>CM064330.1:13499616-19104616 GCA_032595735.1 Pelochelys cantorii | reverse complement strand
TGACAAAGATTCAGCAAAAGCACGGGAATTTTAATACATACAATATAATCTGTTATTGACTATACCAGTTTACTGAATAGCATATTTTAAAAAAATGAAATGTTGTAGGCATGCATGGTATTTTAAAATGTTCACTTTCCCTGAAGGGAGTTAAGTGTAGTTCCACTTTCTAAATTTGATTTTCAGCATACTTACTGTACATTTTTGTGTCACTGAGATTTTAATGAGCAATTATTTGATCAAATATCATGCATTAAATGTATGTGGAAATGGTAAAGAAGAAATTTTTGCAAATGAAATTGAAAATAAAAGTGGCAAAATTTTCTCTTAATGGTATTTTAAGATCACATCATTAGCTCCCACCATGCGCATGTGTTAGATCATATAGAGAAACCTATAATTATTGTAATTGCTCTTTTTGCGTTATACTAACAAGCTTCAAATCATTCCTCAAACTAGTTGTTTTGAAATAGTTATTTGTCAAATCATCAAATCACAAAAGGCATATGCTAATGAGTTTTTATTGTTTATATTCTTCTGCTATTATTATTATAAAGCTTTCCAACTCCATAAAGTTCTTAGATGAAGATGAATGCTCCATGGTATCATTCCTGGTAATAGTGCAAGCCAAATGGTGTAGTAATTCCATTAACTAATACTGTCAAGTAAGAACTTACTAGTGTAGTTGTGTATATCTATCATAAAAGTTAAAAAAAAAAAAAACAGTAGGGGAGAGGACCTTCCACATACGAATTAGAGACTTTTAGATTCCCACCACTTTTGAATGAATATTGTAATAATTCAGTCTTATATATACAACTCATCATTTGTATACAGAAGAAGTGTAATGTCAATGTTTAGTTTGGTGGGAATATTTAAATGCTGACTTATAGCATCATATTAAAATATATTAATTGGTAATATATAAAAGGTTGCTCTTAAGTATGTTCTAACTATAGGAGTAGATTTAGGCACCAAGAGCATTGGATGTGCACCTAAGCATATAAATACAGATACCTTAGATTCAATGTTACATTTTAAAAAGTAGGTGTTTACTATTTTCAGAACAGTGATTAAAAACTAAAGTAACTGTAGAAAATGTTCACTTTTTTCATCTCTGTGGTTTTTATAGAAAAGCAACCTGCTTCGGTGATAAGCTAATATAAGTCTGAAAGCTTCCCATTGGTATAAGAAAATGTAATGATGCAAATAAATATTTGAATTTTAAAGTGAGCTGTGTTTATATGTGTCTGATGGACACTCCTCTGAGATCCTTGTGGGGACAACACCTAATATTTTAACAAATATATTCCATACTTTTGAGTCTGCTGAAGTACTTCAGTATTTTTTATTTTTGAAGGATTTGATGCTTTACTGTTTGATTTAAAAATTGCTGTCGTAGATCTGCTTACTTCCTTTCCACGGTGCATGGATGAAACTTAAGTTATCTTAATTGTGAATATACTCTGTTGTGTTCACATAAGTTAAAATAAATGAAGATTTGGTAAAGACTGATTTGCAGCCTTTAAATATGTTTTGCATATGATGGCTTAAGTCAAATGCATCAGTTCATGTATGCCAGTTTGAACATTGTAATGGTGTTCTTTTTCTTTCAAAAAAGAAAATATAAATAGTGGTATAATTTACTTAATTATTGATTCCTGGTAGATCTGGACAATTTTAATCTGGTATTGCTATCCTAATATAGTTTTTTAGATCTATATTTTTATGAATTGGGTTGGGGCTTCCACAAAAGATCTAATAGCTGGTACAGTTTTTAAATACCTTTCCAACTGATCTACAGGAAATTGTGCAGAAGAATTGTTTGTTTCCTGTTTCGGTATAAACCTGGTTTGCATTATAGTTGGTTTACTGTAAAATTGCCGTAGTACTTCAGAGACCTGGGGTTTGGTTATTTCGTACCAGTAGTTTATTTTGAAAAGTGAACGTTATAGCATATATTGGCCAGTTTCATTCAGATGTTATAATGTTCATTTGTCAAGGGCACTCTTTTTTCCTTACCTTTTCCAGTAGCCTGCCAGCCTTCAGAAGTTTGGAACATAGTAGCTGCTGCAGGATTCTTGCAATATAACCATTTAAGATAACCTACAGATGATCAACCTACAGACCTATCTGATGATAAAATATTGTGGAATGCCATTGTCTTTTTTTAGAGTCACAATATACCTGCGCAAAAGTGGCTTTGCTTTTACACATTTTCATTCAAAATACTGAAATTAAAACATCAGTTTATCATAGAGATCATTTGTAAAATATTTTGATTCATATTTGTTTGAGCTATGTAAGATTTTATAGAGCTCATAAATTGTTCGCTAGTGCATTTGTTTATCCCTTTAGTTTTCTTGTTGAGACGTACTGCATAGTATGGTGCAGTATGATTTCGCTGTGAAAGTAGTATTTCTTAGTTATTCTGCAAAATTGTATTTATTCACTTATTTTTAAAGAAAAAATTCAACTGGCTGAAATTGGGGTAAAATGACTGAAAGTTAGTTTCTTGTCTTGGCTTCAATGACTTAGGACCATTTACTTTAATATTTCAGCCCCAACATCATAATGTAAAGGAATCATAATGTAATTCTGCTGACGGTAATCTTGTATGTTATAAAAGGTCACATTTCACTGGCATAACTTAACGTGAATCCAAAATATTTAGGATTTGGAGAATTTACATATGTAAGAAGCCAATTTATTATTCAGTTGCTAAAAAAGGCCACTATTTATTAATTGTAATAATTGTATTTAAAATAATGATTCAGCTATCATTCAGTTTTTGTGAAAAGAAATTCTCAAGACCCTTAAAAAGTTTTATATATGTCTCCTAGGATTTAAGCTGGTGAGTACATTAAACAGGTATTCCAGAATATAAGATACTTCCTTACACAATCAGATGTCAGTTACAAGTTACACACCATCCACAAGAGGAGCTGGGGGGAGGGAAGGGTTGTTTCCCCCAAATCTCGGATAGTTATTGATTTTTCTCAAACAATTTTTTTAATTGTATTATTTTTTATTACAAATGTCTTGAAAAATAATATTATATTGGTAGGGCCTGATCTAAGTCAGCAGAATTCTTAACACTGACTACACTGGGAGCAGGATCAGACCCTCAGCCTTTTGGGATTGCCCATTTGTGATGCTGATTGTCTAGTACTGCATGGCATAGATTCATAACTAAATGCTGTCAGCTTTTTAAAAAGCAGGCATGTTCATATGAAAGACAACATACAGAGCAGAAATTTGACATCTAGATTTGAGACTGCTTAGAGTGTTTTAGAATAAATATAAAAATAATTTTTCTCCCCTCTGATTTTTTATTTTATTTTATTTTATTTTTTTGGTGAGGATTTTAGCGTGACCTATAAAATTAATAGTAAAAGAAAAGTTTAAATAGAGGAAATTTTGTACACCTGCCCTATTTTATTAGGTGTCTGAACAGAAGTGGGACTGTGTAAAGAATACATATGTGCAAGATCGAATTATCTAAAAATTTGCGCTTTTTTCATGAATAGAATGCAGACAGATGAAGAGTGGGTTAAAATGCTGAGATAGCAAGGAACTGAGCTTAGTGGTGTTTCAGTTCAGATAAAACTGGAAAATGTAGTCTTTGCCTGTCATTCTCAAGAGACCCAGGGCTGAGCTCTCATGAAGACCAAATTACATTCATCCTGAGAGAGGGCATGGTTGAAGTAATTGGTGGGGCAGTGTGGGGAAAGTTACATTCCAGCTGCTTCCATTGTAGCTGACCTGCAAATGAAAAGAGGATGTTAACATTTTAGATTAACATTTAACTTGGCTTTTCCACCTCTCCAGACATAAGGGTGAGAATGATAGAGTAACAAGAAATGTACCTCAGTAGTAACTCTGATCAAATGAAAAATATCTGTATTAAAAAACAAAACTTGATGTTTTAAAAACTGTTCTGCATTTGCCAAGTACCCTTCTGTAATTACAGTTAGAATAGTTTATTCCCCATCTAGCGAATCGTCATTATTAAATTCTGTTATTAGACTTATACTTTGGATTCCTTGTTCAAGTCTATTATAACACCTATCATCATTAATAAAAGCCATATAATGCATATTCCTCCACCCTCAAGGACAACCTAATAGAAAAGGTCTTCTGCACGGTATCTAACTATTTTAAAGAGAATAATGCTGAATTGCTCAATAGCTGTTCTAATGAATAAAACAAAACAAATTGATATAACATGCATATTTAAACCCATCCAGTTAAGTACTGACATGATTAAAATAATCAAATGTATTACTTAAAAAATTAAAAAGGATAAGTTCTGCACCCCATTATTTTATTGACTTTTAAATATAAATTACTGAAATGTTTACATTCCTAATGGCATATTAAGCTACACTGACAAATCAGAGGGAAAAAGTTGATTGCCCAGCATATTATTATTACTGCACCTGTTATTACAATTCACTTAGATGAGGAGCAATAGTACAGTATGGAGATAAATGCTATTTCCTTTTTTGTGATAGAGGGAATGGAAGGACACACAAATGTATTTAAAGTGTAGTTTTTACTTTGCAATATCTAATTTTTGTATTCGTGTGGTTAAAAGTCTTCCATAAATTGTATGCCACCTAGAAATAAATATGCATATACAGGGAGAAGTGGTACTTTTTGATAGCTGCAGCACAAGATCTCTTTAAGCAAAACACACTCTCTATGCATGAATAGATTTTTAGTACAAGTTTAACAATTCCATATCTGTGTTGTATGTTTGCGAGCTATGGAATGAATGTGCACTTCACATTGTGATGTGTGGTGGAAAGGTGTTTCCTTGTTTTTAGAAGATTATTTTTATCATCATCACCATGAAACCGAAAGATTAGGTAAGAATTTCAGCTCGGTACAATTAAAACAAATATAATCAAATTATTTGCAAGTGCTGCTTTTATAAAATTTGTATAAAGATATTCCTATGTGCATTTCCCTCTACTCCCCACATTGGTCTTTGTTTTTTTTGAGATGTGAGCCTGGTTAAGTCTCGCTTAGATGCCATAATACATCCTATCACACTGGAGTAGATGCTTGCTTGCTATTCCAGGATTGCTAGCAGTACTTGGTGAATCCATCACCATCAGTGGGACTTCACTGAAATGCCCAGCTCAGAAAAGTTAAATATATTTTTTCATTTATATTTTTAGATCTGGATTGTCACCATGTCTTTTAGCCTTTAACTTAATATTTAGCATGGACGGGGTGGGAGGTGATTCCATTACAATTTATCCTTAAATGTAAATCTGATTCCATAAGAATATCTAAAGAGTTGAGTCATGGCAGAAATGGTTAAACTAATGCAGTCTTGTAAGTAGTATTTGTATGAGCTGATTAGACAATTTCAGATTTTGTCTTACAGAATTATTTGAATTCCTAGTATTCTAACACCTGATACATATCACGTATCCAACGCTTGTTTCCTCTGGCAACACAGCAAAATGTTTACGTAAATGAATTCTCAATTTTTTGTAGTAACTATTTAACTCAAGGCTTTTCAAAGTTAATGCTATTTCCATAATTAAAAAAATACTCTCCAGCTACAATAGAAGTGAATCAAAGAAAATGAACATTTATCCCGCTGCCATTTTAAACCTTCCACATGCTTCATGTAGAATAATAAATTCCATGCATTCACAAATGTCATAGCATGGCTAAATGCTGAAACCTGTTGTTAGATATCTGTACACTGTTAGTGCCAGTCATGCTGGAAGTTTAGCTGGCAGAGAGGATAATATGTACAGATCCGTCATGTTTTCATTTTGTTAAGTTTGCAACACATTCTTGCATGTTCAAATTAGTTATTTTGAAATCCTGACAGCTGTGATATTTAAAGTGATCACAGCTGTTGCGATATAGAATTGATTTTTCTATTAACACCCGAAAAGGAGACCTGTGTAATATTAAAAACTTAAATAAGATAACTGAAAGATCATACATACTTATTTGCTCTGGTAATCCCACTTTCCAGCAGTTGTACTGTATATAATAAAATAAAACAAAGCTATTGCTTGTCTGGAACAGTTAAAGATGAACATACAAATCTAAAATACCTTTTTAATAGGGAATACCAAAATATAACTAATAAGCCATTTTGATTTTACCTTACTAAGATACATTTGCGAATGTGGTATTGCTGAAACTACTGTTTATGAATTCAAATTAACCCAATGCCACATCCTGCAACTCTATGAATGCTATAGATAAACATTGATTCCAGTATAACTTTTTTTCTATAGAGAATTATTGCTCAGCCATAAAAATTGCCTCCGGGATAAAACTGTGCATGTAAGTTTTTATCCTGGAAGCAAAAACTAACTAACTAAATACTTTGCCTTCTTTAAATAAATATTTTACACGTTTCACCATTTTAGTTACCCAGGTGTTTGGGAGGTTTGTCATGGAAGTTCAGGAGCATAAGATACTTCTTATACTTAACTACTTCAAACAGAGTTTTGATTTAAAGTAATTGGTCTCAATTCAGCTCTGAGCTCTGCCCTGCAATTATCAAAAATTTCTCTTGACTTAACTGTCAGAGAGTCTGGCAACAGCCTTCACTATAAATACTAGTCCACCTGGGTTCTTCTGTCTTTCAAAATGTGAGTGTCTCCTCTGAATATAGATATCAGAACTGAAAGAGAATGGGTATCGTTTGTCCAGACTGATTTAGCCAAATGTATAAGTTGTTCATGTTCTGTCATCTGAAATAAGTAAACCCTTGTGCCAGTATAAAATGGAGTATCTCTCCCATTGAAATGAATGGAAGTTTTCACATCTGTTTCAGTGGGGATGGAATAACTCCTTGAGAGAGTAAGTAACTGTCAACCTGTTGTGCACCTCAGTAACGATAAGTGTCTAAGAAATACCTACCATAGAAATACATAATTGAAAAGTCTGTGAGAGTCTGAGAAGAGTCAGAATCCGTAGGCATCTTTGGTAAGTCCAAATCGATGGTCCTTCTCTTGACCAAATGATGTCTGTGTGAATGAGCTTTCAGTTAACAATTATTTTCTGTGATCTCTCCATGACATCATTGGAACGCATATAAGACCGGGATTCATTTCTGCTTCAGAAGTCTAATGAAGGCTGTCAGTTGTTCAAAAGTTTCCTTTGACCAACAAGATTTCTCATGCCGTATGGTCTTGTGAACTACAGGACAATGTTGTACTTACGAGTGCAGAACAAAAGAACATACCCTACACCTAAACCTGCAAAGACAGTCCTCGTTAATTAAAATGTAACAAAATGCAGTTGCTGTTCAATCCTACGTGCTGATATATGTTACATCCATTGAAGAAAGACTTCTGATTCCACCAGGGCCATGACAGGGGAAAATAAAATTACATAGGTCTAGATATTTAAAACAGTTACACACTGATCATTTCTGGCAGAAGTCTGATTCGAATACGCCTCCTGCAGCCTGACCCACACACAAAGATCTGTAAAAATCAAAAGGCAGAATATAGTATATGTTCTGCTGCTCTGATTGCACATAGAGATAGACCAGTATTTTGTGGTTACATGGGCAGATCTTCAAAAGACCTGGACTAATGCTTTGATTTGGTGAGCTATTAATATATGGTATGGGAAATGCTTCTGGTGCTTTTTTAAAGGGCTATCTAATTTTTCATGGGAATTTTACTACTGTCTTAAAAAAGAAGGAATAAATAAGACCAAACTCCAACTATGGTCGATGCTAGTCAGATCTTCCTGCTGTTAAGCCACGAACTCTGTTCATGCTCCCTGAGGTGGCCATGACAGCAGCTGTTTAGAGCGGCAGGCTCCATCAGGTGGGAAAGAGTAGACAGATCCTGGTAACAGCAGCACTGCTGCTCTCACGGCTGGCTCAGGGTGCACTAAAAGAACTCTGTGCCAGAAACAAACAGTGCATGGATCTACCACAAAAAACAGTCTGAATTTTTACTTACATGAAAGATTGCAGTAGGCCTCAAGGAGCTATTGTTATCTGTCAAGTTAAGTATTTTAGAAATATATTGACTGTTTCTTTCCATGGTAGTTTGGAACAGGTCCAAATGATATGTTAGGGTCTACAGAATCAGTAATCTGCTTTTCTAAATATTCTTTAAAATATATTTAAATGGTATGAATGTTAATGTCCAACGGTAGTGTAGAACTGACTCAGGCTTTATATCCAAACAGTCACAAAGCTTGCTTGCTTTTTTTCTTTTTTTCTTTCTTTCTTTCACAAGAGAAAGGAAGGAAATTAATTTGTCAGTCTTCTGCTCAGTAACATGTAGGCTGGGATCCTGCAAATATATCCACACTCATAATGGTTGTAATACTCATATGCTTGATGTTAAGCAGGTGCTTAATAACTATTTGCTGGATTGGAATCTGAGGGTGATGGCCACACCAATAAAAAGCAAGATTAAAATACTGATTTTAATGCACAAATGTATGAGTGTGGATTTGAAAGTTTATTTAGGGCCTGGTTTTTGAAAATGTTGATGCATAATGATACTCCAGAAAAATCATGGGGTTTCATATTCAGACTCATTCTTATTTGTATTATTCACTTGTGAAAATGCTCCATTCAGCCATAAAAACCTCTCTTTTTTATAAATATATTCTTTAAATTAAATGATTTAAATTCCCTTCAGTGCTAAGGCCTTGTACACAATGTAAACCCTTAATATGAGGGGTTACATCACGTGAGGTTTTTTGTGTGCCATCTGCACAGCGGTGAATTTCTGTTAGGGCTTGATCATTCATTACTGAAATCAAAGGGAGTTTTAACATTTGCTACAGTGGGAGCAGGAGCAGGCCCTACAAGTTCATGTCTTCAGTCTTCACTCACTTGTGGCCTCATCCAGGGCCGACTTATCCATTAGGCACAGTAGGCACAGTGCCTAGGGCCCACGATACTTTTAGGGGCTCACGAAAATGTTTTAATTTCTTTTAAAATCAAGAAAAAAATGAACTTTTAGGATTGAAGAAAATGTTTTAATTTTTTTCTCATATCAGAAAAAAATGAAACTTTTAGGGCCCACGAAAATCTATTAAATTTTGCCTAAAACAGAAAAACAATAAAACATTGAAGTATTTAAAGTTATATAAAAAATCATTTTAAATTTTTTTTTTTTTTTTTTTATGGAGGCAGGGACCCACGAAGGCAAAAGTGCCTAGGGCCCACAAAAGTCATAATGCGGCCCTGGCCTCATCCTGCAAATATATGCTCATATCCTATTAATACCATTGGGACCCACTGACACTACGTTACTAATAGCTGCTGGACTACAGCCTTAATCTGTGATTACGGATTTTTTTTTTCAAATCATTTTAGCTATAGAGCCCATAGAAAGTTCCACTGCTACTGGAATGGTTGTGTGTGAACTTTTTTTAGGAAAGACCAGTGAGATAAGTTATATTGAGTGATTTTCATTCTTTCATTTACTATAGATAAAATACTGTATTCAGTGTTTTGGGTGTTGGTTTTGGTTTTTTATTAAAATTTAGCAATTTTAGGTGTGAATGCTCTTCATTGTGTTTACTTACTAACTAAATAATATGCATCCTGTATAAAAAGATTTATGTGAATATTAGGTATTTCAGAAGAGACATCCTTTAATCTGGTGGTACCCATTTGCTAGTAGCTAGGGAGTAACTTATTTTCTAAACAGCTCCTTCACAGATGCGCTATGTTTTCACATAGTTTTTAAAGTATTATTGTGTCAAGGTATGAAGTCAGTTCATAACAGTGTTCACTCCATGTTACTTATTACTCCCCCTAAAGGCTACTTTATTTAAATAGAATACTTTTGGTGTGGCCTGTGACTCTTTACTTAAAAGCTAATCTTTCATTGCTGGTGGCAGTCATGTATTCAAATGCATCTTGTAATTTTTAGTTAATATAGTCATATTTGCATAAATGCTTACGTTTTTAAAATATGAGCTTGCATTCTATACCTATCTTGTTTATCAGCTTAACTGAGTGCAGATTTTTGGTAAAACTGAACATTGTGAGCATCAGGAGCTAACAGTGTCGCAAACTGGCAGATGCTTTATCCTTGGGCTCACGATGGTGTGCACAAACCATCGGTTTTTTTCCCTGTAATAATTATGGTGTTAAGAGGCATTTGTGTTGTGTGCTCTCTTTCAGCTTGTACCATGTTTGGTTCCTGTTATGCAAATACTGCTTTAAACTTAGAAATGCCAATTTGCATTAATATTTTGGTTTCATATAGCTAGCTATTGCTTTACAAAAACAAGTGCATTTTAATGAGCATTGGCAGAATGTTAAAAAAAGATATGGTATTCATTAAATTCTATTGTATGAAATGCAGTAGTTGGTTGCCAGAAATCATTAGGATAAAATGTAATGCATGTTGAGGCCACGAGTATACCCATCATGAAAGAGTGCTGTGACCTTATAGATTTGTAAATCTACAGTGTTGTTCACTGCATAGTGCAAAATGCTTTATGATATATGATCTGATATTTATAAAAAATAGAAACACTTGTAAATATTAACATTTTGAAATCTTCTTTTATTTCCTTTTCTTGCACGCATGCGCGTGAGCGCGCACACACACACACACACACACACACTTTTTTTGGGTGCCCTAATCAAACAAAAGCTGCAGAGCATTTGATTCCTTTAGTTGTTAACTAACGTTGCATACTTCATAAAAATATAAACACTAAATTGCAAAATACTGTTTCCTTATCTTATACATTTAGAAGTAGAAGTTTTACAATTAACTTTTCATCTGGTGTGGTGGTGATTTCCTATTGCATACTTGTCTCAGAATCATGCATGAATAATCAATGTTGCTATGTTGAATGACCAAAATATACATATATTGGAAAAATTCCCATTAGTATTTTCTGATCATTTTGAATATTTGTGTAGATGTCACATTTGCTTGTGTATTAATTATAGAAAGAGTTGTTGTTGTTGTTCTGAGTTGTTGCACTATTTGGTTCCATTCTTTCTCTCACTTTCCCTAGAATGAGAGTTCCAAATCTTTGAAAAATTTTCTGATTTTTGTATCTGCTCAGTTTTGGTCAAGAAGACTGGAGATTTAGAATTCTTCCTGGTGTAATGCCATATATGAAAATCAGCTTATCTCATTCAGAGAGAAACAATTATACCTGTAAGGTCACTTCACCAGATGAAGAACCAAAGCAACATGAAAACTTGATTTTGATGAACACTTTTGGCATATTAATGTTGGTCTTGCTTTGAACATTGATATTTGAGTGGCTGCCTTCTTATAAGCTTGCTAAAGAGAGACTGGCTCAGGGTTAAATGAATTCTTTTCTTCATTACTCAAAAGTGATGTAGACTTTTTAGGGGCTAATGTAGCTTAATTAGTGGTCAGTTAAAACTGAACATTGTTGAATTGAAGCTCTTTGATCAAAATCCCTGGCATGGTCTCTCTTTCTTTAACTAGCCACCATCTTGAATTCATTTGGAATCAGTAGTGTAAACAAGTTTAAAACTGGTTCTTTTATAAGAAGTCAGCAGGCTCGTATAGCTGCATTTCTTTTTAACTTCTGTAGGCAGCGATTCAAAGCAGTGTTAAATGAAAACAGTGCTATACCCTGAAAAAGCATGCACTTTTATAAAAAATGTTGCATTAATTAATCAGAACACAGTAAATGCTCCAAACCCAGTTTTAGTCAGAAACTAAATTTCTTCTCCTATGTAAGATTTCATTTTTGTCTGCAATATTTTTTTTTTCTGCTTGCAATTCAGAATGTTTTTTGTAGCATCATCATCAACAAACAAACAAGCATAAAGCTCACAAGCAGGAGCAAAAAGAGACAGTCTCAGAAGCTGAAAAGTGGATGGGTAAGCAGGCCTAGTGGGGGAAGCTGCAGCATTCAGGCCAGGGAATATAGCCAGGAGTCAGGCCAGGGATCAGGAACCAAGAGTAGAACAAGGCCAGCAGAGGCTGAAACAGGCTCTAAAAATCTTTGAGAAACAGGGGATACTCCCAACAACATAGCGACATTGAGCAGACTAGAGTGCTTGCTCTCATTGGGAGCCTATATCCCTGGCCTTGAGGTCACCTGGTCAGACATTCACTTGAGCCCTAGTTGATTGACATGGAGTCCTTAGGTAAGCAGGCTGAGTGATAAGTCATCATCTCTACTTTGTGATTGTGGCAGTCTGCAAACTATGCACCACATTGTTGCGGAATGCCCAACACGAAAATGTATTGGCTCACTGGAGGATATCCACAATCTAACTAGTGACGCTGTTCGCTGGCTGGAGAGTTTGGACGTCCAGCTTTGACGAAGAAATACAGCGTTGAACGCGACATTTGAAAGAGAGAAAGAGGCTCCACATCACTTAGCAGACTCTGGCTGAGAGAATACTCATCAGTCTTAAAACATACAGTAAAATGACATGTAACAAAAATGTACTCCTAATGAAAACTATTGCTGATTTAATAAGGTAATATGATGAGACAGCATTTCTGACTTTTGCTTTTGTTATCATTTTAGCAGGGGTTCTTTATAAAAGGGACCCTTTTAGATCAAGTTAGCCCCAAAAATACAAGGTTCAAATGTCCAATGAACATAAAAAATATATATACTGTTTGTTCTAGATTTCAACATTGCTCTGCTGTGCTTGCAACACAGTCATCACAGCATAAAGTGAAAATGTCAGAAATGATGTTGACTGGAAACAATAATGAAATCACCTATAAAAGTCCAACCAAACTGAAAAGTAAAATGGCAAAACAGTTTTAAGAGTGAAATATAAATTAGATTTTCAAACTTCTTTACATTTTAATCATCTAAATCAGTGGTCTCCAACCTTTTTAAGCACAAGATCACTTTTTGAATTTAAGTGCAATCCACGATCTACCTCAAACCCAAACACTCTTGCCCTGCCTCCTTTGCACCCCTTCTCCAAGGCCCCGCCCCTGCTCACTACATAATCCCTCCCTTCCCCATTCTCCGTCCCTTTCACCAGGCTGGGGCAGAGGGTTGGGGTGCAGGCTCTGGTCTTGGTTTAAGGGATTTGGAATGTGAGAGGGGCTCTGAGTTGAGCTTGGGGCAGGCAGTTGTGGTGCCAGAGGGGGTTCTAGGTGCAGGTTCTGGGAGTGAGTTTGTATGCAAAGTGCTCGGGACTAGGGCAGGGGTTTGGGGTACAAGAGAGGGTTCATGACTGGGGTAGGGGTTTGGGATGTGGGCTCCAGCTGGACACTGCTTACCTCAGGTGGCTCCTGGGTGGTGGTGCAGTGGGGTTAAGGCAGGCTCACCCTTGCCCTGGCCCTGCACCACTCCCAAAAGCAGCCAGCAATCTCCCTCCCAAGTCCTATTGTTCCCCCTCTCTGCTCTGTGGAGATAGGATACAGGGTCAGAGTGGGGCACCTTGACATCAGCATCCCTCTTCTCCCTCTCCCACCCTGCACAGCAAGCAGGAGGCTCCTGAGGGGACAGCTCCAAGGCAAAGGGCAGGAGCTGCACAGCGGTCGGGGGAGGGGCAGCTGAAGAGCTGGCACTTGATAGCCTCTTGGCCAAAGCAGTCAGGATCACCTGTCAGAGGCTCCAAGATCTACCAGTAGATCCCAACCTAGTGGTTGGTGACCACTGATCTAAATTGTCATTAATGGCAGATGTGAAGCATTTTTTCCTCAAAATACTTTATTTTAATATGTGTTTTACTTCAAACCAATGGGGGGCGGGGGAGAATTAAATGTTCTTATTTTAATGGAATCTGAGAAACTATTATAATTCTTTGAGGAAACTTGGTGGGCTGGGACCACTAAACATTGCAAGAAAGTCATGGGAGATATAGTTACTATTAGGGCTATCAATTAATCTCAGTTAAGTCACACAATTAACTAAACAAATTAATCATGATTTTAAAAATTAATCATGATTAATCACATTGTTAAACAATAGAATACCAACTGAAATTCATTAAATATTTGTGGATGTTTTCCTACATTTTCTATATTGATTTCAATTATTTTTATTATAAGTATGTGCACTGTAAAAATACTAAACAAAAATTGTATTTTTCAGTTCACCTCATTCAAGTATTGAAGTGCAATCTTGACTGGGGAAGTGTAACTTACAAATATAGATTTTTTTTGTTATATAATTGCACTCAAAACAATATAAAACCTTAGTGCCTAGAAGTCTATTTAGTCCTATTTCTTGTTCTGTCAATCGCTAAGACAAAGAAGAATGTTTAAATTGACTGAAGTTACTGCGGCCTGCTTCTTATTTACAATCTCACCAAGAAAGTAAAAACAGGTATTTGCATGGCACTTTTATATCCAGGAGTGCAAAGTATTTCCTGCCAGATATGCTAAACATTTGTACGCTCCTTTCTGCCTTGGCCACCATTCTGGAGGACATGCTTTCACGCGGATGATGATCTTTTAAAAAAATGCATTATAATTTGTCACTGAACTTCAGAACAGTAGGTCTCCTGCTCTGTTTTACCTCTGTTCTGCCATATATTTAATATTGCAGCACTCTCGGATGATGATTCAGCATATGTTCATTTTAAGAATGCTTTCACAGAAGATTTGACAAAACGCAAAGAATGTGAAATTTCTAAAAATAGCTGCAGCACTTAACCAATGTTTTCAGAATTGAAGTGCTATACAAAATCGAAGTGGGACAAAGTGTGGAGCATGCTTTCAAAAGTCTTAAAAAGAGCAACACACTGGTGTGGAAACTACAGAACTTGAACCACCAAAAAACAAAATCCAGCCTTTGGTCAGTAGCATCTGACTCAGATGATGAAAATGAAATATCTTGCAATATCAGCTACCACAATGCCATGTGAATGTTTGTGCTCACTTTCAGGCAAGCAGGCAGCATTATCTTCTGAAAATTGTAGCAAAACATGTTTCTGTGAGCGCTTGGCTGAGCAAGAAGTAGGACTGAGTGAACTCTAAAGTTGTATGTTTTATTTTTGAGTGCGGGAGGGGGAGGTTGTACATAGTTCTATATTTGTAAGGTCAACTTTCATGAGTTTGCAGTACAGTACTTGTATGAGATGAACTGAAAATTTTTATGTTCTTTACAGTGCAAATATTTGTAATAAAAAAAAATAAAGTAAGCACTGTGCACTTTGTGTTTTGTATAGTAATTGAAATCAACATATTTTAAAATGTAGAAAACATCCAAAACATTTAAAATTAATGGTATTCTATGACCGCATAATTAATCATGATTTTTTTTAATTGCACAATTAATCACGATTATTTTAACTGCTTAATAGTCCTAGTTGTTATAGCTATGTGAACATTGGTTTGTTTGGGTTTTTTTTGTTAATTAAAAGTTCTTAAAAATGGAAACAAAAATCAGTTTGGGTCAAACAGAAGCTTTTTTAAAAATTTTTTTGATGAATTAAAAAAAGTCAGAAAAAATCATATCATAGAGATTTTGGGCATTTTTAGTTTCTTCCTTCTCTCACCCCATCCCCTTCCCTATATAAATGAAAGCAAAAGCCACAAAATACTAGATTATTCACAGAAGTGCAGCCTAAACCCGATTCATAGAAGCACCTCTAAAGCCCCATAGCCCAGTGGTTAGGGCACTCATGCAGAAGAGCCAGATGTGAAGCCCTGCTCCAGGTCAGATCTCCTTCCTCCCAGAACATAGCAAAATGCATCGCTCAATAAAAAATATTTTCCGTCCGCTAACGTCTCTATTATAAAAAATTAAAATAAAGTTATAAATAATGGTTGCACCCTCCCCATTACCTTCCAAGTCTTGCTGGATAAGGTGAGCCAGCCCTTAAACACACAGGGAGGGGGAAAAGCGGAAAGGTCCCCTTGCACGTGTACCTTGCCAGCCGCCCCCCTCAGTTATCTCTGCAAGAATGTTTTAGGGCAAATACTTTGAGCTTTTCTTTCCTTGTAAAATGGCACAATGACAGAGAGGGTCCAGTTCCACCCTCCTACCAGGCTTATAGAATGAATATTGCAATGGAGTTACATTGGCATAAGCAATGGCAGAACCAGCCGGTATGGAAAAGTAGAACTGTTGTAGGTAAGTTATTCTGTTGTAGGGCTGTCTCAAGTGCTGTGCTGTGAAGCTTTTCTACTTTGTGCAAATAATTAGTCATCAAACCCTGGACTTGAAACCACATCTTCCCCCAGACTTACCAGAACAGTACCTATCACTGGCCTGATTAGCTATTTGGGAGTGGTTTGCTTTTACTGCTTACCTGCGCAATGTCTCAGTCCATACTACAGGGTGTGTTCTAACTGCCCTGCTTAGATCCAGTTGGGGAGAACTTAAAAGGCAATTGTTTCTCAACCAGTGGTACAAGTACCCTTAAGGGTACTCGAGAGAAGTCGGGGTGATATGTCAACACAACTGAAATTTGGAGAAAACTCAATTTTTGTTTTAAGTTTTACAGTGCTTTGTTATTTTTGTATTTTTAACACCCAAAAATGTTATTGCCTGCCCAGCTACGATTAAGTTGTTTAAACAAATGTATTGCAATGGTAGAAAAAAATTTTGTGTGTCTGAAAACTGTAGGTACTGGGGGTACTTATAATTTTTTTGAAAGGGCTACTTTATAAAAAAAAAAAAAGATTGAGAAGCACTGGTTTAGAGTACTCTATAGGTCACACACCTGCAGTCTGGACTGTGGTGCTGTGTATACAAACCCTTAGTCTCTCTTGTTTAAACCATTCCACATTGTGTACAAATAACCTGAATAGTCACTGAGCCAGAGATAGAATAACTCCATAGCCTAGCTGTTGGGACACTCACCTGTGTTCCAATCCTTGCTCCAATGACTATTTAATCTATTTGAGAGAGAGTGTCTGTCCGTTTATCCATCCATCTATCTGTCTGTCAGTTCAAGAACTCCCCCTAAATGGTAAGAGCTAGGGCCACCAAATTCAATATACATCTTTCTCTTATCAAAACTTAAAGCAAGGTAAGGAAAATTGGATGTGCTTGGAATGGGATGGCGTCTCATAAAACCATAAAGGAAAGAGACAGACTCACCAAGCAGGTGAAAGAAGCTGGCTGGGGATGCTCCCGCCCTCCTCTCCCCCCCCAATCTGGGACTGCTCTAGCCCCAAACCTCCCATACCCTAGGCACCCTTTGGGGGGGGGGCTGCCCCCTAATTTGTATGGGGACATTGCTGGCTGTTTCCCTTCATCAGGAAACAAGGGGAAAGTGAACAGTTTACTGCCTTCCTCACTTAGGAAGCACAGCCGGAGGGACATTCACCCTTCCCCCCGGCTGTGCCCACTGAACCTGCAGTGACCATGGAGAGATGCTTTTCACCTGGCCCCAGATTGCTGCAGTGAGCGAGAGCTGTGGTAATCTTCACTTCCCAGGGCAGCCTCCATACTGCACCCCTATACCTCAGCCCGACCTCAGAGCAATGATTTAAATGAAGCATGAACCTTTTCATTTTATTCCCCCCCCCCCCAAAAAAAACCCTCAACATTAATTGGAACTGAGAAACACTTGGTGAATCTTCTAGTTACTTAAATAGTGGGAAATAGGCTTGTCTGAGGAGGAAAACGCTCCTGTTGAAGCTATTTCCTAGTCGTTGAGGCACTGACCTGATTGGAGAGAAGACCTAGATTTTATGTCCCTTCTCCAGAGTTGGGATTAAATTTAACCCTGCTCTAATAGTCTCTTATAATTTTTTAGAGGTATGGCCTTCTATCTCTGTGCAGATGCTCCTAGTGTTACCATTGCTAACTTTTAAAACCTAATACTAGCCAATTTTGAAACTTTGGATTTTGCTGTGTTAGACTATTCTAATATTAATTCACACTTAGAAGGTCAATTTTCAAATGTATGTGTGCGCTGTTTTGTGTGCAATTACAGTGAATGCAGGCCTAAATTAGGCATTTTTGTATACAAATGATCATTTAGATGTGAAGCTGGAATGCACATGCACAAGTGCTTGAATTTCATGTGTCATATAAGGGATCAAACAAAACAGCGTATGTGCACATTTGAAAATCAGATCCCTAAAGTATATCTTTTAAACCTTAACAAACTAGTCCTTAATAGTACAGCTGTGTGGAACTTAGAGCTGTGAGAACTGCTGGGGGTTGCAAAAGCATTTTGTTCAATTTCGGTCTGTCTGTGTTTCCACAACAGTGTTTCACTTTGAGTCAAATTCAAATGACCCCAAATCTGAAAGTGAAATCAATTTAAAACTGCTGAGTTTCCTGTACGTTTGCATTAACACTGTGCAGAGTCCACATGGTATTGACACAGAACCATTAATCAGGCCACGTTTTCTCAAAACATAGTGCAGGTTTGCTCAAAAGATCAGAACCTTTTTCCACAGCTAGTCTCTGATTCTGCATGGTGCTCCACGTGTCCATATCCATCTGCCTTTGAGAACCTTATTGCAGGATAGGTACCCTGCTCTAAGTTTCAAGTTTAATTCATTCCCAAGCCCAATGAGTTTCATTTAGTTTGAGGTTTTGTTGTATATACTGAGCACAACTTTAGTCAGGATACCCCTGCAAAGTAATTACCATACCTATTGTAAGTATTAGTCTCCTTTTAACTAGGTAAACATAGACATGACTTGCCCAAGATCATATATTCACTTAGGATTTGTCTAGACTTAAAAGTGGCAGTGCTTTAAACTGAAAGTGTGGCCGTGGTACGAGTTCTCCCAGCACTCTATGGCTAAGTCTAGACTATGGGGGTTTTCTGGGATACCTCTGGTATCCCGGAAAAAAATTGCTGCATCCAGGGAACACATCTGCTCCTCTTCTTTTTTTTTTTTTTTTTTTTTGCAGAAGAGCAGATGTGTTCTTTTGGAAGCCCTGTCTTCCTCCTTCTGGGAGGAAGAAAGGCTCTTCCGAAAAGGGAGGATTTTCCGAAATTTGGCCCAGTGTAGACAGGACAAATTTCAGAAAAGCCTCTTCCGAAAAAACTCTTGGAAAAAGGTATGCAAATTATGGAGCACATTTTGCATACCCTTTTCTGATAGATCATTGTAGTCTAGACATAGCCTTGGTAAACCATCTTCACAAGGGGTGTAGCTGCTGGTTCACACTGGCGCTTTACAGTACTGTAACTTGTGCTCGGGGGTGTGGGGAGGGGCTGTTTTCACACCCCTAAGTTACACTGCTGTAAAGTGCCAGTGTAGACTTAGCCTTAGTAACTGAGTTGGGACTAGAATCCAAACTTGAATTTTCCCATTTCTCCCTAATAGGTTACATTCCCTAATGCATTTACTTTGTCATTTTGGTCGACATATTTTATAATGCAAATCTCCTGCTGGAAATAATAATAAAGGCATTTAAACAAATGACTTGCCTATTTCCTAACTGCCTCTGCCCTGCTCTGGGCTTTTAATTGTAAGAAGGACTAAGGAAATTTCATTGGGGGTGATGACATGAGCAGATTTTCATTCTCTTTGAATGATGACATTTTAAACTTCTAATCCCTTTCATCAAAAACTAGGTGAAAGTCATATTCCTAAACAATCATTAAAATAAAATTTCCATCTCTTGACAGAGAGAAAAATTGTTTATAGTAAATGTGCTTTTCAGCCTTCTCCCAAAAGGGCTGATTAGGATGTAATAATTGGGGATGATAGCGGGAGGAAGACGACAATTCCATTTAATTAAAGATAATTTATTTTACTTTAACTTGGTGATGTCCCACATGAATAAGAGTAGATTTAGCAGATAGATTTATTAATGGGTACTGACATCTCAGCTGACATAAAAAGCAAACATTTTCTTCCCTCATTGTTTGTATTGTGTCTCAGCACCTGAAACTGCTGTCACCCCACTTCCCTTCTGTTCCATGGAGATGAAGACATTTCGACACAGCATACCATTCATGATTCCTTAAGACAGGCCTGAAATGCTGAGTTTGTATCAGAATGCAAACCTTCCCAGAAAACAGGTGGAAGGGATTGGATCTGGTGCTCCCATTTGGATCCATCTCTGGTTCACCATTGAAACTTACTTTCAGTTTAAAGTTGATTAACCATCGTCAGTTGCTGCCATAAACTCTAGTCATTTGGTTCAAGTCTGAGGGCTGAACTGAAACACATCTTAAAGTTATGTTTACAGAATTACTGAAGTCTTTGCAGGATGTAAATCTTCCTGCACTCATGGAGGGGATTATCACAGGAAAAGACAGAACACTGAGCCTGTGGAAAGCCATTAAAGTAAGTGGGGCTCTGCATGCATACAGAGGACTTCCTGCGTTGATCTCATTGCAGGATAGGAGACGCTCAGACTACGCTACAGAGCTTACAGCAGCATAGCTGCACTGATGCAGCTATGCCACTGTAGCACTGCTACTGAAGATGCTCTAAACGAACAGGAGAGAGTGACTTAATTACTTCTGCCCCTATGAACAACATAGCACTGTCTACACTGGCACTTTGCTCGGGGGGGCGAGCGGGGCTTACATATTTCATAAGGGGAGGACAGGACTTGATGGCCTCTAGAGGTCCCTTTCATTTCTACTATTCTATGATTCTATTCACTCCCTGAGCAATATATTTTATACCAGCGTAAGCTGTACTATGTACACAGCCTTAATAACAAATTAAGAACCTCACTAATGGATGCCACTGAGAGCTTTAGCTAAATCAGCATGTAGCCTGATTTCACCCCTTTTCTAACCAGTATTGTCACTTCTAGGCTGTGCTTGTCTCCTGTAGCCATCCTTGTATCTAAGGGGTTTGGGCTGCTTCATACTGCTGTAGCCTCCTCCACGGGTAGACCGTCTCCTGTCTAGGAGCTGAATGGACAGTGATGTCAGTGGAAGCCAGAGCAAATCAAGGCTGAATAGCTATACATCTGTAGTCAGTTTTTGGGTGTTCAAGCATGTCATTTCCACTGTTTTATCATTAGTTTATATTCTCTGGGCTATTGATCTCAGTGGAGGTATACTGATTGACACTAGTTGATAATCAGGCCATCTGATGTTTGTAGGATGTAAAACAGAATTTGATGTGGGTTTTTTTTAGGCAAACAGGTAAGCTTTAATTTGAGGTGTATATTCTTCAGTCCACTTGATCATGCTGTGCTAAGTAAGTGCCACTGGAAAATTGCAGGATTAAGACTCATATCTTTCAGAGAAGTTTAGGAAGAAAATATGGTCACAAGTCTGATACATTCAGGCTACGTCTAGACTACAAGCCTCTTTCAAAAGTGAGCATCTAGACTACAAGTAGATTTTTCAAAAAATCGAGCTGCTTTTTCGAAAGAATCTAGACACTTTCGAAAAAGCACAGTTTGCATTCAGTAGCGCCTTTTTTCGAAAGAGTACTTTCGAAAAAGGCATTATTCCTCATAAAATTAGGTTTACCGCAATCGAAAAAACTGCCACGTTCTTTCAATTTACTTTCGAAAATGCGGCAGCAGTCTAGACGCAGGTGACATTTTTTCGAAAAAAGGCTACTTTTTTCGAAAAAAAAAAAAAAAACCCTGTAGTCTAGACACACGCTCACTGTCTTTGCATATATTTGTAAACAAACCAAAGAAAAAAGGAAACACAAAATGGTTCTTGATAAATCTGGTGAGAAAAAAGGTATGAAGTTGATACTGAAATGAAGAAAAATGAATTAAATGCTCATCTTTGTTTTCTCTACTCCTGGGAACTCCTTTTCAAAAAGGTTTAGGGATGTCCTAATTTAAATTAAATGTGAAATAGAATTTATATGTGACAGCCACCCCTGAATATCTGCAAATGGCACCTTTGTTCTCTTCATCATTTCTTTTATTGTTTGTTTGCATTCTTTTTCCTTTGCCTACTCATTTATTCCTTCACTTGGGGTTTGATGCTGAGTTGCTGAGCGCCTACATCTGCTATTGAAATAATTGGAATTATAGGATGCTCATCATCTTTCTCAGGATCAACCCCTAATTCCTTTCACTTGTTGCCGCTTTCTCACCTCTCTTGCATGCACTCTTGTATTCCACTCCCTGCTTTTGTCCATTCTCTTTCCTCCTTGTTCCTCTCCTCTGTATTTTAGCCTTTTGGTTTCCCTTTCCATATCTCTGTTGCCTTCCCATTTGTGCTCTTCCTGATCCAGGTTTCCTTGAAATCCTTTTCTGAAGTATGCCATAGCTAAGACGCTTTCTTTCCAGTAAGCAAAATGAGCATCACAATGTTAAAAGTAAGGGTAACATTCGAAGGTCATGTGTTATTTCAAGTATTCCCTTCACTCTTCCCAATAGCTAAATTGACTTTTGTGAAGGCAGTAACTCTTGTCTGTGATTAACAGAGGCCTGCTTCTGATGGGAATCATTGACTTTGCTTGTTTCTCTGTGGCCTCTGTTTTGTTTTCTGTGTTTGGCTTTTTTCTCTTCCTCCCATCTCTCCTCTCCAAATGCTTTCAGTATTAGACAGTAACAGTAATTTTAGTGTCTACAAGAAGCATGACCAGTACCTAATGCTGGAATTGTTGACAGCATCTGACATCTGAAGCTAATAGCATTTCTTGGGCTAAATTCCTGCTATTTTACACAGGATTAACTCTGTTGGGGTTAGCGGAGTAACTCCCAATTTACATGGGTGTGAAAATAGGAGTAGAATTAGGCCCCTGATGTCTAATGTGAGTTCTCTCTCTGAGATAATGTCCTATCCTTACCCAGGGAGGTAAAAATAACATATAAGATTCCCATCTGCCATTTCATCCTCTTTTCTTCTCTCACAAAATCCCAGTTATTCTGAACATGGAGAACAAGCACAATTTTGGTGGGAGGCGGTGCAGAGATAATCACTCTAATCAGTAGCCAAAGGAAGTCTGTTTACCACCTTTCCCTCCCTCCCCGCAGTAGGGTTCAGTAGAACCGAATGCAGTTTCCAAGTACCATTCCATTTGGCTGACAAAATTTCTCCTCTCCCCTTAAATGAAGTTTGTTCTGTGGTGCTGCCTCCTTGTAGGTTTTAGTGGGATGCTGGAGCTGTCTCTGTCCGTGGGGAGTGCTCACCCCCCACAGACAGGGGCTGCTGCCATGGGACCAGTCCATGGCGAGCCTGGTCCGGCGTGGACAGAGGCTGCTTCATGGCAACCTCCCCTGCCCTGCCTTAGAAGCAGCAGTACACGGGAGAGGGGAGTGGGCGGTACCACAGAGCTGGTGCTGTGGAAGAAACTGTCTTTTAAGCTGGCCCCCCCCCCCCCCAGCACCGGCTCCTGCCTGTCCCTCCTTGAAAGCTAGATCCCCGCGCATATCTGCTCCAGTCTGCCCCCCTCACTCTCCACACTGCTGTCTCTCTATCTGAGGCAGGAGCAAGGTGGTGGTAGGTAGGTGGATCCAGTGCTCATGGGGAACCTGCTTAAAGCCAGCTCCTCATGGGCACTGGCTCTTGTTCCCCCTCCCCTTGCTGCCTCGGGAGGAAAGTGCATGTAGTCGACTACATGTTGACATCCCATCTTCTGTTGTGTTTATCACAATTTTGTGGCCTTGCCTTTTCTTCATCCTGTTTTTCTCGCTATTCTTTCTTGTCCTTCTCCATTTTCTTCATCTAGGATGTATTAGAAGCAGTTCCAAGCTGATTGGATCATTTGGGAAACTATGCTTTTTGTAATCTTATTTCCCAAGACCACTTATTTCATGTTAGAGAGAAGGGTCTGCCAAAGCTGGGGAACAGTGGAGCAATGGAGAAAACTGCAGAATCAGTCACTAGAGTGTACCTGCAATTTCTTAGCCTCCACAGTAATGACAGAGGATGGTGGCATTTGTACATATGTACTGCCTTGTTGGTGATTTGAGAAAGTATGACAGTCTTGAGAAATGGCAGTAAGAAATCAGTCTGAATAGAAACTATCCAGTCGATTTATGTTGTTGTTTCTTTTTTAGAGTGTATATTACAGCATAGGGATGACATAATGTTGTAATTTAAAAAAAATTAATTGACCCTTTTTTAACTTAGGCCATTCACAAGATGTTCCATCTGGAAAATATTTTAACTCCAGTGGATCTGTGGAGTTAGAGTATCATATAGGGTGGGAGAAGAAAAAGTTAGACAGTTAATGTTTAGTGTATGTTTCAAATAAGGCACTTGTTTGTGTAGAAGTGAGTAGTGGTGTAATTGGAAGAAACATTGCTCAGCAGACGGGTGATTTGGTCCAGATCTTTATGTTTCACCTCAGAATGAGCTGTGGTTTATAAAACTGGCATGTCTGCAGGAACTTTCTGAATCCACACCAGTCTCTACAAATTTCTGCTTGATCACGTTACTACAACAAAAAACAACCTAATAGCATGTGAAGCAGCATGCAAAACTACTAATTTGTTAAAGTAAAGGAATTTAAGAAATTTACTGGACACTCATAATCATTGTACATACAAGACTTCCACATCAAAACACCAGTTGTTCGGACAACTCCAATCAGTCTGTAGAAAACAGTGACACTTTTTTTTTTTTTTTGAGCTTTAGCAAAGGAGATTTCAGAGCATCATGGCACTGTAGTATTGTCCTTCTAATAAGTTTATGGAGAGAGTTATTGTTTCTATTGTTATTGTCACCCGTCGGAGAGCAGACGATGAGAAGTAAAACTTTTAAAACCTGTAGTCTAAATATAACTTTTTTTTGGTACTCAGCATAAGGTTGCACGAAAACTCATGTCAATTGAAGAATGTGGTGCAAAATGTGGGGCAGAAACCATCCTTGATTTTGTGATCAGACTTGCACCTGCATTCATTGTCTGCCGTGCTCAACAGCCTTTTTCATTAACCCAAGACAACCTTTAACCTCCTGTAAGCCCCCAGGGCTTTGCTTTTGCCAGTTGAACCCTTTTCGGCTTTGTGACTTACAGGTGGTTACTGTAGCTATGTACACTTGTTTTTCATGGTGCACCGTGCACTTAACGGCTCAGCGGGACCTGCAATTTCATACCTCTCACGGGGGTGGGGGTGGTTTGCATGTGCTTTTCTGTTTTGTGGCTCATATGGTATCAATTACTATTCAATGGCAATGCCAAGCCCTAGGCCTTTTGCATGTTTGTCCTGTGAGAAAGATCTGGAAGAGCCGACATCTGGTTTTGATCGCTGCAATTGCAGGTTGATAGAATAAACGCAGGGTGAGGTGGGTGGGTTTTCCTTCCGGCCCTTTCCACTCTGGGCTGGTAATGTGCTTCAGTTGTGGAGCTGGTCTTTTCATCATCTCACTCCTCCCCCACCTCCTCTCTCCCTCCAAATAACCAGCAGCAACATGTGGCCCAAATTAGGGACCTGTGATTTTTAAAAAACGGCCTTCTGCTGAAAACCTAGAATAGGTCAGTCCAGAAAATGGAGAATCAGCTCATAATGCATAGAAAAGGACAAACTGATTGTCATTAAAAGTCAGGGAAAGTTATCACTGCATTAGCAAAATAGGGTTTGGATGTCAAAGCTAGGGAGAATGAATAAAGGAGCTAATGAAATGCGTGTTTGTTTTCTTTTGGAGGGGCAATGTTAGGGCTGACTCATCTGCCCAGTGTGGGTGAATCTTAGCTTAACTGAACTAGAGACAGTGGGGGGTTCCCAGAAAGTATCTCCTCATTACTTCTGCTCAGCAGGGATTGAATATGTAAGTATGCCTAGGGAAGGACTAGCATAGTGGGGAAAAGAAGGCCAAGGAGTGATTATATAGGAAGAAATAGTGACTTTTTAATGTTGCTGATGGAAGTGTTTTGCTTTACATCATTTATGTGTTGTTGTGCTTCCAAGCCAGGTTTCCTTTGCCACACCACAGAAGTGTTGTGCTCATTGTATGCCTTTTCCCTATCACTGTAGTTTGTCTTCTACTAAAAATGAGGAATTCAGATAGGTTGAAAAGTTAATGAGGAGCTTTGTTTGAAAATATTGCTGTGAGTAACCTCATTCATATGAACTGAAAACACACAGCCCTCTCTTAAAAAAAAAAAAGTTTAATTGCATCCAAATGAAAATCACAGGGATGGGGAATGAGCGGCCAGTTACAGCAAGTCATGCAGAAAGTGATGGTCAAGTTTTTTATCCGATACTTATTTTGGAGGTCAGTCTGTACCATATACAAAACCAATATCCATCATAAAAAACGGAGATCAGTCTCAGGGGAATTTTACAAAAAGAAAGGCTCTCCTGCAGAGAGAAACGTCTGCGGTGGATGTTTATTACATTCTCAGGTATTTGCTTACGAGAGTTTTTCCTTCTGTGTGAGGCTGACATCAGCGAATAAAGTCCAGATCGTTTCGATGAGTAGGTTTATTGTTTATGACAGTCCTGATAGCCATGCAGTAAGGTTCTTATAGTGTAATAAATGTTCTCTTTTGAAATCTTCACTTTAAGGGAGTTTCATTATGTATTAGGATCTGTAGACTGATATGTTTATTGTGTTCTCAAATGTTTCCATATATGAGGTATATTTTAAGTGGGTTTCATTATATCTGGAAATAAACAGCTTTAAATCTGTACCGTATTTTACAGCTTGCACTTCACATTTGAGCTTGGCATGCAAAGCAATATATTTTCTTTAATTTATCATCTTATGTGAAGGCCAGACTGATGGCTTGCTGTGTTGTGACTTGTGTTGACGCCAGAGTTATCATTGCCATGGCATTATAGAAGGAAAGCCCTCAGCCTCAGCTGGGGACCAGGGATTGCTTTTCTCTGTAAAATGGAGCAGAAAATGTGGAGACGTATTTTAGTTGGAGAGGAGAACGAGAGTTCTCTGGCAACAATACAATTAAGGCTTGACGATGGACAGGCAGAAGTTAAATTTATTTGGAGAAAAATGGCGACTGCCTTTGAAGGGGTAGTGGAAAGCTAGGGATGTTAAATAGTTAATTGAATAATTGAGTAACCTCATGAATTCTTACATTAGTCAACTATTCTATAGTCTCAGGGGGCGGGGCTGGCAGCCAGTGTGCTCTGGCCTCACTACCAAGGAGCCCTCTGCCTCTCCATGCTGCTGCCTCTGTATCAGAGGTTAGCAGTGCAGGGTGTCAGGTGGGAGCTAGTCCACGACGGGAGCCAGTTAAAAAACAGCTCCACTTGTGGACCAGCTGCCTGTCACCCTGTGCTGCTGCCTCTGATAAAGAGGCAGCCGCCGCGGGGTGGCAGTAGCCTCTGTCTAGGAGGGGTTTGAGCTCCCGGACCCAGTGTGAGCTGAAACTGAGCCAGGTTGCCTGCCCACCCTGCTCCTAATACACTTTAAATGCAGAGCCACAGCAGGGGTAGGTCCTGGACCCGGCGTGACCAGGACTGAGCCAGGCTGCCTCCCCGCCCAGCTCCTAATACACTTTAAATGTAGAGTTGCGACAGAGTTAGGTCCTGGAGCTGTCACAAGCCAGAACTGAGCCAGGCTGCTGGCCAGTCTGCTAAAAAATTTACTGGCGGGTATGGGAGAAAATGCATGTAGTCTAGAGCATTAACCTATAAGCTTTTGCTTACCGGTTAATCGACTACACTATTACATCCCTATTTAAACCTTATGATTTCTGCTCAAATGGTGTTTTGAAACACTTGCTGCTGGCTGTCATCAAAAAGTCTGTAGTAAAGGACTTGCAGAGGGATTTGGGGGCCAATATCCAACACAGTAAAAGGTGTAATTTGCACTTATGTAGCATCTTTCATTTAGGGATCTCAAAGCACTTTACAAATATGCTGGTGCTGTTATGCCATTGTTTACAGATGATGACACCGGGGTACAGAGAGGTTAAGTCACTTGTTTATGGTGACACTGTGAGTTAATGAGAAACTTGGGAACAGAACCCAGAGTATCTGAGTTCCAATCTCTGTTCAAACTTTTGCCCACACTGTCTATCCTTAAACAATAGTGTTGTACTAGCTAAAGCTTTTGTATTTCCCAAGGCTACCGATTCCCTGTTAGTAAACTCTCCAGTTGTGCAATTCTTTTCTTCTATTGTATTGAAGTTTTTGTTACATAGCATCATGCAGTATATATCATGGACTTCTTCCCAGATACCCATATGTCTTTGGAGTGGTCTGCAGTGGAAGTATCTCAAAACTATATGTTAGCCCCTAATCACAAAGTGGCATTCTTTTTCTAAACAAACATAAACCTTTCTACTCATATCCCAGGATCTAAAAGCTTTGCTAATTCCCAGTTAGCATTTCTCACCTGCTCTGTAATAGCACAATTTTAATAAGGAACTTTCAAATGTAATAGTCTTCATGTGTTAGGTTCCTCACATGAGTCAGTTTAGTGGGAAAAAGAAAACATCTTGAAACATTTAATTTACTATTGTAATAATTATTAATAAAATAACAAATAACAAACCTGATAGCTGCAGTAATGGATTTTAGAGATATTCATCCCATTCCTTTTCATTTCCTTCATGATGTGGGTGATATGATCACCAAGTTTCTTCCCTCCTTAAGACGGTCAGTCCATTATCTTATCGTACATAAAATTCAAGTTGGCTCTGCTCCCTCTTTTATTGATCCAGATCCGAAATTTCACCGCATTTCTAGTATTAATCTAGACGATTGGTTTTTGTTATTTTTAAAAAGAATAATGGTTTATCTCCAGTTGAGGGAATGAATACTGAACAGCCAGTGTTCTTTTCTAGTCCTACTACCTGCTCAGTTCTTTTCACTAAGCTGAAGGCAATGAGTTTCCCAAAAAAATAAAGGAGAAAAGAACATTTGGAATTTCCAGGCTAGCTTCCAAAAACTAACATAATGTGATAATTCTTTCATTACGTCATATTATATAGTGCCTTCTTCAGAACATTCCCTTCATGACATGAAATCATTTTTTAATTCAGCATGTCACATGTGTTAACATATTTGGATCTGTAGCATATTTTCTGTGAACTCAACTAACCAATTGTACACATCTGCCATTCCCCAAACATCTTATTTTACTACAAGTTAGACCTGTTTTACTTTCTAAATTTTGGATTGAGTTATTGAATTGATATTTATTTGTCAAAGCGTGTTCAGTGAGATTTATGTGCCTCTTTAAATAACAACATAGAAACTCTTATTGTTTGAAAAATTATCTGGCAAACTTTGATAGATCTGAAAAATATGCTATGTTTTCTGAGATTTTTTAAAAATGATTTTGTGTTCGGTATATTGAAATAAGGCAAGGAAGATTCAGGCTACTTAGAATATTGCATATTCAGACAATCTCCTTCATTCTCTTTTCTTTCCAGTTGTCCCTGTGATATAATGAAGAGCAAATCTGTAGTCTTCTTCACATTCTAGTATGAAGGAACATGAATCTTTTCTCTTAACTAGTATCATGCTGTAATGTTGAAGGATGAAAAACAAAGCTGGGAATTAACACTGTTATAAAGCCCTAACAATATATAATGGGTGTTTTGTTTGGGTAAATATTGTTGGATAAGGCTCCCTTTCAGTAAATACAGGATAAAGACAGGCCTCTGTAACATTTTTAACTCTGCTAGTTCAGCCAGGCACAACAAAATCTGGATTTCTTCTGAATCAAGTGGTTTTCGCTTTATAAAACTGTACAAACCTGTCTTTGACAATGGTCATTCATACCCATTTTTCCAGTTTCATGACTTTTGTAAGCTGGCATTTATTTTGGATATTTTCCTACCAGTTCCTTACCATAAACATTTTTTCTGCCTTTCTGCTCTTTCAGTATTTTTGCTTCCTTTGCCCTTTAAAACCAGACTTTCACATGCAGAAGTTCCCAGCTTGCCATTGACCAAAGTTTTACTCATAGTTTTTACACAAAACCTATGAAAAGTAAAAAAATCAATAGTTTCTCATGCAAAGAAAAATGTTTTGACCCAGCTATTTTTTATCATTGCCCTGCTGAGTTTCCTGATTCCTATATGTCAGATCTGGAAGCTGAAACATGTGTGTTTCCATTATGCCTGTTGAATGAGTGATCTTTCCAAGCAAGTACATATCTAGGATACATGTAAACATGACTGTAATGATGTAGATCTGTAGTGATACACTGGCATTTGGTTTTCTCTAAATCTGTTCAGAATCCTAGTGACATGAATCTTGGTTATTTTCAGAATGGTTTGCAGTTGTATCATTCAGAAGGACTCTCCTATGCAAAAGGACTCCTTGGATACATACACTGTAATGTTGTCTAAAATACAGTGATGTGAGATCTGTGGTACAGATGGTCCAAGGCACAAATGGCAGGTGCTTAACACACTTTGGATACGTCTACACAGCAGCGTTATTTCAGAATAAATGATGTTATTCTGAAATAATATAGTTCATGTCTATACTACAAGCCTTTATTTCGAAATAATGTTGAGCTGGAGGACTTCTTACTCTGACTCATGGAAACCGTCATTTCACAAGAAGTAAGGTAAGTCAAAGGAAGAGTGATTCTCCTTTGACTTCCTGCTGTATAGGCAACGCCAAAAGCCGAATTAAGCTATTTCGACTTAAGCTACGCAACTGACGTAGCTGAAGTTGCGTAGTGTAATTGACCGTAGCCCTGCTGTGTAGATGTACCCTTTGACATCCAATGGGAGTTCAACACATAACTACAATTTGTGCCTTTGAAAAACATGATACTTGTAATTAGGAAATTTTTGGTCTTCTGGCAGGATGTTCTAGATAGCCTGAGGGAAGTGTGGTAAAGACTTTTGCACTTACTGTGTAAAATTGTTTGTCACAAAAATAACATGATGGGCTCACATAGCAGAGTAATAGGTAGAGTATTAGTTGTATGCAGTCAGGCTGAAATTCAGTTTCATGTAAGCCTGCGGTCAAAGGAAAGCTTAGTACAGGCCCGAAGGGAAAGCAGAATCCTGGGCAGAGATCTGTATTTATATAGGTCCAATTGCCATGCTGTACAGGAGTTGTGTCTCCTGCGAAAAGTGACCATGGAAGGGCTGGAAAGATCCCCCACTTCCATGTCAGTGGTTTGGGGTAATGAATGTAGATCCCCAATTCACTCTCTACTCAGGTTTTGTTTGTGGGTTCAAGAAAGAGATTAAATTTACCCTCCATTTGTTAGATGTTTAGAGGTACCATCCTTAATCCCTTGTCTTGGAGCCAACTCCCAAATGGGCTTGCAGTAGGACAAATGGAACCAGAAAAAAGGAAAGTTTCACCTGGTCCGAATTTGTAACAATTATATATTGACACATATTCAAATATGGTCAAGTTGCTCAGATGGCTGGCAGAGGGATTTCTGTGAAGCGCACTCTTAGAAATAATAACAGATGTCTGCTAACTTAGTGCAAAGACCAAGAGAAATACAGGTGTTCAAATAAAACAGAGGTTAAAGCTGGAGGCCAGGAGGCAAAGAAATTTGAGAATTCTCTTGTGGGTCAGCTAAAGGAGGATGTACTATCTAGGTACATATGAATCTGTATATGTTCTGTGTATAAATTATATTGGGTTTGTATATGTCTGTGTATGAATATATATGTTTCATCTCCACATGTGTATCTATAGTATACTGATATATTCAGAGATAATATACTAATTGTATTGTTCAGCTATTCATATGCAGTTATTGTGGTGATGGAGGCATATAGCTGCTAAATTTTTTTTAAAAAACACCTAAGGGTTTTTCTGCATGGTGGGGGCAATGTATATGGTGTGGTGTAGTTCTGAAGGGCACCAATATGTAGCTCATTAATTGGTCCATGACGATCCTTCTGGTGCTCATTGAAGTTTTCCTAGTATGCATTAATGTGTATTGTTCAGGAACCTGCAATACTTTTCATATTAATTAAAGAAGGCTCCTGTGAAGCCACATCTACAATCAGCGGTGGATTATTTTTGTTTTTCTTTGTTAATGTTGCTTCTGCTTTATTTTTAAAAAGTTAAAGTCACATCTTTGAAATGTAGTTTGAAATCAGAATCGGCATCTAGAAATGAGCAGAGAAGCAAAGGCAAGGAGATGTGAGGGGGGGAAAAGTTGAAATACAGTCTATAAACATGGAACATTTGTTCTAATATAGCTTTATTCTATTTTTAAATATATTAAAAGATATTTGTCATTTTTATAAAAATCCATTTTGTAATCATATATACATTGAATCAAATTCAGAGGTGATGTGTGAAAATGAGATATGGTACATGTGGAGAATTAAGTCCAAAGAGGTCAAGTGAATCCACTTTGAACTTTGGCAGGTATATTATATTACAGTGGAAATAGGAGGATTTGTTGTGTTTCCTACCACACTCCTTTCTTGTAGTGCTACTCATTCATACCGCTTTATACTAGGGATGTTAAATATCAGTTAATTGAATAGTCGATTTAACCTCATGAATTCTTATCGGTTACTCAACTATTCTATAGTCTCCAGGGGTGAGGCTGGCAACCAGTGCACTCCGGCCCCACTCCCGAGGAGCCCTCTGCCACTCCTCACTGTTGACTCTGTATCAGAGGCAGCAGCGTGGGGTGTCAGGCGGGAGCTTGTCCATGAGGGGAGCCTAATAAAAACCAGCCTCTCTCGTGAACCAGCTGCCTGTCACCCCATGGTGCTGCCTCTGATACAGAGGCAGCAGCACTGGGTGGCAGCAGCCCCTGTCGGGGAGAGGAGGGGCATTCTGAGTTCCTGGACCCGGTGAGCCGGAACTGAGCTGGGGTGCTTGCCCAACTGCTCCTAATGCACTTTAAATGCAGAGCCACAGCTGGGTTAGGTCCCAGACCTGGCACAAGCTAGGACTGAGCTGGGCTGCTTACTAGCCTGCTAAAAAAATTACTGGAGCGGAGAGGGAGAATGCATGTAGTCTAAAGCATTGACTGATAAGCTTTTGCTTATCGGTTAATTGACTGCTACACTATTACATCCCTACTTTATACACTGCCTCTGAATTTGGTTCAGTAACATTTTGTGCCATTTCACAGCTTTGAGTTCCATGGTATATTGAAGTAATTTCATTAACAGGCAGTCTTTCAGGTCTTCTATTGCTTATAGTTCACACAAAATATATCAGATTTACAGAACTATGTGTGTTATAAGAACTTTTTGAATTTAGGGCTTGTGCTGGTTCCCTCAAACACCAGTTCAGTGTTGTTTTGTTTTCCTACTACATTCCATTTGATGCTCAGAGGTCAGATCAGGATTTAGAAAGTTTTAGTTTGTTGTTGCCTTCACACAGAGGCTACGTCTACACTGCAATGGTATTTTGGGATATCGAAGTATCCCAAAAAGCTATCCAGCGTCTTCACAGCAAGCCCATTATTTCAAAATATAACAGGCTTGCCATTCCACAAGGATTAAGGGATGTTTCGGAATAGTGGGGTGCTGTGTAGACAGCGCCAAATTACAAAATAAGCTATTTTGTAATAAGATCAAAATAAGATACGCAATTTGCGTAGCTAAAAGTGTGTATCTTATTTTGAGCTATGGTGCAGTGCAGACGCAGCCAGAGGAGAACACAAGGGAACCAGTGGAGGCAGGTCAGCAGAGAAGGGGATATGGTGAGAGGCCCTAGAAAGGGAGGGGAACATAGGAGGAACAGGAGCTTCAGGGGGTAGCCGAGTTAGTCTGTTACAGAAAAAAACAACAAATAGTCTGGTAGCACTTTATAGACTAACAAAACATGTAGATGGTATCATGAGCTTTCGTGGGCATAGCCCACTTCTTCAGATGACTGGTCATCTGAAGAAGTGGGCTGTGCCCACAAAAGCTCATGATACCATCTACATGCTTTGTTAGTCTATAAAGTGCTACCAGACCATAGGAAGAACAGTGAGGAGTGGAAGCTAGGAATCCAGAATAAGTTAAATAGGGGAAGCAGAAATGGGAAAATACCTGACTGGTAAAGAGACTTTAGATTATCTCTCCAATTAATTCTTCAAGATGTTTCTTCCTGCAAGTTAAGTTACAATATGTGATATATATATACAGAATGTTCTAAAATAGAAATGAAATTGCATTTGATTTTGTTATAAAAAGTATTCAATATGTCATCTTGATTTGTTTCTTCCCTAAAAACTCTTCTAACCTCTGACTTTGGCTTTAAAAGTGGAACTATTTTCTTAGCACACTCTAGTCCACCAATTAGGAGAGAAATGACACCTTTTAATTGCAAAAGATCAATCTTTTTCTCTCTTACTAGCAAAGATAAAAAGAGTCCATTCTTGATAGTTTGGTCTGTAGTTTTCTTAGATTAAAAGGACTTCATGCTTACTGCTTCTGCAGAGCTACATTGATATAAATGTCCTCCCCTGAATAGGAGCGTCAAATTAGAGCTACATTCAGTTGGAAGGTCAAGGAGTAACACACAGAAGAAAAGGCAGGTAAGGGAATTGCAGGGAGAAAGCCCCCCCCCCCCCCAAGGTCCACATTTTTCAAAGGTCTGCTTGGGCCAGAGTAGATAGCTGTTTAGTGGGCTGTGAAAGCAGTTAGTAGTCATATTCCAGTTCCTAACTGGCCTGCTTGTTCACAGATTCAGCAGAAAAGCCACAGACTGAACAAGAGTGAAACTGAATGGCGAGACTGGTGCTTCCAGGTCAGCACTGAAGCATGTTGGCAAGGCAGTGTGAGGAAGCATGCAGTGCTCCTCCCATGTTCAGTGTCTAGATGCGTTCAGACTCCATGCCAGAAAAGTTCATCTAGCACCTTTCGTGAGCACAACATTCACGCAAAAAAAAGTTTTTAAAATGCGGTAGAACCCTGCCTTTTTAAACCAGTCAGAGATGTCACTCTACCCTATTTCTAGTGTGTAAGAAAAGGTTGTAGTATGTAATGGGATGGGTGGAGGAGGTAGGCAATTGAAGCAGCTATTTCAAACTGTAAAGAACCTTGAATATTACCTATTTCTCACATCTACAGTAATTTAAGAAACCATCATACTGTTTACCACACCACCTTTAAAAAAATCAACAGAGCAACATTAATGTACTGTAAAATGAACATCATTTAAAAAATGAGTATTAATCACCCACATACTTTTCCTTGTCCCTCAGATACTACAATATATTACTATATTATAGTATCTGAGGGACAAGGAAAAGTATAGTAAAGACAAATACCACAGTCCAGCTCAATTTTAAAATGAATCATTCTTTGAGTCTCTGCTTATTTTTTAAAAATGTTACTATGTAAGTTTTCCCCAATACGTGTTTCAGTCAGTATACACATTACATTGTTTGAATGTGTGAGAAATCTTTGAAATGTGTAAAACTAAATTAGCAGTAAACTCCCTTCTGTGTTACTTTTTTTCTTTCTGACATTTATATTACTGTACTGTCATATAGTTAGGGTTGCCAACTGTCTAATCACAGAAACCTAAACCCTTTGCAACTGCCCCTTCCGTAATCCTTCCCAAACCCTTCTCTGAGAAGACACCCCCTGCTCACTTTTGCTCGGATGGAAGCCTGTCGGGGACAATTTTCCCCTGCCGCGTCTGGCGAGGGAAGAGCACGGGAAGCCCGTCGGGGACAATTTTCCCCTGCTGCTTAACAACTTTGGTCTCCCTCTTTTTTTTTCCTCAACAGAATTTTTTCCTGGTGTTTTTTTTGGGCGGGGGGGGGGCGTGTTTGGTATTTTTTGTTAAACCATCTGGCAACCCTATTTGCTGTCCCCTGCCCTCACTCCCTTTCACTGAGATGGAGCAAGGACTTGAGTTGTGGGATCTGGGCTGAGCGTGGGGTGGAGGGATGCAGGAGAGAGTGAGGGCTGCACGCTCTGGCCAGGTGTCACATATCTCAGGCAGCTCCCACTTGGCTGCACAGCAGGACTTAGGCAGGCTCCCTGCCTGGTGTGGCCCAGCACTGCTCCCGGAAATGGCCGGCACGTCTGTGCCGTCCAAAGGGAGCTGTGGAATCAGTGTTCAGGATGGGTAGAAAGCATGGAGACCCACTGCACTTCCCCTGCCTAGCATCATGGGGCCCAAACAGCCTGAATCCTGCCTCTAGTTCTGCTGCGCTGCCAGACTTTTGGCACCTAAAATCTCCTGTGCCCACTCCTAGGGTTGCCAGGTGTCCGGTATTGACCCGGACAGTCTGGTATTTTCGCCCCCTGTCAGGTAAAAAAATTCAGAAAATACAGGACACCTAAAATGTCCGGTATTTTCTGATTTTTTTCCCCTGCCAGGAAGCGAAAATACCAAACACCTTGCAACCCTACGACACACTTACCAACCGCCCCCAGCCCCGCCCGCCCCCCGTTTACCTGGTTCTGCAGGGGCTTGTCTTGTGGCTGGCAGAAAAACAAAATGGCCACCAGCAAAAACAGCCTCTTCTTAAAGGGGCCATGCTGATTTTTTTTTTTTTTTTTTTTGCTTAATAACTGCTGTCGGGGTCCTTTTTTTCCTCAACAACTTTGGTCTCCCCATTTTTTTTCTCAACAGAATTTTTTTCCCGGTGTTTTGTTGGTTTTTTTTTGGGGGGGGGGTAATTCGGTATTTTTGGTTAAATCATCTGGCAACCCTACTCACTCCCCCTCCCCGCAGGAGCCACAGCCCTCACTTTCCAGCACTACTGGGCTGCCTGCATAGCCCCCTGGCTCTGGCCCTGCCTCCCCCAGGTCCTGGGCTGGGTCAGGGAGCACAGGAAGGAAGCCTCTGCATCCCTCCCTTGCCCCTAGGCCAGACCTGGACAACACCGGGTAAGTCTTCTAGCAGGAGATATATTGTAGCATATCATCTGTTATTCCTCCTCCTTCAGATCTGTCTTGAACCTGAAGACAGTTGTTTTAAATCTGACATCAAGGACTTCTTTAAAATTCCTTGTCATCTCTTTATTATCACTCTCTAAAAGCATCAGTGAGATACGTTAAACTGTTCTAAATGAAATGGCTGTTGGCTATTGCTGACAGGCCCTTGGTTTTGTTTGTGCTCTTTTGTTTGGAGTCTTATTCTTTCCTTTTGAAAGAAAGAAGTCTTCAAACAAATATTACTGTGTTCTCATTCTGTAACTGGCACTTTGCTTACTGTAAGTTGAATGAAACTACATCAGTAGCATCTGGATGTTAAACACATTTCTATTTTTCATGATTCTGCTAGGATCTGAGTGCCCTGAACTGATGGGTGTAGGAACTAGAAGCCAAAGGTTCCCATACTTTGATGAGGCTTTCAACTGGGGAAGAGGGGGGAGAAAAAATAACATTCCTAAGGCTTTCTGCATGCTTTCACATAAAGACCCTCCAAGACAGTCTGAAAATGTGGGTAAAAATGTTGAAAAAAAACTTCATACTTTTAAAATATTTGTGTGCATTCATCTTATTTAAATATATACATACATACAGAAAAGCTATTAAGACTTTGAATCTTCTTGTAGAAATGCCTAAAGCCTGATTCTGCCAATCTTACTCAGATAGAGTAGTGCCTTATACATTAGATAGCCTTGTCCAAATCAAAAGGGCAACTTTCAGAATAAGGTACTCAGCATAAAGCTGGCAGACTCCAGCTCTTAGCGTTCTGTGTATTTTGTTGAGCAAAATCATTTGATTTCTCTTGTAATGTTTGTGAGATGCAGAATGAGCAAAGTTTGGGGTTTTTTTTCTAACATTACTTGCACTTGTAGTTTATTGGTGTATTTCTCTTTTCCTTCACTGTGACCTGTGAATGTCAGAGTAGGCTGTCTGCCAAATTTGTGATCTGCTGCCTGCTTCAAAATGGAGGCAGGAAGGTATCCATTTTCATCAAGAAGAAGATGACAGTGCTTCAGTCTTCCTGACCATCTGGAGACAGGAACTTTTTAATCAGAAACAAAAAATTGAGTGTTTATATATATATATATATATATATAGTGTGTGTGAATATATCTATCTATCTATCTATATATAGCAAAAAAAATCTCAGAAGTTAATTTATACCTTATAAGTCCAGACTTTTTTTTCTTTTATGTTGTTCTAGTTAACATAACAAGAAAATACAAGAACTATTTTTGTAAAAAGCTAGTTATAGAACTCTCTGGTGTATTAGTAAACAAATGTAAGAAAATTAGTTTTTTGGCACACACAAATATAATAAGTACTAAAAAAAGAAGGTTTCCTCCCCTGATGTACAAACATACTGTGTTGGTGGTCTTGTGTAGATCCAGGTTTTTAATAGAGCTTTCAAGTTGCTCTGCATAGACCTAGTACCATGGGAATTAAATATCCCAAGATATGTTTATAATTTTCAGTGCTCTTGATAGTGCTATTTTCTAAATTTTATTTTTGCGTTTAGGGAACAAAGAGTTTGACTTCTCCATACTGCTTTCATTTTTGTCCTTAAATGTGTGAAAGCTGTGGACTTTCATATAATAAATCAGCATTGTTTCATGTTCTCAATTCTTTTCAGCTCTGTAAGTTCCCAGGTCCAACCATATGTTTGTTGGACAGTATATTTACAGCTAAAAATGGTTTGACAAACACCTCACAAATATTCTTGTCTAAGGCTGGAAAATGTTATACCTAAGTTTCTTCTGAAGCTTAACATTTATTTTCTTTTCCTACAAATACTAATATTTTTGTATTCCAAAAAAAAAAGAACTGTGTAATGTTAAGAACTGATTTAAACTTAAGAAGGTAAAAATTCAGTATTTCATTCCTGCTTCTTTTTTAAAGCAACATGCTTTGAAATATTTCAGTCATTGCAGAAAGCTTACTAAATTAATCCTTTTTCCTTAGGTTTATGCCCCGTCAGCAAGCACTGCTGACTACAATAGGGATTCACCAGGTTATCCATCCTCAAAACCAGCAGCCAGCACTTTTCCTAGCTCCTTCTTCATGCAAGGTAAGATGCTACTTTCAAAAAGAAATCTATTGTGCTTACATTTCATGTATATATTTATTGGCATATGTGTATTAGCGACATCATGGAATATATTCCTGTGAGCTGTTATGTTACCATTAAAATGAAGACCTGCAAGGCGTAGACCATTATGGATATGAGCATCTTGTTTTAATGTAATGAAATAGAATAATGAAATAACTTGATTCTTATCACTTGAATTAATTTAAGCATTCTTTTCCAAGAATTTGTGTACATGCACACACGTTATACATATATTGAATGCTCAAAATATGTGTGTGTCCTTTCTGTATAAATCGGTGTTTGTGTCTGGAGAGAATTTATAAAGTGTAGAATATTTACAGTACACAGCATGAAATGTGTGTATATAAAACAGACTCTGTATTTTAGCAACTTCTAAATCTGATTTTTAATTAACTACATAGTGCCTCTCATTTTAAAATGTTAATTTTTTCATGTTCACTGTTGTATACTGTATTCTTGCAGTTACTCATAACTCATTGAAATAAAGTTTAGGTAACTTATTAAAGTCCTGGAATCAGTCAATAAAACAATCTGTTTTAAAATGCAGGATCCACATTTTGCCTTACGTAGGTGAAGTTCAGAGAGCCACATTCAGGTCATGATCCTGTAAACGCATGGTGTCCAACCAATTCTGAAGCAGTAGTCCCTATAGAGACTACTGTTTTAGAGAACTAGCCACACTCAACTGACCAAATAGCCACATTGTTCAGCCAACGAGCCACGCTCAACCGTCCAACTAGCCACATGTGGTTAGTGGCTAGTGCGTTGGACACCACGGCTATAAACAAATATGCATCTGCATAATTTGATACACATCTTGGTATCTATTCAGATATCTTCTGCTAAACATGTGCAGAAGTATTTGCTGAAATGGAACTTCAATTTGCTGGAGTCCCGACTGAATCCAAAACAAAATCTGATTCCATCTCTCATCACTTTTAATGCAACACATGAAGAGTACATGTCTATACTTCTGTTGAGTTACTAGACTAAGCCACTTTGATCAAAATGGAGTATTTCATGCTGAGACCTACCGTTGGTTCATATTACAGATAAAGAACTTAAATGAGGATGTTCATGTCTAGGATTTTGGCTTGGTCTTATCACCATCAGTGCTGGAACAAGTTGTATAGCAGGGGTGCTGAGAGCCACTGAACCAAACTGTAAACCTTGTATGTGATGGAAACCAGTTCAAGCCAGGAGTACAGTAGCAACCCAGTAGCCCTCAATCCAGCACCTGTACCTATCACTGGCTTACATTTAGTTTGGGGGTCAGGAAGAGAGGTAGAAGCCTTGCAGAGTAGCTGCACGCCAAGCACAACAGGAAATTGGAATAGGTGTAGGCCCTTGACAAGCTGAACTATTGCTTTAAGAATAGGAAAAAAGCATTCATACCACCTGGTTTGGATCTCAGCTATTCAAGGGGTCCAAGGTTTGTAGGCTGTTCCACCACACCTCACTATTAAAAGCAGCAGGTTGTCATTTCAGAGGCTCTCCTTCTACTTCCCAAATGCACTTGTTTCTGTCTTGTACCTGTGTGCCCTCCTCGATCAGTGGTAGTACAGTGGTTCTGTATTATCCCTCGATTCAGGCCATTACAAAGAGAGATAGGGATAGGAGAATATTATCCTAAAGAAACCCCAATCCTCTCAGTTCCCTGGGAGATGATTGGTTTATGCTGAAAAGACTTGTACCCTTTCCTTGTGTTGAACCGGGAAATGTGGGCCTAGGTTGTAAACAATGGACCTGAAATATCAAATTTTAATTGTGAAAATTCACAGAACAACCAATTGTGGAAAGTCACATAGGATTTAATAAAAGTGAAATTAAAAGAGTTCTATAAATTAAACATTTGTAGAAACTAATGAAGAATGTTAACCTTTCTCTTTTTTTTAAATTGTGTTAGATAGGACCCTGATTCCTAAATTGGGATTTATAACACGTATGGAAAGGTTAGGTTGTTATGTTGTGGTAGATTTATGGGACTATTCCAAGAGTTTATAATGAGCAAAACTCTTGATCATTATAGATTTGGCTCTAGTTACATGTAAAAAGTGTGGTTAAGTGAGCTAGGTATCCCTTTAAGTGCTTGACTTGGTTTAGGGTTAACTTTTAAATGTCGGCAGTATCGCCTGTATCTCATCACAATGGAATCACTCAGCAAGCATAGGCATATTTGGTGCAGAAACACAAATTGGCTTGTGTATTTGTAGAGGAAGTACAAGAATCAAAACCTCTTAATGACATACCAAATCTCCTGTGTGCAGGAGGTGTTATTCAAAGGTTGTTAGACCACTTTAAATTCAGATTCAAACAATAATTGTTTAGTTTATTTTGAAGCTCATATTTTGTCCCAGCTGAAATTTGTAATAACTTGAGGTATATGGATTTAAGCAACTGATAAAATGTCTGGAATAAAACTTCAAAGAAACTTTTAAACATCAGTTATGCGGCTGACTTGAAATGATTCAAGATGATATTGTTATTCGCTGTTGCTCAGTTCAGCTTAATTTTTTATTAAGAGCATGCTTTTATGTTAAATTTGTGTAGCCCTTAGGAGACAGACAGACAATATACAGCATCCCTTTTATGGCTGCTGTCTTGTAATGTAAGCAATTAACCACCACAATGATACATTGCATGTTCATCAAGCCCCATTAGGACAGTTATTTTAAAGTTTACGGGAAAACAAAACAAAACGATTATAAAACCAAGATTTATGGCCTTCAGAAAAGCCACATTTTCTTTCTTTTCTACAGATGGTCATCACAGCAGTGACCCATGGAGCTCCTCCAGTGGGATGAATCAGCCTGGTTATGGAGGAATGTTGGGCAATTCTTCTCATATTCCACAGTCTAGCAGTTACTGCAGCCTGCATCCACATGACCGTTTGGTAAGATAACTTTCCAATGGAACAAAGAAAGACACGTGTACATGTATGGAGAGAAAAGATATATAATGGCAACGTTCTATTGATGCTCATTTGGGATGACCTGCATAAGCCACTCAGAGTTTTGCCATCTGAGAAGAATGTCCATACCAAGATCATGAAACTAAAATGTTTTTCTTGAATTACCGTGTGATCTCATGGCACATATTTTACAAAATAAGTATCTGAGGAATGTTAGGAAGTTTTATTTTAAATATTTCATTAATGGTGGATTATATATTCTTCCGCCTGCAAAGCTTGGTATCTTAGTTATCACACATCCAAATGTCTAAAATAGCTTCCATTTTAAGGTCTGGAGACAGATAACTTTTCCCATTAAAAAGTTGGCAGTCAGTCTTTCTATTAGATAGTATAAAACTCCTGTTTCTGTATCTGAAGAATTTTAAGATATCAGAACAATAGTCCAGAACTTAATACTGTCTCTTCAAGACTATATACCAACATAATTCTGGAGAGGAAATTGGGTGGAGGATTGGGAAGAAGGTAGTAGTTTTGCATAGGTGGTTCTTCTAAAGTCCCTGTGAAAATAAACTAGCTAGTGAAATAAGCATAGTTTTATAGTCATCAAAGAAGATTTGAATACATTTATATGCATGCTTCCACCCCCTCCCCCCCAAAAATGTATAAATTATTTCAAATGTAAGTAGAGAACTTTTTTGTCTAATTTATATCCATCATAGATTCAACTGGTACACATTATTGAATTTAGATTGTGATTTTACTGATCAGATGCTGAAAAAAGGAGCAAGAGGTACAAGAGAAAAGATAGATACTGTTTTTACTTGAACTAGGCTTAATTTTGGAGAAGTTTGACCATCCATAAAACTTATCAGAGACTTCTTTTTAGCTAGAAGATGGTGGACTTTTTATTGTAATTGAATTATCCTTAGGGAGAAAACCCCATAGGTTTAAACTACAGGTTTAGGGTTTTTTTAACTAAAAAAAAAAAAATCAAGAAGTTCAGAAAACATCAAACTTCACAAGGCTAAGATATCCCTAGTTACAACCAATATGAAATAGCAGATTGACCATGTCTATTTAATTTGTACAGTGAGGACACACAAACAACCCTGACCATTCCTTATAGTGAAACAATGAGAAAAAATATGAAACAAAGTAGAATGTGTCATATTCAAAAATATGTTAATCTGGTTTGGAACCATGCACTAGTATTCACTAATTGTAAATGTATGGTTCTTGCATGGTGTCATGACACGGCACAGTTAAGGTTGTTTGAATGCCGCTGTTTCTTTGAAGAATAACCCTAGCTTAGAATCCTCGGTTGATCAGTATTGGTTTGGGAATAGTTACAACATGTAATGGTCTGTAAAGTAAATTACTCTCAACCATAACACCTTCCAAATGTAGTTTTCATCTGAGAATTATGATTTGATCTAACTGTCAGATGTAGCAAGCACCCAGGTCTAGATTCACTATCGACTTTAGGAGTGGTGACATGCAGCTTTGCCAAGCATACATCTTTTAAGTACCTAGAAAATCACTAAGGTTGAGAGAGCATGGAATTAGGTGCTCAGACTTCCTTATATGAGAAATAGAAGAAGAGAGGCACTTTGAAATGGGAGTCATAAAAGACAGCAGCTTAGGTGACACCCCAGCTAAGCTAGCCAATGGGAGGTACCAAGAAAAGAGGTTCTGTCCCAAGCCTCATCTTTTTTACGATTGTCAGTGCCTAAATCCAGGCTGAGGGGAGGTACCTTCCTCTTAGGATTCTCATCTGCAAACCCTCAGTTGACCCAAGTCATTTTTGTAGGAAGTAGGCAGAAAAGGAGAACAATGACTCTCAGCCCCAATGGTTAGGACACTCAGCTGGGATGTGGGAGGGAGGTCTCCAATTCAAGTTCCTTCTTTGCCTGAAGTGGGAGAAGGCATTTGAATAGAACTCTGCTGCTTCTCAGGATATGACGCCATTTGTCCTGTTGAAGCCCCCCTGCTCCAGTAACTGATTAATTCACAAGTCTTGTGCAGGTCCTGAACCAGTAGATGAGCTCTGAACATGCTGAATAGATTGAGCCCTGCAGGTTGACTTATGCAAAGGGAGAGCCTATTTTCCCATTGCTCTGGGGCTTAGGTGTCCAGACCTCTGGAAGGAAGCAGCAGCATGCTCAGAGGCAGAAACATAGATATCTACAGCAAAATTTACTGCAAATATTTTGGTGCTGGGCTAGCTTAGGCACCTATAGAGTTTGGCTGCAGGTGAGCAGAGGGTGCCTAATTCAGGGATTTGAGCACCTAAGATGGCAGTTAGGATCCACTTTTGTGAATCTAGTCCTCTGAGCTCTGACTGACATTAATGTTAATTATAGGTGTTCTGCACTTCTGAACTTGGGGTTCATATTATTTATTGTCCTGCTTCTCTTCATTAGCCAAGGGCTTCTATGCCAAAGGTAGCACAGAGGCGAGGCACTGATATTTTAATTGCTGCCCTATGTGGTTTCTACTGGGAAAATAGTGGGAGGTCAGCACCTTTAGCATATGCAGAGACTATTGGGAAGACCCTGAATAACTTCAGTTCAAGCTGATGTAAAATCTCTTAAATTGTTGGTTAATTAGTGATGTTGCAGTGCCAATACAGACAGCACAAAAAGAATAGTTGCTGTTTGTTTATTATTTCTGTTTTCTCATGGATTGTACTTTTTTGTTTGTTTTTAATAGTTGCTTAGAATGCAGAGTGCAATTTCCTTATCAAACTACATCCATTGTAAGGCAGATCTCATGTGTATGCTAAAATATTTGGTGGTCTCCCTTTGATTTTTCCCCATGAGAAATGATAAAATCTTATTTGCTGATCGTGAAGCACCATGTTTGTGTGGGTGTCATGGAACAGAACTCGGCAGGGGTCATGGTATTACTCCGATTAGACTGTTATCCTAAACAATTGCTGTTTACTGATTTGTGAGTAATGTGACAAACTCTCTTACCCATGTTGATTTCAACCAGTTGGCTATGAGTTGCCATCATAGAATGGTTTGTATGCAAGTCAAAGTCTGAAATCTTCATTCAGACTTGACCTAGAGAAAACCCCTGTTAAACTCAACTGAAGTTCTGACTGGGTAAGGATTATGGATTTTGGCTGTATAACTGTATGATGTGCCTATGTCCTTGTAACTCTGAGGTGGACTCCAAGTATTTCCTACTTAAATGAAAAGTACTGTAAAAATTATAGAATCATAAAAAATAAGAGACAATTTAGTGGCCCAGATTCTATTTTTGGCCCCCCTGTGCTTGGTGTAGGATTGCATATAAGGACAGAGCACAAAGATATCTTTATGCTTCTTTTATATTTCCCTGATCCAGGAGTTAGACTTTTCCTTGGTTGTTTTCATTTACTCTCAGCTGCCCATGGAGCTACTGCAGCAGCTAGGGATTACTAAGGCATAGTGATACTCTCTTTTTCTTATGGCTTAAAGATGGCAATGTTCTAGAGCATCACACAGACCACCAGTGGAAACAGCCAACAATGCACTACCCATCGAATCTTGGATACTTTGCACTTCAAAGTGCAGCACAGGGGTAGAGAATTTGGCTCATTAGATCAACTAGTCTATCTTTGTGATGGTTTGTTTCCATATAATATTTATTTTAGTGCATTGTCAGGTCTAGTTTTAAATATCACAGATAAGGTAGATGCCATAACTTTCTTTGGGAGACGATTTTTCCAACTAATAGCGATCACTGTCACAATTTATTTTTCCTGGTATGTGGCATACATTTTCTTTCTTCATTTCATCCTATAATACCAGAGTTTATGACTTTTCCTTCCTAGGTATCTGAATAGAAAAAAGTTGCTCGTTCCTTTATCCTTATGACAAGAACTGCTCCTTTAGGTGAAATAATGTAACAGTTCTGAACTATCTGATCCAGACAGCCTGTCTTTTATGTTTTTTTATTTTTTATACTTTCTCTTACAGAGCTACCCATCACACTCCTCAGCAGACATCAATTCCAGTCTTCCTCCGATGTCCACTTTCCACCGTAGTGGTACAAATCATTACAACGCTTCTTCCTGCACTCCACCTGCTAATGGAACAGACAGTATAATGGGTGAGTTGCAGAGTGATCCCCATATGAATATGAATACAGCATTGCTCTTTTCACTTAGCTCTCCTGGTATCTCATCTGCTGTGGTGCAGCATACAACTATTGAACCTTTAAGTTTTTTAAGGGTTTTTTTCTTATTTATTTCATAATATATTTATTACTATAGAAGGAAACTCTATTCCAGTGTGCATCCAGAAAGATTATAAATACAACAGAAATTTGATTTAAATAAATATATTGTACCTGATTGATTGCCTTCCTTACACACAATTTTTTATACTTTTTCTCTTGATTATTTAAGTAGTATTTCATTCAGTAAAGTGCTTTAGTTTCAAGTTTGTACAGAAGATATAACACAAACTAAGTGCCTGATACTCTTGGCTTTGATGTCAATGAAAAGTCAAATTTTATTGAATTAAGCTCCTCCGTTAATTTCATATAGCTTCTTGTGAACTGATACTTCTTCACTCAATATATTTTAGTGTTCATCCTCAATTTTTTATTTGATTTCCACACAGAGTGGGAGAAATCAGTGATAGCAGCATGTTTGTGTAATAAGAAGAAAGCCTTCTTTTTTGATGTTACTAATATTTTTTCTAACAACCTCTGTAAATTAATAGCATCCATCTGTATACTTTCTTAAATATTTGGCATATTCTGGTTCAAACTTAATTATACTATTCGAGCAGTCATATAATACTGCACTTTATATTTTTGTATGATTGTAAAGCTTCCAGATATAGTGGTGTGATGAACAGTCACATAGCACAAGAGGAATATGAATATTATCCAAAAATATCAATACAGTATTTCATAGTTTGGGAATTCCATCAACTATAAATACCAAGTTGATCTAAGTTTTCCTTTGGCTCAAAATTAAGAGCTGTCCAATCAAAAAGGGCATGATTTTATATGTTTGGATTCTAATGTAAGATGTCTGGATTCTTTAATGAAATGGTTTATTATAGATGTGCATCCTGTGTCCTGGTCTCAGATACAGTCACTCAGCATTCTAGATCTACTTATAGCTATTGAGATTACAGATGCCTGGGAATTTATTCAAAAAATCCAAGATTGTATCACAGACATTAGAAATGGAAAAGAACTCCTCCATCATCTTGTACATCTTCCTGTCAGAGCAGGATTGTTCCTACAGGAGCTTACTGAGGGGTTTCTAAGAAGATAAGTATAATGTGGGATACTTATATATTTTCTGCAGAATAGTTAGGAACCCTCACTGAAAATCCATCCATCAACTACTGGGGTAGAAAAAGCCTTTGTTATATTAGCAGAGGACTTTTAAGTAGAAGTATGGCTCAAAATTACAATAATAACATTTGCTACTCATTTTCAAATCCAGCTATAAAATATACAAGTCCTAAGCTTCTGAGCAGGCATTTGCCTCCTCATCTTTCCTAAACATGGTCATAGTGTCAAAGCAGCTCTAACTCCATCAAACAGAGTCTCAGAAGCCATAGATTAACATAGAATTTCCATCAATCTCTTCAGTCCAGCCAATCTCCCAGACTGCAGTAGCACCAGCTCCCCCACCAATCTAGGCAATAGCACTTACTGCTGTGGCAGGACGAAGTAACACCATTTAAGTTGTGTTGTCACGTGGCAACCTATTAGCAACTCACATGCCATGTTAGAGCTTCATTCTGAGACTATTCAGATCAGTCAAATTTGGGGAAAATAATAATTGGCTCCATTTTTTTTCCATTGTGATAACTGAATCTGAATCATTATTCAGGCTGAGAGCGGTTTGATTACTTCAGCCAGCGGAGCCCAGACAACAAATATTTCGAATAAACCATCCTCCCTTCTGTTTCAGTGAGTCTCTTACCATCTTCCCAGTTTCAGATATCCAGAATTCCTTCATACTCCAGGTGTACTAATAATTACAGATGCCAGGCAACACTCAGCTCCAATGCTTGTTTTCCAAAATGTCTGGAGAAACACATACATAGGGAATTTTTGTTGTGCCTCCCACTTCCCCCCACACGTCCTAGGCCTGAAAGCATAGTCCTAATGCATCATCTTATTTTTCATATAGCATTCTTCTAGGTAAGGTACCATGTAAAATATCAATGGTTCTTTCCAGAAGTTGGTGTCACATTCCAGTTGTTTAAGCATCCCAATTTCATTGCATACCAAAACTATCAAATAAGCCTACCTCATGTATATTTCAATGTGTAATTAATTATATGCAATATATTACATTTCTAATAATTATTTTATATGTTAATGAATGAAAGATGAATGAGTCATATTTTAACAAATTAAAAAAGGTGTGAGCTAATTAAGGAAAGAACAATAATGGAGATTGCCTTATTTGGCATACCAGAAATTAACTGTTCCTTTCCATTTGGTGGCTGTCCTACATGTAGGGATTCTCAAGGTAGTCTCTATGAGCTTGGTTCTCTTGCCTCTGAAGTCCACAAGAATCAGGGTGCTAAGCAGATCCCCAGCTGCTGTAATGTGGTGCATTTTGGGAAGAAACCACAGCACAGACTATACTAAGCCACTTATTAGGACCTTATGTACCCCTAAACCAGTTCACCATATCTGTTTTCACTTATTCCCTGAAAGGTTGAGTTTTTCTTGTCACCCACAATTTTCAGTCAGCACTTACATCATCATAATAGCTAAACAAAAGATTTGTTTGCATTTACACAAAATACTAATTTATCGGAGAAACAGAAAGAAACATACAGTCACCCAATTTATTTATAGTAGTCTCAGGCCTGGTCTACACCTAACACTTAGATCAATTTAGTTACATTTGGGGAGTTCTTCCGTCAACCTAGATACCACCTGTCAAAGGGGTGGTTTTACTACAGACATGGGAGGAAAAAAATCTTCATCACTGTAGCAAGTGTCTTTACGACAGCGCTATAGCAGTGGGTAGCTGCCATTCTACAGCTGTCCTACTGTAGTGCTTGTATAACTCAGACACCTTCTAGGTGTGGTGTAATGTCTCATCTAGTGGCACTGAGACCACTTACAGAGAGAATAATGAGTCTGCTCTGTGGCCTGAGCTAATTAACAACTGGCTTTTAGCTCACTCAATAGGCTCATGCACTAAGCTCCAGAGATCCCAGGTTCTGTTCTGCCTTTTGGCATTATACTTGTAGTGTACACATACCTCATTTACTCTCAGATTATTAAAACTTCTCTTTCAGGAACAGATTCGAGTTCAAACTCTGGATGTGTCCTGTTTCATTTCTAGGGCATAGTTAGCTGTCAGTTCTGTTAGTTTGACCATTTTTTCTACTATCTCTGATAGCTGTTAGCCTTCAAAGTTTTTGCATGCAGGATTTACTATGCGGTATATAGCAGGAATTCCTTTGTTCTTAGCAGTAAGTAGTGTATCACTGGGAACTTTGGCAGAATTTTGTATCTTTATATGCAATCTTAATCCTAATCACTGGGTTAAATTTTCCTAAAGAATCTGAATAGTACACTATGACTCTGAGCTCTCCTTATGTACAAGTATCTCTTTGCTGTTAACAAATGGGATTTCCACGCACACAGACAAGAAAGTATTGCAGTTCATCTTCACTATGAAGATCTGAAAGAAGAGTTTGCTCACTGTCTTTTTCTGAATTAGAGAATCACATTATTTAAATAAATTCAGATAGAAATCACAGAGTATTTAGATTTTGATTTGGTTTATAGTTCACTTTGGGAAATATGTGTCCCAATTTCTAGATGTTATTCTGAAATGATTCAAGCTGAAAACTTTCAGGTTAGAATTAACAGCATGCACATTATACTACTAAAACATTTATCTCTAATTGACACCAGATCTTCTATTTCTTTGCCTTTGAATCTTTTGCTATTACATGTCAGTATAAAAACTTCCTACTTTCCACTGTGTTTCAGAGTAATACATCTTAAAACTTAGTAGTTTATTTGTGATCTCAGCTTAGTTTGAAATTAGGTCTGCTAGAAATACTATTGGCCTATAAGCTTATTTTTGAGCCACACAATAATGAGTAAAAGAAGCATTTTAATTATACCTATATGGAAAATAGACTCAAAATACTGTTCTTGTTCATATCAAATATTCCCCCCCCCCCCCCCGAGATTTCAGAAGAGAAAGGCTCAACCTCTGGGTAGAAAAAACAATTCCTCTGGCAAAGGGGACCATATCACAGAATCCAAGAAGATTAGGATTAGAAGGGATCTTGGGAGGTCATCTAGTCCAGTCCCTGCTCAAAACAGGAGCAACCCCAAAATATTGTTCCAGCCAGGGCTTTGTCAAGCCTGACCTTAAAAACCTTTAAGGAAGTTTCCACCACCTCCCTAGGCAACCCATTCCAAAGTTTCACCACCCTCCTAGTGAAGTAGTTCTTCCTAATATCCAATTTAGGCCTTCCCCACTGCAATTTGAGACCATTGCTTCTTGTTCAATCATCTGTCACCAGTGGGAATAGCCTTGCTCCGTCCTCTTTGGAACCCCCCTTCGGGTAGTTGAAGGCTGCTATCAAATTCCCTCTTCCCCCCATTCTTCTCCTTTGCATACTAAATAAGATCAGTTCCCTCGGCTTCTCCCCATAAGTCATATTCCCCAGTCCCCTAATCATTTTTGTTGCCCTCCAATGGACTTTCTCCAATTTGTCCTCTCTGTGGTGGGGAGCCCCAAACCAAAGACAGATGTGGCTTCACCAGTGCTGAATAGAGAGGAATAATCACTTCCCTTGATCTGCTGGCAATGCTCCTACTAACACAGTCCAATATGCCATTAGCCTTCTTGGCAACAAGGACACACTGCTGAGTCATATTCAGTTTGTCTACTGTAATCCTCAGGTCCTTTTCTGCAGAACTGCCAATTAGCTAGTCGCCCCTGCCTGTAGCAGTGCATGGGATTCTTCCGTCCTCAGTGCAAGACCCAGCACTTGTCCTCATTGAACCTCATCAGATTTATTTTGGCACAGTTTTCCAATTTGTCTAGGTTACTCTGGACCCTATCACTATCCTCCAGCATATCTACCTCTTCCCCCATCTTAGTGTCATCCAAAACTTGGCACGGGTGAAATCTAGCCCATCATCCAGACCATTAATGAAGATGGTGGGAAAAGAAAAATGGCCCCAGGACCAACCCCCAGTGTACTCATTTCACTTGATACCGGCTGACAATTAGACATCAATCACTACCTATTGAGCCTGATGATCTAGCCAGCTTTCTGTCCACCTTATAGTGCATTTGTCCAAGATGTACTTCTTTAACTTGCTAGCAGAAATACTGTGAGAGACCATATCAAGTTATGTAGTGGAGTCAGTTAACATGAGGAGCTTTTTGGTGGAGGAGCTCATAAGGGAAATTAGGCATCATGAATTGGGGTTGAGGCTGTTTTTGATGCAGGAAGTCTTCCCTTCTGTGAAGGGTGAAAAGAGCTGTCCTCTGTTTCCTCGCAAAACAGAGGCTATAGCAGATTGCTGATGGTGCACAATATCCAGTACATACCTGGTTTAAAATTAATGTTTACTCTCCTAAAGCCCTTCTATATTTCATACTCCTCCAGGGAAGTAATTGTTATGGCAGATTTATTCATGCCGCAATCATCATGATCAGTTTTTGTCATGCCACATTTGTTTCTCTAGCTGTGGACTTTGATGACATAAATACATCTTGATGACTTCACTGAATAAACAAATAAAAGGAGCAAGTGTGAGGCAAAGATCCAAACATTTGCAATACCATTTCTTTTTTAAGTATTCCTTTCTCTCACATTTCTTCTAATGTGATAGTTTATCTTTAATCATCAGATGGTGCATGACCCTGGCAGACCAGATGCAGCCCACAGGCCAGTATTTCCCCACCCTTGCACTAAAGAGCTCCATTGTAGCATGATCACCGTCTTACCTGATAGACTTCCAATGGGAAGTTTGTGCTGAAGTTTATGCTAGAGATGCGAGGGTGTAGGCATGATGGCAGAGGCAATGACAATAGAACTCAGGTAACCATGCAGTCTTCCAAGAAGGCAAACTGTTATTGCCCCGTGATCAATACGGTTAGGCCTGTTTTCCCCATGAAGTGTAGACATTTCCAGGACGAGTCTCATTCCAAAACGCAAAGTTTCAAAAACCCTTCTTCTTAAAAGAGAAAGAGGAGGAAGCCCATGAGCTGAATCACACAGCATACTCTTTCTTTTCTATGTAGTTTCTTGTGGAAGGAGTGATAGAACCTGCTAAATCCCTCTCTCTCTTTAAGAGGGAAGAGGTTGGTGCAATTGGTTAAAGTTTTGGTTACGAATCAAAATACAAGTATATATATATCTTGTTTCATTTTGTGCCAGCTTCGTTGCAAGAGAGACATAATAGGTGTGGTCTGTGTCAGACCAGGAAATGGTTTAGTGGTCTAAAATGAGGGATTGATTGAAACATCCTCAAATTCAGGGTCATATCCCAGAAAAACTGACTCATTTTTCTGAGGTGGTTAAAGTGAGTATCTTGGACCCTGCTGTTTGTTTGCCATTTAGAAGAGACATCAGAAATGAGGTAAGAGGGACCAATCAGCAATATATTTATACAAACTTCCTTGGAGAAAATTTCCCTTCTCCTCCTCTTTTGAGTGTCCAATAGTTTTTTGCTATTTTATGTTTTTAATACCATAGATTATTCTGTTGCCCCCTATTATAAGATCTTGTTTTCTTGTAACATTTCTAAATTTTAGCCATTTAGGCTGAAATTTTCCAGGCCTGATGTCTGCCTCCTTCAGGCTGAATTTTTCTTGAAATGTTCAGCCAAAATGCTTTAGCTATATGTGAATGACCAGTGTTTTGACCATATTAAAAAAGTTCTAGCAACCTTTTTCTTTTAAAAGATGGAGTGCCCCATGTTTTGGAACAGAGACTTGGAATTTGGCAGGAGAGTGGCCTTTTTGTCAGGAATGTCCTTTTTGCTTTCCTTGTGAAAAACTACCCAAAGTTGACCACCTTATATGCTTTTAAAGAAATGACACTTTTCCATGTGCTCCATAGAGACTTCTTAAATTTTAGCAACTAAGTTCCCTGAAGATTCCATATATACTGGACATTCTCTGGCCCATTGCTGAGCAGGACTTTTTCTGCACCTACAGCTCTGGATTTTGTGGGCTATATTCAGTCTCGGACTTAGAGTAGGGAGCCCTGCTGTGCTCTCAGTGACCTCCCTGAAGGGCTTAGGCAGCGTGAAGAAGGAAGCTGCCCAATTCAGATTTGGAGAACAAGAGATAGATATACAGGGAGTAGGCTGAGACCAGAAGCAAGGAGAAAGATAAGGAATAGAGGCTGGTAGAGGTGCGGGAGAAAGAAACTAGCACAGAAAGTTGGGAGTGGGGCAAGGAGACTGGTATTTAGAACCATCAGGACAAAGGGATGCAGGTGAAGGGAAGTGTAGTCAACCATCTGGTGAGGACCCAGGGGAGTGGGGAGAAGAGATCTGAAATTGACTGTAAAAACACACTGGAATAAGGTGGGAAGCTACATGTTGAACCTCTCTAGTCCAGCACCCTCGGAACCTGACTGGTGCCAAACCAAAGAATTTGCCGAACCACAGGAGATCAGTATTGGCTAGCAGCATTACCAATGCTTCCATTGCTACTGGACTCTTAGAAGACATTTAGGGGTAAATAAAGCTAAATAACAGCACAGAACACTGAGAGCCAGGACTAATGGCTGTAAACAAACTTTATGGGACTGCAGGAAACTTGGCCACGTTCATGATAAGGGCTAACTAAAATCATGCTGGACCACAGATCAGTGTGTGCCGATTAGAGAGGTTTAACCTATACTGACATTAGATGAATAGTGAGATTGGGACTGGGAATTTGTGGGGAAGATGATATTGGAAGCCACAATGGGGGGAGAGACATTTGGATGAGGAATTGGTGGGAGTGAGAGATTGGGACAGGGAGGTTGGAGGCATTGAGACTAGGACTTGCTGGACATGGAGCCTGGAATTTGGATAAGAAGACCAAGGAATGGAGACAGACTGGCTAGGAGAGGAGAATGGGATTGGGTCGAGGGGCCAGAGGTGGGGAAGAGATGGGATTAGGACCAAGTAGGTTGAATGGGATGGGGAAGAAGGGGTTAAGATGGAGTGTGTGGGGAGGGAGCGGTGACCAGAACAGTCTGGGGCTATATCTAGACTGCAGACTTCTTTTGGAAGAAGCTTTTGTGGAAGAGATCTTCTGAAAAAACTTCTTCCGAAAGAGAGCGTCCACACTGCAAAAGAGCATTGAAAAAGCGATCAACTTTTTAGAAAGATAGCGTCCACACTGAATGGACCCTATCTCACATTTAAGCTGTGATTACTATGCACAGAGTGGCCACCAGGGCACCTGTTGTTTTTTCCTCTTTCCTCATCTTTCGAAAGAACTGCCTCTTCCCCGTCCACACACGCCTTTTTCCGAAAGAGTTCTTTCGGAAAAAGGCTTCTTCCTCATAGAAAGAGATTTGCCAATGTTGGGAAAACCCCTCTGTTCTTTAGATTTTTTTTCAAAAGAACGCGATTGCAGTGTGGACGTAAGTGAAGTTTTTTTCAGAAAAAATGGCTGTTTTTCCAAAAACAACTCTGTAGTGTAGACATAGCCTGTGATGACTAGTATACATTCCTCTGCAGAGCTCAAGATTTATGCAGTTTATCGGTCCTCAAGTGTCAACAAATATCTGTGAAACCCACTTTTAAATTGTCTCACTCCCTTCTAGTGTTGGTCCACGTAGAGCAGGGGTGGGGAACTTGCTGCTGCTTCATTTAATCTGGTTCCTGGCAAGTCTCCACAAAACTGGCTGGAAGCCCTGAGCCTCAGTGTCCCTTCCCCCCTTTGGGGCATCCATGAACTCTGTGTCCCTGAAACTCTTAGGCTCAGCATGCTGCCTCCACTCCCGGCTCTGGCTCTGCAGCTCCCATTGGTCGGGAACTGTGGCCAATGGGAATTGTGGGGGTAGTGCCTGCAGTGGTGGGACTTCCTCCTGGCACCCACACCCCTAACTTCTTCCCACATCCTGAGCCAGCTCCCACACACCAAGCCCCTTGTCACCCCAGAGCCTACCTCCCTAAATGGAGCCCTCCCTCTCCTGTCTGGCACCCTCTTCCACACCCTGAACCTCTGATTTCTGGTCCTACCCTGGAGCCTAGGGGAAGCCCCAAGCCTGCATGCTCACTCCCCCATTTCCCATGAGGACTCTGACTGATTTTTTCTGTGGGTCAGTGGCCCCTGATAGGAAAGATACACTTGTTATCATACACTTAAACTAACAAAGTATCCGTTGAGTGGGTCTAACATTTCCAACACTGCTGAACAACTGGGTGGGTGCCAATATGATGCCTTATGATGGAATTTGTTTTGGTTTGATTTGTTTGCTCTTTTAAAACGTTAGGATATTATACCAAAATGCTATGTTAAAAGAATATTATTAAGGTTGGAAAATCAAGCACTCAAAAGCTCAGAAACACCAGAATTAAGGTTGCCTGTTCAATCTAAATCTGGTTCCCTTTTGTGTATGCATGATGATACATTCTGTAATTACATGATCACATACTAATTTTTTGTGACCCCTGTTTCATTCTGTGCATCGAATTGGACATTTTATGTGAGTGGAGCAGGGTTATGCAGTGAAAGAGGCTGCTGTCTGCAGAAGCCCTGCTTAATTTGTTGTAGAAGTTGGAAGGTATGTAATGAATGAGCGAAAGGACTGCAGGAAGAAAATGTCTGGTGTCATGGTTAAAGCAGTTGAATGCTGTCCTGAGGAACTGGATTCTCTCTCTGCCCATGCCAAAGAGTTCCTGTATGACACTAGTCCATTCACTTAACCAAGATTTTCCACAGTGGTCATTAATTGTGTGTTCCTCATTTTTTGGGTCTGATTTTTAGAAGTGCTGAACACTCACAGCTGTTCTCTGTTCCTCAGTCCTCCTTCTGTAAAATGGGGATAATATTCCCTCATCTCACGAGAACACTGTAAAAGCAATGTATTAATATGTGTGAAGCATTCTGATATTGCAGTCATGAATGCCATAGAAAATCCCACGAGGAAATAAATAATTCTTTCTTCAGAGCAATGTTTGATAGATAGCAATATACAAGGCAACAGACTACACATTGGGTGAAGAGAAACAAAATCAATAGCTACTCATTAAAGGAGCACTGTCCAGCATGCGCACTAAGTGAAGCAAAAGTACTGTGGGAAAATAGTATATGATCATTTAATTAAAGCCTATTATCACAATACATATGCATTAAGGGGCCAAATTGCAGGTGCACAGGCAACCTTAATTCAGGAATTTCCTAACTTCTGAGTGCTTGATTTTGCAACCTTAATGTTTTCATGCAATTTTTTTCATGTAATATGTATATACAGCATTCATATTTTTAAGAAGTGCTTTGGGATTCTTAAAGAAGAAAGGTGCTGCAAAGTATCATAAGGTATTAATTAGGAATGATTTAGAATGTAAATATATGGTAAGCTTTGATTGGTAGAAAATATGATTATGTGTTAGAGCGTAAAGAAAAGCATCCATTTCTGAACACAAGGCTATATATTACATAGCCTGATCTGATTGTGAACTTCATATCTTTGACTGTTCTTTACCATTGACAGCCATTCATTTTCAAAACAAAGGCATGTGGTCAAAGGCATATGAAATACACAATATATTTTTAAAACCTCAAAGATGTTAACTTTATATTTTATCACCAAAACTGTAATATGAATATGTTTATATCTACCTTAGCAAAGCAACTAATGGCAAGTAAAGACTAATGTAATGTAATTAGCATTATAATGCAATTAAATTATGAGTCAGTGGACCAGGAATAGAAAACTGAGATGTGTCTCAGACAATTTCTACATTCAATCTTTTGTTTTTCAGCAAACAGAGGAAGTGGGGCAGCAGGCAGCTCACAGACTGGTGATGCACTGGGGAAAGCACTTGCCTCTGTAAGGAAATATTTATTTTGGTTTACACATTTACCAATTTTGAGGTGTGAACTTTAATGAGCAATGGATGCCTGGATTTTAAGAAGATGAACAGCAAACAGTAACTCAAAGCTGATGACCTCTGAGATCAAATCCTTCCTATCAACTGAAATATGTAATGATCTATCTGAAATTGTTTTTTTAAAAGTTTGCATTAATTATGTTACTGACAAAATTAAATGACTGGAAATCTTATACTGATCATAGGCACTTAATTACTAGGATCCAGGCCCTTCAATCTTTCACACCCCACACATCTAAAAAACAATGGATGGGGGGTTGCCTAAAAATCAGTGGCAGGTTTAGTTCTGTGTTATCAAATGACCTGCAAACGGGATTCATCTACATTTTCTTTTGCCTTCAGATTTTATATTTTCCTCCTTAGTTTCCATCTATTCCATTACAGTGGTCGCCATTAAAAAAACAGCATTAACCAGCAGCTGCCTCCCAGTGGTCTCTGAGGTATATGGCACATTTCCTGTTTGGAAAAAAAAGAAATATTGGTGCACCTCAGATACCATTGTGCAGTTACTATTGCATATTGTTGACTTTCTAATAAGGACCAATATAAATTATTTTCTGGGCAGAGTGGGTTCCATTGAGTTCTCATGAGAGTGAATTTTTTTTGCATATTCTGCAGATGTTTCATTAAAAAGATGAAAAAATAAGACAATAGGTTGCCCGGAATGACAGATATAGTAGAGTCCACTTTTAAATGGTTCCTGATATATGCCATATATGATTAAAAGGGGCAATCACCATGGTGCGAAATTCAATGTACTACATACCACTGACTCTAAGCAGCAGTTAAATGGCACATCTCACTCATTCAAGCAGCACATGTGGTCTTGTCTCATTGTAGTTATTGACAAGTGGCCTTTGGTGTTTGCTGTTATAAATTACCTACTGTGCCACGATGCAATCCTTTATTCTCTTTGCTCTATTTGGACTGCTAAAGGGTTTGATTTTACCATTATATTTTTCAGAAATGTTGTAAGGCTTTGTACAATGCTTATTCTTAAAGCAATCTGTGAAATAAAAATATACATCTCCACCATCATGGACCCTAAAGAGCCTGTGAAAATCAGAACCATCACTTAATTAACAAGTGTCTGTTTCCATAAAGATGTCTCAGGAGAATTCTACTGTTTGGCTTCCAGCATCTAGTACAGTTTTGTCTTTATCAAATATAATTGAGATTAAAGTAATAGGCTTTTTTAACCTGTCCTGCTTTCATTTAAATGGACTGAGTGCATAAGAATTCCATATTTCTTTCTGCATCAGTTTGTGATGGCTTTAGATTAATTCTTTATCATCTTTTAAAGATCTATTCTCCAGATCACACCAACAACAGCTTTTCATCAAATCCTTCAACTCCTGTTGGTTCTCCCCCTTCTCTCTCAGGTATTGTTACAATTCTATTTTACTGAACATTTCAACATATATCTGGTAGGAGGTATCTAAAAAAACTCCTGCTGTAACTGGATGATTTACATCCAGATAATAGCATCAAGCTATTTTCTTACAACACCCGTAGAGCCCAACTATTGTACTTACTGAGATGAATGGAAATATTTTATAAAAAACACACTTTGACCAACATGAAGAAAAGATTATAATAACTTTTAAATAGATGCATTTACCTGCTGCAAAAAAGTAGTGTTAATAGGCACCCATATTTTGGACCGAGGCTACCCCCACAAGTCCTTGTGCAGATTGTTCCCAATATTGCGTCAGAGGGAATACACATGACTTATTCCTAGCCCACAGACCTTTGTGAAAGGAATTGCCAAGAATTTACACAGTAGCCTTTCTATAGCTTTTGGGGGAAACACATTCCCTCAGTCATTCCAACTTTTTGCCATGAGTTTTCTGTCGGTCTGCACATCAAAGAACATCCCACAGCCAGCCCGTACCAGTCAACTTGGTATCGTGAGACTTTGGCTGAATGGCTCTTTCATTGCTGTGTAGACTTCCAGGCTCAAGATTAAGCTCAGGCTCTAAGACCTTTTGTGGAGGGAGGGTTCCAGGGTTCAGGCTCCTGCCCTAATCCAAAAATCTACACAGAGATGAAACAGCCCCAAAAGTCCAAATCAGCTGCCATGGGCCAGCTGCAGGTTTTTCTTTGTCATATAGACATACCCTCAGGGTCCTAAGCAAAGTATCTGCCAGAACTTGGCTTATAAAACAGGGTTGTGTGCAAAGAACCACAGTATGCTTAACTCCTTTATTACCCTGTGACATTGAAGATATCTGAGAGAGACAGATATTTTGGTGGTACAGTTTTATTTCTAAATAAACCTAGTAGCTGAATTTTCAGTCTTGGAAGTGTATAGTAGTGCTTGTGAAGAGCTAAGCAGAAAAGGTCCAGAGCCAGTTACCTTCAGAAAAGCATCTACAATTTCTGATGCTCATCAGAACCTAATTCAGATTATGTGAACCTTTGAAACTTTCCCACAAGAGCCTTAAGCACTCTCTGTCCGTATATCTGGAGGCTCTTCATCTATCTACCTATGTTAGCTTCTTGGGAGAGTCAACACTGGATCTGTTTCAGGGGGTAAGCCGTCATCCTGCTCCCCATACAGTGGGTCCTGTCAATCTCACTTAGACATTTTAAAAGGTACCATAGTTTATACTCCTGAGTCTAGCACAGTATTATTAATTCCTGGTCTGCCTCTCAAATTTAGGAGATTAGCAATTCTGGAGAAAGAGATAGATCTTTTATGCTCTGAAGTTTCATGGTGCTTCAGCTGTCTTGCAGGCATGAACCCCAAAGTACTTTTTGAAGGGACAAGATTCTAGTGATCAGTTAATGGGAGTAAAGAGTGAGCTGGCCAGCCAACACCTGAAGGCAAGCTAAGGAGTAGCAGGTTCCCAAGCTTCTCCTTAAAGAGAAGAGTTCTACTGGAGAGGGGTAGGAAGCCCTCCCTCAAGAACACCTGCCACATGAGATTTGGTGGTTGTGGTGTTATTAATCAAATATGGCCCCCTAAAATGCATGGGGGGCCTGCAAGCTGCTGCTTTTCTCCAACAGCAGGCCTACTTTGGGGATTGGTTAGCCCTTTGACCAACTGAACTAGCCACTCCCCGCCCCACCCTGCTTTGAGACCCAATGAAAGGTTTAGGACAGCATTTCTCAAAGTGGTCTGCAAAACAACTCTCAGAAATCTGCTAACTGGCCATTCCAGTATGTTTATTTATCGGATCCACAGCCACAGAGCCTCACAGCTTCCACTGGCTCCAGTTTGACATTTGCAGCCAAGGGAAGCCACAGGAAGCAGTGTGGACCGGGCTGCCACTACTCGCAGCTCCCCTTGGCTGCAAATGGCATACCGGAGCCAATGAGAGCTGCAAGGCTCTGTGGCTGGAAAGCCAGTAAATAAACACACAGGAACAGCAAGTTAGCAGGTTTCTCAAAGTGGTTTCACGGTCCACTTTGAGAAACACTGGTTTAGGAGGACAACGGGCAGTCCTTATTTATCTGAATCAGTCCCTGTCCCTAGACAGCACCTTATCACTATGTGATACATTTCTTTTAAAAGACTTTGCCATCAGTTCCATCTGTTACTATAAAGAAAGTATTTGAGTTGAAGTTGAGGAAAGCAAAGTTAGGCAATATAGGTTGAATTTCTTTTCAAAAATTGTATTTGATAAACAGAGAGAGCCAAGGATCAAAGTCAATACAAATAAGTGGCATGAATTCAAAGGAGAACGGATCTGCTTATGCTTCAGGATATAGTGGGCTAGTCAGAAACAATATCAAAGTCCTGATTGTCCTTCATTGTCCTATTCAGTGATATGGCAAAATCAGAAGGTATAGAGACAGTGAAAGTCTAAGAAGACCAAAATTTGGTACCGAATGTTTTAGATATTAACAACATTTTGTCAGTTGGTATGCTGAGAGTCTAGAAAAGGCCATTGTTCCCTGTAAGCTGTGTCCTTGTGCAACCACTCAGGAATGATTCAAATGACATCCAGCTGATTAGCAGAGAGCCTACAGCTAGGTTTTTTGTTTTTACTGGTGATGCACATTCACACTTGCCTCGGTGCACATAAAAATTTATTCCACACATGGATAGAAAAGGTTAGAGAGAACAATGGAAAAGGCCATGAAATCAATCTTGGCCTGTGCTTCTAAAGCCAAAAAATGCCACTTAACTTCAGTTTTAAGATTAAAACCCTAATGGCTCCATCTTGAATTCCCGGCCTTGTTTCATAAGATCGTTCAAAAGATAATGTTTCAGGCAAAGAACTAACAGTACAAATGATCTGATTGTAGTGCCATAAGCACAGCCTGCTGGGGAAGGAATTTGAACCAATATTTCTGTCCTCAAGTCTGGTGTGTCCCTTTGACACATCTTTGTTTAAAAGAAAAGATATTGCAAAAGTTGAGACTTTATATATTTCATGCTTAAATTTTCAGCAAAAACACATTTGGTTCAATAGGTGTTAACTAATATAAATCAAAGTCTTTGCTGTTAGCTACTTTTAAGTTTTGTGCAAAATCAAATAATCTACCTTAGGAAAGTATAAATCTTAACAGTTAAATGAGAGCATCAATAGAATGACAAATCGTAATTTAATTTTGAGTTAGATATTCACACAGTACATTTTTTAATCTTGCTTCTTTTATTTAAAAAAAAAACCCAATCCATTACTTTGCTGATTGAATTATTTGTTCTGTGGCATCAAGTATGTCTTGAACCACAACTAGGAAAATGGACCAGTACATGTTGGATTTATATAGAAGTCTAGCAATCCCCTCTTAGCACTTCTGAAAATGCTACTTCTCCTTTTACCAGTGAGACATTTCCCTCTGCTATAGCCTCTCTTAGGTACAGCTGTTGAATCAATGAAAACCTCTGTTAGGAAGCAGCCTGGGGCAATTTTGTGGACTGCGTCTACGTGCTTCACTACAAAAATACCTTTTTTTCATCCATGTATATTTTGGAAGTTGTCCATGTGTCTGCCCTATAGTCTATCTGGAAAACAGCATTTACATGTCTATAAAACGGTCCAGAAAGTTTGAAAGACATTTTTGTTTGCATAGTTCTAATGGTAATTCCCATTTTACTATTAGCAGGCACAGCTGTTTGGTCTAGAAATGGAGGGCAAGCATCATCATCTCCCAATTATGAAGGTCCCTTACACTCTTTGGTATGTTTTGATTAGAGACCTCCTCTGCCTCAGTATTTTCCATGCTGTTCTTTCCATTTCTCATCCATACTTCTCACACAGTTTTGCATTTTGTTAGTGATTACTGTCCCCTTCGGTTTTTACACTATATGATCATCACTAATTTAGTAACATGGGGACCCAATCCTTTGATTTGTGATAGTTTGATAGCATCTGTCAATGTCATGTTTGAACATAAAACATGAAGAAAGTTAATTGCAAAAAGGATTAATTTATTTACAGCCAGGAGAGTTTGCTTGAAGGGATAATGGAGAAAAGTAAGTGGTTGCTATGAGGTAGGATAGGTGTGCGTATTATGAGTATGAATACTTTTATTTAGGGAAGAAAAGTACAGCAGAAGACTAAATAATGATTTTGGATTCTATTTGCTGTGTTTCAAACTATTGTAGGCTTAATATGGTGGATAAATTGGCAACAATTGGGGTGGGAGTTACAGCTAGCATGAGAGAAAATAAATAAACAAACAAATAAGATGTTTTATATGGAAAGATTAGGTAAAAGCTGGAGGCTGGCTGGAAACATGATAGGGACACACGGACAAAGGTTTTTTAAGTCTAAATCCTTTGTCCCATTTTTTTCTGTTTGTTGTTTAGATAGCAAGGAAGGAGAGGTCACATATTTCTGTAGACACCAACCACTTTTTGGTTTCTATGTCTATAATGATAAAGATCAAATATGCCTCAGAATAAAAAAGCAGAGCCTTTCTGATGACAACTTAAATAATCATGCAATATTGAATCACGGACAAGTCCATCTGACTTCAGTGGGAATTTTCCCTAAGTCAGGAATTAGCAAGGACTGCAGTAACTGACTCAGTACAGATACTTGTGTCATGATTCGTTGTTAGATAGTTTATAGCTTATCCCAACTTGCTGTGGTATGTAGGTCCTGGTCTACTCTAGGGAATTATTTCAAGATAACCCCCCTTAGGATAAATTTCTAAGTGAAGCATCCACAATCAAGCCTGTTATTTCGAAATAATGGGCTGCTTATTTCAAAATCTGCACTACTGCTTCCTCAGGGAATAATGCTAATTTTGAAATAGATATTTTGAAAATAGTGTTAGTGTGGACTCTCCGGTGTCACTATTTTGAAATAACTACTCCCCATAGTAATTCGAACTAATTACTCCCCAGTTCTTCCTGGGGCTTTAAGACAAGATTGCACATCTACATTAACGGAGACTTCAGTGGACTAATTTTGAGGCTTCCCTGTAATGGGGACATGCTATTTAGATTTTTTTCAAAATAATTTCCTAGTGTAGACATACCCTAGGTGTATGTATAAAGTAGCAGTGTTTTTATAGACCAAATACTCCAGAGATATGTAATTAGTATAGAATTATTTCTATAGTGAGAAAGTTACCCCGTGATTTGGGTCTAGCCCTTTTACCTTTCCCTCCCATATCTTGTTGAAGAACAAGAAATTTTAGGCATTTACTTATCAGATATGACATATGCCAGTGGAAACAGTTTGACCTAGTAGTTAGTCCAGAGCAAAGTAAAGAGGGGCTTTTAGTTCTGTCCCTAACTGTGTCATTGACTTGTCTTGGCTCAAAAGTTCACCATGCGTGCCTCAGTTTCTCCGCTTGTGAAATTAATATAACGCTTTATAAAACAGGGGTGGGGAACCTTTTTTGGGTCGGGGGGCCGGTGACCCACTCCCCACAGTACCCTCACACACCAGAGCCTGGGGGGCCCAGTCTAGTAGATTTTGTGGGCTCCAGCCCCACAAGTGACAGCAGGGGAGCCCTGAGCCTTGGGGGCCAGATCCAGGCAAGCCTTTGGTTCCAGACCCCTGATATAAAATATTATGGACTGTTTGGATGAAGGACACTATACAGCATAAATGCAATGCATCATTTCTGAGTCCATTGCTTCTCCTCTTCCTATATTTGCCAGCAACATGGCCCTTTTTTTTTTCTTAAAAAAAGAAACTGGAAGGAGTCCAGTAAAGCTGCAGTCAGATTTCTTGAAAGTCAGTAATGTTACTTTTAATGGTTCAAATGTCGGGACAATTCTAGTTGATAGCCTGGGCAGCTCCATTTCCTGGAAGGAATTTTGAATGTAAGCTTTTGTTTTAGAGAGGGGCAAGTTACACTAGAACAAAGGAAGAAAACTGAAGAAATGCTGTCAAAACCAACAGTTCAGTGCATCTCTTTTTTGTAATTTTTTTCATGTCTTGTATAGGGTGCAGATCTCTCAACCTGTAAGGAGGTATATTTATTGATACTCTACCAGCAATCCTTTTAAAGTAGTTTTAGGATACAGTTACAGGGAGTATTTCTGTCATTGTAGAGAAAGGGTTTATATGGCCTTAATAAGTTCTTTCTAATTTTTTGTTTGTAATTTTTTGATTATGCAAGGAGAATAGGCCCTGTCAGAGACTGAAATAAGTTAGATGTATATTCTTCTTTTTGCTTAAGATAACATTAAAAGTTTTCAAAAATCACAGAGGGCAACATATGTACAGTAATGATTATGTTCATGAGGAATCATTGAACCTGTTTTGCCCATGAAAATGAAAGTTGTGCTTGTGTTAAGCTCTCTCTAATTCCCTAGAATGCTAGTTTAATTACTTTCCTAAGAAAAATATCACTTTTGCTAAAAAGGGAAAGAAATAAAGGAACTGTTTTCAGTTACACTCTCCCCCCCCCGTCCCCTCCACGCACCCACACACACACACACACACACACGTCAACTAGAAGTACAGTATGTGGCATACCTAATCTGTGTGTGTTTTGTCTCAAATGTTAAATGGCCCTTCACATTTGCTGATGGTTCTCTTGATTTGTTTTTCATAAACAAACAGCAAAGCCGAATTGAAGACCGTTTGGAAAGACTGGACGATGCTATTCATGTTCTTCGGAATCACGCAGTGGGGCCTTCAACAGCCATGCCTGGTAGTCATAGCGACATGCATGGATTAATAGGGCCTTCTCACAATGGAGCAATGGGAGGTCTTGGGTCAGGATATGGGACAGGTCTTCTTTCAGCCAATAGACATTCACTAATGGTAAGCTATGAAGATTAAATGACAGTGCAGGTTTTAAAACGGTAATTAGAATTTCTGATCTGGTTTGCAGGCTTTTTAATGATGTTGAACCTTTCTATTTGTGCTAATGTTGCAGATATTTTAATTTTTATGGAAAAAGTATTAACTTAATTTGTGTAAGGTTTTGCTGTTACTAAAATATTTTTGTAAGTATACTGTATATGGTTGGGGCACATAGTATGTTTATTCTGTACAATTTGCTCATGACAGTAAAAACTCCATTCTTTTATGTGTTTTACGACTGATTAATGTGAGGCTGCCATTGGCAGAAAGCTCCTATACTCTAGCATCCAGCTTCCTTAAAAGTCCTTTCTAAAATAGCTTGGATTGTTTGAGAGATTTAGTTGGGTGATGAGCATATAAATAGTATACCATCTTTCTCCCTTATCCATATGCCAAAAAAAGTATATGGGAGAGAAATCTGTTTTTTTTTTTCATTTACTGCTCTTTGTCTTTCTATTTCAATTTGAGTTTGTATAAATGCACTGCATTTTTTAGGAACCTGCAGAAGACCTGGATTCTCTCTCTTTCCTTCTTATTTTCCTATTCCTTTAAAAAAAAAAACCCCTATCTTTAGTCTGAAATTGCCGATGAAGATCTATCCTCCTGGGAATTTGGCTGCAATTATAGGCCCCAGTTCAGGAGTGCATATTTATGAGTTTCTTAACTAATTGCCCATCCGAATGGAAGGGTTTGCACCTGCTTTAATTTGTGATGGTTCAGCCACAAAAATCAACAGCAGCAGAGATGTTATCAATAATAGGGGGACCCCAGAGAGCACAACAGGGACATCCTAGTGCTTTTTATATAATAATTACTTTTATTTACCAACCAAACAAGACTACACACACTGCAGTCTGGTGAAGAAGAGAGAACACAATGGAACATCTAGCATTTCTTTACTCACACCATCCCCTGTAGAGAAACCCAAAGTATTAGTCATAATTATCCTCATACTCTTCATCATCACCAGTGGGTTCTTCCCGGCCTCTCCTCAGGGCAAGTAGGTCATGATACAGCTTTTATAATGTGTTATAATGCACCCTGCTATGCTTAATGTATATTCAGTAGGGGTTTCGCCCCCTTTTTCTTACTTGTATTTCCTCTCCCACTTGTCGTTGGCATGCCCTTCTTCCATAAGTTGCTAAGCCTTTTACTTCAAGCTTATTAGAGCATATGACAGTTATATGTCATAGCATTCTTATGGTCAGACATCTGCTGATGTTCCCAATTTAAAATATCTAAAGCTGGTGTAAACTGGCTTCTTGTGGCTACCTATGAAACAGTTTAGCAACACTGATAACACCAGTTTATCTTTTGTGACCTTTTGTCATATAGGGTCATTTATGAGTTAGTTAGCTATGCCCCATCTTTAAGTCTTCATTACTTTGGTTAAACTATTGTTTTACAGACTTGAGACCTATAGTCTTTTGCACTCCTGCCTAAATCAATACCTGTGCCTTATTTAGGATATGCCCATATATCGAGCAACATAAGTAGCTACAATCCATTCGTAAGAAAACCCTTAAGCAATGGGAATTAAGTACATTCTTAAGTATGTGCTCACATGCTTTTTGTAAATTGGGATCATATATGATCACTTGTGACTTATCTTTCACATTGGGTTAATTACTTCACAGTAAGAGTATCAGGCTTTTTCTATACTTGGGTATCACTATTGTCCAACTTACCGAGGCTCTCATTCTACGTGTCTTAGTACTTTCTCGCATGATTGATCTCACAATATAGTTACTTGCATGAGTAAATACAACTCAGCATTAGTGTTGCAGAATTAGATCCTCATTTTCCTGTTATAGCTTGTTTTGTTTTGTTTGTTGAAGGCAATGTCATCTTACGTTATCTATTCTGGTGGAGGTATTTGGCTCTACAAGAAACCAAACAAATCTTCACAAGGAGCTATTAAAGAAATTAAGTAGTGTCATATAATGAACGTATAGATTCGAAACTGGATAAAAGACAGCAAAATGAGGAGTAGGGTTAAATAGCCAGCTTTGACATTATTAAAGGCTAACGCTTATAGTTCCCCAACATTCCATTTTAGGAGTAATATTGCACATCTCTGATCTGGAAAAGGGACAGATGTAGTTTGCAAAAGATTCAAAAGATTTATGTTAGGATAAGAGAAGAATGTAAGGAACCTCATGGCGATCTAACCAAGCTGGATTGATGGGCAACATGATGACACATGAAATTCAGTGCTGATAAGCATAAGGTATTTCATATTAGAAGGAATCATTTGAAGTATTCATATGCATTGCTAATTCTCAATTAACTGTAACCATTCAGGAAGAAGGATTGGCCATCACAGTCAACAGTTCAATGAAAATCTCAGCTCTGTGTGCAGCAGTAGTCAAAAAAAAGCAAACCAAATGTTAAGATGGCAAAAGGAATGTGATATAAATGAATATTGAAAATGTTATGTCATTAAATAAGTTATTGATATGTTTTCACCTGGCATGTTGTGTTCTCTTTTGGTTATTCTGTCTCAAAAAGGATATAGTAGAACTAGAGGAGATTCAAAGACAATCTTCAAAAATTTGAAGAAGCATAGAAAGACTTTATATGAGGAGAGACTGTGGTTTTCCTTAGAAAGGACGTATAAGAGTGGGGAGCCTTGAGGTATATAAAATAATGGATAGTAAACAATCTAGTAGTCCTATTCATCCTTTCTTGTAATTAAAGAAAGGAATATTCAATAAAACTAAAATTAAAATAATTGACAATTAACCTATGACATTCATTGCTACAAGATGAAATGGAAGCCAACTGCTTAGTAGCATTCAGAATAGGCACAGAGATTACACAGATGAACAGAACATCCACAATTGCTTTAGATAATATTAATACAATATTTAGAAAAATATGAAATCTTATGTCACAGGGCATAAACCAGCCACTGATGCAGTTTAGGGAAACATTTCTTCTGTAGACAGGCCATCATTTTTCATTCCAAAGTTTTTTGTATCTTCCTCTAACCCCGTGGTGTCCGACATGCTAGCCACTATCCACATGAGGCTATTTGGCTGGTTGTGAGGGGCTGTTTGGCTTGAACAATGTCGCTATTTGGCCAGTTGAGTGTGGCTAGATCCTTATAGTGGCTGCTGCTTCAGAACTGGTTGGACACCATGGCTCTAAACTTTCTGTTATTAACTAGTCACTTGCCGCTGTCAGAATATTGGACTGGATGAACCATTATGCTCTAATCCACTAGGGCAATTCTCATTTTCCTATGAAATAGACACAGAAGTTCTCACTGTAAAGGGTAATTTGCTAGTAATTCTGTAGCAAATGACACTATCACTTACTGTAAAAGATAGTGGGGGGATGATCTAGTGATATGTCAGATTCTATATAACCAGGATATCCTGGGAGAGTTAACTCTTGCTATGATCCTTTGAAGTCAGTTATTTATGTAGTCTTGCGACACTTTACTGTGTGAGACCTTAAAAACTAAGCCTGTCATCCATGTGGAATTTAACAATACCATGGCTTTTTTTGGATGAGAAGGGTTTTCTCCTTATAGTATTGACCAAACAAATGCCAGGATTTGAACAGTACATTGAGTAAAATTTAGTAAGTTCAAATCAGTACTGGTGTTTGTAAATAGCTTGGGATGAAATGTTCTGTATTAATGTAATTTATTTCTATTTAGTATTGTTAATGGTTCTCTTTTGATCTATATTTAAAGTATATTTCTCCTGGCAGTGGTCAGTCTGGTGGTTGGCTCTGCCCCCTCCTAAAATGAAAGTTAAATGTAGCTGTCATGTGTGAAACACTGTTAAAAGCCACAATTGGGCCAGTGCCATTTATAGAATTTTAAAAATTGATGACTTAAAATAGTTTGCCAGCCAGGCTCCAAAAGGTAAAAAGATGCCTTTTCAGCATCCCAGTTAAATCCACCTTTCTTCCCTCTTCCCTGTAAAAATAGCATGAACCCAGACATTGTTTTGCTCTCTGTGGCAGTTGCTGGGAATTCACAAAAGGAAATTCTAGGTTGCAATTTAGCTTAGCCTCAGGTAATGTGTTAAATACACTTGGGATACATATAATGTAAGATTTTTAGTTTGTAGAATGTTATTTCCCCACAAATGTTTAAACAATACTGCTTTTAATGAAAAAATCTGGCTTTATTATAAGCCAGATCTGTGACTTACAACTGTTTCTGCATATCTGCTCTCAATCAAGAGAAAAGGGTTTAATTTTTGTAGCTTTGTTCACTTTGCATATGTTAAACTGTTGCAACATGCACCCAGGGCATCACTTCAGAGACGGTTTGTTCCATAAATATGTAGTCGTCTCTTAAATACCAGATGTAGGTGCAGTTAGATTCAGACAAAAAGAATAGCAAACAATTCAATTGTTCATATAGCTTTTAAGAAATATCTGACCCTTGAATTTCTTCTTTTATGTATCTGTTTTTGGAAGGGTAGGCATTCTTCCAAAATCTGAGTTGATTAAAAAATGCTGCATGGTACTTTGTCACTTCTACTATTGAAGACATGCTTCTGCTTCCTGCTTTTCTGAAATTGACGAACGAGTAAACTCATAATCCACATACCTTGAACAGGGCAACTCAAATGAAAGTTATGCCACTCTGACAACATAGCTAGTTCTAAAAACAAGAAGGGCAAATTTCTGTCTTCACATTTAACTTTCTGGGAGGGAAAAAAAGTCTGCTAGTTCACAAAGTTTATTAGTCACTGTCTGAAACTGTAACTTGTGTGAAAGAGTCAAGCCTGGTAATTTCTTTTGGAAAACTGGTATGAATTTTGAAGTAAAAACATAAGAACAAAGGAAATAGTTTTTGAATATAGTCAGTCTTAAGTTAGCCTTTGACCATTTGATACATTCCACTCTGAAAAGGAAGTTGAAGGGGGAATTTTAAAAAAAAAGAGGAGGATACTGGTAATGTTTTCCACATTTGAATTTTAATACATGAAACAGGCTATAAAACTTTGGCCAGCTGCAGTAAATAAAGTAGCAGTGGGAGGTATGGACCGGAAACTTGTACAGAATGTGCTGGTAGAAGTTTCTTTGCCCACTATATACCTTCATTTGTTGGTTTCAAACTTGGAGTATATCAGAATAACTTGAGATTTAACCTAGAGTTTGTGTTAGTTTCCAGCAGGTCTTCCTTATCAGATATCCTCCGCAATTCTATGGTATTTGGACAAGTATGAATCTTGTCCCAAGGCAAAAATGAGATGGGACTGGATCAGATTCTTCTCTCAACTCCACTGCTGTAAATATGAATTACCTCCTTTCATATATGTGGAATTGCTCCTGATTTACAACAGTGGAGCTGCTGAGAGCAAATTTGGCCCACTGTTTTCTTAAGAGAGATAGATGATACTTCTAATGGGAGGTTCGTGTATTTTAGTCTGTAGTGTTTCCTTAAAGCCTCAGTCCAACAAAGCATTAAGCACATGTACAATTTTAAGCACATGAATAGTTCCCTTGCATTTTTATAGTTGTTGGTGTCCTTGTTTCAAATTTTTCCTCTCGTACTAGGTAACTACAGTAGGTTACATTAAAATCACTCCATGCTCAGACTGGGCATATATTGTCTAAGGGCAGCAACAGATTAGTAGATTAATTAATGTATGGGTGCACCATACTCCCAAATTCCTAATCCCATTTACACTGGGAATCAAGAGAACTGCTCACTTCCATTGCTGTTGATGTGCTGAGTGATTTTGGATAATTCTACCTCTCTTTTATTGAATAGTACCATAAGGTCATTTTCCAAGTAAGGCACTGCTAAACTTCAATTGGAGTGGCAGAATCAAGCCATAACCTTCTTGTACCTTGGGTAAAATGGGGAAAATTATACTTCCTGACTTGTCAAGGGAGTTCTGATTTAATATTTCTTTGAATTGCACTTGACAACTACTAACAAAAGCTACTATAAAATGAATGAACTATAATAATTTTTTATCAAAATTACAAAGTATAAATACTAAATTTGTCAAGATTTATGTGCAGGAGAGACAGAATGCCATAACAAAATTTTACCTTTATAAAAAAAATCCAATAAACTAATTTTGGTCCAAAATAGGATATTACTGAATTTTACTGAGGATTTATGTATCGATATATAAATAAACCAAAACTATTTTTTCTTTTGTTGAACCGATTAACCAAAAATTCAGTTATTCGCAGTTCTAACAGACATGTCATAAACCAATGTAACAGATAAATATGCCTTCTACCCTGAATTGGTGTGTGTTCACCTGACTGTAAATGTACAATAAGATGAGTTGAACTTAAATATCTCTTTAAATTGACAAACCAGCAACAAACTATTTTGCAATCTTGACTAAAAGCCTGACATATTTAATAAAGATTTAGACCTCAGTCTCACAAACATACATGCACTTAATACAATTGTGAGGAATGTTATTGGGATTATTTGTGATAGGAAAGTTAAGCACATGCTTAACTTCCAGAATTGGAGCCATAATAATTAAAATGAAGGTAGCATCCATTAGTATGGCTTGCGAAGCACACAAAAACAACTCTATGCACAGCAAAGTTTAGTTTTTCTCAGCTCAGACATTGCTAAGAAATATCATTTATTTGAAAGTGTATTTATATGTATGGGTATACAAATGATGAGAGTATAAGCATCTCATTCTCATGACTGGTCATTATATTTATGTCTCAGTAATGTGGAAATTCCATGTCCGGATAGAAACTCCAAGGTTAGTTTGTATTGTATCTTCTCCCACTCCCTACTGTCACCCACAAGTACATGAGGTAAGTCTATGCTATCAATTTTAACTGTGAATTTCCTGGGTTTGGTCAGTTCCTGCCATTGTAGAGATAATGTAGATATTTTTTACGTTTTAAATACGATTTTGTAAAATGGCATTTGTATGCTAGCTTTTACACAAATCATAAAAGAGGCATATTTGTTCTGTAGCAGTGTATAACTAGACTGATTGTAGCCATTATACAACAAAAATTGGAATACATTTTTGTAAGGTACTCCTTACAAGTCCATTAGCTTGCTTCCAGGATTCACATGAGGATCCACAGGAAGAGGATATGTTCATTTATATATTTTTAACATCCAAATTAAATTAACTTATGGAATTTTCCACCACTAGAAATTAAAATAGCAGCTCAAGAAGTAATTCAATTATGTCATTCATATGAAAACAAAGAAAGTCAAGGCAACTTGGCATTATTTAAAAATAAAATTTGACTTTTTTATTTGTTAAAAATCTGTTGTCTTGCTTTACATTTTATCATAGTTGCAATTTAAAAAATAAAAAACAAAGGTGTCCTTATAATTGAGAAAAGTGAACAAAACAACCTTACTTGACTAAAAGCTTGTAAAACAAGCAGTAGTATAACATTTTTATATAACATTCATGTTCTTCCTAATTGGTTGACATTTGTAATTTCATGAAAATTATAGCCTCCATCACATTCTTAAAATCATTTTTAAGTATACTGTTGGTTTGAATCAGAAAAAAACCCATTAATTATTATTTAAAATGACACCCCTTTTCAAAAACATTGTCCTGACACAATGACTTCATTCATTTTAAACGAGCTAATTAGGTGTATTGTTAAAACTGTAGTATTTGGTTTCCAAGTTTTAATTTAGCATTAGCTAGCTCCTTGGTTTCCACACATGGATGGGTCTATTGTGAAGCCGAGTGTGTGTGAAAGTTATTGGAGAATGGTAGTCTCTGGGTAACGTTCGTCTAAGCTTCCCTGATTTTTGTTTCCCCTGTAGTCTAGATGAGAAACAGCTGGCTTTTGTTTAAAAAGCTGTTTTGTGAAATGTCTGAAACTTGAGGTGTAGAGCTGAGGTCACTATTAAAGCAGGTGCTTGGGAACAAGTGGGAAAGAAAGCAACAGAGACTGATTTGGCCACATAATCTTTTGGAAGATATTTCCTAATAGTCTGGAATATGATATGAAAAGGAAATAAAACTTCTCTAAGTTTCCTGATTTGTTTACTATGTTTTTCACTCAAAGATAAATGAAGGAGAGTTAATATTCTTAATCCTGTAGCTTTAGAACCTTTTCTATCTCTGGATTTGCCCAATATTTAAAAGAATAATCATCCCTGTAGGAAAGAAATCATAAGGATTATTTCAATGACTTGACTTCAGTGGCCATGGCAACCCATAGTAGGTTGCCACTGGTTGATTTCTTTTAAAATACTTAATTGCTTCACCTACTATGAATGAAATGTTGTTTAAGTGTGAAGGACCAGAGCATTATCTTAATGCTTGCTAAGTACTTACGGTAGAGCATGAACTGAGACTGAGCATATTGTACCAAAAAGATGAGCACCTAAATCAGTCTTTAATAAGCAAAAGCTAAAAATATGTAGATTCGTTGTGCACTTGAAGTGTCAATAGGCAGAAAGATGCATCTCTTCTCCTTAGGATCACAGATTATTAACAGCTGTTTGGGAATGGAGATTAACACTGCAATTTTTGCAGCACTAAAAGAAAATTTGTTTGGGAAGTTGGCTCTTCACTTCCAGTCAATGTGTAATGCCAAATAAAACTTCCTTTTGCAAAGCTCATGTTAGAGTTGAGCAATGTTGTGATTCCCTCAGAAACGCTGGATTACCCAAGCCTGCCTGCATTAAAAAGAACAGAAAGAGTACAGAGAGATTCATGGAGTGCTGCCATGCAGCATTCTATCATACTGTACATAACATGAAATCCGCTATTTCATTCAGACTGTCTCCCTTCCTCTACTTAAGACGTGGCACTACACACACAAACACAAATTTGCCACTTTTGTCTACATTTAAATGGATTTTGCATATGACTTGTTTGCAAAATGCAAAGCTGCTTAGTATTCTTTGGCACTTCTTTCTGTATTAAAAATGTTGAACTTTGTTATTTTTCCTGATTTAATGCCACTCTTAATTTTTTTTAAATGCTTCCTTTTGCTTTTGATCTTATTTATCACTGAGCCACTGGTCATATGGAAATTATTATTGTATAGCATGGAGATGAAAGACTTCGGTGCCATAAAATAAGAGCGAATAATTTGGACCAATAATGCGCACATTGTGTGAGAGACCATTTGTGTTAAAGTGGCCTGTGTTCTTCCCTTTGTAATATAGCAGTTGAGGTTTATAAGGGCTTTACGCAAATCTGCTTTCTGTCAAACATATAAATTTTGACAATATTAAACACATGTTAACATGCATCACCTTACAACTTGCTTGCCACATGTTTTTATTTATCTAATTGGATAACACAAGGTCATCATATATGTAAAGGCACCAAGGTAGTTGCTTGTTAAATTCATTCATGACTTAGGCTGGTTGGGCTAATCTCTTCCTAATTGTGACATGTAGTTGTGATCCTTAGGTGGGGAATCATTCAGTTGAACTTCCTGAATTTGTAAGCATTAGAAAATACCTGTTAGTATTCCCTTTGCATCTTTGTTTTCAGAGAGGAATCTGTGAAATTCTTTCCAAGTTATATATTAACATGAATTGTATGAAGTGCTGTTTTATTAATATGGAAAGACTTAACTTTTTCAGCTTTTGTCTGCTACTTGCTAACTGCAAATGTCCATCTGTGAGCAATCAAAGTAATGTTTGTATGACAGTTTAAAGATCACTCTTGTTTTAAATAGTGTTCCTTCGACTTAGAGAAAATAAGTTTCCTTTCTTTTGACATGATGGAGATATTGACAAGATAATTAAAACTGGAATCTAGCACTCTTGAGCCATCAGGTGCAATTGATATTTCATGGGAAGATTACAATTCGAAGATACCAAAATTGTTTTTTTTGTCAATGGGTATCTAATCACAGTGAGAACAGGTCAACTTTTCTCCTTGTGTTTGCTCAAAAACAAATATCTATCTAATCTAGCTCTCTATCTGCACAGAGGTTTGTGTGTGATAGGTTTTATTTCAAATCTGTTGTTTAAAGATCAATATTTTGAAAAATCAAAGAAATATAGCTATTCATCTTCAACAGGCAGCAAAGGTGAAACTATCCTTTTGCATACAATTTACTTATTAGTAACACTTTTGTGAAGGTGAGGTTAGGTAGTTATATGTCAGTTCCATTAACTGTTCCTGGATTGACAAAGCTTTAACTATTCTTTTGCACTTCTACAATGATAGTGGAGGAGTAGCTTACGTATAAAACCTATTTTGGAGACACATATCTCAGCAGATAGTATTAACAAGGATTGGATAGTTGCCAATGGAATTTAATACATTTTCACATCCATGAAATAGGCCTCTTAAACACAGAAGCATAATTACTTTCAAAAACGCTTCCTGGAAACAAAGAGAGTGAAAAAAGTAAATGTTTTTTGTTATTGTTTGTTAATAGCTACAGGGTGCATATGAAGGACCATACTGTGCCACTAATTTTTAAGCAGGACCTCCATTCAAGCTAATGGGGATCCCGCATAAAAACTAAGAGTATGATACGGTCCAGCAATATTTATCAGTCTGCATTAAATACCCTACATACAACAAAATACAAAGAAAGAGAGAGACTTGTCAAAGGCCACCTAACTTAAAAGTGCCAGTTGTTAAAATCTGCAAATCATGGGTGAGTTGGAACAACAGTTGAATTCAGTGAACTTGTTACACACCCTGGCCTTTGCCTGTGGGTCAAGGAACTATGGCTACGTCTAAACTGCAGAGTTAAATAGGAAAAAGATACGCAATTTTCTCCTGATAGATTTTTGGAGGAGAAGTTGGGTTTAAAAAAAATCAAAGGTTGAAACATGATGAATGCACAAAAAGATTAAGGTTAATAAAGTTGCAACTTTTCAGAGATTTTCATGTTAGCTTTAACAGAAAACAAAATGTGAACCCACAAAAAAATCAAATGCCAACACACACACACATTTCTTTTTTTGGGATGGCTGAATCTGTCTTCTGGTTCTGGTAAACCAACACTTCTGTTCTAGATACCTCCACATGCTTTCACATAATAGGTAGGTTCTTTTGAGATATTTGGTTATACTAGAAAAACAGTTTAATTTTTTCAAACTACTTTTGCAATATAGTTTTGAAAATTTTGGTTCTGCTGTTATGATAGGACTGTAAGTAACACCCACATAAATATATTCAAAAGATATAAAACAAAAGGTTGGTGTTCTCACTTGAATGTCTTAGTACTTTATATAAAAATGTCAACGGAAATACAGGAAGAATCAGATACAGTATTATTTTAGCTCATAATTTTTTTTTAAATCCATGAAAGACAAACAAAAATATCAGTGCAAGTATCTGTTTTTCCATCTGGATTTTCTTTACAGCTATCAACCTAATATTGAAACCTGTCAAAGAGTTTAACACTAACAAGTCTAGGAGTGTAATTTTGATCCCTGCTTACTCCCAGGTGGTTGGGACTATGCTATATATATATACATATATGACTTCTGATGTTTTCTTGATGTTTCCTTTTAGCTGAAAAATCTCAACATTAGCATTTTTTGTTATAAAGGAAATAAACACAAAGAGTTACACATAAATACTAGATCCCCATCTCACCTCTAATGCATGCTTTTGTGTGTTTGTTTTTCATCTGCTGAATGTTCAAGATGGGGTCTGTTTAAAGACAGGTCAATAAATGAAGTATTAATAGAACTTTAAACTGAGCTTGATTCTCTAAAGATAAGTATTGCTTATTTATCTTCACTCCTTGGCCAGGATTGATTCATATCATCACTCTAGGGGCAAAACTTGCTTTATCACAGATAGTATGCTCATTTGTTGTGAATGGCAGATGGATTGGCATCTGATGTTACTGTTGATGAGCCTGCCCATCATTTGCAAATGAGGTTCACAGTTCACTCTTTCAACTTTGTTTGGTCCTTGAGTCCCAGGTGACTAAGGAGTGCATTATTCCATCAGCACAAAGTAGAGTAATTGTGATTCTTTCTTTCTTTCTTCCTTCCTTTCCCACCCCTTAACAGGGCAATCTTTGAAGGCCCTTCTGTCTATAACTGCAGATTGAACCACTCTGGTCCAGCAACATCCGTGGTCCGGCAGGACCATGGGTGTTGCTAGACCTGAGGGCCCCAGCTATAGAGCTTGAGAGCATCTGGGAGCAGCAGAGCTGGTCTGGCTGGCAGTAGCCGAGAGGGCCAGTGGCCTGGAGGCAGAGAGCCCTGAGAGTGGCTGCCCCACGCAGGGGCAGGGAGCCCTGCAGCAGCTGCCACCCCACGGAGGGCCAGGGGCAGGGAACCCTGGGAGGGAACCATGTGGTCTCGGGGGCAGGTCCATGGGGAAAATTTTCTAAAGCATGCAAGTGACTACGGAGCCCAAATTTCATTGAAAGTCAATGGAAGTGCCTTATATTGCTTCTAAAAATGGGACTTAGACTCTAAGTCATCAGAGTGCTTTTGAAAATTTGAATATATAAGGAGGTTTTATACAGATCCCATTTACAAGCTGGCTCTCCACCTCAAAATTGCTCCCCAAGAAAGAAAAGCATTCAGTACTCAAACACAGGGTAGTAGATCAAAGTGACATCTCTTCTCTCATATAAGCAAAGAAAGGACTGAGGAGTTTTCTTCACAGCATTTTCTGATCACTTCCACCCTTCTGTCCTTCCATTCCCAATTTAAGGGCTCCATTGTGGATCTCGGGGACACTGAATGCTGAGGTCATTACATAAAAGTTCTGTGTGGTGTCTTTAGATCAGTCTTTGCCCCCTCAAATCAAGGGGACTGGCAATAACTTTGGGGTGTTCAGCTTAGCAAAGTCACCAAGGATAGATCTTAACCACAGGTGCTTACAGTGAAAACAGGGGTAGATGAGAAGAGGAGGGGCAATGTAAAAAGTTAGTAAGAAAGCAGTAATGTTAAGCACAAGTTGTGGTGGTTCATGTTTTTTTTTAACTGTTTTTGAAGAGATGACATGGGTTTATAGAACCCGTGGAAGGAAACATGTTTTGAGTGGGGATTTGAAGTAGATATGGCATTGTAGACAAGGGAGAAGTCCTAGACATGAAATACAAGATTGTGAAAGTGACACAAAGTTGGTAGTTATATATGCTGTTTGATTAGATTGAAATAACTGAATATGGGAACAGAGAAGAGAGGAAATGATAAAGTATTAATTCCCAAGTTATTCTAAAATATGCATCCAAAACAGCCTACAAAGGTTTTTCAGTCTATCTTTTGTTCTCTCCAGGAGTGCTAGGTGCAGTACAGTGTCCTGGCACTGAACAGTATTAAATAAGCTACAGATTTTCATAAATGAAATATCCAAAAAGTTAGAACATGCATACGATCACATTATTCCATTTTGTTCATTGCTATAAAATGTAATTGAGTAAATATTCTTGGGTCAAACACAGCCCTGCCAAAATACAATTGCAGTTGATGGGACCTACACCAGGGATAATGTAAGTTTTTTGTGTTTTGAAGGCCCCAAATCTGAAGCTTTTCAATGACACTTATACATAATAAGATAACCCTTTCTGGGCAATGAGTAGTCCTGTGGCACCTTAAGGTACGTCTATACTACAGAGAAGATCAAAGCTCCCGCTGTTGATCTTCCAGGGTTCGCATTAGAGGGTTTAGTTAAAACAACTAATTCAAACTGAAAGGAGCAATCTGGTTGATGCTGGTAGTCCTGCTTCCACAAGGAACATGGGAAGTTGAAGGAAGAATGTTCTCCCTTCAACTTCCTGCAGTGTGGACAATGCCAAAAGTCAAGTTAAAATACTTCGATTTAGCTACACAATTAACATAGCTGAAGTTGCGTATCTTAATTCGATCTTGTCCCATAGGGTGTGTCTAGATTACACCTCTCTGTCAACAGAGAGATGTAGATTAGGCACATCGAAATTGCTAATGAAGCAGGGATTTAAATATCCCGTGCCTCATTAGCATAAACATGGCTGCCGCTTTTTTCGAAACGGAGGGGGTGTTTTTTTGAAAAAATGGCAGTCTAGATGCGGATCTGTTGAAAATAAAGCCTTTTTCAACAGATTCTGTAAACCTCATTTTTTGAGGAATACAGGATCTGTCGAAAAAGGCTTTATTTTCAACAGATCCATGTCTAGACTGCCTTTTTTTTTTAAAAAACTCCGTTTCGAAAAAAGCGGTGGTCATGTTTATGCTAATGAGGCGCAGTATATTTGAATCCCTGCTTCATTAGCAATTTCGATGTGCTTGATTTGCACCTCTCTGTCGACAGAGGGATGCAGTCTAGATGTAGCCATAGTGTAGAGCTTTTGTGAGCAAAACCCACTTCTTCAGATTAGATAAGCGAGAGTGAAGAAAAAAAGGGGGATCCTCAGAATAAGAAGGGCAAGGAGGAAACAAAAAAGTACCTGTCAATTGTAGAGTGAGTAGATCAAAGTAGTGTATCAACAGATGATGAAACTAGTGTATGGCTTATGGCCAGCTCACTCCAAGATGATTTTGTTAATCTCAGCAGACTTGCTAGATTTGTGGGCTGTAAAAGACTTGTAAATTTTGATGTTATTTTCAACCAGCTCTCCTTTTTTAATGATAAAACTATAGACTATCTACACCATCAGGAAACTCAGTCAAAATGGATGTTCAGAATCATGTGTCCTGGATTTGGCCAAGATTACAGTCGGTGTCAGCTACACTTTCACCAAAAGGAGGTAGACATTTTGAATGGGATGACGCCTGCCAAAGTATATCAACACCTTCAAGTAGCTCAAAAAGCAGTCTGGTGATTCTTGTCCAAGTGGAAGTGTCATCTTCTAGAGTGAAACTAAATTCCTACACTTCTCCTCCTCACATTTACCACAGAAAATCCTCTACAGTTTACAGAATCTAAACTCTATCTATCTCCAGAAAAAGGATGTTTAGCTACAATATAGTCAATTCACAAATAAGAAGCTTGTCTTGAGAGTCCTTTTTATCAGTATTCCTCATTAAATTTCTCTCCTGAATCTTTGAGATTCTTGAAACCTCCTGTATCTAATGTGCAACATTATTCCTATGGTAATAACATTTATATCTCTAGACTCTTTTTTTCTTGTAATCACATATATGAATTAATTTTCCAAAGTCTCTTCTTAAGGTATCATGTTTTAAAAATTGAATTGTGTCAAACCGGGGGTGTTTTCATCTCTGTTCTATTATACTGGCTTTTTGGTTATCTGCACTTAATCTTCAAGGAAAAGTTTTTCTTGAGTCCCCTTTAGAAATCTTCTCTTTTATGTTTCTTCCTGTGATCTTGCCTTGCTGGTAACAATTACACTATATTATCTTGTAAGTCTGATTAGAAACACTCCTAAGTCTTTTTAGTCTCCATGAGTATTGAACCATGGATAATAGTTTTTTTGAGAATGAAGAATCACTGACAGTTCTCTGCAGAATGTATGATTAGTAGAGACAAACTTCATCTAATAGTAGGATCAACACCTGAGAATGTCCAGAATGAAAACTGTTCTGAAGATATAGGAATGTCAGTTTATACCATACAGGGCATTATTTGGATTTAAATTATGTCTTATAGTATTTGCAACTACTCCCTGCAATTCCAGTACTGTACTATAGAGGCTCTTTGAAATCAGAGTGCCTATCCAAGCTTCTGAGAATTCTGTTCTAGAAGTTCTAGAGAATTCTGTTCTGTCCTTAACAATAATTGAATTTAGCTGTATGACGATTTTAATTTATAAATTGCATCAGTGAGCAGTGCACTTGGAAAATAATGGATGTATTTCCATTGTGTCTGCACTGTCAGCTAAGATGATGGCATTACTGGTGTGTTTAATAAAAGCTTTATTGGTATATTACTCGGAGTCATGGTGTTGGCAGGAATGGTTCCCCTTTGGATTTGGAACTCTATGGTTAATGAAATACAGTGAACATTAATTTGGAATGGGCTGCTGGCTTTGGAAAGCCAGGTGATGTTTTATAATATTTGTACTGAATAGGGACTGTGTCAGATACTGCTGTAGCTTCCACTGTCAGAGGCTTAGCTGGCATTATGGGGAAAAATGGCAGGCTTGAGAATCTTATCCCCTGAAATGAAAGTTGAATGCCAAATTTAAATTCCTGCAGGATTTCTGATAGCAATGGGGGAATTGAGAAGCCCACAATTAAGCATATGGGCATTAAGATAATTGTCAGATCTGTTGGCGGACATGATAGAAGACAGATGGGTACGAATCAGTGCGCTCCACTGCAGCACCCTGGGAGACAATTTGACGTTTTACCTGCCTGAGCTACTCTGCCATATTTGTCACTAAATGTGCTGCACAGCATCTTCTTGAGTGTTAAGTGGTTTTGCATATGATGTTGATATAGTACATCGGCGCCCTCTAGTGAAAAAGCGACAAGGAACATTATTTTTAAATGTCTGCCTTGCTCTTCAGCCTCTCGCCACTGTCTCAGAACTTGCTACATCCATATTCACCTGCACACATCACATTACACTCTGTGATTCTTCTGTTCACAGGTTGGAGCACATCGTGAAGATGGCGTCAGTCTGCGTGGCAGCCATTCGCTTGTGCCAAATCAGGTTCCAGTTCCACAGCTGCCAGTTCAGTCAGCTACTTCCCCTGATTTAAATCCACCCCAAGATCCATACAGGGGTAAGCACATCAAAACATCTTTAAGGACACTGCCCTGTGTCTGTCTTAAATGCTCATATTTTTATATTAAAATCTTCTCTTAAAAACTTTAATTATATATGCTACAATGATTGGAATGGAGTCTAGTTGGACTCATAGTAGTGATCACTCAAATACACTGAAACCATAGTGCAACTTGAGTGGGAGGAGAGAGTCAGGAGTAACATGATATGTGGTTCTGATTAATCCAGATATCCTATCTGGTGTGCTCCTATAATCACAGTTAAAAGCATTCAAGCAATTTAGCTCAGGACAACAAGTTGTAGTACCAAGATAACTCAAGAAGTAGAGAAATTAGAAAATGTTTTAGGATGTAAAATCAAAAAGAGTAAACTCAAGACTGAAGTTCCATTGCGCACAGAATTCCCATTGAGTTCAGTTAGATATGAGGAAGAATACTGAAGTGATTTTGTGTTACAGTATTTGCTGTGAATATTTGTGAATCTTGTAAGATTAACATGTATAGATGCAGAATTGTTTCAAAACACGTATGAAACTAACTGAACCTAGAGTACATCTAGGGTCTATCTTTATTCCTAGAAGCTGCTAATTTTACAATTAAAGTATGGAAGAAACAACTCAAAATTTCTTTTATGATGGCTTATTCAATCTTCATGGCTAAGGTATTTTGATTATTTTACGGGAGTGGCATATTAAGAATTTTTTTTTAAGAAGAAGAAAAATTGGCAAGTGTATAAACCAAGACTCAGGAGATAGGAATTTTAGGTCATATTACCTGGCCAATACATGGCTTAAAGTGACAGGCTGGTGAAGATTATGAACTCTCTATATGTCAGTTTCCCTTCTGTAAAATGGGAATGATACAGGTAATGAATGTGTATAGCACCTTAAAATCCTTGAATGGAAAATGTGATGGGGGGCAGTCTTTTAGTACTAAATCTTGCTAAATCATTGCTCAAGGAAAAAGCTCAGTGTAATAGCTCATATGCACTTGGGTTCTTAATCAGAACATGAGATGTGTGAGTTTCATGATTATGATTTTAATTGCAATTTAGTTGATGTTTGGTAGACAGTGAAATTACCATCTATTTCACAAAAATTGGGAAGTGGAATTGAGTCTCAAAGCCAGTGCTGAAAAACAGTTTCAGCAGCTGCATTCTTGCACCAGTCAGTTCAGATGAGAGGCTCTAAGAACAGACAAGAAAACAGATCCAACAATAGGTGGCATTTAAAAAAAATATACATGAAAATGTGTTCAAGCCTTTGCTTAAACATTGGTAACAGAAAATCTTTGTGTTTTCCCATAGGTATGCCAACTGGCCTGCAAGGGCAGAGTGTATCTTCAGGTAGCTCTGAAATCAAATCTGATGACGAGGGAGATGAAAACCTCCAGGACACAAAATCTTCTGAGGACAAGAAACTAGATGACGACAAGAAGGATATCAAATCAATTACTAGGTCAAGATCTAGGTAACAGTATATAATAGTGTCGCTTCATTTAATTCCTTTACTGGATTTTGATGAAGTGAACAGAACAGAAAGAAACTCTTTGAGTTTTTTTCTGGCAGGTAAAACCACAGCCTAAGAGGAAACTGAAGGCTTGTTCTGGCAGTACTAACAGTATCATTTCAGATACTTGTACTCCAGGACTTCCTACAATTCCTTTCAAATTATGAAATTGGACACTAAGCAAATGATCCCCAATATAAAAAAATTGTTAAAGATTAAAATGTGTTTAGCAGGTTGCTTTTCATCTACTCTTTGCTTAAAATTGTAATAAAATATTTATTTTCACTTATTAATGTGTGGTTTTCAAAAGGGATCACATTTGCATCTCAGTTTACTAGTGTCCAGCATATTGTACTCTTGTTTCTTACCTTTTTAAATGAATTTGTTAGGCTAGATCCTGTTGTAATGTAAATCTGCAAAGCTTCATAGAACTAACTGGAGCTATGCCTGTTTACACCAGTCCTTTATCTAGATTTTAAGAGAAGCTGGGTGTTCGTATCACACAATCTGCTCCCAAGTATGGCTTGATATCTATAGATAAGCAAACATTTCTCCCTTGCAGACATCAGTGGCTGTAAAATGCATGATACTTGGATTGCTACTAGCTAAATATGTTTGTCTTGTTATATAAAATATTGCAAACCATTAGTGAAGACATATTCTTTGGTTTTTATCATCTTGGACCTTATGTCTTTGGTGAATGTAACTCACAGGCTGAGAAGCCCTAAGCATTAGCCACCAGAATAAAGGAGAAGTTTCCTATTACAATGATATCTAGTGGCCTGACAAAGCTGAGTTCTATGTTGGGACCTGGTCTGTGGAGTCATGCATTTGATTTTCAGCTTATAGTTCTATATCAAAGCTAAGAATACCATTAACATTGAAAGTCATGCCCTATCCTGGCTTGGTTTTGGTTTGGTTTTCTTTTTTAAATAAGATGAATCAGAGTTTGAGGCTATCTCTTCTCCTTCAAAACATCACTGTCTTGGACATTATATGAAAGGGAGGCTGTAAATAAAATCCATTATCTTCATTCCAGAAACACTAGTTCAGATGCACAGAGCAAGCATTTTCCTCTTTAAAAAATTAAAATAAAAAAACCCTGAGAATTCAGAACTTCATTATTTGCAGTCAGGCACTCATTGATTTCTAAAAATATTAATTACATGCACATCTATTACGATCAGAGTAAAAAGTATGACACTTTATCATAATAAATGATGTGTTGGAAAATCATATTTATAAGAGATGCTTTCATGTCCACATGTGATATGGTGAGACGAGAGCACCTTTATGCTTGTGTAGGGTGATCTTTTCAGTTCTTGTTAATTTAACAAGTAGGCTGTCACTTATGCATATTAATGTGTGCTTTGAAGCTTTTGTAGACTGCTTTTGTGTTTAAGAACCTTGCAACTTTAAAAGGTTATTCTTGTTATTTAGTTATACCTTTAAATACATGTTGTTTACATTTTACCAATATATTTGCATGACCAATGGGAAATATATATTAGTCACTGCAAAATAAGTTTTTAGTTTAAAATCATTTTCATTATTTTTAGGATAGAAACAGATTTTATTGCACAAAATGATGCAGAAATTAAATATAGGGCTCAGAAGTTTTAGTCCTTCCTGAATATGTTGCTTTTACATCCTGTTTGCGACTTGATAGTGCTTGTATGCTTCCTAAACCACCTTTATGTGGCTTTCTAAATCTGTATTATCACAGTTGCATCAGACTTGGCCAAGCCAAGTAGAGTAGGCCCCTCCACCACACAAACACACTCACCATCTAAATAACAGGAGCTGGTACTTCTAGAATGGCCCAATAGCTACAGTGAAAAAAATCTAAGGGCAGGTCTATACTACAGTCGGAAGGTCAGCTTAAAGTATGCAACTCCAGCTACATAAATAATGTAGCTGGTGTCGACGTACCTTAAGCCGAGTTTCAGCGCCGTCATCACAGTGGGGGGTCAATGGGAGAAACTCCTGTCAATTTCTCTGAATCCTCATGACTGCAAAGAGTACTTCGGTCAACAGGGCCACTGTCAGCATTCCATGTAGCGGGTCTTTATTAGACCCACTAAATCGAACATCAGCAGATTTACTGACGCATTTGATATCTGTGGCAGTGAAGACAAGCCCTAAGGTTTCCCCCTTCTGGCTGAGGTTTGTTACTTTTGAGATCCCCAGGCCTGGAGAGACCCATTTTATGCTACATTATTAGATGGCAACAGATAATATAATCCATCCATCAATTATAGGTTAATATGGGGCCTCTATTTGACTATGAATCCACTCACAATGGCATTGATAGAGAATGGACTAGGTAGCTAACGACACTATGACCTGAACTGTAGGGTAAAAGAGGTATATTCTGCATGCAAGACACTAATCATGTGACATGACCCTGTTCTGCTCCGACCTTTTAGTCTTGCAAGACATTACATGAACTCTTCTGCTCCTTGGTAAGGACATTCTGTTACTTTCTTTTTAGTCATGCACAGAGGGCCTCTTTTCCCTGTAGACAGCCTTCTGGGACTTACATGACCTACAGGGCTATATATAATTTCAGCTACATAGACCGTGTAGTTATGTTTTTTATATACCTTGCTTTAAGAATACCAACAAATATTTTTTTTTTAAAAATGACTGGAACTTGATTTGATTTGAGACTGGTGTGTTCACTGTGAGTTCAAAGTGCAATGTGAAATATGATAGAGTTATAGTTAAAATATCAGTTACGTAGGTTCCCAGGATTTGTCATGCATGCAAGTGTAACAATACTGGCTGTGGTGCTGCTTTTAAAAAATGTTATTGAAAAGAACTATTCTCTCTTGTTCATGCTAGCAAAGGCCACGGTATTCTGTGTTGTTTAGCTGGTAATGGCTTCAAGACAAACCCAGGGACTCTATTCAGAGCAAACTTTATAGAGAGGTTTCACTATGATTATTGGCACAATAATATATTGTACACAGAGCACAGGCTTGTTGGCAAGTTAGAATTAGCCAGAAAATTGTGGCCTATGCATTGCAGTGGTGGTTTAGTATGAATCTGTTTTAAAAGTCTGAATTACTCTTTTCCCCCACACCATTAGAAAATACTGTGTTCCTTTTGTCTCTCAGCAATAATGACGATGAAGACCTTACACCAGAGCAGAAGGCAGAGCGAGAGAAAGAAAGGAGGATGGCCAACAATGCTCGGGAGCGCCTACGTGTGCGTGACATTAATGAGGCTTTCAAGGAGTTGGGACGGATGGTACAACTCCATCTGAAGAGTGACAAGCCCCAAACCAAACTCCTGATTCTACACCAGGCTGTGGCAGTCATCCTCAGCTTAGAACAGCAAGTCAGAGGTCAGTCTTCCAGTTCTCTCCTGTAACCCAGCAACATTAAGCTCCACTAGTTCTCAAAAATCATTGCAAGCTGTTGTCAATACTGATAAAAACTAACTTTTACGTGCAAAAGCATGTATAATAGCACAAGAATAATTCCTCAATTTAATCATTGCTTCCAGTTCTTAGAAAAAGTCTCTTTTTTGCTTTCCATCAGATTTAGAATTTTTGGCTTTGGAATGCATAAAGTGTAATGTCAGTAGCCTGCTTTTCATCCCTCTCCTTTTTTGGCTGATCAGAGTTGCAAGGCTGTATGAGAGTACATGAAATGAAAAAAATAGTGAATGAACCCTTTGGCGCTGTCCATGCCAAAGCTGTTGCAGGAAAATTCTGATTCCCAGAACTTGGGGGCAAAAATAATAATAATTAGTAATTTCCCATTTTTTTAACCTGGAAAAATACTTCCAAAATTAAATGTACAGTATCACCCACAATGTGCCATGTGGATAAATCTTATCTTAAAATGCTTACTGTTGCCTAAAAGAAGACAAGTCAGTGAATCTGTAAATTTCCAACTGCCAAAAAATGTTGCCACATTTTCTTAAATTCCTCTAGCTCTTTAGTTATGTTTTGAGATTAACCAGGCCTGTTTAACACGCAGCACCCATCTATAATACTTGATGATACAGAGATTAATCTAAAAATGCACTCAAGCCCACAGCTCTTACATCTGGCATCTGATCCAGGTTTCGTACCTTAAGTTTAAGGGTTAAAGTTTCTAGTTCAGCATGTTATGGAGACAGATTCTGATCTGAATCATGCAGATAGGGACTATGTTCACTAATTTAGAGCACATCTACACTTTACAGAAGGTCAGCACTGCCACAGTCAATCTTCTGGGGTTCAATTTAGTGGGTGTAGTATAGACTCACTAGATCAAACTCAAAGGGTGCCTCCGTCGGCGTCGGTACTCCTATTCCTTATAAGAAGTAAGTGAAGCTGACGGGAGTGTTTGCTTCCATCAGCCTGCCGCTGTGTGGACAGGGATTTAAGATTCATTGACTCTAGCTACATAATTTATGTAGCTGGAGCTGCATATCTTACTTCAACCTTCCCATGTAGTGTAGACCAGGCCTTAGTGTTTGGGAGTGCATGGATCTAGGGTTCCAATTCAAAACTCTGGTTCTAGTCCTATTTTCCATTTTTAAAATTATCTTTTGAAAATCTGACCCTAATGACAAAATGAAGAAGACACTTTAGTCTTTGATGTACATTCCTGATATTCCCAATATTCAAATTTTGAGTTACTTAGAAAGATCCAAGATTTAGGCTACCCCCTTGATTAGACCTGGGCAAAATACATCCTGGGCAAAATACGTCCCGCAGGCTGCATCCAGCCCGCCAATGCACCTGATCCGGCTCGCGGAGGCAACAGGGAGCCCCAGGCAGGCTCCTCTGCTTGCCCCGCAGCCCTGCGTGCCATGCAGAAATGTGGCTGCTGGGCTCTGTTTCTGTTTCAAAACTGGAGGGAAGGGGGGAAAGCTTCAGGAGCTGCCCCCCCCCCCAGCACAATTCCATTGGCTGTTTTCTGGCCAGAAACCAGCAAATGGGAGTTGCTTGTTTGAAAAACAGGCAGTCAGGAAGAACCACGGCCCCTCTCCTTGGCTCAGATATTCACTGAAGCACATGGCCAGGCAAGAAGGAGGCAGTCCTCAACCACTTTCCAAAATCTTGGAGTGGCTCCCTCCCCTATCAAAAATTATTGCCCACCTCTGCCCTTGGTCATTGCATAAACATGAAGGTATTTGCAAAGCTTACGTACTGAGTTGCACTGCTTAAAATGTCTAAAGTGGTCATGCCTATATCACAAATGCTACCCTGTAAATTTCTGTATCTTGAAAGGAATATTGTAATGACAAAGACTTCATATGGAAAAAAAATGAATGCTCAGTTGTAAAACACACTGCAGAGTATACTGGAAATCTATAAGAAATAACTGATAAATTAATTATGTCAGATGCAAATTCAGTAAACAAATCATTTTGATGTAAAACTTACCATATTTGAAATGACCTTTTGCTTCAATTCAACAGAAAGGAATCTCAACCCTAAAGCAGCATGTCTGAAAAGAAGGGAAGAAGAGAAAGTGTCTTCAGACCCCCCTCCACTTTCTTTGGCAGGACCCCACCCTGGGATGGGAGATGCATCCAATCATATGGGACAGATGTAAAAAGGCAAGTTCATTTTCAGCAGTGACCAAAGCACAATGAATACATAAGAAATTCTTCAAAAGACACCGAAAACTGAGTCATTCAATAGAATCTGGGCCAGCTTGGGGATGGGGTTGCATATGTGCCAATACACATGGAATTTGGCTCATCCTTTTAAAATTTACCTAAATTTAATCATCTTGTAACTGCACTTAGATTTCCAAGACAATATTCAAATCATTTGTTCAAAGAAGATAAAGTTAAAGATAAGGATAAATACCTGACTGATTTTTTTTTTTTTTTTACTTCTTTCACAGGTCCAAGTTGCCACATTTCTTCATTTAAACAAGAGACCACTTCTTTAACAGCTGTATTATCTTAATCCCACATAAACACTTCTCCTTAACCCCTTTTTTGTAATATAAGACAAGTCTGAGTAGTTAAGAATCACAGACGCAAGAGATTTCAGCATTCCCAATTACTAAACAAAAAACAAAAAGTGCAACTTGAGGGACAACTCTCTTTAACATATCATTCAGAATGTTTAAAGCAGTATGTTACGAGCTGTAAGTGCACAGCCTAGAGACTGAATGGCAATCTTCTCCACACTGTGGGACAATGCATTTGTGCCTAAACTTCTTTTGGAAAAAAAAATATAATTAATTTGTAAGTCTGAAAAAAATATTTAATTTAAAATTGTAAACTTGCAATAATGAAAAAGTGTACTTCTGAAGAAAAAAATGAACGTTTTTGTTGGTGTGCTAGACAGCTAGTGTTTATACTTACTGGATATTAAAAGGGAAGCTTTGCTGCCCAGATATTTACAAAACCAGCAAACGTCCTAATGAAAACTGAAGTGATGACATTAGCCATTCCTTAGGGTAGGAGGAACAGATGGATCTTATAGACCTATGACAAATATATATATATAAATATATATATAAATATATATTAAAAATTTAGTGAATATGGTAAGCTTTTGTTCATTTGTTTCAGACTTTTTTGCTCCTGTAAAAAAATAGTACTGATTAACTTTTTTAAAAAGATTTTACTGTAAATAAGGATTTTTTGGTCTTATTTCTGTCCTTCCCCCCTGTTTTTGTTATTGTAACCTGTAGTGCCAACTCTGTCTCTGGAGGGGTAGTGCAGGCTGAAATGCTGACCCTGACGTTGCTTCTCATTCATAAGTAGGTAGAGAGTTGTTTCTCCAGTCTTTTAGGAACACAGGACTTTAAAGTCTCATCATGTGTAGATATTACAGACTGCATTACTGCGACGTGGCAAAATGCGTTTGTCTGAATCGTAATGTTGCTCTTGTTGACCCTATTCTGGGATTTTCAGAGGTACAAGGTTAGAATGCTACAATGTTACCACTGTGCCTTCCAATGTTTATATCATCAGAAACATTACATAATCAAAGTGGCTGTGATTTAACAAACCGATTAAAGTGTTATCTATGTGTGTAGCCTAAATAGTGTGCAGTGAGGCGTTTCTGAATACATGGTCAGATTTTTTTGGGGGAGGGTGGGGAAACATCAATTGGGAAAATTGCAAGCAGTGTGACAGATTTGATTGACTTTCTTTGTTCATTCTTTTCTTGTTTTCAAGTGGATTACTTAAATGTAGACCACTTGCTGCCTCCTCCTTCATTTGCAAAATGCCAATATTCAGTCATCATGCAACATTATAACAAGCCTTATGAGTCCTAAAGCATTAAGTTGCACTTTCTTGAGGAGGGGGTGGGTGGGTAGTACAGTATTTCTCTGGCCAGTATGATTGAAGTTTTTACTTAACATATTTAATAGTAACATAGATCAAACTATGGCACAGCAACTAATCAGACAACAAGCTTTGAAGTCTGGGCACAACTGAACCAACTTCCATAGTGAATCTTATAATGATTGACTTTGGTGTACAGTAAAATTAACAGATAGTGCTCCTAGTTAAGTATTTGTCAGCATCCTTTTGTCTCTAAATCTAGTTTCTATTTTTACAGCCACACAAACCTGGCATGTATTTTAAATAAAATCTCTCTGTTCAAGTAGATTTTCCACCTATCAGCACTGAGTAAATGCCATAAATCCATCAAAACGGTCTAAATGTTCCATCTGTTCTCCTGTTTTGCCAGTTATATAGTAATGAAAAATACATTTGTAAATTTTATGCAACAAATGGCAAACGTATCATTATTTTGAAATTGTGTATGTAAAAGTTATATTTTTACATGTAGACTCTTGTTATTATGTGTTTTAATACATTGTATCAGTTTTTTGTTTAAAAACAATCTGTGTGGTTGAAAAAAGTCTCATTTAAATGAAATAGTGAGATACAAGAATCTGAATTTTATGTTTGTTTCTGAAAACGTAAAGAACAAATATGATAGTTAACATGTGATCACCTTCTACATACCCATAAACATTTTGATTAGCTGTGTGTGTTGAAACCTGTAAATATGTTCAATAGTGGTAAAACTTAAAATGCTTTGATTTGTTTATAAGTTTCTCAAATGTGGAGGTGGATTACATCATTAGGTATACACAGTAGAGCAGCAGCCACAAGGTTTAAGTCAGAATTACAAATGAATATTACTTTAAAAACTGTGGACTTATAACAGGCCTGGTTTATATGAAAATGAGTGTGATAAAAATTAATCTCACTCATTAATGATAACTGCTTTTGCATGCTGGTATCTTTAAGGTTTCTCTTTATCAGTATCATACGCATTGATGTCCTCTATGATATAAAGAATGAAACAACAAATGAACTAACTATTGCAGGAACATTCTAACCCAGAAAATCATATTTTTAATCTGTATATGTACACATCATGTTTAGGGAACTGAAAATAGCCCTTGACTATTGGGAAATTTTAAGAGTTTTGTTTCTGATAACTATTATCAGAAAAAATGCATTATAAATCTAAACTTATGTTTAATTTTAAAAAAGCTGAACAAAAATAAATGTTTGCCTATTGACATTTTAAACAAATATTAGAGTGGGGGTTTCCTTGTATTTTTTGACTTATAACTTTGATTAAGTAGAAGTCTGTAACAGTCAATAAGGTAGTGATTTTATAACAGACTTCCCTTTTAGGAATAAAATATCTTGTGAAAGGTAAACCTTTATCCAGACTTTGTTTAACAGTGTGGATGCCTCAGTGCTACTCAGATTCTGGATAGGCTGAGATTTAAAAAAAAAAAAAAAAAAATGAACAAGCAAGTGTGTAGTGTTTGATCCATTTTTCCCCCCCTTTCATTATTTCCCATCCCAAGGGAAGAATTAGTGTCCCATGCTAGATTTGTTATAGGTATTTACCTGATGATACTAAGATTGCAGAAGGCTGTGTATTATAGGATATTATACCTAGCTTACAAACGTTTAAGAAACACTGTCTACATAGCAGCTTTTTACTAAATGATCCACCTCCACATTCAAGTAATTTATGACTATGCTGAATAGGGAATCTTCATCTAGAACTTTTTAACCATTTGTCTTCTGTGTAGCTGCAAGGAACACTAACGTTTATACAACTGTCAGTCCTACCAGTGATGCAACTTGTACTGATTCAGTCTTCCGATTTTTGGGGGGTGGGGTGGGTGGGAGAGGATAGGAAGTCAGGGAGAGGAAGGTTTCATCTTTGTATCCACCAGGCAGAATCTGATCTGTGTCAAGAAGTGAACTACAGAGTATATTGCCAGGAATTAAGATATTTTGGCGGAAACAAGCACAAAAAAATGAGAATTAGTCCACTGGTCGACTGGGGGAGGGGAGGTGGAATATGATTAATTCCAACACATGGGGCACCATGGCCTTTTGGGGCCTATATTTTGTTTTGTTTATGTTTTGTTTGTTTTTTAAAGACATGTTCTTTCTCATGGGACTTGAAGTTGATTCATATTTGTGCAGTGCTGGTTTGACCATACTCATTTCAAGTATTATAGACTTATGTAATGGTGAAAATATATGAACTGTGGCCTTTTTCATTCTTGTTACTTGTGATGCAATTAAGTGAAGATAAGAAAAAAACAGCAGAGATTTACCATGTATCAGTGCCTGGCTTTTTGTTATAAAGCTTCGTTTGTCTAGTGCTCTTTTTGCTATAAAATAGACTGTAGTACACCCTAGTAGGAAAAAAACCCTAAATTTAAAAATAAAAAATATATTTGGCTTATTTTTCACAGGAGCAATCCTTTTATACCATGAATATTATGGAAAAAATTGTCAGATTCTGAATATTTCTTCTTTGTAGATTTTTGGAATCATTCTGAGTAAAAGTTTGTTACTTTATTTTACTATTTAAAAGATGTTATTTTACCATGTGTTACTGAGATGAAACTGTATGGTAGCTTTTTTCTTTTAGTTGTAGGTCGCAACGGGGAAAATTTTGCGACTATCCACATAGCTACAGCAGTAAAAACAAAACAACAAAAAAATGGGAAAAATGAAAAAAGGGAAAAAGATTTTTAAAAAAAGATAAACAGTTACACCTTGTTTTCAATGTGTGGCTGAGTGCCTCGATTTTTTCATGTTTTTGGTGTATTTCTGATTTGTAGAAGTGTCCAAACAGGTTGTGTGCTGGAGTTCCTTCAAGAACATTAAAAAAAAAAAAAAAAAAAAAAAAAAACCACAGCTTGGTGTAGGCCATTACCTGTTTCTCATCTGTAGTTATTCGATGCCGTCATGTACATGACCGTTCTGTAGCAATAAATGTGCCATTTTTATAAACTGTTTCTGACACTTTTGTTTCATTTCATTTTGCATTATCCATACCCATAGGTGTTGCAGGAAGTGGTATTGGTGATCAGTAGGTGGCACTATTTCCTCTGAGTAAACCAATGGCATTATGTTGCCATTGGTCGCATTGCAGGTATTATGTTTCAAGTGAGACTAAAAACTGAGCTCTCGACCCTCTAATTATTAAAGTTCCCATAGAATTTTGTTTTGGTAAAAGTAAAAGGTGTTCACTTTCACTTGGGCATTCTTGCCAAATTCCATCATGGATCATTTCAATTTGCTTACTTAGAGTGCCCTATTATTATAATAGAAATCAGTGTTTTTCATTTGTGACCTGAATTGTTGTGTTGTGATGCTACACACTGTAAACGAATTTAAGCATTTCAACATAGACGGCTGCACTTTAGTGTAATTTTAAATCTGTTGGTAATATTTGTAAAGCACTTCCAGGTCCTCTTGGATGAAAATGCTATGTAAATATAAGATCATTTTCACTTTCATTATCATATAGCTCTGATTCTATTCTGTAAGTTCAACATCTGTATTTCACCTTAAAATTATTTCAGCCATTGAAAGAGTACTAAGCACATGTTATAACAAGGATGACGTCATAAAAATTGTATTGGAACACATGGAAACCAAAACCAAAACCAAAGCAAAATGCTTAAAGCAGTAACCCATTGGAAAAATACATTGATTTTGTTAAATCTGAAACTATGCATTTGAAGAAATATAAACTGTACTAGTGCTTTGATATGCTGCAGATTGCCATGTCCAGTCAGTTTTCACCTTACAAGGTCAGTATTTCAGCTTTTTGGCAGAACCTTCTCTGCTATGTTTTTGCTGTTAGAGCTGAGTTAAGGCCTGAGATGAATGATCATTAAAAGTTGAATATTGTAAACCAGAATCACTGTTTCATTGTATTAACATTCTTGTTGGCCTGTTGGATCTTATCAAGCCAGATGTGTACCATGGTTTTCCAACTTGTACATACTATTTGCATCACATATTATAAAAGGAAAATTGTACAGATTAAAATGATTGTTGCATAAAGCACTGTAAGTGATATTTTTGTAGAATAGACATTGACGGTCTTTTGGAGAAACTAGAGATTCTGGTTGTACACAACATTTATATAACATACACATGAACTTCCATTGCAGATTGTCACATAGGATTTGTTCATCCTATGCAGTTGGTAAATCCACGATCTTTTTTCAACTCTCATTCACTTCTGTATTATTGCTAATGTGATGTAACAATTGCAATATTTTCATCCAGAGGAAAATGTTACAAAGCCAGTTCATTAATGGCCCTCTATAATAAAACATTGGTGTGTGTGTAAATATTTTAAAATGTCATGGAAATTCCAAAGAATTTGGATGATAACACCTTTTAATCTTACATATGTTTTGGATTGGTATATTCTTACTGTATGTTTAAAAAACAACAAAATAGAACTGCAATTATTTAGTCTTTTATAATTTGACAAGACTAAACAAGGCAAAATGAGTGCTCACATATTTGTCATTAATTTTGGTGTAGCCATTATAATAGGTTTCATAACTGTGGTACATTAACTTTGGATACTAGCCCTTTAAGTAGAAAGTTTTCTCCTTGACAGATATTAAAATGATTAGAAGTACCTTCGAGAGGTAGACTTTATAACTCAATCTGGTCTGTTGATATTAGAGATAGAGGAAAGGAGAGCATAGAAATATTCCTGCAATACTGTATATATCTCTTGCAAAGGTGCTGTTCACCACTGGCTTTCGTGTAAGTGTGTGGGATCTCAACACTTCTGAGGATCGGGAAAACTCTCGCTCTTTCTCTTCGCTCTTCAGGTGATCTGAAGAAGAGTTCTGTGTAACTCAAAAATTTAACTCTTTCACCCACAGAATTTGTTGCTATTACCACATACATCTGGTCACTCTGAAGATAAATGTGTTTGATGGGAGGATTCTGTTGTGTGTGAGAAGTTTATTCCAGGAAAGTTAAGTCAGAGAGATGGGATCTGCATTGCATTTCTGAATGTGGCAAAGGGGGCAGACATCCTTATTTTATCTAGCGATGAATTTCAGGCAATTGGGAGTGACATAATCTCTGTAACCTGTGTTGGAGAGCAATCTACTTACTGCTTTCTGGGCTAGATGTACTTTGGGGATGTTGGACTTTACTCCTGGGTATAAGAAATCATGGCAGATCACTTGTATTCACTAGCAATACCAGGCTCTAATATAACACTTTTATCCATAGAAACCAAACCACATTGCTAGGATATAGATATATTTATCCTCATTTTATATACGAGGAAACAAATGGTGAGTTAAGTGACTTACCAAAGGTCACTTGGTAAGAGCCCAGGTCTTCTGATTCCCAGCCAAGTGCTAACCTTACTAGACCTCACTACCTCCTCCTAGTTTTAGTACATTTTTAGGAACTTTACTAAGGCATCCAGGTTTAAACATGTTACAATGAGCAATAACTAAATTCCTATTTACAAAGCGGGAGAGGGATCTCAGTAATACAAGACCTTTTATATTATGCCTTGTCATAGCTATTTTTTTCTATGAAAAGTAGAGACTACATTCCTTTTAAAACAGAAAGCAAGAGTTAAAAGGGATTAAGAGCATTTTTTGATCCCCTTTATAGATAAAATATTGTACAAACTAAGAAATCCCCAGTATTCTATGGGATGACCATTCTAGGGAGGTTGGCATGATATCATTATGCTTCAAGGAAGATTGAAGAAGTACTTTTATTGCTCAGTAATTCTATAGATAGGCAATAGATACATACAGTAACTCAAGTATCTTAAAACTGTTGATTTGTAAAGAAAGAATGAGCACTGTAAATGAAACTTAATGCACCTTCAAGAGCTGAAGAGTAGATGAGGAAGCTAAAGCTATCTAGATGAATTAGATCAGTGGTTCTCAACCAGGAGTCCATGACTCATGGGAGGCCATGAGAGGGTTTCATGGGGTCTGCCAAGCAGTGTTCCCTCTAATTTGTCCATATATGTGTGGAATAAATTGTATTATGTGCACTGAGGTATCTGCAGATGTGCACCACCAGTAGAAACACATGCTGTGGCTGTGGGCATTTTGCTAATCACCTGGGTGGCATTTCAGTCTCTTCTGGGCAGACACCCAAACTTAGAGAGAACACTGCTGCCAAGCAGAGCCAGCATTAGACTTGCTGGGGACCAGTGTAGAAAGCCAAAGATCCACCATATGGCACTGAAGCCCAGGGTCCTGAGCTCAAATCCCCAGGTCCGAAGCTGAGGCCTGAGCAACTTAGCTTTGCAGGATCCTCTATGGCATGGGCCCTGGGCAATTGCCCTGCTGGCTACCCCCTAATGCTTTTACATGCAGAATAACAGCTGTGGCACAGGTGTATTTTTTATATCATGTTTTGGTTTGGCTCAGAAAGAGAGAGGTTGAGAACCCCTGAATTAGACCATATATAAGAGACCTTCATATGCAGCAGATGGCCATTAGGTGACCCAAAATGACCCCACAGTCAAGCCTCAACTGAGATTTTCTTTGTGGATTTTCTTCAGTGATCTTTCCAGAAACAAAAGTGATGAACTGGGGGTGGGGATGGGGGTGAAAGTTTGCTATATAATTTTTCTTTATTGTGAGAACAATTGAGGACCAAAACCTTTCCTGACATCAATGCAGACTGCAGGTCTGAGTTTCTGTTGCCCTACACCTTTGCATCAGTGCAAAGTAGAGGTAAAATGCAACCATTCTGATTTGGGAGCATTTTACAGCCCATTTGCATTAATGAAATGACCAAACCAGGTATGAGGCAATAGAGAATTGGTCCTGCCAGCACAATGGAGAAGACTGGCTTTAATGAAGATGCAAAAATCTGTTTACATAAGATCAGAAAAACTATAGCCTATTATACTAAGCTTGTGTACACAGATACATCCAGAAAAATTAAGCCAGGTGAAGATGTGAATTCAAAGGAGAATTGCTGAACGGCATTAAATAGATGAGTGACTGCTGGTATTCACAATTAAAATGGCTTTAGTTTGTTTCAGTTTAATTCTCAGTGGAAGCAGGACCGGATTAAGCAACGGGTTTTTGGGGCCGCAGCCCAGGGCTCCTGACTAACAGGGGCCACGCAAAAAGATCTCTGGGCCTCCAAAAGTTCAGATCTTTTTCCAGTGCCCTCTTAGCCCATGGTGCTGGGCTGCAGGCATTAAAGCCCTTGCATTCCAGCCCTGCCTGGCGAGGGGGGAGGCATGGTGAATGCAGCTCTGCGCACTGCCGTTCCTTTTGGGCTGGCACTGTAAGCACCAGGAAGATTCACAGGTTTCCCTTGACTGCAAGTTCTGCCCTTAGCTCCCATTGGCCAGGAAGGGCTAGTGCAGGGCAGGGTGCAGTCCCGTGCTCCCTCCCCTTCCTGGAGCCTTTGCCACCAAAAGAAGAGTTGTATCACCTCTTTACCCAACCCCCAACCTCCTGTCCCAGCCCTGAACCCCCTCCTCCCACACCCTAACTCCCACTCAGATCCTGTACCCCCACCTCCTGCACTCTAACTCCTGCCCAGACCCCACACCCCTGCTTTAATCTCATGCCCTGAGCCCTCTCCAATTCCCTCCCAGACACCACGCCCCCACCTCCTGCCCTGAGCCTGCTACTGCACTCCAAACCACTTGGCCCCAGTCTCGAGCCCTCTCTTGAACCCCAAATGCCTCAGCCCCACCCCAGAGCCTACCACGCCCCCAGTCAGAGCCCTCATGTCTGTACCGTATCAAATCTCCTGCCTCAAACCACAGCCTCCTCCCACACTCTGAACCCCTGATTTTTGGCTGCACCCCAGAGCCTAGGGGGCCCCACAAAATCTAATAGCCCCCAAAAGAGTTAATCTAGCCCTGATTGGAATTTCAAAAAGCTAAACTGAATTAAGACCACTTTAATTTTGAATGATGATAGCTTAATGCTATTTAACTAATCCTCTTCAAATTCACACGTTAGTTAATTCAGATTAATTTTCTTGGTTGTCCCAGTAGAGACAAGCCTTTAGTTCCTTATAACAAGGGCCTTTATTTATTTAATAATCACATTTTCTATTAGGATAGGGAATGCAGTTGTTCTGATCATTAGATACTCTTGCTGGCAGTGCATTAATAGAACCACTGATAAATAGCATGAGCTCTCCTTGAATGGGAGGCATAAATCTCCAGAGCTGGAATCCTTAGCGCAGCATGAATTTATTTAAAACCAGAGTCCCTATGTTTTAGGTCAGGTCAAGTTAGTTAGCCTACCATACCTGTTTCCAAGAGACTAGGGCTGTGGTTCTCCAAGGCCTTAGCCCAGGTGCAATCATTAGTCATCTGTGAAAAAGGATTCAGATTTGGCGGCATTTTACATCCACTGTGTACTGACTATGCATATATGTAAATGCATCTCCATGGCACAGGGCAATGAAGTACCAGGCACCTCAGAAATAGGAGTCCTGGAACAGATTGAGGAAGGCATCTTTTTTTTAATGTTTCAGCAGATTAATTCCACACCATAAGACATTTATTAGTCTATCACGGAGTGCATTTTGTGGAGAAAGACACTGCACTATTTGCTTCCAGCTCAGAGTGAGAGAGAAGAAAAAAATTAGGACTTATGATAACTGCTGTGTCCTGTTTTTGATTTTAGGCCATTCAAAAACTACCAGTGAACACTGACTTTCATTACAGCTCCCTGGGAACAAGAAGAGAGTATTCTGTTTGAGACTCCAGGCTCAGAAAAGTGACTTCAGGTTAGGATAGGCACACAGACAATACTGCCCCACCTCCAATACAGCTGTCTATTCTGTAGTTGGAAAACAAGTTCCACCGTTTCACCGATATTCTTGCTGTTTACATCAGGAGTATAAAGATGAATTGAGTTATTGATCATCCACCCTTCATGAGAAGACAATGAGCTTCCTGCACCACTCAGCAATTGCTCTGGAAGACAACCAACCTGGAACCTTGTTAAACAGGTGCTGGTATAATTATAGCAGCCTCAGACATTTCTCTCATATTTCCAAGGTCTAGCTCATGCTGTTAATATACACTGAGAAGACTGCCCTACTGGGGTGGGGAGCTACTTATAAAAAAGAATTCAAGAGTCCCAACATGACTCCCCTAATATACACATTTCTTTGAACATTCAGTGTCCTCCTGAATTGTCAGCATATTCTCATGGGTCGGTGAATGCTATGAAGTTGAGTGACAGCTTGTTACTCTAAAAGCAAGTCATCCAGGGGTTCAGCCAAGCAGAGTATGATATAATGGTCATTTTATATTGCTGAGTATAACATAAGTATTACTGAATCACAGATTCTTCAAAAGCTGTGAATGTTACTTCCATCTTCAGTAGCTGAGCTAGCTAGTGTTAGAGGTGCAATGCTCTAATACTATCTAGCATTGTTAGGAATTTGTGTGTGCAAATTTTAAATGCACACACAAACACAAAATATGTGCAAATATGTGCAAACACAAAATATGTGCACACAAATGTTGCTGACACAATATACTCATAATCTGGCCCCACAATAATTCTTGAAAAAACTTAATCTCAGTGTTACATGTGGATACTCAGCTGTATCTCTGTTTAAAATGCATGGTGTATAGCTGCCATAGCAACATATGGGATGGCTACTGGGTATGCTAGTAAAAATCAGACACAACATTTGAGGGGGGAAAAAAGGTGGTGTCTTTGGAACAAATCTAAGCTGAAATAGTAGACTCAGAAACTAGAGCTAGTAAAATCCATTCCAGTAATTTAGTTACTCTTATGACTATTGCATTATATAACTATTAATGGTCTAGCACCAACACTGTGCTAAGTCTCATTTATAGCATCAAGCGAGTCAAATAATGAGGCTTCCTCTTTTTTCCTTGGGAATTGTTGCACAGACTAACAGATCTCATACTCAGGTAAAATTAAGCAATGGAAACTACAAAGAAAATATCAGAAAACATTATCTAATTACCATTGGCTATGCCCTCTGAGAGTAACCCAAAAAGCGCCCCCCCCCCCCATTTCCAACCATCAATGACTGGAGCAAAAGTGGGGATGCTACCCTTTGGCTGTATATCTGGAAATTGCTAAATTCAAAATATTTCTTTAAGGCAAGAAATTCCAAGACATTGTAATCTTTAGATTGTTTCACTTCTGAGACCATAAAACAGATTCCATACTTTCATGTTCCGGCAAGAATTATTTCAAATTTATTCCCATTTTTGCCCTACTTGCTCTGTGGTCACTGATTCATTTGAACAGTCCTGCTTATATGATCAGATGGATCATGGAACATGAGCTGTTTTTTAAGCTTTTAAAAAAGCACTATGTACTAATCTGGTGTTAATCAGATTGTAGTCAGATGTCCCTCCTATAAACCAATATGTATGGAAGTTTAGGAAGTCTTATTACTACACTGGAAAATAGTTGAAAAATCCTATTTTATTTTTACATTACAAATTATTTAACATAGAAATTGTCATTTGAAGAAATATCTTGCCTCTGTATGGATCTGATCTATTAAAGGCTCAATCCTTCTCCCTCCAAAGCCAATGGGAAATTTGCTATAGTCTTCATCTGGAATAGATTTGGACCTTAAACTATTGACCAGTGGGAGACCCATAAACATAGCAAGAAAAAAGCTCCTCTGATTTTATTAGTGAGAAAACAAAGCAAAGATTTCTGGCTGGTGTCGTGTTTTGTTTATCACAGAGAACTGGTATCTCTGCAGAAATGTAAATACCACAAATCTGGATCTACTTTTATTAACAGTTATCTTTTTCCTAGCTAGTAAAGCGGGTTTCCTCCGTCAAAGGGCAACACGTTGCAAAGCAGGCTAACCTCTCAGAAACCAGAATCCAATTGTTTATGGCAACGCCTTGCTCCTTTCTATTTCTCCTCAGTGGTAGGATTCAGAGAACTTTCCCTCCCATGTCACACTGAGTCAGTTGTTTGTTTCTAGTCATAGACAGGGCAAGTCCCTCACTTGTTGATTTTTTTCACCTTCATTGCAGTTGCATCTGATGGCTTTCCACTGAAAGCATAGGTACTGAGCAAGGCTAAACATCTGAGCCTCTCATTGCATCATTGACTTTAAAGAGTAGGATGACAACTCCTTGTCTGAATGGGCCATATCTTGGTGACTGTTTTGTAAATATTTTGTAAGATGTGTTTGGTTATAATGAGTTTGTCAGGTTGGCGGTTGCAAAGAAGGGCGGACCCTTTGCCAAAGAGTTTCTATGTCACAATACCACCATGCTTTCTTTATCACAGAAACCCGATCCCTTCTGTTATATCTGTCCTCTGTTCATCATTTGAATTGTACTGGTTTTAGTTCCATTAAAAGGGCTTCAGGACAGGGAGCTGCATCTTCCTCTGTGTTCCATATAAGGCCGGTCACACTTACTGGTCAAAAATAATTCTGGTTTGACCATAATTTTTGCCCTATCTAAGGTGCCAATCCATCCCCTCCCTTATGTGTGCACCATGCTTGTTAGTCAGCAGGACCACTACAGTTAACCATATGGTAAAAGTTGAGGAAAGAGGGGGCAGAATGGAGGAAAAGGATTGTATATGAGGGGTATGGAAGGTGGCACATATTGGAGATAAGCCTTGTGTGGTTCCATCCATGATAATTTGGAGGGATGTTTGCAGATCATGGCCCATGAAAGTGGCAAGGACAGTAGATCTATGTGAGTTCATCTGCAACCCCATCCTTTCCAACACATACCCCTTTTAGAAGAGGATAAAGGTGCAGGAGACTTGAAGCTACCGTTATGAAGACTTTGGAAAATCCCCTCTGTGCCACCCAGTTAGGGCCTGAGCCAAAACCCTTTCAGGACCCTTTGAAATCAATAAGAATTATTCCATTGGCTTCAGTGAGTTACACTGTATAATGCGCCTTTGACAATGCAGTATGGAGAGCTAATGGAGGAGGCTGGCTTTTCGAAATGGCAAAGCTGACTTGCAAAAGAATTCCTGGATTAAGAATATTGTGGGTTTGGCTGCTTCAGCTAGTTTCCAGCACCCAGTAGGAATAAACTGTAGAGTACAATAAAATGTCCGTCTATATGAAAAGGCCCATGGTTAGTTCATGACTCTATGATTCCATTAAGTGCCAAAATCACCCTCCTCCCCTGACTCTTAAAAATTGCATATCACAGCTTTACTAAGAGACTGTGTGCTCCAGGGACAAGAGACCTGGGGGTCCATTCTCAGCTCTGCCACTAACATATGGTTTGACCCTGGGCAAGATACTTTTTGCCTCTTTTCTTATCTGTAAAATGGGGAAAATACTCACCCTGTTTTGTAAAATACTTTGACTTCCTGGAAAGTTGTATGGGCTAAGGCTACTATTATTCTACATTAGAGCTTTAGTGTGTACTGTATGTGTATCAGCTTATTGCAAAGTGGCATATATACTATAGTTAATACTTACAAATAATTTGGAGAATGGTATTAATATATTTAGTGGCCACCAATTCTTTCTCTTTGCAGCCTGTATAATATCTGTTTACTGAAAGAACTAATAATAAAGACATGGCAGTTACTCTCATTGTAAAGTATTATATGCATGGGAGAACCCCACTGTTAAATCTTCCTAACCACTAACATGAAATGTTGTACTCAAAAAGCAGAAATCACCAGTTAAATCTGATCCTACAAGAAATCTGGCCAAAATGTCCCTGTGTGTCAAAGATAAGCACAGCACAAGCACTATCATAACACAACTTCGCTACAGATGTGATCGGGAGCACTCAGATACTTACGGAAATGTGCTAAATAACTGTAAGCCTGAGATTCAAAGAAGTCTAAAGAGGATTAAATCATCTGAAATAGGCCAGAACTACTTTGTTGTTGTTTTAACTTTGTCCAAACAGCGAGTCATTAGAAAGCTGCCTGATAAACACCCTGCCCTCCTTATATATGAAGAGAGAGATGATACTAAACACTAAGCAGACAGCTTGTGCTACCTTTAGCTAGTGAGGCATTTTCTAAAGAGAATCTATCAAATTGCTAGTAGGTTGGGCTGAGCATTTGTTATCTAGGGCAAGCTAAACACAGAGAAAAGCTTAATAGACTGACTAATCCATAGAATTTTTAAAAATACGCTTCTCCCCCGTCTGCATTCCAGCCTGCAAGCTGTCGATCGTACACTGCATAATACCACCTTGTCCGGTGTTTCATGTGATGAAGCCCAAGAATCGCAAAGTTGAATATGGCTGCCTTCATGCTGTGTCAGTTTGTAATGCTCTTGAAATGTTGAGCATCTAGGAATGCGGTACAAATGCTATAACGTAAAGAACGTCAGAGGTTTAACAGCAAGAAGGCAATGGCAATTGAGTCCATTACACTAGAAGATACAAACAATATGATTAGGGGCAGTTTCCACCTTAGAGAGGTGGAATAACATTTTAGTGATATTACTTGATTATGTGGGCTGTTTGTGCTCCCCCTTTGTAAAGTCTGAGAAATGTGGCTTTTTTTCAGAAGTGCACACCAAACGGATTCAGTGTTGATGCATTTGTTCTAGCAATGCCAACAAATCTATTCAGATGACACTGAGGTAGCAACAAAATAACCTGACACCAAAATCTATGGGTGATCCAACACTGTGAAGTACTGATTTCCTGCACTCCCGTTCCAAGCAAGAGACTGAGCCCACAGGAATATTATCTAACAAGCCTTAGCTTCTTCTACCTACAGATTATACGTTGGCCTCATGCTATTTTCATTTCATGATTACTGAGTGCAAATAGTTGGGGATAGAATAGAACCCATGGGAACCTCAGCAGTCTCGTCCTTTGTTCATCTCTTGAACTAGGCCCATAATTGTCTCTGCTGCTTTATTTCTTCAGAATATCAAATGTTATTAACAAGATTATGGCCACGCACTTGCTAAATGTCATTGTTTTAAATCACCGCCGATGAGTGCAAAAAAATCCATGAAATTAGAGCCCTTAGTTTCTGAGGAATACTCTAGTGCAACCACAGAAACCTTAAACTGGCTTCCTTTAGCAAATATGGTAGAAAATTACTATAATTTTTTTAAATCAACCTTTTCCTCAAACTAAGATGTCTGATGGTAGATTTCCTCTGAGTCCATCCTTTTTTCTGGCCTAGTTATAGACCTCCTTTGCACTCCCTAAAACAGAGTTCATAATTAGAGTGCTTGATACAACCTTAACTCTAGTGGCGAGATTGGCAAAGGCAAAATCAGTGACATCCAGAAGGAAGAAAGCCTGACCACAAGCTATTGTGTGACTATTGTGTGCTGTAAGCCAAAGGGGGAGCCAGAAAAGTGGGCAGCTATTATGCTCTCCACTGACACACACATACACACACATAATGCTGTAGCTGGAAAAAGGCATGCCAAAACTTGGCATCAGGGTTCTGCAGCTGTCAAGCATGCCCCATGAGTGACCACAGCAGTTGGATTCAAACTGGAAGCAGATAAAGGAGAAACAGCAGGAGGAGGATGGAGGGGATCACATGCAACACCATAATCAACAAGAATGGTGTCGTGCCAAATGAGAATTTAAATGACTTCATGTTCCATTCTGTGTTGAATTGGACTGCGATTTTAGAGTGGTTTTATAATACAAACAAACTCCAAACCTCTCCATTTTACACTCATCATTTGGAGTTTCCTTTCCTTTCAACTCAATTCTGTCCTCCTTGGTTCTGCCTCTTTGTTGTTATTAGCATTCCTTATGTACAAGGGAGATTTTTTCAACCTTGTTAAAAAAAGCTATGCCTGCCTCAGTAGCATTTCCATGTTATTTAGCACCTTTCAGCTCAGAAAAACACCAAGATGTTTTCCCAGTTCTACTACATGCATATAGCATTACTAAAATGCAGCTGCTTCTGGGGTAATGGGTGGAGCCAGGCTGAGAAGCAGCAGCACAACAAAAAACAGATCAGGCGGTCATTAGATAAAAATGTTGATCAAGGCTTCAAGACAAACCCCTAACTCTACTTGAACAAAAGTGGCACGAGTCCGTTAAGAGTCGAAACAGAGCAGAGGGAACCTGAATTATTTTAAGTATAAAAAATTCTGATGATGTCAACCTTCTCAACCAATTAAATTCTACAGCAACTATCAAAATGTTGATCTCCAAAGGTGAATCTCCTAAGATTGGTAGATGGAGCTGATTTGGCAAAAGGGCCAAGGTTTGAGGAACACACCATTTCATTTGTTAGAGCAGGTCAAAATGCACACATGCAAAATCACACACATTTAATCATTACTCCCCTTTAGTTCCTTTGAAATGTTGACTTTTTTTAAAAAGCAACTTTCAGAACATTTCTGCCAATACTATTACACTGGATTTCGAACTGCGTATAAAACACTTTTCTGCATCTTAGGCCTGAACTAAAAATTAATGGTAGTGCCAACATAATTAATGAGTTGGGAGTGTGAAAAGAATCCCACCCCTAACTTAAATAGTTGTCCCAGTGTAGATGCAGCTCTAACAGCAAAACAACCCATCCTCCTCTCCCCCAAAAAAACCCAACAAAAACAGGCCTTATAACATATGTCTATACTGGCAAACCTTTCCCAGTGTAGATGTGATCTTAAGCCTGGTAAAAACTTCAAACCCTGTGTGATGTAGTTAAGTTGACCTAAGCCCTGGTGTAGACACCACTGGGTTTACAGAAGAATTTTTCAGTTGACTAGTTACAGCTTCTCAGAGTGGTGGGTTTACTAGAGTCACAGAAAAACCCCATCCATGGCTGTAGCAAATATCTCTGCTACAGCAGTGTAGTTGTAGCAATGCAGCTCTGCCTCTGTAGAGTTTGTAGTGTAGACGTACCCTGAGGCTATGTCTATGTTGCCTCTTTTGCTGGCAGAGAGTATGCTAATGAAGCGCTCATTAACATCTTCTCGTGCTTCATTTGCATAATTTCTGCCCGAGGCTTTTTGCGCAAGAGGTTTTTGCACAAAAACAAGCAGTGTAGATGGGTCTGTTTTGCGCAAAAAAACACTTTTGCGTGAGATCTGTATACCTCCTTTTTTGAGGCATAAGGATCTTGTGCAAAAGGGTTTTGTGGTGCAAAACGGATACGTCCACACTGCTAGTTTTTGTGCAAAAACCTCTCACACAAAAAGCCTCGGGAGATTATGCAAATGAAGCATGAGAAGTTGCTAATGAGTGCTTCATGTGCATTGCCTCTTCTGCAAAAACGAGGCAGTGTAGACATAGCCTGAGTGTCTTCACAGCTGCAATAGAGCAGGAAAAGAGAGAGGAGGTGCTAGAGGTGAAAGCAAGTGGCTTAACAAGGAGGAAGAAAGAAGGGGGAATTTTTTTTCAGTTGTCCCAAATGCCTAAGGGGTAGGATGAAAAATCAGAAAATTGATTCAGAAAGTTTGTGTGAGGAGCTCACATGGCACAGCTTGAGTATAGTATGAAACTCTAGACAGAAATCAAGTGTCCCCCTCGCCCTCTGTACCATCTGAGCTTTCCTCATTGTGCAGAGGAAGATTGATCTACTCCCTCATTGGGGAGATCATAGCTCACTCTCACCCTTCAAACAGCAATTATTTTACAATGCTATGTGGCTCACCCACTCTTTCAGTAGAGCAAAAGCTTGGCTGAGCAGGCTCTCTACTCTTTCCCATTGCTGCCCTGTTTGAACGTTTTTGTCTTAGGACGTCTTCCATCATCATCGCCACAAAGTTCACTGTACATGTTAAAAGCTTCAGATTGACTAGGACTTGAATTGCTCTGGTACATCAGTAATTCACCATGTGGTCTTGGGTTCAAGTACATAAGGATTGCCCAAGTGATGGGCAATTAAGAAAGGGACCCAATAAAGAAGATGTATGAGCTCCTGTGCCCTGCCTCTAGCTCTCCAGGTAAGTTGTAGGAGGATCATAATGACTTTTTGGTGGAGGAAGAAAGGAAAGGCACAGGCAAAGCCAGAGAGGGGGTATATTTCTTGGGGGTGAGGGCAGAGAGTCATGGAGTTAATTGGCCAATATAAACCTGAAAAAATGTATTTGTGTTTATGTGGGCATAGTTTTTTGTTGTGTGTTATTTGTGCCCAGACTAATTAGCTTGTCCCCTGAACTCTGACAGTATTCAATTATTTTTGTGAAAAGGGATTTTAAGAGAGATGGTGGGGAGGGGCCAGGGGTTGTCATTATTGTTCTGATTGTGTTTTGATGTAGGAACCAAAGGTTCCTCCCTGAGCCAGAATAGTTGTACAGTCAGATCCCCTGTCTATCTTAGTAATGTAACACACATTCAGAGCAAGTAAGGAGCAGCCCTATTATCTGGCAGCCTGGTCTGGAGAAGGAAACTCAAATTATTTGCTGCCTATTGGACAGTTTGCTGACCTGCACTTACAAATACTGATGGACAGACATGTCTGTGTAAAAATGGGTCTTCTGCTTTAGCTTCCTTATAGACAGCCCTGCATAGCAGATGATTTACGTGACTAGACCACCACTCTCCTTCTTTGCATATTTAGATGGTCCCCATTTACCATACTATTGGAATATCTCACTATCTTTAATGTCATTCTCCTCACTATCTCCCTGGGTGTTACCCCCATGTTACTGATGGAAGGCCAAGACACAGAGAAGCTAAGTGACTTGAAAAAACAGGGTTGGGAATGGAAGGACACAGGCAGAAGCTTTACAGTGAAGCTTAGAGACAGGGTAGTTTGAGAGATAATGGCCCAGATCCAAACAAGTAGTTAAGTACCTGATTCCCACTGATTTCAATAGCTTTGAGTATCGGGGCCAGTCCTGTTTCATTTATTCTCAGAAAGCCCCTTGTTAGGTGTTTGAAGAACGGGGCTATGATTCTTTAGCATGCTCACAACTAGTGTGGCTCTGTAAGAGAAGAGCTCATGCAAACTTTGGTCTCCAATGTTTGGTCTCCATTTCTATCTTTCCCAGTTGAGTCTATAATCTTACTCAAAAGGTGGTGCGATCACATCTGTCAATAAGATTTTTAAAGAGCCATTTGTGAGTAAAACCCATCGTGATGGAATTCCATTTTCAATGTGAAAACAGCATTCATCTCATTCACTCGTTCAGGACAGAGGTCATCTTCCCCTGGAATCTGCATTGACAGCTGGCCAGCTTCTATTTGAAACAAACTGTATCTAGACAACGCAGGGGACTGAAGGGCTGGATAACAACACAGCTCTGGCTGGCCAGGCTTGCAAGTCTTTGATGTTTCTTCTAAGGCATATTTGGACAATGGGAATCTGAGATATGAGACTCAGCCAATTCTTTCCACATGTACAATTTTAATTGTTTCTAGTAATTACAGGATAATAGAAACATCATTAGAAATATCTGCACAATGTGTCTGTGAATGTGTCTATGGCTGGGGTTGTCTCACCTCCTGGGAACCGGTTATGAAGGGGATGCTTAGTGCAATGGATGTCCCAGTTCAATGCATTGTGGGTAATTTGAGTATGCTGCGACTTCTCTGGAGCAGATGCCCTTCCAAGTAGGTTATTAAGGCTTAAATGGAGGGGAGAAAATAAGGGAGAAGGGCAACCTCCTTTTTGTGGATATGGGGTGTGCCTACACAGCACCTTTAGCTCGAAATAAGCTACGCAAATTGCGTAGCTTATTTCAAGTGTAATTTGAAATAGCTTATTTGTGCCAAATTTTAAATAACTTGCTATTCCAGAATGCCCCTTAACCCTTGTAGAATGGACATCAGAATAAGTCCCCGTTATTTCGAAATCTATTTAAAATAATAGGATGCTTCAATAGATGCGGAATAGCTATTTCAGGATACCTCCGGTATCCCGAAATAGCTCCGCATTGTAGACATATCTAAATGTTGCATCAACAAAGTGTTCATGAAGACATCTGCACCCACCTGAATGATGCAGGACAAAGTCTAAGTTGTTGAGCATCTAACTCAGTGGTCACCAACCAGTAGATTGGGGTCTAATGGTAGATCTTGGAGCCTCTGACAGGTGATCCTGACTGGTTTGGCCAAGAGACTATCAAGTGCAGACATGTCAGCTGCTCCTTCCCCCCACTGCTGCGCGCCTCCTGCCCTTTGCCTTGGAGCTATCTGCTTTAACCCCCGGGAGCCTCCTGCTTGCTGGGCAGGGGAGGGGAGGGGAGGGAGAAGAGGGGCTCTGATGTCAAGGTGCCCCCTCTCCCATCCTGTAGCCTAGTCCCACAGAGCAGAGAGGGGGCACAACAGGGCTTGGGATGGAGTTTGCTGGCTGTTTTGGGGAGCGGTTCAGGGCCAGGGCAGGGGTGAGCCTGCGTTAGCCCCACTGCACCACCACCCAAGAGCCACATGAGGTAAGCAGTTCCAGGTCAGAGCCCACATCCTGAAACCTTACCCCAGTCATGAACCCCCTCCTGAACCCCAGACCCCTGCCCTAGTCCCAAGCACCCCTGCATCCAAATGCCCTCCCAGAGCCTGCACCTGGAACCCCCTCCAGTACCCCAACTACCTGCCCCAAGCTCAGTTCAGAGCCCCTCTCGCACTCCAAATCCCTTAGTCCCAGACCAGAGCCTGCACCCCAACCCTCTGCCCCTGCCTGGTGAAAGTGAGGGAGGATGGGTGAGGGAGAGAGGATGGAGTGAGCAGGGGCAAGGCCTTGGAGAAGGGGGCACAAAGGAGGCGGGGCAAGGGTATTTGGGTGTGAGGTAGATCTTGGATTACACTTAAATTCAAAAAGTGATCTCATGTTTAAAAAGGTTGGAGACCACTGATCTAACTACTTGTTTCTTGCACTGATCCCAAGCTGCTGTAAATCAGCATCTCTCCATTGAATTCAGCTGAGCTATGCTGGTTCTCACCAGCTGTGGAGCTAGCAAGTGCAAATCAAGGACTCAAAAGCACAAGTGCTCACATTTCTTCCCTCTCTCTATTATGCAGCATGTTGCTGCCCTGTATGGACAGACAGATTGCAGCATGGTCAGTGGATTGGGAGTCAGAAGACCTGGGTTTCTTTCTTAGCTCATCCAGGGCCCTGCTTTGTGACCTTGGGTAAGTCACTTCACCTTGTTTTACTTTCCACCAGTTTGTCGGTCTCCTCTATTTATGTTATAATCTCTGCCAGGCAGGAATTCTTTCATAATACAAATTTTCACAGGGCCTAACCCAATAGGGTTCTGATCTTCATTGGATGCTTCTGGACAACGAATTCACACAAGGCCTCAGTCCGGATGAAAATATACGTCTACTATTTAATAGTAACAGGAATATTAAAATCCTTCTTTTCAAGCTTAAATAAACATGTAGTGGGCCAAATCCTTCCCTAATTAACTATATACCATGTACAATTCCAGTGCAGCTATGTGAAGCGAATGTCAGGTGGAATTTAGCCCACAATTTCTAAGACTATCACAAATTCACAATAAATATCAAAGCAGGGATATAAAAAATAAACCCCATAAAACAAACAAACAGAAGCCCCCAGTGAAATGTGGATGAAAGCCAACAGAATACAAAAGATGCCATAGCCACCCTTAGATACAAAGATTATGTGAAATTCCTGAATAATGTGGAATAAAAGGGACTGAAAGATCATTAAAATTAATCAGAGATTAGCATAAACAAAATGCAAGACTGAGCCAGTGTTATCTGCTATCAGTTGAACTTATTTTAGCAGAGAAATAAGACTAACAGATTTGTAGCATGAAAATAAGGATAAGTAAGATCTCTTAACCATTTAAAGGGTCACTGACAAGTCTTGTAAACCCTTTTGTGAGGTTCCCCGAAGATGAAATATTATTGTGAAAGAATATTATTGTGAATGTCCCAAACACAAGGGCTACGTCTACATTGGCATGATTTTGCGCAAATACTCTTTAACGCAAGAGTTTTTGCGTTAGAGTATTTGCGCAAGAGAGCATCTACATTGGCATGTGCCTTTGTGCAAGAGATGTGCTTTTGCGCAAGAGCATCCATACCAGTGTAGACGCTCTCTTGCGCAAGAAAGCTCCAATGGCCATTTTAGCCATCGGGCTTTCTTGCGCAAGAAATTCATGTTGCCTGTCTACACTGGCCTCTTGTGCAAGAACAGTTACGCAAGAGGGCTTATTCCTGAGCGGGAGCATCATAGTTCTTGCGCAAGAAGCACTGATTTCACACATTAGAACGTCAGTGTTCTTGCGCAAGAACTCCCTGCCAATGTAGACAGGCAGCATGTTTTTGCGCAAAAGCGGCCGCTTTGGCACAAGATCGCGCCAATGTAGACACAGCCAAGGGTGAAATAGTTGAGAGACAGACAATTTTAAATTAACTACACCCCTTTCATGTTAGCTTGCACTCAACCCTGCCAGCCACTTCTTGTTCCTCTAGAACACCCCAGCACTTGCTTGTGGTGTTTTGTCACTTTCATTTCCAGAAAAGGCCAGAGCCTGTAAATAGAGGCATGCCAAAAAGAAGCCCAAATATAAAACCAAACATGAATTCTGAATGAATGCAATGGCAAAAAAATCCCCCTGGAGTAAGCTATGGCTTTTATGCACTGTGGTGCTGTCAATTTTCCCACAGACAGCATAATTATAAACAGATAGTGTAACACTTGTCCAGTATATATAAATTTCTACTAGGATAATATCCTTACACTGCATTTTTATGTATCTGAATCACAATTAGTCAGCATCTAATCACAACCAGTGAGGCAGATGGAAGTGAATTCATGCCTTTACTTATAAGAAAACTAAAGAAAAGGTTATTTACTAGTAGAGGCGGTTATGGTTGTGATGAGCTTTGAAAGCTTTAAAAGACCACCAAGATGAATTCAATTTATATATTTGGCCTTATTCGCCATCAAATTAAAGTTAATATTTGAAGAAAAGTTTGATCACTGATCAAAGCAATTTTCTCCATGGGACATAAGATGGGCAATATTTTACGGAGAATGAAACACGGGCCCCACTAGTATAAACTGGTATAGCTCAATTGACTGGATGGGTATGTCTGCTCGGCAGTTGGCAGCATGTCTCTCAGTGCAGCTTGACAAATACGCGCTAGCTTTGCTTGAGTAGCATGCTGAAAACAGCAATATATCTGCGGTGACGTGAGCCACAGCTGAGGCTGAGTACATACCTGGGTGGACAGGCAGGACTATACTCAGGTGGCTAGCCTGAGCCAGAGCCTGTGCCCTGGCAGTCATGTTGCTCTATTTAGTGTGATTGCTACAGATGGACTAGCAAGCATCTGTCTACTCGTGTTAGGAAGCGCTCTCCCTGCTGTGTAGATGTAGACCAACACAGCTGAGTTACGCTAGATGAGGATCTCATCCAGAATATGTATTTCAGACAAAACATAGCATATAAGTAGAGGCTTGTCTGCAAATGTGTATTTCATGCTTGCTTTCCTTGTGCAGTTACTTTACTTATGAACTTTAGAGGGGTAGCTGTATTTTTCACCTATGCTCAGTACACAAAGGAATAGAGGTCACATGCCCAGACTAACGATCCTTTTATTTTTTTAATCTATTTTTTTTACTGGTGTCTTTGCTTTCTGTCTGTATGAACAGTAGGACAATGGAACAGACTCCGTAGGGAGAATGTGGATACTCCTTCACTGGAGGTTTTAAAAAGGAGGCTGGATAGTTATCTGGGATGGTTAGACACAACAAATCCCACATCTTGACAGGGGGTTTCTTGAAGTCCCTTCAAACTTAATGATGATGCTACGTGGATAAGGTGCCATCTACACAGCTCAGTGGGTGAGAAAGCTGATGTGTATGACAGACAGTCCTGGGCAGAAGGAGGTGGAGGAGAGCACTGCATTTAATGGGTGAATAAAGGGGTTATTCCTCATCCTTCAAAGGCTCTCTGACTCCCATTGGCCAAGCGTCTCCTCCCGACACTTTAAATTAGACCTTTGCCTCAGTCTTTTGGGCCTGCTCTATTTAGCTACCCTTTCTGTTCTCCTCTTCCCCAGTTGTAGTATAGTAACTATGGCTTTTTGGGAGGCTGCAGGTCTGACTGCCTATTTTGGGGTCAGAAAAGAATTTTTCCTCGTCTAGTAGCTTTTCTTTTTGATGGTTTAACCTTTCTTACATCATTATGAGGGTGAATTAATACGGAAAAATAAATTGACATATTGCATAGGAATTTAATTCCAAATCAGACCCTTGCTGCTCATTCCACTGCACAAAGCATATAAATGGATCCCAGATGGGGTTGTAGTCAACTTTTTTTTGTCAAGGAAACTGTTTCTTTGCTGCTGCTGATTACTTTTCCAGAGACATTCCTTCCTATGAAGTAAGTAAGCATCTTTCCACATCCCTATGATGCACAGTTAGCAAAAGAAGCTATATAAATACTTCGGATTTATATTTACTCATTTACATTTCTAATAGGATTTGGCCTTCCTACACCACTGACCATCACTTTAATGTGAAAGAGCATGGAAACTTAGAGTCTAGATCGTCTGCTACCATATTCTACCACCATATTGGTATAGATCTAACACATACTTGATTAATCTGGGATATTTTCAATAGACATCTGATTGTGACTGCTTCATTTACTCAGATTTTGAAGAAGTATTGTTCACCTTTCAGTTTGGATGGGATAGTAACTACACTGTGCAATGCCTATTTTGAGTTATTCAACTGCTCTTGCATGACTGGATTATCTAATGGCGGGGTGTGGGGAGTAACCAACCATTAGTGCCTGGAAAATATCTGACTATGCTAGTGTCCTATGATTAAAGAAAAGATGTGCTAAATGTGAAATCTATGCATACGAAGACTGCATTTAAACTCTGGGTGGATCAATCAACTTCCTGAAAGCTTGATATTAATTTTAGCGTATTTGGATGTTACACAAGTACAGATTATTAAGGCAACTCAGGAAATAGGGAAGACATCAACCTTGTGGATTGTCACTTCCTCAAAAATTTGCACCACTAAAACCAAGATTTGAACTAAATAGATTGTCTATCAGTAAAAACAGTCCTGAGGTTTATGAAGAGTCTTCTTGAGACTGATGGAGACTCCATCTGGGTCATCTACAGAATAGCATTAGATAGTTTCTCTGCAAGCTGAATAGAGCTCTAATAAGTATTGTTCTTCAAAGAGTTAGTTCAAAGTGGATGCTCTCTTCAAATATTCATAAATGCAGGGGAGAGGGAAGGTTCAGGGATATAGCTCCAAGTCCTTTCCAATTCCTACCACTGTCTTTCATTTTAAAGACTGGCGGACTGCCATTCTGGCTGCCAATACAAGTTCAAGTACCCATGACTAATAGTGGCTTCAAAAGAGTCACTCCATTAGTCATGTTCACCACAACACGTTGTGTTCCAGGCCCAGCCTACCCTGCACTACCTCCTATACCAGTGACAGCCTTCACTGATTGAGACTTCCCTCACTCATCCACCTCCTTCTGCTTTCTTTCAGTCCCCATGTGCCTGTGTCTTTATGTGTAGATATTCATACAAAAATCTTAATAGTACATTTATTTTCTCTGGATTGGCCAGCATACTTGCCACTTCCCACTAAGGGTTTCTGTTGTGCAATTGTCACATTTTTCTTCAACTGCCTTGTTTTAAAACGTTTTGTTTTATTATTCCACTCATACACTGTGTTAAACTGTGTGCTGTTTCAAAGCTCTCCTTGTGCAAGCACATGCTAGCTATCTTTGCTTCTCTGTGCAGTGAAATTCTCCGGAGCTATTGTAAGAAAATCCCCCAAGGCAGCTTTCCTGCCTTACAACACAGAGATCTGTATTGTATCAATAAAGACTGAAAATCCCTCCTGTTGCCTCCCTCCATTTCTGAGGGCTTTCTTTTTTCAAAGTAAGTTATTAAGAAGTAATGCTTTATTTTAGGATGAAATAGAGCAAACCACATTTTAATATAACACCAGTTTAACCCCTGAGGAATACCACTGACTTGGAAGAGTTACACCAACATACAAATGGAATAAATGAGAATCAGGCTCAGAATACAAAATAAATACCAGAACATAATCAAAGCTGTACACTGACCTCAGTTCATACATTGGTAATATCAATCTAATTCACAGATCAGAGAGTACATTTTGCTGGAGTCAGTCTGTCAAAAATATACATTAAAATATATTTTTCTTTCTTCCACAAATCTAATATATTTCATTTTCTCAAAGTCTGTTTAAAAATTGCAGAAGTACTTGAGCAGCCAAATACAGCCTCAGCTGTGAAGTTTGATTTGGAGCCAGATCAGAACTTCCCAAAGCATTTGTCTCTTATATTCCAGTAGAGGCTCATTTCTAATTTGATGTGATAGATGAAGGCTGGGAGGTTTGATTCAGAGAAGCAACCCAAAGTCTGATGGCCTCTTTAAAGCTTTTCCGAACCACTGGAGTCTCTATACTGGGTGGGAAATCTCATGAGTTTTGTACTTATTACTTCCTGCCTGGCCAAAAATACAATGTGAAAGACTGTTTTTAACGGTATTTCAGCACTTCTGCTTTTTGTCCTCCTTGGAATCCAGAAATGAAGGGAAATCTACAACAATTGGAACTAATCGGAAACAAATGACCTTTCCAAAATACCCATTAAGTTCAGTGGCAGTATTAGAGTTAACAAAAGGGATGAGATTGGACCCAAAGTTAACGAAACCTCGCAAAGAATTTGTCTTGCATTTTATTTGAAATGTGGATGAATATCCCAGTCTGTCTTTCTCTTTCTGTTCTCGATCCTTACATTAGTCCAGTCACTAAGGCTTGATTCTCATCTCACTTACAATGGTATAAGGGTGCATCTACACAGCACCCTTAGGTTGAAATAAGATACAAAATTTGACCTACGCAAATTGTTTTGATCTAATTTTGAAATAAAGCGCTATTCTGATAAGTCCCTTAACCCTTGTGGAACGAGGGTTAGAAGGATGCCAGAATAGCCCATTATTTTGACATCTATTTTGAAATAATGGCCATGTTTAAAAATGCAGAATAGCTATTTTGGGATATTTCCAGTATCCCGAAATAGCGCTGCTGTCTAGACATAGCCTAAATGAATAACTTCTTTGAATTAGTGATGATAAGAGAAAGCAGAATGAGGTTTTGCGTAAGATTATAATGTCTTTTATATAATAAGTGACACAAACTCTTTACAACAGAGAGGTGAACATTTAGATTCTCATTAGCCTGGTATAACTACTCTACCCTAGATTGCTGGTGTGCTGTGAATGTCTAGGCAGTCCAAGCAACATTACCCTAGTACAAGGATGATCGTGTAGTTGTCTCAAATGGAGGTGGGGGGTTCATACACCATGCCACCTCTTTGCTGTCAGTGCAGCGAGGAAAGGCAGCCTGGTTTGAGCAAAGACAGCGGGTCTGGGATGTGTCTGTGCTGTACCAAACCTGGGCTAAGTATTAGGCTATCTGTTGCTGTTAAGAGTAGGTCTATGATAGAGTAGCCCTCAGGCAGGTCCAGTGCAGAGAGTAAGGCATGCAGAGAGCAGGTCCAGGATTGCTGCCATGCAAAGAAGAACATGAAGTCAGCCTTGTTCAGCATCCTTCAACATAAACGCTGTTCATTTTGCCACACTTAGGGTGTGTCTACACCTGTGTTCCCTCTAAGCTACATGGCAGTTCAGCTTCACAGGTGATTAATCAGCACCGCCCAGTCAGTGAGCTCTGTGCAGGGAGCCCTGAACCTGTGACTGGGCAGGGCTGATTAATCACTTGTGAAGCTGTACTGCCACGCAGCTTAGAAAGAACACTGGTCTACACTACATTGAAGATCAACGCTGCCGCGATCGATCTTCCAGGGTTTGATTTAGCGGGTGTAGCGCAGACCTGCTAGATTGCACTCAAAGGCTACGTCTAGACTGGCATGATTTTGCGCAAATGCTTTTAATGGAAAAGTTTTTCCGTTAAAAGCATTTGTGGAAAAGAGCGTCTAGATTGGCACGGACGCTTTTGTGCAAAAGCACTTTTTGCGGAAAAGCATCCATGCCAATCTAGACGCGGTTTTGCGCAAGAAAGCCCCGATTGCCATTTTCGCGATCGGGGCTTTTTTGCGCAAAACAAATCTGAGCTGTCTACACTGGCCCTTTTGCGCAAAAGCTTTTGCGCAAAAGGACTTTTGCCCAAACGGGAGCGTCAAAGTATTTGCACAAGAAGCACTGATTTCTTACATTAGAACGTCAGTGTTCTTGCGCAAATTCAAGCGGCCAGTGTAGACAGCTGGAAAGTTTTTGCGCAAAAGCAGCTGCTTTTGCACAAAATCATGCCAGTCTAGACGCTGCCAAAGGGTACACCCGTCAGCATTGGGACTCCTACTCCTCATGAGGAATAAGGGAAGCCGACTTCCTTCAACCTGCCACTGTGTGGGTGGGGATTTAAGATAAGTCGACTCCAGCTACATAATTCAAATAGCTGGAGCTGCATATCTTACTTTGACCTTCCCATGTAGTGTAGACCAGGAGACCAAACATTTGAGATCAAGTCCTGTACACAGCAGAACTGATAGCTTCCACAGGCCTCTGGGCAAGATGATGGGCCCAGCTCCACACCCCTAAAAGAGGCAGGGCCTCGGGTGGAAGTGGCGGGGCTGGAGCACCCAACTTTCAGTGCCACACAGAGTGCAGTACATCCCCTTCTAGCCCTCAGCACCATCTGGAGCATAGCGTATGTCCCCTCCCCCTGGCTCCCGAGTCCTTAGAGATGCTCTGAGGGTGCAGTGCAGAGCTCTGGCGGTGTTTTAGATCAGTGTTTCTCAACCTTTTTTTAAAAAGTACCCCTTTAAAAAAATAAGTACCCCCCAGTGCCTACAGTTTTCAAACACACAACATTTTTTTCTACCATTGCAACACATTTGCTTAAACAACTTAACCATAGCTGGGTGGGTGATGACATTTTTGGGTGTAAAAAGTACAAAAATAATAAAACGCTGTAAAACTTAAAACAAAAATTCAGGTTTCTCCTAATTTCAGTTGTATTGACGTACCCCCCAGACTTCTGTCAAGTGCCCCTAAGGGTACTTGTACCACTGGTTGAGAAACACTGTTTTAGATGACCTGGGACTCTGGTTACTGCTGATGCAGCAGCGTCTCCAGCTGGGATCCCCAGGCACCTTTGAATCACCTGTCCCCCTGTGCCCACCTCTGCCGGTGGGCCTACTTAAACAATCATTGATAGTACTTTTAATGACCAATTTTTCAATTAGTTTTAAACACACCAGTCTCCCTTATTCTCTACCCTGCAACTGCCCTCACCCCCAACATTCTGAACTAGAACTTATTTCAGGAGCTGGGATTCTCCTACATTGAGATCCCTTCATCAGAGTACATGCCAATTAAACTTGTAGATAGTTGCTGCTCTCAGGCAGGGGTAAGCGATGTACACTTCCTGAAGCTAAAGACAACATTGTCAATCAAAATGAGATTTCTACATTAGCCATCTTCCTTGCAGAGTGCGCTCAGGACAACCTGTTGTCCTAAGGAAAACTTTAGTGTGCTGTTCCCCTCCTACTCCTTAGAATAGAGGTTTTCAATTGGGGATGTGGTGTTTATGTGGAGAAAGGGGGGAGAAACTCTTCAAACTTCTGGGGGCACGAGGCAAACCTCTGATGGTTCAGTGATAATGGTTGAGGACAGAGGGAGGAGGCCAGTACCAGGTTGGAGCATCATGCTCTCAGGTTTGGACTTGCTGCCCTTCATCATAGAGGTGGTGGAAAGGTTTATGGTTGGATCTAGTCCATCTAAGTAACATTGTGACCTGGCACGTGGGGTCACAGGGCCACGCAGGTGTGGCCTGCCTACTTTGCCTATAGCTAGAACAGATCCTGATCCTTTTGCCTTTAGAATGAGTCCTTTAGAGCATGTAGCATACAGAACATGAAAAGAAAGCAGTAAACTGAGCATCTGGAGGTCTGATTTCTATTCCTGACTGTATCACACATTTCTCTGTAACCTAGGCCAAGCTGCTCAGTCTTGTCAGCTTTCAGTTTTAGCCCCTGAAATAGTGTGATAATATGTACCTGCATCAAGTGGGAGGCTGTGGCTTAATTCATGTGTATTTGCAAAGCTTTGTGATACCTTCACTTGGAGGGTGTTGTGAAAGTGCACAGTAGCTATTAGTACTCCAGGTAACACATGTAATCTTGTCTGTCTTGTCCTCTCTCTTGATGATTCAAATGAGGGATTTGAATCCACATCTACTTCCCACTGAGTAATCACCAGATTATGAAGTTACTCACTTTCTCCCTCTGGCCCCATGAATATTTGCATATTTACACAATGGAGAGATTGAAAGCAGCCCAACCCAGAACAGGCCTAGAGCCTCGTGCTGCAGATGGTTAGCTGGTAGGTGGGAGAGCTGAGGCCAGGTCTATACTAGAGCTGGAGCTACCCTCAGCATTCGTTCAATTTATAGGTCTATACTAGACCTGCTAAATCAAATGCCAGAACATCGATCTCCAGTGCAACGAGTGAAGGTGTGAATTTGAGTCCTGCCTCAGGATAGGGATTAAACCTGAGTCTCTCAAATGCCAGTCAAACACCATGGGTCAAAGGTCCTACATGGGGTATATTCAGGCTTTTCAGAGGGTAGCCCCTGGAAAAACCATTTTCCCCAGCCCAAACTAATTAGATCAAATATGTGTATCATTCTGGGGTAACCAGAACAGCACTTTTCAGCATATAAAGTATTTGTCTGACAATGTTTGCCCAGCTCTACTCAGAACACACTTGACATTCTCCTAGCCAATTTAGCTGCACTTTGATTAGTTTCTTAATGAGGTCGCCATTCAAAATCCTGAACATTTCCTCTTTATTTTCTAGCCTTCCTCAAAGGACCTGATCTCAGTGATACCTGCTCCAAGGGCAGAGTGGCCCTAGTTGTCTTGAAACTCTGGCAGTGCTGTTCATGGTGTTAGCTTAGAAAGCACTGGACAGCTACACCAGGCCCTCCAAGATTTGCAGGTCCATTTCCCAGGTCTGGGGAGGGTGGAAGAGTCTGGAGTGAGCATTCATCTTGAGCAGCAGAATTCTTATGATGGTTGCAAATCCTTCCAGTGAGAAACCCTCTGGTTTTATAAACAAAAGCAAAAAACTTCCTTTTTACTCATTCTTCCCTTACTATTTAAGACTATGGATATGCATCTATTAGAAAGAGATCCATAGAATTTCAAGTTGGTTTTCATAAGGATTTAGATACCAATTAATTTCAGTTCATGAGCAGTTGCCTATAATCCTGAAATGCTTGAGTTATAATTTATGATCCTTAGTCTCTAACTATAGGTCAAATTCATTGGCTTCAAGGGTGTGGTACTACACCAGCATTGTGTAATTTCTCAGTCCTATATTAACTTTTCATTTATCTAATTTAACCAGTGGTCTTACTTCAATTCTATGTACTTGAAGTTTATTGTATAGTGAGTGAATGGTTAAATGCTGTGTTTTAGGGATACTGTGATGGCTTTCATTTTATGCCTGTCTGCAAAACCACAGTGTGCATTATATCTGCTAGATTTCCATTTTTAAGTACCATCTGTATCTCTGTCTTTCTTGATTCATAACACTTTCACAGTGTCCTTGATGTTTGGTTTGTGAGGTTTACCTACTGCAGTACAGACGGTGCAGTTACTCCTCTGCTCTGTATTCTGCCTCATCTTTAATGTGGTATAAGTTCTAGAGCTCTTAGAGTCAGCTGGCGCTGCGCTGATGGGCTGCTGAGTTCAGCAGTATGTGGACATATTTTTATAATTTGTTTACACAAAGGGCCTTTGTCCGGCAGAGAGAATGATGTCAGCACTTTTGGGGGTCCTGTTATTTGCTAAAATGCATGTGGTCCACAGTTACAGTACTGTATGTACTTAGCATCTTTTTTTGGGATATTTTTAGAAATTTGTGTTCTTGACAATTCCTAATGAACAATCTTAACTGGTCACTAGTTAAGTGAAGAACAGTAACTCTTGGCTACCCATATTTTACAAGGGGTTAATCACCCACATATTCTTATTACCAAGAAATTTTCATTGGAAAATCTGAGTATTCTTTTTTTAAAACAATTTATCAAACATTTTTACATCCATCTTTGATATCCCCAGCACTAAATTAAATTTCTCGTGGGCAAACATATAGAGTACAAATGAGTACATTTCCATTAATTTTACTCCAAAAATTGATTCATAGGTGAAACACAGAACAGTCTATATTTATTTATAGTAGGGAAAAAACTCTGTGGATATGAATAGCATTATACCATATCATGTAATTAAAATCAATATGACTAATACATTCTCATGCAGATGTATCACAGTACTAGCCATCAAATGGAACTTATGAAAATAAAAAGATCTGGTTAAAGTAATCGCAAATTCCACTGTGGAGGAATAAAGCACTTTGCAAGGGCTCTTTCTTTCAATCTCTCCTTTTTTTATATAAAAAAAAAAAGTGTCTTGGAGCACATGAAAAATATTAGGTAGATTTGCCTATGGAAGATTCTCCCAAGGCTAATTCACAGATCAGAATTGAAATCTAAACAAACTTTCAAAGTAGAGAAAGCAAAATCCTTTGTTTTAGTTCTAGCAAAATAAAAGACAGTAAAATAAAATGAGCATGCTAAGCAAACACAAGACAAGGTACCGTGTTTAAAATCTTAGATGGGTAGGATGTAGTGTGGAATTTTGGTGCCATTGAAATCAGTGGCAAGACCCCCATCGATTTCAATGGGGCCAGTATTTCACTGTTAGGGCTTCATCCACAGCTCAAGTCTTCCTATTGCCTTCAATAGGCTTCAGATCAGACTCTCCAAATAAAGCGTAACTAACCTTTAAAGGAAATGCAGAGCATGTGCAAATAAATACTACTTAGCATGGCATAGAGTCACTCTCCATGAGGGCTATGACTGAACTCCCATAGTTTTGCTTAATTGTAAATCTACTGAAACATTGTTGGCATAAAAGCTCACCTCAAACATTACATGGTTCACTGCCTGTTCAAAAAAGATGGAGAGGAACAAGAGAGAGAGGAGAATATGGGGGGAAACAGAGTGAAAAATAGATAAATAAAATATGTGGAAATTAGGATTGCAACTTTCCCAATCAGATGCCATTTGCGGCAATGGCGTGTGGTTGGGAAAGTTGGCAACCCTGGATAAGCTGAGAGGGGAGAGAAAATGTTAATGGACAACTAAATATGGCACACATCTATGAATAGACATGAAAACTATCCGTGTAATATCTGAGTGGATGATGTTTTCCACATTAAGAAAATGCACATGATTTTTTGTTTAATTTGAAATCCAATCTTGGTCATGATTTTGTCACATTAGAAAAAAGGAATGGGAGAAAATCACACCCTGTCTCCCATACAACCACTAAAAATTGATTTATCTGGGGCTTTTCATGGCCTTGTGTGGGTTTCCACAGATCTTTATTTTGTATTATTAAATCTGCCTATCAAAATGTTCCTTTCATATAGTGTGAAATCTGTTGTATTTGACAATTCCCAATAGATATAGAGGGGGAGGCTTTGCTGAAGCCGGAGAGATTAAAAAAAAAAACCCCACTGTTGAACTGTGGTTTTGCCATAAGCTCCAAATAAGGGCAGCAATGTTAGCGCTGCTCCAAGTGCAGACCAGGGAACAGATTGTGAGCAGTCACATTATTGTCCCTTGCTCACCTCTTCCTCTGAGGGGAAGTATTTGTGCCAGTCCTGTATCTGGAATAGATTACTTTTCCCTTGCCTTAACTCTGCCCATCTGCATGGGAGTGAACCTAGTAGATGACACTCTTCTGCCTATGTTTTGATCCAGGCTACATCTAGACTGCAGGCTTCTTTCGGAAGAAGCTTTTCCAGAAGAGATCTTCTGAAAAAACCTGTTACGAAAAGAGTGTCCACACTGCCAAAGTGCATCGAAAAAGCGATCTGCTTTTCCGAAAGATAGCGTCCACACTGAATGGAGGCTATCTCTCATTTAAGCTGTGATTACTATGGACGGAATGGCCACCAGGGCACCTGTGCTTTTTCCTTTTTCCTCTTCTTCCGAAAGAACTTCCTCTTCCCTGTCTCTCCTTGTAGAGAGAGGCTTCTTCCTTGTAGAAGGAGAATTACCAATGTCTGAAAAAACCCTCCGTTCTTTCAATGCTCTTTCGAAAGAATGAGATTGCAGTGTGGACGTAATTGAAGTTTTTTCAGAAAAACTCTGTAGTGTAGACATACCCCCAGAGTCATGGGTAAGCAGCATCGAAAGGAACAGGGCAAGTTACAACCTAATCCTAATCTAGCTTCAAGCAAGGTGTGTGAATACTCCATGGTATCTGGCTCCCCTTAACTTACAGAAGTGGAGGGCAGCATAGAGGCCATTATTTCACCTGCATGATCTGTACTTTGCTCTCCAAGATCACGGGTGGGTAAATCAACAATGAGAAGAGTATGGAGTTTCCAGCCTGCCTCTATCCTCTATGAGCTTACATTGTATGCATGCTTGTAATAGCATGTGCCAGCAAAAAGAAATGGTACCTGTGCTTTGTCTCTATGGCAGCAACTCTGAAAAGCCTTGGTAGCAAACAGATGCGAGGGGGCTAACTACTCTTTTAACCCTTTGAAGATAACCTGCGTAGATAATAAAATGATGACTTACTATTGCTGTTATTTGAGGAGAAAGCATCATTAGCTCTCATGTATCCTAGAGTAGGAAGTGGTCACCACAGGAAATGTCCAAGCACCAGCATACACTGCACTGATGTAATTGAAGGCTAAGGAACAGACAGAGGTGGGACTAAATTGCCAGGCACTGCTGGCTTGCCTCATGCATTGAGCTACTCTCTGTCAATGGAACAGAAACATTGGTGACATAGCTCACAGAGATAGACCTGGCCAGTTCCAGATAAACCATGTGTATTTCAGGTTGTAGTTTCCAGTTAAATCACAGTATTCAACCCTGCAAGAGTGGGGTCCATTGGGAAAGCTGATTCCTCAGATTAATTCTCTGATCAAACAGCTGCAGAGCGTGCGTGTGTGCGTGCGCGTGTGTGTGTGTGCATGCGTGCGTGTGTGTTTTGGCATTACAAGAGCACAATCCAAAGAGAGCACACATGCTTTCCTAGGGCTGGAATGGGCCCTGCTGCCCTAGCAAGGCTTGGAGAGGCTGCTCAGCAGCTGGAATCCACAAGAGGAATTTTGGGTGAGTCAGACAAGATTCCTCCTAGGAGCTGCCAGGTAGCTCACCCCAGTGTACCAGTAGCAGCAGAACCCCACAGACCAGCCATTTTGACTCCTTTCAAGCCTCTATTATCAGTGGTAGTGGGAGAAGGCACTAGGGCAGCATCAAAGAGTTGGCAGATGGTCAGGACAGAGATGGTAACACCTGGCCATAAGCAAGGAAATGGGACAATGGAAGGGCAATGTCAGGTGTTCAACCTGTAGCTGGAAAATTATAGCACTTGACACTAATTACCCTACACTGATGAGTTACAATTTTCCTTTGCAGCCTAATTTAAATAAATTCAACAAGTTGAATTGTTAATTTCTGTGTAGTGATTATGCAAAATGCCATGTTGTCCTTGAGATTTGTAGATAGCATTGTTGTCTGCTTAATGTGTATGGTGTTTGTAACAAAAAGGGTGTAGGGAGGGCAGGGGGAAGAGGCACAGGAACAAGGGATAAGGTGACCTGGCCAGGTTAAACTGGTACCAGAAGGCCTGCAAAGGGCCCCTATTCATTTAATCCCAGGTGGTAAGGCTGCATGCTGGGAACTGCCATAGGGCAGCAGTCTAGTGGTGCTGTCTGTCACTGCTTCACATAAACCAGCAATGGGGCTGGGGCAGAGACAGAGGCAATAGGATGCACACAACTTTCAGAAAGGGTCTGGATTCACTTTTCTATGCTATTGCATGAAGTAGAGGTTACAGGGCAGTGAACTACAGTCCTAAACATCGTCATCCCCGGCACAAAGACAGCCAGTGGATTTTATAGGGCAGGAGGGGAAGGCACCTACATAAGATTCCCAGTTTGGAACTCAGCCATGGAATTGCCACAGAGCTACTTCTGCACTGGAGTTTACCACTGTCTGTGTGTCTTGAGGACTTAAAGGTCACAGACTCATTCCTCTCCTAACCTGTCTATATTACATTGCAAAATGACAAGGACAAAAAACGTTCGCACAGGACACAGTGGTATAGCAGACTGACTGTATTTTTCTAGCTCTCAAATGTCTCTCACTTTTCTCCTGCTACTTTGCGATTAAAAAACATGCAGTCAGTACCAAGTAGCAATGAGTCCAAACCAGTGGCTTTTCATGTGTTTTCACTGAAGGAATCTGCTGCTTTTTCCTGTCTTGTCTTGTTGAATAGAAGATTTTTCTTCTGGGATTATTTTCTTGCATCTTTGTAATCAAAGTAACTAGCCTGAATGCCTTCTAAAGAACTCTTTGAAGGCTAAAGCAGTCATCTAGGCAACAATTTGGGCAAAACCATCTTTCAAAAAGTCAGACTTCTACTATCTCTGTTGTACTGAATGAGAGACATCTGGAAACATACCAGTTCTCAGCCATGAAGCACACTGATAATTTTGTATGTATTTAAGATAGAGCCTCGCCCAGATCCTCAGCTGGAGTAAATCAATGCATTATTGAGTTTAGTGAGACTACTCAGAGGCTTAAAGGTAATCACTGGTTTAAGTGCAGTGCTGGATTGGGACCAAAGTGTTCCCCTGACTCAGTACACAGGAGACAAGCTTAACTGATCCCATTTCACTCTTAAACCCATGGAATGCATTATTCACAGGTCATCGGCTTAGGTTCTCCTGGAATACTTCAAAGGGACTTTTTAACCTACAGATCTAGGGACAAAATCATCTATTTTTCACTGTAGTTGTTCTCCTATAGGCATCACAGAAGTGGGTATAGATGTTAGGGAGAATTTCTTTGATTTGTCCATCTACTTTAGTGGGTGGTCAGTAAAGAGTTAATGGCGTATGTGGGGGAAGTGCACACACCGCCTATTTACTAGCTGCAGCTGCCTCCCCTAGTCTGGAGACCTTGATTTCAAAAGAGCTCTGCTAGGGCTTCCATTTTCCCAAGTGACTGGTTGTTTTTTTGTTTTACTCTGAGAGTGGAGGGATGGGGTATGAGGAAATGATAGTTCAAAATACCCCAAGGAGGAAATAAAACAAAGCCACTCCAATCAGAATCTGTCTCCCAGCAAAAATAGCTCTGTGAAAAAGGAGGGGAAAACCCACTGGTAAAAATAGATTAGCAAATTACCAGTGCAAGCTTAGCAGCGATCCAAACACCTGCAGCAAGCAAATGGCCAACACAGCTATGCCTGTGAGTATATGTAAAGTCAAAGCAATCTCCCTGCTTCTTCCAGCCTTTAAACACAGGAGCTGCAAAAGGTATCCGGGCTGACTCTCCACAAGCTCACAGCTGTGCAAAGTGAGTGTAAAGCACAAGCAATCTGATTTGGGAGCATTTGGCATCCACTTTGCACATTGGTGTAAACAACATGCAAGACTGACAATCAGATGCAGAATTCAAGGACAGACCCTTTAGAGTCCAATTAATAGTCCCCCACCTTGTTCTTCTGTAATCAACAGATGCAATCGAAATGTGTTCCTAACAGTAATGAACTAACCCCCACCTTTAATGTAAGTATTATTATCCTTATTTGTGCAGATGAAGAGGCTGAAGTGCAGCAGGTCAGAGGTAAGTCCTGCCCCTGCAGCATAGTCCTACAAGGCATGAAAAGGTCAGAATTCTCTTCATGCAAGGGAAAATGCCACTGAGAAGCTGTTTGTCCTCTGTGTGCCATGTAATGTGGTGGCTGGCTTTAGACCAGTCTGGAGGGAGCACCTAGAGGACAGGCCAAGGGAGGAGTGAATCTGGGACCTTTAGGTCCTCAAAAGACTCAGCTCAGTAGTGGTAAACCCGAGTGCTAAAGTAGCTCTATGGCTGAATTCCAGATTGGGAATCTTGTGTAGGTACCTCTCCTTCCTGCCCTGTAAAATCCATTGACTGCCTTTGTGCGGAGGATGAAAATGTAACTCTATGTGACTTTTCCAAAGTCCTAAAGGGAACTGGTGCCAAAGCCAGGTTTAAAAGTCAGTACTGAGACCACACCTCATTCTTCATCAAGTCCGGTAACAATACGCTTACAGGCTCCTAATTTTAGGATTGTTCAGTGGGAGCAGATATAAAATAGGGGAGCTCAATGCCTACCCATCTTTTGAAGAGAGCTGTTGAACAGGGTTAAATGGGTAAAAGTAAAACAACTGGGGGCACAGCATGGTGACTGCTGCCTACCAATATAAGCGTAACAGTGCGATTAAGGAAATGAACACACTCCCCTTGTACAGTAGCAAAAAGTTCCACCAGGAATAATTAATCTTCCAATGGATGGCTGCAAGGATGTAGCAAAAGGTCAGCAAGTGGACAGGGCAGGGACAGGACATTTTCAGGGAGTAATTTCTGCGCTACTTCAGGATGCAGGAAACAGAAGGTCAGTGCATCAGTTTAGTAAATCTGTCATACAGCCCATCAGCATTGATTTGTTGGGTTGCTTCACTTTGAGGTGAATGGTGCAGGATTGCTTAGCCTCACAGGGATAATAAAAAATTAAACATGGCTATCTTAAATATCACAACATGATCCTCTCCAAGAGCAAGCAGTGATGACTGGGGTGGCAAACGGCACTTATACCAAATACCTCACTCTTCGATAGCCCCTTTCTCCCAAGCACCACAAACCTGGGCTTCATAAACATTCGCGAATGACTGCTGGGATTTTTGCCAAAGGGAATAAATCAAAACAATGGTTTCTCTATTCTCTCAGCCTTCATCTTTGCCTACCTTGATATGCTGGGCTAAATTCTCCACAGGCTGTAAAAGACTGAAACTCTATTGGCCCCATGGAGAGGAAGTTGTGTGGAAAAGAGTTCATCTTTATGTGCCAGTAAAACATTTCACAGGAAGACCAGCTAGATTTGTTTTTATCCCAGTTCCAGCCCAGGTTCTTGTGGCACTGAGTTTAGTAATGAATATTATGGTTATGTTGTGTTAGAGACGAAACAGGCGACCCAGGAGCAGATGGAGTAAACGGAACTGCTTTATTGCCCATGCACATTTACCTCGGACTTTCAACGCAACATCCAAGTGGCAACAATTTGGTACCAATTACACCCTTTTATCTACAGTATTTAGTATGTTAATTCACACATCTATCATTACTTTCCCTAAAACCTTATTAGTAATGTTAACTCCTACACAGTGAATATTAATAAACAGGTGATGAATATTATTATACCCACCCCAATTACTATTTACAGAATTTCTAATTAAATCAACACTTTCCTGTGCTACAAACTTTCCAAATCAATAGGTTACATAGATTACAAGAGATGTAGCCCTGAAAATACTTCTACAGAGCCAGTGAGGGTAAGTAAAAGACACAACAAAGAAGAGCAACTGCATACTTATTTATTTTTCTAGGCTACAAAAATGAAGGTAAAGAGCATGTTTATACATCAGGAAGGATAATACCTATTTTGGCCGGACTCTTAATCTGTTTTTCCAGACTGTAGAAACAAAGGGAAAAAACATGTTCAAGGGTAATGCTGTGGCTGAACTCCTTAACCACCAGTTTACAGCCATCCCAGATCCCTATTAATTTTTACATATCCCAACATGTTCTTTGTCTTGGATCTCTCTCTCTCTCTCTCTCTCTCTCTGTCTCTGTGTGTGTGTGTGTATATATGTATATATATATATATATAGGGATTGATGAGATTACCTTTTTGTATCATGACTGATAATTCCTGAGGGGTATGTACGTGGCAGAGTTTTTATGTATTTTCACTGAAAAGCTCTGGAAGTACTTGTCTTAGGTTCCTGTGGCAGCTGGTGTAAATGAGCATTTTAGTTTATGGTTGGCCAAATTCAAACTACATGCAACTCTATTGAACTCATTTACCCTTCCTTCTCAACTGCATGTGTGTAACCAAAATAAACCTAAATACCTTTTTATTAATGAAAAGTTACAACAAATCATACTATATTGTGCACAATTTACTGCATATTCAGGATCAGTTTAATAGTCAAACAACTTGACTAAAGAATCTGGGAGCCCTCTTCCTCTGAGTATGCTAAAAAGAGTGTCCAGATTTCTAAATACACATCCTCTTTTTGGTGCATTTTTTGTAATGGAAAATCTTTTGCACCAAGTACATACATGAGAACACGCCATATTTTACTATTCTACAATCCCACAGCAAGAGAATTTGCATTTTTCAAACGTGCAATACAAAGTCTTTCTGCTAACAACAAAAATGAAATTAAATTGTTATTCTGTTTAAAAGGTAGGTCCTTTATTGGAGCATTTAGTAAACACATCAGGGGACATAAGGGAAGCTGGCATTTTGCTATAAGATGAATCTCTTTAATATTTGTCTCCCAAAACTATTAATTCTTGGACATAAACTCTACAAGTGCTATATTCCCTTTTCCCTTCAGCCCCTCCGACAGAGCACCATATTCTTTCCTTACTCCTCCTGTTTTTTTCATTACCCAGCTCTCTGCTTTCTGCCATGTTTCTCATATGCCTAGAAAAAGCCTAATATCATTGTTCCAACCCCACACATTTTCTCTCTGCTTCTTCAAAGCAAACCCATTCTTGGAAGTTTCCTCACCTAATTTCTTATATTCACTATTCCCCATCTCTCCTTCTTCATGTACTCTTCTCTTGTGTCTCCTTAAGGCTGGGGAAGTTCCTTTTACTTTTATGTTTGTCTTGGGGCACTACATCAATTAATTATTATTTCCAGGGATGAATCCAGCCTATTATCTATATATAGGAGGATATTCTAGTTCTGTAATGTAACTGGTTCCACTGCAGATTTAACCTCCATAGTCCAGCACCCATGGGACCTGAATGGTCCCAGACCTGGGAATTTGCTGCACCAGGGGAGGTCAATAAGCCAGGGGCTCCACTTTTCCTCCTTGGTCACCCCAGGCTCTCCCCGTGGGGGTGGAGGGTATTCCATCCCCCCCCCCCCACACACACTTCCTCTACTGCCACCCAGGAGTCTACTTTTGCCCCATGGCTCTGCTGCCCCTAGGGGTGGGGGCTCTATGCTCCTCCTGCAGCTCCCCCTGCTGGTGGCTCCTACTGCCTCTTGGATCTCCGTGCTCCACCCAGCAGCTCTGCTGCTGTCTGGGGCTCTCCCCATCCGTCCTGCTGTCATCTGGAGCTTTGTGCACCTCCTGATAGCCCCACTGCTACTCAGGGCTCTGCTTTCTTGACCTCCCAGAATGGCAATGCTCTTGGCACCACAGGGTCATCTCGATGATACTGGACCAGTGGTTTTGCCTGACTAGGGAAGTCCGGATTACAGAGTTTCAACCTGTACAAGTCAATGCCTCAGTAAAGATGTTAAGTATTGGGTAATTGATTAATTGAATAGTCAATGCATTTTTGCATTGACTATTCAATTAGTCAATAGGGTGCCTCCGCCTTTAAAGGGCTGGTGCTAAATTTCAAAGGTGAAAGCACCAAAGCCTGGGGTCAGCTGGGGACTCCCCCGCTGGCCCCGGGCTCCGTGCAGTGCTGCCATTTTGAAATGCTGCAAGAAGCTGGATGCCAGGATCCCCATGGCATTCAAAGCAGCAGTGCCGCACGGAGCAGCTGACCCTGGGCTCTGTGCTGCGCTTCCACTTTGAAGTACCCCTCTATTTTTCTCCCCCTTTGCTGCCTCAGTGTAAGGGGGGGAAGGGGAGTGATTAGTTGACTATCCTGTCGACTAGTCCTTCACATCCCTAAGCCTCACACAAAGAAATCTAAAGGGCTCATCATGATCGTATTCCTTGTGAGTTGTTCAAATGAATGTCACTCGTCAAGTAGTTTTACAAATGTCGTTACTTAGTTTCGTTCGTTAAATGTTCCTTCATTTCTGAGCAGTTCTAAAGCACTTGATAGTGCCTGCATTTGCAATAGCAGCCCTGGAATGATTAAGGTTTTGAGCTTGAATTTTGCAAGCAGTAAGCAAATCCCTCATACCAGGTCAAAAAAGGCCAGTTTTTAAAAAGTGCTGGACTAATGTACATCATACAATTTTGAAGGCCCTGAGCGATTAGGTGCATTTCCAGGGCCCTAATCTGGTAGGCAACTGAGAATAGCTTCATAAATCCTTTAAGTATCCACACTGCACGTGCTTCCTTCTCTTCTAACGTGGCTATCTTGCAATGCTGAAGCTTGTGTCAGTGTGTGATTTGTCTAATCTCATTTCTAACTACCTGCTGCCCTTCATTGTGTATTAGCAGCATGAAAAAAAATAGACAAGGCCACTTGCACAAGGACTGACACAGGGTACCCTGAAGGACTTTTGCATCCAAATCAGAAATGTGGATAAGTCAAGGAATGTCTAGACATATCTGGCACAAATATTTTTTTCTTCCTAAAATGCGAAATCTAGAGATGCTTAAACACTGATGTGTTTCAGTAGTTTTATTTGATTTACCATGCCTTCAGTTACACCTGCTACTCTCTGTGCTGCAGATCTTGGGCCAGACTCACATGGGATCTCCAGGTGGTCTAATGCAAACCACTTTTATGCTCATCTACTTGCATCCATTCTTCCTAGGCTGAAGGGAGTGTAAGGCTTTGTGTTCATTTGAGATGCCTGCCCAACGTAGCTATGCCTGCACAAACAGTCAATGAGGATACCTTGCACCAGTGTAAATTGGGGCTTACATCAATGCAATGTACACAGCAAACTAGTGAGGTGAGAGTCACACTGCTGCACGCCAATTTACACCCATGTTGTCCCTCTTCACTGCAAAGTGGATGCTGGAGTAGCTACGCTGGTGCAAAAATATTTAACCCAGACAGGCCCTTGGTTAGTGTAACTTTCATGCTGAAAAGTCAAAAGAAAATGTAAATTAAAATGCCCCTATTCCATTTTAACTTCACAGTGTGCTTACATGTTGAAATGCCTGTTTAAAGCATTCAGGTTCCCTCAGGGACTACTTATACTTAACTGTGCTTATATCAACCATACACCACCTTAGGTACCAGATCTGAATTTGGTACTGGGTGGGTGGGTGGCCGATGAGAGCGCACACACTGCTGCTGCTGCAGGAGATATACAGCAGGCCAACAGCCTGATCTCTAGTCTGTGAGCCTGCTCCAGGAGGTATTTGGGGACCAGCCAGAGCCCAGAGGGAAGGAGAACTTGATCAGTGGCTGAGGGCACATGCTAGGGGACACTGGGACTGTTTGTTTGCTGATAAATGTGATTGTTTGTTACTGATAGTGATGTTGGTGTGATTTGTGGGTGAATTCCTGTCTCCTCAAATGCTATAGCAGGAGTCTCAGCCCGAAGGCAAGGGGAGGAAGTTTGGAATGAGCTACTAGAGAGAGGAGCCCGCCCTCCCTCCCCCACTTAACTTTGTTTAACATCAATTCAGCCATCTAAGTGAAAGGGCCCTCTGTGCAGCCAGGGGAAAAGGGGGAGAATAGACAGCCGCACTGGCTGAAAAGCTGCAGCTGCGGAATGAAAATGAGCTTGATTATGTGGGAGAGGCAGCGTGTGGCTTGGGTGATGGTTGGACTGGTACTTGAGAGACCTGAATTCTACCACTAACCTGCAATGTGACCTTGAATACTTCACTTCTTAGTTTCATCTGCCATCCTTTGTACCAGCCTTTTGCATAGGATCCCGTCTCCTCCTGTTTGTTGGCTCAAAGGGACCCTGATCTCAGTCATGATACTGTACTACCTGATGCTGCTGTAATGCAAAATAATAAATAATTTCAATAATATATTGAGGATCTCCAGATTATCTGGTTTGGAGCGGCAGAGCAGAGCCTTGCTGGAATCCTACAACCCAGAAGCAAGATTGTTCCTAAAAGAGAGAGAGTCCTTTTCTGAGGTGATGACCGGCCCTTTCTCAGCGCTCTGACAAATCCACTGCCAGAGCCAAACATGTTGCCTGTTTAAACTCTAGCTAGGGTCGTCTCCCTCTAGCAGTCTGTGGCTGAAGAGCCATAATTTCACCGTAGATGTAAATACAACAGGGATTATCAACTCTTGCGTTCCTTTAAATGTAATCAATGTTATTTAACCAAGATGTCCAGATCACTTGTGTGTGTGTTGGGGGAGGTCAGTCAAAGGAATATAGTGAAATAGAGGAGTGAATGACCTCTAGTCCTATTAAAATGCACTGACCTAATTTAACTGATGGATCTCAGGATTTACATGGGCTGCCCACAGAATAGACTGGCACTGACCAGATTAACTGCAATTATTGGGATTTACAGAGAGCGTTTGCAGAATAAACTGGCACTGAGCAGATTAACTAACTAAAATAATTTGGCATTCAGGGCGACTTCTCACAGCAAACAGACTGATACAAACTAAATTAAGGCAGGAGTAAGGAAAATACAATTGTTTACTTATTTATCTCAGTTAAAATATCTACATTCTATTATCTCACAGGCACTGAAACAATCTACTATTTTATTCCCAAACAAATAAATGGGAGTATGAGATTGATCTATCCTCACAGTTTTTGCCATAATCAAATAGAAGAAAGTAATTACAGATGGATAGTTTACTTCGGCATACTTGAAATCTTTTGATTTTTATTTGTTGTTGTCGTCCTTGGAAACATTAAGCACATCCTGCTCCCTTGCCTGCACTCACAAAATGAAGCTACTTTTGCTTAGAGAACACATTATTATCCTGATTTATGACCTGTGACCAATTAGGAGCCTGTTGCTAGAGCCTGGAGTTGAGATCAAAAGAGCCATGTGGAAAACCAAAGGCAAGGGGTAGATGAAGCAGACTCAGCATCACTGCTGTGTAGTTTTGTAAGCACTGCTAGTATCATTCTGTAGCTTACAATAATACTTGTAAATTCTATAGCACGGTCCACCTGAAAAATCTCTAAGTGCTTTACCAATAACAATGAATTGAGCTGCACAAGAGCCCCCTAGAAGAGAGGTACAGACACACTGAGAAATTAAAACTAACATTTTCATAAGTGGCCTCTAATTATTGGTGCTTCAGTTTTCAAGTGCCCATTCTCAGATGTCTAGGACCTGAATTTCAGAGACGCTGTGCACCAGCAGCTCCCCTGACTTTGACTGGCAATGGAGGTGATCTCTTCTTCTGTAAATCAAATATTTAAAGTGAGGGACTCTAAAGATGGGGCTTGCTAAATCTGTGGCTATTTTGTAACTTGCCAGGGTCATACACAAGAATTAGGCCTATATCTGCTAAGGCACCTGACTCCTGAACCTTTGTGACAGGCCACTGTGCCTTAGGGCATGTCACAAAGGCATAGCACGTCACAGCAGTGTTATTTTGGAATAACAGACGTTATTCTGAAATAACTATGAGAGCATTGACATAGCAAGCCCGTTATTTTGAAATAAGATCGATATAACGGATGTCTTAGTCCGGATTCTGTAACCCTCATTTTATGAGGAATAATGCCTATTCCAAAATAGCTACTTTGGAATCAGTCATGTGCAGACAAGGCAGCTGGAGTTAGCCTCCAGGCCTTCCTGCTGGCCACTCTGTCCACACTCATCAGAACTCTGCAAAGACTTAAAGGTGCAGCCACAGGGGAAAGGGCTTGTGGCACAGCAGGCCCTGACAGTCCTGAGCTTCAGAGCAGCAGCCTGCACAGCTTTTGCAGCCACCATGAGCAAGCCCATTGCTCCCACTGAGCCCTGCATGGGTGCAAGGGAGCTGGCAACCAGCTCCCAGGACCCTGTCCAGGGATGAAAGAGGCACACGTCTTCTTGGTCTGGTGTGGAGATCCTGGATCACACTGAGATCTGGGGAGAGGAGGTAAACCTCCAGGATCTCTGCACCAGATGCTGGAATGCAGATGTCTACAGTGCAGATGGCTGACAGCCTGGGCCACAGCACCACATGCGCACCCAGGAGCAGGTGCACATGAAGGTCAAGGAGCTGAGGCCAAGACCACTCCAGGGTGGCACCGCAGGCCTGCCCATATTATGCTCAGCTCCACTGCATACTAGGGGATGGGTCAATTCCTTCCCCACCTCGTTATGGACTCAGGGCTTGAAATGTCTGTAGGGGGAAGGAGCCAGACGAGGCCAGCAACATTTTGATGCCCACCAGCCAGGAGGTCATGCTCGCCCCGGAGAAGGTACCCCCAACCCAGGATGTCTCCCAGGCATTGTCTGAAGCTGGAGAAGGCCCATGAGGTGAGTGCCATTACTTTCTCTAGACACACATGGGTGGAGGTGGCGGGTGACAAGGAGCAGCTACATGCTCCTCACTTGGCCATCTTGGCCTGGGGATCAGGCAGCAGCCTGTGCACATGGGTGCACGTGGAGCGCCAGTCCAGGGGGCACAGCCCCAGGAGGATGCAACAGAGGACCCTTGTGCTCTTGCTCACAGGGTGTCTGGAGAGGCCGGCCTTACTCCCAACACCGGGGTGGGAAATCCTCCCATCACACGCCACCACCAGAAGGAGGCTGGGGACATGGTGACACACACACACACACACTCAGGAGTGCCACACACAGGCATGCTCACACTCTCGGGGCAGCACCCGGTCTTGGAGGCAGCGCTGTGAGGCGGAGGAGCATCTGCTGCTCATATACATCTCCCCCTAACACCGAGCCCCCCCCCCCCCTCCAGCGGGCAGGGTTACAAGTCCTCTCCCTATGGATGCCACCACTGCTGGACCTGGCATGTGCATGGCACAGAGAGAAGCCCAGCCACCCTGGGGCCCCCCTCCTGCCCGCAGGCTCCTGGTCTTGCTGGCACCTTCCCATGCCTGCTGGAAAGGGCCTGCTGTCTGGGCCACAGATGGCCTTGCTCGAAGCACATCGCCTTCATCTGACCTGAGACTGAAAAACCTCCCAGAGATGGGGCTTCCACTCCCCCCATCTCCCCTTTCCTAGGGAACCCCATTCCAGCGGTTCACCCCCTTCAGGGGGCAATAGCACAAGAGTGCCATACCTTCATGAGCACAGCCCCAACAGTCAATCTCCCCACGCTGAACTAGTTCCCCACAGATCGGTAGCTGTCCAGCATGGTGAGCTTCCAGATATCGATGACAGCCCACTTCTGGAGGGGGACAGCAGGTCTCATGTGGGTGTCCCATCGCGCGAGGGCAGGGGCGAGCCACTCACACAGCTCCAGGAAGGTGTCCTTCTGCATGCGGAAATTCTGGAGCCACTGCTGGTCATTCCACTGCTCCAGGACAATCCAGTCCCACCAGTCAGTACTGGTGTCCCATTTCCAGAAGCAGCGGTGCACGGTGCAAACGGGAGGATAGGTGGGGTTAAGCAGTGCCTGGTGAGGAGGTGCCCTGCAATAAGCTGCAGGCAATGTGATGAGGACAGCCCGCAGAAACTGCTACAGAAGGTGCACCATGTGATATAAGAGCTGTTGACTTCTGGGAAGGAGGTCCAGCTCCATGGCTAGAGTGCTGAGGTGTCCGCAAGGACTACCACAGCAGGCAGAGAAAAGGCTTTGCTGTCCCTCAAGGAGGTAAGCCAAGGAGATGAGCCTGAGATACGACTGTGCAGGGTGTCCCTTTAAACACAAGCCTCAGCTAGCCTCAGGCAGCAGCTACGGGAAGTGAGTGCTGTCCTGATGCCCTGCTTGAAGTGCTTTCGGGTGGCCTTAAATGTGATTCAGCGTCCAATGAGTGTGCACACACTCTTTTGAAATAGCTCAGTGCTATTTCGATGGGCATTTGCTGTGTAGATGTGCTATTTTGAAATAAGCTATTTCAGAGTATGTCTTTGAAAATAGTTTATTCCAAAATAAGCATGCAGTGTAGACGTGCTCTTACTGACAGAGCTAGGAACAGAATCACAATCTCCACACAAGCACAATCATCATCTGGTTCCTTATGAGCAGACCTGGATTCAACTCCTAGATTTCCTTTGTAACCTTGGGCCAATCACTTGATCTGCCCTGTAATTCAGTTTCCCCATCTGCCACATGGGGATAATAATAATTCCTTTTCCCCATCCTTTGGCAGGCTTGTTCATTGAGGACAGCTTTAGGGCAGAGGCTGCATGTTTCTGATAGCACATTGTCAATGTTGCTTAAACACACACAAATTATCTCATCACATACAACTGAGCAAAGGTTTGAATAAGCACCTAAAATAAGAATGCTTATACCCATTAGGTATACAAAGCCAAACAGGGCACCATACAAGACTTAGCTATCTTATAAGAATGTTGACTAACCTGGGAATACCACAGGCCAAGGAGCTATGTCCCTTTACACCAGCTAGGTAGCCAACCCATGTGAGGACAACCTGTCTTGAAGTAGATTTGTTCTTTGGAACTGAACCAAGAAACACAGACAAGCAAAAATAGACCATGGGAAAGGGCGAGGGGGTTACTTTTTATGAGACTCAAATAAAAGACCCATGCAGGTTCATTAAAGCTTTGAGGTGGTTTTTATTTTATTTTCATAGATCTTCCTGGAATGCTCATATCCATGGCATATGAGGACCTAGTGAAGTGAATTGGTTGATTCATACTTAGCTGTACACCCCTTAATATTTTCTCTCTGAATCTTTTTAGAGTGGAAGGAAACTATATTTCTTTTCAATGCCAGACATCTTAACATTCCTCTCTTGGCACTGTTGGATTGAATCAAATTGTGGAAGGAGGGGGAGGGAAAAAGAACATTTGAAACAATGTTACAGACAAATCCTGCAGTTGTCACTCGGGCAAAACTTCCATTGACTTCTATGCTTTATAAAGCCACAGCTAAATTAATAACAGTGCCTTCAAAAAAATATCTCCTAGCTAGATCTAAACCACCCACAGTACTTCTCAGAGACCACAAGAAACACTGCAACAGATATACATCACTACCATACCCTATATTGAGAGATAATGTGGAAAAAAGAATAACAGATGTGTGTCAAAAAGTGAACCTACTTAGATGCCTTCTCTATGTTGCTGTTCTACAGAAAACAGTCATTTAATGATTCACACATTGGCAGTATACCATACTGCCATCTAGTGTATGCAGAAAATGTTGATTCTGTTTGATGTATATGAACAATACCGATAGGAAATGTCTTTATAGAGGAGAGACATTTATATCTGTTTCAAAATATTAATGATAAAATTAAGCAGTTCATGCAAGTGTATTGATTGGTTGATTCATTGGCATTGTGATTATCTAGTCTGACTTCCTGTATAACACTAACCATAGAACTTCCTCCAAATAAGTCTTACAACAGATCTTTTAGAAAAAGTCCAGCTTTGATTTAAAACATGTCAGTGATGGAGAATCAGTTTAGGTCCACAACTGAAAACTCAATTTACAAATACAGTTATCATGATTTTACTCACATATTTGGTAATTATGCACATGCAAATGTTCAAAGTTAGATATTTGCAAAAAGCTTGTGTGTGTATGTGGTCACATTAATGTGCTCAAAGTGGTTGGTCCTAATCATAGGTAGGTAGGTTTGTCTGTAATGTGTTTGACAATCTGGGCCTTTATCTGTAATTTATTAGTTCTAGTTGCTAACAGTATTTTGTTTAACTCTATCACTTTTTCATTTGATGGAAACACCATCCTGAAGTGAGTTTTGTGCTGTATTAACATTACCTTTTTTTTCCCCCCTTCCTCCTTTTGCTTATTTTTAGATGCAAATTTGAAGTACGATCTAGAAGTTTCACCCATGACATGCCAGATGGGAGCAGAGGAATGGTGTTGTTCGAATACAGGGCAAAACATATCAAACTGAGGGGGGGAAGCAAGTTTTTTAGAAATCAGCCTCCTCAGGTTTTAAAATGTTCATTCACATCTTCCTTCAAAGTCACTGGAAGTTCTGCACCTCCGATCCCACAAACACTTTGATCATTTTCCCTTTGTGTGTGGACTGCTGAATGAAAAGGCATTCTTGATAAGGCATGTCATGGGTGAAACTACAGTATGGTAATCTGCAGAAAGACTTCAGAGGGTGAGTAATTTAGTAACCTCTTTCTGAGTATAAGAGCCTATTTTAAAGTTCTAAATGGCACCATAAATGTAGTCAGGCATATATTTCCATACTGATACTGGATAATAAACACAGTAGGAGTCTAAAGTACCTTGAGGGACATCCTACTGTGCTTATTATCCTGTACTTCTCCACTAATTACTAGAGCCTATACTTTAATACTCATGTATTTGTTTACCTACCGCTTTATCAGCTGCCGTATCTCTCTGTTTCGTAGCATTGCTGTGACTGCACCTATGTTGCCATGTTTTCCTTTCAGTATGGCCTCCAGTATTTTGGTTAACCTATATCCTTCCTCTCCCCTCATACAGTATGGATTACCACGCATTTGGAGAGACCTGCCGCACTGTCCCTGCCAGACCTTGGCTGAGTTGGTGCTCTGACTTATTTCCTCATGTTCATAGGCAGAGTAAATGTCAGCAAGGAAGAGTGGTGAAGGTGGTAAAGAGATGTTGGCTGGATATTCAAAGGAACTGAAGCACTCAGTGTTTCCCTATCTGTTTCCCAGCTGATATTTCTGATGCTTTTGCTCATTTACTTAGTATATTTTCATTAATGACAACTGAACCCCTGAAACGACAACAAAAACTAAAAGCCCAGCTGTAAAGGCATCACTGTTGCGGTGCTTCCTGCTGGTACCCTCAGAAATGAGCTCTTCTGCTTCAGAGCATCTGCTGGCTGGTATCTCGCCCACAGTTACCTGTGTCTAGCGCTGGTTCAGGCCCTTTGTTCCTTCCTGCCCACAGTGCCCTTTCCTCACGGTACTGCCCTGTGGCAGTGCCCCTGCACTTTGAGATCCTCCCTTCCCAGGAAACCCCAGACCCCCTACCACCTTTCCTCAGTGACTCACTCACTGTCAATTGTCTTCTAGCGTCTGCCCCGGGGGCAAACTGCAGTCTGAAATGGCCACTCACAATTGGCAAGGGGGTGAACCTCCTGCCTTCTACTGCTCTGGCTGCCTCTCTGCAGCCCTAGTAACCTCTGGCTTTGCCTCAGGCCCTGCAGCCTTAGGAGTGAGGTCAGGCCACAGCTCCCCAGCTCTGCCTGCCTTTCCCCAGCACTGCTCTGTCTCCACCATCCCAGCTCTCTCCCAGAGCTAGATTTGCCTTGGTAGGGCCAGTGCAGGGCAGATGCCCCATCACACCAGACCTAACCCAAACCACACCAAACTCAAACTTCATTTTAGGTTGAGACAAGTGCTTCCATTCACTGAGCTTCCCTGACCCCCTCTACTTCAGCTCCTTTTCTGACTTCCAAGAGACCATGACTTCCAGTAGACCCAGATATGTCAACTCCTCCTTGTCTTCAAGCAAATACCCTATACTACAATTCCTGTTTCCCAGCCTTTACGAGTACATCTACCCAACAGTTAGGCACCTGTGGCTGGCCCATGCTAGCTGACTCACTCTTGCAAAGCTCTGGCAGCAGTTCTGTTTCATTACAGTATAGACCTTCGGGCTCAGGCTGGAGCCCTGACTCTCGGACCCTGAAGGTTGGATGGTCCCAAAGCTCAGGCTCCAGCCTAAGCAATGAAACAGCCCCACAGCCTGAGTGCCACAAGCCCCAATCAGCTGGCATGGGCCAGCTGTAGGTATGTCTTTTCTGTGTGAACATACCCAAAGTGATATCCCTATCCTCATGTCTAATAGGGCTATAGTGTTCCTGTTGGGCTCTGGCAGGTGTTTTATAGAATCATAGAACATGAGAACTGGAAGAGACCTTAAGAGGTCATCGAGTCCTGTCCCTTGCCCTCATGGCAGGACCAGCACTGTCTAGACCATTCCTGATAGATGTCTATCCAAATTGCTCTTAAATATCTCCAGATATGGAGATTCCACAACCTCCCTAGACAATTTATTCCAGTGTTTAACCACCCTGACAGCTAAGAAGTTTTTCCTAATGTCCATCCTAAATCACCCTTGCTGCAATTTGAGCCCATTGTCTCTTGTCTTATCCTCAGAGGCCAAGGAGAACAATCTCCCTTCTCCTTGTGACACCTTTTTAGATACTTGAAAACCATTATCATGTCCCCTCTCTGTCTTTTCCTTTCCAAACTACACAAGCCCAATTCTTTTAGTCTTCCCTCGTAGCTCATGTTCTCTAGACCTTTAATCATTCTTTTTGCTTTCTCTGGACCTTCTCCAATTTATCCACAGCTTTCTTGAAATGCAGTGGCCAGAACTGGACATAATACTCCAACTGAGGCCTAATAGGAACAGAGTACAGCAGAAGAATGACTTCTCATGTCTTGCTCACAACCTTCCTGTCAATGCATCCCAGAATCAAGAAACTGATTGTTCCTTCCTAAGTGGAGTACTTTGCATTTGTCTTTCTTAAACTTCATCCTATTTAAGCCAGACCATTTCTCTAGTTTGTCCAGATAATTTTGAATTATGACCATATTCTCCAAAGCAGTTGCAACCCCTCCCAGCTATGGTATCATCTGCCAACTTAATAAGCGTACTCTCTATGCCAATGTCTAAATCGTTGATGAAGATATTGAGCAGAACCAGTCCCAAAACAGAATCCTGTGGTGGGTTCCCCCACTTCTTCCAGCGTGATTGTGAACCATTAATAATTACTCTCTGAGAACGATTATCCAGCCAGTTATGCACCCACCTTATAGTAGCCCCATCTAAGTTGTATGTGCCTAGTTTATTGATATGAAGATCATGTGAGACCGCATCAAATGCCTTACTGAAGTTTGAAAATTTGGTGTGCTCCAAGACTTCTTTGTGCTCTGCATATTATGGGCTGTGCCAGGACATCTTGGAGGGGGCCAAACTGTGGCTCATAAACCCCCCTTCCTGCACTGCCCTCTTTCCCCTGTCAGACTGGGAGGGGAAAATTCAGGAACTCTGCCTTGCTGTGGAGTAGGGGCTTCTGTCCACTGGGGAGGGGAGTCTAGGGGCTTCCGCCTTGTGGGGTTGGGGCTGCAGCAGGAGTGAGGCCGGGAGCCATAGTTCCCAGCAGGTGTGCCCCATCTCTCAAACTTTTTAAGTGGCTCAGAGGACCACTTAAGTTTGGCCATGCCTGAAATATCTGATCCCTGGTGCAAGTTAGTGCAGCCCTGAGGCTCTTCCAATGTATGGTCTGTTTCCTTGCCTACTCTTAGGCTGTGGGAACCAGAGTAAACTGGTTCACATCAGCACTCCAGCTATGGCCCTCTACCTCCATGGCTTACACCCAAAAACTCCCTCCCTACTGCTGTTGTAGTAGCTCTCTGCCCCTGAGGGGAGGCTCCAGCACTGGGGAGTGGGAATATTTCCTAGCGACTGTTTTTGAGTTTTTTATAATGTCAGAGTAACATACAGAGGTTGAGCAGCAATGGAAAATCTGCCCAGGTGTTCCCGCCAGAGCCAGATTACCATCCATGAACCATACTCCATCGGCCTGATTCACAAACAGCCTTACTGCAATGAGTGGGACTACTTGCAGAATACGGGACACCCTGATGGTAAGAGGAAGAGAATCTGGCCCTGAATGAGATGAACATACCAAATCGTAACAAGAGACAGATGGGAGGAGGATGACAGGGAGAGGAGAGTCTATGTGAACTGAGCCCATTTTTAACAGTGCCTCCTGAAGCATGGTGAATTTTGCTATGCAGATGGTCCACAATCAGTGTGTCTTTCATCACTGGAGCCTTCTTAGGCATCTCTTCTGAATTGCAAGCCATTCTGCTGGAAGAGGAAAGCTGATTTTTTTTCAGGCAAACTTCTTTCAGACAGGTGTGCAGGGCTGGTTTTATGAGCCTGACATACAGTGCCAAACACACACATCCTGCTGGTGCCCAAATAGCAAGCACATGTAATTTTATAGGTAGAGATACATACAAGAGGGTCTTATTGTCAGAAGGCTGAGCACCCTCATCTTTAGCTAAGCCAATGGAAAACATAGGGGCTCTGCATCACTGGAGAAACAGATCCCTTTTGCACTGAATCCTCAGTGCAGAAACAGGTGCAGCTACATGGATTTCAGCAGTAATGCGTCCCCTTCATTTGCCCCAGTGGCTGGCTGTGATGGAAATAGCTGAAAATCAATGTCAAAGGACAAAAATAGCTCCTGAAAGTATGGTATGTTGCCTACAGCCAAAGACCCAGTTGAATGAAGTAATGTTCTTTTTGGACAGTCAGTTTTATCACGGTTGCTCTGGAAGACGGTGAATGTTTGTTTTGTTAATAGTTAGGGGACTTCTCTACCTGGTGTAGCTGGTGATAGCAAGTTCCATGATCTCCTGAACCCTTGTAGGAGCAGTCCTTGGGAGACTGGGGAGGTTCAGAATCAGCTTTTCAGGGAGGGCAGTGGAGGTTGTGCAATCCACTCCTCTGGCAGCTGCAATCAGTTTTGTTTTGTTTTAGGGATTGTACAGATCCTAGGCTCTCTGTTTTCTGTAGGAACAGTTGTAGACCAATTACTAAGCCTATTTCTGCAGTTGTCATGGCAGTGGAGGGAAGAGAAGAGTTGGAATCCATACTTAGGAGGATATTCCACAGCGGGTGATACTGGAGCCATCCTGTTTGCCTCTCCACTGACAGCTGTCAAGAAGTCTCTCCCTGAGCTCTCCTCTTTACAGAGAGATCTTGGGGCCTGATATTTCCTTTGAGGTGTTGGCCAGTTCTGGTGATGCAGGGGAGTTGTGGTACAGTAATCAGAGTCCCAGTACCCAAGATTTCTGTCTACCAGTATGAGCATTCTTCTGCTACTAGCACAATCTCTTCCCAGGTTAAAGGGAAACATGTATTTCTGATGTACATAAATGCCTTTCGCATGTGCTTTTGTCTCACTTGCTGGAGCAATGGCACATTAACTCCACATTGAAGAACACTGCTAAATAGTTTCTACATTTTACCTCAGACATTGGCTGCATTTCAATTGTGGATAAAAACATTCCTGTAGGTAGCTCCTAAAGTGCTTAAGGACCACTTAGGACACCAAAGCTACATAAATATATGTTGATATCTGTAACAACAGTAGGAAAGTACAATAAATTTGTTCCATATTTTTATTTCATTTTTTGGTGCAGAGGACTTTTTGCTAGCTTTTAGTTCATGCTTGTTGATTGTTGTCCTTCATTTGGCAGATAGAGTACTACTGCATGGCACCTAGAAGTGCTAATTTAGATGACAAAATTCAAAGCATTCAAGTCCAATAAATTGGATTATCACCCTTTTGTTGGATTAAGATGAATGACTTTCCAAATTTTTGGCCTGTTAACTTTGGCTGAGCTTGAATCCTGTGAACTGTGCTTCTGATAACCACGTCAAAAAGAGGGATATGTGGGAAAAGATTGAAATGGAAATACATAATCAACAAATTACTTTCTAGCTGATTTTGTTCTGTCTCTGAACTCTGAATCTCTCTGTAATTGCCTTCATTACTCTTGACCTGAGAACCGAATTCAAAAGGCAATTTAAAAAGAGATTAATAAAAGGATTTATGAGGAAGAGAAAGTATTACAAATAATTTTCATGTCTGTCCTGCATAAATTCAATAAAGTTTTCCATGAGGTAGACAGTATTACCGAATAGCTATAATTTTGGCTTTGGCTAAATCATAATGCATTCTTGCTGAATCTCTTTACTTAGCAGAGAGAGGGTCTGGGCTTTTCATTGGCAATTTCATCTGTACTTTCCAAACAAATCCTCTGTATTTGGAATCGGTCATTGCTCGTTTAGTTTGTAGAGCTGTAACTATACTTTCAAATGCCAAACTTAAACCACTGAAAAGTATTACAAAGCCATAAAAACACAGTTTTTAAAATCCGCAAACCACATGACCAGAAAAACATATCCAGAGTCTTAATTTATAACAACATATTTCCAAACAGTGATGGAATTCTACCAGAGCCAGACAAAGCTGAGCCCCTGGAGTTAAAGTCCGAGTTGTTCTAATGATTGGTGCACCTGCTCCAAAGCCCTTACAAGTCTGTGTCAATCCTGATTGGATCAGTCCTGATATGGTAGAGGCCCCAGGCCAACAACTATTGATGTTATGCCCAGTTTCAGGGCTCAAACCCTTAATCATTTGTGTAATCTTTACTCAAGGAGTAGTTCTATTGATCTCATATGCACTTGAGATCTACACCTAATGCTAGTCTTTTAGTAGGAATAATAGATACCGTGTAATTGAATAGCGTGAATAGCTAGCCGCGTCAGATTTTAGCATCAGATTTTCCCCTTGATTCCCCTTGATTCGGCACTAGTGAGCCCACATCTGTTGTATTGTGTCCAGTTCTGGGGCCCTCCACTACAGAAAGAATGTGAACGCATTGGAGAGAGGGTCCAGCAAAGGGCAACCAAAATGATAAGGGTACTGGAGAACATAACTTACGAGGAGAGGCTGAGGGATTTGGCCTTATTTAGTCTGCAGAAGAGAAGAGTGAGGGGGGATTTGATAGCAGCCTTTAGCTATCTGAAGGGAGGTTCCAAAGAGGATAGAGAGAGACTGTTCTCAGTAGTGACAGATGACAAAAAGAGGAGCAACGGTCTCAAGCTGCAGTAGGGCAGGTCTAGGTTGGATATTAGGAAAAACTGTCTCACTAGGGCTACGTCTACACTGCGAGATCTTCCTGCAAAAAATATGCTAATGTGGGACTCATTTGCATGAGTCGCGATCTCATTAGCATATTTTCTGCTGTTTCTTTTTGCGCAAAAAGAAACAGTGTGGACGGGGGGGGGGGGATTTGCGCAAAACCCCCATTTTTTGCACAAAAACCCCCCCATCCACACTGCTTCTTTTTGCACAAAAACCCTTTGCACAAAAAGAAATGGCAGAAAATATGCTAATGAGATTGTGACCCATGCAAATGAGTCCTTCATTAGCATATTTTTTGCTGGAAGATCTCGCAGTGTAGACGAAGCCTAGGAGGGGTGGTGAAGAACTGGAATGGGTTACCTATGGAGGTGGTAGAATCTCCATCCCCAGAGGTTTTGAAGTCCCGGCTTGACAAATCCCTGGCTGGGATGATATAGCTAGGATTGATCCTGCTTTGGGCAGGGGGTTAGACTTGATGACCTTCTGAGGTTTCTTCTAACCCTATGATTCTATGACTATTCAATAGTTCCCAGGGGCAGTGCCAGAAGCCAATTGTGCTCTGGCTCCACTCCTGGCGAGCCCCTTGCCATCCTGGACTGCTGTTTCTCTATCAGGGGCAGCAGCACAGGGTGGCAAGTGGGAGCCAGTCTGTGCAGGGAGTCGGTTTAAAAAACAGCTCCCCATGCAGACTGGCTCCTGCTTGCTGCCCCATGCTTCTGCCTCTGTATAAGAGGCAGCAGTGCAAGGTAGTAGCAGCCCCTGTCCGTGGGAGGGGGGAGGAGCTGAACCAATGTTGTGCCAAGATTTTAAAAGGATAAATGGGATGACCTGGGTAATTATAGGCCTGTCAGTCTGGGTATGTGTACACTGCCACCCTAGTTCGAACTAGGGCGGCTAATGTAGGCATTCGGAGTTGCAAATGAAGCCCAGGATTTAAATATCCCGGGCTTTATTTGCATGTTCCCAGGCGCCGCCATTTTTAAATGCCCCGTAGTTCGAACTCCCTGCCCGTGGCTACACGCGGCATGGACTAGGTAGTTCAAATTAAACTGCGATGAGGAGTAACGGTAGTTCGAATTAAACTGCAATGAGGAGTAACGGTAGTTCAAATTAGGAGCTTTAATTTGAACTACCTAGTCCATGCCGCGTGTCGCCGTGGGCAGGGAGTTCGAACTATGGAGCATTTAAAAATGGCGGTGCCCAGAAACATGCAAATAAAGCCCGGGATATTTAAATCCCGGGCTTCATTTGCAACTCCGAATGCCTACATTAGCCACCCTAGTTCGAACTAGGTTGGCAGTGTAGACATACCCTCTGATACTGATTCTGGATAAGATAATGGAGTAGCTGATATGGGTTCACTAATGCCAGTCAACATGGGTTTATGAAAAATGGAGCTCATCAAATTAACTGTTCAATGTTGATAAGTGCAAAGTAATGCACATTGGAAAACATAATTCCAATTATACATACAAAATAATTGGGTCAAAATTAGTTCTTACTACTCCAGACCACCAAAAAAGGTAACACAAAAGCCATTAGTAAAGAAATAGATAATAAAACAGAAAATATCATAATGCCACTATATAAATCCATGATATGCCCACACCTTGAATACTACATACAGTTTTGATGACCCCATCTCAGAAAAGATTTATTAGAATTGGAAAAGATACAGAGAAGGGCAACAAAAAGATTAGGGGGTATCAAACAGTTTGTGTAAGAGGAAAGATTAAAAAAAACACGGGATTGTTCATCTTAGAAAAGAGCTGAGTAAGGGGGAGAAGTCTACCAAATCATGAATGCTGTGAAGAAAGTGACTAAGGAAATGTTATTGACTCCTTTGCATAATACAAGAACTAGTGGTCACCCAATGAAATTAATAGTGATCAGATTTAAAATAAACAAAAGGAAATAACTGTTAACACAATGTAGGTAACCTGTGGAACTCATTGCTGTAGGATGTGGTGAAGGTTAAAATTATAACTGATTTTAAAAAGAATTAGGTAATTTCATGGAAGATATGACCATCATTAGCCAAGATGGTCATGGATGAAACTGCATTCTCCAGGTGTCCCTAAATGTCTAACTGCCAACAGCTGGAATGGACAATAGGGAATGGATCACTTACGATTGCTCTATTCTGTTTATTCCCTCTGAAGCATCTGGCATTGGCAACTGTCAGAAGACGGGTTATGGGACTAGATCAGCGGTTGATGTAACAATTAGAGTTCTGAAGGTGTTCGACTTAGTACTCCATGACACTGATTAAAAAAAACCTAAAATGATATAAAATGTACATGGGACATATTAAGTGCATTAAAATACAGCAGCTAGTTGATGGGTCACAGAGGGTATGTCTACACTACATGGCTACGGAGCCATGCAGATTACCTTTGTAGACATTTAAATCGCCGCTTCATTTAAATTAAAATGGCTGCCGCGCCGTGCCAATCGGCTGTTTGTCGGCACAGCACTGTAGTCTGGACGCTCCCCAGTCGACATCAAAGGCATTTATCGACCTCCCCGGTATGCCTCGTGGGATGAGGTTTACCGGGGAGGTCGACAAATGCCTTTGATGTCGACCGGGGAGTGTCCAGACTACAGCGCTGTGCCGACAAACAGCTGATCGGCACAGCGCGGCAGCCATTTTAATTTAAATGAAGCGGCGATTATTTAAATCGCCGCTTCATTTTCCTATGTCTACAAATGTAATCTACATGGCTCCGTCGACGGAGCCATGTAGTGTAGACATACCCAGAATGTATGGGGAATTATTATCAAGAGGCAATGTTTTCAACGGTGTCTCACAGGGATCTGTACTGGACCTTGTTTTTATTTTTATCAATGACCCAGAAAACAACCTAGAATCATCACTGATAAAGCCTGCAGATGACACACGTACTAGGGGAGTGATAAATAAGGAAGAGAACAGGTCACAAAGCCCTGGTCTATACTAGGGAGTTATTTCAAAATAGCCCACCTTATTTTGAAATAATAAGAAGAGCATCCACACTATGCAGCCTGTTATTTTGAAATAGCAGGCTGGTTATTGCAAAATCTGTACTCCTAATTTCCTGGGGGAATAAGCTTATTCTGAAATAATTATTTCAGGAGTTATTATTTTGATATAATTTCCTAGTGTAGACTAGGGATGTAATAGTATAGTCGATTAATCAATAAACCGATAAGCAAAAAGCTTATAGGTTAATGCTATAGACTACACACATTTCCCTCACCCCCACCCTTGTTAGTAAATTTTTTAGCAGGCGTGCTAGCTGCCTAACTCAGTTCTGGCTCACACCGGGTCTGGGACCTACCCCCACTGCCACTCTGCATTTAAAGTGTATTAGGAGCTGGGCAGGCAGGCAGCCCAACTCAGTTCCAGCTCGTGCAGAGTCTGGGAGCTCAAGCCCCTCCTGGACAGGGGTTCCTGCCACCCTGTGCTGCTGCCTCTGTATCAGAGGCAGCAGCATGGGCCGACAAGCAGCCAGTTCACGAGGGGAGCTGTTTTTTTTTTTTTAAACTGGCTCCCTCATGGACCAGCTCCCGCCTGGCACCCCATACTGTTGCCTCTGATATAGAGGCAGAAGCACAGGGTGGCAGCAGCCTCTATCCAGGAGTGGTTGGAGCTCCCAGACCCGGCACGAGCCGGAACTGAGCCGGGCTGCCTGCCAGCCCATCTCCTAATATGCTTTAAATGCAGAGCCACAGTGGGGCAGGGGACTCCTCAGGAGTGGGACTGGAGTGCACTGGCTGCTGGCCCCACCCTGGGGACTACAGAATAGTTGACTCACCAATAAGAATTCATGAGGTTACTCAACTATTCAATTAACCAATATTTAACATCTCTAGTGTAGATGTGCCCAAAGTAATCTGGATTGCTTGGTAAGCTAGGTGTGAGTAAACAATTTGCATTGTGATATGGCTAAATGTTTACTTCCACTGGTTGAACCTCTCTAATCTTGCACCCTCAGGACCTGACCACTGCTGAGCCAGAAAATTTGCCGAACCAAGGTTGGTCAGTATTGCCTAGCCATATTATCGATGCTTCCACTGCTTACTGGGCTTCTAGAAGACAGGGGTAAATTAGAGCAAAATAACAGCACAGAACACTGAAAGCCAGGACTGGTGGCTGTAAACAAACTTTATGGGATCTTGGGAAACTTGGCTTCACTCATGATAGGTTGACATCCAGCTAACTAAAATCATGCCAGACTACGGATGTTGCTGGACCAAAGAGTGCTGAACTAGAGAGGTTCAACCTGTAGAAACAAAGAATGTAGACCATACTTAGAGGATACAGGACTCTATCCTGGGGAAGAAGTGACTCTTCTGAGTTCATAGTGGGTAACCATCTGACCATGAGCTCCCAGTGATGCTATGTCCAAAAGGGCTAATAGAATCCTGGGAATCATGAGTAGGAACAGAGAGCTTATTTCTCCTCTGCCATTGCTCGACCACTGCTGCAGTATGGTGTCCAGTTCTGGTATCCACAGTTCAACATGTTGGTAAACTTCAGAAGGGTTGAAGAAAAGTGAAGAGATTAACTAATTGATTAGAAAACTTGCCTTATAGACTCAAGGAGCTCAATCGATTTAGCTTAAAGAGAAGATTAAGGGGTCACTTACTCATTATTTAGAAGTACCTAATTGGGGAACAAATATTTAATAATGAGTTCTTCAGTCAAATGGGGAAAGGTAATAATATGATCCAATGGCTATAAGCTGAAGATAGACCAATTTAGATTAAAAGTAAGGCATAAAATGTTAACAGTTCAGAGTAATTACTGATTGGAACAATTTTCCAATGGTCATGGTGGTTTCTCCATTGCTCACCCTTATTAAATCAAGATTATAAGTTTTTTCTTAACCCTGATCTACACTAGGGAGTTATTTTGAAATAACCTCCCTTATTTCGAAATAATAAGCAGCACATCCACACTACCAAACCTGTTATTTCGAAATAACAGGCTGGTTATTTTGAAATCTGTACTCCTACTTTCCTTGCCCTAAAAGATGTACCTTAGGAATATATTTGGGGGAGTTCTGTGGCCATTGGTCTCTTTTTGGCCTTGGAATCGATTAATCTATGTATAAATGCATTATGATATAGTCCTTAATTACACACTACCTCATTCAATGCACATCATAGACCTGCTATGATATGGGGGTGGACAAAAGCTGAACAATGAAGGAATTTGTTGTCTTTAGGATCTTTGCCTCATTTATTGCAAAGGGAGTTTCATACTGAAGGCAATTCAGTGCTACCATGGAGAATTGGATTCTATCCCAGTGTGACGGGGTGAGGAAGCCTCACACTGAATCCGCAGGGCCCAGCCAGGGTTACCTGGCTGCAGAGGCCCCTCCCCCACAGCCCTACCGAGCATGCCCAGGCTGCAGCTCAACTATAACAGCCTGGGGAAGGGCTCAGTCCGGGCTGGCAGCTGGAGGAGAAGGAAGCTCCTGAGCAGCAGCAACCCGAGACCCCAGAAGAAGTCAGCGGAGACGCCGAGGCGAGTTGGGGCATTGCAGAGGCTGCCTGCCGAGGAGACGTCGCCCCAGGGAGGACAGCAAACCTGACAAGTACGTGGGGAGTAGCTCCAGTGGCCCAGGTAGGAAGTGGCCCAGGGCAGGAGCGGGAGCCGCCTCTCCCGCCCCGGGAACCTTGGCGTGTTTCGGCAGGACTTCCCTGCTGAGGGAGTGGCATGCCGTCCTGTCATTCACAGGGTCCTGGGCCAGAACCCAGTGGAGTAGAGTGGGCCTGGGTCCGCCTACCTGGGGGGCAACCCCGCTATAACCCTGTTCCGCCAGCGCAGGCCTTGCCTTAAAGGGCCATCCTAAAACTGCGTTTGTTAAGACTTTGCTTATTGACTCAGGCCAGTGGGCCTAGCCTTAAAGGGCCCTCCTTAGACTGCATTTGGGGCAACTTTGCTCATGGACTCAGGCCTGTGGACCTAGCCTTAAGGGGCCAGCCTAAACTGTGTGTGTGGATACGGTGTTTATGGACCCAAGCTGGTGAGCTGGGGAATCGGGGTCATTCCGGGCCCCTCAGTGGGGCTAGAGAGAGCGCCCCATCACACCCAGCCTCTGCCAATGAGTTCTTATGTGAGGCTGAATAAGTAATTTATCCTACATTTCCCTCATGCTCACCAGTTGTGTGTTCCTCATTTTTTGCATGCCTCATGTGAAAGTGTTTTGTGGAGGAGCTGAACGTTTTCAGTGGCAGCTGAGGTCAATGGGAACTTTTCTCTGAAGACATATAATACGTTCTCAAATTAGGCACCAAAAATTAGTAGATGGTTTTGATCTTTGTTTCTCTGTGCTTTAGCTCTGATCGGTAAAATGGGAGCTAATAGCCCCTCATCTCTCTGTGGTGGCATTAAGATTAATTAATGTTTGTGCAACACATGGCTATGATAGTGATGAGTGTCTCAGAAAAACCCATGATGAAATTAATAGTTCTATATTCAGAGCAAATTTTGAATAATGTTCCAGAAGGGTAACTGCACATCCATCAATGTGATCTATGCCATCAAGTGCCAGCAATGCCCATTTGCCTTGTGTAGTGGCCAAACTGGATGGTGTCTACAAGAAAGGATCAATGCACACAAATCAGATATTCGGAAATGTAACACACAGAAACCTGGAAAAACTTAAAAAACAATGAATAGTCTAGCAGCCCTTAAAGACTAACAAAACATGTAGATGGTATCATGAGCTTTTGTGGGCACAGCTCACTTCTTCAGATGAATGGAGTTATTAAAGGTCCAGTTCCAAAATAAACAGAGGATGGGAGGAGGGGGAGAAGGAAAAAGAAGGGAAAAAGTGTGTGTGGGGGGGAAATCAGAGTTTTCATGCGACATGAAGCTGATAACATTTTAACTTGCCCGGGCACTCATTAATGACTCTCAAAGTTTCCATATTATTACAAGCCAATTTCAAAAACCAACTTGAAAGGGAAGCTGCAGAGCTTAATTTCATTTACATTTGATACCTACAATATAGGTTTAAACAAAGACCTTCACTGGATTACCCTCTACATTCCACATCCTAATGACATAAAAGGCCAAACACCAGGTACTTAAGAGCACTTAGAACCCTTTCTATCAACTTCATTGAGCATAGACACTCTGGGTATGTCTACACTACAGAGTTTTGTCATAAAAACGGCCATTTTCCTGACAAAACTTGAGGAATGTCCACACTGCAATTAGGTTCTTCTGCAAGAAAATTGAAAGAACAGAGGGTTTTTTCTGGCATTGGTAATCCTCATTCTACAGGGAAGAAGCCTTTTTGTGAAAGAGCTCTTTTGCAAAAAGGCATGTGTGGATGGGAATTCTTTCAGAAGAAGAGGAGTGAAGAAAAAGCACAGGTGCCCTGGTGGCCATTCCGTTCATAGCAATCACAGCTTACATGCGAGAGAGCATCCATTCAGTCTGGATGCTCTCTTTCAAAAAAACAGATCACCTTTTTCATTCACTTTTGCAGTGTGGACGCCCTCTTTCGGAAGACGTTTTTCCGGAAGATCTCTTCAAAAAAAAGCTTCTTCCGAAAGAAGCGTGTAGTCTAGACGTAGCCTTTTATTGATTATTCTTTTCCTATTTTTTCTCCTTTCCTTTCCCTCTCCTCCTCATTCCCTTTCTTTCTCTGCTATTTATTTGGAACTTGGACCCCTTAAACTCCATTCATATGAAGAAGTGGGTTGTGCCCACGAAAGCTCATGATAACATTTGCATTTTTGTTAGTCTCTAAGGTGCCGCGGGACTATTAGTTGTTTTTTAATTTATTTTTTTAAATAATGTGAAATAAATAAATGATGGTGGCCACATACTGAGCAATGAAGAAAAAGCGAAACACTAAATAGCTGCTCATTGAGTGAGCACTATTCCATTCTGGCACTTAGTAGAGCTGGGTGTGGTTTTTTGTCCACAACTTTTTAGTGGTGAAAAATGCAGATTCAGGTGAGCAGAAACATGTTGCAAATTGTTTCAGTTGAAATGAAAGAGCAAACATTTCCACATTCATCAGCATGATTTGTTTGCGGGGCTAGGGAGGAAAACTGCCATTAGCCCTGCACTACTTGGGAGATAGGGATTCAAACCCTGGTCTCCTATCTGGAGCAGGAACTTGGACTTTAGACTCAAGAGAGTATTTAACCATGGGGCTATTCTATAGTGGGACTTAGTGTTTTCTGATCTTCAGATCTGAGTAGTCATTCAGCCGTAGAGAATCAAAATCATTTTATAGACTGGTGGGTTGGGGGAACTCATCAGGGAGAGGAGACACCTGGCTCCTTTTCCAATGACAATACAAAGAGGAATGGTTTTAACAGGAGAGATTTAGAGCAGAAAGAGATAAAGGGGAACATAGCTGTGGCTTGTTCCAGTAAAGGTTGAGGACAGTGTTATTTCTCTGTATGTATAGATGACACATATCCAAAAGTCAAACTGGGCTTTGTATTATATTTGGCCAAATAAGTCATAAGATATTGTTTCTTTTTCTCACTGGGTAAGTGTGCAAACACGAACACAAATTATTTCATGTAGGTATTTAAAATTTGGTCTCAGTGAACTGTTGTCTGTTTGATCAGCAATGGCTTTCTGTAAACACTTGTGCCAGTCCGTGAAGACTAAATGCAAAAGCGCTGTGAATTTGTCCAAAACAAATGAATTAAAAATTCAAACAAATATTCAGAGTTAGATAAAAAGAACAGGATGTTATGTTATTTCTCAGGTATCAAACCAAGAGTTGTGAAAAAGAACAAAGGGTTTCAAGAAATCTTTCCATTTATTGTAGTCTGTGTGTCTTGGGGGAGAGATGATATGATGATATATAGAATCAAAGACTTCAAGGACCAAGGGACAGAAGTGACAGAATGGCTGACCTAAGTGAACTCCACAGACATTCTTCTGGTGCTAATACAAGTGAAGAAAGGTGAAGATTGGTACTTGAGCTCAGCTAATGTTGTGCAGATGGTGTGGAGAGGAGTAGTGTTAGATTCCCTGAGTGCTTTTTGTGATGAGAAGCAACAGTGTAGAATATACACAATCTCCACTTAAGCAGATGGGTTACCACCCTTCTGGCTTAAAAACTGGCAGGTTTCTTAGGCAAGCTTTTAGGTTGGACGGGAACAGAAGAGTTTTGTGTTCAGAAAAATCTGTCATGTAGTTTTTAATACAAAGCTAAGTAGAAAAGAGAAAAGTACAACAAAAGAAATGCCATGACTGAAAGATATTATTTATGTACCAAAGCACCTACCTACAAATGTAAGGGACATTAGCATTTCTCATCATGGATGTAGACCATTATTGATATGGTATTTTATATGCAGAGTTCCATTCTATACAGGTTATATTTGGATGCCTGAATACCGCCTGCTTAGTCCTCAAAAGATCAGAGGTTTTGTCTTCCCTTGCAAAAGATTCAGCACCCAGGATCTTTGAGGGTGGATGTCTTGGTGGTATTTACAGTCCTTTCTGCAAATCATTGACTCAGACAAATTTGGCAGTGCAGAACAAGTGAACATAGTAGAAAATGTCTAAATATTAGGATAAGCTGCTTTTTAAAGATGGTAGCAGAGAGAATAACTACTGAAAAATCATGAAGCTCAAATTCCTTGGGAACCTACTTAGAATGAAATTTTCATCCGAAAGTCCTTCCAACTCTAGTTTTCCTCACTCAAAAAAAGTTCAAAGCTAAACCTTTAAGAAATACAAAACTGATTTAGGTGTTCAGGCAAATGACCACAGACATCTTTCATTATTGTAGCATTCTCTTATAGGGATTGTAACCTGGGACCATTTCAGGAATGGGGGATGAGGGGAGTCTGCAGCTGCATGAACTGGGATGCTGCTTGTGCTTCTTCTCATTGTCTAGACTATAAGGGTATGTCTACACTGCATTCCTCTTTCGAGAGAGGAATGCAAATGCAGGTGAGCAAAATTGCAAATGAAGTGCGGATTTGAATTTCCCGTGCTTCATTTGCATAATCGCGGTCGGCCGCTTTTTCAAAAAACCCTATTTCGAAAGAAAAAACACAGTCTAGATGGGGTTATTTTGAAAAAAAAAAAACCCCTTCTTTCGAAATAACCCTTAAACCTAATTTTTTAAGGAGTAAGGCTTATTTTGAAAGAAGGGTTTTTTTTTTCGAAATAACCCCGTCTAGACTGCGTTTTTTCTTTTGAAACAGGGTATTTTGAAAAAGCGGCTGGCTGCAATTATGCAAATGAAGCATGGGAAATTCAAATCTGTGCTTCATTTGCAATTTCATTTTTCTGCATTTGCATTCCTCTCCCGAAAGAGGAATGCAGTGTAGACATACCCTTTAAGGGAGTGAGGGGAAAGTATACAGCTTGCATGAATTATTCCTGTGCCCCCTTCCCCTCATTAGCTTGGAGTGAAAGGAATGTATGCTAGCTATGTACTTTCCCCTTGCTTCCTGTACAACAGCATCCCAGTACATGTGGCTGTAGCCCCGCTCCCCCCCTCCTAAAATGGTACCCTGGGATTATAATAGGCTGGCTTGCCCCTGAAGGGTTACAGGCCTGGTACCAGCCAACCCGAGTTCCTGTACAAATCATGTGCAGGAAAATCATGTGCCTCCAGATCAATTCGGGTTGGCTTGCCTCAGGTCTCTACTCTTTCAGGGGCACATTGTCCAGTTGCAAAAACCCTCAGTGGGACGTAGTAAGGAGGGGTTAATGGGGCTCAACCTGCCTTACTTTAAAAAGCAAAACCCCTTTGTTGCAAATGTCTCTTCTCTCCATTTTCTGCTGCAGCACAATGGAAAGGAACACTAGAGATGAAATCCTGGCTTCTTTTAAGTTAATGAGGGTTTTAACATTGACTTCAGTGGACCAGAATTTTACCCTGAGGCCCAGTTCATTCCTAGCCCACAATGACTTTCAAACTAGCCATTATTAGGAACGTGCCTTTTATTATTGTGTTGTGAACTACACCTATAGCACTGCTCATGTGAAGAGATGAAATGACTAATTGTATAAAAACATTGTTTAAAAAAAGCTTTCACTAGATTCTCTTGTTTACTGGCTGTGATCAGTCCATATGAGCTATGCGCACGCATATGGGACCCAAGCTACACATAGAAATTGTCTCCAGTGTCAAACTTTTCACTCAGTATCATTCCTGTACAGACATGGTTCAGCCCAAGCTGTAATGTTCTGATCCAGATGTGCACTTTCCCAAAATTTAGATTCTGGTTTTGATTTATCTCCATTTCTGGAGAGAAGGCTAGAGAGTCAAAATTAGGCATGTGCAATTTTGAGCAAATACCACATATTCATGTTTGTTCTAATGAGAAATGTGTGCATGCATGTCCAATTAGGTGTATAACATGCATAGCCATGCACACACATGTGACTGGGTACTCATAGAATATATATGTTCAAATAAGCTCTGCAGGTGCCAATTTATATATGAAATTGCACACAATCAACTTTGAAAGTCTGCTCAAGATTGTCCATTGTGAAATCTTGTTAAAATCAAATAGTGAACCTACTTTTGGGCTCTGTCCATCTGATCACCTTGCTTCTGACCAGAAGGGAATTAATTTAATAGTTAAAAGGGATTTAATGGAATTGACAGCCACTGTCTCGGTTGAGCACTTAACCCATTTCTAAAAGACATGCGGTCCCAGCCCAACATGGAGAGTGAATTAAGAAAATTGTTTCTGATTACTTTGACTCTGAGGCTTTATGACATCCAATTCTAAACATGCGGAAGGAAAATAATTTTTTTAAAAAAATTAACAATAGATAGAAGAAAAGCAACTGGGTATAGCATATTTTATTTTTTTTAAAGTGACCATGAAATTTACAAGAAATGTGCTAATCTTCATCTTGATCACTTTAGTTGTATGTGGTATTCCCTCCTACTTTTCCTGTGTTTTTTAATACATTAAGATTATAAGGACTGGGAACCTGTTGTTTTGTATAGCACCTAGTTCAGGGATAGGCTCCAGTTCACAAGCCCATGAGAGACTCTTTAATGTGCCTCCTTCAACTCTTTGAAGCACATTATATTAAAACCCTGGATGCTTTAACTCTGTTATTGACCATTTAAGTTATGAAGTTGTACTAAGTCATTAACTTATTTGCTGTGAGAGTAATACATAACCACACTAAATATTTCCTCTCTCTTACTGTTTAAACATGAATAGTAATATAGTAAATGAAACAGTGAATTCACACTCCTGTAGCTTGCTGGGTAATGTTGATTGCTAATTTGGCTCCTGAGCCACTGAGGTCTGAATATCACTGATCTGGTGCAATGTAATTTAATAAGTGGCCATAGTTTTTATTAGAATGCAAAGTTAATACTAATAATTATAATATAATATAATCAGAAACTAAGAGAGCCTATATTAGGTAGAAGAGATCAAATCTTTTTGGGCCTGAGTCAACTCCCACAGAAGTCAATAGAAGTATTTCCAGTCACTTCATTAGGAGCTGCATCAGACTCTTGGGCTATGTCTACACTCGCGGCTTCTTGCGCGAGAAATATGCAAATGAGGCTAAGCAGGACTATCCTGAGCCTCATTTGCATATCTAATGAGCCGCCATTTTGCAGAAGAGGGTCCTGTGCCAGAAGGAGCTGTCTACACTGCCCCTTCTTGCGCAAGAAAAACCCTCTTGCGCAATGCCGTTATTCCTGAAAATAATTGGCATAAAGGCATTGCGTAAGGGGGTTTTTCTTGCGCAAGAAGGGGCAGTGTGGACAGCTCCTTCTGGCCCAAGAGCCTCTTCTGCAAATATGGTGGCTCATTAGGTATGCAGTTGAGGCATATTCCATGCTTAGCCTCATTTGCATATTTCTCGCGCAAGAAGCCATGAGCGTAGAAGTAGCCTTGGTGTATACTGTGGAGCTACCTTTGTCTGCTCTTAAGTGCTTCTTTTTATCAGCAACAACTACTATGATTCTGCTTGCAATCTTACATGATAGAAATGGTCAAAAACATTATTGAATGGTCTAGTTTTCACAAGCAGCCAATTTCACTTGGAAAAGAAAAGGGTCACTCCAATGACAAGGTGTTGATGATAAGACCAAAATTAAAAAAATGCTTATGAAACCACTGAGGAAGGAAACAGGGAAGAACAGAAATGCATAAAAAATTGTAAATGCTCAAAACCCAAAGGGCACCCTTGAAACAATGGAAAAACTTCCTTCCTTTTATTCTCTAGGGGTATGTGTTATTGTCACAATCACACCCGTCCAAAGACATCCCAGCCCATTCCAGGTGCCTTTCCAACTGGGAAAACCTATAACTCATGAATTTGTATGTACAGTGTGAATTTTAGATGTCTTCTAACCCTTTGAAAAAATGACCCAGGGCTAGATTTCCTGTAAGTTAACATAAAAGAAAATGTCCAAAGTCTGAGATAAAGATGTAGTGTGGTCAATCAATTGACACATTTATGCTATCAGTGCTACTATGGAGCATTGTTATGCATCTATCTCAAAGATCACGGAACATATCTAGTAAATGTGTTTGCCTTAGTTAAACTTTAATTTTATCATCAGAAATATAGCCAAGATTTTATTAGCTTATCAGGAACTTCACTAAAAATAATCAGCGGGACCAAGCCAGTCAAAGATGATTAGTGATTTTGGATGCTTCATTTATTAGCACCTTAAAGGGTCCTCAGCATGTTCTGATAACTAGGCTCTTCGAAAGAGTCTCAGACTGGACACCCACAAATTGAGGCTCTAAAAATTGCTAGTTACTTGTGAAAAGTTGGCTTAGCACAGCAGCATGTACTTCTGCTACTCCTGGAAGAACTCCAGAAAAGAATTGTGCCTCCCCTGCTGTGGGAGCAGTAGCTAGAAGGAGAGAGATGTGGCACAGGAGAGAAGAGGTGTGAATACCCCTCTTCATAGGGAGCAGCACATGCCTTCCTCCTTGTGCCTAGAGAGCTCTGCTAGCTGACACACAGATTGCTGTGAGAACTGGACCTACACATTTGCTTGTGAGTTCAACTGTAAAAAATGAGGGTAAGTTCATAAGATGCCCCCAAAACCTACAATGACAAATGTTGATGAAAAGATACAAAAGGGAAACAGACTGAATTAGTCCAAACAAAAAGACATATGGCTACAACTCAAAAACCATGTTAAGATCATGCCTGGTAAAGAAGACAAGTGTGGAACTAGAAATCAGTGAACCAAAATTGATGTCAGAAATTAGGCCTAATTGGAGAACCACATAATGAGGGGTGGGGTTGTTCCACCCATCATTCCCTTTGCAGGTCCCTAAAGACACTTGAGGGGGAGGGGAAATTGGCTATTGGAGAAAGTTTCACCATCATGGGAGCCACCGCCACCATCATCTTGTCAAAAGCCTGGAGGACATCTTGATCCTGAGAGGCGTTCTAACCAGAATGGGCTGGAAAGAGGGATCCAGGTGACACAACAACCTCTTCCGGCTCTAGCTGAACAGCAGTGACAACATCAATAGCTCCCCAAAAGGGCAGTTATTACCATCTTTGATGCCATCTAAAAGACTATCAAACAGGGAAGGGAGATTCCTTCTAAAATCTCTCTCTAGGTAACAGGGATGTTGTTAACATGGAAGTGTTATTTAATATGTTATATGTCAAATGTTTTCACTGTTTTTCCTTCTTTTCCTTTTCTTTAATAAAAAAGTGTAAAGGATTTTTTTGTAAGGCTGCAGCCTCAAATCTTGTTTAACTCTGTTTAATGTTTGATGGTGACTGGGTCATGTTCAGCCCAAATATTCAGTCTAAATTGAACACAACAGAAGGCAGACTCATGACTCCACCTGTATTTATCCACAAACTGCAGGAATATCTGGCACATGGGCCTTGCCCTTTTTATGCGTCCAAAGCCACAATCTGAAGCAGTCTAATGCAGAGGGGTAGAGCTGGGGGCGTCTCCCCTGCACAACTATATTAGACTGAGCCTCATTCCAAACCAAAGAAATGCCTGGTTCCTTAATTCTTGTAACTCTATATAGTTAGATGCAGGGACAAGGATTGCTACTTTGGAGAAAGGAAACAATTTGCCAAAATTAAATATTCTTGTGAGAGTGCTACAGGTATTTTGTCTTCACCAGTTTTACATTTTTTTTACTCTTGGGAGAGTTAATTACAAACAATTTAATTAAAATCTCTCTCATTAATGTTCTAGTAGCTTAGCAAGTTTGGGTTAGCTCAGCAGGTTGCAAAGGTTTTATTCTATCAGTTATCCTCCCATTAAGTCATCCCGCATCAGTACTGTGCTTGCTTATCCTTCCCTGCCCCGGGTATCTAAACAATTTGAAATATCATTAAAGGAAAGATTCAAGGATCCCTCTGTTTGTGGGTTGCCACCTATCCTGCTATGTTCTGGGCTCTCCTTCTGTATACTGTGCCTCATACCTGGTCACTAGCTCTACAATGTTCCATATTTAATCTTTACAGTGATATCAGTCATGGAGGTAAACCAATTGCACATAGGAGAGTTGTAATGGCGATGATAAAATATTGCATTGTGGGTAATGTAGTTCTTCAGGATGGGCTATACAGTATTTCCCATAGCATGCTGTAACAGCAACTTCTTAAGGGTGACTGAAAAAGTGGGAGATGGAGGGGAAGGATTGGGAAGGATTTAAAGAAAAGAGAATAAAAATTCTGTTTTTACATCAGAAATTTGGGGATTCTCTGCACAAGAAAAAATCATCGGGACCTGGAGAACTAGTGAAATGAGGTGAAAATAGTAGTCCAAGAAACTGAAAAATGAGAAATGATATTTTTAGTAGATAGGTCGGAACATTTTTGCATTTGGATTGTGATTTGTTAAAACTCACATAAATTCAATAAGCAACTATTGTGCAGGGTATTCTGATTTCCATCTTGCTCTCAGAAGATGGTTACACTTCAATTTAGGAACAAGAATCCAACAACAAGAAAACGTCAATTGTTTCTAAATGGAACAAATTTGCTTTTGTGACCATGAATATGAAATCTCACACCAGTTACACAGGCCTCTTAATTGACACAGTATCTCTGAAAACCATCCTCTCTGACTTGTATCATCCATATATGTTGACTAGCTGCACTTGGAATGGTCTTTTCAGCTATCTCTGTCAGAAAAATGCTTTTGGTTTTGAAAGCACTCATCTCACCAAATACCAAGGCAGCATAGTGATACCATTTTCCCATAAAGCTTTTATGATAAGAAATTTCAGGGTTGCCCCCAGGAGATGCTGAAATAAAGCATGTGCGCATTGTGTTCTAATATTGGAAATATTGATCAACTGTAACTGGGATTGACTTCATAGTATTTTGAGTTTGCCTTACTCAGATGATTCAGATTATGATCATAACTACCCTGGTAAATTTCAGGAAATGCCTCACAGATGCAGCTGAATCAGTGGCAGCAGTGGAGGGAGACCAAGTATAGACAGGGCTCAAATATTTTAATTACAAAGTCATGCTTAGAGCTCTGATATAGTGATAAAAATGTCAATGGCTGGTCTTTAACCCATCACTGCTACCACTGATGGAACACCTCAAGTACAATGTTGGAAGTCTGATCCAAAATTGCAGATGTAGATGCAGCCACAGAGAACATAATACAACTTCTCCAGTTTTGCTAATAATGTAGTCATACTAAGAACATAAGAACAGCCATACTGGATCAGACCAAAGGTCCGTCTAGTGCAGTATCCTGTCTTCCAACAGTGGTCAATGCCAGATGCCCCAAAGGGAGAGAACAGAACAGGTAATCATCAAGTGATTCCTTTCCTGTCATCCCATTTCCAGCTTCTGACGAACAGAGGCTAAGGACACCATTCCTGACTAATAAGTATTGATAGACCTAACCTCCATGAATTTACCTAGTATCTTTTTTGAACTCTGTTAAAGTCCTGGTCTTCACAACATCCTCAAATTCATGTGATTTTCAGAGTGGAGGGGAAATATTTAGAAGAACTTTGCTTATCTTGCTGTAATGTTCGGCAATGTTATGTATATTGATATGCTTTTTGGTTTTGAAGCATCTGAGTGAATGACATACATCTGTATCTATCAAAACAGTAATGTCTACTTTCACAGCTGCTTGTCAAGCGAAAATTTCTACATAAACCATTAAAACTAGTCTCATAGGAGAGCTGGGCAATGATATTTTATTGTAATCTAATGAAAAACTAAAACCCTATAGCATGTGGCACAATTTTCTTTTCATAATGATTGGTTATAGACTGTGTACTTAGTAATGTACTGCACTCAGTGGTATGGTATTTGTTTGTGTAGCTGTTTCACAATCAAATAAGCTGGACAAGTGTATAAATTGCAATGGTCTGTGGTAATATTTGTCTCTGGTTTATAAATTTATTTTTAAAAGCCGTTACCCATGAGTTTTTGCTCTTATGCGGCCAGAACCACTATCTGATGTCTAACGCAGAGGTATAACAGTCTTTCACACAGCTATAATTAGAGCCTGGCACAATCCGGTCAAAGGGAGGAATGACTTTTGGTCCCAAATACTTGCAACTTTAAATAGCTAGAGGTAGGAATGATTCCTTTTTGGATAAAGGAAACAGGGTTGAGGAATAACATGTTTTGGTGAGAGTTCAGATGAAACAATGCATTTTCAGCTGCATGAAGTTCCAAGATGCATCTGTAGACTCTTAGCCTACAACTACTGAATATGATGTTTTATAAGACACTGTTGATGTGTATTCCAGAGTGAAATATCCTACCTTGCCAGTGATTCCCTGACAAGAAAAAATTTAGGTATAAAAGACTGATTTTTACATTGACAATCGAGCTGAGCAAAATTTGGAAACCATGTTAATCTGTGAGGGTATGTCTACAGAGCAGGGCAAAAGTTGAATTAATCTATGCAACATCAGCTACGTCAATTGTGTAGCTTAAGTTGAAATAGCTTAACTTGGCTTTCAGTGCTGTCTACACAGCAGGAAGTCGAAGGAAGAACACTCTTCCTTCAACTTCCCTTACTCCTCATGAAATAAGGGTTACCATGAGTCAGAGTAAGAAGTCCTCTGGCTCAACATTATTTTGAAATAAAGGCTTGTAGTGTAGACACACTTTTTGTTATTTCGGAATAACTGATGCTGCTGTGTAGATGTACCCTAACTGAAAAAACTTAAACAATTAAAGGTCCTGTAGCATCTTAGGCTATGTCTACACTGGGAAATTATTTTGACATAATAACTCCTGAAATAACTATTTAAAAATAAGTGTTATTCCTTATGACAAGCAGGAGTTATTATTTTTTTAGAAATAACAGGCTTGTTGTGTGGATGGCTTACCTTGTTATTTCAAAATAAGGAGCATTATTTCAGCATAACTCTAGTGTAGACATACCTTTAGAGACTAACAAAAATGTAGATAGTATCATGAGCTTTCGTGGGCACAACCCACTTCTTCAGATAAATGGAGGAAGGGGTCCAGAGGTACAAATAAATAGCCGAAAAAGGGGGGGAACGAAGAGGGAAAAGACCTGTTTATTTGTACCTCTGGACCCCTTTGTACCTGCAGGACCGTTCATTGTTTTTTAAGTCATCTCAGTAGCAATCTTGATTGACTTTCTTCAGTTGTTTCCATCCTGAAATGTGAGGAGAGGTTGAAAATCAATAATTTTACTGAATGGACATTTTGAAAAAATAAATGAGTATCCAGGCTTTGCATGCGAGCAACCTAAATGTTCTCTGCTCCCCACCCACCAGATCCTTACTATCTGTCATAGATTGATATGATTAAAGTATTCCCTGAAAGGTTTTTTGTGTGTAGCAGTTCAATCTGTAATAACTACCTCACTCATGCACCCCACATCCATCAGCCAAAATCAGCCCCAACCTGCAGCAACTGTGAAATCTGCTAGGTTTGTGGGAGGGCCCTTAAAAGGGAAGAACATAGCCCATTTGGGGTACCCAGAAACAATGTTGCCTCTAATTTTTTCCATCCATGTGAAGAATAAATTTTGTGATGTTCACTGAGACATATGTGGATGTGCACCACCAGCAAAAACACATGCTGCCAGAGGAGGGCAGTTGTGGAAACTCTGCTAATCAGATGGGTAGCATTTGAACTTCTCCTGGGTGGCCACCCAAGTGCACAGCTTATAGGAAACACACTAGCCAGGCTAGTGAGCTACGGACCAAAGAATGGCTCAAGAGACCCACCATCTGTCTGCTGAAGAAAAGAGAAAGGCTAGTTTGTTTCTTTTGGGGGCAACTCCCAGGACTAAGATCCTTATGCTCCAAAAAAGGAGGTATACCGATCTTGCTGAAAAAGGGGGTTTTGCACAAAAAGAAAACATCCACACTGCTTGTTTTTGCACAAAAACCCCAGCGTAAAAATGGATCGACAGAAAATAAGCAAATGAGATCGTGACTCATGCAAATTAGTCCCTCATTTGCATATTTTTCCCAAGAAAACTCATAGTGTAGACGTAGCCTTTGAAGTGTTCTAGCATCTAAGATTACCATTTGCTTCTAGTAGCACCCAGGATGGTGGTAACTGCTGCGTAAACACACAAAGTATGGTCCCTTCCTTGGAGAACTTACTGTCTGAACCATTGGGACCATCAGTGAGGAGAGGGAAAGCAAAATTGTGCCAGGCCTTCTGGTGTGATTTGTCTGCCAAGGGACCTGTCCTTGAGGGACTAAAGTTCTACTCTTACGTCCATTGCACTCTGGTAGTTTAGCCACTGACTTAATTGGAAGTAAGCTTGGGAAGTAAAATTCTACCCCACTACTAGTAGAAATCCTGACAGTAGCTCTGACCATTAACTGTCTCTCTTCAGCTGTGTTTCTCAAAGTGGTCTGCGAAACCATTTTGAGAAAACTGCTAATTGGCCATTCCAGCATGTTTTTTTACCAGCTCCACAGCCATGGACCCTCTCAGATCCCATTGGCTCCAGTTCGCCATTTGCAGCCAAGGGGAGCCATGGGAAGTGGCTGCCAGGCCCATGCTGCTTCCTGCAGCTCCCCTTAGCTGCAAACAGCAAACTGAAGCCAGTAAATAAATATATTGGAGCGTCCAGTTAGCAGGTTTCTCAAAGTGGTTTTGTGGACCACTTTGAGAAACACTGCTCTTGAGGGTGGTTCTGCTCTTCTTCCCCCCAGCTCTTGTGGTGACTTTGATTCAGCTTACAAAATGTCTGATTGGGTAGATATAGATATCACCGAGGGATGAATCTGTTCCACTAGGATGCAAATTTATTGCAGACTGAGGTGAATTCAAGTCACCACACAACATAATGATGTCAATTTTGCTGTATAATATAAAAGAAGAGCATTATGCTGTGAAAGGGTAGCTTGGGATTTACTTAGTACAATACATGTAAAGGGGGCGAGGGGTAGATGTTTAGAGAGTCACCTGAAGCCTTGATTGAAAAAATCAGTTACACTAAATATTTTCCTAATTTAAATTATCTTGATCATAACAGTACTTAGATTGAATTCAATATCTGAGTAAATGAGTTGTGACACTGCCATTAAAACCTACTTAGAAATCTCAGTGAGAACTACCACTTTGAGGTTTAATACATACTAGGAATGTGGCTGGGGATTTTGGAGGGAGATGTGGGGGCAAATTAATTTATGATATAGATTTATGCAGCACATGTGAATCAAACATAATGCAATTTTAGAAACTGCTCTTGCAAGTTTGGCTATGCTTAGAGAGCTGGGCCTGTGAAATTTAATACAGTTGGTCACGGTTAGGATTCATGGACCTGATTCTCATTCACGTTAATGCCCTAGTTCTGATAGTGTAGAGGGTCTTCAGTGTAGATTGCAGTTTATTTATATATAAGGAATGTTTACACACATTTTAAGGATAATAATACTAGAGTGATGAAAGGAGCCTTATGGTATAAGAGAAATGGGATCAATTTAGTGTAACAGGTTTCTCTGTGTGTTTGTACAGTACCTATCATAAATGGGCGACGGGAGAGTCTAACTGGGCCCCTACAACTTTACTTTAAGTATTAACTCAACTGTGAAAAGTAAGAAAAAAGTCCAAACGTGTCACAATAACTCCTCTCCCACTGGAGCCTGTCTAAGCGTTCCTTACCACCCCACCGACTTTACCACCATTGGACCTTTGGGGTGTGTCTACACAGCAAGGCTTAAGTCGAAGTAAGCAATGCAAATTGAACTATGTCAATTTCGTAGCTTATTTCAAAATTGGGAGTGTCTGCACAGCACTTATTTCTAAATAGAGCACTCTTCCTCTGACTTCCCTTACTCCTCATACCATGAGGGTTTCAGGAGTCAGCCTTATTTTGAAATAACTGCCTGCTGTGTAGACGCGGACTAAGTTATTTCAAAATAATGTTGCTGTGTAGACGTACCCTTGCCGTCCTGATCCTCTGAGATGCCCTATCCCTGACTGGGTCCATGGAAGGATCCAGATGACATTACCACTGTCACTGACTCTGGTTGAATCCCAAACCCCACCAGGGATGTGAAACAATTGTTTCTCTCTCCCAGTGTGTCCTTTTTGTCTTCACCTTATTTTCTTCTCTTTCCTACTCCTGTCCCTTTTTCCTCTAGTCTAATAAGAGACTGACTTAGGGTGACCAAGACAGTACATTTTGTCATACTGCTGTAAGCCTGTGACCAACGAGGAAACTGAAGCAAGGCTCTGAGCAGACTGATGCTAGTACAAATTTACCAACTTTTGGAGTGGTTAATAAAGCCATAACACTAATAAAGCAATGTGCTCTGCCTATGTTTTTCTAGCAGGGAGGTTGCAAGAGAGAGTCAACACCAAAAACAGAAACTTAATTTTGTAGCCATATTGTTCTTTCCTTTCCTGTTTTGTGTTTACCTTTTTTTTTTTCTTCCAGGAAACTTGACAGTTATGCAACAACAACAGCTACAGGTCAGTTCAGTTAATTTTTTATCTCCCTCCACCCCCAAAGAACAGTTATTACCACCAAAAACTATCCAATAGGGCTTTGCCTCCAAAAACTCTATCCAGCTGAAGACAAAGTCTCAGGGATATTGTTAAAATGGAAGCTTCACTCAATACTTTACATTTCAAAGGCCTTAACAGCTTTCTTCCTCTTCTTCTTCTTCTGCTTCTTCTTCATATTTCATAAAAGATTAACAGGATTTTTTATTATGTGCTTGCCTTGGTATTAAGCAGGCTGAGGCATTTGACCATGAAACCCTGAATCTTGGTTTATGTTGGACAGGGTCATGTTACCAACTTTAACTCTTTATGTCATGCTGTTGTAGCTAAATTAATACATGCCCTGACTCTGCTTGATACTGATCTGGATGCTACCTCCATTGTAAGGTGTCCTGTCCCAGATAGGGATGCTGGAAAACCTGTATCAATGTCTTCTTGCTTCTCAATTGTGCATTTGAATTTTTGTGGATTTGAACATCCCTGCAGCAAAAATCTGAGGGAAATCAATAGTGAATAGCCCCTGTCGTCTCTGACGTGCAAGGGACCCACCTGCTTGCAAGGAAGTATAACTTCCATCTCTCTGCCCCAGCAGTAATCAGCATATTCCAGTGTCTCCACTCTCCACAGTAAGGTCCATGTTCAATTTCCCTTTGCTTAATTTCTGTTTTGTAAAGCTGCTAACCCATAATACTGGGAATGGGGTACAATAAAATGCACAATTAACTCATCATTCGGAATTTATTTCCACTTTGTCATTAAAACAATTGTCAACTACCTGCCATTTGAGCCTAAGGCCAATGGCTATTATCCTAATGCTTTACCAGCAGAGCAGCTAGCTCTTAAGCCTGGTTCATGATTCTCCTTAATCAGGAGTTTTGCTAAAGCTATATAACTTGGCTATATACATAGCCATCAAAATGTCTTGGGCAAAGAGACTCTTAATTAATGCCACACTGAGGCTGAGACATTAAAGATATAACTGACTTTCCAGATGTTTGTGTTTCCTGTGTCATTATGCCTTTACCTTCACATTCATAATGTATATAGGTCCTGATCCAAAGCCCTATCCAGGAAGAGGGAATCTTGCTATAGATTTCAGTGAGCTTGGAATCAAGTTTCTAATATCGTCAATGTTTTTAGCACCTGTTTCTGGGCACAATAGAAGCTGGCTACACCTTTATTTGAAAGGGTTTTTTTATTGCTCCAATTAGTCTAAGCAGGTTAGTGCTGTCTCCTGTAGTTTTGGCTAGAGGTAATCACTTTAAGTTAATTTTTGCTGATTTTTTTTCACCTCAGTGAAAATGGGCTAACACTGAAGATTGTGGATTTCCACATTTACAGGATTTTGGGGTGAGCACAAAAAAAAAAAAGTATTTGTAAGTTCACTCTTGTTTGTTACCACATATTGTTCATTCTTCTGGTGTGTTATATGCCTTCCATCCATGCAGTGCCTGTCTTGTCTGTTTAAATTATAACTCTTTAGGACAGAGACAGTCTGCCATTGAATGTCTGTGCAATGCCTAACACATGAGAGGACTCATTCTTGGTTGATCCTTAGACACTACTATAATAAACATGATTATTGATAAAGTTTTTTTGGGAAAAAGCGTGGTAGTGCCCTTGGAGGGTAGTCTGAGTTCTTTTTATACTTGCTTTCTGTACACATCCATAAAATTGAAATGTTTGTTTGGATTAATTTTGCTCCCAATACTTTCTGTGGAAAGAGAACCTGTTATGAATGTTGATGGGAAGGTATATTCACACAAGGATTTGCATGAGTAATTCTCGGAAATACTTACCATTATAAAAGTTTCACTAATCCAACCAGGAAGCAGAAAACATACAATATAAGAAATTATACAAACAGCAAATGCCAGACTGAATACTTAATAATCAATGTGTTTATGGAAAATTCATGAACAGATAAAGAGGCTGACTTAGCTGATAAAAACATTCACTGTAATTATATTGCCCAGCAATAGTATAAACTTCATTATCTGCTTTAATGTATTTTCTGTCAAAACAACATTAGGAGTAAGTTAGTTACATTGTCAAGCACTCATTATTCAGTAAATACCAAAGTTAAGTAGTATTCATATGCATTGTATACATTTATAATACATGGGTTTTTCTTCAACTTTAGATACACACGTGCAACAGCTTATATTGCTATGCACTACTGTATAAATGCAAGACAAAGAGAGTTCATGAAGTTAATTTATATGCAAGATGCTCTCAAATGAGTCAAGGCCATTATATCAATGCTGAGTCTTATTACTGCTTGGAAATGTATTTGTTATCTCTAAATGGGTCCAATTGTGTTTTATTGAGACTGCCTAAAATAAAAGCTACTCCTATATTCTCTCAACACTCAAATGGAATTGAATCAAAACCATCTGAGATTTAAAGAAGCTTGATCATTTTTGTCTTGTTTTAGTTTTCCATTTCTGCATGTTCTTTGTGGCAGCCATAACAGGAAACATATATTTTAAAAAAATTGAAAAAAATCTATGCTCACAGTATTTTGAGGAGTCAGTTCAAATCTCAAAGTTCAGGGGCTATTCAGACCTAGAATTCTCATCTGAGCCTCTACAAACATATGGGCCAGCTATGAAATTGAGATTTGCATCCTCTTTCAGTTCCATCCCTCTGACTAGAGGGGTTGTAAAATAGGCAACACATATTGGAATATGGATACAGTACAATTTGAATAAGCAGAGTAGTTTGTCAAAATTATCATAAGCAATTAAATTTAATTCCATAGTTTTATCCAGGCTCTCAGACTTCCAATGGGCCTAAAAGAAACAATGTCAGAAAATGAAATCAAAAGTCTAGAGGCATGGAAAGAGAGGATGAAAACAGTTATAAGGCTACGTCTACACTGGCAACTTCTTGCGCAAGAACTGTTTTGCAGAAGAGTTCTTGCACAAAAAGTCTTCCACAAGAGCCTGTGCTTTTGCACAAGAGATGTGCTTTTGTGCAAGAGCATCTATGGCAGTGTGACCATTTTAGCCATAGGGGTTTCTTGCACAAGAAAATCATGTTGCCTGTCTACACTGCCTTTTTGTGGAAGAACTCTTGCGCAAGAGGGCTTATTCCTCGTGGGGAGAGGAATAACTCTTCTGGAAGAAGCCCTGTTTTCCGACGCTAGACTGTAAATTTACTTGCACAAGAACGCACGTGCAGTGTAGACAGCCGGCAAGTTTTTGCGCAAAAACTGCTGTTCTTGTACAAGAAGCCGCCAGTATAGATGTAGCCTTAGATTTCAGTCCATTTTCTCTTGCCAATTTGATTGCACTAAAGCAAAGAAAGCTGTAAGGCAACCTAGTGACAAAAAAATGAGGGAGAGATTATGGAGCTCTTACTTTGGGGAATCTACTCATGCAAGTAACCCAATAAATCAATAGGACAACTTACAAAATATTTCCATTGTGAAGATGGGCTTCTACTTTCTGGCCCTTAATCAAGTCTCAGGTAGTTACTACAGGCTGAACCTCTCTGGTTCAGCATGATATTAGTTAGCTGGATGTCCATCTATCATGGGTGTGCCCAAGTTTCCCATAGTCCCATAAAGTTTGTTCATAGCCACCAGTTCTGGCTTTCAGTGTTCTGTGCTGTTATTTAGCTCTAATTTACCCCTAAATATCTTCTAAAAGCCCAGTAAGCAGTGGAAGTGTTGGCAATGCTGCTAGACAATAGTGACCTCCCATGGTCTGGCAAATTCTCTGGTTTGGCACCAGTCAGGTCCAAAGGGGGCCAGATTAGAGAGGTTCAACCTGTACATAATTCTGGGTTTGATGGCTAGCTGAGTATGAGGATCCAAAATATGCCAAAATATTAAAGAAAATAAAGTGAAAAATTATTAATTGCATATTTTATATGTATCCAAAATGTGATTTACCATATTGATATCCGAGACTGTGTTAGGAAAGTACAGAAGAGCAAAGGGGCCTCACCTACTCAGCCAACTTCCATATCTTCCCTGACGGAGGAGAGACATCAGGGATTGTAATCACTGGCCTGATGAGAAGGACCTAGTTGGTGCAATCCCAAAAGAGTGGAGCTGCCCTCACAGGAGCAATCTCCTTGATAACCTCTGCTGGGTGCTCTCCCCTAGGGGAGGAGGGGAATGGAGTCAATGGGAGACTTCACCACAAAGAAAACCCCAAGTAAAGTTGGCAATGATTGCCTCTATAAAAGCAGAACCTCTTCAAAGAGAGACTCAAACAAGACAGAAGGTGAGCAGGCTAGAACAGTGGGAGGTGCTGTCAACTTGAAGTAGGGTGGCTTACAGGAGGATCTAAAAATGTAAATTGGTTCAATTCCTTTCTGTAACTGAAGAGAAAAATCTGTCATTTATGTTCTAGTGAGGCATCTGATTAGCTGAGACTACATATGCACATCAGCTGTCATTTTCACATCCTCTAGTCTTGGTTCCCTCTGCTAAACATAAACTTTGTTTTTAAGAGGGCTGTTGGTCATGATCATTGGTTGCAGTATTGGATCAAGCAAATTCCCGAAACTGAGACAGGCATGCCTGGTGATAAATAGTTGGCATACATAGGATAGTGTACCTGGGTCCCACTCCAACAATGGAAGAATCCTAATGTTTGGTCCCTGGACAGGGAAGGGCAAGAGGCTGAACACTGGGTGAGTACATACAGAGAGACCCTAAGAGGGAAGAAGTACAGCCAGTCCCAGAACTGTAACATAGGGCATGTCATTTTATTATAGAAATTAGGATACACTAGTAGCTTGAGGAAGAGGAGAGCAAAGATAACTTAAAATGTGTGAAGAAATGGCATGGGAAATAGGAAGTTTTACAAATGCACATGCGTATTTTCTACTTTCATTTCCTTAGAATCAAAATCCACTTTCCTCACTTAGGGAAACTTTGCAACACCTAACTCCTTATCACTAGGTCAGAGACCAAAATGCAATTAAAACAGAAGCTGTATCATATATCATAAATCCTTGACAAATCTCTCACCTTCAGACTTTGTTTTCAATTTTCCCTGTCAATGTCTTGAAGTGAGCCATGAGAATAATGAAAAGCTTGATGGCATGATGTAGAGCTTCTCTTACCTGCAAGCCATCCTGACATTTCACACCTTCATGTAGTTTGCACTTTCACATGTACTTTCTGAACATTTCCAAAAATAATCTATAGCCTCTTGATAAGATTCTTGTATTTTTATATTAGGCTTTGTAGAAAGATTTCAAACTACACATGACAGATAACAGGAGCCTTTTGCTTATCCATGAAATACTTCTGCTGCTGACGTGAAGTTTAGCATTTGTTTAACAGTGAAAAGAAACCCTATAGAATTGCTTAGATCAGGAAGTAATGAGGGAAAGTATCAAATTACTAAATTATAGATTTAAATTATAGATGTGACTATTTAATGACTGCGCTAAAGCCTGAAATCATCCCATTTGGACTAAATGTTTCTAGTCTGAACTGAGTGCTTTTGTAATACTTTCTCTCAAACTTGACTCCTAAGGATTTTTCTAAACATTACAGAAGTGAAAATTCCAGGCCTCCCTGTGCTCTGAAGCCAAGGAGGCTCGGATGCACCCTCTCCTTCCTTCCTCTTCCCCCTGTTATGGGGTGCTGGGCCTCAGTAGAAGGGGCAGGGCTAGGAGTTTGCCTCCCCCAACCCTACCTTCATCCACTGCCCATGCCAACGGGGGACAGAGCAGGGGTGGGGAGAGACAGAGCCTGGGCAGGGGAGGTTACCCCAGCTCTTCCTTCAGCTGGGGAATCACGTGGTTGGTGGCCTCCCAATTCCCCTGACCAAACACCTCTGCTAGCAACAATGACCCAGATACAAGTCATTCCTGCCCACTTTCCAATAGAACTCTTAAGGAGGTATCTCCCTCTTAGACATGTGGGTTACACAAAGGTTATTGTTTTCTTCTTAGCATGGTGTGAAAACACATTCTGAAGCCTTGAAAAGTTGCCATGAAATAGACTTGGCAATCTCTGATCACCTCTAGATGCAACCAAAGACCATGCTATAATAATACGTAAATAAAAGGAGGCACACTCAAATTGCTCTCACTAGCTTAATTCTTTTATTTCTGACTTTAAGCATGTAGCCTTAACTGTTTGTCAAAGCGTTTGTGTAGCCTATATGTATATGTGTGTTTCAGTCTGCATTTGTGTAATTAAGACATACATATTAACTTTTCAGCTGACATAACAAGATACCATTTCAAAGTATTAGAAATTTACTCAGGAAAGAACACATCTTCATGTCCTCCATTCTATAAAAAACAAGTGATATTTACAGGAATACTTCTCTATGTAATTACACAATTATTAAAAACATAGTAGTGAAGTAGGAGCTTTTATCAAGTCATTTAAATTAGAGCTTTTCATCATAATCACCATCTACTTGAATATGTATTGCTTGGATGTAACTGTAAAAATGCTCATTAAATAAATTTTTCTTTAAAATTTAATTACTGGGAACTTCTTTAGAAAAATAATGATTGTGGATCATAATTAGGATCTTTGTTTCTGTTTGTTTTTATACGAAAAGGTATAGACTAAGAGAAAGAGAGAGAAATTGCAGCTCCAACATTTGGTAAAGGTGCTGTCAGAAGCGCAATGGAATGTTAACAAGCCAGATCCAGCCTTACAAGAAGAAAGATGGAGTTATAATTTGATGCATTTATTGAACTCCCTCATTTTGGGTATTAAGCAGGCTTTATTGCAGTTACCTTCTTGGAAATGTGAGAAGCTAGCATGAAGGGAAAGGAGCCCAGGAGAGCTAGCAGTATTTTAAAGAAGCCTTATTGAAGGTGTAACCCATGCACCTAATAGGGAGCCGTCTCTTTAAGAGACCCTTGTGGGGAAGGTAAGAGTGAATTGAGTGTTACTGTTGATGGGTGGATTCAGCATTCCACCCAGAAGCTTCTGGAGTTGGGTCCCATAGTTTGGGGTCAGACTTCATGAGCAAGCAGGCAGGGCAGATGCTTTTCTAAGGCCTGTGTGAGCTGGAAGAAGCTAAGCCAGGAGCAGAGAACTGGATGCTGTTCCTCACTCCGCAGCACTTTGCAGCAGATAGTGATGTTGTTAACCCTCTACCAGGGATCATGGGCAATGCTACTTAGAGCAAGGAGAACCTGGCAGGGAAAATAACCTCTAAGTTAATTGAAACAAAAGACAGGACTATGCAGCACTTTAAAGACTAACAAGATGGTTTATTAGGTGATGAGCTTTCGTGGGCCAGACCCACTTCCTCAGATCAAATTGTGGAAGAAAATTGGCATGACCATATATACCAAAGGGATACAATCAAAACAAGTGAACACATATAAAATAGACAAATCAGATTTTAGAACAGAGGGGGGATGAGGAGGGGAGGTTAATGTCTATGAGCTAATGATATTAGAGGTGATAATTGGGGAAGCTATCTTTGTAATGGGTAAGATAATTAGCATCTTTGTTACGGCCCATTTGTAAACTGTCAAATTTAAGCACGAACGACAGTTCTGAGGCTTCTCTTTGAAGTCTAGTGTTAAAATCTCTTTGAAGCAGGATGCAGATAATCAGGTCGTTGAGACAATGCCCATGCTGGTTGAAATGGCAAGAAACTGTTTTTTCTTTGTGAAACTGTCTGATGTCTGTTTTGTGTGCATTGATTCTTTGGCGAAGTGTCTGAGAAGTTTGTCCAATATACATAGCAGACGGACACTGTCGGCACATGATATCATAAATTATATTTCTGGATGAGCAGGAATATGTGTTCTTGATCTTATAACTGAAATGGTTAGGTCCAATGATGGTGTCAGCAGAGTAAATATGTGGACAAAGCTGGCAACGGTGTTTGTTGCAAGGGAAAGTTCCAGGGTTGGTATTAGTGTGGTATGTCCTGTGGTTGTTGGTAAGAATCATCCTGAGGTTAGGTGGTTGTCTATAAGAGACTATGGGTCTGTCTCCCAGGCCCTCTCGGAGTGTAGCATCCTGTTCAAGTATAGGTTGTAGTTTATTGATAATGTGTTGGACGGATTTAAGTTGGGGGCTATAGGTGATGACAAGTGGTGTTCTATTGTTGGTTTTCCTGGGTCTGTCTTGAAGTAGATGGTTTCTGGGTATTCGTCTGGCTCTTTCAATTTGTTTTTTTATTTCTCCGGATGGGTAATTGAAGTTTATAAATGCTTGGTAGAGATCCTGAAGTTTTTGGTCTCTGTCAGTGGGATTAGAGCAGATGCGGTTGTATCGAAGGGCTTGGCTATAGATGATGGATCGTATGGTGTGTGCTGGATGGGAGCTGGAGGCATGTAGGTAACTGTAGGAGTCAATAGGTTTTCTGTAGAGAGTGGTATCTAATTTACCATTTGTGATTTGTACTGTGGTGTCCAGGAAATAGATCTCTCGTATAGAATGGTCCAGGCTGAGATTGATGGTGGGGTGTAGGTTGTTAAAGTCTCTGTGGAATGCCTCCAGTGTTTCTTGGCCATGGGTCCAGATTATAAAGATGTCATCGATGTAGTGTAAGTAGAGAAGGGGTAAAAGGGGACAGGATCTGAGGAAACGTTGTTCTAAGTCAGCCATAAAGATGTTAGCGTACTGTGGGGCCATGCGGGTACCCATGGCTGTGCCGCTGATCTGGAGGTATAAGTTGTCCTCTAATTGGAAATAATTGTGGATGAGAACAAAGTTACATAGGTCTGCTACCAGATTGGCAATGGTATCCTCTGGGATAGTGTTTCTAATTGCTTGTAATCCGTCTTCATGTGGGATGTTGGTGTATAGAGCTTCTACATCCATGGCAGGATGGTGTTATCAGGGAGGTTATTGATGTTTTGTGGTTTTCTCAGGAAGTCAGTAGTATCTCGGAGATAGCTGGGAGTGTTGGTTGTGTAGGGTTTGAGAAGAGAGTCTACATAGCTGGATAATCCAGTAGTGAGCGTGGCGATACCTGAGATGATGGGACATCCGGGGTGTCCAGGTTTATGGATTTTGGGAAGCAGATAAAACAATCCTGGTTGGGGTTCAGAAGGTGTTTCTGTGTGTATTTGGTCCCGAGTAGATGTAGGGAGTTCTTTAAGGAGACAGTGTAGTTTCTTTTGGTATTCTGCAGGGGGATCGGAGGAGAGAGGTCTGTAAAATGTGGTGTTGGAGAGTTGTCTGGTTGCCTCCTGGTCATAGTCGGACTTATTCATAATGACCACAGCACCCCTTTTGTCAGCTGGTTTGATTATAATGTCCGGGTTGTTTTTGAGACTCTGGATAGCATAGTGTTCAGTGTGGCTGAGACTGTATGTCGCTTGTTGTCGTTTGTGAATAATGTCAGTCTGTGCATTGTTGTGGAAGCTCTGAACTGTCATTCATGCTTAAATTTGACACTTTACGAATGGGCCTTAACAAAGATGCTAATTATCTTACCCATTACAAAGGTAGCTTCCCCAATTATCACCTCTAATATTTTTAGCTCATAGACATTAACCTCCCCCCCTCATCTCCCCTCTGTTCTAAAATCTGATTTGTCTATTTTATATGTGTTCACTTGTTTTGATTAAGTATCAGAGGGGTAGCCGTGTTAGTCTGAATCTGCAAAAGCGGCAAGGAGTCCTGTGGCACCTTATAGACTAACTGAAGTGTTGGAGCATAAGCTTTCGTGGGCAAAGACCCACTGCGTCAGATGCACGTAGTGGAAATTTCCAGAGGCAGGTATAAATATGCAGGCCAGAATCAGGCTGGAGATGACGAGGTGGATCCAATCAGGGAGGATGAGGTCCACTTCTAGTAGCTGATCTGGAGGTGTGAATTCCAAGAGAGGAGAAGCTGCTTTTGTAGTTAGCTAGCCATTCACAGTCTTTGTTTAATCCTGAGTTGATTGTGTCAAACTTGAAGATGAACTGTAGCTCAGCAGTTTCTCTTTGAAGTCTGGTCCTGAAGTTTTTTTGCTGCAGGATGGCTACCTTTAGATCTGCAATTGTGTGTCCAGGGAGATTGAAGTGTTCCCCTACAGGTTTTTGTATGTTGCCATTCCTAATATCTGATTTGTGTCCATTGATTCTTTTACGTAGGGACTGTCCAGTTTGGCCGATGTATATAGCAGTGGGGCATTGTTGGCACATGATGGCATATATTACGTTAGTAGATGTGCAGGAGAATGAACCAGTGACAGTATGGCTGATCTGGTTAGGTCCTGTGATGGTGTTGCTGGTGTATATATGTGGGCAGAGTTGGCACCGAGGTTTGTTGCATGGATTGGTTCCTGAGTTAGAATTATTATGGTGCGGTGTGTAGTTGCTGGTGAGAATATGCTTCAGGTTGGCAGGTTGTCTGTGGGCGAGGACTGGCCTGCCTCCCAAGGCCTGTGAAAGCGAGGGATCATTGTCCAGGATGGGTTGTAGATCACTAATGATGCGTTGGATAGGTTTTAGCTGAGGACTGTAGGTGATGGCCAGTGGCGTTCTGTTGGTTTCTTTCTTGGGCTTGTCCCGTAGCAGGAGGCTTCTGGATACAGAAGCTCTGTCAATCTGTCTCCTCACTTCCTTGTGTGGGTATTGTAGTTTACAGAATGCTTGTTGAAGATCTTGTAGGTGTAGGTCTCTGTCTGAGGGGTTGGAGCATATGCGGTTGTACCTCAGTGCTTGGCTGTAAACAATGGATCGTGTGGTGTGTCCGGGATGGAAGCTGGAGGCATGCAGGTAAGCATAGCGGTCGGTAGGCTTTCGGTATTGGGTGGTATTGATGTGACCGTCACTTATTTGTACTGTGGTGTCCAGGAAATGGACCTCCCGTGTAGACTGGTCCATGCTGAGGTTGATGGTGGGGTGGAAGCTGTTGAAATCATGGTGAAATTCTTCCAGAGTCTCCTTCCCATGGGTCCAGATGATGAAGATGTCATCGATGTAGTGTAGGTAAAGAAGGGGTGTAAGTGGACAAGAGCTGAGGAAGTGTTGTTCCAGGTCAGCCATAAAAATGTTGGTGTATTGTGGGGCCATGCGGGTGCCCATAGCGTATTGTGGGGCCATGCGGGTGCCACTGGTCTGGAGGTATATATTGTCACCAAATCTGAAATAGTTGTGTGTGAGGATAAATTCACAGAGTTCAGCCACCAGTTGTGCTGTGGCATCATCAGGGATACTGTTCCTGACAGCTTGTACTCCATTTGCATGTGGGATGTTTGTGTAGAGAGCCTGGATGTTTTGATTGTATCCCTTTGGTATATATGATCATGCCAATTTTCTTCCACAATTTGATCTGAGGAAGTGGGTCTGGCCCATGAAAGCTCATCACCTAATAAACCATCTTGTTAGTCTTTAAAGTGCTGAATAGTCCTGTCTTTTGTTTCAGCAAGACCAGACTAACACGGCTACATCTCTATTACCATTCTAAGTAATTATCTGCTTTAAATGCTGTTTTGATTTTAGCCAGACTGGTTTAGTTCACTTTCTCAGTCAGTATGGTTCTTCAGCTCCTCTGTAAATGTAGCAATGGGGAAAGAGTCATTTCTATTTTGTTGTTCTCAGTTTTTGTATTTTCTTGTAACAGGGTTACAGTCTTTAAGCCTGTTTACCTACATAAGAACATAAGAACATAAGAATGGCCATACTGGGTCAGACCAAAGGTCCATCGAGCCCAGCATCCCATCTGCCGACGGTGGCCAATGCCAGGTGCCCCAGAGAAGGAGAACAGAAGACAATGATCAAGTGATTTATCTCCTGCCATCCATCTCCTGCCCTTGTTATGAAGGCAAGGGCACCATACTTTATCCCTGGCTAATAGCCATTTATGGACCTAACCTGCAAAAATTTATCAAGCTCTTTTTTAAACCCTAATAGAGTCCTGGCCTTCACAGCCTCCTCGGGCAAGGAGTTCCACAGGTTGACTGTGCGCTGTGTGAAGAAAAATTTCCTTTTATTAGTTTTGAACCTACTACCCATCAATTTCATTTGGTGTCCCCTAGTTCTTGTATTATGGGAAAAGGTAAATAATTTTTCTATAATCACTTTCTCCACACCATTCATGATTTTATATACCTCTATCATATCGCCCCTCAATCGCCTTTTTTCCAAACTGAAAAGTCCCAGTCTCTCTAGCCTCTCCCCATATGGGACCCTTTCCAAGCCCATAATCATCTTAGTCGCCCTTTTCTGAACCTTTTCTAATGCCAATATATCTTTTTTGAGGTGAGGAGACCACATCTGCACGCAGTACTCGAGATGTGGGCGTACCATAGTTTTATACAGGGGAAGTATGATATCTTTTGTCTTATTATCTATCCCTTTTTTAATAATTCCTAACATCCTATTTGCCTTACTAACTGCCGCTGCACACTGCGTGGATGTCTTCATAGAACTATCCACTATAACTCCAAGATCCCTTTCCTGATCTGTCGTAGCTAAATTTGACCCCATCATGTAGTACGTGTAATTTGGGTTATTTTTTCCAACATGCATTACCTTACACTTACCCACATTAAATTTCATTTGCCATTTTGCTGCCCAATCACTCAGTTTGCTGAGATCTTTTTGTAGTTCTTCACAATCCCTTTTGCTTTTGACTGTCCTGAACAACTTTGTGTCATCTGCAAACTTGGCCACCTCACTGCTTACCTCATTTTCTAGATCATTGATGAACAAGTTGAACAGGATTGGTCCCAGTACTGACCCCTGGGGAACACCACTAGTTACCCTCCTCCATTGTGAAAATTTACCATTTATTCCCACCCTTTGTTTTCTGTCTTTTAACCAATTCTTGATCCATGAAAGGACCTTTCCTCCTATCCCATGACCACCTGTGAATTAACTGACTAGTTAATCAGTTAGTTGGCTGCCTAGCAGTGATGCACAGCAAAGGAAGAGTCTGCCTGGACTCCAACTGAGGATTTCCTACAAGCAAGTGGAGAGATGCTTCAGACTCCGCATATGGTGCAGATTTGATGATCAGAGGCACAAACTGAAATTTTAGTGAACTAAATCTAAGCTTTTGGACCTCTCAGTCTTTTCTTACTGTTTTTCTGTGAACTGAACTGTTCAAATTTTACTTTTAGTTTTTTCTTTATTTATGTTTACTGTAACTGTGGACATTATCTGTGGGTTATAAATAGCTGTGTTATGTTGTAAGAATTAGATTATTTGTTTCTTCATAAGATTTTATAAAGTTATTTAATTAAATTCATTTCTTCAGTTTCTTTGGAACTTGAATGTAGGAAGGCTGACACTGGGCAATTCCTTACAGACTGAACTCTGGGTCTCCAGTACTGCTGTGGGAGTGGATGTTTTGTTTGTTTTTTTTTGGAAGAAGAGGCTTCCAAGAAATAATACAGGTGCCCTTGTGGCCACTCTGTCCAAAGTAATCACAACTCTATAGTTCCTGGCTCCTGGCCCCCCTCAAACCTGACCACGCGGCTCTTCCTGCCACAGGCTTGCTGACCCATGGCACAGACACAAGTCCCCTGAGCCGCCCCCCGCCAGCCCTCGCAGGGAGCATGATTAGGGCTCCCAGGACCCACTGAGGACTACCAAGCAGCAGGCACACTCAGGGTCTGGAGCAGAGATCCTGATCCTCCTCGAGCTGTGGGGGGAGGAGGAGACCCTACCGAATCTCCGCTCCAAATGTCACAATGTGGACATTTTTGGCCGGATGGCTGAGGCCCTGGCAGAGCGGGGATACCCACCCTGGACCTTAGAACAGGTCCAGAGTAAGTTGAAGGAGCTCCTGCAGGGATATGTGAGGGCCAGAGAGCACAGCTCATGCTCCGAGGCAGGACCCCACATCTGCCCCATTACACAGAACTGCACCAGATCCTGTGGAGTGGAGAAGCCCTGTCCCCACCTGTTGTCGTCGACTCTGGGCTGGAAACACCTGTCATCACCCAGCTGGAGGTCGTGGAGGAGGAGGATGGACAGCAGGGGCGGGAGGAGGACAACATGGCCCACAACTGTGATGCTGTCCCTGGAGCCGGTACCCGTGAGCCTGAACATGTCACAGACATCGTCTAATGCTGGGGAGGGATCCTCAGGTGAGTGTTCTCAATTTGTCACACACACAGGGTGGGGGAGGCGGGTGCAGAGGAGGTGGGGTGTGAGCGTCGCTTGGTCTGCTCGGACTGGACATCATGCTGCAGTCCGTGGAACCACATGCAACATTACTGTGCACCACGTGGACTCAGCAGACAGCCCCTGAGCACCCCCAGGATTCTGCTCCCTGACATACATCTGGCCCCAAGGGGGATGCCCTCCCACCACCTGCCATGGCTGGAAGCAGGCTAGCCACAAGTGCTCAGGCACGACCCTAGTCACACCGAGGACTGCTGCACACAGCACACGGGCACGCCTGCATATACAAGGCACCACCCACTCCAGAAGACAGCGCTGCAAGGCCAGTGCCAGGGAGGGCCAGGCTGCTCCCGGCTCCACTGCCACCCATGGGTTCCCACTGTGGCTGGACACTTCCCTTGGCTGCTTGTCCATGGTTCCCTGGGCACCTTGGGGCCCCAGTGAGGCAGAGTCTGCTATGCAGGCTACACGTGGCCTTGCTCTCAGGACATCCCCCATCCTCTGGCCCGAGGACTGTTGGTCGCCTCTCACAGAGGAGGGCACAGCCTCAGGGACTGTGTCTGCATGGATTACTGACTGCCTCTCCCTCTTTGTATTCTTCACGGCCAGGATTAAGGGGTGAGCCATGGCACCTGAGCCAGCCGCCCAACCCCGGGGGACCCAAAAGTGCAGCAGGGTCCAGGAAGCATGTAGGCATCCTGTGCAACATGCAGCAGACCCTGGCGCATGAAGATAAATACAAAATTTGTTCTGTAAAAATCCAAACAGGTGTCTTTATTCAGAGTTCTGGGAAGGGGGGAATGAAGAGGTTGTGGCGGCAAAGGGATAGTGGAGCAAGCCAGAGGCCCTTGGGGGTCCTTGAGAGAAACTCTCTCTCAGGGCCTCCTGGATGCCCACTGCGGCCTGATGGCCCTGGCGGATGGCAGCTGTCCGCGGCTGCTTAAAGGGTCTCCCCTCATGGCCGGCCTCTCCCTCCCATCCCTGCTTGCCGTAGAGGCTCAAGTTTAGAAAGACGTGGGCATTGTGTGCCCTGCCTGACCACCAGACAAAAATGTCAGTAAAATGTCCACGGTGGTCGACCAGGGCCTCCAGACCATTGAGAAATACCCCTTGCGGTTGATATACTGGGCCGCTCGATGTTGTGGTGCATGGATCGGGATGTGGGTCCCATCTATGGTTCCACTGCAGTTCGGGAACCCCAGGGCAGCAAATCCGGCAACGATTGGGTCCAGGTCTCCCAGGCGGATGACCCTGCACAGCAGGATGCAGTTGATGGCCCTCACAACCTGCAAAAGGAGACAAAGAAACACACAAAACAGAGAATGAAAGGGAGTGCCTGAACCCTTGGGAGGTGCCCGCCCCCTCCCATCTCTGCGCCCCCCCAAACACCCCACAAGCCACCCCCTATAAGGCCGCCCCCCAGCAGCAGGGCTGTGTGAGGGTGGGATGGCACAATCCCCCCTTTTTCCAGGACTTCCCCCGCCCCCCACCTGCAGGGACTGCAGTCCAAGAGTGCCTTACCTCCACGAGGAGGGCCCTGACGGTGGACTTCCCTATGCAGTACCAGTTGCCCACCGACCAGTAACTGTCAGGGGTGGTGAGCTTCCAGAGGGCAATTGTGATCCATTTCTTCAGGGGGATGGCAAGCCACAGGTGGGTGTCGGGTCATTGGAAGACAGGGGCAAGCCAGGCACATAGCTTCAAAAAGGTGGCTGCATGCAGAAAGCATATAAGGAGTGGATGATGGGAGGGACCAGCAAAGAAAGCTACCTTTTTGAGGTTAGAGCATGTGGGGACAAAGTGAGAAAGGCTAAAAGTCGTGTAGAGTTGGATCTTGCAAAGGGAATTAAAACCAATAGTAAAAGGTTGTATAGCCATATAAATAGGAAAAAAACAAAAAAATGAAGAAGTGGGACCGCTAATCACTGAGGATGGAGTGGAGGTTAAGGATAATCTAGGCATGGCCCAATATTTAAACAAATACTTTGCTTCAGTCTTTAATGAGGCTAATGAGGAGCTAGGGATAATGTCAACATAACAAATGGGAATAAGGATATGGAGGTAGATATTACCATATCCCAGGTAAAAGCCAAACTCGAACGGCTTAATGGGAGTAAATCGGGGGGCCTAGATAATCTTCATCCGAGAATATTAAAGGAACTGGCACATGAAATTGCAAGTCCATTAGCAAAAATTTTTAATGAATCTCTAAACTCAGGGGTTGTACCATTTGACTGGAGAATTGCTAATATAGTTCCTATTTTTAAGAAAGGGAAAAAAAGTGACCCGGGTAGCTACAGGCCTGTTAGTTTGGCATCTGTAGTATGCAAGGTCTTGGAAAAAATTTTGAAGGAGAAAGTAGTTAGGGACATTGAGGTTAATGGCAATTGGGACAAATTACAACATGGTTTTACAAAAGGTAGATCGTGCCAAACCAACCTGATCTCCTTCTTTGAGAAAGTAACAGATTTTTTTAGATAAAGGAAATGCAGAGGATCTAATCTACCTTGATTTCAGTAAGGCATTTGATAAAGTACCTCATGTGGAATTATTGGTTAAATTGGAAAAGATGGGGATCAATATGAAAATTAAGAGGTGCATAAGCAACTGGTTAAAGGGGAGACTACAGCGGGTCATACTGAAAGGTGAACTGTCAGGTTGGAGGGAGGTTACTAGCGGAGTTCCTCAGGGATCAGTTTTGGGACCAATTTTATTTAATCTTTTTATTACTGACCTCAGCACCAATAGTGGGAGTGTGCTAATAAAGTTTGCGGATGACACAATGTTGGGAGGTATTGCCAATTCAGTAAAGGATCGGGATATCATACAGGAAGATCTGGATGATCTTGTAAATTGGAGTAATAGTAAGAGGATGAAATTTAATAGTGAGAAGTGTAAGGTTATGCACTGAGGGATTAATAACAAGAATTTTAGTTATAAGCTGGGGACACACCAGTTGGAAGTGACGGAAGAGGAGAAGGACCTCGGAGTCCTGGTTGATCACAGGATGACTATGAGCCACCTATCTGACATGGTCGTGAAAAAGGCTAATACGGTCTTGGGATGCATTAGGCGAGGTATTTCCAGTAGAAATAAGGAGGTGTTAGTGCCGTTATACAAGGCATTGGTGAGACCTCATTTGGAATACTGTGTGCAGTTCTGGTCTCCCATGTTTAAGAAGGATGAATTCAAACTGGAACAGGTACAAAGAAGGGCCACTAGGATGATTCGAGGAATGGAAAACCTGTCTTATGAAAGGAGACTCAAGGAGCCTGGCTTGTTTACCTTAACCAAAAGAAGGCTGAGGGGAGACATGATTGCTCTCTTTAAATATATTAGAGGGATAAATACCAGGGAGGGAGAGGAATTATTTAAGCTCAATATCAATGTGGACACAAGAACAAATGGATATAAACTGGCTATCAGGAAGTTTAGACTCAAAATTAGACGAAGGTTTCTAACCATTAGAGGAGTGAAGTTCTGGAACAGCCTTCCAAGGGAAGTAGTGGGGGCAAAAGACCTGTCTGGCTTCAAGATTAAGCTAGCTGGGTTTATGAAGGGGATGGTTTGATGGGATAACATGATCTTGGCAACTAATTGACCTTTCACTCTCGGTGGTAAATAGGCCAATGGTGGGATGATAGGAGTTACTATAGAGAACTTTTTCCTGGGTGTCTGGCTGGTGAGTCTTGCCCACATGCTCAGGGTTCAGCTGATCGCCATATTTGGGGTCAGGAAGGAATTTTCCTCCAGGGTAGATTGGCTGAGGCCCTGGAGGTTTTTCACCTTCCTCTGTAGCATGGGGCACGGATCACTTGCTGGAGGATTCTCTGCATCTTGGGGTCTTCAAACTATCATTTGAGGACTTCAGTATCTGAGATATAGGTGAGAGGATTATTCCAGGAGTGGGTGGGTGAGATTCTGTGGCCTGCATTGTGCAGGAGGTCAGACTAGATGATCATAATGGTCCCTTCTGACCTTAAAGTCTATGAGTCTATGTGGAAGTTTTGGAGCCACTGCTGGTTGTCCCACCGCTCCATAACCAGCTGGTCCCACCAGTCGGAACTAGTGTCCAGCCTCCAGAAACACCTCTCCACTGTGGTGTGCAGTTTCACAGGTCTGGCTCCCGCACCCAGGGAGAGGGTCTCAAGAATGAGCTCTGTGTTCAGCTTGTGCAGGGCCAGGAAGGCAGCCTGCAGAAACTGCAGCAGAAACTGCAGCATGGCCATGTAGGGCCATCTCATGCCCAGAAGCAGCTCCGGCTCCATGGCACAAAGAAAAAAGCTGTGGCATCCAAAAAAGCTGGGCAACCAAAGCAGGTACTGCAAGAGCTTTGCTGTCCCTCGAAGAGGTAGGCAAGCATGCAGCAGAAGCAGAGAAATGGCTGTCAAGGGGGGAGTCCCTTTAAGCGCGTGTCTCAGCTAGGCTTTGGCAACAGCACCCGGAAGCAACTGGTGACCTAAAGTCCTGCCTGAAGTGGTTCCAGGTGGCCTTATATGTGAGATAGCGTCCATTCAGTGTGGACGCTATCTTTCAAAAAAGCAGATCGCTTTTTTGATGCGCTTTGGCAGTGTGGACGCTCTTTTTCTGAAAGAAGCCTGGAGTCCAGATGTAGCCTGAGTGGCTTAGATAAAACACGTAGGTAACTTAGTTGGGTAGTGCAACCTGCTGTTGTAGTGGGTGATAGCAGAGCCTGGAGACCGACTGATTCACCAGCACAGCAGGATGAGGCTACATCTATACTGCACTCTTCTTCAGCAAATGCTTATGCAAATGAAGTGCAGATTAGCATATTGCCATGCTTCATTTGCATAATTAATTTGGGGCCGTTTTTGCGCAGGAGGCTTTTGCGGAAGAGCTGTTCTTCCTGAAAAAATGAACCATTCCAATGGCTCCCTTGGCACCTTGGGCGTAAAACCCATAATCATATTTGACAATAGGTATCTAGAAATATACGAGAAAAAACAAGAGGACAAAAATGGTGACCTTAATTTTCATGTTCCTCCCAAAACTTGGTCTGTTATTTGGAGAAGATGAACTAGAATGGTTACTATTAAAGAATCAGCATTTGTCCATGCAATGAGAGCTGAGATATGACAGTTTCTCCTGCTTAGAATAGTAAATGACTGATAACATTGAGATAGTTCTTGACAATTTTTATGATCATGTCGGAGATCAAGAGACTGATAGCAATAATACAAACCTACCATGTTTGACATTTTTTTTCTCATAGGAAGGCTAGAACAGGCGTTTTCAAACTCTGGGTCGTGGTTTGTAAGGGCAAGTGCTAGCTGGCCATGAGATGCTTTGTTTACCTGTGCTTCCACGGGTATAGGTGATTGCAGCTCCCATTGACCATGGATTGCTGTTCCCGGCCAATTGGAGCTGCGAGGAGTGGTGTCTCTCTCTACACTACTTCCTGCAGCTCCCATTGGCTGGGAATGGCAATTCATGGCCAACGAGAGCTGTGATTGCCCTTATTTGCGGAGGAGCAGGTAAACAAAGCATCTCTCAGCCAGTTACCAACTTGTCCTTACAAGCCATGACCCAAAGTTTGAAAACCCCTTGGCAAGGACTGTTACAAACTGACAGAAGGAAATAATGTTGCCTCTTATAGAAGGAGTGCAAAATATTTGACTCTTTACAGGAAATCCCTGCTTAGAAACTAGCAGTTGTTTTCTGTGTCCCCTGAGGGAAGAGCACATGGTTAATGACATCATGGAAAAATGACCAGTTGCATTATTTAAGCATGATTGTAACATAATGAAAACCTTAGAAGATGGTATCTTTAAGTATAGCTACTGTTTGGCCATTGTTTAAATCACATATGAAATTTTCTTGGGAGCAATTAACTCAAGGATGTGGTGAATTCTTTACGTTGTCTGCTTCAGAAGTACTTCTGCAAGTACAGCTAAAACAAACTATGCCCACAGATTGAAAACCCATAGAGGAAAGCAGTACAAACATGGTCTCTACATATTAGTGCACAATAAAGCAGAAGATATTCATTGGCTTTTTGAACAATACGTGCTAATGGATCATTTGTGCTGTATGCTGTAGCCTTTTGAGTCAGTAACAAGAGAAATCAGCTCTGATGATGCTTATCTCAGCCAAATTCTCTTAATCAACCAGATTAGAAAATGGAAACCTCAGTGAATAAAACCATCTTTTGTAAAATGGAGAGCAAATGTGGAACTCAATTATAAATAATCTACTGGACAGGATGGAAAGTGATTATAGATTATACGGAATGGTGTATAAGCAGCACATATCCTTTCCACTCTCCTTAGCACATGCTTTCAAAGCTTTCTTCTTCTGGATTATGTATGAAAGGGCTTGATTACAAGCTTAGATGAAGAATAAAGTGTAGCAGCATTTTTTCTAAAACAACTTCTATTCTTTCTTTTGCCTGAAAGGTGAACCCTAAACATTTCGTTCCCATATCCAGAAGAAAACATTTTTCCAGAATGTGTCATAATCAGCAGCACCGTCGGTCTCTGAGGACCAAAATATTCAGGAGCCCTTATTCCCTATTCAATATGTTAGTATGTAAGGAAATGACAAAATATGATCTAGGTTTTTATTTGTTTGTTTTTATGATTTGTTTTAAAGGCACTTTGTTTTTGCTAACCTAACCTCAGTTGTCAATTTTGACCTGTAGTTCTGAAGGAAAAAATGCATGCAGAGTGAACCAGCAAGCTTCTCCAGAGAACAAGAATGATACATTATTAACCAGTCTGAGCAGTACAAATTCCCTTTACTCTCATGGGAGGAATACCAAGTGAAAATATTAGTAAATTTTGCCCACTGGCCTCACAAAACAAAACTGATGAAACTACAAATGCTGGACGCGTCATTGTATAAGGAATCATCTTTCTAGCCTCTGGGTTTTTCCAAGTTGGCATTAGTAAACTGATTCAAGATATATTTAAGATATATAGACCCCACTTTCTATCAAGGGATAGGCTTAGGAGAAAAGGTTCCAGTCTTGAGGTGGGCTCAGGCAAAGATATATTTATGCAAGCAAGACAGAGGTTCATATGAGATCAGAAAGATTTTTTTTTAACTTTTCTTTTGACTATAACACCCTTGGTGTTATTGGCCACTGCTGCATAAAAGCCGTAGCAAAAGTATAATTGCATCAAACATATACATCAGCCCAGGCCCTAACTCAAATTCATACAAGTGCTATTATCATGGTGTCTCCTTGATCAAAGAAAATGCCCAAAACATGCTGTTCTTAAACTTCTACTCTGAAATATGAGTAGCACTTTCTTCCTAAAGTATATTTTACTCTTTGATGTATGTTTATTCTGCTGTTTCATATCTGCTAACTTAACAAGGTCCATGGTCAACTTATAGGGCCTGCATTTAGGAAAAAACATAACTTAACCTGTAACCAGAAACCATGGCGAAATCAAAACGGAAACCCACTCTGCCAGTTTCAGAGTAACTTTTTAAAACAGAACCACGCTTTTCAGATTATACTGTGCGGGTTATGCCACCACTATGCATTTATGGCAGTTGATCTGGGTAAATATAAAACATTCTTACGTTTTTGTTTAGCTGCAGCATGATTTCAAGAGTGCCTCACAGGAAGGTTGATTATCTCCTTTTTTCTTTTATAACCAAGTGTTTCATGTTACAAGGATAGGATTAAAAAGGATGACTTATTTACAGTTGTGGTGCTATATGGAATAGCAGCGACACTTTATGATATTGTTAATACCAATATTCTAAAATTGCAATGAATCGTGCCCAATACGTCTCATGAGAGAGCTGCAAAACTGTTATATTTTACTAAGTATGATGATTTTGTTGCTATGCTAGTATCACCTTTGTATTATGAATTATAGGTATATCTATCTGTATTTCCCAGTTTATGTTGTCTTTCTGGGTGGCACCCCTAGACTGATTGGCATCAGCACTGCCTAGCCTGTTTACTGATGCATCAAGGGTTATCAGGTGTCTAATGAACCCATTGAAAGAAGTCAATGGTACCTGATGATCAGTAGGACTTGTAGGGGTATGCCTGTGGAGAGAGAACTCTCAGGCTTTTCCATGCCATGTTCTGTGATCCTTGTGTTTGGGACTGAGGAACTACAAGCCACATGGCAAAAGGAATATAAAAGGCAGCTAGCTGCATCCTCTCCATTTTGTCTTCATCCCTACATCTTACTTGTGGAGTAAATTTTCTACAAACTGAAATGCTGAACACATAAGTGAATGACTCATCCAAGCTGTGGATGATTCCAGAGGAACTTTCAAGCCAGAAAACTCATCAGTACTGCTCTGAACTGCTCTGATATATGATTGCTTTATCATTTAACCACTATAATCTTGCTTGCTTACCTGCTTGCTTGACTGATTGGTGAATTTAACTGCAGCATTAACCACCAGTTTTGGGAGCGTTTGTTCTCCATTCTGCAGCCTGTCCTGACCTTGGCATTTACAATGAGGGCTGTCCCAGGTGTGCCAAGTTACAATGACCGTAATGATTCTGGGTTTTTTATTAACAGAATTCCCTATTATCTCCAGGAGGCTTTGGACCAGCTCTTTAGTGAAATTAGGAACCAAACAAACTCCTTTGAAAGTGGTGAGCGTATGGCACCATTGTGCCTCAGATGCATCTCCGCACTGGTCCCAGCACCAGTCAGTGATTTAATGACACAATCTGTCCTTAAATCTTCCTAAATCCTGTGGTCCTAAAACCTATTTGTTCTTATCCCAAGCATAAATGTGGGCTGTAGAAAAAAATAAAAGCAACACAACTGCTAAACCCACATCAAAGCTGGATAATCTTTCATCAGTATCCAGACAGAGGCTTGTTAGAAACAATAGGTGTTAAATTTAGCAATGAAAGAGCTAGTTAATCTGCCCGCTAATGGACAGTTATTTCTTACACAGCAAACTAAACAAAACGTGTCACTTAAATTATGTCAGGCGGTATAGTAAGGTCACCATTACATGGGGTGTTATAAAGACTGCAGATGTCACTGTATTCCTGCCAACTCACGTTGTCTTCTTAGTCTTAAACTCTGCATTCACCAGCAAGCCCTCTTTGCAATACACTGGGAGAGGACACCTCTGTGCATGCCTCATTTGACTAAAACCATGATTGTGCATGGGATGTGTGAGGAACTTCTTATTCTTCCTTTATTTAGAAGAGGAGGGATTCTTGTTTCTTTTTGGTGTAGTCTGACTAAAACTCTTCTACACCAGGTGTTTCCTGAAAAACAAAATGTATCAAAAATAAAGAGAATAGTAGTAAAACAAATGATATTGTTTGCTTTATATACCCCCCATAAATCTTTTGCAAAAGCCCCATCACCTTTGTTTCAGAGAAAATAAAGCAGTCTTATTCTGGTCACTCCCTGGGTAGCTTGACAGCTTCTAGCTGCTCTAGCCAAAGATGTCTCCTACCTCTCTCCTACAGCCTTTGTGTTATTAAATACTCATCTTTAGAATTCATCATATCAGTGTGTGCTTTCATCAACATTCCCACAACTAGGCTATGTCTACACAGTAGTGTTATTTTGGAATAACTGACGTTATTCTGAAATAATATAGTCTGCATCCACACAGCAAGCAGTTCTTTCGACATAATGTTGAAATAATGTCGAGCTGGACGACTTCCTACTCCAACTCCTGTAACTATCATTTTATGAGGAATATGAGAAATCAGAGGAAGAATGCTCTAACTTGGACTTTCTGCTGTGTAGACACCACCAAAAACCGAAATAAGCTATTTTGACTTAAGCTACACAAGTCACATAGCTCAGGTTGTTTAGTTTATTTCGGCTTTAGCCCTGCTGTGTAGACGTGCTCCTAGTGTTTTGTGTCAGGATGAAATGTCATATCTTTGTCTCCCAATCCAGCAACTCAACAGCTTGCTCTCTAGCTCCCTAGAAATAACACCCCAAGAGAAGGTGATTAACTTCTGATTTGCATATTCAGTATTCTTCCACCCCCCTCCTGTCTCCCCTATTTATTTTGGTCCTAGACATCCAGCACTCCAGTCATCTGAAGAAGTGGGCTGTGCCCACAAAAGCTCATGATATCATCTACATGTTTTGTTAGTCTATAAAGTGCTACCAGACTATTTGTTGTTTTTTCAGTTCTCAACTGTAGGCGTTTTCAACTTCATGCTTCTTCTAAAAAACTCTCTGTTCCTTTGTCAGGAAATACACTAACAACAGACCCCCAAGGGATTTGTCACAACATGTTTATATTTTATAACACACTAGCCTCAAGAGAAGTCATGATCTTGCATAGAAAATGATTATTTCTCAGTTAAATCCTACATTTAATTTTCCTGTAATCCATCTCTTTTAGACTGACACATTTAACAATTCTTCTTCTGAACAAAATACACTTTAAAATACCTTGAACATTGCTGAATTTAATGTTAGCAATAACTATGAGATTTTGGATTCTTTGATTTATTTAGATTCCACTATTGAAACATTCTCATTTTGTTGCATTGGATACATAATAAAAATAGAGACATAAAATTCTTTGGCTCAAATTAAAACATGACATAAAGACTGGCATAAGTTACAATTCTGTAAGTAGATGTACAGAAACCTAGACTGCTGCAGGATAGGAAAGAGGTGAGTAGCAAGTAGAATAACAGGAGAATAAAGGATAAATCAAGAGATAATACCAACATTTATATTACCTCTGAATTTGGCATTTTGGATGTTTATAGTGCAACAGCTGAAAACAACTAATATGTACAAAAATTTGGCAATATGAAAATTTGTTGTCAAAATTTAGATCTAAACAAAATGCAAAAAGGATCTGAAATCCTCAAAACTTTTGCTCATTTCTGTTTAAGTGATGGTAAAACTGCAGTGTTGAACAATGTTTAACCGCCAGCATAAAATAAAATAAAATATATAGTAGAAGACGACAGTAGGATTATGAATTCAGTAATGTATATAGAATAGTTTTGATAAGAACTGGTGAGAGAGAACTTTACAGAGTAGAGAAAATGGGGTCTATGGAGGGGCAGGAATCACTAATCAGTTGTACCTCATTATTTAGAACCAACTATTTTATTCCTAATATAGGCACCTCTGCATTCTAGTGAATAGTGACTGCATATGTGAAGGGACATCACTGATATCAAGGTTGTACTTGGTGATTGAACCACTCATCTGCACCAGTAGCACAAGCCACATCTAAGTTAGCTGTCATTTTATTTTATTTATTATGTGCACCATAGCACCTAATAACCCTAGTCATGGACTAGAACTCCATTTTGCTAGGCACTGTACAAATATAAAACAAAAAGATGGCCTCTGCCCCAAGGAGCTTACAATCTGAGTATACTTCAAGACACTAGATGGATGCAGACAGACTGAAGTGTATTAGGCAGTAAAGATATAATATTTCTTAGCATGATTAGCCAGTGTGCTCAGCACACTTGCAAGCTAGCCATTTAGTTGATTTATTTGGGGTTGATCCTGCTATCAGCAGGGGGTTGGGCTAGATGGCCTCCTGAGGTCTCTTCCAACCCTAATCTTCTATGCTTCTATGATTATGGTAACAGAGTGTTTTGAGGAGGGCTAATAGCTATTGCTTTGGGGCCTTATTCATGCTGAAGACTACTTTGCTTCACAAGGGGCCCGTCAGATGACTGATGGAGGAATGTACTATGCATTGTGAATAAGGATATTACAATATGACTCTTTGTATATCTTAAGGTACGTCTAAACTACATGGCTCCGTCGATGGAGCCATGTAGATTAGTGTACTCGAAAAAGGGAAATGAAGCGGCGATTTAAATAATCACAGCTTCATTTACATCAAAATGGCTGCCGCGCTGTGCCGATCAGCTGTTTGGCAGCACAGCGCAGTAGTCTGGACGCTTTGTGGTCAACACGGACTTCCCGTGTCGACCGCCCTGGTAAACCTCGTTCCACAAGGCATAACCTATTTAGATTAGGTTTCTAGACATTTCCCTATGTCTAGAAACCTAATCTACATAGCTCCATCGACAGAGCCACGTAGTCTAGACATACCCTTAGGCTTTGTTACTCCCTTCACCACTGGTTTGGCCAAAAGAACCTATTCTATTAAGATCACATACCTGTTTGCTTATGTGAAGACACAGAAAACAGGTATGTGATCTTAATAGAATGAAGAGTCCATTTGCTGCTTTTATTTCATGCCATGCTTCATTTTTATTTATTATTATAAATTCACAATCAGTGTTCTGAAAATTGTTATTTATTGTGCTCTGTAACAGATCAGTGCCTCCATCATGGCTCTCCATTTTTAATGCCTTCCTTAATAAAAAGTTCCCATGAAAGTGCTTTTATTACTGATGGATGTGACCATAACTACTGTGGTTGGATGTGTTATAATGCTATTTTTTGAAATTCTATGATGCAAAAACCTGAGCACTTTTTTGGTGTTATTTATTTATTTATTTAGACGTTGTGTTTTGGGAAAAAACCACCAAAGCTCAAACTCATACATTTTTCTTCAAGAGGTGAATCATAGGCAATTAACAGGAACAATTCTAATTAACTGACATAATTAAAAAACTAATAATGTTTAACATTATTGTTTTATACAATGACATTAGCTTTAACAGCCTAGCAACACATCAAGATTTCATTTGCATAGTCACTGAGTATATTATTTATTCTTGGTTTCTTTGGTAACCAAATTGACAATAGGAACATCAGTGTGAATTCCTAAATTGTTTTGCCATATAGTTTCATAATTTATGCCATTGGCAGTAATTGTAATGTCTGTATAATTTCCTTTTAATTATCAACTAATGAAATTTACATTCATTTGGGTAAAAAACAAATATTCATATTCAAATTTCAATCACCTGTCCAAGTTTACATTCAGTTTGCTGATGTCTGGAACCTTATATTTATTTGTATTTTAAATGTCAAACTGTGAAAGATGTATTGAAATCTCTTTGATTATTAATGGTTGGAGGAACATTGTTTATTGTATGTGTTTCTACGGCGCTCTTCTGGCTTCAAAGTTTTAGAAGATGCTTCTTTCAGAAAAGAAGAGAGAGTGAGATACCACTGTCTTTTTCACATTAAACTCTAAGGATCTTAAGTGGAATTAATTCTGTATACTTTAATTGCAGAATAATCTCTGTCTGTTCCCTTATCTCTTGATTTATTACATGCATTTATTTGTAGTTTGAAAAATTCTCATCAGTTTCCCAGGGAATTAATTTAGATTTCCAAAAGAAAAAAAAAAGAAAAAGAAAAAAGGTGGCGGGATGGGGAGGAAATTACCTCTAAATTCAAATTAAGATGCTAATTACAATAATTATTTTATGAAATTATATAAAAACTTTATACATATGAGTATAGTCATTTTGGAAAAAGTGTTTTGCAAATAAACTTAATTGAACTCAATTTTTGAATGGAACAGTTCTTCAGTTCAGTTTTTCTTAAATAATGGCAATTGGGGAAAAGCAGAATAGACCTATTAAGCCTCCTTTAAACCCTGATTCTGCAACTATAAGCCTTTTAATCACATGCCTAGGTATCTCCATGATCAGAAGCTTACACTGATGCAACCCCATTGAAGCCAGTGGGATTGCATCTGTGTAACTAAGGAAAGGATTTGTCCAGATGGACCAAATTCTTTCCCTGGTGCAAGCTCACTGTTGCATCAGAAATTGATTTGGCTGACTGTGTGTAGTGAGCATAACTGATAGGGTCATCTCAGGCAAGAAGCCAGCAAGACAAGTGAAGCTACTGAATGTAGTGAGACCAGTGACTAAGAAGTAGACCAAGTTCTGGGAAAGAAGCATGTTAAATGTCAGCCACCACCTCAAAGGGAAGATTAAGATAATTTCTCTGGTTCTGGTGGAGTTGCCAGTTCCTTGCCCCTTTTCTCAATGAAACAGGTTAAAGGGTAGGATGCCTTTCAGTGGAGCCCCTGGATGCAATGCTGGCAGCACATCTGATTTGTTGTGAATCCATGCGAGACAAATTACACTAATGAGCGGATAATCTGGGCCAGTCCTTGAGGTGAAGCACACTTTGATTGCATGGGTTGGCTTTGTTTTTTTGTTTTGTCGAACATGAGTTTTGCACATAGAACCTATTAAACCTTTTTTGATGAAAAAAGGAAAGCTTGACAATAATAATTGCTAATATGCTATGTCTCTTGACAGATAATGTGGGTAGCCATTAGTGTGCTGAAGACTAAATCCAAACCAAATTTTATGCATGGTGCCAGGAAAAGGTTCTGCTGAAAATGGTGGCTGTATTAGCATACTCTTTTCTAGCTATTTAGATTTTTTACAAGCTGAGCATCCAACTTAATCAAAATGCACTAAATATACAGACCTATCAGTTCCTCCAGATCAAATCAAATACTCTGAGAAATGTATTGACCTCAAGAGAACTATATTGACCACATACACAGTCCCCAAAATGCCACACCCAGCCTAACCACCATTCATCTGCCGATGGGTAAGGGAAAAGAGGCAGTCCATATTACCCTGACCCATGCTGAGAGCACTTTATTCTGCAAATTGTTCTCACATGACCTGATTCCCTCACCATGACTTCATTGAGTAGTTTTCTTATTTTGCAAGTGTAACCCACTCACCTAGAGGATGTGGTTCACTGTCCCATGTAGTGGCACTTAGACCACTTACAGCAAGAGATAGGAGCAAGGGAGCTCTACTTCCTAAGCTGAGAGACAGCTGGCTTCATAGATCAAACTTTAGAGGGCCCCTGCACTAAGCTCCAGTGGTCCCAGGTTCAACTCTGCCTGGGTGGTGATTATGGCCTTGCTCCCCATCCTCTGGCCCAAGGACTATTGCTTGCAGCTCACAGAGGAGGGCATGGCCTCACAGACAGTGTCTGCATGGATGAGTGATCACCTCTCCCTTTCTATTCTCCATAGCTGGACCAGCCGTCACTGAGGGGCAATCCACGCCATCAGAGGCAGATGCCTGACCCCAGGGGAGCCGCATGCACAGGTGGGTCCATGAGAACCTCATGAGGGAGCATCCTGCATGGCTGTCCTGCATGACATGCTGCAAACCCTGGCCCAGAAGGTCTGGGATGATGCCCAGTGACAGACCTGCATGTGGGATCAGCTTGTGCGGCAGGGTGACAACATTTGGCCATCATCCAAGAAATGATGGCATACCCAGCTCCTGTCCCTGCCCCCCCAAACAGTCTAACTGCCACTACATGGGACAGTGAATCACACTCATTAGGTGTGTGCATTACATACATCCCATAAACTTAGAAAGTGTGTCCTGAGCTTCAAAGGCCCAGTTGAGAGCCCAGGTAAGTCCCCACTTATAAATAGGTTTGAACCTGGCACCTCTGGAGCTTAATGCAGAAGCCTCTACAGTTTGAGCTATCAAGCCAGCTGGTCCTAGGTTTGAATCTGCCTGTAGGAGGTTACACGAGTACAGGTTGAACTTCTCTTGTCTGGCGCACACTGCACCAGCAAATCCATGGATTTTAGTTAGCTGGATGCCCTCTTATAATGGATGCGGCCAAGTTTCCCATCATCCCATAAAGGTTGTATACCCCCACAAGAACATTAAGTGTTCTGTGCTACTATTAACTCTGATTTACCCTTAAATGGCTTCTAAGAACCCAGTAAGCATTGGAAGTGTTGGTAATGCTGCTAGACAAATTTGTTATTTTCTGGCAAATTTGGCACAGGTCAGGTCCTGAGGGTGCCAGATTAGAAAGGTTCAACCTGTAGTTACTTGTATAAGGCTTTGCAGAATTAATACAACTCTTGAGGGGAAATAGTCTTATGCAGAAAGAGTTTTTAATCTGTGCCAATGTTTATAGGTATGCATTAAGGGATGCTTCAACCACTGCTGGTATGTGACCTTGTGAGGGACCTTTTTGTTGGGACCTAAAAACTAGAGCACCTAAAATTGTAATGATAAAATCTTTGGACGTTGAGTAAGATAAAAAATATTGACATTAAAGAATCATAGCGTGCTATCCAAAATTCCCCTCGTAATAGATTAAGGGGAAGAGCAATAGACACCTAGAACTTCAAAGCTTTGAACACCAGAGTTAAGAATTGACCAGTGAATCACAAAGCTCATTTTGGAACCAGAAGTAGTCACAAACAACCTCCATTCTGAGGTAATTCTGAGCTTGTACTGTATAACATGGAAATGAAGCATTACTAATGATAACATTAATATTATATTATTATAATAATAAAATTAATATGTTGTAATTATAGATAGTGAGTAAGTATATGCAGAAGGTAACATGCTGGCCAATGTTTCACCTGACCTAAGTGTGGTTTTTTTGTTTTATTTGTTAATTTCTCTCTGCTGATTTGTTTAAAATGATGTTGTTAGCAAGATATGCAATGTGTTGTGTTGGAAAAGGTAACAAAGAGTTACAAACATGTAATGATAATCAAATACTCCCTTTCTCTGGGAAACTGAGAAACAGGTTGATTAGGGCAACATGATCCAGAAATTGCTTGTGCATGCATAATGTAAGCATACATGTGAAAAAGGGCTGTAAAACTGAAACAATACCAGACCAGAAACTGAAGAAGGAGCCTGAAGGACTAGACTAGGAGAACAGATGAGGTGAGCAGAGATGACCATCCTGGAGGTGCCCCAGAATTCAGCAACTAGGACCCATTTACTTATTTTGTTTTGTCTGTTACTACTTGTCTGGCATGAATGTCTGTCTAGACATTGTAAGTGACAATGATTCTGTCAGAAATCGTATTAAATAAAAACCAAAACCTGACTAAGCCTAAATAGGGTAGATGTATGATTCAGTTTCCCACCTTACACTCCCAACATAACAGAGCACAAGCTCCTTAAAATAAGAGGAAAGGGCCACTTTTAAGAAATGAACATCTGTGATCACACAAATTATACTCAGAAATAGGGATCCAAGTCTGGGTCCACTGAGCAGCATTTCTGTAGCAGTTGAAAATTCATTTCATTTCATTTCATTATCTGAACTGTTCAAGCACCCCAGTTTGGATCCGAGAAATCTTAAACATGTAGGAAACTCATTTACCCCTGTTGAGGCTCCAGCTTCTTTTCTTCTATTAAGGTAGAGTTGTCTTGCTTATCCACACTGGCAGATTATCTATCTATCTATCTATCTATGGAATATTTGCTGAAATCTGCCATGATAGAAGCTGTATTGTTACTTTTTTATGTTTTATTGAGATCTGTTTCAAGTCTACTTTACTAATCTCTCATCTGTTACAAATACATCTCTTGATACATTAAAAAGGAGAGAGCTGTCTCTGAGGTGATGCAGTAAAGAACAAAGAGAACAGCATCTGCCCTCTGAGATTTTACTAATGAAGAAAGTTATGGTATCGTTAACTTGGAAAGACAAAACACAGTTGTCAATGTGGAATGTTTTCAAATTAGGGAGAAATTAACACATAAAGTTTTTGTATTTGCATAAGTCCTGCATTGCTCACATACAGAGAACCGCACACTGCTCTCCATGACACACTGCAAATCTTGACCTAGATGCAGTTATCAGTTACATATTCATAGGTGTAAATTCACGGTAACTTCCCTGACATTAATGGATTTATTTCAGATTTACATCAGTGTAAATGCGATTATAATTTTGTATGTGCTGCACCCATTGTGAATATGAAGCTCTGATAAGCACAGAACAAGTGCAGAATATGTAATAGATTTCCACCTGTTGGGCAAACATCTCAGCCCTCATGCATTTGTATAAATCAAGACTGACGGTATTACACTCAGTGGAGTTATATTTGGAACAGAATGAGATTCTATGTTGTCACCTGCCACAGCTACATTTGTGGCCTGAATTGTATTACAGATTTTGTATTGTTCCCATAAAACATTACCATCACATAAATAACTAAATGTAACCCTTCTGCCAATGCTGTCATAGGCAACTGGAGTCAGGCCCTTATTGTAATGGGATTCTTTCTTTCTTTCTTTCTTTCTTTCTTCTGGTTTTGTTTTATTTTGTTTTGCTTGAGGCCCCCTCACCCTAAGAATCTGAGAACTTATAGCCACTCTGGACACCTTTGTGAGGCAAAGCTGTGCCTAATCACTAGCAAGAAGTTTTAAACACACAAATATGGGGTGGGGGGGAAGAGGAAAGAAAAGGGAACAGCCTCATAGAACAGAGACAGATATTTTCATTGTAGCACCTTCCATCACCTCAGGGTGTATAAAGTTGCGCTCCCTAACAATTGGGATCTTGAATTGCTGATACAGTTTATTCTGCTGGCTGTTATTCTGAAATGACAAAGCGAGTGTCTACACAGCAATTCTGTCAAAATAATAGACGGCTTATTCCAACTTCTGTAAACCTCATTCCACGAGGAATAAGGATGCCTATTCCAAAATAGCTATTTCAGAATAGCAGTAGTGTGGAAGCTCCACTGCTGCTATTTTGAAATAGCTCCCTCCCAGGACCGCTCAAACTAATTACTCCCCAGTGCCTCCTGGGGCTCTCAGTCGAGGTAGCACGTCCACATTAGGGAACCCTGCCTTGGACTAATTTTGAGGCTTTCCTGTAGTGCTATTTTGAAATAAGCTATTTTGGAATATTTCTTCTGTATTAGCAAATATCAAAATGAGAGTGCAGTGTAGACGTATCCTCTGTTTATAGTTCAGTGGCGTTGCAAAGCGGAGTGTGGGGGGGAAGTTGTCCCGGGCGCCATGCTGGAGGGCGCACCAATTTAGTCCTCCTCAACTCCCCCTTTCATCCCTCAGCTCACTTGCTCCTCCTCTGCCCACCGCCACCAGCCTGACCCTCCTCCATCTCTGCTGGCGGGTTAATGCATGCAGGGGCCTGGCCCCAAACTGGAGGGGGTGGGGGAAGACATGATACAAGCTCTTCCCCTCCTCCCATGGTTGGGCTTAGCCGTGAGCCAGGTTTGGGGCCCCGCTGTATGGCAGCGGCAGGGGGACGGTGCAAATTTTGCCTTTGCCCCAAGCGCATAACCCCCTCATTACGCCTCTGTTATAGTTCCAGGAGTTTAGTAAAATCAGGGCAACTCTAATGATTCACCATCTAGGACTGGGTGGGGGGCTTACCTGCCCTGAATTTCTCTGTTCCTACTACATGCTACTGCTTTCACTCTGCTGCTCACTGCTGCTGAAAGATGTGGCCCATGGGTGAATCCAACTGCTGCCTTCCTCTGCCTGTCAGGCGACTGAAACTGCTACTGGGCTCTGCCTGATGTTTTCCACAAGCCAGCCAACCAGGACCTCTGGTGAGCTGTGCAGTAATTATAGCTTTTAACTCAGCTCTTTCAGATATGAGGTGATCAATGGCCTTAAGAACCCATTAGAATCCCCTCCTGCCAGAAAGCAATTCCAGGCAGTTAAAACATGCTGAAAGAATGAAGAGGCATTTTTTGTTGTTGAAAAAAAAAGATCTATGACAATTTTCACAATGTAGGTCTAATAGACTGGAACACATTGATAGTATTATCTGAAACAAAGAATGAAGTAAAAATCATCAATGAACAGAAGCCACTACTCTGCAAACACTTCAGCATGTCTTATTTTTATTACCATTTAATCAACGGGAATGTTGACGATAGTAAAGTTAATCACATATGTGACTGATTGCAGGAAGGGGGTCACAGAGAAAAACCAATAGGAAAAACAAATCAGTTAAAGAAAACAGAACGAGATAAAGATATTTCTCGCCAGCACATCCTGTTTCACAGTTTTCTCTCTTAGCACTGTCCATAATCAGTGTAAAGGAAAAATGATTTCATGCACTAGAACTTTGGGTAGGCAGAAGAGTTTCAGAAACATTGCACCAGCACAGTCTCAAAATTTGGCATATCTATATGGACAATGGATCCTGGCAAAAGTTGGAGACAACAAATGGTCTTTCTTAACATTTTGGGGGCAGGAGGACCAGAACACCCTGCTTGTGATTGAACCTACAACAGTTGCCAGGTGGTCTGGACCGATGCTTTGGACACCTGATCTGGAATAACATTATTTGATGTCATAAAGTATTGCAGGTGGGATAAATGAACAGATGCAAATTCACTGAAGACAACAGCACACATGATTCTATTAGTGTCTAAAGGATTTGGCCTTGCTTATCCCATTTGTCTTCCTGGAGCACAGTTCCCGGATAGACTAACCACCTTTGCGTTGCTGTGACTCAAACTTGGCTAATGTATATCTCCTTGCCTTTTGTAGATACAACACTAGGTGGCAGTATAGTATCATATTACTGGCACCCTCCTCTCTCCAAATGCAGCTCATGCTGCTATTATTAAGCACTTATCTGACACTGAAGGAAAAGGGAGGGTTGTCCGCATTGATTCTTACCTACCGTATTCAAAGCAAGTGGGCCTGTATTATGCTGAAAAAAAGCATCTTTACATGTGAAAGGGCCCTTCCAGCTGTCCCACCAAGATAAGATATCTATCCATGAATAGTCATTTAATTTTACTTTACTGTATTTGGGCCTGTTTCTTTCTCGGTAAATACCACAGATCACAACGATGCAAGATCACAGCAGAAAATGGTTTAAAAATTGGTCTGAATCACTAATATGGATGGCTCTCACCCCTCAGGCCAGCTGACTTGCACTGATTTCAATGAGCTTTGAGTATTTTTAGGAAAAACTATTTCACTAGGAGGGTGGTAAAGCACTGGAATGGGTTACCTAGGAAGGTGGTGGAATCTCCATCCCTAGAGGTTTTTAAGTCTCGGCTTGACAAAGCCCTGGCTGGGATGATTTAGTTAGGGTTGGTCCTGCTTTGGGAAGGGGGCTGGACTCGATGAGGTCTCTTCCAGCCCTATGATTCTATGATTTTATGAATCAAGCCTCAAGAAACCACACAGGCTGCGTCTAGACTGGCATGATTTTCCACAAATGCTTTTAACGGAAAAGTTTTCCATTAAAAGCATTTGCGGAAAAGAGCGTTTAGATTGGCACAGACGCTTTTCCGCAAAAGCACTTTTTGCAGAAAAGCGTCCGTGCCAATCTAGACGCGCTTTTGCGCAAGAAAGCCCCGATCGCCATTTTAGCCATCGGGGCTTTTTTGCGCAAAACAATACCACATTGTCTACACTGGCCCTTTTGCGCAAAAAGGACTTTTGCCTGAATGGGAGCAGCATAGTATTTCCGCAAGAACACTGACGATCGTACATGAGATCGTCAGTGTTCTTGTGGAAATTCAAGTGACCAGTGTAGACAGCTGGCAAGTTTTTCCGGAAAAGCGGCTGATTTTCCGGAAAAACTGGCCAGTCTAGACATAGCCACAGGGTATATACCTAAATCTATTAAGTGAACTCGTGGCTCCATTAAACTCAGTGGCAAAACTCCCATTGACTTCAGGGGGCCCAGGATTTCATCCAGTGAATACAATTCTGCTCCTATTAGAAGCAGAACTGATTTTGTTGGACCTTGGAGGGGTCGCGCAAGCAAAGATACACAGCACACCATTTATTTCAATTCACTTTCAATTACAATGAATTACATGATGACATATTGGGAGGTAACAACAGACTGGCTTTGACTGCCTCCCATTAAAACCACATATAAATTCAAAGTAACTGTCAATTTCACTAGATTGAGTTCGACCTCTGGAAACAAGAATTTTAATTGAACACTGATCATCAGCTAAAAATGAAGAATCCTTTCAGAAATCATATCAGACCACAAGCCAGCTAACAATGTTTAGCAGCTGCTCTTTGTTTTATAGGCTCCTAGAGATAAATTGCACAGAGACTGAATCCATTTTCTATGGCAAAATTAGTTGGTCCTTTTGAGTCCTATGATCAATGTTATATTACTCAACTATAGTTATGATGGGTTAATGGGATGCCACAATAAATCTAACAATATTTTTGCAGGTTCTAGATTTCTGCATTTCAGAAACTCCTGACTTCTGTGTTAATGTAGTTATTGATAAGATTTCTAAATGGAAAAAAATGGGAAAAAATTATTTTCATATTTAACAAAAACTTGTGTAAACTCTTCTTGAGAGCTGCCAGTGTAGAATCATAGAATACTAAAGCTGGAAGAGACCTCGAGAGGTCATCAAGTACAGTCCCCTGCCCTCATGAAAGAACCAAGCACCAGATCATCCCTGACAGATGTCTGTCTAACCTGTTCTTAAATAGCTCCACTGATGGCGGGTCCACAACCTTCTTAGCCAATTTATTTCAGTGATTAACGACCCTGACATTTAGGAAGTTTTTTTCCTAATGGCCAACCTAAACCTCCCTTACTGCAATTTAACCCATTGCCTCTTGTTTCATCATCAGAGATTAAGGTGAATAATTTTCTCCCTCCTCCTTGTGACACCCTTTGAGGTACTTGAAAGCTGTTATCATGTCCTCGCTCAGTTGTCTCTTCTCCAAACTAAACAAACCCTATTCTTCCCTCATAGGTCCTGTTTTCTGGAACTTTAATCATTTTTGTTGTTATTCTCTGGACCGTCTCCAATTTGTCCACATCTTTCCTGAAATGTGGTGCCCAGAACTGGACACAATACTCGAGCTAAGGCCTAATCAGCACAGAGTAGAGGGAAAGAATTATTTCTCGTGTTTGCTCACAACACTCCTGTTAATGTAGTTTCCCTCTTGTGCTCAGTAATTTTGTGTGTGTGTGTGTGTGTTTGGATTTTTTCCCCAATTACTTGTCAAATAGGTATGTGTCAGCTCTTTCGCTTGCAGATCATTTATGTGCAGTTTATTACCAGTATCTGGTATTTGAAATGGAAACTAAATCTGGACAGGCCATATACAATGTATGTTGCTGTTCCATGGCTGGACGAGCATAATTCTTGTCTTTGGAATTCTGGTACAAATATTTCTCTCTCACTCTCTGTATTTGCCTTACCTGAAAATATTCATTTGGGGGCAAGTATGACACTTGCTCAGTGGAGTTAAACAGTGGGTAAGATGACCATAGATATTCCCACTGCCACTTCATGGGCTGTTGCTACACTACAAAAGCAGAGGCGCACTCGACTATTTGGAGCATATGACCTAGGAGGAGAGGCTGAGGGAGTTGGGTCTGTTTAGTCTGCAGAAGCGAAGAGTGAGGGGGGATTTGATAGCAGCCTTCAACTTCCTGAAGGGAGGTTCCAAAGAGGATGGAGGAAGGCTGTTCTCAGTAGTGATGGATGGCAGAACAAGGAGCAATGGTCTTAAGTTGTGGTGGGAGAGGTCCAGGTTGGATATTAGGAAAAACTATTTCACTAGGAGAGTGGTGAAAGACTGGAATGGGTTACCTAGGGCAGTAGTGGAGTCTCCATCCCTAGAGGTGTTTAAGTCTCAGCTTGACAAAGCCCTGACTGGGTTGATCTAGTTGGGATTGGTCCTGCCTAGAGCAGGGGGCTGGACTTGATGACCTCCTGAGGTCTCTTTCAGCTCTATAGTTCTATGATTCTATGATTAGCCAGTTAATCTAAACTTAACATCCATAGTCACAAGTAATTATTTTTAGAAGTAGTACATATTATATCCTGGATGTCCATCTTAAACAGACTCAAATATTGTTTTATTCCCCTTTCTCTAGCTTCTTCAGTCTTTGACACTGCACCAAATTATTGCTATTTTGGATTTATTACTTCCTCGCCTGCCTCAATAAAATTCTCGATCTTCTCTTTTATTTCACATTCCAAGGGTGTAATAGGTGATAATTTTGAGCCTATAGAAATGCCCCAGCCTGAAATCAAAGATGTGTCCTTTAGAGTGGCAGGTAAAAAACAATGAAAATGCATTAAAATTGGTTTTGTTACCATTTTAAAAATCTTAATTTTTACTTGAACATATACATATGGAATAAGAATTCAGTGCAGCCATATTACCTTCCAAATTAACACAGCATAACACTATGCCAAAAAGATGTAGGGCCTGATCCCAAGCCTTTGCGGTTAATCAGGTCCTTACTTTGCCAGTTATTATTGAAGGATCTAGTATTTGATTTCACACTCTAGTTACAGAAGCTGCACAGGGCAAGGTACACTATATCAGCAGTCTTCAAACTATGGGTTGTGACCCAGTACTGGGTCATGGAATGTCAGGCACTGGGTCTCATTGCTGCAAAGGGGTCAGGTGACCAATGGGGGTGCTATGGCAGGTTACCTGCCTGTCCTGGCACCACAGACTGTGCTGCACCCCAGAAGCAGCCAGCAGCAGTCGTGGCTCCAAAGTGTGTGGAGGGGGAAGAGCACACAGGGCTCAGAACACTGCCCCTGCCCTGAGTACTAACTCCGCACTCCCACTGGTTGGGAACCTGCTGCTGACTGTTTCTGGGGGCAGCATGGTCCGTGGTGCCAGGAGAGACAGGAAGCCTACCTTTGCACCGCTGCTGCACCGCTGACCAAGAGCCACTCAAGGTAAGCCCCTCCTACTCCAACACTGACCCTCTCCGAAGCCAGTCTCCTCCAACACCCCAAAGCTCCCACCCTCAGCCCCATCCTGGAACCCACATTCTAGTCAAATTATGTTGGGTCACAGGCAAACATTTTCTTCAACTGGGTCATGAGGAAAAAAAGTTTGAAAACCACTGGATTATAAGACCATGAAGTCCATGGAGAAAAGAACATGCCCTTGCTGTCTATAGAGAAAATATGATTAAACTGAACCTCAGGTTGTTTAGTTCAATTTTTGCATTGCTCGGTGCTAGTGCACAAAAAGAAAAGCTCCACCTGTGTTATGGTAATGGCATGCATCATGCTGCCACCTCCATGTTACCCATGGGTGAATTACAAGTGTGTCATGTCCCATAGGCAAACTCCTTTCTAATTACACAGCCATCCTACTACTGTGCATCTGTCTGCTGAAAATGTTGGGAAAGGAACAATTCCCCCCAGAGTCATGTTCAGCTCTTTTATATTACTGTAATTTGCCATAAGAGCCAGGACATACATCTAGTCCATATGCCTGGACATGCATCACATTTTAGATTTTAAAAATAAAGTGGTTGCACAGGCATTTCAAACATATTTACCAATATCTTTAATCTGCAATAGTAGGATTCTATTTTTAGCACAAGGGTTGCCATTCACATAAATTATTATTTATCATCTTTTCACACTGGTAAAAGATGAACAATTACTACCTATTCATGGCCAGTGGGTATGCTAGCTGGCAGAAGGCATTTCCTTCCTAAACCACCAGCCTGGCCCTGCCCACACTCCGCTCCCATAATGCCTACTGCAGGCATACTGGATGAGGAGTGTTCACCTGACCTCCTCAGTGCTCTGAGCCCGGGGAGACTGGGACCTGGTCCCCCACCTCAGTGTTGCTGGGGGGAGGTGCAGCTTGATTCCTGTGGGGGAGGAGGGACTTGGGAAGAAGGGGTGGAGCTGGGGAGAAGACTGGGGGCTTGCTTCCCCCAGCCCTAACTTCACCCACCATCCAAGCATTAATTTATGGATCAGTAACTTTGTTTCTCAAAGATGATGATGTTGTGGCCTCAGGGATTCCCATCTAGGAACAGCCAGAGGAAAAACAGCTTCATGTTTTATAAGCCCAGTGATTTTGGGGAGCATAGTCAGTGCAGTGTATCACTACTTCTATAGACTAGGCTTGATAGCATTTTCTGACACAAAAGGAAAAAAGTAAGACTTGCCACATTTAGATTCTAAATGGTTCTTTCATGATGTGCTCAACATGCTTCACTTAAAACCAAGAGACAAGTGTATAGACCATGAGTGAAGCCATCAAAAGCCAGAAGTATAAATGTCCATTACTTGCTTCATTGATTATGGCAAAAGCCTCAAGTCTTTGTGCAACAGGAACTGGGCAGAGAACGTTCCCCTCCAGAATCAGACATAAGAGCTAATGGCAAACTATTCAAAACTGGCTATTATTTTGGGATTCTTCGAGTGTTGGGGCCCACTTTGGGTTTGATCTGCAGAGTCACTGAACACTCACAATTCCAGATGATATCAATAGGAGCTGCAGGTGCTCCTCACCTCTGAAAATGAGGTCCAAGAGCAAAACACCCACAGATGGAGGCACTCAAAGTTAGTGACTACTTTCTATGAAGTTTCCCAAACTCAACCCTGCTGTAAGTGGATGCTATTTTGCTGACACAGGGCTGGTTTTTTTACCCTAAGAGCCTGATTCTGCTTTCAGAAGCAGCAGTATATTTAAGCGTTATTGGATTGAAGTAAATGGAAATACAATGTAAAAATAGCATATTTTTTCTGAGATCAGAATGGGACCCTTGGACTCTATAGAAGCTGAGCCATGGCATTTAGAAATTTGACCTCTTGCCTGGCTAAACCACACAATGTTTTGTATCATGTTACTTGTTTGATGTTATGTCCAAGACCCCAGTTTGATACTGTTCAAATAGTTGGAAGCAATGGCACAACAAAAGATTAAATGGCAGAAAAGTAGTCTCTTCAGAAATACAGAATTAATGGAAAGTGTTACATTTTCAGGATACTACAAGAATCCAGATTGATCAGGATTCTTTTTTGTCATTTACAACACAGTTTTATAACCCTAGCTTTCTAAAAAGTAGAATGCACTTATCTTAGCCACAGTAACTCAGGATTCCATTTTGAATTAACAGCTTGATTTTTTCCAAATCAATCTCGAAAGCAGCAGCTGTGAGAAGGGGGCAAAGAGATTGACATGGATTGTGGATCAATCCAGTGGGAAGCAAATGAACAGAAGGGAATTTAGCAACTATTCCAAGCACAGATTATCAGTTCACCAAAACCACTCAAGCGAGTTGTTGGTGAATGATTGATTTGGGGAATTCATTATTCATGTATATTAACAGCTCTGTGAGATGGAACACCTTTGGATATAAATTCATCAAAATCCAACAGACTTTATAAGTACAATGTTTCACTTTTGAGTTTTATTTTATCTAAAAATTCAAGGTTAGACATTAGATACTATCCCAGTAAGACTTTAAATGCAAGACTGTAACTTAAACATCTATGACCCTGATCCTGCAAACTGACATACACAGCCTACTTGAGCCAGGGACAGCTCCATAGGCTTTGCAAAAGCCTATATGGGTGGAGGAGTTCATCTGCGTGGAGCTCTATCAAAGTCAAAGGGGGCACTGGGCACATGGAGGGGTCTGCCCATGCAGCTCTGGTTGTGCCACTTTAAATCACAGGCAAAATCCTTGTCCCACTAAGATCAAAAGGCAAAATTCCCATTGATTTCAATGGGAGTCCCATGCTTGAAAGTTTTCTTCTGATCAGAATGAATTTATTGTCATCTAGGGACCAACAGTACAAATATACAGGGGAATAACTGTATTTACATGAGTAAAATCATGGCTTGCAGGATTGGACTCCTAAACAGGAGACAGCCCACAATGAAGTAACTGAATTAATTCTATAATCATAACTTGTCAAACCAGATCTTGTCTCCACAGCTTCTATATACATATAGCAACTTTTCCCTGAGGACTAATGGGTTTCTATGTAGTACCTTTAAGATTTATATATCTATTATATTCATTAACATCAACAAGCCTGAATGATTTCCTACATGGAAAAGAATAAAACCCACATTTCAGTTCTAAGTAAAATTTCATGGGGGAGATTTTTTTTTCCTGAGTTGATGAACCCATCTCCAGTTACAATCCTACATTTTTGTTCCAACTTTTACTAAGAATATTGTAAATTAGGGCTGTCAAGTGATTAAAATGAATTGTGATTAATCATGCTGTTAATAATAAAATACCATTTATTTAAATATTTATGGATAGTTCCTATATTTTCAAATATATTGATTTCAGTTACAATGTGGAATCCAAAGGGCACAGTGCTCACTTTATTTTTTATTACAAATCCTTGCACTGTAAAAACCAGAAGAAATAGTATTTTCAATTAACCTAATACAAGTACTGTAGTGTAATCTCTATCATAATAGTTGGACTTACAAATGTAGAATTATGTACAAAAGAATAACTGCATTCAACAACAAAACAAATGTAGAACTTTAGAGTCTACAAATCCACTCAGTCCTACTTCTTGTTCAGTCAATTACTCAGACAAACATGTTTGGTTACAAGTTTCAGGACATAATGCTGCTAATTTCTTCAGAATCGTTAGAGCATCTTGCTAAGTTAGGCAAAGGGGACAGCTGCCCTGCGGTTTGACCATTTAAAAGGGTCCAGGGATTCTGGCTGCTGTCAAGAAGCAACAGCTACTTTAAATTGCTGCTGGAGCCCTGTGCAGGCACCCCTGAAGAGTTGGCTCAGGGAGACTACTCCCAGGCCAGTCTCTTCACCCAAAGCTCCACTTTTCCATGGGTATGCAGGTGGGTCCCCTCCCACCTTGCCCAGAGGCCCAGCAAGTCTCTCCACAGTCCTGAGGGCACCCAAAATCACTGGTTACTCATGAGTAATATTTAAGCCCTTATAGTCTCCTACATAGATTATTAATTGAGTTCCTTCTGCAAGGCACATATGCGGCATAGCTGCCATATTCTTCACTATGCATGGACATCAGTCCGGGGTGACTCGTATTTCACATTTCTTTGGTTTTGCACCACGATCTGCTACAAATTAATGTGCACTTGAATCCCCCTCAAGTTTTTCTTTTCCCTCACAGTGCTGTGAATTTTTTGTTTCATTATACCTTACAGCTGTTTTATATAAATAATTTAAATTATATTATGAGATAATTACATAATTGTTTTGACTGGATAAATTGCTGCAAACATTTTCACTGACTGCAAACATTTGATACTTAGCATGTCTCATATTCCATCTCTTATTCATAGCTCTGTGTAAAGTTAATGGGGACCTTTCAAGCACAAATCAGTGGGAGAAGTTAATGTTGAGTGTCAGAAGCCAATCCTGCATAACGGAGCATGTTGTTTCAGCTGTTCTTCACTGGTGAAAGGGCCATAACCAGTGGGTATATTTTAGAGAGCCCCTAGACTGCTCCAAAGTATCTAAGGGCTGGCACGGGAAAGGTTCCAGAATCAAAGAGCTGCAGCACCTATTTTCCACTGTCTAGCATATATAGGGCACAGCAGAAAACCAGGCCCTATGACTCTTAGGAAGCTAGGCATGCTAAGGAGGAAAGGAAGACAGATCAGGTCTTCTGGCCCTGGCTGCTATTCCACATTTAGCACCAGTGTAGGGTCTGCACCTGGAGATTCAGACACAATGGTCATCAGCCATCAACGGACGGTGCCTGATTTGGACTGAGCTACACCCAGCTAGCTCTCATGCAAATCCTTGGGTTCTGTCATCCCAATGAAAGATCATTGGAAAGGACAGGAACCCTGACCATTAGAGCACTGTGTCACAGAGGTGTTAACACTTTGGATTACGTTTGCCTAGACAAGGAAGCAGATACAAGTTGCACCTCCCTAAATCAGGATTCTCTGGAGGCCGGGGGATGAGGGAAGGAGGAGGGAGCTGGCTGGGGCTGGAAGCCATAACAAAGATTCTTTGGACTGATATTGTTGATCTTTTGGTGTGTTAATACCATTCTAATACAGCAGTAAGAGGGGACCTCCACTGGTCCAGCAAATTTCCCTGTTCCAAGGGTGATGGGCCAGGAAGGTCAAAACTGTAAATAATTTCAACATTTCAAACATCCATTGATGTAATACTATGGGAATAGGCTGAAAAATAAAAATAATTTTTGTAAGATTGTCTGTTTAATAGCAATAGGGCAAATTCATCCCTGCTGTAATCCTTTGACTTTAATCTCAGTTTAAATCATAGAATCAGAGGGCTGGAAAAGATCTCAGGAGGTCATTGAATCCAGCCCAAAGCAGAATCAACCCTAACTAAGTCATCCCAGCTAGGACTTTGTCAAGCCAGGACTTAAAAACTTCTAGGGATGGAGATTCTACCACCTCCCCAGGTAACCCATTCCAGCACTTCACCACCCTCCTACTGAAATAGTTTTTCCTAATATCCAACCTAAACTTCCCCACTGCAGTTTGAGACCATTGCTCATTATTCTATCATCTGTCACTACTGAGACAGCCTCTCTCCATCCTCTTTGGAACCTCTCTTCAGATAGTTGAAGGCTGCTATCAAATCCCCTCTCATTCTTTTCTTTGGTAGACTAAATAGACCCAAATCCCTCAGCCTCTCCTCATAAGTCAAATTCTCCAGCCCCCTAATCATTTTGGTTGCCCTCCACAGAATTATCTCCAATATGTCCACATCCTTTCTGTAATGGTGGTCCCAGAATTGGATGCAATCCTCCAGGTGTGGCCTCACCAGCACTGAATAAAGGGGAATAATCACCGCCCTAGATCTGCTGGAAATGCTCCTCCGAATGCACGCTAATATGCCATTAGCCTTCTTGGCTACAAGGGTACACTATTGACTCATATCCAGCTTCTCATCCACTGTAATTCCCAGGTCCTTTTCTGCGGAACTGCTGCTTAGCCAATCAGTTCCCAGACTTTAACAGTGCTTAGGACTCTTCCGTTCCAAGCGCAGAACTCTGTATTTGTCCTTGTTGAACCTCATGACATTTCTTTTGGCCAAAACCTCCAATTTGTCTAGGTCACTTTGGACCGTATCTCTACCCTCCAAAGTACCTACTTCTCCCCCTAGCTTAAAGTCATCTGCAAACTTGCTGAGGATGCAATCCATCCCCTCATCCAGGTCATTAATAAATATGTTGCACAAAACCAGACTTAGAACTGATCCTTGGGGCACCCCACTTGAAACCAACTGCCAACCAGACATGGATCCACTGATAAGTCACTACCCACTGAGCCCAACAATCTATCCAGCTTTCTTTCAGCTTACAGTCCATACTTCTTTAACTTGCTGGCAAGAACTATATGGGGGACTGAATCAAAAGCTTTGCTAAAATCAAGTTATATCACATCCACTGACTTCCCCATGTCCACAGAGCCAGTTACCTCATAGAAGGCAATCAGGTTGGTTAGGTATGACTTGCCCTTGGTGAATCCATGTTGACTACTCCTGATCAGTTTCCCCTCTTCCAAGTGCTTCAAAATGGATTCCTTGAGGATCCCCTCCATGATTTTTCCAGGGACTGAGGTGAGGCTGAGCTGCCTATAGTTCCCTGGATTGTCATTCTTTCCCTTTTTAAAGATAGGCACTACATTTGCCTTTTTCCAGTCATCTGGAACCTCTCCCAATCTCCACAAGTTTTCAAAGATAACAGCCACTGGCTCTGCAATCATATCAGCCAACTCCCTCAGCACCCTTGGATGCATTAAATCCAGCCCCATGGATTTGTGTATGTCTAACTTTTCTAAATAGTTATTAAACTGTTCTTTCTCCACCGAGGGCTGCCCACCTTCCCATACTGCGATGCCTAGTGTAGTAGTCTAGGAGCTGACTTTGTCTGTGAAGACAGAGGCAAAGAAAGCATTGAGTACTTCAGCTTTTCTCACATCATCTATCACTAGGTTACCTCCCTCATTCAGTAAGGGTCCCACACCTTCCCTGATCATCCTTTTATTGCTAACCTGCCTGTAGAAACCTTTCTTGTTACCTTTCACATCTCTTGCTAGCTGCAATTCCAATTGCACTTGGGCCTTCCTGATTACACACCTGCATGCTCGAGCAATATATTTATACTCCTCCCTAGTCATCTGTCCAAATTTCCATTTCTTGTAACCTTCCTTTTTGTGTTTAAGCTCACCAAGGATTTCACTGGTAAGCCAAGCTGGTTGCCTAGCATATTTGCTTTTCTTTCTGTGCATCGGGATGGTTTGTTCATATGCCTTCAATAAGACTTCTTTAAAATACTGCCAGTTCTCCTGGACTCCTTTCCTCCTCATGTTAGCATCCCAGGGGATCCTACCCATCTTTTCTCTGAGGGAGTCAAAGTCTGCTTTTCTGAAGTGGCCCCCCCCTTCCAAAATTATTGCCCACCCCTGCTCTAAGCAGTCATACTGCTCTCTTACATACAGTGCAACTCATATAGAGCAACTTATACAGTGAAGTAAGCAGTCACTTATGCAAAGCACGGATATTTGCCCCATTTCTTGATGAGAACCATTGGGAGAAGTGCCCACTTAGTCAGAAGTAAGTAGACTTTTTCTAACAATGGTTAATGGCATTTTAAATTGGGATGCCCTTTATACAGTACACAAAGAATCTGAGCTTCATTCTTCTGTTAGCATTATGTTTTCAGTGCAGGCAAGATCAGAAGAAGTCTGTAGCCTTTTTGGTCTCACCCAAGCTAGTCATGCAACAAAATTCTTATCTTAAAAAAGATATTAACAGTGACAGTACTGTGTAATTAAAGCAATAAATTAATCACCAGGCTTCCCTATTTGAGGCAAAATTGCTGTCTATTACTCCTTGTTGAAGGATTATTACTATTTAGTTTCAACAGTTTTTAATAATATAGGTTACTTTCCTCTGTTGCAGATGGGTAGGCACCAAACATTATTTGTATGTGTGTGTGTGTACGCGTGCGCACGCAATAGCAACTGCCAAAATACATTTTCCCTCCTCGGACATTCGACATTCGAGTGTCTGAATATTAATTTGGAGTTTGGCAAAATGCTGCAGCAGTGGACACATTCATCAGCTCTGGACATAGCATAATGACATGTGCCTTTAAACCACAGCTCAGTATAAAGCTGTATTGGGAACATTAGGAGCAATCCTAGCTGAGTCAGCTAGAGTCCTTTCTGGGATGCATGATAAAGCTGGGTAACTCCACCCTTGGAAAGCATGATTAGGTGCTCCTCCTTATACCCACCCTGCTATGCCATGGCTCCTTTTAGAAGGCTAGCACTGATAGCAAGGAGAATGCCAGATCCCTCTGTGTGTGTGTGTGTGTGTGTGCACGCACGTGCAGAATTCAATCTTCTGAATGTGTCTCTGAGCAGCATTTAATGAAAACAATTTTTTTGTACCACAGTGAAGTTTATTCTATAGTACTCTTCCCCCTTTTTTTCATTAAGGATTTAATTGGGTGGAAGAGTTGTTAGACAGGACCCAAGGCCATACAATGTATTTGTTCTCTCTTGTGCCTTCTTTTGCCCTTTGGATTTAAATCAAATGAACTGTTTCACATGAGAGCAGTCAGTGTACAGTTTGTGTTAAGTCACTCTGATGCCAAAATGTCAGCTATCTGTTATCAAAATCATTCTTAAAAAATCCCCTTTAGCTAAATAGCATTTTTCTGTGGCTGTGTGGGGAAACAAGAATGGCTATTTAACTATTGTGCAGAGAACTCTGCTGGGAGGAAGCATTCTTTTAAGATATTCACAAAGGCTAGCTTCAGCTCTGCTATTTGGCGCATACCTATAGTTAAATGATGAGATTATCTATGATATTTGAAGAATAAAAATATGACTAGATATGCATTTAATGGGCTCTATTAAGAAGTGAGCATTCCACAGTAATACAGACTGATTAATATTCATGTAATATACTGGGACCAGAAGAAGCATGAGTCAGCCAAAAACTGGTTTTCAAAAAGGAATATATTTTGTTTTAACAGGTATACTTTCCACCAAGGAAATTACTGCCTTGGTTTGAACTGAAAAGTGATGTAACGCCAAATGTTAATTAAGACTTAAATATGAACTACCAATGCCAATAGACTATACTCAGATGGTATCCAGTTAAACCCAGAAGACAGACGGACATGGTCATGTGATCAGACTGAGCTAACAGGCAGAAACAGACTGCAGGGAAAGGAAATTAAATTTATGTGCATCATAGGCATTTTAATATTCTTCTGAAGTTTACACTCAATGCCAAGGCTACATTGTTCATCCCTTCTTCTCTAAAACATGCCTCCTTCGTTGTCATAATCCTTTACCCCCAAAGTTTTCATTGAAAGAAGAATATTTTGTCCACTTCCATATATGTTCCCCTGGTGATTAATCCATATAGTTCTATTACAAAGGGCTCTCCTGTGCAATAAATAAGTTCACCTGTAATTCACTTGCATTTCTATAAATTGCTCTAGTAACTTGCATATGATTTTTTAAGAGGATGTTATTTACTAATTGCAAGAGAATATAGTAAGTTCCTTGTAAAATCTTACTGAATTAAGTTGAAGTCTCTTTGGGGTCCACTGTGCAAAATGCAAAATTTGTGCAAAGTTATGGGTCAGAAGCGTATGCAACCTTTTTAGCAGGAAGAGGTGATGTAAGGCCTAGATGATCAAAGGACAATGTGACAGACAAGAATGGACTTTTAGGACAATCTCTGTGAAGTGGATTTTCTGGAAAATACCTATGGACATTCCCCACTTACACAAAAACCTTGCATTTTGAAGTAATGGCTGCTGATCATAGGTTACATGAGGTCAAGATCAAAGGCCCAAGTTATATAAAGGAAAGACTGATATTCATAGTTGTTTTGGCTTGAATCTGAGACAATTTTGAATTTGAAACCCTGGGGAAAAACCCAACTATGGGTTTTGAAAGACAGACCACTACCAGTGCCCTGAGCTGGAGTTGGGGGGACCGCTGGGAAGATTATTAGCATGTGTGTAGGTTCTTTTATTGTTTTTTTTTTAAATGTTTTCTTTGTAATACTTTCACCTTAAAAATAAATGTACTTGCTTATAATGAGCTATGTGGTTACTTGTGTCTGCTGGAAATTATTGCTGCCCATAACCTTCAGAGAAAAAGCAAAATGCAGATACTATCCTATTTAGGTCATCTGGCTTGCTGGGGTTATCACAGTATTGTATGGGAACTGTGCAGATTGGGAAAAAAAACCAGCCAGGAGGGAGAAAGATATGTGTCTTTATGCAAAAGAGGTGATTTTTCAGGAGTGGGTGCCCTTGATGGACCATCAAGGGGGAATATAGGTGTATTTGACCTGCTTTGTGACTCTAATGTGTGTTATTTCCTAATATTTTAAACTCTTTCCTGGCTATTTTCCATTTGACAGGCTCCTGCAAATTTAGACCTAAATCAGCATGTTCAGATTTTGCACACACTGTGCTCTATAATATACATCTCTCTCTGGACTCTGTCAAGTTCTTAGTGAACAAATATCCACATCAAGAAAATGACCACTACTATTGCTTCTAACTGGCACCCTTGGGCCAAATTCTGCTTGATTGAATTTTGCCTGGTTAAGGGTACAGTAGACTTTCTGCAGTTTAGAAGCCAATGACAACAAGGGTATGGTGACTAAACTGTCCTCTAAGAAGGCATCACAGTGGCTCTTTCAGGATGATGGCTGAACCATAAAAGCAGAGCTGTGAGAGTAACCTTTTGCTGTATCAGTGGGTTATTGTTTGGATAAATAATGGACTTCCTTCTCCATTTCCAGGATGCTCATTGGGCTCCTTTCATGAGCAGCAGAGCTGAAAGCTTCCACCCGCCTTTGGGCAAGGTGTGTGTGGGGGCCCCGGCTCCACACTCCCAGAAGGGATGGGGCCAAGGGCAGAAGGGGCGGGGCCAAGGGCAGTCAGCCCCCCACACTGCCCAGAGCTCAGTGTAACTCCCCCTCCTCTTAGCACTATCAGGAGCATGTGGGGCATGGCACTCCAGCAGCAATTTAAAAGGGCTCGGGGCTCCAGCTGCCATCACTGCTACTTTGGCAGTGGTAGTGGCCAGAGAGCCCTGCACTGCTTTGAAATGCTGGGCCCTGCAGCAACTGCCCTCTTTCCTGCCTCTGTTAGCGGGCATATTCATGAGTATTACATATAGACAGACCAAAGTTTTGTTTATTCTTGGGTTAAAATGTGTCATCACATATGGAGAATAATTGAACCAATTTATTAGACTTTCTGTAAAATAACAATCCACAGTTTTCTTTATCAAACTATTAACAGTGATCCAAAGTCCATTGAAATGAATGAGAATCCTTTCATTGAGTTCTACAAGTTTTTGGATTAGATCCCCAATTTTGGACTAAACTTAAAGTTTTACGTGTAAAATCACAATAGTGTAGAATAAAAAGGGATGGGAAGGCCACAGTCCAAAATACAAATTTCTCAATCCTCTTTAATGGATTTATGGGCTTGACTGACATTTTATAGCTTATATAGATGGAAATGAATTTTTTGGACAGCAAGATTTAAAAAACAACACAAGGGTTGAAACCTTAAGAGTATTAGAAAATGAGCCTTATGATGACAGACTGAAGGAACTCAATATATTTACCTTAACAAAGAGAAAGTTCAGGAATGACTTGATTTCATTCTAAAAACAGCTACATGGGGAACAAATATTTAATAATGGATTCACCAATTTAAAAGAGAAAAGTATAACACAATCGAATGGCTGGAAGTTGAAGCTAGACAAATTGAGGCCTGAATTTGGAATTTCATACATTTTTAATGGTAAAAGTAATTAATAATGGAAACAATTTACCATGGGCCATGGTGGATTCACACCACTGACAATTCTCAAATCCAGATTGGCTGTTTTTCTAAAAGATGTGCTCTGAGAATTATTTTTGGGAAGTTCTATGGCCTCTGTTATTCAGGAGATCAGACTAGAAGATCACTAGATGAGTTTGAGCTCTTAGCCTAATTTAGAGGATTTCACAGTCCTCCTGTGTCTGCCTCTTGTTTGTTGTATGAGCTGTAAAGTTGTTCCAAAGTAGCTGCACATGGGACACGCAAGATTGCTCTGGATATTTTTGTGTTTAAAGGAGCTGTCTTTTAAGAAGAGTCATGTTCAAAAACTGTGGGAGTCCACGAGACTTAAAATATTGATTCATTAGATGATCCTACCACAGTCCTCCAACTCTAGTCTGATCCAATTATACCTAAGGCCTGAATCCTCACAAAGTATTTCAAATATTATGCTAGGGCCTCTTTGCTGTTTAGTTAGGTATCCCATTCTTAGCTAAATGGAGTGTGGAAAGATGACTGAAGCCATCTGACTGGATGATGTGTAGGGCATTAAATCCTACAATTTCCAGTGTGTGTATTCATGCACACTCTTGGCTTAGACTGAGACACAACTCTTGAAAGTTACTTAAAATCTCAAGTCCCAGTGCTGAAATGAGAGCTGTGTGTGGGTAGGGTCTTATGCTACATGGAATATACTGGAGGGCTGGGGCCCACACAATAAAAAAAAATCCCCATAAAGATCAATTAAAACCACCTCTGTCAATAAGAACATAAGAACATAAGAACATAAGAATGGCCATACTGGGTCAGACCAAAGGTCCATCGAGCCCAGCATCCCATCTGCCGACGGTGGCCAATGCCAGGTGCCCCAGAGAAGGAGAACAGAAGACAATGATCAAGTGATTTATCTCCTGCCATCCATCTCCTGCCCTTGTTATGAAGGCAAGGGCACCATACTTTATCCCTGGCTAATAGCCATTTATGGACCTAACCTGCAAAAATTTATCAAGCTCTTTTTTAAACCCTAATAGAGTCCTGGCCTTCACAGCCTCCTCGGGCAAGGAGTTCCACAGGTTGACTGTGCGCTGTGTGAAGAAAAATTTCCTTTTATTAGTTTTGAACCTACTACCCATCAATTTCATTTGGTGTCCCCTAGTTCTTGTATTATGGGAAAAGGTAAATAATTTTTCTATAATCACTTTCTCCACACCATTCATGATTTTATATACCTCTATCATATCGCCCCTCAATCGCCTTTTTTCCAAACTGAAAAGTCCCAGTCTCTCTAGCCTCTCCCCATATGGGACCCTTTCCAAGCCCCTAATCATCTTTGTCGCCCTTTTCTGAACCTTTTCTAATGCCAATATATCTTTTTTGAGGTGAGGAGACCACATCTGCACGCAGTACTCGAGATGTGGGCGTACCATAGTTTTATATAGGGGAAGTATGATATCTTTTGTCTTATTATCTATCCCTTTTTTAATAGTTCCTAACATCCTATTTGCCTTACTAACTGCCGCTGCACACTGCGTGGATGTCTTCATAGAACTATCCACTATAACTCCAAGATCCCTTTCCTGATCTGTCGTAGCTAAATTTGACCCCATCATGTAGTACGTGTAATGTGGGTTATTTTTTCCAACATGCATTACCTTACACTTACCCACATTAAATTTCATTTGCCATTTTGCTGCCCAATCACTCAGTTTGCTGAGATCTTTTTGTAGTTCTTCACAATCCCTTTTGCTTTTGACTGTCCTGAACAACTTTGTGTCATCTGCAAACTTGGCCACCTCACTGCTTACCTCATTTTCTAGATCATTGATGAACAAGTTGAACAGGATTGGTCCCAGTACTGACCCCTGGGGAACACCACTAGTTACCCTCCTCCATTGTGAAAATTTACAATTGGACTCCTTCCCCTATCCCAGCACTCAGGTACAGCAAGATACATAGTACTAATCTCACGTCGCTGCCAGACTTCCTTGCAGTGGAATGCAACTAAGCTGTCACAGTCTTAAGTACCACATTAAAGGGACATGGAATCGCATTTTGCCCCAACTCACTAACATGTTAGGCAGCAATGAAGTAGTTATGACAACTGGAGTTAATGATTTTTCGCATTGGCACACTGGAGCCACCATGTTCATCTAAAATGGTTATTAATTATGTCCCCCTGGAGTCTTGTATTTTATTTTTATATATATTTATATTGTGTTTTAAAAATTTTGTAAGACACCTCAAATATTTTAAATAGAGAGGTGGGGTAAAAATATTTTAAATAAATTCCCTAGAAATGCACTGCACCTTGATTATTATTTTTCAATTATTTATATATGCTTGACAAAGCAATGTTAACAAAATAAGACTATTTGTCACTCTAGAGATGTAGGATTGCTGTAGTGAAAAATAAATCGCCCTGCCCACCATTACATTTGCCAAGAGATAATCTTGGAAAGGGGCAGAGTTGAATATTTAAAAACCAATGTTTTCTCACTGCTGTTAAACTCTCACCTGGTTAACTCAGTGGCAATAGACTTTGAAACTGCCCTGCCCTTCCTGTGTTTACATGCCAAACACAAAAGGAAACTGGGCCCGGTTTTTCCTTGGGGTGGAACTCAGCCTCTCTGCCTAGGAGGAGAGAAGGGAGTGGTGCAGAGCGAAAGCTACAAAAGAAAAAGCCCAACCACAACTGTATGCAGAAAGAGGGCACATATCCAAGGCATGTTTTTATTAATAATTAGTCAGACAAGCCTTTTATATCCACTCATACACCTGTTAAAAACAAAAGTATGTTACAACCATCATAAATTTCTCTCAGGAAGGCAGGGCCCTGCTTCCTGTTTAAAAATACGTCTTTACCCAGTACTGGCATTATTAGCAACATGAACGATTCTAATCACTGGGGTTTTGATCATGCAAACTGATACAGACATGCTCCATTTTAATAGGACCATTTGCCTGAGTAAAATCACAGGTGGTGTGCAACTGATGGGATCTTACATAGCATTTAAGCTGGAAATTGCAGATTTTGTTGCATGTGCTAGAAAAAAAAAGTAGATTTTCTGGCATAGATTCACAGATGCAGTTGTGCTGAAACAGTTTGTACAGTGGGGTTGCTGAGGCTGAAAGCCATTGAACCAAACTGTAAACTCTGTCTTCGATGGAAACCATTTCAAACCATGGGATGCTGCAGCACCCCCAGCCTCCCTACTTCCAGCACCCATGAAAAGAGGCCATTAAACAACTTCTTTTATTTTCTTCTTCCCAGTCTCCATTTTGCCTCCCATCTATACGTCATTATTTTCCATCCCTGTTTCTCTCAAAGTATGTCTGTCCAACTTTCCCAGCCTCATTTCAATTTTAATGTTTCTCTCTGCACCCGTTTCTTCAAGATGTTTCTCTAGTCTGACCTAGCCTTTCTCCTCCCTTGTATTTTTACCTACTATCTGGTCTGGCTCATTTTCTCTTCTCACTATTCCTCCCATTTTTATCCCTTCTGGGTCTTTTAAGGCCCACACCCTTTCAGGTATTTGCGATCCATGGAAAATAGGAGTGTAAATACCTTACAGGAGCGTCTGGCTCTACATTCCTGAAGGAATTGAGGCCAGAGCACCTGTCGTGAGCAGTCTCCCATAAGCAGGAGTCAAGGGTACATTGGGAGGATTTGAGAGAGAGAGAGAAACGTAGAGGAGCAGTTTACAAGGTCTTATTGCTGGGTGCGAGCGTCTCTATCGCCTGGGAAGGAGGCGCTCTGAAATTGCTCAGACTTGCCTACAGCATTGGGATGGCAGGAGCCTTGGGAGTGGGGAGCAGGGGAACTTTATAGACCCGGGAGCGCATCCAAGCGTTCCCCAAAGGTTTGGGGGGAATGGGAGGTTCTGACCCCGGGAGAGGCAGCGGAAGTAGGGTAAGAAGCTCTCGGTGCGACCAGCCCCGCGGGGCGCTGTACGCCTGCTCCCAGCTTCGCGCAGCGAGGGCGGGGAGTAGGGAGGGGCCAGCTCCGGGCTGCATCCTGCTGGGACTTCAGTGCCCGGAGAGGAGCAAGGGAGCGGAGAGCGCCTGCCCCGAGCCGAGGGGAGCCGGCGGCTCAGCGGGTAAGGAGCGCGCAGCCAGCTGGGGAGCAGACAGGGGCATTTCAGGGCGACTTGCTCCCCTGCACGGGGGGGGGGGGCTGCTCGCCCCTTCCAGCCCCAGGTCAAAGGGGAGCGGCTGCCACTCCCCCTCCCAAGAGAGTACGGGGACTGATCCCTGGAGGCCCTCAGTGCGCAGCTGTGGGAGCTGCTGCTGTTTGTGCCAGCTCTCGAGGTTGGAGGCTGCCGTCCCCTCCCCTCCCCTCCCCTCCCCTCCCCTGTGATGCAAAGCCTCTGGCGCGGATGCCACCGACTAGCCCAAGTGTCAGAGAGGAGAAGGGTCTGCCCACTCCTTGGCAGGAATGCTGCGGGTGTTTACAGGGGAGACTTGCAGTGGGTGAGACTGGTAACAGAGCCATGCTGGTAGGGTGATTTAGCAGCGCTTGGTGGTGGAGACTCGGGGAGAGCGAGGCGTGTTTGATTTTCACCTCCACACAGCAGGGCTAAAGTCGAATTAAGCTAGGCAACTTCAGCCACGTCAGCTGTGTCACTGAAATCGAAAGGGCTTAACTGGGCTTCAGGCGCTGTCTATACAGCAGGAAGTCGGTCAACTTCCCTTACACTCCTCGGGAAATGAGGGTCACAGGAGTCAGAGTAAGAAGTCCCCCAGTTCAACATTATTTCGAAATAAAGGCTTGTAGTGTATTCCGAAATAACACTGCTGTGTAGATATAGTCTTAGAGACCTAGCCTCCTCCCAAGCCTTTACTTGTTAAGACCCTCCTGGGAGTAACACTAGTAAATAAGAGGCACACTAGGCCTAACATGAGAACAGGTTATAGGATGATGATAATTTTTTATTGGATGTCATCATCTTCTGTTGGTGAGGGAGACAAGCTTTTGAGCTCTACAGGGCTCTTCTACCTTCAGGCTTGTCTCTCTCCCCAGCAGAAGTTGCTCCAATAAAAGGTATTGCTTCATCCGCCTTGTCCCTGTAATATTTTGGGGCAGACATGGCATAAACAACACTGTGTACCTGAGTAAGGGATGACACTGTCAGGCCTCTTAGGCTGTGTCTAGACTGGCCAGTTTTTCCGGAAAATCAGCCACTTTTCCGGAAAAACTTGCCAGCTGTCTACACTGGCCGCTTGAATTTCCGCAAGAACACTGACGATCTCATGTATGATCGTCAGTGTTCTTGCGCAAATACTATGACGCTCCCGTTCGGGCCAAAGCCCTCTTGCGCAAATGCTTTTGCGCAAGAGGGCCAGTTAGACAACCCAGAATTGTTTTGCGCAAAAAAGCCCCGATGGCTAAAATGGCGATCAGGGCTTTTTTGCGCAAAAGTGCATCTAGATTGGCCAAGGACGCTTTTCCGCAAAAAGTGCTTTTGCGGAAAAGCGTCCGTGCCAATCTAGACACTCTTTTCCGCAAATGCTTTTAACGGAAAACTTTTCCGTTAAAAGCATTTGCGGAAAATCATGCCAGTCTAGACGCAGCCCTAATGTTTGCAGTGTGTCTCTAGTAATGAAGTGATGCCTAATGGTGATTTCCTTAGCATGAAGATTGCTTAGATGTGCAAACTAGGACATCAGTCCTGCAAAGATTTACATATATGCTTAGCTTTACTCATAGATGTCAGTGGGGTTATTCAGGTATGTAAACCTAAGTATGTGCATAAAGCTTTACCGCATCAGAGCCTAATTCAGCTGTGTATCTTCTCTCCAACAATCTCAATAGAGATAAAAGTCAGAGGAGCCTCATGCATTTGTGAGCCAAGTCCATCAGTGGTGATGTCCGGGGCATTTACAGGTTCTGTAGAGTGAGGGAGACCTTGACAGTTATAATTATGTTTTGCTGCTGTATCTAGGGCTGATGATACTTTTATTATAATTCTCTATTTTCAGGCACTTAGAACCCTGTAGGGGAAAATACCACTTTTGCTTAAACAGTATGGCTGTGTCTAGACTGGCGCGATCTTGCGCCAGAGCTATGCAAATGAGGCTCAGCGTGGAATATCGCTGAGCCTCATTTGCATAACTAATGAGCCGCCATTTTTGTGGAAGAGGCTCTTGCGCAAGACGGAGCTGTCTACACTGCCCCTTCTTGTGCAAGAAAAACCCTCTTGCGCAAAGCCGTTATGCCTGAAAATAATCAGCATAACTGTCGAGTTTGGCCAATATACAAGGCAGAGGGGCATTGCTGGCATTTGATGGCATAGATCACATTAGTGGATGTGCAGTAAAATGAGCCTCTGATGTGGTGGCTGATGTGGCTGGGTCCAGTGATGATATGTGTGGACAGAGTTGGCACTAGGGATGTTTGCAGGGGTGGGTTCTTGGATGATTATGATGGAGGTTTGCTGAATGATTACTGTAAAGAATTTGTTTGAAGTTAGGAGGTTGTCTGTAGGCGAGGATTGGCCTTTCCCCCAAGGCCTGTGAGAGTGAGGGGTAATTTTCCAGAATAGATTGTAGATTGTTGATAATGTGTTAGAGGTGTTTAAGTTGTGGGAGTTATCCTTGGATGGGATTGTCAGGCTTTCCATTGTTGTCTCTCACTCTTGGGTGGTGGTGGGGTCTCTGCCTTTCTCCAATGTTATCAGTGCTGCTAATTTAATTCATCCTCAACACACAATGCATGTTTCCTCATTATCTTCAAAGTTTCCACTTCTTGATCACCTGTGCATCTGTGATGGCTGTCAGACTTACACACATCCTCCACTCACACCACACAGTTGTACAATTTCAGACAAGATTAATAGCTATTAGAAGACACAACTTAGTTTGTCATGCAGACATGAGGTACAACTTAATTTGTAATGCTAACAGGGAACAAGGGCTTATAGTGAACATCTAATCATGAAAGACACAGAGAGAGAAATAGAAGCATCAGAACTTATAAGCAAGTCATTATACATGAAATCATTATGCATCATACTTATAGTCTTATAACCAATACCAGGGCCAGCCTGAGCCATTTTGGCGCCCCAGGCCCGGACGTGCGGCACCGCCCCCGGGCACACAGTGCATGCGCGGGCCCGCCCCCGGGGCTCACGGCGCATGCGTGGGCCAGCCACGGCTGCTGGTGTGCAGCCCGGGGCCTGCCCCCGGGGCGCATGCGCGGCCCGGCCCGGCCATGGCTGCTGGCGCACGCGCTGGGCCATGCAGGGTCCCACGGCCGTGGGGGGGGGAAGGGCGCTGCTGGCTGGCGCCGCAGGGCCAGCACTGCGGGAGCTGGGTGCGTGGCGCCTGATGGCAGCTGTAAGGGACGCCACGCGCCCCTTATAGCTGCCATCAGGCGCCCCCCATCGGTTGGCACCCCGGGCAGCTGCCCGGCTCGCCCATGCCTCAGTCCGGCCCTGACCAATACTAACCAATACTAAAATATACATTTTTGCTACAAAATGTTGTCCCTTGCCATGATCTTCACTACTGCTTAATAGACTGGTGAAATTCTATGCTGTTCTTCTGGTCTAAAGCAATCAAGTGGTTATAAGCCATCTGTCTGAATAATCATCTTCCTCCCTGTAATACTGTTGCAGTGATGATTAGTGGAGACATTGGAGATCTTGATTTATAAAAAAGGGGCTACTGGTGGGTCTTTTTTATTGAGGACCCCTCAATTTTGAGACTCACTTCCTGACTCCTGTCCAAACAGTCCAGATCCCTTGATTTTTCAGGGCAATGTTTGTCTCTGATCCCAACTTTTGGGTCAGCAGGGGGAAATTGTGACCTGGTCATGGTGAGTTCTTTGTTCACTTACTTTGACTTTTGGCAAGAGAATGAGTTGAAATTGCTAAATTTGTAAACTTTTTAAAAACTTCACTCTTAAATATTTGTAAAGAGCACTTAAAGCTCATATGTTAAAAGACATTGCCATTTCTCTTCATTTTGTTTTCTACCAGAGATGTGTGCTTGAAGTATGTAGAAGTTAAAACATCTGTAGCTGGGGTGAGTTGCTGATGTTTCATTTAGGAAAATATGCAAGATTGGTCCATGCTGCTTGTGGTATTGGTGACATCCCTCATTTATTACAGTGTTAAGAGTTTCAAATGGGCTAATTGGGTTTTATGAGAGCCCTTAATTAAATGTGCTGACTTGATGGTACTTCCTGTTTAGTAAGGCAATAATTTCAGTGTAGGATGAATAAATAAGTGCTGATGTTGTATGCCAAAGCCTCGTGTAGCACAGGAATCAGGTTGCTGTCACTGACTTAAATGGAAGCAACTATAAGTTCTTATTAAAATGACATTCTGTGCTTAAATGATCATATTTTAAATGAGATTTTAAAAGTACAATTCTCCCCACCACAGAATAAAGCTGAAAACTTTAGTAAATTCTAACTCTATCTACGGCTTCCTCTTCCTCCACTAATATTTTAAACATGAATAAAACATTGCACAGTACAAGTCAATCTTATTGTTGTGATGAGATAATTTAATTTCAGACATTTGACAACCTGACTTCTAAAAATATATACCTTAACCTGATTCTATATATGGCAAATGGAGTGCAATAGATGCATATTTTCTGAGATCTAGCATATGTAGAAATACATGTTCACTTGAGATTAATGCAACTAACACTGGATGTCACCATTGTACCACCAAAATGTAACTGAAAGCAGGTCCGGATCTTATTCTTGGTGTGTGAAGGCAGCTTTCCTGTGCTTTAGAAAAAAGTGTTTTAGTTTATGTCAGTGAAAAGCCTCATGTAGTGGAATGCTGTAATCCAGAGTCCTGTCCTGCCATTCTTATTCAAAATGAGCAGATGTCTTGCAGTGTGAGTACTTCTTTTAATTTCAGTGGAATTTGCTCTACTTCATCTTGGTGAAATCAATGCAGCTACTCAGTCTGGGTAAGATGGCATAGACAGGAACTTGTATAACATTAGATATGATCGGGTATAGGGTCTGGAATGAAGTGACAGTCAGAACAATACTTTTGAAAAGCAAATACGTAAACTAAAATTATTTAGATTGCCAATAAAAAATTACTGACTTCTGGTATGCTGCAGCTCATTTGAATGTATATTCAGTTGCAACAATTGGAAAGGGGACTCTGTAAGTGAATTTGGAGGGTGGGAACACCTTTTTGAAGATTTGAGAGGGCCTTTAGAATATGAGGATTATGCACAAGGTCATATTTTTCAGCTGCCTTCTTAAAGTCATTTTACTGTATAATATGTGCCTACTGTATATATTGTTAGTGTTGCAATAGACATGTAGATGCACATACAAAACTAAATTCATTCTCTATGGATATGTGGATAAATAAAAAGCCATCTATTTCTGTCCCAACTATACAGAGCATGCATGCATAATGACTACCACTCTGAGGGTAACAGAACGTGTAACAGGAGATGACCAAGAGAAGGAAGGAAATTATGTACCTTATGGATCCTCTTGTGCCCAAATCATTGAAGAAACAGGATACATTAAAAAGGTACAGTTCTTTTTATTATTTTTATTATTCTTGTCCTCTGATCCTGAGGAGAACACAGCTTATTGCAATACAACTCATTGCAAGTAAGAAATTAAAAAAATGTGAATCCTGCACAGTCTAAATTTTCCAACTTAAACAAGTGTGTGGTGACTTACTGGGGTAGGTCACAGTTCACTGTTCCTTAAATTCTTTCTGGCCTCATACTATTATAATGGAGTTGAACCCAAAAGTTTGAGACAAGGATTTAATTGCGGTATGTACATCTTTCTTCATAACCAGCCGTATTAGGGAATAGATCAAATGCTTGTCAGAAGATCACTCTCAGAATTTTTTATCAAAAGTTTTCGAGCACCCCATAATCTAAGTCATATTCATGATGCAATGCCCAAGGAAAGGATGAATTTTTTAACCTTATGAGAGACTTATAATATACGCCCTCTTTTGGGACAAAGAAAATAGCATTAGGATCAGCATACTAATAGCTTAAATTCCATGCATCCATTTCTATATCAGTGATTTCTTGAACAACAAGGTTTAGCTGGTTGAGAACTGATGGCTTATTTCTCATATCCAAGCAAAAGAGCACAATGGTGATTGAGTTCAAAAAGCACCTTTTCTGCATCACTGCTGACCTTAAGAGAACATCTTGTAATAACTAACCAGGCAGATGGACAGGAAGAAATAATCTTAAATAAAAATAGCTTTGTGATCTATTTCTAATCTTTCTCCTACAGATCCGATCCACGTTAGCAAAGATTCAAAATCAGGTATGGAAAGAAGCAGCAAACCACAGAATTGCAAATGACAAATCAGACTGTCACCAGCTGTCGGTCCCAGTCTCTCTACACAGCCAATCACTTTCTCCCTTTTGGCTCTCACCACCACTCCCTACCTTCATTACCTCTAACCTCCCCCCCGCCCAGCTTCCCTCTTCACGTTCTAAACTCCCGCCTGAGAGCATGCTCGGTTTTATTGGCACAAGGAGTTTGTGAGGGGCTGGAGCATGCTCAATGAGGATGGCATGTTGGCGATTTTAGGCAGGTCTAATATTTCTACAGTGCATGAGAAAACTGAGATTGTTTAAAGCAGGGATGGGGAATTTACGGCCTGCAGGCCAGATCCAGCTCCTGGCTTGCCTTGATCTGGCTCACAGCGAGGCTTGGGGCTTCCCCCATGCAGCAGGGCCGGCAGTAGCGCTCTAAGACCACAGCAAGTCTCTGAGCCTTGGCACCCTCCTGCATGGCTGGAGTGTGAACAGTGGGAAGCTAGACCTAAATCCTCTGCCTGGTGGGAGGGGAGGAAGCTCGTGCCTGGCAGGAGGGAGGGGGAGAAATTGGTTCTATGCCCATGCCTGCCTGCAGTCTCCACCCCCAACACTCCCGTTGGCTGGGAATTGCGGCCAATGAGAGTGGCGTAGGGCAGTGTGGAGCCACCTGTGCCCTCCCCACCAGATAAGTGCTGCACCAGGTAAGCATCCCAATTTCCTGTCCTCTCCCGCACTCTACCTCCCACCCAGGACGCTCCCTGACCCCTGTAGTCCTCTCCTGCACCCTACCTCCTGCCCAGACCCCTCACCCGATCCTCAGCCACTCACCAACAGCACACTGAAGCCCAGCCTAGAGGGGTCCCACAAATCTACTAGCCTGGGCCTCCAGAAAAGTTAGTTTGGCCTTGGGGGGAACCCTGGCACCCTGAGTTGTATGAGTGAGGTAAGCATCTCTTTAATTTTCTCCTCACTTGTTGACCAAGGCAGTGAGGGATTTTTTTTTCTCACTTGTGTGTGGCCCCACACTGTGGGTCAGAGGCACCGGAACCAAAAAGAGGTTCCTCTATCCTGATTTAAAGACTTATAAACTTGATCAAACTTTGGGTATTACTAGGAATATCAAAAGGCACCACACAGGCAAACAGGGCACCTTGTAGCCAAAGTTCCAGTCTGTGCTCCAAAGCAGGGACTTTCTCTAGCATCATTCTGAAATGGTTGAACTATCTAGACAGAAGCATTCCAAAAATACCCTGAAGGAAACACCTGGCACGAAAAATGTTAGTCCGAATGGTTAAAATATGTCAAGCATAAGCAACTAAGAGGACTTTCTAATGGGACATGTCAGCAACCTTCGTAATGGGCATTGCTGCCAGTCCCAATGCTATAATATGCCATATGCTGCAATATTCTAAATGTTAATTAATCTCATGCACGAAGTAACACTCCGGAGAATCAAAAGCAGTGATTTATTGGTAATGACATGCTAATGCTTTCAAATGTAAAACCCTGGAGAGCTGCACTGTTTTATTTAATATTGAAGGTGGGAAATTAGTCATTACCTGGAAGCTGTGGTGACTGTTGCTCTGTAATTACTTTAGCCCATGTAATGACTTTCATCAGGTTTGGGTGCATAGAGTTCATGGCAGGGTGGGGGCCTGAGATAGGTAGGTAGAGGAGTACAGAGTTAGCTTCATGAACCCAGTCTGCCAAAGCTGTCTATTTTACAAATTATTTTCCTGTTTATTCATTTTAGCAGCCTTTCCAAGTGCCCAGAAATGATTTGGAGGCTGAAAAGGATGCACTTAACTCCAGCTACAATCTAACCATGGGAAAGCTGAAAGATATTGACCAGCAGCTCTTACTTGTGAACACAGAGAATGAAATGCTAAAGATGAAGGTGCATTCCATTTTAGCCTTCTCTAATGCATATATCAGCTTTTCAGCCTAAGAGAAGATGCAGTTTTACCTGGATTAAAATTCCATCCCAGCAGCGATAAGAAAGCAATAGTTCATTGTGGCTTTATCCTCTGTAACTAGTGCACTAACCTTGCAGAGTCTCATCAGGTGTTCTCATTAGTATGAAATAGATTTTTTGTAAGTAGATGATGGTAGAATTCATTCTGGGAACTACAGCTTGTTGAATTGTGCTCTTGATCGTGCATTTTCTTGCAGTGGCTCCTGGCTCAGCCAGTGGTCCAGAGTAGGTGTGCTTGTAACCAGTCAGAAATGTATTAGTCAAAGAAAACTTTCAACCTTCATCTCAGGTGAGGAGGGGCTGTTGTATCACAGAGCAAATCTGCATCCTTTATTAAAAAAATTAGAATTTAAATGTTATTTGCCATATTCTTTTAATCAGCTTGTAGGGTTTTCTTCTGCCACTGCAAGAATTGATGCTAACAGATGTCAAACAGGATAGCAGCTGCATCATTTTTGTGCTACTTGATTTCTACATCAAGCTCTTAAAGAATGACATAGGTTATTAATCCTATTGCAATGGCCTTTTCCAGCTGGATGCGACAAGAGAAGCAGGTGCACAGTCTCTCAGACATGCCTCGAAAAATCTATATGAGAATTATTACAGTCGGTCAGAAGCACTTAAGAAAAAGCATGAAGATGATAAACAGCTGATGCAGGTACAGCACTCTCCTGTGTGGAAAAGGCAAACTTTGGAGTATATAGGAATACGTCTGTGGTCAGTTGTGGGACTGACAACATACTGAAGAACAGCAGCAGAATGGTTTTGCTAAAATGGAAATCATCTTCCTTCATTTTTCCCCTTTTTTCCCCCCTCTAACCACAGGCCTGCAAACTTGAACAAGAGCAAAAATTCAAACAAAATCTGGAAAATGTCAATTGTGTAACTCAAAGACTTGAAGAAAAGTACAGCCGGATTGCAGACATGGAGAAACTAGTGCAACAAATGGAAGAGGTATGCTCGTAAGAACCCAGCTATGCAGTCCCTGGATAGGCTATAGGAGTCTTCCCTATGCAAGGATCATGATAACTGACTATGAGGCTATTAGGTGTTTTTTTTTATTTGCACAATACTGAGGCCTGGCCTTGCAGGCTAATAGCCATTGGGACATTCCTTGCTCACTTGTATATTCCTCTTGATCTAGAACATGTCCTGTTAGTAAAGGTGTCAAGCTGTTTGAAACTACAGTAAATATGAATTTCCATTGTATTAACTCCTACCTCTTGAGTAATAGAACTACAGTGTGAAGGGTATTCTAAGCAATCTAGCTATAAAAAAAAAGAGTTCAGTTACTTTGAAAAGTTTTTGGACAAGATCCTCACCTAGTATAAGCATCTCCTTTGATTTCAATGAGGCTACCTCAATTTACATCAGCTGAGCATCGGTCCCTTTAAATGTAATTTGTAACTGAAATGAGAGGTCTGGGTTTTTTTCTTTCAGTTATTTTAAAAACTCAGTTAACTTACTTAGCCTAACTGCAATTAATTTCCGAGATGTGAAATATCCTGGTTTCTAAGGATATACCTACACTGGAAGTTTATTTCGGAAAAAGCTATTCTGGAAGATATCTTCCAGAATTGCTTATTTCGAAATAGAACATCCATACTACACAAAAGCCTCAAAATTAGTCTGAGGCAGGCTCCCCTAATGTGGACATGCTATCTCAATTTAGAGCCCCAGAAGGCACTGGGGAGGAATAATTTCAGAATGGCCCTGGGGAGGAGCTATTTTGACATAGCAGCAGTGGAACATCCACACACACCTCCTTCTGAAAGAGCTTTTTCGGAAGAGGCATTATTCCTCATGGAATGAAGTTTACCAGCATCGGAAAAAAACCTCTGTTATTTCGATTATCTTTCGAAATAATGCAATTGCTGTGTGGACGCTAGTATTTTTCAGAATAACGTCCATTATTCTGGAAAAACGGTGCAGTGTAGACACACCCTACGAGGAAACACCTTCAGCTACTGTTCTTGTATTGTCAAAGTACAGTGCATAACAATATGCTATTTCCTCCCTTTTGTAGTGCATTTTTCTTCCCCAAATCCTTCCCAAGTCCTTAGTTGATTTAGAAGCAGTGAGGGTTAGAGAACAACTTTCCAATTGTAGTAAAAAATTTAGTCTGTTCTGGAGGAGTTAAGAATACAGCAAGCTTACACATCACTTATACAACTGTGTGAGAATATCACATTAGGGGCAGTGTGCTTTCACAACAGTTGTGCCAAACTCTGATATGCTCCTACCACAGCTCAGCTATAACCTGTGATGGGGAAGCAGAAAAGTTCAGTAGCGCTGGGGTATTCTCCCAACAATTCTGAGTGACTAGAAATAATTGGGTGGGAGAGCTCATTCCTCAGTGCTGCTGCCATGTAATTTAATAGGGTGGCAATATGTGTAGTTTTTCTTACTCTTGCTGGATCAGTACCAGTATCTCTATATATTTTACAAGTGGGCTTCCTGATATTCTGAATTTTCTTTTAGTCTCTATCTGGGAGGGGGATTTTGTAGAAGAAAACAAATGTATTAAGCCGAAGAAGAAAAAAGCTTGGTGTTAAACAATGTTTTTAATTTCTCAAATGATGAAATTTCAGACACAGCTGTAATCCAGGAACAGGCTAATTTCTACCAGTTCTCCATAAAGCCTGTCTATTTAATTTAAAAATAAGAGACACCATCATGTGATACACTGACCCTGTCCTTTCCGGGCTACTTACTTCATGGTGTATTCTTTGACTGTACTTTGCTCTGAACTTCTGATTTCTCCTTTTTTCAGATTTTACATTCAATCAGTTTGAGAATTATTTTCCTCTTTTGGAATGCAAACCAAATTGTTTTTGTTTGTTCACCTTCTCTGATCCCAAGCTTATGGGCGTCTGGACTTGTTCCAGGGAAACTTATGTTGAAGCCAATTTTCAGATTGGTTGCTGTTACAAATGGTTAAGTGTTAGCCTCTTCATGTTAAACATCCTGTGACACAACTCATGAGTTTGGACACTAAGAAATTCTATAACAATAAAGTGTTATTTCTGAAATTTTTAAAAAAAAAGTCTACAGAGGTTGTGGAATCTCCATCATTGGAGATTTTTAAAAGCAGGTTAGACAGACACCTGTCAGGGATGATCTAGACGGTGCTTGGACCTGCCACGAGTGCAGGGGACTGGACTTGATGACCTTTCCATCCCTTCCAGTCCTTTGATTCTATTAAATACCATAGGATGGGTCTGGGGAAGGGAGGGAAGGTGCCGCTCCAGCTGACATGAGGCTCCTCTGGGCAGGTGGGGGATGGAACTGCAGGCATCCTCTGGACAGGTGGAGGGCACCTCTGGACAGGTGGGGGTTGGGGCTGCGACCAATCAGGGAATCCTGTGCTTGATGGGTGGTGCTCACGGTTTCTCTTGGCATGGGGGTGTGTGGCTTGTGGCTCTGTCTGAAGGAGGGGACAAGGGCCCCCATTGATTGTGCTGTCCTGCCACCCAGAATTCCCGTCAGTGGGTCTGAGCACTGTGCATGTGCAGCTTTGTAATGCAAACTAGACTGTTGTTGCACTGTGGAACTGGCTGAGGAAAGGTGCTGTGGGTAGAATACAGAAATCTCCATTTTCATGGCTACATGCACCGCAGCTAGGACTCCTTACACTCAGCTCCAAAGGTTAACACATCAATGTATAAACCTTGTCTGACTCAGATCTCTTGCTCCTAAAATAGTTTGCCTTATTGAAGTCATTTGTAAAAGTCTTTGACTTCATTAGGGTCAGGATTTCACTCCTATAGGCTAAGAAGATCCATCATGGGGTGGCAGTATGTATTAGTGTACTCTTTACAGTTACAACTAAGGATTATTATACTTGGGTCACTAAATAGTTAGATGTGGGTTTCCAAAATTTGTAACTGAAGAAGAAGATTAAAACTGATTTAACTAGAAATCTCTTGACCTTTGGATCCATTTTTGCAATAGAAAGAACCACTGCCCTTTTAGTATAGTTCCTGGAGCAGAAAGTGTCTTTGAACACAGTCAATAAGCTAATCTTCTTTTCTAACAAGCTTTCCTATTTTTTAAAAATAAGTTTTACAGTTAAAAAATTTTCCCTGTAAATCAATACAGCCTCTCCCCGAGTTACGAATGAGTTACGGACCAAACACTTAGCTGTAACTCGATTTGTTCGTAACTCGGCCCCCATTGAGTTATATAGCAACCGCGCTGTTTGTAAGCGTGGGTCGCGTTCATAACTTGGTGACCACCTTTACGACCGCTCCATGTGAGCTTTGGTCATAAATGTGAACGGTCGTAACTCAACCTTTCGCAACTCGGGGAACGGCTGTACACAGCTGCTCCCTGGTAAATCTGCCTTTTCTGACCAAAATTCAGAATGATGGCAGATGCTTCTGATCCTCACAAGTTGGGGGAGGGTGTATCTATATGTACGGCTGACATATATCTGGTGGCTTTATATGTTGGAGATGGTAGATTTCAGGAACCTGACCAAAGGAAGAAAAGAGAGTAGTAAAATACACACCTTGGACTTCAGAAAAGCAGATTTTGACTCCCTCAGAGACCTGATGGGCAGAATCCCCTGGGATGCTAACATGAAGGGGAAAGGAGTCCAGGACAACTGGCAGTATTTTAAAGAAGCCTCATTGAAGGCACAGAAAGAAACCATCCCGATGCATAGCAAGAGAGGCAAACATGGTAGGAGACCGGACTGGCTTACAGGGGAAATCCTTGGTGAACGTAAGCACAAAAAGGAAGCTTACAAAAAGTGGAAACTTGGACAAATGACCAGGGAGGAGTTTAAATGTATAGCTCGAGAATGCCAGGGGGTTATCAGGAAGGCGAAAGCGCGAATGGAATTGCGACTGGCTAAGGATGTGAAGGATAACAAGAAAGGTTTTTACAGGCATGTTAACAAGAAGAAGGTGATCTGAGAGGGTGTGCGGCCCCTACTAGATGAAGGAGGTAACCTAGTGACAGATGATGTGGGGAAAGCTGAAGTACTCAATGCTTTCTTTGCCTCTGTATTCACGGACAAGGTGGGCTCCCGGACTAATGCGCTCTGTGACGCAAGATGGGATGAAGATCGACAGCCTTAGTGGGTAAAGAGCAGGTTAGGAACTATTTAGAAAAGCTAAACGTACACAAATCCATGGGTCTGGACTTAATGCATCCAAGGGTATTGAGGGAGTTGGCAAATGTCATTGAGGAGCCTTTGGCCATTATCTTTGAAAAGTCTTGGAGATCGGGAGAGATCCCGGATGATTGGAAAAAGGCAAATGTAGTGCCCATCTTTAAAAAAGGCAAGAAGGACAATCAGTCTTACCTCGGTTCCTGGAAAAATCATGGAAGGGATCCTTAAGGAATCCATTTTGAGGCACTTGGTGGAGAGGACAGTGATTAGGAATAGTCAGCATGGATTCACAAAGAGCAAGTCATGCCTGACCAATCTGATTAGCTTCTATGATGAGGTAACTGGCTCTGTGGACATGGGAAAGTCAGTGGATGTGATATACCTTGACTTTAGCAAGGCTTTTGATACGGTCTCCCACAATATTCTTGTCAGCAAGTTAAGGGAATGTGGATTGGATAAATGGACGGTAAGATGGATAGAAAGCTGGCTAGAAGGCTGGGCCCAGCGGGTAGTGATCAATGGCTCGATGTCAGGATGGTGGTCGGTTTCTAGCGGAGTGCCCCAAGGTTCAGTTCTAGGACCAGTTTTGTTCAATATCTTTATTAATGACCTGAATGAGGGGATGGATTGCACCCTCAGCAAGTTTGCAGATGACACTAAGCTAGGGGGAGAGGTAGATACGCTGGAGGGCAGGGATAGAGTCCAGAGTGACTTAGACAAATTGGAGGATTGGGCCACAAGAAATCTGATGAGGTTCAACAAGGACAAGTGCAGAGTCCTGCACTTGGGACGGAAGAATTCCAAGCATTGTTACAGGCTGGGGACCAACCATCTAAGTAGTAGTTCTGCAGAAAAGGACCTGGGGGTTACAGTGGATGAGAAGCTGGATATGAGTCAACAGTGTGCCCTTGTAGCCAAGAAGGCTAATGGCATATTAGGTTGTATTAAGAGGAGCATTGCCAGCAGATCCAGAGATGTGATTATTCCCCTTTATTCGGCTCTGGTGAGGCCACATCTGGAGTATTGTGTCCAGTTCTGGGCCCCCCACTACAAAAAGGATGTGGACGCATTGGAGAGGGTCCAGCGGTGGGCAACCAAAATGATTAGGGTGCTGGAGCATATGACCTATGAGGAGAGGCTGAGGGAGTTGGGTCTGTTTAGTCTGCAGAAGCGAAGAGTGAGGGGGGATTTGACTGCAGCCTTCAACTTCCTGAAGGGAGGTTCCAAAGAGGATGGAGAAAGGCTGTTCTCAGTAGTGATGGATGGCAGAACAAGGAGCAATGGTCTCAAGTTGCGGTGGGAGAGGTCCAGATTGGATATTAGGAAAAACTATTTCACTAGGAGAGTGGTGAAAGACTGGAATGGGTTACCTAGGGAAGTAGTGGAGTCTCCATCCCTAGAGGTGTTTAAGTCTCGGCTTGACAAAGCCCTGACTGGGTTGATCTAGTTGGGATTGGTCCTGCCTAGAGCAGGGGGCTGGACTTGATGACCTCCTGAGGTCTCTTTCAGCTCTATGGTTCTATGATTCTATGTTTTTTGGATAGTGATAGAAAAAAAATAATTAATCATTTCAGATATTTTTTGTATATGCACATTATCACTATTTCATTATTCCCAAGGAAAAAAAAACATTAATAGGAAAAAAGCAATCATGTGAAGAGAAGCTTCTGGAGAGATTATCAAATTCTGAAGATACTAAGAGGTGAGCATGAAGAAATGCTTTTTCTGTTCAATAGGATTATTTCAAGTGAAATACCTAACAATAACTTGGCTAAGTTCTCCCAAGTAGGGAGTATATACATGGTATTAGGCCTAATGCCTTCACTGTCTTTACATTTTAAAGTAAAATATTAAGCTTTCCTGTGGCATGATCAGTAGGTTTTCCAGATCTGGGTTTATTTAGAGAATAAATACTGCTACTGTAACATGTGAAGGCATGCAATCAGATCTTGCTGTCCTTACTCTGGAAAAACCCTTGGTTCAATTAACAGGAATTCTGAACAAAAACAATTTACAGATTGGCCTTCAGAGAGGAAACTATTCTATCCACCTCAGCCCCCACCCTGTTAAACAACATTAATATCTTAATGGCTTTGGGGGCCTCCCACAAACAGTACGTTTTATTAATTTTCTGTCTTAAAAACAGTGCAATTTCCTCTGAAGCCTACCTTCCTCCCTAGGTTTCAAAACCTGAGCTCCAGCCAAAGTTGCAATTTCAAAGCACTGTCGATGTAGCTAGCTCAAACCCAAATTTATCAGTCCGGGCTGGGAGACTTATTGCCAAAGGCTGTGTAGATGTACCCATGTTATACTGCCAAAGTAGTGGTACACTGTCTGCCATGATGCACTCTTGAAGAATTACTCCACTATATTATGCTCAAACTTTATTCTTCCAGTATGAAGCATGAATGGTGCCACTTTTCCTATAATTGAATATAGTCGTTACAGATTAGTGTAAGAAATCAATTACAACTTTTCCCTCTTTATATCTGATTATGTTTATTAACCATGAATTAAATTAGTTCACGTACAGCTGATATGAGTCGAAGCTGAAAGAATGAGTTGGAATTCCATGGGGATGGTCACTAAAGGAAGCTTAATGCCTATATTTATAATTCATATATAAATACAACTTTGGCCAAAACCAAAAGGTTAGTGGCTGGATAGCTAGTTTGTATATTCTTGGCTTAGAGAATGTAAGTCAGACCATTCATTAGGTCCTTTGAGAATAATATATACCTTCAATAACAGCTGAAAAAGTTACCGGTAATTTGTTTTCCTCACCAGCTGTCTTGATCTTCACGTGGAGATTTCCACTCTGGGAGAGCAGATTTCTCACTTGCAACATGTGATCCAGATGCAGCATCAAAGCCTACGCAGTGTGATACAAGAGGTCAGATTAACCAAGTGCGCTTAGTGTTCAGGGAACAAACACAAGATACTTGTTTTAGTGCTTCCTTCATTTTGTGAAGTTTATTATTTATGTCTCCATCTCAGGAAATCTATCAACAGTTAGAAATAGATGATATGTTATATTTTATATATAATGGAAAAGTGACATAACATTAAAATGGTGGGGACGGAAATTCTACCACCCAGGGTGACAGTTTGAAATAGAATGCTTCAAGGGAGGAAGGAAGGTTTTTGTTTCCTGCAAGCATGATGGAGGGCTTGAGGGAGCTGCCCAAGTAGCATAGGAAAATAGGCCTTTACCATAGGGACTACATCAGGAAATGCTGAATCCCCAGCCAATTTAAGGTACTTTGGGAAAATTCCTAATATGTGGAGTGTGACAGACCATGGATACTCAATCACTGGGACAGGGCTTAATGTAGCTTTTGAAATAGTGTTTGGGTAGCTACTGCTGCAGAGGCAGCAATGAATACAAGTGTGTGTTTCACAAAATGAACTGCCTTTTTATGGGGAACATTGAATTTCTAATAATGCTTTGCTGCTGCAGTTTGACACTGTGTAACATTCAATAAAATAAACAGGTGTCTAGAAATCTATAAGCTGTGTCTCACTAGAGGCTCAAATCCTGCTTGCCATGTGTACTCCTAGTGAAGTCAGAGAGTGAAGCAAAAATATTTAGTCCCAGATAAAGTGGGAACAAAATTTGAAGCCATTTATTACTTGACATTTCTTTTAAAGAGGGAACTAATATGAGCTGTTGTCATGATGAGTATTATTTTGAGCTCAGCTAAACTACCTGTGCAAAATTTAATTCACATTTTATGAATTCTCATAAGATGCAAGCTTCTCTCATCAGCCTTAGATAGTTTAGCCCAAGAAAGCTTCTAGTGGGGAATAGATGTGTATTTTACGAATGAAAAAGGCAAATGTGTTACCCTAAGTGGAAGTGTGATTTCATTATTTGTTTTTTTAAAGTCAGCCAGTCAATCATGTCATCACACTTTCTCTAGAGCATTTTCTTTCTCATGTAGACTTCATAGAATCATAGAATACTAGGACTAGAAGGGACCTTGAGAGGTCATCAAGTCCAGTCCCCTGCCCTCATGGCAGGATCCCAGTACTGTCTAGACCACCCTGACAGACATTTATCTAACCTACTCTTAAATATCTCCAGAGATGGAGATTCCACAACCTCACTAGGCAATTTATTCCAGTGTTTAACCACCCTGACAGTTAGGAACTTTTTCCTAATGTCCAACCTAAACCTCCCTTGCTGCAGTTTAAGCCCATTGCTTCTTGTTCTATCCTCAGAGGCCAGGAAGAACAATTTTTCTCCCTCCTCCTTGTGACACCCTTTTAGATACCTGCCCCTCCTCCACTCCTTCTCCAAGGCTTCACCCTGCTCACTTCATCCCCTTCCTCACTCACTTTCACCAGACTGGGGTAGGCAGTTGGGGAGCAGGCTCGGGTCTTGGGCCAGTGGAAGCTGTAGGCTCAGTGCTGGTAGATGAGGGGCAGCACATGGCGACAAGGAACCATTGCTGTACATGCCAGCTGCTTTCAGGAGTGGTGCAGGGCCAGGGCAGGAGTAAACCTGACTTAACTCCACTGGTCTACCACCCTGTACTCAAACTCCTTCCCACAGCTTACACCCTGAAACCCCTCTGGGACCTCAACCTTCTGCCCTGGGCTAAGCCTGAAGTCCCTCCCACACTCTAGAGGCCAAGGAGATTTTTTTTTCTCCATCCTCCTTATAACACTGTTTCAGATACTTGAAAACGGCTAGCATGTCCCCTCAGGTTTCTCTTTTCTATACTAAACAAGCCCAATTCCTTCAGTCTTCCCTCATACCTCATGTTCTCTAGACCTTTAATCATTCTTGTTGCTCTTCCCTGGACCTTCTCCAATTTTTTTCCACATCTTTTTTGAAATGTGGTGCCCAGAACTGGACACAGTACTCCAACTGAGGCCTAATCAGCTCCGAGTAGAGCGGAAGAATGACTTCTCATGTCTTGCTCACAACACACTTGTTAATGCATCCTAGAATCACGTTTGCTTTTTTTGCAACAGCATCACACTGTTGACTCATATTTAGCTTGTGGTCCACTATAACCCCAAGATCCCTTTCTGCCGTACTCCTTCCTAGACAGTCACTTCCATTCTCTATGTGTAAAACTGATTGTTCCTTCCTAAGTGGAGCACTTTGCATTTGTCCTTATTAAACTTCATCCTGTTTACCTCAGACCATTTCTCCAATTTATCCAGATCATTTTGAATTATTACCCTATCCTCCAAAGCAGTTGCAACCCCTCCCAGCTTGGTATCATCTGCAAACTTAATAATTGTATTCTCTATGCTGATATCTAAGTAGTTGATGAAGATATTGAACAGAACCGGTCCCAAAACAGACCCCTGTGGAACCCCACTTTTTATACCTTTCCAGCAGGATTGTGAACCGTTAATAACTATTCTCTGAGAATGGTTATCCAGCCAGTTATGCACCCACCTTATAGTAGCCCCATGTAAGTTGTATTTGCCTAGTTTATTGATAAGAATATCATGCGAGACTGTATCAAATGCCTTGCTAAAGTCTAAGTATACCATGTCCACCGCTTCTCCCTTATCCACAAGACTCGTTATCCTATCAAAGAAAGCTGTCAGATTGGTTTGACATGATTTGTTCTTTACAAATCCATGCTGGCTGTTCCCTATCACCTTGCCACCTTCCAAGTGCAGATGATTTCCTTAATTACTTGCTCCATTATCTTTCCTGGCACAGAAGTTAAACTGACTGGTCTGTAGTTTCCTGGGTTGTTGTTATTTCCTTTTTTATAGATTGGCACTATATTTGCCCTTTTCTAGTCTTCTGGAATCTCTCCTGTCTTCCATGATTTTCCAAAGATGATAGCTAAAGGCTCAGATACCTCCTCTATCACTCCTTGAATATTCTAGGATGCATTTCATCAGGCCCTGGTGACTTGCAGACATCTAACTTTTCTAAGTGATTTTTAACTTGTTCTTTTTTTATTTTATCTTCTAAACCTACCCCCTTCCCACTAGCATTCACTATGTTAGGCATTTCTTCATCAGACTTCTTGGTGAAGACCAAAACAAAGAAGTCATTAAGCATCTCTGCCATTTCTAAGTTTCCTGTTACTCTTTCTCCCTCCTCACTGAGCAATGGGCCTACCCTGTCCTTGGTCTTCCTCTTACTTCTAATATATTTAGAGACTGTCGTCTTGTTTCCCTTTATGCCTGTAGCTAGTTTGAGCTTGTTTTGTGCCTTTGCCTTTCTAATCTTGCCCCTGCATTTCTGTATTGTTTGCCTATATTCATCCTTTGTAATTTGTCCTAGTTTCCATTTTTTATATGACTCCTTTTTTATTCTTAGATCATGCAAGATCTCCTGGTTGATCCAAGGCAGTCTTTTGTCATATTTTCTATCTTTCCTACGCAGCGGAATAGCTTGCTTTTGGGCCGTTAATAATGTCCCTTTGAAAAACTGCCAACTCTCTTCAGTTGTTTTCCCCTCAGTCTTGCTTCCCATGGAACCTTACCTACCAGCTCTCTGAGCTTACCAGAATCTGCTTTCCTGAAATCCATTGTCTCTAATTTGCTGTTCTCCCTTCTACCATACCTTAGAATCATGAACTTTATGATTTCATGATCACTTTCACCTAAGCTGCCTTCCACTTTCAAATTCTCAACTAGTTCCTCCCTATTTGATAAAATCAAATCTAGAACAGCTTCCCCCCTACTAGCTTTTTCAACTTTCTGAAATAAAAAGTTGTCTTCAATGCAGTCCAAGAACTTATTGGACAGTCTGTGTCCCGCTGTGTTAGTTTCCCAACATATATCTGGATAGTTCAAGTCCCCCATCACCACCAAATCCTGTGCTTTGGATGATTTTGTTGGTTGTTTAAAAAAAGCCTCATCCACCTCTTCCGCCTGGGTAGGTGGCCTGTAGTAGACCCCTAGCATGACATCACCCTTGTTTTTTACCCCTTTTAACCTAACCCAGAGACTCTCAACACGTCCATCTCCACCTCAGTCCAAGTGTGTGCATTTTTAATATATAAGGCAACACCTTCTCCCTTTTTTCCCCACCTGTCCTTCCTGAGAAAGCTGTACCCTTCTATACCGATATTCTAATCGTGTGTATTATCCTACCAAGTCTCTGTGAGGCCAGCGATGTCATAGTTGTATTTATTTATTAGCACTTCTAGTTCTTCCTGCTTATTACCCATACTTCTTGCATTTGTATATAGGCATCTAAGATACTGATTTGATCTTGCCTCCCAGTTCTGCCTTGTCCCTCCTTTCTCTCTGCTATTATAGCCCACACTCCCTCCCATTTCCGACCCATCTCCCAGGTTTCCATGTTCTTCACTTATCTGTGGGCTTTGGTCACCTGTCCCCATTGAACCTAGTTTAAAGGTTCAGACTATATTTACTTTCTTGATCCCCATGCTTTTTCCCCCTATTTAAAGTGTATCTAATATATTCTAGGTTGAATGTCTCTAATCTAGAACTCTCTCATCCAGACACATCGGTCGTCCAGAATGATTTTAGTTAGCTAGATGTCCACTTTTCATGGGTGTGACCAAATTTCCCGTGATCCCATAAAGTTTGTTTACAGCCACCAGTCCTAGCTCTCAGTGTTCTGTGCTGTTATTTAGCTCTAATTTACCCCTAAATGTCTTCTAACAGCACTGTAAGCAGGGGAAGTGTTGGTAATGCTGCGAGATAATACTGACTTCCCGTGGTCCGGAAAATTCTCTCGTTTGGAACCGGTCAGGTCCTGAGGGTTTCAGACTAGAGAGGTTCAACCTGTACAGGATTGGAAAACCATTGCTAACTTTACTTTCTAACTCTTAGATTGAAGAATTGAACAGTGAACTACAAAACCAAGATAAAAAAATTAAGAGTATGGAAGAAAAGATAAATGTGCTTGAAGCTCAGGTAAAGGGAGAGGTGATATCCTAACAAATTCTACAATTGTGAGCCCAAAACTATTTAAAATCTGCATGGTTTTGAGTCTTTTTTTTTTCTTGCCCAAGTACTCATCAAGAAATTTATATCTTCTTCAGCCAACTGTATGGTACAGTAAGATTCTTTAAACTTTTTTCTAAGGACAGAGAAGTGGGAATATTTAGTACAGTGCAGGTGAGATTTTCAAAAGCACTAGCAAAGATCAAGCTCTGCTACTGAGTAAAACAGTAAGTTTCATCAAAGCTGGAATGCTTTTGGGATCTCTCACTTTATATATCCCTAGAACTATTTCTATTCATATACAGGACTGGTGAGTTTGGAAGTAAAAATGTCAAAACTGCTAGTTTCCATTTAAAAATTATTATTTGCACTACCTGCCAGGCACTTTCCACATATGTGCTAAGACATTGTGCCTACCCCAAAGTACTCCGCCTGAGAACACAATCAATATGTAAAGATATTAAGGTGAGGGAAGAAAGGATAATCACTTTTTTGTACCCACTTTCCTCAGCCACCCTTCTGCTTAATGTTAATTCCTTGTAGGTCACAGGCTGGAAGTGGGTTTTGCATTTCATAGGGACTGAAGGGAAGCAATGTGTATTTGGGAATGTCTAGAGAGGAGGAGGCTGCAGTTATGCAGATATGAAATGAATGCCTGAATGAAAATTTTAACAGTAAGAATATAATCTAGGCCCTGATCCTACAAACACCTACACAGCAAACTTTGCACCCACATGAAATAAAGTGTGTGTGTAAATATTCTCAGCATTGGTCCTATCAAAATGTGCGTATTTGGCTTTTCTAACACCTCTTGCTCACTTTCAGCTTCTGAGGAAATACTAAGGCTTGGTAGTTTGGAAACCATTAGGCTATAGTGAAGAACTATGCATTCTTTCAAAATAATTATTCCTTATTATTATTATTATTAGACAATCTTTCTATTAAATGGCCACCGTTTGTGTCTGTCTGTTATGGGATTTTCAACTTTCACACGTACATGCATATACATATACAAACATATGGGTATGCATTGTATTTGTATTGCAAGAGTTAGAAGGGCTTCTGCAAAGTTCTGGAGTGCCTTAGGGGATAGGCCATTTACCTGGGGAGCACAGGGTGGTGAGTATAAGACCAGCCACTCTGGGAACAGCTGGAGGATTGAACATCTTGCTCTTCAGTGATCTCCTTCAACTTCCACCAGTATCAGGCAGTCCCATTTATAAGCAACCTGTTTCAATTAGACCCGCTGTGCATCTCTGGTGCCTCTTTAGCTTGTGTGAATTGACTGAAAACATGTGACAGTGAGGGGATACAACATTTATCGACATTTTAAATAATCTTCCAGAGGAAAAACTCCCACGAGAACAACTACATATTTTACTGCATAAATGTGAGGAAAGCAAACAACAAGGGGACTTTTCACCCAGAAAAGCTTTGAGAATCATGCCAACTTGTAAAATGGTAGACGATCACAATAATCAAGTTTTATCCAGTTTAGACAATGTAAACCACCAAATGTTCACAATCACAGTGCAAGATACCCTCACTGAGCAGAGAAGACGAGTGCCTAACCTTTATCAAGCTATCCCAACAAAGATTAATTGAACGGCAGGCATTCCAAAGAGAATTGGAATACATCTGGGTGCTAAAGTTATACTTCGGTACAATGTTGACCAAGCAAAAGATGTGGTCAATGGCAAAATTGGCACCATCACCAATATAATATAGCCCTACTTCTGCTGCAACCAAATTCACGAAACCAATATCCCTAAAGTTGAAATTGAATTCAAAAGCGATGTCAGAAAGCACATCATTGAGCCAATCACATGTCAGTTTCAAATAAATTTTAGATACTGCTTGGTGGAGCAGTGAATACTTCCAATCATCCACGCTTATGCTGTCAGTGTCCACAAATTACAAGGGACCACGGTAGAAAGAGCAGTTGTGAACGTTGGCTCTCAGTATTCTGTACCAGCTCAAACATTTGTGCCTCTCAATCGAGTACGTTCTTTAGAAGGTGTAGAGATCGACAAAATCAATCCAAACAAATTAATGGGTGACAATGTTTGTCATAAAGACACCTGAGAAGAATTACAGCATCTTCAAAGCCTTCCTCCTTTTCACCAGCAAAACAATTGATCAATCACCTCCATTACTTTATCCTTGCCTTGCACACAACTGTTTTTCATTACAAATGTAAATATTTAGTGCAAAAAAATTTTGTAAAAAAGTCTAGCTCAAAATATATAAGCATATCAAAATGAACCTTGGAGTTTTTATTACTTGAAACACACTAGATTTAAGACCAAAAAGACAAAAATTATAAACTTTTAAAAAAGACAATCTTTCTAAAAGCGCACCAAAAGACTAAAAATAATTTAAAAAGTGCACGAAAAAGTCAAAAATAAAATTTTAAGCTGGCACTTTAGGAGAAAGATTGGATGGCTAACAGTTAGCAACTAGCTTGAATCGTACTTAGCCATCCAATCTTTCTCTTAAATTGCTAGCTTAAAACTTTATTTTTGACTTTTTGGTGCACTTTTAGAAAGATTATCTTTTTAAAAAGTTTATTATATATATATATTTTTCAGGATTGCATAGAAACTAGTATCTTGTCAATTCTACATAGTCATCAGTAGCAATATTGTTGTTTGTTTTTGTGTAGAGTTTTGGCAGCATTTTATAGTTGATAAGAATCTTGTATAATGAAGAATTGCAGCAATATAGTTCCTGACGTCCCATTGTAAACATCAGTCTATAATCCTGGAATTTACATTAACATTAGTACATTAACTGTTTCACAAATAAAATGTTTTTCTGCTATTCAGAATCTCAATTTCAGTCACAGCAAATCCAGTGAATTCATTCGAATTCAAGTATTGTGGGGGATTATTTACAATACATCCATATACAGTAAAACATATAATATTTGTTATATTAATTATAACTCTCATTATATAGGACTATACATCTTCAAAGTGACTTGTAGAGGCTAATCAATATTACAGCATCCCAGCTAGGTACTGTATGTAAGGCCATCCCTGTCCTTACATACAGTGGATGGATCTCAATCTAAATAAACAAGACAGATCAAAGGATATTATTGCCATTTTTCAGATAGATCAGAAGGGGAGACCAATGCTTCATGTGAGACATTGTATAGCTGAAGCGTTCAGGCCTCAAAGAGACTGGGAGCTTGACTAATTGCAGCAGAAGAGCCAAAACAAGGGAGGCACTTTTTTTTAATTGGATAAATAAATTACTTTAGGTTGAACCTCTCTAGTATGGCACTCTCTCATCTGGCAACATCTGTGGTCCGGCATGATTTTAAGTTTGCTGGATGTCCATTTATCTTGGGTGTGGCCATGTTTCCTACTGTCCGGTAAAGTTTGTTTACAGCCACCAGTCCTGGCTCAGTGTTCTGTGCTGTTATTTAGCTCTAATTTACCCCTAAATGTCTTCTAAGAGCCCAAAAAGCAGTGGAAGTTTTGGTAATGCTGCTGCAGAATATTGACTCCTCATGGTCCAGCAAATTCTCTGGTTTGGCACCGGTCAGATCTCAAGAGTGCCAGATTAGAGAGGTTCAACCTGTGCATAAAAAAGAGTGTAGTCAAAACCTTCTTTTTCTATTGGAAAAACAGATTTGATGGAGAATGTTCAATCATACTTTTCAACTAACAAAAATACTCCCAAAAGTCAAAATAGCTATGTGGAATTTTCTTTCAATAGAGCAAAAGACAAACATTGACAATAATGCTGGGCGCAGGAACCTGAAATTTCTTCAGTTTTTGAGGACTGGTCAGCATGCCAAGATTTTCAAAAATGACTGCATGGTATCCCTTAGTGCCTGTAAACTGTATTGACATTCTGGATGCCCCAAATGGCCAAATCCTTAAATGGTGTGAACTGGAGTAGCTCTGTTGAAGTCAATGTACTAACTAGACATACTTCAGTTCATGTATTGATTTATGCCAGCTGAGTGCTCACCCACAAACTGTATTTTTGACTTCCTTAAATGTAAATAAAATGTTGGTAGAAATGCAATTAATTTTAGTGTCTCAATTGCAGAATAAAGAACTTAAATGCAAGGTGGAATTCTGGTCTGGCCAACCCAAGATGAAAGTTTCAAAAGGTGTCTCAACAATGTAAGATTCTTCTGAAGTTATTACCATATATCTGAAGCTTCAGGGGGTAGCTGAGTTAGTCTGTATAGGATAAACTTAAACAACAAATGGTCTGGTAGCACTTTATAGACTAACAAAACATGTGGATTGTGGACACTGCCCACTTCTTCAGATGACCAGAGTTTTCAGTTCTCTTCCTTATACTGCAAATGTTAAGCATAAAAAATCATATTGAATTATTAATGGGTGCTATGTGATGTTAATATCAAACTTATTCCAGATTGCTTGAATCATTCTATTTTGGTCTTGATGGAGATGGTCATGGGTTTTTTTTATGCTGTAGTGTTTTTATAGAAAAATAAACCAAAACCTCCGAGTATGAGAGAAGTTAAGTAATCAGCATTCTAAAGAACAGGGATCTTAATTGTCCCACTGGGAAATAAATCCATCAATGGTGCTTCATTCTTCCTAAATCTTGTGTTGCATTCTGACTTGCAAATAGGAGTGCCTTCAGTCTTGAGAGTAAATAGGACAAACATTACAGCTGAAACGCTTGTGCAGTTAAAATCATATAGCTGCACCAACTAGTTAGCATCTGCACAAAATTGTAAGTCAGATCAACACTAAATATGAAAACTAGCTTTTAGTAATTGGTAAAGAAGATGCTGAATACTGTGATTAGTATCAGATTGGGATTAGTCACACCATTTCAACTGTAAAAACCTCTTACAGTAGAGGAATACCATTTCCATTAATGCTACTTTAATGATGTGTTATTCATGGGAAAGAAAATTACACATTCACAAAAAAAGAAGGAAAGAAGAACATTAAGGCTATGTGTACACTCGCGGCTTCTTGTGCGAGAAATATGCAAATGAGGCTAAGCATGGAATATCGCCGAGCCTCATTTGCATACCTAATGAGCCGCCATTTTTGCAAAAGAGGCTCTTGCGCCACAAGGAGCTGTCTACGCTGCCCCTTCTTGTGTAAGAAAAACCCTCTTGCGCAATGCCACTACGCCGATTATTTCCAGGAATAACGGTATTGCGCAAGAGGGGTTTTCTTGCGCAAGAAGGGGCAGTGTAGACACCTCCTTCTAGCGCAAGAGCCTCTTTTGCAAAAATGGTGGCTCATTAGGTATGCAAATGAAGCTCAGCAATATTCCATGCTTAGCCTCATTTGCATATTTCTCACGCAAGAAGCCATGAGTGTAGACACAGCCTAAGACTCTTTCAGAAAACCCTCAGGTCTTGAGTGGGCTCAACAATTGCATTAGAGGAAGTGAATTGTTCCCTCTCCAGAGCCCACCAATGCTGATCCTTGGGTGGAGTCATTACCACAGAGGAAAGGCAGCCATGATCCAAGTCTCTCATGAGAGGCTGTAAGGGGGGAAGAATGGGGATGAGGACAGATATTTCACACTAGTGTCTGAGTACAGTAGAAATATCTAGTTGTCTATACTAAATTTGTTTCATTTTGGCATGCTTCATATTCTGGGTGGTAATTATCTTCTCTTTTTTAGTTCCAGGTCTGATGGGGTGTCTCCTTACGCATTGCTAGCTAGGCTACGGAAGCAAAATGGGTAGATGAGTCCATCACTGATGTCTGTTTCCAGCTTCCTCATAAGAAGCTCTGTTTGTCTCTGCTAATGACCCTCTATTCAGCCCTTTTATATATCTTGTTATAACACAGCAGTATAACACTTAGCAGGGTTGGCAACCAGGAATCGTGATTGGATGAAAGAAGATTCACGAAATAAATCTGGATTTAATGCAAGAACTGAAGAGACATTGTGGTCTTTAACGTATAGCCAAATTAGAGCAGCATCCTTGGGATGTTGCTGATGGTGAAATATATGCTATTGTAACAGCTTCTTACCTATGAAAGAGTTCATCTTCAACAAGCATTTTATGGGCCATGAGATACCTCAAACATATTCAATCTAAAATGTTCATAATTATATGTAAAAGAGACTGTGTTGTTTGTCAAGTTATAAGACAATATAATAATATAAATTAAGAACTTTTTAAAATTGAGAAGTTAATTGTAAAGGGCTATTTAATAAATTATATTTAATCTTTTCAAACTTTCCATGTTAGTATTTAAACTTGTCTTTTCTAAAAGCTATAGTAAGTGTGTCAACGAGGGATTTGTAGCTGTCAGAAGGTAATGCAGTATAGGTTATTTTGGTTTTTATACAAGCATTGGATAGGTTCCTCTAATGGTCGTACAGATGCTATGCATGTTTGCAGCATTCTCACACTTTGGAAAAAGGCTCATGACTGCTTTAAATAGTTTTAGGCAAAGTAAAAGCTTACTTTCTATGGCACTTTATCATCATCTGTCTAGGAAAATAATCAATTGTTTTAAGTTTTGCAATAACCGTATGTAGTTTAAAATTCTTACCTGACTTGTTGGCATGTTTAATCCAGCTGCTTGTTTGTATTTTGAAGCGTTTCCAAAGTGAGCTTTCTTTCTAGAGCCTGCCACTAAGTCTTAACTAAGCTACTACTGTAAGGAGCCAGAGTAATTGTTTCTGTACCCTTTCACTCCTGAGAGAGTCTCCCTGGCTGTTGTTTCGGCACGAATAAACATCCTAGGACCTGCAACGGAACTGAGCTACTTTCATATTGGCTGTTAGGGTGTGTCTACACTGCACCATAACTTGAAATAAGATGCGCAATTTGAACTACGCAAATTGCATATCTTATTTCAATACTATTTTGAATTTTGAAATAAAGCGCTATTCCAAAATGACTCTTGCTCTTCGTTGAATGAAGTTTACAGGGTGTGACTGCTGGCTAAGCCAGAGCTCGGCCAATTACAGCCAGCTGAGCAAGCCCATGCCTAAAGGGCTAATGGAAGCAGCTGTGGGCCTCATTTGCCAGAGGGCTAATTTAAGCAGCCAGAGGGGAAGGAGCCAGAGAGTGGCTGAGTGTGTCCCAGCTAGAAGGAGAAGGTAGCTGAGTTAACTGCTGGGAAAACCAAGCTCTGTAAATAGAAGGTGGTGGGAAGCTGGCACAAGTAATAAAAAGACACGGGTGACTGCACAATAGAGGATCTCCGAGTGATTTGTGGCTGAAGAAGGGGGTCGCAGGGCAAGGAGCCTGCCACAAGGGACATTGGAATAGCGAGCCCAAAATAACGGGCTTGCTGTTAAGATGCAGGATAGCTATTTTGGGATACTCTAGTATCCTGAAATAATGTTGCAGTGTAGATGTAGCCTTAGTGGGCAGTGACCAGAATCCACTACCACACTGACTAAATTCAAACTAGGGATGGAAGCAACTACTTGAGTAGTCGACTACCCCATAAGCTTGGGGCTTATGGGGTAGTCGAGTCGCTACTTGACTACTTGCTCCCCCCTTACTGCCTCTGTATCAGAGGCAGCAAAGTCGGGGGCGAAAGCAGGAGTGGGTACTGGAGGAAGCTGGCTTAAAAGCTGGTTTCCCCCCAGCACCATCTCCATAGTGTGTGGGGGGAGACAGATCTGCATTGGTCCCAGAGCCAGCATAAGCCAGGAGCTAACCCTGCTACAGCTCTGCATTTTAAATGTAGAAAGAGCCTGGTGGCCTCTTACTATATTTAAACTGCAGAGCCACAATGGGGGTAGCGAGTACCCCCCCCATGACTAATCGAGTAGTCAATGGAAATTCGACTACTTCATTAGCTAATTAACTGCTACTTAACATCCCTAATTCAAACTACTGACCTAGATGCAGTGCACCTGTGTTCTCCCTCACAGCTCTTCATCATGTAATTGGAAGTACTATAGGGTATTTTGACAGCCCTGAAGCAGCTGGTCAACTTGATTTTCACATGGGAGAAGTTGCTTATACTAATGCTGGATGCAGTATACAAACTTAAAGAAAATTATTAGAAACCCATATATTTAAAGGAAGGGGACAGCAAAATATTAACTTTGCTATATGATCACTGCAAGTCATATTGTAATTAAAGATTCTTTTAAAATAACTTGTACTGATAGGCTAATTTTATGCAGCATGAGGAATGTATATTATGGGGCAAGCCAGCAGAAAACAGTGCAGAGACTAACTTATACCTAAATTACATTTGGCCTAGATGTCTTTATATGAATTTTGGCACTTGTACTTTCTGCAAGGAGCTGACTTTCCTGATATTTAGTCCAAATACAACAAGGGGAGGGCTTCATTCTGGTTACTCAGTGTGGAAGCATTAAGGGATATTATTTCCAGACCTAATTTATAATGCAGTAGAATTTCAGCAGAGGAGCTGAAGAGTTGTGGTACATACAGGACACAAACTTAAGCATCTGATACACGGTAATCTGCTGTGGATTGTTGGGTGGTTGACAGTCTCTCAGCTGTTGAGTAGAATGTTGTAGTATAACAGAGGTGCACAAACTCAGGGATTAGTCTGCACTGGAAGTGTAACTCTGACAGACCCGAGTCATCTGTGGGCAGAACTAAACTTGGGATTGCTGGAGTTTAGTGCATGAGCTAAAAGCCACCTGGCTATTAAAAAGTGAGGCTGTAGAGCAACCTCATTCTCTAAGTGGTCTTAGTGCCACTAGATGTGGAAGGTCTGTGGGTTACAGAAGCACTACAGTGGTATTCTCCCCTTGGCATTATAAAACCACTTTTGTGAGAGGTGGTAGCTAGATTGACAGGAGAAGCTCTCCTACTGCCATAGTGCCCTTCCACAGCTGTCATGACTTTACTTTAGCCAGGAAGTTTATTCACACCCCTGAGCAACATAAATTAGGCCAACAATCTGAAGTGCAGATAAATCCTCAGAAATACAGGAAGATATTGCTGCAGTGTAGCCTTTAACATTTAACTCCAAGATGATGACAAGGTCATTTCCTGGGCTACAGGCCGTGTTGTAAAGCATTGTATTAATGGGAAAACTGTGGCACAACTCAGATTACCTCCTATCCCTTGTGGAAGGCAGAGCTGTGACTGCTCAGCAGGCTATAAAATGTTGTTTTCCTACTCTAGCTACATCTTGTATTACAGAAAATAAATTGTCCAGTACAAGCTCTCCTTATTTCAGTCTTTATAGTGTTATTGCTGTAGGCGACTCTAATGTGGTAGAGGTGAAAAATACACTCGTGTGGGTGTTGCTATTTGAGTGGAATGTCCCAGAGTCACTTTTGGGGGGGAAACCCCTCCCTTTAGTCATCTACCTTGCAAATTAACTTCAACCTGATCTCAATTTCATCTAGTGCTTGATACACTATAGACTTATAAAGGATTAGAAACAAATTAAATGAAGGAGCCAGTGAAATATCACTTTATTAACTCCATGCAGAACTGAGAGCAGACTCTGCATTCAAGTAGTCTGTCACTTTACAATTAGCCCACTGTAAGGTGCAAATGAAGTTTACCTTGCAGCTAGTCTGGTAGTTAATTCATACAGTGGCTTACAGTGCTGAGGATGATCAAATATTTGAACAGGCTTAGGTTAGGAAAAAAAAAAGTTGACTCTTTTGCAAGAATGCTAGCATTGTAAACCACATCCCAGTACTTGCTCTGGCCGTTGCATGTCAGTCAGGTAGGATTCTCTCTTCCATTTCTTCTAAAAGAGATCATGATTTCCTCAGTTGAAGGGTATACTTCTGCTATTAGTAAACAGATGTATTTAAATAAGGATTAAAGCAGCATCCCCTACATGTCTGTACCCTATAATTATTTGACCAAATTCTAAGCTAGTTTCCATCCCATTGGAGGACTCAGCCTGTGGCTCCTTAGCCATTTGCTAAATGAAAAGTCCACTCAAGAGGGAGATGTTTGCTTAGAAAAAGGACCTGGCAATCTGCTTTCTCCAGAGGGTATACTGTTACCACCTGCAATGCCACAAAATGCTCTGTTTCAAAATGGGGCAGGCTCTATAGTGACAATCATTTACATTGTCCCTAACAATGCACTGATAGAGGAACTTGATCTGGTCTAACTGTTGGAGTTAAATTAGTATCTGCTACATGGAAACAGCTAGTAAATACTGAATTGTTCCTGTCTCTGCCCACTTGGTCAGTCATTCTAAACTTGGAATTGTGTGATGGCAAAGCACTAGCCAGCTTGGACATTTATAGAGGAGCTTTATTATTCCCTCCCTCCACCAGCCCCACCACCACAGCCAATACGATAGATTAAAAATGCATTTTTATTGTGAAAATAACAGTGCAGAAATTGAATCACAGGATTACATTCCTTGACCATAAATCGTACAAATCCAGACACCAGAGAATCATTTGACAGTATAGTTTGAAGCCACCAGTAGTTGGAACAACAAAATATAGTGTTATGCAGGCACCACAGTCCATCAAGGGGCATATATAATAAAAATACTATGTTCAAGAGTTTAAAAGTCACGTTCATAGCACTAGGCGTAACGCTTACAGATCTGTTGCAAAGACAAAACAGAAAACATGCTTAAGGTAACAACATTTAAAAGGTAACAGTAAAAACATTGTTAGCATGGTGTCAGCTGGTTACCTTCAACAAAAAAAAAATCATAGAACAATTTAATGTCCATAAATAAGGGTCCAGTAAGATACAATTGTTATCCGAGTATACAGTATGTACATGAAAAGCCCTATTGAGCAAGGAGGCTTCCAAAGAATGTGATCAATTTTTAAGTTCCCATGTGAAAAAGCACACAATGAAGAGAGTCACCATCTGTATTTCCCTGAACTAGAGAATATAGAAATAAGGGGGGGGGGGAGGAGAGGGGGTAAAAACAGATCTGTCCAGCATCCAGAGGGATGATTCTCAGCTGATTGCCTGGTCTCCTGTCCAAAAATTGACCCATGTGCATAAAGGGAGCCGTGTAGAGCAGATGTTTTAGATGCTATTGAGGAGAGGAAAGCACCTATGGAAACTGAGTTTCCTGTTGCAAATACATCCAAAAGGATACTGCAAGCATGGTCTTATTTGATTCAGATGCACATATTTGGCATTACACCCATGTAAAAATGGCATTTTGAGCCAAATCAGAATGGGGCCTGGTATCTGTCTCATGTTTTGTTCCTGTGTTACAGTATTGGTTGCTAATTTGTTTGCGGTCCAACTGAAGACACCACTGACATAAGTAGCTCCATCAAAGAAAGCAAGTGTCTTAAACTTCAGTTCACAGCTAGGCTTGATTAATATTGGAAGTCCAGTTTAAGCTGGATATTTGTCTCTAGAGGTGGGATACTGATCAAGGGATTTATTTGTAAGCCTTACAGGATTAATTTTAGGAGATGAACTCTCCACTTTGAGTGAAACAGGTTTTGAAACCATTGCTATCAAGCAGGTATCAAAATATCTCTATTAAATATATTTTATTAAAGTACTCTTGTGGCCAAGAGTCATCTAAAGTCTAAACAAATATTTGATAAATCTTGGTTGAAACTTTAAATATGTAAAAAGTTATCCTTCACAGAATATTTCTAAGGCAACAAATTTTACAAAGTGTTAGCAAATGGCAGTTACTCTCTGTAAGTTGTAAGACAAGTGAATTAATTGTGAATTTCTTGTACAATATATTCAACTTCAGTCTCCTCTCTCTGGTTGTTAAAATTTGGAAACAGCTGAAGAGGAACCTTTGACCCACAAGAAAAAAGGAGCATCTACATTCCTTTTCATATTTTTTTTAAAGAGAGAGTCTTTATTTCACGCTCCAAAAGAGTGCTTTCTTGCCTTCAGCAGCTATGGTACCGTACACAAGGAATTTTATATAGTTATGTAGGCAAGATTTATTTAAACTATTAGGAACCCAAGTATATCTTTGGAGACGAAATACATTTGCAAAGATAACAGTATCCTTTTATACAGGGATGGGCAATAATTTTTGGCAGGTGGCCACTCCAAGATTTTGAAAAGTGGTCAAGGGTTGCACTTTTCTGTGGAGGAGATGCAGGGGTCCAGGGTGGAGGTTGGATGCAGAAGGGTGCATGGGATAAGGGACTGGGGTACAAGAAATAGTGTGAGGTTTGAGAGGGAGTTTGGGTGAAAGAGGGTTGTGACTAGGGTTGTCAGGTATCCAGTATTGAACCGGACAGTTTGGTATTTTTGCCTCCGGTCTGGTATTTTCTGAATTTTATTTATTTTTTAAACCAGACACCTAAAATGTCCAGTACTTTCTGATTTTTTCCCAGACAGGAGGTGAAAAATCCCAGGCTGTCCAGCTCAATATGGAGGCAGCCTGGCAACCCTAGTGCTTAGCCTCACCATGTGTTTTTTAAAGGGGCCATGCTGGTTTTTTTGTTTTTGTTTTTTTTTTTTTTGCTTAACAACTCTCGGGGTCCTTTTTTTTTTTTTTGTTCGGTATTTTTTCTGAAACCATCTGGCAATCGTAGTTGTGACCCAAGTCAGGGGATTGGGGTGTAGGGTCAGGGAGGGAGTAGGGGTGCAGGAAAGGATTCTGGCCTGGGGGAGGAGCTCTAGGAGGAGGTGCAAAGTCTGGGAGGGAATTGTGACCTGTGAGAAGGGGGTGCAGACTGCAGAGGGTTTGGGTGGTGACCTGGGACAAGGGATTGGGGTACAGGGTTTTGAGGGTGTTTGGGTGCAGGAGAGGATTCTGGCCTGGGAGGAGTGTAGGAGGGGGTACAGAGTCTGGGAGGGAGTTGTGACCTGGGGCGGGAGGATGTAGAGGGTTTGGATGGTGACCTGGGGGAGGAAGTTGGGGGGCAGGAGGGGCAGGGGTGCCAGAAGCAGGCTCTGACTGGGAGGCATGACTGAACCCCCATGGCAGGCTGGGCTCCCTGCCTGCTGTAGCCCCAGATCACTTCAAACTGCAGGCTTGTTCCTTCCATGTGGCTCTCAGCTCTGGGAAGGGAAAAGAGGTTTGTGCTGCCCCCATCCCCCAAGCCAATCTCTCAGCTCCTATTGGCCTGTTTCCAGCCTATGGGATCTGAGGATTGGGCTGAGGGATCACACAAAGTCTCCTCATCCCTGAAGATTAGAGAGCTTCAGGGACTGCACTTTAAACCGCAGCAGCTGCATTTCTGAGGGTCTTGGCAGGGCAGTCTACGGGCCGGATCCAGCCCCCTGGCCGTATTTTGCCCAGACCTGCTTTTATATATAAAAGGGTATGATCTAAAAAGGAGGAAAAAACGCAAACAAACAAGGAAGTTCGCATGTGGGGCTTACGTAAATTGAGAGTGACCACTGCAGTAAATTCTTTACTCTGTGCAGTTTAAGGTGATTTGTTTTTCATTCTAATTTTGGGAGGAAAGATCAGGAATAAAAACAAGACATTTAGTATAGAAGATTAGACTGATTGATATATTTTACAGGCAAAATGGGAGGCTAATATTAGGTTTCATAATGATAAAGTCTATAAACCTCAAAAATGCAGAAAAGTATTTTAAGTTCAAGGTGGTTTTGCTGTCACCTTGAATAAGAGTTTAATCCCAGAACAGATCAGGATTGGCAGTGCTGCTTCCACCCAAACAGGTGACTGGTTCTACTCTACCTAGACATCAGTAGAAATCATATGTTTAATGCTGCAACCAATTTAAGGTAAGTTAATGAAAAATACTTTTAGCCTTCCCCAATTGCTGATTTAATTGTTTTTCAAATCACTGGATGGTTCAAGTAAAGCCTGTTTACGAGCTTCTGTTAAAAAAAAAAAAGTTATTTTTCATGGTTACTCGAACTACAGTTATTCTACTCTAGCAGTATTACTTCTCTCCATATAGGGCTGTTCCAGCTCCTGCTTAAGATTAGTCCCAGATTATCATCCTGGAAGAAAATGTTCTCCAGCTCAGTGAAGCACTTTAGTATGTTCTTAAACATTTCACAGAGCTGGAGAACATTTTCTGCCAGGACAATAATCTGGGAGTCATCTCAGACAGAATCAACCCACATGAAGAGAATGTTTGCATCACATGCACCCTTCTTGAGCCTTTGAACTTTTGAGATTTAAGTGGTATACTGGTCCATGTTTAGTCTCCAGTACTTAAGATAAAGTCACTCAGAGGATGTCTTGTAAGACTACATAGATAACAGTAAACATTTAAGAAGCTTTTGTTCTCCAAAGTGGCTGATATATCATTTTAGAGCAATGTAAATATGGCCAGTGCAAATTCACTGCAGAAATAGTTTCCAAATTTGAAAAGTTTTTGAATCAAGTGCTACTGTATCAACATGACTGTTTTTCCACAGATGCATTTGAAACACCCTTAAAATTTAGGCTAGAGTAGAAAATAAGGACTAATTTGGAACAAATAAAAGGATGTGGAAATTGAGAATCAGGTTGCAAAGATTAGTTTTGGCTAAGGATTTTCAGCTTTGGGGCACACCTGGGAAGGAAAACTTGTCAAAAAAGTTTCCTGCATGAGTTCTGTGGGCTCTGAAGATGACAGTCTATACAGCAGAGCACTCCTTAGTCAGTGTTTTAAATTTCTGAAATAACACAAGTGTCTGCACCTATCTGCCCTGGTATTTGTTACCCACTCTTCCACCTCAGATAGAACTGAAGACTGGGGTGAAAGTTACAGGAAAATACATTTTTATTATATAGTCCCATTTTTACATTCATGCTTGAGATTAGCCGGACAAAATACTTGTAGATCAGGAAGAAATAATGGTTTTGTACCTGGAATTAAGAAACGATTCTGACATTACAGTAGATCAAAAGTTAATTGAGCATGGAAGGAGATGAACAAGATGATTAATGAAAGACAAAAATCTAAAGGCCTTTGATTTGTGCAAAGCCTGGAGGCTATTTATAAAAGCGACAATAAACTTAGACATATTTGAGTCAAGTAAAAAAAAAACCACCCAAACCAACCCACAAGAAAAACAGCACATTAAACCCAGCAAGAGAGTCATTGAAAATCAGCATTACTTAGGTTTGGGAGTATTGTCATCGCAGCTTAAGGAACTACCATGCTCAGGTTTGGCTCACACATAGTACCACATAACTGCAAACTCAGAAATGAGCACTGCCTAGAAGAGTTGCAACAAGGAGATTAAGGAGGGGAAATTTGGGAGGACCATACACATTTTTAGGAGAGAAGATACATAAACCAGCAGGACACAAGGCTCCATGTGTGAATTAAATTTAAAAACAAAGGCTGGCAGGAGCAGAAGGTTTATACTACATATTAAGTACTTTTGTATACACATGTATAACTGTAGGAGTTATCGTTCCAGTGCCCTTGGGATAGTTGAATAGCATGTAACTAGGTTGTGTTTGTACATAAAAAAAAAACATATGTTGAGCTTTTGATCCAGCTGGATACCACATAAAACTTATGCAATAGCAAAATTGAAATGCTGAGTCTAGATTACTTGAAAATGAGAGAGTGGTCACTTCTTGCTGGAAATGGTACATGTAGTCCCATGTAGTCTTTGGGGTGTTGGAAGGAAAGGCTATACTCAAGTGCAGTGCTCCAAAGATTATTGGTATAAAGAGAGAGGTTTTGCAGCTGCTACCTTCTGTTCAGAAGGTAAACCTAGACATGTGAACCGGTAAATATGACATCATGGCAAGAATAAGGTTGCCAATTTTCTAACTGCACACAACTTGCCCTGTATCCTCCCCCTTCCAAGGCCTCACTCCTACCCCACCCTTGTCCAAGGCTCCACCCCCACTCACTCCATTCCCCTCCCTCTGTCACTTGCTCTCCCCCACCCTCATTCACAGGGCCAGAGATAGAGGGGTTCAGAGTGTGGGAGGGGGTCAGAGCTGAGGCAGGGAGTTGGGGTGGGTGGGAAATACAGGCTCTGGGCTGAGGGTGCATGCTTCATGGTGGGGCCAAAAATGAGGGGTTTAGAGTGCCGGAAGGAGCCTGGGGTAGGGGGCTGTGGTACAGGAGAGGGTTAGGGCTTCGCTGGGGGTGAGGGTTTTGGCATGGGGGGCAGGAATGGTTTGGAAAGGAGGAGGGGGCTCCAGATTGGGATCAAGGGATTTGGAGTGTGGCAATGGGCTTCTGGCTAATAGGAACCAGCACTCAGAACAGGGAGGGGGAAGCACAGGGCACCCCAGTGGCCGTCCCTCCAGCTAGGAGCTGAGGGACATATTGCCACTTCTGGGGAGCACATGGAGCCAGGTAGGGAGCCTGTCAGCCCCATTCCAGTGGGGCTTTTAATGGCCTGGTCAGTGATGACCAGATACGCCAAGGTCCTTTTTTGACCAGGCATTCTAATCAAAAGCCAGACACCTGACAACCCTAGGCAAGGGACTGAGTTCTCTCCACTTCATCACCCCATCTGTGCAGAAAATGAACTGTCCTAGCCACATCTCAGCTGCAATGTGGAAATTGGAAACTAACGGGTACACAAACAATTAGTCACAGCCAGTCATGTGTCACTTGGTATTGTCAGCTCAATAAGTGACCAGTTATGGAAAAATTACGGTTGTATTTGTGCACAGTGAACCTCCTGTTAATGTAAAATGGGAGAAAACTGCTTCACGCCACACTTGCAGCTCCTCCCGTCCTTTTCTTACAGGGAGTGGTTAAGGGAAGGAGATAGGGCAATAGGGTAAGTCACTGGAGTTCCACTGCATACACACATTCCAAGAGTGTAGCACACGTCTCTCAGGATAAGCATTTCAGGGCAGCTTACACGGTGTCCTTTTACTATCAGGGCATGAGAAATCTGTGGACTACTTCACACAGGAAACCTTTCACACTTCCACCTCTTGCAGAGCTGGAGACATCTTCACTGCCACAAAGGCATGATCCAAATGAGATGCTCAGCACCTCAAATCACCCACGGAGGTGAATGGGGATTGCACCTGCTGTGGACTTAGGATCAGGTCCAAAAGGCTAGTACAGCAGCCTTCTCTCCACTAGAATGTGATCCTAAAAACAGTAGCTTGGAGGAACAAGAAAGCTTTGGGAAAACAGAAGCAAGCAAGCTTGAAGAGACTAAAGAAATAAGTATTCGTTAAAGTTAGTTTCTTGTGAGGAAAATTAATCTGGGAGGTCTACAAAGTAGCTGATTGGAGTTTATTTTTTAAAAAGTTGAACACTGGAAGTTTTGCAGAATAGTGTATCTATAAGGTGATAAGATACAGATTCACTGTTCTCTCCTGCCCTCCTTACTACGGTTTGTTGGCCAAGAGCCCATCCACTTCAATTTGTAATTACCAGTGTCTTTCTACCATCGTAAGTTATTTTAAGATATTGATTTGAGCTTTTTGGAGGAGTAATACATTAAGGAAACAAACTATACCATACTTACTGCCCACTGAAACCCCACTTGCAAGTTGCGTTACACATTAGAAGAGTTAAATGTAATAGGAACACCCATTCTGAAATTGTTCTTTCCCTTGTGAATTATTAGGCACTGGAGTTAAATGTGGAGGATTAAAAGGTCCTGTTATAGACCAATCCACTTAGGAAAACATGGCTTTTGCCCTCATGCTATCCAGAGTGCTTGCCTAATGGGGAAGGTGTTAAAATTGTGATAGATTTTTGCATTTTTAGGCTGCTTTGTAATTTGGGATAGGATCTCTTCACAACTGTGCATGCCACAATCTCCCTATTCAGCTAGGCTAGCAATAGCTGCTAAGTTTATGATTAGATTCCACTAGGACTAAACATATGTCACTTTAGGAAATTTATTCATACTGAGAGTAAATGAGTGAGCTAGCTTGAACAAGGTTCCTCACCCTGTTTGAATGGTGAAAAAAAAACATACTATAAAATAAAGTACTGGTTCCACTTGATCAGGGATATGTACAAAAAAAAAAAATGAGGCAGGAAATCCTAAATTAGGAGGACTTAACACACTGTTAATATTTGTAACTACATTTCAATCAGCTCTGAGCAGCCCAGAGATGATCAGGTAATGTTTAGTATTTAAAAGGAAGAGAAACTCTATTTCCTGGGACTGTGTTTGAAGTTTAAGACAGACTACTGCAACATTTTATATTTTTGGCCTACCAATTATAAATGTGGCTCTCTTGCATTCATTGAAGTTCATACGTAACATGTTTTTTGTATGGGTCACAAAAGGGCAGCAGGTATTTCAGAACTTGAAGTACAGGGTCTCTTTAGACACTTGGAAAAACTGGATTTTTCTCTCCTGTTTATCGTGGCTATACAAAACCCTACACAATCTACTATACCATAGCCCTCTACAGGACAAATTTTTCAGTAATCATCATTGAAATAACTGGACAGCACTAACAAACCAGCTGTTAAACCCTCAATGTTTTTTAATTAATAAAAAATTATTCAGATAGTCCACAAACTGGTAAGTTCAATTAATTCAGAATCACAGTGCTCCAAAAATAGAAAGCTTCACATGTGCTTTAATTTGAAAACAGAAGTCTGCCTCCCTTCCATCATTTCCTCTCTCCACCAATTAAGTTTTGCTGACCTCTTTTGTGAAATATTTTCCCTGGAGTGATTTTTAAAAATGTGTCTGGAAGTACAAATTCATGGAGTTCTTTGAACATACTGATAAACCCTTACCTACTTAATATAAGGAAACATCAAATATTTCCTTGCATTCTTTGTTTTTAAATGGAGAAGTCAGTGATGACAGACATGTTGCTGTAATAAAATCTCATTCTCTCTCATATGTAGAGCACTTAAGAGGTTTATTTATTTATTTTTTACCTTCCTGCTTTGTTTTAATGTACCTGGTGGCGTCTTCTCGTTACCTGCCAAACATCCCACCTCTATAGAATACATTTATATCTAGTGTTAAACTGCATTTGTATGTTGGCATTCCAAATCCTCACTCAAAGTATTTCATGGGGGGCGGAGGGGGTCGCACTCTAGTCTATTTTGTATATGAGAAAGTTGTGCTCATTTGAAAGCAAAGCATACTGGCAACATCACAAAACCACGGCAGGTGGCAAGTTCCCTGTTAAATACTGACTAACATTTTAGAGAATCAATAAGTGCTATACAATTTTTGCAACTTTTAGATTGCGACACCATTTTCACAATTCCCCTTGCACATCCTACCTGATGCACACTGCCTTTTTCTGGTGTTGAATACGGAATTATTCTAACTAGCAAAGAGTGCTTTTGCGGATGGTGAAATCTGCAAGACACTCCATGAAATGAAGTCTGCTGACCTTAAACATCAAGATTTGCCACTTTTCTTATAGTTCTGCAAATTAAAGCATCTTCTCTCTATACCCTCACCCAACACACACAAATAATGTTGCATGTTGCCCTGGTTTTATTTTTAAATAGCAGCCTCCACCCTTTTCTTCACACATTAGGGTATTAGTAATTCAGCCAGTCAAGAGAGCTTCACACCACTACTTGCTTGGTGCAAGTAGTAAGGTTATTCTTCATATATCACATAACTCTCTTTACTTGTATCTCCTCTTTAGCAGATGCATGGTCTCCAATGTAAATAAAAAGTAGTATAAAGCAGCAAGATACAATTAAGACATAGCAGAGACCTACAAAATGCCCCCTTTTAGTTCTCACAATATCCAGTTTAATTATTTACCCCCATATACAAACAAGTTTTGCTCCTTCCAAGGAAGGAGGGAACATCACTCCTACATTTTCTAGTCTGATTGCATTAGGATAAGGATGAAAGCTTTTTTAAATCTTCCATGGCACCATAACAGGAATACTTGTTCCAGCACAGAAGCCTCTCTGAAAACTTTTCTTTGGAGAACATAAACCCAAACAAGACAACTTTGTTACTGTGCATGGCCAGGTTTGAATTTAGTGGTAGAGTAGCAATTTTCAGATCAAATATTCGTATTGGTTCTCACAGTTTAGAGGTGAAATCTAGCAGGCACACCTTTTCTCCTCTGGCTTTGCTGAATCTAGCTTCCCCGAGCTTCCTCCATTGGCTGTATCAGATACTTGTGTCTTGTCAACACATTGTTCCATGCGCTTCATTATCAAGTCCAGGAGCGTTTCCACAGCTTTATCCACATTTTGCCCAGTGGCCGCACTTGTTTCAAAGTAGGGTATGCTAATATGTTGGATATGGGGGAGGGGGAGGAAGAAGAGGAGAAAAAGGCCCATTAGAAAGGGTTTAAAAATGAGAACTGAACTCCTGAGCCAACTCAGAATCAAAATATCCTTGAACAACTTTATTAGTGGGGACTAGGGAATTTGGAATTCAAATCTGGCTGGCTTTTGCTGCCTTTAGTGGGCTGAATAAAACCCCAGATCTTAAACTATATTAAGGCAAGCACTGCATCTTGGACAAACTGATCAGTTTAACTAACTTGGAGGTTCTGGCTTTAAACCAGAATGGCAGCACTTACCCAAACTATAGCGGAGAGAAACAGGCCTTAATAAAAAGCTTACTTTTTCCATGGTTTACTAAGGAAGAAACGTAATACCTGCTCAGAGATGGAACAGGAAGCAGAGCTGCACTGAACATCACTTTAGTGGATAAAAGAGTATTTAGTTATATTTCTACAGTCGCTCTCCCTAATATCTGGCAACATGGATTTACAGGCTTCAGAAGGGCAGTATTTCACAGACAGTCCATTTTATATCACCAGGTGGAAAAGTAAAGTCAACCTCTATAGTAACTCTCCAGGAACGTGGAAAATGCCATACAAATGTAGATCTGTGGTCTATTTCCAACAGAAGCATTTTTGGCTGTCATTTTCCACAGCTCCTACTGGCCAGAAACAGATTGCTGTGGAAAGTAGCAGCCAGCCCAGCCCAGCAGCCCTTTCACCTTTAAGTGCCTTTCTGTTCCCATTGGCCAAGAATAGAAAACACCTGGGAGCAGTGGACAACACACGGTACCACCAGCTCATTAAAAAGACAACAGACACAGGCCCAGGCTCAGGAAAGGGTCTAAAATGACAGCATGATGGAGAGAGATGAATTAATCAAACCACCAGGTACAGGGTAATATCCAAGTAGTGTCAAAGGGCAGTAAACTGACAATGTCAGAGGGTGGCAACCTGACATGTCAGCAGTGATATGTAAGTTGTTAGTACCTGTATATAATGTGGTTTCTTGGGGGGGGGGGGGGGGGGGGGGGAGAGAAGAGGAGAAGAGAGAGAGACAGTCTTTGGATGACCTAGGGGGCAATGGAAATTTTCCATTGAGTCATTCCATTGTTATGAATTGCATATGCATGGTGGTGCAGTAGAGTCTACTGACAACTATTACTGAACTTCACGTAACAATAACCTAGACTGGCATCTTCAATCCTTATCCAATTTGTGGTCTTTGGGGACTCTCTTGGAGTCTGTGATGGAGAATAAGTGCACATGTCAACATGTGACACACCATTGAGCACACATGCAAGCAGCCTTCTGGTTATCATCATCATCAGAGCCAGAGACCTGTGAGGACACTGCAGCAGTACATCGTGACCCCTCCTGACTAACTACACCTGCAAATCAGATTATCCTGTTGGGCTGCAGATTGCCCACTACAGCTTGTTACGGAGTTGTGTAATTATAATGGATGCTGTATAATGTGTGCTGGTGATTTGTATAACATCTATTTGTTGTGTACATAATTAATGTAGTGTCATGAGCCTAAATGTATGTAGCCAACCTGTACAAGAATACCTGAATACGTCATCATTGGTTTTAAACTTATAGTGTAGTAATGTGCTGTGATAAACGGACATGTCTCCATTTGAAACAACTGTAAATGAATATTCATGTGTCTAGATGTTGAACCACATGAATATTCATAAGGATGACTGTTTCTCATGAATATGCGATTAATGTGTGTGACATCCAATCATTTCAAATGTATGTAAAAGAGCATCTTATCTTGACCAATGAATTCAAAGTGGAACCCTCATGAATATGCATGTGCACAACCTTTATAAACCTGTGCCACGCCCGTTAAAGGTGTTGCATCGGGCATAGGTAGAGGTTAGGCTCAGTGCATGTGTGAGGTGTATGAGAGTGGTCTAGAGTCTTGGTCCCGGGTATTGTGAATGAGAGGTCTAATCTCTTTTAAAGCGAAGATAAACGGAAGGTTTATTCTTCCTTTACATAGGTCTAGGCTTAGTTTAGGTTTTAGATAGGTTAGATCCTCGTCATCGAGTCTGTACGTCAGGCAGTGTCGGTCAACGCATGTCAGCCATCGTCGTGCTTGTTCGTCGGGGTTTAGTAAGGGTTTTATTTTAGGTTAAGTGTAGGTTAGGACTAGTTAGAGTCTAGCATCCATTGCCGTCCAGCTGCACCGAAGTGCAGGAAGAAGGACGAGGACTTCTCAATTCACCTTCCGCAAAATCGTCGAATTCCTCGCACTCAACCAGCCTTTGAGGAATGCCTGGCTGTTCCTCTCCCGAGGCCCGAAAGGACCAAAGGAATGAGGTCACCAGCATCGGCGCCATCTACCAACGAGGGACTCCTGGCTGTTCCTCTCCTGAGGCTTTCAATTAGCCAAAGGATCGAGGTCGCCAGCAACCCATCAATCGTCCTTGCGCTGATAGACTCTGGTAAGGTTATTAAGAGGGGACTGCCCCCTTTTGTTTGAGATATATGTTTACAATATAGTCTTGTGGTTGAAATTTACTTAAATTGTTACGTTTTATTTATGCACCATGGTCTACGGGTAAGAACAAAAACCGGTGATTAGATACAGATGCTCAGAGTCGCACCTTAACATCATTAATATTTTAATTAGGCTAATTAGGAGTAGTTATTATACGTTGTTACCCCTTACGGGTAACAAGCTCTTCAGGGTACCCTCATATCTAATCTTTTCAGAGGAAAGTTTTGTCTCTTCACATGGAAGTGTTTCCATGTTTCTGATCATTGTTGTCCAATTCAAACTCTGTTCCTTTTTGAGATGAGTGAACAGAATGGAATAGAGGCCTGTGATGTGGGGGCACACCGCTCATTTATGTATAGTTTCAGTACTGTTTTCATCTCATTCTTTATTCATGCTAGGATTATGTATCAGCCATCAAACAGCAAAAGAAAGCAGCAGTTCCCACTGAGGGTATGTTTACACTACAGAGTTCTGTCAGAAAAACGGCCATTTTCCCGACAAAACTGGAGGAACGTCCACACTGCAATTGCATTCTTCCACAAGAAAATTGAAAGAACTAAGGGGTTTTTCCAGCATTGGTAATCCTCATTCTATGAGGAAGAAGCCTTCTTGTGAAAGAGCTCTTTTGCAAAAAGGCGTGTGTGGACGTGGAAGAGGGAGTTCTTTCGGAAGAAGAGGAAAGAGGAAAAGCACAGGTGCTCTGGTGGCCATTCTGTCCATAGCAATCACAGCTTACATGCAAGAGCACGTCCAGTCAGTGTGGATGCCCTCTTTCGAAAAAGCAGACTGCTTTTTTGATACACTTTTGCAGTGTGGATGCAAAAAAGATCTCTTCCGAAAAAAGCTTCTTCCGAAAGAAGCCTGTAGTCTAGACGTAGCCTGAGTGGCCACCCAAGATTAACAGCTCACTTTTGAGTTGCTATAGTCCATTTGGAATGCAGCAGCATATACGAATAGTTCAAATTATCCCTTTCAGTGCATTTCATAACATGTCATTCCACTTGCTGCTGAATCAATTAAACAGTGCCACCCTATTATGGAATATTCGGTAACACTACTCTTCACATTTTGCTATAATTCAAGTATACTATTCATTCTTTCTGCTTTTTTTTTTTTTTTGGTGTGAGATCCAGGACTGTCACAAGTAAGAACCTGTCACTCTGGCCATTTAGTTTCCTTAATAGCCTCTTTGGAGGGTCTTAGTCAAAAGGCATTTAAAAAAAAAGTTTCAGGTAAACTGGTTCTTCACTGCTTTGTGGACAAACGTAGAATCTTTATCAATATGAGACAGTTTCTTTACAGAAGCCAGGCTGCATTGCATTATGTTCTAGAGGTTTTACAATTATACTGCTTTTGATTAGAGTGTCAACCAGTTTCACTGATTGTGTTGTAAGCAATACTGATCCTAAATATGAACAATGCTTTAAAAAAATAAAATCAAGTACAGTCACTATTTGTCAGTCCTTTTGAAATTGCCACTAATGCAAGAGAGAGATTGCCTGTTTAAGTGCACACCTTAGCCTCCTCATCCTTAAATGCCAACCTGGAATTCAGAAAAATGCCTTTCAGTTCTTGTTAGGCAAAGCAAAAGTCAAAGTCATCAATTTGCTCCAGTGCCTCCTCTTTTGATCCCTGAAATCTTTGTTACAACCTCATGATCTCCCCCAAATACTCTTATGCAAGTGGATGTAGTTACCTTATTTTTTAACCGATTAAGAACAATTCTTAGGTTTTCTACTTCTGATGTATCTAAATATGAATATTTTGGCTGAATGCTTGTGGTAGTCTCAGCTTTCCTTGGCACAGATTTTCCATTACATTAAACCCTTGTCCTAGCAAATAAGATTGGTGAGGGGTATGGTAGAATGATGCTTTTTTATCTATAAATTCAATGAGCTAAGCTCATAAAATAAACACTGGTTCTAATAGGTAATTCAAACATAAGAGTAAGTTTTGTTATATGTTCATACGATGAATCCCCATATGTCTAAACAAATTGTAATTAGAAGAGGGTATTTCTTGCATTGCTCATTTTAAGAGTGTACAGGGCACGATTTGGAATTGTATAATACAGAAGGAGTTGAGGTCATCAGTGCATTACACGGTCTACTGAAAATCCTCTGCTTGGAAGGTCTTGTGGCCAGTAGATGCAGACATGATAGAGCATGTTACCAGTCTCTTTAGCCAGGCCATCCTTCACATGCTCTAAAACTCACTGTAATTAGTCTCAGTACTGACCAGCTGAATTAGAATGTAGCTCTATAGTAATTATATTTTGCTTAAGGATCAATACCGTATAACATTTTCACCTTCCACTATCAAACTTGTCACACTTTGAAACATATGGCCCACTAATTTCACAGTGTGGCAAGGTGGACAGCACTGAAGATTTGCACGCCAGGGTAATGTCTATAGAGATTTGCAAATATGCTAATCAATTTAACTGGTTCCCCAAAATTCAAAGCTCCATGCTTGCAATTTAGGTTAATAAAGCCAAATTACACTGACAGAGATTAGCTAACATGATTTTCTATCAAAGTCACTTACCCATATTTATCTGCAAGGTCTCTCGCTTGTCTCTCATTGACTTCCCTCTGATCTGATAAGTCAGCCTTGTTACCAAGTAATACTATATCAGGATTCTCACAATATGCATTGGCTTGCAGTTGACCTTAAAGAGACAAACCTAGGAGTTAAAAGTACTGAAATGCCCTTAAGGGCCAAGATTGGGAAGACCAATTTTTTTGTACCACATGGACTTTTCATAATGCATTGGCTCATTAAAATGATTTTTCTATAGAGGAAAATGGAACAGAGGCAATTAGGAATTTATTTCCAGTAAATTATTCATTTTCCCTCCATACAACCTAGCAAGGGGTGTTACATATAGTGCTTCAGTCTACAAGTAGATATTAGTACATTTTGCTTATTCAAAGAAACCCATTAGGAGATCATAGAAATAAAGGCAAATCCAAATGCTTTTTGCAAGCAGTTGTTTAGATATTTGAAGCCTAAACTTCACTTGGGATAGAACTATGTCGATTCACTGAATCAGTGGAGCTAGGCAATTTTATTCTAGGTGTTTTAAACAAAATATTTAAGTAATTTCCTTATGCTTACCCCAATTTTGAGCTAAGAAGTGATGAGTAACTGCAGTATATATATGAACATGGAAGAATTTCAGAGGAGGAGTGATGCAAAGGAATAAATGAAGTAGATAGAGTCTAATGCATTAACATTTTAGTAACCAACAGTGAAATCAAGTCAGAGCATGGCTTTTATTATTTCTGTTAAATAAGCTTTAGCTTGCTGTGAAGGGATTTATATGTATTCCCACATTGCCCTGTACAGTGTTCTTCTTGTACTGGCTTGTTTGTATATTCCCAACAAAAAAACTTCTGCTTGTTAATCTGAAGTGGGTTGTGTCCACGAAAGCTCATGGTACCATCTACATTTTGTGTTAGTCTCCAAGGTGCTATAAGACTATTTGTTGTTTAAGTTTAAGCAGAAGTTTGTTAGCCAACTAACAGCAAGTCCTAATTATGGAGAATCTGAAATGAAATCTAGTTACTTTTTGGATGTTGTATTTTTCCTTCAGTATAATAGCTTATCCACAGTGTATTGGACAAGAATATACACACCCCCTGATTTTAACAGTTATTTTAAAATCAGGATGATTCATGTTAGCAACTTCATTTTAACCCTCTCTTCAGGTTACTTCACATGTTTCTGCATCAGATATTCTTGCCTTGCAAAAAAGCCCTTTAATTCAATGTCCAAATCCTGGTCTCTCTCAAGTCAGAGGTCAACTGGCAGAAGATGCAAGAAGTAACCATATTCAAAATACAGAATTAAGTAGCAGGTTTCTAGTTAAGATTCAGAATAAATATGGTCAATCGTTAGGAGTTATAAACATGCACTGCACTAACACTGCCTTTCAGAAACCTCAAAGCTCAACATTAAAACTTCCAAGAATATCCCATTTTAGAGAGGGGGGGAGGGGAAATGAAGCACCAAAGTTCAATGGTATGATCATGGTCACAACTAAAACAGTATCCTCTTGGAACAGAAGGCGAACTCCTTTACAGTACGTCTACACAGCAGCATTATTCCAAAATAACAGTGTGCATCTACATTATAAGCCTTTATCTCTAAATAATGCTGAAATAACGTTAAGTTAGAGGACTTCTTCTCTGACTCATGGTAACCATCATTTCATGAGTAAGGGATGTCAAAGGAAGCATGTTTTCCCTTGGACTTCCTGCAGTGTAGCCTGCACCAAAAGCCGAGTTAAGCTATTTCAAATTAAGCTATGCAATTGACATAGCTGAAGTTGTGTAGCTTAATTCAACTTTAAGGGCATGTCTACAGAGCAGGGCTAGTGTCCCCTCCCTGAACTTTATTCTAGTCAGCATACACTGCTGCCTCTTGGATGTTGATGGAACTAGATTTCTTAATAGGTTACACCAAATGCAAAGCAAAAAAGACTATTGAAGTATCTTTTTTTTATTTGGCAGACTGTCTTTAAAAATCTGATTAACCAAACCTTAGGCACAGTATAGTATCAAAGACAGATAAATACCCCAAGACAAAAATACGAGTAATAAAATCAGGATAATGCAATACAGCCCAAATAGTGATCATCAAAATGTAACAATCCATGATCAGTACATAAGCACATATATACTTTGACTGATTTTGTTTTACAGTCCCCAAAACTGACCACCACAAACCCCTCCATATGAACTCCAACCCATCCTAGAAAAGGCTAGAGGGATAAAAAGTATTTTGCAGAAGGCTCTGAATGTTAACAAGTCCATGTACGTTTTCCAGAGCTGGGACTTCAGAGCTCACCTATCCAAGCCAGGTGGTTCAGGATCCCTGTGGCTTGGGTCGGTGTGACCTGAGAACAGAGGACTAGTGTTTGAAATGTATATATAGGGGACAATATGCAGTAATCTTGAGAATACAAAAAGCTTCTAGTTATCAGATACATGCAAGCTGTTTTCTTTTACTTACTCATCCAGTTTCTGACATTTAAGAAGCTCTGTTGACTGGTGAGATCAAACATTAATAAAAAGCCCATGGCATCTCTGAAAAATGCTGTGGTAAGACTTCGAAATCTGAAGGAACAAATAAGCAGTTCTGTTAACAGACGGACCTCTGAAATTACTAGGTAATCATTTTTTAATGCAAATGTATTGAAGAAAAAAAAAGTGTAATACTCCAAGAGAAGATACCCCCCCCCAAAAAAAAAACAACAAAAAAAGCCACCCCCCCACCACGCATTTTACCAAATCTTTTTTTTTTTTAAATGGTCTTTTGCAAAACACACCACACACACACACACACACACACACCCCCCCCCCCCCCCAGACAAGTAGCCCAATTTATCAACCAAATGTTCTCATAATGGTCAAAAAGCCTGTGGCCATCCTTTTGGCTAGATTCAGTATAGCCATCATGAGTTATTTATCAAACAGAATGCATGTAGTTTACCAGAGGATGCCTAGATGTTCAAGAATGTACGTGGTCACTGACAACTCCATTAATTCAAATTCTCTGTCCTTTGGACGAGCCTAAAAATTAGTATGTTGCTTGTTTAATCATGACACAGATGCACTGAGTGCACCCCTAATCATTGGGACAGAAATCATGCAATATTCTCTTCCTGTGGTCATCATTTGAAAGGAAACAGTTACATGATGGGTAACCACCACCTAATATGGTGGATATGAAAAAATTCTCTGGCCATTTAATCACCGTTTAGAAAAAAAGAGCTTAGTTGAGAGGAGGGCTAGTTTCATCTAGAGAGGCCTTGATTTATCTGTAGTTTACAAGCTGAGCTCAATTAAACTGATTTTAGACTGCATTCACAAATGACATTTTGCAGGTTTTCCACAAAGCAATGGACCCAGAAGTCGAAACAGCCTCAATTTTCTGGCACAGAACTACAAGCCAGTTTCTTAATGAGAAATACTTTCATACAGAGTTAGAGAACTACAAAATGGAGTTCAATGCTCTGTCTTATGTACATGAGGATTTGCCACCACATCTGTCAGTAGCAGATGTGGTAGATAAGATACCCAAGAACACATGCCTCAAAATTAAAACGAACTACAGCTACAGAAGCAACCACATACTTGTCATTGGGAAGCTTCACAAGTTCTCTTGAAGAATTTTTATACAGAATGGCTAAATGTAGCTGTCAGAGAGATAATGGGATAGACTCAAACAAAAATAGGTGTTTTAATAGATGAATATTAATATAGCACCATAGTAAGTATGTTCACTGTATACAAAAAAAACCACAAAAACAGAACCTTTATCTTGAGGGATTTATAATTTAAAACAGACAACACAGACTGGATGGGTGTGTGGCAGTGTGCCTGAGCTATGATATGAGTCCAGTTCCTTGTTTGCCAGACATTTATGGACTTCACTCAGGGATGACTAGGATATACAGAGCCTGTGTCTTCAGAAATACTTGAAATAAGAGCATGGAAACATGGTGGTTCAAGCCAAAATTAGTCTTTCCAGGCCCACAGAAGCCACACAAAAAGGTGACAAAAGGCAGACAATGCAGTTGCTCTTGTTTACTGCAAAATGGAGTGGAGAGGAGAACAAAATCAGACCGGTAGTAAACATTTTTTCCTGCAATGCTTTCATATTCCCGTTAATGAACTTAGACTGCTGTTTGCCAGCTCAGTGTCTCAACACTATTTCCTGCTATAAGACAGATTTCTCCCCTCCCCCAATGTACACATTTCTGTGTGTTGGCACAGTTAGTATTTACTCAAGAATAAGCCCAACCATATACTGTATGCTAGCAAACCACCATGAACTTTACTGCTGCTCCAGTACAACACAAAAGAAATTCATTCAGTATGATCACAGCAAAGCAGCAACAATTTAAAAGCATCCTTCCTGAGCATGTGGTAAGTTTTTACTTGCTGTGACAACCAAAATCTGTATCAGAAGGTCAGTGATTTTCCCTAACTCACTTGAATAGGAGGTTTAAATTTTAGAAAGTTTCACTGGATTCTGAATAACTGCATATGAGATGCTGAAGTCTTTGCATTACCTTTCCTGCCCAGCGGTGTCCCAGAGCTGTAGATGCACCTTAAAGGCTTTTCCTGAAGATCCATTTGGTCCTCTGCTATTGTATATCTGACAAATACAGAGCAGAATCAGCAGACTGCTTTTTTATTGACTATACAGTCTTTTGCTTAGCTTATGAATGTCTTTACCATTACTAAAAATTTCACACAGTGCTGTACTGAAAACACATTCAAGAACAAACACAGAGAATAAGTTGGGATGTTATCAACAACAGCTTATTCCTGCTCCAGAAATTCACATTCATTAATATTCCACTTCAAAGGGCCTCTGGCAAACAATATTTCAAAACCCTAGCCAATATTGTCTTCTGAAGAGGACTGGTGCATATTTAATACTGTTATTTAGACACTGATTCATATACTGAGTGAGCAGAAAGTGCTGAAATGACCTTCTAAATTTGATTTTTTTTGTGTTCTTGTGAGCAATTACAACAGGTTGGCGAAATGAACCTTGCTACTCAAAGAAACAGGAATTTTTTTAAAAGTAGTGTTAGACAGTTATTGGCTATGTTTATTAAGTGACATTACAAAGTATTTTGCACGTAGAAAGCATTGTGCCCCTTTGCTGGGTCTGTTTTCAATGGTCACTGCAGTTATTTTCAATTAAGTGGTACAACAAGAGACATTAAGGCAAGCACATAAGGTGTATTTCTTTTGTCAGGGGGTAGCTTTACTGATTCAGCATCAGAATTTTCAGAAAGTGTCTGCGAAGTCATTTTTTTTTTTGAGTTTATATATATCAAATATGAATGCACAACAAATAAAACAATTTGCATGTAGTCCTTTATCATATGGCACTTATTTCCTTCATGGTAGGTTACCATGCTGATGATTATTGTGCAAAAACCTAACTAGAACCCTATGCATCAACCCACACCAGCAAGTTCTTCAGAACAGATTATGTCCTTAGTGACATATTGGTAACTCATGGAGGGCAGCAAGATTGACAACACGACACTGAGGGCAGAATATAGCCACCAAAACTGCCATTACTGGTGATTATACTTGAAAAACAATTAGTACAACGTGGCTTGTCACTAAATCCAGCTTAAGTTTGTAGGTTCAGCAGGTAAAGAAAAAGACAAGACACTAAAACAATCGCTTGTAAGCAATCACATTGTATGTAGATGCAGCCAAACAAACATGGAACCTACAGTGCCATTTTATTTCTACAAATCGGCTTTAAGACTAGAACTGCATGTCAATGACACATTACATTTAACTTTTTAGTAAGTGCCTCACTGAAAAAGGATTTGGTCAGACCTAAAAAGGAAGAATCTGAAGGCCAATAAGACCCCAACCAGGGCACAACTTTCCCATCCCAAACAAAATAAACTTCAGTTTCCATGTCAGGATAAGCCTATTAGAATTTGGAGTTAAGCTTTCGGGAATCCCTTTTGAATGAGTCCTCTATGTATGCCAAGCCAAATGTTTAGGGGATGAGCAATCACGAATAGTGGGTGGGCCACATGAGCGGCCCTCCATCTCAGTGGGTTGCCCCTGAAGCCTTGTGGCCCCCCATGTCTGAATTCCCTCACCTGCTCCTCCCTCTTTCACCCCAAACAGTTGACTCTTAACATTCCAGCTCTTGGAAGGAGAGGGAGGAGCAGGGATGGAGCGTAAGTCAGGCGATTCATGAGAGTGCTGGAAGGGAGGATGGGGAGGCATAGGAAGTACACAAGAGGCGTGTGGGAAAAGCAGGAAGCCAGAAGGTTGCAGGTGGAGCTCCAGTGGGCCAGACTGCAAGTTACCCACCATCGCTCTAGTTTGAGGGACCAAACCGGCAGCACCCCAGCTGCTCTGCCCCCGGCTTCCCCAGGTCAGCAGCTGGTCAGTTTCAATGGTCACTACAGTTATTTTCAATTGAGTGGTACAACAAGAAACATTAAGGCAAGCACATAAGATGTATTTCTTTTGTCAGGGGTAGCTTTACTGATTCAGAATCAGAATGTTCAGAAACAGCTGCTCTGCCCTGGGCTTCCCCAAGTCAACCACTGGTCAGTTTCAGCAGCAGAGAAACCGGGGGAAGCAGGGGACAGAGCAGCTCCAGTTGTCCGGAGCCCTTCCGGGTTCCAGTTGGTGCCGGACTATCAGGAGTGCCGGACCACTGGATGCCGGACAATTGGAGTTTTACTGTATCTTACTCCACAGTGGGACTCATTCTGGATAGTACCTTATGCCACAAGGAATAAGGGATCAATATATGATTGAAGCGCACAAATAAGAATGAACCCAGTTTGATTGTGTACAGCCATCAGTTAGCAATGGTAGCTTTTTATTTATCAGTAGATAACAAATATGGAACTTCAAAACACACTAAACTAGCTGAAAATCGCAGTGGGGCCAGTCAGTTTTAATAGCCTCTTTCATTAACAGTTCTAATTCATTTAAAAACTGAATTTACAGATTTAGTAATAGGCAATAAGCAGGAGTTGGAGGGTTTTTTTTTTTTTTTTAAAGAAATACATCTCCCAGTAAGCCACAGAGTATTTTGCTTGTATACAAAAGGGCTTTTATTTTGTGGCATCAATACTCTTAAAAGGAGGACAATCATTTGAGAGAGAGATTGCAACCACAATATGCCTTCTCATAGGGAACATACATCTATCTTTCTTCTTCTAAAATTCCTAGGATTGCCTCCTTAGTGCTTTTAGCATTACAAATTTTAAAGAACGTACATCCCTGGTTTTAGCACTGACACAAACATTGATCACACACTCTTCCTTCGACTTCCCTTACTCCTTGTGAAATCAGCATTACAGAAGTTGGAGTTAGAAGCCTGTTATTTTGAAATTATTTCAAAATAACGGGCTTGCTGTGTAGATGTGCATTCTGTTATTGAAGTAACTCATGTTATTTTGAAAAGTAAGTGTACAGTGTAGACACAGCCTTAGAGAGCAAATCAGTTGTAGAACTAGGAGTAGGGTACAGGTTTTCTGGTTTCTGAGCCTATGCTTTATTAGGATGACTCGCTTGAAGCACAATAGCAAAGAGCATTATTACCTGAAGGGAGAAATGTTTTTGTACACTACAATAAAACGTACTAGCCATCTGGTCAAAAACCATGGATATGCAAAATTGCTGTTTTCTATTAAGCCAGTGGCAGTGAAGATTAGTACCCATGAAAGGAATCAGGTTGACAGTACAGAAGATTATTATCTTATTTAATATTAAGGAACCAATATGCCCCAGTGCATGCTAGCTCACACTGTACTATAAGAGTAGAACTGTAGCTTGAAAGGGCCACCTCATTACTAAAGTGAGTCAAAGTAGTGACTAGTTTGTGCTATAGGATAGTGGGCAGAGCACTGGACTGGAATAGACACACAAGGGTTCTGCGTCCAGTCCTACCATTTACCTGGTGTGTGACCCTGGGCAAGACACTAGCTCTGTGCCTCTTTCCCCTTCCATTCTTCTTCTGTCATCTTATCTTCTTAGACTGCAAACTATTTGTGGCAGAGGCTGTCTCTGTAACGGTCTGTACATCAACTAGCAAAGTGAGCCTCAGTGGAAGTCTTCGGTGCTAGTGTCATATAAATACTTACTACCCCTCCAAGACGACATCAAGGCCTTGTCTATACTTACCCAGAGATCAAAAAACAGGACGATGTAGCACTTTAAAGACTAACAAGATGGTTTATTAGGTGATGAGCTTTCGTGGGCCAGACCCACTTCCTTAGATCAAATTGTGGAAGAAAATTGGCAGGACCATATATACCAAAGGATACCAAAAAAAAAAAAAGGAACACATATGAAAAGGACAAATCAAATTTCAGAACAGAAGGGGGATGAGGGAGGGAGGTAAATGTCTGTGAGCTAATGATATTAGAGGTGATAATTGTGGAAGCTATCTTTGTAATGGTAAGGTAATTAGCATCCTTGTTAAGACCTAGGTGTAAAGTGTCAAATTTAAGCATGAATGACAGTTCAGAGGATTCTCTTTCAAGTCTGGTGTTAAAAGGTCTTTGAAGCAGGATGCAGGTAATCAGGTCTTTCAGATAATGCCCTTTCTGGTTGAAATGGCAAGAAACTGTTTTTTCTTTGTGATCCTGTCTAATATCAACACTCTAGAGATAGGGTTCGATTTAGCGGGTCTAATAAGGATCTTCTAAACCGAATGCTGATGGTGCCCCCATTGACTGTGATATTCTATGGGAGTCATGAGGAGTAAGGGAAGTTGACGGGAGAGTTTCTCCCATCGAACTTCTGTGGTGGGGCTGTCACAGAAATTTGATTTAAGCTACACTATTCTCATAGGTGGAGTTGCACGTCTTAAGTTGAATTTCTCCCCAGTGTAGACCTGGCCTCAGGGCAACAGATTCTCCCTTTTACTTCTCTTAAGTTTGACTGGACTCAAGCTAGAAACAGAAGAGAGGCAGTCTCAATAAACCTTAAACCTTTCAGTAAGAGGAATTGGATATATTTACATAAAGCATGTTCTCAGCACTGTTGCAAACAGGAAAAAGCACAGACATGGAAGACTTGAGAAACTTACCACACGTTTTTCCCGAAAGTCTATTCCTACTGTTGTGATGAATTTTGGGTTAAATTTGTTGTCCGTGTATCTGTAAAGGAATGTTGTCTTCCCAACCCCAGAATCCCCCAGGGCCAGGAGTTTGATCAGATAATCATAGTCCCCATCAGTCATAGTGCTGATCTTTATGAACCTGCAGAGAGAGGAACAACTGGTTTAAAAACGATGAACACAAGAACAGACAGACTGAGTCTGACCAATGAGCCAACTACCCCAGTATCTGATCTCTGACAGGAGGTCAATGCCAAATGCTTCAGAGGGAATGGACAGAATAGGGCAATTTTGACTGATCCATCCTCTGTCATCTAGTCCTACCTTCTAACAGTCAGAGAATTAGAGACTCCTAGAACATGGGGTTGTATCCCTGACCATCTTGGCTAATAGCCACTGATGGACCTCTCTATGAAGCTGGCTAATTCTTTAAGACCAAAAATATAACTGGATTCAGTCAAGCATGCCAACAATTCAATTTAAAAACAATTTTTGTTCATCTGACTGAATTAATTGCTATTGTCTGCACTCAAGATTGTCTGCTTAAAAAGTTTACAGTGGAAAAGAATAGACTAAGGAAGAATGCTTTACTTTTAAGATTTGTTTTAGCTAATGTAACATGAGAACTCAAATGCTAGTTTCAAAGCTTTTTTAGGCATGGCCAAGACTGGTCTAATTGGTAAGTCTTATGAGTTGATGGAGGCTGGCATAAAAGTTTCAATTATACTTTCAAACACCTCAACAGTCAGAATTTAAGGCCAAAAGGACTACCAGAGCTAGTCTGAGCTCCTGAATATTACAGGCTGCTACTCTTACCTACCACCCACCCACTAAACTCAACAACCAAAGTATCACAGCCCACAAGAGACTAAACTGTTAAGTGCAACAGAGAGAGAGAATAGGGGGCACCAGAAGATACCCCAGCATCACACCAAGACTCAGGGACATAAAAATTACAATAAAATGATGAGAAGGTTAAAAGAAACTAATGCAGACGTAGTTGCGTGTTCTTTAAGTTCCTGTAATTCCATAGACCATAGTAATCCTAGTAATTGTTCACAATGAAGAAACTTCCACTGTTTCAAAGTCAACACTGTAGTAAAGTGAAACTCACATTGTAAGTCTTTTCCACCTGATATAGAATATATTTGGGAAACAGGAAAAATGGCACTGATGATTTGTTATGGCATAGGCCTTACAGGGTATAATGAAACATTCCTGTGGATTGTGGAATTATTCCAACAAATAGCTTTGTAACCTCATCTGTAGTGTACAAGTTGTATAGCCTGTTCTACAGATGCTTCAGGAGAGTGTGTGGGGAAATCCATCTTAGTTTAAAAACTAACTTACCTTCATGTTCCAACATTGGGGGGGGAGGGGGAGGGAGGAGTACTTTTTTCCCCCAAGAGCAAAAGGAAACAATCAAAAGGAAAGACGCCATCTCTGAGTTCAACTGACACTCAGCATTCGACTTACATACATTTACAATAGTACCTATTAGAGATGGGTGACATTTTTAGGATGATTTTTTTTTTAACTTTAAAAATATAGATTAGATCAACCAAATGTTGCTTGGAATTGCACTGAATTCACCAAATAGTTTTGGCTGATTAAAAGAGGGAGGAATTAAAAAGTGTCAAAATATTTCATTTCAAAGTGACATTCTAGTTTGGAATTTGGCCAGTCTAAAAATTAAAGCAGCATCCTTTAAAAAAAAACAAACAAACAAACAAAAAAAAAAACCCACACACCACACCCCCACCACACCAAACCAAACCAAAATGCAATACCCGAACTGTTTTACAGTAAAAACTTGAGAATACTTCATTCTGAATTGACCTGAAGGGGAAAAAATTAAGAACAAGATTTTGGTTCAAAGTGAATTAAATGTTTTGGGGATTGTGTGTTTTGAAAATAAAAACAATTCATTCATCTTCATTCTCTACCTTCCCTCTTCTATTCCTACATCCCCTCCCCCAAGTTAAAAACCCCTGTATTAATAAGGTTTTAGTTTAATAGCAGTTAGGAACGGGATGAAAGGAGCCTAATTTACAATATGTTCAGGAAATTACTTGTGTGCAGTCTAGGTACTGCATTGTGTACATTGCCCCCACTAACTTTTTAAATATGGGAAGTTATTCATATGCTGTAGGTAAGTATGGAATGTATGAAAAATTCTAACAGGTAATGTTAACAAAAAACAAACAACCCCCCTCTCTCCCATTTATAAAATTGTATTTCTATCTCTAAAGAGAGCAAATGGACCACAACAGTGCAAGGCTGCATGATCAGACATCTCTACTACAAATATGTAAATCATTAAAATTTGTGCTGTCCTCTGGCTCACGAGTCTCATGCAGTGAGAAACACTGAACAAGATCTGCCAGACCTCTTTTGCTTGCACTGAGCATATGTTCTTAGACCTAAATAGCTGCAATAGTAACACTTCTGAAGAACTTCCTTTGCCCCACACAACAGCTGTCTAATCTTGTTACTTTACAAAGACTCTGCTGTGTAGATTGGCAGAGTTTAAGCTGTATTTGGGTTCCCCTGAGTAAACAGAAAGAAAAGAAGGGATGGTTGTGAAGCCCCATCCATTAAATGCATATTTTATTTCGCTTCTCCCCTCTGCCATTCAGCCATCCTGATCACTATTTGCTGGGGTACCTCCCCCCCAATAAAAGTGTTATTCTATTAAACCATGACAGAGTGAAATAGGTCAGTAATTACTGTTAAAGTGGTATAGCATACCTCCAAAGGGCGAGCTCTGTACATCTTTAGTTATAGAATGAGACCAATCCTCAAATACAGACTTGGAATCTGATTAATACAAATGTAGGCAGCTTTGTATTCTTACACACACACCCCCACACACACACCCCCCCCAACTATTCACAGAAGCTCACTGATTCCCCTCTTTCTTTCAAGGATTCCATGCACAGAAGGGACCATTGTGATTACCTAGTCACACAGAACTAGAGATGTTAAATAGCAGTTAATTGAATAATGGAGTAACCTCATGAATGCTTATCGGTTACTTGACTATTCTATAGTCCCCTGGGTGGGGCTGGCAGCCTGTGCAATCCAGCCCCACTCCTGAGCAGCCCCTGCCACTCTACGCTGCTGCCTCAGTTTCAGAGGAAGCATCATGGGTTGCCAGGCAGGATCTGTTCCATGAGCAGAGCTAGTTTAAAAACCAAGCTCCCCTTGCAGACTGCCTACCTGTCACCCCATGCTGCTGCTTCTGATACAGAGGTAGCAGCATGGGGTGGCAGCAGCCCCTGTCCAGGGGACGGAGGTCTGAGCTCCTAGACCTAGTATGAGCCAGGACTGATCCAGGCTGCTGGCCAGCCTGCTAAAAAGTTTACTGGGAGCAGAGGCCAGGGGGAAGAGACATGAATGTAGTTTATAGCATTAATCAATAATCTTTTGCTTATCGGTTAATCGACTTCACTATTACATCCCTACATAGAACTTCCCAAAAATAATTCCTATGGCAGAGAAAAGAAGAAAACAATTCAATTTTCATTTTAAAAGTGGCCAGTGATGGAGAATCCACCCTGCCCCTTGGTAAGTTGTCCTTAAGGCTAATTACTTAAAAAAGGGCAGCACGTGCCCTTCTGCTTATTTTGCAGCAATTTCAGTTGCTGGACCATGTTGAGCAGAACTTGGAGGTATGTTAGTTACTTTATTCTTTTTCTCCCTGCTACTTTTAGTCAATTATTTGCTTTCCTTATGCTAATTGTATTGGTCAATACCAGCAATTCTCCCCCTCAGCAATAGGGAAAGATGCAGCATCTGGTGATATTGGTGCCTGCATGAGCAATGCAGGTGCATGCTATGAGGTTTAATGTCTTTCTACACTGAGGGATGACCACAGCAGGTCCTGAGCAGGAAGATATGGTGTGGTGAAAAGCATAAGAATAGCATACAAAGATCAAGGGTCATTTATCAGCAGTCATGGCTCCTGCAGGTTTGGGAAAGAGACGATCATAGTTCTTAACAGTAGTTCTAACCAAATGAGGTCCTCAGTAGTCCTCTGTTGTGGTTGGTTTGCTGAATACAAGTCCAGATTGCACCCAGGCAATGATCTCTTAATAGGTCAATGCTACTCTAGCATGTGCCTGACAGCTAGAGAAACGACATTTTTGCAAAATGTTCACCATCTGTTTTTGCAAAGAAGCACTTATGAAGTTTAGATGCTGGCTATTGTCCCAAATCTGACAAAATTAAAAACAAAGAAGATCTTCAAATGAGGAACAGTTACAAATTTGAGGCACCATAGTTTAGCAGGGAAAGCAGGAGTGAAGTGAGAGTCAGTGGTTTCATTCCAAACTCTGCAGAGGATGGGTTATGTTAGCTTCCCTGTTGCTTTAAATACTAAAGGAATCTGTAACAGTGTTCATCAACTCTAAGGTCACAACCCACCAAGGGGACCCAAGAGGCAAGTGGGGGGGGGGGGAAGCAGAAGTCGACACGAGGCCCTGAAAATCTTGTTACAATCTAAAATAAAGAAAGTCTCACTTCCCACTCCCTGTGCTGAACTCTGTTAACCTCTCTAAACACACACACACACACACACACACACACCCCATCCCCCCCCCCCCCGTATAATTTGTTTATCCTATGTATTTTATTCTTACTTTTGTAGTAAATGCAATGCGGTAGGGATGTAAGTGACTGGTTGACTATCGAATAAGCAAAAGCTTATTGGATAGTCGACTAGTCACTAGACTAGTCACCTCCCCCACTTACTGTCTCCATCAGAGGCAGCAAGGGGCGGGGAAAACCGAAGTTGGTTGTAGACACAGCTGGCTTAAAATCCAGTCCCCCCCCCCCCAGCACCATCTCTGTGGGGGCAGGGAGGTAGCAGGGCCCGGGCACTGCGCCTCTGCTTTTTAAATGTATTAAGAGCCTACTGGCTCTTAATACATTTAAAAATAAGAAGCGCAGCGGGGGATACCCTGCACGAGCCAGTCTGCTGTCCCAGCTCGTGCTGGGTCCCTCCTGCTGCGCTTCAGCTTTTTAAATGCATTAAGAGCCAAAAGGCTCTTAATGCATTTAAAAGACAGAGCTGCAGTGGGGTTAGCCTGCTGCAGCACCCTTGCTTATCAACTAGTCAATGGAAAAATCCATGGCCTAGTTGATTAAACTAAATTTAACTTTCCTACAATGCAGTCATGATTTTTTTTTTAAATTTTGAATAAGGGCTTGTCAATCTGAAGATGCTTAAACACTTAAAAAAAAAAAAGATAACAGAAGTCTAGTTTTGTAAAATGCTTTGAGATCATGAGATGAAACGAAACTATTTCACACTGCCCCTCAATCTTAATAAATAAAAGCTTTTGCAGCCTTATGAACAGGGCCTAGAGAATCCTTTGTGTATAAAAGATTCTATTTTATTCAACTTCTTGTGTACATCACCATGGCACCCGAGCTGGCTTCTCTGGATCAAATTCTGCTCTCGGAAACTCCTATTTGCACCACTGTAATTCCAATAACAGAGTCTATCCTCCTTGGCACAGGAATAAGTGCATGCCAGCTTGCTTTCAATAACAAATTTTGTCCAACCTAAAATTTGATTTATCATCTGCATGGCTGAGAGAGCTTTTTGAATTTAATACCGTTTCGCTTACATACGTGCTCTGACAAATACGCAGCAGCCCCAGCAACCACAAGAGGCTATATGGCATCTTCTGACTTGGGAAGGATCAAAAGAATTTTAAAATGTGTAGCACATTGGCTTTTGTGACGGACTAGTCAGACAGCTTGCGGTCTTCTTTGTGCTGTACACGGCAGAGAAAGGACAGAAAATTCACTAGCTCATTCTAGTGCTTCAAAACATGAAGCAGAATTACATGACCTCAAGTCCTGTACTTCACAGCTATAATGTCTTGTGACACCCATTAGATGAAGCAAAGAAAAAGGGTTCTTGGGAGTGGCCATTGATGGTTCACCATCTCAAGTTCCCTTATCACAATGTGTGAACTAAGCATTAGTCCCCAGTTTCATGTTGCTGTGTTTTAAACTTCTATCAAATAGAAAGGTTTCAGAGTACAAAGTGAATGGTTAAAATGTACAAGGATGGAACTGTAACCTATCACCACCACTACTACATTCATCAGAAGGCACTGGCTTTACAGCTGTTGGACAGATACTTTTCCACACAAAGTTGTTAATTTGGTACAGGTTGGACCTTCCTTGTCCGGCATCCTCAGGACCTGACCGGTCCCAAATGAGAGAATTTGCTGGACATGGGGGCTCCTGCCTCTGGCCTCCCAGGTAAGGATGTTAAATTTTGATCAATCAGCTAACTGAGTAGTTGATGGAATTTACATCAATTAGTTGATGGGGGGGGGGGGTGCGCTCACTATCCCTCTGCCTCTTTCTCTTTGAAATGTACAGAAGCCACAGACAGCTCCTGTAAATTTCCAGGGAGAGAGGCAGTGGGAGCCTGCACCAGCAGGGACCAAAGCAGTCCCAGCTGGGACAGGTTTCCCTCTGTACCTCTTCCTTTGAAATGTACAAGAGCTGCCGGAGGCTCTTACACATTTCAAAGGGAGAGGAGCAGAAGTCGGGACCAGTGGGAGCGTTTCAATCCCTACTTGTGCCCTTTCCCTTCTGCCTGCCTGCTGAGACAGTGCTAGGGGGAAACCAGCTCTTAAGCCAGCTCCCCCCAGCACCAGCTCCTCCCCCCCCCTCCTTGACTAGACACTCCTTTCTGAGAGAGGCAGCGAGTTCCTACTCAACTATTTGATAAGCAAATGCTTATCAGTTAGTTGACTAGTCACTTACATCCCCACTCCCAGGACGCCCCCCCCCCTCCCTGCACTTGGCTCTGCTTCGGCCCCACTGCCATTGGGCACCAGCCTGCGGGGCTTGGACTTGGGCTCTGGCCTGCTGGAGCTCCCCATAACAGAGCTCCCCAACCTCTATGGCCCCCCTTCTCCCTCCACCCGACCAGGGATCGTCACCAGGGACTGGGCTCGCCAGTCCTGTTGCTGCCCTGCCCAACTGGGGCTCCCCGGAGAAAGAGCTCCCCAGCATCTGCGGCCCCTCTCCTCCCCCACCTGACCAGGGATCCTTGCTGGGGACTGGGCTCACCAGGGCTCCCTATGGACAGGGTTCATACTCCCAGGTGCTGGGACTCTCTGATCCAGGAAAATCTGTGGTCCTGCTGGGCCAGAGAATCCTGGATTTTGGAGGTTCAGCCTACAGTAAGTTAATGAGTCTACTGACATGAATGACTATGGAAGACCACTACTAACAAGTCATCCCCATTCAGGAAGTCAACTAATAAGTACACTAGAAGCTGTGTTGAAGACACAGGTGCTGCAAGAGCACAAGAAAAAAAAAAAAATGTGCAATAGCTCTAGTCCTAACAATAAGATTTAGCACACATCCACAAGTGCACTGCTACCATCCGTTTATCTTGAGTGCACTCAGAACAAGCAATGTGCATGGTTTGTATTTTGATATTATCCAGTATAAATCAACCTATGGAATGGCTCTTATGGGAAAGGTCTTTTTTAAAGTTGACAGCCAATAATTTTATGAACCCAAAAGCAGTGCTAGATGACACTGAAGGTCACCTGTATTAAATGGTGCACCTGGATGACTTGTTTTCCCCTGAACTAAAAAAAAAAGCATCAGAAAATAAGTTTTTTTTTGTTGAATAGTATTTAGAGAGAAGTAATTGCCAGTAGGCCTCCACTGGTAATTCATAAGTAATTTGGAAGAGGCATGAACTTATAACTCAGTAATCACGATTTAGATATATCTCCCTGACTTGTGTACCACTCATTTATCACCTCTGTTGTCTATTACAGAGAATGGTACAAGAATCACAGCATTTCAACCTCACTGAGCTCATTACAGTACTGCCAGTAGCAGCGTTCTAGTACCACAACTGCAGCATTTAAAACCCATGGCTATGAGAGCCACGTAATTAACACAGCCAAATGTCCACTTACTTGCTAATTCCCTCCTAATCCCGTTCCCCTTCTCTCTCACTCACACAAGAAAAGATCAAGATTCACTGTGACTCCTTCTCTGTCACTGAGGGCACGTCTAAACTAGGAAATAATTTTGAAATAAGTAAAATCAAAATAACTCCTGAAATAACTAAATTAAAATAGCGTGTCTACGCTGATTGGAGCCTGCCTCGGACTTAGAACTCCCGGAAGCACTCCGGGGAGGGCACCAGGATGGCGGACACTTCCTGTGGCTGCTTGGTCAGGCAAGCTAAGATGCGTGCTTTCAGGAGCTCCTCTCTACAGCTGCATCTCACATGTCACTCTTCCATTGCCTACCCCCTCGTGGAACATCCTGCATTGTCTTGTGTCCCTTTCCTCCCCCAGCCCTCCCTTCCCACCTTCCCCCGTCCCCTGCAGAGCAAATTTAAAAAGCCTGGTTTTTTTGGGAGGGAAGGTTTTAAACAAAAAAGTGTCTTCATTTGGAGGATATAAGTCAGGGGAGGAATTGGGGGGCGGGGGGGGAGGGGGAAGAACCAGGAAAGGGGGAGGGGGTAGGATGGTGGCTCAGGGATGGGGCTGGGACTGGCGCCTGCCTCTGGGTGACTGGAAGGCTTCGGCTGCCCTTGAGGTCCCACTGCCCAATGGTCGGGGGTCCTGGTGGTCCCTGGGGAGGTCTAGGAGGGGAAGCCATGAGGATGGGGAGGTAGCTGGTGGCCTGCTCCATGCATGAGGCCATGCGCTCCATCACCGAGGTGAGGGAGGAGTACATGTACTTGTGCTGGCTTGACAGGCGGTCTTCCACTGCTCACGGTCAGCCCAATGCTCCTCCTGGCACATGTCATTGAGCCCTCAGATGAGGGCCCGGTGGTAGGCCATCTGCTCCTGCAGCAGGTCTTCCTGGGTGCATTTCCTCTGGTGGATCCTGAGGAATCAGGAGGCTGGCCCTCAACCCCTTTCCCTCTTCCCAGGTTTTCCCCAGCCCTCTTCCTCTCCGCCCTCCCCATGCAGGGGATCATCACACTTGACTGAGTGCAGGCATGACCCTGGGGCATGTGCAGCACTACTCCTTAGCGGTGACTTGGCATGGAAAGGTGTCCCACAACAGAGGCTGGAATAAGACAGGCCCTTCCAGGAACCTTGTGAGAAGGAATGAGGGGTTCCTGTGTCAAAGGGTCATGGGGCTGAGCGCTACGGACTGGCACGCCATGTGCATACACGAGCACAGGCTGTTGTGAGGCCTCCAGGCCGAGTAGGCCAAGAGAAGTGCGTAGCACCTTGCAGCCTGCCCCTGCGTTTATATAGGGAGTTATAGAACTGACCTGAAGTACTTTCTCAGGCATCAGACAAACCTGAGGGACATCCTCGGGGGGAGGAGAACTGGCTCCAGGGTGAGAAGCCGCTCCTGGATGGCAGGCATGGTTGACTGCTGCTCCTCCTCCTCCACAACCCCGCCCTTGTGGAGGCTGATGCCAGGCATGTCCTGGCGGACTCAACAATGATAAGGGGAGAGGTGACTGGCTTCCCTGACAAGATAGCATCGAGCTGGTGGTAGTACCAGCACGTGTGGGGCGCCACCCCAGAGCATCCACTTTGCTCCCTGGCCTGCTCCTTAATTTTCATGCTGTCCTAGCTGAGGGTCTGCATGTGCCCCTTCATGGCCAGGCTGGCGGCCATCCGGCTGTACACATCTGCGTTGTACCTTCTGGTGTGGAGACCCTGGAGGTTGGTCTCCTCACCCCAGACCTCAGTGAGATTCAGGATCTCTGCACCAGTCTAGGCCGGTGCTCACTTGCATGCCTGGCCACTTGCAGCGAAGGAGTGCTGGAAGCCGTGGGGGGGGTTCAGAGGGAGCGCTGGGGTCAGCCCTGGCTCCTGTGCAGTTGTGGTGTGGCTTGGGGCTGGCAAGGCTATCCTGGTACCATGAGCCCTTCTCCTACAGCCTTGTCCTTTAAAAACTTGGCAGTGGGGCTGGCAGGTGTGGCCAGAGCAGCCACAAGTGCAGTTGTGCGAGGCCTCTGGAGGCCACTTATTGCAAAACAGCAGCAGCTAAGCAGCCACACTAATGTTATTTTTTTTTCCAAAGTAAGCATTATTCCTCATGGAAAGCAGCAGTACAGATTTCAAAGTAACCAGCCCATTATTTTGAAATAATGGGCTTGGTAGTGTGGACACTCCACTTGTTATCTCGAAATAAGGGGTGTTGTCCCTAGTTTAGACCAGGGCTGACAGAGGTATCTTGCGTATCCTGTTCTTCTAATGCAACATTTATCAGACCATGCTCTCCTGGCTTCCTAACATTTCTCTAACTGCTCTTTCCCTCCTCAAATAACTGAGACATTGCCCACCTTTCTTCACCCCCAGTGGTTCATAAACCACTTTCCTTACATCCTGTTTAGCTTTCTACTAACACCTATGTATAGATGACTCAACTTCTTACTGAGTAATTTCTCTGTCTAGCCAATTCCTTGTCTCAGACGGTCACCCTGATATCTCCTCCCAGATGGTACACTGTCAATTTAAAAAAAAAAAGTTAATATGCCTCAAACTGACCCCCACCTTTCTCTCCAAAACCCTCCTGTCAATCAGCCCAATATCCAAGGAGGGATGCAGGTATCATTTTTGACATTCTTCTTTTAATCTTCCCTCCTCCCAGCCAAGCCCCACACAGACTCGGTCTTATTGAAAGTGCAGGGGGAGGGAAGAAATCAGAGCGCTTCCCCCCCCCCCCCCTGCAGATAGCTAAGGCTTTCTTTCAGCCTATCATCCTCTCCCATCTTGATTACTGACTTTTCCCTCTATCTTTAGCTAATATTCTCTAACTATAGTGTGGCAGATAATTGAAAATCTGTCACTTGTCAGCAGATCTTCCAGAGTAGTTGCCTGGAATTGTGATTACTTATGGTGCATGGAGGATACTGCTTCAACTAAAGTCAACTGAATGTTCTGGAGGCTGGGTAATAAAATTCCAGCTGGGAGGGTATTTGCTGCTTTCATGCACTGATCCATCACTGTAGCTGAAGCAGAGTACATGGAGCTAACTGCCTTTTCAAATATCTGTTTCAATGCACAGTTAACATTTCCTGTTAGCCGTGCATTTTACTTTGCCACACTGAAGAAACTGGCATCTTGATTAATTTGTGTATGCTAATGTTTTCTGATCCCAATGCTCTATAGAAAATTGGAAACTAAGTTGAATCAAACCATACAATTTAGGTGAAGGGGGTCAGAGTTCTGTATTAATTTCAAGATTTAAACAAACCAACCATAAAACAAATAAAGAGAGTCAGTTTGTGATCAAAGACTATGTGTAGGTTTGGGAAGGTAGCCAAAAATGTTACAAGGATATGGCAGTATTTGAAATTCTACCTTTTTTCAGTTTGAGATCAAACAAAATGAAAACTGCAGCTCTGATTTTTAATGTAATTATCCCTGGCCCTATGTGTCTCACCACCTTTTCCATCCTGCTCTTCTCTCCTCATTCCTTCAATAACTTTGGCTGCTTTATACAGTTTTTTTCCACCTCCCCAAAGTAACACTGTCTCTGCCAACCAACACTCTTTGTATGCTGTAGACCATCCTTTCCAGTCTTACTCATTTCAGACTAAACTATTTACCAAAGGAACAGTCTTACATGCCTTTGTACAATAACTAGCTTCAATCCTGCTGGGCAACATAGGTGCCACTGTCATGAAAATACAACATGCAATGTCAGGGTATTGAATCTGGAACACTACTTCCTAGAATAAAACTACATTGTTTAAACAACGTAACCTGGTACCACATTGAGCTTTAAAGACTTAACAGGGCAAGTACTACCAACTGTCAAAGTTCATTAATGATTCTATTGGCCCTCAAAGTAAGAGATGGCCCAATTCTTTGCCTTTGATATAATTAAGAATAAGTTTGTCAGATATTGTTAGTAGGAGTCAGAGATGGTCATGGGCAATAAATAAAAATTCACAGATATGTCCAGACTCTTATTAAAAATACTCAGGGGCAAAGGGGAGACACTAATAGTTCATCACAATCCCCTGCTCCAGCAAAGGCTAAAGCCAAAGAAGTTACCAAATTTGTAATAGGGATGTTAAATACTGGTTAATTGAATAGTCAAGTAACCTCATGAAATTTTATCGGTCAGTCAACAGTCCCCAGGGGCAGGGCCAGCAGCCACTGTATCAGAGTGATCATCAGCCCTGATCATCTCCCCATCACCACTCTCAACACATCCCACTCCCTGGCAGCCCCACTGGTCAGTGCCTCCTTCTCCTTTTCCTCCTGCCCACTGGGATCAGTCTCTCAGCGTGGGGTGCCGGGGGGAGCTGGTCCGCCAGGGGAGCCAGTTTAAAGACCAGCTCCCCTCACGAACCAGCTGCCTGTCACGCTATGCTGCTGCTTCTGAGAAAGTGGCAGCAGCACGGGATGGCAGCAGTCCCTGTCTAGTGGGGGGCTGAGCTCCCCAACCTGGTGCAAGCTAGAACTGAGCTGAACTGCCTGCCCGCCTGGTTGGCTGTTAATACACTTGAAATGCAGAGCTAGAATAGGTCCCAGACCCAGAGTGAGCCAGAACTGAGCCGGGCTGTGTGCCCGCCCAGCTCCTAACACACTTTAACGCAGAGCCGCAGCAGGGGTAGGTCTCGAACCCATCACAAGCCAGGACTGAGCCAGGCTGCTGGCCAGCCTGCTAAAAAAATTATTGGTAGGGAGAAGGAAATGCGTGTAGTTTATAGCATTAACTTACACGCTTTTGATGATCCGTTAATCGACTACGCTATTACATCGCTAATTTGTGACCAGGCCTGCCGATGGGGAAGAGACGACACAAAAGGGAAACTGCCTTGGGGCCTAGTGATTCTAAGGGGTGATCCTCACTGGCTCAGTCCACTACTGCAGCAGCAGTGGACAGAGTGCCAGGCCCTTCAGAATTACTATGGCACACTCCAGCCAGCTCTGAAGGCTGGCAGGGGTGAGGAGTGTCTTCCCCCCCCCCACACACACACACACTGCCCAGGGGCCTGGCAATCCTGTCAGCTTCTCTGTCTATGACCTCCATGACAAAAAACACAACACACAAAAAAATCATATTTTTAAACTATAAAAATCACAAGGCTCCTCTCTCTGTAGGGAGAGGTGGCAGCAACTATATTTTCTGGATGAACTAGATCGGGGTAGCCAATCTAAACCTGAGAAGGAACTAGAACTTACCAATCACATGGCCAAAGCGCAACAGTTCTGTGTCACCAGCCCTGATCATCTCCCCATCACCACTCTCAGCACATCCCGCCCCCTGGCAGCCCCACCAATCAGTGCCTCCTTCTCCTTTTCCTCCTGCCCACTAGGATCAGTCTCTCAGTGGGAGACACTGGAAGGGGGAGGCATGGGTGTGACAGGCTCAGTGGAGAGGGTAGGAAGTGGCAGGATCCTAGGGGGAAAAGGGTGGAGGGGGACAGTGCCTAGGACAGAGCTGGGGAAATGAACAGTGAGCACCCTCTGGCCCAGTGGAAAAAGTTGGCACATGTAGCTCCAGCCCTGGATTTGGTACCTATGTAAGGAGCTGCATATTCTGTAGAGCCGCATGTGGCTCTGGAGCCACCGGTTGGCCACCCCTGAACTAGATGGTTCATGCATAGGGTTAAGGCAGGTTCCCTCTATTGCTGCTTTTTTATGCAAGGAGGGAACAAGGTGTGTGTGTGGGGGGGAGAGGAGGGGGCACACGTGCGCGGAGGGGGAAGACTTACCAATTTGTTTTCTTCTTATAATTAAGGCTGTACATAGATTATTCCCAATCACAGAAGTTGCTAGTTACCAGCCACGAACCATAGTAAACACCGAGTATCTCAGACTTTGAAAACAAATTTCTATGTAAATTTACTTATCAGATTTTCTCTCAGTTGCTAGTTCCTGGCTAACAGAGATATTTGTGTGAAGACAGGATCTCTTTATATTCAACCCCTTCAGTAATTATTTGTGATATCACTAAGCAGAGAGTATTCCTACTGCACCAGGAGCAAATGAGCTCCTGGAACGCAAGAGAGCTTGTTTGTCCTTAGGAGATCAGGGAAGAGCTTCACAAACAAGAATTTACTTCGTAAACATGATTGGCTCTTAAGCTCCAGATAAATTCCCATAGACTTGCACTGCAGGAGACTCTCTCTCGTGGTGGAGTGAGGTTGGCAGCCTTAAGTTCCAGCATAGGCACCACGGGAAGCAGTGCGTGAAAAAGACCTGGAGATGCACATGTCTAAGGGTTTTCCTTTGGTAACCATCACTTCACTGTCCAAAGTTAGGATCTCCTGGTCAGACTAAGCTGGCCTACTCTGGGAACTACTCTGGCAGTGTTTAGAGCCAGCCAGTGTGAGGTTTGTACTGCTCATGTCCCCATTTCCAGTGGATTTTCTTCTGCCTTGGGCCCAGAGCCTGACCTCTCCCAACAGTGCCAGTACAAATCAGCATCCCCTAACACTGAAAATACAAGTCAGTGTTCTAGGTGCCCTGACAATTACTCCTACAACAGCATCATAATAATTTGTAGGCTTGATTTTCCTTAATCAACTCAGCCACCCATTCCTACTACACACAGACTTTAACACCAGATTACAGAGAGAGACTTCAGAACTCTTTTTTTAAAATGCTAAAATTCAAGTGGGCCTTAATTCAGATAGTTACCTTACACATTACAAAAGACAGCCTCCCCACCTTTTGATATTCATAGTAACTCCAGATACACCACTGAATTGATGCTTACAATTAGGGTTTCCAGGTGTCTGGTATTGAACTGGACAGTCCATTATTTTTGCCTCCTGTCCGGTAAAAAAAAAATTCAGAAAATACCAGACACCTAAAATGTCCAGTACTTTCTGATTTTTTCCCAGCCAGGAGGCGAAAAATCACACGCTGTCTGGCTCAATTAACCGGTATTTAACATCCCTATTACAAATTTGGTAACTTCTTTGGCTTTAGCCTTTGCTGGAGCAGGGGATTGTGATGAACTATTAGTGTCTCCCCTTTGCCCCTGAGTATTTTTAATAAGAGTCTGGGCATATCTGTGAATTTTTATTTATTGCCCATGACCATCTCTGACTAACAATATCTGACAATCTTATTCTTAATTATATCAAAGGCAAAGAATTTGGCCATCTCTTACTTTGAGGGCCAACAGAATCATTAATGAACTTTGACAGTTGGTAGTACTTGCCCTGTCTGGCTCAATACGGAGGCAGCCTGGTAATCCTAGTGCTTCCCGGGGAGCTGTCCAGCCTGGCGCAGGGAGGCAAGATGGCAGGCAAAAAGCCTCACCACATGGTTTTTAAAGGAGCCACAGGGGTTTTTTTTTTGGGGGGGGGGGGGCTTAACTCTCAGGGTCTTTTTTTTGTTCAATAAACTTTTTCCTGGCTTGTTTGTGTTTTTTTTTTTTCCTGGTATTTTTTCTGAAGCCATCTGGCAACCCTACTTACAATAAGCAATTTCCTCCTTCCTTGTCACTCCCCCCTGGTCTCCCTCACCTTCTTACGCTATGTATCTGGATTTGTTACTGTATATTTTGTTTACTTTTTCATTGTATCCTTCTGTTACATAATGGTCACACCTATTCACTTTCAGAATATGATCTGAAGTGGGTCTGCCCCACGAAAGCTCATCACCTAATAAACCATCTTGTTAGTCTTTAAAGTGCTACATGACTGGTTTTTTTGTTCAGCCACCCAGTGAGAGTCAGCCACAGTAAAAGCCATACAACCCCACACCCCAACCCCCTCTTTCCTTTCCCAACCATCACAGGGCCATATCCTCAACCTTTCATTAATTTACTCAGGCTCTTGGGGTTTGTACGAAAGTTCCCATTTTAAAATATATCTACAGAATTTTATCCTGCCTTCGTCTTCAGTTATCAGCATGGTTCCCTCTAATCTTGTCCATGCCTGGGTGAATTTTTTCCAGTCAATAAGCAAAATAAATTTATGTGCATCTAGACATGTACAAGTGTGCACCACCAACAAACAAAAAACCTCTCTGAGCAGCCACACAGGTGCTTAACTTAGAAGCGACACTGGTCATCAGCTTTACCATGACACGCACGTTACAGTGAGGAAATGTGTAATTGCACTATACTTATTTCTGCAAATCCCAGCCAATGGTCATTTTGGAAGTGACTTGGAAATGACTTGTACCTCCATCTAGTGACTGAAATAAACAACCTGAGAGGTTGGATTTAGAAGGCTTAGAGAGCAGTTAGGCCAACATCATTCTGAGAGCAAGTTTAAGAGGAGATGTGCTAGGCAAATTAATGGAAGTACTACTGAGAAGACTCCAATCCTCCCATCCCAGGAGAATTAATTCCTTAAAAGTTTTTTTGGAAGACTATTGCAAGAGTTGATCATTGCATTTGCTCCTGAAGTCCCAATTTATTTCTTCTCCCCACCACAAGCTACTTATTTAAAATTCCCACAAAACAGAATTTACCAATTCTTTATTTAGCATTGCACAATAGTTATTCTTTATGCTCCACTCAATGTGACAACAAGCAGCTTTCCGGATTTTATGCCAATCGCTCTAAAATGGAGATTTGGGCATGGTGTTCAGTTTTCAAGTGCACCTCACGAAAGGGATTGCCCTAATTTTCTAATCACTCACATAACTAAAGCTACGTCTAGACTGCAAGCCTCTTTTGAAAAAGAGCGTCTAGACTACAACCAGTATTTTCAAAAAAGCGAGCTGCGTTTTCAAAAGAGTACCCAGGCAGTCTGGATGCTCTCTTTTGAAAAAGCACAGTTTGCATTACATAGCACCTTTTTTCAAAAGAGCACTTTCGAAAAAAGGCATTATTCCTTGTAAAACGATTTTTTTCGCCATAAAAAAACCTGCTACATTCTTCTGATTTACTTTCGAAAGAACGTGGCAGCAGTCTAGATGCAGGGGAAGTTTTTTTTTTTAAAAACCCTGTAGTCTAGATACACCCATAGTGCCTTATCCTAGCAAACGAGCATCACCGACTATTATTAGGATTGTCCCATAACATCATTCAAATGGTCCGAGTCCCCAGTGTCTAGAGTGGAGTTTCCAGACAGTTTTGAGCAGCAAATGTAGGAACCTGAACTTTAGAATACATTGACCCTCCCCTTCCCCACTCCCAAGTTCTCTGCTCCTGTTTGGAAGCATGTTTTCCCAGTAAGAGAGAGAGGGTGAAGTCACAGTTGCAGATCAGAATGAGGGTGCCGAATCCAAATGTTAAGGGTCTGAGTTACCCATGGACAGCCTCGGGCCTGCTTCCTGAAATGGGGAATAACTAGACAGAACAGAACAGTGAGCAACAGCGACTCAAGACAAAACATTTTCCACCAATCATACTACATCAACTGGAATTGTACAGCCAAAAAGGAAACAAAAACAAAAAAAATCATCCCCCCCCCCCCAAAAAAAAAACCCACCACACACTTGTGATGAGTCACCATCTTAGAATCAGAGAATACTAGAACTGGAAGGGACCTCAACAGAGCATCAAGTCCCATCCTCATGGTAGGACCAAGCACTGTCTAGATCAGTGGTCTCCAATCTTTTTGATCATAAGATCACTTTTTCATTTTAACTGCAAATTGAAGATCCAAATAAGATCTACCGCAAACCCAAATACCTTTCCCCCACTTTTTTGCAACAGTATCACACTGTTGACTCATTTAGCTTGTGGTCCACTAGGACTCCTAAATCCCTTTCAGCAGTACTCCTTCCTAGACAGTTGCTTCCCATTCTGTATGTGTGAAACTGATTGTTCCTTTCTTGGTGGAGTACTTTGCATTTGTCCTTATTAAACTTCATCCTATTTACCTCAGACCATTTCTGCAGTTTGTCCAGATCATTTTGAATTATGACCCTATCCTCCAAAACACTTGCAACTTCCCTCCCAGCTTGGTGTCATCTGCAAACTTAATGAGCATACTCTCTGTACCAATGTCTAAATCATTTATGAAGATATTGAATAGAACCTGATCCCAAAACAGACCCCTGTGCAACCCCATTTGTTGTGCCCTTCCAACATGACCATTAATAACTACTCCATGAGAACAGTTATCCAGCCAGTTCTGCACCCACCTTATAGTAGCCTTATCTAGGCTGTATTTCCCTAGTTTATTGATAAGGTCATGTGAGATCATATCTTCATCCTTTCTGAAGGAATACTCAAATCCCTAGAGTTTCACTATCAACTTAGTCATCAGGGCCCTTCTCCCCCCCCCCCCACCACAAAGAAGAAAACCAGAAAAAAGACCCCTAAACCACACACACCCTCTACATGGAGCATTTTCAATCCTAATATGTCAACTCCATTCCAGTGCCTGCCAATATGAAAGTGAAATGAATCTCTTGTCATTTTTCAAACTCACAAGACAAAAATAGTACAAAGCAGTAAGTCAGGTTCACTTGGGAACAGTGGGGACCTTTCAGGCAGAAACTCAGCGCATGTTCGTTTCAAGGGTGCAGCATACAGGTCTGTGCACATGAAAAGCTTTTTAGGGTGAGGTGCATAGAATTCTCACTCCTTTTGGGTTAATATGCCAAAATTGTATTTATAAAACAGATATATAAATGTATACACACATTCAATTGAATGTGTCCCTTTAACATTACCTGCAATCAACATTCAAAAGTTTGACTACACTTTCTGACAGCTCACTAATAACCAAAAGCTAGTCACTCTAAAAATACAACCTGTATTAGTGTCTTTCAACAACATATGCCAATATATACAAGGGTCAGTTCATTATTTTAGAATGCAAGAATCCAGCAGATCTTAATGTTCAAATCTTGGTCACATTACTCATGTGAGAGCCCCACAAGGAGTCTATTCATGCAAGACAGACAAGCAAGATTTGGCTCTAAATTCAGACATGTTAATAAAACTACAAACATCACTTTTAAATGTGGCAGTTAAACAGGGAAAAAATGCAAGTTACCCATTCAAATCCACTTTTATTCTAAAGGTCATTCATAATGTACTATAAAATGTTTTCTCAATCACCCAAGCAAAGCAGTGTTTCTCAACCACATACTGGCAGCTTCTTAGACCCTTGCTTTTAAACAGTCTTCTTTACAACCTCAGCCAGCCTTAAATAGTGTTGAAGCAACACCAAATTCCTTCCCCAATTCCCCTAGACTAAAGTTCCATGTAGCACTGGTTCCCTCACTTTACAGGCACACAGTCATATATGCACCTCTCATGCAAAGAAAGTCTGATTAGTACTGAAAAAATAACTATTCTATTAAACAGGATAGAAACAGAGAAGAAAATAGTGGATTGTTTCTTAAGGTTATCATTTAGAAATCAGCATGGAATAAAAAGTTCCAAGATGAGTGCATAGCAAAGAATTAGTTATACCCCAAAGGACCATATAAATTCTCTGTTTCAAATAAGTCTGTTCAGTAAGTATGATTGAGATCTGAGGTTCAGTAGTCCAGTGCATGCCTGCTTCTAATAGGCAGTCCATTCTGTCACATATGATTGACTGACTAGTGTAACTGATTACCGACAATAAAAATATAGAAGTACTAGGATTTTTGTCAATATCAGAGGCAAACAGCTACTGAAAAAGTGAGAAGTATTTCTAGTTTTTCATCCATAATGCAGAAGGAAGGAAGGAAGGATGAACAGAGTTTTGTAAATATTATTGAGAGGAAAAGAAAAAGGAGGGTGGGGGCTCAGAATCCTATCTACTTCACAGGCAGTCCGATATCATCTAAGACTAAATGCTGTGTAAGGACCGGAAAAAAAAACAAAAAACCACCCAACCAGCAAGGAGTAATTAGACCTAGTGTAGATGTGATTTAACCTCTCCTTTGCCTCATGAGATGAATCCAACTCACTGAAGTCAATGGAAGCCTTTCAAAATACCATTGAAACTGCTTTTCACGGACTGGCAACTTGATTGCTAATCAAAACCTTGAAATCCCTTGCTATCAAAGTGAAAACTATTCTTAATTTTGGTACTTATCTGCCAGAGTGTCAGGAAAAAGTAGCAATTCTGTTCAATCTTATGAGCGAGTGAAGTTTTCTGAAAGACAGGAACTGGGTTAGACTTCCTTTGTTACTGCATATACAAAAGTCAGCTATATTTCATTGTCTGACCATAACTATGATTTTAAATCTGAAATCTACCATAAGCTCACTATAGGACTTTTGTCAAGACAAAAATCCTATGATTAAGTCTGAGCACACTGGCTATACCACATTTTAAAGGAATGCTGACCATTTAAAAATAAAAAAAAATAAAAAAAAAAGAGCCACACACCACAGCCAAGAGAAATATTGTGATTCAAAACTTTTGTTTTAAAGTAAAGAATCCAAACCTGAACATTTGCCAGCTTCTGTTTTGTTGTTATAATCTTCCCACCTCTTCCAGTAAAATTAGTGCCTGGCTGTAACCAAGGGTTACAGACAGATAAAAGGAATACACTCAAACTCCTAGAATTGGTTATTGAAATTAAGCAATTTTGGGGGCAGATCTTCAGCTGTCATAGGTACAAGGAACTAGTTTTATAGTAGCCTAGGAACCAGCTCAGAGTACAAATCAATTTCATTATCCCAAAAATCTCTTTAGGGCCTGTTCTTTGGTTTTTTTAATTATCTTCTTAAACAGTGTTTTGGAAGCCACTAAAGTACAGAGGTAGGAATAAAGAACTGAATACAGGCCTAGTGATCCACCAAGTTAGGGATTCAATTGCTCCCCATCCTCGCAGTGAGAAGAGAGAGTGGCACGGTTCTCAATTATTATTTTCTATTCAGTAGTGCTTAATGCTCCAGGTTCACCCCATTGTCTTGTATCATTTCAGTGTCCTGGCTAGTCCTAACAGCAGCCCTTTCCTCCCCACCTCCCTCAGTTTCAATTTTTTGGCCACTGTTTCCTCACCTGCTCCTGGCCTGTCAAACCATCTCCCAATATTATGTCCTAACAGTCCCAGACCGTACCTCATCCATTTGGGGCCCATCTCTGTCAGTCACAAGTCCACTGACTTACATGTACAAACTGACATACCCCACTGTAGCCTCACTACATGCATGCATATCAGCAGCAACAAGACCAATGAAGGTGGACAGGGCTTGAAGCTTCTAATGGAGGCCAAAGAGGCTGGTGAAGTAGGGGTCTGCCAAGTAGGGGAACAGGAGGAAGTGAGTCTGGTTTTATGACAGGAGAGAAGTAGAACTGAGGACTTGGAGTCAGCTCGTCCCTTCCCCAACCCAGTCCCTACTTTTCCCAGTTGTTAATGCCTGATCATGTATACATTCTCTAGCTACTTACTCCTCTCCACCTGCATTGTAAGTTTCCTGGTTTGGCATTTTTAAAACCTGTTGATTCTTTACCCCCACTTCTGGGTCTGTACAGTTCTGTGAGACTCCATTTTTTCTAAACACCACAGCATAAGCTTGCTAGATTGTGTCTAGCAAACCCCGGCCAAGAGTGCAGCAGGAAAATGCTGGGCAAGATTCTGATGCCCCCCCAAATGACCTTCAAACAGGCCCATATGCGGGAGGTGTGTGCGCGTGCAACGGATACCGCCCCCCCCCATGCCACACTGTACAAAGAAGCTCATGGCACCACCCCACCAGCTACCACCCCACCCTGCTTGTCCCTCCACCACACCCGAAGTGCTTGTCAAGGCCATACAACCAGGTGCGCATGCACCTAAAGCAGTTTCCTCTCCTCCCGTGAGGCTGGGTCCAGCTAGCCAATTAGAAAGAATGTTCCATAGCACGTGTTGCCCCAAACTTGTTCAGTTCTCGGGAGATGCCTGCAGAAACCATTCTACCAGAGACCATGGAAATGGCAGCTGGAAGAAGCACTTCCTACTAAGGGTGTTAAGGACTAGTCAACTAAGCAAATGCTTATTGGATAGTCAGTAGACTAGTTGATCCCCCCCCCCCCTTGCTGCCTCTATCAGATAAAGGCAGCCGGGGGCGGGGGGAGGGGGGGGAAGGAGGGTAGAAGGGGTACTTCAAAGCAGCAGCACTGCACAGCTGAGCCGGGAATCAGCTGTGCGGCGCTGCCACTTTGAAACCCCAAAGTGGAGTCCCCAGCTGATCCCACGTTCTGCTGAAATGCCGCACGGAACCCGGGGTCAACTGGGGAGTCCCCCACTGATCCCGGGCTCCGTGAGGGTGCTGTGGCTTTGAGGGTGCTGTGGCTTTGAAGTGCACAAGAGCCCCCACTGGCATTGACATTTGGCAAATGGGATGTTGTGATTTGGACCACAAGCCTGTCTCTGCTGGCAACTGCCTTCATTGAATTGGAAAACGCCAGTTTGTCAGACCTGAAATTTCTTGTGAAAGCAAGATGGATCCAAACAAACCTTTTATTGAATCACAGTCCAGTTTTACTTCTTGCTAATTGCAGCAATGACACTGACAAAAATATGAATTTCATGCAGCAGGTGGGAGCAAGTTTAGTATGTGAAAGAGCATCTTTGGTGGTGGAAGGGTTTTCAGGTTTTGGAAGCTTTTATTATTTAGACATTTCCCCCCATGATCTGGAAATTCTGCATTTGAAACATCTCTGGTTACTGATCACACTGTGCTTAACCAATGGAAATAAAATATTTTGACCTCTGTTACATGTCTAGGGATAAATACTGAATTCTTATACACAAGAAACTAGACTTCATACCAGAATTCTAAATGCAGAATCACTATATTTTAGACTGGAATAGATTTCTGCAGTGTCAGACTACATTGTGCTGTCCAGTCATGGCCAAAAAGCTACCTCTTGTACATATACAGCATTTGTGCCCAGTTCCTATTGATTTCAACAGGAATTTCTCCAAGCTATTTGAGGTTACAATTTGGCCCATGCTATTTTGATAGGCAGATAAAGATATGTTCCTACTTTTAGAAAAAGGAAGTGAGGAACATGAGCAGAGGCTGTTCCAGATGAGAGATGAAGCAGGGGAAAAGGCCCAAACTGGAAACAGGGAATCTGACATATCAAGGTCCTTCTGTGTGACCGGGGGAAAACAAAACCAACCAACCCAGGTATCAACAGCATAATCAGAGCTCCAAATAAACTGAGTAGCACTAAATGAGTACCTGAGAAGGAAATAATTATTGATTTAGAAGAAGAACTGATTTGATTGAGTAGGGAGGCAGAACTGACTGGAAAGAGATTTAATTGGACTGGAAATAGACAAATGACTGGAACTGAATGGAAAAATATCCAGTAATGGAAATTAAACATCCACAGGTGTACAGAGTTGGTAAGATTTTGGGAGTGTCCTTGTTCACCTGCTTAATAGGCTTGAGCGAGAAGGTGTTTGTGAAAATTTTCTAGACCTGTATACCTTAATTACTACCTAGTTCAAAAAAAAAAAAAAAAAAAAAAAAAAAAAGAGAGCGAGAGGAATTGGAAAGTATATTGACATTTGGTTTAGGGAATAAAAAGGATAGCAAAATTCTCATTTTAAGAATCATTCTATTCATCATCATCAACCACCATGGGCTCAACGCCCATTCGTGTCGATGCCTCCCTCACTATTTCCTTCCATCCTTCCCTGTCCAGTGCGGGACTGGCTTAGTTTCTGTAGACTAGCTCCGTGCCAATCTACTGTATCATCTATCCATTCTCTGTGGGGTCTGCCTCTCCTATTTGGACCATCCATTATGCCGAATACCAGGGTCTTAACTTTTCGCTCATTGTTCATTCTGCAGATATACCTAAATAGCTGTAACTTCCATTGTACAACCTTTTGCAGTAGGTTCTCTTTCGGCTGTATCTTCCTATATAATTCCTTGTTGGTGACCTTCTGCATCCATCCTATTCTCAGGATCTTTCTATAACAACTCCTCTTGAATGCCAATATCCTTCTCTTCAAATCTTTCATTATCACTCATGTCTCACATCCGAACAACAAGCTGCTCAAATACACATGTTTTCAAGACGCTCAGCTTCATTGCTGAATTATATTTCTTAGATGTGGTTCTAATCTCAGTCATACCAATTTTACACTGGTGTAATTCCATTGACTTTAAAGGAGTTGCTCCCAATTGACACTCCTACTCCATAACTAGAGCCCTGCAAATATCTGTGAGTTATCTGCAGCTCATTTTTGCAGCTATGGATACAAATTTTGTATCCGCACAGGGCTCTATCCATAAACACGTGGGCAGCCATTTATTTCTAGGTAATGTAGTAGTAGGCTCCAGACTGTCACACAATTCTGATCACTCAGACAAATAAATGTTGGTATCTTAGTCTCAGAAACTGCCTATAATTTTTTAGCACAGAGGCAAGTTAATTCTTAGAAATACTGTGTATAAATTTTATTGTGTTGTTTGGCTGTGGGTAATTGGAGATGAATTAAGTGGCAAAATTTCTAAAAGTGACCACTCATTTTGGAGTTGTCATTTGTCACCCTGGCCTGAATTTGGAGTGCTTCCCAAAAACCTATAGTATTATTTGAAATTTTGGCTGCAATTCTTAAAAATAAAATAGATTACAGATTAACAAAACAGCCTTCTGTTGCAGAAATATTGTACTACCAAGCCAAGGCCAACTGCCAGCTTGCCCCATTGCACTGATGTGTTACACTGGCACTCCCTGAGTTACAAACATCCAGCTTACAAACAAAAGCTCACCTGCAGCCTCAGAGGAGCAGGCAAGATGCATAGGTGGTGACAAGCAGCACAAGTGCTGGCTGGAGGACTCAGGAGGAGCAGAGGGTGGTTGCACAGCCAGAAACTGGAGAGAAGTGGTTCCTCGAAGGGGAAACGGTTACTTCTCTGTAGCTGCAAGGCTGCCCCTGCTCCTCCAGAGTCCTCTGGCGCAGCTCACCACCTCCTAATGAGTGGGAGGCTGGATACAACCTGGGGGAGGGCAGTGGCCAAGGACTGAGGCTGGCCACTGGGCTAGTGCAGAGCCTGCAGGCAGCGAGGGGCTTCGGGATCTCCACCTAAACCTACCTTTCCTCAAGCACCAGCACTGAATGTTAAATTTTAAAAAAATAAATAAATAATAAAACACAGACGCGCACGCACCCACCCCTTTCTACTTTTTCATTGCAAATTGTACAGTATTTCAGCTATATAATGGGTTAGATAGGGTTTTGTGGGCTAGCCTGGGAACCTAACTACCATTTATAATTTTGTTGGTATGTGAAAATACATTCTGGGTTCTAAACAGCCAACCTACAAATGAACTTTTGGAACAACCCCTTTGTAAGTTGGGTAATTCTTCCCCCTTACTTTTTGGCTGGATTTTCAGTTCCTCCATTCTTGAGCTTAGGGCAAAGAGAGAGAGGGGAAAAAGGCAACTACAAAAACTCACTTTCAGTATTTGGGGCCCAAGCAGGGACACATCCAGGCTGTTATGTAAATTAGAAGAGCCTCAGGACTACTCCAATTTATGCTCTGCTTTGCATGGCATCTGGGGAAGCTGGGAATCGTCTTAGTACATTTGACCATTCCTCAATCTGATCCCAGCTGGAGGTTGGGAGCAAGGTCAATGCAACGTTCTTATGTTAGTTCTACATCATAGAAGTTACAATCAATTATTATTTTTAAATTAAATATCTTCCAATAATGTTATTAATTGCTGTCCCAAAAGCTATGTTGTGACACCTGTGATGAAACGATTGCGACAGTTAGAAGCATACAAACGTTAGCCATACATTCCACATGGATCTGTGGCTGAAATCAGGCTCTCGCTGAAGAGGAAGGAGACTGATGAGCAGAGTGAAGCATCCACAAGTGGAACGTCTCATCAAACAGACAAATAAATGAAAAAGTGAGAAAATATTCCACTGACTACTAGAATTGGCTTTGATGGGGGTCTGCGAATGGTTGGGGGGGATGGAGGGGGGGGGGGGGAGGTGATTGCGGGTCCACACTAGTGAAAAGGTTGGGAACCACTGGTTTAGATCCATGCCGTAGCCTCAGAGGCTACATATACACTACAAGGTTTCTGCGCAAAAATGGCCATTTTTACACAAAAACCGGCAGAGCAACCACACCTCAAGTGCACTTTTGCACAAAAAAACCCCCCCGACAGAACAGAGGGCTTTTGCCAGTAGAGTTATTCCTCTCCCCACGAGGAATAACCCTTTTTTGTGCTACAGCTCTTGAGCAAAAAGGCAGGTGTGGATGCTCCGCAGGGGTTTCTTGTGCAAGAAACCCTTATCGGAAAAAGCACAGGTGCTCTGATGGCCATTCTGTGAATGGCCATCAGAGCTTTCTTGTGCAAGAGTGTCCATGCAGTGTGAATGCTCTTGCTCAAAAGCACATGGCTTTTGCGATGCACTTTGAAGTCTGGACACACTTTTGCACAAGAAGTTTTTGTGCAAAAGGCTTCTTCTGCAAAAACCCTGCAATGTAGACAAAGCCTTTATGTTACCAGAAAGGCAATAGAGGGCCTTAGAATAACTGAAAATTGGGTCCTTCATTTCAGGCTATAAGTTCTATGCGGTAAGAAACATTTTTTGATGTTTGGAAAATACCTAGTACATTGTTTCTGGTAGTTATTAATATTCTTATCTGTAAGTGCTAAGATAAATCATGCTAATAATTGATGTCCCTCCCCCACAATTTCTTCAGGTTGATTTACATTTCCTGTATTGTTCTGTTTAAATACAAATGTACAATAGAGATCAAAATTATTTGGCTTGTGTGGCGGTGCATCAGGGTCCCCCGACTCCTGCACCCCCATAATGGCATGGACAGACTCCACCAGCCAGTAGAATAGAGGGAGTTTATTGCTTCTCCAGGATACAGCACAGCACAGATGTCATCTGGTTACAGGAACTGGGCCTAGGATGCCTCAGCCCCCTTGAGATGGGGGATGCTGGGCCCCTAAATTCCAACCCCTCTGGGCCCTAGGCTGTCTCCTCCATGATCCCAGACAGAACCTAACTCACTCACTTCCAGCCCTGCCCCCAGCCAGGTCTGGCCTCGCCCCTTTCCTTTCCATTGTCCCACTCCATGGGAGATACCTGTCTGACAAGCTTCCAAGCCCGCTTGCATAATGACTCATCCCCTGCCCTGCTGGGCGGTGCTGCAGACAGCAGCCAGTGGAGGTCACTGACAACCCACTGCCCAGCATAGCAACCAGCAAGGTATCCCCGCTACGTCACAGCTTGCAAAATAATCTTCTCCCATTTAGCATGACTTAAAGGACTGCACACAATAAAGAAGGTTTCTTATTGGCAGTGGCACATTAGTAATGAGTGAATTCCAAAGCATTCATGTCTTCTCTAGCTTTAAAGCATCACTCTTGAAATACAGTAGTCAACCATTTCTCCATTCCTTGGGAGGCCCACATTAATATTAAAGCAGTTTGATTAGTCAGTGTAAAGTTATTCCATTCTGAAGACACAAAATGACTATAGCAGAATGCTTAACTATTACAGTGCTGAGAGAGAAAAGCACCTTCTTAGCAAGCTACACAGAGGCAACGAAGAGTCAACTCTTTCAGCATATCATCCTAGAAATGATCCCTAACACATTCACCATCTTTCTCCAGTGCAGAAGAGCATGAACTCCACACCACACCCCATCTCCAACCTGCTGCCAAGCAGATCCTGTGCCTTGTTTTCACTTTTGCCAGTTGTGCACCCCTCAAACTCATAACTTCAGCAAACCTACCAGAAAGATATACTCATGTCAATGAGAAGAAAACCAGGCTCATAAAGTTGACATCCAGTTGCTCTCTCTCTGACCTCCAGAAACACCCATTTCTGGTCTCACTCAGCTAATTGCCAGCCTGAGGGTGGAGATACAAGTTCCTTGGGACCGGCAGATTTGAGATCAGTGAAGGTTCTGACTGCAGGGAGGTGAAGTGAGTCAGGGCCTGTCTCAGGGAAGATAAGCAATTTGGCTCCGGCTCCGTACTGCCAAACCCTTCCTGACATCTACCTCTTCACCAGAACCCTTGTGACACAGCCACTTGATCATTATCAAATATTTGGGAACTAGGCAGTTCCTTAAGGTTTAAATGAAGCCAATCTCAGACACTCTTTTGGCACAGAATATGTAGTTTCCTATGCGAACTTGGTAAGATTAACAATAGATAATGGACTATCACTCCTGCAATGAATCACTTACTACATACTGAATTTGCTGTGGTTTCAGCCACAGAATGAGACAGGATTGAATTGCTAACCAAAAAGAAACAATCTGTCATACAACATTAGTTAAAATAAAGACACTTTGCAGATTATTTGCACTACAATGAGGATACCAAACTATATTCAAAGGGATAGAGGAAATTGAGAAGCAAATCAGACTCAAGCTCTTCTTCACACTGAGGGCCAAATTGATCCTTGTTATAAATTCACTGAAGTGAATGCTATTGCATTAAGTTTCCATGTACAGAGTGCAAAATGGCTGTATTAGATTGCCAGGGTGAAAGCCCAAAAAGAAATCAACACAAAAAAGTCTCCATATGAGAGAGCACAGTGTGTATTCTCTATAGCAAATCTGAGACCAAAACATAGCTGTCGTGTATTCACTGAGTGAGCTCAGAAATTTAATGGCTCAACACACACACACACACACACACACACACACACACACACACACACTCTTGCATCAAGACTCAATTACACTCTCTCTGCCCAAAGGCCACATTAATAGCATATAGAAATCATGGCTGTTCAAAAGCATATGATGCACCATCTGGGGTATAATTGTAATCTCTCAGGGGCAACATTTTTTATTAGCAGTTCTTAATCATGCCATTTGCTAAACAGCAATATCTACATCTCAATTCATGTACTCTGGCAGCAAGCATATTGCATGTTCTTGGAACATCCGCCCTCAGAGTTTCAAGGTATACTAAGGAAGGGTTTAGGAGGACATTCTAAATGGACTGCTACACGCTGATGCAGATTTGTCAGCAGGTGTATTATAATGTTTGCCTTCAGAGAAACACCACAAGTGCAGTGCCCTGAGAGCTATCACTTATCTCAACATCACTGTTGAACTGGACTTGGTAACATTTTGCATGCAAAACTACCAAGACTGCCTTCTGGAGGATTCACACACAACCCCTGAATTTTGAGAGTATTGCAGTACAGTGACATTTACCATTTTTTGCTCACTTGAGTGTTTGTGACTTGGGAAAACAGTGTCCTGTTTTTTAAAAAGTCTGGATCAAGAATTACAAATGTTTTGGGGCAGATCCTTTCCTGGTGTAAATGGGCATCGTTCCAGGGTTCAGCCCTTTCTTTTCACATGCCTGAAAGCATGTGATTTATTTTACCCTTGGGTGAATGCTTTTCGTCTCCATAGACTGATGTACAAAATTAGTTTAAGAGACCTTGTAACATTGAATTTGGGAGGGATATAAAATAAGAGCTCATTCTACACCTTTACAAAGACTCAGAAAAGAGCCTGCAGAATGAGGTTATATCTGGAAATTCTAGTTTGTCACCATTGAAAAGACTAAACATGTTTTGTACTGGCTGCAAGTGCATAAAACACTATGTCAATTTAGTCTGTAAGATGCAGCAGACTGTTTATTGTTGTTTGAGTTGTTCCTGTTACAGACTCACTTGGCTATCCCTCTGAAGCTTATCAACTCTGTCTTTTTTTCTTCCTCCCCTTCAATTTTTGTTCCTTCTCCCCCCCTCCCCTCACGCCTTCCCTTATTTATCCTTGGATCTGGACTTCCAACACTCCGGTCATCTGAAGAAGTGGGTTGTACCCATGAAAGCTCATAATACCATTTACATGTTTTGTTAGTCTATAAAGTGCTACCAGACTATTTGTTGCTAAATCAGAGTACTGCGTTCCAGTTTGGTAACTATAATCTTTCTTGCCCCTGATTCAGAATGGCTCTGAGTCGCTCCAAGTAAATGTATTACAGGTTTCATCTCAGCAGAACAGGAAATTGCTTCTTAAAAAGATACAAGCATCTTTTTTGGGGGGGGGGGGTAGCTTTTAGAGGTCAGCTGCTTCAAAAGGAATAAATTGAGCCATTCAAAACATAAAACATCCTACAAATTTATCCATCTATATAGACAGATTCAATATATCCTAGATCACTCATTTTTAATTAAAAGCTACCAACCTACAACAGTGTTAAAATGCCAGTTCAAAGTGACTTGGCTGACTTGCCAAGGTGGATTTGCACCTCGTCCTATACTCCTGGCTGTTCTGCTCCTTGTGAGCCAGCTGAGACTGAAACACAGAAGAATTCTCTAGAGATCACTTATCAGTTTCACATAGCTCCTTCCTCAAGAAAGATTTTCAGTGGAGTGGACAGCTGGCATGATATTTAACTGAATTTAGACATATATGAACATGTCCACTCCTGCCTCTAGAAGAGAGATTTGATCCAAACATTCAGACTGGTCCAACATCCCTTACTAAAACTCCATAACACTCAATCCTGACCATCCCACGCTAAGATTATGACCTTCCGCTCCCATCTACCAAGCAGATTAGTGCATCCACAGTAACGGCCCCAAACACTCTAAGATTATTCTAAATGGATCACTAAATTTAGCTTTTGAAATAAAAAGCCTACATTGAGAAAAAATGGGAGTAGGAGGAACAAAACATTTTGTACGGGTCAGCCTTGACTTTGTTCATTTACTGACATCTAGGAGAGCAGAATAAGCCAGTGGCTGTTGAAAGTCTTCATGGTCCCTTCATGAGCAGTAATGGTGAAGCTCAAATAGCCCAGCAGCGCAGCAGGATCAATATAACCTTTCCATTATTGTGAAGCAAGTTGCTATTGATTGCAAGGAATTTTCTCAGCTCCCCAGGAAAACCTCTTAATATATTCACAGTTCAGCAGCAGGGGTTTATTCCAGAGACAACATAGGGACAGAGCAAGATTTTAGAATGCAGGAATGGGAGACAGTGTCCATTTTAGTAAGCAAGGCACAATTTGAACAGCTCACATTTTAGACACAAAACCTAGCCATTACAAACTAGAAGCAGGTTTCTGCTCCCTTTTATGTCAATATAAAACTTACTATAAATCCACTGGCATCTTTCAGCTAAATCTGATGTAAAACTGGACTATCATCAGCAGACCTTGCCCTTAGTTGTCCTACATTTTAAATAACTTCTGAACTAGGGAGACTAGTTCTACTCCATTTACATGTCATGCGATCCTACCAACTTCCATCAGGCACAAGTGAAGACAGCATTTTTCCCAGATTGTCTAGCGCTATAAAACTTCACTACAAGCAGCTTTGACACTCACATTCTTTTATTTAAAACTGGAGATAAAACACAGTAAGAATGCTTAGGAGAACATTAGCAGTAACCTCTTATTAAATAAAGCAGAACCTGATCAGCATTCAGAAAATACAAGAATGCTGTTATTTCTAAAATCTTATACAAAAGTCAAATAAAGAGTGGCAAGAAAAAAAGAGTCACAATTAAGTTCATAATGAAAGTTTAAAAAAAATATCGTGCCAACCTCTCTATATTTACCTTAGAGCTCCCCACAAAGCACATGTGTAATTTCTAACAGCCATAAAATGGAAGTATTGACACCTGGATGCTTTTAAAAAAAAAACACACACACAAACACCCAACAGCTTTTTGATATACAAATATTAATCAGAGGGCACCAAGCACCAGTTTTCAGGCGACCCTGCACTGAGGGCGTATTCCAACTGGCATATAAATCGGCATGCCTTGCAGTGTTATCTGGAATGACCAAAGGAGAGAAGCAGCACAGAAATTCAAGAGATATTTGCCATTTTAGGCCCAGCGCTCCATACTTGCATTGCTAACTTCCTTTCCACGCAGCTAGGAACACGCTAGCTGGGTGTGAATACATTCCAGCAATAACACACAGCCGAACTCTCTCCCCTGCCTGCCACACTCACCAGCCTGGGAACTTTGGTGTCGGATTTCAGGGACCAAGGTTTGCTTTTCCGTCCCGCATTTAACTCCTCCTAAGCGACCCCCTTCCCCAACAACCCAGTTTTCATTGGAAAGGTTTAAAAGCGCACGCCAAACAACTTACTCGGATAGTCTGAGCGATTATGTGGTTCCCACAGCTGTCAGGACAGCAGAGGGCTGTTTTAGCACCACCTTTGGGAGACAAGCTTGACAAGGCTTGTATGAGAAAGAGGCGTGCCCTGAGCGTCTGTTCACGGATGTAAGGCACTAACCCCCAGGCAAATCTTGCTCGTGACTCAACAGCAGGCACTAACTGCTAAATACACACTCTGCCCTTTGTTAAAGGCTCTGCCCTGCTTGGGGTTCTAACAGCTGTGTGACAGCAATGTCAGGCTTCATAAACTGTGATCAGCTGCTGCAGGTTACCGACAGCAATTTAAATCCCTTTTTAGCATGTAGGCGGTTCCACTGACGAACCTAATTTAGATAGCTTCAGAGGGGAAGCCCAGTTAGTCTGTAACAGGAAAAACTTAAAAATCAACAAATAGACTAGTAGCACCCGAAAGACTAACAAAACATGTAGATGGTTTTGTTAGTCCTTAAGGTGCTACTAGTCTATTTGTTGTTTTTTAAGTTTTTCCTAATTTAGATAGAGATACCACTTAGTGTACTTTTGTATGGTATTTTTGCACCAATTCATTCAGGGTTACCTTTTTTGCGTTTGTAATATTCCATGTTGTTTTCCACCATTGTTTCTATGTAGCTCTACCTTTGTTGCATTGCCCTGTTATCACCAGACCTCTGAGCCCACCAAAGCCCAAACATGGGGCACGGTGTGTGACACGGACCCAAGGGCCACCAAAAATTATTCAAGCAGAAAACTTTAAAATGCCGTGAGACACCCCCCCCCACCACCACCCTTTCTTGTGTTAATGATGCTTCCTATAACCTCTGGTCCCTGGCCCTGTCTAATTTAAATGAGTTTAAATAATAAAAGAAAGGGGGTACCAAATTTGTCTGCATTGTTGGCAATTTTGGGGGCAAAATAAGTAATTTTTCTCCAAATGTGGTAAAGTTGAGAGATATGCATATCATAGCTAGTGTTCAAATGGCCATTGTCAAGTTAAAAAAACATTTTTCCTGGGCTGTTATATGCCCATTAAAAGGAATACAGTCAAAAGGTCCATAATAGAAGAGCAAAAGGTGAATTCTTATTTCATTGATTAGATTCAATGTGTGACTCCCAGTTTTTGTGTTATGGGAAGGGGCAAATAATACTTCCTTATTCCCTTTCTCCACTAGTCATGATATTTACACCTCTACATTACTCCCTCTTAGTCATTTCTTTTTTTTTTTTCAAGATGAACAATTCAAGCCTTTTGGGTGTGGTGGATTGTCTCAGGTAGGGGGCATTTATACCATTTACAGAGAGAAAGAATGAGTTTGCTTTAAAGCATTAGCTGAAAGCTTTTATCTCAAACTGTAGAGGCTCATGCTCTACAGCGGTCCCATGTTTGGGTCAGCCTCTCAATGTTACATATGGAAAATGTTTCATAGTCTTAATCGTTTTTGTTGCCTAGCTCTGTACCTGTTCCATTTCTAATATATCTTTCTTGGAGATAGGATGACCGGAACTGCACGCAGTATTCAAGATGTGTGTATACCATGGATTTATATAGTGCTATTATGATATTAATTGTCTTATCATCTTTCCCTTCCCTAATGGTTCCTAACATTTTATAGAAACTGAAACAAACTTTTCTTAAATCTATATCCACAACAATTCCAAGATCTCTTCCCTGAGTGATAACAACTAACTTAAGACCCCATCATTTTGTATGTATAGTTGGGATTGTGTTTTCCAATGTGCATTACTTTTCATTTATCAACATCGAATTTCATCTGCCATTTTGTTGCCTAGTCATCCAGTTTAGTGAGATTGCTTTGTAATTCTTTGTGGTCTGCTTTGGACTTAACTATCTTGAGTAATTTTATATCGTCTGAAAGTTTTGCCACCTCACTGTTTAGCCCCTTTTCCAGATTATTTAGACTCCTAAAAAAAAGTTGTCCTTAGTGTAAATACAAGTCTTTGACCTGTTCTTTGTGGTATCCTAGAAGGAAATAAGACAGAATGCAAGCAGAAAAGAACATCTTACACCTTAGTCTCAGACAACACAGCTTTATGGTTAGTCTCAAGTTGGAAAAGACCCAGCTTTCATGTCTGGGTTTCCAACACTGATCTGTAATGTCTCAGGAGGGGTGACAGCAGGATTCTGTAATATATAGATGTATTTCTGGGACATCAGGAGTAAGGGCTGATGATTCAAAACAAAGCACTTCCCTAATTATTCCACTCATTTGTCTACTGTTTATCAGTCTCTGAAACCATTAGGGAATAGTAGTGTTTTAGATTATAAGATCTTTGGGACACAGTCTGTTATTTACTAAGGGTACGTCTACACTGCAACGCTATTTTGGGATACCAGAGTATCCTGAAATAGCTATCCTGTGTCTTCACAGTAAGCCCATTATTTCAGGCTCGCTATTCCAACGTCCCTGTAAACCTCATTCTACAAGGAGTAAGGGGTGTTTCAGAATAGTGCTTTATTTCAAAATTTGGCGCTGTGTAGACAGCGCCAAATGACAAAATAAGTTATTTCAAAATAGCATCAAAATAAGATACACAATTTGTGTAGCTCAAGTTACGCATCTTATTTCAAGTTATGATGCTGTGTAGATGCACCTTAAATGTATATATAGCATATAGCTCAGGTCAGGGATCCTGACCTGAGTGAGGACTCTAGATGTTTCTATGACAATGTAAATAGTAAATATATTTCTATTTAAAGCAGTGTTTCTTAAACTGTGTTTCGCGGCAGTCAGAAGTGTGCCGCGGAGAACAACAGAGTTCAAATGGCGACCTTTTTTTTTTTTTTGCTCAACAAAATCCTTAGTGTTCCTCATAAAAATAAAATATTGTTTGGTGTTCCTCAGCCTTAAAAAAATTAAGAAACACTGATTTAAAGCATTGCTTAACTTTCCAAACTAGTCAATATGGGACGATAAAGCATATTCTTATGGAATACTGTCCCACGAAGTCACTATCAAGATCACTAGTTAGGGCATAGATAAGAGATCCACATATAGCCTCGCTATATTATTATCAATCAACAAATTAACTATTGCATTCAGAACAAGGCAGAGTGTCCTGAGGAACTCAGATTACATTATCACAGTGGTCTCTTCTACTCATTAAACCTTTGAGTATACTCTGCTTTAGGCCATGTTATAAAGTTGTTACAGTATGGTGTGGCCGAAAACAAACAACTGTATGTGACAAACACTGGGAAACAGGATAACAGCAAAAGAGGGAGGGAGACTGGGGAATCTGGTTTACACTATGCATTAATGCCAGGCACGTTAATTTTTCAACTTCTGAGGCCTGCGTTCAAATCCATCTCCTAGCACAACTGAAAATTAATTTGCTGGCCCTTAGTCCACTCATGAAACAGCCCAGGACTGAGATAGGGAAATGTATTGTAGATCAGTATATTATGCAATGCTGTGCAGGGAAATTTGGTGGTGAGATGAAGAAATTTGCATCACACCACTACTAACTGATATGTTTGAGACCCCAGGCAAAGTTAGTTTCCAATTTAAAAAATAAAAACACAAGGAGGAGAGAGAGACAGAGCTATGGGAAAGGAAAACCAATAACAGTAAATAAGAAATAAGCATTATGATGCACTCTCTCTCTCTCTCTCTCTCTCTCACTTTGTTTGTTTATTTATTTTTCTACTTTATACATAAAAGGAAATAATTGTATCTCTGGGCTTTCATGAAAAAATCTTCACTTTTTAAGAGTTATAGTTTTCCTGGAATTTGTTGATAAAGCTGTAGCCTTCCATAGAATAGCATAATTGTCTATATTATCTTTGGTTTGGGTTCAGAGCTCAGAATGGATCAGGAGCTTAGATAGCATGGTGATGGGCATGGTATAAATACCTAGCAAAAGTGATGAGGATTGTACATATAATTCAAAGGTATGTGGGAGATCACATAACTAACTGCCAAATTCACTGCTGACTTGCCCATGAAAAACTCTACTGGTATTTGTTGATGTTTGTCCATTAATGTGCCCAATGGTGAAACTGGTCTGCACTAGCACTGAAGATGTACTAGAATTTTGCCTTTTTGCTTTTTCTATTTACAATGCTGGACTTCACAGTGAATGAGTATTATCTATGGCACATTTTTTATGTCTATAAAGGTCTTTTGGTGTTATATTCTTTAGGGTCCCTTAGATTCTACCACCCCGTCCTGGCCTTCAAAGAAACAAAAACAGTGGGAAAGAAAAATTGCCATATTGGATCAGACTGTTGGTCCATCTAGCCCAGTAGCCTGCCTCTGGCAGTCGCCAACATAAGTTGCTTCAGAGGAAGAGACAAGAAACGTGGTAATAGGTAGATGTGGGATAATTTGTCCCCCATGTGCATGTTATCCTAGTTCCTAATAGTTAGAGTTTAGGTAAAGTCCAGAGCATGAAGTAATATAGCCCTTTTAATGCTTTTTTTTAGGATTAATTATTATAATTCTTGATTATCCTATTGAGAGACAGAGAAAATAGTGGGCAATAAACTAGGTTGGGGTGGAAAAAGAACAGTAGGGTTACAAGGTGGCAGAAAGGGGCAAAAAGAGTCTGGGAGAAGTAGGGCAGGCAGAGAGAAGAGGAGAAGGGGCAGACACAGGTGGGGAGAAGTAGGCCCTAGGGTGTGTCTAGACTACAGGGTTTTGTCGACAAAACTAGACCTGCATCTACACTGCCACTGAGTTCTGTTGACATAATGTCGACAGAACTCAGCAGTTTTGTCGACGGCTGTAAACCTCATTCTACGAGGAATAACGCCTTTTGTCGACAGTGTTCTGTCGACGGAAAGCGTTATTGCATCTACACTGTCCTTTGCGTCTACACTGTCATGTCGACAAAGCAGCTTGCTTTGTCGACAGAACTGGATGTAGTCTAGACGCTCTTTGTTGAGAGAAGCTTTGTTGACAGTATCTGTCGACAAAACTTCTGTCGACAAAAGCCTCCAGTCTAGACGTACCCTACGTAAAAGTGGGGAGAGCAGAGAACTGAGGGAGTAGGGTTGAAAGAAATGAGGGATAGGATAGTACACAGTAAGAAAGAGAAGAACAAAACAAGAAGAATGTGACATTGTGCCCCGATATTTTTATGGAAATATGTTTTTGAATATGAATATGCCTAACTTGAATATGCTTTATGCAAAATGTGGCCTATAGCTTATCGTTGGAGAGCTTGTAATCCCGATTATGTATATTCTATTTGTGTACCTGGATCATTCCTGTATTTGAAGTTGGAAATATGAAGTATAAACCTGTTTGTATATCCAAATGTGCTAATGAAAGCTATTGCTGGTGCTCAAAAAACTTAATGTCCCAGTATTCAAGACAATGGTCTGCGAATAGCCTTGTTTTTGCTGTAAGCCTGGACTATGGTGGTTTCTACCAAGACATGTGGCCAGGCCATCTGATGCTGAAATGTGAAACTTTTGGATGTGGCATTTTTCCATGGAGGTGTGAGAGGGCTGAAGCTAAACACAAAGGATTCCCACCTTGGGCAAAATCTATTTATAAGCAGGAAACCAAACAATAAGAAGAGTTGGCAGTTGCAAGACACTACGACACTCACTGCTTAGATGATTGCTGGAAACATCTAACACTGAACAGGGGGAAGGATGGGCCCAAACTAGAAGGCTGCATAGCTTGTGAAAAGATTATTAAAATTACTTTGGAATAACTAATATTCTTGCCCACGAAAGCTTATGCTCCAATAAATCTGTTAGCCTATAAAGTGCCACAGGACTTCTTGTTGTTTATGCAGATTCAGACTAACACGGCTACCCCTCTGATACTTATTAAAATTACTGTTAGGGTAAGAAATTGCATGTATCAAGTTTCTTGGTGTATTAAGATTAGCTGGTGTGTTATGTTTTATTTTGCTTAGTAACTTACTTTGATCTGTCTATTATCACTTGCAAACATGTAAATCCTACTTTGTATATATTTAATAAAATTACTTTTGTTTATAATTAAATCCAGTGTAAATAATTGTTAGCTGGGGGGACAACAGCTGCGCATCTCTCTCTTGCATTGACAGAGAGGGTGAATAACTTATGAGTCTGCTCTGTATAAAGTTTATGCAGAGTAAGAGGGATTTATCTGAGGTTCTGAGCCCATTGGTTCTGTGCATCTGGGGGCTATGTCAAGTCCCTGTGACTGAGTCTTCCCAGAGCTGATCTGATCTCAGTGTCTGTGTTGCTCTGCTGTGGGTTGTAACCCCAGTTCTGTACCTTTGCTAGGGAAGACCAGAGCTTCTGGCTCAGCAGGGCGGGGGGAGGGGAGTTCAGTGGTATGATCAGCATATCAGGGGCTCATCTAGAGTGCATTCCTCTCTCGAAAGAGGAATGCAAATGAAGCAGATCGAAAATCCAAATGAAGTGCGGATTTACAAATCTCACGCTTCATTTGCATAATCATGTCTGAGCACTTTTTCAAAAAAGGGTTTTTCAAAAAAAACCCCGCGCAGTCTAGACACGGTTCTTTTGAAAAATTTTTCGAAAGAACCCACACTCCTGAAAGAATGAGATGTACGGTTCTTTTGAAAAAGGGTTTTTTTCTCCGAAAGAACCCCGTCTAGACTGCGGGGTTTTTTTCAAAAATACCTTTTCGAAAAAGTGCTCAGACGCGATTATGCAAATGAAGTGTGAGATTTGTAAATCCACGCTTCATCTGAACTTTTGATCTGCTTCATTTGCATTCCTCTTTCAAGAGAGGAATGCAGTCTAGACATAGCTCAGGTGACAGTCTCCAAGGGTATCTGTGACCCAACCAATGACAATGTGAAAGAAAAGAGAGGAGACAGAAATGCAATGGAAAAAGAGGGTAATGAAATGCTCAGAGTTGAAGGAAATAGGCCATAGTCAAGGGGTTGCCTTGAGGTTGGAGCAGGGTTATAGGGGGCAATGTGAGGCTGAGATGGATGGACCTAGCCTCACAAGTCCAAGCTTGCCTTTCCTCCAAGCCCCAATTCAGGAAGCTAACCTGAGCTGCCAACCATGCTGTTAACATCCATACTGTTCTTTTTAGTGCGCAACTTTGAGCAAAGTTAGCAAGAGTCTGTTGCTGGGAATTGCACCTCCCTGCTGCAGTGTAGACATACCCAGAGAGGCTCCATTTATTCTTTATGTCCCAGGCCTGGTCAATCTTGGCAGGGGGGTCTGAATAGATTTACATGGTAAACGGTGTGGAGCAGCTGCTATCGTTTTGTAAAGATGTGGGATGTGGCTACAGAAACAAAATGTCTCTGCTGGAAGGTGAGGCTCTCGCCTGCAGTGGAGCAAAGAGATGGGGGCAGGTTGTAGCAGGGATTTCAGTGCATTGTTAGGGAATGTCTAGAGAAATAACTGAGCACTCATGCTGGAGTAGGAAGCACAAACAATACTGTTATAGCTGATTCTAGGATGCAGTTTGAATGTGCAGGACCCCTGCTGACTTTGTTTGTTTTTTTGTACTTGAGTGGATCCAGAGACCCATGCATAAATGAAATAGCTACAAATAACCTTGTATAGCCCTTGTGAGCAACTAGTCAAAATGCCCACCTTAGTGACTAGGACTGAGTGATTACCAGCCCCTTACAGTTCTGTGTAAATGGTATCAGGGGTATTCAAATTTGGCTGTTCACTTCCATTCAGTGTGGCAGGCCTCATTCTTCCCTCTGGTACTGTTTCCTCTGTGGTCTTCATTGATCCAATAACAACCAGTGGTTATGAGCAGATGAAATCAAACTCTGTTGGCAAACATCTCTCTAAGGCTCCCTGCCTCTGAACAGACTCTATGATCTCTTCAAGCATCCTCCAAAGTGGCTTAAGATTCACTATGCTGACTTAACTTCAGTTCTGCCACATCTAGACTTAATGACTCTGCAAATTACTTGTTCCATTTATATTGGACTTTAGGGTGGGAGGAGACTTTTTTTTTGGTCAGGGACCACTGATGCACCGAAAAACAGAAAAATTAGTAAGAGGCCACACACAAGCAAAAAACAAAACAAAAAATCCCCACACTATTCAGCTGCTTCCAATACTCCTAAGGTGGAAGTTAGACACAGAAACCCAACTCTCACTCAGGCCTTGTCTATACTTACCAGAGGATCAGTGTTTCAACAATCAATCTTTCAGGGTTTGATTTAGCAGGTCTGGTAAAGACCCACTAAATCAAACACTGAGGGAGCCCCCGTCAGCCCCGAAACTCCTCACAGTTGCGAAGAGTAAGGAAGTCGATGGGAGAGTTTCTTCCATTAAGCTTTGCTGTGGGGCTACCCCAGAAAAGTTGATGTAAGATATGTCAACTCCTGCTACACAATTGTTATGTCTGGAATTACATATCTTACATCGATTTTCTCCACCAGTGTAGACCTGGCTCCACACTTAACTTGGCACACACGATGCTCCAGCCCGACAGGAACGGAGTGCCAAGACTCATTGTTTCCCCCCACAGTGGGGGGTTCCAAGGCTCAGGGCTTCTGGCTTGCAGCACTGTAGGTTCCCCACCCCTGCTTTAGAGACATGTACCTTCTTTAAAAAGTTCTTAATTTCTGGATAACTTTTCCCTTTTAGTTTGAATTGGCTGAGAGTAGATGTATCAGGCCATATGTTCTATTTTCTTTGGGGCCCTTAGACAAAAGGAGTGTCTCTCAAGGACCTTGGTTTCCTGCCAGTGCCTCTGCTAATTAAAATTAAGCATTATTTTTAAGAGCAGGAAATGTGTATGGAACCTGTTCTTTCCAGATACAGAAAAATATTATACTGTACCTAGCAGTAACTAAACAATTACTAAAAATGACCACAGTAAAAATAAAAAATAGGTGCCTTTTCTTGAATTAATCTTCTCTTAGAAGAGAGCTTTCAGTCTGAATTTATCATCCCTCTAAATAGGGTATTTGCAGCAACTGTTAAATTACACCACACTAAAAGACAAACACATTATCACACCTCCTCTTCCAGTACCCACATATTTGATTGAATGCCTCCAGGAAACTGCTGACTGAAGCATGTTTCTTTCTCTCTAAGAACTGTCTGCAGCCATGTCTCTACCTTTATATGTTTTTTTAAAAAGTATTAAAGCTAATGTTAAAAAACTTGGTACAACTGGGTGTCATGCTCAACAAATAAAAGTTTTGCTTAAAGCTCATATGATGCTTACAATCAGCAACAACCCAAATGTAGCTGCATAAATTTAACAGTACAATTTAGATCTTTGAATCAAATATTGGGGTGCATCACTCATCGAAAATTTTATGGAGAGTTGGTTGAGGCAAGCAGATATATTGATAAGTGGAGACTGTCCCTCGGTAAGTCAGGTTGTCCATTGGAAAATACAATCAAGTAGGGTAGTATTTGAGTCCCTTCCTGACTGTGATTTTCACTGGCACTCCTCTTTCTCTCCTGATGTCTGGTGATATGTTCTATGTAGGTGTCCTTCAAGCACCTGCTGGTATCCAGCACCATGAGCTGCTGCATCAGCTGAGTGTAGCAGTGTTTGACTCTGCATTCACTCAGAACTCACTTGTTACTAGGGTCCCATGCACTCAGAGCTCTGACGATCAACATGTGGGTTTGACTCTTGTAGTCTCTAGCTCTCAAGATGTCAGTCAGAGGGATGTACCGTAAATTAGCGTAAATAACCCGCACTCGTATATAACCTGCACCCGTGCATAAATGCGGTTTTTCCTGAATGTGTAAAAAAAGTTTTAGATAACCCCACGGGTTATATACGCTACTTTAAGGTAATTGCACATACCAGGATAAACTGTATCTTCTGTTAGGTAGCCAACCTGCTGCCAGCAGGGGAAACATAGAGCGCAGCACAGGCGAGCTGGCCGGCCTGCAGGAGGGGAGCCGCACTCGTGCCCAGGCTCCGCGCAGCCACAGACAGGTGCAACCCACCCTCCTCCGGGCGGGGGGAACATAAAGCACAGCACAGGCGAGCTGGCTGGCCTGCGGGAGGGGAGTCACACTCATGCCCAGGCTCCGCGCAGCCGCAGCCAGGCACAACCCATGCTCCTCCGGGCAGGGGGAACAGAGAGCACAGCGTAGGCAAGTAAAAATAAACTTGTATACCCCTCAGACCTGTATAGTCCGTGGGGTGGGGGGCGGGATTTGTAAAAATGTGTATAACCCACGGGTTATATACGCTAAAAGACGGTACTTCTACAGCTTTCAAGATCAAGTATTGCAGAAGGCCAGGGTCCTCTTTTTGAAAAGCACTCTGATGTCCACCATGAACATCTTCTTCCTCATTAGGGATGATGATGTCCAGTTGCAGTTGTCTGTCTGTTCCAGGGACAGCAGAGTTCATAAGAACATAAGAACGGCAATACTGGGTCAGACCAAAGGTCCATCAAGTCCAGTAACCTGTCTGCTGACAGTGGCCAATACCAGGTGCCCCAGAGGGAGTAAGCAGAAACAGGTAATGGCCACCTTCCTCATGGATGGTAGGATAGCTCTGCCCAGGCAATCCTGGATGGCATTTTGTAGCAGATGCCAGGCTCTGGAGTGGGGCTTGCAGCTACACAGGATATGGGGTAGTGTCTTGCTGGCATAGCTTCACTTCCTGCATTTACTTGTTCCAGTTCCTGTGGTGGACCGCTCCTGTTCAGTGGAATGCAGTTCATCTGGGCCCTGTGGATGAACCTCCAATCTGTAAATCGTGTGAAGCTGCCCTCAGGGACGAAGTGCACATCTCTAAATACTGAGTGATGACATAATCTCCTGGATGTAACTTATGTCCTCAACCATGCTAGCCTATGACTTATAGTTTCCTATGTGCCCTCGTCTCATCCCCTCCCAAATTCATTTGTTAGATCCTTGAGGCAAGAACTGAGTCTCTTTGTCCTGTAAAAGCATTTAACACATTTCAGGGCACTGTAAAAATAAACAAACACTTGAACAAACAAAGAATTTCTCACTAGCAATCATTATTTTAAGACCAATTATCTGAAAACAAGATTTATTTAAATTAGAAAATATACATTAGGGTGAATACAGCAGTTCTGGCTAACAGTCGCATTAGATAGGCCACATTTTTGGAAACCAAATTTTTTTATCCGAAAGCTGCCAAAAACCAAAAAATGGTCATTTAACTGGTTGTGTTTTAATTTTCAAATGAAAAGCCATTTTTTAAGAAAAATAGCCACTTCCCATACAAATTTCCATTTAGTAGAAAACCTAAGTTTCCAACAGAGAAAAGTTTAAATGGAAAATTTGCAACCAGCCCTAGTAATGCATTGCCAGGAAACATTTTTGAATAAACATTTGGGCTACTATTTGACATTCATAAACATTTTCATGACTAAATCAGTGACTGTCCTGATACTTGCAGATGGAGAATATGAGCCAACAAATACCATCAGAAATAATCTCCCATATTTATTCACTGCCAAATTTAAACAAGACTTCTTGTAACTTTGCCTACAGACAGATTGATACCTGTCATAATTAGAGACTTTTTAATGATTAAACCATTGAGTTAATTAAGACAGAGTAAACGAGAAAGAAACTGAATAATATATCATCACTCCCTAGCAATTGCCATGAGAACTAGTGTGTGCAGTGTAATGTGTTAGGAACTTTGCTGTAATAAAGGCCCAGTTTTGATTAATTATGCAGAACCAAAAAAGGTTCCATGAAGCAACTTTTCTATCACACCTGAGAAATGTTCAAAATCTGAGCAAAGTATTAGTATATCATATTTCAAATGTTACATCATTTAACTACAGGCAGGGCTGAGGAGAGACTTGCAGGGCTCCTTGGCAGGGTGGGAGAGGGCTCAGCTCCATTCCCCCAGAAAGGATGGGGCCTCAGGCAGAAGGGGCGGGGCTGAGGCTAGCTTGCCCAAGCCAGCCCTTCAGTGCCACACAGGACTTCAGCGGTGATTTCAAGGGCATGGGGCTCTGGCCGCTGCTATGGTTGAGGTAGCAGCTGCAGCAGCTAGGAGCGCTGGGCCCTTTTAAAGTGCCAGACCACAGGGCAGTTGCCCTCTTTGCCTTGCCCCCCCCCCCCGACCCATTTTCTCCCCTAGTCAGCAGCCCTGTCTACAGGCGCTAGGCACTTATGTAACTTGGCACACATTTGGGTCCCCATGCACCATCAGCTTGCACCCTTTTGGCGTCATTAATACTTGTGCAATGTACATGCATTCACCTTGGATGCTGATTTGTAAATCCACACCAGCATCACCTTTCCTGCCCCGCTATACCAACAAGGCTCTGGGGCCTTTATGGGCATGCCCAGAGCAATGGTTTGGAATAGTGCACCCCAAAGGTACTTTAAGCACACAGACACACACACCAGTTGCAGGATTAATGCTGAGAGCTTCTGCACCCATGCAGCTCTGATCTGATCTCTTCTTTCACAGCTCTCAAGGAAAACAAGGATGATTACCACTTTAAATGGACCCTTCAGTCCCCTCCAAGACACACACTAGCCATGGCAGAAGAGTATTTCCTGCCTGGCTGCCCTATCCTACAATATCTTTCTGAATTGGTAGTTTACATAATTTACATACACGTTTTACTGGAGTAGATGACTACACAAGGCATAAGGTCATGGAGAATCAAGTCCAGTACCTAATTATCTCAATGCTGCAATGGTGGCAAATAATACTGTCCTTATAGGGGAAATGAAGACACTTAGAAGTTAGGACCAAAACTTGAGTTATTAAAGTTCAGCATGTAAATCAACATGGTCTGATTTTCAGAGACCGCTGCTTGTATTAACTTCAGTGTAAGTTAGGGGCACTCATCAGCTCTGAGAAAAAGACCACTTTATTTGAGGTGTTTATCATTGTGCACTCCGGTTGGCAACTTCTGGCCTTAACCACTGTGAGTCCTAGTTTCCTACCCAGAGATAATAATACTTAGGTTGTTTGATGGTGCAATTTTAGTGAATTGATTTTGCAGTAGTGGAGAAGCTGTAAACCAGCCCAGAATAGAGACTCACCAACCTGGGAGGGGAAAATAAAGTCTCAGTTAAAGGTTTCTTACAAAATACTATGGGTATGTCTATACTGCATTCCTCTTTCGAGAGAGGGATGCAAATGCAGCTGAGCAAAATTGCAAATGAAGTGCAGATTTGAATTTCCCGTGCTTCATTTGCATAATTGCATCCGGCTGCTTTTTTGAAATACCCTGTTTCGAAAAAAGAAATGCTGTCTAGACACGGGTATTTCGAAAGAAAACACTTCTCTCTAAATTACCCTTAAACCTCATTTTATAAGGAGGTTTAAAAACATCTAGACAGCATTTCTTTTTTCGAAATAGGGTATTTCAAAATAGTGCCCAGATGCGATTATGCAAATGAAGCACAGGAAATTCAAATCTGCGTTTCATTTGCAATTTCACTCAGGTGCATTTGCATTTCTCTCTCGAAAGAGGAATGCAACGTAGACATACCCAAACACAAAACCAGAACCAATCAACTCAAGTTAGTGGGAGATAATTACCGAAAGCCTTGCCAGCATTGAGAAGAGAGAGGACAAAGCATTACCCTATGATTCATAGATTGTTAGACTAGAAAGAATCATTGATCATCCAGGCATACAGACTACAGAGTTTCATCCAATTCCTCCTCCTACTGAGCCCAAAACTTGTGTTTGACTAATACATATCTTCTATGTCTTTGATAGCCTCTTTTTACCATCTTCCCCCATCTTTTTGTAATCCAGCCCAGATCAGTCATGTAACAGTCACAAATCTAACAATCCCTTATTTACCTGCCACTTCTATACTTCATCACAGGTGCCTGACTTAGGCACTCAGATTTGAAGATTTTGGCCAACACTATTATTTAAGTGGGGATACACCAGGGAGGTTGCCATCAATGTTCCCTCTAATCTTTTCCATCCATGTGTGGATTTTTCCATCCATGTGCAGAATAATTTTTATGTGTACTGAGGCATATACACCACCAATAGAAACAAATACCTAGCCGTGGGTGCTCTACTAATCAGCTGGACAGCATTCAAATCACTCTTGAATGGCCACACAAGTGCCCAGCTTACAGGGAACAATGGTTGCCAGGCAGCTGGAAATCCTGGAGAGCTTGGGAGATTTTGTTTTGTTTTGTTTTCTCAATGGAAAGATCAAAACTTTCAGAAACAGTGGGCTAGTATTGTCCAGAAGGGTATTGGGCAGTAAAAGAAGCACAGTTCTGGGGACATGTTTGGAACAGAGTTTGTTGGTGTTACTCCGCAATGTAAGTCAGGAGTGGCTGACTAGAAGCACTCATGTCATTTAGTTGTGTGATTTTGCATGCTCAAGGCTGTGTGTGAACAGGCCAGGAGTGGCTACTTTAACAGCAAAGCAATATAAAGGATTCCCCAGGTTGGAAAATTGAGGGGACATGGCTCAATAGCTCAGATTGTACCCTGGGAAATGTCACACAGATAGATACCTTTTAAGTGTAAAAGCAAGATGAATCCCTCCTTTGCGCCCAATTACTCTCACTTTTGATGGCACATACAGTATGGGAAAAACCTAAAATGTTCTAAACAAGATTAAATCTCTAATATGTAGAAATAGAGTTTTTTTAATAAATGTTGCTGCTCAGTGGAAAATACTATTTAGTATATGGAGTTGTGAGCAAGAGAAACTCTTCACTCATTCTTAAGATTAATCAAGATTGTCATAAAATCATCACCTTCTCTAAAAGAACCTCTAAATAGATTTATGACTAATTCTGTGAAACTGCTGAGAGATAATGTTGTTAACTCAGTCTAGATAATCGTTTGCTGTGAGCAAGGACTACAGTGTAATGTGTGACAAAATATAATGGGCAATTTTGTTCTACCTGTCAACACTTCTACAAAAAGACCAAACTACTCCTCAGCATATTCATATGGTGGAGGTCCTGGATTTATGAATTGGACGTAATGAGTGTTGACTTCACTCTCAACAAGAAGCCTAGTAGTAAATACTTAAACCACCTATTGATCCCTTTTCAACATTCATGGAAAATTAGGTACATGATAGCAGCCAGAAAAGTTCTAATGGTGGGGAAAATTGCGAGCTAAATGTGAGGAATCAGATATAGAAAAAAGTCTATGGAAAAGAGGTTGATGAAGCAATTAGGAGTGTTAGTGAGGGAATAGAAAAGGCAGTCCACCTGGGAGCCTCATAAAAATGAGAGAGGAATGTAGAGCTATATGGATGGGGCAGAGATGTGTTATAGACATGGCCCTACGCCTAGTACAAGCTACAATGGCAGAAGAAGGCTGCTGGAAAGGTGGCTGAAGAAGGTGCTGGAGAGGGCTGTTGAGTAGAAAGAGGGAGGAGGAAGAGGGAGGAGATTTGGCCAAAAAGAAACAAATCACACCACAGAATCTGTAAAGCAGTGGGAGAGTTGCAAACTTTTGACACACAGTGGCCTGTAGCACTTCAGATTAAAAGGTTTAATAGGTAGTAGAACATTAACAAAACAATTAGGTAAGTTTCCCATATGACTGAAGTGGCTCAAGAGCACAAGTACCTACCTCAGGCCAGATGGTCAAGAACCATGGCATGAATGCCAAATTGGTTCTGAGTATGATACTTGGATTTCACTAACCAGTTATGAAATGTAAACTCCATAAGCACTAAAACAACTTTAATATGGAGTCACAGACAGTCCCCTGGAGTTACTTCGATCTCTCTTGCCCTCCAGGTAAGCTCACTTTTGTGATACATGGTCTGAACAATATTCAGTTCATCTGAAGAAGTGGGTTCTACCCATGAAAGCTCATGATATCATCTACATGTTTTGTTAGTCTTTAAGGTGCTGCTAGACTCTTCATTGTTTTTTAAGTTTTTTCAGCAATATTCAGGTTATTTCCAGTCCCAAGGGACCAATCATTTACCCCAGGTCAATTGCTCTTAAGAGCTCACATTAAAAACAACGATTTACTACATAGAAAAGGAAATAAGAGAGTTATGTAGAAAGCTAAACTAGGTAAACATGTATACACACAAATGAGTTCCAAACGTAAGTTTCAAAAAGTAAAAGACACTTCTGTAATAAGCATGCTCTGTATATCCTGAAGGTTAACTTGGGCTAAGAACTAGGGATCTTTTGCTTATGCCAAGTAATCATAAAGCAGCATTTGCATGACTCATCTTCATTGGGAGCGAGTAGACAACAAAATCTTTTGTCTCTGTAATGTTCCACTCTAGTCTGCCTGGTGTTGATGAGCCTCTCCCCACCAGCTCTGCCTTTCCCAGTGAGTCTCTGCCCCCTCCCTCTTTTCCTCTGAGGCCCCACCTCCACCTCCTACTCTCTCCTCTTCACTCCCTCCCTCTGTCACTCGCCCTTAAGGTAATAATGTGATGGGCTCATGGAAACCTGATCTCCCTCCTTCCCGCAATCCTGCATGAAACAACTTACAAAAAGTCTAAAAACTAAACACATTCTTATAATTCAAATACCTGTCTTTAACAATACTCACCCATAGGTGACCCAGTATGATTTCAACATCATATTTCACAGTATTGAATTGAGGCATGGGGACCTTGTCCCAAGGTGGCTTCCAGAGTTATGCTCACTAGCTTCCCAGGGAGATATTTTCCAACTCGTTCTTGGACGTCAGCACCAATGGTATCTTGTTTTATCAGAAACATCTCAAGTTCTGACACAGCCTCTTTGCTCTTACTGTAAATTTAGATAAAACAATTCCTTCTTTACTCTCAAACTATTTCTTTCTCCTTCTTTCTTGTGCCGGTGAATAATTCCTTTCTTTTCTTTAGAGCATACTCTAATCATGCCTTGTGGAAATCTTTCTATAGGTTTAGCGCCTTCAGTCTCTTAAATGGCAAGTACTGTGTGGGATGATAATGTGTGTAAATTTAGCTTCCTCAGATCATCCTCTACTATCTATGTGATTTTTTTTTTACTCTTGTGTGCATATCTCTGTGTGTTTCTGTCTGTCTGACCCTCCCTTCCCCCGTTTTTCAAGTTTCTGGTTTCTATATTGTGAAACTACAACTATTCATGATTTTCCAAATGTAGTCACTTCAGACATATGGTTCCAAGATCTATTAGGCAGTCTCAGCTCCCTGGTACAGATGCCAATACTCTGGGCTTTGGAAAACTGCTCAAGCTGGACTACCAGAAAGATTTAGCCCACCAGAGGGCTAGACAGGAGGTGACATGAATCCATAGAGAGGCAGCAGGCCAATTAAGATGGCTTACCTACTTGAGAGTAGTGTTGGGTGAAACCAAGGCAAGAAGGAACTCCTCGGTGCTAACCCTGAACTCCTGGGCCAGATTAGGACTTGGACTTAAAGCACTGCAACTAGGCACCTTTTCTGTCTGAAGGCCAAGCCAGCCAGATTCTGATTTGGTTATTGTTTAACCTTGTAAGGACTGCTACTGATTGAATGACACAAACTGACCTGCCCTGGACTGACTGATAAACCTTGTAAACTGAGGCAGGATGTGCCTTCAATGTCACATCTACAAGGGGTGAAATAGAAATGTGTGGAACCATTTACCAGACAAACTTCCTTTACATTGTATGAGCTGTTGTTCTCTTCACATTTAATTTTATGGTATTGGCTTTTTATTATTATTATTTTTACCCTATATTAATTAGTATTATTATTACTAAACAGAATTTTTTCTGACCATCTCTACTATTAAATCTAGATTTTGCTGTTTTCTAGGGTGCTGTCTCCTAATTTATATCTGTACTATATATTTACTCTTCCTGAGTGTCAGGCTGTAAATCAGGGCTTTTCAAATGTTTGCACAGCATGGACCATGTATTAGTAGAAAACAGTCTCACCTCTCCGCCCATTAATTATTATATGAACCATTTCTCCTCCAATGAAGATTCTGTTTGAAAAGTGATAGTGTAATATAGTGAAGGATACACTTTGGTCACAAAGATCATCAATTCTGCAAATTTAACAGAGCTCTGTGATTGCTTTGGCTCTGGCTTCAGCCCCCCAATGGTGCGGCTCCAACTTCAGCCCTGCCGTGACCATAACCGGATTTTGTATGTTTTTACCATGATCATTCAGTGAATTTTGCCTAATTTTACTGTGACAAAATCATACCATAGATATAGTTCAATGTCATTTAAAAAAGAATTTAAAAATGTTTGGGGAAACACTGGTATCAATTGAAATCATAAAAATATAATGCAAATAAAATCCTTCCAAACTGGCTTTTATTCCCTCCTTCCGGTCTCTTTTATTCTTGTATAATTTTTTCTTCATGTTTCAGCTCTTTTACTACAAGTACAAGAAATGTTGAGTGCTTTGCACCGAATAATCCTGTTCTCTGTAAAGCTAGTACATTGTACTTTCCAGAGGAGCATTCTTAAATACTTTTATAATCTGAATGACTAAAGGTTTGCTCCTACAAACCATTACTAAGAGCAGGCCTGACTCACGAGAGCTGTGCCTTTTGCTTCTGTTAAGAAGCAAGCCCTTAACTGATCCAACTGAAAGTTCTTGGTGGTTGTAAGCCCTAAGATTAAGATGTGAAGAGGCTTTGTGACACATATTGGGATTAAAAAGAAGTGTAACAGACTGACCAACAAACATGAATGTCCCCAAAAAGCTGCACCTCTCATCTGACAGCTCTGCTGCATGAACTTTTCTGAACACAACAGCTTCTGTTCATTCACAGTAATATCTGGATGCTGAAATTAGAATTTGGGACTCAGCTTTTTCCTCTTCTCGCTCTCGGCCACGTGGGTACAGATAATGGAACCAACACCTGAACCAAAAAAGCAGAAATCTTCTTGACAAGTTTCTGCCATTTTCCTATGAATTTTGAAAGGAGGTCTGGGATTTGATATTCCAATGAGCAGCACTAATACTGGGGGGGCTTCTGCATATATAAAGAGTCAGAGAAGCTTGTGACAGCTACAACACACTGGAAGATCCCTGTTATACCTACACAGTTTCATCTGAAGAAGTGGGTTGTGCCCACGAAAGCTCATGATACCATCTACATGTTTTGTTAGTCTTTAAAGTGCTGCAAGACTATTTGTTGTTTTGTAAGTATACAGGTTGCCCCTGACTTGCGATGTGATCGGCTCTGGGGATAGTGTCACAAATTAGGTGCATCGTAACTCAAGCCCGCATTTATGACCGGCGTCATACGCCATCATAAATGCGGGGCCGAGGACATAAGTCGGGAGATTTCGGCTCCTTCCACACTTACGGAAAAGGTCGTAAGTGCGGGGGGGGTCGTAAATTGGGCCATCGTAAAGCGGGGGCCTCCTGTACCCACACAGCGTTACTCTCACTTTGCACTGGAGTAAGTGATCGCAGAATGAGGCCCCATGGCTGGAAAGAAGGCGTGACTTATTCCACTCAGCTAAGTGAGCAACTGACTGTGGCATCTGATGAAGAGAGTTAAGATACCAACACTGTTAACTCATTGACTGTCGATGATTCACACATGATTCACTGTTGATGATTCACGCGCACAGAGCCACCATTTTCCCTTCTTTTCCAAGCTGGTTCTTATGGGGTGAAAAGACCCGTGTGTGTGTGTGTGTGTGTGTGATTGTATACTAGGCTCTAGCAGGTCTGTTATTTAAAAAAATGAGTTCTTGCACACTGACCTTTGCTAGAAATAAAAGTATATCAAATACCATGCAAGTAAGTCATGTCTTACCCTTTCTTCCTCCTCTTAGCTACATCCCAAATGGATAGCATAGGCAGTGACTAATATTTCAGACTGAAAGCTAATCCAGCCACAATGATTTCAAGTCGGATATATCCCATACCTACTCAGCATCTAATCCAGTTTCCCTGCATTCTCTTTTCATCGTTTCCACTCCCCTTGAATATTTCTCTCAGGCTTAGGATAAGACTGTTCTAAACAAGGCATAAAATCTATTATTCTCTTGCTGAAAAGTTAGCATATTCTCCTCTCTCCCTGTCTAGTCCCACATTGGGATCAAACTGCTTCATTTTCTTTGTCCCAGAGTACCTGGATGCTTTTAAAGAGCCAAGTGGAACATGCTTCTATTCCTGCTCTGGGACTGGAATTCCTCACTCAATATCTTGCAAGCAGTTTCATAAATGCACCATGTTTTTTTCTATTTCTAGGCTCAGAGGCGTACTTAGAGAGCTACAGGGTGCTCACACCCATGCTAGTCCATCTTCAAGGAAAATAACTGCACACTAGGGCGATGGTACCACTGCTGAATTCTCTTGATTTAACCATGTGTTCCTGTGAGCAGTATAGCGCTAATAGTGTGAGCTTAGAGAAGGGTGTAACAGTGTGTACTGTACATTTTGAGTCACTGTTTCCCTGTTCTCTTGGGACTTCTCTTCATATTCCACCTTTTCTTTATATTATGATTATTTTGCATGGGCACACTGGAGTAGCCTCATGATCTCATTTTCAGGAAGCTGCCTGAGGGCATCCACAGTTGTACAAAGTTAGGCAAGCATAGATCAGTCTAACACACACAGTATGATGCCAGGACATTTAACAGTCATCATTTCAGTCCATTTATACACTGACAAGACTTCTTCAAAATGATCCATCCCCTCTACTACACACCATGTGAGATCCATGGGTCCCACACATGCTTATCACAACATGTAGTACATATCATCTAGGGCACTCAGTGTCCCAATAACCACTATGTGGGGAAACCAGACAATAACTATGTTCTTCAATGTGCACACATGTTAAAACTAGACAATCAATATGCTCTTGAATGTACACACACTGTCTCTCGCTCCAGTGAATGAAAAGGTTTTGCCGTGGCAAGTGAAAGTGTGAATGCTGCTTTGTCAGCAGGAGTGCCTGTCGACAACACGAAACCCCATCGTAGGGAGTGGAAGTATGTTGTTGACAAAAGTGTTGAAAAACATCGTTCACACACGCTGACTTTTTGCAACAAGGTAATGTCGACACAGCTTTGTTGCTAAAAGCTGTACGGTGTAGACGTACCCTAAAATGAAGAGACTGCTCTGAGCAAAGTGCATCTCTGCACTATGCACTGAGAACAAATGAATTCTGAGGATGCCAAGTGATAATGACAATGAGCCAAAATCATACTTGGTATCATTCCACTGAGGTCAGCAGAGTTACGCAAGTATGAATTTGATTCACATCTTTTTGTCTCGCTGACTTGAATTTTTTGGTATGCGTGATTCTGTTTGTTCGTCTCTAGCTTTTGTTTGTTTGTTTCTGTGGTCTAACATCTTCTGCATGAACAGGCAGGTACCGTGACACTGTAAACTTCTGAATTATAAAGTACACAGAGCATATACCAAGATTACTAATACGAGTGATTACAGCTATGTAAATAATGCATTGTTAAGTTCACTGAGCATTCAAAAGAAAAAAGTCTTACACACACACACACACACACACACACACACATTTTTTCAAGTCAAAACAAAGTGAATTTTTTTTGAAACTTCCATCTTATCAAAAAGATGAAAATCATCATTTTGGCACAAATAAAATGATTCATTTGAGTTGAAACAAAGCGTTACAGTTTATTTTGAAGCATTATTAATATTTTTGTTTGTTTTTAAATAAAATTAAAGGAATTTTTAAATGAAATGAAAAGCAGATTTGAAGTGAAAAATTGAAATGCTTCATTTAAAAATGTTGAGTTTTTTTGGATTTTTTCAGGTGTTTTTATTTAACTGAAAATATTCAGTGAAACTGACACACATTCTCAGTATGTTTTGGTGTTACTGAATCTGCATTTTTCACAAAAAAAGTTATGGTAAAATATTTCACCCATCTGTACAAGTGACAATGTAGCAATAACCCTCAAGGCTCATCTGAACCTTAGGGCATGTTTACAAAGCAGGGCAAAAGTCTAATTAAGATACGCAACTTCAGCTATGTGAATTGCATAGCTGAAGTCGAAATAGCTTAATTCGGCTTTTTGCGCTGTCTACACAGTAGGAAGTCCAGGGAGGAACACTCTTCCTCCGACTTCGTAAAATGAGTGTTACAGGAGTAAGAGTAAGGAGTCCTCCATCTTGACATTATTTCGAAATAATGGCTTGCTATGCAGACACGCATTTTGTTATTTTGAAATAATGTCAATTATTCTGAAATAGCATTACTGTGTAGATGTACCCTCAGTTTCATTTCAAAAGAATAGCTGGAAAAGACTTCAGAAAGAAATCCTATGTAATAGCTGCATTTTCACAACTTCTCTCTTGCAATTTAATTAAGTTACTGCTGATAAAAAGTATAGGGCAGAGCAGCAGAAATAGGTATTAAATCAGCAATTTAATTCAGATATCAAACATTTTTTATTGAAGTTGAAATGAAAACACCCAGAAAATTACAGACATAAAACATGCAGACAGCAGGAGCAGTGATCAAATGGCACTGTCTCTCCTACAAGTCTTCATGGCAACATTTACCTTTTCCCATGCTGTATGTACTTTTAATCTCTGTGACAAATAAAACACATTCCAAGCAAATCCACTCTTATGAGGGAAAGCTATCTGAATGACAAACCAGAGTAACTGGGCTCCCAATGGAATGATGGGAGGAATCATACTGCTGCCTGCTCCATTGCTACAACATTAATGAACTAAATCTCACAAATTATTATATCCCACTTTATATAAAAAGTACACTGAGGCATAGATAGACAAATTGGCATGTTCGTGGTCACACTGCATAATTCCATTGCAGAGCTGGGCTACCCGCTCTGCTCCGGATGCTTCACTGGGGGCTGTGCAGTATAAAGCTGAGATTTTCAGTGGTTACACAGTTACCCTTATATATGATTTTTAACTTCCCTAATATGGACCCACAGGACGGAGACCCTTGAAGAATTCCACAAGGATTTCAACAATTTCCACCCACTACCAACCTCAGCCTGGAACAATTTCACAAGAGATCCACTTCCTGAACACTGACCGCTATTCTTACCTACATGCCTCTAGCTTCCATCCCGGACACATCACACGATCTGTTGTCTCTACAGCAAAGCCCGAAGATACAACTGATCTGCTCTAATACCACAGACAGAGAGAGACAAACACCGACACCTTCTTTATCAGGCATTCTTAAAATTTAAATATCTACCTGGGGAAAGTGAGGAAACAGATTGACAGAGCCAGAGGAATACCCAGAAGTCACCTACTTCACAACAGGCCCAACAAGGAAAATAACAGAATAACCAATGGTCATCACCTACAGTCCCCAGATTAAACTCCTCCAGTACATCACTGACAATCTTAAACCTATCCTGGAAAACGATCCCTCATTCTCACAGACCTTGGGAGACGGGCCAGTCCTCACCTACAGACAGCCCCACAACCTGAAGCAAATACCATCAGCCACACACCACACCTCACCACACCACACAAACACTCAACCAGGAGCCCATTTTTGCAACAAACCCTGTTGCCAACTCTGTCCACATATCTATACAAGCAGGTCCAGCCTTAGGGCAAGGTGAGCAAGGCAGTTGCCTTGGGCCCCGCGCCTTCAGGGCCCTGAGCTGCCCGGTGCCTGTCCGCCCAGCTACTCGCTTGCTGCCCTGGCTGGGAGCCGTCCGGCCACTCAGTGCAGCCAACCACAACATGCTGCCTTGGGCCCCACAAACTCTTCGGCCGGGTCTGTATACAAGCAACACTATTACAGGACCTAAATATATAAGCCACAACAGAGAAGTTCTAGGGTTTGTTGTTTAGGAGATTAGACTAGAAGATCACACAGTCACTTTTGGCTTTGTAATCTATGAATTGTGCCTACCAACATTTTCTACAGGAAGGAGAGCTTGGGACAGTATTTTATCATCGAGAAGAAAGGAAGCAAACAGGAATCAGATAATCAGATCTTTGAAGGAAGGGGGCCACGAGGAACCTGGTTATCAGTGTAACCATACAATCTTGTTTTCATTATCCTCATTCTACTTATTTCCTTTAATTTATTACTTGTGCCTCAAATCATATTGTAAGGATTTCAGAGCAGGGGCTGTCTCATGCTATCTGTTTTATACAGTGTCTTGTACAAACTAACAAATTATAAATTAGTAATTACTAATCTATTACTAAGAATTAAATATATTTTAATATAGCATATTGCAATACCTAATTAAGATATGAATTATTAATGAGTGATTTGACACAGAGGATACGTCAATGATAAAAACGGAAAAATAAATGTTGTCTAGACAGACATGCTAAAGTTTCAACAAACTTCTATTTAAGTGTTTAAGGAGGAAGGTGCTATACCTGTTTTCTCTTTGTACAGCACCTAGCACAATGCAGATCTACTCCATGATTGATGCTGCTAGTCACTAGAGGTATGTCTACACTACCACCCTAGTTCGAACTAGGGTGGTTAATGTAGGCATTCGAAGTTGCAAATGAAGCCCGGGATTTAAATATCCCGGGCTTCATTTGCATCTTGCCGGGCGGGCGCCATTTTTAAATCCCCTTAGGTCGAACTCCGTGCCCGCGGCTACACGCGGCACAGAGTAGGTAGTTCGAATTAGGACCTCTAATTCGAACTACCGTTACTTCTCGTGGAACAATCATCTTACTTGAAAATTGATCTAAAAATCAGTCATAGCAAAACTTAGTGCTGCAAAATAAGGATTACTATGTTTTGTAATTTTTAAGATCCTCTAGTCAGAAACACAATAATTACCCTACTATCATTAAATGCTTTGAGCTACATTACTTAATAGAGAGTTACAGGAAAGAACATATGAGGAAGCAAAGGGGGATTAGTGTTTGCACCTAAAGATCAAAATAAGGGTTGCATAATACGGTATATAAATCATAATGTGTATAAAAAATTGAAATGTGATTTTTCAAACAAAACTTTCCCCCTCCACCAATTATACCAACTACTATGCATTCTCTTGCAATAACAGAAGATAAAAGTTGGTTTTGTTTTAGAATCCACCAGACTCCATAATCTATGCCCAGAGATGAACTGTCTTGACTATCTTTAGCATACACACGCGTGGGAACCAGCAATTTATTCTAGAGATAAAACGTGCTGCTGGTATCAGGCACCTTCTTTTACTGACTCTTACTAGGGAGCCACTACTACTAGAGCAGAGAGGAACCAATATTTTACAGTAGTGTAAGATTTATAGACAGTCTTTGGACCCTGTGGTGTATTCAGGCCAATAAATTCATTTTGGTCAAGACTAAATTATCAAATAGGTATCTCCCTCTGCTCTGATGTATCGCTGCAAAAGGAATGTTAATCAATCTTCTAGACTGAGGAAAAGAGAAACATATAAACCTAGATATGTCAAATGATGCCATTCAATATTTGGTTTATAAGAAAGATACTTATTGTGACAGGAGTCTTTTCTCTACTCAGAGGTGCTTTCTTGATATGTAGGCTCCTTTTTAATGCCTTTAAAAATTTGTTTAGATAGCTTTCCTTCCTAGATTACATGCCACCCACTTGCAAGGCAATGGTTTTATAATCTTTGGGAACATGCCTCTGTCACCCAGGAATTCACAGGTTCCAAATTTTGCAGAAAAATCTCTCTCTGGCAATGGCAGACTGAATTAAACTCTGTTCTCATTGATCCCTAAATCATATTTGTATTGATTCCACAAACTTCAACTTTAAAAATCTTTTAATTGGCAAAATCAATGCTATGGAGGTAGAAAATTCAGTATCAGTATTGTATTTCTGAAGCTGTTTTCAGGCATATGGTAAGATCCATTGCTTGAGCCAAAAAGTCAGCTAATTCTGTAGAATTAACCATTTCAACTAATTAAGTGGTTTGGCTCAATTTATTATTATTATGCCTGGTTTTTCAATACACCTATCAGTGCTATTCTAGTATTTGAGCGCTTACAGGACTCAAATTCCTGACTGGAGCTTAAGGCATTGCCTTAATGCAATAAGTAATCATTATTAATAATCAACAGTTCTCTTGTTTGGGTGTATGGAGGCAGGCAATAGTTACAGAGGAAATTGCTTGGTGGTTCATATGAACAAAAAAAACAAGCAATAAGTGTAATTTATTGTTAACTGTCCAGATTCAGAACTGATTTATCAGAGCCTCTGCTTTTGCTATAGAAAGAGAGCTACAGATAGTAAGCACAGCAAAATGAAGGCTAATATTCTTCTTTATCCAAACATGAAAAAATTTGTTTCTCGGCTATACTCAGCCACCTCAAGAAAGGTGCAGAGAACAGCTATAAAGACTTGCACTCTCTGTACATAGATGTACACTGTAATTTCAAGGTGCTTTCAAAAATTTAGCTATGCCAAGCCAAGAGGGAAAGGGAAGATTTTGCTATCATTGTTCTTGTGGTAGGAAAGTGATAATTATAATTTGTCAAAGCATGCCAGTAATACTGTGAGGATTATACTTTCCAGAAGCATGCAGCATTACTGTATTTTGACACTGGTTGAGGGATCTCTTTCAGTTCATAGAACAAGGATTCAAAGGAGGAACAGGCATAATAGACCAATGAGTTCCTCTCCTTAGTGTCAATGACCACAGTTCCCTAAAATATATTTCACTGGGTTTTCAACCTAGGATTAGTACCCAGGTAATAAGGTTTGAAACACTTCCCAGGTGAACTTTGTCATAGCACTATCAGGAATGTTTATGCTATTCAGCTGATATTACTTCCATGTTATATCACAATGTCCCTTACCACGCTAAATAATTCTCCCACAGCCTCAATGTCCTCATATATTTGAAGATGATCATGTACCCCTTGGTAACTGCTTAGCCAAGTTATATACTTTTAATGGAAAATCTTTCCTATTATACAGTCCTTCCCTCTGTCTAATTATTTTGTTGCTCATTCCTGATCTCCCTCCTTACATTATCACACTTATTCTTGCTCAGCAGTGCCCTTCAGTGAAGACAATAGTCCATGTGGGGTGACACCAGAGCCTTATGAAAGGGAACTGCTACTTCCCTAGTCTATGACTGCTGCCTTTGCTAATGCAGCCTTAACCTGTACTATTTCTGTGGCCATATGACTCTGGAAATTATATTTACCATCCAGTATCACTAGTCCACAAGCCCACTGTGGGTTGCTAGGTATGTGCACAGTAGGCAGGTCCCTCAAATGAACAGCAGGGTGAGTGCATACTAGGTGCTTCACTAGCTGATACACGTAGCTGAGATAGATCCTGTTGCTCATTCACTCTTCAGCACACCTGGTGGATTGAGCTGAACTCTACTCACCCACTCTGTTTCCACTCCAGTAATTCAACCCTGTCCCACAATTTATGCATAACTGTCATTTTCCTTGTCATGTATGTGGAGTAGAAGAAAAGGAATCTCAAAGTCCCTCCGCTATTTGGAGTGAAGGAAATTTCCATTTCTGGCTTCCTGATTACCCGACTGTACTCTGCTGCTCTGACTTGCCTTTCACTCATCCTGAAAGACAGATCTGGGAAGTGGCTCTCCTTTGCTCCTGCAAGTTCCAAATGAAAATAACGGTGCTCACCATTAACCATGGGCACAACATTTATTCAGCCATTTAGCCCAAACCGCTTCTACTGAACAAGCTGCAGATTTTATCAGTCCAGAAATTTCCACCTCCATCTTGGAAGAGGGATGTGTGTGTATGTATGGCAGTGGCTCCCAACCTTTCCAGATGACTGTCCCCCTGTCAGGAGCCTGATTTGCCTTGTGTATCCCCCAAGTTTCAGCTCACTTAAAAACTACTTACTTACAAAATCGGACATAAAAATACAAAAGTGTCATAGCACGCTGCTACTGAAAAATTGCTAACTTTCCCGTTTTACCATAGAATTATAAAATATATCAATTGGAATATAAATATTGTGCTTACATTTCAGTGTATAGGACATAGAGCAGTATGAGCAAGTTGTTGTCTGTATGAAATTCTAGTTTGCATGGGCTATGCACAAGCTCCTGGTTGAGAACCACTGCTGTATGGTACTACATACAGGAGTGATACAAGGGAGCAGGTGTTCGGAGATAGGAAAATCCATCAATGCAGGAAACAGCTAATTAAAAAGGATTAAAAAATGAAAGGAGGCTATACTTTCCAGGTTTAATACTTTGTTGTTACATCTAAAAGAAGAAAGGAGAAGCAGAGTTTACTTCTAATAGCCAAAACAAAATGTCCTAGGAAACTATGAAAGATTGAGGATTAAATGGTTTTATGGTGCTGTGATGGGACAGCTGCTCTGCACTGGCATAAAAAGGGTTAAATATAGTTCTGAGCAAGGGCGAGGGCTAAGGAGCAAGCAGTTGCGTATTTAGCAGCCAATTAGGGCCGACCTGGGGATGTACAAATAGGAGCTCCTGGAGAGGGGAGCTCATATTCTTGCTCCAGCTGTGGATTGGCAGGGACCTAGCTGCCGGGGAAGCTACAGAGGTGTCTTGAGCAGAGCAGTGACAGGGAGGGGCAGGCAAAGCTGGGGAGGCTACCACACCTGAGGCAAGGCCTGGGGGTACTAGCACTGCAGGGAGGCAGCAAGAGCAGCAGAAGGTCTACCCTTTTGCCAGTGATGAGTGGCCATTTCACACTGCTGTTTGCCCCTAAGTGGGTCATTGAGGCAAGGTATATATAAGGGGCTGGGGTGCCTTAGAAGGGGAGGATCCCAGAGAGCAAGGGCATTGCTGTAGGGTAGTTCTGGGCGGAAAGGGCACTGTAAATAGGAAGGGATAGTGCAGGAGACAGCAGCTGGCACAAGGTGCTCCAAGGCTGAAGAGCTAATTCCTGAGGACACCAGCAGGAGATGCAGCTGTAATAAGTCACAACTTTATAGGTATCTTTAGTCATTTCCATATTCATTTCTCTGAGATTATTCAAATATGCAAGAATGAAAAATATCCAGAGACCTGTGAGGTTTCGTGCAATAGGGCAGCTAATGCGGGTAGCTGGCCTGTAGTACGCTGCCTTTTTTGGTGGGAAGAGCTGGCAGGCCAGCTCATAAGACCACCAGCAAGAGAAGCAGGTTGGCAGCTCTTTGTGCATGGCTGAGAACTCCTGCCTTAGTTGCTTCTCTCCATATAACCCAGCTCTGATTCTTATCTCAGTTCTCCAGCTCAAACCCTGGGCTTTTTATTCATAGTGACTGACTCCTGCTCCAACACCTCAGTGTGACTGCCCATAAATTGGTCTTTGAAGGAAATGAAAATGCAAATGCCAACTTCCGAAAGACTTTGACATGGCAAGAGAAGCTGCGCGCTTAAATAAATGAACCGGGTATAGCACCATGAAAAACATGAGAGGCAGCAGCCCAATTGCAAGCAATGAAATCAGTCTTTTCAATGAGAAATGAATTCCCCTTCCTATGTTAAAAATATGTGCAGGTGTATGTAAATGAAGCAGAATGACTGTCATGGCAACTTCTCACATTTAATTTATTTTACTGTTATGAAAAGTGTGCATCAAAGCCATCTGATATGCTGCATGAGCTTTAAGGGAAAATAACACTGAGCCATCACTCAGAAATCAGCCACTCAAAAAAAGAAACAAATAAGGACAAAAGTCTGAGGAAAAGCTGGTTAAAACAGGAAGCCAAAATAGTCAAGAAGGAATCTGCATGAGTCACGCTGACAACTACAAAGCATGTATATAAAAGAGGTCCTACAGCTGGGATCCTCCACTAAGAATGCCCTGACTCCACCCAAACTAGAAAGACTTCAGGGTAGACCATATGCTCAATCCAAGGGCATGTCTAAACTACATCCCTCTTTCGAAAGAGGGATGTAAATTAGACAGATTGAAATTTCAAATGAAGCTGGGATTTGAATTTCCCATGCTTCACTTGCATAATGGCGGCCGCGCATTCTTTCGAAAATGGGTATTTCAAAAGTCAAATCGCTGTCTAGACGTGGCTCCTTCGAAAGAAAAACCCTTTTTCGAAAGATCCTGTAAACCTCATTTTTTGAGGAGTACAGGATCTTTTGAAAAAGGGTTTTTCTTTCGAAACAACCTATGGCCTGTGTTTTATAGGACCTCGGGCTAGATGATCACAGAGGTGGTCCCTTCTGGCCTTAGAATCTCTGAATTTATACCTAGCTACATGCGCTGAATGAGTTTGACATTTATGACAGGCTATTAATTTTGTGGTGCCTCCCATTCCTTGCTTTTTTAGGTTCAGCCTCTTCATGTTATGTAGCTCTGAAAATTCAGGGCACATTAAAAAGGTCAGGATAAAAGGCACGTAGGTAAAATAAAATACAAACATGTTTAAATAGTATCAACCTATTCAGTGAGACTGAGCATACATCAAAAAATGCAAATGTTATGCTATATTATTCACACCAAAATGAGTGTAAGCCCACATATGATAAATGTAACTGTTATAAATATTAATAATACCCCCAATTCATTGAAGATGACCGAGGACAGGTGGTATTTGTATTCCTGTATAGTAATTCACATTAGGAACACTACTCTGTCCGCTGGCTTATGTGCATCCACACACTTCTTGAAGAATGAGAATATTGACTGCGGAAAGGGTGGTTATGATGGGACATTAGGAAAAAACTTCCTAATGGTCAGGGTGGTTAAGCACTGAAATAAACTACCTGGGGGGGTTGTGCAATATCCATCACTGGAGATTTTTAAGAGCAGGTTAGACAAACACCTGTCATGGATGGTCTTGATAAAACTTGGTCCTGCCATGCGTGCAAGAGATTGTGAGAAACACAGTTATGTTAACATGATCTAGGTGTCTTTTACAGCATGCCATCAGAGCCTAAAGGAGATAGTTAGAGCCCAGCATATTGGAACACTTTACAAATTACATCCTTCTAATCTGCTTTACTGCACCATGTACTGAAGCCCTTCAACATTGTAGTGTGATAACTGTTAGTAAATAGTGACTTCTTAAATGGCCAGTATTGGAAGTCTGGCCATTCTCTTACCAGGACGCACAATATATTGAGTTACTTGGATTAATGGAAATAGTTCAAGACTGACAAAAGTCTTCCCATACTTCTGCTCCTCTTTCGGGGTGTGAACACTGCTTTCGATATATCCTGACCATTGGTACCAGTGTTTTCGAACTGAAAGAATGACACGTCTTGATAAAAGAAATGAGCCCTCCCTGCCTTTATGCCAAAACACTGGAGAATAAACTGAATGTGGTAGCTCCCCTTAGAACTCCGACATTGAGCAGTACAAGGTGACGCCCAGTGGAAATTCAGGCCCTCTCTAAATTCTTCCTCAGGGAAACAAGAGAATGTTACAAATTAAGAACTTGTGAGAAGTGATGGATATGGCATTTTGCATTTATTTTATGATGCTCTTTCTTTTTTTCTCTAAGCACTTTACTGTCCTGTTCCCATTAATTTTCTAAACCATCATGATCAAGATGAGTACGACCTGAAGACTAATTTTGTTCCTGTCTTTTTTCTTTTAAGAAAATGAAAAAAAGAGCACACATTGAATCTTCAATACCCAACTAAAACAATTTGGTCTCAATACTCTTCCATCACTTTATTCCTGAGCAGTAGTTACAAAAGTAGACATGGCTTCAGGGTATATGCATTAAGTTTATAACATCTAGATTTCCTGGAAACACAGGTTCAAACCTCTAGGGGTAAATTGAAGTGCAATTCTTTGGATAGGCCCTCTCTACTCTTCATGAACATTAAAAGGCCCAGGATACTTTCCTAAGAAAGTTTGCCCTGGTGCATTTCACCATTTTACCTCTTTGGGACAACGCTTTGTACCAGTGGGTGGCTACAATTTTATGGTGCATGATTTGTGATATACTGTATAAATATGAACTATTATTTAAATGAAGATAAATATTAATTGCTTTTTTACAGTGAGGTCTTAATGGAAAACCATTCAAAGCAGCAGGGAAATGGAAAATAGAAATCCATTTTTCATCACAATGTTTCCTGTAATACTGTAGGAGGAAGACGGGACCATTAATGAGGAGGTCAGCTTTTTCTTGCTATGGCAGCCTAGCATACAGTATGTTGGTTGAAGACAAACGTGATATTAAATAAAAGCCTCTTTGCACCTAGTACAGGAGAGAAAATGTTTAACACTCCATTGTTTAGTGCTGGCAAGGTCAGTGAGAATCAAAGATCTATTGAATAAATGCTGTGTATCTGGAGGCATCTGCAGAACAGGCACCTAATATTTTTAGCATTGCTTAAAGAAGAGAATATAAATACTATAGTCTTCTATTATTAGATAAGTTTCTACTCTTTCCCACTGTGCATATCCCCATAAATACCTTCTTCATGATACGGGTAAAAGTCTTGCACAAAGCTACATTTTTATTTAGACTTAAAAAAATGAGACAACCTAATGCTGTCATAAATTACACAATAGCAAAAAGAACTAACCTCCGTGGGAAGATTCTAAAACCAATCTCACCTACTTACTAAAAACCTCTGTAGCCACCCTACAAATCTACCATATGTCTTCTTCTCTGGCACTGTACAGTCAAAAATTGTATCTGAATTGAAGCCTTCTTATTCATGAAACATCATGAGAAATAAAGAACTCTGCTGCTGAATGGAGTCAGTGACTATTAACCAACTATTCATTAACTGGAACAGATCATCTGACAAGGAATTCACAGACAAAATGGCAGAAAAAAAGATTCATGTATCACTAGTATAAAATTTAAAGTCCTCTGAATTTCTAAATGGTTAGAAACAGCCCTAAATTTCCAGCACTAGAGTTCTAACCATCTTCCCTCTATCCACCTGTGTCAAGATGACCTATTGAAAAAGGATGTGTGGGAGCTGCTATACAGATAATTGTAGGTAAAAGACAATTCTATGGTATTAGACCACAGATAGTCAGAAGGCTTTTCAACCTAGCAGATACAGAAATACCAAAATCCAAAGGCTAGAAGTTGGAGCTCCAGAAACATAAACTAGAAATAATGGACTAGTATTTAATAGTGAGGGGAGTTAACTCTTGGTGCCATAGAAATTTTTCTTCCAGCTATCTGAAACCAAACTGCTCCATAAGCCTCTAAAACTGGATCCATATGAGATTCTCACCCCAATGTGAGGGTTTGTCCCCAAATAAAAACCAATAGGTAGTTCAAAGCCAGGCTTCAAAATGTGTAACACAAATGTGGTTTAAATGTCTGTTGTGATAACTGAGCCAACAAATTTACCCTAATCATGAGCTCAACTATAAAAAGTAAGTGAAAGTTCATAAGATGTCACAATAACCTATAATAACAAATATTGATGGGGAAAAATTCAAAAGGGAGGCACACAGACTGATTTTGTCTAAACAAAAAGCCCTACTGATAAGAGAAGGCATGTTAAAATGGTATGGTAAACAAGGAAACAAGGAAATGTGGGTCTAGAAATCAGTGAGCCAAAACTGCGGTGGTGGATATTGGGCCTAATGGTGGACAACATCATGAGGGGATAGACTGTTCCAATCTCTGCTTTTGTTTTGGGTCATTAAGAAAGATTTTTCCAGAGGAAAATACAGGAGAACAGAGAGGTTACTAAAGTGAGCTTCACCATCAAGTATGATGGGCTTCACCATTTCCTGGGACCCTGGGCCTTCGTCATCCTGATCCTGAGAGATGTCCTGATTTGATCAACCCAGAAGGAGGTACCCAGATAATATTGCCACCCCTTCCAGCTTAAATTGAATCCCAGACTTTAACAGTGTCAAGAGTAGCTCCAGCCATATCAACTAGCTATCTGAGGCCTCGTCTGAACTGCAGCAGGAAGTCAAATTAAGATACACAATTCCACCTATGTTAATTACATGCCTGGAGTTGACATATCTTAAATCTTGTTTATGCGCTGTCTACACAGCGGGAGATCAACAGGAGCAAATGCTCCTGTCGACTTCCGTTACTCCTCATGCGAAGAGTACAAATGCCAGCTGCAGCTGCGTTCAACATTTGATTTACAGGTATATACTAGACCCACTAAATCCAATTCTACAAGCTCAACCTTTGGCGCGTCAATCTGCCCATAAGTATAGATGTGACCTAAGACACTTTCAGCCCAAGAACTCTTTCCTTCTAAAACTGTCTCTGGCTAGACTGAAAGAAACAAATGTTTTTGTTAAAATTAAGCTTTATTTAATACATTATGTTTCAAGTGTTTTAACTGTTTTTCTTTCTTTTGTTAGCTTTAATAAAAGGTTAAAAGGATCTTTAATGCTCTTTTTACCATGGCAAACCAAACTGTATATCAAACGCCAAACCTCCAAACACAGTTTAATGTTGAACAATAACAAGGTTTACATACCCTTATATGCCAGATAATTTAATACAATAGACCTGATATTGCTTTCATTGAAAGCTGTCTGTGTTGTGGCATTAACTTCACTGACAACAACCTTGGGCCTTGAGATCCATTTGAAAACTCAAATGTATGGTTGTATCCATCTATAAGAGTTTTGGCTGTTGCTGAAGTGCTGAACAGAAGCTTATTTTCCTGGAGGCACTACACAATGTGCTTGTGTGTGAGGTATAAGACTATATAGATTTAGAGATTTATTGTGGGTTTTAGAATAAAATCCATAGTGGAAGGATTAGAACAGGACCACATTTTCAGTCAACTAGTAAATCTACCTAAACAAAATTTTTGAATAACCAAAACGATGCATGAATTTTGATTGAATTGAGCAAATAGTATCAAAATGGTTATTTAGAAAATGTTTTGAAATGATGCTTGAAATGCTTCATTAAACCTTATCTCAATTTGGGTTTTTATTTTGGCAAGGAAATCTGGAAAAAATAATAATTTGCTCAAAATCAATTAGCCTATCATAAGATGGGATTTTCAGGTCTCTCCTCCACGTCGGTCTTCTCTCCTGAGCCTCCGGTCTCTCTCTCTCTCCATCTCTCTCTCTCTCTCCTCCTCCTACTACCTTCCCCTCTCTCTCTCAGCTCTCCTCCACCTTCTGCCTCTCTCTCCATCTCTCTCTTTCTCTTCTCCCCCTCCTGCCTCTCACTCTCCCTTTCTCTTCTCCTCTTCCTCCTGCCTCTCACTCTCTCTCCGCTCCGTCTCTCTCTTTCTCTTCTCCCTCTCCTGCCTCTCACTCTCTCTCCTCTCTCCTCTGTCTCCGTTGGGGATGCATGCTCGTCCAGGCGGTGTACGTCACCGCCCTGCCCCCCTTCACCTCCTGCCGTGGCGCTCGGCTGACTTCTGCGCCGCTCAGCCAGGCCACTGCGCAGGAGCAAGCGGCGCAAACGGCCTCTCTCTCTCTTCTCCTCCTACTGCCTCGTCCTCTCTCAGCTCTTGTCTGCCTCCTGCCTCTCTCTCCTTCTCTCTCTCTTTCTCTTCTCCCCCTCCCACCTCTCACTCTGTGTTTCTCTTCTCCTCCTCCTGCTGCGTCTCTTTCACTCTCTCTCTTCCTGTCCTCCGCCTCCTCCGTTCTCCTCTCTGTCTCCTCCACGTCCGCTCCGCTTTCCTCCTTTTGAATCCGGTGCCCTTTCCTGACGTTAGAGATGCACGCTTGTCCAGGCCCTGCCCCCTTGCTGTTCCCTTTGGGTGGCGCTGTTGCCTCCCGCCATGGCGCTCGGCTGACTTCTGCGCCGCTTAGCTGGGCCACTGCGTGGGAGCAAGCAGCGCAAGCGGCCGTTTGGGACCCCTCGCTCCCCATGCAGCACCCGCATGCTGCATGGGGAGCGCAGATCCCAAACAGCCGCTTGCGCCGCTTGCTCCCACCTGGCAGCCCGGTTGAGCAGCACAGAAGTCAGCCGAACACCATGACGGGAGGCAACAGCACCGCCCAGAAGGAACAGCCAGCATTTCAGCGTTACAGAGTCACAGACATTGGGCTACTACATATATGATTATTGCTATTTTTATTGTTCTTAATATTGAAAATCAACTAATGTCTCCACTTTAATGAGGACTGGCACTTAATAGATCCCTAAATTATAAAGACAAAAGGGACCACTGTCATCATCTTGCCTTACTTCCAGTATAAAAGAACAACAAGACTTCCCTGAATCAATTCTTGTTTGAACTACTGTGTGATGGGGTGTCGGGGTCCTGAGCCGCGGAGCCCTCCAAACCCCGCACTGACGGGAGGGGAGCGGAGGCGCTCTGCATCTGGACAGTGGCTCCCCTGCAGCGTTGCGGGGGTTGTTTGTGGGTCGCTGCTGGTGCATGCTCAGAAGTGGCCAGTGCTGGCCCTCTGGCCAGGAGGACTACACCTGCGCGGGCATCCTGGGAGCAGGGCGCTGGGTTTGAAAAGGCTGCCCTTGCAGCCATGAAGGGAGAGGTGTTCGATGGGGCAAGAGGGAGTCCCTGGAGACCAGACCGAGGAGGGTCTCTTGGCCTAGGGAGTGTGACCATCCGGTGAAGAGCTGGCTACGCCAGACCGGAGCCTGCTGCGGGGGCCGGGCATCGGGACAAGCCCTGATTAAGGAAGCAATCGGAGGGTATGAAGCAGCCCAGGATGGGGTGAAGCAGACCACGGGCAGCGTGGAGAACCCGACTCATACCCGTGGGTTGATGAGTTGTGATGTATGTCCCCACCAACCGAGCAGACCGGTGTCGCCACTCTTAGGGTCCTGGGTCGAGATCTAGAGTGAGGGAGGGCCCAGGTCTCCGTGCCCTCCATGAGCTGCGGAGATAAGCCTCCAAAGCGATTAGTCTGAGTCGGGGCTAAAAGGACTAGCTGTGTTGGCGAGTGACTTCTTGTTGTGGAGATAAGGATTCAGGTAGAGGACCCATGGAGGGGTGTGGGGGTTCAGGATAATCGCCTGCCCACTCACGATGATGAGAGCTCAGGGTATCTGAGCAAGCGCATATTGAGGTGCCGACCATCCGTGAGACAGGGACATACTGTATATCTTTTAGAGAAAAAATCCAGTCTTGATTTGACAATTTACACTGATGGAGATTCCACCATAGCTATTGATAAATTATACCAATAATTGGATTACCCTCACTATGAAATATAAGCACATTATTTCTAGTCCACATTTCTGAAGCTTCAGATTTCATCCAGTGGTTTTGTCAGACCTTGTCTGCTAGATTGAAAAGCCTGCTATTCTTCAGTTTTTGTTCCCAAGCTACATATTCATAGACTGTGATCAAGTCAACTCTTGACCTTCCCTTTTATCAACTAAATAGATTGGGCTCCCTGATTTTTTTTCCTTATAAGTAGTGTTTTCATATCTTTAAATCATTTTCTTAGTTCTTTTCTTAATCTTCTCCAATTTATAAAAATCCTTCTTGAATTGTGGACACCAGAACTGGACAGAATGTTAGGGTATGTCTACCCAGCAAAGTTAATTCGAAATAACAGCCGTTATTTTAAATTAACTTTCCTAGCGTCTACATAGGCAAACCGCTATTTTGAAATAAATTCGAAACAGTGGAGCGCTTATTTTGAATTTGGTAAACCACATTCTACGAGGAATAACGCCAAATTCAAAATAGCTAAATTGAAATAAGCGCTGTGTAGATGCTTATTTCGAAATAGGGAGCTTCCAGCCCTTCCCAGGGTGCCCTGGTGGCCACTCTGGGCCAAACCAGGAAAACTTTTCTGCTCCCCCACCAACCCTGGAGCCTTTAAAGGGGTAGAGTCTGTTTGGCCACAGGGCCTGTGCCAGCTCCAGGTCTGCCAGCCCAGAGCCCGCAGGAGCTGCCCCTGACCCAGCTGCCAGCATGAGCCAGCCAGCCAGTGCCAGCCAGCCCTCCACCGCTCCCCAGGAGCAGTCTGGCAGCTCCCAGGAGCCTGTCGGGGGCCAGAAAAGGCGGGCGCCTTCCTGGTCCAGTGCGGAGATCATGGACCTCATTGAGATTTGGGGGGAATCCTCCAATGTCCATGATCTCCGCACTAGATGCAGGAACGTGGCTGTCTACAGACGGATGGCTGACTCCTTCAGTTGCTGTAACAGAACCAAGCACAATTTAAAAGAACTTCAGCCAGTCATAAGGGACAGGTATAGGAAGAGCTTTGGCGTTTTGGATCGTGTCACTCCCAGGTGACAGATCCGTGGGGCATCTCTCAGTCTTCCCTAGACTGCCCACTGCGAAGGGATCCTGTATCCTAGCAGTTGAAATCTGAGATGTAATACGTTCTCCCTGTAAAACTCCTCGGGACGCCCTTCAGCCTTTCCTAGGCTGCCCGCTGCGACGGGACCTTGTGTCCCAGCAGAAAAGACTTGGGTGTATCATACACACACACACTGCCCTGACTATCCTGGTTGGATAGTTTTTCCTAATATCCAACCTGGACCTCTCCCACCGCAACTTGAGACCATCGTTCCTTGTTCTGCCATCCGTCACTACTGAAAACAGCCTTTCTCCAGCCTCTTGAGAACCGGCTGAGAACCAGCTGTCCGGGGGGGGTCCCTTTAAGCACAAGCTTCAGATAGCCTCAGACAGCAGCCACAGAAAGCAACTACTGACCTGATGCCCTGCTGGAACTGGTTTCAGCTGACCTTAAATGTGATTCAGCATCCAATCAGTGTGGATGCGCTATTTCAAAATAGCAAAATGCTATTTCAAAATGCATTTTATGTGTAGACGCGTTATTTCGAAATAACTTATTTCGAATTAACTATTTCGAAATAAGATATTTCAAAATAACGCTGTAGTGTAGACATACCCTTAGAGAAGTCATACCAGTACCAAGTACAGAGGTAATATAAACTCTTTACTCCTACTTGATATTCCTTTGTTGATGAGCCAAGGATCACATTAGCTCTTTTGGCAACAACATGCATAGAAGCTCATGTTCAGCTAATTCATCACTGTTAAGCTCCAAGTCTCTTTGGCCTGGTCTGTACTAGACCAGGCAGGTTGACTTAAGTTATGCCATCCATCTACACAAAATGCATAGCTGGATTTGGCTTACCTTAAGCCAAACCACCACAGCGTCAACACCATGGGAGGCTGGCGGGAGCATGTGCTCCCGTCATCTTCCCTTACTCCTTACAGAATGAAGGCTGCCCTCAACATTTGATTTGGGGGCATACACTAGACCCACTAAATCAAACGCTAGAAGATCGACCTCCGGAGGGTCAATCTTCTCCGTAGCATAGACATGCCCTTTCAGAGTCATTGCTTTCCAGAATAGAGTCCCCAATTCTGTAAGTCGGACCTGCATTCTTTATTCCTAGGTGAATGGCTACATTTGGCCAGATTGAATCACACATTGTTTATATCTGTCTTGTCAATAAATCAAAGTTATGTCTTACAAAGTTTTCCCAATGCAAGTTATGTTGGCCTAAAGCCACCAAAGTTAGCATAGCATTTGTGTGCATTCATACAGGGCTCCTTGCATCAGTGCTGTGTCTCTTCACAAGAAGTGCTTGTGTCTATGCAGAGTGAAGTGGACTGTGGGTAGGTGTGCCAGTGAGTAACGAACACTGTCTTTTGGGTAGTTTTGGTGATGCATGATGAAGCAGAAATGAATCTTACAGACGTGAGGGAGACCAAAGGGGCTCATTCTGTAGTCCTCTTTCTGCCTCTCCAACATAAAACTCTCATTGAATTTTGCCTGATTTTTGAAGGAGTCATTTTTGCAGGATTTAGCCCATCAATTGTATAGCGCTTTGGCTACTTACACTTGGAGTATTAGTTAGAAGGAAATTGCCCTAGTTTATATTACCAGAATATCTAGTTAATGGCAGTAAATTGTAATGAATAAATCCGTAAGGGATTAAAGTATGCATTTCATCAACATTATTACATTTTTACTGGCCCTACATAAGTATTATTCCTTACATAATTTGTAGGAGCTTTCTAAAGTTTAATTATTTAATATTAGCTAAGTGTCTTGAAAAGTAGAAAGGAAGGAAAAGGAATTGGTATTATTTGTGAAATGTGACTCTACTGTGCTTGGAGTATAGTTTGTCTGATGCTTTGACTCCTGGATTTATTAAGACCTACCTGATGGGAAGGAAAGGTAGCCTAATTTCAGAAGTCTGTCTCTGGTTTCTGCAGGCACTAGTATGGACTAATCTAAGATTATCTCATTGTCAAGCAGCAAAAATTACTCACAGCACAACTGGAGACCAATTTGACAAAAACATATCAGATAAAGAACTTCAGTTATAGTGATGCTGCACTTTCAGAATGGACAGGCAGCCAACTGCAGCTGAAGAGATCAGCAGGTACTGTCAAAGAGAAAAGAACATTAAATTTTTTAAAAGATGTTGTATTTGGGAGGCTACTCAGGTTGGATTTAAGTGCATTTTTACAACCATGTGAATGAATGACTCTGCTCCTACTGAATTCTCCTTAGCTGTCATTGCCTTTTTAGCTCACCTCTGGTGCCCATAAGAACCTTGCAAACGGATACTGTTGTGATGGTCAAATAATTTGAGTATGATTTATTTGTTCCTTTTATTTATTGCTCCTCCTGTTGTCTCTTTGTCTACCTGTCTGTGAGTCACCTGAGGAACGAATCACTCCCTCTTCTGTGTGTGGTAAGTCCCTAGTACACCATGGTGAGATACCAGGGTGGGAAATGATGATTAAGAAAGTGACTCGGAGCACAGTTGTCTTCCAGGAAATTTTGTGTAGTCTTAGCTGACACAGACTGAATATTTTTATAGATTTAAATCCCAGAGGCATAGGACATGACATAACATAATTACTAGAATTTACATGATCAGACACCAGTGAACAAATAGTTTAGCTTGGGATAGTTTAAAAGGATCACTTGCTGATTTTCAGCAGCATATAGATCACACTGTACACTATGTTCCATTAGAGCAATGCTGTTTCCAGCTCTGCAGTAAGACAAAAGAAGTACATTATTCACTATAGCTTTGATATATATTGTGTATAGGAACCTGTTCTTGATTCTTGTGCCACCACTGCTTTTCCCAGAATTTTCAGTTTGATGTAAAAATCTTGATTAAAATGAATACTTTAGCCCCTTCTGGATTTGTGCATTACAATTTACTGCCATTAAGTGGATAAATATTCTGGGAATATAAACTAGGACAGTTTCCATGTAACTAATAATCCACAAGTACGTAGCCAAAGAGCTATACAATTGATGGGCTAATTCCTGTGAAGATGACTCCTTCATAAGTCAGGCAAAATTCATTGAGTGTTTTATGTTGGAGAGGCAGAAAGAGAACTGCAGAATGAGCTCCTGGGAATAGGATTTATCATATAATTTTCAAAACTCTTCAGTGACTTAGGCTGCAAAGTCAATCATACGCACACTTCGGTGCTTTTGAAAATTTTACTCATTATGATTACAGCAGGGGCATTCAGGATTCCTGGGTTCTAGTCCCACCCTGCACCCAAATGACTTCACCGCCCAGTGCCTCAAACTTTAAAATGAAGATCATGTCTTCCCCACAGTGGACTGCGCAGCTTAATCAAAGTTTATGAAGTGTCCTGAGAACCTTGAATGACTGGCCCTACATAAGTATTATCAAATAGAAAATAGCTTGCTATAGTTCAATTTAACCACAGAATCCCACAGAAAGATTCAAAGAGGGTAGGCAGTGACATGCTCAAAATGATGGGAGAGAAATATAATTCCTGTCCATGCATTTTGTAAAGAGTGGAGGGAAGGTAAGAATCTCCTGTGTCTCAATCCTGTGCCTTATCCAGAAACAAATCTTTCTTGTGGAGCCAAAGTAACTTCCAACCAAAAGGAAACTTAACAAAAAAAAAAAAAGTGTAAGAGGTGACAGAGAAGCTATCACCAGGTCTACACTATAGCCCTTTGATTCCTCAAATCCTTCCCAGGGAGATTGTATAATAATGTGTGCAAAAAGCAGAACCTTTTGCATGCACAAATCCCCAATTTATGCATGCAAACTTACAACCTCTGGGGCCACAATGGCAGCACACTGATTATTTCCTGGAGCTCTTGTAATCTTGCAAAGACAGGACCCTACAACTCTTTCTTTCACAATGTTGCAGTTAAACACAAAAAGGTCATTTTGTGAATGTCAAATAAGCATCACTGCATCCCTCTTCAGTGATGAAATTTTAAGTAAGTGTAACTAGTCAGGCCGAGAATCTATTTTCCAGCTTGATCTAAAAGCACAACACAGAACATAAAGGACACTGCGTGGGAGAGGGGGGATAAGTGGTCAGGCTCAAATAAAAATACAAAAATCTGTAAACATTTAGCATAAGGGGACCATTTAAATGAAGTGACCTTGATTAAAATTTAGAGAAAGTGGCTGATGACTTGATTGCCCCTAGATGGACAGCTGGCTTTATTAAAACTAGAGCAAAACCTGTAAATGCTTAAAAATAGTCTGCTGATGTTTTCTAAGTAATGGGCCTGGCAAGCTCTAGATTGTGTGTGTGTGTGTGTGTGTGTGTGTGTGTTTTAAAGTAAGAGCAGTGCTTGAGTAAGCTTTTAAATGAAACTCATTAAATGTTAAATCACAGAATTAGTAGGAATGTCAAATAGAATGCTGTGGACTCTGCCCCACAGGACCTAGAAAGCCTTCTGACTAAGTCTGAAACATCTTTGAAACCCAGTATTAATTAACAGCTGGATTTAAGTGGGTGGAACTTACATCAATTAATGATGACAACAGAGAAGGTAAGAGCCTGAATGTTCCACAACACAGAAGAAAGGTAGCTAAGTGCAGAGTGTAAGCCAAACAGTGTTAATGAAGAAGAGCAACAAGAATGATTAAAGGTCTAGAGAACATGACCTATGAAGGAAGGCTGAAAGAATTGGGTTTCTTTAGTTTACAAAAGAGAAGATTGAGGGGGGGACATCATAGCAGTTTTCAGGTATCTAAAAGGGTGTCATAAGGAGGAGGGAGAAAACTTGTTCATCTTGGCCTCTGAGGATAGAACAAGAAGCAATGGGCTTAAACTGCAACAAGGGAGGTTTAGGTTGGACATTAGGAAAAAGTTCCTAACTGTCAGCATAGTCAAACACTGGAATAAATTGTCCAGGGAGGTTGTGGAATCTCCATCTGTGGAGATATTTAAGAGTAGGTTAGATAAATGTCTATCAGAGATGGTCTAGACAGTATTTGGTCCTGCCATGAGGGCAGGGGACTGGACTCGATGACCTCTCAAGGTCCCTTCCAGTCCTAGTATTCTATGATAACTTCCATTCTTTGCACTTGCCTTTTATTCAGGTGTGTGTGTGGAGGGGGAGGGGTTTGCATACTTTTCATTATCCTGCCCCACATCGCTCTATTGGCAAAAAAGCAAGAGATCTCTTCTATACCCATTTGCTGAAAAGTATGTCTGCATTCATTAACAGCAAGCTCTATGATGGGGTCATTACCAATCCTCTGATAAACCTACCAGTTGTACATCAAACCAAAGTTAAAATAAAATGCCAAATGTCTCTAATGTCCCTGAACCTAAACAATGAATCTCTTGACAATACAGACCACTTCAGGATTGACACAGATCTAAATGACTTGACATATGGTAATCTAGTAGTACTCCCATCATTCCAAAATGACCCTGGTACCTAGAGATGTTTAAATGAAATTAATGAAAATAGGATTAAGCCTCAACCAAGATCATTTATAACTTTGCTTCAGCACAATTATATTCTACACCTATAGCTTAGATATCAACTTTGAGGAAGATTAAACTAAGCAGAAAGCTTAAAGGATAATGAATAGGTCAATTTTAAGCAAGGATGTGCCAGTAAACAATAGAAAAAAAAGTAAAATTTACAATTGTGCCCGCCAATATATTATGGTTGGTTTGTCATAGCTGCAATGTCTGGACTCTACCTGTGGAGTGTATGGGATGTTTGATATTACATTACAAGACAAATAAAATGTTCTGTGTACATGAAAGGATTATGAAGTTTGTGTAACTTTGATTAATATATGAAAAAATTAAAACAGTAAACAGAGATTGTTTAGCAATTGTTTACTTGTGTGATGGAGGGTAAGGTTTTCAAAACCATCAAAGTAAGTAAAAGATGTGTTCATAACTCAGGTTATCTAGTGAAGACAATGAAGACATAACTCCAGTTTTAACTCAGGTTAACAACTAGAGTTCAACCCCAGGCTCACCTGTTGGTTATAATGTACGCTGCTAACCCACGCTAAAACCCAGGTTGTTATGTCTTCATTGCTATTTTAACCCAAGTTAGAATGCAATGCAAATTAGCTAACCAGACTTAAGAATACAATTTCTGCTTGACTCAGGACTCATCATAGAGCACATTCCAGTGATTTTCGGCAGACCTGTTCACCACGCTGCAGCATCACTCATTAAGTTTAGTCTGATACCCATCCATCATATTAGGGACAATATGCAGAATGGGGAGCTGGAGCCAGAACTACAGGAAAGAAGCCCCCCGCTCCCAGGTGAGTGTGGGATGGACTTACTCTCCAGCCTCTCTGTGATGGTTCTCAGGGCATCCAAGACTGAGTCATTTCATTACTGCCTGCCTCCAGCAAGAGAGATTCTAACCCATGGTACCTGGGTGTCACCTAACATCACCAGCTTGCTAGCCACTCAACCACCTTCCTCTGGGCTATGCCAGCCTTTTCCTTACCCTGCAGTCAAGCGACAGGTGCACACCAGTTCCCAAGTCCCTTTGTGATATCCAGTTTATGCTGGTTATTCATAGAAATCCCAGATCCTGTCCTCCAATTTACTAGTTTTACCTTAAATCCTCCTGTTAATCACAGAGCACTTATAAAAAAAAATATGAAGATACCACTAGAAATAAGTGAGCGATGCAAACACATGGCTACAATGTGAAACAAAGTCATAAATGCAAACCTGGGTAATTACTTATCAATAAAATAGGTTTTCTCACCAAAGTTCAATCTGTTACAGAGCTGGCTGGCTTCACAGAAGCCATGATCCAATTTTTTATGAGAAGATCTCTGCACCCCAAGATGTGAATGAATCCCAAGTGCCTTTCCCATTCTGTGTTCTACTGAAACAGCCTTTTGTCTTTATTCATTGGCAGGGTTATTGGCTGCCTATTATAATGTTCCTCTTTTGTCTCCATGTGGTTGAGATTGTTAGCATCTGTCTCTCATGGTTTTTCATTGAATGTCCTGGAATGCAGCAAGGCTAGACAACTGAGACTTGAAACATTATCAGCTATCCAGAATGAGGTAACAGCTCTCTTCAGCTGTGTCTAGACTACATTCCTTTTCTTGAAAAAGGGATGTAAATTAGACACTTCAAAATTGAAAATGAAGCCAGGATTTAAATTTTCCATGCTTCATTTGCATAATGGCAGCCATGGTTTTTTCAAAAAGGGGCTTTTTGAAAGAAAAACAGCTGTTTAGATGGGGATCTTTCGAAAATAAAACCCTTTTTCAAAAGATCCTGTAAACCTCATTTTTTGAGGAGTACAGGATCTTTCAAAAAGGGTTTTATTTTTGAATAAATAATATGTCTCTCTGTGATGGAATGGACCATCACAGAGAGACATATTATTCCCTGGTAACTCTCTGCAAACATGTCAGTCTTGAAGGGCTCAGTTTCTCACTCTGGAAGGTGTCAGGCTTATGCAGACTTTTAAGGCAGCAATTAGTATTATGCAGCTGCTCTTGAGTGAAAAAGCACCTCCTTGGAATAGGAAGTGGCTTCTCCAGCTTAGGTAGCTGTAGAGATAGTGACTGACCTTTAATAAGCAACAAAAAATCCTAACATCAGAACTCCAGCATGCTCAAAAGCCCAGCATGCATAGGAAGCCATCCACAGTGTAACTGAAATGCCTGTGGATAAGCTGTAGGGTGCACCAGAGTAGAAGTATTATCCGTATCAAACTTTCATCAATTATAACAGGGAAAGCAACTCAGACACTGAGAAATACTGCCTAAAGACCCCGAATCCGGCTTTCCAGCAATAATGGCCTATTATACATATATCGTGTCTTAAGTATAATACACACTTCAAGACATCAGAGTCAAGCTTCCCTCTGAAAAATCAAGAACAAGCTGTTCTCTTTACAACATTGTTTTTTGTGTTTTCTGAATTAATTTACTAGTGTACAATATTCAAATGCTGTAATTCAGATATTTGAAATCTGAGCAGCCCTCTCCAAGTTTGGAAGTGAGAGAGAGAATTTCACACTTTGACAGACTGTCCCTGCCTCATCAAACCAAAATTGTTCCACAACCAATCAAAATCTAACTCTCCCTTTTTGCACCAGAGGGGAGAACCTATACTGTGCACTTGGCAGAATGCTCAGCAAAGTGTTTGTTTTGTATTTCAGGATTCTCTACAATCAAACAACCCTGCAGGAATCTACAAATTACTGAGAACTGTTCTGCCAGAATCCAAAACTTGTCAGTTGTGGGTGCTCAGTAATTGAGTGCTCATAAAACATGGTCTTTCATGTATGGACCTTACGTATGCTTTTCCTTTACCAGGACAGATGTAGCAGCTGGTGTAAATCAGTGGAATGTCATTGAAGTCAATGCCAGTCAATGACTCAATGTGCCACAGAAAGCTTTTGACCTCTACTAACAGTGCAAGTTTCTGTGCTTTTGGTTAGCCTATGGAGCACACAGCCATAATCATAGAGAATCATCTACAGCATTCACCATTCTGAGAGGATTTCAATATACCAAGCCCTCAGAACCCCTACACAGAAATATCAATGCATATTGCTCCTGGTGTTTAAGAAGCAGAAGTCTCAAGGGACAGCGTGCATGTTATAATACTAGCAAATGCGAGGAATAATTTTTGGAGCTACTGAAGGGTATGATTTACCAAAAAACCAAAACAAAACAAGAAAACCCCCAAACCTTCAAATAGGAAATACAATAGTGCATTGTAAGAAAGGAGTTCTGGTAACTGAGTTCCAGGTTACAATCGATTATTAACAGTTTCAGTGAGACAAAACTATGGTTTATTTAGCACCAACAAAGATGAAGACCAGATGTGGTGAAAACGATTTATCACTAGCACTGAAGGTCAAACCAGTGTGAGCTTAGATTCAACCCTTGCCATGAAACAGATAAGCATGTCTTTTTTCCCCCGAGTAAACTCCCTGTGTTTCTTTTCTACTTCCCCACTTCAGAAGTCCCACATCCTGGCAACTCATTCAAAGAGAGTGGGACATACTCTGAAAACCAATTAAAGTTGGTCCTGGGATCAGACAGAGAAGGCACAACAAAATAATATGAAATACTCCATCCCTGTACGGCATAAACATCATGGTCTTGATTATCATTTACATGCTCTAGCAGTGTAAAAGGTCTTAAAGTGTGCCCAGACCAGTGTAATGGTATCTTAGCGTGAGTGAAAATTTCTGCACTTAATCTTGTTGGAAGCTTTGTAATTCTTGTCTCAAATCAAGGTTCCCTTATATGGTAGCAAGTTACATTATTACTAGACTACCAGCTCAGCATAAGAGTCTTTAAAAATATGACAGTAACATTCTATGGCTATGTCTACACTGCACGCGTGTTCTTGCACAAATAAATTTACAGTATAACGTTGTAAAACAACGTGATTATGCAAATGAAGCGCAGGATATTTAAATCCTGGCTTCATTTGCGATTTCAAATGTCTTTGTTTGCATCCCTCTCTTGAAAGAGGGTGCAAGTGTAGACATACCCTGTATGATTGATTTGTATAAAGATACAATAAATAGGTGTCTTCTCTCTTTATACCTTCTCCATTTTCCATTCAGAGAGACAATGCTATGATCTCTATGCTGGTGACTTATACATTTATCTCACCACACTTCTCCTGTTTCCTTCTGTCCAGTCCTGCAAACACCTAACACGTTATCCTGAATCACCTGCTGCTAGTTCAAGCTAAACTCAGCCCAAGCTAAGCTCATTCTAAACCCTCTCTATTTCTTACCTTTCTGACAGCTTGGATACCACCATCAGTCAGACTCATAACCCCAGGATCACTCTAAACTTCAACTCCTCCTCCAGACTGTTATAAAGCTCAGACGGTTATTTTCCCACAGTGTATGAAAGGCACCAATGCCTAAAACAGCTGTTTATTCCTTCCACCTCATTTAATGCAGTCTCCTCATCTCTAGTTTTTGACATCCCTTTCCCTCTCCTACAATCTATCTAAAGTGTAGTTGCTAAGACTGTCTTTCTTGCTATTGATTGAAACACAGTTCCTCTACTGGTCTTCCATCTCCTACTAGTTTCTCCTCCTTATTCTCAGATCCTTACAATGCCTCATACTAACCATCCTAAAATATCAGATCTTATTTCTTATTGGATACGCCCCGCATTTTCTTCCCTCCAGCAAGAACAACCTCACTGTCCCTTGGGCTCCTTCTCCCTCTCTGACCTTCATACTTTCTTCCACTCTTGGGACAACTTCCCAATCCTATCATCAAGACCCCAGCATCTCCTCCTTAAATCATTCCTAAACTCCCTCCCATTTTTTCTAAAGATCCACATCATGAAGATGGTAAAGCTGCTGGTGATTTTAAGAAGCAACCTCTTTGCCAGGAACTCATAGCAGAACCCAGTCCAGCTCATTGCACTCAGCTGATTCAGCTAATGAACCTGGCCTTCTGATTGGCTGTAGTTTTCAGCAGCCACATTCTTAAATCATGCAGCAGGCTTGAGTGTTTGGATGTCCAAGAGCATTCCATGCCTGTAAGTGTGTCTTTGGACTAACTTCCTGTGTCTAGCTTCCTCCTGGTTATTTCAGTGCCTGTTCTCCTATTACTTGCCCCTGACTCTTGGCACCTACTTGCTGCCTAGACTTGGTGTTAAGTTACTGACTTGGCTCTGACTCTTGGCTTTTAGTTCTTGGCCCTGACTCTGGCTCACTGCCTGGACTTGGTAAGTTGGTATCTGATGTAGAATCAGGCCTCTGGGCCAGGTCACCTTATTCCAACCATTAGGCAAGGCTGCCCACAGCTTGGTCCACAACATTCTTTAAGCCAACACCACCTCCAGCCTCCTGGTTTCTGCTGTTCTTTTTAGAGCTTTGTAATTTGAAATTCTATGGGCTATTTGTTTGGTGCTAACGAGATTAGTACAGCACAAGCCTGACCTGAATCATTTACAAAGTCCTGTGTAAGTCTCGAAAACTCCCATTTTAATTTACAGTGCAATAAATATATGAAACACTCTGAGAAGACAGTGTCTTACGCTAGCCCACAATGACCCTCCAGTTCACACATAATCAAATCTCTTACAGCAGGGACAGGGAACTTTTTTGGTGTTGGGGGCCTCTAACCCACAGAAAAATCAGTCAGGGGCTGCACACAAGTGAGAAGCAAAAAATCCCAAACAAACCCTCACTGATGTGGCCCCCAACTGAGAAGAAGAAAGACACTCCCCACATTCTCCTCGCACACCAGTACCTAGGAGGGCCCAGGCTAGTAGATTTTGTGTGCTCCAGTCCCACAGGAAAACAGTGAGGGGTCTGGAGCACCAATGTGGGCTCCCCATTGCTGGGGGGGAGCCCCGAGACATGGGGGCTGAATTCAGGGAAGCCGGGGGCCGTATCTGGCCCCCTGACTTTAGGTTTCCTACCCCTATCCTATAGCATGGGGACAAAGGGCACTTTGTACTGTATCTCCTGAGGGTTAGTAGGATTGATTCTGGCCCATTTCTATTTATTTTGGGCAGAAGAAATTGTAGTTAATAGCTTCTTGTGTCTACTTATTTCTCCCCTCATCACCTGTCCTCTCTCAGGTCTATTAAAGCACACTCTCTTCTGAAAAAATGGTTGTAAAGATGGCTCTGTAAGTGTCTCAGTAATTTATGGACATTTAGGGCTAAATTTGCTAAATTTAGAATTAGCCAGATGGCTTAACTGCTAAACAGCCACAGAACTGAAAGTCAAGTTGTATTCTTTTTGATTATGCAAATCAAATCTGCTCTGTTACACCCATCAATGCAGTATATACCCATTAGCTACTACAGAGCCACTTCAGATTGGCCCTGATATAAATGAGATCAGAATCTAATCTCAATACTAGAAAGGGGGACATGGATCAATGTTCATGTCACACTCCCCATTGGTACCCAGCCAGGCCAGGAAAGCTAATAATCCAACCAGCAGAACCAAATTTCGTCATGAATCCTGATGATGAGCCTCCTGGGGCACATTGTGCTTATGCTAAGGAAATGTTAGTATTTGCCAAATCAAAAATTCTGTATTGGTCAGCGTTCAGCAAGAAGTTTGGACACACTTTCAAATGATAGGTTGTTTGTGATTTGCCCTCTTTCACTATTTGCTGTTTTAAAAGTGATTAGTCACATGGTATTAGTTCTGATCCCTGATGGGATTTAACATGAGAAAAAAATTAATAACAAACAACAAACAAAATACTTCTGGTAGGGATTCTATAAATTGTTGGATTTTGCAAATATCTTAATGAATCCCCTCAATATCTATTTGCTTGCAAATAATGAATAGGATGACCCTATGAATAGGAATGAATCAAATTCAAGTTGTTTATTGAAGAATATATTTGAGAATCTGTTTTTTTTTCTAATGATTTGACCAACTCTGCCCAAAATATTTGTGCCATTTAATACTCAAGCAGCCATACTCAAATCAATGCGTTTTCTCTCAACCATATGAATGCATCTGGTTAAACAGGAAGGTATTAAAGAGATGTCTTAACAGAAGACCAAGTCCTGCACTGCCCAAACTAGGAAAAGAAATATGACCCTGGACAGCTGCAACCTTACTTCTTAGCCTAGTCCATGAATACTATGTGTGTTACAATGGCCAGGTTCAGGCCCTCCAATGTGTGTGTGTGGGGGGGCGGGGACATTGCCCTGAGGCCTGGCACAACAAATGGAGCCCTGGGCCCTTTAGAATCACCATGGGAGTGTAGCACAGCATGTTGCAAGAGCCCTATACTGCATGCTTTGCCTGGCTCTAAGGGCTGATGGAGGGGCACTGCGCCATCTGTGCAGCACTGGGGACTGGCTGCTCCAGCCCCACCCCTTCCGCCTGAGGATCCACCTCTTCCAGGCAAGTGGAGCCACTTCTCTCCTCCCCACATTGCTCAGGGGCCCGACAGTCCTGTCTTCTCCCCTGGCCAGTCAATCAAAGAAAGAGACAGCTCATTCAATTTCTCTAACTCCACTTGTACAGCTTTCCTCTAAGGAATGGAATTTTGAAATTCATCTATTAAATGGAAACTTCCTTTTTGCGTTGTGGCCTCAGGCCTACCATGACATGGAAATAAAAATGAATAAGGCTTAGTCATGTTAGGCTTAGTTACATGTAACTTTGTAACTGAATGTGTTTTATCAGCTTAAAGGACTATTCATGCAAATCTGTATTAGAGTATTACTTTTTAATGGACACGGATTTAAAAACAAACTCCTGCTCAGGGATAATTTAGGGCCCATCTCCAAAAGTATAACTACTATTGAAGCAAGAAAAGCATCTCTGAGTTACATAACACTACTTTGGACAACATTGATATTGTAGATGGCCAATGAACAATGTGATGATTATAAATTATATATTAGCCATTTATTCAGAAAGAATTCCTTTTAATTAGCTCAGCATAGATGATATATGTTTGCATAAACAGCTATGCTAGAATGTCTCTGCTGTTCATTTTAAATCTCTTACAATATTACACCCTCTGGGCTTTTTCATTCCCTTTTAAGAAGCACTATAATTTACCCAGAAAAAATTGTATAAAATCATGGTTGCCTGCATTCATAACCCCACTTGATGGGAGTGGAGAGGAAATTGCAGGGCTCTTCTTTTAAAAACCACGTAGTAAACTAAAGGCTAAGTTTTGAGTTGGGGTTGTGTGGACCTGCATTGCACCAGGGGATTCGGGGGCAATAGGGGAATGTAATTCAGGAGGATTAATTCCCTTCCTCTGCTCTCTGGTGCTCATGGTAGTGGCACCTGCTCCCCTGGCATACTGAGCCAGATATGTGAGTCAGCGCAGTGGGGGAAGGCCAAAGCTCCTTCCACTCTGCGTACCCCATTTAGGGCTATTTGCACCCCAAGGACTGCCATTGTCCTTAACATTGTTGCTAACTCTTGGGATTTTATTACCAGCCCCATGACATTTTGTGTTTTTCCTTAAAACATCAGATCCTGGAGTCAGCTGAAGGCCTGAGGATCCCAGCTTTCAGTTACAGCAGGACTCAAAAGTTTCCTGAAAATATAATATTGATGTGGATGCATCTTATTTCCACTGGGTACAGTGTAGTAGCTTCAAGATTTAAGTAAGAGTTGCAGCGCAGCCTGAATTTTAAAGGGAGGGAATCTCTTCTGAGCACCGATACTGAAGTTGTGTTGATTGTGCAAAAGAAAAGCCATTGGGAATAGTTTGCAGAATTAAAGCATATGGGATATCTGTAAAACACAGAAAAAATGAACATCCCTCATCTGTAGTACTGTAAGCAATTTCTGCCTCCTACTCAACTTCAGTGCTTTTAGAAGAAAAGTGCTATAAACATATTATTTTATGTCTTCCTCAGACACTGTGTATAAAGTGTCGGGGAGGAAGTTATTAAATAAAGCACAAAACAAAACAAAGGAACATCCATATGAGGAGAAAAGCATATCCAGCTACAGTTTAAATTTCTTGTACGCCAGGGTTGTCTGTTACCTCTGTCAATAGGGTGGCTATGAATATAACCTTTCCATCTTATCCACTTGAACAGACTTTTATTTAATGACTTAATTTTCACTAGACTTCCCTAACACAGGGTATGTCTACACTACCACCCTAGTTCGAACTAGGGTGGTTAATGTAGGCATTCAAAGTTGCAAATGAAGCCCGGGATTTAAATATCCCGGGCTTCATTTGCATCTTACCGGACGGGCGCCATTTTTAAATCCCCTTAGGTCGAACTCCGTGCCCGCGGCTACACGCGGCACGGAGTTCGACCTAAAGGGATTTAAAAATGGCGCCCGCCCGGCAAGATGCAAATGAAGCCCAGGATATTTAAATCCCGGGCTTCATTTGCAACTTCGAATGCCTACATTAACCACCCTAGTTCGAACTAGGGTGGTAGTGTAGACATACCCTTATGGACTCTGCCTGCTTCTTTAGGCTATGTCTAGACTGCACAGATTAAGGTACTGTTCTACAATGCAATAAAATGACAATATAACTGCCCTTAAACTCTGTGTCTGCCAACTCTAGAAATGCATTTGATTTGCATACTGTTGGACATTCACTGCCCTGGTTTCCCTGAGTCTTTCAAAGTGACACCAGTCCCCAGACTACAGAGAGAACTAGTAAATATGGACAGTGTCAGTGTGTATTTAAGAAAGCCATGTCCTACTTCCTAGAATTGATTTCCCTTATATTTTCTCTCATATTTTCCCCAACTAAAGTACATTGATTTATGTTTCACTGTAGCTAGCTTCCTTACTGACACCCTTACTGATAATTTTGGGAAAATAGAACAATCCTGATTCAGAACCTCTTCTTTCCCTTGCACACTTCATTTTTTACACATGTGCCTTATAGCTCTTCTTCCTGTTTCCCCACATTTGCATACTGTATAAAATAATCTTTGGGTGTGACTTCCAAGGTCTAATTGTTACTCCATTAACAAATTCTAGAAGGAGTGAAGTGGGTTTGTTCTCTATCTTTGGTAGCAATAGATGGGTGGCAGGCTCCTCAATGAGCTGTACAGTCTTGGTATGCTGTGCCAATGCATGATCTTCAAGTATACTGTGCATTGTTGAAGTTCCAACATCTCTAGAAGAATGTGGGACGAGCATCAGATAGGCTCTAGACTCCTGAAAAAGAGCTGCTGGAATGGAGTCAAAGATAACTGGCTCCCAAGAAGGTTCAGTTTAGGAACAGGAAAACAGGACATTTAGCAACTCCTAAAGAAGAAATGAGAAAGTGGATGTTTCCAGTAGAACACCTAAGTGAGTTAAGACAACTGGCCATATGAGCAGTGGAGCTGTCTTTGGAAGGTTGTTACACTATGAGGACAAGTGTGAGAACAGGATGGAATTTTTTCCCCATCAGAAAATGCTGATTCAACAGATTCAAAATATTGCTCAGCAACCTCTCCATTTCATTTAAACTTTCTGTGCAAGACAAGAAAAATTATCTGGATTCCTCCCAGCCTACCCATCTCCCTGAGATCCTCAGCTCCTGTGCAACTGTCAGACAGAATAATATCCCCAGAATCTTATGCGATTTCACTTCTGTAAAAAAAATAAGTATTTGGATTTTCACCCTAATTTGGGATGAAAATTTTCCCCAAAAACCTTCATTTTTCACAGAATGGAAATTCTATTTCCTAGCCAGCTTTATCCATTTTTACACAACATGCTTTTTCAAGAAGCCCAGTATAATTTATCCCACATGGAAAAACAAAACATCCTGCATCTCTCTTTTTTATAGCACCAGTAATGAGCTAGGTGCTTTAGAGGCAGGTTTATGGGTGAAATATTAAATGTGCACTTCTTGCTGCACTCTGAATGAAATGTCTTTCAGTGCCCCTAAAACATAATAGCACAAAAGGATTATGGTTTGTCCGAGACAGAACAAAAACTATGGCTGCCCGTCGCAGGTAAGCCAACACCTATTACACCTGAGTCCTGGTATAGGGGGCTCTGTCCACGAGGCGGAGCGCGTTCCATATAAGGGCATACAAATTAGTCATCTTCCACTGCCAGCTCCACCCATTGCGGCAAGGATCCACCAATGGGTTGACTCGTGGTCAGGCCAGCTTACTCCACCCACTGCGGCAAAAATCCACCAATCAGGTGTCAAATAGTCAGGCAATAAAACAGGCAGCCAAACCCCCTCTCAGGCGGGAATCGCATCGAGTGAACGCCTGGCCTGATCAACCAGACGCCTTGCAACCCCCGCTCTCGAGTCTTATTGAGCGTACTTCGAGTTGGTCGACCCGAGCTGAGACTGTTTATGGGCATGTGGCTGGTACTCGTGTTCCTGTTGTCTCCAGAATTGGTATAACACTCCTCCCCCGCCATTACTACCCTTGTCCTGATTTATCATAGTTACCAGTTACCCTTGTTAATAGTTATTTGAAGGATCATTGTGCTAGTTAAAAAGTAGTTGTTAAGGGTTCATTGTTATCTTTTACAAAATAGTGTAAATAGTTAACCTTATGAATAACATCAGTGTCAATTCAACTGCCTCTAACCCTTGGGCCATTATTGAAAATTATTGTGATTTGGAAAAGCCTCAGGGGATTGTTTTGTATTGTTTAGTAATTTGTTTATTTTTCATTTTAATGATTGTCTGGCACCCACACATGTAACTGAGTTCTTTATCACCACGTGCCAGAGTCATTGTTAAAATAAAATCAGTTTCTTTTTGCCAACCCCAAGTCGTGGGTCCATTCTTTCCGGCATCCTCTTCGAACCCTGTGTGTTGCAGGGTCCGACATGGTTAAAGCCATTCATTTTTAAAGTACCATTGTTCACAGTCTTGTACTGCAAATTATCTAATAAGCAGGTCACCAGCATGTTCTCTAAAACAGATCTAGTGACACACCAGACTAAATTTTTAAATTAACTTCATTACCAGAGTTGTCAAACAAAATCAGCATGAAATATACCTGAATTTGGTGGAATATGTTGCCTTAGCAACATATTGCCACAAAGGGTGGGGCTAGAGGCAGTCAAGCCCTCATCGCTTCCTGGACGGAGTTTTGCCTCTGCTAGCCAGCCCTCAGCACCACCTAGACTATCCCACATGGGGCTTCAGTGGCAATTTAAAGGGCCCAGAGCCTCAGGCCCTTTTAAATCTCTGGGCCCCAGGGCAGCTGCTGCCTCCCCCCACCCACTGGTGGGCTTGGATAGAACACATATATATATTTATATAGTAGAACAAATTTAACACAAATGCTGCTGATAGTTAAAGTGAGTATTCCTAATACAACTAAGAGCATGTGTATGCTAAATATTTCACAAGCTTAGTAGGAGTCAATGGTATAACACTGTTGTACAAAAAGCAAACATCATTCTAGGATGTATTAGCTGGAATGTTGTAAGCAAAGTATGAAAAGTAACTCTTCCACTCTACTGTGCACTGATTAGGCCTCAACTAAAGTACTGTATCCACTTCTGGGCACCACATTTCAGGAAAGAGGTGGACAAATTTGAGAAAGTCCAGAGAAGAGTGATAAGATTTATTCAAGGTCCAGAAAATATGACCTAAAAGGGAAGACTGAAAAAGTGGCTTTATTTAATCTGGAGAAGAGAAGACTCAGAGGGGAAACAAATGATTGTTACAAGGCTAAGGGAGAAAAATTGCTTTTGTTACCCTCTGAGGATAGAACAAGAAGCAATGGGCTTAAATTGAAGCAAGGGAGGTTTAGGTTGGACATTAGGCAAAACTTGCTAATTGTCAGGGCGGATAAGAACTGGAATAAATTGTCTAGGGAGACTGGAATCTCCATCTTTGGAGATTTTTTTAAAGAGTAGTTTAGACAAACCCCTGTCAGAGTGTTCTAGATAATACTTAGGCCATGTCTTCACTCAGCAGAAGATTGACACAGCCATGATCAATCTTTCGGAGTATGACCTGCCAAGTTGAACCCTGAGAGCACCCCCTCTTGGCGGCCAGTACTCCTGTTCCCCCTCGAGGAGTAAGCTGTGGAGACAGCAGGGAAACTCAAAATCAAAGTATGTCGACTCCAGATATGTAATTAATGTAGCTGAAGTTGCGTAACTGAAGTTGAATATCTTGATTTGACCTTTCCCTTTAGTGTAGACCTGGCATTAGTCCTGCCTTGAATGAAGGGGACTGGACTACGTGACCTCTTGAGATCGTTTCCAATCATTCAGTTCTATGATTCTACATATGTAGTTTATTTTAGGGTGTTTCATTTATAAGGTGCATATAAAACTGCAGTAGCCACTGACCTTTAGAATCTTTCTCATTATGATTTCAGATTTATCATACGATAGGAGCACAGTTTACCACTGAACAAAATATTACCCTTTAAGCCACACCTGTTAAGTTAAAAACCATAGAAAATGTTTTTTTTCTAGGTAAGTCGATCTCTCTGCCAAAGAGGGCTGTTCCCTGCAGTGCACTTTTGAGTTTTTTCTGCAGTCAAGTTTTAAAAGAGTGCCAAGTGAAGTCAAGAACCATCATACCCACTTGATCCAAATATGGGGTTTCTCCAGAGCATGACTAAAGTGTACAGGTTGGCCAACGATGTTTGCAGTGTTACCACCAGTGCTGCTCTGTGGATAAATACCATAAGTGCCTTCTATCTCAGGGGCTGTCAATCTACCATTGTATGGGAGAGTAACATTAAAGATTTTTTTTATAATGCAGGAGAGAAAATAAAACTCACTAACTGGCTTCCAGTGAATAGACAGGCCACATTCTTGTGCTTCCCAACCACAATATGCTGAAACATATTAGGTTTCCTTCTAGGAACTTTTATCTGAATACTTAGTTAGATCCTTACTAATCTGATTTGCATGCACATAATAGTTTATTTAAACTATTGTATGAAATAGGCTATTGGGAATAACTTTGTAAGTGAAGATAAAACAGGAATTCTTTAGAAACCAGACAGCATCTCAGAAGAGAGATGGATAATAGGATCAAAATTCATAATTGAAACATGCTTATCTGGGGTAGTACAGAGATTTAATTTCACACATATTACTTGCTGGCTTCCCATATCTCATATTTAAGTACAACCAAAGAGCAGTATTTTCAACTGAGATCATTATTTTGGGCAGCATTAGCTCAGGTTAACATTAAAAATAATGTAAGTCACCAATATAATCAAAACTACATAAAATATTAACCCAGACATCCTCAAAGAGCTACACTGGTTGTTGCATCCTGGGGAGTCATGTGACTAAATCTTTATCCCACTGTGTTTTTTAAAAAATATATAGTTTCAAATTCTCATTTCATTATTATTTTGTATTCTATAAAGTATACTTTCAAGTCCAATATTTCAACCAGAAAACATTTCACTGAAGTTTTTCCTTTTAACATGCACTGAAAACATTGACCTAAAACTTCCTGGGCTTTCACACAGGCATAACTTCTTGACTGAGGCTATGTCTACACTACAGAGTTTTTCCAGTCCAGGGAACGCGTCCGCTTTTTCGGATCAGTTTCCGAAAAAGCAGGCATGCTCTTTTGGAAGCCCTGTATTCCTCATTTTATGAGGAATAAGGGCTCTTCCGAAAGGAGGTTTTTCCCACATTTGGCCCCATGTAGACGGGCCAAATGTCAGAAAAGCCTCTTCTGAAAAAAGAATTGGAAAAAGGTATGCAAATTGCAGATCGCAATTTGCGTACCTTTTTCCAAAAATAACCTATAGTATAGACATAGCCTGATTTGAATGAGAATTACACTTATGTGAGTTGGCATGGAGCAACATTTTTTAGCTGAAACCTTTCTTCTGAAAATAATGATTTGGCAACACTGAAATATTTTGTGAATTTGTATGGGGTTTGCTGAATCGTTTGTTTAAAAAAATCTGAAAAACTCAAAACATTTCATTGACATTTCAAAGGGAAACATTTTGATTCTTGGTTCAAAATAACTTTTCTTTGAAATTTAATTTAATTTAAATAAACCCTCTTTTAAATGAGCATTATTCTGCTGAAACAAAGCAACTTTCAACTTTTGAATTCACCAAAAATGTTGAAATTTTGTTTTTGAGTCAAACCAAAATATTCATTTCAGAAAAGAAAAGAAAAAAAAAATAAATTCTGCAGCTCTGAGAAGGATTTAATTTTGCTTCAGTAAATTAGGGTACATGTAGACAATGGTGCTATTACGGGATCTTTTAAACTAGCCCGTTATTTTGAAATAGATTTTGAATTAATGGGCTTGCTATTCCGATGTCCCTATAACTCTCTTTCCATGATGGTTAAGGGACTTTCGGAGTACTGGTTTATTTTGAAATTTGGCACTGTCTACACAATTTGTGTAGCTCAAATTGCTTATCTTATTTTGATCTACGGGTGCAGCATAGATGGACCCTTAGAAACATCCAGGAATAAACTTAGACCTAATTCAGCAAGGTACATGCCCAACTAAGTACATGAGCAATGCCATTGACTTTGTTAACACACATATGTGTTTTATAGGATCTGGGCCTTTAGTATTTTTTTCTATTTAGGAAAGCCAGTAAAGAAACTGAATACATTAAGGCTAATGCAGGTTTTTAATAAATTTTTATATAAAGTAATTCAAGTGTTGCTTGTAGTTATTTAGCCCTGAGTCTACACTGGGGAGTTATTTTGAAATAACTCCCCTTATTTGGAAATAACAAGCAGAGTGTCCACACTACCAGCCCATTATTTCAAAATAAGGGGGTGGATATTTTGAAATAATAATCCCGGCTTTCCATGAGGCATTACACTTATTTTGAAATCATTATTTTGAAATAGCATTAGTGTGGACACTCCACTGGTGCTGTTTCAAAATAACTACTCCCCAAAGTCATTCAAAGTAATTACTCTCCAGTGCTTCTTGGGGCTCTAAGTCAAGATAGCGCATCCACATTAAGGGAGCCTGCCTCAGACTAATTTTGAGGCTTCCCTGTAGTATGGACACACTATTTGGAAAGAATTATTTTTGAGTTATTATTTCAAAATAAGTTATTTTGAAATAATTTCCTCGTGTAGACATGCCCTTACTGTGTGGGGGCCAAACAGAAAATTTGACCAATCAAGTGCTTTTTTTTACCTTTCTTTCTATCGTAATAAAGTCAGGAAGGGGCTACTCACATAAAATGAATGGGATTTGAACCCAAAAAGAGACTAACTTACTATAATCACATATAATGCTTCACAATATGTCTGAAAGTTCTGCTTAAGGTGGAGCTGGTAATGGATTCTCTGTGTACTTCCTCCTCGTTCAACCAGCTCTTATGGGAGGTTATAAAACTGAAACTAGAAATAAAAATATGGAACCAAGTACTGGGAAATTTGTGAAACCTTTACTTACTCTGGTGAGCAATTACTTACTCAAGCAAGTTCAAAAGTTTGAGAGTTTTTTCTGTTATTGAAAAAAAAACTTGAAAACCAACAAATAGTCCTGCAACACCTTAGAGATTAACACAATGACCACAACTGTACACACTGGTTTGGAAGCTTAGCTGGAATCAGAAAAATTTCAGAGTGAGTTTGTAATAAGCTTGAGTGTATGTTAGAATTAGCTAAGCGTTTTTTGTTATTTTACATTTGTAATCTACTTTGCTCTGCCTGTTTTCACTTACAACCACTTAAATCCTACTGCATGTACTTAATAAAATCACCTTTATTTACTATCAAGCCCAGTGTAAATGATTGTTACCTGGGGGAGCAAGCAGTGTGTACATCCTCCTTTCATTGTTAAAGGGGGCTTACCTAAAGAATGCATTTGGGTGTTCTGATCCCATTTGGGGAGTGGTTTCCTTGGAAGCTGGGCCCTAACTGCATTATCCCCAGTCCTGAAGTATTTCAGTGTCTGTATTGCTCCTGGGGGTGGTGGTGGTGGGGGGCTGTGATCTCAGCTCTGTGCCTTGGCTGGGGGAGGCCAGGTGAGCTGGCCCAGCAGGACAGAGTGGTGAGAAGCCCCAGAGAACAAAACGACTAGTGTCAGTGGCTGTGACAGCATTCTGGGAAGCACCCGCAAGGGGTCTTCTGTGACTACACCCTGTCACATTGTATCATTATTTCCTGCCATTGTATCAATATGCACAACTTTTCACACCATCTGCTACCTACCTGCACTTCTCTCAAAATAGAATACATAAGCCTCTCCAAGTTTACTCTACTGAGGATTTTGGGCCCTAACTATTCTCTTCTCCCTCCTTGAATGAATAAAGACTAGAGATGACTGTGTACTTCTGAACTTTACCCAGTATACTCTGACAAGTGCATTGGTTTGTTGAACCACCTAAAAATAAATACTGTATAGTTTAATATTAGTCAATATTTAAACTCCAGCTATTCTGCTCAGATCATGAATCAAGCGGGGTTAATGAAACAAAAGGCAAGAAAGAATCTGCTTGGTTTAGATTAAAGACATATTCTTACAGGAAACTGGAAAGTAGAGAGGATTGTGTATTTTTTCTTCCCTTATGGCAGTAAATCAAACTTATGAAAATGATGAAAACTGGGGTCTGAGTGGTTTTGTGGCCATGCAGTGGAAGGCATTATAATGATACATCAAAGAAAGACAAGCATAAAAAGTAGGCTGTGCATATTGATACAATGGCAGGGAATAATGGCTGGCACAAAAAATCATCATCTAAAAATATTGTAATGTTCTGGCCCCTTTCCCTCTGGGAAAGCTCTACGGCCAGCAAGATGAATGGAATTAATTCCACCTAAGTTGGGGATGTCTGGACAGGCAGCCAAACTATTCCAAAGCTATTTCCCAAAGCATAATTGTGTATGGTTTGGGAAAATCACTTAAACAATGCAGATAATCTATTTGGGCAGGTAAGACACACACATACACACACACACACCGCCACACACATACACACACACACACACACACACACACACACACACCTGTGTGCCTGCATAAAACCGACCTGGTTTACAGCCTCAGCCATAAGAGGAAGACCAGGGAATGTGTACCCCATGAGTTAAATGGGCAGAGAGTGTCAAGGAATCGACAAAGCTATGGCTACATTACTCCTATACCTTGCACAGAAAAGTGTCTGGAGGCAAATGGGACACAGCATGCTTCCCACATTAATATTGGGAGCTCAGTTTTATCATTCTGGGCATTCCCTTTGTATCACATGAATCCCTCTATACTTACATTCTGCGCATATCCATAAAAGTGTCATCCCTCTTTTCTCTTACTTATCTGCATTCTCTAGAAACTTAAGAGACCCCAATTTTCTATAGGCTGTGTAAATTCCTTTTATTCTCATTAGCACTGAGTTTTTGTGCAAAAACATGTGGAGAGTCCACACTACAAGCCCATTCTTGCACAAGAAAAATTACAGTAAAGCGTAAGAACACAGGGCTTTTTGCACAAGAGTTATTCCTCTCCCCATGAGGCATAAGCCTTTTTGCGCAAGAGCTCTCGCGCAAAAAGGCATGTGTGGACAGGCAACAGGGGTTTCTTGCGCAAGAAACCTCTATGGCTAAAATGGCCATCAGAGCTTTCTTGCACAAGAGTGTCCACACTGCCATGGATGCTCTTGCGCAAAAGCATATCTCTTGCACAAAAGCACATGGAAGTGTGGATGTGCTCTTGCGCAAGAACTTTTTGCTCAAGAACTCTTGCGCAAAAAGTTCTTACGCAAAAAGCCTGCAGTGTAGACATAGCCCAAGTGTGTGGGTTACATTATGTCATCATTTCTTGTCTCCAAGGTCTAAAATAGCTAAGCTAAAATCTCGCAGGCCTCCAGCTATTCTTATTCTTGTGTTATACTTGGTTCCTCTAAATGCTGATCAATCTTGTACTTTTATGATCCTACAACATAACTCTAACATACAATGAATATTTGTAATATAATATTGATTAACCATAACACCACACAATAAATGCATAATGAACTTAAAATCATTAGTTACCCTGTGGTTCACTTGCTGACCCTTGCTAAATTTTTGAGATGCCACTTAAGTTTAATCAAAGAGACCAGATGGTAGTCAGTAAAGGAAGGGGTTTCTTGGAGCCATTTATTCATAAATATGCAGATTTCCAGCCTTTGAGTAATACTGCTTGCAATTTCATTTCTTAATGTATGGTAAAAATGGAATTTATTACATAATATCTGTGTTGAGGCCTCCATCAACTCAGAGCCTCACTGGGTCTAAGTGCTGTACAGAGATTTATAAAATGTATCAAAGAGTATATAGTCTAAAAATGGAAAGTCATAAAAGCTGAAGGAGGTAAATCAGTAGGTGTGTGCATAATTCTTACATAAAGCAGTAGCATTCATACTTTAGGACCAGGATAGTCACTGTCCCTGAAAACAGTGCAAAGCTGTAAGATGGGCTATGTTAATATCACAAGAACACAGGCTATTTTAGTGTTGGGGCAGTAGTAATATTGGCCAAATGACTAATAGCCCACAATTAAACCAACACACAACTACCAAAGAGCAAACTGTAATGCTTGATGGCATAAGCATACTAGGAGGCACAACAGTGTTATTTCAGAGTAACTAATGTTATTTCAAAATAACCTGGTGTGTGTCTAAACCACAAGCCTTTATTTCAAAATAATGTCAAGCTGGAGGACTTCTTACTCCGACTCCTGTAACCCTCATTTTACGAGGAGTAAGGGAAGTCGAAGGAAAAGTGTTCTTCCTTCAACTTACTGCTGTGTAGACAGCACCTAAAGCCAAGTTAAGCTATTTCAACTTAAGCTATGCAATTGATGTAGCTGAAGTTGCGTAGCTTAATTTGAGTTTTGCCCTGCTGTGTAGACATACATTAACAGAAGATTTTAAAATAGTTTTCTCAATGTAAATTTTATGGGTAACATTAACAATGACAAAAAATAACTCATATAAGGGCGCGTGAATGGATGAAGTCTTGTAAAAAAATGACTGATGGCCTATTGCTGATTTCTAATGGCAAGTGAAATGAAGTATAGGAAATAATACAAATAGGCTACGTCTACACTAGGAGTTTTGCTGCAAAAGCCTATGCAAATGAAGCGCAGCATGCCTCCAAAAAGGAGGTATACCGATCTTGCGCAAAAAGGGGGGTTTGCGCAAAAAGGAAACGTCCACACTGCTTGTTTTTGCGCAAAAACCTCTAGCACAAAAACGGATCAGAAGAGAGTATGCAAATGAAGCACGAGAAAATGCTTTGGACCTAACCATGCCAGTTACAAGATCAAGAACACATATTCCTGTTCATCCAGAAATATAATTTATGCCATCATGTGCCTAAAGTGTCCGTCTGCTATGTACATTGGACAAACGTCTCAGACACTTCGCCAAAGAATCAATGCACACAAAACAGACATAAGACTCTCTCACAGAGAGAAAGCTGTTGCTTGCCATTTCAGCCAGACTGACCATTCCCTCAATGACCTTAAAACATGCATATTGCTTCAAAGAGACTTTAACTCCAGACTTCAACGAGAAGCTTCAGAATTGTCATTCATGCTTAAATTTGACACTTAATGTATGGGTTTAAACAAAGACTCTAATTATCTCACCCATTACAAAGATAGCTTCCCCAATTATCACCCCTAATGTCATTACCTCACAGAAACTTCCCCTATTATCACCCCATGTCATTACCTCACAGACACTAACCTTCCCCCCTCACCCCCACTCTGGTCTAAAATTTGATTTGTCAATTTCACATGCGTTTATTTTTTTGATTGTATCACTTTGGTACATATGGTTGTGCCGATTTTCTTCCACATACTGATCTGAGGAAGTGGGTCTGGCCCACGAAAGCTCATCACCTAATAAACCATCTTGTTAGTCTTTAAAGTGCTACATAGTTCTGTCTTTTGTTTCAGCTACACCAGACTAACACGGCTGCATCTCTATCCTTATAATCTTAGGGCATTTTTAATAAGCACTCTCTCTCTCCTACACGCACACACAAATAAAGACCTAATTTCAAAGTCCTGGTATTTCAATGGCAACTAATACCTGCATTTACTGGTGCAGTTACGGTAACAACTATATGTCTGTATTTTCCACTCACCCTGGGCTTCAATATCATTCTTGAAAACAGGAAGCAGAGATCATATTTAAGACAAAAATTCTTAGCTCCAGTTAAAAGATTAAAAAAAATATTGCAGGTTAAAAAATCATTCCTGAGGTTATGACTGACAAGCCTGAAGAACAAGTCTGAAAGGAATATTGCTAATCTGAATAGCAAACACCAAGTTAAAGCTTTCAGAAAGAACAGTCATGTGAAAAGGCTTTCTTGCCTCTACATTTTCTGGCTTACTGTGCCACAGTATTGGAGAATGTGTCATACAAACCCATAGCAAGATTGAGAAGCATTCAAGGTTTGAATTGTTCATTGTTCATAAGGGGAGCTGAGCATTCACAAGTTCCACATGATTAATAGCTAATTTGTGTTGACTGTAGTTCATTACACCCCCAGATTTAAATAGATGTTACTTTCCTCAGGTTTCCCTAAGATGAGACAGTACAGTCTAGAGAATGTAGATATTTAAGTTGAAAGAGACCCCACAAAAGTGAAGAAAAATACAATTAAAATAATCCTTGCACTGTTTAAGGATTTCACACTGTAACAGTACATTGTCCTTACATGTAAATGATTGCTGTTAGATGTTCGACTGCCAGCAACACTATACATCTTCAAGCATGTTCCCTGTTGACATCAGTGTTGGCAATGAAAATATTGCAACTCCCTTCCTTCCCAAAGTTAGGTCTGACTTTTTAAGATTATGTAAAATGTATTATATACATATGATCATAACTGAAATGACTTCGTGACTATGACATCCAGCACTTTCAAAGAACTCATGGCCTGATCCAAAGCTTTTCATTTACTTCAGTGAGTTTTATTTTGAAAAGGATTCTGAATCAGGAATTTATAATCCAACCCCTTTGAGCACGGTAACTACTCTCCCCTTCCCCACGTTGATCTTATCTTCAAAGAGAAGCCGGTAAGGTGATTAATTCAGTACGGCAAGAAATACAAGGTTTAGCAATTTAAGAGAGGTTAACAGTTTATAGTACACATTATATAGCATGGTTACTTAAGGATCCAAAATAAAATTAACCAATAGAATACAGGTGGGACCTCCCTGGTCTGGCAACCTGGGGACCTGAGCAGTTCCGAACGACAAGAGTTTTTAGGACCAGGAAAGGTGCACCCTGCTCCCCACCGTAGGGCTGCTGCCTCCAACCCTGCTGGGGCTGCACTTCCCGCCTGGGGCTAGAGCTAAACTCCCAGCATGCTGACTCCAACTGGCGGGGTGCTCTCACTGCCAAACCAGGCTGTGCTCCCAGGCTCCAGTTCAGGCTGCGCTCACGGGCGCCATCCCCGCTACCTCTGGACTGGGTGGGGCTATGCTCCCTGTTATGCTGGCCAGGTCAGGACTACTCTGGCACTCCCCACCTTGCTGGCTCCATTGCCACCAGGGCTGTGCTTCCTGCCAGCAGCCCTAGTGGGAGCTCTTTTCCCCACCACGCAAGCCCGGCTACTGCCGGGGCTGTGCTCCTCACCACCAGCCCAGGCCCTGAACCTGGCCAGCCATGGCTCCCTGGTCCAGCAATATCCATGGTCCTTCCTGTTCACAGATGTTGCTGAACCAGAGAGTCCCAGATTTTAGAGGTGCAACCTATACAAATAACAAACAAGGAATCAGTATATGGGGAAAGATCATTTGTTCTAAATATGGTGAATGTGTGTTAGATGCTGTTAGCTCGTCACAAGTTTTAGTACTGGGGAAGGTTCCAGATTTTGTAAATAATTAGCGACTTTTAAATATGTATTGTCCAAAATGTATTGAAAGACATGCAAGAGGGAGACCTAAATGTTTAACACAGTTTTAAAAATTTAAAATGGTGTAGTTAAAAATTTGGGATCTGCAATAGTGCATCCTAACCATGACTCATGTTATTTTTAAAAATAGCAACCTATGGCATTCCTTGTATCTCTCTGTGACAGGGTGTTTGCCCTGCACTAGCCCTTTAAGGGGCTGAGAGTGAAGATTAAGGGAAGAACAGAGTGAAGCCCAGCTGAGGCAGCTTGGCTAATGAGGGCCCAGCTGGGGGCTATATAAAGAGGGACTCCTGGAGGGAGAGAGACCTGACTACTGTTCTGGCTGAAGAGCAGTAGGGACCTGACTGCCAGGGAAGCGAGAGGCTTCCTGGAGATAGAGCAGGGCTGGGGAGGCTTTGGTCAAGTAAGCCCCAGGCTATAAGGCCTGAAGCTACTAGAGGCTGTGAGAGGAGCCATGGTAGGCCAGGCTGTGAGAGACAGACATGGTAGTCTGGGGAGGCTCTGGACAAGTAAGCCCCAGGCTGTAAGGCCTGACGCCTCGGGAGCTGTGAGAGGCAGCCTGGTAGGCAGAGGCAGCAGGTCCACACACCCTTTGCCAGTGATGAGTGGCTGGTACAGATTGCAGTCTGCACCGGAGGCAGGGGCTAGAGGAAGACTGGCAGTGGGTCACAGAGGCAAGGGGGGTGCCAGGGAACTGGGTGGTCCCTGGGAGAAAGAACTGTGGATCACAGGGAGTAGGGAGGACCGTGGAGTGGAGTAAACAACACTTCCCCCCCGCCCAGGGCAGTGTCCTGAAGAGGATGCTGTCATGAAAGAACAGCATAGGGAGATACCAGCTGGAGGAAGGCACCCAACAACAATGAGCTAATTCCCCAAGTCAACCAGCTGAAGGCACCGGGCTGGTGAGTCAACTCCGTTGCACTCTCATTTACAGCATACTCATTCAAGTTCAATCCAAATAAGGATCATCTGGAAGTGATCCATTCAGTCGGTCACCTGCAAGATAACATCTACTGAAAGAGCCTGAAGGTATCGCTACCAGTGGTCTAGTATGAAGAAATGTAAAGCCCTGCAGATTGCCAATCAGGATATCTGTAGGTATAATGTGTTTGAGATTACAATACCACAGTATCAAGTAGAAGAAAATGAACAGCAAGACCATCTGAAAGCCAGCCTGACATCATTGGCTTGCCCAGTGCAATTAACCAAGTGAAAATCTCCTATGGAAACGATGACTTATAATGGAAACAAACAGTACCATATGTAACTAATCACAAAGAATTTCTATATGATCAGTTTAGCTGTAGTGTTAAAACAAAACTTTTATTTTAGGACAAAAATATATATGGTCTAATCTCTCCTGAACCTATCTTCAAAAATGAAACATGTGAGGGTGGAGGGTTATGATGGAAGGATAATCAGGTCAAATTTTAGTGGCATTGCAATCCCATGCACCAGGTCACAATGCCACCGATACAAGTGAGTGAAGGTTTTTTTTTTTATTCACATAACAAATATTTATAGTTAAAATGGCTATTTTGGGGGCCCCCAGGAATTTGGGACCTAGGCACATGAGTAGTTTGCCTGTGTGATTAGCTGAGTCTGCCAGCTGCTATGCAAAACAAAAACTTCACAGTACTCTATCCTGATACTTTGTCTGGGAAGCTCAGTCCTTGACATACAACTCAATATCATACTACCTCAGTGATCAGTTTTGGAGGTCCATATGTATATAGAATCACAGATCTGGAGGACTGGAAGAGACCTCAAGATGTCATCTAGCTCAGTTCCCCTAAATTCATGGCAGGACCAAGCACCATCTAGACCATCCCTGACAAATGTTTCTCTAACCTATCCTTAAAATCTTCCAATGACAGAAATTCCACAGTCTTCCTAAGTAATTTTTCCAGTGCTTAACCACCATAACAGTTAGGCAGTTTTTTGTAACATGCAACCTAAATACAACCTAAAGCTGTGTCCATTGTCACAAGCATCCATGTCTTTGAATACTTGTAGAGTCTGCCAGGTGCTGTTACTTTGTCGACAATAAACCTGGCTTGATGCCTTTGTGCTTTAATGAACCTTGTGAGCATTGGGTAGTTCACTCAAGGCCTGCTGTGCTGCATGTCTGTGCAGAGCTGGGGCAGCACACAGGGAGAACACACACGTGCAGCCAAACATCTAACAACAAACAGTTCTCCAGCTATTTAGATGTTACTCTTAGCATTGTTCCTGCTCATACTGGGCCCTATCTGAAACTTATTCAAGTCAAACATTTGGCTGATGCTTTGAACAAGGTATATCTTAGCTTCAATACCAACCAACAAGAATGAATTTCTTTTAAGTAGTAAAATACACACATGCACAAACTATTTCATTATAATACTCCCAAATCTGGAAACCAAGTCGTATGAAGACCTGACAAGAGCTACTGCAGTCAATGGTAGTCTTTGCACTGAATTCAGTGGATTCTGGATGGGTCTCTTATACTGAAGGGTAAAAGAGTACAAAAGCAGACAACCAAGAAATAAGGAAATCAACAATTTCACCCATGTTAAAGTGTAAAATACGACTAGCACTGTTATATTTATCATCGATAAAGAAAACAATCATTAATTTGAAGTTGCAATTGCCTTTGCCAATATAATATAATGCGATAAATGTAATGTGTTATACTTTATAGTTCGATTTTGCTCAGGCCTGCAATTCCAAAGCTTGACCACTACAAGACAGTACTGTTATATTGCAGGGTAGGTGCGATCAATCACCTCACCTCATTGAAGCTGTTGGATGGGATGCTCAACTTCCAAATAGGCTAAATGAGGGAGCAATTTAATATCCCTTTGTTTAGTGAGAGCTGTAACAATGGAAAACCACCATCCATGAACTAGCCTACATGGAAGTCTGGCTGCTGTCAAGCAAGGATTTCCATAGTAACAAACAAGGGGCCAGAGGATTGATTTGATTGAAGCTGTGTATTTATGAAAGAGAAAAACAGTGGAAATACCATGGAAGTACACAGAGAAGGCATAAAGGAAACCCAAAGACTGCCAGAGAAATGTTTGCAGCATTACATTGAGAAAAAACAAAGAGGGAGCTTTGGATAAAGTGCTGGCTAAAAAAGAGGCTTGGAACTGTGAGCGGTTTGATTCCTGTTGTGTTCAGGGAAACAGGACTTTGTGTACACTCCTTAAACAAACAGCATTACATGAAAGCAATGCCATTATCATTTTCTCCTCCTAGAGAAACACACAAGTCCTGAATCCTGGGTAACTGTTCAGGTCAAAAGGGATAACAATAAATAAAAAGAATATCAATAAATATATTTAGAACATCGTGATGTGTACCTGCAAAAGAGGAGACCTGCTTGAGGCCTTTTAAAAGGTAGCCTGGAGCCCACATGCAAAGGAGTAGAACATTTGTTCAGGCTTGTTGTATTATCCTAACTAGGGGGCCTGACCCAAAGCCTATTAAATCAGTCTTTCCAGTGATTTCAAAGGGCTAGAATTAGGGTACCACATTTATTTATAATAAGTTTACATAATTAGTTAATGAATAGGTCATATTTCTTGATATGTTTTATATAGAAATGTAGCAAATTATATATACACAGAAAAAATATACCAAGACATAACATCCAAATTAATGCAAAATAGTCATAGATCCTAGTGTATAATAAACCTGCATATTCAAAACTATCTGTTAATATTTCATAGCCTCTCATGTCTTATTTTGTTCAGCATGCAGAGCAACGAACCACATGCAAACTGAGCCGCTTCCTAGCTCCCCCAGTACTGGCTCTATCCTCTAACATGACACTGCTTCCTCATGCCCTCTTCTTGTTGAAGCAAAAGTATCAAATCATCCTGGCATAGCAGATGACACTGCCAACATTACCATTTTTGTGGTATGTAATGAACATGGCTAACATGCTGTCATTTTGTGCTGGATCATTTAATATCAGAAGGGTGAAGTAAATAGCAGGTTACTTTTTTCAAAATTCTAAGAATGAAATGAGTTAAATGTTAAAATGCTGTTAGTTTTAATGTAACTTTTTTCTAGTTAATTTATTTTTCTCGGATAGGAGATTTGATATTAATCAAAATAAGTAATCAGTTAGTATTAAAACATAGCCATTACAAAACAGACAGACTCTGACCTACCATAAATCTAACCAAAAGTGTAAGTCTATTTTCTTGCACTGCTTCCAACTTCCGAGCAATAATTTATTGTTGCTGCATAAAATATTTAAAGCTGTGCATATAGCATTGCCCTATTTTCTAAGGAGTCTGTTCAGCTGTGTCCAAAATGCTACAAGCTCCTATTTAGTAGTAATTTCGAATGATAGAACAACAATAGTAAAAACAATAGTAATAATAGTTCTTGATTAAGCTACTCCTGTGGCGTGCCATATATAACAGCTGGGCTTCTCTGCGGTCAAGATGGGAAATAGCAAAATGTACTCCTCATTTACTCTATGGAAAGCTGACATACAGTCATCTGGAGTTTTTGGTGGTGCATTCAGATGCATGCATAGTATCTAAAATGACCATGTCCTGAAGGCTATTTGGTGATTTCTACTTTCATATTCTTTTCACAGCTTTACATACAGTCATTCATCACCCCAGGATAGCAGGTCTTATTTCAACAATTCACGGATTAGAGGATTTTTTTTAAGGAAGATTGAAAGTTCTGTCCCCCACACCTCTGAGCCCTGTTTCACAAATGTATTGAGTTTATTAATTATTGTTTTGTTTACATGCATGTATGCAACCGCAGACCTTCAGATGCTGGAAATGGCTCCCCTCTCTGTTTTTCATTTATATTAAAAAAGGAGAGCATGCAGCTATGGACAGTGCTCTCCCCAGCAAGGAATTATGCCGTTTTTCAGAGGTCTGTCTAAAGATTCATTAAGTTTCTTAGTGTCGATACATCAGAAGCTCCTGCCGATTTTCTATTTCAAGGATCTAATTGCTATACCTCCTCCTAAGAGGGAGAAAAGCTAAACAGTCTCAACTCTGGCATCAGCTATTTCCTTCCGTGTGAAGAACTATTAAAACCTGCTGGGAGGATTTTCTAAACATTGCATGAGACATGTAGGGATAAAGCCTATTATTTGTTTATCCAATTGTGTGTATGCACATGCCTCACACCACATTTATAATAGGCCCCTTCCAAAAGACAGAAGAAAAACAAAAGAAAGCACTTTCTCTTTTAAGACTTCAGAATGTTAAAATAAGATTGTCTGGTGTCTTAGTTTAGCCTAATTCTCTCTCAAACATTCCCAAATCCCCACTAATCTGTTTCACGGATGCTTATTCTGTGCAATCTCAAAACCTGCTTCTATACAGCAATGTTTAGAAATAAACTTGGTGAGGATGGGCAGTATGTTTTGGGCACTGCTTATAAAAGAAACACAGCTGTATATGTATATAGTTAATGTAGAAAATGCCTTCTGTTCCACATAAGAATCTGAGATATTGTTCATAAATGTGTTGGCCAATAAAATTACTGTTGTGCATTGCAAATGACTTCCAAATTACAGAGCTCTTAACAATATGGTCATTTATTAGAATAGCTTTATTATGCCTCCCATATACAGTTTCTGAAGCAGAGAGATGAATAATCAATTTCTCTACATGTTCCTATGTGGTAATCAAGGCAACTCTTTCTCCCTTAGCCTGTATTATATCTTTCCAGTTCCTCTTTATGCTGATGAACCTGTCAGGGGTAGTCTAAATAGTGCCAGGTCCTTCCATAAGTGCATGGGACAGGATTTGATGACATCTTGAGTTTCTTTCCTGCTCTATGATTCTATGATATATTCAAAATGGGTAAGTATTTCTATGTTCTTGATAACATTTGCAGTGTCACTTGATTTCATCACCAAAGGAGCAGGTAGTTTCATTTAACACACAAACAAATAATTATTTGTATCTATTCGGCCATCAAACTCTCCTGTTTTCACAATAAACTAACGGAGTCAATAATAAGCTGCAGGGTAGCCACTAAATCAGGGCTGGGCAAGATGCAGCCCACTTTGATCTGGCCCATGGACTGCATCTGGCCACTTTCTATTTATATCCTGCTGCCCATGCCATCGAATTTCTAGGCAGTGGCTCAGGTAGTAGGATCCTATTTAAATGACTCATGGTTCTCAGTCATGGTGCTACCCCAGCAGGGACTGGAGCTGTGAGCCTATTAAATAGCTGCAGTTACCCCGGACAGCTGCCAAGCAATGCGGTAGTGGCAGGTCTGGGAGCCATGAGCCCTTTGCTGTATTTTTCATTCAAAACCTCTGGCCCCAGACAACTCTGGGGGGAGGCTAGTCCCTAGCCCCGCCCCTTCTGGAGTGGAGCTGGCCCATGACCATGTACCAAAATTCATTAATTGGCCCCCCTGTGAAAATTATTGCCCTCCACTGCACTGAATGGTGAGAGAATTCAACATTTCAGCAGAAGAGAGGCCACTGAGTATAACAGTGCCAGTGCATGACCTTCACTGCAGAGATGCAGCAGGCCCCCTTGTTTTGGGTACATCTACACAGCTGCTGGGAGCAAATATGGCAGCCCAGATGGACATACTTGTGTTAGCAGGGCTTGTGCACGTGTGCTAAAAATAGCAATGTGGATGTTCTAGCTCAGGCTGCAGCTTTGGTTCTTAAGCCTAGGGTGGAGAATGGGCTTCAGAGCCTGAGCTCCATCCCAAGCATGACTCTCAAATATATTTTTAGATCACTAGCCCAAATCCTGCTAATGCAAATATGTCCTGTCCGGGCTGCGACACTCACTCCAGAAGTTGTGCAGACATACCCAGTCTGGCAATATACTAGGATTACTATGGCTACAACATGGCTTTGGGGGAAGGTTTCTGTGATAGACCTTCCCCCCCCCCCCATGATTTATTAAATGGACTCATGGACATGAATATACATAACTCAAAGGGGGTTTGAGCGAATTATTTCATGTAACCCATCAATCTTCATGTCATGATCTGCTGGTTCTGTTTATCTTACTCTGTTGTATGAATCATTTGTGTGTGTAAAATTAGACACATGGAATGGGGAATACTTTGTGAGTTTCAAATGTGTGAATGGGAGACATGGAGGGTGTTACCTGCAACTTCTAGATGAGCCACTGTTAAACAATCTTTTGTCCTTAAGTCTGAGCAGTGGTTGGTAGGGAGTGGCCTCAACTCCTTAACAAAAGGAATAGGAAAGGAGAGGCCTGGGTCTTTTGGCTGGGCTGCACCTGAAGGAAGGGGCCAGGGATCCCAGGGTGTGGAAGAAAGCCCTGGTTTGTAGGGGCAGCTGGAAAAGAGGTTTTAGGATGAGTTTGATTAAGTTGTACTGAGGTTTCAATGTAGAATTAGCCAAGCGGTTTTGTTTCTTTTGATTTGTAACCTACTTTGCTCTGCCTGTCTTCACTTATTACTACTTAAATCCTACTGCTTCAACTTAATAAAACCATTTTTATTATTTTCTATCAAGCCCAGTGTAAATGATTGTTACCGGGGAGGGGGGGGAGGAATAACCAGCGTGCACATTCCCCCTTTCATTGTTAAAGGGGGCTTACCTAATTTTTTGGGGTCTGATCCCATCTGGGGAGTGCTCTCTTGGGAGGCTGGGCCCTAAACTGCACTCTCCTTGAAACTGGAGTGGTTCAGTGTCTGTACTGCTTCTCAGTGGGGGCAGGGACCTCAGCTTGGGGCCTTGGCTAGGAGAGACCAGCGGAGCTGGTTCAGCAGGACCGGGCAGTGAGGAGCCTCAGAGAGGGGGAAGGCAAGTGGCAGGGGCCGTGTCAGCACCCCGGGTGACAGCCCGAGGGGTCGTCTGTGACCGCACCCCGTCACAGTTTCATTCTTTAATTGCTCTGAGAAGAATGCCATTGCTGAATAAAAATGCACTGGGAACTACATTTGCCCCACAAACCACAACCAAAGAGCACAATTTGCTGATGAAATTTGACATCTATCAGGAGAAAAACTGGCAAAACCACACAAAGAAAATAATCCCCTCCCTCTCTTCACCTGGCTTTCCATGAACCCCTTGTAACTGGCCTCTGTGAATCCTAATTTAATGAGAAGCTTCTCAAACGGCTGCATTAAAGGGAAAAAAAGATACACACTTCTATTTCTTCTCACCCAAGTGACTACATACATAGCGGGAAGTGGGGTAGTTTAAAGGTAATATTAACTACAAGCAAAATGTCAACATGTTGAACAAATGGAAGGGCTCTCAGTTCCAGTTATAATTAAATATACAGTGACAGCATCCTTCCTTTAAATGATAGGAATTTACTCAAAACCAACATTTTCATTCTTTCCTTTTGAAAAAGGATGCCACTGACGTAAATACAGCCTAAAATAACCTCTGTGTATTTGTCAGATGAAAGGATTGAAAAGTATTTTCCATATGCAAATTGTATTTTAAAGTAAGTTCTAGGCTGTGAGGAACTCAGTGAGAGCTTTCTTGTATACTTTACAGATTAAAATTACATGATAATGTAATCTGACTTGATCCAAGTGCAACACTGAATTAAGTGAAATAAAATTACTCTTGTAACTATATTGGAATAAAAATTAAGCAGTCTCCTTTTGTTTTATTGGCAAATGTGTTTACTTTGGGCCAGCTTTTCCATGGCCTTTCACATCATCTAGCCATTTACATCGGTGCAAAATGAACATCAAAGGTTACCTACTCAGAACATTTATTCTGACGTTATTTGTAATCCATTTACACAGGTCATCGGATATCTAGTTTCCCCAGCACTGAGCCCAGTTTCTTGTGTTACCTGAAGCTGGTAGATAAGATCCTATGAGAAGAAAGTGTTAGGGGAAAAACAGTTCAAAAGAGTTGGCAGTTTTTCAAGGAGAGATTATTAAGGGCACAAGAGTAAACTATCTTACTGCGTTGGAAAGATGGGAAATATGGAAGAAACCACTCTGGCTTAGTCAGGTGATCTTCAATGATCAGAAACTCAAGAAAGAGTCCTACAAAAAATGGAAACTTGGTCAAATTATAAAGAATGAATATAAACAAAAACCACAAGTGTGTAGGGACAATAATAAAAAGGCCAAGGCACAAAAGGAGACTAAACTAGCTAGAGGCATAAAAGGTAACAAGAAATCTTTCTATAAATACATTAAAAGCAAGAGAAAGTTCAAGCACAGGACAGGCCTGTTACTCAGTGTGTGTGTGGGGCGGGGACAGCAATAACAGAAAATGTAGAAATAGCAAAAGGGCTAAATGCTTTTTTTAATTTAGTTTTCACCAAAAAAGTTAGTAGTGATTGGACATCTAACATCATGAGTGCCAGTGAAAATGAGGTAGTACTGGAGGCTAAAATAGGAAAAGAACAAGTTAAAAATTCTTGAAAGATGAGAGAGATTGTATAGGACTGGAAAAAGGTAAATACAGAGCCAGTCTAGAAAAAGGGTAATAAGAACAATCCATGGAATTACAGACCAGTCATCTTAACTTCAGATCAAGGTAAGAGATAATGGAGTAAATAATTAAGCAATCCAGTTGCAAACTAAAAGCAAGGTGATAAGTGACAGTCAGCATGGATTTGTCAAGAACAAATCATGTCAAACCAACCTAATAGCTTTCTTTGACAACCCTTGTGCATGGGGAGCAGTAGATAATGGAATATCTTGACATTAGTAATGCTTTTGATACTGTCTCTCATGATCTCAAACAAACTAGGGAACTACAATGTAGATGGAGATTGCATATCAAGTGAATGCATAACTGGTTGGAAAATCATTCCCAGGGAATAGTTCTCAGGTTCATGGTTAAGTTGGAAAGGCATATTGAGTGGGTCCTGTAGGGATCAGTCTGGGGTTTGGTTCGGTTCAATATCTTTATCAATGATTTAGATAATAGCATAGAAATTACACTTAAAATGTATGGACAATATCAAACAGGGACTTCAAGTGCTTTGGAGGACAGGATGAAAATGCAAACTGGAGAAATGGTCAGAAATAAACAGGATTAAATTCAGTTAGGACAAATGCAAAGTACTCCATTTAGGAAGGACCAATAAATTGCTTGCATACAAAATGGGAAATGAGTGCCTAGAAAAAGAGTATCTGGGGGTCATAGTGGATCACAAGCTAAATGTGTGTCAACAGTTGCAAAAAAACTGCAAGCAAGGGTGGTTTAGGTTGGACATCAGGAAAAACTTCCTTACTTGCAGGGTGGTTAAACATTGGAATAAATTGCCTAGGGGAGTTGTGGAATCTCCATCACTGGAGATAATTAAGAGCAGGTTAGACAGACATGTTTCAGGGATGACCTAGACCAGGGGTGGGCAATAATTTTTTTACCAGGGGCCACGTCAGAAATTTTTGAAGTGGCCCCAGGCCTGACCAGAAGAGGCGGGGCCTCAAGCAGAAGGGGCGGGCCAGGATACTTCCCTGTTTCCCCACCCATAGACCATGATTGTTCTGGGGGTGGGGGAGCACATGAAGACTTTTCCCCCTCCCAGACGTTCCCCCAGGCACCCATGCCCCGGCATTGGGAGGAGACTTTGCGCACTCCCCCTTCTGCTCCAGGCCAATAAAGGCATGGGGGTAGGGGAGCGCACAAAGTCTCCTCCCGCACTGCCAGGAGCACACAAGTGCCGCATGCTCCTTGCAGGGTGGGGGCAGGGTGGAGGAAATTTCATCTGCTTGCCCCCACTCCCAGACCCTAGTTGGCCTGGGGGCAGGGGAGTGGCAGTGCCTCCGTGGGCCAGATCAACCCACTAAGCATGCTGGATCCAGCCCACAGAGTCCTTTTTGTCCACCCTTATCTAGACAGTGCTTGGTCCTGCCATGAAGGCAGGGAACTGGACTCAATGACCTCTCGAGATCCCTTCCAGTTCTAGTGTTCTATGATTCTTTTTGCTATAGCCTTGCACTGACAGCACCAATGTAGACATTTCCCCAAGAGTTTCATTGGAATACTAACATGGAATGTACTTACTTTGGGGATATTTGCTGATTCTTCTGGTACTAATTTCTTGAACATCTCTTCTGTCAGGAACTACAGTCTTGACAATATTCCTTCAGGGAAATATACATTCTGTTTGTTCCCAACATGTATTCTCAATGCACTTATTTAAACATCAGGGAAGCTTTGTCATCTAATTTTTCTTAGTGATGTCTATTTCTTTTGTCACTACATGTATCTTAGAGGGAATCTGTTACTCTTTTCACCAAATTCTTATTTTATATGTAATCCAGAAGATACCTTCTGTGAAATTTTCCAGCGTTTCTCATTATTTTATTGTTATTTTTATATTTTAATTCATTGTAATAACCAGAATTACAACAATCATAATTCGATACTAGTACCAGCAATATGTTTGGCATTGTAAACAAATAAAGGCAGTTTTCTGTTCTAGAGAGCTTAGAACTTTGCAGATGGACACTGTTGAAGATGGGACCTCCTGTGAAATCCAGAGATGGGAATAATTTAGCATTTAGTACTGTAGACATACTGAACATAGTGCTTCCTATTGCAAGTATTCCTATTGACTTCCAACAAGCTACTCCTCTGTTATCTGCATATATGGTCTTCATCACCGTGGTTTCTGTGCATCTCACAAGCATGTTTTCTTACAATACCCTTCTGAGGTGGGAAAATGTCACCCCATTTTAGAGACAGGCAACTGAGCCACAGAGATTAATGCTTTATAAATAATAGACAAAATAGATTTGTGAAGATCAAAATAATGCCAAACCAACCTAATTTTCTTCTTTGACAGGGTTATTAGTGGATGGGAGAAAGCTGTAGACATGATATATCTTGATTTTAGTGAGGCTTTTGACACAGTGCCACATGACATTCTCATAATCATACTAACGACATGTGATCTAGATTAAATCAATAATAACATGGGTGCAAAACTGGTTGAAAAACAGTATTCAAACAGTAGTTGTCAATGGTTCACTGTCAGACTGGGGGCCATACCTAGTGGGATTCTGCAGGTATCTGTCCTACATCAGATACTAGTAAATATTTTCAGTTATGATTTGGATAATGGAGTGAAGAGTTTTATAAAGTTTTCGGATGACACCAAATTGGGATGGGTTTCTAGCACTTTGAAATAAATGATTTGAATGAAAAACTCTTGACAAACTGGAGAACTGGGCTGAATTAGACAAATAAAGTCAATAAAGACAAGCGCAAGGTACTATACTAAAGAAGGAAAAATCAAATGCACAAACACAAAATAGGGAATAGCTGGCTAGGCAGTAACACAGGTGAAAAGGCATATAGGGTTACAGTGACTCAAATTGAATATAAGTCAACAACATGATACAGTTCCAAAAAAGTCAAATATCATTTAAGGGTTTATTAACAGGATAGAATTTTGTATATAAGACACAGGACATACTTGTCCTTCTCCACTCCACGCTTGTGAAAACTCAGATGGAGTACTGTTTCCAGTTCTGGGTGCCACTCTTGAAGAAAGACCAATTGGACTGTCCAAAGTAGGACAACAAAAATGATCAAAGGTTTAGAAAACCTGATCTGTGAGGAAAGGTTAAAAAAACTGGGCATGTTTAGTCTTAAGAAAAGAAGAATAAAGAGTGGTGAGCCTTGTAGGTCTTCCACAATGTTAAGGGCTCTTATAAAGACAATGGTGATGAATTGTTCTCTATGTCCACTGAAGGCTAGGAGAAGAGGTGTGAAGCAAGGGAGCTTTGGGGTAAATAATACTAAAAAACTTTTTAACTATAAGCATACTAAGCACTAGAAGAGCCTCTCAAAGGTGATTATAGAATCACTGGAGGTTTTTAGGAACAGGTTAGACAATCACCTGTCAGGGATGATCTAGGTATACTTGGACCTACTTCCACACAGGAGACTGGACTAATGACATCCTTCGAACAAAGTCTGTAGTAGAGTTGAGAGTTAAATCAAAGTCTTTTCTAGAGCCACAGTCCAATGATTTAACCACAAGCCCATCTTTCCTTTCTACTGCCTGCTAAAGGTGAAATTTGATTGCCCACAATGGAATACATACAGGAAGTTGTCTGAAGAGTTTGGAATGTTCTTCTTTCCATTATAAGGAGAACAGACTTTTATTCCAATCTGTACACACTACAAATACTTTTAACTACTTTTGGCCACTCTAACCACTTTCATAAGAGAAATTAAAGCACCACATTCCAATCCCATTGTTTTTTCTTCTAATCAGATCTCTTTTCCCCTTCCCTTCACTGCCCCAGACCCTCAAGAATGATGCTATAGATGGCATCACAAAGTCATTTAGTTCCAATGAAAAGGATCTCTTTGATTACCTGGTCCGCAAGAAAGCAGCTATAAGGTGACATTACTGCCCCTGTATAAAACTATGGTACGCCCACATCTTGAATACTGTGTACAGATGTGGTCTCCTCACCTCAAAAAAGATATTTTGGCCTTGGAAAGGGTTCAGAAAAGGGCAACTAAAATGATTAGGGGTTTGGAACGGGTCCCATATGAGGAGAGGTTAAAGCGACTGGGACTTTTCAGTTTAGAAAAGAGGAGACTGAGGGGGGATATGATAGAGGTCTATAAAATCATGAGTGGTGTGGAGAGGGCCGATAAAGAAAAGTTATTTATTAGTTCCCTAAATAGAAGAACTAGAGGACACCAAATGAAATTAATGGGTAGCAGGTTTAAAAACTAATAAAAGAAAGTTCTTCTTCACACAGCGTGTAGTCAGCCTGTGGAACTCCTTGCCAGAGGAGGCTGTGAAGGCTAGGACTATAATAGAGTTTAAAGAGAAGCTAGATAATTTCATGGAGGTTAGGTCCATAAAAGGCTATTAGCCAGGGGATAAAATGGTGTCCTTGGCCTCTGTTTGTCATTGGCTGGAGAGGGATGGCAGGAGACAAATCGCTTGATCATTGTCTTCGGTCCACCCTCTCTGGGGCACCTGGTGCTGGCCACTGTCGGCAGACAGGATACTGGGCTAGATGGACCTTTGGTCTGACCCAGTACGGCCATTCTTATGTTCTTATGACATTACTTGGGGACTTTGACATTTCTTCAGGATTAGCAGCAACTTAATTATTTAAAACTTGCTGTTCAGTTCATGCCCTACATCTTCTGAGTCAATTAATAAGCACACAAATGTTGATGCGGCATTTAAACTGTGATGGCAAGCTACATAGTTTAAGCTAATCAAAGAAAGGCTTTCTAAGCAAAACAAAAATGAAAAATTATATAGTTATCACAAGGCTGTGAGTGGTGTCCAATAAAGCACACAACATAAAACTCCAAACCCTATAAAAGGTACATGACAATATTATCAGTGTTTCTATGTAATATTTTAAATCAGTAATGTATAAAAAGAGGAGAGAGCTGTTTGAATTACCTTGCAGTACCTAAAATTAAACGCTTGCTGAAAAACCTTGGGAAGGGGTTTAAAATCATTGTACAGTTCAAAGTTAATCAAGTAGCTGCTTGATTGGATTAGAACACAGAAAAGTACAAGCTACAAATTTCAAATTGCTGTTATAGAAATATCTCCTGCCTTTTGAGTTGTCTGCAGACAGATTCTTGACATTATAAAAATAAACAATACCCTTTTTTTCTATTTGAAAACTGCACAATATCTTTCTGGGATGTTTTACAATATCAGTTTAATAAACCTTTCTATGCATTACAACAGGAATGAATGTCCGAAATGAAGTTACATTCAGTTCTACCCAATCAAGACAAAAAAAACTGTAATAGCTACCACATGACTAAACTCATGAGCCACATGATGAAGAGCTGGGAGAAAGTTATTGAAAAGAGACTACAAAGAGAATAAAGGTTCATGTCAATAAGTTTGGAATTATGCCAGACAAGTCAACAATGGATGGTATCTTTGCATAAAGGTTGCTTATCAAAAATATAGAACAACAAGGAAAACTCTGCATATAGTCATCACTTTGGAGAAGGCTTATGACTACATTCCAATAGAAGTCATATGGTAGTCTATGAGAATGAAACAGACAGCTGAAAATTATTGTAGACTCACCTGGGACATGCCCGATGGTGCTGTTACCACAATTAGAAGGCCATAGGCAGAAACTGAGCAATTTCTGGTCAGCATTGGACTACATCAAGGCCTAGCAACAAATCTCCTTTTGTTCAGGCGGATGGCATAGTGCTCATGGAAAATAGCATAGAAGAAGTGGAAGAAGACTGCATTGGGAAGAAGTGGCATGAAAATCAGCAGTGTTTCGGGGTAAGTATACCCAGTCACCACTTTTGGGTGCTATGGTCCCACAGCCAAGCTCCAATAACAATCTTTTTCTCTGGTCAGAGAAGCCAAAAAGACAAAGACAGTAGGGCTGTCTTTAGACGCAGGATAGCATGGCTTAATGCCCGGAGTCTGTACTAAAGGGCACCTCTATTGATCAGTATGACCTAATGACTAATGCTGAAATAAGGCTGCTTAATTACCAGGATCAATACAGCTGCCTTTCTGTCCAGAGTAGTGTGGTCCAATTGCTCAAGTCAACAGGGCTGTCCTTCTATGCAAGGCAGTGTTGTCCAGTGACCAGAGTCAATAGGGCAGCATGGCCTACTAGCCACAGTCAATGGGACCACCATTTAGTGCACAGTGGTATAGCCTAATGGCCAGGATCCTAAGGATTGTCCCTCTTCTCTGGGCAGTTCAGCCTAGTGGCCAGAGAAAATAGGACTACCTTTCAGCACAGGGCAGTATGGCCTCATGGCCAGAGTCAATGGGATTGCTTCTGTGCAGGTCAATGTGACCTAGTGGCTGTAGCCAGACATGAACCCCATCTTGTTTTCCCCCCCCCAGAGAGCAAGAGAAAGGCAGTCAGCCTTTGATGCCCTGGGAACGCAGGTGTGCTGCCTGTCCCTGACTCTACCATAAACAGAAGCCAGACAGTAAATGGGCTAGCTGACGACCCGGGAGCCACCCATCGCCCTGATGGCTAGTACCAGTAATTGACACGCCTGCACTGTCCCAGGAGAGGAATCTTCGCCCATCACATACCAGAAGTGCCCATTGTCTGCATTTTCCCAGGTGTGAATTATGCTTTGCACCCTTCGTGGGAAACTTGGCATTCAAACCCATTTTCCCTAATTGGCCACCTGAGACCAGGAAGAAGCCTACGTGACCCAAGGGGTATAAAGATGGGTTTAGTAGCCCACCACATTTGAGCTCCAATCATCTACACCTGCTGGCAGGTATTGGTTGTCTCCCGAGGTCTGTGGGATGCCCAATCTCGCCCTACTTCTTCCCGAGGGGTTGAGAGAAAGACGCTGGTCACGCCAAGTCTGGAACGCAGGGGTGAGAATATATACCTGCTAGGTGTCTATTTTGCATGCATTTAATAAGAGCTCAGAGAACCAAAAGGGTTTCATGGTACCTGTAAGTGACTCATTAGTGTAATTTCTGTCCTGTCCTTTGTAGTGGCTGTGTTATCTGTGACACAGTAGTAGCATTTAACAGCTAAGTTTACCCTGTAACAATAAAATAGTAACTGTTTAAGCTGTGACCTGACTCCTTCAGTTGCTGTAACAGAACCAAGCACAATTTTAAAAAGAACTCCAGCCGGTCATAAGGGACAGATATAGGGAGAGCTTGAGCGTTGGATCGTGTCGCTTCCAGGGGACAGATCCGTTGGGGCATCTCTCAGCCTCCCCAGGCTGCCCACTGCGAAGGGATCGTGTATCCTAGCAGTCAAAATCTGAGGTGTAATAAGCTCTCCCTGTAAACTTCTTAGGGCGCCCATCAACCTCCTCCAGGTTGCCCGCTGCTAAGGGACCCCAGTCCTAGCAGTTGAAGTCTCGGGTGTATAATACACACACACACACCACTCACTGCCCTGACCACCGGCTGACAGTGGCTAAAGGAGGGAGTGGGATGGCAGCTAGGGTAGAGGAGCCTGGGCCCTTTCTATTCCATTGGGTCCCTGTCCAAGTCCTTACCAGCAGTGAGTGTTCACAACTGGGTCAGCAAGGATCCCTCCAAAACAAGCTCTGTTCCTGGTTCCACAACTGAATCAATGTCTCATGCCCCTAAGCTACTTCCTGCCTTGTCTTCCTGCTCAGTGGTCCACATGCCCTTGGGTTCTCCAGGATAGTCAGTGGTGAAGCTCCCAATGATTCCTTCCCCTTACAGCTTCTGTGGGCAGCTGCGTATTCACCTGTGTCTGGCTGGGCCTGGACTCTGCTCTGTGGGGCTCTGACAGCTCCTAGGCAGAAGTTTGCAACACATGACCTCTCTTCTCCCCCGTCAGGGCAGACTGAGTTGAGCTGCTCCTTTTTATACTCAGTCCACAGTCTGGCATTAACCCCTTGCTGCACATTGCAGGGCAGTTGTATCCCATCACAAGCAGAAAGAAAAACCGTATATGCTCTGTAGACTTTGCAGGAAGGCGAGATTGTAAGTAGAAAGGGCCAGCCAAAGGCACAGAAGTTCAAGTTTGATACCTTAGGATAGTGTTTCTCAACGGGGGGCCTGTGGCTCCCTTTTGAGAAAGGTGCTAACAGGACACTCTAGCTTCTTTATCCAATGGCTCTGCAGCCACGGATCCTCATGACTCCAATTGGTTCCAGTTTGCCATTTCCAGCCAAGGGAAGTCACAGGAAGTGACATAGCCCTCAGCCCATTTTCAGAAACACTGCTGTAGGACACTGGTGAACTAAAACAAAAATGAATAAGAACAGGAAAGGCATGGACTAAACAGGGAGAAATGTGTGGAGTAATCTGCAATAGGAGAATGTCTATCAAATTGAAAAACAATTATCTACAAGACGGTAAATTAGGCCTGCATTTTTGTATGGTTCAGGAAAAATTCAGAAAAGGGCAACAAAGATGATTAGAGGGTATGGAACAGCTGCCATATGAGGAGAAATTAATAAGACCTGGATTTTCAGTTTAGAAAAGAGAAGACTAAGGGGGATAGAGATATGATAGAGGTCTATAAAATCATGACTAGTGTGGAGAAAATAAATAATGAAAAAAAGTTATTTACTTGCCCCCATAACACAAAAACCAGGAGTTATCAAGCAACATTAATAAGTAGCAGGTTTTAAACAAACAAAAGAAGTATTTCTTCACACAATGCACAGTCAACCTGTGGAACTCCTTGCCAGAGGATGTTGTGAAGACCAGGAATTTAACCAGGTTCAGACCTCTGACACAGCTCAAATACAGAGAGGCAAAGGACAGAAGTGTGTGAATATTGCAAATATTTTTCTATGACAATTCAATTTAAAAAAACCTCACTTTTGTTCAAGGTCCTGTTGTCTTCTGTGACTATTCTAGCAAATGAGTTTAATGACACTACCTTTTCTGCTTTGGCAAGTGTTAAAGTAGCTTTTGCAAAATAGTCATTGGTGAAAAAAGAATTCTTAATTTGTAAGCATGAATATTCACAGGAGCAGCCTCATAAGAGTTACTCTTAGCTAATCAGGGAACAAAAACATTCCACCTGACCTACGAGTACAAATATTTATTTATTTGTATTACAACAGTGCCTAGGAAATCAAATCCCAGATTTGGATTCATAGAATCATAGAGGTGGAAGAGACCTCACGAGGTCATCAAGTCCAGCCCCTTGCCCAAGGCAGGACCAATCCCAACTAAATCAACCCAGCCAGGGCTGTGTCAAGCTGAGACTTAAAAACCTCTAGGGATGGAGATTCCACCACCTCCCTAGGTAACCCATTCCAGTACTTCACCACCCTCCTAGTGAAATAGTTTTTCCTAATATCCAACCTAGACCTCCCCCACTGTAACTTGAGACAATTGCTCCTTGTTCTGCCATCTGTCACTACTGTGAACAGCCTCTCTCCATCCTCTTTGGAACCTCCCTTCAAGAAGTTGAAGGCTACTATCAAATCCTCCTTCACTCTTCTCTTCTGAGGACTAAACAAACCCAAATCCCTCAGTCTCTCCTCACAGGTCAGGCAATCATTTTGGTTGCCCTCCGCTGGACTCTCTCCAATGCGTCCACATCCTTTCTATAGTGGGGGACCCAGAACTGGACACAATACTCCAGATGTAGCCTCACCAGAGCCAAATAAAGGAGAATAATCACTTCTCTGGATCTGCTGGTAATATTCTTCCTAATGCACCCTAATATGCCATTAGCCTTCTTGGCTACAAGGGCACACTGTTGACTCATATCCAGCTTCTCATCCACTATAATCCCCAGGTCCTTTTCTGCAGAACTGCTACTTAGCCAGCCGGTCCCCAGCCTGTAACAATGCTTGGGATTCTTCTGTCCCAAGTGCAGGACTCTATACTTGTCCTTGTTGAACCTCATCAGATTTCTTTTGGCCCAATCCTCTAATCTATCTAGGTCACTCTAAACCCTATCCCTGCCCTCCAGCGTATCTACCTCTCCCCCTAGGTTAATGTCATCTGCAAACTTGCTGAGGGTGCAATCCATCCCCTCATCCAGGTCATTAATAAAGATGTTGAACTAAACTGGTCCTAGAACCGATCCTTGGGGCACTCTGCTAGAAACCAACCACCATCCTGACATCAAGCCGTTGATCACAATCCATTAGGCCCGACATTCTAGCCAGCTTTCTATCCATCTTACAGTCCATTTATCCAATCCGTACTCCTTTAACTTGCTGGAAAGAATATTGTGGGAGACTGTATCAAAAGCTTTGCTAAAGTCAAGGTATAATATCACATCCACTGACTTTCCCATATCCACAGAACCAGTTACCTCATCACAGAAGCTAATCAGACTGGTCAGGCATGACTTGTGAATCCATGTTGACTATTCCTGATCACTTTCCCCTTTTCCAAGTGCTTCAAAATGGATTCCTTGAGGATCCCCTCCATGATTTTTCCAGGGACAGAGGTAAGGCTGACTGGTCTGCAATTCCCTGGATTGTCCTTCTTCCCTGTGGCTCAGGGTCGCCCCTCCACTCTTCTCCCAGCGACCTCCTCTCCCGGCGGTGGCGCCTCTTTTAAACGTCTTGCCACCGGTGCGTCTGATGTGAAAGGGTGGGGGGGCCACGTCGGCGTCCTTAGCCCCTCCTCCTCTCCCGTTCCCAGCTGGCTCTTGCCCGGGCCAGCATTGCCGGCTATCCCAGGCATGCGCGGTCTCGGCTGTGGCCGGGATGCCACCACCGCTTCTTCCCCTGCTCCTCAGGTCCTGCCGGGCTCCAGCGTGGAGCGTAGTGCCGCCTCTGCTGGCCCCCCAGCAGCGGCGGAGCAGGCAGAACATCACCGCGGGCGGCACGGCTGCTTCTCCCCAGTATGCCAGGGACAGCGCGGCAGCCATGCGGGGCAACGGAGTGGCCCCGTCAGACGTACAAACACCTTAGATAACCAGTTGATTGCTCTACCTTCTTAATTCGAATCAGGGGTCCTCCTCTGTTACTCATTCCTCTTTGTGTTTTTTCCCAGTATCTGACTTCCCCACTTACATCAGGGCTTTGGTCACTGTCCCCCAACAAACCTAGTTTAAAGCCCTCCTTACTAGGTTTGCAAGCCTGCTCGTGAAGATGCCCTTTCTCTCTTGGTTAGGTGGATCCCATCTCTTCCTAACAATCCTTGTGCCCGGAAAAAAAGCCCTCTCTCCGACACCACCTGCGCAACCATGCATTTACTTCCTCAATTCGACGATCCCTATCTGGACCTTTTCCCTCAACAGGGAGGATGAATGAGAACACTACTTGCGCTTCAAATTCCTTGATCCTCTTTCCCAGCACTGCATAATCTGCAGTGACCTGCTCAAGGTCATTCTTAGCTGTATCGTTAGTTCCCACATGAAAAAGCAGGAAAGGGTAGCGATCCGAAGGTTTGATCTGTTTTGGAAGAGTCCTGGTCACATCCTGAATTCGAGCTCCTGGTAAGCAGCACACTTCTCAAGATTCCAGGTCTGGATGGCAGATGGATGAGTCAGTCCCTCTTAGGAGGGAATCCCTGACCACCACCACCATCTTCTTTTTGGGGTGGTGGTCATGGAACCCCCATTCCTAGGATTACGCATCCCATGCCTTCTGGTACATGGTGTTCCCTTCTGATTTCTTCCCTGGAGGTCTCTGCCAAAGCATTCTCCACCGCAGTGCCTGTGGAGAGACCCTGAAAGCAGTTACTTACCTCTACAGGAATGGGGGATACCTGAGTTGGCCTTCTTCTTCTAGAGGTTACATGCTGCCAGTTCTCTTCCTTGTCCTGTACTGCCCTCGCTGGCTCTTCAGCCTGCTGTGCCTGCAGGATTAAATGCTGCCTTCTATTGAGGAAGTCTTCATCCTCTCTGATAGAACATAGGGTTGATAGTTGGGCCTCAAGTCCTCTAGTTTTTTCTTCCAAAATGGTGATCAGCTTGCACTTAGTGCAGATGAAATCCCTTCTATCTTCCGGGAGGAAGACAAACATGGCCAAGGCTCAACAAATCTGCTTATCTACTTGCCTGTGGTGAGTAGATTTCAGCTGGTCACCCCATTCACCGGCGGTTCGCGCATGCGCAGTGTGGGTCTCGCGCATGCGCAGTGCGGGGCTAGCAAGTGGTTTTTGCCACGATTGTCGAGCCCTGAACATGGCATATGCTGTGCAGGTAACAACAGCAGATCTATCACTATCCATACCTGCCTTCCCTCTGAGAGATTCCTCAGATGTTTTTAAATGCCTCCTGAGCTCCTGTGGGATATTTCCCTGACAAACTCACCTGTTGGCTGCTGCCCTGTTCGCTGCTTGCTGCCCTGTTCGCTGCTCTCTGCGTTCACTATGGTTGCCTTTGGTATAAGGCTGAGGCTAGTCCCAGCTCAAAGCCTTGCCTATGTTGCAATCAACCCCTGAAGGCCCACCTGAGCTCAGGAAGTTTTGATTATAGTTTAGTGTAAATGTTTTAAAGAATGGCAAGTGTACCTTGCCCCCTTCCCACTCCCCTTCCAAGCTCCCTCTGAAAACTCCCTGTTTGCAAGCTCCCTGATCACTGACTCATTGTTTTATAAAGCCCTGATAGCACCACCCCCTGATTAAGGCTCAACCAATGAGCAGAGGCTTCTAGATTTCAAACCTTGATTACAAGTTCACAGCTTCCAGCTGCCAGCCACAGCACACACTCCTTGGAGAGGAAAGGGGGGGGGGGGAGAACAAACACAGATAAACAAACACAAGCTCAGCACACAGCAAGAAACCCCCAAACACAAACACACACCACAGACAGCCACTTGCCTCAAGGGTCCTGTATTAGTTCCTCCTTCACCTGGAGAACTCCCTCTCAAAACTCCCATATTTCTGGGAACTGGACATGTGATTCAGTGTAGGTGTCAGAAATAAATTCAATACATGAACAGTGGGAGATCAGGTCACAAAATGATCACAGTATAGCAAAAAAAAATTGAACAATTGGCTCAGCACTTGACAGTTTTACTTGAATTTAAAATTTAAAATATTTTTAACAAGCTTCTTGTGAACAAGCCCCAGAATTATTTGGAGAAATTATTCACCAAGCTAGTCTCAGTTAGGAAAAGACTCAAGAACCTATTTTATTCTGTTTTAATTTTCTGGGAGGAGGGCAAGTGGGTACGGGGAGATTCCCTAAGTAATGAGGTGTCCTCAAATATGTAAGCCAAAAATGGCAGATGTTTATGGTCAGCCATACATGGATCTAGCATGCATTGATAGATTGATTCAGGGTATGTCTACACTACAAAGTTAATTCGAAATAACAGCAGTTATTTCAAATTAACTTTAATAGCGTCTATACAGCCAAATCACTGTATAGCACTTATTTCGAATTTGGTAAACCTCATTCTATGAGGAATAACATCAAATTCGAAACAGCTAATTCAAAATAAGTGCTGTGTAGACACTTATTTCGAATTAGGGGGCCTCCAGCCCTTCCCAGTTTCCCCTGGTGGCCACTCTGGGCACAACCAGGAAAACTCTTCTCCTCTTCCCCAGCCCTGGGGCCCTTAACGGGGTAGAGTCTGGCCGCTAGGCATGTGCGAGAGCCAGGCATGCCAGCAGCCGCAGACCCTCAGCGAGTGACCACACAATGGCAGCCAGTGGCAACCAAACATCCCCCACCCGGTCCCCCTGCACCCAGGGGTCAGCCAGGGGCCGTAGATGGCATGCACCCTCATGGACTAGTGCAGAGATCATGGACCTCATTGAGGTTTGGGGGGAGGCCCCCAACATCCATGATCTCCGCACTAGGCGGAGAAATGCGGCCATCTATGGCCGCATAGCGGCCACCATGGCCAGGAAAGGCCACAGGCGCACCCAGGAGCAGGTGCGCCTGAAAGTGAAGGAGCTGCTGCAGGCGTATGCCAGGGCCACCAGGGGCAGCGCCGCAGCAGGGACTGCCACCTGCCTCTACTTCCCCGCCCTCGACCGAATCCTTGGGGGGCAGGGCGGTCCGCACCAACCCGGGAGGCAGCAAGCTGGGAGCTGAGGACCCTGACCCAGGCGCCGCAGAGGGGCCACCACCAGCTGTCCCAGCACCGGAGTCGGCAGGGTCGTTCGGGGAAGCCATACCAGGTAAGTGCCAGCACTGTCCCCTATCCGGGGGGGAGGCGGAGAGGGAGACCAGGGACTGCGCGTGTGGGCCATGCCTCCCACGGATCTTGCAGCCACCTGTGCACATGTGAGCACATGCCATGCCACCCTTGGACAAGTGGCTCCAGCTGCGTGACACCCAGGGGCCATGGCCCAATAGGCACACGCATGTGTGAAGAGACCTGACACGCTCCTGACCCCGGGGTGGGACCCAGCAGGACGCCCTCCCTTCACACGCCCCCTCTATACAGAGGCAGGGGACATTTCCCCCCCGCCTCGGCCGCACTATACACGGCACAGGGGCATGGGTGCGGTCTTGGGGCAGCTCCCACTTCTGGGGAGAGACGGACATCCCGACCATGGCCTCTGTACAAGCACATCGGCTCTGACGGTGCAGGCACGGTCATCCGCACCTCGCAGGGGGCGCTGGGCATCATCCACTGTGTCTTCAGGGAGAAATGACCACTCCCCTTCTTTCTCCACAGCCACACCAGCTGTACGTTCAGGGCGCACCACCCTGCCTGGGACATGCTCCCACACCCGAGGGTTCCTCCGGACCACCAGCACGTGGCAGGGGTACCGGGACCAGCACCTGGGGACACTGTGAGCCCTGCACCGCACCATCCAGGCCTGGGTGCAGGAGGACGTGCAGCTCCGCTGGGAGCAGCTTGCCCAGGACCGTGCCATGTGCTCACACCTGCAGGCCCTGCTGCAGAATGTGCTGCCCCATGCCGCCCCAGTGCCTGCTGCCCCCTCAGCTACTGTTCCTCTTCCCACTCCTGCCCCCCCCACCTCTCCCTTCTCAACCTCATACCCTCCTCCTCAATCTCCACACCCCCCACCTCAACCTCCACACCCTCCTCCCCATCCCCCCAGGGACACCGAGGCCCCTGCACCTGCCGTGCTGGGAGACATGTGGCCCGATGAGACCCCCACCCCTAAGCACTGAGCTTCCCCTCCCCCTTCTTCCCCTTGCTTCCCCCTTCCAGCTCCCTCCTCCCAGTTTTCCCCCTCCCCCTCCCACCCTCTCTGCTCCCCTCTCCTGCCTCCTTTCCCCAGTCTCCCCAGAGTTTCATTCCCCCTCCCCAGTTTTGTTAAATAAAGACAGTTCATGTTTATGAAAAAACGTGTATTTTATTTGACATCAGGAAGGGGGGCTAGGGAGGGGTAAGTGGAAGGACATGAAGAAGGAATGGGGCACGAGCCCCCGGTAGGGTGGCTCTGAGGGCTTCTCGGGGAGGACGCTCTCCTGCAGGGCCTCCTGGATCCTGACAGCCCCCCAATGGACCTCCCGGATGGCAGCCTGCAGCAAGTGCAGCCGGGCTGATGGCAACGACCCCACGAGACACACTGGTGTGCCCAGGGACAGGTCTGGTTCCATGTTGCAGAATGCCGTGGTGTCCCGAGTGAGGGCAAGCAGAGCACTCCGAGACACAAATGCTTTGCTGTCCCTCAGTGAGGTAGACCAGCAAGCAGAGAAACCTGAGAACTGTCTGTCCGGGATGGGGGGGTCGGGTCCCTTTAAGCACAGACCTCGGCTAGCCTGAGGCAGCAGCCCCACACACTAAGTCCAACCCTGATGCCCTGCCAGCACTGGTTCCGGCCACCCTTACCTTCGATTCAGGGTCCACTCAATGTGGACGTGCTATTTCGAATTAGAAAAATGCTATTTCGAATTAGTTTTTACATCTAGATGCGTTATTTCGGATTAGCTTAATTTGAATTACCTAATTCGAAATAAATTAATTTGAAATAGCGCTGTAGTGTAGACATATCCTGAGTGATCAAAAATACACTAGAAATCCTGGTACGTGGTTCTAATAGCTAATTACTCTCACTGGACATAAAATGAAAAATTTTAACAGTCTGAATTTGTCTAGTTTTAGCTTCCAGACACTGGATCTTTATCTTGATAGCTCTCGTTGTTGCCTCCTCACAGAACTAATTAGATGGTTAAGTCTGCCATTGTGTGGTCCTGGTCTCTCCTGTTAAATATCCCTTCTGAATGTTAATTACCTTTCTAATATACCTAATTATTCCTAGTTGTCCCTAGTCCATGACTCGAGTCACTCCCCGTATGGATAGGTGTGATATTATCTATTTTAATATCTTTAGATACCTGTCTGATTTTCAGCAACTATTTTTTGTTTTTTTTTAAATAATCTGAGCCCGACTGTCATGGGGTATGCCCCTGGCGTGGGGTGCACCCCCTTTTAAGGTCCCCTTACCCGCTCTATCAGGGTAAATACCGCCTTCACAGTTCCAACCTAAAGTCCATGCCCCCTGTCAAGGTGAATACGGCCTTAACAGTTCCCCATAAAGTTCATGCCCCTCTCTCAGGGTGAATACGGCCTTAACAGTTCCCCATAAAGTTCATGCCCCTCTATCAGGGCGAATACGGCATTAGAGGCCTAGCCGCTCAGAGAAGCCTCTCCTGGCCCAGGGGTTTGATTAGCTCGGGAAGGGAACATGGGTGGTAGGGGGACCTGGGCCCTCCCTCTCCACCGGGTCCCAGCCCAGGGCCCTTTAGGCAGGGACTATGGCTCCTGCCCGCTCGGCGGGGAATCCGGCCGATACACGCCCAGCCGCGCTATCAGTCCTCTGCCCTGGGCTGCTTCCTACCACGCCCGGGTTCCCCTGGGGCCCGTTCGCCTCCGAGTCAGTACTTGCCGGGGTTGCGGGCGCGCTCCTGCCTCCCTGGGGTTGGCAGCTGCTGGCTCTGTCTCTGGGTCAGGCCCGGGTGGCGACTCCGGTCTCAGCTGCTGCAGAAACACCGGCCCGGCCCGGCCCGGTCTGGTCTGGTCTGGTCTACTCCCTCATCCTGCAATCCCCCTGGCTGCAGGACTTCCTCTGCTTTTATACTCAGGCTCTGCTGGGAGATGCCCAGCAGGGCTGGAGGGGAGGGGCTTTCTCTGCCAGCTGGGCCTGGGCTACCCCCTGTCCTTCAGTGCGGGGCCTGTCCGCCCCGTCACACAGACCCTGCGCTCCTTGTCTACTGACTTGAATGAGAACCCAACCTGAGTAAGGAGTGTGGGTACTTTCGGTGCAGTCACTTTAAAGATTCTGAAATTCAGCTTTCTGAATTCATCTCATCTTTCCTTTGTTCCAGTTATAAGTATCTCCATTTCTAGTATCTTTCCCTTGGTCTCACTGGTGAAGTCTGAGGAAAAGCAACAGTTCTGGTTCACAGCAGTCTTACATGTGATATTACCTAATATATGTCATATTCCCTTAAGACTTAAGGTCTTTATAGCTTCTCTCATTTAACTTTTCATACATATACATATTTATAACAGGTTTGATTTGTCTTCTCAGCCAGTGTAGTCTTTATTATTTTTATTATCTTACTTGATCTTGTTCACATGCTTTCGCTGTGTGCTTGTATGCCTCCCTGTGCACAAATGGCAGGTAATTTATATTTCTTGTAGAATCCTCTCTTATTGCTTTCCACAGTGATGATTATTTCCCATTTCTAGCATGTTTACTCGTTAATAGTTTACATACTTGCTGACTCCTTTCCTAGTGTTGTTTCAACTCACCTCAGATGCCTAATAAATGGGATTAACTGTATTTGTCTTTAGGGAGTGGGGCTAAGTCCAATTATTAAATATGATGAAAAAGCACATAATCACACACGCCAACACGTAGGGAAGGTCAATCTAATCAAATCTGTCCAGGTTTTTATACTAAGCTGATCACCATGAATTTTTGTGCCCTAAGCCACCTTTTAATCTTCCCAGCCAAGATATTATTGATTCCCAGACGTAGATCAGGGAGAAGCAATATAAACTCGCTACAGGGGCTTAATGTCACTGCTATTGCTGGGAGTAACATTCAATTTTTTTAAAAAACTGATTTCTAAAATCAGGCTCATAAGCCTGTATTTAGACCCAGAAATAAATAACCTGATATTGAAAACTACTCAGCACCCAGACACTTCCATTTACTTCCTGTAGTTTCCTCCCTCATTAATGATATACCTCCTAACCTCTTCAGCAAATGAGGCGAGGTTCTACAGACCACAGTCACACTCACTACACAACCCTGAGCACCCTTCATGCAATAAACTGAATGAGGCATAGATCCTGAGGAAAAGATAGTATATGATCATATTTAAAGATGGTACCATAAATTAAATAGACAAGGGGTTGAATTAATAAAGATGGGCAGGAACATGGTGAGACAGTAGAACAGGAGAAGGGATCAAAAGGAAAGACGTCCACATGCAGAGACCAAATGAAGAAGGAGACTATAAGAATGAATAAGAAGAAAGAAAATGAAGCAGAGGAAGTAGTGAGTGGACAGTATAAGATGGTCTAAATGTGAAAGATAAAGAATCAGAGAAAAAGAGGTTTCAAAGAGAAGAGAAAGGAGATATTAAAAGGAAATACAATGTGGTGAATGGTAAGTAGATGGATAGAATGGGCTGGAGAGAAAAAAAGAGGAAGAAAATAAAGAATGGAACAATCAAGACAAAATAGCTATCCTTTCTTGTACTCATTTGACCTTTCCCCTCCCCACCCCACACTCTAGGCCGCATATCGCACTCTGGCAGCATATCGTGGACATTAGTGAACTACAAGGGACAGCACACGTGGAGCAGCCAACCATCCACCCTGAGTGATGCTGAGAACCCTCTAGTCTCATGACTCAGCCACTTCCAGGACCAGACTGAGAGGCAGGCGACCCAGCTGTATTTCTGGGATGCTAGGTTTGTGTGGGTACCATGCTCAGTGCTAGTTTTTTGTCTTTGTTGTTGTTGTTAGAGACAAAAGGAAAAAAATCTAATGTTTTGTGTATTCTGTGTAGAGATACATTTTTCACTAAAAATGTTCAGGCCCTCAGTAGAGTCTTATGGAACCTTCCAGACTTTGAGAACTACATTTTCTTCAAGCCTACATTTTCTTCAGCTGTTGTCAGCCATGCCTTTATGAGTGTATAAGGTCAGAAGCATCTCCAGTCAGGGCATGTCTACACAGCAGGGCTAAAGCCAAAATAATCTACGCAACTTGAACTATGTCGATGGTGTAGCTTAAGTCAAAATAGTTTATCTTGGCTTTTGGCACTGTCTATGCAGCAGGAAGTCTGAGAAAGATCACTCTTCCTCCAACTTCCCTTACTCCTCGTAAAATGAGGGTTACAGTAGTCAGAATAAGAAGTCCTCCATCTTGACATTATGTTGTAATAATGGCTTGCTATGTAGATGCAGACTATGGGTACGTCTACACTTGCTCCCTAGTTAGAGCTAGGGATGCAAATGTAGGTGACCGAAATTGCTAATGAAGCGGGGATTTAAATATCCAGTGCTTCATTAGCATGATCTCACTGGCGCATTACTCCGCTTAACAGCTGATTCGAACCTGGAAGTGTGCGCCGGGACGCGTTAGTTCAAACCAAACCCCTTGGTTTGAACTAACGTTACTCCTCAAAAAATGGAGGAGTAACATTAGTTCGAACCAAAGGGTTTGGTTCGAACTAACGCATCCCGGCACGCACTTCCTGGTTCGAATCAGCTGTTGAGCGGAGTAACGCGCCGGCGAGATCCTGCTAATGAAGCGCGGGATATTTAAATCCCTGCTTCATTGGCAATTTCAGTCGCCTACATTTGTATCCCTAACTCTAACTAGGGTGCAAGTGTAGACGTGCCCTATGTTATTTTGGAATAACATTAGTTATTCCAAAATAACACTGCTGTGTAAATGTACCCTCAGTGAGATATAAGAACAAACACGAGTGAAGTGAGAGCCCAGTGGCAATACTGTGAACCCTGTTTTATTGTGTAATTGTGAAAGTGTACTTGTTTTTTAAGCCCTGAAGAGTGAACATAGCAACTAATAAAGAATGTATTTAATGCCAGGGATATCTACTGAAACCCTATCCGTGCAACAATATAAAAGAAATACTGTTACTTCTTTTGTTATGCTTAACTTGTCATGTTTGATGACTTTCTAAGACTGTGGAACATAAGATTTTTGCTCTCCCTAATGCTGTCTTTTTTCTCACACAGAAAATAAAAGATGCCCTTAGGAACCATTCAGGATCTCAGTATAGGAAGCAAAAAGCCTAACTGCAATCTAGTTTGCAGCAAGGGAAAAATATCATTGGAAAATATCTGAAACAGAACAACATAGACTGGGCTTTAGGCAATAGCAATCATCCCAGGGCAGAAGAAATTGAGGGGCAAAGTTAAATGATGGAAGTCCATTACTAAGGAATTAGCAGATTTACCTGAAGATAAGGCATGGAAATGTGAGGAAAGTGATAGAGTATCACTGAGTTTTCCTGGCAGCATAAAGGAGAGTGATGATAAGGAAGGATGTGTTTTGCATAGAAAGGAGAGTAATGATAAAGAAAAATCTGGCTTACATGAAAAAGAGAGAAACAGTAAAGAAGAATCAGCCTTTCATGATGACAGAAACAGCAGTGAGAAAATTACACATTGCACACCACAAATCAATATATCTGATCCTCCTTTATGACTGGTGATCTTAAATTCTGCCAATATTGATCATACAGTTTTGAACAGGGCAGGCAAAACTGAGTATATCATCAGTAAATAAGCAGAGGTGACACTTTTCAAAGTCACATGTGAAAAATATGACAAAAATGCCATGTCATTCCTTGTGCTTTCTGGGTACAATTACAGGCATAATTTAACGGATACTCTGAAGCAACATGAAAAGTCAGCCGGCCATTTTATGGCTTACTCCAAATGGGTGGAGGCTCAGTTGAAGCTCAAGCTGAATAAATGCACAGATGCAGAAAAACAATGTGTTATTCATGAAGAAACCCAAAATTGAAGCAACGTGTTTGAGCATCTGATCTCAATTACCCTCTTCCTCGAAAAGAATGATTTGGCTTTCCAGGGCTTGTTGGACAAATTGTTCGCTGAGCATAACGGTAATTTCCTTGGTTTTGTAGAATGCCTTAGGAAATGTGATGTCATGCATGAGCACCCATGTCAAGTAGTTAGTTATGGACCATTATTGAAGCAAAACAATGCAAAACAAACTGACAGACTGTATGGCAAGGAAGGTCTTGAGAACATACTGATGTGGTTCGGCAAAGCAAAGTACTATGAAATGGGCCACAAATACAATAAAAAATATGGTATTCAGAAGTTTAACCAATGCAAGGGGTGCCATTTGGTTTAGGACAAGCCTTCAACACATTGAATGCCAGACAAATGAAATAAATAGCCAGCAATTCTGTCTATTCTGCAGAAATATTTGTTGTTCATGCATAACTAGCATAGGGTTTCCTATGAACACATAGAATCATATGGTTGGAAGAGACCTCAGGAGGTCATGGAGTCCAACCCCCTGCCCAAAACAGGACCATTCTAAACTAAATCATCCCACCCAAGGCTTGGTCAAGCTGGCACTTAAAATCTATAGGAATGGAGATTCCACCAACGCCCTAGGTAACCCATTCCAGTGCTTCACCACCCTCCTAGTGAAATAGTTTTTCCTAATATCCAATCTAGACCTATCCCAGTACAAGTTGAGACCATTGGTCCTAGTTTTGTCATCTGTCATCACTGAGAACAGCCTCTCTCCATCCTCTTTGGATCCCTCTTTCAGTTGTTGAAGGCGGCTATCAAATCCTCCCTCACTCTTCTTTTCTGTAGACTAAATAAGCCTAATTCCCATAGCCTTTCCTCATAAGTCATGTGCTCCAGCCCCCTAGTCATTTTTGCTGCCCTCCACTGGACTTTCTCCAATGCATCTGCATTCTTTCTGTAATGGGTAGCCCAGAATTCGATGCAATACTGCAGATGTGGCCTCAGCAGTGTCAAAAAAAAAGGGAATAATCACTTCCCTAGACCTGCTGGCAATACTCATAGACTCATAGACTTTAAGGTCAGAAGGGACCATTATGATCATCTAGTCTGACCCCCTGCACAATGCAGGCCACAGAATCTCACCCACCCACTCCTAGAATAATCCTCTCACCTATATCTCAGATATTGAAGTCCTTGAAACAATGGTTCAAAGACCCCAAGATGCAGAGAATCCTCCAGCTGTGATCTGTATCCCATGCTACAGAGGAAGGCGAAAAACCTCCAGGGCCTCAGCCAATCTACCCTGGAGGAAAATTCCTTCCCGACCCCAAATATGGCGATCAGCTAAACCCTGAGCATGTGGGCAAGACTCATCAGCCAGACACCCAGAAAGTTCTCTATAGTAACTCCTATCATCCCTCCATTGACCTATTTACCACTGATAATGAATGGTCAATTAGTTACCAAGATCATGTTATCTCATCAAACCATCCCCTTCATAAACCCATCTAGTTTAATCTTGAATCCAGATAGATCTTTTGCCCCCACTACTTCCCTTGGAAGGCCATTCCAGAACCTCACTCCTCTAATGGTTAGAAACCTTTGTCTAATCTCAAGTCTAAACTTCCTACTAGCCAGCTTTTATCCATTTGTTCTTGTGTCCACATTGGTATTAAGCTTAAATAATTCCTCTCCCTCCCTGGTATTTATCCCTCTAATATATTTAAAGAGAGCAATCATGTCTCCCCTCAGCCTTCTTTTGGTTAAGGTAAACAAGCCAAGCTCCTTGAGTCTCCTTTCATAAGACAGGTTTTCCATTCCTCGGATCAACCTAGTGGCCCTTCTTTGTACCTGTTCTAGTTTGAATTCATCCTTCTTAAACATGGGAGACCAGAACTGCACACAGTATTCCAAATGGGGTCTCACCAATGCCTTGTATAATGGCACTAACACCTCCTTATCTCTACTGGAAATACCTCGCCTAATACATCCCAAGACCGTATTAGCCTTTTTCACGGCCATGTCACAATGGCGGCTCATAGTCATCCTATAATCAACCAGGACTCCGAGGTCCTTTTCCTCCTCCGTTACTTCCAACTGATGTGTCCCCAGATTATAACTAAAATTCTTGTTATTAATCCCTAAATGCATAACCTTACACTTCTCACTATTAAATTTCATCCTATTGCTATCACTCCAATTTACAAGGTCATCCAGATCTTCCTGTATGATATCCCGATCCTTTTCTGAATTGGCAATACCTCCCAACTTTGTGTCATCCACAAATTTTATCAGAACACTTCCACTTTTGGTGCCAAGGTCAGCAATAAAAAGATTAAATAAAATTGGCCCCAAAACTGATCCCTGAGGAACTCCGCTAGTAACGTTCCTCCAACCTGACAGTTCACCTTTCAATATGACCCGCTGTAGTCTCCCCTTTAACCAGTTGCTTATCCACCTCTCAACTTTCATATTAATCCCTATTTTTTCCAATTTAACCAATAATTCCCCATGTGGTACTGTATCAAATGCCTTACTAAAGTCGAGGTAGATTAGATCCACTGCATTTCCTTTATCTAAAAAATCTGTTACTTTTTTGAGAAAGTAACTCCTTCTAATGCACCCCAATATGCCATTAGTCTTCTTAGCTTCAAGGGCACAGTGCTGACTCGTATCCAGCTTCTCATCCACTGTAATCCCCGGGTCCTTTTCTGCCGAACTGCTGCTTAGCCAATCAGTCCCCAGCCTGTAACAGTACTTGGGATTCTTGCATCCCAAGTGCAAAACTCTGCACTTTTCCTTGTCAAACCCAGATTTCTTTTGATCCAATCCTCTAATTTGTCTAGGTCACTCTGGACCCTATCTTTATCTTCAAGGGTATCTACCTATCCCCCTAGCTTAGAGTCATCTGTGAACTTGCTGAGGGCGCAATCCATCCCCTCATCCAGGTCATTAATAAAGATGTTGAACAAAACTGGCCTCAGAACCAACCCTTGGGGCATGCCACTTAATACTGATAGCCAACCCGACAGAGCCATTGATCACTACCCGTTGAGCCTGATGATCTAACCAGCTTTCTATCTACCTTGCAGTCCATTTATCCAGTCCATACTTCTTTAACTTGCTGGGAAGAATACTGTGGGTGACCGTATCAAAAGTTGACCCATTTCAGTGGAAGGATGGCCTCCAAAAGTATATTTAGGCACAAGAACTTGTTGAATGGTGCCATTTCTCTAACTGAAGAGGAAGTTTGTTTATCAAGGGTGCATCTACACAGCACCCTAAACTCGAAATAAGATATGCAATTTGTGCGACGCAAATTGCATATCTTATTTCAAATCTATTTCAAAACAGTTTATTTTGAAATCTGGCGCATCTACACAGTGCCAAATTTTGAAACAATATGCTATTTTGAGACATCCCTTAACCCTTGTGGGAACGAGAGTTACCAGGATGCCGAAATAGTGCACCTGTTATTTCAAAAAATAGTTTGAAATAACTGGCTGCTTGTGTAGACACAGGGTAGCTATTCCTATCTCATAGAGCTGGAAGGGACCTTGAAAGGTCATCAAGTCCAGTCCTCTGCCTTTGCAGCAGGACCAAGTACCATCCCTGACAGATTTTGCCCCAGATCTTGAAATGGCCCCCTCAAAGATTGAGCTCATAACCCAGGGTTTAGCAGGCCACTGCTTAAACCACTGAGCTATCCCTCCCCTGGCATCATGAAATAGTGGTGCAGTGTACATGTACCCTAAGAGAGTTCCAAAATAACTGCCTGTAATGCTTTACAGTTTTATTTTAAGAACACAGGAAATATTAAGAAAGAGTCTAAATACCTTTATGAAATCAGTTGGTGTGTTGAAGTGGTATGAGCATAGCACTGAAAATCTGGAACCTAATAAACCCAATTCTTACAGCTCATCCTTTTGTGGCTTGAGGTGAATAATTTCACTTCTCTGCCTCAGGTTCCCAATATGTAAAATGAAGATAACTATACTTATTTCCCTAATTCACAAAGTATCATGAGGATTAGTTAGGTATAAGTGCAGTACAGAGAATGTATTTAGCTTTCCTTTGCCATTCCTTGAATGTGTAAGGGATGAAATAATAATTAGGAGACCATTATCTATCAGACTCCTCACTGTGCTGTGCCTTTTGCTCATTTTTTAAATAGTTTGCTATGCCAACTATCTGCGCAAAGCTGGGCTAGCACACAGACAGAATACACATATAGTCAAACCCCTAACAAAATCCATCAACAATAGCCTAGAAAGTGTTAGTTCTCATGGAGCTAAAAGGACTGTAGCAGAAATTCATCATGCAGGGTATGTCTAGACTACATGGCTCCGTCGACGGAGCCATGTATGCTAGTTTACCCGGCATAGTCAAAGAAGCGGGGATTTAAATAATCCCCGCTTCATTAAAATAAAAATGGCCACCGCGCTGTGCCGATGACCAGCTGATCCGGCACAGCGCGGCAGTCTAGACGTGGCGCGGTTGACAAAGGAAGCCTTTGTCGACCACTCCAGTATGCCTCGTGAAACGACCGCCTTTGTCAACCGCACCGCGTCTAGACTGCCATGCTGTGCTGGATCAGCTGGTCGTCGGCACAGCGTGGCGGCCATTTTTATTTTAATGAAGCGGGGATTATTTAAATCCCCGCTTCTTTGACTATGCCGGGTAAACTAGTTTACATGGCTCCGTTGACGGAGTACTCACAAAGGGAAAACAACCATCACCATTGGCAGTTTTTTCCTGAGCAAGGATGGCAGAATTTGGCTCACAGTATTTTAACGTAATCACTGACTGACATATAAGCCAGGTCTACACTAGACCTGGAAGCTCGACTTAAGGTACGCAACTCCAGCTATGTAGAATATATAACTAAAGTCTGCTTATCTTAACCTGAGCTTGGAAATGTCCCCACAACGGGAGGCTGACAGAAGCAAATGCTCCCATTGTCTTCCCTTACTCCTTGTGACTGTGAGTACAGGTGCTGGCTGGAGCTGTCCTCAAGGTTTGATTTACAGGTCTATTCTAGACCCACTAAATCAAACACCAGAATGTCAATCTCTGGTGCAGCAAGTGAAGATGTGCCTATAGATTATGGGCCTGATTTTCATTCAGGGATCCTTTTCTTCCACCTTAAGATCAATTTACACCATCAGAGAAGACTAAAAGGGTCTTAATAAATGAGAATCAAGTGCTAGATTTCTGATATGTCATTAAGTTGAATGAGCCCTGGTTGCTCAAGATAAATAGATTACAAAGCCAGAAGCTACCTTAGAGCATATCATCTGACTTCCTATATAGCATAGATTATAGAATGTCACCCAATTCCCCTTGCACTGAATTCAATTATTTAAGTTTGTCTAAAGCATATCTTACAAAAAACACGCAGTCTTCGTTTGACATCAAGGGATGAAGAATCTATCACTTCCCTTGGTAGTTTGTTGCAGTGGTTACACAGTTACTGTTAAAAATCTGTGCTTTCTTTCCAGTTTGAATTTGTCTGGTTTTGATTTCCAACCACTGATTCTTTTTATGCCTTTCTCTGCTAGATCAGTGGTAGTCAGTATTTTCTTCCCATGCAGGTACTTACACACCCTTTTGATCTTCTTTTTGACAAGCTAAATAGATTGATCTCTTTAATTCTCTCACTAGACAGCATTTTCTCCAACCCTCAAATCATTTTTATGGATCTCTTCTGCATCCTCTCTACTTTTTCAATGTCCTTTAAAAACTACCAATACCAGAACTGGATGCAGTATTGCAGTACTGTTCTTACCAATGCAGTATACAGATGTAAAATTGCCTTCTTTCTCCTATTCACTGCTCCCCAATTTAACCATGAAAGGATGCAATTAACTCATTATTGGGCATAATTAACATGTCCTATGAAGTAGCTGCCTGGTAATAACCAACAGTAATATGCACTTAAAACATAATACAGTGTCAGTTCAGCACAATATAAATATGGTTAAATTGCACTAATCCATGAATGTATTTAATTATCTACAAAATATTTTTGTCTGTCATCTGAACACCTAGAATTTTAAAGGGAACTAACAGTTTTTAGTAGTATGAAATAACTGAATTTAAGATTTTTATTTTATTTGTAATTTAGGAAAAGGTTTATTGTAGCCAAAACAAGAACTCATTTTTTGTGTAGATTTTTAACCATTTCAGACCAAAAGGCCTTGCAACTAAAACAAAACCTCTCAGTGAGCAATTCTGATTACACAAAGTTGATTAAAAAGGAAGTAATTGGGATCCCAATAGAAGAAGACATCCCTATTCAGGATAGCACATAAGCACATCCCTCAAGTTTAAGCCCATTGTTTCTGAAGGCAATGGGATTTACATATGTCCTTATAGTTAAGCATATGCTTAAGTGATGCCTTCAATAGCAATGGGCATAGGGCATTTGCTTAACTATTTTTCTAGACCAGGATATGAATGAGGAGCTTTATTGTAGGGACTATTGCCCAGTCATGCTGGAAGACAGACAGCAGGAAACGTGTGTGGTTTCTATAGGCAGTAGCTTTACCTGGCAATAAATTGTGCAGTGCAGGTCATCATCATTTCCTTAATCATTTCCACATAATTCCCCACGTAGTCCCAGGCATCCCCTTTCTGGGACCCTGACATCCACCCCTTGCATGAGAATTAAGAATTAAGGAAAGGGGTAGGAAAGAAAGGGGGGTTGGCTCTCCACTTCACCTGATGTAGAAGACTCAACCCCCACTTCCTCAGACCCCCTAAGGGATGCTTCACTTTAAATCCTTTTCCAATCCATTTCCCTTTTGTAACAAGTACCTCCAAGGAGGCACCAGCAATTCACTTGGCTGCTTACCTCCATTCCCTGCTGCATTCCCAGATATCTACCAATTCATTCCTTCATATCCACTCACAAGTCAGATGGTGGGAACTAACCAGAAGGAGCAAGGACAGACAAGAGTCTCAGTACTTGTTGAAGGGGCTGAGGTTACCTAAATGTGTTTCAAAAGAAAAAATGCAGATTTGTTACCTCCCATGCAGGGACAACTGTACAATCGACCTAGAACTCAGGGCAAAAGTGCCCCATGGACGGATATACACTAGGCTGAAACAGAGCTAAAGGCATTATGAGTGTATATCCAGGAAAATCTCGAAAAGAGCAGGGACACCGGTCCTTTGGTGCGTGTGGGGACAGATCATTATGCCCCTGTGTAGACTATCACATGATTAATCAAGGGAGTATTGGTAACTGGTACCACTGCTTCTTATCCCAGAATTGCTGAACCACATGTGGACTGCCAGGATCTTCTCTAAACCAGTTCTGCAGGGGGGCATACAATCTAGTGCATGGGGAGTTGTCTGAGCAATGATGCAGACTGCCTGCCTCCAGACCTAATTCCAGCTGCTGACATTTGTTTGTCCCTGATGCCACTATTTGCTTGTTGACTGTAACCTGGTGCCTGGCCCTGAATTCCTGATACCCTGACGCAGCTTGTCCCCAATCCTGCTACCCGTCTTCTAACTGGAAACGAGTAACTGACCTATACACACAAGCTTCCCAAAGCTCAGCCCTGACATGCCTCTCCATCCATCGGAGCTGTCTCACTGCTGAGGGTCAGAAGCAAACCTGTGGGCCAAATGCCAATATTATTCGCTGATAGTGATCTTCTGTGCCCATACATGTGATCCTGAACAAAGGAATAAACACAGAGAATTTAGCACATAGGCCACTGAATTATCCTCCTTTACAGGGGCTCCAACTTTGTATGCATTTGGATGCAACACAGACAAGTTTAATGTGCTGGCTTGCCACTCCAAGCTCTGCTGCAGATGTAACCCATGCAATCCTGAACAAATTCACCAGAGGTACCTCAACAATAAGCATTCTTTGGCATTGCCACGAACAGAAATTTCCTTCTCCAAGATATCTACTTGTCCTGTAAACAGAGTGATACTTATTCTAAGCAAGTCTGTACTGCTTTGCATGGGCAAATCCTAGCCTGCCCCTACTCTGCTAGTAATATGAATTTCCTTGCCATCTCTTAAGTGTTTAGCTGACATACTGAGAGCAAGGGTCAGATCCCTCCAGGCCGGCCAATGGAGCGGTGGGGGTAGAAGACACTTGCGCAGGAGTCCAGGCAATTAACAGGACTCAGGGGCCCTGACTGGCCCCATAGGAGCTCTGAGTGCTTTGGGGAAAGCGTCTTTGAAAGAACTGAGATGAACGGTATCGAACAGCCTCCTTCTTTCAACCACAGAAGTACCCTCACATAAAACAAACACATTCTGCTCTAAAACAGAAACATGTGCGCTCTATCTTCCATACTGAATCTTCAATATGATTCTTTATACACTCACTAGAGATACTCAGATATGGAAATAGGTTGGTCAAAAACTGAAGGGACAAATGCATTCCCCAGTGAATAAAATATCGTTCTCAGGTTGGTCGAAATACTATTGGCTTTTATTTCATTTTGGATCCCCATCTATTGCAACAGCCTACTCAGCAACCAAATCACATCATTGCTCCAAAGACTCATGAAGATAAAGACTCAGCCTGAGGGGAAATAGAGATTTCTGTCTCCAGTCATCTCCCGTGGAGTGTAGCACAAAATGAACAATGTAGGAATGGAAAGTTCCTAAGAAGTTGCAGCCAGCAGCAGCACTGGGAAGAGAAAGAGAGCTCCTAAGTTAAATGAACAGAAAGTTTTAGGTTTTAATTCTTGTCTATTTCCAGTTGTATCAAGCAGGTGTATCAATGCAGCATGCACTTGCTGTGCTTGAGTTCCATGCAGGCATGTTCAGAAATAAAGTGTGCTTGCTGTGCATGCAAATGCACCTGCTGGGCTGCTGAAAATACCAGGCATGTTCCCATGTATGTTTAGCAGGGTGTACCTGCTATTCTATAGAATGGTCCACACAAAAAACTCCCATATTGCTTGGACTACCCTTTTCTTTCCCACCTTTTTATTCATATAAAATAGAGTATAATTGAGAAAACAGAACACGAAGTCATATTTTAGAATAATTGGAGTGTATTCTGTAATGGCTCTGTGTCACAACTGAAACAAAAATGCAGCCATCCACTTAATTTGTTTCTCTATATTACAAACTAAACTGTTAAAAGAAGGCCAATAGCATTTAGGGGCATTTACCAGATTTAAAAAACACACACTGATTCAATGATTCGTGGAAAACCTACTGTACTCTTATCAGCTTAAATAAAACAAGGAATTGGCAGTTTCCCAGAGGAAATGCAACAGCAAGCCTATATACAGTCTAATGGTGCAGAATCGGTTTCTTTCTTTCTTTAAATAAGTGGGTGTGGCTCTGCTAGAAAGACTGGACTCATTTTAGTTCAATGAAATCTTTCTATGAATCACAAATATTATAGCTATAAACCAACCATATTTTATAGTAGTTGAAAGTATGCAAAACAGCAATGTAGATCCTAACACTGACTCTCATTAGTGGATTTTAGTATGTTCGGCAGTGGTCTGCTTGCTCCCACCAGTGTGTTTGCCCCAAATTCTGTGTAAGGTGGGCCATGTGAGGTGCCAGATGAAAGCTTATGCTATGCTACTTCTGTCTGGGCTGCTCATGTACTTGTATGATCTGGGTGTGTAAAGTTATGAATATGGGCTTTATATGTATATTTTAAATGTTTTCTACTGTGAGGGGCAGTTGCTCAAAGCTGTATGGACAATGGCTCTTAAGGGTTGCCAGTTCATACCTGAGGAGCACGCAATGGCCCCTTGCCTGAGGTCACACCTGGATACCCCGTGGCTTCTTGCCAGAAAAGGACATCAGCTCCATTTTGGGAGGCACCAGCACCCAGGAGAACAATGGATTTCCCTTCCCATGGGCAAGTTTATAAAAGTATCCTGAGGGTGCCTTCATCTTGCCTTCAATCCTGCTCTTGACTTCAGAAGCATCCTTGCTATGGACAGAGGGCCAGGAATGATTTGTTGACCATCCCAACATAGGATGTACAACAGAGACTTTTAAGCTGGCCATTTGCTACATCTCTGCTAAGAGCCTGCATCGAGAACTTGGTGACTGATGTATGTAATGTGCTTTCTTTAACAGTCCTACTCTCAACCTTTTCTTTTTTTTTAATAATAAAGCTTTAGATTTTCATTTTTGAAGGATTGGCACAGTGTGCTCTTTTGAGTAAGATCCAAGGTATAAATTGACCTGGGATTGTGGCTGGTCCTTTGGGACCGGGAGAACCTGTTCAGAGTTGGTGAGATTGGTTTTATAACCTCTCACCTGTGTAAAATGTGGTGCTGATTGTGGCACAGGTAAAGCTGGAGTGTCTAAGGATGCGTCTACATAGCACCTTAAACTCAAAATTAGTGCTCAAAATCTATTTCGAAATAACTTATTTTGAAATTTGGTGTGTTTTGAAATAAAATCTCTTATCTCTTGTGCAATGAGGTTTACCGGTATTGCGAAATAGCATGCCCGTTATTTCAAAAAATATTTTGAAATAACGGACCGCTTGAGTAGACGTGGGGTAGCTATTTTGGGATCTTTCAGGATACTGAAAGAGCAGTGCAGTGTAGACATTCCCGAAGGCAGTTGCTTGTGGGATTTCTTGCTGGTTAGGGAGGCAGCTGAAGTGCCTTGTGTGACTGGTTTGGTGCATTGTAGGGAGGACCCCAGTCTCGGACTGTAAGTAGCCCTGGTTCTAAGCAATTTGCCCTGATTTGACCCTCTCAGCAGTGCCCCCAAATAACCTGGTATATTAAATTATGGCAAAGATCAACGATCATGATATAACTAGGAAAAGGCATTTGTTTGAAAAACAAAGGTCATAGTATCACAGATTTCAGCAAGACACAAAACTCAATGACCAGGAATCTATCCTCAATATACAAACTGCCATAACACTATATATTTTAATCTGTCAATCTAAGTGTTTAATGCCAATAAATAATGAGAATTTGACACCCCATCCACCTCTATCACCATGAAGAATTTCTTAATTGAAGTAACACTCTCTCCTGTAATATTCTGGCTGTGCAAATGAAACCTAAACTAGGTGACAGCTAATGCTGGGCAAAAAATGTTAGCTTAATTCTTTTCACTGAAAATTGCAGATTCAGCAACACCAAAACATTTCACAAGTTTATCTCGATTTTGCCAAATTGTATTAGTTGAAAAAAACCTAAAAATATTCCAAAAATCAAAATATTTTGATTTTTTAAAACTCACTTCTAAATGTCCTTTAATATTATTTTAAACATTAAAAAAGTGATTCAAATTGAACCTAAATGTTTTAGTTCTGGTCAATAATTTGTTTCAGGTTTGACCTAAAATATTTTTTTCATTTTTCAGAATTGCCAATTAAACAAAAAAAAATGTAATTCAACAAGCGTTAGTTATTGTGTTTAATTTTTGTAATGCATTTAAATAAACACAAATCATATACAAGTGCCGTTTGATAACTATTTACTGGCTAACGTGCCTTTTCTTCCAACAAAGGCTTTTACAATTTTTCTGAAATAAAAATGTGTCTGGCTAACTTATCCCATAGCAAATCTGACCATCCCAAGTATAACATCTCTTAGAACTGAGACATGTGTTTCATCATAGACTGGCTATTAAAGATCAAAGAAATTACACTGGTCTAATTTTTTCTACCGTCTAAATATTTACTCTGTGAAAGCAGAATGCTGTAAACCCAGTTAGGACCTATCACCTATTCTTTTATTTTCCAGCAAATGAGGTGCAGTGAGAGGTAAAAGCCTGAAGAATGAAGCCTTCAGACTTGGGACTCTCTGCTGAGTCTGCCAACAAGGGGGCAAATTAGTGCCCATTGCCCACAGGAATGGTAATTTTGTAAGGTGTACACCTTTCCTCTACCAACTTGGCTGAGACTATTTCACACAAGCTTGACAGTAGGGCTGGATTAAGACATACTGTAAGTAGAGGTCCTCAACTGTAGCATACTTAGCTTGTGCCTAAATCTGGCACACTGGGGAGCAAATTGGTGAGCAGGGATGCAATACCCCCCTTCTCCAACAGGCTTGGAGCATTTGTGTGGTGCTTTTTCAAGCATATTGTACACAGAGGTCACCCTAAGCAAGTGAAGCAACTGCTTGGGGTGGGGAAACTGGCTAGGGTAGCAGATTCCTAACAAGGTGGGGTGTGATTCACATTAGCCTGCCACCGTGCAGACTGTCTGTGTGTACCCTGACATGCATTAACAGTTCCTTCATGTGTTTTGATCTAGTCCTTTTTGAAACAGCACTAAATTGAAACTAAGAAATTGTTAATGTGTGTCAGGAAGATGCATGTGGCATACACTGAGTGTAACACCACAATAACAATATCGACACAGGCATGGACGGCTGATATGCTAGGCGGGTGAAGGCACAGGCTTTCCAGAGTGCCAGCCTAGCCCTGCTCACACTCTGTGCCAGAATGTGGAAGTGTACTAGGGCAGAGTGTTGCTGCTTCTTAGCGCCTGTCCTCCCCGTGCTCTGGGGCCAGGGAGGCTGGGGCTGCGCACCTTCTACCCTCCCCAGCGATCTGGGACTGGAGAGATAGGGCTGCATGCCCTCCACCTGCCCTCCCCTTGCTCTGGGGCCGAGGAGGTTGAGGCCATGCACCCTCCTCCAGTCTCGTGCTCTGGGCCCAAGGAGAAGGGGGCCTACACCTCCACCTCCCCATGGTTCTGGGGGGAGGAGTGGCTTAGCTCCTGTGTGGGGGGCAGGGCCTGGGCAAAAGGGGCAGGGCTAGGAGCAGAGCTGGGGGCCCTACTTTCACCCCAGCACCCAGGCACATAGGCCTCAACCTGGACCATGAGACTGGAATGCCTGTCCTGTCCGGGCAGTGGCAACCCAGCGGCCACTCCCTAGGTAAGCCCAAGAGGTTGCCCTATAGGTAGAAAGCAGATAAACTGCACCTTCTGCCCCACATCTGCCTTCTGCCCTAGCTCTCCTGCCCCCATGTTCTGTTTCCACCCCATCTGCCTCCATCAGCCTAGGGTCTTACTCCCCATTTTCCATTGTCATAAACTTTTTAATATGTGAAGGAACTTAGGCATGTCCACTCAGTTTCACAGCATGTCTGCACCCTAATATCCTGTCATCAGTACTTTTAAGAAAATTATATAGAATTTAGATCACAGCATAAGACATTTTTGCCGACATCATTTCAATAATGAAATAAATGACTGGCAGTTAATGGTATTTTAATATTCTTCTAACAGTCTTTTTGACACTTAGTATCTCTTTAGCAAGAAACCAAAGAAACATGAAATATACTACATTATACAGGCACCAGATTGTCTCACATTTGTAGTCCTCCTATAGTTAGAATAGATTTTTGCTAAATTCATGAGGCATCGAAAGGCAACACTTCATCACAGTGAACAAATCCAGTGGTCTTATTAAAAGATAATAGCAACAACCCATCCCAGGGGTATCTGAGATACCACAGTTTGTACTTAACCTAGAGTAGGATCTCATTGTGGTATCTGGGATACTATAATGGGTGTAGTAAATGTTTCCTATTCAGTGTCAATCACTGTGAAACATATTTTAAATACTTGCTAAGTCAGAAGCAACTAAATATAGATCATTAGTGCTTTCTAGAACTTTGCAAAGTCTGTGAGAATTTAGTAAACTTTAATTTTTATTTACAATTGTTAATCTCCTATAGTATCTTCTTCATACTTTATGAAGTTTGTCAGACATTGTGCTATCAATAAAGTATGAGTTAGCAATAGCTCTAACAAAGGTAAATCGGAGGTGGTGGTGGGGAAAATCTGTATTTTGTTTTCAAGAACTTTAAAAAGACTGACAAAACTGCACTAAGGATTTTACACACCCTAGACAAGGGGTGGGCAATAATTTTTGACGGGAGGTTGAGGGCCACACTCTTCCATGGTATTAATGGAGGAAGTACTACATCTGGGATGGAGGTTGGGTGCAGAAGGGAGCTTGGGGTGAGGGATTGTCATGAAGGAGGGCCTGTGAGGTATGGGGGTTTGGGTGAAGGAGACGGTTGTGATCTGGGACACGGGATTGGGGTGCAGGGGTCTGGGTTGTGACTTAGGGAAGGAGGGGGTTGTGACCTAGGGCAGGGGACTGGTGTGCAGGGGTTTGGGTTGTTACCTAGGGGAGGAGGAAATTGTGAACTGGGGCAGGGAACTGGGGAGCAGGGTCTCGGAGGGGGTATGGGCTCAGGAGGCAGAGGGCTTGGGTTATGTGGAGTAAAGGGGGAAGGCTAGGATGCCAGAGGCAGACTCTAGCTGGGAGATTTACCTGTGAGACTTCCGGCCAGCAGCCCAGCATGTTCCCAGGCAGGAGCCAGCCCTGCCCCTGAACAGGCTGCAGAGGCCATGTGGGTCTGTGAATTAGAGCCTGAGGGCAGGCCCGGCCAAAGAGTTTGCAGGGCCCAAGGTGGCACGTTGTGATTGGTTGCACCGTGTGGCCGGGTGGCTCCCAGCCAGGGCAGCAAGCGAACAGCTAGGCAGGCAGGCAGGCACTGGGCAGGCAGGCAGGCACCGGGCCGTAGGCAACCGCCTTGCTTGCCTTGCACTAAGGCTGGGCCTACCTGAGGGAAGGGGAGAGTAGTGCTTTGCGCACTGCCTATTCTTGAAACAGACAACTCCCATTGGCCAGAAACCGGCCAATGGGATTGTGCTGGAGGTGGGAGTAGCATGTGAAGCACCACTCTCCCCTTCCCCCTGCTCACAGTTTATGAAACACAAACGGCCCAGCAGATGTTTTTCTGAGTGGCTTGCAGGGGGCGGGGCAAGCAGGGAGTCTGCCTAAGGCTCCCTGTTGTGTCTGCAAGCCAGATCCGATAGCTTGGCAGGACAGATTCAGCCAGCAGAGGCTGTTTTGCCCAAGCCTGCCCTAGACAGTCAAGCCTGCAATGGACTATAGAACTGTACCCCTGCACACACTCCTGCATTAGTTTTGCAAACAGTTCTGAAATCTCTCCACATTCCAGAAAGAATTGTTAAACTATGTGCAGGTTGCACAGACTTTATAAGGTTTGTGATGAAGCCAATTCAGGAGGTTATATTAATTTGTAGTTGTTCAACCCATTAAAATATTTGATACATGCTGATGGACTGCGCAACAAACCCTGTAATCCTAAATTAGCAGAAATTATATGAATCATTTCCTTCAGGAACTTTGAGTAGTCTATAAAAACTCCACAAGAGATATCAGCAACTCCTTCCTGCTATATATCATTTATACATATGGTATTGTAACCACATGATGTTCTTTATATACATATACATCAGTTAACTGAGATTAAATATTTATAAGATTTCACAGCACTTTATAATGTGTGTGTATACATACACATCTCTATATCATAGAAATGTATGACTGGAAGGGACCTTGAAAGATCTAGTTAACATGCCTGCATTTAGGTAGAACTATGTATTATCTGGGCCATCCATGAAAGGTATTTGTTTAATCTGCTCTTTAAAAACCTCCAGTGATAGCGATTCTACAAGTAGGACCTCTCTGATCCAGGACTCTGTGGACTGGCAACATCCGTAATCCAGCAGGACCATGGATATTGCTGGACCAGAGAGCCCCAGTGGCTGGCAGCGGGGGCCATCCAGGAGTCCAGTGGCAGAGTGGCCAGCGGCCAGGGCCAGGAGCACAGCTGGGATCGGGAGTAGGGCCGGGAGTGTGGCCAAGACTGGTGGCCAGGGCCAGGAGTGCAGCTGGGACTGAGGCTAGGACCAGGGGCTGGGACCAATGTCAGGAGTGTTGCTGGGACTGGTGACCAGGGCCAGCAGCTGGGAGGGGAGCCCGGTGGCCTCCTGGGAAACCCTAGAGGCTTCCAGCAAAGAGCAAGAATTGACTTCCCCTAGTCTGGCAAACTCCCTCGTTCAAGACTGGTAAGGTCCCAAAGGTGCTAGATCTAGGAGGTCCCACCTGTTCATGTTCCCTGGGCTGAGTGCTTCAGTGCCTGTACAGTTAAAATTTTTCCAAAAGTTTAATCTAAATCTCCCTTGCTGCAATTTAAACCCATTACATCCTCTTGACCTCAAATGATACAGAGAACTAGTTTTCACCCTGCTTCTTGTAATAACCTTTCATGTACTTGAAACCTGACATCATGTTCTCCCTTCTCCTCAATCCAGACAAACAATTTTTCAATCTTCCCTCATAGGTAATGTTTTTTAGATCTTCAATCATTTTTGCTGCTCTCTTTTGGGCTTTCTTCAACTTGTCGACATCTTTTACAAAGTGTGGTATCCAGAACTGTACGCAATGTGCCAGCTGAGGCCGTATTAGTACTGAGCAGAGTGCAGGAATTTTTTCTTGTCTCTTGCTTACAACACTACAGCTAATACGTCCCAGAATGTTGTCTTTTGTCTGTTGTTGTTGTTTTGAACAGTATTATATTTTTGACTTATGTTTAGTTTGTGATCAACTAACCCTCCCAGATCCTTTTTTGTAGTATTCTTTCCTGGGCTGTTATTTCTCATTTTGTACTTGTTCAATTGATTATTTCATCCTCATTATAGCACTTTGCATTTGTCCTTACTGAATTTCATCACAGTTATTTCAGAATATGTAGAAGCTTGTCAGCTTGTCAAGATCTTGAGATTTTGAATTCTAATCCTGTCTTCCAAAGGGTTTGCAACTCCTCCCCATTTGGTGTGTATAGCATGTGTGTACATACATCTCAGGGCTGTTGATTAATCAATTAACTCACTCAAAAAATTAGTCAGTTAATCACAATGTTATACAATAGAATACCAATTGACATTTAAAGATATGGATTTTTTCCTACATTTTCAATATTGATTTCAAGTACAACACAAAATACAACATGTACAGTGCTCACTTCGTATTGTTATTTTTATTACAAATATATGCACTGTAACATTATAAACAAAAGCAATAGTATTTTTCAGTTCACATCATACAAGTGCTGAAATGCAATCTCTTCATCATAAAAAATTCATTCACAAATATAGATTTTTTTTATTACCTAACTGCACTCAACATGAAAACAATGTAAAACTTTATAGAGTCTACAAGTCTATTCAGTCCTACTTCTTGTTCTGTCAATGGCTAAGACAAACAAGTTTGTTTAAATTTACTAGAGTTACTGCAGCTTGCTTCTTATTTACAATGTCACCAGAAAGCGAGAACAGGTTTTCACAAGGCACTTTCGTAACCAGCATTAGGGTTGCCAGGTGTCCAGTTTTGACTGGACAGTCCGGTATTTGAGGTTTCTGTCTGGGAAATAAATTGAGAAAATACTGGACATATAAATGTTTGGTATTTTCTAATTAAGTATGTTTTATTATTATGAGTATCAGTATGTAGTTGCATACTGCCTGGCTGGTAGACATGCTCATGCAGCGTGAGAGTGTCTACCAGCCAGGCAGTACACAACTACGGAGTAGAGAGAAGGGGGGAGGAGGCGGGGGAGGGGGCGGTGGCATGATGGAATCCCCAGGGCCGGACTCACTTGTGCTTTGCCAGGACCGTGCGTGGGACGGGCAGCACCCCGGGATCTGCGTGCGCCCGGGCAAGTCCCACTCCCTGCCGGCCGATTCTCTCCCCTCACTCCCCCCCGGCCAGCCCTGCTTCCCGCCGGCCGGTTCTCCCCCCTTCACCGCCCCCCCCCCCGATCTCCCCTGGCCAGCCCCATTCCCCCTGACCTCCTCTTGTCCAGCCCCGTTCCCCTCCCAGCTTGTCCCCCCGTCCCTCCCCGCACCTGAGGTCAAGTGTGTCCAGTGGGTTTTTTTAAGCCATCTGGTAACCCTAACCAGCACTGCAAGGTATTTACTGCCAGATGAGAAACATTTGTATGCACCTTCCTGCTTTTGGCCCCGATTCCAGAGGATATACTTCCCTGCGAATGATGCTCTTTAAAAAAAATAGTGCATTACTTAACTTTGTGACAGAGAGAGAATTGTATGTCTCCTCCTCTGTTGCATCCACCTTTTGCCATATATTTCATGTTATAGCATTCTTGGTGATGACTTAAGAACACTTTCACAGCAGATTTGACAAAATGCAAAGAAGGTACCAATGTGAGCTTTTTAAAAATAGCTACAGCATTGGACCAAGGTTTAAGAATCTGAAGTGCCATGCAAAATCTAAGAGGGGCAAGGTGTGGAATGTGCTTTCAGAAGTCTTTAAAGAGCAACACTCTGATGTGGAAACTACAGAACCTGAATCACCCCCCCAAAAAAATCTACCTTCTACCGGTAGCTTCTGACTCAGGTGATTAAAATGAATATGCATTTGGATTGTTATTCAAGTACAACCCATTATCAGTATAGACATGTCTTCTGGAATGGTGGTTGAAGCATGAAGGAACATATGAATCTTTAGCTCATCTGGCATATAAATACCTTGCAATGCCAGCTACAACAGTGCCATGTGAATGCCTAATCTCACTTTCAGGCAAGTAGGCAGCATTATCTTCTGCAGGTTGTAACCAGACATGTTTGTCTGAGTGACTGGCTGAACAAGAAGTAGGATTGAGTGGACTAGTAAGGTCTAAAATTTTACATTGTTTTATGTTTGAATGCAGGTGGGGTTTTTGTTACACAATTCTATATTTGTAAGTTAAACTTTCACAATAAAGAGATTGCACTACAGCACTTGTATGAGATTAACTGAAAAATATATTTTTTGTTTTTTACAGTGTGAATATTTATAATAATAAAATTATAATAAAAATATAAAGTGAGCACTTTGTACTTTGTATTCTGTTATAATTGAAATCCATATATTTGGAAATATATAAAACATTCCAAAATATTAATAATAAAATACCATTTTAATTTAACAGTGCAATTAATCACAATTTTTTAAATTGCATGATGGTCGTAATATATGCCCACATGCACGTTCTTGGTTGATTTTGAGTCCAATACCTGGAAGAACACAGAATGAGTACTGGTATGGCACTGTGAAATGTAGCTTCCTGGAACCAAACAGGGGATGTGTATTGTTCAAATATTAATCAAAACCCAGAATGTATTAACTACAGGACTAAACCAGCAAACAGTATATATTGATTATTGCAGGAGATAATGATTTTTACTGGGGGGGAGGGGCATTTTATTAAGTATTAAAATAGACATTGAAGATATTTTAAACATCCACCCAACATCTTTAATTATATTTTATGCACAGGAGAGAGAACTAATAGGCACAGAGATGAAATCCCTACCATCATTAGAAAAGATCCTTTATGAGTTAATACATTATTGCTTTTTCCTAGGTTGCCAAAAGAGAATTTTTTGGCAGTCAAACAACTATATATCACTCACTTGTCTTCACTGATCCACGTGTCTTATATTGAAAATCACACTTTCATGGTCAACAGAAGAAATATTTTGGGTTTATTAACATCCAAAGACCATTATTTCATACAATGTAGAAGAATAACTAAGTTCTAATAACTCTAAAGGAGCTCTTTTCAGAACACATCCTCATGTTGGAGGAACTATGTGGAAAGTTCCCATAGGAAACTTTTGAAGGCAGGCTCCCTGTGATCTGGCAAATTCTCTGGTTCGGCACCAGTCAGGTCCAGAGAGTGCCACATTAGAAAGGTTCAACCTGTAGATTTTAAATGTGATATGGAAAGAAACAAACCACCACCAAGAAAAGTCACTATGGCTTATAATGGCCTATACAGTGTTTGGCTTTACTTCAGTGACAAACAAGCTAATTTTTTTTCTTACTGTGAGTCACTAATGAGAACAATCCTGGAATATAAGTGAAGAAACTCCTGCTGATTATGATGAACTTTGTATCAAGTCCTTTGTTCCAGGCACTCAAGTACCAGATACATATCTACGTGTAGACATCAGTGACAAATCCCACCATTCTGAAGGATAACTATCAGGAAACCAGGCTGTGTACTGTCAGGCCTAGGAGTCAGCATGAATCAGGCCTAGTGGTCACAGTTCAAATAGCAGAGCTCAAGGTTAAAACAGAGTCTGAGCTGGGAGTCTGAGCCAAAGGTCAGGAACTGAAGTGTCCAAATGCCAGAGCCAATTGTTGAGATAGAAGCAGAACCAGGAACCTCGGTAAGAACCAGATTACACAGATTCAGGGAAGACAGGACAAGGCTGACATGGGGCAAGCCCAGAGAAACGGAGAATCCACAGACATATACACTGCACAGTCGCTGATCCTCTGCAGCTGCTGGGCTAACAAGCAAGCCACCTATGATGTTAATCAATCTAGTAGTTCCGCTTTGACCGAGCTATGCTTTCAGTTTCCTGACAACTGGGCAGGTGCAGCTGCAGCCTGCATGGGGCGAGTGATAGAATACGATAATCATGTACAAGTACCCATATTATACTACACCCAGGAAAGGAACTGAAGGGGGATAGGACTCCAAGGAGAGAGAGGAATCTGGGTAAAGACAAGAGCAAAACAATGAAAGCCTCATTGCGGAGGTCATTTAAAAATTAGACTAAATGAAATATTGGCAAATGTACTGTTAAAGAACAGTTGAGCACCGGTGGGGGAAGGAAGAGGAGGATTTACAGTATGACTCAATAGGTTATCATCCATCTCTCTAATTCTAAAACAGAATGAAATAAAACTGATAGAGAAATAAAAACTGTATTTTAAAGTGTCTGAGACAATAAACACAAACAACAGAGTTTAAAAAAATAAATAAAGAGAGAATACAAGGTACTTTAAGTCTAAGATTCAAGTTGTAAACTGAAACTGAAAAGTCTTTTTTTTTTTGGCTTGATCCCTGCAGGATTTGAAACCCACACTGTTGAGCAGTGTGTTTGTGCATGACAGCCAGGAAGTGTGACTGCCTAGCATCTGATTAGTAACACAAGAGACAGTCTCCCTTTTGATCTTACTCATATGGCACACATAGTGCTTTACAATATATAATGTATAGATTGGTCAGATCCCAATGTATATATATTATAGCTGAAATGGTGGAGAACTGGTAGACACTGTGGTAGCTGCTTAGTGGTGGAATAATAGGCAAAACAAGTGGCTTTTAGGAAGAAATCTGAAAACCCAATTCTAGCAGCTTTGTTCAGGAGAGCACTTAAGTGCGTGTTTGAGTCTCCCTGAAGTCAATGGGGTTCTTCAGCACATACTAAAGTGCTGTTCTGACGAGAGATGGACTTAGCTAACTACAGGTTTAAGAGCTTTCCTGAATAATAGCTTGAGTCAAATGTGTGCTGTATGATTGAATATGATTATTTATATCACTGATATGACCACTGTTATACAATTACAATGAATCTCATGAAAAGGCATCAATGGATAAGTTACAAATCTACCAAATATATTTATTTGGGTTAAATGCATCATGTTTGTATCTGAAGTTATGAATATTGGCTATGGACTTTTATCTTATACATATGTTGTATTCTGAGGTAATACTCACCAGATAAGATTTACATTAAGGCTAGACAGTTACATATTACTGGCCCATTAAGGACACTTCTCTTTAACAATGGGCCATAGAAGAAACTCAACTTTAAGGAGATCTTGCTGAATAGATTGTATTTTAGAGAAGCCTTTTTGAGGGTGCAGAAACAAACCAAGAGAAAGTTTACAAACTATCACCTATTCCAACACTACAATTTTTGTTTGTATATAACCTGGTTAAGTGGCTGATCGCTTGGGATTAGAAGGATGCTTTCTTTGACTAAATTGATTTTCCGTAACTATTCATCATAGAGCCCAGTTTCTGGGTGGTGAGCCAAAGGCTGGATGTCTATAGAGATTGCATTTGTTGGCTTCTTGTTATCCAGTGGTGAGACAGAAGTTTACTGGCTTGGTATAAGCTGATGATAGAATAGCCAGCAGTTTGGGGTGAGTCTGCCCTATTTCTCAGCAGTTTGCCCTGAATTTGGTATCCTCAGCTGTGACCTACTGAGCAACAGCAACAGGAAGGAATGAATATTAGTTTTCATGTAAAAAGGAGATTCTTTCAACCATGGAAACAGCATAGAAAAAGGGACTGGAAATTATTGATGCTCAGTTAAACAAATAAGACAAATGATGAAAAGTAAATTGCATGTTTTTTTAAATCTAAACCAAAATAAATGCTCAATATTCAAAATATATTCCTAAAGGTAATGCTAATAATCTAATTCCTAATCAGAAAAGGAAATGTTTTATTTAAATATGGTTCTTACCAACCGCTATCCCTTTAAGAGAAATGGCTTAATTAAGAGACTTTCATGTGTCGTTTTAGATGTATAAACTCAACAAACTGTAAAATATCTAATTATCTAATCTCTTGCACAGGTGAGTTACAAAACGAGTTTGTTTAAATTGGAACTGAGGAGGAATTCGGAGCAATAGAAAATGTGCTAATGACAGAAATAGGAACAATAACATATTGTCCTCCACCATAATTCACAATTTCCACCTTCTGTTCCTCAGAAATTATAGTAAACTTGAGTTTAAGTCTAAACACTGCAATTTAAAACACACGCCGTGATAAAAAAAATCCCCAGAGGTGTTATTGTGGCATTTAAGCTTTCTTTCAAAAAATATTACTACAGTCTTTCAACAAGTTTAGGGGCAAGTTAACCAACATTTAGAGAAACAAAAAGGCTCAACACATTATATTATTATTTCAGGTTTGCAAGTCTTCAGGCTCAGTCCCAATACAAATTAAAAACTCATTGGGACATCAGCGGGATTTCCTAAATTAAAGAATTCAAAGCATAAAACTGGCCATAAATAGCACAACCTTGATGCTTGTTGGAAAGTACTATAGAATTGGTTCAAAATCTTACAATTTGAAAAAAAATGCTACTATTTATTACATTTGGAACATTGCTATAGAACATTGGATGTAGTATCTTTCTTAAAAAGGAAAAGTAAGGGGACAGACAGTCAGGAGTAACCAGTGGTTCACATTTTATACAATTTGAATTGATTGCCTGTTCATATCCCTTTCTATTGAAATCCAAATCCAGAAGCATTAAGGATAGATGATGAACCTTATAAAAATAAGCCGATAGCTACTTTTTTCGGGGGGAGGGAGGAGAAGACTTAAAATGTATGGAAGCTGCAGAGCTATGGACTTTGAGGTACACTATTAGTTTATTATAAAGTGATCATTCTCTATGGATGTCCTTCAGTAGCCGCAGTGGTTATGACCTTAGTAGTGCCACAGTTCCACTGTGATTTCAATTCCATTTAATAACCATCATTACCTCAGTAGGTAGAATGTGTGTCATAATCATCTCCTTATAAAAGCCCCATAAACCTCAGACATCACAGTACTTGCAAAATCCCAGCAAACTTCAGTAAGCTGAGATGCTTTCTTTTTGTTAACCAAAATGAATATGCAATGCCCATATGCATCAAGAAGCAAACAGAGCTATATGCTCTAGTACAGGGCTACTCAACTTTGAAAGTTGACTAGCCACAATGATACTTGGGGCCACAATGATACTCACAGCACATGCTGAGGGCCACAACTTAAGTATGGTTGCATATACATGCAAATATATATGCAAATATACGCAAATAGCTTCTTTCACACTTACAGGCATGAATACAAACATTAAGCCTTAAGCTGTGGTGCTGGACCCAAATGTTGCCAGTCAGCACCTCTCAGGCTCTGCCCATAAGGCTAAGCAGCCAGCACTTCCCACAATGCCCCAGTGCTCCCAGCACCTCCTGCCCTGGGGACTAGAAATGCCGACACCCTGTACCCATCTGTTCCAGCCAGCCCATCCACGTGCGTCTTTCAGTGCTTACCCTGCCTGGGAGACACCTCACCAGTGTGTTCCCAGTGGAGGCCATGTTCAAAGAATCCCACCCATGGGCTGCATGTTGAGCCCCATGTAAACCCAAACTGCACCATGGGTCGCAAACAAACGGGCTGTGGGCCACATACAGCCCGCGTGTTGAGTAACCCTGCTCTAGTATGATATCGGACACCAGTAAAATATGTTCAGATGAAATCCATAAGACCAGGTGCAACACTCATGTGTGGACCTTCCAAACTTCCTGCAATCCTGCATAAGTGCTCAAGTAACAGCTAGATTTTTTTATCTCATGAAGACAGATTCTCACTTGGTGTAAGCCAATGTATTTCCTCTAATTTCATTGAGACAACTTTAAAGTTGTGTCCATTTGTACTAGCTGAGAATTGGCCTCAGCATGAGTTACATATTGATAAATAGACCACTCAATGTTTGGGGCTAGACTAAGGGTGGGCAATAGTTTTTGATGGGGAGCTACTCCAAGATTTTCATAAGTGGTCAAGGGCTGCACTTCTATGAAGGGGGCACGGGGTCTGGGATTGTGCATGGGGTGCAGAAGGGAGTTTGGGATAGAGGACTGGGATGCAGAAAGGGGTGTGGGGTCTGAGGAGTTTGAGTGAAGGAGGGGGTTGTGATCTGGGACAGGGGGAGGGTCCAGAAAGGGTATGGATGTAGGAGAGGATTCTGGCCTGGGGAAGGGACTCTAAGAGGGGGTGCAGGATCTGGGAGGGAGTTGTGACCTGGAGGAGGTGGAGAGAGGGGATACGGAGGGTTTGGGTGGTGACATGGGGCAGGTAATTGGGCAGGGAGGGAGTGCCAAAGGCAGGCTGTGGCTGGGAGGCGCTTACGTAAGTGGCTCCCAGTCAGCAGCCCGGCAGGAACCTGAGACAAAACTGATTTCAGTGGAATTGGCTTGGCTCCAAGATGGGACACAGACTTTACTGTATGCACAATTTCCCAAAAGAATTACATCACAAGTAACAAAAAGCATTTATCCAATATCTAACTGCCTCTACAATCAGTCAAGCAGAACTTCTATAACCACGCATAATGTCATTCCTTTCTTGTTTCCACTCATTTTATATTCTTCATCTGCTGAGCACCACACAAGGACCTGAGAGGATTGCAGTCAGAAGGGTTAGCAAGCAACAAGTCGTTGGGAAGGTGACAGTGGGAGGCCAGGAATGGACTTAAGATTTGTGCAGAAAAGATTTGTGCAGTGGGGAGTTAGTGGGGAGCTGGAGCAGCATTAAAAAGGAAGCAAGCTTGGAAGGAGACCAAGTTGCTAAAATCTGTATCATTGTCCATGGAGGGGAGACAAGGAGCTGTAGCAAGAGTAAGGCTGGCATCGTAACAGAAGGAATCAGAATGGTGGTAGAATCATAGAATACTAGGACTGGAAGGGACCTCGAGAGGTCATTGTAGCCAGACAGAGCACCCCCCTGTCACATCAATCTTGCTTGCCCCTCTGAGGTGCCCAGAGCATACAGGGCAAAGGGAGCAATAAAATCAGCATAGTCTTTGAAGCCTTGACACAGGCCGGAGATGCTGACTCATCTGACCCTGGGTAGCCGTAAATATAGATATGCGAGGGTGATCAAGCTAATAAACTGACCTAGAGGCTGCGAGAACTGCCCTTGGTTGGCACCTATATTGATACAATCACACACAGTCATCCCAGGGAGAGGAATCTCCCACTGAGAAAAGAATGCCCAGTACTCTCAATACTTAGTTATCTCTCTTACAAGTGTAAATTAAGTTCACAACTCCCTTGTAAGAACTGGCGTCACAAAGACGACCCAGCACCATTTGGCATCACAGATAAGAAAGAGAAATACATGACCCCACGGGTATAAAGATGGGTCCAGCAGCCCACTCACTCTGAGTGCCAATCCACCCTTTGCCTGCTGGTCGGGTTAGGTGAATTGCCTCCCGAGGTCCATGGGGACACCCACCTCGTATTTCATCTTTCCGAGGAATTGAGGGACCAATCCTGGCCTGACTACGCTGGAATCGAGTGACTTAGAAGGGGGTAAAAATTGTACCCGTATGTGTCCTTTTGTTTTAGTGCATGCATAGAATAGAGCTCTTTAAAGATTAAGCTGTCACTTGGTACCATTATTTTCTATCTTCTCTTTTCCTTTGTAACCAATTTTAAGATCTGTATTTGCTAGCAGTTAAGAAGTAGAGCAATAGCCATTGTAACCACATGCTTTTAATAAACCTGTAACTGTTTAAGCTTTAACCTGACTCCTCCTGTTGCTGTAACAGAACCAAACACAATTAAAAGAACTTAAGCCGGTCATAAGGGACAGATATAGGGAGAAGCTTGAGTGTTTGGATCGTGTCGCTTCCAGGGGACAGATCCGTGGGACATCTCTCAGCCTTCCCTAGGCTGCCCACTGCGAAGGGCTCCTGTATCCTAGCAGTTGAAATCTGAGATGTAATAAGCTCTCTCTGTAAACTCTGGGGCGTCTGTCAGCCTGTTGGCTGCCCGCCGCGAAGGGACCTGATCCTAGCGGGTTAAAGACACGGACGTTAAACTCCACGGGGTGCCCTTCAGCCTCCCCTAGGCTGCCCACTGCGACGGGACCATGTGTCCCAGCAGTTGAAGACTTGGGTGTATCACACACACACACACACACACACTGCCCTGACCGTCGGCTGACAGTCATCGAGTCCAGTCCCCTGCCCTCATGGCAGGACCAAATACTGTCTAGACCATCCCCGATAGACATTTATCTAACCTACTCTTAAATATCTCCACAGATGGAGATTCCACAATCTCCCTGGGCAATTTATTCCAGTGTTTAACCACCCTGACACTTAGGAACTTTTTCCTAATGTCCAACCTAAGCCTCCCTTGCTGCAGTTTAAGCCCATTGCTTCTTGTTCTACCCTCAGAGGCCAAGATGAACAAGTTTTCTCCCTCCTCCTTGTGACACCCTTTTAGATACCTGAAAACTGCTATCGTCCCCCCTCAATCTTCTCTTTTCTAAACTAAACAAACCCAATTCTTTCAGCCTTCCTTCATAGGTCATGTTCTCTAGACCTTTAATCATTCTTGTTGCTCTTTTCTGGACCCTCTCCAATTTCTCCACATCCTTCTTGAAATGTGGTGCCCAGAACTGGACACAATACTCCAACTGAGGCCTAACTAGCGCAGAGTAGAGCGGAAGAATGACTTCTCGTGTCTTGCTCACAACATACCTGTTAATGCATCCCAGAATCATGTTTGCTTTTTTTGCAACAGCATCATACTGCTGACTCATATTCAGCTTGTGGTCCACTATAACCCCTAGATCCCTTTCTGCTGTACTCCTTCCTAGACAGTCGCTTCCATTCTGTATGTGTGAAATTGATTGTTCCTTCCTAAGTGGAGCACTTTGCCTTTATTAAACTTCATCCTGTTTAACGCAGACCATTTCTCCAATTTGTCCAGATAATTTTGAAATATGACCCTATCCTCCAGATTAGTTGCAACCCCTCCCAGCTTGGTATCATCTGCAAACTTAATAAGTGTACTCTGTATACCAATAACTAAATCGTTGATGAAGATATTGAACAGAGCCGGTCCCAAATCAGACCCCTGCGGAACCCCACTTGTTATGCCTTTCCAGCAGGATTGTGAACCATTAATAACTACTCTCTGAGTACAGTTATCCAGCCAGTTATGCACCCACCTTACAGTAGCCCCATCTAAGTTGTATTTGCCTAGTTTATTGATAGGAATATCATGCGAGACCGTATCAAATGCCTTACTAAAGTCTAGGTATACCACATCCACCGCTTCTCCCTTATCCACAAGACACGTTATCCTATCAAAGAAAGCTATCAGATTGGTTTTACATGATTTGTTCTTTACAAATCCATGCTGGCTGTTCCCTATCACCTTGCCACCTTCCAAGTGTTTATCGATGATTTCCTTAATTACCTGCTCCATTATCTTCCCTGGCACAGAAGTTAAACTAACTGGTCTGTAGTTTCCTGGGTTGTTCTTATTTCCCTTTTTATAAATGGGCACTATATTTGCCCTTTTCCAGTCTTCTGGAATCTCTCCTGTCTCCCATGATTTTCCAAAGATGATAACTAGAGGCTCAGATACCACCTCTATCAGCTCCTTGAGTATTCTAGGATGCATTTCAACAGGCCCTGGTGACTTGCAGGCATCTAACTTTTCTAGGTGGTTTTTAACTTGTTCTTTTTTTATTTTATCTTCTAAACCTACCCCCTTCCCACTAGCATTCACTGTGTTAGGCATTCCTTCAGACTTCTCGGTGAAGACCGAAACAAAGAAGTCATTAAGCATCTCTGCCATTTCCACGTTTCCTGTTACTGTTTCTCCCTCCTCACCGACCAGTGGGCCTACCCTGTCCTTGGTCTTCCTCTTGCTTCTAATGTATTTATAAAAAGTCTTCTTGTTTCCCTTTATTCCCGTAGCTAGTTTGAGCTCATTTTGTGCCTTTGCCTTTCTAATCTTGCTCCTGCATTCCTGTGTTGTTTGCCTATATTCTTCCTTTGTAATTTGTCCTAGTTTCCATTTTTTATAGGACTCCTTTTTTATATTTAGATCATGCAAGATCTCATGGTTAAGCCAAGGCAGTCTTTTGCCATATTTTCTATCTTTCCGACACAGCGGAATAGCTTGCTTTTGGACCCTTAATAATGTCCCTTTGAAAAATTGACAACTCTCCTCAGCTGTTTTTCCCCTCAGTCTTGATTCCCATGGGACCTTACCTATCAGCTCTCTGAGCTTACCAAAATCCGCCTTCCTGAAATCCATTGTCTCTATTTTGCTGTTCTCCCTTCTATCCTTCCTTAGAATTGTGAACTCTGTGATTTCATGATCACTTCCACCCAAGCTGCCTTCCACTTTCAAATTCTCAACCAGTTCTTCCCTACTTGTTAGGATCAAATCTAATGATCCTGTGGGTTCTGTTATGCAGAAGAAAGGAATTTTGGTAAAGAACTTCATACCGCTTTAAAAGTAACCAATGTCAAATGCTCTGTATAGGGTTGGTTTCAAGCTCACCAATCATATTGCTTGGTTTTTTTGCATTACTTTTCTGCTCTTCAGTTAAAAAATCTATACTAGTTACAGGAGTCCACAAAAACATTAAGCAGTTCACAAAAAATCCTTCTGCTTAGTAATAGGAAAATAATAATTTGGCCTTCACTGGCAGAACAATATAGGAAAGAAATATCTGTGCTGCTGAATAAAATGCTGACAGTTTGAAGGGATTGTCTTAACCATTTGGGGCTTCCTCCCTGCTCTGAATACAAAACAACATAAATCCTTAAGGAACCTGGAGTGTTAAAATTCCACTACTCTTGTAGAGGATTTTCTTGCTTGCCAGGTGTATGCCACTGAGTTACTGCAATGGTTACATTCCTTTCCTGCAGGATAGAGGAGATCTTTGGAATGCAGGTCTGCCCCAACCATCTAGGTCCTAGATTCTAGGATAATGCCGCTCATGCATTCCAGCTCACAATCCAACAAAAACAAAAAATGGTTCTCATGACCACAATAGCTTGGATTATTGCCCACAAACAATTCGATCACACATTGTATTTTTCTAGGGTGCTTCATGGTTGGTCAACTTCTTTTATTACTTTGTGATTCTTATTATTCCTGATTTAATAGGCAGAGTAGGACTTTCATTTTGAGCTGCTGTTGACCCAATTTCCTTTAGAATTGGAGAACTGGATTACTCATCTCCTCTCTTTTTTCATGCTGGCAGAATCAACCCAATAAAAATGATAATTTTACATAAGTGTTCAGACCTATTTCAGGACATTATTCCTCATGTTGCTGATGGACTTTGGGAATTTCAATGAGGCTGTCACAGAGTTCCTCTGGGATGAGAAAAGAGTGACCTAACCAGTTTCATATCATACAAGTCGGCTTTTTGATTTTGATATGCTGTATATTAGAGATGAACTTGAACTGTTACATGTACCCACTGAAACAAGGTCTAGATCTGAATTTTGAACACCACAATGTGAAGTTAGAGAGAACAGCACTTTCAGTTCAGTTCATTATAAAAACAAGAGCCATCTGCAAACAGCTGGATTCATGTTTGAATTTTGACCCCCACCAAGCCCTAAACATTTTTATTTGGCCCACCTGTCATATCATTTGGCCTTCTGCTTTTTAGATCACACAGATGGTGACTTCCTGCTGGAGAAATTCACTATGTGAAAGACAAATTAAAGGTATGTTAACATGTTAGAGTTCTGAAAAGAAAATGGAAGCACTGGAGAACTAAGGAGGAATATCTTTAGTAACTACATGTAACTACATGGGCCCGGCTGGGCTGAAACAGTTAACTTTTGAAATGGTTAGTTTTTTAAATGATATTTTATATCCCTAGTACTAACCTACAAATGGACTCCTTAACATTAGTAAGGGAAGGAAATACAAATAAGGAAGAGGAGAGAAATCCCTACTGAATATGCATTTTTTGGTTTCTTGTTATCCAGTGGTGAGACAGAAGTTTACTGGCTTGGTATAAGCTAATGATAGAATAGCCAGAAGTTTGGGGTGAGTCTGCCCTATTTCTCAGCAGTTTGTACTGAATTCAGTATCCTCCGCTGTGACCCACTGAGAAACAGCAACAGGAGGGAAGGAATATTAGTTTTCATGTGAAAAGAAGGAGATTCTTCCCTACATCATCCCTCACCATCTCATCTCTCTTCCAGACTCCCTTGCCATCTAGCCACCTCTTTTTTACTCTACAAAGCAACTGAACAACTGCACAGCTTAATGGTGGATTTTAACTGCATAAGCCTTCTTTGTGAGTAAGAACAGCTTTACAGATTTTGGTTGCATGGATGCCAGCAAGACCTCAGTGGAGGATTTGACAGATGAAGAGTGCTAGTGACAGCAAGGAGAGATTCCAGAGGATAGAAGACAAGAGATGGATGAAAATGACATGGAGACTTAATGCTCCAAGCACACAGCTGAAGCAATTTACTGCTTGTCCACAACAATGACGTGCCAGTAATGTGGGTGAATGACAAAGACCTGCTTGGTATACTGGTGAGATTACAGTTTTACAAAATAGCCATTTCTGAATTAACACGGAGCAGAATGACTGGGTTTCCTTAATGTAATGACTAGAGTATTTGTGAGAATTGAGTATGAGGCCATGTTTTATAAATAGCATGAATAGCAGTTTTTCCCTTAAATATAGAGAAATCTATTATTGAGCATGTCACATAAAGGACTCCTCAAAATTAGCTAACTGGGGAATACATAGCCCTTGGTTCCATTATGAAGAATCCTTTTATGTGAGATGATTGCATATTTTGTACACAGGTAAGTGTACCCAGGTTTCCCAATTATGTGGTTTTTAAATTACAGACCTATATGGATGAGATTCACCAGTACTTTTCTGGCTGATTGTGCTGCTCCAGTCATTCAAAGCAGCCAAAAACCCACGTTAATTACCCTGTTAAAAACAGATTTATTGTTACAATGCATCACTGGAACTGGGTAGAACAGTTGGGGCCTTCCAGTGAAAATGGACAATGAGTGACCCAAACAAACATAGTCAAAAATATTAATGTCTTTTAAATACTGTGGCAGGGTAACACCCCTCCTGGGTCCCAGTACCCTGCCCAGTCTTTCCTCTGGCAGTTTCAGTCCTGTGTTATTAGCCCTTGGCAGGGTTCAAGCTCTGGTCTCTCAGCCACAAAGGCATTGAGGCTAATGCTCCAGGGTCAGCCTGGGCGGCAAAAACCATCCTTTCCAGCTCAGCTCTCAGGTTGCCAGGAGAAGGAAAGTCTTAAACCTCCCTCTTTGAGGCACCTCACTTCCCTTTCTCCCTCCCTCTTTTTTTTTTTTTTTTTTTTTTTTTTTTTTTTTTTTTTTTTTTTTTTTGCTATCTCAGGTCTGTCTTTCTCTCTCCCCCACTCCCTGCAAGGAGGGCTTCCTTTTAAAAGGCTCCACCAGCAGCCTCAGGTGATATCAGCTGGCTCTGATTGATTTACAGCAGCCCTATCTCCTTTGCTCCTGATTGTTCAGGGCTGTTGCTGCCTTAGAGCTGCCTTTCTCTCTATCTGCTGTAGTCCTCCAGCTTGACCCTGTCACAATACATAACCCATGTCTGAGGTTTGCCTTCCTTTCAGAAAGGAAAACCCAAAGATGTAGACAGTGCAAGTGCCTTTAATAATAGCTTCCAGAACCAGCCAGATGTTCTGAACTAGTTGTGTTCACTAATAAACAGCCTTCTTCAAGGAAGATATGGCTTTGATGTCTGTGAATTTCTCCCACCTGCCCCCAGCCAGCAAGAAAACATCACTTAACCCAATTTGATGAGAGTTGGCAACAACACTGTCAAAAAAGTTGACTTCTGTATCTCAGCCTTAAGTGAGGGAAGGAGTTTCTAACTGTATACATTTAGATGCTGCAGTTCTGAGTTCACATGTGGTGACCATGACTGAACATTTTCAGCTGACCCATCATCACCTCTAACCCCACCTTAAAATAAAATCCAGAGTATTAGCAACACGCAAGATTGTGGCTTCACTGTCCATGTGACCATATAAACCGTGAGCACATCAATATGTATATGTACAAGCACTGAACCAGGAACAACCTTGGCTGGCCCCATAATTGCCACACCGGCCATGATAACATTCATTCACCAAACCACTCATATTTAAGTTCCGATCTGAACAGCTTGAACTTCTGTGTTCCCAGAATGGCTTGGAAAAGGAAAATCAGCAGAATAGCAAACTCTCTCAGCCAAGAGGGACTGGTAACTCCTGGATGCTACAGTATGTGCACAGATGAGACATGGCACAGAGCAGCATTCTGAAAGCAATTTGTATCACCTTTCATTGTGATAGACAAGCCAATTAGTGCCAAAAATTATTTTTACCAAGCAACTACAGCAACTCTGAGCACCCCATTCAAGTGACAGCCTTCTCATTAAGTTTAATCTGTCCAGCTAAATTATAAATTCTATTTCCTGTCAAAGGGTAGCCACATCCTGTCAAAAATGGTTTCAAGTATGTGTGCGCATAAACACAAGCACATTAGAGCTTGTAAACAGTTTGAGAATCTAAATCCATATGAAGTGGACAGATTAAGCTCAAGACAAATTCCAAAAAAAATTTAAGACTGTGTAACAGGCTGTGATGGTCAAACTGAAATTACTTTGGATTTATCCAATTTACGTAAGATCAGAATCTGGCCCATACCATCTAATACTAAATAAAATAAACTTAAAAAAACAACAAATAGTCTGGTAGCACTTTATAGACTAACAGAACATGTAGATGGTATCATGAGCTTTCGTGGGCTGAAGAAGTGGGCTGTGCCCACGAAAGCTCATGATACCATCTACATGTCCTGTTAGTCTATAAAGTACTACGAGACTATTTGTTGCTTTTTTAAGTTTATCCTGTACAGACTAACTCGGCTACCCCCTGGAGCATCTAATACTAGTTATATACTAGGGCTACGCCTAGACTGACCCCTCTTGCGCAAGAAAATATGCAAATGAGGCAAAGCGGTGAATATCGCCTCACCTCATTTGCATACTTAATGAGCCGCCATTTTGTGCAAAAGGCTTTTGCGCAAAAAGGAGCTGTCTATACAGCTCCTTTTTGCGCAAAACCCCCCTCTTGTGAAAGAGCCATTCTACCGCTTTTTTTAGGCACAATGGCTCTTGCGCAAAAGCCCCTTGCGCAAAAATAGCGGCTCATTAAGTATGCAAATGAGGCATGGAGATATTCACCACTTTGCCTCATTTGCATATTTTCTTGCACAAGAGGGGGGAGTCTAGACATAGCCTAGGTATAATGTTAGCTATCCCTGTCAAGTGTCCCAAAAAAAACCCACAGACAAATGTGGATTATTAAAGCAGCTTTGTGTCTCCAGTGAAAATGAACTCTGGTGTTGAATGACAAAGTCATCTCAGTGGTAATTATTTTATTTTGGGGAACGGGAGAATAAACTCAAATTAACATCAACTAAGTTATTGCACTGTGGGTCTCTATGCCTGAATACTAATTTAAGAATGCAGACTTGGGGGAATAGTCCTAACTCAATTCACAAGCCTGTTATGTAGTCCCCCTGAAACTAAAGGGATTTATGTAACCAAACACATGCATATTCTTTTGTTAAGGAGCTAGATTGTAAAGTATGATTTCTCATACTCGTGTGCTTTTAGCTTTGAGATATTTTATATGATAATTTTTCTCATTAAATACACTTTGCAGGAAGATAGCTTTCTTTATTACATATATATAATTTTTTTAAAGAAAGCCACCCTCCTGCAAACTGTACTTAATGACAAAAGTTACCATTAAAAACAATCATCATTTCCGTTGAAAATGAGATCTCATCCATAAAACCCACTAAAGAACTGTTACTACTAAAGGGCAGTTTCATGGCTCCCAGTTATAGGTTTGACTTGTTTTTTGTTCCTGAGGGAAAGGCAGTACTATTTTTGTGAATCTTATGGAAAAAAATGTGATATGTTTAAATTGCTTAGAGTATGTTTCCTTTCAAAACAATAGTAGTGTCTTATTATTAGAGCCTATAAATAAGTGATGGAAACATTCATTGAGGACGTTCAGGCAGTAGGTAAAATCCTGGCCTCCTCAAAGGCAAAAAATCCCATTGATTTCAATGGGAACATGATTTCCCCTTCTGCCTACCTAGGTCCTTAGACCCCACAATCACAACATCAGAGCATCTTGCAAATATAAGGGTGACAAGAGTGTTATCACTCTCTTCCTCCTTGTTGTTGAGGTTTTTTTTAATACTGTTCCCTACTTTTGCTTGAACACTAAAACATCTGGTGCTTATCCTGACTAATTTCCCAAACACATTGTCAGTAATATTTCCCCTACAGCACTGGATTATGTAGTAAAGTTCTCTAGTTTCATATAAATTGACACAGTTTGATCTGAAATTTTCACCCACTGTCAGGAGAAAGTCCCTCTATTAAGGACAGCATTTAAGTATGTGCTTAATTTTAAGCATCTGCATAAATCCTTTGAGATTTAAGTATATGACAAAAGTTAAGCCCATGCTTACATGTTTTCCTGAGCTGGCACTCAGATTCTAATCTCATATACAAAGAAAAGTACTCTAGAAATTGTGGTTGTCATCATCAGTGAAGGAAAACATGAAGGACTAGAAACAAATGGCAGATGAATTCTACCTTGCTGTTCTAGAGGAGTTATTTGTAGCTAGATGTTGTCATTTCTGTTTTGGAGGCCTGATTGTGAAAAATTGTACCCCACAGCAATATTTTGGTAACTCCATATTTACCATAGTGATATAATTATGATACATTTTGTAAAAAGGATACTTTGGAAGGTATCATTCTAAAACTCTTGATCTTTTGAACAATAATATCTGTTGGATTATATGTGCTATCACTGTATGTAAAGTTATGACATTTTGCAATGTGCGTGTTATTGGAATGGGTAATCTGTAGTGAGGCTCTTTGGGAGTATTAATCTGGCATATTTCAGAGTAATAAATTCACATAAAAAACTACAATCTCTCAAACGATTCAAATGAGTGGTTCACAAACATTCATTTATTTTTACAACACTCCTGAGAGATGGGGTGTGGGAAGGCATTAACCCGCTTCATATATGAGGAGCTGAGGCAATGAAAGATCAGGGTCAAAAGTATCCCCTAATTCTGGGCACCTCATTGGACATGTTAGGACCTGAATTTTCAGAGCACTTTTATAGCACTTTATATATCTAAAACACAGCTTCCACTGAGTCCAGTTGCAGCAGTGAGTGCTTAGCACTGCCACACATCAGATGCCAGGGTCTCAAGCTGGGCACCCAGAAAATAAAGAACACACTGATAGTGAGCATCTTTAAAAAATGTGGCTTAAGTGATTTGCCCAGCACCACGCAAGCACTCCATGGCAGAGGCAGCAATAGAATCCAGTTCTCCAGGTCAGCATTCAAACAGCCAGGAACTATCCTTTCTCTTCTTGCAGTCCCCTGCCTTATCACTGCTCACATTTCAACCACTGCAGTTAATGAAACAGGGGTCCTACATATTAGGGGATTCTCAAACTTTTTCTGAGACTCCCCCAAACATGCTATAACAGAGGGGTGGGCAATCAGCAGCCCAAACATAGTTCGCAAGGGTTTGCCGCTGGTGGGCCACCAGACGCTTTGTTTACCAGTATGTCCACAGGTAAAAAGCATCCGGTGGCCCGCCAGTGGCAAACCCTGGGTGTCTGACCCACAAGCCGCTTTTTGCCCACCCCGATATAAAAACTGTTTTTCCACATATGAAAGCCAGGGTCGGGGGTAGCAAGAAGCACAGTTGCCCAGGGCCAAATGCCACAGGGGCTCCATGAAGTGAAGCTACTCAGGTTTTGACTTCAGCCCTATGTGGCAGGGCTAAGGGTAGAAGGGCTTCAGTTTTCTGTCCTGGTCCCAGAGAATCTTTTGCTGGCCCTGTTGGCGGGACCCCCTGAAACCTGCTTGTGGGCCTCCCTCCCCGGGACTCTGACCCTTGGTTGAGAACTCCTGCTATAGACAATGGATTCTTTCACTGCACAACCCTGAGGCATGCCCCCCCAGAGCAGCTCCATCCTGTGTTTTCAATGAGGCAACGTATAATATAAGACATTATGATAATGCACAAGGGGTTGAATTAAAGTTACACAGAAGGTGCTAACTTTTGAATGTTTGATAGTGCACCCTTAATGTTCTTTTGAACATAGTTTGTGTGTGTATGTGATTGTAAGTGTAGGATGAGTACACAGTTATATATTAATGATAGAAATGTAGCCATGTGAGTCTGGTGTAGTTGAAACAAAAAACAGGACTATGTAGCACTTTAAAGACTAACAAGATGGTTTCTAGGTATTCGTCTGGCTACTTCAAGACAGACCCAAGAAAACCAACAATAGAACACCACTTGTCATCACCTACAACCCCCAACTCAAACCTGTCCAACACATTATCAATAAACTACAGCCTATACTGGAACAGGATACTAAACTCCAAGAGGCTCTGGGAGACAGACCCATAGTCTCCTATAGACAACCACCTAACCTCAAGATGATTCTTACCAACAACCACAGGACATACCACACTAATACCAACCCTGGTACCTTCCCTTGCAACAAACCCCATTGCCAGCTTTGTCCACATATTCACTCTGCTGATACCATTATTGGACCTAACCAAGTGAGTTATAAGATCAAGAACACATATTCCTGCGCATCCAGAAATATAATTTATGTTATCATGTGCCAAAAGTGTCCGTCTGCTATGTACATTGGACAAACGTCTCAGACACTTTGCCAAAGGATCAATGCCCACAAAACAGATATTAGACAGGATCACAAAGAAAAAACAGTTTCTTGCCATTTCAACCAGAAAGGACATTGTCTCAACGACTTGATTACCTGCATCCTGCTTCAAAGGCCTTTTAAGACTACACTTGAAAGAGAATCCTCTGAACTGTCATTCATGCTTAAATTCGACACTTTACATCTAGGTTTGAATAAAGACTCTAATTATCTCACCCATTACAAAGATAGCTTCCCCAATTATCACCTCTAATATCATTAGCTCACAGACATTTACCTCCTCCCCCCACCCCCCTTCTGTTCTGAAATTTGATTTGTCCTTTTCATATGTGTTCATTTTTTTTAATTGTATCCTTTGGTATATATGGTTGTGACAATTTTCTTCCACTATTTGATCTGAGGAAGTGGGTCTGGCCCACGAAAGCTCATCACCTAATAAACCATCTTGTTAGTCTTTAAAGTGCTACATCGTCCTGTTTTTTGTTTCAGTTATATATTAATGCTGAGATACACATAGGCTGAAGTGAAAACTCAAGGCCTTGACTCTTGATGCAGCTGGGGCAAGTGGGTAAGAATCTGAACCCAGATCCAAATTTTACATCAGGGTGTTGGCTATAACAAGATAAAACCAAACCTTGGGATTCATGCATTCCTGGATTTTTGGAGTCCAAGAATTGAAATGGAGATCTAGATCAAGATTAAACTATACAGTTCTAATCAATGCCTAACCTAAATATGTTTTGGCAATATTTTCAGTCAAAATACTTTCCCCAGTGACAAACAAAGATTCCATGACACCAAAACATTTTGCAAATTTGTGTCATTTTCACCAAATTGTTTTGCTCAAAACAATCCTTTGAAAAAAAAACCTTCAAAATGTTTGATTTTTTAAAATGATTTAATAAAATGAAAAGAGATGTTAACGTGAATCAAAAGTTTTAAAATGATCAACACTGAAATGAAACACTTTGTTTAAAATAAAACTTGTTTGACCTGAAATAGTTTACTTTTCAAAAAAAAACTTTGTCATCAGCTTTTCCTACAATTATTTTCTTTTGTATTTTTCAGCATTGCCAGTGAACCAAACAATTCATTATTTGCACAATTCTAATTGAGATACCTACACTTTCTAAGTAAAGTAGGGATGAAATAATAGTGCAGAAGCCAAAACAGTCTTGGTTCTGTGCATCAGTGCCAGGCGTTTTCTGCTGCTTCAATATGCATTTGTATATAGTGTTTGCACATAAAGAAATTCAGAGTGAATATACTATAAAATATAGAAATATATAGATGATGTATATTCAACAAGTATTCTAGGTCTGTTTTTTCTTCATGTTTGTTAATTTGTGAAATCCATTATCTAGCAACAAGGAGTTCCGATTTTTCAGACATGAAAGGTTGAACAGGTTATTATTTCATTGCATCTCCACTGTATTACACTGGAGCATTCATTCTGACTTTACTACATCCTCTCTGCAGAAAATATTAGCTCATGGACTTTTATTACTAAATGGCACATAATCTGAATTGTATCTAGCCATTAAATCAAATCATGTGGAAACTATTCACTGTATTTAAAATGGCTCTCAGCAACACTATAAAAAACCCAGAAATCTTCAGTTCTCATTGTGACATCTTACTCTTAGATTTATGGGAATTTTGCTTGGGAAAAAATGACATATCTATGTGGGTTACATCTAAATTGTGCTCTAACTCTTAGAGAAATTACCATGGAATGGAACATTCCACCACTCCCCTCACCCTGCAGAGAATGCTTTAATTTATCCCTCTCTGCAAAAATATATTTTGGATTGTTTAAATTTTGGCCCAAATTTAGCAATGATGAGCAGTTGTTATAAATTACAGCCTTTTCACTGCCTTAGACTTACATATGAATTTGGACCATTACAATTAAAAACTTTTTATAAATCAATCAATTTAAAGTTATAAAACTCGATTCTCCTTTGGCATGCAATTGCTATTTAGAAGTCATATTGGTGGTTTGCATTTCTCTAAAGTCCAATGAAATTATTTTTGCTCTTAGCAAAGTCAATGTTTCTAGCATAGATTGGGATTGGGCCAAATCTTGCTCTCCTTACTTACACGCATAGTGCCTTGACAAAGAGTAGTCACATCCAATCAAACTGCAATCAAAACTTCTTTCATGAAACTTTATTCCAACTAGCATCCAATACTCTGTATGCCCTTGAGTAATCTCAGGTGTGTGATAGTAATATGTATACAGACAGTGTAGTTAAAGGGAAATTGCAATTTCATCTGTAAGATTATTGTAAACCTTTTAATGGCAAACAAAAGTGGACATCGAGACCAAATATAACTTGTTGGCTGCAACAAAAAGGGAATAACTATCTATGATCTGTTTCCAATATTACATTTGAATATTGTTAGCTTTGAGTGTGAAGCTCATAAGCAGGAAGCTTCCATTAGCTCCACAGTTAAGATCCATGAATATTTCTATACCCTTCTAGCAATGAATAAATGACATATCTAATAGGACTATTTATAACTGGAAAACAAGAAAGATGTTCATAAAACATGCTGTATCGCATCAGCAATTGCTAAGAAAACAATAATAGTTCAATCCTGAGGATGGAGCACACAAAACAGTTGTGAGTTTTGCTCACAGCATTTGGCAAAATCTCTTTTCCAACCGAGGCCAGGAACAAAGTCACAATGGGGAAAAAATTGGCTATGCCCCTTAAAATCTACCATCTCACAAGCTAGAAGAAGATGCACAAATCCCCAGTACTTAGGATTTTTCAAGCCTTTGCTGTATATTTTCCAGAATGGGTAAACAGAAGATCCAGGTTCTCTCTTCCTAGATCAGCCTATCACGGTTTCTCTCCCCTCTCTGAAGGGGGAATGCAATGTAAACCAAAGAAACAAGCAATGATAAAACAGCCTAATAAAGATGTAAAACCCATACTTACACTTTTGGTGTACAATACTCCCGGGTCTCGCTAGCTGGAAATAACTAGCCCATTTCTTTATGGCACCGTTGCTCCCATTTGATCTACAGAAACATAAAAAACATGTAACAAGAATATAACTGACTGAGATGCTGGCAGTAATTAAGGATGAATTAAGCAGCTCTAAGGCCTTCATAATCTAAGAATCCTAATGATAACTGGTAGACAAATAAATACCTTGCAGATTTCAGGAGGAAAATGATGCTCCAAATGCTGCTCCTTGTCTTGTGTAACAGCTAAGGAAGCTCTGTGCCACTGACATGCTGCCAGGCAGCATTTCATATAGGCATTCGTGGGGTCCTAGTGCCTACCCAAGATATTTCTATTCCATGTGATATTCAAATAGGTTCACGTTTCACTACCCTGGTGCTAGTATTGTACACGAGAATCTTTACTGTGTTTTCAATTTCTGATGCTGAAGGGCTATTTCTCTTTTGCATGAATTAGTAGGGGCAGGGAAGGAGAGGTTGACCTCTGTAGCGATTTTAGAGTCTCCCTCTTTGCAGGGAATTTCTTCTACTTTTACAACTGCACAAAGTTTGCAAAAGAACAGCCACATAACTTGTTCCTGGCTCTGTAGCAAACTCGGTTCACACTGAGTGAGCCTTTGATTTATGGATTCTCATGGACACTAGGTGAAATTTGCAGTAGTCAGACTACGAAAGCCAGAACTTGACAGTTTGGTCTTAGATTTGTTTTTAGTTTTGGGGTTCATTCAGTCCTGAAACATAAAGCAAAACACAATGGGTGCAAACTATGTTTGTCAAAACTAAAGAACCAATTTGGACAAACCTCTGTAAATCAGAATCACAGTTTCACATAGCACTGTCTCATGCATAAATTTCCCCTCTTAAACTGTGATCCACCGAGTAAACATACTAGGCAGGGAGCAATGAAATGAAACTGGGACATTCAAGCAAATCTGAGGTTCCCTGGGGAGCCATTCATTTCAGGTGTTCCATCTGCTACAAATAGCCCAAATTTCATTGTATCTCTTTCTTCCATACATCAGCCTGCGCCAAACTGTTCTGCTGTGAGGGAAGCTGTGAGGGAGTGGGAGAGATACAGGAGAGTAGGGGTATGTCTAAATACAGAGTTTTGTCGGAAAAACAGCTGTCCAGACTGTTGGAAAAACGTCCACACTGCAATTGTGTTCTTCCGAAAATAAATTGAGAGATCAGAAGGGTTTTTCCAGCATTGGTAATCCTTGGAAAGAGCTCTTTCGGAAAAAGGTGTGTGTAGATGGGGAAAAGGGAGTTCTTTCAAAAGAAGAGGAAAGAGGAAAAAGCACAGGTGCTCTGGTGGCCATTCCATCCATAGTAATCACAGCTTAAATGTGAGACAGCATCCATTCAGTGTGAATGCTATCTTTCAAAAAAGCAGATCGCTTTTTCGATGTGCTTTTGTTTGTGGACGCTCTCTTTCGGAAGAAATTTTTTCGGAGGATCTCTTCTGAAAAAAAGGTTCTTCCAAAAGAAGCCTGCAGTCTAGACATAACCTAAAAGGGAACGTGTCCAGAACTACTCCATGCGTTTGTGATCACACTAGAGAATGGGTGGATTCAGGGCTCTTGTTAAACAGGACAAAAGAACCTTTTAAGTGCTCCAAGCTCATATATAATATGAAAGGTGCCCTGACTCCTTACAGATCACCACTCATCACCTGGGAGCCCTCACTCCATAGGAAGTAGCTGAGGGTACGTCTACACTAGAGTGTTATTTCAAAATATCTAATTTCAAAATAGTTAATTCAAAATAAGATATTTTGAAATAACGCGTCTACACACAAAATGCATTTCGAAATAGCGCGTCCACACTGATTGGACACTGAATCGCATCTAAGGGCAGCTGAAACCACTTCCGGCAAGGCATCAGGTCAGGAGTTACTTTGTGTGGCAGCTGCCTGAGGCTATCTGAGGCCTGTGCTTAAAGGGACCTCCCTGGACAGTGGGCTCACAGGTTTCCCTGCTTGCTCGCTGAGGGACAGCAAAGCATTTTTTTCTCTGCCTGGTCTCATTGCCCTCACTCGGGACACCACAGCACTCTGCACCATGGAGCCGGAGCTGCCCCTGGGCACTCTGGTGCTTCTTTTGGATGTGTTGCTGCAAGCCTGGCAGCAGTTTCTGCAGGCTGCCTCGCAGCCTCTGCTGCAGCCCAACCCCCAGGCCATCATCCGGACCCTCCTGGGGGATGAAGAGGAGCAGCTGCAGCTTCTGGACGCCAGCGTGCCCCGCCGCATCTGGCATATGGACACCAGCAGCGACTGGTGGGTCCTGGAGCACTGGGGAGACCAACAATGGATCCAGAACTTCAGGATGAAGAAGGACACCTTCCTCAAGCTCTGTGAGTGGCTCGCCCCTGCTCTGCAGTGATGGGACACGCACATGAGGCCCGCCATTCTCCTCCACAAGCGTGTGGCCACCGCCCTCTGGAAGCTCTCCACGCCGGACGGCTACCCATCTATGGCGAACCAGTTCAGTGTGGGGAGATCCACCGTCGGAGCAGTGCTCATGCAGGTATGGCAGTCTCCGGCCACTGTGCCAGGAGGGGGGGTGCAAGGAGGGGATGGGCTGCCCTAGGGAAAGCGGGGGGAGGTGGTGAAAGTCCCCTCCCTGGGAGGGTTTGTTCTGTCCTGCTCACACTAAGGACTGCCTGTGGTGGCCAGGATTACACAGGGGGTTGCTCCTGGGGAGTGGGGGAGCGGGGCAGTGGCGGGGAAGGGGGCACTCTCAGCCACCCTGGCACTCCAGTGGCTCTCGGTTTTGTGTGTCCCTCTGCAGGTGGTCAAGGCCATCAACAGAGTGCTGCTCCACAGAGTCATCCGCTTCACTGACATGGATGCGGTGATTGAGGGGTTTGGCGGCCTGGGCTTCCCCAACTGCGGGGGGGGCAGTCGATGGGACACACATCCCCATCCATGCCCCAGACCACCAGGCCTCCCTGTACATAAACTGGAAGGAATACTTCTCCATCATCCTGCAGGCTGTGTCTGACCACCAGGGCCACTTTGTGGACATTAACGTGGGCTGGTCCAGCAAAGCACACGACGTGCGGGTTTACTGCAACTCCTCCATGTGCCAGAAGCTGCACGCCGGGACTTTCTTCCGACATGCCTGTGTGCTTGGTTGGGGAATGTGGCCTATCCCCTACAGTCCTGACTCACAAAGACCTACACGGGACACCTCAACCCTTCCCGACAGGCCTTTAATGCCAGGCTTGGCAGGGCCCGCACAGTGGTGGAGGGTGCCTTCGGCCAGTTGAAGGCCCGTTTTAGATGCCTCCTCACATGCCTGGACCTCTCTGAGCGGAATATTGCGCACATGGTGCTGTGTGCTGCACAATGTGTGTGAGAGGAATGGGGAGGCTTTACTGCCAGGCTGGCAGAGGCTGACCACTTGGCCAGCCTGTACATGCAGCCCCACATGGCTGCCAGCCAGGAGGTCCATCGGGGGGCTATCCATATCTGGGAGGCCCTGCGGGAGAGCTTCCAGATGGAGGAGGACTAAAGTCTCCTTGGCATGCCCCACTGGGGCCTTGTGCCTTATTCCACCCTCATGTCCTTCCACTTTCCCCTCCCTAACTCTCCTTCCTGATGTAAAATAAATACACATGTGTTGAAGAAAACAAACTCTCTTTATTGAAGAAAACTGGGATGGGAGGTGGGGAGGAAGGCGGGAGAGAGGAGGTGAGAGGCTGGGAGGGGGAGGGGTAAACCTGGGAGGAGCGAGCTGGAAAGGGGAAGCACAGGGAGGAAGGGGGAGGAGAAGCACTGCAGGTGCGGAGGCCTTGGCGTCCCCGGATGGGGCGGCGGAGAGGGTGGGGAGGAAGAAGCGGGAGGGGGAACAGGAGTGGGAAGAGGAGTGGTAGCTGGGGAGGCAGCAGGGGCTGGAGCAGCAGGAGGCACCAATCTGCACTGGGGTCTCCAGGTGGTCGCACATGGCATGGCTCTGGGCAAGCAGCTCCCGCCAGCTCTCCCACTGGAGCTGAAGGTCTTCATGCACTCAGTAGTCCAGGGTACAGTGCTGGCCTTGCAGTATCCCCAGGTGCTGCCACTGGTACTCCTCCTGGTTATGGGTCAGCCTGCTGGCCTGGGTGCAGGAGGATGTCCTGGGTGGGGTGGTGCGCCCTGCACTCGCAGCTGCTGTGGCTGTGGAGAAACAAGAGAAGTGGTCAGTTATCCCTGGGGACACAGTGGGTGAAGCCCATCCCCTCTCTGCACGGCGAGGATGGCAGGTCTCCGCACCATCAGAGCCGATGTGCTTGCACACAAGCCATGTTCAGCATGTCCTGCTATCCCCGTGAGTGGGAGCTGGCCGGGACTGCACCCATGCCCCTGTGCTGTATATTGTGGAGTCGGGGGGGGGGGCGGGGGAAGATGTGCCATGCCTCTGTGTAGAGGGGGCTTCTGGAGGGAGGGCATTGTGCAGTGTCCTACCGCGGGGTCAGGAGCATGTCATGTGCCTTCATACATACACACATGTGGGTAACAGGCCAAGGCCCCTGTGTGGCAGCCAGCTGGGGCCACATGCCCAGGGGTGGCACAGCACATGCACAGGTTGCTGCATGATCCGTGGTCAGCAAGGGCCACGCGCATGTTCCCTGGTCTCCCTCTCCCCACACCCTCCCCCCGCATAAGGGGAAAGTGATGGCACTCACATGTCGTTGCCTCCCCGGCCTCGGACGACACCGGTGACAGGCTCACTGGGACAGCTCAGGGGTCCTGGGTGCACAGCACACTCCCTCCAGGCTCCTGTGGCTCCTGGCCCCTCCTCCTCCGTTTCCTGGTCAGGGCCCTCTCCCCCAGGGTCGATGACCATCTGGGGGGCACGGACCGTCCCGCCCCCCCCAGGATGCAGTCCAGGGCATCAAAATAGGGGCAGGGGTCTGGGTCTGCCCCTGGTTGAGAGTTTCCCCTTGTGGCTCTGGCATAGGCGTGCCACAGCTCCTTTATTTTCATGTGAACCTGCTCCTGGGTTCACATGTGGCCTTTGGTAGCCAGGCTGGCAGCCATCCGCCTGTAGATGGTTGTGTTCCTCCATTTAGTGCAGAGATTATGGATGTTGGAGGCATCCCCCCAAACCTGAATTAGGTCCATGATCTCTGCACTGGATCAGGAAGGCGCCCACCTTTTCCAGCCCCTGGCAGGCTCCTGGGAGCTGGCAGGCTGGTCCTGGGGAGCGGTAGAGGGCTGGCTGGCACTGGCTGCCTGGCTCATGCTGGGGCCACTGGGTCAGGTGCAGCGACTGCTGGCTCTGGGCTGGCAGGCGTGGAGCTGGTACAGGCACTGTGGCCAGAGTCTGCCCCTTTAAGGGCTCCAGGGCGGGTGGGGAGGGAAGGAGAGGAGTTTTCCTGGTTGGGGCCAGAGTGGCCAGCAGGGCACCCCGGGAAGGGCTGGAGGCCCCCTATTTCGAAAGAAGTGTCTACACAGCGCTTATTTCGAAATAGCAATTTCAAAATTGGCGCTATTCCTTGTGGAATGAGGTTCACCAATTTTGAAATAAGCCCTCAGCTATTTCGATTTAAATTTCAAAATATCAGTTTGGCTGTGTATATGCTGGTAAAGTTATTTCGAAATAACAGCTGTTATTTCGAAATAACTTTGCTGTGTATGTACGGGGAGATTTCGGCAAATGCAGTAATGTGCCTGAACCACTATTGCTTACTGCTTGAACTTTAGCAACCAAGCTAACAGGCCCAAAATAGGCCTAGACAGCATGACAAGTCAGGGAGGGGGAAGAAGGGGAGTTTGGGGTGCCACAGAGAGGGCAGCTTGACCCCGCATCCTTCCTGAGGCCCAAATCTCTAGTGAAATTGCTGAGCTATACATTTAGAAAAACAGGAAGTTTGTCTAAATGCCCTAAGACATATATCTGTCAGGGTCCCCGAGCAGGGAGTCTCTGAAAAAGAAAAAACGCATCTGGTGAAAGTGATGATCAGAAAAAAACCTCTTGACTAACCTTTAAAAAGTGCTTGCCTAACAAGTTTTTGAGTGACATGTTATTGTAATACTAATGGATAAATAAAGAAGGAAAGTTTGAGTTGGGGGGGACAATTTGGGGAACATTTGGAGGGACGCCTCGAGGACTCCTTGAGGACTCTTCACATCTGGACGCATCTTCGTCCCCACCGGCAGACGGAAGACTGGCCATCGGAAGTTTGCTCGGTGTCACTCGAGAGCCACACTCAACTTCGGTAATTATCGAGGGTGGGGGTGTTTTACTAACCTGTTGCGGACATGTGTAAGCGCTTGAGACTAAGTAAAGTTTAGCTTTAAGTGAAAGCACTCTTGCATTGTCCAGTTTGTACCATCCATCTATCGGTCGGATGACCGTGTCTCCCCTGAATTATTTCCTGACACCACCTTGCAGAGAGTAAAAGTTACCAAGAGGTTTGGGTTGAAAGAACCACAGGTAACATGTAGACATACCCTCATGCTCCTATCCACAGAGCACTGGAGGAGGTGCAGTAAACGTTCCACCATCTTTTTACTTGGCCCTGATGCGATAGAGCCTTCATGGCTTGGATCTGAATTGACTCTGCAAACAAATACACTTTCTTATAACCCTAAGCAAGAAGGGAGACACCATTACTTACAGTGAATGCTCTGACATCATTTAAATTAAGAGCACTCTGCTGGAATTTGTTCCTGAAAAAATGTACTAGAATATGTTGATGATACAGCACAGTGTTTGGCTTGTATAATGGGAAAATGGCAAGTCCCTCTGAGGAAAACATTTTAAAATACCTAACTTTTGATTTAAGCTAGTGCACTCTTAAGATTTTCAGAAATAATTTTATGAGTCTCAAGGATAAATTCTTTCTGCCAGCGATGATCCAAGGAGGTAAACTGTTAGATGGTAGATATGGGTGTGCCAGAAGGCCTTCATTAAAACTTTACTTCTGTGTTATTTATTCTAATGTGATTTAGAACAAACCAACAGAAATAAACAATTGCAAATGAATCAGAAGACCAGCCATGGTTTGCTGTTGTTTTTTTTTTTTTTTAAATGGGGATCAGGGATAATATATCTACATAGGAATTCAAGCCAAAATATATGTTGGGTTTTTTTTCCCCTCACAGATATGTTGATTATCTAAAGTCCATGGAGTTCCATAAAAATTCCAGTGAGTTTAAATTGCTTTTGTATTTTATTTTACCCACTTTACTCAGCCACTATTGTAATGGCAGAATTCAGTATCACAAACAACATAGAATTACTCCAAGAAAAGAACATGTTAAATGGAATAGTAAGTGAATTTTTTAAACATAAACAGAGGCAGTAGAAATTTCTCTAGATTTTTTTCCCCAAATGTAGACATGAATAGGGCTACTGTTAATTCTTATTATTGTTTTTTCTTTAAGCATCACCAGTACGTCCAGCACTGTACAAACACATGGCTCCTGTCTGTCTAGATGAACAGTTATTTCTTCCTACCCTTTGGCCCTCATGAAAATTTTGATGAAAGAAATTTTCATTTTTGTCATAACATTTTCTTTGAAAATTTTCATGTTTTCATTAAAGCTATTTTCCATTAACATTTGTAAATAAAGTTTGACCACTTCTACTCCTGTTCTAATCAATATTACAATCCATTCCAGAGATATATAGCTCATTACATAAAATACACAAGAAATCTTTCAAAAATATTAAAATAAAACACAGGAGTAGTTGAATGTATAAAAGCCCCCAGGCTCTCATCAATATATTTGTCAAAACTACAAATTATAAATGTTTATGTATTTCTCTCCTTTCCATCTATGACTAGAGATGTGTCAACTGGTTCTTTCACCAGTATTCCCCTGGACTGTGTTAACTAGTAATGCTAAAAAATCTGTTCCGCCTTGCACTCTAAGTATATTTCCCAGACCTCAAGAAGCTCAAAAGCTCATCTCCCTCACTAGTAGAAGCTGGACCAATAATAGACATTACCTTACCCACCTAGTCTCTAAATTGTGAGAACAATATCATATGAGAACAGTCTGAGGGTAACTGAAAGTAGGCATTAGTATTTCTAGCTTTTAGACCACATCCCAGAACACTTTTGAGCCCGGGACCCAGAAAACTACCTGGCCTTTTACTTATTGTTAACCCTTTCAGCCTTCCAACCCATTTCTCAGGAATTTTCTTTCTTCTTAATTAGGAACAGGAAGTCACTGATGTCCAATGAAACTATTTTAGTGTAACTGACAGAATACGGCCTATTGTCTTGTAAGCAAATCAAAAATTACCATGAGTATGTCTTATCTACAGCAGGGTTCTTTCTTTTCTATGCCTTCAGCAGCAGCAGACATAATTGTAGCCTCAGAAGTTCTTAGACTTGAAAACACCCATAGGAGGATTTGCTGGAGATGTGCAATATCTGATTTGCTTGAAAGGATTCCAATTGCTGTTAGTCAAATAGCTTTAAAACAAATGGACGCGTGAATATTTTCAGAAATAAAATCATTGGTGTTCAGATCCTGCTGGTTTGCTCTATAAACAATTGCTGGGAAGGAATTTGTAAATACCAATGTCGTCATGGCTTGTACTATGATCTTTTTCTTATACAAATGTTCATATGAGTAAACATGTTCATTACTGTCCTGTTTAAAATATTTCAGTCATCCAGTCAGGAAACAAAATCCTTGTCGTGTGACCAAATACATAATGCATAACCAATAGCTGTAGTGAACCAGTCACAACCAACCAGTAATCTAAAAAAAGTTTACCTAAACTGTTCAGTAAATGTTTGAAAAAAACCCACAGAATCAGGTAATGAACAGATCACCATAATAAGGGGCTAATTCTAATGTAGAATATTCTCTCAAATAATTTAACCTCAAAACAACTGAGGTGATTGAAGTAGTGGTCTGAAAATAGAGAGATGTTGCTCTTATTTCTTGGTTTGCCACAAGCATCCTGAATGTCCTGAAACAGGTCACAACCTCTGTGTTCCTCTGTTCTCATCTATAATGTGAGTACAGGCATTATGGAGTGGCTATCATCTCTTCATAGCTAAAGATGTACCTATGTTTCAAGCAGAATGTTGCATCTAAATATACAGACATAGTCATATTGGTAGGTCAGACTTCATGAAGAAAATCTGAGGCTACTGATTAAGGGGTGCCCAAGATGCAGCACCTTCCCAGACTGTAGGGCCCCCCTTTTCCTTCCCGTAGCAAATACCTTTTTTCCAAGAGGAAGGTGCACTGAATTACAGACCACAAGCTCATGAGTTCTAGGCTCACCTGACTCATCCTCAGATGACTCTTACTCATATTTCTGAACACTTTACAATCTTTATTATTGCCCAAAACCTCATACTCATAATCAGGGGCAGGCAACCATCTCTGCACCTCATTATTTATCTGTAAAACAAAGTGAAGAGGTTGCACAAGGTGACTTTGAGAGCTAGAAATAGAACACTACTGTTTTAATATGAAGGAACCAATTCTTATCCACTTAACCACATTATCTTTGGCAATCAAGATGCCAGAGTTAAGGACTTGGCTAACCTGTTACCATTATCGACTAATAGATGCCGACTCCAAAGCCCAAGGCCAAACAGAACACAGACTCCCAATTTCCACCAGTGGACTGCTGTCTAGCAAACAGCCGTTATATCCTCCTGACAAACTGTGTGCCTAGTTCTAAGGATGGAAGAGGTGGAGCAAATCTGAAAGTTCTTCATTCAAAAAACTGCTGAGGTGCTAATGCAGAGGTTACTATGGTTCAACAAAAAGAATTTTCTTCTTCCCTGCCTGCTACCTACTTTAAATAAAGTTGTAGCAAACTTTAAACTCTAATATGGCATATTCTTTAAAAATCTAGGAGGAAAAAACAACCAAAAATTTGAGAAATTGATAGATCAGGAGCCTGAGAGAAATGCCACCAGTTCATTCCTGGAAAAGCCAGGAATAGAACAAAGGTACTACTGTATATAGAGCAAAACCAACTCTCAAAGGTTAGGTGAAATCTCCATATAGTGCCATACTTTCTGTGCAATGAGCCTTTTCCTCCAAAGCAATGGGAGGTGCATCAATGAATTTGCGTAGCAAATAGTTCCAGAAAGTGGAATGTCTGTGCAGTGAATGAGGCAGGCAGCTATGAGAAGAAATAGCCAGATCCAAAGTTTCAGGCAACAATGTGGTATCCTCAAAAGCTGCTATCTCTGCATCTGCCAGAGGCTGCCTCTAAGATCTTGGGCAAGTGACTGAAGTCAGAACTTTTGGAGATTGCTACTAACTTTGGCCTGAATTTGTTCTAGGTCCTCTGCTGAAAAATGGCAATAATACACAATACTTCTGTGCAGATAAATTCAGCAGTATTCATGGGAAGAAAAATATTTGGCTGTGCGGAAAGAACTGGGGAGGTTTTGGAGGAAGATTGGGCATATGGAGCTCTCCCACTGGGGAAGCAAGGAAGGTGGAATAGTATCTAAAGCTGGATAATGGGCTAGGAGTAACAGTGGGAGGATTCTTGGAACTGTGCCGGGGTTAAGGTGAGAGGTGCTTAGACTTCTCTTATGAAGAGGAGGGCAAGGAGCACAGAACCAGAAGTGAGCTGGAGAGCAGGGGACCAGATTAGGTCTATGGAGAGAAACCTCACTGGTTCGTCATTATGAGATTCAGGATCTCCTATATAATCCACTCTTATAGGCCGACATGCTACTACATAACTTATATACACTTGGTCATTTTGTGGAGGATAGTTGTTTGCTAACATCAATAGGGTTGTCAGTCATTGTTTTGCCAAAATTAAAGCATTACGTTTCATTCATGAGTTTCCTTGTCAAAGACCTGATGCTATCCAGAAGCAATCACTCTTTTAACCCGTCCAAGCTGAATTTGTTTTGGCAACAACTCTAGTGTTGCTGGAAATGGTGTTCCTATTGGGTAATGGCTGGATTTGGGGGAGGTTTCATTTGGTTTTCAATCATTGGTTCTTTCCCCTTTAAAACGTTGTCAGTCTCACAATTCATCTACCTCTAGAGCTGTTGCTACTCCTTGTTGCTGTGGAGATGTTCCTCCATTTTTAGTTGCCATGCAACCAATTCTGGGCAGCATTTGCATGAACATTCCCTTAACCTGGCCATTCATTTTGGTTTTTTCTTCTTTTTACAATTGGCATCCATCTCTCCCACAGCTTGGATCTGTCTAAGGGTACACTTGACTTCCATTTCTCAGACAATCCCATGGGGAGGAATTGGTCCTATTTTTTCTAATTAGCTTTCTATTGCACTTTCATTGTAGAGTAGATCACAAATAGTTTGTCCCTGAATCACCCAGCCATCTGACAATCTGGAACAGCTTTCAAAGACAGAAAAATTATCTGGGTTTATTTGGTTTATTGTTATGGATACAGAGCTAGTGCAACTTCTGAAATGACATAAAGAAAGCACAGAGAAGCTAGAATCCCATCAACAATTAACTTGACCTAATTCTTGCATCACATCATGGAATGCCTCTGTTAGCTTCAGAACTCTATGATCTAACTAGGTAGTTAACCCTTCTCTTACCATACAAATAAACAAACAGCAAAAATATTTAAGTATTAGAGAAATTTTGGTATGTTGTAAATTCTGAATGCCCACTTTGGTATTTACTCCTGCGAGGCTGTTTGTATATGCAGAGAGAAATAGATAGATACATGTACTGCAGCACAAAATCCATAGGCTATGTCTATACTACAGGCTTCTTGCTCAAGAATTGTTTTGCGCAAGAGTTCTTGTGCAAAAATTCTTGCACAAGAGCGTGTCCACACTGCCATGTGCTTTTGCTCAAGAGATGTGCTTTTGTGCAAGAGTGTCCATGGCAGTGTGGATGCTCTCTTGCACAAGAAAACTCTGATGACCATTTTAGCCATAGGGGTTTCTTGCACAAGAAACCCCTGTTGCCTGTCCACACTGCCTTCTTGTGCAAGAGGGCTTATTCCTCGTGGGGAGAAGAGTAACTCCTGTGCAAGAAGCCCTCTTTTTTGACACTGTACTGTAAATTTACTTGCGCAAGAACTTTACTTGTGCATGCAGTGTAGATGCTCCACAAGTTTTTGCACAAGAACAGTCGTTCTTGTGCAAAAAGCCTTCAGTGTAGATGTAGCCATAGTGTATTTGTATGATATAGCTGACTCACTGATTGCAGTTGGTTTCTCCCTCCTTTCTTCCTTCCCCACACCCCAAGGCTATATCTACACTGCAGGCTTTTTGCGCAAGAACAAGTGTTCTTGCGCAAAAACTTGTGGAGCATCTACACCGCACGTGCGTTCTTGCACAAGTAAATTTATAGTAAAGCATCAGAAAAGAGGGCTTCTTGCACAAGAGTTATTCCTCTCCCCATGAGGAATAAGCCGTCTTGCGCAAGAGCACTTGTGCAAGAAGGCAGTGTGGACAGGCAACAGGGATTTCAGAGCTTTCTTACTCAACAGAGCATCTACACTGCCATGGACACTCTTGCGCAAAAGCACATCTCTTGCACAAAAGCACATGGCAGTGTGGACGTGCTCTTGCACAAGACCTTTTGCACAAGAACTCTTGCGCAAAACAGTTCTTGCACAAGAAGCCTGCAGTGTAGACGTAGTCTAAGAGTTCTAAATCTACATCTCTGCCTGAGAATTGCTGTCTTATGCTTTGGTTGATAATCCGTTTTTGCTTAGGTCAACAACAGAGCCTGTATGCTGACTGTAAATAGGAATAATTCAGGAAAAGATATGCTTGAACTAGCTCTACTCACTTCTCTTCACGTGAGAAACTAACCTACTCTAAGGCTACATCTACACTGCAGGCTTCTTGTGCAAGAACTTTTTGCAGAAGAGATCTTCCACAAAAAGTTCTTGTGCAAGAGAGCGTCCACAGAATTTACAGAATGGCCATCAAAGCACCTGTGCTTTTTCTGATAGGGGTTTCTTGCACAAGAAACCCCTGTTGTCCGTCGACACACACCTTTTTGTGCAAGAGCTCTTGCACAAAAAGGCTTATTCATCATAGAAAGAGGATTAACTCTTGCATAAAAAGCTCTGTCTTCTGACGATCTACTGTACCTTTTCTTGTGCAAAAATGCGCTTGTAGTGTGGCTGCTCCGTGAGTTTTTGTGCATAAACAGCCGTTTTTGTTCAAAATCTCTGCAGTGTAGACATAGCCTAAGGGAGAAATTCTGACCCTGTTGAAGTCAATGAGAGCTTTACCATTAAACCTCACTGGTGCCAGGATCCCTTATCTGAAGTCCAAACATTTGCCTGGAGGCTATGACAATGTTATATAAAAAATGCTAAATAAAAAGAACATTGCTGTCTCAATAAAGTCAAGCACTTAGAAGTTGGGACAATGCCAGAATTAAGGTTTTCTTGTGCAATCTAATTTGCTCCCTTTGTGTATATGCATCATAACAGTGTTTAATGACATGAACACATACATATGAGGAGTGCACAGGCTGCCCAGTACTCACTACAAGAGCAGTTGTTCAGTGCAAGTTTTGGGTTACAATTACAATGCATGCAAAGCTTTCATTGGGATTGCACAGGTGACCAAAATAAAATGCAGTTGTATTTTCCTTGGTTTTTCCTCGTCATTTCTTAATACTATTGCACATTGAGCCGACATCACCCCTGGACATCTATACCTTAGTCTTTTTCCTAAGAATTCATAACTAATTCAGTATGCATCAGTAGACTAAAAGTAGGTTAAATTAATCCAGCCCAATCATTACAACAAGGTGTTAAGTATTGCAGTAGTATTGCCTCTAACAGAAATTTTTGAGCTATGATCTTCAAATTCCAGTTTATAATGATGAGTTATAATCACATGCTTGTTACCCAACAACAGATATATGTATCATTTACTTGACTCATGTAATTAACCAAAAAGAAACAGACAACTAATTTAATTAATGTGCGATTTCTCTTACTGACAGACTGAGGGTAGGTGGGGGTCACAGAATCCGGCCCTGAGATTTTTGTCCTTACTCATTTGTTTTCAGAATGACATTGCCAAGTATTTTATAACCATTTCTATTTTTTTCCAGTCCTCTGCTGTCACTAGCCTAAAAACATAGACATTTCTTTTCCCTACTCAGATTATCCTTTTCCTCTTGGTGGGGAAAAAAAACCCTTTGTCCTCTGTTTCGGATACAGATTTTGAACAGCCAAATGATCAGTTTGACTCATGATGTATTTGTTTATACAGAAGAAGAGGTTCTTTCTGCCTCAGTGGTGCAGTGGTGCTGGCATCTAACCACAGCTGTTCAGCTAAAATTTCCTTCAATATGTCTGCACGGTTTTCAGCTGGCATGAAGCCAGAAGATCTGGCTGTTATGCCAACTGCCTCTCAGCCTGTGATGGGAGATCATGTTGAGGGTCAGAAGGGGACTATTGGGGTCAGGAAGAGTTTTGCTCTGCCTTGCCAATTCTCAGATGGCATAAGGTCTCTTTGGAGCTAGCTATACCAGGTGATATAAATTACAGAAGTATTTAGTGGATCTTGGGACTGGAGAAAATCGGACCTATATACTGTAAATAAAGGTGGGTTGGTTAGAATTGATAGTAGCAATAGTACTGCAAAAGTTACAGAAGCAATTCCAAGAGTTTAACGTAAAATGCACCATTCCCTGTAATTCTACCTTATTTCTGCGCTTAGTAGTTTTCTGATCAAATTTTTTTCAGGACAGAACTGTTCTATGCTAAATCTCCCACCAGAGCTTTTTTTTTTTAAATAAGGTTCAGCAAAATTAGCTCACTTATTTTTTAATTCTAAGAGGAGAAAAAAAAAGGTGTGCATTCCAAATATTGGTCAGAAGCGCCATGTACATACAATTTAGGGTTGCCAGGTGCCCAGTTTTCAACTGGAACTCTAGGTTGAAAAGCACTCCTGATGGCTCTGGTTGGTACTGCCAACCAGGCCACTTAGGCTACGTCTAAACTACACCCCTCTGTTGGCAGAGGGATATAAATTAGACACATGGAAAGTGCAAATGAAGCAGGGATTTAAATATCCCATGCTTCATTTGCATAATGGTGGCTGCCACTTTTTTTCAAAATGGGGCTTTTCGAAAAAACCCCGGCAGTTTAGATGGGGCATTTTCAACAGAAATGCCCTGTTTCGAAAGATTGTGTACTCCAATCCTGTACAGGATCTTTTGAAATGGGGCATTTCTGTCGAAAATGCCCCGTCTAAACTGCCGGGGGGGGGGTTCGAAAAGCCCCATTTTGAAAAAAAGCAGCGGCCGCCATTATTAATCAGAAGAAGTGCGGGATATTTAAATCCCCACTTCATTTGCACTTTCAATGTGTCTAATTTACATCGCTCTGCCGACAGAGGGGTGTAGTTTAGACATACCCTAAAAGTCTGGTTGGTGGCACAGTAGGGGTCCAAGGCTAATGCAGGCTCCCTACCTTCCTTGGCTCCACGCAGCTCCTGGAAATGGCTGCCAAGAACTTTGTGGTCCCTACACATGGGGAGGCTCCATCTGGGCACTGTCATCTAGGCTACAAGCCCTGCCCCCACCTCACCCATTTGTTACAGTTCCTGGCCAATGGAAGCTCTAGAGCAGCCACTTGGGGGTGGAAACAGTGTACTGAGTACCAGCTCTGCAGCTCCCATTCGCCAGGAATCGTGATCAATGGGAGCTGCACAGGCAAAAGGACAGCACATGGATGGAGCCCAGGGGCGCCATTTCATATTTTGGTGGGGGGACAACTTGTGTATGCCATGATGAAGAAAGGAAAGTGAGAGCATGAGGAGGGCAAACCAAGGACATAGGCTTTATCAGTGTTACTGAGCATGCTAAATACAAGCCAAACACCGGGGGGGGGGGGTCCTAACCCCATCCACTCTCCCACACACCACCTCTTTCCAAGGGCTACTAAGGCATTAGAAAACTCTATGTTTTTGGCAGACAACTTAGTAGTTAGCTGACAGGAGCACTGTATCTAATTCCTATCAGAAAGAAAATTAAACACATATTAGACCCACTCATAGAATCATAGAGCTGGAAGAGACCTCAGGAGGTCATGAAGTCCAGCCCCCTGCCCAAGGCAGGACTAATCCCAACTAAATTAACCCACCCAGGGCTTTGTGAAGCAGAGACTTAAAACCTCTAGGGATGGAGATTCTACCACCTTCCTAGGTAACCCATTCCAGTACTTCACCATCCTCCTAGTGAAATAGTTTTTCCTAATATCCAACCTAGATCTCCCCCACTGTAACTTGAGACCATTGCTCCTTGTTCTGCCATCCGTCACTACCGTGAACAGCCTTTCTCCATCCTCTTTGGAACGTCCTTCAGGAAATTGAAGGCTGTTATCAAATCCCCCCTCATGCTTTTCTTCTGCAGACTAAACAAAACCAAATCCCTCAGCCTCTCCTCGTAGGTCATGTGCTCCAGTCCCCAATCATTTTGGTCGCCCTCTGCTGGACCCTCTCTAATGCGTCCACATCCTTTCTATAGTGGGAGGCCCAGAACTGGACACAATAGTCCAGATGTGGCCTCATCAGAGCCGAATAAAGGGGAATAATCACTTCTCTAGATCTGCTGTCAATGCTCCTCCTAATGCACCCTAATATGCCATTAGCCTTCTTGGCTACAAGGGCACACTGTTGATTCATATCCAGCTTCTCATCCACTATAATCCCCAGGTCCTTTTCTGCAGAACTGCTACTTACCCAGCCGGTCCCCAGCCTGTAACAATGCTTGGGATTCTTCTGTCCCAAGTGCAGGACTCTACACTTGTCCTTGTTGAACCTCATCAGATTTCTACACTAATATATTTTGACATCTTGTGGCAAGTCACTTAAGGCACACTTGTTAGTCTTAAAAAGTTAATGTATATTCTTACTTTGTTACTAACTCTGTGGAGAGAGACACACCCTGTGAGAACTTCTGGGCTCTCTCTCAGCTCTGGGAGGGGAGTGGGATCTAGTGGGTTACAGCAGGGTGCAGAAACATTTTAGCTCTATATAAGAACATCAGAATGTCCATACCAAAGGTCCATCTAGGCCAGTATCCTGTCTTCCAATAGTGGCCAATGCCAGCTGCTTCAGAAAGAATAAACAGAAGAGGCAATCATCATGATTCATTCTCTGTCACCTATTTCGTTTGTTTTAAATCTGTTGCCTATAAATATAATTGGGTCAGTTTCTTGAGTTATGTTAGTGAAGGAATGAATAACATTTCCTTATTCTATTTCCCATGAAAACCATTCATGATTTTCTAGACCTCTAACATCTCCCCCCAAGTCTTTAGTCGTTTTTTTTCCAAGCTGAAAAGTCCCAGTCTGGTTAATCTCTCCTCATATGGAAGCTGTTCCTTACTCCCTAATCATTTCTGTTGCCCTTTCTGTACCTTTTCCAAATACAATCTTTTTTTTGATGGGGTGACCAGATCTGCATACTGTATTCAAGATGTGGGCATACAATGACTTTACATAGAGGCAATACAGTATTTTGTCTTATTCTCTATTCCTTTCCCAACGATTCCCAATATTCTGTTAGCTTTTTAGTTTTTAGACTGCCACTGCACGTTGAACAGATGTTTTCAGGGAACTATCCATAAGGATTCCAAGAACTCTTTCTTGAGTGGTAATAGCTATTTTAGACCCCATCATTTTTTTATCCATCGTTAGGATTATATTTTCTCATGTGTAGTGGCAGATTTAGAGATAATGGGGCCCTGTGGTCAGCTTCATTTTTGCTGCCCCCCCGCGCCCGGACCCAGCCAAGAAAAAGAACATTCACTCTTCCTGTCCCTCCCATTTTTCATTCTTTTTTCTTCATCCTCCTGCTACATTATAAGTAATAAGAAGTAAATGAAAATAAAGTGAGGTACCTTGATTGTTTTGTAGTCTAACTTTTTTTTCACAGACCAATTGAAAATTGCTGATGGTCTCGATGGACCTCTTAATGATCTTTCCAAATATTGTTTACACCATTAGCTAACTATTGTAAAGTGGTTTGGATAAGAGTGCTTTATAAAAAAAACATAACCTTTCCTCAGTCCACCATAATGGAATTCTCAGAGCACAGTTTGAGAACTTCTGGTCTAGATGATATCTTGTATTTGCATTAAGCCAACATGAAAAATGTGTAAAAATAAAATGTATAGATGACACATGAATGGAAAAAATAACAGTTAACTTCCACTGAAGAAACTTATTCAATTTAGAAAAAAAAATTCAGCTAGCTTTCTTTCCACACTTTTTCTTTACAAAATCAATTAAGACATTTAAATAGTATTTTGTAAAGAGGCACTTTCAATTGTCAATATTGCTGAACCTGTCAAATGTTCCTCCCTACTCTCTTGCTCCTCCCACAGCCTTCTCTGCTGAGGGACTGCCTCACCCCACAGAACGGCCATCCCCTGCACAGGATTGGGGCAATTGCCAGACCCAGGGCTGGACTACCCGGCCCTGGGGGGCCCATGAAGTTGGAGGGACCCATGCCTGGGCACAGTATGTTTCATTGTAAATCTGCCCCTGTTCATGTGCATTACTTTGCACTTATGAACACTGAATTCCATCTGTCCTTGTGTTGCCCAGTCACCCAGTTTTGTGAGATCCCTTTGTAACTCTTTGCTGTCAGCTTTGGATTAGTCACTGTTTACCCCTTTTTCAAGAACATTTATGAGAATTTTAACACAGTGACCCAAATTCAGATGCCTGCAGCACAACACTCATTCCCACTCTTTCCCCCCCTATCTTTTAAGTGGAGTACCCAACATTGTTTTCATGCTGATCTAATGAGCCTTCAACTGCTTGAATGCCCAGCCTTTTTTTATTCTTAACCACCCTGACTCCTTTTAAAAACAAACTCCCTGCCCCAAAGGCAAAGCCACAAGCAGCTCAAACTTTATTGCATTTAAGACCTGCCTCTCCAGCAGGACATGGGCTTTAAGCAGACCTCAGGTATGAAATCCAGGGATTCAAACTCAGGAAGGAGGGCTACTGCCCACCCCAAGGCCCCAGCTCCCCATAAATGGCACCTTTGATAGAGCCTCCCTGTACCTACGGACTGCCAGGATCTGGTGGATGCTTCCTGGAAGCTACAATAAACATTTCCAGGACCCCACACCTCCAGTGTGGCACCCCCACACCCGGCACCAACCCAGAAGCCCCTTCTGCACCCAAACTCCCTTCCAGAGCCTGTGCCCCTCACTGCCCCATGTTACAACCCGAGACCCCTGCTGCACTCCAAATCCCTCTGCCTGGCCCCACCCCAGAGCCCATTGTCTCAGCCAGCCCAGCACACTCAACCGCCCCCCCCCCCACACACACCCTATCCCAGTCCTGAGCCCCTTCTGCACTCCTAACAACTTGTCCCCAGAGCCTGCACCCCCAGTCGGAGCCAAACCTCTTTCCCACACCCCAACCCTCTGCTCCAGCATGTTAAAAGTGATTCAAAGGGGCCCAGAGTTCCCAGCCACAGCTGTGGTGGCCGGGAGCTCCAGGAGCTTTAAATTGCCATATGAGCACCGTACTACTATACCAAGCAGCTCTGAAGGCTGAAGTCTGGGTGGTGCAGAGGGCTGGCTTCTCCTAGCCCCACACGTTCCATCTGAGGCCCCACTCCCTTTCAGGAGCATTGGGCTGGGTCTCCCCCACATCTTGTCCAGTGAGCTGCAGAAGCTGTTGTTTTCCCTGAGAGTGTGAGACAGCAATCAGGAATGGGGCCTTGAAGAAGGGACAGGGCAAAGGCATTTGGTTTTATGCAATGAGAAGGATAGCAATCCTGGTACAAGTAAAAGATCTAAATTTCAGTCAACCTTAGTTTATTTGGTAGATTTCAGTGAGAGCTAAGGAAGAAGAAAACAGAAGATTATTTTGTAAAGCACTCAGTATAAGGAATGACATTTTCCTCTATGTTTTGACAGCATGTAACACATGGGAGGTATCACTAACCCTGAATGAAGCCTCTATGTGCTCCCGTAACACAAATGAGTAACAACCTCTTAGTATAAATAAAATGGGTTAGTTTGAAATTAAGACCTCTTGAATTTTTTTGGGGGGGAGGGTGTGGGGGAGAACACATAATAAGGATTGGTTTTCTTTGTTAAGTTTCTTCACTCAATCTACAGTTTACAAAAGGATGGCTCCAATTGCTTTGATCAAAGATGGCAGAATTCAACACACACACAGAGAGTAGGTGATCCTGAAGTTGCTACCACTGGCTAAACTGATAGAAGAATAAGAATGTAAAACATCCCAAAAATTGCTAGTGTAGGTGCAGTTTTAGTAGTTCAAATTTATCTAAATCAAACCTAATAGTCCAAGTGTTGATTTGCCTCCAGCACCTCAGAATTAAACAGCTGGATTCAGTTCATCACACATTCTGCCTATGTCTACACTACAAGCTTCTTGCTCAAGAAGCTTTTTGTGGAAGAGATCTTCCGCAAAAACTTCTTGCGCAAGAGCACATCCACACTGCAAAAGCGCATCGAAAAAGCAATGCGCTTTTGCGAAAGAGAGCATCCAGACTGCATGGACGCTCTCTCGAAAGGAAACTCTGATTGCTATTTACAGAATGGCCACCAGGGCACCTGTGCTTTTTTCGATTGACTCTTTTTATGCAAATAAACCCTGTTCCTCATCCACACACACCTTTTTGCGCAAGAGTTCTTGCGCAAAAAGGAGTTATTCCTCATAGAAGGAGGAATACCTACACCGGAAAAAAACCCTCTGTTCTTTTGTTTTACTTGCACAAAAATGCGCTTGAGGTGTGGACATTCCATGAGTTTTTGCGCCAAAACAGCTGTTTTGGCGCAAAAACTCTGTAATGTAGACCTAGCCTCAGTGGCACAAACTCGGCTGGTCAAGCCCAGCCCTTTGTCTAATGCTTGTTCCCTTTCTCAGAAACCTTTAAAGAAACAAGAAAGGCTTGCACACCTGGGACGCTTCCCAACGTTTTCTCCAGCTACACTTTGACTCTTCAGCATTAACACTCACTGTGCACTGGGACAGTCCTGAACACAACCTCTTTACCCTGGAAGGACCAAAGCAATGGAAAAGCATAACAAAGACACCTCCAAGCTGTATTAGTATGGCTGCCTTTTCAACTCAGGCCTAATGGCTCTGGTTATTTTCTTCAAAAGACCTTCAGTCAGCTCATGCAGTGCTACTGTGGAACTACAATCTGCCCCAAGCATGGGGCAATGTGCTGTTATGCTGGCTCTAGAGAATCCCAAGAGGGATGATGATTAGTCAGATCCACAGTCTACCTCCCACTTCCTTTGCTGCCTTATGGAGGAGGTAATCTGTGCTGGGTGGAGCATGTTACCCCTGTGTTCAGCATAGCTCTCCTAGCTGGAGCATTGCAAGTTGGAGGCACAAAGCCACTATGTACACCTGTCGCGGGGCGTCCCACCCCACACTGCTCGGCCCTGGGGCCGTACACTCCCATGCCTGGAGGCCTAGTTCATCACAAACGCAGGCCCTGAGGCCTAGTCCATGGTCAACGCAGGCCCTGAGGCCTAGTCCATCACAAACACAGGCCCTGAGGCCTAGTCCACACTCTGGGTGGATGGGGTAGGGGGTCCAGGCCCTCCCTCTCCACCAGACCCCAACCCAGGACCCTATTAGTGGTGGGTAGTTCCCACCACTGGCTCGGCGGGGAGTTCTCCCTGAAACGTGCCGAGCCCGCCGGGGTATTCCCTGTCCCTTGCCCTGGGTTGCTTCCTACCCCAGCCCCGTGGCCGACGGAGACCCCACCTGCAAGCACTGGCGGTGACCATGCCGTTGGCAGGTCCAGCGTCTAGGGCAGCAGCGACGGGGTTGTCCACCACGGTGGGGCGGGCTGCCCCCCGGGGTCGGCGTTGCGGTCGTGCTCAGCCCGGGGATGGTAGCGGCAATGGCGTCAGGCCCGGCGGCTCTTGCTCCGGCGGCAGGTCCGGCTGTGGCTCTGGAGGTGGGGCAGGAGTTCCTCCCTCCCCGGAGGCCAGCCCTAACTGAGCTGTTTCCCTGGCCTTTATACCTGGCCTGCAGCTGGAGCATGCCCAGCACTGCTGCGGGGGCAGGGCCTGCACAGCCCAGCAGGCCAGCTGGCTCCCCCCTTGGCCAGTGCAGAGCTGGACCGCCCCATCACAACACCCTTCTCATCCCTCCTGCCCACCCATATAAGCAATGAATGAAGGAGGCATAGTGGCTGTGCAAAGGGGATTCTCCTCCAGGGCTGCTACCTGTCGTATGGGTAGCTCACAAGAGGGTGCCTTAGGCCTTGTTACTCCCATGCACAAATGGCCACATAATACATATAAATTCCCTCCCACAAACTTCTGGAGGAGTCATCATGTTCACACAGAGGTTATTTATTACTGATTGCTTTATTTTCATGTTCTTGTTCATCTATAAAGGTGCTTTGCAGTAGGCCTTGAAGTGCCATATACCCATACAGTCTTACAGTATTGTACCCATTTTCATCCAAGCAGTTAGTCAAAGTACAGGTCTGGCAGGTTGTTTTCACCAGGAGGAGAAATTGATGACATTTTAAAAAGAATGTACAATGTCCTGCTTCCCTGAACACAGAAGAAATCCAACAGCAGGAGACAGCATCTTTGCTCATAGTTCCAAGCCTTCTTCAACCTGCACTCAGCCCAATATCTCTTAGCCAGAGCAGCACTGGCAGTGTGGCCCTGAGAAGAAGCTGTATCTGGAGCTTCCTTTCTGCTTTCTCTCAGCTTCTCAGATCTTTCTGCTATTTCTGTCACAGACATGCACAAAACTATAGCCAGTGAATCCCTTTTTGCTCACATGAACCTGTTTTGGGGAGAAGGATTCTTTGTTTTAGCTACATAAAGGAGCTTAATGGCATCTTACAAATGAAGGTAGTTGTTACACCTAGGCTACGTCTAGACTACATCCCTTTTTCGGAAAAGGGATGTAAATTAGACATATCGCAATTGCTAATGAAGCGGGGATTTAAATCTCCCCAGCTTCATTAGCATAAAAATGGCTGCCGCTTTTTTTCCACACGGAGCTTTGCCGGAAAAAAGTGCCAGTCTAGACGCTGATCTTGCGGAAAATAAAGCCTTTTCCGAAAGATCCCTTATCCCTCTATGAAATAAGCAATTGCTAATGAAGCGGGGATTTAAATCTCCCCCGCTTCATTAGCATAAAAATGGCTGCCGCTTTTTTTCCGCACGGAGCTTTGCCAGAAAAAAGCGCCAGTCTAGACGCTGATCTTGTGGAAAATAAAGCCTTTTCCGAAAGATCCCTTATCCCTCTATGAAATAAGATCCGAAAAAGGGATGTAGTCTAGACGTAGCCCTAGTCTCAGGGGTTTAACCTAACCCCAGGACAGTACATATTTTATATGTAAAAGTTTGCATATGAATTCCAGGCAGGTCTGCAGTTTCATGCTCAAGTTAGGTGTTTTTGGTGAAGTATAGCAACTTTCAAGTCTGTTATTGAGTGTCCAGGGAGGTTGAAGTGCTCTCCTACTGGTTTTTGAATACTACTATTCTTGATGTCTGATTTGTGTCCATTTATTCTTTTGCATAGAGACAGGCTGGTTTGGACATTATACATGGCAGAGGGGCATTGATGACACATGATGGCATACATTACATTAGTAGATGTGCAGGTGAATGAGCCTCTGATGTCTGATGGTGTGACTGCTGTGGTTAGGTCTATGATGGTGTCACTTGAGCAAATATGTGGACTGAGTTGGCAACAGAGTTTGTTGCAGGGATTGATTCCTGGGTAGTGTTTCTGTTGTGTGGTGTGTAGTTGCTAGTATCAGACTGGGTCTGAATAGGGAGTGAAAGTGGCTAGCTCACAACAAAATACAGGTATCCTTTTGGTCTTCACACTTTCTTATCAAACGTTGGGAGTGGACCACATCCACCATGACTGAATTGACCTTGTTAGCACTGGTCCTCCCCATAGTGACATAACATACTCATGTGTGCATGTGGGTATTGCCCAAGGTCCAGTGTGTTTCAGCAGCAGCCCTAGGAACTACAAAGTGTGGTCTACAAACTGCGGCATGTTGGGAGAACTTCCTGGTTCCTGCCAGGATGTGCCCTCTCCCCGCAGCAGGGTCTCAGCAAGAACTGTGCTAGAAGCAGCACACAGGCTGCATGCTGAGAGGAGGGGCTGCTGAACTGTTTTCCTGTTCTATGTTTTTTACAGAATAAAGCCTGTTCCTGGTGGTTTGTCTGAGTGGGTCTGGTCTGAGGTGCACACACACACACACACACAATACACAATGCAGAGCACCCCAAGCAGCCTCAGGCCTACCCTCCCATAGTGGTGTAAGACATCACAAGGCTTCCCCTATGCTGAATAACCTCCACTGGGCTAGCCAACAGGAGCGGTTACATGTAAATATACCCACCAAAGTGCAGTTTCCACTTCCTGCAATTGACAAAGTGGGTTCTAGCCCATAAAAGCTTGTGCCCAATTAAATTTGTTAGTCTTTAAGGTGCCTCCTTGTTGGATTTGTGTTAAAATGAACAGTATGTAATACCCTCACATGTAATGCCATTTTGTACAATAGTGGATTAAAACATAGGTTGAAGTGGTTACAAAAAAAGTAATTTATTACAAATACACAGTTAGAGGATATGAAAAGGATTGTGGATTGCTTTCTTAGGGGATCTGGGCCAGCTCCCATTCATAGGAATTGAAATATTCCCACTAACCTTTAATGAGAATTGGCTCTCCAGTCTCAGATTAATATGAGTCATGCATTTTGTATATACTTCATCCATTGAGGTTGTCTTTGACTATACTGGGTACCATGACTACCTTGACATCACATTACTACTACTCAGAGCTATTTTTAAAGAAGTGAAAAGTGACTGAAATCAGTTACTTGGAAAAGAATCTGATTGACATGTAACAGTAATAAGCAGGTTCAATGATGAATACAAATGGGCAAAAGTTTTTTGATCCTGCCACAGTCAGAATTCCAAAGAGTTTAAGAGTTTGAAATAATGTATTTGTACTTACAGTTACTTTCAACTGAAAATTCACCTCTCTGTAAGGGGCTTCCTACATGCATTGATTCCTATTTGATGCCATTGAGATCCTATAAAAATTGACCTTCTCCTCCCTCAAGAAAAGTATTTTCAAATAGGGCTAAGTCATGGGTGATGGGTATAAGAGGCATGAGGAGGTATTGTCTTCCCTGGGTCTTAGTGCTCAACTACTTCCCTCTTCCTGTCTCTATTCTGACCATTCCAGAAGGCTCCCACAATAGGCTGCTGCTGCTTGCAGACTGGTGACTCTTCCCCTGACATGGATGTGTTAACTTACAAGTAAAAGCCCCCTAGCTTGCCATATCTATTAACATAATACCGAACCTGTGAAAGAGCCATTAGGCTGTAAAGAAACCATTGGCTATTTGGCCCATTGAGTGCAGCTAGTTCGCTTTAGCAGTAGCTGCTATAGTGGCTACTGCTTCAGAACCAGGTGGATAAACCATGGCTATAGACAAAAACTTGCTTCTAAAGTCTTCCTGTCCTTTTCATCCCTATTTTCCTTTCACCCCTGTGCTGAAGAGAGCTCTTAATGAGACAACATTCCTTTTCTTCCAGATAGCTGGCCAATTGAGTTTCTCTTTTACTTCTGACTATTTGATTATCTAGTTTACAGAGAACCCTTCCCCAAAATCAGTACCTTACTAATATATAAAATCCTTTGTTATGCCTAAAGTCTTTGGAAACATATTTTTACATAAACATATAGTGAAATTTAATAAACATATTTTCTTATCAAAATTGGTTATTATATGGAAATACAACTATCTCATAGAGCTGGAAGGGACCTTGAGAGATCATCAAGTCCAGTCCTCTACCCTCACAACAGGAGCAAGTACCATCCCTGACAGATTTGCCCAAGATTGCTAAATGGCCCCCTCAAGGATTAAACTCACAATCCTGGGTTTTGCAGGCCAATGCTCAAACCACTGAGCTATCCCTCCCCCAGGCACCAGTTTAGAAACACAACTTTAAGCACATGGTTTAGTACTTTTTTGGCTCTACTTAAATGTGCATTTTCCCACATCTCTGTGTTTCTCAGATTTTTTGATAATGCCCCTCTCCTAAAGATGTGAGAACACTCAGCCCTTCCCAGCAGGAAAGAAAAGTTCTATGCAGTTCCAGCCTAGAATAGTTAGCACAGGCACAAATAGCAAAAGTGCAGGAGTTCAGCTGCATTATAGCCTTCTGCTCCATACCACCACAAGCAAGTCTCCTGGTACTAACTCTAGCATCAGGGAAAGTGGGAGAGACAAACTATTAAGCATCTTTTTCTATGGTGAAGCACAGTTATAAAATGTTTGATGCTTAATGCCATCCTGTGCTCTAAGCAAAGAGACTGAAGGATCTCCTGTATTTTGTTACCATTTAAAGAGAATCCCACATAAATAAAAAAGAGACGAGGTGGGTGAAGTTATTCTTTTATTGGACCATGAGAGAGACAAGCTTTCAAGCTATTATCTCCCTCACTTTGTCTCTTTAATAAATATCCTAAGACCCACACAGCAAGAGAAACGCTGCATATATAAATATAACACATATGAATAACTAGCTCAGCAGTAGCTATTAAATTTATAGGCACCTATCCAGTAAGTATTCTCCCTTTCAATCAGCTTCTTGGCAAGGTCCTACATGAATTTCCATTACTGATCTTCCTTGACTGAACACATTGTTCAACCGTTGAACAAAACTCACCATTTAGGTATTCTTCTCACACCCTCTATCAGTCGATGGTCAGGGCAGTGCATGTGTGTATGTTACACCCGAGTCTTCAACTGCTAGGACTGGGGTCCCTTAGCAGCAGGCAACCTGGAAGAGGTTGACGGGCGCCCAAGAAGTTTACAGGGAGAGCTTATTACACCTCAGATTTTGACTGCTAGGATACACGATCCCTTCACAGCGGGCAGCCTGGGGAGGCTGAGAGATGCCCCAACGGATCTGTCCCCTGGAAGCAACACGATCCAACGCTCAAGCTCTCCCTATATCTGTCCCTTATGACCGGCTGGAGTTCTTTTTAAAATTGTGCTTGGTTCTGTTACAGCAACTGAAGGAGTCAGGTCACAGCTTAAACAGTTACTATTTTATTGTTACAGGGTAAACTTAGCTGTTAAATGCCACTACAAAGGACAGGACAGAAATTACACTAATGAGTCACTTGCAGGTACCATGAAACCCTTTTGGTTCTCTGAGCTCTTATTAAATGCATGCAAAATAGACACCTAGCAGGTATATATTCTCACCCCTGCGTTCCAGACTTGGCGTGACCAGCGTCTTTCTCTCAACCCCTCGGGAAGAAGTAGGGCAAGATTGGGTGTCCCACAGACCTCGGGAGACAACCAATACCTGCCAGCAGGTGTAGATGATTGGAGCTCCAATGGGGTGGGCTACTAAACCCCTCTTTATACCCCTTGGGTCACGTAGGCTTCTTCCTGGTCTCAAGTGGCCAATTAGGAAAAATGGCTTTGAATGCCAAGTTTCCCATGAAGGGTGCAAAGCATAATTCACACCTGGGAAAATGCAGACAATGGGCACCTCTGGTATGTGATGGGCGAAGATTCCTCTCCTGGGACAGTGCAGGCGTGTCAATTACTGGTACTAGCCATCAGGGTGGCGGGAGGCCCCCGGGTCATCAGCTAGCCCATTTACTGTCTGGTTTCTGTTTATGGTAGAGTCAGGGACAGGCAGCACACCTGCGTTCCCAGGGCATCAAAGGCTGACTACCTTTTTCTTGCTCTCGGGGGGGGGGGGGACAAGATGGGGTTCATGTCTGGCTACACCCTCCCACCCAGACCTTAGTAATGCCTGCTTCCTCTCTATGCAGTACATTTCTTCTCTATATCACTTAGGAAAAAAATGAGGGAATTTTTAGTGTATGTCTGCTGCAATGAAAACCAGCGTAGATGACATGAGGCCAGCACAGCTGAAAGAGAAATTCAGTTCTTCTTAGTGAGGTGAGGCTTGCTGCAGATGGAGCAAATCTCTTCTCCATGTTAACACTAAGCAAAAAGAGGGCTTTATGAATATCTGGCTGTATTTAGCAACTGCATAACACTAGCCATGAAATGCTTGTAATACGGAGAGAGAAATTTCTCGCTAGATTCGGTACCACATAAAGCAAAATCAGACTGAAGGGACATGTGGCCGCATAGAACAAGCTGTCCTTCATCACGAGGTAATGAACACCCCTCCCCCCCACCCACCTCACAAAATGAATGAGGTATAATAGGGATGGTTCTCCATGCACAAAGAGCAAAACAAATCTCTTTAATAAAGGATAAATAAATGAAAATTCTCCATGAGAAAAACGAGGGTGAAATCATTGGCCCATTTGAAATGAATGGCAAAATCTCCATTATGGCTTCAATACGTCTCTCCTTCTGTTAAACAGACATCTTTAATCCACTTATGGTCCTGTCCCACAGCAGGAAGACTTCTTACTCTTAAATATGTGCTTCATAGAAAACCAATCACAACTATCTACACCACTGAAACCAAACAAAATCTCCACTGCATTTCTATGTAGAATGTCATAAACACCTGGGGCTAAGTATTTAAGTGTCAATATTTTTTTTTCCTCACTAGATTTAAATTTCATTTTAAAACAGGATCTTAAAGGGACACTGCTCAAAAAGCCTCATACTTTTTGGGACAGTCACATAAACTTAAAGAGGAAGAATAGCTATTCTACAGGACATTTAGGTCTTACAGAATTTAAGAATGGCATCTCTGCTGCAGGACTCCATAACACATCGGCATAATGTTAATAGAACATTATACATTTCTGTTTAACATTATTGGTTTAATACCTATTAAACTCTGTAAGAATTTCCCATGGTGAATGTATTGAAAAGAAGCAAAAACATTTTTTAAAGATGAATGCTGATGAATTTTAAAATCCAATATTGCTAGTCTATTTATTAGGTTTCTGACTGAATGCAAACAAATCAAGACTCTTTAATCTGGTTCAGATGATGAATCTTGTTTTATATGTGCTCATTTTCTTAACCACGTTTCTGGACCTACATTTGACTGGCATTTTTGTGAAAAGTACCAGGATAGCTAACAATTGTATTAGGCTGTGTCTACACTGGTGTGATCTTGCACAAAAGTGGCCGTCTTGCGCAAAAACTTGCTGCCTGTCTACACTGGCCGCATGTTCTTGCGCAAGTAAACTGACATTCTAATGTATGAAATCAGGGCTTCTTGCTCCAGAACTCTGACGCTCCCGCTCAGGAATAAGCCCTTTTGTGCAACTGTTCTTGCGCAAGAGGCCAGTGTAGACAGGCAACATGAATTTCTTGCGCAAGAAAGCCCTATGGTTAAAATGGCCATCAGAACTTTCTTGCACAAGAGAGCGTCTACACTGGCAAGGATGCTCTTGCGCAAAAGCACGTCTCTTGTGCAAAAGCACATGCCAGTGTAGACGCTCTCTTGCGCAACTACTTTAACGCAAGAACTCTTGCACTAAAGAGTTTTTGCACAAGATCACGCCAGTGTAGAGGTAGCCTAATAGTCCAATGAATAGATAACCCACAGCTATTCAAACCATCCACTAAGTATAACTAAAGAAATGTAAGACATAGATTTTAGACTTGCAAAGACAAATCAGATGTCTTTATTTGAAAAGGTCATAGCTGAAGATAGCTATAGCAATTGTCAGAAAGTGACCAGGGAGGAAAGCACTGGAAAATACTGAAATGATTTATCCACCAATTATCATTCTCTGGACATTATAACAACCTATCGTGATCATGAACATTCCACTGATTTCCACTGGCAGCCTCATTGCACGTGTGTGATATGTATGCAGCAAGAGACTGGACATCTGGGGTGAAACAATGAAAGAAACATTTTCACACAGTGCTGCATTTGCTACTAAATATAATCCAGTTATGCAAATAACAAATAGTTGCACTAAAAATTGACTCTTGATAAGCTGTAGTTTTGAAAGCAGAGAGGAAGAATATTTGTTTCCATTTTAAAATAATCACAGTTTAAGGTTCCCAATTAATAATGGATCGTTTTCAATTTTTCACTGAGGACTTAAATGCATGTGTCTTGGAAAACTGAATAATTTATAATCTACGCTGTGCATTCTAGATTCCTACAATACTGACTAGGTCACTTTTCTGGCTATAGGGGAGCCAAATATCAATGGCCTCCCCAGATCTTTGCTGTATTTAACACTACATTTCCAAATATGACAGTGGGATTTTAGCCTTGTTACTGCCAGTGACTCAATGAGCTAGGATCATGCCCTGGAAGTGATCTGCTGGAGGATCCCATTGCATCATTCCTCCCAAATAATTTCATTAGGAGGATGCATTTTTCTGCAGCTGCTCTGTCCCGTGGTAGATCTCACGCTCTGATTACGGTTGCCTCTAGGACTCCTTGTGAAAGGGGAGATAGTGCTTTCCAGAAGAGATAATATAGCTCTGGGTTTTATCTTCTTTTCCTTGAAAAGTATGTTGGTCCAGATCGGGGATGACATGCATATCCCTTGCAACTTAAGCACTGAAACCTTTGGTGGGCTCGAGTTTATTTTACTACCTCTTTCCTAGCATTTCAACACTACTCCTAGGCTGTGTCTACATTGGCACGATCTTGCACAAAAGTGGCTGCTTTTGTGCAAAAACTTGCTGCCTGTCTACACTGGCCCCGAGTTCTTGCGCAAGTAAACTGACGTTCTAATGTATGAAATCAGTGCTTCTTGCGCAAGAACTCTGATGCTCCCGCTCAGGAATAAGCCCTCTTGCGCAACTGTTCTTGCGCAAGAGGCCAGTGTAGACAGGCAACATTAATTTCTTGCGCAAGAAAGCCCTATGGTTAAAATGGCCATCAGAGCTTTCTTGCGCAAGAGAGTGTCTACACTGGCATGGATGCTCTTGCGCAAAAGCACATCTCTTGCTCAAAAGCACATGTCAGTGCAGACGCCTTCTTCTGAAAGAGTTTTTGCACAAGAACTCTTCCGCAAAAGAGTTCTTGTGCACGATCATGCCAGTTTAAACGTAGCCCTATAGAACAGCACCAGAGAGTCAGCATTCAGTGATTAAGGATTTTCAGTATCTATTCCACAGGGTGAACCTCCCCAAGATCAAGTAAAAAAACCCAAAATGAATTAATTAAATTCTTAATGATCAACTTTGTAAAGTTCTATAATGATAAAAAAACAATATGACTAGATTTGTAATGCATACATGTTACCTTCAGAGTTATACATAAGTATAAATGAAGTAGATCTAAACAGGTCAGTCCCCACAGAAACCCCAGTGAGAAATAACTTGAAAGCTTAGGTGAAGTTCACCTGGGTCTCATTTAGAATCTTTGTTTATCAGCTCTATCTACTCTGCTGAATCAAAACCAATGCAATGATACCTTCTCTTGCTTGCAGAGCTCTGCAAGTGGAACCCACACAAATCTTTGTCCTTTGCTGGACTGTGGAAATCACTTAGCTAACTAATTAACCAACCAATCAGTAGTAACTATGTAAATGAATAACTCTGTAACAAGAAAAATACAAAACTGAGACGAGCACAACACAAATGACTCTTTCCTCATCACCACATTTAAATGAGAAAAGAGCTCGTACACCAGACTAAGACAATTTCATTTGTAACCCTTCTTCTGGGTAGGCCTGGCAGCAACCAGGGCTGGGTTCAATATCTAGGGGTCCATCTCACACAGAATCGGCTTGAGCCCCCACCCAGTAACCTGGGAAATTCACACACCCCTGAAAGGGAATGCTTCCCCACTCTCAAGCACAGAGTCTGAGTGTAGGAAAGAAACATTTAATGAAACAGAGAGAGAAGTCATATGACATTAACTTGGGAATATACCACAAACAGAGTTCATAGCCCAAACATGAGCTAAGCCCCCTGCCCCCCAGCCAAGAATCACCCGAAGTCCCAAAGTCTGACACCCCAAAAGTCCCTGTCCCTGGTCAGTGCCACCCAGAGTCCAAAAGTTCACCTGCAGGGTTTTACCTCCCAACCTGGGTAGAAATGGGGGCGGGGGGATAGATAGGGGCACCTTACGTGGTCCGAGGCCGACAGCCCCACCTCTCCTTAGGGTTGTGCTGCAGTCTTTAACGTGAGCCACTCTGCCACGCTCCACCAGCTGTCTCATCCCACTCCACTGGATGCTTTGCTGGTCACCTGCTGCTGCTCCTACCAGCCATGCTGTGCCACTGGTCACCTGCCGCCGCACCTACCAGCCGCGCCACGCCGCTGGTCGCCGCGCCTCGCCTGCCGCCGCTCCTACTGGCCGTGCCATGCCACTGGTCGCCTACTGCCGCTCCCACCAGCCACTCTGCTGGCCGCCGCCGCCTTGCTGGCTGCAATGGGTCTGGCTCCCAGCCAAACCAGTGATTTCAGCTCTTAGGCTGTGTCTAGACTGGCGCGATCTTGCGCCAGAGCTATGCAAATGAGGCTCAGCGTGGAATATCGCCGAGCCTCATTTGCATAACTAATGAGCCACCATTTTTGCAGAAGAGGCTCTTGCACAAGACGGAGCTGTCTACACTGCCCCGTCTTGCGCAAGAAAAACCCTCTTGCGCAAAGCCGTTATGCCTGAAAATAATCAGCATAACGGCTTTGCGCAAGAGGGTTTTTCTTGTGCAAGACGGGGCAGTGTAGACAGCTCCGTCTTGCGCAAGAGCCTCTTCCGCAAAAATGGCGGTTCATTAGTTATGCAAATGAGGCTTGGTGATATTCCACGCTGAGCCTCATTTGCATAGCTCTGGCGCAAGATCGCGCCAGTCTAGACACAGCCTTAGTGATTTCAACTCTTTAGCCACCACCTAGACTGGCAAAGGATTCCAGCTTCCACTGGACTACCAAAAAGACTCCTCTTGGGCTATGTCTACACTGGCAGGTTCTTGTGCAAGAACAGATGTTCTTGCGCAAGAATCCGCAGAGCATCCACACTGCCCACCCTCTCTTGCGGAAGAAGATTTACAGTATGGCGTGGTAAGAGAGGGCGTCTTGCGCAAGAGCTACGCTCTTTTTTAACAGGTGTAAGCCCTCTTGTGCAGGGGCTCTTGCGCAAAAGGGCAGTGTGGACGCTCGGCAGGGGTTTCTTGCACAAGAAAGCCCTGTGGCTAAAATGGCCATCAGAGCTTTCTTGCGCAAGAGAGCATCCACACTGCCATGGGTGCTCTCGCGCAAACGCACAGCTTGCACATGGCAATATGGACATTTTCTTGCGCAAGACTTCTTGCACAAGAACCTTTGCACAAGATGCTCTTGCGCAAGAAGCCACCAGTGTAGACATATCCACGGGCTGCGTCTAGACTGGCATGATTTTCCGCAAATGCTTTTAACGGAAAAGTTTTTCCGTTAAAAGCATTTGCGGAAAAGAGCATCTAGATTGGCACGGATGCTTTTGTGCAAAAGCACTTTTTGTGCAAAAGCGTCCGTGGCCAATCTAGACGCGCTTCTGCGCAAGAAAGCCCCGATCGCCATTTTAGCCATCAGGGCTTTTTTGCACAAAACAGTCCACCCCTGTCTACACTGGCCCTCTTGAGCAAAAGCATTTGCGCAAGAGGGCTTTTGCCAGAACGGGAGCATCATAGTATTTGCGCAAGAACACGGATGATCATACATTAGATCATCCGTGTCCTTACACAAATCCAAGCGGCCCATGTAGACAGCTAGCAAGTTTTTCCAGAAAAGCAGCCAATTTTCCGGAAAAACTAGCCAGTCTAGACACAGCCATGGAGTCTACTTTAGGTCTCTCCTTAAAACAAAAGGGGAAAGGGGCAGACTGGGTCACTCTTACAGCTCACACCTAGCAGGTGTGAAACAGGCTGACTCAAACCCTTTTACCCTTCCCCCCAGCTCAAGTCACTCAACTCTGGAAGGGGGGAGGCTTGTTCCTCGGAGACCTCTTACAATGATGGTGTCTCTCCTGCAAGCACTGGTGTCATGTTTTACAGTTCCCACATTTAGGGGTAGCATGATTTGTGACCCCCCACAACAGGCCCAAATTATTTACAATACACCACATTCCATTCCAACACTGATCCTCCATCAGCCCTGGCTGAATTGGATTTAGATAGCCACACCTCGTATTCCCTTCCCCTCCTGGCCTGAGCTGTATTTACATATCAACAGTTAACAGTTAATTATCTTGCAGAGCTAAACAATTGTAGTGGGCACACCCACGACCAGGGCAGATCTCTCCTTTTAGCTGGCTGATAGCAAGCAGCAGTTCAGCCCCTGCTTACACATTAAAACCAAACTTTCAAGGAACAGAATTCTCCTTTTTATAAACTAACACTGCCAGGGCTTCCCTCTGGGAAAGTTAGCAATATCATTAACCTGCCACAAAAGGTTCAGGGGCAGTCAAAACCAACCTGTTTTTTACTCCTATGGCTGAGTTTTTCCCAGCCCCCTTCCAGAGATGTGTCCAGTGTTCCCTGTAAGCTAAGCACTTCGGTGGTCATCCAGGAGAGATTCAAAGCCACCCAGATGATTAGCAGAGCGCCCACAGCTGGCAGTATGTGTGTCTATTTGTGGTGCACATATGCACATGCGTTTGCGCGCATGAGAAAATTTATTCCACATATGGATGGAAAAAGTTAGAGGGAACATTGAGTGTGTCCTCAAAGTATCATCCCTGACTACTAGACCTCAGTGGAGTCTTACTCCAGCACCAAGGAGCCTGTTGAGCATGCCCAAAACTACCACACACAATCCAGAAACTTCTGGGCATTGAATCCTAATTCTGCATCTACAGAGCAACAGTGACTCAGCGCAACTTATTCCTGTGGCCCATTGTCTTCTCTCTAGATCTCTAAAACGATATCTCTATTAGGCATGTGGCCTAATTAGCACTATACATGAACTTCTACAGTTTGAATTTCTCTACTGTGGCACTCTCTGGTCCGGCATGATTTTAGTTAGCCAGATGTCTACTTACAATGGGGGTGGGCAAGTTTCCTGTGGTTCCATAAAATTTGTTTACAGCCAAGCTTTTGCGGAAAAACTTGCCAGCTGTCTAGACTGGCCGCATGAATTTGCGCAAGAACACTGACAATCTAATGTATGATCGTCAGTGTTCTTGCGCAAATACTATGATGCTCCCGTTCGGGAAAAAGCCCTCTTGCGCAAATGTATTTGTGCAAGAGGGCCAGTGTAGACAGGGGAGGAATGTTTTGCGCAAAAAAGCCCCGATGGCGAAAATGGAGATCGGGGCTTTCTTGCACAAAAGCGCGTCTAGATTGGCCACAGACGCTTTTGCGCAAAAAGTGCTTTTGCGCAAAAGCGTCCGTGCCAATCTAGATGATCTTTTCCGCAAATGCTTTTAACGGAAAAACTTTTCCGTTAAAAGCATTTGCGGAAAATCATGCCAGTCTAGACGCAGCCTTTTAAGAACATTATAAAGAGCAAACTAACAACAATCATCAACCAAAACAAACTGTGGCAGGATGTTGCCCTGCACTGGCCCTTTAAGGGGCTAGGAGGTGGAGTGAGGGAAGTCCAGCTGAGGCAGATAAGGAGGGCCCAGCTGAGGGCTATAAGAGCAGCTCCTGGGAGAAGGAGAGGGATCAGCCTGTTGGCCTGCAATGAGAGAAGCTTTGAGCTAACAAACCTAGGCTACTGGGCTTGAGGCCCAGGGTTGCAAGGAGGCAATTGTGGCTGGGGCTCACATGGAGGCAGCCCTAAAAGACCAGCCTGCAAGGAGGCAGTGGTAGTAGGCTGGGGGAGTTTGAGCTAGGAAAGCCCCAGGCCATAAGACTGCAAGGCAGGGTTGCAGGAGGCAACTGAGCAGGTAGAGGTGTGCCTGTGGCCAAGGAGGAGGTGCCTGGAGAAGCTGCAGTCTGCCTGGAGGGGCTAGAGAGGAACTGGCAGTGGGCCACTGAGGCCACGAGGGTGCAGCAGAACTGTGGGTTCCAGGAGAGAGCTGGGTGTTCCCTGGGGAAGAACTAGGGGCCCCAGGGAGTGAGGAGGATGACCAAAGCAAGAACAATGACTCTCCCCGGAAGGGGGCATGGCCCAAGAATGGAATGGTTGCTGCTGGAGGGCAGTGACCTGAAGAGAACACCTCACCCAAAGGGGGCATGTAAGCATCCAAGCAGCCAGTGATTTCCCCACCAGCCACCCTGAGGGAAGAAGCTGTGTGTAAAAGTGAGTGAATCTGGTACAAAACTAAACACAAATCAAATGTGTTAGAGATTCAAAAGAGTTTAAATTGACTAGATAATAAAAAAAAAAATTATTACTAACCTGTGTGGGAATTTGCACTTCCTGGGTAAAATACAGCATTAAAATACTGCTGGTAATTCCTACCTCGACTGGGATCAGAATGTAATAGAAAGCTCATGATTGTCTCTTCCCTCTTTGGCACACTCCTACTAACTCTACTTGCATAAGGAAAAAATTATTCACATTAATAGAGTGTTGCAAGATTGGGCATAAGATTTCCACACTTTTCAAAAGGGGCTTACATAATTTGGACACATTGCATCTCCATTTTTGGTTGCATATTTAAACAAAATGGAACCTTTAAACTTTGTGTTTCTCTCATCACTAGTCTAATGGTCTGACCATGGGCAATGATATCTGGATGAAGAAACTTATTAAATGCCTTTGAAAACTTTCAATAATAATATGTATTAATCTTGTTACAGCCTTCAGTTTTCTATGGTATACTATTTGGTGCATAAAGGAATTGTGCCCAGATTCCCTTGGGACCTTCACTTCCTTAAGCAATAAAGAGGATGTGTTATTGTTTAATAATGGCATACCTAGATACACTCCCTGACAAAGTCCAAAACTAAATGACTGGAAGCATGCAAGTCTATATTACCCACTAACTAAAACCATAGACTGATTATTGAGATCATAAAACTGATACTTTTTGACAATTGGTTACAATAGTATTGTATCCTTCTCTACGGAAAATGGTTTTTATAGTGATGTTACATATGAATCACAGAAAGTACAGAATGATGTTTTTGGCATGGCAGCACTCAAAGGTCACACATTCAAGTTCCATACTTGCACTTAGACTAAATAAACCATGCTGATGGGGTGGTATTAGGACCATACAGTATTGCCAGCAGCGTTGTCCCTAAGATGAGATGTTAATTTAATGTCCCGTATCTCTGTGGATGGCGAGTGCTTAGATGGGAAGTAAAGATCAAATGGCACTTTTAAAAAAAGCATATTACTGGAGGGAGGAATTTTCAGAGGGAGTAACTGGCTATGCAGCAGAGAGCGTGAGCATTCAGTCTTGAGTGCTCAAAACTTCATGGGGATTTTCAAAGCCAAGGGTTACTGCTACAGACAGGGGAGCTAAGCCCCTGCACAAGCCCCTGGGCAAGGTTTGTGGGAGCAGTGGCTCCATACTTCCAGGAGAGGTAGTACTTTGGGTAGAAGGGGCAGGACTGGGTCAGCCAGCACTCTACACCACCTGGTGGTTGTCACGCCCCTACCCCCCCCCCCCCACCCCTCAGAGCCCAATTTGAAGGGCTCAGGCCTCTGGCCATTGCATCGCTGGACCCTAGGGCAACTGCCCCCTCTGCCTCCCACATTGGCTGGCCTGGGTACAGAAGTTCTGAAAATGTAGCCCCTGATCTTGACATTCAAGCTGTATGGACACATTCCAGCTGAGCACTAACCACCAGCATCGGCAAAAGGCAGCTGTCACAGTACATACTGTTGTGCCCACATGTTGCTAAATGCAGATTGTCCCTACCCTGCTTTGGTCCTCAAGTACTGAACAGAAAAGCCAACCAAATGGAAATGGTGATTACTGTGTAATAAAAAGCACCCACACAGACTCAAGAAACAAAGACATAACTGCGCTAGCACTACTTTAGTGAAGAGAGGAAATAAATCACATCCCTCATATTATGCCTGGTACAAGAAAAAAAATGTTATGGAACAGGACTGTACATCAGATAAAGGGCTACCATTTAGCACACAATGCAATAAAAACACAAGTCTGTGTCAGTAACAGGGCTCCACTCATCATGCAGGTGCCTCCTGATGGCCACCTTGAGGATTAATGCTACGGTCAGTATGCCCTGTCCTGGTGGTGCCTCACCCACTGTCACTTATGCTCCTAGAACCACATCCCTTCATGGACCAGTCTCCTCTTCCTTATGCAGCCTGTCATCCATGTTGTGATCCGTGCTTCCCTCTTCCAAGGGCAAGCATTGCAGTCTAGGGCTATGTCTACACTGGCGGGTTATTGCACAAGTCTGGCCGTTCTTGCGCAAGAATCCGCAGAGCGTCTACACTGCCCACCCGCTCTTGCGCAAGGAAATTTACAGTACGGCGTGCTAAGAGACAGCTCCTTGCGCAAGAGCTACGCTGTTTTCTATCAGGCGTAAGCTCTCTTGCGCAGGTGCTCTTGCGCAAAAAGGCAGTGTGGATGTTCAGCAAATGCGTACTTGCCCAAGAATTGGCCTCCAGTCAAAAACACAGGTGGCCTCTCTGACACTCCGTACGGGCAATCACCACTTGTTGGTTCCCCCTAGTTGGCCCCCCCCTTAAAGGCACAGGCACGCAGCACAGCCATTTGCCACGTGCGGCCCGGGTAGCACCCGGGGGGAGCAATGGCAGCTGCCCAGCCTCAGCCAGATCCCTCAGACCCCACCGAGGAGCCACCCCAGAGCACCCAGCAGGCCCACAGGGGCACCAAACGGCGGGCTCCATGCTGGAGCACCGCTGAGGTGAATGCCCTCCTGGACCTCTGGGGAAAGGAGGAGGCCCTCCGGGACCCCAAGTCCAGGAGGAGAAATGCCCAGATCTTCTCCTGGATGGCCCAGGCGCTGGCCACACAGGGACACCTGGCCCAGACCCTGGAACAGGTCCAGGCCAAGGTGAAGGACCTGCGCCTCACCTATGTGCGGGCCAGCGAGAGTGGGGGCGGCGGAGCCACTGCCTGTCCCCATTACCACCACCTGCAACACATCCTGGGGGACACAGGGGCCAGTCCCCTGCTGGCCCAGGTGGACACAGTGGTGGCCACCCCAGTGGTCCGACCCAGGGAACCAGAGGAGGAGGAGGAGGGAGACCGGTCCACGGACGAGGAGGAGGAGGCGGCAGAGGACAGCAGCCAGACCCCACCATCCCGGCCCAGCAGCAGTCAGGACATGTCCTGGGCATCCTCAGAAGCTGGCGAGGGATTGTCTGGTGAGTGCAGTGGCTACCATTCGCAAGTGTGCTGGGGGCAGGGAGGGAGGCCACAGGGTGGGGGAGAGGTAGCGGCACATTGCACAGCCTGGCCACATGCTGTGCAGAGGCATGCAGCACATGCAACCCCGTGCAGCTATGGTTGCCAGGTGTCCAGTTTTGAACCGGACAGTCCAGTATTTGAGCTTTCTGTTCGGGAAACAAATTGAGAGGATATAAGTGAGAAAATATAAATGTCTGGTATTTTCTAACTAAGATGTAATGTAGATTGTCATGTAATGTCAAGTGTGTCTGGTATTTTTGTTGAAACCATCTGGCAACCCTATGTGCAGCCAGACCAAGTGACACAAGAGAAGTGGCAGCTAGCCCCAGCACATGCCTGGGACCCCAGGGATTCTGCTCGACCAGACCTGGCACCGGGGGGGGAGGGGTCTGGCCAGGAGTAGTCCAGCCCCAAGGTTGCAGGCCTGACCCCACACAGCCTAAAAGGTGCTGCACACATCACACATCCATGGCCACCTCTGGGACACTGTAGCTTCCCCTGGGGAAGGCACAACAGGCCCCCCAAGCACATGTGGCCCCCCTGGGGGTTCCTGGGCCACCTTGGGACCCCCCCCTCCCACTGTCCCAAGGGAATTCCCCCTCGCCAGCCACACCTGTCTCCAGGCATCGTGACGTGCTGGGAGGAGGGCACGGGGTGCCGGAACACCATGGGGCAGGGTTCACTGACCATGTTGCTCTCCTCTGCTTCTCCTGCAGTGGGACCCCCTGCCAGCGAGGGACCTTCCAGCCCCATCCCGCCTGCGCCAAGGATCCAGGGCCCATCGCAGCGCATCCGAGACCGCCACCACCTTCTCCATCGCCACGTCTGTGCCATCGAGCACATGGAGCGCTCACTCAGAAACAAAATCCGTGCTGACAAGGAGTGGTGGGAGTGGGTATGGGGTTAGTACATTGAGCACTGTGACCACATGTACGCCCTCCTGGGAACCATTGCGGAGCGCATGGGCCCTGCGCTGCAGCACACTGTGGCCAGGCCCCCTCCTGTTGCCCCCACTGACATGCCCAGTCCTCCCCCCACTTCGCCCCCTTCCGTGCCCAGTCCTCCCCCCACTTCGCCCCCTGACGTGCCCGTGCCCCGTCCTGCGGCCCCCCAACATTGGCACCTCCTGGTGCAGCCTGCCCCAACCCGGCACAAGGGGCAGAGGTGGCCCCGCACCCGTGGGGGAGGGAGAGGCCTCCCTTCACACCCATGAGACCCTCCCAGTTCAGGGCCCCCTCCTCCCCGCTCCTCCCAGTTCAGGACCCCCTCCTCCCCCTTCCCGACAGTTCACCCCCTTCCCCGTGTAAATAAAAGTGCCTTATATAAAACAAGTACATTTAATTTATTGGGAGGTGAGGGAAGGGTGGCGGGAAGGGGTGGTGATGGGAGTGGGGGCATGGGGGCATCCCTGTGGTCAGAGGTGTAGGGGCAGCCTATTGTGGGGCCTGGTCCAGCATCACCCGGAGGGCTTCCTGGACCCACACCCCGTGGTGGTTGGTCTGCTGGGTGGCAGCCGTTTGGGACTGCTGGTAGACCTGGTCCTCACCTGCCATCCACCCCGGGAGGAAGGCCTGCCCCCTTCCCCTCAATCATATGATGCAACACGCAGCATGCCGAGATGACCTCTGGGATGTGCTGCACCCCCATGTCCAGGCGGGTCAGGAGGCACCTGAACTGTGCCTTCAGACGCCCAAAGGTGCACTCCATGGGATTGCGGGCCCGGTCCAGGTGGATGTTGAAGGTGGCCTGGCTGTGGTCCAGTCGGCCGGTGTATGGCCGAATCAGCCAGGCCATCAGGGGGTAGGCCGCATCCCCCAAGATGCAGACCGGCATCCTGACATCCTCAATGGTGAATTCCCGCTGGTGGAAGTAGGTGCCTGCCTCCAGCCTGTGGCACAGGCCTGAGTGCCTGAAGATGCGAGCGTCGTGGGCCCGGCCGGACCACCGCACATAAATGTCCTGGAACTGGCCCTGGTGGTCCACAAGCTCCTGAAGCATCACTGAGCAGTAGCCCTTCTGGTTTATGAACCGGGCCGTTCGGTGCTCTGGCGCCCGGATGGGGATGTGGGTCCCATCTATGGCTCCCCCACAGTTCAGGAACCTGAGGCTGGCGAAGCCGGCAATGGTGGTGTCCACGTCACGGGGGCGGATCACACTCTGGAGCAGCATGTCATTGATGGCGTGGACGACCTGCAGAGGGGCACATGGGAGCACAGGGGATGCATGGAATGAGATACAGTGCATACATGGGCCCCTGGGGTATGCTTACCCTCCCTTTGATGGCCCCTACCCCCACGCAGGCCAGGGCCCTCTGCCCCCCGGGATTTCTCCCCCCCCCACCAGCGGGGCTGTGTGCAGGAGGGACAGCATGACCCCCTGGGTGCGGGGCCTCCCCCCGCCCCTACAGCCTCCCCCCACCCAGTCTGGCCCCTTCCCTCCCCCAGGACGAGCCCGTGGTCCACGGAGGGCCTTACTTGCTGGACGACCACGCCAACGGTGGACCTGCCCACCCTGAACTGGTTCACCACGGAGCGGTAGTTGTCTGGGGTGGCCAGTTTCCACAGGGCAATCGCAACCCTCTTCTCCACGGGGATGGCGGGGTGCAGGCGGGTGTCCTGCCTCCAGAGTGCAGGGACGAGCCAGGTGCAGAGCTCATGAAATGTCCCCCTTCACATCCTGAAGTTCTGCACCCAGTGCTGGTCGCCCCATTGTCCTAGCACCAGGCGCTCCCACCAGTCCCCACTGGTGTCGTGGCTCCACAGGTGTCTGTCGGTGGTGGGGTGGGGGTGCCCGAGTGCAGCTGTTGCATGCATCTGATCGAGCATGTGTTGCCCCATCTCCAGTTCCTGCTGGAGCAGTGTGGGTCCTTGCAGAAGGACCTCCACAGCCTCAGTTATGGACGTGATGGGACATTGCTGGGTGGGGTCCTCCTCCGGCTCCATGTCTGTGAGCAAGGCAGCGATGGTGCCCAGGGGCACTTGCTCAGAGGCTGAGTTGGAGGACATGGCTGTGTGTCTGGATGCCTCAATGAGGTGCCTCTGCACGCAGCCGCAGGAAAAGGGCTGTCCAGGGGTCCCTTTAAGCATGTTACCCAGCAAGGGTCCGGCGCATGCCTACAGACGCCGCTGGTGACCTTTTGACATGGCTGAAGTGGTTCCGGGGCCAAGTTATTGCATAACAGCGTCCTGCCAGTGTGCATGCTTTCTTGCGCAAGAGCTCAGCATTCTTGCTCTGCGTTCTGGCCGGTGTGGACATTCTCTTGCGCAAGATATGCTTGCGCAGTAACCCACCAGTGTAGACGTAGCCTAACTGTCCTGCCACTTTCCCAGTGGTGACTGCAGCCAATTGTCTGGCCATTTCCTCATGGCACTAGCACCCTCTTCCCTCCAGGGCCTCAGCCTGCAAATCCCACTAGCTATATAGGAGCTCCTTCTAGATCCACCTCATCCCAGCTAGCAGCACTGCTCTGTCCAGAGTGATAGCTCCTTTTACCTGTCAGGAACTCCGTTCTCAAAGAAGTAACTGACCCTGGTCTGCCCGGGCTCTTTTATATGAGCCTGCCAGGTCCTGATTGGCTGCTTCTCTCAGCCTCTCTCTAATTGGCTGCCTCCCATCTATTAACCCTTTAGAGGCCACTGTGGGGCCAAGGCCCGCTCACAGTCAGGAACCTTCATTTGCCAATATCATCTCAGACCAATGAGCATGACAATGACCGGATGGATATGTTATTGTCACTTCTGATCTGTGACCTGCCTATGAGACATAGCAGAGTAGAGGGGAAATAGAATAGGCTGTAGCAGAGTATGTTCTGTTCTTGTTGCAGGTATGCTGAGCAGGGCTAACAATAACTAGGGATGCTATCAGCATAGAACACTGCTCAACATTCTCTTACTCACTATATATCTGCAGTTCACAATGAGAACTTTATAATCAAGTTATTTAAAATAGTTATACCAGTTTCACATCATGGAAGAATTTAAGTATAACTGTTCAGGAAATAATATGGCTCTTATCACTGTAGTACCTACTATAGGTGCTGTACATCAACCACATCAACTTATGGAATATAACCTCTGTGTTCCAAGGACTTACTATCCTTTGGACCACTATAAATTATATTTAAAAAGTATAATTAAAATGGAAGAAATATGAACGTGGGCGATTTTAAGCAGCTGTTCACAATTTATTCTGAGGATTTATCAGGGGGGTTTGCACCTAGTCCTGCATTGTGTGATTGTTGACAGTGCATATCAAGCAGTAAAAATTCAGTTCTGGAAACAAGTGGCAAGAGCAGAATTTACTTCCTAATATTCATGTCCTTCCTGACCTGCTGTATGATTCAAAATCTGCTCTCCCTACACAAAAACTAAATTTCACTCAAGGGAAAATTAGCAGAAGTGCATCAGATGAAAAGTAACTTGGTGAAGAGGCTTTCAGTTTGGGAACTGGAAAGAAGCCCAGATTTTCTGGCTTTTGCTTTCCATATGAAAGCTCTGAGGCTATGTCTAGATCGCAGGCTTCTTTCGGAAGAAGCTTTTCCGGAAGAGATCTTCTGAAAAAACTTCTTCCAAAAGAGAGCGTCTACATGGCCAAAGTGCATCAAAAAAGCAGTCTGCTTTTTCAAAAGATAGTGTCCACACTGAATGGATGCTCTCATATTTCGGCTGTAATTACTATGGACGGAATGGCCATCAGAGCACCTGTGCTTTTTCCTCTTTCCTATTCTTTCAAAAGAACTCCCTCTTCCCCGTCCACACATGCCCTTTTCCGAAAGAGGATTACCCATGTCGGAAAAAAACCTCTGTTCTTTCGATTTTCTTTCGGAAGAACATGATTGCAATGTGGACGTAATTGAAGTTTTTTCGGAAAAGCGGCCATTTTTCCGAAAAAACTCTGTAGTGTAGACATACTGAGATGGGAATTTTAGTTAATCTAGGCCCTCTTCTGCCTAAACATACACTTCATCCCAGTGAATCAGTGGATTACTGTTATCAACTTAGAACAAGGGTTTGCCCTTTTTCTTGATTTGAGGGAAAAGAGGATTATGTAGTGAACCAAGACTGGGACTTTCAAAAGTGCTCAGCATTAGCCTAACTCTGATTATTTTGACTTCAGCGGGACCAGAGGTAAACCAGTGCTGAGTGCATCTGAAAATCCCATTTTAAGTATTCCTATGCTGGAAGATGCTCCTGGCATTAATGGTTTTGTGTGACCTTGTGCCTATCTCATTCTTATCCAAATGCCTACCAGAAATAAAAGAGAGTCACTGATTACATGTTTTGCTTTATAGCCAGCAGATACTGCTTGGCTCATTATCTGGAGCATGGACTGTATCTTAGGGTGTCTACACAGCAGGGCTCAACTCAAAATAAGCTATGCAAATTGAGCTACGTCAATTGTGTAACTTATTTCAAAATAGCTTATTTTGAAATAGGGAGTGTCTACACAGCACTTATTTTGAAACAGAGCACTCTTCCTCCGACTTCCCTTACTCCTCATACAATGAGGGTTACAGGAGTCGGAGGAAGTAGTCCTCCAGCTTGACAGTATTTCGACATTATTTCGAAATAACTGCCTGCTGTGTAGACGCGGACTAAGTTATTTCGAAATAACACTAGTTATTTCGAAATAAAGTTGCTGTGTAGATGTACCCTCAGAGTTTTATACTGCCTCTTCTCTCCATAATATCTGAGCCGAGGACACCTCAAGCTATGTGAAACAGTCAATGACATTTCTGTGCAAAATTAATCATTTTACTGTTTTCTTTGACAAATTGCAAACTGGCCATTATCGATTCACCTACCACCCAGCTAAAGCAAAATCAGCAAGAACTACTAAGGGCTGCTTATGTTCCTAATTTGCTAAGTGTTTATTGCAGCAGTGTTTGGATGAGATTTCAATGCACTTTGTAGACATTACTAGACAGCTGGTCTTACACAACATAGCAAAGGATGTTTAACTTTAAATGCGTTATCAAAGCAAAACTGACACTTCTCTTAGTGAGACCAATAAAATAACTTACTGTTTCCAGGTCAAGCCATTTTGGAAATATGACTAATCTTAAAAAGCATTAGTCTGATTTTTTTAAGCTAACCATAGTTAAACTCTGAAAACACCATAACTTTAAATATCTTTGGCTACATTTACACTGGAGGCATGTGAGACTATAACAGGTCTATGAAAAAGGGGTGACAAACTTTGGCATAATTGCAGGTATTTTACATTACAATGGCATCACATTACAATGAGTAATCATAGTAACTACTATGATTAAGATTGCAACACAGTTTCAGTTATACCCATTCCATCACATGCTTCCCAAAGAGTTAATCTTTTTGGTTTTAAGTTCTCTATATATTGACTCAAACTATGTCCTTGATTTTTAGGACAAATTCTCTCTAATTTCAATAGGACATTCTGCTTTAACATTGATCATAAAATAAGGTTTTTTGTAATTTTTAAAATATGAGCACCTTCCTTTTTACTGCTTTTGAGTTATGAGAGGACAGGGGGAAATATATAACCTTCTCATAACTATATATATTTACACACACACACACACACATACTTTTTCTCAGGACACTGTTTTCGCATGGCCATTAGTCAAAGCTAGCTGACATTTGAAACTGGACATGGACACAGAGGTTCCTGAGGACTAGTGTAGTTTTTTGTCTTGAAAGAACCACAGTAGCTTTGCATAAAATGTAACAGCTTGCAAACTGTATAGTGAGCATGCACAAAAGGAAGTTTTGTTGGGGTTGGCTAGATGACAGATTGACATAAATGTGTAACCAGTAATTAATGGATCCCATTCCTGTTCCCATCAAAAATTCCCTGTGGCTTCAGTGGTGCTGGATCAGCTCCCCCCCCCCCAACCCCCCGCCTGCACCCCCGAACAAATCTCTCACATTAAAAACCTTTGAGTTCTGTTGACAACAATCTGAACTTGCAAAATGCATGACCCTTGAAGGGCTGAGTCCTCAACTCCCAACTGGGGGAACTCTATACAAGTACAAATATTTTGAATGGTGGGAATGCGTGCAGCCGAAAAGCAAGTTCTAACTTTTTACTTTGGGGGTGGGGGGGGATAAAAATGAAAGGTTTCACCATAGTTAAAATTACAGAGAAGGCATTTCCACAAAATTCTGAAATACTGAGGGTATGTCTATACTACACAGCTTGACCTTGGGCAGGGGATTGGGGTGCAGGGTGCCTCTCCTCCACCCAAACTCCCTTTCAGAGTTCATACCGTCTCCTGCACCTCAACCCCCTACCCTGAGCTCCCTTCTGCACCCAACCTCTGTCCCAGAACCTGTACATCCCCCCTAGAAAAGTGCAGCTGTTGACCACTTACCAAAATCTTGGTGTGGTCCTCCCTCAAAAATTATTGCCCATCCGGGCACTAGGAACTATTGCTGATGATAGTACAATGCACTTTTGGGAAGGAGCTACCTTGTCTATTGGGAAAAGAAATTAAGTGAAGTCCTTTCTGCCAGCCTCTAGTGGTTTTCAAGTTCCAGTCTCATGGCTTTTGTTCAAAGAGTGAATTCTAAAGCACTTTGAGGCACCGATTCAAATTGGTGGCTGTGATTTTCTATATAACAGTTAAGTGTTCCCAACTATTTTTTATCTTTGATCTGTCATTCGAAGTAATATATTCATATTATTTCCATGACTTTTTGCAGGCTTGACTTCTTCAGGCTGTTTCAACCCAATTCCTTTATGGATGATTTTACGGACAAGACGGGACCCTTGTGGTAAGTGGCTGTCTGGAGTGTGTGTTTGTGTGGGGGGGAGTTATTTGCTGTGTGCTGAGCTTGTGTTTGTGTGGTTGGTTGGTTGGTTGGTTTGTTTGTTTGAAGGAGCTTCTAAAAGATTTGAAATCTAGAAGCCTCTGTTAATTGGCTGAGCCTCAGTGAGGGGGAGGGGCTACCAGAGCTATAAAAGCCTGTGACTCAGCGACCAGGGAGCTTGCAAACAGGAGCAGCTAACAGGGAGTTTGGAGAGGGAGGTTAGAGGGCACGAGGGACTTCTGACCTTCTTTAAAACATAACTCTTATAATAATCGATATTCCAGAGGTTTAAAAAGAATCCCAGTTTCTGCTTAAACTTATTCATAAGAAAAATGGAGACAGAAGCCCAGCAGCAGAGTGGGGGCTATCCTGTTTATTGCGTCGAGTGTAACATGTATGATTACCTGCCCTGTGGGTGGGTGGCATATGTGTGCACCCGTTGCGAGGAGCTCCTGACCCTCAGAGACCGGGTTCGGGCTTTGGAGGCCAGGGTGGCTGAACTGGAGGAGCTAAGGGAGGTAGAGAGATATGTTGATGAGACTTTCCGGGACATTGTACTGTCCCACCTCCAGTCTGAGAGCCCCAGAGCTCTTAAGGAGGATGAAAGTCTCAAGCGAACAGAGCATTCAATGGGAGCAGAGGGAAACCATCCCGTAGTTGGGACCCTCCTCCCAGAGGATGTTGCGGTATCCTCTCGCACTGAGGATACCTCTGAGGGGGAAGGAATGCCAGTTAGGAAGAGGCAGGTGTTAGTAGTGGGTGATTCGATTGTTAGAAACATAGATAGTTGGGTTTGTGGTGACCGGGAGAACCGTATGGTCACTTGCCTGCCTGGTGCGAAGGTTGCAGATCTCTCGAGGCATCTAGATAGACTTATGTGTAGTGCTGGGGAGGAGCCGGTGGTCGTGGTACATGTAGGTACCAATGATGTAGGGAAGGGTAGGAGAGATGTTCTGGAGGCCAAATTTAGGCTGCTAGGAAAGAGACTGAAATCCAGGACCTCTGTGGTGGCATTCTCGGAAATGCTTCCAGTTCCACGCGCAGGGCCAGGTAGGCAGGCAGAGCTTCAGAGTCTCAATGTGTGGATGAGACGATGGTGTAGGGAAGAGGGGTTTGGATTTATTAGGAACTAGGGACACTTTTGGGAGAGGGGGAGCCTATACAGGAAGGATGGGCTCCACCTAAACCAGGGTGGAACCAGACTGCTGGCACTAAACATTAAAAAGGCTGTAGAGCAGTTTTTAAACTAAGAGATGGGGGAAAGCCGATTGGTGCGGAGATGCACGTAAATCGGAGGGAGACTTCTCTTAGAGGAGAATCCATTGATAGAGATTCTCTAAGCTGTAGTCAGAAAGAGAGGAGGGGAGAGGGCAAACCATGGGCCAGAGCAGACAAACAACCGCATACAAAGGAATCCAATGCACCAGGAAAGGGCAGACAAATAAGCAGTGGCAAATTTTTAAAGTGCTTCTACACAAATGCTAGGAGTCTGACTAGTAAGATGGGTGAACTAGAGTACCTAGTATTAAATGAGGAGATTGGCATAATAGGCATCCCTGAAACCTGGTGGAATGAGGAAAATCTGTGGGACACAATCATACCGGGATATAAAATATATCGAAAGGATAGAGCAGGCCGGGTGGGTGGTGGAGTGGCACTGTATGTGAAAGATAATGTAGAATCAAATGAAATAAAAATATTAAGTGAATCAACATGTTCAATAGAATCGCTATGGATAGTAATTCCATGCTCCAATAATAAGAAATTAGCAGTAGGGATATATTACCGACCACCTGACCAGGACAGCGATACTGACATTGAAATGCTGAGGGAGATTAGAGAGGCTACCAGAATAAAGAACTCTATAATAATGGGGGGTTTTAATTATCCCCATATTGACTGGGTAAATGTCACCTCAGGAAGAGAAGCGGAGATAAAATTTCTCAATGGCCTAAATGACTGCTTCCTGGAGCAGCTGGTGCAGGAACCCACAAGGGGAGAGGCAATTCTTGATTTAGTCCTGAGTGGAGTGCAGGATCAGGTCCAGGAAATAACTGTTACAGGACCGCTTGGGAATAGTGACCATAATATAATAACATTCAACATTCCTGTGGTGGGTAGAACACCTCAGCAGTCCAGCACCCTTGCATTTAATTTCAAAAAGGGGAATTACACAAAAATGAGGAGGCTAGTTAAACAGAAATTAAAAGGCATAGTGACTAGAGCCAAATCCCTGCAAGCTGCATGGAAACTTTTTAAAGACACCATAATAGAGGCCCAACTTAAATGTATACCCCAAATTAAAAAACATAGCAAGAGACCTAAAAAAGTGTCACCGTGGCTTAACCACCATGTAAAAGAAGCAGTGAGGGACAAAAAGGCATCTTTTAAGAAGTGGAAGTCCAATCCTAGTGAGATAAATAGAAAGGAACATAAACACTGTCAAATCAAGTGTAAAAATGTAATAAGAAAAGCAAAAAAAGATTTTGAGGAACAGCTAGCCAAAAACTCAAAAAGAAATAACAAAATGTTTTTTAAGTACATTAGAAGCAGGAAGCCTGCTAAAAAACCTGTGGGTCCCCTAGACGATCGAACTATAAAAGGCGCAATCAAAGACGATAAAGCCATTGCGGAGAAACTAAATGATTTCTTTGCTCCAGTCTTCACGGCTGAGGACGTTGGGGAGATTCCCAAATCTGCACCGTCCTTTGTGGGTGATGAATCTGAGGAACTGTCGCGGATTGAAGTGTCATTAGAGGAGGTTTTGGAACAAATAGAAAAACTTAATGTTAACAAATCTCCGGGACCGGATGGCATTCATCCAAGGGTTCTAAAAGAACTCAAATGGGAAATTGCTGAACTATTATCTGTGGTTTGTAACCTATCCCTTAAATCGGCTTCCGTACCTAATGACTGGAAGGTAGCCAACGTGACACCAATATTTAAAAAGGGCTCTAGAGGCGATCCGGGCAATTACAGACCGGTAAGTCTAACTTCAGTACCGGGCAAATTAGTCGAAACAATAGTAAAGAATAAAATTGTGAAGCATGTAGAAGAACATAATTTGTTGGACAAAAGTCAACATGGTTTCTGTAAAGGGAAATCCTGTCTTACTAATCTATTAGAGTTCTTTGAAGGGGTTAACAAACATGCGGACAAGGGGGATCCAGTAGATATAGTATACTTAGATTTTCAGAAAGCCTTTGACAAGGTCCCTCACCAAAGGCTCTTGTGTAAATTACATGGCCATGGGATAAGAGGGAAGGTCCTTTCTTGGATTGAGAACTGGTTAAAAGACAGGAAACAAAGGGTAGGAATAAATGGTAAATTTTCAGAATGGAGGGGGTAACTAGCGGTGTCCCCCAAGGGTCAGTCCTAGGACCAATCCTGTTCAACTTATTCATAAATGATCTGGAGAAAGGGGTAAGCAGTGAGGTGGTAAAGTTTGCAGATGATACCAAACTGTTTAGGATAGTCAAGACAGAAGCAGACTGTGAGGGACTCCAAGATCTCACCAAACTGAGTGATTGGGCAACAAAATGGCAAATGAAATTTAATGTGGATAAGTGTAAAGTAATGCACATCGGGAAAAATAACCCCAACTATATGTACAGTATGATGGGGGCTAATTTGGCTACGACAAATCAGGAAAGAGATCTTGGAGTTATCGTGGACAGTTCTCTGAAAACTTCCACGCAGTGTGCAGCGGCGGTCAAAAAGGCAAATAGGATGCTAGGAATTATTAAGAAAGGGATAGAAAATAAGACCCAGAATATCTTACTGCCCCTGTATAAAACTATGGTACGCCCACATCTTGAATACTGTGTACAGATGTGGTCTCCTCACCTCAAAAAAGATATTTTGGCCTTGGAAAGGGTTCAGAAAAGGGCAACTAAAATGATTAGGGGTTTGGAACGGGTCCCATATGAGGAGAGGCTAAAGAGACTGGGACTTTTCAGTTTAGAAAAGAGGAGACTGAGGGGGGATATGATAGAGGTATATAAAATCATGAGTGGTGTGGAGAGGGCCGATAAAGAGAAGTTATTTATTAGTTCCCTAAATAGAAGAACTAGAGGACACCAAATGAAATTAATGGGTAGCAGGTTTAAAACTAATAAAAGAAAGTTCTTCTTCACACAGCGTGTAGTCAGCCTGTGGAACTCCTTGCCATAGGAAGCTGTGAAGGCTAGGACTATAATAGAGTTTAAAGAGAAGCTAGATAATTTCATGGAGGTTAGGTCCATAAAAGGCTATTAGCCAGGGGATAAAATGGTGTCCTTGGCCTCTGTTTGTCAGAGGCTGGAGAGGGATGGCAGGAGACAAATCGCTTGATCATTGTCTTCGGTCCACCCTCTCTGGGGCACCTGGTGCTGGCCACTGTCGGCAGACAGGATACTGGGCTAGATGGACCTTTGGTCTGACCCAGTACAGCCATTCTTATGTTCTTATGTTCTTATGTAAGACTAATCGGTTAATTTCATTGATGTCTGATGCCATCTGCTGGAGGAAATCCTGCTAAGTAATCTGATTCCAGGGAACCTAATCAATGCTCTTTTTGATCTGAGCCTGCCTGTTAGCTGTTCTTGCTAAATTCTTTCTAGGTGAGTTTCTGCAGTTCCTCATAATTGAGTCCTTTTGAACTTTTGTTGAAAAATGTATTTAAATGCTCACTTCCTACCTTTCTGATGTAAAATACTTAAATATTAACTTTAATTTTATATGTCTAATATTCTTAAGAGTTTGTAGAGTTGCTTTTTTTTCTTTAGCAAGGCTCATAGGCATTGAATTAATATCTCATGGGCTCTTCTCTTAAAGGCCACAACTCAGCAAAAGGTCTTAATCATGTGCATAACTTTAGGCACCTGTTGATGCCCAGCCCTAATTGTGTAAAGCCCTGAGATGCATAAGTACCATTGCGAATAGGTATCTAACTCTGGGGTTTAGGTGCCTACATCTCAGATTTAGGCTCCACTACAACCCACAGAACTCCTGCTAAATCCTGTATGGTCCTAAACTCACACAACGCCTAAATTTCTGCCTCTGCTTACTGAGCAATATTAGGAGCAAAGCTAGCTATAGCTCTGTGATAACTCATTCCTGTAGAATTTCTTTCACTGGGTGTAATGGAGTTATTGACCAGCCCTGTGCTGCCCCCCACCTATCACTGGGTCTAGGACCATAGGTTTCCCACCACTGGTCTACTCTAGAGACTTGTATAACTGTTCTCTACTCCCTGACCACAGCTGATATCACAGCTGGAGCAGGGGGAATTTTCTTAGCACTTAGAGTACTTTTACTCTCTGCGGCAGACTCTCACCACTTTTGCCACAACAACCTATCCAAGGAAGGAGCTACAGACTGACCAAGTGACTTATCCAAGGTCATGGAAGAAGCTTGTGATAGAGCAGGCCATTGAACTGGGTCTCCAGACTCCCATACTAGCAACCAAACCAATGGACCGTCTTTCACCTCCTAAAGAAAGAAAGAGAACAGGTCTCAGCTACCATCTACAACAATGCCCCTCACAATGGAAAGAAGGGGGAATCAGCCTATCTACAAAAGGGGAGAAGGGCAAAATAGGTAGTAGGCTGCCATCAAAGACTGACCACTCCTTGTCAGAATGAGAGTTGGAGGCAGAGTTATCATAGGCGGGCTGTTGCAACTGGTGCTCAGATCCTCTCCTACAGCTATGCTCTAGTAAATTCTTTCATGGCCTAGCTCTGTGGGCCAGATCACAAAGGGTTCCACTAAACCCCTGCTCAGCTGCCAGCTAGTGCTGTAAAAGTTCCTTAGGCTCTTTCTGTTTCTGTCTTGAGGCGTGTGCACTGCTGCATCCCCACAGACCTAAGACCCAGAGCAATCTACGTACCAGGGCAGAGAGAATGAGAATGGGACTCTTCAGCCCAGTGGTTAAAGCACTCAAGTGAGTGGTGGAGAATTCTGGCTGAAATACTTTCTCCCCATCAGGAAGTGAGAGAACTGAATTGTGCTCTCCCACATCTTGGGTGAGCACTCTAATAATAGGGCTAAAGGTTATAGAAGGCTTCGGTCTCCTCCCTCAAGCCATTTTTATGGAGTGAGACAGGTACCCAATTCATTCTCACAAGAAATGCCTTAGGCACCTAAGCCATCTGATGCAAGGAAGGGAGTCCTTAGCAAGATGGGCACCTCTGTCCAGGCCAGACTTATAGAATCATAGAACACTAGAACTGGAAGGGACCTTGAGAAGTCATCGAGTCCAGTTCCCTGCCCTCACTGTCTAGATTAGTGTTTCTCAACCAGTGGTACGAGTACCCTTAGGGGTACTCGAGAGAAGTCTGGGGGGTACGTCAACACAACTGAAATTTGGAGAACTAAATTTTTGTTTTAAAGTTTTACAGTGCTTTATTATTTTTGTACTTTTTACACCCAAAAACTGGTCTAGATCAGTGTTTTTCAACCTTTTTTTTTATAAAATACCCCTTCTTTAAAAAAAAATTATAAGTACACCCAGTACCTACAGTTTTCAGACACACACAATGTTTTTATACCATTGCAACACATTTGTTTAAACAACTTAATTGTAGCCGGGTGGGCGATGAAATTTTTGGGTGTAAAAAGTACAAAAATAATAAAGCATTGTAAAAATTCAGTTTTCTCCAAATGTCAGTTGTGTTGACGTACCCCCCAGACTTCTCTCGAGTACCCCAAAGGTATTCGTACCGTTGGTTGAGAAACACTGCTCTAGATCATGTCTAGACTTAGACACTTACTCTTTGGGAGGCATGGGGCTTAGGTCAAAACTCTCCTCTCCTCAGCATCTCCCATTGGCTAGCTTAGGTGACTGAGCATGCCGACTTGTGTGAATTCTATTTTTAGGCACCCATCTTTCTCCATGCGTTGTATAGGATGCGTAGGTGCCCAGCTAAGGGTTTGTGCATTCCTTTATTGTTTCAGTAATTTTCTAGGTACCCAAAATCTAGGCATTGCAACACTGAGCATAAGTTCAGGTTCATGGCACACCTCTCTTTCTTGCCCTCATGCTGGTGTAGTGCTAGATCAGAAGTAGCTGGAATTTGGCTGGTTGGCTATTTTAAAAGACCTCCTAATCAAGTCCAAACAACACCGCCTCTCTAAATGTCTGCAGTGGAGACTTTCCTCATGCCATTACATGGTCAGACTGTGCACCCAGAGTTATCCTGGGCTTATGGTGACATTACCAAGGGTAGGATTTGTCTCTTTAATATAAGACCTGAGATAATTTATTTTGGGTGAATGTCACCCCTATACACTGGCCCCATGAATCACCAGTCCCTTAAGTGTCACATAACATCTGCATATGTCTCCTCTGTGAGAGTGACTTTCACTCACTGGGGAACAGTGTTCCTCTTATCATGTGGCTTGAAACCTTTAATGAATCATACATTTCCAGTAAATCTCATGACACACACCCTGAATGAATTTAGCATTTTAATAAAAACATATCACACTGCTCATTATTGCCTCTGGTTACAATTAACTTTAGCTGCTGGGGTCTTTTCTATTTAATATTCTATATAATATTTAATAAACTTACATTTTAAAAACACATTTTCTGCCATAATTTACATTCACCAGAGGGGGGCATTGCTGACTTTCTCTTTAGCTAAATTTCCTGTTTCCTTTTTTAATCACTATCTTAATGCAATAATTTTTTAAGGAAGTCAAGGGTTGGTCTTATTGTCTCTCTGTTTAAAATATTTCCTATTTTGCATTAATTATATTACTGTAGTACAGGGTTTGGAAATTAAAGCCATAGTACAGTAACCATCTGATTCTGCATTCTCCCGTTACTTAAATGGGAGTTTTGCTCTATCCGTGTAAAAGGGTCTTAATGTGGATGTACATTACATATATACCCACTCTGACACTTCTCTTCACTACCAGAGTGGTATAAATGAACCTTAGTATAACTGCAAAATCAGGCAATAATAGCTTACACATATGGATCTTTGTGGTTTTGATCTGTCATTGTCCACAGACAGAATATTTTTATTTATTCTAGTTTCATCATTCTTCTTGAAATAATAGGCACAAAACCAGTCTTGCACTAAATCCTGAGCTCATATTGGGTATGTCTAAACTACATGGCTCCGTCGACGGAGCCATGTAGATTAGTTTACTCGAAAAAGTTTACTCGAAAAAGGGAAATGAAGCAGCGATTTAAATAATCGCCGCTTCATTTAAATCAAAATGGCCGCCGTGCTGCGCCGATCAGCTGATTGTCAGCACAGCGCGGCAGTCTAGCCGGGGATCTGCCGACCCCAGAACCCTTCGTTGGCAGATCCTGTAAGCCTCTTTTTGATTTAAATGAAGCGGCGATTATTTAAATCGCCGCTTCATTTCCCTTTGCCATCCTGCCTAATCTAAATGGCTCCGTCGACGGAGCCATGTAGTTTAGACACACCCATTGTGTCTCTGACATTTCTTCCTTGATGGTTCACCAAAAACTTAAACTGAACAAGACCAAAACTGAACTCCCTATTTTTCCTCCAGAATTTCTTCTCTTTTCCCCTTTCCTTGTCACTGTTGATGTCATTATCAAACCCCATGACATGTAAGTCCAAAAATCCAGTGGTTACCTTCAGAGTTGGATTAATTCTTCTGGATTAGATTTTGTGGGGGTGCCTAGATTTGGTATATAGCCAAAAATGAGGGAATCAGAGTACAGGAGCTCTCGGTGGGGGTTAGTGTGCACAAAGGGCTCAGGGCTGGGGTAGGGGTTGGAATATGGGCCGATTCCCTGGAACAATTCTCCTTTGGTAGCACAGGTTGTGCATGCCCTCTGATTCTCAGCCAATGGGAGCAATGGGGGGGAGCCGATGTGCGAGGGAAGTGCACAGTGGGAGATTCAGGTAGGAACGGGAAAACAGTAGGTTTAGTGACTAAAGCTCCAGGCTAAGGGAGCTCTGCAAAAAAATCTGCACCTTTGCCGGCCCAGAGATCTTTTTGCAGGGCCTCTCTTAGTCCGGGGCCCTGGTCTGCAGCCCCTAAAGCCCCTTTCTTAATCAGGCCCTAGTTATCTTTAACTCTTCCCTCTCCTAAATACTACCAAAACCTCACAGAGCCCCAAATCATCTACTTCCTGTGCAATATCTCAAAGTCCTTTTCTCACTGTCCCAACAGCAAAAACTCTCTTCCAATTACATATCTTCTATTCTGATTTATGCAACTTTCTCCTCTCCTATCAGACTATAACTTGCACAAAACACATCTCCTGCAACTGGCCAGGGTCCTCCTCCTCGTCTGTTGACATGATTCAATGACCTATCCTTTCTTTGAATTCCTCTCACTAGTTCCCTGTGCTTCACTGCATCAATCTCAGTCTTCTTGTCCTTACATTCTTACATCTTAACTCTATTCCCTGGCTAGTACTTCACACACCCCCTTACCAGATAGCTCCAACACAGCCCATCTAAATTAACCCAAATGACTCTTTAAACCCAGCTTCTGCCAAGATACTCACAAGAAGCGAGTTAACCAGGTACAGTGCAGTCCTTCCACACCTCTCCAGCGCACCTCAGCCTACAAAAAGCACAGTCTAGCCACTAGTCACTAAGGGTATGTCTACACTAGCCCCCTAGTTCGAACTAGGGAGGCTAATGAGGGCGACCGAAATTGCCAGTGAAGCGCAGGATTTAAATATCATTAGCATGTTCCTGGGCGGTTGCCATTTTGGAAATTGACTAGCCCGGAATAACTGCCTGCGTCTACCTGCGGCAGTGAAATGGGAGTTCGAAGTAAAGCCTTTAATTCGAATTAGCTGTTAAACCTCATTCCAGGAGGAATAACAGCTAATTCGAGTTAGGGCTTTACTTCAAGCTCCTGTTTCACTGCCGCGTGTAGGCGTAGGCAGTTATTCCGGGCTAGTCAATTTCCAAAATGGCAACCGCCCAGGAACATGCTAATGATATTTAAATGCCGTGCTTCACTGGCAATTTCGGTCGCCCTCATTAGCCTCCCTAGTTCGAACTCGGGGGCTAGTGTAGACATACCCTAAGTTCCCCTGAAGTATTTATAAAGAACAGATTAATGCAATAAGAGATGGCTGATACCTGTGGTACTATCTGTGGCTCTTCGATGAGCTTTTATGGCCAGAAAACCCAGAGCAGTAACTTTTAGCACTTATGCACGTAAAGTTTGACTTTATAGTCCAGCTCACCGGGTCCTCCTTTCAGTTCTGAACAAAGACAGGGTACAATCATCTTAGTTAACTGATACTCAAGGAAAATACAATCTGACCTGAGACTGAACAGTGACAATTTCTTTCTCTCTCTCCATTTCACTTTGAGCATTTCCCTAGAACATTCTCCAATTGCCCTTCTGCTAACAATTTGAAATAACATGTGTGCATACCTTGATGGTATGTATCCTTCATGTGTTGATAATCAAAAAAACTTCTCACTGAAATGAAAAATAACACCTGCATGTGTACATAGAGGAACAAACTGTTCTGTCTTGTTCTAATTTAACCCCTCTGTAAACGTGTTTTACATTATGAGGATTCATCTGCTGAGCTGACAGATTATTGGTGTGCATGTTATTTGGTCTTGAGCAGCTATTTTGGAATCCAGATACCACGAATTGGCATGCATTGTGGAGACCACAGCTAACATGGGGGCCCATCCCATCTATTGGATGGTTGAGGCAACCCAAAGCACGAGACCTGGGGCAACCACCCCAAACTCTCCTATAGATGGAGGACTCTGGCCTCAGCTGGTGTTGTAGTAGCAAGAAAGTCTGAGACTTAAGGCCTTGAAGCAGAAGTCTTCTGTGAGGCCAAAGGCCTGGTGTGAGACCTGAGCTAAAGCAGTGGTCAAAGCTTTACTAATATAAAGCAAAGTCAGACTGTGAACTAGAGGCAGGCCCTGCTCACAGAATCTGGCACGAACAGGGCTGAAATAGCAGAAATACACATTCCTAAGAAGTGCTCAGCACTGAACACATACAAACACTGTCCAGAAGAGTGGTACCAGCACACCTCACGACCAAGGCATTCCCCAAAGATAAGAGGAACACGCTGACCCATCTTAAAGATAAAGTTACAATGACAGTATGATGGACAGAGATGTTTTAATTCAACCAACATGTACAAGGTAATAGGTGGCACCTAGCCATGTAAGAGGGTTGCACCTAGCCACTTCTGAAGGGCAATAGGTAACTTGTTTGTTTTGGCATTGTGGCAGTTCAAAGATCGTACAGGGGTTTGATAGAGGAAAGGTATACAGGCAGGTGGGTGAACCAGTTTTTGTTCCTGGAATAGAATACTGGAAACTGCTGCCCCAGCAGTTAAGTCAGGCAGGCACCTGGAGCTCATTTGGGCCAGCCTGCAGCAGACCATTGGAATACCTGCAGCCAGTTAGAGACTGCTGGTCCTTTATAAAAGGCTTCCCCTCAAATAGGGGTGGGGAAGGTGAAAGAGGAGATGGACTGCAAGTGAGGAAGACAGACAGAGGGAAACAGGAGAGGTCTCTCCCAAGGCATTAGGGAGAAGGTATTGTGGGAAGGGTTGGGGAAAGTGGCCCATGGAAAAGGCTACCCTATGGTGGGGATGGGGCAAGACCCCCACTGGTAGCCGCTACCTAGGGTCCCTGGGCCAGAACCCAGAGTAAGTGGGTGGGCCTGGGTTTTCCCCCAACCTTCCCCCATGCCTGGTGGACTGCCACTAGGAGAAAAGGGGAACTTTTGGACCATGGAAGGGGCTTTTCCCTCCCAGCTAATCACTGGCCAATGATGAAAAGGGCTCGTTAATTGGGGAACCCTCACACTGACAGGCAGTGGGAGGGTCTCTGTGAGCCCCTGAGGCTTCTTAAGAACTGCCAGGAAGCGCAGGACCCAGCGTATAAAATGGAGTTTCAAAGGAAGTGTGTTTGGCCAGCTTAGGGGGGAATTGAAAGTCCTGCCATTCACTGATTTGTGTCCATTGTCCTATGTCTTAGTATCCTCATAAAATCTACTGGGTGCTATTACTATGCTTTGTCAACAATAAACCTGGCCAGATGCCTTCTTACCTTAATGGATCTTGTGGTCATTGGGCGAGTCACTCAAGATCTGCTGTGCTGGGTGTCTTCACAGAGCTGGGATGGTACAGAGATAGAACACACACACAGCCAAACATCTGACTACAAGAGTAAATAGGTGTTGTTCCATTTACTTCAGTGCAAAGCACTCAGAAAGCTTCACTAAAGCTCTTTTGCACATGGGAAGTTTTGGGTAGCAATATAGCTAGCTCTATTCTACTTGCCCCTAGGAGGTAGAGGTTTGATTAGAGACTCCAGTATCTCAGGGTAAGTCCATGCAGCAGCGTTATTTTGAAATAACATAGGGTATGTCTACACATCAAAGTTAATTCGAAATAACAGCGTCTACACAGCCAAAACGTGTAGCGTCTACACAGCCAAAACGCTATTTTGAAATAGCGGAGTGCTTATTTCGAATTTGGTAAACCTCATTCTACGAGGAATAATGCCAAATTCGAAATAGCTAATTCGAAATAAGCACTGTGTAGATGCTTATTCCGAAGTAGGGGGCCTCCAGCCCTTCCCAGTTTCCCCTGGTGGCCACTCTGGGCCAAACCAGGAAAACTCTTCTCCTCCCCCCCAGGTCTGGAGCCCTTAAAGGGGTAGACTCTGGCCACACTGCATGTGCCAGAGCCAGGCCTGCCAGCAGTCGCTGCCCCTCACCCAGTGGCCAGAGAATGAGCTGGGCAGCCAGTGCCAGCTGGACCCTGCCCAGTCCCGCAGCTACGGGCTGGAGATGGCGGGCGCCCTCCTGGACTAGTGCGGAGATCATGGACCAAACTGAGGTTTGGGGGGAGGCCTCCAATGTCCATGATCTCTGCACTAGATGGAGGAACACTGCTGTCTACGGACGCATAGCTGGCACCATGGCATGAAGATTAAGGAGCTGTAGCAGGAGTACGCCAGGGCCACTCAGGGCAGCTCCTCAGCAGGGGCAGACACCTGCCCCTACTTCGACGCCCTGGACCGCATCATGGGGGGCGGCACGGTCTATGCCACCCTGGGGGGCAGCGATCCGGGACCGGAGGCCCCTGACCAGGGCACAGAGGAGGAGCCGCCATGGAGGGTGCCATGCTGGCCGAACCTCCAAGCTGTCCCAGCAGCGGAGTCACCAGGGTCATCCAGGGAGGCCACATCATGTAAGTGCCATCATTGTCCCCTTCCTGGGAGGGACAGGGAGAGAAGGGAGACCAGGGACCGCGCACGTGGGCCTTGCTTACCACGGATCACGCAGCCACCTGTGCAAGTGTGAGCACATGCCATGCCACCCCTGGGCAGGTGGCTCCAGCTGCGTGCCACACAGGGGCTGTGGCCTGATAGCCACATGCATGTGTGAAGAGACCTGACATGCTCCTGACCCCGGGGCGGGACACAGCAGGATGCCCTCCCTTCATAAGCCCCCTCTACACAGAGACAGGGGACATCTCCCCCCCGCCACCTCGGCCGCACTATACACAGCACAGGGGCATGGGTGTGGTCTCGGGGAAGCTCCCACTCCCGGGGATAGCCAGACATTCCGACAATGGCCTCTGTGCAAGCACAGCGGCTCTGACAGTGCAGGGCACGGTCATACCTCGCAGAGAGGGGCTGGGCTTCACCCAGTGTGTCCCCAGGGAGAACTGACCTCTTCTCTTCTTTCTCCACAGCCACACCAGCTGTGTGTGCAGGGTGCACCATCCTGCCCGGGACATCCTTCCGCACCCGAGGGCTCAGCAGGTCCACCGCAACACTGCAGGGGTATCGAGAGCAGCACCTGGGGGCCCTGCGAGCCCTGCACCGCACCATGGAGCACTGGGTGCAGGATGACCAGGAGTTCCGGCGGGAGCTGCTTGCCCAGGGCCATGCCATCTGCCAACACCTGCAGACCCTGGTGTAGAGCATGCTGCCTTGTGCCTCTCCAGCGCCTGCTGCCTCCCCAGCTCCCGCTCCTCCTTCTCCCGCTCCCACCTCTCCCTCCTCAACCTCCACACCCTCTCCCCCATCCCTCCCAGGGACGCCGAGGCCCCCACACCCGCTGTTCTGGGAGACAGTTGGCCCGGCGAGACCCCCACCCCTGAGCCCTGAGCTTCCCCTCCCCCTTCTTCCCCTTGCTTCCTCCTTCCAGCTCTCTCCTCCCAGTTTTCTCCCTCCCCTCTTCCACCCTGTCTCCTCCCCTCTCCCGCCTCCTTTCCCCAGTCTCCCCAGAGTTTCATACCCCCCCCAGTTTTGTTCAATAAACAGAGTTTATATTTTTGAAAATACATGTATTTTATTTTACATCAGGAAGGGGGGCTAGGGAGGGGTAAGTGGAAGGATGTGAGGGTGGAATAAGGCACAAGGCCCCAGTGGGGCACGACAGGGAGACTTCAGTCCTGCTCCGTGTCGAAGCTTTCCCGCAGGGCCTCCCGAATATGGACAGCCCCCCGATGGGCCTCCCAGATGGCAGCCATGTGGGGCTGCACATACAGGCCAACCAATTGGTCGGCCTCTGCCATCCAGCCTGACAGGAAAGCCTCCCCCTTCCTTTTGCACAAATTGTGCAGCGTGCAACACGCTGCTACCACATGTGGAATATTCCTCTCGGAGAGGTCGAGGTGGGTGAGAAGGCATCGAAATCAGGCCTTCAGCCGGCTGAAGGCCCCCTCCACCACAAAGCGGGCTCTGCTGAACCTGGCATTGAAGGCCTGCCGGAAGGGCTTCATGAGCCAGGGTTGTAGCAGGTAGGCCACATCCCCCACCAGGCACACAGGCATGTCCACGTCCCCGACCCTGATGTGGCAGTCAGGGAAGAAGGTCCCGGTGTGCAGCCTCTGGCACATGGAGGTGTTAGCGGGGAGCTACAGTTAATTCACATCCTCGTGGGATGGACTAAGGTCCTCACTACTCGGATCTATCACCGGTCGTAATATCAGTAGATTTTAGGCGCAGTCAATAAAAACTGGCAAATACAAACAGGACTGTATTGTAAAACAAATTTAAATAACATACATCGAATAACCACGGAGGGCAGTCCTCCTATGGTTACCCCCGAATAATAATTACCAGAGTCCTCGGCGCAGACAGGCCGATGGTGGTGGTGCTGGTGACCTCAAGCCTCTGGCTGATTGAGAGCCTCGGGCGAGGAACAACCAGGAGTCCCTCGGTGGCAGGGTCGTTGGTCAGGTGACCTCAATCCTTAAGCTAATTTGAAGCCCTTGGAGAGGAACAGCCTGTGCAATCCCTCGAAGCACTAAGGAAGATTTTGAAGACGGCCGATCTACCTTCCGCAGATGCGTCTGGTCTTCTGTCCTCTTCCCGCTCTTCGGTTGCGGCCAGAGCAGACGATGGACGCTAGACTCTAATAATCCTATCCTATCTAACCTAAAAGAAAACCCTAATCTAATCACCGACGCACCCGTCGAACAGACGTGATGACGGCCGATAAGTGGAACCACGGCGCAGCCTGCCGAACAGACACGACGACGACAGCTAAACTATTCTATAGTACTAAGCTATCTAACTAAGTCTAAACTACCTAAAAGAAAGAAAGGAGCAAAGCCTTCCGCATTACTCAGTTCTTGAAAGCTGTACTAGATCTCTCTCATACTCTTTACCTAGGACAAAGATCTGGACCTCTCTCACTCTCTTACACTATGCCTAACCCGACGCACATATACCCGACGCAACTCCAACTGCTGCGTGGTACAGACTTATATAAGATGGGTTGATACATATTCATAACATTTTACTTTAAATCGATTGGCTCATTCTAAATGCTAATTTACATAACTTTGAAATGATTGGCTAAGGAAACCATAACAAGCGCATACATTAACTTTTCAAATTCCAACAGGTAAGTTGGTGGACGTGTCATACTTGTACTACATGCCAAAACATTTTGCCATTATGGTAGTTCACAATGATTGACAACCTCGGTGATTGACAGTTGATCTCAATCCATTCTAATACATATATTTCCTGGTTTCTTTACACAAGGTGTACAGATAACGTATTAACTTTAGGTCTTACATTTTCCATACTCGTTCTCATTTAAATACAATAATAATAATAATAATAATAATAATAATAATCAAGGCATTTACATATTCATATAAGTCTGCGTACAGAGTAGTTGCAGCACACCCGCGCGTCATGTGCTTTGCCGGACCAGCCCATGTTGATGTGCAGGAAATGGCCCTGGTGGTCAGACACAGCCTGCAGGATGACTGAGAAGTATCCCTTCCGGTTAACGTAGAGGGAGGCCTGGTGGTCCGGGGCAGGGATGGGGATGTGCGTCCCGTCGATTGCCCCCCCCACAGTTGGAGAAGCCCAGGGCACCAAACCCCTTGATGACCGCGTCCAAATCTGTGAGGCGGACGACTCTGCGGAGCAGCACTCTATTGACCACCTGCAGAGAGACACACAAAACCGAGAGTCGCTGGGGTGCCAGGGTGGCCAAGAGTGTTCCTTCCCCGCCACTGCCCCACACCCCCACTACCCAGGAGCAACTCCCCTGCAATCCTGGCCACCGTGGGCAGTCTACAGTGTGGCTGGGACAGACCAAACCCTCCCGGGGAGGAGACTTTCACCCCATCCCCCTCTTTTCCCTAGGGCAGCCCATCCCCTCCTTGCCCCCCGCCCCCCAGGCACAGTGGCCGGAGATTGCCATACCTGCATGAGCACCGCTTCGACGGTGGATCTCCCCACGCTGAACTGGTTCACCACGGATCAGTAGCTATCCGGTGTGGAGAGCTTCCAGAGGGCGATGGCCACATGCTTGTGGAGGGGAATGGTGGGCCTCATGTGTGTGTCCCGTCGCCGCAGAGCAGGGGCAAGCCACTCACAGAGCTTGAGGAAGGTGTCCTTCTTCATCTTGAAGTTCTGGGTCCACTGTTGGTCTCCCCAGCACTCCAGGACAATGTGGTCCCACCATTTGCTGCTGGTGTCCAGATGCCAGATGCGGCGGGACACGCTGGCGTCCAGGCGCTGCTGCTGCTCCTCCCTGGCCCCCAGGGGGGGTCAGGAAAAGGGCCTGGGGGTTGGGCTGCAGCAGATGCTGCCAGGCAGTCTCCTGCAATTGGAGCCAGGCTTGCAGCAACGTGTCCAAAATGAGCACCAGAGTGCCCAAGGGCGGCTCTGGCTCCATGGTGCCGAGTGCTGTGGTATCCCGAGTCAGGGCAATCAAGGCAGGCAGGGAGAAAAAAGCTTTGCTGTCCCTCAGCGAGGTAGGCAAGCAAGCAGGGAAAGCTAAGAACTGGCTGTCCAGGGGGGTCCCTTTAAGCACAAGCCTCAGATAGCTGTAGGCAGCAGCCACACAAAGCAACTACTGACCTAATGCCCTGCTGGAACCAGTTTCAGCAGCCCTTAAATGCGATTCAGCGTCCAATCAGTGTAGACGTGCTATTTTGAAATAGCAAAACACTATTTCAAAATGCATTTTGTATATAGACGCATTATTTCAAAATAAGTTATTTCGAATTAACTATTTTGAAATAAGATATTTTGAAATAACGCTATAGTGTAGACATACCCTTTGTGCGTGTCTGCACAGCAAGCCGTTATTTCAAAATAATGTCAAGATGGAGGACTTCTTACTCCGACTCCTGTAACCCTCATTTCACAAGGACTAAGGGAAGTTGAAAGAAGAGTGTTCTTCCTTCAACTTCCTGCTGTGTAGACAGTGCCTAAAACCGCGTTAAGCTATTTCCACTTCGGCTACGCAATAGACGTAGCTGAGGTTGCATATCTTACTTTGACTTTTGGCCTGCAGTGTAGACATACTCTGAGTGATTCTTCTATCTAAGGTAAAAATATTATTTTTGTGGTATGAGTATGATGCAGTAGTTGTCCAGGTAAAACATGCAACGTTGTACTGAGGAGCTAAAGAGGAAGGGTGTTGCTTCTGTAACTCACAAGCAAGGATATTTTTCCATGAAGGGAATATTTTCAAGCAAAAACTAAGACTGTGTAATGACAAGACAGGGAACTAGTTGTATCTCCAGCAGTGTCTGTCAAAAGCTGAATTTTTCTTTGAAAAGTCTGAGCTAAAAGGGATTTTTTTTTCTAAAAAATGTACAAGAGGAATAGAAAGAAATGCTCTTCTGAAACAGCTAGGAATAAAGATAAAAAAACTGATTTGGAAACAGCCCTCAATAAACAGAAGTGCCTTTTAAGTGTTGTCATAACATTTGATTAGATGTAATTAGAACCATTTCATTTTAATATAGGCCTAGGGACAGCACACTGATTACACAAATCAAACAAAAATACCTGCATGATTTGTAAAAAGGCATGAAAACAGCCATTAATTATTTTTTTTATTTCAACATGTGTGCAGTTCAGATAATACAAAGCCAAAACTGAAAATGGCTTTAATTATTAAATTATTCCATTATCTTTCAAAATACCAAAGCTGAGATGGTTGGTCTATAATTCCCTGAGTTGTCCTTATTCCCCTTTTTATAGATAGCTAATATATTTTCCCTTTTCTAGTTGTAACCTGTGCCTGCTGTATGTGGCACTAGATATGATGAGTGTTACAGCTTTGATGAAGAGAGATGTGTCTTTTCACTCAGACAGGGGAGGATCATGCATTAAGTTTAACAGGGCCCAAAAGGTCCCATTGCTGATGCCTCTGGATGGGTCAGCATTTCAAAGTCCTTGGGTATCTCTTCCTTAAACCATGATGTCTTAAAGATAATTGTTAATGGCTCAGATTTCTTCAACTAGTTCCTTAAATGTTCTAGGGTGTGTTTTTTGTCAGGCCCTGTCACCCTGAAGACACCTATCTTGTCTGGGGTACGTCTACACTGCTCGCGTATTTCGAAAACATCTACTCAGTGTGCAGCAGCAGTCATAAAGCAAACAGAATGTTAGGCATCATTAAAAAAGGGATCGAGAATAAGACAGAAAATATCTTATTGACTCTATATAAAACCATAGTATGCCCAAATGTTGAATATGGCGTACAGATGTGGTCACCTCATCTCAAAATATATATATATTAGCATTGGAAAAGGTTCAGAAAAGGGCAACAAAAATGATTAGGGGTTTGGAACGTGTCCCATATGAAGAGAGATTAAAAAGATGGACTTTTCAGCGTAGAAAAGAGGAGACTAAGAGGGGATATGATAGAGGTCTATAAAATCATGACTGGTGTGGAAAAAAGTGAATAAGGAAAAGTTATTTACTTATTCCCACAATGTAAGAACTAGAGGTCACAAATGAAAATAATAGGCAGCAGGTTTAAAACAAACAAAAGAAGTTTTTCTTCACTCAGCGCATAGTCAACCTCTGGAACGCCTTACCAGAAGATTTGGTGAAGGCTAGGACTTTAATAGGGTTAAAAAAAGAGCTAGATAGATTCATGGAGGTTAGGTCCATCAATGGCTAATAGCCAGGATGTGTAGGAAGCGTGTCCCTAGCCTATGTTTCTCTGGAGGTGGGTGACAGAGGAAGGATCACATGAAGATTACCTGTTGTGTTCCCTCCCTATGGGGCATCTGGTATTGGCCACTGTCAGTAGACAGGATACTGGGCTGGATGGACTGTTGGTCTAACCCAGTATGTCCATTTTTATGTTCTTATGAAATAAGCTATTCCAGAATAGTTATTCGAAAGAGCAGATCTATACTGCATGGAAGCCTCAAAATTAGCTGGAAGCAGGTTTCCTTAATGTAGACGTGCTATCTCGATTTAGAGCCCAAGGAGGCACACGGGAGGAATAACTTAGAATGGCCCTCATGAGGAACTATTTCGAAATAGCAGCAGTGGAGCAACTACACATGCCTTATTTCGAAATAGCTATTTCTGAATAGGCGTTATTCCTCATAGAATGAGGTTTCCAGATTTTGGAATAAGCCATCCATTATTTCAAAATTATTTCGCAATAACAGAATGGCTGTGTAGACACTCTCATTGATGTGCTTTATACCAGGGGTGGCCAACCTGTGGCTCGCGAGCCACATGCAGCTCTTCAAAGAAAAAATTGTGGTTCCCGCACTCACGGCTCTTAAAGGGACAGCATGTTTCTGTCTGAAAGAGACAGAGACAGAGTCGCAGTGTGCCATGCAGCCTTCAAAATGGCTGCCTTCAAAGGGCAATACCTGCTCTGCTCTTAAAAGGGAAAATGCGGCAGCTGGAACTTTTTTTTTTTTTCTTGCTCAACAACTTTTTTCCCTCGGCTCCTTGCGCTGTATCCACCACTATTTTGGTTCTTCGTCTGTAACAGGTTGGCCACCCCTGCTTTATGCTGATGTTCGCTGTATTAATGTCTGATCACTACTAACCTTTGGGGGAAAACCAAAACAAAAAAGGCATTTAACACTTTTGCCATTGCTATGTTTCCTGTTATTATCTTCCCTCCTCACTGAGTAATATGCCTACCTTGTTCTTTGTCTTCCTCTTGTTTTTAGTGTATTTATAAAGTGCTTTCTTGTTACCCTTTGTCTCACTAGGTAGTTTAATTTTTTGTGCCTTAGTCTTTATAATTTTCTCCCTACGTGATTGTGTTTTATTTTTTAAATATTTATCCTTTGTAATTTAACCAATTTCTGCTTCTTGCATGACTCTTTTGAATTTCAGATCATTGAAGATTTCCTGGTTAAGCCAGGTGGACTCCTATCATGCTTCCTATTTTTCCTATTCATTAGGATAGTTTGCTGTTGTGCCTTTAATAATGTCTCTTTAAAAAATTGCTAACTGTCCTGAACAGTTTTTTTGCCTTAGTGGATCTTATTTAACAATTATCTCAGTTTGCTACCCTGCCTTCTTGCCATTGCCTTTATTCTGCTATTTTCAATGGACCTACAAATGTGCTTAAAGGTGAACACATGCATACATTGTTGCTGGGGGTGGGGTTGTTTGTTTGTTTTTGCTGAACTGGGGCCTTGCTCTGTGTATATTAGTTTGTCTAAACTCAGATTCAAAATTACAAGTCAGAAAATAAGCTAATTATTTAGTCAAAAAAAGTACATGTAAGACTCATCTGCCTATACACAACTGCAGCTGACGGGATAATCACGTTTTTTCCCTACAAATGCATTTCACAGGCTGTTAATTCCACTTACTCCATAATGTAAGGCAATGATCACTTCATTACAATGCAGTAAATGGTAACAGTACAGTTCAATTTATAGTCATTACAGGATTAACACCAAAATATGTTCACAATACCTTGGAAAAGAGACTATTTTAAGCCAGGCTGACTCTAAGGTAAAGGAAGTAGAATGGAAATATCCACATCCCCCAAAAATTTGTATATATAAACCCCATCATTATATGTCCCCATAGGGTAGTTAGTAAGGCCACAGGAAACTCGTGGAAAAAATCAAGTGAAAATTTACAATACTTTATTTTATTCAGTTTTCACACCTAAATTTTGTAGCCTCTCAAAATTTGGGGTCCTGCAAAATCGATTTGTGGTTTGAGCTTTCAAATTGTTGTGATATTTTCTACAAAATATCACAGCAGCCATCTATCATTATTAATTACTAGGGCTAAGTCTACGCTAGGGGATACGTTCGAATTAAGATACACAACTCGAGCTACGTAAATTGCATAGCTTGCATCAAAGTATCTTAAATCGAATTTTGGAGCTGTCCACACTGCAGGAAATTAAAGGGAGCATACTCTCCCTTTGACTTCCCCTACTCCTCATAGGAACAGGACCACCGGCGTTGGCGGGAGTGCCCTCTCAGTTTGAATTAGTGTGTCTTCACTAGACCTGCTAATTCGAACCCCAGAAGATCGACTGCAGCTGCTTTGATCTTCTCTGTAGTATAGACATCACCTACAAGACTTACCTGGCATTACCCAGGTCTTTCAGAGCAGGGGGCTGGCATTGGTGGGGTGCAGGAGTCAGGGCATGGCATTGAGGATGTGGGGGGGCTCAGGGCAGGAGGCATGGGAGGCTGCAGGAGTCAGGAGGGGGTGAGGAGGGGCTCAGGGCAGGGGGTGGGAGTAGCCATTGGCTTCCCCCCAGGGGCAGCCCAGGACATGAGGACTGCATAGCCCGCCCACCGGCTTGTCCCTGAGAGCCAGCAGGGCCTCTTTCTCTCCCCATTCTTGGCTTGGCTCCGGCCAATGGGGCTCTCTCATTCTTCACCCCTCGCTAGCTCGACCAGGGAGCTGTCAGGAGCTGTTTTCCAGGCAGAGAGGCCCTCTCTTACCTGAACTACTGGCAGGCAAAATGGCAGAGTCCCAACCCCGCTGGCCACTCCCTTGGTGCTACAGCTGCCCCCAGTGGACTCTCTGCAGGTTGGTCTCCCATGTGGGCTTGCTGCCTCTAGTGGCCACTGTCCTATCACATCCCTCCAAACAGCATTCCCCCCCACTGCATGTTATGGAAAACTGTCCCTTTCCTGGGGCTTCCGGTTCTCCTGGCACAACCAAACCCTGACCTTGCTTTAAGTTAGAAGAAGGGGTAGCTGCATACCAAATTTTGTAGGCCTAGCACTCACCATTTAGGAGGAATTCTTGAACAAATGAACTTGCAGTCAGACAGAGATGATTATTTCTATTATAGTAGCAGGTGAGAACATCCAACTGAGAAATGGGCTGCATTGTGCTAGGTGCTGCACATGGTAAAAAACAGTCACTGCCTCAGAGCCATAGTCTAAACTGACAGAGAAGTGGAAGGGGAAATAGAAGCACAAAAAGATGTAGTGTCTTGATGAAGGTCACACAGCAGTTTGCAGGCAGCACCAGGATTAAGAACCTGAGTCCATATCCAGGGCCCAGTTTGTTTGACTAGCGTTTGTGGAGTAATTTCAATCAACAGATCAAAGAACTATGTCCACACTGTATATGAATGGTGTGGAGTTTAAACACAGTGAATGTGTGTAGCAATGTAAATTAAAGTACTTTGATGGGAAAAGAAAAGCGAGACAAAGTGTATGAATTAATAAATGGAACAAAGCAAATTTTAAAAATTTAATCTGAAGGGCAGGACTCACCTTTATTTGCAAAATACTTTAAACAATACTGTGTCTCAAATACCAACTAAAATAACTACATACAAATATTAAAATGAGATTACTTTATTTTCTGAACAGCTCTCCTAGATAAACAGCAAGAATGATAAAAGATACTTTTTTTAAAAAGGCAGTGAAATGTAATTATCTTTGACAATATTAGCAGCTATGGCAGGTTAATTGCCTGATCCTCACTAAACTTTGGGATCTTCTTAAATTCCCCTTGTTTCTTGAAGAATAGCTGGGCTAGAATATGATCTGCTGTGGCATGGAAATAGTCATCCATATCAAGGGTTTGCAGCTGTAGGAAATATTGTATTTCAAATAGAAATAATTAATTATTAAATGATTATTTTGTAAGCCTATTAACAGTCCAGAACATTAAAATAAATTAAGTAAAACACCACGTGATTAATGAGCGCACACATTATAAAAATATCATAAACAATAAAAAACCTAGCATTTACATAGTACTTTTCATCAAAGCTATTAAAATCTTAACTCTATTTCCAAACACCTTTTTTTGTGGACTGGGGAAAGACAAAATTCTGTTTAAGAATGTTTGTGTTCTTTAAAAAACAATAGTTTTTAATGCTAAAACAACAAGTAGATTACTGAATCAGAGCAACTGAGTGTGTAAAGTTAGTATGTAAGTGTATAAGCATAAGGTAATCAATCAGGGAATAAGCCCAATTTATTCTTTTTTCCCGCACGCCCTACTTATACAGTACCTACCATTATGAATTCTTACCTGGTTGCCTGTGCTGAATGCTAGAATCATAAGCAAATCCTCATCACATGTGCTCTTAATGTAATGTTGTGTGCCAATGGGGAAAAATACAACATCACCAATGCCAATGTCAAAGTCAGTGGTAATTTTAGATGAAACAATAATTCCCACCTAAACAAGAGATGCAACTGTTATTCCTTGCTGGAAAATGTTCAAATACTGAACAGTACATGCCAAGTCATCATCAGATTAATAAGAATTTCGTCTCTCGTTCTGCACTGAGATCTGCTAGCACAAAACCATTGACTTCAGTGGAGCACCAGACAGGAATCCACAAGGGAGGACTGTAGCTACTATTATTCAACTCGCCATATAGGGAAAAGGGATTCATCAAAAGTTTCAACTTCTTTGCCTTGGTGAAAGGATTAACATAATAAATTTTGGAAATATGTGAGTTAGCAAATTACCTTTCCACAGCCACTAATGACATAGCCCATCTCGTTAGCATTGAAATGGAAATGAGGTTGCCGTAGTCCATTGCTGTATATCCTGATAGTTGCTAATGTAAGAGTATTTTCATGCTGGAAAGTAAGCACAACATTCAGACAACCTCCCATATGGCAACATCTTAGCTGTGTTTGACAGTGATGATGAACTCACATGCTTTGCACATTACTTTGTCTCAGCAACTAGAATGCCCTACTGAATATACATACCCTTTGCAGTGAGTCACCAAAGATTTTCTCATTGTCACTTAGACCAGCTCCATTTCTGCGATAGCGAGCCCATTGAATTACTCCTCCTGGAAGTTTGAATTCTGTTGAATCTGAATGAATGACAGTTAAATGCAAATTACTAGAAAATATTTCCATATATGATTAGTAATTAGTTGCCTGAAGATGTACTATAACTACTCTGATAATCGATCGAGATCATGAATCCTCACTAGGAACTGAATTTGTGACATCCGATGCTAAAAGCATGAGCGTGAGCATCTACCTTTAGCCAGTTAATAGACTCCTATCCTTTGTGAAACAGTCACCAGTGGGGGATGCATAACACAGACTGACCAGCAGTTTATACTTGCACAGTACCCCACTCTGACACATGCAAGCAGCAGTTGTATAAATAATAAGAAATTTGAAATCAGACTTTATTTTTTAGTTTAGATTAAGATTAATAACTAGCAGTATATTCATTGATACTACTGACAACAAGTGCTTCTTTCCAGCAATGCACTCACTGTGAGCTCAAATGAAAAGTAATTGTTCTGGTGGCAATGATTCCAGCTGTCCTGAATTCTGCCAGGTGATTAATCATCAGGAGCGAAGGGTGCTCAGCATCTCCCAGGAAATGCTCTAGTATTCTACCTTGAGCATACTAAGGGTATGTCTACACTAAGGGACAAGATCGAATTAAGATACGCAACTTCAGCTACATTCATTGTGTAGCTGGAGTTAAAATACCCTAGCTCAAATTTTGACACTGTCCACACTGCAGGAAGTCGAAAGCAGAACATTCTCTTTTCGACTCCCGTACTCCTCGTGGAAGCTGGACTACCGGCATCAACCAGAGTGTCCCTCTCAGTTCAAATTAACTGTCTTCTCTAGACTCACTAATTTGAACCCTGGAAGATCGAAAGCGGCAGCTTCAATCTTCTCTATAGTATAGACGTACCCTAAAAGTCACAGGAAGTTGTAACTGTTGCCTTATTACCTTTAGGTAATTTGGACTTCTTTGTGCCCCCAATGGCATTCTCTATTCATTCTCTGGTGGTACATCTACAATTGCTCCCTATCTCGAGATAGGGATGCAAATGTAGTATACCGAAATTGCTAATGAAGCATGGGATTTAAATATCCCACGCTTAATGAGCATAATCGCATACGGACGCCCTTTTGAAATCATGTTGTGAAATAAAACGCCCCGTGTAGCAGCGTTATTTCGAGAGAAAACCCGTCTCTCAAAATAACTGTTATTCCTTATATAATGAGGTTTAACAGTTATTTCGAGAGATGGGTTTTCTCTCGAAATAACGCTGCTACACGGGGCGTTTTATTTCGCAAAAACGCGATTTCAAAATGGCGGCTGGACGCAATTATGCTAATTAAGCACGGGATATTTAAATCCCGCACTTCATTAGCAATTTCGGTACACTACATTTGCATCCCTATCTCAAGATAGAGAGCAGTCTAAGGAATACCACAACATTCCCCAGACAGAGTTGCCTTTGGCTCAACTTGCTCTAACTTCTCCAAGGGCAGAGTTCAGCTTTCCCTGGAGTGTACAAGCAAAGTCCTCAGGTACATCAAGGATCATCAAAATAAGTTTTATTGGCAGAAAAAGAAAACTATAAAATAAAAAACACCCAGTTAAATACACATAATCCCAGACCATACTACACTGAATATTACAGGCTGGCATTTTCCTTGAAGTTACAGAAGAAGAGGTTATTCACCTAGTGCAGCAACTGGATTCTTTAAGATGTGTTTTCCTATAAATGTTCCACTTCAGATGGCAATGTGCCTCTTGAGCCACTGACATGAGATTTTTCATTAACCATTTCTATTTGGTCTGCACATGCACCTTATACATCCTCATGTCAGACAACAAGGCTATATAGGGATGTGTAGGTGAACTGCCCTCAGTTCCTTCTCTCCCCAAATGTCTCATGGAAAACAGTCTGAACAGAGTGGAAAGAAAGGGAAAGAAGGTTGGGGAGCACGCTTGGGTGACACATTTTGAAGAACTGCAGTTACTGCACAAAATAAGAAAGCACTTCTTCTTTGAGTAGTGTCCACTTCAGGTAACTTCCATGCAGTATCCCCAGAGGTAGTAGAAGGCTTCAGGATTGAGTCCAGAACTGAAGACACACAGAGTACCTCATCACAGCGTGCCAAAGTGGATCTGACCGTATGGCTCAAGATGTAATGATTAGAGAATGCATGGAATGAAGCTCATATGAAGTGGTACTACATATCTCAGATACTGGCACAATCTTGAGTAATGCTCTGGATATAACTTGTAATATGATAGAGTGTGCTATCAGCCTTTAGGGGGAAAGGATGAGCACCAGCTGCTTCATAACAAGTGAACTACACATTGTGGACTCCTTGGCTGTCTACACTGCAGGCTTTTGCTGGCAGAGAGTATGCTCATGAAGTGCTCATTAGCATTTGTAGTGCTGTCATTTGCATATTCTCTGCCGATGCTTTTTGTGCAAGAGTTTTTTGCGCAAAAACAAGCAGTGTAGACGGGTCTGTTTTGCGCAAAAAAAACCTTTTGCTCAAGATCTTTTTTACCTCCAAAGGGGGTTTTTGCACAAAATGGAGCCATCTACACTGCTTGTTTTTGCACAAAAAGCATTGGCAGAGAATATGCAAATGACAGTGCGACAAATGCTAATGAGCGCTTCATGAGCATACTCTCTGCCGGCAAAAGCCTGCAGTGTAGACATAGCCCTACACTCTAACTGCAATGGAGATGAACAGTCTAGGGTCTAGTTAACTTTAGAAATTGTTTGGTTCTGTCTAAACAGAAACTCAACATCCTTCTCACATCTAAGGTAAATAAATCTCCTGTAGACATAAGCTTTTGGAAAAAAAATGCTGGTAGATGAATGGACTAAGATGAAACTCCAACAGTATCTTAAGAATTTAAGAAGTCAATGAAAAGAGACCTTGTCCTTGAACACTATGAAGGGAGGATCTATCAGTAAGATGCCAATCTTCCTGACCTGAGGAGACAATTTAATAGTCACTGAAAGTCAGTCAAGGTATGGAAAGACTAGGATAGCTTCTTGTTGGAGGTAAGTTGCCACTACTGCCAGGATCTTTGTGAACCCTCTTGGGCCAAAACAAAAAACAAAACAAAACAAAAGCCAAAGAGAAATACTCAGTATTGGAAATGATCCTGGTTTATAGTAAAACATAGCTATTTCCTGCATGATACATGTACTATTATATGGAAACAAGCATCTTAGGTCAAGGGCCAAAAAGCATTCCCTTTCTTCCAGTGAAAGAATTATAGCTTCCAGAGTCACCATTCTGGACTTTTGAATCTTTATGACTTTGTTAGGAAGTCTTAGATTTAAGACTGGTCTCCATCCACTGTCCTTCGTTGGCACTAAGACACATTTCAAGTAAAATCCTTTGCCCTTGTGAGAAGGTGAGACTGGCTTTATTGTTCCTAATAGAAGGAGAGTTCACTTCCTGTCTCAATAAAAGTTCGTGAGAGAGATCCCTGAAGAGGGATGGTGAAGGAGGCATGCAAGGGAGGAAGCAGTGTAAAGTATTATGACTTCTGTTACCCACTTGTCCATAGAGATCCACCTCCAAAGCTTGCTGGGAGTGGAAAGGTGGTCTTTAAAAAAAGAGGAGATGGGCAAATCATAGAAATAGTTGCAGTTGTGAAACCAGAGGTGTGGGAAGATTCAAACCCTTGACTGACCCATCAAAACTGCTGCTTTGAAGATGACAGGGTGCTAGTGAAAAGTGGGTGAGTAGCCTTCATATTCCGGAATTTGTCTTTTCCTGGGAGATTTGGTGGATCTGGACAGACTATGGCTTACTAAATCTTCTCTTATTGGTAGGTGTATATATGGCCAGGGATCACAAACTAGCCCTAGAGTGCTTTAGTGTGTGTCAGGACTCATCTCTGGTCTCCAAGAATAGCATTTGACCAGTGAAGTGGAGGTCCTCAATAGTGTCTCTCATAAACCCCAATAATTGGAGCTATGATGTCATGTACATAACTACCACTGTAGAGGTGGATCTTGCAGCAATGTCTGAGATCAGGTCTTCGTACTGAGACACATGGTGCACATGAGGAGTGGGTACCTGACTTCATCCATTACACACAGATCCTTAGGTTCTTGTGGTACCAAATAGGAGATTGGTACCAGCACAGTAGCCAGAAAAGATGGGACCATCAACTGGGGACATACAGATAGAGATGCTGATGATGTCTGGCACAGTTGCTGGCTCAGTACTGAGGGTGCTGAATAGCAGGGCTGTGTCAAATGATGGCAGTCCAGAGTACTTGTGCTTGCCCTCTTCTTCAAGCTCCGGGACTTTCTGACCCTTCTGGTACTGGAGGAAGAGTCCTTCACCTCTATGATACTGAGCTGAGAGGCAGGCTTCTAAGACTGTGGGTCTTGCTAGAGTTCTCAACATTTTAGGAGCTGGCTCCTTAAAATGAGAGGCTGCATTCCTCTCCTTGGAAACCTTCCCCAAAGCATTTCCTTAGGAAAACCTGCACTGAAGTAGAAAGGGGATGGGATCTGTCTGAAGACGGATGTGTGGGAGGGTCTCTTGACCTGATTCTTATCACTGGCTAACAAATACAATATACTTCCCTGGGCCTTTTGTGTGTGTTATCTCTCTAAAGCATCAGAGATGGCCACAGCTGGAGATGGGACACTGGATGGGATGGATCAGTGCTCTGAGATGGTCTTGAGCATTCTCTCTGACACACACACATATACTTGGCTGGCTGGTCCTGGCTTGTATTTTTCAGATTCTAAGTGACAGCCATATGTAGGGTCAGGAAGGAATTTCCTTCTAGTCAGATTACCAATCACTTTGAGGTTTTTTCCTTCCCCTGCAGCATGTGGGCACAGGTCATTTGCTAAGACTATCAAGGTATATCTCACTTAATCAATTCATTGCCATTGCAGGATTCTTCAACAATGGTGCATATCAGTCCCTAGAGCTCTTTGCCTATGGCAAACAATAGCTTGAGGGTTATAATACTTTGGTCTAGTTTCAGTTGCTGGGTCAAGTGGTAGGTACAGTTGATGGCCTGTGAGAACTAGGATGTCAGACTAGATGATTTGATGGTCCCAGCTAACTTTAAACTCTGAATCTCTGACCTGTCTTTATATGGCATTTTTTCCAGGACATCATGTGCATATCTGCATTAGAACACAAAGAATATATACAGTTTCAACATGTGGATTCATGCTAAACTATGGTCCTATTTCTGCAACACAAGACAGCCACTTTGCTCTGCCAGTGGCAAACAGTACTATAGCTGGCATATTTGACTATGGGATGATCCCCTTCTTATAGCTGGATCTTCCAACAGTCTAAAGCCAGCATGGCCAATCCTATGACCATGTCCATGGAAGGTGTATACTCATGTCTGGGGTGTCTGTGGAATCTGGCCAATTCTTAGTTGAAATAATAGATCCTTGAGATATTACATAGAAGTTGACATGGTGTAATTTAGTCTGCTCTAAATTATGGTAGAGAATTAGAGTAAAGAACAGATGGCTCAGAATCAAGAGAGTGCCAAGATCAACAATACATACAAATATTCTGAGTTGCATTAACTGTAGCTGAGAATTTGGGCCTACATCTTCCTCTTTCTAATATCCATGGCCACCTCAACAGGTTGTGTCTGGAAATCTACTTTCTCAAGTCTTGCATTTATGTCAATTAGCTCCTTGACATTAATAGGCCTGGGTAATAGCGCTGGTTGTTTAACACAAAAAAGTGACTTGCTAACATTTTTGTGACAGCCAACTAAACTTGGTTTATAGTCACTGGATAGGTTGTACTATTTGTTCATGAATATGAAGAGAGTTATCAGGTATTTGTTTGTATAGTGCTTATTCACTGTAAATTCACATTCAAACTATGCAGAAAATTCTAAAAATCTGAGTCACAATACCCTTCCCTCTCAACAACTCTGACCTGTATCTCAAAGGCCACAGACCCTTTAATGAGAATTTACTATCTCTTGTATGAAAAAAACAGGTGGGTTAAATGTTAGCTATTTCTTAGTTTCCACTGTAGCACTGGGCATGTTACACTTCAGGATAAAGACAACACCACAGAACTTTATGTTTGAAATTTCTGCCTAGTCTTATATGGATACAGTATCTAAGTTGGTGCACTGTTGCTTACTGATTCTCCTTTCACAGTAAACCACTAAAATCAATGGAGTAAAACCACTTCAGACAGCAGCAATTACAGAGGGTATATCATCATTTATGTATAAGACAGTGTTAGTAATTCCTGTTCAATACTGTCTCTTTTATTAAGTTACAGATTGTTTCTAGACTATTATATTACTACTTCTCCTTTCTATCACATTTAATTTTTATTATATTTTATCAGCAGGAGAACATACAAATGGCTATACTAAGTTAGACAAATTATCCACCTAGCCCAGTATTCAGTCTTCCAACACTGGCAAATGCCAGGAGATTCAAAGGAAATGAACAAAACAGAGCAATCATGAAGTGATCCCTCCTGTTGTCCTGTCCCAGCATCTGGCAGTCAGAAGGGTAGGGACACTAGGAGCATAGGGTTGCATCTCTGATCATCTTGGCTAAAAACAATTTGTGGGCCTATCCTCAACAAACTTATCTAATTCTTTTTTGAACCCTAGTGATAGTTTTGGCTTTCACAACATACCTGACAATGAGTTCCACAGACTGACTGTGCATTTTGTGAAGAAGTACTTCCTTCAAAACAAAGAGACATCCCCCCCACCCTTATACACCAAGCTCTTTGGTCTGTACCTTTGAGGTTATAGAAGTATTGCCACACTAGCTTGGCTGGAGACTGCACATAGCTGGCATTCTGAACGAGCTCTACTAAGTTTGGTGGAAGGTTAATGGCCTGATCTTCAGTTTGTTTCTTGAATGTTCTAATGAAATGCACTCCACCTTGAGGCTAAAACACATGCAATAAATGTTATGTTAGCAAATGCAGGAAGCAAACAGGAAAAGTAGAGCTGCTAGATCAAGTAATATGCTTCTGACTTTAAGACATATTGAAGGTCTGATCTGTCATGCATTATCCCATATACTTCCTAGCGCTATACATATTTTAATTGGATTGTATACTTCACTCACATGCTAAAGAGACTTGAAACTAAAACAAAATGGAAGTCCTCTCTTTCCTGGGTAGATGTTACAAATTGTTCCATGAAGGAGGGAGGTTTTGCCTCCTCCCTATGGAATGCAGTTTCCGCCGCGACAACCTTCAGATTCCCATGGATCCAGCAGATACTATGAGCCTATATGCTGTCTCCATGGACCCTTGCCCCACTGTGACAAGGACTTGTTCTAAGGATGAGAGGACACTGCTACACTGGGGGCATACACATCCTTGCAGGAGACAGGAGATCCAGGAAAAGAGGGGATCCACCAGAAATTGATAAGGGGCAAGGCTGGACCCTCTGGGATTATTTTCAGCAAGACAGAGTTGTGTAAGCTACTGTTCAAACCTTTAATGATCTTGCTGCTATGTCTTCTGGTGTAGAGAAAAATACATCATCAACATCCAAGGTTTGAAGTTCTTCATGTGTTGTGAAAAACAGCAGGAACAAACAGTCATCTTCTCCCACATTCTTTACCCAATGCAATGTGTTTTTAGGAAAGAAAATCACTTGGCCTGTTGTAACATTGTATGTGGTTACTATGCTACCACCAGCATCAACAATGCCAATCCAGGCACTACCCTGAAATACAGGCAGAGTAATAGAGCTCAGTCATGAAAGAAAGGAGCAAACAGTAGTTTTTTCCATAGTCAGCTCATAAACGATATTGGTTACATTCTAATAATTCAAGTATACATGTGACTGGTGGCAGCCCACTCTGGTGATAGTCCCACTCTTACTTTGCTTTAGAGAGACCAAATCAAGAATAGTGCATTCAGCAATAAATTGTTGGAAGGCACCTTTGAGTTCAAATGTGACATAAATATTAAATATTTAATAATATTGTTATTATTCTAAGTATATTCAAGAGTCAATTCTTATTACTTTGTTTTCAAAATTAGATATAGTCTCTAATTATTTTCACAATACCCCCTGTACAAGTTGGACCTCTCTCATCCGGCACCCTCAGGACCTGACCGTTCTTGAACGAGGGGATTTGCCAGACCAGGGGAGGTCTCCCCAACATGGCCTGTGCTGAACTCCTGCCCCCTGCTAAGGCTCCAGCCCAGCACTGCTGCTGCCTGCCTGGCTGTGGCTCCCCAGGCTGGAGCTCCCTAGCAGCTGCAGCCACTGCAGGACCCTGGTATCCATAGCCAGAGCTCCACAGCCAGCCCCCGAGATCTGTGGCTGGAGCTCCGCAGCCACTGCCAGACACTGAGCTCCATGGCCAAAGCTTCACAGCCGCTGCTGGACCCCAAGCTCTGCGGCTGGGTCTGATGCTCCCTGGATGTAGCTGGGCCGGAGCTCTGCAGCCGCTGACAACCCCTGCTACCTCCTGGCTATAGGGTGCAGAACTCTCTGCTGAGCCACTCGTCCCTCTGTGTCTCCCACCCCACATGGGGCTCCCAGCTGAGTTGCCACCCTCTCTACTGCACTTCTGCCCCACGGCCTCACCTCCCTATACCTGAGATCTGTGGTCCAGGAACATCCCTGGTCCTGCCAGACCACGGATGTTGCCGGACCAGAGAGTCCTGGTTAAAGGAGGTACAACCTGTAGTTGTATCTCATGTAACTTTCACTATCTCTATTTTACAGATGGAGAAATGGATAGCCAGAGGATATAAGACAAATATTTTCAAATTTAGGTGCCTACTATTAAGCACCTAAATCATGCGCAGACATCCAGATAAGTGACCGAGTTTTTAGAAGTGCAGAATGTGCACAATTTCCACTGAATGCAACTGTTACACCTTGGCTGGAGCTGGGAGTATTCAGAATGTCTGCAAATCAGGCCATGTAAGAATATAATTTCTAGGGCTGTCAAGCGATTAAAAATTTTAATCGCAATTAATTGCATGCAACTCCCCTTTGAAATGCCACAGGTGCTGGAGTCCCCAGCTGACCCCAGGTTCCATGCAGCGCTGCCCCTTTAAGGCACCGACAATGGTACTTCAAAGTGGCAGTGCAAGCGGAGCCGGGGATCAGATGGAGTCCTCTTTGGTACTTCAAAGGGACTTTGCAACAGCAGAGCCGGGGATCAGCTGGGGACTCCAGCTGATCCCCATCTCCACTTGTGCTGCCCCTTTGAAGTGCTGTTTTGGCTCTTTAAAGGGGCAGCGCATTAGGAACTGGGGATCAGCTGGAGTCCGCAGCTGATCCCCGGCTCCACTTGTGCTGCCCCTTTGAAGTGCCGGAGCAGCACTTCAAAGAGACAGTGCAGCATTAACGCCTGCGATTAATGCATTAATTTTTTTTTAACGCGTTAATCCTGTCCTGCGTTAATCAGAGGTGTTAACGCAGGTCAATTGACAGCCCTAAGGTATGAAAATATAACACATATTAACAACTGATAGTCCTGTCATTATTTATTAACATTTGTATATAGGACCACAGATTGGCGTCATGCTTCCCTCAAAAATTTACAACAGGTGTTTTAAAATAATCAGGTTGTACCTTTAGGAGAAAGCCCTGTTCATTGGCATTAAAGTGCCAGTGGGGGGCTCGGAGACCTTTGCTCTTGATCCGTAATGTTCCAAAAGTCATCTTAGACCTCTGATTGTTGATGCTTGTTCCAAATTCCATTTCCTCCTCACTCTGATAATCATTTGCATCAGACCTAAATCTGGCCCATTGAATATCACCCCCAGGAAACTGAAATACCTGGCAATTAGAGACATAAATTATTCTTTACAAGTATTGAAAAAAGGCATGGCCAGTGGAGAAATAAAGAAAAAATATGGAGGGAAGATTTCAGAACATTACTTTTTATGAAAACATTAAATCTTCCACCTTTGATGAGGCTTCTCTCTTTGTGCATTTTAGTACAATTTTGATGAGTCCACGTATACCTTCATAAATCAAATTGCTACAAAACCATTTGTTTACAATGACTGATGAGCAATGGTTCTAAGACAAAACTCTAAGCAAAGTTAATGGCTAACAATTAGGTTAGGTACATCAAACAAAAACAAGAGTTGGGGTGAAATCCTGGCCCTACTGAAGTCAGTGGAGAAACATGATGACTTCAGTAGAGCCAGGATTTCACCAGAATCAGTTAGTGAGTATCAGCTTTCAAAAACTAAGCTATTACTCTCTTCCCTCTTCTCTTTGTTTTGTCTTTTTAAACACAGATTTGGGAAAGCACTTAAGTATATGCTTAAAATTAAGCAGATTTTTAAGCAGCCCTTCTGAATAGAATGTTTTCCTGAATCAGGGTCTTAGACTGTAAACCCTTTGTGCCAGGAACTGTTTCTTCCCATTTATTTGAACTCCATCTAGAATAAATCAAATAAGTTTAAAAAATCACCATACATTGGGGAAGCATATTAAAGGGACACTATAATCTTGAAAAGGACATATGGTTTACAATGCCTATAGTTACAGCTAATGCCTAGGAATATCAGAATTGAAAGAAATTAGAAAAATGGGGTTTTTTTAGTTCCTTTAATTTATGTATTTGACAGCATTGTATATATCAGTTTAACTCTCCACTGACAGCAATCATTTTCTCTTTTGCAGGTAAAACCCATATAAACATGAGCAAAGGATCAGAAAGATCCTTATAAATATACTTTTAAAGAATTTGTAAAAAGAGTCAGAATATACACTTTGGCTGTGTCTACACTACAGGGTTTTTGCGCAAAAACCAGAAGAGCGTCCACACCTCAAGTGCGTTTTTGCGCAAGAACATTTACAGTAAAAAGGCAGAACAGTGGGCTTTTTGTGGTGTAGGTATACCTCTTTCTACATTGAATAACGAGTTCTTGCACAAAAAGGTGCGTGTGGATGCTCAACAGAAGTTTCTTGCGCAAAAAGAGCCTATCACAAAAAGCACAGGTGCTCTGATGGCCATTCTGTGAATGGCAATCAGAACTTTCTTGCACAAGAGCGTCCATGCAGTGTGGACACTCTCTTGCATAAAAGCACGTCACTTTTGCGATGTGCTTTTGAGGTGTGGATGCGCTTTTGCACAAGAAGTTTTTGCAGAGCTCTTCCACAAAAAGCTTCTTGCGCAAAAACCCTGCAGTGTAGAGAAAGCCTTTAACACCTGGCTCTGTGAAAAAGGGAGTTCATCTAAAATTGGTCAATTTCTTAAAAAAAAAGTTCAATGAGTTTTGAAAAATTAAACTCTGAAGTAATGAAGAGAATAAACTCTGAAGTAATCTGTTTCTTTTGTACATAAACTACAAGGCTGTAAATCCAGCAAGATGCCTGAGACTAAAATTAGATCATTACATTCATGTTTATTCTACGGTTCACAATTCTGCTGTCAGGGGGTCTCCTGTCCTGACCGAATAGGACAGCGGGGGCCAGGAGCCATGGGAAACTCATTGAAGCGCCTGGCCTCTGGTGCCCTGGGGCTCCCCTAAGCTGTGGTGAGTTCCTCATGGCCGTTGGGGCTTCCAGCAGTTGCAGTGAGTTTCTCTGCAGCTCCTAATGCCTGCAGTGAGTTCAGTAGCCACAGGGAGTTCACCACAGGGGCCAGAGTTGCAGCTTCCAGTATTTGCAAATTTCACCATTCACAGTGTGTCAGGAACACATCCACTGCAAATGATGAGGATTTCCCATACATTTTAGCTCGGTTCTCAAGATTTGCAATTTCAGCTAACTAGCTTCTATTTATAGTCTAGCTTTACAAAAATGTGTAACATGGTTTCACATTTTGCAGTTTCACTGCTAGATTTCAAAAACTGACTTCCCTGTAAGTCTACAGTTCTGGTTATTTATGGGTGCAGATAATGAGATGCCCAGAAGATATAAACTATATTTTGGATTATTTATGAATCAATAAAACCCATAAATCTCTTTGTGCCTGCGATTCTGTGGGAAGAAAAGGAGAGAAACCCTTCCCGCCCCAAAAAAAGCCAGTCTGAAAATTTGGTCCTCAACTTCTACATTGAGTACAATAATACTGTTTTGTAAGAAGAACAACTGCTACCTTAGATTTACCCAGATGATTCAGAAACTGGAATTTGATGTCTACTTTTTTTTTGTCTGACGTTCTTATTGGTGGTTTTGGAGAGATTATTTCATGCTTTTGAAGATTTTGCTCTGTCATAAATCTGGTGTTATTAATGTAGACCAAGGAGAAAATCAGCACTCCTATGATGGTGGAGATTATGCAGGCCAAGAGACAAATTAGAAAGATGTTCATTAGCGACCAGCGACTCTTTCTTTCCTACAGGACAATTTAAAAACCAATGTTGTTAGTTCACAAATAGAACAACAATTAATACAATGTTACCTGTGTAATCAAGACACTGGATACATTTTCTGAACATATGCTTTTGTCAAACAAGTTAGTGGATTCAGAACTAACAAGAGTAACTGCATGAAATGTTTATAACCTCTGTCATACAGTAGGTCAGACTAGATGCTCTAATGCCCCTTTCAGGCTTGATGTTTATGAAACTATGAATAAATCTTAGAAGCCTTTCACAGAAGGGCTGAATACCACAGACTTGATTCATGAATTACACACATTCTACTCCCTTTTCCTTCCTATGTAGGAGCTTTCTTTAGTGCCTATCAATGTAAGCACTCCTCATGTGATCAAGGCTTACAGAATAGATCCTTGATCTCCCCAGCTATGTCTAGACTGGTAGATTTTCCATTGCTGCATCCAAGGAACACATTATCCTTCTTGGCTGCTAGGGCACACTGAGAAGCATATCCAGCTTCTCATCCACTGTAATACCCAGATCCTTTTCTGCTGAACTGCTACTTAGCCAGTCAGTCCCCAGCCTGTAACAATGCTTGGGATTCTTCCGTCCCAAGGCAGGACTCTGAGAACTTGTCCTTTTTGTACTTCATCAGATTTCTTTTGGCCCAATCCTCCAATTTGTCTAGGTCACTCTGGACCCTATCCCTACCCTCCAACATATCTACCTCTCCCCCTAGCTGTGTGTCATCCACAAACTTGCTGAGGGTGCAATCTATCCCTACAGATTGCTTTTCAAACTGTATTGTTTAATCTTTCACATCCCGGCTGTTTAACCTTCTGCTGCGCTTAACAAAATAAGCACCTTCACTCAAAACTGAAAAAGGTCATGGTAGTCAGTGGCCAGTTAGGCCCATTAATTGAGCTGGAAGCAGGGAATTGATAAGGGCAAAATAGGCTTGCAGGGGAGTTGTTTGCATATACTTGGCCCTGGTCTACACCAGGACCTTTTTTCAAAATAACCCTTCCCCCCAGTTCAAATTCATAAGTGGAGCGTCCATACTACCAAGCCCGTTATTTTGAAATAACAGGCCAAGGAATTCTAATTCTGTACTCCTGCTTTTCATCAGGAGTAATGCTAATTTTGAAATAGTTATTTTGAAATAGCGGTAGTGTGGATGCTCTGGTGCTGCTATTTCAAAATAACTATTCCACAGAGTAATTTGACCTAATTACTCCCCGGTGCTTCCTGGGACTCTAAGTCAAAGTAGTGTGTCCACATTAATGGTACCTGTCTCAGACTAATTTCGAGGCTTCCCATGAAGTGGATATGCTAGTTCAAATTTGTTAAATCGGGAGTTCTTACGTCGAATTTAGTAATTTCGAAATAGTTTCCTAGTGTAGACATGGGCTCTGTGGGAGAAAGGTGGTGTGTTTGGGGCTATGGAGAGTAACCTACAGATACTCTCTGGAAGGAGGGAGTTTGGGCTGGTAAATGCAGAGAGGGAAAGTGGCAATAGAACAAGCAATAAGCAGAAGAAGGGGGCAATGGCCCTGAAAGGAGCTGATTCCAGAGGGGCCAGGAGGAGGTCCCTAGTAGAGTGGACCTCATGACAGACCTATATCAGTAACATGTTCCTTAAATCTGTTTGCAACAACTCTCACCAAAAACAAAACAAAAAAGAGAGTGTGAAATATTACCATATTCCATTACACAACTGTCTTCCTTTAGACACATTCACATATTCTGTTATTAAATAGTTTAGGTTCAAATATTGATTAGTAACAATCCTCAGAGAGCCCTCATCATAGAGGAAAAAATATTAGATCATATTGCATCCAAAGTCCTGATTTGCAGTGCATTGAACACACATTACCTTACAGTATCTCTATGTCAATCCCACAGTTCTAAACTTGTATTAAAAATACCCATATATTCAACATCATGGTAACTGGTTTATTGGAGCATAAGCTTTTGTGGGAAAAGACTCACTTTGTCAGATGCAGGTCACATGCATCTGATGAAGTGGGTCTTTGCCCATGAAAGCTTCTGCTCCAATAAATCTATTAGTCTATAAGGTGCCACAGGACTTCTCGTTGTTCTTGCAGATTCAGACTAACACGGCTACCCCTCTGATACTTGTCATCATGCTAACTGTTATAGCACATTTGGTCTCACTAAAAATGCCTAATGTGTAAAATCAGTTGGGTCACTGTGGAGTTGCTAACCCTGGTATATTTATAGCCTGGAGCTGCTGGGAAGGCAGCTAAGTACTAACCACAACCTCCCTGTAAATGCAACAGTTTTAGAGTATGTCTACACTGCAACCAAACACCCATTTCTGGTGTTGCACTTCAATCTAGAAATGAATTTAGTTAAATCAGTTGAATGTGTGTGTAATTAAGCTTTCTACTATCACATCTTTGTTAAGTGATGCAAAGCTACCGCAATTGGTTATTATATTTGCCAAGTAGCAAAGTGAGAATTAGGAAGATTTCACTTCATGGTATATTTGTGTACATTATTTTACTATATTGTGACACAAGATATTAAGCTTCAACCCTCATTCTTATTTGATGTTCTAAATAATTGCAAAAAAGGAACTTACTGGTATCTCTTGCTTTGTCCATTCCTTTTTCTGTGAGGAACTTTGTATTCTCTCTTCATTCAGTTCAAATCCTGTGTTATCCATTTAAAGAATTTGGAACAGGCTTTTGTAAAAGAAAATCTGGCTGAAAAATGTTAATTCTAATTTGTGTGCAATATTGCTAGAACTGAGCAACTAACAACTAATTTTTATGTTGCACAGGGACAATAATGGCATTTAAAAATGAACTTATGTCTAAGTATTGTTGCAATCCAGGAAGTCTCCTTTTTTAAATGGTCACACGCAAGATTTGCCTATTTCCAAATTCAGGATGGAAGTTATTCAGCTCATTGCTGCTTCACACAAAACTTGTGAAATGACAAAGCAGAAAGACACACTAATTCTGTTAATTGAGGATGACTGGGAACTGACAGTGGGCAGCTCACACAGCAACATCAAGGTCATGGTGAGCTGGGAAGCAGTGCAAAAGCAGCAAATGATCTGCTTTTTTCCCAGTGAAGAGAAGCTTCTGCCCACTCTGCAAGTCTTCATTCCCATGATGATTGACAAAATATTTTGGGTAAAGACACTGTAATGAAAACAAAAGGAAAACAGTGGACAATTGTACTAGAGCAACGTGAAAAATTGTCTCAGTTTTCAAACACAGACATCTGTTGGATAACAATAAAGATACTGAATCATTACTATTTAGTTACATTGGGAAAGAAAAACTGACAAAAGGATAACAAATGGCAATCATGGACTGCAATTTTTAGAGCCCCTGCCACCAAGGAAACTATCATTCTGATCCAATCACATTAACTCTTTGGTATATGAATGAGCAGTCCGCATCTTCTCTGAAGCCTGAAATTAAAAGCTTGTCTAAATTTTTGCACCAGTGTGACCAGACTGATGGTGTACAAATCCATAGTGCAGGTGGGCTGCAAAAAAGGAAGTTTCCACAAGTAACTCACATCAACCCAGCACAGTTTTACATTAGTGCATCTATGGATACGTCTCCACTAAGAAATTATTTCAAAATGTCTAAATTCAAAATAATAACTCCCAAAATAACTTATTTCCCAAGGAAAGCAGGATTATAGATTTCAAAATAAACAGTCTATTATTTCAAAATAATGGGCTTGGTAGTGTGGACGCTCCACTTATTATTCAAGTTAAGGGGAGTTATTTTGAAATAACTCCCGAATGTAGACCAGGGCTAAGAGTGGATGTTTGCATTGGTGTAGGTATTAGGGATATAAAAAGACATTTAAAATATAACCGTGACTGAAGATGGCCTGAAGCCACACTGTGATTCTGGGAGAAGTTTCTCGGCAAAGAGCAGGATGCAGTTTAATAGGATCCAGAGGCAAGGATCTCCCCTGCAATGGAGAAGAGGGCAATACCTCTGTAGTTCCCGCACAAACATTTGTCCCCTTTCTTGGATATTGTAACAATATTAGTGTTCTTAAAATCAGGTGGAATTTTGTACCAGGTCCAGATTGTATTAAGGAGTTGGCAAAGTTTGTGCTGGAGCATTGTTCTGGCAACTTTTAAAACCACAGCTGGTGCCTTGTGATCTTTACCTGGGTGATGATAAGCCAGACTTCCTCAAAATATGGAGGCTCAGCATCATGGAGTGAACTCAATGGTGTCTTCAGAGACTGGATTAGCTGTTTAGTAGAATCTCAAAGTACTCCTTTGAGTGGTTTAATGTCTGCATTGTCCTTGACGAGGGTGGAGCCATCCTGCAAATGTAAGGAGTTGGGCCTTTGGAGTTTTACCCATATATAGCTTTTGTTGCTTCAAAGAGTCGCCTCATATCATCTTGGTCTATAAAACCCTGGATCGCAGAGGCCTTTTCGTGCCACCACTTGTTTTTGATGTCACATTGCCGCCTTTGGACTTTGGCTTTGAGCAGATGATAAGCCTCATGTTTTCACTGATTAGAGGAATCATTTTACCAGTGACAGAATGCATTTCTTCTGTATTGAATTAATGCTAGGATTTCCTCATTTTTTTCAAACGTGTCTTGGTGCTAATAAGTGCAATATTCTATGGTTTCAGCACGTGCTGTAACTGTTATTTTTAAATTGATCCCAATACTCTTGACTATCAATGATTTTGTCAGACAATATTTTTCACCTGTTTTTCAGACAGGTGTTGCTGGAAAGTTTCATAGCAAGCTAGGTCTTGTGCTTTGACATTATGCCATTTTCACTTAGTTTTATAATTACATGATTGGTTTCAGAATGCTTTTTCAATATATGGACTTTTTGTATAATTTGCAAAACTTAAGTTATGCATTATTATCTGTAGACAACTTCAAAGACTTAAAGACTATTGGAATTTTTTATAAACAGCATGACAGATGCATAATATGCCTCTTTGGCAGGTCAAAGAGCTATTGTTTCTATAGACCAAGTATTAATTCCATTCTACAGTTTCTAAAGTTGAATCCTACATGTCAATTTTCTTTTTCTTACAGTGTTGTAGCTGCAGCCAGTCCTAGAATATGAAAGGGTACGTCTACACTACAGCGTTAATTCGAGTTAACTTAATTCGAAATAGTTAATTTGAATTAAGCTAATTTAAATTAACGCATCTACACACAAAACCTATTTCGAAATAGCGTTTTGCTATTTCAGAATAGCGCGTCCACATGGAGTGGACCCTGAACCAAAGTTAAGGCTGGCCAGAACCAGTGCCAGCAGGGCATCAGGTTAGGACTTAGTGTGTGGGGCTGCTGCCTGAGGCTAACTGAGCTCCATGCTTAAAGGAACCCTACCCCCACCCCGGACAGACAGTTCTCAGGGTTCCCCGCTTGCTTGTCTACCTCGATGAGGGACAGCAAAACAGTCCTGTCTTGGAGTGCCCTGACTGCCCGCACTCGGGACACCACAGCACTCGGCCACATGGAGCCAGAGCTGCCCCTGGGCATGCCGGTACGTCTCGTGGGGTCATTGCCATCAGCCTGGCTGCACTTGCTGCAGGCTGCCATCTGGGGGGTCTATCGGGGGGCCGTCAGGATCCAGGAGGCTCTGTGGGAGAGCATCCACCCCGAGGAGCCCTCAGAGCCACCCCGGTCCTCCCCACCGGGGGCTCGTGCCCCATTCCTCCCTCACGTCCTTCCACTTACCCCTCCCTAGCCCCCCCCTTCCTGATGTCAAACAAAAGACACGTATGTTAAAAAATAAGAAACTGGGTTTATTGAACAAAACTGAGGGGGGGGATGAACCTCTGGGGAGACTGGGAAAAGGAGGTGGGAGAGGGGAAGAGAGAGGGTGAGAAAGGGGAGGGGGAGGGGGAAACCTGGGAGGAGGGAGCTGGAAGGGGGAAGCAAGGGGAAGAAGGTGGGAGGGGAAGCTCAGGGCCCAGGGTTGGAGGGTCTCGCTGGACCAACTTGATTTTCATGTAAACCTGCTCCTGGGTTCGCATGTGGCCTTTGGTGGCCAGGCTGGCAGCTATCCTGCCATAGACGGACGCATTCCTCCATCTAGTGCGGAGATCATGGACGTTGGGGGCATCCCCCCCAAACCTGAATAAGGTCCATGATCTCCACTCTGGACCAGGAAGGCACCAGCCTTCTCCAACCCCTGTCAGGCTCCTGAGAGCTGGCAGACTGCTCCTGGGGAGCGGTGGAGGGCTGGCTGCCAGTGGCTTGCTGGCTCATGTTTTGGGGCCACTGGGTCAGGGGCCCCAGTGGCCACTGCTGGCTCTGGGCTGGCAGGCTTGGAGCTGGAACAGGCACTGTGGCCAGGATCTACCCCTTTAATGGCTCCAGGGCTGGGGAAGAGGAGAGTAAGATTGCCTGGTTTGTGCCCAGAGTGGCCACCAGGGCTCCCTGGGAAGGACTGGAGGTTCCCTATTTTGAATTAAGCGTCTACACAGCACTTAATTAGAAATAGCTATTTCGAATTTGGCATTACTCCTTGTAGAATGAGGTTTACCAAATTTGAATTAAGCGCTCTACTATTTCGAATTAATTTTGAAATAGTGGTTTGCATGTATAGATGCTATTATATTTAATTCGAAATAACGGCTGTTATTTTGAATTAACTTTGCAGTGTAGACATACCCAAAGAGACAAGTTTTATCAAACCAAGGTTTTGAGCTCTGAAGAAAAGCTCTGTGTAACTTGAAAACTTGGCCTGATAAAAAATATTACCTCACCTAACTTGTGTGTCTGAATTTACTTTAATAAATTTAATTTAAGGTGATTTAGTTACCAGGAAGAAAACACATCGTTACACAACCTTCTCCATAAAATTCAATCATCCTGAGCTACCAAACAGGTTGACTGAAGCAGAAATGATTTTCCATAATTATTTTTTACAAGTGAGGCATCATAATTATTCTCATAAAAATTCTTCTCTGTTAAGTCCTTATTTATGTAAGCATGGTTATTTATTAGGATAATTTCCCATCAAGATGCAAAGGAGGTACTTCACCAATTATATTGCTCTTTCCTTTCTGAGGGGTTGTTGTAACCCCATATTCTAGTCAATTCATATGAGTTGTCACCCTGATCATAGGGGATCAAAAATGTCTTTATCCAAAGATAAAATGTATTGCTAATCCAGTGGAGATGTGAACAACTTGTTTGGTTCAGTTTATTTTGGCTTCCAAATGTGTAACATTTCTGACTGTAGGAGCGTGTAGGACCCTGTGGCACATTTTTATGGAAGACTCCTGTTGTAACTTTTCTGGGATATCAAATGCTTTGAGGTTCTCATTTTCCATTCAAACACATGGAGAGTGGTTGTACATTGCTGTTTTATATATTACTGCTCTTTTTGCAAATCTGTAACAATTGGATGTGCTAACCCTGTGCCCTGTTAAAGGTACACTGATTTCTAAGCAACTCAGAGTCAAAGGACATTTATTTCCACTGCATTAACCCTTGTGGAAACATTTATATCCACACTAAATAAATGTAATGTAAGCTTACAATGCTAAAAAAGCCAGATGGCAGTGTTTTACATCCACTTTGCAGAGATATGAGTTTGCAAAGCAGAGAAGAATCAGGTAAAAAAAGTTTCCCTGTTTTTTCTTTGTCACACTAAATCTATTGAAAAATAGCACCATACTGCCTACTAAGTCTCAAGATCTTTAGTATAATCTTTAACAATAAAAAATTGTCTTAATGCAGATAGTAGGTAGGGTCTTCTGCATTGTTATCTGGCATTTCCATTGGTGCACTTACAATGTATTGCTATATATTAAAACTTTTGCAAACAATCTTTCCCAGTAGAATAGTCCTCTCATTTACTGGACCCATATTCTAAATCCAGACATTTTACTCAATACGATTGTGTAATCCAAACTTTTGCAACACATTCACAGAATCAGAAGTTCCCATGTTATGACAATTACCAGACTTCCTTTTGCAAAGTAACACATATAATAAAGTATTATTTAAAGCATCACAATCCTCATCTACCTACTCATTTTTAACTTGCAGGAAGCCAAGAAGGAGAAACTATTATATCTCTTTTCTATTATTAATCCTATTTTTTTGGTATCTTTCAGTTCTTCAGATTGGTACCTTTGAGTTTATCACAAAACTGTTGCACAGTGATGTACATGTGACGATGACTTGCTAGAAAATAATTTTCATTTGGAGACATGTTTTAACTGGTGTTTAATTTACAGTGAATTTTGTGAAGGCTTACAATGTTGGCTTGATAATCCAGGATACTCAGTGTTTTTTTTGTGACTGTACTGCCCGGTACGCAGTACCGGCACCTCCAGTCAGAACTCAACAACTTTTCCTCTGCAGTACTGGCACCTTTTTTTTTTCCCCAAAAAAAGCACTGAGGATACTAGACTAGTTATAGAACCAGTATACCTTATAGAGCTGCTCTAGAGGTTTCCTACAAATGTCTTGTCAATATACTTTAGTCCAGACCTTGAGGGACCACTTTTAGGGATGTGGTGATTGCTCAGATTGCATCCCATGCTATTCTTGTCTTCACAGTATAAATGGTTTTTTTTTTTCAAACGTGGACACAGAACTTGAATGAGATCAAGTTTTTTATCAATTACTGACAGATGGTATTACTACCATCAGACAGATTTAAGCAAGCAGATGCAGGTCATACGGTTTGGAGCCAATTCGTGGGTCTGCTACATATCCTGTACCATTGTACCAGTTTGAAAGAGCTACTAAGCAAGCAAGCTACAAGCTGGGAATTCCAACTGTGTAGAGGCAATGGCTATAGCTTTTCTATACTTCTATTCTCTGAGGCTGCATCTAGACAGCTACTTCCGGTATCCTGAAATAGCTATTCTGCATCTTTGAAACAAGCCCGTTATTTCAAAATATAACGGGCTCGCTATTCCACCATCCTTGTAAACCTCGTTCCACGAGGATTAAGGGAAATCTCAGAATAGTAGTTTATTTTGAAGTTTGGCACGTGTAGACAGTGCTAAATTACAAAACAAGCTATTTTGAAATTAACTCAAAATAAGCTACACAATTTGCTCAGCTCAAATTGCGTAGCTTGTTTCGAGATAAGGGTGCATTGTTGATGCACCCTGATGAAAGGGCCCATTTGGGATATAGGGAGCTGTGTTGTAAGATGTAGCAACACTCAGATTCTTAGCTCAGGAAACCACAAGAATGGCGTACCCTTTCTTGGGTCCTGTGGCAAGCAGAGCTTGGCTGGACTTAAGAATCACCCCCTCCCTGCTTTCCCCAGCTATTTCGATTATGAAGGACTGGTATAAAAAGGAGAACCATGAAGGCTGGCACTGGAAGGATCTTGTTGGAACCACAGATATGTCTAAATATTCTGTGTCAATTAAAATGTGTAAAGCTATGCTTTACCTAGGGATGTAGAATTCTGTTTAATCAGTTAACCAGTTAAATGTTATATTTAACTGGTTAACCACTTAAATGGGGGCAGGTAGCGAGCCACTCCAGCTAGGCTGGGCTGGAGTGGTTCCCTATTCACAGTGTGGCAAGCCTGGCTGGGCTGAAGCACCCCTTACCTGTGGTGTGGTGGGCCCGGCCCAACTAAACCAGTCCCCCACCCGTGAGGTCGATTAACTAGTAACCAGTAAGCACCACCCCGTAAGGGCCATGTTTACCAATTAACCACTGACATCCCTCGCTGTACACCATATGCCAAATGGGCTCTTCTTTACTTCCATCAATCTGGGAACGTGGACAGCATCGTGGACGCATCATGGCTTTGCTGCCATGGGCTTCCCCATATGGGGTGGGAGGCATAGATGGCATGCACATCCCCACTCTGGCCCCTGACCACTGGGCCTCAGACTTCATCAACAGAAAGGGGTACTTCTGCATGGTGTTGCAGGCCCTCATTGATCACAAGGGACACTTCACCAACATCAGCATCAGCTGGTTAGGAAAGGCACATGAGGTACGGATCTTCCAGAACTCCCTCCTGTTCCAAAACATGCACGCCGACACTTTTTTCCTTGACTGCACCATCAGTAAGGGAGGTGGACATGCCCATCGCCATCCTGGGTGACACAGCCTACTCCTTGCCCACTGCTGATAATAGTTTTAATCAAAATATTGCAAATGACAAATACCAAACGGGTTTTCATCTGAGCTCTAAAATATTCCAGTATGACTTATCAACAAGCATGTACATGGTGGCAAAGAGACAAGAGCTGCTATCTAATTCATTTACAAAATGGTAATGAAGTATTTTTAAATGTGTATCTTTAGACACAAAATCAGCTATTTTCTAGAAGTGGCACTAGCACATGTTTAATAGTGGGGTGCTGAAAGTCAGCCCCATGACCCCTGTCCACCTCACCCCAGCTTGGGACAGGAGCAGACAGGGTTGTATCTCAGGGGCCATGTCTACTCTAGGAAACTATTTTGAAATAACTAAATTCAACTTAACTCCCAATTTTACAAAATTGAACTAGTGTGCCCCTACTACATGGAAGCCTCAAAATTAGTCTGAGGCAGGCTCCATTAATATGGATGCTCTACCTTGACTTGGAGCCACAGGAAGCACTACAGAGTAATTAGTCTTAATTACTGTGTGGAGTAGTTATTTCAAAATAGTGGCACTGGAGCATCCACACTACCACTATTTCAAAATAATTATTTCAAAATTAGTGTTATTCCCCAAGAAAAACAAGGAGTACAGATTAAGAAATAAGCAGCTCCTTATTTAAAAGTAACGGACTTGGTAATGTGGATGCTCCCCTTGTAAATTTGACCTAAGGGGGGGTTATTTCAAAATAAAGCCTTAGTGTAAACCAGGGAAGGGAGAGGGGACCTGAAGAAGAAAGGAGGCTGAGGCTGGGGGCAGTGGAACCAGGCATCACCCCACATTTCTAATTCCCATACCCATGTTTTCTAAGAAGATGTAACAGACATAAATAAAATACAGAATTCCCACATCCTGGCACTTTCAAAATTTCTTGCTTATTCTATTTTTAATTTAAAACATTATTTATACCAATCTTGAAGTGACAAACTAACTTTTCTTTGAATCATCAATTTAACGCTGCTCTTGCCTGAAGAATTGAAGCAGCATTTTGGAACTTTTAAAATGCATTCTTTTGGTTCTTTTCAATCTTTTTCACTGTGAACTTTGAGGGGATCTTATAAAACTGTACGAGTACAAAAAGGTAAACTAATCATTAGCTGTTAAAGTGCATGAATAAAAATATGCAGCTATGCAAATGCATAGTTAAAAAAAAATCTACTTTTCCAAGATAATATGTTATGGCTCTTCTATCCACAGAAACAGGTCATGGCTAGACTAATTTGGTCTTTTGAGGAGCTATGGTGTTTCATCCTATATATGTCATGTTATCATCTTACTGGAACTAGAAATAATGGTTGAAAGGGGGTGACATGACTTGGAATCATTTTAAAAAAAAGACAGAAAAGAGTTTCTACATTTAGCATATTCAATAATCTGTAGGCTTGGCTTCCCTGACTTTAATATGCCAAAATAAAGTTTATCAGAAAGTGATGATTTCAGAGCTTTTAGGTAATACTAACAGATTTACCTGGCATTCCTTAGGTTCTTAACTCGGTTAAATTTATGTTTTGTAAAATAAATGCTTTATTTAAATGACTGTAGTTTTCAAATACATAGTTATTTTTATGAAGTTAATTTTTATCTTGGATTTCTTAAAGAGACTGTTACATTTTTTCTGTTTAATAATTTTGTAGTAAATTTTTAAATGGGAATTCCATCAATTGTATTTTTTCTTCAGTCCTACAAACTCTTATTTTCTCTGTTTTAACAAAAACAGACTATAGTCAATTTGATTTCTAACAACATTTTCTTCTAGTTTTCAAACCTTAAACATTGATTTAGCTGTGTGGGGAAAAAAAGAGCACCACTCCAAATTCCTCAGTTTTATCTCTTTTTTGTAAAGTTTATCGAGAAGCAATCCTATTCCAGGTTCATCCAATTTTTCTGACTCATCTTGGTTCAGTCTCTTTCAACATTCATTTAGTTATGTAAATTTTGAGGACTGTACTTGATTTGGTGATCCTGTCTGTCTTCTGTTTGGTTTTATGAGAAGCAATACCATTCTTAGCACATCCTGTTTTCCTGTCACAATCACACCCTTATATTGCTTAAATTTTTGGTTAAGAGGAAGCTGTATACCAAGTTTGGTGATCCTAGCTCTTAGCGTTTACAAGTACAGGTTAAACTTCTAATCTGGGACTCCCTGGTCTGGCAACATCCAACAGGACCAGAGAGTCCCGGTGGAGGGCTGGTGCCTGTGCTCCCCACAGTTGGGCTGCCTGGCGTGCCACAACTAGGCAGCCAGGAGCAACCCAGCAGGGCTGCCCAGCATAGCAGGGAAGCGAGGCTGGAAACAAGGAGGAGTTTGCCAGGAGGCTGGTCCAAGGCTTGGGGAGGCCAGTAGCAGGTAGCCAGATATGACCTCCCCTGGTCCGGCAAAATCCCTCATCCCAAGGGTGCTGGAGCCGGGAGGTCCAACCTGTAGTTCTTGATCAAACAGCCAAACTCTCATACATAGTAGATTGTTACACAGCCTTCCTGTTTGGGTAACTTTTCTTATTTCTATCAATTTTGTAGCAGAATCTGGGGGATGTAATGGCGTCACTGAATGCAGAGTAGCATTTTGAGTTCCTGAATTATGTTATTTATAGAACGCAGAACCTCTTCTTTGAAGGCCGCTCAAGTTTTTTTAATAAAATAAATATTTTTATACTATGAATCTTGACAAATTGTATTTTACATTTATTATTCATACACTTTGGAGTTTTCACCTGAATACTAAAAGAAGTGTAGAAATGCTGTATGGTACTTTTAAAATAATACATACTTCAAATTAAATACAAATTAAAAAATGACCTATGAAACAGCTCTTAAAACAAAAGTTAACAGTTACTATACAGGTACTAATATTTTCACTACATAGACTACTCTGTTTCCAACAAAATATTTCTGATTTGTAGACTGTTTTTTTCCTTTCTATCTTCTTGATGTTGAGATTTCTGATCTTGTTTGGTAGTGGTATCTTCAACTAGACCTTTGAGCCGGGACAAATGGTGTAAAGCCCTAAATTAAAAAAAACACAGAAAACAGACTTATCAACCAAATATATATTATGATTTAAGTTATGTAAATTTAATAGACATGGAAGTATTTCCTTAATACAACTTACTAAGCTTTGAGGAATCTTTTCAAATTAATACTTAATTTTTCAGTTTTATGTATCTTTTAAAGGCTGATATAAAGGACATTTGAACTACAGACAACATTATACTGCATTTCTTCATTCTTTCTACAGATATCTATTTTTACTACTGAGAACTATTAAAAGTATGTGAGGATGATATTTTACTTGATTTATATAAAAAACCTCAATCTCCTCTTGGCCAAGGATTTTGCCTGGCAAAACAATTAGTGCTTCAAATTGTATAAATCTGAATTGCTATATTCTGCCTTGATTTTATTTTTATTTTAATCAAGGAGTTTTAATGGAGAAGACTGGTCCTTAGCTTTCATTACTTACTTGAGTGAGATAGTTTATTAAAAAAAGAATTGCAGGGTTTCACGTAACTCAAAACTAATTTGGTCTAAATTTGAGTCCTTCCACAACTTATACTTAGAGATTCTGGTTTGGACTTCAGGGCCAATGTTTCTATTTCTTCTCTCTCAGAATTAAAACAGTCTAGTCTTTTTCGTAAAATATATGGAGATTGCCAGCTTACCACTGCACAGTATTTTCTCAGGAATTCTACTGGGAAACTCATTACATGAACAAACCAGGAAATCCTTGAGGTACAGGTAAATGTCCATGTGCACATGACAAAATTAAGTCATTTCTTCACAATCTATTATATTGAACTAGAAATGCTCTCTTTCTCTATGCTCTCAAATTTTTATACTTAAAATAAGAATACATTAATTTTATCAAATTTTACAATTGGGGCATGTCTGACTACAACCTTTTGCTGCAGCAAATTATTTTGGCATAAAGCTGTTGAAGTTAGATTTTGCTTGTGCATACTGGGCTCCTTAGGATGGCATTGCACATACACACTAGGAGTACCTATTGCAACACACCATAGGTAAAAAGTCTCAGGAGTAGGCATGTTAATCTATATCTGCAAAAACGAGGAGTCCTGTGGCACCTTAGAGACTAACAGATTCTGTTAGTCTCTAAGGTGCCACAGGACTCCTCGTTTTTGCATCATGGATAGATATCCCAGAGGACAACTTGTCACTATGCAGTACACTGCCTTTGGAAAGTTTTATAATGCCTGGTGGGGCAGAAATGAGTTGTGCAGGACTGCAGGGTCAAGTTTCCATCATACATCCAAATCTAGTCCACCATTTTTGTGCCTATTTTGAAGATCCCACAAACTTGTGTAGACTTATTGTTGTCCATCTCTGACAGAAGCAGGGAGGGAGCCTACATAGCTTTGTGCTGTCCTCACAAGTGTTCCAAGCACAGGATGCATGATCCTCCAGTATTTGCAGAGCCACAAGAGCCCTGGGGAACAGGACAATTTTCTGGAAGTCAGATTGCTTTGGGAAACAGTGAGAACCAATTCAAAATTGTTAGTAGTGTTGACAGAACATGTATCTGAGCCAGAGAAATAACCACTGAAAGATGGGCAGATTTGGGATAATGAGCAGCGCTGCAGAACTTTCAGATTTGAAAGGCCACATCTGCGGATCTCTATGCTGAACCCACCCCAACCCTCTTATATAGGCACTCCAGAATAAGAGCTGCATTGGCAGAGAAGAAGTATGTGGTAATTTCACTGTGGAAAGCTGTGGGTTGTTACGAGTTGGAAATCATTTTGGAGTTGGAAAATCCATTGTGGGGGCTATGGTCATGCAGCGTGCCAGACCATTAATCACATCAGGCTATGCAGGACTGTGACTCTTAGCAATGTGGGGGACATCGTGGATGGATTTGCAGCAATGGGGTTCCCAAACAGCGCTAGAGTGACAGACTGCTTGCATATTCCGATTTTGGCTCCAGACTGCCTTGTCAAACAATATACCAACAGAGAAAGCTATTTTTCTGTAAGGGCTACCAAAAGCGCTCAGTAAGGAGTTATATAGCTCAGGGAAGCTTTGAAAGGGTACTTTAATAGCAAGCCACAGTACTGTGTTGTGGTGTACTATGTTTTATCTGGCTCTGCAGTTCAGGGGTCTTTTGGGACACATCTATGACTAATACTGACAATGCACCTATAGGGTTATGATTATTACAGTGTCATGGATACTATGAGTTCTGTCACCACGTACAACAAGAATGAAGTGGGTGCTCTGAATACTGCCAGATATTCTGGAGCATATATTGGGAATAAAATATATAGTAAACTTCCGATAATCCGGCACTTTTAGGACCCAGGGGGTGCCGGATTATCAGCTATGCCGGACTATTGGAAGGGGGGGCTATGAGGGGTCTGGGGTGGGGGCGCTGCAGGACCAACCCGGTAGCACCCCAGCTGCTCTGCCCCAGGCATCCCCAAGTCAGCCGCTGCTGAAACTGACCAGCAGCTGACTTGGGGAAGCCCGGGGCAGAGCAGCTGGGGTGCTGCCGGGTTGGTCCCGTAGCGCCACTCCTCAGCATTGCGGGACCAACCCAGCAGCACCCCAGTTGCTCTGCCCCAGACTTCCCCAAGTCAGCCGCTGCTGAAACTGACCAGTGGCTGACTCCGGGAAGCCCGGGGCAGAGCACCCCAGCTGCTCTGCCCCGGACTTCCCCGAGTCAGCCACTGGTCAGTTTCAGCAGCAGCTGACTTGGGGATGCTTGGGGCAGAGCAGCTGGGACCGAGGCCATGGCCACCTCTCTCCATCTGGCTGCCAGGAGGAGCTGGGCCAAGGCTCTCCCCGCTTCGCCGGGGAGGGTCTGAGGCCACCCCATCCTACTTCTCTGGCCTCAGTTGCTGGGGAGTGCCTGGCCCAAGGCTGCCCTGGCTTTTGCCCTCTCCCTGGCTCCTTGCCCTCCCCCACAGGCTGCGGCTCTTTGCTCCTCCCCCAGCTGCTGGGGGTGGGAGGGCCGGGCCGAAGCCACACTGGGCCCGCCTTCCCATCCCCCGAATGCTGGGAGGGGCCAGGGAAAAGCCGTGGCTGCTATAGCTCCCTCCCTAGCCGCTGGGCAGGTGATGACTGAAGTAATAAAAACTTGGAAAAAAGTTAGAAATAAGGGACATAAGCAGGCATCCCCAGCTTTCCAATGTGGGCCCTAGGAAGGGCCAGGCTGGGAGTGGGTGGGGCTTGGCTCCTGTGTACACAGAGTGACATGATGTCATCTGTTGTCAGATTTATTTATTTATACACACACACACAGATTTAACATAATACAATAAATAGTGAAGACTGGCAGTTTGTTGAAACACAATTATATTCTAGAGTTATTCACTTAAAGTGATTCTATTATGAAATCTGGTTTTTTTTCCATTCTGTATTTTAGTTTTCAAGAGGTTTCCTATAAATTTATTTAAATGGGACTAATGTTTATTTCATATACGGAAAAGTTTCGCTCAAGTAAAAGCTGTTCATTATGAAGTTAAAAAAAAACTAAAGGACATCAGCAATGAAGAATTCCCAAGCACTAAATTCTTTTCTGGGGAAGTACCAACCCTATGGTTACTCTTGAAGCAACAGTTATGCTTCTACACACACATACTCTCTATTAAATTACATTGGCTATTTTTGTTACCACACTGCATTATAAGTTCACATCTATTTTTTCTGCCCACTATTCTCTCCAAATTCCTTTCTTCCACCCATTGAAAATTATAATGTAACATGGTTATTCCACTTTAAAAAAAATCTCTAGGTGGAATAATCTTTTTAAAATTTGTCCCTTATTTCTAACTTTTCCAAGTTTTTATTACTTCAGTCATCACCTGCAAATTTTATAAGATTCCCAGAAGATATAATGTAAATGTTATGATAAATCCCTACAGCTACTCACTAGATACTCCTTAGAACCATAAATAGCTATGTATTTTTATTATTCACCTTTAATTTTGGTTTATTCTTCAGCTAGTTTCCAATCCATGTGGTAATTCTCATATCCATAATAGTTTATTTTTTTTCCAAGCAAGGCTGTGAGACAGAAGGAATGTTTAATTACATGGAGTAAGAGAATTAGCAGTGCACTTACCTCCGAAGCGACTTGGTAATAGGGATCACGTCATTGTCACATAGCTTTAATTCAGCAACTGCTTCTTCTGAAACCTTAAAAAAGAAATCTATCAAATATAAACAAATGACTGACAGTGTCTGTCCCAACAGTGTGTGGGTGACCATATTTGAAATATTAATTTCAAAACATCTCTTTATAAAAGATATATTGCTAAACCAAAGTTCACTAAAGAGATAAGATAAAAATATGAGAGAGGGCAGAGCGACTGACTTCCGTCCTAATACAGGAACATTCTTAAGATTATGCTTAAGTACATCCTAATTCAATAAAGCACTTAATAAGCATGTATTTAGTAGTAAGCAGATGCTTAAGTACCTTTGGTTTCAATAGGTTTAAATGCTTTCCTGAATTGTGGTCTTTGTGGGTAAAAATTAAAAGCAGACCACTAAATTATTTCAATTGTACGTGTGGAGCTCTTTGGAAACCTTATAGTCTGTGGACTCCAAAAGGTTTGCAAAACACAGGCTGAAAAGCACTGAAATAAGATATATAACATGCCTAATTTATAACGTAAGAAGGGCACGCTCTTCGGATATTTGTACCCTGTTAAAACCAAAGAGAATGATTTGGGATGGCCCAAAGTACTATGAATAGTGGTTTGGTTTGATATTAAGGGAGAACTGTAGGCTGAATCCTATCAGGAAAAAGCTTCCTAACATGGAGCTCCATTAGGCTCCATTAGGCATAAGCTTCCTCAACAGAACAGGTGCAAGTTCCACTACTTGTGACTACTTGTGACAGAGTTACAGTAAACTGGATAAAGCAGTAGAAAAGCTGCTTTAGGAAATAGTAGTGCATTGTTAAGAATACAGAGAAGACGACAAAATAGGTAACTTTGACTTTGACTTGACTTGAATGAATCAGAGTAACACTGGTCAATTTTTGTAATCTGGCTGGAATTCTAGCCCTTATAAGTACAGTCCTACAGAAAAATTATATAAAATATTAATATCAATAAGAAACTACTTACTTTTTTTAACTCATCATTTTGTTCAGCAGTTTTATTCTGGTTAAAGCTTTCATGAACTGCTTGCAGGTTGAACAACATTAGCTTTAAAGCTTCAACTGGACCATGATGGTTACCTCCAGAAAAAGTATTTTCCTAAAACAAAAAGCAGAAAGATTTTGATCTTGCAATGAGACAAGAGCTATAACATTTTTTAAATCAGACCTCCTACTTTTTTGGGTGACAATTTGCTAGTTGTGATCTATGTGGATTTTCCACTACTCTTTTTTCAATTTATATAGAAATAGCATATAGAGCCTCGAATCCCCACTATATTAATTTTATGACACTGTAACCCATGGAACCAATGTCAGTAGAATGCAGTAGATCTTGAGTAATAGAGGGCACGTATACACTGCAGTTAAACACCTGCAGATGGCCTGGGTTTGCAGGGGTTGGCCAAGGGTCTATTTATGGTGTAGATATTTGGATTTAGGCCCAGGCTCTGAGACCCTCCTGCCTTGTGGGGTACCACAGTCAGAGCACCAGCCCAAGTCTGAATGTTTGCACTGTAATTAAACAGTCCCGTAGCATGAACCCACTGACTTGGGCCAGGTGTGTAACTGCAGTGTAGATATTCCCCAACGCACGATCAGGGCTAGAAATGGTAAAGGAAGTAGGAACTGCTCTGACAGCAAGCTGGTAGAGAGCTCATGCTTTTAGTATGCCTTGACTCCATTCGACAGATGTAAGTTACACTAATGATGAACATAATCAGGCACATGTAAAAATTCGTAATTGACAACTCCAAATACCAATTTTAAATAAATTGGTAAATCCAGAACCAAACTTAATCCCACACATGCACCTATAACATACACCATATCCTCTCCAATACCTGAAAGGTAAACACCTTGGAAGAGAGTTGTTTAAAGAACAAGAACTGTGAATTTCCACATTTTCCAATTTTTTAATGTGTAATTTTAGAAGGCACATCAGTAGGTTAAGAACAAATATCACTTGTTTCAAAAATTTTTGCCTACTTTTGTTAATAAATAACACTTCACATTGCCATAGTTGAAAGATGAGAGGACTTTTTTAAAATTGCTATTTATAGGGGAAAGTTATGAAGCTAGACAGTTATTTCTTTGCATGGATTTCTCACCGCCCCCACCACAATAGATGTCATAAAAACACAATATATAGGAATGACAAAGTAGGTTGCAAATGGCAAGGGAGTCAAACATAATAAAAAAATCTTAAATGAAAATTGTACCATAGAATTTCTATGGGAAGAGTAATGGAAATATAGATATATTGTAGAAATATTGTTAAGTATATCTAAAGACCATCTGCGAAGATTGGTGACAGTGACTAAAATACTCAAGGAGACTGGAGAGACTACAAAAAAAACCCAGAAAACCTATTAATAATGAGAGATTTCAACTATCCCCTTATTGACTGAGTAAGTTTCCACAGATCAGGACAGAGATAAAATTTGTAGGCACCAAAAATGCCTTTGAGACCATATTTTCCTGGAGCCTACAAAGGAACAGGCAATTCTTGATTTAGTTCTAAATGGAGCACAGGATCTGGTCTATCTGGTGGACTAAGCTATTCAATTTAATTAAAAGACAAGAGTAAAACAAATACAAGAAGAAATGCAATACATAATTAACCTATGGATCTCAACTGACTGACAAAACTATCACTGAGATCAGATATTTATATGGACAATGACATCATGTAATCCAAATGATTACTGCCACTTAGTAAAATATAAGATACAAAATTCAAGCAAGCAATGAAACAATTAGTGTTAACTATGGATGTTAAATTGAGGTTTTTTGGGGTAAACATAGAACCTCTGAAACTTGTAGTGGTTACAAGTTTACATACAGGAGAGCAGGGGGAAGGCAACTTTGCACGGGGGGAGGGTGGGGCAGGATGGCAGGAACCAGTGCTCATGGGGGAGTTGGCTTAAAAGCTGGCTTCCCACAAGCACTGGCTCATGCCTGCTCTCCAACCGCACCGCTGTCTGTATCAGACGCAGCAGCGTGAGGGGGAAGTGGGGGAGCAGCCAACTCCCCGTGCGCCGGTGCTTGCAGGAAGCCTGTTTAAAAGCTGGCTCCCCACAAGCACCAGCTCTTGCCTGCTCCCCCACCACACTGCTGCCTCTGATACAAAAAAAAATATTACACGACAGACAATTCTACTTCACCTACCTGATTGTCATTATTTAAACAGTCTTCAAGGAATTCATTAACAATGTGAGCCTTCGGAGATCGTAGAGTGTTTTCCACTTCGTCACAATGTACAGGCACCGGAGGTTTGCTAAACAAAAAGACAGACATGTAATGGAAAGAATGAAACAGCTTTACAAACTCAAATTGCTGTAAGGTACATTATGATGTCATTGGGAACGACTGTTTTATGTGTTTATAAAATATGCAAACAACAGTAGTTGGCAGAGGGTGTAAAGAACAGGATTAGAATGATACTGATAAATTGGAGAACCGTTCTGACACCAATAAGATACAATTAACTAAAGACAAATACAGAGAGAGCGACAAAAAATATCAATTTTAAAATATGAAGTAGGAAACAAATGCCTAACAACTAGGTATTGTACTGCAGAAAAGAACTGCTGGGTTATAGTGGATCAGAATTTGAAGTTTAGTCAACCACATGATTCTATGGTGAAAAGGTAAATATTCTGTGGTATATTAACAAAGGTATCATACATAAGACATGAAAGATAACTGTTCTGCTCTACCTGGATCTGGTGAGGCCTTCAGCTGCAATATTATGTCCAATTTTGGACACCGCAGTAAGAAAAACATGAACAGACTAAAGACAGTACTACAGGAGAGTGTAACAAAAGTGATAAAATGTTTTGAAGACAATCTAAGAAAGATTGAAAGAACTAGGCATGTTTAGTCTAGAGGAAAAGAGACTGGGGAGGTGAACATAAGTTTTCTAATATATAAAATTATAGAAATGACCACAATCGTCCTGCCCTCAACGGACATGGAGAACAAGTAGTAATTGGCTTAGTTTGCAGCACTGGAGATTTAAGTTAGATACTCGGAGAAACCTCTCTAACCAGTTAAGCAAACAAATAGGTTACTTAGGCCAAAAGTCGACAAAGCTCCAGAAAAGCAGACTTTGACCCCGTCAAGGAACTGATGAGTGGAATCCTCTGGAAGGCTAATATGAAGGGGAAAGGAGTCTAGGAGATCTGGCTGTATTTTAAAGAAGCCTTACTGAGGGTAAAGGAACAACTAGGGATATTAAATTGCAGTCAATCACTAATTGAGTAGTCGATATTTCCATCGACTACATGATTAGTCGATGGGGGTGGGGTCACTCTCTACCCTTGCTGCAACTCTGTAGTTTAAATATAGTAGGAGTTGGATGTGCAGAATCCTACTACATTTAAACTGCAGAACCACAGCGGGGTTAGCTCCTGGTGGCAGCATGAGCCGGGACTAAGCAGTCCCAGCTCGCGCCAGTCCCCAGAGGTAACCCCTCTGCGGCTCTGCAGTTTAAATGTAGTAAGAGCACACCGCAGCATCCTGGAGCCGGTGAGAGACTGGACCTTTCAGTCCTGGCTTGCATCAACTCTGGGATGCTGCAGCTTTACTCCACATGCACTGCAGAGCCAGCTCCCCCCCACCAGACTCCTGCTTCCTCCTCCTGCTTCCTAAGCCAATTACTACTTGTTCTCCATGTCCATTGAGGGCAAGACAATTGATTGTGGTCATTTCTATAATTTTATATATTAGAAAACTTATGTTCACCTCCCCAGTCTCTTTTCCTCTAGTCTAAACATGCCTAGTTCTTTCAACCTTTCTTAGATTGTCTTCAAAAGCAAGCAGGAGTCTGGTGGGGGGGAGCTGGCTCTGCAGTGCATGTGGAGCAAAGCTGCAGCATCACAGAGCCGATGCAAGCCAGGACTGAACAGTCCTGTCTCACACCGGCTCCGGGATGCTGCGGTGGGCTCTTACCACATTTAAGAGCCCACCACAGTAATGTAGTAACTACATTACTACATATGCTTCTTGTGTAGTCGACTACTCCCTTACATCCCTAGAACAAACCATCCAATATGCAGAAGGAATAGCAAATATGGCAGGCGACCTGACTGTTGAGCTCAAACACAAAAAGGAAGTTTACAAGAAGAAACATGGACGGATGACTAGGAAGGCCACCAAGCATGCACTGGTGTAATCAGAAAGGCCAAAGCACAATTGGAGTTGCAGCTAGCAAGGGATGTGAAGGATAACACTAAGGATTTTTAGCAACAAAAAGGTGGTCAGAGGTATGTTAGGAACAAAAAGCTAGTCAGAGAAAGTGAATGGGGAAGGCAACTTAGTGACAGATGACGTGGAAAAAGCTGAAGTACTAAATGCTTTTATTGCCTCGGTCTTCATAGACAAGGACAGCTCCCAGACTGCTGCTCTAGATAGCACAGTATGGGAAGGAGATGAGTAGCCCTCAATAGCAAAAGAACAGGTCAAAGACTATTTAGGAAAGCTGGACATGCAAAAGTCCATGGGGCCAGCTCTAATGCATCTGAGTGTGCTGAGCGAGTTGGCTGATGTGATTACAGAGCCACTGGCCATTATCTTTAAAAACTCCTGGTGATCAGGGAAGATCCTGGATGATTGGGAAAAAAGGCAAATGTAATGCCCATCTTTAAAAAAGGGAAGGAGGAGGATCTAGGGAACAGGCCAGTCAGCCTCACCTGTTCCTAGAAAAATCTTGGAGCAAGTCCCCAGGGAATCTACTTTGAAACACTTGGAGGAGGAGAAGGCAACATGGATTCACCAAGGGCAAGTCATGTCTAACCAACTTAACTGCTATTTATTATGAGATAACTGGCTCTGTGGATATGAAGAAAGCACTGGTCTACAATTTTTTAGAAGTCGTCCGCTTCAGAGATAAAATCTGCTATTTATTATGTATTTTGATGTGCTGAATTCAAATATGACAATTAAAACAACTGATTGGCTACTGTTTCCAAGATATTTAAGTTTTTACATTTTACCTCTATGTATATTGTGTAGATAGTAGAGTTTTAATCATAAATTGTAAACCTAGGTCTTTTCATGTGTTTATGGTTGCTTTACATGATAATATTTCACCTGTCCTGTTTATGTAACACTTTAAAAATCAGCAAAAGGGTTATATAAATAAAATTTATTATGAAACAAAAGGCAAAAAACTATTATGTACATAGTTTAGTCCTATTCAGTGTCTACTCGGCGCTTCTTGGCTTGTCTCTTGTATTCATTAAATGGAGCATCTCTTGTCACTGTCCAGCAATAGTCTGCAAGCATTGATGGGCTCCATTTGCCCTGATAGCGTTTCTCCATTGTTGCAATGTCCTGGTGAAATCGCTCGCCATGCTCGTCGCTCACTGCTCCGTAGTTCGGTGGAAAAAAATCTAGATGAGAGTGCAAAAAATTATCTTTAGTGACGTTACAACCAAGGCTTTTGTATGCCTTGAGGAGGTTTTCCACCAACAACCTGTAGTTGGCTGCCTTGTTGTTTCCGAGAAAATTTATTGCCACTAACTGGAAGGCTTTCCATGCCGTCTTTTCCTTGCCACGCAGTGCATGGTCAAATGCATCATCTTGAAGAAGTTCACGAATCTGAGGACCAACAAAGACACCTTCCTTTATCTTAGCTTCACTTAACCTTGGAAATTTTCCATGGAGGTACTTGAAAGCTGCTTGTGTTTTGTCCATGGCCTTGACAAAGTTCTTCATCAGACCCAGCTTGATGTGTAAGGGTGGTAACAAAATCTTCCTTGATTCAACAAGTGGTGGATGCTGAACACTTTTCCTCCCAGGTTCCAATGACTGTCGGAGTGGCCAATCTATCTTGATGTAGTGGGAATCTCTTGCACGACTATCCCATTCGCAGAGAAAACAACAGTACTTTGTGATTCTGGTGCATCAGGAACCGGCAGTCCTTCTCCGTGGGGTACTGGGCGTATAGCTGATGGAATGTTTGGATAATGCACAGTCCACTTTTTCTTCTTTGACACACCTTTCCCAACTGGAGGCACCATGCAGAAGTAACAATTGCTGGTATGATCTGTTGGCTCTCTCCAAATCATTGGCACTGCAAAAGGCATAGATTTCCTTTTCCTGTTCAACCACTGGTGAAGATTTGTTGCACAAGTGTTGCAGCATATGTGTGGGGCCCACCTCTTGTCCTGATCTCCAATTTTGCAGCCAAAATAAAGGTGATAGGCTTTCTTAACCACAGTGGTCATACTGCGCTTTTGTGACGCAAAAGTCACTTCACCACAAACATAGCAGAAGTTATCTGCATTGTTCACACAAGTACGAGGCATCTCTGCTCACTTTGGCTAAACAGAAATGTGTCCCTTTGCAAAATCAAACACTGACAAATAAGAGAGCACGACACTGTATGATTTCTAGAGCTGATATAGGGCAATTTGTTCAGCAGAGTGATGTAAGCTTCGTTATGATTGCATCATCCATGACTTCTAGGAATAACATGATGCAATTCATATCATGTATGACGCAATACCAGCTTCAGATTACATCATTCACTGTTTTGCCTAAAAAGCAAGTACTGTCCAAACCTGGTCATAGATTTATTCATAGATCCAGTCAAAGATGTATTTTAGTCATTTCTGGTTTAAATTGAGATTCCTTCCCTTTAAAACTCACTTATCCTCCGCCATTCCCAAGTCAAGGGTCGTATATACTGACCCAATAGCATATAATCTTGAAAACTAGAGCCAATCAACAATTTTAAGCATCATTTTTGTTCTAAGTGACCCAGAATTAGTAAAGTTTGACTACATTTATTTCAGAAGCATTTTGGCTGTAGAGCAGTGAAGTGGTAGACATCTTGACTTTCGCAAAGCCTTTTATACGGTCTCCCTCAGTATTCTTGCCACCAAGTTAAAGAACTATATCTTGAGATGAATGGACTACAAGATGGATAGAAACCAGGCTAGATCATCAGGCAGTGATCAACAGCTAAATGTCCGGGTGACATTCAGTGTGGAGTGCCCAAGGGATCAGTTTTATGATCTTCCTTAATGATCTGGAAGATGGGATGGACTGCATCCTCAGAAAGTTCGCGGATGATATTAAGTTAGGGGGGGAGAGGTAAATATGCTGGAGGGTAGGGAGAGGGTACTGAGTGACTAACAGATTGAAGGACTGTGCAAAGAGAAACCCAATGAGATTCAACAAGGAGAAGTACAGACAGAACTTAGGACAGAAGAACCCCATACAATGCAACAGGTTGGGGGCCGACAGGCTAAGCACAGTTCTGTAGAACTGGGGATTAGAATGGATGAGAAGTTACATATAGGTCAAGAGTGTGCCCTTGTTGCTAAGAAGACTAACAGAATATTGGGATGCATTAGTAGAAGCATTGCCAGCAGATCGAGGGAAATGGTTATTCCCCTCTATTCAGCACTAGGAAAGCCACATCTGAAGTATTGGGTCCAGTTTTGGGGTCCTCGCTACAAAAAGGATGTTGGCAAATTGCTGAGAGTACAGTGGAAGGCAAGCGAAAATGACTAGAGGGTGGGACACCTGACATAAGGAGAAGCTGAGGGAACTGGATTTATTTAGTCTGCAGAAGAGAAGAATGGGAATGGGGGGGAAGATTTGATAGTAGCCTTCATCTACTTGAAGGAGGGATCCAAAGAGGATGGAATCAGGCTATTCTCAGTGGTGGCAGGTGACTGAACAAAAAACAATGACCTCAGGTTGCAGTGATAAAGATCTAGGTTGGATATTACGAAAAACTACTTCTTTAAGAGGGTGATGAAGCACTGGAATGAGCGACATAGGGAGATAGTGGAATCTCCATCCTTATAGTTTTTAAGATCAGGATTGACAAAGCCCTGACTGGAATCACTTAGTTGAGCTGGTCCTGCTGTGAGCGGGAGGTTGGACTCCATGACCTCCTGAGGTATCTTTCAACCCTAGTCTTCTATGAATCTATTAAAACAAAAATCAGCAAAGGGTGTTCACACTTTCCTCGTTGCACCTAGAGTCCCCACAAAACTGCTAACATCCAGATTTACACCACACAGAATCTTGTTACTCTTGAGAAAATTGAGCACTGAAAATTTTAAAAAGGGCATGCTGCTCCCCGCAGCTCCCCATACTTCTAGTGTGTTGCTGGAGATGCACGATCCCTTACAGCTGTTTCTATTTAAAAGGCTCTCATGTTCCCCATGGCTGCTAGGCAACGTGTTGCCTGACAGGTATAGGGATGGCGCCAGCCCCTTTAAATAGAGGCACTTAAAAGGGCACACAGCTCCCTAAACATCTAGCGTGTTGCTAGGGAGCCAGAGACATGAGCCCTTTCAACTGCTTCTATTTAAAGGGCTTGTCTGCTAGGTGGCTACATTCCCTGGAAGCTACCCGACAGGCACAAGCCCTTTAATCAGAAACAATTTAAAAGAGCTCACAGCTCTGCCCCACTGGCCCATTGACTTGGAGTTGCCCGGAGGGACAAGCCTTTCAACTGCTTCTATTCAAAGGGCTTGTGCCTGACAACAGGTTAGCAGTGGGGGCCAGGAGCTATGAGCCCTGTTATATGAAATCTAAGCCTCCATCCCAGACAACTCTGGGGGAGGCTAGCCCCTGGCATCCTCCCCTCTGTTCCAGGTCCCTTCCATTGGCCAGAACTCAGGGGGCAAGGACCCTAGGCCAAGCAATGCTCCCAGAAGGGTAGCTCTAAACCCCGCCCCTTCCACCTGAGGAGAATTTGTGAAGTGGTCCCCCTTCAAAAATTATTGCCTACCCCTGGCATAGATGCAGTCCACATAACACAGAGTATATGCAACTCATAGTGATAAACAGGTTGAGAACCACTGATCTATAGCATACATACTACGTAGCCTAAGTGCACTATGATACAAATTCAAGAACAATTTTTAAAAATGTTTATTTACTCACAAAGCAACTGGAACATTTTCCCACGATCTTTCTCCTTCCAGTATATCTACGGTACAAGGGCTGCCATCATTTTTCAGAGCACTTGATAAATTCTCAACAGAAGACTCTAGAGTTCTCTTTGCCTTCAAGATAAGCAACTCAATCTGGTCATCTAAAAAAAACACACCACCACCCATTACTATACACAAAGATTCTTCAAATGAACGATTTCACTTTCATTATTCAATTATTCCATTCAGACTTATTCTAAATGACTTGTAAGATACTGGAAATAGTCTGTCCTCTTTCAGACGTTACTGTCAAAATTATCAAAATGTAGTGTTTAAAATTTTGCTTAAATATGGAATTAAGCATCTTCATATGGAACTATGGGTGTGTCTAGACTACATGGCTCCATCGACAGAGCCATGTAAAGTAGTTTACTCGACATAAAATAAAAATGGGCGCCGTGCTGTGCCGACAATCAGCTGATTCGGCACAGCGCGGCAGTCTAGATGCGGCGCGGTCGACAAGGGAAGCCTTACAGAAGCGGTCAACAAAGACTTCCCTTGTCGACTGCACTGCGTCTAGACTGCCATGCTGTGCCGGATCAGCTGACTGTCGGCACAGCACAGCGGCCATTTTTATTTTAATGAAGCGGGGATTATTTAAATCCCCGCTTCACTGACTATGTCGAGTAAACTACTTTACATGGCTCCATCGACTGAGCCATGTAGTCTAGACACACCCTATGAGACTAATTCTAGGCACTATTTTTGAAAATCTTGACAGATGATTTTATAAAACAAATAGGCCTCTATTCGAAGCTCTAAATTCTCAGAAAAATCTCAAATACAGAAAAATCTCTTCCCAACATAAAATACATCCCAAAAGATAAGATAATCTCTTCTGTACACAAAAAAAATCTCGAGCCTTCAACACACCCTAACACTTTGGAGAATAGATTTTTCTTGTACCACATCCTGAAGGTTAGTCTGGTAGAGTGAGGATAGAGGAGAACTCCAAAATGTGAGCATCGCTCCCAAAGAATGCCCTATTGAAAGCTGGTTCCTACTTATAGTGGGGAGACCTCCAGCTTCAGTGCCTCTGCAGATCTTTATTTTGGCTGTAAGGCAGTGGTCTCCAACCTTTTTACACCCAAGATCGCTTTTTAAATGGCAGAACAAGCCAAGCTCTACCGCCCCACCACTTCCTTGAAGCCCTGCCCCTTCCTTGAAGCCCCACCCTCTCTATACTCCTCCTCTCCATCACTTGCTATCCCCAATCCTTATACTGCTGCTTTTTTCCCCAATTCTTCTGTAGGAAGAAGTTTTTCCAACATTTGGCCTGTCTAGACTGGACCAAATGTCAGAAAAACCCTTCTTTTGGAAGCCCCCTTATTCCTCGTGGAAAGAGGAATATAGGGGTGACCAAAAGATCATGTTTGCTCTTCCACTAAAAGAAGTGGAAGAACAAACGCAACCCTGGCTGCAGAAAAGTTTTTCTGGGATATCTCCAGAATCCTGAAAAACTCCTGCAGTCTAGCCATGCCCTCGCTGGGTTGAGACAGGATGTGTAGGCTCCGGGGTGGGAATGAGGGATTTGGGTGTGGGAAGGGGTGAGAGGTGCAAGCTCTGGGAGGAAATCTGGATGCAGGAGGAGGTGGATAAGGGAACGCTTGCTCGGGGAGGGAGCTCCAGGCCGGGCAGTGTTGGGGTCAGATGTAGGGTTAGGGTACTAAGCAAGCCACAGACTTCTGGATGTGAGGGTTCAGGAATGTGGGTTGGGGTATGTGAGGGGCTCAGGGCAGGGGGCTCCAGTGTATGATAGGCTCAGATGTAGGGTCTGGGGGAAAGGGGAGTGCAGGAGTGTTATGATACTGTGGCCAGATGGGGGCTTGGCCCCAATTTGGGGTTTGTTGGCCAGGCTTCATTTTCAAATAAAATACTATGTCAAACACAAAAAGTTTCTGCATTGTCTTTATTTCTGAGAAGGGCAGGGAACCTGTTTTGAGTCAGGGGTCACTGACCCACAGAAAAGTCAGTTGGGGCCACACAAGTGAGATGCAAAAAACCCTCCTCCAGCTCCCCCTCCCCACTAATGTGGCCCCAACTGTGTTGGTGGGAGCAGGGGACGTAGTACTGGGGAAGGGTGCTAGTGGGTGCTTCGGCAGGGGACAGGGTGCCAGTGGGGACAGGTTTCTGAGGCTGGGGAGTGAGGAGAGGGGGGTGGGGAGAGGCAACGGGAGAGGGGAGTGAGGAGAGGGTGCCAGGAGGGCAGGGGATAAGGTGCGAGTTGGGATAGGCTTCTGAGGCTGGAGAGAGGGGAGAGAGAACAGGGGAGAAGGGAGAGGGGGGCAGTGGGGGCAGAGAGTCCCCTGCACCGCCCCCCCCGAGGGAAGCCGGCACATGCCTCCTCCAGGGCTGGCGCGTGCCTCCCGCGGCGCAGCCAAACCCCTCTCCCGCGGCGCAGCAAACCCCGGTGTGTGCCTGCCGTGGGGCCAAACCCCGGGGCTGACCCCTGCTCCCGTGGCGCAGGGAAACCCCTGCGCTCGACTCACCCCTCCTCCGGGGCCGACACCCCCTCCCGCAACGCGCCCAGCACGCCACAGAGATGTGGGAGGGGAGCAGCCAGTGCACTTCCGGAACCCCAGGAAGTGGTGCGAAGCTGCAGGCAGGACTTCCGTCCACCCCGCGGAAAGCCGGCACTATGCTGGAGGTAGGTAGTGGGGCTTCTCGGGGGTGGGGGGGCCCGAATGCCTCGCAATCGACTGGTCGAGGCCTCACGATCGACCAGTCGATCGTGATCAACTGGTTAGTGAGCACGGCTGTAAGGCATATAACTGTTCAATTGTACATGTGAACTGAAAGGAAAATTAACAGATGCTCACAACTACAATCTTTCCAGGCAGTCAAGAGTTTTCTTTTCATAGCTCATGTATAGAATACAGCACTAAAAATTCCTTAACTTTTAAAGTATTCTGATATTCAAATCATTCAATCAAATCTATGTTAATATTGAGGAATCTTAAATGGCTGGCAAACAGGTGAATTTTCCTTTATAGTGTTATATAATAGATGCTTCAAGCCCTCCAGAGAGAAAAAAATATGCTTGTACACACACCACATGTAAAGTCCTGTGGCACCTATGGATTAACAGATTTATTGGAGCATAAGCTTTCGTGGGCAAAGACCCACTTCATCAGATGCATCTGACGAAGTGGGTTTTTGCCCACGAAAGCTTATGCTCCAATAAAGCTGTTAGTCTATAGGTGCCACAGGACTTTTCGTCGCTTTTGCAGATTCAGACTAACATAGCTAGCCCTGATACTTGGCACCATATGTAATTACATATAACTGCACTAGTTAGGTTGCAAAGTCAAGCACTCAAAAATTAATAAGTAGCAGATTTATGATTTCACATACAGTCCTAATTCAGCAAACCTATCCAACCAGCCTCTGAACTGAGGTACGTATCTTTTTGGGAGAAAAAAGTCATGATCATAATTTAAAACAGCATTATAAAACAGACACACAAATGGGGGCAAACAAAAATTGTGGCGACATCCATAAATCTAACATTTCCTAAATTCGGAGTACTTGACTTTGCCATCTAAAATAATATTTTAAATTAGATTTTATATGAATTTCCTATTTATTAAATAAATCCCATCCCAACCACACATTTCCACCTATGTGAATGCTGAACCCTTAGCACTGCAGCACAGACTTCTACCCTTTGAGTTAACGACTAACCACTTTAGTGAGCATTACCAAATACTCAATAGGAGCTTCCCGTGAACAATTTACAGCTACATTTCGAGCAACAGGAAAAAGCTGAAGTGGATGGGCCACTGACACCACATGCTGGGGGATATATGAAAGGAGTCCAGCTCAGCAAGCTGTTCTCTATCCTGAGAATTGAAAGAGCTCCTGCTCCACATGGTGCCCCCAGAGAGGACTGGAAACGGAGCACTAAGTAGTTGTGGGTCAAGCTTAGCTAAAGAGTTGGGGGAGCTACTGCCCCATGTTATGCCCTTGTAGGTATAGGGTATGACTCCTGTTCCCCATTTAGAGGGCATGGGGATAAGCAATGTCCAGCTCACCTCTATTCTCTCCAGTTACAGCTGCTCACAGATATTCTCAATGCAGGGCCTGCTGCTGCTGTTTTGACAGAAACTGGCAGAGGCTGGCCACAAAGGCAAACTGCTAGAAATGCGAAGTCAAGGTGCATACGTTAAAATGTGTTAACTCTAGATGGGTGCTCTCATTTAGAAGTAAAGTGCCCTTTGTTTATTCTAACTTAGGGGATGTCAATATTATTGATGCTACAATGGCACAATTATAGTGTTGTAGCTGTGCTGCTGTAGCTGCAGAGTGTACACATTTGCTAAACTTCCAGTTTTTTAAATCCACCTTCCAAGAGGCAGGAGCTAGGTTGACTGAGCAATTCTTGTGTTGACCTAGCTGTGTCTATACCAAGACTCAGGTCAACTTATTTATGTCTTCCAGGGATATGAATTTTTCACACCACTGAATGGCCGTTAGGTTAACCTAAATTTTGGATGTAGAACAGCTGTAAATTGATGCGGTACCAAGGTCATTTTACTCCTGAATGACAGAATCCAGTAGGTGGGTGGGTAAGGTTAAATACGCTTTAATTTATGCATACTGACTTCAGACCCTTAGTAGGTTTACCTTAAATGTACTAAGGGTTTGTCTTCGTGAACAACATTACACTGATACAGCTGTGCTGCTGCAGCAGTTTAGTGAAGATGTTACAATGCTGACAGGAGAGCTTTACCACTCAGTACAGTTAATTCACCTCCCCGAGAAGCAGTAGCTATGCTGAGGCCAGAAGCTTTCTTACTGACATAGAGCTGTCTAAACTGGAGGTTAGATCAGTATAACTATGTTACTCGTGAATATGGATTTTTTACTATTCACTGATGGTGAATGGGTATGAACAGCCTTACTGTGCAGTGGTTCACTTTGCACAATATAGCAGGACCATGTTTTGTCACGTGACTAAAAGTTACATTTTGCATTTAACATTCTCAAAAAACATTCACAAACAAACCATGCATAATGTAGTTACCTCTGAATGGCTGTTTAGACTGTCTTGAGAGAACATTGCTAGGTTGGAAGTATGCACTTGGTCTGTCATATCTGCAATTTCCTGTTACTTTATTATCATCTGTTGGATCCACATAACTATTTTGTTCAAAAGAATTGCAGTTCAATTTATCCACAATGTGAGTTTTTTTCAGATTCTCACAATTTTTTGAAGAGGAAAATTCATCTTGAATGTTAAGTGTTTGAATAAAGCTTTGATTAGCTGAATCAGATAAAAGGTTATGACTCTTTAGCCAGATTGGGTAATTGAAATCAGGAATGCTACTTATTCCAGAGACATTCAAGTCAGTCTTATGGCTAGTAAGCCACCTTGGATAATTCTTGTCAGAAATAGGTATAGAGTGTTGTTGGGAAAAGTAATCTCCTGAATTTTCTTTAGAAAATAAAGAATTATATTTGTGAGATTTATATACACTGTATTTCTCTTTGCCAATGTCTCTATTCTGATTTTGAGTATCCACAGCATTGTCTTGGAAACCAAAGTCTTTTTCAACATCAAATGAGGAATTTTGATACGGATAGAAGGCCGATTTTTTCAGTGACTTTCTAATCCACTTGCCACTTTGAAGCCCTAACCCAGAGGGAGTCCTGTAGATAAAAGGCAGTGATCCATCTGCTGGAAATGCTAGTAGATCATCTGTGGTGAGACTAATCAAGTCCGGATCATAAAGAGTTTGTGTTATAAAAGGAGAGGCAATTGAGTTTAGTTTCACTTGCTGGTTAAAGTCCTCCAAAGCTGAAAAAACAAAAACTGTTTTTTATACATTTTTCTAAATTTAAAAAATGCATCAAAATTATGTATTCGAAAAACCTATGATGTATTTTGCACGTTACATTTTTTAACAAAATTACAGTGTGAATATTTTGTACTGATGTTTCAAAGCATCACAGTCAATTTTAACTCCAACTCTCTCTAAAATGAAAAAAATAAAATCATTTAAAACTTTTGTCTTACTCCCAATGAGTCAAAACACTCATGTTACATCTGTAGAAATGTAGAGGGGAGTGGTTATTAGGGAAATGAATGTGTAACCGTTTACAAGGTTCATCAGTTAGCATGCCTGAATCCACCCCCCCCCCCCCACCTTGCTGTCAAAGGCAGCAGCGCCGGGGGGTGGGGGGCAAGAGCTGGGTCATGTGAGGAGTTGGTTTTTAAGCTAGCTCCCTGCGCACACTGGGTCCCAGGGAGCCAACTGCCCCCTTCCTGCTTGTAACAACTGAATTTTCAGCAGTTACACGTTTACTTTGATAAACACATTTTAACATCCCTAGTGGTTATGGAGGAAATCAGATTCATAGAATACTAGAACTGGAAAGAACCTCTAGAGGTCATTAAGTCCAGTCCCCTACCCTCACGGCAGGACCAAGCACCGTCCAGATCATCCCTGATAGATGTCTATCCAACCTGCTCTTAAATATCTCCAGTGATGGAGATTCTACAACCTCTGTATGCAAATCATTCTGGTATTCCACCATGCTGACAGTTAGGAAGTTTTTCTTAATGTCCAACCTAAACCTCCCTTGCTGCAGTTTAAGCCTATTGCTTAATCTAGCATCTTCTGTTGTTCATCTGATTAATATAACCAAAACAGGGCACCATTCAGATAAGTGTTTTGACATCAGTATAGGACTATAAATGAAAGCATATTTCAAATTAGGGAAGTTAAATTTAGTTTAATCAACTAGTCAATGGAATTTCCATCGACTAGTCGATAAGCAGGTGAGTGGGGGAACCATAATTTAAGCTTAATTTACAGGAAACATACCATATTTTTGTATAGAACCACACTTTGCTGACTTATCTTTAGGGGTACTCTGACCTATGCAGATTTTTCCAGTACTAACTTCTGAAGACATAAGACTTTGATTAAAATCTTCAATATAGGCCTCCAAAGCCTGAGATGCAGAGTCATACACCTTGTCTTTGTATTGAATTGAGCTGTTTGAGTGGGAATTACTACTGTTAAGGCTGCAGCTTGCTAGGAGAGAAGACACAGTCGATTCAGGTGAGAAAATGCTGTCTTTTTCAAATGAACATGCCATAGCTTTTATCCAAATGATTAGAATCCCCTCTCATCTTTCTGAAGAGTCTGAATAAAGAAACAAAAATATAACCAATCACTATAGTGATACATCCTCTCATACATTATACTTCTGTACATTATACTTAAATATCTGTATTTAATTTTCATGCATCAGCATGTTTATTAATTTCCAGTAAGACTTTTACCAATTTTGATAGCTTTTAAATCAGGGGTGAAGAACCTCTGGCCTACAAACCGCATATGGTTGTTGTGGCGCCCGATGGTTTGTTTACTTGAACGTCCACAGGCACAGATGATCGCCGATACCAGTGGCTGTGGTTTGCCATTCCTGAGCAATGGGAGCTGCGGGAAGCGGCCATGGCCTGACTGGGAAAGGCAAAACAGCCACTGACAGCTGCAGGGCTCTTGTGTCTGTGGACACAACAGCCCTGCTGAACTGTGTACAGCCCGCAGGCCTGAGGTTCCCCACTCCTGTTTTAAATAGTGCAGCTAACAGATTCCATTCAGCAATTGAAAATTTGTATTCAAGCTGTAATCCAGATAGCCAATCTAGCTACTGACTGCAGAGCTTTACAAATAAATAAATAAATAAATAAAAGAAAAATACACCTATGAGTAGGCAATATCAGAAAAACAAATGCATGCAGACCACAGAACAAAAATAAGTCTGCATCTGGACAAAGAAAAGGGGAAAGAATCTGAGTGTTCATATACAAAAGGCGTCCCATATTCTGTACCGGCCACATTGTTTTTCCAAACATTAAATACTGAAAGATCCTGGTTTAGCAAGAGGGGCATTTAACAGATGAAAGTCTGCCAGACCACTGGATTCAGCTGGAACATCCCAGAAAGAAATCCTTCTATAACATCACTATTAGCACGGAAGACCCAAAAATTAATGGAGCAAAATTGAACAGACTAGTAAAAATGGCTTTAACATATAAGCAAGTCAGTCAATTGACAATACCAAGGTGGTAAATCACTATCACTGCAGAAATTCAAGATGTAATAATATTGGGAATGGAGTATTAAAGAACCTTGCCAACTACAGGTGTGGGGGGCATTTTACAGGCTGTAAGAGCTTCTTAAATCCTCTTATCTATGCAATTAAAGTTAATTTAAATTGGCTTGGCTTTAATAATCCAATGGATTTAAAACTGACTGAAGATTCATAATTGTAGAATAGAGCTAATTCTGAAGCTGGGATTTTCAAAAAGGCTTAAAGGTGTTAAATCCCATGGAAAATAGACACCTAGCTCCCTTAAAGCACCTTTGAAAATCAAAGCCTCATAAAATGAATCAACTAGTTGAGGGCATCTTGAGAAGTACAGGACAAACAGCATCTAACTTGGACCCATGTGGGAAAGATTTAGTATTTTTATTAAGAAGATATCACAAATTGTATCAATGTGTAAACTGTGACAGAGCGAGGGAGGGAAGGAACTGATTTGCCAAGAAAGAGCTGCCGTTTGGTGGAGCTCCATGGTGTGAATACCAAAGGAAAAATGTTGATCTGCACAGTCCAGCAAATAATTGGATGTTACACAATCTCTCTTAAACGTTTTTACTGAAACGGCTATTAAAGGATTCAGGTGGGCACCTAGGCACAGGCCAAGGAAGCAGAAAGGATGACCATTAGCCAAACAGAGCAAGAGAAGGAGGTAATATCTTTTACTGCACCAACTCCTGTTGGTTAGCAAGTGAAGCTTTGGAGTCACAGTTAAAAAATTGTCTCTCTCACCCGAAGTTAGTCCAGTAAAAGATAATATCTCACCCACCGTGTGTGTCTGATGCCCTGGAACCAACACAGCAACTACCCTGCCTACAGCCAGATTCAGTGGCAGGCGCAGCCACACCTACGATGTACTGATGTCCCAGAGACGTACCGTGCCACCCACCACCTAGCCCCGACACCGTGCCAGCTTTCTCCAGCTCCCCCAGACTTACCTCCCTCCCCGGCGCAAGCGGATCACGTCACGATGCAGGGCTGTGCCGAGCCCTCCATCCCCAACGCCGCCCCTTTCTCCTCAGAGATCTTCCGGGCGTGGAGGCTGCAATCCTGAGCCCCCGCTGGACACTTGGACGCCCCGCGGCAGCGCTAAGGCGCACACGGAACACGCAGCGGCAACGACAGCTCGCCTCACAACACCGCTCGTTGCCGCCCGCTAGTTCAAAGTACGACACCACCTCTTCCAAAATGGCGCTTGATTCACTGCGCAGGAGCACGCGGTCGCGTTCCTTTCTGGGAGTTGTAGTTCGCCTCCCTCGTCTGCGCAAGCTGTGGACTACAATTCCCAGAATGCCCAGCAAGCCATTCCCACGTATCTCTGCGCACTGCCGGGACTCAAAGGTTACGGCTAGGCTGAGGGTACCTCTGGTATCCCTGAAAAGGGCTGCAGTCTAGCCGTAGCCTAAGAGTGCAGGGATGCTGCAGTTAGAGATGTGAACGATTAGTCGACTGTCATGGATAGTCGACCAGTCGCTCCCTCCCCCCTTGCTGCCTCTATAAGAAAGAGGCAGCAAGGGGGAGGGAAGGATGGGGTGCTTCAAAGCATAGAGTCTGGAGCCAGATTCTGGACCCCACGTTGAAATGCCGCCTGCAGCCTGTGGTCAGCTGGGGACTTAGCTGCCCTCATGGTCCATGCCACCCTGCTGCTTTAAAACTCCGTGGGGAGCATGGAATCAGCAGGGGACTATTGGAGTCCCCCGCTGGCACCATGCTCCCCACAGCACTTTTGCCTCTGAAGTGTAGAAAGAACCCTGGGGCTGTTGCTACACTTCAAAGGTGGAGGTGTCCCGATGGACTAATTGAATAGTCCATGCAAATTGCATTGACTATTCCATTAATCTAAATTTAACATCCTTAACTGCAGTACCCCCTGGCTTGAAGTGGTTTCCATAATATACCAAAAGACAGGCCTATGCAGCACTTTAAAGACTAAGTATCAGAGGTGTAGCCGTGCATCTGATGAAGTGGGTCTTTGCCCGAAAGCTTATGCTCCAACACTTCGGTTAGTCTATAAGGTGCCACAGGACTCCTCACCGCTTTTAAAGACTAACAAGATGGTTTATTAGGTGATGAGCTTTCATGGGCCAGACCCACTTCCTCAGATCAAATTGTGGAAGAAAATTGGCATAACCATATACACCAAAGGGATACAATAAAAAAAAGTGAACACATATAAAAAGGACAAATCAAATTTCAGAACAGAGGGGGGATAAGAGGGAGAGGTTAATGTCTGTGAGCTAATGATATTAGAGGTGATAATTGGGGAAGCTATCTTTGTAATGGGTAAGGTAATTAGCATCTTTGTTAAGGCCCAGTCATAAAGTGTCAAATTTAAGCATGAATGACAGTTGAGAGGTTTCTCTTTGAAGTCGTGTGTTAAAATGTCTTTGAAGCAGGATGCAGGTAGTCAAGTCATTGAGACAATGCCAGTTTCACAAAGAAAAAACAGTTTCTTTCCATTTCAACCAGAAAGGGCATTGTCATCATTAGCTCACAGACATTAACCCCTCCCCCGCATCCCTCCTCTGTTCTGAAATTTGATTTGTCCTTTTATATGTGTTCACTTCTTTTGATTGTATCCCTTTGGAATATATGGTCATGCCAATTTCCTTCCACAATTTGATCTGAGGAAGTGGGTCTGGCCCATGAAAGCTCATCACCTATAAACCATCTTGTTAGTCTTTAAAGTGCTACATAGTTCTGCCTTTTGTTTCATAATATACCAGTTTGCCTGTTTGGTTCCACAGGTTCAGCACCCCTGCTTGTCTGCCAGCTTCCCCTCACTTCCATCCCTCCTAAAAACTTACATCTTCAGTGATATCTCCATGAGGCCCCAATAACATTTGTGTACCCATCCTTGAAACTGAGGCACAATAATGCCCGTATGCTTAAATCTCCAACTAGTTGTCCTGATAACCCTCCTCTCTTCATGCCGACTCCACGTCCCTGTTGCTGTCTATACAGGCTAGCCATGCATCTCTCCAGGTCCTTATGTGGCCTCATCATATTAGTAGTAGCAATAACATCGAGGCACCGGAAAACACCTGCCAGGGGAGTGAAGTTGGCTTTCCTAGGTCCGCCTGTACTAGAGTTAGGACCGCGCCAGCCAGCCTTGGCTGAGTAAGCGGTGGTGCCGCAAAGCAGGACTAGGCGTGGCACCCAGCCTGGCTGCTGTGGCTGCGAGCCCCCGTCTCCTGCCCCCGCCCTGATGTGCTGCACAAGCCTGGGGCGCGTTGCGCGTCTGTGGTTTGCCCCCATCCCTGCACGGCCGGAGGGAGTGGCTGACGTCACTTGCGCACACGGCGCAGTAGCCCAGCCTAGCGGGTGGCGCGGGGCGGATGGATTCATGGAGAAGGGGCGCGGCGGCTTCTCGGAGAGGGGAGCTGAGGCTCAGCTACGTCGAGCGCCCTGCGGCGCCGGCCAGCCCACCCTGCAGCGCGGGCGCGTTCTCCCGCCAATGCCAGTGACCGCCCGGCGGCGGCGGCATGGAGCCCCCTGAGGAGGAGGAGGAGGAGGCAGAACCGGATTGGCTTTGCCCGCAGCCTGGCGGCCCTTGGATCCATGCGGGAGCCGGGAGAGGCTCCCGAGCACAATGTAAACACGGGCCGCGCGGCCTGCGGCGCACCGAGAAGGGGTTGGCGGGCTGGAGCAGTTGATGGCGGGGAGAGCCAGGAAGCGTCCGGGCCACAAAGTCAGATACATGCCGGGAGCTGGGTCTCTGGGATACGCGTGTTTGTCCCGCCCGGAACTGGGACAGTCCCGCAGGGATGCGGCCCCCGGAGCCCTGTCCCCCTCACCGCCCACCTTTCTCCCTCCTGCCCCCCTCCCCCCAGCGTTTCCCCATTTCCTGGGTTGTCCCCCCAGTGCTCCCCCATTTCCCGCCTCTCTCCGCCTGTGACCCCTATGATCTCTCTCTTCCCAGCGTCCTCTGTTCCCTCCCCTTTCTCTTGTTTCCCCCCTCAAGGCCCGTTGCCCGCTGTCTCACAGCGCCTCTCCCATTCCTCCCAGTGTCCCCCACTAAGGCCCCCCCCCCAAGAGAGGTTTGGGGATTAATTCAATTATAGGGCTGGTCAGAACTCGATCCTTTTTAATAATTTTGATGGATAATATCAATGTTTATAAGCGTTTTTCCAGGTTTTAGCAATTTTTAATTTTTCACGTTTGTGGAAATTTGAGTGGGGGTGGTGACAAACAATTTGGAGAGAGTAGGGTGAGATGTGAAAAGTTAAACCTTTACAATGGTTAAAACACAAATGATCATAATCATAAACAGAATTTTTGTTACTTTGTACATTTAAGTTATCAATGGAAATATTTTTTTGTTGGTGTGTGTGTGTGTGTGTGTGTGTGTTTTGTGTGTGGTGAAATCAGTATTTTCCTATACAAATTTAATCCTTCCAAATCTGTTTGTTTGGAAAGCATCACATCTGTGTGAAGTGCCATATAAATAGTATCTAGATAAAAAATGGTGGTTCTCAGTCCTATGTCACCCACCTGTGTTTTACAATAGGAACATGCAAAAAAAATCAATGGAATGAGAAACCTTGGATTGAAGCAGATGTTGTACATTTCAACACATTTTCATATAAGTTACAGTGAATTTTGTTTAATCAAAAAACAAAACAGAAGGGGGGAAATCTGAAAAGCTTGAAATTATAGTGATACTAGGTGGGTATGTTTTCAGAAAGAGGTGGTTTGATGTTACCACTTTTGTGATGCTTCTAAACAGCAGCAAAATCTTTATACATTTTCTATCAATTTTATAACTTTATAAAATTATTCAATAAAAAAGAAGTGAAGTGGCAGTGGTCATCTAAAATAGGTCTTCAAGATGTAGCCAGCAGTACCTTTTACTGATACCAAACCACTGTGCTAAGTGGCTTCCAAGTTCCAATGGAATTAATGTACAATTTATAAACTGTACTTTGCCCCACAGTGCTCGGTTTCCAAGCAGAGATTTCCTGTATGAGATCCTTTCCTGTATTATTGACAAGAGTAAGAATGTTATTTTCTTTAAACTTAGTTGTATATTTCATTGCTGCAGGTCATGACAAGATTGTACCAGCAGGAAGTAAAGCACATAGGGTAATTGTGCACACTGACCTGGACTGCTTTTATGCACAAGTAGAAATGATCCATAATCCAGAATTAAGAGACAAACCTTTAGGTACATTTATATTTTGCTATTTATTGCTGTTTGAGAAAGATAAAAGTACTTTTTTACTTTTGTACTGTGGCCTTTTGTGGTTTACTCTGACTGCTTGAAAAGATCATTTGAACTCAAAAACTGTTGATACTGTTGCATGTGAATTTACTAATCAGTGGAAGAAAACAGTGAAGTAAATGTTTTTAATTTATGTATATAAAAGCTGCTACTAATGCAGATGTGTGTATGTATAGATCAGGGTGCATGATAAGGGTCCAAAGTAGTGAGAATACCTTTTAATAAGTGGAAAAAATCAACATGGCATTTCAGGAAAAATATTACCATAAGATACTCTAAGAAGATGAGCACTGGCTCTGATAACTTAATTTTATGCAATAAAATCTATATACATATATTAGAGACTTGTATGTCTGTCTTGAGTCCATTTGCTCTAGAACTCCTCCTAAATGGTTAGAGTTAGGACCACCAATCTTGTATGCAGCTTAGTCTTATCCTAACTTAAAGCAAGGCCAGGGTTTGGTTGTGTCAGTAAAAGGGGCTATGCCTAGAATTTGATTGTTTTTCATCACATGGAAAGAGGTGGGGGGAGAGAGAAGGGATGCTATCCTCACAGTTACCACTGGGGACGCCAAGCACAGGGGAGAGCCAGTGGGAGTAGCCATACCAGTCACGACTGGGAGTAGTTATACCACTAATGCAGTGGCCATCTGGGATGGGACTCTGCTTTCTTGCCTGACACTGCTAAGTGGTTTCCTTGATTCAAGCAGCTCCACTGCTGTCCCTACTCCCACTCTCAAGCACCCATAGGAGCCAGCCCAGCCCCAGCCTCCCCCTCCCCCATCTGCACTTCTGGGCCACACAGCATGGCCACTGTGGGCCAGCCTGCACAGCGCCCCCATCCCCAGAGCCATGAAGTGCCACCCCGGCTTGTGCAGGCCCCCCCCCCCTTCTCCCCAACCAGGCTAGCTCCCAAATCCAAAGCCTTTCCCCGTCATATCCCTGGGCCAGCCCCCGCACCTCTGACCCTCGGCCAGCTTGGAGTGCACCAGTGCGAGTCCTGCATGGTCCCCCCCTCCCCCTCTGCACCGCTTCCCTTTCTGGACTGGACCTGCGCCTCGCCAGATAAGTCTGCTAGTTAGGGTATGTTATTTGAAAGCTGTATTAAATTTTTAATGATTGGGGGATGTGCATTATAGGCTTTCATGAAAAGTGCAAACAGCATGAAACTATTGAAATATGCTTTGTAATGTCTAATAAATAAGTGATTCTTTAAAATGTGTTGTTTTTTTACCTTTGTTTCTAGGTGTTCAGCAGAAAAACTTGGTTGTTACCTGTAACTATGAAGCCAGGAAACTTGGAATTAAGAAACTTATGTCTATTAGAGATGCTAAAGAAAAATGCCCCCAGATGGTGCTAGTTAATGGAGAGGACCTGACACAATACAGAGAAATGTCATACAAAGTTACAGGTATAGGTTAACTGTTTTTAATAGTGGGAAATAAGTACTGTATATATGATAAGAATATTTTCCTACCCTAATATTTCTCATTTTAAATGACCTTTAGAAAGTTGACATAAGGCTTATAAAGATGCCATCTAAATCTGTGATTGGATCAGTTTTCACAAACTAAGCAGCTGGACTCAGTCATTATCTAGATTAAAGATGCATGCTGGATTAAAATTGTGCAGAATCTTTAGAATATTTTCAAATGTAAGGTAAGTTTCAAGCTGTCATGACTGCAGGAAGGACATTCTAAAAATGAACTGCCTGGAAACTCGTGCCATGACATCTAGCTGATTCTGGCTGAGTAGGTGACTCAGAATTATGAACTCCCCTGTCCCTTCTTAATCTTTTTCAGGGGGTTGATAATGAAGTCCACAGGATTGGGATTTATAGTTGCTGCAGGAAAATAACTACAGAAATTACAAACTTGAAGACTCACAAAGAAAAGAGGGAAAGAAGCAGAGAAAGGAAGTAAATCAGGGCAAAATAGCAGTGGCCTAAAGGGAAGCACTAAATGCTGAAGAGACTATAACATATTGACTACATATATTTTAGTATTACCTTGAGGCTATGTTCTCCCTTTGAGTTCTGTGCAAATTTCTCACTTAAATCAGTGGGAAATCCACTGTAGAGTGTAGAGAATATGAAATCCCAAGTTTACATTATTAAACTATATGAAATAAGGGTGTTAAGGAGTAGTCGATCCCTCCCCCCCCCCCCCTTTGCTGCCTCTGTCAGATAGAAACAGAAAAGGGAGGGGGGAAGGGGTACTTCAAAGCGGCAGCACTGCACAGAGCCCATACCCTGGGCTCCAAGCAATGCTGCCGCTTTGAAACACTGCTGCAGCCCCAGTTGGCTTCATGCTGCCTGCGTGCTGATGGTTGCCCACCACTGAGCCACACTCTAGCTTTCGGCAGCCTTGGTTCTACTTGCAGAGTGACCCTATGCACTTCTGGATTTTCCTCAGAAACTTGTGGGTTTTTTTAAGTGCCGAGATCCTGGACAGTCCAGATGTTAGAGATCTGTTGCCACTGTAAGGGATCGGTATAGGGTACTTTAAGTGGAGTTACTAAGAAATTCAGTTTAAAGACAACAGTGGATTAGTTTTGATTAAATATTAAACCAAGTATCAGAGGGTTAGCCATGTTAGTTTGAATCTGCAAGAACATTGAGAAGTCCTGTGGCACCTTAATAGGCTAACAGATTTATTGGAGCAGAAGCTTTCGTGGGCAAAGACCCACTTCGTCAGATGCATGTAGTGGAAATTCTAGAGGCAGGTATAAATATACAGGCATAAGAAAAGAGTTCCAATCCAGGGTAAGGTTAGAGCAGTGGTCTCCAACCTTTTTACACCCAAGATCGCTTTTTAAATGGCAGAACAAGCCAAGATCTACTGCCCCGCCCCTTCCTTGAAGCCACACCCCTTCCTTAAAGCCCCGCCCTCTCTATTCTCCTCCTCTCCATCACTTGCTATCTCCAACCCTTAATCTGCTGCTTTTTTCCCCAATTCTTCTGTAGGAAGAAGTTTTTCCAACATTTGGCCTGTCTAGACTGGACCAAATGTCAGAAAAACCCCTTCTTTTGAAAGCCCCCTTATTCCTCGTGGAAAGAGGAATATGGGGTGACCGAAAGGTCATGTTTGCTCTTCCACTAAAAGAAGTGGAAGAACAAAGGCATCCCTGGATGCAGAAGAGTTTTCTGGGATATCTCCGGAATCCTGAAAAACTTCTGCAGTCTAGCCATACTCTCGCTGGGTTGAGACAGGATGTGTAGGCTCCGGAGTAGGAATGAGGGATTTGGGTGTTGGAAGGGGTGAGAGGTGCAAGATCTGGGAGGAAATCTGGATGTAGGAGGAGGTGGCTCGGGGAGGGGGCTCCAGGCCGGGCAGTGTTCGGGTCAGATGTAGGGTTAGGGTACTAAGCAAGCCACAGACTTCTGTATGTGAGGGTTCAGGAATGTGGGTTGGGGTATGTGAGGGGCTCAGGGCAGGGGGTTCCAGTGTATGATAGGCTCAGATGTAGGGTCTGGGGGAAAGGGGAGTGCAGGAGTGTTATGATACTGTGGCCAGATGGGGGCTTGGCCCCAATTTGGGGTTTGTTGGCCAGGCTTCATTTTCAAATAAAATACTATGTCAAACACAAAAAGTTTCTGCATTGTCTTTATTTCTGAGAAGGGCAGGGAACCTGTTTTGAGTCAGGGGTCACTGACCCACAGAAAAGTTAGTTGGGGCCACACAAGGGAGATGCAAAAAAAACCTCCTCCAACCCGCCCCCCCCCCGCAAGCTTCACTAATGTGGCCCCAACTGTGTTGGTGGGAGCAGGGGACATAGTACTGGGGAAGGGTGCTAGTGGGTGCTTCGGCAGGGGACAGGGTGCCAGTGGGGACAGGTTTCTGAGGCTGGGGAGTGGGGCGAGGGGATTGGGGAGTGAGGAAAAGGGAGAGGGGGACAGTGGGGGCAGAGAGTCCCCTGCACTAGCCTCCTCCCAGAATTCCCCTCTCCCCCCCCCCCCCTGTGGGAAGCTGGCATATGCCTCCCGCGGCGCAGCCAAACTCCCGTGCGCACCTTCCCCGGGGCCGAACCCCCCTTCCGCAGCGCACCCGCACGCCACAGAGTTGTGGGAGGAGAGCAGCCAGCGTACTTCTGGAATCCCCGGAAGTGGCGCGAAGCTGCAGGCAGGACTTCCGTCCACCCCGCGGGAAGCTGGCACTACGCTGGAGGTAGGTAGTAGGGCTTCTCTGGGGTGGGTGGAAAATGAGGGGTGGGGGGGGCCCGAACGCCTCGCGATCTACTGGTCGAGGCATCGCGATCGATCGGTTGGTGACCACGGGGTTAGAGATAACGAGGTCAATTCACTCAGGGAAGATGAGGCCCACTTCTAGCAGTTGATATGGAGGTGTGAATACCAGGAGAGGAGAAACTGCTTTTGTAGTTGGCTAGCCATTCACAGTCTCTGTTTAATCCTAAATGGATAGTGTCAAATTTGCAGATGAAATGCCCTTCTGCCATATACATCAGCCAAACTGCACAGTCCCTACGTAAAAGAATAAATGGACACAACTCAGATATCAGGAATGGCAATATACAAAAACCTGTAGGAGAACACTTCAATCTCCCTGGAGACACAATAGCAGATTTAAAAGCAGCCATCCTGCGACAAAAAAACCTTTAAAAATAGACTTCAAAAAGAAACTGAAGAGCTACAATTCCTCTGCAAATTTGACACTATCCATTTAGGATTAAACAAAAACTGTGACTGGCTAGCCAACTACAAAAGCAGTTTCTCCTCTCTTGGTATTCACACCTCCACATCAGCTGCTAGAAGTGGGCCTCATCCTCCGTGACTGAATTGACCTCATTATCTCTAACCTTACTCTTGATTGGAACTCTTTTCTTATGCCTGTGTATTTATACCTGCCTCTGGAATTTCCACTACATGCATCTGACGAAGTGGGTCTTTGCCCATGAAAGCTTATGCTCCAATAAATCTGTTCGTCTATAAGGTGCCAAAGGACTTCTCATTGTTCTTATAATAAACCAAGTTTGTTTAATTTCAGTGAGATGGGTTTTAAGTGACTACTAGTATAAAATATTGAAATCATACCTGGTTACAAGAGAAATAAAGATTCAATGCTTTCTAATAACTGAAATTTAAACTAAACATGGTTCAAGGTGAAAATCCTTACCCATGTTTCTGGTAATTTCGTCAGCCCTATTCTCAGGTCAGAATCCTTTTCAAAGACTGGTTCTTTTGCCTTCTCAAGTGAAAAAGATAGAGAGTACCTAATGTGTTTTGCCTCTCCCTTTTATAATTGTCACCTTTTGAAATGCATTTTCCTGAGAGTTATGCCCAGGTAAAGTTCTTTCCAGCTCTGAGGATGGAGACATGAGGTCTAGTGGTGAAAGAGGTTCCATGTTATTTGTTAAAATACAAATCCATCTGTTTCTGCCCACTTCGCTGCCAAAGAATGGCCACATGACCAAGGATTGCCAGTCAACTAGGACACCATGCTAGAGGCATCAATTTGTCCTTCAACGTCCAGAAACTGGTTTCCTCACTTTCCAGACTTGCCTGGTAAACACATTTCAGTTAGAACTTCAGCTTATATTCATAATGTTATATATAATGTTGCTTCACATTTTTTCACCATAATATTATTGTCCAACAAGCTATTAGTTGTTAAGTGATACCTCACAAGGTATATTTTATACAAAGATTATTACAGTGACTGTATAGGATGTCAGTACAAGGATGCATTTGGTCATAAACTCTAGTGGGTTCCAGTCTTTAAAGCACTTAAAAGAGGGTCTCCATCTTCAGAGCCCTGCGTAGATACAGAATTGGTATACACATCTGTAAAAATGATCTGCGAACGCAGTTACCTGCAGATATAAAGCAGATATGCAGGGCTCTGTTCATCTTGATTAAAGAGTCATATCAGTTTGTTGGATCTCAAGAATGGCTTGGTTTGAACTAGTATATGCAATTCATCATGGGATTGATACCTGAGTAAGAGTTTTTGTCCGAAGGTTTGCAGTAATTATCGCACCCCACCCTGACTTTAGGTCGTGGATGGAGCTCAGTAACATTCCACCCCTGCCAGCATACTCTCGCTTACAGAAATATGGTGGCGACAAGGTGGGTGAGGTAGTATCTCTTGCTTGACCAGCTTTTGAGAGAGTTTTGCTTTTAAACAGAGCTTTTTTTCCTCAGGTCCCTTTTTTCCTTAATGGGACAATCACAGCTACAGCAACACTGCATATAACAGAGGCACAGTTAACATGTATGAAGTAGTTACAGTAATCTAAAGATATGCCATATCTGTCCCACTTATGTACTTTGCTTTTTCCATAGAGCTATTGGAAGAATTTAGTCCACTGGTAGAAAGACTTGGATTTGATGAAAACTTTGTGGATATCACAGAGCTGGTAAAGAAGAGACTAGTACGACTGCAAAGAGATGGCTGTTCCAGCGTGTCTGTATCTGGGCATGTGTATAATAATCAACGTAAGTGGATATGCACTATTTTTCTAAAAGATTTTATTACATTTTAGTAAAATTTAGTACAGAAAATATCTTTAACTAAATTTATTTAATTTTCAAAACTGCATTATAACACATTTCCTATTCAATACAGTATCGCCTCAAAAAGTTTGATTTTTCCATGTGGTTACACTGCCAGGAACTGACTTGTAACATACCATAATTTCACATCTGAGAGTCTCATTATTTTGAGAGTCATCTGTACTTTTCTATACTAATGTCAGTGGAATTTCAGTGTACTCAGTGAATTGAGAGAGGGTTTTTTTTTTTTGTTGTCTTCAGTTTGAGCTTGAAGTAATACCTTCATATTAGTTCTTGCAAAATTTTATATCAACTGTTGCTATAATTTTTAATACAGTTCTAAGAAATAACTGTCTTAATAAGATCTCATTCAATTAATGTTCACGCTTGAATAGCAGAGGTGGATACCTTCCATTTATCTTAATTAACCAATACCGTATTCCTAAATCTTTAATTCATTTACTTTTCGCTTTGGATATATTGAGGCAGGAGCCTGTTACATGATGGCATTTAAATATTATTCTTTAATATGCATTAAACACTTGTAGAGTGCATTTATCCTTAAAGTACTTTCCAAACATTAATTCTCCCCATACTTCTATGATGCTAGAGGAGTGGTAACCAAATCTTTGATCGCTATTAACTGGTAGATTCTGGAGCCTCTGCCAGTTAATTTTGATCCTCTGGTAGGCTGTCTCTGACTCTCTGACCCCATGTTGCTCCCAGAAGCAGCCAGCTGGCTGAGTGCAGGCACATCTCCTGAGCTCCTGGGATGTGGGAATGAGGTAACTGCATGCTGCTTTTGTCCCAGCACTGTCTAAAAGCAGCTTCCATTGGCCAGGAATCATCTAATAGGGGTGGCGCTTGTGGGCATGGGGAGCAGTGCAGCACATGGAGATACTCTCTCTTTCCTCCCCGCCACCCCGAAGGGCTGCGCTCAGCCAGCCAACAGTTTCCAGGAGCAGTGTGGGGTCAGGCAGAGACAACTTTCCTGAACCCCACTGTGCTGCTACTGGCCCCAGCTTGCATCTCTATCCCCTGTGCCAGGCCACAGTCTGCACTCATACTCTCTTCCAAAACTCACATCCCTCACCCTGTCCTGCACCCAACATTCTGCTCCATCCTGCACCCCAAGTGTTGGGGTGCAGAGTGAGAGGTGCAAGTTCTGGGATGGAGTTTGGGTTCAGGAGGGGGCTCTAGGCTGAGGCAAACTCTCTCCCAGAGCTTTCACTTCTTGCTCTTATACCTCAACTCTGTCCCATCCTGGAGCCACTTTATTCACTAAACTTACTCCCAGAACCTTCACCCCTCACTCCCTCCTACATCCCTATCCTTTGCCCCTGCCAGATAAAAGTGAGGGAACGAGTATGGGTTTGGAGTGGGTGGGGCTTTGGGGAAAGGACGGAGCCTTGGAAAGGGTAGGGTAAATCCTGCTCTTAAATTCAAAAAGTGATCTTGGGCATAAAAAGATTGGAGACTGCTGTGCTAGAGTATTACCCTTTTAATTTTGAGGTAAGAGGTTAAGTTACTTGTTTGCGGTTAAACACTGAGTCCATGGCAGCACCAGAAAGAGAACCCAGAAAGAGTCCTTACATGCATTCCCTTGATCTACCCAGTAGACCACACTCTTTCCCATAAAGCTTTTAATAGGCTATAAGCATATGTATCTTTTATTAGTGAATGAACCTGTAGTGATTTGAGCAGTCATTGTTAGCTGAGAAGTTTGCTTTTTGTCTTCACAGCTGTCAGTTTAAATGATGTGATACATATAAGACTTATCATTGGATCTCAGATTGCAGCAGAGATGAGGGAAGTCATGTACAATAGATTGGGTCTTACAGGCTGTGCAGGAGTGGCTTCTAACAAATTACTATCTAAACTAGTATCTGGAACCTTCAAACCAAATCAGCAAACAGTTCTTCTACCTGAAAGCTGTCAGGACCTATTAGGCAGCCTCGATCACATCAGAAAAGTGCCTGGTAAGAGATTTGTGCCACAATCTTTCATAGAAACACTGTGGGGATTCATAATTTTAATATACGCTATATTTTAAAAACTAAAGTAATTTTTAATCTGTTTTTTCATATTTATATTTACTTTTTGCATTTTATGCCAACTAGCCAATGAAACTATACTCGTTTGTTCTAATTGTGTTTTTTAGTCTGTCACTTTTTGGTTCTGCACTAACATAAGTACTGTAGTATTTGGCTTGCAAATACTTAAAATAATGTATAAATCTTGTACTGTTTTCATTGGAGCCCAAAAATTGTTATCAGTACTTACGTAACTTTTGGGGAGAAAAATAGCTCAATCCTAAAATGTAATTCTGAATTACTTGAAAATGTTGCCTCAAGGAACTTCCAGTTCTATAATTAAAAACATGTTTTATAATGTCTAGTTTTACCTGGAAAGACACTAATATTTACAGAGAAAATTATTTTGATTTAACCAAGTAAATATTTAGTATTTTATATACATTATACATTGCAAATACAATTTGCTAAGCATATCTCAATCTTTTAAATAACCTTCCCGTATGCTATGTTGTTTTCTAAAGAAATGTTAACTCAAGTTATCACACATCCTTTTTCATCTAGGAATTGGCTATAAAACTACCAAGCGTCTTGAGTTGCTGGGTCTCAGCAGCGTGCGTGATCTACAGACCTTTTCACCTGTAATACTAGAAGAGACACTAGGAGTTTCAGTTGCTCAGCACATTCAAAAGCTCAGCTATGGAGAGGATGACTCCCCTGTGGCTCCCTCAGGACCTCCTCAGGTACAAATGATGTAGGAAAATACAATTTTTCAGAATGAGAAAGATGGCACTATTTTAGTACCATTTTGCTGAGCTAGATGATATCCAGTCATAAAGAAATTAGCAAATGTCATGCTGGAACAGACCAGTACTCCATCTGTTCTGGGACCCTGGCTCTGACAATGGTTAGCACAAGCTGCTTCAGGGTAAGGTATAAGAAATCCTGCAGTTATGGGATAACTTTCCCTACCCCCCATAATTAGAGGTTGGCTTATGGCTTAAACCATGGCAGTTCATACCCCTTCCAAAATTATTTTAATTTTATGTATATTTATTATAACTTGGGATATTCTTGTTACTTCTATTAATGTATGATCCTTTTTTGAACTCTGCTGAACTCTAGGCCTATTGATATTTTGTGGAAATAAGTTCATATATGAATTATGTGGAAAAAGCTATTGCCTTTCATATATTTTGATTTGCTTGATCACTTGGTAATACACAATTAAAAGAACTATTGCATTTATTTCAGTCCCTCAGTGATGAAGATTCTTTTAAAAAATGTTCATCAGAAGCGGAAGTTAAAAAGAAAATTGAAGAACTACTTGTTAACCTTTTAGACAGGTGATTCTCTTCATTTGTTCTTATTGCTGACCAAGTTTGTGACCTGAAAGGACATTGGGCATATGTAAAATTCTTGTCTCCTATTTTACAGAGAATACATTGGTCTTGCTGCTCCTCTACCACACCTGTCTCACTAACTATTTCCTCATTACTTTTTGTCCATTTTGTCTGAACTTGTGAAATGTGCCCTTTCCAACTTTTGCCTCAAATTCCCCTTTTGCAACTCCATCTTGGTTCTATCTCCCAATCTGGCTTTCACCTTCCTCACTTCATTGCAACTGTTCTCACTAAGGTCTGTAAGCTCTTCCATTCTTTCCTTCTCAGCACTTCTTTCTAAAGATCTTGTCTTCCTTTTAGCTTTTATGATTCTGTCCACTCCTCTTTCTCCTTTATCGCTGATCATCTTGCATTGTATCTTTATGTCCCCTCCAGTCTCTTCTATTTTCTTGGGCTATGTCTACGCTGTGGCCTTCTTGCGGAACAGGCTTTTGTGTATAAAAGGGGGGTTTTGCACAAAAGCCTGTTGCGCAAAAATGGCTGCTCATTAATTATGTAAATGAAGCGTGGTGATATTCCATGCCGAGCTTCATTTGCATAAGCTTTTCTGCAAGAAGGCTACAGTGTAGATGTAGCCTTGGTGATTTTATGGGCTGCCTCTCTCTCCTCTGTCTCTGGGTGGTATTATCTATTTGAATGATGTCTCTGAGGACCGTGTTCAGCCTGTTTCTCTAACATCTCTACAATGTCGTGCCATCAACTTAAGCTCAACATGGCCAAAACTGAACTCGTAGTTTTGCCATCCTCTATTCTGCGCAACCGTAGGTAACACCATCATCATTCCTCTTTCTCAGTTTTATAAACTAGGGATTATGTTTAACTATTCTCTCTCCCTTGCCCCTCAAATCCAGGCACTATCCATATTATGCCTCTCCCACAACATCATCAAAATACTTCCCTTTATTTTTTTTTCTTCATTAAACAGATTAGTAGAATTAATTTATTCCCCTTCTTTCTTAATTACTGAGTCCACCACAAGTACATCTATACTATATTGTATGCTCAGGGTTCGGATTCTCTTTTCCAGATTTAAGAAACTTGGTTCTTTCAGTCTTCTCTCACAGTCGTGTTTTCTAGACCTTTAGGCTCCCTTCCATCTAAACACAAAGGCTACCTCCAGACTGCATCCCTCTGTCAGCAGAGGGATGCAAATGAGCCCGGGATTTAAATATCCCGGGCTTCATTTGCATACTCATGTTCGGGTGCTGTGCCGATCACGTCCTTTCGAAAGTGAAAGTAAAGTCTAGCCATGGCTCTGCCAACAGCAGGGAGCTTTTTCCACAGATCCTGTACTCCTCAAAAAATGGGGAGTACAGGATCTGCTGAAAAAGTTCCCCACTGTTGACAGAGCCGCGGCTAGACTTTACTTTTAAAGTACCTAATCTACATCCCTCTGTTGGCAGAGGGATGTAGTTTAGACTCACCCAAATTGTGCTAACCCAGTATAACCCATACACCTATCATGGTTCACTGCCCCATGTAGTGGGACTTAGACCACTTACAGCAAGTGATAAGAACAAGGGAGCTCTACAGCCTTAGCTGAGAGCCAGCTGGTTTATAGCTCAACCTGTAGAGGCTCCTACACTAAGTTCCAGAGGTTACAGGTTTACATCTTCCCAGTGGCAGTTACACCAGTGCTTGGATCTAGGGTTTCAGGACATCATAGGGATGGAGGGTTTGAGCTTGAGTTAGCCTTCCATTCTACCAGTGCAGAATTGTTCCCTTCAGCATACTTTCTAGTACAGTCATTCTCAATTTTTTACATACCAGGACTGCCTTTTAATGCTCGGACCTTACAACTGCTTAGCAATATGGGATGGGCAAGGCAGTTGCATCTCTAGATTGAAAATCATATTCTAGTAGTTCTAGCAGTCCATTTCTAAAAATCTCAAGCAATGGGGCTCCCACCACTATTTTAACAGTAAGTTGTTTTTCTGTGTTTTCAACTGTGTGCAATAATAAACAAAATCTATTTATTGAAACCACATGTAAAAATGTGAAGAAATAAACACATTGCTGATAGAGTTGAGTTAGGCAGCACTAGAATGGTTGAATGGGGAAAATGAGGCAGGAAAGAAATTAAACCTAAAGAAACTCTTTGTATATTTTATACTGTTGCCATTGTGGTGTTTCACTTTCTTGATGGGTTTAAAAAAGAAATACTGATTCAATTGCTTTGAAATAAATTGTAAAACAGTGGTAATGTTAATTGCTTTGCACACTTTTATTTTTTTCAGAATATCCAAAGATGGAAGAAAGCCACATACCGTAAGATTAACCATCCGTAAATTTTCATCAGCCAATAAATGGCTTAATCGGGAGAGTCGTCAGTGTCCAATTCCATCTCACATCATTCAGAAATTTGGGACAGGTAAAAGCTCTTTTGTAGTTGTGTTTTCAGGAAGTGGTTTTTTTTTTTTTTTTTAAGTTTTAGTTGAATTTAAGGATTCCTTTTAATGCACAATATAATGTTTGAAATTGTAACAGCGGTCTCTCTTTTAATTTAAGAGGTGCCCAAGTATTTGGTACAATCATAGGAACAGTGAAATAACTTCTCTCTTAGGAAGGAAGGTTTATCAGTCTACTAACTTCAGTATCAATAAAGTTTCAAGCATTAAGGTTACCTTTATTTTGTTTTAAATTACTTTTAAAAAACAGCATATGAAACATTGTTCAGAAACATAGATTTAATGTGGTTTTATGTGACAGCTGAGGACTCATCACCGCAGAGTAAAGCAGAAGAATAACTTCTCTTGTCTTCCTTACAATTCTCCTGTTAATACATCCCAAGATGATTTTTTTGCAACAGTTTCATACAGTTGACTCATATTTAGCTTGTGGTTCACTATGACCCCTAGATCACTTTCTGCAGTACTCCTTCCTAGATAGTCATTTCCCATTTTGTATGTGTGCAACTAATTATTCCTTACCATGTGGAGTATTTTGCATTTGTCCTTATTAAACTTCATCCTATTTACCTCAGACCATTTTTCTAGTTTGTCCAGATAATTTTGACCCTATCTTCCAAAGCACTTGTAACCCCTTCCAGTTAGGTATCACCCACAAATTCTATGGCATTGTCTAAATCATGAATAAATTGAATAAATATTAATTAATAAATATTGAACAGAACCAGACACAGAACTGATCCTTGTGGAACTCCATTCATTGTGCCCTTTCACCATGACTCTGAACGATTGATAACTACTCTCTGGGAACAGTTATCCAACCAGTTATGCAGCCACCTTATAATAGCTTGAATTCGGTTGTATTTCTCTAGTTTATTAATGAGAAGGTCATTTAAGACTCTATCAAATGCCTTTCTAAAATCCAGCTATACCACATCTTCCACTTCCTCCTTATCCAGAAGGCCTGTTATCTTGTTAAAGGAAGCTATCAGGTTAGTTTGACATGATTTGTTCTTTACAAATCCATACTGCTTATTATCCTTTAGACTTTTACAAATTGATTGCTCCATTATCTTTCCTAGTACAGAAAGATATTGGTCTGTTATTTCTTGGGTTGTCTTTAGATCACTTTTTATAGATAGGCACTGTATTTGCCCCTTCTCCAGTCCTCTGGAATCTCTCAGGTATTCCATGATTTCTCAAAGATAATTGCTAATAGCTCAAATTTCTTGTCAGTCAGGTCTTTGAGTATTCTGTGATGCATTTCATCTGGTCCTGGTGACTTGAAGACATTTCACTTGTCTAAGTAATTTTTAACTTCTTCATTCCCTATTTTAGCTTCTGAACCTACCCCATTTTCATGAGGATTCACTGTGTTAGGTGTCCAGTCACCACCAATCTTGTTGTGTGTTTTAGTTTTCACCAAGTCATTAAGCATCTCTGTCACATATATAGTCTTCCCTCTCTGAAGCCAGCCTTTGTCCATCCTAAATTGTGATCACAGTCTTTGAGTTGCCACTTTGTAGGAGTGTATCTTTTCCCCATATCTGACCACTTTGCTATTCAGCATCATCATGTCTTCTGTCCTAGTAAACATAGGATTTAATAAAATATTGTAATTATAGACAGGAATTAGTAAAGGGTTTTCCCTCTGAACCAGTCTAGACTGGACGAGACCAAATTTATTATGATGTGATATGTTCACCTAGTCCTACATAAAGTGAATAGGTGGTCTCAGTTTAGATCTCTGTCAGATATCCATATTGCACAAATTGGAATTAGCTTTCATTAACTGAATCTGTTTGAGGATGATTAAATAGAAGTGGAGAGTGAGCTACTGTCAGTTGTATAGAGAGGCTTTTTTCACTTTCAGTTTAATTGTTTACTTAAATTGACCACTTTTCCAATTATCACATTACTTTTCAAGAGAGAGAGCAGGGCAAAACAAGGGACCTTGTATCATTAATGTCAATTAATGTAGAGTTTCTGTGGGCATATCTATAGTGTTGTCAATCTGGCATTTCTGGCAAGCATAATTCAATTTAAAAAAAAGGTTAATTACAAGAGGCTGCTGAGTTCAGCTTTTTATTTTCAGATCAAATAAATGCTGCCTTGTCAGAGCTGTGGATGGGCAAAATACAGTTTGTAGGCTGGATTTGTCCTGCCAAGTTGCCGGATCCAACATTTGGACTGCCCCACCAAAACCTCGGGCACAGAGCAGCCAGTTGCTTTAGAACAACCCCACACTGCTTTAAGCAGCTGGCTACTCCCGGTGGTGCTCTGTTCTCGGGAGAGGGGGAGGCTTTGCATGCTGTCCCCATCCCCCAGCAAAATCTGTCAGCTCCTATTGTCTGAAAACTGCCCAATAGCAAGTGAGATATTTTGCTGGGAGGCAGGGGCAGTATACGAAGCCTCCTCGTCCCCCAGCACCCAGACCAGAGACCCACAAGGAGTAACCAGACATTTTTAGCTGCCTGGGACTGTGGCAGGCAGGAAGCCTGCTTCAGGGTCCTGCAGGGTTGCTGGCCGGGAGCTGTGTAGGTAAGTGCCTCCCAGCCAGGGCCTGCACCTGGCACCCCACTTCATCCCACACATCAACTCCCTGCCCCAGGCCACCCTTCCCCTTCTACCACAGGTGATCATCCAAATCCTCTGAACCTCCCCCTTCCAGGACACAACTCCCTCCCATACCCTGCATCCTCTCTTACACATCTTCCCCAGGCCAGAATCCTCTCCTTTACCCATACCCCCATCTCATAGCTTGCACTTCAAGCCTCTGCCCCAGATCTGCACCCAGCCTTCATCCCACACCCAGCACCCCCACCATAGCTGCTTTAGAACAACCCCACATTGCTTTAAGCAGCTGGCTGCTCCCTGTGGTGCTCTGCTCTGGGGAGTGGGGGAGGCTTTGCGTGCTGTCCCCATCCCCCAGCAAAATCCGTCAGCTCCTATTGTCTGGAAACTGCCCAATGGCAAGTGAGAGATTTTGCTGGGAGGCAGGGGCAGTGTACGAAGCCTCCACGTCCCTGGTCGCCCAGAGCAGAGACCCACAAGGAATAACCAGACCACTTGACCCTTGACCACTCACTAAAATCTTGGAGTTGTCCCCATCAAAAATTATTGCCCACCCATAAGAACAGCCAATACTGGGTCAGACCAAAGGTCCATCTAGCCCAGTATCCTGTCTGCCAACAGTGGCCAATGCCAGGTGTCCCAGAGGGAATGAACAGAACAGGGAATCATCAAGTGATCCATCATCCCCTGTCGCCCATTTCCAGCCTCTGAAAAACAAAGGCTAGGGACACCATTTCTGCCCATCCTAATAGCCATGGCTAATAGCCACCACGGACCTAACTGCAATGAATTTATCTAGCTCTTTTTTGAGCCCTGTTAGGGTACGTCAGCACAGCAGCATTATTTTGAAATAACTGACATTATTCCGAAATAAAATAGTCTGTGTTTACACTACGAGCAGTTAATGTCAAGCTGGAGGACTTCTTACTCTGACTCCTGTAACCCTCATTTTACAAGGAATAAAGAACGTCAAAGGAAGAGTGCTCTTCCTCGGACTTCTTGCTGTATAGACAGTATCAAGAGTCGAAATAAGCTATTTCGACTTAAGCAACGCAATTAACGTAGCTGAAGTTGCGTAGCTTATTTCTGCTTTATCCCTGCTGGTTAGACGTATCTTTAAAGTTCTGGCCTTCACAACATCCTCTGGCAAGGAGTTCCTCAGGTTGACTATGTGCTATGTGAAGAAAAACTTCCTTTGGTTTGTTGTAAATCTGCTATCTACTGTCATTTGGTGACCTGTAGTTCTTATGTTATGGGAGCAAGTAAATAACATTTTCCTTGTTCACTTTCTCCACGTCAGTCATGATTGTATAGACTTCTGTCACATCTCTCCTTAGTCTCATCTTTGCTCAACTGAAAAGTCCCAGGTTTTTAATCTCTTTTCATATGGCACTGTTCCAAACCCCTAATAATTTTTGTTGCCCTTTTTTCTGAACTTTTTCTAATGCTAAGAGATCTTTTTTGAGATTAGGCAACCACATCTGTACATAGTATTCAAGGTGTGGGTGACCCATGGATTTATGCTGTGGCAATAAGATATTCTCTGTCTTATTTTCTGTCCCTTTTTTAATGATTCCTAACATTCTGTTTGCTTTTTTGACTGCTGCTTCACATTGAGGCTTTGTCTACACTGCAGGCAAAAGCTGTAATTTGTCTACACCCCTGGCAAAGCTGTAATTGTAAGCCCTCACACTTCCTATGAGCTGAGATTTTTTTCAATTCATTGAACAATTAGGATAAGTGCCAGTTTATTCTGCATTAGTGCAAGTGTTGAAAGTCCAGAGTGTGTGTGTGTGTGTGTGTGTGTGTGTCTCTTATGTACAAACCTTAATTCCTTTCATCCCCTTGTACTGTGGAAAGGTTAAATTAATTCTGCTATTTGTTTCCATTTCATATTTAGGAAGTGATAATGTTCTGACCCCATTAGTTGGTATCCTTATGAAACTGTTTAGGAAGATGATAAAAGTGGATGCACCGTTTCATCTTACCCTTCTGAGTGTCTGCTTCTTAAATCTTAAAGCTTTGCCTAGCCTCACCAAAGGATCTATTGGTTTTTATTTAACTCAGTCGTCACCCCCTTCAAGTTCTGGCAAAGTAAGTTGAAGATTATCAACAACTGTCATTCAGATCACGTGCATTAATTTAATACTGGGGCAGTATATATACTGCAGTCTCTTTTAATGACTTTTAAATACTTTAGTCCCAAATATCAAGTTGTAAAAATGAAGAACTCTGTGAGCTCTCCTGAGTACAAGATGTGTTTATGCTGTCCTCCTTTGGTAGTTTTTTAATCTGTTTTCAATTACTGTGTCTTCAGTGGGCTAATACTAGGCAATATAAACTTCATTACTTTGGCAATGATAGAAGAGCTTGTGGAGAGAAGTGCTGAAGCCAAGTATTTCAGAAGTGGATGCCTAAAATTAGGTTTCTCATTGACTTTAATGGGAGCTCTGCTGCCTGCTCAGCATTTCTGAAAAAATCAAACCACTTAATTAGGTGCCTAAATATGAAGTTAAGAGCCTACGTTTTCAGCATCCGTTTTTAAACCTCAGTGCTTCTATAATATGTGGTCTGTAGATCATGGTGGAACTGAACTGACCTAAGTATTTATCCCTCACAAAATATATTTAAGAGTTTAGCTTGAATTAAGTCTTGTTAAAGTGCCCTTTGCCTTTTGTGTACTTAGCTATATAGGTTTCTTAAAATACTGAATTGCTTTACTTCTGGGGGCATTGTGCACCAAAAATTAAAATTCTGTACACAAGATTTTAAAATTCTGCAACATTTGTCCAAAAAACCCACTACGTAATCATGCCGCTTTCATTTGTTTTAAAATCAAAATACGTGTTGGCAAGTATATCTGTAACAATACAGACACACACAAAATTTCCCCAGCAGTAGATAATTAAAGAAACTCCTGTGATATTTCTTTTTCCAGAGCCCAGTTGCAGCCCCTAGGGACAGCAGCCATTTCTCTGGGTGGGGAAGTAGAAATGCTACACGCACAACATTTAATTTCTGCATTGCACAAAAGTGATGCAGAATTTCCCCAGAAGCACCATATGCTATTGATTCATAGTCTGAATAGGGTAGGATTTCATGTTCAGGTCTCACTTTTATAATTTAAATCCAACTATGAAGTGTTGCTTTAATATACATTTTTAATAGAAACATAGGGAAGTTGACAAAAGACCATGGTTGAAATCTTGGCTTCATTGAAGACACTAGTAAGACTCCCATTGGTGTCAGTGGGGCTAGCATATTCTCAGATATCTATATTTTTTGTATTTGTGTGTTTGAGAGCCACTGTACTATTTATTATTTAAAATCTATTTTATATTTTTAAATTTGATGTTAAATTATCAAAATTCTCCCTATGTGAGCTGGTATGCGCAGGGTGCTGGCTTAAAAGCTGGCTTTCCCCATGTACCAGCTCCTGCCTACCCCCTTCTCCTCCTCACAGGGGCAGTCTGATAGAGGCAGCAGCATGGGGAGGTGGGGAGTAGTCAGCTTGGTGGGAGCCAGTATGCATGGAAGCTGGCTTGAGAGCCACCTCCCGCGGGTCTCCTCCTTCCCTTCCCTCCCCCCCCCCGATGCTGCTGATGATGCCAAGGCAGTAGCATGGATGGGGGGTAGTCGGCTTGGCAGGAGCCGGTACACGCAGGAAGCCAGCTTAAAAGCTGTCTCCCCATGTGTACCGGCTTCTGTCTGCCTCCTGCACCCTCCCCCTCACAGGAGCAGTTGTCAGTGCCTTGCTGCCTCACATGGGCAGTAGGCTCAGCGGGAGCTGGTACATGTGGGGAATTGGCTCCCATCTGCCCTCTCCACACTGCTGCCTCTGATAGAAGTGGCAGTCGGCTTGGCAGGAGCCAGTACCGGCTGGGAGCCAGCTTGGAAGCTGGCTCCCCACGTGTACCAGATCCTGCCTGCCTCTTCCCACCCTGCTGCCTCTCTGGGAGGCAGCAGATGGGAAAAGGCAGGCTGCTCTGAGGGAACTGGAGTGTGCAGGGAGCCAGCTTATGGGCACCAACTCCCACAGTCCCCTGCTCCCCCCGCCCCCCCCGCGTTGAGTCTGTTACAGAGGCATCAAGGGGAGGGGTAACCATTAGGATTAACCAATGACTCAAGCTTATCCGTTAATCATGTAAACGACACAAGCTAACATCCTTAATACGTGTAATCATGGCCACAAATCAAATTTTATACATGCAAACAGAAAATTACATCTATAATTACCAATATTTTATATGTAATTACTCCCTTAGGTGGGATGTGCAAAGTGTGTATCTTTTTTATTCTTGCTGCTTCTCCTTTTTTCATGGCACATTTGTCCACAGCTGACCCTCTTCAATTCCACAATCTGTCCTACAACCTATTTGCAGACACTCATCTCTTACCTCCCTACCTCTACCAGTCTTTGCAAACACACATATCTTCTCTTTTCTCTGATAATTACAGGTACACACAGGCTCATTCTTATTTCTGGGATGCAGCATGATTTGGTTTGAAAGTCTGGGCTTTTAAAATTTTCTTTGGATGCTAACTTTAATGATACATACTCTGTACGTAAGTAGGCATATTGAGGGACTCTGCTGTAGCTGGGCTGTGAAACACTATTGTGAGAGACCCAGTTTAATGTTGCTTTTTAAATTACTTGTTTTACAACCCCAGAAAAATTCTTTAAATATCTGGTCAATTATCAGTCTCTATGTCTATATTACATAGAAAAATCTCTGTAGCAGGATGATTTAGTGGTAATTTTTTTCTGTGAGGAAGCAGGGTTTTTAAGGAATCACTGTCAGTAAAATTGTATTTATGGCATGGTATACTTTTAATTATTTAAAATTTTTCTTAAGTAGCATGTAGCTAAATAATATGTTTTATGTTGCAGAAAATGGAAGGTGACCAGGTGAACTCCTGCAATTTTGTACCAGATGGAAGAATTAGAAGTATAAGAACTAGAGAATCTTCACTAGACACTAACAAACGCAGAGAAGAAACTGGAATGCATGTTTGCTCACTTCATTTGCTTCCTGCTGGCATTGACCAAGAGGTCTTCAGTCAGCTTCCAGAAGACATTAAAGGGGAAATTGTTTCTGGCAAAACTGGGGAAAGGATCCATATAAAGAATGTTTTGAGTCAGCCATTACCTTTTTCTCAAGGAGCACTACCATTCTTTGCTCAAGAAAAAATGTACTCTTCCCCATATTCCAGAGGAGCAGATTGTACTGTCAGCAGTTTGGTAAGCAGTGAATACTTGACATCTACCAGTGAGCTGGTGAAAGCCATTATACATAGGCCTAATGCTAGTTGTATTTTCAATTTATAGGATCTTCCTGAGTATTCCGAAAGTGCACAAATGGATAACTGTATGGAGAAAATTCGGAAGCAAGCACTGAATTTCAAGAGCACTGATTCAATTGTATTGAACTTACAAAGTCAACAACATTTTCTTCAGTCCCACAGTTCAGACAGCAAAGAACAGCCCATTGGAACAGCCTCTCAGGATAAGGATCATAGAGAGCAAGCATCAGAAGAAGGAAGAATTGTATTTCCTCCTAATGTTGACCCAAGTATTTTTTCTGAACTACCCACAGAAATGCAAAAGGAACTTCTGGCTGAATGGAAGAATCTCAAGCCTGTATCCAAACTGCATATGAATAAACCTGAAAAACTAAAGACAAACAAAGCAAAAAAGAATGTGGTGTTGTGTTCACCACCGTCTAACAGTTTATTAAGGTATTTTAAACCAAAGTGATTATTATATACATAATACAGAGATGACTGATATAAAATATTTGTGATAAAATGAGGACACCATAAACCTCGGAGGCAATGCAATCATATTCATGCATTAAAGAAAGATATTTTAAAGTGTATTGCAAAAAAAGCATACGAAAACAGACTTAAAACTATAACAATAAAACTATTGATAATTTCTTTTGAAAGTGATTAATATTATGTACAGGAGACCCTTGCAATTCACGTTTCTACATATTTGTGGGGGCTCCTGTCCCGGGGAACTCGCCACAACTGTCAGGAGCTGCATTGAGTTCCCAGCAGCTGCAGTGAGTTTCCAGTGGCTCCGAGCGTTTCAGTGAATTCTGTAGCCGCAGGGAGCTCACCTTTGGGACCGGGATCCACGTCTCCCAGTAGTCACAGATTTTTCCATTTGTGGTGGATGCAGGAACGCATCGACTGTGAATGGCAAGGGTTTCCTGTGTTCTTGGGTTAACTATGAGATTAATGTTTTATTTAGTCCAAAGAGCGCAGCAAGGGAGACTTACTTCCCCTAAAAGACACATTAGGTAAGATAAACCTCTAGTTGTACAGTACATACAAAGACTTTTGGCCACCGTGGGCCAGATCCGACCTGGGGAGGCCCTGCTGCTCTCCAGCCCCGAGGCCAATTGCCCTAGGGACAGGGAAGCGCGCAGTGCTTAGTCAACCACCAGGGTTGACTAAGTGCTGTGCACCGGAGGGCAGGGAGCAAGAGATATCACATGCTCCCCCCGCTCCCAGGCCAATCAGGGCCCAGGGGGTGGGGGAGTGTGCACACTTTCTTCCCAACCTACAAGAAGTGTGCAGTGCTTCTAAGCAGTGTGCGCTTCTGGAAGGGCAGGAGGAGACTTCACATGCCTGATGGGCCTGGGGTGGGAGGGAAGTACGTGAGGTCTCCTCCCACCTTGTGGGGGAGAGCGGGGGGCGTGTCTAAGCACTGCATGCTTCTTGCAGAATGGGGGCAGGGAGGGAGGAGACTGTGCCCGCTTCTTCCCCCGCCCCCAGGCCAGTCAAGACTTGGGAGCAGGGGGAGCATGCAAAGTCTCCTCCTGCCCTGCAAGGGGCTTGGCACTTAAAGTCAACTGCCAGCTTCTGCTTAGCTGGTGGTTGACTCTAAGTGCAGCTGTCCCTTTCATGACAGTGACTTTCTGTGCTCCTCCTCTCCCAGGCCCTGATTGATCTTGGGGTGGTGGTGGGGGAGTGCACAAAGTCTCCTCCCACTGCCAGGGACATAGGTGCCTAGAGGGAACCTCCAGCTGTTCAGAACAGCTGGCAGTTCTCTCCAGGCCAGGGGAGGCAAAGAGTTCATGTGCTTCCCACCCCCAGACCAATCAGTGTTTGTGCTTGGGGGAGCATGGAAGTGTCCTGGCTCAGCCCCTTCTGCCTGAGGCTCCGTACCTTCTGGGGTAGCCCTGGGCCACGGTCAAAAATTATTGCCCACCCCTGTACTAAGACATTCCAATCCAATTTGAAATGTGTATAATTGTTCTTGTATCATCCAAATGGCATCCATTAGGGCTTCGGTGTTCTTCTGTTAAAACATTTTTTAAACTCTTAAAATACAGAAAATATTTACTTGGACAGTGGGTCTTATGAAACTAGTGGAATAAAGAGAGAATACTACTGTTTTCTCAGTAGTTATAGTCACTAACAGAAATAAAACAAATCAGTAATGTAAACCATGCATCATGTACTGATTGTTCTAATTCACAAAAAAGGCTTCTATTTGTAATTGGAATAGCTGCCAAGACATTTGTCAGCATTTTCAGCCATTCATTAGGCACCGGTTTGATAAGATGCTTAAGAATGTGCTTACCTACTGTGCTGATTTACTACAATATGGATTTAGAAATATATATTTTTAAATTTGGCCAATGAAGACTGATTACAAAATTGATGTTTAAATGTTAGCTAATTATTGTTGCAAAGTAACTTGTAATATACACGTTTGCAGTTGTTAATACCTTGCCTCTTTTTTTCAAGATGATATAACTTTGAAATGTACTAATCTAATGAGGTATTTGGTATTTTAATAGTAAATGCTTTTAATTATAGGGCAAAATCAAATTATGGTGAAATCTGACTATTTCCTCAGAGGACATACTAATTAGCAATTTCTTCATAGCAAAACTACCTCACAATAACTGTACACAAAAAAGCTATGTCTAGACTTCCCCCTCTTGCGCAAGAAAATATGCAAATGAGGCAAAGCAGTGAATATCGCTGTGCCTCATTTGCATACTTAATGAGCCTTCATTTTTGCACAAGGGGCTTTTGCTCAAAAAGGAGCTGTGTAGATTGCTCCTTTTTGCGCAAAAGCCCATCTACACAGCTCCTTTTTGCGTAAAACCCCCCTGTTGCGCAAGAACCATTCTGCTTTTTTCCAGCAAAAGCCCCTTGCGCAAGGCTTAAGTGTGCAAATGAGGCGTGGTGATATTCACTGCTTTGCCTCATTTGCATATTTTCTTGCTCAAGAGAGCGCTGTATAGATGTAACCCCCATGAACTGATTGCTGTTTCTTTGGTTCAGTGAAGTCTCGCTCTATTTTATGTATTTTGATGGCGACTTGGTTCTGATTTAAAGAAAAAAGGCTTTTTCCTAGAAAGTAGCAAAACATACACTGTTATGCTTAGTCATTATTTCTACTATTAACAGAAGTACATTAAATTAAACTACACATTTACATTTTCCATATATACACTTACAATATTAAAAATCTCAAATCCTTTAATTTTAAAATGAACTTGGATAAAAGCTATATATGATTTATTTGTATACAACTTTCCTCTTATGTTTTGGCTGGGGTGTATAATTCCCTCATAGGCCATGTTTTCTAGACATTTAATCGTTTTTGTTGCTCTTCTCTGGACCACCTCCAATTTCTCCACATTTTTCTTGAAATGTGGTGCCCAGAACTGGACACATTACTTCAATTGAGGCCTAATCAGTGCAGAATAGAGTGGAAGAAGGAGTTCTCATGTCTTGCTCACAACACTCCTCTTAATGCATCCCAGAATCATGTTTGCTTTTTTTGCAACAGTGTCGCAGTGTTGTCACGCGGTTGACTCGTATTTAGCTTGTGGTCCACTATGCCCCCTAAATCCTTTTCAGCAGTACTCCTTCCTAGACAGTTGCTTCCCATTCTGTATGTGTGAAACTGATTGTTCCTTCCTAAGTGGAGTACTTTGCATTTGTCGTTATTAAACATCATCCTGTTTATCTCAAACCATTTCTCTAGTTTGTCCAGATCATTTTGAATTTTGATCCTATTCTCCAAAGCACTTGCAACCCCTCCCAGCTTGGTATCACTGCAAACTTAATAATCGTACTCTATGTCATCATCTAAATTGATGAAGATATTGAACTGAACCGGTCTCAAAACAGACCCCTGTGGAACCCTACTTTATGCCCTTCCAGCATGATTGCAAACCATTAATAATTACCCTCTGAGAACGGTTATTCAGCCAGTTATGCACCCACTGTATAGTAGCCTCATCTAGGTTGTATTTCCCTAATTTATTGATAAGAAGGTAATGTGAGACTGTATCAAATGCCTTACTAAAGTCTAGGTATACCATGTCCACCACTTCTCCCTTATCCACAAGGCTTGATATCCTACCAAAGATATCAGATTGGTTTGACATAATTTGTTCTTTACAAATCCATTCTGGCTGTTACCTATCACCTTATTGTCTTCTAGGTGTTTGCAGATGAATTCCTTAATTATTTCCTTGGCACTGAAGTTTAACTGACTGGTCTAGTTTCCTGGGTTGTTCTTGTTTCCCTTTTATAGATGGGCACTGTACTTACCCTTTCCCAGTCTACTGGAATATCTCTCCACTTCCATGATTTTTCAGAGGTGATAGCTAAAGGTTCAGATACTTACTTTAACAGCTCCTTGAGTGTTTTAGGATGCATTTCATCAGGCCCTGGCAACTTGAAGACATCTAACTTTTCTAAGTAATTTTATCTTGTTACAATAAAAAAAGAACTTCTAAACCTACCCCATTTCCACTAGTATTCAGTGTGTTGGTGGCATCCTGTCACCATCAAACTTATTTCGGGTTTCACCAAGAAGTCATTAAGCACCTCTGCCATTTCCAAGTTTCCTGTTACTGTTTCTTCCTCTTCACTGAGCAATGGGCCGACCCTGTCCTTGGTCTTCCTCTTCCTTCTAATATATTTATATATTTTAATATATTTATTGATCTTACCCTTTATGTCTCTAGCTAGATTTAGCGTGTTTTGTGCCTTTGCCTTTCTAATCTTGCCCTTGCATACCTGTGTTGTTTGCTTCTATTCATCCTTTGTTAAATGGTGGTTATCTAGCAATTTGTACTGACTACAGGATTAGTTAATAAGGACCACTTTGCAGAGCCATAGCGGGGACAGCTTCAGGAGCTGGCTCGGTCCTGGCTCTTGCCCGCTCTGGGAGCCACCTACACTGTGACTCTGCAAATTAAATGTAGTAAGAACCATATGACTCTTACTACATTTAAAATGCAGAGGCACAGCGTCCCGGAGCCAGCATGAGCTGGAACTGCTCGGTCCTGGCTTGTGCTGAGTCCACTAGCCCCTGTTTGTGGCGGCCAGCTCTGTGTGCCGTAAACAAGGGATGCTGCCAGAGCAGCCTCTGTTCACCAGCCTGGCCTGCTATGAACAGGCTCCTTGGTGGCAGCAGCCCCTCTCCGGAGTGGGGCCAAGCTCCTAGCTGGGACCTTGATGGACAGGGGCTGCTTCGTAGCAGCCTCCCCTATCTCTTCCGCCCCCGAACTGACTCCTGTTCTCCCCCCGCTGGCCTCTCATAAAGGCAGCAAGGGGCGGGGTGAAGCGAATAGTTGATACTCCCATTGACTTCCCAATAAGCTCAGGCTCAAGAACTAACTGATCACCATATCTGGGGGTGGACGGGAATTTCATGCCAGATCAGATTGGCAGTGGTATTGGGAGTTTTTGCCTTCCTCTGCAGCATACGGGTCCCTTCTCCACAGTATCTAAATTTTGTACCAAAAGAAACATCCAAAAGTTATTAAATCATATCATGAACTGGAAAAAACAATTTTATAATATTGTCATTGCTTGGATGAGACATGCTACCGCTAGCGACAGCATGGAGATGTTATTGCATTTGCTGGACTCTGTTTAAAAAGCAAGTGCGTTATTCTACAACTGATTTATTCTTTTCTCAAATAGCATTATGTTCTGAACACCATAAGCAATTTTAAAAAATTGTGTCTTATAAAACTTTGAGGTTGGATCTTGTTCCTTTACCTTATCCATTCATTAACATACTTTTCTGTATCTTAACTTTTTAAATGGGTAATTTTAGCCAAATTAAGATTTTCATTCCACTTTGATAGTTATTTAACCAGAAATCTCCTCCAGAAGATATGGACAGTTCATCTTGGTATTATTGGGAATCATATCTAGGACAAGTGCTCTACTAATAACAGACAACTGCTAAAACTACTGGCAACTATTTTTTACAAATATTTTCCATGAATATTTGCTATTAAAACATAAATTGCACAGTGATACATATCTGCACAAGAACAAAGTAAAATCATGAAGTGCTGAATCACAAGAGTAATAAAATAGCATTTTTAAAAGTAAACAAAAGGAGCAAAAACTGTATTTAAAATGTTTTACATAGAAAAGAGTGCAATGTGGGGAATTACCTCACACAAAACCAATTTGTGAATTGCTATGAGATTTTCTGCAGACATGGAAACTTAAGGGATTCTATTAAATACTCAAAATGTGAGACACATTGTTTGGGGGGATATATGTAAAATATTTCACTAAATCAAGGCTGTTGTAGTTTTTCAGTATATCAGCTAGAGGTGCTGACCTGTCTAGGCTTTAGGATGCCTGTGCCTTGAAGAACTGAGCCCTCAGAACTCTATGCTGTGATTTACCATCCTGTGAAAGAGGAAATTAAAAAGTCTCTCTGCTGTCAACCCTGTTTTTTTTGAAAACATGGTAGGTACCTTATCCCATCAGGAATGGATAACTGTTTCCTTCTACCACTGCTCCTTGTGCTGGGGTTTTGCCACCTTCTGGCAGCCCCTCACCCCTGGATGTAACTGCTGCCTTCTCCTCTTCAGATTTTGCTTCTCTTGCTGATGCCCCAGTTGTAGCACATCCTCCTCCCCCCCCCCCCTGTTAATTTCCTCCTCCTGCTTAGATCCTTCCTATTCCTCTGATTTGCCCTCTTTTTTATCTCTGTCAAGAGCAAGTAGCAGAATCTGATTCTGAGAATGGGCAGTGAGGGCAGATTCTTCAGTAGATGCTACAGAACATGCTCAGTTTTGTGATAGTGCTCACTTCAAAGTAAATCATAACATTCTGTTAGATAGCAGTTTCTGACACTACAACCCTGACAGCAAGGCGGGGCATTTCAGCAGAGCAGGGAGCATGGCAGATCATGAGGCTCCCTCCAAATTCATAAGCAGTAGGGCCTGGGGCAATAGGGCAGCAAAATAGGCCATAATACCACAACCTGCAACTACATAAAAATCATTGCAACTGTCAGTCAGAAATAGCCAATTTAAGCTGGAAAACTGCAGTCAGTACAAAAGGCCTACACTTTACAAAATCACAAGAGAGCATTCTCAGGAAGCCAGAAGATTAATTTGCTGTAAGTCATGTTTTGTTTGGGCAGCATGTGGTGACCTTAGTACAGGGGTTTTCAACCTTTTTCTCACTGAGGCCCTCCTCAACAAGCTATGAAAACTCTAGGGCCCAGCAGCTGTACTGGGTGGGGGGACTCAAGGCTTCCGACTGGGGGGAGCACCTTGGGCTGCTATAGTTTGACTTCTGGGGGGGGGGGCAAATCCAGTTCTGCGCAACGGAGTCCAGGGAGGGAGCACCAACTTCATCCCCAGACTCACTTCAGCAGGCCACCCCACCCATCTGGGTGGTGTGGGGGGACAACCAAAAAAGGAGGGGGGTTCAGCTCAAAAGTTTGAAAACTGCTCAGTGTACAGGCAGGGGATAACTAGAAGGTGTGTGCAGTGAGGGGTATAGTTCAGGGTGCAGGGAGAGTGGATAAGGTTTGCTTGTGGGCAGTGAGATAGCTTAGTGTGCAGGTAGGGGCTAGTTAGGGGCTGTGTGAACTGAGGGGCGTAGCTCTAGTCAAGTTGCAGAAACAAGAATAACTAGGGGTTGTGTGCCAGGTGGACTCCCCTTGCAGTGGCTGTTCTCCAAGGGCTCTACTGGCTCCAGGACCTAGGTACTCCATCCCAGGTAGCTATTACCAACAGAGGGAGCAGTCAAAGGGGACTGGGAACTGAGGAGCAGCTGAAACCCTGGGTACCTGCTGCAGATGGGGGCATAAGTAACTAGTGCCAGCAGAGGGATGGGGGTGCAGGGAAGACCACCCAGCAAGACAAGGAAGGGACATGTGGGGGATGCAAATTGCTGAACACTCTCTCCCTCCACAATCGTTGGTTCTATCAAAATCCTGGGCATGAACTGCATTACTCTGGTTGCTCTAGGATTGCATTCTTTGATCTGGATTGACTTGGTAACGTCATAGCGCTCTACAGCCATTCGAGGAAGTGTTTTACAGTGCCGGTTTTCCTTACGATCGTACAAATAAGAAAATGCTACCGGTAGCACATTCCTATAAGGTAGCAGTTTTCCACATTACACAGGCACTGTTGGCTCCTGTAATCACTCATGTAGCTTCCTACAGCCAGAGGGCACCGGAACAATTTTACGGGGGGGGGGGGGGGAGTGCTGCTGATGGAAATTATGTATTCCGTGTTTGCTATTACTACTTTAAGCCAGAAGAGTGGTGGCACCTGTACTTCCAGCACTGCCTACAACTCCCCAGACACTGCTTTCCTGGCTCCTCTCTAGGGTCCTTTTGCGGGTGAACTCTGTCTAGGGCTTCTCAATGGTGGCTCCTCTGGCCTTTCTACAGCGGCCTCCATGGTCTACGGCATGGCCGCTCTGGCCCCTCTAGAACGCGCTCTATGACTCGGCTCGGAAGCCGGTGACACGGGGTTCCAAGGCTCAGTTACGGAAGCGGCTGCCCGGCGAGGAGGCGGCTGCGCGCGCAGCTCGGCCGGGCTCCAGGCTGCGAGGAGAGCTCGGCGGTCGCCATCGCCAGGGGGGGGGGGTCCCGGCCCCGGCCGTGTCCGGGAAGCAGCGCGCCGGCGCGTCAGGCCCGGGCCCGGTGCATGGAGAAGCGGGGAAGGATGGACTGCCCCGCGCTGCCCCCCGGCTGGAAGAAGGAGGAGGTGATCCGCAAGTCGGGCCTCAGCGCCGGCAAGAGCGATGTCTACTACTTCAGGTACCGCCCGGCCGAGCCTCCCCCGCCGGGGCCGGCACCTCCTCCTCTCTCCCCAGACCGGGACACCTTCCCCGCATAGGCGCCCTTCCTCGGGCCCATTCCCCCCGCTGGGGCCGGACACTCCGCCCCGCCGACCGGCACCTCCTTCCTCCTTCCCCGGGCACCCCGCGCCCCGTCAGGCCTCTTCCCTCCGGGGCACCCCACCCCCACAGCCTCTCCGCCCCATATAGCTGCCCCGCCACGTCCCTCCGCGAGGACAGTCGGCTCCCGCGTTTGGCTGCAGCGCTAATCCTACCAGGCAGTGCTCCCGCTGGGGCCAGGATCTGTCAGGCACAGACTCTTCTACTCCTTCTCGCGCCCCCCTCCCCGGCCTGGGACACCCTGTGCCCCTCACTCCAAACAGGGCAGGACATCGTCGCTTGCCCCCACCCCCTTACACATTGCTGGCGGCTTCTCCCTCCCCCAGGCATTCAGACCCCATCTCCTGTTCCCCTCCCCCACGTGTCTCATTCCTGTAGATGTGTACGCTCTCACACGTCACCGGGAAGAACTGAAAGCAAGTGACTTGTCAGAAAACATACATTTAAGAAGTCACTGTCAGGCGGCCATGTCTTTGATCTGCAGATAATTGGTTTAGGGATTAAGGAAAGTTGACAAGCTGTTCTGCTGCCTCTTTTGGCGTTTAGAAAACACTTCCTGCTTAAGTCATAGCACCTGCCTTCCCCTGCAGGATGACTTCTTCCTTTTGGTCTTATAAAAAGCTTGGCTTGATCAAGCTTGAATTAGTGCCTACTTGGGACATATTGTTTTGCACTCCACCCTCTTATGTATATGTTCTTATCTGAAGTCTCCTAAGTGCATTTGCAAATATGGACTTTATTTGTGCACTTAAAGACAGGTGTGCCAGGCCACAGGCTGTTAACAGTATAGATATTTCACGAGAGGACTCATGGAGCCTGATTCTGAAGCAGGAGTAGTTCGGGTTTGAATTCTGAAGCAAGGACTAGTAGAGTCTGTACTGCAAGTGCAGCTATCAGTCTTCAATGTGGCAGTTCTGCAGTGGACTTCTTGCAGATGGACTAGTGCAGTATACCCATTAAATTGCATATGGAAAAGTCCCATGGCCTCATGCAACATCCCATTAAAGTCAGTGATTGTTTCCAACAACTTATTACAGAATCAGGTTCTAAAATACTTAGAACATTTTGGAAGATAAATGAGCCCCTGAGCAATATATGTTGCTTGTAAACTGCAAATTGAATAGCTCTATGTCCCCTCGCCTCCTTTTGGGAAAAGAAAACTAAATAGAAGGCTCACAGCTGTGCCAAGAGAAACACATTACAAACTTGAATCTACCTCTCTTATTTTAAAGCCAGTATTTTAAAATTTGGAGTAAATACTGTTCACAAGTGAGTTTTTTAGCCATAGCAAAATGAGTTTACTCGTTTTTATTCTCAATGCTAAAGTTGTTGAAATCTTTGAAGAGTTCACTTTTAGACAAACAAATTGAAACACTGTTGGTATGTTAATAGTATATGTTGTAGCTATAACTATATTAGATGTTACTACTGTTACAATCACAACAATACTGCAGAATCCCTAGTCTTTCATTTTACTCTCATTCTTTGTAAGTGCCTCATTAGAGGCACTGAAAGAACTTAGTCCTTTTCTTAAAAGAGAAAGGAAACAAATTGTAAGTCTTGGTGCTTTGGCTGTAGGACATAGTCAACTCCACACTGCTGTTTGTTGAAGGCAACACCCTTCTGCCACGGCCAACCTCTGACCTAGTGTGCTTCTATTTATGGCTGTCTCCAATGAGTCATACCTAAAGGTCTCTCCTTAACTTTAAAGTAGTTAAAGTAGGACCGACTCTTTTTTTTTTTTTTCTTTTTTTTTCCCTGTTAGGCCAGTGAAGGGCTAAGTGATTTGCTTTCTCATTGCCTGCTGGGAGCAGGGGGCTGTTTTATTTATCAGTTTATTTAGAGTCTGGTTTCTATTAGCTTTGCAAATAGGATAATTTAAACCATCATGTGTTGCCACTAGATTAAAGAACCACCTATATATGTGGAAGGGGAGCTCTGATTTCCATTAACATTTTAAATCTTTTAAAGGAGATTTATTTGCTATTGTTTTTGTATTACTGCTTTTGTCTGACTTGAACTAACAGCCATAGGCTAGTATGATGGCAGATGATTGTATAGCAGCTGGAATCACTAGCTTTTCCTTGCTGTATTACTACCTTAGACTACGTCTAGACTGCAAGCCTCTTTCGAAAGAGGCTTTTTCGAAAGTATCTTTCGAAAAAGCCTCTTTCAAAAAAGCACGTCTAAATGACAACCAGTACTTTCGAAAAAGCAAGTTGCTTTTTCGAAAGAGGGTACCCAGGCACTCTGGATGCTCTCTTTCGAAACAGCACAGTTTTCATTACATTGCGCCTTTTTTCTAAAGAGCACTTTCAAAAAAAGGCATTCTTCCTCGTAAAACAAGGTTTACTGCGGTCGAAAAAACTGCTGCGTTCTTTCGATTTACTTTCAAAAGAATGTGGCTGCAGTCTAGATGCAGGTGAAGCTTTTTTGAAAAAAGGCTACTTTTTTAAAGGGAAGAAAAAATGAAAAAGTTTTAAAAGCAATTTCAGTTAGCATGACCAACTAAGTCTACTTTTTTTCGAAAAAACCCTGAAGTCTAGACCCACCCTTATTGTGAGCCTGTCTAAAAGCTTAAACTTAAGTCCTCCAATATGTTTCTTATGATTGATTATGGTTCTGGTGATACACTTTACACACATAGTCACTATTCATCAGATATAAATGCCAGATTTTTCTTCAGCCAAACGTTCATTGCTGATAGTAGTATTTTAATGGGAACATTTGATTGAGAACAACTAAGCAATTACAGATAAGCCCTTAAACAGCCATTTAGACAAGCACAGTTTACATGGTTTAGTCCTATGTAACTCTGTCTATCCTTGCCAGAGCTCTGGGGATCTTAATATGCTAAATTTTCTGTATTTTAGGTCCCTGGTTAAAATAGGGGAGAGACAAAACAGTTAATTGAAATAAACAGTAGGGCCACCATCTGCAAAGGCATCCCTTTATTTCACTAGAAGTTAGAAGCTTAAATACCTATGTGTTTTGGGGCTTATACTACCAATTTTTAGCCTGATTCTGTTGCAAACCCTGTGTGATCTTATTAACTTCACTGTGGCTCTACGCTGAGGTTACTGCAGTATTGTGACTTGCTCGTTTTTTGTTTTTGTTTTTGTTTTTAAAGGGAAGAAAAAATAAAAAAGGTTTAAAAGCAATTTCAGTTAGCATGACCAACTAAGTAAATGATGATTGCTAAACAGAACTCTTAGGGCACGTCTACAGAGTCAGGGCTAAAGCCAAAATAAGCTACACAACTTGAGCTACATGAATTGCATAGCTTGTCAAAAATAGCTTATTTTGGCTTTTGGCCCTGTCTGCACAGCTGGAAGTCCAAGAAAGAGCAATCTTCCTCCGACTTCCCTTACTTCAACTCCTGTAATCCTCATTTTACAAGGAGTAAGAAGTCCTCCAGCTCAACATTTTGACATTATGTTGAAATAACTATTTGTAGTGTAGACACAGAGATAACACTGCTATTATTTCGAAATAACTCTGCTGTGTAGACATACCCTTACAGAATAGCAATTATTTGTGATCAATATATTTTACATCTTGAAATTTACTTTGTGTCAGCATTGCATTACAGAATTTTAATATCAAAATCACATAACATGGTTTAGTAATTTGTCATAGAACCACAGAGCTGGAAGAGACCTCAGAAGGTCATCAAGTCCAGCCCCTTGCTCTAGGCAGGACCAATCCCAACTAAATCAACACAGCCAGGGCTTTGTCAAGCCGAGACTTAAACACCGCTAGGGATGGAGACTCCACTACTTCCCTAGGAACCCATTCCACTGCTTCACCACTCTCCTAGTGAAATAGTTTTTCCTAATATCCAACCTGGACCTCTCCCACCACAACTTGAGACCATTGCTCCTTGTTCTGCCATCTGTCACTACTGAGAACAGCCTTTCTCCATCCCCTTTGGAACCTCCCTTCAGGAAGTTGAAGGCTGCTATCAAATCCCCCCTCACTCTTCTCTTCTGCAGCCTAAACAGACCCAACTCCCTCAGCCTCTCCTCATAAGTCATATGCTCCAGCCCCCTTATCATTTTGGTTGCCCACCGCTGGACCCTCTCCAATGCGTCCACATCTTTTTTTAAGTGCGGGGCCCAGAACTGGACACAATAGTCCAGATGTGGCCTCACCAGAGCCGAATAAAGGGGAATAATCACATCTCTGGATCTGCTGGCAATGCTCCTCCTAATGCACCCTAATATGCCATTAGCCTTCTTGGCTACAAGGGCACTCTGTTGACTCATATCCAGCTTCTCATCCACTGTAACCCCCAGGTCCTTTTCTGCAGAACTACTACTTAGCTGGTTGGTCCCCAGCCTGTAACAATGCTTGGGATTCTTCCGTCCCAAGTGCAGGACTCTGCATTTGTCCTTGTTGAACCTCATCGAATTTCTTGTGGCCCAATCCTCCAGTTTGTCTAAGTCACTCTGGACCTTATCTCTGCCCTCAAGCGTATCTACCTCTCCCCCTAGTTTAGTGTCATCTGCAAACTTGCTGAGGGTGCAATCCATCCCCTCCTCCAGGTCATTAATAAAGATATTGAACAAAACCGGTCCTAGAACCGAACCTTGGGGCACTCCGCTAGAAACCGACCGCCATCCTGACATCGAGCCGTTGATCACTACCCGCTGGGCCCGGCCTTCTAGCCAGCTTTCTATCTGTCTTACCGTCCATTTATCCAAGCCACATTCCCTTAACTTGCTGGCAAGAATATTGTGGGAGACCGCATCAAAAGCCTTGCTAAAGTCAAGGTATATCACATCACTGACTTTCCCATGAGCCAGTTACCTCATCATAGAAGCTAATCAGATTGGTCAGGCACAACTTGCCCTTTGTGAATCCATGCTGACTATTCCTGATCACTTTCCTCTCTTCCAAGTACCTCAAAATGGATTTCTTAAGGATCCCTTCCATGATTTTTCGAGGAACCGAAGTGAGACTGACCGGCCTATAGTTCCCTGGATCGTCCTTCCCTTTTTTGAAGATGGGCACTACATTTGCCTTTTTCCAATCATCCGGGATGCCTCCCAGTCTCCACGACTTTTCAAAGATAATGGCCAAAGGCTCCTCAATGACATTTGCCAACTCCCTCAGTACCCTTGGATGCATTAAGTCCAGACCCATGGACTTGTATATGTTTAGCTTTTCTAAATAGTTCCTAACCTGTTTACCCACCAAGGGCTGTCCATCTTGATCCCATCTTACGTCATGTGTGGACAAGCTGGCAATACTGTCTAGAACCCAGTTTTGTGTGGGATGGTGTTTGCCCTTTCTGTAGATAGATGCCAGATAGTCCAACTGACTTAACTTACAACTTTTGTAATTAATGTTGCCAGGCATCAGTTTTTTTGACAGGAAGACCTGGTTGTGATAAGGGTGGCTCCAGTGCACACTAGTCGCCAGGCCATTAAAATCTGGTTGCTGGTATAGCAGGGCTAAGGCAGACTCCCTGGCTCTGTGGCTCCCAGAAGCAGCCAGCATATCCCTGTGATCCCTGAACACAGGGTTGATCAGTGAAGCTCCATATGCTGCCTTATGTTATGTTCTAATGTTTGTCCTAAGTGCTGGCTCTGCAGCTCCAGTTGGCTGGGAACTGTGGGGATGGGTGCCTGGAAGTGTGGGTTGCATGCATTACGCAGAGTCACCAGGCCTCCCTTGTGTTTCGGAGCTGGACATGCTTGCTTACGCAGAGCCAGGGTGGACCAGGAGCTGCCTGAGGTAAACACTGCATGGCTGGAGTCTGTATCCCAAATCACCTCCTGCACTCCAACTCCCTTGTCCCCATTTGAACTGCCTCCTGAACCCCAAATCTGAAGTCCAGCTCTGAGCCCCCCCTCCCACACCCAAACTCCCTCTTAGAGCCTCACACTCTTTCCCACAGCCCAGCCATCTATCTGCACTTGTTTACTTAATGAGAATTTTTAGTAAAATGAAGCATCAGAATATAGGATAAGGGTTTTTTTGTTGTTGTTGTTTTGTGTGTGTGTGCGCGCGCATGGTAGTTGAATCGTTTGATATTTCTGTCACTGGTGTAAACTTGAATTTGGTATTTTGCATACAGTGGGCTTCACATTTCCATATAATTTAATTTAATCTTAGAAATCCAAATTCTCTGGTTTTGGGATACACTGTTTTTAGTCAAATATTAATGCTTCCTCTATGCTTTAGTACCCTGATATTAGTCATTCATTGTGACTTCTGGTTGCCTGACTGAAGTTACTGTAAAATCATAGAATGTTTGCATGCATAAAGACAAATTGTATTAGTTCTCTTCCTAGCTGTGTAAATTCTCCTTTAACTAAACTGTTTGACTTTCCCACATGTAGAGATCTGTTTAACCATTGTGAACATAAGATGTCTCAGTTTGAATCTTTATGTCTTGAGCATATTAAAAGTTCTAAGGAATCTTCTGAAAACTCAGCGTTCCATTAATTATGATACTGTTTACATATGCCTCATACCACATCTACTCTTCAGAGCAGGGTAGAATGTAACATGTGTTCTAATGACCTCACTTGTGTTCAAAAAGTGTACACATTTTGAAATGTTTGGGATACCTGGAATCCACTACTGTTGAATAGCCACTAAAAATAATCACTTTCCATACTGATAGGTACAATGGCAGGCTTTTCATAATATGAGTTAGCAAAGGCATGTGGCATTGGGAAGCCTTGGAAAGCCATCTTTTCAATAAGTTTTCACACAATTTTTCAACTACATATTATTAGCAGATGTTCCAAATAAGGAACTTTTCAATAACCTTTGAGCCTTCTGAGCAACCATGGGATTCCCATATAACTTTTACTATATTGTTGTACTTTCCCTCATATGCTGCTGTAATTTGGGAGCAACTCCAATGATGTCAGCATATTTTCACTGACGTGAAAGAGGTGCAAGTGAGAGGCAGGCTTGTCCAGTGGTGAGAGTGATAACCTGAAATGAAGGAAATACTGATTCAATTCACTGCTTTGCTGCAGACACCCTGTCACTTACAGGTTTTTAAATGTATATAGTAAGGATGTGAAAGGTTAACCAGTAAGCATCTTCCTTAACAGGTGATGCTTACCGTTTCTGGTTAACTGGTAGGGACTGGAACAGCTCTCACATCCCTGATGCATGCCCAGACCTCCTCTGAGCCAGGCCCCCAACCAAGTGCTGGGCTGCCTTCCTCCCCCATCCCTGCCCCCACCCAGGCTGCACCAGGTAAGTCTGCTAGTAATCTATAAAGCTTTTTTACTTATTAAAAGTGTGGTTTTGGAACAGAGAAAGAAGACTTTGATTCCAGGGTTGTTGTTAGTTTTTTTTTTCCTTCTGAGTGACACTTTCATGTCCATTAATAAAGATGGGAGAACAATTCCCCACAAAATGACTTATCCAACGAATTCAGCTCTCTTCATTTAGTCTGAAAACAGGAAATTTGGCAAACCTTTGCTCATGTGAGTGTTGAGGGTGCACATGTGATCAAAGTGTCAGATATTTTAGATCTTTAATTTTGAAGTTTGTTGCCATATAAGCAAGTTACTTTTGTGTCTGATCTTTGATGAAGTATTTTTCCCACTGATAGCAATGTGAGCAATGACAGCTGGGCCTTGAACTAAAAATGTAGGAAGTTATTTTGTTTTCTGTTTGCACATTTGCTTAGATATTTTTTCTATGTTGCTGGTAGTTTACTAAAGCTTGAAGATGTCTGCAGTTTTTTAATACACTGCACACTCATAATTGGCTTCCCATTGTAATGTCTTTTTTCCCTATTGATCAGAGCTTGTGCTTGGCCTTTCTGTTACTTCTGTTCTCCACCCATAAGGCTGTATTATTTCAAATAATACCCGTTTTTCTATATTTGTCTTATTTAGCTATTCCTTTGCAGAAATCATTACATATTCTACAGTGCTGAATATCTTGTAAAAATGATTTGAAAGAATAAACAGCTTTAAATAACTTCTGCAGTGCTTTGCTTTTGTTATGTTCAGATTGCTTTGCACTGGAAGCTATCACCATGTTTTCACGTTTCAAAGAGGTAGCTGTCTTAGTCTGTTTCAGCAAAAACAACAAGGAATCTGATGACACTTTTAAAGACTTACATATTTATTAGGATATACTCACTCTGATGCTGAAGGGAAAAAGACAGAAAGGAAAAAAAAGGAATAGGATGGGACTGTGACATCAGTTTTCAGTTATTTTAATTTGTGCATTTTAGTATCTTGGAGGCTCCCGTTTTTCACACTGTGTCATTGTTCAAATATAAGAATGCTCTATTGGCACCTCAAATGACACTTGATTATTGCTTTGATGTAATAATAATATTGTATCTATGTTTCACAGCTATGCTGCAAGGAAGTCTCAAGTTACTGTGTTACAGACTAAGTGTTTATTTAACATCTCTTAATACCTTGTTTCTGCCAAACTTAAGACAGCACTTACTTTTTGAAGTTGATTTTAGTTCAGTGAATAATGGCTTAGCCCATGGTCTTGTAAAGAGGTGCATTTGGCAAAACATTGTGCCCTCTGGAGCTCCATTTAAGATGGTGGAGGCCTGTACGAGTGCAAGAGTTCATCTATGTGCACCTTACTGAAAGTTAAGGGCTGTAGATATGGAAGAAATAAGGTGCTGTAGCATGCAGAAATAACATTGTTTTAGGGTGATGGTAAACCAGATGTTTGAAGATGTTGCTCAAAAATAGATCCCCACATATTGGAGCAGATACCTATGCAGGGGTCCCCTCTCCCCTGCTAGGAACAGTGAAGGATGCCATTGTAGGCCTTTTCACTGCCGTCAGAGAAAGGATGCAAGAAGCTGTGTCTAAATCTCCCTCCAGGAGGGAAGAACTGCTTGCTCTGCCTGGCTGCCCTCTTTCTATCCCCTTCCTCCTACCTGGTGAGCACTAATCTGTGGAGCCCAGGTCCCTGCTGCCCCTTAACTTCGGTCCCTGCTGCCCCTTAACTTCAGTCCCTGCTTTCATGCTACTTGTCTCTTCCCTGCAGGACACTGTCCCCTGCTTGCTCATCTGTGCCTTCTCCCCCTTCCCCTTCAGATTTGTTGTGCAGATGCAAGTAAAATCCAGATTGCGGATTGGATGAGGAGTTGAGCCTGGCAGATGTGGATTGGATATGTATCCATATTTTTATATCTGTGCAGGGCTCTGCTCAAAAGAGCAGGTGGGAATAGGATAGTGTTCATAATTCTTTAGTTAAATGGAGCAATTCTAAATAAGGCCTCAGAGACAAAATATTACAATAGCGTCATTTCATTTAATACTGTGGGGTCTGAATATTGATATGGTACATGCTGGTCCAAAGCTGTGACTACTAGCTTTATATCATGCATTATTTATCTTGCTTCTTGGTTGCTTACTGCTCAGTTATTTCTCCACCCTCTGATGCCAACATTAGTGAGTGAATTATATATATGGTGTCATGCTGTGTCATACCCTATTGATATTAGAGATTTGGGATGGTTGTTGCATTAATAATGGTATTAATGAAGCCTAGTCTACTGGCCTATATTGTGTACAGAAAAAGTCACTTCCTGCAGTTGGACAGAATCTAATCTCTCACTGTGGGCTTTTTAGAGTATCTGGCACAGTCATTCAGTTTAATTTTCCATTTAAAGCTACCTTCCAGCATATAGTGCATATGTGTGTGCATCAGCCTGAAACATAAGTTAGAACTCAAGGATGGGACTGGATTTTAGGTGAGTGATGCTACCTCGGCACAGTTGCCTAATAAATGTATAAATACACCATAATGAACATGCTACATAGAATAAAAATATGGAAGCTTCTTAAAGTATAGATTAAGTAGGCATGAAACTTGTTCTAAGTCAAGGTTGTATCATTTCATACAACAAAACATACTAAAATGTTTTCTTCTTTTTAGTCCAAGTGGTAAGAAGTTCAGAAGCAAGCCTCAGTTGGCAAGATGCCTGGGAAACACTGTTGATCTCAGCAGTTTTGACTTCAGAACAGGAAAGATGATGCCTAGTAAATTACAGAAGAACAAACAGAGACTAAGGAATGATTCTCTCAATCAAAATAAGGTTTGTTAATAAATAAACTGTGTAAGTGTATCTATGCCACTTGAGATCCTAAATTTTTTCGTTCCTCTAGAGCATTTAGCAGTTTTTCTGCTTAAAGCAGCTTGCTGCTCAGGGATATGTTTCTGTGTATGCTGATCTTTTTTAGTTGTAATGGAGTTGTAGATTTTTATGAGTAGCAGAAATATTCTGCTACTACAAGGAAAAATCAAAGTGAGGCTAAACCTGGTACGTCAAATTTAAACAATAATTCAAGAGTTGGCACTTATATGTGATTGAGAACAAATTTCAGTAGTGTTCATCTGATGAACAATAAGGCTGAAAACACATTTCTAAGTTAAACCAGTTAAGTTAGTCAATATCAAGAGATTATCCTGTTTACTTGTCCATCTTTAGCCCTTGTTTAGCCCATCTTCCTGTTCTGAGCTAAAATGTTTCATATTATTTCATATGTGCCAGGAATCTTGTCTTTCGAGGCGTTACACAATATTTATACAGACCTTGGTGGCTTTTTAAATTATGCATCCAAAAGAAGCAATTTTTTTAAAGAGGGGATCTGTGAAAAGAGACCTCATCAGGCTTTTTAATTAATAAGAAGATGCACTTCTCCTTTGCGTAAAAAGGAAGGAGAGAGCTAAAGCGCACACAGGCAAAGATAATAGATGCAGCAATGTTTTCATTTATATTGGCAACTATATTTTAGACAGTTCACAAAAATACATAATAAGCTGCATCTGGCTTCCAGGATATGCGTTCACAAGATTAAATTAATGGCAGATGATAGAAGTCATGGACCACACAGTTCTTGCTGATCGCTTACATTTAATGAGTGCTTTAAAAATCCAGAAACCCACAGATATGCCCTTTTTTCAAAATGATTCAATGAGTTTTGCAGAATTTTATATATTAGTCTGGTCCACATTCTGATATTAACACTGAGCAAATTGAGAGCAATGCTCTTGAAATCACAGAAATTATCCTGGGTTGAGTTCAGTGTAAGTGAGATCAAAATCTACCCTACTATTTGTGCTAAGTTTCTTAATCAAATATCATTTGTTAATATCCTGTACTGTTTAAAATCAGTACTTTGAGGGCTGCTAGATTTTCTTCAGTGGTTATTTCAGTAAAAAGGACTTTAAATTTAATTTTGAATTTTGCTATTTGTGAGTTCTCTTGCATAGTTATTAAAGCAGAGAGATATGTGGTGTTCATCTTGCAACTGAATTCCTATACTATACCTCTAACAGATTTACCTTGCCATGTTTGTGTATAAATTTATTCATACATACTGTACTACTTGTAAGCCTTGTACAGTTTACCATGAGTGGTTTCTAAATTATTTGCCTGTTTTATATTTTTTGCAAGGGAAGATGTATAAACCTTCAGCTAATCTGTCTTTCTCAGCCAGACTGATGCAATTAAATATGTATATGATGGCAATGAACTAGTCCTGTCTGTTTTTGTCATTTTTTTTCTCTTCCATCATAAACTTAACATGTTAGTTAAGTTTTATGGTATCTTTAGCTTGAAACCAGCATGTAGATATTACAAATAAGTTCTTTTCTCTTTTGTACTGTTAGCATTTATTGGTCACTTACAATCTGTCATTTTGTCTTCTATACAAATTGCAAGGCATCCCTCATTAGGTATCAGTGCACTTAATGAACATACAGAGTTAGCATTAAAAACTGCTTGATAGATGGACTTTGTGAAGGGTGGGGAGAAGAGAAGTTTTTCTCCAAACTTACAGTAATCTTTTCAAATTTTATGCCTTTAATTTGGAAATTTTAAGTATTTAAAACTATTCTGCTGATTTGAAAGTTCCTGAAGAGAGAACTGAGTAGAAGAATCAGAGTAGTTTTGAACAAGAACCAATAAATGCAGTTGTTGGTTGCTACTGTTATGATGTAAAAATGCATTACACAACCCTTTTGGATTTGTGGTTGGCTTTATTTTGAAAAAAAAGTACATCACACTTCAATCTAATGACACATTTATATTATGAGTGACCTAAGGATCACCGGGCTGGAAAGATTTGGAACTTTCTAAATCCTATTCAGTAAGAAGTTTCTTTTCCAGAAGGAGAATAGTGGATGACCTCCTAGAAAACAATTCTACTAGCATAGAAACATTATGTAAGGAAGAAAACAGCTGGATGAAGTATATTTGTGGCACAATGAGGCATTGACTTGCTTGGTAGATGATGTAATATCTTAGTTCCAAGAAGGGGAAAAGGATTTTATTTGGGGAGAGCTGCTTTTAAAGGATGTCAATCAAACAGTAGCAGAGTTTGGCAAAAGAAGTCTTTGGCATTTAAACCCATTCTGATTAAGAATATTGAGATTTTTGTAATAGGTATATTGGTAACCGAATACCTTAACTTAATTTGTCTTAAATAAATAAATGTTGTTTATTAGACCATTTATAGACACTTAGTTACATTTTACTTTGTCCTTTTATCATGAAGGATTCCAAAGCACTATATGAATTTCAATCAATCTGTAAAATACAGAGGTGCTACTTCATTCACCAGGATGCAATTATTTAAGCATGATCCCACGTCATGAAATGAACCATGGATGGATTCTAGTTTATAGTTTCATTAAAAATTCTCAGTTTGCACACTGAAACTCAGCTAAACACTGTACAGCATAATTGTAATGAATTATGATTTTTTGAACATCCAGAAGTATGCTGAGAGTTGTACTGAAACAAGTAAAGCTGGCCCACTGAAGTCAGTGAGAGACTTCGGGGGGACTTCCTCCATAGCCTGATGAAGTCAGTAGAATTACAGATATGACATTAGAAGTAAAGATATTAAGGACTCAAAAAGCAGGGTAGGAAGAGGATGAGAGCATGGTTACGGACTACTTTTCAAGTGATTCACTCTTCACTTGAACAGTTTGACAGACACCTGGCTAGGTATCAGGCTAAATCTAGGAAATGGAGCCTGGGAGCTTACCAAGGATGTGGCACCATGGGACACCACAGGAATCTGAAACTCAGACCAATCCTTGCTGACTTCAGGCTAGTTAGGTAACTGGTAAATCTTACACTCTCCTATAGTTTAAACTTGTTTCACATTTCTCTGAAACTGTCGGTCTACAACATTTATTTTTTAAATGTAATGTTAACAACTCTAGTTCTTAGAGCTCTTAGTTAATTAAGTTCTTAGTTTCCTCAGGGAAAACTTTCTATTCACTGCTTTTGAGTGTATTCATGGATTCTATATGAATTTTATCACATACAGAAAGACACAGTAGCTTGTTATTTGCCTCTTAGTGGTGTGCTAGAGTATCACGGTTTGATTTGTTTATCCCTGTTTGACAATTGAAAGATATCTAAAGAAAAAGATCTTTAAAATAAAATTTAGAACTAGAATGAAATGAAATATTACACAGTAATTACTCAGTGCATTTCATTTCACTGAATAATTTTGTGAGGAATACTTTTCCTTGTTTTAAAAAAAATAAGGAACTCAGGTTGTATGCGTGATTTGTTGGGTCACACAAATCTCCATGAGACTGTCACCTGGCTTATCAAACCATTGAGCTCGCCTACCTGTCCTATGGGATACTCCAGCACCCTGCCCTACTGAGCCAGAAGCTCTGGTCTCTTCCAGCAAAGGCACAGACTTGGGGTAACAGACCCCTGGCAAACTAACACAGATGCTGAAACAGCTCAGCTCTGGTGGGATCAGACCCCCACATAAATCCGTCGCACTCTTTATAAAACTTTTACATGGAGAAGGATTCTAAAGTTTGCTCTCCTTTATCAGTGAAAGAGAAATATTCACAACCATAGTTCCGCTCCCCCAGTGGGTTTAAGTGGTTGCAAGTGATAACAGACAGATCAAAGTAAGTTACTAACCTAAAATAAAGCAAAATATGCTGGCTAAGCTTAATACTCTAAGCAGCTTGTTGTATTCAATTTCTTTCCCTAATGGTATTATCTTTTCTCACAAGTCAGAGAACCTCCTAGCTTAGGCTTGATCCTACCCCCTGTTCAGTCTGTTGTTTCCAGCAGTCATCTTGGTGGTAAGCAAAGGGATGTCTTCCAACTGCCCAACTCCCACTTTGGTTCCCTGCCTATAAATAGATTTTGCCCAAGGCAGGAATCCTTTCTGTTCAGCTTTAACCCTTTCACATCCCCATGGAAAAGTACTGTATTCAAAATGGTTCCAGCATCAGGAGACCTGGACATATGTATTGACAGGACCAACAATAGTATAGGCTTACAGGAAAAACAAGACTATTTACAGATCATTGTCTTGAATACTGGGCCATAAAGTTCCTTAAGTTGCACAAATAGCTTTCACTGGAAGACTTAGATTAATAAAAAGGTTTATACTTCATATTTCTAACTTCAGATATAAAAATAATACATGCACACAAATAAAATATACACATTCAGTGGATTACAAGTTTTTTTTAATGAGAGGTTACATGCTGCATTTTGTATAAAGCATGCTTGAGTTATGCATATTTTTTTATTGAAACCCACATTTCCTTAAAAAGTACAGTGGCGCAGTGTCACAGCATGCCCAAAATGTCTTGAACATACAACTCAAAATACCATTTTTATTTGTTTTAAGTGTCCCTGGTTATTCATAATGTAATAGGTCTGAAATTCCAAAGTTTGTTTGGGTTTAAAGTCCCTGCATATAATACCAAAATACTTGACATTCCCTCAGAAAAGCTGTGGAAGACTGGTGATCATATCTATGTTGAAAGCACTTGTGGAATATAATACACTTAGAAATGATGGGGCCAAATTCATCTTGATTCCAGTGATTTCAGTGCAAGCTTTAGATCTGTCTCATTTGTGAAAAAAATTGGTTACAAGACAGTATTTTAAAAATTAAAAAAATCCCCTATTTTTAATGGAAACATTTGTCAGGCTAATGAGTATAAGGTATGCATGTTGGATGCAGGGCAATCTCAACATTTTGAATTTCTTTGCCTGCTAGAAAATTAGAGGCGTATAATGTAAGAACATGGCTGCAGTTCAGTGACCCTCAGGGTACGTCTAGACTACAGGCTTTTGTCGACAGAGGCTTTGTCGACAGATACTGTCGACAAAGCCTCTGTCGACAAAGAGCGTCTAGACTACATCCAGTTCTGTTGACAAAGCAAGCCACTTTGTCGACATGAGAGTATAGATGCAAAGAACAGTATAGGTGCAATAACGCCTTCTGTCAACAGAACTCTGTCGACAAAAGGCATTATTCCTCATAGAATGAGGTTTACCACCATCGACAAAACTGCTGAGTCCCGTTATGTCAACAGAACTCGGCGATAGTGTAGACACAGGTATAGTTTTGTTGACAAAAGTCCGCTTTTGTCAACAAAACCCTGTAGTCTAGACACACCCTCATTGTCCAAAGCTGCTTCACTATATTAAACCATTCACAACCATGCTTCACACTTCAGCGAAAACAAGGCATATAAATTTTAAAAAGTTAGTTTCTGTGTGGGTGCAGTCATTCATGAGTAAAGTAGTCTTAATTTGCTGTACATTAATCCTCTTCCAAGAAGAGACCACTTTTTTTCCTAAGTGAGAGCATGAGAGGTGGGAGAGGGGAGGACGGTAATGACATTTGAGGCTATGTCTACACAGCAGCGTTATTTCGGAATAATTCAAGTTATTCCAAAATAACAAAGTCCGTGTTTGCATACACGCAGTTATTTTGACATAATGTTGAAATAATGTTGAGCTGGAGGACTTCTTACTCCAACTCCTGTAACCCTCCTTGTATGAGGAGTAAGGGAACTCAGGGGAACATTGCTCTATCTTGAAATAATAGACAGCACCAAAAGTCGAAATAAGCTATTTCGACTTAAGCTACACAATTAGCATAGCTCAAGTTGCGTAGCTTATTTCGAGTATAATCCTCCTGTGTAGATGTGCCCTGAGTGCCCTTCTACTTGTAAACAGAATATGTCCATATATGCAGTGCATGGACATATAAACTTGCCAGATTACTGTAGCTCTTGTATTGTGAAAGTGAACAATTTAAAATGTAGTTCTGCTGTGAAAACTGGTTGCTCAATAGGATGTGAGCAATAAGTTACAAACTTCTGAATATTTAAAGAAGGAATCCAGTAAATCTCTATGGGTCTGACATATAATTGGCATCAGTATTTAAAGTCTTCCTTTTCACTATCTTTGATGTTCATAGAGGATAGATTATTATAACGCTACGACAATAATATAGATGAGATCACAGTCTGTAAACAGCCCTTCTACATAAGATTTCTCAAAATAGAAATTAAGTGCAGAAAATGGTATAACATCCAGTTAAAATCTCAGAGACATATTAAGACTAAAAATAACATTTTTAACATGAAATCTATAGGCTTGTTAGAAGGAGCAGGTCAGATCAAGTGGCTGGTTTCTGTCCTAGGCCTTCAAAGGTTCTGGACCCACGTTCCTTATTGAAGGAAATAATGACTCAGAAATTGTAACTTAATATACATTTCTATTTTTAAAATCTTATTAAAACTCTAACACAAAATTAAATCAAGACAATCTGCCACTAGAGCTAACCTTAATAATACTAAGCGGAAATAAAACTATGAAATCAAATAAGTTAATTTTAATATTAGAGGTAAATTGTCAGATAAGTACAAAAATAATCCCCATATAAATTCTAAGGAATCTAAGAATATGGTTTTAGTTGGGAGTTATAATTAAACAAAAGAACTTCACCAAATCAATTTTATCTATAATTCAAAGCTGATTAAGTATGTATATGCTTATATTGAAACCAGTTATTCACTTGTATCTGAGCTACAACCTTAGTAAATTATAAAGCTTCCTTCTTAAATGATAGAGGTACCCTTTTCCTCTCCTCCACAGATATTATAATACCATATTTAATAGAACATTGTTGATAAATAAGAATTCTTAAACTTGTACTTATTAGAAATTACAGGTGACAATATCAAAGACTTTTTTAAAACACAGAACATACTTTGAGGAAATAGTTAGGGATGTTTAATTCTGGGGCACTTCATTTTTTCCAGCACACTCCGTGTGCGCTTTGAGTATCTGCATAGATATGGGTGCACCCAGACACACTTTCATTTTTATACCCCAAAAAAGTTTGGGATGTTTTCTGGAAATTGGGGGTGGGAGCACAGAAATACTGTCAAATTACCTTTCATTTCTGCAATTGCTAATTCCTTATTATTTTTCACCTTGTGCTTCAGGCATTTAAGCTGTTTCCTACCTATGTCTAAATAGTTAAGCATAAGAATAGAGTTAAATAATTCAGCAAAGATATGTTCTATGTGGATGGGGCCAGGTTATTTTGTACATTTTGCAGCAAATTTCTTGACCGTGTTAAAAAGGAATGCATGGTCAACCACATTAAAAGTCCATGTCCTGTTGCAGAAATGGAAAAAAGAAAATGAAGGGTAGAGAGTAGCAAAGCTACAAGAGCAAAGAAAGACACACCTCAAAATTATTGGTGTGTTTTAATGACAAATTGAAAATTAAGGAAATAGATAGTACAAGAATGGGTGGAGGCTTGTCGCAGTGCAAATATCCCACTAGATAAACTAGACAATCCCAAAATGAGAGAATTCCTATACAAGCACATATGAAATAGGCCCTGTATCCTGCAACCAAGTATGCTGAGACAAATCCTTCTTCCCCACATCTTTGAACTAAATAAGCAACGACTGCTGAATTGATGGATCAGCATGTAGTTATAATTGTAGGTGAATATGAAGGCAGAATATTTTGAACATACCAGTGTAGACTAATAGATCTGATGCAGGTTTCAGAAGACTGCCCAGCTGCTGCCCAGCTTGTAGAAACAGTAGTTAGAATGTGTTAACTAAAGCTGCACAAGCTGTTCAAAGAACCTTGTACGCCTTGAAATGACTTTTCAAATGCAGTGGTTTATGTGACTGATGATGCAAAGTACATGTAAAAGTCATTCAAAGACAGTTTAAGTGGTTTTTTAACTAACTGAATTTGTGCGACCTCCAAAGCACATATTACAACCTTACTGGGAGAGTGCTGGGGGCGGAGAATGTTTGTATACATAAGTGGACTGCCTGTGTGCTATAATAAAAAGTTCCTCTGAAAACTTCTCCTTGAATGTGCTCGTTTCAGAGACTACCTTATCAGCTATGGAATTGAAAGTCCGACATTACTTCTAGAACCAGTTATAACAAGACGAAATACTTTGGTTTAAAGCCGTAGACTATCACTGCCATCATGTGGAGTACTATAAGGCAGTGGTCCCCAATCTTTTGGGGCTGCTGGGCGCCCAGGGGCAGGGCCACTCATGCGCCGGGCACCCGGGGGCGGGGCCACACGTGCGCCCGGTCCCGGCGCCACCCATGCGCCACATTCCTGGGGCCACCGCCGCTCCTGCGCCGCACCCCCAGGGGTGGGGCCGCCCTTTCGCTGCGCACCTGGGGCCGGAACAGCCCATGGGCCGTGCGCCTGGGGTCAGGGCCGCCACCGCCCATGCGCTGCATGACTGGGGCTGGCGCCACCCCTGTGCCGCGTGCCCAGGAGCCAGCAGTGCTTATGCGCCGCGCGCCCAGGGCCGGCACCACTCCTGTGCGATGCGCCCAGGGGTGGGGACGCCTATACACCGCGTGCCTGGGGCTGGCACAGCCCATGCGCCGTGCACCTGGGGGTGGGGCCACCCATGCGCTGCGCACTGGGGGTGGGGCCGCCCCTGTGCCACGCGCCCAGGCCAGTGCCGCCCATACGCCCTGCGCCCGGGGCCGGCACAGCCTTTGCACCGCGCGTCTCGGCAGGCGCACAGAAATGGCCCGGCGGGCGCCATGGCGTCCGCGGGCACCGCGTTGGGGACCACTGCTATAAGGGGTTTATTGCTTGGGAAATCGAAGTGGATATGTGACTGCTGTTTTAGAGAAGCTGAGTGTTTTATTGCAGAGTGAATTGCTTATGGCACATTTAGTTTTTATTCAAGTAGATGTGACTCCACTAGTTCAGACATTACTTAAGTTTGAATTATGGTCAACGTTACCAACAGCAGCATACAACATGGCACTTGAGCTGCTGGCTATGTTTTAGCACAGAGGACAAGATGCAGTGAACAACCTCAAGCATGAAGTTTTTCAGAGCTGTGCAGAAAAACTGCAGGGGTATTTGCATACAAACAGCCAGTATATAGAGTGGTTTTTTTTTTTTTTTAAAGAAGTGGGAATCCTTAATCCCAAGCAAGTTCATGGATTCTCCTGCAATTCAGTGACTATGAACACTGCTGAATTCTGTACCTGAGGGTGGGTGAGCAGTTACTTCCTACTACCAATGATATTTCTCTCTCTCTAATTTTTGGAAAAATATGACAAGCGTTTACCAAGACTTAGCCAGATTGCTCATGTTGTTTTCTGGCAATCCAATTAGTGCTGAATGCAATTTCTCCAATCTTGAACAAGTCCTAACCCTGCAAAATTACTGTATGCCACTGGAAAGTATGTGGATGTATGCCCAAATGAGTTTTAATGCCTCCTAAAGAGTATGTCAGTGAATATTTGTATGCTATTTTGGGTGATAAACATATTTGCAATAAAATGTTAGTTTAAGCAGACTTGAATTATTCCAAATTTCCCCTTGCCATTATATTGCATAAAACAATCCAACTTTCATTTTAGTTGTATAGTTTTGCATGGCTAGAACTTTGTTTTGATTTATAGTGTTGATCACTTCATACATTTTTTTTTATATTCTAAAACCGATATAGTAGGCTACTGAATTTGTGTTCTGTAAAGGATTACATATTGTTCATGCTTGTTAATACATTTTTTGTATTAATATACTGTATGTCTCAAATATTAAGCTTTGAAAATCCAAAAGTACTCTCTTTTCATTGATGTTAGTAATTCTTAAGCATGTGGAGTTTTTTAGCCAGAAATTCTTAAAATATTTGGTATTTTCTGTATGTCAGAGGTTTTTTTTTAACTTGAAGCATACCACTGTCAAAATATCAAGTATGAGATCGCTTCTGAGGAAATGGGCATGCTCTTATCTGGATCATATATCTTAAAAACATTGTCACCAGTGTATAATAAATAAAATATAATCCCCTTATAAAACTGCCTAACAAAAATACCCGAGCACAACATAGCCAGTCATGCAATCATTCATTTATCAGTAAAATAAAAATAAATTCAGACTTATAATGCACTTATAATCTCTCTTTTCTTCTGAGCTAATCTAAAAATGATAATTTTCTCATTCTTCTTGGAACAATCCTAATGTGAAAATAGATAGCTCAAACAGCTTATTTTCTAAAATATCCATATTGATAGAAAAGTAACTTAAAAACATGCCAAGATGAAACCCATTCATAATATAAAATTTAAAAAACTATGTAAGGTATTTATGTACAGACAAGGTATTTTCACAGTAGTAAAGGTAATTAACCATTAGAACAATTCATTAGGGTTGTGGAGTTTTCTGTCACTTAATGTCAATTAGTTTAAGATTTAAAATGTTTCTGAAAGAGATGTTTTAACTCAGTTATAATGATCCTTGATGTAGCAAGTACTGAGATGTGTGTTATGTAAGCAGTTTAATTAGATCATATTGGTCCATTTTGAACTTATGATCAATGCATTTCTGAATAATACTTCTAGCTATTATAACCATACATTACTTTGAACATGTTTTCATAAGAGGTTTGGTGGGCTAAATTTGTCATTAGCTTTCTGATAATTGCTCACTTTAGCAACAAGTTATTTAAATAAATAAGATGTGTTTTACAGTAAAGAAAGCTGCATTCTCAAGCTGCTTTATTTTCTTTAAAATAAGTGAGTTGGTTGCAAGGTTAGCTGTCTAAGAACTTCAGTCAAATTATTAATGCAGTACCAACAGATTCTTTCACAAGTCAGTAAAAATGGGTTAATCCAACAGCAATCTCTTATATGCTACTTGCTAATCCATTTTTTTTTAAAACAGGGTAAACCAGATTTAAATACGACATTGCCAATTAGACAAACAGCATCCATTTTCAAACAGCCAGTAACCAAAGTTACCAACCATCCTAGCAATAAAGTGAGATCAGATCCACAACGAGTGACTGAACAGCCACGACAGGTAAGAAGCTCACCAGTTCCCTGTTGTTATCATTCAGAAAATGGTATTGCAACCGGAGATCTAATTGGCTTTGGTTTAAGTTTAAGGCAGAATAATTTGCATTCCAGGGGAGGTTTATACTTTCTATTAAGTATCTCTTTTTCCTGTTAATTAGTGTGTAGTAAAGAAGTAACTAAAAAGGTTTGATTCCGTACATGCTAGAATAAGTATGTAGGAGACTAATTTTTTAATCCATACCTACATTTAGAGAATTTCTTTTCATTATAATTCTTTTTTTGAAAACACATCCCCATACTTTGACATGATGCTTCATTATGTTGCCCTATTTACAGCATTTGTTTCTAAAAAGTATGTTGTTTATAAAGGGGGAGAGGATAGAACATACCTTTGTAAAAGGCATTTTACTGGAAGAAAGCTTTACATAAAACATTATAAAATGCTGTTTTGTGGCTCTTAAGTTCATTAAATTGCCTTTAAGGAGGCTTATGATTAGTGCTCATTTTAGAAAATAGTATAGTATATTATTATAAACTTTGTTTTATACAGGATTTCTTTTAGATCCCTTTCTATATACTGATGTTTGATCATCTCTTCACACCTAAGGGGTCTTCATTTGAAAAAAATGAACAAATGCAAGAGCTATCACAAGGAACTCCCTGTTAGCTAATTATTAGCACTGTGTATATATGAGTTAGATTTAAAACAGTACCTGAAAGACCCATGTAATCTTATTCATTAAGCCCCAATAAGGTTGCTAACATCAGGTTAAGATGCCTTATACATTGGCTGTTTAAGGAAAAAAGTACCACAACACTTATTTATGTGTTCTGTACACTGTCATGGCCCCTTTCTTATTACAGAGCAGAGTTAAGTTTTGGGGACAAACCTGCTTTTAACATTCATTCCCTATGAAATCCAGACTGCTTCTATCAGCATTGCTCCCTCAAGGGTCCTGTGTGCGCAGATCTTGTAAGAAATAATTTTGACCTATCACACATGATTTGGCTTTGTTTTCTTAAAGAATCTACCGAAAGAATTTGGATCCTACATCCTGTGTAGTGTTTCTTCCTCTTCAGGTGAGCCAGAAAAGAAGAGATTTGGAGCCATATTGGATCATCTTGTTATAGAGGTCTTTCAGCAAGATTTGAAGGTTTCGACTTGCCTCACTGTTGGTCCCACGAAGTTCAGCAGGGGCCATGTAAGTGTATCACATCCAGATCTAAAAGATACATAACTGCATGGGTCTACAGCCTCTTATCACCATATATTCTCTGGGTTTACCTTGAGCTAATACATTTCCATACCAGGCTTTTCCTTTCAATGTGACTACTGCATCAGTAATACTCACCAAACAAGGTGGCAGTTATAGGACCTTCATTCGAGAGAAATGGATCTCTGCTAGTTCATACCTTGATGACTGACTCAAAACCTTTCCCTGGTTTTCTGCTGTCCTACCTCCCACAAATTTAGTAACTGAGGTCTTCTACAACTAGTCCCTTGATCTTTGTGAAAGAATAATCACTCCTCCTAAAGATTCCCATTATAGTTGACTTTCAGTACTCAATTGAGCAAGGTCTTTGCTTCCTAAGAGAGGGTTTAATAAATTAAGAAGTTGGAATGGGATCTAACCCTAAGCGACACCTGCTGTGTTGGGCATCCTGGTTACTTTTGAACATATTCCATTCTCATCTTTTGCAGCATCACTTCTTGGTAAGAGGACACACTGAATAAAATCACTAAACAAAAATGCCAGTGATCTGAGCAGAGTAGGTTTCTACAAAGATCAGTGAAATTATTATTTATGGAGAGTTGAGTTTTAAATGGTTAAAAAGCTTCTCCCTCCTTCCCTATTTAGCACTGATTTCATGCAAGAATTCTAGTACTGATATTAACTTTAAAGTGGTGTTCTTATCTCCAACACACTTCATCTCTCTGGAATGGTCCCATATCTCTCAATCTGGAGACTACATTCTTTTTGTGTAAATCTGATTTCTAAAACACAAAATGCTGTCGTTTCAGCTTGTCTGAAATTTCCCTGGGTCTTTAAAGACACTGAATCTAGCTTTTTCTTCTGTTCACTAAGGCTTGTATGGTTCTGGGTAATGCAGAATTAGCAGTATGCAGAAAATCCAAAAAGCTTAAAATTTGTAGTACTGCAATTTCCTAACTAACCCTGTGACTATGTAAACTCAGTAATCTGGATTAGTGGGATACAATAACAAAAAATTACACTAATCACAGTAGCTAGCATAATTGATTGGAGGGAATCAACTATGGGAATGAAGTTCAGCTCAAAGGTATTCTCACTGTAGTATTCTTTCCCAGCCAGCCTGTTAAATTTTCAAACCATAAATTTGGATGGTTGTAAAACTCCCTGCTGGAAAATTTCTAAACTGTGCATTTTTTATTATGATGCAGTAAACAAAAAGTTGATTATATACTAAATATTTTAAAAACTTTCTTCCAAACTATGTCTAGAGACTTTCTTGGTACAACAACTTACAAAAAAAATAAGGAAGAAAATAATGTGGAATCCTAAAACCCTCTTTAAAACTAGGGATGGGTTTTCTCTGTAAAAATACTATGCAGATAGAAGCACACTCTCCAAGGACTTCCTAATTAACCTCCAGGTAAACTGTGTTACACACTGAGTTACAAAGGATGGGGAAGGCTTTATATTTCAGGAAAGTTACAGTTCAAAACATACAGTAGATTTACATTGTAACAAATAAGCAATTGTCAAATAGTTTCACTAATATATGCTTTTCATATAGGACATATAAATGTCTTAGAAATTAGTCTCCTCCCATGGAAAAATGTCACACCCTGAAGATAGAAGGTTTTTTTTGTATATAAATTCCCAGGTGGTCCAGAGAGATCTCAGCACACTACACAACTGTATTATTGCAATCACTTTCATATGTGTGTATTCATATGATAGGTTTTATCCTAATTGTGTATTTGAATAGATGTGCACATTTAGATTTTGTAATTCTGTTCCTTTTATTGAGTGTAGAAGTCTAATAGAGTGTATAAACGCTGCTTGCTTTCCACAAAACAAGGATTTGGTTCCCTGTTAAGATCTTTTACAGAACAAAGTAGTAATGCAGGACTGGATACTGACTCTGAGAGAGAGAACACCGGGGTTTCCTAACATTTCATATTATAGGGTATCTCTTAGTAGTCAGGAAGTCTCACGACTCTTCTTTCTAGATCAAAGTGACTTCTTCCTGCATACAGTTTCCTGTCCAGACAAAATTCATTCCATACTTTCTTCCACATACAAGTTCAAAATAAATTCACACTGCTGTTGATATTGTCACTTCTGCATGCCCCACAAATGTGTACAGATTCTCCCCATGCTAATACTCAAATGCAATCAACCTATTGCATTCAGTCATCCAGGTTTCTTTGTGCCTACTTCTTTACTCACTATTCCCCCACCCCTCTAGGTTCCTGCCTTCCTTTTTCTTGGCATCTTGGTCTGGCCTCCTTTCTCTTCTCTGTTTCTCTCCCCCCTCATTTCCCCTTCCCTCCTCACCACAGAAGTTGAAACCACACTTTGCCAAAATTCCTTCTTAACCTGACTTTTCAGGTGGTGGTCTGAATGTCTCCTTTCTATGTTAGCCTTTGTGGTAGATATCCCCTTGGCAATCTTCCTTTGCCATGTGTTAGCTTTCGGAGTGAGATTTTGAACACTACCTCCTTCAGGTAGAATTTATCTCTGATGGTAGCTCCTCTGTGACCTTCTAGCAGCAGCTTTCTTCTGGGCTGGGTGTTGGTGGAGTTGGGAACTCCTTTTATGGAGCAACAGACTATAGTGGTATCTGTGGTTCCATGCTTTTAAGTGTTCTGGCATCAGCTGCACATAGGGGATGAAGCCTTTATTATCCTGAGGCTGTGCAGATCTTCACATGCCACTGGGGAACGTTTTGTAGAAAATCCAGTTCAGGAACATCTGAAATATATACAACCCTTATATTCTTGGTTCTCTATCTTGCGCCTCATCAAGAAGGAGGAATCCACGCTGGAGGGTGTGAGAAGGCAGAGTTGCACACTCAAGGTTCCCAGAACTGGACTGTATCCTTAAGTGGTAACCAAGTCAGTTTACTGAAGATAGAACTTTGCTTACAAACTTTTTTTTTTTTTACCACTGCTGAAACAGTGGATGCACTTCCAACTTCTTTCCATTGTTTTAAAATCCTCTTTTCATACACTGACACCAACCATCCAGAGGCACTTTGCTAAAAGTTCCCCTATATTTATCATCGGAGGACAGTGGTATGTTTATACGCATACTGCCAAACTTAGTCTGTCTCATTCACACATTTCTCTTGTAGCTACATTCTTATCTTCCTAAATTATTCTAATACCCAAAATCTGTTTTGGGGTCTCACTGAGGTGGCTCAAAATGGTAAAGTTACTCCTTTAATTTTTATTTTGAACTACTTGTGTTTGTTTCCCTTCTTGCAGGCTTCATTTTCTTGCTTGTGTCATTAAATGGACAAGAATCCCTCAGTCTTCTAGTCATTGCTGCTTCTCTTTTTGCTTTAAAGTTGCACTGCATTCAGCTTTAGCAAAGGTAATCAGTCAATGTTGGACTGCTACTCAGAGTCACTCTGTAGATGAAAAATGTCAGAATAGCTGTTAGCTTCAAGAGCAGTTTTGTCAGTAAAAAAAGCAGAAAGCCTGTTTCCTCGTCATTGCTGAAATCTAGTATGACTTTGCTTAAGGTCAGGAAAATGCACCTTCTATCCATTACTACTCTCCCTTCTTATCCAAAAGGATACCAGATGTGGCAGTACTCTCTACCCCTGCCATATATTTCCTTTTGAACCTGGAGTGGGGATTCCCAGAAGAAAGAAAAAAAATATAGATCTGTGGAGACCTAAGAATTAGACCTCAAGCCTACAGATGCAATAAGTTAACTAATCAGTTGCTTAAGTTAATACTGATTCCAATTCAATATTTCACATTTGACTGAAGAATATTCAAAGACATGGCAAACCCAAACTTTTTTCTTCCTCATGGATTTCAGTATCCCTGCCCTCTAGTGTATCTGCTGTGTTTGACCCTCCAGAGGTTATTGCTTCACAATGTAATATTTGTAAAACACATGTTCTTTTCTTGAAAATGCAGGACTCCTTGGTGATAACTAGCTTAAACTTTTTGATCGCCAGGACATGCTACGAAGTCTACCTGTTTCTTCCCCAAAAGCTTAAACGCAGGGCTCACTTAGGGAATAGGATTTTTAATGTTATACCTGTTTTGAGATTTGACCAGTTATCTACTGAAGTTACAAGACTGTAGTGCTTTTAAAAAATAAACGTGCCTAGAGCCTAGGAAAACTGTTTTGTCTGTATAACTCAGAATGGATTGATTTAAATCAAGATAATTTGAATCACTGATTTCAATCATGATTTAGCTCAATAAGCAGAAAACCTTGATTTAAAAAATAGATTTTAGTCATATTGTGCATTTGTACTGTTTAGATGTTTTCTTAAAGAAAGGTTGAGACTCGGTAACCATTAAACATGTTGATTTTGCAAATAAATATAGGATTTATACTAAATTTGATGTTCCCTTTTACTAATACCGTATACATACACACATTTAAGTGATTATATAACATATTTGTTCCGATTATTATTTTTTACATTTTAATTATATTAGAAAATGGTGAATGATGCATTTCTTACTAATTATAAGTTGAACCTTTCTAATCCGGCACACTGGGGACCTGACTGGTGCTGAACCAGAGAATTTGCCAAATCACAAGAGGTCAATATTGTCTAGCAGCATTACCAAGGCATCCACTTCTTACTGTGCTCTTAGGAGATATTTAGGGGTAAATTACAGCTAAATAACAGCACAGAACACTGAGGGCAAGGGCTGTTGTCTGTAAATAAACTTTATGGGACCGCAGGGAAACTTGGCCACACCCATGGTAAGTGAACATCCAGCAAACTAAAATCATGATGAACCATGGATGTTGCTGGATGAGAAGAGTGCTGAATTAGAGAGGTTCATCCTGTAGTTGATTAATATTTACTTGTGATTATTATGCCAACCTCGACTTTGATAGAAATTCAAATTCCAATAAAATGCACAAAAACAGCATTTTAGTTTTATGTAATAAAAATATTAACTTAAGCTTTTTTCTTATTATCAAACACTTATCAAAACATGTTTTGCTGCTAAAACTGATTAAAACTGATTGTAATTAGTATGATGAACTGATTTATGGTCAACATGCCCTTAAGATTTTAGAATTAGTTGATACACCCTCACACCTAGTTTTTATTCGTAGATTGGGAAAAGAAAAGCAAGTTTTCCTGCTTTTTTTCAACACTCAGTTTCTTAACTTTGAATGAAATAGTCATTGAATGGAACTAGATGAATAAACTGAAATGAAAAAAAGACTGCTGCTTGTCAGAGCGGGTTTAGCACTTCAGCAAACTCTGGTTCCAAGTGCTTATCTAGTGACTTCCAGTAGTTCAGTGGTTTGACTTTCTTTGAAACTTCAGTGGTGTGTTGTGAGCAAGACACGAGAAGTCATTCTTCTGCTCTACTCTGCGCTGGTTAGGCCTCAGCTGGGTTATTGTGTCCAGTTCTGGGCACCGCATTTCAAGAAAGATTTGGAGAAATTGGAGAGGGTCCAGAGAAGAGCAACAAGAATGATTAAAGGTCTAGAGAACATGACCTATGAAGGAAGGCTGAAAGAATTGGGTTTGTTTAGTTTAGAAAAGAGAAGATTGAGGGGGGACATGATAGCAGTTTTCAGGTATCTAAAAGGGTGTCATGAGGAGGAGGGAGAAAACTTGTTCATCTTGGCCTCTGAGGATAGAACAAGAAGCAATGGGCTTAAACTGCAGCAAGGGAGGTTTAGGTTGGACATTAGGAAAAAGTTCTTAACTGTCAGGGTAGTCAAACACTGGAATAAATTGCTTAGGGAGGTTGTGGAATCTCCATCTGTGGAGATATTTAAGAGTAGGTTAGATAAATGTCTGTCAGGGATGGTCTAGACAGTATTTGGTCCTGCCATGAGGGCAGGGGACTGGACTCGATGTCCTCTTGAGGTCCCTTCCAATCCTAGTATTCTATGAAACTTGACACAACATTTTTATTTAAATTACAATCAGATTTTACATTAAAAAAAAAAACTTTTTAAGCTATGTTGGTATAATTTGACTTAAGTTCTAATCACATTTGTCTTGCCAGTGTTTTAGCTCAGTGCCTTCACATTTCATTTGGCTTAAATCATCCATGAGAACCCCTGTCCTTTTGTACATACACAAGTTGAACAGTACAACCAGAAAAAGATCTCCTACCGTAAAAATTAAGGAATCGGATGATATATACCAGCACCCTCTGTGCATCACCCACTTACTTCAGGATAATCCTGACAATAGATGGGTCTTGTAAGATTCCCTAAGGGTCATATGTGCTCTCTGAAATGAGATTAGGGCTGTGTCTAGACTACAAAATTCTATCAGAAAAAGATACGCAAATTGCGAATTGCAATTTGCGTATCTTTTTCCGCTTTTCTTCCAAAAGAGGCTTTTCCGACAATTGGCCCATCTACACTGGGCCAATTGTCAGAAAAAAAGCCTCTTTCGGAACATCCCTTCTTCCTTATAGAATAAGATTTACAGGGATGCCAAAAAAACGCGTCTACTTTTCTGAAACTTTTCCGGTATCCCGGAAAAACTCTGCAGTCTAGATATACCCTAGAACTCTGAGAATCTGCAACTAATCAGGAAACGTAGTGCAGAATAGTAAGTAGTGGCTGATCCTAAGTTGAATAATGTTTCATAATTCAGTTTGATCTTTAATTTAAGTTACTTGGAAGATAGAGTTTGAGGGGCCTTGCCAAAATAAGGCCTAATGGAGTCTTCCCAGTAACTAGTACAGTATTGTCTCACTGGGAAGGGGAGAGAAATAACACAGAAACTGAGAATAGTCAAGAAGAGAGAGAGAACAGTGAGAGAGAGGGACATGTAAGAAAGCAAAAGAAAGAAAGACAGAATAGTATGACTCTAAGAGAAGCTAGAAAGAAAGATTTTGCATCTCTTAGCTAAAGATGTTAGGGCTGCTAACTAATAAACTGCTTCTTTTGTTACTAGTTTCTCCTGCAATTGGGGAAGCAGGACTTTTTACATTCCTTGTAAATACATAGAATACTAAACTTCCATCTTCCAATTGGAAATTCTCCAGTGTGGAGCTCTGACTCTGTGGGTGCTCTGATGATGGAGCACCCACAGAAAAAATGGTGGGTGCTGAGCACCCAGTGGCAGAACCCCAGTCATCTCCTTTCCCTCGCCCCAGTGTCTCCTCCCTCCTGGCAGCCCCACTGATCAGTGTCTATCCCTCCCACCTGCCATAGATCAGCTGTTCTGCAGCATGCAGAGGAGCCGGGGGTTTGAGAGAGGCAAGCAAGAGTGGGGTGTGCTTAGGGGAAAGAGTGGCAATGGAGATGGGGCAGGTCAGGAAAAGGCAGGGCAGATTGGGCTTTTGGGAGAAGAGGTGGAAAGCCTGGGAAGAGTTGGGGGTTGAGCACCCCTTCCCTAGCACACTAGAAAGTCAGCACCTCTGCCCCAGGGCTCTGAAATTTGACTAGCTGCTCAGATCAAAAAGGGGCGTATTATGCCCCAAACTACTACTAAAAAATTGGAATACATAGGACATTAACAGGGATGCCAGCCAGTATCTTTTGTATCAGCTGCTACTCATAGATGTAAAAGGAAAAAAAAAAGCCTGAAGAAATGTCAGGCAAGTTATGAAATAACAACTTGTGCCTCCAATCCTGCAAATTGCTTCAACCAGGCAGAATCCCACTGATAACACTAAGACAGTAAATAGATGCAGGGGTTTAGAGTAAATTGCGCAATTAGCGTCTGAAGGGTTAAATCAATTTGATTTTAACTAATAGGGAGGAACTGGTTGAGAATTTGGAAGTGGAAGGCCGCTTGGGTGGAAGTGATCATGAAATGATAGAGTTTATGATTTTAGCAATGGTAGGAAGGAGAACAGCAAAATAAAGACAATGGATTTCAAGAAGGCAGACTTTAGCAAACTCAGGGAGCTGGTAGATAAGATCTCATGGAAAGCAAGACTAAAAGGAAAAACAACTGAAGACTGTTGACAGTTTTTCAAAGGGACATTATTGAGGACTCAACATCAAACTATTCCACTGTGCAGAAAAGATAGGTAGTATGATGAGAGACCACCCTGGCTTAACTGGGAGATCTTGAATGATCTAAAAATCAAAGAAGTCCTACAGAAAGGACATGGTAGGACATTACTCAAAGAGGGAAAAACAGAAACAGAAAATGTGGAAATGGCAGATGTGCTTAACTTTCTTGTTTGTTTTACACCAAGAAAGCTGGTGATGATTGGATGCCTAGCATAGTGAATACTGGAGAAAATGAAGTAGGTTCAGAAGTTAAAATAGGAAAAAAACAAGTTAAAAATTACTTAGAAAAGCTAGATGTCTTCAAGTCACCAGGGCCCAATGAAATGCATCTTTGGGTACTAAGGAGCTGATTTAAAAGGTATCTGAACCACTATCTATCATCTCTGAAAAGTCTTAGAAGATGGGAGAAATTTCAAAAGACTGGAAAAGAGTAAATATAGCGCCCATCTATAAAAAGGAAAATAAGGACAACCCAGGAAACTACAGACCAGTCAGCTTAACTTCTGTGCCAGGAAAGATAATGGAGCAAATAATTAAGGAATCCATTTGCAAATATTTGGAAGATAAGGTTAAAAGTAACAGTTTGCATTATTTATCAAGAACAAATCATGTCAAAGCAGCCTGATGGTTTACTTTGATTTGCCAAACAAAAAACTTCACTTAAAAAATCCAAGTAAACTAATTGTACAAGTTCAAAGGATATGCAAAGGATGACCAGCAGAAACCTAGCAAAGAAATAAAGTTCTACCCTTCTTTGCACCTAAGGCTTTCCATTCCCTCGTTACTTCCCCCACCAGAGAAAAAAGATATTCTTATAGCTCACGAGTCAGGAGGTGTGGGCTGAATTTCTTGCTCTGTCTCAGATTACTGTGTTACTTTGGGTAAATGTCATAATTTCTTATCTTCAATTCCCTCACTGTAAAAGAATATTTCTTTATTTCATTCGAGAGCTGGGAAAATGGCTAAAGCATATACACCATACCAACAGGATGGGGGACTCTTCAGAGAAACAGCAACTGAAAAAATCTTGGCTCATGATGGATAGTCAGCTGAACATGAGCTCCTGGTATGACACTATGACTAATGTGGTTAGTGTAGAAATAGGGGTCTATTAAGTAGCATAGGGAGGTTATTTTACCTTTGCATTTGGCATTGGTACAATTGCTACTAGGATCCTGTGTCTGATGCTAGTGTGTACAATATGAGAAGGTTCAGAGAAGAACTACAAAAATATTAGTGTTTTGATAAAAATGCCTTTTATCAAAAGTTTCCTGGAGTTCAATCTATTTACATTATTTAGTAGAAGGTTATGTGGTGACTTGAACAGTCTATAGTTACCTACATGAGGAACACAAATTTCATAATAGGGGTCTTTTTTATTAGCAGAAAGAGATATAGCAAGATCCCATGACTGGAAGTTGAAGCTAGATAAATTCATACTAGAAATAAGAGGCAAAATTATAATGTTGAGGGTTACTCACCATTGGAAAAACTCACTAAGGACACATCTATACTTAGCAGACGATCAATGCGCCAGGGTTCGATCGTCTAGCATTCGATTTAGCGGTTATAGTATAGACCCTATATTGAACACTGAGGGCAGCTCCTGCCTGCATCCAGTACTCCTCCTTCTGTGAGGAGTAAAAGGAAGCTGACAGGAGCATTTGGTCTCATTGGTCTCTCGATGTGTGGAAGCCACCACAGCTCAGCTTAAGGTAAGCCGACTTCAGCTTTGCATAGCTGGAGTTGTGTACCCTTAAGCCAACCTTCCAGGGGCTAGTGTAGCTCTGGGCTAAGGGTTGTGGTAGATTCTTTATCACTGGCAATTTTTCCGCTGGATATCTTTGAAAAGATATGCTTTTAGTTCAATCCACAGCTATTGAACTGAAAGAACGAATTCAGGGAGTGTGTGTGTGTGTGTGTGTGTGTGTGTGTGTGTGTGTGTGTGTGTGTGTGTGTGTGTGTGTGTGTGTGTGTGTGTGTGTGTGTGAGAGTGATTGAGGAGATCAGACAAGATGATTATCTATTTTAGGTATTTATACAGTCCTTATCACCATTGTATGTGAGCATCTCACAATTCTTACGGGCTATGTCTACACTGCCCCCTCTTGTGCAAAAAAATATGCAAATGAGGTGAATCATGGAATATCACTGTGCCTCATTTGCATAATTAATGAGGCTCCGTTTTTGCGCAAGAGGGGGGTTTTGTGCAAAAAGGAGCCATCTACAGGGCTCCTTTTTGCGCAAAACCCCCCTCTTGCGCAAGAGCCATTCTTCCTTTCTTTTTCCAGGAAGAACGGCTCTTGTGCAGGAGGGGGGTTTTGCGCAAAAATGGAGCCTCATTAATTATCAAATGAGGTGCGGCGCTATTCCACGCTTCACCTCATTTGCATTTTTTTTGCATAAGAGGGGGCAGTGTAGACATAGCCAAAGTGTTTATCCTCATAATATCTCTGTGAGGTAGGGAAGTACTGCTAATCTCCTTTAGACAATGGGCTTCCTACTCCAAGATCTTTCCATATCCCTGTTCTCCAGATACCTGTCTTGGAGCACTCATAAGAACATAAGAATGGCCGTACTGGGTCAGACCAAAGGTCCATCTAGCCCAGTATCCTGTCTGCCGACAGTGGCCAGCACCAGGTGCCCCAGAGAGGGTGGACCGAAGACAACGATCAAGCGATTTGTCTCCTGCCATCCCTCTCCAGCCTCTGACAAACAGAGGCCAAGGACACCATTTTATCCCCTGGCTAATAGCCTTTTATGGACCTAACCTCCCTGAAATTATCTAGCTTCTCTTTAAACTCTATTATAGTCCTAGCTTTCACAGCCTCCTCTGGCAAGGAGTTCCACAGGCTGACTACACACTGTGTGAAGAAGAACTTTCTTTTATTAGTTTTAAACCTGCTACCCATTAATTTCATTTGGTGTCCTCTAGTTCTTCCATTTAGGGAACTAATAAATAACTTTTCTTTATCGGCCCTCTCACACCACTCATGATTTTATATACCTCTATCATATCCCCCCTCAGTCTCCTCTTTTCTAAACTGAAAAGTCCCAGTCGCTTTAACCTCTCCTCATATGGGACCCGTTCCAAACCCCTAATCATTTTAGTTGCCCTTTTCTGAACCCTTTCCAAGGCCAAAATATCTTTTTTGAGGTGAGGAGACCACATCTGTACACAGTATTCAAGATGTGGGCGTACCATAGTTTTATACAGGGGCAGTAAGATATTCTGGGTCTTATTTTCTATCCCTTTCTTAATAATTCCTAGCATCCTATTTGCCTTTTTGACCGCCGCTGCACACTGTGTGGAAGTTTTCAGAGAACTGTCCACGATAACTCCAAGATCTCTTTCCTGATTTGTCGTAGCCAAATTAGCCCCCATCATACTGTACGTATAGTTGGGGTTATTTTTCCCGATGTGCATTACTTTACACTTATCCACATTAAATTTCATTTGCCATTTTGTTGCCCAATCACTCAGTTTGGTGAGATGTTCTTGGAGTCCCTCACAGTCTGCTTCTGTCTTGACTATCCTAAACAGTTTGGTATCATTTGCAAACTTTACCACCTCACTGCTTACCCCTTTCTCCAGATCATTTATGAATAAGTTGAACGGGATTGGTCCTAGGACTGACCCTTGGGGGACACCACTAGTTATCCCTCTCCATTCTGAAAATTTACCATTTATTCCTACCCTTTGTTTCCTGTCTTTTAACCAGTTCTCAATCCAAGAAAGGACCTTCCCTCTTATCCCATGGCCATGTAATTTACACAAGAGCCTTTGGTGAGGGACCTTGTCAAAGGCTTTCTGAAAATCTAAGTATACTATATCTACTGGATCCCCCTTGTCCACATTTTGTTAACCCCTTCAAAGAACTCTAATAGATTAGTAAGACAGGATTTCCCTTTACAGAAACCATGTTGACTTTTGTCCAACAAATTATGTTCTTCTACATGCTTCACAATTTTATTCTTTACTATTGTTTCGACTAATTTGCCCGGTACTGAAGTTAGACTTACCGGTCTGTAATTGCCCGGATCGCCTCTAGAGCCCTTTTTAAATATTGGTGTCACGTTGGCTACCTTCCAGTCATTAGATACGGAAGCCGATTTAAGGGCTAGGTTACAAACCACAGATAATAGTTCAGCAATTTCCCATGTTTTTCCCAGTGCTTCCACTCACCCACATATCCCTTATTAACTAATCTTCCTCTCTGGCACCTCGTAGTCTTTGTGTGGTGTTGAGAGAGTGATCTGGGGAAGCAAGAAGGAGCCTCGGAGAACAATATTATCTGAGGGCACATCTGCCCTGCAGAGAGAAACCCATGACATCAAGTCTCACAGAGGCGGTCAGTTGACTCAGACTGACAGGGCTGCAAGGCTAAAAATAGAAGTGTAGAGGTTCCTACTCTGACCCTCACTAGGTTTCAAAGCCGAGGCTTCAGCCCAAGCCTGAGCGTCAACACTGATATTTTGAGCTCAGCAGCCCGAGCCCTGCAAGCCCACGTAAGTTGACCCATGCTCTGAGACTCATCACTGCAGGTTTTTCTTTGCCATATAACAAACCCTGTGATGTGAATAATGTGTGTAAAGATGAAATCCTTGGGCCTTGCGTGGTTGGTTAGAGTAATGGGGCACAATTTTAGAAAAAGGACAGTTTTTTTAAAGAAAAATTCCGTTGCAGAAACTAGTAATTATTTTATTAAAATAACTTAGTTGTCCTTAGAATTTATTGCACCAAACAGATTAAAATCAATGATTAAACTGAATTAGAAGTTTTTAAATTCCCTTTCATTGCTTATGCATTTCTCGATGTACTCTTAGGGTGTATCTAGACTACATCCCTCTTTCAACAAAGGGATGTAAATTAGGCACTCTGAAATTGCAAATGAAGCCGGGATTTGAATTTCCCGTGCTTCATGTGCATAATCGCGTCATGGCGCTCTTTCAAAAAAGCGCTATTTCAAAATTGTAACCGCAGTCTAGATGTGGTTCTTTCAAAAATAGAAGCTTTTTTCGAAAGATCCTATAAAGGTTTACAGGATCTTTCAAAAAAGGCTTCAATTTTCGAAAGAACTGCATCTAGACTGCGGTTTCAATTTTGAAATAGCGCTTTTTTGAAAGAGCGCCATGATGCTATTATGCAAATGAAGCACGGGAAATTCAAATCCTGGCTTCATTTGCAATTTCGAATTGCCTAATTTACATCCCTCTGTCGAAAGAGGAATGTAGTCTAGACACACCCTTAGTTATAGAGTAGCTACTTACATTTTCATAGTAACTAAAACATGGATTTCTTTAGTGTTCTAGAATTTTAAAACCATTGTCACTTTATCTAAAGAGTGGTATTGGTTCTTATAGAAAATCTATTACACTTCTTTGGGGTACAATGTTTTAGCTATACAGAGAGTGGCAAATAATGCATATACAAGATGTAGGGTGCTAAATATATACAGTTAAAAGTGGAAGATGTAAGGGAAATAATCTGTCTTCAGCTACCATAAAGGTAACAGTATAACTTAAGGGAAGGAGTCTACTTTAGAAAAGGTTAGGTGAGGAAGCCCCGATCCTGAAAGTGAGGAAAAGAAAGCTTCAGCTAGAAATAAGAGTTCAGAAATTGGGCGAGAGTTCACGGGAATAATTTTAAGATTCAGATGAAGTGTTCCTAGTTGTCTGAGCAAATGAGGAGTGACAGCTGTAAAAGGAAATTGTTATCACAGAGATGGCCAAGAACAAGTTGTGTCAGTGGAACAATTGTAGTCAAGTAGTCCTACAGTCAGCACAAGGGCTGAGTCAGATTGTATGATACAAAGGTCTTAATGAGATGAGAGCTGATTTGTAAAATAATTATAAATATTTTGTTGCTTAGTTAGGAGAGTCATCCAACACCACTGCTATCTGCAGAAAAGTTAATCTCCTTTTAATTTATCTATCCTGAATGTTTCAAGGATCATTCACCCACTGGTCCAGATGTCATGATGGAACAAGGACAAGAACCCCCATAGCAATTGCCTGTCACATTTTGCTGTCAATGCTTAAAGACAGTTGACTTTCTTGTTAACCTTTTCCTCCTCATAGATAGTGCCCTCTCTATCCCTGAGAAAATGGCTTCTCTTTAATAATTCTTGTTCAGAAGTTTATTGCATTTCACTATGAGCTTGATTGTTTTTTAATGAAGGAAGCCTTAGTAGATTAAGTACACTCATTAATTCCAAAGATAAGTGGTGGGTAAAGGAGGAGGGGAAATCAATTGATACATTACTAACTTGCCAAGAATGAAGACTGCACCTGATTTTATTTAAAATGAACTTATTGCTGCTTGCTTTCAGTGGTCTGTAGTAATAGCTGTGGAGACTATATGTCCATTGGTGTAGTACTCTGCCATACCCTGAATGCAGGTTACTCATACGTGCATGACTAAAGGGATCACAGTGAGTGGACAGGTTGCCTCTAGCCAATTTATGGAGCAATTTTAGTTTTTTGAATGAATTTTATTGAGATTGGTAATATAAGAACCAGTAGTACTGGTAGGACAAGCCTGAGAGCATGTGAATGTTATGTTTGAAAAATGCACACCAGCAAAACTCAAAGCCTGGGTCTACAGTCTTGGGCTTGTGCCACGGGGCACAAAATGAAAGTGTAGACTTTGCAGCTCAGTCTGGAGTGTGGGCTCTGAAGCTAAAGGAAAGGGAGTGTCTGTCAGAGCCCAAGCTCCAGCCTAAGCCTCACTATCTGTCCTGCTGCTTTCTAGTGTGAGCTCTGTAAGCCTGAGTCTGTAGATCTGGGCTCTGAGACTTGCTGCTGCAGATTTTAAAATACAAGGTAGATGTATCCTAAAAAGTGGAACATTGGACGATAGAAGTAGAAAGAAGGAATCTGTACCCTTCTGTAGGAGTATCTCAGGCCAAAAGTCAGATAACTTTTTAAATTAGAAAATACTGATAGAAAATATCTACCCCCATGAAAGTGAGTCACAAAGCTTTTATCAAGGGATGGGATAATTAGTGGAATAACAACCACACCCCAGTCTGTATAATAAGTTGTATGGGTATTAAAATGCTGATATTACTGACTTTTATTTTATAGGGTGCAGTTGTAGGCCATCAGTTATCACTTTACTTGTTTAAGTGTTCTACATGTTTTTGTCATGAATAAATTGTATGGTGATAAAGCAACCTCTTTCCATCTTTCAGCTTTTCTGGGAGAAGAGGCTACAAGGCCTAAGTGCATCTGATGTCAGTGAACAAATTATAAAATCCATGGAGCTACCTAAAGGTCTTCAAGGTACTGCATGCCCTTAGCAGCTATGGTATGCCTAGTAAGCAGAATGTTTACAAAAGATCATGTTATCTTTTCAAATATTCTTAAGCAATTATGGTATCTGTCTCTGACTTTGATTTACTTTAGCAACTCTCAGATCTTGACATATGCTTGTTGGCAGAAACACCTGTCTCCTCAAAAGGGTTTTCTGTTTTATCAAGTTACTTACTTAGCTAATATAAAAAACATTTTAAGAGTTGCACTCTTTACTTGGCACAAATGCAACTGATGATGTGAAATTCAATAAGTTATAGGTCACAGTCAGTAACTATTTATTCTACCACATTGGAGACTTCTATAGAAATTTGAAAGAGTTGTGAAAGACTCACTACTGCTTGCCAGCATTGGCTTCGTTTCCTGTAACACTAAAGTAAAGAGAATTGAGATACTAGTGTAGATTAATTTTAAAAGCTATAAAGAGAAACTGTATTTCAAGACCAAATGTTATGTTAATAAGTGTACTTGAAGACAAGATAATTGCTGGAGAAGGAACTCAGATCATTAAATCCGTTGACCTTGTTTGAGGAAACTGTAGCCAATTTGTAAAGTTATCACTTCAGTAGATATTTGTGGTTTTGGGTTTTTTTAGTCTAAATGTTAAAATTGCATTAACAGGGATTCAAAGTAATTTGCTAAAATATCATTTGCATTTCATAGTCCTTATTACCATTAGATTTGTGGTCTTAAAATATATGCTCATACATATGAATATCATCTTATGTGTACATAAGCTTCAGAGGGGTAGCCGAGTTAGTCTGTAACTGGAAAAACTTAAAACAATGAATAGTCTAGCAGCATTTTAAAGACTAACAAAATATGTAGATGGTATCATGAGCTTTCATTGGCACAATCCACTTCCTCAAATGAATGGAGTATTAAAAGTCCAGATCCAAGAACTTTTAATACTCCATTCATTTGAAGAAGTGGGTTGTGCCCACGAAAGCTCATGATACCATCTACAAGTTTTGTTAGTCTTTAAGGTGCTGCTATTCAACTATTTATTATTTTTTATTTTATATATAGTTGTCCTGCAAACAGGAGAATATTTGCTATTTCAAGTCATACCTACCACAGGGACAGTAAGCTTTCTGTTTAAATAAATTAATTATTCAGTAATTTACATTGCAGGAGTTGGCCCAGGCAACAATGATGAGACTCTCTTATCTGCTGTCGCCAGTGCTTTGCACACCAGTTCTGCACCTATCACAGGACAACTCTCTGCTGCAGTGGAAAAGAACCCAGCAGTGTGGCTCAATACATCTCAGCCCCTATGCAAAGCATTCATTGTTACTGATGACGACATTAGGTAAGGGAGATGAGACACAAAATTTTCAGTAAAATGTGCATTTTCATCTACTGAGCTGCTGCTTCATACTATGGCAAAACAGAGAATAATCCAAAACATTAAACAGAATAATGGACTTCCCCAGGTGTACCTGTTATGTGTATCTGTTAAAATGCAGAATATACTGTTTGCTTACTAAATATATTTTCATTTAACAAAATCAAGGAAAACGCTGCTATGAGTATAGTACTAATCTGAGCCTTGGCTGACAGGGTTCAAATACCTGCTTTCCCACAGACTTCCTCTGTGACCTTAGACAAGTCACTTTTGTTACAGTATGCTTCAATTCCCTATTAAATAGGGAAAAATAGCACTTCCCTACCCGCCAAGGGTGTTGTGAGGATTAATACAGTAAAAATGATGATGCCTTCAGTTACCATAGAAATGGGGGCCCAAAATAAGTTCTTTTACTAATAAATTTGTTTCTTCTTCGAGTGATTGCTCATGTGCATTCCAATTAGGTGTGTACGCACAGCGTGCACGTGCTGTCGGAAGTTTTTCCCTCAGCAGTACCCTTATGGCCAGCAGGTGAGCCCCTGGAGTGTCATCGGTATACTGGCCTATATATACCCCTGCTGACCCCCTCACCCACTCAGTTCCTTCTTACCGCCATGACGGTCATTGGAACAACCCTCAGCTCATTAGTGATAGTTGTCTTCAGTATTGTTCTTTTGTATTCTCTTCAGTTAGCCTTCAGCTAAGTACCTGTAATTAAGTTAAAGACTCTTTTGTTGTTTTTGTAGTTATTCCCCACCTCGGCGTGCCATGCACCTGTGGCAGGGCATGCCTGGACCACAAGGCTTCAAGCCCTGCAAAAAGTGTCACAAGCCTATGCCTGTGGTGACCCTCATTCATTGTACTTAAAGTGTCTGGGAGAGACTCATCTCGCAGAAGCCTGCAAAATCTGTAAGGTGTTCAAACCGTGCACCAAATGCGAGAGAGAATCGCGCCTCAAGATTCTTCTCATGGAGGCAGCTCTCAGGCCGGTACTGACGTCAGACCTGGCACCGGAGTCTCGAAGTGCACCGGCGTCAGTTCGGGATACCGCAGTGCACCGTGCCTCACCGGCACCGCAGAGACCCCGGCACCGGTCTGTCTCTGGCACCTCAGAAAAAGAAGAGGCCCAACAGGGGATGGTCCCCTTCTAGACACGTGCCCTCCAGTGGGGCACATGGTGCTGACGAGTCCGGAGCCCGGGCCTTCCAGGTTGGGTGGACCTTCCTCCCAGCATAGGGAGCCTAACCCCTTGGAGGACTTCCCTGAACCCTCCACGCCAGAGGCTTTAGAGGCAGTGAGAATGCTGATAGACTCTTCTCCCTCGCCTCCCCCTACTCCAATCCCCTCCAGAGGGCACAGGACGGCGCGGCACCGGCCTCCTTCCAGGCCCCAGCACTGGAGGTCAGAGACCACCACCCACCCCTCCCGGCACCGCAGGCACAGCATGCCGCAATGGCCAGTGATGCGCCTCCGCCCACATTGCTGCCCCAGGACACGGCACCGGATGCACCTCGGCATCATAGACTGGTACCGCCACTGGGACAGACTGCCTCGGCACTTACCTCCGTGCCAGACGTCCATACCTCCATGCTGCCGCCTCTGCCTCGGCACCGTGGAAAGCCGGAATCTATGGCCAAACACGCGACTGCTATTTCGGCACCCACATCAGCTCCTCCTTGGTCCGCCTTGGAGTACTCGTCCGGCTCCGAGGCAGAGTCCACCTGGTCTTCTAGGGGCTCCCGGTCCCGCTCATGGCGCCACTCCCATTCACGGCACTGCTCCCAGCACTGTAGTCCACCTCGTCCATACCAGCAGCAATGGGCACAGCCAGTCCCAGTGCTGGTGCTCCAACAGTCGTGGCCTCCACAGCCTCCGGGCCAGTGGCCTTTCTGGACACCCTGGGCGTACCACCAGGCCCAGGGAGACGTTCCATCCAGGTCAGCCTCTGTCTCCTCCGGTCCACGGGCTCCTCCTTCGGCGACCCCCTCGGTCAGATCTCCAACCTCGGCCTAGTCGCTGCCCCCTGGCCAGCTCTCTCCTGGTCCTTTGGGGAGTGCGGATCCGGTGAGCCAACCTCCCCCATTCTTGTCTGCTGGCACCTCGCAAGATCTTGTTCATATGGGGGCCACTGTAGGAGAAGCCCGGAAGGCGTCATAGTCCTCTTCCCCTGACGAGGTTTTAGGAGACCCTGGACCATCCATGGCCTCTATGGATGCCAGGGCTCACCAGGACCTCCTTCGCCATCTAGCCCAAAGTTTGGGAGTTCAGGCGGATAAGGTGTCCGATGACTCGGACCCCACAGTTGATATCTTCCATGCGAACACCCCCTCCAGAGTGGCTCTTCCGATCAATAAGACAGTGGCCAAGATTTCTAAAGCCTTGTGGCAGACCCCCGCGTCCATCTCCCCAGCTGATAAGCGGGCTGAAAGGAGGTACTTTGCTCATTTCCCTCTTGGGGAACACCTTTTTTCCCCACTCTCCTCTAGACTCCCTGATGGTACAAGCTGTGAACCAGAGGGAGAAGCAAGGTCAGCCTGCCGCCACTCCTAAGAACAGGGAAGCCAAGAAGACTGACCTGTTAGGCAGAAAGGTCTACGCGTCTGGTGGTATCCAGTACCGCATTGCCAATCAACAGGTCCTCTTGTCACAATATGCTTTCAACACCTGGGCCTCGATGGACAAGTTTATGGACCTGCTCCCAAGGGACTCCGATGCAGCGTTCAAGGCTCTCCATGAGGAGGGGAGAGTGAATTCCAGGACAGCTCTCCAGGCAGCTCTCGACATGGCGGATGCCATGGGTGATGGCCTCTGGAGTGGTCTTACACCTCAGTTCCTGGCTCCAGGGCTCTGGGGTCCCCCCAAAGCTCCAGAATACTATACAAGACCTTCCTTTTGAGGGTCCCTCGCTTGTCTCAGAGCAAACGGATCAAAGGCTACATGGCCTCAAGGATACCCGAGCCACTTTAAAATCATTGGGCATGCACACTCCTGCTACCCAGTGGAGCACCTTCATGGTTAGGAATGTTCCTAGACCGCCTCCCCAGGGCCCGTACCCTGACTTCTCCCGCTGTAGAAGCAGGCGTGGTAATGGCAGGAACAACAGGCACTGACCCCGCCTGGCCCCAGACCACAACCAGGGGCCCACTAACAAACCCTCCAGACCACATCAGGGCTTTTGAAGGGACCCCCGAGGGTACCTTACCAGTCTCCCCACTACTCTTCCGGGACCGTTTATCCCACTACATCCAAGCCTAGCGGCCTGTTACTTCAGACGGATGGGTGCTGGAGATAGTGGAAAGGGGTTACGTAATCCTTTTCCACTCATCCCCTCCTTCTCAACCCCCTATCCTGTCCCTTTTCAGGGACCCCTCTCACGAGCCTTTGCTTCAAGAGGAGGTCCAACATCTCCTTAAGATAGGGGCGGTAGAGTGTGTTTCCCTCCGAGTTTCAGGGGAAGGGGTTCTATTCCCGTTACTCTCTGGTCCCAAAGGCCAAAGGGGGCCTCCTCCCATCCTGGACCTCAGAGACCTCAACTCCTTCATCGCCAAAGCAAAATTCAGAGTGGTAACATTGGCGTCCATAATTCCCTCATTAGTCCCCAGAGACTGGTACGCTGTCCTTGACTTAAAAGATGCTTACTTCCACATTTCAGTCGCCTCCCACCACCACAGGTTCCTCCGATTTACTGTGGGCCCGGACCACTCCAATTCACGACCCTCCCCTTTGGTATTTCCATGGCCCCTCGGGTCTTCACCAAATGCATGGCGGTGGTGGCTGCTGCACTCAGGAAAAGGGTGTTCCCCTACCTAGATGACTGGCTCCTGAGGGGGGACTCGGAAAGTCAGGTGAGAGCCCATGTCACCATAGTCCGCACACTCTTTGACGACTTAGGCCTCCTGCTGAATCAGGACAAATCAACTCTAACTCCCACCCCAATAATAGAGTTTGTGGGCGCCAACCTGGACTCTGTCAGCAAGAGCCTCTCTACCCAGCTCCCAGTTTCTCACAATAGAGACAGCAGTCAGGGCGCTCCAGAATTTTCCAGTGACTACCACCCAGACTTGCATGCATCTCCTGGACCTCCTGGCCGCCTGCACTTATGTAGTGCAGCATGCCAGACTGTGCATGTGTCCACTACAGATGTGGCTATCGCGAGTCCACAACCTGGCCATCCAGTGTTGGGACAGAGTGGTGACGGTTCCCGCACCCATCCTCCTTGCATTGGACTGGTGAACCCATCAGGCGGAGGTCTGCGCGAGGGTCCCATTCTCCAGACCAGTGCCGTCCACTCGCCTTGTCACGGACGCATCGGACACCGGCTGGGGAGCCCATTTAGGAGACCTATACATGCAAGGTATGTGGTCTGCGGACGAGATCTCCCTGCATATCAACATCTGGGAGCTCCAGGCAGCCCGCCTGGGTTGTGCCGTTTTCCTTCCCCACCTCAGGGGCGGGTCTGTCCTCATCCTGTCAGACAACATGACAGTGGTGGCGTATATAAACAAGCAGGGCGGGGCTCGTTCTCCTCACCTGTGCTTGGAAGTGATTCGCCTGTGGGACCTCTGCATCAGGGCAGATAGCCACCCGATGGCCTCGTACTTCCCAGGTTCCCAAAACATCATGGCGGACAGGCTGAGCAGATCCTTTGTGGGACATGAATGGTCCTGGAAGTGGGATGTACCTCAATCTATCTTCCGTGTGTAGGGGTCTCCCCATCTAGACCTATTTGCCACAGGGTGGAACAAGAAGTGCCCTTGGTTCTGCTTCCTCATGGGTCAGGGACAGGGTTCTCTGGGAGACGCTTTCCTCGTCCCCTGGCCGCAGGGCCTGCTGTATGCCTTCCTGCCATTCCCACTAATTTACAGGGTCCTCCTCAGAGTGCGGGAATTCAGGGCATCCCTGATTCTGATCACCCTGGCATGGCCCAGGCAACACTGGTTCTCAACCCTCCTCAACCTGTCATGCGAGAGACCCATGACCCTCCCGCTTCTTCCGGACTTGATATCTCAGGACTCGGGCAGGCTCTGCCACCTGGACCTGCACTCACTGCACTTGACAGCGTGGAAGCTCCATGGTTGACGGCTGAGGAGCTTCAGTGCTCAGAACGGGTTCAGGAAGTCCTGCTGGGTAGCAGGAAACCCTCCACTAGGACCACGTACCTTGCTAAGTGGAGGCGGTTCTGCATCTGGGCTTCCCAAAGGGGCGTGCACCCAAGGCGGGCTACAATCCCCCTGATCCTTGATTACCTGTTGGATCTCCAGGACCTCTCTTCCTCCTCTATCAAGATTCACTTGGTGGCCATCTCGGCCCTTCACCTGGGGGAAGGGAGGAAAACCCTGTTCACTTACTCGGTGGTCAACAGGTTTCTTAAAGGCTCTACCCACATGTCTGCCAGCCCGTCTCCCAGTGGGACCTAAACATTAAACATTAAAAAGGCCGTAGAGCAGTTTTTAAACTGAGAGATGGGGGAAAGCCGATTGGTGTGGAGATGCACGTAAATCGGAGGGAGACTACTCTTAGAGGAGAATCCATTGATAGAGATTCTCTAAGCTGTAGTCAGAAAGAGAGGAGGGGAGAGGGCAAACCATGGGCCAGAGCAGACAAACAACCGTGTACAAAGGAATCCAATGCATCAGGGAAGGGCAGACAAATAAGCAGTGGCAAATTTTTAAAGTGCTTCTACACAAATGCTAGGAGTCTGACTAATAAGATGGGTGAACTAGAGTACCTAGTATTAAATGAGGAGGTTGACATAATAGGCATCACTGAAACCTGGTGGAATGAGGAAAATCTGTGGGACACAATCATACCGGGATATAAAATATATCGAAAGGATAGAGCAGGCCGGGTGGGTGGCGGAGTTGCACTGTATGTGAAAGATAATGTAGAATCAAATGAAATAAAAATATTAAATGAATCAACATGTTCAATAGAATCGCTATGGATAGTAATTCCATGCTCCAAAAATAAGAAATTAGCAGTAGGGATATATTACCGACCACCTGACCAGGACAGGGATACTGACATTGAAATGCTGAGGGAGATTAGAGAGGCTACCAAAACAAAGAACTCTATAATAATGGGGGATTTTAATTACCCCCATATTGACTGGATACATGTCACCTCAGGAAGAGAAGCGGAGATAAAATTTCTCAATGGCTTAAATGACTGCTTCTTGGAGCAGCTAGTGCAGGAACCCACAAGGGGAGAGGCAATTCTCGATTTAGTCCTGAGTGGAGCGCAGGAACAGGTCCAGGAAATAACCGTTACAGGACCGCTTGGGAATAGTGACCATAATATAATAACATTCAACATTCCTGTGGTGGGAAGAACACCTCAGCAGACCAGCACCCTGGCATTTAATTTCAAAAAGGGGAATTACACAAAAATGAGGAGGTTAGTTAAACAGAAATTAAAAGGCACAGTGACTAGAGCCAAATCCCTGCAAGCTGCATGGAAACTTCTTAAAGACACCATAATAGAGGCCCAACTTAAATGTATACCCCAAATTAAAAAATATAGCAAGAGACCTAAAAAAGAGTCACCGTGGCTTAACCACCATGTAAAAGAAGCAGTGAGGGACAAAAAGGCATCTTTCAAGAAGTGGAAGTCCAATCCTAGTGAGATAAATAGAAAGGAACATAAACACTGTCAAATCAAGTGTAAAAATGTAATAAGAAAAGCAAAAAAAGATTTTGAGGAACAGCTAGCCAAAAATTCAAAAAGAAATAACAAAATGTTTTTTAAGTACATTAGAAGCAGGAAGCCTGCTAAAAAACCTGTGGGTCCCCTAGACGATCGAACTATAAAAGGCGCAATCAAGGACGATAAAGCCATTGCGGAGAAACTAAATGATTTCTTTGCTTCAGTCTTCACGGCTGAGGACGTTGGGGAGATTCCCAAATCTGCACCATCCTTTGTGGGTAATGAATCTGAGGAACTGTCCCGGATTGAAGTGTCATTAGAGGAGGTTTTGGAACAAATAGAAAAACTTAATGTTAACAAATCTCCGGGACCGGATGGCATTCATCCAAGGGTTCTAAAAGAACTCAAATGGGAAATTGCTGAACTATTATCTGTGGTTTGTAACCTATCCCTTAAATCGGCTTCCGTACCTAATGACTGGAAGGTAGCCAACGTGACACCAATATTTAAAAAGGGCTCTAGAGGCGATCCGGGCAATTACAGACCGGTAAGTCTAACTTCAGTACCGGGCAAATTAGTCGAAACAATAGTAAAGAATAAAATTGTGAAGCATGTAGAAGAACATAATTTGTTGGACAAAAGTCAACATGGGTTTTGTAAAGGGAAATCCTGTCTTACTAATCTATTAGAGTTCTTTGAAGGGGTTAACAAACATGCGGACAAGGGGGATCCAGTAGATATAGTATACTTAGATTTCCAGAAAGCCTTTGACAAGGTCCCTCACCAAAGGCTCTTGTGTAAATTACATGGCCATGGGATAAGAGGGAAGGTCCTTTCTTGGATTGAGAACTGGTTAAAAGACAGGAAACAAAGGGTAGGAATAAATGGTAAATTTTCAGAGTGGAGAGGGGTAACTAGTGGTGTCCCCCAAGGGTCAGTCCTAGGACCAATCCTGTTCAACTTATTCATAAATGATCTGGAGAAAGGGGTAAGCAGTGAGGTGGTAAAGTTTGCGGATGATACCAAACTGTTTAGGATAGTCAAGACAGAAGCAGACTGTAAGGGACTCCAAGAAGATCTCACCAAACTGAGTGATTGGGCAACAAAATGGCAAATGAAATTTAATGTGGATAAGTGTAAAGTAATGCACATTGGGAAAAATAACCCCAACTATACGTACAGTATGATGGGGGCTAATTTGGCTACGACAAATCAGGAAAGAGATCTTGGAGTTATCGTGGACAGTTCTCTGAAAACTTCCACACAGTGTGCAGCGGCGGTCAAAAAGGCAAATAGGATGCTAGGTATTATTAAGAAAGGGATAGAAAATAAGACCCGGAATATCTTACTGCCCCTGTATAAAACTATGGTACGCCCACATCTTGAATACTGTGTACAGATGTGGTCTCCTCACCTCAAAAAAGATATTTTGGCCTTGGAAAGGGTTCAGAAAAGGGCAACTAAATTGATTAGGGGTTTGGAACGGGTCCCATATGAGGAGAGGTTAAAGCGACTGGGACTTTTCAGTTTAGAAAAGAGGAGACTGAGGGGGGATATGATGGAGGTGTATAAAATCATGAGTGGTATGGAGAGGGCCGATAAAGAAAAGTTATTTATTAGTTCCCTAAATAGAAGAACTAGAGGACACCAAATGAAATTAATGGGTAGCAGGTTTAAAACTAATAAAAGAAAGTTCTTCTTCACACAGCGTGTAGTCAGCATGTGGAACTCCTTGCCAGAGGAGGCTGTGAAGGCTAGGACTATAACAGAGTTTAAAGAGAAGCTAGATAATTTCATGGAGGTTAGGTCCATAAAAGGCTATTAGCCAGGGGATAAAATGGTGTCCTTGGCCTCTGTTTGACAGAGGCTGGAGAGGGATGGCAGGAGACAAAGCGCTTGATCATTGTCTTCGGTCCACCCCCTCTGGGGCACCTGGTGCTGGCCACTGTCGGCAGACAGGATACTGGGCTAGATGGACCTTTGGTCTGACCCGGTACGGCCGTTCTTATGTTCTTATGTTCTTATGACCTAAACCTGGTCCTTTCCAAACTTATGGGACCCCCGTTCGAACCATTAGAGACGTGTTCCCTCCTATACCTATCTTATAAGGTGTCTCTCCTGGTGGCACTCACATCTGCCAGGCGAGTATCCGAACTCAGGGCGCTTACCTTGGTTCCCCCCTACACAGTGTTTTTCAAAGGCAAGGTTAGGCTCCGCCCCCATCCAGCTTTTCTGCCCAAGGTGATGTCTTCTTTCCACACCTCCCAAGATATTTTTCTGACGGTCTTTTACCCCAAGCTTCATGCGTCTGGGAAAGAACAGGCTTTACACACTTTAGATGTGTGTAGGGCATTAGCCTTTTATTGAAACAGGACAAAACCATTCAGGAAGTCACCGCGACTCTTTGTGGCCATCGCGGAATGGGCAAGGGGCTAACCCGTGTCCTCCCAGCAAATCTCCTCCTGGATAACCGTTTGCATCAAGGAGCGCTATGCCCTGGCGGGGGTACCAGCCCCACCCCTTAGAGTGCACTCCACAAGAGCCGTGGCAGCCTCCACCGCTTTCATGGCGCAGGTTCCCATCTTGGACATCTGCAGAGCCGCTACGTGGTCCTCTGTCCATACCTTTGCCAGTCACTACGCGCTAACTCATCAAGCCAGGGAAGACACTGCCCTGGGCAGGGCGGTCCTCCACTCCTCTGTAGCTTCAACATCCAGCCCTCCTCCATATGTTCTGCTTTGGAGTCACCTAAATAGAATGCACATGAGCAATCACTCAAAGAAGAAAGAACGGTTACTTACCTCGTAACTGTGATTCTTTGAGATGTGTTGCTCATGTCCATTCCAAATCCCCACCCGCCGCCCTCTCTCTGGAGTATTCCAGTAAGAAGGAATTGAGTGGATGAGGGAGCCAGCAGGGGTATATATGGGTCGGTATCCTGGCGCCACTCCAGGGGGCTCCCCTGCTGGCCTTAAGAGTGCTGCTGAGGGAAAAACTTCCGACGGCGCATGCACGCTGCTTGTACACACCTAATTGGAATGGACATGAGCAACACATCTCGAAGAATCAGTTATGAGGTAAGTAACCGTTCTTTCTAAAACATGAATGTCCATTTTTCTGTATGGTTTCTGAGGCACATAGGGTCTGAGCTCTTATTTTAGCCACCAGTTATCTTTTTGCTATATATATAAAATAGGCAGGACTGGACAAACTGTTTCCTTTTGCTGGCAAGTTCTTCACTTTGTAGTCTTGCACTTCAGTTTTTTTAACTGACAGAGCTGGGAATCAAATATAGGAGTTTTGACTCCGAGGTTTATGCTCTAACTACTTTTAAGATGCGTCAACTTCTGAAATTCTGAACATTTCTGCCATCAGTTAAGATGTGAATAGTGTTGAATAGGGTAGTATAAAACCGATTTTTTTAAAGGAATTATTAATTAATGATTAAATATGCTATTCACTGTCTGTTCACTATCATGCTTTTAATACTCAAAAAAATGAACAGATATCACTTTTACATAATCTGAATATGATTGCCTTTGTTCTATAGATAAAAAACTGAGGTAGAGACACTAACTGACTTAAGTACTGCCAGAGAGCTGGCTTCAGAGTCAGCATGGGATATTGGAGTTCCTGACTTTCAGTCCTGTGCCCAGAACTCCAGGTGATGTTGGTTATTTGATTTGTTTTTTTCCTTAAAGGGACATCGACTTAACAAATAAGATTTCTCTCTGGAAATATTTGACCTTTTATTGTAACATGTAACACTTAAAATCATACTATAACAGTGAAACTGAAGGACCAGGATAAGATTTTTCTGTTTACTTCTCATATTTAATAGCATTTTATTCATAATAGCCAGTCTTTTTTTGTATTTTCAGTCTGTGTGAGGTGTGTATTTTTTCCACTTAACAAAGGAGAAGATACACACCCTAGAACAGGGCTACTGTTAGCCCTTTTGATAAGCTGAATAGTAACAAGTCTCCGGGACCAGACGGCATTCACCCAAGGGTTCTGAAAGAACTCAAATGTGAAATTGCGGAGTTATTAACAGTGGTTTGTAACCTATCCTTTAAATCCACTTTGGTACCAAATGACTGGAAGATGGCCAATATAACACCAATATTTAAAAAAGGCTCTAGAGGAGATCCTGGCAATTATAGACCGATAAGTTTAACATCAGTACCAGGCAAATTAGTAGAAACACTAGTAAAGAGTAAAATTGCAAGGCACATAGAAGAGCACGAATTGTTGGGCAAAAGTCAGCATGGTTTCTGCAGAGGGAAGTCGTGTCTAACTAATCTGTTAGAATTCTTTGAAGGGGTTAATAAACATGCGGACAAGGGGCACCCAGTGGATATAATATACCTAGATTTCCAGAAAGCCTTTGACACGGTCCCACACCAAAGGCTTTTACGTAAATTAGGTGGTCATGGGATAGGAGGAAAGGTCCTTTCATGGATCAAGAATTGGTTAAAAGACAGAAAACAAAGGGTGGGAATAAATGGTAAATTTTCACAATGGAGGAGGGTAACTAGTGGTGTTCCCCAGGGGTCAGTACTGGGACCAATCCTGTTCAACTTGTTCATCAATGATCTAGAAAATGAGGTAAGCAGTGAGGTGGCCAAGTTTGCAGATGACACAAAATTGTTCAGGACAGTCAAAAGCAAAAGGGATTGTGAAGAACTACAAAAAGATCTCAGCAAACTGAGTGATTGGGCAGCAAAATGGCAAATGAAATTTAATGTGGGTAAGTGTAAGGTAATGCATGTTGGAAAAAATAACCCAAATTACACGTACTACATGATGGGGTCAAATTTAGCTACGACAGATCAGGAAAGGGATCTTGGAGTTATAGTGGATAGTTCTATGAAGACATCCACGCAGTGTGCAGCGGCAGTTAGTAAGGCAAATAGGATGTTAGGAATTATTAAAAAAGGGATAGATAATAAGACAAAAGATATCATACTTCCCCTATATAAAACTATGGTACGCCCACATCTCGAGTACTGCGTGCAGATGTGGTCTCCTCACCTCAAAAAAGATATATTGGCATTAGAAAAGGTTCAGAAAAGGGCGACTAAGATGATTAGGGGCTTGGAAAGGGTCCCATATGGGGAGAGGCTAGAGAGACTGGGACTTTTCAGTTTGGAAAAAAGGCGATTGAGGGGCGATATGATAGAGGTATATAAAATCATGAATGGTGTGGAGAAAGTGATTATAGAAAAATTATTTACCTTTTCCCATAATACAAGAACTAGGGGACACCAAATGAAATTGATGGGTAGTAGGTTCAAAACTAATAAAAGGAAATTTTTCTTCACACAGCGCACAGTCAACCTGTGGAACTCCTTGCCCGAGGAGGCTGTGAAGGCCAGGACTCTATTCGGGTTTAAAAAAGAGCTTGATACATTTTTGCAGGTTAAGTCCATAAATGGCTATTAGCCAGGGATAAAGTATGGTGCCCTAGCCTTCATAACAAGGTAGGAGATGGATGGCAGGAGATAAATCACTTGATCATTGTCTTCTGTTCTCCTTCTCTGGGGCACCTGGCATTGGCCACCATCGGCAGATGGGATGCTGGGCTCGATGGACCTTTGGTCTGACCCAGTATGGCCATTCTTATGTTCTTATGTTCTTATGTACTCAACTTTGGAAGCCCTGGGGGCCACAGTGAAACTCACAGCACATGCTGAGGGCTTCAACTTAAGAGTGGTTGCATGTACATGCAAATATATATGCAAATAGCTTCTTTTACACTGACAGGCATGAATACAAAGATTAAGACAAGACTACACATCACACAGGCCCCATTTAAGTCAGTTCTGCTGATATTAATAAAATGCGATATTTACCCGATTTCCCCCATATGACAGCACTTCTAATGAGCAATGGCAGTCCAGGAATTTAACTACTAAAATGTGTATCAATGGAAGATCATTATATTGAGTACTTTTGTGTTTTGGCTCCCACCCGCGGGCCACATGTTGAGCCCTGTGTAAACATAAACATGTTTAGAACACATGTTTAGGGCCACATGTTGAGTAGCCCTGCCTTAGAACAAAATTATTTCATTTTTTGAAAAGTTTGTTTGCCTCACATTCGCCAGCTGTTCATATTATTACAGTTTATGTTCTGCAGTGTAATACACACACACACACAGCAGTATTGTGGTTCTAGTTAAGAAAAGTAGCCACCAGAATACATGGTCAATGACCTATGTGTTCTGCCTTGCTCCAGAAAAGCTCATAGGGTGAAATTCTGGTTCAATTGATGTCATTGGCAACACTCCCTTTGACTTCAGTAGAGCCGGTATTTTGCCTCTGACCTGTATTCTGTTTTCCCATTTTTAGTGAATTAATCTTTTTAAAAAAATAAAATTCTTTATTCAATAGCAGGCAACTTAACATTTATTTGATCCAAATAGAGAAATACAGCCATATTCAAAACTCAATCCATAGAATCATACATCGTAGAATACTAGAACTGGAAGAGACCTTAAGAGGTCATCAAGTCCAGTCCCCTGCTCTCACAGCAGGACCAAGTACTGTCTAGATGATCATCCTTGAGAGATGTCTATCTAACCTGCTCTTAAATATCTCCAGTGATGGAGATTCTACAACCTCCTAGGCAATTTATTCCAGTGTTTAACCACGCTCACACATGGGAACTTTTTCCTAATGTCCAACCTAAACCTCCCTTGCTGCAGTTTGAGCCCATTGCTTCTTGTCCTATCATCAGAAGCCAAGGAGAACAATTTTTCTCCCTCCTGCTTGTAATATCCTTTAAGATACTTGAAAAATAATTTTTGTTGCTCTTCTCTGGCCCTTCTCTAGTTCCTCCATATCTTTCTTGAAATGTGGTGCCCAGAACTGGACACTCTACTCCAACCGAAGCCTAATCAGTGCTAGGGATGTGAACGGCTAGTCAACCAGCTTATCGGACAGTTGACACGCTAGTCGACTAGTTGCTTTCCCCACCCCTTGCTACCTCTATCAGAAAGAGGCAATAGGAAGGGGGAATAGGAGGAGATGCTTCAAAGCAGTAGTGCTGTGTGGAGCCCAGGGCCAGACCCCAAGCTGCACACGGCGCTACCTCTTTGAAATGCTGCATGCAGCCCGGGGCCAGCTGGGAGTGCCCAGTTGGCCCTGGCTGCACGTGGCATTTCAAAGCAGCAGTGCTGCATGTAGCCCATGGTCTGCCGCTTTGAAACGTCATAGGAGCATACGGGCAGCGGGGGACTGCTTGAGTTCCCGGCTGGCCCCGTGCTCCCCTCGGTGCTTTCACCTTCAAAGGCAGAAGTGCCCTTATTGACTAATCAATATTTTACATTCCTAATCAGTGCATAGTAGAGTAGAACTTCTCAGTGTCTTGCTAACAGCACTCCTGTTAATGTATCCCAGAATCATGTTTGCCTTTTTTTCCAACATTGTCACCCTTAAATTAAAAACAAAAAGCATCACTTTACAAAAGCACTTCAAAGTAATCATCTAACATCTTTAGTATTTAGAATTAAACATTTTTCAGCTTGACTAGGAAGCTTTCAGCTAGAATGGCTAATAACCTTGAGTCAGAGTTTTTACTTTTTCTTCCTATTGGAAGAGAGGCTTAATTATGCATAATTACAAGCTGCTTAGGTGTAATTAATATTTTGTATAATCACCAGTAGAGGGCACTTATGCATAGCTGTTCTGTTTTTCAATCTGTACAAAGTACTGATTTTGAAGAAAAATCTAAAGAACTTTACTTTGGTAAATTAAATATAAAAGAAAAAGGACCCATTCTTGTTTTCTCAGTGAAAGAGCACATTTAATGGAAATTTCATTAACTTTCAGCCTGTAAATGTTGTTTAATTATATTAGAAAACTCATTCTTAAATGTAATAAACCAAACCATGCTTGTTTTAAAATATATTTTCTCTTGGCATAAAATTCACCTAGTTCTATAGGAGGTATATAGTCAAAGCTGAATCCCACGTGCTGTGTTTTCAAAGACTATGTGTTTAAGGTATTGTACTATGGTCAGCTGTCTGAACTTTTTGAAGAAGTACTGTTGTGCAGGGGACCCATATTGCAATTGAGCAGGTAGTAGCTTAGAAGCTTATGTGCAGTTTCCATAGAAGTTTTAATACATTTGGTTTCAATCCCTGTGTTGCTGCTGCATTTTTCACCTGTAAGTTCTCAATATGTGCTAAGACAGCATCTCTTATTGCATGTTTAACAAAATCTCAAGGCTTTCAAACAATTTGATTAAATCAACAAGCTCTTTGCTATTCTTTGCTATTAAATCATGTTGAATCTGTAACATTTTTAAATGGTTTAACAGACGTTTCAGCTCCTTTAACATGTTTGTGTTTGGTGTAATTTTCATTTGTTCTGCCACAAAACGGAAGCAAAAAATAATGTTCTGTGCATGGTTTTTAGTAGCAGTATACTAACTTTCCCAACTTGGCTTACCTGGAATGGGGGACAGATTTATAGAAAGGTTTGAACCCATAGCCTAGACCAGGGGTTCCCAAACTTTTTGACACGGGGACCGGTAAATCCATTCACAAGCTTTTGGAGGACCGGTAACATTCATTTGCATATTTGCATATTCATTAAGCAAATGATGAATATTCAAATAAGTTGTTTCTGGTCCTCCCAAAGCCCCCAGTGCCAGCGTTAGCAAAGCTTTTGATACAGTCACCCACAATATTCTTGCCAGCAAGTTAAGGGAATATGGATTGCATAAATGGACTGTAAGATGGATAGAAAGCTGGCTAGATAAGGGTTTCCCAAACTTTTTACTTTAGTTGGAACCCGTGTTTTTTCAGTACTGTTTTTTGTAGCCCTAAAATATAAACGCATATAAAAAAAAGAATTAAAAATGAATAAATTTTCATTGTTTCACCTGGCTGCATCCTCCTCCCAGCCTCGGCCAGGGCTTGGGGGACCCGGTGCCACATGGACACTCCAGGAGGCGTGAGCAGGAGCAGATTGGGGATAGGGTATCTGGCTAGGAGGGAGGGTGCAAGGAGGGGTAGGGTTGCCAGGTGTCCAGTTTTGTACTGGACAGTCCAGTATTTGAGGGTTTTGTCCGGGAAACAAATTGAGAAAATACCGGACATAAAAAATGTCTAGTATTTTCTAATTAGGGAAGTTTTATTATAATTAGGTGTATCAGTCCTTAGCTGTGAACTGCCTGGCTGGTAGATGTGCTCATGCTGCATGAGTGTGCCTACCAGCCAGGCAGTTCGCAACTACTCGAGGGAGGGTATGTGTAGGGGGGCAAAATGGAATCCCCGGGGCCCGACTCCCCGGTTCTCCTCCCCCCCCCCCCCCCCCCGCCACCGATCTCCCCCGGTCAGCCCTGCTCCCCCGACAGCCCCCCTGTCCAGCCCTGCTTCTGGCAGCTGGTTCTCCCATCCTCCTCCTTCCGAACTCCCCCTTCCCCCCCGTCCAGCCCGCTGTCCCAGTTCAGCCCTGCTTCTGGAGGGTGGTTTCCAGTCCTCCTCCTCCCGACCTCCCCCAGGTGCCCCCACCCCCCCACCGTCCAGCCCTGGTTCTGCTGCCCGCCCTCCCCAATCTCCGCGGGACAGCCCCGCTGCCCCCAACCCTGCTTCCACCGCCCATCCGCCAGCCCAGATCTCCGCAGGACAGCCCTGCTACCCCCTAACCCTGCTTCCGCCGGCTGCCCGCCCGCCTGCCTCAATCTCCGCAGGACAGCCCCGCTGCCCCCAACCCTGCTTCCGCCGGCCGGCCGCCCACCCGCCAGCCCAGATCTCCGTGGGACAGCCCTGCTACCCCTAACCCTGCTTCCGCCACCCGCCCACCAGCCCCAATCTCCACGGGACAGCCCCGCTACCCCCAACTCTGCTTCCCGGTGGCCGGTTTCCTCCACACACACACCTCCTCCCAGCCCACCCCACTCTGCTCCCCTCCCGGCAGCCACACTGAGGCCCAGTATTTTTTTCCTGGGCCGCAGCCCATAGTTTGGGAAACGCTGGCCTAGACTATGATTTTGCGCATTGCTTTTCAAAACGCAGTTTTCTGATAAATGTTTTTAAAACCTTTTTGTCTGTTACTATTAGTTTGGGAGCATCTAGTAAATTGGGCCTCCAAATGTCACTTGCAAAGGCTAATATTTGAGCATTACAGGTTAGGCATTAATCCCAAAAGCAGTTGACTGTAGAATGTGTTATTGGAAATAAATGCACTGATACCATCAAATCCACCCCAAAGGTATTGAAGCACTTGCAATAGTTTGTGCAATGATGCTGTAATACATATACTCTAGGTAAATTGGATCAGTGAGGACAGCTTTTAGTTCTAAGTCAGATGTGTCTTCACCAAATAGGCCTTGCAAAACAAACAAAATATATAGCACAACTGATCTTGGGCACCAGTTGGTAGGTCAGTGTCCATAGACAAGCATCTAGCTTCACCAATTCCATGATTTCTGCTTGGGACATTTTAGGTACGTATTTACATCTCAGATGAATTGATGAAGGAATTGCTCTGTCATTTGCTCCATTGTGCCTGAAGAATTTACATAAGTTTTGGTTGTCCAAAGAGGGATATTTGTGCAGATAAACACCTCTTTCTGGTCAAATTAGGGAGTTTCTTTTTTCAAAATTGCACTGAAAACCCAGAAACAAAGTCACCATTTTTTTTTCTTCTCAAGTAAAGCAGTCATCTCACTTTTATGCCTTTCTCTTTTGAAGAATGCCCGTGAAGGCATCTACAGTAGGTACAGAAGAGCTGACCTGCATCACTGTGTAAAACTCTGCAGGTAATCATTATGGACACCTTTTCAGAGATAATTATTTATGGGTTTTAGTAAACTAGTGCCAATTTAAAAAGGTTCTCAGGTGTAGAGTGACAGACACTCGAGGAATTTTCCCATAAAATTATATCTCTCCAAAGTAGAGTTCACATTTGTGGACTAAGTTTGAACTGTCATCTCAGAAAACATGACTTCTGAATTGCTTTTAAAATCTACTTTAGAAACAAGTACTTGAAAGGCAGTCTTTTACATTTGCTGTGGAAGAATTTAAGTATATACTGGTAAAACCTCAGAAAAAATAATATAGTCTGGCAGAATGTTTTTAGTTCTTTTTTCAGTTATTCTATATTGTGATACAGTAGGTCTTGCACTGTTGTGCCACAACTGGTGAACCCTGAGAACTTATGCAATTATATCTTTGAATGATGGCTTTGTGAGAGCTAAATTGGTGACCAAATTTTTACAGTACACAAAAGAAAAAAAAATCCAGAAAATCCTTATACCTAATGCTGCAAAAGTCTGTTTTGTAGTAGGATTCATGGCTTCAGCTTTAAAATGTTTCTGTTGAGACTTAAAACCAAGTCTTGCAAACCCTTTCTTATGCGTGAATGCTTAAATAAATGTTTTTGTCCTATGTTAATATACACAGAGGATTATTTCAAATGTTTGTTGCTCTGTTTTTGAAACAGAAAACAAGAAGAGCGGGTGCAACAGGTGCGTAAAAAACTGGAGGAAGCACTTACGGCAGACATCTTGTCGCGGGCTGCTGATACAACAAAAGAAACAGATGTGGAAATGGACAATGGAAATGACGCATAAGAAAGGAATCAGGTAAAGCCAGAACTCCAGGTAGTCCTTCTGTGAGATAGTAAAACTTTGTAGTTATTAGCAGTACTGTTTTTAACTGCTGTTGATCTTAATACTGTCACTGAGTCACCCAGTGAGCACTTGCATATCACTCAAAAGCTGAGCCCTGTTTTGTCCCATACAGGTGTCAAGGAACATTGTGGCTGACAGATCACTAAATTGCAATCTCTGCATACGTACGGAAGCACAGAATATGAGACACATGCTGTCTATGCCACTGGTGCAACAGCAGAGTAAAACATACTCTTTGGCCCAAAGGCTAAGGGCCCAATCCTGAAAACCCTTAGTTATATGCAAATACAAAGTGGGTACTGATGCAAAATAGTGATCAGATTCTGCAACATTAGTTTCCAAGACTTCAACTTATTTATGAACATTCTACAAAAATTAATGATTTCTTTATTTTCTTTGTGAAAAGTGCTTGAATTCATAATTTTCTCATCCTTGGATTTCATTTGTCCCTGGCCATTATCTGTTGTACAGAATTCGCAGAACTATTAAGGGTTTACATTTCATCTAGTTCTATTTTTATCTTTTATAAAAATATATTTGGTGTTTTTTCTAAAAGAACTTCCCATGGCACAGGACAAGACAGTTCTAAATTCTTTCATTCATCACTGGTATATAATTTATAGATTCAGAGAAATTTGGGGCTAGAGGTACCTTCCAAGATTATCTTGTCCATCCTCCTGTGCTGAGGCAGGACCAATTATATCTAGATCCTTTCTGGCAGATGTTTGTCCCTCAGATGACAGGTATTACATAACCTTTCTTGGTAACCTATCCCAGATCTTAAATTCCTCATAGTTAGTTTAGATGTTAGCGAACACTTTCTAAATCTCTCTTGTTGCAGATTGTCAGTTATCTTCTTATCCTGAATTCAGTAGACTTGGAGAATAATTGATCACCATCCATTTATTATAAGGATTACACATATTTGAAGATTGCAATCAGTCCCCCCTAAAAGAAATAGAAGGCCAAAAGGAAATAGTAAACCAGTAATTTGACCAAACGAGGCAGACAGTTATGAAAAGGAACACAATTAAGACTGATATCATATAGGTCAGTAGAAGTGGTACAGTGAAAGTGGATGTAAATATTAATGGAGGACAATTAACCCAGACAGACCAGTTAAAGTATCATGGTGGCTGGGTTATGGAAGACAGCAAGCTTGAATGTTGAGATACAGTGCTGACTGGGGAGTGCTGGAGGAGTTTGGAATAACATCTCAGGTATTTTGTATGAGAAGCATATTCCACTGAAACTGAAACCGTTAACAGTACAAACAATAACGTGCCCCCACGATGCTCTGTGATGCAGAACTATGGCAGTAAAAAGACCGCAGGTTCAATGCCAAAAGGTATTTTGAGATGAGATGTCTCCATGTGAATAAAGACATAATCCCACAATGGGATAAAAGGAAGAAGAAGCAATCAAGTCCCATCTCAGTCATCTCTTCTCAAGACTAAACATGTCCATTTTTTTAACAATTCCTCATAGGTCAGGTTTTTGAGACTTTTTTTCACTTTTGTTGCTCCCCTCAGAACTCTCTTATTTGTTCATTTTTCTTCAAGTGTGGCACCCAATACTCTTTCTGGGTACATCTACACTACAGGGAAGATTGAAAGTGCCGCTGTCGATCTTCCAGGGTTTGAATTAGTGGGTCTAGTTAAGATAGCTAATTGGAACTGAGAGGGGCACTCCGGTTGATGCTGGTAGTCAAAGGGAGAACACTTCCCTTCAACTCTCTGCAGTGTGGAAAGCACCAAAAGTTGAGTTAATGTACTTCGATTTCAGCTATGCAATTAACATAGCTGAAATTGCATATCTTAATTCAACCTGGTCCTGTAGTTTAGACATACCCTCTGAAACCTCTACATTGTGAAGCAGAATGGAACACTTACTTCCCAAACTTTACATATGTCCCAGAAAGAAATTAGCCATGTTGGTGACTTCACTGCACTGTTGGCTCACATTCAATTTGTGATCAACTATAACCCTGGGATTCTTTTCTGCAGTATTACTGTATAGAGCAACAAGAATGATTAAAGGTCTAGAGAACATGACCTATGAAGAAAGGCTGAAAGAATTGGGTTTGTTTAGTTTACAAAAGAGAAGATTGAGGGGGGACATGATAGCAGTTTTCAGGTATCTAAAAGGGTGTCATAAGGAGGAGGGAGAAAACTTGTTCATCTTGGCCTCTGAGGATAGAACAAGAAGCAATGGGCTTAAACTGCAACAAGGGAGGTTTAGGTTGGACATTAGGAAAAAGTTCCCAACTGTCAGGGTAGTCAAACACTGGAATAAATTGCGCAGGGAGGTTGTGGAATCTCCATCTGTGGAGATTTAAGAGTAGGTTAGATAAATGTCTGTCAGGGATGGGGTAGACAGTATTTGGTCCTTCCATGAGGGCAGGGGACTGGACTTGATGACCTCTCGAGGTCCCTTCCAGTCCTAGTATTCTATGATTCTATGATAACCAGTTATTCCCTTTTTGTATTTGTGCATTTTTTTATTTAGTTACCATTTATCAATCAAATTGTTCTCCTGGACATTCACAACTCCCAGTGAAGCCAGTTAAAATTGGTTTCATATTAAAGGTTCTCAGACTTTCAGGGTTTTTTTTAAATCTAAATAATAGAAACACACAATAAAGTACTTAAGTAAAAGTCATCCTAGTGCAAAAAGGTTGTTCTAAGCCCAATGAACTATTCTCTGTTGCACAAGAGTGAATTCAATACTTTGCACTGAGTGAGGTTACTGACTTTTCTAAAATATATAAAGCTACACTTTTGATTTTGTGGAAGGGATAAGAGGAAAGATGGGCTAGGTGTCAAATTATTTTTGTTCAATCTAAATTAACTACTATCATCATACTTTTCCTCCTTTGCTTAGTTCCTCTCAAATCACTTCTAACAATGTTTATAAATATTTGTGTAAGCGCTAAGGGTACGTCTACACTTGCCCCCTACTTCGAAGTAGGGAGGCAAATGAAGGTGACCGAAGTTGCAAATCAAGCGCAGGATTTAAATATCCCGCACTTGATTAGCATAGTCGCGTCCGGTCGCCATGTTGGAAATTGACTAACCCGAATTAACTCACCGCGTGTAGACGTGGTACTCCGAGGGAAAACCCCGTACTTCAAATTAACTGTACTCCTCATAGACATACCCTAAGATACTACTCAGCTGACTGTGGAGCCTTCTCATCTGCTTTCATTAGAGGCTGTACATTGGGGAAGGGAGGTCAGGGGCTGTGCTCCTCCCCTTTTCAAGAGCCTACAGGCAGGATTTATGCCCTCTCTTTTTATACCTATTTTGAGAATTAGCTTTTCCATTTCTAGTCTAAGAGAAATTTTACTTTATCCCCACAAAGTATGTGGCCTAAAATAAATCTGTAGCTTTCACCGTGTATGTCTATACTTCAGGTAAATACCCATGCTGACTTGGCCTGTTTAATTGCAGTGTAGATGTTTGGGTTTAGGCTTGGGCTGGAGCTCCAAGGGTCCCAGAACCTGGACTGTAGCCCAGTCCTGAACATCACCATGTCAAATAAACAGCCCAAGCCCAAGTTAGCTGACACGGGGCAGCCAGAAGTGTTTAAATGAAGGCAGACAAACCCATAGTGACTTTCCTTTCTTTAGTCTCTATATATTCCCCTCCATCCCTCTGCTTTCAGCTTGGGAAATAAGTTCAGATAGAGCCATCCTACCAGATTTGTGCGCTGTATCTATAATGTACACATGCAGCCCTCTATGGAAGGAAAGTTATACCTGGTCTACTTAAGAATGGAAACTTTGTTTCTACTGTTAACTGCGTTCTATTCTAAGGGTACATCTACACTGCAGCACTATTTCTGGATACTTCTGAAATTCTGCGTCTTTTGAGCATGCCCATTATTTTGAAATACAACAGGTTCACTATTCCTATGTCCCTGTAAATCTCATTCCATGAGGAGAAAGGGACATTTCAGAATAGTACTTTATTTCAAAATAAGTGCTTTGTAGACAGCACCAAATTTTGAAATAAGCTATTTCGAAATAACATCAAAATAAGATGCTCAAATTGCATATCTTAGTCTACCTACAGTGCAGTGTAGATGCATCCTAAATATTGTTCTCCTAGGTGATATACCAAAATAGAGTTTGTTTTAATTTTCCAAAGGAGAAGGACTCCCTCTTATCTCCCAAAATAGTTTGAATGTATTGCTTTACATGCTAGGTTTTAACAGTATTATGTACTTTTACATTGTTTACTTACAATATTTTAAACAGCTAGCACATTGTTGGTGCTACATATATGAATTTGATTTGGATTGTGTGAGGGGTCATATAACTTCCCATAGTAGTTGGTCTGCATAATGGACTAACGAGTCTCCTGATGGAGTAAAAAATAAGTATATCAGCAATATGAAGTGTTTATTGTCTAACAAATAATTATTTTGAAATGGATATTAATGAGATTATAATATAGACCTGTTGTGTGTTATAGTGATTATACTTATTTTCTTTGGGTAGCTTTGCAGGAATTTGACTTAGGCTACTTAATCTTAATAGACCTTTCTGTAGTTCCATTAAAAATGGATTTGTTATATATACATTGTCAACACAGTCTTTCTATTCTGTTTTCATCTTCCAACACCCATTTTAACTTCAGACTTAAGTAGGATTTTTGAATAAGTGGTCAGTTTGTGTATAAGGTTGTTTGAAAACTGCTATTGAGATGAACTTCTATATATTTTGTAATATATATAAATGGAAGCTATTTATCAGAAAGTGAAAAATTAGGTGGAAGAACAATGTAACTAAATACTGTAGAAACGCAGGTCACCTATAAGGGTATATACATAAATAATTTATAAAGGGCTAGATGTGATAAACATGCTCAGTATGTGAGTACAGTTATAGATGGTTATAAGCACATCAGTTTTAAGTGTTGATAGATAGCTATAAGTAACTTATTGACTCATTGCATTATAACATTGGTTGATTAACCATTTATTAAAACATCAATTATTTATTAGCCTTTTGTCAACTATTTATAACTGTGGCCTTAATGTGAAATGTGATGGAAACACAGCTATAGATTTCAAGAAATGTATTCTGATTCAAATTATGATCAACCTATCATTTCTCCAGAGAAATCATTTTGCTTTTGATTTATTTACTCCTCTCTCTAACTTACAGGTACTTTAACTGACTTGTCCCAGGAGGAATTTCCAAACAAAACAGAGGCACTTTCTCCTTCGGTCTTTCATTGTAAGAAGAAATGGACCCATGCACATTTATATAGCTTTCTAATAGCATTAAAACCAATGCCTTTTTAGACTCCTATTTTTGATGTATATATCTTCTTTGATAAACAAACTTTATTTTGTGTCCTATGACTTAAAATAGTTGTTTTTTTTTAATATCAAACAGTACCCTTAAACTAAAGCTGAGCTTTTGACCCCAGGTTGCAAACCTACTGGAATTATATTGCCTATACTTAATATTTGTTTTTCCTGTGGTTTATAATAATGATGGATCAGGAGAATTAAAGATTATTGTGACTCAGTGTATATAAACAGATTTTTTATACTGCTATTGAGTGAAAACACCTGTACATTCTTCCATCATCACTGTAAAGATAAATAAACGATTATATTCCAAGTGACTGCAAATTGTTCTGTTATGGGGTAGAGGAAGCAATGAACTAGTGCTCCTGTTGCCAGTTTCCGACCTGTGTCTGTTGTTTCCTTGTTCCCTTGGCTGAGATTGTGTAGATTAGGTAAGGCATATATTTCTTTATGTACTTTTGATGCTGTCAGGGCTGTTCCCCAGTCTGGCACTCTGAGTGCAGTGGGGGAGGCACAAAAGATCTTAAATACCTTGCCTCTATAGGCTCCCCAGAGTCCCAGATTCCCTGCTACTATCGTGAATTAAATAAAACCCTGAAAACCAGGAAGAAACACTTGAACTTCTTCCCAAGGGGTACCCCAAGCTCTTTTGCAACAAGAGAGCTTGAAAAAGAAACAAACACAAAAAACAAACTGATAGCGGGCCTTTCAGGCTAGGCAGGCATACGCACAGACCTTCTGTTACTTTTCAAGACACAAGAATCAAATCATTGCCTTAAAAAAGGTGTTTTTATTAATAAAACAAAAGATATACTTGACAAAGCATACTTGGTTGCTAGGTATTACAGAGCAACTAAGAAAAGAACAGATTAAAACAGAGAAAAAAAATGGTATCTCTGGCACAGATTAGGTAGAGTGGGGTGGGGGAAGGGAGGTGCATGGATTTCACACAGAGAAGTTTAACCAAACAGCAGAATAAAGAAAAATGCCCTGGTCACGACTAAACATACATTTCTCTATCTACTCATGATCCATACTTCAAGGCCCAGTCCATTCTCATGTCCAATTTTTCTTGTTGACATGGTAATGCTGTTTGATTACTTGCTTCCTCCAGCTGCTAACTTAGAATACACACAAAGAAACAGCGGTCAGGTATCTATATTCAATTTAAATTTCAACAGTCTTTCCCAATGATTTTCCTGGCTTTCTGCCAATACCCTCTAGCTACCTGAGTTTAACACTTTAGTCACCAGGTACTGGCCAGCACTCCTTCCTACCATCACAGCTGCCCAAATCAATGCCTTGGGAAATTTTGTCTAACTTAGCAGCAGCTGCTGGATTTTCATCTAAAAGAAAGTGCAGCTGAAGTATGACAGACTATATTTCCTCTGAGAGAGAATGGAAAAAATGAAAAAGGCAACATGGCTACACAACGTCCTGCTTTGAAAGGGCAGAGGTTAAATATAAATTGTAATGCAAAAAAGTGAACAGCATCATTATTGCAATACAAAATACAACAAGTGTCACAGTGCCTGACTTATGACATTTACAATCTGTAGACAAATTGCAAATTCTAACGATGGATGTAACAGTGTTTCTTACTTACATGAGTTAACTTTGGGGACTGTCTTAGCTCTGATCAATCAATCCAAGGGATGGGATTCCTGCTCCCCCCACATTCCTTCTTGACTAGGGGACTAAGCAGCCTGAAGAAAGCCAGAGCTGTCTCAAGGTCAAAATGAGTCCATTGCCTCTACACTTCCCTGCTTTCCTTATAGCTATCTAGTAGTACACCCCCCATTGTCCAAGCCGGCAGAGTTCTTTTGCTTAGTTTATCTTTACATTTAGATAATGCTCATGGGTTCATCAGTGTCTTACATGAGCAATCCCACTGAAATTCTAGGGGGATGATGGAGACTAGTGCTTAGAGGCCCTGTTCCTGGCTTTGTTGCCTCGTGCCTTGCAGTGCCTGTTCTATATTCAACTTAAGAAGGAATTTCTGGGAGCAGAAGACATAGAGAATAGTATCATGGATACAGCAGCTTCCTTTAATCTCTTTCCTCCCTCCCCATATCCTGATTGGAGCAAGAGGTTTGGGGCCTACTTCTAACCTATACTCCTGTAAGATCAGAACCAGGTCCTCTTCAGATCCTTCTAAATCTGATAGCTATTAAATCCAATTACCAAGATTTCTTTGAAAGAGGTGAAATATGCCATTCTACACAGTAACTCTCTGATATTGATATATATATGACTTGATGGTGAATAGAGTTTCTAAGGGCCTTAAAATCTGTATTAAATTCTTCTAGTTTTCGGAGTTGATCTTAAATTCCACCATTTCTAATGCAGTTTTCTGGTTTCTAGATAACTTTTAATGAGCAGGAAGCTCATAAAAATCCTACAGAAATCCCATCCAGGCTTAATTTTGTGCTGCTTGGCAATGCATTCTCATTATGGAAACGGAAATATAAAGTCATGATATGCACTCGTGAACAGTGAAAGTAAATTAAATAAAACCAGCACAGAGATGACTTTAAGGAAATTATCCTAACTATGCGTGTTTAATGTAGGACCTAAAAGCAAATGCAACTCATTCAGAAGGAAGGTTAGTCTTAATAGTAATGGTTTAGTTCAGTGTTTCTCAAACCGAGGGGAGTCGCAGCTGGATTCGGTTTTTCACTTGCGACCCCTCTCTCCCGGGCCGTGAAGAGCAGCAGGGAGGCGGAAGGCAGCTGCCGGCAAGCCGCGCAGCATGGCCGGGGCCATGGGACTCCAGGAGCGTGGCTCAGCTGCAGGAGGAGGCAAGGCAGCAGGTGAGTGAGGCCGGCACTGGCGCAGGAGCGGATGCGCGAGGGGCCTGCCGGGGCCTGGTTGCCGGGCGACCGAACGCTTCCCCCGCTGGGAGAAGGCGGGGTCCCTCAGGCAGAGGGCTGGGGGATTGGGTTGGGGCAGAGGACCCGGAGGTAAATAAGGGCACATGGGGGTCAGAGGAGGAGGCAGAGGACAAGACTAGAGGTAAATAAGGGCACATGGGGGGCAGAGGACAAGACTAGAATCCCTCTTTTATGCTTCCCTCATCTTTGGGTGAGAATTTATTATTATTCATTCTTTAGTCATTGGCTGATTAAGAAGCTCCTGCCAGCCAGGTTGCCAGCCCACAAACACGTGAATGGTAAGAATTACACCTTAAATTCCTTTTAAAAAGAAATTTGAGCTTGGCAACGGATATGTGTGCCTATCGATGGGTACTTTCCAGGCCTACCTTAACAAACTATATTAGATTCAAGCTAAGTTTCTTCTAGTAGCACTACTGACCAAACCTTCCCCCAGTGTCCCAACAACTGCTTCAGTTGTCCTCCCAGGTGCAAAGAATGAGATAGACAAGGAAAGAGAGGAAGGGTGTTTTGGTATATGTGTCCTGCCTTTTAATAGTCTTTTAGTCCCTCTTTGAAAACCATTTCCAGCCAAGAACCAGGAGACTTGCAGTCTGCTGGAGAAAGGATGTTCCCTGCTGGGCTTTTTTGCCAGTGGGAGCTTTCTTTGGCTAGGTCTACAGTGAACTTAAGATATGCAACATATCTTGAATCTCCTTTTCACACTGTCCACTCACTGGGAGGTCGACAGGAGCAAATGCTCTTATTGGCTTCCCTTACTCCTTGTAAGGAGCAGGACTCTTGGTGCCGTCGGAGGCACCCTCTTAGTTTGAATAACTAGACCTGCTGAATAGAACCCTGGAAGATTGACTGTGGCAGTGTCAATCTTCCACATAGTGTACACATGGCCTTTGTGTTCTCTCTTCCCTCTTCTGCTTGTGCTTATTGCTTATATGCAAATTAAGACAATCATGCACTCCTTTTTTCGAGCCAGGTCTGCTTGACCAGTTTGGTGGTACATGCATCTGAACATTTATTTTCAACATTCAGGGGAAATGTATAACTTTGTGCATAAAGCTGCTAGACATTTTTTACCACGATATTACTGATCAGGAAGTTACAAGTTTGCAGATGAAGCCTCACAAGGCATACCTTTTACAAACATGATTACAATTATGTGTAGGGTGTGAACACAGGTTGAGTTCTGTTGCAGAATGGTAGGGGGAATTGGCATGGAGCATGTCAGGCCATCAGTACAGACGTATCCTTACAAGAGTATCTTGTAGTCTCCCAGCACTCATTGACAAAGTATGGCATTAATGGTTTTTGCTTGATTTGGATGTTTATAACAGGAGAGTGGTTTGTGGCCCAGGAGAGCACAAACTGTATCTTCAGCATGCTACATCGGTTGCAAAAACCATCTTGCTTTATGAAGTACTTTATGGTGTTCTGGCTTCTTGCAGAAGTCACGGTAGCTCTTTGGTGAGAGAACAGCATTTCCATGATTTGTTCACAGGCCACAAATTGTGTGATAATTGAGCAATAACTGCTTCCCTCCTCCCCCACAACTGCCAAGAGAGAAATAGCTCCAGGATAAACAACAAGACCCAGACTGAGTTGCTGATTCACAGTTTAGCACTTAGCAAGGAAAAGCAAGGATTTGAAGAAACACTCTTTCAATGATGCTTCTATCTACAGCAGCTTGTGTAATTATAGAAATTAGAGCAGGAAAAATCTATTAGGTCATCTTGTCCACTCCACTGCCAATATAATTTTGTTTCTTGCTATATTCTTCTTATCATCTATCCAGGTACTTGGCCTTCATAGTGTTTCTTGCAGTAGTTACAACTGAATTGGAATTTCCATGTAACTCCTCTCTCCACCCCTTTAAGTTTTATTGAATTGACCATAGCTTGATTAAATGCTTTTTGGCCCAGATGGTTCTATAGATGGTCTCATGCTAAAGGTGCAGAATTGACATAAGTCATTTCTGAGGTAGTTAATTAAAAAGCAATTAATGTGCTTTTCATTCAATCAATTGTGTAGCAAAATGAACCATCACAAATTGACTCAATGACTGTTAAAGGAGACAACCAATCCTAAATTAAAGAACTTCAAATCCACAGCCTGTAATGATCTCCACCCTCCATAACCCATTCTCTGACAGAAGATTGTGCAAATAAATAGTCCTTGGTCAGCTGTAGAGCTAAGGGGAAATGTTTTAAAAAACCCAAACCCAAACCCATGCAGTGAGTTGTTCTGTCCTGTTTTTTATTTTTAATTCCCCTCAAATATCTTTCCAGATTTTAAAAACTGCTTTGATTACAGTTTTTTGAATTTTATCAAAAACTTTTCAGTTTACATTTCCTCCATGGAAAAATTAGCAAATTCAGCCCCAAATGAAAAATATCAGACACAACTAGTAGCACTGAAAATCACAATTTTCAATTTTGGCTCAAAAGCCTTTTTTCATTAAAAAAAATAGAAAAATGTTTCTATTCGTTCTGATCACACTGTCAGCAGGGGAGTGAGCTTAATTCTCCAGGTGTTCCCTTGGATAGCTCACCTAGGACTGCTTGGATAAAACACAAAGAGGCAAACACCTTGAACTGAAACTAACCATGATAAATGGACATCTGGCTGACTAAAATCATGCTGGATCACAGATGTTGCCAGATCAGAGACAGCCGGATTAGAGAGATTCAACCTGTAATATGATTTGTAAAATATAAGCAATGTTCACTCACCTCTAATTCCATCTAAAGGTAGAACTGGTGTTTCATCTTCATCCATCACTCTGCCACTTCCTCCCATTTCTTTTCCAATCCTGATGAAGGATTGCTACATAAAGTGGACCTTAAAAAGTCCCTTTATGAAATTCAGAGGATTAATGTCCTGCCAACGTTTTGTCAGCTTCTTCAACAAAGCTGGATCAGAATAGTTGTCTGCATCTTTTGCTCATAGCTCTTCCTTAGTTAAACTAGGAAGGTGAAATTGTAGTTTATTCAACAAGAGCTGTGGGGTGACAGTGTCTAGCCAGACGTGACCCCCATACCTCAGGATTTGCAGAGCAATTGCTTGGAAATTGCTTACATTATCTGCACCAAGCAGAACTGTCGTAACATTCAACCTAGCAGGAAACTGGCGTAGGGCGAAGTCAGGCGCTCAAGGCCATTTTGTATGTATCAAATAAAATATTTATAGTGTGCTTTGCAAATGGAGGGTTTGACAAGCTGGGAAATATATGTGCTATTTTTTATGAATACAGTGTGTGTGTGTTTTAAATGATGGGTTCCTTGCTATGGAGTTAGATCTGAAGGGATTGTTAAAACAACCAATCATGAAAGATTAAAAAAAAATAAAAGATCTAGTTAAGATGTATTCCAACAGACACTGAAACACAGCTGCCAGCTTTATATCTGCAAAGGTATGACACAGCCCAACCCAGATGGTAGCTCTGGTTTGCCAAGGCTGAGAAGAAAGATGGGAAAGGGGAAAGCTGACTGATCAGAGGACCCCGAGTCTAGAAAAGAACAAGGCTTGAACCTAGTGTGCAGGGTAGGCCTGGGCCAAATACCCTCCATGGGTCAAATGTGGCCCATGAAACCAACGTATCTGGCCCATGGATGCAGCAAGGAGCCTCAGGCAGATTCCCTGCCTGCCCCTGCACATTACTGAGAAAAGCAGCTGTTGCAAACTTGCGGCTCTGTTTGAACAGCTGTGAGCCTGGGGGAGGGAGGAGCAGCTTCAGGCAGCTTGCGAAGCACCCACGTTCCCCTCCTCTCAGGCTTGTAGCTGTTCAAAAACCACAGGCCCTCGCGAGCAGTGCAGGGGTGGGTCAGGCAGGAAGTTTGCTTGAGAAGGCTGCTGGCTGGCAGGCAAGCAGGTAAGTCTCCCAGCCAGAGTCTGCCTCTGGCACTCCAGCCCTTTGCCCCTACCCAACATAACACAGACCTTCTGCCTCACTCCTGCACCCAGATCCTGCACTCCAATCCCCTGCCCCAGGTCACAGCCCAAACCCCTGCACCACAACCCCCTCCTGCTCTAGGTCACAGTCCAAACCCTCCACCCCTCCTGCACTCTAGTCTCCTTCCTCAGATCACAACCCCCTCTTACCCAAAGTCACAATCCAAACCTCTGCACCCTAGTCCCCTAATCTAGGTTGCAAGTGCCTCCTTCACCCAAACTCCCTCCCAGACCCCACACCCTCTCCTGCACTCCTTTACTGCAAGTTCCCTTCTGAACAAGGGATGTCAATGTATAGTCGACTAACTGATAAGCCTAGGCTTATTGGTTAATCATGTTGACTACATGTATTTCCCCTTCCCCCCCGCCTTGCTGCCCTGTCTCAGAGGCAGCAAGGGGAGGGGGGAAGCAGGAGCCAGTGCTGGGGGGAGCCATCTTAAAAGCCATTTCCCCCCAGCACCGGCTCTGCGAGGCCATCTTAGCATGCTGCTGCCTCTATCAGCCCCTGTCCGTGGGGAATCCAAGCTCCGCCACCCACGGATCCCCCATGAACAGGGGCTGCTGCCATCCCACTTTGCTGCCTCTGGTCTGTGTGAGGAGCTGGTTATTAAACTGGGTCCCCTCGCAGACTGGCTCCCACCTGGCACCCAGCGCTGCTGCCTCTGATAAGCCTAGGGGCTGCCCAAAGAAGCGGGAGCTGACAAACTGGCAAGCAGTTACACAGAGAGGCTACGTCTACACTACATGCTTCCTGTGCAAGAAGCCTTGTTTGGGAAATGGCTTGGCCGTGGTCCTGGTTGAATGGCAGAATCTGCCTAGAGTGAGGTGCAGGAAGGCAGGTCTGTGAATCAAGAGTGTCCAGAGGGCAACTGTCCTTTTATTATCACAAAGTGGTTTTGGTTCTCATGTACATACATGGATATTACATACATGGATATTCATGTACATATATGGATATGGGTTTATGAGTCTTTGTGTGTATCCTGCTTACAGAAAATGAGACTCATGATTTCATTTGTCACATTCAAAACAAACAAACAAACAAGGATGAACTAGAAGGCTTGTCAGTAGCGGCTCCTGGACTGCAGCCAGAACAAAATCAGATACTGCATATAAATGGAATGATGGTGCTCCCTTTGTGATCTCATAGCAGTGGGATTACATTTCTCAGTGAGTAGAATCCTCCATAAACTCAACTCTCTTGTCTCTCACCGTGTGTGAGTGGGTTGGAGATTAGATTAAAAAGCTATTTTGAGAAAATGCAGAGTGTATCACTACCATCCAGGGGAAAGGGCATTAAAAAGTTTGGGTAATGGGAAGGTCATCTGAAATAATCTTTTACCTTGAATGATTAACTACTGAGAATCCTGCAAACTATATTTTATTTTACCACTCATGTTCTACTTTTTCCGTATAAATACTTCAGAGCTGCAATTTAAGGAGAGATGCTCACACGTTTTTTTCAAATGAATAATAAGCACAGTTGTTGTACCATCTATTTCTTTGTAAAGTCAGGTTGAAAAATAAGGTGAAATAATGCAGAAGGCTCTTAACCTGCCCTCTCACTAAAGGGTACATCTACACTATAACACTATTTTGAAATAACTAGCGCTATTCCAAAATAACTTAGTCCGTGTCTACACAGCAGGCGTTATTTCAAAACAGTCTCAAAATACTGTCAAGCTGGAGGACTTCTTATTCCGACTCCTGTAACCCTCATTGTACAAGGCATAAGGGAAGTCAGAGGAAGAGTGCTCTATTTCAAAATAAGAGCTCTGTAGACACTCCCTATTTTGAAATAAGGTATTTCAAAATAAGATATGCAAAGCTTATTTCGAGATTGCATAGCTTATTTCGAGTTCCCTGTAGTATAGACGCACTCAAAAGCATTTACGGTGAATTCTTAGTTCCTTTGTTGTCAATGGATTTTTATCATTGACCTTGGTGAGGGTAAGTATTTCATCTTTGATTTGTAGTTCTAGATTTCCCCCCATATTCTATGTAAAAATTTGTAATTTCTTAGAAATTTCTTTTTAAACTCTTTTAACTTCAATAAGATGATACTGGTTGCATCTTAAATGCTTCCACCCCTCCCCCCAAGTGTTGCTGCATTCAGACTCTGGGCAATTTTTTACATTGAAATATAATCCCTGAAATCAAAGGAGTGGTATCCATTTTTGCCAGTGATATCCAACCACTTGGAAGATTTTGACTCATGTTATTCTCCCTAGGTCTGCACATGGAAGGAATATCTCTTTGTGGATCTCTTGATTTCTGCACACAAGGGGAAGAGAACATAAGAATATAAGAATGGCCATACTGGGTCAGACCAAAGGTCCATCGAGCCCAGCATCCCATCTGCCGACGGTGGCCAATGCCAGGTGCCCCAGAGAAGGAGAACAGAAGACAATGATCAAGTGATTTATCTCCTGCCATCCATCTCCTGCCCTTGTTATGAAGGCTAGGGCACCATACTTTATCCCTGGCTAATAGCCATTTATGGACCTAACCTGCAAAAATTTATCAAGCTCTTTTTTAAACCCTAATAGAGTCCTGGCCTTCACAGCCTCCTCGGGCAAGGAGTTCCACAGGTTGACTGTGCGCTGTGTGAAGAAAAATTTCCTTTTATTAGTTTTGAACCTACTACCCATCAATTTCATTTGGTGTCCCCTAGTTCTTGTATTATGGGAAAAGGTAAATAATTTTTCTATAATCACTTTCTCCACACCATTCATGATTTTATATACCTCTATCATATCGCCCCTCAATCGCCTTTTTTCCAAACTGAAAAGTCCCAGTCTCTCTAGCCTCTCCCCATATGGGACCCTTTCCAAGCCCCTAATCATCTTAGTCGCCCTTTTCTGAACCTTTTCTAATGCCAATATATCTTTTTTGAGGTGAGGAGACCACATCTGCACGCAGTACTCGAGGTGTGGGCGTACCATAGTTTTATATAGGGGAAGTATGATATCTTTTGTCTTATTATCTATCCCTTTTTTAATAATTCCTAACATCCTATTTGCCTTACTAACTGCCGCTGCACACTGCGTGGATGTCTTCATAGAACTATCCACTATAACTCCAAGATCCCTTTCCTGATCTGTCGTAGCTAAATTTGACCCCATCATGTAGTACGTGTAATTTGGGTTATTTTTTCCAACATGCATTACCTTACACTTACCCACATTAAATTTCATTTGCCATTTTGCTGCCCAATCACTCAGTTTGCTGAGATCTTTTTGTAGTTCTTCACAATCCCTTTTGCTTTTGACTGTCCTGAACAACTTTGTGTCATCTGCAAACTTGGCCACCTCACTGCTTACCTCATTTTCTAGATCATTGATGAACAAGTTGAACAGGATTGGTCCCAGTACTGACCCCTGGGGAACACCACTAGTTACCCTCCTCCATTGTGAAAATTTACCATTTATTCCCACCCTTTGTTTTCTGTCTTTTAACCAATTCTTGATCCATGAAAGGACCTTTCCTCCTATCCCATGACCACCTAATTTACGTAAAAGCCTTTGGTGTGGGACCGTGTCAAAGGCTTTCTGGAAATCTAGGTATATTATATCCACTGGGTGCCCCTTGTCCGCATGTTTATTAACCCCTTCAAAGAATTCTAACAGATTAGTTAGACACGACTTCCCTCTGCAGAAACCATGCTGACTTTTGCCCAACAATTCGTGCTCTTCTATGTGCCTTGCAATTTTACTCTTTACTAGTGTTTCTACTAATTTGCCTGGTACTGATGTTAAACTTATCGGTCTATAATTGCCAGGATCTCCTCTAGAGCCTTTTTAAAATATTGGTGTTATATTGGCCATCTTCCAGTCATTTGGTACCAAAGTGGATTTAAAGGATAGGTTACAAACCACTGTTAATAACTCCGCAATTTCACATTTGAGTTCTTTCAGAACCCTTGGGTGAATGCCGTCTGGTCCCGGAGACTTGTTACTATTCAGCTTATCAATTAATTCCATAACCTCCTCTAATGTCACTTCAATCTGAGTGAGTTCCTCAGATTTGTCACCTAAAAAGGCTGGCTCAGATTTAGGAACCTCTGTAACATCCTCAGCCGTGAAGACTGAAGCAAAGAAATCATTTAATCGCTCCGCAATGGCACTGTCTTCCTTGATCGCTCCTTTTATATCTTTATCATCCAAGGGCCCCACTGCTTTTTTAGCGGGCTTCCTGCTTCTAATGTATTTAAAAAACATTTTACTATCATTTTTTGAATTTTTGGCTAGCTGTTCCTCAGACTCTTTTTTGGCTTTTCTTACTACATTATGACACTTAATTTGGGAGTGTTTATGTTCCTTTCTATTTTCCTCACTAGGATTTGACTTCCACTTTTTAAAAGCTGCCCTTTTCTCTCTCACTGCCTTTTTAACATGGCTGTTTAGCCATGGTGGTTCTTTGTTAGGTCTCTTACTGTGTTTTTTTATTTGGGGTATACATTTAAGTTGGGCCTCTAGTATGGTGTCTTTAAACAGTTCCCATGCAGCTTCCAGGGATTTTAGTTTAATTACTCTCCCTTTTAGTTTCTGTTTAACTAGCTTCCTCATTATAGTGTAATTCCCCTTTTTGAAATTAAATGCCAGAGTGTTTGACCGCTGCGGTGTTCTTCCCAACACAGGAATATTAAAAGTTATTATATTGTGGTCACTATTTCCAAGCGGTCCAGTAACAGTTACCTCTTGGACCAGATCCTGCGTTCCAGTCAAGACTAGGTCGAGAATCGACTCTCCCCTTGTGGGTTCCTGTACTAGCTGCTCCAAGAAGCAGTCATTTAAGGCATCAAGAAATTTAATCTCTGAATCCCGTCCTGAGGTGACATGCACCCAATCAATATGGGGATAATTGAAATCTCCTATTATTACTGTGTTTTTTATTTTGGTAGCCTCTCTAATCTCCCTTATCATTTCAGCATCACTATCACTGTCCTGGTTAGGTGGTCGGTAATATATTCCTAATGCCATATTCATATTAGAGGAATGAATTGTTATCCATAATGATTCTATGGAACATTTTGATTCCTTTAGGATTTTTACTTCATTTGATTCTATATTATCCTTCACATATAGTACCACTCCGCCACCCGCACGACCTGTTCTGTCTTTCCGATATAATTTATATCCCGGTATGATAGTGTCCCACTGATTGTCCTCATTCCACCATGTTTCTGTGATGCCTATTATGTCAACTTCCTCCTTTGATATGAGGTACTCCAGTTCACCCATCTTATTAGACAGACTCCTAGCATTAGTGTAAAAGCATGTTAGAAAACTACCACTATTTATATGTCCGCCTTTCTCAGACACATTGGATTTTTTTATGCACGATTGTTTCACATCTGATCTTGCCCATATATTATTTCCCACGTTCCCTATCTGACTAACTTCTAGGGAATCCCTACCTATGGAGCCTCGTGTAAGAGAAGTCTCCGTCCGATCCAGGTGCTCCCCCGCACCAATCGGCTTTCCCCCACCTCTTAGTTTAAAAACTGCTCTACGACCTTTTTAATGTTTAATGCCAGCAGTCTGGATCCACCTCGATTTAGGTGGAGCCCATCATTCCTGTATAGGCTCCCCCTACCCCAAAAGTGTCCCCAGTTCCTAATAAATCTAAACCCCTCTTCCCTGCACCATCGTCTCATCCACGCATTGAGACTCTGAAGTTCTGCCTGTCTATCTGGCCCTGCGCGTGGAACTGGAAGCATTTCAGAGAATGCCACCAAAGATGTTCTGGATTTCAGTCTCTTTCCTAGTAACCTAAATTTGGCCTCCAGAACATCTCTTCTACCCTTCCCTATGTCATTGGTACCAACATGTACCACGACGACCGGCTCCTCCCCAGCACTGCCCATAAGTCTGTCTAGATGCCTCGAGAGATCCGCAACCTTCGCACCAGGCAGGCAAGTAACCAAGAGAGAGGGAACCTAGTAATTTCCATGGCATTGGTCTCACATCTTCCTCACAGCTCCATCACTCTCTGAAAGCACTCTGTGGCTTCATCTACACTGCAGGGTTTTTGCAGAAGAAGCCTTTTGCACAAGAGTTTTTGCACAAAAACTTCTTGCACAAAAGCACATCTACACCTCAAAGTGCAGCGCAAAAGCAATGTGCTTTTACGCAAGAGAGCGTCCACACTGCATGGACACTCTTGCGCAAGAAAGCTCTGATGGCCATTCACAGAATGGCCATCAGAGCACCTGTGCTTTTTCCGATAGGGGTTTCTTGTGCAAAAACCCCTCCGGAGCATCCACACCTGCCTTTTTGCGCAAGAGCTATAGCGCAAAAAGGAGTCATTCCTCGTAGGGAGATGAATAATTCTACCAGCAAAAGCCCTCTGTTCTGTTGATTTTCTTGCGCAAAAACGTGCTTGAGATGTGAATGCTCCACCAATGTTTATGCAAAAATGGCTGGTTTTGGGCAAAAACCTTGTAGTGTAGACATAGCCTGTATGTTTAGTGTCCCTGTGGGAGAAGGGATTGGTGACCCAGAGGGAGTCGTGGTTGGGCAGTGGTTTGAAGAGTGTCATTGCTTCGCCACTTCCAGCCTCATATAGTTTAAGCAGCAAGATAATAAATCAGGGCTCTGTACTGTACTCTCTTTTCTGCAGAGTTCCTTCTAGAGATCTAGGAGAAGGTACCACTGACAAGGAAGTCTGGGTCCAATGGAGCCTACTTGCCAGTGCCCCAAGGAATAGAATGCCAGGGTCAGAAATTATGTGGAGGCACAGGGGTTTTACAAGGATTGGCCACAGATCCTCATCTTGATTAAAAAAAAAAATGAGAGACTTCCCTGGGAGTATCTGCCGGTGAGTTTATGATACAAAGGGACAAAAATCTCTCTTTCCACCTCCTGGCTTTAACTGAAAACAGAAACTGTTTTCTAGCTACAAGAATCATTGTGAGTAAGTTTTCCAATCCCCATTCTCAAGTGCTCTATTGTATCACCTCCAAGCCATCAACATTCCACTGGCTCCAGTGGAATGTTAGAACATTCCTGGTCCATTCCGGCTCCCTGCTAGGATATACAGAAGTAGTCAAATGTTAAAAACCAGGAAACTGAGGGTTGGGATTTTTTTTTGAGATTCATAATATGTTCCCAAGTTGCTTAGTATGTTGTCTGGAGTAGGATTATTTTGCACAGCCACAGCCACTGAAAAATAGCCTGGCATATTTGGCTCAGATATTCTGTTATAATTTTTTACTCTGATTTCAACTTTCTCTTTCTTGTGCCATTGGAAGCTTTACTGCAGCAGATTGTATAGAAAAAAATAAAACGATTAAAGAGAAAGCCTCTAGAGGTCAGTATAGCTCAAACAATGGGCAGCCTCTGAAAATCAGCAATGAAACTTCTTAATGTTTCAATAACAACTTTATCCCTGTTTCATCCTAACAAGAAAGTAGTCTCATTGTCTTACACTCATAGGCTGCGTCTAGACTGGCATGATTTTGCGCAAATACTTTTAACGGAAGAGTTTTTCCGTTAAAAGTATTTGCGCAAGAGAGTGTCTATACTAGCATGTGCCTTTGCGCAAAAGATTTGCTTTTGCGCAAAAGCATCCATGCCCAGTATAGACGCTCTCTTGCGCAAGAAAGCTCCAATGGCCATTTTAGCCACTGGGCTTTCTTGTGCAAGAAATTAACGTTCCTGTCTACACTGGCCCTCTTGCACAAGTATTCTTGCGCAAGAGGGCTTTTGCCTGAGCGGGAGCATCAAAGTATTTGTGGAAGAAGCACTGATTTTGTACATTACAAAGTCAGTGTTCTTGTGCAAATTCTCACGGCCAGTGTAGCCAGGCGGCAAGTTTTTGCGCAAAAGCAGTTGCTTTTGCGCAAAATCTTGCCAGTCTAGACGCACCCATAGTGATAAGAACATTTCCCTTGATAGTGAATTCCCCGTGTACATTTTAAGCATCTGAAATCAAAGGAAAACCTAATTTGAGATTTAGGACCATTGTATGTATATCAAATATACTACTTGTTACCTTCTGTCTCTGGATTGTTTAGCTCTGCATTGGTTGGCTGTGATCTGGTAGCCCATCAAGTCCCTTCTAGTGTCAGCATTTGGAACTCACTGCTCTGGTTTCACAACGCTACAGCCCTTCTACATGTCATTGGTGCTAAGCTGTTCTAGTAATTAGAACCAGGTATTTAAAAAAACAGGCACTGAGGCTTTGTTTACTTGCAAGGTGGCCACATAGTGCTCAGATGACAGGAAAATGAAATGCCTAGATGCTAATGGGCTTATAGCCATAGTACAGAGGTGGCCAACCTGTTACAGATGAAGAGCCAAAATAGTGGTGGATACAGTGCAAAGAGCTGAGGGAAAAAAGTTGTTGGGAAAAAAAAAAAAGAGCAAAAGCAGGCATTGCCCTTTTAAGGCGGCCATTTTGAAGTCTGCATGGGACACTGTGACTCCGGCTCTCTCTCTTTCAGACAGAAACACGCTGCGCCCTAACAGCCACGAGCCGTGGGTTCGGGAGCCACAATTTTTTCTTTGAAAAGCCGCATGCGGCTCACGATGTGGCCACCCCTACAGTATTATCTATCAGAATATACTGTATAATACAGTATATTCTGATAGATAACTGTCTAGAACCATTTTCAATTTTATTGGCGAGTCTGCGATGATGAAATGAGCATAATAACAGAGCAGATAACTCAAGACTAATCAGGTATTAAATAAATTGAACCTCTTTTTCTGTTCACAAGTTTCCACAAGCAGCGTGTACTTTTCTTATTCATTATTTTGAACTATCTACCAAATATTGGTTTGTCTGAAGACTGTTCATAGAATCAGTCATAGAATGGGAAGGAACCTCAAGAGGTCATCAAGTCCAGTTCCCTGCACGCATGGCAGGATCAAGCACCATCTAGATCACTCCGACAGATGTTTGTCTAATCTGCTGTTAAAAATCTCCAATGATGGAGATTCTACAACCTTCCTAGGCAATTTATTCCATTGCTTAACCACCTTGACCAGTTAGGAAGTTATTCCGAATGTCCATCCTAAATCTCCTTTACTGCAATTTAAACCGATTGCTTCTTGTCCTATCATCAGAAGTTAAGGAGAATAATTTTTCTCCCTCCTCCTTGTACCACCTTTTCAGGTACTTGAAATTAGTTATCTTCACTCTGTTTTCTCTTTTCCAGACTAAACAAACCTAATTCTCTCATCCTAGGTCATGATTTCTAAACCTTTTGACCTTTGTGAATAATATATTGTGAATACTGGATATAAAATTGAGCAGAGTTATGTAACTTTGATTGGACACAATGGCACATGGTACTTTATATTCCCTGATTGGATGAGTGTAAGTCTTTGAATAAAGGGTCATGTTTATAATTTTATAATTCGTCTCTTGCACATATTTTCCAGTGTACTGAAGAACCACTGTCTTCATGATAATTTTTTGCCTATATATGTATATGCCAGAGGTGGGCAATAATTTTCACAGGAGGGCCACTTCATGAATTTTGGTACATGGTCACAGGCCAGCTCCACTCCCTGGAGGGGCTGGGGCCTAAGGTGGAAGGGGCGGGGCTGGGGACTACCCTCCCTCTAGAGTTGTCTGGGGCTGGAGGCTTTGAATTAAAAACACAGCAAAGGGCTTACAGCTCCCTGCCCCACCACTAATGCATTGCCTGGCAGCTGCCAGGGGTTGCTGTGTCTATTTAAATGGCTCAGAGCTCCAGCCCCTGCCAGAGTAGTACTGTGACCAGGAGGTGTGTGGCATTTAAATAGGATCCTGCTGCCTGAGCCATTGCCTGGAAATTCAGTGGCATGGGCAGCAGGATATAAATAGGAAGAAGCCAGATGCAGTCCTCAGGCCAGATCAAAGGGTTTGCCAGGCTGGATCCAGTCTCTCTGCTGCATCTTGCCCAGCCCTGGTATATACTAAAGTATGTGAGAGGGGCTGGGCTCACCAGGGCCACCCATGGTGGTGGGGGTGGTGCTGCTCTGGAGATGGCAGTTCCCTGGGGCACCTGGGGCCACGCTGCCCAGCTGGCGGCTCTGCCCAGGGGGCCAAGGCTGTACTGCTCAGATCTGGCTGGTGGCTCCTTTGGTGGAGAATGGGGCTATGTTGCCTGGCCCCGGCTGGCAGCTCCTTCTGGGGAGTCTGGGCAGTGGCCGGAATCTACTTCTGGGTGGGAGGGGTCAGGGGCTTTGCTGCCTAGCCCTGACTCATACAGCTCCTCTGCAGGGAAGAAAGGGGAAGGGGGAAAAGTCTAGCCTGCACAGCTCCTCCATGTGGGGGGGAGGGACACAGGGCCATGCTGCCCAGTCCTGATGGTGATCCCGGGAGAGGGGCAGCAGCGGGGCTGCTGGTCACTGGGCTATTCTCTCCCCCTCTGGCACTGCAACTGAAGGCTGTGGGGGAAAGGGCTTGGGACAGTGGAAGCCTGTGGCTGGTGGCTGGCAATATGTAGAGCCCTGGCCCCAGCTGGCCACTTTCTTCCTGGTGCAGCCATCGCCTTGTGGTCACTGTGCAGTCGTCATTGCAGAGCATAATTGTCCCTGTTCTCAGATCCCTCCCTTTCCATGTCAGGGAAAACAATTCCATTCCAGGCACTTCCCATTTTCCTGGCACAACCAAACCCTAAATTTGCTGCATACCAAATTTGGTGGCCCTAGCTCTTATTGCTTAGGAGGAGTTCTTGAACACATAAGGGTCACGAGGACTGAAAAATGAATTCATTTAGGTTGTTAACTAATAAACACAAAGAGTTTCTGCATAATTTGGCCTGCCCTATTGGTTACTAGGGAACAGCACTCCTGTTGTATGGCAGGTACCTTTGTTTTGCTATTTGTGTGTGCTTTGGAATCAACACCACACATTTATTATTTAGTCCTTGTATAGCTATTAAACAACTGTGTATGGCTATTAAAGCTTGAGTTCTGAATGACTGGTTGCAAGCAATAGCTATGAGTGCATATTGCCCTTCTCGGCTGACCTGATGTGTTAGACAAATCTGGGTTTGATAACCTGTTGAATGGTGTGATAGTATCAATACAATGCAACTTCAGGGATATAAGAACATGTCAGATGCTTCTTAATTCCATTGAGTTCAGTGGAATGCTTAAATGCTGCATCACAGCAAGCAGTGTGAAAGGACTAATAAAATAAAGTACCTTTACTGTAATATCTGAGAACTTCACAATCTTTTAATGTATTGAGCCTTGCAACACTGTTGTGAGGTAGGAAATTTTTATATCCCCATTTTACACATGGAAAACCAAGGTACAGCCAGTAAAATTTTCAGAAGTGCCTGGATTTCTTAGGAGTCTAAGTCCTCTCAACTTTCAATTAGATGTAGGATCATTGGTGCATCTGTCACCTTTGAAAATTAGATTTATGCTCCTAAGTCACTTAGGGTTAGTCTGTAACTTTAAAAAATAAAGGTGCCACTGGACTGCTCAATTTTTTCAAAAGGGTCTAAGTGACTTAGGGTCCTAAGTTCCATTGAAAGTTGATGGGACAAAGGCTCTTGACAGGCCTGTTTTTTCAAGGGCATGTAGGTGTCCAAAGAAGCAGATAGGTGCATAGTGAAATTGTTAGAAATACTTAAGGCATCTAACCTGCTTACCTGGTTTTGGAAATCCTACTAGGGTGCATCTCTCCTTTTACAGATACTAAAATACTTTTGAAAAATCTAAGTGCCTAAGTCACTTCTGAAAATTTTACCCAGAGGCTATTCAGGCACAGAATCTCAAAGCACTTAATTCCTATTGAAATCAATGGGAGTTAGGCTCCTAAGTATCTTTGACTTACCCAAATTCTCAAGGGAAGTCTGTGGCAGCTCCCCGTGGTCTCAGGCTAGATCTCTAACCACTGGGACATGCTCCTCAGCCAGATAATGACACAGAGTGATCTTTTATGTTTAATGAAGATGGAAAATGTGTATTTTAAGGGTAGCATGTATTCAATAGGATAAGTAGATAATATTAAAAGGTGCATGCTCACTAATATGTATTTCCAGAACACCTTGTATTTTGTTGTAGTTTATGGGACAAATATAAACAAATGGAATAAAACTGTGGTGTGGAATTGAGATGGCCTTGTGGCAAAATCACAGGACTATGAGTCAGTCCCAGCTCTGCCACAGACTCAGTGGGGACATTGGACATGTCACTTACAGCTGTATATTTAAAAACAGCCTCCAAAACTGCAGACTTATCTCAACCAATTACATTAGTTCAGAAGTCTAAACACTTGCATCCTAATGCTTTGGTCTTTCAAACACTTACGCACATGCTGAAATGTACACAGGAGTTGTCTGATTCTAAGCACACGCACATGCTTAACTTTGTCTTGTGGGGAAGGTCTTAAGTTGTTGAAGGATCCGGGTGCCCATGCAGGAGCAACATGTTGCATTTAAATGTTGGGAGGCCAGGATGAGGCCTCACTAAATTCAAGGCCTTTATCTCTCCACATCTGTTTCCTTGTCTTGAAAGGGGGATAATGCTTTCTTCTGGAATGGGCACTAAGAGCAAACTCATCAATGGTAACAGAGTGCTCTGGGAAGGATAGTGGAAAGATTCAGTGAAGGGGAAAGTGCTATTATCCTTATCACGTTAAATGTGATAACAAACACCTGCCCACCACCAGGCAGATTTGAACCTAGGACCTTTGGAGCTTAGTATAGGAACCTCTACCCTCTGGCTCCAACCCCATGCTGTAGAGGTCTCAACTATGGCTGTGATCTAGGTGCCACTGCATGGGACAGTGAACCACACTAGGTGTGTGGGGTACATGCACACATATAGTGGCTAGATTGTTGGGCTCAACGGGTAGTGATCAATGGTTTGATGTCTGGTTGGCAGTCGCTATCAAGTGATGTTTCCCAAGGGTCAGTTCTGGGGCTGGTTTTGTTCAACATCTTAATGACCTGTATGAGGGGATGGATTGCACCCTCAGCAAATTTGCAGATGACACTAAGCTAGGAGAAGAGATAAATAAATTGGAGGGGAGGGATATGGTCCAGAGTGACCTGGACAAATTGGAGGATTGAACCAAAATAAACCTGATGAGATACAACAAGGACAAGTGCAAAGTCCTGCAGTTGGGATGGAAGAATCCCAAGCACTGCTAGAGGCTGGGGACCGACTGGCTAAGCAGCAGTTTGGCATGAAAAACCTGGTGATTACAGTGGATGAGAAACTGGAGATGAGTCAACACTGTGCATTTGCACCTAAGAAGACTAATGGCATATTGGGGTGCATTCCCAGAAGATCTAGGGCAGTGATTATTCCCATTTATTTGGCACTGATAAGGCCAATTCTGGAGTATTGTGTCCAATTCTGGGAAATGGATGCATTGGAGAAAGTCCAGTGGGGGGCAACAAAAATGATTTGGTGGCTGGAGCAGATGATTTACAAGGCGAGGCTGAGGAATTTGGGCTTATTTAGTCTACAGAAGAGAAGAGTGAGGGGGGATTTGATAGCAGCCTTCAACTTCCTGAAGAGAGGTTCCAAAGAAGCTGGGGAGAGGCAGTTCTCAGTTGTGACAGATGGCAGAATGAGGCACAACAGTCTCAAGTTACAGAGGGGGAGGTTGAGGTGGGCTATTAGGTAAAGCTATTTCACTAGCAGGGTGGTGAAGCATAGAAATGGGTTACTTGGGCGGGGGGGGGTGATGGAATCTCCATCCTCAGAAGTCTTTAAATCCTGGCTTGACAAAGCCCTGGCTAGGATGATTTTGTTGAGATTGGTCCTGCTTTTAGCAAGAGGTTGGACTTGGTGACCTCCTGAGGTCTCTTCTAACCCTACAATTCTATGATTTTATGACCCAGACTCTGATTAACAAATGTTCCCTCAGTGCACATGCACAGGATTCCCATCTTAGATGGCTTCCTGGCTACTAGAAATAAGTCAGCCTTGAGTAGAACTGACATGCAGTATGCTGGGTCATAATGCCACTCATTTATATTTGGCCAGGCTACCCCACTGTCATGATGAAGGGGCACCTCGGCAAGATCTGAGTGTTGCAAGGATCTGTGGGGCTATGTCTATACTGGCCAGTCATGCGCAAGAACATATGCAAATGAGGCGTGGCTCCTTCTTACGCAAAACCTTCCTCTTGCACAAGAGCCATTCTGCCTGAAAATAAGCGGCAGAATGGCTCTTGTGCAAGAGGGGGTTTTTGTGCAAGAAGGAACCGTGTAGACTGCTCCTTCTTACACAAAAGTCCCTTGTGCAAAAATGGCAGCTCATTAAGTATGCAAATGAGGTGCAGTGATATTCATCACTGTGCCTCATTTGCATATATTCTTGCACAAGACTGGCCAGTGTAGATGTAGCCTGGGTGTACAGTGGGCAATGGGAGAAAACAGAGCTGAGTGGCCAGGAGTGGGAGGTGCAGCCCTATCTAAAGATGGGAGTGAAGTGCTAAGCTGAGGGAGGAGGGTTGTGGTGGTGAATTATTGGTGGGCTGTGGGTGAATGGGACACGTTGGGTGGCTAAGGAGTGAGGGTTTGGGGGCTGTAGTAGGTACACTTTAAAGTGTTGGGAGCTGTAGTGATGGGATGTATTTCAGGGCTGCTGTGACATATGAGGGGGCTGTCAAGATATGTGAGGCCTGGCGAGGTACATGCGATAAAAGACATTTGGTGTTCTCTGTGTAGGGTGGGGTATTTATGCTCAGGGTCACTTAAGGAAGGTGCCCCACCCTGCTGCAATTTCCATACATACAAGACCCCAAAATCCTTTAATCTGAGCCTTGTCTGATTTAAAGCCCATTGAAATCAATGGGAAATCTGTTGATTTTAATCTGCTTTGGATCAGACCCTTATACATCAAATTTGAGCCAAACTACTTCTAGTTATTTTTTTCTTTAGCCAAATCAAAACCTTTTACAAAGAACCCCATGGCCTACGCTGTGCGCAATAAATGGAGTTCCCCCCCATCCTGGACCCCTGCCTTCTCATTGCTTCTTTCACAGCTAGTTTTATATCTCCAATGGCTGAAGAAGTAAGCCATCAGGGGGCAATGATAATAACAATAAACATAGAGTAATTATTCTCCCATTAAGTCCAAACTATAATAACACAATGTAACAATTAAAATTCTAAACCATAAACTGATCATATAAATGCCCAGTGCCTTGCCCGCTGAATTTCTAATGAGAACGATGAACAAGATATACGCAAATTGTAGTAGGTTCACTGGCATGTCTGACTGGAAGATGCTTTAGCCCCCGTATCACATCCGTGCAACTACAAGAGTTATTTTCACACCAATTTCAATGGAAACTGCTGAGGGCTCAGCAATTCTGAAAGTCAGGACACTTATTTAGGCACCTACATAAAGACTTAGAAGCCTCAACTTTCACCTAAGCCAAGATTTTCAAAATGGACTAGCAATTCTGGGCGCACTACTTGAGGTGCCTGATTTTTAGGGGATGGGGGTTTAATTCTTGCTGAAATCCAGGTTGCTTAAGCAGGGTCAGATTTTCACAGGTGTTTGGCTGCCTAAGGTTGTCTCTCATGCAACAGTTCAAATGGGGGAGAAACTGACTGTAGTTCCTCCTACACCCACGGAGGAGGGGTAGTGAGCAGCTGGTCCCAGTGAGCAATAAACTTCTTTAATGTGCTTTTTAGTGTCTGCTTTAAGTGGTCCACCAATCCATCTGTTTGGGGATGGCTGTTCAGAGAGAAATGCACGACTCCTTTAGTACCTGGGCAGAAAGCAGGTTCCCTGATCTGTTAGAATCTCCTAGTGCATACTCACCCAAGCAAAGATCTTCCTTAGTTCTGTTAAACTGGCTTTTGCATTCTTGGTTCAGCCATGTGATAGCTAGTGGGTGGCATAATCTACAATCACCTGAATTGGATCAATACCTGGCTGCAATCTTTTCTAGTGGCCAGACCAGGTCCATTCCCTTCCTCTCAAATGGAGTGCTGCTGACAAAGGGGAGAAGGCCTAAGGAAACCTTCATCATTACTTGTGATGAAGATAGTTGGTAATTGGGGCAAAAAGCTGACATTTGGTGCCTCCTTATAAATCCTGGTCCAGGAAAACCAGGGTAGGATCCAAGCTAAGGTTTTCTCCCCTATTCAGGTGTTCAGCAAATAGAAGGGCATGAGTCAAGTGGAAGATTTCCCTCTGGTAGGGCCAGGGAACAAAGAGTTGAGTTCAGACTTCCCTGGTTTTGTGGTCCTTCTTCAGGCAATACAGCCCCTCCTGTTGGAGTTCAAAATGGGGATATATCTATTTGCTGGGGGTTCACTATCTTCCCCTTTAAGCGTGGCCTATGCACAGATGACTTTTTGTTCTTCAACAAAGTTAAAGAACCTGGTCAGGGTATCAGATTCAGGTAAGGGGGACACCCTGTGCTCTCAGAAGGAGCAGCGTACTAAAGCAGTGTCTGTCTGTCTAGAATCCCCATCATCGGACCTGGTTGCCACCCCTATTCTGGCAAGTTCTACTGAAGTATGAGTCTTCTGTTGTGGGAAAATAAGTATGGTGCTCCCCTCCCCAGTTCTCTGGGATTCTCAAAAACTTCTTTAGACATCATCAAATATTTGAAGTCTCAGCCTACAAAGACTGAATAAGGCAAGAGATGCAGCCAACGTGACTGTTAGGGACTGTGCTCTGTTCCCCCACAGAGAGCTGAATCTGTGTCCAAGGGTATAGCTTTAAGTATGCATTCCATACACTTTAGGTAGATGATGCCTTGGAGTCAGTATCAAAGATTCCCTCATGAAGGTTCTAGTCATAGCCTAAGTCCACAAGGACAATTACATCTATCCCTTTTACTTTAAAAGGGCTGGTCAATTGAGCTGGCCCTGGCCTCTGAAGCCCAGATTTGCCCATACCTGCATTCTAGTCTCAATCCCTTTACCCAGTGTGGCCACATGAACAGCAAACACTCTGAGCCTGGCAGATGATATCAGGATCTAACACCATATCCCAGGTAGATCCTTCTACTTGGGCTCACCCTGTCTCTGTGTAACCACCACCGGGTGGATCTGGACCTGGAACATCTGGAGCTTAGCATAGGAGACTCTACAGCTTGAGCTATGAAGCCAGCTGGAGCTCAGCTTAGACCACTTCCAGCGAGAGATAAGAATGAGTGAGCTCTACAGCCTAAGTGCCACTACATGGGACAGTGAACCACACTAGGTGTGTGGGTTACATCGGTTATTATGCCTGAGCTGTCCTAGCTCCTTGTTCTGAGTTGTCTAGGATTCCCACAACATTGTGAGCCTCTTGAACCATGGTAGGGTGAGTGTAGAAGGAGCTCTTCAGGATGTCAACCCCTGGCCAGGTCTCCCATCAGCTGAGATGATCTCATGACCACAGGGGGTCTTCTCCTTGGATGTCTTCCTGCAGCTGGCCTTGCCATCATGTAGTTCTCCATTTATTGCATGGCTTTAGGCATTCTCTACAGCCAGTCCTTTTTTGCAGCTGGGAGTATCTGAGCAAATTGCTCAAACAAAGCCATTTCATCCTCATCTTTACCATCATCACAAGTCTCACAGTTTCTGTGCCTCCATGCAGGAATATATTTCCAGGAATATTCAATAATATAGTTCCTCCTGAAATCACTGGCAGAACGTTTTCTCTGGGATATCCAAATTGGCTTCCTTGACTTGGGTATAATCCTGTGTGGCCATTGGGTCTAACCCACGATTGGCAGCCTGTGCCATCCTAGGTAAATTTGGGGGGAGTAAGACAGTCCATTGCTACAACAGCCACCCATACTGCTACTGGCATTCATTCAAAAGTGTCCAGAAAAGCTTCTAGATCACCTTCAGTCTCCATGTACATGAGCCTGACTGGCACCAGAGCTCTTGCAGGTCCATGCCCAGCCAACCGGGAGGTCACAATAGCAGGTCACATGACCTGTTGTGCCAGCTGTTGCTGCCGAACAGCCAAGTGTTGGCTCACCTGCCGGCTGCTGAGTATCCATCTCCAGTAGGAGCTGCTGTTGCTGCTAGTGGTGTTGGACATTCTACTCCACCATCCATTTCATTAGTTGCTCCATGTTCAAATTGCTGGGGAATCACTTCCTTGGGATTCCCCGCCCACCCCTGCATTTGGGTCCTGTCCTGCTTCCTTCCACAGGGTTGTATGCATTGCCTGCATTCTCCACCCACTATGTTACCGGATTGTATCTATGGCACCCCCTTGTGTCTCATCAGGCACAACTCACTCAGCGGAGGGTCTCTGCTGGTAGCCTCTGTGGGGAACTGAGATAGTGGTGTGTTAGCCCTCCAGCTGAGGCACATTTCAATCCTACCACTTTCTGGGGTGTTAAGGTCCAAAGGAAATCAGGAAGAATAACAAAATCAAATTCAAAACTGGATTTGAGGAACTTTGTGAACCCCAACCTATTCTGCGGTTGTCGCTGGACTCTCCACACTTTTTAATTGATCCTCTAGGAGTTGGTCATCCCTTCCCAGCAGGGGCTTATTGGGTATGTCTAGACTACATGGCTCTGTCGACAGAGCCATGTAAACTAGCTTACCCAACATAGTCAATGAGGCGGGGATTTAAATAATCCCCGCTTCATTAAAATAAAAATGGCTGCTGCGCTGTGCTGACAATCAGCTGATCCGGCACAGTGCGGGAGTCTAGACGCGGATCAGTCGACAAGGGAAGCTTTTGTCAACCACTCCTGTAAACCTCATTTCACGAGGCATAAGGGAGTGGTCGACAAAGGCTTCCTTGTCGACAGATCCATGTCTAGACTCCCACACTGTGCCGGATCAGCTGATTGTCGGCACCGTGCAGCAGCCATTTTTATTTTAATGAAGCGGGGATTATTTAAATCCCCGCTTCATTGACTATGTCGGGTAAGCTAGTTTACATGGCTCTGTCAACAGAGCCATGTAGTCTAGACATACCCATTGAGTCAGCAAACTAACTCATTCTGTAAGCTATAATCCGAGTTCTTTCTAGTCAGAAGCACAATTCTGCTCTCCTTCCTGGTCAGCCCTGAATTGTGCCAAGTCTCCTGTCTCCTTATACCTTCCCTCTCCGTACCTGACATTTGCTGCAGTTGGGTCCATAGGCTGTCCTTAACACTCTTGTTGCCAGGATGGGCCTATGTGCCCCATCACAGAATTGTAATAAAATCATTGCAGTCTTAGGGTACGTCTACACAACAGGGCTAAAGTCGAATTAAGCTACGCAACTTCAGCTACGTCAATTGCTTAGCTGAAGTCAAAATAGCTTAATTTGGCTTTTGGCACTGTCTGCACAGCTGGAAATGGAAGGAAGTACACTCTTACTTCAACTTCCCTTACACCTTGTGAAATGAGGGTTACCATGAAACAGAGTAAGAAGTCCTCCATTTCAACATTATTTCGAAATAAAGGCTTGTACTGTATTTATTTTGGAATAATGTCAGTTATTTTGAAATAACGCTGATGTGTAGATGTAGCCTTCGAAAGCTAGAGGTGCTTTTGTTATTAACATAGCCCAGGACATTGGTTTCTTCATATTTTTAACACTTGCCCAGTTTAATCTAAATGTATAAAATAACAATAGGGGAATTGCACTGGTATAAGCCTGGAGAAATGCAGTGATGTAGCATTCCCTTGTTTCCTATTCTATGGAAAGGACATGTGTGCCATTACTTCCCAGATTGTGGTCCTCAGCAGAGCGCATTCGTAAGAGCTTCATACCACACAATTCTACAGACATTTCACAAAATACATTAGAGTAACTGTTTTGGTTACCTTCCCAGAAAACAAGTGTAATTTGGGTAATATCTAGAATCATTGTCGTGGATCACTATTTTTTTTCTAGCTCACAAAACATTCATTGCATCTGGCCACCTTCCCAAACCTTTCAGCCTCTACTATTATCCAAAGCTGCATACCTGGCCTGGGTTATATAAACTCTGTTCTAGTTCTTAGTGTAGTGCAATGGCTCTGATGTAGGAATGCTGAGGCAAAATAGAATATGTTGTCTGCTTATTCATTTGCATGTCAATACCCTGAATGCTCTTTCAGCCAAAACCAATCTTAGGTACAGACAAGCCCCAGATGCTCCCCTCTTTTCAGAGCTCCCATCATCTAGAAGTCATAGAGTGGTCTGATCTTGCATTTTGCTTGTGCAATTGAAGAAGAAGTAACTCACTGCCTCTCTTTTCAGGAGTGGGACCAGGACAGAGTAGGATTAATGACTTAGAGTATGTGTATGCTGCAATGTGAGGTGTGAGTATATAACCCACATGCCTACTGCGTGTGGTGTATGTCCTGTATAGCTGTGCTGAGACTCTTTACAGAGAGAAAGAATGAGTGTGCTCTACAAAACATGCTGAGAACCAGCTGGCTTTCAGGTCAAGCTATGGAGGCTCATGCACTAAGCTCCAGAGGGCCTAGGTTTGGTTCCACCTGAATGCACTGTAGATAAGGTATATGGATCCCCCACTGGGTCTAAATGGGATAAAAGGCAATACTGGATCAAGGTAACCCTTCCCCTCCAGGCAAGCCAAGCATTTGCTGACTGTGAGGAGAGGGCAAAAAGGTGCTCCAAAACCTAGGCGAGGGGTTCAGGAGAGAGGAATTCTCCCCCCAGGAAGCTAGACCAACAGTGAACCTGAGAGAAGCCATAAAGCAGGTCAGGCTGCTACCAGAGCCTTCTGCAAGCACCACCACCCCACTTGAGAACTTGCAAGGCCTTGTTCTTTTGAACTCTTTTGGTTGCAAGGTGATTGATAGTTTGGGCTATGAGACCATGCCCAATAGTGAAGGGGACTATTGGTAAGAAGTACATATGTCTTTTCCCACAGGGTCCTGGGCTGGGACACACTGAAAAGGGAGGGCCTGGGTCCACTTACTATTGGTTTCTTCATAGACCCTTAAGGGTCTAGATCTAGATGTGAGTGGCAAGCCAAATATCCCTGGCTCTAGGTCAGGAACAGTGACTGAGCAGTGTGGCCGGAAGTTGGGTGCGCTAACTGTTTTATTGCCTGGTCCCCTGGGCTCGGTATTGCACCTAGCCTCAATCCCTTTCTGTAAACATACACACACAACTGCTTAAGACCCCACTATTGCTTGGCTGGCACCATGCTGCAGTGCACAGGCCAGTAGACTAGGAATCAGGATGAGTGGTTCTTTTCCCAGCTCTGCCATTGACCTGCTATATAATCTTGAGTTTGCCACTTCACCAATCTGTGTCTCCGTTTGGTAAATAAACCTGTTTTCCCATTGGCAGAGCTTTCAGATTTATGGATGAAAACCACAGTTCTATTCTGTGTGTTTTACAAGTTGAGAAATAACCTCATCTCATATCCGAGTAATAATGAAACAACAATCTCATGTATGTCTTTGTCTGAGGTGTGAGAAAAATATTTATGAAATGTTTTGCTACTCAACCAGCTGCCAAACAATAACTGTTAATATCTAATCTTTTATGGACTGCTGTAGTAGCTGCCATAATGAGTGTGGCTTAGAACAAAAGCATTGATTCTTGCCTCAGATAGGACAGATTTTAGTCTAGGAGCAATTGTATTGACATATGTTTGTCTCTGGGAACTTTCATCAGTAAAGAATAAGCACTTGTCTCCTCTTGTCAACTGTGACCTCTCCCAAAAGAGTTTGAAATAAGAGTGAATGCAGGGAGATTTCTCACATTCATGTCTTATCCAATGAACTGATGATCTTATACTTAATAAGTGGGATTTATATGTAATTCAATGTCATCAACATAGGCATGGGAAGTAAGGGTGTGGGGTGTGTGTGTGTGTGTCTGTCTGTCTGTGTGTGTGTGCAGCATTCCACTGGGTCTCTGGGGGTATGTCTAGACTACATGCCTCTGGCTACAGAGGCATGTAAATTAGACATACTGACATAGTCAATGAAGCAGGGATTTAAACATCCCCCGCTTCATTAAAATAAAAATGGCTGCCGCGTTGTGCCGGCTCAGCTGATTGTCGGCACAATGCGGCAATCAAGACGAGGATCGGTCGACAGGGAAAGCCATTGTTGACCGATCCTGTAAAACTCATTTCACGAAGCATAAGGGATTGGTCAACAATGGCTTTCCCTGACTGATCCGCGTCTTGACTGTTGCATTGTGCCAACAATCAGCTGAGCCGGCAAAATGTGGTGGCCATTTTTATTTTAATGAAGTGGGGGATATTTAAATCCCCGCTTCATTGACTATGTTGGTATGTCTAATTTACATGCCTCTGTCGGCAGAGGCATGTAGTCTAGACATACTCTGGGATCCCACCTGGCCCTGCTGGCTGTGCTGCCACCCTCTGGCCTTGTGGGCTCGGCTGGTCCTCAGGGTCCCATTGCCCACTGGCCCTGTCTCTGCAATTCCAGAACCTCTGGCAGGATCTGCTAAAGTGATAAGGCTGACCAGTTTAGAAGGTATCAAGCTAATGAGAGTTTTTGCTCTCCAACATCTGCTAACCAACCACAAATTATTACCTAAATCCATAATTGTTTGACTTTGTCTTTAAGTAGCTTTTAAAGAGGAGCAGTTCTTGAGCCTGATGGCCTCCAGCCAAACCATCTCGTGTCTGATCTCATAAGGCAAGCATGATAGGGCTGAGTAAGCAGCTGGACAAGTGATTATTAAGGAACACCTGGGTACTGCAGGAATTGGCCCAGTCAGTATTATTCTTTCCTATATCCCCTCAAAGCCAGTTCCTTTGGACCAACATCTCTGCCTGGTATTGGTGTTAAAAGGTTCTCAGCTGCTGGAGGCACTGTTTTTCAGATGATTCTGACCCCTTGTAGCCATTAAAGAGTCCAAAGTACTTTTTGTAAAAGCAGATGTGTACTTTCTACTTTACTGGCCAAACGGCAATTCTAAATTCCTCTCACAGCGAGAAAAGAAGCCCGTCTGCTTCTTCACTTGCCTTCACTTCTGCTGTCCGTGTTTCTGCACTATTAAACAGCTGCAGTATGTCATTCCAGCAATGGCTGCACTTCAGTGGTGGCGGAAAGTGAACCTTATACATCATTATCTACTTCAAAGGAGCATAATTATAGTAGCAATAATCATCATCATAATAATGTTTAGCTTTAAGAAATAATATTTAGCAGTTTTCAGCTTTATCTTCAAAATACCCCTGTAGTGATGAGCATAAAACCTAGATAGAATAGAAAAATTAAATAGCATCTAAGTCAGAATTAGGACTCAATTCCTGTTCTCAAACCACGTGCAGCTTAGGTGAAGTACCACTTATAAAAGACTTAGGCTACATCTACACTGACAGCTTCTTGTGCAAGAACTCTTTTGCGGAAGAGTTCTTGCACAAAAACTCTTTCAGAAGAGAGCGTCTACACTGGCATGTGCTTTTGCGCAAGAGTTGTCTACATGCCAGTATAGACGCTCTCTTGCGCAAGAAAGCTCTGATGGCCATTTTAACCATAGGGCTTTCTTGCGCAAGAAATTAATGTTGCCTGTCTACACTGGCCTCTTCTGGAAGAGCTCTTGCACAAGAGGGCTTATTCCTGAGAGGGAGCATCAGAGTTCTCACGCAAGAAGCCCTGATTTTATACATTAGAATGTCAGTTTCCTTGCGCAAGAACTCGCGGCCAGTGTAGATAGGCAGCAAGTTTTTGCGCAAGAGCAGCCGCTTTTGCGCGAGATCGCGCCAGTGTAGACATAGCCTTAGCATTTTGCAAATGAAAGGCAAAGTAATATGTGACTCTAAATTTTCTATAGGAAGAAAGAGAAAGGCAGAAACATATTTTAATAGTGAGGCTTATGCAACAAAAATATACCATTGGACAGTATCATTATGTGGTTCAAAAACTTTTGGGCTGTGGCTAGTTTATGATTTGTGGTGTTCTTGATTTACGTGGTGCTGCACAGATAATATGAAGACACTGACTGCAAGGGCTCATCGATACTTAGAAGTGTACCTAAACAATGATTTCGAAATAATTATTCCATACTACAAAAGCAATGAGGAGTCCTGTGGCACCTTATAGACTAACAGGTTTATTGGAGCATAAGCTTTCGTGGGCAAAGACCCACTTCAGATTCAGACTAACACGGCTACCCCTCTGATACTTATTCCATATGAGTTATTTCACTATAGTTTCTCCTTTGGACAATCTTATTCCAGCAAGCTTTACTTCTGTGATAGCTTAATACAATTCAAATCAGAAAAAGGAATTCTTATCCCTGATTAAGGGTTCTTAGGAACTTTGCTGGATCATGGTTCAGGTGAGTCAAAAGAAGAATTCTGCCACACTGCTTGGCTAGTTGAAAGGTTCAACAGCATGTGCATGTCACTGTCTTTTAAACTCTGCAGGGCTTATTAAAGTTATTTCTATAGAGTCTTTTTAAATTCAATAGAACCCTATTAAATGCTGTAGAAGTTTTCCATAAAGTTTGTTTCTCATTCACATTTATCTAAAAATATCAAATGTACCAGTTGGAGTAGCTAATACAGGGAACTGGTTAGGAACCAAGGCAAAAACAGCTTCTTTAAAAAAAAATTCTCTTGCATAAATTGATGTGAAAAATTGTCCTTGATTTAAATATTTTTCTTTAAAGGAACAGATGTTCAATTTCAGGAATTATTTTCCTTCTTCCTCCTGCTTTTGGTTTTAGAACTCTTTTTTTGGGGAGGAGGGTAACTTGAAGACTTTTCCTCCAAACTCAGTTCAATGATTGTTAAAATGACCTTGTTTCTGTCTTCTATGCTTGGCACTCAATTAATAATGCTAAAATTGCTATCTTCCCTTTCTCAAAACACTTGAGAAAATCTGGACTGTTCTAAGGGACAGTATAGCCTTTTTGAAGCTCACATTTTACTTATAAGACTTCCCCACTGAATGGAAGAAAAGCCATCATTGCTTCTGGGAAGGATTTTAGACTGTAGAGGAACGGAAAATGGAAGATAAATGGATATAGAAGATACATCAAAAAATGTAAACCAGAAAATAACTGGCTATTCTGTATGGTATCCTATTTAACAGGCAAATAAGTAATACTTGATGGGACTATATAAATATCAGAAAGATTAGATGTAGATGGATGTTAATGACTCAGGACATAAAAGAGAGAGGGGATAAAACAATTTCAGTTTTGCCTTAGAATGCTAGGTTACTGGGGCAAATTTTAGAAGACGTTTAAATTGTTTAAGAAGAAAAGGAAGCAGTCATCAATCAGACCATTAGCATCCTAAATAGCTCCATCTTATTGCTCTTACACTTATGTAACCTCTATTGATGTCACTCAGGGTTTTGGGTGCCCAAAGTCTGCAAGAAAGTGCCTGTAACTGTGTAACCCTCACATCACTGGGTGTGGTGCTCTTCCCCTTGTAGCCTGCTACAGCCTTATCTAAGAGCTGTATGGCTTTTAGCTCATGCAGTAGAAACTCATACATTTAGCTCCAGAGGTCCCAGGTTTAATCCTGCCTGTTGACAACCTGCATCTGTCAGCATTACAAATGGGGCCTTGTCTGGGATATTAACTGCAAAGTTGCTGAAACTCAGAATGTACATTCTCAGCTGGAGGAGGTATGAAGCTCCCATGCCTCCCAGGTGTAGTGCTCTGTCCCCTACAGTGGCACAAAAACCTCTTAGAAATTAATGAGTCTGTCTTATTTCTGAGTCTATCTGGAGCACACCAAATCCAAAACTTTGGGGACCATACCTACTCACCAGAACTGTGTCCTTGACAGTTTGCTGGCATGGTGGTCCGCAGCTACCATTGCCCAAGAATGGCCAACTTTGGACACTCAGTGTAAATTCTTGTGGGCTGCACATAATTGTAATGCTACTGGATTGAGCAGGTAGGTCAAGATGTACCAGTGGACCAGATGTGGTATGCGGGCTGTAGTTAGGGGACCCCTATATTAGAGGCTGATTCATTTAGCTCCTGGAGTCCTACATTTGGATCCACCTACCAACAACCAGGGTCTGTCAGTATTACACAAGAATCACTGAAAACTCTGTGTTTCTTGCAGAGACATAAATAAAATTAATGACTTAAACAGAGAACCAAATCCCAAGTATAATGGGCTAAATTCAGAACTGGGCTATGCAGGAGATAAGCTCCATTTTTTCCCCTTATGTACCTTACAGGAAGCTCAGTATAAATTTCTCAAAGTTGGTCAAACTAATCCAGTTAATTATGGATCCTGGTAATCCAGCACCCACAAATTATACTTAGTAATTGGATTTGTTTCCATCTTCCAGTTTCTTAAAACTATTATTTGGCGATAGTAAAGACAAAAAAAAATTCATGCCCCTGTACTCCATCAGGCACACCTAATTTGGGGAAAATAGTGATCATATATCTAGCTACATCTACGCTACCTCAGAAAGTCAACTTAAGATAAGCAACTCCAGCTACATGAATAACATAGCTGGAGTCTACGTACCTTAAGTAGAGTTACCGCGGGGTCTACACAGGGGCTTGATAGGAGATCAATTTCCCCATCAATTTCCCCTTCCTCTTCTTGTCTAGGGTAGAGTAACAGTGTCGAGGGGAGAGTGATCAGCGAACAGTTTGGCAGGTCTTCACTAGACCTGCTAAATCCACTGCTATAGGTTGAACATCTCTAGTCCGGCATTCTCTGGTCCAGCAAAATTTAGCCAGATGTCCATTTATCATGGGTGTGGCCAAGTTTCCCACAGTCCCATAAAGTTTTACAACCTCCAGCCCTGGCTCCCAGCATTCTGTGCTGTTATTTAGTTCTAATTTACCCCTAAGTATCTTCTAAGAGCCCAGTAACCAGTGAAAGTGTTGGTAATGCTGCTAGACAATTTTGACCTCCTGGGGTTCAGCAAATTCACTGGTTTGGCGCCAGTCAAGTCCCAAGGGAGAGAGGTTCAACCTGTAGTGGATTGATCTCAGAATTGATCCCCTTGGTAATGTAGATGTAGGCCATGTTTCTCTCTGCTTATCGCAGTTGCCTGAGGGATATAACAGACCTATGGCATGTCTACACAGCAGCATTATTTCGGAATAGTGGATGTTATTCCAAAATAACATATTGCGCGTCTACACAGCATGCCCGTTATTTTGAAATAAATTTGAAATAATGGGCTTCTTACTCCACCTTCTGTAAACCTCATTGTATGAGGAGTAAGGGAAGTTGGAGGAAGAGTGCTCTATTTCGAAATAAGTGCAGTGTAGATGTGCTCAAATTCAAAATAAGCTATTTCGACTTAGGCTATGCAATTAGTGTAGCTCAAGTTGTGTAGCTTATTTTGAATTTAGCCCTGCTGTGTAGACATGCCCCTAGTGTTGTCAAACCATTCATCTCCACTGCCGTCAGGGGTTCTCAGCCTTAAGCTGAGCTGGGTCACAGGGTGGCAAGAAACTAACACGTGTCAATAGATGATCATATCTTCTACACACGAAAAAAAATTCCTCTCAGCATTCATCTCAGAGACACAATCTACACTGCGAAAGTGAGAGAGTGCTGTCAATTCCCTACAGCACTTTGCACTGCTTTGTTTGCTTAATGTGCCCCTCTTTGAAATTCACAAGGTGGATGCTCTGAACCTCTCAGTATTTACATGTAGTTATAATGCTCTTTTTTCTCAGAGAAGTTTGTGTCTTACCCCTTTTAGCATTCACACCTGGTTTTGCCCTTCATTAAGTTCTTTCACAAAAAGAGCTTTGTGAATGGTAATCTGCACATCTGCAATTTTACATACTTCTTACTTATGTATAAGGTGGAAAGGAGAACATTGTAACACAATACAAATCTCTTCAGCCTGCTCAGGCCAAATTCTGCTTCCAGGTACACGCCCAGAGCTGCCATCAACGCTGACAGGAGCAGTGTGTGTGCATCCAAGAGATGAATCTGGCTCTAAATGAGAAAGTTGTATTGAGCCCATTGTATTAATGAGACCTTGTATTTCTTGGGTTTTTTCAGTTTTATACTTGAAGTTCATGACCAGGAAAATGATTGGGCAATAACTGCAAAATTATTAAAATGAAATCATCTTCTGCAACTGGCTTATTTTTCAGTGTAGCCAAGGGACTGGAGAAGCTTATTTTTTATAAGGCTATAAGCTTTAAAATACTCTGCAACTTTTCTAAAAGTTATATTGTTTTATAAAACTAAAAGGAGACCAATGAGAAAAGTTTTCCTCCCCACAGATAACTACTTTGAATACAAGCGACATCTGATTAGTTAACTAAGACATGTATTGACCCCATTTGAGTTAAAAGGGAATTTTGCCATCCTCTTGAAGAGAAACGGGATTGGGCCCTTAATTTCCCATCTCATATAACTATAAACCCTAAGAAGTCCCCAGACCTACAGTTCTTGGTGTAGCTGAGAATCAGGCCTACTGCAGGTTATCCATGGTCTTCCTCTGCCATTGAAGAATTTCAGCACTTTGTCCAGTCTTTTTAAATGTCCTCCAATTGCTTCCCCAATTTCCTTAGGGGATTATTTCATAAATCGGTAGACTCCACTGTCTGGAAGTTTCCCCCTTACAGTTAATCTATTTTTAAAAAAGTTTTATCCCATTATGTCTAGTTATGTAGCATCTAAATACTTTACACTTGTCTTTCACTATCATTACTGTCTTTCTTTGCACCAAGAAATCTCTCTTCCCTGTAGTCCTAAATCCTCTTTCTTACATCAGGTCCCATTATTAAGGAAATGTGCCCCTCTTTCTTTCAAAACTAATCTTTGCCAGTCTTCTTTCTGGTGCTAGTAATTTTTACTCCTGGTCAAGGCCGGATTAAGTTTTTGGTGGGCCTGATGCCTGGACTGTGGCCTGGCCCTGTACACTCCCTGCTCCCCTGCTCAGTCTCTTTGCCCAAGGCTCAGCCCACTTCTCACTTGGGGGAGGGAGTAGAGAGGTCTGCGCAGGGAGTAAGGAAGGGAAGAGGTAGGAAAGAGTGAGTCATTGGTGGGGTTTTGGGGGAAAGAGGATGTGTGGGGTAGGGCCTTGGGGTGGACTTGGGGGAGGGTGATGTGATGGCCCAGGCCCCCAGGTCCCCACTGAGTGTGATCCCAGTGCCATTGTAAACCTGGTACTGCTCCTTGAAGTGTTATTACTCAGGCCACAGCCACACTAGGGAACTTATAGGGCACCACTGCTCTTCTGTAAGCTCTCTAATGGAAATAGTCTAAGCTGGTCAAACTGATAGAAGAGAGCTCCCTCATTGGCTTACTTAATGCAGCCCCTGAGCAGCAGTAACTATGCCAGGGGGAGAAGCTGATGCTTAAATCAGCATAAATTACGTTGTTCATGTCGACTTAATTCTCACTCAATGGAGGGGAAAGAGCATTTCAGATCCTGTGAAGTGTAAGAGGATGAGATCTGCAGTAAAATCTGAATATCTTGGTGCCAGGTTCTGCTCTCAGTTATAGCTGTACAACCACATGAGCTCGAATAGAGTTGTGCTGAGTTAATGAGAGCAGAAGTTTGCTTGTTTTCTTTAAGTAGCAGCTACACTGAATGGAAAGTGTTGAATAGCCTTTTGAAAAGTTGACTGACCGGAGCAAATGGTCGCACTTTTAGTTTCTTCAGAACCTTCCATCTTAGGCCATGAAAGCGCTTTACAAACATTAATTGGTTTTCATATGATTTCCTTGAGATAGGTTGGAGTTCCTCTCCATTTTTTTAGATGAAGAAAACAGAGGCTCAGAATTGTAACAGCTATATTTTCAAAGGTAGCCTTTAATTTTCAATGACTATATTTAGCGAATAGCCTAGCAGCACCTTAAAGACTAACAAAACATGTAGATGGTATCATGAGCTTTCGTGGGTACAAAGAATGAATGGACACAAATCAGACACCCAAAAAGGCAACACACAGAAACCTGTTGGAGAACACTTTAACCTGCCCGGGCAATCATTAATGGCTCACTGTGTTGTTTCAGGCCAGTTCCAGAAACCAAATACACAGGAAAGCCTTGGAAATACATAGGAAAGCCTTAACTTCATTTACAGGTTTGGGACCCATCACAAAGGTATGAATAAAGACATTACCTGGCTAGTACACTACCTTCCACATCCTAATGACTTAAAAAACCAAATAATGGGTACTTACCAACAATTTGCACCTTCTCTATTAGGTTCATATAAATGAACACACCAATCTAATTCACTATTTTTTCCCTTCCTCCCCCCCTCCCATCTCGTATTTATTTTGGAACTGGACTTTTAATACTCCATTCATCTGAAGAAGTGGGTTGTACCCACGAAAGCTCATGATACCATCTACATGTTTTGGAGCTTCAGGAGGTAGCCAAGTTAGTCTGTTAGGGTATGTCTACACTTGCACCCTAGCTCTAACTAGGGATGCAAATGTAGGCATTCAAAATAGTCAGCGAAGCGGGATTTAAATATCCCGCGCTTCATTAGCATGATCTCGCCGGCGCGTTACTCCGATCAACAGATGTTTTGAAAGTGAAAGTGCACGCCGGGACGTGTTAGTTCAAACCAAGGGGTTTGGTTTGAACTAACGCGTCCCAGCATGCTTTCACTTTCGAAACAGCTGTTGATCGGAGTAACGCGCCGGCGAGATCATGCTAATGAAGCGCGGGATATTTAAATCCCCGCTTTGTTGACTATTTTGAATGCCTACATTTGCATCCCTAGTTCGAACTAGGGTGTAAGTGTAGACATACCCTTACAGAAAAAACCAACAAATGGTCTGGTAGCACTTTATAGACTAACAAAACATGTAGATGGTATCATGAGCTTTCGTGGGCACAGTCCACTTCTTCAGATGACCGGAGTTATGAGTTTGGGATATGAAAACTCAAAATAAATATCAAACGCTTCAGAGGGGTAGCCAAGTTAGAGAGCGTGGGCCTGATTGTCAGAGGTGTAGAACAGCTAACACTTCTATTTACCTTAAAGGGTGTTTCTGAAGTGGAGTCCTGAAATATCTCTAGTTAATTGCACAGAATTATTAGTCTCTCTTGAAAGTTCTAGCCTAAGCAAATTGCTCAAGCTAACACAAGAAGCCTCTTGCCAAGCTGAGAACAGGATTCAAATATTCTAACATGCAGTGGTGTTTTATCCACAAGCTCATTATTCCTCCCATATGCATGAGCTGTATTCCAACTATTTAAAGCATTCTCCTTTCTTGGTATGTAAGCGTATAGCATATCAATAATGGGAATAAAGTGAAATTATTTTGAATGTGTTGTTAGAAAAATATGTATCAAAACTATTTTTCAAATGAGCTCTGTGACTGCATTTGAGGGAGTGCAGAATGGTAATATCAGAAATGCCTCTTCCATCAGCAAGGGCTGCTGCTTTAGGTTTTATCAGATTTTATGGTGGACAGCTGAATCATTTCTTCCACCCGCTATTCTGAATCAGGATTAGGGTTGCCTGGTATCCGTTTTTTGACCAGAATGTCTGATTGAAAAGATACTCTGGTGCCTATGGTCAGTACTGCAGACCAGGCTGTTAAAAGTCCAGTTGGCAGTGCTGGTAAGCTCCCTTACCTGCAGCTCCCAGAATCAGCGATGTTCCACTCCCTCCTAGAAGAGGGACAGCCAGGGGGGGCTCCATGTGCTGCCCTCACCCTGTATGCTGGCTACAAAGTTCCCATTGGCCAGGAACTGCAGCCAATGGGAACTGTGAGATGGCACCTGTTAGCAGAGGCAGCACACATTGCACAGTGCTGCCTGGCTGTGCCTCTGCCTAGGAGCTGAGTGTTATGTTGCTGCTTCCAGCAATATAACATTACCCCATGAGCTAAATGCCCTCCAAATTCCACTCCCCACACCCCTCCCACAATCCCTACCACTGCCCTGGCTTTGAGCCTCCTCCCATACCCAAACTCCTTCACAGAACCCTCTACCCCTCCTGTACCCCAAGCCACTGCTTCAGTTTGGAATTCCTTCCTGCATCCAAATTCTCTCCTGGAGACTACACTCTGCACCCCCTCCCACACTCCAATCCTCTGCTCAAGCCCTGAGCCTCTTCTCACAACCAAACTCCCTCCTGGAAACTCCCCCTCCCCACACCAAGCCCTGAGTCCCCTTATACACATTGAACCCCTCAGCTCTGGACCCACCCTAGAGCTTGCACCCCCAGCTAGAGCCTTCACCCTTTCCCAACCCCCTGCTTAGTGAAAATGAGAATGTGAGTGAGGGTGGAGTAGAGTGAGTGACAGAGGAGATGGAGTGAGTGGGTGTAGGGCTTCAGAAAAGGGTCAGGGCAAAGATATTTGGGTTTGTGCAATTAGAAAGTTGTCAGTCCTAAATAGGAGTGGCAAGCAAACAGGACCAGACTTTCCAGTTAGACAAGTTAAAAAAGAAGAGAGAGACAGTTGTCTGGATTACAGTGGAGAAAGGGAGATCTCCGGAACTTAGCTGAGGGGACATTTGGGAGGGGGGGATGGAAAACCTGCATTTTCCCTGCATAAGAGAGTCTTTCAGTTGAGAAAGAAAAGCAGAAAAAAGAGCAGAGGATAAGAAACAAAGCTAAACAGAATCACAGAGGTAGCTAAAACAGGAAGGAATTTGGATTAGGATTCATATAGATGAAGAAGAATTGTGGCCACTAAACACCCATGAGTTCTAAAGATGGTTGCAAGAGTATTGGCTGGCATTTAAAGTAGTGATAATCAATTTAGGAAAACTGTAAAATTAGCTTAGGAGAGAGATTGTAGATCACTTTTTATATATTTATTTATTAAAAAAACCCATATAAATACTCTTATTCAAGATGGGTTTTACAGCTCCTAGTCTGGTGTGTAAATGTTCTCCCAGGACATGTAGTTCCACAGGCATACATTCTGTAGAACAATGTGGTGCTGCTTGATAAGATAGCAGAGAAGAAGTTATTTTCTGATTTAAAGATGGTTTATCTTCCTTGATAGTTTTCATGGCAGTTCTAAAAAATGTTCAGCATAACCACAAGAATGTGGATTATATAGGGGCAGATAAAACGCGGTGCATACCACAAACTTGCAACAAATACTTGGATTTCTTCAGCTGCTCTCTGGAGTCTATTATCATATTTTTTTCTGATTACATTAAACTGTTCCAAAATAACTGTGGGGCAGATGAAGAAGGAGCAATGGGAAGACACATGTAGAACCTCTGCTTTTTCCCTTCTGCCTAGTGTTGAGTGGACATTGACATTGAAAGGCCAGAGAGGCAGGTGTACAATGTGTCTTCCTTTATATGTTTTATGTCTGGCACCAAATACTCTAACCAGGAGAGCCGACAGCTATGCCAGACCTCTGGGCAAGGTGGGGGCAGAGGGCTCTGTGCTCCTGGAAAGGGGTGTGGCCTCAGGCAGAAGGGGTGGGGCCGGAGACAGCCCTCGGTGCCACCCAGAGTGCACCACACTGATCCCTCAGCACTCAGAGTCCCCCAGCATGCACTGCATGGTGCTCCAAAGGGCTCGGGGCTCCAGGCACCACCACTTCTACAATAGAGGCAGCCCAGGAGCACCAGACCCTTTTAAATGGCTGGGCCTCAGGGCAACTGCCTCCTTTGCCTCCGTCCCTCATTGGTAGGCCTGACATTAAATCCAGACAGATAACAGTCCTCAGACCTAGATTTTAGGGTTAAGTCAAGCTCCACATGGTGAGCTCAGGGAAGGGGGCAGAGGTGACTTTATGACACTTTACTGTCCTATCCCCTTTCCCCAACGTGGAGGCCAGACAGCTGCCAGTTTGGTCCTCAGTCCACTTTAGAGCAGTTTCAGGACTGCTATAAGTTACAGTGGCAGCCCTAAAGGGCTGTAGTGCAGGATCAAGATAGCCAGAGCACAAGGAATTCCAGCCACAAATCTTCATGCCCCAGAATACCCCTGTGGGGGAGGTAAGGGGTGCCACAAACAAGTAAAGTAGAATTTGCTGCACCATTTTTACCTCATGCAAGGATTCCCCAGGATCTGGCTCTGAGTTTTTTATAAAAATAAAAAGAGGAACAATGCACACAGTGCCTTTTGAGGCATTAATTGAAAGCATTTTACCTGTCAGAAAAATTTTCAACAAAGAAAGAAACAACAAAATATGAACTTCTTACCATGGGTATGATGACAACTTGTTAGTGCAGGTCAAGCCTTTGTATTCATTTGAAAGGGCAAGGCTTACAGTTATGAAATGTTTCTCTAATATCCCTGTCTATATCTTGCTGCCAATCATGATGGCTAGCTAAGGCTTCCTTATCTGGATGGTTTTCACAAATTCTTTTAAAAGCTCATGAAATTCCTTTTCAGAAGACTGGTTCTGATGCCCCAGAGGAGGCACCTTTCCCATCTGCTGAAAGATTATCTTTCCTGTAACTTCTCATCTCCTGAGTATATGTATTTGTCCATCCATCTGATGTCAGTGTAGAAAGTCAGATAACTTACTGGTCAAGTAGGCCTCATGGATTTACTTGCCCCACAGATAATAGGTCAATCTGGCAGTTATTCAGACTAGTAGCTCTGACAAAATTATTTTGGTGTATGGGGTGTATATAACAAGTCAGCAGAGTCAGCAGATTCCTTAAGAATTTACAGAAGATCCAAGGTAGTCACAGATTGGGGGTTTTGTTTTAAAAAAACACCACACCACAAGGGCTTTGTACATTTTATTTTGTGTTCAAGTGAATGTTCTGGCCCCTGTCCAGTAAAAAACCCCAGGAAATACCGGACATGTAAAATGTCCGGTATTTTCTGTTTTTCTTGGATGGATGGCCGGCGGGGACATTGTTCCCCTGCTGCATCTGGCGTGGGCGGAGGGAAGCAAGGAGTGTGGGGATTCTTAAAGGTGCAGTGACCTTTTTTTTGTTCACCTGGTATTTTTTTTCTTTCTTCTTCTGGTTTTTGTGGATTTTTTTATTTTTTATTTTTTTTTGCTCAACCAAGTTTTTTTCCTGCCATGTTCGGGATTTTTGGTGAAAGCATCTGGCAAGCCTAGTTTATGGTGACACAATCTTTGGACTTTTCATTTACTGTTCATTTGTGACCCAGAAGAGTGAGCCTCACTTTCAAGACATTCTGCTGCAGATCCAGGTGTGAAATTCAGAGAAGGATTGGAGAGGAGTTAGATGGATTGTAGAAGAGGGCAACATTGGAATGGATGGAGTGTCACTTGGGAGGGAGAATGAGAGAGAGAGCAGCAGGAAGGTGGTTGATGTTGCCACCACATTAACTAGGGGTTGACTTAGCACAAGGCATGGAAATTGAGGGAGTAGGAGGTGAAAAAGAAGTGTATGGTGGTCATTTTAGTGATGGAATATACATCCCAGTGGGCGCAGAAGAGGAATGGATATCTAATGTGTGTGTGCGTGGGGGGTGAGGGGAGGGGTGGGGTGATATCTAATGGAGTGAAACAGGAATGGGTCTTGTCTGGAAATCCAGGAAGTAAATTTAAAAATTTGCCAAACTATTTTGCTACCCTTTGTAAAATAAATGTGCTTAAGCATGAAATTGAATTTCTGCACACAGTGAAATCAACCAGACGATATTCTTTCATGAAAACAAGTTTTGCTCTGCAATTCTGACAGTGGAAGGGGTTTGTGGATCTGTACTTCAGAACTTGTAGCTGGTGCTCACTCAGTCCCTAGTTGTGTATCTGAAACTAGATTTATCCCTATTATGTCAAGTCAGGTTCCCTTAAAACTCATGCTGGCTACTTATTTTCCCTACCAAAATGTAGATTACCTCCCTCTGTGGGATTATTATTCTCTGCAGCACATTCGGTTGTGTGGGAAGGCTAAAATCTCAAAGGATAATCTGAAAGGTTCTTAAATCTAGTGGAGAATAGGTAAGGTACATTTTTGGCCCACAGCATGTAGTGTGAAGTCTGTCTAGCATGCTGCTTCTGTATTTAGAGATTTAAGACTCCTGAACTGGCTGCTCCATTAACTTTTTATGAATAGTATTGTATGTGTAATGATAAATGCTATTTATAATAATCTAGTATTTGTGTAGTATTTTCAACATTTTATAAATAGATTAGCTTGGATTGGCATCCTATCCAGGATGTTTATAGGGCACCACACACCATATTTTTTAAATACCATACCTTGAACCATGCACTTTTGCAATACAGCTCTGTCTTTTGTTATACACTGCACAATTAAAATGTATACATTCACCTTTTCCATGCATTCCTTCATCTACTCTTTACCAGAGGATGTATTACAGGTTCTTTCTTACCTCCACATTGTTCAGTCTTTTTTTCCCCCTATGGCTTTTCTAATAGCAAGCAATTAGGGGAAAAAAAAGGAGTTCAGTATCTCAGCCATTGTTTGAAGTCATTAATTTCAGCCTCTGCTTTATTTGTAAATGGCTCTTATTTTTCCCCAGTAGAGCTGGAAAGCATAAGCAGACACAAAGTTTAAATGCAGAAAATGAACACTAACAATTGACTTAAATATAGGTCATGCCTTCCTCATAATTTGTTGTTCTTCTCGAGTAGCAGCTTAGTGATATAAAATAAACTTGCACATGGTTGATGAAAGCTGCAAATGAACCCTGATTGATAGTTGTTCTGTTTATTAAAATGGTTTGTTTTTGTTCTTTTAGGACATGTCTACACAGCAGTGCTAAACTCAAAATAAGCTATACAGCTTGAGCTACACTAATTGTGTAGTTTAAGTCGAAATAGCTTATTTTAACTTTTTGGCGATGTCTACACAGCAGTTATTTCAAAATAGAGCACTCTTCCCCTGACTTCCCTTAATCCTTGTACAATGAGGGTTACAGGAGTCAGAGTAAGAAGTCCTCCAGCTCGACATTATTTTGACATTATGTCAAAATAACTGCTTGTGTGTGGACACGGACTGTGTTATTTCGGAATAACGTCAGTTATTCTGAAATAATGCTGCTGTGTAGACATAGCTTTAGTCTCAGATTTGGACTAGAAAATATGGTCCTGATTCTCTTCTTGAACATTTCCCTGCCACAGGAGGGGAACTGGTGGCCCACATGGTCCCCCTTATCTTTTGCCTATAGCAATAATGGTGCAGTCTACTGGGGGTTGTACGATGAAATCTGTTAATGGCCATGACAGGTTGGGTATTGATGATGCAAAGAGGCCCATAAAATGCTATAGTAGTAGTTGGGAGGAAATCTTCCTCATCAAGCATCTCTCTCCTTCATGTCAAAGCTGTTTGCTTCACTTTACTTATTCTTTCTAAGTTTCTCTGTTTTCCATACTTCACTTTTCACTTAAAATTCAAGTCCCACCAGCAGAAGGAGGCTGGCCCTTCCACACCCAGGTCTTCTGGGAAAAAGTATGTAAGTATGGTATTATACTAGGTAACTATCAGGCTTTGTCTACACTACAAGTTTTTGCAGCAGAGAATATGCTAATGACAGACTCATTAGCATGAGTCACAATGTCATTAGCATATTTTCTGCCAATGCTTTTTGCACAAGGGGTTTTTGTGCAAAAAGAAGCAGTATAGCCGCTTCCATTTTGCGCAAAACGCTCCTTTTGCTCAAGATCCTTATGCCTTATGCCTCTCCCGGCATAAGGGGTTTTTTTGCACAAAAAGCATCGGCAGAAAATATGCTAATGACATTGCGACTCATGCTAACGAGTCCGTCATTAGCATACTCGCTTCCACAAAAACTTGTAGTGTAGACATAGCCTGATAGTTACCTAGTTTTAGGGTATACTCAGGTAAGTGTAATTGTACAACCAAACTCTTTGTTAATGCTATCCTCAGGAGTGATTGAATCAATCTGTGTGATCCCTGCTATGTGCTTTGTTTTGTTTGCCAACCTGATACCAGTCATAATAAAAATCTCCTAATTGTGAGCATGGCTGCTGTTGTGGTCCCCCAGATCTAGCTCCAGAAATGGAGCTTTATAGACCTCAACTTTTGTGACCTGGGGAAGGAGGACAAACCTGGACCCTTTCTGTCAGATTGGCAAGCCATACCCACCTAAATTATATCATACTTCACCCCAGGCTACAGTATGGATAGTCTGGGATTTAAGAACTGGAATGTAGGCATGAAATGGGGTGGCAGATCATCTAGAAATGAGACTTAGCAAAGAATAAATGAAAAGCATGATTCATACTCACCATACTTCACTTATATCCCACATGTTTTGGGGTGTTCTCCAGGCTCCTTTATTGTCTGGCATTGAATAGAAATGATTAATACAGCGCAGATGTCAGGAACTGAAGCTGGCTGCTGGTGTGGTCGCCTAGCAACCCAATGAGCTTGGTTAGGCACAATAAACCTTCACTAAATGACTGTGCATCCTGATTGTACAGAAGGCCCAAAAGATCACACTCTAAGACTCCTAACTCTAGCAGCATAGTGGCTGTTCAATTTCTTTTATGCCTGCAGCTGTGTTAGACCTGCTTTTTATCCAGCCCTTGCTCCAACCCATGCCTGTTCCTGTCCCTATCTTCCTCAGAACTTGTGGCTCTGAGAGTTGGATTGTCCCCTGGTCAAGCCTGTGGTTTTGTCCTCTGATTCTGCTCCAACCACTAACAGAGCAGTGGCTAGGAAGGCCAGAAATTGGGCTCAGACTCAGGGAGAAGGAGATGTGCCTGTAGCCATGTAGCTAAAATGTAGCTTTATGCAGTGTAATATGCCTCATTGTACCTTTCCAGCAGAAAGGAACAGTCTTGTGCTGTTGGTAAAGATTCATTAAGCAGACTGTTCGTCTTTGTTATTAATGTTAAAGCAGGAACAGACCAGACGGGTCTATTTGTCACTATTGTTATCCTTTTACTGTTAGGATGGTTTTCTTCTTTAATTTAAGAGTGCAGGAATGTTTTCTGCATTATGAAAGAATTTGTAATAGAAATAGGTACTTTAATTTTAGAATATTTTGTACTATATCTGTTTTTTATAAAAGCAACTATGTAATTCTTGCTTATGTGAATCAACTAGGTAATTTTTGTTTGTGTGAGTAAAAAATGTGAGTATTTGTTTTAAAAGTATTAGTTTGAAAGCCAGCACAGTTTGGAGGCACAAAAGAACTATTGAATGTGCCCATAATATTCAGTGAAGGATGAGGGGCATATTGGCAACCATGAAGTTTGAAGCAAACACTCCCAACATGTAAAGGTAACAAATCCCATCAAAACCAAGGTGGGGAAGCACCCAGAAAAGTTGTGAGCAAACTAATGTGAAACAACAATAAAAACAGTCACCAAATAAAGATATGTTGCAAAACCCCAGTTACAACATAATGCAGCAATATCCATAGATTTGCATGAGAGAGAATTTGTATAAAAGGTAACTACGATACCCGCATGAGGAAGTGAAGAAACAGATTAACAGAGTCAGACATGTACCCAGAAGCCTCCTACTACAAGACAAGCACAAGAAAGAAATCAACAGAACACCACTGGCCATCACCTACAGTCTTCAGCTCAACCCTCTCCAATGCATCATCAGTGATCTACAACTCATCCTGGACAATGATCCCTCACTTTCACAGGCCTTGGGAGGCAGGCCAGTCCTTGCCCACAGACAACCCGCCAACCTGAAGCAAATTCTCACCAGCAACTATATACCGCACCACAGTAACTCTAACTCAGGAACCAATCCATGCAACAAACCTCAGTGCCAGCTCAGCCCTCATATCTACACCAGCGACACCATCACAGGATCTAACTAGATCAGCCACACCATCACTGGTTCATTCACCTGCACATCTACCAATATAATATACACCATCATGTGCCAGAAATGCCCCTCTGCTATATACATTGGCCAAACTGGACAGTCCCTACGTAAAAGAATAAATGGACACAAATCAGATAGGGTATGTCTACACTAGCTCGTAATTCGAGCTAGGTAGGCAAATCAGGCAACCAGAGTTGCAAATGAAGCCCAGGATTTAAATATCCCGGGCTTTATTTGCATGTTCCCGTCCGGCCACCATTTTTAAATCCCCCTTAGTTCGAACTAACTGCCCGTGGCTACACGCAGCAGTTTAAAGTTAATCTGAACTAAGTCCTTAGTTCGGATTCACTGTTACTCCTTGTGGAATGAGGTATAACAGTTAATCCGAACTAAGGACCTAGTTCAGCTTAACTTTAAACTGCCGCGTGTAGCCGTGGGCAGTTCGTTCGAACTAAGGGGGATTTAAAAATGGTGGCCGGACGGGAACATGCAAATAAAGCCCGGGATATTTAAATCCCAGGCTTCATTTGCAACTCTGGTTGCCTGATTTGCCTACCTAGCTCGAATTAACGAGCTAGTGTAGACATACCCATATTAGGAATGGCAATATACAAAAACCTGTAGGAGAACACTTCAATCTCCCTGGACACACAGTAGCAGATTTAAAGATAGCCATCCTGCAGCAAAAAAACTTCAAGACCAGACTTCAAGGAGAAACTGCTGAGTTACAGTTCATCTGCAAATTTGACACCATCAGTTTAGGATTAAACAAAGACTGTGAATGGCTAGCCAAGTACAAAAGCAGTTTCTCCTCTCTTGGTGTTCACTCCTCCACATCAGCTGCTAGAAGTGGGCCTCACCCTCCCTGACTGAATTAACCTCCTTGTCTCTAGCCTTATTCTGGCTTGCATATTTATACCTGCCTCTGGTAATTTCCACTACATGCATCTGACGAAGCGGGTCTTTGCCCACGAAAGCTCATGCTCCAATACATCTGTTAGTCTATAAGGTGCCACAGGACTCCCTGTCACTATAAAAGGTAGGGTGACTCACATGGTTCTTTGGGTCCATCCTGCCAAGATCCTGGGGCATCAGTCTAGACCAACAGAGCCCGGTTCCTCCCTTGCATTCAGCCTAACTAGCCATTAGATTATTGCAAGCAACATACTTTTTACTTTGTATTCTCAATAAAAACAGTGCATTGCCTTCTCCTCTAAAAAGATCCTGTGTGTGTCTTATAGGGATAATGTGCCCACTTGCAGACTGGGATGGGATGGGCAGAAAAAACTTTAGTTTGGGTTTGTTTTACTTTAATAAATTAGTCCCTAGAAATGTTTTTTTAGTGGACATATGCCTGGGAATGTCTGAAGGGAAACTGAGTCAGGGTGATGCAGAGGCACAATAGGCCAGCAGCAGGCACAAAGGGTAGGAGTGCTCTATTGCACCCACAAAAGAAGTTAGAACCAAATTCTACCCTTGTATTTGCATATATAACTTCCACTGATGTCACTTTGGTACTTGGCATGGTATAAACAAGGAATTAAAGACACCAGTGACAGAAATAACTGTTAAATGACTTTAAAATGATTGCTCTGGAACATAGTCAAGTCAGGTATAAGTAATTTTAAATACTCAAGAAATGCCATAACTTTTTTATGAACCACTGGCACTTGGATACCACAATGCCAGGTACATTAACATACTAATCTGGAATACAAACACACTTGTGAACACCTGTTCAGGATAACCTATTTTGTAATCATATCTTACTCACATAACAATGGCTATTGATTACTAAGCTAGTTAACATGTTCTCAATACACCAAGTGCCTGAAATCCTGCTCTGTGGAGGACAATTATGAATGAGTGACTTATTTTGTCAGAATGAATCATTAGACATTGTTTTTGTTTTGATTTACTAAATTATCAAATGCAGCTGCAGACTGTGCCCGGGAGTAAATGGAGCATTTACAGCTAATCTGGGATTGCACTGCATGATCTTGGGTTAGAAATGGCCTCCATAATGTAGGACAAACTGACACTAATTACAAGAAAGCTGAAAATGGAGCTCAGAAGGCGCGTCAGTGGTCTGCTGCTGGTGCCCTGCTTCAGTAGCAGAACTGGAATATTTGGATTAGAAGCAAATCCACAGCACCCAGGAAGTTTGGCTGGACTGGGCAGCCAGGTTCCCTCTAAACTACAGCATGACCCTGTAGCTGCTTAATCAGCCCTGCCCAACCAGGGGCTCAGAGCTCCATGCTTGAAGCTGCTTGGCTGGGGAAGTGCTGGGGGTCAGTCCCATCCCTACCAACTGGGAGAGTCTTGCTGCTCTGTCCTCAGCAGGGAGATACTATTGTCGATGAGGGAGAAGTGCCCCTACCCCAGCTAGGCAGCTCTGTGCTTGGAGCCCTGAGCCCCGGGCTGGGTTGGTATGATTAAGCAGCTAAGCTGTGCTGCTGCACAGTTTAGTAGGTACCCTGCAAGTCAATAGGGCGATATGAGACAAAAGGAAGAGCAATATTTCTGTTAAGCCCATGGAACTGTTCTATGAATGGAGTAGCCCTGTGCCCTCAACATGACTGCACCTCTGATAAAGGACTGGAGCGTTGGTCCCTGTCCTGAACACACCTGTACCCTAGAGAGCCTTTGAAACTCTGCAGAGGTTTTGCACCTCCTGAAATTCAGCTCCTCCCTGCGTGTAACAAAGCCTACTGGTTTTACCACCTCAGGGTACTTCTGTGGTTGCCTTGGTAGATGGTGTTCCTTGTCTTTCTTTGTCAGAGACTGGAAATGGATGATAGGAGAGGGATAACCTGTTCTGTTCATTTCCTGTGGGGCGTCTGGTGTGGACCACTGTCGGAAGACGGAATATTGGGCTAGATGGACCTTTGGTCTGACCCAGTATGGCCATTCTTATGTTCTGACAATGCTGGATTTCCATCTGACAGAGGAACCCCCTTCTACACACTCTTTGAACACTGACGGAACATTTAGATGAACCTGATACAATTGACCATTGCAGTCTTAATTCTGGAACTTCCTTGTTTGGCTTTGAAAACTCAAAATTCTAAAGGAACCTTATGAGGTAGTGTTATATAACTTTGCATAGGTTTAGGAGAGTACATGCAGCGATGTTGTGGTTGGTGTCTACTACAGGCCACCGAATCAGGTGGATGAGGTAGATGAGGCTTTCTTCGGACAACTGAGAGAAGCTTCCAGATCGCAGGCCCTGGTTCTCATGGGGGACTTTAATCACCCTGACATCTGTTGGGAAACCAATACGGCAGTACACAGGCAATCCAGGAAGTTTTTGGAGACTGTTGGGGATAACGTCTTGGTACAAGTGCTGAAGGATCTGACCAGGGGCCGTGTGCAGCTTGACCTTCTGCTCACAAACAGGGAGGAACTAATAGGGGAAGTAGAGGTGGGTGACAACCTGGGAAGCAGTGATCATGAGATGGCAGATTTCAGGATCCTGACCAAAGGAAGAAAAGAGAGTAGTAAAATACACACCTTGGACTTCAGAAAAGCAGACTTTGACTCCCTCAGAGACCTGATGGGCAGAATCCCCTGGGATGCTAACATGAAGGAGAAAGGAGTCCAGGACAGCTGGCAGTATTTTAAAGAAGCCTTATTGAAGGCACAGAAAGAAATCATCCCGATGCGTAGCAAGAGAGGCAAACATGGTAGGATATCGGATTGGCTAACGGGGGAAATCCTTGGTGAACTTAAGCACAAAAAGGAAGCTTACAAAAAGTGGAAACTTGGACAAATGACCAGGGAGGGGTTTAAATGTATAGCTCGAGAATGCCGAGGGTTTATCAGGAAGGCGAAAGTGCAAATGGAATTGCGACTGGCTAAGGATGTGAAGGATAACAAGAAAGGTTTCTACAGGCAGGTTAACAAGAAGAAGGTGATCCGAGAGGGTGTGTGGCCCCTACTGGATGAAGGAGGTAACCTAGTCACAGATGATGTGGGGAAAGCTGAAGTACTCAATGCTTTCTTTGCCTCTGTCTTCACGGACAAGGTGGGCTCCCAGACTAATGCACTAAGTGACGCAAGATGGGATGAAGATCGACAGCCCTTAGTGGGTAAAGAACAGGTTAGGAACTATTTAGAAAAGCTAAATGTACACAAATCCATGGGTCCAGACTTAATGCATCCGAGGGTACTGAGGGAGTTGGCAAATGTCATTGAGGAGCCTTTGGCCATTATCTTTGAAAAGTCGTGGAGATCGGGAGAGATCCCGGATGACTGGAAAAAGGCAATTGTAGTGCCCATCTTCAAAAAAGGCAAGAAGGACGATCCAGGGAACTATAGGCCGGTCAGTCTTACCTCGGTTCCTGGAAAAATCATGGAAGGAATCCTTAAGGAATCCATTTTGAGGCACTTGGAGGAGAGGAAAGTGATTAAGAATAGTCAGCATGGATTCAGAAAGGGCAAGTCGTGCCTGACCAATCTGATTGGCTCTGTGGACATAGGAAAGTCAGTGGATGTGATATACCTTGACTTTAGCAAGGCTTTTGATACGGTCTCCCACAATATTCTTGCCAGCAAGTTAAGGGAATATGGCTTGGATAAATGGACAGTAAGATGGATAGAAAGCTGGCTAGAAGGCCGAGCCCAACCGGTAGTGATCAATGGCTCGATGTTAAGATGGCGGTCGGTTTCTAGCAGAGTGCCCCAAGGTTCAATTCTAGGACCGGTTTTGTTCAATATCTTTATTAATGACCTGGAGGAGGGGATGGATTGCACCCTTAGCAAGTTTGCAGATGACACTAAGCTAGGGGGAGAGGTAGATACGCTGGAGGGCGGGGATAGAGTCCAGAGTGACTTAGACAAATTGGAGGATTGGGCCACAAGAAATCTGATGAGGTTCAACAAGGACAAGTGCAGGGTCCTGCATTTGGGACGGAAGAATCCCAAGCATTGTTACAGGCTGGGGACCAACCATCTAAGTAGTAGTTCTGCAGAAAAGAACCTGGGGGTTACAGTGGATGAGAAGCTGGATATGAGTCAACAGTGTGCCCTTGTAACCAAGAAGGCTAATGGCCAGAGATGTCATTATTCCCCTTTATTCGGCTCAGGTGAGGCCACATCTGGGGTATTGTGTCCAGTTCTGGGCCCCCCACTACAAAAAAGATGTGGACGCACTGGAGAGGGTCCAGCAGAGGGCAATCAAAATGATTAGGGAGCTGGAGCATATGACCTATGAGGAGAGGCTGAGGGAGTTGGGTCTGTTTAGTCTGCAGAAGAGAAGAGTGAGGGGGGATTTGATAGCAGCCTTCAACTTCGTGAAGGGAGGTTCCAAAGGGGATGGAGAAAGGCTGTTCTCAGTAGTGACGGATGGCAGAACAAGAAGCAATGGTCTCAAGTTGTGGTGGGAGAGGTCCAGGTTGGATATTAGGAAAAACTATTTCACTAGGAGAGTGGTGAAACACTGGAATGGGTTACCTAGGGAAGTAGTGGAGTCTCCATCCCTAGAGGTGTTTAAGTCTCAGCTTGACAAAGCCCTGGCTGGGTTGATCTAGCTGGGATTGGTCCTGCCTAGAGCAGGAAGCTGGACTTGATGACCTCCTGAGGTCTCTTTCAGCTCTATGGTTCTATGATTCTATGATTCTATGGTGGGCAGATGGAGTGACTCACATTTGCATACCCTATATTTAAAACAGAAGCAGTTAAAGACCCAGTGCATGAACAATAACAGTGTCAGAATAGACATCATGGAAAATACAAGCAGGTAGATTCAGAAATGAAACAGATAAAACCACTAATTAAGAAGAATAGGAATGGCAGATCCCATATGGAGAAGAGCAAGACAAGAGAGGATCAAAGAGAGAGAACATTGATTCAGTGAAAAAACTATGCAGGCTCGAAAGGTACTTAAATTTAATCGTGTTTTGGTTTAAGACATGAAAGTGCAGAATCCTATTTAAACTGGCACAGTTATATCTAGAAATCACCTTCTTTCCTCTGGGATGAATCATCACAATTTCACGTTTAACATCCTAACAAAGCATAAAACCAGAAACATTTAGCCTATTACAAATATATTCGCTCATCAGCTTTGTGATGAAGAAACCAAACTCTTTGTATGAACAAATGTTTCCCACTATGAAACTTGTCTTACCGATGGACAATGGCATATCAGTAAATTCTGCTATTCCCTTTGTGGCTGACGTCCCCTCTTGTAATCTGATCCATATGAGTTCCTGTGCCCATCTGGAGCTACACTGACATCAGTAATAAAAATAGGGGAGTTGGGTAAGCCAAAAAAGACAGGATACAAGATCATTGTGGTAGTTCCACTTAATTTGGTTTCATTTGATTTCTTGCTGGGTGCTGCCTGCCCCTTTAATTTTATCTATAGTGTGAAGAAACAACCCTGTTTTTAAGATACACTGGGTGAAACCTTGACCCTGTTGAAGTCAATGGCAAACTTTCATGGATTTCAGTGAAATCTGGCTTTGATCCATGATCCTGAGTCTATCCTGTGTGTCTGAACATTTTAGGATTTGCCTTTATAACTGAGGGGCAAAAGAAAATATATAAATGATGCACTGAAAGATACTTGCAGTTTTCAAGTTTGTGTATTGCTTTATGATAACTTGAATCATGACATGTATTACAGATTTTTGTTGTTATAGGAATCTTTTTTTGATGAGGCATCCTTTGAACTTAGTACCGTAAGCACTTATTGCAGGGTAATATTTTCAAAGCAGCGGCAAAGGATTTACTTTAGACTCTCCCACTAAAGCATTAGTTTGATGTGTGAAGTTGTAGCACTTAGATAATGTAGCCCTCAGTGGTGCCTTTTTAAAGAAGTTATGGAGAACTGGGAAATACTTGCATTTTTTATGAATATCATAAGCCCCATAGTGTATCTGTGATATTACTTTGCCTGAATGCATGGAGCTAGATCAAAAGAAGATGTCAAAGAAAACAGACAGTACATGTAAAACAGCTTAGAAAAGGAGTATTTCCTCAAACACAATAGCCAAGAACAGAGACACTTTGGTCCCAACCTTAGGAAAAGGGCTGTCTTGCTGAGGCTGAGAATCTGGAGATCAAAAGACATTGATCTGTAAAGGGTGTGTCCTGTGGGGAAAGAGGTGATCTGAGTGAATCAGGAGTCTGCCCTGCAGCAAAAAGGCTACAACTTGGTCCCCAAGAGGACAGGAAACTGTAAGGCCAAATTCAGCCCCGCTGGAGACTGGAAGAAAATGCAAAAGCATAGATAAGACAGTATACACAGAATTGTTACTTTAAATGCATTTTTTCTTAGTGATGTGTACCTTTTGGCAAAAGAAGTCCTACTTGTCCTGAGGAAGCTGCCTCTTTGTCACTGTATACTATTACTGTCCATAGATTCTTGAAAGGAAACATTGGGCCTGCTAAGGAGTATGGTTGGCAGCCGGGCATGTGTAATCCAGAAACTCATTCACAGAGTGGCTGAACTGCAGAATTCCACCCCAAAGAGAAGAGGAGGCCCGGGTCTGTCCCTTAAAAAGAGACCCACCATCCCCCTCCAGAAGCGGGTCGCCATGCAGTCATGGGCACTGGCCAAGATCTGCAGGTGCATTCTCTCCAGGAGCTGACAGAAATCAATCCAGTGTCTTCACACCAGGGGCTCAGCGGGTGTAATCTGTCATTTGTCCACTGATGTCAACAGATATATGATCCTGTACATCAGCTGAGGAACTGCCCCCTCAGAGTTGAAAATCTTACTCAGTCCTTCATTTATATAGACAAAATGATCATTAAAATAATAAAGAGAAGTATTGGTTAAAATGGTTAGAACTTTAGAATTTCACCAGTCAGAAGAGGTACTATGAGCCTCACTCCCAATACCCTGTAATAAAAACCAAAGACTGGTTTAAATCAAAAACTGGGAATACCAAAATGAGGGAATGGAATTGGAACAGGATAGCAATTCCACATCTGGCCTATTTCTAAAATGGGCCAAACCAAGGTGCCAGAGCTGAATTCTGTGGGGTTTGAAATCCAGAGCTGCACTTATATAATCAATTATGACTTAAATAGAACTTATATTATTGGATCATAGAGCAGACCAGCCAAAAATCTGTGTCTAACAGATAATAACTTGTATTTAACGTTTGACAAAGGAACCCAATGTGCAATGTAACACGACTGTTTTATCTGGCTGTGGTGTGGAACCCAGCTGCTGCCAGAAAGCACAAAGCATCTCTTACAAAGATGACAAAAGATATCTTTCACAACCAAATTTTTTTTGTAAAGGATGTGAAGTATCTTGCCACCTAACAAAATGGCAGGAGCATATTAGAATTAAATTCCCTCAGTTAGAATCTGGCAAGGTCACCAACACAGAGAACTTCTGAGGAAAACTGTGATGGAATTTTTATGGACCATAACATCTTTCTTTTAGGATCTAAAGGAAAGTATCTATGGTAACACATAAAAACAACTTTAAAAAAAAGTAGCCATGTGTCTATACTACACACGTATTTCGAAATAAGCTATTTCAGAGAAAATATTCTGAAATAGCTTATTTCAAAATAATGCATCTACACAGCAAATGCCCATCAAAATAGCACTGAGTTATTTTGAAATAGAACATCTATGTTCATTGGATACAAAATCGCATTAAGGCCACCTGGAAGCACTTCAGGCAGGGCATCAGGACAGCACTCTCTTCCTGAAGTTGCTGCCTGAGGCTACCTGAGGCTCGAGCTTAAAAGGAACCACCTCTACAGCAGTGTCTCAGGTTCTTCTTTGCTTACCTCACTGAGGGACAGCAAAGCCATTCCTTTGCCTGCTGTGGTTGCCCTTTTGGCAGGGGCGGCCCGTCCATATAGGTGAACTAGGCAGTTGCCTAGGGCGCCAAGTTAAATGGGGCACAATGGGGCGCCAAATGGTGGTGCAATATCATTGAGGGGTTTGGAGGTGGGGGTGCCGATTGCATGGTTCGCCTCGGGTGCCAGTTGCTGGCAGCTAGTCTGGGGCCGCTTCTGCCTTTCAGACACCTCAGCTCTCTAGCCATGGAGCTGGACCTGCCTCCCAGCAGTCAGTGGCTCTTATATGTGTTGGTGCATCTCCTGCTGCAGTTTCTGCAGGCTGCCTTGCAGGTCCTGCAGGAACAGGACCCCCAGGACAATTCTGGGTGCTGCTCATGCAGCTTGACCCCACCCACCCTCCCCTTCACACCATGCACCACCATTTCTGGCAACTGGATACCAGCTCTGACTGGTGAGATTGGATCATACTGGAGCAGTGGGATGACCAACAGTGGCTCCAGAATTTTGGTATGCGGAAGGACACCTTTCTAGAGCTGTGCGAGTGGCTTGTCCCTGCCCTCACGTGATGGGACACTCACGTGAGACCCGCCATCCCACTCCAGAAGCAGGTTGCCATTGCCATCTGGAAGCTTGCCACACCAGACAGCTATTGATCCATCGGGAACCAGTTTGGCATGGGGAGATTGACCGTCAGGGCTGTGGTCATGCAGGTATGGCGGTCTCGTGCCATTGTCCCAGGAGGGCGCTGAACTGAATTGCTGGAGTGGGGTTCCCTAGGCAAGGGAGGAGGTGGTGGTGGTGGTGGTGTGGGGTGGAAGCCCCCACCCTGGGAAATTTTTCAGTCCCACCTTCACAAAGCTCTGATGGGGGTGGAGCAAGTTGGGGTTGATCCTGGTGTGTGTGGGGAAAGGTGGTAGGGAGAGGGGAACTTCTGAGGATCCCAGCAACCCTGTGATTCTGTCTCCTTCTATAGGCGGTGAGGACCATCAACACTGTCCTGCTGCGCAGAGTCATCAGCCTGGACAATGTGGACCCCTTCATCACCAGCTTTGACACCATGGGCTTCCCCAACTGCAGGGGGGCTATCGACATCACCACATCCCCATCCAGGCCTACAGAGACCAGGTATCTGAGTACATTAACTGGAAGGGGTACTTTTAATGATCCTGTAAGCCCTCGTCAACCACCGCGGCCAGGTCACCGACATCTACGTTGGGTGATCAGGGAAGGTGCACAACGTATGTGTCTTCCAAAACTCCAGCCTGTTCTGGAAGCTGCATGCTGGCACCTTTTCCCCTGACCCTGATGTTGCCAGCATGGACATGCAGGTCTGTATTGTAGGGGACTCAGCCTGCCCTCTGCTCCCCTGGCTCATGAAGCCCTATACTGGACACCTTGACCGCACCAATGAACGTTATAATGCCAGGCTCAGCAGGGCCCGTATTGTTGTGCAGAGCGCCTTCAGGTATCTCAAGGGGAGGTCCCATTGTCTCCTCACACAGCTGAACGTTGGTGAGCGGCGCGTCCCACAAGTGGCGGAGGTATGCTGTGTCCTCCACAATCTTTGTGAAAACAAGGGGGAGACATTCCTGCCAGGGTTGGGGGCAGAGGCTGACCAGATCAGCAGGACCTTTGAGCAGCCATGCATGGTTGCTATCCAGCAGGCCCATCAAGGGGTGGTGCATATCCGAGAGGCTCTGAGGAACAGTTTCTTACAAGGACCCAGTGACACCATCCCCACAAGGGGCCTGTGAATTACCCCTCTTTGCCTTTCCTCCCACATCTCTTCCTTCCCCTCCCGTTCCTCCTACCCTACTTCCTCTCCTCCCTTGCACAGCCAATAAAGTACATTTTTTGTTTTGGAACAAGAAACGCTGTGTTTTTATTTGGGGGAAATGTAACTGGGGAGGGACTGAGGAAAGAACCTGGGAGAGGAAAGGAGGGAAGTGGAAAGGGGAGGAGCGGGGGAGAAGCTCGGGGCTGGGGCATGGGAATGGTCTCCTGGCACTTGATAACCATGTGGAAGGCTACGCAGATGGATCTGCCCTGCTGTAGCAGCTCCCACCAGGTGTCACGGTGCAGCTGGAGGTCCTCCTCCTGTCTCCAGTCCTGCCAGTCCATGGATCACTGCAGGGCTCGCAGGGCGGTGATATGCTCCCTCTGGAGGTACTCATGGGCTCTCTGGCACCAGCGGATCATGTGGGGTCGGGAGGATGGTACGGGAGGTGGTGACTGCTCCCCTCCTGCAGCTGGTCCAGCTGTGGAGAACAAAGAGGACAGTCATCCCCGAGCACACTGTGCATGAAGCCTAGCCCTCATCTCTGAGCTGAGACCAAATGTGCTTCGAGTCTAAACAGTGGGCCCTTTCTTGCAGGGGCACAGATGTCCAAGGGGTGAGTCTCACTACCCCCACATCCCAGGGACAAGCAGGCATGGGAAGGTGCCAGGTAGACCGGGAGCCTGTGGGAGGGAGGGGGGCCAAGAGGTGGCTGGGCTTCCCTCCATGGTGCACACATGCCAGGTCCGGCAGTGGTGGTATCCCACAGAGAGAGGACTTGTATCCCTGGCCACTGGAGGAGAGGAGGGCAGCGGTTGGGGGGAGATGTGTGTGAGTGGCAGATGCTCTTCCACATCACCGCACTGTCCCTGGGAGCAGATGCTGCCCTGAGAGTGTGGGCATGCCATGTGCGGCACTCAAGAGTGCGTGTGTGTGTGCATCTCCTTGTCCCCAGCCTCCTTCTAGTGGTGGCTTGTTGTGGTAGGGTGTCCCACCCCAGTGTCAGAAGTAAGGCAGGCCTCTCAGACACCCTGTGAGGCAGGGCACAAGGGTTCTCTCTTGCAGCTTCTTGGGGCTGTGTGCCCCAGCCTGGTGCTCCACCTGCACCCATGTGCATAGGCTGCTGCATGATCCCCAGGCCAAGAAGGCTGAGCGAGGAGCACACAGCAGCCCCTCTCCGCTTACCACCTCCACTCATGTGCGCCTAGGGAAAGTAATGGCACCCACCCAAGGGGCCTTTCTGGGCTTCAGATGATGCCCAGGAAACATCTTGGGAGGGGGGTACCGGCTGCAGGGTGAGCATGACCTCCTGGCTGTCAGTCATGAAGCTGGTGCTGGCCTCATCCGGCTCCTCTGCCTTCTCCTTCTCACTGGCTCTGCCCCCCCGGGAGGGTGACAACCGGTGTCTCTAGCCCTGAGTCAACAACAAGTGAGGGGAGGGAGGCAAATAGCTATTTCAGAATAGGCATTATTCCTTGTAGAATGAGAGTTACAAAATCTGGAATAAGACTCCCGTTATTTCAAAATTATTTCAAAATAGTGGGCTCGCTGTGCAGCTACTCGCATCATTATTTCAGAATGACGTCCGTTATTCCAGAATAACACACTTGTGTAGAGGTGCCCTTAGAGACTAACCAAAATATATGTATAGCAACATAACCTCTTGTGGGAAAAACCCACTTCTTCCGATGAGATAATCTTGACTATTTATCTTGAATCACAAGTTTAGTACTGAATGATTCACCTATGTGAAATGCCCACACCATTCTTCTACAGCCCATTCCTTTTCCTTGGAGGAAAGCACTGAGTAGACCTGACTCCCTTTACCTGGTGAAAGAAGACATTCACAGACCAAGGTAGAATGCTGCAGGCATGAAATATGTATACGTCATTAAGGCTTCTCTTGGGATACTTATTCATTCGGTAATGAGTTTCTTTTATTCTTAGCTTTTACATGACAAGCTTCTAATCAGTGGAGCTCTTATCAAAAAGGAAATGAGGATAAATGAGTAATGAGATCATACCATTTAGAACAATGCATTTGAAATACACTTGCAAAACCTTATCTAAATCACTGAGCTTATCCCTACCTTGGTTGGTAACTCGTTCTTGAATCTCATTAGCAGCAAGTTTAGCGTTAGCTTTAAGTTTAATGTGGACTGGATTTTATCTACATTATACTTTAATCTCTCAATTGCTAAATTTATGCTGCTGTATTACACTTGTAAATCCTTGGTTGTCACAACCCGAGTGATTTACACCCCCTTCTTTCAAGGATTTCCCTGCATACTGCCAGTGTCTCTTGTATTTTTCATTACAGGACTAGAAGTAATAGAGCTTTGTGGTTTTAAAATGAGGCTAAAATATTGTTTTGTGATAAACATCCATTAATTCTTTTCTAGCTCACTTGGTAAGGTTTCCATAATTGGAAATGTCGAGGAATTGCTGTTTTAAATTCCCAAGAGAAGAAAAATTTCCTTAACATAAAACACTGCTTTTTCTGTCTGTGTGAGTGATTGGGTTTGAATCAAAGACTTGGAATGTTAATTTCACTTTAGAATAGATTCTTAAAGGACATGTTAATTTTTCACTATGATGGGGGCACAATGGAAGACTGGTATTGGCCTGGAAGGGTGATGGACTATATTTCTGTGGTGCCAGATGCTTAGTGAGGGCTCAGAATTGGCTTAATTTGGGTCTCATATTGTCTTCACTGGAGAAATGATCTGAAAGAAATAGGATGGAACTCAATAAGAGCAAATGGTACACTGAGGAAGGCATAATTGATTGCATAAATGCACAAAGGGAAATGATTTCCTAGGATGTTGTACTGCAGAAAAAGACCTGGGGGGCCTATAGCTGATCACAAACTAAATACATGAACAATATAATACTGTTGCAAAAAACAAAACAAAAACCAAATATCATTCAGGGATGTATTAGCAGGATTTTTGTAAGCAAGACATGAGAAGTAATTCTTTCAGTCTACTTAACACTGATAAGGCCTCAAATGGAGAACTGTGTCCAATTCTGGGCATTATAGTTTGGGATAATAGGGGCAAATTGGAGAAAGTCCAGAGGACAGCAACAAAACTGATTAAAGGATTAAAAAGCATCATCTGTGAGGGAAGATTGGGAAAAAAACTTTTCTTTTTTTTTTTAGTCTGGAGAGAAAACTGAAGGGGGACATAAGTCTTCAAGTACTTAAAAGGTTGTCAGAAAGACGAGGGTAATAAATTGTTCTCTTTAACCTCTGAGGACAGGACAAGAAGTAATGGGCTTAAATTGCAGCGAGGGAGACTTAGGTTAGACTCTAGGGAAATCTTCCTAAGCTTAAGGGTAGTTAAGCATTGAAATAAATAGGGAGGTTATGAAACCTCTGTGATTAAGGTGTTTGTCTAACCTGTTCTTAAAAACCTCTAATTGTCCTTGGTCCCTTTTCCAATGTTTTAGATTTCCCCTCAACTCTACACTGCCACTATCTGATATGCCTGGGAGCCCCCTAAGGACACACATATTACTAGAGTCTAAGTGTCATCATCTTCAGCCTATGGCAGGAGCAGAGGTTAAAGTGACAGGAGCAGGTTTTCAGTCCCCCTGGAGGGGTACAACTTTGAGAAGTACTATCTTTCTCCCCATCTATCAGAAGATCAGGACCTGGGGGTCCTGAATAAGAGCAGGCAGCTAGATGGGAATAGCTGTCACTAACTTTCTAAGTTTGAGTTAGTATAATAATACCATGCTCTTACATGTCACGTTAGATCAATAGCTCTCAAAGGAGGCCATTGTCATTGTCCCCATTTTACAGATAGTGAAATTGAGGCTCAGAAAGCTGAAGTGACTTGCCCAAGGTCACTCAGCAGACCAGTGGCAGAGCTAAGAATAGAACCCAGGTCTCTTGAGCCCAGGTCATTGATTTAGCCATGAAGAAACACTACCTCCCCTTTGATTTTTCACCCTTCCTTTGTATTTAGTCTAAATTTGATAATGCCTTATCTCCTCCTCCTTCACTTGTCACTGGATTCTTTTAGCCTTAAATCCTGCAACTGATCATAGTGGAGTACAGCAGTTCCTCCACATGGATCACAGTGCAGGATCAGGGCACTCGATTGTAAACTCTTCAGGGCAGGGGGCTGGATCTAGTGCTTCATCTCTATGTAGCAAACTATGTAAGGGCTTCTCTTTTGCAATATATGAAAGATCTGTTGAAGTAAGCGTGGACTCTGGCGCTTTGCTGAACTGAGAGCCAGGGACTGTATTTATACATCACTTAGCACAATAGAGCCCTTTCCAAGCTCTATTCTATTTCCAGGGGGCCTCGGGATTATACAAGATTATTTAATTAATCATGGAATCCATGACTTCTGTAACCCATGTGAAACAGCTGATTTTAAGTATACTTGAAATGTGGATAAAAAAGTAACTTTTTTAGTCCTCCTTTCCTTTATTTTGTGGGACGACTAAAGGATTAAAAAACCTGCTTTATACCATATCTGCACTACCACCTATGAGGGCAAAATGTACATTCCTCAGAGGTGTGAAAAACAACCCCCCTGAGCGACATACATTTCACTGGTATAAATGGTAGGGTGCACAGTGCTGTGGCAGAGGGAGAGCTTCTCCTGCTGACATAGCTACCACCCTTTGTTGGGGGTGGTTTAATTATGTTAATGGAAGACCTCTCTCTAGTCATCATAGGGCAGCTACACAAGAGATCTCACAGCGGTGCAGCTTCATTACTTCTGTGCTTCTGTAGGTTTCCTAATATAGCCATACTCTTAGACCAGGGCTACATTAGACCTGGCAGCTCGGCTTACAGTACGCAACACCAGCTACTTAGAATACGTAGCTGGAGTTGGCTTGCCTTAAACTGAGCTTGGTGGCTTTCCCAGAGCAGGAGGCCGATGGGAGCAAATACTCCTTTCAGCTTCCCTTACTCCTCACAATAGGAGGAATACCGGATGCCGGCGGGGGTGCCCTATGAATTTGATTGAATGAATCTTAACTAGACTCCCTAAATCGAAGTCCAGAAGACTGATTGTGGCAGTGGCAATCTTCCTTTTAGTGTAGACAAGGCCTTAGAGAGAGAGAGACTCAAGAAGCTCTATCTATTTAGCTTAACAGAGAGAAGTAGAGCCTTGCAAATCCATGGATATCTGCTTTACATTCGCTGATGTGGATGCAGATGTGGTGTCCATAGATGTGGATGCAGATATCCGCAGCTCATTTTTGTGGATATAGATACAGATACAAAATTTCATATCCACACAAGGCTCCAAAGAGAAGGCTAAGGGGTGACTTAGCAGTCTATAAGTCTATAAGTACCTTCATGGAGAACAAATATTTGAGCATGGGTTCTTGAATCTAGTGAGAAAGGTATAAGTTGATCCAATGGCTGAAAGCTGAATCTAGAAATAAGGCTTTGGAACCATGTATTGAGGGTGAAGTCTCCATCCCTGGCAATTTTAAAAAATCAAGATGGGCTTTTTGCTCTAATTCAAAAGGAATTATATTGGGCAAGTTCTATGTTATATAGGAGATGAGATTAGTTTATCCCAATGATCCCTTCTGGCCTTAATCTATGAATTAGGTAAAATCCATTATATTATTAAGTATGCAGTGCCTTACATTTTGTTGTTCTTTTTGTTTTGGAAAACAACAACTCACATGTCTTTGATAACAGACACAATAAACATCACAGCTCCATAAGAGTCCCCCTTATAAAAGCATAGTTATATTAAAAAATTGTTGACACTTTTCAATAGGCATATTATTTAGCCAACAAGTCTAGTGGGTCCTGTTGGAGCTCTTATGGTTTATTATGCAAACAACGTTTATTTATTCAATTTTAAAATACTGTTATTTACCAAAAATGATAGTATCAGGGCCCTTCAGAGTTCATTGTATAAATCTTAATTCAGGCACTCGGAGATTTAATTCAAGAGACTGCAGTGGTTCTAAATGAGTCATTAGACAGAAACTTGCTATGAATCTATTAACAATTCATAAAACACTACTGTTACTAAGTGTGGTGCATGCTTTTAAAAAAAAGCATCAACAATTGTACCAGGCTCCTTAAATTATAAATTACACAAGGTCCATGACCAGGGATTATATGCATTTACCTACATGATTCAACGTAGCAGCAGCATAACAGTGGGGTTGGGCTAGAGAGATGGAAAAACGCAGTAGCTAGAGCAATAAAGCTATGGTTTCATAAACTGGTATGTGCATAGTATGGTTGAATTAGGATTTCTGTACTTGCTGGCCTAGGCTAAATGCCTGGCAATCAACATAGCTCTCTAGAAACATGGACCGAAGGTCTGCATTAGAAACTGGTTGAAATAAGGGCTCCTGAGGAAACATGTGTGGAAACAAAGCTGGGCAATTTTGTGGCTCAAATAGATAATCCAGATAAACTGACGGAGCACAAGGGCCAATAATCCAAGTGGTAAACCCTCTGCCTTGGTCTACACAAGGTCTGCCCTGGTCTACACTAGTTAAATTTATAAGCAGAGCATCCACACTACTAAGCCCATTATTTTGAAATAACAGGCTGGTCATGCTTTCCTCGGGGAATAACGCCAATTTTGAAATAGTTGTTTGGAAATAGCATTAGTATGGACACTCCGGTGCTGCTAATTTGAAATAATTGGCCTCCGGAGGCCTCTCACAGCTGCAGCTCTGACTGCTCTGGCCACACATGGCATCTCCACTGCTCCCCTTCTCCTGCAGAGCTAAAAACTCCTGGCAACAGGAGAAGGGCTTGTGCCATGTGGAGAGCTGTGAAAGCCCATGGAACACATCAGCAAGTGAGGTAGCCATGAGTAAACCCAACACTCCTTCAGAGCCTCCCATGGTTACCAGCACTCCTGCTGCTTCCTTGGCTGCCACTGGCCAGGGACGCAGGAGAGCTCCCGTCTGGATTGGTGCAGAGATCCTGGATCTCATTGAGGTCTGGGGGGAGGAGACCAACTTCCAAGATTTCCGTGCCAGAAAGAGAAAGGCAGAGGTCTATAGCCAGATCGCTGCCAGCCTGGCCAAGAAAGGCCACACCCACTGGACCAATGCTGGATAAAAATCAAGGAGCACTGGCAAGCCTACCACAAAGCCAGGGAGCAGAAAGGATGCTCCAGGGCAGCACCACACAGCTGCCGCTACTACAACCAGCTAGATGCCATCCTGGGAGGGGGGCTGGTCACCTCCCATGCTGTCATTGTGGAGTCCAGCCAGGACATGCCTGGTGTCAACCTGCAGGAGGGCAGGGTGGCAGATGACAAGGAGGAGGAGGAGGAGGAGAAAGAGGAGGCCAGCCAGGCGACCATGCCCACCAGCCAGGACATGCTACGCATCCTGGAGCCAACTCCCACCCCCTCAGGATGTCTCCCAGGCTTCGGATGAACAGGGGAAGGCACTTCAGGTGAGTTCTATAACTTTCCCTACACCCGGGGGCAGGCAACGGGTTGCGAGGGGCTGCGAGGGGCTGCGTGCTCCTCACTCAGCCTACTCAGCCTGAGGTCTGCACAGATGCCTGTGCACATGTGTGCACATGGAGCACCAGTCTGGAACACTCAGCTCCATGATCCTCTCACACAGGTTCCTGGAGAGGCCTGCCTTATTCTGGCCTCCATGGCTTCCCATGACAAGCCACTTCTATGCCACACAGCAATGCCACAGATGATGTGTGCGGGGCACAGAAGGAAGCCGAGCCACCCCGTCTCTATGTCCTGTCCACAGGCTCCTGGCCCGGCCAGCATCTTCCCCTAACTGCTTGTCCTCCAGATGTGGGGATAGAAATGCTCCCGTGAGACATCTGTGTCCCTGCTGGAAAGTGCCTGCTGTCTGTGGCTTGAAGCACATTGTCATCGTCTGAACCGAGAACTTTTGTGTCAGCTCAGATATTAGGGCTAGGCTTCATGCACAGTGTCTCCTGGGATGACTGCCTTTGTAGCTTTTCTTCACAGCTGGGCCAGCTGCAAGCTTGGTGTGTCAACCAGTTCCCACACCATTTACCCAACTCCGCAGGATCCTCAAGAGGAAACGTTCCTGGGAGGACCTGATGTGGGAGTAGATGACCTGTCTGCAGTCCCTCATTCAGGGGCTCAAGGAAGAGCATTAGGCCTGGGCTGCTGACTGGGAGGAGTGCCAGGCTGACCCGGAGGAGTGTGGGGCTGATTGGGAGCAGAGGAAGGCCACCTGGGACCAGCTGGTGAGCCAGCATGATGCCATTGTGCTCCTCCCTCACCTTGGTGATGAAGCACATGATGTTGTGCAAGGAACAAGCCTCCAGCCACCTCCCTCCCCACATGGCTTCCCATCCTAATCCCCCTAGAATGCCGACCCTCCATAGCAGCACCTGATTGATGGCCTTCACTATTTGCAGCAGTACAGCCCCAACTGTGGATTTCCCCACATTGAGTTGGTTCCCGACAGAGCGGTAGCTGCCTGGCGTGATGAGCTTCCAGATGGCGATGACCATGTGCTTCTGCATGGGGATGGTGGGCCGCATACGGGTGTCCTGTTTCCTGAGGGCAGGGGCGAGCTACTTGTAGAGCTCCAAGAAGGTGGCTTTCCATATGCGGAAGTTCTGCAGCCACTTCTGGTTATCCCATCTCTGCATGACGATGCGGTCCCACCAGGCTGAGCTCATCTCCCACCACCAGAAGCAGAAGGGGATTGAGAGGCATGCACATCAGGACCTGGATGAACAGGGCCTGCGGTCCATGCTGGGATTGTCCTGCAGGTCCTGGTCCTCATCCTGCTGAAGCAACATGTGGGCTGTTTGGAAGTACTACGCCATGAGGCACAGCACGAGGCTTGTGAGCCTGGCACTGCTTTGCAGCAGCTCTGGCTCCATGCTGTGAGTGCTGTGTTGTCTGCAAGGGCAACTAGAACACAAGAAGGCATGTACCCATTGTGTCTATTTTGTGTCCCTCAAGGGGGGAGGCAGTGGAGGAGTGGTGTGTGTGACGCGGCCATAGAAAGGAGCCCCTGAAAGCACGCATCGCAGCTTGACAGACCAAGCAGCCACAGGAAGTATCTGCCCTCCTAGTGCCCTCCCCAGAGTGCTTCTGGGGGCTCTAAGTCTGAGGCAGGCTTCAATCAGTGTGGACGTGCTGTTTTGGAATAATTCTTACTAATTTTGATGCTTCCCCATAGTGAGGACATGCTATTTTGATTTTGTTAAATCAGGAGTTATGTCAATTTTACTTATTTCAAAATAATGTCGTACTGTAGACATGCCCTCTGTGAGCCAAAAAGGAGGCCACAAGTGGAAACTTCTGTCTTGCTATACTTGAAAACCAGACATTTTTGCAAAGACAGGAAAAAGTTCTGTATAATCGAGTGAAAGCCAAAATATCTGGATTCAGACCTTTTTTTTTACAGACTAGAAGTACTCAGATCAACAGCCATTCTCTTGAGTATAATCACACATCTCTTTGAGCTGCATACAGAGCTCCCCCATTTACCAAAGAGAACAATTATAGAATCCTATCTAGGCAGAGAACCAGTTTAAGGGATCTTATTGCTTCTGAATAGACAGTGTACTAAAAGCTGTCAGATCCAAGGGGCCTATGTCTGCACTGGAGGGCCAAGAACTCTTTTTTTCCCTAAAATAGTTCCTACTCATGCAAGTTCAGATAAAGCATTTGAAAGTGAGCAAAAAAGATTTGCTGTAGAAGGAAACTGAAGAGGGGCTGTACTGAATGCGGCCAACCAGTGAAGCAGGCGCATATGCAAGTCCTTCTTGCTTTGTAGCCATGTCACCAGCCAACAAGCTACTAGTGAAAATTAAAACTAAGTAATCAGAGGACTTGGACACTGACCTGTACTACTGGAAGGATCTTGTCACTTTTGGCTGAAGAATTTTCATTGCCTTACAGTTCAGTTTTAAATACAGGAAACCTCCGAGTTGAGACTGCCCGAGTTGCAACTCCCTGCATTTACAACTATCTTTTAAAGTGTGGAAGGGGCCAAAACCCCCCGACTTACATCCTCGGCCTGCATTTATGACGGTGCATGGCGCCTATCATCAATGGGGGTTTGAGTTACGATGCCCCTGACTTGCGATGCTTACCTGGGAACCAATCACATTGCAAGTCGGGGGTCGCCTGTACTTCACTTGGTATATGAACTTTGTCTATTTCCTGAGGCTTTGTTGCCTGAAACTAATACAGGTTGAACCTCTCTAATCCAGACTTCCCTAAACCAACAACACCCCTGGTCCAGCATCATCGGGGAAAAACCAGCAGTCTGGGTGCTGGGAGTGTTGCTATACTAGGTTAAGTCTCCGGCCAAATGTAGCAGTGGAGTCTTGGATTGGCTGCAGCAGTACAATCCCCAGCTGGACAGTGGCTGGAGCAACAGAAGCATGGCTCCGCAGGATGGGAGCAGCAATGCACTGGGACGTGAACAGTGGAGCTCCGGGGGGCTGACATCTGGCAGCTGGCGCAGGAGTCCTGGAGCCAAGAGCAGCAGAGTCCCAGGGGTACCAGCAGTTGAAAGCGGAGGTTCTGGCATTGACCTCCTATGGTCTGGTCAGGCCCCAAGGGTGCTGGACCAGGGAGGTTTAATCTGTATTTATTATTTCTGGTGGATGCTGGTTTTTGTTCTGTGCTTGTACCACACCTAGCACAGTGAGGTCCTGACCTCCTAAATGTTGCTATTACAAATAGCAGCAGGAAGATAACAAAATGTAGCCCTATGGAAGGCCTCCCCCACCACTATGCACCTCTTAAAAGGAAAACTACCTAGTCATTATGCCACAGTGTATGTCTAATAGGAAATGTATGTATATGCTAGTTTAGGTATGTGCATGTGACCCAATTCTAATCTTGCTTATACCATTGTAATCCTTGTGTAACTCCATTGAAGAATTATACCATTACTCCGCTTTATAACTGGCATGAGTGAGATCAGAATCAAGCCATAATCTTCTTGTACTGTTGCATATTAGAAATGTTATATGCTAGATACTTCCCTTGAAGGCATGGATATGTGAAGCTTGAACACCATGAATAGTATTAAATAACTTAGCTCTATCAGTCCTACCTGGGCAACACAACAGATTTTTGGGGTTGAATGCTATGCTGCATGATCTAAGCTATACTGAAACCTTACTTAGTGGCTTACATCTCTCTCTCTCTCTCTCTGCATTATAATGGTTGTGTCAATTTTATAAAATGCAATAAAACATAAATCCCTCCTGGAGTTTTTATGGTTGAGTTATAAACTTCTCAAAATAGAGGTGTATCATGCAGAGTTATTCCTATTAAACTGTCCAGGCTGGCTAGGGTGTCAGAGAAGAGGCCTCAAGCATTAATTAAACTTATTAAATCAGGAGAGAGGAAATAGAAGCGCCCATGCATTCTTACACCAAGACACATGGAAAAGAGCCAACTTATAACCAGGAAAGAATGAAACAACATTGTAGAAGCACCTGTAATGAAAGTCAGAGGCAGGAAAAAAAGTGAAGGTTTCAAAACCCATGGGAATTTGACTTTGCTTCATATTGCCCCATTTTGTCAGCCTCCACACCGCAGGAAATTTCAGCTGTAAGAATTTGTCACGTAAAGAAGTGTGATTAAATAACAAATAACAAGACTGGGACTCCCAGTGTCACACCTTGAGATTGTTTTGTGTCTTTGCTGCTTTTTCCTTCAAAGACAAAGTGCCCCGGCAGGGTCACGCACAAGAGCTGCAGTAAGAGACTGTTGTTTGTCAGAGTAATTTATTTGCAATTTCAATCAATCAGACCTTCTTTCAGAGAGAAGATTACCAGTGAGTTTATCATCTTCCTGTCAGTCTTGTAAATACTGGAGAGAGCTTCCTCGCTGTCCTCTGTTATTACTCAGTAAAAGTATATTATGGGAGACTGTCTCATAGCTGGAGCAGTGGACTCGGACAGGCTCCTAGGATCTGTTTCATCTCTGCCTTGATGCATGGGCTTGAGTAATTTATAGTGCAAACTGGATCCCATGAAAGTAAATAGAAAACTCCATTAACTTAAGTGGTATGGGATCAAGCCCTTAGTACAGTGTTTCCCAACCGGGTTCCGCGGAACCCTGGGATTCCATGGACCATCATCGGGGTTCCATGAGAAATCGTGGAATAAATAACTCTGGGCAGGGCCTGGAGCATCTGTCACACCCTTCGCCTCCTGCCCTGGCGCTCGGCTGACTTCTGCGCCGCTCAGCCAGGCTGCCACGCAGGAGCAAGTGGTCATTTGGGCTCCGAGAGTGAGAGGCAGGAGGAGGAGAAGAAGAGAAAGAGAGAGTGAGAGGCAGGAGGCGGACGAGAAGAGAAAGAGAGAGTGAGGCAGGAGGGGGAGGATATGTGATATTTGAAAAAAAAAGATTAGATGATACAAAAAAAGACAGGAAAAATGCTCCAATTTTTTTTCTTACAATGTAAGCTGACATATATATATATATATACATATAAAACAGCTCTTTACAAATACATTTTCTTGAAAAAATTTAGCAGTAATTGAATTGAGCTCCCCGCTGTCAACTTTTTCTGGCCAAGCAAACGTTTTCATAGGTTGGGGTTCCTCGGGATATGAAAATTTATTTTAGGGGTTCCTCCATGGGAAAAAGGTTGGGATTCACTGCCTTGGTATCTATCAATCAGATGGCTCAGTTTATTTCTCAGTAAAACAGTCCTATTAATTACCTACTTCACAGGGCTGCTGCAGGACTCAAATTAAAGGCACTATGTAGATAGTAGAAGTAGTAGTAGTTTTTATATTATTTTAGGGGCTTTATATTTCAAATTAGGTATTTTAAATTGTCATGTTCTATACAGCTTACACCCTAACATGAAAGAGCCAAATTCTGGACTCAGTTAAACCCATGATAACCCATTGTAATCAATAAATGATGGATACAACTGAAACGTAAAAGAATAGTATTTCTACAGGTTGAAACTCTATTAACTGGGACTCTCTGATCTGGTAATATCCATAGTCTGGCATGGATGTTGCAGGACCAGAGAGTCCCAGTGGAAGGCCATCAGCAAGGATCCCTGTGGAGTTGGCAGGGCAGTGGCTTGCCCACAGTGAGTTGACAGTGGGGTTGCCTAGCGGCTTTGACTGACCCAGTGTGTGGCTGTCCGGCGGGGGCTGGGAGCCATGGTGGCTCAATGGGGCAGAGAGCTGTAGCACACAGCTGTCCTGCAGGTCCCAGAGCTCCAGTACAGCGTGCTGAGCTATCTTGCAGGTCCCAGAGTTCCAGCAGGGCATGCACGGTTGTTCTGAGGGTCCTAGAGCTCGATGGCAGCATGTATAGCTGCCTGGCAGGTCCTGGAGCTCCAGCATGGGGCTGCCCAGAGAGTCCCAGAGCCTCAGCAGTGATGGCTTCCCAGTGGGGTTGGCAGGGTGGAGAGGCCAGCAGGAGGTAGGAAGCCCACCAGAAGGTCAGGAGCCGGGCCAAGGGGGCTGGAGTCAGGGGTCCAAAATGACCTCCTTTGGTCTGGCAAAATCCCTCATCCAGGACTGGTCAGTTCCCGAGGGTGCTGGACCAGGGAGGTCCAACCTGTATTACTTTATATTTTTTAAGCATTTTATTTCATTTTAGGGAGAAACAACTTGCAGTGATGGGGCCTTCAGACCAGAGATAAGCCTACTCTTGATGGTGGGGGGGGAGGAGGGGGAGAGCACAATTTAAAGATGTGGAAGACACATGACTGCCCTATCCACTGTCACTGGGATGGGAGTGGTATAACATGGGGAATGTTGAAACTTGCCTACTGACTTTGTCTGGACTTTTGCTGGCAGCTGGAACAGAGCTGTACACAGATGAGAAGCCCCATCTTGCAGGGTGCCTGGCTGGGTAACAGGGACGAGGCTGAAGTCAAGAGTTTTGGCTGTGAGTGTGAGCCCATGAGAGCCAGTGGAAGAGACCGTATGCCGGGGAACAAGAGGAGGAAGAGAGTTCTCTGTGGACTGTGGTCATAGAATGCAGTAATCTGGAGAAGGAGGCACATGATCTTATATGCATTGTGTACACATTGTCTATGATCTGTACCTGCATTCTCTTCCCCAGGCCAAATTTTATTTGGGCCTAATCCAAACCCCCTTAAAACCAATAAGAATCTTTCCATTGACTCCTATGGATTCTGAATCACGCTATTTGGCTAAGCTCCTCCCAGTTATTTAAGTTCCTTACTTTAACTGAAACCACAGAGAATAAATACCTGTTAGGTTCTGGGCCTTTGTAATTGTCTGCTCCCTCTTAACTCAGGCCCACTGCAGTTTGTCCTCTAATAGTGTTTTTTCCCAGCATGCCTTTCTGTGAATTGGCTCTTTAAATTTGGCAGAGATCAGCAGCTGCAGCTCTATACTGGGGGCTATTTTGCAGTTCCTTTCTGTGGATATGTCTAGACTACAGGCCTCTGTCGACAAAGAGCGTCTAGACTACAGCCAGTTCTGTTGACAAAGCAAGCCGCTTTTTCAACAGAGAGTCTAAACGCTCTCTTTTGAAAAAGCATAATGTGGATGCAATAGCACCTTTTGTCGACAGAACTCTGTTGACAAAAGGCGTTATTCCTCGTAGAATGAGGTTTACTGCTGTCGACAAAACTGCTGCGTTCTGTCGACTTACTGTTGACAGAACTCGGCGGTAGTATAGATGCAGGTGTAGTTTTGTCGACAAAAGTCCACTTTTGTCGACAAAACCCTGTAGTCTAGACACACCCAGAGACTCCTTCTCTTCCAGGTGGTAAGTACTGTTGGTTCTTGTTATGATTCCATTTCCTGTTGCTGAGTAGCTGATTTTCCAGGCAGCTGCATTAGTTTTAGTGCCATGAACAATTGTAAGCTGCATAAGAGGAATCACATAATGAGCTTGATTCCAATCTTGAGCTATACATTGTACCACTCCATTGATTTCAGTAAAGGGACTCCTTATGTGTACTGATGTGAAATCAGAATAAGAGTTTTCAGGTAGGGCTACAGGCCTTGATCCACAAGATACTTGATTATCTAAATCCCAGACTTAAATACTTGCCCCTTAGACTTTGGGTATGTCTAGACTGCATCCCTCTGTCAGCAGAGGGATGCAGATCAGACAGGTCGACATTGCAAATGAAGTGGGGATTTAAATATCCCGTGCTTAATTTGCATAAAAATGGCTGCCACGTTTTGCTGACTCAGCACTTTGTCTGCAAAATGAGGCAGACTAGAGGGGGGATCTGTCGAGAAAGAAAGCCTTTTTCGACAGATCCTTTATGCCTCCTGCAAGGAGGTTTACAGGATCTTTCGAAAAAGCCTTTATTTCTCGACAGTTCCCCCTCTAGATTGCCTCTTTTTGCTGACAAAGTGCTGAGTTGGCAAAAACGGTGGCCATTTTTATGCAAATTAAGCGTGGGATGTTTAAATCCCCGCTTCATTTGCAATGTCGACGTGCCTAATCTGCATCCCTCTGCCGACAGAGGGATGCAGTCTAAACATACCCTTTGATGCCTAAGTCCTAATTGTGGGCATCATTGCAATCTGTAAAACTCTTGCCAAATGCTATAGGCATCTAAATTTTCAGAGTAGAAGTTTCTGCCTCTGGACATGCCCACTGCTGCCCTATGCTGGCCCTCTGGATGCCTATTTCCTACCCCAGAGCAATTCACCTAGTGGGGGAAGATGTGTTTGTCTTCCTAAGTCATGTGTATGGCTACCTACTGGATCAAAGTTCCATTCAAAACCTGGCTGTTAGAGGAGGAAGTAGTCTACCTTGTAATTTAGCCCAGTTGTTAGAGCATACACCTGGGATGAGGGAGACCCAGAGTTGATTTTCCCCTCCTCTGCCAGAGGAGGAGAAGGGAGACCTATGTTTAAATCCTCTTTCTGAATTATCTAATCACTGAGCTATGAGATATTTTGATGTCAGGGCTTCCTCGATGTCTCCTGTTCAAGTTGTGCCATTGTGAAGGAACAAATTAGAACAGGGGGAGTAGACTCTGGATCTCCCACCTCCCACGTAGATACACTAAACACCTGGCTACAGAGTCTAGTAGATTATTTCTAAGTTGGGTGACCACTAAGCTGAGATTGGTGCCTATCTCTGTGAGATGAGCGGGGTTTAAGACATATCCTTGCAGTGGGTATCTCCCACTGTCTGACTTCGGCAGGGAATCATCTAAAATGCTGGTTTTTGCTTGTAAATCAGAGGCACTGAGACCACTGGCAAGGGAGAGTGAAGTCTGTTCTACAGCTTTAGCTGAGAGGCAACTGGCTTTTAACCTGTGCAGTAGAGGCACATGGCTTTAGCCCCTAAGGTCACATGTTCAGTCTCACCTGCTGATGACCAGGATCTGTTGGCTTTACATGTTGATCACATTCTAAGGCACCTATCTCTCCCATTCATTGTACAGGAGCCTAGACACCTAAGTCAGGCTTTGTGGAACATTGTTGTTCCAGCGATTTTCTTTAAGGTGATTCTCAGTGTTACAAAGTCCAGGTACCTTTGCGGCTCAGAACCACAGTTAGGCTATGTCTACACAGCTTCCCTCTTCCGCAAAAGCCTATGCAAATGAAGCGTGGATTAGCATATTGCCGCATGTTACCGGCATCGACAAGAGCGTGCCTCTCAGTCTGAATTAGCTGTCTTGACCACTAATTTGAACTCTGGAAGACTGACAGTGGCAGTTTTGATCTTCCTCTGCAGTGTAGACATACCCCTTGATTCCAGAAGAGAAACTTTTTGTTACTTGATTAACACATACAGAAGGTATATAATTACATCTAGAAATATGTGCCCTTTTAAGTACCAATATTCTCAGTTCACTTCCCTGAAGACAAGCCAACAAGCTACTAGTGGAAATTAAAACTAAGCAATCAGGGTTTAAAAAAGCACAGCTGCACTGCTATGGGTAGCTGATAATTTAGTAGTCCAAGCAGCAGATAGACAAGACAATGGAACTTCTTCCTAGAGTAGATCTCTGCAGGTTGGGACTATCATTCAGGGAGATCTTGTGACGGCTGAGGCTGCGTCTAGACTGCAGGCATTTTTTGGAAGAAGCTTTTCCAGAAGAGATCTTCCGAAAAAACTTCTGAAAGAGAGTGTCCACACTGAATGGACGCTATCTCGCATTTAAGCTGTGATTACTATGGACGGAGTGGCACCAAGGCACCTGTGCTTTTTCCTCTTTCCTTTTCTTTCAAAAGAACTCCCTCTTGCCTGTTCACACATGCCTTTTTCTGAAAGAGCTCTTTCGCAAAAAGGCTTCTTCCTCGTAGAAAGATGTTTACCAATGTCAGAAAAACCTCTCTGTTCTTTTAATTTTTTTTCGAAAGAACCTGATTGCAGTGTGGATGTAAGTGAAGTTTTTTTTCAGAAAATGGCTGTTTAGACATCGCCTGAGTGTTCAGGACCATTGTTCTGTGGATAACTGAAGAGTTCAAGCTCCAAAGCTGTTGGGTTGACACCTTTCACAAGCAAGCACTCAAACATGGCTCATTTCTTGTTCATACATTATTCTGCTAGCAATTCTGTAGCTGTTTGTTTGCTGCCATTTTTAACTGCAGGCAATAGACTGCTGTGTGGATGCTAGCTGTTATTTAATTGACACTAAAAAGGTGTCTCATCAGGGGAACAGAAAGCAACCTTTTCTTGTTGAGAACTGAGCAATAAAGCTGACATTGGCACTGATGTGCCAACAGGGGCTACTCTAAGACTCAATTCTCCAGTGATGCCCACAAAAATCGTAACTGCAAAGGGTCCCATTCTCAGTTAAGGCCACATGATGAGTGGCCGAGCTAAGTTATTGAACACCTTGCTGCTTCTGTTTCCCTTCCCACTCTTTGACGTGTCAATTTCTTCTGTAAGCTCTTTGGGGCTGGATGTCTCTTTTCCTATATTTTTGTACAGTATATAGCGTGATTCACTTAAGACTGTGGACATTTTGCATCACTGTAAAATAAATAACTTAGGTGCCGATGTCCTCATTTTAATATGGTAATGTGGAATGTATGCACTGCACCTAGGAGCCACAGTTTGAAATTTTGCCTGCAATGTTTACCTGAGAGGCTCCATGATCACATTACACTTTTAGAAGGAAGGAAGTTTTCTCTGTATGTATGTAGTTAAATGTTTAAAATATGGATTAATTTACAAATTCTTTCTGTTATTGTGGAAGGCACATAGGCAAACTTCAAAATTCTTGATAGTTACAAAATACTTTTAACCCCCCCCCCGAAAGCACAAGCACACCAACAATTCTTCCTCCATGGATATTTTGTAATGGTGGCCTTATGTTGCATTGTGTTTGATTGTTGCATATTTATACTCATTTCCTGTACTAGAGAAGACTAATGATGCATTGTTTACTCAACACCTAGTACAATGTAGCTTATTATACAATAGAGTGTTTTGATCATTTGTATTTTGACTCCATATTTTCTTTAGACTTAAAACTTTGTAATATTGTTTTTAAAAAATAAGAACAGACCAGATTGTCTAGTCTAACCTCAGACCTCCTGCTAGCAATGAGAAAAACACTGCTCATTTTAGTTTGTTTTCAAAAGCTAAATGTGACTGTGAGTTCAAATTTTACAAACCATATTCAGCCTCGACATCAACAAAAATGCAGCACAATCATTACTTGTAAACTTGCCAGTATGTCATGTTCCTTATTTGCACTTGTTTCATTTTTCTTTGTGCTACACTAGAATACTGTGCTCTGATCTGGAAGAATAGCCAGTGCAGCCAAGAAATCAATAATAAACTGCATGTTGTCTCTTGTGCCTTCACTGCATGCTTCTGAAAATCAGTGCTCTGCCCATCTTTTCATTTGGCTTTTTCTGACTGGCATCTGTCTCAAGAATGTACACACTTGCTCTGAGGGTTCCCAATTCCCTGTTTTCTGTAGCCTATAAGAACATGCCATAATGAATGTGGTCTGCAGCAGGATCTTTGTAAGATCCAGTCTACGCACCAAAAGCACTTTCAAAACCTTATTCTTTTTTCAAATAGCAATTAGCCTCGGAAACCACAAACAATCCATTTCTTAGATTTTATCTTTGCCAAACTGCCAACCAAACTGTTATATAAATAGCTCTATTTGGAGGAGATTAAATTACGGGAAGCTCAAAAAGTTTATGATGATGGGAAAGTAGCAATAGTGTTGGAATTTTGTAGATTAATTGAGAGAGGTTATAGAAGGAAAGACCGTCTAAATGTTTTTCCTGAAGTAAGAATAAAACTTCCAGAGCCTTTTCGCAAATTCATATTATAACTCTCTTAATATGTCTCTGTCCTTGTGTAACGCCAACAGTCAGAACTGAATATGGGACCTCTGGAGCATAGTGTATGAGACTCTACAGCTTGGCCTAAAAGATAGCATACTCATTCTCTCTCTCTCTGTAAATGGTCGAAGGGTATGTCTACACTACAGTGTTATTTCAAAATAGCTTATTTCGAAATAACGCAACTACACACAAAATGCATTTTGAAATAGCATTTTGCTATTTTGAAATAGCGCGTCCACACTGAGTGGACTCTGAATCACATTTAAGGCTGGCTGGAACCAGTTCCGGCAGGGCACCTGGTCAGGACTTACTGTGTGGGGCTGCTGCCTGAGGCTATCTGAGGTCTGTGCTTAAAGGGACCCCCCTGGACAGCCAGTTCTCAGGTTTCCCCGCTTGCTTGTCTACCTCAATGAGGGACAGCAAAGCATTTTGTCTCTGTGTGCTCTGGTTGCCCTCACTTGGGACACCACAGCACTCTGCAACATGGAGCCAGAGCTGTCCCATGGCACTCTGGTGCTTTGCTTGGACACGTTGCTGCGAGCCTGGCTGCACTTTCTGCAGGCTGCCATCCGGGAGGTCCATCGGGGGCTGTCAGTATCCAGGAGGCCCTGTGGGAGAGCTTCGACCCTGAGGAGCACTAAGAGCCTCCCTGGTCTGCCCCACTTGCCTCATTCCTCCCTCACGTCCTTCCACTTACCCCTCCCTAACCCCCCTTCCTGAGGTCAAATAAAATACATGTATTTTCATGAACACAAACTCTTTTTATTTAACAAAACTGGGGGGGAGGGAATGAAACTCTGGTGAGACTGGGGAAAGGAGGCGAGAGAGGGGAAAAGAGAGAGTGGGAGAGGGGAGGGGAAACCTGGGAGGAGGGAGCTGGAAGAGGGAAGCAAGGGGAAAAAGGGGGAGGGGAAGCTCAGGGGTGGGAGTCTCGCCAGACCAACTTGATTTTCATGAGATCCTACTCCTAGGTTCACATGTGGCCTTTGGTGGCCAGGCTGGCAGATATCCTGCCATAGATGGCTGCGTTCCTCCATCTAGTGCAGAGATCATGGACGTTGGGTGTATCCTCCCAAACCTGAATAAGGTCCATGATCTCCACCCTGGACCAGGAAAGTGCCCGCCTTCTCCAGGCCCTGTCAGGCTCCTGGGAGCTGGCAGACTGCTCCTGGGGAGTGGTGGAGGGCTGGCTGCCAGTGGCTTGCTGGCTCATGTTTTGGGGCCACTGGGTCAGGGGCAGTGACTGCTGGCTCTGGGCTGGCAGGCTTGGAGCTGGCACAGGCACTGTGGCCAGAGTCTACCCCTTTAAGGGCTCCGGGGTGGTGGGGAGGGAGAGGAGTGTTCTTGGTTGAGGCTGGAGTGGCCACCAGGGCACTCTGGGAAGGCTGGAGGTCCCCTATTTCGAAATAAGTGTCTACACAGCATTTATTTCAAAATAGCTATTTCGAATTTGGTGTTATTCCTCGTAGAATGAGGTTTACCAAATTCAAAATAAGCGCTCCGCTATTTCGAATTAATTTCGAAATAGCGGTTTGGCTGTGTAGACGCTAGGAAAGTTATTTCAAAATAAGGGCTATTATTTCAAAATAATTTTGCTGTGTAGACATACCCTAAGTCTAAATGCCACTACATGGGACAGTGAACCAAGCCTAGTAGTTATGTGGGATACACTTGCATCCTTGGCTCCTACTTACATGCCACAGAGTATCTCAGAAGAAACAAGTAGACTTCCTCCATAAAATAAGTTTTCCCCTCCTTCAGTTCTACTATTTTTCTTGCTAAACCATCCTGCTCCTCCTCTGAGTCTTAGCCTAACTTTTTAGAGCAATTTATTCATGAAGTATAATTCTACTTAGTCTACTTAACATTACTCTGTTTCTCTTTTCTGGTGTGTGCACTGGAGTTCAGTTATCCATCCTGAGCCTCTTAATCAGCAGGGCACCACCTCAAATTGAATAGAATTGAGGTTGCACCACCCATAGGCATGGGAAGTAAGGGTGCAGAGGGTGCTGCAACACCAAGTTTTGCATCCAGTTCCCTGCATCTGATGGCCAGCCTCGCTGCTGACCCACTGATCCCAGTTTCTGGGCAGTCCCATGGAGTTCCATCAGACCCAGAGTCTCTGCCACCCCTGCACCTGCGAGCTCTGCAGCCCACCAGCCCTGCCTGTCCTGGTGTCTAGGCCACCGGCTCTGGAGGCTCTGCATCTGCCTGGGGCTCTGCTCATGGCCTTGGCCTGCGGTTCATAAGTTGCCTATAGCTTGGGGACAGCGAGAGACTAGGGCTGCCAACTCTCCCAGACCGTACAGACTGTACAGCATTACAGTGAATGGCATCTGGTTGGTCTGGTCTGAGAGAGTTGGCATTTGTTGGAGGGGTACAAACAAGCCTAAGGGGGCATAACTCAGCATCCCTGCTCTAAAAATTATTCCGGCACCACTGACACCACCCTCACCACCCTCCAACGTCCTTTCCCACATATCTTCATTCAAAATCCATGAATATTGGTTTGCCAGGGGGCATCCATTTATCAGGCAAAATAGCAGCTATTGCAAGAGACAGTTTGCTGTAGCCTTTACCCAGATTGGGCTGTGCCCCAAAATGGGCTCCAGGCTTATCCTCAAATGGGATGTAAAAATGGGATGGCGTGCTGTAGGACACAGCGGACTGGGTCATGCCAAATCATGCAAAGCTCTTTAAATGCTGATTTTAATTAAATTTGTCCAACTGTTACTTTATCTTTATTCAGGATATACTGAATTATATGTAGCTGGAAATACACATAGTGGGAGAAAAAAACTGGTGAATATTGCAAAATATTGCAAAAACTATTCTCATCTGTGACTGTTAAATACAGTTAAATAACCACAAATCCCATTGAATGTTGCTTGCAACACTTTTTATTTACTTTCCATAAACATGAAAAAGAACATTTTTTTGTTCACAAGAATGGTGTAGGGGAAGAAAAAGTTGTACAATCATTTGTGCAATAATATATATATATATATATATATATATACACACACACACACACACACACACACACACACACACACAAACACACGTATACACATTTGTATGGTTTGAATGGCTTCTAGTCAGAAATGATGAATAATACATTGTGACTTGGGTAGTCAATCATACATCAGGAATAGTGAATCATGAGCAACTGAGGCAATGGTCCTGGCAAACAATCAAAGTCTGACATATGATCACAGAACCCATTCATCTAAAAGTTTGAAATGTGATCAAATTCAGAAAAATCAGTCTGCCTGGAGATAATCTGCTAATGGAATAAACAGTGATTTCTTTAAATAATAGTTCTAAATAGTTTGTGTAACTCCAGGCTTCAGCCTGAATGTGGTAGAAGAGCGTGGCTCGCTATTTGTACGGGTTCCCTTGTTTGGGCAGAATAGGGGTTTGCAGCCAGCTCCCTCCAGACATCCATGTCTCAGGTCTCTTATGCTCCATGAGCTTTTGATTTACACATAACATACTGTATTTGCATTTGTGTATGCAAAACTGTCATGAGATAAGGGCCCTCTTATTGTAAGCAAAGATACCATGGATCAAATTCAAGCCCCCTTTCTGTATAAGCAGAGAATGAATGAGATGAGAATGCACCGTACCTCATTCCTCGTTTCCCTAAAACCTCCTGGGGCGAAAGCCTGACCCTACTGAAGTCAATAGGAAAATTCCAATGGAGGAAGTCTTCCATCCCTGAAGTTCAATCTGTAGATCCTTGACAGCTGGATCCATGGCTGGGGCATTTTGGGGTGTGGGTTTTGATTACACACACTAGACATCTTCCTATATCTACACAGCTTCCCTCTTCCACAAAAGCCTATGCAAATGAAGCACGGATTAGCATATGGCTAAGCTTCATTTGCATAATTAATTAGGAGCTGGTTTTGTGCAAGAGGTTTTTGTGCCTTTTTGCGCAAAAAACCCCTCTTGCGCAAGAGCTGTTCTTCCTGAAAAAATGAGGAAGGATGGCTCTTGTGCAGAAACCTCTAAAGCAAAAATGGCTCCTAATTAATTATGCAAATGAAGCATGGCAATATGCTAATCTGCGCTTCATTTGCATAGGCTTTTGCGGAAAAGGGAAGCTGTGTAGACCTATCCAGCCTAAGTACATTCACTACTCACCCAATACCTCATTCAAATTATTTTTTCCTCTTTGGGGAGCAAGAAATAGGTTGAAACCACAATGATATTTTGCATCTTAAATTGCACCCATTGGCACAGGATTCAATTTGACAACTACATTGGAGAAAAATGTGGAATGTAGTAAACATCTAGTACAGCATAAGTCGAATGGGGAAAAATACTTTAAAATGAATAATGAACTTGACAAATTATCATCTCCTTTTCTCTCTCTGTATGTGGCACGCCCACAAAATAGACCACAATTTCTCTTCTGTATTTGTTAATCAAATTTTACCCAACACATTTTCCCCCCACTACTAAGGACTGATTGCAAACAGCCCACAGCAAATAATCAATATTCACCACGAGAGCTTGATTTGTTATTTCTATGGCAGTGATTGTGGAGTGATTCCCTGATTGGGTGAGCATAACTTACAGTCAACAAAAGGGCCTCAAAAAGCTACTAAAGATTTGTTTTTTTTTTTTCCAGGAAAAGGGAGGCAGTTTAGGGAGCAGAAGCAGAAGATTATTTAGGGAGTTTTTGAGCACTTCACTTTTTCCTCTTGGGTAAGTCAGACCTTGCTGATGCATCCTAGACAACTTAGACTACTGTAACATTTATTAGCTGAATGCAGAATTTAAAGTTTTTCTTCTTATCATTCATACAGACTAATTTGTGGGTGTACACTTCCTGTTGTGAAATCCTTCTCTGTCTCACTGAATTGCTCATTTTCAAGTGTTCAAAGAAGATATTTTTGGCATCCTGTTCCTTTATTGTCATGTTTTGTCCTATCCTCTATTAAACATGCCAAGTGCATCACTTTCATTGACTGGTAACCTTCTGTTATTGACACAAACTCATGACATGTGCATGGGTGATCTTAGTTGCAAAGGTCAAGCTTAGATACCTGGGTGGCTCATTTCATTGTGTTTAAGCTAGGATGTGCTAAGGCTCTTGGAGATCTGTCCCTCTGTTGTCATGCAATGCCCTATTCCATATCAAATACCTATGAGCGTGTGAGCTTAAAATTCACTCTTTGTGGGCATTTAAGAGAGTGAAACTTCAGGTACATGTACAGCACGAGGTATAAGCACAGCTGAAGACGATTCATTTTTAAAATCAAGAGAATGGAAAAATTTCCACAGTTTTCATGCATCTCCACTCTTAAATATGTAAATATACCAATTAAAAACCTGTGTCTGAAGTAAGAATTGCAGCCCTCATTTGGACTTGTAAGTCAATGAGAGAGAGAGAGAAAGAAATTTAAAGTGAGGTCTTTTAACTATTTGTGTATCATGATAGCAGAACTTTAGAAAATAAAGCAGTGTAAATAACATTGCTCTGGTTCGTGTAATGTTTTCATTGTCTTATTTTATTCATGAACTATGCATAAAGACAAAAGTGAAGTACCCAAGCCAGTAAGGATCTTTCCTGCCTATAAGCTTTCCTTAGGGCACATGAACTATATAATCTATAAATAACTTGTCTATAGCCAAGATAAAAATAACTTGAAAAAGGTAAAAACTGCTCAACTATGCTGCTCTAGTAACAAGCCTATTTTGTCCTTAAAATATGACACACTATTTCAGAATTTGTTTTTAAAGTCATCTGTTGGTGAGATGAGAGCACAGAAGCTATTTCTGGTCTCCCATTTGACTCCTACCTGCACTACTACTTTTAGTTTCTGACTGCCATCAAACACTTCGGGAATTTAATGCAAATCAGAAGCATTAACTCAGCCCTGGATAGCCTGAAAAAGCAAAGTGCTTAAATATAAGCAGTTTTCTGTAGTTAACGATTCCTTTCTCCATCTGAACAATGCATGGTCCAGGTGAAGTGCTGGACCGGTGTACTGTATATCGGTCATAACAAAGCCACACACCTTAGGTTGACCCCCTAATGCTTCGGTTGACCATGATGGGAAAAGACTGGTTAAAAGCAATGGTATTTATGAGTGTTAGTGTTACCTGGGGTTCTTTCAACCCAAACCTCTTGGTAACTTTTACTCTCTGCGAGGTGGTGTCAGGAAATAATTCGGGGGAGACACAGTCATCCCCTGATGTTACAAACAGGACAACACAAGAGTGCTTTCACTTAAAGCTAAACTTTACTTAGTCTCAAGCACTTACACATGTAAGCAACAGGATAGTAAAACACCCCCACCTTCGATAATTACCGAAGTTGAGTGCAGCTCTCGAGTGACACTGGGCAGGCTTCCGATAGACAGTCTTCCGTCTGCCGGGGGGGACGAAGATGTGTCCAGATGTGAAGAGTCCTCAAGGAGTCCTCGAGGCATCCCTCCAAGTGTTCCCAAAATTGTCCCCCTAACTCAAACTTTTCTTCCCTATTTATCCATTAGTATTACAATAACATGTCACTCAAAAACTTGTTAAGCAAGCACTTTCTAAAGGTTAGGCAAGAGGTTTTCTTCTGATCATCACTTTCACCAGATGCGTTTTTTTTCTTTTTCAGAGACTTCATGCTCAGGGGCCCTGCTAGATATATGTCTTGGGGCATTTAGACAACTTCCAATTTCACTAGAGATTTGTGCCTCAGGAAGGACGCGGGGTCAAGCTGCCCTCTGTGTGGCACCCAAACTCCCTTTTTTTCCTGACTGTGGTCTAGGTCTAATTTGGGCCTGTTTGCATGGCTGCTAAAGTTTAATCAGTAAGCAATAGTGGTTCAGGCACATTACTGGATTTGCTGAAATCTCCCTGTACATTAGGGCTTGATTAAGAATTGACTGGATTGATGGGAAAGACAACGCTAACTGCAGGGAGCTTTGAATTGGTGCTTTATTAATGCCTGATGAAAAGGGAGATAAAGGACTTCAAGATGGGTGGAAGATGGGCTGGAAGCCCAGCGGATTCTAGAGGGCACTGCACAACACAGAATCACAGGACTGGATGGGACCTTTAGAGACCAGTAACCTGCACTCATAACTGGGGACTGGACATGATGGTACAGTAGTTAATGCAGCTAAAGAAAACCTAGCTCTTATCAACTAAATGGATCTCAGGAAAATGCAACACAGTCTAGGCATTGATGAAGTCCCACAGGAACTGGTGCTGGATCTGACAGTTCTTTGTTTTAAATGCAAATAGATGGCTGTGGAGGAATGAAACCATTACATATTTTCTTAGTAGCCTCCAGGGGAACAATTTTCCTTTCTGTATATAGTTTCACATCACTGTTCAGATGCCAGAACTCTCATATACTTTCCCCCACTGCTGACATCAAAGCTGTCCTTGTTTTTCACCCTGAAAATCTTGCCCGCTGCAGGTGGGGAGTACAGAAGTGGAAAGTGTTGCCCATAGGGCCTTTTCCTCCCTTTTCTCTAGAGGTGTGGTAGCCCATCTGGGAGTCATGGGGTCTGCTTGGTGAGAAGGGAAGAAGCCGGGGACAGGAAGATCCTTGGGGAACAGGTTTTCTCAGTTATGTATGTCCAACTATAACAATATGGTTTTTCTGTAGCCATATTGGAAGGTCTAAACTAAAGCCTTCTTCTGCAGCCAAACTGAAGGGCAGCAGCCATTAGCTGTAAAGCCTGGAGTCACATACTCACTTTCCATCTAAAGTGCATTAAAATAGTGTCACACTAGGTTGTGAGAATGGGATCGTATCCTAATGGAACCCACTGTCACAGATAAGGAACAGATATCAAGATGGGTAAAGAAAATTTAGTTTCTTGCCAGATGAAATGCTGTTAACTGTCTATCAATAGTTGTGGTTGTGGAATCTGCATTCTATTATTGTCCTCACTTTCCTATTGTTTGTCTGTGTGATCTCTGTCTGGTTTGTAACTGTTTCTGTCTGCTGAATAATTAATTTTGCTAGGTGTGAATCAACTAAGGTGTTGGGGTAGGATTGGTTAGGTAATTCTGTTACAGTATGTTATGATTGGTTAGTAAAATTATACTAAAATAATTGGTTAAGGTATAGCTAAGCAGGACTCAAGTTTCACTATATAAACTGGGGTCCAAGAAGAAAAAGAAGAAAAAAGGGGAAAAGCAAAAGGAAAAGAAGAAAAAGGGGGGAAAAGAAGAGAAGAAGAAGGAAAAGGGAAAGGAAGAAAGGAACACCAAGAAGAAGGAGGGAAGACCTGGAAGAAGAACTCACCTCCAAGACCCAGCCTAAGACCAGAGCTGCCAGGACTCCTCTGCATGACTGATGTGCAGCAGCTAAGATCCAGAGAGACTGACCTTGCCTGGCCAACAGGGGAAGTCTGCCTGCCTATATCAGGATCGGTGAGCATAGCACTGTGTGCTTAGCATGTGTTTTCTGTTGCTTAGGAATTGTCAATAAATAGAGAATAAGAATATTACTGTGTAAGGCTTTTTCCGTGGCAAAAGATCCTGCAAACCTGCAGGAATTTATGCCCTGAGCCCTAGGAACTGGGTAAGGGGGGGGAGGGTGTTTAAATTAACAGAGTTGCACCTTGAGCCCTAGGAATTGGGTAAAGGTGTGTGTCCCTAAAGTGTGGAAGGGATAGAGAAATTTGTGCGGGTAACACGGTCAGGTAATACAATCACTGCTGTACAGCCATCCCCACATACTCTAATCTTGCAGAAGTCTGTTTTAACCTCAGCACTCTATTCATTGCAGAATCTCTTTACAGGATGTTTTGAGGGGCAGTGGATATTGGGATAAGTCCTGTAGCAATCTGGCTACATTAGCAGAGGGATGCTAGGCAGCTGAGTGGGGAGTAAAAATGGCACAAGGTCTGCTGACTGGCCAGCCCTAGTGTCTGCCGATGACGGGGAGGGGGGTGTTGAGCCCTCTTTTTGCAAAGCCTACATCCTTGAGGAAACATCTTTATGAAGAATCTCAGCGCATCCTACCCAGTAGATGGGCTCCTCCCACTTAGGCCTCTGCTCCTGCTCCTACTAAAACTACAATGGAGTGGCATGGGAGTTCTTACACCGGCACTTGATTTGGGACATCTGAACTTCGGAAACTTGCTTAGAACCATATTTTCTATTGAGCAAGGCCACAGACTGCCTCAGAGAGACATATAAAACTCTCCCTATTAGTGTTTTACACTGTGCTGATTTCCATTCATCTGACACAAGAAGTCACATTTTTTTTTGCCACTTATATGTTCTGCCTTATTTCTAATGTGAAAGAATGTAACTTTCATGTCCATTTATTTGATATGATTTATTAAGAAAGTACAACAGTTTCACTAAACTAATTATCATAGGCAAATGACTTGTCATAAAATTAATGTACCTAGTAAGAAAAAAAGTTATCATTTAAATTCATTGGTTCCTCTTTTTTTTCTGTAATTACTTCTAGATATGTGAATGAATACAATTAGTGAGGAAGAGTAAAAAGGAAAGTGAACTTGATTAATATTTTCTTCTTCACAATGACCCCTTTTCTTGCAACTTTTATGCTTATGACAAAAGGTGGCAGGAGATTAGACCCTTATCATTATTTTTTTCCTTTTTAGACCAAATTTAAAGAGATACCATCAACATGAATTCTAATTAAAAAAAGTTCAAAGAAGTTTCTTTCTGTTATGAATGGAGCTGCTTGGAAAATGATTTTTATGTGAAAAATCTGAACAAAAATGAAAAAAAAAGTTAAGCCAGAGTAGAGTGCTTGTAAGGGCCTATGCGCTGCTCATGTCCAACTCAAACGATGCTGAGCATAACTTCACCCACCAACTGTACAACGAATCTCAGCAAATGCATGAGAAAAAAATTACATCTTTTTTGTGGCTAGTCCTCAACCTGACAAAGGCTGAAGTTTATTGAAATTATTCTCCCAGCAGTAATTTACTGAGAGTCAGATCCTTAGCCTGTGTAATGTGCAGATCTCTATTAGCTGAGGCTCTTCTCCCATAGTGTTGAAGGTACTCAGTAGTAAGCAGTGATATGTCATGGCTCCTTCCCCACTCTGGCACAATAAATGCAGGAGTGGGGTCCAGCAAAAGTACCCCAAAACCTTATCCTCCAGGCTTTGGTATAAAACTTCCCCCCAAATTCTTAACAACCTAGATTTTGGGAATAAAATCTCCGCTGCCACCACCCAAATATTAACAAAGAAAATCAGGGGAGAGACTACTTGGGAAATCTCACCCCTAAAGTACAAACCAGGACACAACCATTAACCAATACCAGGTTAATAAAAAGAAAAGAGAAAACCTTTATTATTACCACAATATTCCTGTTGCAAGCATAATGACTAGATGGAAAAGTAACAAAATAATATACTCATGGAGAAACTCCATGGGCCTAGAACTTAGTTACAAAAGAAAGCCAAAACATCAGATCCCATTTCCCAAACCATAAAATAATAACACCTGACGGATTTATCTAAACTTTACCCTACTTACAGAAAGTGAAGTACTGTTTCTTGGAGAGAGAGACATGTCCATCTCTTTCAGTAGCTGGAGGGAACTCTCCTAGACCCAAGGAGGGAAACCCAAAAATTCCTTTGTCCTAGTTTGAAATTCCTACCTACATTCCTATTGGCCAACTCTACCTGAGTTAGGTACAGTTAACCCCTTAGTCCCCAGGCTGCTGGCTAACCCTCATGATCATGACATATCCTGTCGAAGTAAAATATGAACCTTTTGGGAAGTGCAAAAAGTGAAGTGAAAAAACAAACTGACAGTGCCAAAAAAGTACCCAGACATGAACTACTTCAAGACAGACCCAAAAGAGAAAATAACAGAACTCCACTTGTTATTACCTATAGTCCACAACTCAGACCCCTCCAGCGCATTATACACAATCTACAACCCATCTTGGAAACTGATCCCTCACTCTCTGAGGCCTTGGGAGAAAGGCCTATTCTCGCTTACAGACAACCCCCAAACCTGAAACGAATTCTTTCCGGTAACCATGCCACACAACCACATCATAAGCATCCAGGAACCCAGACCTGCAACCAGCCACAGTGCCAACTCTGCCCACATATCTATACTAGCAAATTCATCACTGGAGCCAACAACATAAGCTACCAGATCAAAAGGTCATTTGACTGCACATCCAGTAATTTGATCTATACCATCAAATGCCAGCAATGCCCCACTGCTATATATTTTGGACAAACTGGATAGTCTCTGTGGGAAAGAATCAATGGAAACAAATCAGATATACGTAAAGGAAACATACAGAAACCTTTTGGGGAACACTTTAATCTTCCAAATCACTGTTTAAAAGATCTTCAAGTGGCTGTCTTGTCAGAAACTAGTTCTAGTAGCCAGATACACAGAGGAACATTGGAATGAGAGTTCATCCGCAAATTCAATTCACATGCTAATGGACTCAATTGTGATGAAGGGTGGTTGGGGCACTATCAACTTAACACTTGTTGAAGGTGCAAACAACTCTTTGTGTAGACTCCTATGTCAGGAAGGACACTATCAATTGACTTTGATTCTAATCTGCTTCATTTTAACTACCCAATCTTCAGATATTTACTGTTTTCCTCTAGCTCTCTGTCTCCCGCCCCCCTCGTTTTTTTCCTACCCCCCTTCTCTCCTATTTATTTTGGGTTTGCACATCCTAAACTCAAAACTCCGGTCATCTGAAGAAGCGGGCTGTGTCCACGAAAGCTCATGATACCATCTACATATTTTGTTAGTCTATAAAGTGCTACCAGACCATTTGTTGTTTTTTCTGGACAGGCTAACTCAGCTACCCCCGAAGCTTTTGGGAAGGGTTTCTTTGGAGAAGCTGCCTAAAACCAGGTCAAGTATCAAATGTTCCATCAATAAGCTATTCTCAATGAAAGAATCAGACACATTAGGCATTAGCTCATGTTTAGTAACCCTGGAAATCTGCTTCAGAATTTGGATTCCAAGCACAAGCAGTCTTTGTTTGTAGAGCAGAGTAAATCTGCCTGTGTTATTGTCCTCCACATCTTGCAATGTTTACAGCATTATCTTTTTCTGTGTCCTATAACTATGATAAAAATAGTATAAATTAAGTGAAACTCAATTTGAAACATTACATTAATGCACAGTTACGCTTGGGGAAAAGTCAGTGTGGACTCCTATAGGGTTACAGCTATTGTAGAAATAAATGCATTATGTCAGGAATGGACTGATACCCTCCTACATCAGCAGCTCACCATGGGTAGCCACTGAGTCACTGTGGCAAACTGCTCCAGATAGGAGTTGCCAATTCCTCCAGGAGTTAAAGGCCTCAGTACTGACAGCTGCTCCAGCCCTTCTGCTGTGGAAGAAGTCACGGGGGTCTTGGAAAGTCACGGAATTTATTGCCTGCATGACAGAATTGTATCCTTAATTATGATCTACAATACATGGGGAAGAGATTTCTGATAGGAGATGGGTCTTTAATCAAGCAGAATAAGGCATAACGACATCCAATGGTTAGAAGATAGTGACAAATTAACACTAGAAATAGAGCACATTCTTTTATCAGTGAGGAAGGTAACTAATGGAATGACTTACCTAGGGATGTTGCAGATCCTCCATCACTTGAACTCTTTAAATAAAGGCTGGATACTTTTTCAAAATACATGCTACCAAAAGTTGTGGGCTTGATGCAGGATCCACTTGGTGAAATTCTAGGGCCTGTGTTATGGAGGGGCAGGGGAGACTTAGAATGGATAATCATCATGGCTTTAAAATCCACATAATTTAAGTGAGAATCAGGCTCTAGTTGTTCAGCATCTAAAGAGCGGTTTGTGTGGTACTGGTGGCTCTGACTGATGTGCACACAATATCCATCCTGTTTTTCTTCCTGTCCCTCATACGTCATAGTCTATTGTCTTCTTAAAGCTAAACTCTAAAATGCTTACTTCATAGATCCTTATTCCACAAACAGTCCTGCTTAAGTAACACTGTGAGTAAGAATGGCAGAATCTGGTAGAGTTATTTCCACTAAAAGGATGTTTATGTTTCCTGCATGAATCATGTTTGTGACCTTTTCGGAGTTCTCTGTCACAAATTGTGTCCCATATTCAGGCCTGACAGTTTTATAAGGAATGCTGGTAAGACTTCCCTGAGAAGAAGGAAGCTAGATTCTATAGATGTGACATTAAATATAAACAATTTCAATGAAGTCTTATTTACAGCAGCATATATGGGGATTCTGTGTGCATTATGTATGAAAGATACATAGGACATTCCTGCTAAAATTATTCAGCGGGAAAAATCCTTAGTGACTATGTAGCAATACATCAGAATTCTGGGATGTGGCAGTGGCGTCTCTGGGCAGAAGACTAGAGAGGAACCCTGTCAATTCACCAGCCTATGCATTGGCTTAGCATTATCAATTCTCTTATAACATGTTTATTCCTCTAAGAGTGAAAACAAATACCAAATTGTAGCCAACCTAGCTCCAGAACCCCAAAATGTATTTACGTGGCCACAGGGAGAACAGTGCTGCAGCTGCCACCTACTCTCAATGTTTCGGTGAGGTGGAGGCAGTTTCATGAATCCTTCAGAGGAGGACCATGATTGTGATGGGGTGTCCCAGCCCCACACTGAACAAGGGAAAGCTAACCAGGCCTGCTGGGCTGAGAAGTCCCCTCCCCTGAGGGCCTGCTGGGCATGCTCCAACTGCAGGGCTGGTATAAAGGCCAGAGGAGCAGCTCAATTGGGGTGGACCTCTGAAGAGGAAGGAGCTCCTGCAGGACCGCAGGAACAGCCGGAGCTACAGCCTGACCACCGCGCTGACACCAGCCTCCACACCGACTGAGGCTTGCAGCTAGCCTAGCCACCAGCTAGCGCTGCGCTCCCCAGCCCCGACTCACCAGCGGATGCTGACGGGGTATGAAGTAGCCCAGGGCAGGGAGCAGGAGGGGCCCCACAGGGCTCAGTGCATTTCGGGGAGGATCCCTCGCCGAGCCAGTGGTGGGAACCATCTGCCACTGATAGGGCCCTGGGCTGGGGTCCGGTGGAGAGGGAGGGCCCGGACCTCCCTACCCCGTCACACCATATTGAACCCCGATAGGGGGCTATCAGAGACTCGGCCGCTGGGCCATATTGAACCCTGATAGGGGGCTGTTTTGAACCCTGATAGGGGGCTATCAGAGATTCAGCCACTGGGCCATATTTAACACCGGTAGGGGGCAGTACACGTGCAGGGCACGTGCAGCCCCGTGACACAGATCAATGTATCAAACTGGCCACACACCCCTCTTTATCCAGCCTCATTCGCACTGTGATTTGCGCTGGTCCTCTTCCACAGAGGTGAGATTGCTGACACTTTTCACTTCTGGTCTCTCTGTTCCTCCTTTCTACAGGGGTCTGCATTGATTTCCATTGGCTAAGATGAATCTAGCTCTATAAATGTTCTCAGAGATAGTTAAGTATGATGATTAACATCATACAACCTTCTGTGCTACCCTCTATTATAACAATACCAGGTATTTGCATGGGAGCCCTTTAAAAATGAGCTATTTAGTCTGATGTTGATAACTTGTAGACTCTGCCTCCATGGCCCTATATGCAGAGAGGAATGATTGCTGAACATCCTGACCTCCATGCCCAGAGACCCAAAAGTAAGGGTGGCACATGATTGACAGAGAGGTGAAGTGGAAGTCAAGTTCTCAGTGTGGCCAAAAGGGTGAATGTGATCCTGTGAGCCATAAACAGGAGAATCTCAAATGGATGCCAATAGGCTATTTTAGCTCTGTATGGCACTGATAATAATGCTGCTGGAATACTGTGTTCCGTCCCAGAGTGCACAATTTAAGAAAGATGTTAGTAAATTAGAAGGGGGTTCAGAGAAGAGCCATGAGAATGGTTAGAGGATTAGAAATCGTGACTTATAGTCATAAACTTAAGGAGCTTAATCTTTTTAATTTAACCAAGAAGTTAAGAGGTGACTTTTCCAACCTTTTCCCAAAAGTAATGGTGTCAAAATAGTGGTGAAAAGTGAGCTTTACAATTTGTCATCCTTTCTCACTAATTAGATGTGACCACAGCACCTCTGGACCAAAAACCTTCTCAGTGAAAACTATATTGAAACTGATATATCTTTGCGAAACATTTCAACTGATGATTAAAAAAACATATTGTGTTGAAAACATTCTGTCCACCCCTACTCTTAACCTCTTCTTGGATCAATTAAAAAGATTAAATATCTTATTCTTCTACATTTTACACATACTTTAAGGCCCCTTTTACTCTGCCAGAGTTGTATAAAGAGAAGGACCTTAGAGGCCCAACTTAAATGTATACCCCAAATTAAAAAACATAGCAAGAGACCTAAAAAAGAGTCACCGTGGCTTAACCACCATGTAAAAGAAGCAGTGAGGCACAAAAAGGCATCTTTTAAGAAGTGGAAGTCCAATCCTAGTGAGATAAATAGAAAGGAACATAAACACTGTCAAATCAAGTGTAAAAATGTAATAAGAAAAGCAAAAAAAGATTTTGAGGAACAGCTAGCCAAAAACTCAAAAAGAAATAACAAAATGTTTTTTAAGTACATTAGAAGCAGGAAGCCTGCTAAAAAACCTGTGGGTCCCCTAAATGATCAAACTATAAAAGGCGCAATCAAGGACGATAAAGCCATTGTGGAGAAATTAAATGATTTCTTTGCTTCAGTCTTCATGTCTGAGGACGTTGGGGAGATTCCCAAATCTGCACCATCCTTTGTGGGTGATGAATCTGAGGAATTGTCCCGGACTGAAGTGTCATTAGAGGAGGTTTTGGAACATATAGAAAAACTTAATGTTAACAAATCTCCGGGACCGGATGGCATTCATCCAAGGGTTCTAAAAGAACTCAAATGGGAAATTGCTGAACTATTATCTGTGGTTTGTAACCTATCCCTTAAATCGGCTTCCGTATCTAATGACTGGAAGGTAGCCAACGTGACACCAATATTTAAAAAGGGCTCTAGAGGCGATCCGGGCAATTACAGACCGGTAAGTCTAACTTCAGTACCGGGCAAATTAGTCGAAACAATAGTAAAGAATAAAATTGTGAAGCATGTAGAAGAACATAATTTGTTGGACAAAAGTCAACATGGTTTCTGTAAAGGGAAATCCTGTCTTACTAATCTATTAGAGTTCTTTGAAGGGGTTAACAAAATGTGGACAAGGGGGATCCAGTAGATATAGTATACTTAGATTTTCAGAAAGCCTTTGACAAGGTCCCTCACCAAAGGCTCTTGTGTAAATTACATGGCCATGGGATAAGAGGGAAGGTCCTTTCTTGGATTGAGAACTGGTTAAAAGACAGGAAACAAAGGGTAGGAATAAATGGTAAATTTTCAGAATGGAGGGGGTAACTAGCGGTGTCCCCCAAGGGTCAGTCCTAGGACCAATCCTGTTCAACTTATTCATAAATGATCTGGAGAAAGGGGTAAGCAGTGAGGTGGTAAAGTTTGCAGATGATACCAAACTGTTTAGGATAGTCAAGACAGAAGCAGACTGTGAGGGACTCCAAGAAGATCTCACCAAACTGAGTGATTGGGCAACAAAATGGAAAATGAAATTTAATGTGGATAAGTGTAAAGTAATGCACATCGGGAAAAATAACCCCAACTATACGTACAGTATGATGGGGGCTAATTTGGCTATGACAAATCAGGAAAGAGATCTTGGAGCTATCGTGGACAGTTCTCTGAAAACTTCCACGCAGTGTGCAGCGGCGGTCAAAAAGGCAAATAGGATGCTAGGAATTATTAAGAAAGGGATAGAAAATAAGACCCAGAATATCTTACTGCCCCTGTATAAAACTATGGTACGCCCACATCTTGAATACTGTGTACAGCTGTGGTCTCCTTACCTCAAAAAAGATATTTTGGCCTTGGAAGGGGTTCAGAAAAGGACAACTAAAATGATTAGGGGTTTGGAACGGGTCCCATATGAGGAAAGGTTAAAGCGACTGGGACTTTTCAGTTTAGAAAAGAGGAGAATGAGGGGTGATATGATAGAGGTATATAAAATCATGAGTGGTGTGGAGAGGGCCGATAAAGAAAAGTTATTTATTAGCTCCCATAATAGAAGAACTAGAGGACACCAAATGAAATTAATGGGTAGCAGGTTTAAAACTAATAAAAGAAAGTTCTTCTTCACACAGTGTGTAGTCAGCCTGTGGAACTCCTTGCCAGAGGAGGCTGTGAAGGCTAGGACTATAACAGAGTTTAAAGAGAAGCTAGATAATTTCATGGAGGTTAGGTCCATAAAAGGCTATTAGCCAGGGGATAAAATGGTGTCCTTGGCCTCTGTTTGTCAGAGGCTGGAGAGGGATGGCAGGAGACAAATCGCTTGATCATTGTCTTCAGTCCACCCTCTCTGGGGCACCTGGTGCTGGCCACTGTCGGCAGACAGGATACTGGGCTAGATGGACTTTTGGTCTGACCCAGTACGGCCATTCTTATGTTCTTATGTTCTTATGAATAAAGGAGAATCTAGCCCCCTAGTTCATTGTGCAATTTCTTGGGTAATATGCACCAGACCACTTTAATCTCTGTCCCCCTAAGCCAGAAGATGAAACAACCATAGACCACTGGTGTTTATAAAAGCAACGTATAGCTTTACTCAATCTCTAATTTTCAGTTTTACAACTGAAAAATTCATCTGCATAATTTATCAATTAGCCTGAAAATCTACCAAATGCGTGTTATTTCAGTATCTTTGAACTGTAAACAATTAAGTTAAAATACAGATGGTGTTATTCAGGGTTTCCTTTATTGCAGTCTGCTCAGACCACTACACGCTATATTTTGTGCTCTGCACCAGTGAAACACTATGCTTGCAAAACTCTTTGTGGGAACTAAGGAATATAAATGGTAAAGCTCGTTTGTGAATAATAAATTCCTACAGTTTGGAGTGTGGAGCTCAGGTGTCTTTTTAGTATGCACTAGACATCAAAGGGTCCCTGGAAAGCAAGCTGCCTAATCCAGTTTAGCAGTGTGGCAAACATATTATAGTTCATCATTAAAATAATAAACATTTGAAAGTGACCATAAATAAAAATGCCCTTACATGAAACTCATGATTTGCCAAACAAAAGCCATAAGGCAATTCAGCCATAGAGTCTAAAGCAGTTTCTCGAACTGCAGTATATGGATCCCCAATTTCAATGTGGTCTGGGAAGCTGCTTCTGATACAGCTGAGGATATGACCCTCTACAAGCAAGCAGTGATGCTTCCTGCTCCTAGTTTTTACCTCTGTGAAAGTCTCTGTAGAGAGCATGGCTACTTCATATCCATCCTATGTTTTATGTTTCTTTGAGGTGTATTTAACTGTGTTGAATTTGCTGATGACCTAATGATTGGGCTTGGGAATTACTACTCAGCATTGGCCTGACTGCTCCAATTTCAAGTCAGTTTTTAAAAGTCCTCTCCTCCTACAGGGATTGAAAAATGTGCTGTGTTTACTTGCTCACTGGGTCTAAGGTGACCTTTGTTCCCTCTGCCTGAGGCCTGATCCAAATGCAAGTGAAGTCAATAGGAGTATTTCCATCAACTTTGGATCCCCTCCTCATGTTAAAAGCAAAGGCTGATCCATATGTAAGCCTCCCCTTTAAAATGTGTGCCAAACTCTACACGTTTTCCGGGTTACTCTCACTTCAGCCTCCTTAAACTTTCTTAGCCTCAGTTCAGATTCTGGCTTACCCTCCATATGTTCTTTTCTGCATCTCAAGGTTTTTACAACCTCACCCATTTTTTATCAGGTACCTCTGTTCAACTCTTATCTCTTCCCACTTGTCTGTAAGTGATGAATGATTGAGTTAATGTAATTTGATCCATGCAATGATTTTAAGTATAAACTATTCTTCCTCCAAATGACTTCTAGCATTACCCCACATTTTTGAATCTGTGCTGGTTAGTATACTAAACCGGAAGGCTAAATTTTGAGTTCCATCTGGTCCCCTCACTAAAGATCGTCATAGAGTATTTTCCTCAAATGATAAATCTACAGAAAAGCAGTAGATTTTCCATTTATAATGAATGACTTGCCAAAATAAAATTTAAATAAACATTTGTTTAAGCAGAGTTGTAATCTGGCCCTCACTCCAAAATACGTTTTGATACGGCTCTTGCATTATAGCAGTTGCAAAATTTCATACTTGGTACTTTGCCAGTTTCACTCTAAAGAGAGTTTCAGGAAGGGTTGATAGCCAAAATCCTGCTTGGAAAGAGCACTTTATTGTGTCCAATGACACTGTCAAAGCTCTCTTATTCCCAGTATTCAGCCAGTAATGAATACCTATACCTAGAACTAATTATGGATACTCATACATTTAAAATGAACATACTGAGGGTACGTCTACACTAGCTTATTAGTTCAAGCTAGGTAGGGTAATGAGGGCAACCGGAGTTGCAAATGAAGCCCGGGATTTAAATATCCCGGGCTTCATTTGCATGTTCCCAGGTGCTGCCATTTTTAAATCCCCCTTTGTCCGAACTCCGTGCCCACGGCTACACGTGGCACGGACTAGGTAGTTCGAATTAAAGATCCTAATTCGAACTACCGTTACTCCTCATTCCATGAAGAGTAATGGGGGATTTAAAAATGGCGGCGCCCGGGAACATGCAAATGAAGCCCAGGATATTTAAATCCCGGGCTTCATTTGCAACTCCGGTTGCGCTCATTACCCTACCTAGCTCAAATGAACAAGCTAGTGTAGACATACCCTTAGAGCCCTTAAAAATCTCCTAGATGTTTACTTTCTGTTTTCTGGAAACCTTTAAGATTACAACATGTTTAAACTATAGAAGGAATAACTGTTATGCATACTAATCAGAGGGTAACATATGCCATATGCCAATTTTTAATTCTTCTTGAATAAATCTTAATTAGGTTAAATGTAACCAAGCTAAGAATTCCTTTATTCTGAAATTGGTAGCAAATTAACTGTGAAAGTTGCATCATCTAACATACTAACGAGAATAAAGAGCTACTTGTTTTTGGCAAGCTGGTGAAAGCACTGTATTTCTAATTACCTCTACTATTAGTCAAGTGCTTTAATCCAGTGATGATGATGGTAATGATTTAGGTGATCTCAGTGTAATTCTTTATAGAGCTCTTCATGGCAGACAAAACCACACACAGTGTGACATAGTTCAGCACAATGGACAGTTTCTGCCATTGGAGAAGGCAGAACTGCTCTGAAATGATAGGGATGCTGCAAGCGAGGATTAACGAGCATTGAACGAACTGTATGTTCTAGTTTTATAAATTCCAGCTTCACAGGCTCTGTCTAAACAGGCCTGGCTCACACAATAGATAGATAAGATGACAGGGAACATTCCCTTTTATCTGGGTATACTTAAAAAAGAAAGAGAAAAGATAAGCTTAAAGAAAAAGTAAAACATTACCTACCTTTTATTAAAATTCCAAACCAAATGTATTTAAAAAAGGTCTTTTAAAAATGAATCTTGCATAGTATTTTATATCTCCTCTTCATTCATATACATTAAAGTGCTTTTTGAAACAAGAGTATATATCCTTAAACTTATTTCACAGGTGGGGAAATGGAATACAGAGTGCTGAAATGACTCACTGAATGTTCCACACAGAGTCTATAGATGAGACAGGAAAAAAAACCCACTGTCTTCTAATGCCTGATCTTGTGCTCTATTAATTGGAACACAATGTGTCCCCCAAATGAGCTCCTTCCTGTCTTGTATAACTCTGATCCTATATGATTAGCTCTTTTATGAAGTGCACCTGCTCCACAAATCTTCAAAGCAAGCTTCACTGGTGTTCTAGCTTTTGGACTGCTCTTGAAATTCAGCACGCCGCATAACTTGGGAGTTCAAGAATCAGTAAGGGATTGATTTATTTTTTTCATAGAAAGAAATAACTCAAAAGTACAGTCTGGCTGAGATTTAGCTGTGTGGCTGAAAAAAACCCTACAACAGTGACATATCAAGTTTGTTGCATTTCACATGTGAAAAGGAGACCATATGGGAAAACAGACGAATCTACAGAAGGGGGAATATTTGGAACCCCTGTCAGTTCTGTAACATTCAGGAAAGTGATATAAGAAACATAGTGTAATAGTCTGGAATACGAGTTTTGAAATGTTCGCTTTTTATTGCATTTAAAAGATATTGATTTTTATTTTGAGAAGGGAAAGGAGAAAAGTGTTTTGAATAAAACTATGGTTGAAATTCAATACTAAGATCAATGGAATTATACTTATTTACACCAAGGGTGGCTATAGCTCTCTATACCTGGGTCTAAAATCAATCTTTAGTATTTCAGTAAGGCTATGTCTACACTGCAGGCTTCTTGCGCAAGAACTGTTTTGCGCAAGAGTTCTTGTGCAAAAGGTCTTGCGCAAGAGCATGTCCACACTGCCATGTGCTTTTGCACAAGAGATGTGCTTTTGCGCAAGAGAGTCCATGGCAGTGTGGACGCTCTCTTGCACAAGAAAGCTTTGATGGCCATTTTAGCCATAGGGCTTTCTTGCACAAGAAACCCCTGTTGCCTGTTGTGATGGTGCATCGGGGAGCACCCTGACCCTACATCCCAATCCACAGCAAGATGTGACTCCGCCAGCTAGTAGAATAGAGCGGTTTTATTGCTGCTCCGCGATACAGCACAGCATAGGACCGATGCAGGCATAAGAGGATAGGCGGACAGCCCTAGTTCCCTTGGGGGAAGGGGTTACAGGCCCTGAGCCCCCCCCACACTGGTTAGTCTGCTTCCTCCATGCTTCCCCTGCTCTGCCTGCCCAGCTCTCAGGCCCTGCCCCTGAGCTAGGTGGCCATCTCCTCCTTCCTTCCTTTGTCCCTCCCTCTGGGAAGAGCCTTGTTATCTGCTCAGGCTGGGACTAGGTGTCTGGGCCAATACACACGTGGGGTGAGACAGTGGGAATCACACATCACAGCACAGCCAGGTAAGAGCTCTTGCACAAGACGGCTTATTCCTCGTGGGGAGAGGAATAACTCTTGTGCAAGAAGCCCTCTGTTCCAATGCTTTACTGTAAATTTACTTGCACAAGAACGTGTGTGCAGTGTAGACGCTTCGCAAATTTTTGCGCAAGAACGGCCATTCTTGTGCAAGAAGCCTGCAGTGTAGATGTAGCTGAAGGGAATTCCGAAATAGTTACCCTGTGTCTCCACAAGCCGCCTGATATTTTGAAATATTTTTGGAAATAACAGGCACACTATTTCACCATTGCTATTAACCACGTTGACCAAGGGATAAGGGATGGCCTGAAATAGCACGTTAGTTCAAAATTTGGCTCTACGTAGACTCGCCAAACTTCAAAATAAGCTATTTCGAAGTAGATTTGAAATAAGAAATGCAATTTGTGTAGCGCAAACTGTGTATCTTATTTCGAGTTTAGGGTGCTGTGTAGATGCACCCTCAGAAACAAAGAAGAGTTTTATGGCTAAAACAATGGTCTAGGCTGTAAGTTCCATACTTGGCTCCAAAAAACACTTCCTGTATAATGATTTTCTTGAAAGTATATAGTCCCTCTGTGTGTCATTTCTAATTTACAGAGTATGTGTAAGTGGTTGAGAGGGATACTCTGTGTTAAGGCTGTTCCCCACTCTGGCACTCTGAATGCAGAAGGTGGGGGCCTGTAAGAGACCTTAAAAATACCTTGCCTCTAGGCTTCTGCTTAAAAGCTCCCCAAGGTCCCCAAGCTGCCACCACCAAGTAAAAAACCCTTTCTTTTCTGAGCCCAGGATGAAGCAGTTGGAACTTCTTCCAGAGGGGAACCCCCAAGTTCTTTTACTACAACAGAGCTTGAAAAAAAAAAAAGAAAGAGAAAACAAACTGCAATTTCTGATAGCTGACCTCTCAGTCTTAGGCATGCACACATAGACCTCCTGTTACCTTCCAGGACACAAGAATCAAATCATCACTGTAGAAAAGGTGATTTTATTAATAAAACAAGAAATATATACTTGATAAAGCACATTTGGTTGCTAAGTGTTACAGAGCAACTGAGAAAAGAACAGATTAAAACACAGATAAATTATATCTCTGGGGTACAGGTTAAAATACAGTGTATGGACGGGCACATGAACTTAGCACAGAGAAGTTTAACCAAACAGCAAAACAAAGAAAATAACCTGATTGCATCTAAAATGACATTTCCTTCTCGACTCATGATCTGTGCTTCAAGATCTAGTTCATTTTCATGCCTAGTATTCTTTGTAGGCACAGTAGTTCTGCCTGGTTCAACTCATCTTGTTCCCCCAATTCCTGGCTTAAACTCACACAAAGGAAAACAACAGGCAAGTATATATTTCAATGCAAATCTCGCTATCTTCTCCCATTCACTCTCATGGCTCCCTGACAACACCCCTTAGCGACGTGAGTTTAACTCTTTAGTCACCAAATGCTGTGATGTTCAGAAAAGGCCTGCACTCCTCCTATCCAACACACCCTGTCATGGAGATGGGCACCTAAACCCAAGCTTCAGGGAGGCACCTATCTCTGCTAGCAATCCACAGCAGGGGACTCCTCTCCTGAAGTCAAGAGGCTTAGGCATGTAAGTCATTTCTTACAAGAAAGAGTTAGATTTCTGCCTCACTTCATGCACAAGGGAAGAGGACGAGCTCGTAAGAACACAAGAATGGCTCTACGGGGTCAGACCAATATTCTATCTAGCCCAGAATCCTGTCTTCTGACAGTGGCCAGCATCAGGTACTACAAAGGTAATGAATAGGGCAATCATCAAGTGATCCATCTCCTCTCATCCATTCCCAGTTTCTGGCAAATAGAGGTTTAGGGACACTCAGAGTATATACTGTATCCCTGTTCATCCTAATAGTCATTGATGAACCTATCCTTCATGAATGTTGCTAGTTCTTTTTGAACCCTCTTATAATCTTGGCTTTTACAATATCCTCTGGGAAGGAGTTCCACAGGTTGATTGTTGTGTGAAAAAAAATCCTTTTGTATGTTTCAAACCTATCTGTTAATACCATTGGGTGACCCTTAGTTCTGGTGTTGTGAGAAGGAGTAAATAGTACTTCCTTATTCACTTTCATCCCCACCATCTTAGGCCCAGTCTACACCAAAGGGGAAAGTTGACTTAAGAACATTTGTTCCCATTGACCTCCTGCAGAGTGGACAGATAGGTCAAATCCAGCTACATGTTTAATGTAGCTGGAGTTGCATATCTTGTCGACTTCCCTTACTCCTCGTGAGGAGCAGGGCTATCTATGGGGGTGCTCTCTCAGTTTGAATTAGTGGGTCTTCACTAAACCCGCTAATTCAAACCCTAGAAAATCAACTGTGGCTGCGTAGATCTTCTGAGTAGTGTAGACAAGCCCTATCAGATCTCTCCCACCCCAAAGCAGTCTAATTTACAAGCTGAAAAAGCCCAGTTTTTAAAATCTCAGCTATTAGCCCAGTGGTGAGAGAACTCCTCAGGAAGGTGGGAGACCCAGGAACAATTCCCTCCTCTGCCTGAGAGACAACAAAGGATTAGAACAGCCCTCTCCCATAAGCATGTTCTAACCACTGAGCTTTGACATAGTCTCATGCTGGGCACCCTTAATTTCCCCTGGTGAAGCTGTTCCACTTTCAATAAATACTTAGAATTTCTGAGCAGAGGAGAGAATGAGACTCTAAAGCACAGGGGCTAATGTATGCATATGGGAGACCATGTCTCCCTGCTCCAATTAATCTTTAAAATTGTTTGCTAAATGGAACAGCTTCAACTAGAGCCTCACCTCAGAGTCTTGAGGCTAAGACTGCAGCTAGAGACTGCCAAATATGGAAGGAAGTGGTGAAGACCCTATGCACCATATGAAATAAAGAGGCATAAGTCAGATCATGGCTGGGAAGGTCAGGTGATGTCAATAAAGTAAACGTCTGCTCTAAGCCATCGATGGCCTGTCAGACTGATGTCAAAGGATAAGGGTGCTGGGATTGTATCTGACCATTTTTTACTTTCCTAACCCTGTCTGAACTGGAGGCAGCCTTTTAGTGGGAGATGAAGTAAGGCTCAAACTTGGTGGCTCCATGATTTTCAACTCTTGAAAGGTGGGAGACCTTTCTCCCCCTTAGGCAAAAGAGAGGACTATAAATGTAGATCTTCCACCTCCCAGGTGAATGGGACAGTTCCTGGGCTAAATGTTATAAGGTGAGCTCTACCACCTTTTCCTCCTCTGCCAGATTTTGAATGGGACCTGATCCAGTAGGCTACCTCTAAAGATGCTTATGACAGATATCACAATGTCATGCCATATGTTTGGGGCCATATTATTTTAGATGTAAGTATCACTATTCCCTCTAATTTTTTCCATCCATGTGCAGATCTTCTAAGTTCCAGGCTAATGCCCTATCCACAGGACTGTCCTTCCTCTGAGTTGATATTGGGTAATACATTTCTCATACAACATGGTTGACATGAATAACAATTATTTGTGGTGATATTTATGGCAAGTATAGTTTGTATATTAGTATATATATATAGTAATATAGTACCAATTTCACTAGCAAAAGTGCTTGTTTTTAAATGAGGCAATTATGAAACATAGCAATTTTTTTCAGAGAAATTACCCAGGTTCATAATGAAATGCAAGAACACTCACATTTCCAGTAGTGTCACTTTTCACAATTATATTTTTTACACCTTTACCTTGTACCTTTAGCTTTCATTTGAAAGTGGGGCTCAAATGAACCCAAGGATCAAAGGGAAAAAATGTGAAACTAATTTCCACCTGGTTTTGGGTTAAACCCATTAATCACTCTGAATTTATCACTACAAGATCAGGGACCTGAATATAGGATTAAATACACAGCCAGGACCAAATTAAAGAACTCTTATTTCCTGTGCAGTATGGAAATTGCCCCCCTCTTCCATAAACTGGACATCAAAGTGCTCCCATCCCACACAGACCCCCAAATACCACACACATAGTTCATCAAAAACAGACCCTGAAATGGTTCTCTAACCTCACATATGTGCCAACAACTCACCACCAGCCCCTACTTATCCTCACAGCCCCAGCATGCATCCCAGCAGTCCAGATTTGTATCTGGCTTATCACAGTCTGCAGTACCACAGCTCCATCGGACACTTGCACCCAACATCCTCTGTTCCCTCAACCTGTCACTCCACAGGGCCTCAGCACTCCCCACTCAGCCCATGGTGAGCCAACAAGTAACTCCCAGCTGCTTGCTTACTGTTTTCATATGTCCTTGGCCACTCACCAACACCCCCATCTTCAGCTCAGCTCTTAGCTCCAGTTTTGGGAACAGAGGGGCTCCTTCTGATACCAACTGCCCAGGTCCTCTGGCTCCCATTGCCTGCCCTGAATGCACGTGGCACTGGGCCAAACTTGAGTGAGTGGTGGTGCATTGCTTCGCTAAAGGTCATAGTGACAGTCAGTTTTGGCTTCCTCCCAGTTGTTTGGTCACCTCTGAGGGAACCCTGTGTTAGTGCAAGCAGTGCACATTGGTTAATCTGGGCTTGGCCTCAGCTGTGTCTAAGGAGGAGCATAGCTAAAGGCAAGTTTACACAACTGGTTCTGAAAGGATTTTGGGCTGGTATCTGGTTGAATTTAGAAAAGCTTTCTGGCTGTTTATAAGTCATGTCAGCTGTCTGTGGCTCCAAGGGCCCACCCCAGCAGCTGGGCCGCTGAGGCATAAGAGAGCCCCAGCTACAGGCAGCCAGGGCTGGGATGATGTAGGAACTGAAGCAGAAGGAATTCTCTTGGGGTAGGAGCCACTATCTCTAAGGATACTTTGTGCCACTGGTGGAGAACAAACCAATCTTTTCACATGGGAGAATCTGGGCAGCACAATTAAGATGTGTGAAAGCTGCCTACATATTTTTATTTTTAACTTGGCATAAGTCATCCTTTTTATTTACCAAAAGGATTTTAAAACACATTGTGTGCGTATCAATATCTAGATAGATAGATAATGCACACGTCTTCATATATATTTAAGAGAGTATGTGCATCTGTCTGTCTGTGAGTCTGTCCATCTGAATGTCTGCAAGTCCGTTTGTTCAAGAACTCCTCCTAAACAACAAGAGCTAGGACCACCAAAAGTGGTATTGTAGCTTCCTCTTATCCTAACTTAAAGCAAGGTCAAAGTTGGGTTCTGACAGGAAAATGGGAAGTGACTGGAATGGGACTGTTTTCCATAATATGGAAAGGGATCAGAGGAACATTATACTGCAGAGTGACCGGTGGAGGCAGTGAGCATGAGGGAGAGATGTATAGTAGAGTGGCTACTGGGGGCAGTCACATCAGCAAGAGAGTGGCCAGCTGGAGACAGGGTTTCCCATGTAGGTAGCCACTGGACCAGGTAAGTAGTCACCCTGCCCCAAACAGTGCCAGAGGGGGAGGGAATCCCCCTGCTCATAGGCCCCACTGCAGTGGCCCCCTTAGGACCACCCCTAGGGACAGGCAGCACAGCTCAGCCCCCCAGGAGACCCTAGGGCTGGAAACCATGGCCCACCCCCTGCAGGAGATACACCCCCCAAGAGAGATTGGGAATTGCGGCCTGGCCCACACTGGAGATGATCCCCCTGAGGAGAGACTGGCCCCTGAAGCCCTTCCCCACATACTAGCTGTGGCTGGGGGAGCTGTTGGAGGCCCAGATCCCTACTTCTCCCCCAAAGAGTTGTAGTCTGTGGGAGGTGGGGTGAGCAGAAGGTCTCAGGTCCCCTGGGAGAAGCCTCCCAGCCGGAGAGTGCAGCCTCAGTCCCTGAGAGGAGCTACCAGCTGGGGAGTGCAACACCACCCTCTTTGGAGGATTTGCAGCAGAAGCAATGACACCCTCATCTCCAGACTTAGCTCCCCACACAGCCTTTCAGCCCCCTGACCTGGGCCCCCTGCCCGGAATCCTACAACCCCCCTGTCCACTATCCCAGCTTCCTGTCCTAAATCTTGCAGCCCCACCCACTACTCTGAGTCCCCCACTCCCTGCCCTGACTCCAGTGCCCCCACACCCAAACCTCTGCCTGACTTCTGCCCCCAACCCTATCCTGAACTCCACACATACACCAAAACCTGTTCCCTGAGCCCCATTCTCTGCCCTCACTCAGCACCCTCCACCCCTGCCCTGAGGCCCGCATACCTCCCAGCCCACTTCCCTGACTCCTGAACACCCACCCCCTGCCCTGAGCCCCACAAACACACAACCTCCTACCCTGACTCCTGCACCTCCTACCCCCAGCTCTGAACTTCCCACAACCGCCAACCTGACTCCTGCACTTCCACCCCTGCCCTGAATCCCCTTCCATTCTCCACACCTCTCAGGCTTCTGCACTGACTCCTGTACCCCCACTCTCTGCCCTGAGCCCCGAACTCTGCTCTGATGCCGTACTCCCCACCACCTGCCCTGAGCTTCCCACACCTCCCAACACACTCTTCCCCATACAATCACATAAATAAAGCATGTACATTTTCCTTTTAATGGTTTTTAAAAACCCAAACATTGGTACAGTTAAGGACCTGAGTAATGCTGGATACATCTGCTGCTGGACTAGGCTTGTGTCCAGCACTCCGGCTCCTGAGGGCTGTTAACAAATCAGTCATGTGTCTTCTATGTCAGAAAGTGCTGTGAGATGAGAGAGGCACAAAGAAAGCCTTTTATTGGAAGTGAAAATGCGGTCAGTCATCTGTGAAAAAGTCTCTAGCAACAAAACAATAAAATGCAAACCCTGAATCTAAGGGATGCAATAGCATGGAACCAAGAGTGGTTTTGAGAAAGCTTCTCTGTGTTTTGCTCAGTGACATGTCAGACTCATTATATTTGATTCATTGGTTTCAGTGTCCGGAGCTGAGCACCAGTTTCAGCAGCCAATTGTGAAAGACAAAGTGATATGTTGAATAGATAGCTCAGAAGCTGAGATGAGCACCATTGCCCCCGACCTTTTTAGACTTGATCACATGATGAGCTTTAATACAGGCGACGTCTTCCAACCTGAGCATGTGCTCCAAGGGCTTGGGTAGTTTTCATTAGACTGCTTTGTTCAAACGGGATTGAGATTCTGTGGACTATAACTTTGACATGATGGTAGGCATGAATTTGCAATTGGTTTAGACAATAAGCCATGTTCAGTGTTGCATCTTGACTGAACCTGCTGGTTGCTTGTCTGTAATGATCACAAACTCCTGGTCAACACAGTGTATTCTAATCAGAATGTTTCCAATTGTGTTCAAATGTAACCCATACACCTGCTGGATGCAGTGCACTGTCCCAGCTAGTGGAACCAAGACCACTTACAGAGAAAACAATGAATCTGCTCTACAGCCTTAGCTAAGAGCCAGCTAGCTTTTGGCTTATGTTCTAAGCTCCATTACACCTCTCGCCATTACACAAACACAGTTACATTTTCTAGCAAAAGACAACCTTCCTATGTACCAGAGAGTGTATACCAGGATGTGCTCACTAGCTGCACACATTGTCCATGGAAGTGTTGGGTCAAATATTTCAGACTTGTTTCTAGGTGAATGGAGGAGAGAGGTTGTCATCCATCTCAGGATATGTCTACACTGCATCATTATTTCGAGATAACTAGCATTATTTCGAAATAGCAATGTGAGTGTCTACACAGCCATTCCATTATTTTGAAATAATTTCAAAATAATTGACGGTTAATTCCAAAATCTATCAACCTCATTCTATGAGGAATAATGCCTATTCTGAAATAGCTATTTCAAAATAAGTTGTGTGTAGATGCTCCACTGCTGCTATTTTGAAATAGCCCCTTACCCAGGGCCATTCTAAGTTATTCCTCCTCAGTGCCTCCTGGGGCTCTAAATTGAGATAGTACATGTACATTAAGGAAGCCTGCCTTGGACTAATTTTGAGGCTTCCCTGCATTGTAGACATGCTATTTCAAAATAAGCTATTTTGGAATAACTATTCCGGAATATTTTTTATTTATTTATTTAAATATTTTTACCCTGCCTCTCTATTTCAAGGAGGCTTACAAAAATTTTAAACACAATACAAATATATGCAAAAATTTAAAATACAAGCCCCCAGAGGGACATAAAACCTGCTAAAAATATTGAGAAGAGGAACATACACATACAAAAAGTACTGTGAGATGAATAGCTTATTTCGCAATAAGTGTGCAGTGTAGACATACCTTTAGAAACTCATAGGGTATGTCTACACTAGCCCCCTAGTTCAAACTAGGGAGGCTAATGTAGGCATTCGAAGTTGCAAATCAAGCCCGGGATTTACATATCCCGCGCTTGATTTGCATCTTCCCGGCCGGTCACCATTTTTGAAATTTACAAGTCTGGACTAACTGCCCGCGTCTATACGTGGCAGAGACCAGGTAGTTTGAAATAAAGCCCTAGTTTGGACTACCTGTTAAACCTCATTCCTGCCACGTGTAGACGCGGGCAGCTAGTCCGGACTTGTAAATTTCAAAAAATGGCGACCGGCCGGGAAGATGCAAATCAAGTGCGGGATATTTAAATCCCGGGCTTGATTTGCAACTTCGAATGCCTACATTAGCCTCCCTAGTTCGAACTAGGGGGCTAGTGTAGACATACCCATAGACATTAATGTTGGAAGGGACCACCAAGATCACTTAGTCTGACATCCTGCATATTGCAGGCAACAGAACCTCACCCTCCCAGTCCTATAGACCCTAACTTCTGGCCAAGTAACTGAAGTCCTCAGATCATGGACGGTAACAATGAGGAGCTTTGTGGACTGACGGACTGGGCTGAAGTCAGGAATTCCTGAGTTTTAACCCTGGTTTTACATAATTTCTTATGAACTCAAGCAAATCACCTGTCCTTATTGTGTTTCACTTTCCCCATCTATAAAATGTGGATGATGATCCCTATTGATTACTTACTTAATGTTTGCTCAATGATAGGAAATACTAACTTCCAAGGGAAATCATGGTGCAAAGACTGGTTTGATGCCCTCCTTTTAGCTGTTTCAGCTGATGTTCTTTAGGTGCAGTTGTTCAGCTGCTTCCATTCCCTCAAAGCTACTTATAAATAAGTAGTTCAATGGAAGAGAATGAATAGACAAATACAGTGGTGCCGACAGATTCATCAGGCCCCTTGGCAAGGCAGGATGAGGGACAGCTCTGTGGCCCCAGAAGGGGCCACAAGTGGAAGGGGAGGGACTGGGGATAGCTTCCCCCCGGCAGGCTCAGCACCACCCAGAGCATGCTGCACTACCTCAGGCAGTCCTCAGCATTGTCCAGACTGCACTGCACGGGGCTCTGGCAGCCATTTAAAGGGCCTAGGACTCCAACCACCGCTGTTGCTGCAGTAGCGGCTTACAAAAATTTTAAACACAATACAAATATATATACAAATTTAAAATACGAGACCCCAGAGGGACATAAAACTGCTAAAAATATATCAAGAAGAGGAACATACACTTTTGAATCACTGGGCCCTGTGGCAGTTGACACATTTGCCCCTCCCCGCATATTTCAGCAAAATGTTAATGAGGTAATCACATAAAAATTGTCTTTTAATGAGATACACCCATATTCTGTAATCTAGATACTGAGCTCTTTCTCAGGAAAAGCTCCCCTTCTACTCAATGGCTGTTTTGCCTGAGTGAAGACTGCAGAGAATGGTCCATAGTTCAGTGATTTCCTGACTTTCTGATTTTGCCTCCATTTTCTGATGGAAGGGTTTTAGGTTACTACTCTGTATGCCTGAAGCAGAGCCATGCCTAAGCAGCAGGTGGGTAAGGTCCTTGCTGATTGGATAGAATACATTTTTTTCCCCTCACAGTGTGACCTTTCTATCTCCTCCACTGTGGAAAGACAAGGAACGGAAAACAAGACAAGGAGGAGAGAGGAACGGAGAGAGGTATGGTTGGGAAGGGAGTGTGCAAATTCTCCAGAAGCTTCAAAGCAGCTGCAAGAGGAGCTGCAACAAAGGCAAGGTGGTGGCAGACTCACGGACAGCTTGGGAAGTCATTGTACAGGGAGAATAGGCACCTATCTCAGGCTTTATGAATCATGGTAGTGTTCTTGTTACTTTCTAGGCACCGAAAAGTTAGGTGTTGTGATGCTGATCATCACAGCGCTTCAGTACTTTTGGGAATGTAACTGTTGGGATTTTGTGGTTCCCAGAGAGTCAGATGCTGGGCAGAATCAAGGGTCTTCGATACTTCAATTCAATTCAACAAGACTTTATTCAATGTGCACAAAGGGAGAGCCCCTGGTACTAAAATTAGCCAGAGCCCCTCGAGCAAGGAGCCCCTCCCCTTGCTGTTTTATAGCACATGGCAGTTACATAACAGGTTACATAACACAAACTTCTAAACCAATCATATTCAACCTTTCCATATATGGCTGTGTTTGTCACATGCTTGTACTTCTCCACTCCACATGTTGAGTTCATCCTTGGCCTTTTCTAGACTGTTCCTAGGGTGGTGAGCCACAGCATGCTTCTTTATGCATACCTACTTTCCAAACCACATTTTGTTTAAAATGAACACATGCATACCCTTCATAACCTAACCTTGGAAGCAGAGCCATCCATTCCATAGGATAGTTTTAGGGTGGCTGCCTCAGGTCCCACACTTTGGGGGTCCCCATTGTGGCCCTCTCAACAATGCTATGGATAGGAACCAGAGGATTACTTGGGGGCCTGGTGTGGGGCAGCAGCAGGGCCCTTGCACTCATTGTGTTGGTGGGAACCAGCCCCAGCAGCCTGCTCCACTCTACCCCGCTGCCCTCTCCCAGCCTGCTGCATTTGGCTTCTCTGTGATGGGGCAGGGCCTGCAGCAGGGGGATTGTTCTCAGCCCTGCACCCCCCAGGGATGTCCATGCTTGTAAGACAGGTATACTAAGACCTTTCCCTTTCCCCATCATTACTGGAAGCCAGTACTTTTTTCTGGTAATAGCAACAACAGGCTTCCTTAGCCTAATTTTGTCCTCTGGCCCAATTCTGTCAGCAGCACTCTCCCTGGCTCCACTCCTGCATGAGAAATGATTGGTGAGAGTGTGTTTGAAGGCAAAAGGTGGTACATTAAAAAAAGAACTATACAAAGCCATATTTGATGTCAAAGCAAGATCTGAATGGCTAGATGGGTGCTAAGTAAGCAGCTGCTGTTCTATTTATGAAGAAGTCCAAATCCTGTTCTCTTTTATACAGGTAAAAGCCCATTGAAATAAATGAGAGTGACATGACAGTCAGAGCAGACTCTGGTCCTATGTCTAATCAATGTGGTTAATTAATTATTATCTTACATCTGTCAATCAATTTTGAAACAACATTTTAAAGAAGCACTCGAGACCCCCTAATTAGATTGATAATGTCATTAATTTTCAAGTACTCCTTGATTCCTCTTCTGATTAAAATTAATTTTAACCCCTCCTCCAATCCTAACTCCCCAATCTCATGCCAGGAAAGAGGCAGACAGAGAGATGGAAAGTATAGGTAGACCAATGTTATATGAAGATCAAGAAAAGGAGATTTCTCACTCAAGTCAGGCAGTGGGTTATTAGTTCCCTCAAGTGGTCTTGCACATGTCATAGACCAGGACAGTAGGATAGCTCAAGAGGTTCACAGAGGTCACCTGATACCCAAAAATTACTGCTAGCAGTGGGTCTCTTGGATATTGACTGTTAAATATTGTACATTACTCCTCCCTCAAAAGAAAAAGAAGCAAGGAAGGCAATGCTTAAAGAAAAAAAATCAGAATACAAGCAAAAAAAAAAAAAGTAGATACCAGTGAAATACTTACCCTATAGCTCCTTGCAGAAAAATATACACAGAGAAAGTTGATATATAAATCCAACATTCTACTATCTTTCCATGGGTACCAATGCCACAATTAGATATATGAAACAGCCTCTCTGATGTTATGCTGGCTCAGTGTGTCAAATACTTTCACTACAGGTTAGTGCTCTGTTTATGCACACAATCATGCCTTTCTGATTGCCCTGGGGCTGGAAAATGAGAATGAAAGAAAATATAGGGACTGAGCTGTGTCAGAGTAAAAAATCCATACGTTTTGCTATTCATGTTAGGGTAAGCAGATATCAAGTGTGAAAAATCAGGACACTTTCTTTTGGAGGGTTATAGCTTTAAGTTAGGCTAATTATATAAGAAAACGCCCCTAATATCAGGAAGGTCCCAATAATACTGGGACATCTTCTCACCCTAATTCAGGTTGAGTTCATAAGGCACTGTTCAGTGAGGAACATTATGCAGCCTTTCAGCATGAAAACACACAATGTGCCAGGCTTCTTGTTTGTTGGAGCTACTCAAAAATCCTCTCCTCCACCCCCCACAGAGACCTTACCTCACCTTCCAGTCATCCTATTATTCTCTCTAATTACTGTATGAGTTCTAACCACAGGGCTGCTTGGTAATTTTCTAAAATGGAAAGTTCCACAGCTGGATTTTAAATGTCCCAGCAGCAATGTTAGAGATAAAATAATAACAACAATAATAATGATGAGTTTCTTAGGATCAAGGATAGGCTGTCTTTTATATTCTAACCACTGTAATTTTTTTTTCACTGCTGTGCATAAGAGGAAAGTAGAGCCAAAAGAAGTAGTGAAAAGGAATGGATAATTGTGGTCCTTAAAACTCACTTCGATTCTTAACTCTATCCCAGACATGGTTTTCATGGCTAGAACACTCTGAACTTCTGTTAAATAGAGCTCATAATTAATACACACCATAGTTCATTTGCAGCACAGTGAATCTGTGCAACAAATCAAATTAATCTTCAGAGACTATGTGTTACTCATTTGTTTGTCTATGTGGTAAACAGGTCAAGATAGTGTCAGGATAACTTCCTGCTGTATGATCTGCCTTCTGTGGAGTTCTTTTGTATAGAAGCAAAAGATTAATTTTATGTTGCATGTAACAGTATGGGCATGGTAGAGACTTGTTAACTCACGCTTTGCTAATCCATACAAACCACAGTCTGCACACCATAAACAGCACTCTCCCCAGAGATTTTTAATGACTCATTGCTGTAGTAAGGATTTATGCTAGAGAATTTGTACTAATCTCCCTATATGTGTTTTAGAGAGTTTGTGCATCTGTCTGTCTGTATATCCATCTGTGAGCTCATCCTTCTGCCTGTGAGTCCATTTGTTCAAGAACTCCTCCTCAATGATAAGAGCTAGGACCACCAAAATTGATAGGCAGCTTCCTCTTAGCCTAACTTAAAGCTGTGCCAGGAAAACAAGAAGTCCCTGAAATGGGATTGTTTTCCTTAACATGGAAAGGAAGGGGTTTGAGAACAGGGACAGTTATTCTCCACGATGACCACTGGGGGAAGTGAGCATGGGGGATAGTTATACAGCAAAGTGATCACTGGGGCAACACCATATTGATGGATACCAGCCACGGGTAGGTGGTCCTCCAACTCCTGGTCCTCCTCCCCCATCCTCGACCACAGTGCCAGATGTGGGGGAAGCCCCACTGGCCAGCAACCCTGCTCCTGCAGCACCCCTAGCAGCACCGCTGGGACTGGCCAGGGCAGCCGTTGTTCCCCCCTCCACAGGAGGAACCACCAGCTGGGGATGGGCAGTGCAGCCCAGGCCCCCCGGGAGGAGCTGCCAGCCAAGCAGCATGGCCCGAGGCACCGCAGGGAGCCACTGTTGTGATTACAACACTGTCCTTGCCACCCGGGTTGGTTCTGGTCATTCCCTCAGATCTCTCAGCCTCCATCCCTAACTCCTGCACCACTCCCATCTGCCTTGAGCCCCTGTTTTTCTGAATCTAGAGCCTGTATTCTAGAGTCTGTATTCCTCATTTTTTCAGGAGTACGGGTTCTTTTGAAAGTTTTTTTTTTTTAAAGAACCGCATCTAGACTGCAGTTTCACTTTCGAAATACCCTTTTTCGAAACAGCGATTGGATGTGAATATGCAAATGAAGCACAGGATATTTAAATCTGTACTTCATTTGCACTTTTGATTGGGCTCATTTACATACCTCTTTTGACAGAGGGATGTAGTCTAGACATGCCCTACAGTGCAATGCCTCTGCCCTTTCCTCCTGGCCTGTCCTTCCTGAACAGTTTATACCCATCCATTTCAGTGCTCCAATCATGTGAGTTACTCTATCAAGTCTCTGTTATTCCAATCACATCATAGTTCCTTAACTGTGCCAGGACTTCCAACTCTTCCTGTTTGTTTCCTAGGGTTCTTGCATTTGTGTAAAGGCACCTAAGATAATTAGCCGATTGCCTTAACTTTTCTGAGACAGGAAGAGATAATTCTCAGCCTACTGCTACCCAGAAGCACAGGACCCACTGTGTGAAATTAGGAGCTTTGGCACAACCATGAATTATTTTAATAATGTTTTGTATGCTTCTGGACAGTATTTAATATCATTGTGAGTTTGCACTGAAACCCATATTACTTACAGTTGCAAATTGTGATGTTCTTCTTTGGTTTGCAAATAGACATGATATCATCTATGGGGTACAGAGCAAAGTGTAGACCCAACATAAGGATAAGATATTTTGCATGTGCTTAACTTTAACTGCAGTTGTAGTAGCTTCACTGAGTTCAACATGTCTACTCATGCATATAAATACACTCCAGTTTTTAAGAAATATGTTAATTTTTTTTACAGAAAAAAAATGTTTTGGAAAAAAATCAATTTGGAATAAAGGACATTTTCTGAGAGTTCTTTTTGTTCAAAACCTTTCAACCAGCTCTATTTATAATCCTGACTTTGGACTCAGAATCACTCAAGATTTGTGAAGTGCAAACATACTTTCTTCCATCACAGGAAAAGCGTGTTTTATGAGAGGTGTTTTACAACTTTGCTTATCCTTCTCCTGACTAGTTCTACAAGTCTTACTTTTGGACACATTCTACATGAATCTGAATAGGCAGGAGATTATGTCAGAGAAATGAGCAGCCTATTTACACAGATTTTCATATGCCTTCATCAGTGCTGTGTCTCCTATAGCAGCGGGCTTGAGTGCTAAGCTTGACACTAAATACAGGGCACCTGTGTTTTTCTTCAGTAATTGGTCACAAATAGAGAATTGTTTAATAGTCTCATCTTAGTCACTGTTACAAACACACCATGCAATGAATAGTCTCTCACATTAAAAGTGAAGCATTCATTAAATCTGGCTTCACTTTGGTTAGGGCTTGCTGTGGCTGTTAGTCTCTTGATCATTGAATTCCCAAATTTAAACACACTGTGCTGTCTGTGGGCATGTTTAATGATTATGTAAGAAATTTTGTAAAAAGATCAGTACGGGCTACTATCTCAGGTAGGACTACCAGACAATACATTTGAATTAAACTGCTTTGGATTAAAAATACAGCCTAAGGTTCTTTTTTTTTTAAGCATTAAGAAATCTTTTCATTTTTAATTTCTTAAAGTAAGCAGGACCTACTGGAGTTGCACCAGAGAGAATTTGGTTCACATTGACAGGGTTTGTAATCAGAGAACAAACTATATTTACAACCAATCATTCAGTATTATTTTGTGGTCACTCATAATAGATGATTCAATGAGAGGAAGATAGGCAATTAAGACCATAATGCAGGGAGTCTGTGCTCTTATTGTGGTGCACATATAACGCCCATCAATGCCATTAAGAAATAAAGCCCCTAACTAATAACAGTAATCTTTAGACTTACCCAGCATTGCCTGAGTCCATTGCCAGCCCTGGTGGGAAGGAGTGAGAGGCAGGGGCGCAGGACGCCTGCTGGCTTCTCCTTGGGGCTGGCCTGGAGTGGGCAGGGAATGTGTGCCACAGTGGCCCAAGCTGGCTCTGAACAGTGGTGGCTGCTTAGTGGCCGGCAGCTGCTTCCCAGGACTTGGCACCTGCTGCCCCTTCTGGGGTCATTTGTGAGTCTAACTGTCCATGGTTTCACATCCCTTCCTTTCCATTTGATGCAAAACAATTGCATTCCATGTGCATCCCATTGTCCTGGCACAACCAAACCGTCATCTTGCTTTAAGTTACACTAAGAGGAAGCTGCATATAATATAGTCAGTCAAAAATTTTCCAACAAACAGTTTTCCATTAGAAAATGCTGATTAGAAGGAATTGAATTGTTCCACAAGCACATGTCAGTTTGTTAAACTTTCTGTGGAAATCAGACAGACTGGTCAGCCCATCTCCCTGGTAGCATCGTTTCCCTGATTAATAATCTTTAGTTTAGCAATAGTGGATTACTAGAAGACTTATCCAGCATTGGCTGCTGCCTAATTTCCTGCGTAGCTGTTTCTCATGGCTGCTTGCTCCCTAGGGAGTTGGTTGGTCCAGGAAGGCAGCTGCTAAGGAGCTGGTTTCCTGTCTCCTTAGTCATCTGCCTCTTGGGACATTTCCCAAGGAAGTTGAGCAGCAAGCAAAAAAATTACATGTTGGATCTCTCAAAACAGAATTTTTTCTCCTGCAAAAGTTTTCTTTCTACTTTTCATCCCAATTCATAGCAACTTCCCTGCAGCCCAAAAATCAAAATTTTTCATAGGAGAGAAATTCCATTTTTCAGCCATGTCTGCTAACAACAACAACAACAAGCATGTGCCAGTTCTTAGTGATTATAAAAGGAGATGGACAGTGGAGGAAAGGCAAATATGTTTAAAAGCTAGTGCAAAATTGTATTTTGATGCAATGTGGCCAAGAGGTAGCAATGAATATATATTGATGATAATATAGAAATTGAAGGCTGAATGGGAGGAATAGTTTTAGCAGATGCTATTGCAATATTTTTGGGATAGGAACCAAAACCTGAAAGAGAAAATTATAACTGAGGAGATGAAAACATTAAAATTTGGAAAGGAAAAATATAATGGGGGAAATTATCTTATAATTTACTGTGTACAGTTGGATCCCATAGCAGAATGCAAGAAACTACATAGACTAATAAAAATTAATCAGCATGATATCCTGAGGGGTAGGAACAGAGCAGAAGTCAGAGGCATGTGCAAGCAAAAATATTTTATTAAAGTTAATGTTAAAATTAAATAATATATAGGTTAAGAAAAGAGTGTACATCTGGGTATATAGTGCTTGGATTATCCACAAACACAAAGTTTATTTTTAAAAGTCATAAGGTACATACAGTGCATAATCAGCACTAATCCAGATTTAGGTGAATTAATTTAAGAATATAGTTTAGTTATTTAATATCCAGTTATTTGGACGAAAAAGAGTTATACAGAGCATAAGTAGCAGAAGCAAATATATAAATGATTGAAGATTGTCCCTCAGTAACTGAGAATTCAGAACAGGTTGTTGTCCATTTAGAAAAAACAACAACAGTCCATCAGGAAAGTATTTGAGTTATTTTCCTGACTGTACTTCTCATTGACACTCCAGCTCATCCCTCCGGGTATTGCCAATGTCTGGTGATATGTTCTGTGTAGATGACCCTCAGCCACCTGATAGCATCTGTCATCATGAGTTGCTGCATAGCCAAGCATAGCACTGAGCAACTCACACTCTCTCAGCACGTGCTTGTTACCAGGGTCCCATGCATCCAAGACTCCAACAATTGTCATGAAAGTTTGAATCTCATAGCCCCTATGGTGTTGGCCAGAGGGGCATATTTTGCCACCTTTTGAGATCAAGCCGAGGTCCTGTTTTCAAAGGGCACTGTGACATCCACCATGATGATTTTTTCCTGCCTTTGGAGATGAAGACGTCGGGTGGCAGATGGCTGTGAGTTCTGTGGATGGTGAACATAAAAACATAAGTACATAAGAACAGCCATACTGGGTCAGACCAAAGGTCCATCTAGTCCAGTATCCTGCCTTCCGATAGTCTCTTCTATTCAGAGGAAGTGAATAGAATAGGGACTCATCATGTGATGTAACCCTGACGCCCTCTCCCAGCCTCTGACAGAGGCTAAGGACACCATTCCTATCCATCCTGGCTAATAGCCATTGATGGACCTAACCTCCATGCATTTATCTTGTTCTTTCTTGAACCTTGCTAAAGTCCTGGTCTGCACAACCTCCTCTGACAAGGAGTTCCACAGGTCGACCGTGCACTGTGTGAAGAAAAACGTCCTTTTCTTTGTTTTAAACCTGCCACCTATTAATTTCATTTGGTGACCCCCTAGTTCTTATGCTATGGGAACAAATAAATAACTTTTTCTTATTCACTTTTTCCACATCAGTCATGATTTTATAGACATCTATCATATCACCCATTAGTTTCCTCTTTTCTAAGATGAAAAGTCCCAGTCATATGGCACCTGTTCCAAACCCATAATCATTTTTGTTGCCCTTTTCTGAACCTTTTCCAATGCCAATATATCTTTTTTGAGATGAGGCGACCACATCTGTACGCACTATTCAAGATGTGAGTGCACCATGGTTTTATATAGAGGCAATAAGATATTCTCTGTCTTATTTTCTATCTCTTTTTTTAATGATTATTAACATTCTATTTTTTTTGGTGGTTTACTTAAGAACATAAGAATGGCCGTACTGGGTCAGACCAAAGGTCCATCTAGCCCAGTATCCTGTCTGCCGACAGTGGCCAGCACCAGGTGCCCCAGAGAGGGTGGACCGAAGACGATTTGTCTCCTGCCATCCCTCTCCAGCCTCTGACAAACAGAGGCCAAGGACACCATTTTATCCCCTGGCTAATAGCCTTTTATGGACCTAACCTCCATGAAATTATCTAGCTTCTCTTTAAACTCTATTATAGTCCTAGCTTTCACAGCCTCCTCTGGCAAGGAGTTCCACAGGCTGACTACACACTGTGTGAAGAAGAACTTTCTTTTATTAGTTTTAAACCTGCTACCCATTAATTTCATTTGGTGTCCTCTAGTTCTTCTATTATGGGAGCTAATAAATAACTTTTCTTTATCGGCCCTCTCCACACCACTCATGATTTTATATACCTCTATCATATCCCCCCTCAGTCTCCTCTTTTCTAAACTGAAAAGTCCCAGTCGCTTTAACCTTTCCTCATATGGGACCCGTTCCAAACCCCTAATCATTTTAGTTGCCCTTTTCTGAACCCTTTCCAAGGCCAAAATATCTTTTTTGAGGTGAGGAGACCACATCTGTACACAGTATTCAAGATGTGGGCGTACCATAGTTTTATACAGGGGCAGTAAGATATTCTGGGTCTTATTTTCTATCCCTTTCTTAATAATTCCTAGCATCCTATTTGCCTTTTTGACTGCTGCTGCACACTGTGTGGAAGTTTTCAGAGAACTGTCCACGATAGCTCCAAGATCTCTTTCCTGATTTGTCGTAGCCAAATTAGCCCCCATCACACTATACGCATGGTTGGGGTTATTTTTCCCGATGTGCATTACTTTACACTTATCCACATTAAATTTCATTTGCCATTTTGTTGCCCAATCACTCAGTTTGGTGAGATGTTCTTGGAGTCCCTCACAGTCTGCTTCTGTCTTGACTATCCTAAACAGTTTGGTATCATCTGCAAACTTTACCACCTCACTGCTTACCCTTTCTCCAGATCATTTATGAATAAGTTGAACAGGATTGGTCCTAGGACTGACCCTTGGGGGGACACCGCTAGTTACCCCTCTCCATTCTGAAAATTTACCATTTATTCCTACCCTTTGTTTCCTGTCTTTTAACCAGTTCTCAATCCAAGAAAGGACCTTCCCTCTTATCCCATGGCTATGTAATTTACACAAGAGCCTTTGGTGAGGGACCTTGTCAAAGGCTTTCTGAAAATCTAAGTATACTATATCTACTGGATCCTCCTTGTCCACATGTTTGTTAACCCCTTCAGAGAACTCTAATAGATTAGTAAGACAGGATTTCCCTTTACTTCCTGACAACATCCCGTATAGCACTCTCCATGATGCTTCTCACCATGGCATTTGGGCACATCAGGAGGCAGAAGGCATGCATGATCAAAGCAACTTCACATGGTGGCGTTGCCCTGCCTGTGTGAAATGTACTTCAGATCATTGCTGGTCCTCTGGTCCTCTTCTTCACTAGATGGCTGATGGTGTTGTCTCCCTTGTTGAGCAGTCCTTCCCCATGGCCCTTAGGGTGAATGAGATATAGAGGATCAGGAAGGAATTTGGGGTGTTGATCTTCTGCCATGGTTGATGCTCACCATATCTCGCAGAATCTCTGTGATGGTGTCTTTGGGTGTTTGCTGGATGCACATGTGAGGTGCTGGCTCACCTGCCCATCCTCAAGGAAAACCATGGATTAATCCTGGATCTAGAATCGTATCACCTGGGCTGCATCCCTGAGGCTGCTGTCTACATGCAGGGATGCTCACTTCCTAGCGCTGAAACATAGACCTACCCAGTGTGCAGCTTGGCTGGTGATGCTGAGCATTTGTTGTAGGCTCTCTGGGTTGTCTGTGGTCAGGACCAGGTTATCTGCATATTCTAGGATGTTCACTTTGTTATTGTACAAGTCAAAACTGCATAGACACCAATTTATCCATTATGGAACACTGCCTGGGTGATTGGTGAAGCACCCGCCATGTGACATCCTCCCATGTGACTCCTCCCCTTACCACCCAGAGGAGGGCTGGGACCACTGCTCCTCGACCCTACGCATTGCCAGTGGAACACTGTGGTCACTAGAACTGGCTGGAATACAGGACAATTTGCTGATGACCTCTAGTGATTAGCACTTGGTCTTCCTTTTGGTTATGTAGACTGAAATGGTGGCTGGCATGGAACACTGTTCCTGATTTCCATTGCCATGGGCCGGTGCTCTGGGTTTTGCTGGCAGAATCAAGCCCAGTATATGTAAGAATGGTTAACTTCTGGCATTCTGTCATTCCCGGAATGACTTTTTATTTCTTCTTGTTTCATCCACTTTGTCTGAAGAAAGAAATTCTCCTTCATTAAGACTGGTTGAAAAATTTCCATTTCCATTTTATTGCGCCAACACGTCATATCTTAACTGAATTTCGACTAAAATGACCCAATTTGTCACATAACTGAAACAAGATCTGGCCCATTCAGTCATTTCCCCCTTGCTCATGAAAAAATACTGGCAAAGAATTCCATCCCACACAGAACTTTTGTCCATCTGAAGTGTTCAGGCAATGCAGGATTGCTCTCTTTCCTTGTTCACCAGCAGGTATACTGTCTCAGGGCTTCAGGATACAGGGCTTACAATAGAAAGGCAAAATTCTCTGCAAGATGAAAAACTCATTTTCCAGCAAGCTTTAAGAGTGATGCATTTTTAGGGACTATTCACCATCGATATACATCTCTGTAGCTCCAAATAGCAGACAATCAAAAGAAATTCTTCCCTGTCAGTTATGATTTCTATGTTTCAGCCTGCTGTTATACGTTTCATGGCATGTAAACAATGCTATCTTGAAAAAGAAGATAAATAGTGACTATAGCTAGCTATATGGTAATCCACTTTTAGTATCTACACATAATAAAGAAAAAGGCTTTTTGAGAGTTTTTATATTCCATTTTTTATTTGTACAAGTCTCTATTATTCTAGTTTCCTCCCTGTGTAAAACATAAAGTTCATAAAATAAATGTTGTAAGAAACAGAGTGAAAATATTGTGTATTTCAATTTAAACCATATAGAATGTGTTCAGCACTCCTCATAATTTCTGTTGCCCTTCTCTGTGGTGTTTCGATATCCAGTGTATCTTTTTGGATATGGGGTGATCAAATCTGCACACAGTATTTGATATATGGGTGTACCATGGATTTAAATATAGGCAATACGATATTTTCTGTTTTATTAACAATCCCTTTCCTAATGAGTCCCAATATTCTGGTAGTTTGTTTTGACTGTTCCTACCTATGGACAGATATTTTCAGACTATTATCTACAATGACTCCAAGATCTCTTTATTGATGTGTTCCACTAATTTAGACCCCATCATTTTGTATATATAGTTGGAATGATATTTTCCCATGTGCATTACTCTGCATTTATCAACACTGAATTTCATCTGTCATTTTGTCACCCAGTCACTGAGTTTTGTGAAGTTGCTTTGTAACTCTTTGCAGTCTGCTTTAGACTTAACAATCAGCAAATTTTACCAGCTCACTGTTTATCATTTTTCCCCCCAGGAGATAATTTATGAATTTGTGTACAGCACTGGTCTCCGTATAGACCTGTGGGGGGACAGCACTATTTACTTCTCTCCTTTCTCACCATTTATTCCCTTTATTTCCTTTCTTTTGATGGAGTGCATGACAATGCTTTCAGGATCGTCTAATGATCCTTAGTTTACTTTAATGACAAGCCTGTTTTATCTGAACCACCCTTCACTTGTTTATAAACTCCCTGCTGTAAAGGGTGTGCTGCTCCCACCTTCGGAATTCATCACAGCTCTTACCGTGGGACACAGCCTGAATGTGATATCTCTCTGGGGGTAGGGTGAGTAGACCCCTTGGTACAAAATTCAGTCCCAATTAAATGGCACCATGATCAAAGTTTTCCAAAGGATTCAGCTTCCACCCAATCAAAGAAACTGAAAAGTTTAAAGTTCTTCATCGAAGTACAGCTCAGCATAGGGTTGCCTGTTATCTCCCAATCATACAGTTTCTTTACATTAAACAAACGAACAAACAGATTCTCAAAGGCTTCCTGCACAGAAGAATGTTAGTTCAGAAATTCAGTTGACTCATTGGACTGTCTGAATTTTGCCAAGTGCAAGTTGCCTCCCCAATCACAGTACAAAACCTGACAAGTTTTCCATGCACACTTTGCTACAGAGTTATTCCTATTAATTATGATTTTTATGTTTGTTTCAAGCAGTGGTGACATTTTACTTTCACTTGCCTTCCCATTGACTATGGGAAGAGCTGTACTCTTTGTTCTGCTATAATATACTCTGCCTTACATCTTTACATTATTTTCTGAGTTATCCCCTATGTTGGCTTTAATGTAATGGAGGCAAAAGAGTATTCTGGAAAATGCAAGCTATGTACTAAGTCCTGTTTTATCTGAGGGTAGATGGGAATGAACTGTAAGTATCACAATCAATTAAAGCAGAAGAATGGAGTGGGGTTTTTTTAGATAGCTTTAATTCATTTACAAAGATAGGCTTGGTGCTGATTTTCTCTTTATGTGGGTTGATTTGCACTGGAAGAAGAATTTATTTGTCAGCATAATGGAGACTGGTTCAGAAAGAGTGCTATATAGCGTTTGAGACTATATTTACATTTAGATGATGATGATAAGATTTAGTTACAGTTTTTCTTTGCTCATCTGTGAATTGTGCATGCAGAGGAAGCAGCCAATCGTCATTTGTTAATACAAATTCTCCATTCAGCCTTGCTTTTTTCTTTTCTCAGCTATTTGTGCATTATACTTACTGTACACATTTCATGTTTTCATCACGTCTTTGTGACAAATATGTTCTATGTTCATGGCTCAGAACTTGCCACTTTTCAAAAACATCGTAAGATGACCCTTGATTACAGAATGTCTAGACATACTTCCTACCCAGAGATCATATGATCAAATACAATGGTAAAATATATACATTGTTATCCATAGATCTCAAAGTGTGTTACAATGAACAGCAGTTATCATCATCGCTAATTTACAGTTGGAAAAATGGAGGCTTAGCAAATCAATTACTTGTCCATGGTCACTCAGTAGCTCAGTACAAAGCTGGGAACAAAATGGAGGACTTATGCAGAGGACCATACTGTGATGGGGTGTGGGCACAGAAGACCACTTGGGATTGTTTCCCAGTGTGCTGATCATACTACTGACACCCACTTTCTTGCTCACTGGGGCTCCCCATCACCATGTCCTGCTAGGCCAGATCCTCTGGCCATCCCCAGACAAGGTGAAGAATTGGGATTACCGCCCTCCTGAAGAGCAATGCAGACACTGAGCTACTTCAGTTCTGGGAGAATGCAGTTCTAGGGCACAGCAGGAAACCAACCCCTAAAAGGGATTGAAACCCAAAAGAAATTCATCTTTCTCTGTGTAAAAGTTTCACACAAGGAAGGCTCATGAGGATGTTCATACGCTTTAACATTGAATGAGAGAGATGCATAGTAAAAGTGTTTTTATTAAGTACAAACAATGGGATTTAAGTGGTTGCAAGTGAAAACAGATAGATCACAGTAAGTTACTAATTTAAAATGAAAAGAAAATGCATAGCTGGTGCTAATTCACTAAACAAATTTATTGCAAGCAGATTCTTACCCTAATGAGCTGTTCTTGTTTTAAGAATAATCTTCAGGTCAGAAATTTTTTTACCCTGATCTAGGTCCCCAGCCCTTTGTATCCTTTCAGGGTTTTCCAGACGAGCTGAAGACAAAGAGCTGATAGCTTCCCATTGCTTAAAAAGTTTCCCCAGGAACTTTTTCTTCTACATTCCCCCTTCCAAGGAAAACTATTAGGATTAAAATGGAATCCCTGTACCAAAAAATGGATCAAATGTGGCATGATCACATGTCATACTAGTCCAACTGCCTTTGGACTTACAGGGCAAACAAGGCTGTTTAAAAGTCATTAAATTGATTAGCAAGTCATTAAGGCTTCAGTGGGGGTGGGGGTAGGGGCATCAGTTGTGACTCTCATTAGCACATTTAAAACTATAAACAGTCTCATACTTCATATCTCAAACTTTACATACAAGAATGATACATGAACCAAAATAGGATATACAGATCAAGCAGACTGTAATATTACAATTGGTAGGTTACATGAGGTATTTTCTTTAAAGCATCTTTAAGTTATGCATATTTATATTCGTAAGACAAATTCCCTAAAGCATGGGGTGGGGAAAGCTGTCAAACACACTATCTAGTTTTGGAATTTGAGTCTTTCTATTGGAAAAGCCCCCACAATTGAAACTAGGTAATTCAGGGATTAATGTTATGTGAGGCCATTCAGGCCAGATTACCTGGTCACATGTGATCAGTGACTTGTATCTATGAATAGAAAGTGGCCTATTAACTCACCAAACCAAGATGGGACCTGTGTCTAAGTCCCCTTCATTGCAAATGATGTGATGAGATTTTGTTCTGAGCACAGTAGTAGATCTCTGCTAAGCATGTGTGTTATTTTTAATTATTTTTACCTTCACTACATGGCAGGCAAAGGCATGAAAAACAATTATACATTATTTATATGTTCCTGACCCTTTGAATTACATTGTACAAAGACAAGAAGTTAAATCCTCTCTCTCTGATTGTATTTTAGTTCCTCCAATGTATTCCATGTTTCTCATAAAGAGTTTCTCCTATTTGCAGAAAATTAGATTTTGAATTATGATGAGTCATCTGCCATGTCACACTCCTAATGCCATGCTAGATTAAAGTTCCTGACTGATGCATATGTTAGATGATGAAAATGTTAGATCCAGCATTCTGTCCTTAATGCAAAACACAAGTATCTTCAGACCTCAAGCTAAAAGCCTGGGTAAAGAGACCACCAAATCAAAGACCAGATTCTGCAAACACAGAAGCTTGGAGAATACATTAATCATACTCCTGTACATAAGGCCACTCCTGTGTTAAAAGTGATCATAGAAACAGACCATAGACTGTTAAATGTGTATGGGCATAAATCCAGTTTTGTCAGAATTCTTTCTACAAATTTACATCTCATTTTTATGCAAACACTTTACATAAGAACAGCCATACTAGGTCAGTCCAATAGTCCATGCAGCCCAATATCCTGTCTTCCAATGGTGGCCACCACCAGATGCTGCAGAGGGAATGAACAGAAAAAGGCAATTATTGAGTGATCCATCCTCTGTTGTGAAATCCATACATCTGCCATCAGAGGTAATGGGACATCCAGAGCGTGAGGTTGCATCCCTGATAACCTTGGGCTACTAGCCACTGGTGGACCTATCATTCATGAACTTATCTAATTATTTTTAACCCAATTTTATTCTCTAAGTTCACAACATTCCCTGACAGTGAGTTCCACAGGGTTGTACATTGTGTGAAGAAGTGGGCATTTAAACCTTCTGCACACTAAATTTTTAGGTACATTTTTTTCAAGGTACATTTTTTTCAACCTTCCCCCAAAATGAACTCACTGTGTATGTTTTATGGGACTGTGCATGGAAAAATGCAATCAGTCTCAAATGGGCAGCATCTCCTACCATTTCCACACATCCCAGTTATATGGATCATGGTTTTATCTGAAATCCTAAATTCACCCTGCGTTTTCAATTGGATATCATGCTCTTCTTCTTCAGTGCTCATTCTAAGCTGTGAACTAAGATTGCTGTATGCTGTAGATCAGCTTTTGTGGTGAACAATTCAATATTGAGGTACCATAACAGAAGGCCACTTGTGATTATATGGGTCTTAAATTCTCTTATGACTATTTACTGGTCTATAAAGTGGGAATGATACTACCTGGCTATTTCAGTAATGTATTACGAGGCTTGATTTTTTTTAAGGTGCTTAAAATGCTTTGAGATGTTCAGATGGAAGGCACTAAAGGTATGGAAGTTTTGCTCTCATTACATATCCAGACGGATTCATTTGAAATCAGAGATCCGTGCTGTATCTTTTTAATAGGTGAAGGGATAAAAGTAAAATATTCTAGTGAATCTGTCCACAAGCATGAGTTTTACAGTGTCAGTTCCAAAGCATTACCCTCCTTATTTTCAAAGGGATTCCTCCTTCTCATTAGCACAGGAACATTATCCTTGCAATTAAGAAAGCCATTTCATTCAGGGAATATAGTTTAAATTGATAATGCATATTTAGTTCCTTTTTTGTAAGAGGATCGTAAGTTTATAAATAAGAATGTGTGAAGAACAGGCAAGGAATAGCATTCATTACACCATATAAGTATATGATCACATGATGTATATGATATGATGCTATGAACTACAGCTGTCTGATGTAGTCTCATTGGAAATCAGGACTGCTTGGGCTCAGGCCGAGGTTCTAGGGAAGCTTAGGAATACAAGCTGAGATTGTTCATATCTCTGCACCCTAGGAGCCCTGGCCATCTTGCCTCACCTCCACAGCCACTGTCTCCACACTCACAAGCCCCAGGCCTACATCACAGCCTCCTGCACAGGGCTGGCATGAGGCATGTTCAGTTGGTTGCCCCCCACATGGCCTGGAGCTTTATTTTTGGCCCTGCCTGCCCAGGTGGTGCATACTTCCTGGGGCTGTATCCTGAAGCTGCAGGCTGTACAAGGTGATGGCATCCCTCCTGCTTGGTGGGGCCCCCAGACCACGGAAGAAGAGGAGGCTGCCGTGGGTGCCAGTGGTGAGGGCGCCCAGGCAGCTCTGCCCCCTGAGCAGCTGGCTCGGGAGCTCTTTGCTCTGCTGGATGAGCAGATGCCATAGACCCACCTGGGCAGAGCTGGAGACCAGGGCCCATTGTGTGGCCACTGGTGACCTGGACCACAGTGCCTCATTTGACCTACGCCCTGCAAATAATTACACCAGCCCTGCTCCTGCAGGACATTCCTCTTGGGGAAGCCACACATCCAACTGATGCTGCAGAGAGATTGATTTCACATGAGCACATGATTTACAAGGCGAGTCTGAGGGATTTGGGTTTATTTAGTCTACAGAAGAGAAAAGGGAGGAAGGATTTGATAGTAGTCTTCAACTACCTGAAGGGAGGTTCCACAGAGGATGGAGAGAGGCTGTTCTCAGTAGTGACAGATGACAGAACAAAGAGCAATGGTCTCACATTGCAGTGGGGGAGGTCTAGACTGGATATTAGGAAAAACTATTTCACGAGGAGGGTGGTGAAGCACTGGAATGTTTTTAAGTCCTGGCTTGACAAAGCCCTGGCAGGGATGCTTTAGTTGGGATTGTTCCTGCTTTTAGCAGGGGATTGGACTCAAGGACCTTCTGAGGTCTCTTCCAACCCTATGATTCTCGGATTCTTCCAAACCCTGAAAACCAAACTATGGTGCTTTGATGGAAGACTTACTGTGGTCTCAACAGTTCTGATAGCTTTATGCTAATGTCTGGTGATGATATGTATGAGACTTCACTGGTTTCACTGGTGATGAATTACTTCCAGTCATGAGAAAAACTTAGGTCTGGAGTAATCCATAAGGTTTTTTTATAACATTGTCCAAGATGCTGATTAGATTGTGGATGTTAGCATGGGTGAATGAGTGAGTCTGTTGCTTCCTTTCAGAGTGACATCTGATACATATCCAAACCAAGGGCTCCATTTTGATGAGCTTCTCAGGTTTTTGCTGCTTGTGTATGTAAGTCCACAAAGGGGAAGGGAGAATGACATTATTTGGGCCTGGAACCATATTGTGTGGTTCCATATCACCCCATGCCCTGTTACCAATCAAAGGAGAGAGGAATCGTATCTTGGCATTTCATTTCCTGGCCTATCTAGCGGGTTTTATGAAAGTGAATTGGCTCAGTTCAGACATAGTAGGGGTGATAATGCTGCTTATTTGGGATTCATGACAGGGAGAGAGCACCACTGGATTTTTTCAACCTTTATCCATGAAGATGTGTCACAGGGCAAATCTCCTCACAGCTCCAAACTTGCACAACCATACTCTTCCTATGGGATTTCTTCTACACTGCTCCTGGCAGCTTTCTGATACAGCAGTTCCAGGGATGCCTCCCTGAGCAAATTGCCTCTTCCTTCAGGGATCCATCAAAGAATTTGCTCCATTCCATGATAGCTTTCCTTGCCCACACACAGCCTGTCCACATTACACTCTTCCACCTCCTCATTTTCTGCCATCTGGCAGGCTTGTCTACACCTTTAATTGGCTGGATTGGGCTCACCTGCTCTGACACAAGGGAGCTGATCCCATTTCTTCTCACAGGGACCAACTACCCTATGATGGAAGGGTTACATACTTTACACACCTTTGCGATTATCAATTAAGTGGTAAGTCTGAGTTTTCGATTATTCTTGGTCATCTCTACAAGGAGTTCTAAAAATTTTTCTTTTGGAGGCCACCCCTACATGGTACTAAAACTTCACGGCCAAGTGTGGGGGCTTCTGCTAGGCCTCTGAGCACCAGGGTTCTGGGTGTCAGTCCTCAGAGCACCTGGGGCCAGTGCTTTGAGTGACCCTGCTTGGCAGACTCCTTGAAACAGGTTGCAGATGCCCAGTGAGACATGGCCCTCCAGTTGACAGCCGCTGACCCATGCCTTTTTAGCATGATGATTATGACCACTTGTCTCTGGTGTTGAATTTGCCATAGTTGTCATGCATGTGACCTATGCCTGTGTCATGCCTGGAGTTACTTGAAGGCCACTGAAAACCTACAGCTGTGTAGCATACAGTGACTTCCTTGCTTACATAAAGATCTTTCTCTCTTTTTCTAGGTCTATTTCCAATGTCAATGTATAATATATCCGTAGGTACTGATACATCTACATATATAATGTGTGTGAGTGTGGTGAGGGAGAGCTGGTCAGAACTTGTTCTGGCAAAACCAAAACTTTTCATGGAAATGTATTATTTTTTGGACAAAGTTTCATCAGGAGGGGGAGGAAGAGGAGAGGGAGGCTGACTCTCTCAATAGTTTGATGATTAGAGTACTGGCAAAGGAAATCCAGATACAAGTCCCTGCTCTGCAATGAGCAACTCTGCTCTGATTCAGGTAGAGCAGGGCATAAAATTGACATCTCCCACATCTTAGACCAATGCCCAGATCACCAGGATGCAATTTTTGTGTGTGGAAACATTAGAAGGGTTTTGTTTTCATTCCAGTGTACCACAAAACCACATTTTGAAACCATGAAAGTTGCCATGAAACAGAATTGTGACCCTTCACACACAGAGAGCATGGGTGTTATTTTTTTCTCAGAGGAATATCTAAACTGCAGTGAAGTGGTGTGATTGCAGCATGTGTTAGGCACACCTGAGTCAGATAATTAAATACAGCAGCAAAGCCACCGGGCCCCAGGTGGAAGCATAGGCTAGCTGTCCAAGTATGTATGAAGAGGACTGTATTTGGGCAGCTAGCTGGTGTCACCCTCATCACTCTGCTATTTTTAACCTGTAAGCATATAATGTAAGCTTATATGTGCACACTTCTAAGCTGCTGTGTAGGCATACCCAGAGAGACAGACATGTAGACACCAAATAAATGGGAAACAATATAAAAACTTTTCAGTGAGACAGCGTTTATAGTGGACCACTATTACTATAAATTGCCATCAGCTGTTATTTAATACTACATTACAATGTGATGCCTTGAGAATTCTAAGCATGCCATGAATCAGTTCCTCATTGCTATGTTGCTGAATTGGATTAGAATTTCAGATGACCAGGGGAAAGGAGAAAAGTAATAAAGAAAGGGAACTCTGTGACTGCGACCCCAACTTACAAATTCTGTAAATGTTATTTCCATTCTGAACTACAGTTCATTATAATCACAACTTTCTGAAACAAATGCCACAAGCCATAATGGGGGCATCTGTGTGAAGATAAAAAAATTGAGAATGAGTGTCTTTGTGAAGTAAACCTTAATGGAATTTTTGGTGATGTTTTGTTTTAGCACATTGGCTCTTAAGACAATTTTAGAAATGCCAAGCTGTAAATATTTAGGAATATTTCCTAAGCAAGAAGCTCATGTGTATTGCAAAATAATGCAAGACTGTCAAAAATACGGAAATAACTCTAAGGCTTTATTACTGGACTGTGTAAAAATTATCCACATTTGAAAGATGGCTTGAAAAGAGCATTTTAATTTAAGAAAGAAACAAAGTAAATTTTATCCTATTTAATTTTTTTAAAGAAATGAAAGGGAGATTTTTCAAAGACATCTATAAAGTCTGTATATCTGTTCCCAGGAATGAGATAGAAACTGGGCATCTAAATCCTTGAGGGAGCTGTGGATATCTCTCTGATATGTAATATCATGTGAAATGGGTAGTCAATGCAAAAGACTCAAACATAGGCCCAGTCCTTCAAGATATACTGTGCAAGTGCTCCTTAAGGCAACATGGAGTCCCACTAACTGCAATGGGATTACACCCAGGTCTTCCTGCAAAAATCATCAGATGGGATTGGGACTGTCACGGGGTATATGTAACCCAGACCAGTCCAGCAGACAAGGGGTTAATGCTGGTACTGCTCCACCAGAGCTGATGGACAGCCTTACAACAGATGAGAGAATATAAGAGCTGCAAAGAGGAGGTGAGGCAGTTGCCAGAGGAGCAAGCAGGTAGGAGAAGGAAACGTTGGCCAGCATGCAGCAGAGAAGCCCCACAGAGACATCCTGAGAAAGGACAACTGGATTTACAGGCTGGAAGAGCCTACATTAACTGGGAAGGTTGAAGGTGCTGGAATGCATTGAATGGGTGGGCTTAGGTTCCCTTAGCAACTCCTGAGAGATTTAAGGATTCGGGGGGCTGCCAGGCCTGCTGAGCACCAGGAGTTGCTGACTTTGTCTAATATCAGGGAAAAACCACATTCCTTAACGGAACTCAGGCAAAGGGAACTGACAAGATACCCGGAGATCAAGCCAACCCTGGTACAATGCTCTGTCTGGCCTCAGCTAATGTTGCATGGACAAAAAGCTCATAGGAACCCTTAGTTGGGCTTGAATATGTAGTGAACAGATTTTTAGTCTTGTGGATAGAGTAAGTATCTTTTCACTCAGCAAGTTAACTGTTGGTTATTGTCCCAATCGAAATACTTAGAAATCTCAGTCTGACCTGAATAGATGTAAAAGAAAATCTCTGATCTCCAACAAATGTGGTATATATGCCCATTGTGCATGCAACAAATAGTAGCAAACTTGCTTAAGGCAATTGAGCTGGTTGAATATTGAATTTTTTGGGCTGGCAAAAATAAGAAATAAGTTTCATTTGCGTCATACTGAAAATCATATTTTTCAGACTTTTGGTGAATTGAAAAGTAAATAAAAAACAAACAAATGAGATCTCTGCTGAAACAGAATGTTATCATATCCAAAATGTTTAGTCCTTTTTTTTTTGTTTAGCTGAAACTATTTGACCCACTTCACATGAATTAACACAGAGAACTGAGTCACCTGAAACTGCATGTTTTTGCAAATAAAATACTCACTAAAATTTTTTTTGGCCCTGTTCTAGGAAGAAATGACCATCTTTGAGGAATCTGGAGTTGAGAACCTCAAACCATTTATTATATTACCCTTCCCTTTTCCCATCACCTTGGCACTACTGCTTTTCTCAATATAAGGACTGATGACGATGGTGATGTTATAATGGACTAACAGGCATGATATCGGCTACTAGAAGATTTACCTGGTATTACTCGTGTCCTTAACTCAATTACTTTTTGTTTTTCTTCATTTAAATCATTGCTCTGGGGTGCTGCTGGGGATGAGGGGTTCCACAGGCAGACTTCCCCAGGGAGAGAAGACTACCCCAGCCTTCTCTCACCACAGCAGCTTGGGGCCAGATGAGAAGTGCCTCTCCATGGCTGCTGCAGCTCCAAAGGGCACAGTCGGGGGAGTGGTGCATCTGCCCCCTGCACTGCCCAGGCAGAGAGGAATACAGCAAAGAATGCACTTTCCCCTCACTCCCTGGTGAAGGGGAACAGCCAGCGATGTTTCTGGACAAATGGGGGAGGGGGAGAAGCTGCAGCCTCCCCGCCCTCTCTAAAGGGTATCTGGGGTGTGGGAGGCTCCAGCCTGAGTCAGTCCTGCATATGGGGGACATGGCCCCAGCCACCTGCATGGTGATTCCGTCTATTTACTGTATGGTTTTATGCATCCCCATATGCATCTGGGGGGATGGGGACTTCAGACCCTCCACCCCCACCTCCCACCAAATTCGTACCTTGCTTTCAGTTATGATAAGAGGAAGCTGTATACCAAATCCTTTTAGGAGAAGTTCTTTTTATGCATCTCCAAATGGATCAGGGGTGGGAGGAGGAGCTTCATCCCCTCCCCCTCAGAACCAAACCCTGACATTGCTTTAAATTATGATAAGAGGAAGCCGCATACCAAATTTGGTGATCTTAACTCTTACCATTTGGGAGGAGTTCTCGAACAAATGGACGGACGGACTGACAGACAGACAGACTCGCTTGCTCACAGACAAACTCTTTCAAATACATAGTAGATTTCAAATCCCAGTCTCATTTTCTGATGAATAGATTTTGTTACTTTCATGGGATTTCTTTATAAATGTTACATTTGTGCACCAAGCACCCCATCTTCAAATGGATGGAACCAGATGAAGACAGTACCACAAGTATCATGGGAACTCCAGCTCAGTTTCCCAACATTAAAAGTTCTGAATGGTCCTGATAAACATCTAGATTTTTGAACCCCCTCACCTAACTTTATCTATCCCGTAAACCTTTAGAGGTTCACCTAGTATTAATTAATTGACTCCGATGAGGGCAGTATGGTTGTAACCTGAATCACAGTAACTATAATGTCATTTCTATTGATATCACTAAGAGCTAGCGTACACTGAGTTCACAACGTTGCTTTTTAGTCCTCTTATCAAGATACTGAAAGTCCAAAGAAGAGTAACAAAAATTATGAGAAAGAGGGAGAGATGCAATTGTGAGGAATGATGAAAGAGCTATAGACCTATTGCTTGACTCAGTGATGACTTTGGGTGGAAATGCCAGTTCTGAAGGTGATATAAAGCCCAAGATGGAGAAGAAATCATTAAGGTGACAGAAGAGGTTATACTTATGTATGATAAAAAATAAGAGGAAAAATTAGGCTAACTGCCAGGAATCTTCTTAAAGACAGATTAGGTTGTGGAAAAGTTTCGTAGGAAATTTGTTTTCTAGACTGGATAACATATTTGGAAATCTACTTTAAAGACCTGTACTACATTTGCAGGAAGATGGACTAGAAAACCTAAACGCTCTTTCTCACTTTTAACATCTATGACTGTATGATTCATAGGCGGACAAGGTAGGTGAGGTAATGTCTTTTATTAGATGAATTTCTTGTGAGACACAAGCTTTCTTCTTCAGCTCTGAGGGGTAGGGGGGTGGGGAGGACAGGTACTCTGAGCATCATAACCCTAAATGATAGGTGGAACAGATTGTTTAGCATAAGTAGTTAGCTCATATTCTAAGGCACCATTGCACTCATATACGATTCATTTAAGGTAATTTCATTTGTAATGCCTGTGGGTGGTCTCACTGGTCATTGATTGCAGGTGAACTCTTTAAATGAACATGTTCTCATTTCCCTAATCACTATTTTACAGTAGACTTTGCTATAATGTCTAGCATGTTTTCTATACCTACTGTTTTACGTGACTCAGAGGTTCATTTCATGTCACATTGCAAATCCCAGCAACTAAATCATCATTAGCCCTCCATGCTGATTCAAAAAAGATTTGAAAAACAATTCTAAATTGACGGGCTGCAGGAAACACATTTTGGCCAATTAGCTGCATCAGTGAAATGTTTTGGTGCAATTCTGGCACAGGAGAAAATTAATTTTGAGTGTCTTATTTATTGCAAGCATTTCCTGCCTTTTCTTTTTGCTTGTCTCACTGAAATCCTTTTGGTGAAACGTGAAGCTTGGTATTTTCCTTTCTTTATAAGTAGTAAAATTACTATTGAAACTTCTGCTCTGAGGTTGCGTCTAGACTGGCAAGATTTTGCGTGCGCTAAAACTTGCCACCTGTCTACACTGGCCGCTTGAATTTGCGCAAGAGCACTGACGTTCTACTGTAAGAAATCAATGCTTCTTGCGCAAATACTTTGACGCTCAAGGTCAGGGATAAGCCCTCTTGCGCAAAAATACTTGCGCAAGAGGGCCAGTGTACACAGGCACCTTAATTTCTTGCGCAAAAGCGCGACTATACTGGGCACGGATGCTTTTGCGCAAAAGATGTCTTTTGCGCAAATGCATCTGTGCCAATCTAGATGCTCTTTTGCGCAAACACTTTTAACGGAAAAACTTTTCCGTTAAAAGTATTTGCGCTAAATCATGCCAGTCTAGACGCAGCATGAGTGTTTGCAGGGTGCATTTCAGGCAAATATTTCTTCTGATTTGTACCAACTGTTGAAGCTCTCCATCTCTCATATTCTTGAAGGTCTCCATCTCACATACATCTCGCTATCATTCTATTCAGCTCTAAAATTTGACAGCAAGTTTTGATAACATCAGCTTTTTCTGAATCTTGTTAATGGTGATGGTGAAGTACAGATATCTGGACTCTTGTATGTACAAAGTATAAGACTCATTATCCTGCTCCCCCTATTTCTTCTAAACCTCTGCTTATGCTTTCCTTGTATTCTCGTGAAGAACCATGACAAAAATTGTTTTTACGATATTCCTGACTCAGAAATAGTATCCAAGGAAATTTTTTTTGAGAGAGCTGCTTCTTGTGACATTTCCAGACACATTTTGCAAGCTCAAGAGAAATACTATTCAAATTATTCACTGGAAATATATTACCTGATGGATTTTGCCTTTTTGTTCTGTGAACAATTGATTTCTGTACAAATCCTGATAACCACGTGTTTTACAAGTATTCACTAACTAGATTGGATGAACCATGTTCAGCCTGTGGGCTGTTTGCAAATGATTGTTACTCATTATTTGTGGCCTATGAGTGTTCGCCAAAGTTGCTTAGGGTTTTCTTTCTGCCCTTTAGATGAGTGAAATAATTTATATAAGGTAATGAATGACTAATAGGGATGAATGAATAACAAATACTCTTGATAGCATATGAATACTCTCGTTCTGAGGAGAATACAAGCACTCAAATGTAGAACAGACATTCTCAAAACACTTAAGTAAAGGGATCTTCCATTAATGTGCATGTTCATATCAGCAAATAAAAGCAGCATCAATGTGTAGTGGGAATTCAGACCAGTGTTTGTGAATGCTGGGTTTTGCAATATCGAACTAGCTCTACTCAGATGGGAAAGTTAACAATTTTTCAGTAGCTGTGTGCTGGGACACTTTTGTATTATTTTTTCTGATTTTTGTAAGCAAGTAGTTTTTAACTGAGCTGAAACTTGGGAGTACGCAGGATAAAGCAGAGTCCCTTTCCGGTCCAGATGCAAGCACCTGGAAAAGTCTGAGAGCCAGAAATCTAGAAAACATTTGAACCCATTTACCTTTGTAAAACCCATTATGCTATGTATGTCACTTTAATGCTCTGTCTCTGTCAAGTGACAATTCATGTGCTCTAATTGATATCTTTCTCCATTTTCGTGGTCTGGGCAGAAGTTGATTATTAGTGCTTCTGATTAACTATTTTGCTTTTGAACAGTAAAAACATGTTCAATTGTTTTTATAAACTTTATAGAACAAACATATATTTGTATGTATGCTAGACTGAATTTCAACATGCTACCTATTAATGTTTTTTACTTGTATTTTGGGCCAAATGATCCTTAGAACTGATCTGATTTTTTTTTCAGGGAACAAAATTTGCAGGTTGCAGGTCTTACAGTGCTTGATGATGTGAATGCATGAGATAAATAGTGATCCTTGATGTGGTTTGTTCAAATAAGCACTAACATTCACACATGCAGATATGTGAATAAATAATTATTAGTTCTGTCATTCTTCTATCACTGTTATAACAAAAGTAGCTTACGTCAATGAGGTTGCTGCACAAATTGCACATCACTCAAGGCAATACTGTGACAGTGAGTGATGGATTAGCTCAGTGTTTCTTACCTTTTCAGGTTGGTGACCCCTGAACTGAAAATAAAATGATCATGATCATCTTACACGTATTAAAAAAATCTATTAAGTTATTATCTTTGTTTTTATTGTAACAATCTTTTCAGTGCCTCATAATCCCTTGATTGCTTTTTGTGACCCTGCCATTTGAAAAGCATTTAACTAGATGAACCACAGGTCTTTCCATATGTAGTCAATAAGCCAGATACTAGATGCCCTTGCATGGGTGTGGAAAGCAGTGAGATGGAATCATCCTTAAGGGATGGGCCACTAGAATCCCCCAATTTGTATTCTTTGGGCCCGATCTGAAACCTCTCAAAGTCAATACAAGTTTTCCATTGTCTGCAATAGGGTTTAAATAAAACCTTTTGAGCACTTGATGCAGGAGTGTTAGGAACATCAGAGGTGCTACATACCTCACAAGGGATGTGGCTGAGCAAGGTAGGGGATATGGCCATCCCCACCTGTTGAACATAGATGGGCAGCTCAAAGTCACCACTAGGAGAAGTGCTGCCCCTCAGCATGCAGGCAGAACATCTCTGAGGCTGTGTCTATACTGGTGCGATCTTGCGCCAGAGCTATGCAAATGAGGCTCAGCGTGGAATATCGCCGAGCCTCATTTGCACAACTAATGAGCCACCATTTTTGCGGAAGAGAAACCCTCTTGCGCAAAGCCGTTATGCTGATTATTTTCAGGCATAACGGCTTTGTGCAAGAGGGTTTTTCTTGTGCAAGAAGGGACAGTGTAGACAGCTCCGTCTTGCGCAAGAGCCTCTTCCGCAAAAATGGCGGCTCATTAGTTATGCAAATGAGGCTTGGCGATATTCCACGCTGAGCCTCATTTGCATAGCTCTGGCGCAAGATCGCGCCAGTATAGACACAGCCTGAGAGTCTCTCTTCTGCAGGCCGATTGCATTCACCAGCTGGTGCAGGCTCCTTTGCGCTCATCTATCCCCATCACACAGATATTGTTGTGAAAGCCACAATATAGCTATGTTGCATGATACAGACTTCCTTTCCAAAACTGCATTTGCAAAATCTATCCTTGTGATTCTTTTAACTTTTATAACTATCACCTGCCTGGCTTCATTGCTGGAACTGATTGCATGTTCTCTGTCATTTATCATACTCTCAGGATGAAATTCGCTCCAGTGTACAAGGCCAGCTCTAGGCCAATGTACCACATGGCCTTAAAAAACTGAAGTAAGACTCGCATAATGCTTTGGCCTTGTGCAGTTCCTCTTTATAGAGTGAATTTCATCCTGGGAAGTGTTAGTTCAGCCCACAGCACTGAAAGTTCAGTCAAGGACAATGTTAAAAATGTAAAGACAACTTGTGTTTTTTCCTAATCGCACAATTCTAAATAAAGCAACAGATGTACCAGTAAGTAAGACCAAATGGTCCAAATGATTCATATTAGCATATCTCAAGCATTCATGGCTTTCTGTGTGCATGTGTGCACATGAATGTGAAATAATAAGATGTGAATTCCCAGGCATAGTTTTTATCTTACACCGAGGATATGTCTACACTACATGGCTCCGTCGACGGAGCCATGCAGATGAGGATTGTGGACATAGCAAAATGAAGCAGCGATTTAAATAATCACCGCTTCATTTACATCAAAATGTCTGTCGCGCTGTGCCGATCAGCTGTTTGTTGGCACAGCGTGGTAGTCTGGACGCTCGGCAGTCGACATCAAAAGCCTTTGTCGACTGCCCCGTTATGCCTCGTGGGATGAGGTTTACCGGGGCGGTTGACAAAGGCTTTTGATGTTGACTGCTGAGCATCCAGACTACCGTGCTGTGCCGACAAACAGCTGATTGGCACAGCGCGGCAGCCATTTTGATGTAAATGAAGCGGCGATTATTTAAATCGCCGCCTCATTTTGCTATGTCTACAACCCTCATCTACATGGCTCTGTCAATGGAGCCATGTAGTGTAGACATACCCTGATTGTCCCAATAATACACCGCAACTCAGGGTACATTTTGATGATGCATCATCTAGGATAGATAGCAGTGTGGTCAAGGCACTATACATGGATGCATAAAACATGGGATGAAATTCCAGTTTTTCCATAAACTTTTTGTATGATCTTGAGGAAGTCCATTAATCTCTGTAATTCAGTTCCTCATCTGCAGAATGGCATAATAATCCCTTCTTTCTCCCCTGCTTTGCCTGTCTTGTCTAATTAGAGTGCAAATTTTAGAAACAGAGATTGTTGTATCATATGCATATACATACTTGACACCAGCAGGACATTATCTCACAATAACCCAGAAAGAACCCAGTTTATCTTCGGAACATTTCTTTCAGAGGCATAAAATCATTTCCTTCCTTCTTGGGTAAAATCCTATAGTTAGTTCAGATAGCCCTCCATAGAGAAAGCAGAAGCTCCTAACCACCAATAAACTACTACATGGAGTTCCCAAGAGACACTTACGTATAGCTCAGAGAGTTTTTGCTGGCAAGTAAGGCCTTTAATCCCATTGAAGTATTACTTGTTCCCTGCCATAAATCTACTGATTATCATCCAGCCAAGATAACAGAGCTAGATTGGATTTTTATGGCATCTCTAGCTCCCAGAGTAAATGGCCCACATACCTACTAAATTATAATTATAGCACATGCAAACATTACATGTATGTGCAAAGGCCAGCTACATGTGCCCAGTCTACAATGTAAGTGAGGGGGTATGAACCCTAAAATTCACAAATTTTAAAATGCTTTGGCAGAGCTTCTGTACTACTGTGCAAACAAAACCCTCCCCCAGTAAAGCAGACTTCATGTTTTTTTAAAGTCTCTGAGATATCCCAACTCCCCCCATCACTTGAAGTCATATATAAATACATTTTTGATATTCAAATAATATTTCATTTTTAATTATGCCATTAGTTTTGATTTTTCCCTGACCCAGAAGGCTTAAGAATGATGGTGTGCCATGCAATTCATCACAGAAGAGACATGCTCCGATGATGTATAGTTTAAGTGCTATCAATCCAGTGATGTATTTTAGTGTAGGAATATGAGAATGAAGTTGAAAAATGAAGTACATATATTATGTATTGTTGAAGGATCCTGATGAAATCCTAGGCAGAATCATTAGTTATAGTCAACATGTGCCAGACTCTGAGTACCGGCCTGCTCATAACAGCCATTTTGTACATCAAGTGTTGAACTAATGAGAATTTCTGTTTGTACTTTACGTACCAAAATTAGGCTTTTTGTTTTACACATTTACTTATGTTTATATATTTATCTATAAGGTGCTACTTCTAGGCAATCTGTGTAATCTTTAAAACATCAAATAATCACATTTTTACATCAAAACATGTCAAATTATGAGACCTCCAAAGAAACCTCTGAGCAAAAAAGAAAACAAAAGTTCAAACAAATTAGTCAGATCACTCTTCAAAAATACCCCTTAGGAGAAAAAAGCCTTGCTAGTTCCTTAGACTTATAGCATACCCAGCAGGGCAACAATCTCTGTGTATGGAAGCCCCCTGAAGCAAGTGAACTCCAGAGCTGAGGGGCTTCTACTGAGAAGCTGTTGTGTCCAAAAACCCAAGACAGACGAATGTAGGGCAAATTTTTGAGAGATCCTCACACAGATTTTCAAAAGAGTTTAGTATAGTAGGTGCCAAACTGTGTAAAAAATCTGGCTACCAATCTCAAAAGGGAGTCAAAGGCACTTTTGAAAACCTGACCTTTCTTTAGGTGCTGAAATGGGAGCTATGCACTTCTGTTGGCAACAAACACTTCACTAGTTATGGAGTGAATCCAAAAGTATCATCTAGCAAACCAGACACTGGAAAACCATAATCAACTGACAGTACAGGCACAGTTGAGGATACACCCTCAAAAATGCACATTTTGTTAACAGAGTGGGCCCCTAATGGAAGAGCAAAATTAATACAGTCCACTTTTTCTGAATGTTTCACTGAGCCAACTGGCATCACCTCTACCTTGCATAAGATGAACTCTCAGCCTCATACGACAGAGAAATATTTGGAAATTAGGAGGACTGATTACATAGGTTCAATGAGAAAGTTAGTGAACAAAATATCATTTGCATGATACTGTAACTGCAGCAGATTGCTTCACTGTCTTCACTAAAGGGGAAGTCTTGCATGACCAACTCTGGCTATGAAAGTTGTATGGAGGAAGCGGCTTCCAGGGATGCGAAACTTCTGCTGAGGAGTTGCTGTATCTAAAGACTCAACACAAACAAATGTAGTGCAAATTTTCACGAGATCTGTACCTACAATTACCACATACTGTAACTCTCAAGTCACTGGTGCATTTGTTCAGTGCTAATCTCAAATCTCTCGGAGGAAAGAATAGAGTCATTCAATACAAGTGTTACAAGAAATTCTATTTGAATACTGGGAATAGTTTTTATGAACGTTTGCAATTATGCATTAGATATCTATTTAATCAATTCTTTCTAACCTCTTCTATACTGAAAGCCCCATTTTATACTGGAATGATGTTGGAGCCCCACCTTTTGTAGTGGGGCATCCCACCCATTTAGCTATACGACAAGATAGGGGGTCACTTCCTGTTTGCCACACCCAGGTTGAAGACCAACATTTGACATTATTATAAAGGATAAGCCAGACTGTCTCCTGCCGCCATGAGTAATGCTGATGGAATCACAGAAGGTTCCTTTTTATAGTCGATGAAAGAAGAATTTCTGGGAGGATCATCTGGTTTGCACAGCCAACACTCAGGATATGTCTACACTATGGGACAAGGTCGCATTAAGATACGCCAACTTCAGCTACGTTAATTGCATAGCTGAAATTGAAGTAGCTTAACTCAACTTTTGGTGCTGTCCCTATTGCAGGAAGTCGAAGTGAGAACACTCTCCTTTCAACTTCCCTTAGTCCTTGCGGAAGCAGGACTACCAGCATCAACCATAGTGCCCTTCTCAGTTTGAATTAGCTGTCTTAACTAGACCCGTTAATTCAAACCCTGGAAGATTGACAGCGGCAGCTTTGATCATTCTCTGTAGACGTACTCTCAGGGTCTTCCATGGAGTGAGGCAAAATATGATCTTACTAGCCAGCGGGAGAATGATACCAGAGGAAATTCAACAAAAGAGATGAACAATTCCTGCAGAGGGCACAAGTTGGCCCTTAATCTGTTAATATCAATTTATATTTATTATTCTAAAAATGCTTTATTTTATCATAGTTAACTCAGTACAGTATTTGGGACACTTAATTTAGTTATCAATTTTCTTTTTTTAATTGGGTGCATCCAAAGCACCTTAGCTACTGACTGTTAAATAAAAATGCATTAAAATTGCCCATGTAAACAATATTTTAATAAGAGATTCACAGGGGAAATATATTTCCCACAAATATTAACCCCAAATATAGTCTGACATAAAATATTACTTATTTTTCTAGGCAATGGAATATCAGAAGCCTCTCTCTATTTTTGCCTCTCTCTCATGTGCTTCTAATGAGACTATCGCTGTAGTATTTGGTTATATTACTTTGTTAGCATGTTATCAATATGTCAAAAAATAAAAACTATTTCAAACTGATCTAATGCACCCTGGAACTGAAAATGTACTGGGAAGATTGAAAAGGGTAAATCTGAACCTATTAAAATGTTAATTGCCAAATATTTCTTCTGAGTCTTTCTGATAACCTACTTTCTAGTACATAAATGCTATTGCAATCTTATGACATAAGAAGAATACAGTTTTAGACAGCAGAGAAGGCTTTAAGGTATAATCTCAAAACACTGACTGAAAGGATCCATTTTTTCCCTCACAAATGAACCCACCAAATTAGTTTGTGTAGAAGCACTTGGTCCTGAAGAACTTCCAGAAGATTCTGGAGATAAAGCACACCACTCCAAAAACATAACTAAACTGCATTAATTAACACAATACATCAACTTGCCAGCTGAAATGTGTGACCAGTGCAAACAAGCTAGTGTGAAAATATATTGACCTAAACAGTCAAAGGTGTCACTGTCTGATATCAAACAGCTTTAAACAAGATTCAGGGCTTGGAGTATGGGGACCTTAGCTTGTTTAACACCATAGAAAACACACCATTAAAATTATTTTAAACTTTTTATTAAAGATTCAGAAAAGAAGGAAAAATGGTTAAAAGCGTTTGAAACATAAAGCTGTAAAAATGCTTTCATTTTAGCAACATCCCTTGTGCCCTTTCACTTTAGCTGGAGTTTTTAGAAGGAAAATTCCCTTTCTTTGACCATCTCCATGGCATCAAAAAATGATAATTGTCATTTTATGGGAGAAAAGAGGTGTTGAAAAATGCTGGAGCTGTTGTTAGGAATGTTGTTTAAGTTTGATCTTTTTCTTAAAAAGACAAACCAAGAAAAAACACATACAAAAGGGGAGCAAAAAGTACAGCAAAGATAAAAATGCAGCTTCCCTTTCTGTTGTTTTTCCTTGCAGCCTCTCTGCTGGAGAAACAAAGACAGAGACCAGAGTCCTATCAGCCACTCCACTCAGCTTGGCTAACTTGTACCAGTGCTGACCTGTTTAGGTCATTGTTTGTAGCTGCTTCTCTGCTCACAGGCTTACAACAGTGTTGCGAAGTATACATTCTTGGCTTGTTAAGCCAGACTCTTATAAGATGGAAGGCAAAAGGAGAGGGAAAAGAGAAAAATTAAAATAGGGAAGGGAAAGGACAACTGGAAGTATAAGGTGGGGTAACAAAACCTCACATCCCAGGTGATACTTACTTGGGATTTAACTGACATCAAAAGAGTTGGCAATGCCATCTGAGCCTCCCATCCAACCAGGGCATTTCTCAGAATCAGGATGACAAAGGCCTGGGACCCAGGAGATGATGGGTTTGGCAGCCATGATGGTGAAGTTATTGTAGCAAGCTAGTTTTTCTTCCCAAAGTCTTTTTCTTAAAGACCCCCAAAGAGAATGATGGGGTAGGATAGCCCATCTCCTCATTATTTTGTCCACCAATTAGATTGAATAGCTGACATACTAATTTTGGTTTATTCATTGTCAGTCACCTCCTCTTGTTTACATGGCTGACCCTAGCAAAGTCCTTGAGTTGTATGAAGGAGCCTTTTTCTTTGGACTGGAATTCAGTCTGTCTGTTTCCCTTTCATACCACCAACATTTATTAGTCATTATTACAACATCTAATGAACTTTCATTCACTTTTTTACACTGAGCTGGAGAACACCCTTCTCCCCTCACCAGAGGAGCTCTGAGACAGCCCAGCCCTGTCCCCTCACATGTTCAGATCAGCCGCAGGGCAGCCGCACTGAGCTTCCCCTCCCTTCCCCAGACCCAACTTGCCTGTTCCAGGGAAAGCTGCAGCAGCATCTCTTGATTCAAAGTCACTTTTGATATGCCCTGTGAAGGTTCTGGGGCCCAGTAACCCTACCCTGGAGTTCCTGAATAGAGTATATCAAAAGCATCTTTGAATCAAGAACACTTTCCCCAGAGCAAGTTCAGGTACCGCAAAGGTGGCTAGGCCCCTGGCTCTATTTAACTGCCTGCACCTCTGGGAAATTATCCCCATTGCTTCTCCTGCCCGCTGCCAGCAGGCCTGGCTGTAGTGCTTCAGTGAAGGTGCTAGTACACTGAAGGGATAGCTTCTCCTATTGGAGTAGTTAATTCATCTCAGTGAGAGGTGGTAGCTACACTGGCAGGGGAAGCCCTCCTGTTGACGTAGTACTGTCTACACTGGGGATTAGGTAGGTTGGTATCACAACATTACTCAGGGGTGTGGATTTTTTACACTCCTGAGCAACATAGTTATATCCATGTAAATTTATAGTATAGACTTGATTGAAATCGAACATCCCCACTGTTACATGTTTCAGCCCTCACAGAGACATGGATTTATAAGAGGAGTCTGGCAATGCATCTCCAATGTTCAGCGAACAAAAAACACCATTTGCCAACATCCTAAATGTGCTAGCAGGATGCAGAAATAAATGCTATTATCAAAAATGTGGCTTGAGTCTAACACAGCTCCACACATGCTTGGCTCAGTGACTTCCACACATGTACCCAGATGAATGTGCACAAGTCAGGCACCTTTAGCATGAGTGCAAAGACATATTTCTTTGGGACCCAAAAATCAAGCACAGAATCTTAAATGCTTGTGAAGAGACACAACCTAAGTTTTACGTCTCACGAAGAGTGAAAAGGTCTGGCAGTTGTCTAGTTGCCAGCACCCGGCTTCAAACAGTTAACAGCTAGTTTGATAACATATTGATAAATGCTTCACAGTTCTACTCATTTCACTTTCTAGAATCTGTATTTTGTGATTGCCAGGGGCAGAGCTAAATTGTGTGAGATCAAAATGGCCATTCTATCAATATACTAGTATGTATTAATTCCTCTAAATATGTTTAAACAGATTTCTGAATGAAAAATATGGCTTTATAAGACATATTTCAAAAGAAATTCTTCACAAGACAATTTTTGCCAAATAGCTTATCAGGTTTTTTTAAAATAAAGATTTTTAAATACTAATCCTATGTCAAAGAAAAATGAGCACAGGTTCTAGTAATAGGGTGCTTTTACCTGCAAGATGCTATTAATGCTGGAGCCTACTTAAATTCAAACTTAGCAAAGTGACTTCATCTGGGATCGTTATCGGAAATGGGCTCAACCCACATAATTCAAACCTGGAGTCTGAACACACTGAGGTTTGATAGTGTTTGGTTTTGTTTCGACCCATGGGAGGAAAAAAGCAGGGACCTAGGAAAATTCTTTAACCACTTCTGAATTCAGATTTCAAATCTTCACAGAAATGGTGATATAGTTTGAGCTTATCTCTATTAATTACTAGAAACCTGAGCTTTTCAGGAGCTTTTTGAACTCAATGCAACAAAAAAAAAATGAGTAAATCCCACTTTATTGTTAACTGCAGGGCTAGCAGACCCTCTTCCAATTGTCTTAGATTATTATGTTCTGTGCTCTGTAGGGAGCCAGGCTTTTCAAGCATTGCAATTTTCATACAGTATGCAATCATTACATCACAATCCTGAGTAAATGCAGCTGTGGAAGTTAAGAAGTCATGGAAATTACTCTGGAGTGATTTCTACTGTGCTTCAATGTTCCAGTGTTCCAGTTCCACTAAATCACATATGTGGCACTCCTTAATTCTAAAATCTTAATTGTGATAAATGATATAGGGGTAATGTTTGTCCCCCCTCACCTGCCTCCCCTCCTGTGTAGCTAAAGGAGGGAAGGATTTGCGGATGTAGCACTAGGGAGGTGTGTGAGTGTACATCTCAGATCTCTAGAAGCATTCTGCAATGCTGTACCTCTAAGAGGATGTGGTATGTAGCTACACAATTTTTTTTCTTGTGAATGGCACCTTTAAATTTGTACAAATATGTTACCTGCTGGAAGTAGCTTCCATTTTGCACTCTGTTCTGATACAATCTGTAGCAGAAGAGAAATGTTCAAGACTGGACAGAGGTAGGTTGTGTAGCCCCCCTCTGCACATGGGTGAATTTAATCTGCCATGAAGATCTCTTTAATGTGCAAGTCTTTCCATATAATTTAGCTGGTTAATTTGTGGCCCTCATAATATTAAACATTCATGTAGTTTCTTAAATAGAGAACATAATTATTACCCACCAAAAAGGTAATGTCACACAATGCTTGAACCCTAATCCTGCAATTTCTACAAATATACAGAAAAAAAACCCCTCCCTTAAAAGTCTGTGGGATTTCTGAGAACCTTTTATTTTGCATATGTAGCTCCAGGGCACCTTTCTGGAAATTTTCCTTGCTCCTTAAAGCACTCGGTTAAGGGAGGCATAGATCAAAAAGAGATTTAAGTCAAAACAAGTTTTTGAAGGAAAAAATGCTCCTTGTAATAGCTCTAGGCGGTCTTTGAAAAGGGAGCAAATAACAACCACAACAAAAAATTGCATTTGTTTAGCATCCATTGCAGCACAGTTATCCTTAGGCTTTTGACAAAACTTGCTTGTTTGTATAAAAGAAAAGTTGAGAGATCATTGAATATGAATTTATGTAAACCACAATGAAAACTTTCAAACAACTGCTTATAACAACTGTTCTATTAAGTCACTCTTTTCACTTTTCTTGAGTTTAGGGGAAAAGAAAGGTCACATTTCATAGCTTCCTTTCTCAGTTTTCAAATGTATTTGAGTTGGGTGCCATAAAGTGCATGAGTGTGAAGTATCTAGGCTTGGGAAGGTATTTAAAGATATGATATTTGATTTATAAGAACGTAAGAACAGCCATACTGGGTCAGACCAAAGGTCTGTCTAGCCCAGTAGCCTGTCTTCTGATAGAGGCCAATGCCAGGTGCACCAGAGAGAATAAACAGAACAGGCAATCCTCAAGTGATCCATCCCCAGCTTCCTACAAACAGAGGCTAGGGACACCATGGATAATAGCCATTGATGGACCTAACCTCCATGAATTTATTTAGGTCTTTTTTAACACCGTTATACTCTCGGACTTGACAACATCCTCTGGCAAGGAGTTCAACAGGTTTATTGTGTGTTGTGTGAAGAAATACTTCTTTTTGTTTGTTTTAAACCTGCTACCTATTCATTTCATTTGGTGACCCCTAGTTCTTGTAACTCTTCTTTTCCCACACCAATCATGATTTTATACACCTCCATCATATCTCCCCCTTAGTTGTCTCTTTCCCAAGATGAAAAGTCCCATGCCACTGCAGGGTAGAAGGGTGAACCCTGAGCCTTGTGAACCCAATCAAAAGTAAGCCTTGTGCCAGTTTGACCCCCAGGCTCTGTCGGACAGGAGGAAGGAAGTGGTTCCGCGTAGCTTTGCATGCTGCAGGGAGCACTTCCCTGCAGTGTTCAAAGCTGTGCGGAGACACCTGTGTCTATCCCCCCAGAAGCTGTACCAGGTAGGTGCTCTCATCCACTGCCCCCTCCTTTACCACCCACCCAGACCCTGCACTTCTACACCATTCCTGCACCCTCCTCCCACACAGACCCCACTACCATCCCCACTCTACTCCTGCATTCTCACTCTCAGACCCCCTAGCCCAGTCCTGCACCCTTCTTCCCACCTAGCTCCCTTACTCTCACCTCACTCTTGCATCCTCTCCCTCCCTCCCAGATCTTGCACCTTCCTCCAGCCTAGACCCCACCCCCAACCCTCAGCCTGCTGCTGCACCTTATTTTCCACCCACAGCCTTCAGCCCCAGGCTACTACATCACTGTCCCTCCTGACCAGACCCTACACCCTCATCTCCAGCCTGCTCCCCTGCAGCCCCCTTCTACACACTGAACCCCTCATTTCTGGCCCCACCCTAGAGCCTAGGAGAGGCCCGACAAAATCCTGGGTCTCCAGGAGAATTAATCCAGCCCTGGGGGTAAGCTCTGAACCCCGGTGCCTTCCCAACCATGGGGCTGGAGCTTGAGGGGAGTATTTTTTTTCTCAGTTGGGGCACACATTAAAGGTTTTTTCTTTTCCTGTCTTGGGGACTAGATCAGTGAGTGTTATGGAGTTTTTGGAGTTTTTTTGGTTGGTTTGGTTTGGTTTTTTTTTTTTTTTTTTTGCTTCTCACTTGTGTGTGGTCCCAGACTAAAAGTTCCCCACTTAGGTCAGGCCTACAGCAAAAGGGAACATTGAATCAAGATATACAACTCCACCTACGTTAATTACATAGCTGGAATTGACATACCTTGTTTTAAATTTTCCCGCTTTCCTCATGGCGGGAGGCAGACGGGAGCAAATGCTCCTGTCAGCTTCCCTTACTCCTCTCAGAAGCAAGGGTATTGGATGCTAATGAGATAACCTCTGAGTTTGATTTAGTGTCTTAACTGGACTCACTAAATTGAATGCCAGAAGATTGATTGCAGTGGCGTCAATCTTTCGTTTAGTGAAGACATGGCCTGTGATAGATGTATCTGGCTGAGGGAACAAGAAAGGGAAAGGGGTGGAATGCTGGGTTTGTGGCATTGCTCCCCGTGGTATCTAGCTAGGATTTTAAACTAGATTTCTCATTATGATAACAGGGTGCTTAGCGTCACATGATTTGATTCCTCTTCAGTCAGGAAAGTGAAAAGGACCATCTGGCCTGATATTAGAGTTAGTCACCACGCAAAACTCACTGAAATAGTGCCAGTGTAGCTGAGGGAAAAATTTGGGACCCTACCAATAAGCAATGAATAGCCTGTTAGTTAATATTGTTAGAGTTGAAAATGGCATTACAGTGCATAGGGGCTCAGCTACTACTATAATGGGCACTAAAACCAAGTTCAAAGGTAGATAATACAATAAAAGAATAATTTCTACCACATTTCTATCTTTAACTGTTTCTACAGGGAAAAAATAAAGCAAACAATTTAAGCATGAAGCTAAAGAAATAACACACACACCAATATCTCTTTCATTTATAGAAATGACAAGGAAGTCATGCCACACTGCACACTGGAACAAATTATAGGGTTATTGAATCATCAAACTACAACACTATTTGTAAACAACACTGGGCTCTGGAGAGATACAGAGGGAGATTTTTTGGCATTATTTAATAGCCTACAAAAATATTAAATCATTAGTTCAAGCAAGCAGACAGGGCAAATAAGTGAACAGACTTTCTGCTAAATGACAGTGATGTTATGTGCTCAGTGTTGATTAGTGTCTTAATTTTAATCAGCTGAGAAATACTGCAGGGAAAATACAAGAATAATTTCTGGTTTTGGAAAGAGCTTTTCTTTCTAGTGTTTCAACAGATGGTTATTTTTGTTTGCTGGAGACAGGACATGTACAAACCATTTATACTTTGATTTAAAGTGGAAGGTTTGTGTGGCATTTTCAAAATTTGCTTCCTTACGCCCACACTGTAAATTCTTTGCATTCTGAGGTGGGTTCACGTCAGTGACGCTGCAAAGAGAGGAGTAAAATGAATGAAAGCATCTGTGCAGATGCACAGTGTACTTGTGTGCTACGTGTCAATTCTATAAAGAGCTCTATAAAACAAAGCAGATTGAATATTGCTCAGGCTTATTCTGTAACGTTTGCTGTGCCAAAAATGATAAATTCACTTGTTATGCACTCATAAATCTCAGCAAATTAGGCTGAGAAACATTCCAAGCATAGTGCCACATGTTCCTACTTCCTATCTCCTCCAGTGTCCACAGACAAGAACAGCTAACTCAAAAGAACTTTATCTAAAATCTCTTTTATATTTTGAACACAGCCCAAAGAGTCCTCCCTTACTTTTTTTATTCAGTTCTCAGGCAAGCTCACTCACACTGAATTAAAAGTTGAGCGAGGAGTTTAGACCAATGTATTTATACTTTACTGCTGGTAAAATTAAAACTAAACTGGCTATTTTATGTTGCTTTAATCTGCATGCCACAGTCAATGAAAAACAAATTCTCAAGATTTTCAGAAGTGGTTATGGTTTTGAGTGCTGAATTTAAGATACCTTAAAAGAGCCTGGCTTGAAGAAAGTGCTGGGAAACTGCTGTCTGAAAATCTTGGTGCTCTGGGGTGTCTCAAATTTCCCCTCCCCACCCCCCCGACACACTCAGAATCAAGGCACTGAAAATACTAGTCACTTTTGAAAATCATGAGCAATGATTGTATTTACCTTTACCCTGCTCCAGGTGGCTGCATCCAAAACTTAAAATAGCTCCAGCTCAAAGAATGAAATTTTCCCAATTGCTGGGCCGGGCCCAACTATGCTCTGAAGCAGGGCTGAGAGGTCTGGGAAGGGCAGCAAAAGATCCCATTACACCATATTTCCATTCCTCCAGTCCTGGGGCCAGCTGCAGACTGTGTCTACGTTTCCTGCAAGTGACAGTACATCTTCACTACAAAAGCTTAATTTTGGTTAAAACAGCAGTGAAGATTTGGCAACTCAGCTTTAACCTGGGTTAGCAGCTTGAGTTCAAACCCCAGGCTTCACTACACATTTGCCTTTAACTTGCTAACTTGACCTGAAAGCTCAGCTGTGTCTTCGCTGCTATTCGTAGTGAAAACATACCCTTAGATCAGCTACAGGCTGCTCCACATTGCATCCTATTGCTTTTAGCTGTGTCAGCAATGAGTGACCTCTGACCTTTTTGCCTGCCTATACCTCTTCCTTAAAGGGTTGTGAAGACAAGGTGTCATCGAACCAGTTATGCCAGGTTTTTTGCCATCTTGAAATGTCATAAGGCCAAGAGAATCCTCAGGTCAACAAAACTGAGTATATGGCCCCTTTATGCTGCTGGAGAAGCACAAAGGTTTTATAGCTGGACTAAGAATTTCACTCATGATTTATGAATACAACATAGAAAAAACAAAGTAACAGTTTTAATGGGAGAGATAAGTTTGGTCAATAGGACTAACAACCTATGAATGTCCATGAAGTGTGAGTTGTGTACTGCTATTCCTGCTGACTTCAAAGGGAGTTGTATCTACTTGTGCCATGTCTGAAATGGCCCCGTGACTTTAAGATGGGGGAGTTTGTCTCTCATTTGGAGTCTTCTATTGTAGGGCATGTCGCACAAAAGTGTCCTTATCTTTGCAGAACCATAGAAGTTATCCCTATATCCTGAGAGTGATGGAATAAATCCAGGGAAGAATGACAGATATAACTTCAGTGAGATCCACGGTAGCAGTCTTCTGTCTAATCTCTTTTCTTATCTCTATCTGTTTCTCTCTGATTTGAGCTTTTTATAGTGACTTTTGACCTGCTCATACAAAATCATAATCCCTCCTGTATTGGGGCTTATACTTTTTGGGCTTAAACTCATTGTTCATTTCTTTCGAGAGAGATTTTCTGGGCATCTGTGGCTGTGGTTAAGACAGACATCATTAGTTTTAGCTTCGTTTTCCTTTGTTAACCTCATATTTTGAATGTACAGAAGCCATTTCTCTGGTTCATTTTGTGAGCCTTTGTTAATAAATTCTTCTTGTTGCCTTGTTGTCTATTTTTTCTGCATTAGAAAACTCTACATGTTCCCCCCTCCCCACCAAGATTTTCTAGGGAAAGCTTAGTCTTTGTATTGCATATTACACTTGTCACTTGTCAGTATCAACCTTCCTTCATGTTATAAGGTTCAGCAAGTGATGTTACTTATTGGAATTAAACCGCTGTACTATTTTATCCTGTTTTGTAATGGTGTTATTGTGTCCCTTTGTACACAAAGGGCAGTGTATGATACCTTCTTTGCATAGTAATAATAGAGACTTTTTGTAGTGTATTGGTTGTGCTTTTTTTCTTCCCCTTGTGGAAAAGTTCTTTAGTATTAAAAATAAAATGATACATTTTCTATAGGTGCTTCATGTCATCCACCAGCATATAATAGACAATGATAACTCTAGTATGGAATAGATCTTCAGTTGGCATTAACTGACATAGCTCCACTGAAGTCAAGGAAATGGGGACAGGAGGCTGCAGACGGGGGAGTTTAAGAGGGAGAGCAAGAGATCCTGCTGCTGAACAGGCTGCCAGGTGAGTGTACTAGCTTTTGGTGTGAATGAGTTTGCTCAACTGTTTGAATTTTCATTCCAATTTCAGGTGATTTCAGTTACTGTGGCAGTTGGGATTGTGTGTCTGGGAGTGTCTGATCCTTTGTTCCCTTGATTGCCTTTGATCAGCCTCAGGATCAGCCTTCCCCTATGTGACTAATGAGGGGGTAGGCCTGACCTAGGTGAGCAGGCTTTAAAAGCCAGAGCAACCAGGGGCGTGAAGTGGACAGGGGGCTGTAGACAGGGGAGCTTAAGAGTCTTACTATGGTTAGGAAGACCTGCAACACCTCTGCCAGCACTGCTTCTGTCTCCTCCACCTCCACCTGTAGCCAGACAGACCACCTGACCATGGATGCCTCTACCCAGATCCTGGTGTGGTTTTACAGGGACTGTGGCTTGCAATTACCACTTACTGAAATCAAGGCTGGGGGGACCATCCAATGTGAAAGGTGCCTGCTGGTGGAATCTCTCAGGAAGCAGGTGGGAGAGCTACAGGAGGAGATGGCTAGGCTGAGGAGTATCCAAATCCAAGAGCAATTCCTGGAGAGTATTCATGTGGAGACAGCTGAGATAGCTGTCCTAGTATACAAGACTGCTGACACACCACTGGAGGAGGAAATGGCTCAGATGACACTGGCAGCTGGTCACTTCTGGCAGCAGGCAGTGCTCCATCCCTGCTCCCAACCCTCCACCGTAGTACTGGAGAATGTTTATGATGTTATGGATACAGGAGATAAGGAATCACCCCCTATAGCAAAAGAGGAGAAGCCTTGTGCCCCCCAGGCTGGGAGGTCTGCTGCCACCACTGCGAGGAGGAAATGGAGGGTAGTGGTGGAACAGTCAGCTCCCATTGGCTGGTCTCTGACTAATGGGAGCTGTCAAATTATTCTGGGGATGGGGGCAGTGCGCGAAGCCTCTCCTTCCTTCCCCAGGCCGCCTCTGAACACTATGTGGGGTGGGCCAATCAGGGAAAGTAATATGGGCTGGATCTGGGAGTTTGATGGGCTGGATTTGGCCTGCAGGCCATATTTTGTAGAGCCCCGACATAGATCCACAAAACTTCCTTTGTAACTAATGCGAGTAGTGCCAGAGTTGGTTATCAGACATATACCAGAAGTAGTCATTTGAATATCATCAATGATTTAGCTTCCTATGTTTATGGCACTGCTGTAATTGGAAAGCCTACTTCTCATAATACAGAATTATTAATTACTATTTTCTCTCCTATCTTAACATAAGTCATTATTCATATCATGCACATTATCACAGCTTTCTTGGTTTTTCTTTTGCTTTCATGGAATTCTCCTTAAGGAATTTAGCTAGAATGAAAACTTTTTACCTTTTTTAATTAGTATTCTTTAAATATGATGATATTTGAGGCAGAAATCACTGTAATAGGTTTTAAAGGTCGCTGCTGCATTGAAATTGAACACCATGATAAATTGGTCATCACAACAGGTCAGCTAAAACACACACTAGATGTGGAATAGAATTCAGGGCTACCATGGAGCGCAGTGTTTAAGATTTTGTGAAACTGTTGATCTGCATTTTGGCTATGTCTACACTACAAGGTTTTTGCGCAAAACCCAGCGGAGCGTCCACACCTCAAATGCGCTTTTGCACAAGAAAATCGGCGGAACAGAGGACTTTTTGCAGTAGAGTTATTCCTCTCCCCACGAGGAATAATTCCTTTTTGTGCAAGAGATTTTGCACAAAAAGTCAAGTGTGGACGCTCTGCAGGGGTTTCTTGTTCAAGAAACTCTTATGGGAAAAAGCACAGGTGCTCTGATGAATGGCCTTCAGAGCTTTCTTGAACAAGAGCGCCCATGCAGTGTGGATGCTCTCTTGTGCAAAAGCGTATCACAAAAGTGATGCACTTTGAGGTGTGGACACGTTTTTGTGGAAGAAGTTTGTGTGCAAAAACTTTTGCGCAAAAGGCTTCTTCTGCAAAAACCCTGCAGTGTAGATGAAGCCTTTGAGTTCACATAATTTATTTGTGTTCACAAACCTCTTGTAATTTAAACACAGGATGCCACACCCTTAACTGATTTAAATCAGAGAACAAACTAGATTGAGCTATGCCCGATTACACTATTTAGCTCTTTTGTTTGTTTTTGGTTTTGGTTTTAGACACTGAGTCTTAAAACAAATTAGCATATGTTTCTAGCTGTGGACAAACCTGTGCGCTGTATGATTGTTATTATTACTTATGTGTCACCTAAAATGCACTCCTTGTTTTGCATACTGATATGAATTACATGCATTAAAGAGATTGCAATTTAAAACTCAGATCCTAAAATGGGGAATCTATACAGTCTCCCCATGTGGAAGAGATTGTTTTCATTTAGGCCCAGATATTGCAATGTCAATAAGAGCTGGTAACACAGCAAGGGGTTATGAAAGAAGGAAGCAGCTAGCATGAATCAATACATCAAGTAGTATGGTTTAAATTGCAGCAAGAGAGGTTTAGGTTGGACATTAGCAAAAACTTTCTAACTGTGTTGGTGGTTAAGCACTGGAATAAATGATCTAGTGAGGCTATAGAATCTCTATCACTGGAGATTTTTAAGAGCACCTTAGACAAACACCAGTCAGGGATGGTCTAGATGGTGCTTGGTCCTGCCATGTGTGTGGGGGACTGGACGTGATGAACTCCAGAGGTCCCTTCCAGTTCTATGACTGTATGATTCCATGAGGGACAGAATAGCCCTCTTCACTCAGGCACCTTTTAGGTTGAACCATATAGGTACTTTACACTTGCAAAAAGTAACTCATGATTTTGGATGCCTCAATTTTTGGATGTCCCTTTTGCGACAGCTCACTTGGCCCCAACTGTCAGTGTCCTTAACACCTTTGGAAAACAAAGCCCCTATAAGGTACAAGTTGGAAACCCAAAATCATTAGTGACTTTTGAAAAACTTGAACATTGAGACAGAGACAAACACCTACAAGATCCTTACCACGCATTTTTAAAACTTAAATACCCACCTGAGAAAGTGAGGAAACAGATTGACAGAGTCAGACTACTTTAAGACAGGCCCAACAAGGAAAATGACAGAACACCACTGATCATCATCTACAGCCCCCATCTTAAACCCCTCCAGTACATCATTTGACAACCTACAACCTATCCTGGATAATGATCCCTCACTGACAGACAATGGGAGACAGGCCAGTCCTTGCCTACAGACAACCTCCAACCTGAAGCAAATACTTACCAGCAGCCACACACCTCACCTCAGGTACACTCACTTAAATCAGACATCAGAAATGGTAACACATAAACCTGTAGGGGGCACCTTTTAACTTGCCTGGGACTCAATCATAAATTTAAAAGTAGCCATTCTTTTACAAAGGAATTTAATTACCCAATTTCAGAGAGAGGCTGCTGAGCTGGAATTCATTTGCAAATTTGACACGGTTACCCTGGGCTTGAATAGAGACATTAACTGGTGAACTAACTACAAAGCCAATTTTCCCAATTTCCCCTGACTTTAACATTCACATTTCCACATTAAAAACTCTGAATGGGACACATACAGCTCACTTAATTAGTTTCATTAACACAGATCCTACAATTGACAAATAAATGCTTTTTTGCTGACTATCTATATCTGTATCTTTATCTATATCTATATTAAATTCTGTTATTTCCATTCCAACTCATCTGGTGAAGTAGGTTTTACCCAGCAAAGCTCATGATTTTATATATATATATATATATATAATATGAATTATTGACAAAATCTGTTTAATTGTTCTCATCTTCTCTCTTACAGCCACGCTTCTTGTATTTGTCTTCTGTGCTCTATGTTCAGTCTGTATGAAGCAGAATGTGAATCCAATAATGCAAGGCCAATATTTAAAGACATGGTGTTTGTATATGTTTGAAATAGACAATACGTGCATTATATTCTGTCAAAATTTGATATTACTTTGATGTACAAAGTACGTCATTAGGAAATTGCTTGCATTAAAGCATTTTAAAGAAACTTTAGGTTTCACACATCTTATCTTGTACTCCATGCCATCAGTCCTTTATCATGGAGCTAACAGAAAAACTTCCTTAGTGGTTGCAAGCGATTGTTATTAATAGTTTGTTCCAGCCACAACAAATATACAGGGTTTCCTACCCTGTAGGTATTGATTTAATCTGTATTTCCAGTTTAAAGGTAACACAATGAGGGAAAGAACAAACAAAAGAGGATAAGAGATGGGAAAGGCAGAGTTGCACAAAGAGACTTATTGTGATGACTTTGGTAAGATTTTGTACATCTAGTGGACCAAAAGCTTTTTTTTTAAAAAAAAATCCTCATGTTTAATTTGTTTATTTCAGCTTTGCAGAAGAAATATTTTTTTAGGAAGGATATGAATAAGGAATGTGAATAAGCAATGTGTGGATTGGTTTTGGGAGGACAGTTCAAATATAACGGACACATGCTCACAGGCTTATTGTAAACCCTTTGCAGACTGGCTGCTAGAGCGTAGTAATTCACATACACACATACATTAGAACTGAAGCAGTGAAATTATCACATTTTCTATTTCCTTAAAAGTATCCTTATCTATACTGTGCCCTCTTACAGCAAGTATTACATAAGTTCACTTATTATTTGCAAAGGAAGAGCAACAATTTAGGTACTTAGCTAATTAGACATTTCTGTCTTTTGCTTTTGACATTTGCATCAACTTGAAATTGAGCAGACTAGATTACTGAAAGAATTTAAAATGAATGTTCTAGTGATTAAGCATTTAAAACTGAATACTAATGCATTTGAAACTGGGTTAGAGTCATAATTAATATAACATATTTAGTGTTAAAGTGGACCAATTAACAACTAAGCTTCAAGTGAAACTTATTTATATCTGCATTTTAAAAATTCCTCAATTTTTGAGTGGCTAATGTTAAAGTAGCCAATTTGGTTCCTCTCTGCTGCTGATGGGAATTTGCTACTCTAATTTCTCCAGATGCCCTTCCACTGTCTCTCTTCCTTCTCAAGGTTCTTCTCCATCCCACTAGAGATTATTTTCCAGGTCCCCAAAGCAAATACTGCTTTAGGAATAGAAGATACTCTGTCCATTTGGATGGACCTGACTAAGAACCTATCCTTTCATTAATAGGAGGGCCATACGGATGAACACCGAGAATACTCACAGTTCTGCATGTGCGTTGGCTGGGTTTGAATGACTTGGCTTCCATTAATGATTATGTGGCAGGGGATGCTGCTGTTATATACAATGCTCTTACTACACATGTATTCCCATGGATTTCAATGTGGGTACTCACAGAATAAGGGGATGATGACAGAGTGAGAACAGGCCTCAGTATTTGGCTCCGAGTAGCTTGGATAATCCCCATTCATTGTTGTGAGGATGGAAACATTTTAAATGTATTTACAAATAGAGGCTCGCTGAGTGCCCCACCTGGCAAAGATCATTTCTTCTCCTGCAAAGCCTCACTTTGGCTCAGCCTCTCCTGGCTCTGTGCAATTTCAGGAGTCACTGGAAACTGTGGGGACAAATGTCTTTTGACAGCAGTATCTTCACTCCCAGTTAGGTGCAGCTTTGCTAAGATTGGCCTTGCTGTTTTTGACTCAGTTGCAGAAAGCCTCACATTATGTTTCATAGCACATGCATAGTGATGTTAGATAAAGCATAAACTACGAATGCTGGAAGGTTGCAACACAACATTACTCTATTTCTTAGAATTCAGAAGAACACACAAGAACCCAAAACCAGAGCACAAAAATAGGCTGCTCCCTAAAGCATAGAGGCACAAGTAATCCCCCCTTATCTAGCCTGTCTGTTTGTTGAACCACCTCGGATCACAACAGACTCTGCTGCCAGCAAGGATGATTGGGGAAACCCCCTGAGAATTTAAAATGATAGATTGCATTTTTAACAGTTTCCAATAAACCACACAGAGAAGGCAGATAGACTTCTTCACCTTTCTCCTTATGGGATAGTGGTAACCTTTATTTTTCCCCCTTCTCCTTCTGTACTCAACTGGAGCAAAAGAGGAGTAGGAGGTGATATTCCCTTTGGAATACATCTAACACCTTTGTGGCATTTTGATGATTCTTGAATTCCAGCTGGGTCCACCTGGTAAGTAAAAATACCAGGTTTAGTTTGCCATCAGACTGATACTCTGAATATAAAAGCTTTTACAGTAATATCACTAGACAAATTTCAACAAACTTATTTTAATTCCAAGGAAAACAAGGCTTAAAAAAGAAAAAATTCCTCCTGCAGCTTCCATTCATAGATTTTTTTTTTAAAGGATCTGTGTAGCCACTGTGATCCTCCAATCTGACCTGCAAAATACACAGCCAAGGATTTCGTTCTGTAATTTTTGCGGTCAGCTCAGAACCTGTATGATCCAAGCTCTGCAGCATTGAGTTATTACATAAGACACTGAAATAGAAGTTGGCTGGATGCTAAACATAGAGAAAAGTAAATAATGACTTGTTCACTTTCATTGTCCAGGCTGAAGAGACATGCTGAAGGGCAAATGAGCAGCAGAAACCAAGGAAAGTCAGTAAGCATTTTAATATTTTTTGTATTGATAACTAAAGTATTATTTGCAACACTGCTAAGGAAATGTGGTTTAAAAAATACCGGATGTGATTTAATGTTGTGCAAGGCGTGGTACACCCCCAAACTGGCCATACTCCAGCACCATTGATTGGCAGGAGATCCTCCCCCCTATTTATTCTCTTGGCTTATGTACCAGGGTCTCCATCTGCCTTCTCTCCTTTCGTTCATGGCCAATTTGTAGCCCTGACATCTCTGTCCAGTTCTTACCGGCTGCAACTGTGCAACTGCTCAACAGCCCCTGATTCTCTCAAACAGCATGGATTCTGTTCAACTCCAGCCTTCCTGTCTGTCATCAGTAAAGCACCTGGCACATCCAAATAAATCAAGCATGAGAGCTCAAGGTGGGGGCTAGAGTATACTTCTGGCTTAACAAACTGGCTACCCACCTGGCTCAGGGGCCCGGCAAATCTGTCAGCCCCACCCCCTCCTCCTTAGCAATGAGAAACTGGTGGCTGGCCTTAGTTAGCTGAGTGACGCTCTTGAGACTTGGACTCCAGAGCTGAAAAATTGCTGTCTGAGCTGCAGTCCCAGCCCAAATACAGTACAGAGCCATGTTGAGTCCCATTGTGCCATTAACCAGGGTATAATCCACGCTGTTTATTCTCCAACCTGAGGTGCCGTGTACACTGCTTGGCCATGGCAGCAAGCATTTCTGGTCTGCTCTTGCACAGCTTCCAGAATGTAAATTAAACCCAGCTGTACAATGTGAGTACTGTGGCCAGCTCCTTTTGAAATACAAGAAAAATGAGTTCCTCTGAATGTGGAAAGCTGGAGCTTTAAGGGCTATTAATTGCTTTTTGCATGCCCTTACAAATAAAAAAATTTGAGTTTGGCCAGTCAGCTGATAGAAACAAAAGGAACCAGATTCTTCTGAAGGGTACCAGTTTTACACTATTATCACTGCACTATAGCAGGGAGGCAGTGTGGGCCAGTAGAAAATGGACTGATCTGAGTGTTAGGAAATCTGGGTTTTAATTCTGACTCTACCACTGACCTGTGCGTCATTGTGGACTCATCACAACATTTCTCTGTGGCTCTGATTCCCCTCCCCCACCTTTGTGCATCTTGCCTAGAGGGTTACCTATTTGGCACGTGCTATCCTTTGCTTACCACAGTGGAGTACTGCTCTCAGTTAAGATTTCCCGTAGTTTCTGTAATACAGATGAAAAATAATTAATGGAGCTATTCCTGGTTTAAGCAGAATGACCGAATGAAGAATCAAGCCAGCTGAGTTGTTTAGATTGGTAGCTTTTCATAAGACAAAAAAACCTCTGTTAAAGCCCTATTCTTCCTCTGGCATGTCACCTACTGTAGAGTCCTGTGCACACCCCTAACACTGTATAAAAAGTACATCGTTTGTATTATTGATTGATAGTATAAGCGTGTACACAGCCAGACTGCATTGATCTCTGCCAAATAACAGACACCTGGCCCAAAGAAATCTAAAGACAAATGCAAACATTACAAACCAGAATAGAACGCACACACTGTGAGAGATGACAACTCTAGCTATCACGTCTTAAGGGAAAGGTGAGAGTTGTTCTGTGTGAGAGGAGAGTGGTACCTTGTTGTATAATAAATAGGAAACCATTCTCGTGTATGAAAGAAAGCACAGACTGAGAACTTGAAACAGGGAAACATACACAGATCATCAGAAGAAAACATAGGAGGAGATAAAGGCAGAAATATAAGCGGGTTAGAGTAACAGAGAGCTTTGAACATAAGGAGCTTTACTTCATACAGAAGGAAACTGTAAAATAGTATAATTTTAGGGCCAATTCTTCAAAACAGAAAAAGGCAACTTTACTCATCTGTGTCATTACTTCACCACCGAAGCTATTGCATAATGGAAGCTTTAGAATAAAATGTGTAAGCACTGAATTTTCCCTCTCTCTCCTATCCTGCTGGAATTGTCCTATATGTGGGTCTTAAGTTATTTATTTGGATTTAATGTTATACACACACACACACACACACACACACACACTTTTTCTGCATCTCTATATTCTTTTCCATATTTCCATTTCTATCACTTTTCCTCTATGTTGATTATTAAAAAGCACTGAAAATTTTAAAGATGATCAAAATCACAGATGGTTTCTGGCAAATTTTATGAACAAATAATAAGTCTTAATAAAAGGTAGATGGAGAATTTCAAAGTAAGAGAGAAAACTAAAATATCAAGAAATAAAATTTGATTTTAGTTGTGCTGTGGCTATTTTATTAGGGATTCTTTCAACTCATGCCAAATAAAGGAACTGGCATTGGAATCTTCTGCAGATGGATGGCTTTTTGTTGGCAGACTTACATACAGCTGGGCATATCTGACAAACAGGTGCTTCAGTTTGTAGTTGTTGGCAGACAGAATGGTGCCAAAAGTTTTGCATGCACTCTCATGGTGTTTGCAAAATGGGGATCACAAATTGGACATGACTCATGAATGTGATGCAGTTGCAAAAAAAGGCTAATATATTTCTGGGATGTATTATCAGGAATGCAACTGAACTTCTCTACTCAGCATTGGTGAGGCCTCACCAGGAGTACTGTGTTCAGTTCATTCAGAAAGATATTGGCAAATTGGAAAGAGTCCAGAGGACAGGGATAAAAATGCTAAAATATTTAGAGAAACTGGCCTATGAGGAAAGGTTAAAAAACACTAGACATGTTTTGTATTGCAAAACGAAGACTGGGAAATGGGTGGAACCTGCTAACAGTCTTCAGATATGTTAAGGACTTTTGTAACAGGGACTGGGCTTCACTAAAGTGGAAGGTCCAATCAAGAGCTGCAAGTCCAGCTATGTTAATTATATAGTTGGAGTCGATGTACCATGGTTCAAGTTTCCCCACAACAGGAGGTTGATGGGAGCAAATGCTCCCATTGGCTTTCCTTACTCCTCACAGGAGCAGGAGTACCAACCACTGATGGGGGTGCCCTCTGAGTCGATTTAGTGGGTCTTAAACAGATCAATTGCAGTAGCTTCGATCTTCCCTGGAGTGAAGATATGGCTAAGAACTGTGATTAATTGTTCTTCATGTCCACTGAAGGTAGGACAAAAAGTAATCAGGTTAATCTGAAGCAAAGTAGATTTAGGTTAAATATTAAGAAATGATAATGGAGCAAATAATTAAGGAATCCATCTGCAAACATCGAGAAGATAATAAGGTGATAAGTCACAGTCAGCATGAATTTGCAAGGAACAAATCATGTCAAACCAATCTGGTAGCTTTCTCTGATAGGATAACTAGTCTTGTGGATAAGGGAAAGTGGTGGATGTAGTATACCTAGACTTTAGTAAAGTATTTGATACAGTCTTGCATGACCTTCTTATCAATGATCTAGGGAAATACATCATAGATGGGGCTACTATAAGGTGGGTGCATAACTGGTTGGATAAGCACTCTCAGGGTATATCTACACTGCCACCCTAGTTCGAACTAGGGTGGCTAACGTAGGCATTCGAACTTGCAAATGAAGCCCGGGATTTAAATATCCCGGGCTTTATTTGCATGTTCCCGGGCGTCGCCATTTTTAAATGCCCCGTAGTTCGAACTCCCTGCCCGCGGCTACACGCGGCACGGACTAGGTAGTTCGAATTAAAGCTCCTAATTCGAACTACCATTACTCCTCCTGCAATGAGGAGTAACGGTAGTTCGAATTAGGAGCTTTAATTCGAACTACCTAGTCCGTGCCGCGTGTAGCCGCGGGCAGGGAGTTCGAACTACGGGGCATTTAAAAATGGCGACGCCCGGGAACATGCAAATAAAGCCCGGGATATTTAAATCCCGGGCTTCATTTGCAAGTTCGAATGCCTACGTTAGCCACCCTAGTTTGAACTAGGGTGGCAGTGTAGACATACCATCAGAAAGTAGTTATTAATGATTTATAGTCATGCTGGAAGGGTATAACAAGTGGGGTTCCGCAGGGATCAGTTTTGGGACCAGTTCTGTTCAATATCGTCATCAACAATTTAGATAATGGCATAGAGAGCACACTTATAAAATTTGCAGATGATACCAAGTTGGGAGGGTTGCAAGTGCTTTGGAGGATAGGATCATAATTCAAAATTATCTGGAGAAACTGGATAAATGGGCTACGATAAATAGGATGACATTCAATAAGGATAAATGCAAAGTACTCCACTTAAGGAGGAACAATCAGTTTCACACATACAAAATGGGAAATGACTGTCTAGGAAGGAGTACTGCAGAGAGGGATCTAGGGGTTATAGTAGACCACAACAGTGTGGTACTGTTGCAAAAAAAGCAAACATGATTCTGGGATGCATTAACAGAAGTGTTGTGAGCAAGACACAAGAAGTAATTCTTCCACTATACTCTATGATGATTAGACCTCACCTGGAGTTGAACAGTGTACAGTTCTGGGCACCACATTTGAGGAAAGATGTGTAGAAATTAGAGAAGGTCCAGAAAAGAGCAACAAAAATGATTAAAGTTCTAGAAAACATGACCTATGAATGAAGACTGAAAGAACTGGGCTTGTTTAGTTTGGAAAAGTTAATACTGAAAGAGGACATGATAACTTCAAGTACCTAAAAGTGTGTTACAAGGAGGAGGGAAAAATATTCTTCTTAAACTTTGATGATAAGACAAGAAGCAATGGGCTTAACTTACAGTAAGGAAGGTTTCGGTTGGATATTAGGAAAACCTTCCTAACTTTCAGGGTTGTTAAGCATTGGAATAAACTGTCTGGGGAGGTTGTGACATCTCCCCCATCATCTGAGATTTTTAAGAGAAGGTTAGATAGACATCTATCAGGGATGATCTAAATGGTGCTTGGTACTGCCATGAGGGCAGGGGACTGGACTTGATGACCTCTTGAGGTCCCTTCTAGTTCTATTATTCAATGATTCTATGTAAATAGTTAAACACTGGACAAAGTAGAATTCCCATCTGTTGGTAGATATTGAAACACCTTCAATTATTTTATATGTTAACAAAATTCCTACTTACACTGTATATCCATAAATGTAGTGCTCTATGCCTATTAAAACTGTAAAGTTCCCTGTCCTTCAGTTGAGCCCCTTAGTGGATGAAGGGAAACATGACTCAGAAATGGAATGCATGTAACCTTACTTAGGTAGCCCAGATGTCCAGGGAGGGAACCCTTAGTGTCTGTCACTACAACGTGTTAAAATAAACAAGACTGAGTAATTGATAAAGGGGCAATTATAAACCAGTAATGTTGCATGATTTATAAGGGACATTTATTATTGTCGATTTATTTATTTCTGCAATTTATGGAATAATGATCCAGTGAAAAATATTTTTAACTCATTAGGATGCGCTTGTTGCAAGAGGTGTGCTGAATAGCAATAACTGAATTAGAAGTTCCATTAGCTTATCAATCATATAAATTGAGACATAATAAAAAAATCCATAACTAATGAGATCTTGAGACCAGAACACATGGTGGGATCAATTGTGGGAAAGTAACTCTTCCCTCTCCCAGAAGGAGTTTCTTTGTTTCACGTCGCATGAAGGAAAGAGATTTTGGGGAGAGAATTTGGGAATGAATAAGCATTGACATAAAAGTGGTAAATATACTTTCTATATTCTGTAAAGTGCTGTGTTAATTTTTAATAATATCTGATCAAGCAAGTCCAATTGAACTGATAATTTTGATCTTGAATTATTATTAATCAAATTATTATTCAATTCAAACATTCAACACACCTTTGGAGGTTTTGCTAGAATAAATTGAACAAACATCAGTCGGGGTGGTCTAGGGTTACTTGGTCCTGCCTCAATGCAGGGGGGCTGAACCGGATGAGCTATCCAGGTCCCTTCTAGTTCTACATTTCTATGATTGTATGGCTAGAACTCTGGGGCTGGCAAAGTTCTGCTAACTTTACTGAGGATCCATATGAGAGCAGAGGACTGCCTAGGAAGTTTTCTTTCCAGGGTCAGGTTTTCAGAAATGTATGTGGTTACCACTGATGGGTAATGAAGCTAAAGAAGGGGAGCAGGGGGATTAACTGGTTTTCTAAAGATTCACTTGCTGTGGGTTCCTCTTAGGATCAAAGTAATTTTATTTCCATTGCTATTCTAGCAACATAATTTATAAACAATAATAATTTGTCATGGTATTGCTTATTTTAATGCATTATGTCTGATTTAACAATATTGTTGCAGATCTCATATTTGTGAGAGCTCAGTGAATAGACAGAAATACTTTAAGTGCTCAGATATCACAAGCATGTACGGATGTGTAGATGAATAAGACCCTCAGGTTTTCACACTAACTAGTCCTTTATGAGCCATTATTAGAGTAGGTCATTCATTCTTCATAATAGAGCTAGATAAATATTATTACATATGTGATGTGTTCACTTAATATTGCTATTTGTTCAATAATTATTTTGCATTATTTGACCTACAATTAGCTGATCAGATACTACTCCTTATATGATTCAGTAAATATTTGTATTAGATTATCTCTATTTATGAATTATGTTTATTCATATTAATCCTCTCTTCTTTTTGGTTAGCAAACTACTTGCAAATGGATCATTGTTTACTTGTGAACACTTTCCCTGTTTAAAAAGGTGTATGTAATAGTTTCAACAGTTGATTTTCCATGTATGGACTATTTGCAAACTGCTCACTTTGTTTATGATTGGTTATTCATGTTGTGTAGTTGGTCACTTAAGTCATATGGTATCATTTTTGTTAACTTTTTGAATGACTGAAACCTTTTTTAAACATAAAAACAAATAACAAGTAGCAAATAAGGCACTGCCAGTTTGAATTTGTGAATGAATATTATTTTGCTCTGAGGAATCCAGAGAACCAGGAGTTGCCTAAGTGCTTGTGAATCAGAAATAATGTGACTCTGTGAATCACAAGACTGATTCTTTTTGCTTGTAATTGTAAGAATATTTGCAAATAAAATGTTATTTATTGATTTAGTACTTTTAGATCGGTTCTAGCTATTATTAGCTATTATCGGAGGGGCCTCATCTTGCATTGGGACCATTCAGTGGATCATGATGAAAAGCTGTGCAGGTGACCGCAAAATCAATAGAGAATGGTTTGTTATGGCAATGCAATTAATACCTTTCCTCAAGGCCATGGGGTACATTTCCTGGTTGTTATGACTGAAGCATAGGAACCAAATCACTTTCTTGTAACTGAACAAGACAGATGTGTGAATTTACAGCTTTTCCCTATAATTGTAAGGAAACACAGGTTTAGTTTCAATGTAATGCAATCCATTTCATTTTTAAAACTAGGATTTTTTTTAAAGAAACCTAGAAGAACAAGGCACCCAGACCACTATGAATTTCAACAGAAGTAGGGTGATCAATTCTTTTGAGAATCACAACCTAAATAGTTGTTTGTAACCTTAGCCTAAGAAAAAGCCTGCAGAGTTCCTACATTAGCATCAGAATAAAAGACCTGGTCACAGCTTCAGAATCATGTCTGTAATGTGGGTTTATGGAAATAAGGACTTTAGTTAAATTGGTGCTTCAACTTTTTCTCTCTGATTGTCTTTAGCACACACCATTTACTGGAATATTGTGCTTCCTAATGGTGCATGCCATCTGCTTTAGTGTCATAGACTTTAATTCTGAGGCAGTGATCACCCTTTCAGCCCATACAGCAGAAAAGTGGTCTTACTGCAGGGTCGTCTTAGCCAGTGCTGCTTGAAGGTCATCCTGAATATCTTTATATTATTTCTCCCTCCTCCTTCATTAAGTTCTTAGGCTATGTCTGTACTGGTGCACACACCTGAAGAGTGATTTGTGGTGATGTTCTCCCATGTTCACCTTACTTAAGCCTGAGAGTCCACATTTGCCATGCTGGAAATGGATATAATGCCATCTACATGTGTATACCCATGTCCGTTCTGCTGCTGAAGATATGCATTGTTAGTGCCACCATTTCAGAGTGCAGTCCTAGAGTTCTGTGCATCACAGGGAGACACTTAAGGAATGTTTTTGTTGTGCTTTGTGGGTACTGTTCTTTGCATTCACACATTTGACAATGCTAGTTCCTGATCATGTTACACCTCACTGTTATCCCTGCAAAACTGGATGGAAAACACAGAACAACTGGATCATGAGCTGGTTCCGGTTCTGCTCCTGCGCCTAAATGCAGGACAAATGGCCATGCAGTGGAGTAGATACTTGTCAAGATGTTAGATGGCATTTGGGCAGCATTTTCTGACACATCGAAGATGGCCGACCCTGTAGTACATGAACATTCATCCAGCTCACACTCTACAGATATAATTAATGCTGGTATTGTTTTGGATACTGGAGGTGACCAGCAGTGGTTTCAGAACTTCCAACTGAGGAAACAAATCTTCATGTAGTGTGAACCAGCCTTTCAGCACCAGAACACTCAATAAAGGGAAGCCATACTGGTGTAGATGCAGGTCTATATTGCCCTGTGAAAGATGGCAATACCAGTCAGCTACTGATCCATTGCAAACCACATTGGGGTAGAAAGTCACTGTCGGGGTCATGGTTGCGCAGATTTGCAAGACAGTTGATGTCTTGAACTCCTGGCTCAAGATAATTTTTGCAGCACAAGTACAAGTACAGACTAGTAATGGTAAGAAAACTGTATTAATATCTTTAGCAATATAAGATGTTCATACTTTTTCAAACAAAGAGGTATGAAGGAAGGTGATACTTTTAAATCTTACGAGTTTATGATTTCTTCCCTTAAGGCTTGTCAAAACCTAGAGAACACAGTGGTTTTCCATGTACCAGAATGGAAAAGGATCTCCAACTCTCTGGTAGAAACTTAAGCAGAGACAAAAGATGGGTGTATGCTGTCATCTCATATAGTCTTGCTGATTGTAGTAATCATGCAGCTACAGGCTGCCGAGTATGCTTTTTAAGAAGACTTGTCAACATGGGAAGGCAACACAGATTTATTATTAAGCCTATGACTATATTACCTTTTTGTTCACAGAACTGATGGGTGGGAAACAACATGCATTTTGCTCTCTGATCACCTATGTAACTCCTGATCCATTTTATCCCATCACATGACCCTTAGGACCTGCAGAATGCATCTCTCTGGGATGTTTTTATGGAAAGTGCTGACTCCTCCCTCCTTTTCCTCTCCCCAAACCCATAAACAGTCCTTTCTGAATGGGTACGTCTACACAGCAACATTATTTTGAAATAACTTAGTCCATGTCTACACAGCAGGCAGTTATTTCAAAATAATGTCAAAATACAGTCAAGATGGAGGATTTCTTACTCTGACTCCTGTAACCCTCATTGTACGAGGAGTAAGGGAAGTTGGAGGAAGAGTGCTCTGTTTTGAAATAAATGCTGCATAGATGCTCTCAATTTCGAAATAAGCTATTTCTAAATAAACTACACAATTGACATAGCTCAATTTGCGTAGCTTATATCAAGTTAAGACCTGCCATGTAGACACATCCAAAGGGAGCAGGTCTGCCTAAGAGTATGATCAGCCCTAAATAAAGAGAAGATTTTTAGTTAGCAAAATTATGTCCTTCTATCTAGTTTGAAATTCTTGTGCTTAGCACTCACAGCTAGTTGTATACATTTGATCACTGGGTCTCCAATGTCTATGAATATAAATTGCACAAGTTTCATCAGGACAGTGAATAAAGCTGTTTCAGTTCCTTTATTAGTGATCATGCTGTCACATTCAAATGGTGTGTCTCTTTACACTTAATCACGCTAGCTGTCATTTTATGCTAAATCACAATATTCAGGCAGCAAGCAAAAGAGAAGGAGAAAAAAGGGGCACAGGGTACAAAGCAGACAAGAGTTATCACAGAGAGAAGAGAAAGTGTTAGGGACAGGTCCAGTGCCAGACACATTTGTTAGCAAAAGTTGCAGCATCACCAAAAAGAAACAGCAAACATTTTTCTGTATAATACCAATCTCATACAAGGACACTACAGAACATGGTTATACAGGACAAACTCAAACATTTAGGAAAGTAAGTGACAGAAATTGTAATGTGCAATGACATTTTGCTTAACGTGTATCTAAAAAAGTACAGTTGGGAGAAAGATTAAAAAATATAGCAGAACATTCAAATCAGGTAAACAGCTTGAGGCAAATAAACTCAACAAGAATTTGCTCTAGTTGTGTTCATTACCTTTGAATATAGGGCACATGAAGAGGTTGCCTGTGCAGATTCCACCTGTGCTTACCACCTTCTCCAGTGCCCTGTGTGGGGGCTTAGTCACAAAAAAGAGCCCAGAGAACAGATTGCCTTGCTGCACTCTGGCAATGGGCAAGTAACAGTTTGTCCAGAGCTGAAATGGCCTGTGACAACTGGGAGGTCTATGTAATTAAGCTGAACTTCAAGTGGCTCAGTATACTCTGGACAACCACCCCAACGCACTGATTCTTATCCAAAACTCTTGTTCTGGAAATCAGTCTAGAAAGTTTAGGAGAATAAGGTCACGTCTAGACTACAGAGAAGATCGACATTGTGGCAGTTGATCTTCTGGCATTCGATTTAGCAGATAAAGGCCTGCTAAATCAAATACTGAAGGTGCCCCTGTCGATGCCAGAACTCCTACTCCCCATGAGGAGTAAGGGAAGTCAACAGGAGTGTGTTTCTCCTGTAGGTTTTATATGTAGCTAGAATTGCATACCTTAAGCTGATCTTTGGCTATAATGTAGACCTGGCCTAAGGCTTCTAGGGAATCACTTGCTGAATTCATCTGGGTTAATACAATGGGCTCTGTGACACTGTTTTAGTATTGCCTGTTCTGAGAAAGAGGACACACAGAGGTGTATTAAGATTTGAAAAAAAGGTTGTGATTTTTTAAAAAGAAAATGTAACCCAAAATCCTTTCTCAGCAGCAATTTTGCATATGCAATCATTAGCAAGTGCAAATGAGGGCATCAAGTGTAGATCTCTATGTACCTGCTCTGCATATACAAGCACATTGTTAGAAGTCTTTTGTGTCTTCATTTGCCTTGGCAAATAGTTGCATTTATAACACTGTGCTGGCTATTCGAGATAAAAATTCTGGGTATAAAAATGAAGTCCAATTTTTGAAAGCAAGGTCCAAAAATTTGTTAACCTGTTTCTATCAAAAAAGGATGCTTGTTTCAGATTAGGTTGTGGTTAACAATTATATCTCTTTTGATATGAGCTTGGCTCATTCTTCAGTACATCATCCTGTAAGGTTGTATTGTAATGGGACAAACTGATTATACTCAAAGGAAGACTGGGATTAGAGGAAAGCACCATAAGTGAAGAGAGATTCTCTTATATTTCCTGAATGAGGATTAAGCAGTTAAGATACAGAAGGTTCTGATGCCTCTGCAGTCAGTGGATTATAGCTGAATGCAGTACTTCTGTTTTTAAACTTTATTATTGGAATGGAGCCAAATTGTTTGACTTTCAGCAACAACCACCACGAAAAAATCCACTCTAATTTTAAGTACCTCATCAATATTTAATCTTTTCTTTTTCTGGTGTTTTTAGTTTCAGTTCCTATTAATTCATTGGCATTAAAGGAAACAATCTCTTATGCAGGTTGAACCTCTCTAGTCTGGCACTCTCTGGTTTGGCAACATCCATAATCCAGCATGGGTTTAGTTAGTGGATTTTTTTGGTGGCAGTTGTTGTTGGAAGTCAGACAATTTGGTTCTATTCCAATAATAAAGATTAAAAACAGAGGTACTATATTCAGCTACAATCCTCTGCCTGAAGAGGTTTATCATGGGTGTGGCCAAGTTTTCTGCAGTCCCATAAGGTTTGTTTCCAGTCACCAGTCTTGACTCTCAGGCTGTGTCTACATTGGCGCGATCTTGCGCCAAAGCGGCTGCTTTTGTGCAAAAATATGCTGCCTGTCTACACTGGTGGGGAGTTCTTGTGCAAGAACACTGACGTTCTAATGTGTGAAATCAGTGCTTCTTGCGCAAGAACTATGATGCTCCCGCTCAGGAATAAGCCCTCTTGCGCAACTGTTCTTGCATAAGAGGCCAGTGTAGACAGGCAACATGAATTTCTTGCGCAAGAAAGCCCGATGGTTAAAATGACCATTGGAGCTTTCTTGCGCAAGAGAGCGTCTACACTGGCATGGATGCTCTTGCGCAAAAGCACATCTCTTGCGCAAAGACACATGCCAGTATACACGCTCTCTTGCGCAAATACTTTAATGCAAGAATTCTTGCATTAAAGAGTATTTGCGCAAGATCATGCCAATGTAGATGTAGCCTCAGTGTTCTGTGCTGTTATTTAGCTCTAATTGACCCCTAAATGTCTTCTAAGAGCCCAGTAAGCAGTGGAAGTGTTGGAAATGTTGCTAGACAATATTGACCTCCCATGGCTCAGCAAATTCTTTTGTTCCGCATCGGTCAGATACTGAGGGTGTAGGAATAGAGAGGTCAACCTGTATTTTTAATTTTTCATTGGTCAAACACTGTGATTAAGGCACTGTAAATTGAGAGTAACTATTAGTATCTATGTAAGGTACTAATATGGCTCCCATCACCACGGCAGCTGAGCACCTCACAATCTTAAATGTATTTAAGATAGGGAATTGCTATTATCTTATTACAGATGGTGAACTGAGGAGTAGGCAGATTGAGTGACTGGCCCAGTGTCATACAGGAAGTCTGTGGTGGATCAGGGAATCTAACTCACATGTCTCAGATCCCAGGATAACACTCTAGCTATTGATTCATCCATCTTCTTCCTCACTATTTAGCTAATTATGTATAAATTGTTCTTTGGATGACTGAATAGAGATGTGAAAGAAAGAAATGCCATATTAAAAAGCAGCACAGCCACTAGGGTACATGCCTGCTCCTGCTCTTATGTACATGTTCAAATGTCCTATTTTCAGCCAGCAAATAGGGCATGTGAATTGAAAAAAAAAATTAGTCCCAGCAGACCTACAACTCCTTATATTACCTCAAGACATGGTAACCTGGTAAGGTAAGAAACTTTCTTACTGTAAAGTCATTTGTATGGGAAACTGTAGGCTAAAAACAATTTCTAGAAATTGACAGGATTTGACTGGCTTTACGAAAATGGCTGTGCTTGTTTCATAAAACAGGATCGATTCTTCTGCTACTTAATGAGAGAGGTACAATGGCACAATGAAACCTTTTGAAATTGTGGGATACATATGGAACTGTTACCTTTCCCTATTATAGTCTCATAATGACTAAAGTTGATCAACTTTTGTCATTCAGAATAAGGAAGACAGTGGATATATTTTTAGGGTTGTGAGGAAGTATTTTTCAAAGCAGTATAGGGGACTTAGAAACATGTAATCCATTAAAAGTAATCAGTGGGATGCATCCAAATTCCCCAGACTATTTTGAAAATCTTAGCTGATAACTGCACAAAAGTTTACTACAAGAAATAGCCTTGTCAAAGCCTGAAAGGGTTTTTTATGTTTATAATTTTGAGCTGAGCTGTGAACTGAATTAAGTCTAAAATAACTCACACATTTGAAAACTGTCAGCGGGAGTCCAAATTTCTCAATGGTCTATATTTCTGAAAAATCTAAGAAAAGCTGTGTAAGACAATTTTCTGCATTGGTAACAGGATGTTAAATAACTGCTAATGGACTATCTTTTGTTGCAACAATAATGAAGCAAGTCTTTTGTAGCGTGGTAAAAAAATACCACAAAAAAGATTTGGGTTAAACTGAAAAATAAAATATCTAACTTCTTGAGATGTAGTTTGATTCTATAATTCTAATGAAAAATAATTAAATGTGGGTATGTAAAAGACCATTTTCATCAGCATTGTCTTGACAAAATGAACTGACAGCTGGTAATATTTAGCTATATCTTCAAAAATTAATATGCAGTTTTGACAGAAAGTTTGGGTTTGTGATTATAACATGATCATCAGCAACCCTGTCTGCTGTTAACAAAAGACTGGGATTAAAAGTATTCTGGAACAATATTTACTATAGACTGCACTTTTCTTTAGTTACAAGACAAGGTTCACAGCCAAGAGCTTCATTCACCTCTCCTCAGTTCCCATTAGCTTTAGCCATATTGACCTGCGGCTCCAACTTCAGGGCATTAGGAAATTATTTCAAAATAACTTATTTTGAAATAATAACTCTTGAAATAACTATTTTAAAATAGCATGTCTACACTACAGGAAAGTTTCAAAATTAGATTGAGGCAGGCTCCCTTAGTATGGATGTGCTATCTCGATTAAGAGCCCCAGGAAGCACCGGGGAATAATTACTTTGAATGACTTTGGAGAGTAGTTATTTCAAAATAGCAGCAGAGGAGCATCAACTCTACCACTATTTTGAAAGAACAATTTCGAAATAAGCATTATTCCTTGTGGAAAGCAGGAGTTATTATTTCAAAATAACCAGCCCCTTATTTTGAAATAACGGGGTTGGTAGTGTGAATGTTCCTCTTGTTATTTCAAAATAAGGCAAGTTATTTCAAAATAACACCTTAGTGTAGACCAGGGTTCAGTGAAATACCAGAAATCATTCGGTTAAATTATGCAATCCTATGAAAAGAACAGTTAGCAAAATATAATTGGAACAGGAGAATGGAAAGGTTCTATCAATTTTATCATTCACTATTATTTTCCACATTCAGCCTGCATATGCAACCTACCTTTCAGCATTTGTTATACATCCCACAGCAGATCTTAGTAACACACTGACTTCATTGGGAAAAAAAGGCTGAAAACCAAGATACAGCAAACTCAGATTTATAAGAAATTCAAATGAGTAAAAATGAATCAGCGTTCAACTCTACATGAAATAAATAATGCAGATTTTTGATTCCACTCATGCTGCTGACTGTATTTGGACACTTCGCTCACAGGTATAAATTCCATTGACACCTGACAAAAATCTAATTCTTGATTCAGTTCAATGCCTGTATTCAGCATCTGAGTAAAACACAGGGTTCCTCTGGCCAGAAAGCTAAAAAGACACAAAATGCAGCTATATAGTATAGACAGAAAAATGTAAGATTTGAGACTGAGACCTGGTCTACATTACAAAGATAGGTTGACATAAGTCTCTTTGCATCAACATAGTTGTGCCTCTGTCTACACTTAGATTTGTCTCCACTTATGTAAGATGTCCATTATACCAACATGGTAACACCACCTCCAAGAGTGGTGGTTGAGCTATGGTTGAGGTATTGAGGTCCATACAGTGCAAATGTGGACATTGCACTACCTATTTTAAAAGTCCTCCAGAAGCTATCCCACAATTCTTGATACTGACCACACTGATCGCAGTTGTGAATTCCATTGCCCAGGGCCCATGAAGAATGGGAAGCACCCTACCTACCCTGTCACCCTCATAAAGCCATTCAAGTTTTAGTCATATTCTGATTGTCAAGCATGATGAACATACCTACTGTCTCTTTGCTGTCGACAAGGCCTGTTACATGATCCAGGTGTGCTCCAAGTTGGAGCTGACAATAGATCGTGGTTCTTGTGTCATGTGTCTGCTCACGTGTCTGAAAGGAGAAGATGCTGTATAAGCACAGCTCTAGACTATCTATGGGAATGTGGACACATACAAGCAGAGTGCACAGGGGATGCGTGAGAAAAGGGATCAGCAGCAGTGCCACATGAAAGCAAAGGAACAGGCATGTCACAAGGCCAAGGAGGTAAAAAGGCCTGAGCAATAGAACTTCTGCTTTTACATAGAGCTGTATGCCATAGGCAGAGACCTTTCCCCGCTGTGACAGGACCATGTCATAAACCCTGGTTGTGAACAGTGAAGAGGATGAGATAGAGAAGAATGGGGGACATATGACCAAGGGGTACAGCAAAACAGTGTGTCCCAGACACCCACCACAGATGATCCCATTGCAGAGGAAGAAACTCAGAAATTCACTTCCTATTGCAGAGACAGCAGCCAAAAGTTAGCAGGACATAGCTACTGACTTTTCATTAATTTACTCATACTGGAAGAAATATCAGTTCAAGAAAGAAAAGTAGAGTTTATCTGCCCTTCACTCCCCTGTAAAGTTAGGCAGCGGGGACATGTGGACAATATTTTTGAACACAGGGATGTTCTTTGAATCCTCCTGAGAAAGTTCAATGAAATGTTCATGCAGGTACTTTGCAATTCTCCTGAAGGTTTCTGAGAGTGGCAGTCTTATTTCTTCCACTGTAATAAGACACTCTCCAAAGCCAACTGGCAGTAATTTCATCAGTCAGCACTGCAATAAACAGGCTAGTAGCATATGGGCAGAGGCAGTTCAGCATGCTACCAGCTGCTCTGTTCATTGTGCTTTTGTTACCCTCAGGAGTGAGAGGTTAGCTAAAAACATCACTGCCTGTATAAAATTGTGTCAATATTCAGTTCCATCAACCTATACTCAGAGTTACATACAATCAAGCAATTTCCTCCTCATTTCTTCCTCCTGGGTGGGCGATACTCATTAAGGCCAAAACAAAGCAAAAATGTCCAAAAGCCTATCTTTAAAATGTAAAGACAGAACGAGAATCTTAACTTTTGCTTTCCATTGCTGATATACTGACAATAGCACCTCTGTATGTTTTATCTGTAGCTGCTGTTGTGGAGGCCTTCCCCCTCCATGCTTCTGGAATGCCTGAGCCAATTAAGGAGAGGAAAGCAAGGGACTTGGGATGACATGTTCAATGAGCTCCTGCAAACCAGTGCTGCATTAGGTGGTGGGCAGTGGGCCTGAAGGATGACAACTGGAGACTGAAAGGCAAAGGAAAAAGTGGACAGGAGAAAGGCCCAGGAGTCGGAGATGCACCAGGATATAATGGGGCTTCTCTGATACTTCAGATTCTTGCAGAGCTTCAGGTACAACAATCCTGGCTCCACCTCCCATTGTAGTCCATGGAGAATTTAAGTAAGCACCTTCTGGCACTCCCCCCATGTGGCATCAGAGGCCATATTCCCACCCCATCACTCCACACACTGGGGACATTAAGGACAATTGCAGCTCCATATATACTAATAAGTGAGAGCCATGGCTGATGTATGTGCAGCTAAAATGGGCATGAATATTCCTTCCCCTTCTTTAAGTTCTGTTCCATAAATTTGTCAAGGATTTAATGTATTTGCCTTTAATTTGCACACATGTTTTTTCAGGTGTTTTTGTTACTTGGTAAAACTCTGTTGTTTGGAAAGTAATTCATCTTTGTTAGATCTAAACATATGCTACAGAATGCCTAGCAGTAGGTAAAGCACCCACTCAGTTACTGTTCTATAGTGTGACACAATTCATAGAATCAGTGATAAACATAGTACAATACTTACAAATGTACAGCAAGTGCCACAAAATTAATACTTGTGTTTTCAGTGTTATATTCATAGCAGTGCCCCAAGTTAGAATTGCCCTGGCAGCGCAAGCCTTCCAAAAGCTTAACAACATTTGGAAGTCGTCACTGTTGCAGACTAGGACTAAACTGAAGATCTATAGGTTGAATGTGCGCTCAGTCCTGCTGTATGCCGTAGAGACTTGGAGGACTAACAAGAAGATTGAGAGCAGACTCATAGGTTTTGAAGGATGGTGCCTTCGTCGTATCCTCAGAGTCCGCTGGGAACAGCATGTTACCAACAAGGAGATCAGCCAGTGCACTGGCATCAACAATGTTGTGGACGAGATCAAGCAGAGACGCTAGAGATGGCTGGGGCATGTCCTTCAGATGAGCGAAACAAGACTCCCTCATATGGCACTCAGATGGACTCCACCTGGAAAGTGTAAAAGAGGGAGGCCGTTGGGCACCTGGAGGAGGACTGTGGAGGAGGACATGAAAAAGGAAGGGCACGACCTGGGAAGAAGTCAGCCAGCTTTCTCAGGACTGTGAAGGCTGGAGAAGATTTGTTGGCGCCTTATGCTCCATCAGGAGCGAAGAGGATTAATAATAATAAGTGCCCCAAGCGGTATACAATTGCTAACGGGGCTCCAAACTGCAAGGCCAGGTAGAGCATAGTACATCACAGTGCGTAACTGTGGCTTACTGCTAAAGTGCTCTTTTAAAGCCTTCCCAAGTCATATAATTCCACAATGAGCTCTTCTGATTGCCTTTCTGTTCAAATTTAGCAGACAGATGCCCCATCTCTGCTCCTCCATCCTGATGGCAACTTTTCCCCTTTGCTTCACAGATATTATGTGGGACCCAGCAGGCAGCTATACCTATTGGGATATTTTTCTCACTGAGATCCAATCTTGTTAGTCAGCAATGCCAGCAGCCTTTTGGTCCACTACAAAAACATTCAAGTGTCATTCTGCACCTGCTGAACCAGTACTTTTAATCTTCCCTTGTTGCTGTTCACAGAATCATTGAAGCCTAGGGCTGGAAGAGACGGCAGGAGGTCATCGAGTCCAGACCCTTGCCCAAAGCAGGACCAACCCTCACTAAATCATCCCAGCCAGGGCTTTGTCAAGCTGGGACTTAAAAACATCTAGGGATGGAGATTCCACCACGTCCCTAGATAGCCCATTCCAGTACTTCACCACCCTCCTAGTGAAATAGTTTTTCCTTATATCCAAACTAGACCTCCCCCTACTGTAATTTGAGACCATTGCTCCTTGTTCTGTCATCCGTCACTACTGAGAACAGCCTCTCTCCATCCTCTTTGGAACCTCCCTTCAGGAAGCTGAAGGCCATTGAGGTGGCTGGTACATGGCTTCATGAACCAAAAGAGTGAGGGACAGGCTGATTCTCCAGGTTCACCACTGGCACTTCAACAGTGCCAATGGTAAGCCACTGGTCAGGAAAGAGAGTCCTGCTTGTAGTTCTCTGAACAGTTTGCTGTTCTTAAACATGCGAGTATCATCTACCTTCCCTTACCAGCCAACACTGATGTTGGTGAAGGTTCCCTAATGATCCACAAACTCTTGCCTAACCACAGAAAAGTAACCCTTTCTACTGATTTACTCTGGGGCAAGGTGGGCTGTCACCAAAGCAGAGATATGTGTGCTGTATATAATGCTTTACCACAGTTTAGGAACCCCATTGCTGCAAATACATCCACTATGTCCTGCATGTTGCTGAGAGTCATAGTCCTGGCATATGACAGCAGCTCCCATAGTATGGCAGACACGCCCAAAGGAAGAATTCAATACTGTCAAGGTAAGGAATTTATTCAATAAGTTTGATTTTTGTAATGGATTAAAATCTTGGTAGTGATGGGTGAATTTCCAAAGTTTTAGAAGTTCAGTTTCAATATAGAAAGAGATAAAGACAGTAGTTACATCACTCTAAACAGATTACAAAGCCATAAAGAAAGTGTAGTAGCAAGTAAGAGATATGTGCTATGAAGATAGCAAACAGCACACAAAACAAGCTAAAGGATATAATTGGATGAAAGGTGAATATCTGTGATAAGTGTCATTACATGTAGTGTACAATGAAACACTATGCTGGAAAATATAAAAAATGCTGTCAAATGCTGTTGACATGATTCAGCATGCAGCGCTTACCACAGAGGTAAGGTGTTACTAGACACATGGAATGAAGCATCTGAGAGGCACTGAGCATAGTTTCCAGCACCCATTTAAAAATTAATTCCAGAATTTTCCCAACACTCAGAAAAGTTTGATAGGTGAATAGCAGCATTGCCAGCTCCACCAATTTGATTGTGTGAGTCTCACAAAAGGAGAAATATTCAGGAATATGTTTGTTCTCATAGGACTTTCAACACAGTTTTTGCACCTTGAGGAGTTTTGGATAAGGTTCAGGTGAGCATTTGGAATTGTGAGCATTGATCTTCATACCCTGTTTTGATTTGCCTCTAAGCAGAGAGGAACAGATGAGATTTACCCATCACTTCCTGGGAGAAAATCAGAATATGAGGTTTCAAGAGCTGTAGGCTTAATACTTGGCTCTTCAACTGACTTGACTGAATTAATCCACCTGTAACGTGGTTGATAGAGTACTTCCATAGCACATGAGGGATTTGTGAGGCCTAATCAATCAGTGGTGGTTAGCATGCTTTGAGATCCTAGGATGAAAATTACTATAATAGGGTTTTTCAGAATAGATTAGTTATCACTTGCAGAACAGTATTTGATGTAGTAGCAACTAGCTAAAGAACCTTTGAAGACCACTGTTAACTTTATTCTAAGCTTGTTTTCAATGCAAACAATGCAGAGACTGGTGATGTGTGAAAGTCAATATGTAAAACATTATACACATGGAGAATCAGTCTTAGCTGTGGGTTAAGATAATGGATAATGAAAATTTAATGCCTAAAATTAGGCACTTAGATCACTTATTTCAATACATGCATTTAAATTTGAGTGCCTGCAGATCCCAATTAATGTCAACAGTGGTTGTAGTTTTATTATATGGATATTTATCCATTAGGAGTTAGATTAAGATATCCCAGTGTATTTCTCATTGTCAGTGAAAACCCCCAGTTTTGGTCAATGTCAGTCCAGTTTAATTTGAACTGCATAGGTAGGTGTTATGTCCTATGTCTGGTCTTCTTTCATGTGAGATGATATATGCTTTCTGCCTCTGATAAAGGAAGTTTCAATTCTTGTGTTGCATCAGTTAGGCCAACAATATGGTCCTTGCATGAATAACCTGTCAGAGCATCACAAATTTGATTATTTGATTTGAATAAGTTTTACAATATATTTACAGAGAAAATTCCACAGTTTTGATTTTTGTAATGGATTCATTGCTTGATACTGATGGGTGAATTTCCAAAAATTTAGAAGTTTGATTCCCTTTGGGTACACATTCAAACTTCAGCATGTGGTTTGACTAGAATCTAAGATCTACAGAAATATGCCAGAATTAAAAATAAATATTTTTTCTAATTTTTAAACATCTGAAAATTCGCGTACAGTTGGCAAAATTTGGACTGATTTTTTTTAATCCAAACTGGCTTTTCCAACCCTAAGCATTAATCTCAAGTGTATTCATATGGCTCTTTAAAAAATAACTTCAGGGTTATTTCATTTCAAACTCTTTTAACTATACAGAGAAAAATTCTTAGCTTTACTCTATACTTGTGTTTAATCAGCTCTTTTCAAAACAGAAACTTATTAGCAAATCCCTGGAGTAATGGTTTGTGTTTGTGTTGGAAGGCAAAATAAACTTCTTGTACATTCAGTGATAATGGTTTAGTTACACACCAGGTTTTATGAAGGCCGTAATCTCTAATGTATGTCATTCTAAACAGACTAGAATGTTCATTTATTCTGAGGGTGATAAATGAGTTCTAGAAGGTGACAAAGATTTGTGTCTTGCTCTGTTGATCTAACAACTTTCTGTATTTTCTGAGCTAAGAAAAAAAAAAGGAGTCTTGCCAGCTTGACTGGGGAATAAAAAAACCATAGACGGATGAGTACCAAAATGAACTGAATTGAATTCAATCTAATGCAGCCCAAACTTCAGTCAGTTTACCCCCAGAGTAGACAACTAAAATTTGCAGTCTGCCATTTGCCAATGTGCCACATTTGGAGCATCTTGGGATGTAATGATTTTTTGTTAGGGAGACATGGGGTATGTCTACACTAGCTCGTTAGTTCGAGGTAGGTAGGCAAATCAGGGGACCGGGGTTGCAAATGAAGCCCGGGATTTAAATATCCCGGGCTTTATTTGCATGTTCCCATCCGGCCGCCGTTTTTAAATCCCCCTTAGTCCGAACAAACTGCCCGTGGCTACACACGGCAGTTTAAAGTTAATCCGAACTAAGTCCTTAGTTCGGATTAACTGTTACTCCTCGTGAATGTTAATGTGTATTGCAGTTTTCAAAAACTACACAAGGCCCCCCCTTTTTAAAATTTCACGAGCTCGTGAAATGAGGAGTAACAGTTAATCCGAATTGAGGACTTAGTTCGGATTAACTTTAAACTGCCGCGTGTAGCCGTGGGCAGTTCGTTCGGACTAAGGGGGATTTAAAAACGGCGGCCGGACGAGAACATGCAAATAAAGCCCGGGATATTTAAATCCCGGGCTTCATTTGCAACCCCAGTTCCCTGATTTGCCTAACTAACGAGCTAGTGTAGACATACCCATGGTTATTAATGAAAAAGAGAGTTACTTCTTAGGAACCATTTCCAAGCCATTTGGGACTAGTCAGCTGGGAGGATGAAGGCAGAAAGTTCCTGGGGTGGCTCAGTTTAAAATTAATTGATTTTGCCCCTCCCCAACCTCAGCACTGAGCCTCCTCCTGCACCTAAACTCCCTTCAGGAGCCTTCACCCACACCCCCTTCTGCAACCAAAATTTCTGCCTCATCTCTGATGCTTGTCCTGCACTCCAAAAACCTTCCCTGCAAGAGCCCAGACTCCTTCTCATATTCCAACCCCTTGCCCGAGCCCTGAGCTCATTCCCACATTCCAACCCTCTCAGCCCCAGCATGGAGCTCCCTCCTGCACCCCAAACCCTTGGTCCTTGGCTTTGCTCCAGCACCTGTACCCAAGCCAGAGTCCTCTTCTCCCATACCCTAACCCTCTTCCTCATCCCAGTGACAGTGGGTGAGGGGGGTGGTGAGTAAAAGGCAGAGGAAGGGGGGATGGAGTAAGTGAGTGCAGGGCCTAAGAGAAGGGATGAGGCAGGGCAGGGGTGTTTTGGTTTTATGTGATTAGAAAATTGGCAATCTTAGAATAAACAAATGGTAAATAATTGAAAAATCTATGAGTGGAGCTGAACAAATGAAGGTTTTCTCAGTTCATGGCTTAACTGGAAAAATCCAGTTTGATTCAAACCAAAAACAATTTTAGGTGTCTTTTGTTTTATTTTTCATTTTTTTTAAATGAACATGAAATGCCAATTTGAAATGAAAAGTTCAAAGGAAACACTTTTGGAAAAAGAATGTTTTCAGTTTTTTTCCGCTAAGATTATTAATCAAATTCATCCTAGATTACAAATAGTTTCAGTGCCTCACAAATGCATTTTTTGGCAAAATTACTATGTGTTGAAATTTTTTTCCCAGTCGTATGTGTGGTTCATAAGATTTGCTAAGGGCTTAGCTAAATCTAACCAAACCCTGTCTCATGTGGGGCACCCCAAAAAAGTTTGACCAGAGACCCAAAGGATACAGGGGCTTCTGCTGGGTTTGGTACATGAGTGAGTGAAAATGTCTCATTGAAATGTATATAGCAAAACCTTCCAAAAGAAGCATAAATCCTGCTTATGATAAATTGATTTTAGATGTGCACATGACTAAATGGAGTAATTACATCACTATTGTTGCTGTATCCTTCATCCTTTCATAACTTCTGTGTGATTCATTGCCACCAATTGTATAACATCTAAAATAAGCCCTCTGTGGCAGGGATATGAATGCACCAAGCCTATTTTTTCAACTATATAAAATAATAAATATTATAGCATAGAGTCTCTTTGCAGTTTTCCTGCTCTTTACAAACTCTAGGTTTGGTAGATAGATAGAGATCTATCTATCTATCTATCTATCTATCACCATGTTAACAGATGTTCTGGGCATTGGTTAAACTTGGCATAAGAGCTGAATATGAGGAGGTCTGCCTGTTGAGAAGTTTCATGGGGGAGATTCTTCAGCCTCTGCCCACCTCAGGAAAGGGCTCACACCAGCCCTACGTAGCTCAGCATGGAGAGGCCACATTTAGGGTGGGCCAGGTAGGGGCACTGGATCCTGGCTTTCAAGGCCCAGATGTTGTTGTGGAGGGGCTGCAACATTGGGACAGCAGCTGTCTGGAAATTGCAGAGCAGCCCCACACCTTTGATGTCCCCTGTACAATCATTGTGCACTCCCCCTATATACAAGTGGATTACTCTGGCTCTATGCATATGAGGTGAATCTTCTCTTGATGATACTCCTGCCTGTGGCTGATCTTGGAACATTTGAGTTGAGGTTTGAACCACAGCGTGAACAGAGAAGTTACACAACTTACCATGGACTTTGCCTTGTGCGGGTTGCTGAGATGTAGAATTCAGAAAAGATTGGATCCCTACGTGCTGTCCACCTTACAGCACTGCAAATCAGGGTTGGGGGGAAAGTGGGTGCATCTCATAGAAACAACAATGCCCTTTGCTTTACGGCCACACACACGAGGCAGTGTATGTAGGCACAGGAGCTCTACTGCTTGTGGATGGGAGTAGAACATGGGAAGTTCACATTTCATTGTATACTCCAATCATTCAGAGACAGATTGTTCTTGTGCACAATTAAATGGTAGCTCCAGATGCAAGCTTTCCCCTTCCACCAGCATATTCTGAGGTACCTAGGCTGAAACTTTATTATAGTAAGTCATTTGTGCCAAGCACTATATTACTTAACCTGATTCTGAGTGGGTGAGGATTCCTCATAATTAACAAAATGCCATGCCTTTAAAAATGTCATCCTCTTTATTAAGCTGAAGGTGGCATTCGCAGACACTGATCCATCTGCAGAGTGCAAATGTCTTAGTTATTACTGGAATGTGACCAGAGGGGAGAGAGAGAGAGACTATGCTAGAATGATGAGTGACAAATGCTGAATGTTCAGTGAAAGAATAAACAGCATCTTGGCAAAAGTCAGTTATTTATCCAGCCAATAGGAGTGAGATAAGGGGAATCAAATCCTCTTGGTGCAGGCATATAATGCATAAAAGAGCCCAGGTCTGCATTCCTCACACACAGCACAACTAAAATTCCTGTTAATATCAGTTGGAGTTTGGGACATGATTAGAATGTGTGATTGGCCACTGGAAGAGAGCACTTGCTGGAGGGACTGCCCTGTGATACATTATCACCCCCACTTTTTTATCCAATTCTCCACCTTGAGCACAATAATAGAGTATTTCAGAATCAGGCCCATAGTAGCCAACCATGAAGTTTAAAGTTATGGAGATAGTTATCTGTTTGCCAAGTGATTTCTAGGGCCTCATGCCATTTTCCTGCTAGAAGGGAAATTAGTGACAAAGTCTTGTCCAATCTTGTCTACTGTTATTTGTCTGTTTACATCTGTCCTTATTCAAGGAACAGGAATGGTTGCAAATCACATATGCGACAGTCTGTCTTGTAGAAACCTTAGCAAAGACACCAATTTCCTTTAATCAAGAAGCAGCTGTCTTGGACCCCTGTCTCTTTTGGGCCTTGTTTAGAAAAAGGGTATGTTTTTGCATTTTGAAAACCCACACATTGTAAAATTCTAGTGTAGAAAGCAAAGTTGACTTTTTACCACCACTTTGTTAACGCCCCCCTGGAGGTTCACCTCAACCAGCTAAATCCAAGCAAAATTACAACTTTCCCATTCTACAATTTTACAATATGTTGTTATAATATAAAAACACACTTTGTGCTTTGTGTTGCCCTACACCTGGAATCTCACTGCTTAACCCACTCTTTCTTTTACCTTCCTCTTTTTGAGGCAAAAGAAACAATCCTAACATAAAAACCTGCTCATCTGGGGTCACGGAAGGTCCCAAAACCACCAGACTATTTATCTTCCTTTTGTGAAGCTTCTCTGCAACACACAGGGTCTTAAACATGGCTGAATCACCCCTCTAGAGATTCCTTTAACCAAACACTGTCCTTAACAAATTTTTGTTTGTGGCTACTGCTTGATTACTCTAACTTTTTTCCAGTGGAAATGGTTCATCTTCAGAGCTTGTATATCAGTGAATATGTGTCTGACCTATTGTCATGACAATATATTATCAGTGACTATATTAATGAAACTCCATATGTGAATTTAAATTTTTAATTCAGTTTCATACTGAACTGCAGAGGCGATATGTGGGGTATCATGCATGTCACCCAAAATTTGTTCTTGGCTTGTACTGAGCACGCTCACATGGACTAAGCATATTCAGTAACACTGCTGAAGCTGTCTCTCCTTAGTCTACTTCCCCTCCATTGGCAGGCACAAGTCATCTCTGCTGAACTGTCTGTAGAATTACTCTGGGATGCGCTCCAGTCACGGCTAATGGTCAGTTCAATTCCTAACTAACTTAACTGCACAAAAAAATCTTGAATTCATTTAGATACCTTCACTGATTTCAAGAGAGCTGAACCCTTCATTGATTAAACTGCAATGAGCCAGCAATTACTCTGTATATACACAAGTCTTGGTTGTAAGGTTGGGTTTTTTTAAAATAGCAAACAATACCAAAATAGATCAAGGGCTAACTACCTGCCAAGGTATCTGAAAATCAGCCCCTATTAAAAAACTAAATATACAAAACAACCATTGCTATTTCAAACTATTTTCCTGCTTTCAATACCCAGCTCATCTTTTTTGATATTGGAAAGGGGATGAAATACTCTCAGAGGATGAAGATTTATATGGCCAGTGCCAGCCTGAAAGGAACATTTTGAAGCATTATGAACCTTCTGAAAATACATTATTTTCAAACCATTTTGTATTTAATTAGTTGGCCATGCCACATTTTCCTCTGTCACTTTTTTTTCCTTTAAAAGAGGATTTGAGGTTGTAAAAGAGCAGAACATGCATAGTCATCAGATCAAATTGCAGAACACTGAAAAGGTCAAAATCATTGCAGTATTGTAATATCTTTCAGAACTGTCACCAAAATGGAACAGCCATATTCGAATGCTTACTCATGCAGAGATTTCAACCAAAAGTTGAAAGGGAAATATGACACTTCTCAAGTCTGGACTTGATCATACAACTTTATACACTGATTGCAAAGAAAATCAGAAATGAAATCCCTTCTCATTCTAGAATGTTAGTGCCACTCTACTTAGTGTATCTTTTCTTTAAGATATGGGGCAGATTTCTTCTCTTCATAGGAATGATGTTTTTTTACATGACTTTGAGCTCTGCCCCACAGTTTTTGTGTCTGAGAACCATTTTATCCCCAATCATTTACTGAAACAATTTAGTTAGCACCATATGGAATATATTTGTATCAGTTAGCTTTCCCAGAACAAACATAACTCTCAGAATCTTTCTTGTGAGGCTCTTGCACATGTGGCTGGCAAATGATCATTTGCCACAATGGACAGAATCAAAGAACTAGAGTTTGTGCATTTGTGAGTTAGAATTTCCTCCCTGGCATTTACTTGGACCTGTCCCAGTTGTTGAAAGCTTGAGTTTGTTTATCAGTCCAGCTTCTCTATTTAAATACAATCTGTCACTTCTCATCTGCTTCTATCTTGGCTGCTGGTTAGTCATTTGGTCACTTGATTATCAAGGAATGGAGGAGGAAAAGAAACAGATTGGCAAACAAATTGAACTGCTCAACATTTGAAGAAGATCCAAGGATGAAAAAGAATCAAAATGTTCTAAAACCTACATGCTTCCATAATATCAGTCATCTAAATGATGTTAAAGGAAAAAACATGTTTTTAAACATAAAAGCAGATATGATTAACTGATATATATATCTAGATGAAGCAAAGACTTTTATTACTCGGTTAATTACACCTAAGGCTATGTCCCCACTGCGGCTGGAAGCATGCCTTCCATCCCAGGTAGACAAACACATGCTAGCGCCATGTGAGCTCATATGCTAAAAACATTGCATTGTGGATTATGCAGCCACCTATGCCTAAAATGGGGTCGGTCAGACAGGGACTCAGTGCTGTTGGCTATACCATAGCATCCACGCTGTGATTCTTAGCATGCTAGCTGAAGGAGAACTAACCTCTGTCTATCTCCCCAGGACAGGAGCCACAATCCTAGCTGCTGTATAAATCTACCATAAGATAGTTTAGCTGCCACTTTAGTTTAAAAAGGGTTATTCTGTTGTGTGTATAGATAGATTATTTCAGAGCTAAAAAATACCTTTGTTTAAACTACCAGAGAACCATAGAAGGCAGGGAAGGGAAAGAACTATTAGCACACTCAATCCTTCTCTCACCCCGTGTAGGTTTGTTACCTACAGCCAGGGGAGCCAACAGTTTCTGAAGGCCCCTGGGCTAGGTGGGAGGGCCTGCTCCACATTCCTAGGCTTGGTCTACACTAGGGGATAATTTCGAATTAAGATACGCAACTGTAGGCATGTTAATTACGTAGATGGAGTCGAAGTATCTTAAATCACATTTTGGTGCCATCCATACAGTGGGAAGTCAACGGGAGCACACTCTCCCTTTGACTTCCCTTACCCCTCTTAGGAGCAGGACTACCAGGGCTGAAGGGAGTGACTTGTCAGTTCGAATTAGTGTGTCTTCACTAGACCTGCTAATTCGAACCCCAGAAGATCGACTGCAGCAGCTTCAATCTTCTCTGTAGTGTAGACAAATCCCCAGAAGGGGAGAGGCTTTGGGCAGAAGAGATGGGGCCCACTCAGCCCCCCCTTTGTGCTGCCCAGAGTGTGCCCCCCACTCTTTAAAGCTGCTCAGAGTATGTGAGTGGTGCTCCAGCAGCAACTGAAATGGCTCAGGGCTCTGGCCACTTGGGGGAAAAATTTACCAAGAGTAAGATTACACTTAAGGTTAGATTCTCTATCACTTATATCAAGAAAGGATGTTTTTTAGATATGTTCTCATTTGAAATGAATTATTTTGGGGAATATCTGCCTATAGTACTTCTGCTACTTTGGTTGACTATTCTATAGCCTAATAGCTCTTGAAATAAGAAGTTTTTCCTGATATTCAGCCACAATTCTCCCTTTCATAACTTTGTTCCTTTTTTTTTTTAGTTAGATTCTTGTGTTCTAAATGATCATTCTGACTCTATGTTATTGACATTCTTCTGGTGTTTATAGAATGCTAGTCTCCTCTCTTTGATGTTCAGAGGAGGTAGACATATTGAACTCTAACGGTCTTTTCTCATATGTCACTTACTCCTCCAAATCCTTGATCATTTTGCTGTTCTTCTCTGAACTTTCACTAGTTTGTCAATAGTTTAATCTGGTTAAATTTGGGTACATGGATATTTGTGTGTATTTATGTGTATATACAATAGGGCTACATCTAGACTACATCCCTTTCTCAGAAAAGGGATGTAAATTAGACGTATCGCAATTGCTAATGAAGCGGGGATTTAAATTTCCCCCGCTTCATTAGCATAAAAATGGCTGCCGCTTTTTTTCCGCACGGAGCTTTGCCGGAAAAAAGCGCCAGTCTAGACACTGATCTTGCGGAAAATAAAGCCTTTTCTGAAAGATCCCTTATCCCTTATTTCATAGGTTAAAATATATACCTTATTTCCAGCCTCAGTTTGTCTAGTGTCAGCTTCTAGCCATTGGATCATGTTATACCTCTCTCTTCTAAACCGAAAAGCTCATTATCAAATATTTATTCCTCTAATAAGTAATTATAAACTGCAATCAAGTCACCCCTTAATCTTCTCTTTGTTAAACTAAAGAGAGAGGCTTACGGAATTCAGTTACTCTAAAAGGACATTTTATAATCTTGAAATCATTCTTGTGGCTCTTCTTGAGCCACCTCTAATTTATCAGCACCCTTCTTGAACTGTGGTCACTAGAACTAGAAATGCTATTTCAGCAGTGGCTGCACCACTGTGGAGTACAGAGGTAAAATAAGCTCTTGACTCTTACTCAGGATTCCCCTGTTTGTGCACCCAAGGTTTGCATTAGCCCTTTTGGCCACAGTGTCCCACTAGAAGTTCATGTTTAATTGATTATCAGTTAGGTTTGAGCACCCGTGGTTCTTCCCTTCAGAAGTCTATGAACAGTGGTGTGCAGTGACCAGGTAGCCTTCCTAAAATGAAAATACTGTTTTAGAGAAATACATAATTATTTAGAAGAAAAGGATATTAAAACAACAAAGAGTCTACACACATCTGTTTTATTTAAAGACTTAGTATCCCGTGATGGTAACCTAAACAGGACTAACTTCTTCACACACCCCAGTTGGTGCCTATGTTTCAGTCTTCTTCCCCTAAGCACCTACCCGCCTCTTGACAGACAGTCGCTTTAGGGCTCATATAGTTCTTTTTTAAAATATATTCCTAGAGCCTTGACCCTTCTCATCAAAAGCAAATTTGTAGGTTGACTGGAGCCAGAGGTAAAATTGTCAAAGCAAAAGGATCTAGTGTTGTCTCTTAACAATTCCTAAAGTTTGCTGACACATGGCTTATGAGCCATTCTTTTTTTCCCCCCTGGCAGCTCTCTCTTAAATGAAGTCAATATATTCATACAGTAAACTTCCCAGCAGTCAGGTTAACAAACAGTATTCATAAATATTACAGAGCAACTCCAAATTCTTCACAATCATTTTTCACCTGCCTGGTGATTCTGTCTGTTTTCTGTATGGTTTTATGCATCCCCATACAAATTGGGAGGGGAGAGCTTCAACTGCTCTCCTCTTCCCCCACACAACCAAACCCTTACCTCACTTAAGGTTATAATAAGAGGAAGATGTATACCAAATGTAGTAGTCCTAGCTCTTACCGTTTAGGAGGAGTTCTTGAACAAACAGACAGATGGAGAGACAGACTCCCTCACTCACAGATAGAGAAACTCTTTACAGTAGATAGAGCTGCTTGTGAATATTTATTTAGTAGGAAATGTTTTGTATATTTTACAAAAATGAAGAAAAGTTTTGATTTTTTTCATCATTTTTGCTCAATAAAAATAAAAAAGTAAAAAACTTTGTGCCATTTTTTTTGTTTTCTTAAATTTTCCTCCTATCTCCTATCCCCCTGATTTCTCACTGGCAAAAATGAAAAAGAGTGGCCTCAAGGGGATTAAAGAGGAAAGTGAAAGAGGGAAGGAAATGGGAAAATTTCAGGAAGGAGGTTGGTTCTGAAAACTGAATGAAGAATCAGTTTTTTGGTTGCTGGCATTTTTGCGGAAAAATTAAAAAAAAATCACTTCATCACTAACATTTTAATTTTGTAAACAAGACCATTTTCATTAAAAATATTTGAATTGATAAATTTTGTCCAACTTGATATAACAGTTTTCTGAAATAATGGGCCCACTTCTGCATTTCATTGCAGAGAGGCCTGTGCTCCTGGATACATCCTGGTTCCTCCAGAGGGAACCTATGTGTCCCACTCTCTTTACTCAGGCTTGGTGCACAATGGAGGATTTGAGCCAAAGTCAATGTCATACACAGGGTGTGCATAAAAATGCAGCAATGCATTGCATTCTGGGTAACACAGTCCTCACTTTTGTTCTCCAAATGGCTCATTTAAAAAATGCTTGCTGTCCTCTTTATTCCTCCAGCCACTTTCTACCAGCCAGAAAAGGGAGGAAAACAACTTCCTCCACAGCTGAAGCCAGCATCACTCTCCTCTTGTCTAGCAGGTGTTACTTATGCATGGAAGGTTGAATCCCCTCCCTCTAGTAAACAGGGTGCCTTACCACTGAATTGCACCTGCCATACATTGGACCACAGTTGTTCCATCATTAAACTAGTTTTTGTGTAATCAGTGAACTCTGATTTTTGGTGTCCAGTTGCAAGACTATGCCACAAGCATAAGACTTAAAGCCCACAGATGGAGCTGAGAGTTTTTACCATCAGAAAAGTGATCTCACTTGGAAACATTCTTGTCCGTGTAGCTAGACATAAGTTATGCAAGAGAAGATTCTCATATTGGTACCACTAGAACAATTTGATCAGAATTACAACTTTCAGAACTTTGAAAGAGGCTTATCTGTAACACTGGATCTTTCATAATACTGCAGAATTTAGATCTAGTTTGGATTGTGTCAGCTGCTTAGCAACCAGCTGGAGGGCTCACTGGCTTCAATTTTGACTCGGGGATCTTAACTCCTTCAGCCAGCTACATGCTACCTGAGGAAGCACAAATAACTCAGAAACGTAAAGAATAAATAAATCATGCCACATGGACTGCACTTCCTTGTACTCATGAGTCAAAATATTTTAATGTGAACTTTTATATTAATAATCTTCCCCTTTGCAAGGCTTACCATTTGGGCCTGATTTCCCAGACTTCAGAGCCTCAGCTCCAGCCTAAGCCACAACATCAAAGGATTACCTATACATGTGTTTTTAGAGATGTAGCATGAGCCTCTCTGATCCAAGTTTGTTGATTTGGGCTGGGAGGCTCACTCCCACAAGCATCAAAATGCTGTGGTAGACCTACCTTGGATGAACATAACGGTTCCTTCTGGGCCTTAAGATACATGAGTCAGTGTAATCAAGTGTTCCTCTCACTATTACCCTTACCTCCCAACCTTACCCAGTTGTTGCACCATTCAATTACTCTTCATAGGTGGATCATTGTACTCATGCGGGATCCCTTTGAAGCCAATGGGACGTGCAGGTACAGCAACTGACAGTATGCATCAAACTGCTTTAAATTGTCAGCCAAAACCTGCTGCAGTCAGAAAAGACTCCCTTTGATTTCATTGGGCTTTAGATCAAGGCCTTAAGACTATGAGATTTCTGAAGTGAGGAATCTCTCTTTCACAGTATCTCTGAAACAATTTTTAGAGTGTGGGTGCTGAGCTGTGCCCTGCCCCACATTAGCCCATCTGCCCCAGGCTGGGCTCACAGCTGGGGGCAGCTACGGAGCTCTGGGCATGGCGCTGAGGGTCAGGGTCCCTGGGTCTGCAGCAGAATCCCTGGGAGCAGGGATGGCAGTGGAGCTTCCAGTAGCTGGGATCCTGGGACAACAGTGGAGCTCACTGGGTTTGGCAGCTGGAACCCCCCAGAGGCAGTGGGGCTTTTAGCCACCACTCTTTGGAGCTGGCGGCTGCCACTATGGGTGGCAGTGGGGGCCCTGGGTGTGGGCTAGTGGCTGAGATCCTGGCGAGGGGCACAAAATCTGGTGGGTGCTGCATCATACCCCTTCCCTGCGCAGTCCTGCTTCCTATGCCTACGCTCTTTCATGGGTTTGCACAGCACCAGAGGCAATGGGGCCCTACTTTTGAATGGGACCCCTGTGCACCACTATAATATGGGTAATAATAATAGCCACCGGACTAAATGCAAAATGATAACAATCTGTGTTTCAATGTAATAAAGTGCAGCAATTTGGGTTCCATTCTTTTTAACCTCTATGACAATTCCATAGAACTCAGAGGGTTGTTTTGAGTCTGCACTAGTGTAACTGACAGCACAATTTGGCCTAGAATTTCTCCTCATCTTATTATTTTGCATCTCCTGGGAAGCCTGGAGTCAGCCACCCAGTTTTTTTAAATAAAACCCAACATTTTTTTTTTTCTCCACAGGCAGCCTCCTCACTTCATGGCTGTGTCTAGACTGGCCAGTTTTTCCGGAAAATCAGCCGCTTTTCTGCAAAAACTTGCCAGCTGTCTACACTGGCTTGATTTTCCGCAAAAGCACTGACGTTCTCATGTACGAAATCAGTGCTTCTTGCGGAAAAGCTTTGATGCTCCCGTTCGGGCAAAAGTCCTTTTTGCGAAAAACTGTTGCGCAAAAGGGCCAGTCCTAGCTAGGACTTTTGCGCAAAAGCAGGCTAAACGGAAAAAAGCCGTTTGGACGCTGGGAGACCCTGTAGCTGCCCCGGACGTCCTGGTAACCCGGGCTCTTAAAGCACATGCAGGCTGCTGAGCGCACGTGGCTGGAGCGTGCCTCAGACCTCTGGCCTGAGATCTGCCACATTGTCCCTGCCATGCCCAGCAGCCACCTCGCAGCACAGCATGGCAGCTCCGGGCACTCAGCCACCCGCACCCCCAGCGCAGGAAGCCCCCAGGGGCTGCAAAAGGAGAGCCCCCTCCTGGACCTCGGGGGAGCTGGAGACCCTCCTGGACCTGTGGGAGGAGGAGGAGGGGCCTCCATGAGACCCGGTCCCGGCGCCGCAACGCCGACATCTTTGGCCGCATGGCCCAGGCTCTAGCCCAGCAGGGACATCCAGCCCGGGACCTGGAACAGGTCCGGGCTAAGGTGAAGGAGCTGCGCCTGGGCTATGTGAGGGCCAGCGAGGGCCGGGAGGGCAGGACCAGACACCTGCCCCCACTATGACCGGCTCTACCGCATCCTGGGACAGCCAAGCCCCGGACGTCACAGCAGACACCTGCGTGCGCCCCCCCCCCCTTCACCAGGACCACCACAACGGGGGAGGGAGACAGCAGCAGCAGTGCATCGGAGGATGAGGCCAGCAGTACCACCTAGCAGGCCCCCTCCGGCAGCCCCAACATCTCCCGCGCGTCCTCGGAGGCCAGGGAAAGATCCACCGGTAAGTGTTGCACTTTGCACTCACAAGAGCGGGCGGGAGGGGAGCCAGGCACCCAGAGGGCGGAGGGGGAGAGCATGTTACTCGGGCCACGTGAGCTGCACGCTGTGTAGCATTAGGAAGCAAGCAGCACGTGCAACCACGTGCAGCCTGGTGACCGAGCGGCACGTGGCCGCGGCAGGCAGCTCCAGGGCATGCCTGGGACCGTGCTGCTCACACACATCCAGCAGGACTGGGGGGGGAAGGGTGGATGCCGGCTGGAACCAGCCAGGGCCCCAGGGACTCAGGCCAGAGACCGCACCTCCGCAAGGGTGTAGAGGGCAAAACGGCACACTGTCCCCATGCCTGGCTGTGAGGCACAGCCAGCTACTCCTGGGAAAACCACAGCATCACAGCCCTGTGAGCGTGGCCCCCCCTGAGCCTCTCGCCTGCTCCCGGTGCCTTGGCTGGCTCCCCGAGGGAAGTCCTCACTGCGGCCACACATGTCCCTGGGCTACTGTGTGTGAGGGATAGTGGGAGGGAGAAGGGGGGGAAGCGCTCGGGCCGCCCCTAGGGCCGCCTGAGTTTTGCTGCAAGGATGGGACACTCCCCAGTCACTCTCCTGGTTCCGTCCAGGAGATATCCCACGCGATGGGGATCTGAGAGCCCAGACCACGTCTGCCAGACGTGCTCCCAGGCACTGTGTGGGGATTCATCTCGCTCCCTGTCAAACACCATTGATTAGCCCAAAGCCTCACAGCCTCCACCGGCAGGGAGTTCCACAGGTTAACGCAACACAAGAGCCCTCCCACCCTCCATGGGGCCAGGACACAGACCGGGAGTTCCAATACATGGAGGAGGACCCTACTCCAGGGGCGGTCCTCTATGCAAACATACAACACGGGGGGGGGGGGGCAGAGGTGGAACTGAGGGGGCCCAAGCCACACTACCCCTGTGGTGTCACCTGGGCTCAGGGGTGGGGTGGAAGGCATGAGGTGTGGGGACAGTGGCCGGGCTGCCTGACTGACCCATCCTTTCTTCTGTTCCCTGCAGTGGGACCAACCAGGAGCGGGGGACCCTCCAGTCCGGCAGCAGCAGCACCCCCAGCCGCCCAACCACGGAGGCAACGCGTCCGACACCGGGACCAGCTCCTGTGGTGCCACGTGCAGGCCGTCGAGCGAATAGAGGCTGCCATCCAGAGACGCACAGAGGCGGACCTGCAGTGGCGCCAGGAGGCCTGGGCCACCTTCCAGGGACACTGCGCTGATGGCAAACTCCGTTGCCAGCCTCTCCGCACACATTGCCCATGCCATACATTATGGCATGGCCTCGCCCCATGCCCCCGCCATCCCTCCCCTAGCACTGCCCTCGCCCCCTCCTGCCCCTCCTGCAGTGGCCCCTCCTGCTCCTCCTCCTGCCCCTCCTGCTCCTGCTGCCCACCTCCCCGTTCAGCCTGCCCCAATGCGGCCTGCCCCCCATGTCCAGGTCCGCCCCCGCAGGAGCGGTCGCAGGGGCCACCCCTCCCAGGAGTAGCTCCCCTCCCCCTCCCAGTTCAAGGTCTCCTCCCTGTTACGCGAGGTAACGTGAATAATAATTTAGAATGCCGATCAACCTAATAAAATCATGAAGATGACAAATGCGGACTCCAAATTCCATATCTATCACAGGTTTTCTAAAAAAAAAGGGAAATAATTTTAAAGGGTTATGAGTTTGTGATGCATAAATGAATACCAACTCTAAAGATAAAATTTAACCACAGGACTATATCTGACATGCAGAAAATCACAATCAAGCAAGGGATAGATTACAAAAGAGTAAACACAACACAAAATACATTAAACACAGTCTAGGCACGGAGGGCGATTGCGGTGACGCTGGCGACCTCGATCCTTTGGTCCTTCCGGGCCTCAGGAGAGGAACTGCCAGGAGATCCCTCGATGGACGAAGCTGTGGCTGGCGACCTCGATCCTTTGGTTTTTCCGGGCCTCAGGAGAGGAACTGCCAGGAGATCCCTCAAAGATGACTGGAATTGGGTGCTCTGACTAGAGCCTTCCGCACGAACCTCAAATCCTCTTCCTGTTCTTTGGGATAGCTCGAACAGATGATGGTGGCCTAGAATATCCCTAAACCTAACCCTGAACTCAAAGAAAACCCTAGCTATGGCCGACGCGCCCGACGAACAAACTCGACGACGGCCGAAATGCTTTGAACCGACGACGATAGCTAATCTAACTAAACCTAAATCTAAACCTAATCCTAATTGGTAGGTACAAGCCTTCCGCTTGACCTGACCAAACCCTTAACAGAACAAGAGTACTCTGCTCTGAACTAGACTGCTCAAACATATTTCATATAACAATCATGAACATTCTGCACAACATCCCCCTCTCCCCCAGACTGTGCTGTTGTGTATTGAGAGGTAAGGGGAGGGGAGGGAGTTGTCCAGGGAAACCGAGGCGACCCTACTCTGGGGCCTGTGAAAACATGTCCATGAGGGCCTCCCGGATGCGCACCCCATCCTGGTGCACCTGGTGGCTGGCAGCTTTGTGGGGCTGTTCGTAGGCCTGACCCTCCGCTGCCATCCATGTGGGAAGGAAGCCTCCCCGCTCCGCTCCACAATGTTGTGGAGCATGCAGCACGCGGCCACTACCTCCATTGCATTCCGCTCACCCATCTCGAGACGGGTGAGCAAACACCGGAAGCAGGCTTTTAATCGGCCAAAGGCAAGCTCCACTTGATTGCGGGCCCGGTTGAGGTGGTCATTGAACCGGGCCCGGTTCTGGTCCGGCTGCCCCGTGTAGGGCCGCATTAGCCAGGGCAGCAGGGGGTAGGCCGCGTCCCCGATGATGCAGATGGGCATAGGCACATCCCTGACAGTCCGCTCCCGCCGGGGGAAGTAGGTGCCCGCCTCCAGCCTGCGAAACAGTCCGGAGTTGCGGAGGATGCGGGCATCGTGTGCCCTGCTGGACCAGCCCGCATAAACGTCCAGAAAGCGGCCCTGGTGGTCCACAAGGGCCTGCAGAACGATGGAGCAGTACCCCTTTCTGTTCATGAAATGGGCCGCTCGATGCTCTGGGGCCCGGACGGGGATGTGGGTTGCATCTAGGGCTCCCCCGCAGTTGGGGAACCTGAGGGCAGCGAAGCCGGTGATGGTAGCATCCATGTCCCACAGGCAGATCACTCTGGGGAGCAGGATGTTGTTGATGGCGCGGACGACCTGCAGAAGGGTTCAGAGAAACACATCACATAAGGCAGGGGTGGGTGCGCGCTCCCTTGGCCCCCTCCCCATGATTACCTCTGTCCTCACACACACACGCACGCACGCACACACACACCACAGCCCCCTCGCCCTACACCCGCCCCCCCCCAGCAGGCCTGTGCAAGGGAGGGATGGCCCGAACCCCTGGGTGACCCAGCGTGGAGTCTTGGCTGCCCCTGGGCATGGAGTGCAGCACCCTCCCCCCACCCCACTCCCCCTGGGACTTACCTCCATCATGACGGCACCGACGGTGGATCTGCCCACCCCGAATTGGTGTGCCACCGATTGGTAGCTGTCCAGGGTGGCCAGCTTCCAGACTGCGATGGCGACCCTCTTCTTGACGGGGATGGGTGCCCGCAGCCGGATGGTGGCTCTCTGGCGCGCGGGGGTGAGCCAGGCACCGAGCTCCATGAACGTCCGCTTTCGCATGCGGAAGTTCCGGAGCCATTGCTGGTCGTCCCATTGCCCTAGGACCAGCCGGTCCCACCAGTCGGTACTGGTGTCCAGTCTCCACAGTCGCCTCTGCACCCTGGGGTGGGGGTGCCACTGGGACGCCATGGCCTCACTGGTGAGTGAGTCCAAAGCGATGTGCCCCTCCTGGTCCTGGAAGAGGAGGGCACCAACCTGGAGCAGTAGCTGCAGGCACTCGAAAATGTCCGACAGGGGCCAGAGCAGGCACATGGCCACCCTTGGTTCCATGGCACAAGAAACAAGGCAAGGAAAAAAACCCCTGGCAAAAGCAGTAGGTGGCCAAAGGCAGCGGTGTCCAAAAGTCAGAGGGCAACCACCAAACCTGCTATGGCTGTCAGTGCCTGCAAGAGGCCCTATAGCATGGAGCGGAGAGAAACGGCTGTCCAGGGAGATCCCTTTAAGCACGTGTCTGAAATGAGCTCCAGCCCCCGCCCCCGGAAAGGTCTGGTGCCCTTGTGCCCTTCGCAAAATGGTTCCGGGCTTCTGCTTTTGCGGAAAAGCGCGCCGCCAATGTAGATGCACTTTTCCGCAAAAGCGCATCGTTATAACGCGAACTCTGCGCCAATCTAGACGCTCTTTTCCTCAAATGCTTTTAACGGAAAACTTTTCCATTAAAAGCATTTGTGGAAAATCATGCCAGTCTAGACGTAGCCCATGAGTGGATGTCAGCAGGATGCAAGGACACCTGTAGGCAGCAAGATTTCTGCAATCTCTGAAACTCAAGGCTCACAAAAGAGGAAAAAAGTGGCAAAATATGGTCATCAGAACACAGTACTATAATAACTGCCATACTGGATTAGACCAATGGTCCCTCTAATCCAGTATTCTGTGTAAGACAGTGGTCAGTACCAGCTGCTTCACAGGAGGATGCAAGAAATTCTGCAGCAGGCAGTAATTGGACAGCTTTGCCCTAGGGAAAATTTCCAGCTCACCATTTATAATGAAAGGTTGTCTATGACAGTGGCTCATTCAACTGCCATGTAATGTTTGTTTCCTTAAAACCCTTTCCAGTTTACATCTATTGCTAAATTTGAGAGGTGAAGACATTTAGAATGACTTCCTCAGAAACTTGTAATTTCAATTTGGGATTGAAGGCCTCAGAGATACATGATTACCAGGCTTTGTTTTTATTTGGTGAGAGTCTGGACTGAGAATAAAAAGCGTGCATGTGTATTTTATGCTTTAATTGCCTTGAGAAATTAAGTCATGTTCTTAGTAATAGAAAGTCAATTTCCCATTAATTAATTCCCTTTATTAGTTCCATAGTGTCCTGCTGACTGAATTAAACTTTACATCACAGGAAGAGTTATTATTTTTCACATTACATGCATTCCCACAACCCTCCACCTCCTGGGAAGCCTGAGGATTTAAATCTTGTGCCTCCACCAGGGATCTTGTTAGAGAGAAATGTAATTATTTTTGGCTCATAAGTTGGACTTTTTGGGACACTCAATTACAATATATATTAAACACAAATGTTATACTACTGATAATTTACATTTCAATTAGAGACTTCATGACGGTGCTTAGTTAACAAAAAAGGTAATTAACCCCCACCCCAAAAGCTAGTAAAGTCAAGTTAAAGGCTGAAACAAAAGACAGGACTATGCAGCACTTTAAAGACTGACAAGATGGTTTATTAGGTGATGAGCTTTCGTGGGCCAGACCCACTTCCTCAGATCGTGGGTCTGGCCCACGAAAGCTCATCACCTAATAAACCATCTTGTTAGCCTTTAAAGTGCTGCATAGTCCTGTCTTTTGTTTCAGCTAGACCAGACTAACATGGCTACATCTCTATTACTAAGTTAAAGGCTGACACTCGGACAAAAGTCAGGAAATGTTGGGGGAGCTGAAAGAATTGTTGGGCCCCTCAGCAAGGTGAGGGAGTGGGCTCGCTGTGTGTTTACAGAAAGGGTAGGGCCTCAGGCAGAAGGGATGGAGCTGGGGCAGACAGCTCTTAGTGCTACCTGTAGCATGCCACACACCCCTGTCAGCCCTTAGCACCATCTGGAGTGCACCACCTGGTGCTTTGGCAGTGTAGCAGCAGCGGCAGTCAGAGCCCCGGACATTTTTGAATTGCTGGGCCCCAGGACAGTTGCCCTCTTTGCGCTCCCCTCCCCCCATCAGTAGCCATGGGAAAGGTACTCCTAATATCTTGATAAATGCCTTGCTTGATCCAATGGAGGCTCCAATTTTTAAAAGTGCCCCTAGGCACCACTGCCAAACACCCTAGGCCAGATTCTCTATCCCCCTGCACTTTGTGGAGTCTTTGCAGGATCTGGCAGCATTTTATACACACTTGGCACAATCAGACTACTCAAAGCCCTGGGCAATGGATGACTATGGCACTTGGAGCTCACCCATGCCTAATAGGGAGAGAGGAAAAGCTATCATATTTAAATAAGAAAATAGTTGGTGAACCACAGTGATACAAATCATTTGGCTAAAATCAAACAGCATTCAAGGTATACAACGAAAATGAAAATAAAAAAATTTGAACAGAGGTATGCATGTGTCTGAGTCATTGTTGCTCTACAGATGCAAAATTTGCCCAGTTTCTGCACATGCTCAATGGGTTCCCTATAGCTGCACTACTCCACTAAGTGCAAGTAGTCAGAGAGCTGCTTTGCAAAAGGACACGGGACCTGCATGGATTGGAAGACATTCCGCCATTGGAGTAAAAAGCTCCTAACTCTGAAACATTTTTGCAGCATATTTGTAATATTGTTACCTTTCAGAGGGATGCCATGTTAGTTACAGAAAGGGAACATTGGGAGGGAAAATTATTTTATTTTCATTTTCATTGTATACCTTGAATGCTGTTTGATTTTAGCCAAATGATTTGTACCACTATGGTTCACCAACTATTTTGTTCTTTAAATATGATGATAGGAAAAGAAACCTTTATAATTTGCTTTTCTCAGGCCATTATTTTTGTAGGATCAAGGATATTCATTTACACATTTAATTAATACTGATTGTAGAATTAGGCAGTTAATTACTTAGCTGAACATCTAATTGAGCATTTCCACAGTCCAGCAGAGGAGGAGAAAGAATCTGCATGAGTTCCAATTGGAAATTTCTGCAGGCAAAAGGAGAGAATAGATAGTGCTGCATTGCTTGTGACTCAGCAGAGTGTATCGAATTAATGAATAAGGATTCTAAGATTCAGGTGAATTCAACCTGAACTTCTGGAACCCTGAATTATTTCTCACTGTATTTCTGCACAGACTGACCTGACCGCCAGATTTGGTATACAGCTTCCTCTTATCATAACTTAAAGCATAGTTAGGGTTTGCTTGTGCCAGGAAAATGGGATGAGCCTGAAATGAGATTGCTTCTCAAAAATCTATGCAGAAAAGAGACAGAATCAGACAGGTGAAAGAGGCTGGCTGGGGGTGCTCCTTCCCCTAGTCCAGGACTGCTCCAGTCCACACCCCAGACACCCTTAAGGGACTTCAGGAGGGAGCTGAAGCTCTCCCCTCCGATTTGTATGGTGATGTTTCTGGCTGTTCCCCTTTGTCAGTGAGCAAGGGGAAAGTGCACAGTTTGCTGCATTCCTCACTGTGACTGGGGATTGCAGAGCACAAATGAACTTGGACATGCCCTAGATGGGGGACATGCACCCCCTCAGCCAGTTGTGCCCTCTGGAGCTGCAGCAGCCGTGTAGGGGCACTTCTACCTGGCCCCAAGTTTCTGCAGTGAGGGAGGGCTGGGGTAATCCTCCTTCTGTGGAAGCTGGCATACCAAACTCCTCATTCCCAGCCCCACCCCAAAGTAGTGATTTAAATGAAGTATGTACATTTTTATTGCAACGCCAGGTAAATCATCTAAACAGATCAGTCTGTGAAGAAATACTGTGAGAAATATCTTAATATATAACTATGAAGATAATGTATGGGGATTATAAAATAGTAGAAATTAAACTCTTTTTCACTGTAAAATGTTATAAAGTTTTTACTTAAGAATTAAGCACATTTTTCTTATTTTTCAGACTTACACAGTGTTAGAACATAAGAATGGCCATACTGGGTCAGACCAAAGGTCCATCCAGCCCAGTACCCTGTCTGCCGACAGTGGCCAATGCCAGGTGTCCCAGAGGGAGTGAATCGAACAGGTTATGATCAAGCGATCTCTCTCCTGCCATCCAGCTTCACCCTCTGACAAACAGAGGCTAGGGACACCATTCCTTACCCATACTGGCTAATAGCCATTTATGGACTTAACCTCCATGAATTTATCTAGTTCTCTTTTAAACCCTGTTATAGTCCTAGCCTTCACAACCTCCTCAGGCAAGGAGTTCCACAGATTGACTATGTGCTGTGTGAAGAAGAACTTCCTTTTATTTGTTTTAAACCTGCTGCCCATTAGTTTCATTTGGTGGCCCCTAGTTCTTATATTATGGGAACAAGTAAATAGCTTTTCCTTATTCACTTTCTCCACACCACTCATGATTTTATAGACCTCTATCATATCCCCCCTTAGTCTCCTCTTTTCCAAGCTGAAAAGTCCCAGTCTCTTTAATCTCTCCTCATATGGGACGCATTCCAAACCCCTAATCATTTTAGTTGCCCTTCTCTGAACCTTTTCTAATGCCAGTATATCTTTTTTGAGATGAGGAGACCACATCTGTGTGCAGTATTCCAGATGTGGGCGTACTATGGATTTATATAAGGGCAATACGATATTCTCCGTCTTATTCTCTATCCCTTTTTTAATGATTCCTAACATCCTGTTTGCTTTCTTGACTGCTGCTGCACACTGCATGGACGTCTTCAGAGAACTATCCATGATGACTCAAAGATCTCTTTCCTTATTAGTTGTAGCTAAATTAGCCCCCATCAAATTATATGTATACTTGGGGTTATTTTTTTCCAATGTGCATTACTTTACATTTATCCATATTAAATTTCATTTGCCATTTTGTTGCCCAGTCACTTAGTTTGGTGAGATCTTTCTGAAGTTCTTCACAGTCTGCTTCTGTCTTGACTATCTTAAACAGTTTAGTATCATCTGCAAACTCTGCTACCTCACTGTTTACCCCTTTCTCCAGATCATTTATGAATAAGTTGAATAGGACTGGTCCTAGGACTGACCCTTGGGGAACACCACTAGTTACCCCTCTCCATTCTGAAAATTTACCATTTATTCCTACCCTTTGCTTCCTGTCTTTTAACCTGTTCTCAGTCCATGAAAGGATCTTCCTTCTTATCCCATGACAACTTAATTTATGTAAGAGCCTTTGGTGAGGGACCTTGTCAAAGGCTTTCTGGAAATCTAAGTACTCTATATCTACTGGATCCTCCTTGTTCACATGTTTGTTGACCCCTTCAAAGAACGCTAATAGATTAGTAAGACATGATTTCCCTTTACAGAAACCATGTTGACTTTTGCCCAACAAATGATGTTCTTCTATGTGTCTGACAATTTTATTTTTTACTGTTGTTTCAACTAATTTGTCTGGTACTGACATTAGACTTACCGGTCTGTAATTGCCGGGATTGCCTCTAGAGCCCTTTTTAAATATTGGCGTTACATAAGCTATTTTCCAGTCATTAGGTACAGAAGCTGATTTAAAGGATAGGTTACAAACCATAGTTAATAGTTCCGCAATTTCACATTTGAGTTCTTTTAGAACTCTTGGGTGAATGCCATCTGGTCCCGGTGACTTGTTACTGTTAAGTTTATCAATTAATTCCAAATCCTCCTCTAATGACACTTCAATCTGTGACAAGTCCTCAGATTCGTCACCTACAAAGGACGGGTCAGGTTTGGGAATCTCCCAAACATCCTCAGCCGTGAAAACTGAAGCAAAGAATTCATTTAGTTTCTCCACAATGACTTTATCGTCTTTAAGTGCTCCTTTTGTATCTCGATCATCCAGGGGCCCCACTGGTTGTTTAACAGGCTTCCTACTTCTGATGTACTTTAAAAACATTTTGTTATTACCTTTTGAGTTTTTGGCTAGCTGTTCTTCAAACTCCTTTTTGGCTTTTCTTATTTTAGGGAAGGTGACCCTCTGCAATCCTGACTGAATTCTGGGTCTCCTTGTGCTTTTCTATAGCAATTTAGTTGATGCAGTTGAGGAGCAGTGGCAAAATAAACTCTAGATCAGTGTTTCCCAATTGGTGCTCCGCAGAACCCTGGGGATCCATGAAGTGAAAGCCAGGGTTCCGCTTGACCCAACATGGCAGGGCCCTAGGGGCCCTGTGGGCAAATAAAATTGGGAAACACTGCTCTAGACAATCCAGAGATTACTCACACAATCACATATATGTAAATTGTTACAAGCCCTGAACAGACTTCCCCATCTCTGGTTCTCTGAAAGTGAAGTTCATCATAATCAAAGAGACAGGCACTCACCATATTTATAAAAAAAGTAGATATTTCTCAGTTTTCCACTCAAACCACCTGCCTTGTACATGCCCATTGGACATTTGGAAGTTGATTTGTCTCCCATTGAAATTATCAGCCTGATTGTGTGCCCAGCTGAATGTTACAGAAAATAATACCCACGCTTTTTAGCTATATGTGGAAACATACTCCCTGCATTCTAAATAGAATAGTAGAAGGGAAATAGTAGTTAATCAAAACATGGCCTGAATTCAGACTCCCCTGATGTTTCTGAATTCTTATTTAGAAATGTTTGGAAAACACGAGTGTTATATCTACAGGAGGTGGTGTGTATGTGCATAGGGGGATATTGAGTATAGAAACTGAGAATAAATGGATATTAAAAAGGGAGGCTCAGAAAAGATGTGTTATCTAAGGAAAATTAGTATGAGGCAAACAGCATGTGGTAATGAGCTAGAAGGAGGGAGGGGGAGTTTTCCATGACAAGGCTTTTGTTTTCCAGTGTGAAGAAAGGATAAAACCATAGTGGGCAGATTGTAGCAGAGAGTATGTGAGCAATGTGTGAGCAATATTAAATGATATAATGTTCCATTGTGAATAATTAGCTACATTTAAACTTTCTCCAAGAACAGCTCTTCAACTAAATTGTGGCTTGGAGTTGGAAGTAACATTCCTCCAGCAATAAGAGGGCTGTGTGCATATTCTTGATGATTTTTATTATAACCTTAGCATAGGCACAGGATGGGATTTTCAGAAACCTCCAGAACTGGCCTAATTCTGTTCCCGTTGAAATCGGTGGAAGATTTACTATTATCTTCAATGCAGAGTTAGGCTAAGACTGAATAAGTGTGAAAATCCCTTGAAGAATCCAGCTTGTTAAAGGTATGTTGTATGTGACTAAGAGTGCAATCTCCCCAAAAATATCTACCAAACCCTGCGCTCTCTATTATATGTATCATGCAATTGTCCATCAAAATAGGACAGTGCTTCATTGCAATGACATTCTTTTGCAAGCAAACAGATCATGCATGTACAAGCCGACTGACAAGGGTCAGAGTAAATGGGGCAGTTGCCTCAGGACCTAACAATTGAAAGCCCTTTAAATTGCCATTGGTGCACTATATGGCATGTTCCAGGTGGCACTGAGGGCTGCCTGGGTGGGGGCACACCAAGCTTTGGGCAGCACTGAGGGCTGTCTGCCCCAACCCTGCCTCTTCCTGCCACTGCCCCACCCCCTTCCTCACTTTTGGGAGCATGGAGCCCCCCCCATCCTTGCCCAAGGGCCCATTGATTCTGTGTACAAAATCTTAGACTAAACTTTTTGCATCAGAGCCCTTCTGAAAAACACTCGGTGCACCGGTAAGGGTACATGCATACATCTCTGTACCAACATTGTTTATAATAAGAGGTTTTGCAACAGTGAGGGGAGAGTTCATCATTAGTTTGGATAAGCATCAAAATTGTATATCTAAGTGAGTTCTGCTGTTTACCCCAATAGGCCCTGACTTTTTCTTGCTGTTTTTCCCTTGAGAGGGATGATCTGTTGGCTTCCTTTCCCTCCAATACTTTTGGGGTCAAATTGCTGTATGGTCCTTTTAGGGGGCATCTCACATTCCTCAGTACTCTCCTAATGTTTTCTCCATCTTTTACTCATCTTCCTGAAGTTCCAGCCGAGATTGGACTCCTCTTCACTGTTTATCTATCACAGTGTTTCTCAACCAGTAGTATGAGTACCCTTAGGGGTACTCGAGAGAAGTCTAGGGGGTATGTCAACACAACTGAAATTTGGCAAAAATTGAATTTTTGTTTTAAATTTTACAGCACTTTATTGTTTTTGTACTTTTTACACCCAAAAATTTCATCGCCCGATTAAGTTGTTTAAACAAATGTGTTGCAATGGTAGAAAAAAAATGTTATGTGTCTGAAAACTGGAGGTACTGGGGGTACTTATAATTTTTTTAAAGGGATACTTTATAAAAAAAGGTTGAAAAACACTGATCTATCATACCATCCCCTGCTCTTTGTAATAAAACTGTGCTCCATTCAGTGGTATTCATGGAGATGTGCAACTAGCTAATAGCATGGCTTAACAAACATAGTTCTCAGAAAAAATGCTTGCTCACACTATCATCCACAAAGTCTGTCCAGTTCCTGGTACTATAAGGCTACGTCTAGACTACATCCCTTTTTTGGAAAAGGGATGTAAATTAGACGTATCGCAATTGCTAATGAAGCGGGGATTTAAATCTCCCCCGCTTCATTAGCATAAAAATGGCTGCCGCTTTTTTTCCGCACGGAGCTTTGCCGGAAAAAAGCGCCAGTCTAGACGCTGATCTTGTGGAAAATAAAGCCTTTCATTGCTAATGAAGCGGGGGAGATTTAAATCCCCGCTTCATTAGCAATTGCGATACGTCTAATTTACATCCCTTTTCTGAAAAAGGGATGTAGTCTAGACGTAGCCTAACAGTAGTAGCAACTGTCCCTGAAATTCCAAACAGACATCATCTTCCTTTCCAAGCGCAAACAGATGAAATCCATTGTAATGGAATCTTTCCCATACTGGGAGTTTAAGATTCAGTGATTGAACTAGTTTGATTAAATCAGTTCTTGTTTTTACATAATAAGAATAAGAATAATAAATAATAAATAATGCTTTAAAATAATTAAAGGTTTCTTTCCTGGAATATCTTTTTGTTGATCAAATGCAAAAGTGAACAGTTGTCCCACAGACTATCTTGTTCCACTGGGATGAGATGGAGACAGAGTAACAAAACCCTTTTCCTGGTTTATTAGTATGGACTTCATGCTATGAACCCTGCGATGCTGAGTCTTTCTCAGCACCTTCCTTCACCTTGGGTAGCCAGGTGCAGCTGCTACCCTGCATCTTTGCCACCTATGTTAGCCATTGTTTTCAGAGTTCTTGTTAAACTTGTTCACATTGCATAATGCCCAAGGCGATATTTCATTGTTGATGGCATAGGTCCAATGAGCAATCCCCTACTACAGGGTGTTACATCTATCCACCTTGATGAGATAGAGGTTGGACTCAGGGGAACTCTGTGATCAGGAAGTATATTATAATCAAATGGCAGATAATGTTGAATTTGGCTTAGCCATGGGAGACTTAAAGCCAGTGTTATGCACAATATGTAGCCTCAGAGGTCAACAACATCCTGAGCAACAGCCAAAGCCATCCCTGTAAATTGGTTCATTACATTCTCTCCCACAGGATGGAACATTATCAGAATGCCCTGAACCAACCTCCAGTTTCCATTTGTTCAGAGCTGGGCAATTTGGCAGCCACTGTGATTTTGGGCCCTGACTCTTGTGCTGATGCACTGATGTTGGCTGAAGTGAAGCGTGACATCTGCAAACTGAAAAATGGACATGCAGCTGGCATTCCCCCAGAGCTGCTACAATGCGCTATTGGCCCTGTAGCCGAGTCACTTCTGGCCATCTTTTATCTGGTGTAAAGAACTCTAACCTTGCTGGTCCCCTGAAATGACAGTGTTGTGATTTCACTTTATAAGGGCAAGAGACTTTGTATTGAATGTAACAGCTACAGGCTAATCTCCTTGTTGTCTGTGCCACAGAAGGTGTTTGTGCATGATCTGCTGGTGCATTTGGAGCACTGCTACCTTGGACGCTTCAGCCTCAACAGCCAGGCTTTCTGAGTGCCATTTTGGCTCTCCACTTGTCAGAGATACACTGTGAGTTCAAGAAGCCCCTGTATGTAGTGTATATTGATTTTTAAGGCTGCATTTGATGAGTCACTCAAATGGATGACCTTAAAGGGCATAAATATCCCAAACAAACTGCTGGACTTGGCTAGTGAGTGATATAATGGAAGCACTGCCTGTAGACATCTGGGGAATGAGATTTCAACACCTTTTTAATTCAGTATCTGATGTCAGGAAGGACTGGCTGCATCTTTCACCCCGCATTTCTTTTTGTCAGGTAATGGATTTCATAATGCAGCATTCCATGAGGCCATAGACATTAAGAGCAGTGATCTCTTGCTCTCAGGGTATGGCTAGACTGCAGGAGGGGTTTGGGATACTGGTGGTATCCCAAAAATCTCTGCTGCATCCAGGGAACATGTTTGCTCTTCCACTTTTTTTTGTGGAAGAGCAAATGTGCTCTTTCAGAAGACCCCGGAATTCCTCATTCTACGAGGAAGAAGGGGGCTTTCGAAAGAGGGTTTTTTCCCTGACATTTGGCCCAGGCTAGACGGGCCAATGTTGGAAAAGCTTCTTCCGACAAAAGTATTGGAAACGTACCCTCAGAGCTTCACTATGCTGATTACATTGTTCTTTTACAGTAGTACAGAGCCCTGACAGATTTCAGAAGGCATTCCAGCACATGGAGGAGGAGTTGCAAGGATTGGCCTCCATAATTTGTGGCAAAAGACAAAGCGGCAAAATCTAGCACCAGATCCATCTTTGATTCCAAACTCTTTGAATAGTAAAACTGCCAAAGTGGTCTCCAGCTTTTGCTCTTTGGTTTCTACACTCACGAGTTCCTCCAACTCTCACATGGAGGGTCTCCACTGAATTGGCCTCTTGGCATCTGCCAAGGGTCGTATACAATGAATAGAGAATCAACCTCATCTTAACATGACAACCAAATTCAGGTTCTATTCAACCCATAGTTTCTCCATACTGTTGTATGCACTCAGACCCAGAGTGTTGCAACACTCAGACCCAGAGCCTCAAAAGTATTTAGGACCCTAACTCCCATGAAAGTCAGATGCCTAAATAAATTTGAGGATCTGGGCCTGAGAGACCATTGAACACTGAATTCTGTAACCTCCTTCTACCATGGAAAATGGAGATGATTTATTTCTTGTTAAGCACCTTACTTTTATTTTAATGTTTAACATATAATTAGAGGTACTTATCCTGTGCTGTGAGAGCTACTATTGTAGGTTAAAATACAAAAAGTAACATGCAGGGACTGTTCCCATAAAAACAACTACCTCAAGCATCATCTCATTCCTCCTCAGTAGCCTGAGAAAAGATGAGATCTCCAATCTAAAGAAGTGCTGAATGAAGAGCCAAGCCATACGGTGTTTTCCTTTTTTTCTTTCTTTTTTTAATAGACCTCTGATTTGTTTCTTTCACAGCTCTTTAAAACCAGTGTAGATTTATGTTTCTCTTCTCCCAAATATGCACAGTGAAAATACTCTGGTAAGCAGAGCCAAAACAGAAGAAAGTATTTTGAAAGGTTACATACACAAAGAACTTATGAAAGGAAGAACAGTTTTCAAATCTGCCTGCCAAGGAACTTTCTTTTGTTTTAAAATGGGGATTTTTTTTCCTGGCTCAGAACTTAGATTCCCTTGAATGAACTTCTATAATTTCAAGACTTAAATGGTGGCTCAAACTTCTCAAACAACATGTCTTTTCTCCTACCAGATTAGCATTTTTTCTCATTACGGAAAGCCTCACAATGAATGCTTAAATAGGCTCTACTAAATACGCGCATCCAACAGAAATATGGTTAGAATGTTACAGCATCTGGTGTGCCTGATGATTATTCATATATTCCAGAAAGATGTCTATCACACATGGATCCTTACTGGCTTTTTTGTAAGAGAGTCGTTGCTATTATATGTGGCTGAACGCCAACTAGAAATTGGGGACAAATTAGGAAAAAACATTGATTTCCCACCTGGGCAAAGTCACTTTCTGAACTGGATGGCCACATACTGTATCACGCATGGGTACCCAGGGAAACTGAAGAGTTTGGAAGGGTGCAATCTTGCAAGGTTCCAGTTTTCTTTTGCTTTGCAAAGAGTACACAACAGTGATCAAACCCTTGTCCAACTGATGTCACTGAAAAAACTCACATTGATATCACTGGGGCCACAATTTCACCCTAAGGATCCTAACCTCTGCTGGTATCTGTTGGTAAATATTAACCTTTTTTATTCCTTTTTTGTTTCCACATCTTATTTTAATTCCTTCATTTTCTCCTTCATTTTACTAACCACATCAAAGCCATTCAGGTTACAATAGACCTAGTATAGCCATGCCTTTTAATTTTTTCTCTTTCCCTTTTTTCCCTTTCCTCTCCGTCTCTTCTTCAAACAGCTTACATATATATTTCCAGGGATCCCTATCATTGGTTTTGTTGTAAATAAAATGGTTCCCTGTTCAGTAACATAGTTTATTATGAAATTCTCTTGGGTTTTCCCTTTGTTGGCTCATATTTTTCTTAATTAACCCATTTCAAAGTTTTCTTATTATTAATCATCTTTTTTTATTCATTTCTCCCGGGATATTTTACTGTCAAATTCCTGCATTATGCTATGCACACTGACTTTAAAACAGTAGAGAAATCACTCTGTACCTGGACTTTACCAGAAAATATAGATTGCCACCCCAGATAATTGGGACCCAAATGGTACTGTTCCAAATATGTTGGGGTCACCACACCAGTTTTGTGTGTGTGTGTATGTAAGTGATTCAAGATAGTTGAATAACAAACTCAGTTGGAATTATGTAATCAATCAGGGTATGTCTACACTACAAAGTTAATTCGAAATAGCCGTTATTTTGAATTAACTTCAATGGCGTCTACACAGCCAAACCGCTATTTTGAAATAAATTCGAAATAGTGGAGCACTTATTTCAAATTTGGTAAACCTCATTCTACGAGGAATAACACCAAATATGAAATAACTAATTCGAAATAAGTGCTGTGTAGACACTTATTTTGAATTAGCTGGCCTCCAGCCCTTCCCAGTTTCCTCTGGTGGCCACTCTGGGCACAACAAGGAAAACTCCTCTCCACTCCCCCAGCCCTGGGGCCCTTAAAGGGGTAGAGTCTGGCCACTGGGCACGTGCCAGAGCCAGGCCTGCCAGCAGCCGCACAATGGCAGCCAGTGGCAGCCAGCCGTCCCCCGCCCAGTCCCCCAGCACCCAGGGGCCAGTCAGGGGCTGTAGACAGTGCCCGCCCACCTGGACTGGTGTGGAGATCATGGACCTCATTGAGATGTGGGGGGAGGCCCCCAATGTCCATGATCTCCACACCAGTCAGAGGAATGCCACCGTCTATGGCCGCATAGCGGCCACCATGGCCCGCAAGGACACAGGCACACCCAGGAGCAGGTGCGCCTGAAAGTTAAGGAGCTGCGGCAGGCGTAAACCAGGGCCACCAGGGGCGGCGCCGCAGCAGGGGCTGGCACTTGCTCCTACTTCCCTGCCCTCAACTGAATCTTGGGGGGTGGGGCGGTCCGCGCCAGCCCAAGGGGCAGTGAGCCGGGAGCTGAGGGCCCTGACCTGGGTGCAGCAGAGGGGCCACCACCAGCTGTCCCGGCATCAGAGTCGGCAGGGTCGTCCGGGGAGGCCATACCAGTAAGTGCCAGCACTGTCCCCTACCCGGAGGGGGGGAGACCAGGGACCGCGCGTGTGGGCCGTGTCTCCCACGGATCACGCAGCCACCTGTGCACGTGCGGGCACATGCCATGCCACCCTTGGGCAGGTGGCTCCAGCTGCGTGCCACACAGGGGCTGTGGCCCGATAGCCACATGTGTGTGAAGAGACCTGACATGCTCCCGACCTTAGGATGAGACACAGCTGGATGCCCTCCCTTCACACGCCCCCTCTACACAGGGGCAGAGGACATCTCCCCCTGCCCCAGCTGCACTATACACAGCACAGGGGCATGGGTGCAGTCTCGGGGCAGCTCCCACTCCTGGGCAGAGCCAGACACACCAACCATGGCCTCTGTGCAAGCACCTCGACTCTGACGGTGCAGGGCACTGTCGCCCTCACCTCGCAGAGGGGGCTGGGCATCATCCACTGTGTCCCCAGGGACAACTGACCACTTCTCTTCTTTCTCTACAGCCGCACCAGCTGCTCATGCAGCGTGCACCACCCTGCCCGGGACATGCTCCCTCACCCGTGGCCTCAGCAGGACCACCACCACATGGCAGGGGTACAGAGAGCAGCACCTGCAGGCCCTGCGAGCCTAGACCTGGATCATGGAGCAGTGGGTGCAGGACAACCGGGAGTTCCAGCGGGAGCTGCTTGCCCAGGGTTGTGCCATCTGTCACCATCTGCAGGCCCTCGTGCAGAGCATGCTGCCCCATGCCAGTCCTGCACCTGCTGCTCCCCCAGCTCCCGCTCCTCCTCCCACTCTTTCCCCCCCTCCCGCCTTTTCCTCCTCAACCTCCACACCCTCCTCCTCAATCTCCACACCCCCTACTTCAACCTCCACACCCTCCTGCCCATTCCCCTGGGGATGCCGAGGCCCCCACACCCGCCATGCTGGGAGACATGTGGCCTGGTGAGACCCCCAACCATGAGCCCTGAGCTTCCCCTCCCCCTTCTTCCCCTTGCTTCCCCCTTCCAGCTCCCTCCTCCCAGTTTTTCCCCTCCCCTCTCCCACCCTCTCTCCTGCCCTCTCCCGCCTCCTTTCCCCCATCTCCCCAGAGGTTCATCCCCCCCGTTGTGTTAAATAAAGACAGTTTCTATTTTTGAAAATACGTGTATTTTATTTGACATCAGGAAGGGGGGGCTAGGGAAGGGTAAGTGGAAGGACAAGAGGGAGGAATGGGGCACAAGCCCCCAGTGGGGCAGACTGGGGAGACTGTTAGCGCTCCTCAGGGTGGAAGCTCTCCCACAGGGCCCCCTGGATCCTGACAGCCCCTGGATGGTCCTCCCGGATGGCAGCCTGCAGACAGTGCAGCCAGGCTTCTGGCAATGTGTCCACGAGATGCATCACAGTCCCCAAGGGCAGGTCTGGTTCCATGTTGCAGAGTGCCGTGGTGTCCCGAGTGAGGGCAAGCAGAGCACTCTGAGACACAAATGCTTTGCTGTCCCTCAGCGAGGTAGACCAGCAAGCAGAGAAACCTGAGAACTGTCTGTCCGGGATGGGGGGGCATTGGGTCCCTTTAAGCACAGACCTCGGCTAGCCTGAGGCAGCAGCCCCACACACTAAGTCCAACCCTGATGCCCTGCCGCCACTGGTTCCGGCCAGCCTTACCTTTGATTCAGGGTCCACTCAATGTGGACGTGCTATTTCGAACTAGAAAAACGCTATTTCGATTTAGTTTTTGTGTCTAGATGCATTATTTCAAATTAGCTTAAGTCAAATTAACTAATTCGAATTAAGTTACTTTGAAATAGTGCTGTAGTGTAGACATACCCTAAGAGGTTAGTGCTGCACTACATAGCATACAGAAAAAATACACACATTTCCCCCTTTTTTCTTGTAAAATCAAGAGCTGGATCTGTATCTCTTTACTGTACCTAGAGAGATGTGGCAGTTTTCATTTCCCAAGTTCCAGTGTTGTCATACCGGATTCTCAAACAGACCTTCTTTCCCACAAGAAACATATGTTCTTATGTCGTTTCTATATATTCTCAGTTTACCTAATTAATGTGTGAAGGAATAATTTACAGCTGAGAGGACTAACAATTCAAGATAATATCTTTCAATGGATGTTTCTTTCCCATAATCATTCTTCCCTGTTGATTCTCTAATAGGAAACATCTGCTGTAGCAATTATCCCTTTTCAGTTTCCCAGGATTGTATATGCTTAAGTTAGGTGAGTGTGTGTCTGTATATTTGTTTTAAGGGGTTGGATTCTCAGACTATCTGGAGTTAAAGACACAGAGATGCCATGAATTATTCAATGCAGTGTAAGGCACAGAATTCCTGAATAGGATTACTTATTGGTCTAGGACCAGTGATCTGGACCCTACAATTCCAAATACTCTGTTAATATCTTCCAGATTTTAAAGAATAGATAATATGTAAATACTCAAATATTCAGAAAGAAAAGAACTAAATAAATAATATTTACTAATTGCTATCACTGACAGATGCAACTTGTCACTTCCAGGAACTCCATTTTATTTCTTGTCTCATGCCTAAGTCTCGGCGAGAGTCACAAAGTAGGTATTTCCTTACCATGATACGTTCAGGGATTGATTGAATAGCAGAATGCCCATTATAACTTTTAGCTCAGTGCTTCCAGGGCTCATCCAAGATGAGGGAAACATGGTTCCGCCCTCTGACTGATACGAAGAAGGGATTTGAAGTTGGATCTCCCATCTCTCACAAGAGTGACTAAGCTATGGGTAAACCTCTGTGTGTCTCCTGTTCAAGCTGTTGAGCTGTGTATAAATAAATAAACAAACATGCATTGGAGTGGGGAGGGGGAGTGGACCCTGGCCTCCTTCAGCCCAGATGAGTAATTTAACTGTGAGATATTGGAGTCATCCTGAGTCCATTGTCCTCTGGAAGTTTTCCGAGATTTTTCCCATGGCCAACCTCTTCTTTAAAAGACAGATAGCTAGAGCTCATTGAATACAAATGGAAATGAGTTGTGGGAATTTGCTCCATTGTTATCCATGGAGATTTGTTCATGATTATTTAGATGCCACTGTTTTATTTATGAACTCATTTGTAAATCCTGGAGTCCCACAATTTTTAGCACAAATGATTGTTTACTCCATAGAGAGAAGCATTTTGTTTGCTCTCCTAGAGGCGGAGATAGTAGGTGCCAAAACAGACACAATTAAGTGGGCAAAAAACAGTAAATGTAACTCTGACTCCATTCAAGTCAATAAGGGTGCATATACACAGCAGCGTCATTCCGAAATAACAATGCGAGCATCAACACAGCAATTCCGTTATTTTGAAATAAATTCAAAATAACGGATGGGTTATTCCGATGTCTGTAAACCTCATTCCACGAGGAATAACGCCTATTCTGAAATAGCTATTACGAAATAGCTATAGTGTGGATGTCCATTGCTGCTATTTCAAAATAGCTCCTCCCCAAGCCCATTCACAGTAATTACTCCCTAGTGCTTCCTGGGGCTCTAAATCGAGATTGCACGTCTACATTAGGATAGCCTGCCTTGGACTAATTTTGAGGCTTCCTTGTAGTGCAGACACACTATTTTGAAATAAGCTATTTCAGAGTATTTCTTCCAGAATAGCTTATTCCTAAATAAGTGTGCAGTGCAGTGCCCTAAATGTTTGCAATTGACTTCAGTATGGACAGGCTTTCACCCAACAAATCTGGCAAAATGGGAGGCTACTGATTTCCCTGCAGTGCTGACTTGGAAAGTGTTGCTACGTTATAATTATGCAAAAAAACCCTAACATGTTGGGTTAGCACTTGAGAATCTCACTTGACTAGCATTAACTGTAATGCTTTTACTGTGACTGTTTATATATCATAGAATCATAGAACACTAGAACTGGAAGGAACCTCGAGAGAGCATCAAGTCCAGTCCCCTGCCCTCACAGCAGAACCAAGCACCTGTACATAAAGAGTCCTGCACTGTGGGATTTTGATTTTTGATTGGCTTGCTAGACATTACTACAGTACAGAAAATGAACAGTATTAATACTCACAGTAAAGGCCTGGAGGGTCAGGTCAAATATGTTCAATACAAAAGCAGTTACACAAGGGTTGAAGGATGGCTTGGCATTGCACAACACACTGACATAATTAGATACTTCAAGATATTTTAATCAACAACACAGGGTTCCGAAACAGAACCCTGATTTTTTTCCTAAGGTCAGAGCACACATGATTGGGTGCAAGGCTAAAATTCACCTCTGTGCAGAGGGACAGTTCGAGGCCTATGCACCACATAAGCCCTGTTTTTGAGGCTTTGTGCTGGCTGGTTGCATAGAGGTGAATTTCACTTTTCATCTCTTATTCAGCACACCTCCCGTACAATGGATGAAATCCTGGCCCATTGAAATCTATGTTTTGACACTGTCTTCAGTGGGGCCAAGATCTTATTCAGAATACTTTATCGGACTTACTAAAACACTGGGTATTCCTGCCAGGATTGGACCCTGCAATTTCAGGGAACCCTGGTTATTCTTATCTGATACTTAGAACACTATGTTGCATTCTTCAGAGGCATATCTCATGAGCTGTATATTTTACCTACTGCAATGTATACATATGTAGGAAGGGCGTGAAAAGGCAATTAGATGCAAATTCCTGAGATTTGGGGGAAAATCACATATAATATTTAGTTTTTATAGACCAAGACATTGGAAATAAATATAAGAGATGCAAGTTCACGCTGCATGATTAATGCTTTTGAATATTTACATTTAACTTTGCAAGAAATGAGAATCTTTGGTTTCCTGTTAGATGGCTGTTGCACGATAAAAGATTTGAAATTGGATGTTACAGGTCATGGATTTGTGTTTATAAATCCATTTCATGCTTCAAAAAATCAGCTTCTGAGAATGTAATACTTGATTACAGAAAAAAGCTGTCCATAAAAATAAATAAATAAAAGGCTGAGAGCTGTTGTTCAACTGCCTGATCGGAAGGGGAGGGATGTGACAGTCTAGGAGAGCTCTGAAAAGTATCATCAAAATATCAGCTGCTTTGATTAAGTATTTACACTTACCCTTTTAAAAACAAATATCAAGTTCTGTTTAAAAAAGAATGAGCCACAGATAGGTGTTGTGTCTATAATAGCCAGATGTACTGGAGGGCCTATGCATGCTTGAGGTTTTGAAGTGTGGGAGTGGGGAGAATTCCAGTGACTAGCTTCATTTTCCCCTCATTTCCTGCTTGCCTCCCCTCTTTCTCCTTAGGGGTAATTCCTGCTTCCATAGAAAAGATACCTCCCCTTCCTTCTCCCTTAAGATATAGCCCAGCATCCCCACCAATGGTCCCTCTATTTTTTTCCATCCATGGGTGGAATAAATTTTGTTATAGGCACCATGTCACATACAAATGTGCACCACCAATAGAAACAAACTACCAGCTGTGGGCGCTCTGCTAATCAACTGGCTGACATTTGGATCTCAGCTGGGTGACCATCCAAGCGTTCTGCTGACAGGGAACACACTTCCCCACCCCTGAAAGGTATATTCTCTACTTCTTTTGAGGCGCATGACTGTTGTAGGCATGGCAGTCTTAGAATATTAGGGTGCGTCTACACAGCACCCTTAGCTTGAAATAAGCTACACAATTTGCGCTATGCAGATTGAGTAGCTTATTTTGAATGTATTTCAAAATAGCTTATTTCATAATTTGGCACTGTTTACACAGTGCCAAATTTTGAAAAACTGCTATTCTGAAATGTCCCTTAACCCTCGTGGAACAAGGTCTACAGGGATGTCGGAATAGTGCACCCTAAATAACGGGCATGCTGTCAAGATGCGGAATAGCTTTTTCAGGATATCAGAAGTATCCCAAAATAGTACCACAGTGTAGATGTACCCTGAGAGAGACAAAGTGGGTGAGATAATAGTTTTTATCAGACCAATTTCTGTTGGCGAGAGAGACAAGTTTTGAGCTTGCACAGAGCTGAAAAAGAGCTCTATGTGAGCTTGAAATCTTCTCTCTCTCACCAACAAAGATTGATCTAAATATTACCTCACCCACTTGGCCTCCCTGTATGCCCATTTTTGCTTGAGCTCTGAGTAAGCAATATTTGATGTGGATAAGGACAAGTGAGCATAAAGTATCTAGAAGAGACTTGCATTTATTTTTTAAAGGGACCTTTTTAGCATACATGGCAGAGCAACAGTTTAGAAAAGAGTGTTCAGCATCAGTAGTTCCACCATAGCTGAATGCTGTTCCAAGCTAACAAGAAAGCTGTCTCTCACTCATTTCATTTCCTAATGCCAGTCTCTGAAACAGTCTTTCAGTCTGAGCGTTCTGCTGCTGGTAATGACATAGATCACTGTGAGGGAGTTTGTGATTTGGATGGGGCTCACGATACACCCAAGTAAAATTTACCCTATTTTGTCTAGCAAAATGTTATGTCAACATTTTCACTGTTGTGAATGCCTCCATGCCCTTGACATTTCACTTTATACAAAAGTTTTAAGCAATCTGCCTATTTTTACATGTAAAGAATGTGGCAAAATATAAATTTTCCCCTTGAAAGTGAGCATTTCACTGGGAAAAATAATGGTAACCTTTCTCCAAAAAACTGTGCATAACTCAATAAAGCTGCCTGTGGAATATGATCACATTTTCAGGACCTACAGAGATGTTAAAAAAGATAATTTTTGAGGAGGTGTTACAACTCATTACAAATATTTCATGCACCACTCATCAATATGTGGATAAAGGGTTCAATGTGTGAGAAACTGGGCAAATTTGCTTTTCAGGGAGAGGCTGGACCCAGATGGATCTCTTTCACACCATCATACAGAATTGCTAATGCAATCAGTATATAGCAGCCTCACCTTTCAGCATGATTCTGGAGGCATAATAAATTCTGAAGCCAAGTTCCACTCTTTTTTTTCCATGACAGCAGTTTGAAATAGACCTTCAAAGGAATCACAGCAGTGCTTTTAGCATTTGGAAATTACATTTCCTGTGCTTCAAGTATGTCCCACTCCTAATCTCTTCCCATATCCTTCCTCACAGATTTCTTATGGTGGCAGGTGCTGCCATCATGCAAGTGTTTGATCCAAAGACAGTCAGGGACCTAGTTATAGAAGTCAATGAACACTCTTTCAGACTCAATAGGAGGAGCAATTAGGTGTCTTTAGGTAGACAGATAACTAGAAATAATGGAGCTACTGCCCAAAGCCTGAGTAGAGCTAATCCATGTAGATTGACACAGAGTTCCCTGATTGAAAATGCAGGAGGCTAAGAGTTTGAATTTACAAGATATCAGTGGCAGAGAGAGAAAGGTGCCTGCTCACAATTGCTTCTCCAAACTAAAAGGATGCAGAGAAAGCAATCTTCTTGACACAGAGTTTATTGAGCAGGCACCCAGGGAATTTCTGAATAAGGAAACTACCTAGTGTTGTTAGTTTCCAGTGTGTTCAGAGAAATAGGACATTTTGTACATTCTTTGTAAATAAACAAGACTGCACCATGAAAATACCTTACTTGGATTATCAATTTCTCCTTCTTAGGAAACATCACTCTACTGTCCCCGCATAATGGCTAACCACTGAGGCCAAAGGGTTAATAGTATGATTGCAAAACAAAACATATAACAGTGTAACAAGCAGGAAACAAGTGTACAATATATGTGGTAGAGCAGAATATCTCACAAAAATGTTGCATATTCTGTGTTTGACGCTCTGTTGAAGGAATGGAATTTCACGTTGCCCTGGCACCAACTCAGCTTCTGATTTGCAGTGTTTGTATGAGGTGATGGAGTTTAATAGTCATGTTTCTGTGTGAATGTTCCTCTCTCCACTCAAATTTTAAAGGCTCTAAGGAAATGTGATATCATACAATGCCAGAAGAGGACAATGAGGACTGTCCAACTTTGATCATATATGAGCTTGTATTATTTATTTAATTTTATTTATTTAAATATTTTTACCCCGCCTTTCTATTTAAAATATTCAAGGTGGCTTACAAGAACAAACAAAAAAAATTACAAATATATATAAAAATTTAAAATATGAGAATTTAAAATATGAGACCTCAGAGGGACATAACCAGCTAAAAACATACAGAGAGGAGGAACACACACATACAGACTCAAACATTAATAAAAGCACGAGTAAAAAGGGTAGCTTTAGCTTGATGCCGAAACAACGCTAGCGTTGGCGCCATGCGAATATCCCGAGGAAGAGAATTCCAATATTAGTCAATCTATATGTCATTGTATAGCTCTGTCACCATCTAACCTTTCCCCCAAATAATGACTTATCTTCCTATTTGGATTAATTTCCATTGCTTTTATTGATGAGTTTGCATCTAGTTCCATTCATCAAATGACCTTGGTATAGTCACTGTATGCTCTTGCTTTTTAACTAATAGCTATAATCTGCAGGTGATTTGCATGAATCTGTCCTATCCTTTTAGAATCTTAAAAACCTTGGACATTTCCCTTGTTAATTTCCTTTTGGGGTCTGATATGCCTAATCTTTTTTCCTGAGTCTGTTTGATTGTCTTCCACTGTTGTTTTCAAGATCAGCAAAGTCCTTGACCAAAACTGTAAACTATAATTCCAATCTAATTTTGGTGTTGCTAGTATCTTAAACAGTGTCAGCAAAGCTTCTTCCAATTTATAATGTATGTCTCTATGCATGCATCTTAAGAACTCATTTACTGTTGCTAAATATTGTGCAGATGGGGTTAGTGTATTATTGATGATCACTCTCAACTCTTTTTTTCTGCCCTTTATAAGTTCTGTGTAGATCTTCAGGGAGACTTTATTCACATGGAAAAGCAGAGACAAAGTGACCAAGGTGTGTGGATTAATGGTTGCTTGTACTCCAGTTGAATAAAACCTTAAAGTACAGGCCTGGATTCCATATGTAACAGATCAAAGTTCTATTTTTTATAATTACCAGCTAAACAGGTAAGAGACAAATCAGAACTAAGTCATCATTCCATTTGTGACCAGCTTAATTACACTGCATGGCAAAACAATGATTTTAAGTATATATCATAGGTTTTATCAGATGCAATAGCCCATTTCTCTCACACACACACATACACACAAAGTCAGATGAAAAGCTTGAGTGACTGGCTGAAAACATGCTTGAACACGACTACAAAAATAAAAATAAGTGCTCTGATGGCTTGGGGAATATGGCTATGTATGATTTGAAGTGTGGTGGATTTTATGAAATGGCTGGATCAATGAATGGTTCAGTGAATGGGGAACAATGGAGAGTCATTAACACAAATGGCTCCCATTGAAATGGGAGCATTTTAGAAAGATAGGTTGACTGAAACTTAGGAAAGCCTTTAGGCTAAGTTTGTACAGTGATCAGGTTTTGAAACAGTGCAGTTCCTCTCTGTCCCCTCTCTGAAAGTGGAAACAAAGAAAACAACCATGTGTTAGTGCTAGGACTGAAAAACTCAGAGGGATTCCCAACACTAAAATGGTAGCAAGTCTCAGAGAGGCAGCCATGTTAAATATGTATCTGCAAAAGCAACAAGGGGTCCTGTGGCACCCTAAAGACTAACAGATTTATATTGGCATAATCTTTCATGGGTAAAAATCACTTTGTCAAATACACTTTGGGTAGGAACGAGAAACAAAGGGGCATGTTTTTATAGCAGAGGGGGTTTTTTTGACTGTGCTGAGCGTGCTGAGGCAGGAAAGGACATAGTGTTTTTAGCTAAATCTTTTGTGCAATCTAAAATGAAGAATGATAATTGTGTTAGAAAATTTTGCAAAGCTTATATGTTTTGTGCTTTGTTTATCACATGTCCCTGGAGAAGCAGAAAATAAACCAATAAATAAAGGTTTACATGTGGTTGGAGCTCTCAAAAAGAGTGTGCTTAAGCAACAGTGGTAGTCTTGAGGAGGTGGTTCAGCATTGGTCCTAGGGGCCTAGGGCAACTGGACTGCAAAATCCTACTTCTGTAAAAGGATAACAGAGTTTATGCCCAGGTAGTGGACCAGAAAGGCCTAGGGGTACGAGATTTCTAGAGCCAACCGAGACCAAGAGAAGCTTGAGAGGCCAGTGTGATAGCCCCTAAACACAGCAGTCTGGGGAGTGGCCAGCAGATGGAGCTCAACCAGGGCTGTGACAAATGCACATCAGCACATAAATTAATCTTATGTTCATGTTACGCAATCCACTTTCTATAGCTATTTCAATACCTTAGCTCTCACTTTGCAGGCAGCCTACCCTTGCAAACAGAAATGAAATTATGAAGATGTCAGTGTGAATATATTAAAGCTGGCTGAAATTTGCTGATAATCTTGGTCAATTTTGAATTTCAGGGGAAAAGTGGGAGAGAAACACTTTGGAAAAAATGTTCTCAAAATACTTTCCCTGCTTTCAACTAGCTATTATCTTACATTTTAGCAGAATAAAAGCTTCAGCTAGGAATAACTCATACATTGCCATCATGTGCTTACAGTGATGTGTGTATCAGAAAACATCTGTGTCTAGTCTCTTAAATTACTATTCTTTGAGCGTAGATAGGATTCCACGGCTGGTGGACAGCTGCAGTTGTTAGACTTCTCTTGCCTTAGCTCTGTTCACATACATTGCATCTTCTTGCTTCCCCTTTTGGGACTGGTCAGGTTTGGTCCTAGAAATCAACACACATTTTTCCTCCAACAATTTCCTCTTTTTTGAATAATTTAAAATCTTTCCTAGAAATGGATATCTATGCTGGTGCCATTCGTTAAAGCTGTTTGGCAGATGGTAAATAAGCTGTGCATTTTTTTCATAAGATTTCAATTTTTTTTATTAAAAACTTTCCCCCTGGTTTTCTTTTTCTTGTCTTTTAGGGATCTTCCTCTTTCTTGCTCCCTTTTATCCTTTTTCAGTGCAAAGTAGGAAAAGGAGTGTGGGGGAAAGAGAATCAAGAGACAAAACAACCTAAACCAGAAAAAGTTGGGTTTTGTGACTGTAAATGAAAACAGTTTTTTTTTTTTTGTAATTTCTGAAAGATTTCAGTGTTTGAAAATTGGCCATTTTACAGCTAAAAAAATTTATGACTGGAAAGTTTTTAATAGTTGTGCTTTAGCTTTCTTTCTAAATTATTGAGTTCTCAGCAAACAGACATAGCTGCATGCGTTATCAAACAAAAGCTTTTTCATTTCTTCTTCTTCTGTTGTAATATTTACCTGCTGCTCTTTCTTGTCTTACTGCTTTAATGCTAACTGTAGCCAACTTCCTTATTGTTATTTCAGTCTTTACCTCTCTGTCACACTCTTAAAAATATAAAAATAACAGAGAAATAACCAGTACTGCGGCTATACCTAAATGAGACAGCTACTCTCAAGCTATTACTTTATAGACTGCATGGTATTAGCAAGTTAGAAATGTGAATAAATAAATAATGTTTAATATATTAATGAAGGGAAGGGAAGTGTCTTCTATAGTGATCCTACAGGAGAGTACTGATGAAAGCTCATATTCTGGCGATGCTTTTGCAATTCACATGCAATAAAGAATAATTGAAAACCATGACAGACATGGAAGCATCAGCCCTGCCTCTCATGCCATGAGATATAATTCATAGTATTTCTAGCATTGTCTCTTTTGAAAACAATGAGGTAATAATAAATATGACTTTTTCAGTGGTTCTAATGAGGAAAAGTGAGGGTTAGAAAATATATGAGAAGAGGAAATCAGAGAGCACTAGAGAATATCAGTAAGGATGAAATGAAGCCGTTACAAAAAGCCTTGAGTTTAGCATTCAAGCCAGATCCAAATATTTCTAGTCCAAACCTGAGCCTGTTGTGGAGAAGCATTACATGCCTCTAGCATCCATAAATACTTGTAATTTCCCAGAGAACCGTGTGAAACATTTCATATCAGTGGGAAAAGTAAAGAAATGTGCCTTTTTTGCTGTCTTCAGTACCTGCTGAAAAACATGTTTTCAGATGGGTTATTTTCACTGAGTGTGCCATAAACCAACTTATTTTTCCGAGGACTGCTTTATGCCTGTTGAAATTGTGGTGCAAAATGCACAGTCTGCTTAGAAAGGAAGTTATAAAATGCAGCTGGTCACATCACTCAAATCTTGATCTGAATCTCATTACTTACACCTTTGTTAATGGCTACTGTTGTGACAGGAAGTGCTCCACAACTTAAAAAAATATATATATACTAGCCAATTAGCCCGTCATAAGATGGGATTTTCAGGTCTCTCCTCCACGTTGGTCTTCTCTCCTGAGCCTCTCGCTCTCGCTCCATCTCCATCTCTCTCTCTCTCCTCCTCCTACTGCCTCTCCCTCTCTCTCTCAGCTCTCCTCCGCCTACTGCCTCTCTCGCCTTCTGCCTCCCTCTCCGTCTCTTTCTTTCTCTTCTCCCCCTCCTGCCTCTCTCTCCCTTTCTCTTCTCCTTCTCCTCCTGCCTCTCTCTCCACTCTGTCTCTCCCCCCCCCTTCCCCTTCCACCGTGGCGCTTGGCTGAATGCTGTGCCGCTGAGCCAGGCTGCCGCGGGGGAGCAAGCGGTGCAAGCCGCTGTTTGGGCTCCCTGTGGCAGCCCGGCTGAGCACACAGCACTCAGCCAAGCACCACAGCGGGAGGGGAAGGGAGCGGGGCGGTGATATACATGGCCCCGCCCCCTGGCCCTGTACGTCACTGCCCCGCCCCCTTCCCCTCCTGCCGTGGTGCCCGGCTGAGTGCTGCGTGCTCAGCTGGGCTGCCGCGGGGGAGCCCAAATGGTCGCTTGTGCCCCTGCAGCGGCCTGGCTCAGCAGCGCAGCACTCAGCCAAGCTCCACAGCGGGAGGGGAAAGGGGGTGGGGTGGTGACATACACGGCCCCACCCCCTGGCCGTGTATGTCACCGCCCCACCCCCCTTCCCCTCCCGCTGTGGTGCTTGGCTGAGTTCTGCGCCGCTCAGCTGGGCCGCGGCGGGGGAGCAAGCAGCAGCAAGTGGCCTTTTGGGGTCCGCACTACCCATGTGTGGGGAGCGCGGACCCCAAACGGCCGCTTGCCACCGATTGCTCCCCCGCCGCGGCCCAGCTGAGCGGCGCAGAACTCAGCTGAGCGCCACAGCGGGAGGCAAGAGCACCCCCCAGAGGCGAGTCTGTAACGCTACAGCATTACAGACTCACAGACATTGGGCTACTATATATATATGATAAACCTGAAGATTTTGCTTGAGTCCTTCAGGGCAGAGGACTGGAAGTGTAGGATATACAGAAGGGGTTTCGGAATATAAGGGGCTCAGGTTAGGGGGTGGGGAATGTGCAGAGTACAGAAGTCAGGGCTGGGGTGAGTAGGGGCACAGGACAGATGGTTGTGGTATGAGGGGTGCTGGAGTCAGGTTTGTGGGTTGAGGTGGGGCTCAGGGCAAGGGGCTGAGGGTATAGGTGTTGCAGGAGCTGGAGGGGGCTGTGCTGGCTGGGAGGCATCTCTCTGGGGCTTGCCTCAATGAAGACTGTACTTCCTGGTGGATGGCTCCCTGGGGTTGGCTGCGCTGCCCAGTGGAGCAAATCCTTGAGGATAGCCTGGCTGGTGGCTCCCCGGGGCTGGCTGTGGTGGGGGCCAGGCTGCCCAAAGGTGGGTGGCAAACTTACCCACACATCTACCCCTTGCTGGCCCAATGAGGTTATAGCTGGCCCTGGCCCCATCTCTGGTCCCTTTCTGCCTCCTTGCCATGGTCATTACACAATGTAACTGTCCCTACTAGCAGCCCCTTCCTGTGTTATGAAAAACAATCTCATTCCCAGTACATGCTGTTACCCCAAAACAACCAAACACATACACTGCTTTAGGCTATGATAAGAGGACGCGGCATACCAAATTTTGTGCTCCTACTTCTTACAGTTTAGGACGAGTTCTTGAACAAACAGACAGACACATGGACTCACTTGCTCACTCACAGACAAACAAGCTTTTTCAAATAGAGAGTCGATTTATGCTGGAAGTTCAGATTATTAAAGTGGACAAAAAATACCTAGTTTCTCTAGAGTTCTTCTGTTCATGTTATATCCCATCTGCCACAAATTAGCAGTAAAAGACTTTTGGTTGTTGCTGCTGCAGGAAATAAAGTGGGCACTTTGAAAATGTTAGGAGAGAAATTGGATCTAAGTCAGAAAAGCACTCCAGAAAGTAAGCAAACAACATATACAGACAGCGGTGGATATAGGGCAGGGCGAGCGGGGCGGCTGCCCCGGGCCTCGCACTCAGGGGCGGACTGGCCTGGTGGGATACTGCACTTTAAATTCCCCGGTGCCGCGTGCCGCATGGTGGAGGAGCGCATGTGCGGCGTGCTGAAACGCGGAGCAACACAGGTGAGAGAGGAGACGCCCAGTGAGAGGTGAGAGGGGCCCCGCAAAATGGTGCTGCCCTGGGCCCCACAAAACTCTCATCCGCCCCTGTATACAGAATAGAGACAAGGATTGATAAAATCCTTCCTTCTGATGCAGCACATAATTCTGAAAGCGCTGCATGAGCTTCTGAGGACAGCATGGGCCTGAAGACAATACCAAAGCCCTTAGAGGTTTGCACACAAATATAAATGTCAAAAATCCAAATATTTATGGATTTCTTTTCATTTTAAAGAACATTTCTTTAAAATGTTCAAAACCAGTCCATTTTGTGAAAACCCCACAACCCACAACTTCAATGTGTTGCTCTCGGATGTGAGCCTGCATCTTCTTCATCTGATTAAGTAGGTTTTACCTATGAAAGCTCAGGATCCTATATATTTGTTAATCTCTAAGACCTGGTCTATACTAGACCAGGCAGGTTGGCTTAGGGCAGGGCTTACCTTAAGCTGAGCTGTGGTGGTGTCCACACAGTGGGAGGCTGACAAGAGCACACGCTCTCGTCGGCCTCCCTTAGTCCTTGCAGAAGTAGGAGTATTGGACGCTGGCTAGGGCTCCCTTCATTATTCAATTTAGGGGTCTATAATAGACCTGCTAAATCGAACACTACAAGATCAACCCTCTAGAGCATCAATCTTCTCTTAAGTATAGACATGCCCTAAGATGTCACATGCCCTAAGATGACTACTTGTTCTTCTTCAAAAGGGGCTGTAAGTTTTTGGGTAAACAGACATGGGTAACTTCCTATTACAGAGATACAGGCCAGAGTGGAATTCTTTAGGCTTTTGAAGGAGTGGCTGTGAAATTTACACTAAATGTGGTGGACTAAGTCGGAGCCAGTAGAGGTATGGAGAGAGATGGTTCGCTGTGCTGAGGTATAAAGAGGTTATGCAACTTCATATTGCCCACCAGGTCCATTTCATGTTCCCTACTTATAGCTGGGAGAACAGCCCAAGAACTTGGAACTGTTGACCAAGGTGGAATTCAACAGCTGAGGAGCCCACTTAAGTATCCTGAATTTTTAATATAGGACAGATACTTTTCCTTACGTTCCATTGAGATATTGTATACCACTAATTTATCAATCCGTTCTTTACTTACCTTATGTTTTTCTCTTTTATTTCAGTTTTGTGTTTTTGTTCTGATAATGTAATACATCTATTGAACAACAATGGAAGTAATGAAGAAAGGCCTAGAAAAAAATGCATATGGATGAAATTCATCCCTTTGAAGTAAGCCAGCAAAAGGCTTATGCACCACTGAAGTTGTTTGCCTTAGTACTGTTGGTGTTATTGCTTGTAGGTCCACTATTTGTTTTACCATACCTATCATATGGGAATCTAGGTCTCTGGTAACTACTGTAATACAATTATATACAGTGTAGTTAGGCTTTGCTTCAGCCCTCCATAATGTGATGAGTTTCACCCTGAATGTATTGGCAGAGCAAGAACCATATTGCTGAATATGCCATAATGGAGATAACCTTTTCCCAGGGAAAAAAGATTATGTGCATGGGAAGATCTAATTTAAGAACCTGCTTGCCAGTGTGCAATGGGGGAAGCATCTACCAATGAGAAACAGCAGAATCAGGAAAAATCAGCCACACAAACAAGATAGGAATAAGTCTGGGAAAGGCAGCAACCTGAGTGTTGTAACCTCTATTACCCTTTTACTGTCATATCCACTTGTCACTGCACTACATAATAACAGAAGCTATGTGTTGTGTGGGGCAGCTGCTATAAGGAAGGTGACACATAGCCAATGTGTCTGTCAGATAATACAGCCCTTTGCTGAAGACAATCAGAAAGAAGGAACATCTTGTAAAACGTGTCTAGATTTCTAGTTCATGACCAGTGTCCATTAATAAGTGGCACTTTCTGCGGTTTTGAAAATCCCTTACTGTAGTGAATCAGAAGGAAAAGCTGCCTGACAGGTTTGCCACCTACACTGCTGGATAGCAAATTTGTCATAGTGACAGAGAACCTTCACATAAAAATAAAGAATTAGAGAGGCCTATCCTTCATTATCTCTGTGGCAGAAACACACTCACAAAGACAGCGGCAAAAACAACTTAAAACAACATAAAAAAAGTCTTATGTTTAGAATTCCTACTTAGTGTCAGAGTCTCAGAGGGGTAGTCATGTTAGTCTGTATCTGCAAAAACAAAACAAAAAAACAAAAGAAGAGGAGTCCTGTGGCACCTTCCTGGTCTACACTAGGAAGTTATTTTGAAATAATAGTAATACTACCTCATAGTAGTGCTGCTGACTTGAAGGTATAAATTGTCCCCAAAACAGAAATAGTTGTGGATGAGGACAAAATCACATAGCTCAGCCACCAGGTGTTCTTAGCATCATTGGGGGATATTGTTCCTGACAGCTTATTGTCCATCCTCATATGGAATGTTGGCATAAAGAGCTTCTACATTCATGGGCTATGTCTTCACTACATGCTTATTTCAAAATAACAGAATGTGCGTCTACACAGCAAGCCCATTATTTTGAAATAATTTTGACTCCAACTTCAGTAACCCTCATTTCACAAGGAGTAAGGGAAATCAAAGGAAGAGTGTTCTTCCTTTGACTTCCTGCTGTGTAGACAGTGCCAAAAGCTGAGTTAAGCTACTTAGACTTCAGCTACGCAATTAATGTACCTGAAGTTGTGTATCTTAACTCAACTTTAGCCTGCAGTGTAGACGTATCCATGGTGGCCAGGATGGTGTTTTCAAGATTACTGATACTCTGTAGTTTCCTCGGGAAGTCAGTGGTGTCTTGAAGATGGCTAGGGGCACATCTACACAGCAGAGCTAAAGCTGAAATAAGCTATGCAACCTGATCTACGTTAAATGTGTAGCTTAAATCGAAATAGCTTGTTTCGGTTTTGGCGCTGTCTACACAGCAGGAAGTCTGAGAGATAGCACTCTTCCTCCAACTTCCCTTACTCCTCATAAAATGAGGGTTACAGGAATTGGAGTAAGAAGTCCACCAGTTCGACATTATTTTGACATTATGTTGAAATAACTGCTTGTAGTGTAGACGCGGACCATGTTATTTCAGAATTACATCAGTTATTCTGAAATAACGTTATTGTGAAGACATAGCTTTGGAATACTGGTAGCATAAGGTCTGAGAAAAGAGTCAACATAGCCAGATAATCCAGATAGACCTTCCAATGCCTGAATCGCAAGACGAGATACAATTTCTTTTTCTGTCACCGGCTCTTTCTATGACTTTGGGCAAGTGATTCAGACTGTATTTACACTACAAAGAAAAGTCAGAGAGTGATACGCTAATTGTGAACCACAATTTGTGTATCTTTTTCTGCTTTTCTTTTGGAAGAGGCTTTTCTAAAATTTGGCGCATCTACAGGGCGCCAAATTTCGGAAAAACCTCCTCTTTCAGCAAATCTTCTTCTTCCTTGTTTAATGAGGTTGACAGGGATGGTGAAAGAACACATCCGCTTTTCCGGGTTTTTTTTTAAAAGCAGGCGCGTTCCTTGGACATAGCATAGCTTTTCCAGGATACCTCTGGTATCCCAGAAAAGAGCTGTAGTATAGACATAGCCTTAGTCCAGGGGTGGCCAACCCGAGATTTGCGAGCTGCATGTGGCTCGCAAAGAAAAAATTGCAGCTCCTGACAGAACTGGGATGGAACCTGGAACCACTCAGGTCAGCCGCTCTCATGGCTGGGCCACTGTGGGCTGTATGCATGCTCATGGCCCACGCCATTCTGCTCACTGCCCCCAGTGCACTACGTCCTATCCTGCACGTGCAGGCCTGGTCATACACAGCGTCCCAGCCTGCACGTGCTAGCAGCCGGCTGCTGAGTGCAGGTAGCAGCTTTGGGACCCGGGCATAAGGTTGCGGGGGAGATGCCTGACTCTGGAGAAGAGAAGGGGAGGAGAGGGGAGGGGGATTGGGATGGGGGGGGGGGAGGCGGTGCGCATGGCGTCCCGGATGCGGTGCAGCGGCTTTGGCTCCGGGACCCGAACATAAGGTTGTGGGGGAGGAGGATTGGGTTACAGCAGGGAGGGGAGGTGTCTGGCTTTGGGAGGGGAAGGGAGGAGAGGAGAATTGGGTTGCGCACGGCATCCCAGCCAGCTCATGCTCAAAGCCGGCTGCTCAGCGCATGTGCCCCAGTGCCTGGAGGGAGACACGTGGCTGTAGCAGCGGCAGCTCTGGGACTCAAGAATTAGGTTAGAGTGGGGGGATTGGGTGTGTGGGAGTGTGCCTGGCTTTGGGGAAGGAGAGGAGAGGAGGGTTGGGTTGGGGGTGTGTGTGCCTGGCTTTGGAGAAGGAGAGGAGAGGGGGGTTGGGTTGGGGGTGTGTGTGCCTGGCTTTGGAGAAGGAGAGGAGAGGGAGGGTTGGGTTGGGGGTGTGTGTGCCTGGCCTTGGAGAAGGAGAGGGGGATTGGGTTGGGGGTGTGTGTGCCTGGCTTTGGGGAAGAGGAGGAGAGGGGGACTGGGGAAGAGCGGGGGGGCTGGCTCTGGGGAAAGGGGCGGGGGCTGGGTTAGAGCAGGCTGCTCTTCCCCTCCCCTAAACAACTGGCATGCTTCCTGAAATGACGGGTCTGTCGCACCACCGGGGACTTTTCCCCCTGCTGCCTGCCTGCGTGGAGGGGGGAGGGAGTAGGAATCCTGGGACTGCATGCCAGCTCCAACTTCTCAGGAAGCACGCGGCTGTTGTGGGGAGCAAAGGAAGAGCGCGTGCTTCCTGAGAAGTTGGAGCTGCCATGCAGACCTGGGACTCCTACACATACACACACCCTGTGCAGGCAGGCGGCAGGAGGGAAGGAAAAGTCCCTGGTGGAGCAACATACCGGGCATTTCAGGTAGTGCACCAGCTGTTTAGGGGCGGGAAAGAGCAGCCCACATGCTTCCTGAGACCCGGGATCCCCAGATACTGGCCCCAGCTGTCTCTGTCCCCTCCCCCTGGGCAAACTCCCTCCCACGAGTACCCTGCCCCAGCACCCTGCCCCGGTACCCTGTCCGCTGCCCCCACCAGCACAGTTGGGGCCACATTAGTGAGTCTTGGGGGGTTTTGGAGGGGTTGGTTTTTTTGCATCTCACTTATGTGGCCCCGACTGACCTTTTCTGTGGGTCAGTGACCCCTGACTCAAAACAAGTTCCCCGCCGCTCTCATAAATAAAGACAACACTGAAACATTTTGACATGATATTTTATTTAAAAATGAAGCCTGGCCAACAAGCCCCCAGTTGGGGCCAAGACCCCATCTGGCCGCAGCATCATAACACCCTTGCACCCCCCAGAGCCCAAATCTGAGCCTATCATATACTGGAACCCCCTGTCCTGAGCCTCTTACATCCCCAAACTCCTGCACCCCCACATCCCCAGTCTTCTGCCACAACACTCCTGCACCATCCACACACTGCAAATCTGTGTCCTGCGCCCATCATACTTTCAGCCTCCCTGCCCTGAGCCCCTCATGCACCCCAGCCCAAACTCCTGCACCCTCACAGCCACCAGCCTGTGGCTTACTCAGCAACCCAACCCTCCACCTGACCCCAACATTCTCCAGCCTGGAACCCCCTCCCTGAGCCAGCATCCTCTTCTCTACTTCCTCCTGCACCCAAATGCCCTCCCAGAGCTTGCACCTCTCACCCTTTCCCAATGCTTTTTTTGTGACCCACAATAGCAGTGGAGACAGCATGAAGAGCCGGGGTAAAGTTGTTGAGACAAAAAAAAAAAAAAAAAAAAAAAAAAGGGCAGGGCCGCAAAGACTCAGGGAAAAGCTGTTTAAAAAAAAAAAAAGGCCGCTGTGGGCCAGTGTACCAGCACCTATTTCCCCCCAGTGCGGCGGTTGGTTTTTTTGTTTTTTTTCTCAACAACTTTTCCCCGGCTCTTCACGCTGTCTCCACTGCTATTGTGGCTCTTCATCTGGAACGGGTTGGCCACGACTGCCTTAGTATTTCTCCTTCAGTTTCCATTCTTCTGCTGATATGTTGTCTCCCTCCATTACTTTATATTGGGTATCTGCAATGTAAGCTCTTTGGGGACAGGGACTATTTCCTACAAGAGTTTTGCCTATCACAATGTGTCCCAACCTTAGTTGAGACCTCAGTCTCCACTGTAATGAATATTGAATGTTAGCAATAGTAGTGGGCTCTGTGAGGGCATTGTATTATTTTTCACTGTGTATATATATAAGCCTCTTAGCAAAATAATTTCTTAAAACTGGGTGCCGTATACTTGTTCTGACAACACACATTGTACCATTTATGTATCATTTATGTATCAGAAGCATTGAGACCACTGAAAAGGGTCTGTCTGGACTACATGGCTCTAGAACCTTATGCCTCATGAAACGAGGTTTACAGGATCGGTCAGCAAAGGCTTCCCCAGACGACAGATCCGCATCTAGACTGCCGCACTGTGCTGGATCAGCTGATCGTCAGCACAGCACAGCAGCCATGTGTATTTTAATGAAGCGGGGATTATTTAAATCCCCGCTTCTTTGCCTATGCCGGGTAAACTAGTATACATGGCTCTGTCGACGGAGCCATGTAGTCTAGACATACCCTGGGAGAAAAAAGAAGACTTGCAGCAGTATAGAAGTTGCCCTGCTTAATAACAAGATTGCTTCTGAAGCATCCAATTGGGTTAAAAACTATGAAGTCATTTGACAGATTTCTGTCCTTTGGTTGTGGTATAAAGACATCTCCCTGTTGTTGTACAATCTGCCAAGGCCGTGCCTGTATTTAACTGAGAATGATCTTGCAATATCACTTGAGTCCAAGGTGACCACAAAACTCATTTGTTGTGATTCCCGCTTTTCAGGGCTATGCCATTGCTTGCATTTTGTTCAGAATGCAACAATACTTTTGCACATTGGCTTGACAGCTATGAAACAAAGAATAAGAATAAATGGTCAGTTTTCAGAATGTAGCTATGAAGGTAAATAGTGGGTTTTCCTCAGTGATATGTACTGGGACCAATGTTGTTCAACATAGTCATTAATAATCTGGAAAATGGAGTAAGCAGTAAGATGGCAAAATTTGCAGATGATGTAAAATTACTCAGGATAGTTATATCCATAGCAACTGAGAAGAATTACAAAAAGATCTCACAAAACTGGGTGACTAGGCAACAAAGTAGCAGATGAAATTCAATGTTGATACATGCAAAATAATGCACACTTGAAAACATAATCCCAATCGTACATACAAAATGATGGGAGCTATTATCACTCAAGAAAGAGATCTTGGAGTCACTGTAGATAACTTTCTGAAAACATCCACTCAATGTGCAATGGGAGTCAAAGAAAGCTAAGAAAATTCTAGGAACTATTAGGAAAGAGTGGGGGGGAGGGAGGAACCAAGACAGTAAATACATAAATACCACTCTATAAATCCATGGTATGCCTACACCCCATTTTAAAAAGTTTTATTAGAATGGGAAAAGATACAGAGAATGTCAACAAAAACGTTTACGAGTATGGAATAGTTACCATATGAGGAAAGATTTAAAAGACTGGAACTTTCAGCTTGCAAAAGAGATGACTAAGAGGGGTTATGACTGAAATCTATACAGTCATGAATGGTGTGGATAAAGTGAATAAGTAAGTGTTATTTATTTCCACTGTCACTCAACACAAAAACCAAGAGGCACCCAAGAAAATTAATAGGCAGCAGGCTTAAAACAAAACAAAACAAAACAAAACAAACAAAGGGGGAGTACTAGATCATCTATTGGTGGTCAGCATATATGTTATAAAGGTATCTTAAAGGCCAAAGTGAAATCATGCAGCATATTTCCCGGTGACCTGGAAATCATAGCTCTAGATAAATTGTTCTGGTGGCAAATGATTGAACATACTCTCACATGCTTTGAGAGTCAACACATCCAGACATTACAAAAAAAAAGCATAGGATTCAAAAAGAGTGCACAACACCTAGAGATGGTGGATTTTTATGTGACATCTTGTAATCGGATTTGCCAATCAAGTATTGGCTTAGTCGCTCACCAATGGCATTAGAGAGGATGAGATATAATGATTGATTCAATCCATAATAATAATATCTCCTAAGGGTTGCTTTTTGTTCAGTCAGCTTCCTGGTTGCTTAAACTCCCTTGCTCAGTGCACAAAAGTATTTCAGATATCTTAATACAGGCATTTGTGAGCATGCTTGCAGAGACTCTGGGGCCAGTGTAATTGACCAGAGAACCTGTTTGTTTGCTACAGTTATCAAACTGATAACATTCATGAGAGTGAACAATCACCTTTTACCTTTACAAGTCATCATTAGCTAATTTAGTACGCCAAGCCAAGTGAAACAGGTAATGGCAATGAGGAAAATACAGAAAGGTTATATTATCATGAGAACTGCTAACGTTGAGATGAGAAGGTTAGCAGGATGCAGAACTGAACATGATAATCCTCCAATGTGACCCAAATTAAACAAGGCATGACTTGACTTTTACACATGAATGCCCATCTGCCCACAGGCAGAATATGTGCATTTGCTTTTAATGCTTCACTGTTGTGATACCATGAAAATGATCATACATAGATTTCAACAGCTGGTGATTAAAACACTGCAATCTAAGTGGATTTTTTTGTCTAAAAAAATGTATATGTTTGTGAGCTTCCACATCTGGATTGCTATGGTGACATTTCCACAGCTACAGTCTTTTGTGGCATTTTTAGTTTCCCCATGAACATTTGGCAAAAGCAAAAGCTGCAAGTTTCACATAATTATTTCTTAGCCCTGTTACCTAACACCATTTTATAGTGAACTGCACAAACCATTTCTTATTCATGATGAGTCTGAACTTTTGTAGTCATTCTGCATTGTTTTCCTTTGTTTTTTTAATTTTTAGGCCTTTTAATATTTGTACTGTCCCATTCCCTAGTGAGAAACTACCAGGGATATTTATTGCCCCTCCACATTAAATTAACTGCTTGTTGTTATGGTTATTTATTAATAACTATTTGTATTCTGTTTGTATTTATTAATAACTATTTGTAGAACCCAGGGCATCAGTCATAGATTAGGTGCTATAGTAATGCATAACTTATGAAGGTTCCTGCCACTGTTCCCTGTAAGTTGTGCCCTGGTGCGAAGGTTCTAATGCCGCCCAATTGATTAGCAGAGTGTTCACAGCTAGGTTTCTTTTTTTTCCTATTGGGGTTGCACATTTGTATGTGCCTCGGTGCACATAAAATATTTACCCTGCATGTGGATGGAAAAAATCTGCACATAGATGGAAAAGACTAGAGAGAACATTGGTCCTTGCCTTGAAGAGCTTGTAGTATGCATGGTACCATCAGCCAAACTCCTCTTTGTGTTCCGCATTAGCTCTCAATTAAGGGCCGGTATTCAGGAATGCTCAGTGCCCACAACCAGAATCTAAGTCAGTGGAAACTGAGGCTATTATGAGGGTACTGTGGTTTTTCTGGGGCCAGATCCCATCCTCCTTATGCAGGCCAAAACTGGTTGCCAATATCTTTACTGAAGCAGTGCAAATTTGCAGGAGGTCAGTCATAACTAAATGATGATCAGTCCATTCTAACACTAGGTTTGCAATCAGCAGAGATTTTGGAGGTTGCAGGAATATAGATAGTTAAATCTTGTGGTCCAGTGAGATGATGCCTGGAATACTGGGTATTGTTCTAGTACCTCACTTATGCATGATGAGTCTGATCTTTTCCTAATCATTTTGCATTGTTTTTCATGTTGCATTGTTTGCATTGTGTTTCTCTGAATTCACTATAGTGAATTGGATGAATTATAGTGAATTCAGAGAAAACAAAAAATAATTATTAAGAGACCAAAGGGAGTTATTCATGTGTACACGTTAGATGGTAGTTATGTGCAATGTGCAGAGTAGCTTGGTGAAATGGAGTCTAAGGAGGGTAAGAAAGGAAAGATATAGCTCTCTATAAGGAAGAGGAGGGGTATAGGAATAAGAAAGTGATGTTTGTACTGGAGAAGGCTGACAGTGATCCAATTCTGTCCAGTCCAGGTTTGGTGTCCACATTTTAAAAAGAATGTTGAAAAATTGGAAAGCGTGCAGAAAAGAGCCCCCAAAATGATCTGAAGGTGGAAAAATATCTTCAAATGAGAGAATTAAAAGTTCGATCTGTTCAGCTTATATAAAGAAGGACAAAAGGTGACTTCATTATGGTGTCTGAACACCTTCAGAAAAAATAGGTACTAATGGACTCTAATGCTGTGAGGAAAAGCAAAACAAAAACGAATCACTGGAAGTTAAAGCAAGACAGATTCAAATTGGAAATTGCACATTTAAACAGTGAAGATGATTAACCAATAGAACAAACTACAATTGATAGCAAATACACCATGTCCCCTGGAACTCTTTAAATCCAGACTGGATGCTGATCTGGAGGCTATGCTCTAGTGACACACAAGTTATTGGGCTCAATAGAAGGGTTACTGGATGACATTTTCTGGAATGTGTTATTCAGGAGGTCAGACTAGATAATCCATGTCCCTAAACTCTTTTAATATATAACAATATGATCAGTGTTATTGTTCATGGCAGTCCAAAAAGGGGCAGTATAAACTGGAAGATTAGGATGAAACTGTTTAAAAGGAAATTTGGATTTAATACGAAGACAAATGGTGAGACCTATGAGATTTTAGAACCATTTTTCAAAGGGATTTATGGAAATAGTGCCTTAAAATACTTAAAAATTGATTGACTCAAGCATGGCAGATTGTACACCATAAAACTCTGGTCATCTGAAGAAGCGGGCTGTGCCCACGAAAGCTCATGATACCATCTACATGTTTTGTTAGTCTATAAAGTGCTACAAGACCATTAGTTGTTTTTAAAGTTTATCCTGTACACTATGGCTACGTCTAGACTGTCCCCTCTTGCACAAGAGAATATGCAAATGAGGCAAAGCAGTGAATATCGCCGCACCTCATTTGTATACTTAATGAGCCACCATTTTTGCACAAAATCCCCTTCTTTCACAAGAGCCATTCTGCCGCTTTTTTACAGGAAGAACGGCTGTTGTGCAAGAGGGGGGTTTTGCGCAAAAAGGAGCAGTATAGGCGGTTCCTTTTTGCGCAAAAGCCCCTTGCACAAAAATGCCAGCTCATTAAGTATGCAAATGAGGCGTGGCGATATTCACTGCTTCACCTTATTTGCATATTTTCTTGCATAAGAGGGGGCAATCTAGATGTAGCCTATATGTCATACTAATCATATGGTTCATTTGGGTCTCTCTGGCTACTGAACCATATATAACAATAACAGATGGAATAGAACTGGTCCTTTACCTTAAGGAATAGAGTCATGTTTTCAAATGTAGGTGGCCCAAGTTCAGTCTCAGTTGATGATGCAATCAGATGTGTTCTTCTGTATACATAGCTCCTGCTCACTGCCTAGCAGATTATTTAATGTATATGAATTTCTCTAGCTTTACTGTTTTAGGATAGTTTTAGGGCTGGAACTGAGACTAACAGGACAATACTATCCCTCCAATCTGACAGTGTTGTTCTGAGCACACAGAGAATTGGCAAAAGTGAGAGACCAAAAAGCAGGTGAGTGTAAATTTATGTGGGGTAAATGACCTATATTAGGAGGTTCAAGTAAGGGTGTCAACTTTCTAGGATTGTCTTGGAGTCTTCAGGAATTGAAGATTAATCTTTAATTAAAGATTATGTCATAAAATGAAACCTCTAAGAATATGTCTAACCAAAATTGGCAATTCTAGGTATGTGTTAAGTGTTTGAATACTCCACAGTGGGAGCATTTCAGAAAAATGTGATTATGAAGGACATTGAGAGCAAACCGGGTCAAAATATTTTGTAATTGCTATGTGTGATAGCATGTCTGCCCCACCCTGGCTTGTAGATGGCAATAGAGATGCTGCACAGAAAGCAGCCAATAGGAGAGGGACTGTGAGGACCAGTCAGGCTATGTCTACACCACGAGTTTTTGCAGCAGAAATATGCTAATGAGGAACTAGGGGTTTTTCACTAGGGGTTTTTGCACAAGAACAAGCAGTGTGGATGTTTCTTTTTTGCACAAAACCCCCTTCTTGTGCAAGATCCTTATGCCTCAAAAATGTAGGTATACTGATCTTGTGCAAAAAGGGGGTTTTGCGCAAAAAGGAAACATCCATACTGCTTGTTTTTGCGCAAAAACCCCTAGCGAAAAAACGGATCACAGAAAATATGCAAATGAGATAGTGACTTATTCTAATGAGTCCCTCATTAGCATATTTTCTGCTGCAAAAACTCATAGTGTAGTCGTAGCCTCAGTCAGTGCTGGACACATCCAAATAAGAAGAGCTGCAGAGCAGAGCAGAGCAGATTTAGTTGCTCCCAGGAACTCAAGGAGGGAGAACAGGTTGCCTTGCAGGAGGAGGAAAGCTAGCCCCCTAGGCAGAGCAGTGCTGAGCAGGATCAGGGGAGTGATAGCAAGCTTCTGTCTATCTGCTAAGAATGGCATGCTCAGGCCCCAAGGTAAGAGGAAAGAAAGTACAGAGGCAGCAAGGAAGTGTCCAGGGAAATAGACTGAGAGGTTGCAAGGAATGCAGTATGTGGCTGCCATCTACAGTAGTGAATGGGCCTGGGTCCTCTCAACCCCCCACTCACCACTCAAGAAATGTCTGGTCTGTGGGACTATGGGACTAACCACGGGAGTGAGGTGCTACAGAGAGTGGCATAGATGGAAGAGTGTGTCCAGAAGAGAACGCTGTGATCCTTGGAGTGACGCAGGTCCAGGAGTGTAAGTCATGGCAGGCAAGACATCACCAAGAGTCAGTGTATAGACTTGTGGTGACCCAAGATGACCAGCAGGTGACCTAAGATGACCAGCAGGTGGCACAAGCACAACCATGTCACACCGTGTAAAAAGGACTGAATTGTGCTCATTTTTCTTATAGCAGCATGAATGCTATCATTGCCCAGCTTGCAGTAAATATAACACAATAAATACCAAAGAAAAACAAGGAAAAGATGTTGCACAGCAAGCAATATTTAAAACTTTTTTGATCATATGCATATAACATATAAAGTGATAAAATTATCAAGAAAAAAAGAACACTAATGAAACTATCAGTGTGTCCATGTTGGGTGGATCTTCATTTTGTTTTGTCTTATTTATTCTTGCAGCATTTTCTAAAGTTAGATTACACCAATTTGTGGAACACCTATAGCCCCAAATGTGCTAACACATATACATGAACATAACTTTAAGCATATGAAGAGTCTCCTTAATGAGACTAACATGTTTAAAATTAAGGATATGCATAAGTGCTCATAAGATGGGGGCCAAAGTGTGGTTTTAACAACTGCTGAAAAGGAAGGAAAATAAAGAAATATAATTAATAGCAGTCCAAAGCACGCAGCTCCAAACGTGATCTCAAAGACACAGCATGAAATCAAATCACCAGTGATAATTAATCACCAGACTCAAATACATTTGAGGCTGCTGAAATTCAGTTTTGCTATTCAACTGTTACTAACAAAATCCAGCTGTAATTAGGAATACACCACTCAAAAGGCAAAAGCATACTAGGGAACTCTGATAAAGAAAACAATTTGGCTGTTCTTGTGAGCATCTAAACAAGTAACTCCTCTCTGACATGAGATTTTTTTCAGGATTTTTAAATGAATGGGGTCAGTTCCCCGGCTGGTAGACACTGGTGTAACAAAAATGAATTGCCATCCATAGAGGTATGAAATCTGACCCATATCATAAAACCATTTAATGAATTGTAATGATGTGCTTTTCTTTCCATAAGAAAATGTTTTACCTATGATATAATTTCTTCTTCATTTTAGAAAGCTGATAAGAGTTGCTTTAAACTGTGCTGATGAAATAAAGTTAATAGAAAAAATAATGATGTAGGTACATTCTCACTAATACACAATTCAACAGTTTGGAAGAAAAGTCAGGTAGTCTTTAGGCTACACAGATATTGCTTAATGGTCACTGAATCCTAGAGGCAGTTCTAGTCACTGGAGAGCCACCATATTTTTCCTTGCATGTGCTAGAAACATAAGGATTTGTTTTAATATAATAGCTATTTATGATGTGGCTGAGGAATCTAGAATATGGTAGATCTGTAAGACTGACATCTTCCTGAACTGCTGAGAGAAATACAGGTGTGTTTCCTGGCATATCCTAAAATGCTCTCCATTTAAGGAGTATTCATCAGAAAATGCCAATCCATTCTGGCAGAAGTGAGGCGGTTATGCATTAAAGACTCATTTCTTCTCAAGCTGCACTCTGAAAGGTCAGCAACCTCTATCTGTTAGGTAGCTGTTTTCTTATCTTATTGGAGAGAGCAGCTTTATGCTCCAGCTGGTCTTAGCCTCCAATCTGACCCCAGTAGTGAGCCAGGATTGTTTATTTATCATAAGACAATGATTGCAAGGTAAGGAAACAATCTTTTTTGTTCATTTTTAAGAATACCCATTAGGCTTGGCTAAAAAAACCCACCCCCCAAACTCTGAATTTTCTAGCATTGGTAAATTGCTTTGGAGAATTGCAAGAACTTCCTAAAATTACTCTATTAATAAACCTCCCCTTCAGTCTGAGGTGCATCCAGGACTGTAATATACATAAAAAATCAAATCAGATACAAGGATTGTCAGTGCTCCAGCCCTCCACTTAGGCTCAGGCTGATAATTGGGCAGTTTGCCCATCTATTCATTTATATTTGCAGTAAAACAAAAATACAGATGATAGTAGTAGAGCTAATCGAAAAATGCAAGGTGGAGGGGATGGAAGGAATCATAAACATTTCATCAAAATTCCCCTCCCCCCATCATGGCTTTGTCAATAATTTAACAAAATGTTAAATAAAAAAAAATCCTCACCATTCTCTCTCGAGGCCAGCAGAGGTACTTCTGCTGAATTTCCCCTTCTATAAAAGAGGGAGGTTTCTCTGGGGACTCTGGAACTTCCTCCTAGACACTGTCTGAAACAGCCGGAATCAGGTGACTTCCTTACGCTGCAAAAGACACCTCTTCAATACAGTTCCAGAAAGGGGCCAATGGTCTGTTTCCTAGAATGATGAAAGGATGCAAAGGAACTTTTCTAAAGGAGATTGGTTGGCAGAGGGCTTGTGTGAAGGAGTGTTTTAATACTGCTGGGGTTCTGCTGTAATATTTACAGTAGGGCAAGTCAGGTGAAATGTCCCCATTACATTAAATGGGAGTTCTGCACCTAGAACCATCCATGGGCATCTTTTAAATTATTTATATCAACATTTCAGTCCACAGCCACAATGTTGTTGAAAGTAGGTACAGCCCAATGTAATGGGCTGAGCACAAAGCTAGGCTCACTGACAATCACTGGACTGTAGCTGTCACTGAGTGGTACATAAGGGAATGGAAACAACCACTTGGCTGACTTCCAATGAGATGGGAAGATTTCATCAACATGAAGAAGGAAGGCCAGGATAAGAGAAGAATGGAAGACATGTTGTGATTGCGACAATCTATGAGGGCTGAAGGTCTGATCATTCAAGGTGATATCAACATTTTAAATTATTGGCTGGTGTGTACAAACAATGTCAGTGCCTCTGGATTTTAAACAAGAGGAGGAGAATCCTAATACACTTTTTTGTTACCCTTCTTTTGTTTTCTAATTAAATCTTTATTTTCTGTCCTCACCTGATTTTATTTTTTCCTTTCTAAACCTTTTTTCTGCTTCTTCGTCGTGTGTGATGGGGTGTCCACCACAGACAAGGCAGCGCCATTTAAATAACCTGAGAAGCTCTACAGCAGGGCAAAGCCAGGGACTGAAAAGCTGATTGATGATGGAGCCCAGTTGAGAAGGAATAAGAGGAACAGATATGAAGCCAGAAAAATACAACAGAAAGGCCCTGCAAAGGACATAGTCTGCAGTCACTGCCTGGGAGAAAGGAGGTGTGTTTTGGCTGTGGAGTTTGTAGATTGGAGTTTTTATTGGGAATTTAGTATGGGATGGCTTTCCAGTCTGACCAGAATATTCCAGGTTTGTCCTCCCTCCGACCACTGAAATTAGGAGTGGGACAGCACTATGTTAGGAGGCAGATTTTGGGATCCGCAATAACAAAGACACTTACCCTGTTGGAAACAGAAACTTAGTAAATTTAATGTAAAGAATGTTATGATTATACACAATAAATGGACATGATCACCTCACGTCGCAACATCAGTGTAAATTTAACACAAAGACTATAGATATAGATATAGATATCTCCTGAATATTCAATTGCAATGGAGTAACAGCATACCAGCATACTTACACCCTCCTGAAGACCCTGGTGAGATAAAGGAACCAGCTTCACTCCATGGATGAAGGGGGGGGGGTGTCTCAGTGAGCAATAAGAAGGTATGGTAGCAGAGAATATAAATGTACTAGTACAATAAAGTATGAAAGACAAGAAAGAGAGGGGAATCGTTGGCCCCAGATGGAGCATTTGTAGTGTCTTATAAGCATTTTTACATCACCAAAGACAGATTTCTGCACCTTAAGATTATGAGGGCGCACACATTTGATTGGAGAGAATATACATCTCAAATCTAAAAATGGGCAAGATGCTGAAAGTTCTAAAAATGACCAGATGTTTGCTCAGCTCTCTCAGGCAACAGGACATCTTGCATATATTTTGGGGCCCTCTGCTCATGTTACAAACCGGTGGCAGTCTTAAGACTTAGTTGAGTGGAAAAACACACACTATATATGGCAGCAAGCTGGCTTGCAGCTCCGGGAATCCAAATGGAAATGGAAAAAGTTCTATATTAAAAAAAAAAAAACTAAACAAAAAAGTTTGATTAGTTCTGATCTTGAACTGTTACAATGCTTTCACTATACAAACGCCAAATTGTCCATGTAATTTACCTGTGAAGGCAATGGCTGGAGAATGAGAAACCCAAGTCTCAATTGTGCCCATCTTCCTAGACAAGCAGGGTTACTGGACAACTGACTGACAAAGATGGGGGAATGAGCTGATTCTCCAGTGCTCTTTTGTAGTGGTTTATACCAGCGCAAAATGGTTGTAAGCTGTTGCCACTCTGGTTTGAAGAGTGTTTTACCTACACTGGAGTAAATGTCTCAATTAGTGCAGGACAAGAGGAAATACCATGCAAATTCTCTAATTTACCTTTAAATTAGACCAACTCAATTCTGTGTATATGTGTTGTATTGAATTTAGTAAGAAATTTTTTCATGCAGTAGATTCAGTGGGAGTATGAAACTTGGTTCTATTACTCCATTGCCCTCTTTGAACAATAGTTTCTGAGGGCTAGTGACAATGAAAAGTTACATTGACATAGATACATCTTACAAGAGCATGAGAAATCCACCCCCTTTAGAGATGTAGTTAAGATGACCTAACCCAGGGGTTCTTAACCTTTTTACCTTCATACCTCCCCTGAAAGTGAACTTCATGTTCACCCCCCCCCCCCCGGAGCCATTTTGTGCACAGCCTAGCCCCGCCCCCTCACCTGACAGGAAGCTAAGGGGCGTGGCTAGGACTATAAGAACTCTGCCAGGGAGCTCAGTCAGGGCCCAGCCTCTGAGGGAGACAGAGGCCTGTCCAGAGCTCCTGGCTGATAAGGCTGAGACCTGGACTGGGCTTCCCTCAGGCTAGCGAAGGCTGCCGAGGCCTGGCCAAGCCGGCCAGCAGGGCTATCCTCTGACCTAGAGGAACCCAAGGCTCTACTGGTGCCTGGCGATTTGGAGGACCAGCCTGAGCTGAAGGCCCAGCTCAAACCCCAAGGCCTGCCTGAACCCTGGGACCTGGTGAACCATCTGGATGCAGCCGTCCAAGCTAATTCCCAAGTCTGCCAGCTGGTGGTGCTGTGGGGTGAGTGAACCCTGTTACAATGCCTAAATGAACAATATGAGCTTTTTACTTTGAACCTCTTCCTAACAAATTTATGTAATATTTGAAGATGAAAGTTGGCAATGCTTGTGTACTGTTATTGTAGTGTGTTGTCACATAGGCCTGATTGATTTGCACTGCTATTGTAGTGTGCTGATCTCTAGATGTTAATAAGAAATTAATGTCTATCATTTTAATTCATAATATTAATTATGAAGAAATCTAAACTTTAGAATTTTATCCAGTGAGAAGGCAATTGTGATAAATTTTCTGGGAGGCACCTCACACCTCCCCTGTATTCCCTTCACACCTCCTTGGAGGAGGTGCACTTCACTGGTTAAGAACCCCTGACCTAACTCCTAGTGTAGATGTGGATTACCTGCAGTGAAGGACGTCTACATGTGTCTATACTTAAAACTCTACAACAGCACCATGTAGACATAAGGTTGTATCTTAGAATTTGATACCTCCCTATAAAATGCTAATGGAAATGGCACAGCTAGATATTACCTCAGATGAAGGGTATAATGTTGACCTGGACTACATTCTATATTACCTTCATTGAGGTAAAACATATCTGTACCTTGTCTCCATTAGGATTTTACAGCTAACTTGAATTTGCCATCTCGTTGTAAAAAACACACCTCTTTGACACGCAATTTGTGTAAGGCATACAAGATATGCAGCAGTGCTCTTGAGAGAGACCTGTGGGGAAGAGATGCAGAATTGGATTCATGCAGGGGATGGAAATGGAGACTATCTGGCAGCTATTTAGCCACCCCCATCCAAAAATATGACATGTTAGAAATGCATAGTGGGCTTAAAGTCCACTGATGAAACATCTCGTCAAAGATAAAATATATAGCAGCATATTCAGTGCAGAGAATGTGCCTTGGTTTCATATTAGCTACTCTGCAACCCTAGGAAGGGAAGATACTGTTCAGCAATATTCAGGCTGTCAAAGCCAATGAGATATCTTTGTCCCTTTTAATCAGAGATTCCAATGCATTTTTCACTTAGGAAACTAATAGATGGAAAACATATTTATATGGACATATTTTATCACTGGAGAGATGCACACATTACACTAATTCTGGTCTCAGAAAATCTCAGCGGTTCAGCTAGGCAGCCCAAAAATAATGTTGATGCTGTTCATTGTCAGAAGTCATGACTATGGAATAATCTAGAAGAATATTGAATAAGATAAAGGTTGCATTGTTTTTGGAGGGGTTTTTCCTCAATAAAAGGGGGAAATATGCTAGATTTCTACCAACTGGAGGATAAATAGATATAGGTGGTAACAATACTTTGTAGGAATAACCTTTCATTTCAAAGCATTTGACAAAAAATTATTTGCTTGTTATATCTGGTTTGAGTATTTTCTTTAAATTCAGTTCTTGTACCTAAGAATTGTCTTCCTTCATGTTTGCATAGTACTTTGCGCAGTGGCACCCTGATCTTGAGTGGGGTTTTTGTGAACTAATATAGAAATAGGAAATAACTAAATATATAAAGGCTTACCTTCCTCACAGGAGTGTAACTTATAGGCAATTCACTTCACTTATGATTGAAATGCAGCTACCTCTGCAATAGAATACAGCAGCTGTATAATCCCTGCTCACAGCAATATTCTACAGTAGTTTCAGAGAGAAGGGGGAGAGAGTAGTGTATCTAGCTGAAATTAGCGGCGAGGAGTCCTGTGGCACCTTATAGACTAACTGAAGTGTTGGAGCATAAGCTTTCGTGGGCAAAGATCCACTTCGTCAGATGACATGCATCTGACGAAGTGGGCCTTTGCCCACAAAAGCTTATGCTCCAACACTTCAGTTAGTCTATAAGGTGCCACAGGACTCCTCGCCGCTTTTGCAGATTCAGACTAACACGGCTACCCCTCTGATAGCTGAAATTAGAATAGGTATTTAGGCAGACAGTGTAATTGCCCAGACAGAATTTGGCCTGGATACTGATGTTAATAGTTCTGCTTTTATAAAGAGCTCCAGAGGCTTGATAAAGACTCTAAGTAGTCAGAGCCTTCTGTTTATGCTTCCCTACAGTGGATGAGCTCTTCTGAAAGATATACAGATACTGTATCATGTCACATAGTCTAGCATTCTGGAGTTGGACTTGGTGGTGCAGGTCTAAGGTTCTCTCTAAGCTTCATGGCAGCGTAGCCCTGCAGCTGCTTAATCAGTCCTGCCCAGTCAGGCAGCTTCCTCCACAGAGCCCTGAGCCCCTGGTTGGGCAGGGCTGATTAAGCAACTGCCAGCCTGTGCTGCTGCACAGCTTAGAGGGAACCTTGTGCAGGTCTATAAGATTGAAATAGTCCAACAAAGAACAGCCAATCCCAAATGCTTTTGCTGTCACTGAGACTAACTTTACCCATGTGTAGAATATTACTTGGATGGGGTTAGTGGTGAGAGAGATTCGGAACCTCCTTAAGATGGACATGTATTATTTGGGACTGGGAGAGTGACCAAATTCTAGATGTATTGATTTGATTGCTTAATTCCTTTCATGCATATATGTAAAGTGTGTGTATATACAATAATTTTTATTTTGTTCTTTCCCTATTTTAGCCTCTGATCCCAGGTAATTTTCACTGGATTCACTATATCGATATCCAATTGCTACTCACCTTTCTGATGACAGCTAAAACAAAGTCATTCAGAACTTCAGCCACTTCCATATTTTCTGTTATTGTTCTCACGTCCCTTCCCCCATTGAGTAAGGGACCTACTCTGTCCATGGACTTTCTTTTGCTTCTAATGTTTTTTGTGGAAGGTTTTCTAGTTATCTTTTATGTCTCTAGGAAGTTTGCTCTTATTTTGTGCCTTGGTCTGTCTACTTTTGTTCCTACATGTTTTATTCATTTATATTCATCCTTTGTAACTTGTCTAGTGTCCACTTTTCATAGGCCTCTTTTTTAAGCTTCAGATAATTGGTTATGCCAGGATGGTTTCTTGCCATACTTCCAATCTTTCCTTGGCTCTTGTACTCTTAATAACGTCTCTTTGAAAAACTGCTGACTCATATTAGTATACCGACATATAAGATACTGATTTGATTTTCACTCTATGTTCTCTCTTGTCTCTCTGTTATCCTGACTATAACAGCCCATTCTCCCCCCAGATCCCAGATCTCCATGTTCTTGACTTAACTATGAGTTTTTGTCCTGTTGAACCTCATTGAAAGCCCTCCTCACTAAGTAGCTAGTCATTTTGGCCTACCAGTCCTTCTCAGAAAAGCATCTTGTGGTCAAGGAAACCAAAGCCCTCATGGCAACACTATCTTCACAGCCAGGTATTCCTCCCCAGAATGCATCTGTCTCTGGCTGGGCCACTACACTTGACTGGAAGGATTGACAAAGCATCACCTTATTCCTCACTCCTTCAGCCTTATTCTCAGAGTCCAGTGTCACTTCTGATCTCATCAGGGTCATACTTCATGATTCTTCATCATTGTGATGGGTAGGTTTGAAGTAGAAGTGGATCACTGCCTGCTGTCAGAAGTAACCAGAGGTCACTAGTAACCAATTTCCTGAGAGATTTCACCAGCATACATCTTTCACACTGTATGGTCCCCCTCAGCCTTGCTTTCTGAGTGGAAAATGCAGGCCACACTCTGGGCAGAGGCATCCATTGTTAGGTTCTCTGTCTGGGTACAAGCACAGGGGGAAGAGACAAGAACAATATCAGCATTGGCAATGCAGCCATTCCTACCCATAGTGACTTATTACAACTCCCTTTTATAACTCCCCTACTAAGTTTCCCTCTTTGCTATCGCCTATTTGCTAGCTTCCATTGGTTGCTTAGCCTCTGGCTTTTACAGCCTTCTCTCCTGGGTCAGCCGTACCCCCTTGTTAATCGCATTCGGGGGAGGGTGATCACAGGGCTGACTGAGGCTGATCAATGACATTCTTCAAGGATGTAAAGAGGTGTGATCACTAACCAATATAGCTCTGTTGGCAGAAGCCCATTGTGTCATGGAAAGCTGTGCTTGTTTTGCATTTTGAGGGTATATGTTACTATATCTGTACAAAGCACAGCTGACTCCACAATAGCTGTAGATGGTGTAGTATACCAATACTGTTAAAGGGTAGATACTGCTTCAGAAAGGCACTTTCTGCAGTGAGATAGCAGGGACCAGATAGGTTGCTTCTGAGTGGTATAGACCAATATATGACCAAATAAATTTTTCAAAAAGATTGAGCCCTGGATCAAACCTCCCCCTCCCCCGCCCCAGAAATTTCAGCCTAAAGAGTAATCTTCAGAAAATTAAAACTGCCAGACAAGAAGTGCTGTATTCCCCTGAGAAGCATGGTTGTGCCATCACAGTAGGGTGTGTACATCATATTTTAGCTTAGAAAAATTACATGTTTTAGAGTTGCATTGAACTTGCAATTCCGAGGTGAATTCTTTTTAGGTTCAAATTAGAAGGAGATCCGTGGAAAATATTGTGTACTCAGAGATGAAAATGAAATAAAAGTAGTAATAAAATGTGGACTTTCATAAAATAGCTTGAATATTGGCATAAAGAGGAGTTTTCAGTGATTGATATTCCCTTTTCTCAGACACATTTTTCCATCTAAAATTAATTTTTTATTTACCTTCAATTGATTTGATTTGAAACCTGCTTTTCATAAATGTCTTGACTCTGTGAAATAAAAGAAAAGGGGAAAATCTAGGTCTAATCGGTTTAGGCCTGTTTATGCTGAGAGAAGGTCGATTTTTAGCACCCAATTTTGTAAAGTCGAAAGTCCATGTCCCCACTGTGCACAAGAATTAGACATAGTTCAAAGTAGTCTGCCCCAGTAGGGTGGCTACCATTGACTTTGAGAGCAATGGACTGTGGGTAGCTATTTCACAGTGCCTGTGCCCTCCCAAAGTACATGCTGACGACAAAACTCTGCAGCGTATGGTTCTGGGTACATGCCATCAGTGGCTCATAATGCACTTGTTCATCCCTCCTCCTGCTTAAGACCAATGGAAAACAGTCTTTGTGTGCCCTTTGTCTTATTGGTTATCCACACAGATTCCATAGGCAGCATTAGCTTGGAACCCACCATGGATCCTGTTGAGTATCAGAGCATTATGATGATGATGTTAACTTTGGTGTGCCTAATGCTGGAATATGTCCTGAATGTACCTGGGGTCCACTGGAATGAGTAAAAATCCCAGGAGGCCAAGACTATACTCCTTTGCAAAACCCTTGACTTGAGCAACTTGCAAATGTCATTTGTTCCTCTGGACACAGTGGAATGCTGTTTCCAGTGCCACCAGACAAGCACAGACTGGTGGGACCACATTGTTATGCAGTTATGGGACAATCAGCAGTGGCTACAAAACATTTGCTTGTGTAAGGCCACTTTCATGGAAGTTTGCAAATTGCTTTCCCCCACCCTGAAGCACAAGAACACCAACATGAGACTTACTCTAATAGTGGAGAAGTAAGTGGCAATTGCCCTGTGGAAGCTTGCAATGCCAGAAAGCTGTTGGTCAGTTGGGAATCACTTTGGAGTGGGGAAATCTACTGTGTGGCCTGTTGTGATCTAAGAAACCAAAGCAATCAATACCCTTCCGCTACAGACGGGAGTGAGTCTGGGAAACATGGAGGACACAGTGGAGGGCTTTGCCACACTGGGCTTCCCTAAGTGTGGTACAGCAACAGATGGAAGGCATATCCCCATCTTGGCACCTGATTACCTAGCAAAGTAGTACATGAACTACAAGTAGTACAAAAACTACTTCTAGAGGATCCTCTAGGGGGCTAGTGGATCACAAGGGTGCTTTCACGAACATCACTATGGGATGGTCAGGAAAGGTTCGTGGTGCATGAATCTTTAGGATCTCCTGCCTCTTCAGAAAGCTGCAAGCTGGATTTTTTTTCCCCCCAGACTGGAAAATTACAGTCAAACATTGAAATGAAAATAGTGATTCTTGGTGACCCATCCTATCCCTTGCTCCTGTAGCTCATGAAGTCATACATAGGCAGCCTGGACTGCAGTAAGGAACAGTTCAACTACCGGGTGAGCAAGTGCAGAAGGGTGGTAGAATATGCTTTTGGGTATTTAAAGGGAAGGTTCTGCAGTCTACTAACTAGGTTAGACCTCAGTGAATGCAACATTCAATTGTGGTGGCAGCGTGCTATGTGCTCCATAATATTTGTGGGAGTAAATGGAAAATGTATGTGTCAGGGTGGAGCACTGAGGCATAATGCTTAGTCAGGGATTTTGAGCAGCCAGACACCAGGGCAATAAGAATGAAATGAGGGGCAGTGCAAATAAGAGTTTGAAAGACAGTTTTATGGATGGCCAGTTCTGAGTCATGAATGTTGCTCTGAGCCAAGGTGCCCCAGCATTCAGTGCACTTGCCTGTAACCACCCACTCCTTCAACAGAAGCAATAAGCAGACTGTTCAGAAATCAAGCCTTTTTATTCAGGGAACACAGCAGTGACAGAAAAGGAGTTGAGGGTGGGAGCTTCAAGGGTGTGTAATCACATTTGCAAGAAGGACAGCTTTTTGCTTCATGATATATCCATGGGGGTTGAATGGGAGGCTTGAGTCCTCCTCCCACACCCTGTGTTCTAGGACCCCTGGAAGAGGAGGCTATGGAACTCAGTGAAGATGGAACATTGGTCCTCAAGAGCTGGAGGGGGTGCCTGTTCAGGTAGGCATCTATGACACTCTCTCCTGGTGCTTCACTTCCAGTTCCCTGCATGCTGTCCTCTCCTCATACTCTGCTCGCGTCTCCTCCAGCAGCATATTCCTCCCCTTGCTTATGCACTCCCTGTCCATGTTGACAGATTGCATTTGCTCCTTGTACATCTCTTCCCTAGTTCATTTTCACCTGCAGATTTGTACCAGGTGGACAGCTGGTGAAGCTGGGGAGTGTGCACCAGGCTGACTGCTGTTCCCATTGTAATGAAAATTGAAGGGCAGACTTTACAGGAAAGACATTATAGAGTGTAAAACCTAACCTGTTAGAATAAAATGAAGGTATCTCTATGGACATTAGGGATGTGTTATGTACAAGGCCCTGGTTATGGTTTCAAGTGGCCACTTTGCAGCAGGTACACTTCAGAGTTCTTAGGGGAGCAGCTGGACTTGGTGGCAAGCTGGTGAGGGATGTCCAGGGCATGAGCCTACATGTGAGGGGGGGAAAGGAGAGGTGGAAGGGGCCTGGATATGGAGGCAGAACAGGGAAGGGGCTCATGCTGTGCCCTTGTGTTCAGTACCCCCCCCCCATTTGCTGGGGGAGTACAACTTTCCCTTTCTGCAGGAGCAGGTGGGTGTGAGGGAGGGGCAGAGGGAAGGCAGGGGCTCAAGCCAGGCTCCAGTGGGGATAAGCAAATGGAGGTTTACTGCAGAGGAATCAGCTAAAATCTTCCCCTGCTTCATCCAGGTTGCATGCAGGATATCAGTCATCTCCGAATCGCACAGTGATAGGGAGCAGATGCTGAGTGAATGTGGCCAGAAACCTGGATCTTATGCTGCAATGCTTTGTGCTGCAATGACTCCAGACCACTTACTGTTGGTTTGGTGTGGTTAAAACAGAATGGTTAAACACTGGAATAAATTACTGAGGGAGGTTGTGGCCTCTCCATCATTGGAGATATTTAAGAGCCAGTTAGACATCCATCAGGGATGATCAAGATGGAGCTTTGTCCTGCTGTGAGGGCAGGGGCCTGGACTTGATGACCTCTCGAGATCCCTTCCAGTGCTAGTATTCTCTGATTCAAGCTGTATAGACTCACACAGTTAGCTCCAGAGTGTGCTCTACAGCCTTAACTGAGAGCCAGCTGGCTTTTACTCACACTGTAGAGGTTCATGCACTAAGCTCCAGAGGTCCTAGCTTCAGTTCTGCCTGTCGGCATTATGTAGGCACATTGACCACCACAGATCACACCCGGTTGCCTTACCCCACTTTTAGCAAGATAAAAAATGTGAGCTCACCAGAAGTGCCTCCCTGAGCTCAGCGTCTGACTCTGAGACATCGTGGGAGGAAGGGATTGTCTCCAAGGTTATAGAAAGTTCTTGGCAATCAGTGACATTGGTTGCCCTGCTCACCTGCTGATCACTCTCCTCCTACACTATGCCTGAGTATCTTGGGAGGAATTCACAGACTGGCTAGGGAAGCTGGCTGGGTCCCTCCCCAGGGATTTCATGCAGCTGCTCATAGAAGCAGCATGTTTGTGGCAATGCTCCAGGCCATCTGTTTGCCTCCTTTGTCTTTTGGTATGACTGCCTCAGCAGCTTTATTTTCACTCGGCACTGCTCCGTGTTCCTGGTGTAACCTTTCTCCCCTGTGCCCTTTGCAATCTTGGCATAGATATCTGGATTTCTTTTGCTGGTTTGTAGTTCTGCAAAAATAGATTCCACTCCCCACACAGCAATGAGGCCTAGGATCTTCTGCATGCTCCATGCTGGTGCTTGTCTGCCACTCTGGATCCTGGACCTCATGGAACTTGAACTCATGGAATGCATGATCAGGTGTGCTGCTTGCTCTGAGGTCAGCTCACCATATTGGCCACATAGGAAAGGAAATTAAAATTTTCCTGGAGCATTTCCTGTTCACCTGGACAGCAGTGGAGCTGAAAGTCCTGGCTGGAACCGTCAGCACCGTGCACTGTCAGACACCTCCCAGAGACCAAGAAAATCAACTTTCATAGCACTGCATCTGCACTACTGTAAAGTTGACTATGCAAGATTGAATTTAGTGGTTACTTCTTGTGAAAGCAGGAGTACAGAAATAGACTCTAAGGGTATGTCTACACTACCACCCTAGTTCGAACTAGGCTGGTTAATGTAGGCATTCGAAGTTGCAAATGAAGCCCGGGATTTAAATATCCCGGGCTTCATTTGCAATTTCAAATGTCTACATTAACCACCCTAGTTCGAACTAGGGTGGTAGTGTAGACATACCCTAACAGTCCTTATAGTCGACAGAATGAGCTTGATAGTGTGGACTCATTGTTTAGAAAATTGATCTAATGCAGCAACGTTTGACCTAAACTCCCAGTATAGACCAGGCCTTAGTATTTTCTGCTGCTACCTTTGAAATACTATAACCAATACATTTTTATTCACTCCTTAGCTTTGCCTTATTCAGCCTTTGCACTCACCATTATTCTTAAGGATCCGAACTCCCATTGACATCTTTACAAGTGATTGGAAGGCTAGTGGTAATCTTAAAGACTCCTGGCTGGGGCCTGAGGGAAATATAATAATATTCACAGTTCTACTCCTCTTCCCTTTGCATAATGCATCTTGCCCCAATTTCTCCCAGCATTTAATAGAGGCAAGTACATTCTTAACTCTAACCAGTGATGGCCTGCAGTATATGCTTTAGTTTCTCATTTGGTATCAGATACACATGTGGCTACATCTAGACTGGCATGATTTTCCGCAAATGCTTTTAACGGAAAAGTTTTTCCATTAAAAGCATTTGCAGAAAAGAGCGTCTAGATTGGCACGGATGCTTTTCCGCAAAAGCACTTTTTGCAGAAAAGCATCCATGCCAATCTAGACACGGTTTTGCGCCATTTTAGCCATCGGGGCTTTTTTGCACAAAACAAATCTGAGCTGTCTACACTGGCCCTTTTGCCCGAACGGGAGCGTCAAAGTATTTGCACAAGAAGCACTGATTTCTTACATTAGAACATCAGTGCTTTTGCGCAAAATCAAGCGGCCAGTGTAGACAGCTGGCAAGTTTTTGAACAAAAGCGGCCACTTTTGCGGAAAAACTTGCCAGTCTAGACACAGCCATGATGTAGAATTCTTCTCAGTGATAGTGCAGCTCATTTGTCTGCAAGATGGAAATTACAAGGGTGTTCTGAATGCCCTTTAGAGAAGGGGTGGGGAAACTTTTTTGGGTCAGGGTCTGCTGGCACACAGAAAAATCAGTCAGGGGCCACACACAAGCAAGTAGCAACCCCCCCTCCCCAAAACAAAAAGCGCACACCTCCCTCACTGACATGGCCCCTGAGTAAGAAGGAGACACACTCCCCACATTTTCCCCCCCCCCCACCGAGGGTAGCCCAGGCTAGTAGATTTTGTGTTCTACAGCCCTACAGTGGGGGAAACTCCTGAACCTCGAGTGTTGGATCCAGGCAAGCCAGGGGACATATCTGGCTCCCAGGCCTCAGGTTCCCCACCCCTGCTTTAGAGTCTAAGGCCAGAAGGGACCATTGTGATCATCTAGTCATATGTCCTGTATAACAGATACAGTGAAACCTTTGTTTTCCGGCACTCTGTTAATCATAAAACTTTGTTAACCGGCATTGCCCCCAGCCACAATACTGTCACATCTTCAGGCGCTCAGGCATGGCTTGGTTTACCATGATTGGATTAACAATTTTTTATTTAAGAAGTACTAATGATCTTTAACTCAAAATAGAAATGTGAGACCAACTGCCGCACACTACAAAACTACCAATATTAAAAACTCGAGTTTTACTATTGTCCAATTGCTTTTTTCCGAGGTTGATGGGACCCTCAGAACTGGAATTTTTAGATAACCAGAATGCCCTAATCCCTGAGCATGCCGGATAACACAGGTTTTACTGTACCATAGAACATTTGCAAAATAATTTTGAGGAGAGAGCAAGTAGAAGGAAATCCAATCTTGATTTAAAAGTTGTCAGTGATGGAAAATCCACTATGACCCTTGTTAGGTTGTTCCAATGGTTAATTACTGTCACTCTTAAAAAAACCAAACAAACTGCAGCCCATTTCCAGTCTTAATGTTCAAATTTTGAGGCTCCCTCAGTCTCTCCTGTTGCAGGCCTTGTACTTTGGATACATGCATACAGAGTACTTTGGCCAATGGGAGATGGAAGAAGCCTTGCAGCTCAGTGATTGGGGCCTGAGATGGGATACCCCCTTGTTAAAATCTCTTTTCCACCTCTGCCAGGGAAGGAGAAGTTGAGCTTCTGTTTTCCACATCCCCAGTGAGTATTCTGTCCATGGGGCTAAAGTTATGAGGTGGACAGCACTAGCACCACCACCTCCTCCAAATGCTTAGTATGGAGCAAGGCAGGTGCCTCAGTCACTCCTGAAAGGAACTACAGAGGCACCTAAGTCAGGAGAGGTGTTCCTGTTTGTGAATCTTTAGACGAGCTAGCCTTATCCCCACAGGCTGGATTTAGCACCTGTCTTAGAGAAAGGTGCAGGGCTTAACACAACATCCCCCACTGGCTAGTTCTGGTGGGGATCCACCTGGTACAGGTGCCCATTTTTCTACCTTTTTTTTGTATAAGCAGCTAGGTGCCCAAATGCAGTTTATGGGTTGCAAATTGTAAAGCAGAGCTGCTCTTGTGAGTTTCTAACTTGGAGGTGCCACAATGCTCGATATTGCAATGCCTAAATCCCTTCTTGGATTCCTCTCTTCCTGTCTGTACTGTGACAGCATACAGAGAAATTCTGTTTTCAGGACTATGGGGCCACCACTCTTCACCATCCCCCACTTCACTTTTTGAATGAGACTTTTTGAAATACATGGTAATACTGCTCAGCCTTGCTTTTGCAGGCTTATTTTAAGGTGACACCTAATCTGATGCAATTTTGACTGATGGTGAGGCTCCCAACTGCGAGGAAGCCCACTAGCAGTACATCTTTCATAACAGACAAGTTGCTGAGCAACCAAAACCAGCTTTAAATAACACTTGCTATATTTAGAAAAGGTGTTTAAGGGCTCTTTGCAGAAGAAAATGTGTTTTACTGCAGCCACTCAGGCTCATCACAAGCTCTAAAAGTCAGAAGATCCTGTCTCTGTGGGAAACTAACCTCCCCCAGGCAAAAGACTGGCCTAATGCAGAATCCCAATATGAAATAAAATGAACAGCATCACGCTGAAAAGTTTCACTGAGATAGTGGTAGGTGGATGAACTCCTCTCTGCAGGCTAACTTATTTCTTTACTTTACTTATTCCGCCACACTGCTGACTGGACAGTAAACAAGAATGACAATAGCATTTGACAGTGGAATCTAATCTTGCAGGTCATGTAAGACTCATAATCTTACATTAACATTTCCCTTGATTCTCCATACTGTTCTGTATTAGGAAGTGTGAAGGACTTTTATGTGTCCCCATCCCTGGGCATGACTATTCTTGAGAGTTAGCTAGCTTTAAATTTTTTGTTAATTATCATTATTGAAATGTAGTAGGAAATTTTATAAGTACTATTAATGTAAAATATAGCCATAGCAAGAATAAAATTCACAATGGAAGCTAAATTACTGAGGGTTTTGCAGCATATAAAGCCTATAAAATCTTGTATTTTTCTGAGATTTCTTAAATGTACTGTCTCCATGAATGTGTTTAGGACTGAATGACATTTTGAATTAGTGACCACAGCACTGTAAATTTCCTTACCATTTTTGTAGATCCACTAAACCTCAGATATTTAACTTTAATATTAGCTATATCAGTTGATGAAAATCTGCATACCCTTATTCACATGAATGGCACTATGCTTTTTCACATCAGCTAAGAATTGGCCCCAACATATTTGCTGGTCATTTAAGACAGGGTATAGAAAATGTAATGTTCCCAGCTCACAAAGGACGAGCTGTGGTCATTAATAGAAGTTTTGTCTGCATATAGTCATCAGCACTAGTTCCAGTGTACATTGTCATTGAAGAATTGGCATTTCACAGCACTGGTGAAAATGAGCAATATACTCAAATATGCTTGTAACTGTGCATGGCCTTTCTACAGGTTCTTCCTGCTAGTCCTAAATAATGAGTGACAAAGCAAAAGGAGCAAAATTCTGTTTCCATTGAAATCAGTGAGAATTTTGTCATTTGTTTCAATGGAGACAGGATATTATCCCATGTGAACAGGACTCTTTGGAAGCCAATGGAAAGGCTTATGTTGGCGTTAACAGCCTTTAAATCAGCCCCAAATTCAGCAAGCTTTCTGTATGAATAAGTATTTCCATTTTTTACTTGATATTCTACACGTGAGAGCAAGAATTATTTTCATTGTTAATTTTGTTTAAGGCAGTGTCTAAGGACCAGTCAAGAGTGGGGCTGCATTTCGAAAGGTATTGCCCAACCACAAGATAGTAGATAGTCCATCCCTCCACGACTTTGTTGTCTAATAGAGACTATGGCTACAAGGTACAAGCAGATGCATGCTGAAGCCTAACAAGCAAGCAGAGTGGTGGCAGCAAATATCAGACTAGCATTCTTGAGATGCAGGTATGGGTTTGTGCAGAGAGAATAGGGATGTCCATGCTTTTAGCATGCAATGCACCTGAGGTTCTGCTTTATGTTTCAAGGAACAGATGAGCATATTCAGATCTGATAAGTGCCTCCCCTTCCACACCCTTGCACTGTCCCCCATATGTATAGGACATGTTTAAAGTCATGTTTACCCCATCAGCTTTCTATTTCTCTTGGTAACCTGTCCTTGGTCAGTTTTCTCTGACTTCATGGAAGATTAGTAATCATCTTGCTGGATTCCAGCTCCTCAATTTGGTTTAAATAGAGCTGTCACCTCTGATCCTCACAGTAGCTAACTGTTCATCAGCATTGCAACTCACTTTCATGAGCTATCTGCCATTTGTCATAAACTTAGCTCTTCATCATCCTAAGTGAGCCCATTTGGCTCTATAAAAAGATACTCTAAAATGACCATCAAGAATAGGATACCACAAAGAATCAGGAAGTTAAGCAAGCTGATCTGTTGGTTAATGAGAAATAAAAAAAAATCTCCCACAATCAAATAGGTCAGCTAGAATAAGCATTTTAGAGATTCCTGAGTAAAAATACAGAGATGGTTTGGTAAACCATATTATGCCAAATTTTGATGTAAACTTTATCAAAGTTAATTGGTAGTTTACTTTGAAAGCCATTGATTGTGATACTGTAACTCCAAAGATGCATTTTAAGTATTCCTTAACCTAGTTTCTATATTTGTCAGTGGTCACAAGTGATGCTTAAAACTGAAATAGTAGATTTTAAATTCTTGAAATGTTTCTAATGGAACAGGCATGGAATATGGAGTCAAGACTAGGTTCTATTTCTAGGTGCATATTTCTCTGTGCCCACATATTCACTGTTGTAAACACCACGTGTTTTTTGGGCACTAGGTGTTCTCATTTATTTTCAAGCAACACTTTGCATTTTCCAGACATGAAGAAATAGGGCAAAGTAAAATCTAATCTTAGGAGTGGTGGATGGTTCTCAGAAGGGTGCTTGCTGGAGACATGACCCAAGAGTTCCATCTTTATCTATATATGGGCAGGGATTTCAATGACTGACAGAATTTAAAGGTGTGATTTTTCCGAAGTGCTAACTACTGACCAAAGTCAGCTCCCAGTAAAGTCAATGGGAGTTTTTCCTCCAAATACATAATTAAAAGATAAGTCTGGAGAAGCTGATCATTTTCAGTTTTACTTTTAATGAATATTGGGATTTTAAAATCTAGGGTCTTTTCCAGTTACATGCAGTTGGCGGCACTTTCGGAGGATTTTTCTACCTTGAAATGAAATTGAGTGGATTAATTCCAAGCAAGACATTCTCTGCACTACTTTCTCAGTGCAACGGAGAATTGATATTTCTACTAAATTTGCTATGCTAGAAGTCAGGAGGGTGGTGGTGGTGAAATGATGAACGTGCACATTTTAGGTAGTAAAATAAAATTATTTGAAAATCTCATCTTTGAACTATTCAGGCAATTTTAAGGCTAGTCAAGTGCACTGTGGCCACAGACCATCAATGGCCGCATGTAGAAAAAAGAATAAGATCCCAAAAGGTAAAAATGGCAGGTGTCCCTCTATGGGAAGGTATTTAGACTTTTATGGCCGAAAACTTGAGCTAAAAGTTCTGGTTATGAACATGAAGGATGACTTTTAAGTTACAGACTAACGTGGCTACCCCACTGGTACTAACCTTAGGGTGAGTGAGTTTGTTTGGCGCATCCTCTTCCTACGTGATTAACCAGACGATAGGGCTGACCTAGTAGGAAAGGCTTTAAAAACCCAAGGGAGCTTTTAGGAGGGAGTTGTAATATAATCACTCTGATTAGGAAGGGCCACCACACCTGTGTCAATACTTCTCTTGTTTCCACCACCTGTATGTGTATCCAGAGAACCTGACAATAGATATCACTACCCAAATCCTGGTGTGGATTTGCACAGACTGTGGCCTGCATTGCCCACTCTCAGAAAGCCAGGCTGGGAGGAGTGTCCAGTGTTAAAGGTGTCTGCTGGTGGAATCTTTCAGGAAGCCAGTTGGAAAGCTATGGGAGGAGGTGGATAGGGTGAGAAGCAACCATGCCCATGAGGAATTCACTGACATCCAAAACTGAGGAAGCTATCCCGCTAGAAAGGACTGCTATCATGCCACTGTGGGAGGAGGCTATGGTTCAATCACAGGGAAGACACTTGCTGCTGGTTAATTATGGCAGCCCAGAGCTTTGATTGGCTAGAAAGATGGGGATGGGCTATTCTACCCTGGATTCCCACTGCTAGTTGAAGGCTGGGGATGCCACTCAAAACCACATACTGCATGGTTTGCAGGAGGTATGTTCTGCTGCTTCAGGGACAGCAAGTCCAAACAGATACTGATCTTGTGGATAAGGGGCATGCATGGTCCTTGAATGCATGGTCCTTATGAACAAGCAAGGCAGTAAGAATTGGCCACTGCCCAACGAGAAGGAGGTTCTTTAATGTGTGACCAAGAAATCAGAGCTGGAGGGGCAGCTGAAACAGTTTGTGATTGATGAAGATAACATTCCTATTAGGTATCTGGGACTTGTCATACTCCCATTGACTGCTCTTTAAAATGACGCTTGGAACAGAGTCTGTGCTTATGAAGGTTTTGGGATAGCTTTGGGCTTTGGAGAGAATCTTGCAATCTATCTTGTTAACTCTGTTTCTAGCACGAGTGTTTACATCATGCTATTTAGAAGTTGTTAGAAGGGTGTATTAGGAAACAAAGCATTTTTTCTCTAAAACCTAAGTACCATAAATTGAGCCAACCAAAATCTCTAGTCATTTTTGCAAATGTAGGTCCATAATTTATTATTTATCAAATGGTCTTTTTATTATTAAGAGTTCAGGTTAATTTTAATGTTAGACCACAACTTTGTCATGAATTTTTTTCTCTTCTTGGATTATGCTGACTCTTTTTTTTTTTTTTTCTTTTTTTGTAGTACCAGACTGAGCAAACTGTGGGCACTAGATGCAGTAAACATTACAGGAGGCATTAAGGGAAAGGAAATCCCTCTCAAGGCTCCCTCATGTTTACTGCGATCACTTACACCTAGCACCTGTTATTTCCTGAATTCATCCTGCCTAGTCATAGAATCATAGGACTGGAAGGGACCTTGAGAAGCCATCTAGTTGAGTCCCCTGAACTCATGGTAAGATTACCCTTTGTTTAACTCGCCCTTCTGATTGATATTAGGGCTGATAGAAGAAAGAGATGAAGTGGAGGTCCTGCATTTTTAAAATCTTATGTAGACCAATGAGTGTTAAACATTTAGATGTCTCTATACAAGAATTACATAGTTTCTCTATTGTCATTTTTTTTGCTAAATAAAATGTGATTGCTCTATTCAATAAAAATTGCTTAACAAGAATGGCCATACTAAGGCAGAGCAGTGATCCATCTAGCTCAGAATCCTATCTTCCAACAGCAACCTCTGTCAGATCCTTTGGAGCAGGGGTAAACCATTACTTTTTGTCAATGTCCAAATTACTTGGTGAAGGCATAGTCAAGGTCCAGACTCCATCATCCAGATCCCCTCCCGTAAACCCTCAAATGGCTTCCCTAAGCTCCTAGGTCACCTGCCGGCTTTCTGCCCAAAGGGTAAAGTGACTTAATTTATTTAAATTAAGAGTCACAAGGAGCTAGCCTGAGCTACCTGGTATTGCTGCTCTCCCCCAAAAGTTCCCCCATGCCTCCTGCTGAGCTAAGTAGCAGATGGGTGGGGAGAGAAAAGGGTATGGGCTGGGATCTGGGCAACAAAGCAGGGTTTGAATTTGTGTGAGTATGTTTGAGCTCAGAACCAAGAGGTGAAGCTCTTGGTCTAGATCCAGATAATGGTGTGACGTTCCTTTAAGGGATGAGCAGAAGGGCAGGAAGGAGGTTCCAGCTAGTGGGAAGGACCAAGGAGACACCAGGTAGCATCCTTGGGCAGATGAGGGGAGGCTGTGATGTAGCAGAAGAGGTGACTGGAAGTGGACTGGGGAGGGAAAGAGGATGGTTGGGGTGGCGGGGCTGGAGAGGGGTCTGTGCATTGGCCCCAAAGGACAGGGGCTGCAGAAGACATGAGGCAAGAATGGGCAGTTCCAGGGACCATTCTGGGATAGGGGGGCATGAAGCTGGGGGGTTGGGCTTTGCGGACTGCTTGAAGGTGTAAGGCAGGGGGGATGGGCTCAGGGACCACTCAGATCATGGGTATAGTTCTGCCTGACTCCAACCCCAGCTCAACTTCAGCCTGCTCACAGTGGCAGCATGTGCCTGTGGCTAGTGAGAGGGGGGGCACAAATTAATGTTTCTGGCATGTCACAAGACTGTGATTTTTCAGGATGATCAGTTGTGAGGAGGAATCACTCCCTTTCACAGTGGCATTCTCAGCTGGCTGAGTTTGTCCTCCCTGCCCACTTCATGGGGCTGCATCACCTTCCTGCTGCTGGAGTCTCTCCCTTGCATTGCCTCTTGTTGCCCTGGAGATGAGGGGTGTGTGCACCCCAGAATGGGATTAAGCTAATTGCAATTATATTATGTCTATTCAGCTGCCATGCCTTAATGAAATAGAACACTGCCTAGTTAAGGATTAATTTGGAGACAAGTTTTTAAAGACAAGGTCATAGATAATAGAATCATAGAACACTAGAACTGGAAGGGACCTCAAGAGGTCACCAAGTCCAGTCCCCTGCCCTCATGTCAGGACCCAGTACCGTCTAGACTAGCCCTGATAGATGTCTCTCCAACCTGCTCTTAAATATCTCCAGAGATGGAGATTCCACAACCTCCCTAGGCAACTTATTCCAGTGTTTAACCACCCTGACAGTTAGGAAGCTTTTCCTAATGTCCAATCTAAACCTTTCTTGCTGCAGTTTGAGCCCATTGCTTTTTATCCTATTCTCAGAGGCCAAGGAGAACAATTTTTCTCCCTCCTCCTTGTGACACCCTTTTAGATACCTGAAAACTGCTATCATGTCCCCTTTCAGGCTATATCTACACTATGGGGCTTTATTGGAAAAAGGTACTCAAATTGCACTCCGCAATTTGTGTACCTTTTTCCAATAGTTTTTTCAGAAGAGGCTTTTCTGAAATTTGGCCTGTCTACACTGAGCCGAATTTCAGAAAAAAACCCCTCTTTTGGAAGAACCCTTCTTCCTTGTGGGAGGAGGAAGACAGGGCTTCCAAAAGAGTGCATCTGCTCTTCTGCAGGAAAAAAGCGGAAGAGCAGACCTGTTCCCCAGACACAGCGTAATCTAGACATCAGTCTTCTCCTTTCCAAACTAAACAACCCCAGTTCTTTCAGTCTTCCTTCATAGACCATGTTCTCTAGACCTTTAATCATTCTTGTTGCTCTTCTGTGGACCTTCTCCAATTTCTCCATCTTTCTTGAAATGTGGTGCCCAGAACTGGATACAATACTCCAGCTGAGGCCTAATCAGCACAGAGTAGAGCAGAAAAATGACGATTTGTGTCTTGCTCATGACACTCCTTTTAATGCATCCCAGAATCACGTTTGCTTTTTTTGCAACAGTATCCCACTGTTGGCTCATATTAAGCTTGTGGTCCACTATGACCCCAGATCCCTTTCTGCAGTAAGCCTTCCCAGACAGTCGCTTCCCATTCTGTATGTGTGAAACTGATTGTTCCTTCCTAAGTGGAGTACTTTGCATTTGTCCTTATTAAACTTCATCCTATTTACCTCAGACAGTTTCTCCAGTTTGTCTAGATCATTTTGAATGATGACCCTATCCTCTAAAGCAGTTGCAACCCCTCCCAGCTTCGTACCATCTTCAAACTTAATAAGTGTATGCCAATATCTAAATTATTGATGAAGATATTGAACAGAACCAATCCCAAAACAGACCCCTGCAGAACCCCCTTGTTATGCCCTTCCAGCATAATTGTGAAGGTTATCTAGCCAGTTATGCACCCACCTTATAGCAGCCCCAGTTACATTTTATCTAAGGTCAAATCTAGCTGGCAGTTTTTGCTTATCATAATGGGTGGAGAGGACTGACAAGTAAACAATTGAGCTTGAAAACCCTGACTCTAGACACCTCTGATATGAAAAGTTTACTGACAGTTAGAAAGGTGATGATCCAGAGGGGGTCATTATGACCTATATGTTTTGTAGAAGTTATAAAAAATTTAGTTTGGAACAGTCCACTGATGCCAGTTTGAAAGACATTTTTTCCTGACACACCTTCTGGCAGGTGAACACCTGGTGACTGCAAACCTGTTAATGACTCAGTACCATTCCAGATGTTAGGTAAATTTTTGGGATGTTCTAAGCCTATTGCTTAGGTCTGTGTATGCTTTAATCTAATGAAGTACAGTGTTAGACAAGAGCAGGCTTACTTCCATTACTCCTTGATCAGACAGAATTGCTGAGTTTCTGCAGATTTATTCCTCTCATTGCCTGGAGGGAAATAGTTGAGTTGCCCCTGTTGGGGGTTCTGAAAACCCCTGGGAGCATCCCTCACCTGCAGATGGTCTGCAAAGCAGGCAGACAAGTTGGGACTCCAGCAACAGTGAAGGTGAAGCAGCTCTGTGTGGCCAGGTGGAGGAGCTCAGTCTATAGCCAGCCACCCGGCTGATTCCTCCCTGCCTGCGCTATGGTGAGAGCACTGCTGCAAAGGAAAGGGCTGCCTCTTCATGGCAGGGTGTACCCTCCAGAGGCAACTGGAGCATTCTGAGGGGAACATGACCCCACATGCCCTGCCCATGCATCCCCTTTGTCTCCAGGGTCCACTCAAAAGCATCCAGTACTGTGTATTTGGATCACAGTTGGCTCACTACCTACCCCTGCCTTAGGGGGAATGAACAGAACAAGGCAATTATAGAGAATGATCTAGTCCCTGTCGTATAGTCCCAGCTTCTGGCAGTTAGAGGTTTTGGGACACTCAAAGTATGAGGCTGTGTCCCTGGCTATCTTGGCTAATAGCCTTTGATTGACGTATCCTCCAGGAACTTATCTACATCTTTATTTTAAACCCACGTATACTTTTGGCCTTAGCAACATCCCCTGGCAATGACTTTCACAGGCTGCCCCTGTGCATTGTGAAGAAGTACTTCCTTATGTTAATGTAAAACCTGCTGCCTATTAATTTCAGTGGATGAGCCCTGGTTCTTGTATTATGTGAATTAATAGATGGACAGTGAGTACTATAGTAATACTTGTCTCACAAAGATGTTGTGAAACTTAATTAACATTTGTAAATCACCTTGCAAATCCTTGAATTGAACGTGCTATGGGAAATCAAAATATTAGTGTTCAAATATCAGTTGGACGGAGTCAGTCCCACAACTGCCATCAGTATTTTAAAGGAACTTTTTAATGCTCATTATAAAATGGCTCATTTAGTTGTCAAATTTATAGCACAACATAGAACAGTGTCCGAGAATATCAAAGTACCAGCCAATTCTGTTTTAAAAGCAGACACTTTCCATCTGAAAAAAAAAAGGAAATGAGTTCTTAACTCCATTTTGTCAGAAAAAGGCCACAATTCTCCTAAAAGGTACTTACGACACACATTTCTTCTCTCCAAAGAGGAACTAACTCTGTAGAGCAGAGTGATTCCCCTGAAGGAAGAGGAGTCCAATATGATGAATTAATGTGGTACTACTGAACAACTATCTAGACAAGTCATATTTTTAGATGAAGGAAAAACTTGAGTTGCTTTAAGAAAAAAAAATACCAGACACTTTGACTGACCTTATTTTCAGCTGGTGCATGTTGCTGTTTCAACTCCTAAGAGAAAAATATCTCTTGTTGGGTGTCTGCATGTGGAAGGAAATGTAGAGAGTCAATGGAGTTGTAATGAAATCAGTGGAGCTGCACCTACTTACCGTAGGGTTGCATTTGGTATGATGACAGTTGTTGAGAAATACATGCCTCATAAATGATACGTCTTGCATGACCTTTTACAAATACAGCAAGATCCTTTTCAGTTGAAGTGGATACATTTATGCTAGTGCTTTCCCATGGAAATAGTGATATGGAAAAAGTATGTAGTGTAATCAGGAAAAAAAAACAAATCAGCCTTCAGATTATTGCAGCAAGTCAAGGCTACCACAAGGTCACCCCTGTAGTTAAGAAATTCAAGGAAGAAGCTAAGAACTTCTGATCAGTGAAAGTGTATGATAAAATTTACAGAACTGAAAAAATTAGCTAGTGTTGATCAGATACAATAAATAATTAGGTTGCACAATAATAATGCCTTGTAATTAGTTTCAGAATGATGGAACTTTCAATTGTCACAGTAAAGTGGGTGAACCACTACAGTTCACTCAAGGGTATCTTGATCCTTGGGTCTTTCTCATAGGATTTGAATGGAAGTTTCATGGGGTCTAGGATCCAGATATAAAATAAATTGATTACATACAATTTTCTTCTAACTTGGCATTTCTTGCTTGGATACCCTGCAACTATCAAGCCTATATACTTACTGGTTATAGCAATGACTTGGTACTCTAAAATTAATTTGGTGTCAGCTAATGAGTTATTGATCATTAACTGGACTGAAACTGAGGGGGATGGCTTGATGGTTTAGCAGGATAACCCTCTAGCTGACAAGATTGCATAATTATATCTCACGCATCATGAAAGTCCTGCTTTAAAAAACCACTAGGGGTACATCTAGACTACACGCTTCTTTTGAAAGAGATTATCTAGACAGCCACAACTTTTTTCAAAAAAGCGATCCGCTTTTTCGAAAGAGCACTCAGGCAATCTGGATTCTCCCTTTCAAAAAAGTCCTGTTTGCGGTCAAGAATGCCTTTTTTTGAAAGAGCTCTTAAAGTGGTTACCACTGGCGAGAAAAACAGCCCGTTCTTTTGATTTAATTTCATAGAATCATAGAGCTGGAAGAGACCTCAGCAGGTCATCAAGTCCAGCCCCCTGCCCAAAGCAGGACCAATCCCAATTTGAAAAGAACGTGGCGGCAGTCTAGACACAGGTGAAGTTTTTTTTTAAAAAGCCATTTTTTTTTCAAAAAACCCCTGTAATCTAGACATAGCCTAAATTACATAACTTCACTACCAATTGTCTCTACAATTAGGGCTGGGCAATTTTTTTTTTTTGAAAACTTTTTTGCATCAGAATTTTTGTTGTTGAAATAGAATGTTTTGTGGGAAGATATTCATTTAAATTATTCAATATTGAAATGGAGTGTTTTGTTTCAGCCCAACTGCCTTTTGTTTCAACTTTTGCATATTCTATTCTATTTTAATATTTTATGTTATAGTTTTGAATTATTGAAATGTTTTATTTTGATAAATAGATTAAGTAACAATAGTCCATAATTTACATTCCATAACTTTTCATGCCAATTTGGGACAAAAGCAAATTTTGAAAATGTTGTAATTTCCCATGAGACAGAAATTCCATTTTCCAACCAGCATGACCTACATGTTCATTATCCAGCATGGTAAGTATCCTGCATAATGAGGCTTCCAGCTCTTCTCTAGAGACTTTACATCACCATTTAAGTTTATTGCTCTTAAAATATTTTTCCAAATGGTCAACCTAAATTTTTCATTTCTTAATTTTATCCTAAGTGACCTCCACATATTTTGTTTTTCCTTCTGGTTGGTAAGTTCTTGGCTCTTCATTTATACTCCAAAGTGATGTTTGCACACTCACCAAACAGTACAAAGGACCTTCAGTTTGTTGTCCTGCCAGTAAGTCAAACACTATCTCCTGTAAAAAATGTCCTAGTGGCTACAATGATCTTTGATAAAATGATATAGGGAGAGTTCATCCTGATGGAACTGCAGTGAAGGAAAGGACATTTTTGTCATACCAACTCTAACAGTCTCTGTAAACTCAGATCATCTACAGTGGACAGCCATACTGTCATGCTCAGTCTTCTTGCCAGCTCTTGTTTCTTAGTCTGTGGCTCATGTAAAACTAGAAGGTACATCTTGATTCAGATAATAAGCAGAAGATTGCTCATATATACAGTGCCGTTCTTACCCACATGCAGAATACATAGTTATGTAGGGCACCTGAAAATTTGGGGCACCACTGGGTCGTAATGTCCACCCACCATCATCTTCCTATCCCTGTACTGTGTCTCTGCTTTCTCCAGAGATGAGCCGTTAACTTAAAAGTGAAAAAGGCTTGCAGACCTATGAGCAGAACATGGAACCTGTGAAAGAGCTATTCAAATGGTAATGAAGCCATTTAACAGGCATGCACTGTTTTCTGAATTTTAGTCTACAGGACCATAGTTTAAAATTTGCTTTAAAATATTTCATTAGAGTGTTCCTGAAGATTATAAAAATTGTCCCCTCTTGGCTGCCATTGGGCAGAGGGGCCCCAGTTTAATAGTACTGAATAGGGCCCCATAAATCCTAAGGATGGCCTTGCATATATATATATATATAATGCAAGTTTTAAAACATTTCATGGATCTTCTACAGCAGCAAAAGGACCGAATATTTTCCCCTTTGAATAAAACATATTTTGTCTGCCCCTTTCATTCTGCAGGAAATTATGTATAGTACATTTCAGTCAATACATGTACTGCTCTGCTTAAGTCACATATGTGCCATGTTGGCTCTGTTGGGAGTGGATACTGTGTGGTGTGTTTTTATTTTGTTTTACACCTCTGAGGGATTTAAAAAAAGCAAATTTTTTTATCCACCTGCTTGGAGCAAGATGTGAGGTGCTCTAGGCTGCTGAAAATCTATTTTAATTAGACAGGGTGAATAAATCCTTTTAAAAAGGGCTTAAAATAAGTGTCACAAAATAGCTGTTTAACAAAACTGATACCATATCCGTATGCATGGTTTTTCATTTTGTTTGAATGAAACATTGCTCAAAAGCAGGAATCCTCTGAACTCATTTCAAATCAAAATTACCCCTTCGTAACCTTTTTTTTTTCCCAAAAGAAGCACTGAAATAAAGAATCCTTATAAAGGTGGTGTACAAAGATTTCTAAAAGGTGCTTGAGAGTTTGGAAAAAGAGGAAAATGGACTCCAACTAGCACATTAAACCTCCTGAATGATAGAAAAACACTTAAAAAAACCCCCAGAGCCCATTTAAGCCTGCCTGCAGGCATCTTTTTCTTGGGTGACTTACTCCATGAGGAATACCGCCTAATTAAATTTAGGGCTTTATTCCGGAATCCCATTTCACTGCCATGTGTAGACATGGGCAGTTACTTCAGGCTAGTCAATGTCTAAAATGGCGACCAGCCGGGAACATGCAAATCAAGCATGGGATATCCCACCTGAGCACCCTAAGTAATGGAATAAAAGTTATGAAGGAACTCCCCCACCCCAGCCATTTTATATAATCTTCCCTAGTAGGGCCCTGTCTGGTAGATGAGGTCTGATCAAGCTTACTAGACGGAGTCCAGCAAGCAGATTAGGTGGAAGGAGGCTATCTCCTCCCAGAGAGGGCTTAGGCATATGGGTGCCTAGCATAGATGTTTAGTATGTATGCTCAGGCCTTGTCTACACTTACCACTGTATGGGTCGATATCCTGGGGGTCAATTTGGTGGGGCTAGACCCACTAAATCAACCACTGATTGCACTCCTGTCAACTCTGATATTCCACTAGAGTGAAAAGAGCAAGAAGGATTGAGAAGAGAAACTCTTCTGTCTATTTTCCACAGTGGGGATGCTACGATAAGTTGAACTAAGGTAAATCGACACCAGCTACACTATTTACGTAGCTAGAGTCATGCACCTTAGTTTGACATTGCCTCCTAGTGTGGGACCGGGCCTCAGAGGCAGAGATTTAGGTGTATAGCGATGGTTCTCAGAGTGTGGTCCGTGGACCACTAGTGGTCTCCAACTGTCCTGCAGGTGGACCATGGGCTTAGGGCTTGCCCCCCACTAGTGCTCCAGCCCCGTACACTCCTCTGTGAGGCTGGCTTCCTGCTGTGGGAGCCCTGAGCCTCACAAGCCAATTCCAACTTATGGGGGAGGAAGCAGATCCACATGCTGCCGCTCCCCTTCTCCCAGCTGGGGAAATGGCAGGACAGGAAACCATTTGCCTGGAGGCTTTCCCTGCTGCTCCCATTGGCCGGAATCTCACCTACACCTCCCATCCCCAGCCTGCGTTGTACCTAACCTCCCAGCCAGATCCCCCATGGCAAACCCACTCCTGCATCCATTTTGTCATCAGGGGTGGTTGGCTGGTGGTCCACGGAAAGGTTTGCATTGAGCAGAGCAAGCCACAGGCTAAAGTTTGAGAACAGGAAAATTTAACTGCAAAAATTGAGTGTGTTCAGGTGTCTATGGGATTCAGGGAAAACTGAATAGGAGGAGTATGTGAATCCCAGTGGGGCTAGATTAGTCAGCAGTTAGGCCCCTAAATCCTTCTGTGATTCTATCTGTTAGTCTGTCTATGCCTCTCTTCCTCATTTATAAAATGGGAATCCTAGTACTTCTCTGCTATGCAGAGGTGTTTTAAGTATACATTAATTAAAGATTCTGAAGCGCTCTGGTACTATACTAGATGCTGTAGTACTAAAGGGTGCTGTGCTGATTTTTAAAAATTTAAATCAAAGTTAAGCATTCTTAAGGAAATTCAAAGGGATTGTTGGTTATTGGCTGTTCTTCAATACTAGGAATATATGCAGATTTAACCAAATGTAGCCAAACTTGAACCACGCACCACACACATTTGTGGGGTCAGAATTTGAATCCAGAATCCAAATATTTTGAAAAGCTCAGTTGGAATGACCACACTTTTCCTGCCTGTGTCTTACTCCAGTACAGTCCCTTGAAATATTTAGGACTTTGATAAAAATGTCAGAATTGTACAAGTCTTTCCATACTGTAAACCTTTTATGTCCTTCCCCTCCCCCCCTTGCTGGAAAGGGCAAAACATATAATTAATTAACAGGTTCCAGAGCACAAAACATTCCATAAAAATACATAAAAAGCCTGAACTGTGTAGGGCTCCATTCACTGGAAATAAAACAAATTTTATAGCCAAGGAGAAAAAAAGTGCAGTTTCCAGGAAGCTAAGCATCTGGAACAATGTTGAAGGAACATTGTCCACAATAACAGAGCAAATGGCATAACTGAATAGAGGTGTCATTGCCTGGAATATTGAGCACCATGTTGTGAATAAATGCTAGAGCATATAAAGGATATATATGTGTATATATAAAAGGAGAATTGAAATTCATTGGGCAGTGTTGCCTAGGGATAGGAATAGGCATCAATACGACTGCAGTCTAGTGCTGGCTCTAACCTGATATATGCTGCCTTACGTAAATGATTTAAGGTCTCGGTGCCACCCTTTCCCCATCTGTAAAACAGGGATGATAAAACCGCACAAGATATTAAATGTGGAGAAGCTATCATAGCTTCATAATTAAGGGCTCAAGTGTCTGATAAAGAGACAGTACTTTGTTAGGCTGCCCCAGCAGTAGGCTGGGAGTAGTTTGCAACTCCAAAGAAACTCTCTCTTATTGTGTGTATATACAGCAGCTACCAGAACACAGCCCTGATCTCAGCTCTAGCTTCCAACAGTATGTCTGCACTGCCATGCAAGACCTCAGACATTAAGTCTCACAACCAAGCAGGGGGCAACTGCCTCAGGGCCTGGCAATTCTAAAGGGGACTGGGTTGCTGGGAAACTCTGGGAGCTGCAGGGTGTGCAAGGGGGGCTAGTGTGGCATACTTGGGGTGGCACCGAGGACTAGCTGCCCCAGCCCACCTGTTCCAGGAACACAGAACCAGACCCCACACCTTGCCCAGGGGCCCAGCCTAGCTGTTGGCTCCCATGCAACCAAGGAGGATTGTCAACCTTCTGATCACAGAAAACTGAACTCTATTGCTCCACCCATTCCCTGAGGTGCCATCTCTACCCTGCCCTTCTCTGAGGCATTGCCCCCATTCACTCCATCCCCCCTTCCTCTGTCGCTCACTTCCCCCCGCCACTCTCATTTACCATGCTAGGCAAAGGGCTGGGGGACAGTAGGGTGAGGGCTCCAGATGGAGGGTGCAGTCTCTGGTGTGAGGTCAGAAATGAGGGGTTCAGGGTGTAAAAGGGGCCTCCAGACTGGGCCAAGGGGTTGGGATAAGGGAAGGAGAGAGGTCGCGAGTACTGGAAGGGAGTTTGGGTGCAAGAGTAGGTTCTGACCTGGGGCAGGAGGTTGGAGCATGGAAGAAGGTTTGGGGTGCAGGCTCCAGGCAGTGCTGATCTTAGGTGGCTCCCAGGAAGCAGCTCCTAGAGTTTCCCAGCATCCCAGTAGGCTGGGAGTAGTAGATCTTAGGTGGCTCCCAGGAAGCAGCCAGAATTTTCCTCTGGCTCCTAGGCTCTAGGTGCTGCTCCTATAGCTTCATTTGACTGAGAACTGTGGCCTCTGTGAGCTGCAGAACTAGTGCTGAGGACAGGGGCAGTACATTGTCACCAGGCCTGCTGACAGAGTCCCATGGCTGAGTGATTCAAAGGGCCCAATAGCAGCTGTGGTGCCTGGAACACTGAGCCCTTTAAATCATGGCCAGAGCACTGTGCAGTGTGCGCCGGGTGGCCCTGATGGCTGGGGTGAAGATTCACTCCTTCTGGAAGTGTGGAACGTCCCCCCCCCCAACCTTGCCCAGGGGATCAGCTAGGCTGTTGACTCTCCTGATGGACACCCTGCTGCATAGAGCTGGAGAGACACACCAGTCACTTCTCAGGAGCTTTGCAGAGCTAGGCAGGGAGCCTACCAGCCCTACTATGCCACCAATTGGACTTATAGCAGCCTTGTCCATGGTGCTGACCAGAGCTGCAAGGATCCCTGTCAAAAGCCAGACACCTGGCAACCCTACAGCTCAAGTAAGTTGGCTTGGGCTGCAGGGCTAAAAATTGCAGCCTAGACATAGAGCTGAACCCAAATGTCTATGCTGCAATTTTTAGCCTTCCAACCCAAGTTCTGTGAGCCAAAGTCAGCTGATGTAGGCCACCCATGGCTGTGCTGCAGGTGTCTTATTGGCACAACTTTAATATAAAACTTAAAGTTAGGATCTGTAATTTGGATCCCCTTAAGCATGTATATCTTCCAGATAAAAATAAGGACACATGAATGAATCATCATTGTATGCTAGTCTTGGCCCTGGGAACTCTGGCCCATAAATGGTTCCATTTTCTCCACTGATCTTCTTGGTTTTCTAACACCCTGTGCCAAATGGAGAGAGGAATTGAAATTCCAGATTTAATGATGGAAAATAAAGGCTGGCACAAGTTGGAATTAAAAAAAAACATCCAGGCCTTTGCTGAGGCTGTTACAGGACAAGAGAATTTCTCTCTCCACCTCTAGTGCCAAATCTCACTCTACAGAACTATCCACAGTGGCAAACCTTGTTATTAACCCTGAATGCAACAGTCCGTAGCAGACCTCAACCAAAAGCACTGCAAAGAGCTATCATCCTACTTCACTGACATTTTTGGAATAGTTTCTCAAACAGTCTGGATCCATTTCCCTCTATACCATCCAACAAACAACCCTGTCTACAATTCTGGAGTTCACTCATTAAAAAGCATTAAAGAAGTCCCTACAGAAGTCTTGCCCAAGACTTATGAATCTGACTGTGCTCTTCCTAGTGGTGAAAGTCACCTATGAGCAACTGATGCCACTCATGACTAAAATAACACTGCTCTACAGCCAAAATGCTTCTGAAATAAATGTAGACAAACTTTACTAATTCTGGGTCACTGAGAATGAAAATGATGCTTAAAATTGTTGATTGGCTCTAGTTTTCAAGATATGCTATTGGGTCAGTATATACGACCCTTGACTTGGGAATGGCGGAGGATAAGTGAGTTATAAAGGGAAGGGAGCTCAATTTAAACCAGAAATGACTAAAATACATCTTTGACTGGATCTATGAATAAATCTATGACCGGGTTTGGACAGTACTTGCTTTTTAGGCAAAACAATGAATGATGCAATCTGAAGCTGGTATTGCGTCATACATGATATGAATTGCATCATGTTATTCCTAGACGTCATGGATGATGCAATCATAACGAAGCTTACATCACTCTGCTGAACAAATTGCCCTATATCAGCTCTAGAAATCATACTGTGTCGTGCTCTCTTATTTGTCAGTGTTTGATTTTGCAAAGGGACACATTTCTGTTTAGCCAAAGTGAGCAGAGATGCCTCATACTTGTGTGAACAGTGCAGATAACTTCTGCTATGTTTGTGGTGAAGTGACTTTTGCATCACAAAAGCGCAGTATAACCACTATGGTTAAGAAAGCCTATCACCTTTATTTTGGCTGCAAAATTGGAGATCAGGACAAGAGGTGGGCCCCACACATATGTTGCAACACTTGTGCAACAAATCTTCGCCAGTGGTTGAACAGGAAAAGGAAATCTATGCCTTTTGCAGTGCCAATGATTTGGAGAGAGCCAACAGATCATACCAGCAATTGTTACTTCTGCATGGTGCCTCCAGTTGGGAAAGGTGTGTCAAAGAAGAAAAAGTGGACTGTGCATTATCCAAACATTCCATCAGCTATACGCCCAGTACCCCACGGAGAAGGACTGCCGGTTCCTGATGCACCAGAATCATTCTCACTTGAGTCAGACGAGGAAGAGGAAGAGGATGAAACTTCTGGTCCTGAACCATCAATGTCACAGGACCCACATTTTCTCCCATCCTCCTCCTCTGAACCACACCTCATAACACAAGGTGAACTGAATGACCGTGTCAGGGATTTGGAACTACCCAAGAGTAAGGCAGAGCTGTTGGGCTCCAGACTACAGCAGTGGAATCTCCTGGCAGGTGATGTTAGGGTTTCCATGTTCCGTGACTGTCAAAAGGATCTTGCCCCATTCTTCTTCATGGAAGGTGCTCCATTTAATGAATACAAGAGACAAGCCAAGAAGCGCCGAGTAGACACTGAATAGGACTAAACTATGTACATAATAGTTTTTTGCCTTTTGTTTCATAATAAATTTTATTTATATAACCCTTTTGCTGATTTTTAAAGTATTACATAAACAGGACAGGTGAAATATTATCATGTAAAGCAGCTATAAACACATGAAAAGACCTAGGTTTACAATTTATGATTAAAACTCTACTATCTACACAATATACATAGACATAAAATGTAAAAACTTAAATATCTTGGAAACAGTAGCCAATCAGTTGTTTTAATTGTCGTATTTGAATTCAGCACATCAAAATACATAATAAATAGCACATTTTAGAAGCAGACGACTTCTAAAAAATTGTAGACCAGTGTAATCAATGCCGTAGTCCATGAAAGAATCTTCCCTTCTTTCTTAAAACACAATAGTATGACTCATATTGAAGAAACTCAACCTGTACACATCAGTTCTATCGAATTACTGCCCAGAATTTCAGCTCCCATTCTTCATGATGCTAGCCAAAGAGCAGCTACAAGCTAATCTAACTGAAGCTAATATTCTAGACCATGCACAATCTGGATTCAGGAAAAATTAAATAACTTGCTCAAAGTACCAAAGGCAGGCTAGAGATAGCAGCAGAACCAGATACCTTGGCTTCTGCTCCTGTTCTTATCACTTGACAATATTGTCTAAATTCCAATCCCTCAGTTAAATGGATGTATATACCCTTCAGTGTTTGTTCACAATGTGATGCCCAATATTCTAGGCAATGAGTCCTTTAACCAGGGAATAAAATTGCTTTACTAATATGGACAGAACTCCTTCAGCCTTTTTTTCCCAAAAATGGAGATGAAGGAAACTGCTCATTCATCGCTACACCCCCTCAGTGAGTCTCATAAAGATCAAATCTCTGGCTTTGTCTTCGCTATGACTTCTTCCACAAGAGCCTATGCAAATGAACCATGGGAAAATGCTAATCTGCACTTCATTTGCATAGGCTCTCTTGGAAGAAGTCATAGTGAAGACGTAGCCTCTCTCTGGCCCTATGTAACATTTATATATAGCCACCAGGTGACATGGTAAGATGATGTGGACTTGTGTTGGCATTGTGCAGAAGACACACAGCTCTACCTATCCTTCACCACATATGAGCCAATCACCTCCATCAAGATGGCCCAAGATGAGATCAGCTGGTTGAAGCTCAACCAGAGCAAGACAGAGGATATGCTGGGATGCAGAAGAAAAAAAAAAACTTGGAAGGGATTGTATCCATGACACAGTTTCCTTTGGGTGAAGGGGTACACATCGATCAATTCATCCATAGTTTGAGAGTATGCCTGGATTCCTGGCACTAAGCCCTCACCTTGGCAGAACTCATAATAATGCTTTCTATTCTCTGGTGAATAGGAGACTCTGTCCTATCCTAGACTACAACTTTACTCCTTTCAGAGAGATAGTTGAGTTAGTTTATTTCAGCAAAACACACACACACCACCCTTACTCCTCAGACGCTATTGAACTTCTGCAATAAGAAAAGATTCTGCAACAAACAGAGAGAGAGAGAGAGAGAGAGAGACAGAGAGAGATTACTTGACTAGCCTAAAACTGTGGAATGAACTCCCAAGGGGACTGAGGACTATCACAGACCTCACCACCATCCCATCCACCTCTTTGACCTGCCTTTTCAAACATAAACAGAGCAGCACACTATACCGGGTGGTTCCTCTAATGTTACTAAATGATTCAACTAAATGAATCTACAATAATTCCTTACATTTAGAAAAAGGTAACAAGTTTGTGGCTTGCCCTAAAGGAATTGCTAGGGTTTTCCCAGAAGGCTTGTCTCTGATGTGCAGAGGGCTTCCTGGAGCAAGCTCGTCTTGCTGACTCCTGAAAGGACCGAGATACTGCCTCCCACTCAAAGACTGACACACTGAAGCTGAAATTGTTTGAAAACAAGAATAATTGTTCATTGAAATATTTAGACAATTACAGAACTATAAGAAGCGATAAAACATAATAGAATTACTGAATTTAAAATTGAACAGTAAATCAACTAACGGACTCATACTTCATAGCATTCAAACAGCAATTATCATTTACTTAACACATTTTTTAACATCCACCAGGCCTGGAAAACTTCTGTGCTTTATGAAACCCCAAGCCCATTAAAAGTTTAGCCTGCTGGCTTTTGGCCATTTGTGTCAGTTTCTCTCTCCACGTCTTCTTGGTTTCATAATTTATTAGACTTGTTTAGCCAATCAGCTTTCTCTAATCAGCATTGCTGCAGAGTCATTCCTCATTATTATTAACATTATCCCTAGGAATACTCCTCTTTTTGGGAATGAAATTATAAATTGCAGGTCAAAACAGTGGCACATATGGGACAATTGTGTATCTTGTATGGTCTTGAGACATTAAAGTTATGCTCATCACCTGCTCTTTGAGATCTGCCGAATGCTAATCATACTATGGTTTGTGGGCAGCATCATGTTACTACACTTCTCACAAAAGTGTGCTAGAACACACCTCAGACCACTAAAGAAGGTCAGTGCATTTGCCATGAATGACCCCAGGAAATGAGCAAAGTTAAGACACTGGATATTACATTAACTGAGGTCCCAGAGAATTCCATAGATACTGAGGCAATATGGTGGAAGCTCAGAGGTGTGACATATATTACTGCATCCAAGGTTCTTGGAGTTGTGCAGTGGAAATACCAACACTGGCTCAATGAGAATGACCATGAGATAGATCAGTTATTGGAGACCGTGGACATCACACACATGTCCTACCTCTTGGACAAGAAATCAATAATGAAGAAGGTCTTTGTACCATGAGGCCAAACATATATTACAAGCCTAATTAAAGCTAACAATGAACCACTGATGGGAGCAAAGAGCTGCAGAGCTGCAGGAAGTAGCTGAGAAGCATGATGTGCTGTTTGGCCTGAAATTCGGTGAAAGGCATATTCTCTCTTGTTGGGCAGAGCACTCACTTTGATAACCCCCTGAATTGTCAACCCACTCTGGCCAATGAAGCCATCAACTCACTCTTGCAGTATCCTGTCCCAAAGGAGCTTTCGGTGGATGCTGATTTGGATGAGGTTACTGAGGCCATCAAGCAGCAGTCCATGGGCAAGTCTCCAGTGTACAAATATGTCGAGCTGATCAGGAAACTCACCAGCCTTTTCAGAAGTAATGGGAACAGGGACCCATGAACCAGGAGTATAATCGTGCTTTTATAGTCCATCTATGAAAAAGGAAGAGAAGCATATTGAGCTGTGACACTGTGGAATCTCACAACTGTCTGTAGCAGGAAAGAGCCTTGCATAGATTGTACTCCACAAGCTCACCTGTCACCTACTTGATTCAGTGTATCCAGAGTCTCAGTGTGGTTTTGGTGTCCGTGGTACCATGGACCATTTTTTGCAGGTATCTACAAGTACCAAAGAAGGCTGATGGAAAGCACAAGATACATGGTATGTTGATCTGACGAAGGCCTTCAATACAGAGAATCATGAGGGTCCATGAAAACTCCTTTGTAAATGTGGCTGCTCACCTCACTGCTCTACGGCTGCAAGTCTCAGACACTTTACTGGATCCAAAAGCTGCCTCAAACAGTGAGAGAGCTTCCACCTTCACTACCTGAGAATCATCTACAATGTCAAGTGGCAGGAAATGATCAGGGTTAAGCTTTAGACACATGTCCTCAGAGAGGTTTCTTATACACCGGTAGGCCTAAACTTTTAAGGGTTGTGCTCCCCCCCACTTGTTCTTGTCCAGCCCCTGAAGAGCCAGAGATAAGAGTGGGGCTGTGGCTCAGGGAGAGGAGGATAAGGGGGCCATGGCTGGGGATGCAGCTGGGGGTAAGGGAGGGGAGCTGTGTGAACTGGGATAAGAGGGCAAGGCCAGAATCTGAGACTGGGGGGTGAAGGTAGCAGCAGACCCACAGTGAGGCTGTGGTGCAGGTGGGCAGTCTGGGCCATGGCAAGGTGCAGCTCTACTTCTGGCCTCATCCCCAGCATTAGCCCCAAGCTAGAAATGGAGCCACAACTAGTGGCTGAGGACTGGCATGGGACCAGGAGTGGAGCCGTGCCAAAACCATGGCTAGGGCCAATCTGGGAGTCAGGGGTGCAGCTAGGGGCAAGACCAGAGCAGAGCTGGGGACCATGAGAAGCTGGGTGGTGCTCCCTCCATGCTCTCCCTCCATGCTCTCAAAGTCTAGCCCCCTTTGAGCCTCCTGGACATTCCTCCATACCTTCTGAGGGGGGCACACACCACAGTTTGGGGACCTCTGCTATATACTGAAACAGTTCTCGGGGACCTCTGCTATATACTGAAACAGTTCTCTTCAGCCAGCTGAGCACAGGAACTCTAAGTTGACCCATCCTCAACTATAAAGAGACTTTGACTGCCAATCTCAAAGCATTCAAGAGAGACAATAAAATGTGGGAGCTCCCTCCACTGGAGAGACTGAGATGGAGAGGTGTGTGCCATGAGGCCATGTCCGCTTTTGAGGAGTGGCGTGCGAGGTCTCGGTGGGAAAAAAAAGCTTGTTGTAATGCCAACACCTCGAACCTTCCCCCCAAAATGACTACATTTGTAAGATATGTAACACAATGTACAAATCCAGGATTGGAATTGCTTCCCGTGTGAGAAGCGGTAAAAATAAATAAACCCAGAACTCATGTCAATAGTAGCTGAACACTCCTCTACCAAAGTGATGGGAGATTCCAACAGAGGCAAAGATCTTAGAAAGAGGGAGCAGTTCAAGGAGTAAGAAGGGGTTAGAAAAAAATCCTGGTACTATTTATTTAAGGACCCAGGACTAAGAGCCTGGAAGAAAGACAAAACAAAGCTCTCCTTTCTCCCAGCTCATCCTCAGTTGGCTGGGAGAAAAAAGAATAAAGTGCTGCCTCCCCCATAGCAGGGCTGATACCTGTAGATGCTGAAGGGAGTAAAAATGCTCCTACAGGGTCTTCAGTGAGCAAGGAACAGACTCTACAGGAGAAGGCTGCCAAACCTCTGAGCCCAAGGACTAAGTAGGGCTAGCTGAGAATCACAAATTGCAGCCCAGTTCCAGGAAGAGGGCTGGTGATCCTGCCAAAAGGGTGAGCCACAGTCTAAGAAGATAATGCACAGGTGACTCATAACAGAGCTTAGAGGGCAGGGTTCAGAGGAATCCCCCAAACCAGAACCACTTTTGTTTATATGAAACTTTTTTATGGATCCTTTTGTATAAGAGTTCGTAACAAACAAGCCTCAAGAACATTATGAAGTTGAGCATCAAGAATGCCTAATGGAGTTATTGTCTTCCTGACAAGGTAAACAGAGTCCAGGAGTACATGCACTGTCACATTAGCTTAGCAAGGGGTGCTACAATGCAAACACACCCTTTGACATATGTACATTTAGAGAAACAAAATTCCCAAACAAAACCCTACTCAAACTCTCAACCTGCGCACGTCTCCCCTGAAGAGATTAGAAAGAGAGAATGAATCATGTATGAAAAATGTCACTCACTTCACTTAAATCCCTCCTGGCCAGTGTGCAGATACTACCAGGATGTGAACAGTATATGCACCTGTCCAGAATAAAGTGTAGAGTGCCCAGTAGCAATGATTGATACTTCCTTTAAAAGTTCAAATTTAAAAAAAAAATTGACCTCAGCTTGTCCCCACAGCTGCATTATCACTCAGTTGCCTCTCTGCAAAATTCTTCTCTTGCTTCCCCAAGATCAGATAACACAGAGGATGCCAAAATGAAATTAGACCAAAAAGCTCTTCATCACACCTTTTTCTGCTTATTTCTACAAATGAGTCTTTAATATACTTTGGCTCAGATAAGGTGCTGGGGTTACCCCTTAATGAAAACTTCAAGGGATTCTGACTCAGAATATCATTTATTTTTTTCTAAGTGTGCATGTTAAGTGAATGGGTTTCCATAATGAATGTGAAATATATTGTAAAATAGATGCTTCCTAAAAAATTAATTTAAATAATTGTCACTATAATAAATGGCTACAGCTTAGTTACCATGGTACCTTGCTAGAGCCTTTCTCTACTTTCACATCAATAGCTGTTGCCTTATCAAAATGTTCCAGTGCCTCAGGTGGTCTGGTTATTTCAGACCCAAGATGAGAGCCCTGACCTTTTGATCAGTACCTCAGTTTCAACCAATAATTTCTGATGTGCGGAAAGGATACATATTTAAAGCCATCAGCAATACAGGATTTCACACTTTTGAACAGCTTATGCACTGGTCTTTGAGCATCACAGATTTAAATTGTTTGGGCAAATCTGATATACCCCAAGCTTTTCCTTTATGAGAATGAGGAGCTGCATCTGAATATTAGTCAGAGTCCCAGATTGTCTGAATCCTGGCATGAGTGAAGGAAGGAAAGAGGAGGCTCAGGTAGCTATTTGTTATGCTTGCTCCTTGTGTGAGGGCTAAAATAAATAGTGGTCACCACACTGCAGGGACTATTGCTGCTCTGTGTACCATAGGGTTAGGCATTGCCCCAAAGGAGGTGGGAAGGAGACATGGCTGGCATGCCTTTTGTAGCGCATGCAGCTGGTTAGGTGAAGGAAGAAGTGCTCCTATCCTAAGACTACAGCTATACGGCACATGTCTTACAGTGGTATTTAGAGTATATACACTGCATGCTCACACCCCCACCTTGGGTGGAAATAATTGTAGGTTGAACCTCTCTAGTCCAGCACCCTCAGGACCTGACCAGTGCTGAACCAGAGATCTACTGTACCACAGAAGGTCAATATGGTCTAGCAGCATTACCAACATTTCCACTGCTTACTGGGCTCTTAGCAGATGTTTAGGGGTAAATTAGAACTAAACAACAATGCAGAACACTGAGAGTCAGGACTGGTGTCTGTAAATAAACTTTACAGGACCACGGGAAATGTGGCCACACCTATGATAAGTGGACATCCGGCTAAATAAAATCATGTTAGACCATGAATGTTGCCAGACTAGAGAGGTTCAACCAATAGCAATACAGAAGGTGAGATATGGCATCTGTGAGTAAAGGCTCCACTACTATTTTTATCAGCATATTGTCCTGCTGCCTCTCTGCTGCTGGAGCCTCTCTCTGCCACAAGAAGCTGCTGGAGTCTCTCCTTGCTGCTTCCCCATGCCAGCCCCTTTCACTGAGATGTGTAGCTGCATAGAGTAGGGTGGACACAGCTTGCTTTTCACTGAGGCATGTAGCTGCACATACCCTATGTACTCCCACCAGTGGTGTGGAATGTATCTGCAGGCCTGGCCAAAGAGTTTGTGGGGCCCAAGGTGGCACACTGGTGGATGCCGTAGTGTAGGCGGAGCCTGAGGGGATAGGGCCAGAGAAGGAACTGCCCCCACCCCTCCATCTTGTTTCAGGGGCCGGACCAGGAAACTCCCCTCCCAGCCTCATTCACCCACAAGCCCTAGGTGAGTTTTGCTCTGTCCATGGGAGCCAGCCCATTCCAGCCTAGCCCTGCTCATCTGGTGGTGAGGGCCAGGAGCAGCAGGTGGAGGAAGGCATGCCCCAAGATTCAGGAGCAGAGAGGAGGAAGTAGGAAGAGAGTGGGCTCTGTCAGGGCTTTATCCCCAGCCCAGGCCCCCATTGGGCAGCATGGAAGTGGCCGGGGCCAATCACCACAGCCAGTGTTGCAGCTAGTGATTAATAGCCAGGCACCCCTCAACAGGAATCAGGTGGTTTCAGTGCCTAAGGCATTTCTTGTGAGGCTGAATTAGCCACCTGACTCACACCAAAAAAGCTATCAATTACAGTGCAGGGCCCTGAAGCCGTGGGGCCCGAGGCAACTGCCTTGCTCGCCTTACCACAAGGCCAGGCCTGTGTAGCCGTAGCATAAGTGATGGGTTGGTCCATGCACTTTCCTTTATGTTGGCAAGCACTGCCCTTGAGGTACAATACCCAGAGATGCCTTGGGAATGGGATAACTCCATGTAATGATGCAATTTGGTGATATCACTATAGGTTCTTTCTAACGACAGTTTAGAAACAATAAGCAATATACATGAGCTATCTAATCTCAGAGCAAAGAGTCTACTATGCAACTGTATTCAGAGGGTGTGTCTAGACTACAGGGCTTTTTCGAAAAAGTGGCCTTTTTTTTAAAAAACTTCCCCTACGTCTGGACTGCCGCAGCATTCTTTCGAAATTAAATCGAAAGAATGCGGCAATTTTTTCGAACGAAATAAACCTCATTTTACAAGGAAGAATGCCTTTTTTTGAAAGTGCTCTTTCAAAAAATGACGTTCATGAATGCAAACAGGGCTTTTTCGAAAGAGAGCATCAAGACTGCCTGGGTGCTTTCTTTTGAAAAAGCGGTTTGCTTTTTCAAAAGAAGTGGTTGCAGTCTAGATGCTCGCTTTCGAAAGAGGCTTGTAGTCTAGACAAACCCTGAGACTCATGCAGTGTAGAAAGAAGTAAGATTGCATGACAATAAAGTCAAAATACATTTATAAGCTAATGGCCAGTTGTGGGAACTACAAGTGGCAGATTACACACTGCTGCGTGATGGGAGAATTTCCTAGTTCCTGCCAGGAAGTACCTGCTGCCCTGCCAGCAGGAAGTTTTAACACTGACGCTGGGTGCATGAAATATGCAGAGAGGAGGCTGCAGGACTGAAATCCTGTTCTATGTTTTGTTACAGAATTAAACTAAACCTTTGTTCCTGGTTGTTTGTCTGAGTGGGTCTGGTGTGTGGTGAGTAGACACTGGAACACAGTGCAGAGTTCAGTCCTCCAAGTTCATGTAAAAAGCCACAAGGCCCAATGGTGAGCAACTCTTGCAAGGATGGTGAACAGGTGTGTGTGTGGTGGTGGTGGGGGGAGAAGGGGTGTTACACGCTAATGATAATATTTATACCTTACATACAAAGATTTCAATGTGTTTTACAAAAATTAAGTTTCACAACACCACTGGGACCTACTTAAGTGTAATTGCTATGCTACAGAGCAGGGGAAATGTTGTGTGGGGAGGAGGGAGAGGATAAATGCCTTGCCCAAGGTCACAGACAGAGTGAGTGACACAGCTGGAAATAAAAGCTAGAGTTCTAATTCCCAGTCTGCTGTTCCAGTCCCTAAGCAGCAATCAAGAATAATTAAGGTCTTACAGCAGGGAACTCTCATACCAAACTATTAGTTCCACTGTAGCATCTTATTATGGGCTGACACAGCAGTGGTGGAGACAGCACATCAGACTTTCAACACTAGGAAGTTGTTTGATTTAGCTCTAACCTAAAAAACAAAACAAAACAAAACAACAGAAGGAAAACACACAATTTGGAGTAGCAGGATTGTTGCAGGTCGGCATGCATGTGAATAGATAGTCAAGGGGAAAAGTCTGTGGAACTCTTGTCTCCTCTATACTGCTCTGTCTGGTGTTATGCTCAGGGAAGTGGGAAATATGTAACCCACTGGTCATTATGTGCTATGTGTCATTGCCCCCCTCTGACACTGATTCACAGAGGATACGGCTCGGTTTCAGCTTGAGAACTATACCTCATGAAATGGCTATTAGTAGGTAACTGCATATTAGTCTATTATGGTGTTTCTTGGAATTTTCTCTGAAATATTTGGGCTAGGGTGGCATTGTTGAAGATGGGATACTGCACTAGAATCACGCCTGGTCTGATTCCATGTGATAATGTCTGCATTCCTGATTTCCTAAACACAAGCAACAGAGTGATTTCAGAGAGAAAGATAAAGAGAAAAATCTGTCTTTGCTTCTCTGCATGTTTCTGCAACATCTTCATTATGCTATTAAGTGTGCAAATCTTTCCTTTCATTGCTTCTTCCATTGATAACATGCAACAGCCAATATAAAGAATCTGGTATTGGATTCCCAGTTCTCATTTTGTCACACGGTTTCTAGACTTAGAAACTCCATGTACTGTAATTCTGAACCTTGATTAGATTGATATTTATTAGAAAGTGTATTTATGGCTTTGGAGAGTAAGAGGATCAATACCCATAGATTAATGGGTTCGGTAACCATGCCAACACAACTTACCTACAAGACTTGAGGGCGGGTTACTTTTAAACATGCTGAACAGAGAGGTAATAAAGTTTGGTCCTGACAAGACATACAAACAAATAAGGATGTCCTTCAAGTCACCTGCAAATCCTTTAGATGAAGAAATAAGGCTAATGTTGAAAACAAAACAAATTTACTAGATAGCATGGAAAACAAAGTTATATACCTTGAGCAACCAACAAAAGAGTTTCCTCTTCTGGGCAAATATTTTTCTCATATCGTGGTCTCCTTTCTTTCACTAGGTTCTCAAACTTTCCAGGAGTTGTTTCCCACACAGCAGCAGCCATGTGTACTGATGTAGCTCAGGGAATCCTGTACCAGGAATCAGGCGTGTGCCAGAGATTGAATGATAGGCCTATTTCTTCTTCTGTAGTTTTCTAGGGAGGGAGATCCCAGTGTCTGTCAGGGTGATTATCTTAACCTCATTTTTCACCACTCACAATTTCTATTGAAAAACAGGACATGTATGTAAAGGTCATAGCAATAATGAAGCTCAAATTCAGCCTTTGTCTAAGCAGAGTCAATGGTGATACAGTATATTGAGGCTGTACCTTTACAAAGAGGCATACTGGGATAGACTCGTGGGGGTATATGGTATGTATTTTTTGATAGAGATGTGAACATGTGTGAGTTGAATGTCCTGTAAAAATCAAGCAGCTGGGAATGAGTACACTTTCTATCCACACGAAGGCTAGGCAGTAACAAATAATCACCTGCTTATTACTGGGAAAACCTTATTTGAAAGGATGGAGGAATTGCTCTCTGAAAACAGGGAAAGCCCATTGAAATGGTTATTGTTATTACTTACAATTCCCAATGCAGCAAAGGTCCATAGGACTTTACACATATGGGCCAAATTTAGCTGTGGTGTAAGCAGACACCTAGGAGTGACTTTTTAACCAAAGTCCCAGCCATAAGAAACTCAAAAATTGACCCAGACCAACGCAATAGTCTAGATATCAGTTACATAGTGATAAGTACAACTGCTATCAGTGAGAAAGGTCATGAAAAGGGGCTCTGAAGGAAAATGAATAGATAGTTTAGAAAAGCAGTTCTCAAACTTTAATAAAAAGAGGACCCCCATTTTTATTTAATTTTTGGGGGGACCCCATATCCCACTGCTTCTTTGAGGGCCAGGCTTTCCCCAACCCTTCTCTGAGGTACCACCCCATCCTTTTGCCCAGTCCCCCACTTGCTCCAGCCCCCTCCCACTGTTGCTGCTTGCTCTTCTGCACCCTCACTCACTTTCACTGTGTGTAGGTAAGTCATTGGGATGTGGGAGAGGAGTGAGGGGTTCACCTAGGAGTGCAGGCTCTGAGTGGGGCTGGAGATGAGGGGCTTGAGGTGCAGGAGGGGCTTCTGGCTTGGGACAGAGGGTTGGGATGTTGGGAGGTGCAGGCTCCAGAAGGGACTCATCTGGGGAATGTGATGCAGGGGGGAGGTCTCTGGTTGGGGGTGCAGGTTCTGGGGTGGAGCCAGGGATGAGGGATTTGTGGTGCAAGACGGGGCTCTGGGCTGGGACAGGGGTTGGATTGTGTGGGGGATAAAGGTTCTGGGATGGAGATTGGGTGCAGGAGGGGACTCCAGGTTGGGGCCAGGGAGGTGAGGTGAGGTGAAGAAGGGGGTGCAAGGTCCTGGAGGCTCTTACTGTAGCTCCTCGAAGCTGCCATCAGGGTCCCTAGGTGTATGAGCGGCCAGGGAGAACTATATGCCACCCTCACACCTGTAAGCACCACCACACAGCTCCCATAGGTCACAGTTCCTGGCCAATAGGAGCTGCGGAGTTGGCATACAGTGTTTGTGTGTGAGGGGGGGGGAGGGCAGTGTGTGGAGCCTTCCTGATCACCTCTGTGCTACGGGGCCACTGCAGTGACCTGCTGGCCACTTCTGGGAGCTGCATGGAACCAGGACAAGTCGGGAGCCTGCTTTAGCCCTGGGCTGTGAGCCCAAGAAGTTAGTGGGAGGAAAGGGGAGAAGTTGAGGGAGGGAGGCAGAGGAGCTGATCAGTGGGGGGCTGTGGACCTCCTGGGGTTCCCTCCACTTTGAGACCCCCTGTTTGAGAAATGCCATTTTAGAAGACGAAAGGTGCCTAATACATAAGAAGAAGAAGGCAGGTCTAAACCCAGAAGACCATGTAAATGGAGGCACAGGGATGAGAGTAAGTTAAGGGGACAGAGGAACAATTAATAGGCAGGCTTAGGAGAAGTGTAGGTGGAGATGGAGATACCCTGTGAAATGACAAAATAGCTGTGATGCAATGACGGAGCTGTATGTAAATCCTCTGTCATTCTTCCCACCCTCACCCACCCATTTGTCATCTTCTTGCAGAGACACCTTCAGGTTCCTTCTGTCCCCCACCACCAGCTCACTCGCAAGGTCTCTCCACATTATCCCCCCTTCAAGACCTATTTCTGCCATGCTGTTTACAGTGAATCTATAGAGATTTATAGAGAATCTACAGTGATTTATAGGGATAGTTTCTATTTGATGCTCCTCTTCCCTGTACCTCTGTCTACTTGTCTGGCTCTGTTCTTATACTCTGAGCATCTGGTCACAGGGATCATCCCTTCTTGAGTGTCTGCATAGCACCTATCACATTATGGAAACTACCATATGGATGCCCATGTGGATGCAAACTTAGCACTCTGGTCTTTCAGTTCTTAAGCACAGGATACTAACACAATAAAGGAAGAACATCAGTAGCAAGTTCCTCATGCTTTCTGTTGGCCTTTCCCAAGAAGGAAGCAATGAAGTGAGAGAGCTGTTAGTGAAACAAGGGAGGTATCTTGGCCGGAAAACATTTTTTGTCAAATGCATTTTATTCTCCAGTTGTGTATAAATTATTTGGTGCTACACTTTTGGCCCAAAACTCATGCTGTAAACATAATGCTAACAGCTGGCAAATCTGTTATGCCTTACTTCTCGTTTGCAGTGTTACATTTCATTTGAGAATAGCATTAGTTCAAAACGGGCACTAGATCATATTTTATCTCGTGCGTCCATAAAATCACAACCTGGATTTGATCACCAGAGTTGTGTCCACCGGCTAATGAAATCATATGTCTTGGCCATATGGGCAGAGTTATAAGATACAACTCTATGTTAAGGAGGAAAAAAGATTATGAACACAATCAACACAATGAACACATTCTATTTGTCATATTTTAAATAGACAACATCCCCCTTCAACAGACGAAAATCCTAAATTTTCCACATTTAGGATTCAACCTTGGAAGTCCACGTAAAACAAAATTATCATAGAAGCAAATGAGAGTTTTGCCTGTGTGAGAGCTCTGGAATCGAAATCCATTGTAAGCCTCTTGTCCGCATAATCTCATGTCTACGTAGCCCAAGGTCCAATGTGCTTCAGGAACCAGCTTGGGAACTATAAATTGTGGACTAAAAAGTGCAGCATGTTGGTAGAACTTCCTGATTTCTGACAGGATGTGCCCTCTGCCCCCCAGCAGGAGGCTTCTGAACTGTAATCCTGTTCTGTGTTCTGTGATTCTGACCTATGGGAGCATTGGAAAAAGCCCCCAGGCGAGTGCTTTCCTGCACTGCTGTTCCCACAGCTGACGGGGGGGAGGGGGAATGGCAGTGTATGGAGCTATTTACTCCCCCGTGTAAGCAGAATCCAGCCTGTGAAGCTCAGGGCTCACTCTCCCCCACACAGCAGAAGCCAGCAAGGCTGGAGTGCCAGTGTGGGCTCCCTGCTGAAGCTGGGGGCAGGGGAGAAGGGGAGGGGAAAGGCAAGCCCTGAGCCTGTGGCCCACCAGCAAGACAGTCACGGATCAGTAGTGGTCTGTGGACCACACTTTGAGAACCACTGTCCTAAACTAGTATTTTTGTATTTTTTAAGGGTATTCCTCATTTGACACTCTTAGACTACGTCTACACTGCAGGCTTTTTGTGCAAGAACTGTTTTGCACAAGAGTTTTTGTGCACAAGGTCTTGCGCAAGAGCGTGTCTGCACTGCCAAGTGCTTTTGCACAAGAGATGTGCTTTTGCACAAGAGTGTCCATGGCAGTGTGGACGCTCTCGTGCAAGAAAGCTCTGATGGCCATTTTAATCATAGGGGTTTCTTGCACAAGGAACCCCTGTTGCCCATCCACACTGCCTTCTTGCGCAAGAGGGCTTATTCCTCATGGGGAAAGGAATAACTCTTGCGCAAGAAAGCCCTCTGTTCCGATGCCTTACTGTAAATTTACTTGTGCAAGAACAAACGTGCAGTGTAGGCACTCCGCAAGTTGTTGTGCAAGAACAGCCATTCTTGCACAAAAAGCCTGCAGTGTAGATGTAGCCTTAAGGAGAAATAATGTTCTCCTTTCCCCCATTAAGTGGTTTTTAACTAATCCTGTGCAGTATGTGGAATAGGTTTAGCCATTTAGGGAACCGGGACACCATATGACAAAACCAGGTGATGAAAACCTTGCAAAGCAACTTGAAAGTCAAAGATGCACCACACAAAAGAAATCTTTGCTGCTAACCAGAGAGAGAAAAGCAACATTACATGAAAACATTTGTCAAGGAATACATAGCATTTCCACAGAAGCTCTGCTGAACTCAAAAAGCACATTTTAAAATATTGTAACAAATAGCACAGCTCGGGAGCTATTTCCAATCTAGAGTTTTAGAAGTGGACAGAGACCAAACACATTTAACTTGGATCATTGAACATCCACAAGAGGGGGCTTTTTAATTCAAAAGATTAGATCCCATAATTTGTTATATGAGGGCTGACAGATACACTCATATGTAACCCCATTAATTTGCTTTTTTTCCCCTTTTGCTTGAGTATAGTATTATGTGGGTACAGCAGTTTGTGTGATTGCAAACATTGCAGGATCCAGGCCTAAGCACTCTCTTCTGATTTTACTTTTTCCAGTTCTCTCTCTATTAGGTTTAACATTTTGTGTGTGGCTTTCTTAATCAACTCTAATGAACTCTATGAGCAATTTTTCCTTGTTTTGTAGTTTGTTCTCTATGTGCTTTAGGAAACTGCTCTCGTCTGAGCCATTTGCTCTATACTCTTTACATCTCTCTCATTTATATACCTTCTCATGCCTGGCTTTGTGATTGCCCACTCATGTACATTATCTTATTTGAGCAGACTATAAAGAGGTTTTTTAATGTAATTTAATTTTACAAATGTAGCATGGATATTTGTAACACTCGCCTGCTAAATCCTCAGCTATACCAAATATAAAACAGAAGTGTGTGTTAATCCCTTCAGCTCCCACGCTACATATATATAAATCACTACTTTATATTCAGACCTATTCCTGTAAACATAGGCACTGATGTAGTACATTGGAGTAGTAGGCCATCTAATCTGGTATCCTGCCTACAACAGTGATCAATAGTAGATGTGCCAGAATAAACCCTGTGGTCACCGGTTTTGAAACAACTTGACCACAGGAAAAAAAATTCTTCCAAATCTCTGTAAATTAGGAGTTGGTTTGTGCACTGAAACAAGAGATTTCATATTCCTTTCAAAAAACTTTGCCTACCCCTTTAAAAAAATTATAGCTCAGCAGCTTTTACTCATCTCTATGAACGTCCCCGATAGCCTTACAATAGTCTTCATTAAAATTATGAGCATGTTTGCTATTATTTGAACTGGAGGTGATTCTTTAAGCATGCACAATTTATACATATTTTTCATGCATTAAAATAAATATTGTAAATAGTTAATGACTAATAATAATTAATATTCCTATGCTAAAATATTTACAGCAGCTTACTATTTACCATGCTAAAGATTCACAAGACATGTCGATTACAGGTTTTGCTAACCCACCTATATTACATATCTGAAATAGGGCGAGCAACACTACTCTGGTCTCCAATGATTACTCTTCAGTAAAACCACCAAACAGTGATGGGTTACTGCTCCAGTTTCTCAAAGATCCTCACTTCTAGAGTCCCAGGGGACTCACCTCTGTTCTCTCTTCTCTTTGGTATCTGTATGAAACCATTTAAAGATACAGAAAGAAATCATGGGATTCCCTACCATCATTATGCCAATGATGACTCAGCTGCAGATCTCAGATGCAGCCACCGACATTACTGAATTTCACCATTCCAAGAGATTGACTCCTTGATGAATAGCAACTGGTTGCAATTGAACCCAAGGAAAACCAAAATGATGCTGGTTACCTGGGAGATCAATGTTTGCAGAAATGGTGTCTGGAAGAGCAAACTATTAATTACTCTTTTTAAAATTTGTTCCCCTAACAGCTAGATTTTGACATCAACTACTTGGAGTAAGAGCCCTTCCACCCCCTTAGATTCCTTAAGCAGGCTGCTACACCTTGGCTCCAGGAGCATAGGAGTAAGTAGGTCTAGAAGTCCACTTTCTCCTGGCATAGAACACATGGGTTGTCTGTGGACTGCGCAGATAATGGGCAGAGCCATAGGTCCAAGCCCCCAGCTTGCTATATCGAGTAGCTATAATTTTTTTAAAGGGGTAGGCAAAGTTTTTTGAAAGGAATATGAAATCTCTTGTTTCAGTGCACAAACCTTCATATTGAGGAAGGTTACTAATTTACTGCAGGCCTATACTTTAGAAGCAAAGTGGAAGCTGGGGAGGAATTTTGCCTAAGGGGTAACTGTGAGGCACAGGGTCTCAGGGGCTACTCCTGGAATGGCACTAGCTATGTGTCACCCTTTATTCATAGGTGAGCCTAAAGTGACAATCACATCCATTGTGCGTGTGTATGCAGGGAAATGAGGAAAGAGACAGTTATCAATGTGCTCCTGTTCTGTGTTGCTTTTGTCTTTAGCTGTGTAGTTTATTTAGCTGGGCATTTTATGCCTGGGGGATTTTTATTAGTTGTTAGTACCATTTGTGAGAGCTGTTGTTTTTTAAGTCTAACATCTGCTGGCATCTTTGTGGAGCTATTGCTGCATGGATGGTTTGCTGTGTATCTCACAACCTTCAAAGCTCTGCTGTGTGTTGCTGGTTTGTTTGTTTGTTTGTTTTAATCATCATCCTTTTGCTGCTGTTTGTTGCAATTAGTTATTGACTGGCATATTGTTCTTCTTTGAGTTTTGGTGTCCATAGAGCTGAAGGTCTTTCCCTGGAAATATTTATCAGGTGGTTTAAATGTTGTGCTGAACTCTTCTCTATGGAAAATTTGTTTTCTCTGTCCTTGTCTCATTTTGCTCATTTCTCAGTGGTGCTCATTGCTAGATTTAGTGCTATCTAAAGAGTACAAAAGGACACCAAAGGCTATATCTCCAACTAAATTTGGTGAGAGGCGGGATAGTTTGAGCACTTGGGATTGCTTTTAATTCTGAGGTGCGGACAGTTAATAGTTCTGAACTATTATTAATGGTCACATCTTTATCTGAACTATTATTAATATTAAATATTAACGGTCACATCTTTATCTGCATTTCTGGTTGACTTTCCTCTCCGCACTCCAGTACTGGAATTTAGACTGTATTAAGTTGACTTTCAAGAAAAATAGAAAAATGAAGGGGCTAAAGAAATTATGGGTTCCATGATTTTTATTTTGTTTTATGGTTTCCTGTTTATTATTCCTCATTTATAATCCCAGCATCTTTTTCTTATTTGTAAGAGTAGTATTAGTAGCTATTGGCCACCAGCTTCTGTGGCTCACTGGTTCTGACTTTCCAAGCTCAAAACAGGGAGTTAGAACTGAGGAAAGAACAGAAGTGAAAGAGAAGTGGCAAAATGAATATGACATATGAAAGAGAGGAGTGGCATGAGAAAGAGACATACTGACAAAAATGAAAAAATAGAAAAATATAGGTGACGAATGGGGGAAGAGGTATCTTGACAGATATGTCAGAAAAATATATGTCTCCTTCTACCTTTATAAAGACATCTGCAATGGCTTCAAGCTTGCCTCTTTTCAGTTTGAACTAAGCAGAAGAGCTAGTCACACATTTTCCACCCCAACTTTTTTCTCTGTAAATGGCCTTTTGATACTACAGAATTTTTCATATAAATGTCTGGATTTGCATAAAAAATATCCCAAGCAACCTTGACTGAAAATATTTGGTTCTTATTTGCTAAAACTTGATTTTCAGAGAGGTTTTTTTTAGCAGTTTTAAAAATTTGTTTTGGTTTTGGATTTTTCTTTTTTAGTGCTACATACAATCTATTTTTTCTGCCTGCCATACAAAGCAGGAATAGGCAGAAAGAGTCAGGAGTAATTCTTTCTGGATGAAATTCAGCTCTGGTAAAAGTAGTACATCTTACAACACTTCAGTTTAATTTTAAAATGAAAGGGTTGTTCCACAGCCTAAAATAAGCATAATAATATTGTATGGAACCAAATTGCATGCTTCCAAGGAAACACAGACAGTGGCAAAATGTTCTGTAATTTTCCACTGGCCACTGCCTTACTACTTTCACATACTCTATTCTCTGCCTTTGGGTGATAGGGATTTCACCTATCTAGTTCTCTGCTACTCTCCCTCCCCCCACTTTTTTTTTGTTGGGTGGGTGTGAGTGATTACATTTGCTATGCTCTCTTTTATTCATCTCTTTGTCTCTGTTTTGGGGCACAGTGGGTACCTCTACACAGCAGCATGATGTTATTCCGAAATAACAAAGAACATGTCTACACTACAAGCCTTTATTTTGAAATAATGTTGAGCTGGAGGACTTGTTATTCTGATTGATAGTAACCCTCATTTCACGAGGAGTAAGGGAAGTCGAAGGAAGAGTGTTCTTCCTTCTACTTCCTGCTGTGTAAACAGTGCCAAAAGTCGAGTTAAGCTATTTCGACTTAAATTACGCAATTAACATAACTGAAGTTGTATAGCTTAATTTGACTTTAGCCCTGCTGTGTAGACGTACCCTGTGAGAAGTAAGTAGAAACATTCTTTGTTTCTATATGCTGCAGTGAGGTTTTTTTGGCAGTCACTATATCATTAAAATCAATTTCCTTATGGGTCCCTACCTGCAAATAGGGTTGCCAGGTGTCCAGTATTCTACCGGACTGTCCGGTTTTTGGGCCCTCTGTCCAGTAAAAAAATCCAGAAAATACCGGACATTGCACATGTCCAGTATTTCCTGGATTTCTGGCTGGGCGCTGGATGGAAGCCTGGCAGGGGTGAGGGGAGTGGCTGGGAGGCGGGGGGCAATCAGCGCTGGGAGCCCTGGCTGCGTCTGACGCTTTGGGGAGGAGGAGAAGCCCTGTCCCTGCTCCTGAGCACATGGTGGAGCCGCAGCCGGACTCACTCGCGCTTCTCCGGACTGTGCACGGGACTGACAGCACCTCGGGATCTGCACGTGCCCGGGTCAGTCCCGCCCCCCGCTACCCCCGACCCTTCCCAACAAGCTCCGCTGCCCCCGATCCCCTCCCAGCCACCCCTGCTTCCTGCCAGCTGGTTCTCCTACTCCTGATCTCCCCTGGCCAGCCGTGCTGCCCCCGAACCCTCCCCCATCTCCCCGGGCCAGCCGCGCTGCCCCCGTCTCCCCCACCCACCAGCCCCCCCATCTCCTCTGGCCAAACGCGCTGCCCCCGCCCCCCTCTCCCGGCCAGCCCTGCCCTCCTCCCAGCCGGTCCCCCCCCATCAAGTGTGTCTGGTATTTTTTCTAAACCTACCTGGTAACCCTACCTGCAAAGGGTTATCACATGAGTAATATAAACAAACTGTGAGCATATGTAGTATCTATAAGCACCCCTCTTCAGTTCTTCTAGACTTAAACTTGGAACTTTCAGGAAAAACTTAAAAAACAACAAATAGTCTGATAGCACTTTAAAGACTAACAAAATATGTAGATGGTATCACGAGCTTTGGTGGGCAGAAGTGGGCTGTGCCCACCAAAGCTCATGATACAATCTACATATTTTGTTCATCTTTAAAATGCTACCAGACTATTTGTTGTTTTTTAAGTTTTTCCTGTTACAGACTAACTCGGCTACCCCTCTGAAGCTTTGGGACTTTCAGCCACTGTAGCATGATCGACTCCCTGCTCCCTTAGCGAAAAGATTTATTTATTTATTTATTTATTTATTTAATTTTAGGAAAGAATCAATACGTTGTCATAGCTGTATGAAACAGCGAATAGAACTAGACGATATGGTTACATATATGAGGTCAGTACGGTAGTTTAATGTACGTAGGGCTACTCGCATGAGTTAGGTACAGAATAAGAGCTGTGTATCATACCAAGGCCTGAAAAAGAAAATTTCTACATCCTAAAGAAAAGACCTAAGGATGATTGATTTACACAGTGCTTTGAAATTGTATACAACACTGAAGGGCCTAGAAGTAGCATTAGTAACTGTTGCAATATATTAGAAGATTGGGCTTCAGAAATGTTGAAACTTTGTACCAGACAGTTATCAGCTCTTCAGCAATGATGAGATGTAACCCTGTGTGGTTTGTTAAAAAAAAAAAAACAGGATTCAATATCACTAACATTATTTTATAAAAGCTTTCAAATAACACAGTACATATTCAGGTGCTCCAGCTCAATTTTTTTTAGGAAAGACTGTGAATCTCTTAGGAACAGTAGTGGAAACTCTTTCTCTAGTCAGATGGATCTACTGGAGGCTCACTACAACTTAGTGAAAAACAACTAAACAAACATCTAATCTTTCCTCTCCTTAATAAACGCACCAAGCCAACCCCACCACACAACCTGACAACTGAACCTTGGCTGGTGTGAGAGGCATGCACAGAATGCAAGCACTTTCCCCTCACTCCCTTAGCGTCTGGGGGATGGGATGAAAAATAAGTTGCATCCCAGAGTGCACTGCTGCTGCCCCGCATACTCTCCTGAAATTCTACTCTTACTAAGAAGTCTCAAATAAGTCAGTAATTGTGAGCAGGTACTAGTACCAGTATATGCTATGTCCTAGCCACAATCCCCCTGCATACTCTAGACAAACTGGCATCACTGAATTAACATATATGCAAATTCATTTAGACCAGCTTTGCTAGAATTCATAGTAAGAATGTTGTGAAATATTCAGGTCAGAATTTATAGCTAATTGAATCATCACTTTTTTTTCCAGGATTGCAACAAATAGATTCATTATTATGAAAATAGACTAAGTGATAATGTCATTGGAAACACATTTTGCAACCAAGTAACGATCTCCTACTGCAAGATAAATGCCAAGACATTTGCAGAAAATAAACTTCTGAGAAAACAGGGAAATAGGTTACTACACTTTGCAAGCGGCAAAGCAACCTTAATCTGGGCCCAAATTTCAATTCCAGGAACTTTATTGCCAATTTATTGATGGAGTGAAAATAACATACAATAGAACAGATCTAAAAGACTAACAGAAAAATGAGGTTATAGTAGGAGTGAAAGCCGCTATCTGCCCCACTGATTTTAGGATCTGATCCATAGTCTTTTTAAACCATATAAAAATACATGGACCTCAGTGGATTTTTGGTAAAGACTCTTAGTGGACAACTATTCCAACTGGCCCAGTTGGGACACAATAAGCTGGGGCAAATGTCTAGTGGTGCATGAGCACCTGTAATGGTCATAAAAGTTGTCATGAAGATCAGTTGGAAAGTGTCATCCAGATACACATGAATTAGCCTTATTGAGAGTGCACCCCTTGCACCATCATTTGAGAGCTTAGCCTTATTGCATATTTCAGGAATAAAGACAACAGATTGCTCATGAAAGTGCACATTATAATGCTGAGCTATGTTGGCTAGCTACAGTGACTGAAGCACTCTATATTGATATTGTCATCACTTAGGCTACATCTAGACTGCATTGCTTTTTTGGGATACCGGAGGTATCCCGGAAAAGCAACGCCGCATCCAGGGAATGCGTCCACTTAAAAAAAAAAATCGAAAAAGCAGACACGTTCTTTCATCAGCCCTGTGAACCTCGTTCTACAAGGTATAAGGGATGTGTCGAAAGAGCACTTTTTCCCAAAATTTGGCACTGTGTAGACGTGCCAAATTTCGGAAAAGCCTCTTTCAAAAGTAAATCGGAAAAAGATATGAAATTTGCATACCGCAAATTGCATATCTTTTTCTGATTTAACACTGCAGTCTAGACTTAGCCTTAGATGCTGAAGTCAGTGCAAAGAGTTGTTTGGAACATGACTGTGATGTTACAAATACTGTAACTGACTGAGAAGTACAGGCAAATATTGCACCATGGGAATGCACTACTGATCATAGAATTGACAATATTCCATGCCGAGCTTCATTTGCATGAGCATTTCTGCAAGAAGGCTACAGTATAGACGTAGCCCTGGTGCCCTTAATGTCCCTGTGAAAAAATGCCAGTTGTTTTCAATTGTTTTTCCTCTTAGTCTTGCTTCTCATGGGACCCTACCAGCCAGCTCCCTGAATTTATTAAAGTTTGCCTTCTTATTTTGCTGTTCTCCCTTTTACCATTCCTTGGAAACATGGACTCTATCATTTCACAATCATTTTTACCCAGGCAGCCTTTCACTTTCAAATTCTTAGCCAGATCCTCCCGATTTGTCAAAATAAAATCTAGAACAGACTCTTCTTTAGTAGCTCTCTCCGTTTTCTGAAATTAAAAAAAAAATGTCTCCAGTACAGTCCAAGAACTTTTTGGGTAACCTGTGCCCTGCTCTGTTATTTTCCCAACACATATCTGGGCAGTCCCCCATTACCACCAAGTCCTGTGGTTTCAAAGATTTTTTTAGTTGTTTACAAAAAAGCCACATCAAACTCTTTTTCCTGGTTAGGTGGTCTGTAGAAGACCCCTACCATGACACATCTGTCTCTGCTTGGACCCCTGACCTTGATTGGAAGGATGAAAGACAACACCACCTATGCTCCCAACTCTTTCCTTCTTACTCCCAGAGCTCTGTAGTCACTTCTAATCTACTAAAGGTTATACCTCACAGTATCCTCAGTGCTCACATGAATGAATACCAAGGGATAGCAGTTAGAGGCCTGAATGGCCTTTGATAATCCCTCCATAATATCTCTTATTGCTTTCTGGGAGTGGTGAGTGCAATCCTCCGAGCCTTGGGGGTCCCTGACGTCTCCTCCTCCACTTCTGGAATTATTCCTCATTGCTTGTTACCAGAGCAGCATATCAATTTTCCATCCCCATGGTAGGTAGCTTGGAAGCAGGGATGGAGCGCTGCCTGGTATCAGAAGTAATCAGCAGCCAGTGTCCTTGCTGTAACAGAGCCACATCCTCCTCCCTCAGTAGTATGACAGCAGACCTCTATAGCTGGATAGCCTCCTCAGCTTTGGATGTCACTGTGACAGACCCTCCCTCCCCACCCCCCATCCCCGACCATGCTATAGAAAATGGACTTGTGGACACTGATATGCCTAACTCAAAGGTGCTTTGGACAAATTGTCTCATGTAACCTATCAATCTTCATGTCATAATCTGCAGAATCTGTTTATCTTATTTTGGTGTACCATTCTTGTGTGTAAAATTAGACATATGTGCTGTGTCTAGACTGGTGCGATCTTGCGCCAGAGCTATGCAAATGAGGCTCAGCGTGGAATATCGCCGAGCCTCATTTGCATAACTAATGAGCCGCCATTTTTGCGGAAGAGGCTCTTGCGCAAGACGGAGCCTGAAAATAATCAGCATAACGGCATAACGGCTTTGCGCAAGAGGGTTTTTCTTGCGTAAGACGGGGCAGTGTAGACAGCTCTGTCTTGCGCAAGAGCCTCTTCCGCAAAACTGGCAGCTCATTAGTTATGCAAATGAGGCTCGGCGATATGCCACGCTGAGCCTCACTAGCATAGCTCTGGTGCAAGATCACGCCAGTCTAGACACAGCCACTGAGTATGGAATGCTTTATGGTTTTAAATGTGCAAAGGAAAGCCATCAAGGGTGTTTCCAATGCTGGGATGTCTCAATGTCTGGGCAATCATATGCAGATTGCCTTTTGTCCTTAAGTCTTAGTAGTGGTTGGTCTTAGGAAGTCACATGACCTCCCTAGGCACTGGCCAGGTAACTTTCAATGCAAAAGTGGGAATCTTTAAAACAATAGGAAACTAACAGATCTTTGTCTTTGGCTAGGGCACTCCCAAGAAAGAGTTCCAAAGACCCCAGAGTGAGGAGCTGCCCTGGCTTGAAGGATTAGCTGGAAAAGGAATAGTTTTAGGGTGAATTTGTAATGAGTTTGTAATGAATTTTGTAATGAGGTTTTAGTGTTAGAATTAGCTAAGCATTTTTCTGTTGTTTTCATTTCTCAGTGGAAATACCAAATTGTATTTTCCTTGGATCTGAAGAGTTTCAGTGTCTGTACAGCTCCTCGGAGGGGCCATGATGCCAGCTCCAGTCCTTGGCTGGGGGAGACCAGAGAGCTGGCCCAGAAGGACAGAGCAGTGAGAAGCCCCAGAGAGCAGGAAGGAGAGTGGCAGTGGCCTAGTTGGCACCCTGGAAGCACCCTCAAGGGGTCTTCTGTGACCACAGCCCATCACAGTCACCGCATGAATACCCATGGGCACAGATGCTCCTCAGCCTAACTACTTCCTCCTGTAGTCCATCCACTGGCTTCCTGAGAGATTCCACCAGCAGACACCTTCACACTGGCTGCTCCCTGAAGACTGGCTTTCTGCTATTAGGAAATGCAGGTTCAAGGGTCTGCAAATTCACATCACGAGCTAGGCAGAGGCATCCATGGTTAGGTTGTCTGTGTGCATAAAGGCGCAGGAGACAGGAGCAACACTTGTACTGGAGATGCAGCCCCTTCCTAACCATACTGATTATATGTCTCCCTATTATAATCTCCCTCTCAAATTCCCCTGTTTGCAGTCTCCTGTTTGCAGTCTCCCCTCAGTCACTTAGCCCCTAGCTTTTAAGGCCTTCTCTTCAAGGTGAGCCTTACCCCCCTCATTAATCACACAGGGGAGGGTGATCATAAGGCTGTCGGAGGCTGATCAAGGATGATCCAGGAAACAAAGGCTCAGTCGGTCCCCAGACATACAATCCCAACAGACCCTAACTGAAATAACTGAAAACTGAAAGAGAAAGAAAAATCACAAACAGCCAAACAAACTCACTGACCACAAGGTTAGTGCTTGCTCCTTGTTCATTCACCAGGAGGAACCTCCTTTCTCTCTCTCTCTCTATTAAATCCCCCTTTTCAATAGCTCCATGATTACTTCAATGCTTGGCAAACTATTTAGCAGGCAAATACACCTTATGTCTCAAAATGCCAAACCTGGGCGCTGTCTGCACCTGGAGCTGTGATATGATTCTCAGCTCACGGAGACAAGTTAACTTTGGTCTTAGCTATCAAGCAGGAAATAGTAGTGTAGCTGTGGTTGCACAGGCTGCAGCAACATGGATGAGCTGCCACAAACACAACCCTCCCCCCATTCCAATAGGTATGTCCTCAGAATGGTTAGCATGGGCCACCACTGTTCAAACTGTCATGAAATACAGTGAGTGGTCTGATGAAGTGGACTTTGCCCACAAAAGCTTGTGGTTCTATATATTTTGGTTAGTCTCTAAGGTGCCACAGGGACACATGTTTTTAAAGTTACAGACTATCATGGCTACCCCTCTGAGATTTTCAAACTACCTTGGTTAAACTTCTATTTGTATCATGCTAGCTCAGATGAGCGTTAGGATGAGTATGTACAGTTAAGCTGGGAATCACACCCCCAGCTCATAGTATAGATATAGTCTTAAGAGTCTAAAAGCCCTTGAGTGCATAGGAAGAAGTGAGGTTATTTTCATTGGCTCTCTCTCCCACTAATTTACACAATGATATCAGTTACATATGTCTTAGAACGTAAGCCTACAATGAACCCTTATAATCATCTACGGTGACCAAGATAAGATGGTGCAAATAATCTCCTCCAATAATTCCTGCATGAAGCCCCTGACGTCTGGTTGAGCGATAGCACTTTTTCAAAAAAGATTCAGGGGGCAGGGCTGCTTGCTGTTCCAGTGGTTTTTCTCATCAGTTTCCATGTCAATAGTTTCTGGAGGCTGATAGGACTGAACAGTCTCTTCTGGAAATAGATGGAGATCTTGGCTACAATAAAGTATCATCTTCATGGACCTCGAGCCCTAGAGATGTCTTCATGAAGTCACATCTGCTACCACATAGTCTATTTTTACAATCTCTTTATTCATTTTTAAACAATTCTAAAAACAGTGAAGCAGAATTATTAGAAAATCCCCACAAGCCCACAGCCAAAATAAGAAGTCCATACAGCACTGGGCCAAGACAGTGTTCATTTCATTTCACTGATCCTCAGAGTCCTGGATGGCTACACAGCTGGCAGGAAATCTCAACCATACTCCTTGCTGCCTGTCCTCCTTTTGCTGGAGAATGGGGAGGCCATTTGAAAAAAGGAAACATAGACGAGGGGAGTGATGCTGTGGTAGGGAGACAGCAAGCCCAGCCTGAGCTCAGGGCTCTTGGACAAGTACCTGGGGTGTATGGCTAATAGGAACCTGCTTTAAACTGTATGTGAGAATCAGGCTGAGCACAAATGTGCCCTGATTGGTGACTAAGAGGGGACTCTGGAGGGACACTTGGACTGTTTGTTTGTGGGCAATGAAGACTGCTTACTAATTGGCGTAGTACAGCAATTCCATGGTAAAGTCCTGCTCCACCTGGAGGGAAAGGATGGGATTGGCACAAGCTACTGGAAAAGACAGTCCCCACCACAATACATGGCATAAGCAGATGCACTATTATTAATTAATACGTTGCAAGTATCCAGGAGCCCCAGCCATGGACCAAAGCTAGATGCTGTATAACCCAGCACAAAAAGTCATTTCCTGCTGCCGAAGGGCTTACACTGCCAAGCTACAGTGGCACGGGGGGGGGGGGGAATTAAGTAACTATAGAGGCACAGAACTTGAAGGGCCATATTTTCAGAGCTGTGTACTGTGAACCTAATTTGCACATTTTGATCTGTATTCCAGTAGCACCTAGAGGCCCTGACTGTGGTTCATGCCTGTAGAGCGTACAGACCAGTTTGACAAGACAAGACAAATAGTGGCATGGGAAGCAGAGGTAGACTGACTTGCCCAACATCACAGAGTTGATCAATAACAGAGCCAGGAACAGAACCCAATTTTATTGAACCCGATTTTATCCATCACCCAAGCCAATGGCCTGTGCGGTCTAGGTAATAGTTTGTGAGAGTGAAGAGCTGTTATTACTTATATAGCACAAAGGGTCAATTCCCTGATCTGAAGAGTTTACCGTCCCAATCCTGGAATAGGTTCAATATAAGCAATCCTTACTCCCACACAGGATGTCAATAGGGCTCTGCAAAGGTGCTATTAAGCCTCAGACCTATATCTTGAATTTATAGGGTACTCTGTTTTTCTCTCCAACCCACATCTACCATTGGGAGTTTACACCCTTAACAAAACACATAGGCCATGTCTAGACTACATCCCTCTTTCGAAAGAGGGATGTAAATTAGACAGATTGAAATTGCACTTTCGAAAGTTTCACTTTCGAAATACCCGTTTTCAAAAGAATGCGTGGCCACCATTATGCAAATGAAGCACGGGAAATTCAAATCCCGGCTTCATTTGCAATTTTGAATTTACATCCCTCTTTCAAAAGAGAGATGTAGTCTAGACATGCCCATAGAAGGTGAATAGGGCAAACAGATTAAAATGTACTGTTAACAAAAGGTGAAACAAAGGTAAGTTAGGATCCCCTATAGTAGTGAACAGAGCACTGTAAAAATGGTAAACAACATAGAAGAAAACTAATAACACTTCAGCTGCTAAATCCCTTAGCAGTCTGAACCCTGGACCTCCAGGTATTATACTAGATAAAAGGCAAGCGTGATGGAGTCTCACTGGACCATCTCCTGTTGGCAGGTATGAGTCATCTTTCCAGCATGTCCAGATGCAGACATGCTCCAATTAACTGGATATCGCAGACAAAGGCCTAGATCCTGGATTGATGTCTCCTCAGATAAGTTTTCTTCCTTTCCTCTTCTTCTCTGTGTTATAAACCGGGCTGTGGGTATGAGAGGGGATGAATTGCCAATGGGCTGCTATCCTGGGCATGTGAGTAAGATTCCCCTCCTAATAATGCACAGGTTCAAGATGGTGAGCACAGCTATCTAAAGATCAGAGACCACTGACCCCTGTATGAGCAATGCCTAGCACTGGATCTAAACCAGATAGGCTTTACCGCTGCCTCTATTGCTGGTTGCCTCCACTGCTGCCTCCAGAGTGGACTGCTCCAGTGACAGAAGAGTGGCCTTAAATAGTCTCCTGCTTTTGGGGCAGATTAGTTCCCCAAAACCTATTCCCGCCACTGTATGAAAAGGTGCCAAAGGGAAATAAAGAAGAGGGACCAGTCTGGATGCCAATAATAACCTGTGGCAATCCAAGATAGCAAAGTGGTCTGTAAGGTAACAAAAAAAGTAAACCTAGAAGTTTCCCTACAATGCCAGAGTCTGTACAGATCTGATTGCAAGATGGGGCCTAAGAAAAGAGCAAAAGGAGGAGTTAATGGCAGAGTGAGGAGTAGAATAAGTCAAGGCAATTTTCCTGTACTGTTGCTTGGGTGACTAGTGCTTGCACCTTTTTGGTGACATTTTTAAGGCTATAATTTACAAGCCACTATGCCAATTTGAAAATGCACTTATTGCAAACATATGTACAATAGTGGTAACAGTGCATGGAATTTAAATTCAAACACCCAGTTCTGGAAAAGCCTGTCCCTAGAAAGGATGGATAGAGTTGAACTAGCCAGGCATGTCAATGAGATATATGAAAGCAAGTTGGAATCATTAGTCAAGCAAATCACTCTATTCATCAAGGCTTAGGTTCCTATAGCATATCACAACTGCCTAGGCACATAGTGAGCGACGCCAAAAGCAAAGTGATTTCAACTACTCAAAAATGCAGATTGGAACGGAGGAGCTTTTTGGAGCATGTTATTGGCTTTATAAGTTGCATTAACTGTTTCTTCTCTCTTTTTTGGTTCCTACCCTGTTTTTTTTTTCAGACATTCAGATACCTACAGAGTTAAAGCCTTAGGCAACCCTTTTCAGTTAAAACACGACCTAAAACATAAAACAGTTTTTAACACTCAGAATTAATTCTCCAGGTAGGAAAGGACCTGTTATGAATATCACAGCCCAGGCTTGTCTGATAACCTGCACCTACATAGTCACAGCTGCGTCCTAGGTAGGCCAAAATCCACTGTGGCCTACACAACTGCCTGGAATTGATGCTCATGGCCCTGCTCAGTTATTTGGGGGAGAGAGAAACAAGATGGGGGGGGGGGGAGGAACCATAGCGCAGCATTTAACAAATAAAAAGTTGCTGTGACCAGAGCTGAATTCCACTCGTTTTTCCATCTTGTCTCTTTCTCCCCCAGATAACTGAGCAGGGCCATGAGCATCAATTCCAGGCAGTTGTGTAGGCCACAGTGGATTTTGACCTAACTAGGATGCAGCTCCGGTACTCCAGCTTCTTGCAAGGAGTAAGGGAAGCTGACAGGAGCATTTGCTTCTATCTACCTCCCAATGTATGGACAGGAATTTAAGATACAGGGACTCTAGCAACACAATTAATGTAGCTGGAGTTGTGTATCTTAGGTTGACCGTCCTAACCAGTTAAAAAATGTTTTATGTTTCAGGTTGTTTTTAAAAACAATAGGATTTTTTAACACTCATGGCGTGTTTATTTTCACCTCTGGATGCTTTCTGACCAATGAAAGGCTTTACCATGGAGGTAACAATTGTTTCTCTAAGGGCATGTGTACACTATAGGGAAGATCAACGCTGCCGTGGTCGATCTTCTGGGATTCAATTTAGCGAGCCTAGTGAAGACACGCTAAATTGAATTGAGAAGGTGCTCCCATCAGCTCTGGAACTCCTGCTTCTTGCAAGGAGTAAGGGAAGCTGACAGGAGCGTTTGCTCTCATCGACCTCCCAATGTATGGACAGGGATTTAAGATACGGGGACTCTAGCTACACAATAAACGTAGCTGGAGTTACGTAGGTCGACCTTCCCAACCAGTGTAGACCAGGCCTAAGAAATCAAGTAAATGCCACACCTATTAATTGCTAAACATGGTTTGTTTTTTGATGCAAATGGCTTAGCACTGATTTTGTAATCCGAAGTTCTGTATCTCAGAACACGCATATATCTTGTATAGTACTATGAGTTGTAAATGATGCTTGTAAACCTTTTGAGATATCTGATGATGGGTGCTAAAGACCTGGCAAATGTCAGCATGATATGGATAGAACATAGTTGCAAATAACAGCTTGTCTCTTATATGTGGTGTATGCTCAATTGAACTGTCTATTTTAAATAGTTGTGTAGAAGAACTGACAGGTGACGTCACTGCATGCAAAGCTTGTAACTGTTCTAGATGCCATTACTGTTTCCACTCTGAAAACTCACATTTTGCAAACCACAATTATGTTGCGCTGCTTCCTTTGCTGTAGAACGTGTCTGTAGCCTACTAAATTCAAAGCCGAAGCTGTGAGGCATTGATTATGGCTGCACTATATTTTTAATTGACACTTTCAGTACTTCAATTCTGTGCTAATACATTCTGAGCAATTACTTCAAAGCGTAAACATCAAACAATGATGGATGACCCTTGAAAGGACCTTGTATAGGTCAGAAAGCTGGTATACATTAAATGGGGCCACAGCTTTTTTTCATGCCTCTCCTTAGGCCCAGAGTAACTTCAATTCCTGTTTCAACTTGCTGCACTAAAGTCTCTTTTTTTGCCAGCCTTCCACCAGTAACCTGCACCTTGGCTCCACTCCAGACACTGTCTTCACATTTTAATCTGTCCATCAAATAGAAACAACAACAAACAAGGAACTAACCAAATGGTTATATAACAACAAACATTTCTCATGAACTTGTAACCCTGGGAAAGCTACCTTTTTCTTCTTGGTATACTGAGCTATAAAATATATTTTGTGGGAAAGAAAAGTTTGTAAGTTATAAACCATTCTTACAGTACTTTAAAAAAATTCATTTATTGCAGGTAATAATTGTTAGAACAAACTACCAAGACTAGATACCTTTCAGGAAATGACCTTTAGCTACTTACAAGTTATTGGTCTCAGTAAGTGAATAAATGGATGAAATTATGTGGCCTATGATATTCAGGAGGTCAGACCAAATGATCTGATAGCCCCACCTGGCCTTAAAATCTATGAAAATCTTTCCCTTATATAACCTATTTTTTATCTACCACATCCCTTCCCCCTCACAGGGTATTTCAGGCACCTAACCAGTGTTTCCTCTAATTTTTTCATTCATGTGAGGAATAAATTTTGTTATGTGCACCGATGCATGTGCATATGTGTTCCACCAATAGAAACACATGCTGCTGGTTGTGGGCACTGTGTGAGCCCTGCTAATCAGCTGGGCAGCATTTGAATCTTTCCTCGGTAGCTGCCCAAGTGCTCAGCGTACAGGGAACACCTCACCTAACTTCCATGCAAGTTAGGAGCCTAAATACCTCTGAGGATCTGGACCACTGGTGCATTTTGTTTGCCTTTTAAATGAGTCCATTAGTGGTTGTGAAAAATGCTGGGCTGACATGCCTGGAGGCTGCAATCTAGACTTTGGCATGAGGCCTACAATCAGATTGGAACTGAGGGTGTTCAGCACCTCACAAATCAAGAGCAGAATAGGTGGTGGCTTCTCACGCTTCCCTACTCCTTCCTGCCTATGTACTTGGCCCTGCAGGGAGTACCAACTGTGTTTTCTCTTAGTGCCATGGGTGATGGCAGTTTCTCTCCACTATGAGCTGAACTGTGACTAATGCCTTTCATACAGATCTCTGAAAATCCATTAGAAATTAATGACTTTGAGTCATTTCTAACCTGTGTTACTTAGCTGGGCCAATCCCCTGATCAATCTAGGTCTCCAGCGCACAGCAGTTTGAATTAAATGAGACCTTAACCCTGAACACATCAAAGTGTCACAGAACAAAATTGCTTGGTTAAGCAAGAGTCATGACCTACTGATCTTAGGTCAGGACAACAAGGCAGGAAGTCATCCTGAGTTCTAAACAACAACTCTGTCTGTGGCCTAGGACAAGCAACGTAGGCCCAGAGCCTCAAATGCACTTCAAAATGTCGGCACAAGAATTGTGATACAAAATAACTGTGCTCCTGGATAGACTGGGGAAGTAGAAAATGACTTTCTCTAGATTTCCAGCCTATCTCATCAATTGTCATCAAACGAGTGCAGCTAGTCAGACATCCTGAGGAGAACGGGTTTAGCAGTCTCAGCCATGAGGGACCTGCAGTGGGTCCGGTGTTAAAAGAAGGTGAAATTAAACACAAAAGTATGGATTTATAAAATCTTCGAATAAGTACTTCCAATCCTCTTATATGGATCAGGATCATTGAGTTGGGATTGGTCCTGCCTTGGGCAGGGGGCTGGACTTGATGACCTCCTGAGGTCTCTTCCAGCTCTATGATTCTATGATTCTATATCAGGAAGCTGGAGGCATTTTGGATGATGACTACAAGGTGTCAGATGGTCTGACTTTGTCAGTAATAGGGATGTAGCACTGAGAATGGGCCTTGAGAGGACTGAAGTCAAAGTCATCACTGACCACCAGCTCTTTTTGATCATGTTCCCTGCCTCAGGGTATGTCTACACTGCCACCCTAGTTCGAACTAGGGTGGCTAATGTAGGCATTCGGAGTTGCAAATGAAGCCCAGGATTTAAATCTCCCGGGCTTTATTTGCATGTTCCCGGACGCCGCCATTTTTAAATGCCCCGTAGTTCGAACTCCCTGCCTGCGGCTACACGTGGCACGGACTAGGTAGTTTGAATTAAAGCTCCTAATTCGAACTACTGTTACTCCTCATTGGAGGGTGTGTCTACACGGCAAAGTTATTTCGGAATAACAGCCGAACACAGAAATTCCATTATTTTGAAATAATTTCGATATAACGGATGGCTTATTCTGACTTCTGTAAACCTCGTTCTGCAAAGAATAACACTTATTCCGAAATAGTTATTTTGAAATAAGTCATGTGTAGACACTCCATAATTGTATAGCTACTGCTAGGTGCCTTAATACCCTTGAGGAACTGGCCTTTAGTGCCTGATCCTGAAATATTTACCCACCTGAGCCATTTGTCCTCATGTGACTATTGTTATTGAACTGAAACTATTTTTTGCATGCAGGAACTGTTCAGAATTTGCCAAGTTATGCCCTTAACACTCTCTGGTATCTGTAAAATGGGGTCATTAATAATGACCTATATATTATACCCCAGAGCTGCACTGCTGTATACATGCTACATATTCATTCCTTAATTAAATGTTATGCTGACCATAACTAATTAAATCATATTCTGTCTTCAGAGCCACTGATTTAGGGTGTTTACTCTTTTGTATTACTCTTCAGAAATATACATTGGTGCTCCGAGTGCAAGGTGATGAATCCATTGTGGCCCCTGCAGTTAAGCTGTCAGTGCACAATGCTGTTGCTTGCAGAAGTTTGCAGGGGCTGCTTTGTTTTTGTTTCAGTTTAAGATAAATTCAACATTTATTGCCACTCTTTTTAGCATCTTTTGGTTTGGCATGATTTCCCACACTGAACTCCCTGAAGTGCAATGACACCCAGTTTTCTTTTATGGCGATTTCCAGCCTGGATTCCCACTTTGGGCAGAGAACTCGAACAAATGCAAGTTTTGCTTTTCTGTATTTGTCAAAAAGGGAGTGGTTTGAAGACTGAACCTTGGTTCCACAACATCGTCTCACCACACTGAAGCTAAGCTTCTTAATTCCATCAAAAATTATATTTTAAACTAGAAAAAACCCCAGAGAAGGTGAGAGTAGTGGTGTGATTTAGTCAGTCAGAAAGCCTAGTGTCCTGGACCTCTGACTCAGTGTCTCAGTCAGTTGGGTGTCCTGGCACTCTGGATGAGGTCCCAACTGGACTGACCACTTTGTTGGTAATCCACAGATCTGCCATCTTTAGGCCAGGTTTCATAGATCTAGGATGGGCTGGGACAGCTGAGGTTTGACCCATCCCTTCCTTACCTTCCCATGGCCACTTCCTACCACAGCCTTTTTCTCAGTTTGGTATGTGGTAAGACCTGATTTGACATCTTTATTTTCCCCTCCACCCAGTCTAAGGCTGATGCCCATGGTCCTCTTGTACCCTTTGTCCATGGATATCTCTTTTCCTTGGGAACTGTCTGGGATGGAAATTGCAGGGGAGAGACTGACAGCCAGAGGCCCTCAGTAGAAGCTTCTGCTGTTGCTGCTGCAGAGATTGCTTCATATTCTGTGCTCCACAAGGAGACAAGCCCCTCTTCTCCCTTACCTTGGGATGCTGAAGCTCCATTTATACTGCTCTTCTCCTCAGAAGCACTCATGGCAATGCCTAAGGAGTGGGGCCTTCCCCTGCCTTGGCCTTAGTGTGGGGTCTGTATAGCCCATCACATTGGCTTTGCAAGGGCACCTAACTGCCACTTTTGGCACCACAGTCAAAAATTTAGATCCTCCAAACTCCTGATCAGCTGACACCTAACCCTGTGGGTGCCTGAGCTCCTAATTTCTACAGATAGTGTCAAAATGTCCACCAGTGGGCATACACAAATCCACCTCTGTCCTGACACCATTGAGCAGTTTGACTCATGCCTAAGCCCCAGTAGGACTCATAAACTAGGAGTTCTCCTGCCCATCTCGCCTGTGAGATCTACTAAAGTAGGTATGTTTAGAGGCCATATTAGAAAGCATATAACAGATTGAGCTCCATGCACAACACAGCCAAAGGTGGGATGGTGATGGTACTAATCCTGCCTCCCCATACCTCATCTCCACCAATTGATTAGAAAGGACCTACAGTCAATTCATTGTCCCACATCAGGAAGAGTGAGGCTCTAAAGTTAGATCTCATGCCTTCCATGTCAACAACATGGCTATTGGACATAATGTGGGGGGAGGACAACAGCTCCTCCAGATGTTTTTTTTTCTGACTTATGAATCTGTCTCCAGGGGAGGGTCATGTCTGTGAATCCTGAGTGGATGGTGGTTCTTACGCTCTCTGAGGGCTGGGACTTGGACCACACTCCTGTCCTTGGCATTGCCTCATGGCTAATTTAGGCAGCTCAGCATGATGGCTCCTGTGCATCCTTTTTTTTTAAAAAAAAACTTTTAACTCTCCTCACACATTGAATAGGGACAACTGGGGATTGTGGATTCCACTTGGCATCAGGGCTTATAAAAGTCAGACGACATGTTATAGTGATCCCGCCTCTTTTGTGAAACCCACCTAGAGCTCCTGCGAGTTACCCTAGTTGTTAGTGCCAATAACATTTAATAAAAAATGTCAGCTTTGTCAGGAATGCCAATGAGGGTTAAAGCTTGGTGAAAAAGAAGGAACACCAAAAGTTATGCAAACATCTACAATATATAGTACTACCTGACCTGCCCCCCTGAAGTATCCCAAAACACTATGCAAACGGTAGTCTTCTTAACTCTCCTATAAGGTAGATACCATCCTGATTTTATAGAGAGGGAAACTGAGGCATAGCACATCCATTTGAATTTGCTCAAGGTCATTGAGAAAGACAGTGGGAGGAAAAAATTGCAATTTTGTTTTAAATTAAAAAAGTTGTTGACTTTTTTGACATTTCGTGGTTTGAGATATTTTCATGACATTTGTTTCCTTAGTTTCTGACCAGCAATGCCCAGGAGTCCTGAGTCTTGGTTCTTCATCCCATATATGTTCACTCGTGAACCTCATATTTTGGTGTTAGAAGGCTAAAGAGACAAAACAAATCCAGGTTTAGGTAATACAGGAACAGGCTCATGAAAGTATAACAATTACAGAGGAGCTGATTTCCTGTCTGCCTGCACACTCATAGAGCCAATGGGAAGTTGAATTCTAACAGTCAGACAACCCAAAGATAATATTCAAACAGACTTGAATAACACTGACCCCTGTGCAACATTAATTCATTCTGATATCAGACTGAAGGAATGATGCATAAATGAACAGCGTAGTTGGCAACAAGTCTTTACTTATTAATTTCAGGCCCACAGAACCTCCCATAATGTAAATATAACTGCGTACCTTCCCAGTATTACATTTTGAGATTCATTTTGTGATCACAAACTAGCTGCAAGCAAAAGGCCAAAATAATATGAAGGATGACAGCTGTGATTATAGGGAAGAGAGAGAGATTTTTTTTCCATGAAGTCAGTTAATATTTTTTGTTTGTTCATTTAAAATAAAAGTGCATCCTCAATTCCTTCACAACCTGTGTTGTTTGGATTAAAATCAATTGCCTGTGTACTGAACCTGCTGTTTTCATGTCACACTCTGTGTTACCAGGAAATGAAAGTGGAAGGCAGCTTGGGTGAAAGTGATCATGAAATCATAGAGTTCACAATTCTAAGGAAGGGTAGAAGGGAGAACAGCAAAATAGAGACACTAGATTTCAGGAAGGCGGATTTTGATAAGATCAGAGAGCTGACAGGTAAGGTCCCATGGGAATCAAGACTGAGGGTAAAAACAACTGAGGAGAGTTGGCAGTTTTTCAAAGGGACGTTATTAAGGGCCCAAAAGCAAGCTATTCTGCTGCGTAGGAAAGATAGAAAATATGGCAAAAAACCGCCTTGGCTTAACCACGAGATCTTGCATGATCTAAAAATAAAAAAGGAGCCCTATAAAAAATGGAAGTTAGGACATATTACAAAGGATGAATATAGGCAAACAACACAGGAATGCAGGGGCAAGATTACAAAGGCACAAAATGAGCTCAAACTAGCTACAGGAATAAAGGGAAACAAGAAGACTTTTTATAAATACATTAGAAGCAAGAGGAAGACCAAGGACAGGGTAGGCCCACTGCTCAGTGAGGAGGGTGAAACAGTAACAGGAAACTTGGAAATGGGAGAGATGCTTAATGACTTCTTTGTTTCGGTATTCACCGAGAAGTCTGAAGGATTGCCTTATATAGTGAATGCTAGTGGGAAGGGGGTAGGTCTAGAAGATAAAATAAAAAAAGAACAAGTTAAAAATCACCTAGAAAAGTTAGATGCCTGCAAGTCACCAGGGCCTGATGAAATGCATCCTAGAATATTCAAGGAGCTGATAGAGGAGGTATCTGAGCCTTTAGCTATCATCTTTGGAAAATCATGGGAGACAGGAGAGATTCCAGAAGACTGGAAAAGGGCAAATATAGTGCCCATCTATAAAAAGGGAAACAAGAACAACCCAGGAAACTACAGACCAGTTAGTTTAACTTCTGTGCCAGGAAAGATAATGGAGCAAGTAATTAAGGAAATCATCTGCAAACACTTGGAAGGTAGTAAGGTGATAGGGAACACCAGCATGGATTTGTAAAGAACAAATCATGTCAAACCAATCTGATAGCTTTCTTTGATAGGATAACAAGTCTTGTGGATAAGGGAGAAGCGGTGGATGTGGTATACCTAGACTTTAGTAAGGCATTTGATACGGTCTCACATGATATTCTTATCAATGAACTAGGCAAATACAACTTAGATGGGGCTACTATAAGGTGGGTGCATAACTGGCTGGATAACCGTACTCAGAGAGTAGTTATTAATGGTTCTCAATCCTGCTGGAAAGGTATAACAAGTCGGGGTCCGCAGGGGTCTGTTTTGGGACCAGCTCTGTTCAATATCTTCATCAACGATTTAGGTATTGGCATAGAAAGTACGCTTATTAAGTTTGCAGATGATACCAAGCTGGGAGGGGTTGCAACTGCTTTGGAGGACAAAATGATCTGGACAAATTGGAGAAATGGTCTGAGGTAAACAGGATGAAGTTTAATAAAGACAAATGCAAAGTGCTCCACTTAGAAAGGAACAATCAGTTTCATACATTGAGAATGGGAAGTGACTGTCTAGGAAGGAGTACAGCAGAAAGGGATCTAGGGGTTATAGTGGACCACAAGCTGAATATGAGTCAGCAGTGTGATGCTATTGCAAAAAAAGCAAACATGATTCTATTTTTGCTGTTGCAAAAAAAGCAAACATGCATTAACAGGTGTGTTGTGAGCAAGACACGAGAAGTCATTCTTTAGCTCTACTCTGTGCTGGCTATGCCTCAGTTGGAGTATTGTGTCCAGTTCTGGGCACCGCATTTCAAGAAAGATGTGGAGAAATTGGAGAGGGTCCAGAGAAGAGCAACAAGAATGATTAAGAACATGACCTAGGAAGGAAGGCTGAAAGAATTGGGTTTGTTTAGTTTAGAAAAGAGAAGATTGAGGGTGGACATGATAGCAGTTTTCAGTTATCTAAAAGGGTGTCATAAGGAAGAGGGAGAAAACTTGTTCATCTTGGCCTCTGAGGATAGAACAAGAAGCAATGGGCTTAAAGTGCAGCAAGGGAGATTTAGGTTGGACATTAGGAAATAGTTCCTAACTGTAAGGGTGGTCAAACACTGGAATAAATTGCCCAGGGAGGTTGTGGAATCTCTATCTCTGGAGATATTTAAGAGTAGGTTAGATAAATGTCTATCAGGGATGGTCTGGTCAGTACTTGGTCCTGCCATGAAGGCAGAGGACTAAACTCGATGACCTCTCGAGGTCCCTTCCAGTCCAAGTATTCTATGATTCTGTGATTCTAAATACTAGGAATCATCAGACAGTTCAGCTCGCTATGATATACTTATTGTACAGAAGCATATTGGCTCTTATTTTCTGGACTCTTCACTGGCTGAAAGGCATATTTAATTTTCAAGATATGTAAATTTAAAGGGGCAATGATAGGTTAGTAAGCTGTAAAGCATTCATCAATAACTATGCTACCACCATGCACAGTCCATTTGCGGCCTTCCCCTCGACATCTCTATAGAACTGGGGCTGCTTACACTCATCCTCACAATTCAGATTTAGTCCTATTCTCTACTCTCCTATCTGTGATACTTATGTAGACCTCACCATTTTTAACATATGTGTCCTCAGAATCCGTTTTTCCCTCTCCCTGCCTCTATATGGGAGGGGACTGTTGTTATCCTCATTTTACAAATGCAGGACTCATCCTTCATTCCATAACTTACTGTTTCACTTGATTTCTTTTCCCACTCTTCCCTCTATGACTTCTACTACATCCTAAGTTATTAAGATCCTCTCCTTGGCTCTCACTCCCATGCCTTCCTCCATCCTTCCCCAACCCAAATGATTCCTCAAATCACAGATGTTTGAAAGAAGAATGATAGGACAGTGACTAAAATGATGATTTCTGCTTGAGATTTTGCTCTGTCAGAGACTTCCTGTATGATTAAGGAGGAGGTGTTGCTTTGTGCTGTAAAAACATATACATATACTTCCTAACCATCGGGAAGGTTAAACACTGGAATAAATCACCTGGGGAGGTTGTGGAATTGCCATCATTGGACATATTGAAGAGCAGGTTAGATAAACATCCATCAGGGATGATCTAGATGATGCTTGGTTCTGCTGTAAGGGGAGGGGACTGGACTTGATGGCCTCTCAAGGCTCCTTCTAATTCTATAAGTCTATAATTTTATGGTAGGGCACGTCTACACAGCAGGGCTAAAGCTGAAATAAGCTACACAACTTCATTTACGTCAATTGCGTAGCTTAAGTCGAAATAGCTTATTTCGGCTTCTGGCACTGTCCACACAGCAGGAAGTCCAAGGTAGAGAACTCTTTCTCTGACTTCTCTTACTCCTTGTAAAATGAAGGTTACAGGAGTTGGAGTAAGAATTACTCCAGCTCACCATTATGTTGAAATAACAGCTTGTAGTGTAGATGTGGACTATGTTATTTCGGAATAATGACAGTTATTCCGAAATAACACTGCTGCGTAGACGTACCCATGCTGAGCAAGTCACTTAGGACTAATTCAGGAAGTTGCTTAGACATTGCTATGCTCAGTGGAGAACCACCTAATCGAGTTAGGAGGATTTTGGGGGAGAAATATATCAAAGATTGTGAAGTTGGAGGATATGGAAGTAATTTATCTTTTAAAAAAGTTGCCTCTTATCTGTGAGACATCGAGGTATGATAACTTAGGATTTTTTTAAATGATCATTAGGCACTATTGCTCCACACAAATCCATCAGACAGTATGTTTAGTAGGCAGTTAAATAGTTACAAATTGTTAAAGAAAAAAGTTTGTAATAAATCAATAAGGGCTGCAATCAAAATCAAAGTTGAGCCAGACAGAACTTCATGCTTTCTGGAATACTGAATCGAAACTAGATAAAAAGATACTGACAAAAGTCTTTAAATAAATATTCAAATGGAATTACAGTGAATGCTGCTTTGATTTTTTCCCCCTTTTTAATGCAAACACTAAAGAAAATGAAGCAGTAAATATAGGTATACAATGTTCTTCCCTAAGCAAATATTGTAGAAGAATAACAAAATTTCAGATTTAAAAAAAAATACGAACTTCCTAAATAAACCAAAGAATAAGATTTGAAAAGGATTTTAAATTAATTAAGTGATAATCTGCAAGGTATCAAGACTAATTGTAATGTACACAAAGGCCCCTTTTCCATCAATTTAGCAAAGTGAAGTGTCCAACATATATGCGTAAATATAATATACCTCCACTTTAAGGACTGTTATATTAATTTAGATGGATTAAAGAAGCCCAAAGAGTCAAAGACGCTAACATAATCCAGTCACCGAACAACATTAAATAGTTTTAAATCAGGTTTTGTGTTTGGTATACAGAGACCTCAGATTGTTTAGTATCATGGCAAACCCACCATTAAAATCCTTTTAAATTTTAATTAAAGATATGAACAAGAAAGAAAATAGTTAAAGCATTTGAAATACGAAGTATTATATAAAGGCTTTTATTTTAACAACAGCCCTTGTTCCCATTCCCTTTAGCTGGAAAGAAAAAGTCTCTCTTTGACAATCTCTTAGATGGTATTAAAGACTGTAATAACAGTCCTTTTTGGGGAAAAAAAGAGAAGTTGGGCTGGAGCTGTTATTGTTCCTATTGTTAAAGTCTGATCTAGTTTACTAAAAGATAAAACAAGACAAGCACCTACAAAAAGGAGAGAGAAAAGAACCCCAAAGAGAAAATGCAGTTTCTGTCTCTGGTGTTGACTCATGTGCAACCCCCACTGCTGGAAAAACACAGGCACAGCACAGCATCCTAACAGCCACTCTAAGACCTGGCCAACCCATAGAGCATCAGTAGAGTTCTGCACAAATACAAAATGTGTATCTATATCCACATCCGCAAAAGTGAGCCATGAACATCTGCACCCATATCCACGGGTGCAGATACCCATGGATATAAAATGGGTTCTAAGCATCAGGTGGTTTAGAGTATTGCTTTTTGCTGCCTTTTTGGTCACAGGCTTACAGCAGTGTTTCAAAGTATGCAGTCTTGCCCAACTACACCACACTTTTTTTAAGCTGAAGGAAAAAGGAAAAAGAGGGAAGGAGAGTGAGTGAGTTTGAGATTGAGAGAGAGTGGGTAGAGGTGGTGATGCCTCTGGATTTATCTCTTTGGCCCGTCTAGGCAGGACATCTCTTGGGATCTGGATGATGATGGTCCAGGATTGCAACAGATGGTGGGAATGACAGAATAGTGAAATTTGCTCCGTTACCCAGTTTATTCCCCAAAGTTTCTTGAAGGACACCAAAACAGAATGATGGGTGAAATAGCTCATTTTGTCCACCAATTAATCATAAGTTCAAACCCATCAATTTTGATTTGCTGATTCCTGGTTCCACACTTATCTCTTTTACCAAGTATGATCATAACACAGTCCTTGAGCTGAAGCTGTAAGTTTTTTTTCTTTGGACTATTTCAGACTTTCTGTCTTGTTTTTGTACCTTTACTCATCAACATTTACTGTTATAGCTTATTGAGACATCTTATGAATTTACATCCACTTTTCTACAGTTGAACTGACAATTAGGGCAAATTTGTAAGACTAATTATCACAAGACGACACTTTGCATTGCCACAGAGAAGGGTGAAGCATCTTAGGGCTAGATTCATAGAGGGGATATACAGAAGTATAGGATTAGAAGTGATCACAAGGGTCATCTAGTCTAACCCTTTGTTAAGATTCAGGATTTGTTGTGGTTAAACCATCCAGTCTCCTTTCGAAAACCTCCAGTGAAGGAGGTTCCATGACCTCCCTAAGCAGTCTGCTCCATTGTCCTACTGCTCTTATGTTTGGGAGATTTTTCCTGAGAGCTAATCTAAATCTGCTATGCTGTAGTTAGAACCCATTGCCACTTGTCCTGACCTCTGTGGCAAGAGCAAACTTTTCTTCATCTTTTTTATGACAGCCTTTCAAATATTTGAAGGACACTATCACATTCACTTAAATTTCCTCTTTTCCAAACTAAAGATGCCCAGTTCCTTCAGCCTTTGTTTATGAGGCTACCATGCTATCCCTTTGTCACTCTCCTCTGTATCCTTTTCACTTTTTGTACATCCTTTCTATTTGTTAGTGATGAGTAGAAAGGTAATATCTCTTGCGGCTTGCAGGCTATGGCTCTGTTAATGCAACAATAATTTGCATTTGATTTTTTTTTTTGCAATGGTACTGCATCATTGCCTCTTGTTGAGGTAGTAATCCACCACAACTTGCAGATCCTTCTGAGCAATGTTGCTGCCATGCCAGTTATCCACCATTGTGTACTTGTGCATTTGTTTTGTGGGAGGTTTTGTGTGTGTGATGTAAGTAAACAAAAGTACTTACTGGTATAGAAGGAGGAGGACACACCAAATAAGGGGGAGTATGTAACCTCCCCACATGACCCCCCATGTGAGTGTATCTCACTCCCAGCCTGGGACCTCCACAGTCTTCTCCTGCCCTATCTCTCCCCATTCCACGTTATCTGGGGGGAGAGAGGGCTGGGGCAGTATGGCAACCAGATAAGCCGTGGGCATTCTGCTCCTTTCCTCTCTGCCCTTCCCAGCAGGAACAGAACTCCCAGCCCTGCCCTTGTCCCTCCATAGAGCTGTCCGTGTGTGCACAGGGCTTGTGCCGGGGTCGGGGGTGGGGGAGCTAGCAGGCTTGCTCCTTTCCCACTGCACCTCCCAAAGGGGAAAGGAGCAGCAAGTCTGCCATTCCTCGGGCTGCAGTGCTGTAACATTCCCAGTCCAATCCCCCAGATGCCAGTCCTGTACACAGAGGCATGGCAGACAGTGGAGGGACTGGGGATGGCTGGCAGAGAGTCGTACAAAGTACTGGCTAAAAATAACTTGCCATTATGTCATACCAGACCATACAGGCCCACTTGCACCACTGTTTTTTTTCCCCTTCCCTGAAGCTTTGTCCACACTGGCAACTGAGGGTGTGTCTAGACTACAGGGATTTTTTGAAAAAAGTGGCCTTTTTCCAAAAAATCTTTACCTTCATCTAGACTACCCCCGCATTCTGTTGACAATAAATTGAAAGACCGTGGCGGTTTTTTCGACTGCAGTAAACCTTGTTTTATGAGGAATAATGCCTTTTTTCAAAAGTGTTCTTTCGAAAAAAGGCACTATGTAATGCAAACTGTGGTTTTTCGAAAGAGAGCATCCAGACTGCCTGGGTACTCTCTTTCGAAAAAGCAGCTTGCTTTTTCGAAAGAACTGGTTGTAGTTTAGACGCTCTTTTTCGAAAAAGCCTTTTTTGAAAGAGGCTTGCAGTCTAGACGTAGCCTGAGTGACAAAGCTTTTGTCTTTCATAGGTGCTTAACCCCCCCCCCCCATAACAAAAGCTCCTCCTCCCTCCAAAAAATGTCCCCCAAAACAAAAACAAATACATGATGCGGTTGACTTTTTCTACAGTTACTGCAAGTTGCATTTTTATTCTTGGTACCAAAGTCAGAACATTCAGACCTTTGTACTCAATAATGGTCTTGTCACAGACTAATCCTAATGCTTAAACTATCTTGTCCTCTTAGCTCAGGGGTTAGCAACCTTTGGCTCTCAGCCCATCAGGGTAATCCGCTGGCAGGCCTCAAGACAGTGTGCTGACATTGACAGTTCACAATCACAGCTCCCAGTGGCCATGGTTTACCATTCCTGGCTAATGGGAGTTGCAGGAAGTGGCAGCCAGCATGTTCCTGCAGCCCACACCACTTCCCACACGTCCATTGGTCAGGAATGGCGAATTGCAGCCTCTACAAGCTGCAGGGAGGCCATGTTTATGGGTAGTCAATGTCAGCACAATATCTTGTGGTCTGCCAGAGTATTACCCTGATGGGCCACCAAAAATAGCCTTATTCTAGCTTTAGTCCATTTTGCTTGCTTAAAAATGTCTGTTAGGAGCTTTGATTTTCAGTTCATGGTGTCTGTCTTATGTTTCCTCATCTATATGGAAAAGTCACTTTTGGAAGTCCAAGTTAACTCAGAGGTCATGGCCATGGTAACTGGCCTTCAAAAGAAAATCAAGCACAGCTGATATTTGAGACTGTGCCCTCTCACATCCAGCACTTTCAAGATCAAGTCTCACTGTTAACTCCTTTTGGTTTCCTATTGCAGCCCAATTATAGTTTTGCCTGGTATTACTTTGTAATAGTGTACAGGCAGATGTCACCCAACTGTAGTAGAAGCTGCACGGTGTGCCCCCTGTACATGTATCAGAACAACAGCAGACCCAAAGAACATTAGCTATTGCCAGCAAACTTCATTTCCTTGCATTTTCAGCCTGTGTCTGGGCTACCACTTTTAAATTCATTTTTTGAAGCCAGAGGATCAGATTCTCAAACCCACGAAAGCTTTGATTCTTGGAGATGACTTATGCATATGCTTCATTTTACACATGAGTAGCTCAATGATTATAAAGCTGACATATGCATTGGTGTTTGCAGGATCGAGGCCGACATTTAATTTGACCTACTCCATTTGCTAATGGAGGCTTCCATAAATACCACAGAATTTATGTCTCCTTTTGAACACATTTGCAAGATATTTCGAATCCCATTCTCTTCCCCTTGAAGTTAATAGGAAAACTGCCATGCACTTCAATAGGAGAAGGATGAAGCTTTCTCTTCCAAAGAGACTGACTGAAGCAGAAATCTCTCTTTTTGGACCAATTTAATTTCCTTATCGAACTGCACATTTAGGCTATTTTATTAGCCATTTAGAGTGGAAATTCATCAACTGCATTTCCCCCCAGAATGGTGCTTTCTTCATTCGCACTCGCCTAATTTAAAAATAAAAATCATTCTGACTGTGGAGTTCTCCAAAGGACACTTTTACCCAGAAGGTTTCTCTTTTCTTTGCTTTGACAAAACACCTGAAACTGAATCATTATTTTGGCTTTTTCGAGTTACAAGTGTGGTGTTTTTTCCCCCCATCTACTTTTCATCCTCTGTGCAATCAAGCATGTAGTTCCTAATCTTGTGGAACATTTGAAAATGACGATTCATTGTTAGGAGCACCGAGCTGGTCATTAAAATTTAAAGCAAGGTTATCAGAGTTATTTCACTTCTGGTCTTTGAGGTAGATTTGAAGAATGACTTACAGCCAATTATTGCTTGGCCTGACTTGTGGTCTCTTCAACCCTCCACTACTCTCATCTCTCTCCCCCTCCCCCTCTTTTTTTTTTAAGCAAGCTTCTGGGATGACTTTGCCCTGTGGATCAAGTAAAATTCTGAAGACTCCATCTGACTATTAGTAAGTGCCTTTCAGGAGCAAATTATAATATGACAGCTCTCTGTTCACTTGTATGGTGTTTTCATTAGGTTTTTTGGGGGGGAGGGGCAAAAGCAGGGTCCTCCAGCATCATATTCCTAAATACCAATGAGAGAGACTAACATAAAGACATTTTCAATGATCCTTTAAAATCAATGCTAAAAAGTAAGTAAATGAAGGCTTTTATTTTGCCCTAAATTTGCTGCCAATATACCAGATAGCCATAATAAAATATTCACATAAAATATGTAAAACCTGTATAACACCTTTCAGCCTGAAGGATCATAAAGTGATATACATACTAGGGACCTATTGTTACAATCGGGTTAATTCCATGTACACTTTCATCTGCAAAGAGCCACACTCCATTTAGGGAGGCTCTAGGCCAGCACAGGGGTCCTCAGCTAAATTACTTGTAAACTGCACAGGGCAGGGACTTGTGGTAGCTGGAGGAGGGCCACCCAACACACACCCTCACTTCCAACTTAGTCTGCACTCCAACATGCCATGGCTGGGATCACCTGGCTCCGGCGCATCTCCTGCTGTAGCTGTGGAGGCCTAGCCCCAATCCTTCTGGGGTGGCCCCAGCCCCAATTCTGCCACTGCCATGGTGGTCTGGCCCCAGCCATGATCCTGCCCCACAACCCAGCTGCAGCTGGGGAAGCTCAGAACTGGGGCTGCCTTGGTGTGGAGAAGTACCATTTCCCCTCCCCAGCCCAGGTGCTGCTGTGAGGAGAGAGACCCGTGAGGAATCCTCTCTCCTTTCAGTAGCCCCAGAGCACCATCCTTCACCCCAAAGTCCTCCTGAACCCACACCCCCAAAGCCTGCACTACCAGCTGAAGCCTTCATACTTTTGAACACCAACCCTCTGTCTCAGCTCTGGGCCCTTCGTCCCTGGCCTCACCCCAGAGCCTGCACCTCCAGCTAGAGCCCTCACAGCCATACATCCCAACCATTTTCCCCCTGCCTGAACGCCCTCTCACACTCCAAACTCCTTGGCCCCAACCCCGCCACCTCAATTTTGTTATGTGCACCAATATGAAGGTGATGTGTTGCATGTCTACTCTGTATTGATGCACACAACAAAATTAATTCTGCTCAGGGACAGAAAAAATTAAAGAGAACACTGATCCTCAGTAGCAAAGCGAATACAGGATTGTCACATGGAGAAGTAGAAAACTGATTGACACACAGATCAGTGCCCCTTAGCTGGCTGAGGAGGAATTGCTGGTCAACTGCCCTTTCCCTTATTAACCATTATGTGGGACACACAGAGCCTCTTTTTTAAGGTTTCATTTAAAAATCCATCCCTGGCATAGAAAGAGCACAATGGCCACATCATTGCAAGGGAGTGACAAGTAGTTTTGTCCTGATATGTCTGAATTATTAACCTTTCACATCCATATGAAGAACCTCAGAACTGGATGAAAAATCTGGTGAGTATGCACGAGTTCCCAGCCCAGTCATTTCGCCACAAGCCATTCGTCTGCTGAACGTTCCAAAATGAAATATTTATTCAGACACCCTGGTGGTACCCTTTAAAGGTGGTTGCCTTTGCTGGGGAAGAAGCACAGATGGCTCCATTCACTCAGGCTACATTCTTTGCACATCACCAGTTAATTTGCTTCATTCCCATTTCTCAGCAAGCCTTTTGGAGCCTGTGGTTATCAGACCTGCAAGGCCACACCTGTGGCTGTGCACAGCTTGCTCGGTGCTGCAGACTCTCAAGGGAAAGGTTCAGCACTAAGGCAACGGATGGGAAAGTGGGTTTTTGCATTCCCTCTAACCTGCACTCTGTGTGCATGCCACATGGTGTGAATCATAAATGCAGAAAAACAACATTCCCTTGGAGAAGGCTGGCACAGCAGGAAGGTGGCAGTTTGAGCAAACATTTCTAGTACAATCCTGAAACAGAGGAGGCAGAGGAAGTTGAAAGGAGAACTGCTCCAAGAATTAGGAGGCTTTGTGTGTTGACTGCTAGGGGCTAGCTGTGCTGATGAAGGGGTAGTCCACGGCTGGACTGCTCTGGAAGAAGAACATGAATTAAGACTCACGATAAACTCCTCCCCCGTGTTCCCTTCACTTCTTTTGATGGAGTGTCTTAGTCTCCTGTATGTGCCCAGCCAACTATCTTGACAGGTCAGTAGAGGGGGTGGAACCAGAGCTTACTCCTGGTCCCCTACCTACCCACTTGTTTGCAGTGTTTGAACAGGCTTCTCTGGCTACAATTACAATCATAACAGGTTGAAATAAGGGGGGGAGGGGGAACTCCTGCATTCCCCTCCCCCCCCCATACTACCTTCAAAGCTAAGTAAGGCCTGTGACGATCAAGCCATATATGGTGCAGCTGCCCTCCAAATGTTTCACTAAATATTGGCTGTCCATGCTTTTCCTGAGCAGATATGGGTTGCATGAACCACAAGCTACAAGTCAAATGGTAATGCAGAGAATCTACCAGGATTTACATCTTCTAATCCTTTGCAATGTTCTAAGACGATTCTTCTGCTGGAATGCAAACTCTGCTGTAACTAGCGGATTACATTGGCAATCCTACAGCAAGGCACACAGCAACAGGGATTATCTCCAATGACATTATCCTTGCTACAGATTTTGGAAGAGTATCTTTCTTGCATGACAGTCTGAGACAGTGCTGCTTGTTCTACGTGAGTAATGTCTTTCATGCAATTCAGGTGTAGACCTTGTGCTGTGCCTTGCTGCAGTGCCTATGCCTCCAGTTGTCCTATTTTCACATGACTCTGTTTCTGGAGGACAGTCAGTTCTTGGCCTAGCTTGGTTAAGCCCTTCACTGCCTCCAGCACCACATGATCTGGGGTACTTCTGGGTGGAGGTTCCCCAGGAGCAGCCTACATAGCACCATCTGACAGGGCAGCTGGTTGCAGACTGTTTATCCTCTGGACTGGCCTATCCATACTACCCTCTATGTTCCTTTCCCCGGGCCAGCTGACACAGTTCTCCTTACAACTGTCGGAATGTCATGTAGCAGGGCTGCATAGGTGCCAATATCTTCCATACTTCTAGGTTCCGGATGCCCCACTTTAACTGCTGTGCCATTCAGGGAAAGTCTGGCCCTCTCAGAGCTTCTGCTCTACTATCCGCAGTAGGGCTTCTAACTCGATAGAATGAGGCTGTCTCCATAGAGCTTTGGTATCTCTCATAAAATTCTGCTATGGGGTCCAATGACAAATGACAGACACTGTATTCTGTTCTAAGCTCTTCAATAGTTTGGGCTGGAAACTGCTCCTGAGGTGGCAGATTAAGGAATAATTTATGCCCCCCACCCATTAGGTATCTGACAAGGGTGGGGAACTTCAAAGGTTAGGTGGCAGATTAAGGACTAATTTATGTCCCCCCATTAGGTATCTGACAAGGTTGGGGAACTTCAAAGGTTAGGTGGCAGATTAAGGACTAATTTATGCCCCCCATTAGGTATCTGACAAGGGTAGGGAACTTCAAAGGTTCAGGAATACCAATAGCTGCTAGCAGGTACTCTATCTTTTATCCAGTCCTCGATATCTACCGTGCAATCTGCATCACCGCTGATGAGATAAACCCCACGAATTTGGAGGTATGGCACTGCCATATTGCTCCCTAAGGTTTCTCCCCAACATCTTCACCCTTAGCAACAGGAGTCTCTTGGCCCCAAAACCCCATTGGGGATCTCTACTTTCACTGACACCAAACCAGGGTCCTATCAACCCTCCTGGGCTCTATGCTGTGAATCCATGCTGGCCTGGTTCTCTGGTGGACAGATTCCCAACTCTGTGCAAAATAATTAAACTTCCCCTGTCTGAGTCACGGCACCAATAGCTAAAAAAATGTAGCCCCTCCTGTTCACTAGCCCAGTATGAGGTTATTCAATGTAGGGGAAGCCTTGTGACTTCTTGCACAACTCTGGGGGTATGTCTACACTACAAAGTTAATTCGAACTAACAGCCGTTAGTTCGAATTAACTTTCATAGGTGCTACACATGCAAACCGCTAGTTCGAACTTAATTCGAACTAGTGGAGCGCTTAATTCTAACTAAGTAAACCTCATTCTACGAGGACTAACACCTACTTTGAATTAAGAGTTCGAATTAAGGGCTGTGTAGCCACTTAATTCAAACTAGTTGGAGGCTAGCCCTTCCCAGCTTGCCCTGGTGGCCACTCTGAGCCAAACCAGGGAAACTCTTCTGCCCCCCTCCCGGCCTCGGAGTCCTTAAAGGGGCACGGTCTGGCTACACTGCTCGTGCCAGCTGCAAGCCTGCCAGCACCCAGCCAGCAGACCCTGCACCTGGCACGGCATGAGCCAGCCACTCGCTGCCACCCAGCCCTCTGCCTCTTCCCAGGACCAGGCTGGCGGCTCCCAGGAGCCTGCCCGGGGCCGCAAGAGGTGGGTGCCCGCCTGGTCTAGTGTGGAGATCGTGGACCTCATCGAGGTTTGGGGGGAAGCCTCCAACGTCCACGATCTCCGCACTAGCCACAGGAACGTGGCCGTCTACAGCCGCATGGCTGCCAGCCTGGCCACCAGAGGCCACATGCGGACCCGGGAGCAGGTCCGCTGCAAAATCAAGGACCTGCGGCAGGCCTACTCCAGGGCCTCCCAGCCAGGGGCCAACCCGGAGGCATGCCCTCATTATGAAGCCCTGGACCGCATCCTGGGGGCTCACGCAGTCCATGCCCCCGGGTGGTGATAGACCCCGGGGCAGCGGGACCCGTCCCTGACACCGAGGAGGAGGAGGAGGACGCCGAGAGCCAGGAGCCTGCAGGGAGCCTGCCCAGGACCAGGACCCCCGAGGCATCCCACAGAGCACATCGGCTGTGTTGTCCGAGGCCGAGGAGGGCTCCACATGTGAGTGCCATCATGCTCCCCTTATGTGTACAGGGGGGTGGGGGGAGAGGGAGCCCAGGGACTGTGCGCCTGGGCCTTGCCCACCATGGAGCAGCAGCTGGGTGTCATGCAGGGGCCCTGGCCCATTCCCCACACGCCGACCTCGCCTTGCACAGGGGGGCTGGGTTTCACCCACTGTGTCCCCAGGGAGAACTGACCACTGCTCTTGTTTCACCACAGCTGCAGCACCTGGGACTGCAGGGCGCACCACCCCGCCTGCAACAGCCACCCTCACCCGGGCCAGCAGGTGCACCAGGAACCTGGAGGACTACCACCGGCGACACCTGTGGCTACTGAAGCACCAGCTCTGCACCCAGGACCACTGGGTCCGGGAGGACCTGCGGCTGCGGCAGCAGAGCTTGGAGGCACTGGAGGAGCAGGGCCGTGCCCTCAGAGGCCACCTCCAGACCCTGGTGGACAGGTTCCTGCCTCCTCCTGCTCCAGCCCCTGTGGCCGCCCCAGCTCTCGCTCCTCCTCCCACCCCTGTTCCCCCTCCTGCTTCCTCCGCACCCCTCGTTCCTCCTGCCCCACCCTCCGCACCCACTCCCCCCCGACACCCACGCACCCGCACTGCTGCGAGATGGGAGAGCCAGCAGGACCCCGAGCCCTGAGCTTTCCCTTCCCTTCCTCCCCTTCCTCCCCCTTCCAGCTCCCTCCTCCCAGGTTTCCCCCTCCCCTCTCCCACCCTTATTCTCCCCCTTCCCCCACCCCAGTTATATACAATAAAAAGAGATTGTTGTTTGCAAAACAGGTGTCTTTATTTAACATTAGGAAGGGGGGTTAGGGAGAGGAAAGGGGAAGGAGGGGAGGGTGGAAGAAGGCTCCAATGGGGCATGCAGGGAGAGTTCAGTCCTCCTCCTCCACCAGGAAGGTCTCCCGCAGGGCTTCCCAGATCTGGACGGCCCCCCGCTGGGCCTCCCGGACGGCGGCGGTGCGGGGCTGAGCGTAGTGGCCAGCCATGCGCTCAGCCTCAGCCATCCAGGCTGGCAGGAAAGCCTCCCCCTTCCGCTCGCACAAATTGTGCAGCACGCCACATGCTGCCACCACGGGAGGGATATTGTGCTCGGCGAGGTCAAGGCGGATGAGGAGGCACCTAAATCTGGCTTTCAGTCGTCCGAAGGCCCCCTTGACCACAATGCGGGCCCTGGTGAGCCTGGCATTGAAGGCCTGGCGGGAGGGGTTGAGGTGCCCCGTGTACCGCTTCATCAGCCAGGGCTGTAGGGGGTAGGCCGCATCCCCCACCAGGCAGATGGGCATGTCCACGTCCCCGACCCTGATGTGCCGGTCGGGAAAGAAGGTCCCGGCGTGCAGCCTCTGGCACATGGAGGAGTTGCGGAACACCCTGGCATCGTGTGCCTTGCCGGACCAGCCCACATTAATGTCCGTGAACTGGCCCCGGTGGTCAGACATGGCCTGCAGGAGGATGGAGAAGTACCCCTTGTGGTTGATGTACTGGGAGGCCTGGTGTTCCGGGGCACGGATGGGGATGTGCGTCCCATCGATGGCCCCCCCGCAGTTGGGGAAGCCAAGGGCGCCGAACCCCTGGATGATGGTGTCCGGATCGCTGAGGCAGACCACCCTGCAGAGCAGCACCCGGTTGATGGCCTTGACCACCTGCAGAGAGACGCAGCAAACCGCGAATCACTGGGGCGCCCGGGTGGCTGGGAGTGTTCGTTCCCTGGCACTGCCCCGCGCCCCACTCCCAGAAGCAACCTCCACTGAGATCCTGGCCACCGCCGGCAGCCTGTAGTACGGCCGGGACAGACCGAACCCTCCCGTGGGGGGCAGTGTTGCCTCTTCCCCCGCCCCCATTTTCCCTGGGGCAGCCCATTCCCTCCTTGCAGCTCCCCTCTCCCCTGGCCCAGTGGCCGGTGAGTGCTGTACCTGCGTGAGTACTGCTCCGACGGTGGATCTCCCCATGCCGAACTGGTTCCCGACGGATTGGTAGCTGTCCGGCATGGAAAGCTTCCACAGGGCGATGGCCACACACTTCTGGAGGGGGATGGCGGGCCTCACGTGAGTGTCCCGTTGCTGCAGAGCAGGGGCGAGCCACTCGCAGAGCTCCAGGAAGGTGTCCCTCTTCATCCTGAAGTTCTGGGTCCACTGTCTGTCTCCCCAGCGCTCCAGGACGATGCGGTCCCACCAGTCGCTGCTGGTGTCCAGACGCGAGATGTGGCGGAGCACGCTGGTGTCCGGCCGCTGCTGCGGCTCCTCCACGGCCCCCAGGGAGGCCAGGTGGAGAGGCAGGGGGCTGACGTGCACCAAGTGGTGCCAGGCAGCCTCCAGCCATTGCTGGCAGGCTTGCAGCAGCAAGTCCAAAAACTGGAGCAGAATGCCCAGGGCGAGCTCTGGCTCCATGGTGCCAACTGCGGCGGCGTCCCCAATGGGAACCACCGACACAGGCAGGCACAGAGGAAAACACTTTGCTGTCCCTCGGCGAGGTAGGCAAGCAAGCGGAGAAGCTGAGAACCGGCTGTCCAGGGGGGTCCCTTTAAGCACGAGCCTCAGATAGCCTCAGACAGCAGCCACACAAAGCAACTACTGACCTGATGCCCTGCCGGAACCGGTTTCAGCTGCCCTTAAATGCGACCCAGCGTCCAATCAGTGTGGACGCGCTAGTTCGAATTAGCAAAACGCTAATTCAAATTAGTTTTTGGGTCTAGATGCGTTAGTTCGAATTAACTAATTCGAACTAAGTTAGTTCGAATTAACTTTGTAGTATAGACATACCCTGAGGGACTAGGCCTGAGGCTCCTTTCTGTGCTCTGTGTTGTATGTCAGCGTGTGTGCCCCTCACACTAGACCCACTCAGACAAACCACCAGGAACAGGCTTTATTCTGTGAAGAACATGGAACAGGATTACAGATCAGTGGCCTCCTCCCTGCTTGCAGCCTATGTGTTCCCATCTCATTTAGTGCTGAGACCCTGCTGGAGGGCAGAGGGTACAGCCTGGCAGGAACCATGTTTCCCAGCATGCCACAGTTGGTAGTCCACCACATGTAGTTCCAAGGTCTGCTCCTGAAGCACACTGTTCCCCCTAAAGATACTTATATACTGTAATAAAGTCATCCTTTAAGCTTTTCTTTGTGACACGATCAGTTCTTGGGGAAGCATCACAAGTCGGGGGTGTCATAACTCAAACCCTCATTTACAATAGGTGTTGTGCGCTCTCGTAAATACGGACCAAGGACATAAGTTGGGGGTTTTCTACCCCTTCTGCACTTACAAAAATGGTTGTAAGTGTCGGGGGGGAGGGGGAAGTCGCATCTTGGGGGTTTCCTGTACTAAATACACAGAGGTCTTTCAGTTTATCACTGAGGCATGTTGTCTAATTCTTTAATCATTCTTTTGGCTCTTCCCTGAGCATCTTCAACTTATCAATATCCTTTCTGCACCAGAAATGGACATATCATTCCAGGAGTGGTTTAACCAGTGCCAAATACAGAGGATAAATCACCTCTCTGCTCCTACTCGAGATTCTCTCATTGGGAGCTCATGTTCAGATGATTAGCCATTAGTCACTACTGCCCAAGATGGAATCTTTCATTCTGTAAGTATGGCCAACATTCTTTGTTCCTAGATGTAAACACAGTATTAAAATGCATAGTGCTTGCTTCTACCCCCATTCTTCTAGAAATGCAGATCTATATGAATCAGTGACCTAACCTTTTCATTATTTATCACTCCCCCCCAGTTTTTGGATCACTTGCAAACTTATCAGCAATGCTTTAATGTTTTCTTCCAGGATCTTGAAAAAAAATGTTAAACAACATAAAGACAAGAACCAATTCCTTTAGGACTCCATTGGAAAAACATAAGAATGACCATACTAAGTCAGACCTAACGTCCATCTGGCTCAGTCTTCTGTTTGCTGACAGTGGCCAATGCCAGATGCCCCAGGGAGAGTAAACACAACAGGTAGTCCTCACATTATCCCTCTCCTTTCATCCATTTCCAGAGAAACAGGGTAAGGACACCATTCCTACCCACCCTGGCTAATAGCCATTGATGGACTTAACCTCAATGACACCTCTCTGATGATGATTCCCCCTTGAAAATTACATTTTGAGACTTATCAGTTAGTTATATTTTAATTCATTTAATGTGTGCCATATTCATTTTATGTGATTCTAGTTTTTTTTTTAATCAAAATGTTGTGCAGCAACTAAGCCCACCAGTGAGGGAGACAAAGAGGGCAACAGCAGCTCCGGTGGTGCAAGGAGCTCCAGGCCCTATGGACCACTGCTGGAGTGCCATGTGGCATGATCTGAGTCGCTCTGAGGGGTGGGGGGTGATGGTGGTGTGGTGCACTCTGGGTGGTGCTGATGGCTGAATGTGTTGGCTCTGCCTCTTCCTGAAGCACAGAGCCTCCCACCCCCAACACACACACACCATGTCCAGGGGCTTAGCATGTCTGTTGTCTCTACTGGCAGGGACAACTTAGCCATCTGCCTCTCCTTCCTGGTCAGCTCCCAATGTACAAACTCCTGGAAATTTTGGACCCTGGGAATTCCAGATTGGAATTTTGTAGCTTGGATCTATTTTGCACTGGGTATATCCAGGTAAACTCCATATATTCTCCATACACTCACTTGAAATAGTCCCTGGTTTGCTGGAAATATTTGTGAGCTTCAGCAAACTTTTCAGTGATATGCATATCCAAACGGTGACCTTGAAATCAAATCTGTCTTTACACAGATGTATCCAGTTAGAGGTCAGGGCTATTGTTTGTAGTGTAATTAAGTTCCAGACCAGTCTAAGATGCTTCTCTATTTCATTGCAAACACAACACACAATTTTAGCCAATACCACTACACGTTATGCTCAAGTTTTTGCATCATGTTAAAGAATTAGATTCTTTTGATGTTGTTCATGCTGATTAGAACTCAGCTGGAGTATTGTGTCCAGTTCTGGGCACCACATTTCAGGAAAGATGTGGACAAATTGGAGGAAGCCGAGAGGAAAGCAACAAAAATTGTTAACATTCTTGAAAATATGACCTAGGATGGAAGCTCGAAAAAAATGGATTTGTTTAGTCTGGAGAAAAGAAGATTGTAATGGGAACATGATAACAGTTTTCAAGTTCATAAAACATTCTTAAAAAAGAAGGAAGAAAAATTGTCCTTGTTAACCACTGATGACAGGAAAAGATATAATGGGTTTAAATTGTCTCAAGAGAGATTTGGCTTGGACAACAGGAAAAGTTTTTTGCTAGGGTAAATAAGTACTGTAATAAATTGCCTAGGTAAGTTGTGAAATCTCTGTGACTGGAACAGGGTAGACAAACACCTGCCAGAGATGGTCTAGATCGGGGTACTTAACTTTGGAAGCCCCGGGGGCCACAATGATACCCACAGCACATGCTGAGGGCCGCAACTTAAGCACGGTTGCATATATATGCAAATATATGCAAATAGCTTCTTTGATACTGACTGGCATGAATACAAAGATTAAGGCAAGACTACACAACATGCAGGCCCCATTTAAGTCAGATTTACTGATATTAAAAAAATGCAATATTTACCCGATTTCTACCCATATGACAACACTTTTAATGAGCAATGACAGTTCAGCAATTTAACTACTGAAACACATATCAATAGAAGACCATTATATTGATTACTACCCAAGCCCCAGCCCCAGCACAGACCTTTCTCACCCTGGCCTCGCTGCCTAGCTCCGCTGCCACCTCGCTGTCTCACTGCCCAGCTCTGCCACGCCTTGCCACGTGCCTCTTGCCGTCCCCAGCAGCTCCTGTGCACATGTCGACGTGTCATGGCTCGTGGAGACACTGCCACTGTAGCAGATGCTGCAGGCGTGCTTTGCCGTCGCCTTTTGCCACCTCCTGCCCCTCCCCCCCATCAGCCAGCAGCTCCCACGCACGTGCTGATGCAGCTCTGCTTGCGGGGGGGCGCTGCCACTGTGGTAGACACAGCAGGCGTGCTCTGCCGCCGCCTTAAGGTCCCCCCTCCCTCCTGCCAGCCGGCAGCTCCTGCGCACACAGCCTGGCTCAAAGCTACCCTGTTCTACCATGAGAGCAGGGTACTGAATCAGAAAATCTCTCAAGGTCCCTTTCAGTCCTATGAATCGATGGTTCTTTGAATAAGCCTTGAAATCACAAGAACAAGTCACCACATGGGAAACTCCAAATCACCACCAACCTGCTATCGCCTGAAATAAATCAAATCCTAAACATAAACAAAAACCAAAGTACATCCATGACAGCCCTAACCCCCCCACATACATTTCCTTCTTGCCTTCAAGATGCTCAAATACCACAGTGATGGGAAGCAGAGTAAAAATTCCTGATATGTTTACAACTAATGGAAATGCCATGAGCCTTCTGTGTATGTTCCGTAGGAAAATGTAATCACCTTTTCACATGTATTGTGATCAAGATACTATTTGAATGTAGAGCTCTTAGAAGGCTGACTGTAGCTATATATGCAAATCACGAGTCATATTATCTGTAAAACTTTATACCTTCTTCCCCCTCCCCCGGCACTTTTTGTTGTAACCATTTTTGTTGCAGTTGGCTGGGCATCTTTATAGCTGCCTTTTAACTTTACAGAAATTTAACAGAGAAATGCAATAAAAACATTTTTAAAATGAATTCATGATCAAATCTTCCCTTGGGGAATTTGATTGTTAGAAAATTGGAAACAAAACCTGACAAGTAAATAACCAGCTTTCACTTACATATGCAAATACATCACTTCAATTTAGGCAACAAGGTAGGTATCTGATTGTTCTGAACATGTATTTGAGTGTATAAATTGATAGCCTTGAACCCTCATTTCCTTCCTCTCTGTTAGGCAGTTAATTTTTAATTGTGTCTCATTTAGATATGCACTACTAGTTTTTCTTTTCTGAAATATCATGGTTGAAGATGTTCTAGTTCAAAGAATGCAGAGTTAGGCCAGAGGAGATACTTTTTTTAAAAAAATGACACCCTTATTTGTCATTTTAAGGGCTACAGTGTTGTGTGTGTCTTTTGGAAAACAGAGCTGTAAGGCATGATTTTTTAAACATCAGTTTCTCCTTTTGCATATGCAAATAGTCCTGGATGCAAATGCTTACGCCCACAAATTAGCTTGCTGGACTTCCAAGACTGGCAAATGAAGGTTGTGCCATGTGAAATTGCAAGAACCCAAAGGGAGGGGGAAATCTATTTTTTTTAAAAAAATGACCAAAATATTTAGGAATGGGAGTGTGCTTGTTTTGCTAGAAATTTGAGACATCTTCATTTGCTTGGCTAAGCTACTTTTGAGCTGTTTTAGTGACCCTTGAGAAATTAATTTGCAGTCCCAGTATTGATCCTTGTGGACAAGTACCAACAAAAATACTCTCCCACTGCGCAGCAATTTATTACAGTCCTATTGACCTTAAGGACTGAATTAACTGTAACCCCCAAGGAGATTACCTAGATTCCTGGGGCTCTGTCTGCTGGCAGCTCAGGGAGAGGTACACTGTCCCTAGTAGGGAGGGGGAGCCAAGGCAAACTCAGAGTCTGCCTGGCAACCAGTAGGGCGTGAGATGCCCCTCCCAGGGAGTTCAGGAAAGGGGAGAAGCCATTTTTTTGATTGAGTCTGGAGCCAGCCAGGGCAAGGGCAGGACTGGGTGTGTGGGGAGCTGGTAAGCCCCAGGCCTGCATGCAGGGTTCCCCCTGAGAACTGGCCTCTAGGGACCTGAAAGAAAGATCCCTCAGCTGGGCTTTTCCTTCTCCACTGATGATTCCCAGTTTGTAGAGTTTGCTGGGAAACTTCCCCAGCCAGGCTGAGTTAGCCCTCCAGCTCCCAAGGTGAGACCAGTCACCACATGGTCAGCTCTGCTCTGTCTGCTAGTTCAGGGCTGCTGCCTGCTGTGTGTGTGTCTGGACGCTGGGTTAAGAGACTACAGTTTGGATTTTAGTACAATTGTGCAATCTGCACTTTCAGCCCTGCACCCCTTTGTGGTAAAGGAAAATCCTGGGACTAAAGCCGCCTGATTCCTGCCTGAAGAGGATCCCTGCCAGCAGAGGTCAGCCCTCTGCAGTGACTGAGGAGTCCAGAGTCATCTCTGAACCGGAGGATCATTCATGGACTTTGTGAGTGCACCATCTTTTAGTCAATCAGGGTTTTTTTGGGGGGGACCCCCTACTCCCTGAACTGTGTCCTCAAGCCAGGGAGTAATGGTTTGGGGATTTTATAACCTGCTGCATATTAAACCTGTGGAGGGATTTACCACCTTCTCCCACTTGTGAGTCCTTTGGGCTGTACTGGACCCAGGCAGCCACACTGCTAAACCACTGCAGAGAGGAATTTTGTGGTCATAGGTCATCAAGGGCCCCAGCAAAGAACGCATACCAACGGGACACTAATCTGACATTTGCTACATCAAGTCACATGACTGGGGCAAGTCACAGGTATTAGCAGCGTGGGCACCGGTGAACCTAAAAATAGTGTTTTACCCTGTTATGTTATATTTGTCTCCTGTTTAATTTTATTATTGTGTTGAATATATTGTATGTGTTTGTGTTATTTTTCTGGAAGTCTCCAACTATCTGGCAAGTAAGTGGGGATTACCCTGTGGCTAGAATTTTCCTCCCAAGCTTCCTTGGTGACCTTGCCAGGAAGGAATGTGGGGGAAAGGGGTTAGAGGCACTGCCAAATAAATTCATAGGAAAAAATAAAGAAGATACACCCTGCTGAGTGGGTGGTAGGATCCAGAAGAACCCAGACCTGTCCATCAAAACCTGTAAGCAGATTGGCATTAAAGAAGGTAACCAGGTGGAGAGGGGGCGCTACATAACTATAAAGCTGAAATCTAGACACACCACCTCAAGCATGAGATATATTGGCAGGTGAAGACCTTGCACTGCTGTTGACTGTGATACCCACAGTGTGAATAAAGAGAAGATTTTATCTCTAGGGAGAGTCTCTGGGACTCCCTTCATTAACAGAATATTCATTTTCAATCCCCCTACGGCAGGGGTTTTCAAACTCTGGGTCACAGCTTGCAAGGGCAAGCCGCTAGCTGGCTGCAAGATGATTTGTTTACCTGTGCATCCGCAGGTATAGGCGATCGCAGCTCCCATTGGTCAAAGATCACCAATCCTGGCCAATGGGAGCTGTGGGAAGTAGTGCAACTGGGATACTGCTTCCCGCAGCTCCCATTGGCCAGGAACAGTGATCTGTAGCCAATGGGAGTGGTGACTGCCCATATCTGTGAAGTAGTGATAGAGATGCAGCTGTGTTAGTCTGGTCTAGCTGAAACAAAAGACAGGACTGTGCAGCACTTTAAAGACTAACAAGATGGTTTATTGGTGATGAGCTTTCGTGGGCCAGACCCACTTCCTCAGATCATATGTATCTGAAGAAGTGGGTCTGGCCCACGGAAGCTCATCACCCAATAAACCATCTTGTTAGTCTTCAAAGTGCTGCATAGTCCTGTCTTTTGTTTCATATATTTGAAGGTGCAAGTAAACAAAATAGCTCGCAGCCAGCTAGCGGCCTGCCCTTTCAAGCGGTAACCCAGAGTTTGAAAACCCCTGTCCTACAGTATCCTGTGTGGCTGTGGTCATAATAGTTTAAATGGGTATCTGGCTTATAATAAGCCACTGAGTCTGACCTACCTCCTGCACTGAAACCAGGTTCATTTGCTTTGGGAAAGATGCTCAGAATCGCTACATCTGGAGCAATTTTATTTTTGCCATCTGATGGATTATACATGTAACTGCAGTAGCTGGAGTCCACATTCCTCAGGGATATATTGCCAACGTTGGGGAAAAAATTAAAAAGACACAAACCAGAACATTAGCTCTGAACCCCCTAGAGCTTTGGGGAAGTGAGTTTTAGGCTGAGCTTTGTGGGTTGGGTCACACAGCTCTGACGGTCTATGTAAATATTTTGCATTTTTTTTAATGGCAAGTGCGATACCCCAGCCAGTAGGATCCAAAACTGAGATTGTTTCACTAGGAAGAAGAGAAGTAAAATGGGTCCCATGTATGCTCTTCCCTTCAGCACTCCAAAGACCCCAGAACTAGGCAAAGGGGAGACTTACACTCTGGTAATATTAGGGTGCATCTACACAGCAGGGCTTAACTCGAAATAAGCTGTGCAAACTGAGCTACATCAATTGCATAGCTTATTTCGATCCCTAGCTAAGTAAACGCCCTTCCACTACCACCCTCCAAAAAGTAAACATTCGTCATAGAACTAATATGCCATTCTCAGCCGTCACGTTATTCACTCTGCCCATGTATTACAGCAGCAGTTCTCAATCGGTGGCTGAAGGGGTCTGCTAAAACTTAGACTGAAAACTTACTGAACAGAATCCACTATATGTGTGTGTGTACACATACACACAAACACACACGAGATTTCCAATGGGGTCTACACTTTCATTCAAATTTCCAAAGGACAAAGAGGTCCTCACATGAAAAAGAAAGATTGAGAAGCATTTTGTTATAGCCCTGTAAGTTTCTTATCTAGCTAGGCGGTAAGCTCTGGAGAAGGGACCATCACTATTCTGTGTTTCTCCAGTGCACAATGGGATCCTGGTCCATAGGGATAGTAGGTGCACTTGTAACCCATACAGTGTGAACCTAGTGTGGTTCACTGTCCCATGCAGTGGCACTTAGGCCACTTACAGTGAGAGATAAGAACAAGGGAGCTCTACAGCCTATTCTGAAAAGCAGTTGGCTTTATAGCTAAAGCTGTAGAGGCTCCTACACTAAGCTCCATCGGGCCCAGGTTTAAATCTTCCCAATGGTGGTTACACAAATACAATAGAAATTAGTAGTAATTATTATAGTAATAACAGCTTCTCTGCAATGCTTGACTGCTTTGCTTTTTCTTAAACAAATAGTCTAGCAGCACCTTAAAGACTAACAAAACATGTAGATGGTATCATGAGCTTTTGTGGGTACAATCCACTTCTTCAGATGACTGGAGTATTAAAAGTCCAGACCTAAGAATAAATAAGGGAAGGCAGAGGGGGAGGGGAGAAAGGGAAGGCAGAGGGGGAGGGGAGAATTTCTGTGCATTGCCTTTTAGGATATCTGATTTGTGTCCATTAATTCTTTCCCACAGAGACTGTCCAGTTTGGCCAATATACATGACAGAAGGGCATTGCTGGCATTTGATGACATAGATCACATTAGTGAATGTGCAGTTAAATGAGCCCCTGATGTAGTGGCTGATGTGATTGGGTCCAGTGATGAAATCTCTTGTATAGATGTGTGGACAGAGTTGGTACCAGGGCTGATTGCAGGAGTCGGTTGCTGGGTGATTATGATGGAGGTGTGTTGCGTGGTTTTGGAAAGAATTTGTTTGAGGTTAGGGGGTTGTCTAGAGGCAAGGATTGGCCCTTCCCCCAAGGCCTGTGTGAGTGAGGAGTCATTTTCCAGGATAGATTGTAGATTGTTGATGATGCATTAGAGGGGTTTATCCTGCAATCATCCCCCGTGCCATCTGTGCCATGTATATTGGTCAAACTGGACAGTCTCTACGGGAAATAATTAATGGAGAAAGAATTAACACAGAAACCTGTTGGAGAACACTTTAACCTGCCCAGCTCTCATTAAATGGATCTCAAAGTCACCATGTTGTTTCAGGCCAATTCCACAAGCCAAATACACAGGGAAGGGTTCGAACTTAACTTCATTTACAAGTTTGATTCCTATCAGAGAGGAATGAATAGAGATATTGGCTTGCTCGCACACTACCTTCCACATCCTAATGACTTAACCAACCAACCAAACAATGGGTACCTATAGAGGTGCAAATTGTTCTTATCAGCCTCTTGTAACTTGAACAATGTAATACACTACTTTTTTCTCTGTTTTCCTTTCCCCCTCTTTTCCCCCTCCCCTTCTCTTATTTATTCTTGGATCTGGACTTTTAATACTCCAGTCATCTGAAGAAGTGGGATGAACCTACAAAAGCTCATGATACCATCTACATGTTTTGTTAGTCTTTAAGGTGCTGCTTAGACTATTTGTTGTGTTTTAAGTTTTTCCAGTTACAGGCTAACCTGGCTACCCCTCTGGTGCGTTGATTATTGTAAGCCATTAAAAAAAGAACCATTTGTATTGGAATGCTAAACTGTATTATATAATTCAACCACAAAATGGCACTGTTTGTAAAATACCAGGGAACCTATGATGATGAAAACATCTGATACAGGAACACAACATGGTGTCAGAAGTAAAGTAAGAACAGAAACAAAGAAACAAATGTTGCAGACTGAAGAAATAGGATCCAAGATTGGAGGTTCTCATCAATACACAACTCTTCAATGGCCCAGAGAATTTAAGCTTTGACAAACCTTCACAATGGACAGACTGGAAGTGGTATTTTGCAAGAACTGGAATTGGAAGCAAACTCTATAAAGAAACAAAGAATACACAGGTATCTTCTTTAAATTATACTGTGGAGATGTAGGCAGAGAATCTCTCTAAATCTTATTGCTTTTCTGAAGGGAGTCACAAAGATGATGATGAAAGAGTTCTGGCTAAGTCTGATGCATACTTTATACCCGAGAGAAACATTCTTTATAAAAGAACATATTTTCACCAGAGAATTCAAGAACTGGAGGGAAATGTTAAATGTTTTATAAGAGTCCTGCATACATTGGATGAAAACTGTGATTTTGGGATTGCAGAATATGAAAATATCAGAGACAGGCTGGCTTTTAGGTTAACATATAAACACTTTTCACAGAAGCTACAGCTGAAGAGAGATTTAACCCTCACCACAGCTATTCAAATATCAAAGCAATCAGATCTGGTGAAACAGTAAAAAACCTAGAGCCACTTGACAAATTTGAAAAACCTGAAACAAGCCTAGAAGCTATAAACACTTGTATGTTAAAAGTCATTATCATAAAACCCCTGAGGCAAGGACAGAATACTCCCAGGCAAAGAGGGACAAATTCCAGCCTATAAGTGAGGAAAAAATTATGTCCCAAGAAGTGATGCATGGCCAGCCAGAGGCTCATGGCATAATAATTGCTTTAAATATGGAGATTTTGCAGCTGTTTGCTGCACCAAAGCAGTCAGGGAGTTGACTTATATTACAGACAGACAATCAAGAACCATTGTTTCTGGGACCTATCACTTGTGATGACATACAATCTGCCTGGAGAGTAAAATTGAATATTCATGGCAAGACTATTGACTTTAAACTAGACTTTGAAGCTGATGTCAGTCATCTCAATAGGGATTTAAAATCATCTTCAGCGCCTCCCAGAGCTGAAGTAATCTGACATAGTTCAACTAGCTGTGGAGTAATTCTTAACTGTATAGGCTAGTTCATGCAGGGCTGGTGTAGCTACATTGGTCCCAGGATAGTGGAGAGACAAGGTGGATGAGGTACTATCTTTTACTAGACCAATTTTTGTTGGTGAGCAAGAAAAACTTTTGAACCAGTTTATCACAGAAACAATGTAGAAAGACAAAAACTGTATATTCTGAGCATATATGATCAAAGGACTACAGACAAACAGCCTTTTCAGCCACAGTGTGGCAGCCATGATGGGCCTGGAGAGAAAGGCACAAACTCAATGGAGTATTCAATGATATTAGACTTTGTAAAAGAGATCCAGTGCAAAGAACCTTAAGAGACAACACTGAACCATGCATTGTACTTACATTTCATAGGTTTCCTTTGTTCTTGCAAATGCACAGAAGCATAAAAAAGATTTGTGCTGACTGAAAAGGAGTACTTGGCAAGCATATATTCATGTGAGAAATTTTACAGATATTTGTGTGGACTGGAATCATTTACAGAGATAACAGACCATAAACCGTTTGCCACTCTCACTGGTGGAAAAGACCTGGATCAGGCAATGCTGAGATGCCAACATCCATTGCCAAAGTTAATGAGATTTAATATATTTGCTAAATATGTTCCTGGGAAAAATTGGGTGTAGCAGATACTCAGTCACAGAGCCCACCAGGAGCTCAAAGATGATGTAAAGGCATACATGGATGTTGTAGACACAGACCTATGTCAGAAGAGATGCTATTCCAGCTACACCAAAAAAAAAGCACCCTTGACACATCATTCTAATTATACGAGGGATGGCTGGTGTAAGTATCTAAAAGTTCATCAAGGAAGTAATGAGACTGTGTTGTGCTTCATGGTCAATTAAGTGAGTCAAAGGGTTAAGAGCAATTGCACTGTAATTCTAAATGAAATGAGAGGAGAAAAATTAAAACTCATCTGTAAAGGATATCAAATATTAAATCTATACCATGAGTGGGCCAGCAAGTCAATTTGGTAGCCTGACATTAGCAAGGACATAAAGAATAAAGTATCTGCATGTGAACATTGCACAGTTAACTGTCCAACACAACACAAAGATGCTTCAACCCCACTACCTCTCTCAAACAGAGGAAGACACTAGCTGCAAAATCAGAGGACATTATTACCTGCAGGCCATGGGCTGTTTTTCCAGGAATACAGAATGAATGTGAGAGACATAATATGTTGCAGTGTTAAGAAACTGAAGTCTCAGAGGCATAGCCGTGTTAGCCTGTAACTTTGAAAACAGTGAGCAGTCCTGTGGCACCTTAGGGTACGTCTAGACTGCGGGGGGGGGGGGGCGGCGAGGGGAGTGGGGTGGTGTTCGGGAAACTCTGCCGCATTCAGGGAATGCATTTGCTCTTCCACTTTTTTTTACAGAAGAGCAGATGCGCTCTTTTGGAAGCCCACGAGGAAGAAGGGTTCTTCCTAAAGAGGTTTTTTTCTGAAATTTGGCCCAGTGTAGATGGGCCAAATTTCAGAAAAAGCCTCTTCAGGAAAAAAAAAGTGGAAAAAGGTATGCAAATTGCAGAGAGCATTTTGCGTGCCTTTTTCCGAAAAAAGTTGCAGTCTAGACATAGCCTTAGAGACTAAGAACAATATGTAGTGTCATGAGCTTTCAGGAGTAAAGCCCACTTCATCAATTGATGAGCTGCAGCTCATCTGTGGGTTTTTACCCACGAAAGCTCATGATACTATATATTTTTGGTATAATGAGCTTTCATGGGCACAGCCCACTTCTTCAGATGACCGGAGTGTTGGGTGTCTAGGACCAAAATAAATAGGGGAGACGGGAGAGGGGGTGGAAGAAGGGAAAATTGGGAGGGGGGGACAAGAAAAGGCAGTGGGTAAAAAATATATTAAGGGGAAACCAAGTCTATAAGCACCTAAAGACTAGATAGTCAAAGGGGGCAGATGAGAACCATTAATAGCAAACAACAAAGAGTCAGGAAGCACTTAAAGACTGATGAAACATCTAGATGGTATCATGAGATTCTTCAAAGATGAAGAACCATTATCGCACTCATTGTTTGGTAGGTAGGTAATGGCCTAACCATCCAGTATCTTTGTTTAATCCAGAGGTGTGAGAATTGAACTTGCGAATGAGCTGCAGCTCCAGTCCTTCCCTGTGTATTTGGCTCCTGTAATTGGTTTGTAACAAAACAGCCACTTGAAGATCTGTTAATGCATGCCCAGGGAGATTAAAGTGTGCCCCCACAGGCTTTTTGTATGTTCCCTTTGTAGATATCTGATTTGTGTCCATTAATTCTTTCATGTAGGGTCTGTCCAGTTTGTCCAATATATATTGCAGTGGGGCATTGCTGGCATTTGATGGCATAAATTAAATTACTGGATGTGCAGTTGAATGAGCCTCTGATTTGGTGGCTTATGTGGTTTGCTCCAGTAATGAGTTCACTTGTATAGATACGTGGGCAGAGTTGGCACCTTGGTTGATTGCAGGGATGGGTTCCTGGATGTTTATGATGTAGCTCTGTAGCAAGCTCATGATACCATCTACTTGTTTTGTAAGTCTGTTAAGTGCTACCAGACTGTTTGTTGTTTTTTTCAGTTTACCTGTACAGACTAACTCGGCTACCCCCGAAGCTTCTATATATTTTTGTTAGTCTCTCAGGCTATGTCTACACTGGGAAATTATTTCAGAATAAGGTGGGGGGCAGAGGCTGAGTGGCTGTCCAGGGCTTTTGAGAAGACGGGCACTGCTGCTGTTCGCCAAGCACATCAGGGGGCTGTGTTCATCTGGGGGGCCTTCAGAGAGAGTTTCAGCCAAGCCAGCTGTGAGACTCTCCCATGGGCCTCCCTACAAGGGGCCTCCCCTTTGTGCCTTTCTTCTACAACCTCTCCCTTCCCCTGCCCTCCTTTCCTACCTTCCCCCCTTCCTATTCACTAGGAGGGTGGTGAAGCACTGGAATGGATTACCTAGGGAGGTGGTGGAATCTCCATCCCTAGAGGTTTTTAAGTCTCAGCTTGACAAAGCCCTGACTGAAGACAAAATAAAAACATCTTTTTTGTTTGGAAAAACAATTCTGTTATTTATATTTGGGGAATATACAACAGGGGAGGTGCAGGGGAAAGAATCTGGGAGAGGGGATGGGGAGCAGGGGGAAGAAGGGGTAAAGAGGCTCAGAGTTGGGCTGGAACTGGCACCTGCCTTGGGTACCTTGTGAGGCTTCGACTGCCCAGGAGGTCCAGCTGCCATGTGTTCATGGGCCCTGACAGCCTCTGCGGGGGGGGGGGCGTTAGAAGGAGAAGCCAGGGGGCAGGGACAGGTATGGGTGTGGGTACTAGGAGTGGGGAGGGGGGGTGGATGGGGAGTTGGGCAGGGAGCTGGGGGAGCAGGTGCAGAGAAGTGGCTGGTGGACCACTCCGTGCACGTGACCATGCGCTCCATGGCAGTTGTAACAGAGGATCACATGGCCTCATGCTGTCACAACAGCTGCTCCCATAGGGTATGTCTAGACAACATGCCTCTGGCGACAGAGGCATGTAGATTAGGCTACCCAGCATAGGAAAATGAAGCGGTGATTTAAATAATCTCCACTTCATTTAAATTTAAATGGCTGCCGCGCTGAGCCGATCGGCTGTTTGTCGGCTCAGCGCTGTAGTCTGGACGCTCCGCGGTCGACATCAAAGGCATTTGTTGACCTCCCCGGTATCCCTTGTGGGATGAGGTTTACCGGGGAGGTCGACAAATGCCTTTGATGTCGACTGCGGAGCATCCAGACTACCGCGCTGAACCGACAAACAGCTGATCAGCTCAGCGCAGCAGCCATTTAAATTTAAATGACGTGGCAATTATTTAAACCACCGCTTCATTTCCCTATGCTGAGTAGCCTAATCTACATGCCTCTGTCGCCAGAGGCATGTTGTCTAGACATACCCATACTGTCCTCATCTCCTGGTCAGCCTGGCACTCTTCCTCAAAGCGCTGGCTGAGGGAATGCAGGCAGTCTAGATGGGGGCAGGAAGATGGCACAGGAGATGGTGGATGTGCCATGCTCACAGCTGGCCGAGGTGTGAATAAAAAGTGACCAGGGCAGTCATCCCAGGAGATACTGAGCACGAATCCTAGCCCTCATCTCTGAGCTGACACGGAAGGTCTCGGTTTAGATAAGAACATAAGAATGGCCATACTGGGTCAGACCAAAGGTCCATCCAGCCCAGTACCCTCTCTGCCGACAGTGGCCAATTCCAGGTGTCCCAGAGGGAGTGAATCGAACAGGTTATGATCAAGCGATCTCTCCTGCCATCCAGCAGGCTGGGGACACCATTCCTTACCCATATTGGCTAATAGCCATTTATGGACTTAACCTCCATGAATTTATCTAGTTCTCTTTTAAACCCTGTTATAGTCCTACCCTTCACAACCTCCTCAGGCAAGGAGTTCCACAGGTTGACTGTGCACTGTGTGAAGAAGAACTTCCTTTTATTTGTTTTAAACCTGCTGCCCATTAGTTTCATTTGGTGGCCCCTAGTTCTTATATTATGGGAACAAGTAAATAGCTTTTCCTTATTCACTTTCTCCACACCACTCATGATTTTATAGACCTCTATCGTATCCCCCCTTAGTCTCCTCTTTTCCAAGCTGAAAAATCCCAGTCTCTTTAATCTCTCTTCATATGGGACCCGTTCCAAACCCCTAATCATTTTAGTTGCCCTTCTCTGAACCTTTTCTAATGCCAGTATATCTTTTTTGAGATGAGGAGACCACATCTGTATTCAAGATGTGGGCGTACCATGGATTTATATAAGGGCAATAAGATATTCTCCATCTTATTCTCTATCCCTTTTTAAATGATTCCTAACATCCTGTTTGCTATTTTGACTGCCACTGCATACTGCATGGATGTCTTCAGAGAAATATCGACGATGACTCGAAGATCTATTTCCTGATTAGTTGTAGCTAAATTAGCCCCCATCATATTATATCTATAGTTGGAGTTATTTTTTCCAATGCGCATTACTTTACATTTATCCACATTAAATTTCATTTGTCATTTTATTGCCCAGTCACTTAGATTATAGTGATGTGCTTCGAGTAAGGTCATCTGTTGTGTAGACAGTGGGCACTTTCTTGCAGGGGTAGAGCCATCCCAGGGTAGCCTCGCTACCCCACATCCCAAGGACAAGAAGGCATGGGAATGTGCTGGCCAGGCCAGGAGCCTGCGGGTGGGAGGTGTGTGTTCTGGCCATAGTCGATGGCAAGGGAGGGTGGAGGTGACTGGCACCTCTCCCAGGATGTCATCCAGCTACTCGTGGTAGTGGCACATGTGAGGTGCCACCCCAGAGTGAGAACTTTCCTCCCTGGCATTCATGTAGGCCTCTTGGAGTTCTTTTTTTTTTTCATTCTGACCTAGTCCAGGGTGCAGCTGTGCCTCTTCTAGGAACAGCTGTAGACCTCAGCATTTCACCTCCTGGTGCAGAGATCCTGGATGTTTGTCTCCTCACCACAGACCTCAGTGAGATCCAGGATCTCTGCACCAGTCCTGGCTGGTGTCCTCTTTCCTTCCTGACCAGCGGCTTCGGAGGTGGCCACAGGTGTGCTGGCAGCTGTGGGGGGTGCAGAGGGAGCCCTGGGGTCTGCCATGGTTCCTCTGAGAGCTGCTGTGTGGCATGGGGCTGGCAGGGCTGTTGGGGTCCACAAGCCCTTTCCCTTCTGCCAGAAGCTTTAATGTCTTCAGGAGAATTGAAGCATTGGAGTTGTCTGGTGTGTGGCCAGAGTGGCCACAAGGGCAGCTGTGAGAGGCCTCTGGAGGCCAGTTATTGAGAAATAACAGCAGCTGGTCACCCACACTAACGCTATTTCAAAATAACAATTTTGAAATAAGCATTATTCCTCTTCACAAGCAGGAGTTATTATTTTGAAATAAGCCCATTATTTAAAAATAATTTTGAAATAACGGGATTGTTGTGTGGATGTTCGCCTTGTTATTTTGAAATAAGGGGAGTTATTTTGAAATAACTCCCTAGTGTAGACATGCCCTAAGTTGCCACAGGACTCCTCATTGTTTTTAAAGAAATTGAAGAGCACTTTTGCTCATTTCAGGATTTCAGAATGAGTGATAGACAATGGACTACAATTTACTACAGCAAAATTTAAGTCATTCCAAATGAAATATGGTTTTGATCATATTCCTAGCAGTCTACATTACCCACAAGTGAAGAGAGAAGCTAAGAGAGCTGTAGAGACAGCCAAGAAAATCCTAAATCCTACAACAGGAAGAGCTGTTCCTTGCTTGTCTGAGTTCCAGAAAAACACCTGTAGCAGCTACTGAATATACAACTCCTGATGGGAAGACCACTCTGAAACACTCTTCAGACTTTGGAAAAGAATCTATCTCCAAAGTGGCCACACATGAAAGAATAGCCAAATCAGCTGAGAGAGCTTACAAACACTTTTACAATAGATGTCCCATCAGAGAACTGTGCAGGCTATAACATCATGACTGTGTTCATATCAAGCTGGATGGAGAAAAAAAACGGTCAACTCCAAGGGTATGTCTAGACTACATGCCTCTGCCGACACAGACATGTAAACTAGGCTACCCGACATAGTCAAAGAAGCCGGGATTTAAATATCCCAGTCTTCATTAAAATAAACATGGCTGCCGCGCTGTGCCGGCTCAGCTGATCATTGGCACAGCGCACGAGTCAAGACGCGGATCGGTCGACAAGGGAAGCCTTTGTCGACCGCTCCGTTATGCCTCGTGAAACGAGGTTTACAGGAGTGGTCGACAAAGGCTTCCCTTGTCGACCGATCCGCGTCTTGACTCGCGCGCTGTGCCGACAATCAGCTGAGCCAGCACAGCGCGGAGGCCATGTTTATTTTAATGAAGCCGGGGATATTTAAATCCCGGCTTCTTTGACTATGTTGGGTAGCCTAGTTTACATGTCTGTGTCGGCAGAGGCATGTAGTCTAGACATACCCCAACTGTTGCTAAGATCTCAGTGCCCAGATTTTGTGTGAGCAAGACCAACAGTGGAGAACCAAAACCATCAACATCCACAGTTTAGTCTTCAGAAAGAACAATCAACAGAACAAACTCAAAATCTCAGACAGATGGCAAAGGCACACCACAAAGATGATTACTCAGATTCCAAACCAGCTGGAGACAGTCACTAGAACTAAACAGAAAACCAGCACAGCTTAGAGATACATAACAGATTGCTATCTACTGAACGTCAGAGATGTGATAGTGTAAATATTGTAAAAGGGATGAATGTAAAACTTAAGGGGGAAGATGGAATGGAATGCTAAAATACATTCTATTGTTCATCTGCTAAAATATGTTCATTTAAATTAGCATCAGTCATACCTGGAAGAACATCAGGTGTATATAAGCAAGCTTTGTAGCCGGTCCATATCTGGTACAGGAATATGACACCATTCAAAAGAAGCCTGTTGTTGAAAGCAAGCCAAAAATCAGGGTTACTACTGAGGGTTTCCCCTACTGCCAGAAAGTGTGAACAAGAACAAAGCAGATGCAAACACAGCATGAACAGCAATAAGTGAATGTGCAGATGCTCCCTGTAATGTATGTGTTAGCCAGTCTTGCTCCTCTCTGTGTTCTAATAGCAGGAGACTGATCACTCATTAGAACTTGGCAGAGACTTTTTGGAATGACAGTTTGCAGCAGGAACAGTTAAGTGCTAGGAACGATGCCTCATGGAGACATAGATTCAGCGTGTGTTCTCTCCATTTCAGGCTGTCTCAGCCTCGGCAATGGGTGCCTGCGGTGAAATTCCCAGTCCTGCTGCATACTACTTGGCTCTTTAATAATATTTATCTGGGGGCTTGGAGGGTGTAGTGAAGTGTAAACTTAAAAAAGCAATGTAACTGATTTGCCTTTTTCTCTGCCGTAAATACACAGGTAGAGATATGGACTAGCTCACAGCTCTCTGAGACAGTCATGTAAGAAACCAGCAGCCAAAGTCAATGGTTTAAGAAAGGGGAATAGAATGCCATTATGTTCCCCTTTCCCACCCACAAGAAGATAGCTCAAGGGAGGTGAGGCCTGAATACTGCACTGGGAACAGAAAGGGTCCTTGAGAGAAGAGGATCTCAGCCTTTTTGTTCTGGGCTCTCCACAAAATGCTGTAAAAACTTCAGGGCCCAACTTCACCACAATAACTGTTTTTCTGCATATAAAAGCATAGGTGCTAAACTAAGGGTTGAAGTGGTGTCCATCATACACAGGGTTTACAGTTTGACTGACTAACTCTCAGCATTCCCTCTATACAACTTGTACCAGCACCCCTGTATAAAAAGCAGGTCCAACATTATGGGGTAGCAAACAGGACAATTGCCTGGTGCCCCATGCCACAGGGGGCCCCACAAAGCTAAGTTGCTCATACTTTGGCTTCAGCCCCACACCATCTCTCACTGTAAAGCTGCGTCTCCACTTGCCACACCAGAGATCGAACTCTTAGCATTTGATTTAGCGGGTCTAGTAAGGGCCCACTAAATCGAACACTGAGGGCATCCCTAGTCAGCGGTTCTTGTTTCAACAGTAATGAAAATTAATGATGAGTGAACTACTATAGAGTCGTATATACATAGGCCCACAACTCAAGAAGGATGCTGAGAAATTGGAGAGCATTCGGAGAAGAACCACAAGAATAATTAAAAACACTGGAAAATATGCCTTATGGTGAAAGACTTATGGAGCTTAATCTGTTGGGTTAATTAAAGAGAACATTAATGAGTGTCTCCCATAGTTTGTAAGAACCCACATGGGAAACAAATTTGAAACTAGAGGTTCTCTTCACTCTAGCAGACAAAGGAATATAACCCAATCCAATGATTAGACATTAAATCTGTACAAATTTAGACTATAATTAATGCCAGTATTTTTAACAGCAGGTGTAATTAACCATTGTAACAATATATCAAGGTTGTGATGGATTTCCCAACAGTGAAATTATGAAATCTTCATGTTTTCAAATGAGGGAATTAAATCCAGGAAATCCTGTGCTATGCAAGAGGTCAAATCCCTTCTGGTCTTAAAAAAGCATGCTTATCTGAGTTAGATATCTATTTTACACTCACACCTACTGCCGGAGTTCCTGGAAGAAAACACCTCTGAGCATTAATACGCTATGGCAATGTTCAAGTGGAGATTGGACAGAATCACAAGATTTGGATTTCTGTCTGCAACTGAATTAGAATTTCCATCACTGCTGGATTTGCACACAAATAGGAAGTTTGTTTCTAGCAAAATGAGGCTTGTGATTGTTTCTAGCTTAAGCAAATGAAAGAAACCCACCTGTACCCAGTACTCTATAAACATATCTTCTCTTTCTTTTGGTCTTTTCCCACTCCTAATTTCCTTATACCTACTTACTTGCTGGCCCTTCCCCTTGGGATAATCAACTGGTCAACTTCTGCTTGCCAATAACTGATGTTCTTGTAAAAATGATGCAGTAGCTCAATTCCCCCTTATGTTGGTGTGTTAGTTGCTACTCAGTCTGTTTTAATTATCATTTTAAACTGCCTCTAATAGCCTGGTGATTAATCTACATCGTGATTATTATGTTTCCATCTCACACAAAATTCCCGCTTGGTTGATGAACTATTCATGTCTGGAGCTGGTTGTTGAGGCTGGATAGCACATTGTCATAGTAGGGGTATGTTGATTTTACATGCTTATTGTCATTTTCTCATCATGTGTTCCAAACCCTATAAATTAAGGCTACCCTTTCAAAATTGAAGAGTAAATGGTATTGGTTCAAATTTTAGAAGACACACTGTATAGGTAATGTATTAATCAGAACAACCTGTTCATTATGCACATTATACCAGTATCAAGAATAACATATACACTAATATGCTTCATAAAGCCACCTTTTTTACCCATGCTTTTATTAGTCCTTTGTGTGTGGGGGGGTGCCTCCTCTCGGTGTATCTTAGTAGGTTTTATGCCCCCCTTTTGGGGTCTTTTATTCTATTCCACTATTCTACTTTTTATATATTGTGTTGTAAAAAATTGTAAACCACCTCAAATATTTTAAATAGAGAGGCGGAGTAAAATATTTTAAAATAAATAAAAATAAATAAAATAAATAATTTATAGGGCAGAGACAGAGCCACAAAGCAAAGTAGAACATCCCTTTTATTCAGCACTGAGAACAAAGTTAACACAGACCTAAATTCATAATCACACTGTTACCACCAAGACGGGCAAGTGCTTGGATGAGAACTGCTCTTTTATGAAGAGTGACAAACTGAAGCTGAAACTGAGCAAGACAGAAGTGATGCTGGTGGGCAGAGGACAATTTTTTTGAAGAGCTTGCAGCCAGGGGGCAGTCTCTGTTGGTTGAAAATACAAACCCACAATTGGCAATACAATGTGTAGTCTAGAATTATTTTAATTCCTTGTTCACACTATGTTCTCACATGGAATTATAGGACTGGGTGGAACCTGAAGAGGCCACTTGGTCCAGTCCCCTGCATTCAAGGCAGGATTAAGTACTATCTAAAACATCTCTTAGGGTATGTCTACACTTGCACCCTAGTTCGAACTAGGGATGCAAATGCAGACATTCGAAATAGTAAATGAAGCGGGGATTTAAATATCCCGCGCTTCATTAGCATGATCTCGCCGGTGCGTTACTCCGAATGCCAGCTGTTTCGAAAGTGAAAGTGCGCACCGGGATGCGTTAGTTTGCACTATGAAAAGATGCTCTGATACAACAGTGATGAGTTGAGGTATAAAAAAATCTACACAGAATGGGATAGAAGGTCTTATGTTAAAGGCAATGGACTGGAACTGGGAAGATTTAGGCTTAACTCTTGCTTGAGTCACAGATTTAACCTAACCTTAGACAAGGCACTTAATCAGTTTTCTACATCTTAAAATAGGATAATACTAGTAGAATTTCCAGAAGTTGCCTTTCATGTTATAAATGTGTATTTAAGACCTGATAACACTGATACACAGAATAGTATTTGTGCCTCCATAAATGGCTTTTTCAGGCTTGTATATGGTAGAATGGGATCAGATTATTTCCAGTCAAACAGCTTCTCTGAACATTAAGGAAGAATAGAGACACTGCTGGGATTCTGATCAATTCTGCCAGTCACAGAAGGTTGGGTAGTACTGCTTATAAAGCCAAGTCATTTCAACAAAGCCAATGTAGTTCCTCCTGGATTAGTGACCCCTTTACCACCCTACTACATAATATATGGTAGGAGATCAGATGAGGCCCACTGGAGTCAGTACATGCAATTCTTGGTCTTACTTGAAAGAGAAATATGTACAAGGAGCATTATTAGACACTACCCAATTCTCTCTCTCTGTAATATCTTTTTTCTCTCCCGAGTCACCTTCCTTTTGTCCAGGCCTGTGAATCCTTTGCAAGTGTTATGACCTGCCCTGCTGAGCTGGCCAGTGGGCTTTGTTACATGGTGAGGATTGACAGGTTGAAAGAATTAGAACAGTACAGGTTTTAGTGGTAAACGTGTTTTCAGAAGCACACATTTTTTTGGGTATTTCAGACTATTGTTAGCAAGGCTGGAAAGGGAAAAGTCATAGAATCATAGAAGTCCAAAATGATTTTAAAAAGCCTTTTTATGGCATCCATTCTACTTCTTTGTCAATGTGGTATGGTGTATTTGAAAGAACTGGTCTGTAATGTGATACCACTTTCTATGGTATATCTTCAAGCAATGAGCTCTAGCTTGTTTTAAAATGGTTTGAGTGATGAAACTTCTATCACATCCATTTGAATTTTGTCCTTTTTCCTAGTTTAAGTTGTACTTAATTTCATTATTTACTAAGATCAATCCAGCCAAATTAATCACATTGACATAATTGCTGTAGTACCTGTAACAGCCTGGGTCTTGTAAATAGCAGTGTTTCTCTTAAACAGCATTTCTGCAGTTATTTCACATGCTCCTGACTACCCCTTCCAAACCATGCTAACTAAACTTCGAAGTCATTATTTTAGCATACATTAATAATGAAGACTTCTCCTCTACAGCGGGATGGATATATGGCCAATTGAATATTCAGTGTTCTGTCCTTGAACAAAGTTCATATCCATAACCATTTATCACATGCAACAACCAAACAATTTCAATACACTAATTCTGCCCAAATCAGCAAAAGATTCATTTCTATGTTTAGTAGATGGATTTAAGATGGAAAAATAAATAAAACGTATCAATACAGCACATCACAGAAATGGCCTTTATAAGCAAGATACATAGAATAAAAGCAGGTGTGTCACAGCAAGCATTCTTAGGAGGCGTATATAGTGCCATGGTGTGATTGATTTCCTCAGAGGCTGCTGGTTTTTAATGCTATTTGTGTTGGAATATTTAAAATTGTTTAGGAACAGAACATTCCAAGAAGTGACTCTGTAATTCTCCCTGTTAAAAGCAAAGGAAAAAACAAAATTAAACTTGTTCCCAAATGTGCTTAGCTCTGGTGTGCCTAAAAAGGCCACTTTCCCCCTTAGAGAAATTTTAAAAAATCTGTTTTTTTATTATTGTTCCTACTAGAGAGCTCCTTGGAAGACCAGAGCTTTTATTTGCCATGTGATGCGATAGGAGCACTGAGTTCCTCATAAAGCCCAGTCCAAAGGGTGTGGAAGATGTTTGTTGTTAACCAAAACAAACAGAAGGTTGTAAAGTCTACCTGTGAAATCTTTCCCCATCCACTTACTCAGCTTTCCTCTTCTTTGACCCTGTGATGTCATTGTAGAAGTTCTCCTGTCATTAACAGGCTAAGAAGGTGGAGTAGAGCAAGCTGGCTGTGTGGTCAAGACTCAGGAAGTCTATATATTATCTCTGCCATAGCGTTGTGTCTCTGTGATCTCGAGCTAGTGGCTCATCATAAAAGAGGAACAACAATATTTCCCTTTTCTTGTCTAGTCAGACTGGATGCTATTTGGGCAGGAATTCTCACTTCTGTCATTGTACAGGGCTAGCATTTTGGAGCCTAGATCTCTGGGGAGGGAGGGGGCATATTTAGGAGCTAGTACAAGACAAATAAAAAGTAGAAACAAGGCCTTAATCTCAGATGAAAACACAACCAGAAAGGGGAAAAATACCTTTTGGGTATTCTTTAGACACAGCCAGCCAAAGAGGGTTCCGTTTGTTTTCTTTGGTAGGGCAACTTTAAGAAACTTTTGACCTCCTAAGCTTTGTTTCTGTAACAGAAAATGCTTCAAGTGGTGACCCATTCTGCGCTGGCTGTTGAGATGGATAATATAACTTGCCAATTTAATAGTCCTCATCTCTTTCTTCATAGCACAGGTAACATCGCTGTGCTTAGAACATCACTATGTGTGCTGAAATGGCGTGGGTTAAGTAGCCTCAGCCCAACTCATATTGTGAACACTGATGACTTTTCTTGACCATATGTTACCAGGGGAACACTCCTGTTTGAGGAAAGGGGTTGATAGCACTGGCTGGAGCCAGGCGTGGTACAAAGAAGCAATTTCACTTCTTCAGATCATTACCCCTTTGCTAGTGCACTTTGTGTCTTGGGATTGGAATGTTCAAAAGTTTGCCTAAGTCCAAGAGGTCCACTGTGCATTTGAACTGGGGCTTGGCAAATGCATAGGGATTTAAGGCTTTTTGTAGAAATAGTCTGTTGGTGGTATGGGTCCTCTGAAAGCTCTGGGTGCTGAGTGATCCAAGAGGTTGTGTCAAAGATGGTGTGTGCTCCTGCAACATTCATCCATGTTCTCAGAGGGCCAGTCAGGTGCTTCTGACTTAGTGGTACCAAACACACAACTAAACCTGAAAGTGCAGGTTTAATCAGTCAAACACCAGTCTTTTGTTCATTGGTTTCCTGGATCATCCCCTACTGGGGATTCCCAGTACAAACAGATTAAAGACATCCCCTGATGCGGGTGGGGACTAAGAGAGAGTCAGGAAAGTGGCAGGGGACAAGATATGTGTCAGGGCAGGGGGCCTAAAAAAGGATTCCTCTTGGGTTTTCCACTTCTGGGTGGAGCTTCACCAGGCCCTGGTTTAGCCCTAATGCCCAACCATTCTAGGTGCCTATTTGGAGGAAGAGAAGGGAAGATTTGTCCTGGCTCAGAGACACAGGTGGTACCAATGGTACAGGTGGTACAACCTGCCACCACCTTTCTGCAGGTACTATCTTGCAGGGGACATTACTAGTGTTAGCTCATCTGCTCCCTCTTTCTAAAGGATGTAGTGTCATGGTAAGAACACATAATTCCCCCATGGACAGAAATATGCAAATACCATTATGCAGCAATTCATTTTCTCTCAGTGCTAGACAGGCTGGCTCACAAATCAAAAATGCAACATACAAAAAGAACCATACATGCAACTGTATGTGGATAATACTGGGAAACAATGTATAATGGGTAGACTACATTATCACACAGAGCAATATTGTTATGATTTAATATTTATGTGTTGGTGAGTTCATAAAACCTATTGGGCTAAATATACTGCAAGGATATGGCCCCAAGACTGCAGAGCTTCCAAAAAGGGCTCACTTTACTTTTCTGCAATGCCCTATTCTTAGTCTGAACATTTTGTGAGGCACTGCAGTTCTTTCAAACTAAATTACAAATGCAGTAGAGCAGGCCATTCCACATGAAGGGGAAGGGGGAACCTGGACCCTTTAAATCACTGCCAGAGTGCTGCGCAGCGTGCTCCGGGTGGCTCTGAGGGCTAGAGAGGGTGTAGGGGACATTTTATGGTCCAGGTGGTGCTGAGGGGTGGCTGTCCCTGTCCCCTTTCCCTGAGGCTCACTCCTTCCAGGAGCGCGGAGCAGGGTCCCTCCTCTTGCCCAGGGTCCCAGCGCGGCGGTCAGATCCCCCCGTAGCAGAGCAGTACTGTGTTCCCTGTTTGTCATTGTGGATTAGTAGCTGCACACAGGGGGCTACTTGAGGTTCATTTCCTTAGAATGCCCTTAGCTCTGGGAGTTTAAAGCACTGATGCATTACTAACTGCCTCGCTCTCTACGCGCACTGTAAAGGTTAGTTTTCTCTTGGGAACAGGGAAAATGGCAGGGGGAGGGAGGAGAAAAAGGGAAATAGGTCTTGAAGGAAAATTATTTGTGTACTCTGAAGGAATTCTCAAGCCAGCCTGCACTACTGGGATTATTAGGATGCACAGGGCAAAGATTGGCAGGATAGGAAGCCTGTACTTGCACCAGGTACTGCAACAACTCAATATGCATCAGTGACTTCAAAGCATTTAGCTCAAATACATATTCAGGAAATGTACTCCATGCATATAAATAAGCTCCTCCTCCTCCTACCAAATATTAAAGGTGAAGGTTTTAGACCAGTGGTAGACAACCTGCGGCCCTTTGGGTTCTGTGTATGGCCCATGAGACATTTTGTTTACTGTTGCCCATGTGTAGGATTGCCAGATTATGCTGGTTTCTGTCCACAGTTTTTCCTCTACCAGTATTTCTAAAGTGACATGCATGTAAAGCACGGGCATGTGAAGTGAGGTACATGCTGATTGCACACAGCATTGACCTTCTGCATCCAATCAAAGCGTTGCTATGGTTCAGTCAGCACAGCCTGCAAATTCTAGGTACTCAAGCACAGTTAAGTTAGCAAAACTAACCTCTTCTGGGAGACTGTCTTTGGTACAGCACATCGCAACCCACTGAGCTATAGGAGGGCCAATCTTGCGGCCCACTCACAAGCCTAGGTTGCCCATTGCTGTTTTAGATGAAAGCACATTGAGGTACCACTCTCAAGTTTAACTTTAAAAAACAAACAAACCAGCACCACAAAACCATATAGAAACATTTTCTCTTTAAATTCTACTGATTTATTATCTCAAATGAATTTAATTTATTGGACCCAAAGGAGGACAAGCCTCTTTTTGTGCATGAAATGAAAATATCCCTGCTTGGCCAATAAAATACTGAACCATGATCAATTTATTAATGTGCCACTATTTTATATTCAAACTAAAACCTTATGCATACAATTCACCAGGGTTTACCTAACTCTCGCATTTCTATGCTTTTAAATGTGATATAATGGAACAGCTTCCATTAATCCCCATTGACAACCCAAATTAGATTTTTAAGGACTCAGCACAATAATAAAAACAGTGGTTTAGAACATATCCTCAGGCATGCACCTGGATCGTTGTTTAGAGATAATGATTCACCTCTTTCTTACACGAGGGGAGATTAGGAGTAATTCTCTGAAATCAAGTTTTGACTGTGTGAGAGGAGAATCAGGCTCAGTGTCAATTGACAGGCATGTTGGCCTAGGATAATGGTCTCCTGTTGCTAGGTACATGGTGAGGCAGGGGAGAGGAGGTTATGTGTTAGAGGGAAGCATCAAGGTAAAGCTGAAATATTTGTTTTCAAAGCCAGGCGTGTCTCTTTTGCTGATAATGGGCTACTTCTGTAATTCTGCTTTCTGTCCTCAGAAGAGCCGGGGCCTGACTTTCCACAGCCTCTCTGCTGAATTTACACTAGTGTAACACAATTGATTTCAGTGGGATTACTTTATTTATGCCAGTGTAGGCTCTGTTGGACCATTTTGGTACTTATGTGGCCCCTTGGAAGCAGAGAATTTGAGCACCTCACTACACATTTATCCTGTGAGGTCGGGAAGAATCCCAAGCATTGTTACAGGCTGAAGACCAACTGGTGAAGTAGCAGTTCTGTAGAAAAGGACCTGGGGGTTACAGTGGATGAGAAGCTGGACATGAGTCAACAGTGTGCCCCTGTAGCCAAGAAGGCTAATGACATATTAGGTTGCATTAAGAGGAGCATTGCCAGTCGATACAAAGATGTGATTATTCCTCTTTACTCGGCTCTGGTGAGGCCACATCTGGAGTATTGTGTCAGTTCTGGGCCCCCAATTACAGGAAGGATGTGGCTGCATTGGAGAGGGTCCAGCGGAGGGCAACCAAAATGATTAGGGGGCTGGAACATATGACCTACGAGGAGAGGCTGAGGGAGTTGGGTCTATTTAGTCTGCAGAAGAGAAGAGTGAGGGGGGATTTGATAGCAGCCTTCAACTTCCTGAAGGGTGGTTCCAAAGAGGCTGGAGAAAGGCTGTTCACAGTAGTGACGGATGGCAGAACAAGGAACAATGGTCTCAAGTTGCGGTGTGAGAGGTTCAGGTTGGATATTAGGAAAAACTATTTCACTAGGAGGGTGGTGAAGCACTGGAATGGGTTACCTAGGGAAGTAGTGGAGTCTTCATCCCTAGACGTGTTTAAGTCCCGGCTTGACAAAGCCCTGGCTGGGTTGATTTAATTGGGATTGGTTCTGCCTTGGGCAGGGGGCTGGACTTGATGGCCTTCTAAGGTCTCTTCCAACTCTATGATTCTATTATCTCCCCGCCCCCTTTGCAGTCAGCAAACTGAGGCACAGAGCGACTTAAGGCTTGTCTTTGTGGTAATAGTTTGTGCCAGTTAATACACTCCAAGACAAGCCCTAAATGATTTGCCTGTGATCACATGGGGCATCTATGGCTGAGCAAGGAAATGAACAAGATCTCCCCCATCCCAGGCTAACCGCCTAACCCCTGGACCATCCTCTCCTGACACTTCATCATAAAATGAGTTTATTTGTCTAGATTTCAAAGTTGAAAGGGACTGCTGTGATGATCTAGTCTGACTGCTTTATAACACAGCCACTAGAACCTCCCCCCCAAAAATTCTGTTTCACTTTGGATGGTCCTTTTTTTCTCTTGGCTCAGCATAATAAGATAGCTCAGAATCCCATGTCTCATATCATGGTGGTACTGCCTTGTGTGCGCATTCTGTACATGTGTAAATGGTTAAGATGCTTGTCCTTTCAGCAGGTTACAAAAATCATACGCTCAGTGTGGACAGGCCTAAAGTATCTGAGCCCACTCACCAACCAACACTTTTAAGAACAGCTGTGGCATGGGAGAGTGTATGAAAAATGCAATCCCCCTTTCTCTTGGCTCTGTGATGACCATTGGGAATGACCAGAACAGTTCCTGGAGTTATACTAGCCCAGTTTGTGTTGGCAAAAGGCCTTTTTGTGGCAACTTATGAGATGTATGGGAAGACTCTTCAGTTTGCTAGTTTCTTGGCATTTCCCACCCTTTGTTTCATTTTTTCTCAGGGTGCTGCATGATGAGCTAGATTCCAGTTTGCTGCTGGTTATATTCCTCCCGCCTTGCATCCCAAACACACAAAAATGGCAATCCCATGCTTTCAAATTGACTGCTTTAGTTTACATGAAAAGCTAAATAAAAATGAAGTCTCAAATGGGAAGATGTTTTCTGTTGTGTTGGTTTTGGTGGAATAGGTGGATCCAAAGAATCAAAGGATTATTAAACAGTACCCTGTCACACTACAAAACAGAACAGTTTAAATGGGCCAGAGTTAGTCAGACCCAAATGCCTCAAATACCAGTTTGACTCCTTAGTAACATACTACATTTTGACTCTATTCCCAATCCCATGTGGAGAGGTTGACATTTTGCATTTAAAACTGTAGAATGCTAACAGTGTGCGGTGTACTCTAAGGCTTATGGGGTACTCTACCATCTAGCTATTGAAATAAATATTATTGTACCGGCTGCTGGATAAACCCTTTCCATCCACCTTAGCATGGGCAGTGACAGTATGTTTCCTACACTGCACTGCAATGTCTCTTCAGTTTCTCAGTTTAGGTTTACTCATACAGCAATCTTGATGGCTGGAGTGGATTTCATTTAACATATTTTCTACATCCTTGGATGTGGTTTGACCTGTCCTGTACATGACATCCTACCCTGTAAGCTAAATTCCATTGAGTATTTCCTGTAGAACACACTATCTTTCAAGACAGCAGGGGCTGCAATTATCTGTCGCACCAACCAGTGCTTCCAGGAAAGTCTAAAAACATATACTATTACCTCCAAACCCTACACTGACTCCAGGACCTTGTGTCCACACCTGCATTCCTAGTGCAGTCATTGATTTTGGTGAGTAATTGGAAATCAGGATCAGGCACAAGGAGTACAAGCCCTCACTCTTTACCAAGGAACTGCAGTTTTCATGCCCCAGAGGTGCTGGATGTCAGGCTGCGTGTAGGTGGTCAGTCCCAAAGCTCCTACTCACATAGGTAAACACTTAATTGGCTAAGCCAGTTTCTTGGAATCTTAACAGTCTCAGGTGGGGGGTGGTAGGGAAGGAAAGGTGAGTCAGAGTTTGGTCACTGGTGTGCCTCTCTGCTCCTTGGGGGTGCAAAGCCTGTTGCTCTAGCAGAAATGTTTCCAGGAAATGTATCTTCTCTGCCCCTTTTGCTCCCAGCCACCATTGTGATGATAGGTGTCTCCCTTGTCATTGGTGAAGTTCTGGTGCTGGAGTAACGGTAGAGTGCAAATACTCCCTGTGACCGTGCCCCCTGCAAGGGGGGCGGGGCACGGGTCCGACGTCCACTGTCCGCCCCTCCCTTTACCCCGACCTGGGACGTCTGGCCACCTGAAACCGGACTGCTCGGCCCCTTTAAGGCCGCACACTTTGGTTATGAGTCTAAACGTCACGCTGAGTTTGATCTCCTCTGGAGACGGAGGAGGAAGGGGGACCCAGGCCCACCCTCACTCACGGGCCCCAGCCCAGGGCCCTAAGGACTCGAACTGCACGGCAGTCCCAGTCTGGCTGACGGGGTCGTGCCCCTAAACGCGTCAGCCCATGGGCTTGATTCACCGCCCTGCCCTGAGCTACTTCCTTTCTCCTCCTCTCTAAGCTTACCCGGTCTCTCCGGGTAGGCGGCTGGGGCTTCTACCCCCCTTCTGGCAGGTCCGCTCACCCTCGCCTGTCTTTTCTCCTCTCCCTGTTGCCCGGCGGGTTTTAAAGTTCCCGCCGCCCCCGGACGCTGACGCACGCCCCGCCCTAGGCGCCAGCCAGCTGGGCGTTCCGCCCTTTTCCCTTCCGGCGGTCGCCGCGGCGCTCTCCAGCCGTGCCGCGGTTTGGGAGCATCCGGCGCACGGCCGGTAGACGCTCCCCCGCAGTGTCAACAGGGCGCTCGCCCCCTCCAGATCAGTGCGGGGTCTCGGTGCCCCGTCACACTCCCCCAACTTGGCTTATTGCTTTGGGTGCTGGCTTCGGTGATATTAATCTTTGAGTTGTGCTGTTTGGCTTTTCCAGTTACTGTCTCTATCTGTACAAGCTATCACTGAAGTAGCTAATAACCCCTCCTCCCCCAAACTGACATCCAGAATTGACTTGTCACCCAGGGAGTGCACTATAAGTTTTGGAATGCAAGACACATATTACTTGGCTCAAGACAGTTGCATGACTAGATGCTCTGTATGCTTCTTGCCCTCTCCCTCTGCAGAGGGGTATGAGAGTGGTTTTTGTTCTGTTTTAAATCCAGGGATATTAAGTTCTCCTTTCTACAAATTCCCGGGTTGGTTGTTTCTCTATATTGACTTTGAAACTTTAAAGTCTGCTACCAATTTGATAATTTGGGACTGCTTGGTATCTGCAGCACCTTAGAAATGCAAAATACTACCTTGCATGGCCTCCAAGGCTTCAGAAGTTTGCTATGACTGACAACTGAGGAAATTATGTTTAAATCAGAAGGGCAGTAGAGAAGGGGAATAATTGCCAAGTTCTTCAAAAACAACAGCCTAGTTTTGGGGTTACATTCATCTTCTCCTCACTGCTCTGAAGATTAACTGTCCACAGATGCCATCTCCTTCTTTTAGTGGTTCACTCCATCATTTTCTGAGGACTCAACTGCTCCCTCTCTGTGTTTGGCCCTTCAGCTAGCTCAGTGGAGTTTTCCCCTTTTGGAGAGTGAGATTGTGTATCAAAGTCTCTCTATGCCAGCCATCTCAGGCTGTCTTCCATTTCACTGCCCTTCAATGATGCTACTTCCCTAATGGCTGGGGCAGGAGTGGGCCTGGGTTCCCTTTCTTCTGCTGGTTCCAACCCAGAGACCCTACAACCAACAGCTGAAATCTGCACTGTCCCACACATTGCTGCTTTTCCCCAGGCTACTTTCTACAGTCCTTCTCTTAAGGCTCTGTCACCACACTGTCCAGGTAGACTAGTCTCCCTGGGCTGAGCACCATAACATAAAAGAAAATAACTGCAGAACTCCTCCCTTCCACCACTTCTGTGATGTGGCTGGCTTTATATAAACCCCACCTGTTCCTGTCCAGGTGAGCTTCATTCTCTGAGTAGTCCTCATTGGTTCCTGGCTCATACTCCATGAGCAGCCTAAGTAGTTAATTAGCCCAACTAACCACTTTTACCTTTTCCAGAACCTTGTGTGGGGTGACCACACCTTCACAAGCCATTAACTGGATGAATGAACCCAGAGGATAATGTTGTCCCTAGTGAGTCCCCATCAAATGCCACTGAAGACAGTAACAGAAATACCTGGGTTTTGTAATGGATTTTAATTGGAAGGGGAAATACTATCTGTGAGTGCTTCCTAGTCAGGAAAAGAAATGCTGACTTTAGACATACTCAGACTAAATTAACACAAGAAAAACATCAATATGCTAAAGACAACACAGTGGAAATTGAGAAAAATGGTTGATGCTCTAGATCAGGGGTTCCCAACCTTTTTCGGTCCCCGTACCCTCTTGGCTTTTAGTAAACCTTCCCGTACCCCCTATTCAATATGAAAAGAAATAAATTCTAGACTCTAGAATCCACAACTTTTTTCACTAACACTACTACTTTTGGAATATTTCAATTAGGATAATCTAGTTATTTACCAAATATTCCCCGTATCCCCTTGACAAGCTTCTTGTACCCCCTGGGAGTACGCGTACTCCAGGTTGGGAACCTCTGGTCTAGACCATCCCTGATAGACATTTATCTAACCTACTCTTAAATATCTCCAGAGATAGAGATTCCACAACTTCCCTGGGCAATTTATTCCAGTGTTTGACTACCGTGAGAGTTCGGAACTTTTTCCTAATGTCCAACCTAAACCTCCTTTTGCTGCAGTTTAAGCCCATTGCTTCTTGTTCTGTCCTCAGAGGCCAAGATGAACAAGTTTTCTCCCTCCTCCTCATGACACCCTTTTAGATACCTGAAAACTGCTCTCATGTCCCTCCTCAATCTTCTCTTTTCTAAACTAAACAAACCCAGTTCTTTCAGCCTTCCTTCATAGGTCATGTTCTCTAGACCTTTAATCATTCTTGTTGCTCTTCTCTGGATCCTTTCCAATTTTTCCACATCTTTCTTGAAATGCGGTGCCCAGAACTGGACACCTCCAGCTGAGGCCTAACCAGCGCAGAGTAGAGCGGAAGAATGACTTCTCGTGTCTTGCGCACAACACACCTGTTAATGCATCCCAAAGTCATGTTTGCGTTTTTTGCAGCAGCATCACACTGCTGACTCATATTCAGCTTGTGTTTCACTATAACCCCTAGATCCCTTTCCGCCATACTCCTTCCTAGACAGTCGCTTCCCATTCTGTATGTGTGAAACTGATTGTTCCTTCCTAAGTGGAGCACTTTGCATTTGTCTTTATTAAACTTCATCCTGTTTACCTCAGACCATTTCTCCAATTTGTCCAGATCATTTTGAATTATGACCCTATCCTCCAGAGCAGTTGCAACCCCTCCCAGCTTGGTATCATCTGCAAACTTAATAAGTGTACTTTCTATGCTAATATCTAAATCGTTGATGAAGATATTGAACAGAGCTGGTCCCAGAACAGACCCCTGTGGAGCGCCATTTCTTATACCTTTCCAGCAGGATTGTGAACCATTAATAACTACTCTCTACTCTCTGAGTATGGTTATCCAGCCAGTTATGCACCCACCTTATAGTAGCCCCATCTAAGTTGTATTTGCCTAGTTTATTGATAAGAATATCGTGAGACCGTATCAAACGCCTTACTAACATCCACCGCTTCTCCCTTATCCACAAGACTCGTTATCCTATCAAAGAAAGCTATCAGATTGGTTTGACGTGATTTGTTCTTTAGAAATCCATGCTGGCTCTTCCCTATCACCTTGCCACCTTCCAAATGTTTACAGATGTTTTCCTTAATTACGTGCTCCATTATCTTCCCTGGCACAGAAGTTAAACTAATTGGTCTATAGTTTCCTGGGTTGTTCTTATTTCCCTTTTTATAAATGGGCACTATATTTGCCCTTTTCCAGTCTTCTGGAATCTCTCCTGTCTCCCATGATTTTCCAAAGATGATAGCTAGAAGCTCAGATACCTCCTCTATCAGCTCCTTGAGTATTCTAGGGTGCATTTCGTCAGGCCCTGGTGACTTGCAGGCATCTAACTTTTCTAGGTGATTTTTAACTTGTTCTTTTTTTATTTTATCTTCTAAACCTACCCCCTTCCCACTAGCATTCACTATGTTAGGTATTCCTTCAGACTTCTCGGTGAAGACCGAAACAAAGAAGTCATTAAGCAGCTCTGACATTTCCAAGTTTCCTGTTACTGTTTCTCCCTCCTCACTGACCAGTGGGACTACCCTGTCCTTGGTCTTCCTCTTGTTTCTAATGTATTTAAACCATTGTTTCTCAAAGTGGTCTGCGGACCCACTCTGAGAAAGTTGATACCAGGCTGCTCTGTTTTGTTTACTTATTACCAGCTCTGCTACCACAGAGCCTTGTGGCTCCCATTGGCTGAGGTTCACTGTTTGAGAAACACTGATTTAAAACTTTCACCTAGCATATTCCAGTGTAAAAGTAGTGCAGACAGCTAATTTAAGTGGCAGGATTTTTTAATGAAAAAGTTGGTATCTGTAGGATATAGCAAAGTATGACTTTATTTTGCACAAACAAATCCTCAGACAAACAAACTCTTAACTGGACAGTCTCTACAAGAAAGAATTAATGGACACAGATATCCAAAAAGGCAACACACAGAAACCTGTTGGAGGACACTTTAACCTTCCTGGGCACTCATTAATGCATCTCAAAGTCAGCGTGTTGTTTCAGCTCAATTCCACAAGCCAAATACTCAGGGATGCGCTGGAAATTAACTTCATTTACAAGTTTGGGAGCCATCAAAAGGTATGAATAAAGGCATTACCTGGCTAGCACACTACCTTCCACATCCTAATAACTTGATCAACCAAACGATGGGTACTTAATAACAATTTTAACCTTCTCTATCAGCTTCTTGTAACATGAACACTCTATTTTTTCCTTCCTTTTCACCCCCATTCCCTATTTATTTAGGAACTGGACTTTTAATGCTCCATTCATTTGAAGAATTGGGTTGTACCCACAAAAGTTCATGATACCATCTACATGTTTTGTTAGTCTTTAAGGTGCTGCTAAAGACTGTTTTCATTATTTTCTAAGTTTGTTGTTTTTTCAGTTACAGATTAACTTGGCTACCCCTCTGAAGTTCTGCAAATTATATAATAGATGTGTTACACTGGATCATGTAGCCTCAGAAATAAATACTTTGGGGGAAAAAAGAGCAAAATATTTTGTTTTATTGAAACACTGCCCCAAATTTCTTCATTGAGACAAACTTTGTGAAAGAGAAGAGACACATTTAGAAATAAAATGCCACTTTTGAACAAGAACATCTGAGGCTGTGCCAGTGCCTTAGGAATATGGAAGAGGGGAAAACACAATAGGCACTAAGGATATCAAGTTTAAAAATGGCTGCCACTCTGGTTACTTCCTCCATATTCTGTAACAAAAAGTTGTCCCCAGTATATTCCAAGAACTTATTGGCAATTTTGTGTTATGCTGTATTACTTTCTCAACAGATGTCTGTGTATTTAAAGCTCCTTTTCCCCCATTAGTATCATGTTCTGTATTTTTGATAGTTATGTTGTTTGTTTTAGCAATGCTGCATATTCTGCCTCATTCTGATTTGGTGGTCTATGACAACATCCGTATTTTTAAACTCTTTTACCTTCACTCAACTGGTCTGCCTCCCACTTCCTTCTGGCCCTCAGAACAAGTCTATATACGTATGTATCATGCAATACCTTCTCTTTCCCCAACTGCCTATTCTTTCTGAACAAGCTATATCCCTCTCCACCAATATCCCAGTTATGATACTTAGCCCACCAAGTCTGTGATGCCCATTAAATAATAATTTAACTTATATATTAGGAAAATGTGCGTTCACAACAGGTTGAGAGCTGCACTCGAGAATGGTTATCTATGGTTTGCTGTCACACTCGGAGACCCCTGTCTGGTAGTCATGCTTAGCGGGACCCTGCGTGGGAGTTAGGCCTGAGACCAATAATATTCAATATTTTCATTAATGGCTTGGATAATGGAATAGAGAATATGTTAATACAATTTGAAGAGGATACCTAGCTGGGAGGGAGTGCGAGGACAGGTTTAAAATTCCAAATGCCCTTCACAAATTGGAGAACTTATCTGAATTTAACAAGATGAAATTCAGTGACGATAAGTGCAAAATAGTACACTTAGGAAGGAAAAATAAAATGCACAGATACAAAATGGGGATGAACAGTTTAGATGATAGCACTGCTGAAAAGGATCTGGGGGTTCTAATGGACCAGAAACTGAATATGACTTGTCGATATAATACAACTTTTAAAGAAGGCTTTTATTAACAGGCATGTTGTATGGAAGACACAGAAAGAGTCCAGACGAGAACAACAAAAATGATAAAAGGTTTAGAAAATGTGACCTATGAGATTTTAAAAATTGGCCATGGTTAGTCTTAAGAAGACTGAGGTGATAGCAAGGAACCTGATAACACTGTTCCAATATGTTAAAGACTGTTTTAACGAGGATGGTAAACAACTATTCTCCATGTCCACTGAAGGTAGGCCAGTAAGTAGGTCAAAAAGTTTTTCCTATCAACTAACCTAACTGTAAGGGTATTAATCTCTGGAATAGGCTTCCAAGGAAGGATGTGGAGTCCCCATCACTGGAAGTGTTTAAAAACAAACTGTGCAAACACGTTTCAGGGATGGTCTAAGTTTTCTTGGTCTGGCCACAACACAGTGGGCTGGGCTTGTTGACTTCTCAAGGTCCTTCATATATCTGTATTTTTATGATACTCGATGGAAAGGAGCGAACCTACAGCAAAAGGACCTCCTTAAAACTCTTTTAAAGGATCAGAGCATGCAGAAAAGTATCCAGTGAAGGCAAAATTGAGAACTAAATGCTACCCAGGAATATATTTGATAGAAGGTGCTCAGTTCTCAGCTCCAAGGGTTGGGAATCTATACAGAAGATCTGTACAGAATGGTAAAGTGTTTTGAGATATTTCATGGCCTTTCAATTTCCTATGACAAGTTTACATAATATTAATCTGGATGCCTTTTGACTCATGATTAAGTTTACAACCAACTCTTCGTGACTAGTAATAGGAATGAGGCTGATACACCCATTAACACTCATGTTCCTTTATATTTGTGAACTCATTGGTGTAGCCAATTAGAACTAACCATACCGTAACAGTAGCCCCTGTACTTGCGTGGATAATAACTTTTCTCATGTCGCAAGCCCTGTCATAATATTGGGCAGGGACAAATATTAACAATACCTGTAAGGGCCTGATTCAGAGGAGTTGAAACCTACAGCTTCCACTGATTTAAGCTTGGGTGCTCAGCACTATGAAAATCAGCCCCCTAGATAATTTTCGCTGCCAATACGGGAATATATCCTATGTATTTTTAATAGTGCTTTGTCCATGCCAAGGCCTTCAAGCATGCAAACACTTAATTGAGATTGCTCATATAAGTAGGAGTGGGTTCTAACTGTTCCAAACAACAGGATTTCTACCACGTCTCAGGGCTGACTCTCACATTGCTCAATGGAACATGCTCACAATGAAGGACTGTTCCCTATATTCAGATTAAATCTTCTCTTTTCATTATTATGCCATATTATTCCTAAGCATACCTAATTTTTCCCATTCCCCCTAGCTATGTTTATTGTTGTCTCTACTCCATTCCATTTTTCTAGTTCTACCTTAAAAGCTCCTCTCTTTCCCTAGATCTCAATCCTGTAAAATCTTGTACACAAGCTTAATTATAAGCACCAATAGTTGGGTTGAGGTCAGTAGGATTCTCCACGTGCTTAAAGTGAAGCAAGTATCCATGTGATTTCCAGGATCAGGGCATAATTTTCAAATAGTTCTTGAGTGTTATTTACCCCTTCCCACCCACCCTTTCTCCTCCTCACCAAGCTAAATTATCTATTCTGATCTAGGTTGTGCAGTCTTTACTTATAGTGGTGAATGATTGCTCCTAGGAGGAGCTCAAAGGACTTCTTGGGTGAGTAAGTGCTTGTCAGTGTAATCAGGAGCTGTACAGTCAGCCACTTGCCCCCTTTAATATTTCTTCATAAATCAGCCTCTAGCTTCCTAATTCATTTTTGTGGCTCACTGTGAATTCAGCTAGATAAACCTTACACGTTGTTTATCTTCACTGTGTTGTGACAAATGGAAATCCTCATGCACAAAGCTAGTGAATTCTTTGTTTTCACTTAAGGTCACTGAGGGTACATCTACACTACAGAGGAAGATGGAAGCTACGGCTGTTGATCTTCCAGGCTGCATCTACACAGGCATGATTTTGCGCAAATACTTTTAATGGAAGAGTTTTTCGTTAAAAGTATTTGTGCAAGAGAGTGTCTATACTGGCATGTGCCTTTGCACAAAAGATTTGCTTTTGCGCAAAAGCATCCGTGCCAGTGTAGACGCTCTCTTGCGCAAGAAAGCTCCGATGGCCATTTTAGCCATCGGGCTTTCTTGCGCAAGAAATTGATGTTACCTGTCTACACTGGCCTCTTGCGCAAGAACACTTGCGCAAGAGGACTTATCCCTGAGCGGGAGCGTCAGAGTATTTGCGCAAGAAGCACTGATTTTGTACATTACAATGTCAGTGTTCTTGTGCAAATACTCGCGGCCAGTGTAGACAGGTGGCAAGATTTTGCACTTTTGCGCAAAATCTTGCCAATGTAGACACAGCCCCAGGATTTGAATTAGCGGAGTAAGGGAAGTTGAAGGAAGAGTGCTCTTCCTTCGACTTCCCACAGTGTGGACAGCACCAAAAGTTGAGTTAAGGTACTTGGACTTCAGCTATGCAATTAGTGTAGCTGAAGTCACATATCGTTTGTCCGGCAGTGTAGACATACCCTCAGTGCAAATTTAAAAAATGCCTGACCTTAGTACACATACCACACAGCAGGACTTTTGTATCAAAACTTTATTTATTAAACAAAAAATGCACCATTGGAATAACATTTCTATAAAAAATGAATATGAGACTGTTCTACAGTGCATTACAAAACCCCCTTTTTCTTCATGTAGTAGTATACAAGATTGTGTGTAGAAACAGTCATTTATTTTTAAATTGTAAGCAAGTTTCCTTTCGCATAGAACAAGATTTACACTTAAATATTGCAATCACTAGTCTAATTTGGTTAACAATGCTAGAATTTGACAATTTAAAGAAACTGTTCATTGTCTCAAAATGCCATTTTTAGGCCTTTTGTAACAACAAGATTTTTTTTTAAACTAAGGCTAGTTAAAGCTGTAGTGTAACCCTTTTCTACCACATTAAGATATCACTAGTAGGCTAAGAATTCATTTGAATTACCTTGCAAAGCCCTTTAAATGAAGAGATAGTACTGTTTTCTTCAGTGTTGTAATAATTAACAACTTCTGTCAGTGTTTCACAGTAGCCATCTTTTGTGAGAACTCAAGTGGCAGATGCTAGTGAATATTTAGCAAGATAGTTATGCCAGTTATTCTTGAGTATTTTTACGCTTAGGAATGAATAACAGAGTTTCAAAGCACAACACACTCAGATATGGGACACCACAGCTTTAATAGCCAGCTCTAGGGTTCCAACCAAATCTCCCTTTTATCATAAATTATCCAAAAGAAAACACTCTAAATAATAAATTAAATATTACTTATAAAAAGTTCACCCTTCCCCTCCCCCCAGCCCTCCCATCCTACACATGGTGACGATTCACAAATGTAGGAACTGCCGGGTATATTTTACAATAATAAAAACAGCAGTTTTTCCTTCTTCTACCTACATTGCTTTCTTCCACTTCAAAATACATGTACAGCATACAGTGAGAGACATTGGTCTGTGCCACTTCATGACATATGACTGTATTGTTATTGTTCCTCTCCAATTAAAAAAAAGTCAGAATGATGATGCTTAAAATGCAGCCTGCTGAGATCTGAAAAGAGGGACTCAGCAAATTCAATTTGAAATCAGACAGGACACTTGCTGGCCAAAAGAGAGACAAGCCAAACAGATAAGAAAATAATCTCTGATCACTTTCAGTAGTTTGTGGTTTTGCTAATAAGCAGCTTCCTTCATTCAGTTTCCAGTGCTTCATGATTTTCTAAGGTATCACAACTTTGTTCTCAACTGTGTTACTCTAATTTTGTTGATTCAATTCTTTTGATTGCAGTGGGGCTACATTAGTGTATAACTGGAGTAACACCATGGAAAATCAGGCTTCAGAATAATATTTCATTTAAGAGAGGACATTTTAATAATGCAATACAAAAATCATCAACTCCCAACAAACTTGATGACCCTGCTCCTATTCATCACATGCTGAGCAGGATAAGGCCTCTTATCAACACAACAGTTCACAAAAACAATCAGGATGTGGGTTTAGTAAATTACGATTTTGTTCTTCATGTTAAAAATTCTTAGGGCAAATTTTGAATGTACGAATAACGTGACCATCATATTTCTTCCATTTAAGTTAATGGAGCTTTTCTTTCTGTGGAATCAGAATGGTGCTATTTTTGTTTGTGATCTATTTATATATTAGTGGGTTTTCTTGTTAAAAAATACAAAGTTATGAGACTAACCTGGGAATTGTATTCACAACTAGGGGTGGGCTAACTGGTTTGGAAAAAAAGTAACAAGCCTGGAATTATTGGAAACATTATTTTGAAACTCCAAAAAAGGTAAGTTAGTCCCTGATTCTGCAGTCTGAGTCACCTGTATGGTTCCCTGTACTCATATGGAGCTGCAAAGAGTTCAGTTTGCAATACTTCTGCAATTCATGACTTCTTCAGGCCAGGAAGAAGAAATTCCCAAATATCGTGGTTTGAGGCAATTTTTACATTATTATCAAAAGTCCAATTTTGAAATAAATAGGGGATTGGGAGTGCCCAGGCAAGTTAAAACGTTCCCTTTGAAACTGGACCTTTAATAACTCCATTCATCTGAAGAAGTGGGTTGCACCCACAAACTCTCATGATACCATCTACATGTTTTGTTAGTCTTTAAGGTGCTGCAAGACTATTTGTTGGTTTTAAAGTTTTTCCAGTTACAGACTAACTCAGCTACTCCTCTGAAGCTTTTGAACAATGAAGTTCGTGGCACAATTCCACATACGAGGTTTGCTCTGAAAAAAAAATGAATATGATACAAAATATGCAGATGTAGAATTCTTAACTGCAAGCTCTTATCTGCTTCCTGCAATGGCAGCAGTGTTCCTTGTAAGCAGTGTGCTTGCGGCCATCTGAGAGAGATTCAAATGCTGCCTAGCTGACTAGCAGAGCACCACAGCCACCCACAGCTGGCAGCATGTTTTTCTACTGGTGGTGCACATCCACACATGCCTTGGTGCACATAACAAAATTTATTCCATGCATGGATGGAAAAAATTAGCAGGAACATTGAATAGCAGCCCAGAAAACCATTCAGAGGCATAATTAGCTAGTTACTTCCCATGGCAATATCAGCTTTTTAAATTCATTACAAGTTGCTTTATCTTTCTTTACATTTATGAGGGTTTTTGCAGTAGAGGATGATTCAGTCTCAATAATTTTTCATTTTAAATATTCTGGAAGTTTGGGAATCAGTCAAAACTATAAGCCATTTTATAGCTGAATTAACTGCAAATGCAAAAATGCCTTTGAAGGTTTTATGCTGTTACATTCATATGAGTCTCACATGCTTAGATATTTATGTAGAAGTTCAATATTTAATTTAAAGGACAACTAAACTGAAATATAAGTTAAGTAGCTATTTCTTTGACAATACTAGTCAAAATTTCTGGACTTCCTCAGGTAAAGTTTCTGAAAGGCATTATTTGTCCAGGGATCCTTCATTTTCCTGTACACCCAAATTAATTTAATTTTGCTTGACATAACCCACAGGACTACAGATTCTTCTTTATCTATCAAATGAAACTTTAACGCAGTCAGATTTAGGACTAAACCTATGTACTGTATAAACTCAAATGGCCAGAGGAACAAATGGAGGTAATCTACCAATGTTTGTAGTTTAGTACTGCTCCAGAATATTTAGAAAATGGATAAAGTAAAAATTAATCAAAACACTCACTTACTTTTTATGTGAAATATGTATTCAGTAGGTACAGTTTTACTTTTTCTAGTAAATCTTAAACTTAATTTGCAGAAGAAGCATCTTACTAATGAGAGTGAAGAAGTTTAGCATTTCTTGATATTAGCTAATAGAATGAGCTATTCTTTTCCATAGTTTATATATAGGATAGAGAACACAGGAATTTATTTTTATTTTGTCCCCAGTTCAGCAAAATTGTACTGAATTATGTAACTTCACTTATGTAAAGTTAAACAGAAGAACTGATGCATATATTAGGACACAGCTATGACTGCAAGTGCTTACATACTAAGGATGACTAAATCACTGTGTAATATTTCAGAATCTCCTCTTTTTTGAAGACTCATGGGTATCTCAAATCAAACTTGATCTGAATCGTTTAAAAGGTCTGAAATTTTGCATTTTTTCATTTCCAGTTTCTGTTTGAGTTTAGAAATGGAATTGCTGTAGAATCCACAAGAAAGGCTTGTGAGAAATCCAGATCAATTTTGCAGACTTACCAAGGGCCCAATATTTAAAACAACGGGAGCTGTATTCACAAAATGAATACAATAATCAACGACACGGGACAGCTACCACAATAACTAATGTTCAGATAAGTATCTGAATATTAGGATGCTTATCCAAACAAAATCCACTTGTCTAAACTTTTGAGGTTCACCCATCACATATTTTAGATAATTTTGTACAATGTATATATTTAGTTTTGGGTTAATGTTCTATTGATTAAAAGCCTCTCTTTAAAGTCTTATGAGTCAGATCCTTTTTTCATACTACTTCAGACTTACTCTAGGAAAAGGGAGGTAGAATTTGGCCCTATGATCCAAAACTTTGCTAGTAGAAAAGAGAAGTTGCCGAACTTTTTTAGATGTTGCATTTAAACCTGACTTGTGGAAAAAAGATAGTAAGTTGGGACAACATGTGATCTAATACCAGGACTATGAATTTGATAGTCATTGTGACAAATGCACTTGCTTTGTTTTCAATGGAAGTTCTTGATACAAATCTGACAGAGCATAAACATTCAATCTCTCACTGAGATACAACTTCCTTAATTCTTAGGAAATTTTGACTAAAATCTGAGCCAATTAAATAACAATGTATTTTTGCAAGAAACATTTTCACAAACACACTGGAGTTTCTAATGAAGCATTTGAGTTCTATCCTTCACATCTGATTTCCTCTCTAACACATGACTGCAGAAAATAATCTGAATTATTACTTTTGTTCCACTGCCATTTTACTCAAAATATTTTATTCGGGGATTCAGATATAATTACCCACCTAATAAAAAGAACTGTTAGGTTGTAAAGATCCCAACTCTTCCATGCTCTTTTAAAATTATGACCTACTCAAGCTTGAAATCAAAGGCAGAACTGAATGGAGTAATTCATCTGAAACTCTCTTATTGGGTTTTGCAGCCTCCTAACTGATAAATATGCAAATTAGTTCCCTTTTGGTGATTCAGCTGCATAAACAGGGATTAACTCTGAATGCAGTTGAAAATTCAGCAATAAAAAGTATTCACACAAAATTTAGTCAATTCAAACAGTTATAGTTATCAATAAACACTGTAATATGAAGTTAGACTTCTAGAAGAGAGGGAAAACACTGAATGGGTTCCACTAAGGACACTGCTATGAACTGATGCTAAATTATGCTTGAATGTTTTCCCCCGCTATGTTTGAACAAGGAATAGCCTACTGCAATCAAGCTCCTGTAATTTGTTTACCAATTATGCACCACAGCTCCTTAGTTCATTTTCATTTTCTTGGGTTTGTTGCTTGTCTGTAAAAACTGTGCTGTGTCCATCTCTGCTAATGGATAGGTCTTATCTTCCTCTGTGCCTGCCCTAGTGTTACTTTCCAATTTCTGCTGCCTCCATTGAGTTAAGGAGAAATCCTTGGTGACTGTATCACAGAATTCATGGAACTGAGCAGTCTCAAACAGGAGGCAGAGGAGAAAAAGTGTGGGAGGAATATCAGCCCATTTTCCTCATTGCTGCTGCGAAAGATGGCCATGAAGGCGCTTTCAAATGTCATCACAGTGCAGTGTGGCACAAAGGCCACCCAGATTTAGAACTGTTCTATTCCAAGCTTAAGCACATAATTACTGTGTGTCAGAGAAGATTGCATATCATATCCTCTTTTTGTAAGTATACGGCAGCTGGCAGTGTGCCGCCAATGCAGATTTTTTATGTTCCCGTTTTCTGTAACCAACTATAAAATGGTAACTATGGGAGGATTTCCAAATACTTGCAAAAATGGGTGGATTTTACAGCAACATGGTTTGTGCAGGATAAGTTATTTGAAATTACAGAAGAAATGGGAGTTATGTCTTGTTTTGTGCTGTTGGTAACACTTGCAATCCTTTGGTGCTATGTCGTGATTATTTGTTATGCATCCTCTGGTATCAAAAAGCATATATTAAAAAAAGAATGAATGTCCACACTGACAAATGGTGTATGTTTAAAAAATGCATCTGAATGCAGCAAAATTAGATTTTCACACAGAACTACACACCTCTAAGTCAAATGTGAGATAATCATGACATCTCGAGTATTACAAAGGCTAGCAGTTCAAAATGAGCAATCGAGTGGCACCAGTGAGGCCTCTGCGGTAGTAGTTTCACTTAATTTGCAAGGGCCACATTTTGTTGAATGGATGTCAGTGAAGAAAGGTGGGTTGTGTATGTGTGTGGTGTATATGAAATACTTGTATGCTGTAACGTTCCTGGATAATATAAATTATCGATTCATCAACAGCTGTTAGAAGGCTGAGCCTGTAATAGCGTTCAGTTGCTTCATTAGCCCCTCCAGACTGGCCATTTGCTCACTCAGATCATCCTGTTCATACACCTGCAAAAAACCACAAATCAACAGTCAATGTGAGCTATAACAAAAGTCTGCTCTACAGGACGCAGATGCAAAGCAGGGGCAAAAACCACTTGAAGCAAAGCATTAAAACACTTGTTCTCAGATTCATTACTTTTCTCAACTGAGACCCAGTCACCTCCCTTCCCCCCTTCCACTGCAGTCAGCAATCTCCTCTCCTTTATATTTAGTTGGTGAACTTGAGGACCAAACTCTATGATGAGGCCTAGAATTCAAGTTTATGCTTGCCCAATGACAATGCTGCTTGCAATATTCCAAATCCTGGATTATTCCAGAGTGGACTGACTGAATGGATGGGAATACAGCCATGATGCACTGGAATTTAGTACAGAGACTGCTCCAAAGAGTCATAATGAAGGGCTTGATTCTACCAGGAGTTGAGCACTCCCAACTTCCACTGTAGTTAGTGAGCCTTAACTCTTATCATTGCAGTTAATGGGATCTGCAGGCAGCAGTGCCTTGCAGGAATTGTTCACTACCTCAGCAGGATTAGGGTTTGTGACAGAAGTGGGGGGTGGGTGTAGAGAGGACAGCCAACTTCGTACCAGTGATGACCAGCAAATGTATCTATAAGTAGGAACCACTGACCTCAAAAGTTATTGAGACAAGAGTAAAATGAATGATTTTCTGCTTTTGACTCACTGAGAGTGAACTCAAACACTAGTTATTTATGGGGACTTTTCAAAGTAAATGATTTGAAAGCACTGTGGGATATCTGCAGCCTACAGGTCTGGACGGAGTTAAGAATCCAATACCATAATCGCACCTCTGCAGAAATAAACTTAAATAACTCCCACAATCCACACCCTCCCACCCTCAAAACTTTATCTGCCTAAAGAGCCTATTAACTCCTGTGCCATTATTTCCTGTAAGTGCTCCCACACTTGCTGAGTCTGAAAAGTGTCCCTCTTGGGAAATAAATTGTGCTGCTGTTATAAGATATTTAGAGCTGAAATTGCATTTCATGTTACCAAATGTTCTGTGCTAAATTGCTCTGTATGTCAGTAATTTTACCAAAGAAGTAATTTTCATGTATTTGCCCCCAATACAAGACTCCATGCCCCTTATCTCCTCTAGGTGGTAGACCCAGCAGGATTTGGAAGAATTTCAAAGAACTAGTAGGTCTGCAGTAATCCACAGGACTGCTCTGTGACCACCTTGCTCAGTAATGGATTTTACGCACTGGCACACTGGCTCAGTGCTATACCTCATTCCAAGCACTATTTGTTTCAGTCCCATTATTGCTGTAGAGCTGGACTCTGAAAGTGAAGGTCCAAGTGATTGTGAGAATCAGTGGGGGAAATCCACAGCAAGGGGAGTAAATGCTACTTTGAAAAGTCACTTCTTTAGTTTGTTGGGGATATTTATCTATATTATCTGCTTTGGAAGGAGCTTTGAGATCTGTTGCTAAATGTTCTATGACATGAGTCCTGCAACTAGATCTGCAGTTAGAAGAGTCAGTGCTGTGCATTATTATTCCCATTTGTGACGGGCCAGAGCGGCCCCGTTCCACCGGGGCCAATCCGCCCCGCACTGCTCCCACGGTGACGCGTGTGCTTCTCGCGGCGAGGCAGGCGACGCAGGCCCCTTGTGCACGCTGTTCAGCGGCCGCAGCCCAGCTGACCGACGCAAGCCCGGATGACGGGGAGAACCCCATGCTCCGGGCTATGTCAGAGGTGTTAGGACGTCCTTGACCCCGGGGTCAGCGGGTGATGTCAGGGAGCATGACTCCGGGAGGGGATTGAAAAGGAGAGGAACCTGGAGAGACTGGGGGAGCGAGAAGGGGAGAGGAAGGAAGTAGAGGAACCTGGAGAGGTGGAGGAGTGAGAGGAGAGTCTGGAGAGGAAGGAGGGGAATGCGGCGGCCGTTAGCGGGGTAGGAAGCAGCCCAGAGCAGGGTATTGGAGGACATGCCGGTGGGCTGGTGAGTTTCAGGGATCAATCCCACCAGCCGGATAGGACGCTACTAGAGCCTGTCCTTAGGGCCCTGGGCTGGGGCCGTGAGAGAGGGTGGGCCCAGGCCCCCCTACCCTGCACCCCACGGTCCGGAGGCCAGAGAGGGGCGGCAAGCCCGAATTTAGACATGCATGCCGGACCAGGGGGCTTGGCGAGACTGGAACTTGTTTATTTAGGACACCCCGCTGACCTGAAGGATGGACACAAAAGGGGGGGGGCGAAGGACAACCCCTGTGCACCATTACAAAGTGCCACTGGTAGCATAAACCTCACGAGGAAAAAAAAAGTCTACTGTGTTAGGAAAGGGTCAAGTAACGAAAACCATACTTTGACTACCTTTACTCTAACATAATGTGAGAAGAATTCTCTCATAGCAACACAACATTGCTTATGATACTCCTAACAGTAAAAGGGCACAGAATTTAACTGTCCTTATTTGTATGGGCAGCAGACCAAAAACACACTATATGCCTGTCAAAAACAGATTTGTTGCTTTTTCCCATCCCCAAGGTTGCAAACATAAGAGGATTAGGTAACAAGATGCCAGATGAACCTGCTTCATGATGCACATAGTAAGCCACTCTCACAGGCAAGGAAATTAAAACAGATTGTATATAACAATCTGCCTTCCTTATTTTTTTCTTCCTTTTCTTTTGCTTTCCCTGCACCTTTTCTATAATACTGTGTCTGACTCTTAATAGAAGTTAATGGGATTGTTCTAAATTTCCTATAAATATTTTCCCTCAGATCATCTCTCTTCATCTTGCCTATCCCTTTCACATTATTTTTTCTCTCCATTGTCTGATATCTCTTCATGTCTTCATTATCTTCATTGTCTGTATATAAAAAAGTTTTTCCTGACAGACAACAGAAGTTCCTGCTGGGCAACAGAATGATGTCATCACGTCATCAGCATCAAAAGGCAAAGCAAAAGCAGCCAGAAAGAGGGGGATAGGTGAGCATAGTGAGCAGAGGGCACAGCCCCCTAGTTACTTTATAATGTTTTGTTCCTTAACTTATTTTTTCCTGACATCAGTTTTCTCATTCACTCTCTCGCATCAGTACCTTATTCCTTCTGGATCTCATGCTTGACAACTAGAATTGTTTTGGTCTTTCAACCAGTACAAAAGAGACCATGTAGTTTCAGAGGGGTAGCCATGTTAGTCCGTATCTGCAAAACTAACAAGGACTCGAGTGACACCTTAGAGACTCAAAGCCACAGGACTCCTCATTTTTTTAATATGAAGTATAGGTACACAGGTTATCTGTCCATCTGTATCAGACCCAGACCCAGATTCAAAGACTGCTGAAATCAATGGAAGTCACTTTAGCAGACTTTGGATTGGACCTGTTGTTTCCTAATTGCTATACACGGGCATATGCATCACATAGGCAGAGATGAAGCTGTTTAACTAAAACGATTGCACAGAGTATGCTCCGGCCCTTCATTTAAAGGTAATATTATTTGTGACAAGATTCTTTTTGTTAAGATTCTTCTTACATTAGCTGGATCCTCTGTCTGTTTGTTGCTTTCTTCTGAAACTTCTGGGGCTGTTGGCACCGAGACTGGAAGCAGAGGGGATCGCGCTTTTCCCGCTAATCCAAGTGATGCTGTTTTCACCTGAGCCTTAGGAAGGTTAGGCCCTGAAAAAAGAAGTAAGTCACAATAATAAGGTATGAATAATCTGTATAGGGGAACAATGAGGTTTAAGCCATCTATGCAAAATGCACTTGATATAACTGGTTAAAATTGGCTTTATATTTTCAACCCTAAATACAGATAATCTTTTCCAAATGTTCTTACGTTGCTTCTTCCTGAAGGGGCTCTAATTCCAGTTGGAACACTCTGGATGAAACTCTGCCAATTAGATTTCACTGTGAGCAAGCTCTAAATCCTATTGCTGCCACATTCAGAATGTCAAGTGTTTTGGAACATCTATGTCATTCAGATGGCAGCTGTTTTTGCCACCAGGCCAGACCACTGTGGGCTTGTCTCCCAAAAATAGGAGTTAAAATCATGCCCAGTCCTAACACTAAACTACAGTACATGGAGGTGGTGGGAGTAATGGTTGCTGCAGTGTTCACACTGCCTGTTATCTAATGAGACATTATAATGAGGCTCCCGGTGGTTGTTCTGGTAGAAATTAAAGATCCTCTGTCATGTTTTATCTTTTAAAACAACATGTAATAAAACCACCATCCTGGCCAATGTATCATTTCTAACTACTCATGGCTATGTGTAAGCTATTGCTGATCACATAATGCAATGAGTATATGACTGATTTTAAAGACACTGGGATAGTATGAAAAGGTAAGGTGCTATAGCAAACAAAACACACAGTATTTATTAAAGAAAATGTGCACATATAAAAACCCCATGCTATTAGAGGTGAAGTTTTTAAAGGAGCTCAGCATCGGCCTAACTCTGCTCCCACTGATGCAGGGCTGGCCCACAACATTTTGGCACCTGAGGCGGGGAGCTCAAATGACGCCCCCATACTCCCTTGCTTGGGCCAAAACTTTGAAAGGTCTCAATTCTGCCTTCTTCCTGTTCTACTGCTCTCGTGGTACTGCTCTGCTACCTAGATATGCATCAGCAGCAGACACAATTTTCTACACTCTGGGTCCTAGTGGCGCCCCCCCCCCCCAGTCTGGCACCTGAGACGGCTGCCTCAGTTCGCCTCATGGTATGGCCAGCCCTGCACTGATGTCACTGATGTGTAAACCCAACTCAATCCCCTGCATCTTTGAATATCCCTTAATCTGAATCTATTCTACCTCTATGAACGCTCAACTACTGCAAGGCATGTTTGTGCTCTATGGTAAATTTTAGGTTGAGATGCCCAGGTCATCAGCATTCTCCAGCTTGAAATTTTACTTGGAGAGTACACTGCTTGTTAGGGCTGTGGAATCTTTCTCAAACCTTACTGCTATCAGTTATCAGAAGATCACTGCTAACACAGATGATCTCTTTAGGGACAATGCTCCATTTACTATACTGTGCAAGACATTTTTTTAATTCAGTTCATTTGTCTCTTCTCGGAATCAAGACCAAAACATATTTGAATGAATGAGCCTCCCCTCCTAATCACCCATGATGTTACTAGGAGTAAGTCCTTTCAGATTTCTGTGCTTTTGTTTACTCATTTTTTAAATGGGTGCAATAATAATTGCCTACTTCATGTAAGTGTTTTATATCTTAGATACAGTCTTGTAGTAAGCATCATCTCTGTAGTATATGAATCATAAAGTCTCAGAGGGGTTGCCGTGTTAGTCTTTAACTTAAAAAACAATGAGTAGTCCTGTGGCACCTTAGAGACTAACTCTATAAATATGTCTGTCTGTCTGTCTGTGTCTGTCTGTCTGTCTATCTATCTAGAGACAGAGAGAGAGAGTATCATGAGCTTTTGTGAGCAAAATCCAGTGAAGAAGTGCTTTTTGCCCACAAAAGCTCAAGATGCTATATCTATTTTTGTTAGTCTCTAAGATGCCATAGGACTACTCGTTTTTTTTTTTCCTGAGTCATGTTAGATTAATTAAAGAATGTTTGTAAAGTGCTGTAGGATCCTTCTGTTAAAGATGCTAGCATGTGCTGATGCAAGGTGGCATTATATAATATTTTCTATATCTATTACTACATCAGTTTGCTCTCCCTCCTCCATGTATAGATTAGCCATTGGGAATAAGGTGCCTAAACACTTTTGAGGTTCCTTGTACACCTTGTCAGATTGGATGGTAAGGGTATCCAGTCTGGTACCCTGTCCTGATGGTGGCCTATGTGTGATGCTTCAGGGGAAAATGAACACCCATCCAGGACAAATAATACATCAATGGTATAGTCTTCCCGTTGGCGCTGGTGGAAAATATCTGATTACCCCCATCTTAAAAAGTAAATATCAGTTTTGGTCATGCAAATTATCCAGCCTCAGTTTAAATCCAGACTGTCCATTCTAAATTATAGGGTTTAACTTTAATCATTCATTGCTTTTGTTCTTCCCCAACAGGTTCCAACCTAATGCTTTCAGTCATTGTAGATCATTAATAGATCATGAAGAATAATTCTTTGGGGGCCATCAGTGATGCCACCAAGAGGAATAACTCTTCTATGGTAGGGAAAGCAACTGCTGCAGCTGGAGCAGAGGAAGTACTCCCCTGCTCCCAATAAAAGATTGTTGTCATGACAGTTTTATGTATTTTTTTACAGCTCTAGTGAGTAGCCAGGAGACAAAAGCTGCAGATTAATTTTCCTACATTTCAAAGAAATGGTTTTTTTTTACATTTTTAATTATATTACAATATGTATAAAAGAGCTAAAACATTCACGATCTGCAGCAGACAAAAAAGAACAGAGCAAAGAGAGAATGAAATCTCCCCATACAGCCCCCCCCCCCTCAGCACATTAGTTGTAAGTAATTTCCAATAAAGAATTATAAAAAAGAAGACTAAAAGGAAGAGGCCCATGTTTGTACATTCCCCGAGTGTCAATATCTTTGATAATACAAGTTTATAACTGAAACAACAAAAAAGGAAAGTCAATAGTGACTAGAAACAATCTCTAAAAATATACAAATCCTTTGCAAGCTCCAGTTTAGTAGCTAAAAAGTTCTTTCACTGCTGGCATGCCAAACTTCTCAGTATGTCAAAGAAAGAAGAGAAGCTAAAGCTATCCCCAAACAGATACAATCTTTTAAGTGATAGAAATTCAAATAATTTTTTTAAGAAAGAAAATTTGTTTCGCTTCCAATTATTCAGAGAAAAGCAATTTTCAAAGGGAAAGAACTTTTTTTTTTTTGGCTGTTAAAAGATTTCTGCTGATGTTGAAGTGAATGCAGATTCTCTCAGCATTAATGGAAGTATTCTTAAAATGTGTGTTTGACCAAGCAATTTCTGGAATCTGGCTGTCAACAGAATCCATTTGATATGAATAAGAAATCAGTATTTTTTGCAAGGGCTGCAGAGGAAGAAGACAAAGACTTCCAGATAAAATGAGAAATCCTCACCCAAAGGAAAACATTATGAATCAGATTTTTGGTAGATATCTATGGGTGTGTATCCATGTTGATATAGATCGAGTTATGTCCATTTACATCATGTGAGGATCTGGTTCTATATTATTAATGCCCTTTTGTTTGCAGTTTCAAGATGCATTTAGTAGTATGTGTAGTTTATATGATGCAGAGGGAGCAAAGACCAGAACTATCTGAGAAGCCTGTATGACCCAAACCCACAATAAAGCGGGCTTTTCACCAACAGATGACAGGTATGAATTTTGCCAGTGGTTGTAGTGATCTAAGTTTGGTTGTTTAATGATCTACTATATGTGAAACAGTAGAGTAGTTTCAGTCCAGTTCTGAAGGACAGGGGCCCCCGGTCGAGCAAAGCACTTCTGCCCATGCTGAATTTTAAGCACAGGACTAGTGACTTCAGTGTAACAGATGCACATTCTTAAAGTACATTCTGAAATGCCTTGTTATATAAGGACATGGTTCTCCATACCACATATCATAATGATCGCTCCAGTTGGAGAGACCAATGACTGATTGCAGTCTTTCAACCACCTTTGGGTCCTGCATGAGGCATAGTGGACTGTACTTGTTGTGGATAAAAAAAATGGGATTTCTATCTCCAATACTGTCAAGGCAGCATCTTTTGCAAACTCTAAATTCAATTGGCATTGCTTCATTTATGCCTGGCTATCCATTGCTCCAATAATCTGTTAAAAATCTCAAAAGACTTTGGTTCATTTCCTAACCCTGAATAGCTGGCAGGTCATTTCCATCCCTGTATCTCAGTTTTGCTATCTGTAAAATGGAAATAATGATATTGACCTCCTTTTGTAAAATGCTTTGACATCTATTGATATTACAGCACCACCTCCTCCTTCCTCTTTTTCCAAACAGTGCTCACTGGAGCATAGGTGCCACCTGAATGGGAACATCCATGCTTGTATCATTTGATGTGGTACAGAATAAAATAAGGCAAACCTGTTCTCCCAATATATTGTCTATACAATACATAATGTATTGTTGCTACACGCACTTGCTTGATGTTTTGTGACCATAGCATCTGAGCCTCCACCCACAGATACAAATATGTTCATAACTAGCTTAAATTGTCTGCATGCTGATGTGCGATGTTGCTGAAATACAAACCAGAGTTGTATAATGTGTTCAGTAAGAAAGACACCACCTGGAATGTGCATCTGGCAGCCACATGTTATATAACTAATGACCAAATTAAGTATTTAATACTTTTAAAATATTTATGGTAAAAAGAAGTAAAAAGTTTAAGAGCTGGTATCTAGAGGCAACAGCCTGTCATACTGACCGATATTGTCTACTCACACTCCCACATCTGTCTGTATCCATGGCTACGTCTAGACTGCAAGCCTCTTTCGAAAGAGAGCGTCTAGACTACAAGCAGATTTATTGAAAAAGCAAGCCGCTTTTTCAAAAGAGAGTCTAGACACTCTTTCGAAAAAGCACAGTTTGCATTCAATAGCGCCTTTTTTCAAAAGAGTACTTTCGAAAAAAGGTATTATTCCTCATAAAATGAGGTTTACCGTGATCAAAAAAACTGCTGTGTTCTTTCGATTTACTTTCAAAGGAACACAGCTGCAGTCTAGACGCAGGTGAAGTTTTTTCGAAAAAAGGCCACTTTTTTCTAAATACCCTGTAGTCTTGACACACCCCATCTGTGGTCTCCTGTCTTGTAAGCTCCTTGCAGCAGGGACAGTCTTTGTGTTCCCTGTTTATTTAGCACCTCAGCACAATGGTGTTCTGGTCGATGAGTGGGAATTCTAGGTGCTACAGTAATACGTTGATGGGGCAGGGAAGGGACCATGCGATCTTACATGTTTTGAAAGCACTAAAAGTACACCTGCATGAACTCATTAAGAAAAAAGATTGCAACTGTGACTTCTGTAACTAGAGGTTTTATTTTCATTTATATTAGCACCCAAATGACCCAATAAAAATGTATTTATGCAGATTCCTATTTTAGTACAATTTGACTGGACTCTTTGGGTACCATAATGAATAAAACTAAACAGTTGAAGTCAGAGTGGCACCATGCTTGTTCACTGCTTAGCACAGTACTTTTTAATGTTTCTTGCAATCACTGTCTGCATACTTCAGGGGGTAGCCACGTTAGTCTGTTTCAGCAAAAACAACAAGGAGTCCAGTGGTCTAATTTGTTAGTCTTTAAAGTGCAACTGGACTCCTTGTTGTTTTGACTGCCTACTGCAACTTGCTTGACCTTCATGGATCTGGGAATAATGTGAACATTTTACATGGAGAGGAATGAGTTTATGTAAACTACAGAAATATGCTGCCATAATATTCCTGCTGTAATGCACATTTGTACCTGTAAATCCCATGGTAAAAATCCTGTAACTCCTATGTAACTCATTATAGTAATTGGCTTTAAAGAGCTGATTTTCTGTTCAAAGACAGATGTTCCCTCCTGGATATTGTTAATGAAAAGCCAAAATGACAATTAGCATTTTGTTTCCCCTTCAGCTCACAAAAACAACAGGAAATTTCTAACGCTCGTAACTAAAATGATAACCAGAAAATGTTACTTAAGTAACCGTACATTTAAAGTTCCGCAGCAAATGTTTACAGACCATTGTCAAAAGAGATACCCACAACGTACAATTTTATTAGTTGGACAGACAGTTAAGAAACAAAGAATACTGAAAAGACTAAGCAGACCTCTCAATATAATACACTAGACACAAGGCTGGGGTGCTAAGTGAACTAATTTATGTAAATAAATTACTAATATAATTAACAACCCTTTAGTTTCTAATGCTTCTGAACCCAGAACGAGTAGTAGAAGAAAAATAGGAACCATAGTCTCGTGAAGAGAAAAATGACAGGGCTCATCAGGTGTATTTTTCTAAGTAGCCACAGCATGAATGTACTGTTTTAAAGTTTTATTTCTCAGTAGGTTTATTAATTAAATACTTCTTTTGCTCATTAGTGATACAACATATGGCTGCTAGGTGCAAATATTCCAACTAGTGTCTTATTTTAGAAGGGTGTATTGAGCACATTATGTTACTCTACTTTATATTTTGACAGCACTGCATATCAATGGGCAAACAAGTGTTTTGTAACATCATTATATGAAGATAACTGTAAATATGTTTGCATGAGTAGACACCTAGAAACAACGACAATGGACCCCAGGTAACTTTTTGTAATGGCAATGTATTAGGAACTTTATGGACACGGAGGACAATAGCAAAACTCCAACTGACTTTTGTGGGGCTAGAATTTCACTTGATGCATTCAGTATTGGTTAACCTATCTCCAAAACATTCTAGAAGAAATAGAATGGTACCAGAGACAGCCATAAAATAAATTAGGACTGTTTAGTTCAGAGAATATGTGAATAAAAGGGTGACATGTTAGAGGTATGTAAATCATACATGGCATAGAGGTAGTCAATGGTCCAATTATATTCTCTCTCAAAGCAAAGAAAAGGGACATCCAATTAAATTTAAAATCACCTTTAAAACTGATTATAGGAGATACGTTTTTACAAAATTCATAAACAACATAGAATTCACTGGCACAGGAAACACCCCCAGTTTCAATATAAAAGTATTTAATACCTGAAACTTCTATTATCATTAGTGAAAGGATGGAAATGTCTCAACATCTATTCAAATTAGGGGCATAGGGGCTGATCCAAGACCTACTGAAAACCATGAGAGTCTATTGGCTTTCTGAGCTTTGAATCAGGCCCAGAATATATGACAGATATAAACCTTAATGTTTAAATGTAAGCCATCCATCAGCTACCTGGATTTAGAAAGTAATATCTCATATGGAATGTTAATAACAAAGTTGTCCACTATAGGATTTCTATCACTTTCTTCTGAAACATCTGGTTCTAACCACTGTAAGAAAAGGGATCCTTCTCTAGACGCACTACTGAGATGTGATCCAGTTCCTAAATTCCATTGTGATATTCTGTTCTTCCTACAAGTGCGCAGCCCCCATGAATACCAATGTAGGCTTAGCAAGATATCAAAGTGGATATGAAAAGAGAATTTTGTTCTAAGAGATATTGTATGGGGAACAACTGATTGGTTTTTAGTTTACTGGAATTGAATCTATGGACTCCAGAAAAAGTATTGGAGGACAATCAGGGTGTCTACACTGCATGGTAGCTCGAAATAAGATTGAGCATGCAAATTAAGAACATAAGAACATAAGAATGGCCATACTGGGTCAGACCAAAGGTCCATCGAGCCCAGCATCCCATCTGCCGACGGTGGCCAATGCCAGGTGCCCCAGAGAAGGAGAACAGAAGACAATGATCAAGTGATTTATCTCCTGCCATCCATCTCCTGCCCTTGTTATGAAGGCTAGGGCACCATACTTTATCCCTGGCTAATAGCCATTTATGGACCTAACCTGCAAAAATGTATCAAGCTCTTTTTTAAACCCTAATAGATTCCTGGCCTTCACAGCCTCCTCGGGCAAGGAGTTCCACAGGTTGACTGTGCGCTGTGTGAAGAAAAATTTCCTTTTATTAGTTTTGAACCTACTACCCATCAATTTCATTTGGTGTCCCCTAGTTCTTGTATTATGGGAAAAGGTAAATAATTTTTCGATAATCACTTTCTCCACACCATTCATGATTTTATATACCTCTATCATATCGCCCCTCAATCGCCTTTTTTCCAAACTGAAAAGTCCCAGTCTCTCTAGCCTCTCCCCATATGGGACCCTTTCCAAGCCCCTAATCATCTTAGTCGCCCTTTTCTGAACCTTTTCTAATGCCAATATATCTTTTTTGAGGTGAGGAGACCACATCTGCACGCAGTACTCGAGATGTGGGCGTACCATAGTTTTATATAGGGGAAGTATGATATCTTTTGTCTTATTATCTATCCCTTTTTTAATAATTCCTAACATCCTATTTGCCTTACTAACTGCCGCTGCACACTGCGTGGATGTCTTCATAGAACTATCCACTATAACTCCAAGATCCCTTTCCTGATCTGTCGTAGCTAAATTTGACCCCATCATGTAGTACGTGTAATTTGGGTTATTTTTTCCAACATGCATTACCTTACACTTACCCACATTAAATTTCATTTGCCATTTTGCTGCCCAATCACTCAGTTTGCTGAGATCTTTTTGTAGTTCTTCACAATCCCTTTTGCTTTTGACTGTCCTGAACAACTTTGTGTCATCTGCAAACTTGGCCACCTCACTGCTTACCTCATTTTCTAGATCATTGATGAACAAGTTGAACAGGATTGGTCCCAGTACTGACCCCTGGGGAACACCACTAGTTACCCTCCTCCATTGTGAAAATTTACCATTTATTCCCACCCTTTGTTTTCTGTCTTTTAACCAATTCTTGATCCATGAAAGGACCTTTCCTCCTATCCCATGACCACCTAATTTACATAAAAGCCTTTGGTGTGGGACCGTGTCAAAGGCTTTCTGGAAATCTAGGTATATTATATCCACTGGGTGCCCCTTGTCCACATGTTTATTAACCCCTTCAAAGAATTCTAACAGATTAGTTAGACACGACTTCCCTCTGCAGAAACCATGCTGACTTTTGCCCAACAATTCGTGCTCTTCTATGTGCCTTGCAATTTTACTCTTTACTAGTGTTTCTACTAATTTGCCTGGTACTGATGTTAAACTTATCGGTCTATAATTGCCAGGATCTCCTCTAGAGCCTTTTTTAAATATTGGTGTTATATTGGCCATCTTCCAGTCATTTGGTACCAAAGTGGATTTAAAGGATAGGTTACAAACCACTGTTAATAACTCCGCAATTTCACATTTGAGTTCTTTCAGAACCCTTGGGTGAATGCCGTCTGGTCCCGGAGACTTGTTACTATTCAGCTTATCAATTAATTCCATAACCTCCTCTAATGTCACTTCAATCTGAATGAGTTCCTCAGATTTGTCACCTAAAAAGGCTGGCTCAGATTTAGGAACCTCTGTAACATCCTCAGCCGTGAAGACTGAAGCAAAGAAATCATTTAATTGCTCCGCAATGGCACTGTCTTCCTTGATCGCTCCTTTTATATCTTTATCATCCAGGGGCCCCACTGCTTTTTTAGCGGGCTTCCTGCTTCTAATGTATTTAAAAAACATTTTACTATCATTTTTTGAATTTTTGGCTAGCTGTAACTTATTTCGAAATAGCTTATTTCGTAATTTGGCGTTGTCTACATACTACCAGTTTTAATTTTGAATGAATTTCCCATAACCTTCTCTATTCCAGCGTGTATTAATCAGGGAATTTTTTGGGCTGGATCGGACCCCTAGTAAGGCATGTAGCTAATTCCTTCCCATCCTGTCCCCAGGACTCTAACATGCTAAGAGTGTAACCAGTGCTTTTTAGATACAATCGCTCTCGCGCTCTCTCTCTCTCTCAAACACTTTCATTTTTCATTCATGGACCATTCAAAGAGTGGAATTTCCACCCATTTACAAAGAAACTTACTTTTAAAACTTACTTTTAAGGTTTCATTGAACAATACTGAGACAAAATACTATGTCTGATGAGGCTAAAAATGTCATATATTACTTACACATTGGCTGTGTCTACATTGGCAAGATTTTGCGCAAAAGCAGCCGCTTTTGTGCAAAATCTTGCCGCCTGTCTATGCTGGCTGCGAGTATTTGCGCAAGAACACTGACGTTGTAATGTACAAAATCAGTGCTTCTTGCGCAAATACTCTGACGCTCCCGCTCAGGGATAAGCCCTCTTGCGCAAGTATTCTTGCACAAGAGGCCAGTGTAGACAGCAACATTAATTTCTTGCGCAAGAAAGCCCGATGGCTAAAATGGCCATCGGATCTTTCTTGCGCAAGAGAGCGTCTACACTGGCACGGATGCTTTTGCGCAAAAGCAAATCTTTTGGGCAAAGGCACATGCCAGTGTAGACGGTCTCTTGCGCAAATACTTTTAACAGAAAAACTTTTCCATTAAAAGTATTTGCGCAAAAATCATGCCAGTCTAGACGCAGCCATTGTATTTTACCTGTTTCATCGTAAACTGGGAATTTGCAATCCGGGAATGATTTTAAAGTAAGAAATTGCTAGGTTCAGAAGGCAGAAGCTGACTGAATGTTTACATGCTCTCAAGGGATTTAAAAGCTAATTTGGCAGACATTCAAAAGACCACAAGAATAGACAACCAAGCTCAGGTAAAAGTCAAGCTGTTAACTAATTAACTAGCCTGTTGCCATCGCAGGAAGTATCAAAATATAAGAGCAGTGATTCATCATCTACGGAGTTTGTCTGTAAAACATAAACAGCTGCTGACAGACACCACAGAATTTCTGTTAAGTCTCCAGTCTTGCAAACAATTATGCTTATACTTGATTTCCATAGGACTTTTAACAGTGCACAATTTTTTGTGGGATCAGGACATGATTACCTAAGTATGCTCCCAATTTCACAAAGCATTTAAATCCCAACATAAATTGTTTCAATATAGAATATAAATATATTTAATCTATAATAGATATCATGTATACTGGCTGCTGAATTAAGCCTTTAATTTTTTAAGAACTAGAGACATTTCCTTGCCACATTAAGAGTTGTGACATTCTGCAGGATTGGACCAGAAAGGTGTTGGTAAGCTACTATCTCCATGTTATGATTTTAGACCCATAAAGTTATCTAGAACAGGGGATTTCAAACTTTGGGTCATGGCTCTTCAGGGCTATCACATGCTTTGTTTCCTTGAGCGTCTACAGGCATGACAGCTCACAACTCCCAGTGGCCATGGTTCACTATTCCCTGTCAAGGGGAGCTGTGGGAAGCCCATTGGATGGGAATAGCAAACTGCAGACCCTGGGAATTGTGAACTGTCATGCTTGTGGATGCTCAGCTAAACAAAGTGTCTTGTGGCCCACCAGTGGCTTACCGTGATGAGCCATGACCCAAAGTTAAAAAACCCATGATCTAGAAGTAACCTCATGCAATCAAAATTAACCATGATTGTTGTATCTAATCAGCTGGCAAAGCAAATGTTGGCAGTGTTATTAACTAGAACTGTTATGAAAAAAAATAAAAAAAATGTGTCTGCAAGGTACAACAGAAAACAAGAGGGAAAGCACAATCAGATGAATTCAGTGCTTACATTATACTTCCCAGCATATACAATGTAGAAAATTAAAGATATTTAAGCATTTCATTTACTACTTTCTTCCTATGTGTCAGATGCTTCTGACTGTAAAGAAGGTGACAGACAAAACTTTAGCCTGTAATAAGTGGGTAAATGCAATGGTTTTCATTGTTATGAATTAAATATTTGTGGTTCTGGGGAAAGTTATGTATATAACAATGTGAAGATATATGATATTTCTTTCAGTTCCACACAAGTACAACAGGAACTCACAAAAGGATGAAAGACAACTTAATGGGTTATTTGATACAGACTGTATTAAAATGTACATTCTAGCTATTTAAATGTGGTTCTGAGCTTATTTGTAACTACATGGCAGAACGTCCCTATTAAGTGAGATGCTGCCTCTCAAGGGAGTGGAATGTGAAACCATTTGAAAACTAAATTGTTTTACCTATAATTGAAAAAAGTGAACGAAATAAAAAGATATTTATACCATCTGCTAAAATGGACTTTTAAAAATGACTTTCCCAAATTATAATGAACAGCCGTTTGACTCATTCCATAGGAGATGTGCTTTAAAAAGAGGCAGAATTTAATTGAGTAGCTTTGATTTGGTGGGGAAGGGAACTGAAAAGGAAAACAGAGAAAAAGGAAATGGTCATTTTGTGAATTTCAAATATATAGTACTTCATGGAATTGCCCATTGGGAAGATTTTTTCCCTTTTTTATGTAATATGTCTTCATGATAAGTGTAACAAGTGATGGGTAGGGACAGACACTTGAAGATGAAAACAATCACATAGAATGTTACACGCAGAAGATGAAAGTTAAAGCCTTGAAACATATCAGATGTTTGTTCTGTCCTTACAGCTATAAACTTTAAGCACATGAAGAAATTTACAAACCTGTGTTTTCTTACAATTCCATAATATGAAGTTAATGAATCTGTCAGAATTCCATGAAAAATCTGGCTCCTGTTAAGGTTTTACTTTACACCATCACATTGATCCTCTTTCCTTTCTATTTCTCAGTCCTCAGGAACTATGCAGTTACATCAGTGAGCTGTCAGTATAAAATGGCTGTTGCTGATCAGTGATAATTAATACAATCTCAACTGCATATTCACACATACACCTGATAGTCAGGTGGTGACTATCCATACAGTCCTTTTATGGAATTGTAGTGGATCACTTGAAAAAATATCCACAATTTTCAAAAAGTTATTTTTTCTAGAGAAGATACAATGATTCTCCAGAAAACCATTTTTTTAAAAAGACTAGACTTATGCCTCCTATTAGGCAAAACATATAATCAATCCATTTATTTCTATAGGGGCTTGATTCTACAAAGCACTTAAGCCTCTGCTTAAATTTAACTACTGAATAGCACTATTGACTATACTGGGATTACTCAAGGGTTTAAAATTTACCATGTGCTTAAGTATTTTCCTGGACTGCAGCCAGACATCTCATTAACATGCATGATTGAACTCCTGTGGTCCTTCATCACTGAAGTATCTGAGTGGAATAGAGAAAGCCTGATTTCATAAAATGACATGGGGGGGTGGAGGGTGGACAAACATTTTGATTTTGAGGGGTGTGGGTGGGGAGGGTAACATGTGTGTGTATGAGAAGGATTATGAACATAAATAACAAAAGTCTCTGATTTCCAGAATTGTGTGTGATTTTTTTTCTGATGCTATGAGAATTAATTTAGGATTCTGACACCAAAAGACTACAACATGCCATTAGTTTACCAAAGACATTTTTCTAACATACCTCCTGTCCTACCAGAGTTTGCTTTATTCTCAAGACATCTGTAACTCAATATTCTAGATCATTTATCGAAAGAAGAATCGACATCTAAAATTTCTAGCCAACATTAGAAGCTAAACACTTAGAACTAGAAGCAACAGAAATGCTCTCATTTCATTGTTGAACTGGTTGGAGTTAGTTCTCCATAAAAGAAAACAGTAAGATTTCATTTACACTTTCCATTAGCAATGGGAAATATTGACTCTAAGGGGTATATTTTTAAAAGCACACAGATTTATCTGTTTAATTAATTAGTGCCAGTTAGTTTCATGTGAATAAATGCTGCTGCTGCTGTTCTATCACTAATTGATACCTTTTTGCTTTGTAAGTGCAGTTCTGTTCCAGAGTGTTAGATTGATAGTCTTCCCCAGTTACTTCCTAATCAAATTTGCCTTGCTTACAATTAAAGAATTGCCCTTGCTTTTGAACATAATTAGTCGTCGACAGCTATTTATTAATGATTATTATTTATTTACGAAAGTAGTTATTGTATCTATTTATTTATCTATCTGTTTATATATTTATCTATTTATTTTATTGAAGTAGTGCAAAGAAACTGAAACCCCTTGTCCTATATGTGATGGAAATGTAACCCACACACTTTCTGGTGGCACTGAGACCACTTATAGAGAGAATGAGTCTGCTCTGCAGCCTGAACTAAAACCCAGCTTTTTTAAAAGCTCATGCCTCATACACTAAGCTGCAGAGGTTCCAGGTTCCATTATAAGAACATAAGAACGGCCGTACTGGGTCAGACCAAAAGTCCATCTAGCCCAGTAGCCTGTCTGCCGACAGTGGCCAGCACCAGGTGCCCCAGAGGGGATGGACCGAAGACAATGATCAAGCGATTTGTCTCCTGCCATCCTTCTCCAGCCGCTGACAAACAGAGGCCAGGGATGCCATTTCTATCCCCTGGCTAATAGCCTTTTATGGACCTAACCTCCATGAAATTATCTAGCTTCTCTTTAAACTCTGTTATAGTCCTAGCCTTCACAGCCTCCTCTGGCAAGGAGTTCCACAGGTTGACTACGCGCTGTGTGAAGAAGAACTTTATTTTATTTCTTTTAAACCTGCTACCCATTAACTTCATTTGGTCTCCTCTAGTTCTTCTATTATGGGAACTAATAAATAACTTTTCTTTATTCACCCTCTCCACACCACTCATGATTTTATATACCTCTATCATATCCCCCCTCAGCCTTCTCTTTTCTAAACTGAAAAGTCCCAGTCACTTTATCCTCTCTTCATATGGGACCAGTTCCAAACCCCTAATCATTTTAGTTGCCCTTTTCTGAACCCTTTCCAAGGCCAAAATATCTTTTTTTGAGGTGAGGAGACCACATCTGTACACAGTATTCAAGATGTGGGCATCCATAGTTTTATACAGGGGCAGCAAGATATTCTGTGTCTTATTTTCTATCCCTGTCTTAATAATTCCTAACATCCTATTTGCCTTTTTGATCACTGCTGCACACTGTGTGGAAGTTTTCAGAGAACTATCTACGATAACTCCAAGATCTCTTTCCTGATTTGTCATAGCCAAATTAGCCCCCATCATACTGTACATATAGTTGGGGTTATTTTTTCCAACGTGCATTACTTTACACTTATCCACATTAAATTTCATTTGCCATTTTGTTGCCCAATCACTCAGTTCGGTGAGATCTTTTAGAAGTTCTTCACAGTCTGCTTCTGTCTTGACTATCTTAAACAGTTTAGTATCATCCGCAAACTTTACTACCTCACTGCTTACCCCTTTCTCCAGATCATTTATGAATAAGTTGAACAGGATTGGTCCCAGGACTGACCCTTGGGGGACACCACTAGTTACCCCTCTCCATTCTGAAAATTTACCATTTATTCCTACCCTTTGTTTCCTGTCTTTTAACCAATTCTCAATCCATGAAAGGACCTTCCCTCTTATCCCATGACAATGTAATTTACACAAGAGCCTTTGGTGAGGGACCTTGTCAAAGGCTTTCTGAAAATCTAAGTATACTATATTTACTGGATCCCCCTTGTCCACATGTTTGTTAACCCTTTCAAAGAACTCTAATAGATTAGTAAAATATGATTTCCCTTTACAGAAACCATGTTGACTTTTGTCCAACAAATTATGTTCTTCTACGTGCATGACAATTTTATTCTTTACTATTGTTTCAACTAATTTGCCCGGTACTGAAGTTAGACTTACCAGTCTGTAATTGCCAGGATCACCTCTGGAGCCCTTTTTAAATATTGGTGTCACGTTAGCTACCTTCCAGTCATTAGGTATGGAAGCCGATTTAAAGGATAGGTTACAAACCACAGATAATAGTTCAGCAAATTCCCATTTGAGTTCTTTTAGAACCCTTGGATGAATGCCATCCGGTCCCGGTGATTTGTTAATATTAAGTTTTTCTATTTGTTCCAAAACCTCCTCTAATGACACTTCAATCCAGGACAGCTCCTCAGATTCATCACCCACAAAGGTCGGTTCTGCCTGTCGGTGTTATGCAAACACACACTTACGACCATATTTGTATTTGTTTTCTCTTTTAGGTGCTTATCACTCTAGGAGGCATTAAATGAATTTCATTGGGCTCTATGGAACTGGGTGATACAGCAGAGGAACAAGGTGGTGTAGGAGCTGGAGAATACCACTCTAGCCTTATGGTTTTCTGGTAAACATGTGGGAAAGCTTAAGTGCTCTGATACAGAGTGGATTGCAGCCAAGGTGAAAGATCCTGCAACACAAGCAAATCCCAAGAACAGGAACATGGATTAGGGGATCTAGAAGGGTGTTTTTAAATCGGATGGTTATGGCTAACCTAACCATTCATAGCATGCAGTTAACATATGCAATAAATACTACAGTTATTTTAGCAGATCACTGAACTGCTGCCCATGAGTTTGCCTACCAAATCGGGAAAGTATCTAATGCTATGTCTACACTAGACACTTTAGAGAGTAATACAGGGATACCAATGCAGCTGCACTGCTATAAGATCTCCTATGTAGCTGCTGTATGCCAACAAGAAAGAACTCTCTAGTTATCATTAAACCACTCCCAATAAACAGCAGTAGTGACGTTGGAAGGAGAAGCTCTCCTGCTGACATAGTGCTGTGCACACTATCACTTAGGCTGTCAAAACATTTGTTGCCATAATTTTTGCTGACATAAGTGGTAGTGTAGACATGGTTAGAAACTTTGACCTGCTCTCTGAATGTGATTAAAGACTGGAAGAGTACCACTGCCACGCTTGATCTTACTGGAGTCCTACTCCAGAATTGAATCAAGATGATGAACCACACCCAGAAACACAAGCAAGACCACAACTGGACTAATGATAAACCATGCACATTGGATTATATATAATAACGTACACAGTATCAACTGATAACTGCAGTATTGAATTGCATCACTTCAATTTTTTCAGCTCTGTCATGGAAAATATGTGCACATCTATATGCAAACAATGCAACATTTCAGACAGTCAATGAATGGAGTGGAATTGGGGAAAATTTGGTCGTGTGAAAAGGGAAAGAGATGGGGAAAGAGAGAGAAAAGAGACATATGAACAGTGTGGGAAGTGAAGGCATGGTTAAATCTGATAAAAACCTGCTGTGAATTTTAAGCCTCTGTTCTGATAATGCTTAACAGAATAAGAATAAGTAGAACTGCACTTATGTAAGAAATTACAGTGTAATCATGGCTGTGAGAAAAAAGAAAATATTAGGTAGATAAAAAGCTAGAAAATGCTAGTTTAAACTAACTCTGACTCTACTGATGGGGGAAGAGAGTTAAAAAGGAAACAAGAGTCTAATACATAAGTATAAGAGAAGATTAAAAATATATAAGTTTTTCTCCCTCCTCCTTGTAACAACCTTTTAGGCACTGAAAACTAATATGATGTCCCCTCTCAGTCTTCTCTTATCCCTCAAAGGTTATGTTTTTTAGACCTTTAATCATTTTTGTTATTGTTCTCTGGAGCTTCTCCAGTTTGTCCACATCTTTCCCAAAATGTGGCACCCAGAACTAGATACAGTGCTCCAGCTGAGGCCTAATCAGCATGGAGTAGATTGGAAGAATTACTTCTCATGTCTTGCATAAAATGCTCCTGTTAATACATCCCAGAATTATGGGGGTTTTTTTGCAACAGTGTTGACTAATATTTAGCTTGTGATCTATTGTGATGCCTAGATCCCTTTCTGCAGCACTCCTTCCTAGACATTCCTATTTTGTGTGTATGAAACTGATCGTTCCTTCGTAAGTGGACTACTTTGTATTTGTCCGTGTTGAATTTCATCCTGTTTACCTCAGACCACTTCTCCCAGTTTGGTATTATCCACAAACTTTAAAAGTGTACTATCTATGCCTTTATCTAAATTGTTGATGAAGTTATTGAACAGAAATGGTCCCAGAACTGATCCCTGAAGAACCCCACTATTTATGTCCTTCCAACATGACTGTCAACCATTGATAACTACTTTCCAGGAATGGTTATCCAACCAATTATGCACCAACCTTACTGCTATGCCATCTAGTTTGTATTTCCTTAGTTTATTAATGAGAAGGCCTTGAGAGACTGTATCAAATGTTTTAGTAAAATCTAGATTGGTTTTACATGATTTGTTCTTTCTATCTGTTACTTATTACTTTTATTATCTTCTAGATGTTTGAAAATGTATTCCTTAATTATTTGCTACATTATATTTCCTGGTATAGGTGTTCTGCTGATTGGTCTATAAATCCCTGCATTGTCCTTATTTCTTTTTTTTTTAATAGATGGACACTATATTTGCCTTTTTCCCCATATTTCAAAGATAATAGCTCATGGCTCAGATATCTTCTCAATCAATTCCTTGAGTATTCTACTGTTAGAGCCTTGCAAATCCATGTGTATGCACTTTACATCCACAACAGTGGATATGGATGCAGATATCCAGGGCCCATTTTTGTGGATACAGATGTGGATGCGGATGCAAATTATGTATTTAGAAACCTGCAAATCTGTGGTTATCTGCTTTGTAGCCATTGGTATATGAATCTGTGGATGTGGATCTCCACGGATCATTTCTGCTGATGCAGATAGCAGGGCTCTACATATTGGTCCGTGGAAGACTGAATTTTTATTTCTGTGTATAAATATTAGGCAGAAAAAGGTAAATTGACAATAGAATACAGCTCATTTTCAACTGCAAAAAATATAAGGGCTAAAGTTATAAAACTGGGGTACAGTATAAAAGGCATCATTTAAGAGGTCACATTTTCTTCTACTTACAGCACACTTACAGAAGACAAATGTCCTGCTAACTCAGGTTCATTTAAAGTGCAGCTAATCATTTCAACAATTAAAAGGAATTTCCACTCATAAGGAATTAAAACAAAACAAAAAAAAAAAACCTAAACAAATCTCCTTTCCCAGCCATTTGTAGAATTTATGTCATATCCCCCATAATGCAGTAAGCTCAATACTCCATCTAGCATTTTCTATTTAACTTGAAAGGGAACTAAGTCAAATTGCTTAAATGTCTATGTCCATGATTTGCAAGGAGAAATTATCACAGCCACAGTGGAGTGTGGAAAGGAAAGATTGTGCTGTTACTCTCTTCTCTTCAGATTTAGTGTAAAGAATCCAAACCATTATATCACAAAGCAGTGATGAAATGGTGTGTTCTACTATAAAGTATCTAAGAAATGGCCCAGCTTAAACCAGAGAGAGCAAACTCCAGACTCAAGTGAAAAGAAGAAAATTTCAAATCTGGAGTATGTTGAATGTATGACCTGGGAAACAGGATTGTGGCCTTTAAGTTATTTATTAATTCCACTATGGTGAAATACCATATAAATGAATAAATGATGTTAACCTTTCCACAGGTTTGTATGAACTTGTTTACAGATGTTAATAGCTAATTGTAGCCCTTCTCTATAAGTTTATTGGAAGGCTAAAAAAACCTGTAGAAAAGATCCTCTCTTAGGGCCTGATTCAAAGTCTGGGGAGGTGGAGGGGGGAAGAAGTGTCAACAAAAAGACTCTCGTTAACTTAAATGAGTGTGACATTTAGCCCTTAAATTCTGTGGCCACTATTTTCAAAAGCAGGGTCTTAAAATTAGTCTCCTAAATCCACATTTAGGTGCATGAAAATAAACTCTGATTTTCAAAAGTGCTGAATCAAATGCAATAGTTGTTGGATAGTCAGAATCTTTAAGAACCAGGCTATTTATGTAGCTCCCTGCATGTATTGATGTAGACTCCTACCTTAAGGGATTCACTTTTGAAAAATCATTATCCATAGATTTTTGAATCAGTTACTATAGAACACTGCTCTATTTCTATAGAACCCTATTGGCATAATCTCAATTCAATTAAATAAGAAGTTTCCATCACAGTTATTTATTTTTTAAAGGAATAAGACACTTGCTCATCATGTGTTTGAGAAATGAGAGCATAATATTTTCCATGACATTCACTTAAAGTAATAAACATTTTGCTTGGTCTAAATAATGACAAATCAATTACTAATTATATTATTATGTTCTGCAAGTAGAAATTACTTAAGATGTAAAAGAGTCTAGTGATAAATGAATTCATTCTATCCATCCCTTTTCCCAAAAAGAGAAATTGTGAGCATTTTAGGGAAGGAATGCCCCCTCCCCCCACCTACAGTAAAAACAGAGGGGATTCAAAGAAGGGTTTCTCTATGAACATGCTCACATGGATTTGTTCTGAGTTGTTCCGTCAATGGGGAGAAAGGAGGAATTGCCTATCCAGAAACCCTACTGATCCTCAGCTTCATACAGTTATCAGGAAGTAAGCTAGTGTATCTCCACATGTGCCCTGATACATGGAAGCTGCCTTCTCTTCAATGTGGATCCAGTGGTCACAATTAATATTATTCATTGTGTGACTAACAATACATGCTATAAAGTATAGGGAACACAGCAAATTCTGAGGCAAATGGCAATTTTAATGGTGATCACTGAACTTATCAGGGGTTGGAAAACATGCTTTTCCTCCTTCTCCAAATCATGAAGATTAAATGTGAAAACTTGAATAGCCTTGTCTACACTTTCTGGGAGATTAGTACTGTGGGAATCCCAGGGTATCAATTTAGCAGGTCTAGTGGGATTTAATGAGTCCCACTAAACTGACCACTGATTATGCTCCTGTCAATTCTGGTAATCCAGTGGATTGAGAAGAGTAAGGGGAGCTGACAGGAGATTTTCTCCCCTCAACGCTCCCCCAACCCCAGTGGAGACTGCAGTAACTCGAACTAAGGTACCTCGACTCCAGCTATGATATTCACTTAGCTAGAATTGCATACCTTATTGCCCCCTAGAGTAGAGCCTTACTTATGCCAGTAATTCTACTGAAGTAAGTAGGCTCATTCACATAGTAAGGTAAGTAGGATTTATAAATTTGTGGTATTACAGGTTGAATCTCTCTAAACTGGTACCCTCGGGACCTGACTGGTGCCAAACCAGAGAATTTGCCAGACCATGGGAGGTCACTATTGTCTAGCAGCATTACCAACACTTCCACTGCTTACTGGGCCCTTAGAAGTAAATTAGAACTAAATAACAGCACAGAACACTGAGAGCCAGGACTGGTGGCTGAAAACAAACTTTATGGGACCATGGGAAACTTGGGCACACCCACGATAAGTGGACATCTGGCTAACTAAAATCATGGATGTTGCCACACCAGAGAGTGCCGATTAGAGAAATTTAACCTGTGTCTAAAGATGAGCAGACCCTATCATATATAAAAATATAATTCAGGTCTGATAGTTGGCAAAAAAAATAAAAGACTTTCCAATACTGTAAGGTATCTCTGCTTACATCTGCTGTAAAAAACTGAATTACCTAATGATGGATAGCAGGTGTTCATTGTAAAAAATATGGTGCTTTTGGTAGTCTTGTAATCACAGTTAGGTAACATATGTTGCTTGGCAAGAACACTATGTTTAGAAAGCAACATCAGAAAACAGAACACAATTCAGTAGACCTGACATTTCTGAACTGGAGGTAATTCTGCCGAATTTAGCAAACCTCCAAATTACATAATGTGAATTATCAAAATTGGGTCCTATACTTCAAACCTCATTCACAGAAGTAGTCCTTATTTACCATATAGTGTTGTTGACATAAAAAACTCAACTCATGTAAAAATCATTCATGTAAGGATTCTTGGACTAGGCTCAGATGATGTGCAAAATACAAATAATGTTAGGTTTATATAATAAAACATTTATCATTTTATTGCATTTAATATAGTAAGGTATGTCTACACTTGCAGCCTAATTCGAACTAGGGCTGCAAATGTAGGCATTTGGAATTGGAAATCAAGCCTGGGATTTAAATTTCTCACGCTTGATTTGCATGTTCCCGGCCAGGCGCCATTTTTTGAAATTTACAAGCCTGGACTAACTGCCCGTGTCTACACGCGGCAGGGAAATGGGTGTTCCCTATTTAAATAAAGCCCTATTTCGAACTACCTGTTATTCCTCCTGCAATGAGGTTTAACAGGTAGTTCGAAATAGGGCTTTATTTCAAACGCCCGTTTCACATTACTCCCCAGCACAATACAAATTAGATGCAAAAAATAAAATGATGACAGTAAATGGAAAATGAATAGAAAAATCAAAGCCATACTGTGGAAGAGAAAGGGTGGTCCAGTGTCTAGGTCTGTGAAGATCTGAGTTCAAATTCCTGATATGCCCAAAGGTCTGTATAGGAATTTAAGCTCATAGAAATGAAGATAAGTACCTAGTGGGATTTTCAAAAGCATCTACATAGGCAATTACAGGCCTCTGAAAAATTTCATAAGGTGCCTATCTGCATCTTTAGACATTTGAATCATAGAATACTAGAACTAGAAGGGACCTTGAGAGATCATGAAGTCTCAGCTTGGCAAAGCCCTGGCTGGGTTGATTTAGTTGGGATTGGTTCTGCCTTGGGCAGGGGACTGGACTTGATGACCTCTTGAGGTCTCTTCCAGTTCTATGATTCTATGATAAGTCCAGTCCCCCACCCTCATGGCAGGACCAAGCATGGTCTATATCATCCCTGATAGATGTCTGTCTAACCTGCTCTTAAATAGCTCCAGAGATAGAGATTTCACAATCTCCCTATGCAACTTATTCCAGTGTTTAACCACCCTGACAGTTAGGAAGTTTTTCCTAATGTCCAACCTAAACCTCCCTTGCTGCAGTTTAAGCCTGTTGCTTCTTGTCCTATCATCAGAGGCCAAGGAGAACAATTTTCCCCCTCCTCCCTGTGACACCCATATTTACATATCTGAAAACCTCTATCATGTTCCCTCTCAGTCTTTTCCTTTCCATACTAAACAAGCCCAATTCCGTCAGCCTTGCCTTATAGCTCATGTTTTCTAGACCTTTAATCACTTTGTTGCTCTTCTCTAGATCTTCTCCAGTTTCTCCACATCTTTCTTGAAATGTGGTGCCCAGAACTGGACACAATACTCCAATTGAGGCTTAATCAGTGCAGAGTATAGAGGAAGAATGACTTCTTGTGTCTTACTCACAACATTCTTGTTAATGAACCCCAGAATCATGTTTTCTTTTTTGGCAACAGTGTCACACTGTTGACTCATATTTAGCTTGTGGTCCACTAAAACTCCTAGATCCCTTTCTGCATTTCTCCTTCCTAGACAAAAGCGACAAGGAGTCCTGTGGGACGTAATAGACTAACAGATGTATTGGAGCATAAGCTTTCGTGGGCAAAGACCCACTTCATCAGATGCATGTAGTGGAAATTTCCAGAGGCAGGTATAAATATGCAGGCCAGAATAAGGCTAGAGATAACGAGGTTAATTCAGTCAGGGAGGGTGAGGCCTACTTCTAGCAGCTGATCTGGAGGTGTGAAAACCAAGAGAGGAGAAACTGCTCCTCTTCCTAGACAGTCACTTCCCATTCTATATGTGTGAAATGGATTGTTCCTTCCTAAGTGGAGTACTTTGCATTTGTCCTTATTAAACTTCATCCTATTTACCTCAGATCATTTCTCCAGTTTGTCCAGATCATTTGGAATTATGACTCTATCCTCCAAAGCAGTTGCAACCCCTCCCAGCTTGGTATCATCTGCAAACTTAAAAAATATACTCTCTATGCCATCATCTAAATCGTTGATGAAAATATTGAACACAACCATTCCCAAAACAGACCCCTGGGGAATCCCACTTGTTATGCCTTTCCAGCATGTCTGTGAACTGTTAATAATTACTTTCTGAGAATAGTTATCCAGCCAGTTATGCACCCACCTTATAGTAGGCCCATCTAAGTTGTATTTGCCTAGTTAATTGATAAGAAAGTCATGCAAGACCATATCAAATGCCTTACTAAAGTCTAGGTATACCAAGTCCACTGCTTCTCCCTTATCTACAAGACTTGTTATCCTATCAAAGAAAGCTATCAGATTGGTTTGACATGATTTGTTCTTTACAAATCCATGCTGGCTGTTACCTATCACCTTATTTTCTTCCAATATATATTTGAATATATTTAAATACCTTTAAATATTTGGCCCTTAGTCTCTCTGTGTCTCACTTCCCCATTTTACATATTATTTTGAGGGCAGCAGCACATATGTACCAGAGACAGATAACCCCGGCACCTCTGCTAGAATACTGCACATTGGTGGCTACTACATATTATCAGCAATTCTTTCCTTAATTATTACCTGCTTGAGACAAAAGTGGTGTATAAGGGACTTTCGGTTCTATTGCACTCATTGGTGGAGGTAGCAAGGGGTTGGCAAAGCTGCGGAGAGGATGAGTAGGCCGGACACAGGCTGTGGGGATCGTTCTGCTTGGGGCATCCTCGTTGCTGGCATGTTCAGGCTGAGTCTGTGGTAGCATGGATGGCTGTTGCGGGACTGGTCCTTCACTCACTGCTGTAAGGGAATAATAAAATGAACTGTTATTGGAATATTTATTCAAGTCCTATTTCTTACCTTTTTTTTATCATTTCCTTAAGAAAGCCTTTAGCCTTTGAGGATCTGTAAGATATATGTAAACATTTCTTCCAAAAGACAGATGAATTAGAATAAAAACATTTCTAAAAGCAATCATATGTCCCAGCACTGTAATAAATTTTCCTTCAAATAAAGTGCAGAAAATAACATTTTTTATCTCCCTTTGTATATTTGATATGTATACAAACTTCTTAAGTTCCCATCAGCATGGGATTTGGTTGCCTTCCACTGACCTGCCTGCTATCTTCTGAGCTTATGGCCATAGAGAAAAACTCAATCAGCTAGCAGCAACCATGTAAAAAGGGGCAGTCGTAACAGTAACAGATATTAGGCTCCTGAGAAAGTTTCTGTATAGATCCAAGTGGGCTAAAATGAAAAATGGTGATAAACGTAGGCAGGGAAGCACAGTTGCAAAATCTGAAGACTACACTAACATATTATACAAAAGACTTGATGGGGTAGAGCACACCTTCTACAATTGAATGAAAGGGACAAAGGATTCCATAAAAATCAGAAGGCTAGACTTGGGCCATAAATATTGAAAGTAAGTTGCCTGATGAATATGTCTAGAATTTGAGAAGGGAGTTTTAAAAAAATGAAACATACATGCTTGAAAACCTAATGAGAGCCATCAATTCACAGTTAGTTCAGGTGCCTAAAGGAAGAGAGGATGGAATCTCTGAAAGTTTATTTAAATAATGGATGAAGTGGAGTGAGTTGCCAGTACCTCATGATCCAGTTAACTCAATTTCCCACTTGGAAACTAGACATTTGCCCTTATGAAATTTGGCATCACTGTTGAATCCCAGAAGAATTCTGATTCCCTGAACAGATATTGTAGTTAAAAAGAAGATTTTGATGGAAGGAGGCTCTCAGATAACACTGACTGTGAAAAAAACAATGTATTGGGTCCCAGCTGTACTCACTGCATAGATTAAGAGCTTTGACAAGGTTAAAAAACAGTTGCTGTATCTAGGGACCTAATCCAAAGCCCAGTGAAACCTATAGGAGGGCTTTCCATTGATTTCTAGAGGCTTTGCATCAGGTCTTAACTATAGTATTTTTAGGTCCAGGTAAGCTCCATGTACAATGTAGTTCAAAAGGAATGAACTGTCTGGTGACACACTAGAAGAACAAAAGACATGGAATGGATTGAAAAAGGACTGAGTGTTCTTCTGTATGTTTGGTTTTTTTCCTCCTTGTATTTGCATATGACTAATATAATCAAATGAATGTAGGCCTCAAGAGATTTAGAAAGCTTATATAGTCTAGCCCTCTAGGCTGGGGTAAGACCAAGTAAGCCTAGACTGGTGTTTGTGTAACCTATTCTTAAAATCCTCAAATCATAGGAATTCCAATATCTCCCTATTCCAGTGTTTAACTATCCTTATCATTTGAAACTAACCTAACTCTCCTTTTCTGTAGATAAAGCCTTATTACTTTATATTCCATTGTAACGCCAACAGGTAGATCTGAATGTGGGACCTCTGGACTTTGTCTACACTGGCGGCTTCTTGTGCAAGAACATCCACACTGCCATGTGCGCGCTGTGCTTTTGCGCAAGAGTGCCCATGGTAGTGTGGACGCTCTCTTGCGCAAGAAAGCTCTGATGGCCATTTTAGCCATAGGGCTTTCTTGTGCAAGAAATCCCTACCGCGAGCTCCTGTGCAAGAGGGCTTACACCTGTTAAAAAAGAGCGTAGCTCTTGCGCAAGGAACCCTATCTTACCACGCCGTACTGTAAATTTCCTTGCGCAAGAGCGGGCGGGCAGTGTGGACGCTCTGCGGATTCTTGCTCAAGAATGGCCATACTTGCGCAAGAAGCCACGAGTGTAGACATAGCCCTAGTGTGGTTACTGAACAATGCAAGTGGTACCTAGACCACAGCAACAGTTAAGACCAAGAGACCTCTACAGCATGGGCTGGAAGGCAGCTGACTGTTAGCTCAGAGGGTAGAGGCTCCTATACTCTACTTCAGAGGTCCCAGATTCAAATCCACCTGGTGGTGGTTACACGTGAGCTTCTATCGCTTGAATTAAAAGCCAGCTGTGTCTCACCTAAGGCCATAGAGCACACTTATTCTTTCTCTCGGCAAGTGGGCTCAGCATCACTACATGGGAGAGTGTACCACACTGAGAATACATCTAGACTGCATCCCTCTGTCCAAATGAAGCACATTGAAATTGCTAATGAAGCAGGGATTTAAATATCCTGTGCTTCATTAGCATAAACATGGCCACTGCTTTTTTCCGACACGGAGTTTTGTCGACAAAAAACGGCAGTCTAGACGCAGATCTGTCGACAATAAACCCTTTTTCAACAGATCCTGTAAACCTCATTTTTTGAGGAATACAGGATCTGTCAAAAAAGGGTTAATTGTTGACAGATCCACTTCTAGACTGCCATTTTCTGTCGACAAAACTCTGTGTTGGAAAAAAGCAGTGGCCATGTTTATGCTAATGAAGCACGGGATATTTAAATCCCGTCTTCATTAGCAATTTCAATGTGCTTCATTTGCATCCCTCTGTGAACAGAGGGATGCAGTCTAGACGTAGCCTGAGAAGGTATGTGGGTCACACTACCTCCAGTGAACACAGAGTACAATTGATCACAGTCCTCATTATAACCTTAATGTATCTTAAGGCAATTGGGTCTTCTTTTGGCAAGGATAAACATGCTAGGTTTTTTTAAACCTTTCCTTTTATACCAGTATTCTAGTCATGAGATTTATCCCACTAAGTCTCAGTGATGTCAACTGAATCATAATTTTGTGTGTGGACTAGTACCCCAGATCATCTGTTTTTTTCCCCTATAGGTTTTGATACATTTGAGAAGTTTATTGATATCAGATGTGGGATCCATTCAATGTACATTGTTTATTGAGCAATATCTTTGAGAAGTATTCCTTTTCTGAATTGCATCTGTTGGCTCCACTCTGACAGGAAGTCAGAGATAAACCCGGGTTATACCAGCGTATGTTTAAACATGAATTGCAATCACGATTCAGAGGATAGTGTACCACACTGGGATTTTGGAGGTGTGAGTTTTACTCTGCGCTCTGTGTGCCCCTGTGCAGCTCTCTGCATCTGTAGTCTTTCACATGCTTTTCCTGCTTTTTCTATTTAGATTATAAGCTCTTTGGAGGCAGAGTCTATTTATGCAGCACCTACACACGTGCCCTCATTTTAGTTCGGGCCTCTAGACTTCATTGTAACACTACATAATAGAACATCAATTTTATTATCAGATGAAAAGTTTAGGTAAAATGCAATTTATATTCTTGCGAGAAAGATGGTGTAGGTGATGGGGCTTTTAATTTTTTTTTGTTTGCATTTGCTAGAATAAGACCAGATCTACTCTTACTCAATTAAATAGGAATATTTCTGAAGTCATTTATAATGGACTCCAAATAATTCATTGCTGAAAAAAATTATCTTTAAAACTAGTTTTCCTTCTCATTCAGATGATAAAGAACAAATGTAGAAAATAGAGTGAAAATCAGGATTCAAGTCAGGACTCAAGGATTGGGCCCACAGTTACATTGGATTGTGTCACATCATCATTTGTAGGTGCAGCAGTGCCCACTGAAAACACCTTGCTAATCTTGTCTACCTCAAACACTGAAGATTATTACTTCCTTCCCTTCCATCTTCCCTCCTGTAACAGCGGGTAACTCACTACTGGGTGCCTCCTGCTCGTCACTCCAGGAATTAGCTTCTTGGTGCTGGAGCACCCCCTTCTGGCTGGTGTCTCTCTGTGTCTCTGCACTCTGGGGTCCTCTCCCTCTGGGAACCCCCAACGTTCTATGCCCTCCTTGCCTCAGTGACCCACTGCCACTCTTCATCTAGCCCCCCTTACCTCGGGGGCAAACTGCAGTCTGAAATGGACACTCATCATTGACAAGAGGGTGTGGACCTGCTGCCTTTGCCTACCCTTACTGCTTCTCTGCAGTCTTAGTATACTCAATTCTTGCTTCAGGCCCTGCAGCCTGGGAGATTGCCTGGCCAGAGCATCCCCACCACTGCCTGCCTTTTCCCCGTCCTGCTCTGACTACAACCCTAGTATTCTCAGGCCTTGCAGCCTGGGAGTGAGGTCCAGCCAGACCTCCCCTAGCTCTGCCTGCCTCTTCCCAGCTCTGCTCTGTCTCAGGAAGCTTTCAGCTTCCCTGGCAGCCAGGTCCCTACTGCTCCCCAGTCAGAGGAAGTGTGTACCTGCCTCCACCCCCCAGGAACCTTTATTTATACTTCCCTCAGCTGGGCCCTAATTAGCTCATACTGGCTACAGATGCTGGGTCCACAGCTCCACTGCTCCAGCTCTCTTCCAGGGCTGGGTTTTAAACCTTAAAGGGCCAGTGTGGGGACATGCCCCGTCACACATCCCTTTTGGGGGGTTTTGTTTGTTTGTTTTGATTTTGGTTTGAAAACTAATAATCTTGCCTTTTCTCATATTTATCCTGGAAATCCATAAATTATCATTTTAAAAAATTCACTTGCTTTCTAAATCCTCTTCCACAGATGCCTCTTGCATAAAGTATAGAGTACTGGGCACATAGTGATGATGGTCTGCCCTACTTAGAAGAGAAGGTGTTCTATATTGGACAAGCTGATGTGTCCATATGACCTTTAGAGTCAGTCAAGTTAGAGCATGTGAAAATAGTTCAATATAGATGTGATCGAAATGTTCACATCTGACAGGGCCAGCACCATCTCCTGGCCAGCACCATTTTGAAAATTGGGGAAAAGACACTGCACAGTTGAGGATGACACAGGGGCAGCCAGTCCATATAGGCGAACTAGGCGGTCGCCTAGGGCACCAAGCTAAATGGGGCACCAAATGGTGGCGCAATATCTTGAGGGGGTTGGAGGTGGAGACACCGATTGCATGGTTCACCTAGGGCACCAGTTGCTGGCAGCTAGTCTAGGGCGCCAGTTGCTGGCAGCTAGTCTAGGGCCGCCCCTGAGTGACACTAGTTCCTGCAAGTTCTTAAAACTCCATCTTCCTCATCAGTGCCACTTCAGTGGTTTTCCTCACTGAGAATGATTCATCAGTTTTCATCCATGTGTTCATTTCTCTCATATTCTGAGACCTCAAGACAGCGTTGGCTGTGCTTGATGGGGAGGAGACAAAACTGAATCCACAGCATCCTTAGGTACAAGTTAAACTGCTCAAAATAGAAACCAGATTGTATCATAGACAACTGATATCTTCAGTGAGAGGGCATGAGGAAGCACCATATTTAGCAATTAAAATTTTGTTTGGGGACAGAGAGGCAGTGGTCCTCCCAAGTGCAACCATAAGTCATCTGTGCGTTGGGTGAAGTCCAGTGGTTAGGAAGAGGTGCTGCACAGATTGAAAATACCTTAATTTGATACAGATACATTTCCTGGCAGTAAAGGTAGAAAAGCACTGAAAATTTCACTAATCCTGTGAAACAGGCAAGCAGATTTATTATCAAGGCAGATTCTGGTTGATTATGACTTAGCCTTTCATTTTTTAAAATTTGTTTTTTTCAGTAGATGATGAACAGAAAAAACTTGGCTTAAGGAAGACTTTTCACACTAAACATTTTTTGGTCAACCATAAAGGGTTTTGGGAACAGAAAGACGTGTTTCAGCATTGTTTACTTGGCAGAATGCACAGCAACACGCTCCCGAATGACATTCCGCTTGATATATTCAAAGATTGCTGCCTCCTGGTCAATAGCATGTTCAGTGATGTAGTACGGTCAGTAGAATCCCTCTCAAAGGAATCATTGCAGCATGTGTATTTTATTTTTAACTTTACTGTAATTGGTCAAGAGTCTCATGGGGTTTTCACTGTGTGGTTCAAAGGCATACACACATACCTAATGCACCATCCCTGGTATGATTTTCAAGTGCCATTCACTGTCAAGAAAACCGCACATGATCAAATTAAGACAAAGATATGACAAACAGAATGGTGGAGTAATTTTGCTGAAAACATTTTCTGCAGCAAAGAAGCCACATGGGAAACCTGGTGAGGTGATCCAACATGAAGCAGACACTCCAGCTGCTTTTTAATGTTGTCTGCTGGCTCAGTGTCTGAGAAGGAAATGTGTAAGAAGCACATATTATGTGCTGCTGCAATAGCAGGTCCATGCATACATAAACATCTATGAATCTATCTAGCTACACACACACCTATCTAGACTCTACTCCATTTCATTCAGGCAGAAAGCTAACCCTCTGTCCAATTACAGAAAGCTAGACCAGTGTTTCTCAACCTTTTTTTTTATAAAGGACACCTTTTCCCGCCCCCCAAAAATTATAAGTACCCCAAAAATTATAAGTACCAAATGTTCAAACACAGAACATTTTTTTTCTACTATTGCAACACATTTGTTTGAACAACTTAATCGTAGCCGGGCAGGCGATGAAATTTTTGGGTGTAAAAAGTACAAAAATAATAAAGCGCTGTAAAACTCAAAACAAAAATTCAGTTTTCTCCAAATTTCAGTTGTGTTGATGTACCCCTAAGAGTACTTGTACCACTGGTTGAGAAACACTGAGCTACACAATTGCTTGGCTGATTGTCTGCATGTCATCGATAAAACAACAACTTATATGAAGATAGTTTCTAATGTATGGATGATTTTTTGTGTGTGTATGGAGTTTTGTGGCAGTCATGTTCCAATCCATCCTGCTGGAAGCTATTGAAAAGATATGGGGGGAGAGGGGGTCAGGACCAGCCTCCTGCCCAGTGCTCTTCAGGGGAATGTTGAGTTTGTGTATGTTTCACTGCTGACAATTTATTAAATGCATAATTCCTTGTGAAATGTACCAGGAAATATACAAAATGTACGATCCCTGCCCCACATTGCCTCAGAGAACACTGTCAAAGAGCATTTCAAAGGTGCAATTGCCCATATATCCACATTTTCTTTAAACTCTCCAGGTTAAAAAACACATATTCCAATATGTCAATCTTCTCTTCCATCCCCATGTATCCAGCACTTTGTAATGTGAAGTTAAAATTCACACTTCACAAAGCTGAAGATCCTGTGTTTCTGTGTGTTAAATCTGTGGCAATTTGGGGAGCGGGAGGTCTATATTCTCACACAGAAACATCCAGTCAGAAGTTGTATACCCCGGCCAGGGCCTCCAAAGGCAACCACCATCTGGCCTTATATTGGACTCAGTCATTGTAGAAGAAGAAGGTGACAGTGATAATGGGTTAATGGATAGAACATCTTGGCCCACAGTCTACCAATAAGTCTTCTACTGAAATGTTAATTGCCAGTCTCTCTGGGATTGACCATATTGATCGAACGCAAAAATCAAACAGGAGGAGAAAAAGCACTCATGGAATTTATTCTCCATGAATTAGCAGCACAGACTGCCTGGAATATGAAAAAAACTTGTGTGATAGACTGACATAATTATATCAGTAATTCATATTGAAGAGTAAAATAAAGTTAAGAGGAAATTATAAGCAAATATAAGCTCTCCAACTTCAGATAATTAACATGCAAAAGCATGGTCATAGGCTAGAACATATGGCCCATGTTGTTAGGGCTGCTTATTTAAAAATAAAGTGTGAAGGTGAGGTTGAGGGACAACTGTTATGTGCATATGCTTTCTAAAGAGCATTAAAAGCTGCAAAATTACTAAAGGAACAAAAGAATATCATTCTAGTAAATATATGCTGAAGCAAATAGTGTGGGTTAAGGGAGCACGCAATAGTCTAGCACTCAGGAAACCTGGCTTCTATTCTTGGCTCTTCCATTAGCCTGCTTCGACAAGTCATTTCTTCTCTCTGCACCCCAGTTTTCCCATCTGTAAAATGGGTCTAAAATATTGAACCTCCCCCCTTTGTAAAGTGCTTTGAGATCTACTCATGAAAAGTGCTACATAAGAGCTAGGTTTCATTATTTCACACAAGATGGTTGCATCCTTCCTGAAGGGTCCATGTATGGTAATATCTTTGTGTGGAAGATGCCATAGGAAAGCAGTTTAAAGTAAATGGAGAGGTTGAGATGGCAAAAGATTATATGATGCCAGAGCCTTAATCTAAGAAATGCTATACTGCCAAATGGTCCTGGACAAATGGGCAAGCTGGTAAAAGTAGGCAATATTTCTTCCAAGTTTAATGACATGGCTTGGATCTAGCTAGATACATTTTGCAGTGTAAGGCTAGAATCATTTTGCAGATTGTTTCTTTATTTTGCTCCAATTCTCTTTCAGTTCTTAATACATCTTGTTTTGGAACAAACCAAGGGGTTTCAATTTTGGGGGGATTTGACACAGATGATCTAAAGAGATTCAACAGCTTTGAACCCTGAGGAAGAGGTGTGAGGCAAGGCTTTCTGGTGCCTCTCCTGATCAGTATTCCCAGTCCAACTGGTAGGAAGTAATGAGTTCTCTGCCATAATGTTTTGATCCTCCAAATACAGAAGAATGCCTAATTAAACACAGATGAACAGTGAATTTAAGGAATAGACAATGATAATGTACAAGGAGCGAGTCTGCTGGTAAGAAAATATTAGTACAACTCTGGCAAACTGGGTTTAATATAGAGACTGCTGGCATGTAAATGGGGAGCAATTTCATTTTCTGGACAATCCTGCCATCCACTTAGCTAAAGTCTTTTCTCTGTAGTTAACTCTTCAGACCTAAACATATTTGCCTTACCTCTAAAAGTTAAAACCATAAACAGTAGATCCTTTAGATTCCCCAGGAATGCTAGGGAAGCAGAAAGTGAGTTGGAAAGAGGCCAGAAGAACCAACAAAAACAGAGTATGGCTTTTTTGAATTGGAAGCAGTGGCCCTTCCTGTTTCTGCTATGTGCCCAGAGGAGAGCCTGTAAGGAGCCAAGGAGCCAGGCCCGGAGAATCCAGTGACATTCATGTCTAGGGAAGGAATATGTCTTGAACTCTAGTTGTGTGAGTAGAACAGGGAATGTTTAGTCAGATGTGATCAGGTTATTTCTTTATTTTGGGGTTTCTTGGACTTCTCTATGTTTAGCACCTGAAAGTAGTTACATTGTAACTCTCCAAGCTGAATACCAAAGAAGCAATTCTCAGTGGTTTTAATTATTTTTCCTCAATTGCTTTGTAACACCTAGCAACCAAGTAATGTTTCAACAAGGGCGCCTAACGGTATGTCTAGACTGCAGTTCTATTTAGGGATACCGGAAGTATCCTGAAATAGCAACACCTCATCTTTAAATGCTCCCACTATTTCCTGAAATAGAGGGCATGCTATTCCGGTGTCCCTGTAACTTGCGTTCCACAATGGTAAAGGGATTTGTCGGAATAGTGCCTTATTTTGAAATTTGGCACTGTCTACACCGCCAAATTTCAAAATAAGCTCTTTCGACCTAGACTTGGAATAAGCTATGCAATTTGCGTTGCCAAATTGCACAGCTTATTCCAACAGAAGGGTGCTGTCTAGATCCACCCTAAGTCTGCACAGCCAAACTACTAAGATAAACTGACATTCCATTTTCAGCTGATCTCACCAGCTGCTTTCCAAGCTCCCTCCAGAGGGAGTAACAAAGGACCTTGAAGGTGTCCCACAGCAAGGAATTTCCAAGTGCTCCTTCCTGAGTCCTCACAGGGGTTTTTGCATTTGGGTGGTGGCAGAGATACCAAACCAAAGCTGGGGAGTCTGTGGCCTTGGGGAGCTTTAACACAAGCCTTTAGTGGCAATGTATTTTAAAGTCTCTTGCAGGCCCCCACCTTCTGCACTCAAAGTGCCATAGTAGTGAACAGCATAGACAGCTGGGAAGGATTTTGAAAACCAATCAACACTGACCTAATTTTCTGCCCCCTGAAATCAATGCTTTTTTTTCTACTGATGTCAGTGTGAATTTTCTATTGATTTAGAGTTGGACCAGGACTTTATGAAAATGTAACCCACAATGTATTCATCTGATATTGTGTAGTAATAAACTTTGAGGAGAAAGAATTAATTGCAAAATACAGCATGCATTCTTATTCACAGTTCAAAAACTCTATTGTATTACACAACAGCAGATATTTTCCTTTTTATTACTGAGACGTGCCAGAAAGCATTCAGAGGAGAACAGTCAAGAGGGGAGATGTCATTTTGTTCAAATTAACATGTATCCTAAGCTAGTTTTTAAGCCTTCCTTCAAAGTCTACTGTTCTTCTGACAAGAAAATAACACTGTTTGCTATTTCATGGATGCTTTGATTCCAAGGCCACAAAAGACCCATTTAGATCATCCAGTTTGATCTCCTGCAGGCCATAGAACATTCCTAAAATAACTTCTGTTTCAACTATAGCAGATCTGTTAGAAAAAAAAAAGCATCCAGTCTTGATTTAAAAATTTATAGTGATGGAAAATCTACAACAGCCCTTGTTCCTGATTAGTTACCCTCACTTCTAAAAATCTACACCTTATTTCCAGTTTGAACACCACTTCAACCCACTTCATCAGAACGCAACATTAAATAAAGGTAAAGCACTGTACTGACTTCTTCCTGTTCCAAAAGTCCGGTCAACAGAGAGTGTTGGGAATGGCACGGGCCGGAGAGTGAACTGTGGATGTGGGTATCCACATGTTGGAGATGGCAGAATTCCTGGGTACTGGGCACTTTCTAGTGTTGGCACTGGGATGGCACTGACAACAGCTGAAAAGAGAGAGAGAGAGAGAGAGAGAGAGAGAATTAAAGATGTCTTCACATCCTATTTGTGGAAGGAAAAAGTTAACAGATGGATCAAGTAGCAAACCACAAATGGACGTTTTCCAAAGCTGGATGCCCAGCCTGCATTCACAGCTGTATTTGTACAGCTCCTAGCACAATGGAATTCTGGTGTATGACTAGGGTTCCTAGATGCTACAGTAATATAAATAATATATACATACATACATAGAATACCTAGATACATGACATCTGTATCCAGAAATAGGCATGTTTAATGTGACCGGGGTATTTTCACATATAAAAGAACACTTTTATGTGTGAAAATATCTAGACACATACATGTTTATTCCAAGGATACAGATTAGGCAGCCAAGTCTGGACTTTTTTTCCTGTTAAGTGACAAATATTTGAAAGGAATATTGATGAATTGAGACATTAAGGGCCAGGATACGATCTTAGGCCATGTCTACGCTATGTGGAAGATCAATGCTGCCACAGTCAATCTTCCAGGGTTCAAATTAGCAGGTCTAGTGAAGCTCCATTAATTCAAACCCAGAGGGTGCTACTGTTGGCGCCAGTAGTCATGCTCCTCATGAGGAGTAAGGGAAGTCAGTGGGAGCATTTGCTCCCATTAACCTCCCACTGTGTGCAGGGCCAGCTTGAGCCATTCCTGCGCCTTGGGCAGCGGGCGCGCGACGCATGCACGGCTCCGCTCCTGGGTGCACAGTGCATGTGCGGCCCCACCCCCCCGGCACACTGCGCACCTTACAGCTGCAATCGGGCGCGCGGTACCTGATTGCAGCTCTAAGGGTTGCCGCGCGGCCCCTGCCCCCGGGCGTGCAGCGCCTGATGGCAGCTCTAAGGGGCGCCGCGCGGCCCCTGGGCATGCGGCACCCCTTACAGCTGCCATCAGGCACCCCCCATAGGTTGGCGCCCTGGGCAGCTGCCCAGCTAGCCCCCCCCTTAATCCGGCCCTGACTCTGTGGATGGCTCAAAAACACGATTTAAGATACATCAACTCCAGCTATGTAACTAATGTAGCTGGAGCAACGTATCTTAAATCATCTTTCCTCTTTAGTGTAGACCAGGCCTTAGTTACTCTACTAAAGTTATTCCTGATTTATAGCAGTTGAAATGAAATTGGCCCTACTTCCTCACTCAGTATGCCCATTTAACACTAATAGTTCTAATGGGAATTACAACTAACAAAAAGAGGAAAGAGAAACAATGAGTTATGCACAAATTAATCATCTGAACTTTTAAAGGCTTTGCCACATCACATAATCCTTTTTGGCTTGGAAACAAAGTGATTTCTAGTATGTTCTGGTTTGGAACAATCCAGGAATAAACAACCAATAATCAAAATAATGGGCCAAATTATGAATTTCTCTACAGGTTTTCATGAACTTCTTACTCAGGGAAATGCCCAGTGAATTTAGTAAAAGTTTTGCCTGAGTAAACATTGAATAGGAACTTAGGGTTTGGCCATAGATTATAATTTTTGCCTTATATAGCACTTTTCACAGGTGAATTGCAAACAATGTACAAATGTTAAAGTAGACATTATTATTAATTCTAACCCTTATTATACATTCATTACACAAAGCTGTAATGTGGGCAATTTGCCCAAGGTGACACAAGTAATTTGTTGTGCCAGACTTACTACATATTTAAGAACTTCACATATTTAAGAACTAAACTATACATCCTCTGCTAGGCATTTCTTGTACTTCGAGAGGAAAATGGGAAGTTTAGCACCACGCAAAACTTTTATTAAGAAATGATAATCATACTACTTTGAACTTGGGGGTGCTATTTTGAACTTTCCTTAGCATAGAATTCTTACTTTTCCAAGATTTAATTTTATCTGTGGAAATCATTTTATTCACCCTTTTGTAAGGTTAAATACTAGTCTTCCTGCTTATAACATTATTAATGCCTTGCAAAAACAATCATTCTGTACTGAGTCATTATAAACCCAGCACATTTATTGAAGTCCATCTATTCATTCTTCTCCAAAGCACAGGTAATAAGAATTAAAAAATCATAGTATTCAGTGTAATATTAAATTTATATAGAGAAGCTTAGGGAAAAGATAGCTTCAAGCATTTTCAATAAATCTTTGCAATATGACAAAATATGACAAAAATCTGTTCTGACTTAGCCTGCCAACAATTGAATTTGTATTTGACACTGATGCTTTCTGAGTTTGAAAGCAGAAATTTTCTCACCAAATTGTGGAGTTCCCTGAGCACTGCCCTTCTGCATCTACAAGTTTTCACTACATCCTATAAAAATATTATATAAGTATGGCACATTGTGTTGCCAAACACAACATCAACATGATCATTTCCACCCCCAAAATAGGGTTATGATTTTCCACAGCTGGGGGAATATACTATAATCTCTGAAAGAACCCCCCCCCCCCGGCCCAAGTTGATTCATTCTATGAGCATATTTAATCCTCATACAGATATACGAATTATAAAAAAATGAACAGTTTGGAATTCTGTAGGTAAATCACAAGAACATAATACTCAAATCTCTGATCTAAGTAGACAATTTTTTCTGCTTTCTTTTTTTAAAAAAATGCTCTTATATAACAATACACATCTTTAGCGAGTTATTTGCTGTCTCAGCACCTACCCTATTAAATCATTTTGACTAATGGAATCAGAAAATGCAAAAAGCATGCTCTGTGGATGCTGAGAATGAGCACAGTACTTTCACCAATAGATAACTATGAATTCAATTGTCCTGTTTTCCAAGATTTTACTTCATAACTTATAATTTTGATATAACAAATTGCGACATAAGCTCCTTCACAAACATAGATTTGGTTTTGAAACCCAGATCTTCAATTTTAATGCTAGGGAAGATGGAAGGTGCTTAGGATTCTATATCAGCAGCTACATTTCAGCCTCTTTTCTGATTTTCAGGTCAGCTCTTGGCTCTTTGAATTGTGTATTTGAGATCAGTTGTGTTGGTGAGGTATTGAAAACAAAACAATGCTCTAAATTGTTTATCAGTTTGGTCTTGCACGGGTCCAATTTCTGTTATCAAGGAGATCTAACCAGAGTTTCACTTCACTGTGACTTCAGCATCATTGGATGCTGCCAAGACCGTATGAAACTTCCTTCAATTGCTTTGTTAAGTATTGTGACATTCTATGAAGGGATTTAGAGACTTAAGAAGATAATCATGGCAACATTTCAAAAACAATGATGCCCTCAAACAGCTTCACTTGGAGCATCATGAATGCCATCAATGTTTTGCCCTTTTACTTCCATATAGTTTCATTCAATAGCTCATTTGATCCTGAAGAATGCAAATAACCTGATTTTCTGTGCGTTTTATGATGAGCACAAATTGCTTTCCATTTTGCCACTTAACACTGCCAATGTGTTTCTTTTGCTTCAGAATAATTACCTGTTTTCATTTCTTCAGTCCAGTCTATCTGTGGCTTATTTCCTATCATATTCACTGTTAAGCATATTGAGTATGATATGAAAAAGTTCCTCAAAAACATGCCACTTATACTTTATGGGAAAAGAAACAGGTTCTTTACAGGTTTTTTACAACCCAGTCCAAAAAGTGTACATATTAGACCTAAATATGAGATTGATTCCCCTCCTCCCCCCATCTCTCTCTGTCTCAGACATATACTAGTAGAAGTAGAATATACATAGAAAAGAGATCCTCCCCCTTCTAAAAATATTTACAATTTGATCCTAAAACTCAACAGCATGCTTATTTATATACACTGACCTACTATAAAGTGGACTGATTATACTTATGCTGGTATTGTTCCACAGCAATTACAATACGTTTGATTCTGATCTTGTCTACAACAGTTCTACATCTGTGTAACTTCACCTTCTTTACTGATCTGTCTCTTGTAGCTGGTTAAATCACGAATTATGTTACTGCAGCCAGTGCAGTTACTGCAGGATAACTCTAGTGTGTGAGAGAGGATTATGAGGCTCATCAATGTCACTGATGTGACTTCTGATTTTCTCTGGAGTAAATGAGATCCAAATCCAACCCACTGAATCTTTATCCTGTGCATTCTCCATATTGTTTAATGTTTATAACTCCCCTTAATGAACAGCGTGTCAGGCCAGAATGTCAAGTCTGTAAATGATTGTATTATCTACCAGTGGAGACAGCCTAAAAAGGAGACAGTTCTCAAGTTCTTTAAGTACTTCCTTACCTTGTTGTACGAATTGTTCCCCTGACATCAATGGGACTATTCCAGTGCTTAAAGTTAAGCACCTGTGTAATGGATTGCTAGGTCAGGGCCTTATATATTATTGGTTAGGAAACATATACCAAATAATGTTTAGATGTAATGTGTCTTGAGCAGTTCATTGAAAGCAAAGGATTTTTTTCCAGAGATAAACAACTCCATCCTATATTCCATGTTGAGAATCACACTAAACAGCAATGCATAAATTAATTTGTAGAGTCGCTCAGGTCCCCTTACAAGGAAAGTCAGGTGTTCCCACTTACAGTGTTCAGCTGAGTGCTCTATGAAACAGCAGTATAGATCAACCGCATGAGAAAAAGGAGCTGGAAGTAGACATAGAGGTGGGCTGGTAGAAGACCTTCCATTTCTCACAAGCTCCATGGTGGAGTTGCATAGGAGTGCTGCCTACATCCGTGTGTGTTTTGGAGGAGATCTCAGTGCTTCCTTGAACTGGAATAATAATTTTGATAATAGCACTGGAGTTTGGTCTGGAGAAAGCCCACAAAATCCACATCTACACAAATGCTCATAGCTCATACAGAGCCATCCTATGGGCATCTGAGTGACTACTGCCTTCTTCATTTGCTCAGTTTGTTTGTAAAGACTTCTGGTGATGACCTCAGTTTGTTTGTAAAGTCTCAGTGATGACCTCTTTGTCACCACTAACTAATAATAAATATTAATAATATTCTATTTTCTGCCTCTGTTTACTAAAAAATTTTATAACGAAGAACAGCAATGATCATAGTAAATATAATTCTTTGTAATGTGTGTCCCCAACTACTATACACACACACAGTGGCAGAATTTCAAAGGATGTGTTGTCTAGTGGTTAGAGCAATGGACTGAAAGCTAGGATTTCTTCATTCTAATCCTGCTAATGACTCTTTGAGAAGCCATGGTTTACTCCTTTGTAAAATGTGGCTAATGCTACTTACTGAAGTTATTGTGGGGCTTAGTTAATTAATATTTGCAAGATTCTTTTTGATCCTCAAATGGAAGAGATTCGAGATGCACTGCTGTTCTCACATAAAATTGTAAGGGGGGGGGGGAGACTACTCACGAGGGTTGCTTGGCTGTGAATCCATTGGAATCATGAGCTTTGCACGTGTGGCTCTGCGGGCAGCAAGCGAGCGCTCTAACGTGGACATGCTACTTCCCACATCCTCTGTATCAGGACCTAAAGAAAAGCAACACAGTGGTTATGCACCATAGAGCTGAAATCACCGATAACTAGGTTTAAATGTTAGACCTCTTTCGAACAGTATCTCTGATGCAAAACATTGCCCGGTGGGAACCAGGAGTAAGCTGTGGTAAATGGTGGGACCTGAAGAGATCCTGGTGGACTGGTGAGCGGCTGGTAGGGCAGCTTGTGGCAGTCAGCCAACAGGGTGGCTGAAGAAGTGGGTAGAGTGTCATCGGCCAGCAGAGTGGCTAGTGAAAAGGAACCGTGAGAGAGTGCCCAAGGAGCAGTGCAAGTAAAGTGCCTTCTTTACCCCGCGTTTCCACCCAGGGTGAACTCTGCAAATGTACCTCTGGATTCTGGATCTGCACTGACCAAGGACAATAACTGTGAATTGGATGCTGAGAAAGGGTGGGCATGTTAAAGGGACTTTGGTTGCTGGACTTAAGAAACTGATAGATAAGGACACCACCCAACTTACTCAGAGGTGGGTCTTCTGCTCATGGTTTGTTTACAAATCCTGTTTTTGGTGTTTTCCCAAATTAATGCTGGGTGACATCTCTCCTTTACTAAAAGTTTGCTTTCTACACTCAGATTTGATGTTTGTAAGCAAGGAAGTATTGCCTCTTAAAGGCGCCCTGGGTGGTATATAATTGTTTCAGGTTACTGGATGGGGGCTCAATCTGGTTTTGTGTTGTATGATTGAAGAGAAATCCGTAGATATTGAACTTGGCTCTTGTTGCTACCAATTCTCATGGGCAGAAAGATTAAATATGTTTGCAAACTGCCTAGGACAATGAAGCTGGGGTCTCCATGTGCTAATCCAATACAGATTATAAAAAGAACCCACTATGTAAGATATCAAACCCTAAAATCCTGACAGTATTTTATAAATTTTATATAATTTTAGAAGTTTGAAATCCTATTAGATCTGCCATTTCTTTCACACTAAAGCCTGTTCGCTTATGGTAAATAAGGAATAGAAATACAAAAAATAGTACCATCTGAAGAAATCTAAGCATTTAGCATCACATATATTACCAAAAAATCTGTGTTTTTTTTAAAACCCTATGTGATTTTCCAAACTAACTTGTCTCCGTCACACATGATTGATGTAGCCACTGTAAACTTGTGCCAAATATGCTTGTATTTTGAATCTATACTTGTCTTCCTCCATGCTGTAGATTTTATTACTGAAAGGAAAAAAGTTTCTCTAGCAAAAGGGAAGCCTGAGCTATGGAATGTGCATTAAGGGTAGAAAAGAAAAGCTAGGATGCCTCTATATGACTCTTTTGCACTAGAATTTCTCTCTTTCTCTCTGCATCAAATTCTGATCTTAGTAATGGTGGATCTTGGGTCTTTGCCTGGAATGGGTTGGCCACCCCTGAGCTAGCTCAGACAGTAGGGTCCATATGACCACTTAGTACATGCACTAACTGACCATACAGACGTGTCTCAATAACATTTCATTTCCAAATGAAGTTCTGAGCCCGTCATGTTAAAATGGTGCAGAAATCAAACATGATGTATATTCCTCTAATTATAAACTTATGCAAATAACATGCTATCTTGGAAAAATGAAATGTGTCTATCTACAGACACTGTTGAGTTGCTTAATGTTTGACTTCTTGAAAAATCATTCTTATCCATTAGAAATATTTGATAATGATAAGCTAAAACCTACCAATGCTGTATAAAATATAATCTATTCAGCTATTGCATGTACAAATGATTTTTACTTCCCTCAGATCTGAATTTCAGCATATGTACTGGTTGGCTTGTATTGCAAACTACCCATGGGAGCTAGTCACTCTGTTATACTAGACCAGAGGTATCTGCCAGCATGCCCAAGCAGTATTGCCAACTCTCCCCATTTTATTATGAGTCTCCAGATATTTGGTGCAATTCTGAGAGCCCCAGTTGTTGTTTCAATTTTTTTTTAATATCTGCAATGAAAAGCTTGACAGTGTGAACACTAAAAGCTTCAACACCAGAAGGCAAATAAACAGAGCCTAATTATTTTTAAATCTCATGATTTTAAACCAATCTTTGGATGGCTTGAATTTTGATTTTTGAATGCCTCGTGCTGGGCAAAACTACCAGAACTATACTGTGCCTGTTAATCGCTGCTGGCAATGGTGGTGGGAGCAGGCAGCCGGGGAGTCCCTCAGAGGCACATTTTAGAGCAACCACTGCCATACCCTTTACTGAGAGAATATTTACATATCACTACAGACGTTTATAGTTAGAAACCGCTCCAGGCAGGTTGGAGTGGGAACATTTCAGTGAGGGGTAATATTACCAGACTGTGAGGCACTCTTGCTGCCCAGCTGAGTTTCAGACTGGCTGTGGCTGACTGGCGTGATGTCCTGACAACTCTGCATTGGCGAGTCTCTTCCTGAGGGGTCAGAACCTGAAGGTTTTTCAATGTTCTTCATCTCCATCTCTTCATGATGTATCCAGAGGTCTGGAGGCCTCAGGTCTTTCTGGCTGCCCTTCCTTTTTCCAGCACTATGGGTAGCACGTTTTCTATGGAAAAAGTCAAGATTGAAAAATAAGAAAATGTCCCTGCCTTTCCCTCCCCAAAAAAACCCTAAAAATTAAGTGATCTCTGTTTTGTGGGACTCCAGGTTATGCAACAGAAGAATACAATCATTGGGTTTAGCCTACAAAACTTAGGAATCGGTTATCTTGAGTATGGCCACTGTGCCTTTAGGCCTCTTGGAGACACATGTATTATAGCAATGATATCTTAAATCTCCAGGGCACGACGGGGGAGAGCGGGCACCAGGTGTCTCATTGCTTGGCACCAGCTGCTTGCTGATCCCAGAAGCGATAGTGGTGTTACTTCCAGATGAGGCCTCTTGCCAAGCCCTTACAACTAGACATAAGGTGTTGCACAAAGAGCATATGTTTACAAGATGAAAGGGGCAAATGAGAGGAAATGCTGTTGTTTGCTTCAGGGGGCTGGGCTTGGGGCTCAGCACAGTTGGTCATCTGTGCACCAGCTGATGTGCAAAAATTGGAGAAAAATTTCTTCCAGAAACAATAGGGGAATTGTGAAGTTCCTCTTGGGAAGATTATGATTTTGGGTTTAACTAAATGTAGCAACAACAACTGAATAGTGCAGAATATATTCCTGCAGTATTCTGCAGGTATCATACGTTTCATAAATGACTACAGCATGCACCATATTTCTTAAAAGTACTTTAAAACATTATTTTTATCACACAGAAGCTGAGAAATTCTGAGTGATATATCCCATAGCAACATTAACTTTCCTCCTTATGTATATGCATTACAATATGTTCTTTCCTTACAGGACCATACAATGTGTGTAGATACACAAAACATGCACACATACACATTCAGCTACATATGTGCTTCTTCTGTTGAAGAAAATGTAGACAACTTAAATATAAATCAACAGCAGCTACCTAAAAAGACTCATGGAAGATGCATTATTTAAAATCACTTTAAGCAATCTAGAAATATGGAAAACGTGAAGCCCCTCTGTTTTATTTTTCATGGTATTATTTTCTGAACATCCTGCCTGAGCATTCACATAGCATTTTTCATCCCCAGATCTCCAATCATCTTTACATAAGATGATAAGTATAATCCAGTGTATGGATTAGGAAACAGAGGCCTAAATTTTTGAAGCTGGGTACACATTCAGTCATCCAGAAACCAACATCTTGAATATTCACAGCTGCTGAGTATTCCCAACTCTGTTGAGCCCACAAGTTGTTCCCCCCAAAATGCATTTTAAACATCTGCCAAGTCATTTCAGGCCGGATTCAAAGTCCAATGAGTCAGGAATTCCTAAGTTCTAGTTCTGCTCTGGCATTTATTTATTTGGTCAAGTTGCTCTGCCTTGGTTCACAGTGAATAAAATGAATAACATTTCTTTACTGCAGCTATCTCGCATGGGAGTCATGAACCTTTAATTTGTTTGTAAAGCACTTTGAGGAGATATGGTGCTGAGTGCTACTACCATTAAATCTTAAATGGCCTTTTGATAATAGAATTAAAATTAAGATGTACTGCTCTTTACTCTTTAACTTTTCAATACACACATAGAGATTCTGGTATTATACAGTGCACCTCGTGGAATGCAATAAGACACAATACATGCAGAATCTTTTAAGACGGCTCTTTTCACTTTGGTGAAACATTGCCTCTTGTTATGCAGGCACTATCCTCAACAGCTTGGATGAGGCAAATAAGTGAAGACATGGCTGATAACTCATTAGCATCAGACCTTGGAAAAGATGTTTTGTCCCCTGCAGGAGAACAGCTTTTTGTCTCTGATTTAAACCAATTACTGTACAATATCATAAGTTTTACAGCAGATACAAATTCTCTCTCCCTGAAGCTGTAGACAAAAAAATAGAAAGGAATCTCAATGAAACCTTTGCAATTCACCCCATTTGCCCCGACAGCATCGTGCATATAACAGTTGTCTGCACTTTTGTTTCTGTAACAGACTGTAGTAAAGAGAACACAGCTGATATAAAAGGTGCTAGTAAGCTCAGTTATTTCCTGAAGGTTACCATTAAAGTAGTGGAAACAACACGTCTTCCCCACTACTATTCACACCACCAGCAAATGCAACCTAATGCCTGGCAGGCAAGAGTCAAAAATATAAGCTGTGGCTAATGAGCAATGTCAAGGTGGGAGATGCAGAGTGAAACTAAAAAAAGCAGAAGCCATATCCTAAGGGGAAACTGCAGTGACATACTGAGGATGTCTAGTGGTTGCTGACTTACTTGCCTGAATTTTATTTTGCTTCCTTTAAGTCTCCACCTAGCTTCTCCTATCTCTGTATAAATTTGCTACCATCAGTTATTATAATACCTTGAAGGCAATCTTTATTTATTTCTCTTACTTTTCCTTTACCCACTTCATATGCCTAACATCATATTCATACCTTGACAGCTTCTGGAGAAGAAACCTCCTATCATCTAGTTGCAGTGCTCTGGAGTGGCTTAGGAAAACAGGATTTACCTAATTGAATCAGACTAGAGTTCCACCTATACCAGTGTCTTGCTTCTTGCATTTGCCAGTACCTGAGTTTCCTGAACCTTTCAGGCTTTGATTTACATTGCACATGTGAGATTTCCTGGTCTTAGCTTGGTGTAAATGGCATTAATAAGCATTACATTAATCAATCTAAGAATAATGCTGTTTACCATCCAGTTCTGACAAACTAATTAAGCAATGAGGTGCACTAGTTGGCTATATACTGCATAAAGTAAAATCACAGAAACACAGTGCCGAGAGGCGGGATTAAGCAGATCTAGGCCATCACTGACATATTTGTCTAAGATGTTCTAAAAAATCTCATGGGATGGGGATTCCACAACTGGTGCTTAACTGTCCTTATTGTTAGAAAGTTTTTCTTAATATGTAACCTAAACCTTTTTAAAACTAACAGACTGTTTATTTTTTGCCCTACCATCAATGGACATGGAGAACAATTGATCACTATCCTCATTATGACAATCTTTTACACATCTGAAGACTGTTACTATATACCCCGATAGCCTCCCACTGTCTAGTCTAAATGTTGACAATTCTTTTAGCTCTAGTCCTAGGTCATAATATTTAATATCATCTTTCACTTGATTTCTTTTTACTGCCCTTTATGTAATTGTGTCTCATTATTTACTTGTACTCCTCCATCTGTCTCTCCAGTATAATAGGGTCTTGGTATAACAAACAAATAAGTACATATTTACATACATACCTGTGGGTACTCGAGAGACACGTGTATGTAGAAGTTAAATAGCCTGATATTTTAATAATGAATAGTAAGGCTGTACATGGGGAGGGGCACAGCACTGCCCCCCCCCACACTGGCCAATGAGGGCTCCAAGTGGAGGAAGTACCAGTGGCCAAGTTCCCAGTGTATGCTGGTAAACTTCTAGTACTACAGAGGATATGACTACTGGGCTGTTGCAGAATGTGAGGAAATTTGATGTATTTCAAGAGCTGCAGCACCTGCCACAGGTAAAACAGAATAACATAAACCAGAGCTCTTAATCACCCCACTTCCCTGCTTTTTATAGACATCTAAATTACTAGAAAGCTAGTATGGATGATATACTATTCCACTCTGAAGTAAGAGATAGAAAATAACTATTAGGTCTTGTAATCCCTCCTTCCGTCAGTACAATGTTTCCTACAATATATTTTATAGTGCTTTTCCCATGCATGTTTTAAATGCCTCAAGGAATATGGCCTTCCCTGCTTTTTGAAGATTACTGTGTAGTATAAAAGCTTTCGCTATTAGGGGAGTTTCCCTCTTATTCAGCCTTTCCATGAATCAACCTTTTCTTTCACAGGTTTTGAGACTTACTGGTGATTTTAAAATAAGAGACAAGTCCACATTGTAAGCTGGATCCAAAACCCTTTGTATTAGTTTAAGAATCTCTTCACAGTGGATTAAACAAGCGGCTCCAAAACCATCACATCGGGGGAGGTTTGGCTTCTGACTTTTGAATCCTGGAGCTTGAGCCCAACATTACTCATCTGTTTAATTAGTTTTATGTAATGACTTTCTCCCTTTTACCACAATTTCAGAATAAATAGTTTAGTTTTGGTTAACTTGGAGTCCGTCTACACAGCAGGGCAAAAGTCGAACTAAGCTATGCAACTTCAGCTATGTCAATTTCGTAGCTGAAGTCAAAATAGCTTAATCTGGTGTTTGGCGCTGTCTACACAGCAGGAAGTCGAAGAAAGAACAGTCTTCCTTCAACTTCCCTTATGCCTCATAAAATGAGGGTTACAGGGGTCAGAGTAAGAAGTCCTCCAGCTCAACATTATTTTGGAATAATTGCTTTCAGTGTAGACACGCTCTTTGTTATCCAAAAAAATGCTACTGTATAGATGTGCCCTTAGTCTCTACATCCTACAATCTCTTCTACACAGTAGCAATCCAATTAGAACTTTAGGCTTTGATCAAAGCCCACTGCAGTCAACAGAAAGACACTCATTGTCTTCCAGGGGCTTCAGGGCCATTCAATATATTGAGCCTTTCTGAAAACCTGGTCACTTTTTTTTGGTGCCTAAATAGGGAATGAATTTTTTGAAAATCTAGTCTTGAGTGTAGGTACTAAACTCTTCTGAGAATGTGGCTGCCAGTAACTCTATGATATTATAAACTCTTTTGCCTCTCAGTTTGACAAGGTCAAAGCTAATTTCAGCAGACAAGGAAACAGTTTAGTTACATGACCATGCTTTTGTTGCTCTGCACTCTTTTTCAAGCCTCAAAAAAAACAATGCAATAGACTTCTGACTAGCACCTAAGCCAACCATTTGTCATCCTCATAAACAAAACATTATTAAATTTTATATAAAAAAGTTCTTTGTTTCATTGTAGTGAGTAACTCAATTAACTAAATCATTTAACTGGTAAAATCCAGCTCTGTGGCAAATTAGGTTACTCTGGTGGAATTTCTTCTTCTTATACCATGGTCTGATGTCACCCTTAATTCTCCTGATTTTTAATAAAATAAACAAGAAGTGTGCACCCCACAGATAATGACTCTGTGGGTGCCCCAGGGCTGAAGTACCCATAGAAAAAACAATGTGTGCTTAGCCTCCACCAGCAGTCCCCTGATTAGCTCCCCCACTTCCCTCCCAGTGCCTCGCGCCCACCACAATCAGCTGTTCAGCAGCATGCAGGAGGAAAGGGGAAGGATTGAGGATGGGATTCGGGTAGATTGGGGTAGGGGCAGGGGCAGGGCAAGACAGTGCAGGAGGAGGTAGGGTGAGGGTGAGAGTTTGGGGAACAGGTGGAGTGGCGGTGAGGCATGGGCCGAATGGGGGTTGAGCAAAAAAATGGTGCCTCTGGTGCACCTTCCACTGTCCCTTTACCTATGCTCACCAGCTTTCTAGGTCCAAAAAGCTGAACACCCTTGCCCTGTACACTGCCAACGCCCGTTCCCTGATGTCTGTCCCCTGTTCACTCCAACTCCGCTTCCATCTGTTGCTTGCTCTCCTCCACCCTCTCTCATGTGCTTATTTTCACTGCAAGGCCCAAACAAGCATATTTATCATTTTGACAGATGTATTATGCTAAGTTCAGGTTTTATTTGTTACAGGATGCTACAGCTGGCAGCAAAATAGTTATTGTGATTTTGTGTGTGGAATTAGGTCCATACATTATCACAGCTAGAGTGGAACCCTGCACCTGAAGCCCATAGAGCACCACCACAGAAATGCACATGTCCAGATGTCTGTATATATACACATCTGTAGAAACTCCCGCATCTACAGGCAGATACACATGTGCAGTCATGTGTACACATCTAGCATACACCATTCATACACTTCCACATTATGACAAGTGCCTAAAGATCCCTAACCCTAAGATCGGGGCCCAGGGCAGTCGGGGCTAGACATGTGCATAAAAAGAGAGAGTTTTCAACAAAGTTTTTATAATGTTGCTAGACAAAGGTGGGAAGAAATGTATGATACATTAGCTCTTCTGCAATTACAAGTCAACAATATTCAGTTTTTCAGAAATAATACATTTTTAGACTTGCATTCCCTTTTAAAAACTTGTTATCTAATGAATATACACTTATTTTATACCATCAGTTTTTTTGTGTGTGCAAGCCAGCAAAAGGAATGAAAGTCAAAGAGTCAGGCTGGAAATTTTATTCACATGGGTATACACACACGTGGCAATACACACACTTCCCTACACACAATTGCTTTCACACATACACTGCGTGCATGAACTCAGTTGCCTTAACAGACACACTTTTTCATACATCCAGCTGGGTAGGGAGGAGTGTGCGCTAGAGGGGAAAAGATGAAGGAAGGAGAGAGGATGGGGAGGGAAAGAGGCCAAGGATGATAGCAGGGTGGGGATGATAAGGGACAGTGAAGAAGAGAGGAGGGCATGTGCTATGTGGGATGTATAGAGATGCAGGGGGAGGCTGAAGGCAACAGATCCATGAGGTTGTGGGGGGGCACAGGGGTGAAAAGGGACATAATGAGGTTCATCACTGTACAGAGGTAAGTCAGGTGCAGGGCTGTGGGAGTGAGGGACATGGGCATGGCAACTCTAATGTAAGGGGTACAATGCTGGGATGGGTGGGTGTGGAGAGCAGGTGTGAGGGGAAATAAGTATGGGACAGGGAGCAATTCAGTGAGGGGGAAGGAGGATGGGACAGGACACTGAGGGTGATGGGAGTGCAGAGGGGTTTGGCTGTGGGAGGATGCAATGACAGGTGGATGGTGGTGCTAGGGGGAGGATCGGGATGGTGAAGGATGCAGTGAGGGCAGTGGACGTGCAGCCCTATTCCCAGCACTTGGAGACAGGGATACATACACATACCTCAAATTCCTGGGGGCTGGCGATGGGGTGACAGACAGACCATGGTACGTGCCACAGCTCTGGCCCAGCCACACAAGGAGCACAAACAGAAGAGCACAGGGCAGCAGTGGCAGAGAGGTATGCATCATGTGGCCCCTCAATAACCACCTACTGAGTAGTCAATAAGTCATGCTAGTTTTTCTCCTGTCCTGACAGCCTATGGAAGCTCTCCCTAAAGCTAGGAGCTAGACATACTGGCTTCTTCCCCACCCCAAAGCTGCCAGGTTCTCTGGAAACCCTCTCAGTGCTCATTTGTCGACCTTGCTTGTATCATCTTTGAAATCTCACCAAAAAAGACATAAAAAAGTAGCCCCCTTCACATATTTGCCAGCAACTTACTTTCTCTGTTTCGCTGAAGAACGCCTGGTGCAGATCACAGCCACAATCACCACCACCACCACTGTAATGACCCCAACAGTGACCACAATGATGACTAGAAGGTTGCTGGTCTTCTGAGGTGTTACACTGCCATGTGGAGGGTGCATCTGCCCTATGGGAGGCTCTGAAAAATATATAAATGATGAGCATTTTCAGCAGTAACATTTTACAACAGAATGTAAAAAACAGGTGTGATGTACAATAACAGCTGGCAGAGACAGCTAGATTGGGGGTATAGACCTTTTCCCATTAGATTATCTGTATAAGCTTTGTCCCCAGTAGAAAGACAAGAAAAAAAGAGATATTTTATGCCACAGAAATTGTTCTCTGACATAAATGATGAAAGGTCAAGGTTTATGAGAAATAGCCTACTTATTTCGTGCCCAGGAAGACAAATAGCTTGACACTGTGTGCACACAATTTAGCCCCCTTCTCCTTCAGAAGCCACCCCTGAAAAATGCATAATTGGAAGCCTGGCTCGGGTGTGTGAATTCTACTTTACAAACAGACAGTGAGTTCAGAATGGTGTCATAAAGCACTAAAATTTATGTTTCATTGTATTTCAGTGGTGTAGCAAACAGGAAATATTGAAGCAGTAAGGCCTGAGATGTAAGGCATTTACTTGGTATTAATGACCAGTTGCTTAGAGTTGAGAGGCATTATTGCCATTAGCTGCAAAAACTGGAATAAAAAGGCAATATGCATTTTTATGCCTTCTATTCAGCCCCTATTGGTATTTACTGGAAAATTAATGTCTTGTATATCACCAGTCTGAATACCTGGTTCATCTTTCAGGATTCCATACAGCTCATAATCAGCCACACATTACATTGCATTGCATTTATTGATATAGCCCCTCTGATGTAAGGGGCTGATCATGCTTCGCTTTGAACACAATAGGAGATAAAGAGAGCTCAATCTTTTGATAGGCTGAGAATCCTCATTGCCCATTAACTTTGATGGAACAACAAAATTAGACCCCAAATGAGCAAGTTATTCTGGTTTCAGATCCCAATAACATTGAATTCAAAGACTGGAACCTTGTTCACTAGTTTTATGGATGCTGCTATATGGTGGGTGACACATTTTTCATCTGTGCCAACAGCTTCTTAGATAATTTACATAGAAAAATAATTATTCCCCTTGCTTGCCATTCAGAGAGGGCCCAAACCTGCAGAACTTATTCAACAAAATTTCCATTTCAATCAAAGGAACTCTTTTCCCTGAGTAAGGACTAATGGTGCAGGATCATACACTAGCATAGGATAATATGCTAGTTGTTTTGGTTTTTTTGGTAATGGATCCCATAATGATTATGAGAACAGGATAATCCGGGAATGATACCACTTAAGAAGAAAAACACTGGAGAAAAAACATGAACAAGTCTTCATCTGGAAGGGATGGAGAAAAGTAAAGAGTGTGACAGCATATCAATAACTTAATGAACAGAGTCTGTCAGGAGTTTTCAAACAATGTCATCATCCCTAAGTCCTATTGTAAGTTAAAAATAAAGACTGTATAGCCATTTTGCATTCATTAGTACTGAATGAGCAAATAACAAAGGTCAAACCTGTCTGAATTGTCATTTTAGCTAATGATAAATGTAATTTTATGGTAATTTTCTATCTTCATTCTGTACTGTAGTGTCATTTGTTTACATAATACATTAATTTGTTTAATTAAATTGACTTTTTCTCATTGTTCTTTTTTAGGCAAAGGGACATGACAAGCAGCTCTGAGTGTCATGGCTTTTGTCATTAGAATGCTCTCATATAGGAATTTATTAGTTTTTTCATTTTCAAAATGTGTGTAAGACCTTGAAGGAATATGTCATGTATAATAAACACCTGTAAAACAAAATTAGTCCTTCCTCTTTCCTTAGCTTAGGCATCCATCCTCTAGTCAATCCACAAAACTCAATTTTTCCATGAAGACAACAACTATTACCCCAAATCTGCAAAACTGTTGTCAATCACCTGCTAAATCAAGTGAAATATACAAAGCTCCAAACTAGAATCTTTTGGAAGGCTTTTCAGTGAAGTTTGTAAGTACACCATAGTGACACAGCACATGAAGTGTACCTTCTGTGTCTTATACATTGTTGATGCTTAAATAATAATTATCATTCCTATAAGAACAGTAAACAAATGGCAAGTCAGGTGTTACACTCATTGCCATGTGAAGTAGCAGTAAATCCATGTATGTCAGACTAATGTGAAATTGATACAAGATGGAGGAAATTGCTAAAGGCTGATATAAGCTTTTCCTTTGCAACACAGGATAGATAGCGAGACATGTAATAAAGTACTGATTGGAGTTGGCTGATAGTTTTTAAAGTTGCAGAGTATCCAGTATCCATGTTCACATATTTTCCTCCCAACAAGAAGTCCTGGACTCCAAACCTTCTGAGACCTCTTGGAAGCCAGGAACTGCCAACCAACAGCAACAAGCACAGGGAAGTTGAAAAAAATACAATCACCACCACAACAGCAGCAGCAGCAATTTAAAGACATATCCAGACAGTAGTAATAATTTAAGCACACACATTACTTTTAGCACTTGAAAATATAAACTACACATTCATATTTTCTAAAGGTAATAGGAAGTGATTTTTTTAAATTATAGACTTGATATAGTACTAGTTGAAAAAAGACTGGAGAAGTTTCCATTAAAAAAGAACTCCATGTTATATATTGGCCTTCATCCTAGGTTTCAGACAAAATAATATCCTGTAGAAGCATCAATATTTTCTGTGGTTTTCTCAGGGACTTAAACTGCACAGTAAATATGAATAATCTAGAACCAAGAAGACTCAGATTGATTATTTGGATTTCCTACAAGATTATTCAGCTTCACAGAATTGGCATAAAGCAATGTAAACATAATCATTAGGTAACCGTATTTCTGTACTTCTTCGAAGTCCCTTGAACAAGCCATTATTTTTACTGTGCAGCTTCTTTCTCTACTTTTAAATATAGGGGAGTTATAAAATTCTTCATCAGTTCTTCATTTTCAAATGTTTAAGCATTTTTTTAAATCTCAAGAAACAGTTTTAGAAAAGTTTGGTTTTATCTGAACCCTACTTCAAGTGGTAAGGTTTCTGTTGATAATACTATGGCTGGTGAAAATGATCTAAAGCGCATGCCTACCTTGGTCCAATAAAAGCAACTTCCTAAGTATAAAACAGGGTACTATTTAGATGGATCTGACTTTGTTTAAGATACCACTACTAAGTTCCTTGTAGCAAGAGGAGATGTGCTGAAAATATGAAACACACATTTGTCAATGGGCAAAATATAGCAGGGAAAGGTTACTGAGTTCAGTATTCCGTTCCTGTCTTGTCCATGGAAAGTAATCAGTCTGACTTAATCATTTAGAAGCCTTGCAGTAAGCTCTGATTTACACTACAGAGTTATTTTGAAATAACCCCCCCCTATTTTGAAATAATAAGCAGAGCATCCACACTACCAAGACAATTATTTCAAAATAACAAGCTGGTTATTTTGAAATCTGTGCTTCTGCTCTCCTCGGGGAATAACACTTATTTTGAAATAGTTATTTCGAAATAGTGTTAGTGTGGACACTCCACTGCTGCTATTTCAAAATAACTACTCCCGAGAGTAATTCAAAGTAATTACTCTCCAGAGCCTGCTTTGAACTAATCTTAAGGGGGGAGGGATAGCTCAGTGGGTTGAGCATTAACCTGCTAAACCCAAACTTGTGAGCTCAATCCTTGAGGAGGCCATTTAGGAGTCTGGGGCAAATCTGTCAGGGATGGTCCTGCTCTGAAGGCAGGGGATTAGACTTGATGATCTTTCAAGGTTCCTTCCAGTTCTAGGACAGAGGTATATCTCCATTAAAATTAAGGCTTCCCCATAGCAGGGACATGCTATTTTGATTGTTACAGGCAGCCCCCCGACTTCCAACATGATCAGTTTCTGGGGAAGTATCACAAGTCGGGGGCATCATAACTCAAACCCTCATTCATGATAGGTGTCATGTGCCATCATAAATATGGGCTGAGGACGTAAGTCAGGGGGGTTTCGGCCCCTTCCACACTTAAAAAAATGGTTGTAAGTGTGGGGGGGTTGCAACTGTGGCAGTCACAACTCAGGTGTTTCCTGTATTTCGGGGGTTATTATTTCCAATTTAGTTATTTCAAAATAATTTCCTAGACATACCCTAACTGTGTATTTTCCAAACTGGCTTTATGTAGCCTGTTGGGTGTTCTGTTCTTTTCATTTGTCCAATAATGTGAAAACTAAAGCTCTGTTAGGTACCTGGGGTAGAAAACGTGTTGATAGCATAGCTAAAACTCAGGTGACAGTGATCAGATTCAGTTAATATATAGTAATCCACAGCTTTTCCTCTTGTGTCTTGCTCTATCAGCTCAGATTTAAATAATATTGCATTGGCCAACCGGAGGTTTAACACACTGAAAAAAAAAAGCCATGAAATGCATATTATGATGGTTTACTTGTAAGATATTTTGATTCTGTTACATTTCTTAGATTGCCTTCTTATCATTATTTTATGAAGAAAATAGCTCGCTGATTTTACAAAAAGTCTTTACTAGGGAAAGAATGCCCTTTCAATCGGAAATATGATGGGGGATATTTTATTTTTTTCACTTCGCTGGGTCAGCTTCAAACAGCCAAAATAGATTTTTTTAAACTAGTCACACAAACCAAGAAGGTTTCCTTTACAACATGCTTTTTAAAATGGAATATTTTCTTCTTTGTTTTATATTTGCTAAATCTACAATACATGTAATAACTATTTAGTAATGGTTAGAAGCTGCCAAGGGATAATTCAGTTTTCTCAATTATCTATTTCATTTTATTCTTTGATCAATTGGTGCACCTTCTTTTTCTCTTACATGCCATTTTGCATCAGTGCTTAGAGATACCTCAGCTGGCAATAGAATGTAATACTACTATAGACTTCCTCATAACAAAGTCTTATCAATGTCAGTCATTCTAGTTGGCTTATGGGCAAATTACTTAGAAACTTGTTTAAATTTCATTTAACTCCACATGGTTTTACTCTTGTAAGTGTACTAATGCCAATTAATATATAGCTACACTACAGTATTTTAAACATGATTCTAGCTCCTCTTTTGCTATTGACCTAGGGAATATGGAGGAAATAGTAGCTATGATATATCTTGATTTTAGAAAGACTTTTGACACAGTCTCAGATGACAGTCCCATAAGCAAACTGCTGAAATGTAGTCTAGATGAAATTACTATAGGATGAGTGCACAGCTGGTTGAAAGACCACTCTCAAAGAATAATTATCAATGGTGCCCTATCAAACTGAGAAAGTACATTTAGTGAGGCCTCACTAAGGTCATTCTTGGGTTCTGAATACTGAGACTTTTCATTTGGATAGTGGAATGGAGAATATGCTTTAAAAACTTGTGAATAACACAAAGCTGGAAGAGGTTGCAAGCACTTTAGAGAACAGGATTCAAAATAGAATTGGTCTGAAATCACCAAGATGAAATTCAACAAAAACAAGTGCAATGCCATTTCATTTAGGAATGGAAAATCAAATGCACAAACACAAAATAGGAAAGAATTGGGTGGCTGATGGTATTGATGAAAAAGATCTGAAGGTTGTAATAGATCGCAAATTGAATGTGGGTCAATAATGTCATGCATTTGTTAAAAACAGCAAATATGCAGTCTATTAACAGGAGTGACGTATTAAGATAGGAGGTAATTGTCCCAGCACTGATGAGGCCTCAGATGGGTACTGTGTCCATTTCTGGATACCACACTTTAGGAAGAAGGTGGACAAATTGGAGAGAGTCTATATAAGAGTAACAAAAATGATAAAAGTTTAGAAAACCTGCTATATGAGGAAAGATAAAAAATCTTGAGAAAGGAAGACTGAGTAGGGCCATGCCAGTCTGTCAAGATCTGTTATAATGAGGAGGGCGATCGATTGTTTTCCATGCCCACTGAAGGTAGGACAAGAAGTAATGGGCTTAATCTGCAGCAAGAGAGATTTAGAGTTAGAAAACCTGCCTGACTGTAAGGGTAGTTAAAAGCTCTGATATAGGTTTCCAATGGTGTTTGCAGAATCCTAGAGATTTTAAAGAAAGATTGGACAAACACCTGTCAGTAATGAGGTAGGTTTACTTGGCTCTGCCTCAAAGCAGGGGCTTCATGGCCTTTAGGCTCCTTTGCAGCTCTATATTTCTATGAGTCTGTAACACTAAGTATCATCCTCTGAGTGAGACTTTAAAACTCTCACCCATACATGCACTGAACAAGGCGATGGGGAAGAAAGATGTGGGAGAGGGAGATTGCAGCTGAAAAAGGATTTAATAATGAAACTTAATTGGATGAAGTCTAGTTTAGTCTATATTTACCATTAAGGCTGCTTCTGTCAATCAAGTTCGTGTCAACTGGCCAATAGGCCCCATCTCCGTGACGACCTGTTAACAGAAAAGCATGTGTCAAAAAAAGAATGACAGATAAACTGATCTAAGTGAGATTTGCTGCTTGAAACAGAGTCTATCTGACAATATTTAAGCCATTAGACAGTGAGGGGAAAAGTAATTCTGTATGTGCATGAGAAAATCTGTCATAAAAGTCGACTTTTAAAACAAGCTGAATTTCAAACCTTTGAGAGGCTTGCCTTCTTAATTTTTTTCTCGCATAGTCCTTGTTAAAATGACAAAATAAAATGAGGCAGCAGAATCAGTCAGAATGTTCTGCCTCAAAAGCTGACAGATCTAAAGGAAAAGTTAGCTTCACAGCACAGATGACAGACATAATACTGGGCTTCCCTCGCAGTTCAGAAGCTGATGTTCATTGATGGCTCCCAATTGACATTTCTTTGAGTGCAGGTAAATTGTCATTATTATTTTACAAGGTGACAGTACATATCATCTAGTGACCAGTTGTCTAGTATTCCTTCTCTTACTTGCCACAGAAGATAAGTTTAATATTTGATTATATTATTGTATATGGGAAGTAGTTTATAAACTAGCTTTATTTGAAGGATTATATTTAATATCGAATCAAATCAGTAAGAATAATGCAAGAACACTGTCAAGTTGTCAAATAGTTTTCAAAAAGATATTAAACAAAAAATTATATCATGTTATTCCATCCCTAGAAATATTATTTTTATGAAATTCCCATTTTTACATTGACAATGCAGGAATTTAAGAAATGAGATGATTATTGATCTAAAGAAATTATAAAATTAATTCAATTTCCTTCAAAATTAATTGTTGATTAGTTAAAGAAAAACAACATTTGCCACATTTTACAGGCTTTTCACAAAAACAGACCACATATATACATTCCATACAAAATAAGATACATTTTGATCTCTGAGATATTTATCTTTTGAACTTAATTTTTGGTATACCAGTAAGCAATTTTAAGCCCAGATTTAAAATGGTGGTGGCTATGGCCATCTTGAACCACCCAGGTGATGAATCTTTGCAGTTGCCAGGGACTGTGCTTATGCTTTCCCCACTCCAGGTAAATGGGGCCTGTAGAGTCGGTAGAGGTAGGGGGCAGGGTGGAAATCTTCTACAGTGGGGCCAACAGCTTTTCCAGACCCATGGACAAGGCAGAGAGCCTGACTCTGTGACCAAGGGCAGAGTTTTGGGAGGGTAGGGGGCACAGCAGGCATGCACTCTGGGACACACCTTGCTTTTCATCCCATTCCCTGGACTATCAGGGAGCAAGGGGAAAGTACTTGCATTTCTCACACCTGGCTGGTGAGCTCCCTTCACCAGCCATGTGTGAGAAGCATGCACGGAATGCATGTACTTTCCCCTCACTCCCTGATAGTCTGGGGAATGGGAGAAAAGCAAGTCATGTCCCAGAGTGAACAGCTGCTGCCCCAGCTTCCCTCCCAAATCTCTGCCCCTATCTGTGACCACAGAAAGGGCAGGTCCTCAGGTGGAAGGGGCAGGGCTGGAGCTACCTTTTGCCAAGCAGCCCTCAGAGCTTCCTGGAGCATACTGCACAGGGCTCCAGCAATGATTTAAAGGGGCTGGGGCTCCGGCCCTACAGTAGCACTGGCAGCCAGCAGCTCCAGGCCCTTTTGAATTGCCAGGCCCGGGGCAGTTGCTCCTGAATCCTCCCTGTCATCAGGCCTGCTGCTACACTATGCCTATCCTCCACTGATGTAGGACCAAACAAGGACGGTAAACCTCTGCTAGAATGTAGTGCAGCTTGTGTTCAGAAGAGAATCTGTGTACTTTGCCAGCAGAGGAATACTATAGCAACACACTCCTACTATGGATGTGGCTTTTACTAGCAAATCTGTGCTTTTGGCAGTATTGCTTATTCCACATCCAGCCCCTCTCTGAAAAAAAGAAAAGAAAAAGCTATACCAGTAAAAGTGCAATTTTCCATTAATTGCTGCATTATATTAGATGCTTCTGCTGGAACATCTGTGTTTCTCAGGGATCACACCCTCTCCCACTCCTAGCCACTACAGCTATACAGCAGACATCTGCAGCGTGGGCACTGCCTGAGTCATGTACTTTCCTACTAGATAATGAGGTGACTAAGTAGATGTATTCTTCTCTCTGGGTTAGTAATAAATCAGAGTCCTAGCATGGAGGCATGGTGTCTGTTACTTCCATCTTTCAGATGAGACACAAAAATGAGCCAATAACCAGTTTTGAACTATAAAGAATCCATGACTCTTTTTAGAAAAGTTGTATAGGGACATTGAACCCAAAGTATTCTATTTACATTCTAACTCTGGTATCTAATGTTCAGCTACTTGAAATTCCTCAGGAGCTGCAAGTGGAAAACATTTTCTTCACTTCCTATCATACGCTATTATTATTGTTGTGCATTGTTAAACAGTTGTTGCATTTCATTCTTGAGGTAGCTGTGTTTTGGGGGAGTATGAAGTGATTCCTATCTATAATTTTGTCTATCAATTTGTGAAGTGATTTGCAATGAAAAGAACTATGTAAATGTAAGATCATTATCATCATAGGTGACTTCAACATAATCATCTTTTCAATCAGCATAATTGCACAGCAAGGTTGTACAATATTTAGCTGTAACAAGTAACAGTCAAAAGTGAGATGAACGTAGGATGCACTGTAATTCTATTTAGAGAAACTGCACTGTTTGGTAGTGATATTCCTGGGATTGCACTAGAAGATTTCAGTATATGGAGATACATTGTCAATAGAGCCTAATACCTTATGTGTCTCAGTGGCTGATGCAGGAGGATACTCAGTATTTGTTTAAAAATGTGTCCTTATTTACAGGGTGACTGGTGAGGGGGATATAGGGGACCACCAGCCACATGACCACTTCCCCAGTCCAGGGAAGGGCCAGGACAACCCCCCTCCACCCTAGGCCCCACGTCTCCCTGCCCTTGCTCTGCCCCCACCCCACCTCTTCCCCAACCCCTTCTCCCAAGCAATGCAGCCCTGGGGACTAACAGGGACGGGGGAGTTAGCACCGGCAGCAGGGGTCTGGCCCTCCCGCACTCATTGGCAGTGGTGGGGGAAGCAGTGCAACATGGCCCCAATCCACTCTGCTCCCCTGGCTGAGTCACTCCACTTCCCACAGGTGAGGATGGGGGCAGTCCAGCCCCTTCCCTGAGCAACGTTCTGGGATAGCAGAGCAAGCTGGAGCCACATTGCTCTGCTTCCCCTGCTGCTGCTGGTGAATGTAAACGGACCAGATGCCTGCTGTGGGTGACAGGCCCTCAACAGGTTCCCCCAAGATACCCAGATGCTGGCCAGCCCCTTGACCTCCTGCCCATGACATTTGGGGGGCACATGCCTCCTCAGACTTCCCCTTGCACCATCCCTGCTTATTTAGGTGTCTAAGTAGGAGATGATCTCCTTTGAAAATTGATTTCCTACTCTTTGCTTTAACACCTCTCTGCACTTTAAGATATTAGAACTTTTCAAGGCATTGCATATCACATTAATTGATGCACAAATATTTTGGAAACTGGAGGCCAATTTAAGATTTCATAATTCTCATGAAATCATGGACTGAGTAAAGAACAAACAATATGGCTATTTCAGAGTCCTAAGAACAGAAGAAACCTACAAAATCATCACCTTCTGCACATCATAGGTCACAAGCCTTCCCAGTTAGTCTTATACTGAGCCCAATAATCTGGATTAGACTATTGTATTTATAGCTTTCAGGAGACTAAACTACTCTGTGCCACAGGCAGAGAAAAAGGACAGACTGAGATGCAGCAATACCTAGACCCTGGCAATGGCAGGGAATTGGTTTGGTGAGACTTCTCAACTCCACCAACTTGAACTGCCCTGCAGGCAAACCATGTTGAACCCGACCAAAGTAAGAGGACCACTGGGATTCCAAAGATCAAAAAAATCTTATTACAGGGCCAGGTTAAAGCACAAGCAATATAGTCACAAGTCTATAGGCCCAGCTCTTGAAGTCATATGATTATAAATAAAATGAAGTTTCTAGCTCTAAGAGTTATTCTTGGAAATGTGACCCAAAGGTGATCAATGCAGAGACGTCCAGCTGAGTAGGCAGATCACATGAGACTATAGATATAAAATGGTGCTGTACATCTTCGTGGGATGCTACTGCCAAGGACTGCTGTTTTTAAGTACATAAGACTAGCCATTTTGGGGGCAGACCAATGGTCCATCTAGCCTAATATCCTGTGTCTGACAGTGCCAATGCTACATACTTCATAGGGAATGAACAGAGCAGGGTAACTTTAAGTGACCCATCCACTGTTGTCCAGTCTCAGCTTCTGGCATTTGGAGGTTTGGGGACACCTAGTGCATGGGCAGGCCCGTCAATGGGAGGTGCAAAAGGGTCAGTTGCCTCATTGCAGTGTGGAAGGCTGACTGCCCCCAGTTCTACCCCTTTCACCCAAGGCCCCAGTCCTTCTAGGAACCCAGAGCCAGCCCTGCCCTACACCTTGCCCAGGGGCCCACTCAGGCTGTTAGCTCCTCTGTGTGCGGGATTGCATCCTTGGACATGTTGGCTGATAGCCAGTGATTGATCTATTCTCTATGAGCCTAGGATGACCCTGACAACACTCAGTTTGGGCAGGAGGAGAAGAGTGCAGCTGTATCCACTTGTCTAAGCAAAGGCATCCCTACTTCTGGATAAGTAATGAAGGACCTCCGCTGCAACCTCATCCTCCCTTGCGAAGGATCCTGCATCTGTTCTTGGGGGAAAGAACTGTGTAAAGGAGGGAAGCACAGACATAAGCAGTGAGGTTAGAACTACTGGGGATCCTGTGTTTTGTTATCCCGAGATAGCGTTACTCTGCTCCGGCCTACCTTATTCGTAACAAGAACACTTATAAAAAATTTTTGGAGGGTGGGGGGGGAACCCTCTTGTAGAACCACAATGATCTATGCAAGAAAGCTAATGTCCTCAACTGGCCTAACTTTTGAGAAGTGTTAATCAGACTGATAGCAGGGCAGAGAAATAAGTAACACTTAATCCCAGCACAGAATATTTTAACAAAGTTAGATGTCACCAGAAGCTAAAAATGGACTTACGGTATTGTAAATTTATTCTGCAATTATGATAAACAGAATTGTTCAATATTTTGATCATCTTGGAAATCTACATATTTAGGAGGCTGTAAAGCTGTAAAGTAAATTGTCAACACAGCATGTTGGAAGCTAGATGCTAAAGTGTAAATGGTGCTGGCATAAGACTATTAATGCCATGCTTCCTGCCAGCATGCTTCCTTGGAGACTTTCTTCATCTAGTTTTCTGTGGAATTCACCACATTCTTCCTTTCAAAAAGTAAAATGAAGTCCATTGCTACTTTGAGCCCAAGTGCTTCATTCTGGTGTCGTAACCTCCCATTAGCCAACATACTTAAACTCATCTCCATACAAAAATGTCTCCTTTGTGAATCCTTCTGCACTTCCAACATCACCTCTTGCCTTGTTAACCCTGACATTGTGATCATCTTTTTTATGCCATGCTCAGAACTATTGCTATATCCCTCGACTCCCCTTTCTTTGTGTTAACTGTGCTCTCTTTTATGGAGTGAAATCCACCACTTTGCCAAAGCTTGGAATCAATCCCACATAAGCTCTCAAAATAAGGCTGTAAGAAATGCACAAGTCTTGTACTGGCCTCTTAAAAACTACTACACCGTATGTGTATGAGATCACTTCTTTGTACATTGTCTTAATTCCTCTCATTGGATCACAAGACACTTTCTATTCCGTACGTTCCTTTATCATTTTGCAGGCTTTGAGCAAAAGGTTGGCTCTTCTTATACAATCTTCTCCTGCATACATCCCCACCTTTCTCACTTCTCATTCTTTAGTGGAGCCCTTATGTTTCCCCGCAGTCTCTGACCTACTTAGCTGGCACAAGGCTGGATGTCTGAGACTCTGAGTTATGTCATGGATGGCAGAATTCAGATTAGGTGAAATGTGCACAAGAAGTGCCAACTTTTCACTCATATTATGCAGAAAGGATGGTTTTAACTTTGGACATCATTTAATGTGAATGATTTCTGACCTTTCTATTTCACATTTGTCTTCTGTTTTCAATTATCTCCTTTTTTGAATGCTTCTATTACTAATGTCCTCCAACTGGAAAATGTCCCTTCTCCCACAACTATAGGTCAACCACCATTATTTTTAATATATGTTTTAACTTTGCCTTGTTAAGACCACAAAACTTGAAGATCCCCCGACCACAAATTTTCTTTTTTTCTTGTCAGTTCTCCAGCATTTCTAAATCTGGCATCACTCCTGCTGTCAGATTCCTTCCTTGTTAGCTCATTTTTCCTGATGTATGCTTAATCATTTATATTTTAACTACCACAACTTCCTTATCTGCACACTTCAGGTATCCCTGGCCAAACTATTTTCACTCCAGAAAACAGGATTATATTGCTGCCATTCTGCTTAATGTTTACTATATTATCCAAGGGTACTTGCTGTGAAGAATAGTGACTTCATTATAGTATGACGTGTTCTCCATGAAAGTCTCATCACCTGATTCATCTGGCCCCCTTACTCTACCAAAGTTTTCAGCCCTATACTTATTCAACCCTGGAGAATTTGACTGAGAAGTAGTCTTATTTCAGCAAAGAGGAGCTCCAGGAGTCAGCTATAACTCCTTTAGCACTGTGCCTGGATATCAGCCGATACGAAGCTGTAATAGGATCATCCTATTTTACTTCAGCAAAAAGCCATTTCTTATGGGACACATGATTTCTCCCTACAGGCACCACAGCTGCCAGAACAAGCTCCAGTACACTAAGGGACATTCCTCACTGTACAGTGGGCAAAAGGAAATGTATGATAGCCCAGCTCTGTCATTACATTCTTCATTTTATTCATAGTCATCTTCATTGTCACGTTTACTGATTGCCTCCAGGTTAAGCCTTTACCCTTGTGTATTTCCTTAGAAATACTGACAGTTTTCAATCACAAAAAGAAAATTATATTTTGTCAAGGATGTCTCAATGAAACCTCTTCATTGTGCCAACATATTAAAAGCAATTTTATGGCACAGGATTAATGTTTCACAAATAGCTTTGGATGTGAGCTGGAGCATCACCCATTCCAGAAGTCACTGAACATTATGCATTCCAGCATTCATGGGTGCTAAGTCAGGCTATTTGACCATGCACATTGTCTGAATCTGCAGGTCTTACTATGGACCGAAAGGTCACTCTTGAGACTAAGTTACCAGATTAGTACTCAGGAGATCCTGGTTCAACTCCTGGCTCTGCCACAGCAAGTCTATCAAGTTACTAAAGTTGGTTTAAAGTACATGACTCCAGCTATGCAAAATTCACAGCTGGAATTGGCTTACCTTATGCCGAGTCATGGTGGCGTCCACATAACGGGAGGCCAACAGGAGCACACTCTTCTGTCAGCTTCCCTTACTCCTTGCAGAACAAGGAATACAAGGCTGCCCTCAGTATTCGATTTATGGGTCTACATCAGTGTCTTAAGCTTGCTGTCCTGCAGCAAGGTACTTCCTGGAATATTTCCTGGCAGCAAATTGAGGCTTTGAGTAGAGATGAAGTCATCTCTTGTAACTCTGGATTTGCTCAACCTTCTGTTTCAAACACTGTATTGTTTCAGCACAAAATAACAACACCAAAACCCAATATTCAGATATATATGTTTAGCTTCTTTTCCAAGAATGCTTAGTTAGCAAACTGTTCAGTATCCCTAATACTAAGGATGACTTTCTGCCATCTGAATCATAGTATTAGCCATACAACTGAAACCTTGCTGATGTTATGGTGGGGTGATATTCCACAGAAAAACATGGCACTTTTAATTTCTACTTCCTCTAATCTCCTTGCTTAATGTACTTGCAGAAAGAGATTTTTTCAGTCCACAACATTATTGCCTTAGAAGTAATTAGACATGCTGCTGAAAATCTGGTACACATCAAAAGTCATTGGTCTCCCAAAACATGGTAAAACCGAAACCAGCCTCAAGCTGCCACCTGATATTGTTGTTTTCTATGTGTCAAAAGATTCTTAGAGCACCTAATTTTACCATAACACCACCAGAGATGGAGCGAGCATCCTGCGTCGAGCAAGTTGGTTCTTGACAAGGTCAAAGCACAAGGTACTAAACACTTGTGCTAACCACATTAATCGAAAATATGATTTTTCAAAGAAACTAGAAAACATGCTGTTTTCTTGACTTCACTGTAGTGCATGATATGAAGTCTCAGAGGGGTTGCCGTGTTAGTCTGTAACTTAAAAAACAATGAGTAGTCCTGTGGCATCTTAGAGACTAACAAAAATATGATGCTGAAATTATTTTTACCCACAAAAGCTCATGATACTATGTATTTTTATTAGTCTCTAAGGTGCCACGGGACTACTCTGTGTATGATATGGTATAGCACATGGGCCTATTCATTAAAATATCAAGATTCCTTTCACCAGAGATTACTAATGACAAAAAAACTACTACTCTGAGACAGATAGAGCAGGTTACATGTGGGTGAGAAAACAAGTGCTTGAAAAATAGCAGATGAATGGATTACCTGAGGGGTCTGTTCTAGTCCAAGCTTTATCCAATATATATATCAATGACCTGACACCAACCCAGTCACAGAAGTTCACCCATGCAAAAAGCATCTGCTGAAGGCTATAGGCTCTGACTGTCTCTGAGATGGAGAAGATATTGAGTAACAAAGCTGCAGGACATAGTGCCCAGAGTCTAGCACATTCCATCTCCACCATGGCAATGCTAAGAGAGAACTAACCATCATAATGAATGGCCAGAGGCTGAAGCACGGAGCATTCCCAGTTAACTTAGATGTGACTCTTGACTGAACACTGATGTACTGCAAGGTTGCTTGAGATGGGATGTGCCAACCCAAGCGTGCCTGTGTTTAACAATCATTTTAATCCACCAGCCTGTGGTGGGAAGACTGGTGTGTTATATCAACCACTAATCAGTTCCTTATCACAGACCCTACTGTCCTCCCTCCTAGCTTTGATCTACCACAGTTGGCCCTTCTTAGCCAATTCAAGGCTGGACAAGACCTCTGTGCAGCCAACCAACATTGTTGGGGTCTTCAAGACAATCCAAGCTGCAGCTGTGGTGCAGATCTAACACTGACGCACGCAGCAGATGAGAGGTTGCCAACCATATTCAGTGTTGGGCTCTTAAAGCTTCACTTGGCCACTTGGTGAATATGCAGACAGCAAATAAATAAATAACTATGTTTAGAAAGCAGCTGTTCGAATACTCCTGAATTACTCATCTTTTTACCTCTGCTATGTTCACAGATTCCAGGAGAGACTTAGGAATAATATCAAAAGCCTGGAGCTAACTGAAGCTTCAGCAAAAGCTAAAGAGGAAAGCTAGCTGCTTCTGCTGTCACAGTATAGGAGCAGGCTGCTGTCTCTAGGCTGAGATCAGGCAATAGATGTATTTGCAGTTGTTTTCATGCTGGCTGTGAGGAACCATTAAGCAGAACAATGAGACAGTTTATAGTTTTCAGATTAATGATATTGAACACTGGATGGTTCATGCTTCAAAGAGCCAAACTGCAACATGCCCACTATAATCAAAACATGGCAAAGGCTGAGTTACAGAATGCTCCCAGCATGACTAGCCTGCTTTACAAATCCTATTTCCCTGAAAGCTAAAACAATTAGTGCTCTGTTTATTCACGAGATCAAAACCACTGAGGTGTAAAGTGGCAGGTGTGGTGCCAACTATAATGCATTCATTCCCTACCCAGAAAACTCAGAATCCTTTGAACTCACAATGATCTGTTTGAATGCCTTGTAGTATGCTTTCAGAATGAGCAAAGCCACCATTTTCTCCAGGGTTGAGATGTGAGTCTTGGTTTTCAGTCTTAAATGATCCTTCACCAGTGATTCTGATGCTAGGTCCATCTGAGGAGAACTTCTTTACAACTTGCCAGGTATGCTTGTTAGATCAGATATTCAGCAGGTGTAAATTGGCAGGTTTATAAATGATAGATAATGGCACTCCATTGGATCTGTACATTGTGGAATTATTCCTAATAGTAGTATATTTTATAGGTGCCCCTGGAAATCTCCATCTCCCCATACAAAAGGGTAATGACATTAGAAAAATCTGACCTCTCCCCAACACACAGTGCATTCTATATTGGAGTAACACAGTCTATACTAGCAAATTGAAATGAACCAACTCTGGAAAGCTCAAAGGAGCCATTGCATAGATGATATATTTGAAGAAAAGAATTACTTAACTACCTCTAGGACAAGGAAAATATCTACTCAAAGACATGTTCCCTTTCAACAGACCTTATAATCGATGATCTAACTTACTTACATCCAAACATACAAAGCAACTTGCCACCTAAGAAGACATGATAGCCAACTCTGGAACCAATCTTAATTCTGCATGCAATTGTTATGATTTCTTCATTACTTACCTATATACAAATTTGCACCTCTCCAGAAAAATATGGAATGAAACTCTTGATATTAGTTTGTCATATGAAAACTGGAGTAGGATGAGGCAAAATAAACTAACCTCTTCATCACCCACTGTCAGGCCTGCTGACAGGGTGTAGGGAAACAAAGTGGGCAGTTGCCCTGGGGCCTGGTGATTTAAAGGGCCCAGGGCTCCAGGCACTGCCATTGAGTGGTGCTCTGGGAAGCTCTAAGGGCTGCCCCAACCCTGCCGCTTTTGCCCAAGGCACTGCCCCTTCCGAGAGTGCAAAACTAGCACCCTCACCTTTCCCAGGGGTCCTATGGAGGCTGTTGGCACCCCTATCCACTTATTCCAAAACAAAATCTTAAAGAGAAACAATTAGACCTCAACAAGTCCTGCTACTCAGCAAATCTAACAGGCTGACTGCACATTTCAGATCTTCTTTCATATGCATTGTGTGCCTGTGACAAAAAATTCCCTCTCATACGACCTGGTCTGTAATTTTACTTGTACCTTCATATTGACAGTTATTGCCTTGGACTGTGAGCAGTCCTATAAATCACACACATTCAGAGTAAAGAATGGGACCTCAAATCCATTTTCAAAACCACCTAATCTATGGCATGAAATCTTAAGGGATTTGCATATATTTGGAGACTACTTTTTGGCTTTTCAGTGATGTAGTTGTATTGCTGACAGGCAGAACAGAACCTGGGATCTCTGGAGCTTTTAGCTCAAGCTGTACATGAGTCTCTACACAGCTTGAGCTAAAAGCCAGCTGGCTGGCCACTAAGGCTCTAGAGCACACTCATTCTCTCTTGATAAGTGATCTAAGTGCCACTAGATTGGACAGTGTGGGTTACATAGGCACTTTCGAAAATTTTGCAGTCAGTGTACATTGCCTTAGATCTCTGTGCGCCTCTGTAACTTCTATGGAGAGCAAAGGAGGCTCCCTGTTCCAGGACCTTCAAGGGTGAATTTAGGTGCTTAAGATGCAGACTGATGTTAAGTGGGGTTTTCAAATGCACTTAGTCACCTAACTCGCTCTAATATGTTTCAAAAATAAGGGTTTTTTTTAAATTCCACTAGACACTTACCTGCATCTTTAAAAATCTGGCCCCCGGACCTTTAGATCTGATGTCATGGACATTTTTGCTGATAAATCAAGGTTAGTTCTTAAAGATGCCAAGTACAGTGCCGTAGTATTACAATTCCACTGAATCACCCTGGAGCTTCCATCCCAGCAAGAACATTCACCCCTCATATAACCCAGCACCCTGCCCCAGCCTGAAATTCCCTCCCATGCCCTTAATTCCAGCCCCACTGCAGAGTACACATCCCCAGCTCAGAGCCCATACCTCCTCTCACACCCCACCCCGCCACCCCAGTCCAGTAAAAATGAGTTAGTGAGTAAAGAGGGGGGAGAGTGAGTGACAGAGGGAGGGGGGATGGAGTGAATGGAGGCTGTGGTCTCAGAGAAGGAGCAGGGAAAGGATGGGGTTTTGGGGAATGGCTGGGGTGTTCAGGGCAAGGGTGTTCATTTTTCTGTGATTAGAAAGTTAGCAACCCAAGGAACCCAGTTTCTAAGTGTTTTCTCAAAGTCCTGGCTCCATTCCTGAGTTGCCGCATGACCTTGGAAAATATTCTTGCCACAGATGAAAAAGGCTGTCATTCTAATCAGTTAAAGAAACAACTTCAAATAGAAAGAGTAAGAGAGGGCTGTTGCTCCTAACTCTCCCTAAAGTAAGAAAGGCTCCTTAATGCTGAATGACACACTAGACTAAGGGTATCTACACTAATTGACATCCAGCCTTTGCAGCAATTATGTCTGTCATGTGTGACCATACCACGCTCATTGTGTTGGAGATGTGTATCCTCACCAGCAGCACTTGCATCAATGCACAGAGCAGTGCACCATAGGTAGCTATCTGGTAGTGCAACTAGCTGCAGGCGATTTGGGGACATCTTGCAATGCCTGATGGGACCAAAACATTGTTGCAGGGGGGAACGGTAACATGGCCTCCCTCCCTCCCCTGCTATCAATGGCAAACAATCTATGTGTTTTGGAGGGTTTTGCTTTGTACCTGGCTGCTGTGCAGTGAAGTTGAAAATGATCTCCAGAGTGGTCACAGCAGAGCATTGTGGGACACGTCCTTGATGCCATTTCAGTCAAATTACACAACACTGCTTCTCTGTTGACCCAACATTGAATTAAGCAGGCTAACTCTTACAGAGGTGGAGTAATTAAGCAGGCTGACTCTTACAGTCGGTGTTACAGGCAAGTTAGGTTGATGGAAGAGACCTGGTTAGTATAGATGCATACATTATTAGGTCAACTCCATCACCCTACATGTGTAGTGTAGACCAGGCCTAACTAATCCACTGAAATGTGCTGTTTTTGGATGGCCCATAATATGCTGTCCCAAAAGGACAAAAGTCTTAATATCACACACTGATTTAATTTCCATAATTTTGAGAAATTGTAGTTCATTTTGAGAATTATTTTGGCTGATATTTTATAGGTTATGTGTTACATCCATGACCATTCATACAGAATTGGGATGAACCCTTTTTAAAAGATTAAACACAGTATTTACTCATTGAAACAGCTGCCACTCATAAACATGATACAATTAAAGCTGCTTGGGCTATATATTATTAGTGATTTTGGAAAATTGGGAAAATGTGATTTGTTACCAGTTGCTGAAGAAGTGTTAATTTTTGAGTACACCTGGAAGTTCAAATTAATCCAGGCTATTGTGCGTGTATAAATTTTTCTTTCTATCCTGACAAACTGTTCTATAGCATTGTTCCATGCTGTTAGATCGTTTTTTTTTAATCTATCCCAGACATGCCTGCATTTTGTTGGTGCAGGAGATGATTACTATTCTATACATTTTACAAAAGGACATAAGGATTATTTGGGGTGAAAGCAAGGTGAATAAATGTGTGATATACTTCTACTCAAAAGGCCTGTCTGTCTCTTCTTCTCCTTCACATAACAGGATGCTTTTAAGCATTTCAATGTGCTTTTTTTTGTTTTCTTTATCTACTGCACTTCTTTTGCCTTCTCCTTTTGTTGACAAGTGCCTGCCTTATGCTCTTGGCTCTTTTCCTAGCTTGCTCTTCTGACCTTTCAGATATTGAGCAGCTGACAGCAGGAATTAGTTGCCCAGGCTGAGCTACCAGAGTGGCTTTGACACCACCAGTTCTCCCTCCTACTTCACTGGACGCAGCTCTCATGTTATTAGAGCATGCAGTGGTGACATAGCTGTCATTAAGGGTCATGGCTAGGTCCTGCTGAGCCATGTGAGTTCCCATCCTCCCTATGTCCCCACTTCCCTGTAAATCTCTTTCTTTGCTCCATCCAAACTATAATCCTAGTGGAAGGATAGGCAGGGGGTTAATGAAACAGCTCTGGTAAAAGGAATAGGGAGAGCACAATCAGAAAGTTGAAGGGAAAAAATAATGCATGGGCACATTTCTCAGTAGCTGCTTCAGAACCTGGGGAGAAAATGGGTCTCATTACAGGCACTCTGGTCTTTCTAGATGCCAAGATAAAAGCTCTGTGGGAGTAATATTAGAGAACATGTTGGCAGGAACAATTCTGCACTAAAAATAAAGTGAAGCAGATTTCCTAATTAGGTTATATCTTCTATTCTATGAGAATGACCTATGTGATGAAGAAACCCCTAAGAACCTGATCCAACACTCTCTTAGGTATGTCTAGGCTGCATATTACCTTATAATCAAATTTAATAACAGTTTCTAACTGTATGTTATCTCAGAATGTGTTTCAATTGGGCCAAGTCCTAAAATCTTTACTAACATTTTACTTCAAGTTTACCTACTGAAGCCCACTGAACAAGTTTACTTTGACTTCAGTGGGGCCAGAACGAATAATAGTTTGTGTAAGAACGGCGTGAAAAATGAGCAAAACTCTCTAGATTTGGTTCATATGTATTAGATCACTTTAATGTAGCTCTTTACTGCTTTAGGACCTGATCCAATGTGCATTACTTAACTTAAGAAGGGATCCCCAAGAAGTCCACAGAAGTTTTGCACAAACAGTGCAAAAGTCTTAATATTACCCCTAAGAGTGATATCATAGATGGAAAAAAACAGCAAATGGTCTGGTAGCACTTTATAGACTAACAAAACATGTAGATAGTATCATAAGCTTTCGTGGGCACAGCCCACTTCTTCTATAAAGTGCTACAAGACCATTTTTTGTTTTTTTCTGTAATAGACTAACTCGGCTATCCCCTGAAGATCATAGATGAATGATAGGCTTAGGTTTTTCTCACTGAGACCATTGAGAAGGGAGAGTGAAGCCTACTCTACAACTTAGCTAGCAGGCAGTTCCAGGTTCAGTCTCACCCACTGATGACTTTGGTCCATTGGCATTATATAATACAGTCATAATTAACTCAAAATAGTACACTAAAGCTACTCTAACAGCATATTTTATATAACTAATACTAGAATGCTTTGCTACACTTAGCTGTGAATATCCTAATGCAGAAACGACATTTATAATTTATCAGTTATGGGGCCCAAGTCAAAACACTCCCCAAACTTCAAACCAAAGCAAATAGAGTATATGTCTGAAATCTCAATATTAACCTACTGAATGTATTGGTTATACTGGAATCTCAGGCTACAGTAGATATACAACATTTTCTGAAGTGTATACCCAACCAAATCAGATTTTATTTAGAGTTTATTGTATCACATAGATCCCTAACATTCCTAAGACTCTATTGGTTATTCTGGTTACAATAGTCAGACTTTAATTTTAAAATTTAATTTAGTATTCATGAAAACTGCTGGACTGACAGCACTGAAAGACCTAGAAGACAGTTCCAGTATGGGTAGGATCTGTAAATTTCTAACCACTTCTGGGATTTAATTTTTCAGTTGTCAGTCCTTGATCTCTCTTCTAAGGCTGACAATAAGACTGTGGAAATCTGTACTTCAGTAACTGAGGTGACACCACTAACTCATTTAACTAAAGAGCAATCCAGTAATAACCCAATTGCACTTGCTGACACAGACTTTCAATTTATGGCCTACAATTCAGTGGTCACCAACCAGTAGATCAGGGTCCTACCAGGATCTACCAGTAGATCTTGGAGCCGCTGACAGGTGATCCTGACTGGTTTGGCTGGAAAGTTCTCAAGGGCTGGCACTTCAGTTGCCCCTCCACCCACTGTCATGCTGCCCCTGCCCTCTGCCTTGGAGCTGCCCCTTGGGAGCCTCCTCCTTGCTGTGCAGGGTGTGGGAGGGAGAAGAGGAGGGCGCTGATGTCAGGGTGTCCCTCCTTCCCCCACTCCTGTACCCTGTCTCCGCACAGAGAGAAGGGGATGGAGGGAGCCTCTGTCACTCTCACACACTGTGTCTCTGTCATTCTTACACACACACACAGTCCTTCCCTCTCGTCTCCTGACCCAACACATACATGGGGGGTTGTTACTACTTTTACTGCTTGCAAAGTGGGTTAGTTTTGGTTTGTGACTCGTCTGTGCATTTCATAACTTTCATTTCTCTCTTACACTTAAGTCTGCACCTCAAACCCCTACCCCAGCCTGGTGAAAGTGAATGAGATTCGGGGAGGAAGGGGGATGGAGTGAGCAGGTTGAGGCCTCAGAGAAGGGGGGGAAGGAAGCCGGGCAAAGGTATCTGGGTTTGAGGTAGATCTTACATTGCACTTAAATTGAAAAAGTGATCTTGTGCTTAAAATGGTTGGAGACCACTGGCCTACATGTAAACATCTGCATCTCATTACTCCAATGAATTCTTCTTGCATTTATTTATTTTCTTAATTTTAACTCATGTCATAATGGTGATTAACTATGATCTCAAGGAGTTTTATTTTTGCATCAAAGTCAATTACAACTAACCGGTACATTTAATGTATTGATTTTTTTTAAGAATAAATTTGTGCCTTCCATTACTATTTCACGTGTCTTTATTTGACACAATACCAAGTGCCCTGGTTCAGTTCACTAACACCATATCCAGCAGGAGCCCTACTGCTATGATTGGCATAGCTTTGGGACTGTAATTTAGACTCTTTTTTAAATATATGTGACGCAACAATGCCATGACCATGATTTTTATAAGGGGATAATATGGACTATATTTGGAAGTGGTAGTCAGAAGAAAGATACTGTCAAGTGATGCGAGCATGGCAGTGGAGGCCAGGAAACATCTCAATTCTACATTTGGCTCTGAGAGTGACAATAGTCCCCTGCCCCATGGCTTCAGGTAAGTCACTTAAGCCAAATCTTCAAATCTACAAGCACCAAAACATGTAGGTCAGCACCCCTAATTCCCATCACATAGTCAGTTTAAGTACTTAACTTGAACTGCCTGACAGTGAATCTGACCATAGATAAGATACAAAGTTCCCTGCATGAGGATCTCAAAGCCTAAGACAAAACACCCCTATCTTATTCTGTCCAAAAACTTGAGCTCCTGCTATGTCTATCAGCCCACCTTGGGGTACTATCTCTCCATCCTTTTGTTTCTATAGTATTGTTATACTTTTCTATATCAACTTCTGTGTGTATTATATATGCCTATTAGAAATGAGCTCTCTCTGTAAATTACCATGAGTTACAACTACATGGAGTGCCTATAACAAGACAGAAAGTCCTGCACTACTCTCAGTTTCAGTTCAAAGTGTTTATGTTTGCACTGACAAAACCTTTATTCATTGTTCTGTGCATAAGTACCATGTACATTCTCAGCATAAACATGTACCGAGCCTTTCTGAGCAGTAGTTCTGGGGCAAATGGAACTATTTTCCTAGGAGATTTATATAAACAAATCTGAAGTAGCCCTGTTCATATCCTGGTATTATATCTGCACACTATTTAAGACCCCATTTGAATCTGTAGTAAAATACATGGTTTTCACAGTGGAAGTGGAGGTACCCTACACAGCAAACACTTTGCAGTGATTAGATCTTTCAGTGATACAAGGAATGTATATTCATATACGATACACAAGCTAGCTCCACCTTCAGATGACATGCTTATTTGTTTCATCACATGAACTAAACTAGAATACTGTTTCTCGAAGGGGGCACAACCATCCTCCCTGTGGAGACTCTGATCTTACTTAGGCAAATCTAGAGAAAATGAAGAGAAGACTATTTTACTGCCCTGCTTATTTATTTTTTAAAAGGCCATAGACACTGCTGTATCTCGAATATTCAATAACTGTCTTGGTATTTTTGCTGGTTTCTACATGGATACAAGCCAGAAGACAAGAAACAAGAATATTGCTGACCCTGACTTCATATTTAAGTTATGCACCTTTTTTGTGGTCAGGAGCTCTGGGGCAGATACAGAAGAATCCTGAACTAGATTCATAGAATGATAGAATACTAGAACTGGAAGGGACCTCGAGAGATCATCAAATCCAGTCCCCTTCTCTCACGGCAGAACCAAGCACCATCTAGATCATCCCTAATAGAGGTCTATCAAACCTGCTCTTAAATATCTCCAGTGACTGAGATTCCTCAACCTCCAAGGTGGTCTCCTGCCATACTTTCTATCTTTCCTACGCAGTGAAATAGTTTGCTTTTGGGCCGTTAGTAATGTCCCTTTAAAAAACTTCCAACTCTCTTCAGTTGTTTTTCCTCTTAGTCTGACTTCCCATGAGACTTTACCTACCAGCTCTCTGAATTTACTAAAATCTGCCTTCCTGAAATCCATTGTCTCTATTTTGCTGTTCTCCCTTCTACCATTCCTTAGAATCATGAACTCTATGATTTCACAATCACTTTCACGCAAGCTGCCTTCCACTTTCAAATTTTCAACCAGTTCTTTCCTATTTGTTAAAATCAAATTAAGAACAGCTTCCCTCTATTAACTTTCTCAACCTTCTGAAATAAAAAAATGTCTCCAGTTGTCTTAGAGGTCAGACAGGCCTGGATAACCAAGCTATAGCAATTTTGTACACCACACATTCAGAAATGTAATCCCAAGCTTACAGAAAAACTCAAACTTTAATTAACCCTATGTAGGCAAACACCAGAGCCTTACTGGGTTCCATATGCATATGCCTGTCTGTGCAGAGTCTTCTGTAGGGTTGGGTCCTAGATTAGCTATTTGTCATCTGAAGTTGCAACAAATAAAGCAGAAATAAATAAATTGCTTACTCAATTTTCATTCCAAATAATTGTGCCATGACACTAAATATGAACTTGTACAATATTATGTCATGTACACACAATTTTACATCTAATTTGAATTAATGTATCATACCATAATGCTTTGAAGAGCAACAGTTATCACTAAAAAAGCCTAATTCATGTTACGTTGTTGGTTTTCAAGTTGCTAATCCAAATGTATCATGTGAGTAGCAAGTTAGCTGAACTGTTATCAAAATGATAACTCAAGTTTCCCTCTATTTGCAAGAAAGAAAGCCTTTTTCGACAGATCCTATAAACCTCCTTGCAGGAGGCATAAGGGATTTGTCAAAAAAGTTCTTGACAGATCCCCCTCTAGACTGCCGCTTTTTGCCGACAAACTGCCGAGTCGGCAAAACGCGGTGGCCATTTTTATGCAAAGTACGTGCGGGATATTTAAATCCCTGCCTCATTTGCAATGTCGACCTGCCTAATCTGTATCCCTCTGCCGACAGAGGGATGCAGTCTGGACATACCCATGGAGTTGTGTGCCCAACTCACATTGTCTTTACTTAGGAGAAGGTTTCCTAAGTGATTTAGGCCCCATTGAAAATCACAGTCTACTTATTATTCTTAACCATTCCTCACTACCAATAATTTTATTATTAAGGCTATCAATTAATCACAGTTAACGTATGCAATTAATGCAAAACAAATTAACTAGATTAAAAAATAGTCACAATTAAATACCGGTTTAATCACTCTGTTAAATAATAATATATTTATTTAAATATATTATAAATGTTTCTGGATGTTTTTTGATATTTTTAAATATGTTGTTTTAAATTACACTGGTCTACAATTTTTTAGAAGTCGTCTGCTTCAGATATAAAATGTGCTATTTATTATGTATTTTGATGTGCTGAATTCAAATATGTCAATTAAATCAACTGATTGGCTACTGTTTCCAAGATATTTAAGTTTTTACATTTTACGTCTATGTATATTGTGTAGATAGTAGAGTTTTAATCATAAATTGTAAACCTAGGTCTTTTCATGTGTTTATGGTTGCTTTACATGATAATATTTCACCTGTCCTGTTTATGTAACACTTTAAAAATCAGCAAAAGGGTTATATAAATAAAATTTATTATGAAACAAAAGGCAAAAAACTATTATATACATAGTTTAGTCCTATTCAGTGTCTACTCGGCGCTTCTTGGCTTGTCTCTTGTATTCATTAAATGGAGCATCTCTTGTCACTGTCCAGCAATAGTCTGCAAGCTTTGATGGGCTCCATTTGCCCTGATAGCGTTTCTCCATTGTTGCAATGTCCTGGTGAAATCGCTCGCCGTGCTCGTCGCTCACTGCTCTGTAGTTCAGTGGAAAAACATCTAGATGAGAGTGCAAAAAATGTATCTTTAGTGACATGTTGCAACCAAGGCTTTTGTATGCCTTGAAGAGGTTTTCCACCAATAACCTGTAGTTGGCTGCCTTGTTGTTTCCGAGAAAATTTATTGCCACTAACTGGAAGGCTTTCCATGCCGTCTTTTCCTTGCCACGCAGTGCATGGTCAAATGCATCATCTCGAAGAAGTTCACGAATCTGAGGACCAACAAAGACACCTTCCTTTATCTTAGCTTCACTTAACCTTGGAAATTTTCCAGGGAGGTACTTGAAAGCTGCTTGTGTTTTGTCCATGGCCTTGACAAAGTTCTTCATCAGACCCAGCTTGATGTGTAAGGGTGGTAACAAAATCTTCCTTGATTCAACAAGTGGTGGATGCTGAACACTTTTCCTCCCAGGCTCCAATGACTGTCGGAGTGGCCAATCTATCTTGATGTAGTGGGGATCTCTTGCACGACTATCCCATTCGCAGAGAAAACAGCAGTACTTTGTGTATCCAGTCTGCAGACCAAGCAAGAAAGCAACAACCTTCAAATCGCCACAAAGCTGCCACTGATGTTGGTCATAGTTTATGCACCTCAAAAGCTGTTTCATGTTGTCATAGGTTTCCTTCATATGGACTGCATGACCAACTGGAACTGATGGCAAAACATTGCCATTATGCAGCAAAACAGCTTTAAGACTCGTCTTCGATGAATCAATGAACAGTCTCCACTCATCTGGATCGTGAACGATGTTGAGGGCTGCCATCACACCATCGATGTTGTTGCAGGCTACAAGATCACCTTCCATGAAGAAGAATGGGACGAGATCCTTTTGATGGTCACGGAACATGGAAACCCTAACATCACCTGCCAGGAGATTCCACTGCTGTAGTCTGGAGCCCAACAGCTCTGCCTTACTCTTGGGTAGTTCCAAATCCCTGACAAGGTCATTCAGTTCACCTTGTGTTATGAGGTGTGGTTCAGAGGAGGAGGATGGGAGAAAATGTGGGTCCTGTGACATTGATGGTTCAGGACCAGAAGTTTCATCCTCTTCCTCTTCCTTGTCTGACTCAAGTGAGAATGATTCTGGTGCATCAGGAACCGGCAGTCCTTCTCCGTGGGGTACTGGGCGTATAGCTGATGGAATGTTTGGATAATGCACAGTCCACTTTTTCTTCTTTGACACACCTTTCCCAACTGGAGGCACCATGCAGAAGTAACAATTGCTGGTATGATCTGTTGGCTCTCTCCAAATCATTGGCACTGCAAAAGGCATAGATTTCCTTTTCCTGTTCAACCACTGGCGAAGATTTGTTGCACAAGTGTTGCAGCATATGTGTGGGGCCCACCTCTTGTCCTGATCTCCAATTTTGCAGCCAAAATAAAGGTGATAGGCTTTCTTAACCATAGTGGTCATACTGCGCTTTTGTGATGCAAAAGTCACTTCACCACAAACATAGCAGAAGTTATCTGTACTGTTCACACAAGTACGAGGCATCTCTGCTCACTTTGGCTAAACAGAAATGTGTCCCTTTGCAAAATCAAACACTGACAAATAAGAGAGCACGATACTGTATGATTTCTAGAGCTGATATAGGGCAATTTGTTCAGCAGAGTGATGTAAGCTTCGTTATGATTGCATCATCCATGACTTCTAGGAATAACATGATGCAATTCATATCATGTATGACGCAATACCAGCTTCAGATTGCATCATTCATTGTTTTGCCTAAAAAGCAAGTACTGTCCAAACCCGGTCATAGATTTATTCATAGATCCAGTCAAAGATGTATTTTAGTCATTTCTGGTTTAAATTGAGATCCCTTCCCTTTATAACTCACTTATCCTTCGCCATTCCCAAGTCAAGGGTCGTATATACTGACCCAATAGCATATCTTGAAAACTAGAGCCAATCAACAATTTTAAGCATCATTTTCGTTCTCAGTGACCCAGAATTAGTAAAGTTTGACTACATTTATTTCAGAAGCATTTTGGCTGTAGAGCAGTGTTATAACATGGAATATAAAGTGTACAGTGCTCACTTTATAGTCTTATTTTTATTACAAATATTTGCATTAAACAAAGATAAACAAATTTTAAATTCACCTCACACATCCACTCAATCTTACTTGTTGTTCAACCAATCATGAAGATAAACAAGTTTATTTACATTTATGTGTGATAATACTACCTGCTTCTTAACTAGAATGTCATCTAAAAAGAAGAACAGGCATTCACATGGGACTCTTGCATCCAGTGTTGCAAGGTATTTATGTACCAGATATGGTAAAACACTGGTATGCCCCCTTGTGCTTTTTCTTTGTAGGCGCTGAAGAATTATGCTAAAGTCTTTATTTTGAGTACAATTAAATAAAAAAAAAATTCTAAATTTGTAAGTTATACTTTCATGTTGAAGAGATTTCCCGACAGAGTTTTTATGAGGTGAACTGAAAAATACAATGTCTTTTGTTTATCTTTTTTACCATGCAAATATTTGTAATCCAAAATAATAAATATAAAGAGAGCACTGTACACATGGTATTATGTGTTGTATTTGAAATCAATATACTTTATAATGCAGAAACACATCTAAAATATTTATAATAAATGTAAATTGGTGTTCTGTTATTAACAGTGCAATTAAAACTGATTAATCACAACAAATTTTTAAAACTCGTGTTTAACGGCAATTATTTTTAGTGGCTTGATGGTTTGGTTCTTTTTTTTTTTTTTTTGCTTGTTAGGTCTGTTTGGAAAAAATATTTTAAAAAGTCAAGTTTGCAGGGCAGAAAAAAATTTAATTTGAGACTATTTTGAAGCCGCAAAATTTGCACATTTTCAAAAACCAAACAAAACTTTTTTTTCATGTCGAAGCATGAAATTTCAACTGTGTGTGTGTTCTGGTAGAAAACCTGATGTTGTTTGAAATCAAATGTCAAGTTTCAAGAAGATAAATGTTGAGATCCCTGTCCCCAAATATAAAGAATGAAATCCTAAAACCTTAGGATGGATTTTCAAAGCTGTCTAAGGACACATCCTCACTGGGCTGGGAGGTGTGTTCTTACCTTGTGGTAACCAACATGATGTAATATCCTACTTAAGATACAGTTCATAGCTTTCACATGTTGAGGCAAAGTCTATGGGAGAGCATAGACTTTACTATGATCTGTTTACGTAAGTGAAAGCTACAAACTTCCTTGTCTTCACTATGATTTTACCTCTATTTAGTTAACTCAAGTTAGCTAACACAAGGTGAATATGCATCTTTTCTCCAAGGGAAAAATCACCTATGGGATTTGGGTACCCTCTTTCCATTGAAATGAGTGTGAAATGGGAGTTCAAATAATCTAAATAGCTTTATAACTTTAAACTTTTCAAATATCACTCTGACTATTTCCCACACTCACAGGGTGGGTCTATTCAGCACCCTTACCTCGCAATAAGCTACACAATTTGCATTAGGCAAATTGCATAGCTTATTTTGACCTTATTTTGAAATAGCTTATTTCGGAATTTGGCACTGTCTACACAGTGCCAAATTTCAAAATAAAGCGCTATTCTGAAACATTCCTTATCCCTCATGCAATGAGGTTTACAGGGGTGTCGGAATAGCGAGCCTGTTATATTTCTATATAATGGGCTTGCTCTTAAGATGTGGAATAGTTATTTCGGGATACCAGAGGTATCCAAAAATTGCTCCGCAGTGTAGATGTAGCCTCAGTGTTCTGAATGGCATTACTTATGTGGAAGAGACTATAGCTGCATTGGGAAATGGATGCTTACAATGAATCCATTAGGAATAAAAAGAAGATGAAAATTTCCAAGCAAGAGACATCACAAATATTAAAAAAACTATGGTAAGTTAACAGCAGAGAATCATGACTAATAAGACAACATTTCATATTTGGTAAACATAGCAATGGTAATGCCTTGAAAAGTTAACTAAACTTTGCTTTTATTAAATAGGGGCTGCTGACTTGAGAAAGAAAATGATTTATGATTTTTCACTGCAACACTTCAGAACTTTAATCTATAACCCATGAAAGGGTGCAAGAGCAGTCTGAATATTATGCTGAGCTTAATTATACTTAATGTGAATTATTCAGAAATGCAGCAGAGAGACTAAAAATTTATTTCATACAAAGAAGCTTGACATTTTAATTGGTCCTTCAGAAAAGAGACAAAACAATTTCCTCTCAAGAAAATTTACATCTTCCCCATCAAAGCAGCAGCCTTAGCCAAGCAGAACTTCATTAACAAGATTAATTATCATGCCAGTGCCTGCCTCATCAGGTGTTCAGCCCAGGTGAAAAACAGAATGCAAAGTGACGAGTAACATCGTTCCCAACGTTCAGCATTGATTCTAAGAGAAAACGTGACAGATTGAGGCCACTGTACCTTGGTCATTAGCCATTTTGTCAGGGTGCTCGACTGCAAGAAAAAGACAATATCATTAGACTGTGACAGCTCCTACTAGGCAAGCTGACATATCAAATCAACAATTTTGTTAGCAAGTTTTCATATAAAGTTGCTGCTTTCCTGCACTTTTGATTGGAACTAAGAGAGATATTTTACCATTCCCCTGTTCAAAGAGATTCTGAAGAACAGAGAAGACTAGTATAAGTTACACAGTGCTTCACATAAAATGTAGTCACAAACTCTTAAAAATAAAGCAATGAAAATATGTATTTTGTCATCTTGTTGATCTCTGAAATTAAAAGTGCCATCTAAGAAGTTTAATTAAACATGGAAGTGAAAGAGAAAGAGTAAAAAGAAAGACTGTTCTTTGAATAACTGTATTCAAATCACCTATGTTTTGGAAACTAGATCTGAATTATAAAGTCATTGTTTCAGCTTTGTACAAAAGAGGTTTTAAATTATTTACATGCTTTTGTACAATAATTACACAAATGATGGTATGATTTTAAGTGCACCAGACAAGACTTCAGAATTCAACAGACACAGTGGAAGTTCTTCTGAACAGTTAGCAGCTCCATTGCAATTTATGAAATGATAGAAAGTATTAAATTTCCCTTCAGATTCAGAAATAGGTACCATTATGGAAAATTACCCAATTTTCTGGTTAATAAAATGTAAAAGAAATTTAAGCTACTGAAGACTTTTAAAAAAAGATTTTGATACACCTGACTGAATTTAAGTAGCTGAGTAAGCAGTCTACAAATAGAATTTGATCTGAGGAAGTGGGTCTGGCCCACGAAAGCTCATCACCTAATAAACCATCTTGTTAGTCTTTAAAGTGCGTCATAGTCCTTTCTTTAGTTTCTACAAATAGAGTGGTTTTTAAAGGCTGATCTATTCTCCCTTTGAAGAGCACTACATAAATTGATTACCCACCTTCATGTTATGACCACAGTGTTATACCCTGATTTATTTACAAGATGTTGCCATTAACAATAAAGATGGTGGCAACTTACATAGAGCACAATGACATTACTGTGTCTGTTTCTGATAACAATGCCATCAGCACCTATTATCATTCTAGTTATGGAAGTTCCATGCATCCAGGAAAGGGAAAACAGATCCCTGAATGACTGCACTCATCTACTTTAAGTCTTATTCCTTTTCATGTGAATGCAAGGAATGCTAAGAGAGAAAATTTTATCAAGTTTTACATATTCCCTCAAAGTTTCTAAAAATCTTTTGGGGATAATAAATTTCCGAGCTGAGTTAGATCTTGCCCAAGTGTTTATGATATTTAAAAACTGACTTATAATTTTTCTGTCTTCTCCAAATTATTAAGGGGATATAACCTGTGGCATCTACAATGTCATGAAATACTGCTCTGGTGGGTCAGTGAGCAACATTTCTCTCTGGCAGGTCATAAAGGTTCACATTTTGTACAGCTTAGGAACAAGGATTTCTTTTTTAAACTACCACTCCAATACAGCATTAGAGGGCACTGTAATGCTAGAAATGCTGCCCCACATTAGGTTTGTCAAAGAGAGAAATGGGACATCAGCATTATGTATTCCTGATCTCCTGCAGCAAGTCCCCAAATAAAGGCTTTCCCTGCTTATCTTGGTATAATGGCATTGGTAATATCTGACAAAACTGAAAACCAAGATAATTTTCTCTCTCCTTTATATAAACAACTGACCATGTATTTCATTCATCCTTGAAATAAAATACATACACAGATTTGTAGAAAATGCAGTATGTGCATTTTTATATTTGTATCTGTGCATGTTGGTTTATTTTTGTGTGTGATATTAATAAACAATTAATAAACAAATACTATTATTTTATTTGTGTCACTTAATGTTCACCGCACAGTTATGGTTTGTTTCTAATTTGAAGATATAATTTAGAATCAGATTATGTTTCAGCTGAAAAGGGAGTAAGAACAGTTCTGGGATTTACCACCTTCTGCCACAGATGAAAAAAAAAGTTATTATCAACAAGTTAATTTGAAAGAATGAAGGACTCTCCTTCTGATCTGGCCCAACTATATTTAGACTTTCTTAGCTAGTCTTTTCATAAGAAGTAAATTTCAGATTGGGGTTGTTCCCTATATTGCTAAATGGATTCCAGTTGCTTTGCTTCATAAATGTACTATTTAATGTTATTAATGTACATAGAGTAAATCTAGTAGAATATTGAGCTTGAAGTTCTGCTTTCCCACTTGTTATTGCATTCATCCTTAACTTCTAGAGAAATCCAGGTCAACATGCAGTTTAATATTTAACATATACAATATAATTTACTTCTCATTTTCTTTTTATTTTTTCAGGACACCTAATGATATCAACCGGAATTTGTCTGCGTCAGAACTAAATAAGACCTCATTCAAGTGATTCAGGTTTTGTTCCATAAAATAGAACAATAAAAAATGAGGTATTCCCTAGTAATTAATTATGGGGTAGATAATCACGTCGGATGCCTACATCTCCTCCAGGCACATAAGAACTACCTGGAAATGCCTGTTCTAGAACAATTATGTCTTTGATGATGAATACGACCATACCCGGCTAAAGAACATGTGGGCAGATCCTCGGCTGGAGTTATGACAGTTTACAGGAGCTGAACATCTCTCCATTGGATTACATTATTACCAATGGTTCTGAGGGGAAAAAACATAAGCACTTTGCTTATCTGACAGTGATATTTACAACAAAACATATCTGTTATTGTACAGATCACTGCATTTTTCAATACTAAGGGTATGGAACTGAGAATGAAAAAAAAAAATCAGTTGCAGTTTTATACCCGAATAGGGGTTTGGTTTCCTTGAAAGAGCTTCATGTGCTATAATATCTTAAATCAGATAAGGGGTAATGTTATACATCTTTGATGTTTACTTAGTTCCTAGTGGTTTAAAATATCTTGCAATCAAAACATATATTTGCCAACAGAGCATTCATTACCATAAGTCATATGCATCTCTCTGGTTAATAAATATTAAGGGCAGAAAACCAACAATTGTGCATAATTCATATTGCACTCAAGCTTTCAGAAGCTCTTTTCACCTTATATATAGAGACAGATTTGTCAAAAATCAGCTGAATATCATTGAACATGACATATTTAGGGTGGATAATATTAAATATTCATGTCAGGGTATTAAACATAGTCCTTGTAGACTATTACAAGATGTAACAAATGTGTAAATTTATCTTTTTCGGTATCTCTTGATGCTGTCTGATCTAGAATTAATTTCCCAAATGAGTTTCATGGTACTTTGTATAAACACTACAAAGTAGGTGATATCTACTCCATTAATCTTTTTGTTAGATATTTGGATCTCTGTATCTTTTGGTGTCTTATTACTCTATGGTTATTATATTTTGATGTTTTGACTCACTTTAAACTCACACTAAGAGAGTTCTTTGACTTGGCACAAATTGAGAGCATGAAATTAAGTTGGCACCCATCTAGTTGATAGAGACTAAACACTTGCAAAGTTCTGTCTTTTCACATTTCATGGTAGTTGAGAATGAATAATCAGGATCCTACAAATAATTCATTCAGAGTGAAACTCTACTTGAACAAGTAAGTCTTGAAAATCTGGACAGACTATGATAAGTGCTGAACAAATTCATACAATTTTTCATTTTTCTGACTTGTGTTAATTCACAAAAACTGTTGTTTGATGGTTTTCATATTTAGCCTGAACATTTGATAGCTTGCTCTTCATAAATACAGATAATGGCTAGCTCGAATGGACATGCCTCTGCAAATGCTGCTGAGTGCAATGACCCATTCATTATGATTCTTCCTTAATGGTAAATGCTAGGGACTGACTGAAAAAGGAGTCTCCCTTCCCTCCTTTAAAAGCAGCAGCAGAAGGAAAAATGATGTTTTTGTTCCAATATCTATTAAAGGCTGAAGTTGCATAAAACCTTTTTCCTACAACAAAAACAAGGATGAACTGTATCTAGAGCCAAAAAATGTTGAATATTAAGTGTCATTTTGTTTTTGTTCAATCATACTGGCTGACTGGGTTAGATAGATAGATAGATAGATAGATAAACATAGGCCTGAAACAGAATATTGAATCCAGATCTTCCTCTTGTTCCCCACAAATGACACTGGACTTGAAACATCCTCTGAAAAGAGCTTTTCAGCTCTGGCCCATCTTCATTTTAAACAGCCTTCTGTCAAGACATTATTTTTTGTACTCAAAGCTTTGGAATTTTTCTTTCAGAAAAGCTACACTTACATGTGACCCCAGTTTCTAAAAATAGTCACATACCTTATGATACTCTATTGGTTCGTCTACACTGCAGGGTTTTTGTGCAAGAAGCCTTTTGCACAAGTTTTTGTGCAAAAACTTCTTGCGCAAAAGCGCGTCCAGACCTCAAAGCGCATCACAAAAGTGATGTGCTTTTGCGCAAGAGAGTATCCACACTTCATGGACACTCTTGCACAAGAAAGCTCTGATGGCCATTCACAGAATGGCCATAAGAGCACCTGTGCTTTTTTCCAATAGGGGTTTCTTGTGCAAAACCCCCTCCGGAGCGTCCACACCTACCTTTTTGCACAAGAGCTGTAACACAAAAAGGAGTTATTCCTCATGGGGAGAGGAATAACTCTACCAGCATGAGCCCTCTGTTTTGTCGATTTTCTTGCACAAAAATGCTCTTGAGGTGTGGATGCTCCTCCGTTTTTTGCACAAAAACCTTGTAGTGTAGACATAGCCTCCATGTTTAATTCACTAATTGCCTTTTTAAAAAAGAATACTTTATACTGTCATATAAGTACATGAGTGACAGTTTCAAACATAAGGCACACAGTTGCTCCCAGTGGTTTCTAACACATGCAGTAATAGAGTCCACTTTTTCATGGCTAATAACACGGGGCAAATTGTGATAGATCTCTGTGTGTGTGGATTATCTCTCCACTTCTACTAGCTATGGTTGTAGTCCCGAGCTCCATTAAGCACAGGCATTACTTCCTGCTAACACATGCTGAGGCAATAGCCATTAAAAAGGTCCCCCTCATCTTGCCTTTCCTTCACACTGGCCAGCAAAGGTGGGAGAGATCCAGCACAGACTCATTTAGGCCTATAACTGGTATGTTCCAAGCAAGAGAGAAAATTCTGTGTGTACCCAATTAGACTGTGCATCAGACTATCTCGATTGGTTCTTTAATTATTTTTCACCTGTTTGATCAATTAGAAAGGAAAGACTAATTTTGCATTTCTGTTTTCTATGTTTGTGAATGAGTCACTATTAGTACTTTACAACCACCAACAGAGATAACATAAAAACCAAAGTGAAAAAGTGTCTGGCTAGTGAAATTGCAATCATGTACGTTTAGCTTTCTTGCTCCTGTGAGGAAGTGGAATGATGTCATATTTTTTTATCCTATAAGTATCTGTGTGAATACAGCTGCTTCATTATTATGGCATTCATTGTTGTCTACTGCAGCACTAGAAATATTCTCTCAGTAGCGGTTTTCAGGTGTCTTCTAAAACTCTCTCGTTCATGTTAGTAAAACTGACTTCTAGGGTCACAGAAATAAGCTACAAATATTGAAGAATGAACATACTTTAGATCTCATTAATATGCAATTAAGAGAAAAATTCAAACCTTTCAAAGTCCGGAAGAGAATAGGATCAGAAAGCGGTCCCACTCCTTTGGCATTGCGAGCTTGGATTCTAAAATAATACACTGTATCTAGGTTGAGGTCCATAATTTGATGAGTAAGTCGGTCACCACTGATTGACTCCATGACCCAGTCATCAATTGGAGTATTCTTATCCAAGGTGTAGAACAAAATATAAGCTGCATAAAGATTTTCTTGGTCAGTATATAAAACAAATTTTACAAAGTATATTCAAAATTCAAATTTCAGACATGATAAATGCTTCTAATTCATCTTTATTTCACAGGTCTTTCATTAAATTTTATGTTAATGAATATTTGAAAACTTAATGCATAATTGTCCTATTTCAAGGTCAGAGTATCAGTTACAGTATTCATTGCATATAAAACATAAGATTAACAATTAGCAAAATACCTAGCAAGTTTTAAGTCTGATGTTGCTTACACATTGTGCCTGTCAAATTCAGACTGTGACTGAGCATGATATCAATCATAAACTATATGATAAATGTCTCTAGTGTTGCAGAGTTGGAATAAAACTAAATAACATTGATGATGCACATCATTTACTGGGTGCTCAAGAGGAAACCATGCAATATTTCTTGGCAACTATACAGTAACTCCATTTGAAAAAAAAACCAACCACAGTAACTCACTGTAATGCTATCACTGTATCTAACAATCCCTGAGGGTATGTCTACACTTGCTTCCTATCTCGAGATAGGGATGCAAATGTAGTGTACCAAAATTGCTAATGAAGTACGGGATTTAAATATCCCATGCTTAATTAGCATAATCAAGTCCGGCCGCCATTTTGAAATCTCATTATTGCGAAATAAAACGCCCATGTAGCAGCGTTATTTCGAGAGAAAACCCTTTTCTAGAAATAACTGTTATTCCTCATACAATGAGGTTTAACAGTTATTTCGAGAGAAGGGTTTTCTCTCGAAATAATGCTGCTACACGGGGCGTTTTATTTCGCAATAATGTGATTTCAAAATGGCGGCCAGACGCAATTATGCTAATTAAGTGTCGGATATTTAAATCCCGTGCTTCATTAGCAATTTTGGTACACTACATTTGCATCCCTATCTCAAGATAGGGAGCAAGTGTAGACATACTCTGAGTAAATAAATAGAACCACTACTGTAGGTAAATTGATTTATTCCATGTGGTACACAGAAGCCTCTCCAAAAGGTGAATACAGATGAACTGCTAAGTAATAAACAACCAAGATATAATTACATGTAACATACTTGTAAGGGAGAAAATTTAAAAAAAATCTATGGCAGTAGCATTCAACTTCAAAAAGGGTAACTACACAAAAATGGGGAAACTAGTTAACTGGAAATTAAAGAAATAGTTACAAAAGAGAAATGCCTGCAAGCTGCCTGGAAACGTTATTTAAAATGTAATACAGACTCAAACTAAAGGTATATTCAAAATTTAAAAAAAAAGCATAATGTCACCATGGTTAACCTAGAAAGTAAAATGTTTGGAGGTAACATTAAAAGATTGGAACTGAAATCCTAATGAAGGAAATAGAAAAGAGTGTAAACTCTGGTAAGTCAAGTGTAAAAGGATGATTAAGCAGGCAAAACATAATAACTGAAGAACAACCAGCAAAGGATGCAAACATTAACAGCATGTTTTAAGTACATCAGATGCAAGAAACCTGCAAAACAGAGGTCACTGAATGATCAAGGTGCTAAAGGAGCACTCAAGGAAGACAATGTTTTGGAAAAGATACATGAATTTTTGCATCGGTTTTCACTGCTGAGGATATGAACGATATTCTCACACCTGCACCATTCTTTTTAGAAGGAGGAACTGTCACAGAGTAAAGTGTCAGGAGAGGTGAATTTGAAACAAATTGATAAATTACACTGTAATTGTTCACCAGAATTAGATGGATTCATAAGGAAAATGCAGAAATTGTAAATATGATATTGCAGAGCTACTAACAGTGGTATGTAAGTGGTCACTTAATTTAGCCTCTGTACCAGATGACAGGAGGATAGCTAATGTAAATCTGATTTAAAAAAAAAAAAAAGAGGATCCAGAGGTGATCCCAGCAATTGCAGGGCAGTAAGCCTAACTTCATTACCTGACAAACTAAATATAACTGCAGTAAAGAACAAAATTATCAGACACCTAGAATGCAACATATTGGGGTAAGAGTCAACACTGCTTTTTCAAATGACATTCAGCAGTTGAATTTTTCAAGACCTGTGGACAAGGGAAATGCAGTGGATATACTGTACATGGACTCTCAGAAAATCTTTGACAAGGTCCCTCAACAAATGCTCTTAAGCAAACTGAGAAGCCAGCAGATAAAAGGGAATGTCTTCTCATGGATCAGTAACTGGGTAAAAGATAGGAGACAAAAGACAGGAAATGTTTGAAGAAGATACAAAATTATTCAGGATAGTGAAGTCCACTGCTGACAGAGAAGAGTTACAAAGGAATCTTAGAAAACTATGTGATTGAACAAAAAAATGGCAGATGAAATTCAGTATTGATAAATACAAAAAAGGCACATTAAATAACATAATTCCCACTATATATACAAAAGGACAGAGTCTAAATTAGCGGTGATGGCTCAAGAAGGAGATAATGGATCATTGAGGATATTTATCTAAAACCATCTGCTTAATGCACTCAAAAAACCTAACAAAATGTTAGAAGCCATTAGAAAAGGGATAGAATAGATAATAAGACCAAAAACATCATAGTGCCAAGACATACATTCATGCTACACCCACATCTTTAATACTGCATGCATGTCTCATTGTCCAATCTCAGAACAAAACCATGTTAGATCTGGAAAGGCTCAAAGAAGAGCAAACAATATCATTATGAGCTGTGGTGTTGGAACAATTTTTACAGTGTTGAAAGCCACTGAACAAAACTGTAAATCCCAAATATGATGGAAACCAATTCCCACCAGAGGGTGTTGCTGTAACCCGAGCACGTCTACTTCCAGCACCCATGAGTAGAGGTATGGAACAGGTACCATAGGTAGAGAGATTAAAAAGACTGAGACTGCCCATCTTAGAAAAGAGACAAATAAGGTAGGAATTGATACAGGGCTACAAAACTATGGATGATGTGAAGAAAAGTGAATAAAGAAACATTATTTACCCTTTCACATAAACACAAGAATCAGGGATCACTCAGTAAAATTAATAGGCAGAAGGTGTAAATAAACATAAGGAAGCACTTCTTCACAGAATACACAGTTAGCCTGTGGCACTCATTGCTATAGTATCTGAGAAGGTCATAGAAGATAAGTCCATCAATGGCTGTTAGTCAAGATAGTCAGGGATGAAACCCCATTCTCTGAATGTGCCTGAAGTAGACAACATAAGCTGGGAATATACCACAGAGGCATGGGTCACTGATAATTGCCCTGTTCTGTTCATTCCTTCTGAAGCATCTGGCACTGGCCATTGTCAGAAGACAGGATGCTATTGTAGACGGGCCATGGGTTTGCCATTTTTATGTAACTTATAAAATTTCACCATTTAAAGCCACAGTAACAGTAAAGAAAATAAGCACCCCCCCAACCAAATAATTATTTACATATAAAAAACAAAGTGACCAAAACCCACAAAAATTGCACCATGAGCAAATTAAGTCACTGATCCTATAACCAGATCTATGACTGGACCTTTGTGCTTTTCGCTACCCCTATCCAACTTACATAAGACTCCACATGGGTAAAGATGTGTGAGGTAAAGATTTCCTTGGCTACACTAATTCATTTGTGGAAAAATACTATTTCTAATATGAAACATCTTGTGTTCAAATCCTCAGCTGGTGAAAATCAGCATAAGTATTACCATCAAGAATCATCTATTCCTTTAAAATAAAATAAATGTTGCAACCTCCTGTTTCCAAATCAATTGGTATATTAAGGGATGGAAAATGATGTCAGAATGAAAGCCCATGATTGTACTATTAAGATTTTGGGCATTGCATGATAGGGTTATTTTTAAGGAATGTATGCAGTTGTTTAGTAGTAGGTTTAGCTATGAGTTTTATTTCTGAAGTTCTTTGTAGTCATGTATCAGTCAGCCCAGTTGGGTTAATCTTTGTGGTGACATGTCATGTATCATGTATTACTTTAATTATATAACATATTACAAATCATCAGTGGGACTATTCACATTAATAAAGTTACACACTTGCTTAAGTATTTGCAATATGGGGGCTTTGATTATCTTTCTCTTGCACAAGGAATTTTTGCCTTTGACATTTCTAAGTAACATCTCACCAGTCCTGGCTGTATTAAATATTTTCTGTGTCATTTAAAAAAAAGAATTCCAGAATGAAGTATGATTGTCCATGGATATTTTCAAGCTAAGTCGGCTCTCACAACACTGTATATAAGAAACTCCATTAAAGATACTGCCTTTTAGTCTTCAGGAGTAGCTCTATTTAAGCCAATGGAGTTACACAGTAGAACAGAAAGAAGAATCAGGACCACTGACTGCTAATTAAAATGGCCATTTTTCCCTCTGAAAATGGATTAATATTAGAAGAACCATTTTCTATTAAAATATATATTTTTAATATGCCTTCCTTTTGGATGTTATCAGTTAGTGTAAATACTTAATATGATGCACAGTGAAATAATGTACAGAACAGTTCCAACCTGAGGTGTATTATGGGTCAGGATCAGGAATTATTAGTAGCATCAGTAACATACACAGACATGAAAAAAATACACTGTATAACTTCCAAGTGTCTAACCAAATAGTGTTAATTAAATCATTATATGCACATTTTTAAGTTGAATGATATTTGTCATAATAATTATATGCCTCTTAGCTGTCCATTAAATCCTAAAGTGATCATTTGGATGCAAAATCTCTGATAAAACTATTATATTTTTCATACTAAATTAACATTATGGACTTGTAATGGATGTCTTAATTATGCACTGATGTTATCTGCAATATTTTGAACAATAAAATTTGTCATTGTGAAGCATCCATTAAGTCCAATCCTTTTCAGTCAATATTCAAGTTTTCTTGATCTTCATTGCTTTAAATTGTTATTATAAATTTAAACATCTATAATAAATCCGACCATTTATGTGATGTACAAAGTAACCTATCATTATATAGCTAATGTATTACATTATTGCCAAACAAACTACTTATTATTAGTCATTTCTAATTGCCACAGAAGACCTTTGCTCAGAATTACTACATTTAGAAAGTATATCAATGCCTTCAGCAATTAAAGCTAAAGGATTTATATTCTCTAATTCCCCAATTTCACTGTAACTCTGGCACTGAATTAACTGCAAATACAACTCAGCACGTCTATGTGGAAAAGAAGACGTTCAGATGAATTATAGTGGAAACAAACAAAGACGTAGGAAGAATAAATGACGAGTGAAACCAATAAGTGAACAGAGCTGTAAAATAAAAGAAGAGACATCCAATAATATAAGCACTTACCAGTAATTTTTCCATTGGCTTCTAATGGAGGCTGCCAGCTGACAATGACAGCTCGAGGCTTCCCTTCCCGAGTAATGACAGTCAAATCCTTGGGAGCAGAGGTTGGTGCTTAAGAGAATGAAAATTACAGAAAACAAACAATCAGATTCTCAGTTATATTCTTGTTTTCTTTAACAACCTATAGCAGTCATAAACTCTTTTCTTAGATTCTCTGATGCATTACAAATACATTCCCAGGTGGTATATGTTGAGAACTAAAAACTAGATTTTTAAGAGAAGCTATTTTATAGTCCCATTGATTGTGATTACTTCTGGAAATAGGCCTCCTTTTATCCAATTCCATTCCACTTTGGTGCTTATCTCTCATACATCACCTACTGTATATACAATGGTCTCAAACATTCCCCATATTTAATATTAATATTACTCCTCTTATGGTATCAAAAATATATTTAAGGGACCCACCTCCATTTAGGAAATTAAATGAAAATACACGTATCAGGAGATATTCTGAATGGTGTTACAAAACCCTGGGGGTGCGTCTAGACTGGCAAGATTTTGTGCAAAAGCGACTGCTTTTGCGCAAAAACTTGCCAGCTGTCTACACTAGCCGCTTGAATTTGCGCAAGAACACTGATGATCTAATGTAAGATTGTCAGTGTTCTTGAGCAAATACTATGATGCTCCTGCTCAGGGATAAGCCCTCTTGCGCAAGAATACTTGTGCAAGAGGGCCAGTGTAGACAGGGAAGAACTGTTTTGCGCAAAAAACCCCTAATGGCGATCGGGGCTTTCTTGCGCAAAATCGCGTCTAGACTGGCCACGGATGCTTTTGCGCAAAAGCACTTTTTGCGCAAAGGCACCCGTGCCAATCTAGACGCTCTTTTGCGGAAATGCTTTTAACGGAAAAACTTTTCCGTTAAAAGCATTTCCGCAAAATCGTGCCAGTCTAGACGCAGCCCGGGAGTATTGCATAACAATAGTACAAAAAGAGTTCTAATATGGAGCAATATATCCCATTAAATATAGCAGGCCGGGTCTATGAAAGTATTACATCTTTTTTTTGTGCCACATGTCCATTGCACGTTTGTCACAAAATCTGCAGAGTGGCTTAGGGACAATCTTCAGTGGGATCTTCTGGTGGAGAAAGGTTATAAAAGAACATGATCAGGACAGACTACACTGAGCTGTACTGTTCTTTTCCTAGCCTCATATAGTTTGGAGCATAATATAACAGGTGTATGTCCACACTGCAATCTAAGGTGTGATTTCAGCTCAGGTACATATAACCATGCAAGCATAACTAAAAATAACAATGAAACTACAGCAACATGGGCTTTAATGTGGCTAGCAATGCAAGTACATATCCAGAATCCCTGGTGTGCTTGTCATAGGTTCATGGATTCTAAGGCTAGATGGGACCATTGAGATCATGTAGTCTAACCTCCCATTTAACACAAGAACTTCCCCAAAATAGCCCCTAAAGCATATCACAGAAAAACAAACAATTTTGATTTAAAAATTGTCAGTGATAGAGAACCTACCACAATCCTTTGGTAAATTGTTCTAATACTTAATTATCCTGATGGTTAAAAAATTATGCCTTATTTCCATTCTAAATTTGTCAAGCTTCAACTTCCAGCTACTGTCCTGTGTAATGTTTTTCTCTGTTAGTTTTGAAGAGCCCATTATAAAGTAAAAATGATGAGGAGTCCTGTGGCACCTTATAGACTAACAGATTTATTGGAGCATAAGCTTTCGTGGACAAAGACCCACTTCGTCAGTTGCATCTAACAAAGTGGGTCTTTGTCCATGAAAGCTTATGCTCCAATAAATTTGTTAGACTATAAGGTGCCACCGGACTCCTCGTCGCTTTTGCATATTCAGACTAACATGGCTACCCCTCTGATACTTGACATTATGAAGTTGTAATTCCCATTGTAGACACTCACAGGGTATAATGATGGTTACCCCTTGACTGCCTCTTTGTTGAGTTAAACAGATTGGGCTCATTGAAACTATCACTATAAAGCAATTTTCTAATTCTTTAATCATTTTGGTGGCTCTTCATTGAATCCTCTTCAATTTATCAACATCCTTCTTGCATTGTCAGCACAGTATTCCAGAAGCAAAAACACCAGTGACAAATATAGAGGTAAAAACACCAGTCTACTCTTTCACAAGAATCTCCTATGTATGCATACAAGGATCACAGTAGGAGCTCATGTACAGTTGATTATTCAACACAACCCCAAAATGTACATTCCATTTGGACTATTAAAATGCACATTATTTACATACACCAAGTGATCCAGCTCATTCAGACACATTCTCTTCCTTGTTTACCATTTGCCTGATTTCTGTTCATCTGCAAACTTTCTCAGTGATGATTTTATGTTTCCTGTGTTAAATAGCATTAAGTCCAAAAACTGATCCCTGACTCACCCCACTGGAAACAGACCAACTTCATGACGATTCCTCATTTACAGTTCCGTTTTCAGACTTGCACCACTATTTGTAGCTGAGTTAGTGCAGCTAAATCTAGTGTGGGTATGCCTACACATGCTGCAATCATACCATGGCTTGCAGTATAGACATATACTTAGAGCAGCCACGCAGCTCACAGTGAAAGGCATGCGCAGAATAGAAAAAGAACATGGAATGCAATGTGAGATCTATTTACCATCTCCTACCTGGATTGCACTATGTGACATTTTTTGAATATTTGAAGATTATTTGAATATTTGCCTCAAAGTAGGGATGTGAACAACTAGTCGACTATCTGATAAGCAAACGCTTATTGGATATTCAACTAGTCCCATGACTAGTCGCTTCCCCCCCCCACCCTTGCTGCCTCTATCAGAGGCAACGAGGGGTGGGGGGAGCAGAAGCCCATGCTGGGGGGAGCAGGCTTAAAAGCCTGTTCCCTACAGCACCGTCTCTGCGGGGGGCAGTGGAGGCAGAGGGTAGCAGGGACTGGGTGCAAGCTGGAAATCAGGACTAAAATTTGGATCTTGATTATTGCTCTTCTTTCCACTCTTTTTTTCTGATCTCTCCTGAATTTTATATAAATATTGATATGAACATTCTCCATTAAGGGAACTTCCACATGTAAAATGGGTTAAAAAATAGGCAATAAAGATTGGAAATAGAGGATGCTTTTACTTATTGCAGCTGCATCTCCAGCTTAAATCATTTTATGAGAAAATCTAAAGATACATGTATTTCTACCATTATTTTCCCTATTATTAGCTAGCATGTTCAGCAGTTGTCATTAAAAAAATCAATAGTTACCAACAGACATGAATGCATTTTGTGTCTGTTTGTAAATGATCGATACTGGCACCCCTTTGGTAATTGGTTGATTTTTAATTGTGACCATTGTACTTTTGCTGCTTCTTGTCATGAATAGAAAATATTACACTTATGAAACAGCCATCCAATTTTATCTATCGGAATCAGTAGTCAGTGAAAAAGGAAAATGTCATGCTCAGAGCTATAGACACACTTTTTGTTGAGCATGAGAAATACAATAAATAACTAAACAGTCTGGGTCCTATCCAGTACAATATAACTACAGTCTACTGTGCCAGTGAGCCACTCAGACTGTGGAAGATCTAGCAGCTCTGCAGAAGGCCAACCTATTCAGAAGAAAGACTGGCCTGCTCTGGAGGGCCAAACAAAGAATGAAACAAAAGCAGTGACACAGGGAGTTAAGTTTAATAAGGGCATTTAAAAAAACTCCCGACTTTCTCTTCTCCCTATTTATAGATTGCAGTTTCTCTTATGCTGAGGCCAGGCAGCTCACTGGATTAATTCAAAAACTATCCTTCCAAAGAGCCTCAAGGATGGAAGATGAATAATTTATTCTAAACACATATAGAATTTAATAAAAAAAAATACTAATAATGCTGTAGGGCAGTGATACTCAGACCTCAGAGGCCAAATTAGTGATCAACATTACCCAAAAGAGCCACAGTTATGTGAATTCATTTTTTAAAATTTATATATTTTATACATATTATTCTCACAGCAAATAAGTGAATAACTTAATGCAGTTTGGTAAAGTAACTGGTTAATAACATAGTAAAAGCATCCTCACTAGTTAATAACTTAGATTGTCTAATAATTAAATCATACCGTGTTTTAATATCATGTGCTATACAGAGCCTCAGGGTGTATCAGTGCAGTAGATTATTTTCTCTAGCTAGTCTTTACAATTCTATACTTTGGGATACTCTTTAGCATTAATATCTAGGGGTATGTCTACACTACAGCGTTATTTTGAAATATCTTATTTTGAAATAGTTAATTCGAAATAAGTTATTTTGAAATAACGCGTCTACACACAAAATGCATTTTGAAATAGCGTTTTGCTATTTTGAAATAGCGCGTCCACACTCAGTGGACGCTGAATTGCATTTAAGGCCGGCTGGAACCAGGTCCAGCAGGGCATCAGGTCAGGAGTTACTTTTTGTGGCTGCTGCCTGAGGCTATCTGAGGCCTGTGCTTAAAGGGACTCCCCCTGGACAGCCAGTTCTCAGCTTTCCCTACTTGCTTGCCTACCTCGATGAGGGACAGCAAAGCATTTTATCTCTGTGTGCTCTGGTTGCCCTCACTCGGGACACCACAGCACTCTGCAACATGGAGCCAGAGCTCCGCTGGGCACTCTGGTGCTTCTCGTGGATGCGTTGCTGCGAGCCTGGCTGCACTTTCTGCAGGCTGCATCCGGGAGGTCCATCGGGGGGCTGTCAGTATCCAGGAGGCCCTGCGGGAGAGCTTCCACCCTGAGGAGCACTAACAGCCTCCCTGGTCTGCGCCACTGGAGGCTTGTGCCTCATTCCTCCCTCACATCGTTCCACTTACCCCTCCCTACCTCCCCTTCCTGAGGTCAAATAAAATACACGTATTTTCATGAACACAAACTCTCTTTATTTAACAAAACTGGGGGGGCAGTAATAAAACTCTGGTGAGACTGGGGAAAGGAGGTGGCAGAGGGGAAGAGAGAGGGTGGGAGAGGGGAGGGGGAAACCTGGGAGGAGGGAGCTGGAAGAGGGAAGCAAGGGGAAGAATGGGGAGGGGAAGCTCAGGGCTCAGGGTTGGGGGTCTTGCTGGACCAACTTGATTTTCATGCGAACCTGCTCCTGGGTTCACATGTGGCCTTTGATGGCCAGGCTGGCAGCTATCCTGCCATAGACGGCTGCGTTCCTCCATCTAGTGCGGAGATCATGGACGTTGGGGGCATCCCCCCCAAACCTGAATAAGGTCCATGATCTCCACCCTGGACCAGGAATGCACCCACCTTCTCTGGGCCTTGGCAGGCTCCTGGGAGCTGGCAGACTGCTCCTGGGGAGCGGTGAAGGGCTGGCTGCCAGTGGCTTGCTGGCTCATGTTTTGGGGCCACTGGGTCAGGGCCGGTGGTCGTGGTACATGTAGGTACCAATGACGTAGGGAAGGGTAGGAGAGATGTCCTGGAGGCCAAATTTAGGCTGCTAGGAAAGAAACTGAAATCCAGGACCTCTATGGTGGCATTCTCGGAAATGCTTCCGGTTCCACGCGCAGGGCCAGGTAGGCAGGCAGAGCTTCAGAGTCTCAATGCGTGGATGAGACGATGGTGTAGGGAAGAGGGGCTTGGATTTATTAGGAATTGGGGACACTTTTGGGAGAGGGGGAGCCTATACAGGAAGGATGGGCTCCACCTAAACCAGGGTGGAACCAGACTGCTGGCACTAAACATTAAAAAGGCTGTAGAGCAGTTTTTAAACTAAGAGATGGGGGAAAGCCGATTGGTGTGGAGATGCACGTAAATCGGAGGGAGACTTCTCTTAGAGGAGAATCCATTGATAGAGATTCTCTAAGCTGTAGTCAGAAAGAGAGGAGGGGAGAGGGCAAACCATGGGCCAGAGCAGACAAACAACCGCATACAAAGGAATCCAATGCACCAGGAAAGGGCAGACAAATAAGCAGTGGCAAATTTTTAAAGTGCTTCTACACAAATGCTAGGAGTCTGACTAATCAGATGGGTGAACTAGAGTACCTAGTATTAAATGAGGAGATTGACATAATAGGCATCACTGAAACCTGGTGGAATGAGGAAAATCTGTGGGACACAATCATACCGGGATATAAAATATATCGAAAGGATAGAGCAGGCCGGGTGGGTGGTGGAGTGGCACTGTATGTGAAAGATAATGTAGAATCAAATGAAATAAAAATATTAAGTGAATCAACATGTTCAATAGAATCGCTATGGATAGTAATTCCATGCTCCAATAATAAGAAATTAGCAGTAGGGATATATTACCGACCACCTGACCAGGACAGCGATACTGACATTGAAATGCTGAGGGAGATTAGAGAGGCTACCAGAATAAAGAACTCTATAATAATGAGGGATTTTAATTATCCCCATATTGACTGGGTACATGTCACCTCAGGAAGAGAAGCGGAGATAAAATTTCTCAATGGCCTAAATGACTGCTTCTTGGAGCAGCTGGCGCAGGAACCCACAAGGGGAGAGGCAATTCTCGATTTAGTCCTGAGTGGAATGCAGGATCAGGTCCAGGAAATAACCGTTACAGGACCTCTTGGGAATAGTGACCATAATATAATAACATTCAACATTCCTGTGGTGGGTAGAACACCTCAGCAGTCCAGCACCCTTGCATTTAATTTCGAAAAGGGGAATTACACAAAAATGAGGAGGCTAGTTAAACAGAAATTAAAAGGCACAGTGACTAGAGCCAAATCCCTGCAAGCTGCATGGAAACTTTTTAAAGACACCATAATAGAGGCCCAACTTAAATGTATACCCCAAATTAAAAAACATAGCAAAAGACCTAAAAAAGTGTCACCGTGGCTTAACCACCATGTAAAAGAAGCAGTGAGGGACAAAAAGGCATCTTTTAAGAAGTGGAAGTCCAATCCTAGTGCGATAAATAGAAAGGAACATAAACACTGTCAAATCAAGTGTAAAAATGTAATAAGAAAAGCAAAAAAAGATTTTGAGGAACAGCTAGCCAAAAACTCAAAAAGAAATAACAAAATGTTTTTTAAGTACATTAGAAGCAGGAAGCCTGTTAAAAAACCTGTGGGTCCCCTAGACGATCGAACTATAAAAGGCGCAATCGAGGACGATAAAGCCATTGCGGAGAAACTAAATGATTTCTTTGCTTCAGTCTTCACGGCTGAGGACGTTGGGGAGATTCCCAAATCTGCACCGTCCTTTGTGGGTGATGAATCTGAGGAACTGTCCCGGATTGAAGTGTCATTAGAGGAGGTTTTGGAACAAATAGAAAAACTTAATGTTAACAAATCTCCGGGACCGGATGGCATTCATCCAAGGGTTCTAAAAGAACTCAAATGGGAAATTGCTGAACTATTATCTGTGGTTTGTAACCTATCCCTTAAATCGGCTTCCGTACCTAATGACTGGAAGGTAGCCAACGTGACACCAATATTTAAAAAGGGCTCTAGAGGCGATCCGGGCAATTACAGACCGGTAAGTCTAACTTCAGTACCGGGCAAATTAGTTGAAACAATAGTAAACAATAAAATTGTAAAGCATGTAGAAGAACATAATTTGTTGGACAAAAGTCAACATGGTTTCTGTAAAGGGAAATCCTGTCTTACTAATCTATTAGAGTTCTTTGAAGGAGTTAACAAACACGCGGACAAGGGGGATCCAGTAGATATAGTATACTTAGATTTTCAGAAAGCCTTTGACAAGGTCCCTCACCAAAGGCTCTTGTGTAAATTACATGGCCATGGGATAAGAGGGAAGGTCCTTTCTTGGACTGAGAACTGGTTAAAAGACAGGAAACAAAGATAGGAATAAATGGTAAATTTTCAAAATGGAGAGGGGTAACTAGCGGTGTCCCCCAAGGGTCGGTCCTGGGACCAATCCTGTTCAACTTATTCATAAATGATCTGGAGAAAGGGGTAAGCAGTGAGGTGGTAAAGTTTGCAGATGATACCAAACTGTTTAGGATAGTCAAGACGGAAGCAGACTGTGAGGGACTCCAAGAAGATCTCACCAAACTGAGTGATTGGGCAACAAAATGGCAAATGAAATTTAATGTGGATAAGTGTAAAGTAATGCACATCGGGAAAAATAACCCCAACTATACGTACAGTATGATGGGGGCTAATTTGGCTACGACAAATCAGGAAAGAGATCTTGGAGTTATCGTGGACAGTCCTCTGAAAACTTCCACAGAGTGTGCAGCAGCAGTCAAAAAGGCAAATAGGATGCTAGGAATTATTAAGAAAGGGATAGAAAATAAGACCCAGAATATCTTCCTGCCCCTGTTTAAAACTATGGTACGCCCACATCTTGAATACTGTGTACAGATGTAGTCTCCTCACCTCAAAAAAGATATTTTTGCCTTGGAAAGGGTTCAGAAAAGGGCAACTAAAATGATTAGGGGTTTGGAACGGGTCCCATATGAGGAGAGGCTAAAGAGACTGGGACTTTTCAGTTTAGAAAAGAGGAGACTGAGGGGGGATATGATAGAGGTATATAAAATCATGAGTGGTGTGGAGAGGGCCGATAAAGAGAAGTTATTTATTAGTTCCCTAAATAGAAGAACTAGAGGACACCAAATGAAATTAATGGGTAGCAGGTTTAAAACTAATAAAAGAAAGTTCTTCTTCACACAGCGTGTAGTCAGCCTGTGGAACTCCTTGCCAGAGGAGGCTGTGAAAGCTAGGACTATAATAGAGTTTAAAGAGAAGTTAGATAATTTCATGGAGGTTAGGTCCATAAAAGGCTATTAGCCAGGGGATAAAATGGTGTCCTTGGCCTCTGTTTGTCAGAGGCTGGAGAGGGGTGGCAGGAGACAAATCGCTTGATCATTGTCTTCGGTCCACCCTCTCTGGGGCACCTGGTGCTGGCCACTGTCGGCATACAGGATACTGGGCTAGATGGACCTTTGTTCTGACCCAGTACAGCCATTCTTATGTTTTCATGTTCTAGGGGCAGTGACTGCTGGCTCTGGGCTGGCAGGCTTGGAGCTGCCACAGGCACTGTGGCCAGAGTCAACCCCTTTAAGGGCTCCGGGGAGGAGGGAGGGAGAGGAGCGTTCTTGGTTGAGGCTGGAGTGGCCACCAGCGCACCCTGGGAAGGCTGGAGGCTGACTATTTCGATATAAGTCTCTACACAGCACTTATTTCGAAATAGCTATTTCGAATTTGGCATTATTCCTCGTGGAATGAGGTTTACCAAATTCAAAATAAGTGCTCCGCTTAATTTTGAAATAGCAGTTTGGCTGTGTAGACACTAGTAAAGTTATTTCAAAATAACGGCTGTTATTTCGAAATAACTTTGCTGTGTAGACATACCCTATATGACAGTTGAAAAACAAAACCCAGAGAACAGCTATTATTCTCTCATTCTCCCTTTTTTTTTTTTTTGAAAAAAAAGGAGAAGAGAATATAAGGAAGACAGAAAGGTTGGGACCTGACAAGCTCCTTAGCTTCTTTTTTTCCTGGCAGACAGAAATAAAAGTCTCAGTCAGAGGCCTCCTAACTCTATAGTCCTTTTAATATATGTTCATGCAGTGGACTAGGGGCATTATCTTACAATAAATATTACATGACTGTTACCCAAGCAATAATTTTCCTCAGAGTCTGAAGTAGGCATCATAGTTGTATAACTGAGAGTCCCTGCTGAGCACCTGTGGCCAGCAGCTACATAAAATCCTTAATGCCTAATGTCTATTCAATTATATAATAATCATTCTAACAATAGGAGAAGAATAAGGATGACTAGTAGGACTTGGAATACAGAAAGAGGTGTGAAGACAATTGGAGTGTCATCCAAGGCTTACATTCCCATTCCCACTCAGGTCTTGGGACTTTAGTACCACAGAGAGGGTGTCACGGCTTGAGGCTTTAGTTCTCCCCTAAGCCCGGGGGTTCCCATGGGTTTGAAAATATTTAATGGAGCTTTATTGTGGTGTGCTCTGGCTGAAGTTAAGCTCTGGTGTCATTCAAAGAGCCTCATTCACCCTGACAGGGAGCCTCTTACATGACAGTAAGTTCTATAGGTAGAAAGTTTGTATCTCTAAATAACATGCAATTTGAAGAGCTTGCTCAACATTGCTATGCATTTTTTTTTGCTTAATTTTATAGAAGCTATTCCAGATGCTGTATCTCCAACTCAGGACCTTTAAGCCATCTATGTAACATCCACATACAAATGCCTCCAGAGCCTGCGGAACGGCATGTACACAATCTAGTGAATAGAACCATGGAGCTTTGATTTCAAAAGCACCTTCACCTCTTCAGCAAAAATAATCTCTATTAGCTGGTAGCATTACCTGATCCTTTGCCAGAGCCACTCGGGGCATGTCTACAATGCAGCATTATTTCAAAATAACTGACGTTATTTCGAAATAACATAGTGAGCATCTACACAGCAAGCCGTTCTTTCAAAATAATGTCAGGATGGATGACTTCTTACTCAGGCTCCCCTAACCCTCATTTCACAAGAAGTAGGGGAAGTTGAAGGAAGAGTGTTCTTCCTTCATCTTCCTGCTGTGCAGGCAGCGCCAAAAGCTGAATTAAGCTATTTCGACTTCAGCTATCCAATTGATGTAGCTGAAGTTACGTCTCTTAATTCGACTTTTGTTGTGCAGTGTAGACATGCTCTAGAGGGCTAGAACAGGATCACATACACTTGAATCAGTACAAGTAGCCTTTTTATAAATTAAAAAATAAGAGAGATTAACAAAACTTCCATCCTGGTCATAGTAGGCTATTTCCATCACTGTTCTCATCTGATTTTATTTTTCTTTGAAAACTAAATACCAGCTAGGTCATATCTTTAGTGAAGAAGATATATGAAGGTGACTGTTTTTATGATCCATATTATTGCAAACATGCTGGTTTATAAAGCTATCAAAATACGTAGACATACCTGCTTCATATGTTGTGGCATGTGCAGTCATGCTCCACGTGCTTGACCTTCGACCTTTAGTTACCATGACAGAGAATTCATACATAGTGTTTGGCTTAAGGCCTATTACACTATGGCTCAAAGCTGTTGTATCTGCTGACTACAAAAGGGGGAAAAAAAGAGGAAAACAAATGTATGTTTAAGCAAGTAAGAGTTGAAAAATGCAATAATAGAAAACTAACTTACATACACAATTTTTCCATATAATAGAAAAAATGGAAGAGCATATTATAGTAACTCTAAATTTCTTTTGTAAGCACACTTTTCTGAGGACGGAAATAGCTTTGACACTGTAGTATGTATTTTAGTGGAACTATTCTTCGTACCATAAATAAAACTCTAAACTGGCTGTTTATAATTTAGGCAGTTAACTAAGGTATGGAGATTCCCTCTTCTCCCTCTCTCCCCTCCTCCCCCTTTCTCCACACAAAGGAATTTGCGACAGTCTTTCAAATGAAAGAATGAAATGGAAGCTGACACTGTGTCCTCCATTTGTGCCCTTATGGAAGAAAAGCAGAAATATTTGCATTAAGTTAACGACTTTTATTATTGGGCTGATTTGTTCTGTGCTCTCCACACATACAAGAGTTTTTGACTTAAAATTTGTTTCCCTTTCATATTATATTTCTTCTCCTTCCCCCCAAAATACTTATTGGTCTGATAAAAGTTTACTAACACATATTTCCTCACCATAATGGCTCTAACACATACTCTGGTCATTTTTGGATGAATATGTAATTAATTACTTATAAGAGTTGTAGTAATTAAGTCTTGGATTTTTGCTGTTTAAATGTATGCTTTGTTTGTATAATAAATTTGCATTATTTATTTGGTTCACAGCAGTACATTAAGAACAGATATATAAACTATTAGTGATGTGTATATTAACATTTTTATAATGTAGATTTATCTGACTTAGCTTTTTGTCTCAGCCTGTTATAAGGAATTATTCAAGAGAGTCAGCAGTTTTTTATCATATGAATAAAGCCTGAGAAAAATTCCAGGTGAGGAAAAGTGAATGAAATCCAACCTGTATTTTCAGACCATTATGGATCTCCATTATGCTGGGCCCAAGCTTCTGAAGAGTTATGCACCTTTAGTGAGGTGTTGAACATTTCTGTGCCCACTGACAGCAATGAGGGGTGAGGGTATGCCACATCCGATATAACATGGGATCAGTTTTCATTTAACTGAGCTGCAAATCTTTAACTTCTGTGATATATTTGATGATCTTAAATCTACAGAAAGATGCTTGAACCACTGGAGCAGGTGAGAGAAATGTATGCCCAGTTATGCAAAACATCTGACTTTCATCATAAGAATGGATCCTTTTTCACTGTTCAGTAGGATGAGTATGGAACAATGCAGCTCTCTGGTATTCACCAATAATGTCACCCTTATGTTGACATTAATCATCAGCCCTAATGATGCACATTACATCTTTTAAAATATCACCGTAAGCTTCCAAGGAAGTGCAGAATTCTGTAGTAATTTTATGAGGGAAGACAGCAGACATCCATTTCAGAGACATATTAGTAAGTGCCAATATTAATGCATCATATACGTCTACAGAAGCACGGTGTATGTTTTGTTACTACACATGCATTCACACTGGGACTTCTGTATTCAGAGACAAATTCTGTCATCTGTATACTCATTGGGAGAAAACGAGATAAAAATAAACATAAAAGTTGACTTCATTGAGACTAAGATTTCACCAACTGAGTAGTCCCCTACTCTGCGAGTAAATCTAGTGTAATCAAGGTGCTCACTTATGGAGTAAAGCACTACCCAATTATGAGCAAAACTTGATATTGGCATGGGGTTTTAACTATGGGACAGTGTGAAAACTGTTTGTGGACTGAAGGTAGCTAAATCTTACAGATAGCTCTGCAGAAATTAAAGTTATATTAGTAGGATGGTCCTTTTAATGATTGTTGGTGGAAGATGACCAAGGGAGAGGCCAAAGACTCAGTATGTGGACTAGATAAAGGCTGACCTTAGGAAGACCAATTTGCATGAAAGCTAAGCCTACAATCATGAGTTCTGGAAAAAAAAAGGCTATAAAAACTGTCGACCCCAAATAGAAAAGAAGAGCATTACACTTTCCTTTTTTCAAACTTGATCACATATGAGACACTCCCAGGATGAAGTGTCTAATATCTGAGCTGTAGCACATCTAGTGAAAAAGCACCATGACAGTGGGACAGCTCTCTCCCCTTAGCATAATTATTCTGTCTTGATGAGACGCAGAAGCTATGTCAGCAGAACAGCATCTCATATAGCACCGGTGAGAACAGTGCAAAACTTGTGTTGCGTGGGAGAACGGGGTCTTTTTCACAGCCCTGAGCAATGTAAGTTATATTGACTTAGGATGTAGTGTAGACTTGCCAAAAATATTTGGAAAATAGGCTTGGGTTGAACATATGCAGGATAAAACTGGCTTAGAGTGAACATACTTTTCACTGAGACTTTTTTTATTAAAAGTTGTGTGATTGCTGTTTCTGGCAGACCTGTTTCTGGCAGACTACTATACTGCAGCATCTTTGGGGGAAACCTCATATTAAGTCTATGCATCACCATGGGCCCAGGAGTGTATGTACAACTGTGTTCTTCTCCACCGGGAAGTGTTCCCAGAACTCCTTCAGGAACTAAAAGAGTATGTTGGGGATTTGTTAAATTGACTCACTCACCCATCCCCTAGAGAGGTTCACATATACTGGTTCAATCTGGATCCTCTAAAGACTAAAGGTATGTCTACCCAGCAAAGTTATTTCGAAATAACAGCAGTTATTTCAAAATAACTTTCCTAGCATCTACACAGCCATTCCGTTATTTCAAAATTAATTCGAAATAGCGGAGGGCTTATTTTGAAATTGGTAAACCTCATTCCACAAGGAATAGCGCCAATTTTGAAATTCCTATTTTGAAATAAGCACTGTGTAGACGCTTATTTCAAAACTAGCCAATTAGCTCGTCATAAGATGGGATTTTCAGGTCTCTCCTCCACGTCAGTCTTCTCTCCTGAGCCTCCGGTCTCTCACTCTCACTCTCACTCTCACTCTCACTCTCTCTCTCTCTCTCTCTCTCTCTCCTCCTCTTACTGCCTCCCCCTCTCTCTCTCTCAGCTCTCCTCCGCCTCCTACCTCTCTCTCTCTGTCTCTCTCTTTCTCTTCTCCTCCCCCTACTGCCTCTCACTTGGGGGACCGCAGAGCCCAAACGGCCATTTGGGCTCCGCACTCCCCATGCTGCATGAGGAGCGTGGAGCCCAAATGGTCACTTGCGCCACTTGCTCCCATGCGGCGGCCTGGCTGAGCGGCGCAGAAGTCAGCCGAGCGCCACAGTGGGAGGCGAAGGGAGGCAGGGCGGTGACATTCACGGCCAGGGGGTGGGGCCTGGAGCCACTGTCACACCGCATGTCACCGCCCCACCCCCCTTCGCCTCCCACTGTGGCGCTCAGCTGACTTCTGTGCCTCTCAGCCAGGCCACCGCCGGGGAGCAAGCGGTGCAAGTGGCCGTTTGGGCCCTGCACTCCCCATGCAGCACAGGCCACCCAGAGGGAACAGCTAGCATTTCAGCAACAGCGCCGCCCAGAGGGAACAGCCAGCATTTCAGCATTACAGACTCTCAGACATTCGGCTACTATATATATGATAGGGGGCCTCCAGCCCTTCCCAGGGTGCCCTGCTGGCCACCCTGGCCACAAGGCAACTTCTGACCTGATGCCCTGCTGGAACTGGTTCCAACCAGCCTTAAATGAGATTCAACATCCACTCAGTGTGGACACGCTATTTTGAAATAGAAAAACGCTATTTCAAAATGCATTTTGTGTGTAGATGCGTTATTTTAAAATAAGCTATTTCGAATTAACTATTTTGAAATTAGATATTTCGAAATAACACTGTAGTGTAGACATGCCCTAAGAGACAAACACTCATGGCTGTGACTAGACTGGCATGAATTTGTGCAAATGCTTTTAACGGAAAAGTTTTCCGTTAAAAGTATTTGCGCAAGAGAGCATCTAGATTGGCACGGACGCTTTTGCGCAAAAGCACTTTTTGCACAAAAGCGTCTGTGGCCAATCTAGACGCGCTTTTGCGCAAGAAAGCCCCGATCGCCATTTTAGCCATCGGGGCTTTTTTGTGCAAAACAAAACTGAGCTGTCTACACTGGCCGAACGGGAGCGTCAAAGTATTTGCGCAAGAAGCGCTGATTTCTTACATTAGAACGTCAGTGCTCTTGCGCAAATTCGAGTGGCCAGTGTAGACAGCTGGCGAGTTTTTGTGCAAAAGCGGCCGCTTTTGTGCAAAAACTGGCCAGTCTAGACACAGCCATGGGTTTTGGCTTAATAAAGCTGTATTTAAATTGACTCAGGGCCTTCCTTCTGATCCAATTAATGGCTAGTATCTTCTGTCTAAGGGCACCAACCCTTGGGGATTAGAACATAAGAACATAAGAATGGCCATACTGGGTCAGACCAAAGGTCCATCGAGCCCAGCATCCCATCTGCCGACGGTGGCCAATGCCAGGTGCCCCAGAGAAGGAGAACAGAAGACAATGATCAAGTGATTTATCTCCTGCCATCCATCTCCTGCCCTTGTTATGAAGGCTAGGGCACCATACTTTATCCCTGGCTAATAGCCATTTATGGACCTAACCTGCAAAAATGTATCAAGCTCTTTTTTAAACCCTAATAGAGTCCTGGCCTTCACAGCCTCCTCGGGCAAGGAGTTCCACAGGTTGACTGTGCGCTGTGTGAAGAAAAATTTCCTTTTATTAGTTTTGAACCTACTACCCATCAATTTCATTTGGTGTCCCCTAGTTCTTGTATTATGGGAAAAGGTAAATAATTTTTCGATAATCACTTTCTCCACACCATTCATGATTTTATATACCTCTATCATATCGCCCCTCAATCGCCTTTTTTCCAAACTGAAAAGTCCCAGTCTCTCTAGCCTCTCCCCATATGGGACCCTTTCCAAGCCCCTAATCATCTTAGTCGCCCTTTTCTGAACCTTTTCTAATGCCAATATATCTTTTTTGAGGTGAGGAGACCACATCTGCACGCAGTACTCGAGATGTGGGCGTACCATAGTTTTATATAGGGGAAGTATGATATCTTTTGTCTTATTATCTATCCCTTTTTTAATAATTCCTAACATCCTATTTGCCTTACTAACTGCCGCTGCACACTGCGTGGATGTCTTCATAGAACTATCCACTATAACTCCAAGATCCCTTTCCTGATCTGTCGTAGCTAAATTTGACCCCATCATGTAGTACGTGTAATTTGGGTTATTTTTTCCAACATGCATTACCTTACACTTACCCACATTAAATTTCATTTGCCATTTTGCTGCCCAATCACTCAGTTTGCTGAGATCTTTTTGTAGTTCTTCACAATCCCTTTTGCTTTTGACTGTCCTGAACAACTTTGTGTCATCTGCAAACTTGGCCACCTCACTGCTTACCTCATTTTCTAGATCATTGATGAACAAGTTGAACAGGATTGGTCCCAGTACTGACCCCTGGGGAACACCACTAGTTACCCTCCTCCATTGTGAAAATTTACCATTTATTCCCACCCTTTGTTTTCTGTCTTTTAACCAATTCTTGATCCATGAAAGGACCTTTCCTCCTATCCCATGACCACCTAATTTACGTAAAAGCCTTTGGTGTGGGACCGTGTCAAAGGCTTTCTGGAAATCTAGGTATATTATATCCACTGGGTGCCCCTTGTCCGCATGTTTATTAACCCCTTCAAAGAATTCTAACAGATTAGTTAGACACGACTTCCCTCTGCAGAAACCATGCTGACTTTTGCCCAACAATTCGTGCTCTTCTATGTGCCTTGCAATTTTACTCTTTACTAGTGTTTCTACTAATTTGCCTGGTACTGATGTTAAACTTATCGGTCTATAATTGCCAGGATCTCCTCTAGAGCCTTTTTAAAATATTGGTGTTATATTGGCCATCTTCCAGTCATTTGGTACCAAAGTGGATTTAAAGGATAGGTTACAAACCACTGTTAATAACTCCGCAATTTCACATTTGAGTTCTTTCAGAACCCTTGGGTGAATGCCGTCTGGTCCCGGAGACTTGTTACTATTCAGCTTATCAATTAATTCCATAACCTCCTCTAATGTCACTTCAATCTGAGTGAGTTCCTCAGATTTGTCACCTAAAAAGGCTGGCTCAGATTTAGGAACCTCTGTAACATCCTCAGCCGTGAAGACTGAAGCAAAGAAATCATTTAATCGCTCCGCAATGGCACTGTCTTCCTTGATCGCTCCTTTTATATCTTTATCATCCAAGGGCCCCACTGCTTTTTTAGCGGGCTTCCTGCTTCTAATGTATTTAAAAAACATTTTACTATCATTTTTTGAATTTTTGGCTAGCTGTTCCTCAAACTCTTTTTTGGCTTTTCTTACTACATTATGACACTTAATTTGGGAGTGTTTATGTTCCTTTCTATTTTCCTCACTAGGATTTGACTTCCACTTTTTAAAGTGGAAAGACTTTGGCCTACTAAGGACTCAGAAAGACTGATGGATGACTTCTAGTAAGTTTTTTGCATGCAGATATGCTACCGGGTTGGTCCCGTAGTGCCACTCCTCGGTGCTGCGGGACCAACCCGGGAGCACCCCAGCAGCTCTGCCCCAGGCATCCCCAAAAGCAGCTTGGGTGCTGCCATGTTGGTCCCGCAGCCCCGAGGGGCAGCACTATGGGACCAACCCGGCAGCACCCCAGCTGCTCTGCCCCCAGCTTCCCTGATTCAGCTGCTGGTCAGTTTCAGCAGTGGCTGAATCGGGGAAGCCCGCGCAGAGCAGCTCCAATGGTCCGGCTGCCCGGAGCACTTCCGGGTTCCCGATGGTGCCGGACCATCAGGAGTGCCAGAGCATTGGATGCCGGACCAATGGAGTTTTACTCTAAATAGATGGAATTTATGTTTTCAAGTTAGTGATTGTCACTTTCTGTGTAAGTGACAACACAACTGCTACTAGGTGGATTTGAAGCTGGGGCCTTGAAAGCTTGAGCTATAAAGCCAGCTGGCTCACAACACACTCTGTAGAGCTCCCTTGTTCTTATCACTCGCTGTAAGACATGTAAGTGCCACTCCATGGGATAGTGAACCACACTATGTGTGTGGGTTACACCAAGCATTATTATTAATTATTATTAATTTCTCTCCTATTACACATACATTTTAATATTGATTTGCTGGCATTTTGTGTCTGAAAACATCTTTCATTTATAGGTGGTAGACTATTCATGCTACTACAGGCTACTACCAAGTCAAGAAATTTCCTGTTCATCTGGTTGTTTCTGAGTTTTCCCCACTTAAGTACAGAAAAGGTAGATTCAGATTATTGTCAAATAAAATAGGAAGACAAGAAGCTGCAGAACTTGTATGTCCTGTTATAACTTCACCTTGTATTTAGCACTTGTCGAATAGCTGGTTCTCCAACGAACAGTGTAAAAGCGAACCTCGGTAGTCTTTTGATTCTTTGGGACAGAGTTGTCTGCCCAGCTGACTCTCACGGCATCATGGGTAAGTGCAACAGCCTGGACACCTACTGGTGGGAGCATGGGGGTGGAGATATCTGGGACTGAGGTAGGGAAATCATCAAGCAAAGGATAAAAATCAACTTCTAATGGATCAATGGGATCTGGGTCAAAAACCACCAAAAAAAAATCATTAAAAAAATGAACAGTAGTTAAACAAAACAAAACAATCACCAGTGGATACACATCACAATGGGTTAAATGATGAGAGGGGAACAGGAGAAGAACAGAAAGAGAGGAATTAATTGAAAAAGGATAATATATACACAACATTTCACTTACATTACTATAATAAAGCTAACTAGCAATGAATGTTATTTTGCATGGCTACTTTAAATACTTCCAGGTGTGCTTGCTTTTCTTGGCTCCAAAATGAAGTTGAAATACATTGTTTCTCCTTAAAATGATTTACTTTGCAGTAAAAAAAAAGAAATACATAAATGATACATTATTGAAACCACGTACAAAACAGTGTCATTCTAAAAGACACTGATATGTGTAGGAGTTGCCTTTGCTTTTCTCTCTCTTTCTCACTCTCTCTGTGCAGCTTCTTTTGTTCTTTTAATGCTATTCAAAGAGCACTTCTACATCTGCTTAAATATTTGTCAGGCAAAAGAGAACATAATTTTAATGCTAAAATAGAGTCCCACGTTGTTGATTTAATAGCGCCAGCATGAAAAATGTGTGCATCCCGCTATGGATATGTGGATAGTTGTTTTCATCTCTGAGCACACTTTTTCCTTGAGGCATAAGCATGCTTCTTTTACATATTTGGTGATCATGCACCCTTCACACAGATCAACAGTCTGTAATAATGGGTATGCAGTGTTAGGTGAAGTTAGCACAACACAGAGGCAATCTGCAGTAGGTTTTCTTACAAAGAAAGGGTTGCTTCCATATCCAAAGTGAAGTTCTATGTTGGAAAGCCATGTTTGCAATTAGCCAGTGCTATCAAGAACATCATGGGCTTGAGTATCCTGTCACTTCACTGTAATGAATTGACTTTAACAGAATTAACCCTGATTTACACAAAATATAACAGAATTGGATTGCCTGGTTTTTTTAGCCTTTGAGTTTTAAGTAATACCTACTGCATCTTAATGGAGAAAATGTTGGTCAGAACAGCGTCATTATGTTAAAATGTTGGCTTTTAAAATATATATATTTGCAATATAAAAACAAGATTATGATTTTACCAACTAAAACTTTCAGGCTGCCGTAATTATGACACAGTACACACATACCCACAACCATGTTTTTCTTAAATTAACAGGCTACATAATTAATCAAAGTGCAAATTAATCTGACATTTCCCAATTGATAATTATTTTAGTTTGGCAGTTCTATATGCATTTAAAACTTCTGACACTCTTTGATCGCTTTCTTTTTTTGTAATTTTGTAATTAATTATTTAGCACTTCAATAGGCCACAGACCTTGAAATAAAAATACAGGAGTAAAGCATATTTAAAATTTATGATGAGCCACTAGATGAACGTTTTATCACTGTTGTTGTTGCTGCTTCATTCACCATCAGCTTCTTTAGAAGCTTGAATATAGATGCTTAGGGAAAAAGAGCAATCTGGTGGTTCATCTACAGTTCCAAAATTCATTCAGACCTTCTGCATAGCAGGATGGGTTGAAACTTCTTCTGCCTATTCACAAAGAACATTGCTACTCTGAAGGTTTCAATTTCTATGTGCATTACACAGATTCGATCTTTTGTCAAATAAAACACTGCATCTTTCTTTTTTCCCCATAGCAACATACTGAACTCTGAAGGTCTATTGTACAGAGGATTATGAAGAAAGACTAGGTCTAGCAAAATAAATGATTAGATTCAATCAATCAAGATAATTCAGTGCTTGAAACATGCCATCACTGTGCTGAGAAACAGTAGAACTTCTATAATCCTTTGATGTCTGAAAATAGGTCCCTAAATACTTCCTCTACTTTTCAAAACAGAATTATTTGCTCTGTTCAAGTTTGGACATCTGTCATTTAGAAATTGTATATCCTTGATAAAACAATTTCTTTTTCCTTTAACTCTTACCTTGCTTGTAACATCATTTGAGTTTATATGTTATCTATACCAACAAGTTTCAATATCTATCTATACACATACAATTCTTATGCACTGAAATAAACACAGTAGTTAAATTTTCTTTTTCATTCAGGGCAAGTCAGTTCAAAAACCACTCAAGGAGTTCAACTACAATACTTCTCACTTTCCTGAATGTAGTTTTTGAAATGCTCTTCCATGAATGACCCAATGATACTGACTTACTTCAGAAGCTGCACCTAGAGGGGTAAGAGATTAGATAGGAAGTGCCTTGTTAGAGCTGCTCTTAGAAATAAAAGAGAAGCTGTAAAGTGCCATACTTGTATAAAATCTTTGGGTCAGTTCACCAAATACCTTTTTCTCACCTGGATAATATTTCATTCATGAGAGATCTCACACATTCATACACTAAAAAATTTCCCCACAGACTACATGTAGGTAATTCTTGATCTAGCATCAACACACACAAAAAAAGTCTTCTAAAAACCCACAAGGATTTTGAACCAAGTTCATCAAATAAAAATTTCAAAAGACACATACATAATTTGACACATCTATCAGGAAGAAATGACCCTTTTAGTTACCAGACAAGAAGTAATATGAACAATATTGAAGCCACACACACTCACTGATACTTATCTGGATATGGATTCCCACAGTTGATTTCTTTTTTTACTTTGATTTTGTTGTTGTTGTTGTTAACTTTTGGGACATTCCAAGATTTCTTAGGGGAATACTTCACAAAAAAGTATGGGGAAAGAATGGTTTTCCATTTGGAGCCACAGAGCTTCCATTTGATTTTATTATTCCTAATGGTTTACCCTTAGTCTGTCTGTGAATAGTTTTTTTGCTCTCAGTGACATAAGCTTCCTTTTTCTGAGGAAGTTTTTAACATGGTGGGTGAAACATAAGGAACTACCAAATGATTGTGTCACTCCAGAGGAAAATCATTTTTCTTTTTGTATTTCATCTTTTTGTTAACAGCTGTCTTCAGTGTTACTCATTCATCCTAAGAAAACATATGCACACAAGAATCAGATTGGATCAAATGAACCTTAAACTTAATGGCACTTTGTTTCTCTTACCAAGAATACATCTATGAAGAAAAATGTTGTATGGTAAGTGAGTAGCCCAATTAATATTGGGTATTCTGTTTGTTGTGAGTTTATATTGTCATTAATTATTTGAAATACTTTCCTTCATCTTATCTAAGACCTGGCTACCTGACCCTAGATATGTCTGTGACTGTTCTTGGCTATAAGTAATTAATTTCAACTTAGCAAAAATTATAAGAGATACAGAAAATAATTAAATTCTGTGCTTGATTTGTGACAGCAGCCACAATTTTAACCTGATCTTCAGATATTTAAATTGCTCTGGGATTCATGCTGCTCCCAAGCCAACTCAATCAAACTACTAACGGATGTGCAAGCATTACATTATTTTATATGAGCTAATGAAAATTTACTGCTGTAAAATATATTTCAGGAAAGTGTAATTAATTCATTATCTTATAGCCATGTAGTTCAACCAGTTAAAATGGGGTGGAAAAATGATCTGATTTATTCTAGAAGAAACTTGTATGTAGAAGAACTCTTTTTATTGGCTTTCCAAAATGGTTGCCCAATATGCACACATGTAAGGCTAATGATAACTGATATGGAACAAGGTAAGAATCAACATTTCCAACTCACCTGTCAGTGATCTAGTGGTGGCACTTTCATAGAGAGGAACTCCTTCACCCACATTGTTAAAGGCTTTTAAGGAAATTACATAATGGGAACTTGGCTCTGAGGGTGAAAACAAACAAGGCAAAACACACATTGTTAAAATCGAATTTCAAAGACAGACTGGATTAGCATTTTCATGAAAAAAAAATGTTAAGCGAAGTCCTGTTCAAACTAAGCCAATGGTTAGTAGAGCAGCTTAGAAAGCTATTCACAGACAGACTAAGGGTGAAAGATTTTGCTTTCATTCAATTCAGGCTCCTGATTTAGGACTAATTTTATAGTCCTTTCTCAGTCTTTAATCAAAGTTCCCATTTATGTCAATGAAAGTTTTGCCTAAATAAGGACTGCAAGATCAGCCTTGTGTTCTATAAGAAATAACTGATGTCCAAAATAAAACATAAGAACAGCCAAAGTGGGTCAGACCAAAGGTCCATCTATTCCCGTATCCTGTATTCCAACAGTGGAAAATGCCAGATGTCCTAGAGAGAATGGACAGAACAAGCAATTCATTCTCTGTTGCCCATTCCCAGATTTTGGCAAACAGAGACAAAAGACACCATCCCTGCCTCTCCTGGCTAATAAGTAATGATGGACCCATCACGCTATGAACTTATCTAGTTCTTTTCTGAACCTTTTAGGAGGTTCATTCAGAACTTAAAACTCCCCTGGAATGTTGTATGCTTCATGTCACCATGCAGCATAGTTTCAGTGGCACATCAGAATTGATGTGGCTTCTATATGGAAGGAAAGTTGTCAGTACATATGCTTCTATATGGAAGGAAAGTTGTCAGTACATATGCTATGGCTGCCATTCCATTTCATTAAGAGGATACGTTCCTTTTTCCCAATTCCTAATGAGGTCCCTAGCTCACCACCTAGGCACTCAGGCTATGTATCTGTGGAAGGATTTGAGATGAAGATTTTAAGGTCTCAAACTATAAATCTCATTTTTTTTTCAAATGCATGACAGTGCTTTTAAAATGTATTCCCTCGCCAAAAACACACATATTTTGCTGCAAATTTTGTTCTGAACCAAAATTTGAGCAACTCACATGCCATTATAATGGCTATTTTGCTGCTGAGGAGTATATCTCACTCCCTAACTTCATTGTGACTGAAATTACATTTGTAATAGCTATTATACCACTGTTGATCTTACTAATACTGAGAATTTATCAAGCCTTCAGTTATCTGAATAATGCTAGCACGCTGGTGTGAAGCTCAGCCATTGTATATCACTCTGGTGTGTAGTTAGAGATTGATAATTTACTAACTGTTGTGCTAATGAAGACCACTAATCATCCAGGGATACACATCCAAAGCTATGCAGCTATTCTGGCTGTGCTGTCAATGTATGGATGTGGAGGACAGAAATACTGACAAAGGATAACTAACTTTTGGCAACATCAATATTCTTTGAAACCTTCACATATCATAGATTACAATAAGAATATTCTAAATATGTCCCCCAAACAGAAGAAAATAAGATGATAAGGGTCCATTTCATAATGCTTTTCATTACTTTTCAATGCTTTTCAGAAGAAAATACAATGATCTGTTCTCCTGAATATTCCATTGTGATATGTTGAGGGGCACATTTTCTTCAGTAGAGAAGTTGGTTATTAATTGTATTGATGTGAACTTTAACCAAGAATGCTGCATGTTCACATATGGGCCAAACACAGCAAATTACTTTCTTAAGATTCTATTAGAAATAAATAGTTTTATGTGAGGAGACGTGAATTAAAGTTACATTACAAAGGAGTTGCTTTGAATTGCATACTGTATTCACATTAATATTAAATGAGTTCAACATAAATGTTGTTATTCTGAATACAGAATGAAATAAAAATTAACAATGTAGTGTATAGCATTGCTATTGCCCCAGAATTTCTTAAGTTGTTTTATGTTAAGCAGGAACTGTGACGTATTTGCTCAATATTCAGGTAGATGCCCTGTTCATTTCCAAAGAAGAGATTAATTATTTAAAACTGGTTAATGAATGACTAGAGCATTGTCCATTTTAATGCTCTAACAAAAGTTTGCCACAATTCTTCATCAATAAGTATTCACTGTAATATCATTAGTCATGATGCAATTATTTAGTATTCATGGAGTTGTAATATAGATAATCATGTAATTTCCCCCATGCATTAGCTTTCTAAGATTTCTAATTTTGGGGGTACCTGACTTTGTTAATTTTTAGATTCTATATGAAGATATTGTAGTTATTATTATAATATTAAACATTTACCCTAGTATTCTCGAACTTTTACAGTACAATTTTACAAGTTACTCTCGGAAAAGAATCATAACATCTGATCTGCATGTCTAATGATAATACATCTTGAACTTCCAATACAGAATACTTGAAATTAATTGCTCAAATAATCTACTGACCAAAAATTATTCTTAGGAATTATTTGGTAAACAGCCTCAATATTAATTGCAGAAACTCAGGAAGTTACACTGTTGTAACTCGAGGAGAGACGTTAGAGTCACAGCCTACTTGAATATCTTGTTTTTTGAAACAACCCTCAGTGTGTATCTGAAAAATGCTCACTGTAAAATAAGGAGGAATTTCCTTTGAGTGGAAGCCACTCAGATCCGGCCCTGGAGAAAAGAACCAACATAGATCAAGCTACCGATACAGAATACATCTGCTTTTTGAGATTGCCATGATGAAAGCCATACAGAGCTGTTCAGACATGCCAAGGGAATTCACTCCACTACCTGTGGGAATATAAGAGTACATGTGATGCTTTTGAGGACTGGAAGGCCCAGGGAGGAATTCTGCCTTCTTGAAGCATGATCCCTTCTGGAGTTCCCTCCAAGACAGTGTGGGTGGAGCACCACCAACAAAAATATGTTGAACTTGACAAATTGGAAAATTGATCTGATATCAATAAGATGAAATTCAATAAAGTCATAAAGTCTTTCGAAAGAGATCATCTAGACAGCCACAACTTTTTTTTGAAAAAGCAATCTGCTTTTTCGAAAGAGAGCACCCAGGCAATTTGGATGCTCTCTTTTGAAAAAGCCCTGTTTGTGGTCAAGAACGCCTTTTTTTGAAAGAGCTCTTTCAAAAAAAGGCATTTTTCCTTGTAAAATGAGGTTTACTGCTGTCGAAAAAAATGCCGCATTTTTTCTATTTAATTTCAAAAGAACGCGGCGGCAGTCTAGATGCAGGTGAAGTTTTTTTTTAAAAAAACCCACTTTTTTCAACAAAAAAACCCCCCTGTAGTCTAGACATAGCCTAAGTGGGGTACTCTGTCCAGGTCTAGCCTCAAAATTTAGGTAGGATGTCGACAAATTGGAGAGAGACCAGAGGAAAGCCACAAAATGATAAAAATTTAGAAAACTTAACCTATGAGAAAAGCTTCAAGGGGTAGCCAAGTTAGTCTATAACAGGAAAAACTTAAAAAATAACAAATAGTCTAGTAGCACCTTAAAGAGTGTTTAAACACTCTTTAAGGTGCTACTAGACTATTTGTTATTTTTTAAGATTTTCCTAAGAGAAAAGGTTTAAAAACTGTGTGTTTTAGCTTGGAAAAAGGAGAGGGGGACCAAATTATAGTTCGCCAATATGTTAAGGCTGAAAAGAGGGATGTGATTAATTATTCTCCATTTCTATTGAAAGTAAGACAAGAAGTAATCAGCAGCAGTAGAGATGTAGGTAAGATACTAGACAACATTTTGTAACAATAAAGAAAGTTGAGCACTTTAATGAGCTTCCAAGGGAAGTTTTGGAATCTCTGTCATTGGAGGTTGTTAAGAACAGGATGGACACATTTGTCAGCGATTGTCCAGGCATACTTGCTCCTATCTCAGCACAGTGGCTGGTACTAGGTGACTCCTCAGGGTTTCTTGCAGACTTATATATCTATGTGCTTTAAAGGTACAATGAAGCCCTGATTCAGAATATTTGTACTGCCATTAGGTGAAATGAGATTACAAAGAAACAGCAAGATTGAGATGTTTTCCATGTTGGACAATCTTTTCTTTTTCCCTATGAACAAGACTAAAATGTAGACCTGAACTCAGTATGAGAAAATTATATCCTATTATATACTGTATTTTAATCCTATTAGCAGTCTTTAATCATATTTTCTGTCCTCTTTATAAAATACTGTATTAGCATAGCATTAGGAGCATGTCATGGTGATGTTCAAAGAAGTTAATTTCTTCCTACCTAAACTTCCCCTGTAGTTACAGCTAGATAAAAGAATTTTTACTTGCCAACTTTAACTTTTGCTAATCATTCTATAAAAGGCCACCTTCCACCTCAGAAATGGCTGCCTTTCAGTGATGGATAAGATCAACACTATAATATCAGTGGATAAAAATGTTGGGAGATTTGGAATTTTTGCTTGGTTAGCAAAGGAACACTTTAAGTGATAATTGTTGTTATTAAAAATGACATGCCTCTTGAACACATTTTTAGTAAAATAAAAGAACTACCAGTATATTGTCTATTCTATAATATACTACAATATAATATACTACAACTTGCATTTGTTTTTCATCTTCTGCTAAATTACATATTGCATTATAACAGAGAAAATTACTGTATTTAAAAATGTTTAGTACTATGCAATTTAAACTAGCCTTATAGGTTGCACTTCAAACATCCCTGCTGCATGTCTATAAAATATGAGTGTAAATGAAAAAACCAAGTATTTGTGTATACAGCTGTAAGCAATGGGAGCATCTATAAATAGTAAAAGCTGGTTTGTCTGCAGATGCAAAAATTCAGTCAATACTATTTTCCTAGGCCAAAAGGTTTAAATTTGCTGCCCAAATTCAACCACCTACATGCATATTTAGGCATCTATGTAAATGGCCTGCTTTCTGAGATACTGAAGATAGGAGTGTGTGACCCTCTTAAGAAAACCAGGTGACTTTTTGTTTACATTCCTAAACATAAACTTAGGCTCCTTAATTAGGCACCCAAGTTTGAATGTTTTGGCCTGTAAAAATATGATAGGTTGAACTTTCAAACCCGCTACAGAAAATAAAAAATGGGTTAATGATTAAAATACTGGATTGGGATTCAGGACACCTGGTCTCATACTCTGGTTCTGCCATAGACTTCCAGAGAGACTTCATCTTTCCATGTCTTTTACTTATTTCCCTGTTTGCTATTTTTTGTTTTCTTATCTATTAGTCTCTTTGCTGCTATTTTCTTTGTGTAGGGGCTACATCTCACTATAGTTTGTATAGGGCCTAGTTGTCTTACACTCTGATCTCAGTTGGATCATCCAGACTCTACTGTAATACAAATAATATAAAATGATAATATATAAACACTTGATTATATTTTAAAATAGTGTTTGAGTTTAATCTATATTGGTGTGCAGGGACTGCAGTGTTGCCATATTGTTATTGCACAGAGATGCAGGGGGGGTGGAGAGAGGTCCTTGCTCTCCTGTTGGGCAGAAAGTCAAAATCTTTCCTTCCATTTTTCATCCAATGCCAGTAATTAACCTAGTCCATTAAAAATATAATGCAGAGGGGTTTTATAGGGAAAATTTGTGCAGTCTTTCCTGCCGACTGACTTTCCTGAAAATCCAACTGGAGTCGGTACCCTACGATTTGGCCTGTTCTGTGACCTGTATAGTAATGTTTCACTTGGATGACTCCTTCACCATGCTTCTCTGATTTCCAAAGGTCCTGCTCTGCAATACAGCCAATGAATCAGTACAAGAATTAGCTGTATGCATAGCCATAGGGCCAGTGTGTCTTTTTAGGGTACAAACAGTCCTAAGGCAATGAGGTAGTAACACTACTTTCAACTGGCAAGTTTCGTGATATTAAAATATTTCACTGTGATTGGCTGTTAATTTTTACCACAATATATTGGAGACTTTTTTTTAAACAGACAGATAGATACATGTGCTGTCTTTGGAAAGATTTTATTTCTAAAAAATAGAGAGCTTGATTCTCATTATAAATTACCTCTTCTCTGTAAAACATTCATCTGCATTATTTTAATGCAGTTCAAGAGATCCCATCAACAGTAAATTCCATCTTTACAGTCACTTTTAAGATGTCATCTCATAATGTATTATACCTGTTCACTGATTTCTCTCATGAGTCACATCCTATGTGCATCACAACAAAGTGAACAAGCTTTCAAAGAATGACTGTGACTTGAACATGCATAGAAATAGATCTCCTCCCCTGTGGAGACATGAACCTTTACAACTCTCATGGTGCATTACAAGTTCAGTGCATACTTTGTAAGTTATAAAGCTAAACGAAGCTAAAAAAATGGCATATATGTTTGGAATTTAAGTTACAAGCGCAGCTGAAATCAGTAAAGGTTAAGTAGTGCAGCAGAAACTAAAGCAAAAAACGTATGGACAAACAAATTAAAAATGAATAACCATAATCTAAAAGGCATTCTGACTTCATAGTAAAATGAGTTCTCTATGTGAGTAGTGTAAACTCATTTTTGTGAAAGATTTCTCTGGATACATGTACAGAAATTAATAATGAGACTTGGGGAGCAGGGAAAGTCTGTTTGACTTCACTGCAATGGTACCTCAATCCAGGGAAATGCAAACATATGAACTTAGGATATGTTCACCATGCTGCTCTGCTTTGCACCAGTCTGACAAGGCAAGGTAAGACAACAATAAGCTTGTCTAGGGCAGAGCACAAGCTGAATCTGTGCCTTTGTAGAGATAACAAATCTTTGAGAAAATTTACTTATCACCAGATTATTATGATTTGGTAATAACCCTGCCATTTTGCCAATGTTTCTGAACAAAGATATGTGAAGTTTTCCTGTATCACTTACTATACAAGAAACTGGGGTGAAGGAGTTTATTCCTGAATGTTCTGAGCTGCAAAAAGGAAAATTAATACTAAATATTATGATTATTTAGAAGAGTAAATATTAATTATATATCCTTTATCTTGTTCCTTTGACCATTAGACATCAAAGTTCTATACAAAGAAGGTAAACATCATTCTTTCCATTTTACAGATGGGGAAATAGAGGCACAGAGAGATAAGTGACTCGCCCAAGGTCACTAAGCAAGCTAACACTGAGAAAACAGGAATAGCACACAGGTCTTCTGATTATCTAAGTTCACTAGCCATTAGGCTACACTACTGCATTATTCTAGATTTTTTGTTCTCCTGTACAACTTACGTTGTCCTTCACTCTCACTAAAACCCAGATCTTGCCCTCTATCGCTGGGGAGGCAAACACAGACACTTCTGCAATATTGCTGTGCTCAGAGGAGAAGGGCAAATGAGTGCTCATTTGAGGGAAAAACCAGTGTATACTGCAGAGTCCACTTTTGGTCTAATGTCTGTCTGTGCACCTATTAAGAAAAAGGAGTAATAGTACTTGCTTTCTCCCACCTTTTTTGTCTTCTCCATTTAGACAGTAAGGGTATGTCTACACTACAGCACTAATTTGAACTAACTTAGTTTGAATTAGTTAATTCGAACTAAGCTAATTCGAATTAGCGCATCTAGACTTAAAAACTAGTTTGAATTAGCGTTTTGACTAGAGGACACCAAATGAAATGAATGGGTAGCAGGCTTCAAACTAATAAAAGAAAGTTCTTCTTCACAAAGCAAATAGTCAACCTGTGGAACTCCTTGCCACAGGAGGCTGTGAAGGTGAGAACTAGAACAGAGTTTAAAGAGAAGTTAGATAAAGTCATGGAGGTTGGGTCCATGGAGTGCTATTAGCCAGGGGGTAGGAATGGTGTCCCTGGCCTCTGTTTGTGGAAGGCTGGAGATGGATGGCACGAGACAAATGGCTTGGCCATTGTCTTCGGTCCATCCCCTCCGGGGTACCTGGTGTTGGCCGCTGTTGGCAGACAGGCTACTGGGCGAGATGGACCTTTGGTCTGACCCAGTACGGCCATTCTTATGTTCTTATGTTCTAAGCTCAGGGTCGGGGGTCTCACTGGACCAACTTGATTTTCATGCAAACCTGCTCCTGGGTTCGCATGTGGCCTTCGGTGGCCAGGCTGGCAGCTATCCTACCCTAGACGGCCGCTTTCCTGTGCCTAGTGCGGAGGTCGTGGACGTTGGAGGTCTCCCCCCAAACCTGGATGAGGTCCACGATCTCCGCACTAGACCAGGCGGGCGTCCACCTCTTGCGGCCCCGGGCAGGCTCCTGGGAGCCGCCAGCCTGGTCCTGGGAAGAGGCGGAGGGCTGGGTGGCAGCGGGTGGCTGGCTTGTGCCGTGCCAGGTGCAGGGTCTGCTGGCTGGGTGCTGGCAGGCTTGCACCTGGCACGGGCACTGTAGCCAGACCGTGCCCCTTTAAGGGCTCCGGGGCCGGCAGGGGGGCAGACGAGTTTCCCTGGCTTGGCCCAGAGTGGCCACCAGGGCAACCTGGGAAGGGCTAGCCTCCCACTAGTTCGAATTAAGTGGCTACACAGCCCTTAATTCGAACTACTTAATTCAAACTAGGCGTTAGTCCTCGTAGAATGAGGTTTACCTAGTTCGAATTAAGCGCTCCGCTAGTTCGAATTAAGTTCGAAATAGCGGTTTGCATGTGTAGCGCCTATGAAAGTTAATTCGAACTAACAGCTGTTAGTTTGAATTAACTGTGTAGTGTAGACATACCCTAAGATCTTCAAAGAGGAGTATGCCTATTACAAGGTGTCTGAACAGTGTCCAGCACAATGGCCCTGATTTCTGTGGGGCCACTATTTCTGTAAAGGTTTAATTATAACCATAATAGCAATGACAAGAGTGGTGCTTTCTGTGAACTGGTGTTTGGACTGGCAGGCTACAAGGAAGGACTAGTAGATCTTCAACCGTGAGGATTCATCGTCTCTTGCCTACCCCACATAAGCAAGAGTGCAAGGTTTCCAAAGCCCACTCCTGCCCTCAGACTGTGGCAATAGGTGGCAACAGAGAGGCTCTGCTGCTGTCCTGTGAACTGAGGTGGTAAGATTTCTTTTCTCCCCTGAGGAGATATTTTAACACGATGGCTAATTACTCCGGCTGGCTGAAGTCACCCTGGCTGAGGGCCAGGACAAGGCCTATACACCATTCCAAACCAGGGTTAAAGTGGCACTAACATAGTGCATAGACCTTGTGTTAATCCTCTTTCGCAGGTTGAGACCTGATCTATACCTAAGACAGGTTGACCTAGCTACATCACCTAGGAGTGTGAAAGAGTCACATCCATGAGAGATGCAATTAAGCCAACCCAAGCCCTAGTATAGATGCTGCTAGCTCTCTGAATTAAAACCAGGATCTATAGCCACAATACAAGGACAAGGAGAAGGAGGAGGAGAAAGGAAGGAAGGAAAATCATTTTATTTAATGTTTGGTACAAAGAATCATTTTGTAGTCACTTTTCAAAGGAAGGAAATGAAATGAACAGTCCCTGGAGTTTCTAATTCATTTTATCAGTTAGTCCTGTGTTTTAATTTGATCTTTGAAGGAGGCAGTGGAGTTGCATAACACATAACATGTTTTTGTTTGATTTATACTAGTCCATTTTGTTTTAAAATGTAAAGGGATGAGAAAACCCCAAATCTATAATAAAAAGCACTTTTGTTTCCTTTCATGTCTTTGTTGGAATCCACTACTGTCATCTGCAGAGATTAAACAAAATGAACAAGTTCTCTCTCACACGCTCTCTCCCTCTGTGCAGCAAAACAAAATAATTATTTGCTTGATTTGTGTATGAAGGTCAAATTCAATCTAATCTCTAAAGGAAGGTGAATTTGATGAAGTCCTTGATGTTCCTTATGCTATCTTCATTAAAATAAAACTTCAGACCTCAAAAACTTCATCTGTATTTCCCATTGCTTGTATTTACTGATATTCTCTTTGTTCTAATTCTGTGAGCATTCCACAATGCTTAACGTTTAATGGACTCAGAATTATAGCGCACTACCATAAGGGTGCATGGTAGCTACAGGAGGCAGTGATAGGGTCCTCAGAAAGTGTCTCTGGACTGGCTCCACATAGGCTGACACTGAGGCATGTGTTGGGAAGAATGCCACAGACTCCATGTGTTTCTGTATTGTGGTTTACTTTGAACCAGTAGCTTCAACACCCACTATGAGCAGGTTAGTATGGGTAGTACAACTGCTAGTGCTACCATGAGCCTTAGGCTGGTTGGGAAGTGGATTTCACCTCACCAACATATCCTGCCTGGAAACTACTCAAGTTCTACTGGTAAGAGGTAGATTTCAGCCATAATTAATACAGTGTAAAATATAACGTAATGTAGCAACACAGTGAAGAGGAACTAAATCAAATTGAATGCACCCAAGATTTTCTTGTGCTCTTCTACTCACATATGATACATGATTAAAGAGAAGGAATTTGAAATAATTCTAATTCACTTTTCACTATTTATTCTTTCTATTCTTTTGTTGTTATTTGCACTTCATTCTGTATAGGAAACAAAAACTATCTAGAAAATTTCACTTTGGTTGTTTTCATCAATTTCATTTTCCTGCTCCTTACCTATGACAAGGCAGCAACATTTGGTTCACAAGCACTGTAGGAGAACTGATTCCATTTAAAAAGTAAAGCCTTACTTATATGTAATCACTAGTTGGTATTTTTAACAGAGTATATTATTCTTGCAGAAATTCTGCTCCACTGCACATGCACAGAATTCATGTCTCCCCAGCAATTTTTTTTCTACTGTAGAAAATACATGAGGTCAGGAGGAAGAAGGATGCAGGGACACATAGGCTATGTCTACACAGCACCAAATTTTGAAATAAAGTGCTATTTCAAGACATCCCTTAGCCCTCATGGAATGAGGGTTACCAGGATGCCAAAATAACGTGCCCGTTATTTAGCAAAATATTTTGAATTAACAGGTGGCATGTGATGACGCGGGATAGCAATTTCGGGATACCTCTGGTATCCCGAAATAATTTTTTATGTGTAGACATACCCATAGGGGTGGACATACCTGAATAGGAGAGGCTAGGGTCCATCCAGGGTCTGTATGGAGGAGGCCTCCCCAACTCTCTAACAATCTCTCCCCCCCAAAAACCCCAAATTGTTCCATATTTCTCCTACCCACACCCCAAAAGCCTCTAGTTCATTCCCAGGCTCCTACCTAGCAATCACTTCCCTCTCCCACAGCTCCTCCATTACTCCCAGCTGCCCTAAGAATTTGCACTGTCTCTGAAAGGTGTAGGAAATGTGTTTATGTATTGTGGTTTAAATTAATTATTATTCAAAACACTGTATTAATATGCCTGGTAAGGAATCTGTTTGTCAAAAATAATTTCCTGAATCTTTTCCAATGTCTGTATTGTTACAGACGTAGTTGTGGACAGTGATAGAGATGCAGCCGTGTTAGTCTGGTCTAGCTGAAACAAAAGACAGAACTATGTAGCACTTTAAAGACTAACAAGATGGTTTATTAGGTGATGAGCTTTCGTGGGCCAGACCCACTTCCTCAGATCAATAAGTGGAAGAAAATTGGCACAACCATATATACCAAAGTGATACAATCAAAAAAATGAACGCATGTGAAATTGACAAATCAAATTTTAGAACAGAGTAGGGGTGAGGGGGGAAGGTTAGTGTCTGTGAGGTAATGACATAGGAGTAATAATAGGGGAAGTTTCTGTGAGGTAATGACATTAGGGGTGATAATTGGGGAAGCTATCTTTGTAATGGGTGAGATAATTAGAGTCTTTGTTTAGACCCATACACAAAGTGTCAAATTTAAGCATGAATGACAATTCTGAAGCTTCTCATTGAAGTCTGGAGTTAAAGTCTCTTTGAAGCAATATGCATGTTTTCAGGTCATTGAGGGAATGGTCAGTCTGGCTGAAATGGCAAGCAACAGCTTTCTCTCTGTGAGAGAGTCTTATGTCTGTTTTGTATACATTGATTCTTTGGCGAAGTGTCTGAGAAGTTTGTCCAATGTACATAGCAGACAGACACTTTAGGCATATGATGGCATAATTTATATTTCTGGATGAACAGGAATATGTTTTCTTGATCTTGTAACTGGCATGGTTAGGTCCAATAATGGTGTCAGCAGAGTAAATATGTGGACAAAGCTGGCACCGGGGTTTGTTGCAAGGGAAAGTTCCAGGGTTGGTATTAGTGTGGTATGTCCTGTAGTTGTAGGTAAGAATCATCCTGAGGTTAGGTGGTTGTCTATAGGAGACTATGGGTCTGTCTCCCAGAGCCTCTCGGAGGGTAGTATCCTGTTCCAGTATAGGTTGTAGTTTATTGATAATGTGTTGGACGGGTTTAAGTTGGGGGCTATAGGTGATGACAAGTGGTGTTCTATTGTTGGTTTTCCTGGGTCTGTCTTGAAGTAGATGGTTTCTGGGTATTCATCTGGCTCTTTCAATTTGTTTTTTTATTTCTCCGGGTGGGTAATTGAGGTTTAAAAATGCCTGGTAGAGATCCTGAAGTTTCTGGTCTCTGTCAGTGGGATTAGAGCAGATGCGATTGTATCTAAGGGCTTGGCTATAGATGATGGATCGTATGGTGTGTCCTGGATGGGAGCTGGAGGCATGTAGGTAACTGTAGGAGTCAGTGGGTTTTCTGTAGAGAGTGGTGTCTAATTTACAATTGGTGATTTGTACTGTGGTGTCCAGGAAATGGATTTCTCGTGTAGAATGGTCCAGGTTGAGATTGATGGTGGGGTGTAGGTTGTTAAAGTCTCTGTGGAATGCATCCAGTGTTTCTTGGCCATGGGTCCAGATCATAAAGATGTCATCGATGTAGCGTAAGTAGAGAAGAGGTAAAAGGGGACGGGATTTGAGGAAATGTTGTTCTAAGTCAGCCATAAAGATGTTAGCATACTGTGGGGCCATGCGGGTACCCATGGCTGTGCCGCTGATCTGGAAGTATAAGTTGTCCCCAAATTGGAAATAATTGTGGGTGAGAACAAAGTTACACAGGTCTGCTACCAGATTGGCAGTGGTATTCTCTGGGATAGTGTTTCTAATTGCTTGTAATCCATCTTCATTTGGGATGTTGGTTTAGAGAGCTTCTACATCCATGGTAGGAAGGATGGCATTATCAGGAAGGTTATATATGTTTTGTAGTTTTCTCAGGAAGTCAGTAGTATCTCGGAGATAGCTGGGAGTGTTGGTTGCGTAGGGTTTGAGAAGAGAGTCTACATAGCTGGATAATGGGGCGTCCGGGGTGTCCAGGTTTATGGATTTTGGGAAGCAGATAGAACAACCCTGGTCGAGGTTCAGAAGGTGTGTCTGTGTGGATTTGGTCCCAAGTAGAGGTAGGGAGTTTTTTAAGGAGACAGCGTAGTTTCTTTTGGTATTCTGAAGTAGGATCAGAGGAGAAAGGTTTGTAAAATGTGGTATTAGAGAGTTGTCTAGTTGCCTCCTGGTCATAGTCGGATTTATTCATAATGACCACAGCACCCCCCTTTGTCAGCTGGTTTGATTATAATGTCCGGGTTGGTTTTGAGACTCTGGATGGCATTGTGTTCAGCACGGCTGAGATTGTATGTCGCTTGTTGTTTGTGAATAATGTCAGTCTGTGCATTGTTACGGAAGCATTGTATATAGAAATCCAGATTGTAATTCCGACCATCAGGGAGAGTCCATATAAAATTGTTTTTCTTTTGGTGTTGATAGGGGGGATCTGGTTGGTCAGACTGATGTTCATTGGTAGTTTGGAAATATTCTCGTAGGCGGAGGCGGCGAAAGAAAGCCTCAAGATCACCACAAAATTGAATCCAGTTAGTGGGGGAGGTGGGGCAGAAAGAAAGCCCCCAGGATAAGACAGACTCTTCTGCTGGGTTGAGTTTGTAGCTAGAGAGGTTAACAATATTATCTGGTGGGTTGAGGTAGCTGGGGACAGGTATTTTGAAATAAATTATCAAAATAATTGAAACTGGCATGATTATCTTGTGTTATTTATAGGTATAATTGTGCAGAATTTTAAAATATTGTGTTCTGATTTTTATTTTTTTGGTGTAGAATCCCTCAAGAGTAGCACATGAAAAGTATAGAACTACAATGTGTCATTTAAAATGTTTCTGTGTGAGAGTTTTATGAATAGCATTGGTGCTTATTATTTGTAGTTTAACCCTTACTTTCCAAACTATTGGTTAAAAAGGTTGGTTACATCCCATAGGCTTAAAATGTGGATGTCATTATTTCCATATATGGACAGCTTCTATGCCACTGAGCCATTTAGCTGCACAGGGATTAAACAAATTAAAAACATCCACAAAGTTATTCTACATCAGAGTAGTGGAGTCCCTTTTCTATCTAGCCGCCTAAAAGCAACACAGGAGCTTAGTTTGAACCTGCAAAGTTTAGGAGCTCCACATAACTGAAACACCCAATTTAATGAAGTATTCAAATATCCCTATGAATTTTAAAAGCAGGATTTACCTGTAGATAGTGCCAACAATGTACAAGGTGTTTATAGGGGGTAATGAAGTAAGAATTCCTTATTTGAGGAGTTTAAATCAGAAAAACAAATACTTATCTAGACTATGAACAGTGGCTGTATTTTAGGAGATTCACTTTGAGGAATTGTGAAAAGGGACAACAGGTCAGCATTCAAAAGAGACACGAGAATAGTATATCAAAATGTGTACTACGGTTTCCCAAAGAAACCCTTTCATGTGCTCGTAGATAAACTACATTATCTTCACATTCAAAGTCAATTTGATTTCTTTCTTAGGTCAGATTAACATGTTTAAACATAAAGGCCATGTTTTAAAGAATAGTCAGGCATTGCTGCATTCAGAGATGAAGTCTCATTTTTAAAAATGATTTTGATACTCATAAGCCTTTGGGATTTGGGCTCCTAAGTGCCTAAATCACTTTTGAAAATGAGACGAGCTAAATAAGTTATGTTTTGCAATGCTGAGTACAGCAACACTATATACTTTTAAATAAGATTTCTGGCCCAGATTTTCAAATGATGTTTTTTCTTCTGTTCACGGACAGGTAAAGGAAAAGAGGTACTTTAAACAATGAAATGCACATTGTTTTAATTTACTGAAATTCAATACTGTGTTCATCTGATATTTGACCAATAACAGGTAGTTTTATATTGCACTCTTCACACACAGATCTCAGACTATTTTATAATGCAAAGAAAACATTATTATCAGGGAAAGCGAGGTAAAGAGAGTTGAAGTATCTTGCTTAAAGTCCCACAGCAGGTCCATTGCAGAACTGAGGGTACGGCTAGACTACAAGTTTTTGTCAGAAAAAGGTACGCAAAATGCGCACTGCATTTTGTGTACCTTTTTCCAATTCTTTTGTCCAAAGAGGCTTTTCTAACATTTGGCCCACCTAGACTGGGCCAAATTTAGGAAAAAAACCCTCTTTCAGAAGCCCCCTTCTTCCTTGTAGAACGAGGAATACAGGGGCTTCCAAAAGAGCGTGTTTGCTCTTCCTCAAAAAAAAGCGGAAGAGAAAATCATTCCCTGGACGCGGCAGAGATGGTATCCTGAAAACCCCCCACAGACTTGCCGTACCCTGAGACTAAAACATATATCTTCCAATCTCATACACTACCCTTTGTAGTATACTGTCTGTTCTTCCATATGTTTACCAAAGTATTGTTTAATATTGTTTATTTGATCTCTCACATAAGCTATTGATAAAAAAAATAAGGCTTTTAAAATAATAAAATGTTTCATTAAGGTTATTATAGTGAATGAGCTGTCTCAGTTCCAGAATTATTCATTTTTCACTTACTGAAACTTTTTGTCAATAGCTGCAGTTAATAAATGCATGCATCTTTCCCATCCTTTTTCAGTTTTGATTTTATGAGTAAGTTTTAATACAAAGCTCTGTGGATGTGAGCCCACTCATCTCATTACAAGGTTTAATGCCTTTTGAGTTGGACCAGTACAGAAATCATTATAACTTATGCGTAAAAGATTAAAATGGCTGGGTATGTGTGAAAGTTCCAGTATTGCACATTTGTTAAAACATTCCTCAATCAGGCAATAACCTTACTATTTATATCCATAAGGTAAAAAAGACAGCACCTGGCAAATGGTCCTTCTTAGAATTATTCATTTGGGAATCAGTCAACCACTTACTCCTTTGACACGGAATGGGTTGAATCAGAGCAGTAGATGATTGCTCCTGAAATTTATGAGACTGATACAATATCTTTCAAACACTGCAAAAGCAAATACAACAAATTCTTCACTGACAAAGCTGAACTCATTCCAGATTTTTATATTCTGACAGGCCCAGACAGTATGGTCACTTTCTCCTGAGAATTATCACTCTTCTTAATTTATTCTGACTTTCTTTCAAGTGTTACCACCATCTAATCATATTCAGGATGATCACTATACAAAAGAGCGTCCCAAACAGTTGTGAAGACAAAATGAGTGTTGTCCTTTATGCTTTTGAAGTGATTTATTTAATATTCAAGCTGTACTGCTTGGGAAACTTCTGTAGCAGCAGCAGTGGAAGTCAGATTAGGTAATTAAGAAGGGTTCTGAGGTGCAAAGAGCTTATGAAAACCTGAGATGAGGTACAAGTAGAAAGATTAAATTGAGAGAAAAAGAATAATTTAAAGCATGATGTTTTGTTTGGGAGATCATATGTTATGAAGGATCCACATATTCTGGGATGATATTGAGAGTCATTGAGAGAAATAACATACAGGAAGTCCCCAACTTATGAACAGGTTGTATTCCAAAAGTTCATTGGTAAGTTGGTTGTTTGGAACTTGGGTCATATTTTCCCATAGCAACAATGTTATAAATGGTAGTTAGGTTCCAAGGGGAGCACACAAAAGCCTGTTTACCCCATATAGTAGCTGAAATACTGTATATTTGCAGTGAAAAATAGTAGAAATAGTTCTTTATTTAACTTTGAATGCTGGTGTTTGTGGAAAGGCAAGTTTAATTAGAGGAGGATGAGGAGGTAGGTGGAGATTCTGAAGGGGACTTCTGGACATCCCCCGGCTGCTCCCTTCCTCCCCCTGCGGGTTGCACCCAGTCCCTGCTCACCAGGAAGCAATGAGTGGCATTGGCTGGTGGACTCCGGAGAAGCACCCAGCCGTGCACCCAGCCCCTGGACAGAAATGGTGGTTTCTCCTTCAAAGCGCCACTTCTCTCCATCCACAGACTTACAACTGTCCTCTTCTCTTCCAGCCTGCACTTGTGCTGCTCTCCACCACCTGTGCCTCTCTCCTTCCCCCCTGCTGAGGCTGCAGGTGAGCTTTTGTTTGTATGTGCACATGTTTGTAACTCGGGGGAGAGCCTGTACTCATTGGACCTGCTAAAATGACCTATTCCCAGAGAGTGTCGGTCTCTGGCTCCATTTAATGGATAGTCCATCAAGAGAGTTATGAGTCTGCTACTTCTTCCAGCTGGTGGTCTTGGAGCCAGATTTGTAAAAAGTATTCAGCTGATAGGAACATAGTAGGATTTTGAAAAGAATGTAGGCACCTACCTCACATTGAAGTCAATGGCACCTCATTGCATCTTTAAATACCTTTTAAAAATAGGGCCTAAATGACTGGTAGCAGCTTTAGCTCAAGTAAAAGCACCTTATTGGTGCAAAACCTCTTGTGAACCCATGGTACTGAGAGCCCCAGGAGAGAGCATTACATTAACTTGCACCACAGTCTGAGAAAGTTAAAAGGGGATGTTGGATAAAACTTTTCAGGAAGAGTATAGTGGAGTAGGAAGGGAAAACACCTTTCAAAGATCCCTCCACTCCTTCAATTCCCTTCTCAAAACTAATGCCATTCATATCGACAGGTGGGAAAACTGATGAGGCCAGTGATGACTGGGACATGAATGACAGGAGGAAAACACATCCTGAGATGTCAGAGTATCCACATCCTTAAAAATTTCTAGCCTCTCTTTGGCTAGCTTGGAGAAGAAGGAAGCTGATTGGTTTTTCACCCTCCCCTTTTAAACTCTAGTTTTGGCCACAAGACTTTCCTTTTGCTCTGTTCTAGCAGCCCCACCCTCTCAGTTTTATAGTCCTATCTCAAAGATTTGTGTTTTGCAGATGATGTTCATATGACCTATCACCAGTTTCAATATCAGGAAGGAAAGTGATTCCCCTAAGCACCAGATTGGAAGTGGCCTAGAGTGTCCCCCATCACAGCATCCTGGAGACGCAGTTAAATTAAACAGAAACAGGATTTAATTATTGATAGTACTCTGTAAGGATTTTAGTCCATTGCAACTTGTTGCAGAAGTGAAGAAAAACCCTGTGATTTTACTGAGGAGCCTTGTGTTCCAAGGACAGGGACATTCTTATGGCATTTGGGCACCAAGTTCCCCCCTGTTAGTACCCTCTATCCTGTCTTATAGTGAGTAGGTGGTAGAATGCAGAAAAATAAGGACTCCTATGGGTAGGCTGAGCAGAATCTATCCCAAGTTATGGGTTTGATGTTAGGAGCCGCACAGTCCCAATACCTAATGTCTGTTAGGGTGGGTGATCCCCTTTCCTTGAGTTTACATTTAATAAAGTTATGGCCTGCCAATTAAAATCCATTCCTCTGTTTGCCTGCATATGCTACCATGTGATAGGGAATAGCCAGCATGGATTTGTAAAGAACAAATCATGTCAAACCAATCTGATAGCTTTCTTTGATAGGATAACGAGTCTTGTGGATAAGGGAGAAGTGGTGGATGTGGTATACCTAGACTTTAGTAAGGCGTTTGATACGGTCTCGCATGATATTCTTATCAATAAACTAGGCAAATACAACTTAGATGGGGCTACTATAAGGTGGGTGCATAACTGGCCGGATAACCATACTCAGAGAGTAGTTATTAACGGTTCACAATCCTGCTGGAAAGGTATAACAAGGCGGGTTCCTCAGGAGTCTGTTTTGGGACCGGCTCTGTTCAATATCTTCATCGACGATTTAGATATTGGCATAGAAAGTACGCTTATTAAGTTTGCAGATAATACAAGCTGGGAAGGGTTGCAACTGCTTTGGAGGATAGGGTCATAATTCAAAATGATCTGGACAAATTGGAGAAATGGTCTGAGGTAAACAGGATGAAGTTTAATAAAGACAAATGCAAAGTGCTCCACTTAGGAAGGAATAATCAGTTTCACACATACAGAATGGGAAGTGACTGTCTAGGAAGGAGTACGGCAGAAAGGGATCTAGGGGTTATAGTGGACCACAAGCTGAATATGAGTCAGCAGTATGATGCTGTTGCAAAAAAAGCAAACATGATTCTGGGATGCATTAACAGGTGTGTTGTGAGCAAGACACAAGAAGTCATTCTTCCGCTCTACTCTGCGCTAGTTAGGCCTCAGTTGGAGTATTGTGTCCAGTTCTGGGCACCGCATTTCAAGAAGGATGTGGAGAAATTGGAGAGGGTCCAGAGAAGAACAACAAGAATGATTAAAGGTCTAGAGAACATGACCTATGAAGGAAGGCTGAAAGAATTGGGTTTGTTCAGTTTGGAAAAGAGAAGATTGAGGGGGGACATGATAGCAGTTTTTCAGGTATCTAAAAGGGTGTCATAAGGAGGAGGGAGAAAACTTGTTCATCTTGGCCTCTGATGATAGAACAAGAAGCAATGAGCTTAAACTGCAGCAAGGGAGGTTTAGGAAAAAGTTCCTAACTGTCAGGTAGTCAAACACTGGAATAAATTGCCCAGGGAGGTTGTGGAATCTCCATCTGTGGAGATATTTAAGAGTAGGTTAGATAAATGTCTATCAGGGATGGTCTAGACAGTATTTGGTCCTGCCATGAGGGTAGGGGGCTGGACTCAATATCCTCTCGAGGTCCCTTCCAGTCCTAGTATTCTATGATTCTATGATGTCTACATCAATTTCTTTTGCTTACATTTATAATACCACTCCCCTACCTAACTGTCACTAGATTTGGTGTTACAGTACAAGATATTGGACTTTAAGCCTTTAGCTCAGTGGGGAGGGAGGAATAAAAAATAGCAGCTGCAGCTATGTTTACCTGAGCCTCTGCAGGTATAGGAAGGTCACAGGTCTAGTTGGCCAACAAGAGCTACAATTGTCTGATACTTGCAGAGGTGCAGGTAAATATAGACATGAGGTTCCACCAGGGATTAATCCTATGGACCAGATCTGCTCTCAGGCTGGAATTTGCCCACCCCTGCTTTAGCTAGTGCACCATTGACTACATTACCCATTCTGCATGTTGGATCAGCCTAATTTGTGGAAAACTTTAGTAGAGGGGAAAAAAATGCTCAGGAACAAATTCTGACTGACTGGTTCCTTTGTTTTCATTAAATGGCAGGTGACTGGAGATTTTAGCATGTCAGAATTAGTAAGCAGAGTACAGGTTCTCAAAGGAACTCAAAGGTTCTCTTTGGGGCAAGAACTGTTTTATTGAGAGTTGTACTGTGCTGAACACATAGGTATGTTCTTGGAAAGAGATTTATGAAGGTACACATATACTTGAATTTATGCATGTATATATGGTGTTTACAGAAGTGTTAGTAAAATTGTGAAATCATGTGATAAACTACATTTATATAGCATCTTTGACAGCCTGATTTGTACAAGAGTATTAATACGCTCTACCTCCATTTCTGCCACTGTGTGATGGGCCTGCTTTCTCTTATACCTTGTTATTCAATCCTATCTCTTACACTCTACTCTTCTCAGGTTCTTATGTTACCCTCATTACTACAGTATCCAAGCACCGTCCAACAGTACATTAATTTGTCGGCTACTTTTCCTGCTACAGCCCCACTCAGCTATCTCCTCAATTTATATTCATGTCCATTCACATCAATTTACACATGCTTCACTTATGTCACTATGTTGCCTCTATTCTGGTCCTATTGGCCTGATTTTCAGATGGGCTAAGCACCTCCATTTTCCATTGGATTGTAACTAGAATTGCTGATCCTCATTCCCATTTTCAAGCTCTTCATTCTCCCTTAAGATGTCCCTGCTGCCTCGGTTCATGAAGGCAATGTATTTTCCTCATTTAAGAAGCTCATAAAAGCCAATTCCCTGAGGCTATTAATTAAAATTATCTCCAAACATGGATTTAGGCACCCAAGTATCAAAACATTTGCCACAGAAATGAATCAGCATGGATTTGTGCAAGGTAAATCATGTCAGGCAAATCTGATTGCTCATTAATGAACAAATCTATTGCTCTAGAATCCAAATTATACTTAATTAAATATTTAGCATATTTCAAAACAACACCCAAAGCATAAACAAGCCAAAACAAACACTACAGTGCATTTCAGTCATTGGGAGGTCAGATTAAGAATTAATTTGGGCCCTGAAACAAAGGCAAGATTCTCAGTTGCACTTATCTACTGGGTGCAGCTGAAATGTGTGTCCTGAAAGGAGATGGTTGATGCTCCTTGATTCTGAGGCTGGATTTACCTTGGTCTTATGAAGGGAAAGGGAGGTAGTCTCTGAAAAGCAGGGGTGTTGAATGGAGTAGCAGAAATTTGTCATTTGGAGCATGAAGGGAGGTCTGAAATTTCACAATTTATTTTAGATATAATTTTTTTATCATATTTCATATTGCATATGTATTCTGTTATCGTCCCTTAATATGTATGAGTTGTAGGACATTTTTACAACAGTTCTGATGATTTCATATAATGTCTATCTTTTTTCCCTTCTGTCAGAGAGACTGTCAGTATTTTGATCTCTATCTTCTTGAAAACAACGCCTAATTGTTTTGTAGTAATTTCCTTGTAGTGATCTTGAGTAGAGTTAGGTGAACAACATCAGAAATGCTGGAACCTATTTGTTCTATTTTTAAAAGAATTCTCTGGTCTTTTCATTAAATCCCTTTAGGATTCATTTTTTTGTGAACATTTGCACAACTGAATTTAATTAGCACAATTGTTCACAGAAAATTATTTTCAAAGTTGTATAATTGAGTATTCACAGAAATTAAGTTGAAAAAGTACACATACCAAAATTTACACTGTTATGTGTTTGTGTCCCTCGGCCAAGTAGGGAACAAGTGCATATGATGTATCTGGAAAACCATAACTAAATTACACTTTTTTGTTTTGAATATTTGTAATCAAACCAGACTTTAAACATCCAAAAAAATTGTCCAGTATATTTGAATACTGATGAAATCCTGATCTGCTGGAGATGTTCAGTAAGTTAAAAAAAAAGGCTTCATTCATTGAATCAGTTATTTGTAACTAAATATGACTAGAGTAATTTCTAGAAATGACAATAGATTAGAATAATTGAAACTGCATAAAGCCATGTTATAAGGCATTTATTTCAGGCGGTAGTTACAATATCTTTAGAAAAAGGTGTTCATTAAAAACTTGAAAGAATTTGGTTGTATAACCATCTCCTGGGGCCTTGCCAGACTCCCAAGAACATACTGACCCATGTAACTGTTCATATAATTTCTGTTTCTAATACCTTCAGGTCAGTGAAGGTGAGAGACTTCAATCTCATTAAAGTTATGAAACAATGTAAAGTAGGATGATTAAATTTGGAAGACTATAAATTCCTTTCAAAATCTAGAAAAAAATGTTTAATTTCACCTGATTCATTAGTTGTTAGACCTATAGAATCATTATTAATAACTTTTATCCATATGTTCCACTAACCTTCTTCAATAGCCCATATTTAGATCTCTTTCCATTTTGCATAATAACTTTAATCTCCATCAAAATACTTTCAAGTCAAATTTTATCTACATAACCCAGTGAGTCTTTTGACTTTGGTGGCAAAACTTACATGTAGCTCCTTGCAAGTACATTCACTGGCCCAATTTTGAAACAACTCAGAATATTATAAAATTTGAGGGACATGGAATATAATTAAACTGATTCAGTGCTATTCGTACGAGTTACTGGTTGTCCAGAAAAAAAAGCTCTTATCATAATGGTGCTGAGAATGGGGAAGCCACAGTAATATCTAGCACTGTATAGTTTGTTGTTAATTACTTAAAAATTAGCCATAGAAGAGAATTTTGATCATTTTGTGGTCATCATCAGCGATGGATTGCCAACATTTAAGGATTTAAAACATTCTGGAGAGAGTTTTAATATATGTTTCTATATGTAGTTTTTTTGCATTATAGATGGGGTTTAAATTTTGCAAATGACTTTGCTAAACCAATTTACTTAAAAGTACAAATGTCCTAATATCCATAGAGAAGCTGCTTTGTGAACTCTCAGTAAGCAATTTTTTCACAAAGTTTCCTCCCTACAAGGTCATCCTATGTATAAAGAAAGGTTTTATTTGTATAGTATCAAATGCCAGTCTGAGACTTTTCTTGAGAACCAGGTGACCATAGAGTTGAAGCATATCTAGTTTCTTGTGCTGTTGGATTCTATTATTTTAAAAGTGTATCTAGTGATCTGAGAAGACAGCTGGAAGACAAGAAGTTCTTGGTTCCATTCCTAGTTATCACAACAACTACCTATATACATTCTAGAAACTCATTTAACCTTTGTGCCTGGCTATAACATAGAGATGCATTATGAGACTTAATATTTCTAAAGCATTTGAGCATGACTAGGACATCACATATGCTCATTAAATGACAAGAAAATATTACCTTGAAAGAAAAATGCTATAGTAGAAAAAAGAAAACTGATTATTTCTCATGACTCCATCCAAACTTTGAATCATTTCCCCAATACTAGAATACTAGTAGTTCATTACCAAAGTACCCAGTTCTCTGTATACCATGCCAAGCATCAATATGAACTATTAGAGAGAGTGTAATGAACAATGGAATAACAGACTATTCTTTACAACTTTTTAAATAGATACTCATTGTTAAGTTCTGTGATTGACATTAAATTCCAACACTTGTACCAGCCTTGGGAATAGCATTTCTAGTTTCTGCTCTGTGCAAAATGGGGAGGGGACAGCAACTGAAGCTGGTAATGTGCTTATTCAGATGTAGACTTGCTATGAAGTGAAGGACCCAAACTGATATGCCACCAAAGTTGCAGTCCAGAAATTATAAATGGCTGATTATATTTTGGAGTCTATCTTCACTGGATCATCAGTTAAAGGTCTACTGCATAACATGATCACTTGATTAAGGAAATTTGATCATATCTGATCTGGCTAACATAGTTTTCAGCATATTATCAAGGACAGAGAAAAATGTCGATCAATCACTGACAAATAAATGCATGATTTCAGTTTAGTAGCTGAAGTATTTGTTCTAAACTCCATGATGACAAACTATTTCTATTTCTTCTTTTTCCAGCAATATCATTGATGTATCTCATAGTCTTTTAAGGGCCAAGCAAAAGATGAATTAGCAATATCTTCATGCACATCAAGAGAGAATATATGTGCTCATTAGACTAAGAAATTGTAATGATTTAAGATCTATTATTAAATATTGTTTCAAAAGTTATGAATGAAATGTAACTAAGGCCCCATCCACACTGTAAATGCAACTTTATTCCAGTAACCTGATTATAAACACTTTCATTGACATTTATGCTGCAGAATTATAGTATTACCATTTCATTACAGGAAGACAACCAAGTGCCAGTCTTGGTCAATGGCAGGAGTGAAACCCTGGTAGCCTCTGCTATTGGCAGCTGAATATTAACCATTGTTTGTGTTGGCACAAACCATATCATGGCAAACTCTGTCTCTAAGGGTACATCTACACCACAGAAGAAGATCAAAGCTGCTGCTGTCGATCTTCCAGCGTTCGTATTAGCGGGTCCATTTAAGACAGCTAAGAGGGACACTGCGGGCTGATGCTGGTAACCCTGCTTTCACGAGGAGCAAGGGAAGTCGAAGAAAGAGCATTCTCCCTTTGACTTGCTGAAGTGTAGACAGCACCAAAAGCCAAGTTAAGCTACTTTGACTTCAGCTATCCAATTAACATAGTTGAAGTTGTGTATCTTAATTCTATCTTGTCCTGTAGTGTAGATGTACCTAAGTGGCTACAAATTTGATTTGTATTTAATGTCTTTAGTGGTAGCGTCTTAGGAAAAGTTCCCCAAATTAATAAAGGCCAAAAATCATTTCTTTTTTAAATCATGAAAGGAAAAAAAAAAGATACCTACCTAAGTTTTCAATAGAGTAGTAGCGCTGTTTGCTGTCTACTCTCACTGTCTCGGCATATGGGCTACCCACTCCGTAGCCAATGATGTATCCACGTACAACAATGTTTGGATTCAGCGGTGGAGTCCAACTCATGACGATACTGGTGGTCAATGGCCTGACATGCAGAGAGCTTGGCTGATCAGGAACCTGAGATTCTGGGATACAAAGAGAGGATTCATTAATATCCTGCACATTGAGTTTTACCATTCACAAATCAGAGTATAAATTAAGGAATACATTGTAAGAAAGTAACCAGGAATCCATAGTCTACATGCAATTTCTGTTCTGAACATTCACCCTTGTTTTGAACTACATTCTTCAGCAACAAGTACGTTGAGAAGTTTCTTCACCATGTAAGATCCCTTTTCCTTTTCTTAATAATCAAATATCCTCTTGTCCATCCTATCTTTAGTTTATGAATACGAGGAAGATCTGATATTATTCAGGAAGGTGGGAAATGGAAACGTTTGGAATTGATAAAAAAATACCCATAAAAATGTTGAAGTTGTTGAACTCAGGTAGATGACTTATGGGCCACTCATTTAACTACAGTATTTAAGGAAGTGGTTGACTTTGTAAGTGATATGATAGCATTTTCTGGAAATGACATATCTCATTCCTGTGAAAACTGTAACATTAATTATGAGCGAGCAAGCTCTAACTTTCTTGGACATGCCTATCTTGGCTTGGAGGCTGCTCTGAATAATACAACAGCACTCAGATAATAAAATGAAATAATACAATGATACCTTTTTTACAGGCTCTCTCAAAGGCGTATGCTTTTTTATGTAGCACTTAATGACTTAATGCCTAACTAGCACACTTTGTCTTCAGTGAATCCACTTTTATTTTAAAGAATAGATGACTAAATGCCTTTTGTTGGAGTGTATAGTAGCTACCATATCACAAGTCTCTTTAGAAGAGCAGCACAGTAGCTTGTCTTTTTGAGAGCAGAAAGAGACAAACTACTATTTCCCCACCATAAAGAGGCCTGTAATATAATAGGCAAATGACTGGGGGGGAGCAGTACACAATGGTGGTGTAAACTCTGACAAAAGACATTTCGAGATTGTGAAGCATTCCCACAATAAATCTTGGAAAAGACCATAAAAAGATGGAATTAATACTTTTCGGTCCTATTGTCAGATATGGTACAATGGTGTCCTTGGTATTTTATGAGATTTGAAATGAATTCTGTTTAACACATTTAAAGTTTTTTGAAGAACTACTCTATCTGGTTAGTACATTATCATTCTGATACACAAGTTCTTTTCACTCAGTTTCCTTAACGTTGCTATACATGTTCTTAACTTTAAGAATGAAGAAAATGCATTGAAGAATAGTAATAACAAAACAAAAACCGGATTTCACCAGAAGTGTCACTGCAAATCAAATACAATTGTCATTCATATCCCTCTGACCTCCACATTTTTCTTCAGTGCAGAATATAGAGCTTCTTGAAGGTCTGTCATTGAATACTGATGATTTTTAAAATGACAGAAGTGGTTCTTACATGAATCAGACATATAGTAGCAGTTTTGCACCTTGTAATAGGAAGTCGTAGAATGAGGCAATACTGGATTCCTTGCACACAGTAGAAGCAGTGAATCTCAAGGTGTTCATGAAATCAGAACAGTCAAAAAGCTATTGGCATCAAACAATAATCTTTACATCTCACTTATATAATACATGGAGATTTTAACACGAGCATAGATGTCCCTAGGTTGCTGTTGGGTTCAAACAACTTTATTCTGATATGCTGAAATGGTTGTATAAAGGAATTCAAATACATGTTTCATACAATTTTAAACAGCAGTGCCACTGTATAGCTAAGTCCTTAGCATTAACAATCCACTCTTGGGAGTGCTTGTTTCCTGTTGGCAGACTCATGGAGACAAAATGAATTGGTTCACACTTGAAGGTTTTGTTCACAATCAGAAAGAATAGAAATGCAACATCGCTCCGATTCTGCACACACACACACACACAAAAACTGTAAATACTGTACTATGACTCCATCCATTGACCTTAATTATGTGCAAGATTGCAGAATTTCCGTGCATAGTTGCTTCCACATCTCCTGGCCTGAAGTGGCTTCTATCATATACAGTTTGATTCAATGGCCCTCAGTATCTCTACTATAAAATTGTTCCAGCACCCCATTTCCATGGCTGGTAGTGGTCCTGATTATGATTACAAATGCAGCAGAACATACTCCATGTTTATAGGTTTTTGTTCTTAGCCTATTTACCAGATATTTTTCTACCCTCAAATCTGCTTTGACAGATCTCCATTCTACTTCTTTGTTTGTAAATGCTTCTACTATGAATAAAGATTCCACTCTCCTTGAACTCTGCAATTGTACATGGAGTTTCTCTCACCATAAAGTGATGACTCCTGTCCTCATTCATAGAAGGAAAAATTTTGTGTGTGCACCAGCTAGCAAAATCAATCAGAATTGCACAGAAGTATGCAAAGGCAGATTCTGACTCTCAGAACCAATGAGAAAAACCTCTTACTATTTCTTATGCCGGAGGTCAGGAAACACTTCATGTTACTGTGATTCTTCATTATTAACTTCGCCACTATGAACATTTTGAGAATCTTAGGGCTTCTCTTCTTGGTGCCACAGTTTGGTCTGTGGGAATCTGAGCTGCACAGCATTTCAAAATTGTATGCTGTAGAGCCTGTTGATGATAACTAAAAGGTAGCTAGTTTGAGTTTGTAGTCCTATTTGAAAAAGGACTACATCAAAGCAAATTAGGTACATCAAAGCAAATAAGCAGAGTATACATGGGTCAGTTAGAGTTTGCAATTTACAGCACTCTACTACAGTGCCATGTAGTCAAGCTTGAGTCTGTAAGAAATGAAACCCTATAATGTACCATAATTTCACTCTATAGTGTGCTATCCTTTTTATTTCATTCTGTACCAGTGACTCTGCTTTTACGGAATGGTCAAAGTACACATGCCTTTCAATTCATGCAATGTTGAATGTTTAAAGGTCCCTATTTCCTTGGGTTAAGTGACAGCACTAAGGAAGTTATTTATATTGGGGTCACTTTAGCAGTTGCTGTACAAGGTTTTCTGGAGTTCATAGTTGTACATTTTCCTCCTGTATCCCACAAATCATTTTTAGAAGAAACTGCACTGTAATACAGGTTTACTTTGCTATGCTCTTAAATGCTAATTTAGAGCTGAAGTGAAACCATATCACTAATATGTATAATAGCTTCCATCTGTTCAGTGCACTAAGCAGAAACTGAAAATCCTAAACCTGTTTTCCTGGAGGATACCTTTACAAACTTGAATCTCTTGCATCCTTGCTCAAGCTATTTAAATCAGACCCTTTGGGGAAACTAAATTTCCATTTTTTTAAAAGCACAAAATTTGAGGCTCAAAAATAAATATTTAAAACTTCCCAGCTGTCAGTAAGGGCACACAAGCTTTCCAGGGAACCTTGAATAAGCAGTGATGTTTGGATTTCTAATCACTTTAACAAAACACACTAATTAAAAGGAATATCCATAGGGAGTTAGTGTAGTTCTCCAAGATACTGTTCATCTTTTTGTTGCTTATGCCAGGCAAATCTACAGTGAAGGCAAGAGAAACTGCATAAACCACAGGAGCAGAAAGGGAATTGCAGTTAACAATCTGTGCAACAACATTTCTACTATTTAGCTGACAGTTGCAGGACTTTGCATAACTACAGTAATAAGTTGATTTCTCCTCTGAGTGTATCAAATTATCTCAGTAGTATATATATTATGCAACACAATGCATGCAAAGTGTCATATTGCTACAGCTTCAACTACACATTTTTCATTGGTACTGTAAATGCAAATGTGTAGATACAATATATGAAAAAAAGTCTTCAGTTTAATTTGATTATCAGTGTATTTTCATTTTCCCTGCATGTCCCCTATGATTATACTACTAGCAGTTTTGCGTGCATATATATACATATTGTTGAAGGAAAACAAATATTATATTTGATGTGGATTAAATGCAAATAAAATCAAATGTTTTCCAAGAAATGCATTTCGTTTTGCAACATAAATAAAGAAAATGAATGTATTTGTTTTTAAAAGCCATGATATAAAATATGGAGAGATGTTTAGAATATATTTATTTTTACTTACTAAGATCTAACTCCAAATAAGTGGCCAGCTGCTCTCATCTTGAGTTATGTGTCATTTCTGAAAGTGCTATCCACCCAAAATAGTAGTTAGTAGAATGATAGCATAAATCACCAGATACCATAGCATATTGTGACCATACTGACTGGTCACATCACTTTCAAAAGTGTCATCACCTCTTTAACATTTTCATTGAATACAATATGTTAGGAGTGAAGTAAGCCAAATAGATTCATTCCTAGCTCCTCTATATAAATGGAATTGGATGTGCTGCAGAAGCAAAAATGCTTACGATTGGTGTGCTGGTTGTAAGATCATGAGGAAAGATACTTAGTCAAAAAAAAAAAAAGCAACATAACAATCTCCTGTTTCCTTTTTACTAATCACCTGTTTATTCATCCATCCATTTTATCTTTGTCCCTCTTTAGATGTTTTTGGCTTTACTTTGCTTTTGAGCCATTATTACCTTGTTCTTTCTCTTTTGGTTTCCCCATATTTTCAACTGACTGCCTTTTTTATATATTTGCTTCCTTATAATTCTCCATAGCTTTTCTTCAATTTCTATTTGCATCTTTTTGTTCCATTTTACTTGCATTTCATTTACTTTTGAAAGTGGGCAGATGTTTCCCTTTCTTTTTTTTTAAGTTCTTGAAATATTTCAGTCATTCTATATATCCCTTTGTATTCAGTCACTTTTTTCTATCAACATCTGTGTTTTTACATTCCATATTTTTCAGGTTGCTGAATCCTATCACCTTTCACTTATTATGTGGCTTCATTGCCAAACATCAGAAAACAAATTCTTCAAAGACAATAATCTGCAAGCCATTCATAGGCTCAGTTTGTTGAGTTAGATCCATCACTATTATTTTAAGTGTTTCTCTCACTGGGTATGTTTATCGTTCATGATGTTATTGATTCACTTCTTACTAATTTTTTTTCAAATAGTCATGACCTACAGAAATGAAATTCTAATAGCTGATAATTACAACAAAGACTTTTGGATCTTTATTGATGATCAGACTAAAGACATAACTTAAGGACTATTAGTTGATTATTATCCATGATTGTGATTGCATATTTGGCAAGGTTAGCAAAAACTGGAAAAAAAACCCACCAGACACACCAGTATAAATGGAGGAATAAAATTAAGTTGTCTTGTCTTGTCCCTTCCACTTCACTTGTTCAGAACGCAGCAGGCAATCTTAATAATAGGTAATCACTGAGTTTTCTGCTCAAAAACACCGAGACAACAGCTCTGGTGACTATAATAGTTGGAATCTAACCCAGGACCTGCACAACATCTGGTTAAAGCTCTAGGTAACAATTAGAATGACGCATGTCAGATAAAAAAACTAGGAGTGTGGTGATAATATCTGAAAAGAAATGTAATTACCATCAAGATCATTCTCTGGAGTTTCTGCCGTATACCAATCTGAGGAGGGTCCTGTCCCATTGACTGTCATGGCAGCTACCTGGAAACTGTATTGGCTTCCTTTATCAAGCCCTGTTAAAAATGCAATTTAAACCAAACAGAAAAAGAAAAATAGTTTTATCAAGATTCCAAAATTTGTAACAGAACTAAAGCAAAGTTAATAGTCTTCAGTATTATTCCAACTTCCTTACCATGTTAAGTTGGATATGTGAACAGTTCTGTACTAATATGCTCATTTACATGAACGGCAATAACAGGTATGTTGCTACAGGCACATTCATTTACAATGGAACCACTGGTCACAATAACTTCTATTACTGTTGCCAATTAGTGCCAATTCAGTTTAGCTCTTAGGCTCCATTCTGTACCACATGTGGATATGGTGAAGCAATCTGGCCATCAAACCTTCGATCAGTGTTTTATGATTGTCTTTAGCCTACCCTAACAATTAAATACAAGAAAACCTGTACTTATGTTCAGCTGCAAACATTCTCTAATGAAGAGCTATTAAAAATTATTAAAAAATTAAAAGCAGCAATTTATCAGACATTGGAACCTACAATAAAACAGACAACAGCCTTTTAAAATCTTTGTTGTAACTCTAAGTTACTTTACTCTATTGCAGGTTTCCGCATTATCCTGCAAAAATACCTGCATTCCAAATATAAAAAAAATCTATAACTGAATATTTAAGTCATCCATTTAAAACAACTCTACAGTTCAGCTTCTCTAACAATCACTTTATTATTTTTAAAAAATATGTTTATATTGGATCATATAGTAATGAGAGACTGTGTAGGCTGTTTTTTAAGTCTAAGTATATAAATATGTATTTCCATTACTTTCCCAAAATACAATATCTAATTTCTATTATTTTGAAATGCAGAAAATCTAATCCATCACCATCAGGAGCATTTCTAACACTCCAAAGCTCTGAGCAGCCACAACTTTCTATTTTGAAATCACATATCATAGAAATTTTTCATCCTTTGCCAGTATGCATGAATGTTGTATGTCCCCAAAGCTACTCTTCTTTGCAGCCAATAGTCACTAGTCTGCAACCTGACTCAAGTAATCCCATTAGCTTTGATACTATTTACATGAGTAAGGCCAGGTCTACCAGAAGATCAGGTTAAGGTACGCCACTTCAGCTACATAAAATACGTATCTGTAGTCGACTTACCTTAAGCAGAGCTTGGCGCTGTCTTCACAATGGGAGGCTGATGACAGAAAATGCTCCCATCAGCTTCTCTTACTTCTTATGACTATGAGGAGTACTGGCACTGACCAGAGCCACCCTCAGCGTTCAGTTTAGTGGGTCTTAACTAGACCCACTAAATTGAATTCCAGAGGATCAATCTATAGCGTGGCAAGCGGAGATGTGGCCTAAGAACTATTCATACTTGCATCATTAGGTCTTAATTAAGTGAAAAGCATAATCTGCTTTTGATTTTCTGTGACTCTAAACAAAGTTGGTATATTTTCAAAATAAATGTATTTTTTGTCCCTTAGATATGCCCTTTCCTGACACAAGAAATATTTTAAAACTCAAACAATACTATTCTATTTTAAAATAAATGGAGTTGGGATATTTCAGGGGCAGAACCTTGGTTTCACCTATGGAACCTAACTTCTTTCACCATAAACAAATATTCCTTGTGCAATATAAAAATATACCTGTGATGCCCTGGGCAAACATTACGGAATAAAGACTAAGTTTAGCGAAAACAAGTTAAACATTATTCATAGACTTTAAGACAAGAAGGGCTCATTGAGAATAATACTTGTGAGGGGATGCAATTTGTATTACAAATAAAATTGTGTGTGTGTGTTATTGTGGAATTGATGTATCTTCTCTAGTTGGGAAGGGGATGCTAATGTATAACTTCCATTATCAACCCTTTGAAGCTTCTTCCCAGGAGAGTTATGCATATATAGTAATTCAAACTGGATTCTTTGGGATTTTTGGATAAATAGCCTGGTTTTAAACTGGCTCAGAGCCTTCTTTTTGATCAAGCAAATAGATGGAATCCTGGTCCACAAAGGTCCCAAATCCTCGGGGGGAGGAGGGGTTGGAAGTACTGGGCCTACTGAGGTCCATCAGAGTTTGTGCTTGTTGTGAACCAAAACTTTGAGGAACTTGTAACCACAAGGGGATGTGAAGGGCTGCTTCCACCAGAATTCATGTCAGGGTTGTGGTGAACCCTGGTAAATTATTATTATGTCCGCAGGTTCCCTATTGTTTTTAGTGTGTTGTCTCTGTAGAGCTTTTAGCATGTTGTCTCTGTAGCGCTTTTAGCTTAAGAATAAAGTAGTCTTGTACAGAAAAAACCCCAAAACCCTGCATGGTGACATATAACTGTAGCTTTACACCTATTAACCATCTCTGAAGAGAAAATAAGCAGGTGGTTGGGCAGCCTACGTGTGGTGAGACTAACACAGTGAATGCAGGGAACTGTACAGCCTGAAAATACCCCACTCAGAAGAGAATGAGATGCAGGGTTTCCGCCAAAGAATGGGAATGACTGGGGAGCTGGAAGCCTGATAGTGGGTGTCTTGGTTGGGCCAGTAAGGAGAAATACAGCTCAAGCTGTCCTGTGACAACATCCTCTACCAGAAAAGAATCAAAATTATTTTTTGTTTAATTTAATGTTACCTTTAAAGTACTGATTTGGCTTCTTACACTTAGCATGACAATTATATTTTTAAAATAGTGTCGTTTTGGATCTTTCATGCTGGGAAGAGTGGTTTTCCTCCATAAAATACAAAAAGAGGGGCGGAGGAAAAAAAGATGTGCGATAGATAACACTGTACTGAGATAAAGAATATGTTGTTGACTCAGTGGTCTGAGAAACTAAGCTAGGTTTAAGCTGAACAATAGTAATTTGCTTTCAAATACATTAAGGTGATGAGATCTAGGAGACAAATATATGAAAAAAGCATTAAGGAGAAAACAAAATAAAATAACAGAAAGGTTGTTTCTGTACAGTCCAATAAATGTCACCTGCCAACAAAGAAATCAATGTTTCCTAGAAGTGAAAATATATTTTATTCCCAAACCATTTAATTCATCAAAACCTTGTAAGGCTACATCATGAACACTGACCTGTGAACAAGTACCAGAGGTTGTTTGGTTCCAGTGTTTCTATCTCACCCCTGCGGGTAGTCTTTCTGTGTCGGATTTTATAGCCAGTAATAAATCCATTTTGCGTGCCTGTTGGTGGAGGTAGCCAACTAACTTTGATGCTCTGTAAAAACAGGAGATGTTAATGTAGAAATTTTTGCAAAAGAAGATGAAAAATTGAGCTATAATAAATGGAATCATAAGTAAACAAAAGGATGTTGGGGGGCAGGGAGAGAGAAGGGATATGGGTCAAGGGATTTTTGGAAAAACAAAACAAAACTGATTAATTTTAATGATTATTGCTTACTTTAGCATGAAAAAATATAATTTAAACCAGGCAACAAACAGGTTTGAAAAGATTACAAAATTGTATCAATAAAACAACGTAAAATTAACTACATAGATGGTTGAAACTTAGGAAGTAAATAGCACGTCCTTTTTCTGGAAAAGCGTCTCAATTTGAGGAACATTTCATTTCAACAGGCCAAAGGGATATCTCAGCTCCTTCATGCACTTCTGTGATATTACAGCTGTCATTTATATATGTGAACATGTACTACAGCTCATTTCTGTTTCTAGTGAACCTCGAAATAACACTACCACTTCATGTTAGCTGTAGAAATATTTAGAAACAGATTCTAATAAAGAACTCTCTACTTCCATTGACTTTAGGGGAGTCACTTCTGACTCCATCAAAAAATAATATCCTTTGGTTTTAACCTTGTTGCTACTTCTGAGACATTGAAGTATTTTAGCAGAACTGTTTGATGAAATCAACAGCAATAAAGTGTAAATACATTGGCCTACCTTTAAAAAAGACTTTGGTTGTCTCATTTTTGGAGAACCTTAGGGGACCCTGATTTTCAGATGTATTTAGTGCTACACTCTCTGAAAACTAGGTAGTTGCTTTTAGGACCACTTTACACTATGTTGGCAACAGATACACTAAACCCCAAAGGCATGATTTTTAACTGAAAAGTGAAATCTTAGCTTCAATTTATTGGAGAGTTTTTGTTGTTCATGAATATCTCTTCCCTTGAACAACTGTCTGGGAATAAACCCTTTGTAAGACTGGTCCTGTGAGTGCTATCATCTCCCATTAACATCAGCAGAAGATTGAGATGTTCAAGGTCTCACAGGATCAGGGCCCTATACAAGTAACGTACCCAGATATAACCTATGCAACCAGGTTTTGGACAAAAGAAAAAGTCTTCTACATGGAAGTGGGTAGTTCTGATCATATAAAATTTATTATCATTATTGAATTGCTTAGTCCAAGCACAACTATAAGTTATGGCATTTATAAAATTAATTACTACAATATAAAAATCAATTTTGCATATCTGCTTCTTAGTGATTCATTGGTCCAATCAGCTACACATTTCAAAATCAATGTGTGGGGTTTTCAGTGGTAAATAATGTAATGTAGCAATATGGTGGGACAAGCTGCATTTTTCAACTCAAGGAATATTAAAAAAAAATTAAATCTAGCAGTTGTGGCTGTAAAAATGGCATTGCTGTAACATGTTTATGGGAAAATGCAGCTGCTCAGAAAGACACTAGAAACATGGACATAATGAAGAACATAAACAAGTTTCTGTATTTGGAATGTTAATAGTAATTCTTTTAACATTTGCTTAATTGAGAGACTTTATTTCATAAATCTGAGCACTTTGTGGGCCCTAACAACTGCATGGTGCTGTGCATCTCCACACAGCTCTGTGCATCCCCTTATCTCCCTTTGATGCTATAGTGATGGCAGACCCTTGAATGATTGGCCCCAGAGGACCAATGGGTTTGATCTCACATTGAAGGTGTAATGCATAAAACTACTTTACAGCTAGACAAGCTCCAGTCCCTTACAGCTCTACCCAAAGCTGTCACCATTATGGTAACAAGTTCACTTTCACCTCAACTCAGTCTCCATGGACATTGCAGCAATGCTTTTTATCAATAGTACTTAACATGTGACCCTGGCTTCTCAAAAATCAATGGCTAAAGCTCTGAAGTGCCTCTTGTCCTTTACTTGGTTTGAGAGAGAATGGTAATTACTCATACTTTAATTCTTTATGTTTTATAGAAGGGACAATTTACTGAAGGAAAATATTTCACTTCTATCCTGCCAGGATTTCTAAAGAAATGATAAAAGGATTCAGCTCTCAAGGTTGTTTTATGAGACTTCTAGGCATGGCTACAAAGAAATTTTAATAATGCATTGGAAGGATTTTTCACCACCGATGCATAATTGCAATAGTTCCACTGTCATCAGACCGGGTCCACTGGCCTTGGTCATCACTAGAAGCACCACATGGGTCTCAGTAGCCAAAGTGCTCATTGGCTTCATTCAGGGCTGGGAAAACCCTGCACTTCTGAAAGTCAGACCCTATAGTGGCACAGAAATGGAAATAGCTCCACCCCACATGGCAAAGATTACAACCCTCCATTCTAATGTGCAGGCACATCTTCAATGTTTTCAAAGGGCCTATTCTTTTAATGATTACAATCTGCATTGCATGATACCCATTAGTTTAACTGAAGACTAGTAGTGGGTAAATCCGTTCAGAAAAAAAAAGTACTTCCATCCAACATTCATTATCTTGTTTTACAAGTGATGCACACCTGTTGTGCATATGCTACAGCTTTTCTTCTTCTTCTTTTTTTTTTGCAATACTAATGGATAATAAGGATGCAATTTTCAAAGAAAAGGTCAAACGAACATGCAAAATTCTATTTACAGTTACACGAATTAGATACACAGATCTGGTAACTGCACTCAGGAAAGTAAGTTATGCAATTAATTTGGCCATTTTTGAGTTCACATACGTATCTGATTTACACATGCCCTTTGTTAGAAAACCTAGCCAAACTAGTCCACTCTGGGGAAGGGAAATAGGACATCCTTCCATGATATCCTGTGCCAATGATTTACCTGGGCTAATTGTGCATTGTGTGAAAAAGTGTTTCTTAGAATTTAAATTTGCCACTATTCAATTTAATAGAATGTACCTTTTTGTATTATCTGATAGGGTGGACAGACAGTCCCAATCTACCTTCTTAATTTCAATTATGACAAAATCCCCTGAATAACCCTATAGTTGTTGAGCCAATCAAAGAAAATAATATAGGCCATTCCCGGAATGAAGTATATTTTGAAAAACATGTGGGACTTGAGAAGAAACAGAAAGATTTTATCTGAGGAACAAGTATAGTCTTACGGTGCATTTTAAGGCAAGTTATTGCCTCAGCTTTCTCAAGTAAATGTTTCCTTTCTTCCTTAGAACATGAAAATCAATGTATTATTTGAGCAATAAGATGCGCTAACGTTGGCATAACTGTAAAATAATTGATTTCACCAGAAAGTTAACTATCCTGAGGTGAAGTGAAGGGAGTTTAATGTACTGACACTTCGCTTGCTACATATAAATTCTCTCACTTACAGGATAAGATCAATTTCCAAGAAATGCCCAGGGTTTTATGTAAGTCTAATTGGCTTCCATGCAGCAAAGCTGACAGCCACCACAGGCTCTAGGGCAAGGTGTGTGTGGAGGGCCAGCTCTGCACCCCCAGGAGGGGTGGGGCCAAGGGTAGAAGGAGCAGGGCCATGGGCAGTTACCCCTTAGGCCTCCCTAGACCGTGGCGCATGCGTCCTCAACCTACAGAGCCATGCTGAGCAGTATACCGACGGCAGTTCCAAGTGACCCGGCTGCTGCCACAGTAGCAGCACCTAGGAACTCCAGGTTCTTTTAAATCTCTGGGCCCTGGTGCAATTGTCCCTCTCTGTCAGGGGTCCTGCTTCCATGGGACAAAGATTATGATCATATGCAAAGTCCAAACTCTCTATTTAGGAACCAAATTATGAAAGTCTATGGAACTGCAGTATGATGCTTTGTAAGAAATAAGTATTTTTCACTTTGAAAGAGGACACATGTTCATCGGTTCTGAGAAAAAACAAAGCCCAAGCACTACAAATGATAAAAAAAAACCCCGCAGATTAAATGTAGTACTTTAATTGAGCACCCCTGTTATTGTGACTTGTCCACCTAAGTTTCAATCCTTCTCTCTATATATGCATGTAACAAAGTAACCAAACTACAATACTCCCAGGTAGGGTCAAATCCTGAATATTGACCTGATCAATCAAGCAGGTCCTTAGGCTCTTTGTGAAGGTCTGGGTGGAGGAAGCTTTTCCAAAGACTTCGGCTGTGAAGCAGCTAGAGAGTTCCCCATGGCCAGTAATGCAGTCTTCCAGTTTCAAAAGCTCTGATTTCTCATTCCTTGGTTATTCCCTACCCCTGATTATGCACAGAAGTCTGCCTGTAGAATTACCTTCTGCACAGAATATTGGGAGTTATTTTACTGCACTGATTCCTCAAATCGGTCTTCCACGTGCACACTCTCTCTCTCTCTCTCTCTCTCTCTCTCTCTCTCTCTCTCTCCCCCTGATAATTCTGCTGTATATGGAACCACTGAGCACATAAGAGATGAGGGAGAGCAGAATTCATTCCTTATCAAGTTGCATTCAATTAAAGCTGCTTAGAAAACTTCAGAAGCTGACAGAAAATGGGAAGACACTTTTGTGAACATCATGAATCATCTGTCAACCATTTCAAGCAATTCTGTGTGTATCTGGAAATCAATGAAATAAATATAAAGGGCCACTCAAACTTAGAGCTTAGTTTCACTAACACATCAGGAAAACAACATAATTGAATTCATGATGTTTGAGCTCCATAATAAAAATATTTAATCCATAATGTCTATCTTGTATCCTGCATCAAAGAGCTTTCACTTCCTCTCTTTTAGAAGATGTCTAGCAGTATAGGTTAAAAAAAAGAACAGGCCCAAACTTCACTTTAATGCAGGGTGGGCTATCAAATGGCAACAGATCCCCTGGGTTAGCAGTGCAGATCAGGACACCCTCTTCCTGCAGCTCCTGTTGGCCAGGAATGGTGATCCACGGCTAACAACAGTTGCAATCATCCATACATATGGAGGCACAGGTAAATATAATGGTGGCATCCTGCCAAGGGTTAACCCTGGGGAACTGAATCTGGCCTGTGGGCCAGTGTTTGCCAACCCCGAGTCTAATCTAAACCCAAACAGAACATTTTTCTTTAAGTTCCTAAGTTCAGATAACTTGTGTTTCCCTCTCATTCTTGAGATCCTTGCACCTCTTGACTCTGGCTGAAACTGGAAGTGCTAAGCTATCTTGTAAATAGACTGTTCTCATTGTAAGTCTGGAATATTAAATATAACCATCCTCACAAGACAGCTGTTTGCTCAAGCTTACAAACCTAATATTTAAGACTTTTTTTTTTGCAGGTCAGCTAAGCCTTCCTACTTAGAGGGCATATCAAAACTGAAGCTCTGAACATTCAGAGACTCAATTAGAAGTTGAATCATGAGCTGGATGACATTTGTCCTAGGAAAAACACTGAACTTCCAGTGCAACACACTACAAAGGGAGGCGGCATAGTTGAGGGTTACCTTACTCCATGATATATTAGTGTAAATGAAATGCCCTCCATACCTTAACACATTCTCTTGTCCAGAGTGTGTGTGCGCACACATGCATGCACAAAGGCAGCAGAGATCTAATGTTTAATGTTAACGCTGCATTTCCTCAACTACAATTGCTGCTGTCAGATCTATCTCAGTCCCCAATCCTCTTCAGAATCATCTCCACTCCACACCTGACTTCCTCTGCACAGTTAGGAAAGCCTCCATTGTACACCTAACATGAAGCTGCAAATTGATTTACAAAACAGGTCTGATGCCACTGACAGCTGCCTTGAATTCCAGCAGTTTTGAAATCCCCAAACATGTTGTTTTCCTAAACCACTTTTGCTCAACTGTTAATCATAAGAAAAAAGATTCTAGAGTTTGTACAGCATAAAGACCCTCCAAGAATTGTTAGGATGTTTCTCTTCTGCAAACGATTTCCCCAAATAGCGCTCAGATTGTAATTATACTGTCAAATATTAACACCATCTAAACACCACAACCTTAAAAAAATCAGGAAAATGGAGACCCTGAGGTACTGTAGGTTCTCCTTGATTGGCACCGCCTGGAAAGCTGGTGAGATTTTTCCAAAGTGCAACATTGACTTAACTTTAGCTGTATCTTGATTATGCAGGTTCCAAGAGGGAGAGGGGGAATCTAACCATATACATATGAATAAAGAATATAAACAAGTAAAGAGAAAAATTGTGTAGGGTGGCACAAGACAGTATCACTAGTAGTAATGGGATGAAATTAAGGGTGGGAAAAGCCATTTCTAGTTTTTCACCCCTTTTTCCTATGCTTGTGTGTTACAATTGCAATTACTGCATATGCAGTGATATATTGGTCAGTCACCTAACTCCTTAAATAAATAAATAAAAAACTCCAAGGAATATTGTTCTCATTCTTTCTAAACTAGCCTACTTCACAATTACCTTTAAATGTGATGAGGGTAAACAACATGTGCAACTCATTTATTTCTTGCTGGCAAAATATAGCAATAGAAATACTATCTAGCTGGTTTGGAATTTTTCAGCAAATAATTTTTTCCAAATAAAATGCTAATTTGTTGATTTTAATGGGAGAGGTTCTGTTTTGATATATTTCCTAATTTTAAAAAAATTATAAGTTTAAAAGTTGTGAAAAATATGATGTTGACATTTTCTAAATGGCAAGTTCCAGAGGTTTTTTTTTTTTTTTCCAAAACAACTTTTCTTTTTGAAATTTAAGTTAATTTAATAAAATAAAATAAAATAAAATAAAATAAAATCGTAATCATAATCATGAAGAGGCCAAAACTGAAGTGAAATCTTTCAAAATTGTCACACTTTCAAGTGACTCAAACTGATTTCCAATTTGCAAAAAAATTCAAGATTTTGACTTATTGTTCCAATTTGGGATGAGAATAATTTTTGAAATCTCAAAAATTTTCCAAATAGAGGAAAATCATCTCCTATCCAGTATTATGCAATAAAGAAGGCAAAATATTACTGTTCAGTATGAACCCCTTCTCATGTTACTCAGGCTTAGTTATTCCAGTGATGTTTGCTCTGTCCCCCCCCCCCCTCAGTCAGTATTGTAATTCAAATGGCTATAAACACTTGAACTAATTAATCCCCATAAAGGCCAATCAGAAAATTGACATTGATACTAACTGGCAAAATAGGAGTTATATCATTGTTTACTGATTGTCATATTGCATATGTAATGGCCCTGGCATTTACCAGTTCCAGACACACACAGGGACAGCAAAACCATCTACAGGAGGCTGCTTGTTATCATGCAAATAAACCTATTAAAATTCAAACATCCATTCAACAGCCAGTTAAGCCAGTTCTGATCTATAGTACCAATTTTATTCATATGAGTTGACGTGGGTGGAACTGATGGTACTAATGTTCAGAGCCAATTTTATTCTCCTAAGACTCTAATAGTTCACACTTACAAAATGCTCAAGACAACTTTCAGAATGCCAAGAGGTATTCTGCTGTTCTAGGGTACATAGGCAAGTATCAATACTTCAATTGAGTTTTCAATTACAGATGCAATAATTATGCATTTGATTGATTAACAATTAGCAGCACCTATAGTTGACTATCTTTTAATTAGTGATTACACCAGTGCTGATTACTTAAATGATATCTGCAGGAGAGCCCTATGATTAAGAGTTTGTAAAGCAAAGGGCACAACAATTCCAAAATAATTAGGCTATTAAGATTCAGATTAAAACCAGATATCTAAATATTTCAGAGAGAGTTCCATTTTATACAATAGTAATGTTCTTTTCCTTAATTATGCAGCACACATCTGTGGAGCATCTTAGCAATCACTGTAAGGGAGCTAATCCCCTGCTTCTCCCTGGGATATGGAGGTCATAAGGAATATATAAGTTGTCTATCAGAAAAGTCAGAGCACAACAAAACAAAACAAAAAAACAATGGAGCCCTTACTAGTTTTGTTTATTAAATATTCATGCAGCTGCATTGGGAAGAGGGTTTTTTTGTTTGTTTTAAATGCATTCTGTGATACTGGCTGACCAGGTGCTAGCTCGTGCCAAAAGCCAGAAACCCTAGTGGAAACAGTCTGGTTTACCAGTTTGAGAGCATTGTTAAAAACAAGATGTTAGAATTATAAGAATGTGTTTCGGGTTTAGACTTCACAAAATGCTTTTAATTTTTTGCCTTCATTCATCTCACTTGTAACATTATAAGGTAACATCTGAGTGTCTGCATTTTGATTCTCTGACACCATGTAACTCATGAGACAGGAGACATTAAACAGCATAAAATGCTGATCTCCAACAAAAGGAAGCCTCATCAATCCAAGATGGACTACAGTGGAACATTACAAAGGACAAAAGATTTTGTTGTTCACGCCCATGAAGATGAGTCTTGCAAGTGAATTCCTCCCATCAGCTGAGTTTGCAGCTCAAAAGCAGAATGGGGGAGGGGATAAAACTCCTAGCAAGGAGGAACTGTTTCTTATTGTTGCTTGGACTCCTAGGCTGTGTCTAGACTGGCGCGATCTTGTGCCAGAGCTATGCAAATGAGTCTCAGCGTGGAATATCGCCGAGCCTCATTTGCATAACTAATGAGCCACCATTTTTGCAGAAGAGGCTCTTGCACAAGACGGAGCTGTCTACACTGCCCCTTCTTGCGCAAGAAAAACCCTCTTGCACAAAGCCGTTATGCCTGAAAATAATCAGCATAACGGCTTTGCTCAAGAGGGTTTTTCTTGCGCAAGACGGGGCAGTGTAGACAGCTCTGTCTTGCGCAAGAGCGTCTTCCGCAAAAATGGTGGCTCATTAGTTATGCAAATGAGGCTCGGCGATATTCCACGCTGAGACTCATTTGCATAGCTCTGGCACAAGATCGCGCCAGTCTAGACACAGACCTAGGACAAGGTTTCTGGGCATAAGCAAGAGATCACCAGCGGCATAGCCTGGGTTAGCCCTAAAGCACTTTTTTATATGTAGGTCTGCCTGCTTTAACCTTGAAAATAAAACTAATGTCCTTTTCCCATTAATAAATCTGTGTGTAGTTTATTTTAGGAGCAGCTATGAGCATTGTTTCGGGTGTGATCTAAGATGCAAATAACTTGGAGTAAATGCCTCCTTTGGAGACCTGGCTGAAATTGACAGTGTAAGGGATTGTCCATCAGAAAGTTAGGCTTACCTCACTGGCAGATTGGAGTACACAAGGGAACTGTCTGTGACTCCATGTTCAATCTGATATAGTGCCTGACGAGCTTACAGTTGACAATTGTTTGGTAAAACCCCAACTTGAGGTTTGTGCCTGAGTTTTTAAGAGCCTTCCATAAGGTTGGTACTACTGCTCAGGACAACATATTCATCAGTCATTCCTCTTCCAAAGAGCTCTCTGTCATTTAAAATCTGTCTTTTCTAATAACTAAACTTATTTTTGTTTTCTCTAATACCACTTTGGGAAAGTCAAAATTAAGGGACAAAAACAGTGCATATCATCCTCCACATTGAGGAATGGGGGTGAATTTCCCACATCCTTCAATGAGTTTATGCTATACAGTTCCCTGTGCAGTGCAAGCAAGACAAGACAATTTTGGATTCTCATTCTATCAGGTGCATGTACTTCAGTGCTGGACAACTCCTTAGCTGAAAGCCTTCCCATTCAGTTCTGATTTAAGTGTCTGTGATTTATCTGCAGCCGGGCATGTCCCTATCTGTTTGTGTGCTATAGGAGGCTTGTGGTCTAGGCTCAGCAGAACAGGGTGAAGAAGCCCAGGCTGGTGGTGCTCCAATATAGCAGGTGGCACCCCAAAAGGGAGGGCAACCAGTCTCACCTGCCTTCACCCACAGTCTCCCTGGATCCAGCTCTGAATCTTTGGCATCCTCCTTCCATAAGCAGCATGCAGCACATCCTGAAAAGGCAGTACATTCCCTACCAGCTGGCAGCAGCATCAGCCCAAGTACCTCTTCCACTGCCATTCTCTCTGGCAGGAGAGGCCAAACTGTGTTTCACAGGCCCATGTGGCTCTTCCATCATTAAATTGTCTCCACCTGCCAGACTAGGTAGAGGGAACTCAGAGCACTTGCCTTGCAGTGTGGAATGGTAGTATCTTCTACCCACCAGGGAGGAGGGCTTTGGGGCTTCTGTTTGATAAGGCATACCTTCTAGCTCTCAGGGATAATGTTACAGGGGAGTCACCTGCCAGGTCTTGGGGCTTCAGTTTCTGCTCCAGCTCTCAAATGTCTCAAGACCATAATATAGAGCTCAGAAAGTCAGTAAGTTTGGCCAGTCCTGTTCTATGGGCATGAGCAGGAGACCCATCAGTTCAGCACCACATTACCCTCTGACGCTACAGCAACAGCAGAATAACCAGTCAAAGATTACTGACTATGTTGGGTACAATGGGGGTGTCTTTTGCTCCCAACCTCTACCCTCCCTTGTGGTGCTCCTGGAGGTATAGGATTATCCCAATCATAAAATAAATCATACACCTGGAGCTGAGGTAGAGGATTCACAGCTCATGTAAACATACTAGCATTGGTTCTCATTAAGTTAGAGCACTAATAATAGTATAATTGAGACAGCAGGGCAGCTCTGTGTTCTGGCTGCTTTGTACTCAGCTTAGCTATCCTATGTTGCCTCACTTTTCACAAGTCATGTTACCCTGGCTATGTTGTTATTTTTAAGGTGTTGGCACAATTTGAGGTGCACTCATAGATCTATACAAGCTGGGAACCACAACTGTTGCTTACTATGTATTCATAGCCTAAAAAGATCAGAGAGAGTCAGCATTCCGCATGCATAAGCAGGTTGGAGCTCATGAAGAAAGAAGAAGCCATGTAACTTGCTGACTGAAGACAATCTATGCTAGCAAGAGAGATGGAGGTGGAAGTTACTCTGCAGGAGGCTGAATAAGCAGCTAATCAATGGAGAGGCAAAGTTACAGACGGTGTGTACAACTGCGCCTGAAAGTGCATGAACATGAGGCCTACAAGAAGGTGACCATATCCTCAAACCTGAAGCTACAAGAAAGCAGCTTAAGACTGAAACAGGAAGGAATAAGTACAGAATGTTGCACGGTTTAAGAGATATTATGAATGTTTGGGTTTGAGAATGAATGGGCAATTACACATTCAGAATGCGAAAATTCATAATGAGGGTAGAAATGGATTTCCTATCCAAGAAGACACTTTCCTATTTCTATTTTCCTTGAGTCCAAAAATGTTATACATGTTATCTTGCTCAAGAATTCATGATGGGAACGCTGAAAGAAGGAGATGCATAAAGGAAATAAGAGAAAGAATGAGAGGATCTGAAAGAATCTGACATTTCTGCCTTCACACCCCTCCCCCCCGCTCCTTCCCTTTCCTTCCAGTGATTCTTGCACAGCAGGGAAACAGGCAGGAGGAGCTGGGTGTGAGGAGCAGGAAATGACTGGAAGGGCCACTGGCAGGTGAGAGGCACTGGTGGTGGAGCTGGCTGCTGGTGGATGCTAAGCACTCACTAATTCTTTTCGTCAACACCTATGCTTACAGACAGTCTTGTGTCAGCATATGAATCAGTTTGTTTATTTCCACTCCAATCCCTTTTCATCACAAATGATAACTGAGTCCTGTCCACAGTTACCATATTGTGCACATGACTGGCCTTATTGAAAGGAGCTGGCTGTAGGCCAAATGGAACACGGCTGCATGCACTGGGATCTGCATGTCATTTCTGGAACTTAGGGTACATCTAGACTACGTTCTTTTTTTGAAAGGAGATATGCAAATTTGGCACTAATTTGCATCTCTTCTTCCGATCGCTTTTTCGAAAGTGAAAGCAGTTTAAATGGGTTTTTTTTTAAAGAACCGAACCCCCCTTTTTTGAAAGAACCCTTCTTCCTTAAAAATGAGGTGTACAGGGTTCTTTCGAAAAGGGTGGTTCTTTAGAAAAAAACCCATCTAAACTGCTTTCACTTCAGAAAAAACCTCTTTTGAAAAAGTGATCAGAAGAAGATATGTAAATTAGCACCAAATTTGCATATCTCATTTCGAAAGAAGAACGTAGTCTAGATGTACCCTTAAAAGTGTTTCAATGGACAATCCTCAAGAAAGCTGGGTTGTCTGTGTGCACATTCAGGTCAATTTTGGCACTTAGCCCTGCTTTACAATTTTAACTAAACAAACACAGCATACTCTCTTGTAGAGAAAAAAAAAACCTAGGGCAGGAAGATTTAGTGATTTGACAAAAATACAGGTGGAGTCAGTGTCAGAGATAGGATTAGAAGGTACTTGCAGAAAACAATGGTTTTTCAATGATATTTCCATGGAATCATGATTTTAAAGCCAGCAGGGATGATTATAAACCGATAGTCTGACTTCCTGCATGACAGAGGTCATAGAATTTCACCAAGTGTTTACTACATTAAGGACATAACTTTTGAGCTAGAGCATATGTTTTAGAATGAGAGCTTTTCCCAGCTGTGCATCGGTCAAATTTGCCCTGCACAGAATCCCAACACAGGGCATCTGCAACAATTTTAGATCTCGAAGTAGTGCTTAAGTTGGACGTAAGTTGGTCATAGGACTTTTGTAGATGTCCTGCTTAGGGTGAATTCTCTCCCAAAGGGGCCTAATTTTGAAGTTTTTTAGCTTTCATGAAGATTTCATTCAAGACTTTAATGCCAAAGGAAATTTTATTTAGCTTGGTCTTTTCTCAAGGTCTTTTGAATTTAACCCAGTTACTTCAGTGGAGTTTTCTGGCATGAGCAGATGAAACAGAATTCACCACTGAGCTATGCATGACTTTTTGACAGATATAAACCCTCATGCATTTCAATACAGTGCTTTTACCACTTAAAACTCACAGTGACTATAGGAAGAATAAGTCGTCTGTTACTGCTATTCTTCTGTTTCTTGATATTTTGCTAAAATTTGATAGACAAACTAGAAATAAAAGATATCTCACACACTGGCAAAGCTATGTAGCAGATAAATAGGCAAATTGTGACGGCCCAAACCTGTGATACCATCTAAAATTAAAATATAAAGTTTGGTATGTTGGTGAAAAATGAGGGTGCCATTTATCTTAAAATAAATCAGAATGCAAGCATCCATATCAAATAACAACTGGCAATTACTGCTTTAGTCTCCTTTCCCCAAAACAGTTTTATTATCTTAGAATTTTAAATCTTGACCACAGTTCACTTCTCCACATTTTGTACCCCAAGGCTCATCTTATTCATAAATTCAGTTTGAACTTTATCTGATCTTTTGCTTTAAGGTTTTTGAACTCGATAAAACATTGGCTCTTTAAACAAAATAGTCCAGCTATCACATATCACCTTAAATATCTCTGGCTACAGCCAGCTATGAAAATGAATGATCTTTAATAATTATTTCAGTGGGGATCTCTATATTTTCATCTTGAAATTATAGGTACTGGAGGGTCCTGTAATTTTCCTGGACTTCAGACACCAAATTCATCTAGAAAAGGTAAATGATTAGAAGTTACTAGACAATGCAGCACATTATATTGATTTTTAGGATTAATGACTAGGATCATTCGGCACAGTCTTTAAATTGTGCACCCACTGGCATCTATTTAATTAATTTCCCCCCTTGCTTCTTGTGAACATTAAGCAACGTTCTTAAAAAAATCAACTTTGCTATAAAAATAGATTTCCACCTCCCCACTGCCCCAACTGAATACCTTTTATAGCTCCTGGCTGAAAAAAGACACATTTTCAGCTGAAAAAATAAAAGGAATGTGCCCCAATTACAAGCCAATTACACTTACAAAAACAACGCCAGACATTTAAAAATGCATTTCATAACCAGACATTTTTCATTTTTAATGCTAGTTAATAATGACCTAGTACCCTCCTGGTTGAAGACCAGCAATTTAAGAAGTGAAAAAAATTGTACAAGACTTCTATAGCTATCAGCTAAATGTTGATGGTAACTTGCAGACAGTTTTGAATCTATTAGGCAAACATAGTTTACATATCAGTAACTATGCTCAAAAAATTATTAGAACACAAATCTTTCTGCCCATCTGGCTCAGTTCCTTATATGACACCGATCAATGTAGTATGTAGGCAGGAGCATTTCTGCTTCCACTGAAGTCCATGGGAATTTTGCCATAGACTTTAAACAGGAGGTGGATTTAGGCTTTCCAGGTGCCTGGTATTTTACCTGAAAGTCTGGTCAAAAGCAAAACTTGGCAATGTCTGGTGAGACACCAAAAGTTCTGTTGCTGCAGAGGAAGGGGGTGGGAAGATGAGGAGGCATCAGGTCATCAACCCAAGCCAGCCCCTGTTCAGCCAGGAGCCACCTCCTACCTACACCTCATGGGTAGGCAACAAGGTCCATGTCAGGCTGCAGGTCCCGTCCCATAGCTGGACTGGGTGAGAGATGTGGAAAGGCTCTAGGGAGCAAGGAAGAGGAAAGGGGAGGAGTGAGCAGGGGCTGTGGATGAGGTAGAATAGGGATGGGGTCTGTTTTCGAGCAATTAAAAAGTTGGCAGCTTTAACTGGGCTTCTTTGGACCAGCACTAATATAAGCAAAATTGGACAGATCTCTCAATATATATATATATTTAAAGTAGGAAGCAGAACTGGAAACTAGAGCCAGGATTCTTCAGAATATAAAGTTAGACTCCTAAATAAATAGCTTGGACTTTCCAAGTCCGGAGAATCCATAACTTCAATGGGAGTCCTGGATACTCCACACCATTGAAAATGTTGACTTAACTGGCAGTAGAGACTTGGTGGAATGTATCTCATGACTGGAATACTGATATAGCTTGTTCGTGAAGGACAGCCAGGGAAAAAAGGAAGGAGATGTTACATCATACAAGCTTGATCGGCGGCCCAGAAGGAGGTGAGAGGAGGACCACTTGAAAGTCTCTGGGTGAAGATAAAAAGTTTGAGAAACAGGGACAATGCCATAGTCGGGGGTTGCTATCATCCACCACCTCAGAAGGAAGAGGCAACATTTCTAGAACAAACAAAATAAATATCCAAACCACAAAACTTGGTAGTAATGGGTGAGTTTAGCTAGCCAGACATCTGCTGGAAAACTAATACAGCAAAATACAAAATGTACTTAGAATGTACAGGGGACAGACATTTTAGTGACTAACAGGGAGGAACTGGCTGGAAATCTAAAGGTTGAAGACAACTTGAGAGAAAGTGACCATGAAATGACAGGGCTCATGGATCAAGAAGGAACAGTAGAATAGAGACAATGGACTTCAATAAACTCAGAGAATTAGTAGGTAACAGCATTTGAGAAGAAAATCTAAGAGAGAGCTGGCAGTTTTTCAAATCATATATTGAAGGTCTGAAATATTAATGACATAAAAATAAAAATAAAAAAGAATCCTACAAAAGGTCATTTGTTCACTGCATAGTTTCTCTGTTTTTCTCTGAGTCTTAGCATGTTTCTTTCTTTGTGACTCAGCCCTCTGGCTTGTTCACATAGATATAGTCCCTTCTACAGTCTCAAAGTCCCTTTAGACCAGATGTCCAGTTAGCATATCTCACATTCCTGTGCCACTTCCTAGCGGCTAATGGAGGAAACTGGACATCCCCCTCCCAGCACTACTCCAAATTCCAGCCTGGGGAATTTCCAATCAGCAGCCAAGATCAGAACAATCTCTATCTTCTGGTCTTTCTACTCTTTCCCTCAGACGCTTTCTACTCCACCTCCCACGGGCTTTCTACAGCTTTTGGGGGTAAAACCTTCCCTCAGGAACAGGATCCCAGGGGTTTCCTCCTTTTCACTTTCTAAGCCCACATTGTGACTGATGGCTTCCACACTATAGATCCTTTCTGCAGCAAGCTTCCTGGCTTAGTACCATAGCTAGCTTCTCACACAGTGGGGTGGGCTTTATCAGACATCAGTCAAGTCATACTCTTCACCAGATGCAATTGATAAAGTTAATTGGCCCTATGTGTGCCACTTTGACTCATTTAGGGCTGATGTGGGAAAATCCCATTCCAGGTGGGGGCAAAACTGGTAGAACGATGGTACACAATGGATAGTTGTCAATGGTTCACTCTCAGACTCCGAGGACATATATAGTTGGGTACTGCCAGAGTTAGTCCTAGGTCCAATACTATTCAATATTTTCACTGATGACTTGGATAATGAAGCAGAGAGGATGACAACAAGGAGGGAGGATTCAGGCAACAGAATTATAATTTAAAATGGCCTTGACATGTTGGGGAATTGGTGTGAAATCACACCATCAGATTGAAGGAAAGATGAATGCACAGTACTTCACACAGGAAGGAAAAATCAAATGCACAGCTACAAAGTGAGAAAAAACTGTCTAGACACTACTACTGCTGAGAAGGAGGTTACAGTGGTTCATATGGTGAATATGAATCAACAATGTGATGCAGTTGTGAAAAAAGGTAATATCATTCTAGAGTGTAGTAACAGGACTGACTTATGTAAGATATGAGACATAATTCTCCCAATCTACTCGGCACTCAGCTGGAATATTGTGTTCAGCCTTCGCTACCTCACTTTAAGATGAGGACAAATAGGAGACAGTCTAGAGCAGAGCAACAAAAATGATAAAAGTTTATCATAAAACCTGACATATAAGCAAAGGTTAAAAAAATCTGGGAGTCTTTAGTTTTGAGAACAAAGCAGACTGATAATAGCCTTCAAAGATACTAACGCTGTTATAAAGAGGACTGTGAACAATTATTCCTGCGTGCCCAGATTATTTTTTGGCATTGCAATTTTGTAAAATAATCATTTAATAATTAACTCCTTTAACAGCCCTAGCTGGATTCCCAGTTGCTGATCACAATTAATTTCCAGAACCTGAAGGAATATTTGAGAACAGTGAAGTACCTCAGACTGGCAGAATGACTTTTCACAGTTTTCATTCTTATGCCTTGCTATATATTATTTAAAAAAAGGTTTTAATAATGTAGGAGAAGTTGTATTTTAATTTGCACAACCCTCATTCACGTGGACACAACGGTCATGTCATTGGAGTTTAGAATAAGAATTGTTAATTTCTTGGAAAGCGTGGACTGCTAAGAATTTATCATATACCTTCATGGTGTGCAGAGCACACCAATGCATTAAGCAAATTATGTGGCTGGTTTCAGAGTAAGTGAAAGCTTTATCACATCAAAATGCCTTATTGAATATCATCAACCTTTCATCAGAGTGGGATCCTGGAGGAGATTGTCTTGGAGCTTTCTTCATAATATTTAAGAGTCGAGGGCCTGACTCTCTACTCCATTACAACAGCTTGACTACAAACTTCAGTGTAGTTTACTCGAGTTAAATGCATCTAAATCCAGAGTGAAGTATCACACCGTTACTTATCTTCTGACCAAATCATTATAGGCATAACAAAATGCTATACGATGAACCATGTTCATGCTTTTACCACTATTCAACAAAGCAAACCCCCAGAAATGCAATTATTTTTCCTCACTTGTGTGGTGGTGTGTGTTATCATCCCACAAAACCTCTCTCTAGGACTCTTACTATGTCTAAACTACAACCCTCTGTCAGCAGAGGGATGTAAATTAGACGTATCGAAAGTGCAAATAATGCAGGGATTTAAATATCCCGCTCTTCATTTGCATAATGGCAGCCACCGCTTTTTTTTCGAAATGGGGCTTTTCGAAAAAAAAACCCAGCAGTTTAGACAGGGCATTTTTGACAGAAATGCCCCATTTTGAAAGACCCTGTACTCCTCAAAAAATGAGGGTACCTCTATACTACACCCGTAGGTCAAAATAAGATATGTAATTTGAGCTATGCAAATTGTGTATCTTATTTCAATCTAATTCAGAAAAAGCTTATTTCAAAATTTGGCACTGTCTACACCGCGCCAAATTTTGACAAACTGCTATTCCAAAATGTCCCTTAATCCTCATGGACCGAGGGTTACAGGGACGCGGGAATGGCGTGCCCGTTATTTCAAAATAGACATGGAATAATTATTTCGGGATACTTCTGGTATCCTGAAATAGCACCACGGTCTGGACGTAGCCTCAGTGGGCACATGTCAGAAACAGTAAATCACTAGTACATGAGCTATTCTAAGATTAGTGGTTTATAAATTTGCAGAACAGATCATCAGAGTTATATTGGATATAAATAAAAGTCAGAGTTGATTTTGATGTGCTCAGCATGTTTGTAAAATAAATGATGAAGGTTTGCACAGGCATGAGCTACTAAAGAACGGAAAATGTGCATTGTACAGTGCATTCCTAGGAACTTAGTTGGTTCTATAATTTGCACCTCAACTCCACAAGAAGAAGAAAGCAGATGAAAAAAGAATCTTCATCAATTCAATGATTTTTGTTTGGCTTTGCTTAATTTTTTACCAAATGTCAATTCTCAGAATATTCAGGCTGCAGTTAAGATGATAGAATAAATTGGTGTTTAGGTCCCATTTGTATTTGGCATGGAAACCTAGGACACAGAATAACAAACATACAGAATAAACCATTGTCCAATAGTAAAGAATGAAATTTCCATCAACTTCCTTAAAAGAGGCTGGCTTCCATCTTTCCAGCTGTGTGATAGTGCTCTTTTGCATATGTGAACCTAGACAAACAGGGTAATAGAAATGGTAATTTGATTTTATGTTGAATTTTATGAATAGGGATCTCAAAATGCTTTACAAAGGAAGGTAATTATCATCATCATACTTTTACTGAAAAGGAAACAGAGAGAGGTGAAGTGTCTTGCCCAAGGCCACAAAGCATGTCAATGGGAGAGCCAGGGGAAAGCACACAGACAATGGGCAACAGAAACACAGTAAGGGCAAAGAACATTAAGGATCTAGAGCATTTGTCATGCAACTAGGGAAGTAGCTAGTTACCGGAGGAGGGCACAAAGAGGTCACTAGGCCCAGATGTGATTATAATCCAACTGGCACAGTTATCTAAAGAATAAAGATGGTTTAAGTCTCAAATCTGGAACCAATTAAAATTTCCCCAGTGTCTGTAGGTGTTTGTGCTGGGAAGGATGTTTAATTTAGCTCATTACAGTGGCAGGATCAAACAGTGGAGTTCATATCTGAATGCAAGCATAGCCAATGTATGGGGGTGTATGAATCTGGGACTTTGTTTTGTACCCTGTACTACTGCAAAGTGCTGAATGAATGAATGAATAATAATTATAATAAACAATACATGTTTGAGGGACTTTACTACTCTTGGTTTCAGTAAGTAAATCTGTTAAAACACTGGCATTGTCTCTTTAATATAACTTATAAAAATGAATGTAACAAAGTATTACTAAAGATTCTTCAAAGTTAAAGAAAAGAAACCCTCTGAAAAAAAGCAACCCACTGAACCTGTTCCTCATGAGGTGTTTTTTGTTATATGTACAGAATTTTTCTTTTTAAAGTTCGCCTATTATGTGTTAGCACAACTTATCCACAAGCACACTGATTATCTCCTTGCCTCAGGCGTGCCCAGGAGCCCATCGTTTATCGGGGAACTGAAGAAGCAGTTACGCAAGGATGTGAAACATGTGTCTTTTGGTCCATACAAATGTATCTTTTCTTGGTGCACTATGAACTCAGTTTCAATAGCTCATTTGGATAACAGAAGCAAGATGCTGAAATAATGCTGTGTTTAAATGAAAAGCATCTAGAAGACACGATAAAAATGCACGAAGGAATGGTGTGATGGGGCAGCACGGCCCCGCACTTGCGCTGCGAGCCACAGAGAGCCGGCGCCACGGCTCCGATCAGCTGATGGGTGGCCGGCGCCGTGCCATGCATCCAATTGGCGGCAGCCCGAAGATGACGACAGGGAGGCGGGTCAGGCACCCGTGGGAAATGACGTGCCCCTAAGTCATCCTGGGGGGAATAGCGACATAGACGCGGCGAGTACGAAAGGGAGGATGTTTCCAGGAAAGGGGGAGGACACACAAACGGCTGAGGGAGAACCTCACCGGGACAGAGGGTCAGCGGAAGGAGTCTGAGAGACCCCGTGGGCGTGAGGTAATGCCCCGGGAATACATAGAGGACCCCAGGACCTGGGAACAGGTACAATTAAGGAGACGGAGGAAGGAAAGGGCCCAGAGCAGGTGTAGGAGAACCTGAGGACTGGCAAGTTGCAGGCAATGGCCCCACCAGTCTAGACAGGAGTGAGCGGATCCCTTGTCTTAGGGCCCTGGGGTGGGGCTCGGAGAGTAGGTGGGCCCAGGCCCCCTCTCCCCCGCCCCGGGGCGATTGCTAAAGCCGAGAATTGGGTCGGAATTGTGCAGTGATAGTGGAAGGACCCCGAAGGGCGGCCCCTCTGTGGTGGTGTCAGGAGCGGGAACCCTGACGGAACCAGAGAAACCTGGGGATTGCCCCAGAAATTAGGCACCCCCAGTCTCCCGTGGGGTGATTCTAGGGAGCGATCCCGGACATATGGAAAATAAGGAACCCACTGAGCATTCAAACAACAAGTGTAAAAGGGGAGAAATGTTAAATAGAATGTCGAATGTATAATGGTACAAAGTGCAGCTTAGTCAATCAGTAAAGAAAATGTACAGATGTGAAGATATTTAGCTCTACAAGTGATATTTAATAACTAGCTTTTTTCACAGGCTTATTGACTAAAAATAAAGCAAATAATTCTGTATTTCATAATGATCCCACATTTAGTTCTCCCTTATGACAATGAAAAAACAAAGAGGTCTTCAGCATCATTTGGTTTCATTATTTAAATAGTAATGTATTATCAGTATGGGCGGCTGTCATAGAATCTAAATAGGAACCTGATTTGTGTACATTAAACCCCATATATATTTTCACGTCCTTATTCAATACTCATTGAAATTAGAGTCATCTGAAGAAGTGAGCTGTGCCCACGAAAGCCCATGGTACCATCTACGTGTTTTGTTAGTCTTTAAAGTGCTGCCAGACTATTTGTTGTTTTTAAAGTTTTTCCTGTTAGGGTGTGTCAAGACTACATCTCTCTTTCAACAGAGGGATGTAAATTAGGCACTTCGAAATTGCAAATGAAGCTGGGATTTGAATGCCATGGCGCTCTTTCGAAAAAGCGCTCTTTCGAAATTGAAACCGCAGTCTAGACGCAGTTCTTTCAGAAATAGAAGCTTTTTTCAAAAGATCCTGTAAACCTCATTTTTAGGTTTACCTCATTGAAAAAGGCTTCTATTTTTGAAAGAACCGCGTCTAGACTGCGGTTTCAATTTCAAAATAGTGCTTTTTCAAAAGAGCGCCATGACGCAATTATGCAAATGAAGCATGGGAAATTCAAATCCCAGCTTCATTTGCAATTTTGAAGTGCCTAATTTACATCCCTCTGTCGAAAGAGGGATGTAATCTAGACACACCTACAGACTAACGTGGCTACCCCTCTGAAACTTTTGAAATTAGAGAGTTGTCCACTGGCTTCAATGGGTATTGGATTGGGTCTATAAAATGGGTAACTGTGAACACAAACTTGCAGTGAAATGCACACTTATATGTCAAAATATCAGTGGTTTGTGCATTTGCAAAGAGATGCAAACATCAAAACTTCAGGATCCTTTTTTAGAGGCCAAAAAAATCTGTTCTATGATATGTAAGATTGCTCACTATAAACAGAATATTTCAAAAGTTTCCAAGGAGTGGAAAAAATATTAAAGGAGCACAAATTAAAATTTAGCTTTAGTTCAGAATTTTCCTATGTTAGTTGGTTCAATTAAACCTTTATCCTTCCTCAAATGTACTCCGGTGAAGATTAAAACTTTAATACTATTCTTGGAAGAAATGCAGTTGTATAATCAGCTATGTAATCAAAAAGAACCAGAGTTGAGCAAAGTTTCTATAATAAAATAAAAAATACTGAACCTTATGCCTGAATGCATTGTGACAGACCTTCCTCTCCCCCATGCTTTATGAAATGGGCTTATGGACATGAATATATATAACTCAAAGGTGTTTTGAGCGAATTATTTCGTGTAACCCATCAATCTCATGTCATGATCTGCTGGTTCTTTTTATCTTACTTTGACGTATGTATCATTTGTGTGTGTAAAATTAGACATATGGAGTAGGGAATATGTTGTGGGTTTCAAATGTGTGAATGAGGGACATAGAGGGTGTTACCCTCATGATGAGCAACTGTTAAACAATCTCTTTTGTCCTTAAGACTGAGCAGGGGTTGTTAGGGAGTGGCCTCAATTCTTTAACAAAAAGAATAGGAAAGTAGAGGCCTTGGTCTTTTGGCTGGGCTGCACCTGAAGGAAAGGAGCCTAAGAACCTAGGGTGGAGAGACAGTCCTGGTTTGGAGGAGCAGCTAGAAAAGAGGTTTGAGTAAGTCTGGACTGAGGTTTCAGTGTAGAATTGGCCAAGTGTTTTTGTTTCTTTTGATTTGTAACCTACTTTGCTCTGCCTGTTCCTAATTAAATCCTGCTTCTTCTACTTAAGAAAATCATGTTTATTTTCTATCAAACCCAGTGTAAATAATTGTTACCTGGGGTGGCAACCAGTGTATACATTCCCCCTTTCATTGTTAAAGGTGGCTTACCCTTATCTAATTCTTTGGGGTTTGATGCCATCTGGGGAATGGTATCCAAGGAAGCTGAGCCCTAAACTGCATTCTCCTTGGACCTGAAGAAGCTCAGTGTCTGTCCTGCTTCTCAGTGGGGGCAGGTACCTTAGGCTGGAGGCTTGGCTGGGGGAGACTAGCGGAGCTGGCCCAGCAGGACCGGGCAGTGAGGAGCCCCAGAGAGTGGGAAGGCAAGTGGCAGTGGCTGTGTCAGCACTCCAGGAGTCACCCCTGAGGGGTCATCTGTGACTGAACCCCGTCACAGGCGTCTCCTCAATAACTGTAGTGTTGCCAAATGAATAAAAGTACACCAACTCCTATACCCTCCCCCACTTGTTCCTCCAGTCCCTTCAACCCAAAAAAGAAAAACTGGGAAGTATAATGGAAATTTCACATACTTTCGGATTTCTTCCTGAAGATCACAATTAGTTTATGACAAGAGTAGATTTAGGCATTAAAGGGGTACTTTGATAGTTAGGTTGGGTGCAGGAGCGGTCTGAGGGTTCGAAGTCTGGCTGGGAGGTTGGGTGCAGAAGTGAGCTGGGGGAGGAGAGGGGTCTTCCCCGGATGTTGGGCGCAGAAGCGGGGTGAAGGTGCAGGATCTCAGTGGGAGGGGGATGGAGGTACACAAATCATACCTGGAGGCAATGATGGGGGAGGGGGGACTTACCTGGTTCCATGCCTCCTGCCACTCTCAGGCAACACCTTCCTCCCTCCTCCCTCCCGCTCCCATTGGCCATGATTCTAGCCAAAGGTAGCAGCGGGGAAAACCTCCATGCAAGCGGTTTCCTGTGCTGCCATTCTCCCAGCCAGGAGGAGGGGGAGTGCAGCACGTGGATCCCCCCACAAGCCGGATCTGGCCCATGAGGCTCACCCTCCCACCCCCGCAGCGGGAAGCCGATGTTGGCACTCCAACCTCACGAGGAGGGGGGCGCAGGGCTGGAGCGCCAACACAGATTCCCCGCTGTGGGGGGGGGAGGGGGAGGGCAGTGAGGCCTGAGCTCATGGCCCATATGCGAGATGGTCACACCCTCCACTTTTGTAAACTAATATGACAGGCTAAGTTTGCTGAGTGAAAATGCTCCTGTTTCTACCAAACCAACTTGAGCAATGTGCAGATATGGATGTGATCATTTTTACCTATAAAGAGGTGTGAGGTGGGGAATTTACATCGACATAGGTACATTGCTCAGGGGTGTGAAAAATCCATGACTGAGCACTGTAATTAAGCCATCGTAGACAGTGCCAGGTTGACGGAAGAATACCGCCTACTCAGGAGGTCGATTAACTACGCTAATGGGAGAATCCCTCCTTTCAGTGTCTATAGTGCCTACAATGAAGAGCTATACTGACACAACAGTGCAGCTGCAGTTTCACCACTGTAGCATTTCAAGTGAAGACGTGCACTAAAACTACAGAAGGAAAAAGAGAAAAAATGTGGCCCAACTAATATAAAACTGATCTGTTTCACTAAGGACATCCACAGTATTATTATGACAATTATTTTATTTCTCCCTCATCATTTCAGGGACAAGGATTTAAGTTCAATTTTATTATAAATAACCAGAAAACCTACTTAATGAATGTTAAGCTTATATGTTAAAATCTCAAAAATTAAGTTTCCAAGAGGATAATTCACTGTGTCATGTTATACTGGAGTGTGTAGTCCAGGGGTTTTCAAAGTTGGGTCACGGACCCATCCAGGTAAGTTGTTGGTGAGCCGTGAGACGCTTTGTTTATCGAAGTGTCCCTGGACACGGAGCTTCGCAGCTCCCATTGGCTGCAGTTCACTATTTCCAGCCAATGGGAGCTGCGAGGCTCCATGCCCATGGATGCTTAGATAAACAAAGCGTTTCGTGGCTCACCAGCAACTTTCCTGGATGGGCCCGCAACCCAACTTTGAAACCACCTGGACAGTAGTCTATTTTGCTAGATGAATTTTTATCTTTCTGTATTATAAAATGCATACCTTAAGTATACATTTCTTGCAATTTAGTTAAGCTAATGTGTTTGTTGAAACCTTGTATTGCATTATTTCCTTGTGAGTGATTTTGTCTGTGCAAACTTAATGATGAAATAACATCTTTTGGCATTTGGTTTCCTAAAATGCTTGTGTAAAAGTAAAATAAGTGGTATTAGTATGTAAGTGGCCCTAATTAAGTTTCCACACCATAAGATGGTGAATATGGTTGTGAGGTCCTAGTCTTAAAATGGAAAAATTGCAAAATTTCAAGCTGAGACAGTTAAGGGCAAGAGGCCTTACACCTGAGGTGCACTCAGCGGGTATGTCTAAACTACATCCCTCTGCTGAAAGAGGGATGTAAATTAGGCAAACTGAAAGTGCAAATGAAGCGGGGATTTAAATATCCCATGCTTAATTTGCATAATGGCGTCCGAGCGCTTTTCCGAAAAAGGGTTTTTCGCAAGTGAAAGCGCCATCTAGATGTGGCTCTTTCAAAAAAAAAAACCCTTTTTTGAAAGATCCCATGCACCTCAAAAAAAGACTTCTTGCGCAAAAACCCTGCAGTGCAGACATAGCCATAGAAAATTGGCATCACACCTACTTAGATGCTTGTAAGGATTCTAGTAGGTGCCTAACTGCATCTTTCAGCTAAATAACTGAAAATCTGGCCCTTAAGAACCAAAGTGGTGTTGGCACTTGTTCCTAAGTTTCAAGCCTCTTTTGAAAATGGGACATAGGCAAAGCTGAAGATTTCACCTTGAGCACAGAAAAATTCCGTTCAAAAGGGGCATATTCCAGAGAGTTACGAAGCCATGAAAAATGGAATGTGTGATCAAAACTGATTTGTTAAAAGGACAGTAGGCACCTCACAACTACTGATGCCTATAATAAATTGGATAATGAAATCATATTGGTAGCTCATTAAATTAGGTTTTCTTTATTATGTGGGTTAGAATAGTGCCTAAAAATCAGAGCTTAATGCAATGTAAAAAATTAAAAAGAAAAAGACAGTCATTGTTCAAAGAACTTCTGCACTTGCTCTGTCTTTTCTATATAGAATGAAATTGACTTGTATAACTCAGCAGGTCAATGTAAGAACCAGAACCAGAATCTAGCTTTCCTGTGTCTCAGTCCAATGCTCTGCCTAGTACACCATGAGTTTCCTGAGTCTCAGTCCAATGCTCTGCCTAGTAGACAAACTTGCCTCAAATATGTTGAAAGAATTCATTTCAAAGTGAAGCAGTGTGCATGTGTATGTTCATTTTTAGTACCAGTTTCATTTTCAACATAAATTCCTGTGGTTCCTACTTCAAACATTCAAAACGCATGCAACTGCAAGTTTGGAAAGCCATTTTCTTTCTCGTTCTTCACTCTTCCAAAATAAGCCTCTCACAGAAAGCCGTAGACAGCTCTTAATATTAATCTTGTTCATGGACAAATTTACCTTGGAGACCTTTTAAATACTCATTCCAATTGCCTGTGTTCAAGTGGAAATCAAATATTACAGATACAGTGGAAGCTCCCAGCTACACCAAAGCAATAAGTCTGCTGTACAACTTTCTCACAGGGGGATCTTTGAGAGTTTCAAGTGCTTTCTTTTTTATTACCTCAAAACAATTATTTCTGTAGTTAGAACACAAAGAGCCTTCTATGGATTAAAAAAAATCTCTTCCAGGTTTATCCTTTATTAGAACATTATACCTTGGAAAAATGCCAAGAAGGAATCTAAACATCTCATCTTCAATTCACCAGATTTGACACATCAGTGCACTTACAGCAACTTTCATTATCTGTGTTTTAAAGGTGCATTTAATAAAAAGTGCATGTTTAGTAAGGGAATGTTCCTACATACATGCAGAGTTTGATTTAAGCTAACAGCTAAGGGGAAAAATAAAACAAAGTTGTTTGCACATGAAATTTCATGAATGTGCATGTCAATACTATAACTGCCCACACAAATAAAGAACATATTTTTCACAAAATATATCCCTAAAAGAGATAAACATGTATAACTTGACTATGTGAGACCAAATGCAGGAACAAGACAACTGTCTAAAACCATGAAGGCTATGCATACCAAAGGAGAGGCACAAGTAGAAGAAAAAGAATGAAATTACAAATAGGAAAAGTTAATGTGATTGAGGAAAGACTGATAGTGAAATATTAGGCACTGGAATAGCCTCCCAAGGGACATGACCAATAAGCATTATCACTTGGATCTTCCAAAATGAGATATAGATTAACACTAGAAAAATGCACAATAGGTAACAAAGGATAAGTTAGGCAAAGAGTGGAGACCTGATGATCTAATGACTCTTTTCATCTATAATTTCAATCATTCTATGACAGAATCCCATAAATCAGAAACCTTTATTTGCTAATTCACTGTAAATGTAAAAACTCTCTTAGTCTAGATCAATGAACCTCAAAAATAAAGTTTACGTGTCTTCTGCTTAGGTAGACATATGCTTCATCAAAGACATTTATTGCCTAATTTGTTTTAAACTGCTTCATATTTCTTCACTCTCCCACTGCTGTGCTCTTGTAATCATAAAAACTTTATCCTAAAAAAGGCAATACAAAATAAATTCAACTAAAACATGATGATTTAAAAACCTACAGTACAAATAAATAAAATAAACCCTTCAGGTTACAATTCTGTGGAAAAGCTCAGTCACTTCTGATCCTTTGAGAATGAAGGATTGTCCTATTATATTCCCTGTCTTAACTGTATATTGCACTCTAAATGTTGCATGTCATTTTCTGACTCGCTACTATATTGTGAAAAATTATTGGAATTATAGAGCTTATGGAAAGAGCTCTCTGACAGCTGGTTCATAATTGAACTGGGTATGGGAGTAGCATTCCTCTCTTACCTTATTCCAAAAGATGGATTATCACCCTCTCTTAAATGAATAGGAGCAGCAGAGTCAAATTCATTATTGACCCCACCCACAAACCAATGAGGCTGTGTCTAAACTACATCCCTTTTTCGATAAAGGGATGTAGATTAGGCACATTGATATTGCAAATGAAGCCGGATTTAAATATCCTGCGCTTCATTTGCATAATGGCGGCTGCTGCTTTTTTTTGAAACGGGGCTTTTTCGAAAAAAACCCCGGCAGTTTAGATGGGGCATTTTAGACCGAAATGCCCCGTTTCGAAAGATCCATTGCTTCTTGTTCTATCCTCAGAGGCCAAGATGAACAAGTTTTCTCCCTCCTCCTTATGACACCCTTTTAGATACCTGAAAACTGCTATCATGTCCCCCCTCAGTCTTCTCTTTTCTAAATTAAACAAACCGAATTCTTTCAGCCTTCCTTCATAGGTCATGTTCTCTAGATCTTTAATCATTCTTGTTGCTTTTCTCTGGACCCTCTCCAATTTCTCCACATCTTTCTTGAAATGCAGTGACCAGAACTGGACACTATACTCCAACTGAGGCCTAACCAGCGCAGAGTAGAGTGGAAGAATGACTTCTCGTGTCTTGCTCACAATACACCTGTTAATGCATCCCAGAATCATGTTTGCTTTTTTTGCAATAGCATCACACTGCTGACTCATATTCAGCTTGTGGTCCACTATAACCCCTAGATCCCTTTCTGCCGTACTCCTTCCTAGACAGTCGCTTCCCATTCTGTATGTGTGAAACTGGTTGTTCCTTCCTAAGTGGAGCACTTTGCATTTGTCTTTATTAAACTTCATCCTGTTTACCTCAGATCATTTCTCCAATTTGTCCAGATCATTTTGAATTATGACCCTATCCTTCAGATTAGTTGCAACCCCTCCCAGCTTGTATGATCTGCAAACTTAATAAGCATACTTTCTATGCCAATATCTAAACCGTTGATGAAGATATTGAACAGAGCCGGTCCCAAAACAGACCTCTGCAGAACCCGACTTGTTATACCTTTCCAGCAGGATTGTGAACCATTAATAACTACTCTCTGAGTACGTTATCCAGCCAGTTATGCACCCACCTTATAGTAGCCCCATCTAAGTTGTATTTGCCTAGTTTATTGATAAGAATATCATGCGAGACCGTATCAAATGCCTTACTGAAGTCTAAGTATACCACATCCACCGCTTCTCCCTTACCCACAAGACTTGTTATCCTATCAAAGAAAGCTATCAGATTGGTTTTACATGATTTGTTCTTTACAAATCCATGCTGGCTGTTCCCTATCAACAAAGGCTTGTTCCATCAACTTCTATTTTCCCTACCTCTGGAATTTGCTTAGATAGCTGTGTAACCCCTCCCTGCAGTTGGTCAACTCCTTTGCCTACCATATAACAACTAACAAAAATGACGGACCCCAGCATTTACCAGAAATCCCAGGGAGTCGGGGAGGGAGTTAAGGAGGGACAAAATAGATTTGAAACACCTGCTGAGGCTAAAAGAGAGGGGTCTGCATGGGGTTATATGCTCAGACAGCTAGCTAGGCCTATAAAGAGCCAGGACTGCAAAGCCCTTCAGTGGGAAGGGCAGCCTGACTGAGACAAACATTAATCTTGTTTTCAGATTTGAGCATTTTCCCAAGGGACACCATCACAGGGAGGGTGGGAACATTTGATAATTTGATCCTTTGGTAATTTCTGTAATATTCTGTACAAATGTTATTGAATTAAATTAAGCCTTATTGAATTAAGTATCCCAAGGGGCTCACTGTATTAGCAATGCAAAAACAAGTGTGTTCATGTGGGATTGTAGATAACTTCTCAAGGAGATGTAGCTAATACAAGACATGAGAAGTGTCAAGAACTTCAAATGACTCTGAAACAATGTGCTGGACATTGCGGGGAGGGGAAGGCAACTTCTCATCTCTAGACCCATCCTTTTGGAGCTGTGCTCTGAAGAGAAACCCATTGTCTGTTGACCACCTGTTACAAAATCAGAGGCCTACTCTTGATAAAAGAATGACTCTCAGATTTCTGGATATGGGCTTCTCTTGAGCTGTTACAAACTTGCAACCACAGAAAATCCCCTAGGTAGGGACAAAGAATCGTTCACCAGGCAAAGCCCTTGCTAGAGTTGGTGTGATTTTTGCAAAGCTTTTTACCATAAGAATAAATATGCCTTCTTTAAAACAGCTGTGGGATAACTCAGCTATGGCAAGCACTATTTATAGTCTCTAAAGAGAAGACAGGCCTTTGTCTGCAGAGGAATTTACAATGTAGGCAGACACATGTGCAGCCTGGTACAACCCCAGTCAGGTGGGAGAAAGATGTGGCTCTCCACCTAAGAGAGGTGATGGCTTCCGGAGGGTGCTCTTGCTGGACCACAGAGAGGAAACAGACGTGCAATTGTCCTGAACTGTGAAAATAGGTATAAGGCATCACAGCAAAGAACCCAGGACCAATCCTTTCCATGGGGAAGGAAGAAGGCACTTCAATAATAGACACCAGGAAGGTGGCCTGAGTCACACCTCAAAAGAGGTGCTACAGTGATTAAGGGATAGTTGGTTTGGGAGTTAGTGATATCACAGGAGATCTCTGTTCTTTTCCTGTGTGATCTCAGGGTAGAGGTCTGATTTAGAAAATATTCTATTTCAAATATTTTATATAGTTTTGAACTGCAGTAAGATCCTGAGATAGGTGCTATTGGGATATTTGATTGAATAAATCCTTCTTATCCTCCTAAAGATAATATTGTACAATGCAGCTGTGGCTGAGCTCCATTGAAGACCCTCACACGAATGCTACTGAAGTGTGGGTTTTTATTATGCTATGCTATTCCACGTTGTCATTCTTTCAGCAGAGGTGAGTTGTTTATCCCTATTGCAGATAAGTTTGTAAATTGTTCTTTTTACTGTTGAAAGTCATCATTTTCGTTATGGCATTATTTTCAGAGGCAAAACTGCTGCATATTCACTTGTGAACAGGAAAATTTCAGGCACCGAGCTTGCATTGTCATATAATCTAGCAGCAAAAACAAATTAAGTCTGCTCCTGCTGGATGTAAAGGATTCAGATTTAATTATAAGAAGGCCAGCATAGCTTAAACAGGATATTTGAAAGATTACAGCGTTCTAATTCTGATTTGACCAGACACCCGGGATCAGTCTCTATGTCTGAGGATATATATTACTAGATCACTTATTACCTCTTGGTTCTGCTTTCCTGAATGTTTCAGCCATCCCTATATTCCTTTCAGGATCTCATGAATGTCTGGGTAAAGGAATTTGAAATCAACTAAATATGACAGACAAACAAGTTAGGGTAGTGGATTGGGTGTTGATGTTGATTTTTGTTGATGTTGTTTTTGTTTTTTATGCTTTGTGTCTCCTAAGTAGAACTCTTAGCCATTATTTTCATAAGGTTTTGGAGAAGGTTTCAGTACATCATGGCAATCCAATAAAGGTTGAACAGATTTCGCACAAAGAAAGTTCCAGGGTCCTCTCCTTTCATGTGGAAACAGTGGGCTGCACAAGCTGAAAGTAATTAAAATCCACTTTGAATTCCTTTATTTCCTCAGGAGAGGAAAAAGAGCACAGGAGCAATATCATGCTTTTAATGTAGTCATTTGCACCAGCGCACAGTAGATGTAAAATGCTACCAGATCTCAATGATAACTATTTAAACCCATTTGGCACTAATGTAAATAACTACACTAAAGCCACATTTATACTTACCGCACTGGAGATTGATCTAAGATTCGATTTAGCAGGTCTAGTAAGGGTCTTCTAAATCGAATGCTGAGGGCACCCCCAGTTGGCACTGGTACTCCTACTCCTCGCAAGGAGTAAGGGAAGCCAACAGGAGTGTTTGCTCCCATCAACTTCCCACTGTGAAGACGGTGCTAAGCTCAGCTAAAGTTACAAAGACTCCAGGTACATTATTTACATAAATAACATAGCTGGAGTTGTGTACCCTAAGCCGACCTTCTAGGTCTGTATAGAATTGGCCTAAGTGAAAGACCATTGTGAATTGGGCCTATAGTTTTTAACCCAGAAACTGACCTTTTCCTTGCCTCGATCTACCACAGTCCTAGTCACATTGCCAGCCATTTCTAGCAGGCTCTAGGAGATAGTCTGTACTTCCCCTTCTATGCTCCTGGAAGGGTAACAAACACCATGTATATCCTGCCTCATCAATGAAACATTCCCTCCATGGGAAAAAGAAAACAATATGGTACGCCTGGGTCTTTTGAACTCCTCAGCCCCTTGCCCATCTTGGCATTCAGGTGGGTTCAGACAGTACATTAATTCCAATAATCTAATTAGGTATCTACAACTAATTTCTGGACACCTATCAAAATTCATAGCTTCTCTCTAAACCTCTCTGTTTTCCCACTCATATCAAGTGTGCTTGAAGAAGCATGTGCAAAACACAGCATTCCCTAATACTGTATGGTGGATAGCTATCTCTGAAGTCATTCTGTGCCTTCTGGACAGATTCACCTGTTACCATAAATGTGTTTTATTGTTTGTGTGTATGTGTGTGTGTGCGTGCATGCATGAGAGAGAAATGTATGGTATTTTACATAATAGGAAAGGAAAAGCTCCACATATAAAAATAGGATACCTCTGATGGTCACCCAGGAGAATATGTAGATTCCAGTGATACAGAGAGTTTTTACATTCACTCCTGGAGAAAATAAGGGGAACTAACATATGTATTTCAACTGTCTCCTTTTCTAGGGCTTTGACTTTAATGGCACAGTATAGGAAAACATATAAGTGATAATATCTATGCAGCTCTCTCTCATTTTCTTATAGCTTTTATGATTGAAATAACTTTGTTTTCCTCCTTCAGCAATTTTGAGTATAGGTTGAAACTCTCTAGTCTGGCACCATCCATGGTCTGGAATGATTTTAGTTAGCCAGCAGTCCACTTCTCATGGGTGTGGTCAAGTTTCCCACAGTCCCATAAAATTTGTTTACAGATACCAGTCCTGGCTCTAAGTATTATGTGTGTTATTTAGCTCTAAATGCCGTCTAAGAGCTCAGTAAGCAGTGGAAGTATTGGTAATGCTGCTAGATAATGTTGACCTCCCAAGGTTCAGCAAATTCTGTGGTTCAGCCTTGTTCAGGTCCCGAGGGTGCCATACTAGAGAGGTTCAACCTGTACTAGAAACTCCAATGAGCAAATATGCCTTTTCCTCCATGGAAGAAAGGGTACAATACTGAACAATGATTTCATGTACTGTGTACAGAAACTGTACTATATTTTACCAAGAAGTTGACAGGCATGCATTCATTTCAAATGTGGGGTTTTTTCCTCCACAATCTCAAGATGTGATACAATTTCAGTGAGAAGACTATAGAAATCAAGCAAAATTTTCAGTCATGTAAAACAATACAGTTTAGATAACTAGCAGCATTGTTGACAGCCTAGTATCAATCCTCGCTGACTGCATTTCCTCCCTTTATATTTCATAGGGTATGTTTATCACCAAAATGTTTGGCTATATTACTTTTTTGGCATCCAAAATTTATTTATTTAGCATCTAGAGTGCCCAACAGATCGTTCTTAAGTCACAGCACTTTAGCACTAAACTGGCTTTGAGAGGCATCCTGTTATTTTTATTTATCATATATATTGGAATAAATATTAAATTATACTTACTTGAATTCAATAGTGTTCTTTTTATGGTATCATGAGGGTTTTCAGTTTCTTAACAGTGAAGAGTTACAAGCTTTTTATATGCTCCTAATGGATTTTTCTGTATTTTCTGTATAACTTCTTTGCTCCAAAAACTTGAATTGTGTTGTGATAGCAAAACCAAGCCTGTTGCTTATTGAGTTTTAATATAACTAGCAATTAAAGGAAATCTCACAACCTATGTATTTTAGATTTCTGAATAAATAAACAAAAAGATGGGAGAGGTAAACCGAAAGTTAGTGTTATTCAATAGAAGTCAAGCTGAGTCCTATAATAAAGAATAGTTGGTAGGACAGGAGGCATTTCACAACTCTGGGAATGAATTGCTAAACTTGCATATATATTTTTTTACCAGTGTTAAGAAAATACTGAAAATGTCAAAGCCATGTAAATCTATATGCTGTGCCATCAAAATGTAGATGAATTTTCTAAAACTAATAGCATCAGTTCAATACCTCTGAGGATGCTAAAAGAACATATTGTCAATGTATCCATCTGTATAAAAAACAATTAAAATATAATGGTAAGAAATGTCAGAGAAATGGAACTAAAAACATTACTGTCTTATTTTTTTTTTACTAAAACACACAATAAAAATAAAGTACAACTACAAACTTTGCAAATGCTGTAAAAATTTTATAACATTCTACATGCCATTGGAAAATCAACAGAAGAGAGACATCCTTGTAGTTCATAACTCAAACCAAGTGTATCTAGAGACAGTGTAGGAATGACTTGCCATTGTGTTCCTGATTCAGTAACTTCTTTTATAGTGAGTAAATAGTTCCAATGACTCATTTTATTTTCACTGTGTTTCAGCTGAGAAAAAAAAACTTGTCATAATGAACAAATAGACATTTATAACAGACACTCACACAGCCACATGTAGCAGATTATTTGAATGGACACATCATTTTGGCTGGGCCTTTACCATCTGTTTCACTCTCTGATTACCAACATAAAAGAAAGTAGAATTCATAAGTGCATTATAAAATGATGCTACTCATTGGCATGTATGTGTGTGATCTCGCCATGCTTTTTTATGCATCAGAAACAAATTACTAGGAAAATTCTGCTCACTCTGCTCTGACATGCAGACTATTGTACAGGCCTCTAGAATTCAGGGTAAGGGGACTATAATGTAGTCTCCCTAACATTTCTCATTCTAGATTTGTTGTGAAGCACATTATTTGAGTTGTTATTGACTTTAATACCCAATACCCAAGGGAGAAGCATCCATGACTCTCTTTATAAATGAACAATTATTTGCTTTATTGCTGGCAATAGCTAATTGTGTGCCATGAAAAGTGTGTGTGTGGACCTTTTCTTGCTCTAAACATGCAGAATGTCTTCAATATCAGACACTATACCTACTGGATTACTAGCTTTGTGACTGATCATAAAAACAATTAGTAATTCACAAACTGCCGGCATTATCTTTTCTATAGCTTTATCAAACTCTTTATAATGCTAAGGGACTCCTATTAAATCTCTTTCTCATAAGCACTTTCTCTTAATTCTCCTTGGTCCATGAAGGGTGTATATAGACTACAGGGTTTTGTCGACAAAAGTGGCCTTTTGTCGACAAAACTATACCTGCGTCTATGCTATTGCCGAGTTCTGTCAACATAACATCAACAGAACTCGGCAGTTTTGTCAATGGTGGTAAACCTCATTCTACGAGGAATAAGGCCTTTTGTTGACAGAGTTCTGTCAACAGTAGGTGTTATTGCATCTACACTGTCCTTTGCGTCTACACTCTCATGTCGACAAAGTGGCTTACTTTGTCGACAGAACTGGATGTAGTCTAGACACTCTTTGTCGACAGAAGCTTTGTTGGCAGTATCTGTCGACAAAGCCTCTGTTGACAAAAGCCTGTAGTCTAGACATACCCCTATAGTCTGACTGACGGGGAAAGGCATGAGCTCCATTTGCATGGTTACAGGAATTTCCAACTTGTTATTATGTGTCTATGTAAACAGTCAACTGTGAAGGTCTTAAAATGGGAGGCAAATGCTAATCAGCAAAATGGCAACTACCAATTTGCATGGGGATGTCCTAATGGCTCAACAACCTGAGCTGATATATGATATATGAATGGAAATCGATCTGATATATGAAACTGATATATAAATGGAAATCCATTTATTCTCAGACATAACATTTCTGGACATTCACATTTCCAGAGATAGTGTCCTTGTGCCAACCTGACCAGCATCTTTCTGTGCTCAAAGTACCACAACTTCAGGAATTTTCATTTTTAAGCAAAACTTCCACTGACCTCAATGAATTCTGAATTGAGGCCTGAGGGATGAAAATACCTAACATACCCAGAGGCCTTCTGAACACCCTTACAGTTAGAGACTCAGACACATTTGGCCAAACCAATTGTACTTATTTCTTTCTGTCTGCCAGAGAAATATTCTTCCAGTGATTGCTGGCTAAAATTAATCCTGATTCCTAATTAATTCTCAAACCCTATAAACTCCAAAGATGACTAGCACACTCACACACAAAAAAACCTGTCTGAAAACATGTGGTGCAGTCACTAGCTTGAAGCACATCTCAGCTCCTGAATTTGAGGTGCACCAGATACATAGGATTCAAATTGAGGAATCAACTTCTCTAACTATGGAATATTCTAGCACATCAAAGCAATAGCAAAGAGAGAAAATAGGGTGAAAAACTTTCCTTGAACTTAGTTTGCAGACAATATATATCTATAGTAAAAGGGTATTGGTTGAATACATCAAAAATACTATTTGTGATTATACTCTCACAGAAGGTCTTTGTACATCACAGAAGCTGCTCTAGCAGACTCCAGTATTCCTTCCCTCAGAGCAGGGTCTCTTTATATTCCTCTTCATGCCAAGTAACAAACTGAGCGAATATTATGATGAACCTGGTGAAAAGATGTTTTTACTTTTTTCACGACACTGAAAGCACAATTTGGTTCTGTAGTGAACTGAGGGACATAGGATATTGTTTAAAAGGCTTGTAATAACTATTTTAGCTATTGACAGGTTCACACATTCTTTTTAGCACTTTGCTCCAGGACCTGAAAAACTTCTGAAATGAACTTGCATAAGATAATCATGTAAAAAGAAGCTGCCGTAAACTGCTGAAAGCTAGCTTATGAATATGAATGACCCTTTCCCCTAGTTTGTTCCAGAACATGAGAGAGGGGAAGTTATCATCTGAGAGTGGCAGAGAAAGAAGAAGACAGAAAGCAGAAAAAACAAGCCATGCTTTAGTTGAAAAAGACTGTTTGATAGTAGAATAATTGGAGGAACAAAGTCTCTTTCCTGACAAAAGGCTAATACCTACAGAACAAAGAATCTCTTTCCAAAGAGGTAAAACCTATAGATTTAAATTTTCTTCACAGATGATATACAGATGGCTGACTGCACCATCAGAAAGCTGCCTAATGAATAGGAGTGTTTTAGAAATGCTTAAAGTGGTTGTCATTAAAACCTTGATATTTTTGCTTTTTATTACTTACTAATCAATTACGTATAAATTAAAATCTATATAAATCTCATATATAAATACTACACTGACAATAACTTTCAAATGACAAATGCAAAGATTTTAATTGTGAACCACGGAGTTTTGTACTATATGTGCATTTGGCCATGGTACCAATAATAATACAAGCACACTTGAGAGAGAGAAAAGCAATTTCAGGAAGAAGCCTAAGAAAGTCAGATGTAGAAAGTATGACTCCATGCCTGACTCTAGTTATGGAAAACTTGAGGTCAAGATGTAGAGTTTCTTTTAAATGATTTAGCCTATCCAGATTTTGTAAATTCATAGCCTAGAGATAAGTACAAATAATATTGTGTATTGATGGGTATTTCAGTTAAAAGACAATGCTTAACTATGGCCTTGTTCTTTAATAAAATATATGTTATGTACATAATATTTTTCAAGCAACATAGGAATTGCCATTCTGGATCAGAATCATTGGCCCAACTAGTAACCTGCACCTGATGGTGGCCAGTATCAGAAGAAAGTGCAAGAATGCTGAAGAGGGCTAGTATGGAAAAGCTTCCACAAAGAAAGTTTATTCCTATTTATCCATGGTACTTAAATGCCCCAGTTACTATAGTATGACTCTCTCACAATCTTTAAGGTATAATCTTTGCTATACCTCTATAAGGAGGAAAGAGCTCCTGTGCCCATTTTACAAACGAAGAACCGAGGCACAGAGAGACTAAAACTAGCCCAAGGTCACAAATGAAGTCTGTGGCAGAGCAAAGCATTTAACTCTTGTCTCCAAAGTGCTAGGTTAATACCTTACCACCGGAGCCATCCTTCTATAGTTCCCCAGCGAGAGGTAAGCTTATGGTATATGGTACATAAGGTTTCTTTCTATCTAGATAGCCTTTTCAAATTTTTAGATTAGTTTTCTTTTTTACATGCAGAGTTCATAGCACCACACTGTTAAGGCTGCCAAATACTTCCCATTATAAGATCCTATATTAATTTGTTTGTAAGTTTCTCATTTTTAACCATTCCAGCTGAAAATGTCCATGCTGGGTGAATTTTTCATGAGACTCAATTGTTCAGGAAAATCAGAGCCAAAACATGCTATTTCCAAGAATACATGGGAAAAATACATTGGTTTTGCCCATATTTAAAAAAAATATGGCTAGATTTTATTTCAAAATGTCTAGTATTCCCATGCTTTGGATAAGGGACTCGATATTTGACAGCTGGACATTATGTCAAGGATATGCTTTTTTCTTTCCCAATGAAAGTTTGCCAATATTTGACCAAGTTACAAGCCTTTGGGTAAACCAAATCAAACCTCAATTTGTACATGCTCAGTAGAGTCTTCTTAGATTTTAGCAGCTAAATTGCCACCAAAATGTATCTGCGCAGGAAAGGCACTATCTAGGTCTGAACAGGACTTTTCCTGAAATTGCAGTTAAGTTCTGCTGTGACCTCAAGCAATTTGGGGTACAGGCATCCAAACTGAGACTGAGGAGCTAGTCTTCTCCTGTCTCTCCCTGACCCTCCATCCAGCATGGTTCCAGCAATATGGAGAAGGGGACAAGAGTTAGAGGGTGGAGAGAGCAGTAGGAGGTGACAGATTTGATGAGCAGAGGCCTGGATGAAGAACTGTGGCTGACTGGACAAAGATCCTAGGAAAATGAAATTAAGCCAGAGGTGCTGGAAAAAGGAAGACCCAGATTGGATGAGGAGCCCAGGGAGGGAGATTGTGATTAGAGCAAAACAAAAACTAGGAGCCTGAGATTAGAGCGTCAGGGCTTCTAGGCCCCCTGTTTCTCAGTGGGGTCCTCCTTTGACTCCCAAGGACTGGATGCTCTGTTTCATTTTCGCAAAATTGAACAGAAATGTTTAAAATTTTCCCCAAATCTATGAATATTTTCAGAACGTACTTTCCACTGAAAGTTCTCAAATGTGTATTTTTTGTTATGATTCCAACCCAAAACAAATTTGAAAGGTTCGAATTTGGATTCATCTCTAACTGGGCTGGGGAGCTGGTGTATATGGGGCAAGTGGATCAAGGATTGGATGACTGAGGCCAATGTCTGTCATGGGAGAGACAGATTAGCTGAGGAGTCAGCAGGGGAAAAATAGGACTATGTGAGCAATAGAACTGGAGACAACAAGGAGGGAGGGGGGCTGGGAATGGCTAGATAAGGAGACTTGGCGTGTTGGAGGAACTAATACAGCAGGTCTGCAGGGCTGACACTAGATTTGCTGGGACTGGAATGAAAAACCTGAGGGGTATGCACTAGGTGAGGAGAATGGAAATGGGAAAAGGAGCCAGGATGGGAAAGAGAAAAGTCTGGGACAAGATTAAGAGGAGGGGGAAGAAAGGGACCGGCTTGAGGATGAATGTGCAGAAAAGTCTGTACCCTTCAGAGCCTGGAATGGAACCCAGGATTCCTGCTTCTCTGCTCGCAGCAAATATCTATGGAATCAACTGACACAGTATCTCTCTAGTTTCCCTCCAGTGCTTGGACACATAGCAGATACTATTAATAACTTCAGTTAACTCAAGTGGCCTGATTGGTAGATATAAAGTTTACAACCCCGCTGCTGACCTGCAGGGGAAAAAAACCATGTAATTAAAGATTATACCATAATGCCATTGCACAAGGGGGTTGAATTAAGATTACACAGGCAGACTTAATTGTGATGCTTCATAACTTTTGAGTGCTTGATTTTGCAACCTTAGAAATGTACTTTTAAGACTATTTTTAAAACTTGTTTTCTCAGGTGTAATGAAATACAGATTACATAGTAGGATGAAAAGAATTCTGAACAACCTTAGTAGCTTGTGACTATGACAGGAGGTGAAAAACTTCACCTCTGTGTACTCTGTTTCCTGCCTTACAATCAGGTTGTTCAGATTAGTACCTGCAAAACAACCACCAGCAGACCCGATTCTTTGCCTGTACTGATTACATCTAAACTGATAGCCAGGTCTGTATTGAACAAGCAAATAGGTGAATCGCAGTAGAAGTGTTCCAAGAGTAGGCGGTATTTTTCAGAAATTAATTTCTTACTGTGAATATGCTTGAGCTTGCTTATTTCATAAGAGTATTAGGAGCATTAATTAGGTATATTTATAAAACACTTTAAGAATTAATTGTTATAGCTCAATTACTAATCATTGTGGTAGCATACTCTTTGGAAACAGAGTTTTACTTCAACCAACATGCCACTTAGATGTACAAGTTTGTGCAAGAGAAGAGGTCTAAGTTTATACAATGAAAAGTATCTTTATTGTCTAATATTTTCAAATAAATTGTGCTTTTGAAATTGCACCGCAGCCTCCTGAAGTCTTCAGCACAAAAGCTCTAATATTTTGCATATTTCACCAGATAATGTCATCCTCTAAATTCTTCTAGTTTACATTCCTGTGATCACTGCAACAACAAAGTGGCATCTTTTGCCTATTTGCTTTATACCACATGTTATCGCCTCACAGCACCACAGATATAGTGTGTGACCATAGTAGGTAACGGAAAGGATATCCACAGCATGGCACTGAGAAAGCCTTACTACCTGAGTTACCACAATTATCGGCCATATGTCAGACATCTCATATTCACTATGTTTGGATCAATTTGTTTTAGTCTGGCTGCCACTCAACTGCACAGCTCAAGCTAATCTGTCAGAGTAAAAAGCAACAGTATTCTCAAAGAATACTGAATACTTCTACTGCAGTCCATTAGTAAGATATTGTCTTCTTGTTCCTTATGTGTGCAGAGCATTCTAACTCATGCAACATGCTTTCTGGGGTTTTCATCATTGTCCCCTACCAAAATGACAACCAGTTTTTCTGTCAGTTTAGGATCTTTGGTCTAGGAATGAAGAGAATAGGAATTAACAGTTCAGTTTCACTAGTAATACTGCCAGTTACATAAGCATCAGCATCCTTATTTTCCATAAATTTGCAGCAAAATTTCATGTCCACACTCTAATATAGTACAGAAAATGGTGGCAGGTCACTGACAGACAGAAAATTATTTTCTAAATTGCCATTAAGCTGGAATCTTAAATTTCCCCACACCCACTGATTGTGGGCTACTAAGATTCAGACACGAAATTTGACTGTTTCATCAGAGGTCATCAAAAGGTCAACAGCCTTTTCTTTTTCTTAAAAAAAAAATCAGATCTAATCATTCCAGCATTCTTACATGTGTAGTGGGGCAACAAATGTTAATGATTATAGTAATTTCTCCCATAAGCCAGTCATGATGAATAAAAAGCCTCACATTTGAAGATATAAAGGTCATTCAGGACCACCAGTTATACTTACTGAACTTTATTCAACAACATATAGGTAAATATCTCATAGGTGGCTACAAAAATTACATTAATTTCCATTATCAGAGGGGTAGCTGTGTTAGTCTGAATCTGCAAAATCAGCGAGGAGTCCTGTGGCACCTTATAGACTAACTGAAGTGTTGGAGCATAAGCTTTCGTGGGCAAAGACCCACTTCGTCAGATGCATGCATGCATCTGACGAAGTGGGTCTTTGCCCACGAAAGCTTATGCTCCAACACTTCAGTTAGTCTATAAGGTGCCACAGGACTCCTCGCCGTTTTTTCATTAATTTCCATGTTCTCCTCTACGAGGCTATAGAACAAATTCAGATGTGACATATAAAGGTGGGGTGCAGTGTAGGTGAAGTGAGGTCCCAATATCCATCTCCCAGGATATTGGGACCTCGCTCATTTGATTTTTCAAATATAAAAATGGTGTAAGTTGGCCATCTTCAACCCTACCATCAATCTACGAATCTGTGAGCGTCTTTAAATGAAAGCAATTTACCCACCAAAGAATCAGAAGAAAATGTAGATAAAATTATCCTGTTTTAACTTGTCCTACCACCTAACTTTTCATCATGGATCCTTGCCTAATTTAAGATCCACTTGCATGTCAAAGGAGGTGCACACGGAGGTCTTAGAAGTGTAAGTGTATTTTAAATCAGTATAAGTAAAAGATTCTACGTTATGCCACCTAGAATAGTGTTTCTCAACTTTTTTTATAAAGTATCCCTTTAAAAATTGTAAGTACCCCCAGTACCTAGAGTTTTCAGACCCACAAATTTTTTTTCTACTGTTGCAAAACATTTGTTTAAACAACTTTATTGTAGCCGGGTGGGCGATGAAATTTTTGAGTGTAAAAAGTACAAAAATAATAAAACACTGTAAAACTTGAAAGAAAAATACAATTTTCTCCAAATTTCAGTTGTGTTGATGTATCCCCCAGACTTCTCACGAGTACCCCTAAGGGTGCTTGTACCACTGGTTGAGAAATACTGACCTAGAATATCACCTCTGCATCTTGGCCCCATTCAATTGTTCAGGGTCAACTGTTTGTTGAAATAGCATACGGCTGAACAGAGACCACTATTAAAATGTCAATGGCAACATGCTGGTGTTAAAAGAATGACCTCTTTATGCATGAATGGCCAATATAGCACTCATAGCTCTGAATTAGGCATATGCAATAATGCTCATATGGGAGAAATACCTCCCTGCCAGTTTTATGTTGTTTTAAAAAATGTGAAGAAATTACCACACACACTGTATTCCCAGTTCATTCTTGTAGTCCTGGCCAGAAGGTCTCCACTCTATTTTCTGATCTGTCCATGAACAGAATTCCAGACTCGTCTTCCAGCATCATGAGGCACAAGAAAGGGATTTGGATAATATAGATGTTCGGCTAATAAGATTTTGGATAGCAATAAGTATAATGTATGTCCCTTATGAAAATTCTATATCCCCTTTGAAAAAGCATTACTAGATGGATGAAGATCTGTATGTAGGAATGAGAGATAATGTTTAGTGACCACAGGCTCCTTTCCTTGTTTCGAATTAAAAAAGCAAACAAAATAGCAACATTTCAAAGTTGGAACATACCCGAAGCAAGTACTTTGTCACAGCTGCTGATACGGACTGCTGTTAATACTCATAAAAATAGTTTCAAGACAACTGTCAATATCTTGACAAAACTGCCCTCCACCCTGTACATATATTTGTATGGCAAACAGGCTCATCCTCCCCTCCCCACCCCCAGCAGTAGGCCACTATTATACTGACATTTCCCTGATGTCTGACACTAAGCACATCAAAGCATTCGTTGGGGTCCAAAATACCATAAAATCTACCGACAAAAAGTATCCTTTTTTGCACTCAGTGAGTCAATCCAACAATGTACGCAGACATGTGGGAATACTGACGGCTACTTGGATCTCATGTAATATGTTTTTCTATTTGTCCTTGCGTGTGTTAGCATCTTCTGTACTCTATGTCTTTTCAGCTATAATGGCAGTGTTACTCTTATTTACAATCAGAGAATCATTTACAATTCTGCTGTTCAATTTAAAAATCTGTTTTTTTATTGCAAGATGTTTCCTAGTCAAAACAATTACAGAACAGGCATTAGGTGCAGAGGACTAAGTAATAACAAAACCAAATAAATCAGTGTGGAATGAAATCCCTGGAAGGATTACAGAATTAAGACAAAATAAATTAGCATTAGAGATGAGCGAATAATTCACAATGAGTAATTTAGCCTCCTTTCTACTAACAAAACATCCATAAGAAGCTTGCAATTTCCTCACGTTTATTTAAAATAAAAATGTAAAATGTTACTCTGATTTGATTATACACACTGCATAGCTGAACTGTTTAAATTTACTATAACGGGTCCTATGTGTCACATGATAATGTGCTTGAAGATGTGAGAATACCAACATTCTTGTTGCAAAGACTTGGATTTTCCAAGTTTAAAATTGCATCTTGTTTGCTTTGGTCACCTCCCTTTAATTAGCACAAAGGATAAAGCAATAGGACAACTGAGAGCAAATTATGCATGGAAAAAATGGTTGCAACTTAATGAATAAAAAGTATGAGTCCGATTTTCATATGGGGGGAGAGGCAATAGACTTCCAGGGACCCTGAGCAAGGTGTGGGGTTGCCCGGTTCCATGTTCCCAGAAGGGGAGGGGCTTCAGGCAAAAGGAGCAAGGCTGGAGGCAGCACCACCCAGATGGTGCCGAGCCCCATCGCTTCCCCACACACACACAGAGGAGTGTGTGACACAGTGCTCTGGTGGTGATTTAAAGGGCTGAGGGCAATCACCCTTATTGCCCCAGTGTCGGTGGATCTTTTAATAAATAACTGAAAGTCAGGGATTTAGGTCCCTAAATCCTATTATTTTATGAAAGTAACTTGGGCACTTGGACTGCCAAAGTCATCTGGACATTTATGAATATTTTACCTAGTTTATTTTTTTTTCTGATAATTCTCACTTCCCATATTAAATTAGCTCTCCCATCCAGTTTTACTGAGGGAGGAGTAACACTGGAGCAATATTATCCAAACTTATGGCCAACATTGGACTGATGTAGTTAATGCATAACTAAAGAACTATAAAATATCTAAGTGTAAATTCAAACATTTTCACAGTGCTTTCAAAATCCCTCAACAATACTGAATTATGCATAACTGAGACTTGTTAAATGCTATTTAAGACTGGCTAAAAAACAATTTTGTTTTGTGAAAAAATTTGAGAGTTCATTCCACATTCAACAAAAGTCTGTTTTGTTTTGTTTTTTGTAAAAATACAGAAAAGGCAGACCCATTCTAGAAGAGCCAATAGCCCAATTTCCTGATGGCATGGGAGGAAAAATTGTTGAAAGAAAAGTAGGCAACTGCAGTACTTTTACAACATTATGCTTATTAAAACTGCTATTATACTGCTCTCTGAGGAGTCGAATTAATAGGTTTATGCAACAGGTCAAATTAACGAGAAATTAGTTTAGAATCTTATTGCTGCTTTTCTTGTTAGGAATATATCCTATATGGTATGCTTAATAGGCATAAACACTGAAGGATCAATATCACTTAAAGAAAAAAAGAAATTTTATTGGAACTCACTGAACTGTAGAATTCATAGATTTGATAGAGAGTCAAGATAGACATTTTTACAAACAGCTGATTTACTAGCCCCCCCCCAAAAAAAGTTTTAACACTTACTAAAAACCTCCTAGAAATGTTTCAGAGGGAAAGTAGTTATTCTGAAAGCATGAATCCAATTTCAAAATTGGCCTATCGTAAGAAAACTTGTATAAGCGATTACAATCAGAGCTCATTGAGTGGGAATTTTTCCAAATGCAAGTTCAAACAGTAGATGTTTTGTGGAAACATTTTAGGTTTGATCAACTTTTTTATGGCCAATTAGTTTCTGGCCAGCTCACCTGGCTGGATACTATGAAGCTAGAACTTTCAGGATCTTATACTCTGGGGCAACCCATCCACATAGACTGTCCTAGAATCCATGGTTCCAAGGCAAATCCCCACCTGAAGATCAGGGATTTCAGGGCATCGAGGTTACCTACTTGAAATCTTTGGGACTCTCCAAGCTTTTTATTTGGGAATCTCTGTTCTCAAGCTCTGAGGTGCTTATCCTCAGCCATGATTCCTAGAACTTCAAGGGTGCCATTTCCATGTGAATCTACCAGTGTCCTTTGCAATGTGGATACCTGCAAGCCTGGGGAGCCATGTCTGAGCTAGGAGCCTCAGAGCTGGGGCTCTCCTGCTCAATTTCGTTTTGAAATTTTAAAAAGAAAAAACGAGTAATTATATAAAAAATGGTATTTTAAGGCTCTCGCACCTGTGGGAAATTTTCTTACTTTTCATTCTGAAACAATATTTTTCATTCAGAATTTCCCACAGACCAAAAATTCTGACTTTCAAATCAGCTCTTGTCTGAGCTTCGGTTAAGAATTTGACTCTAAATTGAAAGGGGTGGGGGGAGGGGAATGCACATCAGATACAAGCCTCTACCAGTACTGGAGTCTAAAGAGATTTTTAATTTTCAGGAACAAATTAAAACAAATATGCATTAACTAATATATTGAAGATGAAAAAGAGTCAGTGAAATGCTTCCTTACTAAAACCGCAAGCAGAGTTAAGCATATAAGCAGACTTATTTTCTTAAAAGAATAGGAGATAACTTGGTGATAAAACATACCGGTGAAAACTATTTCCTCTGTAGGAAGCCCAAGTAATCAATTGTAAACATGAGACATGTGAATGGCCACAGGAAGCTTAAATCACCTTGTCTAGATTCTTAAGTTACATCCATCATTGTAGTATTTAAGTGTCTGGAAATCCACCCCATATTTGGGTCCTAAGCCTGGGACTGCAGTGCAGTCCTCCATGACTGCTACTTCAACCTATGGGCTAAAGTAGTAGCCATCGTCCCTCTGTAACACACATGGGGTATTGGGGCCTCATATGGCCTTCTCCTGTCCTGCACCTTATCACGGTGCTGGCTTAGACAAGACTAGTATGGAGACCATAGGGAATACCCCTCATTTTATAAAATCCCCATGAAATTCCAATGTGGAGGATAACTGACATATATGGCCTTGAGTTGGCTCCCAGGGTCAAATGTACCCATAGATGTCCATCCATTGGATAACCTACTGAAGACTAATTGAGAACAGCATTTGTCTCATACCTTACAGGGGCGTGTAGTGACCACAAAAATGAGTAGGTTAGATGACTGGAGATCTCACTGGCCTCTCCCACCAGTTAAATCCTTCTTAGTTTGGTAATATTTAAATGCAACTACTGTCTAACAGATGATCAGTTGCCCATATGAAATGAATTGACTATTTCAGTCTGCACCCAATGGACAGGTGTCCACATCACACAAAAACATTAAAAAACTGCCACAAATAACTCTTTTCCAGTAGACTTCAAGAGCTCAATAATGGGATGGGTCTGGAGACTGAATTATTCTGTAGGATTTAGAGGGGGTCTCTACAGATTAGGGCTGAGGCACCTTCAATCTGCCTCTTTTCCCCAGCACTAAACAATTTGCTTTTAAAGATTCTAGAATAAAACTAAAATCATTGCTCAGGGCAAAGAAACATAAGAACAATAAATCCATATTTTCAACTGCAAAATGAAAAGTTTGAAGAACTATATTCATAATGCCATGGAGAATGGAAATGGATGGATGATATTTTATATTTTTCTCATCTGATTTTTATGCGTGAAGATTTTTATTTTCTTGCTGAACATATTCTCTCTAATTTATTTCCAGAGAGGAGGCTTTTAGCTTCTGTAAATTCAAAGATTTCTTCAGGCTGTTTAAAGACAAGTCTTTTGCCAAGAACACATCAGGCTTGCTAAATATTGCAGGTCACAGTGTATTCCAACAGTACTTGAGATTAAACGTAAACAAAACAAAATCCTTGCAGTCTCTTGTATAGTTCAGCAGAAAGAATTTGGAAGAAAATTGCATTAGTTCTTGCAATATTAAGCTCTTTCTTCCTCTAGTACTGGGGTTTTTCAACCTTGATGTTTACAAAAATTAACAAATAAACATGTCATATTTGTTGTCTGCATAACCACCAGTCCAAAACGATCCCATGAACTATTTTTAGAGCGTGTTCAACAATGTAATTGCACATGTTTATTCAATATCAAATATAGCAGGGCCATGATCATGATTGTGCTGTCTGGGGACTATTGCAATACTAATAACTGGGTTTTTCTGGGTGGGGGGCAAGAGGGAGTGGTCATGAATGATAATTTTATAAGTACTACATAGGGTAATAACCTTTAAAATATAGATCAGCACATAAATCCTGATCTAAGTTAACAGTAAGGGCATGTTTACACTCGTAAGGTTCTGCACAGTAAAATTCCATTGCCACTCAGAGATCTCTGAAGGGAAATTGCTGTTGTGTGTTCACACTGACAGCTGCTTATGCAATAGCATGTTCACACTTGTGGTATTGACATCAGCACAGCACTATGGTGGATGGGGGAAGGGAGGGTCCCAAGAGGAAGTGGAGCCCTGGAACAGTTAAACATTTGATATCCAGGTATCATATGAATTCTTGGAGGGCTGGACTGCAAAAGGGCTGGACTGTGATGGGGCAGAATGCAGAATGCAGAGGGGCCTGACTACAGCCAGGATATTGATAAGAATGTGTCGGTGCTTTGGGGAAGGGTATGGAACAGTTTTGTGATACTAGTTGTAGGGGAGGGCAGAAGTGGAGTTATTTGGTTTGCAGTCCTATGAGCACCTGCAATGTGTCTTCTTGACTCTCCATTACATTTACGAACCATTCCATGGATTTATTATGAAGCACCAGGTTCTCCTTTCAGTTCTCTTCTCGCTGTCCTGACACTCCTTCAGTTCGGTTATGTCTACAGGGGCACGATCTTGCACCAAAGCGGCCGCTCTTGCGCAAAAACTTGCTGCCTGGCTACACTGGCCATCTGTTCTTGCGCAAGTAAACTGATGTTCTGATGTATAAAATCAGGGCTTCTTGCGCAAGAACTATGACACTCCCATTCAGGAATAAGCCCTTTTGCGCAAGAGCTCTTCCAGAAGAGGCCAGTGTAGACAGGCAACATGAATTTCTTGAGCAAGAAAGCCCTATGGTTAAAATGGCCATCAGAGCTTTCTTGCGCAAGATAGCGTCTACACTGGCATGGATTCTCTTGCGCAAAAGCACATCTCTTGCACAGAGGCACATGCCAGTGTAGACGCTCTCTTCTGGAAGAGTTTTTGCAGAAGAACTCTTCCGCAAAAGAGTTCTTGCACAAGAAGCTGCCAGTGGAGACATAGCCGAACTTGTTTTGCTGTCATAGAGTACAGCATTACATCATGAAGAGAGTCCTCCCTACTTTTCCATGGCCTCTTTCTAATCCTGCATAGCCATTCAGATGGTGATAACAATGAGGGAGGCTGGCTCCCAAGCGCAGATTTCTGCAGAGAGCCCTAAATTAGTGTTTTAAAACACAATTATTCCTAGGCCCAGGGCTGGATTAAGGGGGGGACTAGCCGGGCAGCTGCCCTGGGCGCCAACCTATGGGGGGAGCCTGATGGCAGCTGTAAGGGGCGCCACGCGCCCGGGGCCGGGGGCCGTGCAGTGCCCCTTAGAACTGCAATCAGGCGCCACGTGCCTGATTGCAGCTGTAAGGTGCGTAGCGTGCCAGGGGGAGGGGCCACGCATGTGCCATGCACCCGGGGGCAGAGACACGCATGCATCGCGTGCCCGCTGCCCGGGGCGCAGGAATGTCTCGAGCCGGCCCTGCCTAGACCTATCACTAACCAGCCAGCCTTAGGCAAGCACACATGAGCCACAGGACTCAGGGGCAGGGGAATTCAGTGTTCCAGGACAGTGTTGTGCACTGAGCATGTTGTTCTTGGAGAGAGGGAATACTGTAGGGGGAACATTACAATCATTACTGTACCCACATTTTCCATAGGCAGTGTTCATTACTGAAGTTATCTCACTGCTGAGAGTGACCAGGGAATCAAGGGGAGGGTCTTCTCCAACACTGAAGCTTCTACCTAAGACCTTATGCAGCAGGCTTGAATGCAGAAATGGTTCTCTTTCCCCGAGTGATGGCTGAGTGGCATGGGAACATTATCTTAAATGGGACAAGAAATAAAGTAGAACCTGTAGCAGCAGATTGCCCAGTATCTCCATGAGTCTTTCATAGAGATCTCTGAGGCAGATTCCTGTGAAGCGAGGGAATCCATCAATATCCTGTTACTCTGCTCTGCATAGGGATGTGATGGTACTCACATCACACAGACCCAAGGTAGCCTTCTGCAAATCCGTCCCTGCAAGCTCAGCACATAGAAGGAAGCCAGCCTCATTCAACCTGCTTGTCCCCAACAACTCACTAGAGTGACTCCTAAAATCAAAGCCACTTACCAGGAGATTCCTCTACTGTTTTCACTTTGCCACACTCTGATTGCTGTGACTGGCTAGACTCCTCCAGGATAGAGAAGAGCCCCTGGCTGAAAGCTTCTCTGAACAAGTTGTCCTCAATCTCTAGGTTCCACTCCCTACCACATCCCCATTCACCATTTTCTCCTGGCTCAGTTCACTCTTGACTTTCCCCTGAGCTGCAAAAGGAACTCCAGGGGCCTTCACAGCAGAAGTGATGCTCACCACTGAGTATCATGTCCAACTCTTTGTAGAACTTGCATCTCATGGGTGCAGCACCAGAGCAGCAGTTTGCATCCCATGCCTTGCAATAGGTGTTCTGCAGTTCCTTCACCTTGACCTGCACTGTAGTGCATCCCGATTATGGCCCCTTTCTATCATTAAGCATGCTATCTGTCCATACGTAATTCATAATTCCTGTGGCTGGAGCACAGCTTGGACTAGACAGTATCCTCTCCAGAAATGCTAATGAAGTCCAGCACCTTGGCACTGCTCCAAGTGGAGGATCGCCTGGTGCATGGCACAGCCATGATCACCTGGAAAGAGGTGCTGAGATCGCTGCACGTGTCACCAAGCAAACAGGAAGGAGACTTTCAAAATTCCCAAGGAATTTAAAGGGTGGGGCTGATGGTAGCTCACCTGGCATCAGGGTAGTAGAGTTCAAACTGATGATTAGAGAACTGAGAACAGGTATTATGGGATATCATTGGAGGCCACCTGCAATACTGTAATAAACCAGGTTGTCTATCTACACTGGCATCATGGTAACGTAGCCTCCGTGCAGAAAGGTGCATGCCTCTCGTCAGAATGGTTTTTATGCAGTGCATCAACTGTCGTTTCTGTGCATTAAGTGGCTTGGCAGAGTGTAAACCCTGAGAGTTCCAGAAAAGCTGCTGTACTGCACAGAAACTTGCCAGAGTAAACATACTCTAAGATACTCTCTCACTTCAGAAGTCACAGCATCTTGTTTGTTTGTATTCTGTCTCATGCTGAGCCTCTTAAGGGTCTCAAACCATAGCCCACTGAAATCAATTTAAGTCTAAAAACGTCTGTACCTTTTTCGATCAAGCCCTAATCTTTTCTTGGTTCATATGTAACTGTGCTATCACTGGAAATACTTGGAGAGATGAGAAAGTGACTATGAAGGTCGGCTGAAAAAAGTCATAATGAATAATTTCCACAGTAATTAAAAAGTGAATGAATAAAGATACATTGACAGACAAGTGATAAGAAGGTAGCTGTAAATTCCTCGAGTGCTGCTGGAGTACATTCAGAGGACTAAAGCCCTATAGCACCCCACAGCTACTCTGCAGAAATCAGAGATAACACCACACAAGTCCTTGCAAAAGGGTAAGTGTGACACTGAGTGTAGTGCCTGTTCATAAATGCAGTGAAGGGGTGACACAATGGTGTAAGAGTCAGCAAAATTTAGTGAAAAATCTGAACACAATGCGGAGAAAGAATTGTGAGCGTGAGCTTGAAGAGTCAGCTGACCAAATCCATTACAAGAGATGGTTATGTTGTCAATAGTGCACTTTAATGCCTGGAAATGCAAAGCAGGTTTGGAGAGGATAGGCTTCAATGATGTATTAAAAAAATAAATAGATAAAGACTAAAAGCAAAAAAACATACCCTAATGGCTTAATCCATGTCTGGGGAGTCTTCAGTGCCCTTCAGTGCCCAAAATAAATAACCACAACCTTGAGAACGTTGCTTAGTAAATAGAACATAGCATAATTAATGTACTTTATGGTGGAAGATAAAAAGTAATAGTAAATAAATTATAAAAAGCATAGACCTGATTTAATGCATTCCCAAGAAGTTTTCAAACTGTGATATATTTCCCACTGTTAGTACATGAGCCTGATGTTCCCATTCATTCATTCATTTCACATTTAAAAAAATAATTGAAACGGTAAAGTTTGGCAGCTTTCCCTCTGCTGATGTTTCAATGTTTTACCTTCCCAGTAGTCCTATTTTCTTCTTTCTCCCTCCCCTGCCCCCCCGCCCCGTGTTTTCAGACCCATTGTCTTAAAAGCAATAGCTGGCAGTTATGGAGTTGCCAGTTGCATACACCAATGTAAAATGTGGGAAGACCCCATTCTAGGCTTGAGAGTTTCAGTTACTATGTGAATTTGTCAAATACATTTTTATGCCTTTGCAAAGAACGATGAAAAAGGAAAAAGTGGAGTGTAAGAGTAAGACACTGTTCAGTGTGTGCTACATGCCCCACACACGCATGTGCAACCCACAGCTCAAACTATAGAGGCTCATACTTTTAGCTTTGGGGAGCTGGGTGGTGACCTTAAAACAGTGGGGTCTTCTCTGAGATCTGATTGTAACCTGCTGTTCAGTGGAACTCATCCCTTTCTCTGCTGAGCCACAAAATAGATTATTTTAATACAGCTGGGAAATTCTCACCTTTCCTAGCACACAGTTCTAATGATCATCCATGGGTTCATTAGAGCCAACATTAAGGCTTATGGGACAACTTTCCTCATAAACTTATGCAGTTGAGTTTCCCCAGTACCTACTGTGCTATATGGAATGGGATAATCACCTTCTAAGAATGATCTGTACAGTGAAGCTGATCAGATAAGAGAAAGGAACCGTGCACTGCCTCAATCAAGGTTTAGAAGATGCCACAGAGGCGTCCACAAGATACCTGTGGTAAAGAGTAAGAGGTAGCCATGTCCCTTGAAAACAAAAATAGTTATGAAGGAGGCCAAACTTGGATACATGGGCAACTTCAGGAGATAACTATGTCAAGATGAAGTGGGCATTCTTCTTAGAAGCAATGCTTCTTTGTAGAAAGCTTGAGTCTGATTCTACATGGCCCTGCACCTTGTCTAGTCGTTTGCACCTATACAAAGTGTACAATGACCTTTATTAAAAGTCATTTACCCCTGTGTAAAATACTACCTCATAAGAACTGTCTATTTAGTTACATCAACGGCAACATTCTGCACCGAAGGCAGTGGGGAATCAAATTCCTTACCTCCAGGTTGCTTTGATGCCAGATGTTGCTAATGGGCCCAAGAAAACGCAGTTCTCTGATAATTTAAGAATAAAACCCTCTAGGGTTTGCATAAATATGTCTGAAAGCAGTTAGGAACAGCTGTGGGCTCTATGCCCATTTCTGATACCAGCAAATGGAAACCCTGGAACTGGAAATTAGATAATACATCAGCCACATAATTATTCTTGGATGTTTATATAACTGGCACTGAAAAGTATTAATTGTATTACTATTCTCCATGGTATAAGTGCCTTGACCATCTCTGAGACTGATTTTGATTCACGGGGTTGTTGATTCTTAATCATGACCAAAGGTTTTATCATCTAAATGAAATATTACTTTTTATTCTTCAGACTTAACCCCCAAGTTGCACCTCTCCACATGATAGAAAAATTGGAGAATATATAATCCTTTGTAATTCCCAGATTGCCACAGACTCGTGACTACTCTGAGGTACACCATGACTGTCATCACAACAGAGGACAAAAGACCAAATTATACAAAATAAAACTATCACCCCATTTCCAAAACGTTTGTCCATTTCTAGAACCAAAACTGAATTGAACATTTTTTAAACTTCTGGCATATTTTGCTGACTTTTTTGTTCCTCAGAGCTAACTTGTGCTCTGACAGAAAACAGAAAGTAATGGAATGCTCACAAATGCACCTTTTAGGGAAGTTTGCAAGCAAGTTTTGCAAGCAAAATAATTTGATCCATCTTAGATACATTTCAGATAGCCACCCAAATGTTTGCCTCAGGTAGAAGGCAGCATATTCTAGTTGTTAATGAAATGAGATTGTTTCCCCACTTAGTCACTGTGTAACCTCAGAGAAGCCATTCAATCTCTGTTCCTCAGTTTCTCCTTCTTTAAAAGGGGGATAATAGTAATATTCAGGTTTGAAACAATGCTCTGAGATCTTTGTGTTTTATGCATTGTATTACTTTTATCCAAACCTACAGGATAACTGCTAACCTTTCATTGCTATAATGAATTCCAAAATGCCAGAATACTATAATATGTAAGTCAAGCAAATAAATGCATCCACTAGCAGGGAAAGAATAACTATATTTCTTATGTTTAAGGAAGATCTTCTGCACCATCAAACTTTCTTTAATATTAGGTTAGATTAATGACTTAAAATATGGAATTTCTGGTAATGTCTCAGAAAACTTCTTTACAAACTACTTTCCAAAGCCTGCACAAGTATAACAGATTCCTTCAGCATAAAATCTCTATGATCACTCTGATTCAAAATATCCAAGAAATTTCAGAGGCTTAGAACTATCCACTCAGGGTCTATTTCAAAGGGTGAGTATAATCATCTGTCTTCTGTTAATGAGATTTTTGGGTATTGATAATTCTTTTCAATGTGGTACAGTGCTTTCCTGAGATCATTAGTCTAAGCTGGATCTATAAATGAAACAAAAGGATACAGTGCACTCTTCTCCTTATAAACAACTTGAATCTAAACTGTCCATGTGAAGGATATTCAGAAGCCCATGGGCAAGAAATTAACAAAATAATATTAGAGGCTGAACCATAGACGTAACAGTTCAAAGTCCTTGGGGGACAGTGACAGTAGTCAAAACACTAATTCAATACTTGTTGAATGTTGATACTGAGTCTCCTAATGATGCATTACTCAGTTATAGTTAGAGGAAGCCATTATCTGATATGCCTTCCAGATATGATACATGACAGATTTAATATTTTTTCATACTCCTTTATTGGCACCAAGCCATTGGCAAAACTGTTTGAATTTGGATAGGAGAAATGATGTTTCTAAGCTCAATATATTAAATGCTCTTGTTAAAAATGCTCCAGTCTGCATTGGATTTGTTATATAATTAAACTACTTGGATTTTTAGTTAAATTGAACATCTTTGAAGATATGTATGCATGGGTGACAGTGAAGTACTAAATAGATTTGGAAAATACACTTAAAACCTAAAACTAAACTAAAGATTCTGTCCCATATACATAGCTAGAAACCTCCTAAATAAATGTAGGGTACAAAATTTGAAGCACAGTATAATAATGCCTTCTTGCTACTGAAACTTTTTCGGAGGGATAAGTGTAAAGAATATTTACCAAGAGAATGACCCACAAATGATCTTGGTCTCTGGGAGAGTGTATAATTAAAAGCGAGGAACAAAAGATATGTTGACTTACAGACTATCAGCAAATGTCTCCTTTTTAAAGGTTAAGCTCAGTTCTTCCCCATAAGTAATAGGTTTAAAGGTTAAAGAGCTCCTGCATTGCAGTGCTCTCCATAAGTAATATATTTAAAGGTTAAACACATAACCTAGAGGTCTCCTCTCTGTCTAAGTAGTGCTGACAATCATTGTTTTCACCTTTTGTTGTTTTAAAATGTTCACTTGATTCTTTTACAATACGTTTTGTGTATGCCTCTGGATCTCATTAATGTTTATACCTGTCATCATCGGTCAAAAATCTGCAGAATGTTTGCAAAAGCCATTCCTCATTTTATTTTTTCACCCTGTGGTGGTTATTCATTTGGCAAGACTGGAGAAAACATTTTACCTCAGTTTAAAAAACGTAGTTCACCTTTAGAATGTGTTTCTATTAATAACATCACTTTGCATTGATGTCACTCTTCCATGCTTTACAGTGTTTTGGAAACATTAGTTTCCTAAATGATTCTGACATAGAGCAGAACAAGGACCACACTCAGCTCCAGCCTAGCCACTTACCCTCACATTTCTCCCTCCTTCATCATAAAAACTCCATATTGTAGAAACACAGGACAATATTTTCAACCAGGGCATAGAGGGGCTAAAACACACCACTTAAAATGGTGACTTGATTTTCAACAGTAATGAGCTCCCATGAGCTTCCACTGCCTTAGACAAGCCCCTCTTCCTGGAGGCAGAGCTTATGTAGGCAAATGTACACCAGTTACAAAATTAGTTATATTGGAAAAAGCACATTTTCCCCCCAGCACTATTGTATTTACAGTACGCTGGCATGTTTGGCATGTAAGAGAGTTAGGGGTGTGATTTCATTTTTACCTCAGCTTAACCATCTGCAAAATGGGGATTAGTGCCGCTTAGGGTAGCTTACAAAGGTGTTGTGACTGAATTCTGATTAATTTATTCCTGAGCCTAAGCACCCTCCAATCCCTCAGAAGTCAATGTATGTGCAGGGCAGTCAGCATCTAGCAACGTGAGGCCTTAATAATGGTCAACGCTTTGTTATCCTCAGATGAAATAACTGCAGTGTAAGTGTAAGGAATTATCATAACTGCTTAATACCCTATTGCAGGGAGCCCAAACTTTTTCAATCATGCCCTCCCCTTACCCAGTCTAGGTGGTGAGGGGGTGAGTAGGAAAGGACAGGGCAGGGGAGTCATTCTTTTGGGGTGGAGGGTCAGCAGGAGAGGATGAGCTGCATGCTGGGGTGGGAGGGATGACGGGGCAGGCCAGGAAAGGGGGAGCAATGCTGGGGGCAGGATGGGGGAGGTGCTAGTACTGTCCCTGAGCACTCCTTAGGGCTCCAGCAACAGCTGCTGCTCTTCTGCCACCCAGTGGGTAACTGGTCTTGTGGCATGCGGACAGTTGGCACTGATGCTGCCATGCAACTAGAGGCAGATCAGGGTTGTGTGGTGCTCCCAGCCTACTGCTCCAGGGGCTGGCCTGGGTTCCTCTGCATCCCTCTGTGGGGGTGGCATGTCCCACAGTTTGGGGACCAGTAAGGTGTTCAGATACTACAGTGATGAGCTCAGTGTAAGAACCAGTGTATAATATAAAAGACTAGAACAGGGGTGGCCAACCCATTCAACAAAGAGAGCTGAAACAGCGGCAGAAAAAATGTGAAGAGCCGCACCAGACTTGTGAAGCAAAAAACAAAACAAAACAAAACAAAAGGAGGCCGCCCTTTTTAAGGAGCAAGCCAGCTTAGGCTTTTTGGCCGTATCAGGCTCCCGGCAACGGCCGCCATCTTGGGCGCCATTTTGAACTGCCGACCCGGTGAACAGAGGGGAGCCGGGGGGGAGGGGACAGAGGCCATTCGGGGGGAGGCACAGGAACAGCTTCACGACCTGCACTTTTTGGAGGGAAGAGCCGCATGCGGCTCAGCCACGGCTGCACTAGAACCTGCCTCAGCGCCTGGGTTTGGCTGGCCTTGTAGACAGCTAGTGGTGGAGGTGCACATGCTACTTCTGGTCCAACATCAGGTGGTAGAATGCATACAGGTGGCCAGAGGGGAGGAATAAATATTATATGTGCATCTAGAGGGCAAGGACAGGATTCCTCTCACCCAAATCATGGTAACCAATGGAATACAGGGCTAAACCACCATAAGCAATTCCTTGGTGCTTTAATGCAAAGGACAAATTCATTGTAAGACTGTTTGAGGATAATTTACATGCTATTTTAATGCATATTTCATAGGAAAATAATTTTAAACAGTTCACTTAAATGTGTTGTGACAGAGACGTTGATCCCTTTACTCCACTCCAGTATGTAATTTCCCTTCAGTACAGAGAAGGCGCCAGACCTAGATGCCAAGCAATGAAAGAATGTTTTTTCCACTGGCAACATCTGGCTCCTTTGTGTCTCATGTCTGTCACATTGTATCCCACGGCATGGCTTCTGATGGCTGTGTCCGTCTAAGTAGCAGAAATTAATTCCAGGAGCAAAACCAGAATCAGAAAAAGAGCCCAGGAGTGTTTTAGAGTTACCGCTTTTAAAAAGGGCGACAGTTGCATGGAAATGATATGAACAAAGGGAGGGCACTGGCTTGGAGGACAAGAATTGCATGCAGGCCCATTGACAAAGTGTAGGAGGCTGGGAGCAATTTTCCAGGTGCCCAGGCAATTTAAAAGGGCCCAGAGACCCTGGCTGCTGCTGCAGTAGCTCTGCCTGCAGTCTGGGAAAAACATCTCTTGATTCAAAGATGCTGTTAATACGACTCATGCAGGTTCGGGGGTGGGGTTACTTGCATGGTGCATATAAAAAATGTCTTTGACTCAAGAGATGCTGCCGCAGCTTTTCCCCAGAACAGGTAGGTTTGGTCTGGGGAAGGAAGGGGAGGCATGGTGTCACTGCTCTGTGGCTCATCCCAGCAGGTGGAGGATAGGAATGGGCTAGGCCCTGATTTCCTCTGCTACATGGGGGAGGACTTGTGGCCCTGGCCAAGGGAGGGGGAACAGGAGGCCCATTGATTTCTGGGCTCATTATGACCCATGGGTTCTGTTTCCAGGACTCTCACTTATTTTGCAATGAGCAAGTCCTCTAACCTCTTTGTAAAATGGGGATACCAACACCACTCACCAATCTTTGGTCAGCATTGAGAGGCTTATATTAATATTTGTTATTATTTATACAAAACAACATAGGTGGCTTTACAAAGGAGCAACCCACATGAGTAAATAGTACTGACTGGTGACTATAAGCTGAAGAACTGAATTCTAAATTAGACAAAGGAGTGGGAAGGGAAAGAGAAGCAACATAAACGTGATTTTTTTAAAACAAAAAGTTTGGTTCCCATCCTGATATTTCTAAACCATCTGCATTGTAGGCTTTTTGTTTGCTTTATAGTGTCCATCACCCTAAGGATTCTTTTTCAATAATAAACAAAAATTACCTTGCTTGAAAATTATTAAGAATCAAATGAGCAGACATGAACAATTTGCCCTTGCCTAAGTTGATCAAAGTCAAGCTCAACATTGTGCCAAACAACCATGATGAAACCCTCATGCCCTCAGGGTTTAATTGTAATTAGCTGGCACATGGCTGACTGTGATTTACTCAGGTCTACCCTGACAACAAAGTCATGGCCAATAACTAACTTTATTCTTGACAACTATGTTCAAACACATGACAATTTTGCAGTGTTGACCAGTTCTCAGAGTGGTATAAGTGGGAGGCAAATCATGAAGCCAAAAATATATAGAGGATGGTGAAAGTAAAGTAATTTGCTAAAGGCAGTGGACCTGATTCTCTACTATTTTGCTCCCCTCCCCCATTTAAACCTTTGCAAACTAAAAATGAAGTAACTAAAAGAATGCTATCACCAGTGGATGTAGATATTTCAGAGCTGCAGCATTTCATTTTGACTTTGCCTAATGTGTAAATGACAACACAAGGCAAGAATCAAGGGAGAGTGAGACTCACTGAATGCTAAGTGTTATAATTATTATGTCTGTAAAGTAAAAGTGACTATCCAACTGAATATTGCAAATAAAATATTCAAAAGCATATTCCATTATCATCACTTGTTTTGGATAGCTGTGTTTAGCCATTGTCTCCTTCAGCAAGGCTACAAGAATCTTATGCTTATTTTAATTTAAATTGATGAGGATGATCATCATCTCTGAACTTTTCATATACAGTTAAACAACTACTATCTCATTTTATTAACTGTGTGAATTTTATTCAGGGTGAGATTCTGCAAGCAGTACTTGACAAAGCACAAATTACCATTAGTAGTCCCAAGCGAAGTCACACTAGGCCTTGGTGGTAAATCTTTGATGGATCTTTTTGGGTGTTACTGTTGTAAATACTGCAGCCTAAGCAGGGCTGGGTCTTATTCTGCTCTCAGTTACATCTGCATAAAACTGGCTTAAAATTGACTTCAGTGGAGTTATTTCTGTTTTACATGAGAACAAGAGAAGAATCAGGTCAGTTAGCTTTAATCTCACCTTTGATCAGGAGGAATTATTGCATTCCTTATTCGGATTCCCTTAACCATATTCAATGGTGCTGATCGCCACTGCAGGGCAGAGTGGGGGCAGGGCTGGCTCTGTGCCCCTGGAAGAAGCGGACCCGATGGTGGAAGGGGCAGGGTTCAGAGCAGGCAGCCCTTAGTGCCACCCAGACCATGGCATGCTTCCACACCCTAGGCCTTCAGAGCTGTGCAGAACCATACAGAGCCTTACTTCACAAGAAGTCCCATTCACTTTCATGAAGTGACTTGTGGATGATAATTATCAATAGTAATATTGTAGAGACGAGAAAACCCATTCATAAGCCATTACCCCCACTGTTCCAGGTGGAGCAGAGAATAAAAAGATAGTCCTTATTCCAAAGAGTTTACAATCTAAGTAAAAAATCAAGAGACATGGTGATACAGACAGACTGAGGGGAGAATAAAAGTGAACAACAAGACAATACTGGTGAGGATATGCAAAAATTCTGTAGGCACAACAGCACATGAGAATTTTAAGGAAGGATTTGAAAGAGTACAATGGGGAACATGTCTCTGGGTTTGCTGTAAAAATCCTTGATACTCCTTTCATACAATTCTTTTAAAGTATCATGCAGATAATGTAGACATTGAAATATTTACAACTACTACATACTTAATTATTTTAAAATTGCCTATCTACTAACAGGTATTAAAGTTTCTGAGAGTGACAGAAAAATTCAAAGCCAGCATTATATTTTAAAAGAGCACCATTATAACCAAAATCAAAATAAACAAACCAAAAACAGTGACAAATTTTCCCTCACATAGAGTTCTGTCGAGAGAAAAATCCTTTCGAAGTAAAAAAAAAAAAAAGGAAAAAATATCAACTCAATCGCTATCGCCTCTCAGCTAAAATAGCAGCTGCTCTGTCAAAGAAATTAGACTGGCATTTTGAAGTGTTTAGATCCAAGACAGGTCTCTTTCTCTCTCCAAAAGAAGAATTTCTTATCGTTTTTACCCAGAGCTAGAGAGTTATGTACAGAATTGCATACATATCCTCTCCCACAAGAATAGCTAAACACAGTTTTATACCAAGTAATCTGCTTTTAAATTAACTTTCTTGGTACATGGCACATTTGTGTAGGTGGATCATCCTGCTGAAGTCACATTATGAATTCCATAGGTTTTGTTTTCTTTCCCAAGATTTCCAATTTTATCAGTCAAATATGAAACAGCATAGAGTTGTAAATACCTTTATGGTCAAACACTGCTCTGGGATGCATGGTAGCTCCTACTGACTAATGAAAAGAGCTGTTGTGCGCAGCTTGAGGGCTGAATTTCACCCCATTTAGACGTTGAACTGAATAGAAATACTCACAGAAATACTAATAATTCTCTTTTCTGTATTGCTGAGATACCACAATAGAACAAGCATTAGTAGGAAAAAAGAATATGGAATAGTCAATTATGATGTGGAAGTTATGAAATAAAATGTCATAAGAAAAGACTTTTGACTATTTAAAAGGCAGTTTTGGTTACTGTTCATAATTGGTCATGAATTGTCACGCACACAGGGGAGATGGCGACAGACTTGCTAGGTCCCTGGACAAGGTGTGTGTGTGTGTGGGGGGGGAGGGGGCAGACTCATGCTCCCAGATCGGGTGGGGCCTTGGACTGAAGAGGGAGAAGTAGAAGCAATCAGCCCTCAGCGTCCCCCAAACCACAGTGCCACTAGCCTTGGGAGTCACTTGGAGTGTGCCACACAGTGTTCCAGTGGTGATTTAAAGGGCCTGGGATTCTGGGGACTGTCAATGCCACAGTATCAGGGGCAAATAGCCATGGACCCTTTTGAATCACTAGTCTGCGGGGCAGTTGCCCCGTTTGGTTTTCCCTGTCAGTGGGCCTGCACACAGAGCTCATCCAGTATTCAATAGGACATTCTATGATTCTTGTTACTCTGTCTTCCAGTAACCCTCAGCCACTTGCTTATTTCATCCCCTTTAATATATTGTATTTTAGATTGAAAGCTCTTTTTGGGCGGGGACTGTTGTTTATTGTACAGAACCTAGCAAAATGGAGCCCTGATCTGACTGAGGCCTCTAGGCACAACCACAATATAAATGTTAATAATACTCCAAAACGTTCTATGTAATTAAATTCTTATATCTCCCACCACTGAGGAAAATATTATGAAACCAGGAATCTTATTAAACTCAGCATGAAGTTCAAACAGGTATGAAGACTTTTGAAGCAGGTTATTGTATTAGACAAGATTGCATTATGAAACATAGTTGCCCTGTGCAATATTTAAATACAATTTGGAAACTGTGCGAGAATAAAGTTCAGCTACTTTTTTATATTTAATCAAGTTTTGAAGTGGAAGTGTTTAACTGAACTAATTCTCAGTGACTACTGTCAGGTTAGATGTAAAGAAAAAAATTATCAGGACAAAACCTGACAGAACATAAAAGTGTTATATTTTAGATCACTGCAAAACCTGAGAGAAGAGAAAAACATTACAAACCTCATCCAGACTTTCACAAGAGTGGTAAATAATGTAAAGTTCAATCTGAAATTGGCAGTTAAATTGTGTGTTGGCAAAAAAAAAAATGCCACAGGAATCATATTTCTTAGCTATAAACTAAGGCATTTTAAACACTGCCCATAAAGCCAGTTCTTCTGTTTGATTAACTTTGTTTCTATAGATTTAGTGAATTTACTTTACTTTTTATTAAGTTTGTTCTTCAAAAAACAACCCATATTTACCAATCTATTCCAACTTTTACAAACAGTGTTCATGTTTCTATATACAAGTCTACCAATGTATTTTTATTCTAATACATGGAGGGTCTTAATGATGGACAAACATGAAATGATTCAGAAATTCACTTTGGGATGCAAAGGCACCCAGAAGTTGAGATGCACACTCTTTGGATGGATTGCTCATGAATGGTGCTATATTGATAGCTCTAGCAAGCAGAAATTCCCTGTCAACAGAAGAACACTTCAGGGACTTCATAGTAGATTCCCCACACTACCCTGACAACATGTCTCAACCTTGATACAGAGATAGGAGGGCAGCTCAGATTCCATATCCATCATTCAAATCCTTTGCTTTCGCTGTTTTCAGACTGTCAAAATGTGTGCACATTTTACCAACCATTTGGTTGTGTGATATTGAAACTTGTTCACTGTGGAAAGGACTGATATAAACTTGTTTTGCATAGACACAGCAGACCTGTAGGCCATGATTCAGCAAAGCATGTAAGCACGTGCATAAATCCATCCCCATTTAACAGAGTATTTACACATGTTCTTAACTTAAAATACATTCTAACATTCCATTGAAGCTTTATGATTAAATGTTTTGTGAATCAGAACTACAGTAGCAACTTCTGATTAGGACTGAAATAGAAAGCTTAGAGATAAAAGGCTTTTTCCTTTGGCAATGGAAACATCAATATCATTACTATATGAACAAACAAAAATAACTTTAAAATGGACTTTGTTCATCCCTGTTGCTGTGAAGCATTATTTCCTACAGCACATTTTTTCCTATTTTTGTTTTAAATGTCTTAACTTTGAATGATCAGTACATAAGGTCACTGAAGATTACCAGCTGCTCTGTGACATTTGTGTCTTGAGAGTAAGTAAAAAATACACACAAAGGTTTGGAACAAGATATTCCTATACACCATTGCCCTTGGGTACTACATGTAGGAGGATTTAAAAAGTAGACTTGCATTTAAAAAAAATACTCATTTGCATTCAAGAAAACAAGAGATGGAAAATGGAGATTAGCATGACTGAAATTTAAGTTCATAATTAACATGAGATTGTAGAAGTGTTTCCAAAGCAATAAGTTCATCCTTATTAATGAGCTTTTGATTTAATTTGTTGCTTAAGTGTCAGTGGTGCGAAAGGTAATGTCTGAAGGGCATGTTCCATGAAACTGTCTGTAAGTACAGATTTTACATGTGGACACTTTTCCATTATATTTCATGGCTGTCGATAAAGTTTGTGTGTACATTTATTTAATGCTCTGAAGTGTCAACTGTAGTGTTCAAGGGTAACCTTCATATTGCAATGAGTTACCAAAGAAAAGTTTATATTGCTCCAATAAAAGAGGGGAAAAGAACCTCTCAAACACACTGCATAATAAAGTAGTTCATTGCACTTTATATAATAAAATACTAAACAAATGAACATCAAAAATATCAAATATCAAATGGAGAAGACAGTAGTAACCAACCTCAGCAAAGGATATGACTACACTGCAATCGGAGGTGTGACTGCAGCACACGCAGATTTATTTGAACTCACTTTGAGCTATTTGGCTTGAATAACAACAACATAAGTGAAGTCATAGCAATTGGGAGTAGCAGCAGCACAGGCTTATAAACCCACCAGGGTCCCTGGGTATGAACTCATGTGACCAAACAGTGCTGGAGCTTCATGTCTATTTTTAATTGAGCTAGCTAGATCAAAGCTAGCTTAGGTATGTCTACACATGCTGCAGTAGCGCCTCTGAACAGAATATAGACACACCTTAAAAGCGTGTCTACACAGCAAGTGGCAAACTGGTGCACAGTAACTGGCCATGTTAAGCCCTTAATGGTCCTTTAGATGTAATTGACATTTGTGCCATTGTGGAGGAAAAGATGAATATATTTGTTGCTATAAAAGTTGCAAGATAGCAATAGTCCTGCACAGCACATAGAAAGAGTGCAAGCCATGTGTGTTGAACATAATTTTCAGGTGAAAGATTATTCCCAAGGGCAAATTTGTCTCTTTGTCTTCAAAGTGATTGTTTCTTTTAGTGGTCATTTATTATTTGTAATTACCTTTCCTTTGTTCACCTCAGCTGCACTGAGAATGCTGTTACCTGAATCCTGAATGAGAAAGACACTACTTGAGATGTTTTACAGATACCTTCCCCTCCACTACCATTTTTTTCTGCATTGGAGTAACTCAGTCGCTCAGTTACAACTAATCTCAGTTGACAATCTTTGAACAAGAGCTGGGTTTTATAAAATCAATCAATGATTTTATTCAGTGCCTGTGGATCTGCTTTGTCTTAGTAAGCTAGCATGGATACTTACTGTGATTTCTATTTGGGCCTCTATAGTGATTTTTTATGTGGTAAGAAGTGATTGGCATCAGCTGGTATTAATTGTTGTGTGAAGATCCATTCATTTCCTGGAGATTAAGTCTAAATCAGTCTAATATGTGCTATCATCTCATGTCCATATTGAAAGGACAAAATCAAAGAACACCCATTAGGAGATGGTTGAAATTTTGAATTTCCATCCTGAATGAAATGCCATGATTTCAAAATGGATATAATCCCCAACCATTCAGTAAAGTTGAAATGTCAACCTTTTTCATGGAACAAAATATTCCAAATATTTCAGTATTTCATTTCAACCTTATCCAAACATTTGGATTCAATAAAATGGAAAAGTTCCATTTCCACTTCATCATTTTAACGTCTGTGTTATATTCAAATGATATAAAAGTTGAAACAATAATATCCAAGGCAACCTTATCAAAACAAATAGTTTTGATTTTATTAAAAGGAAACATTTTGATAATTTCCTGAAAAAATAGACAAAAATCAATGCTCCCTTTCAATGTTTCAATTTTATTTGATCAGTATTTTTATGACAGGAAACTGTTTTGCTAGCAAATTTTTGACCAGTTCTGGGTCCTCATATAGGGTGAATTTCATACCACTATGAGAAAACTCATCTGTTCAGGAAATAGAGTTTTCCTCAAAGGCTGCTTCCAAACTATGAAATGAATTCCCACAGGAGCTAAGAACTATCACAAACATCACCCACTCTGCTCAAAGTGCAAGACACTTCTTTGACCTGACTTTTCTAGCACAATCACAGAGCAGCAGATAATACATATTTATTTATTAGAAGAAAACAATTGCCAAAACACTAGACTATACATACAATTTCTCTGTGGGGGGAAGGGAGGGATGAGAAAGAAATGAACCTCACATGATAGATGTTAGTCCCATCACTTACTGCACTAGTGGAAAGTGTTTGGATACTATAGTAATTACAGTAGTGAAAAATTATATAGACTAGAATGCTTAGTTACATTTACAATCAGATATTGGCATTGAACACTGTGAGGCTCAACTCCATAGTACCGCTCATGCCACCAGGGCACTACTCACCATGCCTCAGGGTCAGCAGCCACCTTTCATGATATCCAATTATAGAATCATAGCAGATTAGGATTGGAAGAGACCTCAGGAGGTCATCTAGTCTAACCCCCCACTCAAAGCAGGACCAACCCCAACTAAATCTTCCCAGCCAGGGGCTTTGTCATGCCTGGCCTTAAAAACCTCTAACACAATGGTGTATTGTAGAATATTAATAACTGCAAATAAAAGACAAGCCAGAAAACCAAAATAGGGCCATCCCCACTTCAAACAACCAGTCCTCTGGTCAATCTCTAAGGGCCTGGTCATTCCAGCTACCAGAATGCTTGTACTTCCAGCAAGCTGTGTCAGTCTCTTGGCAGTAACTAGGCTTCTCTCACAGAAGGAGCAGCAGAGATTTGCCCTCCTGCCTGGGCAGCCCCCAATTCAACTTGCTTTTCTCATTTTAACTCCTGTCTCCATATGAGACACCTCCCGCAGATGTAACCAGGACAGGGTTAATTGGGTCCACAAGTTTTAATTAACCTCTTCCTTGCCAGTGTGAGTCCTATAAGCGTCATCAAACGCAATGATTTTTAAAATCTTTCTGATTTCTTTCAGAAGCAATTTCTAGCGCATTTGTCCAAAAACCTTTAGACTTTCAGCAGTTTAGCTGTCTCTATCACAGAAACAATCATTCAGATAAACTCGTGTGGCTAATGTTGGTTGCATTTGACTGAACTGGAATATGTATTTTTTCAATCTGCTAATTTTCAAGAACCACTATTTTGTACATAGAAATATTTGTGCCCAGAAAGTGCTCATGGGCATAGAAGTAATTGTTCACAAAGGCATTGCCACACCAGTGAAGTCAACATAAGTTTTTCCATTGACTTCAAGGAGAACAGAATTGAACTCAAAGCATGTGTTTTTAATTTCAAAAATAGATACTTACGAATTCAGGTAGCCCTTATACATACACAGTTACACTATGAGGTTCACATTTTCATCTGGCACCAATTGGCATAGCTCTAATGTCTTTTTCTCACTGACAGGAATCTAGCCCAAATTTTTGGAAACATATGTGAAAAGTGCCTGCCATCTTTGCATCCACACATTCCAACAGCATATCAAAAACAGATGTACATCCCAGAAAAAAGTGGGATGTATTGAAAAACTAAGGAGAAAATAATAAATAGCTATTTACATTTCCAATAGCTTTAAAATAGGAGTCAACAATGTGTTTTTGTTGAGATAGAATGAACACAAAATAAGACAGGGAGTCAAGAGTTTTGTTCAATGGCCGTTGGCAAGTCAACTATTGGTGCTTCAGTTTCCTTGTGTCTAAAATAATAATAATTACTCTACTTTGTTAAAAGTGTTGAGATTCACAGAGTAATAATAATAGCTGCACTTACAAAGTGTTAGCAACGAAGCACATCAGTTCTAAAAGCAGAAGACTTAGACAGATTCCCTACATTGCTCCAGATTTATTGGCATGTCTCTTTAGCTTCTCCGTGCCTCAGTTTACTCAAAGGTAAAATGTGAACAACATGTAAGTCACAGAATTTTTGTGTCGCTTTTTTGTGCTACAGTGAGTACTCTTTATAAATAAATAAGGAGTTTCATTGAGGCTATGTCTAGACTACATCCCTCTTTTGAAAGAGGGATGTAAATCAGACATATTGAAATTTCAAATGAAACCAGGATTTGAATTTCCCATGCTTAATTTGCATAATCGCATCGTGGCATTTTTTCGAAAAATGCTATTTTGAAAGTGAAACTGCGGGCTAGACATGGTGCTTTCAAAAAGAAAAGCCTTTTTCAAAAGATCCTGTAAACCTCATTTTTTGAGAGCAGGATCTTTCAAAAAGGGTTTTTCTTTTCAAAAGAACCCTGTCTAGACCACGGTTTCACTTTTGAAATAGCGTTCTTTGAAAAAATGCCATGATGCAATTATGCAAACGAAGCATGGGAAATTCAAACCCCGGCTTCATTTGCAATTTCAATATGTCTAGTTTACATCCCTCTTTTAAAAGAGGGATGTAGTTTAGATGTACCCTATATGAGGAGAGAGACTCAGGCCACGTCTCCACTTACTGGAGGATTAACATTCTGACAATCGATCTTTCAAGGTTTGATTTAGTGGGTCTAATAAATATCCGCTAAGTTGAATGCTCAGGGTGTTCCCATTGACTTCGGTAATCCTCGCTGTTGCAAGGAGTAAGGGAAGTCAACAGGAGAGTTTCTTCCATTAACCTTCCACTGTGGAGATGGCGCTAAGCTCAGCTTAAGATATTTATGTTAATTTACATATGTGGAGTTGCATGCCTTAACCTGACCTTCCCCCCCCGCAGTGTAGGCCTGGTCATAGTCAGGTTCTTCAGGGGGATAGTACTTTTCATGGTTTCTAAAACAAACTGAACTGCTTGACTAGTAATTGGGAAACCCTTTTGTATGCAGGAGAATTATCACTGTGTCATAAATTCTGGACTACAAAATCAAATATTACAAGAACAATGCGTCATTAAAAGCATTTTAAGGAGAAATCCTTTCTTTGTTTGTTAGAATCAACAACAAGATTGCAAAGTCTCATTCGTCAGTAATTAATACCGATTCTCATCTGCTACACTGTTACTGCACAAAAGTTATTGTCTTAATTAAACCAGCTCAGGTGCATGTAACACTTTGGCCTGTGGAAAGGAAAGAAAAATCATACCCATCAAAATGACTGTCACTAAAGAGAAATGGGAATTTGGAATGTTCCATTCATCTAATAAGGAAGGATAAAGAGATGAATAAAGCAAAGCATTGTGTGGATTTTAGAACATTTTCACTTATGTAAAAACTACACATAAATAAGGGGTGTAGATCCAGGATGCAATATATAAACACTAACAATGAGAAGGTGAATATATGGCAGACTTACCCGTGAATTAACCACTTCCAAGGAGACATTCTGAGGCATCCCACTTGGTACTAAAAGGGGGGGGGGGGAAATGGAAATATTGTAATTAGTAGGAGAATCATAAAAGGCTATGTCAAATCTCTTTTTGGAAAGATGTGAGTATGGCTTTTCTATGCATTTAAAATCTTATTATAAATATGTAGTTAATACAAGTGGTACTTCAGAGGGCACCCAGAGTGGCAAAAATAAATTTGTCTATTTTTGGTAGACCTATTAGTGATCCCCGAACACAGTTAGTCAGTAGATTTCCTGCAGTGTTACCAAGTAGTTAATTTCAGTTACTTGTTTATTTCAGTTGATGTTTATGACAAAATCTTTCAGGTAAGTGCTCTGGAAAGCACAAGGCTATTAAAATACATGCATTTCAGAATTCAAGCTGCAAACTGATAGATCAGTATATGCTATCCTAATAGGTACTACTTCTGAAGATCTCCCAGAAAATTAAGATTTTGAAGCCTTTTTCTGATACTAGTAAAACATTCTTTAAAATATATCTTCTTGCTCAAAGTAATATATGTAACTGGGAAGACACTGTTTTTGAATTTTACAATTAATTTTATTACATCCATACTAATAAACATACTTTAATTCTTCAGCAAGACTAATGCTTATTTTGTACCTCATCTTACAAGCTGCTGAAAACCCTCTTTCCAGCTTCTGATGCCCTCAACTACATCCAAACACAATCATCAGACCCCAGAGAAGCACATCTTTAATGTGAACAAATGACTGACAAGTTCCTAGCTAGTTAAAATTAGAATTTCCTTCAACTGTAAAATGTATTTATATTAAACACCCTCTGACAGGACGCTTGCCCTGCACTGGCTCTTTAAGGGCAAAACCCCAGCCCAGAGAAGGGGCTGGGAGCAAAGCCCCAGCTGAGGCAGTTCTAGTGATGAGGGCCCAGTTGGGAGCTATATCAGGGAGGAGGGCCTTCTGCGGAGGAGGAAGAGAAGTGAGGGCCTGGCTGCTAGGGAAGCAGGAGGCTCCCTGGAACTAGAGCAGTGCTGGGGAAAAAAGGTAGGGCTAGGGGAGCTCTGGCCAAGCAAGTTCTGGCTGCAGTGCCTAAGGAGGAGAATACGGTACTCTGGGAAAAAGAAGACCCTGGGGTGTGAGCAGAGCAAACAACGTCCCCCGGAATGGGGGCTTGGACGCTGGTGTGGGCACTGCCAGAGGGCAGTGTCTGGAAGAAGACACTGGGACACGAGGAGAAACGGGGTGACACCACCTAGAGAAAGGCATCCAGCAAGCCAGAATAGCTAATTCCCCAGACAGCCAGCTAGTGGCGCCATGGCAGTGAATCGCCCCTTCACACACCGCCAAAGTGTTCTCATTTTTGCTGTTCTCACCCACGTTGAGTGATGTCATTAATACCGATGGAGTAGTATTGGGGCTTCTACATAAGGTTGGCAGAATAGGTCCATATTCACTAAAGGTACGTCTACACTGCAAAGTTAATTTGAAATAACAACAATCGTTATTTCGAATTAACTTTACTAACATCTATATATGCTAACCGCTATTTTGAATTAAATTCAAAATAGCGGAGCCCTTAATTCGAATTTAGTAAACCTCATTCTACGAGGAGTAACACCAAATTCAAAATAGCTATTTCGAATTAAGTGCTGGGTAGACACTTAATTCGAAATAGGGGGCCTCCAGCCCTTCCCAGGGAGCCCTGGTGGACACTCTGGGCACAACCAGGAAAACTTACTCTCCTCTCCCCCAGCCCCGGAACCATTAAAGGGGTAGACCCTGGCCACAGTGCCTGTGCCAGCTCCAAGCCTGCCAGCCCAGAGCCAGCAGTGGCCACCGGGGCCACTGACCCAGTGGCCCCAGAACATGAGCCAGCAAGCCACTGGCAGCCAGCCCTCCACCACTCCCCAGGAGCAGTCTCCCAGCTCCCAGGAGCCTGACAGGGGCTGGAGAAGGCGGGCGCCTTCCTGGTCCAGGGTGGAGATCATGGATCTTATTCAGGTTTGGGGGGGATGCCCTCAATGTCCATGATCTCCGCACTAGATGGAAGAACGCAGCCATCTATGGCAGGATAGCTGCCAGCCTGGCCACCAAAGGCCACATGTGAACCCAGGAGCAGGTTTGCATGACAGTCAAGTTGGTCTGGTGAGACCCCCAACCCTGAGCACTGAGCTTCCCCTCCGCCTTCTTCCCCTTGCTTCCCCCTTCCAGCTCCCTCCTCCCAGGTTTCCCCCTCCCCTCTTCCACCCTCTCTCTTCCCCTCTCCCACCTCCTTTCCCCAGTCTCCCCAGAGATTCATCCCCCCCATTTTGTTCAATAAACCCAGTTTCTATTTTTGAACATACGTGTCTTTTATTTGACATCAGGAAGGGGGGCTAGGGAGGGGTAAGTGGAAGGACGTGAGGGAGGAATGGGGCACGAGACCCCGGTGGGGAGGACCAGGGAGGCTCTGAGGGCTCCTCGGGGTGGATGCTCTCCCTCAGGGCCTCCTGGATCCTGACAGCCCCCCGATGGATCCCCCGGATGGCAGCCTGCAGAAAGTGCAGCCGGGCTGATGGCAACGACCCCACGAGATGCACCGGCGTGCCCAGGGGCAGCTCTGGCTCCATGTGGCCGAGTGCTGTAGTGTCCCGGGGCACTCCAAGACAGGACTGCTTTGCTGTCCCTCATTGAGGTAGACAAGCAAGCGGGGAACCTTGAGAACTGTCTGTCCGGGGTGGGGGTAGGGTCCCTTTAAGCATGGAGCTCAGTTAGCCTCAGGCAGCAGCCCCACACACTAAGTCCGACCCTGATGCCCTGCCGGCACTGGTTCCGGCCAGCTTTAATTTCGGTTCAGGGTCCACTCAGTGTGGACGTGCTATTTCAAAATAGCAAAACGCTATTTCAAAATAGTTTTTGTGTATAGATGTGTTATTTCGAATTAGCTTAATTCAAATTAACTATTTCGAATTAAGTTCATTCGAATTAACTAATGAATATAAATCAGTTCCATGGATTACCCTAAACAGCTTTGATCATGAAACTGAGAACTTTAAAAAAAAATTGTGAACACAAGAGCAAGACACTCTCACTCTAAAGTAGCTGACTGCTTGTGGTTAGGACACTCACCTGAGATATTGGAGACGGAGGTTCAAGTCAGGCCCAGTAGATAATTAAACCTGGTTCCCTGACATCACAAATGAGTGCTATTGTCTACTCTGGGAGGGGTCTTTCACTAGAAACTCCATCCTGAACCTGAGGAATGTTTATTCAAAACAGCTACACTTCTGCAAAAAGTTTCCATTTTGAGAAACTAAAAGTAATGGGGTGCGGTTTTTGAAAAAGTTCTGACCAGCTCTAAGTGCTATGAAAGTATACACAGAAATTCATGTTTTGGATGAGTGGTGCAATGAAGTGTTTGGCAATGATCTTTAAAACCTTTCCTTAATAAAGGGCACATCACTGGGATCTGCTTTGGAAAGGATGATGGGCAATCAAATATTTGAACACAGCTTTGGGTTTCTAAAAGTGAAAACTGAGTTGTTAGATTTTTCCCCAGTGGTATTGAGGTTTGGGGACACATGGTCTACAGAAGGTGCTTCCAACTGAATGATGTGCTAGTTTGTTGATGTCTGTTTTGTGCTTTTTACATTAGGAGAAGCAGTATGTGTAATGCCAAGAGGCGGAGCCAAACCTGGAACCTCTGGTGCTTAGTGCATGAGTCTCTACAGCTTGAGCTAAAAGCCAGCTGTCTCTCAGCTAAGGCTGTGGAGTACACTCATTCTTCCTCTCTGTAAGTGGTCTAAGTGCCACTATCGTACACGGGACAGTAAACCATGCCCATTAGGTGTGTGGGTTACATATGCATCAATGGATAGTGCACTAGAATGGTAAACAGGAGACCTGGATTCTATTTTAGCTATGCTACTGACCTGCTTTGTGACCCTGAGCAAGTCACATCCCGTTCTTTTCCCACCTTTTATCTGTCTTATCTATTTAGATTGTTAAACTTGATGGGTCAGGAACTATTTCTTACTATGTATTTATAGCAGTGCAAGTACAATGGAGTCTTACTGTGATTGGTGCCTTAGGCAATAACATAGTTCAAATAATAATTAATAATACCAACAATATGTTGGTATCCAAGGATTAATCCAAACGCTTAATATCCAAGGGTATGTCTACAATACAGAATAAGGCTGAATTAAGATACACAACTTCACTACATTAATTGCATAGCTAAGTTGAAGAACCTTAACTCGACTTTTGGAGCTGTCCATATTGCAAGAAGTTCAAAGAACACTCTCCCTTCAACTTTCCTTACTCCTCATGGAAGCAGAACCACCGGCATCAACCAGAGTGCTCCTCTCAGTTCAAATTAGCATGTCTTCACTAGACCCACAAATTCTAACCCTGAAAGATAAACAGTGGCAGCTTTGATCTAGACATACTCCAGGAGAGTGGGTTGCTCATCAGTTACTCCTGAGACTGTACTCATTACTTCAACAAATTTAGAAACAAAGAATTTACATCTCTAAGGTACTCATTATTTCATACCAAAGAGAGAAACAATTAAGGTATTCCTGTGATATTACTGATCTGATCAGAAACAGCGAATAATGGATCTCACACAAGAAAGCCTGTTCTCATGATCTAGTTTATGGAATCAAGCATTCAGGTAAGATTTCTATATATATTATATCAGAATGTGTAATATAATCATCACCAGGGCTCGACAAACTGCAGTGAGAGCTATTCGCCAGCCCCGCACCATGCATGCGCCAGACTGGCACTGTGCATGCGCGCAGCACCGGTGAATGGGGCGCACGGAGCGACCGGCTGAAATCTACTCGCCACAGGCAAGTAGAAACAGCAGTTTGTCGAGCCCTGATCATCACCTTGGTGCATGAAGGAATTGTACACTTATAAAAACTCTATGTCACACTCTGTACAAAGATCTGAATTTTTTCTTCTGTCCTGCCCAGGAAGAAGCAGGAATTGTCAACAGCAACCTCTATTCCCCCTGCTATCTTATCCTGAAGACAAATAAGAGTGTTTGTCTGGATGGTTTTGGGATAGCATATGTGTGTCGGAGCATTATGAGAAAGCTACGACAAAGAGATGGGTGGATCTTTCATCTTCTCTTGGTGGTGGTGGTCAGCATTCAAATTTATGGGCACTTAGGTAATTTAAAATATTCTGAGAGCCAATCCTCACTAATACTGAGGTGTTTAGAAATGTGGGATTTTAAGAGTGATCTGATCAGTGCCATAAGCATCTTGTCTCTTGAATTCAGGTGGGATGTTGCAGCCCTTGCATGTCAAACTTGCATTTTTTAACTACCACATTCAACTACAATGTTGTATATAATTTGCAGTATCGCCTTAGGCCAGGGGTGGGGAACCTCAGCCTTGGGGGCTGGATATGGCCCCTGGCTTGCCTGGATCTGGCCCTCAAGGCTCAGGGTTCCCCCCTAGCATTGGGGAGCCTGCACTGGTTCTCTAGCCCCCCTGCCACCCGATCGTGGGGCTGGGACACACAAAATCTATTTGCCTGGGCCTCCCTAGGCTCTGATGTGCAAGGGGAATGTGGGGAGTGTCTTTCTCCTTTCAGGGAGTGTCAGTCAGGGGCCATGTCAATGAGGGTTTTTTGGATTTTTTCTTTGCTTCTCATTTATGTGCGACCTAAAAAAGATTCCCCACCAGTGCTATCGATTGTCAGTTTCAGAAGATTCCTCATCCAAATGTGTTAGCCAGCATTTCTTCAGGTTGACTATAATTGTTTCTCCTGTCCACACTGATAACTTTTTCATTGTTTCTCTCTCCTTACTGTGTGCAACACCTTCCAATTCAGCTTTCTGTGCAAATTTAAATTAACATGTTCTTTATCCCTTCTTCCAGATCTTCAATCAACATGCTAAATAAATCCAGACCCAGTACCAATCTGATTCACCTTCATAGGAATATGCCAATTGTCTTAACCTTTGTTTACTATACTTCAGCCAATGAGATTGTATTCATAATCAGGACAATGTAATTTTATATTTTAGCTAAAAAAGATCTGTGTGTCACTGTATCAAATGCTTTACAATTGTCTAGAAAGATTAGTTGCTTTATTTCCTACTTCTACCAGTTTTGTATCTTGATCAAACAAAGCAATTACATTTGTTTGGTACAATTTGTTCTTTGTGAACTCACACTGCTTATGACCTATTGTTCTATTATGTTTAATTAATCATTGTTCCATTATAATCTAAGTATTTAGACTTCACCTTTTTCTTACTAAACCCATAACTTAAAGCTCACTGAAATCAATGTGAATACACTTCTGGGCTGTATCTAGACTGGCAAGTTTTTCCACAAAAGCAACTGCTTTTGCGGAAAAACTTGCTAGCTGTCTACACTGGCCACTTGAATTTGTGCAAGAACATTGACGATCTAATGTATGATCGTCAGTGTTCTTGCGCAAATATAATGACTCTCCTGTTCAGGAAAAAGCCCTCCTGCGCAAATGCTTTTGTGCAAGAGGGCCAGTGTAGACAGCTGAGAACCGTTTTGGGCAAAAAAGCCCCGATGGCGAAAATGGCGATTGGGGCTTTCTTGCGCAAAACCGTGTCTAGATTGGCACGGACGCTTTTCCGCAAAAAGTGCTTTTGCGCAAAAGTGTCCGTGCCAATCTAGACGCTCTTTTCTGCAAATGCTTTTAATGGAAAAACTTTTCCGTTAAAAGCATTTGCGGAAAATCATGCCAGTCTAGACGTAGCCCAGGTGTCTTTGGATCCAGATTCAAATCCTCAGAACAGATTTTGCAACTTTCACATTTATAGAATTTTAAAAGCACCAAGTATACTCTTTCCATAGGCAATTACTCTCTGTTGTGTCATTAAACTAAGCAGGTACACAAGCACAAAGAACTCCAAAATAACTTCCTCCATATCCAAAAAACAATGTTGCCAAGTGCAATTATACCTCAGATCATTAAGCACTTTTTCTTTGCCTTCTTCTGCTGTATCATCAGATTTTTCAAAACATAGTACATTGTATTTACTTTTGATGTTGCCAATTAAAAACAAACTAATATAACTTCAGGTTATATGTAGGATGGGTTAGAGATTGGTGGTATGAGTCATGCTTGGGAGTCATTCTGAATATGAATATGAAACTTCTTAGCGTTCAATAAATTCAGGCCTCATTTACACCTGTGAAATCACATTCAGAAATGTAAGGCAGTGGCCTGTATAGTTGTAGGGGAGGCAGAATGTTGCCCTGAAGAATCTTCCTTATTAGTGTTGGTGTATGAACCAGAGTGAACACATTTTTACTTTCAAATCCCAGGCTACATTTACAAATCTGGAGGTTACAAAAAGAAAAATCACATCCTACTTGTGAGGAGATCTGATATGGAATCTCTGAGAGAATGTTGCTACAGAGTCACTCTTCAGAACTGAACATAAGCTTGTTTTTTAGTTTCTATTTGGTTTAGGGGTTTTTTGGGGGGTTGGGGAGGGTTGTTTGTTTGTTTTTTGTGTTTGTTTTTTGTGCAGTGCAGCCCCTACATTCTAATAGATAGAATGGATGATGTGCACAGGTATTGCAGTTATTTATTATTTGTATTTTTAAGTGCTGACGAGATACTCAGGTGTGTGCAAAAAAGAAATCAAGCAAGACCCCACACAGAAGAATTTATAAGCCAAAATACAGCCAGAGATGAGAGGACAAACTGGGAAATCAAGAGGACAGAATAATTCCCCTCCTTTTCAGGGAACAGACTGGAAAATAATAAGAAGTGGTACTTTCCATAGCTATACAAACTCCACTTACTTGCACTAAAGGAAAAAACCACATGCCTTTTCTGCTGAATAATATTCTCATTTGTGAGGCAAATCCTATCCCCTGCCATTGCAGCATGAAGCCAGCATAGTTTTGCTGTTCAGAGAACTGGATGAGATTTATAAGCACCACCTTTGGCACAACATAAAGCTGTTCTGCAGACACTCCCTGAGCCCTCCCTTTCAGGCAGATTGGAATGGGGAGGAGGTGGTCTGGGGGACAAGCTCAGAGTAGTTGCCACTACTGGTCGTAAGTACTTGACAGGTGCTCAGATGATTTCATGATGGGGGCATTTATCCATTTAGATTATGGTAGATTAATTAGAGTAGGCATCAGAGATGTTAGCGATTATAAAGGCAGGGCTGTGAGAGGAAGTTTGGTGCCAGTGTAAGACCCGGGCTGCCTGAGTGCTAGTCTTTGTCTCAGTTATCCATCTGTAAAACAGGGATACTAGCATTTCCCCATGTTACCACAAGGTACTTAGATACCACAGGAAAGGGGAGCCAATAGAAATACCACAGAGAGAACAGATAATTTTGTTACATTAGAGTTAATTATACCCAAGAGATCTGGAGTGTTACCAGAACCTCAAGAGGTCCTCAAGCATGACACTTCTCAGTGTTTGAATAGGAAAAAAAACACCTGTATTTATGAGTTAGAACCACACAGATTCGGTAATTTTCTGCATTAAATACCATCAAAGCCTGCATTTCCTCTGCTATGGTTACTGCCTCCCTCCCCTATAAGTAGTCATATCAATAGCTCAAGGTATAGCACCAGCTGTTGATATCTGACTGATTTCATATGCTCAGTGTCCTGACTTTGTCAGTTTTATCCTCACTGCTTAACATTTAAAAAAATATATTTTCATATTATCATTAGGATATTATTTTTTAATCAAATATTCAGAAAGAATTATATAAAACTGTCTGCCAATTTCTAGGATTAAACACATTTTGATAAATTCATAGGCATGATAGCGCAAAGCATTTCTGGAATGGCAAACAGCCTCACCAAATATTAACTGAGCTGTATATTAAACAGAAAATTAAGCATTAAAGATCTGGTAAATTCTATTAATCTGTGGTTCTATAGTTCCTGGAATTGAAGAAGGTGCAGTAAATCCCTGTGATTAAAGTGTATTGCTTAGACTGGAGGTTAGATTCCAGAGCTTCATGGATAATTCTTTGCTACACACATGCAAGGAAGTAGTATGCTAGGTTTCGTCATGACACCATCTACTGTATCATAAAATGTGAATGGCCACAGTGATTAATACCAGAAGGAACCACCAGATCATCTAGTCTGACATACTGTGTACCACAGGACATCAATACAACTCCACACTCATACACTAAACCCAACAATGGACATTAAACCAAAGTATTACAGCTCACAGTAAAGGACACACACACAAAAAAAGAACATGTGACCCTAGGATATGAGGACACTAGCATGCACCACAACAAAGAAAATCAGGTAGAATAACAATGTCAACATTTCATCATCATTTTAATTTTTAGTTCTGTTTAAAATAAATCCTTGGAAGACTCAAAGGAAAATATGTTTCCTTTATGGAATTCCCTATCCCCTTTCTCAACTGTATACCTGCATGTTTGTTGTAGTATTTATCATAAATAACGGACCACCATCACTGTTGGAAAAATCAATTAAAATTATATGCTTTTTGCAAAGAGAGAAGGAAAACTAGTTGGCCAGTAAATTTTAGAGGGGTAGGCTGGCCTAGTCAGTGAAACACTGGACTAGGATTTGGAAGACCTATGTTTAATCCCTGGCTCTACAGAGACTTCCGATTTCATTTCACCTTGTCTCTGTTCTCCATCTGTAAAACTGGGATAATAATTCTTCCTTTTCCCCACTTTTCTTTGTCGGATCTATTTAGATAATAAATTCTTTGAGGTGGGAATGTCCACTTTTATTTTCTTGTATAGTACATAGTGGAATAAGGCACTAATCTTGTCTGTAGTCTTTATATTCTAATGAAATTTCATTGTAATAAGTTTTGGTCCTTCTTAACTATATCCTTTCAGCTTTACACTTTTTAATTCTCTCCCTTCTTCCCCTCTGAAAGAATACAAAATTCAAGAAGGCTTCCAGCACTAGATGGTATGGTCATGTGCGTTTGTAACACCAACCACCATTTAGGCTCACAGGAAAAATAAAACTATTTCCAGATCATTGCTTTGAGCACTAGGACATTAAGTTCCTTACTTATCACTAATGGCTTTTACTAGGAGACCTACATTAATGAGCAGGTTTATACTTCATATTGCTAATTTCACACACAAGAATGATACACGCACACAAATAGAATACACACTTTCAAGGGATCACAATGACAGGTTACTTGCCCTGTTTTGCATAAAGCATATTTGAGTTATGCATATTCACATTGAAAACATATTTCCATAAAAAATATGAGGGCATAGCATCAGGCCTTGGATTGGGACCTAAAGGTATCTTAAATACAATTTTCCTCTCCTCCCCTAACTGCACCAAGCCTTCAGTGTTGCAAAGAACTATAGTTTATACCTTCCTGCTGCACCAGGGGCAGTTTTATGTCTGTGTTATGCACCTGATGAATACAGCAAGCTAAGTTAAAAAGACAAACTTAAAGCTGACAGGATCAAAACTTGCATTGTAATAGTTTTACAAATATTTCTTGGGCATTGAAAAATCTGTTAGCTCTAAAAGAGGAGGTGAGGAACCTGGATACTATTCATAATTCTCTGCTGAGCAGCTCACCCACACCAACAAAACCAATACTTCAAGTGCTGGGTTAGTTGGATTCTTGATCATTTATACCACATCATCTGTGTCTACTGCCTGCCTGCTCCTTTCCTGTAAGCTCAAACTGCAACTGACAGGAAGCTTGCTCAAAAGCAAAAAACTTTGTAACTTTCAGTCATCTGCAGCTGGCCATCAAGAACAGAACCCACTTGTGGGGACAGCATGAAGCAAATCTACACACTTGCATACTATACACAGCTTCAACACAAAGCAAAGCTGGTACTAATAGGTTTCATTTCAGGCCAGCACCACACTTTCTCCCCTTGCTTAACAGCAGAGAAGATAAATGCTTCTTGGGAATCTGTACACTCTTCCTGCTCTTTTCTGGAATAGGGTCTCAAAAGCCTTCTTTTCAGTGACATTTTGTGCTCCCACAGAAGTGATATCATCTCACACACTTTGCAGAGGATAATTTTCAGATTCATGAATAACAATCTCTCCCTTTCTCACTTATGATGACATTTAAAACCAAAGTGGAGAACAGTGCCACAGTACTGCACTTCACAGTGTGAATTATATCTACATAAATTATGCAAAATATTCATTTTCACTTGTTTTCCTTTTGTTTTTATAATTATAAGTGTGAAGTAATTTATTCTGCCAAGATCCAATCTGTATTACAAATGATGACTGAATTAGATGGATAGGCATTAGTAGTGCTTGAAATTTTTTTTAAAGAGGTGTCAAACGTAAAATAATTGAAAGTTGAAGTGCCAAATGAGGTGTGAGTATCACAGATGAACCTTGTAAAGAATACTACAGTGATGGTCTGAAACACTACTGCCTACAATAATATTATCATAGTGTTTTTACTGCTTCTGTAGGATAGCAAATTTTTGTTTTTTTAATAAGGGAAATAAATACTTGTAAGTACAACAGAAGTCAAGACAAGGGTTCATCCTTATACATTTAAGTCTTCTTCCATCATAGGCACTGCTTAAATTAGGAAAAGAGAATGTTTTTAGCAAGTGTGTTAGCTGATACATTTATAAACACCATTGTCTTTGTCTCCACTGGCATTAAAGTGGTGTTTTAAAATCCGTTACTTAAGCTTTCTGCTAACATGTTTGCTAAACACTTCAGTTTTCCTAGGCTAAGTCTTCACTGAAAAAGAAAATCTATATTTTTTACATCTAGATAGTAGATGTAAAAAATGTAACAGAAACAGGGATAGGTTAGTTTTTCATCTAATTGGAACTACTCAAATCCATACCCTGAGAGTATGGCTTGTCTTCACTAGGATTTTACAACAAGATAGTTATCTCAGTGGAAAAAACACCCTTTTTGCAGTGAAGACACAACCCTGGTGAAGACAGCACTGTTGGGAGCTTAAATCAAGCAGTGTAGCACAGGAGCAGAGACTGTAATTTAAATACTTAAATTCATAAACACACAGAAAAAAATAGACACTACCATGACAATCAGATTATATGGGATTATAAAAATCCCCACCTAAATAGTTTAGCTTGCACCCTGTGGAATACATCATTTTTAAAACTCAGGCCCAGGTAGAAGTGCCCTTGGATGCAAATGCAAACCTTTTAAATTTTAGTTTAAGAGCTCTGTATTTTCTCTGTCCATCTTTTCTTAAATTCTCACCTACTTTTGTTTTATCTAACCTTCCTATACAACCACCCCCAGTATTGGTTACTCCCTTCTAACTTTCAGGGTTCTGTTTTCCTCTAAAAAGATATAACATGTTGCTTACACTTTAAAAAAATCTATCCAGAGAAGTCATCAAGATACCATTAGTAGGACACAGGTCCATTTTTTGTACGCACAATTATTGGGCTAATTCTGCTATCATTTATACTGGTTTTACACCACTAATCAATGGAATTATTCCTGATTTACAAGTGTGGGAATCAGGCTCACTGACTTCACCAGGAATCCCTGAAGTACTTATATATGAATATCAGGCATTAGATGTTTCCAGGATCAAAATAAACATCAATATAACGCCCCCCAAGAGGTACAAAGCACAGTGCAAGCCAAGAGAAGAGTGACTATGTAATCAATGTGACAGAGAAGAAAGTAAAACAAACATTTTCGATTCCAGAGTGCCATACACGAGGAAGACCTAGAAAGGGATGTTTTTTGTTGTTTTTTTAGATTACCAGATGTAATAAAAACTTTCTATTAAAGACTGGTAAGGACAAACCTATGTATAATTTCAGAAAATGGGATGGTGGGGTACAGGTAGCATCAAGCTAGGAACAAGCTACCAAACTAGGAAAAATGAAAAGAACAAACAATCACGACAGATACGACCCCAAACACCCTCTGAAGCAATATAATAGACACCGGCAGATAGTGAATCTATTATTTCTGTCTCTGAAAAAGACATAAATGTATTCACTTTGTTTAATAGTTTACATTTCCATTTAGTTTGTCATGCCTACTATTGATTTGAATTAAGCAGATGGTAAAGGAACTCCCAAATTTATACTGGTCCCAGGATAAAACTTCACACATAGTGATCTATGAAGATAATCCACAAAATGAACATTTTTCTTCTCCTTATATTGTCCATCCTGGCATCTGTAATTCTAACTTACCATCAGAAAGAGTCGTAACTGTAAGATCTTCAGTGGATACCCCAGGGCCATAGCGGTTATAAGCCAGGAATCGTAAGGTGTATTCCGTGAATTTTTTCAGACCCTCCAGTTTGTATGATAGTCCATCAACCTCTATATTCTGGGCACATAAAAATGATAATTGTTACTAAGAGGAAACATTAAAGAAGGCATGACAGTAATGCAGGGGGATGAACGGATTAGACATTAGGGCTTTTTCTATCTCTAAGTGGTAACGCTAAATCCTTATATAAGTCGCTGTAAAAGGTAATTTGTAACATAGCATTGCTTGTTATAGCTCAGTTCTTAATAGACTCTATGATATTATCCTACCACATTTCAATATATATCACTCCTTCTCCTATAAGAAAGTGACAAGGAAAGGAAGAAGGGCAGAGAAAGGAGATAAAAAGGCTAGAGTCATGCAGGAATTCCAGGGGTAAAAAAGGAGAGACTGAAGTAAAGGAAGACAAGAAAAGAGAGAGAAGATTTTGGGGGTGAAGAAGCCAGATACATCTACCCTGGGATTTATGATGCCTGTGTTTTTTACAGGCTATTAATAAATTAAACTGTCTCAAATGCAGTATTCCCTGTAAGATGAGCACTTGGACAGCCACCCAGGAGACATTCAAAGCCACCCAGCTGATTAGCAGAGCACCCACAGCAACCACAACCAGCAGTGTGCGGTCCTACTGGTGGTGTGCATCCACAGATGCTCTGGTGCACATCAAAAAAATTATTCTGCACATAGATGGAAAAATTAGAGGGAACATTGTTCAGCTGGAAAAAAAGTGAGTCCCTATTTTAGTGCCGTGTTCTCCTCTAAATCTCTATTTTTTTTTAAGAGTCACATTTCACCCATACTGCATCCTTCGATGACCTCTATGGGATCCCTATGCCACCTTAACTTTACATCAACTACTGATGTATTGTGTTAATGATCTGAACTGTTTAAACTGTTTGCCATAACTCCTCACTTAGCATCACCCCAATTAACACAGTTTAGTTGTTATGTGCCTGATCTATTAGAGAACTTAAGCAATGATTGCTTACAGCATTGTTTGGCCATCTGCTAGCAGGAAGAGCCTTGGAACCAGAGTGGGCAACATTCCCCCAATTGACTTCCCTCTTTCTACCCCCAGTGCCTCCCACCTGCAGATCAGCAATTCCCACCTCCCTCCCCGTGCTTCCTACCTGCAGCAATCAGCTGTTTGGTGTTTGGTGACATTCAGGAGGCTCTGAAAGGGAGGGAGAAGGAACTAGGATGTGGTATGCCATAGTTCCCCCTCTCCCAAACCTCCTGAAGGCCACCAAACAGTTGATGGCTGTGGACAGGAAGCTCAGGGAAGGAGCCCACTCTTCTCTCCCCCCCAAAAAAACCTCCTAAACCACTACCACACAACTGATTGCAGTAGGTGGGAGGCAGGGAAGGGAAGAGAAAGGCTTCGTGCCTCCCACCCATGGCAATCAATTGTTTGGTGGTAGTTCAGGAGTCCGGGAAGGCACACTCCAGGAAATGGGGTGGAGTGGAGGCCAGCCTGGGGCAGAGCCTGGAGTTCAGCATTTTGGAAAGTCAGTGCCTGTGCAGCAGGGCATTCCGTGGGAAAGAATCCATCTGACTGCCACACCTTTGTTTTAGGAGAAGATCAGGGAGCTCATGAACAGGTCCCCAGACAATCCTTCGATTAGAGCTTGTTTAAAATCAGTTCCTCTATATTTTAAAGTACATTGTAAATGGCCTGTGTAATATTCAGTTAATGTGGGATGTACATTCTCACAGTTCAAACAAGAGAGGAATTCTAAAACCTTGATTTTTTTAAATTCCCTTTACTCAGTGCATTCCAATGCACATTTCCAAGGCACTTAAGCTTAAGAGTAGATATTGCAGTCTGCTATGCCACTGAAGCACCAAAATTTCCACTATCAACAGATTTAAAGCTGCAGAACAGATAACCATGGTTACTTGGATTGAATACTTCCTCTCCATCCTGCTTGATTTTGTCACATCTGCCTGCAAACATCTGCTTTCACAACTAAGTGAAAGAAGAGAAAAGGCTCCATTAACTTGCTCACCTGTTCCTTTCCAGTTGCAGTCTCTGTGCAGAACAATCTGTAACCTTGGACTAGACCATTTGCATAGGAAGGGGGTTCCCAGGAAAGTAGAATTGAGGTAGGTGAGGTAGATACAGCCCGCAGGTTTTCTACTGGCCCTGGAACTTGCACTGTATGAAGAAAAATTGCCTGAATAAAAGCAGTCATTTATTTCAGCTCAGTCCCTTAATCATTTTGCTCTCCTTTTGAGTGTTTGGGCAAGATGATTTTGAGTGTGTTCCCAAAGAAGCATATGTCTCATGCTATAGAAAACCATGCAGAGATGAATGTTTTTAACACTGGAATGAAGTGCATTCCTCAATGAGGGAGTGATTAATAGACTTGAATGGTGTGAGGGCAAAGCATTAATCCATAAAGAAGCTCTGCAGAAAGATACAACATTGCATCACAATAACCTTCTAAAGACGGTTGTGGCTTTTGTAAAATACTGCCCTTCATTTAGAATGTTGTCACTAGCAAAATGAGGTATACCTGTGATTAATTTCTACCAGTAAGAGGGTGATTTGGCCTGCACCTCAAACTCAAAAGGGGGCCACAAATTTAGACACTTGTTAATTTTTTGGCATTTAATAAGTTTTGAACTTGTTTTTATGCGCATCCATATCAGACCACAATGACACACACTCTCTCAGCTGAGAGCTGCAAATTTAAGCAAGTAACAGATGTGATTTGGTAAAAGACATAATTTTTGTTAACTGAAATAGAATTTGTCCTATTAAAGAGCTAAAAATGTTCATAAATATTAATAAAATATGTTGGTTCTCATGGCACAAGATTGACCGTGATGAACGTGTCCTCTCAGTTGTTTATATAAACAAGCCACTACAAGTGGCTGGTGCTGGATCAGTGTTGTCATTTTTATTTTTACTATGGCTAGGGACTTCAAAAGCAGGAAGTGGCCCAGGCCTCTCTGGACCTCTGAGAGGATCTCATTCCTAGTGGATGGAAAGAACAGAAGTTGCTCTCCTTTCCCTCCCAACTGATTCCTTCACCTTTCTCTAGTTCTACTTTTTCCTTTTTTTAAAACTCTCCCCTGATTCTTGGAAACAATCTCTCTATCGAAGTAAGAAGAGTAGGAAAAAAAAGTCAATCCCAAGACTAGTTCAAGAAAAAGAGGGAGTTTAGCAGACTCATTATTCTCAACTTATAAAAGAGCAAACCTCAAAGAACCACAACTTAAAAATACAATAAAACGGCTTTTCAGGGAAATATGACATAACTTTGCCATATTTCCCAAGTATCATCTATTCAAGCTCTTGATAGCCTGGCTTCACTGCTAATTGTTTAAAATTGATTTATTGCATTGTATACTGGTTCTGTTCCATAACAATAGCTTTGTGTTTGCGCAGCTACTGAATGCTATGGAGATGATACTGGAAGCCCACACTCAATATTTATAAAAATAAAAGCAACAATTTAAGGCTGTGTCTAGACTACATCCCTCTTTTGGCAGAGGGATGTAAATTAGACACTTTGAAATTGCAAATGAAGCCGGGATTTAAATATCGCGTGCTTCATTTGCATAAACGCGTAATGGCGCTCTTTCGAAAAAGCACCATTTCGGAAGTAAAACCACGGAAGTAAATGCTGTCACGCAAAACCTCAAAAAATGAGGTTTACAGGATCTTTTGAAAAAGCCTGCCGTTTTCGAAAGAACCACGTCTAGACAGCGGTTTTACTTTCGAAATGGCGCTTTTTTGAAAGATCCTGCTTTAAATCCCAGCTTCATTTTCCATTTCAAAATATCTAATTTACATCCCTCTGTCAAAAGAGAGATGTAGTCTTGACACAGCAAAAGTGTTAAAAAGTCCAATCATCTGACAAAACCTTGCCATTATTGTAGTTAGTGCAGCCAGTTTTAATGATACTTTGGCCTGAAGCAGAATTATTTTCAAGCAAAGGAAAATCTGGAACCAAAATGGGGAAGGGCTTAATTATTCTCCATTATCAGTGCGAAAATGTGATTTCATAATATTTGGGGTAGGCGGTGAGAGAGAATTTATTTTTGGCATGAACCAACCCAAAATTAAATTGAATATATTTTCTTCACAAATTTCATGGAAAAGTCCCTCTAACCCTCAGTGTTGCACAGCTGTAGATATACTAATACGTTTTTCACACTGAATTCTGTCACACATCATCAATGTTATACATTCACTCTTGGCTTGAACTAATTATCAAAATAACAAAAGTGCTATACTTAGGAAAAACCCCTCACCACTAATAATCATCCCATGCATAATCATTCCCCACATATTGGGCAATGAGAATGAACCACTATGCTGACTAATATTTTCAAATCTCTCACTATAGTTCATCTGTCCCTTCAGCTGGAACCCAAGGAAAAGTAACAGACGAGAGAAAAAGAAAGAAAATTGGCAGAAAAGTTGCAGGAGAAGTGGGGAATCAATTCTGAAAACAATCTAAACTACTGGTGTGATCAACAGTGTTTAACATATCTAAGTTGTTGTTGCATGTCAATACCTTTTCCCTGCCTATGACATGATTTATTCATATTTTACATACAGAAATGCTGTCACGCAAAACAAACTTTCCAGTTATTGTGCAGTTGGCAGATAACAGCATTACAATTCTTATAAAAGGCTTTTCACACAGTCAAATGCCTGTTACCAGACCATTTCAAAGAAGAAAGCTGTTAGTGTAAAACTAACAGTTTTGTGGCAAGTGACAGGGAAAGAACGTGACACGTCCTTCTGCTAATATCCATGTATTTGACAATATGCTAAATGCAAAGCAGAGAATATCTAAAAGACTCCCTCCAGTTCTGAGGTAAAGACCACAGTTGACAGATTCATTACCCTGGCCCAGACAGAACTCTCTGCAATAAGGATAAGGCAAAGGACACAGAAATGTCTCAGGAGCGAGACCACGATGTGACTGAACTGGTCCCTCAGGAACCAAGGACCATCATAAATCTCACCACTTTCTACTACAAGTGCAAGATGCATTTTTTTGACCTATAACAAATACATAGTAATACTAGAAAACTTACCCAGCATTGCCCGGGTCCAGCCTGGGGTGGGGGATGGAGCTGCACACTGCAACTGCTAACTTTATCCCAGGGATGGTATGGAGGTGGGGAGGGAAACTGTGCAGGCCTCCCAAACACACTCCGCAGGCCCCACTTGGAGATGGGGAGGGAAGCCACAGAGACTTCCCGATGGCACTTCCCGGACTGGCCTGGAGGTAGGGTGGGAGGCCATGCAGGCCTCCTGCCTGCACTTTCTGGCAAGGTCCAGGGCACCAGGGGCTACGTGCCATGCAGTGGCCAATACCAGCTCCCCAGAGCAGGCAAGGGTGTAAACTGCTGCCAGCCAGTGGCTTCCCTCTATCAGTTTCCTGGCCAAAAATAAACATACCCAAAGGTGGTTTGGTATTTTTCCCTATGGGCTATGCATAATCTGTGAAGTCATTTTTATATTTGACCATTAAATAATCACACAAACAAAACATGCTAAGCCTGCTCATTTCATTGAACATTTCCCTCTTGAAGTTCATGACACTTTTCTAAAATAAAAGCTACAGTACTTGTCAAACAATTTGATTCTACACAGCGCCAAATTTCAAAATAATGTGCTATTTTGAGACATCCCTTAACCCGCGTGGAACGAGGGTTACAGGGATGCCAGAAGAGCACGCCCATTATTTTGAAAAATATTTTTAAATAACGGGAATGTTTCAAAGATGCGGGGTAGATATTTCAGGATACCTCCAGTATCCGGAAATAGCCCCGCTGTCTACATGTACCCATATGTATTACTGTCGCAAAAAAGGCAAGCGCTATTGTGGGATGCATTAGTAAGGAGGACACAAGAAGTAATTCTTCCATTCTACTCAGGACTGATAAGACTTCAGTTGGAGTACAGTGTCCCATTCTGGGCACCACACTTTGGGAATATGTATAAATTGAACAAAGTCCACAGGAGAACAAAACAATTAAAGGTATAGAAAATATGAACTATGAGGAAATATTGAAAAAATGGGTTTGTTTAGTTCGTAAAATAGAAAACAGAAGGAGTGGGGCATGAAACTATATACATAAAAAGTAGTTATAAAGAGGAGAGACACAAATTTTTCTCCTTAAGCACCCAGGACATGACAAGACATAATGGACTTAAATTCTATAAGGGACACTTCAGTTAGACATTAGAAAAAACTTTTTAACTATAAGGGCAGGTAATCACTGGATCAAATTACCTAGGGAGGTTATGGAATACCTGTCTTGGAGGTTTTTAAAAAGACGCTAGACAAACCTCTGTCAGAAATGATCTAGAATACTTAATCCTGCTTCAATGAAAGAGACTGTATTAGATGGCCTATCATGGTTCCTTCCAGTCCTACATTTCTTTTATCTGTAATACCTGTAACTTTCTTAATTTCTCTATTGCTGCTGATGGTTCCACTGTCTCTCATTGTGCTTGACTGCAGGCAATGAGGTTCTATTTCAGAAAAGCATTTACTTTATGTCCATCCCTATTCAGCCAATCACTTAAGCACATTGCATGGTTTAAACTTAAATTTGCTTAAAATTAGACACATGCTTCTGAGCTTTGCTGAAGATGGATAGACTGCTGAGATGCGGTGTGAGAATTTTAACTGGTTTCAGTGCACAGAGGTTCAAGCCTCATAAAAACTGCCTTTTTATTTACTTCCAGCAGAATGCCCTCTCTGATGAGATAGGTCAAGGCAGACAAAATGCATGTCAGCATTAGAATGCATAAGAAAGGCAGAAAACATTCAAAGCTGCTGAAATAGAACACTTTTATCTTAAAAAAAAGGTAAAATGTTTTTAGATTAGATGTTAATTTACAAAAACTTTATGAGCTAATTTCAGTAGGTACAGAGAAGAAGTTCAGGACCTGTTTTTCAGTGCTTGGCTAAGTGCTAATGTCTACTCTGGTCATGCATAACCAGATTTATTCAGTTCCCTGACTCACGAAACATGTATTTGCACATATGTAGCTGTGTTTTTCTCCATTCTTTTGCTCTGAATTCTCAAAGAGATCTTTTGATTGATATCACTTACTCAAACTTTTGTGCACAATCCTTAGTTGATTATATAATATCTGTCAAATCCTGTAAGCTCATTTCAGGGCAAGGGTCTCATCCCTGAGTGCCCTGAACACCTCTAGAAGTACTGAAAATGAATAACAAGAAATCCTTTTCCATGCATTCAAATCCTGACCTGTATGTCTTTTATCTGAAAACAGTGGCAAGATGGCTATCTCTATTTATTATTATTGTCATTATGCATTAAGATACCACGCAGGCACCCCCATCATATTTGTGATTGTTGCTCTTCTTCTGTTATATGTAACATATTTTAAAAACATTTTTCTAGTGGTTCATTCTTCCTTATGAGATGCAATAATTAAAATTTTCTTTTTATTACATTTCACTGTTCCTTTAAAGGCTGGTTCCTATGCTGATTCACAATGAAAACATTTCAAATGTGACACATTTACGAAGCCACTTGCATTCATTGATAATAGAGTGCATGCTTTGATTGCGTCTTTGATTCCCCCCCCCCCTTCCCTGTAGTTAACAGCTGCAATGATATTTCAATAAAAATCTGTTTCCATGCTATATGGGGAGATGTGACTTCAAAAAGCCTGCAGGCAATGTAATTATTAGCATAACGAAACCCCTGCTTCTCTGCATTCTATACATTTGAAAGACAAGACAGCAGTTTGGCAAGAAATGCAAACATTACCCTGGCTGTCTCTACCTGCTGATCCACAGGAGTTCTGATGGACACAGATTTTCAGAGTAGCTGTTACTTAAAGATATTTTCACATTTTGTTCTGCTTTACATCTGGTTATTCTGTATTTACTTACGTGATGTGCAACAATATTCCACAGTCAAATTTTTACATTAACTTACAGTATGGCGCTTTCTTCACATGACTAGCAAACACTATGGGCCTTATCGTATGTCATCAGATCAGCAAGCAGCAAGTCTCCTCCACACACAGGTCCCCAATTTCTCTGCAGAAGTGTGCTTTGCGGGGGGAAGGTGCCTTCCTTGCACATGCTCTTGGTCTATGTGGATGGGACTAATTTGTATATCGTTATCAGGGAAGCTGACAGCCACACCGTGCCCTTGGTCAACGTGGAAGGTGAGGTTCTGTGCTCCTGGAAAGGGAGAGGCCTCAGGCAAAAGGGGTGGTGTCAGGGCAGCCAGCTGTCAGTGCCACCCAGAGCATATATCATGCTGGCCACACACAGCCCTTAAAGCTACATGGGGTGCCATTTAAAGGATCCGGAGCTCCGGGCGCCATTGCTGCTCCAGTAGTGGTGGCAGCTGGGAGCCGCAGGCCCTTTAGAATTGCTGGGACTGGGGCATTTGCTCCCTTTGTCCTCTCTGCCACCCCCCATCAGTGGCCTGGTACTTAGGGGTCTTGGGAACACACATTTCCATCCACTTAACCCTACTCCAGTGAATCTGATTTTAAAAAAGTTGGGGAAAAGGGAGGCATGGGAATAAGTGCTTATTGTCACTGTCAGAGCAGGACAAATAAAAGAAGCAGAGGACAGAGCACGTTCTTCAGTGACACAGCTGTGACTCCCATTGAAGTGAATGAGATTAGAACTCGGCCTTTGTCTTGACTCCACTATAGCCACAAAATAACAAATGACATCAGCAAATGATAACACAATTTGCATGGAGAAACACACACACCTATACCCATCTCCATGGAAGGGAAGACATAAAACATTTGGAACAAAGGAAAAAACAATTTATATCAGGGGTTGGCAACCTCAGTAGGGAGCCAAATATGGTTCTTTTGCTGCTCAAACCCAGCCCCAGCCCCTGTCCCACTCTCCTCGCGGCAGGGAGCCCGCACTGGTGCTCCAGTCTCATCCCCTTCATCCCCAGCGTCATCCTCCTGCAGGGAGGTGGGCAGAGACCTACCCCCAGCCTGCTCCTGCACCCTCCCCCTAGCCAGACACCCTACCCCAAAACCTGCTTCTGCATTCTCCCCTCCTCCTGTCCTTTCCCCTGTGGTCAGACACTTTATCTACTCCCAGCCTGCTCCTCCAACCCTCCCTTGCTCCTGCACCCTCCCCGCAGCCAGACACTCTACCCCCAGCCCATTCCTGCACCCTCCCCGCAGCCAGACACCCTACCCCCAGACCATTCCTGCACCCTCTCTCCTGGCCAGACACCCTATCCCCAGCCCATTCCTGCACCCTCTCCTGGCCAGACACCCTATCCCCAGCCTGCTCCCACACCCTCCCCTTTGGCCAAACACTCTACCCCCAGCCTGGTCCTGCACATTTCCTTCTCACCAGACTCTGCACCCTCCCTTGCTCTTGCCCTCTTCCCCTGGCCATACACCCTACTCCCAGCCTGTTCCTGCACCCTACCTCACCTCTTCACCCCTGCCTGCACCCCACCTCCTGCCCAGATCCTGTACCCCCATCCCTATCGCACTCACTGCTAGCCTTGTCCCACACACTTACCCCCTCATTTTGTTCCCACCCCAAAGCCTAGGGGGACCCACAAAATCCACTAACCCTAGAACCCCAGAAAAGTTAGTCTGGCCTGAAGCCTTGAACCTCAGTCCTCCCTGCCCCTCCCCCCACCATGGGGCTGGAGCACCAGGAGAGTAAGATGTTTCGGTTGGGGGCCACACACATCAGTGAGGGTTTGGGGGTTTTTTGCTTCTCACTTGTGTGGGCCCTGACTGATTTTTCTGAGGATCAGCAGCCCCCAACCCCAAAAAAGTTTCCCCACCCCTGCCATAGATAAAGACAATGTTGAAATCTTTTGTGTTGGACATAATATTTTACTTTATTTAAAATGAAGCCTGGCCAACAAGACCCCCATCGGGGCCAGTCCCTATCTGGATGCAGCATCCTTTCTGCAGGCCTGATCCTGGTGCAGGCCCCATGGTCCAGCCCCCATCTGGCTACAGGAAGGGCTGCTAGCAGCCCCCCTCTTGCTGTGGCATAGGTAGGAGGGGAGGCCGTGATCCATTTGCAGCAATCCTGGCCCGGCCCCTCATCTAGCTTCCACTGGCTGGGTGCAGCAGCCCAGCCCTGACTAGGTAAGGTAATCTAGCTCCCGGGCCCACTCCCCACATACTCTATTTCCCACCCCAGCACCCTGCCCTACCTCCTATACCTCCCAACCCCTGCCCTGAGGCCCTCATACACCCCAGCCCTGACTCCTGCACCCCTATACTCACAGACTGGACCGCCAGCAGCAGCAGAAGTCCCATTACATAAAGTCTATGAGTACAATGTTTGATATATGCTAATATCAATCATCATGTTCATTATCAATAATATTAAGCTATATATTTTCAGTCGTTCAAATGGGCAATCTTATGCTGTTCTTTGTTGATCACTTGTTCTGAATTTTGATATAGTTTGGCTCTTTTGTTTGAAAAGGTTGCTAGCCCCTGGTTTAGATGGAAGAACTCCCCTGCTTTCTCCTGTACCAATGCATTCTTGATTAGAAAGATAGAGAGTGGCTACATTTACACTAGCCAGTCTTGTGCAAGAACATATGCAAATGAGGCGCAGCAATGAATATCACTGTGCCTCATTTGCATAGTTAATAAGCTGCCATTTTTGCGCAAAACTCCCCTCTTGAGCAAAAGCCATTCTGCCTGAAAATAAGCAGCAGAACAGCTCTTGCACAAAAGCCCCTTGTACAAAATGGCGGTTCATTAAGTATGCAAATGAGGGCACTGCGATATTCATTGCCACGCCTCATTTCCATATATTATTGCGCAAGACTGTGCAGTGTAGATGTAGCCAGTATGTCTACATCGCAGACATGCAACGGGCCCAGGTCTGTTGATAGGCTCACAAGGAAGGAGGGTTTTCAATCTGAGCCAGAACACCACAATTTTACAGCCCTGCAGCCTGATCCCAGACCAGCTGACATGGGACAGATGCATGTGGTTTGCTGTGTAGATATATCCACAGAATACTGACATCTGAAGGAGTCATTAACACAGCTTTTAAGCTCAGAGGTCACTACTCTGGTCTGTGGAGAGTTGGTCTGGTCCACTGGGGACAGATTTTCATTTTAGTATCTAGTGAAAGACCAGATTATTTTTTTTTTTTAAATTACTCAACACCTACCTACTCACCTGGTGTAACCTTGAATAGATTTTCATGCTGAGCTGTTCTAAAAACTTTTGAGAACTGATCTCGAGGGGTATGTCTACACTACAAAGTTAATTTGAACTAACAGCCGTTAGTTCGAATTAACTTCGATAGGCGCTACACATGCAAACCGCTAGTTCGAACTTAATTCGAACTAGCGGAGCGCTTAATTCGAACTAGGTAAACCTCATTCTACGAGGACTAACGCCTAGTTCGAATTAAGTAGTTCGAATTAAGGGCTGTGTAGCCACTTAATTTGAACTAGTGGGAGGCTAGCCCTTCCCAGGTTCCCCCTGGTGGCCACTCTGGGCCAAGCCAGGGAAACTCTCCTCTCCCCCAGCCCTGGGGCCCTTAAAGGGGTAGACTCTGGCCAGACGGCACTTGCCAGAATCAGCCCTGCCAGCAGTCTCTGCCCTGACCCAGTGGCTGCAGGATGAGCCAGGCAGCCAGTGCCAGTGCCAGTGAGCCGTCCCCCGCCCAGTCCCCCAGCACCCAGGGGCCAGCCAGGGGCCATAGACGGCGCGCGGCCACCTGGACTGGTGCGGAGGTCATGGACCTCATTGAGGTTTGGGGCAGGCCCCCAATCTCCATGATCTCCACACCAGGAGGAGGAAAGCGGCCGTCTACGGCTGCATAGCGGCCGCCATGGCCCGCAAGGGACACAGGCGCACCCAGGAGCAGGTGCGCCTGAAAATAAAGCAGCTGCGGCAGGTGTACGCCAGGGCCACCAGGGGTGACGCCACAGCAGGGGCTGCCACCTGCCCCTACTTCCCTGCCCTCTCCCGACTCTTGGGGGGGCGAGGCGGTCCGCGCCAGCCCGTGAGGCAGCGAGCCGGGACTGGAGGGCCTTGACCCGGGCGCAGCAGAGGGGCCACCACCAGCTGTCCTGGCACCGGAGTCGGCAGAGTCATCCGGGGAGGCCATACCAGGTAAGTGCCAGCACTGTCCCCTACCCAGGGACAGGTGGGGAGGGAGACCAGGGACCGCGCGCGTGGGCCATGCCTCCCACGGATCAGGCAGCCACCCGTGTACGTGCGAGCACGTGCCATGCCACCCTTGGGCAGGTGGCTCCAGCTACGTGACACCCAGGGGCCGTGGCCCAACAGGCACACGCATGTGTGAAGAGACCTGACATGCTCCCGACCCCGGGGCGGGACCCAGCAGGATGCTCTCCCTTCACACGCCCCCTCTACACGGAGGCAGGGGACATCTCCCCCCCCTTCCCTGGCCGCGCACTATACACGGCACAGGGACATGGGTGCGGTCTTGGGGCAGCTCCCAGTCCCGGGGAGAGCCAGACATCCTGACCATGGCCTCTGTGCAAACACAATGGCTCTGACGGTGCAGGGCACGGTTGCCCTCACGTCGCGGGGGGGCTGGGCATTATCCACTGTGTCCCCAGGGAGAACTGACCACTTCTCTTCTTTCTCTACAGCTGCACCAGCTGCTCGTGCAGGGCGCACCACCCCGCCCGGGACATGATCCCGCACCTGCAGCCTGCTCCGGACCACCAGCACGGAGCAGGAGTACTGGGACCAGCACCTGGGGTCCCTGCGAGCCCTGAACGACACTGTGCAGGCCTGGATGAGGGCAGACCTGCAGCTCCGCCAGGAGCACCTGGCTGAGGAGCGAGCCAGGAACGCTACCCTGCAGGCCCTGCTGCAGAGCATGGTGCCCCGTGCCTGCCCTGCTCCTGCTGCCCCCCCAACAACTGTCCCTCCTCCCGCTCCTGCCCCCCCTCCCACCTCTTCCTCCTCAACCCCCACACCCTCCTCCTTAATGTCCACACCCCCCACCTCAACCTCCGCACCCTCCTCCCCATCCCCCCGGGGACGCCGAGGCCCCCTCCCTCGCCGTGCAGGGAGGCGGTTGGCCCGGCGAGACCCCCACTCCTGATCCCTGAGTTTCCCCTCCTTCTCCTTCCCCTGGCTTCCCCCTTCCAGCTCCCTCCTCCCAGTTTTCCCCCTCCCCTCTCCCACCCTCTCTCTTCCCCTCTCCCACCTCCTTTTCCCAGTCTCCCCAGAGGTTAATCCCCCCCCCCCAGTTTTGTTAAATAAAGAGAGTTTCTATTTTTGAACACACATGTCCTTTATTTTTTACATCAGGAAGGGGGGCTAAGGAGGGGTAAGTGGAAGGAGGTGAGGGAGGAATGGGGCACGAGCCCCCGATGGGGAGGACTGGGGTGGCTCTGTGGGCTCCTCGGGGTGGAAGATCTCCTGCAGGGCCTCCTGGATCCTGACAGTCCCCCAATTGGCCCCCCCAGACTGCAGCTGGGCTGATGGCCGAGTGCTGTGATGTGCCGAGTGTGGGCACTCAGGGCACTCCAAGACAGGACTGCTTTGCTGTCTCTCATCGAGGTAGACAAGCAAGCGGGGAACCCTGAGAACTGTCTGTCTGGGGTGGGGGTTGGGTCCCTTTAAGCACAGCCCTCAGCTAGCCTGAGGCAGCAGCTCCACGCTCTAAGCCCTAACCTGATACCCTGCCGGCACTGGTTCCGGCCAGCCTTAACTTCGGTTCAGGGTCCACTCAATGTGGACATGATAGTTCAAATTAGCAAAACGCTAATTCGAACTAGTTTTTAAGTCTAGATGCACTAGTTCGAATTAGCTTAGTTCAAATTAACTAATTCGAACTAAGTTAGTTCGAATTAGTGCTGTAGTGTAGACATACCCTTGGGTATCTTGTTGGCTCCTCTCATTGTTTGCAGCTGCTAAACTGCAGTAAGAGACAGCCAAACATATACTAAATGGTTTATTTGTATTACTTTTCCATAGGAACAATTGCTGTGTTTGCCAAAGGGAAGGTACACAATTGTAAATGGAATGAGAAGTGGTTTAAGGAATAGTGTCAAGGTCCAGGAGACAATCTGTTATGGTATACCTGCTGTCCTTGGCTCTATCATAGGCTTCCTAAGTGAGCTTCAGTAAGGCAAATAATGTTTTTTCTGCGTCAGTGCCCCCCGCATAAAATGAGGAGAATGCTTCTTTTTGCCCACTTTGGGTACATCTACACTATAGGACAAAGTTGAATTAAGATACACAACTTCACCTATGTTAATTGCGTAGCTGAAGTCAAAGTATCTTAATTCAGCTTTTGGAGCTGTCTATGTTGCAGGAAGTCGAAGGGAGAACACTCTCGCTTCAATTTCTCTTACTCCTCATGAAAGCAGGACTACCGGCATCGACTGGAGAATCCCCTCAGTTCAAATCAGCTAACTTAACTAGACCCACTAATTTGAAACCTGGAAGATCGACAGCGGCATCTTCAATCTTACTCTGTAGTGCAGACACATTCTTCTAGTCTTATATATCTAGATTGCAAGCGTTCTGGGACAAGGACTTAGTCCAAGTATGAACAGACCCAAGTACAACAGGGGCTCAATTTCAGGGGCTAGACAATGGTTCCAAATACATATTATTTATAGAGAGCACTGCTTTGATAACTATCATCATGGAATAAAGGGATAACGGGTGATCTTATAATGCCTCTGTACCAATTATGCAATTTAACCATGGGAAAGAAAACTTGATTGCATCATGTCAATTTGAAGCATTAACAAGGCTCTTCCTTTCTGATAACCCACAGTTATGATAAAGTTTTATTTCAGTGGAAGTATTCAGAAGATAAGTTCATCACTAACACAGTGGACATTGGCTGGTTTACAGAAAGCTGGATGAAGACAAATAGGTTTCCAGAAATAATTCTGGAATGATTCTGAATAAGCTGAAATGGTTGTGTTCTCATGGTGACAGATAAGATTCATTTTACTTTATAGTAATTGCTAAATCATGTCAGATTATGTCAGACCAATAACTAAATTAAAACATAGGGATGCTACTCAAGCACTATTAAGCCAAAATGATTTTTTATGGACCTGAAGATGAAGGGAGGAAATTTGACCATAGACTTTCTTAAATTGCAAATCTATTTCACATTGAGTAGACAGTTTTTTTCTATGTTAACTTCTAAGTTGCAGGTCTTATTCAAAAGGTCTGGACAGACTGTGTTCTGTCTTAAGCAGGTTCTTACTCCAGAGAAAGGGATAGAAATTCCTGATGCTTCAGTGGACAATGATTTTTCCCTGTTATCACATGTAGCTGACAGGCTTCCACACAAACACAGTCTTGGATTGTGAGGGATCTATATCCAAGCTTCTTGACTCTGTACTGGAGTGTGGCCTCCATGTGACACACCTGTTAAAGTTTAAGGTCCAGAAACTGAAGATATTATACAAGAAATCTGAAGTCTCAATTTGTATGTTGCAAAATCTCAATTGCATATATATGTAAGTATGTATTTAAAAGACTACCACTGCAGAAATGGGGATGATTTCTCTCAGCCAAACCAGAAACCTCCATGTTAAATTAATTTGTGTTTCTGACGCCACAGAAGCCCTGGTGGGGGGGGAACTCTGAGCAGGGCCGGCCCGAGCCATTCGTGCGCGCCAGGCCCCGCCCCCGGGCGCCCGGCGCATGTGCGGCCCCACCCCTGGGTGCCCGGCGCATGCGCGGCCCCAACCCTGGGGCACCGGCGCATGCGCGGCCCTGCCCCTGTCCGGTCCGGCAGCCCCGCGTGGCACCCCCTACAATGGGGCGCCCCAGGTGTTAGCTCGGTCAGCCTGTAGCTTGGGCCGGCTCTGACTCTGAGATCATTCAAGAGGAGATATGTTTTTCTCTCTTGCTCAATGGGGATATGTTTCAAATTCACCTTCCATGTGCCCCACAAGGCTTACAGTCTCCATCTCCAGTCCTGGACTAGCTGGCTCATCTCCTACAATGAAAGCCACCTACCAACGTAAAGTCACTGTGTCCCCAATACACACCATAGGCACTGTGCTCTGAAATCTGCCAGGACATAACAATGAGATGCTCTACACTTCTAGACACTAGCCATGGACTGGAGCAACCTAGCTGAGATCACAGATTAGTGGTGAATCCTGGAAGCAGAGGGAAATATTGGGCCCTATGCTGATACAACAATACACCAAAATGCCATAATTTTAGTGATTTCTAGTGTCCTAGAAATGGGATAAAAAACATAGATCAAAGGGGAATACACATATCCATTGGAAAAGTAATATCTGACACATATATTATCTTTTATAAGGAAAAAAGCATATCACAAAAAGTTCAAACTGGTATTGATGAGTGGAAATATATCAACTAAAATCAAAAGAAAAAACAATTCACTTCAATCTTAGTGGAATTCCCTCTGAAATGACTATAATTGACCCTGATGCAATTCATTCAACCAGAAATAGACAGATTTCCACACTGGGAAGTTTATGTAGACATTGATATCAGCCATAGCTAGACAGGTCCCATCAAAATGGTGACAAGAGAGAATAATCAACTGGGTAACAAGGCAGGGGAATAAAGGCTCATGTCAACCCAGTGATTCATAACAAGGAGCAGGCACAGATGCATCCATTTTGTTTTCAGCATCTTTCCTAGGCTAATGCCACTATACTATGAGGAAGCCTAGAATAATTGCTCTTACTGTTATAATTATTGATGCTTCCACACTAATTAATGCAGATATTATACTTATATCAGACATGTTTCCCTGGAAAAGATTATCACAAGAAATACTCAAATCATTAAAATTCAGGGTCATATTTATACCTAACAAAATATAAACAGAAAAAAATCAGCAATAAATTTTAAAAAATTACCTTTGTGCTAAGAATAGAATGTCATTTTTAATGTTGCCATGTGTTTTGAGATTGGCATTTTTTGAAGGAAACGGTTTATTTTTCAAATAAAAAAAGAGAGATATCCAGTGTGTTATGCCAGTTAATTAATATGAATGATGAACAGTAAATAACTAGTTGGCGCTTTTTAGAATTAAACCATTAAAAAACTTACTTTTTGGTTTTGAGGAGTTCTGTCATCTATCCCTAAATTTACCACTGTGATCACTCAGAAAACTGCTCTTAATAGGCCAGATTCTGCCACCTTACTTATGATGAAATAACTTACTCATAGCACAATTTATATTTAGTTCTGATTCAGCAGTGATGTGGGTAGGTGTAATTATCCATAATTTTCCCCATTTTGCAAATTGAGAAACAGAGGCATAAACAAATGAAGTGAGCTGCCCAGAAGTGGATCCTTCCACAAGGCTCTTTTTCCAGATCTTCTCCTGCCTGCAGTGCAGTACTCAACTCTCCTTATGAAGCCCTCTTTCAATCCATGCATGCATTGTAGGTGTGACAGTTGGAGTTGCCAGAGCAGCTCCATAGCCCCTTTCTCTCCTTTATGGGAATTTTTAAATTCCATCATAGTGGCTTAAGAATTAAGTAATTTTGCCACCTCTCTCTTGTATGGCATTTTGATACTAAAATGAGTTTCCTTCCTCCTCCATAACTACGGGTGTTCCATGGCAGTGGCATGTCTGTGGTGATGATTTGTTTCTCCCATCTCCACTCCATCCTACCCATGGATTTAATAGATATAATATAATCACATGATTAAATACTGTGTTTAACTCAAACTGACTGGCAACTACATACTCTGATATTGCAGGGGATGGGATTGTGTGACTGGCACCTATCATGTGTAGATTTGTTTTATTTAATATTATTATTTAATATCAACACCTTCTGAAAATATCTGTGCAGGCAAAGAGTGTATTTTTATTAACAGCTTTAACTTTGTGGTTCCCACATCAAAGCCCTTTCTTTGAAGTCAAAATAACTGGGCCTATGGGATGCATATTCCATATACGGTACTGCTTATGTATAATGAACGAAGAGGTGCAAAAGTCAAATAGAGGCCTGTTTTAATACAAAATTAGATTTTCAAAAGAGTTCAGCTACCAGCAGCTCCCATGGTTACACTTTTCTTTTGAAAATCTCACAATTGCTAGTCCCAGTCATTAAAAATCCTAAATCAGGCCCCCTAGAAGCACTGGATTGACTTAAATATAGTACGTTTGAAGTTCCTTTCACTTACCTCCTGGCTTTTTGAGCTCTTAGCATTTTTTGTGCTTTTCTCCAAAAATGACAGCTCAGAACTTACTATTATTTTTCTTTTAATGAAACCTGATATTCTTACATAATTATATAAACCTCGAAGCTTATGGTCACATTTTTTAAAAAAGTTTTTCATGTACCTTTTTTATTCACTGAAAGAAACAGGTGCCCTGTTTCACTGAAACTATTTACAATGGAACTGAAACAATGGGAGGTAAAGATGAAATCATAGCATTTAATCTAATCAGCCTCTGCTGCTCTACACTGTTTCACCTACAGGGAAGTAGTGTTCAGAGCTTAGTCTCAATTAGAAGAACTAAATTCACACCATTACACTATTCCCGATTCAACTTTTAAAAGACTGAAAAAGTGAAACTTGGCTTGGCTGCCAAGTGGAGTTGTTGGAAGCACACTACTCAGAGGTTGGAGTTAGAATAGAACAGAGTTGTGAAACAGAAGAGCAAGGTTAGCTGGATGAAAAAAAAAATCCTAAATGCTTGGAAGTGTTACACATGAGGAAAAAAAATGTTTAATACTGGGGGAAGAGAGAGGAAGTTCCTTTTTCCTCTGGGTTCCCCTCTATTTTTTCCTAGAAGAAGACCATCTGTCCTACAAAGTAAAAGTAATTGGAATTCTGCCCTGCACTCCATGTAAATTAATCATTAAATTAAAGGTCCATGTGGCAGTGATATAAAGTATTCTAAGATGTATTTCACTGAGCTGTTATAGAATATATATAATGGGGCACATATTAAGTCAGTAGAATATGTGTCACAAAGTTTCCTAGCTGGGGGAGCTGAGAGTCCTGCTGGTGTAACCTTGAGTGTTACACTGGGACCCTGGGCAAAGTGTGTGGAAGGAGGCACCTCCGCATTCCCAGGAGAGGTGGGGCTTCAGGTAAAAGGGGTAGGGCCGGGGCAGCAAGCCCTCAGAGCCACCCAAAGCACGCTGCACCAGCCTCCCCAGGCACTTAGAGCTGCCTTCAATGCACTGTATGGCATTCCGGTGATTGTTAAAAGGGACTGGGGCTCCAGGCACGGCCATTACTGCAGTAACGGCAGTGGCAGCAAGGAGCCCTGGGCCCTTTAAAATCACTGGGCCATGGGAAAGTTTTCCACTTTGCCCCCACATTGGTGGGCCAGCTATGTCATATGATACTCAGAATTTGCTACCAGATCATCAAAGTAGAAGTTTGTTTTTTTCATACCTGGGAGAACTTGGCAATTTTCTCTAAAATGCTGATAAATTAAGTTAAATCTGACTGAATCAAGTTTAAGTATTTTAGGGGTTCTTTGTATTAAAAAATGCAAAGGTTTATGCATTATTGTGGGATTGTATGTAATATCTCTAGTGGACACATGACTAACACTAACCCTAGGAAGTGTTATGCACTTCAAAGGCTTATTTGAAACAATGTTATAGACAAAAACTCAGGTTTCCCAGGAAATCTCTGTGGGGAGAGTGTATGCAACTCTACCATCTCCAATTATGCAAACTTAACCTTTGAAGCTTCAAGCTTCATACTGAGAAGGCAACCTTTTATTTTGGGGAAATTCTAGGGTCTGAGTTACAGAGGAGAGCAAAGCAGATGATCACAGTAGTCCCTTCTGGCCTTGGACTCTGCATATCCTTTGTCCGCTGATCACTTGTTCCATGAGGACAAAGATCAGAAACTCAAACTGTACAAAGGAGTAACTTACATATTCTTGCTCTGAGCAAAAGATAATATGGACTGGTAACCAGAAGGGGAAAAAAACCTTGGTGGAGTGGAAGAACTGACTTCTGTCAGAGCCCTTGTTAGAGTTGGGGTGATCTTTGTTTACTGGCATGCATGTAGGTTCTTTTATAGGTTTTAATATATTTTCTCTGCAATGCTTTTACCTTTAGAATAAATGTGCTTGCGTAGGAAAAGCTGTGTAGTACCTTATAACTGTGGGCATTTTTGTTGTTTCTAGCCTCTGAGGAGAAAGCTCCTAGCTCCAAACGTGCCCACTGGCCTGTAGTCCCTGAACATTGCACAGACCACCAGGCCTGGATGCTCATTTCCCACTCACTGATACCAGTTTTCCACAGAGCCTGACCCAATGTGGGGGAGTTATAGCACAACATTTTGCTGCACTCACCACCCCCTACCTAGTGTGAATTGTGGGGTAGTGTAGACACGCCCTAAATCTCAGATTAGAACGATAGAGCCAAACATCATACTGTCTGAGATGGTGCACAAGTCTATTAGAAGTAATTGGGCCAAATTCATCAGTTCACAAAACATTTTGCAAATGAACATCCAGCAGAAGAGAAGATTTTATTGACAACCAGCCTGAACTAGTGATCTAGAAATGAAAATCACCTTTCCCTCTACCCCACTCCTATATCCAGATGTCTGGGAAGAGCAGATTTATAAATTCATGACATTTTTGACATCTTTCCAAAAACATCCCATGCCAAGAGTTTCAGCAATGCCCGAGTAGATCTAGATGATGACAAGACAACAATCTGTTAACAGTCTCACTGTTACATGTTCTGCTTTGATCTGTTGTAAAAGAGGCCACTGCTTATCTCCTTGGCATGCAGCCACAACAGCAGCCGCTGTAGTTGTTTTTAGGATCATTCTTTGCCAGTGATGATGATAGTTCCTTCTGGCCTTAAAGTCTGAGTACATAATGTTAATCACCCCAGGAAGACCAGATTCTGGACATAAAGAGGTTAAATTGACCTCTCCTGCTAAGATGTCATGACAAGCTGGCTGGCTATATGATTTTGCCCTTGACCAAATGTATAAAAAGACTGTAGAGCATATGTCCTGACAAACAGACAGATGCTTCATGTCATAAAAATGACATATGGAGGTGTAAAAAACATAAGTCCACTGATCCATCATCTACCTACTCCGGACAACACATCAATCTACACTTTCTAATAAGATTTTCTAGTGTTAGGGGTTAATAATCCATAGACCAATGTTCCATACATTACTTTGACACTTTCTAAAACAGAGGCTGGTATTATTTTGTTGGCCAGAAAATATGTCATTACTGTCATTATTAATGTTGAATATGTGAGCTAGAAATTCTAGATATTGACATGTGAAATGTTTGAATGGAAAATAACTGCAGTAACAATGTGCTGAACAATAATGAACATTAAAATCGAGGGGTCCAGTTTCGCAACCCCATACGACACTGGAAAGCCACAGAGGAGAGAGACAAACTCAGTCCTTCCATCAGTATCTGCGGAAGGATGAGTCTGACCTTTTCTTCCTATCAAGAAAACTAAATTTGAAAGATGAAAGGACAAAGGTGTGAGTACATGTTACACAAACACATGCACTTTTCTTCTTTAACTTGCAAATTCATCTCTCCCTCTCCCTCCCTCTCTCTCTCTCTCTCACTATGCAGCTAACTGTGGCTTGATAGTTGAAGTTGGGTTCTGAAATGGGCTTAAACAGGGCTCACATTTCTGGGTTTTTTTTTCAACACCTTTTAATATGAAATTTCATGGTGTTTTATCCTTTTTGGCTTAATAGTGTTTGAGTAGCATGCTTATGTTTTTATGTTTTTTATCCTCTTTGAAATTTCTAAGACATTTTGTTTAAACACATTTGTAACAGAAAGTGTTTCAACTTGGTTGTGGCTGAAAATTATCTGCAACAATCTGATCTGTTTTTACAAGTATTTAAAAATACTGTCTATCTACACACAAAAAATTGGTTGAGAAAGAAAACTTGAGTTTTCTGGACAACATTTTTAAAAAAAAATATAGTATGCAGGGCTGTTTTAGCCATTATTTGTTTAGTCACAACTGACAAACAAAATCTTCGCGGTTAGGACATGTTTGCACTAGGACATTATTTTGAAATAAGTTTTTTTGAAATAATAAGTCCCCAAATAACTATTGCAAAATAGCATGTCCATACTACAGGGAAGCCTCGAAATTAGTCCGAGGCAGGCTGTGTTAATGTGGACGTACTACCTCGACTTAGAGCCCCAGGAAGCACAGGGGAGTAATTACTCTGAATGACTCTGGGGAGTAGTTATTTTGAAATAGCAGCAGTCAAGCATCCACACTACTGCTATTTTGAACTAGCTATTTTGAAATAAGTGTTATTGCTGGTGGAAAGCAGGAGTTATTATTTTTAAGTACCCAGCGCCTTATTTCAAACTAACAGGCTTGGTAGTGTGGATGCTCCGCTTGTTATTTCAAAATAAGGGGAATTATTTAGAAATAACACCCTAGTGTAGACCAGGGCTATGTGACATAAAATATAATTTTTCAAAAGCACTTAGGGAAGATTTACAAAGACACCTAAATAGAAAGATGGATACCCACTGACATTTACAAAAGCAATCAAGCAGGCAAAGGGCCTTTACTGATTTCAATTAAAATCAGTGGAGCTTGGGGATAATTTTTGAGAAGCATGTATATGATTTAGGAGCTTAAATCCCACTGACTTTCAATGGGACATGGGCTCCTAAATCACTTGCGACCTTTGGAACTCCCACCCAAATTCTGTACAGTTTTATTCTCTCACAACTATTTTATTCTCTCACAACTGCAGATCATACTCCACAACCTTAATTCTGTCTCTTATGAATGTTAGCTTTTCAACAACCACTTTATCAGACTAACTCTTCCCAGTGCAATAAGCTACCACCCACAAATTCATAATTAATAGTGCTAAGAGGGGGCAGTTTGGGAGAGCGGATAATAATGGATTAAGTGTTCAGGATTAGGGCCTCAGCACCCTGAATCTCACAGGAAATGTGGAGACTTAGTTCCTCAGAAAATCAGGATGCTTATTTAAGTATCTAATGTTGCAATGAGGGGCCTAACACAGGCATCCAAATGGCCTGAGCATTTGTCTTCTGTTGATAATTGGTTTGTGTGCTCTGAAATGGTCTCTGAATAATCAAGACAGTTATGTGTTGTCATTGATATCTGACCACATATTTGGCTCAGTTCAACTGGTGGATGTTTGCCCGAAGAAAATCAAACTGATTGAATATCTTCTTAAACAAGAAGTTGGCTTTTCCTTGGCTTCTAGGCAAAACCTGAAAGTAGCTACCCCACACATACTGTATGGGGATGAAGAGGGATTTAGAATGAGTATCACTGCCTTGATTAATCACAGTCTGTTCTGGCACAGCACCATTATTCATTTGATTTTTTTTTATAATAGAAGGCCAGAACATAGACTCATATATTTCAAGCCTGTTTTTATCTGCTTCCATTACTCTAAAACACTTTAAAAACATTGGAGATTTGCTCATTGACTAGTGTGGAGCAGACCCTAAAAGTGTTAAAATAAATTACTGCAACTGTTTTCATAATGATGCTTTTAGCCATTATAAATATAGTGACAGTTCATCTTTGATACTGAAAATACAGACATGGAGGATGGATTAGAACAGAATGGATAAGCTCCTCCTGGTTATGAGTTTCCTCTTGATTTATTAGGGAAGAGTGGTTTTATCATTGGGCCGTACCTGAGGCTTTTATTCAGGGCTCAATCCTTCTTTCACTGAAGCCACTGACTTCAAATAGAAGAAGAACATGGCTTCCTATTTTATATACAATGGACCAGATCCTGAAAGTATTGAGGTCTGTCAACTTCCCTTGTCCTTGCTGAGAAAAGAACGTCCCTGCACGTTGTAGAAGAGATGCAGTACTTCACAGTATCACATCCACAGCCAATAGGATCAGGAAAGCGCCATAATCCTGTGACTGCTCATGGAAAATATGACATTAAACAAATGCCAGTCCTTCTGCCAAATTACATGATCTTTCTCCTTTCTCAAGTCTGTATTTTAATAGTGAGAAATGTACTGTTACAATATATTACAGTCATCCCTATAGCACTCTCTTCCAGTACTAGGTGACCTCTCAGATAATGAAAATGCCCTGCCTTTCAGCTCTTCGATAACTAGGATCACAATAAACTGCCACAGAAAAATGGTTATACTACTGAAACCCCTTAAGACCCAGACTGATGGATGTGGAGATTCACATGATTATGTTAAGGAGATGGGATTACCTATAGTCATTCATCTTCACTGAAAAACTGGTCTCCAGTTCTGCTGACAATGATCATTCTGCCACTTCCCTTGATTGAACCTATCTCATTTTCAATCACAATAGATATGTACTGAGATAATAGCAATCGTCAGCTCTAACCTTAAAACCTTTAATCTGTGGATCTTTATCACTCTCAAACATATGTTGAAAATTATGGATTGTGACCACTATTTCACTCTTTCATTTTTCACTTCACACAATTGCATATCTTTAGAATAGGAATAAGGACCTGAAACAGGAAATTATCATCAGTCAACACTGCACTTGTTTCAATACTACGTAGTGGATGTGCAAAGTCTAGTTAACTATGGTTCTCTGACATGATGCTTTCTTCTTACATAATTTTATAAATATATGGCCCTTGATGTCTAGCAGCAGGGATCATAGCAACAACAATACACTGATTTAGCTGTTAGAGGGATTTTTTTGGGGTACGGAGAGGCTGGATTGGCCCAGAATGCAGCAGAGCATTATATCTGTCTCAAGCAGCAATAACTTTTCAGTCTGTGGCTGGTTTGGTTTCTGGAGAAGGAGAATGCCATGTACTGAAGCCCCTACTCCCAAGCCTTCAGCTAACCCACTTTTTCATTGTTAAGAGACTATGTGGCTAGCTTGTAGACTCAATGAAGAGGAGTGCAGGATCACTGGCCCATGGTAGATTTGCTCCCTTATGCACCATGTAGTGTGAGGTGGATACAGAGATAACAGATGGGCTTCTGTGCTGCAGTTAAGTAGGTATAATAATAATTCCCTACTTCAGAGGGATATAGTAAGGCTTAATTAATTATTCTTTATCAAGCCCTTTAAGACTCTCAGATAGAAGGTTAAATAAAAGTGCAAAGTAAAAGGATTCCATTACACTGCAGATGATCAAAGACAATGTTTACAAGCTGTGAATTACATGAAAGCTAACAGTGAATCAATCAAATTATCAGAGGAGAAGCAGTGTTGGTCTGTCACTTAAAAAATGAGTAGCCCTGTAGCATCTGTAGCACGTTAGATATTACCATTAGATATTAACAATTATTTATATATATATATATATGATACAAGATAGATAGATAGATAGATAGATTTGTTAGCATCTAATGTGCTACAGGACTACATGTTTTCAAAGTAAAAGGGGCTCACAATTTATAACAGGAAAAGAAGGGAGAGGAGTTTTATATAATATAATATAATATAAAAATAGCCCCTCTCCCTTCTTTTTCTGTTATAAATTGTGAGGGGGCCCCCCTTTTCTCTCCACTCTGCTCATCTGATGAAATGGGTTTTGCCCGCAAAGCTCATAATAGTATATATATTTATTAGTCTCTAAGGTGCTACAGGATTACTCATTACAATCAAATTATTTAAGTGTATATTGACATGTCTCCCTATTCATAGTTTCTTTTATTATCCACTTTCAATACACACATCAAAGAGAAATGGGGTTATTAAAAGGTACATCTTAATATCTAAGGGTGGTGATGATAATGGAGCTGGTGCCCCAGCAGGGAGGTTACTATAAAAAAATAGATAGAAAAAGCTCAACCCTCCAAGATGGAAATAGACCCTTTTCTCTCCTCTCTGCTACCCAGCTGCTGTAACAGCATTTTGAAGAGTCAAAATAATAACTCGCAAAGTCTCCACATGTGGTATGAAAAGATTAGACAAGTCTTAAGCAGGCAGGGATTGAAATCCTGACTGATAATACAGTGGTGAAATTATATATCATAAAAAGCAGAGGGAAAGGGGTTGGAGTTTAGTTGAAAGGGAGATTTAATCTGGAGACAAAGACTTTCATATAAATCCATCCCTTATATTTTGGACGATTATTTCAAAAGCTGGAACTTGTGCATGTTGATCTCTTAAACTGATTACTGACAAAATGTATGCACTTTTAGAAACAGTCATTGACAGACATGCATTTCAGATGTCCTTTTTCATTGGTTTTTATTTTGTAACAAAGCTAGATTGCATAACACTTCTGATATTTTCAAATAACAGATATCTTGAAATTCAATTTGTAGTGCAGTTGTATAATTTATTGTACAATAACTACATCATGTTCCAGGAGACAGCAACATAGAGACTGACTGGTTTCCAGCACAGAAGATAGTTGTTTCAAAATGATAAGATCATTTTGTCAAAGGGAAAAAAATAATGATGGGGAAAGATATTTTTCTCCACCATCAAATTTTGATACTTTGGAGCAACCTTCAAGTTACTGAATACTGTACAAGTCCCTATGTTATCTGAGCTACACAAACACTAAAAGCGACATTGGGGAGGGTTGGTGTATGTTTATCAAAGTGCTTTCTTGATAGCAACATTAATGTAATGATTTAAATTTCAGTGTGTGTGTGTATGCATTCATTCTTGCATTGATTTTAAAATATGTGTGTGTGTAATATCACACACACACCCATATTTTAAAACCAACATAAGAATGGTCATACTAATACTAACAGTATCCCGTCTTCTAACAGTAGCCAATGCCATGTGCTTCATAGAGAATTTAACAGGCTATCATCTGTCTCAGAAGGGTAGCCAGGTTAGTCTGTAACTTTAAAAACAAGTAGTCATGTGGCACCTTAGAGACTAACAAATATATATATTATCAAGAGCTTTTGTGGGCAAAACCCACTTCCTCAGACGAGCTGGAGTGGGGAAAAAAAGGGGAATCCAGAATGTATAATGGAAAAGGAAGGGTAAGTGGCTGCTGGAAAACAGAAGCTATGGACATGGAGCATGTTATTGCATCCCTGCCTATCTTGGCTAATAGCCACTGATGGACCTAACCTTCATGAACTTACCTAGATATTTTTTATACCTGTTGAATTTTGGTCTTCCAACATCTCTTGGCAAAGAGTTACATAGATTGATAGTGCATTGAGTGAAGAAGTACTTCCTGTTGTTTGTTTTAAACCTGATACCTATTACTTTCATTGAGTGACCCCTACTTCTTGTAGTTTCAGGGGGTAGTTTTAGTCTGTTACAGAAAAAAAACCAACAAATGGTCTGGTAGCACTTTATAGACTAACAAAATATGTAGAAATCTCATGATACCATCTACATGTTTTGTTAGTTTATAAAGTGCTACCAGACCATTTGTCGTTTTTTCCTACTTCTTGTGTTATGTGAATGAGTAAATAGCATGATATCAGCTAACATTTGCATAGCACCTTGCACTAAAGGATCTCAAATGGCTCTTCATATTCATACAGGGTATGTCTATACTCAGTGTTATTTCGAAATAAGCTATTTCAAAATAGTTAATTCAAAATAGCTTATTTCGAAATAACGCTTCTACACACAAAATGCATTTTGAAATAGAGTTTTGCTATTTCGAAATAGCACATCCACACTGAGTGGATGCTGAATCGCATTTAAAGCCGTCCAGAACCAGGTCCGGCAGGGCATCAGGTCAGGATTTACTTTGTGTGGCTGCTGCCTGAGGCTATCTGAGGCCTGTGCTTAAAGGGACTCCCCCTGGACAGCCAGTTCTCAGCTTTCCCTGCTTGCTTGCCTACCTCAATGAGGGACAGCAAAGCATTTTGTCTCTGTGTGCTCTGGTTGCCCTCACTTGGGACAACACAGCCCTCTGCAACATGGAGCCAGAGCTGCGCTGGGCACTCTGGTGCTTCTCGTGGATGCGTTGCTGCGAGCCTGGCTGCACTTTCTGTAGGCTGCCATCCGGGAGGTCCATCAGGGGGCTGTCAGTATCCAGGAGGCCCTGTGGGAGAGCTTCCACCCTGAGGAGCACTAACAGTCTCCCTGGTCTGCCCCAGTGGGGGCTTATGCCTCATTCCTCCCTCACATCGTTCCACTTACCCCCCCCCAACCCTCCTTCCTGATGTAAAATAAAATACACGTTTTTTCATGAACACAAACCGTCTTTAATTTAACAAAACTGGGGGGGGAGGGAATGAAACTCTGGTGAGACTGGGGAAAGTAGGCCGGAGAGAGGGTGGGAGAGGGGAGGGGGAAACCTGGGAGGAGGGAGCTGGAAGGGGGAATCAAGGGGAAGAAGGAAGAGGGGAAGCTCAGGGCTCATGGTTAGGGGTCTTGCTGGACCAACTTGATTTTCATGCGAACCTGCTCCTGGGTTCGCATGTGGCCTTTGGTGGCCAGGCTGGCAGCTATCCTGCCATAGACGGCCCCGTTCCTCCATCTAGTGTGGAGATCATGGACGTTGGGGGCCCCCCCCCCCCAAACCTGAATAAGGTCCCTGATCTCCGCCCTGGACCAGGAAGGCTCCCACCTTCTCCGGGCTCTGGCAGGCTCCTGGGAGCTGGCAGACTGCTCCTGGGGAGTGGTGGAGGGCTGGCTGCCAATGGCTTGCTGGCTCATGTTTTGGGGCTACTGGGTCAGGGGCAGTGACAGCTGGCTCTGGGCTGGCAGGCTTGGCTCTGGCACAGGCACTGTGGCCAGAGTCTACCCCTTTAAGGGCTCTGGGAAGGGGGGAGGGAGAGGAGTGTTCTTGGGTTGAGGCCAAAGTGGCCACCAGGGCACCCTGGGAAGGCTGGAGGCCCCCTATTTCGAAATAAGTGTCTACACAGCACTTATTTTGAAATAGCTATTTCAAATTTGGTGTTATTCCTCGTAGAATGAGGTTTACCAAATTTGAAATAAGCACTCCGCTATTTCAAATTTATTTCGAAATAGCAGTTTGGCTGTGTAGATGCTAGGAAAGTTATTTCGAAAAAAGGGCTGTTATTTCGAAATAACTTTGCTGTGTAGACATACCCAAAGTGATTTTCTCCTCATGCAAAGCTAAAATGTAGCCACCTCTGGTGGACCACATCAGTTGATTAATAAGGCAAAAGAACACTATAAAATAGTTTAATGTAGGCCCAATGATGAATGGGGGCCAGAAGGGGCAACTGCCCCAGGGCTCATTGATTCAAAAGGGCCTGGGGTACCCGACTGCCACTGTTGCATGATCAGTGCAGCAGACTGGCTGCCACTAGACCTGCCCCTTCCATCTGAGTTCCATCTAGGTTTCATGGCAGGAGATGCAGAGTACTTTGCCCAAAGAAATCTGCACTACAGGAGAATTTTAGGGAGGCCAAATGTAATTTCCGAAGTTGACATTTGTTCTGCCCAAGAACCCTAACTTGTGTGCTGGTGGGGTGGGTTTGTTTGTAATGATCACAAATGAGAGTGTCTTGGTTTTCTCTGCTGATTAACACATCCAGTGTATAGATGTGGTTTCTCCAGTCTACTCCAAAGATATTCCACCTGTGTTGTAACTGGCCTGAAGGTAGCCCTTTCCTAAATTTGATTTTATTCACAAAAGGAATTAAAATGAAATAGTATAAAACCCAGCTAAGCCTTCTCAAGAGACTTGACATCTCAAATGATGTGTCATAAAGACCTCAATCTATTTTTCCCCACCATAGAGAGGCATTCCCATCTCCTTCACTTGAGGGCACGTCTATACTGCAGTGCTTAACTGGAAATAAGTTACACAAATTGAGCTTCGTCAATTGCATAACTTATTTCGAAATAGCTTATTTTGAAATAAGGAGCGTGTACACAGCACTTATGTCGAAATAGAGCACTCTTCCTCCCACTACCCTTATTCCTTTTACAACGGGGACTACAGTAGTCAGAGTAAGAAGTCCTCCAGCTTGACAGCATTTTGACACTATGTCGAAATAACTGCCTGCTGTGTAGACATGGACTAAGTTATTTTGGAATAGTGCTAGTTATTTAGAAATAGTGTTGCAGTGTAGACCTACCCTTAGAGTAGCAACACATCATTTGCTACCACATATCAGGAAAACCCATTTAACCCTTTTTGTTGAGGCAAACTGTGTTATAAACTAAACAAAACTGACCTGCTGACAAGAAAATTGACTGAATAATCAATACTGCTATTCGAATTCAAAAATTGGAGCAGCCTGAGTTCCTTTGTCTGGGACACTGATTGACTAAGTGGGACAAATGGGAACACTGACATTTTGTATAATACTCCGAATTAAAACATGTTTATCTTCTTCTGATGATGAAACATGTGTGCAAAGAATTACAGCTGGAGAATACAGAACGTGCAAAAGGCCTGCAAAGAAGCTCCAAAATATACTGAAGATTAATAAAATTATTTCCAAGTACATGCTAAGTACAATATTTTCAATGAACCATGAACATATTAAGCTTCTAGAGCAGAGGTGGGCAAACTTTTTGGAGGGAAATTGTACGGAGAGCCAGTTAGGGAAGACTGGGGAAGACTGTGCCTCTCCAAACAGCCAGGAGTGGCCTGGCCTCCACCCCTTATCCAACCTCCCTGTTCCCCACTCCTCCACCCTCTGTCCAATTCTCCCCCTTTGCTCAGTACCCCTGACCAAGCCCCAGGACCTCCCACCTCCTGTCCAACACCCCTGTTCCAACTCCCTGACCACACAGTGCATCAGGGCTTGTGGTACAGACTCCTCCATGCCTAGGTGCTGGGAGAGCTAAGGCTATAGGAAAAGGGGGACAGATAAGGAGGGACTGGGGGCTAGCCACTTGTGTTCACTGTACTGCCCAGGAATTGGGCTGGCTCCTCCCAGCAAGGCTGTCCTGAACCCACTCTCTGTTGGGAGCCTGAGAGCCAAGGTGAAGGCTCTGTTGGGCCATGTGTGGGCCATGGTTTTTGCCCCACTCCTGCCCCTGGATTTAGAGCACCTGGAAATTTTTCCATGCCCTTCAAGGGGATTAGTATTTGGCCCAGTATATGAGAAATGTTATGTGTGTTTGTGTAACACAACACACAGCTGACAATATAATGTACTGTTCAACGGTAATAAACAATTTACTGATCAAATCAAATAATCTGAAAATACACTATAAGGACATATATTATATTACTTTGTAAACAGAGGGAAGATTATTTTGGACATTCCATATGGACTCTGCTAATAATATCTACAATGAAGAATTATTTGTAAACCTTAAAGTGATGTATCAAGATAAAGGCAGAGCTTCTGCAGAAGTAGATCATTACTAACCTTATCTAAATTGGAAACACCATTATACTGCATACTTACATTCAGGCTGCGTGGCAACCTTGATGGATTGTGAGCTCTCTCCTGGTCCCCATTCATTGTATGCCACCACTCGGAACGTATAGATCTCCTCTGGTTTCAGATTTCCCACAGTAAGCTGAAGTGTCTCAGACTGTGTTGTGTTCTGTGCCCTTTCCCTAAGTAAAAACATGAACACAGAAGAAAGAACTTTAAAATTAACAGTCTTCCAAGAAATATATATTTAATAATATTTGGCAAGCTAGCAAAGTATTGCTAACTCTTTTAACTCTGCCTTTGGGCTATAAATTAACTCATTCAATGGAGCCCAAGATAAATGCTGCGAAGACTACAAGAAAGTCAGAGATGGTCTATTATAAACACTTAATAAGAAACACTATTTTCTGGTTCCTTCTCTTTGTTAGTACAATAGGAAAAGGAAATTGATGGGAAACAAATTGCTATTCAATAAACAGCAACATCTGTGATCTTGACAGAGAGATGAATACTGGATCATAAACACGGGGCTAATGACAGAAAAACAGGTTCTGATTGTTCCACAAATCAAGTTTGTCAGTGCTACTAACAGATGTGCTTTCCTGATGATAATGGGGACAAAAGTACACCACCACCCAGCTAACAGTGCTGCATTCAGTAGTGTCAGTTACTGTAGCTAATGCAAAGAGATTGCTCAGAGATTAAGTGTGCTCATTCGATTGATTCCGTCGCCATTACAAAGGTCTGAAAGGAAAGCAAATTTGTAAAGTTTGTGCTCTGCCCCATATAGCTCTTCTAGCATCTTGGCAAAAATAGCAAAGCTGATTCAGAAGTGGTGTTTTCATAGCCTAGGAAGCTAGACAGCCTCTGATTCATGTACACGACAGCATTGAGCACACAGATCAAGGGCGTAGCCAGTTTACTGAACTGAGTTAGGATTTTAGCCTTAGTCCCCTAAAATAAAACCATGGCTGGACTTGTGCACGTACCCAAACCTGGGAGAGAGGTTACAAGGAGTCCTCTTTCCTTTGCATATCTTCTCCGATTCCAGTTATGTTCCTGATCCTGGCCTCTAAGCACACAAGGACTAAGGGTATGTCTGTTAGTGGCACTGGACTCCCTAAACAGGACAGGAGGAAGCCATAGTTTCATGTCCTTCCCTACTGACCAGACAGAGACTGGATTCTCAGAGGCACTGGGAATATCTACGGCTATAACTGGAGCAGTGCTTCTCCAAACTTCTCCTACATTAAGCTGTGTCTTAAAAGCAACAGTAGAGCCATAACTCTTAAGCAAAGGAATAGAGTCTTCAGGCTCTTGGAAACAGTGAAAGCTTAGAGAAAGCTTAGAGAGTTCCAACTTGGTGTTTGAGCTCCTTAAAATCTCACCTTCACAAATGCAGAGATTCCGAGGCCAGAAGGAATCACCTAATCTGACCGCTAGCAAATCCTGGGCCCTAGAACAGCATATCTTTTAGGGAAATACTGAATCTTGATTTAAAAATCATCAGTGGTGGAGAATTTACCATGATCCTTGGTGAATTGTTCCGATGGTCAATTATTCACACCATCAAAAATGTACAACTTATTTACAATCTGAATTTGTCTAGCATCAGCTTCAAGCCATTGGATTGTGTTCTGCCTTTCTCTGATAAGATGAAGAACTCCTTATTAAATATTTATTTCCCATGTAGAGAGATACTTACACACTATAAAAAAGTCACCCCTTAACCATCTTTTTTGTTATGCCAAATAATCTGAGCTCTTTGAGTCCATCAGCATAAGGGAGGTTTTCTGTAGCCTAACAGTAAATTCACAAAGTGACAGTATATACCTAGGGTTGGCAAATGCCTGTTAATGGCTTCATTACCACTTGAATCGCTCTTTCACAGATTCAGTGTTCTGATAATAGGTCTGGCAGGCTTTTTGACTTTTAATTAGGTCCTTTCCTGAGGAAGCAGAGCCACAGAGCTAGAAGAAGAAGAGGCAGGTGGGTTGATACTAAGAACCAGTGGTGCCCCAAATTTTTGGGTGCTCTATGCAACTGTGCATTCTTCACATTGGTAAGCATGACTTTGCTAAAAGGGCCTGAATCTTCAGTGCTTTTCAACTTGTGTAGTCAGTGCAAAGTCGTGCAAAATGCTACCAATGGTGCAAGTGAGTGAAAAAGCTGGTATAGTAGCATTTTTCTTTCTGCAAAATAATGAAGAATCAAGTGCATTGGAAACAGAGATGGACTATTTATAACTGTTTTGCTTCTCAGATCTACATCTCAGGTAGCATATCTTAATCCATTCAGAATTAGGCATGTCAGAATAAGTGCTCAGTAAACAGATAGTGATTATGGCTGTAACTTTCAAACGCTCCTCAGAAATGTAGGTACTCATTTTCCATCAAATTTCAATGGTATTTGAGTCCCTTAGGCTCTTTAGAAAATAACAATCCTAGGTGTCCCTGTGCATGGCAATCTTGCTCTATACTAACCAACTTCTTTTTTATATGCCAGAAAAGATTAACAGTATTATATTAACACACAGAAACCTGACAATACTTAAAAAACATCGAGGACTTGCAGCACCTTAGAGACTAACAAAAAATGTAGATGGCATCAAGAGCTTTCATGGGCACAACCCACTTCTTCAAGAAAAACCCATTGGGAAACATTTTAACTTGCCCGGGCACTCACTAATGGATCTAAAAGTGACTATACTATTACAAACCAATTTTAAAAACCAGCTGGAGAAAGAAGCTGCAGAACTTGGTTTCATGTACAAGTTTGACACCTGCAATCAAGGTTTGAACAAAGACCTTGGTGGGCCGTTGCGTTCCACACCCTAATGACATAAAAAGCTAAGCACTGGGTACTTATAGCCTATTTAGCACAGACACTCTGACAATATTTTTTCCCTTCTTTTTCCCTTCTCATCCCCTCTCTTTCTCTATTTATTTGTACCCTGGACCCCTTATTCAATTCATCTGAAGAAATGGGTCGTGCCCATGAAAGCTCACACCACCATCTACATTTTTGATAGTCTCTAAGATGCTGCAGAACTATTTGTTCTTTAATTTTTTTCAGTTACAGACTAATATGGCTACTCCCCCTGAGAGTATTATACTAGAGCAGGTTCCATTATTTGTCTAACTCCTATTTTAGGGGGTTCCCAGCTATCATACTGAGGGTGTCTTCCAAGTGAAGTATTAGAAACCTGACATCTGAGTCTAGAAATATTCTTTTTCAATTGCCAAACATAATTGTCCTATATGCCTTATATCTCAGATTAATGACCTGAGACTAGCTGATGTGTTGCTTTACAAAATCTAAGGAGTTTTTTCATGCTTCCCCCACTTTCTTCTAACTTCAGCAAATAAGAAATGTACTATAGCAAAAAATAAATGTTCCAAACTTGACTGAGTAAGAACTGAGTAATAACCCATCAAGGATCTCAGGATTTAACCCAGGAGAAAATAACACAAAAAGAAGGGCTCACATTAATTAAATCCATTAGGACTTACAGTTGCTTTCAAGTTCACAGGGAAGCAACCCAATACTGTGGTAATGGGCAGTAGTACGATAGATAGATAGATAGATAGATAGATTCAAAAATGGATGTTCCAAATTATGCTTTCAAATCCTAAATTCTGATTTAGGCACCTACTTAAGGCATTTGATTTTCATATGAGAAGAATAGAGCCACTCATTAGGGCAGTAGGCTAGGACATGGGAGACCTCGGTTTACCTCCTCTGTGACAGTCTTCCTGTATGACTTTGGGCACATCACTTAGTTTTTCTCTGTCTCCTTTCTCCATATATAAAATGGGGATAAAGCACTAGCTGACTTCATAGAGGTGTTTTGAAGATAAAGACCTTGACAATTGTAAGATGTTCAGAAACTAAGATGATGAGGCCCATATAAAATACCACAAATACTAAGGAGGATCCCGCAGTTCCTACTGGAATCAGGTGCCTTTTATATTAGATGACCAGTTTTCAGAAATCTTGTCCAGAATTTTCATGTGTAAAATAAACGACAGTTTCTATCGTGATTCACCAATCTATAAAATGGAGCCTACAATATGTAATTTCCAAAAGTGAATGTAGATCATCTTATGTAAGTGTATTAGGGTGCTAATAATGCAATTACATTGTTCCCATACACCTCTTAAGTGAACAACAAATGTTTTTACATTTTATCAAACATTTAATTAGTTGTTACATGGTGGAAGACTCATGTTAATGTTCCTTGCTGTTAAATGAATATTATTAATTTAATAAGGTTTTAGCACTTTAAATTCTTTTATTACTATCTTCACCCTTTGAAGTAGCAGAAAGACCTGGATTATAACAGGAAATAATAAACAAATACGTGTAGTGTATCTGGCAATAATATTTAAAAGCTTTCTGATGGAAATCTTTCTGGAAGATATGTGTCAGTCAATAAAGGAGTAGCTGAGAGAAATTCTATAGTCTGTATTACAAAGATCATACTAGACACTTTAATAACCTCTCTGGCCTTAAGTTTTCGCACTTGTTAATTTGTGACCAAAAAGAAAACCAAATGAGTTCCTTGGCCCTGCACAATAATAATAATAGATCCTGATACTTGACATATGAACCTTTATTTCACAGGTAGTCTTACTTGCTTCCAAGTTTGGAATTTAATTTAATCTACCAGAGGGGAAAAAACCTCATTCTAATAGTAACTGAGACGAAAGATGGGCACAACCCAAATTCCCAGATCCAAAATAATTCAGAATTTCAAGGGTTAGAATCTAAATGTGGATTCTGTTTCAGTATATATATATATATATATATATATATATATATATATACACACTATTTCAGTATATATTACAGTATAAATACAATATACCTCTTTTCATTTTTCACTGAAAAAATAGAATTCAATGAATATTGTGCATGTTAACAAGGTATGTTTTGAGTTGATATTTGAACTGAATGTCATTTTTTTCTCAAGATAACACACACTAGATTATGAACAAACTCACAAAAGTAAATAATGGGACTGTCTTTGTGGTGACAAATGTAAAACCTCATAAAGATCAAAATACCTGCATAAATCAGTGCCTACACTTGTGCAAAGTCAAAACAGAGATGGGAGGGGGGGGGATTAAAGATTTTTAAAGAGTGAATGCAAACAAACAGCCAGAGAGTAAAACTGCATGTTTTAATTTAAACAGGAAAGAGAACTGAATAAAACAATGCCCAGTACAAGGGCAGGTTTTAAGACCAGTTCCAACTGAATCATGACAATAACCCTAAATTTGGGCAGAGAGGGGAGGAATAAGTGACATCTGAACCAGGAGGTGGATATGAATATTGACTCTAACTCCCTATTATGAAAAGTGAATTTTCACAGGGGGGAAAAAGTGCTACACAGTGCACAGATCAAATGGAAACTTGCTCAAAAGAGTTTGCAACCTATAGAATATGCTAAACCTAAAGCCTGGATTCAAATGCACACAAACTTTAGGGAATTTCAAAAGCTAGATCTGGATCCAGATTTTGCATCTTGAGCCCATTGCTCATATTAAAGATTTGGAAGAAAATTATTAGGGCTGTCAAGTGATTAAAAAATGTAATCACAATTAATTGCAAACAAACAGCCAGAGAGTAAAACTGCATGTTTAAATTAAAGCAGGAAAGACAACTGAATAAAACAATGCCCAGTACAAGGGCATTTTAAATGCCACCGCAGCGTTTTAACAGCCAGCGCTGCATGGAGCGTGGGATCAGCTGGAATCCCCAGCTGACCCCAGGCTCCATGCAGTGCTGACCCTTGGAAGTGCCGCAGCGGCATTTCCAAGGGGCAGCACATTAGGAGTCTGGGATCAGCTGGGGAATCCAGCTAATCCCTGGCTCTGCTGTTGCAAAGCCCCTTTGAAGTGCCAGCGTGGCACTTCAAAGGGGCTATGCAACAGTGGAGCTGGGGATCAGCTGTGGACTGCAGCTGAGCCCCGGCTCTGCTTGCCCTGCCCCTTTGAAGCGCCTGAGTGGCACTTCAAAGTGGCAGTGCAGCATTAACGCCTGCAATTAATGCATTAAAAAAATTAATGTGTTAATCCTGCCCTGCGTTAATCGTAGGCATTAACGCAGATCAATTGACAGCCCTAAAACTTATCAAAAGCACGTTTATGATTGAGGAGCCTGAGGCCCATTGACTTTCAGTGAAACATAGGAGTAAGTAGTATTTATGATGTTCATTCTTGTAGCACATAGGAGCACTAGTCACAGTACTAGCTGCTCACAATCTGGGTAGGTTCCTGAGTAAGTCACTTCTGTAAATGGGATGTCTACTCGGGAAAGTTTTACAGATGACATAGAAATATCTATCTTAAGTCTTGTTCTACTCTGAGCAGTCTGAAAGTGACTCTTTTTAGTAAGCTTACTTCACTTGGGAAGAGGTTTAAACTGAACCACACTGAGGGTACGTCTAGACTGCATGCCTTTTTCGACAGAGGCTTTTTCGAAAGATATTTTCGAAAAAGCCTCTTTCGAAAAAGAGCGTCTAGATTGCACAAAGCGGATCGAAAAATCAGCTGGATGCTCTGTCGAAAAAGGGCACCTGGAAACACTTCTGCCAGGGCATAGGGGCAGCCTTTACTTCTGGGTCCTGCAGCATGCTCTTTGCAGAGATGCCTGCTTAAAGGGATCCTCCTAACCAGCCATTGCTCTGCTCCTGCAGCTGGCTTGCCTACCTCCTAGAGGGACAGCAAAGCTTCTGCAGTGCTTGCTTTGAGTGCCCTGCTTTGTGGGACACCACAGCATTTTTTGTCGTGCTTGTGTTTTGTACTTTGAATTGTTTTTTTGCCATGCAGCTGGAGCTGCCTGCGGGCAGGCGATGGCCCCACACTGTGATGCTGGGAGTTCAGCTGCATCTTCATGAGACCATCATGATGTTTGTGGCAGAGCTGGATTCAGAGCCCAGATTTGAGCCCCTCACTCAGGCTGCAGCCCCACTGCCCTTGCCACCAAACTTATTCGTGCAGAGACGAGTTTGGAGGCTGGACACCAGTTCAGACTGGTGGGACCGGCTTGTTATGGAACAGTGGGACGATGAGGCTTGGCTCTGAAACTTCCGTATGAGGAAGTCCACCTTCCAGGAGCTGTGTGCCTGGCTCACCCCTGCCCTACAACACCAGGACACCCACTTGTGGCCCGCCATCCCCCTGGAGAAGCAGGTCGCTATTGCCCTCTGGAAGCTGGCCACCCCCGACAGCTACCACTCCGTGGGACACCAGTTTGGCGTGGGGAGGTCTACTGTTGGGGCCGTCTTGATGGAGGTAAGTCACTCTCTGGGGACAGTCCATGGGGGGGGGGCAGATAAGGGGGGTGGTCAAGACAGGCAGAGGGAATGGGGGATGGGGTGGCAGTGATAGAAGCCCTCCTGGCCTCACCCTGTTGTGGTGTGGAGGCGGACGGGGGGGGGGGGTTACCTGAGAAGGGGCTCTTGGGGTCTGGGAGGGGAAGGGTGGGGGAGCACCTCTCATCAGCTCAGGCAATTCCTCTAATCTACTGTTATGTGTGTTTCTATTTGTCCCTTTCTTCAGGTGGTGACAGCCATCAGTTCGGAGCTGCTTCACAGGACTGTCCACCTCGGAGACCTGGAGACCATCGTGGCCAGATTTGCAGGGCTAGGATTTCCGAACTGTGGTGGAGCACTCGACGGGATGCACATCCCAAGCCGCACACAACCCCATCAAGCAGCCCAGTGTATTAACAGAAAGGGCTACTTTTCTATGGTGCTGCAGGCCCTGGTCAACTACCAGGGACAATTCACAGACATTTGTGTCGGGTGGTCAGGTCAGGCACACGATGCCCGCATCTTCCGGAACTCAGACCTGTACCGCAGGCTGCAGACTAGGACATTCTTTCTGGAGAGAAACTTTGCACTGGGGGATGTGCAGATGCCTATGTGCATCATGGCCAACACGGCGTACCCCCTTATGCCCTGGCTCATGAAGCCGTTCATTGGACACCTGGATGTGAGCAGGGAACTGTTTAACTCCCACCTGAATTGGGCTTGCTTGCAGGTAGAATGAACCTTTGGCTGTCTGAAGGGCAGATTTAGATGCCTGCTCACTTGGCTGGATATGGGGGAATGCAACATCCCTGAAGTGGTTGCTGCCTGTTGTGTGCTGCACAACCTGGTGGAGAGGAAAGCAGAGGCCTTCCTTCCAGGGTGGGGGACATGGGCTAATGTGGAAGGGAGGCAGTTTGAGCAGCCCCGGACAGCTGCCATCCACCAAGACCACAATCAGGATTGCGCATTCGGGAAGCCCTGAGGGAGAGATTCTCCCAAGGAGCCCAATGAGTTTCCACAGAGCCTTCCAAATGTGGGTTTTCCCCATGCCCCCAGTGCCTTCCCCTGCAAAACCTCTCCCTGCCCCACGTTGCACACATTCACAGAAAATGGAGGCAGGTGTTCTTGACAAAATGTGTACAGTTTATTGCACTGTTGATTGTCCCAAAACCTATACAACTGTTTTGTAAAGAAAAATAAACTTTTGGTTAACAAAGTAAAGTGCTGTGCTTACTGACTCTCACAGGTAGGAAGGGGGATGTAAACCTGGAAGGGGAAAGGGAGGCTCAGGGCTGAGGGGGTATGTCTACACTGCCACCCTAGTTCGAACTAATGTAGTCATTAGAAAGATATGGAGAAATTGGAGAGAGTCCAGAGAAGAGCAGCAAGAATGATTAAATGTCTAGAGAACATGACCTATGAAAGAAGGCTGAAAGAATTGGGTTTGTTTAGTTTGGAAAAGAGAAGATTGAGGGGGGACATGACAGCAGTTTTCAGGTATCTAAAAGGGTGTCATAAGAAGGAGGGAGAAAACTTGTTCACCTTGGCCTCTGAGGATAGAACAAGAAGCAATGGGCTTAAACTGCAGCAAGGGAGGTTTAGGTTGGACGTTAGAAAAAAGTTCCTTACTATCAGGGTGGTTAAACACTGGAATAAATTGCCCAGGGAGGTTGTGGAATCTCCATCTGTGGAGATATTTAAGAGTAGGTTAGATAAATGTCTATCAGGGATGGTCTAGACAGTACTGGGTCCTGCCATGAGGGCAGGGGAGTGGACTCGATGACCTCTCGAGGTCCCTTCCAGTCCTAGTATTCTATGATTCTATGAAGGCCATTGCCTCCCAGATAGCAGCGCAAATTGTAGTGTGCTGCTGGACAAACGCGTCCAGCAAGCGACTGTGCCACTCTGCCTCTGACTGCATCCTCTGTGTAAATGTGTCCTGCATCCCTTGCAGGACCGAGATGTACTGGTGCACCAGGTCCAAATATGTGCAGTCCCTGCAGCTGTCTGGGTGGTGGGACAGGTGTGGCGCTCCCCTCCTGGATAGCTGGTCCGGCTGTGGAGGACAAAAGGGAAAAGTCATCACTCATGCATGCTCACACTTTCCCTGAGAGGGCATGCCCTCCTTCTCAGCAGTCAGTGCCTGTCCTAGGATGAGGGGATGCTCATGTGGTCTCAGCAAGGCATGGTGTGGCCTGGCCAGCAGCCATGGCCTCCCTGCAGCCCAGAAGGTGTGCAGGCCACCATCCTGCACCCCCTCCCCACACACACACCCCATGGCCAAGCAGCACAAACAAGTGTCAGGCCTCAGTTGGGGTTCCCACAGGTTGCTGAGAGGCCTGAAGCTGTTTAGCAATCCCAGGGTCCCCAACTCTTTCCTGCACCTGGCATCACTGTCTGCAGGAGCAGGTGGTGCCTCATACCCATGTGGGCAGGTAGGACGGCCCTCCCAGTGGTTGGCCATGTGTGGGGCACCCCCAGGCTGTGATCAGCGTGACACGTCTCAGTACTGCACCATCCACTTTGCTCCCACCTCCCCCGCTCTGTGTGTGTTGGACCCTCACAGCACTCACCTGATGTTCCCTCCCCAGTGTCCGAAGTTGTCTGGGAGGCCTCCTGCATCTCGGAGACAGGCTCCAGGGTGAGGGTCACTGCGTTCTTGGTGTCCTCCTCCTCCTCCTCTTGGAGCTGCTGGTCCTCTGGGGTTTCATCCTGGAGCTGCTGCTGCTGCTGCACAGGTGTCTCCATCCCGGACTCCACAACCTTCTCGGGAGACAGGGGTTCCCCTGCCCCCAGCATCCGGTCCAGGTCCTCCTAATATGCGCAGCACTGTGGTGCTTCCCCAGAGCGGGAGCTGCGCTCACGGGCCCTAACATAGCCCTGCCGCGGCTCCTTCACCATGGCTCTGACCTGGTCTAGTGTGCGGGGGTGGTGGCCTTTCTTAGCAAGGCCAACAGCCATTCTGGCATAAATGTCCGCATTCCTCCTCCTGGACTACGGGGCCTGAAGAGACTCCTCCTCAGACCAGAGCTCCAAAGAGGGCTTTGAACTTGGGCCCAGACCAGGAGGGTGCCCGGCATTTGGTGCCCCTGGCTTGCTGCGGGGACGTGTCCCTGGAAGGGCCAGGGAGGTCTCGGGGGGCTTGTCCCTGGGACATGGCTCTGAGTGGCCCTACCAGGAACAGCTGAGCAGTCAGGGTCCTGGTTGGAGCTGGCTTGCTGCTACAATGCTACTCCTGGGTGCCTGTGCCTTTAAAAGATGGCTACAGGCAGGGACAATAGAGGTGAAAGGTCTGGCAGGAGTGTCCACCAGGGCTTCTTCCCGGAGGCCTTTATTTTCGAAATAAATTCTTCCTCGCGTCCACACATACCTTTTTTCGACAGATCTCTGTCGAAAAATAGCGTTCTTCTTCGTAAAACGAGGTTTACCGCCGTGGACAAAACTGCCGCATTCTTTCGATTTACTGTTGACAAAACGCGGCAGCAGTCTAGACGCAGGTCAAGATTTTTCGAAAAAAGGACACTTTTTTTGAAAAATCCCTGTAGTCTAGACATACCCTAACTAGTGCCAGAATATACTTGTATAACAATATCCTTTTAAATGTACAGTCCAGTTTACACTGAACAAAGTTTACTCTGAACAGTCACTCTGGCACTGCTGAAAATTTTACCCTTATTTTTAAAAGTGTGACATGATATTTTAATGGAAAACATAAACATTAGCATCTACTAACAGATGTTTACCATTACTTCTGATCCCTTGTTACTTTGAATCATGTTTTTTTTCCCCTTTAAATAACTGTCTTTGCTAGGAAATAGTCTGAAAGCATTATATCTAAACCAATCTATTCCTTAGTTTAGATACAGGCATTTTCTGTGGTCTTTATTTATTTATTTATTTATTTATTTCCTACTAAATTTACATTTGTATTATCATGCTTATAAGGAAAAACCAACAGCCACCGATCCTGCTCTTTACCATTAAGTGCTTTTCTTATCAACAAGCAAATTTATTTCAGTGTTTGATCCCTTGAAATCTTCAGAGGGGGAGCTGAGTTAGTCTGTAACAGGAAAAACTTAAAAAACAACTAATAGTCTAGCAGCACCTTAAAAACTAGCAAAACATGTCGATGGTATCATGAGCTTTCATGGATGCAACCCACTTCTTCACATGACTGGAATATTAGAAGTCCAGACCCAAGAATAAATAAGGGAAGGGGGTGAGGAGGGAAAAAAAAAGAGAGAAAAAAGAGGCTAAGAACAATTAGCACCTCCATTGGTTGGTTGGTTGGTTAAGTCATTAGGTTGTGGAAGGTTGTGTGCCACCCAGCTAATGTCCCTGTTCATATCATTTGCATAAGAATTAAACTTGTAAGTGAAGGCCATCAAAAGTACACCAAAGATGAGAATATAGTGATACATGCTTTTACTTCCAAAGGAGTTTCTCTTTGGCAGTGGTGAGTCAGGGAAGCTCTCTTGTTCAAATTTCAGTACCATTTTAAATAAACTTCTCCTTGTTGTCTGGTAAGGAAAGACATCCTTGAAAGGAAACCAGCTGGTTTTCAGCAATCTGCTGTTTATTATCTCAAGTTCAAAAACTCGCCTGGCTCTTTTGTATCCAGTAACAGTATGCAATGCAAGAGTGCTGATGGGGAAGGTTTAAAATTTACTTACTGGGGAAAGTTGGAGTAGAAGTGAGGAAAGTGTACAATCTGTGGAAACTTGGTTTTCAATCTAGTTCTCAAACTTATAAAATGGATATCACCCAGTAGTTATTGTACAGCTTTAGTTTGGCTCTGAAGATGTATGATGATATGGACTTATACATATCCCTAGCATTACCAGTACTGTCAATCGTCAAGCAAAATTACTGTTATTCTCAAACTCTGGGAAGAGCTTCTTATTCTAGAGTTACAGTAATTTGCTTGACAATTTCTTTGCATGCCCGAGGTTAATGTCATATCCACTACTTTTGTAAAGAGAAAAATAGCTCTTCTGTAAAAATAATGTATAAACAATAAATGACTCAGTAGCCCATGCAGGCGCTTAAAGTAAAACGGCATATATTTTGCTCAGCCTCACAGCCTGAAAGTTCAGAAGACCAGAGGCACTTCTCACCATGGCTAAACTGTGAAATGTAGTTTTTAAGAAAGTTTTCAATTACAATTGGCATTTTTAAGCTACAGGCTGTCAACTTGCTAAAAAGATTTTTGTTTTATATTGGAAACATAACCTTTGCAAGTGAGTGTTAGCAACTTCCATATCTACATTAGGTCTAGATTCTGATTTCCTCATAATGCATACTACCTTATTCAGTGAATAGTGCTACTGAAATTAAATGGGAGAAAATATTCAACCACTGTAAGGGAATTGGAGGCTGCCCTTAATATACAGATATAGACACGGATATATCTTGCAATCTTAAAATAATAATAGTTCTATATAAATGTTCCATATTTAAATACGGAAGTAGTCTTTTGATAGTTAAGCTGATATCAGCCATTGTTGAAAACAGGATTCTAGGCTAGACAGACCACTGATCTGATTCAGTATGGCAATTCCTAGAGTAGCATTAAAGCAGATGAAAAATAATTGTAATAATGCTTTGCACTGTTACGATACTCAAATCTCAAAGCATGGAAATTTTCATGTGTGATATGGGAGGTATTATTATCCCTGGTTTAGGATACTACAGCACAAACGTTAACATCCATATTTTCAAGAATGGCCACTTATTTCACCACATAAATTGTTGGGTGCCCAAATTGAGATAGCTAATGGATAAGGCTACAATTTAGCCATAGGTATTTTTAGTGAAAAGGGGACAGATCATGGGCAATAAATAAAAATGCATGTCCATGACTTATACTGTAAATACCACTGACTAAATCTGGGGGAAGGGCTGCTGCAGGGGGCACCTATGGGGGCTGCTGCAGAAGAATGCCTCAAGAGGCTGCTGATGGAGGGGCAGAGCCTGACACAGCACCAGCTGCTGGTAGCCACCGGAGCAATGTGGCTGGCAGTGGGGCTGCTTCAGCAGCAGCCAGTGTGGCTAGCTGCAGGGCCAGCTGTTTGGATGGTCCTGGAGTCAGCCACACTTGACCTGGAACAGTTGCCCCTTTCCGAACCCCCTTAGAGGCAGCCTCCCCCCAAGTTGAGAATGGGTCATCCGGCTCTACTGAAAAGGATAACTATTGCAGCTTTCTTTCCCCCCGCCCCCCCCAGTGTTCCCCTACTTGTCATGGGCTGAAAGTATCCTGCCCTGTGAGGTGAAGATGCTGGTACTGAATTCTATCTACTGGTAGCCAACAGCACGCACAGAGACTGTTCCCTCAGTATCATAGCACTGAGGAAGCACATTTAGAAATGGTTAAACTTTACAGCTAGGTTGGTCTTGGGTCAAAATTTCTGAAGCCTGAAGATGGCAATCAGGACCAAAGGTAGCTTGTTGGTCTGAGGCATGATGTCACTCTATGTGCAGGAGGTCCTGGACTAGTCTTCCCTAAGGGAGCATTTACAGCTGTACCTTCACATTTCCAGGCTTTCTGCCTGTTTGCCTCCTTGCTTTTCAATTGGAAACTCATGGGAAATGCTGCTTTCTAAAGATTTGTTGGGCAAGGGCATGAGTCTACTTTAGGGTGCATGAGATCTTAGGTTCAAATTTCATCCAAGTCCTTGCCAAAGCTGTGTTTGCAGCTGAACCTTTAGGGCTTCTTTGCTTGTATTTTTCTCAAACATCCCATAGAATGAGAGCCGCATTAGCATCTTAATTTGGTTCCTTTGCCCAGGTATATGATTCTTACTTAAGGTGTGAGAGTGTGGAGAAGACTTGGAAAGGTGAAATCAAATGCATTCCTTTTTTATTGTAGGCTAAACCTGCCCATTCTTGTGGGGCATTGGTTTGGTTGCCAAAATTATGAGAAATGGTATTCACATTGGCTTCAAAGCATGGTTGATTTTTATGAGTTTGAGTGTCACTTAGGGTGTGAGAGGCCCTTCAGTCAAGCCCTTCCAAAAGGGTGTATTATCCCTGTCCCTTTCTCTCTTTTCCAGACTTTTGCCTGTTTTTCTCCCCAGTCCTGTGGTGTGAGAGCTGCATTAGTGTGTGAATTTTTGTTTGCTGCTCTGGGTAGGGGGAGATAGACCAACTGTGGAGGTGACCTTGGAAAGGTGAAGATAAGCTCAATCCTTTGCAATTTTCTCCTTACAGCCATCTGGTCTTTTTTTCTGAAACTTCCTAAGTGTGCCGAGCCCCTCCCTTAGAAGGGTGACTTGTTTTTCTAAGGGCATGAATCTCACTGAAAGTGTCAGAGACCCAGGGTTCAAATCCCAGACAGATCCTAGTTACGGTTTCTTTGACTAGCCCCCAAATTCACGTATAGCAACAAACAGGGGGCATCTTTGCTGCTGAGCTTTCCATTTGGTAGTGTGACTGAGTGATCCACTTACTGCTGGATGGTCCCTCTTTGGGGCTCACATGGGGAATTTGCTCAGTCGACTGACACCCCAAACAGTGGTTACACCCTGTCAGTTCCTCCTCTGCAGCCCCTTGTTCTCAGGAGCTGCATCTGTTCTCTTGGTGATTCATCTCTCTGGCTAGGTCACTCAGCATTTCACCACTTCTGAGTACATTGCTTCCATTATCTTTCACTATCATAACGACCCAGGCCATCTTCCCATTCAGTGCCCCAAACACCTGGACTATGCCAAGCTCTCCACTCTGGGATCCAGTCCAGGGACCCTATATCCAGCAGTTCTGGGCTATTTTTCTTTCCCTGGACTGGTTCTTACAACTCCTTGCTCTGGGTGTACCAGTCCCAAACCCTCCTCCCTCTTCCCAGTGAGTGAGTGTCCTTCCCCAGCAGCAGCCTCTCTCTGTTACCAGCTTCCTGGCTTCAGAGGCCATGCCCGTGACCTATCCCACTGAGTCTGCTTGCACTCAGGTTCTGCTCCCCAGCTTTTCTTCCAGGTGCAGCTTGTGGAGGTAATGGTTTTACCTGACCAACTTAACCCTTTCAGTCCTGTGTGGGATAAACACCCCAGCACAGTTAGTGTTATGTTTGGTTCACTCTGAGCAGTGATGAACTGCTTACTCACATGCAGCTTGTTGGTCTAGGAGCGTGATAATTACTTTAGAAGAAAGCAGCCATGGGTTTGAGTCCCTAATAAGCCTTGGCAAAGGGCATCTTTCCTCAAGCACCTTGCAAGGTGTTCTGTAGCTATCTATCTCTCCAAAAGTCTGCCAAGCCCCAGCTGCCTTAGTGTCTGAAATCAGTGCTGGTTTGACCTGGTGGCTGAAAGAACCATAATACATAGTACACTTGGTAGACTGTGCTGTAACTGAAACCAATGTATTTGAAAATGTAGAAAAACATCCAAAATATTTATAATAAATATAATGGTTATTCCATTGTTTAACAGTGCAATGAAAAGTGTGATTAATCACAACCCTTTTAAATCACACAATTCATTGTGATTAGATTTTTAATTTTTTGACAGCCCTATTAATATATTATCTTCACAACACAATGTTACAGATAAGTCTGTGGCAGACATATGAATAAAACTCTACAATCCTGGTTCCAAGGGCAGTGCTTTCAACATAAGCCCATCATTCCTCTTCAACTTTATAGACACTCCACAGGGCTCCCACAAATGACATCATGTTTCAGGAAGATGGCTGCCTCTAGCACTAGCCTTCAAAATGCCAACTTAATTAAAGAGGTTTCTGGAAAAAAATACATTTTCAACCTTTAATCATAAAAAGACATCCTGTGGGCATTATGTACTTGCAGGGTTTTCTGCTGAGCAAGGCGGGTGCAGTTTTCCATTAAAGAGAATGGTTTGACTCTTATGAGAATTTAGGCCATAAATGTAGCTTTTTGTTTGTTCTGAATGGTGCAAAGTGGTGTTTTTCTAAAAAACTCGTGTACAGTTTGAACCTCTATAAACCAGAACTCTCTGGTCCGCCAGCATCCACGGTCCAGCCCTACCCAGGCCAGAATCCACAACAGGGTCAGCAGCCTGGCGAGGGCTGGCAATCCAAGCAAAGCTGGTAGACAGGACCCCAGATGGATGGAAGCAAGGCCGGCAACCCAGCTTTTAACGTAAAACAAAAAACAAAAAACAGAGCCACTCCAGGGGACTGGCATCCACGGGAGGAGGGATGCAGTTGGGGCTGGGAGCAGAACTGGGGGTGGAGCCTGGAATTTACCTTCCTTGATCTGGCAAATTCCCTTGTTTGGGACCTGTCAGGTTCCAAAGTGCTTGCCAGGGAGGTCCAACCGTATATTATAGCATCTTCAAATAAGACATATAATGATAGAGATCAAAGGCCTAACCCTGCAGCTTTTGCACACGCTAATCTCCAAGATTGTCCTTTGGTAACACTGTATTAATTATTATTTATTACTAAAAGTATTATTGTAGGATCTATAATACCTAGTCATGTATCAGGGCTTCCTTGTGCTAGGCACTTCACAAACATAGAACACAAACACCATCCCTGGTCCAAAAGGCTTACAATAGAAGACAAAAGACAACAGATGGATATGGACAGACAGGAAAGTACAAGTAAACAATGAGAGAATAGGAGTGGGCCCTTGATAGCTAAGCACATATTCCACTGTGGATCAGGTATAGTTGCCAAAACAACAAGGCTGAACCAAAAAAATCTCTCTCTGCAGATGCTGCTCCACTTTAGAAAATGAGAACAAAATGGAAAGAAACGTTTTTTGGGGAAATGACTACACAGAATGATCCTGGGGTTCCCAGTCTATTAGTTCTCAGTGATTCCACTGCAAATCCATTTACTTTTAGCTTTCATTCCAATTCCCCCTCAGACACTGTGTTCTGTCTGGCTCCTACAAGAGCACCAATAGCCATCACACAGTTGAGGTGTCTTACAAGTACAGCAAAGTGAAAGTGGCAGAATGAACTCCATCTGGATTATGGACAATTATGTGAAAAAAGGGAAAAATCCAATTTAACTCTCAGACCCCAGGTTGATTTTCCCTGGTAGAAAAACAAAACAAAACTAAAAGTATGTATATTGTGAACATTAGACAGGGAAACATGGGAGCAACAAAAAACAAGATTACCACAACACCTTTTATTACAGAATAACTTTTCAATCTATAACTATAAATACTTATGAAGCAATCTCCAACACGAAACTCTACTATTAACATCTCACTTCTCACTGTACCACTCTTGCACCCATCCTTGTTATCTCATTTTATACCGCTGCTGAATGAGACATTGGCTTTGTGCTACACCAATCCTCCTTTATCGCTTAAGATAAAGCTCACCAAATTTAATTTCACTTGTGATTTTAACAGAATTTGAACCAGTGTCTTCAGAAGGAATGAAAGGTAAATGTACTAATCTACTAGCCACATATTCAGACAAGAAATTAGGATAATAAAGTTGTTACAAGTAAATTGGGATTGTACAAACTGCAATCAATATCCTGCCATTCTAGACACAGAGGTGTTCTGATATCAAAGAACTAAGCATGGTCTATGACCTTAGATAAATTACAATAAATAGATTGCCATGGGAAATGATTGTGTCTTTGTACTGGCTATTATTGTGATATATTGTGTCCAAAAACATAAGAATAGTTTGTGAGATGATATTAAAACCTTGTGCAGCTTTAGGAGTATGAGTCTTATACTAACAGTAGTGGACTGGTTAAGCTGACTTAGTCATTGGCACTTACCTATTGACATTTTCCCTGGAGAAGTAAACTGTGTATGCCAGGATATTCCCTTTCGTTTCTGCCGGTGGACGCCAGCTGAGACGGACAAATCGACTGGAGACCAAAACAGGGACCACATCTCGGGGAGCAGAGGGAAGGACACTGGAACTTGGGATAGCTGAAGGGGAAGGAGAGGAATCAGTCAGAGAGGTTGGTGGAACAAGGGTTTCAGGGCTGGTGGGAAGCACTGTAGTTGGCACAACTGATGCATTAGAAAACAAAAGGCCAAGATGAAATGGAAGTTTGTGAATAAAATGAATGGGAAGAGGGGGAAAAAAAAGAGAAAATTGACAGTAAAGCCACATTTGAAAAATACAAGATTCTGAGCAGGCAACAAACCACAATGTTCAACACCAACAAGCATAGGACTAAAATGACTATGTTCGGTGAGCTCCTGTCCTGCTAATATTTGGAGCTTCTCTCATACATATATAATCAGAAAACACTCATAAAATTGCATTAAAACTGAAAAAAATCAACAGATAATCTGGTAGCACTTTATAGACTAACAAAACATGTAGATGGTATAATGAGCTTTCGTGGGCATGGCCCACTTCTTCAGATGACTGCCTGTGCCCATGAAAGCTCATGATACTATCTACATGTTTTGTTAGTCTATAAAGTGCTACTAGATTCTTTGTTGTTTTTTCAGTTTACCTGTACAGACTAATTTGGCTACCCCCTGAAGCTTCCAAAAATTGCATTGTTCATGCACAGACTTTTAGTTTTCTGAGAAACAATTTTTAGCAACTCTTAAAAATTCATTTTCCCTTTGAAACATGCATTTTGGACTGGGAAAGGCAGAAACTAAGAACTTTTCTACAAATTACTTGGTGGGTGATTGCTCCCAAGTTCCAATACAATAAAAAAAGAGAGAATAGAAACTCAGACTTCAATTTTAATATAGGTACATGTGAGTCACATTACTGAGTTAAAAAAAAAAGTCAAACACAGCAGGTTTATTAACAGTAAAATGAGCAAATCACTAGGTCAAGTTTTCAGGTTGTGAAATTTACCAAAGTAGTTGTGTGTGTTGAACACAAAATGTTTGTTTGTTTGTTTTTAGGCTGCAGTTCCAGCTACATAGTATTGTAGCATGCAAATTCCATAACCAGCATCCACAATCATCTTTCTTCCTTTGTGACCTAATGCGAAGTCCAATGCTTACTCTCACTGACCCGATGCTGTTACCACAGTGACAGCTCCCTTCTCTGTCATCATGGAGATGCATAGCCTTCCATAGAATATCAGCATATTCTTATAACTCTTATGGATGGTCCACTTTTCTGCTCAAGTGTCCAAAAGGTGTGAGTGGGTTATGGAGGACTCAAGTGTGGTGGGAAAGTGCCCCTGGTGAATAGTGCTAGGTATGGAGCTTTCTTGTGAGCATTTATTACCGGTTTGGTCGTGTTATTTTAAATAATATCAAATACTCACAGAGTAGCAGATGGGCACCTTGTATATGTTTGCATAAACTCCAATAAGAAAAAAAGTAAGCTGGCTCTCCATACTGTAATAATAAATCAGGAGCCTGATGCATGTCACTTAAAAATAGAACGTATCATTTCAAAACAGAAATTTGCCACTCAGTGCATCTTAAGAAATAGCATTTTTTCTTAAGAAATAGCATTTTTTCCCCATAATTGTTCAGCTTTACTGGCCACGAAGCAATAATCCCTATGACCATCAGTAACCTCTTTTTATTTTTTGGTATGTGCTGTGAGTAGTGTTATAGACATTAACTTACACTGTGCTCATTAACAGTTATCTAAATGGCACATAAAGGGCGGCTTGATGGGTTCATAAAAATGCAACAAAAAAAGTAATCTTCATTGAATATCAGATCAGCTAATGAGCTTATTTTCCTGTCCTCACTCTCAAATTCTAGAACCCTTGCTGTTAACAAGACATCCAAAACATGGTCACATCGTTTGACTATTTTCATCAGAAGAAATATTCTTTTTTATTAAATATAATACTCAGTACAGTGGTTTCCATTAAAAAAGTAGTAATATGGACAATTGTCCTCAGAGGAAGACTTGTGAGACCCATAGAGTTTCCATATGACATTCCTCATGCACCTACATGGTGGGAACAAAAGGCCATAGTCTTGACAGCTCTTGATACCTGGGGTATATTTCATAATTATTATTATTTGAGTATCTGTTTTGTGGTAGTTGCATTTCCTAGAAGTCCCAGTCATGGATATGGCAGATTTGTGCTAGGAGCTGTAAAAAATGTAGAACACAAAGTGCAATTCACTACTCTCCTCTTACAGTGTCACAACTCAATTTGTTACAAGGGACCTACAACAGATTTGCAACACTAACACCATGTCTTCTATAAACAGAAGATTGATACTGCCAGCATCGATCTTCCACAGTTGGATTTAGTGGGGCTAGTTCATACCCACTACATCTCAGAGGAGCAAAGGAAGCCGTGGGGAGCATTTTTTCCTGTTTACCTCCCAATGCCACAGACCTTAATCAGTATACTTGTATCTGCCTAGTAGTCCCAAACATCTAAAAATAAAGTTACACCCTGATTAAAATCATATCAAGTGTCTCCTGTCCTTCTTTTAGTATAGCCAGCAATGGGATTGACACTGGAATCTCTTCTCTATTTTCTGCACTCATCCTGTCCCATTCACAAGGGGCTCTATATGAAAAACTAGAATACATAGATATTAGTATTATTAAATAATAGGGATATGGAGCATGGCTCATAGAGGAAGCTCTAATACCCAAATGCCTCTTGTAATTGTGGCTTTAGACACTTCCACCAAAACTGAATGAAAATTGCTGCTTTCTTTCATAAACTAAGAAAAGACCTGACTTATTACAACTAACTTATTATATTTATCTCATGGATCTGATCTGTCAGGGCACAAACACAACAATCTTAAAAAATAAAAAAAATGTACACAGGGGAGAGATATTGGTGATTAGATCATAACAGCAGTATCTCTCCTCTTTTGAAATAGTGTTATTAAATACTAAGAAGAGTTGGCATGCTGTGTATAGTGAGATGTGAAATGAATGCAGTGGGAATGTATATTAATTACAAAGAGGGTACAATACATCCAGGAAGATACACCCGTAAAAGCTTTATGTGTGCAATGGGGAGGTGAGACCTGGATGCAAATCCTAGTAAAATGATCAGTGAAAATAAGTCTGGTAACCTCTTCACAATCCCTAGAGGACATTTGTCCACATCTCTACCACACAGCTTGGCACAGATCAGCATGATTAGCAGCTACAGATGTGAAAGAAGATTTACAAAGCTCATGGAAATTTGCAAAAAAATAATTTTAATTTTCCTCTGGGAAATTATTGCTAACATTTACTTTAAAAAAAGTGAAAAGCAAGATTTTTTCTGACTTTCTTTCTCCCTTGAAATTGATTTTCTTGTAGCTAAAGCATGTATGTAGCTGATCCAGTGACCCTGGCTGTGTGGGATGAAAAGATCTTTATGTAGGGACTTTCTTTTTGGTCAGCTCATTTTTTTCCTAGAACCTTGACTCCTAAGACAGTGTGGTTTAGTAATAGGTCACGGACTAGAATTTAGGAAAGTCAAGTCCTATTCCCCGCTCGGCAATATATCTGTTGTGTGAGTATGACCTTGGGCAAACTCACTTCAGCTTTCTGTTGTCCCTCCTCCTTCTTTATTCTTCTTGTTTACTTACATGTTAAGATTTTCAGGGCAGAGACAGTCTCTCACTATATGTCTGTACGGTGCCTAGCACAATGTAGCTCTGGTCTCACTTGAGTGTCCAGGGTCTCCCATAATGCAGAGAACAAGCAACCAAAATAATAACTTCATGGTGGACTAGGGAAAAAGGATGATCTGGCAAATCTCTTGTCCACACTTTAAGCATTTCCTGCCATTGCTGGGTCCTTAGCCTACATCTACAACCATCTTCTCTTTTTCATTCTTTCCTCGCCTCTGCTCTGATAATGACCCACTGTGTGTGTATGTGTGTATCGTATACTACATAAGCTGCCAGAGCTTGATGCAGAAAAACTGGGGAAGGGGGAATTCATTTGAAAAACTGACTTGCCTTTTCCTCTATGCCTTTTTTTAAACCCAAATTTCAAACTGTCTGACATTTTCAGGCTAGCTCAAAAATCTGTCATAGATCTCAGGTACTAGAGGGACAAGACTATATAGATAGAGACTCTATTTCTGCTTTGGCCCTGGGGTCCTCTGGATTTTTTTCCCTCTGGAAAGTCCCTAGATACTACACATTGCCAGAAAGGGGGATGTAGGCTCCTGGTTCCATTACCCACCCACCCAATCCATACATATGGAGCCAAGACAAGATGGGGACAGGTCCCTGAAAACAGTTGATATGCAGGCACCCTGTAAGAATAGATCTCTGGAGCAAGACCACAGTAAAAATCTTTGGATACAACCTTTTAACCAAGTTGTGACTGCATATCGTTTTTTTACACAGCAGTGGATGGTATCATTGTACATATCTACCATTTTCATTGTTGAGAATTTCTGCCTCCCCCTTTAAGAACCTAGAGCATTTCACCATGCCCATTTTGGAAATCTCCATTAGTTGCCTCTTCTCAGGATGCAGACTCAGATGGAGAATGACAGGTGGTTGGCAAGTCAGGATTTGGATGCACTGGCAGAGCTAAGTGGGGAGAGTCTATACATCTGCCCATGTTATGTCTGGTTCCATCACCAAGGTAGTAGTCTCTTGCTTTCAAGAGCACAGAAAAACTAAAATGGAGAAAAAGAGCGTTGCCATGTCTCAATTAGTTTTGTGCAGAGCTCCTCTGATACTATTGTAAGGTTTCCAGTAAAATACACATCCTGCTAAAAATGTTATGGGACTTCAGCTATGCTGTTCCTTTATTTAACTGCTTTATCTATGGTCTCTACTAGTTCCAACTCATCAACATGTTTGGAAATTTTTTTTTTTGATGTATTATATAAGAGATTCCTTTAATACATCTTGACACTCATGATACCATCTACATTTTTGTTAGTCTGTAAGATGCTGCAGAACTGTTTTGTTTTTAAATTTTTTTCAGTTACAGACTAACACGGCTAACCCTCTGAGAATCTTGACACTTGTTTGCCAAATTAAAATTAAATTATTTGTAAGCTCTTTCCAAGGACAAAATTCCTTCTGTCCTCAACCATCATGGCAAGCAGTCAAAAGCCAAATGTTATGTATAGCTGAGTTTTACTGAATAGGAACTTCATTACCTCCAATCCCATAATCTATGCGCCCTCCACCATACACGGCTATCAGGTTTTTTTCACTTGCTGTGTTATGTCTGTATAAACCCTGAGCCTGCAAGCACTTTGGTTTATGCATAAAATTACATACATAAGTAATTCTCTTGACTTCAGTGGGTCTGTTCACATGAGTAAACTTAAACATGCACATAAATGTTTGCAGAATCAGATTGCAAACTTTGTCTTTTTTATTATCGTTGTACTACGTGTATTTAGATTTTTATTCAATGTACAAGCCTGTGCTCTAACTGCATGCAAACCAACAAAAACAACTCTTAAATAAAATAACAAGAAAAAAAATCCCCTTACCCATCAGCCTATCAACTGTTATAAATACAATGATGCTCACATTTTTTCTTAATGCCCCAGCTGCTGTAATCATGTGAATCTCAGCTTTCATTTGTTTTATTTTAAAACAAGTTTCTGGACCTCAAGATTGGTAGAGAATAGCTTGAAAATAAGAAATGTGCACCCTAAGGCTGAAAATCCAAAGTGCAAATAAAAATAATCCAATATTTTATATTTTTTAAAAATATAGCATGAATATTAAGCCACTCTCGTGAGTTTCAGGCCTGCACTTATGCTCTTTGGATGTTTGGGGCTGACAATATTGTAGATAGCACCCCTTGAGTACATTTACATTCTTCCTAAAGTACTCCTTTCTCAGAAGTCTAGGAGAAACAGATGACCTTTGCTGACTGCCTAGAAAATTAACAGATTCTGTCTCTGTCAAACAAAAGTTCAGTGATAAAACAAGTTGCCAATGTCCCCATTAGGCTAAACCAATGTTGTGTGTTCAGCTGTGTTCAGCTGATCTCAGCTGCCATGGAGTCCCATGAGGTGAAATGTCATCATCTAGATAAGGCACTTACACTGCGGTCCATTAAAACCAGGAAGTTTTATTTGCAGCAGAACAAAGCTAGCAGTCAGTGAGTAATCATATAATCACAGAACTGAAAGGGACCTAAAAAATTCTTCTTGTCCAGTATCCTGCACTCTAGGCATGGCAAAGTATTATCTAGACCATCCCTGACAGGTGTTTGTCTAATGGACTCTTAAAAATCTCTAATGCTGGAGATTCCATAACCTCCATAGGTAATTTATTCCAGTGCTTAATCACCCTGACAAATAGGAACATTTTTCTAATGTCCAATCTAACCTGTCCTTGCTACAATTTAAGCCCATTGCTTTTTATTCGATGAGCATGAAAGTAACTTAACTTTCTTTCATATTGCAATCCCCCTCCCACAGATGCCCCAAGGCAGGGAGTTGGGGATGTGGAGGACACTGTGCAGGGTGTCAGGATGTGGGGGGTGCAGGAGTCAGGCCAGGGAGTAGGCATGTGTGTGGCTCAAAGGCAAGGAGTTAGGATGTGGGAAAGTGCAGGAGTCAGGGTGGGGAAGAATGGGGGTTCAAGGTAAAGGGTTGGGAGGTGTGAGGAAACTCAAGGCAGAGGATTGTGGATGTGGGAGGTGCAGGAGTCAGGGCAGGGACGGGGGGTGGGGGAGAGGGCTCAGGGAAGGGGATTGGGGTGTGTGAATATAGGAATGGGGGTTTAGGCCTGGGCAGTCTCAGATGGGGGGGAGAGAGGGGGTTTAGGGTTGGCCTGGGCAGTCCCAAATAGTGCTGGGTTCTTCCTGGTGGACAGGTGCCTGCCCTGCACTTCTCCTGTTCATGTGCTGCCCAGCAGCCAGCCAGTGTAGTGAGAGAGGGGCAGCACAGACTGGAACAGAACTCCCCACCAGGAGCCCAACACAGGGCCACCATCAGTTCCATCCTGCTGGAGAGCCCCAGTAGTCAGTGGGAGCCTGCTGGGAGTACACCATACCTTCTCCATGTGCAGCAGAGAGCCCCAGTGCCATCTGGCACCTTCTTAACAGGGCAGCACACAACCTTACTTTCATCTCTGGGCTCTACCCTCAGAGGTTAAAGGGAACACATTTCCCCCATCCTACTGGTACCAATCTTCTATGCACTTGAAAACAGTTACCATGTCCCCTCTCAGTCTTCTCTTCTGCAAACTAAACAACTCCAGTTTTTTCACTCTAACCTCATAATTCATGTTTTCTAGACCTTTAATCATTTTTGTTGCTTTTCTCCAATTCATCCATATTTTTCCAGAAATGTGGCTCCCAGAACTGATCTCGGTACTCCAACAGAAGATTTATTTCTCATGTCTTGGTTACAATACTCCTGCTAATACATCCCAGAATGATGCTCACTTTTTTCCTATGTTTTATGCTCACATTGTTGACTTATATTTAGCTTGTGGTGCACTATTACCCCCAGATCTTTTTTCCATGATACCCCATTCTAGGCAGTCATTTCATATTTGGTATCTATACAAGTGATTGTTGCAAATCGGTTGCTTAATTATTTGTTCCATTATCTTTTTGTGTATTGAAGTTAATTTGACTGGTTTTCAATTCCCTGGGTTGTCCTTATTTCCCTGTTTATAGATAGACACTATATTTGCCCTTTTCCAGTCCTCTGGCATCTCATTGGTCCTCCATGAACACATAGCAACATGCTCTGAGTGGGAAGCAGGAATGAGCAAGTAAGCAACCAGCCATATTTTGGATTATCTGAATTTTCCAGATGACATTCTATGGAGAAAATATTATTGAAATCCAGTCTGGAGGTGAAAAAGTTTTGGAAAACACAGAGATCCTGATCCAAATGGAAAAATTGCAATCATCTAGCCTAACTGTGTCTACTGATGTGATCAATGAAAGTGCTTGTAGGAACAACAAATAAAATAAACCACCTGTCGTCATTTCCACAGACACATCGCCTCCTTCCTTTAGACAGTGCCACATTCATTTCAGAAAGCAAATAATCCTCTGTTTTTAAACCAGGTCAATTGACTGTCAACCGTAACTCCCGGAATTCACTTTTCTACTCCATAAGCACCAGTTCTCCACCATCTATTTCCACAATCTCCGTATGTAAGAGTCACCTTCTCTGCAGTCTTACCACCCAGACAGCCTTTCTGTATCTCTGTCTCTCCTGTGTTTTATGCATTTTCACAATCTGAATTTAAAACATTTCCTTTGCTTATATTACTTATTGTGTCTCTGCCATTATGTATCATTTAATTCTGGAATGCAGTTTAAGATGCAAGTTGCATGAAACAAATTTATACAACACATGTCTCTTTCTACCCATTATACTTCTTTCTCTCCACACTATTTCTGTCCTGCTCAGACTCAGAGGGGAGACAATATCTACCTTCAGATTACATCTCCCATTTTGGAAAGAAATATGGTCAGTGGGCTAGCACATTAATTTGTTACCATGCCAACAACCTGGCTAATTTCATTTTTTTAATGTATTAGAGAGGGGAAATTGACAGTAAAGCTGTAAAGCATAAAAAGGGCTCATTGGTGAGAACGGCTCTTGTACTTAAACTCCATTAAGTAGGCAAATGAAAGGAATAACGATGAGAAATGATTAATTAAGGTAATAAAAACACGTTATGTAATCATAAATCGGGGACATGCATCAACCGCCATCTCATTTACTGTCACTTTAAATAGAAAAATATTAATTTCTGGAGTTTGCGAAATAATGATGTGTTAAAAATATGTTAAAAAATAACACTTCTGCTGTGAAAGAATGTTACTATTTGAAAATGTTACCTATCAGTGACAGGAAATGTCATATAATTGCAGATGTTAAAATTACTTGTTAACGAAACGCAAAAATTCAGATATGCAAAATACTCAAACTTAACATAGAAATACAGAGGCAATCACTCATAATTAGGAACAATTATGCCTATTGCAATATAGTTAAGATTTTTCTAGATCAATGGCAACATTTTATATGTCTTCATTACTAATAAAATGTACACCCTGCCCACCCCCAAATAAATAAATAAATACTCTGTTCAAATGAAATTCCAACAGTGGCCAATAATAGCAAATCCAATAAGAACAAGAACAAAATCATAGCTCATATTTTAAGGAGTGAATGACAGTTCTGGGTATTTCAATTTTTGGGTGTCCACTTAACTGGGGATGTTAGAGTTTAACTGATAAGCCGATGCTTATCAGTTAATGGTGTTGGTTAAATTCAGCTGGTTCCCAGGGCGGCGGCTTTGCTATGGTAGGGCAGCGAAGCTTCCTCTCCAGAAGCTGCGTGAGAAAGGGCTGCTAGCTCCAAGTTTCCTGAGGAGGCTTCCCAGGGAGGAGGCTTTAACACTGCAGAGCCTGTAACCATGTAACTGCTAAGATTTTTAGCAGCTACATGGCTACCATATTAAAAGCTTTTTAACATTCCTACCCTTAACGCTGTATTGGGGCCACATTTTCCAAAGCCGCTAAGCACTCAGCTTCTGAAAAGCAGTCCATTTAAGGTATATCTACACTACGTTTGGACACCTGCGCCTGTTGACTCAAGCTTGTGGGGCTTCACTGAAGGGGTTAGTTAATTGCGGTGTAACTGTTTAGGCACAGGCTACAGTTCAAGTTATGGGGCTGTCCCATCTTTCAGGCTCTAGTCTTCCCCTGAACATCTATGCTGCAGTTAAATAGCTCTGCAGCCCGACCTCTAAGAGTCTGAGTCAGTGGCAAGGGCCAGCCAAGGGTTTCTAGAAATAAGACACTCAATATCACATATTGCAGTTAGAAATGTTGTTTGTAATAGAATTATAGGAATGTAGGACTGCAAGAAACCTCAGCAGGTCACCTTGTCTACTCCCCAGCACTGAGTCAGGACTACATATAAGTAGACCATCCCTGAGAAGTGTGAGTTAAATTTGTTCTTAAAAAACCTACAATGATAGAAATTCCACATCCTCCCTAGGTAATTTGTTTTAGTGCTTAAGTACCATTACAGTAGGAAGTTTTTCCTCATGTCTAACTTACATCTCCCTTGCTGCAATTTAAGTCCATTATTTCTCATCCTGCCCTCAGTGAATAAGGAAAACAATTTATCATAATTCTCTTTATTACACCTTTTATGTACTTGAAGACTCTTATGTCCCACTTCAGTCTTCTCTTCTCCATATTAAACAAAACCATTTTTCAGTCTTCCCTCATTGGCCATGTTTTCTAGACCTCTAATCGTTTTTGTTGCTGTTTTCTGGACTTATAGTGTAGTGTCAGAACTGGGCTCAATACTTCAGTTGAAGTCTTATCAGTGCTGAATAGAGTGGAAGAATTATGTCTTGTGTTATCTTTACAACACTCCCACTAGTGCATCCCAGAATGATGCTCAATTTTTTTGCAACAATGTCACACTGAGGTTCGTATTTAGCTTGAAGATAATAACCCCCAATTATTATAGTAGAAGATAATAATCCACAATAACCCCCAAATAATTTTTGTAATACTCCCACATAAGAAGTGATTTCCTATTTTGTATTTGTGCAACTGATTATTGCTCTCAAAGTGTGGTACATCGAATTTATACTTATTGAATGTCATTCTTTTTATTTCAGACCATTTCTCCAGTTTGTCAAACTCATTTTAAATTCTAATTCTCTCCTCTAAAGTGCTTGCAACTCCTCCCAGCTTGATACTGTTTACAAATGTTACAAGTGCATTCTCTATGCCACAATCCAAATTACTTATGAAGATATTGAATAGAACTGAGCCCACAACAAATCCCTGCAGGGCCTGACTTAATATACCCTTCCAACTTCACTAGCATTATTTCGAAATGTCGAAATTCTGTCAACTGGAGGACTTCTTACTCTAAATCCTGTAACCCTCATTGTACAAGAAATAAGGGAATTCAGAGGAAGAGTGCTCCATTTCAAAATAAGTTCTGTGTAGATGCTCCCAATTTCAAAATAAGCCGTTTCAAAATAAGTTACGCAACTGACGTAGCTCAATTTGAGTAGCTTATTTTGAGTTAAGCCCTGTGTAGATACACCCAGCTGGTTGTGCATCCACCTTGCAGTAGGTTTGTCTAGGGCATATTCTCTTATGAGAAGATCATGTTAGTAAAAAACAAAAACAAAACAAAATAAAAAAACTCACTAAAGTCAAGATATATCACATCAAATGTTTTCCTATATCCACAATGTTTGCTACCCTGTCAAAGAAGGATATTAGATTGGTTTGACAGGATTTGTTCTTGCCAAATCTATGCTGACTGTTATTACTGTAAAATCTTCTAGATGCTTACAAACTGGTTGACTATTTGCTTCATTCTCTTTCTATATAACCAAAGATAAATTGCTTGGTCTATAATTCCTTGCATTGTTCTGATTCCCCTTTTTATAACTAGCTACTATATATGCCTTTTCCTATTACTCTGGGAACTCTCCCATCCTCCATAAGTTGTCAAAGATAATTTCTAATGGCTCAGAGACATCTTCAGACAGTTCCTTAACCATTTTAGAATAATTAATTATTCATTGTTATAATAAATTATCATTGTTATCAATATTAATTGTTTGTTATTATGGATGGTCTCATTCATAGCTTTTGATGTGAAAATGCAGATGTTAAAGGCAGGAGAAATTGGCTTTGTAACTTCCACATTCTCACATCAAAAGCTACGAATGGGACACATCTAGCCCTCTTACTTAGCCTCTACTACAAGGGTCCTACAATTGATAGATACTTATTTTCCTGTTATATATATATCTTGGTTTCTGTTATTTCCACTCCAACTCATCTGATTAAGTAGGTTTTACCCATGAAAACTCATGGTTCTATATATTTATGTTCAGGGCTGGTCTGAGCCATTCGTGTGCCCTGGGCCCCGGGTGCCCGACGCACGTGCAGCCCCACCCCTGCCCAGTCCGGCGCCCCCTACAATGGGGCGCCCCGGATGGTAGCCCAATCAGCCCGTAGCTTGGGACGGCTCTGTTTATGTTAGTCTCTCAGATGCCACAGAACTACTCATTGTTTTTAAAGTTATAGACTGCATGGCTACCCCTCAGACTTTTTAACTAGAGAAATAGATATAACTAAACCAAAAGTAAAAATATGCTCGTAAGACTAAAACTCAAATTCAAAGACTTTTTTTCGCAATAATTTTTCTTCCATCATGGCTGGCTAGACCTTTAACCAGGACCCATCACATAGGGTATGTCTACACTACAGTGTTATTTCGAAATATCTTATTTTGAAATAGTTATTTTGAAATAGCTTATTTCGAAATAACGCATCTACACACAAAATGCATTTCGAAATAGCATTTTGCTCTTTCGAAATAGCGTGTCCACACCGAGTGGACTCTGAATCGCATTTAAGGCTGGCTGGAACCAGTTCCAGCAGGGCACCAGGTCAGGACTTACTGTGTGGGGCTGCTGCCTGAGGCTATCTGAGGTCTGTGCTGAAAGGGACCCCCCTGGACAGCCAGTCCTCAGGTTTCCCTGCTTGCTTGTCTACCTCGATGAGGGACAGCAAAGCATTTTATAGACTCATAGACTTTAAGGTCAGAAGGGACCATTTTGATCATCTAGTCTGACCCCCTGCACAATGCAGGCCACAGAATCTCACCCACCCATTCCTAGAATAATCCTCTCACCTATATCTCAGATATTGAAGTCCTTGAAACGATGGTTCAAAGACCCCAAGATGCAGAGAATCCTCCCGCTAGTGACCCGTGCCCCATGCTACAGAGGAAGGAGAAAAACCTCCAGGGCCTCTGCCAATCTACCCTGGAGGAAAATTCCTTCCCGACCCCAAATATGGCGATCAGCTGAACCCTGAGCATGTGGGCAAGACTCATGAGCCAGACACCCAGAAAAAAGTTCTCTATAGCAACTCCTATCTTCCCACCATTGGCCTATATACCACTGATAGTGAAAGGTCAATTAATTGCCAAGATCATGTTACCTCATCAAATCATCCCCTTCATAAACCCATCTAGCTTTATCTTGAAGCCAGATAGGTCTTTTGCCCCCACTACTTCCCTTGGAAGGCTGTTCCAGAACTTCACTCCTCTGATGGTTAGAAACCTTCGCCTAATTTCGAGTCTAAACTTCCTAATAGCCAGCTTATATCCATTTGTTCTTGTGTCCACATTGGTATTGAGCTTAAATAATTCTTCTCCCTCCTTGGCATTTATCCCTCTAATATATTTAAAGTGAGCAATCAATCTCCCCTCAGCCTTCTTTTGGTTAAGGTAAACAAGCCAAGTTCCTTGAGTCTCCATTCATAAGACAGATTTTCCATTCCTCGGATCATCCTAGTGGCCCTTCTTTGTACCTGTTCCAGTTTGAATTAGTCCTTCTTAAACATGGGAGTCCAGAACTGCACACAGTATTCCAAATGAGGTCTCACCAATGCCTTGTATAACGGCACTAACACATCCTTATCCCTACTGGAAATACCTCGCCTAATGCATCCCAAGACCGTATTAGCCTTTTTCACAGCCATGTCACAACGGCGGCTCATAGTCATCCTGTGATCAACCAGGACTCCGAGGTCCTTCTCCTCTTCCGTTACTTCCAACTGATGTGTCCCCAGCTTATAACTAAAATTCTTGTTATTAATCCCTAAATGCATAACCTTACACTTCTCACTATTAAATTTCATCCTATTACTATTACTCAATTTACAAGATCATCCAGATCTTCCTGTATGGTATCCTGATCTTTTTCTGAATTGGCAATACCTCCCAACTTTGTGTCATCCGCAAACTTTATTAGCACACTCCCACTTTTAGTGCCGAGGTCAGTAATAAAGAGATTAAATAATAATGGTCCCAGAACTGATCCCTGAGGAACTCTGCTAGTAACCTCTCTCCAGCCTGACAGTTCACCTTTCAGTATGACTCGCTGTAGTCTCCCCTTTAACCAGTTCCTTATCCACCTCTCAATTTTCATATTGATCCCCACCTTTTCCAATTTAACCAATAATTCCCCATGTGGTACTGTATCAAATGCCTTACTGAAATTGAGGTAGATTAGATCCACTGCATTTCCTTTATCTACAAAATCTATTACTTTCTCAAAGAAGGAGATTAGTTTGGTTTGGCACGATCTACCTTTTGTAAAACCATGTTGTAATTTGTCCCAATTGCCATTAACCTCAATGTCCCTAACTACTTTCTCCTTCAAAATTTTTTCCAAGACCTTGCATACTACAGATGTCAAAATAACAGGCCTGTAGTTACCCGGGTCACTTTTTTTCCCTTTCTTAAAAATAGAACTATATTAGCAACTCTCCAGTCAAATGGTACAACCCCTGAGTTTAGAGATTCATTAAAAATTCATGCTAATGGACTTGCCAGTTCCTTTACTATTCTTGGATGAAGATTATCTGGGGCCCCTGATTTACTCCCATTAAGATGTTCAAGTTTGGCTTCTACCTCGGATTTGGTAATATCTACCTCCATGTCCTTATTCCCATTTGTTATGTTGCCATTATCCCTAAGCTCTTCATTGGCCTCATTAAATACTGAAGCAAAGTATTTGTTTAGATATTGGGCCATGCCTAGATTATCCTTAACCTCCACTCCATCCTCAGTGATTAGCGGTCCCACTTCCTCTTTTTTTGTTTTCTTCCTATTTATATGGCTATAAAACCTTTTACTATTGGTTTTAATTCCCTTTGCAAGGTCCAACTCAACATGACTTTTAGCCTATCTCACTTTGTCCCTACATGCTCGAACCTCAATAAGGTAGCTTTCTTTACTGATCCCTCCCATCTTCCACCCCTTATATGCTTTCCGCTTTTTCTTAATTACCTCCCTAAGATTCTTGTTCATCCAACTTGGTCTAAAACACCTACTGTACATTTTTCCTCTTTCTTGCGATACAGGCTTCTGATAGCTTCTGCAACTTTAACTTAAAATAATCCCAGGCCTCCTCCACTTTTAGATCCATAAATTCTTTAGTCCAATCCACTTCCCTAACTAATTTCCTTAATTTATTAAAATTAGCCCTTTTGAAATAAAAAACCCTCGTCTCAGATTTATTTTTGTTTATCCTTCCATTTAGTTTGAACTGAATTAGCTCATGATCGCTCAAGCCAAGGTTGTCCCCTACAACCATTTCTTCTATGAGGTCCTCACTACTCACCAAAACCCAGTCTAAAATGGCTTCCCCCCCTTGTTGGTTCAACAACTACTTGATGAAGGAATTCATCAGCTATCACATCTAGGAAAATCTGAGCCCTATTATTATTACCAGTATTTGTTCTTCAGTCTATATCTGGAAAGTTGAAGTCTCCCATGATTACACAGTTTCCATTAGTATTTACTTCTTTAAAAACATTAAAGAGGTCTCTATCCATATCCAAATTAGATCCTGGTGGTCTATAGCACACCCCAAGCACTATCCCTGGGGAGGATCTAATAGTTTTCTTCCCCAATGTAATTTTTGCCCAGACAGACTCTGTCTTCTCCATTCCTTCACTTTTTAATTCTTTGCAATCTACCTCATCATTGATATACAATGCTACTCCACCACCTTTACTTTTATTTCTGTCTTTCCTAAACAGCACATACCTTTCAATACCTGTACTCCAGTCATGCCTAGTATTCCACCATGTTTCTGTTATTCCTATAATATCTGGTTTCACTTCCTGGACCAGTAGCTCTAGTTCCTCCATTTTGTTACCTAGGCTCCTCGCATTGGTGTACAAACATCTTAATTTTTGCTGTTTCACCTCACTCACATTCTTTACCCAATTTGGCACGGACATTGTACCTCCAACATGACCTATTAGACTAGTATCCACTCTGCCCTTCCTCCTTATGTACATTCTCCTAACCCCAGCTATATCCTTTCTTACTTCGTTTTCCTCCCTCTCAGTGCTAAAATCCGGCATAGAGATTATCTGGACATCTCCCAACTGTCTCCCCCAAATTCCTAGTTTAAAGCTCTCTTAATCAGTTGTGCCAGCCTCCATCCTAGAAGTCTGTTTCCTTCCCTACTTAGGTGAAGTCCATCCCAAAAGAACAGTCCTCTGTCTGTGAATGCCTCCTAGTGGCCATACATCCCAAAGCCCTCCTTATAGCACCACTGCCTGAGCCACCTATTGAGCATCATAATCCTATCACACCTTTGTGCCCTTCTCTAGGAACAGGCAGAATCCCACTGAAAATCATCTGAGCCTCGATTTCCTTAAGCGTCCTCCCCAACCTAGCATAGTCTCCCTTGATTCGTTCCAGCAAGAATCTAGCTGTATCATTTGTTCCTACATGAAGGATGATCAATGGATTCTTTCCCGCTCCCTTTAGGATCCTCTTCAATCTTAGTTCCACATCCCGTATCTTAGCACCTGGCAGACAGCACTCCCTTCTGTTCTCTGGATCAGCTCTGGTTACAGGCCTGTCTATTCTTCTCAATAAGGAGTCCCCAATCACATAGACCTGCCTTTTCCTGCTGATAGTGCGATTCTCTGGTCTATCCCTTGTTTCCTCTGGCTGCAAGTCCTTTCCATTCCTATTTTCTCTTGTAATCTTCTTCAACCCATCCTGTATCCTCCTGGTGCTCATTATTGGTGTTGTCTCCATCGATTCTTCCCCTTTATGTATGGGACTAGCCACTTTTCTCTTCTTCCTTGCCTTTCCACCTTCAGTGGCTACCTGCTGTATCCCTTCTCCATTCTCCAACTCCGCATACCTGTTCTTGAGCTCTATTTCTCCTTTACTGGCCTATCTTTTCCTCTGCCTGGTTCTCATAGTCACATGCTTCCACTGTCCATTTTCTTCGCCCAGCAGTCCCCCCTCAGAGGCCTTTGATCCTGCTTCAGTCTGCATGTCTAAGCTTCCCCCTTCAGCCACCTCATGCCTTTGCTCCATCATCTGCTCAAACCCCCTTCTAAACTCGACCAGAGTTTCCACCTGCATCTCCATCTCGGATCTTTTCTTCCATCAGTTCTATTAGGCGGCATTTCATACAAACAAAACTCCTTTCAGGTACCCCCTCCAGAATCATATACATACCACAGCTGCCACATCCACTTAGTCTCATTGTGTCCTCTACTGCTTGGGTTATGGCCACTGCTATCTCTGTGTTAATCAGCCTTCTCACCTAAATCCTGTTAGTCCGGCAAACACAAAAACAAAAACAAACCAAAACACCCCCGTATGGCAAAAACAAACCCTAAACGAGTCCTACAATCCAAACTCCCACTCAAACTCCCCTGTTTACAGCTCTGTTTGCTGGCTCCTGCGCTGCTGCTGCTGTCTGAAAGTTTTTTACAAATATAATGTGTCACCAAACCCCTGCATGGTGTCACATTATCATTGAAAATATTTATTATATTAATTTCTTATTAGTTTAGCCACCAGAGAGTAATTTTTCTGAGGCCATAATATGTTTGAACAAAATATGATGATGTTCAATCTTACCCAGTTAGTAGGGGATTTTAATTTCATCACAGTGTAAATGGAGTGAAATGAAATCCATCCAACATACGTATTCTAAACGTTTTAAATTTAGAATTAGAATTGTTCCAGAGTAAAGACAGCTTGCTATCCTCTCTCCTACAATATTGCTGAGTACTGGCTGAAAAGTTTTGAAATGTCTAAGTTTTCAACAACAAAAACAATACATCTCTCTCAAAAAGGTTTATGAAAAAATGTCCTATTTTACAATCAACTCTTCTACTGATGCTCTAAACACATCCAAAATCCTGATGCAGAAATGTAATATTTCAGACATGACATAAGAACATCAATCCATTCCTATGTCTGAAGCCTCAGTGCTGAAAGGAAATGCTACCTAAGGGCAGTGATAGTCCAGGAACATTAAAACACATGATTACTGCTTAACACTGGAAAAGAGTCACTGTACGTTGAAGGGGCTTTGTGTACCGCTGTGTTTGGAGAGAGAGCCAGTACTTTCAAAACTAGTTTGGCTGAACTTAAATAAGGCCTCATTATAAAAGATACAGATGTGTGTGGGGGGAGAGGAAAGCAATTTGTAGGCAAATTCATTAGGTATCAAGAAAGTTAGGCATATTTTCACTAAAAATATGCTAATATATATAACTTTAGTTGTTGGGTTTTAACCTGCCCTTTTACATTTTAGAATTTAATGCATATTTCAAAGATTGATCGTGACTTAGTTTCACAGAATCCCTGATTAATTTAAATATGAAATGTATCTTTTAATCCCCAAACGCCAGGAAACTCAGAATGATAGCGGATAACGTGAGTTCTATACCTACCAATATATACATGCCTAACACAAATAGCTTATGTAATTTGACTTTACAGTGCCAATAGTTCTAATATGACTTCATCATTTAACAATGGACGCTGTGATCCTAAAATGAAAGAAGCTGCATTATTGTTCTCATGCAATGTCGTTCATTCAGAGATCACAAAGCATGTAGAATACATAAAGCACTCCAGATGTGAGGCAGGTGACTACTATACATCAGTTAAGAGATGTGTTCAGTGTTGCACAGTAAATCAGCAAGAGAAAGAAATGGGAACCAATGGTGTTGCCTCGTTTTTCGTCAAGTCATTAGACAACACAGTCTCACTTTTAAGATACAATGGTAGAAAAAATTTAACCTGGATCCTAACAGCTAGAGAGAAAGACTAGAAATGACTAATAATTTAGGGTCTCATAAGTATAATAATTAGCTAATTTTTATCATGTTTCCTGTGTGAAATTGGGAGCCCTGTAATAAATAAATTATTTATGGACCCATGCTAATAATGCTTGAAGTTATTGCAAAATGGAAAGAACGAGGAATTCACACAACCTCTCTCAGCTCTTAAAAAAAAACAGAAGAGGAAGAGGAGAAAGAGAAGGCTCTTAAGACATTTTTGAGAGTTCTACTCCTATGCTGCAATAACCAGAACAAAACTGAAGCATGCACTGCTTTGCCTTTTCTTCTAGCTTCTTTTTCTTCAATACGGGCAAGAGAGAAGCACGTAAGACTAATAGTTTAATTGCTATGTTGTGATATAGTAGAGGAAGGAGGCTAGCTATCTGCTAAGTGAACAAGAGCAATCTGTGCATTTGTTCCCACTCTTCAGCACAGACTAGGATTACATGCAGAGAAATTCTGCTAGTGGTGGGAGGGCATCTATGAGGAGGCACCAGATTTGCCCTCCCAGGGTTGTGGAGGCACTGCACCCCACTGGCGTGTTGCTGCTTATGGCTCTGCAACAATGCTGAAAAGGCAGTTGACAGGGAACTGGAGTTAGAATAAACATAGGGCTACTGTAGTCCCTACTTTGGGTTGTGGACTAGCAATAGCCACTAGTCCAGCCCAGAGACCTGAATAATGAGTGAATAAAGTCAGCACCGTGGCTGCTCAATGTGCTTGTGGATTTGCTGCTCACAGTGAGGTTGAATTCCATCCCCACCAGTCCCCATTTAATGACCTGCACAAAGCCAAGTCCTTTCAGATTATGTAGGGGAGGACCAACATCCAGCTAGTGACTGTTTCAGTGCTCGAGTATTATTCATTCAGGCGTCCATTGTTACTTTAATTATAGCTGAGTAGTCAACTCTGTTTAAGAAAACTCACTTAAATTAGTGTGAGTGTGAAGATATGCTGAAGATCTGTGGTAAACAGGGACTTTAGGTTTCTCAGACATCTCAACTGTGTCAGAGGCAGCAGTCAGGGGAATGAATTTCAGGGAGAATGATACATGGCAGCATTTAGCTCTCTTGATATTCTACTCTCCAGAGGGTAAACACATCTTTACTTCAGTTCACTGCTGGAACTCCCACTGACATTAACATGCAATGAAGTAGAGACCCAATGTTTCATGACTATCTTCAGAGCCTGTTTTTTCCCCTGGGATTCTGTAGCCATGCTGCCATACACACCCCTTTTGGACACAACCTCTGCACCAGGGGTTGCGCCATAGCAGGCACACCCAAGTTGGATACCATCTAGCTGAATTTTAGGTTTGCTACAACACCACCTATGAGGATGCTATGGGATGATGTGCACTCCCACAAGGATTGCCAGCCCACACTGATGGGTCATCAAGCAACAGGAATGATGCAGGCATCTCCACCACCCTAACCTCTTCCAGGTGAGGTTCCATAGGTTTTAAAGGAATGGAAAGGAACATGGCAGACAAATGGAGCCCTGAGGCAAATGGGCTGGACATACCACAGAGAGTGGGAAGCAGGCTACAGGAAATGACGGCATAGATGTAGTGTAGGGCAAGGTTATGCATGGCCCTGCAGGTGTGGACAAGAAATTTGAGTGTGATGAAGCAAAAAACCAAAGGCTCATAGAGGAATTTGAGTAATGTGGTCCATGATGTGGAATAAGATGACATTAATAGTGGTCTTTCGCACAGTCTGAAGGAAAAAGCCAGGCAGACAGAAGGGTTTAGTAATTAATGAAGGAACAACCTTGGACAGTGTTCTGTAAATTCTGGAAACTAACAACTTGGCTGATGAAGGTTTTAATTCAGGTCGAACCTCCCAAATCTGGGACTCTCAGTCCAGCAACATCCAGTGTCAGTGGGGTCAGGTGGCTGGAAAGCCCTTGGCAGCAGGGCTGGTGACAGCCAGGAACCCTGGGAACTCCCCTGGTAGCAGTGGGGCTGGGATGGCCATGCAGCCCTGACCAGGAAACCCCCAGGGCAGTGGGGCCAGGCAGTAGCTCAGGAGCTCCAGCTGGAGAACCCTGGCAGCAGGGCCAGGTGGCATCGGGGAGCCTCTGCCCCAACCAGGGAACCGCCGGTGTCAATGCTGTCAGGCGGCTGGAGAGTCCTTGACAGTGGGGCTGGCAGTGGACGGGGAACCCTGGGGAACCCTCAGTTGCAACAGGGCTGAGCCACAGCAGTGGGGCCGGCGGTGGCGAGGTGGCCTGGGGCTGGGAAACCCTGAAGAACTGCCAAAGGTAGCAGGGCAGGTGATGATCAGGTGGCCTTGGCTGGGGAACACCTGGGAACTCCTGTTGCAACCAGCGGGCAGCAGAGTGGGGAGCCTTGGCCGGGCCAGCTTTAGTGGGGCAGTGGCAGGGCATGGAGTCCCATGGAGAGGAGCTGTCAGCAGGGCAGCCAGCAGAGTAGTATTCAGCAAATTCCCTGGTCCAGGACAGCTCAGGTCCCAAGAGTTCCAGACCAGGGAGGTCCAACCTGTAGCGCAGACTGTGAAGCATATATTGAAGATTCAATGGGGTCACAAGTGATAAGACAGCAGAGATCCAGAAAAGAGGCAAGAGAAGAGTTGAAAGGGTAAGGGAATATACCAGACTTGCCAATGGAGTTTAGGTAAGAGCAGCAGAGGAGATATCAAGAGTAATATGCAGTTCCTGAGGGCTCTGCATTGCCAGCATTTACATGGTCTACTTAGTTTCATTCATGTAAATTGCCAGTTTTTGTAAAGAGTTTGTCTTCACATATTTAACCAATACAACATAATTTTACCAATGAAATATTCACATCTCTTTTACAACCAGACATGCATGAAGGACATCTTATTTAGAAAATCTAACAATGCAATATAATATTACAACAAGATCCTGTAAATTCTAATTAACCCTGGGTGATCATGACCACAGGTTATTTTGAAAATCTAAATAAAAATGCAGTTAGGAGATCAAATTAAGGAAGATATTATTACACGAAACACAGTTTCTAATTTACTGCTGTACATGCAGAACAATACTGTGTACACTCACTGCAATTGTGAGGACATATGTATCATTTATGTAATTCTGTAGTGACACAAGCAGAGAGCTCGGACAAGGATCCAAGAAGCACAACAGTGTAGGAGTGGGGAGAAAGACAGAGAAAGTATCCTTATGGATAATATTTTCTTTGTTGTAATGAAGTTTCCTTAATTCTTTACATATTTTCATCCAACAAAATTCTATAAAAAATTAGTCTATTTTTATTTTTATAAACAGCATCTATAGTTAATATTATCTATCTCTGCTCATTTCCTTAAATACTTTCTGAAATGTTTTTATTTACACATTCAAATCCTTTTGGATACAGTTCTGAGGAGTTCCTATTTGGCTCTTCAAATATCAGGACATTGCAGAGGTACAGTTAGGAATGTTATAATATTTATAGTGTTTTGTTTGAGTTATTCATATATTATGTACCTTTCTTCCCTTCTATAGCTAGGCAAATTGTTGTTTATGTTTGCAAAAAAAAAAATCAGTTGGAAATATGACCATAATGACTGTTACTTCTATGCAGTGACCAGGTCTTAGTAATTAACTGACACCACGGTGGAAACAAAATCAATGAGCAAAACCACAAATGATCAGCTCTCCAATTTCAAAAGAAGGCCTATTACTTACACCCTCAAACCTGCTTTCAAGTGCTGCTAGGGCAGCATTGGTTTCATAGCTCAGGTGACAGCTGTCATAATCAATTGGTCAACAAGAAAAATTGTGGGGAAGAAAATAGTTTGTGGATTGTAAGAAATTCAATCATTCACAAATATTCCCTTAGGAGATGCTGGCCAGTTAATCTAGTCAGCCATCTCAGATTCATTGAACAACAGCTGCCTTTCACAGTAAAAGCAGAAATAAACAAAAGATTTGTAAAGTGGCTAGGGGACTTCCAAGTAAATTTCACAGCCAAATATCAACAGCATTAAGCTGAAAATGTAACTGCTAGATGTGTTCAGTTCAGCATAAGTAAATGCAAGTCTATTATTTCTAAAGGGCAAATCCAGCAATACTTTGTAATGCTTTATAAGCTGGTATTGTGGCTTGAATATTTGTTGCTACTCCTGATGAGCTTATTATACGCTGTGATATCTTTTTTATTGATCACAATCATCATCCTTCCTATGACTTTGTGCTGTGTACAGGTGAGGAGAATCAGTAACACTGTAGGATCCAGGCCAGAATAGCCTTCCTTGTTTGCTTCTGCTGAATATGCTGCTCTGTGCCTTTTACTGACTGAACAAATTGGGGCCAATCATGATGTCCCCCCATCCACCATTCTGTGACTGATGTACAGACATTGTTTGCTATGTGCATCTCTGTTTATGCATCACCACTGAATTTAGCCTAGACACTGTACTGGGTTTTGTAGCCATATAGCTCAGGCTGAAATGGTTCCACCTCTTCATAGATTGAACTGTTGTTCTACATATGATTATATTTCTTTGGCTTAAAATGTAAGCTGCTGGGAACAGGGGACCTGGAAATACTGGTCCCATTGAAGAATTTGGGAGCATAACCACTGATTTCAATAGAACCAGGATTTCAACTCTTATCTTTTACATACTCTACAAAGCAGCACATGCACTTATAATATTCTATAAATAATATGCGATAAAAATGTTGAAATCATAACTATTGTCTATTGTTGGGTGAGTGTCTCATATAATTTGCCAGTTTCAAACTTGAAACCTATTGAAAGAAATGGGATCTGTGTCAAACAGAAAATCACTATTGTCTGTAGAAAATTAAGTCTATTGATCTTCTGTGCTCTGGGGAAAACCCCCCAGTGGACTTAATTATAATTAATTATAAATCAGCTAGTCCAAAACACAAAGAAATGTATAAAGTCTAACATAAAACCATAATTAAAATTAGAAATCACTGTAATTAATCTTGATATTCTGGTTTTCATTGAAAAAAGTACTAATGAAAGGCATGTGTACACTGGCTGAGACATTGGTGCCAGCAGATTTTTCATTGGTACATATGGGCTTAGGATAGAGTTTTCTCAATGGAAGACTCTCTGCTTTGCCATTTGCTCACAGCTTGAGTGTTTCAACTTTCAAGGCACTTTTCAAGACTTCCCCCTTTACTCAGTTTTTACTATATGAGAAATTGGAGTGGGATAAGATGTGAGACCTTCTGTATGTTTCAGAGTTAATCGATTCACACTGAAATGGTGAGTATCAATAATATTATTATTGTACACAAAAATTCAGAGAAGCTATGGTGGTATATTTTTATACTTCAAAAGATATTTCTCATCTATCTGCCATCGTGTAGTCATACATTTCGAGACCAGAAGGAACTATTGAGATGGCCAGTAAATCAGACTAGACAATGGAATTTTCCCCCAAATAACTCCCAGAGCATATGTTTTTGAAAAACCTCCAATCTTGTTTTAAAATTGTGATTATGATCATTGGTAAATTGTTTGACTGTTTAAATTATGCTCGCTGTCAAAGACATGTCTCTTATTTCCACTCTGAATTTGCCTGCCTTCTAACTATTAGGTCAAGTTCTACCTTCTTCAGATAGGTGAAAGAGCTAATTATAAACTACTCTGAAAAAAAAAAATCAAGTTTCAGGTATGTCACATCAGGCACTCAACATCAGTGAACCCTTGAGACCATAATCTCTCTGTACCACCATCTGTAGAATGGGGACAATAATTCATCTTACAAGAGTGTTGCAAAAATAAATTATTTGTGAAGCACTTAGATATTAAAGTGATGAGCCTCACAGAAAAGCCCAGGAGGAAATCAATCATTCTGTCTTTAGAGCATAGTTTGAATAGATTTCAGTGAAGAAGGCATGATGCCATGCATTGAACAATAGTTGAATGTTGAATTGTTTCTCATTAAGTGAGCATTGTCCATTCTGGCAACTGGCAAAGGAGTTCATTTCAATTGCAGATGCAGTACCCCACTATTAAAAACCCCATCTATTCCCTCAGAGAATATCGGATCTGGGGTTTGCAGCAGTAGTAAGTGTTCAAATGTAGTTTATTACAAAGCCCAGTCTCACTTGGTTCACAGATTGAATTATCCCTGGTCTTCCTGACCAAGCTCATCAACCTTTCAACTATGTAACTATGGTCTATAGTTTGCAAGCTTTATCCTCTTTCTCATAATCAACTCAAACTTGTATCCAGCAGTTACCCCTAAATTTACCAGGCTCAAAAAGCCATTATACCGCCTATCCTCACCTGGAAGGAAAATTCAATTGTTGCTGGACTTTCTGAAAAAGAGAACTGTCTTTGGACTGCCTGACAGCACATTCAAATGGAGGCTTCACTTCAAGTATGCTCAGCCATGCCTTTTTCCTTACTTCTACCCCTTCTCCCACAGCATCACATATGTGGCTGGGTGGCTGGTATCAGTTAAGCTCCTTCCCCTCACCTCTGACTGGCAGTTTAATACTTTTGTTCTGCTCAGCTGTCCCCCTTGTGACTGACAGGTCAGTTTTATGGCCCAGCTCAGCTCTTGTCTGAGGCAGCCTCAGCTACCTTCCTTTCAAATACTGCTTTGCATTATGGTCAGCTTCTCCTGCTTGGCATGCATGAAATTTGTCACTTGTCCCAAGGTTTTGGGGGCAAAAGGAGTTTCCCCAGCCTGCAAGTTTATTATGATTATTACATAGTGGCCCTACCCTTGCAATGAATCTGTTTTTAATAAACTGTGCAGCAGCTAGCTGTGATTTTTATAGACTGGAAATGAACTTATAAATAAATTAATCAAATCTCTTGCAGAATTTTCCTTAAGAGCATTTTTTGTCATGCTGCAAAGCACTAGTTGTACCATCAATGCTCACAGCAGAAATGAATGTTAGTGTTCCACAATGGGTTTTTAGGGCTCTTAATCAAATGCATGCTGCTATTAGGGGGAGTTGTGTTTGGTTGAACATCTACCACATTCAGATTCCATGAATGCTAGAGGTAAAACAAAGCAGAACCGAATAGTTTCCTTACAATAATAATAGTTAATTATTAATAGGTGGGGATGATTTCTGTGTCTCAGCTACCCTGTCTGTAAAATGAGCATAATAGTCCATATTTTTTTAATTTGTGTTATTAAAGCACGTAGGGGGTCCCACATACTAGGTGCTGTCCAAATATAAATGAGACATTCCCAAAGAGCTTGCCATCTTAGGGTATGTTGACACCGAAGTCCAAGGTGTGTCCAAGCTGTCATTCCCATGCTAGCACTCAAATATTAGGCTACGTCTACACTGGTGACGTCTTGCGCAAGAACAGCTGTTCTTGCGCAAAAACTTGCAGAGTGTCTACACTGCACGCGCGTTCTTGAGCAAGTAAATTTACAGTACAGCATCAGAGAACAGGGCTTCTTCCGGAAGAGTTATTCCTCTCCCCACGAGGAATAAGCCCTCTTGCACAAGAGCTCTTGCTCAAGAGGGCAGTGTAGACAGGCAACATGAATTTCTTGCGCAAAAGACCCTTATGGCTAAAATGGCCTTCAGAGCTTTCTTGCACAAGAGAGCATCCACACTGTCATAGACGCTCTTGCGCAAAAGCACATCTCTTGCGCAAAAGCACATGCCAATGTAGACGCACTCTTGTGGAAGACTTTTTGTGCAAGAACTCTTCCTCAAAACAGTTCTTGCACAAGAAGCTGCCAGTGTAGACGTAGCCTTAGTGTATACATAGAGGCATCAGCCTCAGTGCCGACCAGCAATACAAGTATGTGCCATGTGCTTATACAGTCTATACCACTACATCGGCACTACTATTTTAGCCTTGTGGATTGCAGTGAAGATTTACCCTAAGTTCAGATCATGATGCAATAGCGGGCTATGGCAAGGACACAGTTTTTAATGTTTGAGAGGCCTTCAAAACTCATGGCAACATAGGTACGGACATAGATGGGAATATAAGAAGTCTTATTCCATCTCTAATTTACTAGGTGACATGCTTGATTTTCTCTTACTGTCACCATTTTCCAATAGAAGAGCTTCATCAGTTCAGTCATTTTGCATTTCCTCTGAACCCATCGTTGTATTCTGTTGCCCCAATGCCTGGCGATTCTAAGGGCCTCTGCTACTGCGGTGCTAGCCAAAGCCCTAGGTCCCTCTGAATCACTACTGGAACACTGGAGCGCTGTGCTGGGTCTGTGCCAAGCTCTGAGGGCTGGGGAGGGGCCAGCGGCATGGTACGGGTAGTGTTGAGTGCTGGCTACTCCCAGCCCCACCCCTTGTGCCTGAGGTCCTGCCCCTTTCCAGGCACATAGCTGTCACATACTCACCTTCCCCAGGGGCTCACGGTTGCTGTCAGCCCCACTAATTATTGTAAACTCCCGTGTGCAAAGGTGGCTGAAGCAAATTTTACCATCTAGCTTCAAAAGAAACAGACAAAAGAAACAGCTGAATTCAGATTAACTGGAACTGTTTGATATTTGACAATCTGGCCAACTCTGGAATTATTTCCTTCACTGCTTGGAATGCACACAGCACTTTTGGTAGGACGCTCAGCACAAAGAGTAGGTAGAATATGATCACCAATGAAATTAGAAAACTGCTCGTTCAGTGACACCCAATTCAGGAAGCTCTCCCTCTTCCACATGCTCTGGCTGCTTTAGAACCAAGGCACAGCCAGAGGCTGTGCGCCCCAAGAGTTGCACTACCTTTCCAGCACAATGAACCTGGGGTGCATGCACAGTGCAGGGAGCGTTTGTGTGGTTTGATGCAGCTGAGCACAAAAGTCAGGGACCACCATAATGAAATCAGGGCAGACAACTAGATGGCAGTCACAGACTGGAAAGATTGCTCACTGAAAGCACACCCACTCTGACCCAAAAACACAGATTATATCAGCATCACTGCACATCAAAAATGGTGCGTGCCGGGGTGCTGTTGGCTTAAATGGTATCTGCCAAAAATGAGACAAGAATATGGCTATGAAAGTTGCAACTTTAATTGGCTGAGACATGTTCAACGGTAGGGAAAGAATAGCCAGCCAGAAGAAAAAGGGGTTGTTTTTCCCTATATCACAGAAACGACTGCATTAATAAAGCCCATGAATCCTTGGCAGCATAAGCAGAATGATCACAGAACTGGAGGCCTTCCAGATGCCCTGCACATGATGGATATTATCCAGTAAGGTAGCTCAAGAAATGTGTTCTTAAAGGAGAGAGATTTGCAATTACTGTGACTTTCAAGAGTTTTCAAAAGTAAACCAGATGACTACATAGGAGAAAGGAAATAAAACCTGCCTCTAGGTTCTTTGAAGAGGTGTAGCACAGTCATATGGCGGTGATCAGCAAGTGACTCACAGGGAAAGCCCATCTGGAGAGGTGAGTTGGGATGGTGCTGGGATTCTATGGCAAATTTCAACAACCACAGTCCTCGAAAGGTCAGTGGAGCTGGTTTGCAGCATGTCACAGACCACGTAGGCTCTTATTTGGCTTTTGTTGTATTCAGGGAATTGTGACTTGGAACATGCTCTGATTCCTTCCTGATTCCAGTAACCACTTCCCACAGGCTATTCCAGGGGCTCTGAGTCAGCACATTACATCTTTGGGGCTACTAGGTATTTGCCACTGTCCCCCGAGCCCACAGAAATTTCAGGGAGCAGGAAGCTGTCTGCCCAAAGACAGTGACAAAGAGCGGCAGAGGGCTTGTTCCCTTCTCCATTACTGTGCTAGGAACCAGGGACAATCTTCCTGGTTCTCAACCTTCCCTGAAGGTGATTTGGATTGGAGGAAATGGCATCACGGAAGCTGTGAGATGGGGACAGAGACACTCAAGGATCTTGAAATACCCTCAGGGAGAGATCATGGGCCAAAGGCAGGACTGTTGATTTATTCACAAATTTAATCTCCATACAGGCATTTCTATAGCTCTCATCTCCATCACATCCAGCTAAATAGATTAGTCATGAAGCATCGTCACAGAACTGCAGATGACACAGAATGTGCAATGCGATGGGGGAGGGAAGGGAGATGAAGCCATGATGAGGGTGAAGCTTCTTGGGGGTTCACATTCTGCAAAATAGGGATGTTAAATGTGTGTAATTAAGTAACAGTGTAACCATTGAAAATGACTGTGTAACACACAGGGCGGCTGTCAGCACCCCAGGAGCTGGTGCACACAGGGAGCCAGCTTGTAAGCCACAGGCAGCAGAGATAGCAGAGCAAAGCATATCAGAGGCAGCAGAGCAAGGCAGCAGGCGGCTCCCCAAAAGCTGCTGTGAGACAGGAGCCTTTTAAGATCCCCATGCTTACCAGGAGCCTGCGTGTAACCATGAATGTTACCCAATGAACCCAGGCTCATTGGTTAACTATTTATACAATTACACTTTCACAAACTACTGGAGCTCTCCAGTCTTGTGCAGGGAATGGATGGTGCCAGTCCTACATGCCAATGCCAAAAAGGCTGATTTGGTTAGCTGATGCAAACAGAACCCTGCTGGGTTTGCTCATCCAATAACACTAATCTACAATTTTTTAGAAGTCGTCTGCTTCAGAGATAAAATATGCTATTTATTATGTATTTTGATGTGCTGAATTCAAATATGACAATTAAAACAACCGATTGGCTACTGTTTCCAAGATATTTAAGTTTTTACATTTTACGTCTATGTATATTGTGTACATAGCAGAGTTTTAATCATAAATTGTAAACCTAGGTCTTTTCATGTGTTTATGGTTGCTTTACATGATAATATTTCACCTGTCCTGTTTATGTAACACTTTAAAAATCAGCAAAAGGGTTATATAAATAAAATTTATTATGAAACAAAAGGCAAAAAACTATTATGTACATAGTTTAGTCCTATTCAGTGTTTACTCGGCGCTTCTTGGCTTGTCTCTTGTATTCATTAAATGGAGCATCTCTTGTCACTGTCCAGCAATAATCTGCAAGCATTGATGGGCTCCATTTGCCCTGATAGCGTTTCTCCATTGTTGCAATGTCCTGGTGAAATCGCTCGCCGTGCTCGTCGCTCACTGTTCCGCAGTTCGGTGGAAAAACATCTAGATGAGAGTGCAAAAAATGTATCTTTAGTGACATGTTGCAACCAAGGCTTTTGTATGCCTTGAAGAGGTTTTCCACCAACAACCTGTAGTTGGCTGCCTTGTTGTTTCCGAGAAAATTTATTGCCACTAACTGGAAGGCTTTCCATGCCGTCTTTTCCTTGCCACGCAGTGCATGGTCAAATGCATCATCTCGAAGAAGTTCACGAATCTGAGGACCAACAAAGACACCTTCCTTTATCTTAGCTTCACTTAACCTTGGAAATTTTCCACGGAGGTACTTGAAAGCTGCTTCTGTTTTGTCCATGGCCTTGACAAAGTTCTTCATCAGACCCAGCTTGATGTGTAAGGGTGGTAACAAAATCTTCCTTGATTCAACAAGTGGTGGATGCTGAATACTTTTCCTCCCAGGCTCCAATGACTGTCGGAGTGGCAAATCTATCTTGATGTAGTGGGAATCTCTTGCACGACTATCCCATTCGCAGAGAAAACAGCAGTACTTTGTGTATCCAGTCTGCAGACCAAGCAAGAAAGCAACAACCTTCAAACCGCCACAGAGCTGCCACTGATGTTGGTCATAGTTTATGCACCTCAAAAGTTGTTTCATGTTGTCATAGGTTTCCTTCATATGGACTGCATGACCAACTGGAACTGATGGCAAAACATTGCCATTATGCAGCAAAACAGCTTTAAGACTCGTCTTCGATGAATCAATGAACAGTCTCCACTCATCTGGATCGTGAACGATGTTGAGGGCTGCCATCACACCATCGATGTTGTTGCAGGCTACAAGATCACCTTCCATGAAGAAGAATGGGATGAGATCCTTTTGACGGTCACGGAACATGGAAACCCTAACATCACCTGCCAGGAGATTCCACTGCTGTAGTCTGGAGCCCAACAGCTCTGCCTTACTCTTGGGTAGTTCCAAATCCCTGACAAGGTCATTCAGTTCACCTTGTGTTATGAGGTGTGGTTCAGAGGAGGAGGATGGGAGAAAATGTGGGTCCTGTGACATTGATGGTTCAGGACCAGAAGTTTCATCCTCTTCCTCTTCCTCGTCTGACTCAAGTGAGAATGATTCTGGTGCATCAGGAACCGGCAGTCCTTCTCCGTGGGGTACTGGGCGTATAGCTGATGGAATGTTTGGATAATGCACAGTCCACTTTTTCTTCTTTGACACACCTTTCCCAACTGGAGGCACCATGCAGAAGTAACAATTGCTGGTATGATCTGTTGGCTCTCTCCAAATCATTGGCACTGCAAAAGGCATAGATTTCCTTTTCCTGTTCAACCACTGGCGAAGATTTGTTGCACAAGTGTTGCAGCATATGTGTGGGGCCCACCTCTTGTCCTGATCTCCAATTTTGCAGCCAAAATAAAGGTGATAGGCTTTCTTAACCATAGTGGTCATACTGCGCTTTTGTGATGCAAAAGTCACTTCACCACAAACATAGCAGAAGTTATCTGTACTGTTCACACAAGTACGAGGCATCTCTGCTCACTTTGGCTAAACAGAAATGTGTCCCTTTGCAAAATCAAACACTGACAAATAAGAGAGCATGACACTGTATGATTTCTAGAGCTGATATAGGGCAATTTGTTCAGCAGAGTGATGTAAGCTTCGTTATGATTGCATCATCCATGACTTCTAGGAATAACATGATGCAATTCATATCATGTATGACACAATACCAGCTTCAGATTGCATCATTCATTGTTTTGCCTAAAAAGCAAGTACTGTCCAAACCCGGTCATAGATTTATTCATAGATCCAGTCAAAGATGTATTTTAGTCATTTCTGGTTTAAATTGAGCTCCCTTCCCTTTATAACTCACTTATCCTCCGCCATTCCCAAGTCAAGGGCCGTATATACTGACCCAATAGCATATAATCTTGAAAACTAGAGCCAATCAACAATTTTAAGCATCATTTTCGTTCTCAGTGATCCAGAATTAGTAAAGTTTGACTACATTTATTTCAGAAGCATTTTGGCTGTAGAGCAGTGTAATAGGCAAATATACTACTGCCCCCTAATGACTCGCTTACAGAAAATAAAAGCTCAACTTTTGCTAAGAAATAAAGGAGAATAAGACCCTGATCCTGTAAATACTTGTACTTGTACTTGAATGTGCTTAACTTCACACACATTGAACTCAATAGCCCTATTCACATATGTAGAATTAACCATCTGTCCAACTGTTTGAAGGATAGGGGCCTAAATGGTTATAGCCTATAACCTTATAACCATTTTCACATTTTCTGCTATTGTTTTTCCCCTCTCACTCAGTAATTGTACTACCTGTCCTTGGTCTTCCTCTTGCTTCTAATGCATTTGTAGAATTTTCTACCCTTTACGTCTCTAGCTAGTTTGATCTCATCTTGTGCTTTGGCCTTTGTAATTTTGCCCCTATGTAACTTCACCTAGTTTCCACTTTTTGTAGAACTCCTTTTTGATTTCAAGATCATTGACAATATCTGCTTTGAACCAGTGTAGTTTCTGGCCACACTGTCTATCTTTGTTTCACAGCTGGAGGAGCAAGTATTTCGGTAAAATATACACTATGCTGATATGAAGATTTAAACATACAACTCTGATTAACAAAGAACATTTAAATTCATATAACTTGTTAATGCAATATACTTATGGGGAAAAATGAAAACACTGTTCAATTGAAACATGATTTCACTGGTTAAAGAAAAGGAAATTTTCTCAAGTGGGATACGTCCAACTGCAGCTAACATGATGGATGGATAAAACAGCCTTTCTTCTAATTTCTGATGAAACACAGTTCCTCACAAATTGCTTGCAGTTGGAAGTGATCACAAATTCTGACAGTAAAGTTATTTTACAGCTGTTCAGTGATGGGAACAGGGCACCAGGATTTTACTACTAGCACTTTTCTATTTCTCAGCAGATAATGTAATGCAGTACTATGGTCTTTGTGATATTGAATTCTCTGTGACCCTACAGAGAATAAGACACTCAGGTATTTATGAATGTTCATTCTTAGTCCTAAATATTTAAAGTCAACCTACAACCATGTTTCTTTCTTTCTTTCCTCCTTCCCCCACAAAAATTAGAAGTTGCCCTATAATACTTGGAGAAGTTGCAGTTTTCTTTTTTCAAACGCTTTGAACAAGTCCTTGGTTTAAGATTCAGATTGGAAGAATTCTGGGAGGAGTGCACAGAGATCAGAATAGCTGTGCCATTGCTCTTAAAACATTAGATGAATGTTCCATGCCAGAAGGCAATGTAATAATACACATAGGCTACGTCTACACTGCCCAGTCTTGCGCAAGAACGTATGCAAATGAGGCACGGCGATGAATATCACCGCACTTCATTTGCATACTTAATGAGCCCCTATTTTGGGGCAAGGGGCTTTTGCGCAAGAAGGAGCAATCTACAATGCTCCTTCTTGTGCAAAACCCCCCTCGTGCTCAAGAGCCGTTTTGCCTGAAAATAAGCGGCAGAATGGCTCTTGTGCAAAAGCCCCTTGCGCAAAATGGTGGCTCATTAAGTATGCAAATGAGGTGCGGTGATATTCATCACTGTGCCTTATTTGCATATGTTCTTGCGCAAGACTGGGCAATGTAAACATAGCCATAGACTTTTGCCAAGAGACTCAGGCTACGTCTACACTGCAGGCTTCTTGCACAAGAACTGTTAAGCGCAAGAGCTCTTGTGCAAAAGGTCTTGCACAAGAACGCATCCACACTGCCATGTCCTTTTGCGCAAGACATGTGCTTTTCGCAAGAGCGTCCATGGCAGTGTGGACACTCTCTTGCGCAGGAAAGCTCTGATGGCCATAGGGGTTTCTTGCACAAGAAACTCCTATTGCTCGTCTACACTGCCTTTTTCTGCAAGAGCTCTTGCACAAGAGGGCTTATTCCTTGTGGGGAGAGGATTAACTCTTGTACAAGAAGCCCTCTTTTCCGACGCTTTACTGTAAATTTATTTGAGCAAGAATGCACGTGTGGTGTAGACGCTCCTCAAGTTTTTGCGCAAGAACAGCTGTTCTTGCGCATAAAGCCTGCAGTGTAGACAAAGCCTAAGGGGAGAGGAGACCAGAGAAAATATCAGCATTTTTTATAAGGGACCTATAGGAAAAAGCAGACTGTTACAGCTTTAATTTGAATAAGGGAGAACACATAAGACATTTTCAGTAAATGAGATTTTAAATAGGCAACTGCTAGGAAAATTAACATTAACTTTTAAGTAAACTTTGGAGAAGACAATGCATTTTCATTAGCTCAGACTGCTGTGCCAGTTGCAAGATATCCAGAAAAAGAAAAAGAAAAAAAGAAAAGGAATGGAGTCATAGTCTAACAAACAGCACAAAGAAAACCTCCATAGAGAAAAGGCAAGAGCCATAAAAAGTCTCTTAAGAGCACAGCAAGTAGAAACATGGCAAAAGCAAACACACAACAGATGGAATTTGTCCTGCTAGTAAAAGCACGTACAAAAATTATAGAAAAAAAACCCAGGTCTTGACAGCTTGTCTGTTGAAACAAAGGAATCGAGAAATAGGTAAGTCATACTTTTTTTCAGGGATCTGTGTCCGAAGACAGCATTCCCTGTCTATCTCGAGATCTATAATACTATACACATTCAGGAGATTAATTCAGGCACCCGGATGCAGATGTTCTGTTAGAGTAATCTAAGGTAGTGATCAATAGCCTAAAGGGAGAGGGAGTCTCAGTCAATTAGAAGACCATACTCTTTGCCTTTCTCCCATAGGGTATGTCTACACTACAAAGTTAATTCGAACTAACAGCTGTTAGTTCGAATTAACTTTCATAGGCGCTACACATGCAAACCGCTAGTTCGAACTTAATTTGAACTAGCGGAGTGCTTAATTCGAACTAGGTAAACCTCATTCTACGAGGACTAACGCCTAGTTTGAATTAAGTAGTTCGAATTAAGGGCTGTGTAGCCACTTAATTCGAACTAGTTGGAGGCTAGCCCTTCCCAGCTTGCCCTGGTGGCCACTCTGGGCCAAACCAGGGAAACTCTTCTGCCCCCCTCCCGGCCCCGGAGCCCTTAAAGGGGCACGGTCTGGCTACAGTGCCCATGCCAGGTGCAAGCCTGCCAGCACCCAGCCAGCAGACCCTGCACCTGGCACGGCACGAGCCAGCCACCTGCTGCCACCCAGCCCTCCGCCTCTTCCCAGGACCAGGCTGGTGGCTCCCAGGAGCCTGCCCGGGGCCGCAAGAGGAGGGCTCCCACCTGGTCTAGTGCGGAGATCGTGGACCTCATCGAGGTTTGGGGGGAGACCTCCAACGTCCACGACCTCCGCACTAGGCACAGGAAAGTGGCCATCTAGGGCAGGATAGCTGCCAGCCTGGCCACCAAAGGCCACATGTGAACCCAGGAGCATGAAAATCAAGTTGGTCCAGTGAGACCCTCGACCCTGAGCCCTGAGCTTAGAACATAAGAACATAAGAACGGCCGTACTGGGTCAGACCAAAGCTCCATCTAGCCCAGTAGCCTGTCTGCCGACAGCGGCCAACACCAGGTACCCCGGAGGGGATGGACCGAAGACAATGACCAAGCCGTTTGTCTCATGCCATCCATCTCCAGCCTTCCACAAACAGAGGCCAGGGACACCATTCCTACCCCCTGACTAAGAGCACTCCATGGACCCAACCTCCATGACTTTATCTAACTTCTCTTTAAACTCTGTTATAGTTCTAGCCTTCACAGCCTCCTGTGGCAAGGAGTTCCACAGGTTGACTATTTGCTTTGTGAAGAAGAACTTTCTTTTCACAAAGCAGTGAAAAGTGGGGCCCCCCACTACAAAAAGGATGTGGACGCATTGGAGAGGGTCCAGCGGAGGGCAACCAAAATGATTAGGGGGCTGGAGCATATGACTTATGAGGAGAGGCTGAGGGAGTTGGGTCTGTTTAGTCTGCAGAAGCGAAGAGTGAGGGGGGATTTGATAGCAGCCTTCAACTTCCTGAAGGGAGGTTCCAAAGAGGCTGGAGAAAGGCTGTTCTCAGTAGGGATGGATGGCAGAACAAGGAGCAATGTTCTCAAGTTGTGATGGGAGAGGTCCAGGTTGGATATTAGGAAAAACTATTTCACTAGGAGGGTAGTGAAGCACTGGAATGGGTTATCTAGGGAAGTAGTGGAGTCTCCATCCCTAGAGGTGTTTAAGTCTTGGCTTGACCAAGCCCTGGCTGGGTTGATTTAGTTGGAATTGGTCCTGCCTAGAGCAGGGGGCTGGACTTGATGACCTTCTGAGGTCTCTTCCAGCTCTATGGTTCTATGATTCTATGATCATATCCCCCCTCAGTCTCCTCTTTTCTAAGCTGAAAAGTCCCAGTCTCTTTAGCCTCTCTTCATATGGGACCTGTTCCAAACTCCTAATCATTGTAGTTGCCCTTTTCTGAACCCTTTCCAAGGCCAAAATATCTTTTTTGAGGTGAGGAGACCACATCTCTACACAATACTGAAGATATGGCGTACCATAGTTTTATACTTCCCCTCCTCCTTCTTCCCCTGGCTTCCCCCTTCCAGCTCCCTCCTCCCAGGTTTCCACCTCCCCTCTCCCACCCTCTCTCTTCCCCTCTCCCACTTCCTTTTCCCAGTCTCCCCAGAGGTTAATCCCCCCACCCCCAGTTTTGTTAAATAAAGAGAGTTTCTATTTTTGAACACGTTTCCTTTATTTTTTACATCAGGAAGGTGGGCTAGGGAGGGGTAAGTGGAAGGAGGTGAGGGAGGAATGGGGCACGAGTCCCCAATGGGGAGGACTGGGGTGGCTCTGCGGGCTCCTCTGGGTGGAAGCTCTCCTGTAGGGCCTCCTGGATCCTGACAGCCCCCCGACTGACACCCCTGGATGGCAGCCTGCGGCAAGCGCAGCCGGGCTGATGGCCGAGTGCTGTGATGTGCCAAGTGTGGGCACTCAGGGCACTCCAAGACAGGACTGCTTTGCTGTCCCTCATCGAGGTAGACAAGGAAGTGGGGAACCCGGAGAACTGTCTGTCCGGGGTGGGGGTCGGGTCCCTTTAAGTACGGAGCTCAGTTAGCCTCAGGCAGCAGCTCCACACTCTAAGCCCTAACCTGATGCCCTGCCGGCACTGGTTGCGGCCAGCCTTAACTTCGGTTCCAGGTCCACTCAATGTGGACATGGTAGTTCGAATTAGCAAAACGCTAATTCGAATTAGTTTTTAGGTCTAGATGCACTAGTTCGAATTAGCTTAGTTCGAATTAACTAATTCGAATTAAGTTAGTTCGAATTAGTGCTGTAGTGTAGACATACCCATAGGTGGTATGTGTTTGTCATTAACTGAGTCATGGCAAGCGTCCTCCTTGATATAAGCTCCAATCATTGAGATGGGCATCATATAAGAGACTGAAAAAGCAAAGGTGGTATTTGAAGAAAATGTCCTGTTTAAAGGAAGAATCAGGGTGGATTCTATTGAAAGAAAGGGGTATACCCTATTTTCTCAGCATAGTGCAGAGGATACCAATTCTGCTGCTTCCAAAATGAAGGAAGACTGGGAGAAGATGGGGAATGTTTGAGGTAAATGAGAATGGTAGAATTAATTTAAACCACTGAAAAAGGGAATCAGTACAGAGACAAGAATAGAAAAAAGGCTCTCTTCGACTTTAATTTCAGCTCCAGAAAGAGGGATGAATTTTGTTTGCTTTCCCTAAAAGGGCAGGATATTGTTTGCATTAAGAAGCTAAAACCACCCAACTGCTGAAGTGAGGCACTGCCTGAAGCTCATGATGGGAAAGTAAATCATCTCCTAACAGGAGCTAAAACCTCTCTCAATTGCTGTGCTCCACTGGAATGATGAAACCCTTAGTCCACAAAGGTCACATTTGTGAATGGGAGCAGGGGGAAAGAAGAACCTTTTCAGCAACTAGTCCAGGACTATGAATCTGTTTTCTGGAAGGGGTAAGCATGACCACAGAACTTAGTGTCTGCAGAACAAATGCAAGACAAATTTATTTAGTGTGCCCCCCCACAGGAGTAAAAAGATAGGAGAAGAAAGAAGAGACACTATTGCATGTATATGTTGAAAGGAGAGGTGTGAATGAGAGTAATTCCAGAAAGCTCCTACAGAAGAAGAACAAATACAATACACATGCAAGACTCAAGTATTAATTGATGTAGATTTGATAACTATCCTATTTTAGGAGATAGGCCTATCAGAGAAGAACTTAGAGAAGTCATGTGGCCAGACAATGTTTGTCTTTTGTTGACTATTCTCACCTAGAATGATGGCAATACAGGTTGAACACACTGGAATTAAGACTTAACCCGATCTTTGATAAAGAAGAGACAAGTAAAAATATGGTCCTTGGGAATGATTCTGCAATGGAGAAAATAGAAAAAAAAAAGAACAAAAATAGCATGTCCAGCAAAATGGAGATGGAAGGGTCTAGGCATGTTTGCTCATTGTTGTTTAATTCTCATTTCTTTAAACAAAAAATTCTATTATGAGGGCAGTATGCCTGGTTATAAATTTGCAAATATTCTTAAATGTCTTCCCTTAAGAAAGTCTGCAGAAATGCACACCATGTTTGAGGTAAATGAGAATGGTAGAATTAATTTAAACCACAGTTTATCATGCAAGCCAGAACCTACAAGGGCTCATGCACCAGTACTGACTGCAGTGGTTGTAAGTTTTCAAAGTTCAAGTTTATAATTGCATTTGGACATATTTCTTTCATCAGACGTATAACATTTCTTCATGTGTATTCCATTTAGCCCCAAATAAATGAGCTGATTTATTTTGACAAATTTGTGACTCCAACCATAATGTAATCAAATAGAAAGGTCTGCAGAAATCTATAGCTTTGTCCTGGTCTTTTCAGAGTGAGTTGAAGACCTGAGTTATTCTGTACAGAAGCAATTCAACTCATTGTGGATGATCTACATTTAAATAATCTACCACATGGGTTGAAACAGTGACAGAATGTTCCTTTTTTTGCAACCCTGGAGAGTAATTTGTTCTAAAACTACAGCCACACCACTTTCCCGTCTTCCCACTTTTCAAGAATTGCTTATTAATTTTGTACTGTTTTTGCTGATTATTCTAAGACAAACCTCAAAAGTTCTACCACACACTGCATACCAAAGCAGGAGAGCAAACAGATTCCAGTTTATTTTGTGCATAGAATTATCTCTTTATGTGACTGCTGCTAGTGTATGCATGAGCTCTCTAGGGAACACATTATGTCACTGGCAAACACTAGTTATTCTATCTTATATGAAATAGAAAAGAAGAACTTAAATATTTCCATTGTTGTTGGCATCATATCTCATGTGCAGCAATAAGTGGAACATTTTCATTTACAAATGAATATAGTTTTAAAATGAGGTATTGCAAAGATTTGCAACAAATACTATCAACTGCTGCTACTAATGGCTATTTGGTATAATTAAATGTAAATGAACATGAATACATTGTTCTTTGGTATTATCATAAAGGGACATAAAACAATACTAGCTAGCCAAGTACTTTGGTTCTTTTTTTCCTTTTCTTCTTTTAATAATAGACCCACAGTGTAGCCATGGTTCACAAGGGCATCATCAAATTTGAAAAGGACTGATTCCAATATCACTTAACCTCTTGGAAGTCATCGGAATTGTATGGTTGCAAGTAAGATCAGAATCAGGCCTTACATATTTCTACTAAGTCAACATGGTGACTGCAATGCAGCAATGAAAGGCAGGAACAATAGGGAAGCTAACAAGTAAACCAATGGTATTACTGTTAGGACAAGGAAAATAAAATTGCAACCCACATTGGTTGTAGTAAGTGGCCACCATAGTGATGCCAAATTAATCAACATTCTTCAGTAATTCAGTAGGAAGAAATGTATAGATAAAGCTCCTCCTGACAGGTTATTGTCAGCTTAATATGCCTGTGTTTAATTGTGTACTGCCAATTAAGTCCAAAAGGCAATTCAGGGCTCTGATAAAGATAAAAGATAAAAGTTATAACTTTTGGCAAAAGAATGTATGGAATCTGATTTAGTCAAGCATCACTGAACTGAGCAAATGACTGGACACATATCCCTAGTTAAGATACGTCTCCATATGGTAACATTTTGCTTTCCATCAATACACGAGGCAATTTATTTCTAGGGGAGAAAAATTTTGTAAAGGACAAAATAAATCTGTACAACAATATGATGTCAGATGTTAAAAAGAGAGCCCCAGTTTTAGTTGCTATTTTATAAATAGCAGGCTAGAAACTCACTTGTGCCCAGTATGTGTTATGTACAGCAGTGTAGAGAGCTAAGAAAGAAGTGGCTACAGCTCTAGAATGATTTTCTGTTCAGACACTAGTAAGGTTTCAAGCAGACTCAGAACTATGCTGTTGACCATGACTCTTATAAGATGGGGATTATCATGCAAACAGCTCCACTTGACATGCCACTGGCATCCTTGCTACATGGAAACATAAGAACTGCTATTTGATTGGACTCAGGTTCCATCTAGACCTGTATCCTGTCGCTGACAGTGCTAAGTAATGTAATGGAATAAGAGGAGATAATACATATGATGGTTTTGCCTACTTTACATGTCATAGGGACTACTCATGCTTGGGGAATCCCCAGATGAACAGGCCTGCTTGGCTTCTCTGGGGGTCACAGCAGGGGAAGGTAAGTTGCTCTCTAATAATTAATCCAAGAAAATAGTATTAATTTAACAATGTTAACATAGACTGAATGTATAGTCTCTGCCTGCACATAATAACCAGATTATTTTGTCTGCTCCATAGCCCATTTATAGAAAAGACCCAATAATGAAATGTTATGTGTCACCAAGTTTTCATCCTGTATAAATTTATTTAAAAAAAGATAAAATACAAATCATCTGTTATTCTAGTTCATCCTCAGATTTTACACTGTTTCTGTAAGTACATCCAGTGCCTTGTCATTCACTGGATTTCTAATGAATTTTTAAAATCCTATTTTTAACATTTCATTTTGAACCTATGGGAACCTAGGAAGCCATTTAATGGAAAACCTCTCATGGCACAAGTGCTACATTGTATTGATCCTATAAATCAGTCCTGAGCTAGAAACCCAGCAAGAGAAAAATCAGGCTGGGATAAAAAATCTCTTTCTTCTTTGATATGCAAGTCAGTATTCCAATCTCATTCTTGAAACTGCAAGTACAAATGGCACATAAACAGTAACGGACAATATTTGGAAAAGGAAATTCAAGCACAAAGGAATTGAGCCAGAAAAGAAAAGCATGGTCTTTATCTGGATATGCATTTTTTCCCTGGAAGGTACTAAAGAAAGAATACACAACCAAATGAGTTTTGAGGAACAGGTAGGGATGATACAAAGGGCCAAAATTGTTCTATGCCTGAAAAGAGGAGTTTCTCTGTGTGTCTTAGAACTGTGAGAATAACTAAATGTTTTTCAGTTAGCTGGTAGTTCCAAAAAATATTGGATCAGCTCAAAACGTTCTGTTTTGGGCATCTTTCATTTTATTTTGCAAGGGAAGTCAATAAAAGACCAGATTCACAAACCTGGTGATGGTGTTACCCTTATAACCTTCAGCCCAGGAGCTGGATGGAGAAGATGTAGATCTGAATCCCTGTTCTTGAGGAAGGACTTGAATCTATGTTTCCCTTCTTACAGATGAATACCCTTAGCCAAGTATTACATCACTGTCTTGCTCTGTGGTCCAATAAATACTCAAGTATTTTTTCCACAAAGTGGAACAGCTTCAACAGAACAACCAATGGCCCAGTGGTTAGGGCACCAAGGAGAGGGAGATGTGGATTCAAATCTCTGATCCAGCACTTGGCGGATTAGTGGCATGACATTTAGGACACCTGACTTGCTGCCCCGTTCTATTCTGATTGGACAACAGAAGTGCCTGGTTTCTCATCTTTGGCTGGAAGCCTTCTGGCCTTCACTCACCTCTGGTCTTAAGCCCTGAAACGGCAGTGAGTTCTCCTTTCCTCCAGGTTCCAGCCCAAGGCCCCCTGAGAAGCAACACCGAGAGGGTCCTTCCAGCAGAAAAGTCTAACTCCACTGCTTTGGGCTACTTCCTATCTATGTCCCTTCAGTCTGGGGCTTTCTCCTCATAGTTGTCTCTGTAGTATCTCTCTCTTGGAATAGCACACCCTTCTGTCCCTTTTGCACCATCCAGCCATGGGCTCGCATACCTATAGGTGAGGACAGATGTATGGTTGTATAGGTGCTAGCCCAGGGATGGACAAATACCGGGCTGTGGGCCAGATCTGGTTCACCAGGATTAGCCCCTGGCAGGCCACCATGGCTATATTTACCTGTGCTTCTGGAAGAACAGGCAAACACAGCTTCTGTTGGCCTCAGATCACATTCCTGGCCAATGGTAGCTGCAGAAAGCAGTGTCCCAGTCTGTGCCGCTTCCTGCAGCTGCCATTGGCCAGGAATGGCAATCTGCGGCCAACGGGAACTGCAATCACTGGCACTTGCAGAGGTTCCAATAAATATGGTAGCAGCGTCCGGCCGGGAGCTAACTCTAGAGAACCACCACCATTTTATTGCCCACCCTTGCCCTACCCCCACTATGTATTGACAGTCAAATATTAAAGTTGACTCATAGTTGGGTGCTTCTCAGTCTCCTCCACAGTCTCTCTCAGCCAGGGATGCAGCACTATTCTTCCAGAGGCTGTCCTAGCTGCCAGATATGTTGTGAAGCTCCTGTCACACACAGAGGCAGAGATACCTCCTGAATCTTTGCCAGTCAGCTGTGAATTGAACCAGGTTCTCTCCTTTTCTTTCCCTTCCAGGCCTGGCACTGGCTGCAAGTTTAGCAGGGTAAGGCTAGTGGGGACCATAGACTCTCTTTAACCCTTTTTCTGACAGCGTAAGGTTTCTCTGCTCCAGCACATTTTGCCATTATAAGTATCTGAAAGGTGTTAGAGGGTGAAAAAATGTTCTCTTTGGCCTCTGAGGATAGGACAAGAAGCAATGAGCTTAAATTACAGCAAGGGAGGTTTAGGTTGGATTTCAGGAAAAACTTACTGTCAGGGTGGATACACACTGGAATAAATGGCCACTGGAGATATTTAAGAGCAGGTTAGACAGACACCTGTCAGGGATGGTTTAGACAGTGCTTGGTCCTGCGATGAGACAGGAGACTGGACTCGATCACTTCTCGAGGTCCCTTCCATTTCTCGGATTCTATGATTCTATGATTCCAGCTCAAAGATTCAAATAGGGGTCTTCTGCATCCCCTGTGAGTGTTCCAACCACTGGGCTAAAGAGCATATGAGAGGTACTACCACCATCGAGTTGTGTGTCGAAATCCTCTAATAACTCTAGACTGAAGAAGAGCATTTTCCTTTTTATTTGGGGGTAGGGAGGCTTGGACAGAAACCATTTATTGAAAATGACTAATTCAGAAAATGTTTTTGTTTTCTTGAATCTGTACTTTTTAACAAAAACACTCCAGGTTTATAAAAAAAATGTAGGCAGCTGCATGTATTTATATGCCCTAATTACTGTATGATGTTTGCTCTCTAACACCCTCTGTGAGCTATGAAGGTGCTATTATCCATATTTACAGATGGAAAACCAAGGCACAGAGTGAATAAGGTACTTGAAACTGTGTCTTTCAAGATTTAGACTAGAGTCTATAATGGCTAACTTCGTCTCAAAAACAGCTACTTGGAGGGAAAGGGTGAAAGAAGGAATTTGATATTTGCTGGGAATTAAAAAGGAGGAAGTCCCAGCTTTGCAAGGTGACATACGACACTTGCTTCAAGCCCTAGAATTTCCCAAAATAGTTTACATATTTAGGCATCGAAAAACTATTTAAGGTCAATATCATATATATTTGAAACAGGACTGATAAACAATTAAAAAGTCAATCATGCTTAATCACTAATTTAAACAATAATAGAATACCATTTATTTAACATATGTGTTGTCAAACACATCAGATAAATAGTGACAAATTTTTAAAGTGCTTATGCACAAATGCTAGAAGTATAAATAATAAGATGGGTGAACTAGAGTGCCTTGTATTAAAGGAGAATATTGATATAACAGGCATCACAGAAAACTTGGTGGAGTGAGGACAACCAATGGGACACAGTCATACCAGTACAAAATATATCAGCAGGACAGAACAAGTCTTGCTGCTGGGGGAGTGGGACTATACGTGAAAGAAAATGTAGAATCAAATTAAATAATCTTAAATGAACCCAAATGTTCCATAGAAGCTCTATGGGTAGTACTTCCATGCTCTAATAATAAGAATTCAGCAGTAGGGATATATTATCGACCACCTGATCAGGATAGTGACTATGAAATGTTAGGGGAGATTAGAAAAGCTATCTAAACACAAAACTCAATAATAGTGGGGAATTTCAACTATCCCCATATTGACTGGGTACACATCACTTCAGGATGAGATGCAGATATAAACTTTCTTGATACCTTAAATGACTGCTTCTTGGAGCAGCTGGTTCTGGAACCCACAGGGGGAGAAGCAATTCTTGATTTAGTCCTAAGTTGAACACAGGATCTGGTGCAAGAGGTAAATATAACTGGACCGTTTGGAAACAGTGACCATAATGTAATAAAATTTAACATCCCTGTGGTGGCAAAAATACCTCAGTAGCCCAAGACTGTGGCATTTAATTTCAGAAAGGAGAACTACACAAAAATGAGGTTAGTCAAACAGAAATTAAATTGCACAGTGACACAAGTAAAATCCCTACAAGCTTCATGGAAACTTTTCAAAGACACCATAATTGAGGCACAACTTAACCCCAAATTAAAAAAACACAGTAAGAAAACCAAAAAAGTACCACCGTGGCTTACCAAACAAGTAAATGAAACAGTGACAGATAAAAAGACCTCTTTTTAAAAAGTGGAAGTCAAATCCTAGTGAGGAAAATAGAAAGGAGCATAGACTCTGTCAAATTAAGTGTAAAATTTTAATAAGAAAAGCTAAAATGGAGGTTGAAGAACAGCTAACCAAAAACTCAAAAAGTAATAGCAAAATGTTTTTTAAGTACATCAGAAACAGGAAGCCTGCCAAACAACCAGTGGGGCCCTTGGACTTTCTAAATGCTAAAGGATCACTCAAAGGTGGTAAACTCATAGGAGAGAAACTAAATGAATTCTTTGCTTCAGTCTTCATGGACAAATTAGTTGAAACAATATTAAACAATAAAATTGTCAGACACATAGGAGAACATAATTTGTTGGGAAAAAGTCAACATGGTTTCTGTAAAGGGAAATCATGTCTTACTAATCTATTAGAGTTCTTTGAAGGGGTCAACAAACATGTGGACAAGAGGGATCCAGTAGAGATAATGTACTTAGATTTCCAGAAAGCCTTTGACAAGGTCCCTCACCAAAGGCTCTTATATAAATCAAGTTGTCATGGAATAAGAAGGAAGATCCTTTCATGGATTGATAACTGGTTAAAAGGCAGGAAATAAAGGGTAGGAATAAATGGTAAATTTTCAGAATGGAGAGGGGTAACTAGTGGTGTTCCCCAAGGGTCAGTCCTAGGACCAATCTTATTCAACTTATTCATAAATGATCTGGAGAAAGGGGTAAACAGTGAAGTGGAAAAGTTTGCAGATGATACTAAACTGCTCAAGGTAGTTAAGACCAAAGCAGACTGTAAAGAACTTCAAAAAGATCTCACCAAACTAAGTGATTGGGCAACAAAATGGCAAATGAAATTTAATGTGGAGAAATGTAAAGTAATGCACATTGGAAAAAATAACCCCAACTATACATACAATATGATGGGGGCTAATTTGGCTACAACCTACAACTAATCAGGAAAGAGATCTTGGAGTCATCATGGATAGTTCTCTGAAAACGTCCATGCAGTGTGCAGCGGCAGTCAAAAAAGCAAACAGGATGTTAGGAATCATTAAAAAAGGGACAGAGAATAAGACAGAGAATATCTTATTGCCCTTATATAAATCCATGGTATGCCCACATCTTGAATACTGCGTACAGATGTAGTCTCCTCATCTCAAAAAAGATATACTGGCATTAGAAAAGGTTCAGAGAAGGGCAACTAAAATGATTAGGGGTTTGGAACAGGTCCCATATGAGGACAGAGACTAGGATGTTTCAGCTTGAAAAAGAGGATACTAAGGGGGGATATGATAGAGGTCTATAAAATCATGAGTGGTGTGGAGAAAGTGAATAAGGAAAAGTTATTTACTTGTTCCCATAATATAAGAACTAGGTGCCACCAAATGAAATTAATGGGCAGCAGGTTTAAAAGAAATAAAAGGAAGTTCTTCTTCACACTGCGCATAGTCAATCTGTGGAACTCCTTCCCTTTGTAGGTCACAAATCTGAGGAATTGTCCCATATTGAGGTATCATTAGAGGAGGTTTTGGAACAAACTGATAAACTTAATGGTAACAAGTCACAGGGATCAGATGGCATTCACCCAAGAGTTCTGAAAGACCTCAAATGTGAAATTGCAGAACTGTTAACTGTGGTTTGTAATCTACCCTTAAAATCAGCTTCTGTACCTAATGGCTGGAAGATAATATCATGATGCCAATATTTTAAAAGGGCTCTAGAGGTGATCCAGGCAATTACAGACTGGTAACTCTAACATCATTACAGGGAAAATTAGTTGAAACTATAGTAAAGAATAAAATTGTCAGACACATAGGTGAACATGATTTGTTGGGAATAAGTCAACATGGTTTCTATAAAGGGAAATCATGCCTTATTAATCTACCAGAGTTCTTTGAGGGGGTCAACAAACATGTGGACGAGGGGAATCCATGGATATAGTACACTTAGATTTCCAGAAAGCCTTGACAAGGTCCCTCACCAAAGGCTCCTAAGTAAAGTAAGTTGTCATGGGGTAAGAGGGAAGGTCCTTTCATGGATTGATAACTGGTTAAAAGACAGGAAACAAAGGGTAGAAATAAATGGTCAGTTTTCAGAATAGAGAGCAGTAAATAGTGGTGTCCCCCAAGGGTTTGTACTGGGAGCAATCCTATTCAATTTCAACTTATTTATAAATGATCTAGAGAAAAGGGTAAATTGCTCAAGATAGTTAAGACCAAAGCAGATTGTGAAGAGCTTCAAAAAGATCTCACCAAACTAAGTGATTAGGCAACAAAATGGCAAATAAAATTTAAAGTTGGTAAATTTAAAGTAATGCACATTGGAAAAAAATCCCAACTATACATACGATATGATGGGAACTAATTTAGCTACAACTACTCCAGAGAGAGATCTGGGACTCACTGTGGGTAGTTCTCTGAAAACATCCAGTCAGTGTGCAGCGGCACTCAAAAAAGCAAACAGAATGTTAGGAATTAAAAAGGGGATAGAAAATAAGACAGAGAATATCTTATTGCCACTATAGGAAATCATGATAGATCCACATCTTGAATACTGCATACAGACGTGGTCACCTCATCTCAAAAAAGATATATTAGCTTTGGAAAAGGTTCAGAGAAGGGGTTTGGAATGGGTCCCATATGAAGAGAAATTAAAAAGACTTAGACTTTTCAGCTTAGAAAAAAAGGAGACTAAGAGGGGATATGATAGAGGTCTATTAAATCATGAATGGTGTGGAAAAAGTGAATAAGGAGAAGTTATTTACTTATTACCATAATATAAGAATTAGGGGTCACCAAATTAAATTAATAGGTAGCAGGTTTAAAAGAAACAAAAGGATTTTTGTCATGTAGCACACAGTCAACCTGTGGAACTCCTTGCCAGAGGATGTTGCGAAGACCAGAACTTTAACAAAACAGAACTAGATAAATTCATGGAGGTTAGGTTCATCAATGACTATTAGCCGGGATGGGTAGGAATGGTGTCCTTTGCCTCTGTTGGTCTAGAAATGGATGACAGGAGAGGGATCACATGATGATTACCTGTTGTGTTCACTCCCTGTGGGGCATTTGGAATTCGCCACTTTCAGCAGACAGGATATTGGGCTAGATGGACCTTAGTTCTGACCAAGTATGGCCATTCTTATGTTCTTATTTTAAATGTTTTCTACATTTTCAAATATACTGATTTAAATTACAACACAGAATACAAAATGTATAGTGCTCACTTTATATTTATTTTTGTTTACAAATATTTGCATTATAAAAATATTGAAATTGAAATTATTTTTCAATTCCCTATTACAAGTATAGTAGTGCAATTTTTATTGTAAAAGTTGAACATACAAATGTAGAATTATGTACAAAAGTAATTGAATACAAAATTAAAATAATGTAAAACTTTAGAACTTACAAGTCCACTCAGTCCTACTTCTTGTTTAACCAATTGCTCAGACAAACACATTTGTTTATATTTGCAGGAGATAATGCTGCCCACTTCTTTTTAAAATGTCACCTGAAAGTGAGAGAAGAGGTGTTCACATGGCACTATTGTAGATGGCATTACAAGATATTTGTGTGCCAGATTCACTAAGGATTCATATGTCCCTTAATACTTCAACCTCCTTTCCAGAGGACATGCATCCATGCTGATGATGGGCTCTACTTGATAACAATCCAAAGAAGTAAGGACCAACACATGTCCATTTCCATCATCTGAGTCAGATGCCACCAGAAGAAGGCTGATTTTTTTCCTTGTGTTTCGAGTTCTGTAGTTTCCTCATCAGAGTATTTCTCTTTCAAGATTCTGAAAGAACTCTCCAAAACTATTACATCCCATATTTTGGAAAGCATGCCAGATACTTAAACCTTTGGGTGAGTGCTATAATGATCCTTAGAAATCTCACATTGTACCTTCTTTGTGTTTTGCCAAATCTGCTGTGAAAGTGTATTTAAAACTAACATGTGCTCGGTCATCATCTGAGACAGCTATATTATTAAATATATGGCAGAATGTGGGTAAAACAGGGTAGGAGACATATAATTCTCCCTGAAGCAGTTGAGAAACAAATTAAATTAACACATTATTTTTTAACGAGCATCATCAGCATGGAAGCATTTCCTCTGGAATGATGATCGAAAATGAAGAGGCATACAAATGGTTAGCGTATCTTGCACATAAATAGCTTGCAATACTGGCTACAAAAAAGCCATGTAAACACCTGCTCTCACTTTCAGATGACATTGTAAATAGGTGATTTCCTAAGCAAGAAGTAAGACCATGTGTAAAGTTTTACATTGCTTTTGTTTTGAATGCAATTATGTAACAAAAAAAAATCTACATTTGTAAGTTGCACTTTTATGATATAGAGATTGCACTATAATACTTGTATAAGGAGAACTGAAAAAATATTGTTTATTTTGTTTCTCATATTTACAGTGCAATTATATTCATAAAAATAATATAAAGTGAGTTCTATACAGTTTCCATTCTGTGTTGTAACATAAATCAATATATTTGAAAATATAGAAAAGCATCCAAAAACATTAAATAAACTCCAATTGATATTCTATTTTAATAGTGTAATTAAAATTGTGATTAGCTGCAATTAATTTTTTAATCTCAATATTTGAATTAATCACGAGTTAACTGTGATTAATAGACAGCCCTGATTTAAAACATATTAGTTACAGTATTTCTCTCTAAACCTTAACAATTAAACACATATTAACTAAGACAGCTCCATGTAATTAAAACAACATAAATATAGTCTCAATTAACTGTTTTTAAAATGATTAAAATATTCCTAAAATATTATTATAGAATATGCAGAAAATATGTAAGTGTGAAGTACTGTGATGGTTTTGTCACATGGGATGGTACTTGGTCCTGCTGTGAGGGCAGGTGACTGGATTTGATGACCTCTCAAGGTCCCTTCCAGTTCTATGAGATAGGTATATCTCCATATATTAAGTACACATGAGTCTCCAACACTCAGATACCTCAACTGCATGTCAATAAAACCCTTAAACAATAACTATAAAGTGTTCAAATGTCCTGTATCCAGAAAAGCCCTTCAGCATTGACCTTAGCAGGAGTACTCACTTGCTCAAAATTAAGGATATATTTAATGCTTGAAATACATAAACACTCACACACATACACACGACTGTTATGTAGATGGTGGTGTTTGAGAATAACAAACCAAGCACTGAGGTACAACCGCATATGCTCCAACCCCTCAGACAGAGACCTACACCTACAAGATCTTCAACAAGCATTCTGTAAACTACGATACCCACATAAGGAAGTGAGGAGACAGATTAACAGAGCCAGCCGTGTACCCAGAAACCTCCTGCTACAGGACAAACCCAAGAAAGAAACCAACAGAACACCACTGGCCATCACCTACAGTCCTCAGGTAAAACCTCTCCAACACATCATTAGTGATCTACAACCCATCCTGGACAATGATCCCTCACTTTCACAGGCCTTGAGAGGCAGGCCAGTCCTCGCCCACAGACAACCTGCCAACCGGAAGCATATTCTCACCAGCAACTATACACCGCACCATAATAACTCTAACTCAGGAACCAATCTATGCAACAAACCTCGGTGCCAGCTCTGCCCACATGTATACACCAGCAACACCATCACAGGACCTAACCAGATCAGCCATACCGTCACTGGTTCATTCTCCTGCACATCTACTAACGTAATATATGCCATCATGTGCCAACAATGTCCCTCTGCTATATACATCGGCCAAACTCGACAGTCCCTACGTAAAAGAATAAATGGACTCAAATCTGATATTAGGAATGGTAATATACAAAAACCTGTAGGGGAACACTTCAATCTCCCTGGACACACTATTGCAGACCTAAAGGTAGCCATCCTGCAGCAAAAAAACTTCAGGACCAGACTTCAAAGAGAAACTGCTGAGCTACAGTTCATCTTCAAGTTTGACTCAATCAACTCAGGATTAAACAAAGACTGTGAATGGCTAGCTAACTACAAAAGCAGCTTCTCCTCTCTTGGTATTCACACCTCCAGATCAGCTGCTAGAAGTGGGCCTCATCCTCCCTGATTGGATCCTCCTCGTCATCTCTAGCCTGATTCTGGCCTGCATATTTATACCTGCCTCTGGAAATTTCCACTACATGCATCTGACGAAGTGGGTCTTTGCCCACGAAAGCTTATGCTCCAACACTTCGGTTAGTCTATAAGGTGCCACAGGACTCCTCGCCGCTTTTGAGAATAACAGTTATCAACAGGGACTAGAACACCAGTCAAATTTCATTCAGGATGCATTGATGATGTCTTCATATATTGTACAGTGGGTACCTAACTTAATCCTATGAGGACAAGCTGCAATGTAAAGTGTTTCAATTTACTTATGAATGAAAAGGGAGGGAACACAAAACTATCCAGCATATATAGAATTGGCAGGTTTTCTGCTATGTTCCCCAAAAGAACAGTGAGTGGTTTGATATATATTAAAAATTCATATATTCAAATAACAAGATAAGAATCTCATAATGCAAAACACTACTTTAAACAGTAGACCATTTTCTGCTTTACAGATTGTGCTTTCTTTTTCAGGTCATCAGGGTAATGTAAAAAATGGCAGGCAGACAAACTGCATCAGGCAAAATTCAAGAGTACACCAAAGAGTACATTCAAACAGTGGTCACACTAGAATAATTCTCCTAGTCTGGTACAATGGCAAAAAGCTGGGGTGTTAGAATACAAATTGTCAGAGACTGATAAGAAAATAATCTATCTGCAGCAAAAATACATTACATTTTTCAGGCTCCAGAAATTCGTGTTAAATTGAAATAAGAACAGGAGGTAACAATGGAATCATATAATTTACCCAAAGTATAAAACAATAGTTTTGGTGGCCAATAGGTCATTTAGATATTGAGTTAATTAAATTTTTAAAATAACAGCTTATTGAGAAAAAATTTATTGTGATACAATTGCTACAAATTGTATGTGAAATATTCCGCCTAATTGAGAAATCTGTTAAAAATAATCTGCTTTACTACATTTAATGCATGATAAAGCTGACAGGTCACAGATGAAAACCACATGCATGACTGTTTTGCTATGTTTTGGGTCAGGGATATCAATGACAGCTGTTTGTGTGATATGGTTTTTTTTGTTTGTTAGTTTGACTATTTTAGATATTTTTAGAATTTTAAGCTTAGATAAAAAAAGTTATAGAAACTTTAGGAACTAATTTTCAAAACTCAAAGCTAAATTGCAATCATAAAAACATTCACACATGCCTTTCAGCATCTGCCATCAGTAGAACCAACTACTAAGTCATTTAAGGGAGTAACTCCAATACCTTTCAGTATGGAGCCAATGCTTATCTTTTACTCATGTCAGCCACCAGAGGGAGAAATGAACCTCTGCACTAATCCAGGGTCTGACATAAGCACTGTACCTATTTGAATACCATTTTACCAGTTCTATGGCCATAAATGCTATTGCACAATTTTGAAAATCTGGCCCTTAACTGCACAGCACAGTAAATGTTTCATTGTCAGTCAAATGCCACAGCTAATTGCCAGGAAAAGGGAAGTTGAGCAACAGTTGCAATCATCACCATCTATGATGAAAGGTATTAGCAGTTAACATGTGAAGGGTATTAAATAAGTTAGAGGACCACTTTTGGGGTTCAAGTCTAAAACTATCTTTCTTCCCTCCACATACTGCCAGTGTGTTGAAAGAGTACTGTGGATTGTAAAGTTTTCAGGAAAACACATCTGCAGACTACCAGCCATGTGGAGTACTAATTTCAGGCCAGCACCTTTACTTTAAACAAACTAGTAGCACAGAATGTTATTCTCCAATATGGTCATGTTCCCCGTCTATGGAGCTAAAGAAGTTACTTTTCTCCAGGCAGTTAGAAAGAAGCACTTGTTGCTGGAAATCCTCAAAGGGACAGAATATTTCATGTTCTACCCTCACTGTAACTTTAGGTTAATGAGCTACAAAAAGCCCTAGTTAACACAAAGCTGAAAAACAAGGTGTCCTTTTTTGTTTCTGTTATTTATACCATTTGGCCATTTATCTAGCTGATTGTACCTGTATATCAGGTACAGTAATACAATATGTAGATAATATTAATTGCACAGGAAAATTGCAGGCAAGAAAAAAGAGTCCAGATTTCAAAAAATCTGACCCTATTTGTCCTTAGGAAACACTTATCTTATTGTATTTGTACTACTTAAATGAGTCATTTTGTGTTGTAGTCTTAAAAGTCCACTTGCCTGGCAGGAAATGAAATCTTTTCTATTTTTTAAAATACTAATAACAGTGAATAATAATTCATAGTTCTGATATAGCTCTTTTCATAGATCTTTACAAAATAAAGGAAGTAGCTTTATCCCTTTTTATATGCAGGACAAATGAAACAGACAGATGAAATACCTTGGCCAAGGTCAAAGAGCAGGTTAGTAGCTGAGGTAGGAACAGAATCCAGATCTCTCTTCTCCTTGCTCATTGCTTTATCTGCCTCCCAAAAAGGCAATGGAACTCATTCTATAGGGTCAATGGTATTTTAATGCTAAAGTATTGCCTAAATATTTGGTGTATATTTGAGTGGGATGGCCTTTATTTCTTTTATTGGGGATTATTATAGTACTGACATTACGGAGTATGACTGACAGACTATCATGAGCGTAGATTTTAAACATAGACATGGGATTCTTATTAGGTGTCCATACAAAAGAGCAATTGTGTGCAAACCTTATGCCACCATAGTATTCCGTGGTAAAGGAGAACAGCTACCTTCAGCCTACTCTATACAAACAAATCATGGAAGAACTGCTCCAGTCCACCACCTGCTACCATCTGAAAGCTGCCATTTCTACTGCTTTAAAAGCTGCCTTCTTCATAACTTCTGCACTTAGTATAATTACATATGCCCTGGCAATGGGTCAGCAGGGATTCTCATGTCCTACACATGCCAGGGTAAGGAAAATTAATTTCAGTGTTCGGAAGAAAGGAACGGCTGGAAAGACTTATAATAAACAGAATTTTAAACAGACAACCTCCCCCCCCAACATTTGAAATGAGTGCCTGATGCATTTCTGTCCCAGGGGGTTGAAAAGGACATTGGGAAAACTCAAAGATCAGTGGAAAACATGCTTGTTTTTCTTGTCTTTTTCTTTTTGCTACAGTAGAAAGATTGCCTTCTGCTACCAGATAGACCCATTCAGCTCCTAATGAAATCAATTGGAGCCATGTGTTGGGTAGTATTTGGTCCAACATGTTTAAGTAAAAAAAGGAACTGCTGGAACAAATATCCATGCATATCTGATGCTGAAGAAAAGCCAGGGTGTGACTAATATACTGGAGAAATTGTAGAAGAGCATTTCTTCTTTATGCAAAGACAGCCCCTGTGATTCTGCCAAGGTTATGAAGACCTTGGGTTATCAGCTCTGCAAATACTATTAGCTCAAGTAACAGCTGTCTGGAGGCAGATCTGCAGATGTAACTTGTGTGTATAATTTTTATTTAAACATTTGGTAAGGCTATTTATTTATTTATTTTTACTTCAAGGGTCAGTGCACGTGCTTGTTTCTGCCAGCAGCTCTGCCATTCTCTCTCACTCCAGCTCCACATAGATTTTGCATACACAATTTGTTATGGTGGAAGAGTTTTCTGTACAACATACACTCTCATGTTTAAAAAAAAAAAAAGCAAAGCATTTAAGTACCAACTGCACATACATTAGTGAGACAAACATGTTCCAGGACATAGCAATTCTCAGTTACCAGATGAAGGGTTTGGTTAGACCAGTGATCCCCAATGTGGTGCCCATGGGTGCCACCACCCTGGGCACACGGCGCATGTGCGCCCCAGCCCCCAGGTGCCCGGCAGCCCCAAAAGGTTGGGGACCACTGGGTTAGACAGATTACGTTCTATATCATCTAGCCATCTACAATCTATTATCACAGAATCATAGAACTGGAAGGGACCTCAAGAGGTCATCGAGTCCACTACTCTGCCATCATGGCAGGACCAAGCACTGTCTAGATCATCCCTGACAGATGTCTGTCTAACCTGCTCTTAAATATCTCCGCTGATGATGATTCCACAACCCCCCTAGGCAATTTATTCAAGTGTGTAACCACCCTGACAGGAAGTTTTTCCGAATGTCCACCATATATATATATATATATTGAATGCATTATGCTAAAAGAGACATAGCAAATCAGGGTTCTTTGTTCCCCTTAAGTTTACAGTTCTCAAAAAATGGTATCTTGAGGTCTGGTATCTTGAGGTCTGGTATATTATTTATAGAGCTATATGGGATTTTTCTAGCAAATTAATTTCTGACAGGTAATGCAAGTTCTGTGAAATCAAAATATTATGCAGAAAATTATATGCAGGCTACATTCTCTCCTATGGGCTGAACTCCCTTGGAAGACAACATCTATCATCTGCAATGTGGATTTCCTTCTCACCAAGCTCTGTGTGGTGCATCATGGGAGTCACATGACTCTAGAGTTTGAATGTGATGCATCTGGAGTGTAAGATCAGAAGGAACCATGTGATCCCCTATTCTGACCAATAACTTGTGTTTCATTAAAGCATATCTTCTCAAAAATCAGACAGTTTTGATCTGAAGACAGCAAAATGGAGAATCCACCAGTTTCCTTTGTTATTCCTCTAGTGGTTAACCACCCTCATTGTCAACATCGTGTGACTTAATTACTGATTTGCATTTGTCTGTTTTCAGTTTTTGAACATTAATTCTTGATCATAGATTCCAAAGCCAAAAGGAACCACTGTGATCATCTAGCCCAATCTCCTGTATAACCCAGCCAAAGACGTTCTCCAAAATAATTCCCAGACCATATCTTTTAGAAAAAAAAATCCAATCTTGTTTTAAGAGTCATCAATCACTGCTTCCCAGCAATCTCCCTTTCTGTACATATTGTTTGCATTCCTTGTTCCTAGACGTATCATTTTTCATTTAGTTGTATTATAGTCCGTTTTCTTGGAATGGGCCTCACTTACTAGTGATCCACATAGCTCTGTATGGCTGCTATATCCTCAATATTTTTCACCACTAAACCAATTTTCATCCAGAAATGTTTCTCAACAATGATTTTATATTTACTTTCTGATGATGGAGAAAAATGCTAAAGAGTGCCAGAGCCTCGTACCATTCCTCCCAGAACCTCACTAGAAATATCCTCATTCAAAGGTTATCCTGCAGTGACAACTACTTTTTGAGCACTGTGAGATAACCAATTCATAATCTAATTAGTCAGTATTGTATTGATATTGTAAAGAACTTATTTTTAATCACACTGTTAGGTGGTACTATGTCAAATGCCTTATAAAACTAAGCATGTTACATATACGCAAAGTTAGTTCTATCCATCAAAGTTGTAATCTCATCAAAGTATGATATTAGAATTCTTTGAAAAGACCTAATTTTCATAATCCCTGTTATCTGGACTAAAGTATATCCCTATCATTTACTTCTTTATCAACCAGGTTCCATGGCAGCTTTTTCCTGAATTTGCCTAGAACTAACGTCATGCTAGCAGGCCAATAGTAATCTGGGTCATCCTGCCTGCCATTTTTTAATATTAGCACAACACTTCCACTCTTCCAGTCACCAGGAATGCAACCAGTATTCCAAGATTTATTAAAAATGATCAGGGACCAAGAGATTTCTTCAGTCAACTTTTGTAGGACTCTTGGGTTCAAGTTACCCAGGCCTACTGATTTCTCATTAGAGATATAGTCTGGCCAAGAGCATGCCCCATAGGAGAGCATGGAAGCATAACACTGTCTTACTAAAGCGACAAGGAATCCTGTGGCACCTTATAGACTAACAGATGTATTAGAGTGGGTCTGACGAAGTGGGTCTTTGCCCACAAAAGCTTATGCTCTAATACATCTGTAAGGTGCCACAGGACTCCTTGTCACTTTTGCAGATCCAGACTAACACGGCTACCCTTCTGATACTATCTTACTACTTTTTCAATGAGGAGGAATTGTGCCACAATGGAAAACTGCCACTTAATGGTGAAATAGCAACAAAATAAACATTTTTGTGTCATTTCAACTAACAATGAAAGAACTGATTTCATGAATGTTTAAATATTTTGTTTGGATTGAAATGATAAATTTCAACATTTCTGAAATCATTTTTTGGACTATCTGCACAAAATTTGACATTTCAATTTACAGTCTGGGTTGAAAACAAATGCTGAAAGGCCAGAATTTTACACAGGGCAGACATTCTGAATTTCACTCAGCATTAATTATTTATTTTTTTAGGCACCAAACTTTCCCCTTTGATTTCTATTTTCCCTCCAAAACAAAGCTGAAACCATACAGAAAACTTTGAAACAGACAGAAATACAGCCTGACAGTGTGAGATGGTTAAAAACAAAATTGAGGATGTTATGTCTAAATTAGCATAAAGTCCATCCAAATGTCTGCCAGATCCAGACCAGAATTTATGTAGCCTTTATGTAGCGATACCTGGCAGTAGAGGTCACTTCTTTGATCTTACTCCATGTCTAGAAGACTAGATAAAAATATATTTTAAGTCAATAAAACTGAATCTTGTCTCTTTTTACTCAAGTAATTCACGTACCTTTCCCATTTTTTCTGCTTCTAACTTTCACTAATGCTTTAAGCTGCTTATTTTCCCTTCTCCTCCTCCAAGAAACTGTTTTTCATAGTGGAAGAATGCATTAAATAAATTCTTTGTTTTAAACTGGGACACTGACTCCTCCTTTATCTTCTTTTCTTATATGGTCCTTTCCACCATAGTATCTGAGTGCATCTGAGGATAATGAAGTATTATCTCTGTTTTTACAAATGAGGAACTAGCACCCAAGGAAAGTTAAGTAACTGGCCTGAAGACATATAAGAAGTTTGTGGTTTAGCGTGGAATCAAGCCCAGATCTCCCCAGTACCAGTCTATTGCCCTATCTGCTATCCCTCTCCCTTCCATCCTCGCTCGCATGGTTATTTTTCTTTTCCCTTCACCAAGTTACATCATGGCTAATGTACGAACATTTACCTTTGCTACCTTGCAATTTTAATTTTTCTCTTATCCTCCTTGAAATGCTCTCTCCCCCCTCCCCTTCCTCCTATGTACTCATTTACCTATTATAGGAATTTGTAAGATGGATGTCAGCTTGGTATCTCTTTAAACATGCTTATTAAACAATATACAATTATCTTACAACCACACCTTCTCCCTTATCTAATCCCCTTTATCCCCACCCTTGCTCTCTCTGATATAGTAATTAATTGTTGGGACTTCATTATTTAATTCTGTAAAATAATTTAGGAATAAGGTTTGAGTGACAAAAGCTAGATAAATATAGGATTGCCCTGCACAGTCATTACTGAAGTTTTAGCATGGTTATTGGGTAATGGTATCATGGATAAACACAATAACAGAGAATCAACATCATATATTTTAAACATAGCAAAAAGTTGTTAACCGTTCCCCCCGGCCCAAACCAATCACTGCAGAATTTGGCTGCCATTTTATACACTTTATCACACGTCTGAGTGGCATACACCCAAAACATAGCAAAATACAAATCAAATCCAAAAATGTAATCAGTTTTCATCCATGACTCTCCAGCTCTCCCCAGTGGCAAATGGCAAATAGTGATAATCATTTTGACGACGTGAAAGGTTCCCAGAAAACCATCCTCAGACCACTGGATGATATAAGTCAGTTCAAACATGCCTGAGAAACACAAGAATTCTGACCACTGTTTCAGCCCTGTCAACACTCTGGCTACTGGGTTACACTGCTTTAGAAACCATTTTCAAAGCCCATTGTGTGGCGCCTCTGCTGTCAGTTATACCAATGAGGACAGCTGTTTGCTTTGTGACTATTGTAAGTAGCCCAAAAGGAGATACCAATCCTTTGCCTCACTGGAAAATCCTTGACAGTAGCCCAAATAAGACACCAGTACTCATTTAATGAGTGGGGAGCATTTGTCTGAATGAGCAACAGGAATCATTTATCAGAAGTGAGGAATTTATAAATGACCTTAAAACGCCATCACACCTCAGCCAAAATCAAGAATGTTTTAGTGCACTGTGTGAATCAATAGAAGTATGGAGGAATTTTATATTTTATACACACCCACCAGCATATGTATTGTTTACATTTTACATATTAAAACAGAAGGAACAGTGAGATACTAGCTGAACAGTGTGACTAATTATTTGACAGCCTGCCTGGTTCATTCTTAAAAATGTTTGAGCCCAAATAACTGACCTTATCCAAATTGATAGTCTAAAGACAAAAGAGTACAGTATGAAAAGGAGACATAAATACCCTTCATCTGGAAAGCAAATCTGAGCACAGAATTCACCTTTCACAGAAGGTGTGCTTCAAAACTAGCAGTTTTATAGTATGATTTTACAAATGACACAACTCTTTACACATCACTTTAAGTTTAATTCATGAATTTGTACCAGCTTTGTCCATGATACAACCCTATACTTTCCCATACCTCATTTTGAATACTTCATTTCACAAGCTGATGAGTCATGAAAGTACTCCCTAGTTTTACGTGTTACAAAGTATTCATGCATCTTTGCTTTGAGAATATTCCTATTTTCTATTGCCAAAGCTGACTTCAGGTGTACAGAGTTTTGTGCGGTGCCTGAAATGGGTGAACAGAATTGTGGGAAGAGCATAATACATTCAGTTGATATAACTTCCCACTGCTCATGATAGATAGATAGATACATAGATAGATAGACAGAATTAATACTATGCACATAATACATATTAATGTTGTATGCCTAATGTATACATATTAGCTAACACAGGGTTTCCCGATCTTGTTGCCAAACCAATTACAGTTAGATAACATTTTCCCAAATCACATGCAGCAATACTAAAACATGCATATGATATAAAAAGTCCTTCTGTTATATGGGGGTTTTGTGAGTCACTGGTTGAAAATGGTGTAGTCAGTGTTATATGATTTGTGGGATCTAGCATGATGAATTAATAAACACTTATTGAACTTTGCAGATGCTTTCCAGAGTATTTTTTTTTTTTGCATGACAGACATATTCTGCTAATTCTAACAAACCATGAAAAAAAAGCCTTTCTTGGGACTTTGAGACCTTTGGGAAACAAGAATAGCTGCCATTCAGGGATTAATCGTGTTTCAAGTCGAAATCCAACACAGGTATAAGTACTAAAACTTCCTGCTAAGATCAGGGCTGTTTTGGTGAAAAAGCTTTATTTTAAACCTGGAAGAGTGAAGGGTTAAAAAAATAGGTTAATCAAGGAATTACAAAGAGGAGGAGGGAGAAATGAAATGACTGTAGATGATAGACATCAGTAACGGATCTCCCAGGGATTACGCCTCCCTCATAATTTACAGACTTACATGCATATATTCTTCTCATCACCTCACACAATAGTTCAGCCCGTATAAGTCGTTTTATTGCCAAAGTACTCTCTTCCAGTTACATAAACCATATGGAAACTACAAGCTTAAATGCATTGTTCTGTATCTAAAGGTTTTAGCATTACAATTCACTTATTAGCCCATTTCACTGTGGGATACTACCTTTCTTCATGTTTGTTTGATTGTCTTTTAAATTCTCCCCTTAAAAGCTCCTCTCGCTCAGGTGTGCAGTGAGCACCAATTTTTTACAATATATTTTTTTCTTGTTAAACTGGGATATTCTCTTATTAGTTATTCTCTTAGGCTGAATTGCTTAGTCCATGTTTCCAAGGCAACAGACAGGAAGCAGGAGTTAAGCAGAATCTTTCATCTGGGGAGGGGATGATGGGAATGGATGAGGGAGTTTGAGCAAGGTCAGGCATTTACCGCTGAATACAAATCTGTCACGCCTAATAGATGAAGCTCTTTAGTTTCTGAGCTACTCAGGCTGCTCCCAGCAACCAAGGAGAAAATAAAAAGACACTCAAGCATGAATGCCAATCAGCTTGTGCTGGCAACAATGATGTATATACATGTGCCATAGCAGCTGTACCAGACTTGGCTATGGATGAAAGGAGAAATTAAATAGGTGTCAATAATTATAGAAGGTCACGATCTAAAGCTCTGAATACTAAATATATTTTAATGATATTGGATGGAGGAACGGAAAATATTAAACCTACAGGCTCAAGGGTCCTGGGCCTAGAGTGCAAGGAGATTATGGGGCCATTATCAGGCCAGCAGATGGGAGTCAAGAAAAGAGAGGGATCATGAGAGGCGACTGGCCAGCAAGCACATGTTTAAGCAGCTGCAGGTCTTCTGGATGGCCTACAGGAGGAGCTGCAGATATGTTGGTTGGATGGAAAGGAGGAGCAACATGCTGGTTGGAAGGAAAAGATTTGCAGACACTGTTCAAGGACAGCAGGCTTGTGGAGAAGAGAGAGACCACAGCGTGGCACTCATCTCTGGGCAGCTAAGCAGTAAATCAGAATGAAAGGATTAAGAATGTTGGGGCAACAAGGCACACACAATATTAGTTATATTAGTGATCTTACACCAATATGGGGAGCCAGGCAATAAACTGATCACACCTGTAAAACAGGATTCAAAGTCCATTACCATGACAAATCAAGGGCAAGGAGCCTGATAGCTCTTAAATTCTCCATTTGTTTGTCAATCATCACTACAATGACATGATGCTTTTGCTACCTCTGAATCCCCAGAGCAAAGTGCTCAAGCAAACTTTCAGAAAAAGTGTCATATCACTTTCAGAAAAAGTCCCCCATGATTTATGAAAATTGTCTCATGGATATCAATATACATAACTGAAGGATGCTTTAGGCAAAATGCATTATGTAATATATCATTTTTTAAAGTTACAACCCTAACTAATGACCGGTGAATAGTCTTGTTATTCCTGTAAGCCTGGATTGTAGTTGGTTCTGCCAGGACATGTGGCCAGGCCAACTGATGCAGGACCCCATTTTGGATCTTATACTTTTCCACACAAGATGAGAAAAGTTTGAACTGAACACAAATTCCTACCTTGGGCAAAGAGGATATGAACATGGAAAAACAAAAATAGGGGCAGTAGTTAGGCACCAGAAGACCCTCCACTTAACCATCCAAGATGCCTGTTGGAAACATCTAATGAAGAACAGTGACAAAGCTAGGAGGCTGCCTAGCTTGTGAAAAAGATGATCATAACTACTGTTAGGGTAAGAATTTGCATGTAACACGTTTCTTATTGTATTAGGCTTAGCTGATCTGCTTTGTTTTGTTTCTGGTGGGTTTTTTCTTTTGGTAAGTAACTTACTTTAATTTGTCTGTTATCACTTTCAGTCATCTAAATCCTAATTTTTATACTTAATACAATCACTTTTATTAATTATCAAATCCCGTATAAATAATGGTTGTCTGGGGAGGACACACAGGTGAGAATACCTCTCTTTCATTGACAAAAAGAGTGAATCTTATGAATTTTCTCTATGTAAAACTTTTATACAGATTAAGACAGATTTATTTGGGTGTTTGGTCTCTTTTTGAGGGTTGCATTCCTGGGTGCTCACAAGTCCCTGTACCTGAGTCGTCCCAGAGCTGAACTGGTTCAGCATCTGAGTTGCTCTGGTGGGGGCTGTTACCCCAACTCTGTGCCTTTGCTGGGGTAGAGCAGAGCTTCTAGCACAGCAGGACAGGATAATGGTGTGCCCCAAAGCACAGGTGGGTGAGCTCAGTGGTATGATCAGCACACTGGGGAACAGGCACAGGGGGAACTCTGTGATCTAACCCATCACAAAGAAATTTTACGTGGCTTAATGGCACCTACATGCATGTCACTCTGAGTTTCTAATTCCAGATTATGCTGTCCTTATTCAGACAAAACTATAGATTGAACTTCTCTAGTCTGGCACACTTGGGACCTGACCAGTTCTGAACCAGAGAATTTTCTGGACCAGGTGAGGTCAATATTGTCTAGCAGCATTACCAACACTTCCACTGCTTACTGGGCTATTAGAGGACATTTAGGGGTAAATTAGAGCTAAATAGCAGCACAGAACACTGAGAGCTAGGACTGGTGGTTGTGAACAAACTTTATGGGACCATGGGAAACTTGGCCACACCCATGAAAAGTGGATAACCAGCTAACTAAAATCATTCCAGATGATGGATTTTCCAGATCAGAGAGTGCCAGTCTAGAGAGGTTCAACCTGCACCATAGTCTTCAAAAGTACATATTCCCAAAAATGCCCTGTGTAACAAATGGAGTATATGCTCAGAGCAGTGGAAAAAAAATACATTTGCTTAATGTAACACAATAGTATTCACAAAGACTCAAGCATTAGATTTAAAATCACAACTACCAAAGAAGAAGTGGATCCATTTATATTACTAGTGTTTTGCTGTGACTCTTTTTTTCCTCCTTTACGCCAACATGTTCTTTTGAGGGTAAATTGTGAACGGCACATGGGCTGAGATGTTTTAGAATATTGAATGGGATACACTACAAACTGCTTAGGGCAACAATCTGAGAGATGACTGGCTCTTGGATGGATACAGCAGTGGTGGTGGGAAGCTTATATGCAAGCAATATTCCTGTCCTATTGCATGCCCTGAAAAAGTGCTACTCTCATTTGCAAACTTTAAATCAGGAGAGTTCAAGGACAATTCTCTTTGTGCACATAGCAGTGTGTGTGTTACCCCAGGGTAGTTAGGGAGAACTTCATAGTCCCATGCAAAGTTGGCTAGCAGCCCCACAAGAGGTGGACTTCATCCAAAACATGATGCACTTTGTATATTTCCCTTCTGGTTCAATCCACTAAGGAAAGTATTCTACAGCTCTGCTGAGCTCTAATGCAAGTCAGTAGCTGAATGGCTACTTTCTTTTGTAAAAGAATGAATGAAAAAAAATTACAGAATGGTTGTTAAGCTTTTTGGGGGAAAAATAAAAAAACCCCTCTCTCTAGGTATAATCTCCATCCCACTCTAATTATAACTGATTGCAGATGAAGTGGCAGAAAAGTACTAGTTAAACTGAACCTTCCTGCAGAGAATGCATGCACTGTACTTCTATACTTTGCTCACAAATTCATTACCAACATAAGGCTGCTTCCTGAACTCTGTAGAATTTTTAATGGGATTTCAAGTAATTGGAAGGCAAAGAATAAAACATTTTATGGGCTTTTTTTTTTTTTACACATTTGTAAAGAAGTAGGCATATTAGCAATATCATGTCACCTGCAGCTTCACATTTCTATGAAAGAGTGTGGCTTATAGCAGGGCATTGTTAAACCTAGAGCACTGCAAAATATCCATGGTTTGTATTGTATTTAATACATTATTTTTGCTTTATATCACTATCTAACATTGACATAGAGAGGTAAATTTCACCAAGTTAGGTACAGATTTCAAGGCTGTTCACGTCAGAATCTGGCCCACTTTCTATTGCTAGACTGATTACACATGGATTGTATGTTCAGGGCATGGAAAACTCTAAGAATGCGTCTACACTGCACCCTTACCTTGAAATAAGCTACACAATGTGTGGTACACAGATTGCATAGCTTGTTTTAAGGAAATTTTAATATAAAGCACTATTTCGAAACGTGCCTTAACTTTCGTGGAATGAGGTTTACAGGGATGTTGGAATAGCAAGCCCATTATATTTTGAAATAGTGGGTGCACTCAAAAGACCTGGAATAGCTATTTCGGGATACTTCTGGTATCCCGAAATAGCTCCGCAGTGTAGACATAGCCTTAGAGACATAAAAAACAGCACTAAGATAAAACTAGGCAAGAAAAGAAATGGTGTACAAGAAAAAGTGAGATGTTCTTTCTTCCTTCACTAGCCACCTTTTACATCCTCTTTCTCTTCCACTCTTTTTTTTACATTGGCCTAAAAGTGTGTGAAAAACATGGGTGTAGCATAGTCATCAATACTTTTGGACTCTGAGAAAATGTCCCCATGCCACCTGCCACTGAAATCAGGGAAAAGTTTTACTTACTTCAATGAGAATTGGATCAGTCACCCAAAGTGAAGAATTTACTAGGGACGCAATGCTAAGTGTGAAATCTAGTACTTAGCAAATTCACTCTAAAGAATCACCTTATATTTGCAGTTTTTATTTGAGTTTTATTATTAGAAATTAATTCAGTTTTACATTGCTGTCTTTCAAACAGTCTTCAGATTTGACCAATTTATTGTTTAGTTTACGATTAATTGCTATAAGAAAGTTACCAAAATATCACATTCTCATTATTCATTACATAAAGTCAGACTGCTCATCAACTCATGCCGAATAGCATAGCTCCCTGAATAGTTTCTTTCATTACAATAGCACATCTCACATAGTAAAGTACTATTCATGGAGAATAAGAAAGGCAAAATCTGGTCCATAATGATTAGGTTATTTGGATCTGGTTTATTTAGTTCCTATTTCCTTTGCACAGTTAACAATTGTGACAACTCCCTAACCTGAAACAAATACTTTCCAGCATCCACACATCACACCTACATACATTTACCCTGGAACCTACTTCTGCAACAAACCCCATTGCCAACTCAATCAACATATCTATACAAGCGACACCATCACAGAACCTAACCACAGACACCATCAAAGGCTCATACAATTGCACATCCTCTAATGTGAATTTATCCCAAAGAATGATACTGACAGCCTGAGGATGGCTCTGTACCCAGCCCCCCTCAACACTTGGAAAAGATTACCACGGTCTTTTCTCTCAATGGTGGTAGCAAGAAAGGGAAATTGGCTCAGTGATCTCTCACTGGTCCAATGGGGATTTCCAGAACCCCTCAGGAAGAAATGACAGTCTCTACAAAGAGGAGATATCAGAACAAAGGTTTCCTCAGCTGCAGCTACTATGGCACAAGCTAGCTTAGGAACAAGGCATGCACAAATTCAGCTTTAAGTCTCCTCTCTGCTGTCCCAAAGTGAGTGGACAGTGCACTGGAGTAGTCTCCATGCATACATTAGCACACTTTTCAGGATGTTCCACATTATACTTACCAATGGCTCTAGAGGCTTTTATAGCAGCCAAAGCTCAGTAGGAGGTAGGGGAGATAAAACCATCTCCTAGAGGCCATCCCTGAGGAAGACAGCAATGCAGGAGCTCTAATGCCAGCTCTATATCTCTGGAGACAATTCTCCCAGATGTCTACATCAGCTTTAAGTTTGCCTTGTGTCAGTGTTCAAAACTCAGTAGGAATCTGGGCCAGCATTTTTTGTAATCAGTGTAACCTAATGGACTTGCTTTTGAGATTGATCAAGAAACCTCCACATATCAATAACTAAATGAAATCCTATCCCCATTCTATACAGGTATTAATAGTAAATACAGCTACTTATGAGTACTTGACTGAAAGAATTCCTTTTCTTTCCTCTAAAGGCAGCTGCACAATAGGTTTTACTGTGAATTTATGTTTCAAAAGATTTTTGAAAGCACTCTCAGAAGTATCATGAGACTATGAGAGAAGGAAAAGACTATGGGCAACTGGAAGGAATGTTCTTATTTCTCACACACACACACACAGAGGGGGAGAGAAAGGGAGAGAGAGAGCAGCTAAGGATTCAGAAGCTGACAGCCTCCGCTAGTCCCTGAGCAAGGTGGGGGTAGGGGAGGGCTGGCTCTGCAATCCTGGAAGAGGCATGGCCTCAGGATCAGGGGCAGGATCAGAGGCAGCCCACCCTCAGCACTGCATGGAGCACATCATGCCCCCACCCCCTGCGCCCCGCCAAGCTCTCAGAGCTGGATGGGGTATACCGCTCAGAGTATCCCTAGTGATATAAAGGGCCCAGGCTTCTGGATGCTGTCCCTACTGCAGTAGCAGTTGTGGCAGCCAGAAACCCCAGACCTGTTTGTCTTGCTGGGCCCTGGGGCAATTGCCTCTTTGTCTTCTTCCCACTCCTCCAATAACGTGCCTGAAGAGAGATGATAACCTATGTAATAATTGCCGAAAGTGGACACCAATGCAGGAGAGAAATTTGAGGTGAGAAAAATAGGATAAAATTAAGAAAAGACAAATGTGAAACAACTTGAAGGGGAAATCCCTTTGTTGTGAGATCTGTTTGCATGTAAAAAAACCTCCCCCGCCCCGCCCAAAAACATGGGAAACAAGCGGATTAGATTGGATGAAGACTAGAAAGAAACACACAAGGAAAACAATCCTGCCACGGCCACGGAACATGGGTGTTAGGTATAATGGGTTGGGGAAGCTAAGCTTCCTGAAACAGGATGCAGCACATCTCTCTCTGAAGGTTCGTGACTTAGCGTCATCACCAAAAGCATGCCTGCGCTCTGGCCCCACCCATGGTCCAACCTGAGGCCCCATTCCCACATCCCTCTGCCTCCATGGCCCCACCTGCAATGCTCCTCTTACTGTCCTCTAGTCTACCTCTTTTTTCTGTGGTCCTTCTGCTCACTGCTCATGTTCCTCTGCCCTTTTCCCCTGCACCAACCCCATCTGCCTCTTTCACTTCTCCACTGTTTCACCTGTGGGGCCCAGCCCATGCCCACATCTTGCCCTTCTCCATCCTTTCCCCCATGGTCCCTCCCCATCTGCCACTATCTCTTCCTCACTGCTATCCCTGCAGCCCCACCTGCCATTTGAATCTCTTCATCCTCTGAGAAGGTAGAGACATGTACAAGTGGTTGTCATGTGGGCCCAGCAGGAGAAGGAGCACCAGAAGCACAGGCAGAGTGGGGCCAGCTCAGGAGAGGGGATGCAGAAGCATGAGCGGCAGATGAAGGGCTGAGCAGGGGCAGGAACTACACAGGGACTTGGGGCAGCTCACAGGATGGGATGTTAGACTGGTGGCACATCCCACTTCAAGGGAGCATCCAACACTTAGGCAGAGCCCCTTCAAAAGTGGAAGTCATGTGCCATCCATGCTGAGCACTAACGAGTACCCAATTTTACAGACACAGCTTGCACGTGGTGAATGAAGTTGGTGAGAGTTGCTCTGCAGAATCAAGTACTGGGACCTTTCAACAATCAACATGATTACATGAATGGTCATAGTAAACTTGGTGACAGATTCTGGCCTCAGTTCCAGTGGTGTAAGTTGGTGAATTTTAATGAATTTACATCTGTGCAACTGCAATCAGAAGCAGGTCCTCAGGCTAAAACTGTGTTAACTGAAGATTTTTTTTTTAAATCAGAACACAGATATTCCATACAGCGTGTGGCCAGGGCACAGTCTTAGCTCACAGAACTGCTAACCCTTATCTGAACCTTCCACTAAAATTCCAGTTAGTATAATTGAAGGGCTCAGCATATTTAATTTTGACAGAGTTTAGACTGACCACCTCTCGACTATAAATTCTAACTTTTGATAGCTGGTCACCTTGGTTTTCTGTACTTTGCAGAATTGGAGAGGATTCTGTGCAAAGAGTAGATTTTACTGCTGCAAAGCTCCACTCACTACTAGCAATCTTCCACTTCCAGAAGAAGGAATCGAAAGGTGAGAATGTTGCTGAATATAAATAGGAATAAAGTGCATTATAATTACAAATCTGGCTATCCGATGTACAGCTCTAAACCCTGAAATGATAGGCTGACACTGTCATCCCAGCCCAGACACCAATTACAATTACATCTAACTGAGGCCACTGAGCCAGACAGAGGAGGGGGCTGGCTGTTGAAAGCCGCACCTTCTCAGGATTCATCCCCCAAACTTCCAAGGAATTTCATTCTGCAAATTATCAGTGGATTGCCCAAGCTAAATAATTAATGTTTAAATAAGGTGCATGAGATTATTCCTGAGTGGTGGGGGGAGGAAAATGGGAGGGAAGGATAGAGAAGAAAAAGGGTAAATAGATGAAGCCTGTTTTACCTGTCACTCAGACAGAGAAGATATTTGCATTCCTACAAGAAATGTGCCTGTTTCCTCCCTTAGGAGGTTGCACAAGGCTTTTTCTGATCACTATTTGATCCTGCAGATGTAAATAAATAGAGAGACAGGATGGTGATGGGTCACAGTCCACATCAGAAACAAAGAAAACATCATTTTCTTCATAAACAAGAGTATATTCAGCAATGTCAGAATGCAAGAGTGCTGTTTTGATCTTATTAAGAGATTTGCCTGTTCCTAAACTCAGCTTGCACTGCAAAATCAATTTGTGAGCTCATTACATAAATCCATATTAAACTATTTAGTCTATATTTAACACTATAACAAGGGATAGTCAGGGTGAATTAAGTAGATTTTATTTCTATGTGGCAGAGAACCAAAGCTTGCTCTTCCTCTTTTAATTCTTGTTGAGGCTCTGATCTTTTGCAATACTGACCACATTTTTTATTGCCAGTAAAAGGAGACAGACAGGCAGACAACCACAATAAAAGGAAAACTCTGACGACCTTCTATAATTGGATCTTTAAGTGCTAATCAGATCAACATATAATGGTCCACAGGGGGATACTGACAACATATTTTTGCTATCTTATGCTAATGCTCTCCATGTCATCCTGATACAACAAAGTACATCAATGTTGCAATACTGTCCTCAATCTCTACGGAACAAACACATTGCAATATTATACCATATATATGGAGCATATGGGCATTTGTTAAATCAGTGGAAGACAAAAAGTCTTTTCATGCCTATCTAACCTATTATGGAAAAAGATGCAGCATGCTCATTTCACAAGGCAGAACTTTTCCATCAATTATATTTTCGAAATAACTCTATATCAGTGGGTTCCCATGATAGGCATTACGATGTGAATAGGAGTTGGAACCCTGAAATCTGCTGGGTAAATGCCGCTGATTGGTGATGACCTTGTTAATCCATCAGTATGTGAGAGAAAGGAATATGACCCTCTGATGAGCTGGGGGTAATAATGGAGCTGCATGAAAATTTTACAACAGTACCTTTCTTGGTGGAGAATTTGTTTTTAATTAACTGAAAACATTTGCAGACAGTGTCTGCTTTCTTTGCAAAAAAAAAAAAATCAGTTTTTCACTAGCAGGTATGCCAACAGAGGGAGCAAAAGGAGTAGTTGCCCCAGTAGCCGGTGATACAAATAGGCCTGGTGTCCCAGCCACTTCTATGGCAGCCCTGGGCATTGTAAATCATAAGCTGACGACCCCGGACACAGAGGGGAATGAGTGGGGCCAACAGAGGAACAGAAGCTGGAATAGGAAGTGGTCCTAGGAACAACTGCAGGAGCACCTACCCTACCCACTTTGCTGCACATTTTGAAATATTGTTTCATTTGGTCACAAGTTGGAACCTGGTGAAGTAGGAGGGTGTAGGTTCCCCTACCCCTGGCTTTTGACTCTAGCCACAGAGTGACACAACCACCGATCCCCAGCTGCTAGTTTGACTCTTGCCACCGGGCAACATGGCCATGGAGTCCCATCTCTAGGCAACTTGGCCCACTGTATCATCATTAGGTGGTATTTCCAGGCACAGCCAACAAAGCTCTGCCTCCTGACACCTTGTGGATGTCATTCAATCTATACTGTTAGTTCCACATCTGTGGAAAGGAGATCAAAATTTTCCATACCTCAAATGGGTATTGTGATGTTAAAATCAAATTAATGATTATGAGGCAACCACATATGATGATGATAAGAACTATATGATGAAAAGAACCTTGGTATTATCTTAGTTATCTCAACAGCCAACCCTTGGGTATATCTGATGTTATGTAGCACATGGAAACTTTATTTGGATCAGGACTGAAATTCCACTTTCTCGTAGCTCTATTTACATGAAATTTTATCATGTGTTCCAACCTAATTAGGTAGCTAGTTTAAGCTTTTATTTTATACAAGGGGCACGGTCTTAAATCTGTGCAGTTCTCAGCTAAGATGATTATTATAGCAGGGCTGACAATTATACTGTCATCACTATACATACAGGACAATTAGAAGTAGAGGGATAGCACAGATCTGAAGATTTTCCCCACCCACGCATGAGGGAAATGTGGTCCCTGATCTCCGATGGCAGATACAATATCAAGTTCCCTAAAGGGACAGTTAGGCCAGGTCCACAGTTCTGGGGAAGGTCAACTTAAGATACACAATTCCACCTATGTAAAAAACGTAGCTGGAGTCAACACACCTTATGCCAAGCTTTGGTACCATTCTTACAATGGGAGTGCGATGATAGAAATGATCCCATCAAAGCCTTTTACTCCTCGTGAGAGGAGGAGTACCAGCACCAACGGGGGTGTCCTCAGTGTTTGATTTAGTGAGTCTTTACTAGACCCGTTAGATCGAACACCGGAAGATTGACGACTGCAACGTCGATCTTCTGGCTAGTGGAGATGTGGCCTTAGTCTAATTTGCAGAAGCTCCTCACTTCCTTTAATAACTCTGCTCGTCCTGACTGCAGTTATTTCACAGGTGTTCCACACGCCCCTATATATATAGTCCATCTCCATGGCCTGGATCCCCCAATCCACCTTAGATTAACATACCTTCACAGCTGACCAGGGCAAGGTGCATTAGACCATTGCTAATGATCCTGAGCACTTGTGGAATGCATTTCATTCTCAAATATTAATTCACCCTTCCAAGGCTAGATGGTTTCCTCTAAAATTCAGTACCAATCCATAATATTTTCTTTCATTTTATACAGTATAGAATGACGCTTACGTACACCCAGTCATATGTTGTGAACAAATGCACCGCCAGCTCATGATCAAGCAGCATCCTAAATGGACCACTTGTGTGACTGCACGGTCTCTTTTTCTAAATCTTTTAGAGTCAGGGAGCAGAGCCAGCAATTGAACATTACTGACAAAAAATGCCTAATGATCAGCTTGCTGTTTCCCCACAAACAAAACATGCACAGACATGTCTAAGCCTTTCTTGCCTTTGAACAAACGGCAACTCAAAGGAAAGGCTTCCAGCTTTAAATCCTTCCTTCCTTGTTGTGAGGATGACAGGCTAGCTTACAAGTTATAAAACCAGCCAGTTCTCGGACAGCTTACAATGAATGTTGTGATCTTATTACAATGGGGCTTAGCACTGCACCTCCATCTAAGCTTCCATTAGAAACTAGTACCATTAAGACAAAGTGGAGAGTTAACTCTTACATTAAATTTCCAAGGCTGACACGTGGCATGTAAAATCAGAACCCCAGCACACAATTCAAGTAAGCAAAATGCTGTGGTAAGCACATAGCTCTAGCCTAGAAGGAAAGAAGCAGTTTGGAGTAAACAGGTCTATCCATCTGAGATAGTTACATGACTCACACCTCCATTACTAGAGTGCCTCTTAATCTTTATTTGAACTATCCTCATCACTCTTGTGAGGTAAGGAAATACTATTATTTTACAGTCTGTGGTAGACTTGCCAAATCCTGGTTTGCCAAATCCAAACCCAGTGTCATAGTCACTGAATTATTCTTCCCCAGTAAGTAGGCTGGGGAATGGAAAAGAAGAGCCACATCTGGAAAGAAATGGAGTCCATCTTTGCAAGGATCACCAGAGTCCCAGAACAGCAAGAACTACCATGGCTGTGCAATTTTTTAACTACTTTTTTAAGCCTACAGAAATTCCTCAGCAAAAACTGTAACCCCCTGGAATTAAGGATGAAAAATACAGTGACTGGAGTACACTCACTGAAAGAAAGAAAGAAAGAAAGAAAGAAATTTCAGATTAAGATTTCCACTTTAGAAAAAAAAAATGCACAGCTGATACCAGACAAAACACTTTACCTGATTAATCTAATGTCAGACACAAGGCAGGTGAATAAAGTGTATTGTCTCACCCACCTTGTCTGTCTAATATCCTGGGACCAACATGGCTACCACACAACCACATATCACATAAAGGCACTCCGACAATAACCAGAAACGCCAAGATAACTTCATCTATCCAAAAGTTTACCCAATGTTATTCTCAAAAACATTGCTTGCATCATGGGGTTCAAAAAGCAAAAAGTTCAAGTTTTGCCCACTTCAAAATGTTTTGGTTTGTTTTTGTAAAGTTTATCTTTATGTTATCATAGCATGGCTTTCAACTATGTGAGTTTGTTCTGAGAAAATTGAAGTAACATTTCTTTCACTGAAGTAAGTGATGGAATATTTTAATCTCAAATCTAGGTTAATTTACCTGGAAAGATTAAAAATGATCTGGACAAAACTCTTAAAGGTTGATTTCTTGAACTTGAAAGCAGTTTAGAGCTCAGAGTTGCCCATTACCATTTTGCATCTATAAATGCTTGCCAATTTAATTGTTCAAATTACTGGGTGGAAGTCACTTATGCACCCTAGCCTCCATATATAATCTTTAATCTATAATCTGGTACAAAATGAAATAATAGTCTTGTTGACAGATTGCTGTAATTATGTGTGAATCCTTGTTTAACCAAAACACTCTATTTCTTCACAAGACCATCACTGAAATTTCACATTTTTATAGTTGCCTACTGTTATTTTCAAACATGGGTTCCATATTTAAGCACTCACGATAGCACTGAGGCACACAAAATGGGTTTCACCCTTTTGATCAATTAATCTTTGTGCAGGATAGGTAGAATATTAAGATTTCAGGAACACTATGATTGTTAAGAGGGAATCTTGTGCTTTGTTTAAAATCCCCATCCCCTCTCCAAAAGTTTCCAAATGTGACTGTGTAAATTGGGGTGCCACACTTAACATTTAACCAGAGACCCATTTTATGTGCCTAGGTTTCCATTTAAGTGCCTTGATATATGCACCTCTGCTTGAAAATTGAGATCCAGTTGTGTCACTTCTCCCTTTCAAAACAGGTTAGCAGGATAACAATCTCCACAATGATTTCTCTGAAACATATGCTGGCATCACTGCTTGAGTCACATTTACCTCTACTAAATGTCAATAGCATTTCAGCAGGGATGTCTATAGCCGTTTGCTTTTATCAGTTTGTTTTATTTCTTCTCTTCTTGTTCTTTTTTTTCCTTTCACTTTACAGTCAGCACTGAATACCTTGCAGAAGTTAAATGTTCTGTTTATGTTTAATGTACACTGATGCATCTGGCCGTCCTTTAAGCACTTACTTATTTGATACCTTGAGCAAAAGATACAATGACTATTATAGCTTCACTGTGTACTTGAATTCCTTTGTTTGTGAGTAAACATATATCACATGTATAATGATATCTTTGTTCTTCACCTGTAATTTAATATAAAGCTAAAAAATTAACTGCATAATATTATATACACATTGTTTCATCTATGCAATCAGAAGTCTGCAGTTCACAGGATGGGGAGATAAAACAAACCCATCAGCCTTCTCAGTGCATATTACTTTTGAGAATTGCCACATTCAGAGATGAGTGGAAACAGATGGATAATTGTTAGAGGCAGGTAGCAGTAAACATAAACAATTTGAACTCGCTAAATTTAACTGACTATAAACTATTAAGGTTTAGCTAAAAGTCGACTCAGCAATTTGTAGGGATTTTTGTCTCTAGTGTTAGATAACTATGTAATATGCTATACTACTGTAAATGAGGACATAAAATGCCAAGGTTGTTGCGCCAAACCCGAATGAGCAACTATTAGATGAGTGGTTCAAGGAAATGTTTGTTTTGCACACAAAAATGCTCCATGTCAAATGAGGCTTTGAGGGGTATAACAATTTCATCATCCACATGTTTGTTAACCCCAAAACATTTTTTTTCTCTTTCAAGGTTGAAATTAAATGGGGGGGGGCAAGGGCCCTGAATTTATAGTAAAATTTCCCATATTAACTGATAATAAGTACACTTAATTGTCTGCAAGTAACTAATCTGAGACTAGGAAGTACATTATTCTCCATACTCATAGTTAGCCAATTCAGTGCTATTACCGTAACAAATTAAATTCTAACAGATTCTGAAGTGTTAGGACTAATTGTGCAATTATTCATTCCATCTTGTTATTCTTCTGAAGTTACTGTGTAATGTCAATATACAATAAGGGATATTATAATTATCACCATTTAATACAACATGCAGCAAATTGCCTTTTAGTTTTCCCATGAACTATTATATGTTATTTTGATATATTAATTTATTAAGAAAGTAAAAAATAATCCGTTGGATTCTATAGCTAGGTTTAAAAAAGAACAATCAATTTAATAGAAAATATTACCTTTTATAATCATTTTAAAATTAAACTAACTGAATATAATTTAATAAATAAGACTTTCCCTGTTAAGCTATAGACAGGAGAGCTTTCCTAAAAGAAGAAGTTACTCACCTTCATGTAGTAATGATGGTTCTTCAAGACGTGTCCCTGTGGGTGCTCCACTGTAGGTGTTGGGCTCATCCCAGCGCCGCAGATCGGAGACTTTTAATAGCCATTATTAGTCGGGCCGTGCATGCACAGTCAGCATCTCGTGCCATTTGCGCCCTTAGATCGTCGTGTGTGGCACGGCTCCCACCAGTTCCTCTCACCGCCTGGTCATCTGAAACAATAAAAGACAAGGCTCCGGAGCGGGGAGGAGGGAGGGACTTGGAGCACCCATGGGGACACATCTCGAAGAACCGTCATTATTGCATAAAGGTGAGTAACTTCTTCTTCTTCAAGTGGTCTCCGTGGGTGCGCCACTGTAGGTGACTACACAGCAGTACTCTGGATGTGCTCCAGAATCAAGGATTATCAGTGACCGAAAGTACTGCTGAAGCCACTGTCGAGTCAGTGGCCCAACGCTGCACTATTGTGTAATGATTCATAAAGGTGGTACTGGAAGACCATGTGGCCACTCAGCAGATGTCAGGCAGCGAGACACCCCTAGCAAAGGCAGTTGACACAGGAACAGCCCTGGTGGAGTGTGCTTTCAGTGCATCCTGAAGGGATTTGTTGCGAATAGAGTATGCGGTAGTGATGCACAATACAATGAGCTTTGAAACATGCTGAGAGGACAAAGGGCTGCCCTTAGATTGGTCTGCTACGGATACTAATAAGTGATCCATTTTATGCCAGTCTCGCGTCCTGTCAATGTAGAACGCAATAGCTCGATGCATGTTGAGAGTGTGGAGTAGCGCTTCTCGCGCGGATGCATGTGGTTTCAGGTAAAAGGAGCGAAGAAGAATTGGTTCATTAACATGAAACCAAGAGCAAACTTTAGGGATGAAGGCAGGGTAGGCACGTAGAACAAGTGAGTCTCTATTGAAGACTGTGAAGGGTGGCGTTGCCATCAGCGCTGCTAGTTCGCTAACCCTGCGCACCGACGTGATAGCCAAAAGAAAAATGACCTTCATGGTGAGCATGGAGAGAGCCGTCATGGCCATTGGCTCAAAGGGTGGGTACATCAAGGTGTCCAACACCAGGTCTAAATTCCAGGAGGGGGGTTGGAGTCTACATGTGGGCTTGAGGATCATTAGGCCCTTTAACAGTCTCTTTGTCAATGGATGAGCAAACACTGAGCTCCCGTGAATGGTCTCATGGAAGGCACTGGTTGCTGATAAATGCACTCAGAGAGTGGCGATGGAAAGACCAGCTTGTTCAAGAGAAAGGATATAATTGAGAATCTGGTGCATTGTGTGTGGCTCGATGTGGCTATCCACACACCAAGCTGCAAATCTATTCCACTTAGCCAGGTAAGTCGTTCTCGTTGAGTCCCTTCTGCTATGCAACAGTACGACCTTTACCCGATCCGAACAGAGGTGTTCTTCCACTCTGAACCAGCTAGGAGCCATGCTGTTAGATGCAGGGTCTCCGGCTTGGGATGCAGCAGAGAGCCGTGGTTCTGAGACAGGAGATCTGGAAGGAGGGGACAGCAGACGCGGTGGTTGTAGGGACATCCGGTTGAGGAATGGGTACCATGGTTGTCTCGCCCAAGCTGGGGCTATGAGAATTACTTGGGCTGAGTCTGCATTGATTTTCTCCAACACTCTCAGTATGAGCACCGTAGGTGGAAAGGCAGATATCTATCCCATCGGACTAATAGTGCATCTCCGAGAGACCTCTTGCCCATGCCCACCATCGAACAGTACTGATGACATTTCCTGTTGTCATAGGTAGTGAACAGGATACCCCCAGGAATGGAAAATGTCCCAGAGAACATCTGAGCGGATCTCCCATTCATGGTCGTGTGGGAAGTGCTTTCTGAGAGTGTCCACCATGACACCATTGCTCGTGCCAGGTAAGTCTGAAGCTACTAAAGTGAAGCCGTTTCAGACACACTAATTCCATAGGTAGACTGCTTAAGCACAGAGCAACTGGGAACATGCTCCGCCTTGCCGATTGGCATAATACATGATCGCTATATTGTCCATCAGAACCCTGACAGTTGAACCGGCAATGTGGGGATGGAAGTGCTTGCAAGCCAGAAACACTGCCTTGAGTTCCAGGAAATTTATGTGTAAGGTGGACTCTGTTGTGGACCATCTTCCTTGTATTGACATGCCGTTCATGTGGGCTCCCCAACAAATAAGGGAGGCATCTGTAGTTAGCTGATTCGATGGTTGTTGGCGTCGGAAAGGTACACCCGCCTGCGGATTCTGTGGTTTGGTCCACCAGTCTAGTGACTTGTGGATGAGGGATTACCTGTCTGTGCGTGCTGTGCTTGGTGGGAATATATACGGATGCCAGCCAGTGTTGCAGGCAACGTAAACGGAGTCTCGCATGGTGGACCACGAAAGTGGTGGCGGCCATATGTCCCATGAGATGAAGGCATGTAAGCACTGGTACCGTAGGAGCGGTTGCAATGATGGTAATTAGATCTTGCATGGCTTGGAAGCCCTTGTGTGGTAAGTATGCCCAGGCTGTAGTGGAGTCTAGCCGCGTTCCTATAAAATTTGTGACTTGCGTAGGCTCCGTTGTCAGCTTTTGCTCATTGATGATGAGACTGAGTGATTGGAAGGTGTGTCTTGTTAGCCCAATCATGTGCAATGTCTCTTCCCTCGATCTTCCTTTTATAAGACAATTGTCGAGATATGGAAAAATTATCATGCCTCTGCGGTGCAGATGGGCTGCTACGACCGCCAGAACTTTGGAAAAAACTCTGGGGGCGGCTGCGAGGCCACACAGTTGTATGCGATATTGAAAATGATTGTTGCTTATGGTAAAACGAAGGAATCGTCTGTGGGCTGGGTGTATGGTGATATGAAAATAAACATCCTGCAGGTCGAGGGCTGCGAACCAATCGTCCTTGTCTAACGAGGGTATTATAGTAGAGAGGGTAACCATTTTGAACCTTTGCTTCCTGAGGTGTCTGTTCAATTTCCTGAGGTCGAGGATGGGTCCATTCACTGGGTTTTTTCTCTGTGAGGAAATAACGCGAATAGAACCCTCTTCCTCTGAATTGGGTTGAGACAGCCTCTATAGCTCCTTTGGACAGGAGACAAAAGACCTCTTGACTCAAAAGGTCTTCGTGAGATGGGTCCCTGAAAAGGGATGGGGTTGGTGGGTGGTAAGGACGTGAAGGGGATAGTGAGCTCCGCTCCTATCAATTGCAATACCCTGCAGTCTGATGTAATCTCTGTCCATCAAGCTTGAAAGGGTCATAATCGGTGGTGAAAAAGGTAGGTGACCTGATGAACCGCCTCTGTGCGAAGGACTGGCTGCACGCCCTCGACCAAGCAGCCAAATTTGTTGCTTAGTGGCTGCTTGGTTTGTTGTACGGGCTGGCTGTCTTGCATGGGGTTGATCCAAGGGCCGATGTTGCTGCCTTTGGAAAGAATAATCATATCTTCTCTCATATGAGAAGCATCTTTTGCGCTTAAATGCCAGTGTACATTCCCAAAGTACGGAGCGTTGTCCGGGAACCTTTCCCCAAAAGGAGGATCTCATCCGTCTTCTCCGCAAACAGCTTTTTCCTGTCAAACAGGAGGTCCTCCACATTGCTCTGAAGCTCTTTGGGGACTGCGGCGGAGGCAAACCAAGATTACCTCCTCCTCGCGATTGCTGTCACAGTTGTGCAGGCAGTCGTGTCTGCCGCATCTAGGGTGATCACGATGAATGCAGAAGTGGGGGCCTACAGAAGTACCCCAAAGCCTTATCTCTCTAGCCCTCTTGTACTTCTGCCTTTAAAAGACGCCTCAGAGTCGGGGAGATACTGGAGAAGCTCTGCTATTTTGGCGTAATTATCACAATTGTGATTTGATAATAAAGCGGCATAGTTGGCGATCCGTAAGAGGAGAGCTGCTGATGAATAGACTTTCCTGCCAAATATGTCCAACTTCTTCAAGTCTGGCATTAAGTTCTTGTACTGCGGCGCTTTTGCCCGTTGTTGTGCCTCATCAACCACTAGTGAATTGGGCTGAGGATGATTGAACAAAAACTCCAGACCTTTGGAGGGGATGAAATACTTCTTGTCAGCTCACCTGCAAGTGGGTGGAACAGAAATTGGGGTCTTCCAGATGACTTCAAAAGCCTCACGATGGCCTCATCAATAGGGAAGGCAATCCTCAAGCTCTGTTGTGAATGGAGGTTCTTTAACAAGCAGTACTGTTTGGCTTGAATCTCAGCCAATTGGACTTCCTGAAATTGTGCCACATGCTTAAAAAGCTCTTGGAATTGTCTGGAGTCATCTGGCGGAGACATATCGGTAGAAACACCACCTCATCAGGAAACGAGGATGAGCAGTCTATTGTTGGTGGCTCTGGCCGCTGGTCATCTGCCTCTGATAATTGCCCCTACTCTGGTTCTGAATGTTGGGTCACTGTTACTAGGCTCTGTGGGGGAGGGGTTGGATGGCGCTCCCAGTGCTGCCGAGTCTCCGGTGGTGGGGTGCGACGTGACGGGGACAAATTAGGACATGGAGAGTGATGATATGAGCACTGCCGGTAGTGGTGACTGGAGGAGTGCAACGATCTGCAATGGTGGTCATAATATGGGTGTGAGCGGCATGGCGAGGAGTGCCTAGACGACCTAGCACTTTCATATGACCTGCTGTAAGAGGCGTGGGGCGATCAAATTGGGGAGTAAGAGGAACACGGCGACCATCTGTAGGAGGGAGCCAGAAAATATGACCACCGTCTGTAGTAATCATCCTCATGAGGGTGGGATGGTCGTGCATACAGCGAGTAAGGGCTCCCTCAAGAATAGCGGTAATCTCTAGGACTGTGGTGGTGATATACCCGTTGCAGAGGTGAACAATGTAGTGGAGGCGAGGGTGAGGGCCCAGAAGAGAAAGTAGGAGATGGTGATATGGTACTTCTCTCCACCCTAGATTTGTCCCGCGCTTTCCTTGGTGCCAATAACGGTGCCGAGGTTGGTGGTGCTGGTGCTGGCTGCTCATATTGTGCCTCTGATGGTGCCGGTGATGGTACCGGTGCCATGGTCTGCGCTGAGGCCTTGGCGTCTGTGCCGTGATGCCTCGATGCTGGTTGGTCTGGTGCCGGCCATGATGGTTACAGTGGTGCCAACCGCTCCGGTGGGGTGGGTGACAGAGGTGCCTGTAAGGGACGGGTGTCATTGATTGGCACCAGTGATGGTGTCGGTGACAAGAAAGCAGGTGCCGGAGCCTCCATTGCCTTAGTTTTCGCAGCTGAAAGTGATATGCCTGAGCAGGAGGGAAGCCCCGAAATACCAGGCTTGTCTCCTCTCCTGACCCTAGTGGTAGGATCAACCTGTAACGACCACGTCAGAGATGGCCTTGTCTTTTTATGCGAGGCCTTTTCAGGGGAGGAGGCCCTGCGCTTCTGGGTCACTTCTGGTTGAGTGTTCGTCGGCGGTGCATCCGGCTGCAGCGCCTTGTTGAACAGTAACATTTTAAGGCGCATTTCCCTGTCACAGCAAGCCCTGACCATGAACTTACAACAGTGGGTGCACTTCTGTGGTATATGCGCTTCCCCCAGGCACCTTATGCATGCCGAATGGCCATCAGAGGCCGACATTGCCTCACGACAACAGGTGCACTTCTTGAACCCGGGAGATCCAGGCATTGTTCTTACCTTATAATTCCCTTGTTATATGTGTGTGTGTGTGTGTGTGTGTGTGTGTGTGTGTATATATGTATATATATATACAGGGCTTGACAAATGGCGGCGAGCCCCGCTCGCCAGCTGTGCAGTTTGGCGCGCTGCGCATGCGCTGATCGCGCTGCGGCGCCGTACCGGGCTAAAATCTACTCACCATGGGTGAGTAGATTGCCCTGATTGTCCAGCCCTGTATGTGTGTGTGTGTGTATGTGTATATATATATATATATATATATATATATATTTTGCTTTGGCAAGCGGCCGCAAGCGGCCTAGAGAAGCAACAAAGCCGCGAACAGGGGGTTGTTTTTTTTAAACCTACTAAGAACAAAGAACTTGGAATGCAGTTAACTTATTTACAACTATATATTTACAGGACGGATCAGTTTTTGTTCTTCTGTGAGGAGAAGAGGAGAGCTCTGTCTGCAACCGAGGACGGTTGAGAGGAACTGGCGGGAGCCAGGCTGTGAGCGACGATCTAAGGTGTGAGACGCTGACCGCACATGCGCGGCCCGGCTAACAACGGCTATTGAAAGTCTCTGATCTGCGGCGCTGGGACAAGCCCAACACCTACAATGGAGCACCTATGGGGACCACTCAAAGAAGAACTTTGTGATTTTAGAGGAAGGAGGATTATAAAATTCAATTTGAACCTTAGTGTTTTCATCTGTATTATATTCTAAATTTGAATTTTCAGAGTTGTCTAAGTGACTGAGGAACCTCAGTCCTACCAACTTTTAATGAGACTGAAGTGCCTAAGCAACGTAAATACCTTTTGGAAATGTTAGCCTCAGCACCATTTTCAGAAATGTCTTAGGCTCCTAAATTTATATTGGGCCCATTACTGTTGTGTCTGAGCATCTCACAATCTTTACTAAACCCCCTCTAATGTAAGGATGTGCTAATATTCTTATTTTCAGATGGGAAATGGAGACATAGCAACATTAAGTAATTTGCCACAGTCACCGAGGAAGTCTGTGTCACAGCTAGAACTGTATCCAAGGTTTCCTAAGAGCATAGCTAGTGCCCTCACCACTGGATCAAGTGTCCTCACTAAGCCACTTTTCAAAATGGACTCTGGAAATTGCTCCTTGTGATGGCCTTCTATATCCTAATGCTGGCATTCCTCAGCAAGGCTCACATCTTCCATTAGGCTTTTAGCCACTGATATTTTAGGCTGGGCTCCATCTCAGGGCAAATTAAGCAGAAGTGCTAAAAAGCATTCAGCATTTTTGCATGGTTTCATTGTAAATTCACGGGCATGACATTACAGTGAAGGCCACCATAAAATACATAAACAAAATGTATATTTATCATTATTATTCCTGCTGATGTGGTATTTTCAGTTTGAACAGCACACCAGTTATGCACACAAAGGCAATCAGGTCTCATGATGGTGCAGGAAGCCATTCCTCACCCCATTTTTGGTTTCATACAATTTGCTATATGCTTTATATTATTTTTGGCTGTCACCTTAAGTTTCAGTCAGTAGCCACTGTTGGAGGCAGGATTCCAGGCTTGATGATGATATACTAAATTCTTAATACAATTGCCATTGATTATTATATCTCTTGAAAGATTGACCCTAGGTGTCAAAAGTGACCAGCAGTGGTCACAAACCACACTTCTGAGAGCTCTCCTGTAATTCCCACTTCTCCTCCTCTACCCCTTATATCTGGCTAACTTATAGGAAACAGCACTGTAAACGTTGCTAGTCCCTTTGCCAGACCCGCCAATGGAGGGGAGGAGGGACAAAGAAAGCAACTGCCCCAGATTTCCGTGATTCCAAAGAGCCCAGGGCTTCTGGCACTCTGGGTCCTTTCAATCATTGCCAAAGTGTTCCAAGTGACTATAATGGCTTTGGGGGTCTAGCACAGTGCTCTCCGGGAGGCACTGAGAGCTGGCTACCCCAGCCCTTCCCTTTTTTCATGAGGCCCCACCCCTTCTGGGAGTATGGAGCAGAGCCCCACCCACTCTGCCCAATGTAGCTGTTGGCTCTGCTACCCTTTTTAAATCACAGATGACAAACTCCAGTTCATTCTTCCTCCCTCTGAGGAAAAATGTGAGAATATCTCTGTTAATATGTTGTTCTGGAGAAAAAAAGAGGGGGAAACTGAGCATAAGGTTAAAAACAATGAGATCGGGGTAGATGTAGCCTCATGATTCAAAAAGTACCCTACACTAAATTGCCAAGGGGGCACAAACCAGCTGCAGCAGCACAGCAGCCCTAAAGCTGACCTAGTTAGAAGGCTCAGAAGGAGGAGAGGAGAGAGAGCTTGAGCATGGTGGCTTCTGTCCCCTGGGCCTGGGCCTCACTTCCCAGGTCAGAAATCGCAACCTGGCACATAGGGCTACAGTTCCACTCAGGTTTGTCCCGGCTGCCCTCCATCATGGTTTGAGTGAATGGCATTGCAACCTGGCACACAGGACCACAACAACACTCACTCAGATGTAGCCTGGATGCTCCTCTTTTGTGACTTGGATCTCAGGGTCACAGTGCCACTGGGTTTGGTCCCGATGCCCCTTTGCCATGACAAAGATGTGGCCAAATCAACTGCGAGTGGCGCTGCAACCCTGTGTTCCAGGTCACATCATCCCACAGCTGATGGGAGAGCAAAGTGGGACAGGCTCGCTCTCTACTCCCCTCTGACCAAGAGAAGTATATGTTTGCCTGTTTTGTTGTTGTTGCACCCTTGGTTTCATGATATTTTGGCTTCAATTGAATCCATATACCCATGCGAAAGCTACCCCAGAGTGAGATAGGAGAGGGGAGGAGACTAACAGAACCATAAACTCTGCTGATAAATACGTCACACACACACACCAACCAACCAAAACAAAAGAGAAAGCAAAAAATCCCTTCCATCTGATATAAAAGTGACCAGAAATGAATGAAGGCCAATTAGTGGCCAATAATGTGCATGTTCTTCACTTCCCTGTAAATAACAAATCACGTCAAACCAATCTGATAGCTTTCTTTGATAGCATAATGAGTCTTATGGGTAAGGGAGAAGCGGTGGACATAGTATACCTAGACTTTAGTAAGTCTTGCATGATATTCTTATCAATAAACTAGGCAAATACAACTTAGATGGGGCTCCTATAAAGTGGGTGCATAACTGCCTGGATAACCATTCTCAGAGAGTACTTATTAATGGTTCACAGTCATGCTGGAAGGGCATAACAAGTGGGATTCTGCAGGGGTCTGTTTTGGGACCAGTTCTGTTCAATATCTTCATCAACGATTTAGATATCGGCATAGAGAGTACGCTTATTAATTTTGCAGGTGATACCAAGCTGGGAGGGGTTGCGACTGCTTTGGAGGATAGGGTCATAATTCAAAATGATCTGGACAAACTGGAGAAATGGTCTGAGGTAAATAGGATGAAGTTTAATAAGGACAAATGCAAAGTGCTCCACTTAGGAAGGAACAATCAGTTTTACACATACAGAATGGGAAGCGATTGTCTAGGAAAGAGTACTGCAGAAAGGAATCCAGGGGTCATAGTGGACCACAAGCTAAATATGAGTTAATAGTGTGACACTGTTGCAAAAAAAGCAAACATGATTCTGGGATGCATTAACAGGAGTGTTGTGAGCAAGACATGAGAAGACATTCTTCTGTTCTACTCTGCACTGATTAGGCCTCAGTAAGAATATTGTGTCCAGTTCTGGGCACCACATTTCAAGAAAGATGTGGAGAAATTGGAGAAGGTCAACAGAAAAGCAACAAGAATGATTAAAGGCCTAGAGAACATGACCTATGAAGGAAGACTGAAAAGATTGGGCTTGTTTAGTTTGGAAAAGAGAAGACCGAGAGGGGGACATGATAGCAGTTTTCAGGTATCTAGAAGGGTGTCACAAGGAGGAGGGAAAAAATTGTTCTCCTTGGCCTTTGATGATAGGACAAGAAGCAATGGGCTTAAACTGTAGCAAGGGAGGTTTAGGTTGGACATTAGGAAAAACTTCCTAACTGTCAGAGTGGTTAAACACTGGAATAAATTGCCTAGGGAGGTTGTGGAATCTCCATCTCTGGAGATATTTAAGAGCAGGTTAGATAGACCTCTATCAGGGATGGTCTAGATCAGGGGTTCCCAACCTGGGGTACGCGTACCCCCCAGAGGGTACGAGAAGCTTGTCAAGGGGGTACGGGGAATATTTGGTAAATAACTAGATTATCCTAATTGAAATATTCCAAAAGCAGTAGTGTTAGTGAAAAAAGTTGTGGATTCTAGAGTCCAGATTTTATTTCCTTTCATATTGAATAGAGGGTACGGGTAGGTTTACTAAAAGCCAAAGGGGTAGAGGGACCGAAAAAGGTTGGGAACCCCTGGTCTAGATGGTACTGGGTCCTGCCATGAGGGTAGGGGACTAGAATTGATGACCTCTTGAGGTCCCTTCCAGTTCTAGTGTTCTATGATTCCCTGAAGACATGGAAAGTCCAAGTGTAACACTGACAAGCAGAACCAAAGCAGCATGAACATGAGCCTCTACCACCTGAGCTAAAAGCCAGCTGGCTCCCAGCTAAGGCCGTAGAGCAAACTCTCTCTGTAAGTGGTTCAAGTGCCACTATATGGCTCCCATGTACACCACACCCAGAAGGTGTGTGGGCTGCACACGCACAAATGAATTTATAACAAAACTCTTGCCCTAACTCCTAAATGCTAATATACACACTTTTGCATGGTATCAGGGTCAAAGAGATTCCTGAGAATGGTTTAAGTCAACCAGAGATCCTTTAGCAGAAGAAAGCAGATTCCCTGATCTAAGACTTATTATGTAGACAAGTTGTGAGATCCTTGCATAGCACTTGTTCTTGAGAATGTTAAAGCCACTATCTGTCAAGCTGGAAATCTGACAATATGAGGAAATATTCACATATAGTGAAGAGGCACATTCTCAGTGGTAAAGTATCAATCATGTGCAATCTGACCTTCTCTGGTGTTTAACTTGCCAATATCTCTTTCCGATTCCCATCTATAGTATCCATTTTAACATATCCTTAAGGGTCAGGACCCAATATATAAGCTATTACTCAGGAAGTGAAGCTTGCTACAAGCTTTCATAATAACCCTCAATGTTCCAGAGTTTGTAATTTAACACTGTGTAGTTACAATTGCTGTACTTTGCCTCTCCCATTTCCAGTAGCAGTGGATGGATAGGCAAATACCAATTATTAAAATATTTCCGATACAGTACATCCTGTGATAGGTTAGATAACAGAAATCCCCTTGGGGTTATCCCCTGCTTTGCTGATCAAGCCACTGACATCCACCTTCCTGCCCTCTGGAACCAAGGGCATTATTTTAGGAGGGCAGTAGCTGTGCGCTCCGGGATGCGGCTTGCTTTTCATCCTGTTCCCCAGAGGCTAAGGGAGTGAGGGGAAAGTGCTTGCATTCTGTGCATGACTCTCACATCCGGAGCACACAGCTGCTGCCCCCAGTATACTCCCAAAATGGCTCCTTTGTCTGGGACTTCCACCACCCTATCCTATGAGTCAGCAGCTCTGGTTTTCCTCCAGCCAAAGCACAGAGTTGGGGTTACCATCCCCCTGTAGTGAGATTTAAGTGATTGCAAGTGAAAACTGTCAGATAAAAGTAATTACTAAATTAAAACAAACAAAAAATGTCATCTAGTTCTAATCCACTATGTTATATGAAAATTCTTACCTTAAACATCTTTTCTTATCTCAGGTAAAAAGCTTCCAGTCAGAGCTGATCTTTATTTACTCTGACCTGAGTCTACAGCTTTTTTAGAGTTCTAGTGTATAGGACAAACTCAACCATTCACAGATGGTTGGTTTAAATACTGAATCATTAAGTATTGGAGGGTATGTCTATACTACCACCCTAGTTCGAACTAGGGTGGCTAATGTAGGCATTTGAAGTTGCAAATGAAGCCCGGGATTTAAATATCCCGAGCTTCATTTGCATCTTCCCGGGCGCCGCCATTTTTAAAAGTCCCCTAGTCTGAACTCCGTGCCCGCGGCTACACGCGGCACGGAGTAGGTAGTTCGAATTAGGTTCTCTAATTCGAACTACCGTTACTCCTCGTAGAACGAGGACTAGGGGACTTTTAAAAATGGCGGCGCCCGGGAAGATGCAAATGAAGCCCGGGATATTTAAATCCCGGGCTTCATTTGCAACTTCAAATGCCTACATTAGCCACCCTAGTTCGAACTAGGGTGGTAGTGTAGACATACCCTGAAGTATCACTAATGGTCCTCATTAGTACAGTAAGAATTATAAACAGATTTATACTTCATATTTCTAACTTCACATACAAGAATGGTCCATGCACAAAGAGAGGATATACACATTCAGCAGATTGTAACATTAAAAGGATAGTCACATGAGGTATTTTATCTAAAGCATCTTTGAGTTATGCATATTTATATTCATAAGCCAATTTTCATAAAGCATGGGGGGCCATGACACATCTTCTTTGTGTAACATAACAAATAGCCCATTTAGTTTCCTGTTGTGTAATTATTTTATGTAATTGATGATTCTTTTGATCTTTCCATTTTCAAGTTAGCTACTTCTTACAATTTCTGAAGATCCCAATGATAAATTATATTCTCACGCATCTATGGTAAAGTACATATCCTTAAGCTAAAGATTTGGCTATTGAGGAATTTATTAAAAAAACACAGCAGATAATTATCCGTTTATGGGAGTTGTTTATTTCGGGATTATATTGGCTAGTTTCTTTATCTGTTCTTGTATACTATGGCGTAAATAACTATCCCACTGCTCCACACTCCCGCAAACTATTTGAAGGATGAATCTGAGCTGATGTTTTTTAAAGTTCTACAAATAATAATTCACTGCCACAAACTTCTCCATTAAGCATCCTGTTCTCTTTATAAAGTATATACTGCAGGCTTTATTCTAGGAAACCTCCCAAGAAGTGCAGCAGATCCGACAGAATGTAGAGGTCCAAAGGCCCTTCTTTAGTGGGAGTAGGAACAAAATGAGGTAGCCTTGGAATTTGGGAGAAGCTGAAGAACCCAGGGGAGCTGAGTTGCAGAAGATGGTAGAGAGAAACATTTTTGAAAAATTAAGAGTTTTTTTAATTGTTTTTCTAAGAGGTTTGTTGGGGATCATTATAAAAGGACAATGATTGCAGCCTTCATTATGGATAGAAGAGCAATCCCTCCAATACATAGTTCAAAGATGTTAAACAAAAAGAAGCTAAATCCAAAATGTATCTTTTTCCAAAATCTCCTATAGCCCCAAAAGACTTTGATTTGTTGAATAATTCATGCATTATAGACCATGTGTATAACATATTTCTGTCTCATACGAGTTTATAATTTAATGTTTAATACAATGCCTCTTGGACTATAATTTCAGCTAAAAGCTATAAAGTTAATTTTCCCAGGAGGCTCACTTGCTTCCCAATGTATAACTAATATATATTTAAATAGCATTTAGCCTCTTATAACCCCGTCTGAAATTCTAGAAGTTAAGGTTGTCATCTGTGTAAACTCACTATCCATTTAGCTGGCATTACTCATTTTGATTGTCTAGTTTCAACTCACCACATCATATTATTTGCATGGAACATAATGTATGAGTCTGAATCAGATCTCAAAATGGTTTTATAGTGGACATTGTTGGTATTGCTCTGGTAAACCAGAAGTAACTACTTCTAAGTCAAATCAGAATCATGTGAACAAGTTTCAGGTTAGTGTAATGACAATAACAAGATTTGGAATCAAAGCAGGATCATAGTAATTAGAAACAGAAAATCTGATTTATCCCCATTCTAGACTCTGACCTATATCTTCAATAGACTAAGTATCAGCTATCAAATAGATGATACATTTAATTATAAATTCATATGTGGCCCAAGAATATTTGCAACTAACTAAAACGTCAGTACCATGGTTTTATGAGCCTTGCAGAGGACAAATGGTCATTTAGTTATCCCCATAAGGCTAATTTAAGAAATAAATATATTATTAATTTATTTACGGGGCTTTGCGATAAGCCTGACCCTGGCTATCAGAACAAGAAACCTCTGTTAGCTCTTTTTCATGTCTTGGATTCTGTTCACTCAAAATTGATGGATACAAAAAGGAGCTGGTAACTATTTATAAAAAAGACTATATTGAAACTTCATTAGGTTCTCGTAAATACTCACCAACACAAAATACTGGATTTAACAGGTCATTGTCTATGCCCTAGCAAGAAGCAGATTGTCACGGTTGCTAAGGGTAACCCTCAGTCTGAGGCCTGTGGACAGGCCAAAACCGAACAGCTGTGCAATGCAGAGCTCACACTGAGTGTGAAATATATGGTGACCGTACATTGACTAAATTTAAACAGAGAGGGCTATGTACTTCCCACCATGCTCAGCCCCAGCACTTAATTTGTATTTATAGCTGGCTTCTCTGCCATCTGTGCTTGCTGGCCTTCTCAGCATCTCAAAGGAATTGGAGTGGCATTGTTTGAAGATCTGATTAAATAGCCAGGAAAAAGTAATCCATCATTTATAAAGGGAAATGGAGACAGTTACAATAGTATCCCATGGCTCTTTAGGATTTTGTCTTCCATTTTCTCTTACTTTCATTCTAATCCAATGCCAAACATGATAAACACTGACCAAAAGTACAAAATTTACTGACAGCATTCGAACATCTAGGTGGAAACAGTAATGAATTATCCCTTTTCCTTTACACTGATCCTATTGAGAAATTAAACTACATTATAATGCAAGATGGCCCCATTTCTCCAGGGTTGCAGCTGTCTAAATATATTCCAGAAGCAGGAGCTAAATGCAGGAATCAGCTTTAAAACTTAACCACCCCCATTAAAAACCCTCTATCCTGCCATTATGAGGATTAATAGAGATGAAGTTGTTTTGGGGCACTATTATATTGCTCTGGTCCCAGCTGCCCATGTGAAATACCGGTGGGGTTATGTGCTATGAATAGTTATTGTGCCAAGGTCTTGTCTTTCAGCACCTTCTTATATTCAGGTTTCTCCCAAAGGAAAGGTAACACTGGTGCCACTGTACAGAGGGAGAGAAACACTCAGCTGGTTTGATTCTGCACTGTGCAGGTGAAGAGTGACAAGTGCGTAAAGGCAACGTAAAAAGTGATGAGCCATCCACGGAGCACAAGTGTAGCTTGATCCTGCTGTGCAGCCATTCTGTCCATTAATAGCTGTGAGTTAGGCCCAAGAGGAAAGTTGCACAGGGAAGCCTCTTATTAGCACAATGAAGATGAATGTCATGCCTCTGTTTGGGGTTCCCATTCAGCAATATCCTCGCATGGCTGGACCCCCTGAGAGCAGGGCATAGTGCACAGCAAGGGGCTTACTGCTAAAGGGAGGTGGCTGGGGGAGGGGTTCTGGGAAGGGCTTTGTTGCTTTCCCAGGTGCTATTCGTATTTTGTTCTGGATATGGGGTTGCTGGAGAAAGAATGAGTGTATGGAGGGACTGGATAGCAAGGGAGAGGGAATGGGAGTGAAACAAACTGCTAAGAGGTTTAAAATGTAAGCTCAGGCTGTCATTCATCCTGTATTCAGGAAAAACAAAGAGCAAATATTGTCCCTGTTCCTCTTTTTTGCTTATCATGTGTAGTTGTTTGTAAGGGAGTTGTAAGTCTCAGATCCCTGCAATAGCAACTACTTGGTGAAAAGCACTGTACAGAGCAGTTAACCTTAGTCATGCCCACATAGAGCTACTGCTTGCATTTTGCATTATAGTGCAACCCTCTGGCATATCACTGCCCATAGGACAAAGGTCCACAGTATCAAAGCCTTTCTGGAAATCAACGGCCTTTAATAACATAATGCAGTTTTACTACAGTCTTCCACATTAATGGTCTAAAACACTATTGCAGACAGATATTCTATAGGAGAGTTATGGCTCATTACCGGGGAACACCGGTTTTTCAAATGACAGCAGAGTTTAAATAACACTTTACGATTTTTAAATGATTCTGTGTGTGCACTTTTCAAAGCAAGTTCTATAGCAGGTGCTATGAAATAAGTCAAACGAGATGGTCAAAATGGTCCTTACTGACTTTAAAATCTATCAGCGACTATGAACTACCAACTTTCTATTTTTCCAGTCCAGGTTAGGGCGTGAACAAAGTTTGACTGCATTTACGCTACATACTAGGAGCGTGAGTCCTTCCCAGTTTGCAATGACATCACTGTGCTAGCTCTCATCAAGACTGCATGCTAAAAATAGCAGCATAGTTGTGACTGCCTGAGCAGTCACCCAAAATATGTACCCAGGGGGTCTGGGTGGGCTTGAACTGGGGACCTCTACTCCTTGCCACTATTCATCACTTATTGTACTACTTCAGCTACACAATTATTTTTAGCACACTAACTCAATGAGAGCTAGCGTCAATATCTCTGCGTGGGCTGGAAATGACATCCCTAGCTCCAAGTGTAAACATAGGTAAGATTTCTGAACATTCACTTCTTACGGCTTAATTAACAAATACACTCGAACCCAGTTCAAGTAAACAGTTATCCTATAGAACACAGAAAGCCCATTAAAGGCATTTATATGTGTTTTGCCTTATCTGGTTTAAAATGAACAGTTTTATGTATTTAAGTTTACCATTCCATAAAGAAACAAACTCCACCAGTTTTGGCACAAGAAAGGACAGTTTATAATACCCATTAAATTATTTGAGCGCCACAAAAATACACTTTTCTTCTCATTGTACAAGAAATATCAGTGCTAAATTTCACCTACCTCTTCTCCTATAACAAATATTCTGAGTGCTCAATGTGGAGCCAAATAGTATTTTTTTTTCTCTATTCCATATGGGCTTTTTACCTTCCATCCCTTTAACCACCCGGCCCTTTTATAATCCCCAGCCTCTTCTCATATATCAGAAAGATGAACCCAGGGGTTGAATGGGAAGACACTGTCTTTGATTTTTCATGCAGAGATTCTGACCTCTGGTGTCACTTCTGGGATGCACCCAGCATCTGTAATTGTCCCAATGACAGAGCATCTCAAGGTTACACCAAGACAGACATGCATCTCCCCTAGTACTAAGAAGGAACAGGCTATTATAAGTTAAGCTATTCAACAAATATTTTTAACATGACTGAGAATAAAGGAGTGGGGGGAGAGGGATTGAAATAGTAGCTGCCAAACTAGGATTTATGCTAATTGTATTAATTAATGATATGATTTTCTGTGTCCTTTGTAGCTTACCCAGCTCAGGGATGATTAGCTGTGCACTGGACTGTGCATTCCCAGCATCATTTTCAGCTACACACTGGTAAAAACCTTCATCTGACTTTACAAGGCCCAGGATCCGCAAGTTGCTGCCCCCCTAGAGAGACAAAGTGGGGAGGGAAGAGGAGGAAAATAATTAAACAAAACTGTCAAACTGAATGTCACTTACTAAGGAGCTTCAACAATATTTTATTTGTGAAACAAGAGCAGAAATTATTAAGGAAACCTTAGCGTGCATTCACATTGTCTTTGTCTCCAGTGGAATGTAACAAAAGGAACATTCATCAGGAATGAACTGCACAGCTCTCTTCCAAGGATGGTGCTTGTGCTAGTAGGATGAAATTCATATTGCTACAGAGGAGGGCCAGCCCAACCCCCTATGCAACAGTTAAATCCTATACAGGTTGAACCTCTCTAGTCTGACACTCTCTGGTTGGGCATCTTCCATGGTCTAGCATGATTTTAGTTAGCTGGATGTCCACTGATCATGGCCAAATTTCCCATGGACCCAAACATTTTGTTTACAGCCACCAGTCCTGGTTCTCAATGTTCTGTGCAATTATTTAGCTCAAATTTACCCCCCACATGTCTTCTAAGAGCTTAGGAAGCAGTGGAAGGGAAGTGTTGGTAATGCTCCTAGACAACTGATCCCCAAGGTCCGACAGATTCTCTAGTTTGGCACTGGTCGGGTTTTGGTCTAGATAGGTTCAATTTGTATTAAGATCTAAAGTGAGACTTAAGTGATGCATACGGCTTTGAGTTGGCTCTTTGCACAGAGGAAATATAAAAGATCCAACCTGTTGTACCTTCTGTATGAACGGTATTCTGAATGTCAGATTTGACACCATAATATGAGACCCAAATAGCTGAAGCAAGAGAAGAGTCGTTCAGTGTTTGCTGCTGGTGGGCAGGATTTCTATTTTTAACTGCTGCTAGAACAAGCAGAATTAAGTAATATGGCAAACACTGGCTTCTATGAGACAATTCTTTGCATAAGAAAATGCTACAGGAGCAATTCCACTGCTCTAAACATTTCTTCAGGAACTAAAAATTGAAAGGATAATTCCCCTCCACATTACAATAATAATAAAGGGACTTTCCATTCCTCAGCAAGTACACTTATTGAGGTCTGATCTTACTCACAACAAACAATGATGCTGAATAAACTAGCATGAATTTGTGATTCCATATAAACGGGTAAATCTTTTTCACAACAGAAATATGGTAAAAACCAACCTATATTTATTAGAAGATGTTTAATTTGCATGAATGTAATCCATTTTTACTGATTATAATGTTCATTCACTAGGAAACAGGCACTAAATATTGCAGTCTGATCTATGAATGAGCCATGCAAACTTTCTTGTACCAAAGACATCAAAAAGAAAAATATCTCATGGCCGGTGGATATTTTTATCATGCTGCAAAAATGACAGCTATATTAGTACAGGATTTTCTGCAGCACTCTGCAGAAAACTGCCTGGAAAGTGATGTAGGGAGGGAATGCCAGTCAAATGTTATAGCAGAGGCAGAAATATCGGGTTCATTTTTAACTCCTGTGGTTCCAAAGCAAATTACACAAGGGAAGAAAATGCTGAGAAGCTGCAAGATCTGCTCCGTTCTGTTAATTCCAGGTGGCATTGTTAGTTCCCTTTAAGATCTGTACGTCTCTTATTTATGATTACCTAAAAATGTGTACAGCAGTGTGTACTTACACAGCGGTTTTAGGATATTAAGACTTTTCCCTTTTGTCATAGTCTATTCCCATGGTTGCATTATGGCTTATAGGCTGTTTTGTCTAGCTACATTGGCATTACCCCTTTGCTCATGCAGATGTGAGAAGTATTGCCAACCTCCATTGTAATTGTTGATCTGTTACCTTCAAATTTAAATATATTTATATTTTTAAAAGAAAGACTAAGAAGTTGTGCATTTAACAGTAACTACAATAGATGTTTGGCCACTCTTGCATTCTTCATCTTTGGTTCCTTACCTTTGGTTGTCATCCTCTTCTAACTTATGACTGAATGTGTAATTTCCATGGAGCATGGATCAATCATTTTTGTGACACTAATTGCATCAATAATAGGTTATGATAAATAAATAAATAATGTGACATGGTGCTCTGGTCAATGTTCTTTGGTTCAGAAGATCCTAAACAAAAATCTAAACCATTGAATCAAAGAGTCAGGCCTGATCCAGATCCCAGTGAAATTAGTGGGAAGTCATCAGTGAGCACTCTGATGCCATATCCCCTTAGTCCACAAGAAGGCAGGAGAGATTTGATCTGTTTTGCTCAGATGTTTCCTGCATCTGCTAAATGAGTTAAAACCCTGTTTATTAACAGAACAAGCAAATTAGAAATATAAGCATATTGTAAAACAAGTCAAATACTGAAATTGCAATGACAAAAGTCAGATAATTACCACTATTTGAAAATAATCACTAGGAATGACCACTTCTCCATTCTTGATCCAATCCACGGTAGGGATAGGCTTACCAGAGACAGCACATTCAAACTCAATGTCCATTCTTTCATAGGCATAGAGGTTTGAAGGATGATTTATAAACCATGGAGGAACTGCAAGGAGAGAGACAAAAACCAAAGCAAGTTGTGAGTGGATATGAATCCACTTTTAGCAATCCAATAATTTAATATTAGACAGAAATAGGAAACATTTGCAAAACAAATTATTTCCCCAAACACACAGTTTGTTAGTTTGTTTTAAAAAGTAAATACTGGTAAAATAATTTATTTTAGTGAACACAGTTTAATAGGGTTTTTTGTTTTGGGTTGTTTTTTTTTTCAAAAATGAAAGCTTAAAAACCCAGTATGGAAAGCCTATAAGATTTGTGTGAAATATACACAATAAGCACCTTAAGTAACCAAGGAGCCGATCCAAAGCTCAGTAGATCAGGTACCAAAAGCATGCATAAACGTAAAATGCATAATAATATCCAGGGAGGTAGCTTTTACCCAAGAAGACTACCAGCACAGAATGAAGTGTATTTAGTCCTGAGAAAACAGTTTCATATCAAGCAAGTGGAACTTGTGACTGTATTTACAAAATTTGAGGATTTAACTAATAAGAATGAATGTTGTCCATGATGATAGAAAGAAGAAGCAATCTGGATAATCTTTGCTGAGGACAAATTCTTATTAAAACAGCAATTATCTGTTGCCTTGTATTACTATAATGTATTCCCACTTTTGCAGTATGGTATACGATATGCTAATTTAATTTAATTTCATCATTACCATAATACTGGTATGATGGAGATTTGCAATTTGAGGAAAACTGCTAATAACATCAAATTTCTAATGAGCTCCCTGTCACACACGCACACAAAAAAAAACCACAATTCACATACAGATCATCAGCTTTCACAGGGGAACAATGTTCACTGTTTTGAATATTCATAGTTGCTAGGAAGCAAGATTAGATTCATTCCTAGGTAGTATCCATGACGTCTCATTTCAACAGAAAATACAATTGTATTTCTTAAGCAATTATTTCCAATGTCTGATTTATAATATATCTAAATCCATTAAAAGAGGGGAGAAACAAGAATTGACATGAAAAGACTGTTAAGGTTGCAAAGTCAAACACTGAAGAGTTAGGTTGCTTGTGCAATTTGACTCTTTGTGCTTAGACATTATGGTTCTGTCTTTAATTAAATAACCACAGGTCACCTGCTTCTTTCAGTGCACAGACTGGAGGAGACTTACTTTATTTGCTATTATTCATTATTTTGTTTTCTGCTCATTGTTCAATATGTGGTGCTATGCCTTGTTATTATTTATTTAGTGTACACAATCCAATCAAGCCAAGCCACCATGTTATTGTCAATGATATTCTAGGCGTTAAGACCTCCAGGAAATAGAGAATCATTTTGCAGTTCTCAACAACATGTGTTATAGCTTGTGGCTGCCCATATTGACATAGTGGACTCCTTAAAACACATCCAAAATTCCTCTGCAGCCTAATTTACTGAATACTATTCAAACCCAGGTCTCCAGACAGAATTTCAAATTTCCTCAAGCACTTTTCTACAGCACTCATCACTAGAGTTTTTGAGTGCCTCAAATTAATTAGTTAATGTTCATAATATTCCTGTGAGGTGAGGATTGAGTATCCCCATTTCACAGACGGATATCCATGAGACCCAGAAATTAAAGGTCAAAATTTGGTTTCCTGACTTACAGCATGCCTAGGATCTAATTTTTTTCAGCATATACAGCACTATTGCATTTTAAACTTTAAAACTCAACTCTGATGGACATCGTTTGAAGTTGTGAGCGCTCAGAACATCAACAAATTAAACTTCAGGGTTGTAAGTTGGCCACCCAGAAAATGAAGAACAACTGTGACCACCTGTAAAAGTTTTGCTTAAGTGACTTGTCCAAAAATCACATTGAAAATCTGTGGCAGTCAGAAATAGAATCCAGTTCTCCAGGGTGACATTTCATTGTCTTAACCATGACTTAACTTTTTCTTCCTGAAATCTCCTGCCTCACTCAATACATACCTTCAACTTGTGCAACAAAAGAAGTAACATTGTTATTCAGGAATCATATGCCTCATTCCAGGGTAATATTATTGAGGAGTTATAGACTCTTCTGCCCAGGCCCCTTCCAACCCTCAGAATCTTTCAATGCCAACTTTCACCAAGCTATAGCAGCAAATCTTATCACACCTGATAAATTCACTACATCTAACATACCACTTTGATATAATTTATTCACAGATCCTGTCATGAAGGCATTCGATGAAAGCCACAGAAAAACACTAGTCATCGTAAGCATTGTGAGATATATGTACTGATGTGGTATGTACAAAATCGTGCATATCTAATAAAATATATTTAAAATCATGTAATAAGGAAAAGGTTTTCTGCCTGACAAAAGCATGTCTATTTACCTACTCCCATTTTAATGTAAATTGAGCATTATAAGCCAAACACAATGAGAACTACATTTGCACTCCGAGTCAGCGTGAGCATATGATATCAACATGGGGGTCAACATACAGGAGAGCACATAACAGAAGGGTGCTTTAAAGGTTTACTGGACTATAACTAGAGCACAAGTAAAACACTTTGTTGTCCATCCCGTGAATGCTGTGGGTTGTGCATGAAATGTCAGTCCTGGTTATGACTGAAAACTAGAAGCTCCGCCACAGACTAAATTCTTGGGACAAAATATACTTTATTAAATAGGAAAGGTGACCGTTAATAAGAGTAAACCGAAGATTGCATTTTATGTTTTATTTTATATGTCTAACCATTTCTGTTATTATCTTTAATTATTTCTTAAATCTTAATCGTTGATAATAAATTTAGGACTGTTTCACTATAATTATATATCCATGATCTAAAGTTCTAACAATCAAGCTATTCTCTTGGAAATCACAAATTATGTGAGTGTCCATTAATAGGGACCTGACATTACAGAGATATGCTTCAAAGGAGCTTGGAGACTGGAATAAACCAGATGCAAGGCAAAGTAAGGGCTGGCAGAGCCATGAGGAGATTATTTGGGTGACTAATAGGTTGGTGGCGTGAGGGAGCTGACACTCAGTTAAGCATGAGTGGACTCTCTCTCTCTCTCAAAGAGGGGTATAGCATGATGACCCACTATCCCGGGCATCTCAAAGAGTGTCACACACTCTAGCTTGTCCTGATCCTTTCCCCTGACTCTTCTCCACCTCCCCCTCAGCTCAGTCAGGGTGCTTAATGATCAGGGATACCTAAAAAAACCAGGGTCTAGAACAAAGCTAGGTGAAGTCATGCAAATTAAAAAAAAAAAAGCTCCAAAGCCAATTCAGACAATTACAGGCACATAAGCCTAACTTCACTACCAGGTAAAGTGATTGAAACTATAGTAAAGAACAGAATTACACACCGATAAAGATGGCATGTTGGGAAGAGTCAGTACAGCTTTTGTAAGGGCAATCATGTCTGACAACTATTAGAATTCTTTTAAGGCTGTATACAAGCATATGGGCCAGGATAAGCCAGTGGCTATAGTATATTTGGACTTTCAGGAAGCCATTGACAAGGTTCCTCACCATAGGCTCTGACCCATGCAAAGCAGTCATGGATAAGTAACAAAGAGTAGGAAAAATGCTCATTTTTCATGATGGAGAGAGGTAAATAGTGGGGTCCCTTAGGGACCTGTACTGGGTCCTAAGCTGTTCAACATATACATAAATGATCTGGGAAATGAGGTAAACAATGAGGTGGCAAAAATTGGAGATGATACAAAATTATTCAAGATTGTTAAGTCTAAAGTCAAAGGTGAAGAGTTACCCAAGGATCTCACTAAATTGGGTGACTGGATGACAAAATAGCAGATAGAATTCTATGTTGATACGTACAAAATAATGCACACTGCGAAAATAATCACAATTACACATACTAATGGTTATTGTCTATATTTTCTGTTACAATTCAAGAGAAGTCTTGGAGTCAATGTGTGGTGGCAGTCATAAAAGCTAATGGAATAACAGGAACCATTAAGAAAGAGAGAGATAATATGACAGAAAATATTACAGTTCCATTGTAGAAATCTATGGCATGCCAACACCTTGAATACTTTGTTTAGTTCTGCTCACCCCGTTTCATGAAAGATATATTAGATTTGGAAAAAGTAAAGAGAAGGGCAACAAGAATGATTAAAAGCCTGGAACTGGGGGTATGTCTACACAGAAAAGTTATTTTGAAATAACAGCCGTTATTTCTAAATAACTTTACTAGTGTCTACACAGCCAAACTGCTATTTCAAAATTAATTCGAAATAGCGGAGGGCTTATTTCGAATTTGGTCAATCTCATTCCACGAGGAATAATTCAAATTCAAAACAGCTATTTTGAAATAAGTGCTGTGTAGACACTTATATTGAAATAGGGGGCCTCCAGCCTTCCCAGGGTGCCCTGGTGGCCACTCCAGACTCAACCAAGAACACTCCTCTCCGTCCCGCCTCCCCGGAGCCCTTAAAGGGGTTGACTCTGGCCACAGTGCCTGTGCCAGCTCCAAGCCTGCCAGCCCAGAGCCAGTAGTCACTGCCCCTGACCCAGTGGCCCCAAAACATGAGCCAGCAAGCCACTGGCAGCCAGCCCTCCACCGCTCCCCAGGAGCAGTCTGCCAGCTACCAGGAGCCTGACAGGGCCCAGAGAATGCGGGCACCTTCCTGGTCCAGGGTGGAGATATGGACCTTCTTCAGGTTTGGGGGGGATGCCCCCAACATCCATGATCTCCACACTAGATCTCCATCTATGGCAGGATAGCTGCCAGCCTGGCCACCAAAGGCCACATGTGAACCCAGGAGCAGGTTTGCATGACAGTGAAGTTGGTCTGGCGAGACCCCCAACCCTGAGCCCTGAGCTTCCCCTCCCCCTTCTTCCCCTTGATTCCCCCTTCCAGCTCCCTCCTCCCAGGTTTCCCCCTCCCCTCCACTCTCTCACCCTCTCTTCTCCCCTCTCCTGCCTCCTTCTCCCAGTCTCACCAGAGTTTCATTCCCCCCCCCTCAGTTTTGTTAAATAAAGAGAGTTTGTGTTCATGAAAATTCGTGTATTTTATTTGACCTCAGGAAGGAGGGTTAGGGTGGGGTAAGTGGAAGGATGTAAGGGAGGAATGAGGCACAAGCCCCCAGTGGGGCAGACCAGGGAGGCTCTTAGTCCTCCTCAGGGTGGAAACTCTCCCGCAGGGCCTCCTGGATACTGACAGCCCCCCAATGAACCTCCCGGATGACAGCCTGCAGCAAGTGCAGCCAGGCTCGCAGCAACGCATCCATGAGAAGCATCAGAGTGCCCAGGGGCAGCTGTGGCTCCGTGTTGCAAAGTGCTGTGGTGTCCCGAGTGAGGGCAACCAGAGCACGCAGAGACAAGATGCTTTGCTGTCCCTCATTGAGGTAGGCAAGCAAGCAGTGAAACCTGAGAACCGGCTGTCCGGGGGTGGGGGGGATGGTCCCTTTAAGCACAGGCCTCAGGCTCAGGCAGCAGCCACAAAATGTAACTCCTGATCTGATGCCCTGCCGGACCTGGTTCCAGCCAGCCTTAAATGAGATTCAGCGTCCACTCAGTGTGGACGCACTATTTTGAAATAGCAAAACGCTATTTTGAAATGCATTTTGTGTGTAGACGTGTTATTTCGAAATAACTTATTTAGAATTAACTATTTCGAAATTAGATATTTCGAAATAACGCTGTAGTGTAGACATACCCGGGGACTGTTAGGTTTAGTAAAGGGATAATTGAGGAGTGATATGACTGAGAACTCTCAAACCATGAAGGGTGTGGAGAAGGTGAACAGGGGACTGTTATTTATCCGATTACATAAGAAAAATTAGGGGATAAATTAATAGGGCAACAGATTTAAAACAAACGTAAGGAAGTGCTTCTTTACACAATGCACAGTAACCCCGTGGAACTTGCTGCCATGGGATGTTGTGAAGACTAAAAGTATAACGTGGTTCAAAAAAGAATTAGATATGTTCATCAATGACTATTAATTAACATGGTCGGGGATGCAAACGAATACTCTGGGTGTTCCTAAACTTCCAACTGCCAGACACTGGGATTGGAGGACAGGAGATGGAACACTCAAAAGTGCCCTGTTCTCTTCATTCTCTCTGAAGCATCTGACACTGGCAACTGTCAGAAGACAGGATACACAGCTAGATCCTCTGATCAAGAACTATGACTCTTCTCTGATTCAGTGGAATTATTTGCTGGAAGAGAAAATCTCATTTAGGAAGATCTTTCTGGGGGGACATCTAAGGATGGAACGAACTCCTGCAGCATGTCAGAACCACCACAGATCTCACCACTTTTCATTCCAAGCACCAGACAGTCTTTAATAAAAACACACACTAGTGGACATTTTTGTTAATCCACATGCTATGTTCCGCCTCACAAGAGGGAGAAAGAAACAATTACATGGGACAGATGCTTCTTTTAAAATGCACTCTTGGGCAGCAATCTGTACCCCAGTGATGGATTCAAACAGAAAATGGGTTCTTCTCTCCATCCCCCTTTTCTCCTCTTTCTAACTTCTTTAATTTTCCTATTTTTTCTGTTGTTTTCAAGAGACATGAAACACAATTCAATCTCCCAAAATATTAGCAGGTGAATGGCAGGGATACAGGTACATGCAATACTGTAAATTGTTTTAATACACAGGATTGTTGAACAGAGAACAGAAATATCATATCAACCAGTATATAGTTTTAAAAGAGCTAGTAGCATCCACCATCTTTAATTTTGTGAAAGCTTCTTAGCATCAATTTCTTGTCATGCTTACCAAAATACAGGTGTGATATTGTATAGTTGTAGATAAGGTATTTATTTTAATCCTTTACCAATTACATAGTCATGGTGATAAATTAAACTAAATTGATTCCAAATCACAAATTCATGGCCAGAAATAAATTAACCCCAAGTCCAGCAAACTTTAATTTCTAATCTCATGCACCTCATATTCCTGAGACAATAATATTTACTTGCTAAAAAGCAGTGAAAAATCACTTCTCAATTAATTTTAGGAGCACTGAACCAGTGTTCTGAATGAATGAGGAACAAGAATCTTTTTGAACTTCCCCATTCAAATCAGTAGAAAGGGACCAAGATGAGGGAGAGCCACAAGGCTGCTCTCAAGAATAATTCTGGAGAGCGTTTATAGTTATACAGTAATTCCTCACTTAACACGTGCCCGCTTAACACGTTTTCACGATAGCATGATTTTTTTTTAGGGAACATTTTTCAAACAACACGACCCCGTCCCCACAATAACATAATTTCCCCTAGGGCCGGCCGGTGGCCAGCAGCTGCACGAGGCTTCCCCTGCCTCCCTGCAAAGCGGCAGAGGTTTGCTGCTTGCTGCACCGTTCCCCGGTGACCCCCTCTGGGCGGACGCAAGACATCTGGCCAGAAGGGGTCACTGGGGAACTGCGCGGTGAGTGGCAAACCTCCACCGCTTTGTAAGGAGGCAGAGGAAGCCCCGCGCAGCTGCCGGTGACCGGCCAGCTGGGGAAACCCAGCCGCTGGCTGAAAGCCCCCTCCCCTGTCCTTCCCTTCCCTTCTCCAGAGCCAAACACCTCCCTTCCCTGCTATAACCCAATCCCCTTTCTCCCCCAACCTTATGTCCCGGTCCCAGCTGCTAATAAGTGCAGGCTGGAGCTGCGAGCGCACGTGCGTTTGAAACGCAACCCCCACCTTTTCCATTATTTTCAATGGGAAAATCGACCCCGCATAACACGCTTTCACTTAGCACAATCATTTTCTGAAATGTATCTACCGTGTTAAATGAGGAATTACTGTACCAGCAAATAGACTTGTGCAATGGAGTTTTAACAATATGGCTTTTCTGTAGCCATGTTGGAAGCCCTGTGCTAGGCCTGAACCAAAGCCACCTTCTGTAGCCAGACTGAAGAGTAGCAGCCATTACTGTAAGGCCTGGAGTCACATACTCACAGTTCCATCTAAATTGTATTACAAAGTGTCATACCAGGCTCTGAGGAGGGACTTTGCCCTGATAGTTTCCCCACTGTCACCAGATAAAGAAACAGATCTCAAGATGGGTAAAGAAATTTGTGCGTAGCACCATTCTGTCTGGCAAGAAACTGCTTATCAGTAGAGGATGTTGTGGAATCCTCATCCTATGAGCATTGTCACTACACTTTCCTATTGTTTGACTGTGTGATCTCTGTCTGGTTTGTAACTGTTTCTGTCTGCTGTATAATTAATTTTGCTAGGTGTAAATCAATTAAGGTGGTCGGGCATGATTGATTATGTAATTTTGTTATGATTGGTTAGTAAAATTATACTAAAATAATTGGTTAAGGTATATCTAAGCAAGACTCAGGTTTCATTATATAAACTGGGGTTCAAGAAGGAGAGGAGGAAAATCATCAGAAGCACTAAAGGAAGAAAAGGCTGGAAGAGGACCAGGAGGAGGGGGGAAGACCTGGAAAAGAAGAACTCACCTCCGAGACACAGCTTAAGACCAGAGAGACTGATATTGCCTGGTCAACAGGGGAAGTCTGCCTGCCTTTTATCAGGATTGGTGAGCATGACACTGTGTGCTTAGCATGTGCATTCTGCTTGTTTGGGAATTGTCAATAAATAGAGGATAAGGATATTACTTTCTGAGGCTTTTTCAGTGGCGAAAGATCCTGCCAACCTGCGGATTGTTACACCCTGAACCCTTGGAATTGGGTAAGGGTGGGTGTATAAATTAATAGGGTTGCACCTTGAGCCCTAGGAACTAGGTAAAAGTGTGTGTCCCTACAGTGTGGAAGGGATAGAGAAATTTGTGTGGGTAACAGAGTCAAGAATAGATGTTTGTGTGTTTTGCCCACTTGTAAGTAATTAGAAACTATCTTTTAATTCCGGTCTAAGAAGTGGCATCAGTGAACCAAAGGCCACTTTTTTCCATTCCAGCTTCTGTTCTTTAGTCTATGTAATGAATTTCCATTGCTTTGAAATTGCAAGTTTTCCCACCAGCATTTCAGAATGATCCACTGAAACATCTCACCATAGCACTTCAAAATGATATATCGTGTACAACAGACAGCTTACAATGTAACATATGTTTTGCTCTATACAGCAGAAATATTCAGCAGCATGTGGGCAGTTAATATCACAGTCATAGAGTATTATCTAGTGGGTAGGTAAATGGACTGGACTTCTATTTATCTTGACAGCTGTACTATTGATTCACTTTGTTGCCCTGAACAAATGACATATGCTCTCTATTGGTGTTTACCCATATATATGTAGGGAGTGTGGGGAAAGGATGGTTTTTGTTTGCCTAAAGGAGTGGTACGAACTTTTGTTAATTAAACAGATAAAGCATTTTTGGATCCTGAGATGAAAGATGCACAATGTTGCTATTATGAGAACTGCTGGGATTTTTTTTTCTACCATTACTCTTATTCCTAAAAGTCATTGCACATTTTAAAAAATCCCTATGCAGTATTCTGTCGGTGTGTTTTGAGTGTCTGTGTATGAGGAACTTGACATAGTTCACAGTATGGTGCATCCAATGTGAGTTTGTGAATAACAAATGACAAAGAAAGGATGTGTTCTTATATGTAGTCTGCAATTTCCCAGTATTCAGCCTTTTACAGATATATAAGCCCAGGTCATGTTTGAAGCTTTAGGATTTCCATGCAGCTTATAAAAGAAGAGTTAATAAAATGACTAGTTCCTCCTGATGGGTACTTGCTGCTGTCTCAGTGCAGTGGGAGAACATGGTAGGGCTGTCTCAGATAGAATATCAAGTGCTTCAAAGATAGCACACCAAGTCCCCAAGGCAGCCCGCAAATGACATTTTGCCTTATCCAACTCACACATTCAGCAGGACCGAAGCAGTTAATTTATTACCAAAATTAGGAGTTTCAGAACAGTTGCTGTCACTGTTCTTGCCAATCAGAAAATCTGACATATATTAGCATTGGAAAAAGTTCAGAAAAGGGCAACAAAAATGATTAGGGGTTTAGAACAGGTGCCATATGAAGAGAGATTAAAAAGACTGACTTTTCAATTTAGAAAAGAGGAGATTAAGGAGGGATATGATATAGGTATATAAAATCATGATTGGTGTGGGGAAAGTGAATAAGGAAAAGATATATACTTCTTCCCCTAACAGAAGAACCAAGGGTCACCAAATGAAACTAATAAGTAGCGGGTTTAAAACAAACAAAAGGAAGTACTTCTTCATGCAAAACATAGTCAACCTGTGGAACTCCTTCCCAGAGGATATTGTGAAGGTCAGGACTTTAACAGAGTTTGAAAAAAAGCTAGTTAAATTCATGGAGGATAGGTCAGGATGAGTAGGAATGGTGTCCCTAGCCTCTCTTTGCTAGAGGCTGGGAATGGGTGAAAGGGGAAGGATCACTTGATGATTACTGTAAATTTGCGAATATAACATGCATCCAAGTATAACAGACACTCATGTATTACCCACAGTTTTTCTATCATGTGTAAAAAATACATTAGAATACCCGCGGACATAGAATCATAGAACCATAGAGCTGGAAGAGACCAAGTCCAGCCCCCTGCCCTAGGCAGGACTAATCCCAACTAAATCAACCCAGCCAGGGCTTTGTCAAGCCGAGACTTAAAAATCTCTATGGACGGAGACTCCACTACTTCCCTAGGTAACCCATTCCAGTGCTTCACCATCCTCCTCGTGAAATAGTTTTTCCTAATATCCAACCTGGACCTCTCCCACCACAACTTGAGACCATTGCTCCTTGTTCTGCCATCCGTCACTACTGAGAACAGCCTTTCTCCAGCCTGTTTGGAACCTCCCTTCAGGAAGTTGAAGGCTGCTATCAAATCCCCCCCTCACTCTTCACTTCTGCAGACTAAACAGACCCAACTCCCTCAGCCTCTCCCCGTAGGTCATATGCTCCAGCCCCCTAATCATTTTGGTTGCCCTCCGCTGGACCCTCTCCAATGCGTCCACATCCTTTTTGTAGTGGGGGGGCCCAGAACTGGACACAATACTCCAGATTGACATACATAGCCCACAGAGACTTCTGCCGCCTTCATAAAAGAATCTGGTGGTCTTTGATGTGGTTGCCACTTGCCAGCTATAAAGATTGAAGATTACGATGTCATGCAGCCCGATAATACTGGGTCTTGTTATACTGGTAATGAACCATGGCTGAGGCCACTGAGCTATAAAAAGCAATAAGCACTACCCTATTACCAGTATATAAGACCTACACTAACCACAACGTTTTAAAACTTTTTGAGTTTATAACAAATATAGTCCAAGAAAATATTTTTAAAGATGCCTAAGTGCAAATCATATACAGCTGATTTTAAACTATCTGTTGTTACATATACAAAAGAAAATGGCAATAAAGCAGCAGGCAGAAAATTTTCCATTAAAGAAAAGTCTGTTTGCGAGTGGAGAAAAGAAGATACTGATTTTATTATGTTGATCTTATCTTGTAATATGAGTAAAAATCAAATTGCATAAGACGCGGACATACATACCCCGCGGGGGGGCGGGGCGTGGTAGGTGAAAACATGGACAACCCGCAGGCTATATTCGCTAATTTATGGTACCTGTCCAGTTCATTCTCTCGGGGGGTACCTAGTATTGGCCACTGTCAGAAGACAGGATACTGGGCTAGATGGACCTTTGGTCTGATCCAGTATGGCCATTCTTATGTTCTGACTGAACTTCCATGACAACTTTAATCCAGGACTTGGGGAGATTCTGTGTCGTGATTCTAGAAAGCAAGCACAGGCTGCTTTCTGAGTTAGGCTCATAGTAAGAAAATAAGAACCACAGGGCCCACATCCTGTGTTCTTCATAAACTATACCCTATAGTCATTACAAAAAAGTCCTGAATCTCCTCATCCACAAAGAATGCTGCATTGTCCACTAGTACCAAGCCATGCGTGTTATTTGTATACTCAGTAAAAACTGGTTATTTAAAGGGAAAACACACACACACACACTGCCCAGGGGCCCAGCAAGGCTGTTGGCTCTTCTCCTGGTCTTATTCTTAAATTGCAGAAAGACAAAGTGGATGGTAGTGGCATAGCAAGATGGGACAAGTAGGTGGCCCCTGATTTTAGGTGGGTGGGCAATGATTGGGTCACCTCTTCCTACAGCTGGCCATGGGGAAGGAAGGAATAGATACACCGGCCAGGGGCCTTGTAAAAATATATATGCCTTAAACACCCCACCCTGTGGGTACTCCTGCGGGTGAGGGATATCTACTCCCCAGGCTTGCCCTGCTTTGCCCTCCCACCCTCGGTGCTCTGAGTAGAAATGGGACATGGGGGCTTTCCCTGTTCCTGGATGGTGCTCCCAGCGGGAAACAGGGCCCCGCTCTGCCTGCCTGTCTGGTGCTCTCAGCAGAGAGTAGGGTCGAGGTGTTGGGGCTTGTCCCAGCTCCAATGCTCCAGATATGAAGCAGGATCAGGGACTTGTCCTGCTTCCCCTGACCACCCAGCATCTCTTCTGGGGAGTGAGCTCACGGCAAGGGGGCTTATGAGCAGAGCTGGGCTAGCCACTGAGTCCACTCCCTAGTTCTGGCAGGAGCACTGGATGGAGAGGGCAAGCCCTCCAGTCTGGGTGGGAGCAGAGCCAGCACTGGGGGCTGGTGGGCCTGGATCCTAAGTGGGTGAGTCATGGCCCAGCCAGGCCCATCCTATGGCTATGCTCCTGGGGTGAAGTAATATCTTTTATTGATGAGCTTCTGGTGGTGAGAAAGAGGAGGTTTGAGCTTCAGTCAGGCTGAAGAAAAGCTTGGTGACCTGCCTTCTTTCACTCCATAATATCCTGGGACACAGCTACAACACTATATACATACTCAGACTGCGTTTTAGGACTGATAGCACCTTTTTGTTGTGTGTTTGTATAGTGCCTGTGACAATGGGGCATCGATCCATGATGGGGCTCCTAGGCACTACCTCAATACATATAACACAGAATAATAATAGTAATAACAATGATGAAAATAATGAAAAAGGAAATGCTTCCTGTGATTTTTCATATACAATTCTTTATGAGTACCATTGGTGAGTAAATTATATTTTCTATTTAAAGCAACTGGGCAGGGGGGTTAGTTTGTTTTAACTGAAGTTGAGAGAAAAAACACAGAGAGCAATTTTAGTCAATGTAGCTGCCTCCGAAGTCAGATGGGAGCTGTGCTCTCTTACATCAGGGCTATACCTTGGTCAAAGAAATATCAAGAAAATACAAGAAGCTTAACAGGGCAAAAGAGAGTTAAAGGACTAAAATGGGGTACGAGGAAATATATTCATCTATTCTTTCTTTAAAAATTTGTCTTAGTCTAATCTATGCAATAAAGTCTAATAAAAGAGGGAACTATTTGACTTGTAAGCCATAAATACATTTCAGAATCCGTCTAACTCATAAACCACTCAATCTTTGCTTGATATTTTATTATGAAGTTCCCAGAATCTCTCAGTGAATTTATTGACTTGTAATGCATAGATACTGAGGAGTTAGTCTGTATGCAAAACACAAAAATTTAACAAGTCTGACCTCTACTTGTGTGAGACTGTTCGTTTTGGACTCTAGAACAGAGTTACTTGCCTCTCCCACATTTTTCTTTATTGCTGTAGTTTTTCTAATCTGCAGAAACCATACATCTACATCATTAGGTCTGTGAATTTAATACACGGTTCATGCTGGGAAGAAGGCTGTTAGGACACCAGGGTTATCCCCAGTTATAACTATGTCAGTCAGAAAGCAAGGGAAGATAAAGGACTGCTTTGTGATCAGTAAATATAATCTAAGGGAGGTATTTACCCACCCCAGGAGTGCAGTATATTTATCAGTTCATGTTTTTCCGAAAGCAAACTATGGGATATCTACTTTTCTCATGCAGAAAAAAAGTCATCGCCCAGATTACACTGTTCTGCTTCAGGAAATTGGACTGGAGTCAGAAAGAAGTTTGTGTGGGGATACATAATAGAATATGGCCTGAAGTTTGTAATCCTTCTTTAATACCATAGTATCTGTTCATCCATTTCCTTCAGCTCAGTAATGATGCCTGGATGGTATAGGGGTTGCCTGATATTGTCTGATATGTATTTAGTTTGGTTGTGTTTGTGTGTGTTATTTTGTTTAAGGTGTTTAATTTGTAACTGGTTGTATATCTGAAGAGGTTTACATGCACACACTTTTGGTAATTTATTTGTGTTTCAAATTGTAGAGCAGGATTTCTTTTTACTAAAGACATTCCATAAGGTTTCTTTGGCAGATACATTCTGTAAACTGAGAGACTTAGCTACTACCACGGAAAAACCTTTAGAATAGATACGTGCATGGAAAGTTTTTCATGGGTCCCGTGAATAAAACAAAAAATAAAGTAAAAGCTAAGAGCATCTGTATTATTTATATTGAAGTAGATCCTATGAATAAAGCCCATAGCCCTGCCCCTTCTGCCTGAGGCCCTATCCCTTCTGAGGGCCCAGAGGCGAGCCTCTCCCCCATTGCCCAGGAACTAGTGAAGTCTGTAGCCAGCCCTGCATGGGCCATAGCAGTGTTCTGACTGGGCCACAAGCAGAGAACAGGCTGCAAGTTAAGATCCACTGACCTACCCCATCCCTGGCAGGTGTTTGTATAATTTGTTCTTAAAACCTCCAGTTAAGAGAATTCCACAATCTGCCTTGGAAGTCTATTCCTGGACTTATCTATCCTTATAGCTGGAAAGCATTTCCCAATATCTAAGCTAAATCTGCCTTGCTGCAGATTAAGCCCATTACTTCATGTCCGACCTTCAGAGGACATAGAAAACAATTTATCACCATCCTCATTATAACACATACTAAAATATTTGAAAACTGTTTTGGGGTCCCCCTATGAGTCTTCTTTCCTCAGTATCAAACATGCTCAGTTTATTTTTAAAAACGTTTCTTTATAGGTTGAGTCTTTTATCATTTTATGGTCATCCTCTGAACTCTCCAGTTTGTCCACATCTGCTGAAGACTTACCAGGGCCAAGCAGAGCAGGATAATTAACTTCCCCCAGGTCCTTTTCATCAATGCTAGTGCCTCAACAGTTATTCCCCATTTTGTAACTGTGCATTTGATTTTTGCTTCCTAAGAGTACAATTTTTTTACTTATCTTTACTGAATTTCATCTTGTTTGGTTTCAGAGTAATTCACCAATTTGTCAGTCATTTTAAACTCTAGTCCTGTTTTCCAAGAGTGTTGCTAGCCACCCCTCCACGGTTGGTTTAATCCGTAAATTTTAAAAGTATATTTCATTCCATTATAAGAGCCATAAATTACAATACTGAATAGTACCCAATCCAGAACAGACCTCTGAAGCACCCCGCTAGACAAGGCCCCCCAGTTTGACCTGAGAACCATTAATTTAATCTAGACCACATTCTCCTAGCTTGTTCATGAGAATATCATATAGGTTTGCATAAAAAGCCTTAGTAAAATCAAGATTTATCATATCTATTGCTTCCTCCTATCCACTAGACCTGTAACCTAAGTAATGAATTTTCATTCTTCATGTTGACATTGCAGATGTCCTTTGCAAGGATCAAAGAAAGAATTTAGATCAGATTTCTGTGCCAGTGTCATCACTAATAATGCTCTGGGGAATATTCAGCAAGAAATATGGACCTTAATGTGCTGTTCTGTTTATTTGCTAGTTATCTCATTGATGTGAGTGGGGCCAGTTAAATGAATAAGGATTTCAGGATCAGCCCTATCATCAACTAACTTTTGAAAAACAAATACCATATTTCACATGCAGATATCTGGTATATGAACATACTATGACATCCAGGCCTAAGGAATAATGAAGAGATTTCATATATAAATGGTTACTTTGTATTTCTACGCTGAGTGCCCCTGGAACACAAGGAATAAAAGCTCAGTTTACTTTTTTTTTTTTTGCATGTCACCATTAAATGTGACACTAAAATTATCACAAGTTGATATTCTGGATCTAAAAGAATAGTCCTGTGGCATCTTCCAAAGAATTTCTTGAAAGGTCAGTCACACATGTGCCTTTACTGTGGTTCAGAATGTTGGGTTTCAAGCCTGAGCTATGACAAATGGGGCTTCCTTCTTAAGGCACACAGGAGGATGAGTTTACTGCAGAAAATGTCACAGAAGCTCTGTAATGAGTTTGCAATGGAGCATTAGAGACTAACTGAGTGCCAGCAGGGACTGCTACTTCAGAGAGCTGTGTGTTGGGATGACCTCAATATTTATAGAAATACCTTCTGAGAAATGGCAGCTGATCTTATGACAAGAGGACACATTTTTAACTCAGAGAAATGGCAGCTTTTTCTAATGCAAAATGCCTTCTCTTTGTATGTTTGAATACGGAATGTGTCTCTACTGACCCAAGAAAGATAATGGCTGTCACCAACTGCTCAACCCCTGTCAACATTGAGACTGGGAAGACTCTCAGGTGCATGTAGTTAAAAGGTGGGCTTGTCATCTCATATACTCAGATCTTTTGAAAACATTTCCCTTGTATTTTTCAGTGTTAACTTGCAAAACCTGTTATTTTTTAAAAAGTTACATATAAGCAAATGTACCATAGTCTAACTAAATTAAACCGGGATAAATTAAGAATAACTCCATCTAACTCATTGGAGTTATTCCCTACCTGCAATGGCATAACTGAGGGCAGAATTTGACCCTTTATGTATTTGCTCTACTGTTTCTTGTCTTAAAGTTTGAATAGCTGCTTTGGACTGTTTGTATATAGCATCATTTGACAGATCAAGTAACCCTAGACCATGAAGAGCTACGTTGGACTAATGCATTGAAATTAAAATGTAGGAAAGCAATTACAGCTTGAATTTCTCAAATCCTGGACTTTCTGGTCTGACATCTGTGGTCTGTCAAAGACCAAAGAGCCCCAGGAGTGGAAGCCAGCTGGGAGAACACAGGGTCTGAGGAGTCCCGGCATCAGTGAGGGAGATGGTGGGCAGGGAACCCCAGGAGCTCCCCAGCAGCAGCGGGAATGGGTTGGCTGGGCAGCCCTGACCAGGAAACAGTTGGTGGCAGCAGGGCCAGGCAGTAGCCTGGGAGCTCCAACTGGGTAACCCCAACAGCAGGGACAGGCAGCAGCTGGGGAGTCTCAGCCCCAGCAGGGGAATCCCCTGTGGCAACTGGGCTGGCCTGGTGGCCCTGGCTAGGGAACCCCGGCAAACTCCCAGTGGCAGCAGGGTGGCCCAGGGCCAGGGAACCCCAAGGAATCCCAGAGGTAGCAGAGAGGGTGGCGGCCAGGCAGCCTCTTTCCCTGCCTGGGGAATCCCTGAGAACTCCTGGCTCAGCTGGTGGGTAGCAGGGTGGGAGCCTCAGCCAGGCCATCTTTAGCAGGTCAGTGGCAGAGCGAGGAGCCCCAGGGAGAGGAGCCAGCAGCAGACCTCCCCTGGTCTGGTAAACTCCTTGATCCAGGATGGCTCAGGTCCTGAGGATGCCGGACCAGGGAGGTCCAACCTGTACAAGAAATTCCTACATTTTTAAATTGCTTTGCTGATATGAACTCTCAAAGTGATTAGAACTTCGGCATGGAGCACACACTCACACACACCTAACCCTCTTTTCCAACTTCATTCCCCCCCTTGCCATCTGCATTCACCTCTGCTGCTTGCTCCTGATCATAAGGATGAAACCTTTCATCATCCAGCACTTCACACAGATCTTTTGCAGCCAAATGAGGTGCATGATTGATTCTGAAATCACTTCAGGATCAGGGCCCGACTTTATGAAGTGCTTTGGAATTATTTCTTCACACAACACATAGTCAACCTGTGGAACTCCTTGCCAGAGGATGTTATGAACCCAGGACTTTAACTGGGTTCAAAAAAGAGCTAGATAAATTCATAGAGGATAGGACCATCCATGGCTATTAGCCAGGATGGGTAGGAATGGTGTCCCTAGCCTCTGTTCTTAGAGGCTGGGAAAGGTGACAGGGTGATATCGCTTGATGATTACCCACTCTGTTCATTCCCTCTGGGGCACCGAGCATTGTCACCTATTGGAAGACAGGATACTGGTCTAAATGGACCTTTGGTCTGACCCAGCATGGCCATTCTTATGTTTTTATGTACTTAATGAAGGGTACTACTGAAATGATATAGCATCTTTTCTCCTTGGCACTATCCACAAAACAAGCAGGGCTAGGTCACCACAAGACAGCCCAGTTCAGGGCCCATTGCTAGTAACCTTCATAGTCAAAGATCTTATGGATACCTGACTGGAATTTAAAGTAGTCTTTTAGAGAAAGAATGCTCCCTTCCAGGTCAGCTCCACTTGAGGGAGTAAAACTGACTCACTATATTTTAAGGTTGTTTTGTTGAAATTGAGCATTAACATGAGACATTCAAGATAAATACTTATGAGTACCTACTTGTTCCCCTCCTGTCAAATATTTCAAGTTATACTTACTAGCAGAATCATTTTAGTATTCCTTCAAGCAGAAACCTTATTTCTGAAAATGGTGTTAAAATGCAGAGATAGATGCTGTTTGAGAAGCTCCTGGGCTAGCAACATTTTTTTTCCTTCAACAGGGTAAGAAACCTTGTCGATTTTTTTGACAAGGTAATAACCCTTGTGGACATGGTGAAGTGAAATATGTGGACTTTAGAAAGGCTTTTGATACTCTCTCACATGACCGTCTCATAAACAAACTAGGGAAATACAACTTGGATGTATCTAAAGGTGGGTGTATAATTGGTTGGAAAACTATTCCCAGAGAGTAGTTATCAGTGGTTGTGAGTCTAGCTGAAAGAGAAAATCAAGGATCAGCTCTGGGTCTCATTCTGTTCAGAAATTTCATCAGCGATTTAGATGATTGTGTGGAGAGAATGCTTATAAAGTTTGAGGACAACGTTAACCTGGGATGGGTTGCAAGCACTTTCTAGAATAGGATTACAAAAACCTCATAGACTCATAGACTTTAAGGTCAGAAGGGACCATTATGATCATCTAGTCTGACCCCCCGCACAATGCAGGCCGCATAATCTCACCCACCCACTCCTAGAATAATCCTCACCCCTATATCTCAGATATTGAAGCCCTCAAATAGTTTGAAGACCCCAAGATGCTGAGAATCCTCCAGCTGTGATCTGTACCCCATGCTACAGAGGAAGGCGAAAAACCTCCAGGGCCTCTGCCAATCTACCCTGGAGGAAAATTCCTTCCCGACCCCAAATATGGCGATCAGCTAAACCCTGAGCATGTGGGCAAGACTCCCCAGCCAGACACCCAGAAAGTTCTTTATAGTAACCCCTATCATCCCTCCATTGACCTATTTACCACTGATAATGACTAGTCAATTAGTTACCAAGACCATGTTATCTTGTCAAACCATCCCCTTCATAAACCCATCTAGTTTAATTTTGAAGCCAGGTAGATCTTTTGCCCCCACTACTTCCCTTGGAAGGCCATTCCAGAACCTCACTCCTCTAATGGTTAGAAACCTTCGTCTAATCTCAAGTCTAAACTTCCTACTAGCCAGCTTATATCCATTTGTTCTTGTGTCCACATTAGTATTAAACTTAAATAATTCCTCTCCCTCCCTAGTATTTATCCCTCTAATATATTTAAAGAGTGCAATCATATCCCCCCTCAGCCTTCTTTTGGTTAAGGTAAACAAGCCAAGCTCCCTGAGTCTCCTTTCATAAGACAGGTTCTCCATTCCTCGAATCATCCTAGTGGCCCTTCTTTGTACCTGTTCTAATTTGAATTCATCCTTCTTAAACATGGGAGACCAGAACTGCACACAGTATTCCAAATGAGGTCTCACCAATGCCTTGTATAATGGCACTAACACCTCCTTATCCCTACTGGAAATACCTCGCCTAATACATCCCAAGACCATATTAGCCTTTTTCACAGCCATGTCACAGTGGCGGCTCATAGTCATCCTATAATCAACCAGGACTCCGAGGTCCTTCTCCTCCTCCGTTACTTCCAACTGATGTGTCCCCAGCTCATAACTAAAATTCTTGTTACTAATGCCTAAATGCATAACCTTACACTTCTCACTGTTAAATTTCATCCTATTGCTATCACTCCAATTTACAAGGTCATCCAAATCTTTCTGTATGATATCCCGATCCTTTTCTGAATTAGCAATACCTCCCAACTTTGTGTCATCTGCAAATTTTATCAGGACACTTCCACTTTTGGTGCCAAGGTCAGCAATAAAAAGATTAAATAAAATTGGCCCCAAAACTGATCCCTGAGGAACTCCGCTAGTAACCTTCCTCCAACCTGACAGTTCCCCTTTCAATATGACCCGCTGTAGTCTCCCCTTTAACCAGTTGCTTATCCACCTCTCAACTTTCATATTAATCCCTATTTTTTCCAATTTAACCAATAATTCCCCATGTGGTACTGTATCAAATGCCTTACTAAAATCGAGGTAGATTAAATCCACTGCATTTCCTTTATCTAAAAAATCTGTTACTTTCTCAAAAAAAGAGATCAGATTGGTTTGGCACGATCTACCTTTTGTAAAACCATGTTGCAACTTATCCCAATTGCCATTAACCTCAATGTCTCTAACTACTTTCTCCTTCAAAATTTTTTCCAAGATCTTGCATGCTACAGATGTCAAACTAACAGGCCTATAGTTACCCGGGTCACTTTTTTTTCCTCTCTTAAAAATAGGAACTATATTAGCAATTCTCCAATCAAATGGTACAACCCCTAAGTTTAGAGATTTATTAAAAATTTTTGCTAATGGACCTGCAATTTCATGTGCCAGTTCCTTTAATATTCTTGGATGAAGATTATCTGGGCCCCCCGATTTACTCCCATTAAGCTGTTCAAGTTTGGCTTTTACCTCAGATATGGTAATATCTACCTCTATATCCTTAGTCCCATTTGTTATATTACCATTATCCCTAAGCTCTTCACTAGCCTCATTAAAGACTGAAGCAAAGTATTTGTTTAGATATTGGGCCATTCCTAAATTATCCTTAACCTCCACTCCATCCTTAGTAATTAGCGGTCCTACTTCTTTTTTTGTTTTTTTCCTATTTATATGGCTATAAAACCTTTTACTATTGGTTTTAATTCCCTTTGCAAGGTCCAACTCTACCTGCCTTTTAGCCTCTCTCACTTTGTCCCTACATGCTCTAACCTCAATAAGGTAACTTTCTTTACTTATCCCTCCCATCTTCCACTCCTTATATGCTTTCTGCTTTTTCTTAATCACCTTTCTAAGATGCCTGCTCATCCAGCTTGGTCTAACACACCTGCCTATAATTTTTTTCCCTTTTCTTGGGATACAGGCTTCTGACAGTTTCTGCAACTTTAACTTAAAATAATCCCAGGCCTCCTCCACCTCAAGATCCATAATTTCTTTAGACCAATCAACTTCCCTAACTAATTTCCTTAATTTATTAAAGTTAGCCCTTTTGAAATCAAAAACCCTAGTCTCAGATTTATTTTTGTTTATCCTTCCATTCAATTTGAACTGTATTAGCTCATGATCACTCGAGCCAAGATTATCCCCTACAACCATTTCATCTATGAGGTCCTCGCTACTCACCAAAACCAAATCTAAAATAGCATCCCCCCTTGTAGGTTCAGCAACTACTTGATGAAGGAATTCATCAGCTATCACATCTAGGAAAATCTGAGCCCTATTATTATTACTAGCACTTGTTCTCCAATCTATATCTGGAAAGTTGAAATCTCCCATGATTACGCAGTTTCCACGAGTATTTACTTCATTAAAAACATTAAAGAGGTCTCTATCCATATCCAAAGTGGATCCTGGTGGTCTATAACACACCCCAAGCACTATCCCAGGGGAGGATCTGATAGTTTTCTTCCCCAATGTGATTTTTGCCCAAACAGACTCTGTCTTCTCCATTCCATCACTTTTTATTTCTTTACAATCTACCTCATCTTTGATATACAATGCGACTCCACCACCTTTACCCTTATTTCTGTCTTTCCTAAACAGCACATACCCTTCAATACCTGTACTCCAATCATGCCTAGTATTCCACCATGTTTCTGTTATTCCTATAATATCTGGTTTCACTTCCTGGACCATTAACTCTAGTTCCTCCATTTTGTTACCCAAGCTCCTCGCATTGGTGTACAAACATCTTAATTTTTGCTGTTTGGCCTCACTCACATTCTTTACCCAATTTGGCACGGACGTTGTACCTCCAATATGACCTGTTAGACTAGTATCCACCCTACCCTTCCTCATGTACATTCTCCTACCCCCAGCTATATCCTTTACTTCATTTGCCTCCCCCTCAGTGTTAAAATCTGGCGTAGAGATTACCTGAACATCTCCCAACCATCTCCCCCAAATTCCTAGTTTAAAGCTCTCTTTATCAGTTGAGCCAACCTCCATCCTAGAAGTCTATTTCCCTCCCTACTTAGATGAAGTCCATCCCGAGAGAACAGTCCTCTGTCCATAAATGCCTCCCAGTGGCCATACATCCCAAAGCCCTCCTTATAGCACCACTGCCTAAGCCAATTATTGATCATCATAATCCTGTCACATCTTAGTTGCCCTTCTCTAGGAACAGGCAGGATGCCACTAAAGATCACCTGAGCCTCAATTTCCTTGAGCATCCTCCCTAGCCTAGCATAGTCGCCCTTAATTCGTTCCAGCGAAAATCTAGCCGTATCATTTGTTCCTACATGAAAGATGATCAACGGATTCCTTCCTGCTCCCTTAATAATACTCTTCAACCTCAGTTCCACATCCCGTATCTTAGCACCTGGCAGACAACACACCCTTCTATTCTCTGGATCAGCTCTGGTTACAGGCCTATCTATTCTTCTCAATAAGGAGTCCCCAATCACATAGACCTGCCTTTTCCTAGTGACAGTGTGATTGCCTGGTCTATCTCTAGCTTCCTCTAGCTGCAAGTCCTTGCCATTCCTGTCTTCCCTTGTAATCCTCTTTAACCCATCCTGTATCTTCCTAATACTCATTATTGGTGCTGTTTCCATTAACTCTTCCCCTTTATCTATAGGGCTAGCCACTCTTCTCTTCTTCCTTACCCTTCCATCTTCATTATCTGCCTGTTGTACCCCTCCTTCATTCTCCAACTCCACATACCTATTCTTAAGCTCTATTTTTCCTTCACTGACCCATCTTTTCCTCTGCCTGGTTCTCTTAGTCACATGCTTCCACTGTCCATTTTCTTCACCCAGCAGTCCCCCCTCTAAGGGGCTTGATCCTGCTTCTATCTGCATATCTAAACTTTCCCCTTTAGCCACGTCATGCCTTTGCTCCATCATCTGCTCAAACCCCCTTCTAAACTCAACCAAAGTTTCCACCTGCATCTCCAATCCTCGGATCTTTTCCTCCATCAACTCTATCAGGCGGCACTTCATGCAAACAAAACTCCTTTCGGGTAACCCCTCCAGAATCATGTACATACCGCAGCTACCACATCCAATCATCCTCCTTGTGTTCTCTACTACTTGAGTCATGGCACTACTGCCTCTGTTATATCTACTTTCTCTTCAAAATCCTATTAGTCCGGTGAACACAAAAACAAACCAAACACCCCCTCCACAGCAAAAACAAACCCCAATATCCAAACTCCCCTTTCAAACTCCCCTGTTTACAGCTCTGTTTGCTGGCTCCTGTGCCGCTGCAGCTGTCTGTGCCGCTGCCTGACTAGAAGGCTACCTTTATAGGACCCCTAATCAGTGAAGCCCCGCCCCCTAATCAGGGCTCAGCTTCTCTCCCAGCACACTACCCCTACAAGCCTCTACACATACAAACAATACAAATACAAACTTCTCCTCCAACAGAACTCCCACTCAAACTCCCCTGTTTACAGCTCTGTTTGCTGGCTCCTGTGCCGCTGCAGCTGTCTGTGCTGCTGCCTGACTAGAAGGCTACCTTTATAGGACCCCTAATCAGTGAAGCCCCGCCCCCTAATCAGGGCTCAGCTTCTCTCCCAGCACACTACCCCTACAAGCCTCTACACATACAAACCTGTAGGAGAACACTTCAATCTCCCTGGACACACAGCAGCAGATTTAAAGGTAGCCATCCTGCAGCAAAAAAACTTCAAGAACAGACTTCAAGGAGAAACTGCTGAGCTACAGTTCATCTGCAAGTTTGACACCATCAATTTAGGATTAAACAAAGACTGTGAATGGCTAGCCAAGTACAAAAGCAGTTTCTCCTCTCTTGGTGTTCACACCTCCACATCAGCTACCAGAAGTGGGCCTCATCCTCCCTGAATGAATTGACCTCTTTATCTCTAGCCTTACTCTTGATTGGTACTCTTTTCTTTTGCCTGTATATTTATACCTGCCTCTGGAATTTCCACTACATCCATCTGACGAAGTGGGTCTTTGCCAATGAAAGCTTATGCTTTTATGTTAGTCTATAAGATGCCACAGGACTCCTCGTCGCTTTTGCAGATTCAGACTAACACGGCTACCCCTCTGATACTAGAATAGTATTGAAATTCAAAATGATCTGCACACATTTGAGAAATTGTCCTAAGTAAATAGGATGACATTCAATAAGGACAAATGCAAAGTACTCCACTTAGGAAGGAAAAATCAGTTGCACACATACAAAATGGAAAATGTCTTCCTAGGAAAGAGTACCGTGGGAAACGATTTAAGGGTCACAATGGATAACAAGCTAAATATGAGTCAACTGTTTAATAATATTGCAAACAAAGCAAAAAACATTCTGGGATATATTAACAAGAGTGTTGTAAGAAAGACACAATTCTTCATACTACTCCACACTGATTAGGCCTCAACTGGAGTATTATGTCCAATCTGGGCACCACATTTAAGGAAATATATGGACAAATTGTAGAAAGTCTAAAGAGGAGCAACAAAAATGATTACATGTCTAGAAAACATCATATTTGAAGGAAAATTTTAAAAAGGTTTGATCAGTCTGTAGAAGAGAAGAATGAGAGAGGATATAACAGTTTTCAATTACATAAAAGGTTGCTACCAGGAGGAGGAGAAAAAAATGTTTTCTTTTACCTCCTGAGGCTAGGCAAAGAAGCAAAGGGCTTAAATTGCATCATGGGAGGTTTAGGTTGGACATTACCAACTTCCTAACTGTCAGGACAGTTAATCACTATTATAAATTGCCTTGTGAGGTTGTGGAATTTCTGGCATGGGAGATTTTTAAGAGGAGGTTAAAAATACTACAATGATAATAAGAAAACAAAAAGATTTGGGAAACCATTCAAAAGCATCTGTTGGTCTAGATTTGGCAACACTCTGCCTATTTGCTACCCCTCGTCTACAGAATACTTAGTCCTGCCTGAGTGTAGGGGACTGGACTAGAAAACCTCTTGAGATCCCTTCCAGTCCTATGCTAGTATGAACCTATGATTTCCTTTTTCTGTGCACCTTCAAAATTCCTAGTTTCAAAGGCTTCTATACTTTCTGGTGCTATGCTCTTATTGCTGAAGACTACTCTATTGCTCCCTATTGCTTAGCAACAGTTCAAACATTATAACTGCCCATGGCATATCCAAATTGAGACTGTACATTCTCAGTATATCTCCCATCAGACCAGCCTTGGAAACCATAGTGTCTCTCAAAAAATAATAATGATGTTATACACAAAGCCTTGCACTTCAACCAAGTAAAGATTTGTCTTGTCTTCTTTGATGCTTTTTGATTATTTTCATGCTTCTATAATTTTCAACATGAAGGTCAGACTATATTGTTAGTGCAGAAATTTAAAACCGATCTTCATGGCTCTGAAGAGGAACAGGCTGGAACCACCAGAAATGAAAATGAAAGACCACTATAGTTATGCTTGAAAGGTAGCTGTAGAGGATTTGAAAAAATACCAAGTGCTTAATGAAAGCAGGGGTAGTCAGGGCATTTTGAGCGAACCTCAACTGCAGCTGAGCCATGCTCAGTACAACTGGAGAGGTACAGGGGGGGTGCAAAGGTTATTTTTAATCAATTGAAGTCTCCATTTTTGGAAACAACTAATGGTTGTACTGGCTTGCAGCATAATTTAGAAAAGCCTCTGAATTTCTCTATGTCATTCTAGCAGTCAGGGACCATTAAATCACAGATATACTCAGCCATCCCCTTTTTCCCTGTGAATGCTTCCTACGTTATTAGAGGCCAGGTTGGTGTGGAGTCAACTAAGTCCCAACTAGTGGAAAACCATAGCTTGGCAAATTAAAGAAAGAAAAGGACAAGGCAAGGATTTGGGGTGATCAATACTTTCCTAGACTTGAAAATATTTTGTTAGTGAAGTCCAGACTTTGGAATGTGTGTTATGATTTTTGTTTACTATTTATTTCCAATATTTCTATTTGCTACTACTTAAATCTCTATATTTAGTTAAGCAAATTTTTACCTGATTTCACTATAAACAAATCTAATGATGGTGTATTAAACAGAGTGGTGCTCCAAGGTGAACCGGGCAAGTTGAGGTAGGCTGTTTCTTTGGAAACAGTGAATCTTACTCTCCCCAAAGGTACACAGGTTTGTGAGGCATCAAGTCCTCAATAGCCACATGTAGTTAGTGTAAGGAAACCAGGTCAGTCCCCAGTTCCACTGGCCATAGACAACACAAGCTCTCCCCTCTGGGCCTCACTGGTCACACTTTTTCTGTACACATTAGTGATTGCCACATGTTAAATCTGGAGACCTGTTGGTATTTCCCTGAAGCAGCCAAATCCCTGGTCCACTGGACACTCACAGTATTCACTGATCTGTTGTTTCCAAAGAAGCAGCATGTTGCAGCTTACCAATTTTTTCTGAGATCGCTGCTCCATTCAGCTCACAGCATTTTAATTTTACACTCTTGAATATTACAGGCAAGACTCCTGTATCACACATGCATGAAACTTGTACTTCTACTCCATGGATGTTTGCACTTGGGAACAAAGACTACAACTACCACTTCAGTTCTCACAAACTGGATGAACCATTGGCACTCTGTGATGGTTTGGGCTTGACTTAAAGGGTGGAATCTTACCCCTACTGATGTAAATGGCACAGATCTCATTGATTTTGTAGGAGGCAAGAATTTCACCTAAGGTTTAAAGGAATAGTTGGCATTGTTCATTTAAAAAAAATGAAAATATGTCAACTATGCTAGGTAGAAAGAATTGCTGCCACAATCATTCTAAATGTATTTACCTTATGAAATACAATAGGAATAAAATGTTTTCAATATTTTAAATTGGAATAGGTGCCGATAAAAGTGGTGGGTTTGTGGTGTAATTTGTTTAGAGACCTGAATTCAGTTGTAGTGTTAAGAAATAAGAGCTGTTCCTGCTAATAAGTATTAAAAATGTTCATATTTTTAATATGGAGATATACCACCTCATAGAGCTGGAGGGGACCTTGAGGGGTCATTGAGTCCAGTCCCCTCCCCTCACAGCAGGACCATGTACCATCCCTGACAGGTTTACACCTGATCCCTAAATGGCCCTCTCAAGGATTGAGCTCATAACCCTGGATTTAGCAGACCAGTGCTTAAATCACTTGAGCTATCCCTCCCCCCCTTTAGTTAGAGAATGAAAAAATTGATCCTTTCTGAAGAGTTATTTTTAAAAACATAAAAATAATCTTCATCTCAGCCTAAAAAGTCTGTTGGCTTTTGGGGAGTCGACCATGTGGCTAATAGCAATTCAAACTTCACAGGCTACCTGGTAATTAGTCTCTAATAACTTTGGTAAGATTAGTAACCATTTGGTTAAATTACTAGAAGCGTTATCTTGCTATTGCTCGGTTACTCTAACATGAGCATTAACTGTATACTTTCTTCTCTTAGGGATGTCTACACAGCTGGGCTAAACTCAAAATAAGCTGCACAACTTGAGCTATGCTAATTGCGTAGCTTAAATCAAAATAGCTTACTTCGAAATTGGGCACATCTACACAGCACTTATTTTGAAATAGAGCATTCTTCCTCCAGCTTCCCTTACTCCTCATACAATGAAGTTTATGGAAGTCAGAGTAAGAAGCCCGTTATTTTGAATTTATTTAGAAATAACGGGCTTCCTGTATAGATGAACAATACGTTATTTTGGAATAATGTGTGTTATTCTGAAATAATGCTGCTGTGCAAACATACCCTTATAGAGAAGGCTTATAGAACTAATAGGGATCTACAGACTTTTAATAGGATCTATAGAAAACCCATAGAATATCCTTTATGAAGCTCAGTACAGAATTCTTCATCACAAATACAATTTTCTGTTAAATTTTAATACATTTTTTTTTAAATCCTATAGAAAATGTATCCTCTCAAAGTCTACAGGACTTTTCTATAAGGACTTATATGGAACTAATCATAAATGAATTATCCGACAAATCCCTTCTAATGATCCAAAATATTATAATGCCATTTTAAGCAATAGTATTCTGGATAATTATTACAGAATAAAGGTGGAAGGTTTTTGCTGTAATATGGAGAAGCATAAGTGGGGGATTTTGACGCCATGTTCTAGGCATACAAACAGTTAAATCTCACAATATGTTACAAAAAATAACATTTGTTCTAACCAGAAACTTCAGTATGATTCTTGAATGAGAAAGCCTGTTGGAAGACCACAGCAGCAGGATGTTAATAAATGTTCTCTCTATGTAATCTACCCCTAATGGGGAAAATAAAGAGAGAAATCAAAGGTCACAGTTATCTGTCACTTCATAACTGCCTAAAGATTTTATTTTAGTGCTGCCTTTATGACTTACAGTACAGACATCAGCTATTGACCACACACCATCTGCACTGTGGATAAATGTGCCTTATTTTTTTTTCACTGTGCACTTTATACCTAACAGTGGGCAAAATTTTGCCATTGGATATATGAACATGATACCCATTGAGCTCAATAGCAGCTGAGCATGTGTCAGAGCCCACTATGTTTAAAAGCTTCTAAGAACTAGGATTTAGTTGAATCGTGACTAGAAAATATAACACGAAAAAAAGATGTAACTCATAAGGAAAATTACAAGAACAGCAGATTTTTTTCATATCTTGTCTCTGTCCAATGACTACAAAAAGGAAAACAGTTCAAAAGGGACATAAGTTTTATACTAATACAGAATGCCTCAGACATTTGCTCTGCAAGAGCACTGCAGACATGGCATTTCAGGTCCTTTAAAGAAAAAAATCATCTCTTTTCAAAGAGCACTGAAAATAAACACCTTCCTTGGGCCTTTACCCCTCCTCTATGCAAGCATAAGCACTCTGCTCTCTATGATTTGTCAAGAACCAAGGAGGAATATTTTTGTGGAATCTTCTTGTTAAGACAGGTGTATATACCCTGCAACACTGTGCAATTACATAAAACAGTAGCACTTTTCACCGAAGTATCTCAAAGCTCTTTGTAGATGTTGTAGTTTGCAGATAGGTGAACTAACACAGGGAGAGAGCATAAATGCCTTTCTCAAAGTTGTTCCATGAATCTTGTGCTACAAATCAGTGACAGTTATACAATTGCATAATTAACCTGCATCCCCGTGTGTGGCAGCTCACACTTCTAAGAACCCTGTCCCTCAATTTGTCTCTTTTGGGCATCTGTAGCCAGAACTGTGAAGTATTTTTGTGGATGAGGAAAAGGAATATAAAAACCTTTTCTGGACTGTTTGACCCAGAATGTTCATTGTAAAACTAAGTTATGACTGTGTCTATTACAGAGAGCTGCTTTTATTCCACTTACATAATTTCAGACTCTTTTTTTCTTTTAAATTGAAGTTAATGGGCAGGTTAACTTCAGGCTGAGAGTCCTCAGAAGTCACAGGCTCTGATTATAACCATTAGTTCCCACAAGGGAAAGAAAGTGACCTAGTGACTCTCCTCTCTAGTCAGCTTAATAATTGAGACAAGATCTGCTATTATCTGCTCTCCCCAATACTCTGCACCAAGAGAAGAATATCAACTGGGATTTTCATTTAATGAAAAATTAGAGAATCTGCAATCAGATGAAATACTGTACGTGGGGGGCAAGGATGAGAGAGAATTTTCCTTACTGCCTACTTCAGTAAGATATGTTTTTAGCCTGTTGCTCTCACTGTTGCTTGCCTTGTTGGTTAAAGGTCTTTGTTTTGTTCATTATTTTTCAACTAGCACCATCTCCATGCTGGGCTCTTTGGAGACAAGTCTCTTGCCTGGGTAATGTTCTTACCTCTTGTAACACTGAACATTTTCCAGAGTAGCAGAGGCAATAGAAATTACAGCAGTGTGCCCCTCTCACTTAAGATTTGGCTGACATTACACAAATGCGGCTGAACAGCCTGTGGGAGTAGAAGCCAACAGAGTAGCTGTGGCTATTAACTTTCTCCTTTTTTAACCTTTTTCATGATACGTGAGAGCTATGTAGCTTGTAGTAAGAGGCTGGGGACAGACCAGATTCCGATGGCACATACAACCACATGAGAAAAAAAGGTAGCATGACAAACTGTAATGGTAAGGCTCTGATGTAGTGAAATGAAATTTATTGTCAGTGAAAGAGAAATAGTATTGTTTTCTGCTATATGTGATAGGACTCTGTATATCCTTACTACAGGTTGGACCTCGCTGGTCCGGCACTCTTGTGACCTGAGCCGTCCCAGACCAGGGAATTTGCTGGACCAGGGACAGTCCAGGCTCCACTGCTGGCTGTCCTGCTGATGGCTCCTCTCCCTGGAGCTCCCAAGGTTGTGGTTTCCCACCCTGCTGTTGCCCCACTAACACTGGCTAGGCTGAGGCTCCCTGCCCTACTGTCTGCTGGTTGCACCAGGGATTCCCAGGGATTCCCCAACCAGGGCCTCCTGGTTGCCACCAGCACCGCTACCTTTGGCAGTTCCTTGGGGTTTCCCAGTCCCAGGCTGCCCGGCTACTGCTGGCCCCACTGCTGTCAAGGGTTTCCCAGGTTTCCCAAGCCACTGCTGATTCTGCTGCCAGGGCTCTCTGGCCTCCTGACTCCATTGCCACCAGCAGTTCCCCGGGCAGGGCGGAGGCTCCCCAATGCCACTGATACTGGGGTTCCCTGGCTGCCACCTGGAACCACTGTCGGGGTTCCCCAGCCTGAGCTCCTGAGCCACTCCCTGGCCCCACTGCCACCAGGGTTTCCTGGTCAGGGACGCCTGGCCATCCCAGCTCTGCTGCTGAGGAGGTTCTCGGGGTTCCCTGGCTGTCACCGGCTCTGCTGCCAGGGGCTCTCCACCCGCCTGACCCCACTGACACCAGGGTTCCCTGGTGGGGGCGAATGCTCCCCAATGCCACCTGTCCCCGCCTAGCTGGGTCTCTTGGCTGGCTTCAGCTCCTGAGGCTCTTTGGTCCAGCAACATCCATGGATGTGGCCGAACCAGAGAATCCCGGATTTGGGAGGCTCAAACATGCACACAGGTCTATATGACTGCATAATTAAGGAATGGACACTTGCTTTTAATTCCAAACACAGACGATGTCTTAAGAAAAATAATAGACAGAGGCCTGTTAGTTCATCTAAACTCGAGACTCTAACTTAGTTGACTCAGGATTATTTCTTCAGTAATACTACTACACAAATTAATAAGCTAATGGGAGTTGAAGAAACATAGCCCCTCATAGGACTGGTCTATGGCAATCTGCCCAAGAAGGTGATTTGTCCAATACTACATAGGAGGTCAGGAATAAACTCCAGATCATCAAACTCTTAATCCTATGCTGTAACCACAATGCTTTGACCAATCTGCCTTTAAAAGGTCCAAACCAATGGAGTCCAAACCAACCTCTTCTATCTCCAGTGTAACAGCAGAAGAAGCTTTCTTTCCTAGTAGTCATCCTACAGTTTCCCTTTCCTAATTTAATTGTGTTAACCCCCTGTCCCGGGGTGTACCTCTTCTAACATGTCCTACCGACCAAGTATGGCATTGTAGGTCCTCCCTGCCTCAGTTTACATTAAACCCATCTATAAGTTTAACAAAGCTTTACATAGGAAGCAATGCCCCTTCTGAGAAGTCCAGCTGATTAATCAAAGACCCAATGAAAAATACACAAAAGGCTTCATCCCAGTATCTTAACTAGGAAACTGAATTACTCTTATTTTATCCATCCCCACCTGGGTTCTCTCAACTTTGGATCCCTTTCCTGGAATTAGGCCATTTGCTACAACTTGGGAGGAATCCTTCCCCACTTCCAATGGGTCTACTGATATCTGTCAATTGTTGCTCCTATCTGGGGCAGCAAATAGACCCTGACATGCTGGACTTCCTGCCACTGTTTGGAAGTCACCTTTCCCTCAGAGCATATCTTCCAAGGTCTGCTCAGTTCTCCTGGGAACTCAGAGACTTTAAAACCAGAAGGGACCATCATGATCATCTAGTCTTGTCTCCTGGACTTCACATGCCAAAGAGCTCCTCCCCTCAAACACTTGCTTTCTCTAGGAACCACCTCATCTGATGCTTTATCAGGGTCATTAGCTAATTAACTAAAAATCAGACACTCTGATTGAGTATACAAACTGCACACTGGAGAAGAAGGGGTAAGGAGCAGCTCTGGAATCAGGTGGCTTTGCCCCACTGCACCTGCAAAGCTCGCAGAAGCTGGAAGTTAGGCTTAAAAAGAGAAGCAGAGTATCTCAGAAGCAACCACATAGTGAGAGGAAGCGTCCCTGGAGCTCTTGCTATCTAAAGGGCCAGAGCAGACAAACAACCGCATACAAAGGAATCCAATGCACCAGGAAAGGGCAGACAAATAAGCAGTGGCAAATTTTTAAAGTGCTTCTACACAAATGCTAGGAGTCTGACTAATAAGATGGGTGAACTAGAGTACCTAGTATTAAATGAGGAGATTGACATAATAGGCATCACTGAAACCTGGTGGAATGAGGAAAATCTGTGGGACACAATCATACCGGGATATAAAATATATCGAAAGGATAGAGCAGGCCGGGTGGGTGGTGGAGTGGCACTGTATGTGAAAGATAATGTAGAATCAAATGAAATAAAAATATTAAGTGAATCAACATGTTCAATAGAATCGCTATGGATAGTAATTCCATGCTCCAATAATAAGAAATTAGCAGTAGGGATATATTACCGACCACCTGACCAGGACAGCGATATTGACATTGAAATGCTGAGGGAGATTAGAGAGGCTACCGAATAAAGAACTCTATAATAATGGGGGATTTTAATTATCCCCATATTGACTGGGTACATGTCACCTCAGGAAGAGAAGCAGAGATAAAATTTCTCAATGGCCTAAATGACTGCTTCTTGGAGCAGCTGGTGCAGGAACCCACAAGGGGAGAGGCAATTCTCGATTTAGTCCTGAGTGGAGCACAGGATCAGGTCCAGGAAATAACCGTTACAGGACCGCTTGGGAATAGTGACCATAATATAATAACATTCAATATTCCTGTGGTGGGTAGAACACCTCAGCAGTCCAGCACCCTTGCATTTAATTTCAAAAAGGGGAATTACACAAAAATGAGGAGGCTAGTTAAACAGAAATTAAAAGGCACAGTGACTAGAGCCAAATCCCTGCAAGATGCATGGAAACTTTTTAAAGACACCATAATAGAGGCCCAACTTAAATGTATACCCCAAATTAAAAAACATAGCAAGAGACCTAAAAAAGTGTCACCGTGGCTTAACCACCATGTAAAAGAATCAGTGAGGGACAAAAAGGCATCTTTCAAGAAGTGGAAGTCCAATCCTAGTGAGATAAATAGAAAGGAACATAAACACTGTCAAATCAAGTGTAAAAATGTAATAAGAAAAGCAAAAAAAGATTTTGAGGAACAGCTAGCCAAAAACTCAAAAAGAAATAACAAAATGTTTTTTAAGTACATTAGAAGCAGGAAGCCTGCTAAAAAACCTGTGGGTCCCCTAGACGATCAAACTATAAAAGGCGCAATCGAGGACGATAAAGCCATTGCGGCGAAACTAAATGATTTCTTTGCTTCAGTCTTCACAGCTGAGGACGTTGGGGAGATTCCCAAATCTGCACCGTCCTTTGTGGGTGATGAATCTGAGGAACTGTCCCGGATTGAAGTGTCATTAGAGGAGGTTTTGGAACAAACAGAAAAACTTAATGTTAACAAATCTCCGGGACCGGATGGCATTCATCCAAGGGTTCTAAAAGAACTCAAATGGGAAATTGCTGAACTATTATCTGTGGTTTGTAACCTATCCCTTAAATCGGCTTCCGTACCTAATGACTGGAAGGTAGCCAACGTGACACCAATATTTAAAAAGGGCTCCAGAGGCGATCTGGGCAATTACAGACCGGTAAGTCTAACTTCAGTACCGGGCAAATTAGTCGAAACAATAGTAAAGAATAAAATTGTGAAGCATGTGGAAGAACATAATTTGTTGGACAAAAGTCAACATGGTTTCTGTAAAGGGAAATCCTGTCTTACTAATCTATTAGAGTTCTTTGAAGGGGTTAACAAACATGCGGACAAGGGGGATCCAGTAGATATAGTATACTTAGATTTTCAGAAAGCCTTTGACAAGGTCCCTCACCAAAGGCTCTTGTGTAAATTACATGGCCATGGGATAAGAGGGAAGGTCCTTTCTTGGATTGAGAACTGGTTAAAAGACAGGAAACAAAGGGTAGGAATAAATGGTAAATTTTCAGAATGGAGAGGGGTAACTAGTGATGTCCCCCAAGGGTCAGTCCTAGGACCAATCCTGTTCAACTTATTCATAAATGATCTGGAGAAAGGGGTAAGCAGTGAGGTGGTAAAGTTTGCAGATGATACCAAACTGTTTAGGATAGTCAAGACAGAAGCAGACTGTGAGGGACTCCAAGAAGATCTCACCAAACTGAGTGATCGGGCAACAAAATGGCAAATGAAATTTAATGTGGATAAGTGTAAAGTAATGCACATCGGGAAAAATAACCCCAACTATACGTACAGTATGATGGGGGCTAATTTGGCTACGACAAATCAGGAAAGAGATCTTGGAGTTATCGTGGACAGTTCTCTGAAAACTTCCACAGAGTGTGCAGCAGCAGTCAAAAAGGCAAATAGGATGCTAGGAATTATTAAGAAAGGGATAGAAAGAGAAGCTAGATAATTTCATGGAGGTTAGGTCCATAAAAGGCTATTAGCCAGGGGATAAAATGGTGTCCTTGGCCTCTGTTTGTCAGAGGCTGGAGAGGGATGGCAGGAGACAAGTCGCTTGATCATTGTCTTTGGTCCACCCTCTCTGGGGCACCTGGTGCTGGCCACTGTCGGCAGACAGGATACTGGGCTAGATGGACCTTTGGTCTGACCCAGTACGGCCATTCTTATGTTCTTAGTTTGGAGATACTGATCTGAGCAAGCCTGCAACCGAGGGACTGCTGACTTGTGAAGGTCAGGAACTTTGATGTTGTGTTCCGTTTTTTATTTTTCCATGCAGGAAGAGGGGACATTGTTAGGAAGTCATCCAGGGAAGCAGCTACGTAGCAACACAAGATGCAAGTCTTAGCTGCCTATCATTGAACCCTGGACAGGGGCCTGATGGAGAGGGTGTACCAGATATCCTACTACCGTCAAAGGAGGGAACGTTAACAGAAGTTATCCATTGGAAGGGAAGTTAACTGGAGTCCAGATTCTGAAGGTGCAAAGGTTCAGATGCTAAGACCACATCTTAAAGGGAGAAGGCAGCAAGTCCTTGGTGACTACTAAAAGTTTCTGCATCATTGGACCCCAAAAAGAAGTGGCCTTGTACATGCAACTGGACTGGAGGGTGGAACTGCTAAAAGGCAATATCCCCCACACAGCAGATCTAGAGTGAGAAAGGGGAATGCTCAGGAGGAAGACAACCTGCCACATCTCAGTCTTCACAGACAGCTATAGGTCTGAGTTGGTCTAAGTCAGTCCATTCTCCCTTGCAGGAGCCTGTCACAGGACAACAGGATCTTGACTTCCCTTAAACGCACATCCCCTATGACACTCCAATTATATTCCTTCTTCTGAGAAAGCAAAGTCACCAATCTAATTCGGGTACTAGAATACTTGCAATATAGCATATTCATTAAGGCTGATGAAAGCTTGGTGGCATGTGGGAGGGGGGAGGGCAAAACAAAACCAGGAACCAGTCAAAGTAGTACTGTTTGTATTTGCCAAGGCAACTCCAAGCACTGAAGGTTGAGCTTGCATTCTGCCCTATTGATGTATGGTAACAGTCTTTCTTTGTGCAAGAGAAGGCCAGTGGACAGTGCAAAAAAATTATTATGTTCTACTTATATGGCCCACATCATCATAGTATCCCAATGCGTAGATGGGCAGGAAAGGAACAATCAGATTTATTGAAGGGGCAGTATATATAATATTCACTATGTCTAACACGTGTGTATGGTGCCATAGGTGTATATGCTGCTTTATATGGGCCACATTCTGATACTATTTACTCACACAAATCACATGAGTAAATAATACCTAACTCTTCAAAAAATCCTATTCAAACCAAAACAGGACTATTTGTGGAGAGAGGTGCTACCCAACATGAATAAGAGTGGTTGAAATATATGACAGGAAACGTAAAGTGATGGTCTCTGCCCCACAAACTTTGCAATCTAAGATGAGCAGGTTAGAGACAGAGCATAGGGAAGCTAATCAGTGAGGGAGGGAGGAATTAATGGAAAAGTAACTATATTTTGTCCCTTTCCCATTTTTCACAAGGGTTGGGGGAGTCATGAGGAAGTCCTGACTTATGAGTCATTAGCAATGAGTCTAAACATACATAAATAAACCATTAGGTCTTTTCCAGCTCTAATTTTTATGTCTCCAGTGTCTATAATAGTGCACATCTGATTTTTAAGGTGAACTAATTTTTGTTAGGTATAGACTGATTTCAGCTGTGCCTGAGGGAGCAAGAGACAGCTCCTGGCCAGCTGCTGGGGTTTACAAACTGAGACCCTAACACAAGGGCAAAGAAGATGCTGTAGCCATAGGAGAGGTGGCCCTGGTATAATGAATGGACTGTAATTGGCCAATGAAGGGAAGTGGGTGAACAGCAGACTGCAAGTCTCCTGGAAGCATGGTGTGTGGCAGAGTTTGTGGCATGCCCAGAAGACTGTGTCACTGAAGAGGATGTCACAGTTCTTAGGGATGTGCGAATCCAAGAGCAGGAGTGACAGCAGTGAGGCACCACCCAAAAAGGGTGCACTACCACACAGAGCTAATTCCCAAAACAACCAGCAGGAGGCACTGGAGTGGTGAGCAAACCCCTTTACACCCAAGTCAGCCATCAACTTCTGGGCTGACAAAAACCATCTAAAAACTGCCTTTGAGTTACAAACCATGTACTGTGCTGGTAATTTTTGAAGTAGGGTTTTGTTGGCTAGCAATTCCACCCAATAGCTTGGCCAAGATACGATATGAACAAAATTATGGAAAAATCTTAAAATCGCTTTCAATGGAGCTAAGGTTATTGTATTTTTTTCTTCTTCTCTGTTCTGCCATTCAGTGCTCTGGGGATACAATAACCTTTGTTCTCAGCACTAAAAATTTAAATGCAGAGAGATTGAGAGGGAGTCAAAGAAGCCCCACAGCTATAGACAGTACATTACAATACTATCCTTCTACTCTGGGTGAGACGGTTGTATTTTGATCTAACAGGAAGGCATCAACAAATTTTAATTTGATTAGCATTCAAGAATGTCAAATGATTTTTAAGTAACCCAAGGTTATTTGGAATAAACATGTTTCAGTTTTACATATGGTATTCAGTGTAACATAATTTGACAACTATTGTTTCAATAACCGCCAAGTCATTTACTTCAGGAAATGGTAAGGATAGCCTTTTCTCCAGGAAATTAGCTGTTACACTTTACTGTACCAAGAAGGAAAAGGGACCAAATCGTGAGCCCTGCAAGTAACAAAGTGCCTGCTCTGTTTCTGGGAAAGTACAACTGCCTCTTACTCCGGGCAGAAGATATTACAACCTACACCTAAATGACTTGCCCAAGCAAAAGTATCAAGTTAATAGAATGGCAGAGCATAGCAAGGAAATCCCTAAGGCCTGGCCTTTGTTTCTTCTCTCAGATGCATATTAAGTGTGGTGTTAAGATGCATATTTAAAATATGAATTATTTTTTAAAAAATCACTGCCATAAATCACAAAAGAAAGGTCAGATCAATACCTGTCTGCCACACAGCCAAACCACTAACACAGAAACTAAAAAAAAATAACATTGGTTTTACTATACCACCAATATGTTATTTATGGCCAAATACAATTTCCTACTTTTTGAGGGGTGAAGTCACATGCAGTGGTTAAGAAACTGTTTCCAATTATACCAGTTCTACTGTGCATGTTTTGTTTATTGCTTTTTTTGTATAAAAGTGAAAGCAACCCCACAAAAATTTGAAACTACATTCTGGTATCACTTGTGACAAACTTACTTTTGTAAAAGTCAGGCCACACTTTTACCTGCTTATAGGGATATATTTGCAACAATTATTCAGGCTGACGCAGGCTATGCCACATCCAGGGAACGCATCTGCTTTTCTGACATTTTTTGCAGAAGAGCAGACACGCTGTTTCAGAAGCCCTGTAAGCCTCATTTCATGAGGAAGAAGGGCTCTTCCAAAAGAAGAGGTTTTTCCAAAACATGGCCCAGTGTAAACAGGCCAAATTTTGGAAAAGCCTCGTCCAAAAAAACAATAGGAAAAAGGTACACAAATTGCGGAGCGCAATTTGCGTACCTTTTTCGAAAAAAGAAGGGTAGTGTAGACATAAGACTCATTCAAGCCTACACCACTTTTGTCTGATACCAACAGATCTGCATCCTAAAGCCTCCATTAATTAGGTGCAATTCAGCAAAACACTTAAACATATGTTTAACACTAAACATATACAGCGCAATTGTTACCAATGGGCATGCCCTTATTTACACAAGTGGCACTACTCACAAGGTTAAAGTCAAGAGAATGCCCATGTGTTTTACTGAACTGGGACCATATTATTGAATTTCAGCCTCCATTCATCAGCCACTCTCTTCCTTAAAAATGTGTACTAAATCAATGTCCCATCGTGGCTTTATGCTGCTAGAGGTTGTGTCTCTTTCAATTAAACTAAAAATTGAAGTCCTCATCACTTATTTGTTCCCACTAAATTGTCCAGAGCAGCTTTTTCACAAGAAAAGGACAGTGTTACCTCTGGTGTGCTGGCCAAATGTCAATGTAGAGGATTACTATCATCTGAATTAATTTCCCTTATAGTTTCAATTAGTGCAATACGTACGTCCATTCATTCACTGCACCATATGTGCACCAGTGATATTATTGTTTATTCAACTCAACTTAAAGATGAAATAAAGATATAACTCCTGACTCTAGGCTAATAGGCTCAGCACTACAAAGGGACTTAGTTACTTAAACCCTAGATTTAGGGACTACTGCAATCCACAAAATCCACGCTCAGCGGTCATCTAACTATGCACGTGCCTAAACTCACTTGGTGCCAAAATATTTGCTCAGAAACTTGCCTATGTTTCAGGCACTTGGCATGGGCACTGGTGCCTTAAAAAGATGTCCAGGTAGCTATCTCCTGTCTAAGCACCAGATAAAGATAGGCAGAACAGTGTCAATCAAACCTGCAGGGTCCAATCCTGTAGGCATGCTCAGAGCCCATCTAACTCCATACACAATAACAGGGTACGAGACCTCCCCCAGAACCTTTATCCCAGTGGTAGGGTACTCACCTAGGATGTGAAAGACCTTGGTTCAGTTTCCACTTCTACCTGATGCATATGAGGGATTTGAACAGGGATTCGCTGCTTTTCAGGTGACTGCTCCAACCATTGGACTATGGGATATTCTGATATGGGTTTCTCTTAGTCTTTCATGTTGAAGCCATTCCACATTCTATTAAATGGGCCACCAAAAGGATGAGAATTACTCTCGCAGTCCAGTGGTTAGAGCACTTACATGAAAGGTGGAAGGCCCCTAATACATACCAGAATTATATTGCCCTCTTTGCAATGGTATTATTTTGCTGACACACATTTAATTTGTGATCTACTATAACCCCGAGACCCTTTTCTACAGTTCGCCTTCCTAGGGTTTCATTTCCTATTTTGTGCTTGTGCAACTCATCATTCCTTCCTAAGTGGAGTACTTAGCATTTGCCCATATTGAATTTCATCTTACTTACTTAATGTTCCCTCCAAGTTTTTTTCCTTCCATGTGCAGAATACATTTTGTTACATGCACCAAGGCAGGTGTGAATGTGTACCACCAGTATAAGCCTGTGCTGCTGGCTGTGGGTGTTGGGCTAATCGGCTGAGTGGCATTTGAATCTCTCCTAGATAGCGGTCCAAGCACTCAGCTTACAGGAAACACTGCCTCAGACCATTTGTCCAGTTTTTAAAGATCATTTTGATTTCTAATCCTGTTCTCCAACACTTGTAATGCCTCCCAGGTGTCATCAGAATATTTATCAGGGTAACCTTTATGACACTATCTAAGTAATTTATGAAACTATTGACCAGAAATGGACCCAGATCAGATTCCTGCAAGACCCCACTTGATATGCCTTTCCAGCTTGACTGTAAACAGTGTAAAAACATTTTCAGAGTGTAGTTATCAATCCAGTTTTGCACCTACCTTATAGTAGATTGTTCTAAGCTATATAATCCCTAGTTTGCTTATGAGAAGGTCATGTGAGACCGTATCAGAAAGCCTTTGGTAGGCACCATTCTCACAAGAAACTACTTGGATGCCTATGATGCCTGACTTTATGAGAGGAATTCCTGGCTATGGACCACAAAAAGAAATCGGTGTTGCTCTCCAGGTCAGAGTCAGCTGCCACACTGTATGAGCGGAGTGGACACCCCTTTCTTGGCACTTGCTATTGGCTAGTATAGGTAGTTCTATCTCTCCCCATGCATCATATAGCAAGCCCGGGCACCTAACCCAGGTTTTGTGGATTCCAGTGGTTTTTCTAGGTGCTTAAAAGCTAGGGCAGTGTGACACCCAAGTCTCTTTGTGGATCAAGGACTCAGTCCTGCATGCACTTATTCTACTACTAAGATTAGTGCTTACTATTTTGAGTAATGCTCTTGATTCCCTTGATAGTAAAGTGCAGTTCACCTTTCCAGGTCACCCACTCTTAATTCACATAGCCCCACTATCTATGTACGATGGGTAAAATTCATCCCTGTGCACAGGGCCAGCACAAGTATAAGGCAAAAACTAAGTCCCTTAAAATAGATATTCTGTGTAGTGGAAAATTTTCCCCTATATCCGTAGCTGTGATGCTTTATCTGTTTATTTTGGGGTAGGGGTAGGTGCACTTTTAGATAAGTACAGGAAGTAGGTATCAAACTTCTGACTGGTTCACCCCAGAAGTTAATGCAGGAGTTAAAAGACTAACATGAGATTGGATATGGACGCATTGGAAAGGGTCCAGCGGAGGGCGACCAAAATGATTAGGGGGCTGGAATGCATGACTGAGGGATTTGGGTTTGTTTAGTCTGCAGAAGAGAAGAGTGAGGGGGGATTTGATAGCAGCCTTCAACTTCGTGAAGGGAGGTTCCAAAGAGGATGGAGAAAGGCTGTTCACAGTAGTGACAGATGGCAGAACAAGGAGCAATGGTCTCAAGTTACAGTGGGAGAGGTCTAGGTTGGATATTAGGAAAAACTATTTCACTAGGAGGGTGGTGAAGCACTGGAATGGGTTACCTAGGGAGGTGGTGGAATCTCCATCCCTAGAGGTTTTTAAGTCTCGGCTTGACAAAGCCTTGGCTGGGTTGATTCAGTCGGGATTGGGATTGCCTTGGGCAGGGGGCTGGACTTGGTGACCTCCTGAGGTCTCTTCCAGCTCTATGATTCTATGATTGTTTCTTCATTTTGAATACAGTAACTAATTGTGAACACTAATGGAAATATAAGTAATCAACCAAATGAGTTTATACAGAATAAATCACGGCAATCGAAGTTGGTGCTTTTTTGATAGAATTATCAAATTAATGGTTGTAGGAAATGCAGTTTATTTAAAGCATTTTGGCTTTTTGAAAGAAAATGTGATACAATGATGTAGGAAAACTTACAACAATTAATTCAGGATGACTTCGGTATTGTTATTTCTATAGCAAGATACTTAAGAATATGAGTTAATCCTTTAAAGGTCAGATTCCTTTTATGCTTAAGTATTATGCTGAATCAGGAACATAACGTCATAGTTAATTTCATAGTATTTTGTAGGCAAATATAATGACAAATTACATCGTAGCCTATTGAAGTCAATGGCAAAATTCCCAGCAACTTCAATAGGGCTAGGAATTCACTCAAGCTGCCTGCTATGAAAGGCTGCACCCTAAATTAAGTTTGGATAAAAAGATGACAATGAGTATGACAGGTAGGAAGAATATAAACAAAGAAAGAAATATAAACAAATATAAACAAAAAAAGTTATTGGTGGCCAAGGGTCAGAGAACAGTAGATAGTTTCCTGTACATAATTCAGAGTTTCCAATACAGTTTTAGTCATCCTGGAAAATGACCAACTCCACTGCAACAGCTTTTTTTGTTTTGTTTCGTTTTCTTAATTGCTTAAATCTAGTGTCAGAGGATCATGGGAAGATACTTTTTATATTGCACCTATCTGCACTTGGCAGAGAGCCAAGGCTCCACTGTTCTTACATGTTAGCCTTGTGCCTGCCAGGAAAATGAACAGTTAGTAAAAATGGTTCTTAGCACTGGTTTCCACAGGAAGGTACTGAAAATGATGTAAGTGCCAGTGAAGACTGAAAAAATTGTTTCAACACCATTTCAGAAAGCATGCCTGAGATCTGATGAAAGAAAGTTTCAGCAATGGCTCGATTTCCTAGTGTAGACAAGCCTATTCAGATTGAGTCAAGGAAATTCTCAGACCAGTTTTGGGAAATGATACTGAAATCTGTTTTGTCTGATCTACCCTAGGACTTAATCAGTTTTCAGTATTAGCTCACAGAAATCAATGCTGCAAATAATTTTCAGCAAAAGTTAATTTTTCCAGGTGCAAGAGGGGCTTTCTGGTAACACTCGGAGCATCTAACGACAGAAGTATTTCTGAATTATATCTTCTCAACTCTATAATTGTGAAGGACCTTTCACATTTGGCACCAAAGTTTGGGGCTCTCACTCCAGTCACTGCAGAGCTAAATAATAAAGTAACAAGAAGTTACATACAATTTTCCTTTCCTTTTGTTACATTACTGCAGGAATCTGCCTGTAGTTAGGTCTTTCTCTCTCTTTCTCTCTTTTTTTTGTTTTTGTTTTAGTTTTCTCTTTTGATTAAGGCATAGCTCTCTTTTAAAGGAGAGATATACAATGAAAAAAATAAGTTGAAGGGCAAAAAATCTTGAGGGGAAAAAAAGCCATGAGAAACCTTTCACTGAAAATTAAAAACAGAGATGAAAGTGAAAGGAAAATGTCTCACATTACACAAAGCCTGTATATCTGTCAGAGGGAATTTGTTTTTTCTACAGTAAGTGCTAACTCCACATTATAGAAAAAATGGATGAACAAATTGGGAAAAAACATCAGCTGATGTGTACTTGCAGCCAAAAGTTAAGTGCAACTTCTCTGATGGTTTGAAAAAGTTTGGCATTTTTTTTATTGTATTTTTGTGTACTTCCTCATGAAAGTTAGGACCAAGTCGTGATCCTTGTGTTTAATTTGGCCCAATTGAAATCAGGAAAAGTACCAAAAATCTTGCAAGAAATCCTCTTCTCATTAAATTTCCAGTCCAATAGCTCTGGACTCTTTCCACTGATGTCAATTTAAGCATTTCCTCTGAGTTCAATGGAAGCAGGATTCAGCCAGTCTGGCACATCTATACATTTCAGATGGTTCATTACTGAACACTTTGGAGTTTATTCAAGCCAAACCGAGCCCTTAAACTAGAGATAGGCTTGAGCCACAGAGTATGAATCTCCCTCAAATTTTGCAGATGTTTTTAACAGAGGAGTTAACTTCTAATTCCAAACTTTCAAGGGAGGTTCATTGCTTTTTAGCCATTAAAATGTCATTTATTATTGTATAAACCAGTGGTTCTCAACCTTTGCCAACTAGTGTACACCTTTCAGGAGTCTAATTTGTCTTTGTGTACCCCCAAGTTTCACATCACTTAAAAACTATTTGTGTAAAAAAATCAGACAAACTTACAAAAGTGTCACAGCACACTATTTCTGAAAAATTGCTTACTTTTACCATACAATTATAAAATAAATCAACTGGAATATACATATTTTACCTACATTTCAGTGTATAGAGGAGTATAAAAAAGAATTTGTAGTGACATCACTGTTGCTTTTAATGTAGCCCATTGTAAAACAGGCAAATATCAAGATGGGTTGATGTACCGCCTGAAAAACCTCTGTGTAACCCGGGCTGAAAACCACTCGTGTAGACAACAGTCAGTTAGCATTCTACCCAAGCAGTGCCTCTTTTTCATTTCAGGATACATTACTTTTAGCCTTCAGAAGGCCCTTTGAACCACCTAATCCACACACAGACTGCACAGAGTTGCTTTCAGCAGAGCAGCGTATTCTGAGGTGCCTCAAAACATCGTGCACGCACCACACAACCTGGATCTTCATTGTAGCCTCATTCAGTCCATGACAGAGCGTGGTGATGGAGGCGGAAAAAGGATGATACAGTTTTATTAACTCATATAAACCAATCTTGGAATAGAGGTGGTCATGAATAGTGGGCAGGCAATCCACACTTGCAGAACTCTCAGCCCTCTCACTCTCAACCTTCAGAGGGAACAGTTCTGGCTCAGTTAATTGACTTTAGATAGAGAAATTAAAGCAGTGAGCCCTCCTTTTTTGTCTTAGCTTCAGCAAAAAGTGCAACAAAACAAAGCATTTCTTTGAAGACTAAAACTTGCTCATATACAAAGACCAAGACTATATCTAATAGCATCATAAAATGACCTCAGCCACAATGCTCCTTCCTGCCATGCCCCATGAAGTCCATTGAACCTCAGTGAGTTCAATGAAAATATGCCACCCCATTTCTGCCCAAGTCTAACCATTTATATTCTCTACTTCTGCTCTTCCCAAAAGCATCTTTTCTATTTTACTTGATCCAAAAGCTAAGATGATGGCCTCGAGGATTTTTCTATTATAGTCACATGTATTTCCTAGCTTGGTTCATTGCCTCCAGGCCTATTTCACATTTGTCTATACTGCAAAATGTTTTCATGCATTTTGCTGAGTCACCACAAAAACTAACCACTGCTAAATCTGGCTGCATTATTCCTCATTAAGGATAAAATTGACATTGATCAGAAGGTAAGACCTGAACTAGAATGGAGTGCACAATGTGAAACAGAAGTCCTCAGTACAGATTCAAGGTCATAATTCTGCTTTATGTCTTCAAATTTGGCATCACCAGCACATCAGATACTTTCATCCACCTTATTTAACATATCTCTATTTCTTATATGTTACACATGTGCGCGTGCGTGCGTGCGCATACGCAAACACACACATACACACACACACACAATCCATAAGCAAATTATCTCTTGGCATTTTCCTGTTCTTTCCAGCTAAAAATAATACTTATATGTTGCCAGTTTTCTAAAGGTTGCAAATTTCCTGTCCAACATGCAATTTTATCCTCTCTAGCACCGTTATGCAGTGCCTAATCTTACTAATAATCTTCAATGTGAAACATTTTACATATTAAATCTTAGTAAATTGCTTTGAAAAGTTAGGGTATAACATCCAATATTATTTCTCTCTTTTACCATGAAAGTAATATCTTCAGAGAACACCAACAGGTTATTTAAACAAGGCTGCCTTCTCGTAAATTCATGTTGTCTGTGTTTAGTCAAATTATGTTTGTACATTAAATCCCACAAAATCATTTTTAATATCTTTCTCATAGTTGATGTAACCTTCATTTTTCTATAAATACTTACTAAATTTCCTGACTAAATGTAATACTTTGATTGCTCATTTCCAATAATTACATTATTAGATTTAGACATTTAAATTCTGGCCAAAAATAATCAAAACCATTATAATCACAGGTTGATACATTTGATTTCAACGAGAAACTCTAAAATTCACTTTCTACCAATTTTTTGTGTTCTTATTCAGGGGCTGTATTGAAATTAATAAGCTGTGTGTTGCTGGGAACAGGGTTAGAGCCTTGTGTGACTATATACTATATTTGCAGATATTCGGCCTATTCCTCATTATTCACTTTAAAAGCATTTAGGAAGCTCTGAAGAATAAAAAAGAAATGCTACTGGAAATAATCTCTTTAACTCTTTTTCCTTCTATCAACTTCATGTAATGCATTAGGGCTTATTTTTCAATTTAACCCTCCCCCCCCAGCAGGTTCCAATCTCAATATTCTGGAGAGCTGAGTAAAAAGCACTTGTCAGAATCAGGCCCCAACTCTTATCAATGCAACAAGCAAGCAAATGGGACTATTTTATTCCACTATTCCTGTGTTCTAAGAAACCTTTAAGGTCTAAAATGGGAACACTAAACATAAAAGCAGGGTATGCATTTCTTAATTGTCCTTTTTATGTCCAAAAATAATTGTTATGTTGGGAATAAATAAGAAAAGGACAGAGACTAAGACGGAGAATATTTTATTGCCCTCTATATAAATCTGTGGTATGCCTACATCATGAATACTGCTTGCAGATGTGGTCACCTGATCCCCCAAAAAAGATACTTTGGCATTGGAAAAAGTTCAGAAAAGGACAACAAAAATGTTTGGGGGGTATGGAATGGCTGCCACAGGAAGAGAGTTTAATAAGACTGTGACTTTTCAGCTTGGAAAAGTGACAACTAAGGGGGGATATGATAGAGATCTGTAAAGGAGGTCTGGTGTGGAGAAAGTGAATAAAGAAGACATATTTATTCTGTCCCATAACACAAGACTTAGGAGTTCTCAAATGAAATGATTAAGTAGCAAGTTTAAAATAAACACAATTAAGCACTTTTTCACACAACACACAGTCAACCTGTGTGGAGCTCCTTGCCAGAGGATGTTGTGAAGTGCAAATCTATAACTAGGGCAAAAAAAGAGCTACATAAATTCATGAAGGTCCATCAATGGCTATTAGTCAGGATGGGCAGGAATTGTGTCTCTAGCTTCTATTTGTCAGAAGCTGGGAAAGGGTGACAGGGGAGGGATCACTTGATGATTCCCTGTTCTGTGCATTCCCTCTGGGGCATCTGACATTGGCCATTGTCAGAAGACAGAATACTGGACTAGATGCACTTTTGGTCTGACCCAGAATGGTCATTCTTATGTTCTTGTTCTTATGTGCTGATTTGAATTGTATTTTTATGGATTCAGGAAAGTAGGTTGAAAAGAAGTTGTAGATACTCTCTTTGGCTGACCAAATATTTGACCAGAACAAGTTGATTTAAGCAGTTATAAAGGAAACAATCTGCCTTTCAATCTGCAGCCCAGAGTTCTGCTGAACAATCCATATTTGTTCTGTCTGAATGAAATGTCTATTGACATTAGTAGAAGATTTGAGTGCAGAATAAGCAGTAGATAGTCACATGGCAGAGGAGAATTTTGCGTTTTCTGTGGCTTTATATTTTAATGAATATGTGAAATATTTATCTAACACCTTTCATCTGGGCAAATTGACAGCTTAAGTCACCACTGAAAGTAATCCCTCCTCTGACATGCAGTATGGAAACTAACTACACCACATTCTACAGACTACAAAGGTAGAAACATGCTTGACCAAGAGCCCTGGGGCAAACATGACATACTGTCAATCTCTAATATTCACGCTGAGCTTCTGTTTTAAGACCTCCTCTGAAATGCACTCATATGCAGAAAACTGCATGATCTTCTATTTATTTCCAAAAGGTTGAAATACTTGAACTTGTGTTCAAGGGAGTTTTGTCAGTCCATGTCCAGAGCTCAACTTTTAAACTAGTCCCACTTCCAGCTCTCGCCTTTACTATTTGACCTGGGAAATTTCAGATTTGCTTTGTCTTTTACAGTTGCATAAATTTAATTCTGTGTTAAGATTTTCATATAGTATGTGAGTCTTAAAAGAAAATGCATTTCTATATGTCATGCCAATAGCAACCAATGTCATTAACTTTCATATCTTACATATGTGACAGACATGATACTTGGAAACATGGGGTATTCAAAGACTATTATTCAGAGAGGTGACAGATGCTATGGATACATGGAATAATCAACCACTATTCAACCAGCTTGATAAATATTGCATGTGTCTTTCTGGGGGAAGCTAGGAATTCTATTACTGGCTCAATGGGTGAGCTAAATTATTCTTCCTACAGAAATGCAAGTTATTGCTGGAAGGGGTAGTTAATGCAAATCCTTAATGCAGGTAAAAGTCTATGAAAGTTTCACCTTGAGGGGGAAATAGTATTGACTGGTTAGGCCTAATTTAAGAGGTCTGGCAGACAAGGAATATAGCACTGTAAAACATGGCTGCCCTGACCTACGGAGGGTAGTCACTCACACTCTATCCAAGAGAGACAGAACCTGAGAAATAAGCCTGAAATACTTTAATCTTCTGGTTTTCATGTGGAAGTTGGACGGTTGCCTGGAAAGCTGGTCTAAAGCCATTTATCATTTTATGTTTTTTCTCTAATGCTTTTTTTAAATGAAACTCCTTTTTGAGAGATGGTTTATCACTGGTTAACCCTGTCATTGCCCCTGAGGGAACAGGACTGCAAGGGCTGAACTAAAGTTTGATCTGCTAAGACCATCTTAGTGAATTGCAGCCTTAGGTGCAAGGATTGTGGCATCCCACCCCAAGATAGTGATTTCAAGTCTTTAGAAGTAGTAATGCCCTTGAGGTGACCATGAATGGCACAGATGTACAGTTACCTCAACAACTATGACAACATGGATGCACACACACAAAAGCTAGCTTTGGGTATATCTTCCTCATGGTAAGGGAAAGAGAATGTATAAAAGCCTCAGCGGTTTGTTCTGCAGGCTTTGTAATTAACATCATAGAAAAGAAATTGCAGCAGCAGAAATTATGTGATTCTGGAAGTAATTGCTATAAATGAAGAGCATTGAACCTTGCTGCAAGTGATGGAAGAATGTGAAGAGGCATTAATGTGAAAAATCCTTGTTGTGTGGGACACAGTAAATGCCACTCAGTTAACCTGCAATGGATATTTTTACTTATCTGCTCAACACACAACTATTAAAATATGGGCGTTACCATGTTGCAATATGTTCAGGGTAAATCATATATGGATTTTTAAGTTTATATACAGATCTAAGTATCTCTTTATCTAGTGAGATACTACTGTGGACTCATCATCGTAGTGGCTGAATGCATCTTATAACAATAGCTGCACTGACATTTTTAAAGGGTGCTCAGTTGTGTATTTCTTTGTTCGCCTCACATAAATATTACATAACCATTCAGCATAATCTCCTACATGTTGGTAGAAACTACAACAGGGAGCCATGTGAGTACCATAGATTAGCTCTGGCTTTGAGGCTTTCAAGTTATAAGAAATGAGCAAACCATTAATGCCATTCTGCTAGCAGGCAAAAGGTTAGAGTTTGGTATTCAGTGACCTTTGGAGGTTGGTGTTTTCATCAAACAAAAATTGTATTTACAGTGACTGTAAGAGCACAGACTACCACAATTCTAGTTCACTAATGGTTTATGAGTTACAAGGAGATGCATAGCTATGACCTGCCAGATTAAAAAACCATGACATGATATTTAACAGCTGTATGGCTAGGATTCATGGACTATTGGAGCTTCCCTGCTGGCAGATACAACAGCAGATCATGAAAATGTTGCATTTATCTGGAGCTATGGATATTTTGATATGAGAAAACTTCAGTTTAATTAGTTTAGCTCCTGAGCCCAAGATATTATACCTATTCAATCTTAGGCATGGAATGACTAACTATGAGGTCCAGAATCTTAGCCAGTATAAATTGGTGTAGCTCCTCTTAAATCAGTTTGCACTAGCTGATATGAGCTAAAAGTGTTTCTCTCGCTCATTTATGAACGTAGTAGTTAACATTAACCACCAATCCATATGCTGCTTTGCTTGCCAGTGCTGGCATTCCACCCTCAGGGAACCTGAGCTTTCAGTCACAATGGTCCCATTACTGAACTCATTGATTAATTTAATCAGGGATTCAGAAATCAAATTACAGTTTAAGGATGACATAGGCAAGACTATCTGTTTCAACAAACTATTTACAATTACTGGGGCATCCATATTTGTGCACTTCTGAGCTCCATTTATATCAGGCATTTGTTATATTAGTTTGTAGTTACTAATTATTTATAAAGAGCTTTGAAAATACATGTCTTAGAAGTGCTATGAAATCAGAATAGGGTGTTGTTCATGTTAATATCTGCAATCTGCAAAAGTGGGCAGTGCACTAATGGCTTGTATTTCAAAACCTTGATTGTATTAAATACTATAAGGCTCAGAAGCTTACATATATAATAGAATAAAATATTTCAAGCCTCAACAGAACCTAATGCAGTGTAATTTTTTTAAAAAATAAAGTCACCTTTGTGAGCTCTAGATATCATTGAAAATTGTCCATCAGAATGATATGCTGATGGAAAATACTGATTCCACAAAATTAGAATTTTCTGTGGGAAAATAGGGATTCCATTATACATTTTCCATTGGGGAAATAAAAACAAAATATTTCATTCTAGGTTGGGTCAATCTTAATTGGAAGGTTTTTGTTTCAAATTAGTTCCGCAAATATTAAAATGAATTTTTCTATCAGTGCATTTCCTTATGAGATTTGTAGGGTCAAATCCCAGAGGGCAACATATTCCACAATGTAATGCATATTTCCAGCTGATCAAACTGTGTAGGAGTTACATGACGCTGGGTGGATTACGATAGGTTTAGTTTGGTCAACCACCCTTACTTATAGGAAAGAAATCGGGCGGAAGGCTCCCACATTGCAATTACCTTAAAGCAATGTGCCACAATGGGAAAATTGCATTTAATACTGAACTCACCCAAAATGAAATGTTCAGTATATGAATATATATATATTTGCTGAGAATACCAAAATGCTTCTCTTCAGTCATCAAAACAAAATTTTGATTTTTTTTTCCAAAATGTCTGTGCCGAAAAACCATGATCAATTTCAACTTTTTGTCCTCATTGGGGACAAAAACAAATGTTAAAATGTTAGAAATTTCAAATTCTGCTCAGCTGTCATCAATTCTGATTATTTGATAAAAATGCCTTCTGTTCTCCCTCCTCAACCTTCAAGCAACATTAAGAACTGAAGGTCATCTTCCTGACCAAAATCAGTGCCAAAGCTACATGCCTGTTTTACACCTGAAGTGAAAACTTATGGATGATGAAACTATTAATAAAATTATGATGAAATTTTCAAAAGCATTGGCTGAACTCTGGCCTCATTGAAGTCAATGGGAGTTTTACCATTGACTTCAGCAGACTTAAAACACCACTGATTACTTTTGAAGAGATCACTCCACTAATCTAAATGCCACCGAAGTTGGTAGCTAACAGAACTAAACTCCAACGAAAGCTATTTGGTGTTTTATATGAGATAGTATACTGAAGTGTAAATATTTTTAAGGAATCAGGAAAGGCTAGAAACGAGCATGTCTAGCCATATCTGTAGCTTTTTTTTTCTTTTTGTCTTCTTCTTCTATTAATTTTGTATGCCAACAGTCCAACTCAGTTTTAGGTATAATGGAGAGAATTGGGGGGGATGATGACAGTTAAGTCTTTACTGGACTTGTGCCTAATAGAGGAATCTGCCTCTTCAATTATTTGTTTAATGGTGAATAACAAACTCTGATCCATAGTAACAATCTGATTATTGTTAGGGCATTTGGAATCTGTTAGATTTAACTGACTATACAAAGAGTTTGCTTATGCTTTAGTGTAAGAAAGAAAAAATGGCTACATTGATGCAATATGAGCTTTCATGGGCAAAACCCACTTCTTCAGGTGAGATGATCTTGAGTCAAGATTATCCACTCAAGATCACCTCATCTGAGAAGTGGGTTTTGCCCACGAAAGCTCATGATACTATATATTTGTCTTTAAAAACAATAAATAATCCTGTGATATCTTAAAGTTACAGATAACACAGCTACCCCTCTGAGACTTTTAATGCAATATGGTAAATTAAAACTTACATGCAGAAATCAGGAATTTCCAGACATGAAACTTGGTTACATTTCAAGTGACTAAATGCTGCTATAGGAAATTTAGGATTAAAGCTGGAGATTTAAACAAAATAAAATTCAGGATTATTGGGGTATTGTTTTATTATGAATTTATGTTTAAAGATATGTTTTCTAATAGATAACATGCACAGACGCAAGATCTGTGGGCTTCAGGACCGCAAAGAAAATCAGAACAATAGTTTAGCTTCTACTTTCAGTTACACCTGTGTGAATCAAAGAGCAGGGCCATGAATAGACTTGCCCGGCTCCTGGGCAAGGTGGAGGAAGGCAGCTCCACAGGTTCAAAAGCGGTGTGGCCTTAGGCAAAAGTGGGGGCTGTGGGCAGTCTTTCAGCACTAGACCACACCACTCAGGGCTCCAGCAGCAATTTAAAGGGCCCAGGATTCTGGCTCTTTTCAATGTCATACGAGAAGTAGCAGCTGGGAAGCCTGAGCCTTTTTAAATTGCTGGGCCCTGAGACAGCTTACCCCTCTACCTACTCCTGTTGGTGATTCTGTCAAAAACTAATGTCACTGAACTGACTGGATTTACACTGGTAGAACTTTATTGTATCTGTAGCTGTTTGGAAGTGAATGATTCTTCAAAGAACCAGTTAATATGGAAACCCTGGTCATAACACTTCTTTATAATTGGGAGCAAAGTAAGTGTGAAACTTCTGATCCTCTTTCATGGTGATGAACTTTCCATTACACTCCAGTTGTCACAAGAGTTCAATTTATATCTTGCCTACAAGGTGTTTTGTCCTTCTGAAAGAGGAGATTTGAAAGCGCCCAAATTTCTGATTGAAATACCTAGTGTGCTTCCGTAGGCATTTCTGCTACTCGTAGGCTATTCCCTCCCCACCCCTTTCCGCAGATAGATTATTTCATTTTACATAATTCATAAACCTAGAATTGTTTCTGGTTTATAACCATGTAAAATTGCCTAATCCTTTCACAAGTGCAGACCCTTTTCCAACATGCTCCATATGTTACTGCTATCTAAATCAATAATTACGGTGTTAACACGACTGCACATCAAAGGAAACAAAGGAGATTACATACTAAATTATACATACACCACTAGCTGTCTTTTCAGTGTAACACAGGCATAGAATAATATATAAAAAGAAGAAGGAAAATCAAATTATGTTATTTACTGACAGCAGCAGCCTCTCTGGACTCTTGGAATACTCACTATCGATCCAGCATCAAACTGCCACAAGAGAGAAGTTTCTATCAGCTCCTTAAACTAGGTTTCATTGATATTTATCTTGAGCCATCAAACAGAATGTAAGGTTTTGAAAAGACCACCTTCAAAGCCTCTGAATCTCCACTTAAACTTAATGAAGTTGCACTGCCAAAGTTAGGATTATTTACTTTAGTTACTCATATAGCCTCTCTTTCTAGAGTACTTGCATTGCTTGCAACATTTAAAGTGGGTATGTACTCTCACAGGATCCCTGTGAGAAAGAGAAGTGGCATCCCCATTTCACAAGGGGAAGGGAGAATATAAGTGACATATTCACGGTACCATGAGAAGTCTATGGCAAACCAGGGTACTGAACCTCATAAATCCCAGATTAGTCTTTTAACTAAGCTACGGTTCTTCTAGGTTCTGCCCCTCTACATGCATTGAGTAGTATTCTGCTTAACATGTCTCATTCAGTGGCACTACTTCTGAAGTGTGATGCCCAGTGTGACTAAAGGGATTGCAATCCGGCCATTATTTTGTAAGAAGTTTGAACATTAATTCATTCTAATACTACTTTGCACTTGTATGGCATTTTCCATTTAGAAATCTCAAAATATTTTACTAAAACTAATGAATTAAATATTGCTATGTTCCTTCGAGATAGATATTATTACCCACATTACATACTGGAGAAGCAGAATCAAGGAGATATTAAATTAATTAAGCAAGGTCCCACAAGAAGAAAGTGGCATAGCTAGGAATGAAAATCAGATCTCATGACTCCTGGTCTTGCCTTTTTGTTCTGTTAGGGCATGTCTATACAGCAGGGCTAAAGCCAAAATAAGCTCTGCAACTTGAGCTATGTCAAGTAGCTTAAGTTAAAAGAGCTTATTTCGACTTTTGGCGCTGTCTACACATCAGGAAGTCTGAGTTAGAGCACTCTTCTTCCGACTTCCCTTACTCCTCATAAAATAAGGATTACGGGAGTCAGAATAAGCAGTCCTCCAGCTCAACATTATTTCGACATTATATCAAAATAACTGCCTGCTGTGTAGACATGGACTATGTTATTTCCATGTAGACATAGCCTTACAGTGTTACTGCAATAGGGTCCTAGTCCATCACTAGGCTTCTATGTGCTATGATACTAAATAAACAAACAAATAGTCAGACAAATGTTTCTCTCAAAGGTAATCAATATAACTTGGAGTCAAATGCTTGTGGATGGATCAATGCAACCCACAATGAAATCAATGGGAGTTTTCTACCTTTTGACCACAGAATTGGATCTACATGGGCAACTAAACCTTAACTGCAGCCCTGATTGGCAGGCTGGTATACAAAACTAAGTTAATATAGATATAACCAATAATAGAGGACCACCTGATTTAAATAAAGTATACAAATAAGAACAGACTGTAAACTTTGACCCAAATCATTTCTGTGGTTTGAGAATGAATATATTTGTATGTATAAAAACTATGTGCATTGTCTTTTAAGCAATGAAAGAAATATTATAAAACATTTCAGAAATAAAAAAACAGGTTACAAAAAACCCAAACAAGGTATTTAAGTGCAAAAACTTTCCTCCAGTCAATAGTTAGTGCCTGAACCATTGATCCGCTCTCCCTTCCTTCACAATAAGAAAAAATTGCATTTCCTTTAGTGACTGGGGAAATACCAACCAGGGAAATCAAACATACACATTACGATAATTGACAGGATGTTCTTCAGGGTTAGTATTCAAAGGATGGGATCAATCTTAATGGGATCTTCTACTGTTGTTAGTTTTGGAGTATCAAATTAACATGGTAATAATCTTGAACCAAATTCTACTTTCATTACTGAAGCAAAATTCTCCTTCTGTTAGACTTTTTACATGCATGTCAATGGCCCACTAATATAGATATGACCTATTGATTCAGGATGTGGAATAGGCCCTGGCCCTTCAGCATTGACCCCTCTAACAAACTTCAGATGCAACGCGTTTAACTACTGGTAAAGTTTCCTACACTTATTTCCAAAACAAAATTAATACAGTATTGAACACTGACCATGCATCTTCCCATGCATAATACATGCTTCTTAATTCTGGGCAGTAATATTAACAGGAGAAATACAGCAAGAAAGTCTGTTCAGCTGTTTGCTCCCCCATCCCCCTTCAGCCATACTGGAATTAGGACATGGTTGGAATCTTATAGCTTTTTGATCGTGAGATTCCCTGTTCAACTTTAATACTTGAGAGGAGTCAGACAGCTCAGATCAGTGTCCAAACTTCTGAAAACCTACTATTTTAACAGAATAAAAAATTTCAAGGGTTGAGGCTTACATGTCAATGCTAGAAGGTGGCAACACTGGACAAAAACGTGTCACTAATAGATTAATGTCATTGCACTGATAGAAACAAGAAGCAAAAAACAAAACCCTGGGTCTAATTACAGCACTCTTTTCACCTATGTAATCCAATGGAAATAAAAGGTATTATGCAGGATGATTCACTCCAATTATACTGCAAAATAATGTAATAATAATAATAGAATATAATGAAGTTTTATAACCCTATCACTTTGGAAGCAAATGACACTTAAAATAAGTAGTCTATGGAGAATTATTGTGGCTATTTCAAACAGCTCTACAGAAAATAAAATGTTTGTGTTATACACAGTTTAGGATAAAGAGGAACAGTAGCTAAAGTTTGTTGCTTCACATATGTGATCCCTTGAATATGTTTAGTCCCCTAAGGCTTTTTAATAGGCTAAACATTATTATAGTCCACTGGTCTATTTCATAAAGTTACTAGAGCAGCCAGAAATCACTACAAATTTATATTGCAGGAAATAAACTATTTTCCATAACACAAGAATGGTTAACCTCTGGCCTTTCACCTAGAATTTCCCACTCAGCCAACCAGCCTAATTTAATAAAAACAGAATTTTACCCAAGTTTTCTAGAACATGGATAACTGTGGAATGAAACCAACCATGCAAAGATATTTCTCCATTTAACTAGAAACCGTGCTGAAGCTTCATAATAGCAGTGTCCCTTTCAGTCTCTAAAGCAAAAAGTAGAGAACTGAAAGCCCTATTGGTACAAGAGCCTTTTTTTCTTTTTTAACCTCCACAAGCTAGTGCTCAGAAGAGTAACAGAGCCATGCACCCTCTTGCATTTTATTTTTTCTATCTGATAAATAGTCTCAACATCTCAATAATATGAAGCTATTTAAGCAATAATTGATTATGCCTACAGCATGTGATATATTTCATCTTAAATATACCATTAATTAGACTTTTATTTCTCCAATTGAGCTTATTAAAAGTACTACATACAAACCCAAAATACCATACACCTTACAGTATCATGCCAAATGTTTATACTTCATGGCCCAGTTCTGCTCCCAGTCATGTAAATCAAGCATATAAATCCACACTACAGATGGATTTCCACAACTCAAGAGTAGTAGGAATATGGGATCTGGTTCTGTATTCGTACAGGTTTTATACTGGTGTAATAACTTTCATTCTATTCTTGGTCAAGCAACCAAAAGAAGGAAGGTAAAATGAAAAATACAACTACACAAGGGGGAATAACTGGAAGGTAGGGTTGCCAGGTGTCCGGTATTCTACTGGACAGTCCGGTATTTGTGCTCTTTGTTCAGTAAAAAAAAATCAGAGAATACCAGACATGTGCAATGTCCAGTATTCTCTGATATTTCCGGCTGCGCAACAGATGGAAGCCTGGCGTGGGTGGTGGGAGCGGCTGGAAGGTGGGGCCATGATCGGCGCTAGGAGCCTGTGGCTGCGCAGAAGCCTGGTGGGGGTGGGGGGAGTGGCTGGGAATCACAGGCTCCTAGCGTCGATCGTGGCCCCGCCTTCCAGCAGCTCCCCCCGCCCACGCTAGGCTTCCTTATGGTGCGATCACCGCTTATCCTTTTTTTTTTTTTTTGGGAGACCATCTGGCAACCCTACTGGAAGGTGGTAGTACTACTGAAAAAGGACCAAGTAATGTCATAGCTAGAGTATTCTGTCTAGTTCTGAGCACCACACTTTAGGAAACATCTGGACAAAGTTGAAAGAGTCCAGGGAAGAACAACAAAACATGATAAAAGTTTTAGAAAACCTGACCTGTGAGGAAAAGGTTTAAAAAACCAGGTGTGTTTAATCTTTAAAAAACATAATTGATCAGGACTTATGACCTGATAACAGTCTTCAAATATGTTGAGGCCTGTCTTAAAGAGGACTGTGATCAATTGTTGTCCATGCCCTCTGGATTTAAGATGTGAAATAATGGGGTTAATCTGCAGCAAGGGTGTTCTAGGTTAGATATTAAGGAAAGTTTTCTAATTATAAGAGAATTAGTCAATGAAACAGACTTCCAAGGGAAGTTGTGGAATCCCTTAATTGAAGGTTTTTATGAATGGGTTGGACACACTTATCAGTGATGGTCAAGATTTACTCGGTCCCAACTCTGCACAGGGCCTGGATGTGGTGACATCTTGAGGTCCTTTCCAGCCTGCATTTCTATCAGTATGGGGCTATCTGGAGAACGATGTGGAAGAGACTCAGGACATGCCATTGGGGACTGAAAGCAACTAGAAAAAGTTTTATTCCAGTTTGAAGAATTAATGTAGATTTGGATGGCTCTTATTTTGCTCATACAAATTTACAAATCTCTTCATAGTTTAGATCAGAGACAGGATTATCCCTGACACATCAAGGATCCAGACCTGAACTTTAGTGAAGTTTGCAGTGGTTGGTTCCAAAAAACTCTCTAGCTCTGATTTAAGTATACAACTTTTCAGGGGGAAATTGGCAGTTTGCTCTAACTAAAAATCAGCTCTACTGGGAGGAAGAGGACAAGATCTTTTCAGCACTTAAACCCTGTTTTGAAGACTTAAGTAGACCCTCTGCACAGGAGTGAATTTCATCCTCAATGGAATATTAAATAATTACTAATGCCTCATGGATAGCCATGCTAGAAAGAGGTCTACTCTGTAGTTCGTATGTCCCCTATTTCTGATCCTTTGTTCTTGCTAACTAATGACTTCTGTCTAAAAATGGGAGTTTGGTTTTCTAAAATGTCTCTCGTACCCCTGGTGGCTTATTTCCCTGCTCAAAGTAGAAATCACTGAATTATCAGAACTGATTGCTGTGGAAGCAATTATGTCCTTATAAATACAGAATTATAACTTCAGGTGAGAAATAAGCAGCAGAAGTAGATAAGCATGAAAAAATATCCTGTTTTAATGCAAATGTATCCAATTATTTTAAAAAGCTAGAAAAAATATAGAAAATATAGGACATAAAAAGAGTTGTTTTTAATAGAATGTTTACTGAAGATTTTCATGACACATAAATAGCTCTTTAAGTGGCAAGTTACTGGTTTTCTGGAGATTATATGCCTTACAATCCAACTGAATTATTGAAATGTCTTCCATCCACCAATTTATTTACCTTAAGTTACACTGTGATAGCAGACTTCACATGTTTACAAAATGAGCTTAGGGCAATTTATTTATAAAAGTGACATTTATACCAGCGTTTAGTGGATATCATCCAGCCTGCAACCTCTGTATTTAGTCTTATTCTTTACATTGATTAAACTTTTAGTTATTCAACAGCTGTGGAATAAAATGACACTAATGCAGGAAAAAAACATAAAATGCATTGATAAGCTGATAAACGTCTTTGTTATTCTCAGAGATAGCAAGGTGATCTGACCAAGGGATTGAGGGGAGCTTGGGAGATGAGGGCTACATACTCAGTTAATTGACTACGGGTATGTCTACACTGCACAGCTATTTCAAAATATGCTATTCCTGAACAGTTTTTCTGAAATAGCATGTCTACGCTGCAGGGAAGCCTCAAAATTAGTCCGAGGCAGACTTCCTTAATATAGATGAACTATTCTGAAATAAGCTGTTTCAGAATAACTATTCCAGAATAGCATATTTTGAAATAGTAGTGCAGTGTAGGCATACCCATCGTGAATTAACTGAGTATCTGGACCTCATCTCCCAAGCATGTCTACATTGCAAGGAAGCCTCAAAATTAGTCCAAGGCAGGCTTTCCTATGTAGACGTGCTATCTTGATTTAGAGCCCCAGGAAGCACTGGAGAGGAATAACTTAGAATGGCCCTGTTGAGGGGTTATTTCGAAATAGCAGCAGTGGAGCATCCACACATGCCTTATTTCGAAATAGCTATTTCAGAATAGGCGTTATTCCTCATTGAATGATGTTTTACAGATTTCAGAATAAGCTGTCTGTTATTTCAAAATTATTTCAAAATAACAGAATGGCTTTGTAGATGCTTCCATTGTTATTTAGAAATAGCGGTAGTTATCTCAAAATAACGGGGCAGTGTAGATGCACCCGTGACTCTTGGCCACATACTTGTGCCATCTTCCACTCACTTCACACAGCTCTTGGTTTCAGTGTGTGTGTAAATCAAAGTTAATCAAAACGTTCATAAAAAAACCTTAATTTTCAATATGAAATATTTAAAAAATAGAAAATTTTGTCAAGAAGTTTGAGGCTTTTTAGTCAGCATTGGTTTATTATATTTTAAGAATCCTTTCAATGGCAGCAGTATTAAGAGGCCTTAGTACACATGGAAGCAGTATCTCCCATCTTTGTAAACACATTTATATATCCTTGAATGAAGGTTTATATGGCCTTCACATTAAGAAAGTGCTCTTATTTTAACACCACATATATATATTAATCAATCTGAGAAAGGGAATCTAATTTGAAAGAATTATGGTGTATATGCCTAGCATAGTATGGCTGACATTTATTATGATATTCTCCTGAATTATTAAGAACAAATGAGGAAATCTACAAGCATTCGGGCCAGGTTTTCAGTTGATATGGCTTGGCACAACTACTATATTGAAGTCAGTTTCAGGACTCCTCACTCATCTCATTCTATCTTTGTGTCAGACACAGAGTGGCCAACTGAAGGTGAGGGGCTGAGGCTAGCCTCCCTATACCACAGCAGCTAGGAGCCCTGGGTCCCTTTGAATTGCTGGGCCCTGGTGATGTTGCCCCCCTGTCCCTTCTGTTGGCTGGCCTGGTCAGACAACGTAATTTATTGCTGCCTTGGACTCCAAGTAGCTCCATGTTTTAGCTGCTGATGGAAAAGGCATAGAGCCAGGTTTGTTTCCTCTCTATGTGTTTCTTTCTGATCCACATGCTGTGCAGCGAGGCACTTTACCTGAAATATTGGACAGTCCACATATAGCCTATTTAAATTCTTGAAGGTTGTATTCTATCAGGATGAGGCCAAATTGCGTATAATTAAAAGTAAACTACCTTGGGGATCATTGAGTCTTTATTGATGGGGACAGAGGCTAAGACCAGAGGGACCAACAGAATTGCCAGGAACCTAGGCAAGGTGGGGTGGGGATGGGGCTTGCCTCCCCCTGGTAACCCTTAAGCACCATCTGGAGTGGGCTGCCTGGGGCTCTGGCGGTGAGTTAAAGGGCCCAAGGCTCTCGCCATTGCAGCTAAGTAGCAGTGGTGGCAGCCAGTAGCCCTGGGCCCTTTTGAATCACCAGGCTCTGGGACAGTTGCCACTTTTGCCCTTCTCCTCTTCCCCATCTGCCTCGATGGGCCTGGCTAGGATAGTTTTGGCCAAGAAACCACTGGAAGATGTTTGTTAAAAATTCAGATTATCAGATGGGACAGAAAGAGAGCCATTGTGAATGGATAGAAACAGCCACTGGTAAAGAGTTCGTGATTTAACCCCATGTCTGCTTGCTAGAAGAGTTCTAGGCAATGCCCCTATTTTACCCTATTAACAATCAAGGTGAAATGAAAAGGATCGCATTCATGTGTCAGCAATAATTAAACATCAATCTTGCATTCACTCCAATGTATGATGAAAGGCATACATTTGCTCATTTTGGTAGGCTTCAATATTTGGGTTAATCGAAGTCCATATTGCCTAAGTACTTATGTCCAAGCAGTGATGTTTTATGTGTTGTGAAGTGCCCTTCTTCCACATTTAGCAAACTATTACAAGAGAAAAAAATATAACATTAAGAACTGTATGTGTGGTATTATGACAAACGATCTTCATAATAATGAGATTAAATACATCAGTCTCTAGAGGACATAACTTTATCACTCTATAACAAAGCACCATAAACCTGCTGTTAGTCCCAATCAGAATAACAGATCTGATTAGACAGGGGGGTTGCTGCACTTGATTTAAACAAACTGATCATGGCGTGAAAGCAGCTCAGGGACGAATTAGATTTTTGCTAAAATTAACTGCAACATTAACTAAACAAAATAGAACTGGTGTAAGGCAATATCACACAAGTGGGCCTAATCACTTTTTAAACAAATTTAAAATTGTAATAACACTCGATGTATTGGATTTAAAAAGAAAAGCATTTGTCATGTTAATTTTAAAATGGAGGCTTCCCTGGCTTCACTGCATTTTCCCTGAAGATAAAGAACCACTCAGGCTCAATGTTGGCGTGACAACCAATATGAGTGGCACTGACATTTCAAGTTCTTATTCATTAACAATAGGATGGGAAATAAGTTACTTCTTATGAGGAAATTAAAAAAAAATCAGTCACAACATAAGATCATTTCAGAAGTTTGGATACACTTATGTTTTCATTCAATTCAGGGATTGTTTTCATGTTCTACTTACTTTTTTATATAATATATAAAAAAAAGTTATCTTTTCTCAGAGTCTACACCTGAATGACCGTGAGGGCCTAGAACTAGACTGAACCCATTTACTCTTCAGCTATCCCTGTGTTAAAAGGAAACAAGCCACACAGTTGTTTATTGTTTTACTTCTGTCTATTCTCTACAAAGTGTAGTTAAAAATGTGTTGATCTATGGCTGCTGTACATTGAATTACCCCTGAGAACGTGTGAGCTAACTATTGATGCTAGACAATGTGTTCCACCTTGCCCTTAGCTGTGATGTTTGGAGTATCTTTCCCAGAGTTATGTATAGCTCAAATGCTTCTCTCTCTCTCTCTTTTACCATCAGAAGATGATCCAATAAAACAGAGGTTCTCCATCTTTTTCTGAGGTCCATCCAACATGTCAATAAAACTCTACACCCCACCTATTCCATAACAACAGTTTTTCTGTATACAAAAGCCAGGGTTGGCAATTGCTCAGGGCCCCACACCCAGAGGGCTCCGGGAACTTAAATTGTTCAAGATTTGATTTCAAGCTACAGGTGGTGGGGTTGAGGGCACCTGGCTGTAGTCCCACATGCCAGGGCTTTGGCTTTCTTCCAAGTCTCTAGAAAGTCTAATGCCAGATATGCTCGGTGGATCGCCCTGAAACCTACTCTGGACCCTTGATTAAGAATCACTGCAATAAAAGATATTATCACCTCACCCACTTAGTCTTGCTATCTATTCTCTGTCTTTTTTCAGTGCTATTTGGGTTTGTTTTTCTCCCTCTTGTCTTCTTCCTGTAGCTCTACTGACTTCAACATTAGCAGCTCATGTGACAACACAGGTTGCTCTGTGAGGTTAAAAAAAGGAAAAAGAAGCCCCTTTTAGGTGTGCACAATGGAGAATGGGTAAGCATCATGTTTTAAGACATATTCATAACTGTTTTGGAGAATTGGAACTCAAACAGAAATAGAAACAAAAGACAGGACTATGCAGCACTTTAAGAACTAACAGGATGGTTTAATAGGTGATGAGTTTTCGTGGGCCAGACCCACTTCCTCAGATCAAATTGTGGAAGAAAATTGGCATGACCAAAGGGATACAATCAAAAAAAGTGAACACATATAAAATTGACAAATCAGATTTTAGAACGGGGGGGGGGGCAGGGAGGGAGGTTAGTGTCTATGAGATAATGATATTAGGGGTGATAATTGGGGAAGCTATGTTTGTATTGGGTAAGATAATTAGCATCTTTATTAAGGCCCATTCATAAAGTGTCAAATTTAAGCATGAATGACAGTTCTGAGGCTTCCCTTTGTAATGTGGTGTTAAAGTCTCTTTGAAGCAGGATGCATGTAGTAAGGTCATTGAGACAATGCCCAGTCTGGATGAAATGGCAAGAAACTGTTTTTTCTTTGTGAAACTGTCTGATATCTGTTTTGTGTGCATTGATTCTTTGGCAAAGTGTCTGAGAAGTTTGTCCAATATACATAGCAGATGGACACTGTTGGCACGTGATGGCATAAATTATATTTCTGGATGAACAGGAATATGTGTTTTTGATCTTGTAACTGACACGGTTAGGCCCAATGATGATGTCAGCAGAGTAAATATGTGGACAAAGCTGGCAATGGGGTTTGTTGCAAGAGAAAGTTCCAGGGTTTGTATTAGTGTGGTATGTCCTGTGGTTGTTGGTAAGAATCATCCTGAGGTTAGGTGGTTGTCTATAGGAGACTATGTGTCTGTCTCCCAGAGCCTCTCAGAGTGTAGTATCCTGTTCCAGTATAGGTTGTAGTTTATTGATAATGTGTTGGACGGGTTTAAGTTGGGGGCTATAGGTGATAACAAGTGGTGTTCTATTGTTGGTTTTCTTGGGTCTGTCTTGAAGTAGATGGTTTCTGGGTATTCGTCTGGCTCTTTCAATTTGTTTTTTTATTTCTCCGAGTGGGTAATTGAGGTTTATAAATGCCTGTCTTTTGTTTCAGCAAGACCAGACTAACATGGCTACATCTCTATTACTACAGAAATAGAAATGAAAGACAATCTTTTTTTACTACAAGAATTGCCAGTTCCAAGGTACTTTTGCCAAACACTGAAAGGTAAGAAAATAAACTGAAATATTCCAACAACTCCAGGGCTAAACTCATTCCGACATTGCAGTCACCGGCTAAGCAAACACACGCTCATTTGGACACTGCAGTCACCAACTAAACCAACACGTGGATTTGAGAATATAATTTAAAGTGTAGTTCTACTGTGAAAAGTAACTCTTAAAGAGAACAATATAGGATTCCATGTTTATTATCTCAGTGATATCCAGATAAAATTAGGTCAGTTCATAAGTAAAATGATTCAAAGGGGCTGCAAGTTTCACACTATAAGGTTAGCAAATTCCTCTGGGATCTGAAGGTCAACCTGTGCTCTCTTCTTCTTGCACACCTTCACCAGGAAAACAATGAGACACAACACCATAGTGTGAGTAATTAAGGCAGCAACCTCAATTAGATCAATTACCCACCACCAAACTACCAAGACCTAGCAGGGCTGTTCCTCTGTAGACTATCTCTGGCACCAATGAGCTTGGGTACTACACATCTGAGGGTGGGAGGGTGGGTAAGAAGTTTGTGTCCCCTCTACACCCACTAACTGCCTTTGAACCTGCCCAAGCTATGACATTTGTCGTTTACACACCCAAAACGAGGCCTCCAGGATGTCATGCAGCAGTTTGTCAATGCTGTCATAAAGGAAGAATCTCTTCTAAATCCCCAGACCAATGATGAGCCTAGGCCCTGGCACAAAGAAGAACCAAAATACTAGTGTAAGGGTTGGGCTGAAGTAGGAAGTCCCAAAAGGCTATTCGTCGGTGCAGCAAACCATAGAAACTTCTGTCCACTTACCACTTCTCCAGACAAGAGCAAGTCTCCCAGACCCATTACCATCCTCACCACCCAATGGCAGCACCATTCAATATCTTCTTCCTCCTCCTTGCAGCGGACAAAAGGGAGGGAAGAGGAGAGAGAACACTCACTCAGCCCCAACACTCACTCACTCTTTATTTCTCTGAAAGTTAAGTGGGAGGTGAATGGGGAAGCAGAGGGAGCACTGACCTACATGCTTCTGGTGGAGGTCTCACAACCACCCTCTCCTGACCCGGGGTGTCTCCACTGCCTCCAGTCCCATGAAAGCCACAAGTCAACAAGCAAGATGAGCACTTTCTGAAGGCAAATTTTCCATTCAATAATAGTACAAGTTAAAATAGAATACTTGTAAAACTAGTTTCCTACTACTAGTTTGTCAAAAGACAGACAATTGTGGTCATTGCTCTTGGCCTATGTTATGGCATGATCCTTTGAAACATGGATATTAATGACTGAAGTTCAAAAAGTGTTTTTTAGCATTGTGGGCTGGTACATTCTCATTTTTTTCATGTGTTTTTGGTGCCTTATTGCCTTATCTTTTCTTGCACCAGGTTTCACTTGGAAGCCTACTAGCTGGCATTGACTCCTGAAGTTTTCTCCTTTTCTAGATTATTTCATAAAACTTCCTTTGCCACCCCTTCTATAATCAAACTCCATGAGTCTTGATGGATTCTCTCTTCAAATTCTCATGTCTTACCAACTAATAATGCTTAAAACAACTGACAGTTGACAGTAAATGAAATAGTAAACTCTGATTGGAATGTCGTACCTGACTTCTACATATGCAGTTGATTGACACCTGCTTCTGACATTATTGAAGATTTGCTTTTAGATTTTTTCAGTGTCAATTTTGGCTATTACTCTAGCAATCTTACTGCTCTTAATTATTACATCCAAGTGTAGGTCTCCCTCCAGGACCCTTAATTAAAATACAGTCCAATCTTGCTGCCTCATTTCAGAAAACCAGGCATGGAATAAGTAGTTTCCTGGACATCCACATAACTTGTTATTCAAGGGCAGAACTAACCAAATTTCTAAAGTCCCAATGAAATGATGTGCTTGCACTGAAGTGTCCCTTTACAATTAGTAAGTCACACTTAAGTATATCACTCCTGGTGATTTGGCACATTGAAGGCTGCTAAATAATTCTTCTGACTCTCCAGGGTCATTATCATTTGTCAGGGCATAGCACAAAACTCCTGAGACCTTGTCATGCTTTGATTGAACTGAACCAGCTGCCAGATATTTATTGACAGGGTCCATGACTTAAGCTCTCTTCTCACCAGATCTGACAAGGGCAGAGCAGCTCCTTGGTAATATAATGGAGCTGATCCAAACAGCTACTATACAAGATGGCTTTGACATCAGTCTTTGTTTATATACTTATTTCCATATACTTCATTTAAAGGGAAAATAACCAGAGTAGGTCAAACTCCCACTGACAATGTATTCTCTGCCATATGAAGATTTACCTCTTTACTTCATATTCTTCAGTCGTGTTGTGGTCATGGATTATTATGTATGCATATTTTACTAGATTTGTTTTCACTTTTTGGTCATTGCACTGCTTCTTCTCAAAGACCTTTAAAATGCTTTATTTTCCAAGACAGAACTGATATCCTTGCACAGAACTTTGCCATTCATCCTAGCTCAGCATTGAGAGAGAAACAGCAGATTCATACCACCTTTCTTAAACTAAGAAATTTGATGCTGAGGAGCAAATGCTGTAATTAAATCAATCAATTAATATCTAGCAAAGTGTTAATTCTATGCTTTATTTATAATAAAAAATATACTAGACACCTCTTCCAAATATTAAAGCCCCTTCAAGGCTGTACTTCTTGAATTTTAGCATGGTGTATGTAACCCATTTGGCAATTCCATCTACTTGTTTCTGAGGTCAAAAGGATTTGGATGTTCAAATAATAGCCAAGAGATAACATGGAAAGGCCTAGGCAGTCATTTTTCTATGAAGGCAGAAGGCAAATGGATATGCTAAAGCTCCAGCAAGAGCCACAGAGATAAGCTCGCATGGATGCACTTTCATTGACTTCATCATTGTCTCCCACCAGCAAACTTGGCTTTCGCTTTATAAATGGCAGCCACAGTGGGAGATGCCAAGAGAATAATATTGATTTTTTTCTTCTTTCCTGACATTTAAGGCACACTGGGCTTTGTTAATGGAAGAACAGCAACAACAAAAACAACAACAAGAAAAACCTAAATGATTAGTGACTCCAACACAAACAGTACTGCATTTTTGTAGCTAACAAACAGATTAATTCAAATCCAACTCCTTATGGAAAGTGTGAATAGTTTTACCCATGGTAGTACATTTTTTTGGAATTACCTGAGACTGTGTAGATTGCTTATTAAGTGCCTCATTCAAAAAGGGGTAGAGCACCTTTAATTATATATGAGTTGTGGGCCTTTTAACATGCATCAATATAACAGGGAACATTAACCAATACATGGGGATTTCACCATACAATTTTAGGTACATGAAAATTAAAGGATTAATCAAAATTGTATTTTTCTCCCACATCTGCTTGAAAAATGGGAAGCATCACCAAAAGTGGCAGCTTTGAGACTGAGATGCAGAACTTGGTAGGAAATACAGCTTCAGATAGTCTACATCTTATCACTAGCATATATTTCAACTTAAAAAAAACTAGAAAGGGTAAATCAAAGGTTCTCACAGTGCTTATTACTGAAAGAGAAAAAAGGAATCTTTTGCTTCAGCCAGAAGCATATTGTGCACCAGGAAGGAGGAATGAAAACAGCGTGAACAGCAGTGGCAGCAGCTGTACCCAACTGTGTCACCACAATATCTTTTATGTGGTCAATTATAAGCCAGCAAGATAGCCAGAACAACATGTCCAGCCTATTAAGCTTATAAAAAGATACTGAGATGGACTGTCTTCTTCACGGAGCTAAAAAGACAGCTGAAGTTAACACAATCACAGAGGGCAGGAATCATACTGGATAAAGGATATCTTGTCCGTTTGCCAAAATGACAGCCCAAAAGGCATAAGTGCTTTTTCAACAGGACAGATATCAGCCGTGCATATGTAACTGTTCCTGGGTGGATTTGAACCTGGGACTTCTGCAGCTTAATATAGGAGCCTCTACTCTTTGAGGTAAAAGCCAGCTGGCTCTTACCCCCTGTTGTAGAGGTCTCTTATTCTTATCTGTTGCTGTGGTCTAGATGCCACTGCATGAGACAGTGAACCACATTAGGGGCTATGTCTATACTCTAGTTTTGTGCAAGAAATATGCAAATGAGGCTAGGCATGGAATATCACTGAGCCTCATTTGCATAATTAATGAACACCCCGTTTTGTGCAAGAGGTTTTTGCGCAAAAAGGAGCCGTCTAAACAGCTCCTTTTTTGTTTCTACCTCCCGCACAAGAGCCATTTTTCTGCATTTTTAGTCAGGGTAGGCTCCATTATTGCTCACTTTGGGCATGTAGTCAGCTAGCAGAACAGGCTTCCCAAATAGATGTAGCAGGAACCAATGTCTGTACTGCAGCATGGTCACTATTTGTCTCATGCTTTTTTATTTAAAAGGATGCCAGCAACCTTTTAAAAATAAACAAAAACAGAATTCCTTCTCTTTTGGTGAATTGAAAACTATGTGCCACTTCTTCCTTGGGTTATGTAAAGTTGGCAGAGTGTTAGAGGGAAAGGAAGAATGCATGTGCATGTGTATTGTCAATTAGAATTCCATCTTCATTGTTGGATTCTGTGCAGTAGTGATCTGTCCTCTCTTGGCATGTAGAGACAAATGTTAAATCACACTGCAAAATAACTACACAGGTATAGTAGCACATACACACTGATGTGAGAAGGCTGCTGGCTGTATTATTGGATCAGCACTACTGACTATTTGTCTCACTGCAGAAAGGAACCATATGTCTCTCTTCCCAAATAGAGGTGAGGCACCACCTACACAATCAAAATTGTTTCTCTAAGGTTTAGGGAGGAAGCATGTAGCTAAAGTTACTGTATATGCCAGCCTGGACATCAGGAGAAAACAAATGACACATCCTGCAAAGGGTTGATATGAGGGAAAAACTGAAATGAAAACAAATGCGAAGAGTTCCCCAGAAGTCACACACTCAGCAACTCAATATTATTTTTTACAAAATCAGAATGATTATTATTGTTGTTGATGTTTATGCTAATTGTTAGTAGTACCCAAAATATGCTTTCAGATACTCAAAATAGGACATTTCCTGCCTACAGATTGCACAGTTTAAGGATGATCAGATAATTACACAGTACTTAGTGGGGAGGAACAACAAATAAGAACATTTTAATATTGGAAAGCAGTCCTTATTTCAGTCTGTGCCATCTTTCCGTTGTTTATTTACTCAGGAAGGGAAGAGTCAGCTAATGCCTGTGTGCTGCTTTTTAACATTTATTGTTTCAAGCATAAATAGATCAAGAAGAAGAAATACAAGTTGGCTAAAGATATTTCCAACATCTCCAAGGATTATCATCCACATGGAGAAAACAGTTTCTCTGGGATATCTGCTTTCTCTGTTCATGTTATTTTAATAGGACCTGTCAAAGACAACCTAGATGTTCATTTTAAGTCAAAGTCCCTTTGGGAGGAGCATGATGCTGAGTTGGGACTCTGCCACTGTATTACGTTAGTGCTACTCTCCTACTATCCATGGTCAAAACAGCTTAACTGATCACTTAATAGGATATGTTCTTTGAATTTCTATAAAGGTTTAATGGAATACATACTCTGCTAAGAACTGCAGACTTTTAACCTCAAAGCTTCTTCTCCTCCTCTGTAGCTGCACGCTAATTTCAGTGGGAGAGTCATACATGAACAGAGGGGGAAAATAAATCAAGTCATGTGTCCCAAATTCATTGTGTAACAGAAACAACATTAATCAAAACAAAGGTCACACTTTATATAACTATGTGTGTGTTCCATTTACAAATACTTTATAAATCGTTAATAAATGATAAATGGAAGCCATAAGCATGTTACTGACATGATTTATGTGGGCTATGGGCAGCTCTAAGTACATAAGTAGGTGTTATGAATGATTATATGACATAGCTACAGGCAACATATTGACCTTTTAGTCTCAATAATTGATTAACCACTTAATAACATGTATGAAACAATTATTAACCATTCATATAGAAATAGAACCTTATATAAAGTGTGACTAAATTGTGTGGGTTACTTGACTGTGTTATTTATTAGCATCAGTAGCATACACATTTTATTTAGGATAGCTTTCAAATTTCACAATGAATACAAAATCCTTCTGCCATACTAGACTTTTTGGTATATATATGCAGAAATACTGTGTAATTTTATAAAACATTATTATACCCACAAGTTTAGAACATACTATTTTACGCATACTATTTTACGCTTTATCATCCATCCTGGCTGGATGATAGCAATTAAACATCTAGCTAAATCACATATCAGTAGTTAAGAGTGTCCAGCCACTTTCATTTTACCTACAATTGTTAATTAGTTGTCAGCACCAAACACTGTGTAAAAAATCAGAAGTTGATTGGAAGTTTGGATGAAATTCAGGTCCTTATTACTTCTGCTCTCTGTGGAACAGTTTTCTTGCATGTTCACCTTCTGATCTGATTTCTGCTTTCTTTGAAGCATCTAATCATGTGACTTTAGCACACAACTCTGGGTTACTTTGCTTTACTAATGTAAATCCATTCAGGCAATGGAATTAGCCTCTGAAGTTAGTAGACTTCCTTTTTTGATTCACACTAGTAGAAATGAAATAATCTAGTCTTGTAGAATTCTCTGCCATTTGAAATCATACTTCAGGTTGTTTTATTTCTTCTACAGTTCAATATTAACAAATATTTTACAGCTTTTTTTTTACAATTGCATTTTTATTATCTTCTTGTACTAGCAGAGTGAGCCTAATAAGTCTTTATCTCTTATTTATATTATTCCATATTAGTATTTTGTGTTGAGTTGGACTGTGTTCATTTCCTATATTATGAAAGCACCTTAATAAGGCATTAGTAGGATGTACCCTATAAAGAACTGTTAACTTGAACAACACACTAAACGACTCAGATAAAGAACCAAGTCTAAACTTAATTAAACTTTTGATGAGGTTAGAAGCTTTCAGTTAATTTTGCTTGTTTGCTTTCCGACATTTTTGTTAATCTCTGGCACTTCTTGGCTCCTTTTGGTGAACAGAAAGAACTGAAATTCACAATAAATGTATTTCCTGACTTACTGAAAAGGGGAAATATTTGTAAGTGGTAGCAGAAAACATATTTCCAAGATTTTTCCTACCTGATTTCTACTCTCAAAGGCTCGGACTCAGGAAGGCACAAGTTAAATGTGTGTTTAACTTCATCACTGTTTAGGACAGCACAGATGCAAATGCTTAACTTTAAACACATGTTTACGGAACATTGATTTCAAGGGATTTAAGCCCAGCTCAAAGTGCTTTCCTGAACAAGAACTCTTCTTCCAACCAGAAGCAATGAATATGCACATAAGAATGGGCAAACTGGGTCAGAACAAAGGCAGTATCCTGTCTTCTGGCAGTGGCCAATGCCAGGTGCCCCAGAGGGAATGACCAGAACAGGCAGTCATCAAGTGCTCTATTCCATGGCATCCATCCCCAGCTTCTGGCAACTTAAGTTTATCAGAATTCAGTCCCTTTAAATCTACCTGTCACTGCATTAAATTTAAAATGTAATCTGTAAAAAAGCAAAACCATGACATGATCTGAACATATGAAGTTTCTTTTATACAAGGCAGCATTGTATCGTAAGCCTTGCATATGCCTTCATGAAGTTTTTAATCAAGAGTCCGCTGACAGAATAAGACCTTCGCCTCTGTGCTTCATCATTAAGGAAGATAGAGCATTGTCTGTCTTGCCTTACCCTATACTTTCAACATATCTTAGGGATTTGTACTGCTACCCATTACTGAGGACCTTCCCATTAATCAGACTGGAATATTAGACCATCTATTCCTTTTATAACTGTGATATGTATGAAATAGTTATTTCAAGTTTTTTTGAGGGTACAAATGTTACTAGCAGCAGTTTGCCCTCCAGGTACGGTGTGCATTTCTCCCATCTCTTCACAACCCCCTACACAAATTAAATGACTATGTCAAGACTTGAGCACCCTCAAATGAGCCCAGGCACTAGCCAAGGCCAGCCTCTAGGCTGATTAACGAACCCAGCCGAGTTGCTGTCCAATCTTGTGATTGGCTAGCCTGCCTGATTGTCTGAAGGGGGCCAGCAGCAGGAGCTGTTTGGTTCCCCTTTAGTAATTGTTCACTGTTTGCAGCTGCAGGCAGAAACATAGAGCAGCTGATCAATCACTCTTGCCCCTGCTTACACCTTCCCTGTTCCTGCCATTTTCCTGTCTCACTCCTGGCCTTTTCTAGTCCTGGATCTGCCTCGTTTCTGTCTTACTTTAGCCCTGCTTTTGTTCTATCCCTGCCTTGTTCCTGTCATGCTCCACTCTTGCATTCCCTACCTGTTTCCTGTTCCTGACTTTGGCTTTAACTTCTAGGTATGATTTCTGTCACTGATGCTGGCCCCAGCCTTTGCTCTGGCTCTGGTTCCTGGTTGTGTATCCAATCCCTGGCTGTAGTTTCTGACTTTGGCTCTGCCTTTTGCCCCCAATTCTGGTTGTTGGCTCCCACTGCCCAGTTCTAACCATTAAGATGAAATGTCAACACCATAGGTGGGCAAGGCAGGGGTGAATGTTTGAGATCCATAAAAATCAGTGAGTGTCATGGCTATAATCCAAAGATGCTTCCAGTCAATAAGATAGTGTGAATCCTAAGTGCTAGTTTGGAATTGAAAGGTGAAAAGAGGGAATGTGAAAATGTGGGGATTTTTTAAGTGGCCTTACTTGGCATTTCCACATACAAGAATATTGACAAAAATTAAAATAAACCTTTTAACTAGGTTAACAGTTAATCAACTTATTTTGGTTCTCCTTTAGCAATTGTTATCGATTCTGAAATAAAGTAGTGCTATGCTATTAGTTAAAATAATAGATGGAATGCTAGGATGAATTTCTGCAGTCACAGAACTATTTATCCAAAACCAAAATCTTGTTGGCACTAAAAATATATACCAGCTTAAAATTTAACCTCTGGAATAAATTGCATAAAAAGATTTTGGAATCTCCATAATTGGAGATTTTTAAGAGTTGCTTAGACAAACACCTGTCAGAGACAGTCTAGATGCTGCTTGGTCCTGCCATAAGTGCACGTGACCGGACTTGATAACATCACAAGGTTCCTTCCAGTCCTATGAGTCTATAAAAATGAAAACCTAAGAGACTAGTTAGTAAGATGTCTGTGATTTTGGGATAGACTATAAATACAAAGTACCTTTATAGAACAATAGCAGAGTCCTTATGGCTTTATTATAATACCTATTAATTGGAAAAAATAACTTAAAGAAACATATTGAAATCCACTATAAAACTTCAGGTGCTGGGTACTCTACAACATTTGGTGGTGTCAAGCTACAATATGAGGCCCTGGTCACATGATGATGACAAAGATTCAATTATAAATCATAAGCAGACATAGTATATTAAAAAATAATGTCCTAGGATGGATCTAGAAACATGAAAGCAGAACAACCACATTAGACTACATTAAGATATGAAGAGAGTACAATCCTTCTGGGAAAAAATGAATACCTAGAATTTCATTTTGAAATCTGTGTTACACAAATGTAAGGTGGAATCAGCATCCCTAAAATGTAACATCAGGTAATTAGTACTTTAAGCTTCAGTAACCATCATGCACATACGAAGTGACTCACCATAATAATTAGAATGTGAACATAGATGAAAATAGACACACATTCACGTACACCCAGTGAAACATCTAAACAAAGTAACCATGTGATATTACTGTTCTTTGTCTCTTCATTGTTTGTTACCCAACTTCTCATACCACACCAAAATAAAGAACACATCCTGAAATGGGTGGATTTCTGTGCTTGAACAGGAGTCGCATGTGATCAGGTCCTAAATGGCACACTCACTGGGGCTCATTGTCCCAGTTCTAATCAGCAGAACTACACTTAAGCTCACACCATTGCAATCGTTCACAGCAATATGCATACCACAGCAGAGTACACAGCACTGTAAGTGGCATGAGATTCAGGGTGTGATCCCACTTCCATTCAAGTCAATGGAAAAACTCAAGCCAACAGGTCATTTTTTTTTCTTTTTTATTCCAGAAAGCCCAGCACATTTTTGGACCCCATAACAACATATACTCCAAAAACAAATCAAAATGTGACCATTAGTTTGATTTTTGACTGGTGCTGTGTGTATAGCTAAGTTATATTCTGTCTAATACATGATACTCAAAAGCATTTTTTTCTTTTTCCATAGTTTACTGAAAATAAATTCGTGCAGAGTGTGCTGCAAAAAGCAGCAATGGAAAAGCCTTATCCACAGAAGTTACATTGGAAAAAGACTTCAATTTATGTGAAATATCAGCAGTGTATTATTAAAAGAATCTAAATTAAAAAATACAATATATGGGAAGTTATTCCCCGTGATATTCTGTTGTTGCAATACATAGCTTAAAATATATTGCTTGTTTCACATTGAGGTTTAAAAAGCCAATATTCAATACAAGAAATCTGTCCCTGTTGAAAAGCATTTTTAATAACTATATTGTGGTATTCACACCTTTAAACCTATTGCATGGATTTTGCATATTTGAAGAGAACAAAATCTTAGAAACAATGCTTAAACCATTTAATGGCTGTTATTCCTCCAGCTGAACACCCATTCTCGTACTCATCTATTGGACTAATTCTGTGACAAGAAGCAAAACTGACTGCTCCCTTCTGAAATACACTGAACCTTTATACTCTTCAGTGCCATAAGTCCCAGATGGAAACTGAAACTAACAATAAGACAGCAGTGAACTAGGTATTCCATTTCCCTTGACACACATCTTTCTCCTTACTGAAGGAGATGTAAGGAAGCAAATGAATCCAGAATTGTCCTTCCAGCTTAAGCTTGCTTCCTCCATGCATCTGATTAAGGAAAACATTTTAATAGTCATAGAATGATAGAAAATTAGAACTGGAAGGAACCTCAAGAGGTCATCAAGTCCAGTCCCCACAGCACTCACAGGAGGACCAAGTGCCATCTGGACCATCCCTGGTAGATGTTTATCTAACCTGCTCTTAAATATCTCCAATGATGAAGATTCTGAAACCTCCCTAGGCAATTTATTCCAGTGTTTAACCAGCCTGACAGAAAGTTTTCCCTAATCTCCAACCTAAACCTCCCTTGCTACAATTTAAGCCCAGTGTTTCTTGTCATACCAGGTCAAAAATTTCCGGTGTCTCCTACTGATCTCTTCAATGTTAGTTTACAAACATGATCTAAACATTATAAAAACCAAACATTTGAGGAAAAAAATAAGAAAGGACTAAAACCAGCAGTTTGTGTCATTTGCTTGGTACCTAAAGGGGCATTTAGGACAGTGTGTATGTCTCAAGGCTGCATTTTCTATATATTATTGTATCTCGTGAATAGCAACCAACAGAGAGACTCATGATGAGCTCAAGATTGGCCACAAGAGCTGCTAGAAGTCAGCAAGAGGATAATGTGGTGTAGTGGTTAGAGCCAAAGATTTACTCCTGGTTCTTATGCTAATTTGTCGTCTGATCTCTCTAAATGCATCAAGAAAATGTAGATGTTTGATTCTCACTCTGAAAACCAGTTTGAGATCTACAAAGGCAAACTCAGCTCAGGTTGTTGCTGATGGTGATTTTAAGCCCTGGTCTACATTTGGGAGTTATGTCATAGAATCATAGAGCTGGAAGAGACCTCAGGAGGTCATTGAGTCCAGCCCCCTGCCCAAGGCAGGACCAATCCCAACTAAATCAACCCAGCCAGGGCTTTGTCAAGCTGAGACTTAAAAGCCTCTAGCGATGGAGATTCCACCACTTCCCTAGGCAGCAACCCATTCCAGTACTTCACCACACTTTAGTGAAATAGTTTTTCCTAATATCCAACCTAGACCTCCCCCACTGTCACTCGAGACCATTGCTCCTTGTTCTGCCATCCATTACTACTGAGAAAAGCCTTTCTCCATCTATTTCAGAATAACCTTATTATTATTTTGAAATAATAAGCAGAGCGTCCACACTACCCAGCCCATTATTTCAAAGCAATGGGCTGGTTATTTTGAAATCCGTACTCCTGTTTTCCTCAGGGAATAATGCTTATTTCAAAACTGCTATTTCAAAATAGTGTTAGTGTGGATGATCTGGTGCTGCCAATTTGAAATAGTTGGCCTCCAGAGGCTTCTCACAGCTGCACTTGTGGTGGCCACACCTGCCAGCTCTGCTGCTCCCCTTCTCCTCCGGCACCTCAAGCAGCAGGCTGCTGGAGAAGGGCTTGTGGCATGTGGCCAGCTTGGCAAGCCATATGCTCCCCTGGGATGTCCGTGCCTCTGCAGGAAAGTGCCCGCTGTCTAGGGAACAGACGGCCCTGCTTGAAGCACATTACCATTGTCTGAACCAAGACCTTCGGTGTCAGCTCAGAGATTAGGCCAGGCTTCATACATAGTGTGCCCTGGGATGACTGCCCTTGTAACTTTTCTTCACAGATGGGCTAGCTGCAAACTTGGTGTGTCCCCCACCTCCTACACCATCTTCCCAACTCTGCAGGATCCACTGGAGCAGATGGTCTGCCTCCAGCTCCTCATCTGGGGTCTCAATTAGGAGCAATAGAAGGCCACCTGGGAACAGATGGCACACCAGCATGAGGCCACGTGCTTCTCCCTCACCTTGGTGATGGAGCAGGCCACCAGCCACCTTCCCGCCCCTCTCACCATGGTTTATCCTTCTAGCCCCCTCAAAGGCTTCCGGGGCCCCAGAACACAGGACAGTGGGGCCTCGAGGGCAGCCAAAGCCTCCCAAGCTGACTGATGCAGGCCCCAACCCCGAGCCCTCCACCCCCATTCCAGGTTCTTTTTCCAGTCCCTCCCATTTTATATCCCCCAAAAAGACACACTTTTTTTTTTCAAACAAAAGAGTTTTGTATTTGCTCTGCAGGGGAGGGGGGAAGATGGGAAGGGAGAGTTGGGGCAGCAAAGGCACACAGTGGGAATGCAGGAGCTCCTTGTGGGGAAACACAGGGGAGAGTCTCTCAGATGGTCTTAGGTGAAACTCTCCCTCAAGGCCTCTTGGGTGATCACACCTCCTTGATGTACTCATTGAATGGCACTTGCATCTGGCTCCTCATAAGATCTGGCCAGCTGCTCAGCCTCTGCCCCCCACCCTTGCAGGAAAGTCTCCCTCTTACTCTCACATAGGTTGTGGAGCACACAGCAGGCCGCCACCATGAAGGGGATGTTGTGCACCAGCTCAGCCTGGCATTGAAATTCTCTTTGGTGGGGTACAGGATGCATGTGAAGGGCTTCATAAGCTAGGGGAGCAAGGGGTAAGCTACACTGCCCAGGATGTAGATGGGCATGTCCACATCCCCAACCTTGATGGTGCATTTGGGAAAAAAGTGTCGGTGTGCATCTCCTGGAACAGGCACGAGTTCTGGAAGAAGCAGGTGTCATGCGCCTTTCCCAACTACACAACAGCATCCCTTGTGGTTCATGAGGGCTTGCAGCACTATCAAGAAATACTTCTTTCTGTTTATGAAGTCTGAGGCACAGTGGTTGGGGGCCAGGATGGGGATGTGATTGCAGTCTATGCCCTTCCACCCCCAACTGGGGAAGCCCAGGGTGGCAAAGTCATCAATGATGCTGTCGATGTTGCCTGGAGTGACGACCCTCCATAGCAAGATGTTATTGATAGCCTTGGCTACCTGCAGGGCCATGACCCTAACTGTGGATTTCCCCACGCTGAACTGGTCCCTGATGGAGACACAGGACCATGCCGATGCGCTTCTGCAAGGGGGTGGCGGATTGCAGTTAAGTGTCCTATCACCTGGAGGTAGGGGGGCAACACTCACAGAGATCCAGGAAAGTGACCTTCAGCATGCGGAAGTTCTGAAGCCACTGCTGGTCATCCCATCGCTGCATGACGATGTGGTCCCCCCCAGTCCAAACTGGTCTTCCTCCACCAGAAGTGGCGTTCAACTGTGTCCAGGGGATTGAGTGGCATTTGCAGCAGCAGGAGCACCAAGACTTCGGTGAAGAGGTCGTCTGGTTCAGGCTGGTCATCGTTCTGCTGGAGCAGCATATGGGCAAGTCTGGACAAACTGAGGCTCATGAGCCTGGCATTGCTTTAGCCTGGCCTGAGCTCCGGCTCTATGGTGCCAGTGCTGTGGTGTCTGCAAGGGCAACCAGAGCACACTGTCTCTGTTTGGTGTCCTGTGAGGTGGGAGGCAATGTAAAAGTGGCGTGTGAGATGCTGCCATAGAGAAAAGCCCCTGAAGTACGTGTCACAGCTTGTCTGACCAAGTAGTCACAGGAAGTGTCTGCCCTCCAGGTGCCCTCCCTGGAGTGCTTCTGGAGGTTCTAAATCTGAGGCCAGCTCCAATCAGTGCAGATGTGCTATTTTGAAATAATTCTGAGCAATTTTGATGCTCCCTCATAGTGGGACACTCTATTTTGATTTTGTTATTTTGGGAGTTATTATTTTGATTTTACTTATTTCGAAATTATTTCCTATAGTAGACATGCCCAAAGAGAATTCAAAAGGGTGTTGGGTACCTAGCTTCACATTGTGCCTTTAAAATCACTGTTTGCTATTTTAAATGATAACTGTTGCAAGGTTGCTCATAATAGCAATGCCATGCAAGTTTATATGTGCAAGGGCAGATCCAGAACTGAAGCATAAAGATCTAACACCCAGGCACTCAAAGCCAAAATTTCAAATGTAACTCAACTAACAACAGTAAATTTAAATCACTTTCAAAAGAAAAGGAAAGAAAGCAGCAGCACAGCTGGTGACAGGAAGAGGTGTAAAGAACATCAGTGGTGATTTCCTCTCCCAGTAGTCCTTGCCTTTACAAACTCACTAAATGCAACTACATTACAAATACACATCCAGCTCAAATCAGCTGCCTTTTATTCCCAAAATGGATATATAACCTTGTCAGCTGTGAATAAGCTAGTGATACATAGCACTGGTTGATAGTATAACATTAAAAAAAAGCATTTCTTGACACAGACTCAAAGAGAAATTGAAATGTTTTGATTCACAAGTGGACGAGATACTAGAGCTATGCTCATGTTGCCATTGTGTTTGGCAGCAACATGCAGAGAGGAAAGAGAACTGGACAGCTGATGTTGGAGTGCAGATTCAAGTAAAGAAATTTTTACAGATCACAATTTGGGTGGAGGGCTAAGCTACCTTCATTTTTCTGATACAAATCAATGGTGTATGCATACCTGGCTGAAATTAGCCTTGTGCCTGCAGACCCAGTCTCCACAGCTGGCCATGGAGAGTTGGGATATTAAAATGGTTAACAGGTTAAATGCTAGCACATTAGCAGTTAACCATTTAACATAGGGCCTGCAACCGAGCTGTGGCTATGAGATCCCACCACTGGTCCCATCACAGCTGTAAAGTTCGGCCAGGCCCTCCACAGCTAGGGCTGCTCCAACCCAGCACGACTGGCTGCTACCAGAGTTCACAAGCTTCATGCTTATCAATATACGAACTAAACATCCCTAAATTGGAGGGAGGGATCATACCAAATCTTGATTATGGATAGAATAGAGAAAAGAACCCAAAAGCTAAGGAAGGAGATTGTGACTCCTAAATCAGAAAGGAAAGTACTTCATAATAGCACTACTTCTTCTTTGATTACCAATCTCCCCCTCTCATCTGAGTGTTACTTTTATTTCCTTTTCTTCTTATCATGATCCACATTAAATAGTACTAAAGTATGGCAAGAAATATCTACTTTAGCCACCTCTGTGCGAGTTATCAAGATACTCCGGTGTTTGCTCATTATCCTGCAGCAAATTATTCTATAGTATTTGTTGTGTATTGGGTTGTAGATATAGATCTTGTTGTTATAGTAACTGAGTTAGGTCACTAGGGGTCAGCCCAGCTGGTTTGGGCTGGTTCTAGTTAGTTCTATGTTTTGAAATAAAATGGACACTTGCAACTGCTCAAGCTCTCTGTGTTTCCAGTGATTTCTTCATTAAACTGTGGAACTCCAAATGATATTACAGTATCATCCAGCATTTGTGTCTAAACTAACAGGACTCTGACAGGTTGGATCACATGTTATAACTCATTACCATACTTTTCATGAAACATGAATTCCACATAAATTGTCCATGGGATCAGATTTTAACAGACAAAAATTCATCTGATTCTCCCCATCTCTCTTCTAGTTCATTTGGTACTATCTGCTCTCACAAGAAAAACTATAGAATAATGGCTTTCAACCTGTAGACCATGGATCCATGGGGCCCACAGACTTTGTCTAAGATTTCCAAAGGGTTCTGCACCTCCATTTGAAACTGTGTAGGGGTCCACAAATGAAAAAGATTGAAAAGCACTGCTCTAGAGACAGTGTCTGCCAAGAACAGAGCATGTGTTACGTCACTGAACATGCTATACTACAATGCTTTCAGAATATGAAAGGGTTTGTGAGTTTATGAATGACCTCCCTTTTCCCTCTCAATTGTGATGATGTCTTGTACTTAGAGAAAACAGCCTACATGGAGCTAGGTTAAAAGGAACAGCAATTCCGGTACATAAGAATAGTGAATCAATGATGCTGAGATAGACACACTTTTGTGTGATAAAATGCAACAGTAAGAAGTGAACGTTACCTGCAGAAAACATAACAAAATGAAGGAGAAAATAAATAGAGAAACAATGAAAGAAAAATATAATGGGACTGTTTGCTTTGATAATACCTGGAAATAGATCATGTAAACTAGACAAAAAGACACAAGTAGGGAGAAGAATCATGTCTGTAATTATTTTAAGAAGGAAAAAAAAATCATACTGCATGAAACAGGCTCCAAACAGCTCAGATATACAAAGTTTGGTTATAGGATCAAACCATAATCACCAGATCTCAATGCCCTACAAACTCTGGAGAACTTTTCACCTGGCTACATGGATTTTAAAAGGCTGCAGGGGAAGGGAGAGGGATTGCAGCTACAAACAACTCTAAACTTTGCAGAAGTGTGGATCTTAATTGGTTTTTTGCAGACAAGACCCATTCTCTCATTTTGCAGACAAGACCCATTCTCAAATCATGTCCAAAACTAAATATTATCCTGAAGATACAATTCTTTGTTCATCATGATCCAAAATCACTTATAACCCACCTGCTCCTATTACCTTCCTTAGAAACCTCCATGTAAGGGGACAAACCTTCCTGTAGTAACCAACTGCAAAATTAATTTACTTAAGTATTTAAGTAGATTTTAATTTCAGCAATAGACTCTAACTTAAAATCCTTGTTTGCACCCATTATAGTCCATGCTTATTGTACTGTTTCCATCACTTAAGAACATAAAGTGCATCAAACAGAATAAGCAGAACAAAATCTGTCCTGCTAGTGATTAATTATTTTCTAAAACCTCCCATTGATTTTACTATGAGTTCCAGAGTAGGAGCAGGGTCTTGGTCCTGAATCAGCAAAAGATTTTCCTTTGATACCTTCAACAAAGCTTGTTAAGCACTGAATACATACAGGCAGAAGTCCAAATTCTGAAGGTGTAATAAATCACCTATACGTAGATCACTCAAACTGATGATGTTCAATATATCGACAATACAAATATGTTGTACTTAGCTATTGGGTGGAGCAAACAGTATGGGATGCAGGAGAGTTTCTTATGGTTGTGAACCTCTGTATAAAGCCAGGGACAACTGAAATCCCTTTGTTTGCCTGAGAACAGGGTTTATTACCCTTCCCAAAGACCCAGAGAGTAGACAGGTTCCTAGCCATGTTTCATTTTGTACCAGTTAGCAGAGCTGTCAAATTTGCAGGTTCAGCGGCTGTGCTTGTACTTCTGAACACCTCAGAACTCCAGAAAGGATTGTACCTTCCCACTTCCGACAGGGTGATATGACTCTGCATGGTCCAGAACAGAGGCCAATTGCAACCTTAAAATATAGTCATAATCCATCATAACAATAGTGGACTCTTCAAATGCCACATGCTATGGTCACCACCTCTGCCAACACAATGGGGATTTAGTTCTGGATGGTTTCTAGATGAAAGTATGTATTTCTAAAACTTGAGCTAAAAGGCCAAATTTTGTTTTTAAGCAGGACTGTAAGACTCATATTCTGTGTGGACTGGGCATAGAGAGGGACTTTGACATTGGATTCAACATGCACACAGAAAACACAAGAGAACTACAAAGTAATCATGTCTATATAGCAAATCCTGTCCTACTGATCGAATGTAGTCTTTGATTTATTTTAATTCAATGACTGAAGTTGTGCCCACTCTAATGAGAAAACTTCAGTTCATGAGCAACTTTCAATAAGTGATACCTTGTGATACAGGTACAATTGAGAAAAACACTACATGAAAACACAAAATCCATCCAAGTAGAAGAAAGTTTATCACGTATATACTGTCCTCATGTTTACATTCTCCATTCAATCTGATAATATGGCTTTCTATTATTTTAAAATTTTATGTTCCTGAATAGATATCACAAAATAATTGCATTTGTCTCCAGGTGGTATTTTTATTTTGTAATTTCTATCTTTACTTAGCCAGCCCAGATGAGAAAATAAATCCATTCTTGAGAAAATTAAAAAGAAAAAAAAAGTGGTTCATTGAATTACCCAAATTTTACTTTGTGCTAAGTGTTGAAAACAACATTTATCACGTAGAAGGATGAAAATACTGCATGGAAGACAATGTAGTAAAAACATCTGAACAATTCAGACTAGAACTCTTTCCTCAGATACTTATTAATTTAGAAATTGTTGTATTAAGAACAGAGTACAATTGATAGTTTTCACGGGATCTGATTCTCCATAATTAGCTTTAGCCTGACTATATGCACATTAAATTTAAAAAAACACAAATAGTCTGGTAGCACTTCAAAGACTAAGAAAACATGTAGATAGTATCATTTTTTGTTTGTCTTTAAAGTGCTACCAGACTATTTGTTGATTTTTAAGTTTATCCTGTACAGACTAAATAAGCTACCCCCTGAAGCTGTATACACATTGTGGCACTAAAGGGGAAATACATGCCTCTAAAAAAAAAAGGGAGAATGAAAGCAGTTCTCTTTTACCAAAATAATCAAAGTTGTTTGGGGATAAATGTTTCTAAGAATGCTTTATTGATTAAATGTTCTGAAAGTCATGTGATTACTACTTATGATACACCAAAAATATCTGCTTTGATTCTAATCCAGTGTCCAGTGAAGTCAATGGAGTAGATTAACGAGAGAACTGGGCAAGACCCAAATACAGATGCAGAATCAGATTCACCATCTGGTTAGCCCACTTTTACACCTATGTATGTTTCTGCCTTGGGCACATCGTTTGTAAAACAGAAAGATCAGACAAGAATGCCTATGACTCAGAGGAAGGTGATGCATAAATAAAATAGTTATTTTATTCACAAAATTGAGTTAGTTCTGGCACCACAAGGGGCGGCTTTTGTAGGCCTCGCAAGAAAGTGAATTTGCAGTAGGGACTTGAATAAAGGGAGACTGAAATTTTTCTATAATACCTGTAAGAACATAAAAGTATGAGGATTGAGAAATAAGCTGATGAGCCTGGAGTCTTTGACATAGAAAAAAGGAAAATATGTAGGATGTTTTAAGGAGGAAGAACAGATAGGAAGGCATCTTTGTGCGGAGCCTTGGAGGCAAAGAACATAATCTTCAATTTAATATGTAAGATGAAGGGGAACCATTGCAGAGATTTGGGTATGGGAATGATATGGTCCAAGTAATGGCCCAGGAAGATCATTTTGGCTGCTGACTTTAGGATGGATTGGAGGGGAAAAATCATGCTCTCCTGATTATGTTAATAGGCATCACACGGCTGGCGCCTGGGTCATGTTTCATAGTAACAACTTCAAAAACCAGCAGGACGCCAAATTCTGAAATGACATAAAAAATAAATTCTCGTTCAATTAGCTATTTAAATCAAAGACAACGAAGGTCAGAACTCAGGGGATTAAGAAAAAAAATTATTACTTTTTTATCACAAAGGCTAATCCCTTCAAGACAAATATATAGGAGATTTTTTTTCCATATGTTTTTAGAATAGGACAAGAAAAATAAACTACAGGGAAGATTACAGAAAATAATGATATCTGGGATTGTCAGAGCAAAGATGCTTTTTTAGCACTTCCTCTGTTCTGAATGAGTAAGAGCTCAGCATTTCTAGGGCCACCATAAAGATAACACACATGTTGGAAGGTATTTGCCAACTCTCCAGGGCTTGGTCTGCTCCTTGATTTCTCTAGCAGCCGAGCAATTGCCCACACTGTGTCATGAATATACATTATAAAGGCCCATTATTTAACACATTTACCAGTTTAATTCAGAATGACAACACACTTCCATTCACACATTTGCTTCCTTTACTGGAAAGCACAAAAGAAAATCAATTGAAAATATAGGTTGTGTTTATGTTGGTTCCTCCAATCAGTTTATGGGGTTTTTTTTCAACCAGAGCATAACTTGTTGACCTATATCAGGAAATCGCCTGCCACAACATTTACTGGGTAGTTCTACAGGCTGTAGCTATGTGTTTAGGTGCCGTGTTCCTCCACAGTGCAATAAAGCATGAAGAGGAAATAAAAAAAAAAACCTCTCTAGTTTTATTGAGTGTAACTTCTAAGTTTTGAATTGGAGGGCAGGACTTACCTTTCTTGTTTCTTCTCCCAAACTTTGAAAGAGCTGCTGAGGTCATAACTAAGTGTGCAAAAGTCTCTTCCATCTCCTTATCAGCACAGTGCTAATAGAACTACAGGTTGATCCTCTGTGGTCCGGCACACTCGGAACCTGAACTGTGCTGAACCAGAGAATTTGCTGAACCACAGGCAGTCAATATTGTCTAGCAGCATTTCCAACTCTTCTACTGCTTACTGGGCTCTTAGAAGACATTTCGGGGTAAATTAGAGCTAAATAACAGCACAGAACACAGAGCACAAAACTCCAAAGTTTGGGACTGGAAAAAGGTGAATACTTTTAACAATAAGAGTAATTAACCATTGCAACAACTTTACCAACAACCATTCTCCATCTGACTGACAATTTTTAAATCAAGACTAGATGTTCTAAAAGATATGCTCTAGGAATTATTTTGGGTAAATTCTCTAACCTATGTTATCCAAGAGGTCAGACTGGATTATCACAATGGTCCATTGTGGCCATAGAATCTATAGACACATTCCCCAACAACTACAATAAAATAATAAAAAGTCACTCTGGTCATGGTTTAGTGAGATGATTAATTCCATGAAATTCAAAGTATCTAATGGAGATAAAGCAAGCAGGATTTGATCCTCCACATACCAGTCCTTTCTAAAACATTCTGTGATGTACTGACTCTTACTGCATTCCACACAGATTATGCTTAAAAAATCCTGATGAAAGTTGAAATTAGCAGTCCTTACTCAGGCAAAACTCCCAATAAAGTGAGTGACTTTTGGCTGAGTGAGAAGGACTGGTCCATTATACTTGCAGACAACTGTCCAAATTTTATGAGTCTGGACAAGATGTTATTTCTAATTAGCTTGAAATATAGCATTGCATTACACACACAACTTGTGAGATTCTTTGTGTTGTTTTTCTTTAAAAAAAATGTGTCAAAACAGATTTTAAATAAACAACCTGCTGAAACATAGTAGCTTTGGTTGTTGAAATTTGGTGGGGAGCAAAAAAAAAAAAAAAAAAAAAAAAATAGCCTAGCCCTACTCATTGCAATGTTAGAAAATAAAGCACAGGAGGCAATGAAAAACGACCAGTCATTTCTTTTCTCCCAGCTGATATGTATCTTATTTATTCTTCCTTGTAATGTATGAATGCTGCACCATGCCCTATTTTGTCTTCCACCTCAATTAAAATGTAAATTTCTGCGGCCTGTCTCTAATTCCAAACTGCTCTAGGCAGGGGAATTTAAACTGCTCTTAATAAAACCAACTACAGATGTTGCAATAAGATTCCTTTCAGACTGTTTGAAATCTATATTTTAAATGGTATTCTGTGTTACACAGTTATGTCATTGCTATGAACTTTACCACAAAAACAGTATCTGAAGAACTATGCATTGTAAATAAGCACTGGCAGAACACCATACAAACATGCATCTGTTATTTCAAAAATTATTTTAGGCAATTGTTCCTTCTATTCTTATAAAAGTCATAATGAAATAAATGCACTTAGGGTTGTCTGCCTGAGCTTTGCATTTTCAAAGTTCTCAAAACTGGTTCATAAACCAAGATCTATAACTAATCATTACCAAAATCAACAGTAGTTAACAATTGTTCATTAGCAGGAAAATAAACTCAGTAATTTTATAGTTTCCTTTCCCTTCTCTGAATTCTATGATGCTGAGCTAATAACTTAGAAGGTAAATGTCACTCTCACCTTTATAAGAATGTTATGTGAAGCAGTCATGCTGAGTGTATTTCTTATAATAGAAACTGAAAGGAAATCTAGTCAGCTATCTCCAGAAAAGGCTGAAATCCAGAGTGAGGATTCAGAATTAACTCCTGTCCAACACTTTGTTGGGGGGAGGAATGGCCATGGAGAAGAGATGCAGTAGTCTCCAAAACTCCTGTGTACCAAAGAACAGGGCACTCTGTAGTAATAGTCTCAAGGTGAGGATTAGAAACCACCCATACATAGGATGGAGAACTGACCAGATGGATCTAAGGCACAACATTCCACTACAACCCAAGAACATTCTGGCTCTGAACTAATTTCCACACAAACGTACGCATAAAATTAACCCATGCACAGTGTTGTACATTTCAAAGCTCTGCATAACTCATGATAGTTGTAGTGAGCATGGATAACCAACACTGATAATCCATGTCCTACCAAGACTTTGGATAGGTGGTATCCCCACAGTCCCTGAACAGCTGCATAAAAACCTAAATAGCATTTTGATGAGGCTATTAATGCTCATCCTGAAATGTACATATCTCACTTCCTCTTTCATCCTTAAACCCCCCCACAAAAGTTCATATCAGCTCGGATATAAAAATGGGTGTACTTTTACAATCCTTAACTGAATCTTTGCGTGTCCAGCATACTGCAACCACTCATCATTGTCAACCTGCCCACATTTTCCTAATTTATAGACTGTCTGCAAAACAGTCAATATATTTGATCACGGTAATGTTTCTTTATATATTTATCTCCTTTCCATTCCATTAACAATTTGAATGCTCTAGCAAATTTCAGACCACTGAATTCTACTATGGACTGGTTTGAGCTTGAGAAGTCTTAGGAAGATCTTTGTAGAATGCCACCGTCTTGCAGCATCAACAGATTTTTGGAAGTTTTAAGAAAATAGGAAATGTCTGTGTTGCAAATATGTATTTATTTCTGCATTGATTTTGCTTTCACACACTGTTCTGAAAATAACTGAGCATGGAGTCAAGAAAACCAACCAACCAGTTTTGTAAACAATAAAGAAAATCAGGCCATTTTAATGTAGGTGCCTTTTGCAAAATTTTAGACATCCAAGTTTAATTACTAAACCCCATACCCTCAGTGTTACCCTCACAGTCCATTCAAACCATTTTCTTCCAATTTATTAATGAGTCATCCAGGCCACAATGGGAGTCAATAGAAGAGGCTGGATTAGACGCCAGTAGTTCCCAGTTTCTACTCCAAATCTTAACCTGCTAGGCCAAAGTAGTTTGCAAATGCCCAGTATTTACAGTATAAGAGATAATGGCCTTGTTGCCAATTATAAAAGTATCCACTTCAAAACATGCTAACAAAGCCATTGCTGATCTTCCAACCACAGACATTATGGCAACCACAGTGGAAGTGTTGGTGCCAGTTGGAAATGGAGCGCACAAGAGCAGTCTGTTGGATGTTCACTAGAGTCCATTAAGTGGACTGGGCTCTTCACAGAGTTTTCAGGGCTAAAGAAGGAAATGACACTAAGTAGCTGTAAAAAGAAAGAAGAAAAGTCAATGTGAAAGAGCAGGTATAGACAAAGGACACTATCCCGCCCTATTGAGTTTGTCATTGAATTCAGCGTGGGGATGACTGGATTCAAACTAACTAAACTGAAGAACATATGAAGCAATCATTTAAGGAAAGACAGAGTAAGGAGCTTTATTGATGCAAGAAGAAACACACGCACGTTTGAGGAGGATCAGTGCAGTGTAGCTGGAGAAGGAGCCCATCAACCCACTACTATTTCCTGTGAAATCATACAAGTAGGAAAGTGTCCTAATGCTTCATTTGAGTGGACAAATTGGGAAGTAATGGTTAGATTTTCAGTTCTGTTGGATGCAAAGCAGCCATCCTCTTTTAAAAAATCTGAATTCTGAAGAATCTGAGTGATATTGATCCCACCTCTTGAGCTGACAAAGCATCCCTCTCGCCCACAGTAAAGCCAAAGTATCTGTTTAAGTTTATTAAATATACAAACATAAAATTCATTAAATGTTTCAGCCAACAGAATTGTAATAGAGAACCAGAAGCAAGCATTTAGAGACCCTTAAACCCCACCTGTGCACAAAAAGAGAAGATCAACAGGGCACCCAAGGTGACAATTATGTACTTTTGCAGAGGGCTCAATGGACAATGATAAACAATGAGACCAATATCTGAGGCAGGAACTCCTCACACAAAAATTAATGTATTTAATCACTGCAGAATAGCCTTCATTCTCACTCTCTCCTTCCATGCACAAACACACAGAGTTGTGGACTGTAGCTGAACATACGCATTGACACAGTCTATACTACAGGTTGAATCTCTAGTCCAGAACCCTCGGTACCTGACTGGTGCCAAACCAGAGCATTTGCCAAACCACGGGCGGTCAATATTGTCTAGCAGCATTACCAACACTTCCACTGCTTACTGGGCTCTTAGAAGACATTTAAGAGTAAATTAGAGCTAAATAACAACACACAAAATGGAGAGCCAGGACTGGTGGCTATAAACAAACATAATGGGACTGCAGAAAACTTGGCCACATCTATGATAAGTGAACATCTGGCTAACTAAAATTGTGCCAGACCACAAATGTTGCCAGACCAGTGACTGCTGGACTAGAGAGGTTCAACCTGTATTCATAGAGACTGTGGAAATGTGCTCTCTCAAATTACGCTGTAAAAATCAAACTATAAAACTCACACCAATTTAAAACTTAAATAATTAAAACCATTTATAGCAGTTACCATACAGTGGTCTCTGAGATACCAAAGTTTACCCTGTAATTGGAAGAAAATATATCTATTGGTAAAGCAACTGTTGGCCAATACTCATTTTTTAATAGAGACAAGTGAATTTTATTTTTATGGAGATTAATGAAAGGGGCTTCATGTGCCATCCCTGGGGAACATACAGTGGACTGATTTGCTGGTAATTTTTAATGACAGAAGAAGAGTGATGACATGGAGTTCCAAACAGAGGGACTCCTTTGCTTTTCTGGATACTGAACCGGTCTCAGTCAATTCCAAAATTCACAGTCCTGATCCTGTCACTGTTAGTGTATCTACTGTTAAGCTCATAGACCACAAATAATCAATGAACTTCAGTGGGAATAATGTTTCAGTCCTACTGAAATCAAAGACAAAGACCTAAGCACAAGCTAAATGCTTTGCTGAATCAAGGCAGGATTAATTATCACCATCTTGTGTAATAAAACATTTATTTAAAACCCCAAAAACTGCAATCCATATGTATCTCCCTATATTTGCAGTCAATCATCACAGGTAAACTGAAATAGAACAAAGGGTAGAGGTATGTGTATCGACAATTTCAGGTTGTTGGGGTTTTTTTAATATATACAGCAAGCAACACAGTGAAGTTAATGTTTTGAATGTATTTACATATTTGTTTCCATTGAGTTAATCAATGTGATATCTGAGAATCTCACATTTAATGAATTAATCTTTAGAACACCCCTGAGATGTCAAGAAAATGTTACTCTTTCCAATGTATGGGTGAAGAACAGATATCTAAGGCTAGATTCTCAACCGATGTAAAACCAGGGTAGCTTTGCTATATTCATCTTTATTAATTTACATCAGGTGGTAATTTGGCACAAAGAAATTAAGATTCTCCCCAGAAATCTACAGCGTAGGAGTTTAGAATTTCAGTTTTGTGCCTGAACTGCAAAATTGTCATTCTTTGAAAGTGTATATCTTTTTACTCTCAAGACACGTGGCAAAGGAGTCATTTGAGCATTTCTAGTTAATATGGAGCTTTTCAATAGTTTTCATAGTATTTATACGCATGCCACCTGATTTCCAATGGGGATTCTGGCTCTGAAATGCCAAATCAGAGAAAACAGAGCCCATAATCACGGTGATGTTTTCAGCTCCCATTTCAAAGGGCAAGGATCATCTGTAGTCTTCTGGTACCCTTTTCCAATCATCCTAGAACACACTAGCAGCAGCAAATATGGACGAAAATATTCATCTGCATTCTCAGTCAAGGAAAAGGTACACTAGACATCACTAGCATTCCACATGTACAGATTAAGAAAGAAAATAAGACAAAAGCAATACATAAATCTAGTTATCAATCAAGCTCAAATTGAGAAAGAATTTGGTGAACACATTTGGTGAAAATATTCTCAATAGTAAATATGGATCTTTTAAACATGGGCTTCAATAGTTCCAGGTACTTAATTTAGCATTTGTTTGTGGAGCAGGTTCCACGAGGAGTAACGGTAGTTCGAATTAGAGATCCTAATTCGAACTACCTACTCCGTGCCGCGTGTAGCCGCGGGCACGGAGTTCGACCTAAGGGGATTTAAAAATGGCGCCCGCCCGGCAAGATGCAAATGAAGCCCGGGATATTTAAATCCCGGGCTTCATTTGCAACTTCGAATGCCTACATAAACCACCTTAGTTCAAACTAGGGTGGTAGTGTAGACATACCCTATCCCTTTTAAAATGATTCCTAACATTCGGCTTGCTTTTTTGACTGCTGCTGCACACGGAGTGGATGTTTTCACTCAGAGAACTATCCACAATTACTCCAAGATCTCTCTCTTGAGTAGTTGTAGCTAAATTAGTCCCCATCATTTTGTGTATATAGTTGGTATTATTTTTTCCAACGTGCATTACTTTATATTTAACAACATCAAATTTTGTCACTTCACTGTTTACCCCTTTCACTAGGTCATTTATAAATAAGTTGAATAGGATTGGTTCCAGGACAGACCATTGGGGTACACCACTAGTTACTTCTCTCCATTTTGAAAACTGACCATTTATTCCTACCCTTCGTTTCCTGTCTTTTAACCAGATATCAGTCCACAAAAGGACCTTCCCTCTTATCCTATGACAACTTACTTTACTTAAGAGCCTTTGGTGAGGGACCTTGTGAAAGGCTTTCTGGAAATCTAAGTACGCTATATCCACTGGATCCTCCTTGTCCCATTTGTTGACCCTGTGAAAGAATTCTATATATTTGTGTTAGTCTCTAAAGTGCCAGAGGACTACTCATTTTTAAAGTTACAGACTAACAGGGCTAGCCCTCTGAGACTAAGTTTATAAAGACATTCTAAATTTGTTAAGAAGAGAAACCAAACTTTTAACTTTGGGGGGAGGGTATGTGCATGCTCATTTGCTGTCAGCTATTTAGCCTTAAAACCTATACCTTTTCTTATGTCATACCTCAGATTCTCTTAATTTTAAAATTTTGATTCATGTTTACACATTATTTCAGCCAATGAACATGGCCTATGGTGAAATTTCAATTTCTTTATTTATTTATTTAAAAACAAATGATCCTCAATAGGTAACAAAATGACAAATATTTCATCCATAAAACAATTTGTTGTTTTAAAGTTCCTCCCCCTGCATATACTACTGATATGCAACCAAAAAAAAAGTTAAAGCTTTTGTGAAAGCAGAAAAACACATGCTTTTAGCAGAGGGGGAGGACATTACTCATAGGCCTAGCTCATCTTTGATCTGTTTCAATTTGATGTGATGCACAAGATTCTGAATTTAAGTTTCTTCAAGTTACCGATTTTCATTCCTGAAATTCAGTGATTTATTCCAGTCACTAGTTACATCAATAGACTGGGGACCCAAAATCAATTTTTCTATTGTCCATAAAAATGAGAGAAAATTTAACTCACATGACTTCTCTAAAAGATTTGTATTAAGTCTGTTCATGCAACACAGGTTGACAACTTTTGTAAAATGTACGAATGAAGACCATATTCCTCAGAACACACAGCAACTTCAAAAAGATGCCTGTGAGCATACTCCATGTTAATTATCAGGCTTGCCTCATAAATGAGTTTCCAGTATGCCTGCTCAAGGAAAATCTACTGACATCCTTAGGTCTCTCCTTTTTGTGTTTTTATTGGAAAACTTCAAGCTTCTCTTCAAATGTTTTAATGTTACCAAACCTACTGTATCTTTTGGATTGTAAGATGTTAAAGGCTGTTTGGGCTTTTTTGTTAGTTTATACACTGTTTATACATTATTTACCACAATGGGGATCTGGTCTATGATTGGAGACCTAGGTGCTATTACAATAAAATATCTCAGGAGTTTTCCTAAATCTCTGTCATTTAATTTGTGAACACATGCAGCAGATAAGTCATTACATGTAGTGGTGGTCAACCTGTGGCCCAAGAGGCACATGTGGCCCATCAGGGTTCTATGTGCGGACCGAAAGACATTTTGTTTACCATTTCTCATGTACAGGGTTGCCAGATTCCACTGGTTTATATCCATGTCATTGAGAGGAGGGAGAGCCGCTCATGAGGCCCACTCCCTATCCTGGGTTGCCCATCGCTGCATTATACTGACTCAGAATAATCCTCTTTAGGATAGCTTATTGTCACAGTTTTCCATGACATGACTAAATTCACGGTCTTAGGAACATTTTCTCATGAACTCATCCCAACTTCTTGCCACTATCTCCAGTTTAAAAAAAATTGCTGCATGTGTCTAGGGAAATAAGCAAGGAGGGCACAGCCAGGGAAATAACTTGGGATGGGATAATCAGAAAATCCTCTTTTTCTGAAGAGGGAAAAACAAACAGGACATGATGCAACAACACTAGCTGGATGAATAGCATGACAATTTCCACCAAGTAGATGTTATCAGTTAAACATTCTGCCTGTGGTTCTGAAGAAACGTATTCTTCCTCACTCCCTGTTTTGTGTGTGGAATTAAATTTAAGCTTTTCCCCAGTTCTACAAACACCTTCTCAATACAAGCCCTGTGGTCACTGCCAATCTCACCTCATTATTTACAGGCTGTGGCACTCCTAAATGGCATGCTGAGTTGAGGCAGCATTCTGAAAATCAATCATTAACTGCTCTGAGATACCTGTAGACAGGCAATATGTGGGACCCAGTCTCTCTCTGAAGTGTGACAGAGATGTTTCTACTCAGCCTTGCACAAGTTAGTGTCTGAACTCATGAAAGAAGAAGTCATCTCCGCACAACAGAGCAGTCTTGATAAACTTAATATGTGCACGAGCTTCATCTGTCTCTCAATGCAATGAGTTGCTGATTTCATCAGTTAACACAGGAGTCATCAGACTTGTCTCTCCTATGTGGGTTAGGTAGCATTTTACTGAAATGAGACTACTCAACCAGTGAAAAGAAAAGTATACTTATGTCTTTCCAGACAGTGAGTTTGACAAAATTAAAATCTGTAAAGGGCCAGGCAAAGCTTCCAACAGAGGTCTTGTCTACACTGGCAAGTTTTGTAGCCAAAAAAAAAATCTATTTAGCGACAAAACCCAGAGAGCATTCACATTGCAACTCAACAAAAGTTGCAACAAGCACCCAGTTTTGACAACAAAAACGTCCAGTGATGCGAGGGACTTTAGTCTCTCCCCTCCCTTTACTGTCAAAAATCATGTACTACAGTAGGCTTTTTGTGAAGTTTATTGAACTTTGGCATATTTTCCACAATGCCCGATTTGCACTCTGGACAGCGCTTTGAACTCCACTGCTCTGCAGCCACAAAAACAGGTAAATAGGTGCATGGCTCCCACCTCCAAACCCCAGGAACTTTTAAATCCATTTCCTGATGTCTGGCTCATTGTGCAGTTGTCCTCTTGGCATCTTCTCAAGGAAACAGATGTGGATATCACTCAAGACACTCTCCTGCTTGGAACACCACAGAGCTTTTGGATCATATCAGTGTGAGGGGTGGAGAATCAGTTTAATCACAGCTGCAAGTGACCCGTAGGAACTGGGACCGATACAATCACATTTCTCGAGCCCTGTGTGAGAAGATGTATGAGCGAGACACTCTAAAATGCAGAGCCAAGATAAAGGAACTCCGGCGGGCGTACCAGAAGGCAAAGGAGGCAAAGAGATGGTCTGGTGCTGCACCCAAAACATGCAGTTTTTATAAAGAACTGGATGTAATCCTGGGTGGAGACCCCCTTTCTATACCCAAGGAAAATATATATACTTTCCATAGCAAAGAATAAGAAACAGGAATTAGCCTGGAGATGGAAGTTATTGATAAAGAGATTCAAGCAGAGAAGGAGGTGGGGTTCAATCTGGTGACAATCTGGGTGGCTGGCAGCGAGAAATTGTTCTCAAGTGCTGATGTTTGGGAGGATGCACAGCAAGTAGATGTGGAGAAAGAAGTAAGGGAAGAAATGCAGTGTCATGAAGCAGGGTAAGCTGCTCTAGTGCAACCAGGGAGATGTGGTGGCAGCCATGGAGGGTGGTAAGTTCTTCAGTGCACCTGGGGAAATAGGGGCAGTAAGCTGCTCTAGTGCAGATGTTGGAGACAGGGCAGCAGTGGCAAAGGATGGTAAATTGCTGTGTATTGCAGCAGGATGGGGGTGGCAGCAGTGGCATGGGAAGTTGCTCTTTCAGCTGGGGGGTGGGGATTAGGGGAGGTGACTGAAGGTTATATTTCTATGATCTGGCTAAGCCCTGCCTGGAACTGCATTATGTCTAAACCACGTACACATAGACAGCAATAGAATCTTGTTGGGAGATAGTGTCTGATGGACTAATCAATTTTCTCATGGAGATTCCATGGCAGGGCTGCCATTTTCCCACTGCTATGGTACAACACTCTCCCAAACAATTCCTCATATTGTGCTGTTGGAAGCAAGGCAGCCCAGAGTTCGGCTGCATAAGGAAGTGGGATACTCCCAGTTCACATACAGAAACAGGGCTTGGATTTGCCTGTTAACCTTCAGCAGATGTGTCAGCCAGAGTAATAGCAGCCTGTGGACAAGTGTAGGATTATTACGAATTGTTTCCATGCACAACTGCTGCACAAGCACAAATTGTACTTTCTTGGGGACACATGCCCAATTTTCCTTTGCCCTTCTCCCTCTCTCTCCCCCCCCCCCCTGCACACTTTTAAAACTCACCATGATCAGAGTGTCTTGAGAGATCTGTGTTTGCCTCTAGGGCAACAAGAAAAGGGGCCAGTTTTGTTCAGAGACTTGCATGTTAGTGAAGTGTTACAGTCTTTATTGGGAAAAGTAAAGCCACTCTATTGTTAATGGTTACTTTTCCAAATTAGACCTTGAGAAGTCAGGCATGCTCCCCCAGAGACAGACTTCATCAACTAAGGAAAAAATCTGAGGACAAGGGAGGATCTGGTCAAGAATGTATTGTGTTATTCAACACTTCAAACAGAGAAACGGGAGCAAGGAGAGCTATGAAGTTGCAAGTCAGACTGAAGGTGACACCAGGCACCGTGTGATGCCTCACCCACATTATTTTGCTCTTTTTATCAACAGGGGAGCTAACAAAGGGAACGTCTAAACTATGTTCTATTTTCGAAAGAGGATATGCAAATTCTTCTGATCTCACTTTTGAAAGCAGAGCTGTCGAAAGTGAAAGTAGTCTGGATGTGATTTTTTTGGGAAAAAAACTTTTTTTGAAAAAAAACACATAAACCTCATTTTTTAAGGAAGAGCGGGTTTTGGTTTTTTTTGAAAAAGGGTTTTTTCTGAAAAAACCACGTTCAAAAGTGAGATTGGAAGAATATATGCAAATTCCATGGGATCCTCTTTCGAAAATAGAGTGTAGTCTAGACATAGCCAAAGTGGCCATGATATAGAGACAAAGGGTAGCAGAAAAACAGGTTTGGCAAGTTTTCAATTTTGGCGACTTTTGCAATGTAGAAATAGCTGGAGTGACTTTGACATTACGGATAGGTGAACATTCACAACTATCAATTTCAACATGTATGTTTTCCACAGGTTTCCACTGTAACAGGAACCAGTTGATCTTGCAACCTTTGTTACAGAAGTCAGCTCTCCAGCAATGCATTATTCGAAAGAGAAAACAAATCAACATATAGTCAGGTTTGAGACACCTTGATACCAAACATGAAAGCATCACAGGCAGTTTATGATATCATGAGGGAGGCAGCTGTCTTTTTGGCTGTAACCCTCCCATTTTTTCCTTTTTCTTCTTCTACTTTCTCTCAATTTAGTGTTGTTCTTTTGTTTTAAGAAATGTAAGTCTGAACGGGATCTCAAGAGATCATCTAGTCCATTCCCTTGCACTGAGGCACAATGAAGTGCAGCTACAGCATACTCAGCAAATGTTTGTTTAACTTGTTCATGAAAGCTCATAATGAAGGGGATTCAACAGTCTCTCTAGGTAACATAGGTAACCAGTTCTACTAGCCAGATACACAGAGAAACATTGGAATTAGAGTTCATCTGCAAATTCAATTCACATGCTAATGGACTCAATCGTGATGAAGGTTCGTTGGGGCACTACCAACTTAACAGCCAATGAAGGTGCAAACAGCTTTTCGTGTAGACTCCTATGTCAGGAAGGATACTATCAATTGACTTTGATTCTTATCTGTTTCATTTTAACTACCCAATCTTCAGATACTTATTGATCCCCTCTAGCTCCCTATCTCCCACCCCTCTCCTTTTTTTTTTCTCTCCCTCCTCCTCTTCCCCTCTCCTATTTATTTTGGGTCTGCACATCCTAAATTCATAACTCCGGTCATCTGAAGAAGTGGGCTGTGCCAACGAAAGCTCATGATGCCAACTACGGCTATGTCTACACTGGCGGGTTATTGCGCAAGTACGGCCGTTCTTGCGCAAGAATCCGCAGAGCGTCTACAGTGCCCACCCGCTCTTGCGCAAGTAAATTTACAGTACAGCGTGGCAAGAGAGGGCTCCTTGCGCAAGAGCTACGCTCTTTTTTATCAGGTGTAAGCCCTCTTGCACAGGAGTTCTTGCACAAGAGGGCAGTGTAGACGCTCGGCAGGTATTTCTTGCTCAAGAGAGCCCTATGGCTAATATGGCCATCAGAGCTTTCTTGCGCAAGAGAGCGTCCACACTGCCATGGGAGCTCTTGTGCAAAAGCACAGCGCGTACATGGCAGTGTGGACATTTTCTTGTGCAAGACTTCTTGCACAAGAACCCTTGCGCAAGATGTTCTTGCGCAAGAAGCCGTCAGTGTAGACATAGCCTACATGTTTTGTTAGTCTATAAAGTTCTACCAGACCATTTGTTGTTGTTTTTTTTCTGTACAGACTAACTCAGCTACCCCCTGAATATTCCACTATCTTAGCTATCTTTAGAGTTAGGAGAGTCTTTCTAATATGAAACCTAAAACCTTCTCACTGCAAACTAAGTCAGTCAATTCTTATCCTACCCTAGGTGGTTATAGAGAACAACAGTTTATCTTTTTCTTCATAAAAACAACTTTTTACATATTTGAAAACTGTTTTGTCTCCTGTCATCTTTCTTTTCTGAAAACTAATCATGCCCAATTTGTCAACATTCTTTACAGATCATGTTTTCTAAGCTTCTTATTTTTGTTGCTCCCCTCTAGATGCTCTATTTGTCCATATCTTTTTACAGCATAGTTCCCAAAAGTGGACATTGGACTCTAACTGAGGTTCCAGCAAGGCTGAGCAGAACTGACCAAGGACTTCCTATACTGTGTCTTATATCCTATACTCCTGTTAATATACCTTGGAATAATATAAGCCTTTTATGCAACTGCATTACATTATTGAATTATTTGATTAGTAATCCACTGTGACCCCCAGATCATCTTCCACAGTACCACTACCTAGGCAGGTATTCCCATTTTGAAATGTGTATTTGATTTTTCTTTCCTAAGTGTAGTTATTTGTACTTTATTTAATTTAACTTTGTTGATTTCAGAACAATTTGCCATGGTCATTTTAAACTCTAATTCTGTTCTTCACAGTGCTTGCTTTGGTGTCATCTGAAAAATTTATAATTACTCTCCACTCCAAGTCACTAATGAACATATACCTGATCCAGGATAGACCGCTGTAGGCCCCCACTTACTAAGTCCTCGTCTGACAGCAAACCAAAGATAACTACTTCTAAACCATCTCTGTACCACATCACATTCAAAGGCAGCACTGGCTTTTATATTTAGAGTAGTATTTCTCCTTACTTTATAAGGCAATGCAGCTATAAGTATGCGTTCCTATATGTCATAATGTATTTTCAATTACAAAAAAAAAAGTGAGTTCTTTCTCTCCCTGCTATATAATCTTTAAGATGCTGATCACTCATGGCATTTTAAATATAATTGGCTTTCCACAAGGCCGTCTAAATTCTTTGGCTGTTTGGGGGAAACCATGCAACAAGCAGGGTAGTACACAGAGATGAAATGAAGTATTGGCCACTACTGTGATTTCTCTGATATGACTGTGGTTGGATTATGTTTAAGGGGTGAGGCTTCTAAATACTGTAGAGTGCATGTGTGTCTGTGGGGGGGGGGGGGCAGGGAACAATTACAGGGTTCCCCGAACCTTTGTGTGTGTGTCTTTTATCATTTTATAAATCCAAATAAAATGTGGTGCCAGTTACTAGGCCAGTTGGAAGCTCAAAATGTGTGTGCAGTTGTGCACCTAATTTGTGCACACAATTAAGATCACATAAGCAATTGTACCTAATTAGCCATCAGTTGTGTTCCACAATCCTCCATTGTATTTATATCTGTTCCCATATAATACATTATAGATTTCACTCATCCATGCAGAAGACAAAGCTGAACTTTTATGACAGTCACTTTGATAGATGGACATGCAAAGTTGACGAAAAAGTCAGGTTTTCTGCTTTTGTGGGATTTTTTTTTTTTTGCAATTTTTTATTTCTATATAGAAGTCCAAAAATCAGGGGAGTTGGGCTTTCTGTTGGTATGAACTGTAATAAGTAATGTATATATTTTATACTATATACATTACTTAACAGTAGTATACACTGCTTCACTCATACAACTTCCAATGGCACTGCATTATGAATTGAAGGAAAAATGATAAAACATTAAAAACACAAATGTAACACAAATATCAACATTCTCTTCTCATTAAAATACTTCCTGTTACTTAGTGATGACAATTTAAACCTCTTTTTTCACTGCTATAGCATTAGGGAACAACAACATATTTTCCCTCTATATTATTAGACAAAACAACAACCTGAAGTACTAAACAAAGCAAAAAAGGAGCAGTAGCAACAGCAGCTCTGGCCATGTCTCTACTTATCAGGGGATTGATGCTCTGGCAATCCATCTTCTGGGGTTTGATTTAGCAGGTCTAGAAAGACCTGATAAATTGAACACGGAGGGCACCCCCATGAGCACCAGTGCTCCTTGCTATCACAAGGAGTAAAGGAAGTCAATGGGAGTGTTTCTCCCATGGACCTCCCACTCTGGGGCCATCCCAGAAAATTGATGCAAGATACGTCGACTCCAGCTAAGCAATTCATGTAGCTGGAGTTGCATATCTTTCATCGATTTTCTCTGACAGTGTAGGCCTGGCTTCATAAAGGCAGAACAGTCCATTGGTATTATAAGAGTTAAGCAATTCTGCATGTATGCCATTGTACCACTAAATGTTAACATTACCCATCACAATCAGAGATGTGTTGGCTATAACATACCTACAACCCCTTCCATGACACAAGATGAGATGAAGAAAAAAGATCTGTCAAACATTTCTATCCATTAGGCTTAACACAAAAGTGTGACAAAATTCCTCCAAGGAAAATAAAATAACTTATTGTATTAAAAAGTATTATTTTCCAGCTCTATAATATATAAACAAATAATTTGACATTCTAACTTAAGTATGATATTACAGAAGATCAATTTTCTTTTAACAGGTTAAGGACTTGCTGATTTGCTTTAATTTGCTTTTAAACCCTGGAGCATTTGACCTCTCTCAAAGGCAGAGCACTCAAAACACCAGTTTGTGTGTCCATTTTAATATTCAGTTTCTGAAATTTCTGACATATCTAGTTTCAGAAGATTTTTCTGAACATTAATGGTCAATGAAGCTAAATTCTGCTCTCAGTTCTCCTACAGTAAAATTATAATAATTCCATCAGCTTTGATCTCCACCTGGAGTCACTCCAGATTTATTCTGAGGGAATCATGAACAGAATTTGATCCAAAGTGTTGATTTCTTCTTGGGAGTTAATTGAAACAACTTGATGTTTTTATGTGTAATAAGCTCTGGGTGCAGCATTCAGCATAGTGATCTCAGCTCCATGGAAGCCACACCCCAACTAGCAAAATGAACTTTGTTCCTGAAATCAAGAGAGAAACAGACACCCGCTAGTTCAGTGAGAGAGCTAGCCTGTAACATTTTAAAGCACATTCCTCCAGTGCTCTATGACTAATATAATGAACTTAAGAAGTATTAAAAATATTGCTGAGAGAGACAGGATCAATGAGAATGCACAGGAAAGGTGGATAGCAGTTTACCTAGGTGGAAAAGTACAATCCAGTGCAGTTACATTGCCTTGCTACAGTTTCTTTTTTTTTTTCTCCTTTTTTTTCTTGGGTATGAATGTAGGATGCTACGCACTCAATAGTCTGCTGCCCCACATAAAGGAAATATATAGCAAAAGAGATGTTCAGAATTATATCTAATGATGCATTTAAAGCAGGGTAGGGGAACCTCAGGCCCAGAGGCTGGATGTGGCCCCTGACTTGCCTAGATCCAGCCCCTGAGGCTCAGCCCCCCCTTACACTGGAGAGCCAGTGCTGGCACTCCAGCCCCCTGCTTCCCCTACTAGGCTGGGCCCTACTTGGTTCTGGTGTGCAAGGGGAATGTGGGGAGTGTGTTTCCCCTTCTCAGATGGGTACCACATCAGTGAGGATTTTTTTCCTTTCTTTTGCTACTCACTTATGTGGGGTCCCCGACTGATTTTTCTGTAGGTTAGTGGACCCCGATCCCAAAAAAAGGTTCCACCCCTGATTTAAAGATTATGTGGTGCAACAAAGATACAATGCAGACTTAACTACAGACACTGAATAAATAGTTTTTGCTCTTAAATAGATCTACCAGCACCCATGACAGAAGTAATACTCTGTATGCTTTGGGAAGAAGCAGAGGAAAAAACAGTGATTTAGGGAAAAAAAGGGGGGAAAGGAAGATTTTAGTCTGTAAGGAATGAGAACTATTCTTGTCACTGCGATAGCCCTTCCCCAAATGTTATATTACACTATGTATTTAGGAGTATTAAGAATTTTATACGTGATTTCTTGGAAATAAAAGTTCAAACCTTGCTGTCCTTACTCCAGCAAAACATCCTCTGATTTCAATGGGAGGACTGATTGGCTATGTCTACACTCACGACGACTTCTTGAGCCAGAAATATGCAAATGAGGCTAAGCGTGGAATATCGCCGAGCCTCATTTGCATTCCTAATGAGCCACCATTTTTCCAGAAGAGGCTCTTGTGCCAGAAGGAGCTGTCTACACTGCTCCTTCTTGCACAACGAAAACCCTCTTGCGCAATGCCGTTCTTCCTGAAAAATAATCGGCGTGACGGCATTGCGCAAGAGGGTTTTTGTTGTGCAAGAAGGGGCAGTGTAGACAGCTCCTTCTGGCGCAAGAGCCTCTTTCGGAAAAATGAAAGCTCATTAGGTATGCAAATGAGGCTCGGCGATATTCCATGCTTAGCCTCATTTGCATATTTCTGGCACAAGAAGCCGCGAGTGTAGACGTAGCCATTGTGTATTGGTAGCAGGATTTGACCCCAAGTGTATGGATTATCTGTTGAACATGTTTATCTTGGAATTCTGTTTCCTACAGTTCCAAAAGTCAGCCAAACCACCCTTCTGTAGACATTCTCTTCACCAGGAATCACAGGAAATTAGACATCACTTGCTAAACAGGCTACAATTCAATTGTGCCAAGCCAGCGAAATTCCTAGGTCCAGTTAATAATTTTCAATGGGAGCTACAAAACAGTAAGATTTGATAAGATGACTAATCAATCAGAATGTGAAAGCTTTTAAATGGAGAACTCTGGGTAAATGAAACAGTGCTTATGAAAATAAAAAGGAAGAATGAAAAAAGACTTGACTTTGTTCCACTAATAACCATCAAATGTTATGCTGGAAATTGTCTTTTTAAGTAGAAACCACATTGGCAAATTATAGAAATGTATTTGGAAAAAATTAGTGACATGTTACTGACTAAATATAGCATTGCTAACCTATATGTACGAATTTTATGTACAAATGCTCAGGTCAGGATTATCCGTCCCAGCCCCAGAGTGTGAATTTGAATATTTCTAAAAGGTATCAGATGAAGTCTTTCCTACGGTATGCATAGCAGCAGTAACTTCCTCATGATATCACACAAATCACAATATAAAGTGACAACCCAAAAGGGTAGTTGAGTCTCCATGTGTATTCAGTTCTTGGCATTTTCACTTACATTGCTGAGAAAGAGAAGGCAAGTTTAGTGATACAGATTTCTGCCCACTGCAAAACCACAAAAATAATTTGACATATGGGTTCCTGACACCATAATTAGTAATAATATTCATTTTCCACTAATGCACTTTTTTTTAAATTAGGGAAGTTATAGCTGAAGGTGAAGGATTAAAAATGAACCTTCTATTTCTAATTGTATGAGCCACTATTCCTGCTAAAGCTGCTTACTTTTTTGTTTTAGGAAAACTTTTCATGGATTATTCTCTAAAAATATCCAACTCTCTTGTTGTGAGGATGCTATTTCTCTTACTTTACCAGCTGACACAAAAAACTCTTAATATTATTGATATAGGATCTGGTATAAACGAGTCTCATTTTATTTCTGTGAAAAATTTCTAAATTATTTTGTTCAATTTTTTGGCAGAATTTTTTTTATTTTTTCATGAAATTATTTGAAAGGAAAAACTATGCATTTAATTTCCTGTTTATATACCTAAATTTTAAAAAAAGTATCATTTTAAAGACAAAAAGGTCATTTTGAACTTTCTGTAATGAAAATAAACATTTTGCCTAAATCAATTGTTTTTGTGAAAAAAAAATCATTTTGATACCTACAATTTTCCATGAAAAAATAATTCAAGTAGAAACACTTCAGAGAGCTCCAGCTGATACCAACTCAAAGACACAGAGAATGGGAGGCTGTTTTCTAACACACTATTACTGAGTTATATCATGCCATGAGGAACTGCATATTAGTGAGAGATGAGACATTCTCCATCATGATTCCATTTGAAATCAATTCATAAATATGGATTGGAAGATCAAGCAAAAATATGCCATATTAATACAGTGGTCAGAATAATTTGGCATGATCTTATTAATTTATGTACTAAATAGAACAAAATAATTTGCCTTCATAAATATGAAAATTTTGTGCGCACACTGCTACATTTTTTATAGTTTGTGCATGGTCCGAAAAGTCAAAAGAAGATTTGTATCCTAATGATCTTTTTCTCCCTAATAAAAAAAAAACACCAAAAAACCCCAAATGTATTCTTTATATTGGATACCATTTTTATGAAGCATAATATTGAGAAAGATTTTTCATGCTACCTTCACAGAGAAATGCTCTTTCGTGATGTGAGCCCATATCACCAGAGTGAAGGAGCCCGGTTTGAGGATGAAAGAAGATTCTGTGTGTGAAATTACTGTACCCAGCATTCACATTATTTAAAAAATTCCATTTTGTCCACAGAGACCTCAGTAGAGGACATGTTCCCCTTGTTAAACGCTTACTAATGAGTTTCTGGTCAGAGACTGTTTAAGCTGTGAATTATCAGGAATGTGCTGTTCATTTTAAGAGAAGTTGTATGAAATAGTGCTGGAGTATACGGTAGAAACTATAACACACATAAAAAAGAGCTGTTGCTCCGAAGAATAGAACACATTTGTATGGAACTTTTCAGATTTACTCTATCTAAAGGGGTCATTTTTCTTTTCTGTCTCTTTCTACAGACATTATTTATGGGAAATAAGAAAATGACAGAGAAAAATGGCTTGTGATAAACTCTCTCTTTTTTATTTTGTAGTGGGGGAGAATAAAGGCTTTTAAATTAGCAGGTTTTGCTACCAGACTGAATTCAACAACTACTACTGGTTTTCACATCCATTACCATATAGAGCTTATTGCACATATGTGGAGATAACCATCATGGGATAAGAGAGAAGGTCCTCCCATGGACTGGTAACTGGTTAAAAGATAGGAATAAAAATTAGGAATAATAATCAGTTTTTAGAATGGAGAGCTACACAATGATGTTCCTAAATGGTCTGCATTGTGATGAATGTTATTCAACATAATCATAAATAATCTGGGAAAGAGGTGAACAGTGAGGTGCAGTATTTGCAGAAGACACACAACTAGTCAAGATAGTTAAGGCCCAAGCAGACTGCAAAGAACTTGAAAAGGAACTCACAAAACTAGATGATTGAGCAACAAAATGGCAGATGAAATTCCATGTTGATAAATGCGGAAGTAATGCACATTGGAAAACATAATCCCAATTAAATATATAAAATGATGAAGTCTGAATTAGCTGTTACCACTCGAGAGATCTTGAAGTCATTGTGGATAGCTCTCTGAAAACATCCGCTCAATGTTCAGTGGCAGTCAAAAAAGAAACAATACTGGGAATCATTAAGATTAGAAATAAGACAGAAAATATCATATTGCTTTTATATAAATCCATGGTATGCCCATATCTTGAATACTTCATGCAGATGTGAAAGCCCCATCTCTTTGGAGTTGCAAAAAGATATATTGGAGTTGGAAAAAGTTCAGAAAAGGGCAACAGAATGATTAGGGGTATGGAACAGATTCTGGATGAGGAGAGATTAATAAAACAGACTTTTAATCTTGGCAAAGAGATAATTAAGGGGGCTATCATCAATATCTATAGTGTGATAATTAGTGTGGAGAAAGTTAAGTGTCTTCTCAAGACAAAATAACTAGGTGACATTGCATGAAATTAACAAATACAAAAAAGGAAGTATTTTTTAACACAATACACAACCTGTGCAACTTCTTACCAGAGAATGTTGTAGAGGCCAAAAATATAATAGGGTTAAAAAAATGGACTAGATAAGTTCATGCAGGAAAACTCCCTCAATGGCTATTAGCCAGGATGGCCAGAGTTGGTGTCACTAGACTCTGTTTGCCAAAAATTGGGAATGGACAAAAGGGGAGGGATAACCTGGTGATTACCTGCTAGTCATTTCCTGCGGAGCATCTGGCATTGGCCACCATCTGAAGACAGGATACTGGGCTAGATGGGCATTTGGTCTGACCCATTATGGCTCTTTTTTTTTGTTTGTTTTTATGTTTCAGGAAAGCACCATTTGGCAAGAGTTTAATTATAAATTTCTATTAGACAATCAGAGAGGAATTTCAGCCCATTGCACTAAAAGAATATAACATTAAGTCCTCACAAACAGCGCTAAAATTGCCATTGACAGGTTTCCTACCTTGAGTGGAAAGATAGCACAGGTGCGAGGGTGCTAGTCTCACAGAGATATTGTAAGGATAAATTCCTAAAAGACTGTTAGAACCTCAAAACCCTCAACTGTAAGTGTCATGCACAGCAAAACCTCAATTTTATGAATATGGATTTTATTAGTCACTAGTTTTATGAAAAATGTCTACCATAGATGTGAATTTGATCCTTCGGCCAACATTCAGCTGTACAGGTTTGAAAATACAGATTTGGCAGCAACGAAGGACTGCAGTTCTCTCAAAGAAAAAAAATCAGCACACTGTATACATTTGTTACCATTCATTATGCACATTTCAGTGAATTAACTTGTGCACATACCCACTGTTATTTTGAGATTACTTTTATTAACTTTGATTTTATGAACACCTCAGCACCCAGCAGTTAATTAAATATGGGTTCTATGCTAAGCACTTTGGATAGACAGTATGTATCTAGCCACCTCGTTTCCTTATCTGCTCCCTGGAATTCAGTTCCTCAAACCACTATTTGCTTAAAAAACTTCTCCCTTCCATTGACATAATTAGAAAATCCTGGATAAACAGTGATGAAAGTTTACCAGTGATTTCAAATCCTAAAGCTAGTAAGATCCCAGAGTTATATCAGCAGAAGAACATGCCCCTCCCCCTAATTATCCAAGCCTCATAAATTAAAAATAAGCAACAAATAAAAAATAGCATCAAAATAAGTAAGGCTGAAAGATCAAAGTTTTTTTTAAAGAACATTAGCTTCAGGAACTAATAAAGGGGTAAGACTGAGACACCTTCTCCCAAATATAAGATGTCATAAGTGCACTTAGCTCTGACACAGCGTCACTTATCCATATGTCTCAAGAATTTTATGGAGGAGCTCAATATCATTATCCCCATTTTATAGACAGGGCAACTGGAGTACAGCAAGGTAAAGTGACTTGCCCAATGTCACAGGAAAAAACACTACCTGAGGGGGCCAACAGACTTGCAGGGCCCTTGGGCAAGGCAGAGGGGGGCAGCTCTGTGCTCCCAGAAGGGGAGCAGCCAGCCCTCAGCACCGCCCAAAACATGCCGCAGTCCCCTACCTCCACTCTGAGAGCCTCCCAGAGCATGCGATTTAAATGGAGCTGCTGCCGCTCCTGTAGCAGTGGGGCTAGGAGCCCCAGGGTCTTTTGAATCATCAGACCCCAGGGCAACTTCCTCCTTTGGCCCACACTATTACGCTGTGTCTGTACTGCACCCATTTTGCACAAGAATTATGCAAATGAGGCTAAGCGTGGAATATCACCAAGCCTCATTTGCATAATTAATGAGCGCCCCTTTTTGCACAAGAGGCTTTTGCGCAAAAAGGAGCAGTCTACACAAGCTGTCTCTTTTTTGCGCAAAAAACCCCGCTTGCACAAGAGCCGTTCTTCCGCATTTTTTTCCACAAAAAGGAGGTTTGCACAAAAAGCTGTGTAGATAGCTCCTTTTTGTGCAAAAGCCTCTTGCTCAAAAAGCAGGCACTCATTAATTATGCAAATAAGGCTTGGCAATATTCCATGCTTAGCCTCATTTGCATATTTCTTGCACAAAACAGGTGCAATATAGACATAGCCTTAGTGTGGCCAACTGATTACAGGGCTGAGAACTGAATCAAGGTCTCCTGATGCCTGCAGGAGATAGCTCATCTGTTCATCCATCATTTACTGGGTGTCTTGGACTCCGTGTGCTATGTACATTTGTCTTATGTTCAGACACAACATGCTCTACTCTCACACACAGCATCAGATAGGGTAACAATATTCTGAAAGGATTTTTGTCCCTCCCTTATCCCTTGGGGTTCAGAAAGTGTTTTTAATTCAGATTTCAATGTATGAGCTGCCTAGTAGGGACCTAGTGAGACTGGCAGTTAGCTCTAAACTCTCTTCTGTCATTCTGAAGGACTGTCTTCTTCCTTAATATGCAGAGTTACAAGCAAAATACAATCTTCCCTCTTAAAAAGGCTGTACTTGCTATACCATATGCCCAAGCTCACTGGGGGTGGGGGGCACGGTATGAGAAAAAAAGGGACAACTGCCTTGGGGGCCTGCTGATTCAAATGTGTCTGGAGCCCCGAGCCCTTTAAATCACTGCCAGAGTGCCACATGCCATGCCACAGGTGAGTCTTAGGGCTGTCTGGAGAGGTGGGGGCACCATTCAGCGCACTCCAGGCACTGTTGGGTGCGGGGCGGGGGGGGGGGGGCGGGAGTGTAGTAAGTTGCGGGTTCGTAACATGGAGTCAGCAGGCCTGAACAGAGTCCTGTAACATGAAAACAGCAACAGGCCTGAAATCTAGTGAGCAAACTTTTGGTTCAGTAACACAGGAGCCAAGAAAGAGGCCCTAGTGATAACTGTGTGATTGGGACATAGGGAGGCACCAGATATAGACTGTAAGCCAAAAGGGAGTAGCAGAACATCTTAATAAGGAATGTCTTGGTACAAAGACTCCCTAGAAACTATGTACATACTGATCTGGGTTCAGGACCAGGTCAAAATTGACAGGATGAAGGATAGAAGGTAAGCCCCCCTTCCGTAAGGTGAGTGGCGGTAACTTGGCAACAGAGGGTAGCAACCTGGTACGTAAAGAAGTGATGTAAGTTGTTTGTACCTGTCTATAAAAGGACAACACAAAGGGTATGCTCTGACCTATGTGGAGGACGGGGGGTGCACTAGGCACCTGAAATGGCAGGTGTCATTGCCAATACTTACAGAATGCACAATGGCTTACTAACCACTGTTAATATCTGTTATTTGGCAATAGGCCTGCTATGTGTTGGTACATTGTCAATGCATGCCAAATGCACAGTGGTTTAGCACTGAGAATTTCTGCTAACAACTGTTAGTGCATCACATTTGACAATAAACCTGCTCGATGATTTTACCCTTGCCTGCATCTGTCATTTCCAGGGGCTCTCGGAGATCTCCTGTGTTGACCCAACTGCATGGGGTCTAATACTCTAGATAAAGGGAGCACTGACAATGATGCACGCAGCCAAAAGTTTATCATCACCGACAGAGTAGAGGTCTTGCAAGGAGTGCCAAGAACCCCAACCAGACAACACTCAACACTGAAATATGACACTGAAGTACAACAGGGAGGACGTGGTCTGGGTGGTTCTGAGGACTGTCAGCCTTCAGCCCCAGCCCTTCCGCCTGAGACCATGCCCCTTCTGGAAGCACAGAGCTGCCCCCCTCTTAGCCAGGGGCTCAGAATGGCTATAGGCTCCCTTGCATATGCAGTATTAACTACTACTATACATTTTATGCAGGAGCAGCGACATCCTGCCCACTGAATGCAAAACTTGTATATACGTCCCTGGGACTTTTTCTCCAATGACTGAAATGAAATAACCATGGCAAAGAGTCTGAAAATGATGAGCTACCCATTCAGTTTAAAGTATATATTTACCAAATGCTGGTGTGCTGGCATAAACAGATGACTGAGAAAAGCTGTCACGCTGCAAATTATTGTGAATTAAAGATTCTGGCAGGGAGACAAATAATATATTTGTAGGAGTGTTAACAATTAACACAGAGTGAACAAAGATGAATCCCAGCCTCATGAACCAATACATTCAAAAGGCATTTGAAAAATATTTGAAACACTAATTCCAAAGGTATGCAGTTCAACAACACTTGACAATTTAGTTTAACAACACATAACACTTTGCTTTGCAAATATAAAAAAATTATGCACTATGAATGTACATATTTTTCAAATACAGTACTTCTAGATAATGGACAAAATGGATACAGTCTTCAATTAATTGCCATGCTAAGTCACTCAAGGAGCAGTCTTAAGGTACCTCTACACAGCAGCATTATTTTGGAATAACTGACATTATTCCAAAAAAACATAGTCCACGTCTACACAACAAGCAGTTATTTCGACGTCATGTCAAAATAAAGTTGAGCTGGAGGACTTCTTAGTCCGATTCCTGTAACCCTCATTTTACAAGGAGTAGGTGAAGTCGGAGGAAGAGTGCTCTTCCTCAGACTTCCTGCAGTGTAGACAGCATCAAAAGCCGAAATAAGCTATTTCAACTTAAGCTACGCAACTGATATTGCTCAAGTTGTGTAGCTTATTTCGGCTTTATAGCCTGCTGTATAGACGTGCCCTCAGAGACTGACACTTTTTGAAGCAAAAATATATGAATCAAAACTAGTATAATGTTGCCCTGTAACAACTAATGAATTATACATTTGCAGATTTGAACCATATTCAGGAAACCCTCAGCAAAACAAAAGCTGTATGCTGCAGTGATCTGACCACCTGAAGTCTTCAAACACCACAAGTCTATTTTATGAGAAATAGACTTTTTTCTCCAACTTGACTAATATTCCTAGTTCTGTGAAACAACCTCAAATCACACAAGTTCCTTTACAAATTTGATTCTCAGCCCAATCCCATGGCAAACTTGGCTAACAAATGTTAGCTAATTTAGATTTGCAACCAAATCAATGAAATGAAACACTTTTGACAAATTTGCCTTGAGTTCATTTGAATCCAAAGTTCAAAGCGAAGAAATCCACAGGAACTGTGACTAAAGATTTTTTCCTTGCATTGCCACGTTTAATCTCTTAAATTGCAAACATGAGAAGATATCTAACTTGACTGCTTCTAAAACACTATAATAAATATATGGGATGAAACAAAGAAAATCAACCCTTAGCTCTCAAAACTTTATGAGAAAAATCAGGGGTTAATTTGGTGGTAGTGATAGTAGTATTTTGGGGGTTTGGTAGAGGCTGTTTTTGTTTAAACCATGAACAAGAAAGTCCATCAAACTTGCTCATCAAGTTTGCTAATAGGTAGACTACAGGACACAAAACCACACAAAAAAATGCCTTTACTGAAATTCATGAGTTCAGTATGGCAATCTCTAGACTTCAAAGTATGCTGTACATATTTAGGGTGGGTGGAAATCCCAGAGATCCCAGAACTTTGAAGCAAACATTAATCTTGGATCAGGGAGGTACATAGACCTTTTAGGTACAGTGCATAGCTCAATACAGGGAAAGAAAAGAACAGCCAAGGGATAGAGAGGGGGTTGGGTCAGATGGAAAAAAAGTCAGAGAACAGATCCATTAGGATTCTCCTCCCATGGAAAAAGGAAGGGACTGGTTTGGAGTCAACTGGATGAACTGGAGGAAGGAACATCTATGGGGTCAGATAGGGCTAGAAGGTACAGCAAGGAAGTCAACTAAAGAAAGTAGAGCACATGGGCTTTATGGTTGTGGGAAGAGGACTTTTCAAAACCTGAACAATGTTTCACTCTTAGCTAGAAGGATGGATGAAGGCTCTGAAAGTTCTTGTATACAAGCTTGTATGTCTATCCATAGTTTATATGGTTTGCAGTGTGATTCTTTTAAAAAGCTATCAAACTAACTATGGGAGATGCATACATTATTGCAGGAACACTGATAGCAAAAAGGAACATGAAAACAAGAAAGTGTATATTGTCAGCACAAAATATACTGCCACTCTGGAACTGTGCGCTCTTTTTTCTGAATATTTTAGAATGTTTAGGCCTCATAAATATTTGCATAATGTATCTTTTTTCCCCAGATGGCTCATTTAGAGAAATGAATCTTATGGCACATAATTCTGAAATAATCTTCTGCTACTTCCCACCACTTTATCAAAACTATTTCCTCTCCCACTTAAAAAAAAAGGAGTTCATTTAAAAAATTGCTGCGCTCATTCTTCTCATCATTTCAATGAAACCATCAGTATAAAAATGATAATATTGCCAAGGGGAGAACCTTAGTACTGAAGGTTAAGAAAACAGAAAGCTGAACATGACTTTCCCATCTATAGCCTAGCTAAAGTTCAGTGAGAGGAAGTCTGCTACAGTCTGCTGATGTCTTATTCTCAGTTCTAGCTATTGCTGTCTGACTAGTCTGCTAGTTTTCTTACTAATGGTTAAATACCTACACATAAACAGCAGCTCTCTCCGTTATATGAGAAAGAGAGAACTTATTTATGATTTCTTCTTTTTACATAAAAGGTGGTTAAAACACTCATGGTTAAGTCTAATCGGACTACAGTTATGATTTAATTAGCTAGATTGAAATAAAATGTTGCTCACACATCCCATACTATGCTTAACTAATACATTTACAATAAACTTAAGAGAAAATAATAGAGAAAATCCTATCCATGTTGGTTTTGCCTATCTACATACAACAAAAGTTATTCATAGTATTCTAAAATGCTGCATATTTGACTCATCACACTTTTTTTTTAGTTGCAGTCTCACTTCAAAGGATTGCTGGGGATTGTTTTAAGCACTATGTAGATGCTACATAGTAGAAATTCTTTGAATAAAAGCTTTGTTTGAATGAAATGGAATCTGCTCTATCTATTCCTCAATAGCTAATCTACTTTGGTGGTCAATATGCATTTGGTGCCCTTAGTCACCTTTCAAGTGGACATGTAATCATTTAATAAACATCAGTACAATTCCTGGCACTAATTTGGCAATATTAATGCATGTACTACTTGTACTAGTGCCATAAGCTGTCTGTGGATGGAGAATTTCTGTGACTCTAGCACCTTTCACAGCTTGCATAGACCACTCCTACAAAGAATTTATACAGTAATATGAAGTTACAGAAAAAGTCCAAGGAAGGATGGGTTACTGTAAGTTGTATCACTTTAAGATCTTTTTAGTAAATATATTTAAATCTAATTTACTTTCCAGTTCCTGTTTTAGGTAGAAAAGTAGTGCTCCTCATCCAAAAATCCACATGTATTTAGCAATTACTTGAGATTCAAGTAGGTTTACTTATGCAGTTTATATGAACAATGACGTATCCATCATTTAGATACAAGTCAGTATTCCCCTCTGACATATCTAAAATGTGTTCCTGAATGAATAAATACATGTGTTAACCCAACAACCTTTTGGGAAGCCTTTGCTAGGGCCTTTACAACATTTAGTTAATGCCACCTGAATCATTTATTCCAACATCTTTGAAAATCTGTCATAAATGACGAAACACCCATATTGTACACTGGTTGTCTACACTGAATACAAGTAGTGTCTGAGTTCCCCAGTGGGCACTAGCAGACTACCAGTATGAGAGCTGAAAATGACTCCAGTATTGTTCTTTCCCACCAAGTGGTAAATATACTCAGTACAGCTGACATGACACATTTCTTCTAAGAATCTGAAGAATATCAAAATGAATAAGAAGTAAGGGAATGAAGGCTGCTGTGTGCATCATAATATAGGTTGAGTTGCTGTTGAATTGGGGCAGTCCTAACACTGAAAGTTTTCTATCCAAGTGGGGAATAACCATTAGGCAGATAGCTACAATAAGAAGTTAGTGGATATTATAAACCATATCCTGGAATCTTTGTTTCCCATTTCCTTTTCTATTTTTTTTAATTGAAGACTGTCAGCTGCTCTGATTTGTGTTAAACATACTCACTTTATGCAGACTACTGTATAATCCACATCTAACTGAGTGAAGTTCACTATTCACTTCACTTAGAATCTAAAAAAAAAAACCTAATCAAACTGAAGCTCAATCACTCTTGTCAAAGCTTGAACCAAACAGGAACTTTGAAGCAAAAGGGTAGAGACTGATCCAATGAACTCTGTCATTAATTTTATGTTATAATAATAGAATAGTAAGGCTTTCCACAAAATCTTTTAAGCTTCATGCTTCTCATTTTCCTGTAGTCTATTAAACAGTATACACCAAATATGATGCTCAGGATGGTCCATTTCAGGGACACAATTCCACTTCCTAGAATTTTCCTTGACCAAACAAGAAAGCAAGTCAAACCCAACATATTATCAATTCCATTTTTTTTCAAATGATGATAATGAAACTAGACATTTTATAGGTTTATAAAGGTACCAGCCTAACATTTTTGTCAAGCTCTTTGCTCCAGAAAGTGCTCCTGCACGGTTCAATAAATGTACACCCAGTACTGTAGTGCAAAACACTTTGACAGAAACAAGAAACCACTTATGCCATTACAGTATATATTTATGCAGTCTTGAACTTATAGCTTAAAAGTTAAAAGATCGTGCTCAGAAGCACTCAGCTACAAGTATTTCTGTCTGCTCTTCTGGTAACAAAACTAGATGTGAAAATCCAACAACAAATTTGAACGTATTAAGGTCAAAGTATGAATCACGAAAAACTCCTACCAGAAAAATGACACAGCGCTTCCACAGGAAAGCCAATGTTCTGAAAAAGGCCTGGTTTTCTTAGGAGCATAATCATGACTGGTTTTGTTTGTTTTTTTACAACCTGTTTGGAGGATCTGTGTGTGCAGGGGGGAAGAGGAGAGGAATCTGTCACTTTTACTCTACAAAACCAGTCAGCACTATACAGAAAGTCCCCTTTTATTTTGTGTTTTCCTAGCTTGTTGTCTTCTGTCTTCAGAACGTGTCTAGCTCCCTGATGATGCTATGGCAAATAATGAATAATATGCAAACATCCATAATATATAAATGATGAGATAGTACTATGACATGGATATTTCTTGATTTATTATTCAACAATCACAGAAGTTGCCAGCTGATACAAGCACAGCACATGCAGTGTGATATTTAAGAGCCTTTCACACTATATTTTTTAAATCATTCTTAGCGCTAGGACTCTCAGGAAAGCTCAGTGCCCATAGCTGGGACCAGATTTTGAAAGCTCAATGCCCTGATCTCTTTTGAAAACCTAGCTCTTATTCAGGTGCCTTGGGAGAATAAACTCTCAAAAAGTGGCCCCAATATGGATACTGAGCAATTGAAAATATGACTCTAAGCTCTTTCAATATATAACCTCCTATGTGGGACATAAGGTACAACTTTTGTGGGATTTAATATAAACAGCATAAATATGTTTTCTTTCAGGATTTATTTATGTATTTGTTACTCAGTGAATCAGTTTAGCAGCAGTATATGCCAATACCTATAGGAAAACAACAAAACAAAAAACCCATCTACAAATATACCCACACTCCCATGGTAAAATGAAAAGTAATGTCAGTTTTTTGAACAGGTCATTTTGAGGGGTTTTTAATAGCTGCATTTCATGACTTTACCTTTATGAAAAAAATTAAAAATCAGTCACTAATAGGAAATAGCTATGGCAGGTGCTGATTGGTGTGTAGAAAGCTGTTCAGGGCATATATGCTAAAATTTTGGTGTGTACTCAACTCACCTAAGTAGGGTTTCACCATTTACACTGCAATATATACACATCAGTGCTCGGGGAACATGCAGTGGAAGTAGTCTATAAGAAGTGGGCTGTGTCCATGAAAGCTCATGATACCACCTACATGTTTTGTTAGTCTGGTAGCATTTTAAAGACTATTTGTTGTTTTTTAAGTGTATCCTGTACAGACTAACTCAGCTACCCCTCTGAAGCATCATAATAAGGTTAGACATAGCCTAAATTCCCATAAATTTACCTCGTTTCCACTGGGTCAGAAGAAATTTTAAAGGGCTTTGAGTTTTCTAAAACATCTGTTGTAATTAAATGTCAAAACAATGAGGTAGACAAACATCATTCTTCCCATTTTACAGTTGGAGAAAGATAGGATGTAGGGCCAGAGCTGTCTTAATTTATACCTGTTAAGGAGCTGCCACAGTCTTGATCTGGGACTGATCTCTCAGGTATGATGAACTGTCAGTTTCACTAATTGACAAAGTCATTCAGATAATTTAGATCTTGCCAGTCCACATTCTTAACTACTGATCTATCCTAGCTCTTTTGAAGGACAATAGGCACTTAGAGTCTCACTTTTAAGGTCTTGCCAATAATAATACATCATAGGAAAACAGAATTTGGTAATTTAGGCCCATTTCCTGTAATTTTTTGCACAAACAGTCTGTTGTGCCCAACATGTAATAAATTGCAAGATCCATGAAATGGATTGCATTCTTTTTTGACTCTAAAGAATAAGGAGAAATGAGTTATAAATATCAAATTAATTCCCGAATGAAGAAAGAAACTTGGAATGCCATTAAAAATGACATGTTTTCTCCTGCATAATGTAGAATAGTGCTGGAAATGTCAAAAAGGCGTAGAATCAACATACATAACAGAGTAGTAACAATTAATTTAATGTAATAGGTAGCTTGTATCTAAATATATTGTGTTCTATTAGAATGTACTACATTTTATTATTTTACCATGGATGTCAACACATACTCATAATTATTCTGAGTTGTGGCCAGCTACAATAAATCTTAGCAAAGTTTAGCATCCAGTCACAATTTTGAAATGTAGCTATGTAGAAGATCTTAGCAGTTAACTAATTTCCATTTTGACCTGATTTTCAAAATGTGTATTCAGCTGCAAGCCCTGCATCTGAAAGCAGGCAACCATTTGTATGAGCAAATTAGTTATAAAACAGCATACAAACCAGTTTTGAAAATCAGTCTGAGTCAAGATGGTGTAGTTGCTAAGCAACAGCATTAAAAGAATGCATGATTCTTTTTTATTTGTACATTCCTATCTCCTGTTGCTTATTTCTCGCGGGGGGGGGGTAAATATTTAAATTGGAATTTAATAACTGTTTTTGTTTTTTAATTACACCACATTGAAACATTAGTGAATAATATTAGTTCTTCTAAAGAATAAGATATTCAAACAAAAGAGAGAATTATGCATCTGTATGCATAGTCATGTACATCTGTAAGGTCAGAATGAGTGGAAGGTACAGCAAATGAAACTATGTGCCATCTGCATGCATACCTGACCAAATCCTGCCTTTGAAATAGTGAAAAAAGTCTGCTGTGATCAAGCATTAGCAGCGTAAGGCTCTACATTTTGACCCTCATGAGCCAAACATCAGTGTAGTACAAAAAAAAAAAAATACAGTTTACATCAGGGAAGGGCAATAATTTTTGCAGGAAGGCCACGAGGACTTTTCGTACGTGGTCACGGACTGGCTCCACCCCTGAAGAGGTGAGACCTAGGGCGAGAGGACAGGGCTGGGAACTAGCCTCTCCCCAGAGTTGTCTGGGGCCGGAGGTTTAGAATTAAAAACACAGCAAGGAGCTCCCGGCTCCCAGCCGTGCTGCTACCACATTGCCACTATTTAAAGAGCTCGTGGCTCTGGTCCCTGCTGAGGTAACACTGCAACTGGGAGCCATGTGTCATTTAAATGGGATCCTGATGACTGAGCTACCACCTGGAAAATCGGTGGCATGGGCAGGAGGATATAAATAGAAAGCAGCCAGATGCAGTCTGCAGGCTGGATCAAAGTGTTAGGCCAGCTGGATCTGGCCCCTAGGCTACATCTTGCCCAGCCCTGATTTACAGCTTAGTTTTTCAGCATGGAAAAAGGCCTTAAATATTAAACGAAGGTAAAATTTTGAAGAATACTTACATGACTTAGTGCAGGCCTACTGTAGGGAGCAATGCTGAACTAAGGTACACAACTCCAGCTACTTGAATAGCATAGCTGGAATTGATATAGCTTGAGTTACTGCAGTGTTTCCACTGCTGGGGGCTGATAGGACAAACTCACCCATTGACTATCCTCACTCTTCTCAGTCCAGTGGAGTACCAGAGTTGACAGCAGCACAATCGGGGTTGATTTAGTGGGTCTTTAGTAGACCACTAAATCAACCCCTGTGAGATCAATACCTGGAGACTGGTGCTGCAGGGAAGCGTAGACAAGGCCTTAGGAACCTAATGGACAGATTTTTAAAGACCCAAAGAGCAGTTAGGCTCCTATCTCTCACAGAAAGTTGTGTGGCAGCCATTCCCCTTTTGTGCCTAAGTCCCATTTTCAAAAAATGACTTGGGTGCCTAGTACTTTAATTCCCATCCAACATCCACCTATTTCCTATCAATAAAGTTTTCTTTAGTTGAGGCAAACTTTTAACACAGACTCTAAGCAGAGACATCTTTATAATGTCTCTGATCCCCTCCATTTCTCCACACAATTCTGCTTTTCTCCTTTCCTTTTTTTTCCCTGCTTCTCATCAAAAGCACCTGGGATGTAAACAAATCACAAGAAGATTTACTCATGACCAAAACCTGTCAGTTTCCCCCGAAGTGATCTGCCTTTACTTGAGAATCTGACATACAGGAAGCTCACTTATGGGGGTAGGAGAGTAAAACTTCCTTCACAGCTTTAATAAAAACTGAGAGTCAACAGATATAGCATTCTGTATGATACAAAGTCTACAACTTTTAGTTACTTTAAAAAATGCTAGGAAAGGACTTCATATTTTAAGATTAATACAGGGCATATCCCCAATAGCAATGCTTTTTGTGACATTTTTAGTACCTTCATCTGTATCAGCTTCATAATCTTCTCATTTTCTCCATAAGCATGATGCAACAGTGATTCCCAAGGAAACGTTACAGCCACTCAATGAAATGCATAAAACACATTCTACCACTGTCCAAATGGTGTTTACTGGATAGAAAATAACTGTTCCTGTGGAGCCCTTAAAGTTTATTGGTCATATAATATGTGTTTTAAAACAATGTTGACCGCTCCGTCATGCCTCGTGAAATGAGGTTTATCGGAGCAGTCGACAAAGGCTTCCCTTGTCGACTGCAGCGTGTCCAGACTGCCCTGCTGTGCCACCAAACAGCTGATTGGCACAGCACAGTGGCCATTTTGATGTAAATGAAGCGGCGATTATTTAAATCGCCACTTCATTTTCCTACGTCTAGTAAACTCATCTACATGTCTCCATCGATGGAGCCATGTAGTTGAGACATACCCTTAGAGACTAATAAGAAATATAGATGATATCATGAGTTTTCATGGGCACAGCCCACTTCTTTGGATAAATCGAGTTAAGGGGTCCAGAGTAGAACTAAATAGTAGAGAAAGTGAGGGGATGGAGAGGAAAGGAGAAGGAAAAAAAGGGGGAAAAATATTGTCAATTAGAGTGTCCATGCTAAATGAAGCTAATAGATTGGGCTGTAAGTACCCGGTGCTTAGCTTTTTTTGTCATTAGGGTGTGGAATGTAGCGGCCCATCCAGTTCATGTCTTTGTTCAGATCTCGTTTCCAGGTGTCAAACTTGTAAATGAAACCAAGTTCTGCAGTGTCTCTCTCAAGTTGGTTTTTGAAATTGCTTTGTAATAATACAGTCACTTTTAGATCCATTAGTGAGTTCTCAGGCAGGTTACAATATTGTCTACAGGTTTCTGTGTGTGTTACCATTTTGAATATCTGATTTGTGTCCGTTAATCCTTTGTCATAGAGGCTGTCCATTTTGGCCAATACACATGGCAGAAAGGCATTGCTGGCACTTAATGGCATAGATCACATTGGTAGATGTGTAGTTATATGAGTCTCTGATGTGGTGGCTTATGTGGTTAGGTCCTGTGATTATGTCACTTGTATAGATGTGTGGACAGAGTTGTCACTGGAGTTGCATGCAGGGGTGGGTTCCTGAATAAGTATGATGGAGGTGTGCTGCATGTTTGCTGGAAAGAATTTGTTTCAGGTTAGGAGGTTGTCGGTAGGCGGGGATTGGCCAGTCTCCCAAGGCCTGTGAGAGTGAGGGGTCATTTTCCAGGGTAGGTTGTAGATTGTTACTTATGTGCTGGAAGGGTTTAAGTTGGGAGCTGTAAGTGATGACCAGTGGTGTTCTGTTGTTTTCTTTGTTGGGCCTATCTTGAAGAAGCTGATGTCTGGGTCCTCGTCTGGCTCTGTCAATCTGTTTTTTTCACTACCTATGTGGGTATTTAAGTTTTAAGAATGCTTGATATAGATCCTGTAGGTGTTTGTCTGTGTCTGTGGGATTGGACCAAATCTGGATATGAATCTGCTTCAGCTAATTGCTAAATAGTTAGCTATTGGTCACATGCAGAACATTCAATGATATTGGATAAACAGACTAATGTGAGATCCTTAACTCATCCTACCGTGCCTAGGTAAAGAAGGGCAGCTCCTCAGCTGGTGTAAATTGTCATCACTCCAGCAATCTCGATATAATTATGCCCATTTCTGCCAGTTGAAGATCTACTTCAGGATGTTTCTTTGTCAGGAATTCAAGAAGAGCAAATGATATTTTACAGCGCTGGAACTATTTTATCATTGTGTTTAGTGACAAAGGGTATCCTTGGACATACATAATTTTCATATCTGTGCTAGATGGAATCTTCCATATATAAATGGCTCAAGACTTGTGGGTAAGTTCAAAAGATGCTTCTGTCACTTTAATATATTATTGTCTGGCTTTAGTACCAAGCATCTCAAACAACATTATTTCAACATAGGGCTTTCCTCCTTGCCTTTTACTCTATTTCTAAATTATTCTCACACAGGACCATGCTCCATGCCTCCATTAGTCAGTATTTTACATCCATTTGATCTGTGCACAGAAATTCTGGCCACAGAAGTTGTTGAGTGGAAATGAAAACAAACAACAAACATTGGCTTGACCATCCTTTGCAATACCAACCACCTCTTGGTCTTAGCAAACTAACCTAGCCTTGCTGGAGACTTGGCTCATAACACCAAGGAGGATCATATTTCTTGCTGGAAAAGAAAACTGATGCAAAAAACAGTTGGTCGTAAGCACTAAAATGTGCTTGGTTATAGGGCGGCAGTTTGGACGCATTTTCTAAGTTGTCTCTATATAGATTATAATTCTTTCTGCCAACATCACATTTGGACACAATCTTCTACTTTTGCTGACCACTTCTCTCTAGTCAGTGACAAAGCTATGCAAATCCAGTGTCCTGACCTAGCACTGCTGTGTAACTGTTCACTTCTGTATTGTTTCTGAAGGAGATATTTACAGGATTTTTAAATCACAGAGAGAGAATAATAATTATTTTATGTACAATAATCTCAACCCAATTAACAGTAGCTTTGAAAGCCAAATGCATTTTTATTAATCGCCCTGAAAACATATCACAGTACTATGCAATTGTTTATTTGATGAAAAAATCTTCTTAATTCTCAAAAGGCCATGTACACCTTCCTGGACTTTACAGTCACAATTCTAATTCTATGTTATTTGAAATCTGACAGTCACATATGTTTGCCATTGGAAAATACAGAATTTAGATCTTGTTGGAAACATGCATTCATCATAATAATTGCTAGCAAAACTCAGTTTTGCAAAATTAGGTCCCAATACAGCAGCTGGGTTTGGCAATCCCATCGCTCAATAACATAGCACTATGCTGAAATCAATGTGATTCCATGCAGAATGAAAGATCTTTGCTTATGAGTGCTATAATCCAGCTCACCTCAGGCCTGATCTTCTAAACAGAAATGGCTAAAAAGCTTTTATTCAAGCTTTAAATTCACCTCCCAAAGATGAAACAGGAAAATTGTCAATCCCAAAAAGATGAATGTTTCTGAAAGCTTAAGAAGATCTAAAAATAAGGAATTATAATGGACATTGATTAGCAAACTTCCCATAGCAGTTATCTTGCCAGTGACTGTCATCATTAAACATCTGTTTTTACTTAGCCTAGTCCTCTAAAAATCATTGCCAAGTGTGCAGCTGATTTATAAAGCTAGATGGTAATATTTACTGGACTTTTAAACTTTTCATTGAATAAGGAGACATGACTAGCAGCCTGCCAAAAAGGATTTGTACATGAAATATTCACAGTTAAAAATGTAGCAACAAATATTGTTTAGCCTTTCCAGCAACTTCATTCTTCTCTGTGTTTTTAGCATTATGGCCAGGATAGGTGAGGGGTTGTTTTAAGATCCTCAAAAGAAGTAATAAATAGGATCTTCCCAGTGAAAGTTATTAATTTCTCTGCCAGATAGTCTTTTATCTTTGAAATAATGAAGCTACCGCGCTGTCATGTGATGTAACTAACTTTGATCTCGCATTGGCCCACTCACATAGCCTTCAGGAAAGATATAATTATTGGAGTGTTTAATTCTTGTAGCTGACGTGTAAAATGTTTTGTCAGACCTTCTCTCTAGAATATACTCTCACACAAATGGTTTACATTAAAGCAATAATTTCTTTCTAATAAACAATGGATACTTTACAGCTAAATATACATTTGAAATTCACAGTTTTTGTTAGATAAATAACTTGTTTTTTAAAGAAAATATACAGATTTATCCCCCACTAATGGGAAATGAATAAAACTATAAATTAGTTATTATATGTCTATAAATTAAGGTAATGGAATGAGCAACTCAAATAAACTTCTCAGCAATTTCCTACTTCTGGAGATGAATTTACCAAATATATATGTCCAATTTTTATGAAAATAAGGATATATGGGGATTTCTATTGCCCACCATTATTATGTGTGTAGTTTTTGCTGAATATTTTACATATTCACTGTAGCAATACAAACATAATACCTGTTGCTAATCAATATGATGCATGGCATTAATTTAAATCTGCCACTCTTCAGGCTTATGAAAACAAATTACCAAACTTTTAAAAGTTGAAGCTCCAAAAATTCCATCCATATTTCATTAGCTTACATGACTAGACATTTATGCAAACCCTGCCCCCCCAACTTCACTTGATTGTTTTGCATGTACAATGTTTGCATTAGGCACTTATGCATTTTGCACACACTTGCATGTTTCCATGCCAAATTTAAATGTTATTCTCACTGTGTCCATGACTGTGCTATCTTTTACGTTGGTAGGTGCTCAATAAGTAACAAGTGCCACCTTTTGAAACTTCTCTAGCTTTCTCATATGATCATTATCACTGTAGTATCTGAATCCAAGTCTGTACCCAAAATTGCATTACACTCCCCATTACATATTTTTCTCTGTATAAGCATGAAAATAAATACAAACTTATAATGCATTTTAGCATAACCTTATTATATACTTATACCTAGTCATAGTCAAGCCATAGTTAAGTGCATTACATAGAATAAACACGCAGTGAGATTTTTCAAGTCCCAAAAGGAATTGGATGTGAAATTTCCATTAATTTTCATACACGGCTTTGAAATTTCAGCCTAGTCCATGCCATGGGATCCTATAATCTACTATATCAGAAAAAAAATAAGATTCATGTAATAGATAGGTGTTCCATAATCCACAAATAAATACAGAGCTGTATAATTTCACTGTTGGTTTCCAATTAGCATCTTTCAGCAAAGCTAAATAAGCACTTTATCCCAGAAGTTTTCTTCTATTTCTGGGTTTGAATATTTGCAAACTGGAAATGCAGGTTTACAATAAATAATTAAAGTGAACTTCTGCAATTATAAAATCATTTTTAATTTTCATTCTCTAAATAATAAGACACTGTATTGTATTAATGTACCTAGAGCAACAGAATGAAAGTTTCTATCACTTATAATTACTATAACATTGCATTATGATTTGATAAAAGGATATTGTTATACAAGCATTGAATATCCTATAATCCAAATTTGGGCTCTGCTCTTTAATGAAAGTATTTTTATGCATAAGCTTTAAAACCAGAAAGCAAAATGAACAGTGCATTGAAATTATGCTATTGTTTGACAAAGTATTATCTGTGTAGTTTCTTAAATCTTATTGAATAATGCAAATGCAGTGTGGTATTGTTCTCCGATTAAAAAAATCACCTCTCAGGATTTAATATAATTCTGGTTCTATTAAAATTTGACACAATAGGGGAGAAAAGTCTGTTTCAAATTTTCTAAGACATCCTTCCTCATGTTTCTCAGACAACACATTTTGTTAGTTAGCCAATAAACTTCTCATCTGAAACAAGGGAGAAAACGTTTTTATGTAGTAGGTAACATAGGAAATCCACACTGTATCATTGCTCAGTGGATGGAATGGAAGATGCCTTTCCAAACTTGGGGATGGGAACAACAACATATTTTTGCTTGAATTCCTGATCTTCAACCCAAGGATTGTTAAAGCCTTTCCACTAAAAGCAACACTGCAGGAACATAATACCTAATGTGAAAGCAAGACAACAGAGCAATAACTGAAACAGAAAGCAGTCAGCCAGTTTCTGTAAGCAATACTATAGTTATGCACACCTTGCAAAAAATAAGATTGCAGATCACTTTTATATCCTTTTGCGATGCTATAAACAAGAAAAAGCAGTTAACAGAATGGAGGAACTTGGGTCTTGACACTAAAAATAATCTGCTAGTACACTTAAATCTCTGTACTCTAGGGGTCCCTAATCCTGAACAGGGGAGCCAATAGCCTCCATGGGCCACTGATCAAGGTGGGGGAGGAGGGCCAGGCTCCAAGTTCCGGAAGCATTAGGGTCGGGGCAGCCAGCCCTCAGAGACACACAGATCACATGGTGCAGTGATCAACAGCTGAGAGCCATTGGCCCCTTAGAATCACCAATTACCGAGACAACTGTCCCTTTTACCACCACCTCCACCATTGGCGGGCCTCATCCTGAAACACCCATGATACAGAGGAGGAAGTGGTTCTGCACGCTGCCACTCCCTCTCCCTACAACTGGGGAAATGGTGGTACACAGAGCCTCTTTTGGGGGTGATACCTGGGACAGTGGGGAGCACAGAGCCACATACACCCACAGGAGCAGGACATCAGGTAAGTGCCCTGCCCTCAACCCTTCACACTCCATTCCTGCAGCCCCCTCCATGACTCAGCAAAGTCTTTAATCCAACATACCCTGTTTCCCAGATTAAAGAAGTTCGAGTGTAATTAAATTACAAAACAAGGACACTGAAAGAAGCTTTATTCTATTGTTTGATGTTCCTCCATGAGATATATTGATATTGTGCATATACCATTTCTAGGTGATTGAAAATCTTTTTCAAAGTAGGGTGGGAACCCCACCTGTTTACAGATAAGTACATGGACACCTGCAGAGGAAGGACTTATAAGCACTAATAGTTATCGACATTCTTGGAAAAGCAAAAGGGTTCCTCTTGCATAGAGCATGGAAATCTGTACTTACCCATAACTGTGAGTTCCGCAGAGGCACTACTGTTCTCATTCTTGTAGGTGACAATGCAAGTGTATGTCCCAGAGTCATCATCAGTCACATTAGAAATAAGTAAGTTACTGCCAGACAATAATGAATACTTTTTGGATCTGTAACATTGACAAAAGACACCCATGTTCACATTAAACTATCACCATATACATAGAAAAGTACTCAAGATCCAAATGTACTCCATAAACTATTCTTAGCTGGCTTGCTCTGACCTTATAATGTTGTTATTAAATGTTATAATTAAATTTTGAATGTCATTCTGATTTAAATAGCATTTCATAAAAGCAGACATTTATGGCCTAGTTCTGCCCTCAGATGTGCATGCAAAGCTGCAAATGAACAAAACAGGGGTTTCATGAGCACATCCAGTCTTCTTATTACTTAAAATGAAAGCCTGACCTTCTCAAAAGTGCATCAAACTGACAACACTTAGAATGGTAGTTAATGTTTGTCTTCACTTCACACTGGGAAATGAAATTTCATTATATAAGAGACACATGCATGAAATACCTGACAGGAATGACTTCATCTCCTCGCATCCATATGAAGGTAGGCATGGGATACCCAGAGACACAACATTCAAGAACGGCATCTTTTCCCTCAACAGCTACAACATTTAACGGTCTCTGCAGGAAAAATGGCTGTCGGTGCAAACCTGGATCTATGAAAGAAAAAAGAGAGTTATCATAAAATGCTGTTTGTGTTCAGAACAGGGAATTAAAACAGCCTATCAATAATGGACCAGAGGAACTCAGGTCTTCAAGTGTTCTCTCTGAAGAGGAAAAGAAAACAGCAATAAAGAACTGTAGAATGGGACATGGAATGGAGGTGTTTGAAACTGAGGTGATGTTATCATTCTGAATAGTTGTAGAAGTATTCTTTAGAGATTGGAATCAGATCTGGGTCTTGGGAGGGCCACAGAAAATGTTGCACTCAGGGCAAGAAGAGAGAAAGTGATGAATAAGGACATCAGAAAAGCTGGAGTCAAGGTAGTCACAGTATTCTGAAGGTCATGATAAGCAGGTTTAAATATATCAAGAATAAATTAAATCCTAGTAATGGTGCAGATCAAATAACAGATAATGATGAGAAAATTATGCATCACAATACATAAAAGGCAGAAGAATCCAGTAAATATTTCTGTTGTATATTTGAAAAGAAGCTAGTTGATATACTTCCATATTACAGTGATAATTAAATATCCTTTATCCCATCACAAATTAGGGACAATGTTAACTTTAATAATGGCTATTTAACATCTTGTTAACCACTCTTAAAAACGTTTCCAGATAACAGCATCAAAAATAGGATGAAGTTTCAAAATGTTATTAACTAGAGGTAATCAATGAAACAGAACATTGTTTTATATTAAAACCAGTGAATATTTAGGATCTGTTATTTTACTTGTTTTTCTCTTACTTCAGTTATGCCTAGCCACATTTTTGACACAGCTAAAGTGTATCAGATACACGTAGCTTAATGAATACATTAATAACAATGAAATAGCTAAATTAGTGATCTTTTTAAACTTGAAAATGCTAATTTGAATGTTAAAATGTTCAAATTCAATGTAACCCTGGATTTATTCAGCTTTGCTTTGATGATAACTCCAAATTATGTCTTAAATGATTTAGATACACAAAATATTAAGTTGGTTTATTCAAATTTCCCTTGGTCCAGAATTTTAACAACAGGAGGCTTATGTTGCACACCTTTGTCCACCTGCATTCACATATGTAAACAACAATGCAAATGGTCACCTGCGAAGGCAATCACCCAGTTTCTCAGTACACATTTATAGGGCCTTCCTTAGCATTTAAGGAGCCATACAAAGGACTCATTAAACTGGCAATCTTACATCCAACAAAAGACCTGGGGTTGACAATTTTTTTAGACATGTGATTTTATAATCTTTAGCAACACACCAATGAAATACTGTTAAAGCAAACTTTAAACTAAGGTCTTGTAAACTAACCAATAAATACAGAAACTGACAGCATAGACCTGGGGTTGCCAAATGCCTGATAAATGACTTCATTACCTCCTGAATAGCTCTTCCACAGTTTCAATGTCTGCTAAAAGGTCTGGCAGGTTTTTTCACTTTTAAGTTACCTAGATCATCTCCAGAGGAAGCAGAGTCACAGAACAGGGATAGGAAGGGAGGAGGGGTGGATATTAAGATTCAGTGATACCCCAAATTTTTCGATGCCCTACTCAGCTGCCTAGTCTGCATATGGGTAGGGATAGTTCTGCACATATATAAAATACAATTGCGCAATTGTACTTCTGCTTTTTTTTTCAAAAATGTGCTCTTTACTTTCATCCAATTTCTATTTGCCTGACTTACGTTCCCTGCCTGTTTCCTAGCATGACTGCTTTTTTTATCTCCTGTAGTTTCGAAATTTGCCACATGGTGCCTACACTCAGCCCAGCTGCTCCCGTTCCCTCCCTATCTCAACTACTGCTTTCACTTTTTAATGTACAAATTGCTTGACATGAGACGGAGATACTGTGCTGTGTGGTAACAAAAGCTTGTGCTTCATCATTTCAATGTCCTGCCCCACTAAGACCTTGCAAGTGAAAGTCTGGACCTCTTTCTGAACTTTTCTTTCCTGCTTAACCACAGAAATGCTATATGAAAAGCAGCACTACCCACACATCTGTATTCCATTTGCAAGTCCACTTCAAAAGCAGATACAAATGATAAGTGAGTCATTCTTGAAGCATCAGCAAAATTGAATGAAATCTCTATCTGTGCAAGGGAGTGTAGGACACAGCCAAAGACTGTATCAGAATGAAACATAAAGATCTTAATAGAAAGAATGAGGAAATCACTTGCAATTTTCTGAAAAGCAAAGGGAAGAATAGAACCACTGGTCTCTGATCACTAAAGTCTATTTAGAAACAATAGAACTCCTGCACAATTTAGGGTAAGACCCTGTAATGTGCTGAAGACCTCCTGGAAGTTGATAACTGTGTCCTCTTTTCCCGGTATATGCTCCTTGTTTCCTAAAAGGTGATCAGCAATTCACAGAATCAGGACCTTAACCCATCCTTAAACCAGTTGTTTAAAGGCTATAATAAGTTTTAAGACAGTAGTTAATACATTTTGTTTAATTGTTGAGCAAATCTGACATTTTGGGTTTGAATGGTAATTCCACCCATCCATAATGGAAACAAGAACTAATCTGCTATCTCAGGCTATTAAACTTGATGTATAATCCCCAAAAAACAACTGAACAACACTTCAACTGTAATGTGAAAAACAATGTCACTTTTAACCCAAAATAATTCACCTATGGGCTTTTGAAAACACCACACATCTGGCTGGTTTTATGTAAACTTTTTCTGTGCCATGAAAGGTACAACAGCTTTTAACATGTACTGATTACTAAACAAGAAGTGCCTTTACCACTATTTTTTTGTTCTTTATGTGTCATTGAGCAGATCCCCAGCTGACAAAGGGTCCAGTGAAATCAGAGGAGCTCATCTATTTCACACAGTGATTTTCTGGTCCAATAGGATCTCATTTGGGATATTTTATGGAAAAAAGTCTATTGATTATCAAAGTTCACTGGATTATATTTTTGTTTGGCAATCAAAAAGTAAACTATCAATAAAATATTACAAATTTATTTCCTTGTATTTTTGCCCATTTTGTCATGTGTACTTTCTGTAGTCACACACTATACATAAAGAGAGAAGAAAAAAGGGAAGAAGAAAAGAATATCTTAATAAAATAAATAGAAACTAAACACTGTGCTAACATTCAACTCTGCCTACAGTAGAAGAGTAGTAGTCAAAAAGGAATTCCCCCTGCCCTTCAGCATCCATCACAGACTTTGTGCTCTAACACACAAGGATCGTAAAAGCCCAGTACAGATAATCCATTGTGCGTATATCCCCAACCTGTTAGCAAACCTGGGATATACTAAACCCTTTAAAAGGGGAGTCATTCAGGTCAGTGCACATGAAGATCGATGCTCCAATAGAGCATCTAGATGCTCTCCCTGTTCAGAGGATGTTCACAATGAACCCTGTCAAATATTATGGCAGAGAACAATTAGGCACACTTTCAGTGAAGCTGGAGGCCATAGGATAAAACACCAAAAGCTTGATTCTGTTCTTACATAAGAATGCCCATGCACGGTCATACCAATGGGTCCATCTAGCCCATTATCCTATCACTCACAGAGGTCAATTGAGTGATTCATGCCCTGTTGCAAGGATAAGGCCTTTTTCTGTAGCCATGTTGGAAGGCCTAAAGCCTGCAGCCTTCATCTGTAGCCAGACTGAAAGAGCAGCAGCCATTAACTGTAAAACAAGGAGTCACATACTCACATTCTATCTAAACTTCATTACAATAGTATAATACCAGGTTGTTAAAAAGATGACCGTATCCTAATGACAACCAATATCATCAGGTTAAAAAAAACAGATCTCAAGATGTGTAAACTTAATGTAATTGCATTTCATCTGGCAAGAAATGCCTTATCAATAGCAGGGGTTGTGGAATCCTCAATGATTATGGTCCTTACTTTCCTACTGCTTGCTTGTATGATTTCTGTCTAGTTTTTAATTGTTTCCATTGATTGTATAATTAATTTTGATTTTGTAAATCAACTAAGATTGTGGGGTATGATTGGTTAGGTAATTCTGTTGCAGTATTTTATGATTGGTTAGTGAAATTTGAGTCAAATAATTGCTTACGGTATAGGTAGCAGTACTCAAGTTTCCCTATATAAATTGGGATCCAAGGAGGAGACCAGAAGAAAAAGAAGAAAGGAAAAGAAAGAACAGAAAGAAGAAGGAGGGAAGACCTGGAAGAACTCATCTCCAAGACACAGCTTAAGATGAGAGCTTCCAAGAATCATCTGTACAACCGTGACATGCAGCAACCAGAATATAGATGAGCTTGACCTTGCGTGGCCAACAGAGGAAGTTTGCCTGCCTTGATCAGGACTGGTGAACATGACACTGTATGCTTAGCAAGTATATTCTGCTTGCTTTTAATTGTTAACAAACAGAGAGTAAAGATATTACTGTGAAAGTCTCTTTTACAGATAAAAAGGTCCTGCAAATCTTCAGGAAGTTATGCCCTGAGCCCTAGGAATTGAGTAAGAAAGGGTATTTAAATTAACAGGCAGGGGCGGATGAGAGTGCCGCGGGGCCAAGGGTAGCGCCATGGGGCCCAGGGCAGCACAATTTCACACATGCGCCACGGCCACAGCCAACAGGAATTAGTGCATGTGCGGGGCCTATTGAAGCGCAGGGCCCGGGGCAGCTGCCCCGCTCGCCCTGCCCTATATCCGCCGCTGTTAACAGGGTTACACCTTGAGTTCCTGGAATTGAGTAACGGTGTGTGCCCTTGGAGTGTGGGAGTGACAGAGAATTTTGTGTGGATAACAATGTCATCAATTGCTACCTTCTGGTAACTGGAGGTTTAGAGACACCCAAAGCACAGGGTTTTATCCCTGAACATCTTGGCTAATAGCCAATGACAGACTTCTCCTCCATGACTTATACAATACTTTTTTTTACCCCATTCATATTTTTGGCCTTCATGATATCCCCTTGCAATGAGCTCCAGAGGTTGACTCTGTGTTTGTGAACATATACTTTCTTCGATTTGTTTTAAACCTCTGCCTTTTAATTTCATTGGGCGACTCCTAGTTCTTGTGCTATTCACTTTTCCAGATCATTCATGTTTTTACAGACCTCTTTCAGATCCCCCGTTAGTCATCTCTTTTTCCAAGCTAAAAAATCAGTCTTTTTAATCTCTCTTCATATGTAAGCTGTTCCAAAATCTGAATAATTTTTATTGTCTTTCTCTGTTCCCTTTCCAATACTTATATACCTTTTCTGAGATGGGGTGACTAGAACTGCACACAATATTCAGGATGTGATTATACTGTGGATTTATGTAATAACATCATTATATTTACTATCCTAATGTTTCTAACATTGTTAGCTTTTTTTACTTATTTAGCATATTGAGCAGGATTTTTCAGAAAACTATCCACAATGACCCCAAAATCTCTTCTTGGAGTGGTATAATGGCTAATTTAGACTCCATCATTTTAAATGTGCAGCTAGGATTATGCGTTCAAATCTGCACTATTTTGTATTCATCAACACTGAATGTCATCTGCCTTTCTGTTACCAAGGCACTCAGATTTGTGAGATCCCTTTTTAACTCTTTGCAGTCTAGTTTGGACTTAACTAAACCGAGTAATGTATCATCTGCAAATTTTGCCTCCTCACTGTTTACCCCTTTTCCCCCAATCATTTATGATTATGTTGGATATCACTGGTCCTAGTATAGATCCCTGGAAGACACAACTATTTACCTCTGTCCATTTTGAAAACTGGCCATTTATTCCTGAACTGTGCTTCCTGTCTTTTGACTAGGCAATGGTCCATGAGAGGACTTTCCCTCTTACCCCATGACTGTGATTAATCTTCTTAAGACCCTTTGGTGACAAACCTCAAAATTTTGATAGCCCAAGTACACCATATACATTGGATTGCCCTTATCCCCACAAGGGATGTAATTGATTAGCCAGCTACCCTTATCCCATTTTCCTCTGGCTGCTTCCCAAGGGGGCAGGAATTGAACCCACCACCCTGCACCCCCCAGACAAGTACCCTATCCCCTAAGCCACACCAGAACCCACTCCACAGCCCTCTCTCCAGCAGGTCCATTATCCTGCCTATCTCTGGTTACTTCCTGGGTGGGTGTGACTTGAACCCACCACCCTGTGCTCCCTAGGCAAATGCCCTAGCTCCTAAGACACACCAGAACTCCCCCTACCCCCAAATAGTCACTCCCCCTCTTGCTACCTCTATCAGAGAGAGGCAGCAAGGCGGGAGGGGAAAGAAGGAGCCAGTGCTGGGGAGGGGGCCGGGGAAGTACAGGCACAGTGAGGAAACAGCCCAAGCAGGGACTGAATCTCACGCCACTCCAACTGCTATGCATCTCCCTTTGAAATGTAGCAAGAGCCCTGGGAGGCTCCCAGGGCTCTTGCTACATTTCAAAGGGAGAGGTATAATCCCAAGTGAGCAGGGACTGCACAAATCCCCACTGCTCTTCTGCCTTTTAAATACAGTAAAAGGCAGAGGCTCAGCGAGGATATCGAGCACCCTATCCCACCCCTTATTAACTAATCGAGTAGTTGATGGAAATTCCATCAACTACTTGATTAGTTGATTAATTGAAATTTCACATCCCCTAATCCCCACACTTGTTGACTCCCTCAAAGAATTCCACTGGATTGACAAAGCATCATTTCCCTTTACAAAAACCACAACAAATTATGTTCATCTAGGTATCTGATAATTTTGTTCTTTATAATAGTTTTAACCAATTTACCTAATATTGATAAGTGTACTGGCCTATAATTGCCAGAATTGATTTAGAGCATTTTTAAAATTGGAATATTAGCTATTTCACAGGCAGCCGGTTCATAAACTGATTTAAGTGATAGTTACATAACACAGTTATTAGTTCTGGAATTCCATATTTTAGTTTCTTCAGAACTCCCGAGTGAATACTACCTGGTCCTGCTGAATTATTACTGCTCAATTTATCAACTTCTTCCAAATCCCCTCTACTGATACCTCAAACTGGGACAGTTCCTCAGATTTGTCACCTAAAAGAATGGCTTACATATGGGAATCTCTTTCACATACTCTTCATTGAAGATGGATTTAAAGAATTTATTTAGAAGTACTTTTATCCTCATTTTACAGGTGAGGAATTGAGACATAGCGACAGTAAGTGCTTATCCAAAGTCAAATAGGAAGTCTGTGGCAGAACAGGAAATTAAACTCAGGTGTGCCCTTAACCATAATTTATTAATGATCTTTTACCGATTATTCCTTTAATTAATTCGTTTGATCCTGCTGTGAAGGCAGGGGACTGGACTCAATGACCTCTCAAGGTCCCTTCCAGTTCTAGTATTCTATGATTCTGTGAAACTAGAATCATGTTTTATGTCTACATCATGTCTCATGAGGGTTGTGATGAATTTAATCTTGGAGTGGCCATTAGGTGGCCTGTGAGCCAGACACAGTTCACTATGGTTAGCCTTTGGCACACCACCAGTGCCTTTATTTACCTGACTCTCCACAGATACTGCTGCTTGCAGTTCCCATTGGCTGTGGTTTGTCATTCCGAGCCAATAGGAGCTGCAGGAAGCAGTGGCTTGCCCCATGCTACTTCCTGCAGCTCCCATTGGCCAGAAATGGTGAACTGCAGCCAATGGGAGCTGCGAGCAGCTGTACTGTGGATGGTCAAATAAATTAAGTGTCTGGTGGTCCACCAGTGGCTAACCCTGATGAATTGCATCTGGCCGGCAGTCCGCTAATTGTCCACCCTTGATTTAATCTCATATCAAATGGAATTTAGACAAGAATAATTCAAAATCTGTTTAGTGTCCCTCCTCCTGAGCCTATGAAGAATGAATTACAAAGGAAAGTGCAGGGAATTTCACTCATTCAACTGCAGAAATGGAGAGTGCCTGGCAGGAGACAGACATTGTCACTACTGTATTTCAGCTAGGCTGTACATTGCTATGAAAATTGGGTCTTGTTGTGCATGATGACCTATTTTGCTGATCAGCAGTACACAATCTCTTTTTGCACTGAATTACTTTTGCACTACACTCCATTAGTAAGAGTTGTTCAGCTGAAAGAGAACTATCATGTCATATTTATGAATTTTGCTGCACATGTTTGGCTAATACTGTATATCAGTTATTTGTCATTATGTTATTTTATTATTGAAGCAGTTTTTCTATTGAAAACTGCAGAACAGAGATTCCTTTAATAGGACATTAATGTCTATAAGTGCTCATAGTCACATTTCTAAATTTGATTAGAAGAGATAAAGTTTCATACTTACTAAAACCCAATTTTTCTCCCCCATGTCACAGAGGCAAGGACAAACCAATTCCCTGACCTGATCTCACCGTCATGCCCAGAGGCTGTATAGTTAATCCTACTGAGAAAGCAAGGGTTATGTGTGAGCAATGATAGAGAAATGTGTCATTAAAGTGATACTGATCTGTCAATATATAGAATGCATTAAAGAGCATAACCACAATGTAGTAACTTGTTTGGGATTTTGCTTTTTTAAAAAAAAATTTCCCTGAAAGAAATTCAGGCCTGACTTAGCTGACCTATAGGACATTATAGGAACCTATGTGAATAAGCAATAAATAGGTAAAAAGATTATAACATTTGTACTGAGACCCATCAAGGTATTCTTTTTGCTGCAGTATTTGCAAAATACACTTAAAAACTGCCAGGGAGGCATTGTCAACTAATAGTTGGAACAAGGGATGAGGAGTGAGCTTGGCTGCAGACTTGGCTGTGACCTTGGACCACCAGTTTTCCTGAACTTTTATGGGAATAAAAATATAAATATAAATAAACATAACACTTTCATTATGATTGGTGTTATTACTTTTAGCTGTTTAGATAGAGGGTTTTTTTTTTAATTAAGTGTACCAGATTGTCAAGAAAACAGTTATTTTGGAAAAGCTTCTTCTGCTGACATTTAATTTTCAGTGGCAAAATGTTACAGAATGAGGAACTGTAATATAGCTACATTGTTCCATATCCTTAATAAATTATGAATCCATACCATCAAGGAAATAGGAATGTAAATGTACATAATTCCTTTGATCCTACTCAGCATTCTCCTCTTTATGCATTCAGGGATTGCATTAGCTATTTTGGCCTCAGGATCACACTGAAAGTTCATGATTACCATCACCCCCACATCTTTTTCAGAGTCACTGCTTTCCAGGAGTCCACTCATCCTGTAAAAATAACCTGAATTCATTGTTCCTAGGTGTATGACTTTACATTTGGCCATATTGAAATATTTAGTATATATTGAAATATGTATTGTTTGCTCATGCCGACCTTCCCAAACAATCCAGATTGTTCTGTATTAGTTGCCGGTCCTCTCTATTATATATCACTTCACCAGTCTTTGGGTCATCTGGAAACTTTATCAGTAATGATTTTATGTTGCATTTTATTAATAAAAATATTAAAGTAGCAAAGGGCCATAAATCCATCCCTGCAGGACTCCACTAGAAACATATCTGCTCAATGACGATTCCCCATTTGCAATTACATTTTGAGACCTATCAATTAGCCAGTTCTTAATCCAAATCTGAGGAATTGTCCCAGATTGAGGTGTCATTAGAGGAGGTTTTGGAACAAACTGATAAACTTAACAGTAAGAAGTCACTGGGACCAAATGGCATTCACCCAAAAGTTCTGAAAGACTACAAATGTGAAATTGCGGAAATATTAACTGTGGTTTGTAACCTATCCTTTAAATCTGCTTCTGTACCTAATGACTGGAAGATAGCTAATGTGATGCCAATATTTAAAAAGGGCTCTAGAGGTGATCCTGGCAATTACAGACCCGTGGGTTTCATGCCAATACCAGCAAATTAGTTGAAACTACAGTAAAGAATAAAATTGTTAGACACATAGATGAACATAATCTGTTGGCAGAAAGTCAACATGGTTTCTGTAAAGGGAAATCATGCCCTACTAATCTACTAGAGTTCTTTGAGAGGGTCAACAAATATGTGGACAAGGGGGATCCAGTGTATATAGTATACTTAGATTTCCAGAAAGCCTTTGGCAAGGTCCCTTGTCATAGGCTCTTAAGTAAAGTAAGTTGGCATGGGATAAGAGGAAAGATCCTTTCATGGATTGATAACTGATTAAAAGACAGGAAACAAAGGGTAGGAATAAATGGTAAGTTTTCAGAATGGAGAAAGGTAAGTAGTGGTGTCCCCCAAAGGTCTGTCTTGGGACCAGTCCTATTCAACTTACTTATAAATGACCTGGAGAAAAGGGTAAACAGCGAGGTGGCAAAATTTGTAGATGATACTAAACTGCTCAAGATAGTTAAGACCAAAGCAGACTGTGAAGAGCTTCAGAATGATCAAAAGGGATAGAGAATAAGACAGATAATATCTTAGGGTACATCTAGACTACATGGCTCCGTCAACGGAGCCATGTAAAGTAGTTTACTCGGCATAGTCAGAGAAGCAGAGATTTAAATAATCCCCGCTTCATTAAAATAAAAATGGCTGCCGTGCTGTGCCGACGATCAGCTGATCCAGCACAGTGCAGCAGTCTAGACGCGGCACGGTCGACAAGGAAAGCCTTTGTCGACCGCTCCGGTAAACCTTGTTTCATGAGGCATACCGGAGCGGTCGACAAAGGCTTCCCTTGTCGACCACACCGTGTCTAGACTGCCACGCTGTGACAGATCAGCTGATCATCGGCACAGCGTAGCAGCCACTTTTATATTAATGAAGCGGGGATTATTTAAATCCCCGCTTCTTTGACTATGCCGAGTAAACTACTTTACATGGCTCCGTCGATGGAGCCATGTAGTCTAGACATACCCTTATTGACTCTATATAAAACAATGGTATGCTCAGATCTTAAATACTGCATACAGATATGGTCGCCTCATCTCAAAAAAAAGATATATTGACATTGGAAAAGGTTCAGAAAAGGGTAACAAAAATTATTAAGGGTTTGGAACAGGTCCCACATGAAGAGAGATTAAAGAGACTGACTTTTTAGTTTAGAAAAAGGACACTAAGGGGGGATATGATAGAGGTCTATAAAAATCATGACTGGGGTGGAAAAAGTGAAGAAGGAAAAGTTATTTGCTTGTTCCTATAGTATAAGAACTAGGGATCACCAAATGAAATTAATAGGTAGCAGGTTTTAAACAAACAAAAGGGAGTTTTTCTTCATGCAGTGCACAGTCAACCTGTGGAACTCCTTGCCAGAGGATGTGGTAAAGGTTAGGACTTTAACAGGGTTCAAAAAAGAGCTAGATAAATTCATGGAGGTTAGGTCCATCAATGGCTATTAGCCAGGATGGATAGGAATGGTGTCCTTAGCCTCTGTTTGTGTGGAAATGGATGACGGAGCGGGATCACTTGATGATTACCTGTTCTGTTCACTCCCTCTGGGGCATCTGGCATTGGCCACTGTTGGCAGATAGGATACTGGGCTTGACGGACCTTTGGTCTGACCCAGTATAGCCATTCTTATGTTTATTTAATGTGCGCCACATTGACTTTGCGTTGTTCTAGTTTCTTAATCCAAATATCATGTGATACCAAATCAAATGGCTTACAGAAGACTCAGTACAGGTTGTACCCTCATGACCTGACTGGTCCCAGACTAGGAAATTTGCTGGACTAGGGGAGGTCAATACCAGCGCTTTTGCTGACCCTGACCAAGCCCGCACTGCTGGCCGGCTTCTGGTCGTGGGCTCCCACAGGCCCCCCTGCCTCTTCCCCAGACTGTTCCCCCTGATCTCTCTCTTCCCCATCCTTCTCTGAGCTTGAGTATCACAAATGAGCTATTTGCAGTCCTCCAGAAGTTCAGGGGCGGGGCGGGGGGGGAGGGGAAGAGTTGCTGAGCCCAGGGTCCAACTTTTCTCTATGAGTGCTCTAGCCTGGGATCACATCCGGGTATGTAGGACCACAAATGTTGCCAGACACCCGAAGTTCAACGTTAAACTATGGTCATCCAACCTATATATAGTACATTATCACTATTGCCATGATCAAGCAAACTTACCGAAAGTAAGCACATCAAAAATTAAAGTTAGTTTGACAAGTTCTGTCTTCAATCCATGTTGAATGGCATTAAGAACATTACTCTCCTTTAATTCTTAATTGACTCCTGTATCAGCTTTTCCTCACTTTGCCCTGGATCAATGTCAAGCTGACAGGTCTATAATTACCCACCTCATCCTCTTTATCTTTTTAAAACACTGACATAACATTAGCTGTCTTCCAATTTTTGGAACTTCCCCAGTGTTCCATGATTTATTGAAAATCATCACCAACAGTCCAGAGAGCTCCTTGGTCATCTCTTAAAATTGACAGATGCATGTTTTATCTGGACCTGATGATTTAAAACATCTAACTTTTTAACATCTCCTAAGCTATTGTTGGAATGGTAAGTATTTCATCTCCATCATATAATATGACTTCATTGTCTGTCTTTTTTTTTAAACCAAATACAGAATAGCAATATATAATGAATGCTTCTGCCTTCTCTGCATTAATATTGACAATTGTTCCTTTCTATTGAGCAAGGGAAAAGAACTATTGTTAGGATCCCTCTTGTTCTTCATATATTTTAAACACTCATTGTCCTAAACTCTGCTGGCTACCGAATTTGTCTTATGCATCTCTTATCAATTGTTTTTGGAATTCCTAGCATCTCATTTATATTAGTCACTATAAACTTTCCCTTTTGTGTATTCAATATATATCAAATACTTAGAAAGAGAGTTTTTACTTCCCCTTTAAGCCAGACTTATTTTCTAACCAATCTCTCTCAATTTTGGCTTTTGAAGCATCTTGTAAAATATATTTAAATAGGTCACAATTATCACTTGCCTTTTTCCATTTAAATCCTTTCATTCAGGTGATCTAGACAATAGTTGTTTTCCAGTGCACCTTTCATAGTGATAGCTGTGTCCACTATACCTTCCCTACTCCAATCCTTGGTCCTGTTCCTTGCATCAAGGCTTGTGTAGGGAGCATTCTAAAATCGCTTATGGCTGCCTTCCTCAGTTCTTGAAGAGAGAGAAGTCTCTCTGAGCCACACCCTAGATTTTAGAATAGAGCCCATAACAGAAGGGAGACAACATTCTCAGGAACCCTCATGCACAGCCCCTTCTTCTAAACCTGTGCACATCCTGCTTAATTCTGGACAATTATTGGAAAACTACTGGCCCACATTGAGAAGATGCTCCGGTCATGAACCGGTGATGTAGCAACTCCTATACCACTCCCCCACTCTCCAGATTCAGTGGATATGTACCTAAAGTAAAGGTGTATGAGCTTCGTCTTTTATACCCCAAAAATCATAGCTATACAACACAGAAGGTCCAGGACTGGAAAAGGGTGAAGATGAGCATTATGCAACCTTTTCATGTCTCACCTGTGGCTGTCTCCCACACCTAACCCAGTATTTCTAACCTTTCAGCTCTCCTATGGCAGAAGAAATATTTTTACCGTTTAGCATCTGGCAATTTTCATTGTTAAAGCCATAATGTTATTATGCAGTGTAAAATAGCTTTGCCATTGCAAAGCAATTGCCACTCCAAGGCTGTGGCAGGGTATTACTTTTGATTGCTTTCCAAGCATATTGTCACAAATTGATGTAAAGTGCAAAGAACCTGTCTATTCTGTCTGCGTCCCCATATTTGTAAACCAATCTGTTCCCCTTCTACTGACAATCTTCAGTCTAGGTACATCATCCTCCACCTAGTCAGAGCTCAAGAAGTTCATCCTCCACATTGGGCCTTCAGATAACGAATTGTATTTCAAATTCATTCAGAAGCAAATTACATGATACTATGAATGCTCTTCTTCTGACATAAGTCTGTTCATTGAATACCTTAAGCACAAAAATCAATCCTATCCAAACTGATCACAAGGAACTACATTTATTTAATAAAGAAGAAAAACCCTCATCTGGCAACAAGCCAAGAAGCTTTGAGCAGACAAGGAAAATCAGAAGTTTCCAGGTAGCCATTTGTTATTGCACTTATGGCTCTATTGCTCCTGTGTTTGTTTATATATTGTGGCAGGGTCAGGCTAGGGAGCTGCTGCAGAGAGGGAAAAAGGGAGCCCAAAAGGGTAAAAAAACCCTGTGAGTAGAAACAGAGAACCGCAGGCCAATTAGATGCAGCTGGGAGGGAGCTGACTCAGGCAGATTGGGGCCAGCTGACTTCTCTGCTGGCTGACTGAGGGCCTTTAAAAGCCTCAGCAGTTGTAAGTTGGGGAGGGGTGAGAGAGGACAGAAGGATGTGGTGGAGAGACAGAGAGGAAGAAGTTTGAGAGAACAATCTGTAACAGCATTAGGTGGAGTCAGCTAGCTAGGGAGGGAGTCTGAGGAGGCATGGCCAGACTCCCTGCCACAGAGACCTGCTGCAAAACCCATACTCTGGGGTTAGGAGTGAGAGGCCTGCCCAGTGGTGGCTTGGATAAGAGGAGCCCTTGCCACTATCTATCATATATATAGTAGCGCAATGTCTGTGACTCTGTAACGCTGAAATGCTGGCTGTTCCCTCTGGGTGGCACTGTTGCCTGAGTCACGTCCTTCGCCCCCCGCCATGGCGCTCGGCTGACTTCTGCGCCGCTCAGCCAGGCCGCCGCGGGGGAACAAGTAGTGCAAGCGGTCGTTTGGGCGTCACGGTCCCCATGCAACACAGGGAGCGCGGGGCCCAAACGGCCGCTTGTGCCGCTTGCTACCCCTCGGCGGCCCAGCTGAGCGATGCAGAAGTCAGCCGAGCGCCACAGTGGGAGGGGAAGGGGTCGGGGCCTGGCCGTGTATGTCACCGCCCCGCCCCCCTTCGTGCCCCCATTCACCTCCCGCCGTGGTGCTCGGCTGACTTCTGAGCTGCTCAGCTAGGCTGCAGCGGGGGAGCTCAAATGGCTGCTTGCGCTGCTTGCTCCCCCGCAGCGGCCCGGCTGAGTGGCGCAGAAGTCAGCCGAGCGCCACGGCAGGAGGCGAAGGGGGGAGTTGCAGTGACGTGGGGAGTGACAGCGGCTCCAGGCCCTGCCCCCCCTTTGTCTCCCGCAGTGGGGCTCGGCTGAGTTCTGCGCCGCTCAGCCAGGCTGCCGCGTGGGAGCAAGTGGTGCAAGCGACTGTTTGGGCTCCGCGCTCCCCTGAGTGAGAGGCAGGAGGGGGAGGAGAAGAGAAAGAGAGAGAGACAGAGAGAGAGAGGCAGGAGGCGGAAGAGAGCTGAGAGAGAGAGAGAGGGGGAAGCAGGAGGAGGAGAGAGAGAGAGAGAGAGATCGGAGGCTCAGGAGAGAAGACCGACGTGGAGGAGAGACCTGAAAATCCCGTCTTATGACGGGCTAATTGGCTAGTATAAATATATGTATATACACACAAACACCAATTCTATGCTAAAAGTGACACACTGACTTGGTATATATGCCTACATCTGTGTTTATTTCCTCTTCCTTCTGCATATATGCTGTACATAGTGATATTTCTTTGTTACATATTGAAAAGCAAATGGGTTGGTGTATTCAGAACTGCATCCCATTATATTCTCTAAGTATCACAGACTACTTTTCTGTCTATAAAATTTTACACCATGTCTAGAAAAATATTCACGTATGGGTGGATGGATATTTACAGCCAGGAATGAAATTCAGGACACTATTTTGTTAAAGGTTAACATAAAGCTAGCTTGGAAATACACATTAATTATATAAAGATTTTGTATGTCACATAAAAGAGACTTTCATACTGGAAAAAAATTAAACCACATCAGGTTAATAATATAGATTTATAGTTCTGTGTTGTGCTTCTATAAATTTCAAACTCATTATGTCTAAATAGCAAGAAAGCTTTTCTCTCCCTCAAATAACAGTCTCCCTTTCCTATATGATCCTTCAGTGAAGTCAAAATCCTAATTTTATTTTTTCTAATGAGAATATTTAGTCAAATTTTCTTCTAACACCACCTTAAAAACCATGCCAGCACCCTGATCCCAAACCCTGCACTCAGATGAGAAACCTCACAGCTCTTGGCATTTTCATTGAATGTCTGAGGGTACGTCTACACAGCAGAGTTTTTCAGAAAAACGGCTGTTTTTCAAAAAAAAACTTCACTTACATCCACACTGCAATTGCGTTTAAAAAAAAAATCGAAAGAACAGAGGGGGTTTTTCCGACATTGATAAACCTCTTTCTACAAGGAAGAAGCCTTTTCCCGAAAGAGCTCTTTTGGAAAAAGGCAGGTGTAACAGGGAAGAGGGAGTTCTTTTGAAAGAAGAGGAAAGAGGAAAAAGCACAGGTGCCCTGGTGGCTACTCCATCCATACTAATCACAGCTTAAATGCGAGATAGAGTCCACTCTGTATGGATGCTGTCTTTTGAAAAAGCAGATCGCTTTTTCAATGCGCTTTTGCTGTGTAGACGCTCTCTTTCTGAAGAAGTTTTTTCGGAAGATCTCTTCTGGAAAAGCTTCTTCCAAAAGAAGCCTGCAGTCTAGACATAGCCTGAGTTGGAGGATTAGATCCCAGACAAGGCACATAAGTAAACAAGTTAGTGTCAGACCTGTTAATTATTATTGTAATTATAATCCCATTTTCATGGGCACTTAAACCTTTCTGAAACAATCAATTTTGGGGTTGAAATTATCCATGCTTGGCCTCTTCCATAAAGGTGAAGTTTCCTAGAAAATCTGAGCAAAGTCATAACTCTTGATAAAAAAAAATCTGTATTTTTGAAATGTAATACCTCCCTCATTTGGCCTAAGAGAATGAGCAATAACTCTTGGAATTCTATTCCCACTTTTTCCACTTATTGGCCTTAATAAAATACTTTCCACTTGTCTAGCACTTTAAAAACATGTTAAGCTTCACAAAACCTGTGTGAGATATTGAATTATCACACTGTCTTACAACTTCACAGCTCTATATTCAAGAAGCTTCTCTTCAACAGTTCTCGGCATTCTTGAGCATGCAAACTTGTCCTTTCAAATTCTTATATTGCATTGCTCACCACAGTATTTATTGCCTATACTTTTCCCCCTATTCTGTATTTTAGTGCTTTACTTTGTACTCATCATTATGTGCTATAGAATACATAATGAAGTTGTGCTGTATTGTACATAGAGTGATATAACAAAGAATTCCTCTTCACTCTTTGTATTATGTTTCCTACTTAAGGTACAGGTTGCACCTCCCTAGTCTGGCACTCTCTGGTCTTGCAACCTCCATGGTCCAGCATGATTTTAGTTCGCTAAATGTCCACTTATCATGGGAGAGGCCAAGTTTCCCACAGTTCCATCAAGTTTGTTTATAGCCACCAGTCCTGGCTCTCAGTTTTCTATGCTATTATTTAGGTCTAATTTACCCAAAATGCCTTCTAAGAGCCCAGTAAGCAGTGGAAATGTTGATAATACTTCTAGACAATACTGACTACCCATGGTTCTGCAAATTCTCTGGTTCAGCACTTGTCAGGTCCCAAGAGTGATGGAATAGAGAAGTTCAACCTGTATAACCAATATGAATAAAGTTTGCATTGAAAATTTTCTCTTTTTGTATTTATTTCTTTGGGTCTTTCTGCTTTCATTTTTCTCCCTGAACTAAAATCAGTTAGCCATTGAACGGTTTACATTTTATTTTATTACTCTAAGCAACTAAAGTTACCACAATACTTGGAGCGTTTACTAAGTATACATAAAAGAGCCATGACTGGACTGATAAATTACAGCACAAATTTCATTACTGCAAACAGAGAGTTTAAAAATTATGTGCTAGTGTCACCAATCCCCAAGATCAGTGATGGGCCCTACTTTGGAACAGTGTCTATGAGGAACCTTTTCAGTGTATCAGAACCTCTAAAGACTTCTCACTCTTCCTTCAGGTCTCAGGGTGCACCTAGACAGCAGCGCTATTTCAGGATCCTTCTGGTATCCCGAAATAGCATTTTCCGCGTCTTGATTGTGCACCCATTATTTAAAAAATAGTTTTAAAAATAACAGGCATGCTATTCTGGCATCCCAGTAAACCTCGTTCCATGAGGATTAACGGACATTTTGGAATAGTGCTCTATTTCTAAATTAACTCGAAATAAGATATGCAATTTGCGTAGCTCAAAATGTGTAACTTATTTCAAGCCATCGCTGCAGTGTAGACACACCATCAGAGGGGTAGCCGTGTTAATCTGTAACTTAAAAATCTTAAAAACAATGAATAGTCCTACAGCATCTTAAAGACTAACAAAAAATGTAGATTGTCTCATGAGCTTTCAAGGGCACAACCCACTTTGTGCTCACTGAGGAAGCAGCAGTGAGTGAGTTGTGCCCACAAAAGCTCTTGATACCATCTACATTTTTTGTTAGTCTCTAAAGTACTGCAGGACCATTTGTTGTTTTTAAGTTTTTTTAGTTACAGACTAACATGGCTACCCCTTTAAATTTCTCCTTTCAGGGTAAGCTGTGAAGCCTTGACACCTTCTTGACTGAAACTCTGGGGCTTTAAGACCCCTGCTTCATACTATGATGTTTGCCCAGTGAGTCCAAATGATACAGACTCCTGTTAGAGACTTGTACGCTCATCAGGGATTAATGCATCTCACCAAGCACTTTGCAGTGATATTCAAAGAGCCTTGTCAAAACAGTATAGTTTATTAGTACACTGGAACACAGTAATAAGAAGTCCTTGGGTTAGCAAAGAAAATGAAGATTAAAGCATAAACAGTTTTGGTTAGCCCAGGCCTTGCCTAGCTGTGGTGAACCCCCATCTTCAGGCTGTCTTTCTCTCTGCCTAATCTACTTCATCAAATCCCAGGTGGCAGCCCTGACTCTTTCCAGCAGCCAACTCTTATCCTTTCCTACCTCACATCTGTCCATTCTCAAACTGGATGATGTTGCTCAGTTTTCCTGCTAAGTGATAGGGAAAGTCATCCCTGCATGGGTCACTGGTTGTTTGGTATTGATGTCCAGGAATTTGCCATCGTCATCTCAGATTTCCTATTGATATGGGTCAGCTTCAGCCAGTATTTTTTCCATGATCCATTGGACTCAGACAGCAAGGTAGTCAGGAGAGCCAACAGCCTTGCCAGGCCCCTGGGCAAGTTGAAGTAGGCCCCAGCTCAGCGCTCCCTGAAGGGACCGGGCCTCGGGCGGAAGCAGCAGAGGCATAGCAGCCAGACCTCACGCCACCCAGACCATGCCTCACCCCCCAGCTTTCAGCGCTGCTTGGCATGTGCTACACAGCACTCCAGTGGCAATGTAAAGGGCCTGGGGCTGCAGCCACTGCCACATTAGCAGTTGCAACATCTGGGAGCTCTGGGCCCTTTTGAATTGCCAGATTTCGGGGCAGTTGTCCCCATTACCTGCTTCACCTCCCGTCATCTTGCTTCTGAGTCAGTAAAGTACACTTGGGTCACATTCTCAACCATGAGAACTACAGTTTCATCCCCTTCTCAAACATAAACTAACAAGCACATGAATCCAGAAGCTGCGGATTTAAGTAAAACACCAAATACTGTCAACTTGGTGATCAAATTGCAAGACTTGGCTTAACTGGAATTAATATTAAATAGTCACACAGTAAATTTCAAACACATCATTGGTGACGACTAAGTAAAAAAAAGTACAAAATCCCTTGTGTGTATTGAAGGAAAGACTTTATATTTGTATAAGACCTTAAAATAAGATTTTTTTTGTATTTGCAAACTTCACAAAGCCCACTATGCTTCTTAGGTGAGGACAGTAGAAAATTCCATTTTATTGACATGAAGAGCTAGATAGAGCTAGATAGATAGTATGATGAGAATAATTCAGCTAAGCTGGCACAGCTGTTCCATTACAAAATAAATGAGTGCTCTGATGTTAGGAGTGCTAAATACAACATTGAAAAAAAGTCTAAAGTGATAATTTCTGTTATCAGTATGTTGTCTGGGACGAGGCTGGCAACCTCCTTATCTGCCACATGGTATAATATTCAGTCTTACTCTGAGTCACTATTGTTTCTTTTTTATATATATATAATCCCTTATCCTATTACCTACATTCCTGGCTCCTAGTTATATTTAGCTTTATTAAAATGCATGTTGTTCGAGTGAGCCCAGACTTCACCATCATTATTTACCACTCTACCTATTTTTGTGTCATTTGCAAACTTTACCAACACTGATTTTATAGTTCCTTCCAGACTGTTGATAAATATATTGACTAGAACTGGGCCAAGAACAGATTCCTGTAGCACCCAGAAGACCAATTTAGCCTAATAGTGATGACTTTGGCTCAAATGGGACAATAATTCCACTTTACAACAACACCTTCTGCCAGTGCTGCAAGGTTAAATGGTGCTTAAGCAGATGTGACGTTCTAATTTCTGGTCTTTTAATGCAGAAGATACATAACAACCATCACAGCATATCTTGGGCCTTCAAGCAGTTCAGGCTGTGTCTTATAACTTCAGTAGGAACAACAACTTAAGAAAAATCTCACATCACCAAGAAGTGTGAACATGGAGCTGGTCACCTAAAGGCAATTCATCTGTATTCTTCATTAAATAACAACAGGTTGCAACTTTTTCCTTTATCCTTGCTACAGCACATTATACATGATGGGAAGTTAGGGATGGGGGGGGAGGGGGGTAAATTCTGCATTGTAATTCAGAAGAGACAAGTGGTATGAGACAAAAGAAAAGACTCCAGAATAGATAACACCAGTGATGTCTGCCCCTAAGGACAATGCAAGGTTATTATTTACAAAAAGAGAATTAATGGTTTCAGAGAATGAACTACACAAGCTATGCATTGGGGGGGAAATCATTGCACTTCAACAGGCTACAGGTTTTTTTTTTTTTTTTTAAGACCAATCAGTTTACACGAGGGATGATTTTGGCCCATTGTTTAGTGATTTTTATAGCATAAGATTCTTTTCTGTGTACAAGAAGTTTCTTTTCTCTGTATTGATTAGAGGAGTGTATGTGGAATGCAAGCATCTCTCTTGTTTTCTGCAGTCTTGTAGTGTCTGTCCAAAGTGTCTGATTGAAGTTATATTTCTGGAACCTAAAGCAAAGAGGCGCATTTTAATTAAAGGTTAAGTCTGTGCATTGGGAATAAGCATTCTTTGGAGGAAAAAAAAGCATGTTGGCTGTTCATAAAACAAAGGAAGAAGTGAAACAATTGGAAGTGTTCGCTAAAAACCTTCGCTCATATAAGCATCCAGTTGTTCCAAAGCTCATCCTAAGTTCACCCAGTTATGTGTTGGAGTTTGATAGCAGAGGCTAGTGGCTCTCTTAGGACATGTCTACACTAGGAAATGATTTCAAAATAACTAAATTCTACTAAACTCCCAACTTTACAAAATCGAAATAGAGGGTCCCCACAACAAGGAAGCCTCGAAATTAGTCCGAGGCAGGCTGTGTTAAGGTGGACATACTACCTTGACTTAGAGCCCCAGGAAGCACTCGGGAATAATTAGTTCGAATTACTCTATGGAGTAATTATTTCAAAATAGAAGCACCTGAGCATCTGTCCACACTAATGCTATTTTGAAATAACTATTTCAAAATTAGCTTTATTCCCCAAGGAAAGCAGGAGCACAGATTTCTAAATAAGCGGCCTGCTATTTCAAAATAATGGCCTTGGTAGTGTGGATGCTCTGCTTATAAATTCTACCTAAGAGGGTTATTCAAAATAATGCCCTAGTGTAGACCAGGGCTCATTGTAATTCTGCCACCTATTCTGGCAGAGATGAAGGCATGGCTGGCTGCTACTACACCAGTGGTCTCCAACCTTTTTAAGCATGAGATCACTTTCTGAATTTAAGTGCAATCGAAGATCTACTCATACCCAAATATCCTTGCCCCCCCTTCTTTGTGCCCCTTCTCCGAGGCCCCATCCCTGCTCACTCCGTCCCCCTCTCCCTTGCCCCCCCCCATCCTCCCTCACTTTCACCAGGCTGGGGCTGAGGGTTGGGGTGCAGACTCTGGTCTTGGATTAAGGGATCTGGAGTGAGAGGGGGGCTCTGAGCTTGGGGCAGGCAGTTGGAGTGCAGGAGAGATTCTAGGTGCAGGCTCTGAGAGGGTGTTGGAATGCAGAGGTGCTCGGAACTAGGGCAGGAACTTGGGGTGCAGGATGGGGTTCATGACTGGGGTAGGGTTTCGGGATGTGGGCTCTGGCTGGGCCCTGCTGACCTCAGGTGTCTCCTATGTGGTGATACAGTGGGGCTAAGGCAGGCTCACCTCTGCCCTGGCCCTGCACCACTCCCAAAAGCAGCCAGCAAACTCCCTCCATCCCAAGCCCTGTTGTGTCCCCTCTCTGCTCTGTGGAGACAGGGTGCGAGGGGGGGCACCCTGACATCAGCACCCTCCTTTCCCTCCCCTGCCCAGCAAGCAGGAGGCTCCTGAGGGGACAGCTCCAAGGCAGAGGGCAGGAGATGTGCAGCAGTGCGGGGAGAGGCAGCTGAAGTGCTGGTATTTGATAGCTTCTTGGCCAAACCAGTCAGGATCACCTGTCAGAGGCGCCAAGATGTACCAGGAGATCCCAATCTACTGGTTGGTGACCACTGTACTACACCATCACTGCCAGAGATGACTTACCCCAGTTGCTTTTGGAAGAAACCAGACTGCACGAACTGGTGGGTATTATCAAAAATAGTCTTGTGGGAGGACACGCCCAGCTATCTTTATCTATTTGATGTTTTAAGGGTTGTATTGGGGGTTTCTGTCTTTGATTATGACAGCACATTTTTTTTAATGTGAAAATAAATTAATAAATTAATAGATTCTCCAATCCCTCAGCGTTCCTCTCTGCTATCATACACTTATCAGGTACATGGAATTTACCATAGGCTCACGGGGATGTTTACAGGATACCCCTTGTTAAACCCTTGGAAACATATCATTGAATTGATTGATGTTTATCCCAAATTCAGCCATGTTTACTCAGAGCTGAAAATACTGACAGAGGATTTCTTGTGAAATTTCCACTTCTCCTTAGTTTTACTGAAGTTGGAAATTTCATGAGAATACCCATTCTTCCGGGATTTTGGCACTACCTTTTCTGGTCCAACCCACCCTAGAATTAGGAATCAAACAAGCTTAACGGAAACTGAATTTTCTAGGCATCAGAAAAGATTTGGGTTGAACTTTGTACTCAGTTTGGGTTTTGGGTGATAGCCTGAGACAGCTTGCATTTTATCCTAATTATCTGTTTCCCATATGGCTAACGAGGATCAGAAGTGTTATTTTGGAAGTTGGAGTTCAGAAGACTCATGCTGTCAAGACCTATCTTTGTATTGCCAGATACTGTTCTCCAAGTTGTGCTTGCTCTGAAATCATTGGAGGCTAGAGACACACATCTACAGGCTGAATTTGATCAAGTGTTTCTAAATATTCCTCTCTTTTGCCGAGTTTTCAGGGCTCTTTTAGAAGACTAGAGGCAGATATTTCCCTACAAAATGTTTCTTCCTTTGATGTTTTCTTTCACCATTTTGATTTTGAAGGCGTGCATCATGGCTTTGACCTGTTTTTGTTTGGTAGTTTCTTGTTTATTTACAGCATTACTGATCATGTCACAAAAAGTTACAGGTTTTATGTTCCAGATAAATGTGTGTTCTTTGCTGGATAAATGGATTAAGTATTTCAAATTTTGTTTTGCTCCCCACCTCCACTTTCAAAGCAAAATAATAAGACTATTTATCCACGCTTAACAGAAAATTTCCTTTCTTCAAGTAATAAAGTCCATAGATCCATTAAAATGGGAATTTTCACCTGCCTGCAGTTGTGGGCTTGCCAGACCAGTCAGGAACTGGCAGCAGGGGAAAGCTAGGCCCCCTAAAGTATCCTCCAGTTCAAACAGTTTCCACCATAAGGATAATTAAAATACACTTTCTGAAATTACAAATTTTATTTAATATACTTTGAGGAAAACTACAACAATTTCTGCTACTGCAGAGCATGGTAAATCACACCAAATGACAACTAACCCTAATCTTTGGGTGCCAGTTTTCATTTCTATTCTGCATAATTCACTGGCTTCCAGAGTAAGATGGATCTGTGGACCTTATTGCCTGGGGGAAAAAAAGCATTTTTCAAGTCGGAATGCATAAGTTCTCCTATTCTTTGTGGTAAGATCCAAAGAATCATTAAAATTAATTTGTCATCACAATGTGCCTCCAGAGTGAGTAAAATTATCTTTTAAATATGGACACCAACCGTGGGGAAAACCTCTGTCAAAAGAAAATACATGATGTTGGCTAACACTATATGACCAATTTGGCATGATCTTTCTGCTTGGGCACTATTATGTACCTCAACCAAGCCTTCCTAGGCAATGACCACTCAAGGATATGTTTCACTCTCTTAACACTTAGTAGTTAAACCAGGAACTTTCAACCAGCCAATGGAATACCTTCTATATGTTGATTTCTCTGTTGGGCACCATGAAATCCATCACCATATCACACTGCTATCCATTTTAAACCTCCCAGTCCTGGGTGGAGGGCTGGTTTTACAATAACAGACCTCATCTATAAGACACAGGTATCCAAAGATCCAGGACAAAGCTAATCAAGTCTGTGTTTCATAGCTTCCACACCCAAAAAAGCATAAGCTGTGCCACACTGTCACTTCCTCATTCCTACCATCCAATTCTGGGCTCCCTATTACAGAAAGATTATGGACACATTGGAAAAAGTCCAGTGGAGGGCAACAAAAATGTTTAGGGAGCTGAAGAACATGACCTGTGAGGAGAGGCAGAGGGATTTGGGCTTATTTAGTCTACAGAAGAGAAGAGTGAGGGGGGTTTGATAGCAGCCTTTAACTACCTGAAGGGAGGGCCCACAGAGAATGGAGAGAGGCTGTTCTCAGTAGTGACAGGTAACAGAATGAGGAGCAATGGCCTCAAGTTACAGTGAGGAAGGTCTGGGTTAGATATTAGGAAAAACTATTTCACTAGGAGGGAGGTGAAGCACTGGAATGGATTACCTAAGAAGGTGGTGGAATCTCCATCCCTAGAGGTTTTTAAGTCTTGGCTTGACAAGGTCCTGGCAGGGATGATTTAGTTGGGATTGGTCCTGCTTTTAGCAGGGGCATTGGCTCAATGACATCTTGAGGTTACTTCCAACCCTAAAATTCTACGATACTTTTTGTATGCAGCTTTGCAAGATGCCAGTAACATTCTGGGTCCTGACACACTGAAAGCTCACAGGGCACTTTATTTTCTGTTCCCATTCACAAAGAAGCGGACAACCAGTCCACCAAACTATTTTCTGAGGAGTGAGATATTACTGGGTGCAGAAACCAATTTTTAATTCAATTTGTGACTTGTAGATCTTTATGCTGTCTTCCCCTTGCACAATGGCCAGGGCAGAGGCAGCTGGACCAGTAGTGGTCACTGAGCTGGGGTCAAAGGCAGGAATAAAGCTAAACAAGGAGATTAATGCCAACCTGACTTGACCTTGGTATTCATGGCATGAGTCAAAAGCAAAGTCAGAGTCTTCATTCCTGCTTATAGACAGCTCTGTGGGACAATTTCTAAGTTTAAATTGTTACTGTGGACTAAGCAGGGTCTTCAGGATTCTGTCTCTCTGGCCTCTTCAAGCAATATTTTGTAGTGCCTAACACTCCAGTAATTGTTGGATGCTTCTTCACCTGACTCCAGTGGCTCAGGAGTCAAATCCTCATTATAGACCCCGTTATAGAGTTTACACTTTTTATGCAGTGCACAAATTTTCTCCACCTAGGACAGGAGAATTTTTCTGGTGTAGAAAGGATTATGTTCTTCCTACTTACAGTGAAAATCCTATCACATTCACAGACTGGTACAACCACAACAGGTCTGTTATCCATGGAAGACACAAATGCTGTGAGACTCGGTGAATCTCTATGCTTTGGTGGATGTTGTAATCTCTTTCTGCTACAAATTCCCAGAACTGTAAAGATCCCTTTGAAAAAAATCCAATTCTCAGCAGTCACCTTTCTCACACATTTCAGTCAGAAGGAACTGTTGTGATCATCTAGGCTACATCTAGACTGCAAGCCTCTTCTGAAAAAAAGCGTCTAGACTACAACCAGTACTTTCGAAAAAGCAAGCTGCTTTTTCGAAAGAGAGCATCCAGGCAGTCTGGATGCTGTCTTTCGAAAAAGCACAGTTTGCATTATCTAGAGCTTTTTTTCGAAAGAGCACTTTCGAAAAAATGCGTTCTTCCTCGTAAAACGAGGTTTTCTGCTGTTGAAAAAACTGCTGCATTCTTTCGATTTACTTTCGAAAGAACTCAGCAGCAGTCTAGACGCAGGGGAAGTTTTTTCAAAAAAAGGCCACTTTTTTTTTAAAAAACCTGTAGTCTAGACACACCCCTAGTCTTACCTCCTATATAATACAGGTGCCAAAAAAATTCCTCAAGTATATCTTTAGAAAAACATCTAATCTTGAATTAACAATGGCCACTGATGTAGAATCCCCCATGATCCTGGAGAAGTTGTTTTAATGATTAATTATCCTAACTGTGAAACATTTAAATCTTATTTCTAGTCCAAATTTGTCGAGCTTTAACTTCCAGCCATTGCATCATATTATACCTTTTACTTCTAGAATGAAGAGCCCATTATCAAATATTTGCTTCCTGTGTAGATACTGGCAGATTGCAGTCACATCGCCTTTTAAATGAAATAGATTGAACAAAAAGAAGGTTAATTCTTGGGCCCATCATAATAAACCATGTTTTCTTATTTTTAGCTAACCTTGAGGCTCCTCTCTGATACTTTCTCCAATTTTCCCAACACCCTTCTTCAACTGTGGACCCCAGAACTGGACACAGTATTCCAGCAGCAGTCGTACAACTTGAGATTCCAGATGCATAAAACTGTTTATGCATCTCACCCTTTGGACCCCACTGTTACACTGGGAGTTCAGATTCAGCTGCCTATGCACTCCCCACACCTCTTTTTCAGATTCACTCCTTCCCTGGATAGAATTCCCCCATCCTGTAAGCAGGGTTTACTTCTTTTGTTCCTAGATGTATACAATTACTGTATTGTATTACTTGCATCCTTCTTACCATCCACATCACATTGCTCTGTATCAGTGACCTGTCTTATTCATTATTTACCACTCCTCCAATTTGTGTGTAATCTGCAATGTTGATCAGTGATAATGTTATGTTTTCTTTCAGACCTTGATAAAAATGGTAAATAGCACAAGGCCTGCAACACCTTCTTATAAGACACAACCAGAAACACCCTGTCTCAATGATGATTCCTTGTTTACTGTGAAACCTGTTAGAAAGCCAGTTTTAAACCTATGTAAAGTGTACCATGTAAATTTTATATCACGCAACTTCTTAATCAAAGTATTGTGCAATACTGATGTCAAACTCACTAAAGAGGTCTAAATATATCATGTCAACACTATTAACTTTATCAGCCAAACTGGTAATCTAATAAAAAAAGGAAATCAAGTTAGTCTGAACAGGAACTATTTTCCAAAATCCCATGCTGATTGGCATTAATTACTACCCCTTTATTCAGCAGGTTCCATATCAGCCACTCCATTATCTTGCCAGGGATCTATGTTAGACTGACAGGGCTATAATTACCCGGTCACTCTGTTTACCTTTTTAAAATACTGGCACAAAATTAGTTGTTGTAGGAGCAGATAATATATTTAATGGAGTTAGAGTTCTGCCAACAGATGAAATAGAATGAAATGTTGGTGCGTTATCTGGCATTACTCTAAATAAGATATTATATAAAATCTAGATCATTGAATCATGCCTGTGCATGAGAATAGAATTTTCAACAGGCTCTAATATGAACTGGATTTCTCTCTCAGTGATACCACTTCTATTACATTATAGACATCTTCATATTTGTTCACATTCTTCTGTGATAAAGCCTTGTACCTGATGGCATTCATTCTCATCTCAAGCCTATAATTGACTTTCCAGGAATCATATGTCTGTGTCCCTCCTAAATCCAAGATACTCCAGGAAATGTACAGCTTTGTGTGTTTGCTTCAACTATCGCTGTACAGAACCTTGATCAGAAAAAAAAAGTCAAGAAAGAGGTAAATACATTTTCTTTGCCCTAAAACCAATATGAGCAGACTATTTTAAATATGTTATGCATATTTGATTACTTAACTCTGATTTTGAACGCTGACTTTCCTTCCCTAATTCTGTTTGTGGTGACGACCACGTACGACTAGAGGAATAGGCATGTCTATGGCCTGTTCTTCTCTGTATGGATACACCATGCTGCTCCCTTCTGAGAAAGGGAACCATGTGCTAAGGATCAGTTGCCCTTCTGCACTCCAGGAAGGAGGACAGAGAAAACAGCTGATTTTATTATACGGTTATTTATGAGAGCTTGTCCCCATAATCCTGCTTTAGATGGGGAAATTAAATGGGGTTCAGAGATTTTAAGGCATTTTAAATATTTTCAGAACCATTTCCCTGTCCTAAAAGATGCTGGAACCACTTGTGTCCCTCTTTCAAATAGGCCCTTTCTGGGTCTCAAGTGTGGGTCTGGGATTCAGGGTCTCAAGTCCTCAGAATCCCTACTCCTCAGTTGCATGGGATACACATGGGCCAGATAGGCCTGTTTCACTTCTGCAGGCCTAATCCTGGTATAGCAGTAGGAATCCCAGCCCTGGTCTACATAAGGGAGTTATTTCAAAATAACTCCCCTTATTTTGAAATAACAAGCAGAGCATCCACACTACCAAGCCTGTTATTTTGAAATAACAGGCTGGTTATTTCGAAATAACTACTCCTGCTTTCCACGAGGAATAATGTTAATTCCGAAATAGTTATTTTGAAATGGTATTAGTGTGGATGCTCTGCTGCTGCTATTTTGAAATAACTACTCCCCAGAGTCATTCAGAGTAATTACTCCCCAGTGCTTCCTGGGGCTCTAAATCAAGGTAGCACATCCACATTAAGGGAGCCGGCATTGGACTAATTTTGTGGCTTCCCTGTAATGTGGCAACGTTATTTCAAAATAGTTATTTCGGGAGTTATTATTTCAAATCAAGTTATTTTCGAATAATTTCCTAGTGTAGACATGCCCCCAAAGACTGAGGGTCCACTGCAGGGATCACAGCAAAGAAGGCTCCTTACTGCACTCTACCATTGGCTGTGTCTGTACCCAGTACCCTCCATCTCCCTGTGGGGAAGGGAGGGACAGAGAAGAGGTGGCTGTGCAGCATAGGGGACAGCATGGCTAGGACTCAGGCACAACCTCCATCTGGGGCGCTGCCATTATGGCTTTACTCCTCTTGTGGAAATTAGGGCCTGTTTGCCCTGGAGCCTGTTCTTTCCCCATCCTGCCTGCCTCCTGTGCTTCCAGGGGAAGGGTACCTAGATAACCCCACCTGGCCTGCATTGTGAAGGAGGCTGCATTCTACCCACAGAACTGGCGCAATGTCTCACAAGATGCGCACAGGGAGGGTGAAGAGGAGAGGGGACACAATCGCTTCCTTTTGCCTCTTACTTCTCTCACCCTAGCTGCAGGGCCCAGTGACTGCTAATGCCTCAGATGAGGAAGCGGAGCTGAGGATACAATCTCCCCAAAAGATAAATTATTCAAAATAATTTTTTGTCTAAGAATTTGAAATGGATTTTGGAATTTCCCTATGAAAAGCTCTGCAGCTGGGAAGGTTGCAATCAGCAGTTTTTGCCCTGGTATCAGAATCTAAGATACAGAGAAAGTTTGAATGTCACAAATCCCATTGACTCTGCCCAACAAAGCCACGGTTCCCAGAGCCACCTACCACTCCCCAAAGGGGAGAATAAATAAAATTTGGTAAGCCAGGCCTTTATAAAAGATCCATGCATGAACTGGTCTATTCAGGGGTTAAAATCCTGGCTCTGCTGAACTCAGTGGCAATACACCCAGTAGCTTCAATGAGACTTAGATTTCAGCCCAGCATTCCAGAGACCTGTACTGTGCCCTTTGGCTTAACTAGAAGTCACATATGGTCATGACCATCTAGCAGGGGGGGTTCCCAGCAGATTCTAAAAATATGATGATTAACGTCCACGTAGAATTTTGCTGGCATTTGCCTATAGACACACAGAACTGCTACCGGTTCATTTGTTGTTTTTTTCCAAAACACCAATGATATTCATGATAATATTTCCAGAAATAAAGAAACTAGAGTTAGATGGAAAAATATCAGAATGGTGAAAAACCTGTAAGGCCAAAAGGTCTTAGAAGGAGATGTAGATACAAAATGAATATGGATATAGATACAGGAACAAACTTTTTACTAAATTGCATCAGCTCCCAAACTGTGTCCTAGGGAAATTTGCCTAGTCACATGAGGCCAGCTACTCACCGTCACAGCCAGATGCTACTAAAGAACTTGAAGCCTATAGAAGTGACAGGAAAGAAAATTTGACAGCCCCACACGCCAGAAGCAACATGGTGGGTAAGGTAACATTTTATTGGATGAATTTCAGCTGGTGAAAGACAAACTTTCGAGGCACATATAATTGGGGGAGCATATGAGGGCAATGTAAAAGCATATGGTTCTTACCTGACAAAACTCTGACTTCTGCTTCATTTCCCGTTCTTGAACTAGCAGGATTTTTTGCAAGGCATCTATAGATCCCACTGTCTCCTACTTGGATTCTGCTGATCTGTAAAGCTCCAGAGGGCAAGATAGCCATTCGGGTGTCACTAGGGCTCAGGATCAGGTCCTCTTGGTTTTTTTGCCAGTGTACCATCGGCATAGGCTCTCCCACTACTTCACACTTTAGCAAAACCATGTCTCCTGCAAAAGCTGTGACAGATTCTGTCTGAGAAAGAAACCTCAATGGTCCTGCAAGCACAAGGAAAAGAAGCAATTATATAGTCACTGAAAGTATAAATTGCATGCTGTTTCTATGTTCATCTGGATTTCGTTAATCATCCAATCTGAAAAATAAGTGATATTCAGACAAGTACTTTGAGATTTCTGTGATTGCTGAGTGATTATCAGTATGCCACTAATTAATGTAATTTAAAGAAGAAAATAATAGATATGCTATTGACAGCAGAGAGTACCAAACAGCAACTAATTTATTAACAAACTACTTTAGGAATAACTTTATCAAAGTACAAATGCAGTCTTATGCAATAGAAACTGTTCAAAACAGAATAAAATTCAAAGAAAGATGCACTGAATTTAGGTAGGATTGAAAAACTTTTGTCATTTTCACATCTTTCCATCTAATGGAATCTTTCTCCCATGCTTCACATCAAACTGTATGACTGATGTATCCTTTGAAAGGATATTATTCATTGTAGTGAAACAGGGAAGTCTTTCTCCATGTTATTACAGGGAGAAGTAGCAATTCCTATATTTAGGCTGTCTATCGCTTTTCATTATGAAGGATCCTTGCAAACTGTTTTGAGATGGTCTAACACCATTGTTTGCAGCCTTTAATGGGCCTTTTGCTTCTTCCATGAAATTCCATGGAGTGACTGAGATACAGACTGCTTAAAAAAATCACCATTTCCTCTAAGGAATGAAAACAAAAGATTAAAGCATCCTTCAAAGCAGCAGTGGCAGGAGCACTAGGAACATATGAGAGCTATCAGAAGTGACGTACTACACTTCAAAGGTGAAAGCAGTCTCCCACTGGCTCCATGCTCCCTGCAGCGTTTCAAAGTGGCAGCGCCACATGAAGCCTGGGGTCAGCTGGGGACTCCATCAGACTCTGCCACTTTGAAACGCCCCGGGGAGCCCCGGGCTGCACCGGGCTGCACACAGCGTTTCAAAGCAGCAGTGCTGCATGGAGCCCAGGATCTGGCCCCAGGCTCCATGCGGCGCTGCTGCTTTGAAGCACTCCTTCCTCTTCCCCCCCACTTGCTGCCTCTTTCTGATAGTGACTAGTCGACTAGTGTGTCGACTATCCAAAAAGCATTTGCTTATTGGATAGTCAACTAATCGTTCACATCTCTAGCCAGATTTATGGTTGCCATTGCAATATTAATCCCACCCCTCATGCATATGAACATGATCCTGTCTTTGATGATATGATCAAACTATTGTACCCAACCCAAGTACACCTGACTTATTCTGGGCATAAGCATGCCCAAAACCAAAAACCTGGATATGTAAGTAGAAGCTAAAAGATTTAGTCCTGGCCTGAATCAAAAGTAATGTCTAGATTATAGACTTCTATGGTAACAGAAAATTTAGCGAGAAGGGGAAGGTCAATCAAGAGCTCACTTGTCAAATGATGACCAGAGAAACAATTAAAGTTAGGGCATGCACAGAGACATGTTTTTAGCAGAGGTATAGATTTGTGAATTATTGGTATAAAGATTATATTTGAAGCCATCCTAATAGATAACAGCATTTAGAAATAGGAGGTAAAGAGAGAAGAGCACATAGACAAACAGAATTTTTTTGGAAAGACCTATTGACAACAGGAGGGAGTGAAGAAAAGAACCTATCAACAGAGATATTGAAAGCAAACTACAGGGGTAGGAGGTAACCAGTAGGAGGCAAGAGCCTCAAAAGTCAACAGAGTGAAGTATTTCAAAAAGTAGGGGAGTGGTTGCTGGCGTCAAAGGCTACCCACTGTTGAAAAGGAAAAAAAATAAGGGCCCTGAAATTTTAGCTAGTAAAAAGTCAGTCAAAGTTTCATTGAGTGAGGAGAGGGAAACTAATATGATACAATCAATGAATTGTGAGAGTAGGATTCAGTTCAATTCCTGCCTCAGCCACATTTCCTGTGTGACTGTGCTCTAGGTCATATAACCTACCCTTTGTCACAGTTCACCACCTGAGATACACTTTCCTGCACACAGAGAGAGAAGTGTGTGGGGAGGGGAAGGATAAAATCCATTAATGATTGTGAGTTGCTAAGACACTATGGTAGCAACAACTATGTATCATTATTATATTTCCACAATGCCTAGGAATCTCAGTCATGGTCTAGGATTCCATTCTGCTAGCTGCTGTATAAACACATATATAATATTTACACATTTAGCTAAAGAGTCAAAGGTGGAGTTGGAAGAGGAGAGGGCTCTGAAAAGAAAAAGAGCAATTAAACACAATGTGGGTTTTTTTGTAATCAATGCAACAGGTGAACAGCTATCAGCTGCACCCTTCCATGCTCTACAGAAAGTGCAGTACTGCTACAGTTCAAATAAATCTGTTGGCACAGACACAGGACATAACAGCTTTTCACACACAGCAAAGTTGATGTAAATTTGAAAAACAGCAGCACTAAACGCTTTCCATTTTAGCTTTGTTTTAAATGAAAAATTTATTGAGTGTGGATGGAAAGCTGTTTAAAGCCACCATGACATCTGTGTCAGCAGAAAACAAGGTTCACTAAAGTTTAAGGGAACAAAAATGAACAAAACACACCTGTCCGTCAAGAGAGCATATGAACAAGGTTTTTGACACAAACAAGGCTGGTTGTCCTCAAGAGTCCTTGCAGCAATCCCAGGAGTCTCCATTTGAGGCAAACAAATAACTGTGGGACCAAGTCTGATACCCATGATCACTTAGACTAGGTGACTCTAAGTAATAATTCCAGACCTCCTTAAGAATTTTAGGCATAGTACAAACTCCTGTCATATGTTACAGATTCCTCTATTCTAGGAAAGGGGGAACCCTTCACCCGGAACCCTAATGACACCATTCTCAAAACTCCACACAAAAAACCCCAACCCTTCCTGGGTTCTGGGGGCAGGGGGGGAGGGCGGTCAGCATAACAAGCAGAGGGTGCAGCCCCCTAGTTGTTACAAAACATGGAAAAGATGGAGAAAGACATACTGATAGGGTTTTCAAAACTGCCTTAGTAATTTAAAAGTACAAGTCTTAGTGACCCTCCATTGGGACTTGTGCTCCTAAGTTACACAGGTGCTTTTGAAATGCTACCCTATATACAGCTACAGGTGGGTGCAGTGTGATTTAAGAATTTTTTCAGTTACAGGTTGGATGGCTATGTTACGTATGTGAAGCAAAGTTGCAAGTTAGGCATACATCCCAAAGCTCCACTACTGTATGCCATATCTGTTACAGAAAGGACACTATAAGCATGTTTCACAGAGTTTAAAAACATTATCGGGCCTTTAAAGTTTTTTTCAAATTTTTCCCTCTGTGAGGTCAGGTACTTTCATTCTTATCAGTCCAAACATTTCAGAGCACAGAGGGAGCCATTCAAAAATAGTTTTAAAATAACCTATCAGGCTTTCTGTGCATAGATCAATGCCACATTTTTAAGTCCTGGCTCCTTGCAGAAGTAGAAGCATGTGTTCTTCCTTTGCAAGGCAGGGACCTTCCCCTTTCCATTGGTTATACACAAAAATCCTGTTGATAGGTCTCCAAGATCCCACTAGACTGGACCCCAATGCTGTCACTGGCCCAGAATTACATATTGCACAGCAAAGGCCTCAAGTCTGAACAGTTTTTATGGTGAAATTCTACAATGTTAGTAGACTTTATGACAACTATAACATATATATACAAATACACATTATAAAGCTGTTCAGAAGCCTGGAATGTCATAAGACGGCTCAGGGGAGAGGACTAATGAGTAGATACGAGATAATCAACACATTTATCACATGGTCAGCAATTTATCACAATGTTTTCCTCACTGCACCTAAGGTATTTTAAATATTAGAACACACACAAACAATTCTCATTACAGTATTGACATCTGGTTCAATCAGTGTAACAGTCTGGAGTTGATTCCCTTGCGTTGCTCTTCTAGTTTTAAGGCAACCACAGAAATAAACCACTTCATAGTTCAGGTTCATGGCTTCTGTGGACTTGCCCTCATAGGGCTAGCTGCCTTTCACCCATGTCTTAGAGCATTACACCCAGACCTGCTTTTAAATTCTAATCTGAAAATGCACACAAGTCTGATTTGCCCTGCAGCCTGGTTGGCAGCCTATCAGGATCCCCATCTTCCTCTACAGAAGGTCTAATTATTAAGTAATTAAAGTTCATTTAATAAAAAGGCTTATCATTTGGGGGACAGACCTTGGGGTCTGGAGCATGATTAGCTATTAAATATTCAGCAATTTAGTAACACTCAGTAAAATCCCCTGAAGGAGAGCAGCTTTAAGTGTTCTGTTTGTTTCAAATTAATGTCTGCAAGGTTACATAACATCAAGGCAAGACCTTTTTTTCCCCACTTTCAATGCACACAATAGCTAAAGGGCAGGGGACCGAGTTAATGAAAAGGAACTATATGCTTCTGTTCAGGCAGCACTGAAGAAAAAGAGCAGTAGAGTCTGAAAGCGAAAATCTTCCACAAACCTCTCCCTAATTAGCTCTCCCCCTTTTTTTTATGCTTTCCTTTCCCATATTTTTTTTCTACTTCATCTTCATTAGGAAAATTCTCCACACTGGCTGAGCCAAAGAGTCAACACCAAAAGAAAGGAGTGAATACCAACGTATTTTCAGTATTCAGGGTTTGCAAGTAGACTTGTCTGGTCTGTAATATTATATAAATCTCGCCAACTAAGCTGGGTCAGGATTGTACAATACTTGTACAAGAACCTTTAAGGACATCTCATGGTAATTCACAAATGGGTGATGTCTATAAGACTACATCTAGACTACAAGCCTCTTTTGAAAGAGGCTTTTTCAAAAGAATCTTTCAAAAACGCCTCTTTCAAAAGAGAGCATCTAGACTACAAGCAGCTTTTTTGAAAAAGTGAGTCACTTTTTCTCCTTCGAAAAAGCACAGTTTGCATTCAATAGCGCCTTTTTTCAAAAGAACACTTTCAAAGAAAGGCGTTATTCCTCATAAAATGAGGTTTACCGCGATCGAAAAAACTGCCACATTCTTTCGATTTACTTTTGAAAGAATGCGGCTGCAGTCTAGACGCAGGAAAGGTTTTTTCGAAAAAAGGCCACTTTTTTAAAAAAAAAATCCCTGTAGTCCAGACACACCCAGAGTGAAATTTTGCTGAATCAGGGTGACAGACTAGTGTTAGGTGGCACTATAGGAGTTGCTGTCTTTTTAGAAGAGATGTAAAAATAAGATTTTGGCCACCTATGGTCCTCACAGAACCTATGGCAGGGTTCCCCCTCAAGCAACAGTGGATGTTTTTCACTCCGGGCATGTCTACACTAGGAAATTATTTCAAAATAACTTATTTCAAACTAATAACTCCCAAGATAACTATTTCAAAATAGTGTATCCACACTACAGGGAAGCCTCGAAATTAGTCCAAGGCAGGCTCCCTTAATGTGGATGTGCTACCTCGATTTAGAGCCCCAGAAAGCACTGGGGAGTAATTAGTCTGAATGACGCTGTGTAGTAGTTATCTCAAAATAGCAGCAGTGGACCATCCACATTACTGCTATTTCAAAATAAGCCTTATTCCTCATGAAGAGCAGGAGTTATTATTTCAAAATAATGGACTTGGTAGTGTGGACACTCCGCTTGTTATTTCAAAATAAGGGGATTTATTTTGAAATAACTCCCTAATGTAGACCAGGGCTCAGATACTAAAGTTAAGGCCCTAATTCCCCTTCCAATTTATTTCTATCCAACTAAAATACCTTCTCATAGCTTCAGTTTCAAAGGGCTACAGGATTCCTTTTTCCTCCATCTACTAAATTCCTGTGCATCATTAAATAACTGACATTTTCTTTTAAAAAAGGTACTGCTTTTTATTGGTTGAAGAAAAAGGGGCACTAAATATCTGATAGGATTCTGGCATAGGGTCCTGAGGCTAAAGGAACACTCAAAGACGATAAGGTCATTGAGATGGAAACTAAATGAATTCTTTGCTTCAGTCTTCACAGCTGAGGATGTTAGGGAGATTCCCAAACCCAAGCCATTATTTTAGGTAACAAATCTGAGGAATGGTCCCAGATTGAGGAATCAGTAGAGGAGATTTTGGAACAAATTGATAAACTTAACCGTAACAAGTTACTAGGACCAGATGACATTCTCCCAAGAGTTCTGAAAACTCAAATATGAAATTACAGAACTATTAATTGTGGTTTGTAACCTATCCTTTAAATCAGCTTCTGTACCTAATGACTGGAAGACAGCTAATGTGACACCAATATTTAAAAAGGGCTCTAGAGGTGATCCTGGCAGCTACAGACTGGTAAGTCTAGTGTCAGTACCGGGTAAAATAGCTGAAACTGACAATTTTATTCTTAGACACATAGATGAACATAATTTGTTGGAGAAAAGTCAACATGGTTTCTGTAAAGGGAAACCATGCCTTACCGATGTACTACAGTTCTTTAAGGGGATCAACAAACATATGGACAAGGCAAATCCAATGGATATAGTGTACTTAAACTCCCAGAAAGCCTTTGGCAAGGCTCCTCACCAAAGGCTCTTAATGTCATTGGATAAGAGGGAAAGTCCTCTCATGGACTGATAACTGGGTAAAAGACAGGAAACAAAAAGTAGGAATAAATGGTGAGTTTTCAGAATGGAGAGAGGTAACTAGTGGTGTCCCCCAAGGGTCCATACCGGGACCAATTTTATTCAAACTATTTATAAACGATCTGGGGAAAGAGGTAAACAGTGAGGTGGCAAAATTTGCAGATGACGCTAAACTGCTCAAGATAGTTAAGACCAAAGCAGACTGTGAAGAGCTTCAAAATATCTCACCAAACTAAGTGATTGGGCAACAAAATGGCAAATGAAATTTAATATTGTTAAATGTAAAGTAATGCACATGGGAAAAAATAATCCCAGGTATACATATAAAATGATAGGGACTAATTTAGCTACAACTACTCAAGAGACAGATCTTCGAATCATTGTGGATAGTTCTCGGAAAACATCCACTCAATGTGCAGCAGCAGTCAAAACAGCCAACAGAATGTTCGGAATCATTAAAAAAGGGATAGGGAATATTTTATTACCTCTATATAAAGCTATGGTACGCCCACATCTTTAAAAATGCGTACAGATATGGTTGCCTCATCTTAAAAAAGACATATTGGCAATGGAAAAGGTTCCAAAAAGGGCAACAAAAACCATTAGGGGTTTAGAACAAGTAACAAATGAAGAGAGATTAAAAAGACTGGTACTTTTCATCTTAGAAAAGAGGAGATTAAGGGGTGATAAGATAGAAGGTCTAAAAATCATGACTGGTGCAGAGAAAGTGAATAAGGAAAAGTTATTTACTTGTTCCCAAAACATAAGAACTATGGATCACCAAAAGAAATTAATAGGTAGAAGTTTTAAAACAAACAAAACAAAGCTTTTCTTCACGCAGTGCATAGTCGACCTGTGGAACTCCTTGCCAGAGGATGTTGTGAAGACCAGGATTTTAGTAGGGTTCAGAAAAGAACTAGATAAATTCATGGAGGTTAGATCCATCAATGGTTATTAGCCAGGATGGATAAGAATAGTGTCCCTACTTTCTGTTTTGTCAGAGGCTGGAAATGGATGACAGGAGAGGGATCATTTAATGATTCCCTGTTCTGTTCACTCCATCTGGGGCATCTGGCATTGGCCACTGTCGGAAGACAGGATACTGGGCTAGATGGACCTTTGGTCTGACCCCGTATGGTCATTCTTATGTTCTTACGTGCATGAATGAAAACATTTCATGGAGTGGCACTTCAGTTTGCTGAGGCAGTCTGCAGAAGAAATGTTAGAACAGAATGTGTATTTGAGTCTATGGTTAAATAAAGGTAATTTTTTGCTAGGGTTCATTTGTAATAATATTGTCTAAATGTTTCCTTTCTTGTTACAAACCCAATCTTGGGAAATTGGAAGCAGTAAACCACAGTAGAGGTAATAATATTGATGAAAAGCTTCTGGTAAAGCTATATAATTTAGATTTCTGATTTAGGAGAACCTACTGGGAGAAAATTGAAGTTAATGATATACATTTTAAAATACTTTTATAATGGAAAGCCAACCAGAGAAGATGCTTCAACCACTACAATAGAGCTATTCTGAGTCCCTTTTGTCAAACTAATTAGAAAGATTCACCAAGCTTTTAAGTTGTTCGACATAATGCATCGGATATTTTATGCCTATGCAATTACACCTAAAATTTAAGCACTTGTAGTTTTCAGAAGAGAAAACGTGACCAGGCAGTAGCAGCGGACAGGGAATGGGAAAGAATAGCAGAAGCTGGAAAGTGAGGGTACATCCACACCACAGGTTAAGGTGTTATTGTAATGCAGATGGGCAGACCCATGAACTCTGGGTATGTACTTGGCTTGCTCACCCCATACTGAAAACCATGCCACCAGGTCTTCATTACTATTGTTAAACATGCTAACTAGATTAGAAATAGTGCTACAGCTATTCTTTAATTTGTGGTGCCTGGGTGTCTCAGGAATACAGCAGGTCAGGGGACAGGACTAAGAGAAACAAAGCATGCTGATAAGACACTCATCTCTGCTCTGTTTTAAAACTACACTCCCAGGAGAGGAAAAGTTGAACCGATGTGTAAGCTTTTGCTCAATGACATTCAAAGGCTTTCATTCTGACAGGTTCCTGATGTTTCAAATAATATGTTTTGAAAGCCCCCTGAAGCAGCCTTTAAAAGCATTCTAAATCAGGTGTGCAAACTATGAAGCAGAGGAGATATGATTCAACTATTGCCTCTCAACATGACTCCCCAAGCTTTCTTTCCCCTTTACTTTCTATCGTAGGCTATTCAGGACCTTATCACCCCCATCACCATGAAAGATCTTCAGATCACACTCAACTCTCGTGTTAAAGTGTTCTATATTATCTACTTTATATTTGAGAAAGTTTGTCTGTAAGTGAGCGAGTCTACCTGTCCATCCATCTGTTTCTTCAAGAACTCCTCTTAAACAGTAATCACCAAATTTGGTATGCAGATTCTTCTTATCACAGCTTAAAGAAAGGTGAGGGTTTAGTTGTGCCACGACAGTGGGATGTGCCTGGAATGTGATTGTTTTTCAACACGAGCTGCTAGCAGGGACAGTTATACTGTGTAACGACCACAGGAGGTAGCAGGGGGACAGAGATGGGAACCAGGACAGCTATAACTGCATTGTGACAGCAGTGGGTAGGGGAGGAGATAAGTTTTCCTCTCATTGCATTCCCAATCCACCCCCTGGCCAGCATGACCCCTGCCATGGTCATCCTTGGGGATCCTCCCCCCCCCCCACCAACCCCAGGCAGGGCAGCCCCCTACATGGAGAGCTGCTGCCCAGCCAGAATGGCCTCTGTCAGCTCCTGCACCCCCACACAAGCAGCCCCATGCCCTGAGCTTTTCCTCACTCCCGCAACATGACTCCATCACTCCACATACACCCCCGCTCCTTGCTCTGAGTCCCTCCCATTCTCAGTTCCCTCACCTGACTACCACCTCCACAACCTGAGCCCCTTGCCCTGAGTCATTCCTCGCTCCCAATCCCTATCTCTTGTGCCCCCCCACACACTGCCCTGTCCTGAACCCCCCCTCACCTACAACCCTGCCTCCAGCACCTCCCACAAAACAACCCCTTGCCCTAACCCCTCCTCCCCTGTACACTCAGCCCCCTGTCCTGAAGGACCTGAGCAATGCTGAGTACATCTTCTACTATTACTGCTGTGACAGACCAAAGGCAGCAGGCTGCAGGAGTTTGGTGGAGGTCAGGTACACTGGTAGTTGGGTGAGTGGGTTCCTGTTCCCTACACAGGCTGCCAGAGACTGCTGCTCAGCAACTAAGAGAGATAGGCATCTGAGACTCATTAACAGCTGGTCAGCAGCAGCAGGCTAATTGGATACCTGCAGGCAGTTAAGGCCTGCTGATCCACTATAAAAGGCTTCCCATAGGTAATGAGCAGGGAGGAGAAGAGGGATAGACTGTAGAGAAGGAAGTGCAGAGTGGAGAAAAATGGAAGGTTGCAAGCAGGAGAGGTATGTGGGAGTGGTTGGGAAAGTGGCCCAGGAAGAGGCTGCCATTCTGTGGTGATAAGAGCAAGAGCCCCACAAGTGGCGGCTACCTACAGCCCTGGGCTGGAACCCAGAGTAAGTGGGTGGGACTGGGTTCTCTCAGCCCCCTCCGTGTCTGGTGGGCCACCACTAGGAGAAAAGGGGGAGCCTAGGACCATGGAAGAAGTTTCCCCCAAGCCAGTGACTTGCCTGTGATGAGAATGGCTCATTAAGTGGGGACCCTCGCCTCTGGGAGAGGTAAGAAGCAGTGGAAGCATCACTGTGAGCCTATGTGGCATACTAAAAATCCACCAGGAAGCACGAGACCCAGGGGGTACAACTGGTACTCAGCCACACTATATAATATACATAAAGTCTCAGAGGTGTAGCCATGTCAGTCTGTTACTTTAAAAACAATCAGTAGTCCTGTGGTACCTTAGGGTATGTCTACTCTACAGTGTTAATTCGAGTTATCTTAATTTGAAATAGTGAATTCGAATTAAGCTAATTCAAATAAATGCATCTACACACAAAATGCAGTTTGAATTAGCATTTTGACTGACTGGACACAGAATCAGATTTAAGGCCAGCCAGAACCAGGTCAGGCATGGCATCAGGTCAGGAGTGTCTGTGTGTGGCTGCTGCCTGAGGCTATCTGATGCCTGTGCTTAAAGGGACACCCCCCCTCACCTGCCGGTTCTCAGGTGTCCCTGCTTGCTTGCCTGCCTCGATGAGGGACAGCAAAGCATGTGTGTCTCTGCGTGCTCTGGTTGCCCTCACTCAGGACACCAGAGTTGCCCCTGGGCACTCTGGTGCTTCTTGTGGACGTGTTGCTGAGAGCCTGGCTGCACTTTCTGCAGGCTGCCATCCCAGGAGGTCCATCGGGGGGCTGTCAGTATCCAGGAGGCCCTGCGGGAGAGCTTCCACCCTGAGGAGCACTAAGAGCCTCCCTTGTTTGCCCCACTGGAGGCTTGTGCCTTATTCCTCCCTCCTTCCACTTACTCCTCCGTAACCCCCCCTTCCTGATGTCAAATAAAAACACATTTCTTGCCAAAAAACAAACTCTCTTTATTGACCAAAACTGGGGTGGGAATGAGGGTGGGAGAGGGGAGGGGAAAACCTGGGAGGAGGGAGCTGGAAGGGGGAGGCAAGGGGAGGAAGGGGAAGGAGAAGCTCAGGGTTGGGGGTCTTGATTTTCCAACCCTGAGCTCCTGGGTTCGCATGTGGTCTTTGGTGGTGAGGCTGGCAGCTTTCCTGCCATAGACGGCTGCGTTCCTCTGTCTAGTGCAGAGATCATGGACGTTGGGGGCATCCCTCCCAAACCTGAGTACGGTCCACCCTGATCTCCGCTCTGGACCAGGAAGGCGCCCGCCTTCTCCAGGCCCTTGCAGGCTCCTGGGAGCTGGCAGACTGATCGTGGAGGGCTGGCTGCCAGTGGCTTGCTGGCTCATGTTTTGGGGCAACTGAGTCAGGGCAGTGGCTGCTGGCTCTGGGCCGGCAGGCTTGGAGCTGTCACAGGCACTGTGGCCAGAGTCTGCCCCTTTAAGGGCTCCGGGGCTGGTGGGAGGGAGAAGAGTTTTCCTGGTTTGGCCCAGAGTGGTCACCAGGGGAAACTGGGAAGGCTGGAGGACAGCTAATTCGGACTAAGCGTCTACACAGCGCTTATTCCGAATTAGCTAATTCAAGTTTGGCGTTACTCCTCATAGAATGAGGTTTACCAAACTTGAATTAAGCGCCCCACTATTTTGAATTTAATTCGAAATAGCGGTTTGCTTGTGTAGACGCTATGGAACTTAATTTGGAATAATGGCTGTTATTTCAAATTAACTTTGCAGTGTACACATACCCTTAGAGAATAATGAAGAGAGAGAGAGAGAGAGAGAGAGAATATCAGAATCAATCAAGAGCTTTTGTGAGCAAAACAGTTAAGATAAAACTGTCATTTTACAATGATTGTTACCTTATTCATTATGTAGCATTGGAAGGTCAATACTGTTGCCAACTTCGATATGAAAAATCTTTTGATGTGTATTTTTAAGTGTAATAGAAGTGCCAAAATGAAAGTGAGTATGTTAGAGTGGGTATTGTGACAACAGTGGGTTAATACTTGGAGACAAACATTTTGTGGGATGTGAATGTTGACTTCAACACAGAGCTGTGCAAATAACTGACTCTTCAGTTTGACACATAGAGGCATGAAATATTTTGGTCGTTTTCTGTGAAAGATGTATTGGGCAAAAAGTTTCTTCCAGCTCTACTTAAGCATGAGTCCCTTGTTTTATTGTGGTGGTCTGTGGAATGACACATAAGGAAATTTAACTCTAAAGTTAACTGCATTGTTGGCAAGAGAGCCACAATTTAAGCATAAAGATAAATCAACAGAATAATCTAAGCCAACAGAATACCACGGCCTACTAGCCCAACACATACAGGGTGAAGCTGCAGATGCTTGTTGTACACTTTGACAAAGGCAGATAAGAAAACTGACTGGAAAAGGGCCAAGTCTTCAAAGGGAACCTAGAGATTCCGATGTGACTTCTGTTCATGACCTTACTGCTCATAGGCTGCATTATATAGCCACAATATAGAACACATGAGATGTCTGACATTGCCAGATATGACAGTCAGCCATACTAGAAGTAGGTGTACAGCTGGCTGACTTACAGGACCACATTTTAAAAGGGATCATAAAAATAGACTCAGTTTTTAGGTGTGCTATCAAATATGTGCCAATTTCAAGTATTAATCCATCTGGTCAAAGTCAAGTAATCAGATGTCTAAATCTAGCATTTGCTTTCACAATTAATTGTACCCAAAACTGTGCCTGCAAAAGTGAAAAACCATTAAATATTATGTACAGCTAAAATGAAAAGTAAGAGCTGGCGAGAATTGCAGGGATATTCAGAGGGAGGAAGAGAATGCTCGTACATAAGCTCCTAAAAACTCTCTGCTTCACTGGTCCTGTTTCTCCCCTGTGCTGTATCTGTGCAACTCACCAAAAAATTATTCCCCAGGGCTGGATTAACTCAGTCTCGGTCTTTATTTTCAAGACATTCAATGGCCTGGACTCAACATCTTAAAGATCATCTAAACACTATGACCAGGGCAGTGGTCAACAGTTTTTTTTCCTATGGTACAATGGAACTCTGTACTGTACATCTTAAACTTATGTAAGAGACACATTTTTAAGGGGATGGTCCCAGACTGAGAGACACCCTTCCATAAGAACCATCACAAACCTCACCTCCTGCCACTCCAAACACCAGGCACTCTTCTTCAACTTTGTGTTCTCTAACATAAAAACATAGCACTTGATGCATAACAGAAAAAAATACCACATACATTGCACAGACAGTTTTCTCCCTGGGGATATGATGAGCAAGAGAACAGACCGCACATGACAAATATCAGCTACATCATTTAATGCCCTATGGAAGGCATTCAGATACTACAATGATGAGTGGTACAAAAACCTACATAGAATAGAAAAGATCTCCCCCTCTACGATCCCTAGTAGATTAAATGAACTGTTGTTTTATGAGGTCCCCTTTAAAATGTTTCCCTAGCTGACACAATGTCAGCCATCCTAGGAAAACCCCAACCACTGCTTTACAGCATCCAGTGACACACTGAATTTATTTTTCCATGATCCTGAATGTTATTTAGTTGTTGGGCTCATACCCGTGACTCCACCACTAAGGAAAAAGCAATCTTTGGAATTCCAGAGTGTCTACTAAGTGGCTATCCCCTTATTATGGAAAGAAGCCATCTGGAGAGGTGGCTAATAGCAGCCACAGATACTACTACAGGTAGATAGGAACCTAGACTTCTGAACTCAAAAGTCAGACTATAAAAAGGTGGCAGACTCCAAAGCCATATATATGAGAATTTGTGCATCTGTCTGTATGTGAGTCTGTCTGTCTCTCTGTGACTCACCTAGTGACAGATGATGTGGGAAAAGCTGAAGTATTCACTGATTTTTCTGTCTCTGTCTTTACAGACAAGGTCAGCTTCCAGACTACCGCATTAGGCAACACAGTATGGGAAGGAAATGGGTAGCCCGCAGTGGAGAAGGAACAGGAAAGTATTTAGGAAAGTTGGACATACACAAATCCATGGGACCAGATGTAATTCATCTGAGGGTACTGAGGGAATTAGCTGATGTGATTCCCATATGCTATACCATAGCTGTTACAGGAGTTGAGAATACATTTAAAGGAGCGAAATCTCTGCCAACAGATGAAATAAAATGAGATGTAGGTGAGTTATCTGGCGTTACTCTGAATAGGATATTATATAAGATCTGGATCACTCAATCATGCCTGTGCATGAGTATAGAATTTCCAATAGGCATTAATATGAACTAGATTTCTGTCTCAGTGATGCCACTTGTATTACATTATGGACATCTTCATATTTTTTCACATTCTTCTGTGATAAAACCTTGTACCTGATAGCATTCATTCTCAGCTCAGGCTTATAATTGACTTCCCAGGAATCATATGTCTGTGTCTCTCCTAAATCCAAGATACTCCAGGAAATGTACAGCTTTGTGTGTTTGCTTCAGCTATCTCTGTAAGGAACCCTGATCAGAAAAAAAGTACAGAAAAAAGTAAGTAGATTTTCTTTTCCCTAAAGCCAATATGAGAAGACTATTTAAAATATATCAAAGATTTGATTACCTAACTCTGATTTTGAATGCTGACTTTTCTTGCCTAAAGAGAAACAATTCCGTTTGTGCTGAGGAGCATGTATTGCTAAAGAAATCAGCATGTCTATGGCTTGCTCTTTTCTGTATGGCTACACCATGCTGATCTCTTCTTGTGAGCAGGGGAACCATGTTCTGAGGGTCAGTTGCCCTGCTGCAGAGGAGGGCAGAGGAAACAGCTGATGTTGTTATTCAGTTATTTATGGGAGCTTGTCCCTATAATCTTGCCTTAGACAGAGAAATGAAATTGGATTTAGAGATTGTAAGGCACTTAAAAATGATTGGTGGCCCTGGTAAGCAGTGTTCTCTCTAACATTTTCTATCCTTGCATGGGTTGAATTTTATTTTGGGGGGACTGATATTGAGGAAATGTGTGGATATGCACTACCTTTACAAACAAAACACATACATGCATTTTATATAAAGCAAGAATGAGAACGAGAGAGAATGAGAGAGAAAACACTTGTGAGATACCCTTAGTGACTACAAAGGTGCTGTACAAAGGTAGGGAATTAGCCTTCTTCCACTCAAGGAAGAGTACAAGCCCCAGAACAAACTGACACCTGGCTTCAGAGTTTGTAGACAGATGCACATTTCATCAGCCTTGCAAATAAGGTTTCATCCTACAAAACTAGAATCATACCTAGTACTTGTTACTTCTGACTCATAAGAGCCAAAACTCTACCACATAGCAAAGATCTGGCTTTAATGCACTACCATTTATCACGTATTGTTAGTAACATAGGATTTTTTAAAAAAATCATTAGGTTCAGAATTTCAGTTATTTGCAACACTCCAAACAATTCTGCAAAAAATATTTTCTTTCTTATCTTAAGTCATTAACACCTATGTAAACTTTGTTTGAAATGCAATCATGCAAATGGAGCACACACACACAACATTTAGTCTGCTTTCCCACCCTCCCTCCAACCCAGCATAACCGAGAGGACTGCAGTGAGTCAGAACACTCCACACAAACTGCCCCCGCCTCCACCTCACTGCAGAGATGCCAGCACCCATCCACCCCATCTTTTCCCCACCTACCCCATGCAGTCAACCCTTTACTTTCCCCTTCCCAGCCAAGTAGAGTTGAAAAACAGGGTTTCTCTCTCTCTCTCTCTCTCTCTCACTCTCCGCTCCAGCAGACAGGACTCTCTAAACTCCCCTCCCTTCTGACTTTCCACCAAGCCAATTAATTAAAGACTCCCTCCCTCATTGTATCATTGTAAGCAACATTATGAAGTTTGCGATGTATGTGTTACTGAAACATGTTGTTAGGATGGGAACACCCACAATTAGTGGGTATCGATAGTGATAATAAGGTTTTCTGAAGCCGTGATTTTAAAATCCTGCATTAAGAATCAAGGTAACTGTTGCTAAAGCCATAGTGACACTGTGCACCTGATATTCCCCATGGTGATATAATTACATGTTTTGTACAAAGTACACCTTCTGAGATACCTTTTAGGTACAACAATAAAAAAAGTCAAATAGTGTTGATAGCTCATTGAGGAGAATACAAACATTCACAAGGATCACCTCAGGAACTGTAAACAATGAAAACCTCTCTGACAGAACATACCCAAAAGTGACTGTTTGACTCAGATAACAGCAAAATATCTTTCCAGAAAGTTGGAAGAAGACATAAAAGGGGGAAGTGCCATCATGGCTTGGCCTCTCCTCCACATCACAACACAGCACCTGAAAACACCTAAGGAACAAAGACTGAATGAGGAAACTGGGAGGGAGGTGGAGTCCCAGGCAGGGAAGAAAGAAGCCTGCCAGTTTAAAGAACTTGGATTGTTTTATTTATTATGGTAATCTATTTTTATCTGTATTCTATTACTTATATTCACTGACAATCTGTCTTTCTGTAGTTAATAAATTTTACCCCAAAATGTATAAGTTCTTGGGGAATCTGTTCAGTAATACCAACTGGTGCATGGCCCTCTCTACTTTGAGGGAGGGTTATACTCAAAAATAAACTTATACCAATCAGGCTTTTGCCCAAGGAAATACAGTACAGCTCAGAAGTCCAAGGCTGTGGAGCTGGAGAAAAGCCTTTCCCCATTCTGGTAACTGAAGCTAGGTGTATCCTAGCATGTGTAAAGGTTTGTGAGAGTATAGAACTGGGAGAAATCTGTAGCTTGTCACAGCAGGACAATCTGAGGGGAAAACCCAGGCTTATGAGACAAAGGGCTTGGGATACCCCAGTTCGAGGTTATACACCTGGGGGGCATCACAAATATAATTACCTATTTTAGGTACTTTATATAGCATCCAAGTACCTCATGGTCTTTAACACATTTATCCTCAAAACACCATTCTGCTTCTCAGAAATGTCATCTCATTTTGGGGAACTGAGGCAGAGAGGGACAAACACTAAAATTTTCTAGAGGCAATTTTAATACTTTGGAGCCCCACTAAGGGCTTCTCTACACTACAAAGTTAAGCAGACCTAAAGCTGTTTATATCAATATAACTATGGAGGTGTATACCAACTGTGCTCCTCCTGCTGCTTTAATGTCCCTGCTATACCACCATAATAGAATTACCACATTGAGAGGCACAGAACATAGGGTGACATAATTAGAGTGATGCAATGTCAGGGCAGACACTGTGTTGCTTACATTGCCCTATGAGCCTGTAAGAGGGATCACAAAATGCCTACCATGACAACTCTGGTCACCATTTTGAATTCTGCTGCCCCGCAGCCAGGCACACAAGCATGCATCTCTCCCCTTTTAAAGCCCCTAGATTTTTTGGAAGTATTCTTCCTATTTGATCACATGGAGAGCCTACACCGCAACTGCCCAACTGAACAGGCTGGCTCCATGCAGCAACCACGCACTTGCCTGGAAGTACATGAGAGGTGGTGGTACATGAGAGTAGACTACACCTCTATGGCTGGGTCTGTGGGAAGAAATTGCTACAGGGAAACGGGAAGAGAATCACAAGGACCTCCCTACACCTCAACTTCATTTATTCTTGATGGCCACAGCAGCACCCAAGGCACTCCACCCCATGGCAGTGTGAACACGACAGCTGCACATATACCCAGCGGTGAGAGCCTCAGTGGTATGTGTACTTGTGAGTTCTCTGTGTGCCTCCCTCCGCCCGTCCCCATTAAAGACAGTATACTTGGATGTATGACAGTTTATCTCAGCAGTACTTAGGTATATTTGCTTGGGTCTGGAATAAAAATCTACTTATGGAAACCTAACGTAACTTTATTATTCTCCATCACATGATAGTTGCAGTTAAAATTCAAGACAAAAGTAACAGGTGCACATGTATTGCTATAATCAGGCACAGGGAGCAATCATTACAAGCTTTATAGTGCAAACCAACTATGTGAGACTCAGCACACTACAGATTACTGAGGCTCAGTTTTAACATGCGCCTGTAAAGCCTCCATCAGTCCAACAGATCTTCCTTTGCCCCACTAAGCTCCTCTTATAGTCTTGTGTACAGAACACAGTGCAGAGCTGAAGAGCAATGCAGGATCCGTGCTTTCTGACAAGAGAGTTGACCAGTGCAGTTGAAAAGCAGCTGGAATAAGATTGAGAAACCTGCAACTTGTGACACTGAACCTGAGCCCATAAGGCATTGCAGATGCTCCCCAAAACATCCTGCAGCTAGTAGCTACTCACAGTGCACTGCTCTGTGTTGATGCATGTTAAAAAATAAAACCCAGAAGGAGATAGGTTTGGACTCCAATTCATGTCTGTGCACTCTGCCGAGAATGGGATGGGCATTCAACTAGTTCCCAAGTGGGTCTGTGTGAAGTTACCATTTGGCAATAAACACTGGATCCATCTGTCTACGGGCACCAATTACTTTCAGACATTCAATTCTCCCCCCCCCCCCGCATTTCTCCCTCCATTTAATTTTATATTCTCTCGTCAAAAAGCCTCTTTTTATTATGCTATTCTGATGTTCCCTTAGCTAGTGCCTCTGTTTTGCCATCCCAGACTGAGTAATATTGCTTTCTGCCAAGAGACCAAAAAAAGCTAAATGTTTGTAACCAGATTCATCCAAAAAATAAAGCATTTGGATGTACTTCAGAGGACTCAATCTATTTTCAATCCAGGCACCTGAGGGAAAAGGGAGATGTAATTTCTGAAATTTGCATTTAGCAGTCTTATTACTGAATTACGAGCCTATTGCTACATTTCTACTCTAGTGCTACTAAATCTTTTCTCAGAAGAATTTCACCTGGGAGATTTAGGGGGTCAAAATGCCATAAGGTTTGCATATTATATATCTTAAACTACATGATATCTCTACATTTATATTTAAAGTAAATGTTACAGAAAAGATTCTGCAGTTTTTAAGCATTATTATACGAACTAAACTACTGCTGTACATGCCTGAGGTAGTACTGAAAATAGTTTCCTGTACATCATAGTATATTTCTATTAGAATTACTCCTAATTTTTTTATAAAGTTGAAACAATATGCCAGATGCTTTATGGACAACTACTCTGTAAAGACCATAGGGGCATTTTCTAAAATACCTAAGTGAAATAGAAACTTACATTGCCATGACTTTCAATGATTCTTAGGCTTTTAATTCCCTTGTGCGCTTTAGCAAATTGTATCTCAGATCCTTTCCCCATATCTGACTCCAATCCAATTGGCTATTCACAGCTGTAAAGTTAAACATCAGTGTAAACACTTGCAGGATCTAAGCTTAAAACAGTTGATGCAAAACGAATAGGGCGGAGTAGAAACCAAGAAAAATCAGCATGCGCAGACAGTGCTTTTTATCATGTATCTTCTTAGTTTTATAAAACTGTCCTCTTATGTGGATGTGGGGAGGAATTAATGGGTTAGATTATGTGCTGGTGTAAACTGATGTGTCTATTGCAGTTAGTAGCTGATTTATACCAGCTGAGAATCTAGCCTGATGTGTCTAGTTAGTTAAGGCTCCTTTATGAAGAAAGCCAACATAAAAAAACTTCTCAGGAAGCATCAGATAGAAACAGCATTAAAAAACGAAATATATTACATAAGTACAGACTTGGAGAAATTCAGGGTAGATGTGTGATTACTAGCACAAGGAGCTGCAAAAGAAAAAGCCTCGCACCAAAAGTGTAGCAACATGAATACTTATGTAGCTTTGTAAGAAATGAAGGTGAAAGTAAGCTGAAATAAATCATAATAAAAAGACTTTGTTTTTAAATACATAATGTTGAAAAAAAGTGTTAACTACCTATCCCAATCAGGAGAATTAAGAGAATTTTTACAGAAATGTACCCCACAAAAGTTTTATTATGAACCATCTAGTCACGTGTAGTCAGTGCTCAACAGTTATGGTAGATTTACCCCACTGCCCACAGTTCCCATTTTCAAAGGTACTTGGAGTATTAATTTTTAAAACATTGTCATAGAGAAGTGTATGTACTAGAGAGTTTTCGTCCATCACAAGGTCTTATATGCATCCTAAACAAACAGTTCTCAAAGAGACCATCCGGATTCGAGGCTAGATTCCCAAGATGGTTAATGGTCCCTTTGTGACACATTCAGATGGCACAATGGAGCCACAAACCAACTGCAAGTGCCTAGCAGAGAAACGTCCTGCAGGCACATTGGCATCCCTTCCCACCACGGGGGCAACACAAAGTTCCATTTCAGCACAGCAATCCTCCTTTGGCTTAGCCCATTAGGGAGCCTAAACCACGGTTCATTTTAAAGTTGCTTGGCGGCAATCAAGTTGAGCCACAGCCAGTATTAGTCAGCAAGCCAAAACCATCTTCCTGATACATCCCGCTTGGCACAGGAGACAATCTAGCCCATTATTTCCAAAATGGCTTTCCCCTAGCCTGTTATTAACTCAGCTCACATTATTAAAATAAAGAATTTAAACGTCTACTTTCCTTTTATTTGTCACCCTTTATGCTGATTGATTACTTCTTGAACTTCACTCAGCGTGACTAGTGAAGATAAAATCTATTTTCCTCATCTAGATACTTATATGGCAGGAAATATTCTAACAGAGTCCAAGGTCTTTATGGTCAGTTTCACTTTGCCTTGGCAAGTTTTGCTTCCTGATTCAATGCACTAGTATAAAGCTGTTATGTCTGAGTTTCCAACACACTGGGGAGATATTCAAGATAAAACACAGGAGCACAAAAATCACAAAAGCACTTTTGATGTAACTATTGAAATGCAATCCCTGATGGTGTTTGTTTATATCATAGATGTCTGAGATTTCTAAAGTCCATAACCAGGTTTAATTCTCATCTACATCAAAAAAGTGGGAGATTGCTCAGATCCAGGGATTTGTTTTTGCCTAGAAGGAACAAATGCATTACATGAAGCTCTGATCCATATGTCAATTCCCCCGAAGTTTGTTAAGATCTGTGGGGCTTAAACCAGTTCCATCATTAATTCATGGTAATCTTACTATATATTCTTTGAAGCCACCTAAATATTGGACTTAACATGCCTTAGCAATGTCTCTAAATGTAGAAAAAAACCCACACTGAATGTGCAAAATGATGCAGCTTTTAATATTTAGTAAGAGATCGACCTGAGTTTGAATTACTGTGAGGCATAGCTATTCATCATTCACACCAGCTGAACTGTTAATTTTTAGTGGCAATACATTTGTGGGGATAAAGGAAATACTACCCTTATTTTTTTTAATCCACTGATATACCCACATATTGCTTCCTCCCTACTCACGCAGAAATCATAGAGCACAAATCTCTTCATCTTCCTTTCAGCACTTCTTGCCAAGTAGCTAGAGACTGGCAGCCAGTGAACAGAGTAGGCTTCCTAACAATCACCAAAGAAATGATCTAGCCTGCTTCTCAGACAGGAAGTAAGAAAAAAAAAGTAACAGGACTTTTACGGCTGTAGGATCTAAAAGGAGCCATATTTCAAAATTCCTAATTAAAAACAATAAAAATGGGGCTTTTGTCATATGCATGCCATGTATAGGTAATAATCTGCATTGCTCATAACCAGTGTATTATATTCAAAAGCAAGCTGTTTGGAGCAGGCATCTTGGTTTTCTAGCTGTTTTGTATAGTGACCAGGCACAGTGCAGTGAAATCTCTCAGTCAGTGCGATTATGAAATAAATAATTATTAAACAACACATTTTTTCTTCCCCATATTCAAAATATTTCATTTCTCAATGACTTTGAAGAGAACTTTGGAGAAATTAAATTCCTTTGACAATCCATAAAAGCTCTTTCCCAGATCACTGACATCTTGACCTCAGCTTGATTTGAATCTTCCATTAGGATACCCAAGAGATTCCTTGAGCAATGCTTGAGGAAATCCCTAATTCTCTGTTATCGAGAGAGTGATGCCATGCTCTGGAGAAAGAGACGGTGTAGAACATGGCATGCCTTGGCCTCTGAGGGTAAGTCATTGCTCTTAGACCATCATAACTGTATTCTGTTTCACAGGAGACCTACTGCATTTCCATGGGGCAGCAACTGACACAAGGAAAACTCTGTTGAATCAAGTGCTCAATGCTCAGGCAACCCACTATCCAAATGGATTAATCATTCTGAGGCAGTCATAGTGACCCCACCAAATGTAACAAAGGTCAGTGTGATTTATGTAAAACACACACATTGGTGTCGCAAATCCTTCTCATCATGGCTTATGAATCCAACTCTGTATTTCTGAACTGAAGCTTTTAGGAATCTCAGCTGTCTAACATGACATGACCAGTGGTTTATTCCTTAGTGATATCATGAGGTATTCCTAGTGTGACAGACTAGTTCTGACATGCTGAAGGTCAAACTGGCCAGTGAAAGAATTGACTGCTGTCAAACAACAGCTGGGACTAGACCATAGGACAGAAAATGCTTATGTACCTTCACTTTCCAACCTTTGTCTTGAAACAGAGACCATCCATCTTTGGTGTTTGGAAAGTACCAAATATACCAAAAATTTAAAAAAAAAAAATCATAGCACACATCCTGCATTCTGTGCTGGCTTTCTATAGAATATTGAGTCACATTCAAGGCCTCACCCCTTATTTCAAGCCATGTGATGTAGACAAATCCTATGGAGCCATTAAATATCTGCAGCTGGCATGAGTCATCTGACAGAGGCTTGTGGGACTCGGATATTCAGGACTGTTTAACTGTACTGTGGACATTCAGGCTTGGACTGGATGCCAGTCGCTGGAACCATCAGGATATAGAACTTTCTTTGGGGGCATATCCCAGATTGTGGAATAAAATTCCACAAGAATTAAGAACTATCACAAATCTCACCACCTACCACTCCAAGTGCAAGATGCACATCTTTGCTTTGCCTTGTCTAACATGCACAGAGTTACAGGCGTAAATTAAAATAAAACAAAACAAAAATACCCATACACCATAGCAAAATACTCTTCCAAAACCCTCTACACTACAAACATAATTCTCATGGGAAGAGGATGAGAGAAAGAACTAGCCACATGCGACAGATGGCAGCGGTATAACTTAAACTGCTGAAAGGGTTCTCAAATACTGCAGTGATGAAGATGGCATAATAAACTACACTAAATAGAAAATACTTTTCTACCAAATAAAGCTGAATTTGAACAAGCTTTGACTGTGCAAAATACAATGTTAGTTTTACCAATTATTACTATCTTCATTTTGAGCCCAGTTCTGCAAGATGTTGAGCACACTCAACTCCTATTTACTTCAATGGGCACGAACTTGAATAGACATTAAGGATGACGGTGCTTTACAGCTTTATTGTTTGTTTTTTTACAGCAGGGTACAAATGTCATTGTTTTGCAAACATTCAAGGAGGTTAGCTCAAAGATCACAGCCTAAACAGACAGACAAGCTGGCAGATATAAGGGTAAGTGGAACAGCCATGGGCAATATAGGTTTCCTTGATTCACGTTAAGCAGCTTGACAAAAATGGGTCTTTAAGAGTGACTTAAGCATGTACAGGGTAAAAGCCATGTGAACAAGGTCAGGGAAGTCACACCAAGCATAAGGTGTTGTGTGAAAGAAGGTCCGGGGATGACTATACACGAAGCTGACAAGTGAATAATGCTGGAAACACTGGGGGAGCAGAGAAAAAAGGGGAAAATAAAAAGCTTGGCATGCAATAATTCCTGCCCAATATTGTCAATTATAATTGAATTGCTAGCAGGTAATGCTTTTGACATTTTTGGTTCAGCACAGTTTCACTTCTCACTTCTGCTGCCTGAGGAAACTCTGCAGGCCACTGAGCCTGTAAAGGCTAATTTTGATTTTTCAGGTGTGATGGAGTGGTAGGAGTGCCCTGGAGGGCCCACCTTCATAGTGCCTTCCTGAGGCAGAGTGTTGTAGAACCTGAGGCCTCCCAGCAGGGGCCTTAAAGGGCCTGATACTCACCATCACAGTCATAAATACTAAAAACTAGAGGGAAATACTGAAGAAGTAAATTAGTTGAAGGGATCATTCCAAGGAACTACACACCTAAGAATTCAAAAATTACAATTCAGGTTCTTGGAATCATGATAGTATCTTACAACCATGTGCATGTGTGTGTGTGTTTTGTTTTGAGTTCTGTTTAGCTGTGCTCTGCTTTTGGCCTTTAGGGTTCAAGTTTATGCTTTTCTCTCCAACTATCAAAGCTAGAAAACTCCTTTTATTTTTTCTGTGTAAACTGAGATTCTCACAATCACATGTATCCAGGACCTAGGAATTTAAAGGAAAAAACAAACATCAGGAGATTTGTGATTAGGGTTGCCAGATGGTTTCAACAAAAATACCAGACACACTTGACTTTAGATCACAATCTACATTATATCTTATTTAGAAAATACTGGACATTTATATTTTCTCAATTTGTTTCCTGAACAGAAAGCTCAAATACTGGACTGTCTGGTTCAAAACCGGACACCTGGCAACCCTATTTGTGATAAAGCCTCAAGGGGTGGCAACACTGTATACTTATTAACTTGTACTGGGAAGGCATAGAGTGACACCACATAATCCATACTATGAACAATGTCAAATACTACAGAGGCATGAACACATAAGAAATTTAGGATTCTGAGCACTGCATCATTATAATCAGAAACATTTTTCTAATACAATGAAATTCTTCTTGTGCCCACAACCTTTATATATTTATTTATAAATATACAGTTAAATGTACTTGTTGCACACAGGGAGATTTGGTCAGGAAGTTATTACCCTGGTGGGGTTTTTTTTATAAATACTTTGGTAGTAAAATTATCCTCCCACCCCTCAAGAAGTTATTCTCTTGCTCATGGAAGCAGGTGGAGAGTGATAGGAATATGGATCTGGCATGTTCTAAGGGCGTAGGTGGCTTTGTCTAGCAGTCACAGCTGTGCTGAGATCCATGTCAGAGTCAGCACTAATGAGCTAGGATCAGAGGAATCGCTAGAGCTGAGTTCAGTAAGCGAGACTCAAGGTCTCCTCCTTACATCCAGAAACCTCCCCCTGCTCTCAATCCCATGCCAGCAGTTTTAGGCTGTTCTCAAGTAAGGCAGTGGGCCAACAAGGGTCTTGAGACATTCTGCATATAGGCAAAGCATCTCCTTGAAACAACCCTAATGTAAATCTAGGTGAAACCTCCTAAGTCTAAAGCACACAGTGAGGTAACTCAGAGCAGAGTCTGGCTTCCAGTTCTTCACCTTTCCTTCACCTGTGCTTACCCAACACAAGCACTTTTGTTAGCTCATAACATCCTCGCTAGATATCAGGCAATATTTTGCAGGGTAAGTTAAAACTTTACTATATAGGCCATTTTACTTTAGTCGACAACAGAAATCGCAGATGCTGGCCAGTAGGCAATATTTTCTAAAGCTTTCCCTCTCCAGAAAGAGTTTAGAGGCAAAGGATTTGCATCCTGGAAAAAAAAGACATGAGCCCTATATTTCCGTTGGTGCAGTACCTCCATTCAATGGTCTAAAGGGAAAGAAGCCTGTTCTAGCTACTGATGAATAAAGTACATATGGACGGTTGAATGCTGCTTTATTCATTAACAAATTCCAAATGACTTACATGCTACTGATTTGAAGGGATGCAATTCCTCATGGTGAAATTCTCACGTTCACAGCACCAAATTGGATAAGGAAAGCTTCTGAAGATAAAAGTCTGTTCTGTCAAGGCTTAGCTTGTCTTCTTTAAAATAACTACTTTGATAATAATGACATCCACTTATTATTCCATCATCATCATCCCCACCATCACTCCCATAACTGCATCGGTAGACAGGGCACGATCACTGATGAGCAGTCAATCGTCTCCATCCCCGAGTATTGGTGCTTGAGTTTCTGCAAAGTCCATTCCTGCCCACTCTTTTATATTGTCATGCCAGCTCCTCTTCTGTCCATCACTTCTTCTCTTCCCCTGTTCTGTCCCTTGAAGGATGATCTTGGATAAGCCAGATGATCTTGTTACACACATGCATCACTTCAGCTCATGCTTCTTCATGGTCTTCACTGAAAGGCTTTGGGAACAGATGAACATTCGTATCTCATGTGGAGCTCACTGGTTAAACAGCATTAGGTAAGTGCAAAGCATATTACTGTTCGAGTATTAGGGGTTGGTAGATGACTCCAACTTTTATCTGCGCCTGCCCTACTTTCCCTATTTCTCCTGATTATGGCTGCCGACTATCTTTCTTCCTTCACAAAAGGTGAGATGAGCAGCTGCTCCCAAACCCAGAGAATGCTGGCATGGGATGGAGAGCAGAGAGGGAGGGGTATCTGGGTGGAAGGAGAGTGGTGTATTATAAAACTGGATTATTTTGCGCTTTCATGGAGTGTCAAGGCCAATTAAGGTGGTGCACCATAGTGTACCTTCTTTATTTATCACTGAACAAATGTAGTATGCTACGGTATATCCACATCTAACCCTGATATATAACCTCATTTGTCAGGTATGCAAGCATCATTTTGTCAGAGACTCATTTTACTGATGGAAAAATGTATAAAAAGGTAACGTCACTTCCCAAGGCTATACAGTGAATGTGAATCAATGGGAAAGCTGGAAGTAGAACCCAGAAGTGCCATCTTCAGGCCTCTGCTCTAACTTTGGCACATTTTAAAGGAAAAGGATGCTAAGGGAGACAATGCTGAGTGCACTAGGACCACAATTCTAGTCTCAGCTCTGTCACTGGCCGGGTGGGTGGCCTGGGCCAAATCATTTCACCTTTCTGTGACTTAGTTTCCCCAATGGGCGAATCATAGCACTTATCTCCTTTATACATCGTTTTGAGATCTACTGTTGAAATCACTAAGTTAAGAGCTAGATGTTATTATTTCTACTCATTATAGGCTCTTACACTGTCATAATCACCATAGGACCTGGGTGTTCTCCAGTAAAGTGTTAATTGACATGGCTAAAATCTGCAATGTGAAGTCTGTTTGCTTTAATAATTTCCATTATTGTAACAAATCTGTAGCTTTTCATAGCATTTTCTGAATTGCTCATCACAATCATTTGGAACAGCTGAGTAGAAATCAGGCCCCCTTGCTCCTAAAATATAGGCTCCTTCCATTTAAGGAAATTCTAATTTTCTGCATTAGGACTGGAAAGTAGAACACATACCTCTAGGCCAATTCATTTAACTATTGTTTCTGAAATAAATGTAAAAGAAGCAAATTTTTTATTTAAGGTAATTAATACACTAGATGGTTTATTATTAAATTGTTGCTAGCCAGGTCACAACTTATTTTCAAATTAAGAGGCAAAAACTTCATAGCAGTGTTACTGTTACACAGTGGTAGCTCCTGTCCCTCTAAAATATTAAGTTTTGCAAAATTCAAACGTCTAAAAATCAAGGTCACAGAACCTTAACTGTGCCCTCCTAGTGCTGGCATGAGCCACTGAGAACTATCTGCATGCATTGCAGTGTTTCAGACGTAGCTGTACTGAATGGTGGAGACAGAAGGTGGGGAAAGTTGTCTGAGGTTTGTACTGTGAGGAGGTCAGGGGATTCATCTGAGGTGTGTCACTAAGGTATGGTTGTGAAATGAATAGATTTTAGGTCTGAGTCCCCCACACAACTGATCAAAAGAAAGTGATGAATATGTACTTTTAGATTCCAGGCTGCAACATTTAGGGTTGCCAGATGGTTTCAAGAAAAATACCGGACACATTTGACATTACATCACAATCTACATTACATCTTATTTAGAAAACTAGCCAATTAGCCCATCATAAGACGGGATTTTCAGGTCTCTCCTCCACGTTGGTCTTCTCTCCTGAGCCTCCAGTCTCTCGCTCCGTGTCTCTCTCTCTCTCTCTCTCCCCTCCTCCTACTGCCTCCCCCTCTCTCTCTCAGCTCTCCTCCGCCTTCTGCCTCTCTCTCCGTCTCTTTCTTTCTCTTCTCCCCCTCCTCCCTCTCGCTCTCCCTTTCTCTTCTCCTCCTCCTCCTGCCTCTCACTCTCTCTCCGCTCTCCTCTGTCTCCGTCGGGGATGCATGAGCGGGGCGGGCAGCACCCTGGGATCTGCACACGCCTGGGTGAGTCCGGCTCCCCGCCAGCTGATTCCCTCTCCCCGCCCCCCGCCAGCCAGTTCCTCCTTCTGATTTCCCACGGCCAGCCTCGCTGCCCCCGACTCCCGCCCCCGACCAGCTTTGCTTCCCGCCGGCCAACCCCGTGGCCTCTGACCCACACTCCCAACCAGCTTTGCTTCCCACCGTCTGCCCCTCCCCCGTTCTCCCCTGGCCAGCTATGCTGCCTCTGACCTCCCCCAGCTCTGCTTCCTCCCTCCCCCCCATCAGCCAGCCCCGCTCCTCTCCAGGCCTGTCCCTCCCCCCTCCCACCCCCGATCGAGGGTGTCCATTTTTTTTTACCCTACCCCAGTGACGTACACGGCCAGGGGGCGGGGCTGTGTACGTCACCACCACGCCCCCCCTTCCCCTCCCGCCCTGGCACTCGGCTGACTTCTGCGCCACTCAGCCAGGTCACCGCGGGGGAGCAAGCGGCGCAAGCGGCCGTTTGGGCTCCCCTGCGGTGGCCCGGCTGAGCGCACAGCACTCAGCCAAGTGCCACAGCGGGAGGGGAAGGGAGTGGGGCAGTGACGTACACAGCCCCACCCCCTGGCCGTGTACATCACCACCCCACCCCCCTTCCCCTCCTGCCGTGGCACGGGGGTGCTGCATGGGGAGCGCGGACCCCAAACTGCTGCTTGCCGCCACTTGCTCCCCCGGCGCGGCCCGGCCGAGCGGCACAGAACTCAGCCGAGTGCCACGGCGGGAGGCAAGAGCGACTCCCAGAGGCAAGACTGTAATGCTACAGAGTTACAGACTCACGGACATTGGGCTACTATATATATGATACCGGACATTTATATTTTCTCATTTATATTTTCTCAATTTGTTTCCCGAACACAAAGCTCAAATACTGGGCTATGCGGTACAAAACCGGACACCTGGCAACCCTAGCAACATTTTAATACAGAGTTGCAAGGATTGTGTCAGTAGCAAAGCACTGGGGTCTTTTTGCTATTGATACTCTTAGTAATGAGGAGAGATAAGAGAGCAGTCTGTGCATTTAATGATAGGCAGGGGGAAACATAAGTTAAAATGGTATCCTGTGTCAAAATGTAAAGGAATTGCAAAAGGTTATGAAATGCTAGTTAAATTTTACAAGTGTGGGTATAGTTTGGGGAAATAAGCTCAGTGTTTGAAAGTATGGAAAGTGCAGGTGATACCTATCCATTAAAGTGAAAAAGTACAGTGCAAGTATGTGTGTTACTGGTGTTTGGGAACATTGCACAAAGAGTGAATTTAAGCTTTGTTGGTGTTTACCATAATTCTGTATTTCCTTTTTTTCAAAAGTTTGAATTTTGCTGATCGTTACCTTCTGTAAAACCACAGACTATTGCTGGGTAACCTTAATTTTGCATTACATTGTTTTGTTTTGTTTTTTTGCCATTCAGATTCCTGGGGTTTTTTTAATCTCAGAGAATTTGTTATTGTTAGGTGTGTAAGCAGGGGCTGAACTGCTGCTTGCTATCAGCCAGCTAAAAGGAGGGGTGGGTGTGCCCACTACAATTGTTTAGCTCTGCAAGGTAATTAACTGTTAACTGTTATGTAAATACAGCTCAGGAGAGAATCTGAGATGTGCCTATGTAAATCCCATTCAGCCAGGGCTGATGGAAGGTCAGTGTTGGAATGGAATGTGGAGAATTGTATATAATTTGGGACTGTTGTGGGGGTCACTAATCATGCTACCCCTAAATGTGGGAACTGTAAAACATGCCACCAGTGCTTGCAGGAGAGACACCACCATCATGGTAAGAGGTCTCGGAAGAACAAGCCTCCCCCCTTCCAGAGTTGAGTGAACTGAGCTGGGGGGAAGGGTTAAAGGGCTTGAGTCAGCCTGCTTCACACCTGCCAGGTGTGAGCTATAAGACTGGCCCAGCCTGCACCTTTCCCCCTTTGTTTTAAGGACAGACCTAAAGCAGACTCCCTGAGGAGACTTTTCTTTTGCTAGTCCAGTGAAAGCTGGATTCATTTGCCAGTCCAGCTGGTGGCTAAAGAGTTGAAATCACTGAGAGCTGAAATCACTGGTTTGGCTGAGAGCCAGGCCTATTGCAGCCAGTGAAGTGGCGGCGACCAGCGGCGTGGTGTGGTGTGGCGTGGCGTGGCGTGGCGTGGAGCGGCAGCAGGCGAGGAGCGGCAGCAGCAGACGAGGAGCAGCGGCAGGCGAGGAGCGGCGACCAGCGGCGTGGCGTGGTGAGGCGGCAGGTAAGGAGTGGCGACCAGCGGCGGCAGCAGACGCCCAGTGGAGCGTCCAGTGGCGTGGGACAAGACAGCTGGTGGAGCGTGGCAGAGTTTTGTATAAGGTGCCCCCTAGCTATCCCCCCACCCCCATTTCTACCCAGGTTGGAAGGTGAAATCCTGCGGGGGTGAACTTTGGGACTCTGGGTGGCACGGACCAGGGACAGAGACTTTTGGGGTGTCGGGCGATTCTTGGCTGGGGGGAGGCTTGGCTCATGTTTGGGTTATGAACTCTGTTTGTGGTGTTTTCCCCAAGTTAATGCCATATGACTTCTCTCTCTGTTTCATTAAATGTTTCTTTCCTACACTCAGACTCAGTGCTTGCGAGTGGGGAAACATTGCCTCTCAGAGGCACCCAGGGGTGAGTGAATTTCCCAGATTACTGGGTGGGGGCTCGAGCCAGTTCTATGTGAGATGGACCCCAAGATATTGAACCCAGCCCTGGTTACTGCCAGGCCTACCCAGCAGAAGGGTTACAGGTGTTATTGGGCATTTAAGGAGCTTTAGTTTTCACCTAGATTTACAGCTGATATGTAATTGTGGCTAGGTAAGAATCAAAAGACTGAAATTTTATACAGTGCTTTTCATCTGTAGATCTCAAAGAACTTTACTTCATGATTCCCATTTTACATATGGGAAACTGAGGCACGGAGAATGAAGTGTCAACTCACAATTCTTGCTCACAAGCCACTGGCAGGGCTCAGACTAATTGCAATCCAGTGGTCTCTCCTCTAGGCTTCATGGTTGTAAAGTGATTCGAAAGTACTCCTCCCACTTCTGGTATGTTTTCATATAGTAGGCTGGGGATTGTGATTGTGCTTGAAATGATTGCAACATGTAGTTGCTAAATAAGCTAGTGAGAGAAATTTCATCCATGGACTATATTCCAAAATTTTGACAGTTTTATTATAAGGTAGTTATAGTAACTTTAAGGAAGTGTGTCTCCCTTCTTCACTCCTTCCCCCATTATTCTCTGCAACTTGTTGGTTGAGGATTTACATTTCCAGCTTCCTGTATCCTTCTCATTGCACTAAGCCATTAAGTTAGCACTGCAGAATCCATTAACAAGTAAGCAATTGCTCCTTGTCATTTCCTGTGGACACATAGGACATGGCTCACTAGAAGGATGCACATTATCTTGGTTATGTAGCCCAAGTTGCACACCCAGGTAGGCCCTCATTCTCACTACCCCCTCCCACCCAGCTTGGACTCCTGCCCCTGCTTCAGCCAGGCTTCCCAGGCTATATCCCAAATACACCCAGCTTAGAGAAGAGGATACAGGACAACTGAATGTGGGATGGGACAGATAGAGTCAGATGGAAATGTAGAACATTAACCAAGAAGTTGTAGAGAGTGGTGAGTGTCTCTCCTCCATCACCAGAGAGGTGTATCGTAAGTATTCATTTTCTGGATTTCAGGTGTTTATATTTACATTACCTTCAGCTCCACTTACCAAATCCCGTTTTATATGACAGGGAAAGGAGAGGGTTTCAGACACCCCCAAAGGAGCAGGATTTCCCAGATTCCAGCACACAATGGGATAGGGTAAGAACTCAAAGCCCTGCTGTGGGGTAGACTCCCCCAGATCCCAGCACATACACTAAGGGGGAAAATCCATAATTTCCTTTGCTATCTCAAGACCCTCCAACTGCTCCTAATCCCTGACCCTCATTACTTGAACCTCAAGCCCTCTTCCATTTTGCCATCCCTCACTACAGACACAAACCTCTCTCCCTCATTCCCACCTACTCTTGCACCCCTAATCATCCCTTACCTCCCAGTGAGCATTTATAGATCTCATTTATATTCTTTCAAAAAACAGTTTGAGCACCTTCTTAATTTTTGGTTGTATTCAGAGTACACATCTCCAGTAAAATAAAATATAAAATAACCTTGACAGAGGCAGATGTTCCCTAAGCATTTGCAGCTCATTCTAGTGTCTGCCCAGAGTGGATTCCAAACTTCAAAGTCGCTAAAATCTGTGAACTTAATGAAATGCTGATTTCCGCCTACCCAGAGTCTATACCTTGGGAACTCCTTCCTCAAAGGACCCCACATTTGTATCATTAACCCTATCCTGACTCTCATGAAGCATAACACATTTCACAACAAGTATCAGAGGGGTAGCCGTGTTAGTCTGAATCTGCAAAAGCCTTATAAGGTGCCACAGGACTCCTCACAGCTTCTGTTTAAATGTGTGGATTTTAGAGCACTTAGAAGAGTTGTCTTTAAACAAGTAGGGCTTCCTAACTTCAGCTAAACCAGAGCTAGTGCTGCACTACAATATAGTGCTACACGACAATATTTTACACAATTAGAGGAAAATGGAGAGGGCAAGGCTGCACGCAGCCATCAGTAATATCCCAGGCTCAGAGAAGTGCAATGTGGCTCATTTGTCTTAATGAGGTTTTCTCTTCTGAGAGAGAATGCACAATGGAGATGAATACAGACTGAAACAATAACTCCAAAAGGGGTGAACTGCTCCATTCCTATCAGTGGGTGTTGCCAGCCCTCTGCCCAGGGCTGAGGAGATTCTGATATGTGTCAAGTGTACTCATTTCCCAAAACCTCACCCCATTCTCACCTGATTATTTTGAATACATGTTCCAAGAATGCCTGTTCTAAGCTCCCAACCCAGGGTAGGGCTTCTCAGATCCTGGCTCACATGACAGTGTATGCTGCTAGGTTCCAATGCCCTCAGAAAGGTAAAGTAAGCCTCCTTTAGAATCTGATTCATGTAAGGGTCAAGGAGAGGGGGCTGCCCCCCCTATAGATGGATAGGAACCCCTATATCCCAAAACACACATGGGAGGAAGGGAGATGGGTTCACACACCCCTGCTATACCCCAGACCAAATGAGACAGGGAGGGAGTGGGATTCAGACTCACACCTGGAAAAATACCCTCTCCTGCCCAAACCTCTGTCACACGAGGGAGGTGGTCAGGCCTCACTTACATGAGCAGGGAAGCTCCAGTTCCTCGTACATGCACAGAAAAGTAAAACCTGTGGGGCTGACACGTGTCTCTCCATTCACCCTTATGTCCCCTTCCCAGGGTCCTTTCCCCATCATCTGAGCCTCACAACCCCTCTTATTTCTCGTAACTCAAATATGCATATATCCCCTGGGACTAAATGCAGCATCACATGCTTCCCAGTTATTGTAATAATCTTTAAATAAAATACGCCTCGTAACTCACTGATCAATCATAGCATGGTGAAATGTATGTAGTAATATTATGTGTAAAATTAAGAAATCCGCCAGTGATGTTAAAGGCATATATTCTAACTCATGTAGCCCCAATTAGATAGAATTGGTCAAGCAGGCTTGTTTTAAATGAAGGCATGTATGTGTACCTCAGTTTGCAATTAAGTTGTAAACAGACTCCTTAGACACCAAGGGTATGTCTAGACTACATGCCTCTGCCGGCAGAGGCATGTAAATTAGACTACCCGACATAGTCAATGAAGTGTGGATTTAAATATCCCCTGCTTCATTAAAATAAAAATGGCCACCGCGTTGTGCCAGCTCAGCTGATTATCGTCACAACGCGGCAGTCAAGACACGGATCGGTCGGCAAGGAAAGCCTTTGCCGACCGATCCCTTATGCCTCATGAAACGAGGTTTACAGGATCGGTCAGCAAAGGCTTTCCTTGCCGGCTGATCTGCGTCTTGACTGCCGCGTTGTGACGATGATCAGCTGAGCTGGCACAACGCGGCGGCCATTTTTATTTTAATGAAGTGGGGGATATTTAAATCCACACTTCATTGACTATGTCGGGTAGTCTAATTTACATGCCTCTGCCGGCAGAGGCATGTAGTCTAGACATACCTCAAGAGGGGGAAGAAAAAAAGAAAAGAAAATCAGCTTTTCAGCATACATAGGTGAAAGGGATATCATGAAGCCTCCTTCCTCCATCAGATTCTCAAGCTGGAAAGAACTTTGAAAAACATTTTCCTGAGCGTAACTACTAGTTAAAGGATGACTGAACTATACAAATGGGACAAAAACATGCCAAGTTTTCTCTCGCTATTCATCCATCTTTTCCAGCTAACAAGACAAAAGAAATAGCCTATGGACTTCAGGAGCAGATCCGAGAGTTTGGTCAGTAATGTACTAAAAACGTGGTAAGAACTTCACTTCGAACCAAGTCTCGTTTGCTAAGTTTAGACAGAGTTTTATCTTGGTCTTGTAACCATATCTGACTTTAATGTCTTGTTACTTGTACTCCCTTAAAATCTCTTTCTTTGTAGTTAAATAAACTTGGTTTATTGTTTAATTAAAACTAATCCTATTTTGTAGATTGCCTGAGTAACTCTATTTAACGTAGACTGCTGAATATTGATTCCCTTATGGGGCAATGGACCAAATACATCTGGACTGTCCAGGAGAGGGCTGGACAGTGCAAAACACATTTTTTGTGGGAGGGAAGAAAGGGAATCTAGGACTGGAAGTGTTTTGAGGTCACCAGGCAAGGCTTCTGGAAGCCGAAGTCTGGCAGGTGTTTGCTGACAGAACTGCTGGGCTACAGCTGTGGCTACACACACACACCCTCAGGGAGTGGGTTTGGAGGTTTATGAGGAGCCCTGGTTGGCAGCAACAACAGCAAGGCATTGTGAGGCAGCCCAGGGCAATTGGTGACACCAACTCTGATTGGTCTGGATTACAGCCCAGAATGTCATACCCCTCTCCCTCAATGCAGTTCCTACCTAACTCTCCTCCCCACTCCTTCACCCCCTGAAAGGGCCTTTACCTGCCAGCAAGCATTTCCCTGTCTAGGTTTAAAAAAAATCCCTACACCAGGGAGAGATATTTTAACAATATCCTCCCTGACTATTCCCAGATTTCTGCCCTAAGAGGACTCAAACGATCCCTGACTTAGTCTAGACATACCCCAAGAGGGGGAAGAAAAAAAGAAAAGAAAATCAGCTTTTCAGCATACATAGGTGAAAGGGTATCATGAAGCCTCCTTCCTCCACCAGATTCTCAAGCTGGAAAAAACTTTAACTAGTAGTTACGCTCAGGAAAATGTTTTTCAAAGGATGACTGAACTATACAAATGGGGCAAAACCATGCCAAGTCAGGATCAAGTTTTGCCTCTTGAGTTACTTGCCCATAAAGCATTCCACCAACAGATTCTCTTAGCTTGGCTCTCTACACATGCTCAATGTGATTTGCTACATTCTTGAGTAAGAGTAAAGCACCAAAGTGGAGAACTAAGTTCTTGCTAATAACTTTCTAAATTTTGTTCATATAAGAACATAAGAACAGTCATACTGGGTCAGACCAAAGGTCCAACCAGCCCAGTATCCTGCCTTCCGACAGCGGCCAATGCCAGGTGCCCCAGAAGGAATCAATAGAACAGGTAATCATCAAGTGATCCCTCTCCTGACAGTCATTCCCAACTTCTGACAAACAGAGGCTAGGAGCACCATTCCTGCCCATCCTGGCTAATAGCCATTGATGGACCTATCCTCCATGAATTCATCTAGTTCTTTCTGAACCCTATTAAAGTCCCAGTCTTCACAACATCCTCTGGCAAGGAGTTCCACAGGTTGACTGTGTGTTGTATGAAAAAATACTTCCTTTTGTTTGTTTTAAATATGCTACCAACTAGCTATCCAAAGGGCCGGTGAGGGTCACATGCTCTCGGAGGACAACCCTCAAGTCAGTGAGATATTTATACTGAGCTCACAGCTCTGGTTTGATCTCTAGGTCTGAAGGGAAAAAAAGGTCCAAAACATTGCCAGAACATACAGAGGGGCTGGCCGACTTGGGAGTGGGGGGGATGGCTTTGTGCTCCCAGAAGGAGTGGGGAAGGAGGCTGTCAGCCCTCTGCACTGCCCAGAGTATGCTGCACTGCACCCCTTGCAGCCAGCCCTCAGAACTGCCTGGGGCATGCTGCATAGCACTCCAGTGGTGATTTAAAGGGCCCAGAGTTCTGGCCGGTGCCACTGTCACAGTAGCAGCAGTGTCTGGGAGACCAACCAGCGCATGCCAGCTCCCAGAACAGCTGCCCCCTTTGCCCCTCCTCTGTCAGCAGGCCTGAGAATGTCAATTTGTCTAAAGGCTGTTTATTTTGGGGAGCAGTATCTCAGGGATCTCTTGATCAAATGACTCCACATTTGGCTCACTAACCATACCTCATAGCTACATGAAGCATGAGAAATTTCAAGGCAATCTGAGTAACTGTGCACTTTTTACAAGACTTAGAAGAGCAGAACTTTAAATGAAAATTCATTTTTCAAACAAATATGAGGAAGCTGGTGTTACCTTTTAAAATAATAAACATAACAATAATCACCCACCAGCGCAAAAGCAAGTTGCTTTAGATGGTTACAGCATTGCTGGTGTCAGCAGACAGGCAGAATGCCCCCATCTTCCTAGAACACACACTAGCAATGGGCATGGAGAAACAAAGGAGAGGAACATTTCCAATTTGCTATTGGTGAGAATCTTTTAGTGGAAAGCAGTAGTAGCAAAAGATGGTTCATCTGACCAAAGTGGTCTGCTACTTACTGAAGTTTCTCTGTCAAGCACATGAGTAAGTCTTCAAATCTTGAAGACTGTTCTTGTTCAGTGATGACCTTTCACTAGTTTGTACCACTTGCTTCAAATATATTATTTTTTACATGTCCTGTCTCCAGTAACCAATCTGATGCTGTCCCATGACTTGCCTCCAGATGTTGCTTTTCCTTTTTGTCACTATGTCGCTTTTCCTTTTTTCACTATGTCTGTCGTTCCATGTTACCCAGCCCCCTTTACGCCTTGTCCGTGATGCAGTTATAGTGCCTACAGAGCAGATCCTTTTTGGAATGGATAGGGATTCTTAGATCATATGTTCTAACTGCAGTTGATATTGAAATATGTAGATGTTTTCTGTTGCATTCTGGGAGCAATTCTCCTCTTTCTTCAGAGCCATGAACCACTTCAGTTCTACTTGAGGCTGAGGATTTAAGTGGTGCATCTTCAAGGCCTCTTCCCAGGAGACTTTATTTACACAGTCTAATGTGCTGACAACTTGCCAGGATAGAAGGTCTGAATTTATTTTGTGCTAGCCTTCAAGTAATCAAAAATAAACCCACACAACTTTACCTCTGTTAATCACTAGGAAAGTCTCCCTCTATTTTTTTTTTTTTTGAGGTTTCCAACAATTTAAAAAAAAATCAGCAGTCGATTGCCTTTATCCTCATCTTGCAGATGCATCACAGAAGCTGTGTTTTATCGCTCTGGGCCACACAGTAGGCAAGACTTACCTTCAGAATTCCATGAAGGAACTTCCAAGGTTCTCTTTTTAGAAGCATTCATGCAAAAAGAAGTACTCTTCCCAGTCCTAGTTAATAAGCACCTGAAAGCCTAGTTTGGCTAAACAGAACTAAAGGAGCAAATACTGTATTGTCCTGATATCTTTATTTGTGTTGTTGTTCTCACCCATACTTTTTCTTGAGCCAGACTCCTTACTTAAACCTTCTCATTAGTGGCAGTAGGTATGAGAAATATCTATCTCCACCTTGGAGGACATGAAAACATGTAGTGAAACTGTTTCAATCCCTTCAATGTCTTCCCCTGGCCTTCTGCACCATATTCAAGCTCTTGATTTGCAGGGTTCTCCACAACAGGTCTCTCACCTATAACTCATCACAGACACTTTCTTAAATACTTTCTTGCATGATTCATTCAGCCAAAGCCTCCACTTGACTGCTTCAATCAGCTCATGCTCCCCTTTATGTATTAGTGCCTTCTCCCCTTATATGTGGAATGATTTTCCTTGATCTCGTGCACCAAAACAGCTGGCATTCTGCTACTGAAGCCTCTCCTGAAAACTCATATTTTCCTCAAAATCATCAGCTCCATAGAAACATTTATTTAAGTACTTCTGCAAATATTTATAGATTAATACAAAAAAAAAAAACTATTGAGGAAGTTCACAATGCAACCAGCATCTACAACAAAAGAAAAGTTATTTATCAAATGTTAATTTCATATACACACATATGCCTCTGTAATTTCTACTCCATTTCCTCTGATGAAGTGGTTTTTTTACCTATGAAAGCTTATGCCCTAGTCAATCTGTTAAGTCTCTAAGGTGCCACAGGACTCCTCATTGTTTTTGCAGATACAGACTCACAAGGTTGCCCCTGTGAGACTAATTTCAAACTGTATTCCTTTCCAAGAATAGCTCTGCCACAATGTATGTCTTTGTAAAGCACAATACTTGTCTCTTGTGCTATAAAAACAATAATTCACATGGCTGAAGTGAATTCTCCAAATCCCATGGCCAATCCATGAACAGTGACAGGTGCTAGTCCATCCAGCATCAGAGAAATCTAAAGGACCTCTCAGTGAACTCTCAATGCTGATTTAGAAAGAGTAGAACCTTTTCTCTCCATTTGTTTCAATATTGCACTCATCTCAGAGTGTCTATGAGAAGTAGTAGATCTTGAATTACCAGAACAACCGCAAATGAAAAATGAATAACATACATAGTTCAATAAGCACTGAGACTGGTCAATGAATATCATGGATCCCAACCCTACAAATATGTATTAGCTGTAGTTCTTTTGACTTCAGCAGTACTATAGAGGATCAGATCCAAGGTTGGTATTTGACCCTGAAATTGCATTAGAAGAAAGCTATAGTGCATTAGCATTTTCTTTTTGGTTAAAGAAACTAATTCCGAAATTCAGACTCTAAGGACTTTTAAAAATCATTTCCTCCAAACAGCTCTGTCAAGGGGTTCTAAATTATGTATCCTTTTAAACAATTACTGAAAAACAATTTAGTTATTTATGGTCAATGTTTAGACTAAAAAAAGGATGCTTTAATTACAAGAAGATTATTATTTTCTCATTGGTACTGATGTGGCTCATTAGAACTCTAATCCCTTTCCTTCATTTTCCAGATTGTTGTAACATTTCTGGTTACTTTGATATTAAAATTACCCGCTTAGGACCTGATCCGGTGAGCTGCTGAGCACTTCCTGGGGAGGCTCACAGTACCTTCAACATCCTTGAATTTCTAACAACGTTCAGGGCACTCAATACCTCCTATAATCCGATTTTTCTGAAGGAAATAATTGCACAGTGAAGCAATGAGTTGTGCAATATTCACCCAAATAAAAAGAGTGAGCTTGCAACAAATTGTTCCTCATGTTAATCATGAGTTAAAGCATGGCAATCATTCAAGACACTTGCACTGTTAAATCTTTGTGGCCTCTTAAGGATGAGATGTTTGATTCTAATTACACAGTACATCACAGAAGTGTCTAGCAAGCAGAATTCAAATGACAACCAGCTCATATTTTCCTAATATTTCCAACTATTTAATCACTGGGACGTTGATAAAACTCTTCCTTCATGGTCTGATATTTTAAAAAAGACACACAAATCATGCACAGAACCCTTAGCAAGAGCAGATGCTAAGGGAACAACTACTTTTCATATATATGTACTAGAAGATTTACCAGCTGTTGCTCAGATCCTTAACTTAATTAATTTTAGTTTTTTGGAAAATAAAATGAAAATGTACAGGATTCCTTTAAATCATTGCTCTGGGGTAAGGCTGGGGATGAAGGGTTCCGTATGCAGACTGCCCTAGGGAGAGAGGACTATTCCAGCCCCCTCTCACTGCAGCAGTTTGGGACTGGGTGAGAAGTGCTTCTCCATGGCTGCCTGAGCTCCAGCAGGCACATCTGGGAGAGGGGTGCATGTCCCCTGTCTGGGGCAGGTCCAGGTTAGTCTGGGTAGGGGCCTGGAAGTGTCATTTGTCCCCCATCAATGGCAGCTCTGGAGCAGCTGTGGATTGGGTCCCACAGCACACCCCCTTCCTCTGATCCCAGAATGGAGCAGATGTGGCTGGGGGTGGAGGCCAGACACCCCCCATGGAGCAACCATAGCCAGATGGGAGAGGCACTCCCTCCCATTGTTCCAGCATAGAGCTGCTACAGCTGGGGGAAGAGGGGAGATATAGTGCCCCCCTCCACCAGAGGGTTGTACTTGATTTGGTAATTCTGTTTGCCGTTTGGTTTTATGAGAAGCAACCCATACCAGGCACCTCCCATTTTCTTGGCACAACCAAACCCTGACTTTGCTTTAAGTTATGATAAGAGAAAGCTGTATGTATACTGAATGTGATGGTCCTAGCTCTTACTGTTTAGGAGGATTTCTTGAATAAACAGACAGACAAAGAGACAAACTCACTCAAATATATAGCAGAAATGAAACATAACTACAGAAAGAGAGTTACCCTACAAAGTTATCACTTGAATAGTGTTGAAACAAATGAGTAAGATTCTAACCCTGTTCCACATCCTCCCTTGCAATACAGCTTCAAATTACCACCTCAGTTGACCAATTTTCTGTCCAAAATCTATGCTTATATTTAAGGCTAAGGTTTAGTCACTGGTATTTTTCATAAAAGTTACAGACAGGTCATGGGGAGCAAATAAAAATTCATGGCCGATGATGCATCCATGACTTTTAACAAAAATATCTCTGATTAAATCTCTACTTTTGAGCTCCCGCTGCTCCGGGGGGCTTCTACTGAGGACAGGGGGAGGCCCTGCTCTAGTGCTCCTGAAGAGCAGCCCCCATGTGCTTCTGGGACTGCTGCTCCAGCTACTCCAGGACCACTGTTGCTCAGGTGGTCCCCCCCAGAGTCTGTCACACTGGGCACTATTCCAGCAGCCCTCAGAGCCCAGGACCACCCAATCAGCAGCCAGTGTGGCTGGCCCAGGGCAGCTGCTTAAATACTCCCTGGTGCTATCCCAGGACATCTGTGAGGGCAACCAGGACCAGCTGCTGCTCAGATGGTCCCCAGACCTCCTGCATGGAGCTTCCTGAGCAGTAGGAGGTGCAGCTGACCACAGGTCACTCCATCAGCAGTCAATGCAGCTGGCTGTGGGGCACCCAAGAAGCTAGCCCTAAAGTCAGCCACACAGGAAGACAGGAGGTCGCAGAAAATTATGGCATCCTTAACTTCTGCAACCTTTGTGAAAGAATCCCAATCTTATTCATTTTTACCCTACTATTTTAAGCAAGAAGTATTTTTCTCATCTTTTCTACCAGGCTACAGCAATTAGAATTCAATTTCTAAGCTCACTATACACTATATTATCAAATCCATGTTCCTTAGCAAGATGACATTTTAACAATGCAATACATTTCAAAACTCTAACCTCAAGGGCTCAGATTTGGGTAACCTTAATAACAACAACATAGCTTAAATCTCGGAGACTATTCACAGAACATCAAATTTTGATCGCATTATTTCATGCTGAATAGTACCTTACCCTCCTGGTCGCCCATAGATGAGGAAGGGGGGGTAGAATCTGGCCTTAAATATGTGTAAAATCCCCATAAATAGCAGTTCTATAGATAATGGGAAGTGGTTGTTTATCTTCCATTTTTTTACATAAACCAATAAAAGCTATTTTCAGTAACAGAGTACTTTAAGCATCAGCACAGTACAGATCTATAGATTTGTTTTAAGCTTTATGCCTTGTACAATATTTGTTTGAAAGGCATATATAAGTCCCATGGTTCCATTTAATGACCTTTGACAATGGAAGCTTGATTTATAATATTCATCCCATCAAATAATGAAAAGAGGTTTATATCATATTGAGAGGCTATTTTTATTTGTCTTATCATGCATTAGTAAATCATAACATATTGGACATCTCTAGCATGCAGAAAAATAAAGGCATTAAAAACCTTGTTAACCTTGTCTTGCTAGCAACTATTGCCTGCTTTTATCAGCTGGAAGGGGAAAAAATACACAATAAAATAAAATAATTTTTGAATGTTGAATGTCCTTCTTTCAGAAGAAATACTCTAAAGAGTTACAAAGACTGTAATCACCTCCTATAGGGAGCCAGACTGGTCGCCAGTTTTGATAGACAGTTTTATAAGATAATTATATATTGCACCAATGTTATTAGACTATACTGCCAGGACAATTCTGAAGTCTGCATTCTGAAGCTAGGGTGACCATACATTCCATTTTGGTGAAGTGGACCCTTTTCTAAACCCCATCTTAGACCTCCTGATTTTTTAGCAAAGCTAGGCATTTGTCCCATTTGCGCTTGCCAACTGATGATGTGTTATGTCAAAGTAGTAGGGTATAAGCTTTTACGGGAGTATGAAGGAATTTTAGGAGGAGGTGTGAGTAGTCCTGATTAGGGATGTAAACGACTACTTGACTAATCAACTACCCAATAAGCCTAGGCTTATCGGGTAGTTGAGTCACTAAACGACTAGTGGCTTCCCTCACCCCCTTGCTGCTTCTACCAGAGGCAGCGGGGGTCGGGGAGCAGAAGCCAGTGCTGGAGGGAGCCAGCTTAAAAGCTGGTTCCCCTAAGCACCATCTCCACGGGGCGGGGGGGGGGGGGGGGGAAGGGAAGGCACAGAGGTGGATCAGGGGACCGGGCACGAGCTGGGATTCAGCTGTCCTGGTTCATGCCAGGTGCCCCGCTGTGCCTCTGACTTTTGAATGTAGTAAGAGCTGGGCAGCTCTTACTACATATAAAAGGCAGAGCAAAAGTGGTATCAGCTCCCGTGGCTGGGAACTAACCCTGCTGCAGCTCTGCAGTTTCCCCTTTTATCGACTAATGGAGTAGTTGATGGAAATTCCATGGACTACTTGATTAGCTTATTAAATGCAATTCGACATCCTTAGTCCTGATTGTATAGTCCCCATATTAAGGGCTTTTTCTTATATAGGCACCTACTACTCTGCACCCCCACCCCATTTTTCATACATGCTATCTGGTCCCCCTGTGCTATGCAAGGTGCTGGATGGTAGGATTCAGGTGGTCAGACTCAGTCCTGCACTGCACAGGGCCCAACTGGCCAGCTCCAACCCGGGGGCGGGGGGAGCTGGGGACCCAGCAATGCTGGGCTTGGGCCAGGAGCAATATCAGGTGTGTCAAGTCAGTCCCGCATGGGGGTGGGGCAGCTCAGCCCAGTCCTACACGGGGAGAAGGGCTGAGGGACTCAGCCAATTGGCAACACACCAAGTGGCTCAGGCCAGCCCCACATGGCATGAATCCCATTTTTACGCTGGGAAATATGGTGACTCTATCACTAGCTGCCATCATTTTGTGGCCCCTTTCCTATCCCTTTGAAAATACAGTGTCTCTTCAATTTAAATAAGGAGAAGACCTTTTTCACTATTTCAGAATAAAGGTTTTAAAGTAACACTTCAGAAAAGATAAAAACAATCTATAATCTTTACAGGTATGAAGACTATTTGCTTAAGGCAGGCGTTCTCAAACTTTGTGATACCGCGACCCCCCGGGGGGTCAGGACCCACAGTTTGAGAAACACTGGCTTAAGGAAATAAGATTTTGTTATGGTTGTCCCTTGCATAAGAGAATGTAACAGTATCTTCATATTCAGTTATCCAAATAAAGCAAATATAGGTAAAAATGCTCTTTACTGCATCACAATAAAGGGAACATATTTACCTCTTTATTTCACAGTTTAATACATTTAGTATAAACAAATTATCTTAAATTAGCCTCAAGACTAATAGTCTATTTGTAACCTTAATACTTTTTCTTTGTCTTGGGCTTCAACCAACTGTGATTATTTCAGAAAAAAATAGCGACTGCAGCGTTAGCACCAATAACTCTTCCAAACTAATTAACATGAAAACTCCCTTGCTATCTCCCAAATAATCAGACTGCCTGCCAGTGTTCTTTCAAACTCATCTGTGCTATTTCAATGAATGCAGAGACAAGAGTTTTATCCAAGACGGGCAAAGCTCAGTGGAATTTATGTTGAAGGACTTGGGCAGTGGAGAAAGAGAGCTAGGTCTAAAGTGAGTCTATGTTACATTTAAGTTATGTATGGTCCTTGTACCAATACAAAAAGGCCAAAAAAGTAGGTAGATAATTGCACCTTGCTGTATAGTGCACAGCTGGTGTAACTATGTCTTCCCCCTATCTTTGTATCTCAGAGATAGGAGATGTGGCTAGATTGTGGGGGACAGATGTTGAGAGTTTAGTTCCAGCAACCCAAGGGCAGCTCTAAACTAGCAGGATCAGTGTTGAAACAGCCCCAGAATCAGGGAGCCAAAATTCTGTTTCTCTGTAGCTTTCTCCTACAACCACTCCAAACTCTGGCTGGTGGAAGCCGGGCCTTTTAACTGTAACTGTTATTCTGAAAATTTAATGCTTGACCCAGAACCTTTCTTTTTTGCTTGCTAGTTTGTTTTTTGTTTATATGCTCATCCACTAAGCCTCTGACCCAGTAAAATTCCTAAGCTGGTCGCATAGTGTTCTTCAATAGGATTTCTCACTGTACAGTATTTTATGCCACATTGCTTTAAAAAATGTACGTGTGGGATGTGACAGTGATATTAATTTTGCTTTCCTCATTTTCATACATGAACTAAAGCCACTATTTTTTCTTAATTCTTTAAAGCCATACCAGAGCAACACCCAATTAGAAAGGAATTCTGACATCAAGAATACATGAATGAAATCATTGTGCAAATCAAGGTGCCATTTCCTATCTTTAAATACATTTATAATCTCATTAAGACCGGAAGCAAATCTATCTTTTAAAAAGACTTCAAGAAGATACTGTTGATCAATATTTTGACTTCTCTGAGAACAGACATATACAGAATTTCTAGCTGACAGTGTTAGAAGTCACTTATCTTACTATAGTATGTGTGAAAAAAATCACACTGAATCTTCCAATAAAAAAAGAGGATTGAAATTAGTCCGTTAGATGCTCACAGAGAGAAAAACATCAATATGAACAACAGCTTTCATCTTGATTTACTTTTCTTGAAATTGCAATTGCTAAAATAAAAAAATAGATCTGTTCCATCCAATTTAGAGGCTTTGCACCCCTGTCACTGGACCTCTGTATTTCAGGATATAATAGATTGACTTGCTGTCTAGGTTAGTGAATGAAAATAAATATTACAGGCTGCTTAAATATTTCCTTGAGCCCTTTCAGAAAGCAAGAGAAAGAGAGTAGAGAATTTATGATCATTATCAATTATTTTACTAAAGCTGACCGGAGGATGACAACTCTGTTTTGAAGCAACTTTAAAGGGTTTCAAAATTTGTTTTCTTTCTGTATTGGAACAGAAACAAAGCCACCTGCATATGAGTGTATGAAACCTGGTGAGAAACCCACCTTAAGGTCCCTTCTTTCCTTGATTCAGAGTAGCATTTTTCATCCCAGTGCTCTCTAATTCAGGCCAGCAGGCTACAAAGTCTGTCTGTCTTTATCTCTTTCTCTCTCCAATGAAAATGACATGGAAACCAAGTTTCTGGAAAACATTTTGGTTTCACTGAAACAGCATATTTCAGTGAAACTTGCTTTTGACGGAAATATTCTGATCCACTCTCCAGAAGAGTGCAAAGTTCTTTACTGAAGCATCATCTTCTTATAGGAGGATTTTTTCAGGTGTTCAGTATTATACAGGGTTGCCTGACAGCGAATGGATGATTAAACTTGGTCTTCTCAAGAGAAACTCTGGATAACCAAGAGTGTAGTACAGTAGACTTCCAATAATCCGGCACCTTTGGGACCTAGGCGGTGCCGGATTATCGGATATGCCGGAGTATTGGGAGGTACTCCGGCAGGGGGGCTCTGATGGGTCTGCTGGGACCCGCACTGAGTCCAGGGGGTGGGCGGGGAATGATGCGGCGAGGGGCGAACCCTCTGCTGTTTTGCAGGAAGGCGGGGGAAGCCCAGCGTCGCACCGAGAGTTTCCGGGAGAGGAGGGGAGCGGGTGCCCCACCCCCCAGACTGCAGGAGTTATCGCCGAGCAGGGGGGTGAGGGGCGGCACTGCGGGACCAACCCGGCAGCACCCCAGCTGCTCTGCTCTGCAGCTTCCCCAAGTCCGCAGCTTGTCAGTTTCAGCAGCGGCAGCGGCGGACTTGGGGAAGCGGCGTGGAGCAGAGCAGCTGGGGTGCTGCCAGGTTGGTCCCGCAGCACCACCCCTCATCTTCCTGCTCAGAGATAACAAAGTTTCATTCTGATATTAGTCAGAGCATGATTGAGTTTCAATTCTATTTTTCCTTTTAGCTGGATAAGAGTAATGAATAGATTCTTATCGAATAAATGGATATACAGTAAAACTCCAATTTTCTGGCATCCAGTGGTCCGGCACTCCCAATAATCCAGCACCAACTGGAACCCAGAAGTGCTCCGGCCAGCCAGACTATCGGGAGTGCCGGACCACTGGATGCCGGATAATTGGAGTTTTACTCTATTAAAGCCCATTTGGCTAAGGGCCTAATCCAATGCTTATTGAAGTCTTCACACAGACCTGAAAAAAACACTGACTCAGGGTCTATGTTTTTGTAGACATGAAATGGCACTATCCAGTTTTGGAGATGTCTATGTTTTTGAGGGATTTGCCATCATTTTTTACATAGGGTACGTGTGTATTTTCTGGAGTACGGCGAATTGCACATCCTGAGTGTAAGCAGAGTCTGAATGAGCTCTCCACTGACATCCAATGAAGACTTCAGGATCAGTCCATATTTTCATAAACACACCTTCTCTGCTAGGTATTTAGCAGGACTGCTTTGCCAAAATGATCAGATTTGTCTAGTATTGGGTTAAATAAAATAAAAACACATAGCCCCTTTCTGAAATCTTGCTAGTGGACGTAAGAATTTTAATGAAAACAAAAGAGGAAAATTAGTGTTTTTCATCAATGCACTATTAAAAACAGAGATTTTTTTTGTTGGATTTAATTGTAAATAATCAGCTACAGTATTTTTAGAAATATATTTTGAAGTTAAAGATTAATTATAATTCTCTGAAATTTCTTTACAAGAATGGCATGCACCCAGATTAATTAACTTTACTTCCTAAGAACTGGGAGTACTTCCAAACTTTGACTTGTATGATTACTATACTTCCACACAAAGTGTTACCTAAAACTGTGCTTGGGTTAAATGATGTCAGACATCATTATGTAAGTTAAGTTAAGTTAGGTAAGTTAAGTTTAAACAAAAATAAATCTCCAGGATGGTTCCATAAATTCCCACACCATGTATCTGTCTGATTAGGCTCACCAATTGAATGCTATTGGGACTAACCTAATTGGTTAAAGAAAGAAAGAGAGATCTTATTGCCTCTATAAATCCATGGCATGCCCACATCTTGAATACTGCATGCAGACGTGGTCAGTACATCTAAAAAAAAAGATATCTCAGCACTGGAAAAAGTTCAGAAAAGGGCAATAAAATCATTACGAGTATGGAACAGCTGCCTTTTGAAGAAAGAATTGTAAGACTGGAACTTTTCAGCTTGGAAAAGAGATGACTAAGCAGGGATATGATAGATGTTTATAAAATGACTGGTATGGAGAAAATAAAGGAAAATTATTTCCTTGTTCCCATAACAAAAAATGAAACAAAGGAAGTATTTATTCATACAACGATAGTGAACCTGTGGAACTCCTTGCCAGACGATGTTGTGAAGACTGGGACTTTAACAGGGTTCAAAAAGAACTAGGTACATTCATGGAGGATAGATCCATCAATGGCTATTAGCCAGGATGGGCAGGAATGGTGTCCCTAGCCTCTGTCAGAAACTGGATGACAGGGGATGTATCACTGATGATTACCTGTTCTGTTCATTCCTCTGGGGCACCTGGCTTTGGCCACTGTCAGAGGACAGGATACTGGGCTAAATGGACCTATGGTCTGACATGGTGTGGCTGTTCTTATGGAATAAAACACATTGTTAGGAAGATAGTAGCATCTAGAAGCCACTCTCAGTATTGGGACGCCATTGTGCTAGCTACCATATGAACACATAGTAAGAGTCCCTGTGAGAAACAGCCCATATTCTATATAGACAAGGATATCAAAGGTGGAGGAGAACAGGATAGAACCTACCAAAAGAGCATTGGGGATTCAGAGACAGAGAGATTAAGTGACTTGCCCAAGATCTCACAATCAGTCTGTTGCAGAGATGGGAAATGAATTTGATGGCCTGAGTAGATCTGAGAAAAAAACTCCCTTTCCTGAAAAATGCAGGTTCAGGAGGGCGAAAACATTTCATGAATTCATATTGAATCTCTCAAATTATTTTATTTGAAACTCCTACTGCCGCCTCCAGTCTGCAAAATATCAGAAAAGTCAAAATATTTTGGTTTTTTTGGCATTTTCAAAATGAAATGTTTCCATTTTCATTTGAAATTTGCTTCAGTTTTATTTAAAATTTAAACTAAAAAATGAAAAATATTTTATTTCAGTTCTAATGAAAGGTTTCAGATCAAACCAACATGATTTTAACATGCAGCTGTATTCTGATTCCCTGTCTAGGGCCTAACCTGAAGGTGAACATATCATTTTAAACACTATCACATTCTATTTTCTGTGATGCTCATTGTCCATGAGTATTCCACTGTAGTTCCACAGGTGTTAAGAAAAGAAACAAAGAGCCCATATTATACTTTTGCTTAACTTGAAACAGCTGTTTTACTGTTAGGCACATAGTATATTTGAACCAAGTCTTCTACCTTTAGGTATAAAATTCTGTAATGAAAGTTTTATGGTAGAAATGGGACAGAGAATTTCCCAATAAATTACCTGTCTAGAACAGCAACATTTATGACGCAATCCACAAAGCAACATATTTTATTGCCTGTACTGTCTTTGATATTTTGAATGCCATTCACAGTATTCACCTCATTTATACCTCAGCGTATGTTTTGTTTGATCATTATGAAATGTTTTGTGCATGCTGCTTGATGCTCATGATTATTGGATTTAGCATCTGTAGCGCAGCTAGTGGCGATGATTAGTTACATTTTCCCTGTAGAGGTAAAGAAAAGGAAGGCAGAAATGGACAATTCGGTAAGATACTAGAATGCTTTTGCAAACAAATCCAGTAGGAGCTATATTTGTAGTCTGAAGAGTAGGTAGGAAATGTATATGCATAACCAAGGAGACATGACCTGGGTCAGATGCCAAAGACTGTATGATGGGGAAATATTGCCTGGAATAAATAAGACTCCCTAATGAAGGAAGGCAACAAACTATCTATTCCAAAAAAAGAAGAGAGCTGGAAACAAGCTTTTAAAATAAATGGAAATGGACCCACCTGATTAGGATTGGAGTCTACTGCATAGATTCCAACATATACAATTGCCTTATGGGAGGAAGTGTGACCTAGTGAGAACCTCCACCCTCCCCAAAAGACAATCAATGAATGACTGCTGTGGACTTTTTCTTAGGAGTGAGTTATGATCCTACACTTAAGAGAAAGAGAGAGAGAGAGAGACACACACACAGACAGACAGACAGACCGACCTACCGACCTGTTCTTGGCCTAATCCAGGTTGAACCAAGAGCAAATTAGCCCCAGCTAACTATCACTGCTAGACAAGGAAATAGAGGAATTCAATTTGGATAGTTTAGAATCTTAACCAGCAAAATGATTTCTTCATTCCTGCCCATTTTATAGAAGAAAACATTAGTTTCATGTATTATTTGTGCTCTACATCCACGTTCCACACACAGCCCCCCAAGCTTTACACAACATAAAGAATCCCCCCCCCCCCCCAGACACACACAGACTTCTTGGCTCTCTTAGTGCAGAATCCAGAAACTGACTAGGAGTGGAGCTTCAACTGTTTTCTCGAGTTGGTTCCTCCCATTCAGGAATAAAGCCCTTGACTGGAGCAGTGGGGAAAAGCTCCCCTTTACGGTTTTTATTTTATAGATACAAAAAGGATAAGTCTCCTAGACTAATAATATGATCTTTGTACCTTACCTAGATATCACACATTCTTTAAATACAACTAAAATATACACCATAACATTTCTGAGAGTAAAGATTCTCTGTTTAGGGCATGTATTTATCTAGGAAGCCTGGAATTCACTAACAAGCCCAGTTAATATAAGAACTCCTAAGGATCTGTCCAAAATTCCCAAAGCAAGCCAAACATTTTGAGATGAACTTGAATAAATGTAACAAACTTATATTTCTCCTTCTTCCATTAAATTTTCAGTTTAGATTGGCTCTTGGCTTTGATGGGTGCAGCTTGAATCATAATTAGTAATATTCCATGACAGTTCTCATGTTACAGGTTGGAGCTCCCTAGTCTGGAACCCTTGGGACCTGAGTCGTCCCGGATGAGGGAATTTGCTGGACCAGGAAACATCCCCTGTCACCAGCCCCCTCAACCTTCTGCCCTTCCCTGTCTCTGGCTCTTTTGGCCCTGCTGTTAGCTGGGCTGCACAGCTGCCCCAGTCCCGCCATAACTGCTGCTTCAGCCGGCATGGCAGCACACAGCCCTGGCTCTGCTGCCAGGGCGCTAACCCCACTGCTGGTTGGCACACAGCATCCGATCGGGCTGCTGACCTGCCACGGCTCCGGATGATTTGCCTCAGCCCCAACTTTGCTGCCACAGCCTCAAACAGGCTTCCCCTGCAGGGCTGCCATGGCCAGGCTGCCTCAGCTCTGTCTCCACTGCTGGGCTGGCATGTAGCCCCCATCGGATTGCCACAGCACAACCCCACTGCCAAGTCAGGATGCCTGGGCTGCCCCAGCCCCAGCTGGGTTGCCAGGCTGCCCCTGCCCACTAACATGGTCCCACTACTGCCACCGGGCTGCTGATGCCTGGCCCCACTGCCACTAGCCTTGCCATGCCTGGGGCTTTCAGCTGCTGGCCCTCCTGTCCCGGGGCTCTCTCGCTGAGCAATATCTGTGGTCCAGACAAGAGTGTCCCGGTTTAGGGAGGTGCAAACTGTACTTCTGGTCAATGTCAGGTAGTATAAAAAAAATCACAACTTCAGCAGAAGACCAGAATTTTGCAGATTTAGATAGTTTGGAAGATGGAAACAGTCAAATTTTGAATCTGAAAGCAAATTGAAATACTTCAAGATCACTAATCATTAGCCATGAAAGACTTGAAAAATAGCTCATGAGCACTTCAGTGAGATGCACAATGGAAAACGCTGCTGGTCAATGAAAGACCACTTCCATCCATACACAACTAGTATATATGAAGGGTTCAGAGCTTCTTTTAACATTTCCCAGATGGTCATTTGGTTCTGTTTGTACAGATAGTGACACATTTTTATCTCTCTACAAACATGTCAGATACCAACATGAAAAAGTGTAATATTTATGGTGTTGTGCTGTTCAGAGTTGTAATAATACCAGTACTTTTGAAGGTAATGAGCCTTAGTAATAAGATTAGTCAGCGTCACAGTGGATAATGCGTTTTCACTGCTGATTCTCTCAGCCTATTGAGATGGGCATGCAGCCACCATAAAGACTTAGACTTCTTTTCAAAGAGCCCAAACTGTAGAGCAGCAATGCTGTGCTTTGTCACCCACCTATTTCAACTGAACAGGCTGCGAAAGAAGAAATGTAAGCAATAAAAGGAAACTTTCCTGGACAGTAGGATGTTAAACTGCAAATCCCTGCTCCATGTCAGACAGACAGGGGGATCTCCCACTTCTCAGGTGAGCACCCTACCTACTAAGCTGAAAGTCATAGGGGAGCAGGAGGAGCATTACTTCATGCTTCTCTTTTATGAATTGAGCCGAAGTTCCCCCATGACTCTAGCTGGAAAAGCTTCCTTGCTTGAAATGACTCAATAAGTAAACTACATGTTTGAAAAATTTCACCAAGATCTACTGAGAACTAATGATAAACTTGATGCAGTAAAACAAAGGGAGCACATGGAAGATTTCAAGTGGGAGGGGGCTTGATTCTGTTTCAGCAACAAGAAAACAGTATTTTAGCATCTCCATTATGCATGGATAAGAGAAAGATTATGTGGGTTTTGAGGGAATAAAAAGAGGCAGGTTAAACTAATGAAGGAAGGATGCAAAAGACGACTTGGATAAGATCTTAGGTTTCAAAGTAGAAGACGATAAGTAAGGAACTTAGCAAAGATATGGAGGAATAAGCAACAACATTTGAACATCCCCTGGATTCATGAGGCAGCAGAGGGATCAAAGGGAATCCCTGGTCACAATTCTTGATAACGCAAAAGATGATGGCTGTGACACAGAAGAGTTGATGCACAGAGAATCTCCTATTCTTTGTAAACTAACAAACTTCGAAATAAAGCCTTAGTTCAAAATACCTGTTAAACCTCATTGCAGGAGGAATAACAGGTATTTCAAACTAGGGCATCATTTTGAACACCCGTTTCACTGCCACGTGTAGACATGGGCAGTGATTCCGGGCTTGTCAATTTCAAAAAATGGCGCCCGGCCGGGAAGATGCAAATCAAGCTCGGGATATTTAGATCCCGGGCTTGATTTGCAATTTTGAATGCTTACATTTGCAGCCCTATTTCAAATTAGGCTTCAAGTGTAGACATACCCTAATAGATTTATTTGGGCATAAGCTTTCCTGGGCAAAACCACTTTGTCAGATGCATTATCTACAGAAAGTTGGTAGTTAAGTCCTGAATCATAATCATTGTGGGATGAATGTAGGGGTAATATGTAAGGACAATGTAGTTATAACGGAACCTCAGAGTTAAATATTTCAGGAAAAGAGGTTGTTTGTAGCTCTAAAATATTTGTAACTGAATAAAATATTATGATGGTTCTTTCAAAAGTTTACAAGTGAACATTGACTTAATACCGTTTTGAAATTTTACTATACAGAAGAAAAATGCTGCTTTTAACCATCTTACTTTAAATGAAACAAGCACAGAAATAATTTCCTTACCTTGCCAAATCTGTTTTGAACTTTTCCTTTATTTATAGTAGTTTACATTTAGCAAAATACTGTACGTCAGTTTTAAGTAATTTTTCTTGCTTCCTTTAATGTTCATTTTCTATGAAAAAAATGCTAGCAGAGAAGCTCACTAATTTAACTCTCCATTCAAATAGCACTAAGAAACTCTGAAGCAAAATGTACCAGCACTAGTTTTATTAAGATTTGAAAGAAAAAGAATGTATCCAATCTTAACTTTCCTGCTTAAATACTACAGAATAAACTATATAGTTTTGAAAAAAAAAAATCTGTGGTACTCTGCTTGAGATTGCTAACATACTTTATTGCTGACAAGGTGCATGGCTCTGAAGCATCATTATGTTCACTGGTGTGGCTTCAGGCTGTTGTTCAAACCACTGAACACAGATATCGGAAGCACACTTCTGCTTGCATGTGTGGGATCTTCCTGGCGTTCTCTCCTGCCTCACTGATTCTCTCCCTCCACCCAGAGTGGAATCTGGCTGCCAATGCTAGTTGGGGGAGGGGGAAGAGGACATACCAACTTAATGGAGAAGACCCAGTTGCTGTCACTGCCAAGGGGATGCCACATGCTGAGCTCCCCCTCCCCCCTCCCTCTTCCCCATCCCATCCCTTTCTCTTCCCCTACTCTATCCTAGTGGTTTTCAAACTTTTTTCTCATGCCCCAGTTGAAAAAAAATTGTTGATGCCCACGACCCAACATAATTTGACTAGAGTGCGGACTCCAGGCGGGGCAGAGGATGTGAGCTTTGGAGTGAAGGAGAGGGCCCTAGCTTTGGGGGTGGTCAGGGCTGGGGTAGCTTACCTCAAGCAGCTCCGAGTCAGTGGTGCAGCAGGGGTGCTAAGGCAGATGCAGCCAGCAGCAGGCGGGACCAATGGGACTGTGGAGCTAATGCATGGGGCAGGGGTGCATGGAGCCCTGTGTACAATTTCCCCCTCCCCTATTGCCAGATGCTTCTAGGGCATAGCACAGTCTCTGGTGCCAGGACAGGCATGCAGCCTGCCAGCCAGGTAGCCCGACTGGTCACCTGATCCCTCTGCAGCAATGAGACCCAGTGCCTGACATTCCACGACCCAGTACTGGGTTGCAACCCAAAGTTTGAAAAACACTGCTCTATCCCACCCGCCTTCTTTCTCCTACCTCGCCTCCTACCCCTATATGCCCTGCCCCCTGCCACATAGTGCTGCTCCCACTACCACTGATGCCACCAAATTTTCTGTCACACCCCGAATGACATATGTTTCCCCAACATATGTGGTAGAGTAGACACGGAGGGGTGAATTGTTGTTCTGTGATATTCAATCCCTGACTACTGGCTACTGAGACACAGCTGCTCCTCTGCCCCCAACGAAGCAGTGTGCCCCCGTTTGAGTTTTATCTAAAGTCACTGCTCCTGTAAACCACACGCAGCATTGTGAGCACTTACAATAAAACAAGAAGTAGGTTTATTTCAGAAAGAATTAAAATGTAACAAACCCAGAGAGGATGGTTTTATTTTCTGTTTTAACCATTTGTTGCCGCCATTCTCTCTGGTTTCTTAGTTTCATTTTAATTCTTTCTTAAATACATCTACTTTTGTTTTATTATATGTGCTCGCAATGCTGTGTGGTTTATAGGAACAGTGATTTCAGATAAAACTCAAAATGGGGGCACACTGCTTCTTTGGGAAAAGAGGATTGTGGATTTCTGAGAGGAGCCAGTGTCAGGGGTGGGAAACCAAAGAGCAATTCAAAGGGACTTGGAGGCACATATTATTAAATGGTACGGCAAAGACCAGGATGGCATAGCCAAGAGGAGAATGCCTGAGTGACTGAGAGCCTAGTGGCAGTGGGGACTTAAGATTTCATTACACTGAAGACAGCGAGTAGCAAGGTGACGGAGTCCTGAGAGCCATAAGAACTGTCATAATATTGGTGCCTCAACTGACTGGACAGTGTATCCAACAATCCCAACTGTGACAGGATTTCAATCCCTTTTCTTCAGGGTTATTCCCAAATCAAGGCAGTTCAGCATAAATCCAAGAGATAAACCTGGGGTCTCCTTACAAGTGACTTCCGTGTTCCTGCAGATATAACTATTCACTGAGCTATGTGCCAGCCTTTTATCAGAGGATCAGATAGTCTCTCAGACTACCAACTGATCCCTGGCCTATGTCCCATCACTTGAGAGGCAGCTAATCAGTCACTCATGGCAGTAATTCCAGCTCCCTAACAGAGGCATCCCATCCTCTGACAAATGGTATTGTCAACAATGACAGAGAATGGAGCGTGGAGCGGGTTGACTTTTCATTTTTATACCACAAACCTCAGCAAATGGAGTTTAAGTGAAATACATTTCACACTGAAAAACTTTGTCTGAATCCCAAAATCAATTATTCAAGCATTTTGATTTGTTGTATAAAAAAGCTTTAATTACATGGTTGTATTTTTTTCCCCACTGTATGGTACATATTCAACACTTTGTGCTATTTTAGAATATAAACATGTATCACCGTGATCTTTTCACAAAGGGATACTTTGGGAGTGGTGTACAAGATCTTATATTAAGGTTCCATTTATAAATGATTTATGAAGGGTAATAAATGATTAATAGAGGATATAAGCATCTTACAGATATGAGAATCAGATGTTACAGCAGAGTCTAAAATCATAATACTAAATAATATTGCCTAGCACTTAGATAGTACTTTTCATCAGTAGATCTCAAAGTACTTTACAAAAGAGGTCAGTATCCTCAGTCAGTGTTATAGAGGGTAAAAACCAACTGGCCTCTTTTCTATAACAATTGATTCACTGTTTGTAAAACAACTGTAACCAATTATTAACCCTATATGAACTATTTATAAATGAAACCTTAATATACAATGTCACTAGATTTTCTGCCCTAAATTAGTTTATAGTATGGAACAATTAATGAATTGTATTCTAGAGTTTGTATGCTTTTCTATGAGATATCCACAACTGTTGGAGATAGGATACCAATCTAGATGGACTATTAGTCTGTTCTGGAATGACAGATCTAATGTACCTATGGTTTACCTGATTTGTTGCACACAGATAATTACATAGACATCTATTCCACCCTTGGTGTCAGATGCCAATAATTTGGATTTTCTCATACTTCAAACAAACCAAAAAAAAAGTGGCAAGACAAGACACTGTTTCCAAGTAAGTGACAAATGGTTATCTCCGCTGACTTTCTGTGCACATGCTGGGAAACAGGTCAACAACAGATGTCTAAAGGCAAATGGAGAGATGGGATGGGTAGATGGAGAATAAATACAGCCTAAATGAACAATTTATATGTATTGACAATGATTGGGGGAATTGTCTTTGTCACATGGGGAATTAACGTGAACAAGTACCATTAGATACTACCATTAAGACCCCACTTTTCACTTGACATTTTTGCCCCTGAGGAGCTTAAAACTTTCATCATGGGCACTTAGCAACATGCTAGGTCTCACTAACCTTGGCAGCATTAAAGAGGTCACACGGATGAACAAGTTTTGAACTATTTTCCCACACAAGACCCCCTCTAACATCCTGTCTGTTTCTCCTTTCTCTACATCTAGCTTTCCTTCAAAATTCATTTACTGAGATCAGTGAAGGGCAGACTCATACATTCTACCTTCATAGACAAGCTCCACCTTTCTCGTCTGGGGTGAAAAAAGACACAGGATCAAGAGTGCTTCTAAAGATCAATATCACAGAGCTTCCGACAGACATTTCACTTTTTAGGAAGAAGCAGGAGGTTGGGCAGAATTACCCCCTATTTTGACAGGCAAAGATAAAGGATCAAATTCTGCTCTCAGCTATATCATTGCAGCCTCATTGACTTCAGTATTTCAGGTTTATGAAGGGGAACTCTACTAAAATACGCTGTATCTCTGCTCACAGATAACAGGTCTACAAAGGAAAAAGTCGTGGTTTACAAAGTAGCATTCAAGTATTTATGACACAATCTACTATATGTTTGAGAGAGTCTGTGTGTCTGTCCGTCTGTCTGTTCAAGGACTCCTCTTGAACAGTAAGAGCTAGGATCACCATATTTGGTATGCAGCTTCCTCTTATAATAACTTAAAGCAAGGAAAGGCTTTGTCATGCAGGTTGAGCTTAAGTTCCACCTACCCGTCCACACACACAGGAATGCATAAAGCCATACAGAAAAGAGACAGAATCACCAGGCAGAGGAAAGAGGCTGGCTGGGGGTGTGCCCCTGCCCAGGGCTGACTGGGGGTGTGCCCAGCCCTGTCCAGGACTGCCCCATCTACAAGCCTCTCACCCCCCCAGGCACCCTTTAGGGAGGGGGTGTGCATGCTGGGGAGTGACGCTCTCCCCTCATTCATACGGGAACATTCCTGGTTGCTCCCTTTCATCAGAGAGCGAGGGGAAAGTGCAGAGTTAGTGAGTGGCTCCTCAGTCTGGCTGGAGTGTGCAGGGGGCAGATGAACCTGGACATGCACCCCTCCTCCACCTGTGCCTGCTGGAGCTGCAGCAGCCATGGAGAAGTGCTTCTCACCTGGCCCCAACCTGCTGCAGCGAGAGAGGGCTGGGGTAGTCCTCTGTCCCCAGGGCAGCCTGCATACTGAACCCCTCATCCCCTGCCCCATTCCAGAGCAATGCTTTAAATGAAGAAAACCAAAAATTGTGTTAAGGACCTGAGCAATACCGGGTAAATCTTCTAGTTGTTTATATTACAGCATCTCCTCCAGATCCCAGGAAGGGAGCTGTGACCCCACTGTGATAGGCACTTGAACCCACAATCTCTGCTACAAAGAGATTACTATTTATGTAAGTAATCACAACAGGGGGCATTAACAAACAGATTGGGAATCATTAGGTACCATTGGGGTGACTATAAGCAGCAGTCACAGCATACTAACTGCCTGACCACAGTTAATTTTCCCATTCTCTAGCAATTCCAAAATAATTAAAGTGAATTATTTTGACCTAACAAATTTAATTTACCTTTTGGTTATTTTGACGGAAGTAGCCAAAGACAACTAGAGTCACAAAATACTGAGAAACTGCAGGTTTAGACAACCTCCTTTATCATCTTTAGCCTAATGAGTAGGGTACTTTCTCGGGATGTGAAAGACCAGTCCTACCTTTGTCTAATGTGGATAAATGAATGTGAACTTGTGTCTCTTATATATTGTAGTGCCCTAAATTACTGAGGGAGGCATTTTTCAATATCTCTTAGGGCACACCTACATGAGGAAACAATTTTGAAATAACTAACATTGATTTAACTCCCCAAATAACAAAATCAAAATAGCATGTCCTCACTACGGGAAGCCTCGAAATTAGTCAGAAGCTGGCTCCATTAATGTGGACATGCTACCTTGATGTAGAGCCCTAGGAAACTCTGGGGAGTAAATAGTTTGAATTACTCCGGGGAGTAGCTATTTCAAAATAGCAACATCAGAGCATCCATACTAACACTATTTCGAAATAACTATTTTGAAATTAGCATTATTCCCTGAGGAAAGCAGAAGTACAGATTTCAAAATAAGCAGCCTATTATTTTGAAATAACATGCTAGTTAATGTATATGTTCCACTTATTAATTCAACCAAAGGGGGGAAAGGGTATTTTGAAATAAAGCCCTAGTGTAGACCAGGGCTTATTGAAGCTATTTCACTTTTTCTAAGTAATTAAAAATGGTCTTTGGAACTATAGGCTCCTACACCCTGAGGGTATGTCTACACTACAGCACTATTTCGAATTAACTTATTTTGAATTAGTTAATTCGAAATAAGCTAATTCGAAATAACGCATCTAGACACAAAAACTAATTTGAAATAGCATTTTTCTAATTCGAAATAGCACATCCACATTGAGTGGACCCTGAATCGAAGGTAAGGCTGGCCGGAACCAGTGCCAGCAGGGCATCAGGGTCGGACTTAGTGTGTGGGGCTGCTGCCTCAGGCTAGCCGAGGTCTGTGCTTAAAGGGACCCGACCCCCCCCATCCCGGACAGACAGTTCTCAGGTTTCTCTGCTTGCTGGTCTACCTCGCTGAGGGACAGCAAAGCATTTGTGTCTAGGAGTGCTCTGCTTGCCCTCACTCGGGGCACCACGGCACTCTGCAACATGGAACCAGACCTGCCCCTGGGGACTCTGCTGTGTCTCATGGACATGTTGCCAGCAGCCTGGCTGCACTGTCTGCAGGCTGCCATCCAGGAGGACCATCGAGGGGTTGTCAGGATCCAGGGGGCCCTGCAGGAGAGCTTCCATCTTGAGGAGCGCTAACAATCTCCCCGGTCTGCCCCACTGGGGGCTTGTGCCCCATTCCTCCCTCTCGTCCTTCCACTTACCCTTCCCTAGCCCCCACTTCCTGATGTCAAATAAAATACACGTATTTTCAAAAATAGAAACTGTCTTTATTTAACAAAACTGGGGGGGATGAACCTGTGGGGAGACAGGGGAAAGGAGGCGGGAGAGGGGAGGGGGAAAACTGGGAGGAGGGAACTGGAAAAGGGAAGCTAGGGGAAGAAGGGGGAGGGGAAGCTCAGCGCTCAGGGGTGGGGGGTCTTGCCGGGCCAACTGCCTCCCAGCACCGCGGGGGAGGGGGATTTGGCGTCCCTGGGGGGATGGGGAGGAGGGTGCGGAGGTTGAGGAGGAAGAGGTGGGAGGGGGGGCAGGAGTGGAAGGAGGAACAGTAGCTGGGGGGGCAGCAGGCGCAGGACCGGCACGGGGCAGCACGCTCTGCACCAGGGCCTGCAGATGGTGACAGATGGCACGACCCTGGGCAAGCAGCTCCCACTGGAACTCCCGGTTGTCCTGCGCCTGCTGCTCCATGATCCGGGTCTGGGCTCGCAGGGCCTGCAGGTGCTGTTCTCTGTACCCCTGCCCCGTGGTGGTGGTCCTGCTGAGGCATGTCCCAGGCGGGGTGGTGCACGCTGCATGAGCAGCTGGTGCGGCTGTAGAGAAAGAAGAGAAGTGGTCAGTTGTCCCTGGGGACACAGTGGATGATGCCCAGCCCCGCCTGTGAGGTGAGGGCGACTGTGCCCTGCACTGTCAGAGCCGATGTGCTTGCACAGAGGCCATGGTTGGCATGTCCGGCTCTGCCTGGGAGTGGGAAATGCCCCGAGACCACATCCATGCCCCTGTGCTGTGTATAGTGCGGCCGGGGCGGGGGGAGATGTCCCCTGCCCCTGTGTAGAGGGGGTGTGTGAAGGGAGGGTGCCCTGCTGTGTCCCACCCCGAGGTCGGGAGCGTGTCCGGTCTCTTCCCACACACGTGTGGCTATTGGGCCACGGCCCCTGTGTGGCACACAGCTGGAGCCACCTGCCCAAGGGTGGCACGGCACGTGCCTGCACGTGCACAGGTGGCTGCGTGATCCATGGGAGGCATGGCCCACATGCACGGTCCCTGGTCTTCCTCCCCGCCTCTCCCCCGGGAAGGGGACAGTGCTGGCACTTACCTGGTATGGCCTCCCCAGACGGCCCTGCCAACTCCGGTGCTGGGACAGCTGGTGGTGGCCCCTCTGCTGTGCCCGGGTCAGGGCCCTCAGCTTCCGGCTCGCTGCCTTCGGGGCTGGTACGGCCCGCCCTGCCCCCCAGGACTCGGTTGAGAGAGGGGAAGTAGGGGCAGGTGGCAGCCCCTGCTATGGCACCGCCCCTGGTGGCCCTGGCGTACTCCTGCTGCAACTGTTTAATTTTGAGGCACACCTGCTACTGGGTGCACCTGTGTCCCTTGCAGGCCATGGTGGCCGCTATGTGGCTGTAGACGGCCGCGTTCCTCTGCCTAGTGTAGATATCATGGACTTTGGGGGCCTGCCCCCAAACCTCAATGAGGTCCATGATCTCCGCACTAGTCCAGACGGGCGCGCGCCATCTACAGCCCCTGGCTGGCCCCTGGGTGCTGTGGGATTGGGCAGGGGATGGCTGGCTGCCACTGTCTGTCATTGTGCGGCCACTGGGTGAGGGTCTGCGGCTGCTGGCAGGCCTGGCTCTGGCATGTGCCCAGTGGCCAGACTCTACCGCTTTAAGGGCCCTGGGGCTGGGGGAGAGGAGAAGAGTTTTCCTGGTTTGGCCCAGAGTGGCCACCAAGGAAAACTGGGAAGGGCTGGAGGCCCCCTAATTCGAAATAAGTGTCTACACAGAACTTATTTCGAATTAGCTATTTCGAATTTGGTGTTATTCCCCGTAGAATGAGGTTTACCAAATTCGAAATAAGGGCTCCACTATTTCAAATTTATTTCGAAATAGCGGTTTGGCTGTGTAGATGCTATTAAAGTTAATTCGAAATAACTGCTGTTATTTCAAATTAACTTTGTAGTGTAGACATACCTTGGGTGCCTTAACCTCCAAGGCTATAGGCTCATTCTCACCCTTTTGTCCGGCCCAAAGATGGTTCATAGTCATTTTGATTTTTTTTTCACTTCACTTGTAGCCAATTGGCAAACTTGGCACAAACTGACAGTTCTAGTATAGTTGTAGTGCAGGTGTAGCCATGTCCATCCCACTCACCTTTCTCTGTAAAGAGTTTTGATATCAACTGAACGTGTATTTTCCAATAAATAAATCCTACTACTCACACTTGTCTATGTCATGCCAGGAAACCCATGCTATTCTTTTTTTTCCTGAATGAGTATTTCAATGCCATCTTATAACAGCACAAAGCCACCACCCCATTACTTGCAAACAGTGAGTTAACTTCCACACTGAACTGTCCTGCAAATTTCATTTCACATTTGGGAGATTTTCACAGAGGTCAAGCAGAACTATAATCACAGGTTTCCAGAGACGGTTAGGAAGGTAAAAGGGTAGGATAAGATGACAGAGCTGGAGGCCCAATGGGGAACTTAGCGCTAACCCACAGTGGCTCACTAAAACCAGTTCCCTGTTTCCTGGAAAGAAGAAAGCCACAGGGAATTAAGAAGAGAGGCAGAGTTCTGGTACTATCAGCTGAAGTGCTGGAGTATTTTTCTTTTAGTTCCTGGGGGGCCTTTTCATTTTGCCTTTTGTTTATGTTTTTTAAAAAGTATTTCCTTATTACAACCCAGTGAATAAAAGGGAAAATCTCTTTTGTGAAGAGCTGTTTTCTTGCTACTAAAACAACTTGTACCCTCCACTAGTTTATGCTATCTCCCCCGCCCCAATACAAATGAAGAAAATAATGCTAGAGGCAGCCTAGCATGCAAGAGCAACCCTACAATAATAAACCACAGTGCAGAAGATGGAACAAAACTATTTCAGGCAGGAAGAAAATGGAAGTTTCATGTATCCAAAGATATATGTATAAATAGCACCAAGAGAAAATGTTTTTAAAAACATTGGAAAAGGCCTTCTTGGCATCAGCTAATGGGTATAAATCTAACTTACTATTTAGAATAAATCTTTAAACAATCATGAACCAAATGAAGTAGCCATGCTTGAGTTACTTGAAATACATATTTGATAATATCAGCTATGTTTTCAGAAGGCAGCCAGGTGGGGCGGAGCCAAATCCTTCATCAAACATCAATCAGCTAATTATTCTGCCTAGCTGCACAATCATTTCCTCTAATGAGCGTTTGTAATTGTCACTCATGATGACTTTACACATCCTTGCTGATTAGTATTGGAGAGAAACATCTCTGTAACCTGCTGCTTCCAAAGTTCATCTTCCTCCATTGTGAAAAGTCTTTCGCCTTTCACATGTTCTAATTGATTGTGAAGCTGTTAGGTTTGCTTATTTATTGCTGGTAAGTCTAGCACACATGCACACACAAAAAAAATCACTCTCCATTAGGATATTATTTCCGTTTCAATAAAGAAGCACAGTAAGCAGAAATCTGTTTTATCTTTCCAAATATATGACTGTACATAATGTGTTTCCACAAAGTAAGCACAGCAAATTCACAGTGTGGCCTAGAATGAATCTCTTTATCAGCTGGGTTTTGACTTAATCTGGCAAAATTTAAAATGACAATTTTAAAATAAAGCATGATTTTCATTAAAAGGAAGATAAAATCACAAAATGCAGGCCATTCCTCAGTTCTGACGTAATAGAACTAGTTTGAAAAAAGAGCTAATGCTTTTCAATGAATGCTAGATGGATTTTTATCTTTCCTTGCCCACATATCCTCCAAACAATCTATATTGTTGTTTTTTAGATAAAAACAGTCTATGGCTATTTCTAGGTAAAAATATGTGTACTTTTTCATTCAACTACAGGCATAGAGACAAAAATAAAAAGACTTGCTCAGTCTTATACTGTAATACATTACTTGCAGATCTTTTCATTTATTGTAAGTGTAAGCGTTCTTAAATATATAGTTTCATTTTTAAACAAAATAACAAAATAGACAAATCACACTGATGTCTCAATATTCTAGATCTGCTATAGTTACAGTAAGTTTCAGTATTATTTGTCAGTAAAAAAGATTTTTTTAGGGGTTTTTTTTTTCGGCTTGTTCACTTTCTGCATTTGACAGAGCTTTGTTACCATCATTTTCATTTTTTTTAGTAGAGCAGTTAAGATTTGATCCTGCGAATACTTACACACATGCTTCACTGTACTCAGATGTGTATTATGAAGAATGTGTGTTAGTCTTGGAATGAAATGCTTTAAAAAAATAAAAATAAAAAGACCACATGAACCAGGGGAGCAGAAAAGCTTTACAAAACCTTTGTTTTTCTGAGAAGTTTTTTCTTTTTCCCTTTTTTTTTTTAAAGATTCAAGACATTATTCAAGATATTAATTTCTTTGATATATTTTCAAAAACTGTAATCAATTATAATTAACGAGTATTCCTGATGCACCTTAGAGACTAACAAAAATAATATATAGTATTATTTCAGATGAGGAAGTAGGATTTGACCACGAAAACTCCTGATACTATATTTGTTAGTCTCTAAGGTTAGTTTCTAAGGGCATGGCTACACTGAATGGCTACTTTGGGATACTGGAGGTATCCCGAAATAGCTATCCCGCATCTACACAAGCCACCTGTTATTTCAAAATATTTTTCAATATGGCTATTTCACCATTCTGGTAAACCTTGTTGTACAAGGCATAAGGGACGGTCTGAAATAGTGTGTTATTTAGAAATTTGGCGCGGTGTAGATGTGCCAAATTTCAAAATAAGCTATTTCAAAATAGATTCAAAATTTGCATAGTGCAAATTGCATATCTTATTTTGGGTTTAGTGTGTTGGGGAGACACACCCTAAGGTGCTACAGGACTACTTGTTTTTTTAAAGTTGCAAACTAACACAGCTACCCTTCTGAGACCCTTTTTTAGTTCACCTAAAAAAATCAAATTGATAGAATCTCTGTAAATGGTCTATTTCAAAGTCATACCTACAGAAACAGAATGACATGTTTAAAAGAGTGCATAAAGAGACCAATATGACAGCATATAGAGACACACTTAGCTGTGGGCCAAAATACTGAATCCTCTGTTCTCCTTGATTTAAATGCAAGTTTGTCTGTGGAAGAGCTGCATTTAAAAAAAAAAAAAAGTGCCTTGCTGCTGCAAGTTACTCCATACAGATTGACCCTCAATATTTGTTCAGACACACACTGAAAAGCAGAACCATTTGCAGGATAGGCGATTGTGTAAGATTAAAAAAAAAAAAAGCATAAATGCATTTTTTAAAATTACTTTGAATTGCAGATTATTCAAAGATGGTTTAAAAAGTATTCTGTATGCCATTGTTAATGCTTCAGATCATATTTGGGTTTTTGCTTGAATTCTGCAGAGGTTTCAATGGGAAAATCTTCAATATTATATTTTTCCCCTCAACCCTTTTCCTAGAATTTGTTAAGACAGTTCTACTCACACAATTAGTATAGCGATGTTGTGCAAAGCAGACATTTGATTTTAAGCATGTCAGTGGGATGACTCGTGTGCTTATACTGTAGGAAGTATTCAAGTGCTTTTCAGGATAAGGGCCTTACAGAGGCTGTTCTAAACATTCCTTGGCAGCCATAGGACTGTGACAAAAAATATGGCATAACTGTGTGTAATCATCAGAGAGGAGCATTGAGTTAATTATGTATTAAATTATACTAAGAAGCAGACAGTCAGTTGTATAATTGATGTTTTCTAGCATAGACAGTTTCAAGTTCTGATGGTTTTAAAGTCCTTGTGATGTTAGGGGAAAAAAGCTTTGGATTATCACAAGTTAGTATCTTACCTAACCATATGAAGGGTCTCATTGCTACAAGCTTCAGGGGGAAACAAAAACATTACTCACAGATTTTTTTAAAAATTTCTCAGACATCTACTCCTATTCTATATTCATTTGGAAGTGTTGAACAGGACCATCAAAAGTGCCTTTAACAGTTTTTCCTTTATATAAAATGCATAAAGATGGTGCTTCAAATAAAAATGGTTGTGTCTGTCATCTTTACTGTGGCACATTTGCAGGAGTAGTAAGACATTTGTACATACTCATATTAACTAGACATAAGCCTCAAGCAAAATGTCAAACACAAACTTTAGATATCAAAACCTAGATTTTACCACGGGCCCCTATATTTATAACATATTGAACCAAAGCCCACCAGACACAAACCTCACTATAATGGGAAAGTGTTCAAAATCTGTGTCTAGATTACTTTGACATAGGGTCATCTCTTGTCTCAGCGTTCATACTGAAAATGTACAAAAGGCAGCAATGTTAAAAAAAAAAGAGATGTTTTCAACTACAAAAGAACAGAAAATCCTTCTATAGTGTGTTGTCACAGAGTGCAATTCATCCATCAAAGGCACCTTTAAATGTGAATATAGTTTCTAGTTTAATTTTTATGATTTTATGTACTGTCCCAATCCAGCATATGCATAACTGTATGTACATAAGTTGATCCATTCCAGTCAATCGAACTACTTAAACAGTTAATGTTAAGGATATGTGAAAGTCTTTCAAGGATCAGGACCTTAAAAATGGTTATGCAGTTTGTAGTCTCGCTACAGCAAAGCAGCTCATGGTAAGTACACCAATAGATCTACTGCTATTATGTACAATTTGTATTATATCATGTCATACTTATAAAGTACCCATACTATGCTAGGCACCCATTCCCTAAAAAGAAATAAACACAAGATTTCCCTTATAGATAAAAATAGCTCTTTCCCTCGGAGAAGCCCTTGTTGCTTGGTGCACACAACCCTTCCAAAATTTGCTCCTGATCCTTCCACTCTTCTCTCTCTCGCTGAAGGAGGTGTTTCTTTTTAAAAATCATAGGCTGTCCTTAGACTCAGATGTCCATAATTAACATGAAATAACCTCTTTCAGTTCACAGGAAAAAGGGGTTTAACCATTTTAAGACTTGGGCCAAGTCTACACTAGACCTGGGAGGTCCGGTTAAGATACACAACTCCAGCTACATAAATTACATAGCTGGAGTTGGCTTGCCGTAAGCCAAGTTTGGCACTGTCTTCACAGATGGATGCCGATGGAAGCAAATGCTCCCATCAGCTTTCCTTACTTCTTGTGACTACGAGAAGCACCAGCACTGACCAGAGCCACCCTTGGCATTTGATTTAGCAAGTCTTAACTAAACCCACTAAATCAAACACCAGAAGATCAATCTCCACCCCAGCAAGTAAAGATGTGGCCCGATGTACCTTTCTTCAACCGCTCTTCCTGAATGGTCAGGTCTGACTTTGTCACAATAGTTTCATACATTCTGCCTGTCTGCTTCAAAAACATCCTGAACTCTCTCCATTGTAGCTTTTCAAAAGTAGAACTATATTTTTAAAAAGGAACTTAAAAGCTATGCACCAGACCAGGAAAGAATGCACTCATTTGCACAAAGTTTGCTGTTTGACCCGAAGATCACCCAGAGCTTTCACCAGAAGACTACCAGAGGAGCTGTCATCTGGGCTGACCTACACTCCACACTTAGGTACACAAAGCAGACAAATTATGTCAACCTAATTATGTCAGTGTCTATACTGCTGATGTAAGACCCCTACTATACCAACATTATAACTCCACCTCCAAGGCTTATGTCCATACAGTTAACTTGCGCAGGCACACACTAATGGATCTAAAAGTGACTATATTATTATAAAGCAATTTCAAAAACCAGCTTGAAAGAGAAGCTGCAGAACTTGGTTTCATTTACAAGTTTGACTCCTGTAATAAAATTTTGAACAAAGACCTGACCTGCATGGTCCATTACATTCCACACTCTAATGACATATAAGCTAAGCACGGGGTACTTATAGCCCACGCTATTAGCTTCTTTTAGCACAGACACTCTAATTCATGATAGCTTTTTCCTATTTTTTTCCTTCTCTTTCTCTCCCCATTCCCTCTTTCTCTGCTATTTATTTCTACCCTGAATCCCTTACTCCATTCATCTGAAGAAGTGGGTTGTGCCCATGAAAGTTCATGATACCATCTACATTTTTTGTTAGTCACTAAGGTGCTGCAGAACAATCCATTGTTTTTTAAGTTTGCCCATGCAGTTATGCTATGTCTACACTGCAGATCCCTGCAGCATCCCAGAAAAGCTCCGCTGCATCCAAGGAATGAGTCTGCTTTTCAAAAAAAAAAAAAAAAAATTGGAAAAAACAGATGCTTTTTTTTTTTGCATCCCTGTAACCATTCTATGAGGAAAAAGGGATGTTCTAAAAGAGGCTTTTTTCCTAACATTTGGCCCCATGTAGATGGGCAAAATGTCTGAAAAGTCTCTTTTGAAGAAAAGTGGAAAAAGATACGCAAATTGTGGTTCGCAATTTGTGTATCTTTTTCCGACTTTTCTTTGTAGTGTAGACAAAGTCTTAGGGTGACACTATGTCCCTTACATCAGCCGCTGGCTGTTTCACCAATTCCATGGCAGAAGCCCCAGCAGCTTTGGGGTGAAAAGACCTAGCAACTCCCTTCCCACCTGCTGCCAGCTGCAAGCTGGGGTGAGTAGCCTAGTGGCTTTGGAACTACTCCCAACTGGAAACCAGGCAGCCTTGTCAATTTCACAGGTGACTTGGAGAGCTTGGTAAATTCCTAGTGGAGCATGGATGAGATGGGGCAGGATGGGGTGGGGCAAGAAGCCCTGGCAGCTGGACCTTGCTCTTCAGGAGCAAGAAAGTGCAGGCATCTTTCCTCAATTTCCAGCAGTGAAGAGGGAGAGAAGCCCAGAGTATAGAATGGGGAGTGGAGTGGGAGGAAGGGCAGGCCAGTGCTGGAGTCTGGGAGCTTGTGGAACAAATGGACTCCCAGCAGGGAGCTGGAAGACTGGGGTCTCACCTCCCCTAACTGCCTTTCGTAGGTCAATGCAAGCACTCTTAATGAGAATGCAAACCACCCACCCAAGGAGGCTAAGTGAGGACACACACCACTGCAGTGACTGTGAGTTGACCTAATATAGGTGGACTGACAACTGTAGCATAGACATATCCTCAGTCTAGGTTTAGAGGAAGAGGGTTTGGATTTTGAATCTGAAGTGTGTTAAGCTGATATTTCATGAGCTGTTTTCATGATATTGTGGCCCCAAAGGATGCACATTTCATAAAAGATGCATATTGTACCAGATTAAAGCCATCTTGAATTAGGGAAACAACAATTTTACTTGTGAGGTTTCTGATACTTTTAGACTGTACTGAACCAGATCAGAAAAATAGCCTCCTTTAAAAAATATTACTAGTAATCAACACTCTAGGTTTCATCCAACTGTATTGAGGTTGGAAGCTAAAACACCAAAACTTAAGGGTAAGGAGACTGGATGTGAGATTTTAATTTAGACCCACTTCTATTTTCCTTTAACTGAAGTGAAGCCAGTTAGTATGTCCTTAGATACACACATTATCTGATTGGTTCATATTTTTCCAGATTTCAGCATTATTTACCTCTTTTGTGATAAATAGAAACATATAGACTTATACCTGACTGTGGTCAACCAATCATGGGCCATGTTTTTTCTCTTGTCTGTAACAGTAGAATATTGGACATTCTGGTTATCCTCCTAAGGCAGAACTCTATGAAATTTGAAAGCTTGTCCCTTCCACGAAAAGAGGTTGGCCCAATAAAGAGATCTTACCATACCTAACTTAACTCTTTTAATCTGAAACATTTAGGATTTTGCATAGGTTGAATCTCTCAGGGCCCTGACTTGTGCTCAGCCAGAGAACTTGCAGAACCACAGGAGGTCAATATTGTCTAGCAGCATTTCCAACATTTTGACTGCTTATTGGGCTATTAGAAGACATTTAGGTGTAAATTAGAGCTAAATTACAGTACAGACCACTGAGAGCCAAGACTGGTGGCTGTAAACAAATTTTATGGAACTGCTAGACACTTGGGTCATACCCATAATAAGTGGACACTCGGCTAACTAAAATCATACTGGACTATGTATGTTGCCGGACTAAGGAGGTTCAACTTGTACACTGAACAACATTAGGATTACACTATTCTAGGGAAAATACATCAATTTCTTTGAGAACATTAAGGATCTTTTGATTTATACAACATCCTGTAGTAAACAGGGGAAAATAATCTTCTAATTTGACCTGGATGCAAATAATGAGCGTTTTAAAACTTATTGAACATAAGAACTGCACCATCATCAGAGTACACACTGCAATCAGAAAGGATCATTTATCAGTGTAAAGGTTTTAAAACATCTTTGACCACTGTGTGAAATTATTCCTGAAACTGATTACATTGATGAGTTTAGCAGAAGATCCTCTATAAAGAATTAGAATGAAGAAAGGCTTATGTAGTATTATATTTCATATGATTACTGCTTGTTACCATTTGGTGAGAATACCATACGATTACTTCCTAATAATTTTCTGTTTAGAAGATATTTTGTGATCAAGATTTCCCTTTCCCATTTTCATAGGTAGAATGGTAACTTCTGATTGGTCTTAAGGTAAAACCTTTTTTTGCAACTGGAATAAGCTCTTTGAATCTCAACAGGTTTGCTGTCATAATTAGGGCTACTGAGGTAATTTGGAAGGTGTGGAAATGCAGCCAAATATCTTGTTTGGGAAATTTTATTTATTTATAAAGAGTGAATCAATATAATGGCTAGGCATCACATTTAGTACTAAGTCTTGCTGGCAAAGCTTTTAAAGGGACTAAGGAATTTGGATTTCCAATTTCCATAAAAATAAATGGAAACTGAACATCCAAATCCTCTTCTCAGTTTTGAGGATTTCAGCTATAATTTACATGTTAAAATAAATGGCAGTTACACCTTGCTTAGCCCAGAGGTGAATTTAATTCCAAGTGTTTTGAGGACAAGGAAAGAAATAGACTTGTAACTTATTAACTGCTGTCACAGAACCCACGGGCTTGTGTGGAGCTAGATACTCCATCTGAGCTGGTTGTTTCTAGAGATAACTGGTAATCAAAGTAAAAGAAGACACCCTGGTAAAATGAACTTTTCAAACTGACTTAGATTGCTCCAGGAATTTTAGCTCAAAAGATCAGTGTTTCCAACTGAAGTAGTGTACAGATTAAACATCATCCTATCTTAAAAATATATATGACCACAAGTATCCTACATTACAAATCCATTATACATTTGAGAGAGTTTGTCTGTCTAGCCATCTGTCTGTCTGTCTACTTGTCCAAGATCTCCTCCTGAATAAGAGGAAGCACCACCAAATTCAGTATACAGCTTCCTCTTCTCAGATCTTAAAGCAAGGTAAGGGCTTGGTTGTGCCAGGAAAATGGGATGTGCCTAGACTGGGATTGCTTCTCATAAAAAAAACATACTGAAAAGAAACAATCAGCAGTCAGGTGAAAGAGGCTTGCTGAGGGTGCCCCTCCCCACATCTGAAATTTCCCCAACGACAAGCTTTCTGCCCTCCAGGCACCCTTTAGGAAGGATGTGTGGGCAGGGCAGAGCACCCCACCCAGCGATTCGTACAGGAGCATTGCTGGCCATTCCCCTTCATCAGGGAGTGAGGGAAAAGTGCCAAGTTTGCTGCATTCCTCACTTTGACTGGGGAGCACAGGGGGCAGAGGAACCTGGACCTGCCCCAGCCAGGGGACATGAACCCCTCCGCCAGCCTGCCTGCTGGAACTGCAAAAGTCATTGAGTGGTACTTCTCACCTGGCCTGAAACTGCTGTGGTGAGAAAGAAGGCTGGGTTGTCCTCTCTCCCTGGGGAAGACTGCATACTGAACCCCCTCAGCCCCACCCTAGCGCAATGCTTTAAATAAAGCATGTACAGTTTCATTTATTTTCAAAAAAACCCCAAAACATTGAGTTAAGGACCCAAGCAATGCCCGGTAAATCTTCTAGTGTATCACAGTTACAAAACCAAGTACTTATTGATGATTTGTCCACAGAACAGGTCCATCCTGTGCATTAAATGAGAGGTGTCCTGTGGGGGAAAAGAGAGTACATGTGATCATGTAACTAAAGACTATCCTAATGCATTTGCACAAAGAGAATTAAGGTTGCACAAAATTTCAAATGTGGGGTGAGTTTCCAGCATCATATTACACAGGGGCAGAGCAAAGTCTTGACCTTTGGCCTCGTTAACCCTATCAGCTACTGCTGGAATTATGTCATGGACACTGAGCTACTAGCTAGTTCCTTTTCTTGCTCTCCCCCTCCTGCCGGCTCCCCAAATTTAGACCAGGTCTCAGTTTCACTCTCTTGAAGAACAAAAACAAATTTCAAAACCTCAATGTTCTTCCACAGAATTGAAATGTTTTTCAGGTAGCTCCATATAGCAGACAGTCTAGTTAGAACTATACATTTAACAGACTGTTTCCTTGAAAGGTCACAGAAATGAGTGAGACGTGAGTCTCTGATTTATTCCTATCACCCTTGCGATCTCTTTTACCTTGGAACTGGTCTTTGAAGGAGGCCTGAGATTCCTACCGTTTTTCTGTGTTTCGACACTCCCCCACACAAAACCTCCACTTTTTTGTCAAACCTTTCCACTCAAGGAAAAGTCCTCTTGGAGACCTTCAGCTAAGCTCCCCAACTGGCTGATGAGATTGCTGTTAAGCAACAAATAGCACATCAGCTCCCTTTTTAAACCCAAGGGGTTTAGAGGCTGCTCCACAACCAGTGGAAGTCAGGAGGAGTCTTTCCACTAATTTCAATGGTTTTGATGAGGCCCTTATATTTTGCTCCTCAGGAAGCAGGAAGCTGACCTGGAGTCAATTTTTGTCTTGGTCCTAACAGAACATTATAATAAAGTGTGGTCAATATGCAAAGTTTTATACAACTGACTATACAACTATAAACAATTTAGGTAATGAAAAGTTTTGCCTATATAACACACCCTTTCACTAAAGCTTCTCTAAAACATTTTATGAACATTTGTTATGCCTCAGCGTGCTCCTGTGAGACGAGCAAACATTATTACAGGTATCTTCTAAGATGAGTAAACTAAGCACATAGTGGTTAAGTTAAATTTTCAAGGTCTTATGCAAAAGAAAATTTGGGATTGCATCCTGATATTCATTCCTCATGTGCTAACATGAACCACTTTAAACAAAAAGAATGTAACAGATGTTCCACTTTATAGCCATGTATATTCTGCTAGGCTGGAGGTCTCAGAAACTGAGATACCCCTGCCTAAAACACACAAATATAGTTTTGTTTTGCTTCTCAATGGCCACAGGCTTGTGCACTGTGACAGATGCATGATATCTTCAGCCAAAGATGCTTCCCCCCCAAGTTGCTGTTGTTGTCTTTTGCAATTTAATGAACATTGTCCTATGATCATGAATGCAAAAGAAGATCAATGCTACAGGGCACAGACTAGTGACATAGATTATTCAATCCACTTTAATTAAATTTTAGTTTGGGGCACTGTCTAAAATACTAAGTTTAAAAGTTAGAGCTTTACTTTATTAGGCTTATGGAAATGAACTGTTTTGTTTTTGTAATTTAAACACTGTTAACTACATTCTAAAAACACAGAAAGAATGAGCATTTGTATCTTCTGTTTACCACTGCAGTCTTCAATTAAGATTTTCTGCAAAGTCTATGGCGAAATTCACTACATGGACCTCCAGGAGGAGTGGCACTCTAAAGCCCTTACCCTGCAAACTCTGATGCATGAGCTTTACTTCACTGATGATAATAGTAGCCTCATGCACTTTAGTGTGACTACTTACATGAATAATTTTAAGCACTAGTATGTTTGTAGTGTCCAGGATATAGATTGATTCACAGGGCCCCACTCTGCTACAATTAATTAACTTGGTTGTTCAAACAACTAGCTCACAAGACCCACCCATCATTCTGATGGAGACTCAGCCAGCACTAGAAAGGAAATGTCCAAAGGCTCGGGGACCAGACAGTCTACAAAGTGTGGCTTTTCAAGCATTAGGCCAAGGGGAATTGTGATGGTGAAATTCAACTTAATCTTCTATATTGGAAAATTTCAAGAGAAGTGGATGAGGACAGGACCACTGTACTATTCAAGTGTAAAAGAGATGTGCTGGAATGTAATAATTAATGACCCATGAATTTAATGAGTCACAGAATGAAATGGCTGGAAAGAATGATAAAAAAGACATTTTAAGGAACTAGAACATCAAACAAGTCATATCAACAGTGGATGCACTGTTTTCAGCTCAAATATTACAGGAGAAACAGAGCAAAGAATTATAGTTAGTGTCTGTATAGTTCGAGAAGACTTATGATAGAGTACCTGGAGAATTGATGCAGGCAACGCTTTTCATTACATTTGAACAATCTGCCAGAAATATGTTCACACCATCATGGGCATATATGTAGGGAGCAAAAGGTAGCAAGTAGCTACTGCAATTATGGAGAATCATTCATTGTGAGGGTAGCCAATTTCTATGTCACTGTAATGGATATCCTTGATAGAGAGGTTCGGGGAAAGGATCTGTGGATGATGATGATGCTATGTTGTGTTATGGAGCTTCCTGAATTTCAGAGACATCCCAGTTGAAATGCCGAATGAGTTCCCACTTATAACGCCGACAGACAAATCTGAACCTGGGGTCTCTGGAATGTTAGCCTCTACTGCTTGAGCTAAAGGCCAGCTGTCTCTCAGCTAAAGCTGTAGAGGAAACTCATTCTCTCTCTAAGTGATCTAAGTGCCACTACATGGGGCAGTTCTCCACACCCAGCAGGTGTGTGGATTCCACTTCCATTGTTGATCTTCCTTGTGTAAACCCATGTATAATTGTTGTTGCTTGCTGGATGTTCTAGTTCAAATACTTCAGTCAGTATTGAGTCATGGTGAGAAAGTGAATGCAATATTAGGAGCTAGGTTAAGAGCTCATAAGGCAATTAGAGGGAGGTAACAGGGATTTTCTGTGACAAGAATGTGCTAAGTAAAATAAAGAGCCAAGGGTATAAGGCTATAAATTAGGTAAGTTATGAACGTTGGCCAGTGAGAAAGAGAACAACTACTTCGCACTGCTAAGATGAGAATGCTCATGAAGACTCTGGGTAAGATGGTAGACTACTCAAATAAATTATCTGAGCCATGATACACTCCCATCAAGGAAAAGTTGTGGGAGTATTGACTGAGATGTATGATTCACATGATAAAGAGATTTGGGATATGTGGGCCATAGCGTACAAAATCCGATAATCATGGGACAGAGACCATAAGGAAAATCCAGGAAATACATGGTTCAAGATTCTGAAGGGGGACAGTAAGCAGCTTAGTATCAGTTTGGAAGATACACCTGTCAAGAGAGCTTGGAGACAAAATACAAGAGCTGCTGATCCCAATTAATGGATCAAGGTGAAGAGAAGAAACTACCTTCATCCTCAGTATTGAATTTCATTCAGGTTCAACATATGATAAACCACTATATTGTTATAACAATGCATCTTAGGTCATATCTGGAGTATCTTCTTTTCTTCATCATATATGTCCTATATAAATGAGGTTCAACAGAGGAGACTGGTTCCAGTCTAAGACCCAGGACTTTTAAAAATATCTCTACAATTGTTTAGCACCTTCCAACCGAGGGTTGAAAAGTACTTATCAGGTCTCACAACATCCTGTGAATGTGGTTAGCATCAGATTAATCCTCTTACAGATGAAGAAATTGATTCAAAGAGCGGTTAAGTAATTTGTTTAAGGTCACATAGCAAATCAGAAGTCCACCCTGGAAAAAAAAAAGTTGCACACAAGAATCCATTCCACTGTTCTACTAAGCAACAACTCCTTCACCAAGTCATTTTGAGGAGAAAAGGTTCATTATTAATAACCTAGAGGTAGTACTTTCATCCACAGAGGAAAATATTCACTTCATATTTGTCAGGGCTGTTCCCCACTCTGGCACTCTGAGTGTAAAAGATGGGGGCCCACAAGAGGCCTAAAATACCTTGCCTCTATAAGCTCTACTTGCAAAAGCTCCCCAGAGTCACAGTTTCACCAATTTTGGGGGGTGGCCGCTGCCACCACCAAGTGAAACAAAAGAAAAAAACACTTTCTTCTTGAACCCAAAAAGGAAGCACTTGAACTTCTTCCAGAGGGGTACTTCCAAGCTGCTTTACCGCAAATGAGCTTGAAAAACAAAGAGAAAACAAACTGCAGACTCTGGTAGCTGATCTCGCAATCTGAGGTATGCATACCCACACCCAGACAGACCTCCTGTTTCTTTCCAGGACACAAGAATCAAATTGTTGCCTTAAAAAGGTGATTTCATTAACAATACAAAAACGATATACTTGATAAAGCATACTTGGTTGCTAGGTGTTATAGAGCAACTAAGTAAAACAAATTAAAACACAGAGAACAACTCTTAGATAGTGAATGGGGGAGGGAAGAAATAGGTTCACACAGAGAAGTTTAACCAAACCACCAAAACAAAGAAAAATACCCTGATCGTGACTAAATGCGCCTTTTCCCTTTATTTACTCACAATCTCTTCCTGGTTCAGTTCACTTCCATGCCCAGTATTCCTTGTAGGCATGGAAATTCTAATTAGTGCATGTTGCTCCCTCCAGCCCTTTACTTAGAAGATACAAAAAGAGCATGCAAGATATCTACCTGAGTTTAACCCCTGAGTCACCGGGTGCTAGCCAGTGTTCCTCCTATCCATCACAATATTAAAATCAATCAGGCCATTTCTTCACAATTATTTAGTGAATTGCTGAATTGTATTCCACAAAGTGAAAAGCTTGTTATACATACAATCCTTCACATTTTCTCACCAAACCAATATAGTATACATTGCTTCTTTTCATCTGCTTTGGGCTACTCGGAATACTCATTAATTTTGAAAGTCAGAAGTATTAATTTATGTACAGAGGTTTTGTTGTTGTTGTTTTTTACTAAGGAACAGAGTTTTTCAGCATTTTCAAGTGTACTTTTAACCAGATATTTATTAAAAACAGTTTCATTAAAAATTCTGTAAATCTGATGTTATATAGTATGTCCTACTTATTCCTGGCAGACTTGTCCAGGAAGTCACTGGGACATCAATTAATCCTGATGGAAGAAATGACAATAACTAGTGCTTAATTAGGACAGTATTAACATAAAATCTGCTACAATGATGATGCACTTTGCCTATGTCCAGTGGTGAATTGCTCTTTATATTTTTTCTGCAATGTATTGGACAAAAAATATATGTTTGTCATTATCTCCACTCTTCTTCTCCCTAAACCCCAAACTGCAACTTCATCTCTCCTGAAACTCCAAACTGCAGTTCCATCTTTTTCATCACTATTGGCCACTCACTTTGCCAAAGCAAAAAATAAATGTGCCACTTTCTTACACACTCTGTCCCCTACACACTCACAATTTCTCTCCTTTATTCTAAATGACAGAACACCACCAACAGGTCAAGAGACATATTTCTACCATCCAGCAATGTAGGTTCCATCTCCATTCTGCTCCCCATTGCGAACATTATGTCTCTTCTCTCCCTGATTCTCAGCTTAACCTCTCTAGTTTACTACTCTGCTAGCCCCAGACATGAGAAACAGGTAAACAACAGGGAAAAGAAGGCAGGTGGGTCATATTGGGATTGAAAAGTGAGAAAGAGAGAGAGAGAGAGAACTTCCTTGGAAGTGAGAGTGGAGTTGAAAGAAACTAGCTCCTCTCAAGATTCTTGACCTTGCCTTCCTTTCATGCAGCTAGAAAACAAGTCATTCCTGATGGCTCTTGGAAGACCCTAGGGCAGGGGTCTCAAACTCACAGCCTGTGGTCCATTTACTGCCTGAACAGTTCCATTATCTGGCCCGCACACAGCTGGCAGCATATGAGTCCCTGAAGCTCTGGGGGAAGATGGGTTTCCATACCCTTACTCCAAGCTCAGAACTTTGCTCAGCCCACTTCTTCTCACCCCTGCTTTGCCCTCTCCCCCTGTTGTACCCTTTTCTCCAAGCCCCCTCCCCTGAGAGACAGAACCTCAGGGATTACTGGGGGGGCCTGGTATAGGGTGTCAGCAGGGGTCATCACTGCCATTGCAGAAGCTGTCGGGAAGTGGAGCAATGCATCAGCCTCTGCCTTGCTCTGTTGCCATCTGCCAGGTCATGCTAGTCATTCTGCTTCTCCGTGGCGGCTGGCAGTGGAGCATGCTCGCCCATGGCAGAGATGGCAACAGAAAGGAGATGAGGCTGTGGAATCACTCCACTTCCCATGGCTCATGCCACCACAGTGAATGTGGGGGATGGGAGGACTGACCCCTGCTGCTGTTACCAGCCTGCCCAGGGCCCCGCAGGCCAACCTGAGTATGGGAGACTCTTCCATCTATAGGACAGTTGTAGTGACTGTCGCAGGGCCTTCCAATGTACGGGGCCTGGGTTCACCACCCTCTACTGTCCTATGGATAGGATGGCTCTGCACACACCTCCCCTGGGCCACAGGGATATGCCAGCAGCAGCATGGAGCTAGCAGCGGGAAGCCACTCTAACTTTATTGCGCTGTCGGTGGTGGCAGCAGGAGCTCCAAGGGGTTTAAATTGCCCAGGGTCGACAGGCGGGGCCAGAGGATGTGCGGGGGAACAGAGACCCCTCTTCTCCCGAGAGTCTTCCCAGAGGGGGGTGCCCATTGGCCCGCTAGGAGGATTTGAGGACTAGTACTGGCCCTACTTAAACCCCTGCCCTAGTGGCATCCATCTAGCTATAGTGAAGCTCTTAAGAGTTAACCAGATGGCAAATGAGGTCAGAATTGATCATAGGTCATCTAGTCCAATGTTTCCCAACTGTTTTGATATCTAGGACTGATTTGCTACCTTCCTAAAATATGAAGGGATCTTAGGGACCGGGTCTGGTTCACCAACTTGTCATTGAGAAACACTGATCTAGTCTCGTCTTCTGTATCTCACAGGCCATTAAATTTCAACCAGTTATTCTGGTACTAAGATCAATAACTTGGGTCCGAGTAAAGCCAACCTTATATTGATCTAAAACTGCATCTTCCAAAGACACATCTGGTCTTGATTTGAAAAACATCAAGAGATGGATGATCTATCACTTTCCTGGGTAGTTTGATTCAATAGTTAACTATTCTCACTGTTAAAAAATGTGTGCCCAATTTAAAAATTGATTTTATCTGGCTTCATCTTTCAGTTATAGACACTTATTAAACAACTTAGTACCCAGCATTTTTTCTCCTTGAAGGTATGTAATCACTCTAATCAAGTTCTCTCTCAATCTTCTTTCAGATAAGCTAAACAGACTGAGCTGATTATGGCATTTTCTCTAGCCCTCAAATATTTTTTGTGGCTTTTTTTCTGTGCACTCTGCAATTTTTCTATTTCTGTTTAAAAGTGGAAATCAGAATGAGATACAGCATTCCATTACCGGTCTCACCAAAGCCATACGGAGGTAAAGTCACCTTACTTTACCATATACAAACAAAGACTGCATTAGCCCATTTTGTCACAGCCTTTTTGAACACTGGAGTTCATGTCCAGTTGCTTGTTCAGTTTGACCCCTACTGTCTTTTTCAGAATCATTGCTTTCCAGGACACAGTTCCCATTCTAGAGAGATGACTGAATTCCTTATTTATAGTCATACAACTTTGCACTCTGTTGTATCAAAACATGCTTATTGAAATGGACCCACTGAAAAGTAGTGAGTATCATGTTTATTCTATTACTTTCATACAGTAGAGAGGTTTACACTATTTTATGTATCCTCAGACAGTCTCTTTCTTTTGATGAGATATCCTCTTTGCCCATTCACAATGATGGACACACCAGCGGACTAGCTCAGTGAAGAGGATTCAGTTGAATTAGATTAATACTCTACAGCACCTGTTTTTGTTCTGTAGCAGGTTTCACTTAAAGTCTGTTTCCAGGTATCATAAGATAACCTGAGTAATAGTCCATCCTTTCAATATTTGAATCCTTTTTAAAGGTATTATATTATCAAATCATCAGTGTAACCATTACAGTTCTGGACTATTCCTCTTTTATTTAAGTAGAATCATGTGTCCTAATTTCTGTTTATATTCACTAAACTTCCCCAGAATAACAAAGGAAAGTATGACACAGTCTAACCACAATCCAAAGTGTAGGACAAAGTTTTAGCAACACAAAGCATTAGTGGCCATAGCAACCATAATGCAGTGACCTTCTGGCCATTTCATTATGGCATCAATCAATATTAATTCATCAAAGAAAAACTGGGGCAGAACCACAATGGCCTAGAAGAATCATCTAGGAGTATAATATGTTTTCATACTATCCTAAGGAAGATTAGAAATAGTTGTTATACAACAGGATGAGCCCTGAGCTACTAATGGACAAAAATACAAAATCATATTAAAATCTTAAACTTGCACCTATGTTAAAACAGGCAGAGTCTAGAAAGGATGGGGCTAAGCACTTATTTGTGTCAGAGTTTATAAAATTACAGTGTTCCCTGATTATTATGGATCTTGTCAAAACTACTCCAGAGGCAGAAGGGGAGGATTATGGTGGAATTGACTTTGACTGATTTTAATGAAAAGTCAGATTTCTGAGACAACATTATAATAACGTTTCCACTTTTCTCCACAGCCTGAAGCACTTTTTTTTTCTGCTGCTTGTCTGTTACTAAGCTGGTACCAATGTTTTGATGTTCTTTTTTTTTTTTTTTTTTTTTTGCGCCAAAGTATGTTCTCCCCACACATCTCTTTCTGGAATACCTATGGTTTCCAGCACACCAATATAACTATATTGCATTAGATACAGATCAGAGCATCTTGCTGTCATGTCACATCTGTCTCAGAAAAAGAAGCAGTCTGTACTTGATCCTTTACATACTGTAGGACGTGGAAACAAGGGTACATCTACACAGCAATGTTATTTCCGAATAATTGATGTTATTCCGAAATAACATAGCACGCGTCTACACTACAAGCCTTTATTTCAAAATAAGAAGCTGGAAGACTTCTTACTCCTTGTGAAATGAAGGTTACCATGAGCTGGAGTAAGGGAAGTCAAAGGAAGAGTGTTCTTCCTTCGACTTCTTGCTGTGTAGATAGCGCCAAAAGCCAAATTAAGCTATTTCGACTTAAGCTACACAACTGATGTAGCTGAAGCTGCGTAACTTAATTCGACTTTAGCCCTGCTGTGTAGACAAACCCCCACAGTAAAATTAGCTGTGGTGAACACTGTAACCATTATGTATGTTCTCTGTGGATATTCAGTTAGTATAGACATATTAGATGTCCTGATGAGGAACAAATGTCTCTTTTTTCTCATTGTAGTTATAGTGAGCAACCTAACCTCTAGTAATTGAAACAAAGTATGATCTTTTGCAAAGAAATGGGCTTGTGTTCATAAAAAATACTGACTTTAATGGAGTTACACCATCATAAAACCTATTTATGGAAGTGAAGGATCAGCACTAACATGTAAGAAGCAGTGAGATTATGCCATATTTATCAGTTTTAAAAAAACTTCAACTTTGCTACTTGTCAAAGTTGTTTATAAAATGGGCACAGAGGGGCTGACTTCTTTAAATTAAAACACAGTATGTAAGTTGCAAAAGCTGATTAGAACCGAGAAATCCTGAGGTGAAATCTTGGCACCGCTGAACAACACAAGTCCCAGTCACTTAAAAGGAGCTAAGTTTACATTCCTTGCATATGCAATCCAAGCCCTTGATCTAACCATTAACTTGCAAACTCCTTTCTTGTTTAAAAGCTTCAGAAGGGCAGCCGAATTAGTCTGTAACTCTAAAAACTTAAAAAACAATGAATAATCGGTCTAGCAGCACCTTAAAGACTAACAAAACATTTAGGTGGTATCATGAGCTTTTGTGGGTATCAAAGAAGCAATAGGCATTGAAAATCCTGTCTACTTTCATAATATTCTGCCTGCATGATGGAGAGCCACTGTGAATTAGGAAACAGATTTTGTCTGAACTCTGCAACCTATGTCAGTCAATTTATTATTAAATCTTCCCCTTATATTTTTTAGTTTGTTCTTAGGATGTTGCAGAAAGTGAGGATACCTCTCCTGTATTTACCATCTGTAAATGGTCTTGAACCATAGCTAAAAATCATTATCTAAAGTATACAATGTCTCTCATATGGCAAATGCAGAAAGATTCAAATTCTTTGTGGATCGAGTTTTTATGAAAAATACCAGAGGGATCACTATTCTTCCTACTCAATTTTCTATATAAATAAAAATTACTCTGCATTTAATGATACTATTTTAACAACTTTTTGTTTGAGAAACAAAACATGTACTGCTTAATAATAAGTTTAAGTTTCCTGAAATTTAATTTTGTATACATGCAGATCTCAACATGAATAAAGGAACAACTTAAAATGCATTGTCTCTACATTCAATTTTCCTGTTTGAGGTGTTCATTTTAAATGTGCTATTACTAGCCTATTAATTGTAGCATGTGAGAACTCCAGTCATAGACCATGACTATAAACACAAAAAAATGGTTCTTACCACAATGAGCATATAATAATCTCTAGATGTAACAGGATATAACAGGTGGACACAGAGAGGAAAAAGTGGAGTACAAGGAAACAATCAGACAATATTGGTCAGCACAAATGTAAATTATTTTTATTTGTACTTTTGCTGGATTTAATCATGGGATCATTGTTAGACTTTTGTAGACAAAAAAATTTGAACTTATTTCCAAGGTACTAACAGACATGCTCTTTATTTCTGGACTGCGGCTGTCCATCTATTTGCTTTATCCATACTGGTGTTTTACATACTATGGGTCATGTCTTACAATAGAGATCCTCCAATGGACCCATCACTTACTAATTTTCATGTAATACTAATTTTGTCAACCACACAGTTTAACTACTAGCCAAAGTAATATCAGGACAAAATTAAACAGATAAGGAAGCGAACTTGCTTTAATGTTAGTGGTAGTGCTGGCTAGGTTCATCCATTCTCTTCATTCTATTTTCCTGGCTTTCCATTTATGAACGACAAATCTCCCTAGATTCCTTCTGACTCTAAGCTCTCCAGGTAACTCTGGAGTTTGGTTCTGTTTTACTGTGTGTTAGAACAAAACACCCAGCAAAAACTATTATGATAGAGTGTTTGGTTGTTTTCAATTTACTGGCAAAAGCCTCTGGAAACTCTAAAAAAAGAGACTGGGTTACAATTAGCAAGAAGCACAGCTTGAGGTCTGCTCTCTGTGGCAGAAGTAATTCCACTGATCATGGGGTGGGGCACATACCTGGTCTAGAAAAATACATTATTGCTATTATGGTGAAATGTTGCAAAAGGCAAAAAAGAAAAAAAAAGAGAATATCAGCCTATGATCTCCTAAAGTAAGCAGAGTATTGGATTTCATATAGCATATTTAGCTTTTAAACATGTGAAAGTTGTATGCACCTGTTTCATGCTGCTATAATATTACAGCTTATTAAAAAGTTAAACCTTGAAGGTAAAAGGAACTTCAAAAGAGTTCAGAAGTTTTTAAGACTTTGCCAAGGTTGAGAAGTACTCCAGCCAATGAGCGGTCAAGTTTGGCATTTCACAAGTTTGCACTTATGCATGGTCTTACATATTCAACTACAATTCAAATTCAATTTGTGAGTTTTCAGTTTGGCACCTTTTTGAGAGTTAACTTGCACAGTAATGCTCTAGTTACTTATTAGGCACCCACGTGCAAGATCAAGCCATTTTCTGATGCTTTTGAGATGCATCTTCATTGCTGTGGTCCCCATACATGGTTCAAGACCATAGATATCCTGCTTTCACACCTTCCATATACCGAATATGATTGTCAGCTCTGTTCTGTACCTAAAGTAAAGTATCCCCCAATTTTTAGTCTGTCCTCCTGTCCTGGGCTGTATCAATAATCTTCTCCCTACCATAAGAGTTTGGACACTTTTCCATACCTTCATTTTTGTAAAGGGACCTGTCACGGGGTTCCAAGCTCAGTGTGTCCCTGCAACCCAGCTCTCTGCCTCAGTTTCCCTATTCTAGTGGTACTAGTAACTCCACACAAGCTCTCTAACATACAGACAGCACTTTGAGGGTTACTTTATCAGAACAGTCCCACAACTACAATTCAGATTTCCCTAGCGCAGTCGATACATTCCCTCTTTCAAGTCCCACTAGTTCATCAACATCCATGTACAATTATGACTATGACCCGGCTCTCAGGTACAGTTCTGGCATCTGATCTTGGTTTCATTAGCAACAAATAATGCAGAAATCTGGTAGAATTCTACCAAAAAGATCTTTATTGAACCTACAGAGAGGCCATACTAAGGCTACATCTAGACAGCAGGGATATTTCAGGATATCGGAAGTATCCCAAAATAGCAATTCCGTGTTTACCACCAGCCTGGCCCAGCTTGAATCCTTCTCCTGAAGGTATCACATCAAACTAAGTCTCCTCTTTGAACCCGACTTTCTTACTCCAATTCCACTCATGCTACAATCTCCAACAGTAATAATTATCTCGGCGATATTCCATCCTCACTCACACCCATGATATATTGCTGTATCCAAGTCCTATCTCTAATGATACTGCCTTCAGCAGTTCACACAGGTGTAACTGATAGGGACTTAGTAAAGGATGATGTTAAGAGAGTGACATGAAGAAAATAAAACACAGCTCTCACCTCTGCACTTTTAACAAGAGTAAAACACAGAAAACACTTCTCTTTCTCACCAAAGTCAGAAAATAGGATCTGAACATATACAAAGAATAGAGATTTTAGCAAGAAATTGTTGTTCTTAGACTAAAATTTCACTTAGCAGCTATTCTCTTAACAGTCATTCATAGGAGAAAGCTCCTTTGTTGACGGAATACTTTTTTTTGTTTGGTGCACAGAAAATGCAATAGATAAACAAATCTATTCATTTGACAGGTCTCTTTTGCATTGCATTTGATCTTTTGTAACTGGAAACATTTCTGTTCATGAGATTTACTCCTTTTTCATGTATTATGTGAAAGGTTTTTCTCTGTAAGGTGGTTTTTTATTCTGTTTGAATTGGAACAAAGAAAACGTTTCTTTTAGCATGTTGGTTCTTATCATGCTGGCCTATCACTGGCCCATCTGCAAGGAGGGAAAATTATTTCCCATTAATTCCTTTCATCATAGTGTCCTTTTCTCCCATTTTAGGAAGTAACATCCAAAACATCTAGGCTCCATTCCTAGACAATGCTCTACTAGAGCACAGTACTCCTGAACTCAAAGAACTTGTCTTGCATAGAGGGTTCATCAGGTGGCCTAGAACAACCGGAAAAGCTCCTTCTCTAACTACCATCTCTGCAGCCCACACAAGAGGCAGACTGAGGAAAATGGGGCATTTATCCTTTGCCTCTTCACTTGAAAACTCATTCCACAATAACAAAGAATTGGGGTGGGGGGAAGACCCGCAATGGTAGGAACTACAATAATACTCGACCTCAGAAACAGTAACAAGTGATTAACTAGCCATAACCCTTGCTAAAATAGGCGGTCAGAGTAATTTGGCTGCAAGAGTGGCTTCTCTGCAGTGGGTCTGGGAACAAATTCTCTGGTCTGACTCATATTCATCTAACTCTGAATTGGAAAGGCCCCTATTTGCTCTTACTAGAGTATTCTCATTAGACACCACACCTGACTGGTTATCTTTGATTGTTAACCTACACATCATCTATTCAGCCTAGAGGGAGATTTCACTGATCCATATTGCAGAAAACAAATTTTACACTATAAGCCTGTTAAACTGCAACACCAATCATTTTGTCATTTCTACCATAAAGTTAAGCAATACACTGAGATGGTTTTAATCAGGTTCTCTTAGAAATCAATTGCTCCTCACAATGTACTCTCAGACCTACTGTTATTATCCTCCTGATATTCATGGTTTACTGGTTGTTTTTAATCATGGTGCAATGAAACCCTGTTGAAAGAATAACTGTGAACATGAAAATGCTAAGCTATGAAGCGTTCAGTACTGCTTGACATAATTATTTGCCTAAAAAGTTTTCCCCCTCAATATATAGAGGCTCTCTAATAGCTTGCAAAAGGAAACTCAGTAATTGATGAGGATGAAAAAGGTTTATTGAAAAATTCCCATGGGCGCTATTGATTCCAGAAAATGCTGCTTAAGCCATCCACAAATGCTGAAAGCATCAGAAATATAAAAGGGTTAATAAAGGAGATGCTAAATGTTCAGATGATTAGAAGGGGCATTTCAGCAAGAAAGAGAGGAAAAAAGGAGAATCAAATAATACCCAAAGATATTGACTCTGCAGCATGCAGGAATCTTGCATCAGAATGCATGGACTTCCGTGGACCCGTGTTAAATTATATCATCTGATAATTTTGCCTGTAATATGTTGGAACATGTAAACAGCTAAGCTTTCAATAACTCTGATATGTGTGAACTGATTGTATGTCCAACCCCAGCCCCCCCCAAAAGATATTACTGTGTTTGCAGTTCTTCGAATTGTTCTTCAAGTTTCATGATTTTGCTATATTTCTTAAAAATGTAATTTCTGAAAATAAGAGCTTAAATGAGAATCTCAGGTGTCATTAAAAAGAAAAGTAAAGTTTGTAGTCCTCATGGTGTGGAGAAAAGCTTGGAAGTGTGAAGCAACTGTATCCTTGAACCTCTTTATTTGGGGTCTGACTCATGATTTCTGAATTTAGTTGGGATTGGTCCTGCCTAGAGCAGGGGGCTGGACTTGATGACCTGAGGTCTCTTCCAGCTCTATGGTTCTATGATTCTATGATAATGCCTGAGCTTGCCAATACTGAAACAAGGCCTGCACAATCTGCAGTCAGCAAGACAAATTCTGGAGTAAGATTTTTGGCATTCTGCAGCGCTCTTGTGTGGCAGGCTGGAAATTCTGTGGCACCTTCATTTAACTTTTAAGAATGTGTTTGTTAAGTGAATTCATATTATCAACTGCAAGGAATTCATGATGGCATGCCAATGACAACATGCTAATAAGACAATGGCATTTGCTAAAAAAATCATTTAAGATAGATGTTCCTCATCCATTTGAGATCCATCTTTCTGCTACAACATACTCTGCCCTCAGACTTCACTTTCTTCGTTACAAACTCCTTGGTCCCCTTGTCTCTACCTTCATCCTCCTCTGACTCTACTCCCAATCTTCATTCTTTGCTCTTCAGACCTCTCTGCCCCAGTCACTTCCATGTCTCTGGCTTCCCCCTCAAAATGGGGATGTCAAACCAAGTCACAAACTTCAGATATAATCTGGTGTAGAAGGTAAGTAGATAAGCACCAAACAAGAAAATTGAGGGACCTCAGCTCTATCCTTTGCTACAAACTTCCCATATAAATTTAGCCAGGTAATTTAACCTCTTTGGCTACGTCTACACTGCACACTTATTTTGGAATAAGCTATTCTGGAATAGTTATTCCAAAATAGCTTATTTCAAAATAGCACATCTACGCTGCAGGGAAGCCTCAAAATTAGTCTGAGGAAGGCTTCCCTAATGTAGACGTGCTATCTTGATTTAGAGCCCCAGGAGGAATAACTTAGAATGGCCCTGGTGAGGGGCTATTTCGAAATAGCAGAAGTGGAGCATCTATACATGTCTTATTTCAAAATAGCTATTTCGGAATAGGCGTTATTCTTCATAGAATGAGGTTTACAGAAGTCAGAATAAGCCATCCATTATTTCGAAATGATTTCAAAATAACGGAATTGCTGTGTAGATGCTCGCATAGTTGGTTCAGAATAACGGCCATTATTCCGAAATAACTTTGCTGTGTAGGCACACCCTCTGTGCCTGGGTTTCCCCTTCAGTAAAAAGGGGAGAACAATTATATTTACTAACTTCACACAATAGATTTGTGCTTTCTGGATGAAAAGTTCTTCACAAATTCTCTAGTATTTTTTTTTATTTAGTAACAACAACCATGTTCCTTTTGAGGGCCCCGTTTAATTTAGATGGCCAAACATGTTATTTTCAAAATGCATGGAATGTTTACTCCTTCAGCCAAGGTAAGTCCTTAGAGCTGAGTTATGAACCCATGAAAATAGAGTTTATAATGGAATGCTGACAGATTTAACTATAGTTACCCTAGTGGGGATCTCTGTAATAAAATGAAGGCAATTACTCATCTCATTTTACCAGATTTGATTGCTATGGAGAAGATTAAGAAACTTAACATCTTGCACTCCATTAAATTGCTTTTTTCTCTCCAGACTTTTTGGTGTGTCCTTTATGATACTACTTACTTGTAAACATCCTCATTTTTATCGCTGTATTCAAAACACATGCATTTAATAGTTTGCATTAGCATTCTCTCTTCTATTGAACTTAATTTCATACCAGGCTAATTTTACTCTGAATCTTATTCAGATTAAAGAAGGGTTATTATGCAAGGTGCAAAGGTTTGATTTAAGTAAAATCAGGGCCATTTTCTTTTGTTCGATTGTTTGTTTTGCATGAAAACAATAGCCTAATATATGTTAATCATTTGAATCTTTTCAAATTGAAAGCTTTTCTGGAACATTTTGCACTTAAGAACATGTTTTTTATTTCCATTCTAAAGGCTTGCAGAGCATCTTGAATATTAGAACTGGAAGAGACCTTTGCGTCATCCAAACAATTGCCTGTCAATGAAGAATAGTCTTATCTAGAGGTGAATGCGGAATAAGAGGTTTTAAGAATTATACATTTCTCCCTGTAAATAGATGATCATCCAACATCAATTATGGCATGCAGTGAAATCTGAAGACATAAGTTTCCCCACACCTCGCTTGTCAATCAAAACCCCAAGCTGTAAAGTGCACACTAAATAATTCTATTGTTCAAATGCAGGCAGAAATTGAAAGTAGAAAAATCTGCCATGCTTTAATTAATTATCTTTGAGATTGTGTTTTCTGAAACTTGGGAGATTGACTCAGCTCATTTAAATGTTTCCTTCCTGCAGTGACGTTCTGGGGCATCTAAAATGACCTGCTTCTCAATTGCCCACCTGAGGTCACAAAGGCCAGCTAGAAGGGTTGTAAACAGCTCCCCTCATCTTATTAAACACCACCTTTGAAATGTGTATAGATTTCAAATACAGGAGGTCACGCTACCATTAGAGAGGTTAAACTGGAAACAAGAGAGCATGTAAGGTGGTCACAAGATCATTTCAAGCCACACAATTAAATTAACCTATACAAATCCCTGCAGGTGGCTATATCTCTATTACTTATCTGGGACAAGTGAGAGAAATTCAGAAATAGGGGGAGTGATTGTCAAAAAAGGAATCTGATTTCTAGAGATCAGTAAATTCCACAAAGCATTGTCCACAAATATTCCTATTTAAAAAAATCAAATTTACTTTAGCTGGGATCGTTCAACCTTTTGTACTTGCTTTATGTGAACATTTAGTTTATTGACTTTTACTGGCACGAATCCTCATAGAAAGCAAATCTCAAAGCTAAATGGAAAGTAAATTTAAAATCCACACTTCACAAGGTATTTATTTCAAATGGTCTGAATGGTCATTCAATTAGGGATCTGAAAACATGTGGTGACAATTATCTGACCAAACAAAACAAAACACAGCTGTCATGTCAAATGTAAGTATAAAATTCTTGTACTGAACTGTTCACAATTTTGAAAAAGAATATCACATGCTTCAAAAAATATAAATTAAAAAACAAATATATCCCAAGAACCTGTGATCTGCTCTTAATAATTGTTACGCTAGTTTTGTCTAATAAATTATTCATTGTGAATTATTTGCTCAGTTCTAAATATTTCATAAGAAAATCCTTATTAACTCCTCTATAACACAAATAAGGATTTAATATTTCAGGATTTTTGCCTCTCTCTGTGCTGTAAATTGCACTGCAGATTACAAGGAAATGAATGGGTGCAGAATGATTCCCAAAGGTTTGTTTTTAATATTTCACATGCGCATGGAACCCACCACCCCCAAAGGATCTCATCATGCTGTAGAAACCATAGAAATAAAGGACTTCTGAAATGCAGACACATCCTCAATGAAGGGTGGCAAGCAGCCAACACACATAGTACTCCACATCTGTAGGAACATGGAGAAGTTTCCCTAAAAATATCTGTGAAAAATCCCTACTCTCATGAAAACTGCTTGAGAACTTTATTATGAATGCAGCACAGATAAGACTTTAATATCTACTGTGAAAGACCTGCACATATAGTGGTAATCAGTTCACCTACCTCAGAAGGATGATGGGTTCCGTTGAATTACGGGATTTGAACCTGAGCTTCTAGAGGTCTCAGAATAAATATTTAGATCACTAAGGGCATATCTACAGAGCAGGGCTAAAGTCTAAATAACCTACGCAACTTGAGCAATGCAAATTGTGTAGCTTAAGTCGAAATAGTTTATTTTGACTTTTGGCTCAAAATAGAATACTCTTCCCCTGACTTCCCTTATTCCTCATGAAATGAGATTTACAGAAGTCAGAGTAAGAAGCCCGTTACTTCAAATGTATTTCAAAATAATGGGCTTGCTGTGTAGACGTGCACTATGTTATTTCAGAATAACTGACATTATTCCAAAATAATGCTGTTGTATAGACACAGTCTAAGCTATGCTAAGAGGGATCGGAACCAGTGGAACTGTGACTTATCAACTGCCTCCAAACTGAACTTTGAAGAGGGCACCTGGACCATAGAGGGGGAGTGTTGTGGTGAATAAAGACTGCCTTAGACCCCAGGCCTTCATATCATCCCCTGGTATCTAGTTACACATGCTGGCTGTGCATGGTGTGAAGACATTCTAGTTTGTTTTAACCTTACTGCCCATTAATTTTCTTGAGTGACCCTGGTTCTGATACTAGATGAAGAGGTAAATAATGCTTCCTTATTCACTTTCTCCACACCATTCATGATTTTATACATCTCCATCGTATCTCACCTTAGTCATCTCTTTTCTAAGATGAACAGTTGCAATCTTTTAAATCTCCCCTGATATGGAAGGTATTCCATACCCCTAACCACTTTTGTTGCCATTATCTGCACCTCTTCCAGTTCTAATATACCATTTTTTTGACATAGGGTATCTTGATCTGCACTCAGTACACCAGATTTGGGCATAATCTGGATTTACACAGTGACATTACACTATTTTTGTTTTTTTTATCTATCCATTTCCTAATGGCTTGTAACATTGTTAGGTTCTTCTGACTGTTGCTTCATATTGAAAGGATGTTCGCACAATGACTCCAAGATCTCTTTACTGAGTAATACCATCTAAATTTAGACCCCATCCTTTTTGTTAATAGTTGGGTTATATATTCCAACATGCAGGGCTTGACAAATTGCTGTTTCTACTTGCCCGTGGCGAGTAGCTTTCAGCTGGTCGCCCCGTTCACCGGCGCTGCACGCATGCACAGTGCCGGTCTGGCGCATGCACGGTGCAAGGCTGGCGAGTAGATCTCGCTGCGGTTTGTCGAGCCCTGCCAATATGGATTACTTTTCATTTATCAACATTGAATTTCATCTGCCATTTTGTTGCTTAGTCTCCCAATTTAGTGGATCCCTTTGTAATGATTTTCAGTAAGCTTTGGATTTAACTGTCTACTAATTTTTCCCACCTCACTGTTTGCCTCCTTTTCCAGATAATTTATGAATATTTTAAACACCACCAGTTCCAGGGCAGATCCTGAGAGAACCCTGCTATTTATTTATTTATTTTGTGAAAGCTGACCATTTTTTCTATCCTTTGTTTCCTGTCCTTTAACCAGTTACCGATCCTTAAGAGGACCTTCCCTTTTATCCCATGACTGCTTAGTTTCCTTAGCAGCCTATGATGAGGGACCTTGTCAAAGACTTTCTGAAAGTACACATACAGTGCATCCACCTGACTCCCATTGCCCGCATGTTTGTTGACCTCCTCAAAAAAAAATTCAGTAGTTTTATAACTGGAAATCATGCCTCACCAAAGCTGGGTAGAAACATTTGGTTTAATTTCTGGGCACTTAAACATAAAAGCAAAAGAAACAAAGGGTAATATTCACCAAATGGCTTCAGGAGGAGATGATGCATCCTTTGTAACTTTTAGCTCTGGCTCTCGGGGATGTAGGGGAGCCAGGTTCTGGTCCCACCTCTGCCTAGTGCAGGGCAGGGGTCTGAACTTGGTGTCACACATTGAAGAGAAATGGCCTAGCCTCTGGACTGTGAGATATGCTGTTGTGGGGCTTTCAATCTCTCATGTTGAAGCTGTCCCATTATTTATATATAGTCATTGGGCTTGGGTCTCCTACCTCACATATGTGTGCCCTAACCACTGGGCTTTTGAGTCTCTCTCTCTGATTTTCTGATTCAGTGTCTAAAGATCTTTTATGAAGTGGAACAGCTTCAACTTTATAGTCTGAATGGTAGAACACTCTCATTAAGTATGAAGAACCCACATTCAAATATAGGATCCTTGATGACCTCAGGGATCATCAAGTCCAGCTTCCAGCACTAAAGCAGGACCATCTGAACCTAAACTATCCCTGTTATATGTTTTTCTAACCCCTTCTTTAAAACCTCCAGTGACTGGGGATTCTACAACATGCTTTTAAACCAATTCCAGAACTTACTCTTATAGTTAGAAATGTGGTTTTTTTCTAATATCTAACCTAAATCTTCCTTGCTGAAGATTAAGCCCATTATTTCATGTCCTACCTCCTATGGACACGGGGAACAACTGATGATTGTCCTCTTTGTAACAGCTCTTAATCGATTAGAAGACTGTTATAGCTCCCAGTCTTCTTTTCCCAGTTTAAGTTAACCTTTCTTTAGGGGTGAGGATTTCTAAACCTTTTATCATTTTTGTTCCTCTCCTCTGGACTCCAAATTGTTCTTGTCTTTCCAAAAAGTGAGGTGCCCAGAACTGAATACAGTATTCCTGCTGAGGCCTCACCAGCGCCTCATCTTGAGTACTAACACTAAAATCCCATATCAACACTAAATGGAGATCCCAAAATAGCAAGGTGTACTTTAATTCACTTGCTTTTTAACAGTCTGTTACACCACTACGAGGCCCAGATGAAAAAAAAAGTCATGGCAAGACTGAAAGCAAGATTAAGAGAAATTATAGACAGCAGAGAAAGGACAAAATTGATCTGTTACAAAATAAGCAATTCTAAAGACATTAGAGACTTGGATTGCATAACTACTGTCAAGGACAGCCTTAGGCAAAAGCAACACAAGTGACCAGTTGGCCCCTCACTGTCTGGCCTCCTATCTGGAAGATTATGATTGAACAAATATAAGGCTGACCCTGTGAATGTGTTCAGATGAACAGCAAAGGAGAGCAAGATGGGACTAAGCTATGAGCAAGAGGAAATGTTCCAAAGGAAAAGCACTTACAACAGACTACATGTGAAGCCTGAAATGCTAGGAACTAATAGAGGGACTAGGCCTAGTCTTTCCTCAATACCTGAATGGCTGGTGAAGCTGGAAGCAAAATATTGGATGAGAAGAAGGAGAAGAACAAAAACCCAAATAATTTGCAGATAACCATAGGGTAAGGGAATTTACCTGAGTCACAAAGGATGTTTCTCACAGAGACAGGTGCATACTAATAGACTCCTTGCCTCTTCCATGGGAGCGCTTGCAGAAATATCCAATTTAAGAAAATAGACCATTAAATTAAATTATGTTTTCCTTTGTAACAATTCAAATGTTAAATCAGAAATGTTAATTTATGCTTAAAAAGGTAACAGAAGAGTGACATCAGTAATGATCAATACATCCATTTATTTTCAAGCTTAAAAGCATTAAGACCATAACACTTCTTTTATTTTGTGTAATAAAGGACAGATAGGATCAAATTCATAAAGGGAAAAGGGAGGCTTACTGTCAAGGTAAACTTCCCAAGATATATATATATGCAGCAGACTCCCTAGGAAATCACACCACTTGGGACTTTTAAAGCTAGAATGGACATAACATGACATAATGTGCTGTGGGGAACACTTCTTCCATGGCAGGTTAACTGGCTGGCTGATCTAATAGCTAGTAGATCATGATTCACGAAATCTGCTAGTTTTCTGGAAAGCAGTTACTGCCTGAAGGCAACACTAAATGTAAGTGAGGTACAGAAAATCAAAACCAAAGCCTGATTCACATACTCATGCCAGTTGCTTCACTGAAATCAACCTATATTTAGAGCCCTGCAAATCTACAAATATCCACTTCATGGATGTGGATACAGATATCCATGGCTCATTTTTGCAGATACAGATGTGGATGCAGATACAGAATTTTGTATCTGCGCAGGGCTCTACCAATATTTTTACATCCAAATTGTAAGCAAAGCACATAGATTGTACTGTCAGAGCATCTTCCCTCATATTTTTGAAGTTACTGACTAAAAAAATTGTTATTAAGTGCAGTTATTACATTCTGGATTAATATCTTGTCAGATCTCATAAACTGAGCAAGATCAAGCTACCCCAGGTCCGATGCAAGACCTATGAGGAAGTTAGTCTCACCAGGTAGAATTAGGGAAAATGAGCAAAGAAATGGGGACGTGGCATAAAGTATTTTATTATTCTTCTTATTATTCAAGAACAAAGGTGTTGTGAAAAAAAGGCATTTCAATTTCCCCATCTTGAATAGTCAAATCAATAATAATGGTGTAAATTAGGTGCAAAGCACATGTAAAACACTACATCAGAATAAGGCTTTTTTACACTTAACTTTGCACAAGTCTGAATGCCAAGTACAAGGCTGGGGAATCAGGCCCAAATTCAAGGTGCAATTGAAGAGTCAGGCACATTCTTTGATTTCCCAGTATGTCCTTCTAAGTTTCAGATCCCAGCACAATTAATTTTTCATTTTTATTACAATGGGGCTTAATATACTTAAATAGTGTGATAGAATGGATATTTGTATATATATGGATATGTACATGTAAATCTTAGTGTTATAACAATGGGACATTAAACAGCAATGGCACAAGTATGTGCTCAGGAACTGTCCATTTCATTCAGCAAAAACACCATTAAATTAGCATTGGTCATCAAGTGATATAGGAAGCACTCCCACATACACACATTAGGACATGTGACTTTAAAATAAGAGAGGGGGGGAGAAGAAAAAGGAACATTCAAGATCATCTAATCCTTCAAAAGAACCAAATTAACCAATTTCTGAATGATTTCTAAGTGATCCTACACACCAGTACTCAATGTGCTGCCAAGGTACAACTTTGTCCATAAATTTTTCAAAACTCGATAGATAATAGAATCAGATCAACTCACAGGCCTTAATAACATACTGAATTTGAATAAAAAACCAAAATAGATAAACATCATTGATAAAGAGTTCATAAAAGTCTAGTGACAAACTACTAAATTTATTGTCAGATGGTCATATTTTTATCAGAGTTTTTCAGATGTGTTGTGTACTCTACTGAATTACTAAGGTTTAGGCCTATGTTATTTTAGCATTTATCAAAAAACTCAATTTTTAGAGATCCACAGGGGAATTTTGGAAAGAAATTGGTTTTGGTTTTCTTCAACAAAATTATTTTAAAAGTTGCTATCTAGATTTTACTGTGGTTTATGAATTCATCTTGCAGCATAGCTAATTTTCAGTGTTACATAACACTTAAGACACACATGGGTATGAGATTGGTTGCAAGAAAAAAGATTGCTATGTTGGGGACACGGTAGAAGAGAAATAGCATGCCAAAGAAAACAACAACACAGTCAAGGTCAGTCAGATTTAGAGGCCTATTGGTGACTAGTCATTGTATGCAGAGCCATGACAACTCTGGGATTAAGAGAGGAACAAAAAATGGACTGGAGTGAATAACAATGCAGCAAAGATGCTTTGGGATGAGAAGAATGAATACAATTAGTACTTGGAAGCTTGGGAAGACATATGTTAAAGGATGCTTGCCTCCTATAAAAAGAGACTATTATAGAATCATGGAAATTAGAAAAGGAATAGACCTGGTTCTCTCCGTTATATTTTCTGGTACTGCCCCCAGTCTAGGATTGCCTAATACTCAGTTGACATTTACTTTATTTTATCTTATTACCCCTGGGCAATGGATAGCCCTTGTGTCCCTCTAAATAATTCATTTTTAACCTTAGGTTCTTAATGCCTTAAAATACTTGTAAATAGTAAAGCTCCTCATCTCCTTGTTGTTAATTAAACATACTGTGCCATACAAATAGTTCTTTTAAAAATTATTAGTGTGATAAAGTTTTAAAATTTAGGAAAATTCTTTATCTGTTGGACAGCTTTGAGCTGGGATTCAGACTTCTCTTTCTTCACATTTATTAGGTTTTAATCTCTAGCTCAGCCATGATCATATTCACTAGTTTTCTGTTATTCTGGATCTGGCAATACTGTTAGCGTAATTATTATGTTGAATAGTCTCGGAATATATACTCTTGAACCACCAATGTTGGAGAGTACAGGGGTTTCTAGCTGCCTACCATAAATTCAGGCTGGGTTTCCTGGGAACCCTGTTTTGGATTTGCCCAAGTTAATTGATCCAGCGATATTTCAGGTAAAACACTTTGGACTCAGAATTGTCATTTTCTGACTAAACTTTATTGTTGGAAAAATTCCAATCAGCTCTGCTCATTAGGTGAATATAAAGTATCTAGCAGAATGGTGTCATGTTTCCCACTGGGCATTTTAGGAACAATTATAAATAAAATAAAATAAAATAAAATAAAAATTAAGTGAAATTCACATTACCATCCCTATCCATTTGCGAAATTTCAGCACTCCATGTGCCACCATAATACAACTAAGTATTTTATAATTAATTGTAATTAAAATATATCATCTAAAAAATGTACTGAAAGAATTTTACACTGAAAATGCATTGAAAGATATTTTAAGTAGAGAAGTTATGGTAACTGAGCTTCTCATACGGTTATTCAGAAGTGATACAATTTGCATCCTGAAAGTCCTATTATAGTTTTTAAAATATTGTTCTATCCAAATTATTCTTTGCAATAAACTGAATTGACTTTGCTTTTACCAGTGAGAGAAAAAACCCATTTTGTGTCAGAAATATCTAGGCATTTAGGAAAATTTCTGTAGTTAGTGTGGCATAACAATAAAGGTATATTCTTTCAAGAATTAAAAAAATAGGGTTTGAGTTGTTTGCAGTAACCTCCAAAATCTGCATCTCATTCCCACCTTCACAATCACTAAAAGTGGCTGGAAAGCATGAAAGACCCTGTGTATGTTATCAGAATCCAGGGGCCATTCTATTCTGTTTAGGTATTATAAGGTGCCATTCAACAGGGATAAAGGCATCTCCCATTGATACTTGTGTAGACATTTATTTTCATTGATTTCCATAAGCAAAAGCATATGGTAAGATGCTCAGTTACACCAGGTAGCCAAAAGCACTGGATGTATCACAAGTATAGGCTATACGTTTGTTACATCCCTGACTTTCTTAACAAAAATTTATATTTTGCTGTTTCTTCTTAAAACTACCTTCTGTCAGCCCACTTCTGGAGCAAGACTACCTTATAACTTTTGTACAAGTTTGGCTCTATGGCCAGTATTGTGGAGTATGAATTTTTAAATGCTTAAAAGGTTAAAGTCTGAAGGTCCATTCACCCCTTAGTCTTTATAGGTTCAACTGAGGTTCAGGTTTTCCAACAGACCATTCTATGGGCCTTCTATGCTGAGTGTCTTTTACCCCCATCACTACTGAATAGTATAAAAGGCTCAGTTTTAACAAAGTGACTCACCCCAAATAGAATTTTACCACATGAATAGCCCAATGGATTGCAATTAGGATTGAATCAACAAGCACACAGTAAGATATTACTCAGGGTGAGTGAGCTGGCAGAGTGTGGTCATAAATGATTTTCAACAATTATTGCTTTAATCATAATTTGCTACAACAAACACCTTAATCAATTTTTGACATGACATACATGCAGCCTGATCAAGAAGCCTGAAGCTGAAGTGCAATCATTCTGTATTATCTAATATTTTGGCTTGTCTATTAATAAAATAACAATATTGGGGGCCAAGCAGTTACCTGTCTAGTTCAGGACCCTAACCTGACAGTCTCATTCCTGCCTTTCCTTCTTCAGTTGACTTAAATCTGTATAACCTATCCTACCTTATTTTTCAACATTACAAGCCAAAAGCACGTCCCATTATGAGAGGGTGTACTGGGCCCTTGTGGCCACTGCTGGAGGCCCTGGTTACAAGTACATCCCATTCTGGCAGTGGCAGGAAAGAAGCATCAAAGTTGCATCCTCCAAGCCTGCATAGAGAGACCTCAGGGAAGTGGCCAATCAGAACTTAGAAGGCTAATATAAAAGGAGCTGCAGGACCTTAGCAGGCAGTTCCTTCATGGGACTTGAGGGGCAAGGATGGGTGCTCCTTTCTGGCCACAGCATGATAATCAGAGGTGGGTTGGGGTTTTTTTTCTGACTAATTTTGCATTGCTGGGTTTAGGAGACAAACCCTTAACCCCGAGATAAAAGTGATGCTATAGGGATCAGAATGGAAGAACCCCAGAGAAGCAGCAACAATCAATTGAATCAAGCAGGGCATGGGTTCTGTTTATAGAGTGCCTGGGTTGAACCTGAAGTAATGGGCTGACATGTGGTGTTCTACTATTGCACATAAAATAACATAACCCCCCAAAGGTGTCAGAAGTTATTTGGAAGCCAGAACAAAGGGTTGAGTTTAAAGGGCCCAGAAATAGACTGAAGATCTTAGAAAGGACAACGAGCCTTTTATTTGCTAGAGTCTTTAATAACTTGGAAGGGGGTCATTCTGACCTTGAAATTGGGCCAGATGCCCAGACTGATGAAGACCCGCCAGGGTCAGTGAGTAGCCTGTAGTTGGCACCAGAGGTAAGAAAAAAACTGGGTTCCACATCCAGCAGCCCCATTATACCCATCTGGAAACATTTATCCCTCTCAGATTAATGTAGCTGGTCACCTCATTCAAAAGCCAATTACTGTATTAAGAACAATAGACTCTTCCCTCAAGCCCCCTCATTAAAAAGCAATGCTTTGGGTTGTTTAGGCTAGTGTTAAAACCAGAGACTTTGGATCACTGACCCAAGAATGGTATGATTAGAAACCAAATTGCTCAATGTAATGTCTATATCTGAAGGCCTACTTATTACTGGAAATACCAATAATCAGTAGCCTGTTAAATTGGGACTTTTAATAAGATGTTAGACTAGGATGCAGCTCTTAGTTTCTCTTCGCTGCTCTCATTCCCACTTCAGCCAAGAACACTTTTACAAATGGCGAGTGCCGAGTCCTCAAGAGCCCTTGAGAAGTTCCTGGAAAATATGATTTGTAGTACATGGCAGGTTCCATGCATAAAATTTCTTGACTGATTACAGACAGCTTTCATTGGACACATTTTCTTCATCAAATAGCTCTTTGAGAAGAGCAAATAGAAGGGGAGAAGGCTGTAAAAGGGCAATATACTTCCAGTACTCTTGAGCAGTTTGTTCTAAGCAAAGGGGACTGTTACCTTTTAGGAGTGACTGGTTTACTGACTGTTAATGCTTTAAAAATGAGATGAAATCAGGTGTATAGTCTTTATTGCAAGAAAGATATATGCCCCTGTGCATGCCAGTGGTTTGGCAATCTTAATCTCTGAAGACATAACATTGATATATGTTATGTTGCCAAACAGCACAGTGAGTGTTTAAAATGCTGTGGACAGCCCTATTGCCTCCCCATGATACAATCTAAGATTAGATTGTAACTCAGTGACTGAATCCTTTCCCAAATCCTGCATAGAATATTAAAGCTCAGGCCATTTACTCTAATATCTTGCTGGGTTTTTTTTCTTTTTGCCATAGAAACAAGAAAGCCCACAGAATAGGGATATACACAGTTGCCATCATGAGAGCCTATCACCCACATCAGACAATTCCACTATAATACAATGTCATGATTTCTATGTTGACGGAAGCTTAAGGCTGTGCAAAAGAATCTGTGTAGCAACCATGTCTATGGTAACATAACTGATCACAGAGGTTCAAGCCTCAACTGATATATTAACCAAATATCTATGCATGTGCTTTTCCTCTGTCCTTGATCTAGGTCATATTAATTTTGCTTGACATGACCCCGTCACTGTACAGCACAAAACAGATCCACATGATGTCAGTTATATCGACCTTGGTTTATTCAATCCTATAGGAAACATATACAAATTATGTGCTTTTATTAAAGATACAGAAAAAGGAAAAATAGTCAAAACACTTGAAATATTAACTATTAAGTCAGACTTATCTTAACAATATTCCTTCTTTCTTTTTCTTTCTAGCTGTAGAGATATTACAGAAAGAAGAATAACTCTGCCTGGCAATCTTTCAGTGGTATTAATGGTGGTATTAACTATCCTTTCTGAAGGGATGGAGGGACAAAATAAGTTAGTTTAAGTTGACTGGATCTTCTTGTTGCCGTTGTTGTTAGAGTCACATTTCCTTGAAGTCAAAGCAGGATGTACACACAAAAAGGGACAGAAAAGAGGAGCAAAAATAGAAAATACAACCTCTGTCTCTGAAGCTGGCTTGTAGTCTCATAAAAGGGAAACACGATCTGTTCAGTCACTATGAAAACATCTCAACTGGCACCAGCATCAGGCTACATTTAGGGCTTTTTAGCTGCCTCATGGGTCATGGGGTCATAGTAGTGCTCCAAAATACTGAATTGTCATTACTGGCTAAGCCAGACAAACAGAAGACAAAGAGAGAGATAGGAAAGAGAAGATACAAGGTTGGGGGGGGGAGACACATAAGAGGGAAGTTGAGAACAGGAATCCAAGTGTCAGAGCTGTTTCCCATTCTGGCACTGAATGCAAAAGATGGGGGTCTGCAAGAGACCTTCAATATCTTGCCTCTATAGGCTCTGCTTACAAAAACTCCCCAGAGTCACAGATTCACTGACTTTGGGAGGTAGTTGCCCCCACCAAATGAAAAAAAAAGAGAGTCCTCTTTCTTCTTGAACCCAGGAAGGAAGCACTAGGACTTCTTCCAGACGGGTACCCCCATGCTTTTTTTTTTAAACCACAAGAGAGCTTGGAAAAAAAGAGAAACCAAACTGCAGTCTCTGGTAGTGACCTCTCAGTCTTAGGCATGCAAACACAGACACAGACCTCCTGTTTTCTTCCAAGACACAAGAATCAAATCATCAGCTTAAAAAAGGTGATGTTATTAATAAAAACAAAAAGATATACTTGATGAAGCATATTTGGTTGCTAGGTGTTACAGAGCAACTAAGAAAAGAGAAGATTAAAACACAGAAAAATATCCCTGGGCATGGCTTAAATAGTGAATGGGGGGAAGCACATGGATTTTACACAGAGACCGTTTACCAAACAGCAAAATAAAGAAAAATAACCTGATTGTGACTAAATACATGCTTTCCCTCTAATCATGATCTGTGCTGAGCTGTACTTCAAGGCCCAATTTACTGCCATGTCCAATATTTTATATAGGCATGGCAATTGTGATTACTGCATCTGCTCCCTCCAGCCCTTAACTTAGAATTTCTACACACAAAGTGAGAGTCTACACTGCACTGTAGGTTGAAATAAGATATGCAATTTGAGCTACCAAATTGTGTATCTTATAAGATCGTGCCAAATTTTGAAATAACCCACTATTCCAAAACATCTCTTACTCCTCGTGGAATGAGGAATAGCGAGCCCATTATATTTTGAAATAATAGGGTTGCTGTTAAAAGGCGAGATAAGTATTTTGGTATACAGGAGGTATCCCGAAATAGTGCTGCAGTGTAGACATAGCCAAAGGGAGAGGGCAAGGTATCTATATGTCATTTAAATTTCAGTACTTTATCCCATTGGTTCTTCTGTCTCCCTGCCAACACCCTTGCTAGCTACCTAAGTTTTACCCCTTAGTTACCAGGTGCTGGCCAGCACTCGTCCCATCCATCACATCCAAGTCTCATAAATATTACTCTTTTCAATCCATCCATCTTCCCCTGGTGTCAGAATTCCCCCCTGTCTACCGACTGGTAGAGCCTTGCAAATCTGGGTATATTCACTTTATATCCATGGGTACATGCATGCCCGGATGTGGATGCAGATATCCATGGCTCATTTTTGCATGTGAGGATGCAAATTTTGTATTTAAAACTGAAATTTGTGGATATCCACTTTATATCTGCAGGCATGTGGCTATGGATATCCATGGCTCATTTTTGAGGCTACAGATGTGGATGCAGATACAAAATTTTGTATCCGTGCAGGGCTCTACTGACCGGGTTGAAGAATATGATATTTTGCTCACCAATTAGGTCTAATTTCCAACCACACCAATTTTGGTCCATTACTCTCCAATTTCATCTGCCTCTTGTTTACCAAACACACATCTCATAGTCCTTGGTCTCAGTGGACCCTTTTGTTTGGTTTAATTCAGTCTGTCACCTTTCTGTACCTTTTTCCAAAAATATTCATATAACAATATGAGTTGTTCTTCTTTAAAGTACCTTCCACTGCAACCCTGTAAAAACAGCTTCGTGCTGTGATTAATACAACATATCGCATTGTCAGAGCTTCCTTTCTCCTCTTACCATTCTTCCCTACCCTTTCATATCTTCCATTTGCCTGTGCCTGAAGTCAGTGGTGGGCTGCCAACATTTTAATAAAGACTCTCAAATATTTTCTAACTTCTTTTGAAATAAATCTGACATTCTGTAAACAAAATACTCTCCACACCTCAAAAAACACCACTTTTAAATTCCACCTAATTATCTTCTACCCAATAAAATGTGGCAATTCCATATTCTTCCTCCACCAAACAACTGCATCAGTGCTTTCACCGTTACCCACAACGATCAGTCCCTTTAACATACCATGCTTTCCTCTCCCTTGAATCTTCCTTCTTTTATGTAAGGACTCCAATCAGGTCTTTCACCCCATCACTGTACAAACATCACAGGGAAAATCCCCGTCCCCAGAGATCTCAGAGTCAGGGATTTAGGCAACACACAACCAGAGAATAAATTGACAGGGAAAAGCAGAGACCAGTGCATTTACTTGAATTCACTATCAGCAAAAGACCAACTAAAGACATTTCAAAGGCTCCCCTGTGAGGCAGCTGTTCCTCAAAACACGTTGATTGTAGCATGCAGCTGTCCTGAAGCTTCTGGTTGGGTTAGTCAGGTAGAGAGTGTATCCCCTTTGGTAGTGGAATGGGTGTTTTCAGGTGGGTTGGGGATTTATGTCCTTGGTTCTTGAGGTGGGAAATTTTGATCTCCACGTGGTATAGGGATCCAGTTGGGAAAGCAGGTCTCCCATGACTGTTAAAGATATTAGGTTGGGGGTAACTCTCCCAGGATGCTGTGGAGAGCTCAGTAAGCAAACAAGCCTCTGCAGGCTGATATGAGAAGTCAGGCAGGAAAATGGGTTTCTCTACCTCTGTGGTTCTCAACTGGTGGTCCATGGTGACTTTTTTGGTGGTCCACAGGAACATTGTCTGAAGTCACACAGCATGAGCAGGCACCGCAGTTAGGCTGTTTTACACCGTGTTGACAAGCACGCAGTGCGTCATCCATAGCATCACCTGCAGGAGGAATTCTTCAATCTGAAAAATGATTTTGCGGCTCAACACATGTACCTGCAGTCTACCATAGAGAAATTTTGGGCCAGTGTGACTGGGAGTTACCCAAATCTGTCAGCACACAGAGTCAGATTTCTTTTGCCATTTGCATCAACTTATATGTGTGAGACTGGATTTTCGTGTTTGTTGCCCATTAAGTCCAAACAGAGGAATTGGCTTGCAGTGGAAAGTGATATTCGTTGTGCATTATCAAGTACCACTCCAAACGTTGAAAAAGCTTGTCAGTGAGAAGAGAATCCAAAAATCTGTTAGTAAGAAATAAATTTAAATCCAAAATGTTTGTTGTCTGCTCTTTTTTATCATGTCTCAAAAAGGAGGTGGTCCATGAAATTTTTTTGATTAGCCTGGTGGTCCGTGGACTGAAACGAGTTGAGAACCACTGCTCTAGCTGGTGTGGGAAAGATGATCATCAGTGACTAGTATACTAGTCAGCTTTGGGAGTGGATATCCTCTAGAGCAGTGGCTCTCAATCTTTCATTACAACTGTACTCCTTTCAGGAGTGATTTTCTTGGGTACTACCAAGTTTCATCTCATTTTAAAATGACTTGCTTGCAAAAACCAGACATAACAATTCAAAAAGTGTTACAGCACACAATCACTGAAAAAATTCTAACTTTCTCATTTTTATTATGTAACTATAAAATAAATCAATTAGAATATAAATATTGTGCTCATAATTTCAGTGGATAGTATATAGAACAGTATAAACCGGTCTCTGTCTATATGAAATTTTAGTTTGGGCTGACTTCACTAGTACTTTTTATGTAACCTCTTACAAAGCTAGGCAAATATCAAGATGAACTGAGGTACCTCCTGGAAGATCACTGCATAGCTACCAGAGTACATGTATGCCTGGTTGAGAGCAACTGCCCTAGATAGTGTAAGTGGCAAGGGGTGGTGTCCATCAGAGTTAAAAGGTCAGGAGGATAACCCCAGCCTGATCATATCTGATCTCTCAATATTAGTGGTGTTGGGGGAAATGCATAGATTATTCCCTTCATACAAGATCAGAGAAAGGCGTCTTCCAGAGACAGATAATTTAGCCCTCCTCTTGAGCAAAGCATGACACTTTTTGTTCCTGGAAGCAATAAACGGGTCAACCTCTGGGAGACCCTAATTTTGCAATATATCATAGAGAATTCAAATGTCCAGTTTCTATCCATAGTCCTTAAGAAAAGGATCCCGTGCCTGAAGGTCTCCCATAGTAAATAAAATGAGATAGGAGAATATGGTTCAGTCCTGGAGATTTACTTGCAAGAAGTCCAGTTCAATTTCCTACAATTCTAGGCAGCCAAAATATTATTTCAGTCTAAGCCAGATCTAACAACACAGTGCTCCAGATAAAAAGAAAACCCATTGCCCTGTGAAATATTTTAATAATGGTTTACAACACTACAGAAATAGACCAAAAGCTAGATGCCACAGCACATTAAATACAACACTTCATTATTTAATCTTTTATTCAAGGATCGCTTGTAATGATTAGCTGATTAAGGGCTCCGGCTATCCCGTAAAGTGGAATTATTCCCATTGTACAAATGGGGAGACAGATGTGAAGAAGCTATTGACTATCCTTTTAAGTGCCCACTCACATGAGATGACTACATTTTTGACCCACTTACTTAAAGCTCTCACAAAGGCCCAGAACCAGCCAATCCCTTTTGTCTTCAGTTGTCCATGTGGATGATCAGTACTTCTAGTGTTCCTATATGATTTTCAGGGTAGGTCCCCAAACATAGAGCTACCCAGAATTATTGACCACCTGTAATAGTATAAGCCTAAATGGCTATCATATAGCAACTTAGTGGTACAGCCATGATCAAATTCAGGTCTCTTGCTGACCAGTATCCTGTTCTCACCACCACCACATTATATCTCCTCCCAGGCATTTAAAAAAAAAAGCCACAGAAATTAAGTCTACAAATGGATTCTTGTCAGGAGAAAAAAAAGACCTAAACTAAAAAAACAAATTATGCACATATTACATTCCACAGAAATTCAGCATTTTATTTTTCTAAGGCTGAATTAACTCAGAAAGCAGTTAATTTCCAACTTCAAAGGTTTCCTCTTGTTTAGAAGACAATAAATATGCAGCAAGTATCTCACAGCAGCAACAAGCTGATTAGACATATTTCAGCAAGAATAGTTGCTTGTCAGAAATAAATTACCGTTGCAGAAGGTCATGTCTGGTTTTGTTTTATTTATTTATTTTTTGGAAGACTGAGGGACCAAAATCACACATTTCTGCAGAAGAATGTTTCCCTGTGTTTTAAAGCTTCTTTAAAATTTAAAATTGTTCACACAAGACAATGTTGCCAGCAATTCAAAGGACAGAAGAATTATTCCTACCTGCTACAGTGACTTTAGCTGTCCGACTGATGATAGCCCCAATGCCTTCTAAAGAAGCTTCACACTGGTAGAGACCCTCATCTGGTTTATGGTGCCTGGAATGGACTATGCTTTGTATCAAGAGGGAACCATTGGCCAGCTGCTGTCTCCTTTCATCCACTGCCAGGTTTAAGAAGACTGCATCTTTCTTCCACTTAATGACAGGAATTCCTTGATCGGACTCCACTGAGCAATTCAGCAGCACATTACTTCCACGCATGGTGACAGCATCTGAAGGCTCGGTCAGGAACCGCAATGATGTAAAACCCTGAACTTGTGAACCTAAAATAAGAAAAGCTCAGTTACTCACTCACGTACAGGGAGATAGATGCCAGTTCTGGTGCATTAACTCATTGAAGAGTATGAACACAAAATCCCAGAAGACACATTGGGTGCCTGGCAAACATTCAGAGAATTAATTTAATTAAAAATAGAATGTCTCAGCAAATTGGCTGAAGGAAGACCAAGATGAATGCCATCAGTTCAAATATAATTTTTACAGAAAGGAGACTAGCATATAAACAAAGCTAAATATCTCTTCCCCTCCCCCCTCCCCCGCATATGCCCCAAAATAAGTGCCAATGTGTTGAATTTCCAGTTGTGCAAGAGATCAGTACAAAGCTGATGCACCATTTGAAAACCATTTGGATGGTTTAAATCGAATTTACTCTTATTGGTTCATAGGGCTTGTGCTGGTGTAATCACCTGCAAGTGAATTTGAACCTGGGACCTCAGTGTAGGAGCCTCTACAGTTTGAACTATAAAGTCAGGTGCCTCTCAGCTTAACAATGAGTGAGCTGTACAGCCTCTCTCTTGCTGTAAGAAGTCTAAGTGCCACTACATGGGACAGTGAACCACACCCACTGGGTGTGTGGGTTACACTGGATCCCTGAACAGAGCTGGATTTCACTTGAGCCACTTGCAAATAGCACTTGGGTGTATCTGTCTTTATGAACAACCTTTCAGAAGAGATTAGACAAGTCTGACCCCCCTCCCCCCCCACTCCCTTTGGAAGGGCTTCCAAATTTTTGTATATGATGAAGCTTTTCTCCTATAACTGGAATGGCACCACATTCTCAGAAGCATTCCTCTTGGCTGTTTTTCCATTCCTCTGCAACAGAGAAAGCAATGGGGGAGTAGCCTGGGTGCCAGCTGAGTTGGTGTCACAGCAGCAGCTATTACAGGCTATTCTTACCACATCCTTGTGTGACATCACAGTAAGGCAGAGGTTCTTAAACTTTGTGATACCACGACCCCCTTCTAAGTTGCTCGCGACCCACAGTTTGAGGAACGCGGCAGTAAGGCATCAAGAATAATTTGAAGGGCTGCAACACAGGGCACTCAACAGCCCTGCAGAGTTAGGAGGCAATGGATAAGAACAAAATAGAGAACTTCTAACGTTCTATAGAACTAGTCAATTGTATTACATTCTCTAATAGCAAAATAAAAGGAAGAAAAATAGTCTTGATTTTGATTTCCTACCAAATTGACTCTTTTCCAAGCATTTACACCTATGCAAAGTGCATGCAAATTAGATTCTGATTCGGAAGCACTTTACACTCACTTGGCACAAGTGTAAGTTACTAGACCATGGCTCAGGCTGGGGTGTATCAGGCCCTATAACTTGATGATCGCTAAACAATCTAGTCAAAACGTACGGGACATTGCATGTCTTTAAAGCTGCTGACTCTGAATGGAAAGCAGGCAGATATTTTCCATTAAGCAAACCTCAGCTTTCCTTCCACAGATGCAGGCATACAAATGTATCAGAGAAGATTTAAAACAATCATAATACTTAATCAAAGGAACAATTATTTTTAATAAATAAACCAAAAGACTCTACAAATTTATGGGAAAATAGGAGCAGTGAGCAGGCATTTTCTTTATGGTATTAAATTTCATTCTGAAATACTAAATTGAATCAATGGAATAATTATCCGAAGTAGCCCTCTACCTACAATTTGCTTCAAATGCTCCAATGCAAAGTGAAAATAGGATTTAAACATTAAATAAACCTGTCCATGGCTGCTGCAGGTACAGTGGGTACAGCTGGGGGAGGGGTGCATGTGCTTCAGCTGAGGAATAGAGGCACACACACGCACACACACAAACTCTCTGAAATATACAGTGGGGTTATGACAGATTTAAATGTAGGGAGTACATAAATAACAGAAGTTAAAAAAAGACTAACTTTCCTTTCATGTGATTACCCTTGCACTCCAGTTGCAATTTCAGCTATTCATATCTTTTTCAGAAGCCACAGTTAGCTTAAATTGCTTTAGTGCAAGGCACCTAACAGCTTGAACAACCTGTAATGCTTTTGGAGTGTGAATACAATTCCAACCCTTCTCTGAAATATTGCTCCTGGAGCCTGAAGTGGTGAGAGATTGAAGAAATGATCATATACTTTCAAAGATGGTTTCTTGGAAGTCCAGGAAGGAGGAAGGATTAAGCAACAGGTTTTGTAAAGGTATTTAGGTGCCTAACAGTACAGGTACCTACTTACTGGGATTTTCACAACTGACAACACATCTAAATCTTTTTTTAAATCAATGGAAGTTAGGTGCTTAGATGCTTTAAAAAATTCTGCTATGCTCCTATCTGAATAAATAGCTAGGAATTCTCAAGCAACCCTCAATCATATGCCAACCAATCCTTTGGAACATTCCAAATTATGTGCCCTCTGTTTTTACAAGGGACTTCCACACACCTTTTCCTCCCTAATCTGTTGTTAACTCCATGTATGAGTGGGCATGCACCTGCAAACAAGAAAGCTAAGAGACTGAAAACTTTTATGGTATGTCTCCATGTTACACATATTTAGTCTTTGTTAGATTAACAGTGAACCAGAAGAACAAAAGCTAGACATATAATTCTACTCAGTTGGAACACCTTGGTATAGAAGCCCAATCACAGAAAGTTTTAAAGTAGAACGTCACAATTTAAATTGCACTAAGCAGCCAATATGAGGGCTGTGCAGTTTATGAAGCAAAGAGTAAATATGTTCTAAGTAACCAGGAAACAATATTTTGCACTTGGTAAAGTTTTGAAACAGTTCTCTCATATTCTCCTATTTCAAGTGGATTGCAGTAATCCACTTCTCTTTTTCTTTACACATACTTTTTATGATTAAACTCCAGATTCTCCTGTGAGGGAAAATAAACTGTCAAAGGAGTAGTACTTTACCTCTAGTGAGTGTTTAATTAATTCAGTAAGAGTTGAAATCAAACCAGGGGGAAAAGATGTTTTTACAAAATATTTTAGAAATTCCAAAACTGGAGTTTAGCTTCCCAAATGATGACCTTTAAATCTACTTTTTGGTGAGGCCTACACAAATTCCACTTAGAAATCATTGCTCTGCACCACTTCCTCATAGGACAGCAAATCATTGTGACCTTCCCTCCTGAGCAGGACTGGAAATAGTCATTTCATTCACAAGGCAGGGAAGGATCTGCACAATGTTATCCCTTAGTCTTCCAAAAGCTGAAATGCCATCTCTGAAACATTCTTAATCTCCAGCACAGAGACAGCTATTCAAGTGAATGGCAAAACACCCACTGACATCAATGGAATAAAGAGTGGATTGTTGGAAACTAGATCCAAAGTCAAATCTTTGCATGGCAAAGCACTGTCCTGGATGCTTCTCTCTTTAGGTAAAGCCAGCAGAGGTTTTAAATTTGTTGTTATTAGAAGACTCCAAGATGCTATAAAACTTCTTTGTCCTATTCCTTGAGCAGACTCCACCCATTGTGCTTTACCTTAAATATATTAGAAAATCTCAATTGAGTTAATAATTCAGCAGAAGCAGCTAAATGCAGCCATTAAGCGCCTCACCCTTACCATTTGGGGGGTAGGGTTGCCAGATGGTCTCCCAAAAAATACCAGACACGCGGTATTTTTTTGGTCGAGCAAAAACAAAACAAAACAAAAAAAAAGGGAATGCGGGATAATAAGCCCCCGCAAGGCTTCTGAAGCACCAAGAGCGGTGCCACAATCAATGCTAGGAGCCTGTGATTGCGCAGAAGCCTTGAGGGGGTAAGGGGAGTGGCTGGGACTCCTGAAGCGCCCAAAGCAGCGATCGCAGCCCCGCCTTCCAGGCGGGGCCGCCATCGGCGCTGGGAGCCTGTGATGCAGAAGCCTGGTGGGGGCGGGGGGAGTGGTTGGGACTCCCAGCCACTCCCCCTGCCCCCACCAGGCTTCTGCGCAATCACAGGCTCCTAGCACCAATCGTTGCCCTGCCTCCCAGCCGCTCCCCCTGCCCACTCCAGGCTTCCGTCCAGTGCGCAGCCGGAAAAATCAGAGAATACTGGACATTGGACATGTCTGGTATTCTCTGATTTTTTTTGCCGGATAAAAAGCGTAGATACCGGACACCTGGCAACCCTATTTGGGGGAGGGATGGTTTGTTTTCCCCCAGAGTTGGACAATGGATTCATTTTATTTCAAAGACCCAGACTTATATTTGCAAACTACTTTTAAACCTCTAGACTATTAAAATTTACACTAATTAAAATAAAGGGGTAGGAGGGAGGAGTAAACTATGAAGCTAGCTGCAATGGAAGTATAGGAGCTCTTTTATATTAGACTGAAACACACAAATGTCTCTTCTACACTTTCAGTGCTAGGTGGTCAGAGCAACCCATTGTCTTTACCTGGCACCTATCATTACCTCCTTAATTTCTTTAATGATCTTTTCCTTGCACCCCTCCCATTTACAAAAAGGCACTAAACAGTAAAAAAGTTTATGAATAATCCCAAGCATTCAAAAATCAAAATCAATGAAACTGAGCATCATGTTCATCGGCATTTTTACAAACCCTCTGCTTCTGAAAGTTTGGTGAATATAAACTGAGGTTACCTGCAGAGGGCATTAATTACTTCCATGGGATTTTCTGCATATGCAATAACCAAGTAAAGTTTGCACAAGTGAGTCAGTGGCTGGGAAGTTACTGCATTTCTGTCACAAAAATGTACCTCCTTGTGGTGCCTTAAAGACTAAACAATTTATTTGGGCATAAGGTTTCCTGGGCAAAAACCTGCTCGGAGGCACAGGTTTACAGGCCCATTAGCTTTCTCCCTGACAGGTAACACCGAGTGATGTCAAAGTTATCATTTTCCAAGCCACATTCAGAATTAGCATTTAAAAGGTAACTTTGATATTCTTCTTAAATCAGACCCCCACTCTGAATCCTTCCACTTCCTGTTCTGGACTTGTGAAATGTAATCCGCTCTTTTTGAATGTACTGCATTGATTACTTCCATTGCAAAAACAGAAGAGAGTTCATAGTCGCAACAGCATTTGACTAGGCCAACCTCAGAGCTCATTTATTTTTCAAACACGTTAAGAAATAAAAGTTTTGCATGCAAGTTATTTGAAATGTGCAAATGTAATAGTATTTCCATCTACCTGACATGGTAGCACAGTACACTACCTGAAAATAAAATGCATTTATGGAAGCCATGCATATACATTTTCTCAGAGGCCTTTTTGACTTCATCTATAGATCTCAAATTAAATTAGCATAGTGCTCAGATTTGTAAACTCTTATCTACAATTCCAAGTAGCCTACAACACAGCAAAAGTTGGCACAATATTCTATTTGTTCAAAATCAACTAAAACTGAAATGAGGCTTAAAACAGATTAAAATGAGGTCTTTTAAAAATCATTTTATTATATAACCCATGCAGTCCTAAACGTAGATGTTGAGCACTTTAAATTACATGCATTTTTTATCATCTGACTAACACATGCATTGATATAATATGTAACATGTAGAAAGATAAGGTTGTTACGTCCAAGCAATTTACAATCTGAATCCAAGGGTTATGGTACATGGAACAACTCTTCAGACATTATATAAAATTTTGTAAAAATCTATAGTGATGTTCACAGCAATTTAACATAGTTCTACTGCAGTATTTTGGACTGATACTACAGTAATTGTTATTAGGAAATTGTGTCATTAACTCCCAAGAATCTGGTGCTTAATAAGCACATATAAAGAGCAGGATTTCAGGTTAAATACATGGTTTTGATGTTTGTAATTTAGATTTTTCATTTATGCATCTGAGCTCAGAGCTAGTCAGAAATTTTCAGACAAAATTTTATTTGGAAAATGCGAATTTGTTGAAAGCAACATTTTTTGTAGGAATATATTAGTTTTAACAAAACATTCCTCAGGTCCAGGATGACTTTTTTGGGTGGGGGAAGGGCAGAAGGAAGAGGGTAGTTCCTGGAGACAGACACACAGACAGATAGATGTACATTAACTAGAAGCCACTGCACTCCATAGGATGTGGGGACTCAGATTCAATCCCTGCTCTGCCTACCCTACCATAAGAATAAAATTTATCCATTCAGAAAACAGAGCTCTTCAGGGCCAGCCCAAGAGTGTGGAGTGAACTCCCACAGGAACCAAGGACCACCAGAAATGTCACCATCCACAACTCCCTGTGAAAGCTGCCTTCCTCCCTCCCCCCTTAAACCTAACACACACACAGCAGCATGTATATAAACTAAAATAAAAACCCTACCATGTTAAAACACCCCACTAGAGAGACAATTCTCCCCTAGGAAGAGAATGAGAGAAAAACAGGCCTCATGCAACTTATGTTAGTCACATCATGGAAGGTGTCCAGATAACCTGCTGATAAAGGTGGTACAAGAACCTCTATCTACTGGGGAAGGTTGGAGTCAGCTGCCTTTAAACGTCAGTAGGAGTCTTCAAGGAAGTCAGCTCACTGTTCTTGCATAAGACAGAGATGCCATACTGGCCAGCCTTTTTAAGACTATTTGAGTTGGTGCCATCGATGTTATCAGGTGTAGACTATTTCCCCTAATACATACTACAGGTTGAACCCCTCTAGTCTGGCACCCTCGGGACCTGATCAGTGCCAAACCAGAGAATTTGCTGAACCACGGGAGGTCATTTTTGTCTAGCAGCATTATCAGCACTGCTTACTGGGCTCTTAGACGACATTTAGGGGTAAATTACAGCTGACCACCACCACGGAACACTCAGAGCCAGGACTGGTGGCTGTAAACAAATGTCATGGGACTGTGGGAAACTTTGCTGCACCCATGATAAGTGGACTTCTGAATAACTAAAATCATACCAAACCATGGATGTTGCCGGACTAGAGAGTGCCGGTTTAGAGAGGTTCAATCTGTACTACCTGCTAAAGAGAGCAATAGCCCAAATCTAATTCCTGTCTTAAGCCAATCCAGTTAACAGAACCTAACATCTGCTTGCCTATTAAATATTGCATAATACTTTGCTTTATCTAGGAAATGGCAAACTCAACAACGTTCAAATTCAAAAAACAAATCTGTAAATCAGCATTGAAGCTCAGCCACTTACATAATAAAATATGGCAACTCCTTAGGAACCTACAGAAATATCACATGACAGATCAGGACAGAATTTGCCACTTGGTGCTACAGAGAACCTTTACTGACCCACTACTAGTTAGGATATTGGTGTTATAATTCATCCAAAAGACAGCAACTCTAACAGCACATGATCCCCTGTCACCGTAATGGGGTATGCTTCTACACTGACTCAAAGTGCCTCATCATGTCATTGAGGGCCTACATTTCTCCTAGATTTCTCCCCCATCCTGACCCTGTTTATATGTGCCTCAGGGAGAAAGACATAAATTTCAATCATGAAAAGCGTTACCATTTCTAAAGTATCAGAAGCAGAACAACACCTTCCGTCCTTAACAGAGAGAGGCTGTCTCATCTTTCCATTAAAAAAATGTAAGATTACACAATGTCGAGGTCATGCCACAGACTTGAGCAACTTTGCTAAGGCTGCTTAATATGGTTCACAAGAAATTAAAGCATTCATCTTTTTGTGGAATCAGAAGGAAAACATTAAAGATTAATTCTATAATAATTTGACAGATTTTCGCAAAATCCAGACAAAGTGGTAAAATGCACAGAGCCAGAGTAATTGCAGAGAAGAACTTGCAGCTTGTTCCGTCACTGCTGGATAATTTTTTAGACTTTTTATGGACACTGAATTAAAAAACCTGACAGTTCTATAACAGGAACACACACTGCATAATCTTGTGTCTCTGATTTGTTTTTAATGTTTTGCTCACTGTAGGAGTACAAAAGTCAGCTCTTTTCTTACAGGCAGTTGTTAAAGTCAGCCACTTCTTTCTATATTCTGCAGAAAGCATAAAGGCATCTCAAGAATAAAAGTCCTCTCTACTTAAAAAGAAACTCTCTTGTTGAAGAAATTCTATGTCCTGCAATCACTACTAGCAGCTAGAGAATCTCAGTCTCCTTACAAACAATGACTGCCAGATAGGAATCAGTCCCTATCAGCTCCCCTTTCACCCACTGGCACTCTGTTTTTCTTAACCCACCTGTGCAGTCGAGTATTTGTATCTGGCTCTCTGCTAGGACTCTGGGGCCTCTGAATTACACTTGTCTGCAATGTAGGGTTTCAGCTGTGAAAGGGACCCCAAAATACTCTATACACAGGAGTGATTTCTAGATAGAGGGTCCCCAGAGACCAGCAAATAAGGCACCACAGCTTTTGGGCCTAAAACTTTGGCATAAAAGTTACCCTGCCCAGACTGTGCTAAAACATAATAAAGTTTGAATGACTATTAGATGGAGTTCAGTGTAAGCCAGTTCTTATTTGAACTCATCAACTGCTAGTTGTTGAATGTAACTGGCTGGTGCTATGTGATGCGCTGGTGCTATTTTTTGTTATTGCCTATGCTTGGGTTGTCGTTAGATCTTTTATAGCATGAACCAAAACGATGACATTACTTTTTAAATTTATATTCAATGCTATGCACATTTGCTAGCTCATGCAAGCCCCAAACAAAATTGCAGCTATCTATGTGAAGTTGGAATACACCTGTTTCCTTATCCCACCCATGCACTGTGCATGCTACTTTGCACATAAAATTTCTGTGAAAAAAAAATCGTGCTTTAGAGTCTTGTAAAAGTACTGCAATATTTTCGGTCTTCCCCTTTTCAAGTGTCCAGATGTGCTAATTTAGTTTGCTTTTGAAGGTTAAAGGTTGTTCAGAGGAAAAGCAAAATGCTCAGCTCTCGTGAACAGCAGTGCTTTGAGGCGTTTAAAAGCAACACGCTTCCAATTAAAAAGACACCAACTTGAAAAAAATTCCATTTCTGAAAACATGGTACCTTTTATAATTACAGGCACCACCTAAAATGACTGTCATGGAAAGAAGATAAAAGAAAGATTTTTCCTTCCTTTCTTTATTCTGTATTTGACAGCACTCAGCATGTAGTCACTTTCATTGTTCCCCTGTGTCGCCGTATCATCTTCTCCACTGCCAGGAAAACAGAAAATCCCTATCAAAATGTTTTAAAGCACTTTTTAAAGTTCAGAACATGCTATTTAAAGCATTCTCTGTCAGAAACTGCTTTCTTTTCTTTCACTCTCTTTTAGTTACTAATTAAAAAACAAAACAGAGAACCCAACCGGCATCTCTCTTTTTTTTTTTAAAGGAACAGTGCTGTGCTGCCAATCCAGTCCAGCCTGCCACATATGCTGACCATGGCTTGAAACTGCTAGAACAGTGTGATGTCACTGGGGGTTAATGGTGGATCCTGTGAATGAGGACAATCCCCAAAGAAGGGAAGCACCAATGTATGAAACTCTTACAAAGTATACTAATGTGTAAATGGCTTAGAGAGGGGAAACCTGGGCAGTAGTACAAGAGAAGAATAGGAGAAGGAAGGGGAAATTTGAGGGGGATGGGAGAATGAGCCAGCAGGATTTGGCCACAGGGCGTTGTGGGTGGTATAATGACCCACATGAGGCATTCAGCCAATCTGTGATCCTTACTGAACCAGAAAAGCATCCGCTGGGGTCATACTCAGAGGGGAAGAGAAAATGGGCTGAAGACAGCAGCCTGGGAGCTGAGTGCAGAGACAAAGAAATTCATTTACCTGCCTCTGACTGGGCTTGACTCTGGCATGTCCATTTGGCTTGGTATTTACAACAAAACCATTCTCTCCCACAATGTAGGATCCAATTGATATTTTTCACCCACTTATCCTCCTATCAGGGCAAGGTACAAAGACAGATTCCGACTAATGATCCCTATGGCATAGGGTAACCTCAAGTTGGGCAGGATGAGTGCTGGACCTAGCCCTGTTACCCTCCACATTGGTCAGAAGAGCACTCAGCACTGCTGAAACTTTTCCAAAAGATAACATAATTGCCATTCCAAAACCTACAGATGAACTCTGTCTGCATCAGAATCAGAGGTTCCCGCTGCAGCAAAGACTCTGTGAAGAATCATTGCTTCCACCAGGGGTGGGCAATAATTTTTTGCCAAAGGCCACTTGAGACATCTTTGAAGTGGCCCCAGGCTGCACTGGAAGGAGCTGTACTGGAAGGGGATGCAAGCGGAAGGGGCCAGGATACTTCCCCACCCACAGACCACAATTGGTTTGTGGGTGAGGGAGCATGTAAAGTCTTTCCTCACCCCCAGAGGTTCCCCCTAGACATACATTTCCCTTGTGGTGAAAGGAGACTTTGTGCGCTCCCCCTTCTGCCCTCAGGCCAATCAGGGCCTGGGAGCAGGGAAGCACACGAAGCCTTCTCCCACCCTGCCAAGAGCACGTGGCACTTCTAAGGGTCGCACACTTCTAACAGGGTGAAGGCATGGCGGAAGAAACTTTGCACGCTTCCCCCTGCCCCCAAGCCCTAATTGGCCTGGGGTGGGGGAGCAGCAGGGCCTCCACAGGCCAGATCAACCCACTTGGTGGGACGGATCCAGCCCGCGGAAGCCCTTTTGCCCACCCCTGGCTTACACCATGAAGAATAATAGCTGAAAGGTTTAGAAACACAGAAAAAATAATCTAATTATCTCTATCACATACTTACATGCAAGAGCGCCGTTTAATTGGGGCTAAGGGGGCAGTAACCTCCCCTTTCTGAGGTTGGAACCCCTGGATTTCATACTCAAGGTCTGCTTAAAGCTGCATGCCCTGATACCAGAGGTAGGTCTTAACTGCAAAAGAGTTTGGACTGCTTGCACTTTTGCCTTTGGAGCAGAGAGTTATAAGAAGAGGTAGTCAGAGTGATTAAGAAGCACAAAAGGCTGGGCATTCAAGTAACTGAAGGATCTTTAGATCATCATGAAAACATTGCCTTAAAAGATAGGATTAAAAAAGAATAGGAATGAGTGTTTTGCTGCTGGGATTTTCATTTGGATCCAGAGCTGACTGCAAAGAGTTACAAAGGGATCTCACAAAACTGTGTGATTGGGCAACACCAGGGCAGATGGAATTCAATGATAAGTGCTAAGTAATGCACATGGAAAAATATAATCCCAACTATAGCTATAGAAATGATGGGGTCTAAAATAGCTGTTACCACTCAAGAAAGAGATCTTAGAATCATTGTGGATAGTTCTCTGAAAACATTTGTTCAATCTGCAGTGGCAGTTAAAAAACTAAAAAGCTAACAGAATATTGGGAATCTTTAAGGGAAAGGAATAGATCATAAAAGACAAAATACCTTTTGTCACTATATAAAATGATTATATGCCCACATCTTGACTACTATATGCACATCTGATCACCCCATCAAAAAAAGATATGTTGTATCTAGAAAAGGTAAAGAAAGGGCAGAAGAAATGATTATGGGTAAGGAACAGCTTCCATATGAGGAGAGATTAACAAGACTGGGACATCTCAGTTTGAAAAAGAAATGACTAAAGGATGGGGAGATATGTTAGAGGTCAAGAAAATCATGAATGGTGTGGAAAAATAGAATAAGAAAATGCTATTCATTGGTTCACTAACATAACACAAGAAGTTGACTCAATTAAATATATAGGCAGCAGATTTAAAACAAACAAAATACATTATTTTTTCATAATCAATTTGTGGAATTCTTTGCCAGGAGATGGTGGCAAGGCCCAAACTATAACAGGGTTCCAATAAGAATAAAGTAAGTTCATGGAGGATAGGCCCATCAATGGCTACTAGGCAGAATGGGCAGGGATGGTGTCCCTAGCCTCTGTTTGCCAGAAGCTGTGAGGTAGTCATAGGGGTGGGACTAAACAAGGCTGTGGTGAGGGAGGATGAGATAGATATTTATGGTTGCATCCTTCTAGAAGATAGTAATTGAAGCAAAGAGAAGCAAGGAAGTCACCCAGAGATAAATTATACACACAAAAAAAGAGGGAGACAAGTGCATAGTAAAAAGGGACACCACCTGGTGGGAGAAGCCACAGAGAAATGTTCAAAGAGTAATCAAAAGTCAGGAAGACAGCCAACAGCACAGAATCAAAGCCAAGGAGGAAAGAGATTCAAGGAGGAGAACTGATGTGAGTGTGTCAAAGGCAACAGTTGCATCAAAAAGGATGAGGATAGAGAAGAGGTCCTCACCCCTGGCCAGAAACTGATCATTAGTAAACTCAGTGACAATGATCTCAATGGAAGGGAAAGGACAAAAAGTCAGAATGCAGGAGAGAGAGAAGATGCAATGGGAACAGATATGAAGGAAATGAAGGAAAGCTAGGGATTTTTAGGATATAGACACTGTATCTTAAAAACAGGGGGAAAGGTGCCAAAGGAGAGGAGAGGCTGAAAGGATGGATAATAGTGAGAGGTATCAGAAGGGTACAGGCTCAAGAGAACACATGAATTGATTGGAAAAGGAAAGCCCCAGAGATAACTTGGAGATGACAGTGAGGCTGTGGGAGGACTCAGGGCATGGAATGTTGTGGTGCACACATGTAGAGACAAAGAAACAGAAATGTTGTAAAAACCAGGTCTACCAACGAGATCTGTGCAATATATTAACCAAATCCAATTAAATATAGAAACACCATAGCTCCTATGCAATACTCCAGCATAACACCATTTGAATCCTCTCTGCAGTGCTACAGTGCAACCACGTCACAGAGACAATATATTTAGGCAGTATTTTTCTTGTTCCCATTTTTGTTCATTCTCTGAATGTGTTCCCTCCTTCCTCTGAGGCCATTTAGTAATGCAATAAATTAATTTGTACTTTAGAGTGAACTCTTTAATCCTTTTTTGTTCTCTCTCCTCCCAATCAAATGCACACTCGTACATTTGCATACATTAGCATAATGAAACATTAATTACATAGTGTTCGGGATAGGACAAGCACAGCGCTTCAATCAATCTCAATAACTTGCATCAGGAAGGTGAAACTGGCCAGTCTTATCGGGACAACATAATAGACACAAACACATCCACAGCGGCTGTTGTGGGTGTGATTTATATCCACCATTGGAAAACAAAAAGCAGAAAATTACAAAGAGCCTAATAAATATCAATTATCCTAATGATACACAGACAAATTGTAGGCTGCTGTTTATGTTAGATTCTAGGGCTGTGTTTGCATTGGGGAATGACCAGGGATGAGCTGGCAAGTCCCCAACAGCATAGGGTTTACCTATTTCTCAGCAAACCACCTGCTTCACTCACTAACAAATACCTTGTGTAGCTCCTCTAAAATAAACCACTGTGATTATCCAGTCTAACATTTGCATAACTCAAACTACAGAATTCCTTGCATTAAGTCAGAGTAGAATAATGGCTTCCATCTTCCTCATGGAGTATGGAATCCCCTAGCTCTCCTGCTCACCCATGACAACGTTCCTGTGACAGGGCATCTGCCCTGCACTGGCCCTGTAAGGGGTAAAAAGGGAGAGGGGCTGGAGGAGTGAAGCTATGGAACAAGCACTGTGGCAGGTATGAGCTAATTAGGGCCCAGCTGAGGGCAGTACAAAGGCAGGCTCCTGGAGGGGAGGAAAGTCAGACTCATTCTTGCTGTGGAGCAGGAGGGACCTAGCTCCCAGGGAAGCTGGCAGCTTCCTGATTTAGAGCAGGATTGGGAAAAGGCAGGCAGAGCTGGGGAAGCTCTGGCCAGGCAAGCTCCCAGGCTGCAGGACCTGAAGCAAGGCCTGAGGCTACTAGGGCTGCAGAGAGGCAGCCAGGGTCAGCAAAAGCAGCAGGACTAGAGTTACCAGGTAGACCCTGTCAAAATACTGGACACACTTGATCATGGGCGGGGGGGGGGACCGGCCGGGAGGGGGGTAGGGCTGGCCGGAAGGAAGGGAGGCGGGGGCTGCGGGGCTGACCAGGAGGAAGGGGGTCGGGAGACGGGGCTGGCGGGGGGGGGGAAAATCGGGGGCCGCGGGGCTGGCCAGGAGGAAGGGGGGGCGAGAAGCAGAGCTTGGGGAGATCGGGGGCCGGGTGGGCTGGACAAGAGGAGGGGGGGCCAGAGGAAGGGGGACGGGAAGCAGAGCTGCCGGGGGGGGGTGCAACCACTGGCCACATCCAGAGTCCAACAGGCCATGCCCCCGGCAGGCATTCCCTCTAGTTGCTAGTAGAAGCCGGGCGGGGGGAGTGGCTGGGAGCCACTCCCCCTGTCCAGCTTCTGCACACAACCAGAGGCTCCCAGCTGGGAGGCAGGGCCGCGATTGGCGCTGGGAGCCTCTGGTTGTGTGCAGAAGCTGGGCGGGGGGAGTGGCTGGGAGTCCCGGCCACTGCCGCCGCCCCACCCAGCTTTTGCACGCGACCACAGGGCTCCCAGCACCAATCGCGGCCCCGCCTCCCAGTCGCTCCCGTGCCCCTGCCAGGCTTCCGTCTAGCTCCCAGCCGGATATTCAGAAAATACCGGACATTGCACATGTCTGGTATTTTCTGAATTTTTCTACCGGACAGAGGGCACAAATATTGGACTGTCTGGTAGAAAACAGGACACCTGGCAACCCCACGCAGGACCACACCCCCTTGCCAATGATGAGTGGCCATTTCAGATGGCAGTTTGCCCCTGAGGCAGGGGCTAGATGAAAACTGGCAAGGTGGACCTAGGGGGTTGGGGGATCCCAGAGGGAGAGGATTCCAGAGTGTGGGGGCACTGTGGTAGGGCAGAACCCAGGAGGGAAGGGCACCACACTCTAGGAAGGCCATGGGTCCTAATACACAAAGGTGGAGGAAAACATGTAACATCAGGTGAGACACCAGCCGAAAGGGGGTGCTCCAGAGCTGAAAAGCTAATTCCACAAGAGTCCAGCAGGAGGTGCCGTGGTGGTGAGGCCTGCCGGATTACAGCCGCACTCATTGCTGGCACATTAGAAGCACTCATGGAAGTTAGTGCTCACCCATTGTACATACCCAGCCCAACTGGGAACTGGTATGGAGACAGAAACTGGATTTACCTCTGACAGCAGAACTACAAATAAAAATAGCTGCCTCCCCCTTTGCATATACATTGTCTCCATTAGCCCACTTTATCCACTCCAACTTTATAAAATGGGGAGGGACAGAGCAGCTTTCCCTTTCATCCCTGAAATTAAAGTGCTCCCATTTTTAGTAAAAGGCTTTTGGGAGAATAGCAAAATGGTCTTCATTAACAAAACAAACTGCTCTGTTCCAATAATGAATGGGAGTGCTAAGGCAATAAATACTGTATACTCTGCAGATGCACAGCCTTTCCTCTGTTGACACAATAAAAATGCACTATAAAGCCATGAATGAATTGGTTGTGTTAGAAAAACCTCAAAGAACTTTTTCTTTAAAAAAAAATAGAATAACCTGAACATAATTCAAATTTTAAGACATCCAACAGCAAATGAGATGGCTGGTTCCAGGGATAACCAAGTAAATATAAGCTAGACATTGACTTCCATGCTCTCCTAATGCATCGACCCTCCCCAAAGAGAAAAAAATGGTTTTATAATCAATCACAGCTTTCATGTGTCATTTTCCTTTCAACTCAATTAATCCTACAATTTAAATTGAAAATTATTATAGCTTGGGGAAAAATAGCCTAGAGAAATCTACTGTAAGGAGAGTGCACAACTGTTTGGAAAAGCACACTCAGTAGTCATCAATGGTTTACAATTTAATGGAAGGGCATATTGAGTGGGTTTCTACGCGAATTGTCCTGGGTTCAGTTCTATTCAATATTTTCAAAAATCGTTTTGATAACAGCATAGAGAGTACACTTATGATCGCAAGCTGGGAGGGGTTCAACCACTTAGGAGTACAGGATTAAAATTCAAAACAGACAAACGGGAGAAATTATCTAAAATAAATAAAATTAAAGCCAGTACGGACAAATGCAAAGTATTCCACTTAAGAAAAATTATCAAATGCAGAAATGCACAATGGGAAATGTCTACCGGCGAAGGAGTACTGCAGAAAAGGATCAGGGATTATAGTGAATCACAACAAAATATGAGAATTTATTATTTATTATTGAAAAAAGCAAACATTGTTCTGGGATGTATAAGCAGGAGTGTTGCAAGCAATACATGAGAAATAATAATTGCACTCTATTTCATAGAGATAAGGCTTCAGCTGGAGTACTGTGTCCCATTCTGGGCACCACACTTTGGGAAAGATATGGACAAATTGGAGAAAGTCCAGAGGAGAGCAACAAAAACTATGAAAGGTCTAAAAAACATGACCAATAAGGAAAGATTGAAAAAACTGGATTTGTTTAGCCTACAGAAGAGAAAATTGAGTGGGGACTTGATAACAGTGTGCAGGTAGGTAAAAGGGTTGTTATAAAAATTGAGGGTGATAAATTGTTCTTCTTAACCACTGGGGGGCAGGACAAGAAATAATGGCTTTAAACTGCAGCAAGAGAGATTTAATTTAGACATTAGGAAACATTTCCTAACTGAAAGGATAGTTAAGCACTCAAACAAATTACCAAGGCAGGTTGTGGAATCGCTGTCATTAGGGGTTTATAAGAACAGGTAGAAAAACACCTGTCAAGGATGTTCTAGATAACTTAGTCCTGCCTCAATGCAGGGGCCTGGACTAGATATCTATCAAGGTCTCATATTGTACTTCATTTAGAAATACATAAAGTAAAAACAGTAATACATAAACTGGGGCAAACCACAATATTAACATTTGAAATAAATTCCCATTTTCAGAAGTACAGTGATATTACAGAAATAGATTTTTTGCTAACCTGAAACATACTAACACCTTTATTACGTGAATTACTCTAGCATGTAGGAGCCCAGTGAAGGAATAAGACCCCCATTGTGCTGCAGAAACACAGACTATAAACTCTTCAGATCAAAAACCAGCCTTTTGTTCTAAGTATAAATACTACAGTCTTTGTGCACCAAAACTAAGGGGCTAATTCTTCCCCCACAGGATCTGAATAATTCTTATGATTTTCAGTGGGAGTTATATATAAGACTTTCATGGGGAAAAACTGAACTCTACCTGATTTTTTTTTCTCTCTCTCTGACATACACTCTAAAACAATTCCAGTTTACCAACACCAAAATTGTTCAGGATCAACAGCTTTTTCAACTCAAGTGAAAAAGTGAGGGAAAAAGTTTTGAAATAGTTAAAGGTTTTCCTGTTTAAAATGACTTTTATTTTCAAAACGTAAGCAAATTGGACAGAATAAAAAGTTTAAAAGAGGAACATGTGGAGGAGCAGTCTCATAACCTTTAAGCGGTGGCTAGGGTACCCACCTAGGATGTGGAACACCTCTGAGTTCAAGACTCTCCTCAGCCTGAGGGGTCGGGGGGGGGGGATCTGAATTGGACTCTGACACCTGTTAGGCTAGTGCTCCAATCACTAGACTATGGGACAACCTGAGGTGGGGAACCCATCATTCTCTTCTGCTGAACAGTGCAACTAAAACCTGAGTCTCCTACATTCTAGAAGAGAGCGCTAATCACCAAAGGTGCCCTGTCTGTTAATCTCAGTTATTTTATGCAAACTCACCACAGGTGAGTTAGACAACTCATCTCCTCCCCTGGTTTGTGACTTTCCATGATACTCAGTTGGGAGATAGGTGCCCAGGCACCCACAGAGGAGCAGAAGTACACAACCATAGGAATCTAAGACACTTGCTTACTCCAAAAACTCAGGTACCAAGTTCAAGTTCTTGCAGGGTTCTGTGGGAATTCTGTCCATTGCAGTGGTCATGAAAGTGACACTCAGCTTCTGCTATTTTAGATGTAGCATAGGATCCCAAAGATGTTAATAACACTCAGTTATTGTCTAAAATTAAACAGGGTTCAGGGGTTTGTACTCTTAGGCTGCTTAGTACCATGGCAAAAGAAAGGTTTTTTTAAATAGTTTTAATTTTTTAAATAGTGTAACCTTTCATTAAAGATACAGGAAAGAAGGGGAAAAAGACTTAAACCATTAAAAATGTAAAGTATTGCATTTAATTTTAACCATATCCCTTATTCTCTTTCCTTTCAGCTGGAGAGAGATTTTAGAAGGAAAACTCCTTTGTCTGACAGTCTCTTAGATGGTATCAAGATGGTAATAACTGTCTCTTTGGGTAAAAGAGAAGAAGTTGGTTGAGATGGGCTGAAGCACTTGCTGCTGCCGCTGTTAAGGTTGGATTCCATTTCATCTAAGGTGTATTTGGAAATCTTCTGAAGCTTGAATGGGTGACACTATTATCTGGGTCCCTTTCCCCAGCCCAGCCTAGTCAGGGTCTTTCTTGGGACTAGGATGAAGGAGGCCTGGGATCCCAGGAAATGGAGGGCATGGTAGCCATGATAATGAAACTTGTTCCAACAATCGCCAGCAATGTGTCTACACTTTCCCCTCCAAGTCTTTTTTTTTTAAGAATCCTAAAAGACACTGATAGATGGAACAACCCATCCCCTCATTATTTTGTCCAATAGTTAGGCCTAATATCCAACACATCAACTTTCAGATCTGCATTTCCTTGTTTACCAAACATGATCTTCACACAGTTCAGTTTTATCAGTAGGCCTTTGTGATTGGTCTAATTCAGTCCATTTCTCTTTCCCACCTTTTCCCACCAATATTAGTTGTTATAGGTTATTATGACATCTTATAAATTTTCACATACTTTTCTTAGGATAAATGTGTAGGTTCAATTACCATAATAGCACCTAAACTGAGGTTCAGGTACTCAACTCCTTTTTTTGTGTAGTCAGGCTTTAACCTCTTTGTGCCTTAACTTACCTACCTGTAAAATTAAGACAGTAATGACTACCCCTATCTCACATAGGTGTCGTGGACAGTTCATTAATGAATGCTTTTATCTTTTTGAGATCCTTAGATACAAAGGCCTTGTATGCCTTATATATTACTAGCAGATATACCCGCTGTTGCTCTGGTCTTTAATTTAATTGATTTTTTAAAATTAAAAAGTAAAAGGCACATGCTTTATCATGGGCATCAGGTATGTAAAGCGGGGGAAAGCTCTGCCTTCCCTAACCACCAGGTATAGACCCGGCCACATTCTGCCCACAGAATGCCTGTGATAAGTGTTCTGGGGGCAGAGTGTTGCTGCCCCCAGTGCCTGCCCTCCTGCTGCTGGAGAGTCTGGGCAGCATGGCATGCCCTACTCCCTCCCTCGGTGCTCTGGACCTGGGGAGGATGGGCACACACCATGTGCCCTCCACCCTGCTTGGGGCTGGAGAGGCTGGGCCAGGCTGGGCTGGGCTGCATGGCACAGTGCACCCTCCTTTCCCGCACCTTGTGCTCTGGGGTTGGGGCAACCAGGCCAGGCTGTGTGGCACAGCATGCCCAGCATCCTCCCTCCCCCGAGGCTGGGCTGCACTTCGGCAGGACATGTGGCATGGTGCATCTTCCTCTGGGGCTGGGAAGGTTGCGGCTACTGCATGTCTGCTCTCCTCCCCACCCATAGTTGGAAGGGGGAAGCACATGCCTGGTGTGCCGCCCCACCTCCTGGGGGTCGGGAAAGGGCCGGGGCTGGAGGTGGGCTTGCGTCCCTCAGCCCTGCCTTCACCAACAACCCATGTGCTTTATTGAAAATGATTGTATTTTTTTCAGAAAGTGTTATTTTATTAGGTTAATTTTTATTTCAGATTTCTTTCAAAGGGATTGTGAATGTTTGTCCATTTAATTTTTTTAGTAATTTTTTTAAGGGGGAATTCCATCAAGTGTATTTTTTTCTTCATCCCTATAAACTCATCATTCACAATGTTTTAAGCATTATTTATCCATGCCAAAACAGAGTACTACTGCAAATTTCTCCATTTTATTTCTTTTCTGTAAGGTTTATTGAGAAGAAACCCTATTAGTTCATCCTGTTTTTCTGACTCATCTCAGTTCAGTCTCTTTCAGTATTTTCTCAGCTAATGTCAATTTTGAGGACTGTACTTCATTTGGTGATTTTGTCTCTTCAGTTTGGTTTTATGAGAAGCAATCCCATTCCAGGCCCATCCCATTTTCCTGGTACAGCCACATCCTTATATTTAAGTTATAAGAAGAGGAAGCTGGTTACTGAATTTGGTGGTCCTAGCTCTGACTGTTTAGGAGAAGTTCTTGATCAAAGAAACAAAATCTAAAATATATAGTAGACATGTAGAATTCTTACTTCTTGTTCTGACAATGATCCCTACAAAAAAATAGGTAAACAACATAGCAGTGGCCTATGCAAGAAAAAGAGTGCCTGCAGTCCAAACAAATAGGGGAGGACTACCAATGTAAAAAGCTCAGTTGTTAAATGTATTTGCTGAGATTAGACTGCAGAAAAATCTTAAGAGGTCAGTTCACACAATTTAGTCACTCGTATTAAAACATTCTGCCGCAACAATAACTTGTGGTCAATTTTATGTTTGGAGAAAATACATCTGAAATCCTTCACTATTATCAACCATATATGTTTGCTCATAATAAAATTATTTTTAGAAGTTTACCAGCTCCAAGGGAAAACAGAAGGAACAGTCCTACATTAAATTATCCACTTGAATGGGTTTCCAAATTGAAATCACCAAGATTGCAAGTACAGAGTTGTAACTACACGGGAATCCATTTGAAATAATTTCAGATCTGAATATCGCCATACGGTCCTGTTGATTTCAATAGAGAAAACCTACTCATGTGGATAATATTATGCAGATGGGACAGTGGCTTTGGGGCCTTTTGCCAAGGCCTTGTATGCTTACGGCCACCCCTGCAGCCAAATGCTTTTTGATTAAAATCCATATGGATCACAAGTCTTATGAAAGAAAAAGCTTTAAAGCAAAATATTTATTATCCGTCACTTAGGAATAATACTGCTGTTGCAGCCATATGGCTCACCTTCTTCATGAAGTACAGTATTCCATATTACATTGCTCCAATCTCAATGCTCTTTGAAAGCAGAGAGTCTGAAAAGTGTGAAACCCTAATGGTTGTATAGATATGAATAGAAGGGAGGGGACTTACAACCTTGTAAAAATATTCAGCATTCCCCTTGATTCATGTAGTGCGCAAAAGGTAAGTGTTAAAGATTTTTCCCTCTCCAAAGTATGCCTTGAATATCATTGATTGTAACAAAAAAAAACAACAAATGGTCTGGTAGCACTTTATAGGCTAACAAAAGTGCTACCAGACCATTTGTTGTTTTTTTCTGTAACAGACTAACTCAGCTACCCCCCGAAGCTCCATTGATTGTAACCTCTTGCATATTTGAGCCAAATTTTCAAAGGGGCCAATAACTTGACTTCCAATAATTTGCAAGCAATTTTGCTTGTACAGTTACTTGCATATATAATGTTTGATTACACAAATGATAGCATTTGCAACTTGCACGTCTCTCATAAAATAGCCCCAGCCCTGCCTATTGAACATTGAGAAGATCAGGACCCTGAATTTAATTCACTATGCAATGGAGAACAAGGAAAAGCATTAGTGAATCAAAATGATGTGTCGATGTCATTCTGAGCTGCTGAGTAGGTGGACATACAAAACCAGCAAAAGTTTTTTTTTTGAATGCCTGTGTTTTCATTCCTTAAGTCTGTACTTTCCAATAGTCAAACCTGGAGGTAATGAATACATAGTTAACCATGCCAAAGGTTGCATTGTTTTCAATGAAGCACACTCTCCTACTACTATGGGAAATTAATTAGTGGAATAGTTTAGATAAAAGGTTGAATTGTGTTTGATAGCCATTACAGAGCAAATCACCATATAATTTTTACGGTATCAGCAGTCTACAGAAGGTAAGCAATGCCTGTCCACACCATGCTTGGCTCCAACCACAGCTATCATTTTTTTCCTTTCATGACCATTGAAATTTCTCAAAATATACCCAAAAAATGGCTGCCCAAAGGAGGGGGGGAGGGGAGTGCAAAGGACAACACGGATGACAAACCTGGCTTTCCATTAGTGTAAGTAGTCCATTTAAAATGTTATATCATAAAATGCTTTAATTATAGCTTGTTATTATTTACAGATGACAGATGTGTCAGGTATTTCACAGAAGACTGCCAGTCTCTGCCTCGGCACCTATTTAGCTAGTTTACATAAAAATTTACACATATCGCTCTGCCCTTGAGGCTATGTAATAGGGTACTGCACCCTGCTTGTCTGTGCAAACAAGTCTTGGCCTGATGACAGATACTAATTTTGGCTCATTCAACAGAAAGCTCCCATAGTGAGACAAAAAAGCCAGACTGTATTTAATGCTTCCCTCCGCTGCCCCTTGGCATCCCATCTGATTCAGACTGGGCAAAGGCTCACTGTAGGCAATCTCAGAAAACAGTCACAACTGAATCTCTGAGCCAGATGAGGGGGAGGCAGTGAGTAGGGTTGCCAGATGTCCGGTTTTGAACCAGACAGTCCAGTATCTGAGCTTTCTGTTCAGGAAAAAAATTGAGAAAATATAAATGAGAAAATACAAAAGTCCGGTATTTTGTAAATAAGATGTAATGTAGATTGTGATGTAATGTCAAGTGTGTCTGGTATTTTTATTGAAACCATCTGGCAACCCTAACACTGAGAGAAGAGAAGCACCTAGGGTGGCAGTTTCCACAGAAGAGGACAGATGAGAACTTAGAAACAGTGAAATGAAAGGAAACTACCAAGACTCCCACTTCTGTACCCCATTTGTAATAAGGCAGAGCTTCTCCCCACCTTCCACATGACCTCCTGTCATTCCCTGTTACTTGTGGGCAATTGGGTTGTCCCAAATTTAAACACAACACAGTTCTTCAGTGCACACTGGGCAGCTGGGCTGCATTTCTCAGGGCTTTCCCCCCACCCCTTTTATCTACTCTCCTTGCCTCTTCTCCCAGGGACTGTGGCAGTCCTGCTATTTCTACTCCTGCAGTTTCCTCACTCTGACCCACCAGGTTAGCTACAGATCCACACAATCACTCCCACTCTTCCCTGGCCCAGTTACCTTCTTTTAAAGGCTTAACTATGTCAGCTGGTGAAACACAAGTGCTCTGACCATTAAACCATCAGCACTGTGTTAAAACAGTTTTGAGCACAAATCACTATTGGAGCCACCAGTTGTCAACCCAAACTAGCTTCAATTTTTTTTTTCAGTTCTGAACCCAGATCACTTTGAAATTAAATCTCCCTTCCAGACGGGCATGGATTACAATCAGTTTACACTGGGGTCTGTGCACATATGTAATCACATGCCTAACCCAGCTCATGCTAATCTGTTAAAATATAATTAGTACTTTATATGCTCAAAGGACTATACAAACATCTAGTGATTCCTCAACACCTGTGAGGAAATTGCCCCCATTTAGGAGATGGAAAGAGTCACACAACAATTAAGGCATTTGGCCAAAATTCATACACTGTATTCACACACAGACAGGATTAGAACCCAACAATTCATTACTCCTCATTCTGTTTTACTCACTAGACTAGGATTCTACTCTCTAGATAGCACTTCCTTTTAATGATAACAGGTTCTTTCCTAAGCTATTATTTTGACCTTGGTTCATTGTCTAGGTTTAGACTGATACTTTTTGGAGTCGTACCATTAACAAATTTTCATGCTCCATCATCCTTTTCCTTTGTTCAATTATTAGTGCTTCATGGTGGTTTTTCCCTTCCACTGATACGCATGTCAAAAGAAGAATCAAAGAACAGTGGGAGCAAAAGAAAGCACAGGGTTCACATTTCTGGATGCCAGCATGACAGATTGCATACTGCATATTCACAAAAAGAAGCCCATTAAGATCCCTTGGGAGCGTTAAAACTATGTAACATGAGAAGCACAGCTGCAAGGCACTCTACAGGCTAACCAATGTCTGGAACATTCAACTAGGAGGAACCCCAAAGGAATGAATCAAGCAGACTTGCATAGTTTGGAGTCTCTGTTAACGTGTGACCAGTTGAAGAATCAAGCTTGACTGGTCAACCACAGACTGCATTTGTTCAGTGGTTCAGCAGAAAAGAGATATTGCTCACATTCTGACAGATGCCTCTGATTGCCCAGACAGCATGGATGTGCCTAAGATCAGAAAACACAGAAAATATAAATCTGTTTCTGGTTACAAGACAGTAGCTAGGAGAGATGTGATCAAACATTCAAAGTTTATGTAGGCTAAAGAAACCTCTTACAGCACATTAATGCTACAGGCAACTGTGGGACTCTTTTTTTATACAGGTCTGCTCTCTTGTTAACAGGTATCTAGATTAAGATGGTTGCAGACACCCTGTTGTCATCTACAGTTCTGTCATTGTGTTCTCTACACACAGCACATGAGCTTGTAAAGAGAGGCAACTGGAGTAGGGCAGGTCTGGAATTATCAGAGAATACTGCCCAAATTGTGCCACATAGTTGATGCCAAGCAGTTCCTGGCTCTTGAACCAGGGTCAGGAAGCATGATGGGAGATGATCAAGGAAAATAAGGGGCTGCTGGTGAAAACCTCCATGAAGGCTACAAGGGATACAATCTGCTGCATGAGCTGACTTGATTCTCCTTATTCTCTCATGAAGAACAACAAGTGTATTGAAAACATGTTGGAAACTGGAAATCTCCAACTTTTTCCACATTTGTGAACCAAGAGACAAGTTGAATTCTTGTTGAGCTCAGTGATTTAATTCCATGTTTTTATTCTGTGATGTAGCTTCATGGTCTCCCAACATACAGTTCATTTCTACACATGAAAAGGGGACCCTTAAAATTATGTTTTTAGTTATATTGGCTTAAATCTGCAGTAACTCTATTGAATACATAGATTTACATCAGAGTAGCTGAATGCTCAGTTCAGCCATACAACAATCCCATAGAAGAGACACCATAGGCCCCCTCTCCACTCAGGTACACTGGTTTAAATCCACTGATGTGACTCCAGGTATATACTGGTGTATCTCAGATCCTGTGTGAATTCAGAGTCTAGAAAATAGGATATTGTGGTTTGTCTTAGTGGCAGCAATTATTCTATAAATGTAAGCAATTTACTGTGTCAGCCATTCTCCAACTGGTGACTTTTATCTGGAGAAGAAGCAGAAATTGTAGTGGTGCTTGGTAAGGCTATGTCAGCCTTTTCTTTGAAAACCCCATTTTTCAAAGGTTTGCAATTCAGCCATAAAAGTTGGCTGTATGTGAAAACTTGGTTGCCACATAAAATCCCCGCTTTAAAAGCAGATGTTTATGATGGCTGTTATTTGTCCACTAAGGGATGATGGGTGTTACAAGAGAGATGCCAACAGACAGTTACATTTGCAGTTAACCTCTTCTCTTTTGGCATCCATGTAGCATTTGTGCCGTGGAACAGACTCCACATCATGAATTATTAGCAGGATTTGAATCTGAAACTTTCACTTGGAAAGAAACAAACTTCTGCCACTTGAGTTAACAAAGAATTATCTCTTAGCTAGCAGCTGTAACTTAACCGCTAGACTAGTCACCAGAATGGTTTCCCCTATACACAAGTAGCAAGACAGGACTTTCAGTCTAGATGGGTTTATTTTATTTATTTATTTATTTAGGATCAAGTAAAAGAAGAAAAACACAAAAAATTCCAAAGGGAGAGAAAGTAGAACACATTTCTGTCTGTAAAATCCTTGTGTCTTTAAATGCCTACTAGCCTCCTCTTTAGCTACTGTTGACTAACCCCTTACATATAAAGGGAAGAATACATAGCTGTGCATACAACATTAATTAACTCTTCAGTACAGAGATCAGATCTTTGTATGCTGTACTTTGCATAGTACTACTACTCTACTGTACTTCATTTACAGTACTTTGCATAGTAGGGCCCCCTACATACTACTCTAATAGAAATATAATTTTACATGCTGTGCTTACACTTTAACATATGATTGTTTTTTCTTTGGAAAGAGAGAAGCTATCTTTAGTTCTCTAACAAGTTCCTGGTATTGAAGTCTATTAAAAAAAATCTTTCACTGTCCTTGAAGATTCCACTGTGTTTTGCATAAATATGTAACCCATAAATAATCTATAAATAACACTCATGAACATGTAAATTCAGAGGGTGCTTGGTTTGCTTGGCTCTGTCTATAGCTGTATCTAATGCAATAAGTAAAGGAGACAAAATAGGAATAAAACACTCTGAAAAGAGTAAAGGTTAGGATTCAAGCACTTTCCTCTCAATTACTAGAACTTCTGCAAATAAACATCATTCAGTAATTTTAGTTAGGTGCTAAAGAGGTTTTAGCTCCCAAATGGCCCCTTTCTACCAATTATGCCAATTAATTAGCAAAAAAGATGGAACAGTAGTGCTTTGGTTTCTCTAAAACAAAAATAGGAAGAATGGAAAGCCACTTAGATTAATAAGTAGTCATCAAAATTCTCTGACTGACAAAGTAATGGAGCATTTACAGCACATGTGATTTATAACTGGCTGCTCATTGTGTCTGTTCTACACACTAAAGAAACTTGTCTATAAACATTTCCTCTAAAACATGAAATAATGGTCATTTTCATGTTGTAAATATAAGCAGCTATGTTAAACACAGAACGTGCAAAGGTGTGGATGGGACTTTTCAATAGAACATTTAGAACAGTTTCCAATTAGCACACCACTTTCTCTGTAAAAACTGCATTCACCTCCAAGCTAAGCGATACTGTGCCCCATATCTTAACATGTTTAATGACAACATCAGGAGGAAATATCTGTTAAGAACAGATGTTTCTTATTGCAAGAAGAAATCTCATATTAAAAATAGCTTTGCAAGTATATTTAAGATCTGAATTTATTTTGTGTCATTCCTTACAAACACAGCGAATATGATGCCACGAAAGCCATCATTTTATATTTGTACTTTATCTTTTCCACAGAAGTTGTTCACTGATCACATATATTCGATGTGATTAGGAAACATAAAATCCAGCCATCTCTGGGGTAGAGAAAAGCATTCAAAAATACTCTGTACATAACTGCCCATGTAACAGTGTGGAGAAAGGAATGTTAGCCCAGGAGCAAACTCCTAGGATAAGATTTTCAAACTCACTTGTGGCTTAGAGCTGTCATAATTCAGTGGCAAAGGCAGCAGAGAATGTTCCTTTTATAGGGTAATGTCTGGCTGGTACATTTACATACAGCTGGACTCTGTACCTTCATTTGTCCCTGCCTGGTCTAGGTGGCATAGTGGGAAAAGGAGAAGACATGAAGGCATTCTGCTCCACATTATCTCTCCTCAGTGGTTTCATGCCCAATAAGGACTCTCTCTTATGAAGCATATCATAAGAACTGTAGAGCTGAGTTCTTTCAAATCAGGGTCATGTAATTAAATGGCTTATTTATGCATGTTATTACAGCCATCAGCTGTTGGGGGAAAAAACTATATCAGGCATATATGTTCTATAGTTAACTGGACACCCCTTGTTTTAAAAATCACATCTTCAATGTAAAGAGAAAATAATTCTTTTTCAGTTGTCATTCTAAACACCCACATGAGATAAACCACTAATAATTTATTACCTACTTTGCAACAAGTTTGCTAGAATTTCAGCATGTAATTCGATACCATCATTTTTTGCTTTAAGTACATTACATAAATAAAATATATAAGAATATATTTTAGTGTCTCCATCAACTTGGAAAGTAGATTTTACCACTATTATATGAAATTAACTTGTGGCTATGCCTCAGCTTATTATCAATTCCAGTTTTGAACATATAGATAATAGTAGTGTATTATCCCAGTGGAATAAGGCTTGACTTTGCATTTCTATCTGCCAACTAATTTTATTAAATTAAACAATTATTCCCCCTACGCGTTCAATATCCATTTTCCTGTTAGCAGAAACTTAACCACTGCTCTGAATGTATCAAATGAATAGTTTTTTTGTAGTCATATTAATATAAAAATAAACTATCCATTTATTATCCAATATTGCTGTATCTAAAAAAAAAACAGTTTGCAACTTTTCTTACTTTTATTGTTCTTATTTTAGTTCACATAAAAGATATCAGATGGAAAATGCTGGAACCTGAAAATATAGGCTTAGATATATGTACTGATTTATTTTTGCCTTCCTCAAACATAAAATGTGGGCTGCATTTAGATGTAGGATACTAAACTAAAAGGTCCAGATAAAAGATCGGGATAGAATTTCCATTTCTATTATATGAATTGTGTTCCTAACCAGCTCAGCTATCCCCCTGTCACTAGTTTAATCAAACCCCAGAAATCAAACTTCAAGTCCTCCTCTTTTAATGTAAGTGATTACAATAAGTTGGAAACTTTGACCAGTGAAGACATTAGGAAAATTGCCATTTACCTCAATAGGATCCAGAGAAGGTTCAACATAGCTTTGTCTGAGGCTAGGTCTAGACTATACTCTTTTATCGGAAAAAGCTATGCAAATTGTGCTCCACAATTTGTGTAGCTTTTTCTGATTGCTTTTCCGGAAGATGCTTTCCCACCATTTGGCCCCATCTAGATGGGGCCAAATGGCGGGAAAGCCTCCTCTTTTGGTGGAGCCTTTATACCTTGTAGAATGAGGTATACAGGGTTCCCCAAAAGAGCTCATTTGCTTTTCCACAAAAAAAAGTGGAAGAGCAAATGCGTTCACTGGATGCGGTGGAGTTTTTCCGGGATACCAGAGGTATCCCGGAAAAACCTGCCAGTCTAGACGAACCAGTCTCTGTACTTGGAGACTGATGACTGGATTCTATTCCATTCATAGGCTGTTTCTGGGAAGTCCTTAGATGGTACAAAGCCAGCAGATCTAGCTTTATACCACCAGTTCTTCCCAGACTCAATATTTTGAGGGTGGGAAAGAGAAATGCAATGCATAGCATCACCATTTTGTTACCTGCAGTGGCTGGCTGAAACTGACATGACAGAGCTGCCATCAGGGTGCTTAATGAATTTGTCTATGAGGGACATTACTGCACAGTAAGCTAAGGTGTAAAGTGCAAGCACACTAAGCTTGATGAACAGTAATGTCAACTGTGAAACTTGCTATGGCATACTAAATGTTTCGTACTACCAGTTTCGTAGTATATTTTGAAGTATTCCCATTTTAAATAGCAGCATTCCAAAACTTATAATGCACTGTCCACATGGGGGATTATTGTGCAGCAAGCTAGTGTGCTGTACAATCAAACCCAGTTTTTCACATAATAAGGTCTCATGTAGACATGCCCTTGCACCTGGGACAATTTTGGCCACTGATCAAAAATGTGGCTTACAGCTATGTTTCTCCCTTTCATCCCCTCAGATACTCAAAGTGATTCAGACCTCAATTGTCTCAAAAATGTAAATGCTTATCACAGCTGAATGAAGCAAAATGAAGCTGAATTTCTTACCACAGAAAACACATTTTCAACCAGAGAAATATAATTGATGGCAATAAAACCCATAATGAGGATTTTGAAATTGAATTGTAAAAAGAACAGGAAAGAAGATTTTAAAATATCCAAACACCATATCCTATTAGGTAACTTCCTATTACTAGAAATCACGACATTTTATTTACGCAAAATATCCAAGAAACTCTATTAGCCATTGATCAGATCTCATTATAGCTATAACATGCTGCTAGTGATGAAATTTACTATTAGTGTGTGTGTGTGTGTGTGTGTGTGTGTGTGTGTGTGTGTGTGTTGCAGAGAGCCCTACATGTTTAATTATTTAACTCCTATTGGATACCAGTGTGCAATTATATATGTTCAATATAGTTCAATGAGTGGCATGTTCTTTTTGCTGTATGACATCTGCACCTTTCAGATGCCGCCCATTGCCACCACAATATAATTACTGTGCATTCTACTGGCAGAGATGACATATTTTAAGATTTCTTTTTTCCCATCTCCTTTTGAGTTTTGGACAGGAGGAATATTCTAATAATCCTAACAATGTAGTGCTCTCAGATGTCCTCGACACCACATTGCAATAATGCCAGGCATTTAGGATTTCAAGGAGAATGAATCTTACCTCCATGAATTCCAATACTCTCATTGATTTTTTTGCCTCCATCTTCACAGAGATCACCTTTCAGTTTGCTGCACTGGACAGCATGGTATGGGGAGGAGGTGAGCAGCCCTCAGTGGTGAAAAATCACATTAAGGGTTATTTAGGAATGCTGGATGAGCACAAGTCTATGGGGCAAGATGTAATGTATCGGATGGTGCCGAGAGAGTTGGCTAATGAGATTGCAGAGCCACTGGCCATTATCTTTGAAAACTCATGGTGATCAGGAGGGGTGCTGGATGACTGGGAAAAGACAAAGTGTAGTGCCCATCTTTAAAATGGGGAGAAGAAATTTCCAACACTACAGACTGGCCATCCTCACCTCAGTCCTTGGAAGCTCTGGTAGGAGAGGAAGGTGATCTGGAACAGTCAGCATGGATTCACCAAGGGCAAATCATACATGACTAACCTAATTGCCGTCTCTGATGAGGTGACTCGCTCTGTGGATATGGGGAAAGCGGTGGATAGGATAAACCTTGACTTTAGCAAAGCTTTTTATATGGTCTCCCACAGTATTTTTGCCAGCAAGTTACAAACATACTTCTTGGACTATAAGATGGATAGAAAACTGACTAAACTGTCGGTCTCAGTGCATACTGATCAATGGCATGATGTCTAGTTGGAAGTGGATATCAAGTAGAGTACCCCAGGAGTCAGACCTGGTGCCAGGTTTGTTCAACATCTTCATTAATGATATGGATGATGGGATGGATTGCACCCTCACAAGTTTGCAGATGACACTAAGCTGGGAGGATAGTAGATATACTGGATAGTAGAAATAGGGTCAAGAGTGACCTAAACAAACTGGAGGATTGAGCCAAAAGAAATCTTATGAGATTCAACAAGGAAAAATACAGAGTTTTGAACTTGGGATGGAAGAATCCCAAGTACTGCTACAGTCTGGGAACTGGCTGGTTGAGCACAGTTCTGCAGAGAAGGATGTGAGGATTACAGTAGATGAGAAGCTGGATAGGAGTCAACAGCGCGCCCTTGTTACCAAGAAGGCTAGTGGCATGTTGGGGGTGCATTAGTAGGAACACTGCCAGCAGATCAAGGGAAGTGATTATTCCCCTCCATTCAGCATTGGTGAGATAACATCTAGAATATTGCATTCAGTTTTGGACCCCCTACGAGAAAAAAGATGTGGTCAAATTGAAGAGAGTCCAGTGAAGGAGAATGAAAATGATTAGGGGAGCTGTGGTACATGACTCTGAAGAAAGGTTGAGGGAATTGGACTTATTTAGCAGCCTTCAACTATCTGAAGGTGGGGGATGGTCCAAAAAGAATGGAGCTAGATTGCTCTGAGTGGTGGCAGATTGCAGAAAAAGAAGCAATGGTCTTGAGTTGTAGTGGGAGAGGTCTAAGTTAGATGTTGAGCAGGGAGTTGGACTAGATGACTTCTTGAGGCCTCTTCCTATCCTAATCTTCTAGGAGTCATATGTGCAATATACTTTATTATATTTTATTTTACTTTATTTGCAGTTAGTTACACATATATCAAGAGGGATATTATAAGTGTCATAAGGCACCTATAAGCCATTGTTTTATTAAATATATTGGCTTGCTGGACTGTATAACAATTAATAAACCATTTATTAAGATATCAATTATTCAGTTTATTAACACTTCATAAATTATGTAGTAATGTACACTTAATTCAAGATATGACCAGTAGTGCTTTATACACACTTTACTCTTGTATAAATGACTACAAAAGATCTATTTACAATGGTAATTTTGTCCCAGTGATGGCAAAATGCTACCATCTGGTAGTACTTTACACTCATCTTACAGAGGAATTGATTACACAAGGGATGGGACAGCAGAGAATCACACTTGAAATGTGAGTTACTATTTAGTGAAGCAAGCTGTAGAACAATGGTAAAGGAAAATTTATGGCAGAGTGTGAAAAATGAATGGATCTTAAAACCAGCTGATAAAAGCACATTCAGCAATAGTCTTCAGATCTCCACAAAGAAAGGCCATAGTCTATAGTATTTAAAACCACTCAGATATTACTCACTGTGGCTATTATGCTCTGACACACATATGCTTGTAAAATATAGAGATCGAAGTCTGCCACTATCTATAGAAATAGATTAAGAGCACTGTGTTTCTACACTGAGGAAAGTAACAAAGGCTTTTCAAGATAATGCAATCATTAATTGACAAGAGATGATACGATATGATTCTGCTTTTGAGACAAGTTTGGGATGTCACAATCAACTAAGTACTCTGTCAGGTAGGTTGACAAGTGATCTCCTTGATCTCTCTGATACAAATATTTTGCTTAAGGAAGAGAAAGATGAGAAACTTGAACCCATAAGTCTAGTACATTCAGGAAATGACAGATGAAAGAAATCTTTCAAGAAGGAGTATAAAATTCAGTGTCACAAAATTTCACTTAACAGCCCAGAAGTTGACAGGTAAAACAGTGTTTCAAGATCTTTTAAAATGAGGAATGATTTGCAGACAAAAAGTGGCATAGGGTCAGTAGGCACCTTATAAACACTGGCAACCTCTGTACATCATTCACTGAATTCTTGCATAAGAACTTGATTTGCTAATTAAGGAAGCCTGCTGAAAATTATCAAATAGCACGTGCACAATGAAATAGGACTAATATCATTAAGATAGTTAGCCACTTTCTGCTACCCAAATTTTAGGATTTTTCTTTTCTCTCATAAGCAAATAAGAATGGATAAAGTGGAATGACAGCTAAGAAATCATCATAGTTGTTTCATTAATCAGGTTTGTGTGGTAACTCACAGAGGAAAGAGGAGTTATAGATGCTTATATCAAGCAAACCTCATAACTCTTTAAGCATGTCCCAAATCTTGTGTTTATAGACACAAATAGAAATCATCTCAACCAAAATCCTTGATCAGATCACATTGAGAAATTGTCAGAATAAAATCCTGGATATAGATCCAAATGTTTCTTCTGGATCATCTCTATAATATGGCAAACCAATATTGTGGCTCTGTCCATCCACAAACATAGTAAAAATCAAAACCCAGAACACTATTTGAACTTCAAGCCCATCTACCATTACTACTGATACAGTAGTAAACCTATACTACCTACCTATTATAGTGGTATACCTATATTACCTACCTACTATTGCTATCTATAATAGTATAGTAGCCTAAACTACTATTACTAATGACTGAGCAATTGAAGTCTTTTTCAGTCATTTCAAGCATTTCACATATAATTCTTCATTAAAAAAAAAAGATACAGGGCCAATGAAAACCCCAGGGCTCAGCACTTGTGAAAAGCAGGGCACTGGTGTCTAGAAAGAAACACTCAGATAGATGCAGAAGTTACAGACTAATTTGAGGCAATTTAATTTGAGGTTGTCTATAAATGATAAATTCACAAATAATCCATCATTGCACAGTAATGGGCAAACATTATAACTCTTACTAAACTATTTGAGGCTCATTACTATACAAGACTGCAGAACAATATAGTTGGGGGGTTTACTTATGGTTTGGGGTTTTTTGGGTTTTCTTTTTACAATAAGAGATACTTGAAGATCCTTCACTGAGCTAAAAGGCAGGAAACTAGGGCACAGGTCCACCTAATTTAATTGAGTTGAGTCATTATGTATCATTTTTAGATAGAACCATTGTCCCTTCAATTACTGTTCATACATTTATGACAGAGAATAAAAAAATAAGATGGAACAGGTAGGGCCCCACGTTACACCATTCTGGGCTAAAGGGAAACTCTCCTCCTCTTCATAATGGAGGTCTCAAAGTTTCTAGTCCAGAACTCTGACTTGGACTCTTATTCATTTGTTTTTTGCATGTTAAATTGTGCATCTATGTCAACACCATGAATCACCTTATCTTTACATATTCATTAGCTGTCTTCCAATCAACATTAAGCATTGTGTCTTCCACAACCCATGCAATACACAGACAAGCTTCATTTTACATAATTTACATGTCATCATGTCACTGGTCTCCTGTTTTTCCCCAATGTAGGCGCTTTCTAGCATTACATTTTGTGTATCTTATTGTAACGATTAATTTGTTCTTATTGATGCTCTTCAATAGACTACATTGCACTAACAGAACATCACCTTTATCCTCTCAGTTGTGAGCATTAATATCAAAGCTCTGCCAAGCACTACCCTGGCATATCCAAACTCATTTACTATACATATGCATAAAAAATTAACATTACATTAAAATGTTAATATTTTATTTTTACCTTTCAGAAACTCTTCATTTTAGAGTATCATAATTCACAACATGTATCAATCTAAAATTATTCATTAACCTTTTTTATTTTAATAGGAGAGTTCTGGAGAACAATGTGACCTTACTGACAGCATTATTCTTATGTTTTCCAAACATGGGTTCACAAGTGGTTTTTGACTTAAAGTCTAGCACCATGTTTGTAAACCATTGAAATGCCTTGTCAGTAATTTTGCCTGCTGCTTTTTGAAGTGCATTATTCAGTTTTAAGGCCTTGGGTATTTAATTGTCCTCAACAGAACCTCAACAAAATATAAAGAAACTGTATAGTATACAATAAATGGCGGCAATAATAATATGCCAAAATAAGTCCCCAAACAAAAGCAATGTCTCTAGCATATAGGTTTGCAGTACCCATAGTAGATGCTAAAATGCTACCTATATTTAGAACAAGCATCTTGGAACACTAATCCCACTCACAGTGAGCACTCTCATATTTAAAAAGAGCATTAAAAATTACAGCACACTGCTGATTGACAAACACAGCCATGTCACAAACACAGCCTCAGTACAACAGTCACCTCCAATAGATCGCAGCTATAAAAAGCTTTTAGATACCAAAGCACCTCATGTTCTCACAACTATTTGGGTGTACAGTGTAAATGTCTGCACCTGAGTCCAATATTAGGAAAACGGGTGAGTGTTCTGGCACGTGCTATCTTTAGTGCCAAAACATTAGGCATTTAAATGATGTGTACTGTACTCCCTTCTGAGGTGCAGCCAGCAGCCTTGTTTTAAAGCAATGATCCTATTTATCAAAAACAGCAATATTCCCAAAAATATGTGGCAGGGAAAAAATAAAAGGCTGTCACCATCTGGCTTCCTGGGTTCTTCCAGATGTTAAAAGCTCTTTTTTGAAAAAGTGGATAGCACTCTAAAAACTCGGACTAATGGCCACTTTCTTACTATCGTGCATATAACTTAAGTACGTGAGCTCCAATTCAATGCACACACAGCAGCTTGGATACCTCAGTATCTAAGACTGCACAGTAGTAAGAGAACCATATTCATCTTTCTAGTCCATGGATGTAACCCCATAAGTGGGTGTGCACCCCTGTGTGACAGAGAAAAATTGAGCCCAAAGCCTGCATTCAGAACATTATATTTTATATCAAACTAATCTCCCAGCAGGTGTCGCTGTGGCACGAGGAAGCACAACACAGTCAAACTGCAGTGACCTGACTATTTGCCAAGATATTCTTGGTGGTGGTGCCTCTAATCCAGCAAGCCCCATTTGTGTCTCCAAATCACTTACTCTCCTGATTAGTGTAATCACACTTCATAGCTTCAGGGAGCAAAGCCATCCTTCCTTACATTAAATTTAAGAAGTCCATTAAAAAGGTGCATACAAAGAGTGTGGGGCATGGGGAAACAAATCTCAGCCAGTATTGTACTTATCCTCCTGCCACCTCACAAGAAGAAAGCCACCATATATACTCCAATGTAAATAAAACTCTTTCAAAATAAATTAATGGCAACAAAGGCAACAGTAGTAGTTCACCTGCTATCAAGCCTACAGAAGAAATACATGTGGATTTGCAATATTGCACTAATAGAAAAGTCCTAGAGTAATGAATAGGAAATTCTAACTTTTCTATACATTTAAATCATTTCTATGAGAATCACTAGAAAAGTATATCCCTAACTAGAGAATGTTATAGGATAAAAAAAAAAATCTATAGAAAGGTTAGCATTTTCTGTTCCATTCTATAGGTTTTGAGAATAATTGTACAGAAACATGTTACATTTCTATAGCCTTACTGATTCCATCTTTAGTAAATTCTCCAAGATTTTCCATTAGGTAGTAGATGATCCTGGGAAAGTCACGTTTGGTTCTCTATATGCATGCATCAACCCCATGTCCAAAAGGAAGTCTTTAACAGACATGATTCTAAATCTAGACACTAATTTTAAAGTGATAGGACTCTATTGTATCTTCTATCCTCAGCATTTTATCTTTGAGCCATTTAGGAAAGCAACAGGAGGGCCCACTTCTGGCAGAGCTCACTGGTGCATGCCAAAGGAGCAGGATGCAGGAAAAGGCTCTTTACTGCATAGTTTGATTAAAGGATTCAGTTCCATCTGCTAACACTTCAGATGTTTGTGGCACTGAATTAAACTATAACTGATCTTTACCAGCAGGAAGAAAACAGGACTCAGCAGCTGTGCAAAGGAAATTCCATATTAGAGGTGATCATGTCTCAATTATTACCTGATCACTGAAGCAGCACCTACCAAACAACTCAGAAACAGACACCAAATTCCAAAGATGAGGGTTCATCTTGGGCATGCCCAGTTCAGACTTTGTGCAGCACAGTAGATGGCTATGATAGGATTTTGGTGGGAATATGAAGGCTTCATACAATTGTCCATTTTTTAAATAAACAAATGCACAAAGTCATAATGAGTGTGTGTACAGTGGTTATCCTGTTTGATCCATATAAATTGTTTACTTCATGAATACACCAGCACTAAAAGAAATATTGCAACTGATGTGCCTGTCCAGATGGAAATATCCTGCAGAACTGGTTAGGTGTCTACAGAAATTTCATTGAGACTCTACAGAATTCAATAGAAAATGATGCCTTTCCTATAAGCTTCGATTTGGGAGCGTTGTGTTGTGTTTTGTGCTGTTGTTTTTGAAACATCCTATAGAAAGGTCTGTAATAATTAAATTTTATGGGATGATTGAGAATGAGAGCCATACTATTCACATATACATATATATATAATAAAGATTTTTACCTTAATTACAAGGAGAGTGTGGGGGCATGTGTTGCATTTAGTCATTGGGCTACTCTCTGGGCACTCCTGGTCTAACACTTGATCTCTTGCTCCAAGTAGTAAACACTTTTTGTTACCCAAGTATTTAATGATTTACAAGCAGAACATCCTCCCTGACTGTCTTTGTGCATAACACAACTTTGATTTTAAACTCCCTTGCACTCTCTCTCAATCTCTCTTTTTCCTTTCACCCTGATATAAAGAATCAGCAACGATTAGCTGGCAAGTGTGAACAAAAAAAACTCAGACACAAAACATTTTAAAGAACTTTATAAAACAAAGATCTAGACAGAGATGTCCAACCCATGGGTTCAGGCAGGCAGCAGATAATTTCTGGTACATCTGTACTTTACAGGGGACTTTACTGAAATATGTATCAGCCTTAAATTAAAGGATAACTTTTCAAGGAGCAAATTTTATATGAAGAATGCACTAAATTTAATGATCAAAGACATCTGAGGACAGACGGAAAGAAAAAGGATGGATTTTATGGCTTCCTCCATTCCTTTAGTGCTCGAGATCATTATTTCCTGACTTGTCAGTCAGCAGCTAGGATTCCCCAGAGTTCTGAAGCACTTGTGTTTTGCTAAAAATGTCACTTTATCAGGTTCTCAGAATGCCAAGTGACTCCTGATTCCCACATTGCTTCAGAAGTTCAAGGCCATTGTGCGCTTATTATGTCCCATTTAGCAACACCCTGACCTCATTGTTAGTCCAACCAACATTATATATGTATTGTTAGACCCACGTACCCAGTTCTGTTCTCACTTACACACATGCCACATTAATGACTTCAGCCACCTGCTCTCGTGTAAACAAGGATAAATGTGGGGACTGCAGTGAGATGTCTTTTGGTTAAAGACTATTCACATGAGTAAAGGGTTGCAAAATGGAATTCTTGGCCTATACTAAGTAAAAAGCAAATGAAATTCTATATATCTTGTCCACCCAAACAGTTCCACTGACTTAAATGAGACTACTCGTGCAAGTAAGGAGAGTAGTATTTGGCCCAAAGATAGGAAAGGGATAGGAAACAAAACAAAGATCCAATCCTACAACCTTTGCTTATGTAAATACTCACTGTGCATCTGAGTAAGGCCAGCAGGATGGGGCTCTCAGTAAGCAGTAAAACAGAAAATGTTTATGATCTGTCTAATAAATATTCAGTTTCTATTTTCAAGAATTATACTTCAGGGGAATGTACATGATTTTTTTCATTAGCACTTTAAACAGGTACACCACCTGCATATTTAAGAGACTTCTTTCAAATTAAGCTTTATTTATCATAAATTAACATTTTAACCATTGCCTTGAATGGGGAAAGAGGGCTCCTTGTTGGCTCATCTCTTGTTCTCAGAGCTTTTAAATTGACATCTACAAGATGGAGGAGGTCATGGAAAGACTACCAGAGACCCTGGCTTTACTAGTTTTGACTCATGTCAAACAAAATGTCAGAAACTCCTGAACTGCTCTTGGCAATACACATGATGGAAACTCTCCAAATTTAAGCAGCTGAAGGAGCTGTGCAATCACTACACAAAGGAACTGATGTGTTGCATATTGAATTCTGACAATGATTACATATAATTGTATCATTACCGAGAGTGAAATTAATGGACAGAACTATTCAGGAATATATGAAATAAATTAGCTTTGAAGTACCATAATGGAAGATTTTAATTGTGGAAGAAATCAGTCACTTTTTAAAATTATTGGTTATGGTGCCATCAAACGTATGCTATCCAAATCTCTGTCACTTGGACATCCCTACTTTTGTGGTCTTAAATCACAGCATTATTTTACAACAGTCAAATGTTTGTAACAAGCATCTTCATTTTGATGTCTGGAAAAGAGCTTTAAAAATCTTAGTCTGAATTCATATTTGCAGGTGATGGAGAAACTGCTTGTGGTCAGATCAATAAGTGAAAGCCAATATTTACTGATTCTTTCAAAATTCATACTTCAGAGCAAGTTCCATTCAAGCAAGTCTGAAGCAGCAAAATTTCAAAAGGAATCACATAGCTCCAAAGGATTTGGTCTCTCCCTCTCTCTCTCAAACAGATCAAAAAACACCCAGTAATTGGTTGACTAGCAGTTTTCAATCCAATGCTGAAAGGAATAATTTCTGTTTCCCAGGGAAATAAATAAGATTTATCATCTGCAATGCGTTACCCTATCTAGCGTAGTATAAGGCACAGACGCTTTTTGCAGGAAGATATGGCACCAATTATGGGACTCTGAGATGCTCTGTCAGTTTTAAACGAACTATTTTTATTTTCAACAAATTAAACTTAATTGCACCATTTACCATGGATAAGTTCATATTCAAGGTGGTATAATGGACAAAACTGAGGCAGTCAATAAGACATGGGATAAGTTTCCCCATTAGCGGCCAATTGCTCTTTCTGCGTACATATTTACTAATTGCAAATTTGGTAGTGTTCCTATAAAGCTAAATGTTTTCCAGTACAAACTGAGTTACCTTTCACACCAAAGCCTCCAATACAAAGCAAGCTAAAAGCATGCATCATGAACTCCAATCACTAACTGAGAGCAAATTGGGCTGGAAACAGTTTAACTTAGTATCTAATTGTGTGGGTTTCTAAGAAGGGGAAGATCCCTAATTAGATGCTCTGAGAAGAGAGTTGTATTGATAATACAAAGGCAGTACTTTACCCTCTCTGCAGTTGGGAATGGAGCACTAAGTCCTTCTTGCATGTTGGCTAATCCCATTACAAGTGAGCTGGCTCAAAGAACTGAATCTTCATTCCAAATCAGCAAAGTAGGTTTGCTTGCTTTTGGCCTCCCCGCAGCAGTAAAGCTGGATCAGCAATAGTACCATAACTAACATAATTGGATTTAAACATAAAAAACCAAGGAGAACTGACCTGAAGAGTTTTCCAAAGCATTTCAGTGGGTCAGTGAAATCAGTGGGAATTTTGCATGAGTAAAAACTGTGTACAGACTTCAAGATCTGGCCCCTAATTTATAGAAAACACAATGTGACCTGAAAACATATTCAATGCTTTATTCTTTATGACAGCCCACTGCATTAATGCAGCTCCCAGAGCTTCAAAGTTGGGGAGCTTTGTCTGAACTGGGGGGGGGTAGTATCTCCTTTACAGGTCCCCCATATGTTGGAAGTAATAAGGCAGGTTGGGAGACGGGACGGGGAGGAAGGCATCAAGATTTAGTGACAGGTTTTTTAATAAAAATCATGGACAGGTCACAGGCAATAAACAACCCATGAGCTGTCCAGCATTTCTACTATATAAATACAGGCTGAACCCCTCTTGTCTGGCATCATCCAGGTCTGGCATGATTTTAGTCAGCTGGATGCCCACTTACCATGGGTGTGGCCAAGTTTCCCACAGTCCCATAAAATTTGTTTACTGCTGTCAGTCCTGCCTCTCGGTGTTCTGTGCTGCTATTTAACTCTAATATACCCTAAATGTCTTCTAAGAGCCCAGTAAGCAGTGAAAGGGTTGGTAATGCTGCTAGGCAATAACGACCTCCTGTGGTCTGGCAAATTCTCTGGTTTGGCACCAGTCAGGTCCCCAGGGTGCTGGACTAGAGAGGTTCAACCTGTACCCCTGACTAAAATTTAGGAACTCCTTGAGTCCTGGGGTGTTGCCTCTCTGGGGGCCGCAAGAAACCAATGGCTACCCACTGCACAGGCTTTGGGGGCTGACTATCGCCAGCCACCCACTGCTCTGAGGTCCTGGGGACAGCTGCTTGGGCACTTCATGGGCATTCCCTTGAGCCAGACACTAGGACTGCTGCTCAGGTGCTACTCCAGTCCAGTTGCCTGAGGTCACCGAATAGCAGCTGATGCATCTTGGGGCAGTCTCCAACACCACTGCTTGTCCTCTCCCTGGGACCACTCCTGGGACTGCTGATCAGGCTTCCTGGTGCCAGCCACGCCAGCCAATACAGCTACAAAATCACAGAGGTCATGGAAAGTCACAGAATCTGTAACTTCCATGACATTCCTGACAGAATCACAGTCTTAATCATGATGTGAACTGGTGGGCAGCCACCTGGTCTCAGATAACCCATTTAACTCTGCACATCTAGAAAAGAGATTATATAAATCATATCCATCCTGTCTGAGCCCTCTCTTATGCCCAGATCAGCAGCTACTACCCTCTCACCTTTGGGATTAGTGCAGGACCAGGACTTTACTCCACTCTGAGCACTGCAGCAGTCACCGGCGGTGGGGGGAGGAGCAGGGGAGGCTGGAATTTCTCCCTCAGTGCCCGATTGGGGTGGGTTTTTCAATTTCCTCACAGCAGCTCAAAGATCCATGGGGCGGGGCAGGGCAGGTTCAAAGCAGGCATGGGGGGGGGGGCACCCAATGCATTTACTACAAATTCTATAAGAGATCTAATTCCCCAATAAGCCAGAAATGGAAGAGGACTTCGGGGAAGGCATCTCTTAAAGAAGTTGGGGAGAGGGATTAGGGCTTTTAATGTCTGTTGCAGTGAGGAGACAGCCCCCAGACACTTCATCTTTATGTGAGTGGAGAGCAGTAGGTGCCTAGCAACAGGCTGGGGAACAGCTGTGGAGGGGCGGGGTGCCTCCTGCACTGGAGATTATTTAAGAAGGAATCATGACCTCCATGGTACCAATTATTGCCTGGTTCTTCCCAGATGAGTTAATAAAATTGCCACCTAATTAAACCACATCCCATGCATCTTCACCCCCCTTTCCCTCCCTGAGTCCAGATCAATGCTTATGCTGCAAAGAATCCAACATAGTGCAACACCAGTGACAGTGAATTACACAAAAATTTCCTACTATGATATTACAATTAGTAGAGGCAACTTCTAGTACAGTACTGACAAGCCTTGTATAACTTTACCCTGGTTTCATGATATGGGTTGCCATCTTCTTGTGCTTTGTAGTGCAGCAGCCAAAAAACAAAAACAAACAAACAAAAAGTCAAAACTCCAAATTTCACCTGATTTTTATTTGAAACCATGAATGAAACAGCCCAGCATTGTGACTCTTACTATACCTGGTCATCCTGAGATGAATTTAAGGCTGAGCTAATTGAAAGTTTCCAGGTGAGTTGAATTTTCAGGTGAGGAGATTATATTTGATTAATCTGAACTGACTTTTGTAGTTATTACTATATTATTATTATAACATGGGAACACCGACAATCCCAAGTCATTGACCATGACAGGACCTCATTGGGCCAGATGCTGTACACACACAGAACAAAAGGACTGTTATTTCTAATGAGTTTAGCAGTCTATGTAATAAAACCCCAGAACCACCTAAATTTTGCCTGGCTTCGTATTACATGGGGAATCCAGCTTTGATAGCCAAATGTTGACATGTTATATCAGAACATCAATCAGCACTATGTTTCTCTGGCATAGAAGTCAATCTGTAAGCCTCACAATCCTCTCACGAGACCTTTGAGGCTTCCTTACTCCTATCAGGTTGGAAAGACCATGGCAATTGCCATCTTCTTGGTTTCTTGGCATTTCTGTTTCTAGTGTCAGCTACAGAAAGGGCAGAAGCAAGTAAAAATGGTAGGAGAAAAAAATGAATATGGTTTAAGTCCCAAAAAGTTTTTGGTTTGGGTTGAGTTTGAGGTTTGAATAAATAGTGATGCCCATCCAAGTCATTTGAGGGTACAGCTGCTGTCTAGCTTTCTGGGATGGACTATGTGCCTCCTTTAAATCTATGAGCAGATTAAAGTTTAAAAGTAAGAAGGTAATCAATTCCTCAAAGGTAAAAGATCCTCTGATCATAGTTCCAAAATACAGCTTCACTTACTTGCGTGCAGTCTCTCTAACATAGCTGCTCTCATCTCGCACTCCCATAAATAATATTCTTTCAAACGAAATGATGAAGCCCTGAGGTAAAACTAATATTTTAAAGCTCTATCCCTTGTAGGCTACAAAACTTCCCTGCTGACCCTGCCCTCTTGGGTCCATATTGATTTTTCAATTAAAAATTTATCAGGATTCAAGGAAGTAATAAAGCAGCCAAGATCAGTAAGCGAGGTCTGAGGGCTGGGTGTGGGCAGGCAAAGATGGTTGCTTTGAGGGACTGAAAAGGAACCAAGCTTTGAAGAGCAGTTGATGCATGCAATATCCAAATGTAAGGATAACATGGCTCCATTACAAAGGGAGAGAGAAAGACTGAACAAGGAGGAAGAAAACAGAGACGATCAATGGAGCTACATTCAAGTGAAAAGGTTAATTAAATCTTTTGCTGGCTTGTACTTTGGGAATCACTTCTCCTAATGTAAATACATAAAGTGCCCTTTTCTGAGGCTGCATTTACACAAATAGTTGGTGCATAGAAAAAAAGCCCACAATAAATCACTTTACTTTCTGAAAGGTAAAGTGGTGTAAATGTATACTGTTGACCAGCAAATAAATCTTACTAGCCACACATGTCTATTGTTGCCTGGTGCATTAACTACCAGCAGGCACTATTTTTTCTTTAAACCTCCACCAGCAGCAGCTTATAGTACAGCAATACACTATTACAATAGATCTATGCAATCAGCATGCTTCAATCTGTTTGGCTAGGTCAGTCAAGTCGCTTCTCCAAAGCTCAAGGAACAGAAAATTTTACAAGCAGAAAAAATTGTCACTGGCCCTTCACGGTATTTTCATTGAAGGTCACTGGTAATATGACAACAGCAATATTTTTCTCCCACTCTCAACCTCACTTTGTCACCCTGACTATCATTCTAACTAATGAAAAAGTTCAAGTTGTAGAAGAATTGTTTAATGCAAGCACTGGGTGCAGCTAATGTTGCAGCAGAAATAGCAGCAGCACCACAGAAGGCAGCAATATACTTACTTTTATGTTTCTCCGAGCAGAATCCGGCCTCTAATGCATTTTGACTCCGCATTCAGTAACAAAGACCAACTTACAGTGTTGTTCTTGATTCGTATGTTTTGAAAGTTATAGAATATTCATGTTACCAAAATAATTGCATTTGTTAGAGTTGGAAGTGGGCAGGGGGAGGAATTATTGCCATACTTTCTTAGCAACATGTCAACTTTCATAGATTCTCACATGCTTGAATAGAAACTTATGTATAAAATCAAAAACTGAGGGATGCAGTTTCTTCTGGGAGCAGATAGGGTTTTTTTCTCCTTTGCCAGAATGCAGTCTTATAATACTCTGTAATACTGCAAACTGATCCACAATGTGACAATTGTTACAACTTCTACAGAGAGACATTGTCTTGCCCTTACAGGGAGAAGTCATTTGGTGGCTACTGAAGATCAACCGGAGAAAATATATTCAAATTAGCAAAGATGATACAGGGCCAAATTTGGGCATTCAGCTACTGTCCTCGGTTGTCATTGAAATGGCAATGCCTCTCTGCAGGGAACTCAGGAAGGTTCATACCTTCTCAAGCAGACCATAGTGAAAGAGGATTGTATAGAGAGCACCAGGCTCCTACCTCCGAACAACATGCAAGTAGAGGCTGAATCATCAGGGGTTCATGAATGTAGTGACAGGCCTTCATGCAGACTGCATAGGGGTTAAATGATGGTCTCCTTGTGAATTCTCCTTCCCATGCATCTGACCTGAAGACATTCCACAATCCAGCCCCAAATGTACTCATTTTGCATTTTTAAAAGCTGCTCCTATCCAAGGCTCTAAACCTATCTGCAACTAAGTTCATAAACATATGTCAGTCTGACCATATGCCAGCATGACAAGCCACTCAATGCTTAGGCAGTACTTTTTTCCCCATTCAGCCCTGCCTCTCGGGAACAACTTGGGAATATAGGCTTTTGCAGCCTGCTTTGAAACAGACAAAATCTGGGCTTTGTTAGACCAAGGGGAAATGAAAATTCGCCAGATGCTCTGACCCCCTAATGAGGACAACCCATCCCTACCTACCTCCCTCCTGACAAAAGTATCAAGAAACAAAGCTCAAGTATCCCACTGTATCTGAACTGGCAGGTGAAAAACAAGGAGAGAGGTGTACAGAAAGGAAAATAACAGCCATGAAATATGTGATTATGCAATATCCAAAATCTGTTGTCTTTAAGTTCAGAGTAAGACCAGGCAAAATTTCCCCAAGAGCCCCAGATTCAACCAACTGCTGTCCTTATGCATAAATTGTGCTATATTTTTAGCTAAGTCACCTCTCAGTGTGTACAGATCAGGTCGCAAAATTACAAACACTCTCAAATTTCAGGACATTCAAATCTAGCCTTTTACCAATATGTTAGAATGTGTTGCAGGGGTCAACAAACATGTGGACGAGGGTGATCAAGTGTACATAGAGTGCTTGGACTTTCAGACAGCCTTTGACAATGTCCCTCACCAAAGACTAACTCAAATTAGTCATGGGATCCTTTCAAGCATGAGTAACTGGTTAAAAGACAGGAAACAAAGGGCAGCAATAAATTGTCAGTTTTCACAGTGAAGAGAGATAAATAGCCGAGTCCCCCAAGGATCTGTACTAAAATCATTGTTACTTACCATTTTCATAAAGGATGTGGAAAACAGGGTGAACAGTGAGTTGGCAAAGTTTGCAGATGATCCAAAATTATTCAAACTAGTTCAGTTGAAATCATACTGGGGAGAATTACAAAGCGTTCTCTCGGAACTGGGATATGGGGCAACAAAATGGAAGATGAAATTCAGTGTTGGTAAGTGCAAAGTAATACACAATGGAAAACATAATCCCAGCTAAACATACAAAATTATGGGGTCTAAATTAGCTATTACCATTCATAAAAGGGATATGAAATCATTGTGGATGAAAACATCTGTTCAGTGTGCAGCAACAGTCAAAATATTAACAGAATATTAGAAAACATTAGGAAAGAGACAGATGAGAGAAAAATATCATAATGCCTATACATAAATCTATGGTATGACCAGACCCAAAATACTGTGTGCAGTTTTGATCACTTAATATTAAAAAAAAACTATTTTAGAATTGGAAAAAAGTGTAGAGAAGGGAAACAAGTTCCCATATGAGGAGAGATTAAAAAGACAGGTACTGTTAAACTTAAAAAAGAAATGACTAAGGATGGATATGATACAGGTCTATTAAATCATGAATGCTCTGGGGAAAGTGAAAAGGGGATTTTTAGGTATCCCTTCACATAAGACAATGATCAGGTATTAACCATTAAATCAATAGGCAGCATATTTAAAACAAACAAAAATAAGTTTTTCTTCACACAATGCATAGTCAACCTGTGGAACTAGTCAGGGAATATTGGGAAGACCAAAAATATGACTGGGTTCCAAAAAATTTAGTTAAGTTCATGGAGGACAGATTTGTCAATGGCTATTAGCCAAGATAGTAAGAGATGCACCCCCATGTTCTGGGTGTCCCAAAATCTGACTGCTGCAATTTGGGATGGGACAACGGCTTCACTTGTTACATTCTCCTGTTCTGTTCATTCCCTCTGAGGCATCTGACACTAGCCACTGTCAGAAAACAGGATACTGGACTAGATGATCCATTTGTCTGACCCAATATGACCGTTCTTATGAGAGGATAAAAAAATCCACATCATGCGCTTGATTCCACCTCACACTGATCTCTTGCTCATTTGTAGTTCCTGTTAAGGTTGTTGGTTGTTGCATGTACACACTGACTAGAGAAGAAACCTATGAAAGGTTATAAAATTCAATTTTAATTGATATCTGCACCCACTGTACAAGCAAAATCTATATAATGCAGTAGAAAACACCAATTGTACATTTGGTCTGTCAATCATGCAGACCACTGGTTGTTTTGTTTGTTCACATATCTGTTTGCTGATATGTGCCTGGTCAAATTTTGAGAGTCTTGTATTAGAAGCCACTTTAATTCAGAGAATGTCTTTGTTGTGCATTCCTTTGGAGGAGAGGGAAGCAAAGCACCTGAGAGAAAAAAGTTCAACAAAGAAAAACAGAGTGATGGAAATGAGCTGAAAATTTCCAATCCTTGGGGTTGTTCACGCCATTATCACACATTTTAATTCCAGAAATACAACAGTAAAAAGAAAAAAAACATGCTGTCACATGGAACCAAATGATGCCATTGTGATGGTGAATCAGATTGAGAAGGGGAAATATAATCATCTGAACCTTTTGATGTTTAAAAAAAAATTGGAAAAAGATCAAAAAGCAGTACTTTGCATTTCACATGGAACAAGATCATCAATGCAACAGAGGGAACAGAAAGGAATGACCAAAAGGCAAGGTTTATGATAAATACTTTATTTTTCTAATTGGTCACAGTTTCAATTACTCATTTCAATCACTTATTCTCTCGAAAGACTAATGATCAGCTGCCTATGATCAAAATGATGAAAAAGAAGCATCTAATGCAGCCTGGAGAAGTTAGTTTTTCACAAAATCAAACAGCACAGACATCTGAATCTGATCATCTTGATCCTCCCCAGTAGGAGTCACTAAATTAATGATAAATATAATGTAGACTCTAAGAAAAAAAAATATATTGTTGCCAACCAAAAATTGCAGTAGGACTTCTGTATGGAAAGATGTCTTTTGAAATCTAAAAACTGTATAAAATGGTTAAGAAGAAAGAAAACTGATGATTCAGTTTTGTAAGTCTCAGTAATAAAAGTTTGTATAATTGTAAATCTCTCTCTCTCAAACCTGCAGCTCCTACAGTCATGTCTGGCCTTACCATGAGGCAAACTGAGGCGGCCACCTCAGGTGCCAGACTGTGGGGTGGAGGTGCCACTAGGAGTGTAGAAAATTGTGTCTGCTGCTGGTGCATATGTATTCTCTCTAATAAAACTTAGAAAATGAACGAGAGGAATAGAACAGGAAGAAGGCAGAATTGAGACCTTTCAAAGTTTTGGCCCAAGCGAGGCCGTATGGGGGCGTCATGTGAGCTCCCTGCCTCAGGTGCCAAAATGTTGTGGGCCAGCCCTGCCTACACTTATTTACTAAATCTACCTTTGACCTTCAGAACAATCTTTTTAAATATTTTATATCTTTAGGGTGATACTTAAAGACTCTAGGACAGAACTTCAAGTGGCATTAATACTTACAGCTGCAGAATCTGGCCAACTGACTTCAATGGAAGTATTCTGATTTCCACCAGCCGAGGTTTAGGCCCCTCCTTTATATGATTAATTGCAAAGTTCTTTCATTATTTTTGTCTATAGCACTAAATATATCTTTAAATATTCCCAGAATTCAGGAAAATTTCTAGCAAATAACTTCATTCCAATAAGATGCTTTCATTTAACTTTCAAAGAAACAAAAACAAGATTAGGAAAACAACAGCTTTTCCCTTCCCCCTTACTATCACCATTGTTGCACAAATTGTATTTTCTTTAATCTGCATTTTATTTCCTCTTTTCACATACTTCAGTTCACTGACCAGATTAAATTCCTCATTTACTGATCTTTATTTAAAATATGGACAATTTTGTTTTCCCCTCAGTGGAGCGTCTTTGTTTCTTATGTATAAATGGAAGTGAAAAATCTTGAAAAAAAAATACGTTGCTGGATGAACATGTTTAAGTGTCGACATGTCTGTTTCCCTTTTTATTTTTTTTTTTTAAGCTGGCACATTCTCAAAAGTTGCATTGTTCACTTTGAAGTGGTTTCCCATTGTTTCCCCAGAAGCCTTATCAAGGACTTCTGACAGCTGACCCGTCAAAAGCTTGTTTCTTTGTCTTTGAACCTCCTTATCACCCATAATTTTTACTGAAAAGGGACAATCTGCTTGGCCTACTGCCTCTTCCTCTAGGAGCAGCAGTTGGTAAGCTGGAGATCTCCATGTACCCATTGGCTTTTATGCAGAGCATGTCTGCATCCCAATTATCCCAGGAGAAGTTCTGCATAAATTAGCTGATATTGTTACTAAAGCTGTCAGGAATAAATTGTTCTTATTTGCCACAACTGTCAAATGAAGGGAGGGGGTTCTAGGATGAGCTTTGACACACCACTGCTGCTCAAAGACAGAGATGCAAATGCTCCCTCCTGCCAGGTTGTTGTCCTGGCGACTCCAGCCATGCTTGGGAAATGTTAATTATTATTTTAAAGCAACAGCCACATTAAGAGTATCAGGTTTCTATATATATGCCAAAGAGCATTGTCTCCTTGAGTATGGAAAAATGATAATGGAACAGGACAGTGTATACAAATTCCTATTTTCATTTCCAAATTTCTTAAGCATTTCTAAGGACTGGCCTATAACAGAAACAAGTATGTGCATACATCTTTCACGAACATGAAAAATCACCAGTATAGACCGTGCTAGGTCAACCTAATTACCACCTCTTGGGAAGCTGGAGTAACTACAGTGATCAAGAAATGCTGTTAATGTACTAGAATTTGGGCTCTCTGAATTCAGTTCCTGGCTTTGTCACTGTAGTTTCGGACATTGAAAAAAGGAGCCCTAGACCAAATAGACCCTGATAATTACAGAAACCCTTGAACATCATTATGCACAACATTGTTGAATCTCCTAAAAATTGTGTGTGCATGTGCGTATTTCCAGCATTATTGTAAATCAAGAGCAGATTATCCAGTTGTAAATTGGCAATTTCTGGATGACTTCCAATCTCTTTCACTCACATCTGCTTTATACACCAACAAAATGTGCAGCACCCCATTCTGCAAAATTCAACATTACAATTTAAATATTTGTATAATTAATTATATGTAATTAAACTTAATGTAATTACATTTGTGTTGTCTGAGGTAACTACTTTATAATTACTGTGCCATCAACAAACGACTTTTTTCTTTCAGTTTTAAAGGCAGCTCTGAGAATGAAGACATCCCATGCAATTGTGAAACTTTTGAAATAATCACAACACCAACCAGAAAAGAAAGATTCCAACTTGTCAAGCTCCATTTTCTGATGAGGCTCCTGTCACAAGCCCAGCGGCATGTCACCACACACATTAACAGCTTTCCATGTAGCCCCCGTTTAGAGTTCCGAGGTCAGACGTTATCTTCCTCTGCTTTTATCTACATGAATGGCCAGTTTGCCAAGAGATCAACAGAGCCAGAAAGCATACCGTCATCATTTTACGAAGTCTCAGCTGTGTCTGTCTACCTGCCACACTTTCATGGGTCAAGAATTTAATTAAACTATAATGTGGAGAAAAGCATCTGTTTAGCTATTCTTTTCAAATTTATTTATAGTGGCAGCTTTGTGGGGGCATTTTAAACCAGATTTCCATGTGGTAGATGTGAACAGTATACCCTCACTAGTGCCATCTCAGAAATCTTACATTCTTAAAACTAATGGTCCATGTCATCTATCAACTAATATAGCAATAAAGAGGGTCTAGTCCCAACTCCAGCTGGGTGACCTTGGGCAAGTCACTTCATCTCTCTGTATGTTCCCACCCTTTGTCTTATCTATATGATTAGAAACTTCAGGGCAGGAACTGTCTCACACTATGTGTATATACAATGCCTAGCACAATGGGACCCTAATCTCAGCTGGTGTCTATAGTAATATAAGTAATATATCTCTTTATTTATAGTAGTCACCATTTAAAAACAAAACAAAGCAGTATTTATGACACCATCAGCTCTGATTCACTGCAGCCTTCCCCTGTACATGAAATGGGAGATAACACTGGCATCTCAAATATTGGGAGACAAACAGTATTTTTCTAAGCAATCCCAATACATCAATATGTTGATAAAGACAACTGTTCTCAGTTCACCCAAGCAATTTCATAGATTTCAATGATATTGGCCAGGTGAAACAAAAATCAGATTTCAGTTAATAATGTGCTTGTTAAGGAAAAATTACTGACAATGCTGGAGTCTTCTCTTTACCTAGAAAATTGAAATATTTTCCCACCTGCCCTGAAGGATGACCTGTTGGTTTCTCTGAGACACACATGCAGTCAATTTTAAAATGAGGCATTCTAAGCCTGCAGCACTATGTGCTTGGACAGTTTGATAACTGTCAAGTATAGTTTCCTTTGCTTGCTCTAAAATTTGGACTAAAAGTTGCCTCATTCTGTGACTTGAAATTGGTTGATGTTCTTGCTTGGTGTTTCATTCTGAGTAATTTTTTTACTAAAGTAGTGCACCTTGAATCCTTCTTCCTATTAGAATTTAACTTGATTATGATTGGCCCAATTCTGTCCATAATATTCTGTCTATTATTATACTCTGTTCTTGTTCTTTCTTGCTAGCACAGCACCCAAATTCAGTCATATTCATACAAAGGTCTAAACATGATTCTGATCTCACTCCATTTACTTCAACAGAATTTTACACCAGTTAAAAATCAGTACCTTTCCTTTCTGTGCTCTGATTTAAAATATAGAATGACTTGATGTGACCATGTTTTAACTTTATCTTTCTAAGAACCTGAGGAAATAGCACACAGTTTTTGTAGAGGTAATCAAGTCTAATAATTTTCTTGATAGAAGTTTGAGAAACTATAGTGAGAATTAAGATTATTTAAAGCATTCTGGACAAAACCTTTTTCCATCTTGGCAGAGGTCACTCCAGTAAGAAACTTTATTGCCTATGGATCATAACTCCAAAGAGTCAAGATGGTATTTTTTTCTGTTTTATATAAAAAGCATTCAGCAATGAATGTGCATAACTGATAATTAACAGAGGTACCAATGTTATATCAGATACTGAATTAAATATTCAGGGACAGATCCTCTGGTGATGTAAAACCTAAGGTGGCATAATATTATATAGATCAATATTCAGTAAGTTACATGTTCCTCTTTGTATCCGATTCAGAGAATTCAGCTGTACTACAGCTTCCTCCAAGAGCAGCGGTGCTCAAACTTTTTCAGTCACACCCCTTGTGACCAAAACATAACCCTTTATATTATCAATATTGATAAAAATCACACCTCTATAAACTGGAGCACTAGTCTGGCAACATCCAGATCAGACAATCCCAGGCCATGTCTAGACTACACTCCTCTTTCGAAAGAGGGATGTAAATGAGACAGATCGAAATTGCAAATAAAGCCGGGATTTGAATTTCCCACACTTCATTTGCATAATGGCGGCCACGGGTTCTTTCGAAAAAGGACTTTTCAAAAGTGAAACCGCCATCTAGATGCGGTTCTTTAAAAAAAAATACCCCGTTTTCGAAAGAACCGTAATGTCCAAAAAAATGAGTTTTACAGGTTCTTTCAACAAAGGGTTTTTTAAAGAAATAACTGCATCTAAATGGCGATTTTAATTTTGAAAAGCCCTTTTTCGAAAGAACGCGCGGCCGCCATTATGCAAATGAAGCATGGGAAATTCAAATCCCGGCTTAATTTGCAATTTTGATCTGCCTAATTTACATCCCTCTTTCAAAAGAGGGGTGTAGTCTAGACATGACCCCAGTGTGGTGCAGGGAAGTGGGGGGTCAGCAGAAACCTGATGCTAAGTGTGAAGGGGGTGACATGGGGCCCAGCTGGGCTGGGGATGGTACGAGAGTTGGGAGCTGGCACGCAGCTCATCTGGGTTGGGGGGGGCAGAGGCTGAGCTGGGGGAGCCAGGAAGTCCAGGAAGGAGCAGGACGGGTGGGGAGGGTCAACAGCGGGGGACGGGGAGGAGGAATGGGGAAATTCCTCATATGGGAACAGTTAGGTCCTGAGGGTGCCGGGCCAGGGAGGTCCAACCTGTACAAAGTATCTCATATAAGGTACTAAAGGAAAAGTCACAGTCTATCAAATATGATTATCCTGTTTGTATGCATGTATGTATATCTGAAGTCCAAGATATTAACTATGTACGGGTATCCTGCATATGAAGCCAGACAGCACTTTGTGACTGGACTATTCAAGTTGATGACCCAGTCAAAGAACACCTCCTTCACAGTGGGCCATAAAAACAGGTGTCTCAATTACATGCCTTCCTTAGCCAAAGTATGGGTAATAGCTGCTCCTATGAGTTGTCAAATCATGCAAGGACATGTGACTAGCTATGTCACTGTAGACTATTTCTTATGCCGGATAACTTTCCACAAGCAAAGACTGAGAGCGTCCCCTGAACATGGGGGAAGATATGAAAGATCCTGGAAGCATCTCTATTTTGCGTCCTTCCTTTTCTGATCTTGACTTCTTTTAGACATCACCAGAGTTTTTGCAAAGCAGCAGTCTGTAACATCAATGTTACAAACCTGATGCAGTGATTGCAAAGTTCTTGTGTGTATTTGATTTCCTTAGCATTTTAACTCTCCTCCTTTTCTTTTATAAATAAACAGACATTAGACACTAAAATATTGGCAACAACATGACTGTGGGAGAACAAGTGACTTGGATAATTACCTGGCTATGTGGCTGATCTCTTGGCATTTTAAAGCACCATTTGTTTGATGAAACTGGTTTTAAATAACAACTCACAATAAAGTCTGGTATCTTGGTGTTGAAACAAGGGTCAAGACTGAAGTTTGGACTGCTGTTTAGCCAATGTGCAGAGACAAAAGTTTACTTTTTTACTGGTTTAATATATCTTATGAAGGAATAACCACCAGTTTGGGGTGGATCTGCCCTGTTTCTCACAGGTTTCTTCTGAATCTGGTGTCTGCAACTGTGACCCACTGAGGAACAGTGGCATCCCACCCTTACCAGCAATGGAATCTGGCCACACTCACCCTCATTACTGTGCAGCCAAGTCTTCCTCAGCAGCAGAGCTTGAGCTGAAGGCAGAAGTGGGAACGGGGGAGGAGCTGGGTTAGAGATGGACCTGGTTGGGAGGAGGGGCAGACTGAATGAGGGGCCAGGCAGAGCCATGCTGAAAGAGAAGCTGCAGTCTGGGTCAGCATTGGTAGGGTTAGAGAGGGAGTAAGGGCAGAGATTGATCTGGTGAAGAAGTGAGGCTGGGTGCAAAGCTGGTCTGGGGAAAGAGTGGTGCTGGAAGCACCATGCTCCCTCCCCAGCCTCCATGAGGGCTGGCCATGGCCCTGAACCGCTGACCATTCCTCTAAGAGGATGCACACCACAGTTTAGGGACCACTGATTTAAAGGAATTAACCTTTAGTGGTAGAAGCTAATTCCTTAGTTTTGAATGTCCCAGGTTCAACCTCAGATGATGGATAATCTGCAGTATGTTTTTATAAGGGCAGTAGGTGAGAATGATAAAGATTACACTGCGACTATGGTTCTTTTCTTTTACCTGTACTAGTACTCATGGTGGAGATGTTGCCACGCTGCACAACTCATGAGTCTTTTTTTTTTTAAATCTTCAGTACAGACATGCTAAACACTAGAGGAAAAAAGTCTCTTTTGCTACATAGTCTAACAGTTTATAATAAAATCTGAACCTTGCTGAGTCATTTTAGGTCTAAAAGCTTCTTTCCAGTAAGAGGGAAAAACATTTATATTTTCACCACTTATAACTCTGCTGAATGAGCTCTTTAATTTATAGTGCAGAATACAATATCCTTCCTCCATGCCTAGAGAAAATACCAAGGTACTTGTTGAAAGGTAAAGAAAGTACATGGGTTAATGGGGAAAAAAGGCAAAGGTTCAGCTGCTCAACATGATGTATTCAGCCTTTATGAGTGCTTCAATTCCAGTACACAGCACAGAGAAATTTATTCCTACAGTCATGCATGGAAGATTTAAGGGTAGCTGGCTTGTATTTATGGCATGTTGCAGATAAACAATACAAGCATTTTCCTGACACAGATGGTGAGAGTGCTTTGTTGGGGAAATACCAACTGTCATAAGGAGAGCTGGTCAGGAACAGGAAACCCCAATACAGAACGAAAAGCCACTATTCGTAAATTTCCCAGGAAAGGCATTCTGAAAAATGTCATGTAAGCATTTTTGGGGCCTATAAACATTTTGTTTCATGGTATTAACTTATTTTGGCTCATCTGGAAACCTAGAGGGAAATCCTGACCCACGGAAGTCAATGACAAAATGACCATGAGTTCAATGGGACAAAAATTTCACTCCAAGTTCCCAAAATGCTCTTCTCTTCCTATTTTCATTGACATTGGGAATTAGCATTGATAATTACCTTGCAAAAGTACAAGCATGTTGGCTGATAGAGCTATATAGGAGAAGATGGCTTCTTGTGTGTTTTTTATAAGAAAAACTGAGAAATGGCAGTGAGACATTCATAGATTTTAAGGTCATTTAATCATCCACTCTGACCTCCTGTATAGCTGCATTGCATTTAGTTGCTCTTGTACTGAAACTAATAACCTGTGTTTCACTAGCCCCATGTCTTACAAAAGGGCATCTAGACTTGATTTCAGGGCATCAAGAGATGAATTATCTGTCAGCTCCCTAGGTAGTTTGGTCCAATGTTTCATCACCTTCACTGTCAAAAATATATGCCTTATTTCTAATTTGAATTTGTCTGGCTTCAGCCTCCGGGCATTGGTTCATGTCTGTGATGGCTGGACACAGTAGTCAGAGCCAGAGTCTGCAATCATGGAACAGGAGTCAAGAGTCAGCTGGATACCAGGTAGTCAGAGGCAGAACCATGCCTCAGGCACCCGAGTCAGGATTACAAGTGGTCAGACGCAGGAGACAAACTAGAGGTCAGAACCAGGCCAGGAGTCAAACTGGGTCAGGATGCCAAGAAATGAAGCTAGGAGAACAAAGGCACACAAGGCAGAGCAAGATGGAGCCCAATTGTTCAGAAAGCTTCCTGTTATGAGTGCTGACTTAAATGGGGCCAGTGGCCCATTCAGCCACATAGACTCAGACAATCAGACCTCAAGAGCAGAGCCTCACATTCAGGCTGGACTTCAAGTGTCCCAGGTAAGTTATTGGCAGTAGGCTGCAGGGCACGGGGCTAGAGCTTGAGTGTTACTGTGAACCCTGCAAGCCTGGATTCAGGATCCAGGTAAATGCAAAATTTAATCATAGAGGCATCCAGCATCTTTACAAATCCGCTGCTTTCCATTTGGAAGCACCAGGATCCAGATGACTGAGCTCAGGAATTCCTGGGTTCTAATCCCAGTTCTGTCACTGACTTATTGTGTGATTATAGCCAAATCATTCAACCTCTGTTCTGATTGTCAATTCCATCATCACTAAAATAGAATACTCATAAACCTCTGTAACAAGATTTGTGTGCTTTGAAGACAAACACCTCTATAAAGTGCTATGTATTATCCTCTAGGGCCCTTTTCTCTCCTTCTTTATCTGTACAGCTGTCTTGAGGTACTGTTTCAGGACTGGATCCTGACCCTGTCTCTATCTCTTTAGCACCAGTCTGATGATACAAAGAGGACAGAGTGCAGGACAATTCCAAAATGGCATAAAGTCAGTACATTCAGTTCTAGAGTTGGGTAAATAATGGATTCTTTGGCAATTCAGAAAATCTAGAGGGGAAAAAAAAAAGAGTCTGGGGTCAGAGCAATACCAAAAGTGTTGATTAATTGAAAACTTGAAAATAGCGTATTTTTGGTCAAATGAAATGCTTTGTTCAACCTCAACTGAAATGTTTTGTTTCCATTTTGGAGTATTTTCTTAAAACATTGATATTTTTAAAAATGAAATTAAAAGAAATTGCCACACAAAATCATTTCCAATGGAAACAATCAAAGCACGTTACTTTGAAAATATCACAAAAATTTTGAATGGGGAGGGTTGTTTTGGGCCTTTTTTAGAACGAGCAATCCAGCAAAACCAACACAAAACTGAAAAACAAATCCTCATTTTTTTTTCCCGCAAAAATTGGTTTTCAAAATATTTCACTCTGCTTTAACCAGCTCGATATGAGATACTCCTATGAAGCACAAAGGATATTCCGAAGTAAGTCAGTGATGTGGCCTGCACAAGATGAACGTGATCATGTTAGGCTGGCAAAAATGGTTCCTAGAGTTAGGCTGCTCTAACTTACACCAAAGTCAGTTCAGTCCCATTCTAGTCACAAAAATCAAGGGAGCAGAGAGATGGCTTTCTTTCTTCTGCACTGAACCCAGTCTGGCCTCACTTGAGAATTCTGCCCCTGTATTCAAGACCCATATTTAGACAGGGATGTCAACAGCTTCCACAGGCCCCTGGCCAACATGTGTGGGGGAGCTGTTTCCACAGTCCAGGAGGGGCAGGGCCTCAGGCAGAAGAGGTGGGGCTGACAGCAGCTAGCCCTGAACACTGCTCAGTGCACCACACCCACTCCCAAGCAGTCCTCAGCATTGCCTGGAGCACACTTCACCCCCCGCCCTTAGTATTGCCTGAGTGTGTGGTGCGGCGCTCCAGGAGCGATTTAAAGGCCCCAGGGCTCTAGTCCCTTCCACTGCTGCAGCAGCTGGGCCCCGGGGCAACTGCCCTCTTCCCCCGCCTCTCCCCGCATCAGCGGGCCTGATGGATGCACTTTCAGTTGTTGGTATCACAGTCTTACACTAGGAAAGGACCTAAAAGAAAAGACATGATGCTACCTTTCCTGTATATTTGTTTTTCCCTTTTATCTTTGTCTGCTCTCTACAGGGGCATGGATTCTTGGCCTTTCTAAAGAGACTATTACACAGTTTGCCAATCATATCAAAGAGCTTCAATTGCTCACTATCTTTTTGCTAGGATTCCACAGTGTCGGTGCCTATTGACACAAAGAAGAAAAGGAAGAGCAAGATAGTAATTTGTTTCCCCTGGCAGAAGTTGGCTGCATTGGTCATGGATTTCAATGCACTGCTACAGCTCAAGCTGTAGTGACAGCAAAGAAGTCACATATTCATAACTCACAGTACGGAAGGCATATTTATTGTTTTTGTTAAAGTCCTGTCTAGTCCCATTGGTACTTCTTTCATTTCACTAGCAAATCGCAAGCAGTGTTTGGAGCCAAAAAACAGATAGTCCCTTAAACAAAGTAAGCAGGAATAAATAGATTAAATATAAATTTGTTATTGTTTTTTGAAAGTTCTGTCCAGGTACATTGGGCACAGATTTCATTTTCCTCCCAAAGCACAAGCCACACTGACAGCACATAAGTCAAATGTCCTTATCTGTCTAAGCACAGCGCAGGCATATTTCATTTGTTGGCATCATGACACAGCAAGCTGCTTCAACCATCTCAACAACAAACTATCAATGCATCCTTGTCATTGCAATATTTCACACATTCCCTCTTTTCCATGGGTGTTCAATATCTCTCAAAGAAGACTATTCTTCTTAATGAGCCCCTGTTGGCTTCTAATCTGGAAGGAAAACTTGGCCTCTCATAACGTCAAATATAATGGAAGAGAAACAAGATCACAAGAGGGGACTTCTTTCAAAGTCTCTGAATTTTTTCCCCCCATCGATGCAGCAAACAAAATTTGTTAGAAAAGATTTTCAGTGTGTGCCTTGCTACGATTACTTTTACTTATTCTCTGTATGGGTGAAGAGTGGTGTAATTTCCATCACTTGAGACGTTTTATACAAAAACAACACACTTCAATGAAAAAAACACTTGATAATGTACTATAAGGAATAATCCTGCTATGCTCCAACAAGGACTGTTTTTCCTCACTAACTTCTATGATTCTATGATACAGACCAGCTATTGAAATAGTACCATAATTCCCTCACCATTCTTCTCTAACCCAATCTCAGGGGGTGCGGTGGGGAGGGGAAGGAACAATATATATTGCTAACATAACTAGAATTTGCAAGTCACACTTTTCATCTTTCCACAAACTAAACAACAAAAATTCTTTTTTTAAAAAAGATGGCGGTAATCAAATCTATTCATCATGGTACACCATTATCATCCCAAGAGTTAGTAAGGAACTCTCTCACCCTTACGTAGAACAAGGAACAAATTGTCCAGGTCCACTGTTGGGAAAATGTTTTTACCATCCTCTGAAGTTTGCTAGTGCCAGGCTACTGATGCAATAGTGGTCTAATCCTGGGAAAATGTAGTAAGCTGAAAAATTCTGTTATACAGATTGCACCTCTATAAACCAGGACTCTCCGGTCCAGCAACATCCATAATCTGGCACGACCATGGATGTTCCAGGATCAGAGTGTCCCAGCATGCTATGGGAGGGTGGGGAGGCCCAGGAGCCCAGCCCAAAGCAGGAGCAGGAGGGAGAACCAGGAGCCCAATGTGCAGCTCAGATGGGCTGTGGGGTGGGAACTGGGAAGCCCAACATGTGGCTGGGATGTGGTGGGGGAAAGCTAGGAAGCCCATGGTGCAGCAGGGCAGGGGGTGGGGCTGGCAGCAGAAGGGCCAGAAAGGACTCCTCTGGTTCAACAAAATCCCTCATCCAGGACTAGTCAGGTTCCAAGGGTGCCGGCCCAGGGAGGTCCAACCTGTACCATGCTTTGTCCTAACAATATAGAACAAGTGGCTAGTTTGGAGGTTTACTTATGTGCACAACAAACTTCCTCTTTGCTGAAGGTAGAATATTGTCCCACTATAGGTTGAACCTCCATGGTCTGGCACCTTCACAACCCTGACCAGTCCCAAATCACGGAATTTGCTGACTCAGGGAAGGTTAATGCCAGCCCCTCTGCTCCCACCCACCAGCACTCCAGGGCTCTGCTCTTCCCTAGTCCAGCAATGCTCCCGGCTCCAGCCTGCCATTTTTCTCCCATGTGTACTCCAGCCCCATTGTATCCACAGAGTCACCGACAATGCCAGACTATGGGTGTTGCCAGACTAGGGATGTCCAGATTATAGACATTCAACTTGTCACGTATTATACAAATTAACTGTGTTAAACTGTCTTTTACTGAAATTCTGCACTGGAACGTACATTCAGTTATGATAATGCTCTTTGCATTGCAACAGACAGTAGCAGCACCAAGCTTAGAGCCATAGGCAATGGGCCCCTAACTTTTTTAAAGGATGAATGTAAAAAACTTCTCAGATGTACATGTCTTTTCTTTTAACATAGCACAAATTGGATGAAACTGCATAGTGAGAGGAAGCGTAGCAAGAGGAATAAATGTATTTGTAGAGAGTAGATTTCTTTTCTTCCCTGCGAAACATCTACTAGACACTCTCACCTCTGAAAACAATATCTGATTGCAAATTCAGGATGAAACACCTGGAACCTGGCTATGCACGGTTGTGTAAGGCGGATTCCTTTTCAGGGTAAGTCATATTGTTGTTTGATTTATTGTGGGTTAAGAAGTGGTCCTGATAAGAATAAGAATAAGTCCATAGCTCAAGAGACTCAATTCTTCTCATTCCTTCCCCATGCTCTCTTTGCATTCCAATATGCTTCTCTTTTTATTTCTAGTCCATACTATAGCAATGGCATTAAACACATTATCGGGTACAGCATAATGGCTTTTCAGACAGTCATTTGAATGGTATTGAACACTCAATCCACATCTTTTGAGGTACCAGATAAGCCCTTTGATACGAGACCATTCTCATATAAATGGGCAGGATTAGTTTAATATGCTACCATTCTCTGGTCAACAAGCTGTAGTCAATAGACAAAATCTAATAACATATGTGCCCTTAAAATGCAACAAAAAATGAAGTTACTCATTCTTATGTTAATAAAAATAACCACGTATGCAGGATTTTTCCAGTCATTCAAACAAATTACATTACTGGCATATTATTTCTGTTGAATTGCTTACATTAAATATATGTTAAATATTTAATAAAATGTTTGTAAACAATAGAGTATATAACTTACTCTGAAAAATCTCTTCAAATATGATTTCTATCTAACATAACCGAGTTCAAGACAATGGATTCTTGGGTTCCTATGAACTATATGAAAAGGCAAACATGTTTCATAGTTCAGTTTCCAAATTGTTTTTCCAATCTTTCAAAAGCTAGTATTATACTTAGTAGTAATTAAAAAAAAAAATCTGTCTAGCAGCATTTAGAGAGAAAACTAATGATGTTAAAAATTACTGGTATAAACTTAACTGTATTTATATTCATTAAAATAGAGTTTCTTGGTGCCTTACATTTTCATAAATAAGTTATATTAGAAAAAAATTATAATATTCAAATTCCATGATTTTCAACAGACATGGTCACTTATCTCGAGTGCTTCTGATTGTAGAACTGCAACTTTGGGAACTGACATTATTCAGCCTAACAATATACTGTATATCTTGCTGCTCTCTTTCTACTTCAGCAAACCTAACAGTGACACCCATAGGAGGAGGTTGCCACTGGCATTTGCCAATTAGCAATTAGATGGGGTGTGGTATTTAGAAGGACACCTCAGCTATTTGTATGCAGTGCTGTGGTAGCTATGTCAGTTCCAGGATATTAGAGAGACAAGGTGGGTTAGGTAATAGTAGTGTTACCTCACCCAACTCAGTTACTTGGTAGTTTGTTTCATATTGGCTGCGTCTAGACTGGCAAGATTTTGCGCAAAAGTGGCCACTTTTGCGCAAAAACTTGCCAGCTGTCTACACTGGCCGCTTGAATTTGCTCAAGAGCACTGACATTCTAATGTAAGAAATCAGTGCTTCTTGCGCAAATACTTTGATGCTCCCCTTCGGGCAAAAGTCCTTTTGGGCAAAAGCTTTTGTGCAAAAGGGCCAGTGTAGACAGCTCAGATTTGTTTTGCGCAAAAAAGCCCCGATGGCTAAAATGGCGATTGGAGCTTTCTTGCGCAAAACCGCGTCTAGATTGGCCAGGGATGCTTTTGCGCAAAAGCATCCGTGCCAATCTAGACGCGCTTTTGCGCAAATACTTTTAACGGAAAAACTTTTCCGTTAAAAGTATTTGCGCAAAATCATGCCAGTCTAGACGTAGCCATTGAGTTTGTCCTGTTTTCCAGTGCAAAACACAAGAGATTGATAACCACTCTAAAAATCATGAAGCAAAATAAGATGGAATAAAGAAAATTTGGTAGGTAACAGAAACTATGGTACCCTTCCATGAAAAAGTAGAGTGTGTTCTTATAGGAAGGAGCGCAAGTTCTTTTCTTTAACTACCTTCATCATTATCCTAGATTAAGACCAAAGCAATCTAAATGTGTCAAATATCCAATATTGGCTGGCCACAATGATTTTCTTCTTTTTTTCAGTGTTTTTCCATGTCCTTGAACAAAAATAAATAAATAAATAAATAAATAAAATCCTGAAATCCTTCATTACTCAGAGATTGACAGCTTTCTTGTGGGCTTTTTTAGGCTATTAGAAAACACTCTGATTTGAGAGGTTTGAAGGGATTTGTTGTTTGCTGTTTGAACTCTGTATTCTGAAGCATGTTTTCTTTTTTGTATTTTGGACCAACATCAGAAGGGTCAGACTTGAAATACAGATTTATTTAAAAATAACTCGGAACAAAGAAATACAAAAGATAATAATGAAAAATACTGCAGAGATTGAATGATAAGGGTAGAATTTCCATAAGCATATAAAATAGCTACACACACAGATAAATGCCACTTCATGTTTGTGAAGTGCCTACTCCCTAAAAGTATGATTAAAATATTTTATTTTAATTTTAATTTCTAATCACTATAAAGCCATTACTTCTTTGGAGCCCACCCTAATGGCATTTAAGTCCCAATTAAGCCCTCAGGGTGGGATTTTTTTTAAACTTATTCAGCACTGGGCTAACTTTGCTCCCACTAAAATCAATGGAATTCCTACAACTTACTTCAGTGGGAATAATCTTAGGTTAAAATTCAGTGCTTGTGAGAACCTCACACTTAACATGAAGCCACCTGGTATATAGGGCTCTGTAGCAGCTAACTGCACAAGAGTGAATTTCATCCCTTGAAAACTTGAGTTGGATTTGCCACACTTGAGCAGAATCTTCCATCTTTCTCCAACTATGAACAATGATTGATGTTACAAGGGAAGGGGAGGGGGGGGCAGGGTCTATCCCAGTGTTGTGCATGGCAAAAAACTATTCTTTCTTCTGAGTAGGGATGTTAAATTGAGGATAATCAGAGAGTAGCCAATGGAATGTCCATCAACTACTCAATTAGTCGACAATGCGAGGGGGCTAGTTATCCCCACTGTGGCTCTGCAGTTTACATGTAGTAGGAGCTAGACAGTAGCCCGGCTCCTGTTACATTTAAACTGCAGAGCCACAGCTGGGTAAACTCCGGGGGTGATGCGAGCCGGAAGTAGGCAGTCCCGGCTTGCACCGTGCCCAGGAGCTAACCCCGCTGTGGCTCTGCAGTTTAAATGTAGGAACAGACACCTGGCTCTTCGTACATTTAAAAGGCAGAGGCACAGTGGTCTGGACCTGGCACAAACCAAGAATGCCTCAGTCTCAGTTTGCACCAGGTCACAAGCTGCGCCTCTGCTTTTTAAATCTAGGAAGAGCCAGGTGGTTCTTACTACAATTAAAAGGCAGACCCTCAGTGCCGCTGCATCTCTGCTTCCCTACCTCCCCCACCACCACAGAGATGGTGCTGGGAGGAACTGGTTTTTAAGCTGGCACCCCCAGAACCAGCTCCTGCTTCCCCCCCCCCCCACTTGCTGCCTCTGATATAGAAGCAGCAAGAAGGCAGGGTGAATGCGAATAGTCGACTCTTCGACTACTCTTTTACATCCCTACTTCTGACAGCTGCAGATAATCATCTTGGATTTTGCAAAGGATGGCACCTGAATGAATGCAACTTGCAAAATGTCAAATGTTCTCAGTGATGAAAAAGTCAGTCTGTCACACCAGGCTGCTGCAGAATTCTTGATTGCTACAAAGTACACAGAGCCTGCCTATATTAGAATTCCATTTGCTGCCTTATCCTTCCAGATCCTTGTACAACAAAATCCAGCGATTTGCACTTTAATAGCATTTACCCGACATCACTCAAATTGCTGTATCGTGTTATCAATGTTATAAAAAGTTGGGCCCTGGCAAAACTTGTATAGAAAGATATTAAGCCAATGTGCATTATAGAAAACTTTTGTCCTTCCAGTTTAACTGCTGAGGCATAAGAGCAAAACTGAGTTTTGCAGCTTGTATCAAAATATGAACTAGATCTTTCTACATTGCTGACAAGTCCCTCAAAGTGGTGTGTGTATATATTGCAAAATAAGAGACTGTTATCAGGACCATGGAGTTCAGGATTCATCATGTCTCAGTGTAAATATATTAAAGTAAAGAACCACAAATCAGATGTACTTTATTTCCTTGATCCTTCTTCACCAGCACTCTACAAAGGTATGCAAAGCAGCAAAATCATGGAAATAAACTGGTTAGGGACTCTCAGAAAAATAAACCTCAAAGCAATGGCATAAATGCTATGACCACATTCACCAGAAATAGCCTGTGGGATCTAGTAGACTAGAACTAGCAAAATTCAAAAACAGTTTAAATTTTCTATTATTGAATGTAATGTTATTTTGTACCACCCAAATAGCTGATTTTCTTTGGTAAAATGAGCATTTTCATATTAAATTATGTAAAAAAATTTTAAAAAATGGTTTCTGACCTGAAGTGGAGAAGAAAATAGTCCCTAGAAGCAACATGATCCAGTAAACTGGGCATAAGAGTGAGAGCAAACAACCTCCTTCTCTGCCACTGTCTGTTTTGCACTTATATTGCAATTAACATGGCTGATTTAGTTATGCCACAGAACACCTCTACCTATTATTGGCCCTCTGGGGGAACATGAGGCAAGAGAGGTGCCTTCCCTAAAGCCAGACAGAAAAAAAATCATCACAAGCTCATTAAGACTTCGTGTCATCTCCCATTCTAGTGGCCAGTAATGCACAAGTCTCAAATTCAGTTCAAGGTCACTTACCTTTCCTGTTTCTGTTTTCTCATTTAGGTGGATAATGACACCTAGTTTGCTACATGACAGTGATACTGGAGGGCGGGGGTGGGGGGGCGAGAAGATGGGCTAGCCATTCACTTCTACTGCTATCTCCACATAGCTGCAGAAGAGTCATCTCAGTTCTAAAACATTTGCATTCCAGAAAATATTAAAAATGCAGCAATTTCTGACCCTCAAAACAGGGAAAATTTGTCAAAAAGAACCCCACAACGTTTTCAGTAAATATCTGTCCCTTTTCTGGTGGAAGTCCTCTCAAGTCTTTCCAAGATGAGCTGAAAAGCAGTGGAGAATAGATTTTAGTGAGAATCCTGCATTGATTAAGGGGGCTGGACGACATGCCCTAGCAGCAGAGATAATTCATTTCTTCACTCAGAACAAAAGAGAAAATAAAACACAGTCATTTTGCCTTTTTTGCAACAGTGTCTCTTGGGAGAAATACCTGTTTGAAAGAAGAAGAGAGCCATTGTGATAGAAGTGCTTTCTATATGCAAATAGCTAGTTAGTGGGTAAAGTGCCAGTAGATGGCACTCAAGAACATATAGCAGAAGTTCTGAGTTTTGTAGTACCAGTAAAACTTCTTGTTGAGCATCCTTTTGCAGTTTTTTACATCACCGTTCGCATTTCTGTTGCACTTGTGGCGTCATCAGCAATTTTATTCGTTCATAAGCTAACACTACGGCTGTGACTAGACTGGCCAGTTTTTCCGCAAAAGCGACCACTTTAGCACAAAAACTTGCCAGCTGTCTACACTGGCTGCTTGAATTTGCGCAAGAGCACTGACGTTCTAATGTAAGAAATCAGTGCTTCTTGCTCAAATACTTTGACGCTCCCGTTCGGGCAAAAGTCCTTTTGCGCAAAAGGGCCAGTGTAGACAGCTCAGTTTTGTTTTGCGCAAAAAAGCCCCGATGGCTAAAATGGCGATTGGGGCTTTCTTGCGCAAAAACGCATCTAGATTGGCCACGGACGCTTTTGCGCAAAAAATGCTTTTGCGCAAAAGCGTCCGTGCCAATCTAGACGCTCTCTTGCGCAAATACTTTTAACGGAAAACTTTTCTGTTAAAAGCATTTGCGCAAATTCATGCCAGTCTAGATGCAGCCTACATGAACAATAGACTCAGTTCTCAAGGGATGGCACCCATAATGTGCATGCATCATATACTGGAATATTTTCATACAGTACAATTTCATATTGTGTTGAAATAAACAATAACATTCAATTGCCCGGTGTCATTTGCAGCTGTAGGATTAGTAACATAGATCTTTAGTTTCCAGGCGGAGGGAGATAGCTTTGTAACCAAAAATAAGGAGAGCACCCCTATTGGGGGAGTGTATTAACAGTTTCCCCTTTTTGCCCAGACCACAGGGGCTGGGAGTCTATTACAGCCCCAGCTAAACTGACGAGGCTCCCTAACTGAGGTTATAATGAACTCATCCTCGGGATGAGGTGTGGGGGGAGGGAACCTGTAACCCACATTTTCACCAGTGAATTGCACATGTTCATAGAATCATAGAAGACTATGTTTGGAAGAGATCTCAGGAAGTCATCTAGTTCAATCACCTGCTCAAAGCAGGACCAACCCCAACTAAATCATTCCAGCCAGGGCTTTGTCAAGCTGGGTCTTAAAAACTAGAGACGTTAAAAATGGCTAAATAGTTAAACAAAACCAGTTATCCATGATAACTGCAGCTGTGAGGTCCTGCCACCCAGCCTGCTGCCCCTGGTTGGCCAGGGCTGTTCTGGCATGGCATGGCTAGTTAACCAGTAAACATCCTGGTAAGCCTCATACTTACCAGTTAACTCTTTAACTTACCAGTTAACCACTATTAAAAACCTTCAAGGATGAAGATTCCACCACCTTGTTAGAAGCACTGGAAAGGGTTACCGAAGTGAAGTAGATTTCCCCAACGTTCAACCTAGATTTTCCATACTGCAACTTGAGACCATTGCTTCTTGTTCGGTCATCTGCCACCACTGAGAATGGCTTCTTTCCATCCTCTTTGGAACCCGCCCCACAATCCCATTTCAGGTAATTAGAGGCTACTATCATATCCCCCACCCATCCTTCCCTTCTGCAGATTAAATAACCCCATTTCCTTCAGCCTCTCCTCATACCTCATGTGGCCCAGCCCCCTAATAATTTTTGTTGCCCTTCACCGGACTCTCTCCAATGTGTCCACATCCTTTATGTAATGGGGGCCGCAGAATTGGATGCAGTTCTCCAGATGTGGCCTCACCAGTGCTGAACAGAGCAGAATAATCACTTCCCTTGATCTGCTGGCAATGCTCCTACAAAGACAGCCCAATAGGCCATTAGTTTTCTTGGCAACAAGTGCACACTGTTGACTTGTATCCAGCTTTTCATCTACTGTAATCCCCAGGCCTTTTTCTACAGAACTACCATTTAGCCAGTTGGTCCCCAATCTGTAGCAGTGCTTGGGGTTCTTCCATCTTAAGTGTTGGACTCTGCACTTGTTGAACATCAGATTTTTTTGGACCAATCCTCCAATATGTTTAGGTCGCTCTCTACATTAACATGTTCACAGTGAAAGGCCAGGCAGGACCCATTAGATCATCTAGTCTGACCTCCTGAATAACACAAGCCATTAAATTTCACCTGGATACCCCTATCTTGAGCTTAGCAATGTGTATTTTACAAAGGTGATTTAGCCTGCAGGAGACTAAACAGTTGCATGCCACATGCAGAGAAGAGGAGAGACTAAGAAGCTAACAGGCATCCTGGGAAGACATTTGTACTTCAGCGAACAGCCTAGGAGCCACAGCACAGGGCTGAGAGTGGTTTTAAAAGATCCCCTTATCAATGAGCAGCTGTGCAGCTATGCAGCCAGACAGGCTTCTGTTAAGCATTTCTCAAGTCACCAGCATTCCAGTAGGATTTTTAGAGAGGTAAAATCACGGATTGGAACCACTCTGCATTAATTGATTCAGCGTTAAACTGAATAAGGAGTAATAGTATTCCAGTCAATGAAGATAACCCTTCTAGAGTGAGGGGAGAATCGGGCCCAAAGACTCTCAGTTGTAATGGTATTTTAAGTCAATAGAACTATGCAAGATTATTATGGCAGCAAAACGTGACCCTCTCTACATGAAATTAGAATCTCTCCTATGTTGCTTTTGAAGAATGTATAGAACAAAAAAGAAACCTCCTCAAAAGTATCAGTTGATGTATAATGACGACTGGTCCCAGGGTTCTGAAAATTAGCATCAATTCTTCAAGGAGCCATGACATAGAATGTCATGAATTTTTCATGCCTGCAATACACTTCGTCAATAATTGTTCCTTCCAATACAGTTGCTAATATTGTTTGAAATTCACATTCTGAAATAGGCTATTACCATTTCCCCTACCACAAGACATAATCCATGTGTGATATTAATATGCATATTTCCCCTCCCCCCGACACTAATACTTTTCTTACCAAATCCATTAATATGATAATACTTTGGTAATGAATTTGCAAAATGTCCACAGAAATACTACATAGGCTAATACAATGAAAAACTATGGAAACATAATACATAATTCATTAGCTTTTGTGACAAAGGGCTTCCAGAAGCAGTGTTTGGCAAACAGTAATAAATTTGAAAAGCAGCTATCTGATTAAAATTTATAGCTGGTGATAGGCCCACTGCAAACACTAAACAATCTATGTTATTCATGCACTGGCAAATATACCAGTTCACTGACTATGCAGAGTATCTTTCAAGGCTTTAGGAAATCTTTACAATTAAGGATTTAAAATGAAATTATTTATGGGAAAAGTTACTTGTCTAAAAATAACTCAAGAGGAAAGGATTTTTTTGTCTTTTAGCATGGATGAAATACCTGTAAATGGCCAAAACGTTGACAGGGAAGCTATAATTATTCATAAATAGTCAGAGTATCACACCCAAAGAGGGAGGCACATTTATGAAGGACAAGCAGAATTTATTCTGCAGTATTTTCTCAGTTGAAACAGTCAAAGTCTATTCTGGTCTTATAGTTGCGGAGGGAAGTCATACAAGTATATCACTTGAAATATTATTACTTGTATTACAGTAGAGGCCCCTGCCAAGACTGGGTACCATTGTGCTAAGCATTGTACAGACATATAATAACAGAGTCCCAGATCTAAAGAGTTTTCAATGGAAGTCAACAAGAAAAACAGGGATGGGTGAACTAAATATTACTGTCCTCAGTTTACAGATGGATTACTGAGGTACAGAGAGATTAACTACTCACAGAGGAAGTCCATTGCAAAGACAAGAATTGAACTTAAATTACCCAAGACCCAAGCTATTGCCTTACCTGAAAGCCTTTTTATCCTCCATAAGGCAGAATGGTAAACAAAGGGAAAACTAAATGTGTGGAGGCAAATCAGATTCTCAAGACATTAAATATTATAGCAATCAGCATATTTTTTACTTGAGGGATGTTACTTTTAAGAAAATAAAGATTGATAGTCCAACATAAGAATGAGAATGAATGGCTGGATACAAAATAAATAAGCCCTCCTGAACAGCTTCCTAAACCTTTGCATATTTTCAGAACTAAGCCATTTTGAGCTTTCAAGATAAACCTATCCATCTAAAATACATATCCCATTTCAATTTGTTGACATGACATTTCTGCAAAGGCTACTCCCATAGTATCTATGACTGTCAATCTCCTATAAAATTTTGCATATTTAATAGGTTAAATTCTGCTTGAAAATACCCAGTATAAATTTAAAGTAACTTCACTGACTTCAAGACATCCAGATAAAGTTTGAATAAGCACCCATATCTTATGGAAGTTTATATGGTCTGAACTCAAATTCCAAATCTATGATGATTTGGACATCTCTGCTGAGAGGGATTGTATCGAAAAACCTATGGCCTCAAAGTGGAAAATGCTGTATTTAAGAAATCGTTTGACAAGCAAAATGAAAATTCATTGTAGCTAAACCCAGGAAATGAAAAGGGCAACAGAGACCAGTGTGGTTAAACAGGGATGTAAAGATTAGTATAATCAATCAGAAGGCTTTAAAAAATTAACAAGCTTGGTTGGGGGGATATTTATCAAACAATAAGTAGAAACAAGCTAAAGGATCATTAGCAGAACAAAAAGATAGTGAGTGTTGAACTGCATCCTTCAAAAAATATTTTGAAATATTTCTTGTAGCAGACATGCATCATCATCAACACTAAAATGTACTGAGGACTCTTGTGCCTGACAGTGACCAGAGTATTGTACCAGGCATTGCAGAGCAAGGTTACCTGATCTACCTCAGTCCTGTGAATATTTGAGGCAGCCCTGCAGGTGATAGCAGGTAGAATCACAGCATGCATCCCTTCATGTGTCAAAGGAAGATCTGAGAGGACTCTGTGCTGGAGTGTTTTTGTCCATCCTTGCAAAATGGTCAAACAGCATGTAACCTCATTTTTTAATGTACAGATTGAACCTCTCTAAACTGGGACTCCCTAGTCTGACAACATCCCTAGTCCAACAGGATCCCTGATGTTCCAGAACCAGAGAGTCCTGGTGGAGGACTAGCAGCTGGGATCCCTACGGGCCAGCAGGATGGTGGGCTGCCAGAAGCAGGGCTGCCTGGTGGGCCAGGTGCAGGGGGACTTCGGTAGTGCTTTGGTGGTACCAGCAGGGTAGCAGGACTGGTGAAAAGGGGATGGGGGAGCCAGCTGGGAGGCTCTGCCTGTAAGAGGTTCTAGGTTTGATAGATCCTGAACTTCATCTCAGCACAGAGACATCTTGAGGTTGTTAAAGGGCTCATTCCACACCTGTTCGCTTACCCCGCAGAAACTGTGCACACTCCCTTTAATCTGTGCATTCAAAGTGCTATTTATTTTGTGGTCCCTCCACCCATACCATTAACATTTTCATGCACATCTATTTACAATATCTTCTGTGCTTTGGCCCTCTCATTAGGACCCGCTGATAGGAACAGAGGTGTCCCTTCCCTGAAGCCTCTGGAGATACATCTACTGCAATGTGAGCCTGTGCTTGAGCCCTGGCTCAAGCATAAAACCCTTTGCATCTGCAGTGTAACTGTGCTAACCCAGGGTCCCAGGACCCTGCAAGGCTGGACAGTCTGAGTTCAAGTCAGAGCCTTATTAGGTAGCATTAGTCACATTAGCAGCATTAGGCACAGCTCCTCTTGACTCAGGTCCTGGAAGTCAACTGGAAATATCCCTGAATTCCACGGGACAGCTTTCTTAGTCCTCGTTATCCTCACAATCTACAATCTACTCTGTTGAAATCAGAATCTCTCCCTTCTTCTTTGTGAACAGCCACAGCTTAGATTAGCCTTGACCCATTCTCTTCTGGCCACCTGTCTGCAAACTAACCAAACCTTTTGCAGAAGCCAGAGGATAAGGACAGTGTCCATTGTCGACCACTAAGCATTGCTGTGGACAATGATGTCGGTTAAGCAGCAGCTGCATCCTACTAAGCAGAACATGAACTAAAATGTTTCCAGAGATGAATAGCAATGAGGCTGGCCTGCAGTTGTTGCACTCAGTCTGAAATCCTTCAAAGGGAACCTATGATGCCCACTTTTTGAAAACAGTGGATGCAGGCCAATACTCACTGACTCCAAAGAATGATTGAGCAGCCAGGGGAGAATAGCATCAGGCTCAGAAGCATGTCCATTCTGTACCTTCTGGTCTTTTGTACAGTTCAGCCTCAGTTAAATACAATGACTCAAAAATCAACACTTAGGCTATGTCTACATTCACCTCTCTTGCGCAAAAGCCTATGCAAATGAAGCACAGATTAGCATATTGCTGTGCTTCATTTGCATAATTAATTAGGGGCTGTTTTTGTGCAAGAGGCTTTTGAGCAAAAAAGGAGCTATGTAGACGGCTCCTTTTTGCACAAAAACCCCCTCTTGCACAAGAGCCATTCTTCCTGAAAAAGTGAGGCAAGTATGCAAATGAAGCATGGCAATATGCTAATCCATGCTTCATTTGCACAGGCTTTTGCGCAAGAGAGGTGCAGTGTAGATGTATCCTAAGAGAGAACTTTTTTTATGTGGAGAAGGTTTTTTAAGGAAAAATAAGGAATGGATGTTAAGGGTTATCAATAAGCTATTTGATACCATCAATCTAGCACTTGATTAAAAAGGTCCCAAAGATAGCAGCATGACCAGTAAAAACAATACTAGTCAAATAATAATGTGATGCAGTTACCGTGCAAGGGGTTTCTTTGCTTTGATTTGCATTACTCTCATTTATTCAATTTTGGTCACTTTCCTTCCCTGGATAGGTTTTTGGTGGTCCTCAGGAAAGTTCAAAGAAGGATAAGCAGAAAATTTTGAAGGCTGATTTTTTTGTTGTTTTAGATGTTTGTTTATGGGAGGCTGCATGCATTCCCTGAAGTGAAGATACAGAGATCACGTCAGAGAAGTAGTTAAAATTAAGAAGACTTCTAAAGTGGGGAAAGAGAAATTGTTCATATGGTCCAGGGCGGGACTTAGAATCTTGGGGAATTATGTCAGAAAAATGAAATTAAAAGGGAGAAGGGAAGTCAAGCCAAACCATGTGGGATTAATCTGTCAAGGATGGTTATAAAATGAGGAGAAAAGGTAACCCCTATTCAGCAAAAGTATATGCTTAACTTAAGCATATATCCAAATCCTGTTGACTTTAAGTTAAGCACATGTTTAAGTGGTTTGCTGAAAAGCTATGGTTTGCTGAATTGGTTAAGGCGAGGGAGTGAAGTGTGGGTAACAAAAGATTGAGTTCTAATAGAAAAATCTGAATTTTGTATAAAGTAACTATTTAATTGTTTAGATGCTTAGACAGAAAAAAGGTTTAAAACTCTAAAGAAAGGGGAATAAGAATTTAGTCCTCAGAGATCTTGGTCCTCCAATTTCTAGAAAGGATCAGGACAGTCTGTGACACTTAATATGTTGATTGACTTCTGTGACCAAAGTACCCCTATATTCGCACTTAACACGCAATTATAATAGTCTTTGCATAAAATACGCTTCATTTGAAAACTAATAGCATGCTGGGAAATAACATCATAAGTAAAATATACAAAGCAATATTATATGTAAAGTTATGGAAATCCTCTTGTATGTGGATGATAGTACATGTTTAAAACCGCATAGTTCTGCCTAAGCAAAAATTGTTACACCGGCCTATTCTAAACAAAGGAATGTGTATTTACCTCAGATTACACATAAATAGTGAACTGGGTCTTGAGACATTAGGAAGAGAAGATGGCAAGAAACAGAACAATTTGGATTTCAGCCATGACAAGGCGGGGGAGTGGCAGAAGAAAGCATGGTGCCTCCTTCACCAAAAGACTCTATGTTGCCTGACATACTGCTTGAATGAACTTTACTGTGAAAGGTAACCCTCCAAAAAGTCCACTTCAAACATTCATTGGCTAATTAAAAAGACAAAGAACTCCAAAGTGTCTCTCTTCCATTTACGATGATAAAGGTACACGCACCTTTGGCCTCAGAGAGATCCTGACCAAGGAAAGGGTCAGTCACCATCTTGTTGGAAGACTGTGGGTGACAAAGGCCATATTAGACAAACCTTTGAACAAAAAATTGCTAGATTAAGTGCTAGACTTTTAGATACATGTCTTTCTCTTTCAGATGCTGGTAATACTTTCTAATTTTCCATCTTAAAACTTGAATTTACTTAAAATCCTACCTACTTTTCTTACTACAACTTATTTTTAATCTAAACCAATCCAGTGCTATATTTAAATTGAACTGGTTGGCAACTCCAGCTAAAATAGCCAAGTGTTTAATATTGACTCCTTACAAGGACAATAGATCTTAATATCTATACTAGCCAGGAGAAGGCTTGACAGGTCAGGACATGTGTTTTGGGGACAATCTGGATCTGGGAGTGTGTTAAAGTCACCCTGCAACTAACAACCAAGACTGGTAGAAGCCATACTGTGATTGGTGTCTTACTGACCAACACGACAGCTATACAGAGACACTCCGGATGTGACTTGCATGCTGGTAGGTTGTTTGTGAGTGGTCCGGGTTTGAAGTTACATGAGAAAAGCACTGTGAAACACTTGAGGTTGTGGGGCAAGTAGTGACACCACCACACTGGTCTGGATTGAACCCCAGAGTGAGACAACTTCCCAGCAGGATGGCATTCTGAAGCTCTCTGAAAATGCATACATTGTTTTCCTATCTCCCACAACAAGGATGTTTGAAGAATCTACTGACAAAACAAGACACTAGGATCAGTTTAAAAAAAGATTAATTAGGAAACTGGTTACAAGCTAGGGGGACTCTTTCACCTCTAAGTTGCCTGGTAGAATGCTCTGAGGCTGATGGTAATAAGAAGTCTTTGCAGCCCGAATGGCTGTTTGGTAGCCTCTGTAACAGGAGTTAGTGAGCAATCATGCATCTGTTCTTTACTGGCCTCAGAAACCCCCTGACTATGCTAACTGGCATTCTTGTTGCAGCAGAAGAGTGAAGAGCAAATGACACAGTGTGTACTGAGACAGAGATACCCTTTCACCTTAGGTGTGGTCCTCAACAGATCAAGAATGAGACATTCACTTGGCAGAATGGAGACAGCTGCTTGAAATTGCCTTCTTCCCCAGGATCCAGCCAGTCTCCATGATGGATAAGCCATTTAGAAAAATAAGGCAAGTTTATTCTGCTAAGTGTATTGTCAGTGGGTTGCCATTGATGCTACTTGACACCTTGACTTTGAAAAAGACCAATGTATGAGCTGGACTACCAATTTTAGGGCTACTAATCCACCTTTACAATCTACTTTCAGCCCAGCAACCTATTACCATACCGCCATAATCCTTTATGGGCCTGATCCAAAGAATGTTGAAGAGAGTAGAAAGCTGCCCATGGACTTCTGTGGCTATAGACGAGGCCCTATTTGGAACAGTGAATCTCAGGGTCTCTTTAAAGAGCTGAGGCTCACCTTCCCTTAGAGATTTTCACTTTCATACTTAAGCCCCTTCCTTTGTTATAAAAGCCATTTACATATGAAGTCACTGCTATCAGGAATGCAAGGTAATAAAGATCTTTTTGTTCCCTCATTCAGAACATGTGAAACAAAGTAAGCCTTCTCCCCCCTCCCAATCACCCGAACACACACTTGCATTTTTCATCTTTAAAAATATGAGCACATAAAAAGGGAAATAGAAATGTTAATTTATATTTAGGTCTAGAGGAACCTGCACCGTTTTAATTACAGGATGCAAGTCTCAATTGAGAGTCATTTAATTTTTGCTGAGATTTATGAGGAAACACTTGCTTAACGGAGTTTGCACCGGAGCATTTAAAAATGCTTTATTGAGAGAATTTCATCTTCATAATTGACTGCATGGATTTAGACTTCTCCCCCCCTACTCCCACTCATTGTGGAAGAAATGAATCTTTGCCCTTGAAGTGGAATTCATGGCTGGGGGCTCTGGGAGGATCCAATGCACTTGCCACCCAATCTGAATGAAAAACATAAAATTCATCTGCAACAACAGAAAACAGGGTTATTGGAGCAAAGCTGGGCTTTTTTGTTTATGTATTAGTCAGGGAAAAAAAATCTCTCTAGGTGCCTAGCATACATTTGTATATCACTGAGTTTTTCCACAGTCCTTCCTGACATTATGATAAGCCTTAAAGCGGTTTTGCCAGGAAGAGGTGCTGCTTCTTATTGCCAGTGAGCTAAAAAAGAAAAATGGAAGGGTTGGGGAGGTGAGGGAAACACAAGAGAGAGAGAGACTTGAAAGTGTGAAAGCTTGAATATGCAGGAAGATAAATGTCACCAGAAAGAATTTTATACAAGTAGGGTATCCTTGGATAACCTTGTTTAGAAAATAGCATAAAATAAGTCAATCTATGTAATCCAGTTACAAACTGTTATCTTACGGGTTTTATTCACAGAGAAACTGTGTAATGAGATTAAGCCACACAAGTAAACATGTCTTGTTGTAATTTACTGAATCAGGAGACAAAAATCCAAAATAAAGAATTTACTAAGTGGACAAATATAATGTGGTCTTTTTTAAACCAAACAATTAGGAAGGAAGCTTGTGCAATAATAAGAACACAGACTCACTCCACTGCACATCCCTGAGGAGAATAATTGTGCTGGCTTCATTATATCAACATTCATTTCTCAATTTCTTTTATTATATATAAAGTTACTTGGTTTTCAAAGAGACACAAAAACATGACCGATTTGTGTCTGATGAATCTTCATGTTTCCTCTGCTGTCAGAGACGGTTTGTTGCTAAAATACTTTCAGCCTCACTTTTCTTGTCTTTGAACAGGAATACATTTCTAAATGATTGTTTAAAACCAGATTTGGAGATTTTTCTTTTTTGTTTTCTTAATTGAGCAATTAATATTGGTGTAGGTCACACCTGTCCAATGTCCCTTTAATTGTGGGATGTTTCTCCTTTTAACACTATAACTATGTTCCACACAAGTGCTGTGTTCCTCTCTTTAATTTAAAATTTAATTTTACATTTTAGTAGTCAAGCATAGCAGACTACAAAAACAAGAGTCTGCTGCAGCCACTGTTAGAGCCGCTTCTTGCAGCCTAAAGCCCCATCTTCCAAGATGGATGACAACCTTTAGTCTTCACAGGCACACCTCCTCATCCTTGCCTGAGCATGGCTGCACCACACAAATGTGGCATCCCCTCATCTTTATTGTTAAATGTTATTTACATCAAAAATAAATAACCATTAAACCAAAACTAGAGAGAGAGAAGCTTCTTCCTAAGAAAGGACTCCCACAGCATTTTGTGTGTTGTGCAGGACTAGAGTTTAGATGTCCCTCACTATGGGCCATTCCCAACACTGGGCCCTGACAGATTCAGAAATACAGTGTGTCTAGGTGGGGAGTCTGAGACTCATATCCAATCAAAGAGAGGGTTATGAATGAGACAGATCCAAGAGGGCAGAGAATTCCCCCTAATAATTTGATCTTTTAGATCACCATTTTGTGCATGGATATGACCTGCAGGATTGAAAGAGAGAGACAGAGAGAAAGAGAGAGAATGCATGTGCACATGTTTTAAAAACCCCTTCCTCCCCAGTAGCTTGTGAAGTGATAACACCTGTGAACCAAGAGAAAGACTGGAATTTCTAATGTGAAAGGGGGAGGAACAAGAACCCTAGGAGCATCTGCACTGAACTTCCCACGCTCATAATCCTGCTACTCCCAGGAGACACAACCCTGATGTCATGCAAGTCAGTGGCAAACCCTCCTTATGACCCCAATAGAAAGAAAAGGGGCTTACATGTCCTTGAAAATCAGGACATTTATTCCAGGAACTGAATATGGATTTAGTTTGCCAAGGTGAAATGTTTTAGACTCAGAGCTAGGTGACGACATAAAAACCTCCTTTGGTGGGATATAAAACCCTTCAGTACATGAGACATCCAAACAGATTGCCAGGCAGCTGAAAATTCTCCCTCCAATTCATTCCAGGTCCTATCTCAAGCATTCTACCCCACCCCCATGCCTGACCTACTGCATGCAGAGGGAAGCAACGTATGCAAAGGAAAGCTAGACAATGATTTATGTTACAGTTCTCTGCTCTGCTGCCACATGTAGTCAGCATTTTGCTTTGGGAGTACAACAGCCCTCTCTGTCCCTGAGCTAACAGAGTTCTATGCAAATTCCAGCAGCAGATATGATCAGACAGAAGGGGTTGTCCCTCATACTCCTTTTGTAATTTCCCTTAGAATTGTGCTTCAGACAGACCTCAACCTAAAGTGACTATGCATCCATATCACACTGCTGTCCTTGCTGTGCTATGGGACATACAAAAGAAAACATACTTTTGGAGGGGAGGAGGGACACTGAGACAAGTAGTTCCTGGAGAAATTTTATCTTGAAGAGGAGGTCAATGAAACCTCATTGCTGAGATTTCTCAGACTTCAATAGAAGCCTTAAAACAGCATAATTTCTTGGATTAATTTCTGCTCTCTGAATTGTGGGATTTAAATGACACTAAGATATTTTATTAATGAAATCACAAACTAGAAGCTTTGAGATCTGTTGCTAAACTGAAGCTCGGCTCAGATTCGTTAAAAGGTCAACAAGCTTTTGATGAACCTGAATTTTGTGGAATATGGCCCAAGTTATTTTTCTTTAAAGGAAACCATAAAAAAAATCAGGTGGATTTGCATGACTTTGACCTTCAAACCTGGAATAATTTGGTTCTTTGGGCTGAATTTCGAGGTTTGTTCATTATACATTCAAGATTAATTCAAACATGAGCAGAAAAAAGGATTCACTCAAAAGTTCAGCACCTGTGAATTAACCTTGCTGATTTTCACACAGTGCTATTGACTTACAAAACAAGTGGTTTCTTTCAGGGATGATCTTCTCACACTAGTAAATAAAGTTGCACACTTTAAGAAACTATGAGAAGCTGTCCATCCTCAGAAGTAACAATCCTAAGTACACAGCACCTCAACTGTTTGAAGTTTAGAACTGAAACTATGAAGACAGTCCCTTGAATTCCTACACAAACAACATATTAGTTGATAAGGCAGTGGTGAGCAACCCGCTACCCGTGGGCCACATGCGGCCCACTGGGGTTCCACTTGCAACCTGTGCACCCCATCTGCCCTCTCCCCTGGACACCTTTCATGCACTGAGGTCTCACACTTCCTACTTTTCCCCTTCCCTCCCAGCACTTTCAGAGCACCATGAATCTGCTGAGCCATGCTCTGTCCCCACACTCCTCCCCCTCCCTGCCAAAGCTTGAATGCTGCGAATCAATTGTGGCATTCAAGCTCTGGGAGGGAGGGAGAATAGTGGGGACAAAGCATGAATCACCAGATTCATGACACTGAAAAAGTGTTGGGAGGGAAAGGAAAGAGTAGAAAGTATGGGGCTTTAGTGCCCTACAAGCATAGGGAAGGGGGCAGAGAGGAGGTGCACGGGCCACAGATGGAACCCCCGTGGACCGCAGTTTGCCCATCACTGGAACCATGCGGCCCACTGAGATGAAGGAGGACCACTCATGTGTTTTGGTTGCCCATTGCTTTTATAAGGGCTATTTTTTTTTTTTACTAATATCTATACTTTGTTGGACTCAAACGTGTGTGCCCTTGTGAGAGAGCAGCATGAATCTTTCCATAGGGTATATGTGTGCAAAGAAGAACATATCTGAAGGTAAGCTTTATTTCACCAGGAGGGCAGTGAAGCACTGGAATGGGTTATCTTGGGAGATGGTGGAATCCACAGCCCTAGAGATTTTTAAGTCCTGGCTTGATCAAGTCCTGGCTGGGATGATTTACTTGGTATTAGTACTCCTTTTAGCAGGGTGTTGGACTCGATAACTTCCTGAGGTCTCCTCCAACACGATGATTCCAAGTTCTGTCTCTTTAAAAGGTCAAATCAACTAGGTCAACTAAAATGATTAGGGGGTTTGGAACGGGTCCCATATAAAGAGAGGTTAAAACGGCTGAGACTTTTCAGTTTAGACAAGAGGAGACTGAGGGGGGATATGATAGAGGTATATAAAATGATGAGTGGTGTGGAGAGGGCAAATAAAGAAAAGTTATTTATTAGTTCCCATAATAGAAGAACTAGAGGACACCAAATGAAGTTAATGGGTAGCAGGTTTAAAACTAATAAAAGAAAGTTCTTCTTCACACAGTGTGTAGTCAACCTGTGGAACTCCTTGCCAGAGGAGGCTGTGAAGGCTAGGACTATAACAGAGTTTAAAGAGAAGCTAGATAATTTCATGGAGGTTAGGTCCATAAAAGGCTATTAGCCAGGGGATAGAAATGGTGTCCCTGGCCTCTGTTTGTCAGAGGCTGGAGAAGGATGGCAGGAGACAAATCGCTTGATCATTGTCTTCAGTCCACCCTCTCTGGGGCACCTGGTGCTGGCCATTGTCGGCAGACAGGCTACTGGGCTAGATGGACCTTTGGTCTGACCCAGTACGGCCGTTCTTATGTTCTTAGGTCAAGTTTTGCACCTGCAGCCAGGGACAAATGGCACACACAGAAAGATCCTATCATCTTATCTATTTATGTTGACTCAAGTGGCATTGAAATGCCATCTTTTAGAGTGGAGGCTGAAGGAAATGCCCTTAGAACTGAATGGTATTGCTGCTGGTAGGTACTGAGGACAATAGCCCCCAGAGAAGCAATTACATTCCCTGCAGATGGTGCATCTGATCAGCTGTTCCACTGAGAGCCTGATGTTGACCTTACATGCCTGGTATGTTGATTCACTGCTCACCTTCGATATAAAAAAAAATGGCTCCTGGGGTGCCAAGGTGCAGCAGGGAAGGGAGGCAGATAATTTTAAGAGACAGCTGAGAGTATAGGCCATGTTGCCAGGTATGGGCGACTGCAAGATCAACTATTAGAGGACAAGCTAGGAAGAAAGGGCTGCTTATTTCCCTGGAATTAACCCACAAGAGGACCTTGATCTAAGCATAGCTAGAGATCTTATGTATTCAGCTTCTCTTCTTTTCTTTTAAAGGGTTGTCTTTGTGTTCTCGATAAATCTTATTTTGCCACTCCAGTAGCTGGTAGACATTTGGAAATGTCACACAAACTTTCCTGAAGAGGTGAAACAGTCTCTCAGGAGACAGCGCAAAGGAACAGTGTCTGGAAAACTACGACATTCAGAATTCTCAATTGAAAGGCCTCAGGCCTTCAGGGAAGCCATCCTAAAATGTATATTGCTTGCAGTACTGTAATCTTCCTGATATATAGAAAATGCTTGATGACCAGAGATGAGAACACAGTTTCAAAAGCCTAAAGTAACAGTTATGTCAAATTGCTCCCTCATATAGGATTATTAATGCTACAGTACAGTAATAGCTAGAAGCTCTGACTGAAATAGGACCTCACTGCAAAATACATAGCAAAAGAGATTCTCTACCTTGAGCATTTTATAATCTGTATACATCAAAACAAGCAAAAGTTCGAAGGGTATGCAGAGGTACAGGGAGAAAATGACTGGCCTTGAGCATGAGCTAGTCAGCAGCTGATCCTGGAATCGGATCCAGCACCTTCTGAGGTCTATTGAAATATTTAATTTGGCTTCATTGGGTTTAGATTAGGTTTCTTGTTTCAGGATTCCAGGTTCAGTGTCCTATTTCCCTAGGTTACACAATCTTCCACATCAGCTCAAACTTTTATTCCTGTACTTCCTTGATGAGATTCTTCTTTCCTTCTTTTACTATTGAAAATGGTACAGTTCTACACAAGTCTAGAAGGCACTGCTCAATACTTGTCTAGAAGGCTAAAATAGATCATGGCCAGTTGCTAAGATAGAAATATATGAACTGAAGTTAACTTGTTTTCCATGGGAATTTCCTGGTCCCAAATCTGCTCTCAATGTAGCAACTACTTTGACCATGAAGACATGAAATGGAACTGATGAAGCTGAGGTGCGGGACTGATTTACTTAATATCTTCCAAAGAGCTGAAGGCTGCCACAATACCCTTAGGGTTTTGGGGCTACCTTATATTTTCATGAAAGCGGTTGTCATGCAGGCATTTAAGTGATATTTTCTACAACACATGAAGAGTAATTCATTCTTATTAAAATGTTTTAATTTGAGAAAATTTGAAAAAGAACATTAAAGAAATATTATCCTTTCTGATCCTGGTGCAGATGATGTGTTACAAAAGTGTGTATTCTCATCTCATTCTCAAAACGTGTATATTCTTGATCGAGTTGTTTAACTAAACTCACTTGAAGTTCTCAGCCTGAGAGTTACTTGTAAAAATTACTTATGATAAAAGCGACTGGAATTTTGTATTCCCCTATATACAGAATTCATTACAATCAAAGGTTAAATCATGCATTTGGCTTCAAACAGCTTCAATACAAGCCAGTGGGAATTTGTTGTGTAAAGAGCTGAAGGCACAACATACATAACATGACATATCCACATGGGCATGGTAGGATCCACACATCCACATTTATTCAATATATTACAAGCAAAATCACACTGCATACACACACTGCTGCTGTGGCAAATTTCTGAAGGCTTCCGAAGCACAGAAGACTGAGGACCAATATAGGGCTCACAAATTACTATTTCAAAGAGATAATACCTAATTCTTACACAACATATAGTTTATATACCTCATTTCAATACCACCCAGAGGGATAAATATTCCTCTCATAGATGTTCCCAGTAGCACTGAGATTTTTTCCAGTTTCACCTCTTTAAGTAGTCTGTGATAGTCCTCTGTGAAATTACCGAAACAGTAGACCCTCTATCAGGCTTCATATTAAGTCTCCATATTATGTCTTACCAGGGCCAGCAGCAGAGCTGGCTGGGGGTGTGGAGCCTGGCAGCTGGGGCCAGACAAGCAGCAGAGCCTGGCCAGGGCTGGAGACCAAGGGAAAGGGCAGGGAGCCTGAGAGCTTGGATTGGCAGCCCAGAGATGGCCAAAGAGTCTGGCCAGTAACCAGGAAGGGAGCCAAACCAGGGACCAAGCTGGCAGAAGAGCCAAATGGGGCCACAGAGCCTAGCAGGGTGCCCAGCTGAGTCTGCTGATAAACCACAGAAGAGTCCAGAGTCCATCAGCAGAGGGGCAGGAATTGAGCTCCCCTGGTCTGGCAAACTCCCTCGTTCAAGACCGGTGGGGTCCCGAGGCTGCATTACCAGGGAGTTCCAACCCTTATTATTATTAGCAGTAGCATATTTTTAATCATTCTGTCGCCTGGACTCCTTGTTTTCATCTGCAATTTAAATCTGCCACAAGTCTGGACAATTATACCTATAAACGGTCCAATTGACTCTATCAGTCTGGTAGCTGGAGGTGCAACTTTTAGCTGCTTCCATTTTTAAAACAAGTGAATACATTCTGAGGTCCCAGATTGCCTCTTATTGGTGAGACTATATCCCTAGGAGTATGACTGTTTTGCTGGGTTACCTAGTTTGTTCAAATTCACAGTCTATAAATGTAAGGTCTCATTAGAAAGTCAAGACATCAGCTACTATTAATGAATAAAAGTAATTATATTTGTACTATTCTGAAAGACAGATCACAGTAAAAACCTACCAATTATACAGGAAAACAGACAGTTGGTAGAGGTGGGGAATATAATTGCTGCAGAATCCATATTTTCTTGCATAGAAGAAAAACCATGAGGTTCAGTTTGAATGTATCTTTGTCCTTTGATAGACACTGTATTGTATTTTTCCTCTTCCTCTCCAGGGAACCTGAGAATTTTTGATCTTGTCATTGCTCATATTTCAAGTGTAAATACTTTAGATTCCTCACAAAATGTATCTTATAAAGGACACAAACCATTCCTCTAGCTATTTCATTTTTTCCTGATGAAGAATGAAGTTACTATTATTTTAAGCAGAAGAAAGAAAGAGTGTGTCAAGAGCTTTGAAGGGAAGGAACAAATCAGACACAAATGAAAAATGTATTAAATTGGCAGCGGTTCCTTCTGTCTTGTATAGAGCTGGTCAAATAAAAAGACAATAAAATGACCAAAAAAATTAAAAAGCTAAAATTCACATTCTTCAACCAGCTTAGATTTTTGGTTACAATTACAATTGGAAGGGCTGGTAGTAACCCCTAAATTCCCTAATTTTTTGTATTGAAAAGATTCTTGACCATTTTTGAGACATTCTAACACATATATTGTTTACAGCAAACTATGAATTTCACCAGTAAGAAAACCCTAAGGATAGAGAAGTACCTTCTCTTTGTCCCACAGAAATTTCACTTTAGATTTAGCTGGGATATAAACCACAACAAATTGCCAATTCATTGCTTTCATGTATGTAGTACACATTTTGGCACATAGCCAAAATAAATGAATGTTCAAATAATAAGACTGTGCTGGTGTTGCTGGGAAAGTGGCAACAGCAGCACATGCTGTACTGGGAATGCCTTAGAACTGCATACACATTATGATTAGTTCATAATAGGCCCACCAACAGTGGGGTCAAAGGAGCCAATTGTCCCAGGGCCCAGCAATTCAACGGGGCCTAGTCCCTTTAAATCACCGCTGCTGATTATTACTACACCTGAGTTGAATATTTTCTTTGACTCAGATGTGGAAATCTGCTGAACTAAGTTATGGTGCCTACTTGTATTTGAGATCCAAAAATAGATAAACAGTAATAGTGTTCTAAGCTTTGTAAGGTGAACACCAAGAGAAGCCATAATTAGCTTATAGGCCAATACAGACAACAAAAATACACTGAGAAATCTAGAGGGATGGGGATAATAGACTTGCTTTTGATCCTTTCCATAATTATGATAAATGTACAACTTTGAATCATCCCAAAAGGAGGAGGATTATTGGGAGGCTCTGGAAAAGAGGTCCCAGTGATTTGGTGCACCAAAGCATCCCAGACATATCAAGTGTCACAGGAAAATTCAGATAGTTAAATAAGACCTTAGGGGTGGCATCACCAGCAGAGTGGACCATTCCGTCATCTGATTTCCGTCATCATGGAGGGCTGGCTGCCTCATCCCCTTCCACCTGAGGACCCACCCTTTCCGAAGGTGGAAAGCCACCCCCTTCCTACCCCTCCGCCACACACACATTTTTCTTGGAGACCTACAGAAGGTGATCCTGCCCCTGATCCGTAATTACAGAAATATTCAATATTTTTCCACAGGATACTTATATCATTCAATGAAGAGACTGGATGCACAAAGAGGCAGAATTTTTCTTGGACAGACAACTCTAAATTGGACATTTTTAAACTTTTTAATGCTTAACTCTGTAACAAACTTTCTTATTTTAATATAGTGTTTGTAAGTAATATCAAAATAAGTTATTAATAGAGCTTGTCATTGTTAGTGTCTTAGATGCACCTCTGTTCCCTTTCTGGTCTTAGTCTCTCCCATCTGGTGTCTTGTCTCCTGCCTTGATCTCTCTTGGATTGGAATTTTGTAATTCCCCACTCTTAGACAGGACCTGGATTACAGCAATCTGTGTATGACATGAGCTAAATTTAGTTAATAGATTGCAAGGCTGGAAGGAATCACTGTGGCCATAAGTATAACAAAGGGCCTTTCCTCATCTTGATTTAAAATGCTAGTGATGAAGAATTCTCCACCAATCTTGGTACATTCCTCCAAGTGGTTAATTATCTTCACTGTTTTTTTGAATATTTTCCTATTTATCTAACTTCAATTTCCAGCCATTATGATATCTTTCTCTGCTCGATTAAAGAGCCCATCATCAAATATTTGTTTCCCAAGCAGGCAATTTTAAAAGCATAATCAAGTCATCCATTAAACTAGGGGTGGGGAACCTAAGACCCAGGGGCCAGATGCAGTCACCAGCTTGCCTGGATAAGAACATAAGAACGGCCATACTGGGTCAGACCAAAGGTCCATCTAGCCCAGTATCCAACAGTGGCCTATACCAGATGCCCCAGAGGGAGGTAACACAACAGGTAATCCTCATGTGATCCCTCTACTAATCAGCCATTTCCAGACAAAGACCCCGGGGCTCCAGGCTCCCCCTCCCCCCCGGCTAGCATTGAGGAGCCTGTGGTGGCACTCCAGCCCCCCAACCACCTGCCCGACTGATTTTTCTGTGGGTCAGTAGCCCCTGACCCCAAAAAAAAGATTTCCTACCCTTGTCTTAAACTTCTCTTTCTTAAGATAAATAGGTTGGGTTTATGAGTTTATTGCTAAAAAGGCACATTTTAAAATTCTTTAAATCATTCTTGTGGCTCTTCTATGAACTCCTGTTCCTGAGCGTTCTTCTTGCTTTGTAAGCCTGAGAGCTTGACACACTATTCAAACAGCAGTCACACTAGTGCCAGATAAGTAAAATAACCGCTCTACTCAAGATTCCCATGTTTCTTCCCTTTGGGAGTCTGTGACCAGTGGTGTGCAGTGACCAGACAACCCTCTTAAAATGAAGACATGGTTTAACAGGGAAACAAAGAATTTTGGGGAAAAAGAAATTAAAAACACCACTCTACATTCATCACTATCTTACCTAATGGCTTACAGTCGCTGATGGCAACGTAGACAAGCCTAATTTTCTTCAGATATCCCAGTTGGTGCCTGCTTTTCAGTCTAGTTCCCATGAACAACCAGCTGTCTCTTGAGAGAGAGTCCCCTTTAAGCAGCTATATTCCTTTGTTCTTCTACAATCCCAGGCTTTGGCTCTTCTTGTCAAAAGCAATTTTATAGACTGGCTGAAGCCAAAAGTAAAATCATGAAACTGAACAGATCTGGCATTATCCCTTAACATCTCTTAATATTTGCTGAGATGTAGCTTATCTCCAGCCAGTCTTTTTTTCCTTCCCACTTGTTTTTCCTGACAACCCCTTAATTAAATTAACTCAATATATTCACACAGTGAATATCAAACACTCACCGACAGTATGAATAAAATTTCAGAGCAACTTCAAATCCACTACAACCACCATGTTTGAAATATAAGGATCTAGTAGAAATGGAAACTGAATTTCTCTTGAAATGCTCACTGTCTCCAGTGGTCACTGGATTGAGCCTGTAACGTGGCTGCTTTTTCCTCAATTATCTTCATTAGTTTGAACTTTTAGCGAGGAGTCATGTGGGGGATAGCTTACTCTTTGTATCCTTGTAGTCCTGGACCTTCCCTGATTTGAATCATACCACACTGTGTGTTACGGTAGTTATGTAATATGTGGGTCCTTTCTGTTATGAGACTGAGACACTGGACTGAGACAGATCAAACTAATTTTATATTAAAACTTAGATCACTGTGAAACTGCTGCAAAAGGAAAACTTAGCTGGTACAAGTCAGCATAGCACCTTTGACGTCAATGGATTTATGTCACTTTATACCAGTTGTGGTACTGGCCCTTGCCTTTTTAACCACTGTCATTGAGTCCAAGACCTCAAAATAAATATCACTACAGGAATTGTAAATATGTGCCTATATACTCCTTTATTATTTTTCATTGCACAGTTATTGTTATGCTGAAAGCAGCTGTAAAACAGTAATTGTAAGGTGGAGGAGGGGGAGAGAAGAGATTCCAGCGATAAATATGTAGTAGACAATAGTGCATCATGCTTACCTAAGCAAACTAACCTTTAATCTACACAATAAAAAAAAAATTACTTCAGCAGTAGTTAGCCAACATTCCTTGAAACATAGTTTTGTAAAGAGCAATGGTTTCAGAAAGTTAAGTTGTTCGGGTACCTCTCCTTTGCCCCTGCCTTAGCCTATTATTCATAGCAGCACAATCATTTTGCCAATAGTAGCTGGGAAGCTACAGGGCTGTGCTGCATCTAACTGATAATTCAGTATTCATAGGATACTTCTTTACCTACTGAGTGCTGCCCTCCAACTGCCGTCACCGTCTCTTTGGAATTATATGCAAAATACTCTAATATATACCATTTTCTACTTACTCAGAAAATACCAGCTGAAAGTGTATTTTAGCCATGTGTGCTCAGATTTTTTTTTTTTGGGGGGGGGGGGCCGTAGGAAGTTGGATGGCATAAGCCAGTCTCTGTTTTACCACCACACAGGTTAATTTTCTAGCAAAACTGGCAGTGGCTCCCTTGATTCTACCAATTGCGGGGTAGGGATAGCTCAGTGGTTTGAGCATTGGCCTCCTTAAATGCAGGGTTGTGCGTTCAATCCTTGAGGGGGCCATTTAGGGATCCGGGGCAAATCTGTCAGGGATGGTACTTGGTCCTGCCATGAGGGCAGGCGACTGCACTCAACCATTCAAGGTCCCTTCCAGCTCTATGAGATGGGTAGATCTCTGTATATTAATCCTGAAATAGCAAGGAAAGCTGAGTAAAGTACACACTTCTGCTGCTTGAGGGCCTCTTGTCCCACTGCCTTCCTCCCACCATCCCAAGGCTGATCACAATCTAATGCTGGGCCACATTGTCATAATGAAACCCAGACCCATCACAGCATTCATTTCAGAGCCAAATCTTGGGTCAGGTTTACTGAGGCTGTAACCTTTGCACTGTGAACCTCAGTTCAGATTCAAGGGTACCTGAGTCAATTTCTGGCTGGCATGCATTCCACACAAAAAATCAGCAAGGACCCCATGCTCTCCAATCTGAAACCATATAAACAAAACAAAGTGGTTATGGGGGCCCACCAGAACCTAAAATTCAGAACAAAACTCAGAAGACAGGTGGGAGGAGAACAATGCTTATGAACCAGAACTGCAAACAAAATCACAACCCAAAAGTGGCCCAACTCTGATCTCATATTTTATACTGAGTTCACAAACAGCCCAAGATTCATAAGAAACTCAACCCAATGAAACAATCTAGTAACTTACGGGCCAGATTCAGCTGTAAATCCACAGTAATTCCAACACAAAATTGGTGCACAGACAGCATAAATCATCTGGAGCATTGAAACTTCCTGCTCATCCACATTTCTTGACTGCAGCCATAATAATCCTTCAGTAGAGCTGCTTAGCTGCTGAAATCCATCCTGCTGTTTTGATAGGAGTTTTTAAGGAACTCTCCCCCAGATACTGAGCCCTTCCTGCCAGGTACTTAGCGTCCTCAACTCCTAATTAAGTCAACTGGAGAGGAAGGTACTCAGCACCTTCCGCAAACTAGTTAGGATTGCACAGGGTCAGGCACTTAGAACACCAAGGCAGGGTGCTGGTTGCTCAGCATGCCTTGGAAGATTGAAATAATAAAGGTCTCTTAACTTACCCAAAGCTTGCCGAAGGAAATACTGTTTTGTTATGATTTTTTAAAAGCCTCTTCCCAACATTATTGACAACAAACTGCCTTTACTGATGAATATGAGCTATTTTAGGTTTACACCCAGTGTAAAGAAAATCAGATTCCAGTTTTGTATCTTACTGTTAGTGCTGTGCTTTCAATTCTTTGCCTTTATAGGTCTCTCCCCCTTTTTGGCCAATTTTATGTTCTCTGCCAAACCCTGATAAATAGTTTCAGCATAAAAGCAGTACTTCAGGAACTTCAGGTAAATGCAATTGCTCTCAATTCTTTTACCCTGGGATTTTCTACGGAAAATAAGGGAGTGAGACACCCATTGGTTTGCAATTAGACTGCTCACATGAATAGCTGCTTAATGAGAGGAAGAGTAGTACAAATGGCCCCATAATATCTGTAAATCACTTTGAGATACGCAGGGGATAACACCTTTAAAAGTTAGGGGAACTATTATAGTTGCCTGCAATAGCAAAAAGATTAGGAAAAACATGCAGCCCATGAATCAAACAGATTTCATGTACATATATTTTAGAATTAAGTATACAGTTATATTTTCTATGAAATCTTATTGATTTATGGGCTAATGTTATATTAAAAACACATGTATACACTCACATGCAAAATAGTATTGGTTATAGTAGAAACTCATTTATTTGGAGCAAGGACTGGGAGGCCTGGTGACAATTGCTGAATTTTATCAAAAGTGAACGCGCAAACAGAATGAATCATGTATCCACAACTGACTTGGTTTGTTAGGAACCATGAGGGCTAAGAACTAGGGGTCACCAAATAAAATTAATAGGTTGCAAGTTTAAAACAAACAAAAGGAAATATTTCTTCATGTGGCACACAGTCAACCTGTGGAACTCCTTGCCAGAGGATGTTGTGAAGACCAGGACTTTAACAGCATTCAAAAAAAGAACTAGATACATTAATGGAAGTTAGGTCCACCAATAGCTATTAAGCCAGGATGAATAGGAATGGTGTCCTTAGCCTCTGTTTGTGAGAGGCTGGAAATGGATGACAGGAGAGGGATCACTTAAGGATTACCTGTTCTGTTCACTCCCTCTGGGGCAGCTGGCATTGGCCACTGTCAGAGGACAGGATACTAGACTAGATAGACTTTGGTCTGACTTAGCAGGGCTGTTCTTATGATGTGGAAGGTGGGGTATGGTGCCTAGTACCATCCTGAAGGCCTCACACTACAACATGTCTCCAATGGGAGTTGAAGCTGCTTAACAGCTCACACTATTATGGTTCATTGCTGAATATTGATTAACTTCAGTGAGAGTTGCAGATGTTCCACAGCTCTCTGAACCAGAATCATATTTTTAATTGCACTTTGGTTGTGATTATTTATTAATATGTCATCAGGGACTTATCAGGATACAATACAATGGACCCCATTAAAAATCCTCCATGTTCTTGGCCCACGTAGTTCTTGTAAGCTTGGTATGTAGAAATGCTTTTGGGCAGGGACCATCGTTCATGTTATGTGGTTTCTTCCATAGGCTAACCCACTTACTCTTGGCGAAATTCTGTGCCAAAAAAATTAAAAAGTATGTGCATGATATTTTAAAATTCTGCCTATTTTATTTCTGAAAATAACATAACACCACCACACTGATTTCAATTACTTTTGGCAATTTATGTAAAACTGTAGTACAGTGGATGGAGAATGGGATTGGGGACCATTAGGGCAGGGGTGGGCAATAATTTTTGTCCGGGGGCCCCTTCTATTTTAGGTCCTGGAAGGGGTGGGACCTAAAACAGAAGGGGCAGGGCCAGGATGCTTCCGGGCTTCCCTACCCCCAGACCATGATTTGTCTGAGGGTGGGGGAGCCCCTTTGTCCACCCCCTTCCCACTAAGCACTCATGCCCCTGGCAGGGCGAGAAGAGGCTTCGCACGCTCCCCCACCCCCAAGCCAAATAGGGCCTGAGGGTGGGGGAAGTGCACTAAGTTTTCTCCGCTCTGCCAGGAGCATGTAGCACTTTAAAGTGCCTTGTGCTCCTGGCAGGGCGCCCCAAGCCCTGATTGGCCTGGGGGCGGGAGGAGTGCGTGAAGTTTCCTCCGCCCTACCCCTGCCCTGCGAGGAACGCACAGGACTTCAAAGTGCTACGCGCTTCTCACAGGGCGGGGGCAGGGCAGAGGAAGCTTCATGCGCTCCCTCGCCCCCAAGCTCTGATTTGCCTGGAGGCAGGGGTGCATGCAACACCTCCTCCCGCCCTGCAAGGAGAGCATTAGGGGCATCCCACAAATCTCCTCTGCCTAATAATAAAGTAGCTATTATTTACCCTTTACTTCTAGTTATTAGTCAACAAATAAATGCAGCCATATGTTCACTGTTACATCATAGGTAACTGAAGAGCAAGTGAGGGCCGGGGACTCAAACTCACGGTTTTATCTTGACTACTGACCATCTCCAGAAAGGTCACTAGCAAACAGTTCATGGACCATGGAAATATTTTCAGTTCAAAATTTAGACCAGTTCTAATCACTGATGTACCACATTTACAAGGCCATACTGTCCTTTGCAATGAGGCTTCTTTTTCACCATTCTGGCAATGTAAAGGAGACTTAAAATTTTTACTCCTGTGCTAGACTTATGGGGGAATTCAGTTAGAACAATGGGAACAATTCACACACTGCTACACTGTGCTCTGACTGAGGGGACAGAGTCTACGCCACACCTGCCTCCTCAACAACATCCCAAAGTCCTGTCCCTCCATGCAGAGATGCCACCAACATAGACTGTCTCTCTCACACACACAGGCATGACTGCCCAACCCTCCCCCATCCTAGCAATGACTTTACATCTCTACCAGCTGCTCTGGGAACCCAAACTAAGCTGCTTGCACTGTTGGGGAAGGATTCATGACTGCTCTTGTCGCTTCTCTTTACTTCCCCGTCAGAAGTCTTTTTTTTTTCCCCGAAGGAAGCAAAGAAGTCTGCAAAGGTCTTGAATTCTGCATACATGCAGTGACACAGAAGTCCCCCAGGCATAGATCACTGTTCTGGGACTCAGGAGATACAGGTTCTATTCCTGTCTCTGCCACTGCTTTGCTGTGTGATCTTGGACAAGTAACTTCACCTCTTTGTGCCTCAGTTTCCCTGTAAAATAGGGAAAATGATACTCATCTCCTTTGTGAAGCATTTTGAGGCTGATAATTAGAAGTTCTATGAACTAGGCATTATTACCTCATTGAAAACTTTGTCAGTGTTTAACAACAAAATAAACTAAAAACAAATACACTGGACCAGCTTTAGAGGTGAACATCTGCATATAGCAAATGGAATTTATTGGTGTAAATGTAGAATTGCAACAGAGGAAACACACTATTTAAGTGTACATCTTTTGTGCTCTACTTTGAATATATGGCCTGAGGGAATATTCAGCCATACATGGCTATGTTACTGCTACAAATCCATCCGAATACAGTACTAGTGACCTAAAGTTGAGTTGGCTCATTCATTTTCCAAATGGACATCTCTAGTATCACCACCATGGGTAGCAACAAAGACCGAATAGTCATAAAAACCGAAATACCATCTCCTTGCTAAAGATGATCTCGTCTGACCAGTCCAGAAGACCACCGGAGGCATAGCATAGTAAGGCTTGCATTGCTGCTGTCCATCCTGTACTCAGTCAGTGAATAGAGAAATAAAGTCTCCAAACAAGGCCTGGCAATCTGATGCTTTTCCTAAGGGATTCCAAAGAAAAGTGGCAAAAAATGTGGCTCACTGTGTCAAACTATATTTCTGAAATTATTGAAATTGGCCAGTTCAATTATTGGGAATGTGTTTAGTTAGAAGGATTTGAAACACGACTGCAATCCTCAGACAACATTAAAAAGTGACATTCATACCATGTGTTCGGGGCGCATTGCCATAATTAAACATCTCAGGAGCAGATGACACTCAGACTGTCAACAGCATTGAGCAGGCTTGAAAAAAAGGCTACAGAAAACAAACTATTGTGAAGAGAACTTATGACACCTATCTGAACATAGCTGAATTCACAAACAAACAAGACAACACATTCGCCCGTGGGGGTAAAAATGAAGTATAAAGAAATGTTGGTGGCTGAATTAGTGTCCTGTCCAGGGGTGCCCTATATTGTTTTCTTTTGGCAGGGGGTGGGAAAAATGTGGTTGATGTGACAGCAGGAAAAAAATATTATTTTAAAGAAGATAAATTGAATATCACTCTTAGCTCTCCACTTTCGTTCCCATGTGCGCTCCTCTCTTTGCTCTGGGCTTCTGTAAGTGACACAACTGCCAGACAGCTTTGCTACTACTTTAAACAGATACAACCCACTTGGGGCATAGATGACTTGTGGTAGCACTCAGGAGGTGCATTCCCCCTCTGTGCCTCCACTAAAATCTTAATTGCTAAATGGAATGCCCCCTCATGCCTCTTCCCTGTTCCTCTGAGTGGCCCTCTCTACATCCCCTCTCTCCCACAGGCACCAGTTCCCTATGACTGGGGCTTTTTAACGTTGTGCCTGAAAACCACATAACACAGATAAAGCTGCTGAGGAGAGACTCATAATAATCAATATAAAATACATTTCAGAGGGCATTTTAATTAATTTCCATCAAACAGGACTCATTTATTTTTCCAGGATTAAAAACTGTGACAAACTCTGCTGTATAACTCCCAGATACTTTGCCTTTCTCTAATTTCTACAAGACAATATCCCTGACCCCAGATGTCAACCAATGTCATTACCACAGAGAAGACCTAACTGACTGTATTGATTGGATTTCTGAAGCAAGAATGGACTGAGGGATCAAAATTTAACTACTCCCATTATCCCTCATCAGTTATGTCTTTACTCATGTAACACTCACGGTATGACATTCAAAATCAAGTTGAGACACAATAATGAAAAATGTGCAGTCAGGAAACAAACTAAAACCTGACAAAGTGCAGTCAGATAGCATTTTGTAACAAGTATAAGAAAAATGAATAAAGTGTATATTGTAGAAATCCCAATACGTCACTTCAGGCTGCTGGCTCCAGACAATTTTGAATTTGTGGTCTGGCATTTTATCCATTCTCTGTCGAGTTTGCCTTATGATTACCTGCAATTTACTTGTGGTCTACATTTATTACATAGTGCCACTTTTACACTGCTTTCAATGGCAATACCTGAATAAGTAACAAGTTCATCTTAGTAGCTGCGCAGCAGACATAAGAACTTAGACAAAGTACAATAGCTTATTAGTTATAATTGCTGTTTTTCCTCTAGTTTCAGTTGTCCCGCATTAAATTGAGTGTCCTATATTTAAGGTGTCTACCACTGCTTTCTACAAACCTATCACTAATACTATATTTTCCCACAGTGACCATCTGAAATGATATATAAAGAGCTTAAATGCAGACATGCAGATTTTTTTAATCAAATACATTAAACTCATTATTTTTGTGAGGAAGGGGCTTCCAGTTAGCTTTGAGAGTTGCATTGGATCATCCAAACAGAGATTTAACACACCGCACTATTTCCCTCTTGAGCAGAGAGAGGTTAGGTTTCAGTTTAGCTTAGATGCAAACAGTGGCTGAATTAAATATTCTACAGAAAACAAGTTTTTCATTCCAGAGAAGATACATAACCCGATGGGTAAACATGAAGAATGAGACAATCTGGCTGTGTAAATCTTACGCAGAAAAGATTACTTCTGCTTCTGCTATTTTGCATCTTTGCCGTGTTCAATTCAAGAGGAGTTTTGTGCACACACAGATGTTCCTTTCTCTCCTGTGCCATTTCAAGATGTAGCACTGTAGTTCTCAGGATTTATAATTTTATCAATATGTAATTAACAATTCTGCTTCAAGATCTCAAATACTCTAGTAACATTATCTTATCGGCTCAGTTTAGTGTACCGTTGCAGCTGATGGCTGATCTGCTTGAGCAAGAAGCAGTTTTCTTTGGTCAGGTTAAGAATCCAGATAAAACTAAACATGTGGCAACTACCATTAAGCAGCCTCTACCTCAGTTTTAACCTGTCCAAATGGGTCATTGAGCAGGTAGCAACTGTTAAATACTGGGGATAGTACTGAAAGTTGGTAGAAACATATAGACGCTTGTGTAGCAGCTACTGCTGCCATATTTGGGGGGCTTTCATAGGCATCTGTGGGGATGTTGTGACATCAAGTTTGCTATGAAATGGTGGGTCCATAGAAACACAGTCATACCAATGCTATTGTATGGCCATGATACATGGGCCCCAGGGAAAGCTGAAGAGCAGTGAACTGATATTTTGGATTTGAGTCATCTTTAAGGGTATGTCTAGACTACATGCCTCTGCCGACAGAGGCATGTAAAATAGGCTACCCGACACAGTCAATGAAGCCGGGATTTAAATATCCCCGGCTTCATTAAAATAAAAATGGCCGCCACGCTGTGCCAGCTCAGCTGATCGCTGGCTCAGCGTGCGAGTCAAGAAGCCTTTGTCGACCGCTTTGTCGACCGCTCCTGTAAAGGGAAGCCTTTGTCGACCGCTCCTGTAAACCTCATTTCACGAGGCATAAGGGAGCGGTCGACAAGGGAAGCCTTTGTCAACCGATCCATGTCTTGACTTGTGCGCTGTGCTGACGATCAGCTGAGCCGAGACAGCGCGGTGGCCATTTTTATTTTAATGAAGCTGGGGATATTTAAATCCCAGCTTCATTAGCTATGTCAGGTAGCCTATTTTACATGCTTCTGTCAGCAGAGGCATGTAGTCTAGACATACCCTAAGAGTTGTTCCATATTAAGCGATAGGAAAAGATCAAAAATGGGGATATTTATAGCTACACCTAGCGATTGCCTCCATTAGCACTGGTTCAGTTTCAGAAGATTTCTCAGTAGACATATTATTAGGCTGGAAGATCAACAGATTGTGAAATATGCTTCCCAAAAATTTGTCACTTTATGGCCATGATAACATGGTTGCCAAACACATTAATGTCATGATAGTGGATCACGAGTGACACACGAATTGAGCAACCAGACCGACTATGTTAAGACTCTAGATAGAGAATGATTTGGATGTCACTCACTCTGAAAAGATGCTAAGGCCTTGTCTATACTATAAAATTAAATTTACTTAAGTTACATGGATGTATAGCAGCCATAGTACATAAACCACTGTTGCATATACAGTCTACATTCCTTGTGTAACTGGTGCACACCCACAATAGCAGAGTTTGCATAAACCCAGCAGCAGAGCACTGTGGCTAGCTAGCCCCACTATACAACATGCCACCATCTAGCCCAAATGTTCTTGGGAAAGGTTTGCAAACGAGTCCCACAGGTGTGGCTTGGAATTTGTGTTCACCATCCTGTGGTGCAGTTTTCCCAATCCCACTTTCAAAAACCCCACTAACCTGCGTATTTGCATCTCTGTGTGAAGTATCGATCCGACACTGCTCTTTAGTAGTGTGCTGAATGTTATGAACACAATGTGCCTGATCCTTCACAATTTCCTGAGCTGAGAGTCTGATGATGTCTTGGGGGATGCACCATGAAAACAAAAAATTCAACTTTGGTTATGGCATTCATGAGCAACCTCACACACACAGCAGACCGCCCTTTCTGGAACCAAGAAACAAGCATGGACTACATAGTTACACAGGCTTTAGAACTTTCATATGTGCAAGGTCACAATCCTAGAATGGTGTGCAGCAATTTCTCCAACCCTCCAGCCCAGCAACACCAATAGGAGAGCCGCATTCATGGTGTAGAAGCAAGAAGTGATCACTGTGTGGAAGCTGGAAATTGAAGACTGCTATCTATAGATCAGGAATCAATTTGGATTTGATAAATCAATAGTGGGGTTGCCGTGATGCAAGTGTGCAGGACCATCAATTGTGTTCTGTCATGAAGAACTGACTCGGGGTAATGTGCACAAATAGTGAAAGGTTTTCCAACTAGGGGATTCCTGCACTGCAGTGGGTCAACAGAGAGCACATATATTCCTATTTCGGCACCAAAAAACCTTGCACCAGAGTTCATCAATGGAAGGGGCTACTTTTCTATGGTGTAGCAAGCACTTGTGGATGACCAGGGTAATTTCACTGATGTCAACATGGGCTGGACCAAGAAGGTGCATGGCACATGCCTTTAGTAACACAGGCCCATACAGAAAGCTTCAAGCAGGCACCTTCCACATCAGAAGATTATAATTGTGGATGTTGAAATGCCAGTAGTGATCCTGAGAGACCCTGCTTATCCCTTACTTCCATGGTTCATGAGGTGATATGCCAGCCACCAATAGCATCAAGCAGTGCTTCAACACAGTCTCAGCAGGTGCAGAATCAGTGCTGGATGTTTCTTTGGCTATCTGAAGGGCTGCTGGTGCTGTGTACTCAAGAGACTAGACTTCAGTGAAGAAAATACCCCCACAGTATTGATGCCTGCTGTGCATTTCATAATATCTGTGAAGCAAAGAGGGTGAAATTTCTGTAGGGGTGGATTGGCTGTCCACTGATTTTGAGTGGCCAGATACCAAGGCTATAAGAAGAGCTCAACAGGGAGCTATTCAGCTCTGGGAAGCTTTGAAGGGGAATTTTAACACTGAGCTAGAGTAATGTGAGTTGCTGTAGTGTGTTGTGCTTGGTATTCTCTCTTTTTTTTCCCCTCCCTGTGCTATGAACCCTGTAACAAGTGACTCATGCCCTAATATAACAATGCAAAAACAACTATTGATGTTATATTTGAATGCTGGCCAAAGCCACTATATGCCAGACACTAATAAAGATTAATTCAGTTTTCTAAGATAGACTTGAAAACATACCTATTCCAAGCTGAACTCTACTTCTTATAGCCAGGTAAAAATATCTTTAAAGCAGAAGGAACAGGGAATTCACAAACATATACCAACCTAGTCATCACAGAAGTATATGAATAGCTGTCTTCCAGAGTCCTGCAGGGTGAGGTTGGGGTACTGGTATGGCCCCAGAAGAGACATGGAATATGAAGGTGGGAAGCATGAAGGGAGGTCCTGGAATGCAGCAGATAGCCTCAAGTTCAGCCAGGAAGTGTAGCATGTCTGTCTGTTCCCTTAGCAGCAGTGTTATCTCTTGCTGTCCATTTCTCCTGTTCTTACTATCTTGCTTCAGTCTGTCATTCATCATCACCATCTGCTGCATCAAGATCACACTTTCTGGATAACAGGGAACTTGACTGCTCAGGAGTCAAACACAGGTCCTGTCTTGTCATGCCACAGGATCTCACCTGTCTCCCATATGCCTCCTCCTTATCCAGCACCTCATTTTTAGGGTTCATTGTGGAGCTTTGTGATTCTAGCTCCCCCAAAGCACCCAGGTCATCGCCGAAGAGCACACATGTAACTCCTAGTAGAAACAGCATCTCTGTGGCTCTGACCCAGAATGACTGTTTGCCCCCCTTGCCTTCTGGTAGGCCTGCTACTGCTGCATTACCTTCTCCATTTCAAAAATTCCCAGAGCTCTAAAAGGGGAGGAGTGTGTAACAGTGTTTCAGGCGTTCAGGCAGTGGGGTCCAAAAATGGTAACCGGAGTCATCACAGTGAGGGGTTGTGGGACACCTCCTTCAGGCCATTGAAGTCAATGAAAGTGTTGCTGAACAAAGCAATGTTTACACTGACACTGCATCGCCCTAACTATGTTGACCTAAGTGCTATGCTTCTCACAAAGAGTAGATTTATTAGGTTAGCATCTGACAAATTAAAAGACTGTGAGAAACATTGTAGACATGTACACAATTAGGTCTGTGTAAGGCAGATTACATCAGCCTTGTGCTGCACTACAGAGAATGCCTACTACATCCTTGTGGTATTTTTCATGATGACAATCATGGTGACAAATTGGCATATTATTTGTAAAAGCAACATAAATGTATGGGCTGTTGTGAAGAAGACAAGAATATATTGGGGTCTTACCCAAAGGGCTTACAATCAAATTCAAATCATTATACTTCAAATTAATCTCTGCACTTTTTATCACCTGAAAACTTCTGTCAATATATTGTGATGATGGATACTTTACAAAAGACAGTAGATAAGTATAAAGCTTTGCAAAAGAATCGGGGATTAAGGAAACATTGGCAATGAAAGCAAACGTCTGTTGCAAGTTAAAGTGTGGGATGAAAAAAAGATAAAGTCAATAGGAGAAAATGGAGAGAAAGGCAGTTATAAGAGAAGAGGTACTGATAATAAAACAAGTGTCAGGACAGCAAGAGCTCACTAGCTATTTGCATCATCTATCCCTATGTCTTTTATGTCAAGAACAGGACCATTTTCCTAACAATGGAAAAGCATTCTATTGGCATCACAAAAGTAGACTTAATCCTAGGCAATGACCCTTTCTACACTCTGGTACCAGTGCGTGTCATGGGACACATCTACACTGCACCTCTCTTGCGCAAAAGCCTATGCAAATGAAGCACAGATTAGCATATTGTCGTGCTTCATTTGCATAATTAATTAGGGGCTGTTTTTGTGCAAGAGGCTTTTGCTCAAAAAGGATCTGTGTAGATGCCTCCTTTTTGCGCAAAACCCCCCTCTTGCTCAAGAGCTGTTCTTCCTTAATGGGTCAAATACCATCAGCATAAGTGGGTACAACTGCATTCAAACTGTAAACGTAGCCCTCTATCTTCCACTGTTTACTCCTGTGGGAATTCTGCATCACTGTCCATGTGTAGAATTCATAACCCCCTCAGATTTCTTTATTTCCCTGTAGAAAAATGAATATTAATGGGAAGCAAAGTGAAGCTGCAAGAGTGGTCATGCACCCCTCCATGGCAGCCTAAGCAAGTTGATTAGGGTGTCTGGAGCAGCTGGTTGAGACATGCATCTCTGTTGAGGGAAAGGGGGGTTAGCTTTCATGTGTGCGTACGTGTGTGAGAGAGACACATTCTGTCCCTCTCGCTTACTGTTGCAGCATGCTCAGCATGGAGGGGCAGAGTATTGGGATATTTCTAAGATGATGTCATGGAGCAGGTTCTGTCTTCTCAGACAGAATTTAGCAGCCTGCCTGCTTGCTGAATAGTTTCCATTGTCTTTGTGTGAATTTCCATAGGAATATAAAAACAGGTATAAAAGATTCAATGCTCCTTTACATTTCCAGTGTGATGTAAAGGACAGCATGGCCTTATAAATGTTTGTGGTGCTTTAGCAATTAGAACTGAACTGAATTTTGGACTGAAAAAAATCCTATTAACACATGTTCCCTGAACTATGTCACTGGAGATGGTCAGTAGCCAATATAAACTATGAGCTGATAACCCCAGGCTTCACTCATTGTTCAGTCACCTGTGATGTAACAGATAACATATGACAGCATATATTTGTTATCTAATAACTTGAAATAAAGGGTCACACCTAGCTATATTACTATGAGGCAAGAGGAGGTGGGGATTTTTTTTTTCCCCACTGTTCAGCACTCCCATTCCTTATCCATTGTATTGTAATTTAAATAAATTACTGAAATAATCATGCTGGTTTCAGTTTTATTGTGTTATTGTGACAAATAAAAGACAGAATTTTGCAGAATTTTTAATTATTGTATACAGAATTTTTAATTTTTGTCACAGAATTCCTCTAAGTATTAATAAAAATCAGTGTATCAGACCTTTAAAGCAAAAATGAAAGATAGTGACCTTACATGACCTTACATGATCTTTCCAGTTGCTACTTATGATTATAGTCTGTAGCTGGTTGAAATTTCACTTTTATTTGAGGGGCGGAGGGTGTTTAAAATAACCATTTTCAAAAAAAGAACAAAAATATGGAAAAATTACCAAAAATTTCAATTATTTTCTAAGGGTTCTTTTATTATAAATTTATTGAAATACATTTAAGATAATGATTTTAAATTTTTCAATTGCCACAAACTATGTTTTAGAATGATTCAAATATAAATTTAGATGAAATTTATATTAAAAGAAAAAAGTCAAAAATATTAGTACAACATAGAGGATATCGGTGAATTCTGAAAAATGGAAACCTCTTTTTTCATGAAATTGTTTCCCCAATTTTAACTTCATTAAAAATCAAATGTCACTTGAAGAAGTCAGCTATATCTTTTATCCGCTGTAATTCAACATAGTCTTCTTTCCATTGACTTCAGTGGAAATATACCAATTTATACTATCTGATAATTTGCACCCATATCCCTAAAGAAACATTGGATTAAACAGCAGGGAAAGATCTTTTCTTATATTAACTACCTCAAATTTGGCTCTGAGATACATCCATCAGTGTAGATCTGCTATAATGCCAGGTCAGTGGGCCAAAATCTATCCTTTTACTTAAATCACATGCAAGTTCATTCAAAGGGGTAGTGTAAATGAAGGGAAAATGTAACACAATAGACATACAATTGTGTAACAGAGCAGAATTTGGTCTCATTATACAGGCTGACTGTCTGGAGAGGAACACAGAAGCAGGGGCTTGTGGTCAAGGGAGCATTGACCTCCCCAGTCCAAATAACTCCCAGGATTGGGATCACTCAGGTTTTGAGGGTGCTGGACCAGGGAGGGCCAATCTGTAGTTTTACACTTCACAAAAGCTTTTAATATTGCCATGACAATTATTTCAGCATCTCCAGCTTCTTTTCCCTTATTTTCTCTGTTTTAAAATCTTTAGCCAGGTTGGCCAGCTGCAGAGAAAAGATTGTGTAAACACTCTAATTGGTGTGATCACATATTTTCTCCATTGTGAAGTGTGGCAGAAGTAATATTGACCGATCACTGCCAGCTGACGGCGAAATGTCAAGACGGGGTTGAAACAATGTACTTTGTAATGAACCAACTCTGAATACCAAGTCGAGCATGGGTAGCAGAAATTAAGTGAGAATGAAAAAGTATAAACACTTCTGATTAACAGCCAATAGCACCAGCTGGAACAGACAATACACTAGACCTGCTAGAGCAAAAGGGTCAGCTATGCTGGTGACAAGTTTGGTAATGCAACCTTGTTAATAGCAAACCTCATTTGCTCACAGTTTTATAGGCTGTTTCGCAGATATCAATTGCAAACTGATGTTAGTAGATGGAATTATATTTAGCTCTGATTCTCTGGCAACAAGGATTAAAAAAAAAAAAACCCACACACTGTTTCAGCAAGATCATCTTTCCACAGCAAAGCAGGCCTGATGAGATACAGCTGCCCAAATACCGTCAAAAACAACAACATTAAGAAAATACAAACAACTGTAAATCAAATTCCTGAATGAATGGCCACGTGAAGAGGTTATGAAAAATGTGGGAACTAAACATCTACCTCCTCCTGCATGCCCAATATAATATTGCATGAAATCTGGTTCTGCTGAAGTCAACGGAAATAGAGCTACCAACTGCAATTAATTTGAAGTTTCACTGACGTTGAAATGTCCTGTGTGTTAGCCAAAGGCTACAAAATTTACATATTTTCACATAATTTTTTCTTTAGATTTGACTGTGAGATTCTGACCATCTCTTACCATAACATATCATGCTGACCATTGTTTTCCCATTGTTCTCCCTCTCTTTCTCTATTCCTCTTCTGTTTCTTGCCTTAGACTGTTTGTACTGCACCAAGTACAAGTGTCCCTAGTCCATTAGTATAGCTCTTGGGTGCTATGGAACACAAATGATGACACCAGTGACAAAGTTTTAATTACCTTGAACTGACTTGAATAGAAGGCATTCAGAATGTCACAAGACCAGTGCCAAGGTCCTGACCCTGGAAACACAATGATATTGTTATATATTTAAACTAGTCCAAATAAACTCACGGAGTCAGATCCTCAACTAATGCAAATTAACATAACTCCATTCACTTCAAGCAATCTATGCTGATTTGCAGCAGCAGGGGATCTGACCTAGTCTATCCATACACGTGTTTGAATCTGGGCCCTCGCTCCGAATATATGTACTTTACCTTAGGCTAGCACACTTATTCTAAGGTTTGTCAGCCTCTGTGAAAGACAGCTTACATTGTCTAATATGTGCTTACTTGGTGTTGTATTGTCCCCCTTCAGTGGTGGGTAGGCCATGTAAATATGGAGGAGCCTGCTATAGTCTTGAATAAGAGATGGATCTTTCAGTTCAGATAGTAGAAGCTCTTGTATTAAGATCTAGAGGAGCGATTCCCAATGAGTACACAGAGGTCTTCTGAGGATGTATCAATTCATCTAGATATCTGCCTAGTTTAACAACAGGCTACATAAAAAGTATGAGGAAAGTCAGTACAAACTAAAATTTCTTACAAACAGCTGTTTATACTCTGCTCTGTATAGTGAAATGTAAGTATAATATTTATATTTCAGTTGATTCATTTTATAATTATATGGTAATAATGAGGAAGTAGACAATTTTTCAGTCACAGTCTGCTGTGACACTTTGGTATTTTTATATCTGATTTTGTAAGCAAGTCATTTTTAAGTGAGGTATAATTTGGGGGTACACAAGACAAATCAGGCTTGGGAAAGGAGTCCAGTAATCTAGGAAGGTTGAGAACCCTCATCTAGAAGTTCTAGGTTCAGTCTCCACTAAGCCCATGAAGTGGCATTGGCATTATATTAATTTTGCAGTTTCTTCTCATGAATAAACACACTGATGTGGCAGGAGAGATAATTGTTGTTTATTCTCACATAGAAGAAAGTATAGTTATGTCTTTTTCTAAAGTGTTGGATCATTAAAGGTTGAGGGTTAGCTCACTTTAGAATATATGGACGATAAAGATAACGACAACTATCGGGTCACCACAAATCACAGTTTATAACTAAAGGTTATTATTAAGGTAACAATAGGTCTTAAGAAAGAATTACTGGCAGTCTGAAGAAACAGAAGAATAAAAAACAATAGCTCAACACTAAGAAAGAGTTCTCTACCTGAGATCAGAGAAGTTCTTAATGGCAAAAATGGAAGCGATTCCTAAGGAAGATGGGTGAAGCATGATGACCAGAGAGAGACAGTATGGCCAAGCACTGAACCAGGACTCAGGAGACGTGGGTGCTTCTTCAAGCTCTACCAAAGACCTATGGGGTAACTTTAGGCAAATCACATTCTGCTCTCTGTGACCTAGCCATAGACTGGGAATAATAATAATAGTTGAACCAGCCCCTTCCAAAAGCATTTTGAGTTCTGTATACAAGGATTAGATATTTATATTGCATACTCAAAAACAGGTTAGACCAAAATATTTGTTGGATTGATTAAGGCCTGAAGCAGCAATTCCTGCATTTACCCAAGCTTGCAGTGCAATGGAATCCATCAGAACTATTGCATGGGTAAGGGTTCCCATATTAGGTCTTGACTAAGCAGTTCTGTAATATGCTGGGTGACCCAAGAATATTTTGTGGCCCTGTGAAGCATTTGATATGTCTGTTTTCCCAATATAGTACACCTGCAGAGTGTAGCATTTTTATACCCAACTTTCCCTTCACTTTGCAAAGATATGAATAATTACACAAAGTATAAAAATTGGATAGAGTCTTTTCTATCCCAGGTCACACATTCACCACCTATGCTCTATGCTAGAATTTTTTTTTTAATTGCTAGCTAATAGGAAAAAGTGCAATTTCTTGTAAAAAAAAATATGCGCTCTCATTATTCTCTAATGCAGAGATTCTCAAAGTAGGAATTGTGACCCTTCAGGGAGATGCAAGTTATTACCTCTGTGGGACTGACAATCCTGAGCAATCATTAAATTAACTCCCCCACACACCTAATTTTTAAGGATGAAACACACTCAGAGGCTTGCTATGTGAAAGGGGTCACCAGCACAAAAAGTTTGGAAAAATGCTGCTCTACTATCTCCATCAACTAGAAAGTGTTGTGGCTGAGTTAGGTCTTGGAATGGATAATGCAGAACTATTGTTAGAGAGAGACAGGGAGCAAGCACTAGATTTTGTTTCACTTACTGGAAAGTCCATTTCAGAGACAATCAGCCTAGACAACTGAGTATCCTCAACTTACTACAATACACAATAAGCAGTATCAGTAACAATAAAAAGCAACCAGCAGGTGTCAATAAGAAAACTTCCAGTTCCAAATGCAATAGTAATAGATAGTGACTCAAATGTCCTCCTGAGAGACATGCATCCTGATGTTAGTTTCTGCATAACTATAGTTCTTAATAAAAAGCAGACATGTAGTTGCACAAAAACTCTTTAGGAATACAGCCTGTAGCTCAGTAAAAAAAACCCCCATAATCTCTTGAGAGCAACGTCTTAGATCCCAAAGCTGATTTTTGTGTCTGAATGGTGGCAACTATAAAACTAGAAGCTTGTTTGCTCTTACAAGCCTGTCAAGAGTGTTTGAGAAGAGTAGGAAGATATTCATTTTGTTTTAACAGTTCTGGTCGAAAAAAATCCTCATAAATGACTCCATATATAAAATGGTTTGTTTGAGAAGAACACACACACACACACACACACACACACACACACAGAGCCATTATTTCGAATTAAATTTAATAGCATCTATACATGCAAACCACTATTTCGAAATTAATTCGAAATAGCAGAGTGCTTAATTCGAATTTGGTAAACCTCATTCTACGAGGAGTAACGCCAAATTCGAAATAGTTATTTCAAATTAAGTGCTGTGTAGACACTTAATTCGAAATAGGGGGCCTCCAGCTCTTCCCAGGGAGCCCTGGTGGACACTCTGGGCACAACCAGGAAACCTTACTCTCCTCTCCCCCAGCCCCGGAGCCATTAAAGGGGTAGACCCTGTCCACAGTGCCTGTGCCAGCTCCAAGCCTGCCAGCCCAGAGCCAGCAGTGGCCACCGGGGCCCCTGACCTAGCGGCCCCAAAACATGAGCCAGCAAGCCACTGGCAGCCAGCCCTCCACCACTCTCCAGGAGCAGTCTGCCAGCTCCCAGGAGCCTGACAGGGGCTGGAGAAGGCAGGCGCCTTCCTTGTCCAGGGTGGATATAATGGACCTTATTCAGGTTTGGGGGGGATGCCCTCAATGTCCATGATCTCCGCAGTAGACGGAGGAATGCAGCTGTCTATGGCAGGATAGCTGCCAGCCTGGCCACCAAAGGCCACATGAGAACCCAGGAGCAGGTTTGCATGAAAATCAAGTTGGTCCGGCGAGATCCCCAACCCTGGGCCCTGAGCTTCCCCTCCCCCTTCTTCCCCTTGCTTCCCCCTTCCAGCTCCCTCCTCCCAGGTTTCCCCCTCCCCTCTCCAACCCTCTCTCTTCCCCTCTCCCACCTCCTTTTCCCAGGCTCCCCAGAGGTTCATCCCCCCCCCCCCCCAGTTTTGTTCAATAAACCCAGTTTCTATTTTTGAACATACGTGTCTTTTATTTGACATCAGGAAGGGGGGCTAGGGAGGGGTAAGTGGAAGGACGTGAAGGATGAATGGGGCACGAGCCCCCGGTCGGGAGGACTGGGGTGGCTCTGAGGGCTCCTCGGGGTGGACACTCTCCCACAGGGCCTCCTGGATCCTGACAGCCCCCCGATGGACCCCCCGGATGGCAGCCTGCAGCAAGTGCAGCCGGGCTGATGGCAACAACCCCATGAGACACACCGGCGTGCCCAGGGACAGCTCTGGCTCCATGTGGCCTAGTGCTGTGGTGTCCCGAGTGTGGGCACTAGGGGCACTCCAAGACAGGACTGCTTTGCTGTCCCTCATTGAGGTAGACAAGCAAGCAGGGAACCCTGAGAACTGTCTGTCCGGGGTGGGGGTAGGGTCCTTTTAAACATGGAGCTCAGTTAGTGTGTGGGGCTGCTGCCTGAGGCTGAGTCCTAACCCGATGCCCTGCCGGCACTGGTGCTGGCCAGCCTTAACTTCGGTCCAGGGTCCACTCAGTGTGGATGCACTATTTCGAAATAGGCTTTGTGTGTAGATGCGTTAATTCGAATTAACTTAATTCAAAATAGTTAATTTGAATTAACTTAACTCGAATTAACACTGTAGTGTAGACGTACCCTTACATACTACCTTCCATCAGGGAAAATTCTGCTCTACAGTTTTCAAGTTTGATTTAAATGACCTGGGCATAAATTGGGAGTCACTATTCTGTACTCAGTGGAGTGACACTGATATAAAACCCATGAAAATTTCTGCAACCTAAGGCCCACAATTCTCCCACCACTGGAATGTAGTTTATAGAGAAGAATGTGCCTAATGATTTACCAGGGACAACACCACTATACAAGAATTGAGAAGAAGTGAAAAAAATAACTGGGCTGATTCTGATTGTATCAGACTGACAAATCAGACCCAGCCTGCCCAACTGAAATTATTGGTGAAATTTTCTGGGTCCCCTAGAATGAAATTAAATAAGTACGTAGGTCAAGACGCCATAATTGACTAAGAGTAAAAACAATGAGTCCAAATTTACTTGGGCATAAGCTTTTGTGGGCTGGGACCTACTTCACATTTGACAGAGGGCTTCAGCCTATGAAATCTTATGCCCAAATAAATTTGCTAGTCTTTAAGGTGCCACAGAGCTCTTAATTATTTTCAACAAAACAATGAACATGGCTAATTTGTAACAAAAAGTAAGGATTAGGAAACAAAAATGTACATTAATTAGCCTTAGGATGATCTAATTGTTAAGGCACTGGAAAAGGGGTCTGATTTTCTTCCCACGTAAGTAAATTAAATAAAAAGCATTTATTCATGACAGCACACACAAAAATTGAAAGATGACTTGATCCATTGCTAATTTTGAACACTATCAGCTGACCTCCCAGAAATCTGTTGTTCATCATTTATCCACCTCCTTACTGGTCATCTCTGGCTACAAAGACCCAACATCATTCCTTTCATTTAACTTTATTTAGGTTATGCCCATTTCTATGCCTGATGTGACAAAAGTATATAAATTTGTGCCTGTTGATTTCTGCCAGCTGAGTTTGTCTCTCTTCAATTTCTAGCATAACCATTAATCTTTCCTGTCCAGGAGATGTACAAGAATCCTTGTGGAAAAAATGAAGTTTTTCCATGAATGGTATCTCTGTATTTTTTGAGATGTCACTATTTTCCAAACTTTTTTATGAGGTGCCATGACTAAGAAAGCCGTTCCTAGACTATTTCTGAATTCTTTGGAATAGCCTCCTTGTTTAGATATATATGATCCCAGATTAATTCAATTGATCTATTGCCTCCACAGTTTGACAGTTGACCATGATGCTTTTTGTTAACTGTGTCAGTGTGCATTCATGTTGTTTTCACCTCATTCAGGGATGATCCATATTCTCCACCAGCTGTTTTCACAGGCTCCAACACGTATGGCATTGCATCAGTGGTTGTCACAAAGCTTGCAGTGGTGGTACGTGGAGGAGGAGGGAACATGTCGGGGTCACGTGCCTCCCCAAATTTGTGTGTTGGCTTGTATGAGTATGCTTAGGTGGATTGTGCAGGCTCAGTAACACTGCAAAAGGCAGTTGTCCTTCCTCTGCAACCCTTCTACCCCACTATCAACAGGCATTGAACAGAGTGTCATCAAACAATCAAAAGTGGCCAAAAACGTCCACCAGTAAAAACCCTACCTCCATGCACCCTACCCCCATGTCCAAGGTTGTCTCATAATTAATTTCACGTACATTCTTGGAGGCCGAATACACCCTTGTCTTGCATCCTATCCAGTGGAAAGCCACTTTCTATCTCCTGATGCTGTCCATATTGTTTGTTGTTAACAGTAGAACCTCACAATGAGTTCAATGAGATACTTTGGAATCCCGATGAAGGCCATTAACCTCCAAATATGGTTGTGTGGGAGGATACGGAATGCTTTTGGATAGTCAGTGAAACATGCTCAAAAGGTGACTAAACTCCCTGCATTTTTCAATTATATGACACATATTCACAATTTCATCATGAATCTATCATGTAACCCCTGAACTGCTTTAATGCCAAATGCTAAAGGGGTTACAAGAATACCGATTTTAGTATGGACATTCTGGTTTACCAAGAACATCATGTGAGGTCTGAAATTATGACTACTATGACCCCAGCTTTCAATTCCAATGTGAAATGCATGTGGTGATACTATCTAAAAAAAGAGTTTAGTTCTACGGAAAATATGTTCTTAGAGTCTGTATCGTATCGCAGCTGAGCTAGAGAAAAAGGTTGGCATGTAAATTAAGTATTGTATGTTAACACAAGGGTAGCCTGTTTGCCTACAAAGTCAACAAGGAAGAGTACACAGCAGATGAGAGAACGTTATATTGAGATAACCTTTAAAAGGTTTGCTGAACTGTATTTGGGAAACAGAGGAGACTGTCCCTATCATCATGCTCCTAGGAAATAAACAGGCAGTAATTTATACTCATGAAAATGGGAATATAATCAGTCTTGTTTTGAACGTAGTAGAGGATATTTGGGATCAGAAACATTTTTAGATGGGAGGTTAGCTTGTTAGATTCTAGGAAGCTTGCTATGATTTTCTTTTATGCACCGCTTTTGTTTCTGATATCCTCTCTCACTACCTCTTGAATCTTTGATAATAAACTTATGGTAGTTTTCACTGTAAATATAGCCTAATCTTGTCTCATTAAGCAAACAGCTGATCCTGAGCTGAATCAGGTGAGCTGGGATATACACTGTTCCCCTTGGGACTGCAGACGGGGTACTTCTGTAAGCTTTTGATGGAGAAAAGTTGGACACTACAGGGGAATGCTTTGAAGCAAATTGGGACTGCAGTACACAGATTGTTAGCATGCCTGACAAAATAAGGGCTGGCATATCCCAGTGATGAGGGATTACATGTCTAAACAGGCAGATGACATCAGGGAGCTGATATACACAACCATAAACAACTCTCCTTCATGCTAGAGGCAGGAGGGTAACCAAGATGACTCACTGTCCTGGGTACCAAGCAAACCATCACACCTTAATCCTCTCTGACACCATCTTGCTTATGGATTAAGTAGAGCAGAACTTTGTGTGCATACGTGCAATATCAGGAAGATAATATATTGTTACTGCACTCTTGGGTCTCTTTTTTTTTTTGCTAAGGGCAGAAAGATTCCTTTCATCCAGCCATCCAGCCCATTTCTACTCATCCATCCATTACTGCAAATTTTCCACACGAGATCTATACCACAGTCACCAATCACTTTTAACAATTCTGCCACTGTCATCTGCTCTTGGTGCTTTCCTACGCTCCATTTTCACAACAATTCCTCTCACAAGATTAATGGCTCCAACACCATATTCACCTTTCTGTTGTCCAGTATTGTAAGTGGCTCTAATGAGGTATATAGATTACTGTATCAGCTTCTCTACTGCTATCCTACAATCATGATAATTTATTATGCACGAGAAAGGGGGAAACTTTTTGGTAGAGGCCTGACAATTGTGAACATACATTTTGTATTAGGGCTCTATAATTCTTAAATTCTTCTGATGTTTTGATGTATTCACTCCTGACTCTCGTCTGCCTTTGAATCTCTCTGCTCAGTTCTGTGCACTCATTTAAATTCTCCAGCTATTGTGCATTTTTTGCACATTCAAATTCGTTCTTGGCTAGCTATGGTGCAGTTCCATGCAGACATTTTACGTGTGCTTTTGAAGTTTAAGAATGATAGCTCAATTTTTATTTTATTATAAAATTCATTTGGGCTGTCCTCCACTTTCACGAGTGACAATGTCTCAAACTGATGAAACTATTATGGTGCTACATCAGATCTTAGAAGTGCAGTGCAAGTTTGCACCAAGGGAAAAAATGACTTGAACCTTTGATAAACAAATCATTAGAGTAGGAACATGGAATGTGAAGAGTATGCATGGAGGAAGTGTACCACTGTGATCAAAGAATTTGAAAATATAAGAGGAAATGTGTGTAATCTAAAAGGCATGATGGACAAGTAAGGGTAATTTCATTATGCTGGATGGATATGAAGTGTACTACTCATGTAACCCAAAAAATGAGAGAATATGGAAGTCTAATTTATCTTACCTAAGGACACATCAAATTGTGTACATGGATATAACCCAACCAGCAACAGAACCATAACAATTTGCCTTTCTGGAAAGCCTGTTGATATGTCCATCATCAGGTTTATGCTCCTACAGACAGCTGATAATTATATAATTAAAGAAAAAAGTGACCATACTGGGTCATAACAATGGACATCTAGCAAAGCAGAGTAGAACCACAGTTATAAACACCACAAGAATGGCGGTTGCTTGTAACTCTGAACAAAATATTCTGGTTGTTCTTTCAAAAGTTTGCAACTGAACATTGACAACGAAGCTTTGAAACTTTACTCTGAAAAAGAGAAATGCTTTTAATAATCTTAATTTAAATGAAGCACAGAAACCAGTTCCTTACCATGTCAAATCTTTTTTTAATTTTCCTCTTTTAAAGTATTTTATGTTTAATAAAGAATAGAGAATGTGTGTGTCTATTCAATTGTGTATTTCCTGTTCCAAAAGGGGTACGTGACTGACTCGTCAGTTCATAACTCTGGTGTTTATAACACTGAGCTTCTACTATATCCCATCTTGGGACAGTGGCCAAGTCTATGTGCCTCAGAAAGAATGACCAGAATTGGCAGATACTGAGTGATCCATCTCATCTCCCATTTCTAGTTTCTGGCAGTCAGAGACGAGGGACACACTGAGGATGGGGTTGCATACCTGACCATCTATACCACAGATCATCTATACCACAGACCATCTATACCACAGGCTAATAGATGTTCATTGACCTATCCTTTATTAACTTAATTCATTCTTTTTTGAACCATGTTATAGATTTGGCCTCCACAATATCCCCTGACAATGAGTTCTACAAGTTGACTGCACATTTTGTGAAGAGATCTATGAATAGCTTGAAGGAACACTCATTAAATACCAAGCAAAGATATCACCATTGTAATTGAGGACTTCAGTGTGAAAGTTGGAAATGTAAGCTCACAAAGAAATAATTGGAAAATATAGTTTAGATTTACATTGTGAGAAAGAAAAGTGTTTATTTAACTTCTGCTGTTCTAATTACCAATAGCTTTTTTTACTAACATCCTATGTTTATATACATAGCGGTCAAACAGCAGCACAACAAAGAAACAAAATATACCATGTAATGATAAAACAAAACTCAAGCTTGAGGATACACTGAAAAAAGACTTTCCCAACTAAAGATAGCAGGTAGACCATTAGCTGTTAACGTAAAATATAAAATTAAAACTTAAAAAGTTAAGACATTTAGCAGGCTCAGCACTTGTCCAGAATCAAACTGTGACTTCTTCCCATTTAGTCAAGGGTAACTCCTGAATAGGTCCATTGTAGTCACTGGAGTTTCTTTGATGTAAATACAGAGATCTGGGTTTGAATCGCCCCTTTGCCACAGACTCATTTTATTGCTCTATCCCTTACTTTAACATCTTCATCTATTTAGATTATAAACTCTTCATGGTAGGGAATATCTCCTACTGTGAATTATATGGCACCTAGCATAATGGACTCTCAATCTCATTTAAGTCTCTATACGATCATAACACAAGTAATAATTATGACTAATTATACTATAATATACTTCTTTATTTTATAAGGTTGTTGTGGGGATATAATTACAGGTTGTAATTCACTGTTCCAGAACCCACAGAACCTGACCAGTCCTGAACCAGGGAATCTGCCAGACCAAGGGAGGTGAGTGCTGGCCCCTTTTCTGTTACCGGATGTGCAATTTCATTCTGGTAGCAGCGGAAGGGCTCACAGTGGCTGAGCAGGACCTGGGGGGAGCACTCTGAGGAAAGGCAGGCTGGCTGCGGAGCCCCATCACCAAGGGTAAGAAGCATAGCCCCATGGAAGCACACCAAGCCCTGTGCCTGCTGTGCTGTACTCTCACCCCCCCACCGATGGCTGCAGAACTGCCTTCCTGGTTCCTGGCTGTGGGGCTCCACTACCATCCTGGCTTTTCTCCTGAGTATCCCTGTCCCCACTACGCCCCCTCCCTGAACTCTGAAAGCTCTGAGAGGTGGGAGGAGGAGTTGCTAGGCATGGGGCCCAGCTTCCCCCTCTCAGTGTGCCAAAAGGAATGAAAACTATTATTAATATATTAACCCTTCTATTTTGAAAGCAAAAAATGTAGTGCTGCTCAATTTTTCCTTGGAGTTGCAGCCTTATGATTAATTTGGGGTGCAAAATGCACTTCATTACCAAAGAATGAACCTATTATTAGTGACACAAAAAGAGATTAAAAATTTTAAGATGTTTGTTGTGACACACAGACTTTATGAATTTTATTATACCACAGTCGATAAAAGCAACATGATAGAACTAGAAAAAAACCCCAGCAGAGTCTACATTAGTAGACTCATGAATACGTGGGACTCTGGGTTCTCCGTAAAGTGAGATTAAACATTTAGACAGTCACAATTCTGCTCTCCCAAGATTCTGCTGAGGGTTGGGTTTGTGTCCCTGTTAATGCATCCATTCCTTATACCTATTTCAAGACCATATATAATGGAGTCTTTGCCTGTGTCCCATGTATATTATGACTGCCACCCATTTTAGGAGTTCTGACAACAGTTTTAAGCATTTGTACAGAGAAGCTCCTAACTGTGCAATGTTAAGTAAGTTCGGCTAAATAAAGCTTCAGAAGTCTAGACAGCTTCTCTCAGGATATCGACTACAAAGTCTTCTCACCCAAGGTTACCTACTAACATTAACTTTTATTAGGCCTAATGTGGCCTTGTGCTATTACCATCATTAGGTCCTGAACTAAATACCAGCATTCAGGCTAACCGCAATGCTCATTATAAACAAAAATATTTAAGTTTCTTTGCTTATTCTTACTTGCGTTATAGTTTTAGTTTCATTTGCTCTAACTACCCTAAGTATCGAAACACTAAGATATAAATGATTATCTGAACCCAGGTCATGGGTCAAAGAACAGAGTTGTGCAGGTTCAATCAAATCCAATATTTCAAGGAGAAACTCCGATGAAACTGCTGAATGTCACTTGAGTCTGGTTTTGAAGTCTTTTAAAGATGAGCAGTCCTTATTGTTTTGATTGAAAATAACACATCAACTGAGGCTGGTTTGAAGTGTGGCACAGGTTTGTACAAAAGATTTGTGAGCTTTAAAGAGTCTTTTGATTAACACAGTGTTCACTACCACTTTGTAACAAAACTAGAGACTGAACTGAAATGAAGATCACAGAATCAAGCCCATTCAAACATACATAGTGATTGAAATCTGGACGCAATTCAGACTCAATACATAATGTCACTGGGTGATTTTGGTACATAGTCCTTCTCATTGTAAGTAAATCATATCACATACATTAGTCTAGATCTGAAGATCCCTGAACCACGAGCTAGTCAAACTCTAGATCTGAATTTTGAACCCATCTGGAAATGGGGAGCTGAAAGCAGGCAAGTTCAATATCAAAGTTATAAATACTTTTTGCACAGCTCTACATGGCATCCCTCTTTCCCTGCTCCCAATGCTGCTTTATACATGACACAAAAGGAATGAGAAGCCAGAAAAGGTCTTTAATTTTGGTAAACGAATTGCAATGCCTGGTCGCCAAGGCTCCAATTTCCCCTCTAAGAGATTCAGCAGACTTCTATTTTGTTCTTCCATATATGGCACTATGCAAATATTATGAAAGAATTTAACTCAACATATGAGCTCCTAATGCTTTCTCTGTCTTCTCTAAGATAGTCTTTAATTAGTCAATAATTGCTTGAAGGCTCCAATTGATTGGCATTATAAACACAGGAAAATGAAAATGGTCTTTTTATTTCAGAGCTGTATTTAAGATTTAGTAAAATGTTAGCAGCATATCATTAAGCAGAACAGAGCAAAGCAGCCTACAAAGCATGTTTAAGAAGCATGACTAAACACTACACTATTCTGCTTTACTTTTCAGATTAGGCTAGTGACAAGAAATAAAATGAGGATTATGCATGTGCCATCCTAGAAGACACCAAAATACAATATTCTGCATTGTCTTACTTATAAATAACCTCTCTCTTCAGGGGTATTTGACAAACAGCTGCAAAAGCTCAGCAGGTTTTTTTTAAATGTCATTTCTGCTGAGATTGATGCTTTCTTTAGCTCCAGGATGCTATGTGTTCATTTTATAGAAGGCAGAAATAGGTTTCATCTGTGTTTCTGTGGATTTCATTCATCTGTTGTCAGAGTCTAATGAAAAACTGTTTAGGCTGCTGTTTCATGAGAAGTCAGCCCATATCCATTTCCAAAACCTTCCCTCTTTTTAAGCCTATTTTGAGAAAAGAATTATTGGTTTCTATAACTGGTGTTCTTCGAGAAGTGTTGCTCATGTCCAAGTTAGGTGTGGGTGCTCACCACATGCACCAATGCTGGAAGTTCTTTTCCTTCAGCAGTATCTGTTGAGGACCAGCTCAGGCATCCCTTGTCACTGTGCCCTTGTTAGTATGCTCAGCTCTGTCTCTGGGCTCAGTTCTGTAACACTGCTGGATGAAGTCCTACCCTGTTCTAGAGCGTTCGCCCAGGACTTTCTCCCTGGAGACATTGTCTTCATTACTTCTCAGTGCCCTAACTTTCCAGCCAGGTCATTCCCCTTTTGGGGTGCACCAGATAGATATGTCTACCCTGAACAGCTTCTTTACCCCATCCCTGAGCGCGCAAATTCCAGCCCTTAGCTTGAGTTTCTAAATGCAGCTTCTCCCTTTCTCAGGGTGTAGGCCACTTCTACAATGGCTGGTGGAGGAGCCTATGCTTGCCCATTACTACATGCCCCTACTCAAGGAGCTGATGAACAGTACTCAAGCACTGTTCTCTTTAACTCCTTCAGTTAGCTGCTACAGTTTTCCTTGGGCTTCTTCCCACTGGTCTCTTTCCTTTCACTCCAGACCTTAGGGTTATAGTTCTCACATTCTTGCAGAAAGGAAAGTGCAGCCAGAACTCAAAGTCTAGTTACCTCTCAGGCTCCTGTGGCCAAAGAGCATCCTGCCCTTGCTGCTCATGTCCCACCAGCAACTGACCTGCTAAACCCCTGTAGCTGCTTTTAACTCAGCTTGCTGGACTCGGATTGGCTGCTTCTTGTGAGGCCACTAGAAAGATCTGGAGGACCAACCTTTTCAGCTTTTCTCCTGTGGTGGGGTGCAGTAGGAACTTGGGGTCTCCAGCAGGGGACCTCAGAGGACATGGTGCACCCTGTCACAGGATGGAATACATATGCAAGGTTTATTCCCCACTAAACAGGTGTAAGCAAGACTATGGCCAGGTCTGCATTAGACCTGGAAGGTCAGCTTAAGGCATGCAACTCTATCTACACAGAATACATAGCTGGAGTTGGCTTACCTTAAGGTAAGCTTGGTGGTGTCCCCACAGCAAGAGGCCGACAGGAGCAAACACTCCCATCATCTTCCCTTACTTATCACGACTGAGAGGAATACAGGTGCCGGCCAGAGCTGCCCCCAGCATTAGATTTACAGGTCTTAACTGGACCCGCTAAATCTAATGCCAGAAGATCAACCTCTGGCACAGTGAGTGAAGACATGCCCAAAGGGTTTATCTATTCTTAAAATATTGCAGCTATTGTGCTACTGCAGCACCTCAAGGTAGACACTATCTATGCTAATGCCAGGACTTCTCCCATCAGGGTAGGGGATTCTCCCCCTTCTTCTCCTCCCCGAGAGGCTGCAGTGAGGTCAATGGCAGAGTTAACGTAGACTGATCTAATCCTTGGTGTAGCCAGCACTAACTGCATCATTCCGTGGTGTCACTGTTTCGCTCCCCACAAGCAAAGTAGTTATGGCAACCTAGTTTCCTAATGTGAGCTTACTGTGATCTCTCTCTCTCTCTCTGTCACACATACACAATGGAGGTGAAGTTACTACTGTGAAGAAAAAGTGGCACACAGAGAAGTGCTTGTTTCAAAGTAAAGGAAATGGAAAAATGCTTTTTCTCTCTAGGTTAACAATTCAAGTCTGGACAGGGCAATAGTGCCCAAAAGACATTTTCACATGATGACTCTTTGGTGGAATGGGTTGGTGTTGGATGGCACCATAGTGCCTAATGGATGGACATACCTATAACACAACCATAAGCACCTTAGATGTCAATTTGTTAGTAAGCAGACCACAGAAAGACTGGGCATGAAAACTAATTTACTTTCTCAGTGGTTGTCCTTCTACAGGCACAACGAGGGAGCAAAGTGGATAAAACTGTGTTTGCTGCAACCCAATTGTTACAGGTCTGTGAATACATATAGCATTTTAGTCTCCAAGGCTGTCAGGTGGGACACCTTTAACAAAGCTCTCAAATTCACTGCACACAATTAGCAATACAATAAAATGTCCATTATTGCTCTGTTTATGTTAGTATTTCACAAATACTAGGGATAGAGGGATAGCTAGACATTTTTAGAGTAAATCAGAAACCCCCTTTTGATATTTTCCTGCGTACTTCCCACCTGATCAGTGTTTTCTAATTAAATTATTCTAAGCAAGCTGACTTGTAATAACTGCAGTTTTGTTCGCTAAAGGTACATCTGCACAGCAGCGCTATTTTGGGATAATGTCCATTGTCCTGCGATAGCGTTCCATGTGTCTTAACGGCACTCCTGTTATTTCAAAATACTTTCAAAACAATGGGTTTCTTATTCCAGCCTCCTGTAAACCTTGTTGCACAAAGGATTAAGGAAGATGCCGGAATAGCAATTTATTTTGAAATTAGCACTGTGTAGACAGCACCAAATTTTGAAATAAGCTACGCAATTTGCATAAATCATAAGAACACAAGAACATAAGAATGGCCGTACTGGGTCAGACCAAAGGTCCATCTAGCTCAGTAGCCTGTCTGCTGACAGTGGCCAGCGCCAAGTGCCCCAGAGGGGGTGAACCGAAGACCATGATCAAGCGATTTGTCTCCTGCCATCCCTCTCCAGCCTCTGACAAACAGAGGCCAGGGACACCATTCCTACCCCCTGGCTAATAGCCTTTCATGTACCTAACCTCCACGAATTTATCTAGCTTCTCTTTAAACTCTGTTCTAGTTCTAGCCTTCACTGCCTCTTCTGGCAAGGAGTTCCACAGGTTGACTATGCGCTGTGTGAAGAACTTTCACTTATTAGTTTTAAACCTGCTACCCATTAATTTCATTTGATGTCCTCTAGTCCTTATATTATGGGAACTAATGAAGAACTTTTCTTTATTCACCCTCTCCACACCACTCATGATTTTATAGACCTCTATCATATCCCCCCTCAGTCTCCTCTTTTCCAAACTGAAAAGTCCCAGTCGCTTTAGCCTCGCTTCATATGGGACCTGTTCCAAACCCTTAATCATTTTAGTTGCCCTTTTCTGAACCCTTTCCAAGGCCAAAATATCTTTTTTGAGGTGAGGAGACCACATCTCTACACAGTATTCAAGATGTGGACGTACCATAGTTTTATACAGGGGCAGTAAGATATTCTGGGTCTTATTTTCTATCCCTTTCTTAATAATTACTAACATTCTATTTGCCTTTTTGACCGCTGCAGCACACTGTGTGGACGTTTTCAGAGAACTATCCACGATAACTCCAAGATCTCTTTCCTGATTTGTTGTAGCCAAATTAGCCCCCATCATACTATAGTTGTACTGTATAGTATACTGTATAGTTGGGGTTATTTTTTCCAATGTGCATTACTTCACATTTATCCACATTAAACTTCATTTGCCATTTTGTTGCCCAATCACTTAGTTTTGTGAGATCTTTTTGAAGTTCTTCACAGTCTGCTTCTGTCTTGACTATCTTGAACAGTTTAGTATCATCCGCAAACTTTACTATCTCACTGCTTGCCCCTTTCTCTAGATCATTTATGAATAAGTTGGATAGGATTGGTCCCAGGACTGACCCTCGGGGGACATCACTAGTTACCCCTCTCCAGTCTGAAAATTTACAATTTACTCCTACCCTTGGTTTCCTGTCTTTTAACCAGTTCTCAATCCATGAAAGGACCTTCCCTCTTATCCCATGACAATATAATTTACACAAGAGCCTTTGGTGAGGGACTTTGTCAAAGGCTTTCTGAAAATCTCTGTACACTATATCTACTGGATCCCCCTTGTCTGCATGTTTGTTGACCCCTTCAAAGAACTCTAATAGATTAGTAAGACATTATTTCCCGTTACAGAAACCATGTTGACTTTTGCCCAACAAATTATGTTCTTCTACATATCTAACAATTTTATTCTTAACTATTGTTTCGACTAATTTGCCTGGTACCAACGTTAGACTTACCGGTCTGTAACTGCCCGGATCACCTCTAAAGCCCTTTTTAAATATTGGTGTCACGTTAGCTATCTTCCAGTCAGGAGGTACGGAAGCCGATTTAAAGGATAGATTACAAACCACAGTTAACAGTTCTGCAATTTCCCATTTGAGTTCTTTTAGAACCCTTGGGTGAATGCCATCTGGTCCTGGTGATTTGTTCACGTTAAGTTTTTCTATTTGTTCCAAAACCTCCTCTAATGACACTTCAATCCAGGACAGTTCCTCAGATTCATCTCCCACAAAGGATGGTGCAGATTTGGGAATCTCCCCAACATCCTCAGCCGTGAAGACTGATGCAAAGAAATCATTTAGCTTCTCCACAATGGCTTTATCGTCCTTGATTGCTCCTTTTGCATCTCGATTGTCTAGGGGACCCACTGTTTTTTTAGCAGGCTTCCTGCTTCTAATGTACTTAAAAAACATTTTGTTATTTCTTTTTGAGTTTTTGGCTAGCTGTTCCTCAAAATCTTTTTTTGCTTTTCTTATTACATTTTTATACTTAATTTGACAGGGTTTTTGTTCCTTTCTATTTATCTCACTGGGATTGGACTTCCATTTCTTGAAAGATGCCTTTTTGTCCCTTCCTGCTTCTTTTACATGGTGGTTAAGCCACGGTGACTCTTTTTCAGGTCTCTTACTATGTTTATTAATTTGGGGTATACATTTCAGTTGGGCCTCTATTATGGTGTCTTTAAAAAGTTTCCATGCAGCTTGCAGGGATTTGGCTCTCGTCACTGTGCCTGTTAATTTCTGTTTAACTAGCCTCCTCATTTTTGTGTAATTCCCCTTTTTGAAATTGAATGCCAGAGTCCTGGACTGCTGAGGTGTTCTTCCCACCACAGGAATGTTGAATGTTATTATATTATGGTCACTATTCCCACACGGTCCTGTAATAGTTACCTCCTGGACCTGATCCTGTGCTCCACTCAGGACTAAATCGAGAATTGCCTCTCCCCTTGTGGGTTCCTGTACCAACTGCTCCAAGAAGCAGTCATTTAAGCCATTGAGAAATTTTATCTCTGCATCTCCTCCTGAGGTGACATGTACCCAGTCAATATGGGGATAATTGAAATCCCCCATTATTATAGAGTTTTTTATTTTGGTAGCCTCTCTAATCTCCCTTAGCATTTCAATGTCACTATCACTGTCCTGGTCAGGTGGTTGATAATATATCCCTACTGCTATATTCTTATTATTGGAGCATGGAATTACTATCCATAGTGATTCTATTGAACATGTTATTCATTTAAGATTTTTATTTCATTTGATTCTACATTATCTTTCACATATAGTGCCACTCCGCCACCCACACGGCCTGTTCTATCCTTCTAATATATTTTATATCCTGGTATGATTGTGTCCCACAGATTTTCCTCATTTCACCAGGTTTCAGTGATGCCTATTATGTCAATCACCTCCTTTAATACAAGGTACTCTAGTTCACCTATCTTATTAGTCAAACTTCTAGCATTTGTGAAAAAGCACTTTAAAAATTTGCCACTGTTTATTTGTCTGCCCTTTCCTGATGTATTAGATTCCTTTGTATGTGGTTGTTTGTCTGCTCTGGCCCCTTGTTTGCCCTCTCCCCTCCTCTCTTTCTGACTACAGCCTTGAGAATCTCTATCAATGGATTCTCCTCTAAGAGAAGTCTCCATCCGATTTATGTGCTTCTCTGCACCCATCGGCTTTCCCCCATCTCCTAGTTTAAAATCTGCTCTATAGCCTTTTTAATGTTCAGTGCCAGCAGTCTCGTTCCACCCTGGTTTAGGTGGATCCCATCCTTCCTGTATAGGCTCCCCCTCTCCCAAAAGTGTCCCCAGTTCCTAATAAATCTAAACCCCTCCTCCCTACACCATCATCTCATCCACGCATTGAGACTCTGAAGCTCTGCCTGCCTACCTGGCCCTGCGCGCGGAACTGGAAGCATTTCTGAGAATGCTACCATAGAGGTCCTGGATTTCAGTCTCTTTCCTAGCAACCTAAATTTGGCCTCCAGGACGTCTCTCCTACCCTTTCCTACATCACTGGTACCTACATGTACCATGACCACCGGCTCCTCCCCAGCACTACACATAAGCCTATCTAGATGCCTCGAGAGATCCTCAACCTTCGCACCAGGCAGGCAAGTCTGTGATGGTTCTCCCAGTCATCACAAACCCAACTATCTATGTTTCTAATGATCGAATCACTCACTACTAACACCTGCCTCTTCCTAACAACTGGCGTTCCCTCCCACTCAGCGGTATCCCTAGTGTGAGAGGATACCGCAACATCCTCTGGAAGGAGGGTCCCAACTATCAAATGGTTTCCCTCAGCTCCCATTGAATGCTCTGTTCCCTTGAGACTTTCATCCTCCTTAAGAGCACTGGGGCTCTCAGACTGGAGGTGGGACAGTACTACAGTATCCCGGAAAGTATCATCAACATAGCTCTCTGCCTCCCTTAGCTCCTCCAGTTCAGCCACCCTGGCCTCCAAAGCCCAAACTCGGTCTCTGAGGGTCAGGAGCTCCTTGCAACGGGTGCACACGTAAGCCACCCGCCCACAGGGCCAGTAATAATACATGTTACACTCAATGCAATAAACAGGATAGCCCCCACTCTGCTGCTGGGCTTCTGTCTGCATTTTTTTTATGAATAAGTTTATAATTAAACTGGGCTTCTTTTTATGGTGTCGCTTATTTTGAGGTACAGGCTACTGTGTACCCTGACAGGCCTCCTCTCACAGAATCCCATTTTGGGCCAAGCCTAACCCCTCCCATTCCCACCTGACTAGAAGCCAGGAGGTGTGGTCAGGACTATAAAGCCCAGCCTGGGAGCTCAGTCTGGGCCCAGACGCCTGTTTGGCACTCCCTGCCTTGGGAGGCCGAGGTTTAGCCAGGACCACCAGGTGTGCTTGCCCAGGAGGACAGACCTGAACCCCCGTGCTGGCCTGCACCCAACCACTGGCCTGTACCATCAGTCATGACTGACCAGAGGGACCGGCCCCAACGCCTGCACAGGCCTGGCCCTGAGGACTGGTTGGGACCCCTGGACCTGCAAGGAGCTGAGGACTGGTCCGGACTGCCCGGAACCCAACTAGACCTGTCAACTCTCAAATCCCTGAGAGACCAGCCTGGAGCCCAGGTAAATGCTGGCGGGGGAGAAGGGAAGTGGCCCAGGGAATATTGACAACAATTAAATGCCCAGGTCAGCATGTTTCAGGCTGGAACCCCACTGACCCACCAGCAAATCGTGCTGCTGCTGTAAGGGCCCTGGGCTGAGATGCAGTGGAGTGGGTGGGCCTGCATCCCCCCTGCTACTCCTCTAGCGGGTGGCAGTCTCCCCCTCTCCGCCACCACAAATGAATTGCCTGCACCTCTCCTGAGCAAGGAGACAAACTATAGGCTACTGTTACCCCTGTTTGTTTGTTGCCCCACCCTGAACTAGGGCCAGGGCTCCTGAACTAACTGTCCCTGTTTTCTGCCCCGCCCTGACCTAGGGCCAGGGCACTTTACTGTGTTTGGTTGCTGCCCCACCTGAAACAAGGCCTGGGCTACTGAATTCCAGTTTACTAATGTTCTGGCTTGCTGCCCCACCCTGACCTAGGGCCAGGGCTTCTGAACTGTTCACCTGTTACCCACCCTGAACCAAGGCCAGGCCCTGACCTGTTTGCCTCTCACCCCGCCTTGAACCAAGGCCGGAGTTACTGGACTACTGATTGGCCTTGTTTTGTTGTTACCCCACCCGAGACCCAGGCTTGGACTACTGAGCTGCGGGGTTTTTTTTAGTGCCCACAGCAGTGGGGTTGAGTGGCCGCCCACTGACCCAGAGACAGAGGAGCCCCTCTGGAAGCCCTAACCGACTACACAGTGACATATATTATCACTTCGTAGATAAATTATTCTTGCTACAAGAATAACCACTTCTAGTACTTCTAGTACTTCATTTTGTGTGTATTTTGCTAAATGGAACCAAGTTAAGAGCCATGGATTGATTTAGCTCAACCCAGAAATATTCTGGTTTTTCTCTGATTTATTAGTATACTATGATCATCATAAAAAAGGGAAACATTGAATAACAGTTCCCTCCTTGAGATGCATCAGAAGCCAGAACAACATTGTATTTCAATTAAAGGAAAATATTGTTATCTTCTCATACTCAGCTATGTACTAATCGGTCATAAATATGTCTTTAAAGAGGCAACCACAGCTAAAATCAGACAGTGCTTTTGGAACAGCTAGTTTAAAAAAAAAACAACACACTTGGCACAAGCATCTTGGCAGCAGTGATTAATAAATGTAGACACATGGAGCTAGATCAATAATTAGTGTAAATTGGCATAGCTACACCACTTCATGCTAGTTGAGAATCTTGCTCAACTAATGTTTCTGTGCAAGTTTCTCTTATCTATTGAGCTACAGGAGGCATTTTTGAAGTATGCTTTACTAAGGAAATCAGGAGTAAATTATACTGAAAATCTGAAGAAACCAGAAAATGAAGTTCACTGGCTTTTATATATATGTCTGTTACACACACAGCCATATTTTCAGAGAATGGAAATCAGCATCACTCCATTGATTTCACTGATTTTAGAGGCACATTCGATTTACAAGAGCAAAGGATCTAACTTGATATGTATTTCATTCCACATTTATTTACTGCACATATATCTAATGATCCCATTGCTATACAGCCTGGCCATGTCGCATGTGTTTCATTGTAGTAGAGGAACTAAACCTAACCAGACCTTCCTGATTTTTTGTCTTCAAAAAACAATTGTCCCACTTATTTCCTGACTGGTTAGGAAAAGCATTCCCAATCTAAGAGTTTTAGATGCTACTATGTGCTGTTTTTATATGTGGACAGCATTCCTCAGAGCATCACTATCCTGGGTCATTGTTCTCTCTTGCAATTTTTTGTTGTATAAACATAATGTAAATGCTATGCAAGATTATCTGGATAAACAATCTGAGATATGAAGAAAAAACCCTCACACTGATATGAAGCTGTGCATGAGAAGGCTGGCTCATGCCAGACATCTAGATGACATGTTAATAATAAATATGGATGCATTAACTCATTGGTTTTTTAGATATGAATCAGGCTGCTGTAAAATTTTCATGGGAGATTGGATAGAAAAATGCCTTGCAAAATTACAAGAGGAATCATGTCCAGAGATTAAATTGTGAATGTCATTTAACACAGCAAGCTGCCTGTCAATGTGAGTTTTCTTGAGCAGGTTAAGTCCAGCCCTTGCCTAGAAGAGAAGTCCTACATTACAGGTGGGCCTTTTTCAAGAAACTGTTTCTTAATTAGAGGTTTTCTTGTTATCATATGAAAACATGACAGTTGGCTAGCATTAAAACATTATTCATTAATCTTCTATCTTTGAAGGCTTTTTCCAAGTCGCAGCATTAGGAAAATCAGGCAGCAGCATTTCAATAAAGTTTAATAGATTTAGGATTTGGGAAACAATGACCATGATTCATGTTTTAAATGGTAAGTTAATAGAACAAATGAATTTTGGAGATGGCTCTATCATTCTTTGAGAGGTTACTTCAAATGAATTCTATTGATATAGCTGCACTGCAAAATGACATTAAGGTTTAACCCTAAAAGGCAACTTTGATTTCCTAAATACATTTTCATAATTTCTTCCACCGAGCATACCCAAGGACCTATTTTCACAATTTGACAGACATTTTTGGATAATGGCAAGCATCCTAGATATTTCCCCTCCCTTCCCCCCCGTAATGAAGTCATCCCCCAGATAGTTGTAATGATAATGGAGATTTTAAAAGAAATGGAAGGTCAATTTGATAAATACAAAAGGAGGAAAGTGGTGTCACTTCAACTCAAGCTGAAGCAAGGCTATTACAGCTAATTGCTTGAAGGTAATGATAAAATATGGTCTTGTGGGTGAAGTGCAGGACTGGGACTTGGGAGAGCTGAATTTTCTTCACACCTCAGAGTTCCTGTCTAACCCTAGTTGAGTCACTTCGCCAGTCTTTGCCTCAGTTTCCCTAGCTGTAAAATAAAAATGCTATTTAATATTTACCACTGAATGGTCTTGTGATGCTCAGTTATAGCTAGATCATGGCATTTTGCTAGACTCCTGACTGTACTGAGAGCGTAGCGTCCCCAGTGTGCCTCAGGGGATAAGCTGATGTAGAAGTGGTTGGGTTCACAGTTCTGCCTCCTTCTTGCCATTTTTGGGAGCTATGCATCATCCCCAAGGGACACATCCTATTGCACCCCTCACCTCAGGGAGCATAACTATCACTGGCTCTTTCACAGGCAAACAGGGGATGAGGTTTTTATGACCTATAGCCTATGGGGAAAAGACCTTCCATACAATACTTTTCCATTTCTGCCTTTTAAGACAGATCTCAAAATATTTTACAAGCATTAACTCATTACACTTCTAAAGACACCCATTATAGCACACAGAGTGCCTTTTCTTCCAATCTGAGGTAATAATGACTTTATCGACGTATCAGAGCACTTCATCATCTTTAGTGTACCTATCTTTACAATGTTCTGCAAGCTCAAGAAGTAACACTTATCCCCATTTTACAGATGAGCAATTGAGGCAGAGAGAGTAAGGGACTTATCCAAGGTCACACATGAAGGTTGTCACAGAAGAAGAAACTGCACTCAGGATTCCAGCGAGCACCTTGCCCTGGGGGCAATTCTTCCTTCTCAATAGTATTTGCACAAAGTATTATTCAAACATTTATCCATAGATTTCAAATTTTTGTGCTTTTTCATTAAGCTGGTAACCTTCCAGATTTCCATAAGTGGCCTTTTTACCTTTCCCATGCATCTTTTTAACCAGGAGACCTCTTTACTGATTCTTTACTATATCTATATTTTAGGCCATTGCTGTTTTACATCTGTCAGCAGAAGCCTTGTACTGATTTCATGTATGAAGAGCATAATGTATAGGTTTTCACAAGAGGACTTCTAGATTATGGAACAGTCTGTGAAAGAGCACAAAGTGTAACACTCTCTTGCAGCAAGGCAAAAAGCACTTCTGAGAACAAAATGGCTGCTTAGCTTTGTGCCCGGGAAGAGGGCTTAGAAGCAAAAAAGTATAGAGAACACAGACAGATTCACAACTATAAAAACCACACCTGCGATGTATGTAAATATTATGTGCAAATGAAAAGCAAGGACACTGAAACAGAGGTACTAATGTCATGCCACAGCTGGTATAACTTATAAGCAGCAGAGCCAGGAGCAAAATGTCCACAGCCCACTATCAATCCTTAGTTAGTAGGCCACATTCCTCTTCAAACTTGTCCAGCTCTTGGAGGGTCTGTATTTTAAAAAAAAAAAATCACACTATATTATAAACAATTTTATTGAGACTGGGACAGTTTGGCAGACACACTCGTCAGTGAACTTTCTCATTTTTGTTTTCCAAGGGTTTATTTTGATCTTCTGCTTTTTGTGGTGTGGGATAGTTTACAAATATTATTCCAAGTCTCAAACTGTCCCCTAGGAAAGACAGCTAGAAGGCAGGCTTATTGTAAGATTCAGGCCTTTTTTCCTGGAAGTGAATTTGCACCGGAGGGCAGAGTGGAATTGGCAATATTGTAAAGCTGCAGGGGGAGCACACAGGTTTCCATTTACATGAGTTGTGCTCCAGCCACCAGGTCAACTGCTGCTCATTACTATAAGGTTGACTGCCTCCCCATTATGACTGTTAGCAGCACCACAAGTCTCTGCACATGCTCAGATTCTCATTTCTCTTTCCAAAGGAAGTTTCTAACATAAATGCCTGCTGGTAACTTTCTTACAACTGACAGCAAAATTTGTGACAAAAACTAGGCAACCTTCCAATACTGAGGGTGGGTGCGGGGCGAGGGGGGGAGGGGGGAGAAGAGTGGAGAAGGGTGAAGATACTCTGCTCTTTTCTGTGATGAGCCAGGGAGTTCAGTGTTCTTGTTTCATTGTTTTTTACCCTACATGAATTCTGAGCCACAATTACTCATTTGTGTGTGCACCAGTAACAAGCGTGGTTAAGTTGTAATTGATTGTCCTTACCTGCTTTGGATTACACAGTAGCTGCCTATCACAAAGATGATTAGTGCTGTTGTGTGGTCCTCTTTGAACTACAGAGTACAGACTGCTTTAAAGGCCTACAAAGAGGGTTAGTTTAGTTTAGGCAGTAAACATTAAATAAAAGACAGGTCTTTGTAAAGAGAAAGATGATGCGTGTAAGGCAGGGAAACAGACAATCCAGCTATCTATGGAAAATGCGAAGCCTTACTACTATAGTGTTACCTTGTCAAAGCAGTATCTGTGGCACTGAACAGATTGTCATTTTCTCTGTCCTTTGTTTTCTCGTTGCTTTGAAGATATAAAGCATTGTGCGAGGAGAACAGAGAGTCGAAGAGACTGTCTTCTGGCTAAGGCACAGGACTGGGAACCTGGATGCCTGATTCTATTTCTCCTTTTACCACAAACTTCCTTTGTCATCCCAGGTTGCTATTTTACCTCACTAATAAAATGGGGCTGTTTCCCTACATCTGGGTTCAGGTCCATGGGTTCATTCATTAATGCACATTAGATCACAGAGCACTTTAAGACAGGAAATGCTATTCAAGTGCTGAATATATGCTAAGGATTTTTAACAATTCTCTCAGCCTGAGCCAAAGGTTAGCTTTCTTTTTCTAAAATAAATTAAATTGTGAATGAATATGGGAAAAAAAAAAAACCCTTGCTCACACAGGGAAGATTTCCCCTAACATATCTGGGGTTATGCTTCTGAAACACATCCTTCAATTTTGCATCTTTCAAGCTGATCATCCTAATTTGAGTGCCCACATCTGTGCAATGCACTTTTGTTGGTCCTGAAACTCAGTCACAACACCTGAATATCATGAATAAAACAAATCATGGGATTTGTAAATATTGGATAAACCAAAATTATTTTCTCAAACATGGGTGCGCTATTTTGGCCATGCAAATGTAGAGAAAGGTTGGAAGCTGCTTGCATTGGCACTCCTAAATTTCACCTGAAAAATATATGCCTGCAAGTACAAATTTTAATTGCCTATGTACAGAGTAACATCTGCTGCAGAGGGATATACGAAAGCCCTCTACAACACTTTGTCCTTGGCAGGGCTTAGAGGCAGGGTACCCAGAAAGGCAGTCCCCCACAATCCCTGTATGCCACATAGATGGACTCTGCAACATCATCTAATAGACTAGAGCAGAGAGACCAGATCTGAAGGTTACAACAATGGATGTAAAGCTATATGCATCCAGTAGCAAAAACAACCTGATGCAGGCTACTGCTGCTATTGTAGCCTATGGACTGGTGTAGTTCTACTCAAGATACCTATAACCAAAGGCCACAGGTGAACACACACACACACACACACACACACACACACACACACACACACACACAAATGATTAATTTTATTTGGCACTCACAAACTTCATTCATACTTTGTGATCACAGTCACAAACAGACCGGCCTTTTAAAGATAAGGTATCCCAGGGAGAGCTCTCTTTCAAGCTGTCCAATAACCTGTGAAAACTCTGAAGCCACGAAGAGCTACTTTAATGTTATCTTCTTGAATGGTACCTTTAATGTTACTTTCAGCAGCAGCTGTGTTGGAAAATTTACTCATTATTGTAAAGTAAATTATAGACAAAGCTGTTGGGAAAAAATAGTTGCTAAGACAACACTAACAGTAACTCCAGACCTAGAGGCCACTTGTCTTTTTTTCTGTAATGGAAGATAATGCAAGAAAAATCATGGATGTCTTAGCCTTGGTTCAGTGATGCTAATGGGGAATTACTGAGAGCAAAATTATTCACTTAAAATACTTATTGGCATTTCTAAACCATTTTAGGTTAATGAAAAAATGAAAAGCAAAACAGGGAGGGAATTTAATTTACTTCTCACCTCTTTTATCACCCTCAGAATGGCCAGTAAAATCTTTCATTGTTAGTGTTTCACTTTCTGATTCTTATGCAAAGTGATTAGTTATTATTAGCTAAGCACCAACAACATGCTTTGTTCTCCTCAAGACAGATAAATAGAGAGAGTGAGGATCAAATGCGCAAATGGGAGTTGAACACCTAACTGTCACTGACGTTCAAAAGGAGATGGATATGAAAATTCTCTTTCTGCCTTTGAAATTCTACTCACAGTGAGATTATAACAAAGGGGTGAAATGGAGAAGTGAGCACCAACTGGAGAGCCCAGGGAAAGGGGTGAACTTCTGGCACTTTTACGGATTTATTTTAATTGTGTACTTCATCACTATTAACACAATATATATATAAAACGTCTTACTCAAAAGCTGTATTTGTTACCCTTCAAAGACTCATTTATGTTCAGTCAGCCTCTTATCACTATCTGTGCATTCACTTTGTTCAGATTGCCAGAATGGTAACTATACAATAGAAGTTTGACATGATCCCCAGTATAAAGCTGGCAGAATTTTCTCTATTAAAAGAATTTCCCATACTTTATTTTTACTCACAGCTAATGTTGCGGGAACTGTCCTTTTCCAAAAGCAAACTTTCACATATCTGGCTGAGAGGGCTAATTCTATTTTCAATGGATCCTTCCTTGAATCAGTAACTTCCTTTGGACTATAACCCAATAGAACGATTATGGGTTGGGTATTTTTAAAGAAAATCTTACTGAGCATCCCAGAAGAAGCAAGTCCTTAGCAGGAATTTTGAGGCATTAGAAGGTGGTCATTCCATGAACTAAATACTGGTTAGTGATCAAGCCAGCTGACAGGGAGCAAGGGGACAAATACCCCATGGCCCAGAAAGTCAAAAGGGCCCAGGGCTCCCAGTCACCACTGGCGTTACTATGGCAGCAGGGGTAGGTGGAGCCCCAGGCCCTTTAAATTGTCATCAGAGCCCCAGGCAGCACAGCCCAGATAGTGCTGAAGGGCTGGCAGGGAGGAGGGGAAGAGAGGCTACCCCCCCCCACCCCACACACACACCTTCCCTTTTGCCTGAGGCCCCACCTCTTCCAGAAGCATGGAGCTGCCCATGTCCAGGGGTCTGGCAATTCTGTCATCCCACCCATCTTTAGTGATGAGCAATGGAGCCTCAAGGCTGGTGGGGTGGGAATGATACAGTAAGAGACAAGTTCAAAGAGGTAGGCAGACAGAGCTATGATGGGCCCCTAACCATAATCGAAGGGAAAGCATTGGATGGATTCAAGAGAGTGCAGATTACATGGTTTAATCACAGACACGGTGACAGAGAGTGTACTGTAGCCACACAACTATTTGCGGTTCCCAAAGGAAGCCCATTACTAGAACAGAGGGGTTCACCTCGATTAACTTACTGGCATATGTGCCAGTAAAACTATTCAAATATAGGGAGGGGGGTGCATTGTCAGGAGATAGCAGCCCTTCAGTGATGTATTGTCTATCCTATTATGAGCTGCATCAGAGAGAGAGAGAAAAAAACATTAGTGTACCTCCTTGACAGCAAAGGACAAGGTGACTAACTATCTGTTTGTATATTTAAACACAGTAAATCATGACAGAAAAAAAAAAGCTACAGAGTTGTTTAGGTGAATTCATCCCCTACTCTCAGGACTTTAGGGTTTTGAAAGTTTTATAGCACTGAAATATTCTAAATCTAGGAAAGCATTGACTTGCTGGACTGAATTTATTTCTATGAGATTTCTTGTTATACCTAAATCTGTCCAGTTTTATAATTCACTCCCAGAAATTCTTGAACTCGCCTACATTTTGGATCTTGGTAACTACAGCTCTCCCTAACAATTTATGAAGACGGTTATAGTATTATGTTCAAATGGATGTTAAAGAAAAGAAAGTCTAGCTGAGAAGAATTACTAACTAAAATCTAAAATGACTTTGGAAAAAAAAAAAAAACTTACAGATGTTATGAATTTTATTGCAGACAACATGGTTTTATTTGAAGGGCTCAGTTTCACCTCTATTGTTTTTAGAGACAGTTTTGCCCCCACAAATAACCACATTTAAATGCCTCAACTTAATTATGGCCAAAAAAAATGTACTAGTTAAATTTATGTGCAAATGCATAATTAACATTATCCTCAAAATAAATCACAGGCTCCAAAATGTGACGCAGATATATGTGGGCATGAAACAACATATCACAGACAGAGACCCCCCCAAAAATAATCCAGTACTGAAAATAAGTCCATAAATGCCCCCAAATTACATGTTTCTATTTAAAATATACACACATATATATAGCTATGGTCTTAGTATACTTATCACTAGCTATAGTCTAGTTAACAACAGACTAAGTACATTTTTAAGGCTTCCAATCAGGAACGTGTTTTCCTATGGATTTATTAACGGAAGGGGTAGACAACATACCGGCCAAAACATACAGATATTAAGTAGATCAGTGACATACATTATTAAATTATGCCCTGGGGCAAAAGGATGAATCTTTAGATTATGGTAGTCAAGATGCTCCCTATGGGAGCATGACCCTTCACATGCCTTCCTGGAAGAGATCATACTGCTTCAATTGATCATCCCTAACTATCTGCTAATTGATAATGCATGCTGTATATAGTTAGCCTTTCTGTCATAACCTATAAAGTACAAAGAGTCATTCCCACAGAAAGCGCTCTGCATTGTTGTAATGGCAATTTAACCTATAGTCTCTTCCCACTTTTGTATAATGATCACCAGCACCAGCCCAACCAACTTTTGTAGATAATTTCGCTTTTGAATAACACTTTGTGCCTCTACATAACCTTGCACCTTTTAGTAACAGCAATGAATTTTGTTGGCAATCACCTCTGAGAGTTAGGAATGTATTAACTCCATATTGCATATTAGAAAATTGAACTCGAAAGGCTTGAGGTCCAAAAGCTAGACCCAGAGCCTCTCGTACAACCTGAGCAGAACACAGATTTTCTTTGCTTCTGGCCCTCTATTTTAACCTCAGGACTGTCCTTCCCTTCTTAATTACACAAAACTTCAGTGCACCCTAAGTTCACACCAGAGGCAATTATTTCTGGACACTTTGGGTGTGTCTAGATGACGTTTCTCTTTCAACAGAGGGATGTAAATTAGACACTTCGAAATTGCAAATGAAGCCGGGATTTGAATTTCCTGTGCTTCATTTGCATATTTGTGTCATGGCGCTCTTTCGAAAAAATGCTATTTTGAAAGTGAAACTGCAGTCTAGACGCAGGTCTTTTGAAAATAGAAGCCTTTTGAAAAAGATCCTGTAAACCTCATTTCTATTTTTGAAAGACCTGCGTCTAGACTGCAGTTTCACTTTCAAAATAGCGTTTTTTCGAAAGAGCGCTATGACACGAATATGCAAATGAAGCACAGGAAAATCAAATCCCATCTTCATTTGCAATTTTGAAGTGTCTAATTTACATCCTTCTGTCAATAGAGGGATGTAGTCTAGATGTACCCTTTGTGTATACATTACATGATTTCTAATTGGTAATACCATTAACAGCCTCCATGCACCAAATTCACTGTGGATTAGTCCCAAATTTGGAAATGTAGCAAAGTTTTCAGGTCACCAGCTGCCAAAAGCTCAGTAACCAAAGTAGGAAAGGACACTCTGCATCCTTGCCTTTCCAATAGTGTCTAGTTATTACTGCACACCTTCCCCAAAAGCAGAAAGAAGCCTTCAAATAAACTTATCCTAACTTTGAGAGGAAGCTTTATTCAGTGAAAAGCAACATAGGGTCAAGACCAGGGGCAGGCAAAAACCTCTCAGTGGGCTGATTCTGGCCCACTTAGGGCTTTGATCTGGCCCACGAGGCAGTTCCAGGCCCCATCCCCTAGCATGTTGCCTTGGAGTGGGAGAGGGGCATGAGCCCTTCTAACTGCTTCTATTTAAAGGGCTGGCGACTCATTGCCTAGCAGCTGCGGGGAACACGAGAGTCCTTTAAATAGAAACAGTTGAAAGGGCATGCAGCTCCCCGCGCCTCTAGCACATTGCCAGAGACACACAATCCCTTTCTCTGTGGCTGCTAGGCAAAGCTGCCTGATAGGCACGGGGAAGGCTCAAGCCCTTTAAATAAAAGCACTTAAAAGGGCTCACAGCTCCCTGTGCCTTTAGTGCATTGTTGGGGATCCCTTTCAACTGCTTCTATTTAAAGGGCTTGCCTGCAGGGTGGCTGCATTGCCTGGCAGGTGCAAGCCCTTTAAACAGAAGCAATTGAGAAGAGCTCACAGCTTCTATTCAAAGGGCTTCTGCCTGCTGGGTAGCAGCCAGACAACAGGTTAGCAGTGGGGGTCAAGGAGCTATGAGCCCTGTTGTATGAAATCTAAGCCTCCACCCCAGACACTTCTGGGAGGAGGCTAGCCCCCCTGTATCCTGCCTTCTGCTCCAGGTCCCTTCCATTGGCCAGAAGTCAGGGGACAGGGACCCCAGGCCAAGTAAAGCTCCCAGCAGGGTAGTTCTCAATCACCCCTTCCACTCGAGTCCCTGCCCCTTCCAGGTCAGCCCTTGTCTCCAACATTTGTGAAGTGGCCCCCCTTCAAAAATTATTGTCCACCCCAGTCAAGATCAACAGCCTGGAATAGCACCATGCTTTTGAAACCGCTACAGCAAGTATCAGTTTGGCCCAAAACATCATCTGTGCAAGTAAAATGTAGATCCAGGTCTTTGAAAACATCTTTAATGAGCATTTAAAAATCCACTCTAAAAATATCAGGAAATCTATCCGTATGGCAGCCAAATTCACACTCTGAAAGTAACTTCCTCATCATTGTACTGCAAAGCATTAGTATACTCAAGGGATATTTTTCTCAGAAATACCAAGGGATAGGAACAGTTACAGCTTATTTAACATTAAAAATTCATGCAGATGTAACAAAATTTGAAATCAAATTGGCACAGTGTTGCACTTCTTTGGCACAGTAACATTCTTATTTTATACATAAATGGTACTCAGTGCCACCCAGACTCTAGGATATGCAAGTACCCTTTTGCATGCCATCAGTATAGGCCAAACAAACAAACAAACAATCCCCCCCCCCACCACAACAGTAAATCTAATCTTGAATTACCAAATATGCTGTTGAAGGCACAGTATTAGCCACAGATATTTTATGGACTGAATTATTTAAATAAACATGCTTGATAAATAGCAGTTAAATTAGCAGCATCTAAGGTATTCCACCAGGATGAGTTTATTAAGAAAAAAAAACAACCACATCATTGCTGAAACTGATTTAAAAGTTTTATATCATCATCTGATTTTTGCCTGCACATAGCTATAACTATTGATAATTGGATGCACACTTCAATTTTCTTCAACTTTTCAATACATTGTGTAAGATGCAGATATTTGGATCTGTTAAGAGACTACTGCACTCAAGCACCAACAGCAAAACTTCATACACAGTGTGGCTGACAGCCTCGCTGGGCCCCTAGGCAAGGGTGGGGGTGGGGGGGGGCAGGAGGTAGCTCTGCAATCCTGGAAGGTGCAGGGCCTCTTGTGGAAGGGATGGGGCTGGGAGCAGCCAGCTATCCCCTAGCAGCCTTCACAACTGCTGGGAACACGCTGCAGTCATGCTCTGGTGGAGATTTAAATGGCCTGGGGCTCTGACTGATGCTGCTGCTTCAGTAGCTGTAGCCCCAGGTCCTTTTGAATCACCAGGTCCCAGGGCTATTGCCACCTTTTGCACCCCCATCCCCAACCCCTCATTGACAGGACTACTGATGCACCCAACTGTAGAAAGGGATTAAATCCAGAACCATTTATATTACTCTCAAACCTCAATCCTATATGGTATTTGGGGACTCAGATTAAATTAGACCTGGGGCATCTTTGGTTTTTGTTCTGCAGAATTGAAACCAAACCAACATTTTGCAGTGTAAAGTATGGTCACCCTGCATTTTACCCAACTCTACAAACATTTTTGTTTTATAAAAATGTAACTCCACATCAGTGAATCCCACAAACTTTCTGCTGAAATGCACAGGACTGAAGCACAGGGTCAGGAAAGAACAGCACATTGATAAGGATCTTCATGAACCTTCATCTTCCCACTCATCATTGGGCAGGATCAACTGGTACACTAAGGACTTCTGGTCCCCGAGTTTCTCAGACTATTGGTTTCTTATTACGATCATCATTAGGAATGCTAATCATTTATGCCTAGTGATGTGCAGAGTGTCTTATTTTGGAGGGCAGGGGAGGGGAGAAAGGCTCCAGCACCTCAACCCCCAGGTTTCATACATGAGGTCTGCTGGCAGTGCACATACTAGCCCAGGGGTGGGCAAAAGAACCTATGCAGGCCGGATTCGGCCTGCTAAGCGGGATGATCCAGCCCGTGGCCACCCTGCCATTCCCCCCGCAGAAACATGTGGCACCAGAGGGAACCACCTGTTGTTATTCACTGGACACCATCTGTGTGCTCAGCACAGTTCAAAATGTACTAGAAAATGTAATCCTGGACCAATGCAAATAAAATGTGTAGCCCTGAATAAGATGGCTCAGAATTTAAGTATGAAATGTAGTTATTGAGCACATATTAATATCTATGACTGGCGGTACTGACAGTTATACACATTTTACCTGATTAAGAACTGGAAGATTTGGCCATCCCTTTCTCCCCCAGCCCTAAGGATTCACTACCCAAAGCTCCTGGACCTGTTTATTTCCCTTTCTTGACTGCAGTGGCCCTGAGATACCTCAGAAGATCCCATTTTTCCCTCAGCTTTCAAGTATGGAATTTTCTTGGTGTTTGGTTTTAAATATTCTCCTGTGAGAACTGCAACTCAAAAACTATGGTGTTGTGTTTGAAGCCTTCTGGAAAGTAACTAGTGTTTAAACAGAACTAAAAGCAGTGTTGCCAATACTCATGATTTTGTCATGAATCTCATGATAATTACTGTTTCCCATAAAGCCCCTGCTCTTGGAGGCAGGTGGATGTGCTGATTTCAGCCTTCATTCTTAAAGAGAAAGTTAGTTTTTAGCCATTATGGCTGTATAAAAGTTTCAAAATGTGGCCCCAGGGCAACTAAAGGCTCAACAATCAGAAGGCAAATAAAAAGGATGCCAAATGTATTATTTTACATTATCTCATGAGTTGGTGAGCTTTATTTATAATTTTTGACAATTTGGGGTTGGCAATAGTGTGAAAGTAACTTGAAAATGTCATTTTCACTCCAGTTTAGAATCAGTTTCTAGTTCATTATTTGCAATATGGCAATACTCTGATAGCCACAGGATAAGTCAAAATTATCTATTCCAAGCTTGGTGAACTGGAAAAAGAAACCTAAATGATAAAAAATAAAATATATACACACACACACACACACACACACACACACACACACACACACACACCTTCCCACTCAGCATTGGGCAGGATCAACTGGTACATTAAGGACTTTTGGTCCCAGAGTTTCTCAGACTATTGGTTTCTTATTACTATCATCATTAGGAATGCTAATCATTTGTGCCTAGTGATGTTCAGAGTGTCTTGTTTTGGAGGGCAGGGGAGGGGAGAAAGGCTCCAGCACCTCAACCCCCAGGTTTCATACATGAGGTCTGCTGGCAATGCATATCCTAGCCCGGGGTGGGCAAGAGAACATATGCAGGCAGGCCACACAGATGGAAAGCACACTCACAGGTGGAGACTTGGCATTGATTTAACATTGCCATACATATTTTAAACAACTTTTGAGAAATATTGCTTTCCTCTTCTCTGATTTGAGCAATAGTGTCTCTGAGGCTTCTTTCAAGACTTGCAGGTTCACATTTAGCGATGTACCTGGCGATATAATTGGCGATGACAATAGCAACTGCACATGGTTGAATGTCCATGTTTGCATGCCAGAGGCTTAAAATCGAACCTTCTTGAAGCCTCTGGAACCCATCCCAAATTGAACTTCCCAGAAGCCCTTCTAACCCTTGCAATATAAATACAAAGCACGCCGATATGTTTGTATACATATATGCATGTTGTCAAGTATCAGAGGGGTAGCTGTGTTTGTCTGGATCTATAAAAGCGACAAGGAGTCCCGTAGCACCTTATACACTAACAGACGTATTGGAGCATAAGCTTTCGTGGGCAAAGACCCACTTCGTCAGACATGCATCTGACGAAGTGGGTCTTTGCCCACGAAAGCTTATGCTCCAATACATCTGTTAGTGTATAAGGTGCTACGGGACTCCTTGTCATATATGCATGTGTATGTGAAAGTTGAAAATCCCATGACAGACAGACAGACAAGAATGGTGGCCATTTAATAGAAAGATTGTCTAATAATCCAGATTTTTCTGTAATTATTTGTTCAAGAGTTAGTAACATACTTGAGACAATATGTCAGAATACGTTACTATTAGAGCTGAGTAGATGTAAAATGGGTTTACTGTTTTCTTTCTATAGGAATTAGATACAGTGCTCCAATCAGCTATTTTCTAAGTCATCTGCAAAAAACTACCATTATCGGGTACTTAAATAGCTCCTGGTTAAAGTTGTTTCCCCTCACACACACACACACACACACACACAAAGCTGAAATGGTGTTCCTGGGTGGTGCCAACAGTGTGCTCAGTACTGTACAATTATAAAAAGGTACTCTGACTATCCCAGAGTGCTCACCTTTTAAGACCAGACAAAACACACACACAGGAAGATGGAGGCATAAATGATCCTTCTGTTTCTGTGTTTCTAAGAAATGAATAACTAATGGGTCATCCTCATTTTGGACCACTACCTCTGGAGTTAAATGCAAAATAGAGAATCTACTGTATTTGTTTATTATATTATAAGTGGTCTTGGGCATGGAAGGAGTGAGCAGAGAATTAGGAGATGGGGGAGGGGAGTGAATCAAGCCTAATAAGTGGAAAGGTGAATAGAAAATCAAATCATTACTTATAATAATCCTGAATTAAGTATTCAAACTGAACCTGATAAAGAGTTTGATTTGATCTGTTTAATAATGACCATCCCTCTTAAGCAACTAACTGTACTTGAAGCAAATTTGTTTCGAAATCATCAGGAGTCACTCTTAGTATTTCTGTAAGAATTCAAGCACCTGAGCTAGTAGAAGTTGTGATGCTGGCAAACCAGGTTAACAGCTGTTGCCTCAGCCAAGCACTGACAAATTCATTGCTGGAAACCAGTCCTTGTCAGCTGTGTGTTAGTATGGTCAAGGCGGGCATTGAATTTATAACAACGTGCTTAGGCTTTGGACTTCGTGCAATGCTTGTAAGTTACTGCTTGCATTGATGTAATGTATTCCTTTTTATCATATGCTACATGGTAATATTTACATTTTTTGCTTTGTAAGTGTAAACAATGTTTGTGCTGAAGATATGAGCCCAGTCAGCATGGTTCAGCTCCTACCAATGAAGAAATCTGTCAAAACTAAATGGGCTGTTGTTGCATATCTTAATACTAAGATTTTGTTAATTGCCCCCCTGTACGCCCATGAAGAGGCTACATGCTAAAGGGCTCATCCAATCAGTTTGAATCCAGAAGGAAATAAAAACAACAAATGAGAAAATTGGTCTTCTTTTGCTGTATGGACTCTTACAAGGTGGAGATACAGAACAGAAGCAAAAATTCCACAGGATCAACCTGGGAGCCCTAAAAGTCTATCAGAAGTGAGAGATTACTACAACTCTGTTATTGAAACCATAGACTAATTCATTTTGTGTATATTCATTTGCCTGCTTTAATTTTCTAACAACTAATTTCTAAGTTAATAATCTTAACTTGTTATAGGACTGACCTCAAACATCGTCTTTGATGGAAAACATAAGATTCGAATTCTCATGGAGTCAGTTACAGGTCTCTTAGCACTGGAGGCAACCGGAGTATTTTGTGAGCTTTCGTTTGTATCGCCCAACTATTACTAAGTCCATCTTGCCTGGGCGGCTAGATGGACTAGAATGCCCAAGGGATTCCATGGTAAAACGGTTAGAGATATAGGAGTTCACATGTGTTGCTAGGTGGTGGAAATCTAATGACAGAACATATCATGATATTCCTGCTTCTTGATAGTCTGTGCTGAGGTAGCCATTCATGGTCGAGAGCCATTCCAGAAAGCGTAACAGAAGGGTTTCTCAATTTACCAAAAGCCATCGAGCTTGGAATTATTTCTTTGACAAATCAGCGAAAGCTAAAATGTTGTATTTATTCTATGGCTTTCATGGGTACATGTAAGAGGTAGTCCCACATAATCTGTCTTCAGATTTGAATGAAATATTAGCAGCAGGAACACTGCGCTTTTATCTTCATTGTCAGCTAATTTTTACAGACTGAAAACAAGTTTCCTTATGTATTGATTCTGACAACTTGAAGGCATTAGGAAGGTTTGTAGCCTTATGATTTTGGCATTAGTGTGAAGAGAGGAAACACAACAATTGGTTGCCAATATTTTTACTTCAATTAACACTCACTGTAATCTGGAATTTAGAAACAACAAAAGACAAAAGTATCTGTTTTGTCTTCTTGTGCCCTCCAAGGATCCTCCTAGTTCAAGCTTACTGTGCTGAGAGATAGACTCACACAGATCTGAATTTGTGCACAATGCAACAGTCCATTTCAATAGCGGGAAAATCATATTTTATTCTAATGCTCATATCTTAATGGGAATGTTTCCTATATTCTTTCTGGGAATACCTTTTAATTCTGTCTTTGCATTTGTAGAAATTGTCATTTGGGATTTCACCTCTTTACTCCTCAGAAGGCAACCTCTAATTTCAGCCAATCACTTTGAAGAAGATAAAACACAGAACAAATACTTCCTGGAGGAGTAAAATTATTCTCTGTGCAAGAGTAATATAGCTTGCTAAATTTAATTGAGCTCCTTATCTTCCCTGCAGATCACCTAAGAATCCTAGGCATTTATTTTCACTAGCATCTGTCTGAATGGAAACCCCTGGAATTTCTTGCTTCATTTTGGAACTCTTCTATCTTAAAAAAAGTTGAATGACTTTCCAAACTACACTGAAATGTCCTATACAAATGTATTCCAAATGACCACACATTTTTAACACTGAACTCAGAATGAACCATTCTTCGCATTCTGAAATGTTTGGCTTCGTACTGCCTCCTTCTAATCTCTTATTGGCATAAGACCTGGAAGGGTGACATACTGTGAAAGAGACAGTTCTCACAGCATTACAAGCTGGGACTGGAAGCAAAGTGCAAGCTATTTCATCACAAAACTTGGGTTTGTGAAATTTCCAACCCAGTTTTGCAAATCCTTAAAAGTTTCAGATATGGTTTCACAGAATTCAAGACCAGAAGGGACCATTGTGATCATCTGGCCTGATCTCCGGCATCATGCATGCTGGAGAACTTTCCCAAAATAATTCCTAGAGCGCATCTTTCAGAACAATCTGAGTTAAAGATTGCCAGCAATAGAGATTTCACCACAACTCATGGCAAGTTATTCCAATGGACAATCACTCTGGCTATTAAAAATTTACATCTTATTTCTAGTCTGAATTTGTGTAGCTTTGACTTCCAGCCATTGGATCATCTTATACCTTTCTCTGCTATTAAATATTTGTTCTCCATGTAGCTACTAACAGTCTCTAATCAAGTCACCCCTTAACCTTCAGCCAAGAAAAAAAAATGTTAATTAACTGTATCTTAGGAGAAATTTGTACACAAATGCTTTCGGAAAGTAAGAACAACTATTTCATGTTTTAGGCAAAAACCTCTCTAACAATTTGAAAGAACTAGCAAGAGTCTCTTGAATATGCAGTACGTGGAGTATAATCCCTAATCAGAAAATCCTTTTATGAATGTTAGGCAGAGAGAGCCTGCGTCAGTCCATCCTGGTATGAGCAGGCTTGCCAATAATAGGAAGAAGGCGAAGGGGGAAGTTGCCCTGCAGCCCGGCAAGTCAAAGGGGCCTTGGGCCTGGCTGCTGGTACTGCTGCAGTTGGACGTCCTTTAAATCACCGCCAGAGTGCCATGCAGCATGCTCCAGATGTCTCTGAGGGCTGAGAGGGCAGCGCAGCAGTGAAGGCTGGTTGCCCCATTCCCATCCCTTCCACGATTTGAAGGGACCAGCCTCCAAGGAGTACCTTGGAATGAATGTTTGCAGCAACCATTGTAACTGCAATGCATCATCAATTAGCGCATTCAACATCCTAAAACAGTATATTTGTATCGCCACAAGTAGCATAACATCTATGGTCCTGGAATACAACATTACTCCACAAAAGCATTATAGCATATGCAAGTTACATGTATGTTTAAAAAAAAGAAAAAGCAAATTGATTAGTGAGGGAAATTAGTTATTACTATTACAATGCAAGATATTTTCCCTAGAACAGGGGTGGGCAAAGGAGCTTCTGCAGGCTGACTCCAGTCTGCTGACGCCCTGCTACTTCCCCACCTCCAAGTCAATCAGGGCCTAAGGGTGGGAGGAGCATGTGAAATCTCCTGCTCTGCAAGGGGCATGTGGCCGGCCCTTAGAGTGAAAGCGCTGCATGCCCTTTAAAGGGCACAGGCAGGGAGAAAGAGCGGCTTCCCGTGCTCCCCCTGCCCCCCAGGCCCTGACTGACCTGGGGGTGGGGAACACGCAATGTCTCCTCCCTCCACCAGGGGCACGGGTGTCTAGAAGGAGCTGCCAGCTGTTCGGAACAGCTGGCAGTTCTGTCTAGGTGAGGGGAGGGTGGGGACAAAGACTTCACATGCTCCCGCACTCCCAGGCCAATCAGGGTCTGTGGGCATGGGAGCAAGGAAGTGTCCTAGCCCTGCCCCTTCTGCCCGAGGCCCTGCCTCTTTCAGGGCGGCCCGGGCCACTTTAAAAATTAGTGAAGTGACCCCCCCTTTTAAAATTATTGCCCTTCCCTGCCCTAGAAGCAAACATGCACATACAACTGCTAAACATAGATGGTAATAGTGCAAGATGTTTGGAGCACATTTGTACCCACATGCTTTTTAAACAGAAAAAAAAACCCCATGTCTTTATTCTAAATATTTTTTCCCTCTCATTGTGTATATGCAACTAAGTTACAAAGTCCTAAAGCAGCACAACTTATGGGGGGGCCACTCTTTCAGGAGTTATCCTAACAAAGGGTACAACATTACCCCACAAACATGGTAGATAGTTAACTTTATCTCTGTTAAGCTAAAGAGATGGGGCTTCTGCCATCTATAATGATAAGGCATGTTTTTAAATCCTTTGATCTTTGTCGATCACTTCTCTGACTCCTCTTCAATTTACCAACTTCCTTCTTGAATTATGGACACCAGAACTGGACAGAGTATTTCAGCCAAGTTCACACCAGGGTCATAAACAGAATAAGAATAGGTACTTTTTAGCTATTAAAGCAGATCAAACTTGAATTCAATACCTTTTGAGATTTATTATGAATAGCCACTAGCCAAAACCATGCCAAAAAAGAAAAAAAAGAAAAGAAAAAAGGATAATATGGTCACACACAGCTTCATGGCTTGATTTTGCAAAGGAATTTGTTCATTTTGGTTAGTTACACCATCCACTGAGTTCTCACACTCCAAACTTTTATTTCAGATTAATATTCAAATTATCTCAAAATCTAAAGTAGACTTTGCAGAAACCTGAAATGAACTGAGGCAACATTTTGGATTTGATTTTGGATTTTTGATTGTCCAGACATTGAAAGATGTTGATCTCTGGAGATTTTGTGTGGGCTCACTTTCAGTCGAAACCTTTGAGTGTCTAACTTCACAATGACAATATAAAAGCATGATTTTGACACTAACTGTAGCTGCAGATGATCCTAGGTGAGCCTAGGTCTTTTATTTCTTTGAAACCATTAAAAACTCTGCAAGACAGAGCTTACTGAGGTTTGTAAGTGTGTGACGAACCTCAAAGACATGGGTAAGATTTCCATGTTTTGGGTTTCAGTGCAAACTTTTCATGATACCAGTGAAGTAGAGAGTCTCCCTTGTATCCAAAGCTCCCCTTTGCTTAATGTGTTTTCTAATTATTACAGGGCTGCATAAAAAGAATTGCACCTACTGCAAAATTATTGAATCTACGCTTTGCATTTCTAGATAGAGGGATTTTTTTACTTTGCTGATTTCTTTGCAATGGAAATCCTCCTGCGAGGAAAATAAAAACCAGAATAATTTTTTGCTTAAATGAAATTCCGAGAGCAGAAAGAAGAGCAGTGTCAGAACTGAAACAGAGCTTATCACAGTGGGGGGAGAATTACATACGAGGGGGTGAACATCTTGAATGAAAGTGGGGAAAAAAAGGAAGAAAAAAAAAACCTAGAGAAATGAATTGAAAGTAGGTGAAAATAACCTGTTAGAGCTGCTTCTTTGCTGCACGAATTGAGAAGAGCTCAGACTTACTGTCAGAAAGCTCTTTTTTCTAAGAGAAACTAGGTGGTCACAAGAGACTCATGGGACAGTAAGTGACAGAAAAAAGTGAAGGATTCAAATGAGGACAAAAGCAGGAAAAGAAAGAGCTGAACCAGTTCTAGGTGATTGCTGTCACCATTCACTGCCTGTCTCCAAAACAAACCAAAAGAAGAAAAACAAAGTATATTTCTATCCAATACACCTAAATACCACAGAATACCATTGACTGTCACCTACAACCCCCAGCTAAGACCTCTCCAGAGCATCATTGACAATCTACAACCTATCCTGGAAAACAATCCCTCACTCACAGGCCTCTGGAGACAGGACAATCCTTCCATATAGACAGCCTCCAACCTGAAGCAAATACTCATCAGCAGCCACATACCACATCACAGAAACACTAACCCAGGAACGTACCCCATGCAACAAACCCTGGTTACCAATTCTGTCCACATATCTATACAAGCAACACCATCTCAAGAGTTAACCACATCAGTCACACCTTCAGGGGCTCATCCCCCTGCACATCTAATGTGATCTTTGCCATCATGTGCCAGCAATGCCCTTCTGGAATGTATATGGTCCAAACTGGATAGTCTATACACCAAAGGATAAATGGACACAAATCAGACACCTCTCTTGATACTCCATAACAGATTTTAAAGTAGCCAACCTTTTACAAAAAAAAAAAAAAAAAAAAAAGCAAAAGTAAACTACAAAGAGAAACAGCAAAGCTGCAATTCATTTGCAAATTCAGCATGATCAAATTAGGACTGAATAAGGATTTAGAATGGTTTTCTCAGTACAAAGGCAATTTTCCCTCACACCCGTCATCACCTGTGGAAGTAAGTCACATTCACCATGAGTGAACTGGCCTCATTAAGACTGATCCTAGACTTCATAAGTAACACCCTTCTTTTGATTTTATATATATATATATATATATATATATATATATATATATATATATATATATATATATACACACACACATACACACACACACACACCAACACATACCAACTTTTGTTATTTCTACTCTGTGCATCTGATGAAGTACTCACAAAAACTCATGCCCAAATAAATCAGTTAGTGTTTAAAATGCCACCAGGACTCCTCATTGTTTTTGCTAAATACCACCGTACAAAGAGCAAAGACGGCAGCTCCTTCCTTTGCTAAGCCCAACCCATCCACACTTCTCCTCTGGAAGCTAAAGCATTTGTTCCAATATTTGAGATGAAGGTGCTCCTGGCATAAATAATCATGACTCTAGAGAAGAGACAATGCAGAGGAACCTCACACTTACAGTGCCTTCACCAGGAGGTCTCAGAGCACTTTCATCAAGGGAAGTCAGTATCACTATTCCAATTTTACAGATAAGGAAACTGAGGCAGAGAGATGAAGTGATTTGCCCAAGGTCATTCAGCAAGCCAGTGGCAGGGCCAAGTCTATAACACAGGTGTTCTGAGTCCCAGTCCAGTGCTCTAGCCACCAGGTAATGCTACCTCCTAGCAATAATAATGTTTTTCATAGCAAATTTGCTTGAGACTTACTGTTGTTTGACATAGATCCATTTGAGACCTACTTTCTGTTTGATAAAGAATGGGATTTTCCTCAAGTGTTATCTATCAGACCTTGAGGTTTAGTGTTGCAGAAGGCCCCAAGAACTACAGTCTTTCCACCTCGTGGGATTTTGAGGATTTTGGTTCATTTCCTGACACTGTGACCTTGGGCAAGTCAGATGATGTCTAAGGCTACATCTAGACTGCAGTTTTGTGTGTGTGGATGGGGAACTGCCTCTTTTTGTGCAAAAAACCCCTATCGAAAAAAGCACAAGTGCCCTGGTGGCCATTCTGTGAATAGCTATCAGCGCTTTCTTTTGAGAGAGCATCCATGCAGTCTGGACGCTCTCTTGCACAAAAAGCGCATCGCTTTTTCAATGCACTTTTGCAGTGTGGATGCTTTCTTCCGCAAAAAGCTTCTTGCACAAAAAGCCTGTAGTCTAGACATAGCCTTGGTGTCTCAGTTCTCACACTGTAAAATAGGTATAATAATAATTTCTTTGGTTGTTTTAGATGGCAAACTTTTCAGGACAGAGGCAGTCTCTTACCATCTAAAGAATGAAGCCCCAATCCGAATGAAAGGTTCCTGTTGCTACTGTCATTGAAACAGTTAACGCTAAATAGAGTGTGTGCTAGGGGACAGTGGATACAGAGTAGTCTCCCAGGGAACTCTACACTCCCTGTGTGCCACAGAGCTGGATTGGTGATTATGTAGATCCAGTAATCTCCACTGATTCCTTAGCTCCACTTAATTTGCATTCTCCTTCTGGCAGATTCAGCTTCAGATCCTATTGCTCCATAATCAACTCCCCCAATGAGATTTTATTTGAAATTGGGGGAGGGAGTAGGAACTGGCAGAGTTTGGATTAGTTTTCTCCCTTTGTGGGTTTTAAAATCTGGCCCATTATTTAGATTTTCCAGGCAGTAAAGGATTGATTGCTAGAATATATTTTCTAGTACTTTATCCATTCTAGGTTCTAACATTACTTTAATGACAGTGTTCTGACTCACTGGACTATTATTCCAGTTTGTCAATCCCAACAATAAATTCCCCCCCTGCCCCCCCAATGCTATCACCAGGCCTATTGCTTTGATCTGTATTTCTCTTTCTGATCTGCCTGTGTTGCTGCATGGATCCTTCTGTGGAGGAGACAAAGGCTATGTCTACACTACCAAGTTATTACAGAACAACAACTCTCAAAATAACTATTTCGAAATAAGCGTATTCCTCTTCAGAAGCAGGAGTTTTTACTTGGAAATAACAAGCCCATTATTTTGAAATAAAAGGCTTGGTAGTGAGGACACTTGCCTTATTATTTTGAAATAACTCCCCTTATTTTGAAGTAACTCAAAGAAGCATGGACATGTCCAGACTGTGGAAAACTGTAAGAGAATGAAGCCATTGGAGGAGCATTACCAACCAAAAGCACAGCTGGTATCAGAGTTGAGGGGCAGCCGGGATACACAGTACCTAATTGAAGGCAATATTGAGTGTTTCATTATGGGAAGCCTTTTCTATTTGTTTGCTTTTGGAAAAATAAGGGGCACTAAGTAGGATGGATGATTTAAAGAAATCCCTGAACTTCCTAATATGCCCAGAAATTCTGTTGGAGGTCCAGCTATTGTTCTTTTCCATGCTGCTTTAATTTCTCTCCCCCAGTGCACAGTAGCCACCAATAAACCACATGTGAGCTCTTGCCATGCTCTGCTTGAGTGCCCAGTTCCATGAACTTTCACATACCGCTCAGTGGGATCCACTAATAAAATTTCCATACAGTGCTGTCATTTTTGCGAACATGGTCTCTGTTAACGAGCAAAATGAAACTCCCCACCTCTAACCCCCATCTGTTACTTTATCCTTAGGGACTTGCCCATGGTCACTCATGTATTACCCAAAGTACTGAAAAAAGGAAGGAGTTTTTCCACTGCTGCACTAAGACAAAACATTCGTTTAAAGGGAGTGAATGTTTACCATTCAATACAGCAAATGTGGCCCAAAACTTCTTTACAAGAAGCCTGTAAATCAAAGATGGTGCAGCACTTACCTTTATAAAAGGTTAGAAGGCGCTAACTTCAGATTTGCTGACGAATGACAAGGATTTTTGAAAAAATAAATGTGGTCTAGCTGGATTAGCAATTAGGAATCTTGATTCATCTGTGCTCAACTTAGGCCCTGAATCCTCCCTTGACACTGGGCAAATCATTAAGGTTTTGTCTACACAGATAATTATCCCCTAGTAAAGTTGGGTGTGAATGTAGAGAACTGTGGCTACAGGGAACAAATCCTCATCTGGTCACTAGAAGTGTTCTGGAGTACCTATAGAAAAAGAGTTATCTGGCAAGAGCTAGGCCTCTAATTTGTCAAATTAAATAAGCCCTTAGTCTCTCTGTATCACAGTAATATTGGAATACCATTTCCTTCTCAATACAAGAATATTGTGAGGCTCAATTGTATAATATTTAGAAAGTGCTTGGAACTCTTTGAATGGAAGTTGCTAGAGAAATGTGAAATATTCTTATTGTTTTAAACTTCCTTATTTATCTACCATTCTATAGGTGAGGCGGGGAAACAAAACACTTTCACATCAAGCCCAAGGCAGAAGATCAATGAATTATTTTAAACACCAACAAAAGTTTCCTTGACAACTAGGTGGTGGGGAGAGGCGACAGGCCAGATAAAAATTCCATGGAGACTTGTGATTGATTGCAGAAAGGCGATATGGATTTGATTTCCTTTAAATAGTGATCTTATAGCGTTAATCAAGATCGAATCAAATGACAAATAATAAATCACAGAGCAGAGTTCACACCTGAATGAAGAAGCAAGAGCTGCTAAGGGCGGAATTGGGGGGGGGGGGGGAGGGAGGAGAGAAAAAGAAATATTTAAGAATGCTAAAAAGGATTGATGATCAAGTTAAATATCACTAAAATGCCATAAAAGAAATTGAGGTAATAAGGAGACCATGAAGCAGAATGCTAACGTATCATAGCCAGGTGCATAGCTACAGTGACTACTATATATCCTAGGCAAGCTGAGATGCTGCTGCTAATGGGCTCAAGAACTTATAAATCTTGAATGTGGGATAAAAGGATTTCAGTGTACAAAGGGCGGAGGGGGGGGGCGACAGGCTCCATGGCCAGTGCGTATATTCCTATTACCGTTAGGATACTGGTGATAAACATCTCTTCTGTCACTGGCTTTCCCTTATTACTAGTGTGTGACTAGTGTCTCACTGGATTATAAAAACCCTGTGAAGCTGGAAAGCCATCGCTGCTGCCATCTCTAAAATTGAAGATAGAGAATCTTTAGAAAACGTTCTGACTCCAGCAATCATTCTTGCATGCAAACCAAGAGGACAGGCTGGAGGCTGGTAAATTCCTGCATGCTGTGCCTTTTACCCAAGGATTTCAATGTGCATGATAAATATTAATTAAAAAAAAAAATCACACCTTACTCTGGGGGCAGGTAAGTGTTACGAGGCCAATTGACAAATGAACATGCCGAGGCACAGAAAAATTCAGGCCAGAGGACCACTTTTCTAAAAAAAAATGCTGGTGTCTAAATTTAAATACTTGTTCTCTAGATAGCCTACATCTGCATACTTCTCTGGCCTCCCATCACTTCTCTAGCTGAACAACTCACAGATCTTTAATATACTTCACCTCAGAACTGCCCTGTGAGATAGGACAGTGTTTCTCAACCTTTTTTTTTATAAAGTACCCCTTTAACAAAAAAATTATAGGTACCCCCAGTACCTACAGTTTTCAGACATATAATTTTTTTTTGTACCATTGCAACATATTTGTTTAAACAACTTAATTGTAGCCAGGGGGGTGATGAAATTTTTGGGTGTATAAAGTACAAAAATAATAAAACACTGTAAAACTTAAAACAAAAATTCAGTTCTCCAAATTTCAGCTGTGTTGATGTACCCCCTCCCCCAGAGTTCTCTTGAGTATCCCTAAGGGTTCTTGTACCAGTGGTTGAGAAACACTGAGATAGGACATTGCTGCGGTCCCCAAAGTACTTAGGTGAAGAAATCTCTTTGATTTAAATGAGTACCTAGGCCCTTCTGGAAATCGCAGTAGGCACCTATCTGCTTCTTTAGGCACATACATATCTTTATAGTTCTGCCCTTATGTGACATGCCAAGGGTCCCATAGTGAGTTTATGGTGGAGCAGGAACTTGAACTTGTGTTTTCTCAGAGACCCAAACTAGAGTCCTAACCACTGCATCATTCTCTCAGCCTCTGGCCTCCTTGGTTTTATTCCTGGCTCTGCCACTGATTTGCTGCAGTTTCAGGCAAGTTACTTTTCAGTTGGAAGTTTTTAACATTAAAGTCCTCTACATATGGAAATAAATGCTTTAAGTTACTCACATGCAGGTCAATGGGAAAGCTAGCAATGGAACTCAGGAGGTCCTGACTGCTGCAAACACCACACATGTTTCCTCAGGCTAGATATCTAGACGTAATTTACAATGACTGCAAGAAGCAAGATTCCCCATTTTTAATTACTGGCCATTGGCATTGTATCTATCAAGATAGTATCAGCCATATTGCCAGTGGCTACATCTCTCTCACATCTAATATTTAATAAATATATATATTATTAATAACTGGCACATTTATCCAGCATTGCTTGAGTTCTTAACTCAATTAAGGGGGTTTTGTACATGCTTTATTTAAATGATTGTATTTTTTCAAAAATAGTGTTGTTTTTATAAAGTTAATTTTTATTTCAGATTTCTTAAAAAAGGGATTGTTAAAATGTTTCCGTTTAATTTTTTTTCCTTGTGTGCCCCCTTTGCTCCACAGCCAGAGTGAGGAATGAAGCAAACTATTCACTTTCCCCTCTCTCCATGACGAAGGAAATGTTCCTGTGTGCATCTGATACAGTTAAAGAGTTTTCCAGTAGACCTATTTTAACATAAACTACTCATTATTTTCTTACACAGTCCTTGTTTCCTTCTCCCCTTTCCTTTTCATTGTTTAGTTTTGGGAGAGGACTCTGAGGAAGGGAAACACACAGAAAGACTCAACAAGAAAACAAGAATGCTTTAGACAATTTGCCTCAAGTACTGCATTATTAGAAGCCCTAGAGCTGCAACTCTCAGCAGAAAAGATTTTTGTGAATCATGTATAATTTGCTCATTGGCAGCACACATTATAAACCTTCCTGTTTACTTTATAATAGCATCAGGGAGTGTTCATTTTGAAAAGTCTAATTGCAAAGTGTATCAGAATCTAGCATAGATTCTAATGATCTTAGTACATCATTTTCTTGCAAATATAGCATAACCATTTATGCTATACAAAAGCATAAAAAAAGTCTCTCAGAACAGAAGTCTGGTTGTTCAGAATAAAAAGATCAAAAATACCATCTTGTGTATTCTAATTACCTTAGCATCAAGTTGTTCACTCTTATGTGGTGAGCATAGCTTTACTTAGGAAGGACCTCTGGGTGGATGAATACCAGGACTGGAGAATCACTGGACAGCAGAAAAAAAATCAACACCATAAAGAGAAAACTCTCTGCACTGGCAATTAAGTAGGCTGAGAGAACTTAACATGAATCCAGTCTAGGTAACTAGGTTCCTGACACTCTGGACAGCCAAAAGCAGAAAGCCCAAGTCTGTAACATTTGTGAATTATCCCTGAGGAACCAAGATGTTACTCTATAATCATGTCTATCAAGTTCTTACATTCAAAATTCATTAGACACATTAAGGAAAAGATTTGCCAAGCTTCACAGTTTCCATTAATTCCTACATTCTCTTAGTCCAGGTCTACACTAGGGTACAAAATCGAACTAAGGTATGCAACTAAGGGCACTGGAGTTGACATATCCCAGTTCCACTTACTATAGCGGGTTGATGGGAGAAACTCTCCCGTTGACTCCCCATAATCCTTGCGGCCCAGTGGAGTACTGGAGTTGATGGGAGTGCGATCAGCAGTCAATTTAGCAGGTCTTTACTAGACCCTCTAAAATCGACCCCTAGGAGATTGATGCTGCAGAAATCAATGTCCAAGTAAGTGTAGACAAGACCTTAGGCATTTTTGAAAATCCCACTATAATCACTCTCACTACACCCTGGTAAGGCAGTTAATTTTCTCCTGAGTCTGCTGATTGGAAAATGAAAGCAGAGAGTTGCAGTTCCTTAGTAACTTCAGAGCCTTTCTTGTACAAGCCACCCTTCCATGATTCCACTCATTTTAGCATGGGGTGCAGCATGCACCACATCTCTGGTTGCAGGATCAGAACTCCTAAAGTGCAAACTTTCATTTGTCTAATGTGCCATGCACATGTATATTCTGCACAATTAAAAAGTAATAATAATACATGTCAACTTTATATTTCTAACTGCATCTATTTGTTGTTGCAGCCATTAAAAAACCACAAGTGCTTAGAATTTATTTTCTTTATTGCAAAGGATAAAAATGTTCCTTCTCTCTCTCTCCTTTGTTGACACTGCCATAACTTTCACACAGCTAGAGATTTCACTTGAAATTTTCCAGAATAATCCTTTACAAGCTAACCCCAAATATCAGCGTTTCAACTGAAATGAAACATGTTTGAAAGTCACAAGCCTCCCAATTCCCATATTCCCTTTGGTTTGAAAAGCCCATTGAATCAATTAAATCTTACATCACTCTGATGAGGCAGGTACATATCAATTGCCATTTGGCAGATGGAGTAATGGAGGTAGATGGAATAGTGATTGTTTTTTATTTGGTTCAGCCATTTTCTACCCAGGAAAATACTGAAGATTCCACATCTTGGTTCTCCTTCAGATTAGACAGGAATTATGATGTTGTTGGATTGCTCAGGAGTGCTCGCCTTGAAACAGTTCTACTTTATAATAGAAACAGTTTTGTAACAATAACGATATACATTCCAGTGCAATACCCTAAGATCAATATACATGGCCAAGGGCCAGCTATAAGGATGCAATAGATTGCATATAAACACACAAGAGATGGTTGCGGGAAACCTGTGGCTCTAGGCCTGCTGAATCAGAAGAATGAGAATGAGAGTCACTCAGTTATTGTTTTACTTTGAAGTAATAAGTTTCTATCCCCTTTCCTAGTGAGAAAAACAAACTGACATTTTATTTGCCCATCACCATCATGAGAATCGCAGTTCTGAAAATATAAACTGAGAGCAGCCAAAGAGACATCCTAGGGCACAAGGCATATTTTTATAGGACCTATACAATCCTTGAAAACATAAAAGGATCACAGACATTGTAAAGATCTCACGATCACTGCATATACCCACACAAGAACCTCGGTGTAGTGTCTGGGGTGTATTCTAAAGAATCATCCCATTGCGCCCCCTCCCCCCACAAATCTATGTTGATCCAGTGAATAGTAGTGTAACAATTGCAGTCAGGAGCCATGCATGTGGAGGTATCAAATCATTGTTATTCAGGCCTGCTCAAAGGTGCTAACATTGGCTTTGATACTTAGTATATTATCATCCTCCAGAATAATTCAAAAGAAGAGTAAGATCAGTCCTGATGCTCCATATTCAGCTCAATTACTCTGTTGTCACTTAATTGCTGCTCCAAAATTCTGACAACATTGCCTACAAGTTTATAACTGCTTTCATTTTCCAAAACACAAAGAATTCCACAGGGAACTAAATCTGCCTTTAAAAAGTGGCTGTAATTTTAACAGCCGAACAGTGTATCCATGTGGAAAGGTGATGTATGATTACTGTCACAAATGGCCTGATTGATTATTGATTGCAATCATCTACTACTTTCCATGATGAAATTGGCTATAACTCCTTATGCAGCTGCTGATAACGCTGTATCCCTCCTATTCAAAGGCACATATGCATTCTGCACATGATAAATCACTCAGTGAAGGATAAAAAAAAAAAAACCCACCCATCCTTTGTAAGACAGCATCTAAGGTTTATTAGACACACAATGATGCAGTGCACTAAAGGCCTGAAAGTCTGTATGGGCTATACTCCTCTTTCAATACTGAGTCCTGAAGCCATTGCTCCATGGGGAAAGGCTTTTGTTTTTCTGTAAAGAATCAGGCACTGATTTGCATGGTGTGACTAATGGCAGGATCTGACCCATTGTTTTTAGGAAAACCTAAAAGTAAAATGACAAAATGCTAGCCCTTACTATAAAACCAACCTTGAAGAATGACTGTGCAGCATATTTAAAAAGGTATTTCCAGCTTGGTTACTCAGGCTTCAGTCATGCCATGTAGATCTGCGTTAGAGATCACTATAGCCAGAATTCTTCAGCATAGACCAGGACGGGCAAAGGACTCATGCTGCTACATTCTTCCAGATGGCTTTCATTCAGTGCACTAGATTCACAGCGCAAGGTGGCACAGAATAAGGGAAGAATCCATACAATATACACCTTTGAGTGCATTTCCTGCTTTACCATGAGTACAGGACTACCAGCGGGGAAGGTTCAGGCTCCTTTCTCCTCATCTCGAACGTTCCCACCTAGTTAAGAAGCAGTCAAGGAACTGGCTCCAAGGAACTAAATATTCTACTAACATCAAAAAGTAATGCCTCAAAATAGTGACACAGATGTTCAGCTATTTCCTAGGCAGATGTGCAGAGGTTATGATGATACGAACACCTGTAAAAACAGATTTCTATTGTTAGGAGTTTTTCCTACCTCTTACTTCGCACTTCTTTGCTGTGCTAAAATTGCTTACACATAATAAGGTTGTATACTTCTTTACTACTTTCAACTAGTGGTGCTCAAAATGCTGAAGAAACAACTAATTAAATTAACCCTCACAATTTTTAAAATATCGGTTCCTTGTGATATTCTTCCAAAAATCTTGAAATCATTTTTTCCTCCCTTTCTGATTTCAGTTCCATACGTGGCTGTTTGACTTAATAAAACACACTTGGAAAGTGGAAGTTATATACCATCAGCTATGTCTATTACTACTATCAGCCAGGAATCTTTATTAGCTGACTGCAAGACAACATAGGAATATGTCTACACTGCAACTTGGAGTGCAAACTGCAAAGGATATGTTTATACCACAGTTATATTGACAGTTGGAGCTGGGCTGTGATTCCCAGCTTGTGCAGCTATACCCATGCTAACTGTCATTGAACTACTGCTCTAAAAATAATAGCTTCAGGCGGTAGCCGAGTTAGTCTATAAAGTGCTACCAGATCATTTGTTGTTTTCTAAGTTTATCCTGTACAGACTAACAAAACATGTAGCTGGTATCATGAGCTTTCGTGGGCACAGCCCACTTCTTCAGATGACTAGAGTTTTAAATTATTAAAACTTTTTAAAAATAATAGTGTAGCCAGGGAAGCAAAGAACGGCAGGACAGGTTAGCCACCTCAAGTAGGCATCCACAGAAGTTCTCAGCCTATGCCACTGCTCTTCTTCCACAACTCCATTACTTTTAGGAGGATAATGCAAAGAGAGCTAGCACAAGTAGGTCTGAGCTGGGAACCCATCCTAGCTACAAGTGTTGATATAGTCTACAAGTGAAACTGTGGTTGTACCTTTAATTTAGCTAGAATGGGTAACAGTCATTGTGAAGACATGGCTGCATGTGCTTTATCATGAGCTAACAGTGTCAGTACAAAAGCGGCGAGGAGTCCTGTAGCACCTTATAGACTAACTGAAGTGTTGGAGCACAAGCTTTCGTGGGCAAAGACCCACTTCGTCAGATGCATCTGACGAAGTGGGGCTTTGCCCACGAAAGCTTGTGCTCCAACACTTCAGTTAGTCTATAAGGTGCCACAGGACTCCTCGGCGCTTTTGCAGATTCAGACTAACACGGCTATGCCTCTGATAGTGTCAGTACAAGCTGACAAGGGAGTCTGAGTATGTATCCTACACTAAAGCCATACCACAGGCCTTCACTACTGTGGGGACCTGTAATAGCTGGCCAGGTATGCCTACCCATGCGATAGTCACACCTTCACTTGCAGCATAAACATGCCCACAGAGAGCACAGGGTGATTTTAGAGGCTCTACAGAATAACAATGTGATTTAACACCCTGAGCATTGGACACAATGGACAATAACCATCTATACTGAGCCCAGTGTAAAATTTTAATTTGAATAGAGAAAATGAAGCTTTTCAGGGCCTTTTGTTGGGTATCCATCACCTGTACATATAGTAGGTTAAGTCAACGGAGCACTGAATTCTGGGACACACAGCATCAGTGAACCTCAAATATTGACAACTGATCTTGTCTTCGGGGCACTCTGGATCAGACCCTATAACATGAGAACAGCTGCAGGCTATTCCATTAGCAGCCTTGGGCTACTAATGATCTTGGTTGAACAAAGTTTCTGCACACACTGTTAGCAAGCCCTAGGAAGATAGTAGTATTTACAAAAATCTGCCAGCACTAATCAGTTTTAGTGCTTAAAAATTAATCAAGAAAATATTTTCCACTTATGTTAGACTCAAAATGATCTGTTTTAAAACAAAATCTAAAGTTATGATTACTGTTCTTTTCCAAACCCTGGCACTCAAATGCTCGATCTGGCTACCTCCTCACCTATGTGTTGTGTGCATATTAATACACTTAAAATTGCTACATATGTAAACATTAATATGCCCATTTAGCAACTACTGAACTCCAGATTTTCCTATCACATTGATTTTAATTTACACTTCTAAAAAACTCTCCAGTAAACAATAGAGTAATACCCCAGCAATTAAATATAATTAAGCTTAATAATTGCCCAAACTTGTCATCCATAAATCATGACCAACAAACTACTAAGAACAAATTAATCATGGGTGGCATCATTAGGTATACTTATTTATAGAGTATTTACAAAACACATAGCCCTGAGGTCAGACTAGATGAGATGAGTACCCACAAAACCTTTATACAATATCACACCATCATATAAATGTTATATGATGTATATGCCAAACACAGGCACCTGTGAAGCAACATGAGTCTAACTAAATGACCCATTCACAGCAAAATGGAAAAAATGTAACTAATGAAGGTTTAGAAACAACCACCCCCATACAATTTAAATTTGATAATTATTATTAATTGAAGCAATTAATTGCTTTGTGGTAGTGGCTGGGGCCCCATTCATGTCCCAGGATCCCTTTGTATTAAGACCTGTACAGACTAAAAGGTAGTTCCTGTCCCCCCAAAACTTAATGTCACTGTTAAAAGTCAGGGGGTGAGCTTTTCAAGGGAGTTTAAGGAGTTTTAGGCATCCAAATGTGACAACAACAGGTATCACAAGGAGGAGGGAGAAAAATTGTTCTTCCTGGCCTTTGGAGATAGAACAAGCAGCAATGGGCTTAAACTGCAGCAAGGGAGGTTTCAGTTGGACATTAGGAAAAAGTTCCTATCTGTCAGGGTGGTTAAACACTGGAATAAATTGCCTAGGGAGGTTGTGGAATCTCCATCTCTGGAGATATTTAAGTGTAGGTTAGATAAATGTCTACCAGGGATGGTCTAGACAGTACTGGGTCCTGCCATGAGGGCAGGGGACTGGATTTGATGACCTCTCGAGGTCCCTTCCAGTCCTAGTATTCTCTGAGTCTATGAAAGTGAATGGAATTTGGGCATCTAAATCCTTATGCTCCTCTGAAAATCCTAGCCTGATAACTCAAACCTTATAATGCTAAATATGTTGTGCCTCCCACTGGAAGATCTTCTTCTGTATTGTGTTTTAAACTTGTCACTGATCCATGACTGAGTACTGATTCTTTTAAAATAAATACTATAGTCCAAGATGAAACAGTGGTGGTTTGATGGTACTCAAGTAATACTCCCAGCTGGAGATGGATTAGCTGATAAAGTGATGAAAGCTGCAACTGATGACTTCTCTACTAGACATCCCTGTTCAAAAAGAGATTCTGCTGACAAAGCAATTTTTATTAACAGAACACCAAATCCATTGATCAGCTAGTTCTTGGAGTACATGTGTCTTCTCGTAGAAACCAACCAGCTGAAGGAGTCTAATATTCATGACAAATGATATAGACTCCATTAATCTCTCTCAGTGGTGTTCATGCCTGTCGATCCTGATATAACTTAGGCACATTTATAAATGTGCCTATCACCATATTATCCAAGCTCATTTCACTATAGCGGTAGTTACTGATATTAGATTAACTTAATCATTATCCTGATTACATATAGTCTACTCAATTTATTATAATTATATTCAGGTTCAAGGCCTGAATCTAGCGTGTTTTGAGGTCAATGGGTGTTTCACTTAAGAAAGAACTGCAGAACTGAGCTTTGTGAATTTAATATGTATTTTATTTTACTGATAATTTGAAGGCTACCAGCTCTTCTATATGAAAAGGAAAAATGCTTTGCTAAATTTGTATTTGTGAACAACCCAGGGTTAGTAAATACTTTTTTTATTTTCCATAGAGGGGAGAGAGTATTTTTCTAAAAGGCCAATATCCTTTCCTTATGACCGGTCACCTACATCCAGGATGTGTCATTAAACTTACTGCATAATGATTCTGTACTCCTAAAAACAATCCATTGTGTGTAGGCCGCCCAAAGTTGTACAGAAGTGTAATTAGCCTCAAAGGTAAAGGTCTAGAGAGGAAACACTCCATACATATGCAGGGCTTTGCTTAGAGATTTGGGAGTTGAGTTCTATTTATACTGAGAGGCACAATTTACTCATCTTAGATAAACAAAAATACCAATATTATATAACTTAACCGGGCTAAACTGTCAAATGAAGCATTTGTTGTGTGTTAAATCCACAGGCGTTTATAGTTTATCCAGTAAAGGCAATGGAAATGTCCACAGATTATTTGCCACTCATTACTCTTAAAAACACACAAAGAAAAAGAAAGATGTATTTATCGCTTACAAAATGGTTTCCCAATTCCTTGATATTGCCAATAAACAAATTTTTAGAGCCATAAATGTTACTGATCCAATGCCAAAAAGCTGCTGATGGTGTATAAATTAGAATGAACATATGTTAATTCATAATTCACCATTTGCAATAGAGCTTTGTTGAAAAATTGATGAAAATTCATGAAAGAACCTTTCCAGATTATGTTGCACAATAAACACGTAGCCAGTCGCATTCATAATGTAAAGGTAGCAGTTTAGAGTTGCCATATGCCTATTTTGCATATTTTTAAACATGTATGTTGACCGTCAAACACAGCCTATGTAGTGTGTATATGTAAATAGGAGGAGTGTGCATTGCATTTCAACTGTTTCATGACATACTACTGTTTTCAGGGATGTTCTCTATCTGTAATAAGGAATTTCAGTAGAAAGCATAACTTTTTCAGAACAGTCGAATACTTTACATGTGTTGACTGTACACAGTATGCTTGTATTCAGGCTGGACAGAATACAGGTACAGGTGTCTGTACTATTTGTAAATGGTAATTTGATTTTTCAGAAGGAAAAATTTTTAAATAGCACCATGCCTGTGGCCCCTTTGGAGAAGGATAGGGGAGTCTTCAATGGGTTGGAAACAGGCCAATAGAAGCTACAGGGTGGTGTCCATGGGCAGTGGTGCACAGAGACATACCTCCCTCCCTGACCCATCTGCCTAGAAGCTGCTGCCCAAGGGATGCTCCTTCAGGAGCCATACCATCTAAGTTTAAGTGCCAGTCACTTGCCCCCCTTCTCTGCACCAATGTCCTACCCCAGCTTGGATCCCGCACCCCACATTCAAACTCCCTCCCAGAACCCTCCTTTCCTCTCTCCCACATCCAAACTCCCTTTCAGAGTCTGCATGCTCTTACTCCAATCTCCTGCCCCATCCTAGATCCCACACTCTACACTCAAACTCCCACCCATAGTCAGCACCCCACTCCCTCTTCCTACACCCAAACTCTCCGGCCTGGTGAAAATGAGTCAGGAAAGCAAGTGATAAAGGCAGGGGATATGGAGTGGCTAGGGGCAGGGCCTCAGAGAATGTATGGGACCGGGAGCAGAGAAAGGGCTTTTGGTTTGCACAATTTGCAACCCTAAAAACACACTATCAACCCATGAGGACATGAATGGTTTTTTTTATTCTAAATTTGTCAAAACAGGTAAGACAAATGACAAAACTGACCAATTTATTCTATTTTCAGAATTGCCCTCACACATTTCCCCTGGAAAATGGGTTGTGAGCAAGGCATGTAAGTAGTTAATTTCCAGGATTATGTATTTATTATGATATTTTAAAGACTCCTGGTAAACTAATTTGAAATAAGTTCATTGTTCAGAAATGAAAGTTTTGATTGCATTTAAATTGACCTGACTTGGTGATTGATACACGAGTGTTTGGATTCTTTCCAGAAACTGTTTACTCAACTCCACTCCAAGCATACTATTCACATTGAAGATTCCCCTCTATGTTTTCACTAAGGTCACAAATATTTGCGTTTGTAAACTGTAATTTGTGCTCTAAATTAAATCATACAAGATGCATTTAGATAAATGTAATTGTCTTTGTAAAACTGAGCCCCTAATAAGACTCCCTTACTGAATTTAGAGGCACAGGTGACTGCAAAGTGCGTTTCCATTTTATTTATGGAACTATGGAGATAGGCTGCATATTTTTTAAAAACACATCAACAGTGAACATCAATGAAGTTCAGAATGTATGATTATTCAGACTTATGATCGAGTAGTACTCATAGGTCCCAATCAGGCTTACGAGCACACAGTCCTTGCCTGGGAGAACCTGCATCCTCACAAACAATACATGATGAGAAGGAGCAGTGAGCAAACAGAAGTTTTTACATGGATAAGATAGTGAACATAGTTGTCAATTTCCTTTCTACCTGAATACAAGGCAAAAAATGTATAAAAACATTTGGGGCGGGGGGACGGAGGGAGGGAAAGATCAGAGCCTCCTGCAATGGACAAGAAAAATAAGCCATGAGGCTTCTCTGAATTTCATATAATCAATTACAAATTTTAAGAGGAAAATAGACAGCAAACCTATAAAAACGACTTGGCTTTATACTGAAATTTAGCTGCAGGAGCTGTGAGAAACTATATCACAAATGTTAAAACAGCATGCACACCTTCCTACCCGCATAGCACTTACGTTTTATGGGTCGGAGCTACATGATACCAGAGGTGATGGCATTACCACTGAGACCTATTTAGGAATAAAACATGTATTTTCTCTTGCTCACTTGCTGATGGTGTCTGTCCATCACGGTTCACTAGAAGTTCTTCATATCCAAATCATGCCCCACTCAGCTGCCAGGCAACCCCCAGCCGGAATGGCAATTAGCCAGATGTCTACAGTCCTATTATCTCCATTGCTCAGTTCTACATTATTTAGTCACTGCACGATAACAGCAAGAAGAGAGAGAATTACAGGAGAGAATCCCACCAGGACTCCACTTTAGAAACCTGCAAGGAACCTGAAGGAGGGCCAAAAGAAACACCGAAATGAGGCAAACGCAGCTAAACACTCGGTCTTTTTTTCCCTGTTGATGATTGCTGTTTTTTCCCCTCATCTTTAACTCTTTGCAGGAAGAGAGAACAGGACCCAGTGGGACATGTACAATATAAAAATATTGCAGAGTTCTTTTTACTTAGCACTGATCAGCAAAATTCTATACATAACTATCAATTTTTCTTCATAGTACTATCTTCTGACTTCTGAAAATATGGATTCTGCAATACACAGACAGCAAAGAAGCAAGTGAAATATGTCTCACATTTTATTTTGTGAGAAGGAAGATGTGCCTCTTTGATCAGCAGACTGAAGAAAACTCTGTTTCACATCAAACATAATATCAAACTTGCTTATGAGAGTCTACATCTTGAAGTGTTATTATTTGTTATTAATTGTGAAACTTCAGGAAAACTTATTTTACCTACCAACGTGCTTGGTCAAGGGTGTTAATTTGTGTTTCAAAAAGTGTTTCCAACTGAAGAGTTTGCTCGTTAATGTTTCTTAGTAATTATTCAGGGTCATCAATTAATCATCACTTCAGATGCCCAGACAGGTGATTAATCAGTGGTCTGAGAGAAAGATAGACCACGGATGAAAAGCAAACATGACAGCAAGACTTGGTAAACATTTAGAGTGTGGTTAATGTTTAAAAAAGGATTTTGTAAAAGTGACATTGCAAGGGCCCGTATTTATTCTCTTTGATGCTAATCTAGATCCAAGCAATCATTTTTCTAATCACCAATGGATTACACACTATGCAGAGGCTGAAAAAAAGATGCCTTCTTTCTACTTCTTGCATTATTGCAACATGATACACTTCCCTTGAATTCCTTAACTGGGAGAGGCTAAGTATTTCATAGACCTTCATGAATTAAACCTCATGACACTCCTGTCAAATAGGTAGGTTTTATTATCCCATTTTACAGATGGAGAAAACAAAGGCCCAGAAAAGTTAGGTGTTTTGCTGAAACTCAAAAGATAAGTTCTCTCTTTGTGACCAAGGAAGGAGAAGACGAAACTAGGAGTGGCTATCACCTGATTGCTGCTGGAAGAATTTAGAAGTCCAAAACAGAATTGTAAAGGATGTTGGTTGATGAGTCCGAGGGTATGTCTACATTGCAATAACTTTAAAAAAAACCAAATTAATGGTCCTGCAGCACCCTAAAGACTAAAAAAAAAAAAAATTAAAAAAATGTAGATATTATCATGAGCTTTTGTGGGCACAACCCACTTCTTCAGATGAATGGAGCAAGTACATTGCAATAGAAGATCAATGACTGGCCTGTGTCCACTGACTTGGGCTCACAGGGTTCAGGCTACAGGTCTATAAAATTGCAGTGGACATATTGAGGCTCAGGCTGAAGTCCAGCCTCTGGGACCCCACAAGGAGAAAGACTGCAAGCTCAAGCATCTACACCGCAATTTTATAGACCTGCACTCCAATCCCTAAGTCTAAGTCAGCTGACACAGGTCAAGTGTGGGTGTTTTAATGCAGCATAGGCATGCTTTGAGTGGCTATCATGTGTTAATTACTCTTTCTCCAAGATTTCACTGTGTGCTGTGTTCAAGTCGGTCTACAGCCCTTCAGAGAAAGAAGAACCCTTTTTGATGGCAGGACTCCTAATTAATGCAGGTTCTACATCCTATGACAGAGGCAGCCTCCTCCTGGACTGTACCATTCAGACTGGTTTTACTGTGAAAACAGGCTTCGAACAGCAAACGCAGGAATCCCCTCATGCTGTTTTGAGTCCTTTCACATTAAGAGAAGCAGGAGTTTGTATGTTCCTTGTAAACAGGCACGGTCACATCAAAACTAAATATCAGACTCCCTCATCAATTCCTGCTCCCAGGTGGAATTACTGCAGGGCCACAAACTTAGACTTAACACTCAGGTCAGTATCATTCATCTAACAGGGAGGTGCACTAGCAGGGCTGTCTACAACAATCAGGAGGACCTCTCATTCCCAAAAGAAATCCCCAATAGTTGGTTTATGACAGCAACTATGCCCACTTCCCAGAGAGAACACATATACATAAGGGCCCCCAGGCAGATGAGTGAGTTGGAGGAGAGGGGGACTAAGCATTTAAGATGTTGCTCGCAGAAGATTAGTTGTGGAGAGGGTCAGTCCCAGAGCAGTGAGCTGCTGCAGAGAACGACAAGCTCTACCAATGCAGGTCCCACAATAAAGGAGCTGCACCCTGCAGTACTCTGAGCACTGCCCCATTCCCTGACTGGGAACCGAAGAGCGTTAAGTTGCTGTTGCTACTCCAGGCTGATTCTCTTTGCTGCTGAAGAATATCTGAGGCACAAACAGAGGCTTGAGGAAAAGGCATGGTGCCTCAACAAAAGGTGCCAGTTGTCCGTTCCTTCCTGGAAAGGCAGGGTACAATTGGGAAGCCTTAGGGGCAAACTGGGGAAGGATCTGAGCCTAAAGACAAAGCTTTGCTCCTGAGTGGATGCTACATGCCTGATGGTTGGTGAGGGAAGCAGTACCCATTGTCCACTATGATAGCAGTTAAGCCACAGAAACAACAAGAACTCTTTGCAGGAATGAAGGTACCATGATGGAAGGGAACCAAAAGGAACATTATTCAGGGACCAGCTAAGGATTTCTTTCCAGGGGATCCACTGCATTCATGGAGTTTTATTGCCTACCTTTTTATTTGCCTACCTCTTCTGTGGCTTGTTAATGCTGTCCCCACTGGGGGGATTATTAAAAGAATCTTGTGAGTTTCACCTTGTGAAGTTTCACAGGTTAATTGTTTCCACTTGTGGATGTTTCCATGAATTGGCCCTTGATTTTTAACCCCACAGCAGTTCCTTATGCCATTATATTTATTTTTAATATCACAAAATTGATATTTTTACTATCTTACAAAATACCATGTAAAACATATTCAGAATAAAATGTGCCAAATACATGCTGCTCCTTCCATGTAGACAGCCTCTAAAATACACCAGGTTTTAGCTATAAAATATATATAGATATAGCCTTCTGATACCACACACTAGTCAGGTATTTTGTATTTGAACCTTCTCCCCACTCTCCTGAAAGCACTATACTTCCAAAGAGTGCATTAAATGTGTGTCAGTGTATTCTGAAAATTAGAAAATGATTGGGAAATGATGTCTGATTTCTTGTGTTCTTGCTTAGCAGATTTGACACTATTTAATGCAAGTAATTAGTTCAACCTGATTGGTTTGTATTAAAAGGAAGATAGCTAACCCGTACCTAATGATGGTATTAAACAATTCAGTTGCTTTCTCCAGCTACCATAGTCATGAACATTTTTTTGGTCAAGCTGTTTCTTATGCTGAGCAGTGACAAATGGTATGACCTTGACCATGTCTTTTCAGCTCTCTGTCACCTCCATTTATTTATATTTTCTAAATGTTTCTCAAGTGGCTTCAGACCCTAGGGATGAAAGATTCTAAAGAAATGTAAAACTTTTTTTCCCACTGCTTTCAAGAACTTAACCTCTTGTTATATGTCTATATAGATAGATAGATAGATAGCGGGGGGAAAACTTGCTTAGGCAGCTAGGTTGATTACAGCATTTAAAAAAAACACAAATGATGCTCACAACATGTGACAAGTTAAACTAATCCCACCACTGGCCACTCTGACCCACCAGCAAACACATTTCACTAACTGCAGCTGCATGGCCAGCAGTCAGGAAAATGCTTACAATAAAGTAATAGCTAGCAAATATGCCCTGAAGATCACCAAGTTCCTATTCAGCTGGACTGGGTGAGGGAACAAGCAGAGCCGGGGAACTACCACTAGCCCTCAAGAGGTCAAATGTTTAGGTCTTCTTGTTGGAAAACTACTTGTGATACCAGTATTCCCGATGCCATTGGAACCCCACAAAAATCTGACTTTGTACACTTTATCAATACGAGTTGCTGTGAGCCTGAACTTTAAATGCTATTATCTAAAATATCAATGATTCACCTGCAACAACTGTCACATTTGATTATCTATATATTGTCATGGCAATGAGAGTTGTTCAAATATTTCACTGGAATGCAGGACAGAAGGAGCAGTTACACTAATGGCTAAAAAGAGCAAGAAGCGATGACAAATCAGCACAGCCTTTAATTATGGCAGCATCAACAAGCAGCGCCCACGTTCTTTCCTGATATCATTTTTAAAGTGTAAAGGGAAAAGGTGGTTTTGTTTGCTCTTGAACACATTTACTGAGAATATTCCTCATAATGAACCTAGTCTTGTGCAACCATTCTAGTGGCCTTAGGACATTATTCACTGTGGGTGCATCTACACAATAGGGCTTAACTCGAAATAAGCTACACAAATTGAGCTATGTCAATTGTGTAGCTTATTTCAAAACAGCTTCTTTTAAAATTGGGAGCATCTAAACAGCACTTATTTTGAAATAATATTCCTTCGACTCTTCCTCCAACTTCCCATATGCCTCGTACAATGAGGGCTACAGGAGTCAGAGTAGGAAGTCCTCCAGCTTGGCATTATTTCAACATTATTTCAAAACAGCTTATTCCATGTCAACACAGCAGGCAATTATTTTGAAATAATGCTAGTTATTTCAAAATAATGTTGCTGTGTAGACATAACCTATGTGAAAAATCCTCCAGTAATACACAGAAACTATTACACCAATCGCTCATTCATGTTGGGGGGGAAAAAAGAGATCATGTGGAAGCCTCCCCTCTATTGTGTGGCTCCTCGGTTGTATTTTTATTTTCTACGATCACTGAACAGCAAACATTAGTTCAGCTCTTAGTCTAAGAGAAAAGCAGAGAAATCCCTGAAATTGGGCTCAAGGAGAGCTAGGGCTCTAGTCCCAGTTTTGCCACTGATTCACCATGTGCCCTTGATGAATTTACTGAACCTCTTTTTCCCAACTAAAAAGAAAAGAGGGAAGCATGTCAACAAGTCACTTTAAGAAGGTATCATGGTGCTTAGATTCTACATTAGTGGGAGCAGCAGAACCACAAGAATAGGCCTCTGCAGACCCCTAAGGTTAGCAAAGCACAGAGGAGAACTTTCAGCCACCATTGCATCCTCACTCCAATTTCTATTCTGTACATTTTGGCAGCAATCTAGGCCCCTTTCACTTTACAGTGTTTTTACACTGTCTTGACTTCATTGAAGTTACTCCAGATTTACAGTGGTATAAGTGAAGTACATTGGATGCTCTGAGTAGACATTAAGGTAGGATGAGATATAAGAAGGCTGGTCTATGGTAAAAGTTTTTCTGCGTCTGTATTTCTGTCCACATTTGATTTAGAGTGAGTTAAGTTTGCTGTTAGTTATTCCATGAGGAAATTTTGTTACTCCTAAGAATGCAGTACCCCGAGTTTTGCTGTAAATGTGCTGAGCACAGTCTGTGAAATAGCATTTCTAGCAAAACAGGGATAATGTTACACTGAATTTGGTTAGTGTTATATAGATAGTAGAATCCTCTTCTAGGGATAAATCCTAGAGTCTTTTTACTTAGCTCTTATCGTTATCAATGGGAATTTTTCTCAATACAATACTAGTAATAACTCCATAGGATTTGACTGAACGCATAGCCATGGGGGTGAAAGAAAATGGGGTGGATATGCATGATGTACAGAAAGAAACAGTGGAGAGGGAGAAATTTAACCCAAAAATATTGAAACCTGCTGTAGCCACACAATTTTCCAGAGCTTGTTGTTCACGTAACTGTAATTCCAAACAAACCATCCAAACACTGAGGGGTTATGACTATTGGCTTTTGTTATTCTTTAAAGTGCTACTAGACTATTTGTTGTTTTTTAAGTTTTTCCTGTTACAGACTAACTCAGCGACCTTTCTGAAGCTGTTGGCTTACTGTTCAGCCTATAGGAATGTATGATTCCAAAACATACACAGAAAAAGCCAAGATGCGGTGATCATATTAATACATCTATTCTTCTTATAACCCTGGCAGAAGGTGTGAACACAATGACACATAGAAAAGCATCTTCACACCCCACCATTAAATGCATATTCCAGATCTATTAAAAAGATCATGAGCAAATCATTCCAAAAAAGTACCACAGCTGCTTCACAGAATTTCTGTTCCTGGAATGGATGGCATTTAGGTATTGTCTGCTAGGCTTAAGAGAGAGTTCACAGATTTCTTCTCCTGATGATACAGTCTTTTCAGATAATTCTTATATAGCACTTTTCAAACATAGATCTCAAAACACTTTAAAAAGTAGTTCAGTATCACTATCCATATTTTAATAAGTAAACTCATAAAAGCTGAGATTTTCCAAAGTTCCTTAATACGTTAGGCATTAGGCATCCTGTGTCTATTGAATTTCAATAGGAGCTGGGCATTGAAGGTAAGATTTAGAAAAGGATTTAAGTACCTAACTGCCACTTTAGGTAGCTAAATCCCAAAAGCTGATCCCATTCGCCAAATCACAGAGATCCCTAAATATACTCAACACCTCCATTGTAGAAGCTGCCCACCTGACTAAGCCCCACAGACAAACTTGTGAAAGTTTGGGAACTCGGTGTGGGGAGGCAGGAGGTAAACCTCACTCATAAGTTTTAGCCCAATAGTTAAGATATGTACCTAGGATTTAGGAGACCCCCACTTTAAGTTCCCACTGCTCCTGACAGAAAGAACGGATTTGGATAAGGATCTGCCTCCTCCCAAATGTGTATCCTAGTAGCAACTGGTTTATGGGATATTCTGATGCAAGATTTCCCACAGCCCCTTCTATTGAAGATATTCCACTATAGATAAATAATTTTAAAAGCCCTAGAGAGAAAGGGAGAAAACCATGAGAATAACTCTGTGCCCTGGGAGTTAGAACACATACATAGCAATACCAGGAGCCAGTCTCCCTTCTCTAGTGTTTGACAGTATTACATAGAAATAAGAGAATTTTTGCTGTACCTGCATGAAGTAGCTGTAGAGAAGTTCAGTAGTATAGAAAGAGATGTTAGTGAAGGAATTCCCTTTCATACAAGACACCTAGAAGAAGGTAAGTAGCCTCCTGAAGATCTCTGATAGCCTCCACTAGTGGGAATGAGGTAGCTTGGATTCACCTGGAAACAGTTAATTCACTGAGTAATTGAAGGCAGTTCATTAGGCCAGGAGGCACCTAGACTTGATGAAAGGCTGCAGACCTCAGTAACAGAAACTCCTGAGGAGAAACATAGCTGCTAGAAAAACAGAGGCTCTGCAGGGAGAAGAGCCCTCCAGAAGACTGGTGAGAAGCTGCTAGGCAAAACCAAACTCCAAAGAAGGAGAAATGGAGCAGGAGGCTAGTTAAAACCCCAATGACAGGAATTAGCCCAAGGAACAGCAAGGGATTGAAGGTCTGGATCTATCCCAAATGAGAACTTTAAACTGGTGCCTGTGTTCCTCTCTCTATCCCAGCTAGGGACTTTTAGGGAAGAAGCTCTTAATTCTAGAAGACTTCAGCTGATTAGTCCCTACTAGAGCCACACTCACTCACAAGGGAATACTTGGAAGGTGACAGTGCCTTTTCTACACGCACCTTTTGCTCAGCTAGGTTCTCTGGCTCTTAGTACCTGCCTCCCAGAATCAGTACTCATCTCCACGTGAGTTAGAAATTTAAGTAAATTTAAATTTCCATGTAAGTGACAGAGTCTCAACCCCAAGGGAATGGCTCAGCGTGTGCCAAGAGACACTCTTCCTGCTTGAAGAGGAAAAGTTATTTAATGTAAGCATAGCACCAACAGGCAGAATCAAACCTGGAACTTTTGGAGTTCAGTGAATGAGCCTCTATACCTGAGCTAAAAGCCAGCTGGTTTTCAGCTAAGACTGTAAAGCACTCATTCTTTCTCTCTGTAAGTGGTCTAATGGCCAGTAGGACAATACACCACACTCAGAAGGTATGTGAGTTACATAAGCATGAATTTTATTCAAGTGTTATTAATAGTGAAGAAATTTAACTTAACAGCAATAAAAGCGAACTACTTTCACTGTTTCAAAGAATACGGCAATAATGTCAACTTCCCCAACATTGCTTTACACAGGGCAAAAGTCATCTCTGCTCTACAGCCATTGATGTCAACTGTCTTATAGTAGGGATGAATTTGGCCCGCTGAGCAGAATCTGAACTCTGCTGTATAATGTGGGGAAATATTAATTTTGTGTGTGATAAATTAGGAGAGAGAATAGGTGGAACCCATAGAAGAATAATTTCTCAGAGTATGTGGAAGTTTCCCAGGGTGTGGTTAAAATGGGCATATTTGGGATATGTCTGAATTCTCGCTTTGGGACTCCTGGAACACCTCACTAAGACTGAGTAACTGAATTGTGCTTTGTATACAAAACTTCAGGTAATTCCATGGCAGTATAAAAGTATTCGTCAGGTTTAACATTGGAACAAGCAATGAACAGACTAGTGGCTGTGTTTCTATTACTATAACAAAATGCACAAATATTTTATTATTGTATAAAATAAAGCAGAATGCTTAATCCTCTAATGGACCAGGATTCCTCATCACTAACTGGGAATCCTGTATTGTGATAACTGTGCTTAAAATATGATCCTCTAAAGCAATAGATTTCAGTCTGTAGACCCCTGAAGGCCCACATATTAGGTCTAAGATTTCCAAAGGGGTCCACACCTCCATTTGAAATTTTCTTAGGGATCTGCAAGGGAAAAAAGGTAGAAAACCACTGCTCTCAAGTAACCACATTTTTTAAAAAGGAAGAAAATCCTTTGGCTTTCATAAATGGGACTGTACCATTAGAAGGGCATTTAACGTTTCTGAAGTGCTGAGGCCACTTCTGAGAAGTGAGTATTATATGCAGCCAGGGTCAGAGGTGGAGGTAAAGCTAATAAATTCCTGATTCCACACTCCCTGCTGAAACAGGTGATCTTAACATTTCAGGTACCTTCAGTTAAAAAAAATGAAACCAATATGATTGCAAGTGTCTTATTTTTCTCATAGAGACTGGAGCTTCACTTTCTAGTTATTTCATGGCATTAAACATACTTCCATACTTGCAGCTCACTTTGCTTTCCTCTCTGACAGTATTGCTTCATTGCAGTAGGGGCAAAAATTAAAAATCACTGTTCCTTTATGGAAAAGCTAACAGGAAATGGCATGTTTGCTTTTAAAAGGACAGCAGTAAAGTGATGAAGTCCTGGGCAAGCTAAGATCTGATCAGACTTTATGGTGGTGGTGATAATATAAAATCCTTGCAAGCTAGAATTCAAAAACACCTTAGTTTAGCAGTAACTGGACATGAATAAAGGATACTGTGGGCCAGTGGTTTTTAAACTGTTTTTCTCACAACCCAGTTGAAGAAAATTGTTGATGCCTGTGACCCAACATAATTATATCTTTTGACTAGAGTGTGAGCTCCAGGTGGGGCTGGGAATGAGGAAGGGGCTCAGGGCTGGGGCAGGGGATTGGGGTGCAGGGTTGGGCATGGGGTTACCTACAGCAACTCTCAGTCCTCAGAGCAGCAAAGATTCTGACACTGGCTTCCTGCCTGTCTTGGCCCCTCAGACCATGCTATGCTCTGGAAGCAGTCAGTAGCAGATCTGAGTCCTAGGTACAGGTGTGCAAGCAGCTGTGTGTGCTGCTCTCTCATACAGGCACTGTCCACCCCAGCTCTCATTTGGCTGGTTTCCAGCCAATGGGAGTGTGCTGCTGGCACTCAGGGGGAGGGGCAGTGCATGTTTAACCCACACACCTAGTGTGGGTACTGAGCAATCCAAGTGGTACCTAGACCACAGCAACAATTAAGATCCAGAAACCTCTACAGCAGGGGTTGGGAGCCAGCTGGCTTTTAGCTCAGAGAGTAGAGGCTCCTATACTCTGCTTCAGAGATCCCAGGTTCAAATCTGCCTAGTGGTGGTTACACATAGAGCTCCATGGCCCCTCACCTAGGAACTGGACCCATTGTTGGCCACTTCTGGGGTGCAGAGCAATCCATCATGCCAGGACAAGGAAAAAGCCTGCCAATCCCCAGTAGTCACCTCACCACCCTACAGCAAAGTGACCCAGCATCTGTCATTCCACAACCCTGCACTGGATCACACCTTATACTTTGAAAACTGCTGCTGTAGTGCTAAAACAGCTAGCTACCACACAAAGGATCAGCGTTTGAGATTCAGCCTCAGTTTACCCAGATTGGCAGAGGTCTGGAGTATTATATGTCCAGCTTGCTTGTTCCCAGGGTAAAATAACTTTTTACTCTAGCAAGCTCCATTTTTGCATCGTATATATAAAACATTTTTACTTTATTTTGCATTAAGCCTTAAGGGCCTGTACTTCTTTGCCCAACATGATAAATTATGCAAATGAATAGCAAGAGGCAAATTCCTATGTAAAATCTACATCCTAAATCCTAACACATTAATACCTGAGGTTCTCTGTTCTCAATCATTTGTAATTCATGAATATTTCATGAACACTCATGCTCTGGTGAAGGAGCTCTGCACAGCATTGTTTGCAGACATTTTATAGACATTACTGCATGTACAAAGGAGCAAATAAATGATGTTTTACTATTCTGCTGAGTAGGTGAAAGGCTGTTAGAACACCTTCACACTCTCACCTGTGATGATGCTCATGTGAAATGGGAAAATGAATGACAATTAAAGTTTGTATTGTACGGCTGCTATGGGTTGAGGTACATGCTATAAGTAGAAGACATCCTCCTGCAAAGTACCAGAGACCCTCGGGAAAAATCACCAGATTTGTTTAGGTAATCTTCGCCACCTAGATCATCCCTTTGCCGCTAGCTCAAGGTCTAGCCACTAACTCACAGCATCACTTCAATATCTATCTCATTTTAATGAAGCATAGAATATATGAGCTTAATACTGACCATACTGGCTCATGTCAATTGTCCATCTAGTTCACTCTTCTGTCTGAAATAGAGGCCAGATATTTCAGAGGAAGATTCAAGCTACTCTTGGGCTGTGTCTACATTGGCACAATCTGCGCAAAAGCAGCCGCTCTTGTGCAAAAACTTGCTGCCTGTCTACACTGTCCACGTGTTCTTGTGCAAGTAAACTGACGTCCTAATGTATAAAATCAGGGCTTCTTGCGTGAGAACTCTGATGCTCCCACTCAGGAAGAAGCCCTTTTACGTAAGAGCTCTTCCAGAAGAGGCCAGTGTAGACAGGCAACATGAATTTCTTGTGCAAGAAAGCCCTATGGTTAAAATGGCCATCAGAGCTTTCTTGTGTAAGAGAGCGTCTACACTGGCATGGATACTCTTGCACAAAAGCACATGCCAGTGTAGACGCTCTCTTCTGGAAGAGTTTTTGCAGAAGAACTCTTCCGCAAAAGAGTTTTTGCATGAGAACGCGCCAGTGTAGATGTAGCTGGTGCATGGGTTACAAATAGCTATGAAATAAGCTGGGCAGGAGAGCCCTCCCCTATTCCATCCCCAAATGAGACCAAAAGTCAATCCACTGCCACCTTCTTTCCTTCAGAATGAATTATCTTTCCACTGTAGGAGTCTCCATGGGTACAAAGGGTTTTGCCAGCTGCATGCAAACACAAACATTCATTCACAGAGACTATCTCTGGGAGTTAATCTGGCTCATGCTTTAGTGCCTATCTGTGCATTCTGTATACCTGTTCAAAAGCACTATGCGCTTTTTCTTTCCCCATCCCTCATGATTAGGTTTCCTGTAGCAAAAAGAGCATTAAAACAATAGTTTGCACTCTAGAGCAATCCTACAAAAAAAAGCCACATTGCGTACATGTCATGGGGTAAAAATATAAGCATTAGATTCAAGGGCAGTTGTTACTAATCCCACCAAAAACAGATATTTAAAAATAATTATTAAATATCTTGAGATCAGCAACCTAAGCAAGGCTGATACAAGAATGACCCACCAGGGGTCATTCAAGCAACTTGGAACCCTAGTGGCATTTCTGTGCTGTCTGGCTCAGGAGATGCAGCATGGATTCTGGCTCGTTGATAGTGTTCTTAGACAAGTATAACTGGATTATTATTTGTTTTCAAGTTAATTGAGTCTGGGCCTGATCCTGCAAGTGTGCTGAGCAGCTGGAAATGCCTATTCACTTTCATGAAAGCCTAGGGGAACTTTGTTGTTGACTTCAGTGGAAGCAGGTTCACGCCCCCTACGTACAACACGTTCTTAGCACCCGTTTCCACCCTCTACTCCCCCTTTTCCTTCTGGCAGAAATTATCTGTCTTCTCCCCTTTTTTAATATCAAAGTGGTTCACCAATTGCATGCCAGATTTGGTAAGAAGGCATTTTTATCATGGAGCTGACACATACAAGCTTTTCTTAAGGTTGTACAGTGAACCATTTGCAAGTAAATATTGGGATTTAAACTGATGAGAAACAGATTGGGTGTTGCCTGTCAAAGCCCCAAAGGCCACATAATAAATGGCTAGGTAACAACAGCCCAAGCTCATTGAAATGCAGATATTATTCACCAGAATTTCATTTGCACAGCTTATTCTCCGCTGCCTCCTTAACAGATGTCAGTGAATCAGATATATATGCACAGTGAAATGAAGTGCAAATACCACCGAAAATCAAGAGGAGAGATAGTGATGGCTCAGCTCTGCACATCAGTTCATGCCATTTGATTGCGGTGCATCTGCTCTGCCACCACAGCCATATAATGCCCTCATGAATATTTGAGGCACAAGTAAGGAAGAGGCAATGAGGTATGGTGGGGTTGAAGATTGGCATCTTGTCTGTGTCACTGTGTTGTCAGGCCTATAGGGCATGTCTACACTAGGAAATAATTTAGAATAACTAAACTTAACTTATCTCCTGATTTTAAAAATTCAAAATAGTGTGTCCATGCTATGGGAAAGCCTCAAAATTAGTCTGAAGCAGGCTCCGTTAATGTGGATGCACTACCTTGACTTAGAGACCCAGGAAGCACTACGGAGCAATTAATTCTAATTATTCTGGGGAGTAGTTATTTCAAAATAGCGGTGTTGGAGTGTCCACACTAAGAATGAAAGGACTTGTCGGCATTTGCTTATTGGATAGTCTGTCCACTAGTTGATTCCCGCCCCCCCTTGCTGCTTCTATGAGATAGAGGCAGCAAAGGGGGGGGAAGGGATATTTCAAAGCAGCAGCACCTCACAGCTGAGCTGGGAATCAGCTGTGCAGTGCTGCCACTTTGAAACCCCAAGGTGGTGTTTATAAGGGACAGCTGTGCTGCACAGCTGATCCATGGCTCAGCTGTGGTGCTACCCCTTTAAAATGCCAAAGAGCCATGGCACCCGGGGTCAGCTGGGGAAATACCAGGAATCAGCTGTCTTGTGGCTGCCCACTGACCCTTGGCTCCCTGGGTTTGAAATGCACAAGAGCTGCAGCTGGGGACTCTTGTACATTTCAAAGCAGGCACGTGTGTGCAGCCTGGAGTCAGCGAGACTTCCCACTGGCCCTGGGCTATATGCGGAGTTCCGCATTCCTCCTTTGAAATGTACAAGTGCCTATTGACTAGTCGAATAGTTGATGGAAATTCCATCAACTAGTCAATTAACTGCAATTTAACATCCTGAGTCCACACTGATGCTACTCTGAAATAACTCTTTCAAGATTAGTGTTATTCCATGAGGAAAACAGGAGTACAGATTTCAAAATAATAGGCTTGGTAGTGTGAATGCTCTGCTTATAAATTTGACTTAAGGGGGGGTGGTATTTTGAAATAATGCCTTAGTGTAGACCAGAGCATAGAGAAGTGTTCTCATAATGTAACACAAAAGTAAGGGGCCATTCACAGAATGCTAGAAAATTAGATAGGGCAAAAGAACATAAGAATGGCCATACTGGCTCAGACCAAAGGTCCATCTAGCTCAGTATCCTGTCTGCCAACAGTGGCCAATGCCAGATGCCCCAGAGGGAATGAGCAGAAACAGTGATCTCTCTCCTGTCATCCATTTCCAGCCCCTAACAAACAGGGGCTAGGAACACCATTCCTATCCATCCTGGCTAACAGCCATTGATGAACCTAACTTCCATGAATTTATCTAGTTCTTTTTTTAACCCTGTTAAAGTCCTGGTCTTCACAACATCTTCTGACAAGGAGTTCCACAGGTCAACCATGAGCTTTGTGAAGAAAAATGTCCTTTTGTTTGTTTTAAACCTGTTACTTATTAATTTTATTTGGTGACCCCAGGTTCTTATGTTATGGAAACAAGTACATACCTTTTCCTTATTCATTTTCTCCATATCTGTCATGATTTTATACATCTCTATTATATCCCCCCTCTTAGTCTCCTCTTTTGTAAGCTGGAAAGTCCCAGTCTTTTTAATCTATCTTCATATGGCACCCATTCCAAACTCCTAATCATTTTCCAATGCTAATATATCTTTTTTGAGATGAGGGGACCACATCTGTACACAGTATTCAAGATGTGGGCCTACATGGTTTTATATAAAGGCAATAAAATATTCTCTGTCTTTTTTTTTTTGATGATTCCTAACACTGTTTGCTTTTTTGATTTCTGCTGCACATTGAGTGGCTATTTTCAAAGAACTATCCACAATGACTCCAAGATCTCTCTCTTGAGTGGTTATAGCTAAATTAGTTCCCATCATTTTATATGTGTAGTTGGGTTTATTTTTTCCCACTGTGCATTACTTTGCATTTATCAACATTAAAATCCATTTGCCATTTTGTTGCCCAATCTCCTAGTTTTGAGAAATCCTTTTAAAGCTCTTCATAGTCTGCTTTGTTCTTAACTATCTTGAGCAGTTTAGTATCATCTACAAATTTTGCTACCTCTCTGTTTACCTCTTTCTCCAGATCATTTATAAATAGGTTAACTGGGATTGGTCCCGGTACAGACCCTTGGGGGGACACCATTAGTTATTTCTCTCCATTATGAAAACTGACCATTTATTCCTACCCTATGTTTCCTCTCTATTAGCCAATTATCAATTCATGAGAGGATCTTCCCTCTTATCCCATGACAACTTACTTTACTTAAGAGCCTTTGATGAAAGACTTTGTCAAAGGCTTTCTGGAAATCTAAGTATACTATATCCACTGGATCTCCCTTGTCCACATGCTTGTTGAACCCTTCAGAGAACTCAAATAGATTAGTAAGGCATGATTTCCCTTCACAGAATCTATGTTGACTTTTCCCCAACAAATTATGTTCATCTGTGTGTCTGACAATTCTATTCTTAACTATAGTTACAACTAATTTGCCCAGTACTGGCGCTAGATTTATTGGTCTGTAATTGTCAGGATCTCCTTTAGAGCTCTTTCTAAATATTGGCATCACATTAGCTATCTTCCTGTCATTAGGTACAGAAGCTGATTTGAAGGATAGGTTACAAACCAGTTAATAGTGCTGCAATTTCATATTTGAGTTCTTTCAGAACTCTTGGGTGAATGCCTTCTGGTTCCACTGACTTGTTACTATTAAGTTTTTCTATTTGTTCCAAAACCTCCTCAATCTGGGACAATCCTATAAAGAATAGCTCAGGTTTGGGAATCTCCCTAACATCCTCAGCTGTAAAGACCAAAGCTAAGAATTCATTAAGTTTCTCCACAATGACCTTATCTTTGAGTGCTCCTTTGGCATCTTGATCACCCAGGAGCCCTACAGGCATCCTACTTCTGATGTACTTAAAAAAAATTGCTATTACTTTTTGAGTTTTTGGCTAGCTATTCTTCAGACTCCTTTTTGGCTTTCCTTATTATATTTTTACACTTAATTTGCCAGAGTTTATGCTCCTTTCTCTTTTCCTCACTAGGATTTAACTTCTACTTTTTAAACGATGCCTTTATCTCTCTCACTGCTTCTTTTACATGGTTGTTAAGCCACAGCAGCACTTTTTTGGTTCTCTTACTATGTTTTTTTTTAATTTGGGGTATACATTTAATTAGGGCCTCTCAAATGGTGTCTCTGAAAAATCTCCATGCAGCTTGCAGGGATTTTACTTTTGGCATTGTACGTTTTAATTTCTGTTTAACTAACTACGTCATTTTTGTGTAGTTCCTCTTTCTGAAATTAAATGCTACAGGTGTTTTTCCCAACATAGGGATGTTAAAATGTATTACATTATGATCACTATTTCCAAGCGGTCCAGTTATATTTACCCCTGGAACCAAATCTTGTGCTCCACTTAGGGCTAAATCAGGAATTGCCTCTCCTCTTGTTAGTTCCAGAACCAGCTGCTCCAAGAAGCAGTTATTTAAGGTGTCAAGAAACTTTATCTCTGCATTCTGTCCTGAACTCTGGCTACTTAGAGCTAAGTGTTCACGAGTGAATTAGAAACTTAAGTCTCACTGACTTTCAATGGACATTTCATTCCTAAAGCCCCTAGATTCTTTAGAAAATCTTACCCTTAATGTATCCCATTGCCAAGATACAAGAAGTCATTCTTCCGCTCTACTCTGCGCTGATTAGGCCTCAGTTGGAGTACTGTGTCCAGTTCTGGGCACCACATTTTAAGAAAGATGTGGAAAAATTGGAGAAGGTCCAGAGAAGAGCAACAAGAATGATTAAAGGTCTAGAGAACATGACCTATGAAGGAAGACTGAAAGAATTGGGCTTGTTTAGTTTGGAAAAGAGAAAAATGAGAGGGGACATGATAGCGGTTTTCAGGTATCTAAAAGGATAGAACAAGAAGCAATGGGCTTAAACTGTAGCACGGGAGGTTTTGGTTGGGCATTAGGAAAAAGTTCCTAACTATCAGGGTGGTTAAACACTGGAATAAATTGCCTAGGGAGGTTGTGGAATCTCCATCTGTGGAGATATTTAAGAGTAGGTTAGATAAATGTCTACCAGGGATGGTCTAGACAGTACTGGGTCCTGCCATGAGGGCAGGGGACTGGACTCAATGACTTCTCGAGATCCCTTCCAGTCCTAGTATTCTATGATTCTATGATTTGTGCCTAAACAGCAGTTAATGCTTTTAGGATTCCTCCTTTATTGTATAAGCTTGCATGGAATCCAATATACAGAAACTGCTCAGATACATTTGAATGTCCATCCTGATTTACATTAGCTATAAACTCATATTAAGATGTTCAAAAGTGGGACTGTCAAATGTTGCAAAGGTTCTGTCAATTTATAGGTGCGCTGTATATGAGACTTAATTTTAAGATAATTTTTTCTATGACACTTCAAAAATCAGGAAGCGCTCATTCAGTAAAGGATACAAAAAGGATAATTAAGTTATTCAATTTTGTACCTAAAATCAGCACTGAGCCCCAGGCAAGACTGTGTCCTGCCATCTAAGATTTTTTAGACTGTGTGAGAATACTTACAGTGCATCTGAACTGTCAGTGTGACCTTTGGCTTCTTAGTTATTGTTTTCATTCTATTTTAAAATGACTTATCTATTCTTGATGTGGGTTTCAGGGCTCACATCCATTTCTGTACTATGGGCCTAATTCTCTGATGGTATAAACTAGCATCACTTCATTGAAGTCAACGGAGACACGCTAATTCATACCAGCTGAAAATCTGGCTCTATAGCTGGTTTCTATTATAATTTGATTTCTCTTTGTATTAGAATGTCAAAGTTGTTATTCTTTTTATGCTACTTTGCTTCATTCCTCTTTTTAAAGGAATGCCATCACATTAAAATTCAATCATACTTCTGTCTAAAACCATTGTAGGCATGTTATAAGTGGCACCAAGCATTAGCATGACTGAAAGCCAAGAGAGGTGGAAAAATCCTTCACTTGTCCAGGTGGTTATTTTTGTACATTTGGCAGCAATTTCACCATTAGTTTCATTGTCCCATTTCTCCCCACTCCCTGGTTACTCAGTATTTTTTCCTTGTTTGTGGGCCTTTCATAAATGAAATTTAATTGTTTCTTTAATTAAATTTTAATTCTGATTTTGAAACAGATTGTATTTCAAGATGATGTGTACCTTTTAAAACAGCAACAGTATTAACAATGGAGAGGAAGTATGGTGGTTAATACTTCTACCTAGAACTTGGGAAATACAGTTCAATTCTTTATGCCTCTGTTGACTTCCGGTGTGACTTTGGATAAGTCATTTGATCTTATAGTGCCTCAGTTTCCAGGCCATAAAAATGGGGATAATATCACTTCTCTGCTTCACCCTGATACCCTGTGCTCAGACATCATAGTGATAGCGGCTACATAAATATCTAGGATAGAAGATAGGATTTTACAGATGTGGGCTATAGTGTACCTTGTGTGATATTCTGGTTTGGGCAGTAGTAGCTGCTCTCTGATGCTTGAGAGCCTTAGCAATGTCTCTAGTTGTCAGTGCAATCCTGTACACAGAGGTAGGAGACTGGTTCTTACTGACACATGAGTAGAGCTGGTTGAAATTTTTTAAAAAGATTTTTAAAAAAAGGTAAATGGCTTTTCAACTGAAATGAGAATTTTTGCAAAAATTATTCATTTAAGATAAAATTTTCCTACTTTGCAATAAAAAGCTAAGAATTGAAAACTGAAAACTCTCCTGTTCCCTTTGAACTCAACCCCCTGCATGTTTTCTTCTCTTGCTCCCCTTTTCTAGTGGAAAAAGGAGAGGGGAAGGAAAGAAGGAAAGAAAATAAAAAAAAGAGGGGAAAACTTGAACACACAAAAATCATTGTCAGTTTGTTTGTTTTTGAAAACCAGACACTTAGAATTTTTAATTTACATTTAGGGAAAAAATCTGAAAGATTACACCAAAAATTGAAAAAAGATGAAAATTTTCCTTTTTATCTGATTTTTTTCTCGGAAATTAGAGAGTATTTGTCAGTTAACTCTACTGACATGGTATGTGCTATACCCAAAACAAAACATTTACATCCATTTCACTTGCACAATTATCAATGTTAATACTAAATCACACAATTTTTCTTATGGATTATACACTTTTGTAACAGCACCCTGAGAGGGATCTATGAAAGAGCAAAACTCACAGAAGCCCAAATTCGTCATTCTCCCATACAAATCTGTACTAATTTCACCACATTATGGAAAAATATTTACACTTTAAGTGAAGGACTACAGAATGGGTTATAAAAAGTGTCAATATGGAAAGATTTAGACAATGGATTATTCATTTCTGTAGCCAGACGGCCCTACTTTATGGAAAAAGTAGTTGACCACCAAGGCCACCAAAATATCAGGGAGATTAAAATGCTGCATAAGTGTCTACGCCCTAAGACTTTCCAAATGCAGATAGCTTTACCACTCCAAAAAGTTCTAAGAACCCAGTTCTCCCTCAATATCATTCTGCTGCCAAATTTTGCTCATATGTAGATCAGTAGTAACATTCCTCTAGGGCTATTCTTAGGATTTATGGGGCCCTATGCAGTACTATTAAACTGGTGACCCTATGCCCAATGGTGGCCGGTGGGGGTGGGGGGAGCAATTTTTTGAATATGTGTTTGATCATCTTCAGCAACACACCAATGAAATATTTTTAAAACAAATATAATAAGATCCTGTCGAAGACTAACACAGTAAATTTAAAAACTGACAGAATATACGTGGGTTTGGCAAATGCCTGTTATTTGGCTTCATTACCACTTGAATAGCTCTTTCACGGGTTCTTTGTTCTACCAATAGGTCTGGCAGGCTTCTTCACTTTTAAATTAACTAGATCCTCTCCAGAGGACACAGAGCCACAGAACAGGAATAGGAAGAAGCAGACAGGTGGACATGAAGGGCACATCTACACTAGGAAACTATTTTGAAATAACTAAATTTGACTCAACTCTCGATGTAACAAAATTGAAATGTCATGTCCCTACTACAGGGAAGGCTTGAAATTAGTCCAAGGCAGGCTCCATTAATGAGGACTCGCTACTCAACTTAGAACTCCAGGAAGCACTGGGGAGTAATTAGTCTGAATTACTCTGCAGTAAAATAGCGGCACCGGAGCATCCACACTAACACTATGACAAAATAACTATTTTGGAATTACCGTTATTCCCTGAGAAAAGCAGGAATGCAGATTTTGAAATAAGCAGCCCATTATTTTGAAATAACGGGTTTGGTGATATGGATTCTCTGCTTATTAATTTGACCGAAGGGGGGTTATTTAGAAATAAAGTCCCAGTGTAGACCATGGCTAACAGCCAGTGGTGCTGCAAATCTTTAGGTGCCCGACACAACTGCATATTCTGAGTATGGGTAAGGATGGCCCTGCACTCCCAACAAACTGCAGTGGAGTAGGATCAGCTCTTTATTTCCCCCTACCTTGAATGGAAATAATGTGGAGGAGAGTATGCTGCAGAGAAAAGCACTTTCTTTGGTCCAAAATAATAACTGACATTTATTATAGAATTGAAGGGGTTTTTTTTAAAGACAGAAGGGATATTTGTGATCATCTAGTCTGTCATTCTGTTTATCACAAGCCATAGAATCCCAGCATATAATTACTGCATCACATCCATAAGTTCATTTTGAGCTATATCCCTCTACCCCACAGTTATCAAAAGGTCAGTATTATTAAGTTCATAGTCAGCCACTTGAAAAAAAAATAAGCCACAGGACATATCTGCAGATCCCATTGATTTCAACAAGAGCTGTGGTCTGCAGCATTATTTCAGTCATTTATTCAAGTGCCTATTCTTGACTTATTTGCCTAGCTTTAGGTTCCTACGTCTGACAAAACATTTTACAAACTAATATCCATGTGACATACTGTAATGGTGTGTCTGCCCCACATTTGGCAGAAAAAAATTAGAAGTAGCCCAAGGGAAGCTGCACCAGAGGCAGCCAATCAAAGCAGGACTGAAGGGAGCAACCAATCAGGGCAAAGCAGGGTGAAGAGGGCTGCCGGACTAAGGTGTCAGTTCTCTCTTGGGAGCCCACTGAGGAAGGATGGGGTTCGTGAAGGGTGAAGGGGACTGCCAGCACCCTGGAGAGGGCCAGTGCTTGGCAAGCTTGGGAGCTCCAGACTAGTAGCTGAGAGACGAAGTCCCTGACGAAAGGGCTGTGGGGTAGTGGCCCAGCTAGGGAGATGACACAGACGGAGGAGTGGCAGTACGTGGCTGCTGGTTATAGGGTCTCTGTACCTGGACTTGCAGGTGCCCCCCTCCTTTGCACCTACTTACCATTGAGGGAAGTGGCCAGCGATAGGCTGCAGTTTGCTTCTGAAGCAAGTGGTTAGAAGCAGCAGTACAGTTGGCCATAGAGGCAAGTGGTTGGACAGAGGACTGCTGTTCCACTGAAAGGGGGAGTACAGAGGGTGGCATGGCCAGAGGGCTCTGTCCTGAGGAGGATGCTGTGATCATGGAGAGGCTACAGGTCCTAGGGCAGAGGGGACAGGGCTCAAGACACCTCCTGAAGAGGGTGCATGAACCAGGACTGAGCTAATTCTCAACACAACCAGCAGGGAGGCGCGAGAGAGATGACCACAACCTGTTACACATACCAACAGGCATTATAATTTCCATACCATCGACAGGAAAAGTTAAAAGAGATTAGTTGATTTGCCAGGTATCATACAGAAAATCAGTGGCAGTACTCAGAGTACTGGTGCTTACTCCATTGCAAACAGACTTACCTTTACACGTATCACTTGGTCTCCCTGAATACTGCTCAGCCTGCCGAAGACTGGACATGGACAAAGATCGAAGAGCAACAGACAGAAACAATAAATAGTGCTAGTTCAAGGGATTCTACTGCCCTAGGCAAATGGATGTCTTTTGAGTGTCCACTTTCCCAGCAGTATCCATGCTCATTTTAACAAAGTGCCTCGTTCTTCTTTCAAAACAAAGGGAAAGATTTACTGTTAGTGCAAGAGTGAAAAATTGGTCAGATTCTGCTGTAAGTTATGCTGCTGTAAAACTGGAGTGACAGCACGGTAGTCAGAGCAGCTGCTTCGATTTACACAGATGTAGCAGAGCAGAATCAGGGCCATTTTTTTATCATTCCTCAAGCAAGAGATTTGCTTGCTGTCCCTCTACTTAGTCGTCAGACATTCCCTATGGGGCTGTGGCACTGAACGTTGCAAGTCACGGACAATCCTTAATTTCCTTACTGTTGTAAAAAGCCATCTACAATACTTGTGAGGAAATCAGAGGAGTGTCTCAAATCAAAAGCTCAGATGGAGTTATTAATGGACTGTTGCACTTTACAAAGTCAAATAAACTTGGACAATTTCATTAGAGCCTCAGCTTCAATCACACCTTATATTAGGTGTCCCACACCTGTGCCACTGGAACACAGAAACATTTCAAAGGAGGGAGCAGCTTTGCTCTCTACTCCTTTTCTTCTTTTTTCTCCACTGGACTATGACATGCCATTTTTCAACCTTGTTAAAAGCTGCTGTTATATAAATTGCTAGGTCTATTAGTACATCTTAATTACTGCATCTTGTGCTACCCTTAGCATCTTGTGAGGCACAATTGTCATGATTTATACTATACTAACAATGATATTTTTACATTAGTAAGCAATTAAAGAACTGAACGGCACCCTTGGGAAGTTCAAAAAAGCTTGGAAGATTCACCATCATGTTGAGTTATGTCTGGTCTGTGTTTACAGAAATCTTCCAAAAGAATAACAACTTGTCAAAATATTTATAGTGTTCAAAATAATGTATGTGTATAGAGCACTGTTAATGTCTCCAATTTATTATAGGAGTAAAGCAAAAGTAAAGAAAACAAACTCTGGTTAGATTACACATGGAAGTTGATTACTGGATTTTAGACTTGTTAGCACAATTCAGAAGAAAATAGAACACATGATGTACTCTTGTGGTCTTTGCAAACAATGCATTGATGACAGATATGGTCATTACCCAATATATTCCTTTAAGTTTAATATTACAGAAGTGACAACCATTCTACGTTAGAAGTGGAAGTGCTCTGACTGCAAGACATGCTTTCCACCCTGGCCTGCAACCAAAGCTGGCTTTTCCCATCAAGGCACACACCTCTATACAGACATGCTTTTATCTTTTAAGGTGTAAGTACAGGTGGAACCTCTCTAGTCCAGCATGATTTGAGTTAGCCAGATGCCCACTTATCATGGGTAGAGCCAAGTTTCTCACAGTTTCACAAAGTTTTAAAGCCACCAGTCCTGGCTCTCAGTGTTCGGTGCTGTTATTTAGCTCTGATTTACCTCTAAATGGCTTCTAAGAGCCCAGAAATCAATGGAAGTGTTGGTAATGCTACTAGACAATATTGACCTCCCATGATTTGGCAAATTCTCTGGTTCGGCCCCAATCAGGTCCTGAGAGTGCCAAACTAGAGAGGTTCAACTTATATCAGTCAATAATTAAAATGAGAGAAGATAGTGAAAGACATGAGTGTACTTGGTTCATCAATGATAAAGTGGTTTCTAATAGCAAGACTTAGGGGAATAAAAGGGCAAGGGGGAGTCCTTGGCTGTATTCAATGGCATAAAATTGACTAGCCCTTTCATTCCGCTCCCTAGAGACCCAGATTCAATCACTGTTGCAAATGCTGATGGTGCTTTTCTGTACATGTAATCCATTGAGTGGCATGAACAAGTACTGCTCAGACCAATTGGGGGAATTGGACTCTGTGTAACAAGAACCCCGTCTGTTTATTTAATTAAAGAACAGTTTAAAAACAAAGATACAGAACCTTGAAGATGCTGGGTCTCAACCTGTGAAAGGTACACATTAGCATAAAATAGTTTCATTGTCCCTTTAAAAGACCCCGACTAGCCTGATTTTCTGAAGTGCTGAGTACACAGTGGAGCGTTTTGGGTGGGTGTTCAGCACTTTTGAAAAATCAGCCACAAACTATTGATGAAAGGATCTGGCTCTTCTCCTTCATTCACATCTTCTGCTATCATAACCCTGTTTTCAGTTGCTCAAAATGGAGTTTCAGAACAATCATAGCAAGGCATGTGGCACAATACTCAACTTCTGTCACCTTCAAGATGAACGTGAAAAACAATCTTCAGTCTAATAACTACCAATATGTCAATCCCAACTTTATTTAGGGGGGAGAGAATTCTGAGAATCTGTAGTCCTTTGGAGTCCTGACTCAGGAAAAAAAAATCTGTTAAAATCAATGAGAGTTTGAGAGCAGAGCAAGAGCTGCAGAATCTGTCCTTTGTTATGTCCCCAAATGCCTCACTGTTATGCTGTGTTCTCCAAAACTATTTATTGCATCCATAGGTTATCTCTCATTGTACATTTTGACTGTAGTCTCTTTCAGGCAGGGATCATATTTTTTTGGTACACAAACATAGCACAGGGTGGGCATGCCAGCCACACACAGTTCATCAGAGATAGCTGTTGGCTGGCCATCAGAGAGTTTGTTTACCTGAGTGTCTGCAGGCATGGAAAACTACAGCTCCCAATAGCCGTGATTCACCATTCCCAGCTACAGAAAACAGCATGGACCAGACCTCCACTTCCTGCAGCTCCAATTGGGAGCTGCGGGGGTCTATGCCTACGTACGCTCAGGTAAAGAAACCATCTTGTTGACTGCCAGAAGTTAATCCTGATGAACGGGCTGGAGGTTCCCCACCCTTGTTGCAGCTAGTTGTTGTCAATAGTGGTTATGAGCAAACATATTAGAAAACTGGTTCTGAATCTGACAGGGGGAAAGGGGACATAACCAGTTTTTACAAAATGTAAATTCCTATGAGGAATCTGGATTTTGTTGCATGTTTTCTTACTAGGTCAGGTCTATTGTTATCAATTCCCAATAACACAACCAAACTGGATTCTAACAGAGGAGAAAGAAGATTTAGAACTTGCTGTACAAAAACAGCTAAAGTAGTTATAAAGATTTGTTGATTCGAAGATTATAAGGACAGAAGGGACTAGAGCAGAGCCCTGCTTATCTAATCTAACTGGGACTGGATCCAGAATGGATAATAAAAAATTCAGATAATCTGGAGAATGGGAAAGTGTGAGGCTAAAGCATCATCTAGCAGCCACAGGAAAGATTACCCGCTTCTGGACCTGTGTGCTCTGGTTGTTGGGTTAATACAGAGGTCTGGTTACTGCAGTCAAATTCCAGACTGGTGACTTTAGGATGATGAGATGTACCACTTTTATAGGGACAGTCCTAATATTTGGGGCTTTTTCTTATACCTATGACCCTCTCCCATCCCAATTTTTCACACATGCTCTCTGGTCACCCTAGGTGACTTCAGTGGAGTTGCACTCAGTTACTTCCAAGTCTGAATTTAGCCCCTCAATTTGGCCTTGTAGATTGAAGTGCAGGTTTATTGTAGCATGAATGAGGATAGTAATTTTCCAAAGTCATGTTCTCATTGGCTAACTAGCTGAACCCTTGTCATCGTAGCTTCCAAAGGTGCATGGAGCCCAAAACAAAAATCTCTGTTCCCATTTAGCATAATGGGGGGGCGGGAGGACAGAGATAAGGAATTTGATTGCTGCACTATGAAAGAAAGTAACAGACACTTGAGAAAGGTTCATGTTTACGTTTTGCCCTTTCCTCCACTGTCCCAATCTGCCCTTTCAGCAGCAGTCTGTGACCTTTTAGCCACTTGTGAGCCTCTTTCTTTTGTAAAGGCTACACTAGAATCTAATCACTAATAATCCAAGTGTATACTTAGTTTACTGATGAAAGTGGCATTTGTATCACATTACTGCTGAAAAGGCAACTGGGTGTAGAGCAAAGGAGTCCAGATAAGACATGAAGGGGAAAAAAGAGGACAATTGATAAAATAGAGAAAAAAATGTTTATAGCTATTTTCTGTGCTAAGCTTTTCTTCGATACTGTCTCTTACTAGTTTTCTAGGGATTTTTCTAAGCCCCACCTCTAAGCCCCACCTCATCTCCCAAAAAGATGTTCAGAAAGGTAGTTTACAAGTTTATGAGCTATATTTCAATAGCAACAAACTACTTCAGGGTATGTACAAGTAGGCAAGCTGATTCACCTTTTAGATGACTGAATGCAAGGCCCACCTATCCACATAGCTTTGTAATGCATGCCCTGAATGAGGAATAATCTCTATTGATAAGACTACCTGACTAGCCCCATTACATTTTGTAAGAGTTTTCTGACGCCAACTGGATTCTATAGAAACTCATCAGATTTCTGCAGATATTACTTTTAAAATAAACCTTGAGAATTTAATGTAGAATATAGTTTCTATAGTTTTTTGAATAAACACATAGAATTCTATGTATGGGGTTTAGTTTTCTATTGAATTCTGTAGGACAGCCAAGAAAAGTTACCACTGTGCATTGCATTCCATAGAATTTGTCCATAAGATTAAATGGTCATAGAAGGTATCTATATGCTATATCATACTGGAATTATTCTTGTTGAATTAATAAAGATCATCTTTCTATTCTATGGCTTTAAAATATACATCCAAGACTGACTGCGTAGATAAGTAGCTATTAGAATATTTTAGAAGAAATATTTCTGACTCATATAATTGATGAGCACTTTGGAACTAAAAAGGATTGCAACTCTATAGACAGTTTGTACAACACTGAAGGTCTCTCTCAATCGCTTTCCTATTGATTTTATACTGTAGGCAGGTTGCTACAGTAAAGTTCAAAGTTAAGTTAACAGAGCCTGTTTGCATTTTTTCCTTGAACTAGAATGTAATGGATTAGTTAAGGAGAAAAATCTTTGCAAACATAATTTTGGAATTAGCAGCAGCAGGAGGAATAAAACTGAAGTGCAATTAAAGGATCATCAGGAAAACTGGCTAGAATAGGTCAGCACATTTTTCTGGGATGGATGCCACAGAATCTATCTTCTCACTAGCCTTGATCCTTCTTGACCCTTAGATCCCCCATCATGTGGTATGCCTGTTAAATGGCTTCCATGGCCTCTCTAGAAGGGGAAAGCAATTTACCGAGCTGCAGCTCACTCTTGCATGATCCTAACTGAAGCCAGTTCAGTATATAGTAGCTCTCTTAAGAGTGTTATATTGCAACTTGTAATCAAAGTGTCTGAGGGCCTACCACATGGGAGGCATCAATGTTATCAGTACCCTTCTCGCTAAGGTCTTTACGTGTCTCGGAATCTGAATAATCTCTTCCTGAAGTTCATTCTGACTTGATTGAGAATGCTTTACCCCTGCAATTGCAAGCTTTGCCCAGGGCTCCCTTCTGCCCGTATTCCTAAGGAGGAGCATCAGGAACATAGTTACCAACTAGACATATTCTCAAGGTCCGATGTTCCATGCTTCAGTCCTCACCAGCAACTTGACTTCCCACAGTGGAATTTGCCAAGGGGAGGACTGCAGGATTAGGCCCTGAAGATTGTACAAACTAAAACCTACTGCAGCTTCAAACCAAAAGTTAACAAACTTTAGTCTGCACTCTCTTTAGTAGCAGTGATTGTGCATGAGAAACAAAGAATCTACTTTGAGTTTTCAGGGCTGGCAGCTAGGATAAACATATTTTTGCTCATAAATAAAATACACTTTATGGAATCTACGACAGGCATTAAACATATGTAAATCAGTGGCACTGAGATCAGTTGTCTCAGTGCCTTGGGGTTGCACATAGAACCTGTAAATGCCATTTTTTCAGTCACTTTTCAGAGTGGAACCACAGTTCAACATATAATTCAAACCAAAAAAAGTGAGTAAAGAAACACCCTTTCTATGAATTTAAAGTGCTAAATTTACAACACATTTTGACTTTAAAATAAATGACTTCTGAAAACTCATCTAGCTTCCTTTATAGTGACAAACTTGATTTTTAGCTACTTTTACCTTGTTCTCCTCTTCCTTCAGGGTGTAGCAAGTAATGAATTTTAAAGGCCTTCCAAAAATATTTATTCCTTTGAAAGTTTTATGGAATTATAAGTAAATGCAATGTGGATTACTTCGGAGGAGAGGAGAGGAATATTTTTTACAAAACTATGAAATCAGTGAAATTAAAGTCCCTGTAGAACTATTCAAGAATCAAATTGGAACAAGACAGACTCCCTCTTGAACACTTAAAAGGTAAAGTAGTTTTTACCCATGTCAGGCCTCAAACAACTCTACAAAACCATAATAACTTCATGTTAAAAATGATGCTCTCTTAACAGTTTAATGCATCAACTTTCTAGAGTTAAAGAGACAACTTGGCTAATTATCTTTTGAGCTTTTATAGCACTGGATCCGCAAGTGTTTTAGGACCATATACACAGTAAATTACAGCTATACACAGCACATAGCAGTGCAGCCTAGAGTTGAACATAGCACTGTAGGGTTGCCAGGTGTCTCGTTTTGAACCAGACAGTCCGGTATTTGAGGGTTCTGTCTGGAAAACAAATTGAGAAAATACCAGACATATAAAATGTCCGGTATTTTCTAATTAGGTACATTTTATTATTATTAGGAGCATCAGTATGTAGTTGCGAACTGCCTGGCTGGTAGACACATTAATGCTGTCAGGGCCGGCCTTGGGCCAATTCGAACAATTCTCCCAAATTGGGCCCCACGCCTAAGGGGGCCCTGAGCCCTGAACTCAGAAGTGTGCCGGGCCATGGGCAGCGAGTTACTGTTCAGTTACTGCTCCAGCAATATGTGGAGCTGGGTCTCTCCCCGACTCTGCCTGGAGCAGGCCCCGGACCCCCCCGCCGCCCCCCCGCGCATCCTCCCACCCCGGTCCCAGAGCATCCCCCTCGGCCCCGGACCGTCCCTGCCATGTGCGGCTCTCAACGCGGCTCCCCCTTGCTGGCTGCTGCTGCCATGTGCGGCGTTGCAGGTGGGTGGGGAGGACACCCAGGCATGACGAGACATCAAGGGCCGTGATTTTAAAACTCCTTGGAGCCACGTTGTGGGGTGTGGCTGGCTCCGAGTTTGGACTCCGGGGCCTGAGTGCAGACTCCAGCCCCGCAAAGTGGAAGGCAGAAGGTAGGGAAGGGGCTTGTGCAGTGGGGGAGAGGAAGGGGCTTGTGCAGGGGGGGCAGGGTGGGAGAGTAAGGGGCTTGTGCGGGGGGGAGGAGGAAGAAAGGGGAAGGCACCAAGAGACAGGGTGGAGAAGAGACAAATGGCAGGGGGCCAAGTGCAGACAATGAGGAAAAGGGCAGGAGGGGAGGTGTCAGTGGGAGGGGGGACAGGGTGATGCTGGGAGAGGAGAGGAGAGGGGAAGGGCATTGGGGGCTAGAGGGGGAGGGCGAGGTACTGGGAGAAGGCTTGAAAGAAGGGGTGGGCATGAGAAAGGTGGGGATGGAGCAAATCATGTGTGAGGGCACAGAGGGGCAGGAGGGGAATGGGGTGGGCATCAGGGAAAAAGAGGGCAAAGGGGGCAGGGGCAGTAAGGGAAGGGGGAGGCACCAGGAGGTTGCAGGGCTAAGGGAAGGTGCAGGTGCCAGGGGATTCTTGGGTAAAGCAGAAGGGCAGACACCTGCAGGGGAGGGACCAGCACCAGAGGAGAGAGGTAGGACAGGTGTGTAGACGGAGGTGTTGGAAGAGGGGATGAGGAGGGGTAGCTCACTTGATCAGAGTGGGGCTACTGGAGGAGTGGGCACAGGGGGGAGTGAAGGGCTGGTGGAGGGGGGCAGGTCGCAGGAAGGCTGAGGGCAGTGAGAAGGGCAGGGGTCAAGACAGCAGAGGAGTTGGGGGGCAGCAGGCACCAGGGGAGATGATGGAGCAAGGAGAGGAGACATGGCAGCAGAGAGAAAAGGTAAAGGTTTAAAAATATTTATTAATAACTTGGCATGCTTCCCACAGCCAGTTTGCTTGCGCCCCGCGGTGCAGTTTGGGTTTATGTGGGGATCAACACGTGGCTGGCGAGTGGGAGCCAAAACAAAAAAGTAGTCAGTGTAATGTTCTTCTGTTGATATGCGTATTAGTAGTTAAATTCTTGGACTGTCATTGCTCATGAAAAGTGCTGTCACATGGGTAGAAATCGGATAAATATTGCATTTTATTAATATCAGCAGAACTGACTTAAATGGGGCCTGTGTGTTGTGTAGTCTTGCCTTAATCTTTGTATTCATGCCTGTCAGTGTGAGAGAAGCTATTTGTATATATTTGCTTGCACATGCAACCACACTTAAGTTGAGGCCCTCAGCATGTTCTGTAAGTATCAGTGTGGCCTCTGGGGCTTCCAAAGTTGAGTTGCCCTAGCTCAACCCTGACAGGTGTCTGTCTAACCTGGTCTTAAATATCTCCAGTGATGGAGATTCCACAATCTCCCTAGGCAATTTATTCCAGTGTTTAACCACCCTGACAGGCAGGAAGTTTTTCCTAATGTCCAATCTAAACCTCCCTTGCTGCAATTTAAGCCCATTGCTTCTCACCCTAACCTCAGAGGCCAAGGAGAACAATTTTTCTTCCTCCTCCTTATGATACTCCTTTAGATACTTGAAAGCTGCTCTCATGTCCCTTTTTGGTCTTCTCTTTTCCAAGGTAAACAAGGCCAATTCCTTCAGCCTTGCCTCATATCTCATGTTCTCTAGACCTTTCATCATTTGTGTTGATCTTCTCTGGACTTTCTCCAGTTTCTCCATGTTTCCTGAAATGTGGCACCCAGAAATGGACATGATACTCCAGCTGGGGCCTAATGTAGATGGCTCATTCCCTGCCTAGGGGACGTGAGACTGGGCGGGTTAATTTCCAATCCTCCTGTTTATTCTTTTCCTAAGCCAGGAGGGCACGGTAGTTCTGATGGAGGCTCTGCTCCCCCCGTTATCCCTAGAGGTGACTGCATTTCAGCATGCCTGAAGCAACACAGCACCAGCAATGGACAGGAAAATGGCTCCCGGGCATGGCTTACTCATGACTGCTTCAGTCCCATTGGATGGGCCTCAGCCTCTTTTCTTCCCCTCCCCCGCTTTGCCGTGGGACTGTAGACTCTGGCGGGAGAGGGGTGGAGGCAGGCAGAGGTGTCTCCCTGCAGCAGATGTAGACATGTCTCTGTATTAATCATTCTCTCATTGAAGTTTTTAGCTTTGTATTGAGTCCTTTTACATGGAAACTTTGTATTACGTCTTGGTAGAATTGTCCCTAGGACAAGTGAGGCAGAGACTGTCCCTGTGGGGTGAATGAGGTGAGCACCTGTGGGCAGTTGCAAAGGTTGGAGAGGGGATGGAAGCCAGATCCAAGGTCAATGAGCCCTGGGAAGTGGGCCCATTGAAAGGAGACTGGACCTGTGGATGCCTTGGGGGTCAGCAACAAGGGCCTGCTTTGGGAAGCCCCCTCTTTGGAGGTGAATGTGGCAGCATTGAGACACCACCCAGAAGCCAGAAGACACTAACTGCAGATTCATGGGACGGCTCTCACAGATCTTGCACATGCATAAGATGATAGATCTGCAGGAGGGGGGGCAGTGGTGTAGCGAGAGGGCTGGAGGGGTCAGTTGCCCCTGGGCACCATGCTAGGGAGGCTCCAATTTAATCCCATTCTGCTCCCCCCATTATCCCTTCAGCTCATGTGCTTCTACTCTGCCTGCCATCGGCAGCTGGAGCCTCTTCCCTGCCTCTCTGCTCCAAGCCCAACCCTGCTCCAAACCCAACCGTCCTCCATCTCCACTGGCGGGTTAGTGCATGTGGGAGCTCGGCCCCAAACTGTAGGGGGTGGGGGAAGATGTGGTACAAGTTCCCCTCAGCTGTGCACCAGGTTTGGGGCCGTGCCACATGGTGGCGGGGGGGGGGGGAGGGCGCAAATTTTTCCTTTGCCCCCAGGCGCATAACACCCTTGCTATGCCTCTGGTGGCCCCTCCAAACAAGCCACATGAACTCAGTACAGATGCACAACACAAAATCCATTCCGCTCATGAGAGGAAACTCTTAGGCTATGTCTACATTGGCAGCTTCTTGCGCAAGAACATCTTGCACAAGGAACACATCCACACTGCCACGTGAGAGCTGTGCTTTTGCGCAAGAGCATCCATGGCAGTGTGGAAAGCTCCAATGGCCATTTTAGCCATAGGGGTTTCTTGCGCAAGAAATCCCTGCCGAGCATCCACACTGCCCTCTTGCGCAAGAAAGCTTACATCTGTTAGAAAAGAGCGTAGCTCTTGTGCAAGACACCCTCTCTTACTGCGCCGTACTGTAAATTTCCTTGCACAAGAGCAGGCGGGCAGTGTGGCTGCTCTGTGGGTTCTTGCGCAAGAACGGCTGTACTTGCGTAAGAAGCTGCAAGTGTAGACATAGCCTTAGAGGGAACACTTCCCCCAGTCTCTCTGCCCCCGAGTTAATGTCACTCACATTGGGTTAATGAACTGCAGGACAGTTGCATGAGGGGGGTTTGGTGGGGGCCAAACTAATCCCTGTTGGTAGGAGGATGGTGGGAAAAGTCCTTCGAGAGGGATGACATGACACCTTTTACTTCTGGTCATGTGTCCATCTTGCCCCGAGCATGTTGCCTCCAGAGGCCTGGTTAATGGGGGTCAGAGGGTGTGGCTAATGGGGCACTACCAAAAATTATACAAATCTGCCGGCCCCGGAGGAAGAGTGCCGGATTTTTTTGTGCTGTGGTTTTTTTTAGGTTTTTTTTTGCTCAACCAAAATTGCTATGGGTCCCTGTCGAAATTGTTCGAGGGAATCCCTGCGGCTGGACTTGCTCGTGCTTTGCCGGGACCACAGCGCCCCGGGAACTGCATGCGTCCGGGTCAGTCTCGCTCCCCGCCGGCCATTCTCTCCCCCCCCGGCCAGCCCCGCTTCCCGCTGGCCAGTTCTCCTCCCCCCCCCGATCTCCCCCAGCCAGCCCCGCTGCCCCCAACACTCCCCCCCGACCCTGTTGCCCACCGGCCAGTCCCCCCTCTGAGATCAAGTGTGTCCGGTATTTTTTTTTTAAAGCCACCTGGTAACCCTACATAGCAGCAATGTTACACAACATTTTAGGAAAGGAAATAAAGTTTCAATTGGATGCAGTAGTTTTTAAGGGAATTCAGGGCTAAAAAACATGATGTTTTGGGGTAAAGCATATTCAGTAGTCCCAAGTCATTTGTCTCTAGCTTTTAAAATCTCACTTGAAAGAGCACTCTGCCATCTAACTCAGAAGGGATAGTGCCGCTTTCTACATGACCTCCTTTGGGGTATTTGTGAAATATGTTCCATCCCAGCAGGGACCAGGCACAACCATGCTTAGTTTATTCGATAAGAGCACAGCCCAAAGTGCTATTGTGACAAAAGATGCACATGAACATCATTAAGTATTTCCTTCCCAGATGAGATAGGGGTTTTCTGTTTCTGACCTATTCATAACACCCACTTAATTTCTGTTTCGTGCATTGTGAAACTCTTCCTCGTGGAAGCTGGAGATTTACACTCCTGCAACAGGAAGAGTAGAAATGCCATACAATGTGTGATATCTGTTCTGAAGAAGGAAACATGTTTCACAATGAGGTCAATGGGTAGGGTTACCAGGTGGCTTCAAAAAAAATACAGGACACACTTGATCTCAGATGGGGGGGACCGGCCAGCGGGAAGCAGGGCTGGTGGCTGGCGGGGGGGGGGGGGTGGGGCAGCAGGGCTGGCCAGGGGAGATCGGGGGGGGGAGGGGGAGAACCGGCTGGCGGGAAGAAGGGCTGGTTGGGGGAGCGGGGCTGGCTGGGGGATATGGGGGGGGAGGACTAGCCAGGGGAAGCAGGGCTGGCTGGGGGCGGGAGTGGAGGGAGAGAATCAACCAGTGAGGAGTGGGACTGACCCAAGCACACACAGATCCCGGGGCACTGCCCATCCCACGCACGGTCCCAGCAAAGCATGAGCGAGTCCGGCCCTGGGGATTCCCTCCCATCCCTGCCCCGCCTCGCATAGTTGCGTACTGCCTGGCTGGTAGACACTCACTCAGCGTGAGTGTGGCTACCAGCCAGGCAGTTCACAGCTACATACTGATACTCCTAATAATAATAAAACTTACCTAATTAGAAAATACTGGACATTTTATATGTCCAGTATTTTCTCAATTTGTTTCCCGGACAGAACCCTCAAATACCAGACTGTCCAGTTCAAAACCGGACACCTGGCAACCCTATAATGGGGAGACTTGTCTATTATACCCATCAGAGGCTGCAAAACTGTTTTATTACAGCACAGAAAACTGAAGGTCTGTGAAATAGAAAGGAAAGAATTATCCCAAGAAAAACCTGTGCATATTGATAGCTTGGGATCTGCAAACATTTCTTCATCTTGTTTTTAAGTGTTTAAAATTCATATCATGTTCCATTAAGAATGGCCGTACTGGGTCAGACCAAAGGTCCATCTAGCCCAGAATCCTGTCTGCCGACAGTGGCCAGCACCAGGTGCCCCAGAGAGGGTGGACCGAAGACAATGATCAAGCGATTTGTCTCCTGCCATCCCTCTCCAGCCTCTGACAAACAGAGGCCAGGGACACCATTTTATCCCCTGGCTAATAGCCTTTTATGGACCTAACCTCCATGAAATTATCTAGCTTCTCTTTAAACTCTATTATAGTCCTAGCCTTCACAGCCTCCTCTGGCAAGGAGTTCCACAGGCTGACTACACGCTGTAATAATCAGTATTATTAAACAGCAGCCAGTAGAGACTATGAACAAAGGGAAAACAAATAGCTACAGTGTAAAGTTTTCCTGAATTTGAATATTCTGTAGTCATAATTAGCTAAAGAAGATTTTAGTCCACTGAATATCACTGAGCACCTCTTAAAATACATGTTATTTTCTTTTAGGATAAATGAAATATTAGAGCACTCGTTTGTGTATATGGCATCCTTCTTAATTAGAATGTGAAAACAGAGACAGAATGAATTAGTTTTGTTAAGTGACACACATAAACATTGACCTCATCAATTCAATAGCAAAACTCCCATTAACTTCAAAGGAATCGTAGGGTTGGAAGAGACCTCAGGAGCCAATATTTTACCTCAAATTTCTCTACCACCAGAAAAGCAACAATTCATAAGTTTCCAGTGGTAATATTACCTAGACATAGTACTCATACTGAAAAAGTCAACATTTGGCAACAGCCGTTGGCCCCAAAAAACTACCGTAGTTTTTTCACTATTCCAGGTAACCAGAGAAAAACTAATCTCTCAGGGATAAAGTGGACACAAGTAAGAACATGACAGCTGACTTTTAGCTATTTAAACAATGTTACTTCAGCATATGCAGTATTCCCCGTAGTAAGTATAGTGAAATAGAGGGAATACTACAAACAGTGAGTTTAATATTATCTGTACCTAAAAGAAAACTGACCAATTTTTGTGAGCACCTACTCTACAGGTATACACTTGCAGTCAATGCTTTTAAATAATAACAACCATTGTTCTATATAGCACCTTTTATTTTCTGAAACAAGATAAAACCTCTGCTGCTTTTTCCATCAATATAGAAATGCCACAGTTATTACTAAAACTATTCGCCATTTGTTCTTATTTGCTTTTTCAATTCACACAAAGGGAAAATGTCATCCATTTTTTTAAATTTCTGAAAAAACCCTACATTATCCCAAGCCATGTGACAAACTGAGCCCAGAGTCTGAATTCAAACTCTATGCAGAGCTGTGCGCGCTGCAAATTAATTAAGGGCAGAACCGTTATTATTTTGCATAACAATTTTTTTCCACAAATTAAGGGAGCTAAGTCAGGTTATAATGATAGAAGCTGAAACCAATCAATAGGGGCTCTGAGAGCTTTAGAGTTGACAAGCTAGGCAACAAGCCATCTTCCTGCCTTCTCCCCCCGTCCCAACCTCTCCCAGACGGGTTAAATTTTCTGCTAGTTTTCATTGTCTGAGATTTAATTTGGCTCCTGCCATGTCAGAGGGGCAGTGGTCAGAGCCTCTCTGCCTTTCCAGCCACAGCTACCATGCCAAAGCTATGACAGCTCAGCACCCTGTCAGTGAATGAGGCACAGCTAATACTTTGTGTCAAGAGGCCACGTGGACTGCCATTAAAATTCATTACTGGTACAAGATTGAAGGCCTAAACTGATGCTTTTGACAAGCCTGAAATCAGCAAATGAGGATAGGAAGGAAAGAAAGCCATGAAAACTTGGCTAATTTTACAGACTGAATCTTATTTACTCCCTCTCCCCATTTGTTTCATTTTCCTTTTAAACTAGTATAACATTAAATTAACTGCTTTTATTTCCCCCTACTAAGCCTATTAGGGTTCAACGATAGACAGTTTCAGTAATTTTTGTTTCTGTTTAAGTTGTCTTGGCAGTGAAGAGCCAGGTTCCAGCTGTCAGGCCTCCCAGAGGTTCAATAAGACTAATTCTAAAAGATCTGAGAGTCATTGCAAAGGCTGTTACAGCCCTGCATGTTCAGAGAAAACTGTTCTATTGCATCCTGTCAGCTGAGTGTGGGGTCAGAACTGAACAGAGGCAGTTGGGAGACACATAAAGCGTTAAAAGCAAGTGAATCCTTCCTGTGTTACCCTTGTTTTGGTAACCTGAATTACATGCTTCAACTTTTGCAAAATTGAATCAATAGGATCTGAATGAGCCTCTCTCTCTCTCAGCTGGTGCAACTGCTTCTGACTACATTGGACTTACTCCAGTAAGGAAGTCAGATCCAGAGGGTATACATTATTTCAAAGGCCAGTGCATGTAAGGCCCAGTTCTGACATCATGGCTGCATAAGTCAGGAATAATTCCACTGACATCAGTGGAATCACATCATTCTTCTTAGCACATGCACAACGTGTGTCCAGTAGCACTTAACCAGAATTCATCACCAAACTTGGTCTCCTGGTTGGAACATTAGCTTCCCTGGCCCAGGCCGGGTACAGACAGATGTGAATCTGGATTTATAAAGTGGTGACTGTGAATCAAGTCCAGCATCTCAACTGTTGAATTGTTCTTTATCTTTCAGGAGTTAGTGCACATGTGCAAGTGGACTTAAAGCCAGTTTTTCTAATTAGACATAATAATTTGCACATCTATATTCCTGTTCATCAAAGGCTCTGAAAGTAGGATGCAAACTTATCTTAAATGCTGTATTAGCCCTGTGAGATAGGTGAACATCATTATTCCCATTTTATAGATGAAGGAATGGAGGCATGGAGAGTTAAGTGTCTTCCCTAAAGTCATGGTAAAAAAGTGAGAGAGAGAGCTAAAACCCAGAAGTCCCACACCTATTCTTTGAGCATTAAGTCTTTGGCTTTCTCTTATGCACACAGACTTTGTTTTTAATCTTGCAAGCTAAATATAAAATCATCCCACTCTAGCTTGCTAGAAATCATGTTTGGCTACAAAAGAGTGCATAATCCTTCTGTCAGACAGGCATGCCAAAAAGTGGTTGGTTAATTTCAGGCATGTGCACATGAACCCGTGCGTAAGGAAGAGGATTGGGACCATCATTCAGCAGACTGTTTGTGTCAAGTTACCCAGGGGGTTTCCTTTCTCAGTGTAAAGAGTTAAACAGCACCATCAAGGAAACCGCACTTATCTTAGGCAATGAGTCAAGAGACTATAAAGCCTGTTGTACAATTGTATGCATGACTACCTAATCCTGTCTCATTTAATAATAACCACTAAGCCATTTGGTCAGTACTTAGCACTAAAAACATTTTTTTTTTACAATTCCCCAGCTTCTTTTTCATGTTGTACAAGTGAACAAAGAGAGACAAGGCATCAAAATGACCCCAAAAGCACCACAGTGCTCCAAAATCACAGTTCCTAAGGTCAACAGAAAAATTCAGCACGAGTTGTGCTTACTTGCTGTTTGTTTTCTTTATGATCGAAGCACATATTCTCTATATTTTCACAGATTTCATATGCACTACTTCAGTGTTTGCAAATGAGACTGTTTTCCTACATTTCTGAAGTTATTGGTCCTTTATTGCCAAAAAAAAAAAAAAAGTGGGTTCTTTCTCCTATTAAGCCTGAAACAATAATGCCAATTAAAGCTTCAGGGGAAAAAAAGCTCTTCTTCAGTATACACTGGAGAAGAATGTTCTTATCTTCTAGCCAGCTGAATATACACACACTATATTATATATATATATACTAGCAGACTTACCTGACATTGCCTGGTTCCTTCAGGGCAGGGAGCTCACAGTGTGGAGGGTGCAGGAGTCAGGGCAGGGCTTTGGGGATGTGGGAGGAGGGGAGTGCAGGAGGCTGGGGGTGAGGAGGGTGTGAGAATGAGGACTGGGGGGTGAGGAGGGGCTGAGGGCAGGGGTTCCCATGTGCCATGGTCCTTTTCTCTCCCCTAGTCCCTCACAGTTGCCAGGGAACTTGCCTTCCCCCCCAGTACTGCAGCCAAAGGACCTGAGGAGGGGAAGCATTTAGGGAGGGGGGAAAGGTTTAGGGTAGGAGGCTACTTACTCATTGTGCTGGCAGGTGGCCACTTCCTTGGTGGTACAACTGCCCCCGGTGGACACTCTGCAGGATAGCTCTAGTGGCCACTTTCATATCATGCCCCTCCAAACAGCAGTCCTTTTCCCAGGGATTCCAGTTGTCCTGGCACAACCAAACCCGGACCTGGCTTTAAGTTATAAGAGGAAGCTGCATACCAAACTGGGTGGCTATAATTCTTACCGTTTAGAAGGAATTCTTGAACTAACCAACTTGCAGACAGACTGTAATTATTTATTTATATATATATAAAAAGAGCAGGAGGTGATGGCAGGATCTTATTAAATAAATAAGGCAAAAGTGCTTGTTCACAAAGGTGGATGAAATGTATACATCACTTCCACTTTATTAAAGAAACGTTTTTGTTCTAGATATTGGTTCAGGAATATGCTAATCACGATGCTACAGCACAAAGGAAAAAAAGAAAGAGTGTGATCCAGGGATAAGGCACTGAATCCAAACTCAAGAGACTTGAGCTCTGTTCCTGGCTCTGATCCTCTGTATCTGCTGTACGACTTTGAGCGTAATGCTGTGCCACTGACTGCCCTTTGTCTGAGTTGGCTGCTGTCAGTTCATCAGGGCACAGACTTTCTCTCATTATGAGTTTGGACGACACCCGATCACATTGATTCTGCTCAGTGTTGTTATAACACAAGTAAATAATGGGCATCAGACGCTAATGTACAATTTTAAAATGCTGACAGTTGCAGGTTTCATGCACCACAGAGGTAGGGTTGCTACATTTCTGATTGAAGAATACTGAACACCCTTATCCAGCTCCCTCCACTCAGATTCTGCCACTGTTCCACCCCTTCTCTGCGGTCCCAGCCTCCCACTTACTCCATTTCCCCCTCCTTCACCCTTGCTAACTTCCCCATTTTCAACAGGCTGAGGCAGAGAATTGGGGCATAGGGTGCAGTCCCTAGGTTTGGGATGAAGGATTTAGAGTGCAGGAGAGACTCAGATCTGGCCTGGGGTTTGGAATGTAAGAGGGGTGTCTGAGCTGGGGCATGAGGTTAGGGTGCAGGGAGATGAGGGCTCTGCCTGGGAATGCAGACTCTGGGCTATGGACGGGGAATTAGTTGCGAATCATTCTCTGGGGAGAATAGTCAAGGTCCTTTTTTTTTTTTTTTTCCTTTTTCAAACTCTCCAAAAATACTCTGCCCAACCCAAAACTTTAAATCACACAGATTAAGTCAATGGAACAAAAGAACCCTGCACTTTAATTTTTTGGTGCTTTACCGGGGCAACCCACATGCAACATATGAAAGGCCTACTGAGGTGCTAAAGTCTAGGTGTGTGAATTTCAAAAGCACCTAAAAGGGCTAAGCACACAATTCTAACTGAATTGTTTAAGTTTTTCCTGTTACAGATTAACTTGGCAACCCATCTGTCACTATTTACAATGAATCTTCCATATAAACTTTGATTCTCTGCTATCTTATGATCATTGAGAAATTTTTTCTTCAAAGAAACAAATGGCTAAATTCACTTCCTATACAACAATAAGTGATTTACTATGGCATTGATTGGTGTGCTATTATTTCATGTATATTGCAAACATAAATGCCCTGAATTATGAAGATATTAACTATTAATAACTGAAACTGACTATAGAAATCAAATCACTAATAAATTAGAAATAAATAAATGTACTAACCACTGACCAGGCAGTAGAGGATTTTCAAAGACCCAGCAAATATCTTTCAGAAGAGGTCAAGTTACAGAGGGGGACAGAGTTTTAGCCATTTTATTTTCACTTTCTTGGGAAATCTTCACAGTCTCATAATGAAATGACTGGCCATTGTACAGTGCAATGAGGAAGCTCTCAGCTCCTTCTTCAAGGAAAGCTAGGACACTTCTTTGCTTAGCTTTGCAGTAAAGTCCTGTGGCCTATGTAGAATGTCTGAAGTTGCAGAAGACTTGGGGGGAAAAAAACCCTTATATGGAATACTTTGGTCCTGATATTGCCCTCTTGATTCAGGCAAAGCCTCTGAAATCAATAGGAATTTTGTCTGTAACTAGTTCAGGATCAAAGTCAGTCTCTTCATAAGAAATGTGTTAAATGAAGGTCAGCTGCCTTAATGAATGTAAACTATACAATCATAGAAGTGCCCGATATTCTGGATAAGAGGCATGCAACTGAATAGAATTAGCTCAAGACATATATTAAAAAGAAACTATCAGAAATTTGATGGTATCTATAAAGATAGAAAGTCTAAGCACCCTGGACCAGATTCTGATTTCCCGTGTACTGCTGTAAATCTAGAGTGATTGTAATATTGCAAATTAAGTATTTAGGGCCTGACTCTGCTCCCACTAAGGTCAACAGCAAAGCTTCCACTGAAGTCACGGGCTCAATGCCCAGCTCATAGTAAAGCAATTATGGAGTCATTCCAGATTTACACCGTGTAATTGAGATCCAACTCTGCCCCACACAGTATTGAGGTAGAGATGAAGTGTATATCTACTCTCCACTATGTCTCTACTCTAAGTATTTATATTATGCTCATCACCATAGTATCTGAGCTCCTAATTATACATTAAAGAGACATCAGAGACAGAGCCATATATTTAGGAGAGAGAAAACAAACACAAGTTCAGCAAGAGACATAATATTTGGTTAAAAAATAGTCAACTTTATTTGATTCTCCTTTTTCAAAGTGTTACATTTCTACTAAACAATGAAAGTGGCAATTAAAAAGGACAAGTCTAGGGACAGTGGGATGAATAGAGCCACTTCAAGCCCTAGACCTTAAACAGCTGCTTCTTTTGGAAAGAAAGGGCACAATGGCTTCTTTAGATGGCACATTAATGGCTAAGTCCCCTTGGGGGAGGGATCTTTAAAAAGTATGTGCTCACATTGACATGATGTGTCCATTGTGTCTTAACAACTGTGCAGTGGAAATGAGGAGGAAAAAAGCTGCGCACCTGGAGTCCTGCCTTCCTGGCCAGAAGGAATCATGGAGAGGGAGTTTGGTGACCCAACAATTTAGTAACAGATGTCTATTCCCAAGCTGGGAGGCCCTCAGTTTGGTACACTACAGAGACTGTTAAGTCCCCCGTTGGAATATAGCTTAGCCCTCCCAGCAGACAAACAAATTCCTGGTAATTTATTTTACCCACTGCTGTGACTGGGGGTTTCTCCTGCCTGCAGGGCATGAATTATAAAAGCACATTGGACAATCTGCTGGGATTTAACTGATAGCTTTTCAGAAATTAAGAAAATAAACCCATTTCTTAGGATGCATGAAAATGAATTTCTTCGTGTTTAAATATAAAAAAAAATGTAATTCCCTGAATTAGCAAAGATGTAAAAATCTTTATTAGACCACAAAAAGTTAAATATTACTCTATTATTTAAATATAAATTTTCATTATGTAAATAGTTAAATTTGCATCGCTAATAGCCAGCTAACAAAAGCTAATGGGGATGGCATAGATAATTCCAGACACACAATGCCATTAATGCACCACTGCTAAAATTTGAAAATAACTCTTAATGTTCACTTTAATGATAACGTATTTTTATATGGGCTTGCAAGTTGAGCCACAGGTTTTTTTTCTGTGTATTTTGTTGTAACAGTGGTATTATAAATTGGGTAATTCTGCATCTAATTTTGCATATGCAATGACCTAGCTGTCTTACAAGGCTTTTGATTGAGGGGTTAGAACATAAAAGAGAATGCTGATATTGAGATTTTGATTTTCGGGGTGGAGTCTCTTAAATTTTCAGTTTACATTGATTAATACATTTTGTTTGCCAATAAGAAAAAAGTGTCTATGCATCAAAAGAGGCCACTGAAAAGGTTCATTTTACAAACAAAAAATAAAATACATAAGTGGATACGGTACACAAATTTTGCATACGCAAGTTGTGCACCTACTGGGACCTGCTCAGCCTGCCTTTCTGCATACAGCCCAACAAGTGTACGTACAAATACACATGCAAAACAGACAATTGTGTGTACAAGCATGGCTTGTGGACGTGGACTCCTTGAGGGACAGTGTTTTGGTATCTTTGAAGAGCTGGCTCTCAGTCGATAAAGCCTCAATGCTTACTTAGCTAAAACACGCACCAACAAAGGAAGAAATTCTCCTCCAGTACCTTAAAAACTGTAGGAAGGAGGGGAGCTAATATTTTTTAAGCAGCCCTCTGAGCCCACTAAAGTCCCTCCAGGAATCCTAGCATTAGTGGGTTTGGCCAGGCAGAGGAGAATGAAGACAAGGGATCTATACAGTATAGATCCTCAGAAAATCCAGAGAATTTCTGTTGGGAAATGCTCATAGAATTAGTGCTGCTTCTTGCAGCTTTACCTCCAGTTCTGTTCCTTCTTTTCCTCTCAGAGAAGGGGGAAATGAATAGGCAGTGACCTAATAGTAGGATAATTACTGAGTGAGTCAGGGGTAGAGGCACTGTGGAGCAGCACTGAGGAGCTGTCTATCTGCCAGATGCCCCAAACTACATGGGATTTCCCATTAATCAAAGGACATCTGCCCACCTACTCCCTCTGCAGACACACAAACACCTCCCCTTCACACAGGGCTATTGTGCCCATTCATCATTCCTGAATACATGTTACCATCACATGGGAGATGGTTTAGCCCACGGAAAAGAACAAGAACACCCAATTCAGTTCTGCATCTGAACAGTTCTATTACGTCAGTCGACTGTGCACTTAACCGCTTTGCTACAGTAGGCCAGAGGACTCAATCGCTCGCAAGACTCTATAGCAGGGGTAGGGAACTTTTTTTTTGGTCAGGGGCTACCAATCCACAGAAATATCAGCTGGGGGCCGCACAAAAGTGAGAGGCAAAAAAAAAAGCCACCCCTTCCTCCCTTTTCTCAGCTGCCACCCTGGGAAGGAGTTCTGGGGTTTGCCCATCTGTGGTCACCTCTTTCTCCCTAAAGGCACCCCCCTACAGGGTAGGAACTGGGGAGGGTTTCCCTTCCCTCCACTCCTTGAAGGAATTCCCATCTTACCCCAACGTCTCCTTAATAGTTCCAGCCTCTTTGCAGATGCCTTGGGGGATGGGGGACAAGCACAGAAACCCCGAGATCCTGTTTACTCAGGAGTTCCGGCACCTGGAACTTTCCTGTCCGGCCACATCTCCTGTGTGCAGGAGAGGAACCAGAAGTGTCTGTGGGTGCTGTAAGAGAGGCTGGGGGAAGTTTTTAAAACATCCTCTGGGACTCCTGCAGCATTTCACAGATGCTGGACCCTCTCCCCCCCCCTCCCCCCAAGGGCTGAATTAAATTGTTTGGCGGGTCAGATTTGGCCTGCTGGCTGGAGGCTCCCCACCCCTGCTCTATAGCTCACATCTCTGAAGAATGATTATTAGACTATCATCACTTATTCCCATACCCTGAGCAAGGTACATTCCAGCACACAAGTAAATCACATGTTTGCTCCATGTAAGATAAGAACCCATCCATTCTTGTAAATTATAAAGTAATGTATTAATAATTGCTTACCAGAATTCTACTCCTGCTCTTATTTAGGTCCATAGTAACATTCCAGTAAACTTCAATGGGAACAGGAACATATTCCTACTGTTATGCATAGCAAAGATGCATAGCATACTGATAGCAAAGATTTTGTACAAAGAATAGAGACATTAAGCTGCCTGGTCACTTCTACAAAGGAATTTCACTAACCGATTACAGAGGAGGTCTGCAGAACTGGAATTTTTCTACAGATTTGATACCATTACCCTGGACCTAAACAAAGACATTAACTGGTTGATGCATTACAAAACCAATTTTTCCTGCCGTTAACATCTGCATTTCCATATCACAAGGTATATATATGGCATACATCTAACCCATTTAATTAGCCTCATTAACACAGGTCCTACAATTGACAGGTACTTCTTTTGCTGTTTGTTTATATATATATATATATATATATATATATACACACACACATACATACACACACACACACAATTTCTGTTATTTCCACTCTTATTCAACTGATGAAGTGGTTATTGCCCATGAAAGCTCATATTTTGGTTATTCCCTAAGGTGCCACAGGACTGCTCATTTTTAAATACAATATGTTTCTACATCCTATTTATTCCACGGGAGGAAACAGGGAGATAGAACAGGAGCTCTTGTAGCTACGTTTCATTTTGATAGGTTGTAAAGAAACAGGAATTGTCAAGTTTAAAAAAAAAATTAGCTGAGCACAACTTTTTTTAAAAGAGTACCACTCATTTTAACAAACCTTATTTGTCTATAATACTTGTCCTTCCCCTTAAAAATTATGGTAGGACTTTTATTCTGATAACCTACCACGATTTGTTTTTAAATTGAAATAGCAGGTATTCAAGAAAAGATCTTGTGATTAAAGGTGTAAAACAAGCTAATGGATTTGAAAAGAAAAATGTATTATGGGAACAAAAGATTTCCCATTTTATACTCTTGTCTCGCTCTCGCTCTGTAGCTTTGTCCCTTTATCACTCTGCCAGACAATAGATGCACTGAAGATAGATATTATTCATAAATATTTGTGAAATAGTATAACAATTAAAAACCTTGGTTTAATGGACCAGAATTCCATTTAACAACAATAAAAATGCCGGAATTTTAACAAGTTGATGATTCTTCTTCACCTTGTAGCACCTTTTGTGTTTACCTCAGCTTGTTAACTGTTCTCTTGAAGAAATATGAGGGTTAGCATATCACATACAAGGAACTAAATTCATTGATGGTGTAATACTGATCAAGTCAGTGGAGGTACACAGATGGATTTGGTCTAGTGTGTTTAAAGTGAACACAGCATCCAGCTGTAAAACACTGAGCCGTGCTCACTAGGTGTGGAATTATGAGAGTGATCAATTTATTTATCAACTGTCAGATGAAGTAGGCTCCACAGCTTACTCCTTTAATGTTTTTCTATAAGCCATATCCAGGGAGTACACCGCTTTCTCACTGACTTCAAGGTTGGAAGGGACCATCATGATTGTTTAGTCTGACATCCTACACATTGCAGGCCACAGCACCTCAGCTAACCACTCCTGTAATAGACCCTTAAACTCTGGGGCTATGTCTTCATTGTGCATTCTTGCACAAGATGATATGCAAATGAGCCATCATTTTTGTGCAAGGGGCTTTTGCTCAAGAAGGAGCAGTCTATACTGTTCCTTCTTGTACAAAAAAACCCCTCTTGCACAAGAGCTGTTCTTCCGCTTATTTTCAGGCAGAATGGCTCTTGCGCAAGAGGGGGTTTTTGCGCAAGAAGGAGCAGAGTAGCTCCTTCTTGCGCAAAATGGCAGCTCATTAGGTATGATTTAAAGATTTCAAGTTATCGAGAATCCACCGTTTACACCAGTTTAAACCTGCAAGTGACTCATGCCTCATGCTACAGAATGGGGGGTGGGGGGAGACCCACAAAAATATCTACTAATCTGACCCTGAAAAAAATTCCTTCCTGACTCCAAATATGGTGATCAGTTAGACCCTGAGTATATGGGTGAGACCCACCATAAATCTCTGAGGTAACACAAAGCCCTGCCCCAACACCAGCCATTAGAGATATCTGTGGCTCACAGTGGCAGATGGAATATATGCCATTATAGGCAGCTTCATCATACTATACACTTTCACTCTTACTTCACAAAACTGATATGATCATGTTCTATTTCTTTTTAATTAAACATTTCATTGGTGCGTGTTATGAATTGTAATTCACAGCTCAAAATTACTTCTTCAGCTCAATGGAAAGAAAACCAGCAATGAACAGTAAAACTCCTTTTTCATGCTGTGCAGATGTTTCATTTTCATTTTCATAAACAGCGGTGTAAGTGAATGAACTCAGCTCACTTTTACATAAATCAAGCACTAAATAAAGGGGAAAATACTGATGTTTACTTTGAAAAAAATAAAATGCAAGATACATTTGCTGTGGAGTAAACAGTAACAAAGATTCCACTCTGGGAATGCTCTGTAAATCAGATATAAAATTTCTATCATCAGTCACTCCTGCCATTGGCATCTACATCTATTTACATCTATTTTTCACAAAATAGGAAAACATTTGAGTAGGATGAGGAGTTGACTTTTTCAGTGTCCTAACAAATGAAAATTTGTATTTTATTTATATATATATATATATATTCATTCATTCTTTCTTGTCTATTTACATTGTAAGTTTGTAAGTTCTCTGAAGCAGGCAATCCCTTATTATGTTTGTATAATGTTTATCACAAGGAGCACCCAGTTAGTTTCAAGGCAGTACCATAAGAAGCAAACATAATAATAATCTGATAGACATAGCTTAGTCCATAAAATAAATGATTAAAAAAATATCTTTATAGAGAAGGCTTATAGATTTAAAAGGGAGGAAACTAATAAGATTCTATAGAAAGCACTCTAAAATCCCATGGAACTGAACAGAGAATGATCTCTTGCATAGATTTTTTTAAACAATCCTATAAAACTGAACAGCAGGAATATAGTTTCCTGTTAAATTGTGTAGGATGGCTCAAAACACCAAAGGGAAAGTACCATTTTCTATTAAACTCTACAGTGCTCTAACAATACATTTTTCTATTTATGATATGTGCTGTGAGAGTGTTTGAGACAACAGAGTCTATGACACTCAGGTGTTGTCAAACAGATACCTACAATATGAAGGACCAAGTGTGGCTCGGGAGTTTGCAAGCTTATTTGGGAGTTTACCTGGCATTTTGGACAGTTTAGTTTGCCGCAGACAGGAAGAAAAAAATGCTTATACCCATAATACATTTTTAGTACTGTCATATAATTTGCATTGTAGGTAATAAATTGCATTATTTGGTTCATTTAATTTCAGACATACAAAAGTTACAGTGTATTGTGTGTAAGCTACCGAAATAGAAAAGCTAAAGGCACAGACCTTTCATTAATTGTTTCCATTGTATGACATCCAACTGAATAAAATGTAACTAAAACATTTAAAATGCACAGAGTCTGTGTAATCAAACATAATAGAGGCTGCTTGCTACCAACTAGGAAAATCAAGTCCTAAAGGTACAACCATATAAAGTAGCCATGGATTAATCTTTAAACATTTCCAAATGGAAATGTGTATACAACAGTGTTATTTAGTCTGGAGACTTGGATTTTGGACTTTTCTCTGCTACAAGTCCCTTCACCTACCTGTACCTTAGTTTATCCATTTGAACTACTTGCCTTCTGATACTTTCTATACTATGCTTATAGAAGGCTGTAAGATCTATAGGTGAAAAAGCCTTATGTTGAGAGCCTCACTTGTCTATGCCTGGGAGCAGGTGTTGGGTCATTAGCCAAATATCAAGGAAACAGCTGAGTTCCATAAGAAGCCTGCCTGAGCAGTACAAGCAGGAGGCTGCTCTGATAGGAATGATGATATGAGGTGAAAAGAAGGGGGTGGGGGAGAGAGAGAGAAGACTGAGAGGGATATAATAGCTTTCAAGTTCTGAAAGGGTGTTACAACAAGAAGGGAGAAAAAATATTCTTCATATTCTCTGATGATAGGACAAGAAGTAGTAGGCTTAAATTGCAGCAAGGGATGTTTAGATTAGACATTAGGAAAAACTTGCCAACTAGCAGTTTGGTTAAGCACTGGAATAAATTGCCTAGGGAGGCTGTGGAATCTTCATCACTGGAGGTATTCAAGAGCAGGTTAGACAAACATCTTTCAGGGATAATCTATATGGTGCCTGTTTATCCCACCCACTTACTGGGTGTGGTTCACTGTCCCATGTAGTGGGGCTTAGACCACTTACAGAGAGAAAAAATGAGTTCTCTCTAAAGCCTTAGGGGAGAGGCAGGTGGCTTTTAGCTCAAGCTGTAGAGGCTCATGCGCTAAGCTCCAGAGATCCTAGGTTCAGTTCTACCGGTTGGTGTTACACTTCATCCTGCCATGAGGGCAGGGGACTGGACTTCATGACCTCTCAAGGTTCCTTCCAATTGTAAGGGTTCTGGAGAGGCCTTGAAGGAGCCCCTAGGAAGCAGTGCAGACTCTTGTAGGGAGGAGATCTTGTCTTTTGTCTCCTCGTTGTCATTCTGTTTCCATTCTCTCCCTCCATCTCACTACTATCCCCCCCTACAAACACCTTGGATATATTTTTCCTTCTGCCCTAGTCAGCCCCCCTTTCTCTCAATGACTGAAGTGATAGCAAGCTGAGAGACTAGATCGTAGGTGTCTCATCCACCCACCTGTTATACTAGTTGTAAATAGACAGAGTAGCCTACTATTTGCTCAGTGCTTTCTCCCCGCCCCTGCTGCCCACTGGGGAGGAATAAAAGCCCCTATAACAGGGTAGCTGGCTCAGCTCTCCTCTTCTAGACCCAAGATTTGAGTTGGGACTAGGATACTGATACTGACTCTGAGCTGGGGCTTGACTGACCCAACCAGGTGAAAAAGATGTTCATCCCAGTTCATTTTCTCTACACTCACAATGCAGTCTGGAGGTCAATTTTGCAGGCCTGTAAAAATGTGGGTGGTGCCAGTTTCCACAGGTGACTGGGTAAAAGGCTGAGTATTTCAAAGGTCATTTGCAGCTTTGAATACTGTTTTCATACATCAAAGAGAATATAAAATTGCAAGTGTGTTTGGGAGAAGATTAGATTATTGGAGATGGTGAAACACAGTGGGTGTAAGTAGACCTGAACTAAGCAGGCATAGGTGCACCCATACTTACAGGCACTGAAAGCCCACTCCAGCAAATTGCTTTTTGGGAGTGCTTGACCATGAGCAGGAAGAAAGGACCTGGTTGCCTGTGAAGTTATAGAGGCTTCCTGACACACAGCATGGCTGGGGAAAGGCAGGCAGGTCTAGGGAGCTCTGGCCAGGCAAGCTCCCAGGCTGAGGCCTTGCTCTCAAGGTCTGAGGTTAGCTGCAGGGAGGCAGAGAAGGCAGCGGGTCCACCCCTTTGCCAATGAGTGGCTATTTCAGACTGCAGTTTGCCCCTGAGGTAAGGGGCTAGATGATGAATGGTAGTAGGGTCACTGAGGCAAGGTGGGCAGAGGGGGTTGAGGACTCCCTGAAAGGGAGGACCCCAGAGTATGGAGGCACTGTGATAGGGCAGTACCCCAAGGGAAGGGCTCTACAGTCTGGGAGGGACGTAGGCCCTGCTGCAAGATGGAGAACGAACAAACAGGCAAAGCAGGAGAGACACTGGCAAGAAGGGGGTAATCCAGGGCTGAACTGAGCTAATTTCCTGAGTGTCCAGCTCAAGGCCTTGTGGCAGTGAGTCATGCTGTGTTACACAGATGTGTTACACAGTGGGTGCGGAAAGAGGCCCAAAAAGAAGGAATATGCCTAAGGTCACACAGCAGGTTAGTGACAGGGCTGGGAATAGAGCCAAGTCCTCAGGAGGCCAGACAAGTTCCTTATCTCTAGTCTCACTGAAAGCCAATGCAATTGCTCAGTTGCATTCTTGAAGTCAAACACATACACATGTTATGTGATTTGCTGGATTAGGGTTTAACTGCTGAAGATTTAGTGTTGCTGCAGAATTTATACCCCAAAAAAGCCCACATCATGGCTAGTTCCATTCTAATATGGGAATAAGAGATAATAATTTTATCTATTTACATAAGAAATTGAAGTGTAAGATTGCAACCCTCTCTCGCACTACCCAGGTCATTCTTGTGGCTCCTTGACACAGAGACCATATTTTCATGTGTGTTTTTTATGATAGCTGTCCAGCTTGACTGATGTGCTAAGGATTCAAGTGGGCCCTCCCAAGCTAAAAGTACAAGCTGATTCAGTACTGAGGCTCATAGTTGGGGCTACAACACCTTCATATTCATTATGGATTGGGCACAGATGGGAGCTGTTAACACTGGCTCAATAGTGGTTACATTTGTACTTTCCCTAGAATAAATAACTGCAGATATGTGGTGATATTCCTTAATGCAATGCTAGAAGGTGAGCCAATACACAATATAAGAGTCTCTGTAGGCTAGAATAGAGCAATGGAGCCCTGATTAGGATCTCTGGGCTCTACTGCAATATAAATTATACATCAATCATGCACAAATAATAATAGATACTCCAGCATGCAATGGGGAGAGAAAACACAGGTGATAGAGTCTGTGGGTGGTTTTGTATATTCTGTCAACTGCTTTTACACAGTTGGATAATTCTGCAAAATGAACACTCGCATTTGCATATCTGCAAGTTTGTGTGTATGGGTACACACACACACACACCAGATGGAGCCCTCATTTAAAAATCTGGCCTCAAAGTATCTCATGCCATGTAGAACTTGTGATATTGTACAGAATTCCAGATTGTTCCTGAGATCATTCATAAAATTATCCAGGCAAAGCTCTATTATGTGCAGTGGAACATATTCCTGAAATGTTAGTGCTGTGAAATGAATATTAGATAATGGGGGTCATTAATAAAACTTGCTGAAACATAATTGATCGGTGAAGGTTTAATGACAACTCCACATGATATAGCATAGAACATCCTTACATCCCTCCATCATCATGCAGGTTTTCATTGCTCATGATGATGGATTCAACTGAAAAGGCAAAGTCTTATCTTCATTAATGGCTATATGTAAAAGCTTTTCATTACCAGATAGATTATTATGGCTGTGATTTATTAATTAGGCAAGCATTTTTGTAGCCCTGAATAATTTAACCAAAAGGGCAGGAGTTTTTTACTCCAGTCTCTTAATGGTTCAAAAGAAGGTCCCACCTGTCTCTTTTGTACATTGAAAACCTGCAGCCATTTAATTGAAATTGTAGCTAATCACTGCAAGTGAACTAAAACCAAATGTTCAGTTGCACTATGGCTTTGTAGCTATCCCAATAGCTCTCCTTCTTATCAATGACATCTTGCTGAGACCACTGCTGCAGAACAGAACAAATCCTAATTTGAATGCTGGGGCGGGAAGCGGAGTGAGAAGCAACAGTTTGGCAAATGAAGTGTTGTACCTTCTGAGGGAAGCTCTTCTAGAAGCGATGTCACATCATATCATCCACTGCCTTTTCATTTAGCATTTTTCTAAATGTCTTCCTTGTTGATACCAGCTTTCTCCTTTGTAGCAAGGGAAAGGGGTTATAACAAAATATCCACTTAATAAGGAAACTTCCATTTATTACCGACAACTGCAGTGAAATATGAAGCAGATTTAGGTAGAATCTGTTCAAAGCTCACAATTTTTCATGGCTGTGAATTATTTGGCTGTCAGGATCTTCTAGTTACTCTGTTAATAAGTGGCAAGCTCTTTGGGAGATGTAAACCAGTTAATACCAGAAAGTGTAATGGCTATTGGCCAGCTGCCTTTATGCTGCTCTCAATGACTCAGGGACCTGCATAAAATTGGCCTTAGTATCAAAGTGCTGCAACACTTTGCAGGGCAACTCTGTAAACTGAATACAGTGGATCTTGGGCACATTGGAGAATCTGGCCTTATCCCTGTGCTTCCTTATATGTACATATTGATTTGCCTACTGAAATAGGGTGCCATAAGCAGTGCTGGGTGAATAATTGATTTTTTTTTTATTTGTTGGCAATTCAAAAAAAATTGTTTTGGGCTAAACCAAAAACAATTCTCTAAAAACAAATCTCAGCTAATTAAAAAGTCAGAAATATTTCAATCTGGATGTGTGTGTGTGTGTATGGGGGGGACAGTAGCACCCCCCACTTATAACCCTTAGCCCAATATTTAGGCTATTTTCCCTGACTGTAGAAAGCCCATATTCAATTCCCACTACAGCCAGATCCAAAGAAGGGATTTGAATTTGGGTCTTCCATGAGGGAAAAGTGGGCCCTAGCTACCAAACAGGATCATCTGTTGTAGACTTTTGTCTCCCTCTTGTTAAAGCTGATGCACGGCATATAAATAATTAAGCAGTCATCTGTCACTTTCACAACCTAGATAATCATTAGCCTATGATGGTCTCACTCTTTCCCTGGCCCAGTGACTATTCATAGTGGCAATTCACAGACCTTCATGAAAATCCAGTCTGGCCATGGGAGCAAAGTCTTTCCATGTGTGGAAATTAATGTCAAAGACCATTTTATGGCAAATGAAACTGAATGTGCAATTTGAACTGGGCTATGTAATTTTCCTTAAACGTATCTCTGAAAAATTCTGTATGCTTGTAAGGCATTGACTATAGCTTTCTTGAAGAGAAGATCATATTCAATCTGTCCTATCCTCCAATAAATGAAGTTCATTTTCTGGAGGGTGCAATCTCACTCTTGGATTTCAACTTCTATTGATTATGATTAGTGTATAATAAAATATTAATATGATTTTTGCAATCACTTCTGGCTTATTGATGCTTCTCTGTACATTTTTAATTATTTACTGTGCTCAATTTAATTCTTTTATTTTTTTGGTTATTTTTAAATTAATAAAACTATTCTCTCCAGATACATTATCTGGGATATGAGATGGTGTATAATTACACAAAATGCTTCAGTGCAATCCACAGTAAACAGCTAGAACAAGTTTTTGAGCGGTGGAGCAGTCAGAATAGAACTGGCTCCAAACCAAAATGCAACATAAACACCTTCAGTACTCTTTTGGGAGGATAGCAAGGAGAAACATGAGTTGGATTCAATTCCCAAGACCAAAATTTGGATTTGAGGTCTGTGTTGGATCATAAGAATGCCAACTCAGAGTCCTGTCTTGTGACAGTGGCCAATAACAGATGCTTCAGAGGGAATGAACGAAACAGGCAATCATCATATGATCCATCCCCTATTGTCAGGCCCAGCCAAAGAGTTTGCAGGGCCCAAGGCGGCATGTTGTGGTTGGCTGCACAGTGTGGCCAGGCGGCTCTCAGTTAGGGTAGCAAGTGAGCAGCTTAGCAGACGCCGGGCAGTACAGGGCCCTGAAGGCGCAGCACCCAAGACAACCACCTTGCTCGGCTTGCCCTAAGGTCAGGCCTGCCTATTGTGCACTCCCAGTTTTGGGTAGTCAGATTTTAAGGCCACCCAGAACATGGGGTTGTATCCCTGGTCATCTTGGCTAATAGCCATTGAATTGCTTGTGGATTGATTCTGCATGTGATGTAACCCAAAATGGCAGAAATACTGCAAAGCAGCTGATCTTATAAGGTTTCCATCTTTCGCTATGACAGGAAATTTATCACAACTCTGGATATCATGAGTTTCACTAGTTGCAAATAAAAGGCCACTATGTGCCTGATTTGGTTGGAATCTAGAATCCCAAACCTCAGATTAACTGGAATCTCAATCTGAATTTTGCTTCTCTGGCTCAGCCCTATCATGTCTGTCATTTTAATTGCTACTTGAAGAATTTTTGTTGTATTTAATTTGAAGAAAAGTTAGCTGAAAGTCTATAAAACAATCTTTTATTTCATTGTGTCTTAATATTCCATGAGTAAGCAGACTGTGGCAAATCTTTGCATAACCTATCTCGCTTATTCTCAAAAGAATAAAATGTGTGTTTGTGCTAATCATATTATTCTAGGTTTAATTTCACATAATTATTGTTAATCATATATAGTCAAAAAGTAAATTTAAAATTATCGAGGGATTCTTCTTATATAATTAAAATTTTAGGTGGTAACCACTATGTAGCCCAAGAAAAAAATTACTGTTCAGTTCTACTCCTCATTCACTCATTTTAAAGGGTGAGTCCTCCTGTGAAATATTGTTGACAATCTTGCAAACATTAGGAAGCAAACTCTTGCATTATTTTATACTATGTTCAGATATTTGCATGATAGATATGAGCCCAACTGGTGCAGAGAGAGACAGCCAGTTGTGTTGTGACTATTTGGAATTTTGCACACTGGCACACTTGGACCCAACTCATCCAATATGCACTCAGAATGAAATTTATTCCAGTGCAGAAGCAACAGCACTAGGCCAACCTGGCACTCAAGTGCCACCATTTTGTTTTACTGATACTTGCTGGTTTACTTGTACCACTACAGTGACATTATATACCAATGAAGACGTGAAAATAACTGGTCAGTGCCTTTTGTTTGTTTCCTTTGCCTTTGTCTCCCAAGTCCTGCAAGAGACAGCTTTTTACATTCCCCTCTCCTTGAGTCCCTTCATGGACTCCCCTTTATCTACAACTTTTTGTCAGAAGCTAAAATAGGGAAAGAATACATTAAAATACTTAAGCTAGAGATCTTCAAGTCACCAGGGTCTGATGAAATGTGTCCTAAAATATTCATGGCACTGACTGAGGAGCTACCTGAGCCTTTAGAGCTTATCTTTGAAAAGTCATGGAAAATGGGAGAGGTTCCAGGGGGCAGGAAAGGGACAAATATAGTTCCCATCTGTGAAATGGGAAATAAGGATAAACTGGGGCATTATAGACCCATCATCTTAACTTCCGTACTGGGAAAGAAAATGGAGCCAATAATTAAGCAATCCCTTTGCTAACACCTAGAAGATAATGAGGTGTTAGGTAACAATCAGCATAGGTTTCTTGAGAACAAATTGGTTTGACACAATCTAACATCTTTCTTTGATAGGGTAACCTGCCTTGTGGATGAGGAGAAGTGGTAGACGGGTATCTTGATGTTAGTAAGGTTTTTCATACCATCTCTCATGAGCTTCTCATAAACCTACAACCAAGATGGAGCTTGTAATACACAGGAGGAGTGCGGCCCAAAACTGGTGATGAAGGAGTTAAACTCAAGTAGCGAGCAAAGGTGTTGGCCAGGGGGCTGGGAGACTCAATCGAAATAGTGTTGAAATTTGAATTGGATATAGATTCCTTGCCTCCTTTCTTTGGGTACGTCTAGACTACAAGCCTTTTTCGAAAGATACTTTCGAAAAAACCTCTTTCGAAAGAGAGCATCTAGACTACAGCCAATACTTTCGAAAAAGCGAGCTGCTTTTTTGAAAGAGAGCACCCAGGCTGCTTGTATGCTCTCTTTCGAAAAAGCACAGTTTGTATTGCATAGCGCCTTTTTTCAAAAGAGCACTCTCGAAAAAAGGCGTTATTCCTCATAAAATTAGGTTTTCTGTGGTCGAAAAAACTGCCGCGTTCTTTTGATTTACTTTTGAAAGAACGCAGCAGCAGTCTAGATGCAGAGGAAGTTTTTTCGAAAAAAGGCCACTTAAAAAAACTGTAGTCTAGACACACCCTTTGTGTGGGAGAGAAAAACCAGGAGTTGAGAGACACAGAATGATTTAAACCCAGGTAGGACTACTATGACTCCAAGGAATTTGGGGCATGGAAGTGGAGTGAATAAAGAAAAGTTTAGAAGTAAGTAAAGGAAAAGTAGATCTAGTTGTGATCAGGGTATTTTTTCTGTATTTTGTGATTTGGTTTGAACTGCTCTGTGTGAATCTATGCTACCCCTCCCCATTTACTGTCTCACATTGTGCCCAGAGACTTTTCTCTGTATTTTAATTTGTTTTCCTTAGTTGCTCTGTAATATCTAGCAACCAAGTGTGCTTTATCAAGTTTATCTTTTGTTTTGTAATAAAAATCACTTTTTTAAGGTGATGATTTGATTCTTGTGTCCTGGAAGGTTGGTCTGTCTGTCTGTGTGTATCTGCATGCTTCTGACTAAGGGGTCAGCTACCAGAGACTGCTACTTGTTTTTCTCTTTTCTTTTTTAAGCTGTTTTGGGGGGCAAAAGAGCTTGGGGTATCCCTGGGGGTGGGTTCAAGTGCTCCCCCCCCCCCAGTTTTAGGGATTAAAAAAATCAATTGATGGTGGCAGCTTGTTCGTTTGTTTGTTTCTTAGAGCCAGGGAATCTGTGACTCTGGGAAGTTTTGGTAACCAGTGCCTACAGAGGCAAGGTTTTTAAGAACTTTTGCGGGCCCTCACCTTCTGCACTTGGAGTGCCAGAGTGGGGAACAACCCTAATAGAGCTACTATAAGGTAGATTAATAACAGGTTGCAAAATTGCTCCCAGAAAACAGTTGTAAAAGGTTCACAGTCAAACTGGTAGGGCAAATTGAGTGGGGTCCTGCAGGAGGCAGTGGAAGGGAGAGGAAGAATTTGATCAGTGGGGCCCGTGGATCTCTTGGAGTTCCCTCACAGACCTCCCCCCCTCTCCCGCCCCAAGCCCTATTTGAAAAACACTGGTCTAGATAATACTTCATTCATTCATCCATCCATGAGTGCAGGGGACATGACTAGATGACTTCTTGAGGTCCTTTCCAGTCCTAGGATTCTCTGATTCTTATTTCTCTTAAGGCTTTACAAAACTCTACCCCTCCACCATCTGAACCAGTCTCTTGGCACATTGACCATCCCCTCTGCTAACTGATGTCCCATTTGTCCGCTTCTCCCATCACTCTCTCCATGCTTACTTCCCTGCACTGCCATGCCTGGAACTCCTTAAGAGAGTGATTTTACTGATTAACTACCGTTTATGTGTTCAGATCCATCCCAAAGACATACGTCTACTGTGAAGGCTACAAGAAACTGGCTGATAATGGCTAAGGTTAAAGGTAATTGGGAACAGTCTGTATCTTTAAAAAAAAAAGATGAAGTATATTACCGAGACATGATCTATCTCCAGCTTCAACACTATTTATATGTGGTAATCCTAACCACTGTGGCTACATCTAGACTGCAAGCCTCTTTCGAAAAAGACCATCTAGACTAAAACCAGTATTTTCAAAAAAGTGGCTTGCTTTTTTGAAAGAGAGAACCCAGGCAGTCTGGCAGTTTGCATTACATAGCGTCTTTTTTCGAAAGAGCACTTTCGAAAAAAGGCGTTATTCCTTGTAAAATGAGGATTACCGCAATCGAAAAAACTGCCGCGTTCTTTCGATTTACTTTTGAAAGAACGCGGCTGCAGTCTAGATGCAGGTGAAGTTTTTTCGAAAAAAGGTTACTTTTTCGAAAAAACCCTGTAGTCTAGACACACCCTGTATGTATTGTATTTTTAGATTGTAAACTCTGTAGAACAGGGACCCACACCCTATATAATGTTCATATAGCCCCTGGCATATCAAAGGCATGTTGACTGATTTTTTTTTAATTGGTTGGGGACTCATCCTAGAGATTCATTTCCCTTGTCCTATGTCTATCAACAGGGTCTATATGCCCAAAATAAAACTGACATGAGATGTGTTTATTTACCAAGACAGCAGTTAACCAATTAAGGATAAACAGAAGTACAAGTATAAACTATAAGGACTCCCAACACAGATGACAAAGGAGAACAGGTAGGGGCAACACTGATGATATGCTGACTGTGACCAATAGGGCTTTACTCCCTTGTCAAGATGGGTCTCGTGTAGGGGTATGGAGGATCAAAAGGTCTCTACCATATTTTTACAACTTTATCAGAGGACCTCATGAGGGGGACCAGCTCCAGGTTCTGTTCAGGTGAACCAGCAAACAGAGTAGATCTCAGGGTACAAGCAAGCATTGGTCCTTTTCTTCTTCCTCTGCAGCATTGTGGGTGAAAGTAAGATCCTGAGTAAGGATGGCAGTTGGCAGCTTAGCCTTGCATGCAATTATGCTAAACCCTCCCTCAGTCCTACAGCGTGATTTTCATGCCTACAAGTCCGAGGTAAACAGAGCAGGTGATAGCACCAACAGCACTCTGTCACTGAGATGAGCAGCCCCATCTTAGGGATATACTAGCCTATGTATACCTTGCTTTTGGTGGGCAGACCTGGAAAAGGTGACTACTGTATTTTCCTGCCAAAATGTGCCTGAGGATAAGGAAAAAGTGCAACCAAGATAGACTCTGGCTTGTAATTCCCTGGAATCCAAGATGGCACACTGATGCTAACACAAGTCAAAAAGGTTTTCCCTGACAAACACTGTCAGTAAATTAAATGACCACTGTAAACAATTCAGACCCGGCCATCCCTTACTGCTGCTACTTCTCACCCAAATCAGCCATAGGTAGAGATTTTTTTGATTAATTAAAAGTTGGAATATTTTCTTGTAAGGTGTAAACTCTCTCATAATAAATAATTGAGTACCTTCAACTCTGACTTCCATGGGAGTTGAGGGAATATGAGTATTTTATGGGACTAGGTCTCCATAAAACAATTGAAAGAATTAAATATTAATGCAATATATATTTTAAGATATGTTCATTTTTGGCTGTATCAGCCATGACTGTATGCCCTTAACCACGATGCATTATGAATGCCTGTTAAAAGAGTGTTGATTACAAAGGGAAAAGCCATTGTGGCAAATGCAAAATAATGGCTGCACCTGAAAAGCTGACACATGGTATGTGTGTTGTTCCATTGCAAATGCAATCAGAAGTACAAAAAAGACTCTTGTCATCTGGCTCTGTAGAATGCGCCATGTTGGTACCATGTCATGAGAAGTAAAGACCGTTATAATAATCAAGACAATCTATATTTTTCACATCCTTTGCACTTGTCAAATCTTCTTTATTCTTCTAACAGTTGATTAGGGTATGGGGGGGGAGAGAATCTTGAAGGGCTCTGATCTATTGAAAAGGCCTCCTTTCATGCCAAAAGAAAGAGATTTGTGCTATTCATAAATGGAAATGAGCCATTTTTTTCTTTCATCATCAAAACCTCAGAAACATGCATGCAAAGCTACTTTCAGTATCTACTTTCAAAGTTCTATGTCCACAACAAGAAGTCAATTCAAGTAGAGTCACTGTACTCCCAGCAATCACTAGTACTTCCTCTGGGCCAAATCCTGCATTTCTTGCTCAAGACTTACTAAGTTAGAGTTCTCTTTGATGTTAATGGAAATTCAGCATGAATAACTCAACAATGAGGACTCCAGGACTTTGGATATATTCCATTTCAGAAACAACTTAGTTTTTTGCACACCTACTATTTATCAGAGAACATTTTATTTACCAAAGTTGCTTGGCATTACATTGATTTTTGGGCATACACATCTAGGATCAAAGTGAAACCAGCTAACATTAAGACCGTTTATCAGTTACAAGTACATCAGAACAACTCAGTGATGTTCTCCATTTCAGTACACTGGCCTGACTGCAGGCCCGTCACCCCAGCCAACTTCATTTAATCAATACAATCCAGTGGAGATTTCAGATGTATTTCAAGTCCCAGAATGTAATGCTAAATTGATCGCTATCACGTCAAAATATTTATGCCCTGTTGTACCAGAGAGTAATCTAAAGCAACTTTTTACTTATAGCCTGCCCAGGTTTCCCTAATATTTAGCTAAGTGGTTTCCTCAGTAGGCTTACAGCTCTAAAAGCAGTATGTTTGCTTCAGAAAGTAAAAAAAATGCTGAAAATGTCGCATGCTCTGGGTTGAAAAAGGGAAACATATTTTCATTTCTGAGCTTCTTCTAAGGTCCTTGAAGGGAGTTAGCTGCATGGGGAAACTGTGTGATGTAAGATTCCAGCGTTTCTTCAGCAAAAAATTTTGTAAATGGTGACAGTGTAGACCAGTCCCATCTCTCCAACACATTCATTTCTCCATGCCACAAGACACTATTTGGCTAAGCTGCCTGTGTGTGGTATTCTGAAGAAAAATCCCAATCCTTCCTTCATGAAATGCACTAGTCTGTGGTTAGGCTGTGCTTATTCTTTGTGATTATGACCATGTCTATCTTTGCAACCTTTTCTGTCACTGTTGTCCACACATTGTTTCTCAGTTTATAAGCACTACAGAACGGGGATCATATCTTATTTGTATTGAGAGGCACCTGTTGCACACCTGGCTGCTATTAAAGAATGATAATAACAATGAGGGAGTAATATAAATTGCCATAGTACCAAGGGCAAGACAGTTAGGCTATGTCTACACTACAGCGTTTTTCCGGTATCCCAGAAAAACTCCGCCTTATCCAGGGAACGCGTCTGCTCTTCCGAAAGCCCTGTATTCCTCATTTTATGAGGAAAAAGGGCTCTTCCAAAACAGAAGGTTTTTCCGACATTTGGCTCCATGTAGACGGGCCAAATGTCAGACAAGCCTCTTCTGAAAAAATAATCGGAAAAAGGAACGCAAATTGCAGTTTGCAGTTTGCAATTTGTGTACCTTTTTCCGAACCCCCCCCCCCCAGCAGTCTAGACATAGCCTCACAAACAAGTTCTCGGGAATTCTTTATCCCACCAGGAAATGAACTCACTCATGCCAGTGTGGGACCAGTAAAATCCAAGTAGCTTTAGACACTTCAAAAGAGATCCGGTGGTAGGAAGAATCAAAATGTTCTTCATGCTGGTAGGGCAGGATTACAAATGATCAAATAACCCATTTTTATGCTTTTGGATAGATCTGGCTATCTCTATGTTCGTGTGAATGCTCCATTTAGGGACATATTTTTCCATATCCACTCCCTTTCAATATCCACTTACATTCACAGCACACAAGCCTTTATGTGAACCATTCATAAAACACAATTTTAAAATATGCTGAAGAAGCTAAATAATACTTATAAATTGGAGCTTGAACAGAAAATACTATTTAAAAACCTCTCAGCATCTGAAATTTATTTCAGGTTTATATTTGAGGTGCATAACCCAAATATTCAGAGCTGCTTTGAAATTTTCCAACAGATCATTTATCTTATCAGAAAATGCCTATTTATTGATGTCTGTCGTACAGCCAATGTCTTACCAACCTCTAAGACAGTGGTCACCAACCAGCAGATCAGGATCTACTGGTAGATCTTGGAGCCTCTAACAAGTGATTCTGACTGGTTTGGCCAAGAGTCTATCAAACACAGCACTTCAGCTTCCCCTCCCTGCACTGCTGTGCATCTCCTGCCCTTTGCCTTGGAGCTGCCCCTCCCTGGGAGCTTCCTGCTTGCGGTAGAGATCAGGGAAGGGAAAGGAGGGGGTTCTGCTGTCAGGGTTCCCCCTCTCCCATCACGTATTCTAGCTCCACAGAATGGAGAGGAGCACAACAGGGCCTGGGATGTTTGCTGGCCACTTGTGAGAGTGGTGCAGGGCCAGGGCAGGGGTGAACATGTCTTAGCCTGGGTGCCTTAGTGAACCACCAACCAGGAGCCACCTGTGTCCAGCTGGAGCCAGCTCCAATCCCCTGCCCCAGTCACAAATTCCCCTCTTGCACCCCAAGTCCCTGCCCCAGGCTCAGCTCAGAGCCCCTCTCACACTCCAAATCCCTTAGCCCAAGACCAGAGCCTGTGCCCCAACCCTCTGCCCCTGCCTGGTGAAAGAGAGGGAGAATGGGGGAAGGAAGGAGGGAGGAAGGGAGGACAGAGTGAGCAGTTGCAGAGCCTCAGAGAAGGGGCATGAAGGAAGTGGGGCAAGGGTATTTTGGTTTGAGGTAGATCCTGGATTGCACTTAAATTCAGAAAACTGATCTGGTGCTTAAAAAGGTTGGCGACCCCTGCTCTAAGACCATATCAACTTTCCCAAAATTCTGGTTAAAAACTGATAGCTCATCTGCCCAGCTCCTAAGAAGCCTGCCTGGGTCCAAGGCTTATGACTTCTCAGCAGCCCGGGCTTCTAGCCTCCCAGATCCTCTAGAGCCTGGAAAACCCAGCTCAGTGTGCTATCTAGCTCCCAGATCACTCTTCCCCCTCCTCCCTTCCCTCCCCCCCCCCCCCCCCCGCCCCTCAAGAGACTCAGGAACATTTTGAATTTCTCATCGCATGGTAAGTTTTTCAAAATTTATTTGTGTTCTTTTTTGGTACAGTCTCCCACGGAATGAGAACTCCAAATAAATATTTATCAAGTATTCTACTGTTGGTTTCTCTCTCCTACTATATTTATTATTTCCCTGTAAAGATGTAAAAAAGGAAGGCTAGTAAATACATATCAAATGCAAGATTATTCATCCACTAAAATCCCTCCTTCTATAAGGAAAAAAATCATGCTGTTCTAAAACTCGATGTTTTTATATCAATCAGCAGCAAAAGAAAAATCTGCTGCATTGGTGGGAAATACAAATTAGACACTAATAAAATATAGGGTCTTCTAATAGTAAGGAATCTTTGCAGTATTTCATGGGGTATAGTCTACTAAATGTTGTTTGTCATAGATGGTGAATAGATTCTATTGTATTATGCAGAGTTTTGGAAGATTTGCTGTTGAACTAAAAAGAAAATGCAGATTTTGTTTGAATGAATCACCATTTAGCTTTCAACTTTACCCACAAATCAAACAAAACTATCAAATAGTTCAAATATCAGCATAAAAGACAGACCAAAGTTCAAACTCAAGAGCATGATGGGGTTTTTTTCTGCAGGTTCTTCAAGATGCCACATGCAGATTCCAACTTTAAGAAACATGTAAAGCTATAAGAAAAATAAATATCCACTGGCAACGACACTAGAACAACAACTAGGTAACAAAATCTTTTATACTTTGTCTCATGGGGTTAATAAACATAATTCAATTGTTGTAATCACAGATATTAAAGAATATACAAAAAAATCAGATTAGAAAGCTTTAGAGAAAGATGGTTCTTTTATCTCATCACTCAGTAATTTAAGGCAGAGAAATGCTTTTGTTAACAACAATCCAGATGCCTTTCCTCTGTCATTCAAATGTTCATTATTGCAAAACTAAATTTTGGAGAGGCTCCTTTGTTGTTCTTGAAGACTTTAGTTTGCAAAGTGATTTGGTAGTTTCTGACGCAAGAAGAGTAAGATTTGCCCCAAGAGGCATCAAATGAAAACTCAGCATTGTAAACCTCCTTGGAGGATGCTCTCATTAAAAGATATGTATGGAATTGATCAAGATCCAGATATTTCAAAAAGTCTTATTTTTAATGGACTCTAAAAGACCAATTTTTTTATACCCCTACACTGCAAAACACTAAATGGACCAGATTCAGATCAGCATAAAATTGGAAAAATTCATTCTGTTACAGTCTGGATTTACCTCAATTTCAGATCACTCTTTTGCTCAAGTAGGGCATTATGCCAAAAGAAGTAATGTAGGAATTGGACTTATTAGCACTGTCTGAGGGCAGGTATAAATGCACCTTCTTCTACACTAATGTGGCTCAGGTGGAAAATGATATGACCAGTAAGATCTGGGCTCTGCTATAGCCTGAGGCTACAGAGAAGTACTCTCTGTGCCCTCGGAGTTCTTCTAGAAGTAGAAACACTGGCTCATGTTTCATTAATAGCAAATAGACCATGAACCCTGATTTTAATACAGCTCCATTTAGTTGCAATGCTTGCCATTTAAAGAATGCCGGAAGCATTAATAACTCTTCTTGACAGGCTAAAATCAGGATGAGGTCTCCTCTTATAACTAAGATTATTAGCATTACATCGGATAGGCCCATTTTTGCATTATAGGTTAGTCTTCAGAAAGGTCAATGCCATGAATACATATCACATATTGTTACCATGTTCCCCTCTCTCCTCCCTCCCCACACAAAGGACAGACTAATACCAAGCTCTAATATTACTCATTTGATTGACTCTGTCCAAACAGCCTTTTATCAGGCACAAGCTACTTCTTTATGATGGATGGCTACAGTTTATGGCCTAGCTGTCATTTGCAGGCACAGTTTGGAAATTCTCCTTCACCAGCAGAATTCTGATGAAGCCCACAGCATCATTATCGCATGCTAAACTCATTAGAGTGAAAGGAAGGAGACGGTGGGCTGGAATTTCTGAAGTATCCACTAATCTTGTTGTGTCAGAACATAAATTCAATTTTTCTCTGTGGGACCTGACCCAACTTGAACTTTTGTTTCCTATTAGCCACCAGCTTCAGTTAGAGCTTGCAAACCCACAAGGATGTTTAGAGCTTTTCATTTTACATTTTTAAGGTTAAGGAAGGACGCGGCGACTCAGACCCGACTGAGAAATACGCACTCAGACCACAAACTTAGCTGCATTGTTTATGGCAGTGTAAAGCTGATGAAAAATATTCTACTAGCAAACAATAACAGCATCAAGTATATTTGTTTAGGAAAAACAAGATGTAAGCATGCATAGATAATTGGTTCTTGATATCTCTCTCCCTCTCTCGGATTATGCTAAAACACAAACAACCATGACAGTGGAGAGATTTAAGGGTTTCTAATAAACAATAGGGAATTGTAGCAACAATTAATAGAGACAATATGAGGAAGAGCCAATATGGGGAAAACTTATACAGCAGTGCATTTTTAATTGCTGGATCAATAGAAACATCCCTCAACATCAATAGAAACATCCCTCATCTGCTTCATGTCCCATTTTCACAGCGCCCCTACAATATGTCATCCTCATTTTGGATCCCATTGCATACTGTAAAGCATTACCGATCCTTTAACAAATGGCCTTGGACAAACATGTGCATCTCATGCTCAGTTCCAGATTCCAGTAATAAACAAGAGTGCCTTCAATAACTCAACTAATATGTCTAAAAAATTAATCATAAGGAGAAGTTATCAACTGTTTCTTAAATCAACAGATCAAACAAAGCCAAGGATGGCTAGTATACTACTAAACCTTTCACTGATTTACAGACAGCAACTTCTGAAGTATTTTCTAGCTGAAGATACCTTTTGGAAGTTTATTTTAGCAGAGCAGCAGTATATTTTAAATCTGCCACTGGATCTTTGTATATAGATCATCTGTTAGTTTGGATTAGATAGGTTCATGAAAAACTATTTATCTGTGTTGGAATAAACCCAGACATTTCAAACAAAGTTCATTTGAAAAAAGTTTTGCCTGGGTTGCATGAAACTAAGCAAAATCGCAGAATATTCTCTAGATTCCACCTGAAGCCATAACTTAGCCAGAGGATCTCCATCCAGAGTCAGTAAAGCTCTGTGAGCCTTATCAAACTGTTGGTGAATTCAGTTTTGGGGTTGTAAGCTGGTTTTAAGTTTCATTACGATTTCACTTGCAGATTTGCTTGATGTATTACTCCTGTTTCATGCTGTCCAAAATACAGACCATTAAGTACTAGGGCCAGTAAAAGTACAGGTGTCATCAAAATCACTCTGCACTGCAATCATTGCAAATCTATCATGGATTGCCAGCAGCTAACAAAGGCTGATTTTTCCCAGAAGGCAACAGTGCTTAAGTAAAATGATCACCTCAATCCCACAGTTTAGAATCCTACCAATATATCAGCTATTTTTTTAAAGCCAAAAAAAAAAACAACCCTTCCTATTCTGTGTAACTTTAACCATGCACTATCCCTTTCTTCAATGACTTCTCCCCAGTGTGCAGAGAAAAAGCAGCTGACAGATGAACTGTACCATTAAATGTCAGCACCATAATTCAAATTCAAAATGCAGGCAAACAGCCCTACTTACAGGTCTGTTTAACATGGACACATATAATGATTATGAATCTTGCCAGTCTCTTGGACTTTCCCATTTAAAAGAGCCTCTTGGTGCATCCTATAGGGCTTATAAAATCTAGAACTAGTGACTAATTCATCATGTCTGACAGTTTAGGATGAAGTGTCTTTACTATAAGGTCAGTAAATCAGGACAAGCCTGAAGAGGTCGTTGCTTTCTTTAAGACTTAGGCTGGGATTTTCAAAGGCTCTAGTCCTAAATCACTCAGGAGCACAAGTCCCAGTTACTTTCAGAAGGGCTTGTGCTTAGAGTTGCCATCTTTCCAGGATTGTCCTGGAGCCCCCTGGAATTAAATTAAATTTTTAATTAAAGATGATGTCATGTGATGAAACCTCCAGAATACATCCAACCAAAATTGTGCTCCTAAATCATGTAAGCATGTTTGAAAATACTATCCTGTGTTCCTCTCTCACACTGATAAACAATGTGAGGCTCAAATGCAGAGACACATTAGTTAAGGCCATTTCATATTGATGACATGATCTGGTCCCTCAGTTTTTATATATTTCATGCTCGCCAGAGTAATAGTCCTTATTTTTAAAATCCTATTTATTTTTCAAGTCCCTATTTTTAAATTTTAATCTGAACATCATGTCATTGGAAAACTTGGTCTTTGTTTATTTCAGCTGAGAAAAACCAACCTTTTGTTACACAGGTTGAAACTCTTCAGTCCATCATTCTCTGGTTTGGCAACATCCATGGTCTGGCATGATTTTAGTTAACCAGATGTTCACTTACAACGGGTGTGGCCAAGTTTCCCAATTCCATAGAGTTTGTTTACAGCCACCAGTCCTGGCTCTCGTTGTTCTGTGCTGTTATTATTTAGCTAATATATAAAGGAGAATGTTTGTATGTTTGTGCGCTAATAACTTGGACACTATAAGAGCTACCGCAACCAAACTTTGCATGGGATAACCTTTTATCCAGGAGAAGGTTTTAAGGTACTGTGGGAGGGAAGAGATGAGAGACGGATGCCTCTCCCCGGGGCTGCACAGAGCTTGGCAGTTTGGGGAGAAGCAGCTTCCCAGGGGAAGTGGCGGGGACGGTCGCTCACTAAGGCCGGAGGGACAAGGAAGCCGAGGGCAGGTTCGGGCGCCAGAGGCAGGCGTGCTGCTCCTCACCTTAGTTATATCAACTGTCCCAAGCAACGCCAGGTAACTCCAGCTAGTTTAGCTATAATTTACCCCTAAGTGTCTTCTAAAAGGTCAGTAAGCCATGGAAGTGTTGGTAATGCTGTTAAACAATATTGACCTTCCCTGGTTCGGCATATTCTCTGGTTTGGCACTGTTAGGTCTCAAGAGTGTCAGATTAGAGAGGCTCAACCTATAGTACATGTTTGACTGCACCATATGACTCAATGTTGCAGATTTCCCAAATGGGAAGAGGCTACATGAGCTAGGTTAAATTGTGTTAATGTGCAAAATTAATAAAGTTCCCTTTCATATTTCCAGAAGGGCATATAGTATCAAAGCTACCCTTTTAGAACACTCCAAGTAACCCAAGATAACATCTGTTTGAACACCATATGCATACGAAACATTTTAGGATTCTGTTGATTAAAACTGAAAGCAAATGGAAGTCCAGAGTTTCAGGATGATTGCATTCATTTTGCATACAGTTGAGGTGTAATTGCACCTCATGCAGACTGAGCACAATGAAAGAGGTGGCAGTGAAACACTGGCAGGTTTAAGGAACAGAAGCATTTGGGATTAGTTTTCTCTAACTGGGTAATCTTGATGGAAGAAACAGTGCATTTAATAATCTATTTCATGTGCTAAATTGTCTTCCCAGAAGGCATAATTTCTTGTCAGATATAAATGGTAATGTTTTCCTGAAGAGGCAAAGGTTTTAGGATAGTTAATCTAGCTGAAATCTGAAACAAGGGAAATGGAAGTAGTAGAAGCCCATCACTTAGGACACTTAAAACTGAATTAAACAAAGCACTAAAAATACTTTCTCAACAAATCTGCACTTGTAGGGGGGATGGATGCCCAGAATATTTTGAGCATCTCTAATTTATTATTGTCCTCTGACTATCAAGAACAGTCCAAATTCCCATCCCAGCAAAAGATGGGTTTGCTTTGTTTTAGAAAATGGCAGGCACAACGGATTTTTATCATCTCAGTATCTCTTTTTGACAGTATTCTTGAGTGGTAATGTGAAATAACTTATTGAAAAATGCAAGACAAAGGGTATACTGAGAGCAGGATGATAATCAATGATGTTGCTTTCATCTCTAGTACAGAAAGTGTAACATCCATTTTAGATACTGCATCTATAGATGCCAAAATAATCTGGGTCACAGGGAAAGGCACGTATCAATCTAAGCAACAGATACAATGAAAGCATAGCCTAGGAGGAGGAGGTTAGCAAAGTAGAGTGCTATCATTGTGTTGACGAATGGGAAATTCTCTACAACTCTACAGGTGGAGAATGGGAAACAGCTCACTCATTTCTAGCATCCCAGGTGAAGCTCTGCAGGGTGCTTAACACTGATAAGCCTGTAAAGATGCTCTGGCCAGTTTCCAGGGCCCTATCTCATGGTAGACTTCCACAGAGAGTTGATATTTACATGCTTTCATCACCTTTGCACCTGCGAAAAAGACAGCATGGAAACCAAACAAATATTGCAACCACCGAGGCTATGTCTACACTGCCATTTTTTTGCAGCAGAAGATATACAAATCGCGCTCTCATTCGCATAGCTTCTGCCAATCCTTTTTGCGGAAGAGGTTTTGCCGCTAAAAGTCCCGTGTACACGGGGCCATTTGTCAGAAAAAAAACCCTTTTGCGTAAGATCCTGTAAACCTCATTTTATGAGGAATAAGGGATCTTGCACGAAAGGGTCTTTTTCTGACAAATGGCCCCATGTACACGGGGCTTTTTAGCGGCAAAACCTCTTCCACAAAAAGGATCGGCAGAAGTTATGCAAATGAGAGCGCGATTTGCATATCTTCTGCCGCAAAAAAACGGCAGTGTAGATGAAGCCTGAGAGTGCAATTGATGCTCTTTAGAGAATACAGCAGATGAAGCAGAGGTGTTTTTCTTACACTTACACACACACACACACACAACCACACACAGTTTTCTGCTGGCAATCTGGAGTGGAAGTTTCTACACGGCCAAGTAGAGAAAAGCAATCAGCAGGGGGAATAGAGAGAACTGTTGGAAAAACAATGTTATAAATGGGAAGGCCAAGTAGGGTTAGCCATCAAGTAGGTTAGCAAATTACAGAAAGGACTGAAAAAAAGCATTATCACTAATATTAAAACTTGACTGATAACAACGACAAAAAGAGCAGGGAGGCCCATCTTCCAAACACCTATGTGAGAAAATAAGGAAAGATACCTTGGTTTTAACCCCTTGTTCATCAAGGACAGGAAGTAGAACAAAAATTGCATAGTCAGATTTGGATCCAGGGATTAACATTTGAACCTCTGAGTGAACTGAAAGGGTTTGGAGAGTAGATTTTAGTTTTGGTAAATTGCTGCAACTACAAATAGCTGTCAACATAGATTTAGATGTATACACTGTCTCTGGCTCCCTCCATACCTGCGTTTAGGGACAAATGCTTACTCCTTTGCTCAGCAAATCTCCCACTGAAATCAATGAAAGATCTAAAGTCAATGGGAGTAAAGGATGGAGGAAAAGCTCAGCATTTAGCCCTTTGCAGAGTGAGATAAAAAAATCCTACTCTGTACATATTGTGCTCTGGATCAAGAAAAAGTGTGGGCATCCCACATCAAATTAAAAACAATGAAATTAAGAATAAAAATACATCATGACAAAAGGAGCAAGAGGAGACTTTCTTAAGAAATAAATGAATCCTTGGGACTTCTTTTTTATTTTTCCTCCCTGTGTTCTTCCATAGTGAAGAAATAATTTATTCCAGTGTCACAAAAGGTGAGATACACAAAGCACTTCCTGTAGATACCACAGATGATAATATTCTGTCTTTGCAGTATTGCATTCTTGCCTTTGCCAAATTATATCATACTGCTTCCAATAAAAGAGGATAGTTTTATTAATGCCATTAGAGGGCACTTAGATAACATAAATTAGATGCAAGTGGAGGGGAAAAGTTTCTTTATTTTGTTCCTTTTTCTGATTCAAAAGAAAATTGCACATATACATCAGAATAATGTGTATCAAGTATCTAAAGCCTGTAGATGAACAGCAAATGTGTTAATACATCAAAGAAGTCAGAGTCAATAGGGTAAACTGCTGTCTTAGTGTAGCAACACAGACATCTCTATACCAGATCATGAGAATGAATGCATTATTAAAGAAACAATAACAACAATCATGCAACATGTTGAAGATAAGCGGTGGTCAATGAAAATCCTGAGAAGGGTACAAGAATCAGCTAAAAGGAGATGCAACGCTTTCAAAGCTCGGACAGCAGTGGAGAAAGCATCCTGTCAAAGAGAGAAAGATAAAAGTGGTAAACAGTGCAGTAAAGGTGAACCACAGATAAAATAGGGAAAAGGGGAAATCAACAAAGGCAGTTCTGACATTTCTGACGTTCTGCTGAAATGCGCTTAGATTTCCAGGATGTCAAGGGCTAAAGACAGTTTCCACAGCAAAGCTTAAAAGGATCATGCCATGGGAGCAAGGAGGCTGAATTCTCTCTCACCTCCAAATGTTTGGCCAAGTAAAAGATTATCAAATGATTCCAGATACTCTGATACAGGGCCTTCTGGCAAGGAACTTAAAATGGAGAGAAAATTTCTCCAGTTAAGATAGGGTCTCGGGCCCAGCCAGCTTCCCACTTTTGTATGTTCTTATTTCATCGGAAAATGTTCTCCGTGCATTTAATTAGGGTAATGATGTCCTAAGAACTCAACCAAAGTCTCTCTATGTCATGAAATAGGAGGGTTGTAAATATTACAAAACAATAGATAAGAACATAAAGCACTACAGTAACTGCTAAATGCCATTAACAGTCCAATCAGATCGGCATTGCTAAGAATAGTGCTTTTATTCTGAAATGTTCCTGCAATTCTGAAAGTTTTTCCATCTGCTTTACTAACACTAGTTTCCATCAAGTCTTTTTAATATGACTCAAAACTTTCTCGTGAAAATTTTTAAAGTTACCGTTCATGCTGAGTAGGAGCATCCATGTTAAATCCCATGGCTTTTACTAGTTTCTAACTGAGGTTCATTGTAGGGTTTGGGCAGCAATTGTAAGCCTGTTGTCCCCTGTTGAATCCTACACACCAGCATAGTTATGTGCTGCTGTAAATCAACCCTTATTACATCTTTACACATCAGTTTTGCCTACCAATTCCAGTCAATATTGCCATTAATGGGAGTTATGTCTCAGAAGGAACTACAGGTTTTGGCAAACAAAGGATTAGTTTCCCCAGTTAGCACACTGAAATTTGTTCTTATCCCAAGACAGGCCTGGCCAAAGAGTTTGCGGGGCCCAAGGCAGCATAGCTGAGCCGCACAGCAGCGTGGCTCCCAGTCAGGGCAGTGAGTGAGCAGCCGGGTGGGAGGGGCCTGAAGCTGGGCAGCGCGGGGCCCAAGGCAACCTCCTCGCTCACCTTGCCCAAAGGCCGGTCTTTTCCCAAGATCAGGCCCCGTATGATCAGAATTAAAAACTATCCCAATGAAAAAATTCAAAATATCCCAAGCTGGTATAAATTAGCATTTTGTGATTACTTGTACCAGTAATTTAGTCATTGCCTCACTCTATCTTATCCCAACTTATCCAGGGTTACCTTTGATTAGTTACTCGTGCTAAGGCTTTTTTGACCTCATGCCTTAATTACTTTAACTAAGCTATTGTCTTACAGGCCTTGAGGATTATAGGCTGATTGCATTATTGCCTTAACTTATGCCTTACCTAGAAAATACGTACACCTTTAGGCTACACACTCTGTTACAGCTGGACATGTTAATGATTGCTGCTGCCATCAAAGATATACTATCATGATTAAAAGAAAAGTTCTGTAAGTATATTACAAAGAGGAATAAAACTAATTAGATCACCCCAAGCCGAAAGAGCTGGCCTCACAGGATGCACTAAGTGCTATTGACTTTGGCATCACCTGGGGTTTCTGAGATCAGAACCTGGTGCCATACGTGTGGTAATGGCCCCTGGGCTGCTGATTTATTGTGAATTTTAATCAATGATGAAGGACAGTGAAACTTTTAAAATGGTATTCTGTTTTACAGACATATAAAATTAATCACGATCGTTTTAAATAGAAAACTAAGTTTTCCACAAATATCTACTGCACCTCTGAGTTCTCGTTTTGCAACCACCCAGCAGAAAGGAAGCGTGGTCCAGTGGTTGGGGCTCTAGGACATTACCGTGCTATGTATGACTTTAGGCAAGTCACTTAATTGCTCTGTGCCTCGGTTTCCCATCTGTAACATGGGCACAATGAGGCTTCCCCACTGCGCAGTGATGGTGTAAGGATGAATTCTTCATAGATTGCAAGGCACCTAGATACTACTGTGATGTGGGTCCTGCAGATACCTCAGCTAATCAAGGCTGTATATCACAAGGCTGTAGAAGAGATAGGCTCAATCCAATCCTTCAACATTCCTCTCTTTTTAGTGATTAAATAAACTGCCCCTGAATTCTCTGTAGAATCAGTTCTGTAGAAAAGGACCTTGGGGCTACAGTGGATGAGAAGCTGGGCATGAGTCAACAGTGTCCCTTTGTAGCCAAGAAGGCTAATGGCATACTAGGTTGCATTAAGAGGAGCATTGCCAGCAGATCCAGAGATGTGATTATTCCTCTTTACTCAGCTCTGGTGAGGCCATATCTGGAGTATTGTGTCCAGTTCTGGGCCCCCAATTACAGGAAGGATGTGGATGCATTGGAGAGGGTCCAGCGGAGGGCGACCAAAATGATTAGGGGGCTGGAGCATATGACCTCTGAGGAGAGGCTGAGGGAGTTGGGTCTATTTAGTCTGCAGAAGAGAAGAGTGGGGGGGGGGGGATTTGAGAGCAGCCTTCAACTTCCTGAAGGGAGGTTCCAAAGACGCTGGAGAAAGGCTGTTGACAGTAGTGATGGATGGCAGAACAAGGAACAATGGTCTCAAGTTGCGGTGGGAGAGGTCCATGTTGGATATTAGGAAAAACTATTTCACTAGGAGGGTGGTGAAGCAGTGGAATGGGTTACCTAGGGAAGTAGTGGAGTCTCCATCCCTAGAGGTGTTTAAGTCCTAGCTTGACAAAGCCCTGGCTGGGTTGATTTAATTGGGATTGGTCCTGCCTTGGGCAGGGGGCTGGACTTGATGGCCTTCTAAGGTCTCTTCCAGCTCTATGATTCTATGAATTTTGGTCTTTCTTTTTGCTGCCATTTTCTCAATATATTTTTGTTATACAAATCCATGCAGTTCTGTGAAGCTTTCCACTGTAGCATCTGATCTGGGGTGAAATTCTATGCTCTATCTCCACCATTTGAGGACTGCCTTGTGGGCCACAGAGGTGACCAGAATTACTGCAGTATTATATACTTTACGCTGGACCAACAATTACCCACAAACTGGGGTTTGTGAAAGGGTCCTAAGAAGCAGTCAGGGGAATCTTCCCTCATCAGGAACTGGTCTTTTAGGACCTATTTGGGCCACTCTGGCTCTTTTACCCAATGTAAAGGGGCTGGAACAAGGTGGACTGAAGATCTCAGCCAGAAGGTCTGGAGGCTGTCAGAAATAACCATGAGCTCTGATCAGCCTTATTGGGGTTTATTTTTAGTTAGGGATTGTTTCTGTTTCCCATGACCTTCATCACACAACCTTTGCCTTTCCAAATGCCTTTGATATCTCTTTTTGGTAATGTAAGAAGGAGCTCACAGGCCCATGTTTATGGATAATGCATTAAAAATCTCATCTAACCCATTTCATTATTCTGTGTTTTTCTATCCTGTACCTTAAAATAAATATGTATTTGGTTTTATTTGATCTGGAAGAAAGCTACTCGGGGAAACCCATCTTTCACCTCCTGGAAAAGTGTAGTATTCACCTGGTTCCAACTGAAAAAGAAAGCAATGGAGTTATGTTGGCAGGAGTACCGACAGATAAGTTGCTGGTTGGACTAAGAGAAGGGGTTATTTCACAGATATTATTCTGGTGCAACCTACCAGTAGGCTGGGCAGGGGCCCAAAAAAGAAATACAGAACAAGAGAGTAAGAGTGGTCAGACTTTTAGAGCATGATCTTCCCCAGCTGACTCAATGCAACACTCGCAGTACTTACCCTTTGGCTTGGAAGGTGACATACATGTAAACCTTTGAGACCACCCAGAATATAGCTGTCATGCCACCTTTTTTAGAGATCAATTCAAGCTGCAGATTTTCACACTGGTGTATAATTCCTAGCTTAATATTAGTGCACTGATTTTCAAAATCCTCCCATGATGGCCATGGTATCCCATCCCATAGGACATCACCACTCATACTATTAATGTTGTGAGATGGGAAATGTTTACCTGGGAATGTAGATCTTCCTTCATTCCTCTTTTCACCCCTTCCTTTGAGGGAAAGATCTCAGACAACTACCTGCTGCCAGAAAGCAAGCAGATAAGGAAGTAGAGACATATAAAGGGCAATGGGTCAATTTAGTTTTCTAGCTCACAGTCAAAATAGGACCTTCCACATCAATGGGAGGGATGCAAGAGGGGAGAAGAGGAGGGACTCTGACAAATGTAAGCATTGTTCTGAATTTTTCCTTGTCCTCCCCCGCCCCCCATCAGATTAAATATGCCTAGAAATGAGTGGATGGAGTGAGAAGTCATGTAAGGAGGAAGCTGATTTGTGTTCTATGTCCATTTGGCAATGTGAGGCAAGGACTATGAAGCAGCCATGCAGGTTTCCAATGCTTTGCTCTCAGCCTGTGAAGTGAAAATACTCCTGGCTTCACTAGTGGAGGTGGAGTCTTTCTGATCTGTTCCCAAATCAGGTTCATGAAGAATGTTAGCCAACAGCTGACTATGGATGGAAATCAAAGACTCCATCTTAAGTCTGAAGGGTTTTTTATCGTTCCAGAGAGTTGCATGTGATGCAGATAAATCACAAAATATCTCCTCTTGCATCCAGAAAATATAATCTCTTCTCAAGAAGAGAGGAGGGATTTTGAGAGAGTGCTGGCAGGACCATCGGTTGATATGTTTAAAAATCCCAAACCAGCTGAGGACAGCTCCTCTAATTCCAGGAAGAAGTTGAAGGCCAAACAGAATCTCGAGGTCTTCACATAGATCTAGAACCCAACCAACCTACCAGTGGGCCATAGAGGGGACATTTTCTAATGTAAGCCCCGTTCCCTCCCTAGGATAAGGGAATGCAAGTCATCTTGGAGAGATAAAAGGGAAGGAGGGGAGGAAGGTAACTGACAAAAAGAAAATAGAGAGGCCTGAGGCATGAGATCACACTCAATGCTTCTGTGGGGAAGCACGTTTAAAATCAAGGCCCCTTCAAAGAATAGTGATACCATAGTTTGCATACAAGCAAATTCTTGTGAATGATTATAGGGATCTGTCCTTGTCTCTGCGATATAGCTGCCGTGAGACCCTACTGGAGAAGTCACATAACCCATCAGTATCCTCATCTGGGCAAATCATCCACCTCCTGCATCCGTAAAGCAGCAATAATAGCATCTCCCCCTCTACACATCAGCAATGGGAGACCTAACTAACTCAATAGTGTTAGTGGCGTTCTTTGAGAAGTAGTGCTAGAAGCTGCTATGTTAACCACGCTATTATTATATGTTGATCTTGCCATAACACAGAGAAAAGCAGGTAGCTGTCCAGCTCTGAAAAGTCAAAGGCACAGCAGAATTTCACAAAAGCAGAATACAAGAGCCAGGCTTGCATAGAAATATAATGAATGAATGCAGTGACAGCAGCAATTCTAAGGGTCACTACTGAGATCTCAATATCTCTCGGAGGGAGCACTGTCTTAGATACTTTAAACTATTAGCTGCCTAGCCAGGAAAACAGGGAGAAACTTTAGAGAGATGTCTGTCAGCTGGGCCCCATTACTGAGATATAACATCCAGTGTGGAGCAAAGGTCACATTGCTGAGTCGAGTCATTCTCTCAAAAATATTCATCCCTGGTTCTGACTGGAATCTTCACTACAAAAGTGGCCTGAGACCCGTAGATGATGTATTCCTGGGGTTCTGCTGAAGAGAAACAAATAGGAGAAAGATTGGATGGAAATCTGTCACTGAGGAGCAGTGTAGTCACTGTTTGGCAAAGAAAGACAGAAACCTGTTTTCCGGTGTCCAGCAATTAGTTTCCTGACAATCAGAGTCCAAAGCCAGCCCAAGGCGATAGGAACAATGAACACACCCAGACCTATGAGGTGATTGCTGAGCTGGATCAGAAGGCTTAACATTCACACTTTGGCCAAACCCCAAAGAAAGACCAGAAAAAATCTTGGCAAACACCACAAAACCCTCCAGGACCGTCTGAAAGAAAATTAATAGTGGTAGATGGATGTAGAATGGTTGTCCTTCCTCAAGTGCAGGAGGGCTGGAGGGGGATGAAATGAGTTCCCCTCAAAATTCCTGTGCCATCATCCCTAAAGGTAAGAGAGATTTGCTCATCACGTAAAAGTGTAATGGAATCCCAAGCCTCCAAAACCCACTGGGTCTCAGGGGATTTTCAGGAAGCCAGAGCCATCTGCAGGCATAGGCATGGGACATAGAGGTGCATAGAGGGCTTTGGCACCCCCACATTTTGGCCATCCTGGCCACACATCACTGCTCTAATGCTGGCCCCAGGTCCAACTTTCTTACTCCTTACCAGCGTCTTGTCTGGAAGCTGCAGGAAGCCAATATGCAGGATGTGCACCCTCCTAGCCACATTCCCAAGCCACCCATGACTCCTTCATCCCCTCCACTCCCAACCTCTCACCTTTGCAGATTTCTAGAATGGAAGAGAGGGGCAGGGGCAATACTGTGAAGGAGGTTGAGGAGGAGCAGGATCTATGCATGGAGATGAAGATCAGTGTGGAGGACGTGATGCTGCCCACACATAGTTAGGCAAATGCATTTGACTCCAGTACTATTTGTCTTCAATATGCCATATAAAAAGAAGTGAACTTTGCATGAAAATGATTTGATACCCCCCACTCCCTTTTGTAAGTACAGAATACCTCCCCTACACATCTTTTCCACTGAGTATGCCAGTCAAATATTAGTTCTACTCAATAATTCTCTAAGAATTATTTTAGACCCTCTTAGTCTTAAAAAAAGGATCTTTAGAGTATATAGGGGTTTATTTTTCAAATGCTTTTTACAATATAAAACAAGAATAAGAAGCAAAAACACTAAGTAGCCAAGCGGTATTTAATTAAATTAATTTCTACCCAGATGAGACTCACACAATGGCAACTTTAAATAAGATTCTGGATGTTATCAGACAGAAAAATTAGACAGCTAATAACTATGCAGGGAGGTACGCCGGGTGGTAGTAAAGCTTGTGGAAGGATGATGGTTCATGGATAGAGGACAAAAGATAAGTGCAAGTGGATAAAAAAAGAGATAAGGAAGGTAGCATTTAAAATGCAAGGCCAAAGAAGTAGTAAAGATGTGCGCCAAGAAGCCAGGAAAGACAATTGAATCTCAGGGACGTGACAAGAATGAACAGCAGGCAGACTTGTGGAAGGTTTTTCTCCTGGTTCCAGATCAGTAGTGTGAAAGATTACTCTGTTTGTCTTATAACATGTTAAAGAAATCCTTCAGCCAACTTCTCCTGACAAAAACTGTTCAGAGAGAGAGAGAGAGAGAGAGAGAGAGAAGTGGGCTTCTGGACAATAGATGGAGATCAGAAATTAAAATAGCAACGATATTCAGACATGGGGGAAAGAATGATTATTCAACTAAGTGAGTTAGCAATCTCTGCAAATAAGTGGAATTATCCCCCTTACACACGATAAATTATCAACTCAAAGTAGGCAATTGTTTTGAGTATGATCCATGTCCTTTCTATGCCTACCGTGTTGTATGTGGTATAGTTGTATTGATAACTCAAGCAGATCTGGGTTGCATACCAGTGGAGGGTTTACATTCCATTCTTTTTGTGTAACATTAGCGCCTTTGATCTCCCTTTGATCTACATTGTGGAAAAAAAGCACTCAGTCACAGAAAACAGAAAACCACTCTATTGCATATAGCTGTGGTGGAAGGAAAGAAGAACATGTCAGCTTCCACAATCAATTGAAGTTTGCCCCCAGCCTCCCCCCACACACACACTCTTTGCAACCTGTTTTCATCCACAGCGATGAGGGTGCTGACACTTTGTTTCAAGTACCAGTTGACAAGTGAAACAAAAGATGTAGGAAGCAAAAGCCAGCATTATTTCACAGCATCTGGTGCTATAGGTCCATCCTAGCAGAGACAATCACATCCATAAAACAAATGGATGAATGAAGGTCCATATATGGCACACAGTAGCATAGCTTTCTATTAGTGAGGCACAGTAACTAAAACTCCTAGAGCCAAAATTTCTGCTGTTATGTAAAGGGGAAAAAAAGCTTAGGTGTGGGTGGAAAGCTAGACCTCAAACTCCTTTGTAATAGAAAAATGCACGTTGCATCCTGTTCTCTCATCAAAGCAGGTGAGAGCTTGACATCAGAACAGCAGTCGGCATTGGTAACAGAGGAATGTGCCTTATCAGGGAGAAGCAACATTTTCCCCAAAGGCACTTGGATTTATGGCGCCTGGGACCCAACACATATCAGATTGCCAGTAATCACAGAAATCAACTCTATGGTATGAAATCCCTACTCTATAGACACAGGAGTAATACAAGGCTCTGCTGGTTGCATTGGTTACAATGGCAAACAGGTTGTACTAGCTGAAAAATTAGTTCACAGGGAAATCACAGGGAATTAGCTATTATTATATGTTCACAATAAACCCGTTATAGCAATTGCCATGGAAAACAAGATTTCTGATACAGCATAAATATTAGAGTAGTTGCCCATTATACAGGTATATCTAGTAATGACAGGTTACCAGTACAGTAGTTTCCATTACAATTTTGCTCCTTTTGCCTTTGCATTTTAGATCATATTACCATTGCATCTGCCATTGCCCTGAAGGAATGGACCTATGATTCATCCATTCCAGCATCTTGTCTCTAACAGTTGCCAACACAAGACGCTCCAAAGGAAAGTTCAAGAAACCCCCGCTGCAGTCAGATGGAAGCAGAGAGACATACCTCTCAGGGCATGTCTGCCCTGGGGAGTTATTTCGAAATAATCACCCCTGCTTGTGAAGAGAGAGAAGCATATCTAATATATAAAGGGGAATGTTTGTATGTTTGTGCTCTAATAACTTGGACACTATAAGACCTACCGCAACCAAACTTTCTATGGGATAACCTTTCCTCCAGGAGAAGGTCTTAAGGCACTTTTGGACTCAATTGGGCCTGATTTCAACCTGTAAAAATAAAAAATAACCCGCCGTGATGCGCTGCATGGGCAGCCCCGCCCACCCTAGGTCATGTGCCTACTGCCTGCGGCCCCAAAACACCATCCGGGAATCGCCCCACCTGCACGCGCACAACAGCTCGGGCATCCGCCCTGCCCCCGTGACTACCAGGTAGTCTTAAAAAAAAAAAAAAACAGCCACACTTGATGGGGGGGGAGGAACCAGCTGGGAGAGGAGAGGGGCTGTCCGGGAGGAAGGAGGGGGCTGGGAAGCAGGGCTGGTCGGGGGCAGCGGGGCTGGCCAGGGGAGATTGGGGGGAGCAGCTGGCAGGAAGCAGAGCTGGTCGGAGGATGGTGGGGGCAGAGGGGCTGGCCGGGGGAGATCAGGGGAGGGGCAGGCGGCAGGAAGCAGAGCTGGTTAGGGGGTGGGGGCTGGGGCCACGGGGCTGCCTGGGGGAAATCGGGGGGGGGGCGGCCGGCGGGAGCGGGGCTGGCTGGGGGAGATTGGGAGGAGGAGAACCGGCCAGCAGGAAGCAGGGCTGGCGGAGGGGGGAAGCGAATCAGCCAGCAGGGAGCGCTACCGAGCAACGCCACCGGGTAACTCCAGCTAGTTTTGAAATAGTTACTTCAGGAGTTATTATTTCAAAATAACTTATTTTGAAATAACCTGGTAGTGTAGACATAGCCCCAGTGTCATGCATTGAGGGAACAAGCCCAGTAACTGCAATCCTTGCAGGCTGGGGTAGGAAACACCTACTGAGCACTGGGCACATTCAGACACTGAAGAGGCTGTTGGGAAACCAGAGCATAAGCAATTGCTTCATCCATTTCTGTCTTGGACTGTGACTCTTTTCCCTTCTCTTTCACTACATGCTAATATTATTTAGGTAGGAGTTATTCATAAATATTGACCAGACAATATAGGGAATAGGGAAGCTGAAAGTAGTTATGGTTATATCTGTACTTACAAATACATAAGTACGGTTACCAAAGCATGCACGTACTTATAAGTACTTCTCTAATGGTGTACTTGGCACTTATATGCAAAGCCTTTTTATCACGATCAGGCCCGTCGACAGGGCAGGCACCGGAAGCAGTTGCCCCAGGGCCCGGAAATTTTAAAAGGCCTGGGTCTCTAGCTGCTGCCACTGTTGCTCCAGCAACAGCAGCTGTGCATGCAGCCCTGGACCCTTTAAACTGTCACTGCAGTGCTGTGCAGCTGCTGTGGGTGGCCCAAAGGGCCAGGCAGGGCACTGCACTCTGGGCAGCACTGAGGGTTGTGGAAGGAGGTGGGGTGTTGCACTTGCTGCCCCAGCCCTGCCCCTTTGCCGGAGGCCATGCCCCTTGTGGGAGTACAGAGCCAAGCCCCCTTCACCTTGCCCTGGGGCCCAGCATAGCTGTTAGCTCTGCTGATCACTACTTACATCAGCACTCAGTCATATTCACATCAAACATATTATGGACACTCTCCACACCATAGCACTGCAGAACCAAGCATACATACATTTCATAAGACACATAGTTAGTGAGAGATCATTAGGCTAACAATGTCAGAAACAAGCAAATTTCAATATTGTATTGGTCCATTAGACAACTGCTCACTATCCCTGCAAAAAAGCAGTGATCCCCCAACTGACACCAGAACTAGATATGAGGGTGGGAATAGGAATGTATAAACCTCTCTTACTGTCTGTATTTATTTCTGCTCACTTTTTGCCTTGTTATTGGAGGGGAGTGTCTAATCCTGATTCCTCCTTGTTATATAGAAGAGCTACATCCATTTTTTTTCTGCAGGGAGTCTAAAAAGTGAGCAAGAGCAAATCATGTGCTCTTCATTACCTTCCCTGTTGCTAAGTTAAGAGAACAGTACAGCTTACTTTGTTGTAGCTAATGACCTTTGAGAGAACTGGGCTGTCAATTAATTGCAGTTAAGTCAAGCAATTAACTCAGAAAAAATTAACTCCATTAAAAACATTAATTGTGATGAATCACACTTTTGAACAATAATAGAATACCAATTTAAATTAATCAAAAATATCTTTGGATGTTTTTTCTACATTTTCAAATATGTTTTCAATTACAATATAAAATACAAAATGTATAGTGCTCACTTAAGTTGTTTTTGATTCTAAATATTGGCACTGTAAACAAAAGATAAAGAAATAGTGCTTTTCAATTCACCTCTTACAAGTGCTGTAGGGCAATTCTTTGTCACACAAGTAAAATGTACAAATGCAGATTTTTTTTTTATAATTTAATTGCACTCAAAAACAAAACAATGTAAACTTTAGAGCCTGCAAATGCACACAGTCCTACTTTTTGTTCAGCCAATCGCAAAGATAAACAAATTATTTAAATTTAAGGGAAATAATTCTGCCCACTTCTTATTTATAACATCACCTGAAAGTGGGAACAGGCATTTACATGGCAGCTTGACAGCTGCTTTACAAGGTATTTATGTGACATATAGGCTAAACATTTATATGCCCCTTCATGCTCTGGCCACCATTCCAGTGTCATCCATGCTGATGACTTTCACTAAAAAATGTGTTAAGTTTGTGACTGAACACCTTGGGGGAGAATTATAGTTTTACCTGCATTCTGCCACTCATTTTGTATTATGGCAGTCTTGAATGATGACCCAGCATATGTTGTTCTATTTACGATCACTTTCATTGCTGATCCGACTAACTGAAAAGGTACCACCAATGTGAGATTTCTAAAGATAGCTAGAGCACTCCGCCAAAAGGTTTAAGAATCTGAAGTGCCCTCATGCTGTCAGAAGTCTTTAAAAAGCAACACTCCAATTTGGAAATTACAGAACTCGAACCATCAAAAAAGAAAATCAACCTTTTGTTGGTGACATCTGATTCAGATGATGAAAATGAATGTTTATCAGTCCACACTGCTCTGGATTATTATCAGTCAGAATCCTTCATCAGCTCTAAGGTAGATCACCTTGATGTGTAACTCTGTGTCATATGCGAAGCAAACTTTTAAGGTCTCAAAGTGAAGTCTGTATAAAATCATTCATCTAAACAATTGTGGAATACAGAAAACTGACACTGCATAAACTGCTTAGCAGATCTTTAGAGTATTCAGGGGCTTTCCTGAATTGGTTCAGTTTTATTGATCAAACAAGATCAATGAGATACATAGGTATGCAAACAAAATGCAGCAAAATATCTTTAGAGAACTGCATTACAAATATAAAAGCAAGCACACTGAAATGTTTTTTTTTAAGCCTGTACCACCCCAAACAAACTCCAAACTAAATATATATGAAAATTCCCAGATGCAGAGCTTTCTATCCATAGATTACCAGCAACAGTTCAGGCATTGGCAACTAGGTTACTAAGGTAAGTGAATAAGCTCTCTTCATAGACATCTTACTAAGTTCATTGACAGAGCAATGAGAGGAAACCTGCATTGTAGCTCTCTGCAGTATGACTGGCCTACAATACTGCAGTTTGCAATGCTGCCAAGCAGTGTTTTTACTGCACAAGGAATTGCTTACTGTTGTAAAAAAATGCAATCCCTCCAGGCTTAACTGATCAGAATACTTCAGGCAGAGTTTAGAAAAATGAGAGATATTCTTAACTATATTCCTCACCGTTAATAAACCTAATTTTCATCAATAAAATGTAATGTTGTCAATATACCAAACTCTCCAATCCAATGAGAGTTTTGCTTGAGTTGGAAATTCAGAATTTGGAAATAGGATAGGAATAGGATAGGAACAGGAAAATAAAACTGCAGCCTGAATTGCAATAATTTCATTTGAAGATACTGAAAGGTCTGTAGAATATGGAGAAACTGTCATTTCTAACAAAGATGTCTGGGGGACCAGGTGGCTAACGTGCAACAGAATATGTTGCACAACCTTTCTCCTTTACATGGCTGGCTCAAATTCAGTCCTCATTTGAACTGTCTGAGAATTATGTGGATACTATAGATTAAACACATTTGAGGGATTTTTTTATTGCAAAAAACAACAACAATGTAATTCCATTGACTTTAGTGGTGCTTCAATCCTTAGTGAAAGATCTGGACCTGTATTTTCAAAAAGCCATTCTAAGTGCCATTGTTTCTGATCTAGGGCAACCTTTGTTACTCCTACATATGCTAATATGATTCTAAATGATGTGAAATGAACACAAGGCTCGCCAGCAGCCAGAAGCACCACTGCCACAGTGGGTAATGTAACCCAACCTATAATCTACTGATCTTTGACAGCTTACTCACAAAGGCAAGACACCATTGGGCACATTTCTGATCTTGATTATGTGTGCTACATTGATCATTTGGTATTCTATACCATGTTGCTCATAAGATGAAAGCCAGTTTTTTAAAAAAGAAAAGGTTGACAATCTGCTTTAGCATGCAGGTTAAAATGAAAAGCGAAGGTAACCCACAAGAACATGAAATTTACAACACAGAAACAGTGTAGTTTCCAATACCTTTTGTATTTTCCCCTCATTTCACATCATGTAATGTTAATGTTACATGTATATTTGACTAGACATAGTAGTAGAAAGTAACAGCAGTCTTTTTCTCATTTGAAGCCCAGAATAAAAAATGACCATATTAGATCACATTGTTTGTACAGGAATTCAAAAAATACAAAAGAACTATTTGAACTTACGATAGCACGAGTTTAATTCCAGATTGTTCATTTTTATTTGGTTTCATATTACCTTTTCTCCCACTAAACATCTCTATGAACTTTCACTTAGGATATCAATGTTTGCAAGATAATTTTGCTTTTATGCACAGAGATAGTTATAATAGTGGCATTCTTATTTATTTTTGTGACATTTGGTTGTATGGTCTTAACCTTCATAATTTAAAAAGTACAAAAAGAGAATAAAAATGTCAAAATGAGGTCTCATTCTGTGACTACTCAGGACCTTCAAAATGTGCCTTTATTTATCTTACTCTAGTTTATTTTGTTTTACATTTGCTGGTCTGACCTTCATTTGCCATTGATATAATAATGTATAAAATTATTATTATTTTAAGAGCACAGAAGTGGTTACTATTTTCAGAGAATATGATTCTTAGAGATTTTATTAGAACGGGTTATGTTCAGTACATCATTACAATAAACTGCTGTAAAATACTATATAGGAATTTTCCTTCCAAAATGTTTTCCTTTCACAACTGCTGCAGCCCTCAATATTATTAATATTGTATCGATTCCGTACCAACAACCCAAAGGAGACTTCTGTATGATTGCCAGAAAGAAGGCTCAGTAATGTTAGAAGGGTTTTTTTCCCCAAAATTGACTTTACATTTCAAAGAGTGGTATGTGCGGTGTTGATTCCCTATGCTGTGCATTGTTCTGTCTTTCTAAATCATCATCAGGTTAGTTTGCTTTGCATATCATTTTCCCTCTTGGAGTTCCAAAGGCAGCATCATAGGTGATGGATGTATTCCAAAGTGTCTCAGCTGCCACAGAAAACAGAGGAATTGCTGCCACATTGAACTCCAAGATTATCTAACCCTCATAAATTATAATTGGTAATATTCAGATAGTTTATGCCTTTTTTCAGCAAAATGAGATGACATTTGGGGGAAAAAATAAAGACAGCTACAGGTCCAGATGGTTTGAAACTTACAACAAGAATGAAAAACTGACAGAATTGTAGAAAAAGAAAAAAGGGGAAGAATGAAAGGGGGAAAAAAACAGTGTTCTTGTCTGACTGGGTATTCCATCGTGTGAAGGAAACCTCTCATCGGTAGCATGTTGAATAGCAGAATTCCACCTGTCCATATGAACTTCTAAATTCACATTTGCAATTTGCCGTAAAAGTAACCAAAAGGCTAATTTGTTGGTGTTAAAATCTGCAATCTCTGCAAGCCAACTGGTATCCTTGTCTTGAAGCACAAGACTATGTTTGAGAGAAACATAAACCAATTAAACGTCAGGTGCAACTAACATCTGCATTTTTCATGCAACACAGAATGAGGAAATTTTATAAAGTTCCTATAATTAAAGTTAATAAAAATGAATACACAAAGTCCCAAGGACCTGTAAATCATAGAAGTTTCTCTGATCACGAAATACCAAATACAGATTGAACCTCTCTAGTCCGGCACCCTCAGGACCTGACCAGTGCCGAACCAGAGAATTTGCCAAACCATGGGAGGTCAATATTTTCTAGCAGCATTGTGAACATTTCCACTGCTTACTGAGATTTTAGAACACATTTAGGGTAAATTAGAGCTAAATAACAACACAGAACACTGAGAGTCAGGAACAGTGGCTGTAAACAAACTTTATGGGACAGTGGGAAATTTGGCCACACTCATAACTGAACCATCCATCTAACTAAAATCATGCCAAATGGTGCTGGACCAGAGAGTGCCAGACAAGAGAGGTTCAACCTGTATTACACACCCCTGCATAGTTACTCCAACATCCAATGCAGATTTTGTATTGTGTTATGTGAGGCACAGTGGAGACTGTCTCTGAGGGAAATACAGCTCAAAGAAGCTTATTCTTCATCAGTGAATCACCATTTATCAACTGTGTAGTTGCAGTGAATCAATAGGGAAAAAAACATTATCATCGCTTGTGTTGACAAACTGAGTAAGTAGGTGAATGACAAACAGCAGGACACAGTACAAAATCTGAAGTTTGTGGCAAGATATATGGAGCCAGGGCAGTTTGGTTTTGAACCAGTCTGTGTACTATGAACATAGAACACAGTTTGGACTAATCAGTTAGGGTGAGTCTACACTGAGGTGCTAGCTCGAAATAAGCTACCCAATTTGAATTATGCAAATTGCGTACCTTATTTCAAAATAGACCACTATTCCAGAAAACCCCCTAATCCTCATGGAACGAGGTTTACTGGGACATCGGAATAGTGCGCCCATTATTTCAATTACATTTCGACATAACGGGCATGCTGTCAAGATGCAGAAAATGCTATTTTGGGATACTGGAAATATCCCAAAATGGCACCGCAGTGTAGACGTACCCTTAGAGATGTGACCTCACGATCCATACTCTACCTGGGTTCACCACCAAGTTCTACATATGACTCTGATTCACTGTGTAATCTTGGGCAGATCACTTAACTTTTGTATACCTCAATTTAATCACCTTAATATATGTACACTAATTCACCTGCCTCACAGCCCAGGGCAGTAATGCACTTTGAGATCCTTTGGAAGAAAAGTGTGATAGTACTTCTTGGTGGAGAAAACATTAGAAATTATACTGCATGGAACAATCCTACATGGCAGGATGGGATGAAAGTGCTAGTCAACCCAATAGTCCATTTCTAATTCCTCTGATTTGTTATTTTAAAAGCTCTCAAACATACACAAGATGGGTCTAAATCAAATCCCTTGCCTTAATAGCCTTGAACTTTGGGAATGTTTGTCCCCAATCGAGAAAGCCAGAGCCATACACCTCCAAATTTTAGGAAAGTTTGAATCTTGACACAAACTTTATACCTCAGTTGACTGTAATACACAGGGACAGACATGCACATACTGAATCAGACTACTATAACTGGAAGGGACCTCGAGAGGTCATCAGTTTCAGTCCCCTACCCTTACAATCCCTCAGCCTTTCCTCATAAGCCTCTCCTCATAGGTCCAGCCCCCTAATCATTTTATTGTCCTCTGCTGGGCTCTCTCCAATGTGTGCAATCCTTTCTGTATTGAGGGGCCCAGAATCGGACACAATACTCCAGATGTGGCCTCACCAGTGACAAATAAAAGGGAATAATCACTTCCCTAAATCTGCTGGCAATGTTCCTACTAGTCCATCCCTTCCCCAGCTGTGCCCACTGCAGCTGCTGCAACCATGAACAGGTGCTTCTCACCTGGTCTCAAGCTGTTGCTGTGAGAGAGGGCTGGGGTTGTCCCCTCCCTGGGGCAGCCTGCCTACCGAATTCCTCATCCCCAACCCCACCCCGGAACAATGACTTAAATGAAGAAAAACAAAACTTATTTGAGTTAAGGACCTGAGCAACACTGGGTAAATCTAGTAGTTAAAATAATGGTAATAAGATCTTATGCTTCCAGGCAGAAGCTGATACCTGGGGAGAAAGGAAGGCAGGGGATAGTTTATTCCAAACAGTCAGTAGCTTTTGCTAAATGCATAAGAGATTCACTTTTTAATTTTAAAATTGTTGACTTTAAATTGTGCTCTAGTAAAATTTCCCACTTAAAGATTGGAGATATTTTCTCCTCCTGAATCCTGGGAGACTGTAATGGCTCATTTTGTGAGACAGTGTATACGGGGCTATTTCATATTCTTAAAAGAGCACTGGAATTTGTTTAGAAAACTATTGTCCAATAACCATTTTGACTTGGAATTATTAAAATTAAAATAGAAACTGAAGCACAAGGTCAGTGTCTTCCAAAGGAAGCATCTGATAAAGAATTTTTTGTGAACTATTTCTGTAGAGATTTTAGTTTGCATCCACATTTTGATTTTCTTATTCTGTATCTTTATGATGCTAAAGTTTATGAGATTTTCAGTAGCTACAATTTTTTGTACTGCTGCATACACTATTTTGGTTTGAACTTTATTCTTGGCAGAGGTTACCTAATCCACCCTGACTCAGGGTTTCTCTACACTTAATGGCACTGCAGCATTGTAGCTGCACCCATGGTGCTGTGCAACTATAGCACTTGGTAAAGAGGCTACCTATGTTGGCAGGAGAGGTTCTCTGTCAGAGGTGGTAGCTGTGTCAGGGAGAGAAGCCCTGCCATCAACAGTGTTGCCTACACTGGGAATTAGGTCAGTAAAACTGCTTCACTTAGAAGTATGGCGTTTCAATCCCTCTGAGGGATGCAGCTATACTAACATAAGTTTGGAGAGTAGATCAAGGAAAACTAGCATGCATTTGAGAAGTGGTTGAAGTGTAAATTAAGAAGTGTTGAAGTGAGGAGTTGCATCAAGTGTGCCTGGTAGGTGCTGGCAGAGACACATGTGGATAACTCCAAAGCCACAAGGTTGCAGGTGTTCACTGACAGAGACAGCTAATAACAACCCCTTATAAGGCAGCAGTGGGCACGAGCAAAGGTGAACACAGACAGGGCAGAGAAGTTAGCCAGGTAATTAACTACTGGGCCATGACAAAGTCCAGGATAATAAAGGGAAAATGAGCTATGGATATCCACATCCACATCCTCAGATGCAGATACCTGCAGACATAAAGCAGATATCTGCAGATTTACAGGGCTCTAGTCACTTGATGGCGTACTGCTTATGGAGTTGCTTCCATGTGGATTGTATAATGAATGAATAATCAAAGCACATTAAAATATTGTGTCTTTCTGTCTTCTTTTAATAACATTCTTATCCAGAGAACTGTCTAAACATTGAAAAACATTTTACTACCGACAAACCTAATGAAAACAGGCTTCACACCGTGTGTGAAAATGGCTTTGGTTTTCAAACTGGCCAGCTGGAAACCATCCCACATAACAAATAGGTTGTATAGATTTCTTATTTGGTTTACTTAGGGGGTTAGATTAATCCAAAATTCCAGTGATGAACTTTATCTGGTGGGATTACATGATACAATTTACCTGAGCAAGAGTTTCCTCAACAAAGCCATTGATGGCACAACAAATACACTTTGCAAGTGGAGTTTTCTGCCATTTCCTTCATTGTTCCCATATTTTGATGGAAAGAAAAAAGAGTGTGACTTTTCCTCAGTTTCTGTGCACTGAGACTAACGAGTCTTGAAACAGTGCTGAGAAGGAAGACATGTACATAAGCACTCACAGACTCAGTAACTGTCTGGGCATTGAAATGTAAAAGTATTACTTGAGATGCAGAATTACTACAGTTGGCATATGGATTCTGAGAATTACGGTCTCCCTGCCTTATAAGCAGTGTTCCTTCTAAGCTGAGGGGCAGCACAGCTTCACAGGTGATTAATCAGTCCTGCCTAGCCAGTCAGCTCTGTGCACGGGGCCCTGAGCCTCTGACTGGGCGAGGCTGATTAATCACCAGTGAAGTTGTGCTTCTGTGCAGCTTAGAGGGAACACTGCTCATAACACTTCTTCACCCTAAAAGGGTGTTACAAGGAGGAGAAGCAGAAATGGGTTTAAATTGCAGCAAGGGAGGTTTAGGTTGGACATTAGGAAAAACTCAGAGCAGTTAAACACTGGAGTAAATTGCCTAGGAAGGTAGTGGAATCTCCATCACTGGAGATATTTAAGAGCAGGTTAGACAAACACCTGTCAGGGATGGTCTATATGGTGCTTGATCATGTTGTGAGGGCAGAGGACTGAACTTGATGATGACCCCTTGAGGTCCCTTGCAGTTCTAGTAATCTATGATTTAATGAATATTAATTATCATTACATTTTATTTATATTACAACAATGTCTATCTGCCATGGCGAGGATAGGGGCCCCATAGGGTGTGTCTAGACTACAGGGTTTTTTGACAAAAGTGGCCTTTTTTTGAAAAAACTGTACCTGCGTCTAGACTACCGCCGTGTTCTGTTGACAGTAAATTGAAAGAATGCAGTGGTTTTGTCGATGGTGGTAAACCTCATTCTACAAGGAATAATGCCTTTTTTTGAAAGTCATCTTTCGAAAACAGGGCTTTTTCGAAAGAGAGCTTCTAGACTCTCTTTCGAAAAAGCGAGCCACTTTTTCAGAAAATCTTGTTGTCTAGATGCTCTTTTTCAAAAGAGGCTTTTTCTAAAGATACTTTCAAAAAGCCTCTTTCGAAAGAGGCTTGCAGTCTAGACATAGCCACAGTGTGAGGTGCTCAACCAATAAATAAAAAGATAAGAGGACAGAGTTGTAAGTCCTCTTATCTGCCACCTACACTCTCCATACTTCCCCTCCCCAAAGATATTGGCTGAATATGTTTAAAGCACTGGTGTCAGTTATTTGTAGAAATGGATCTATAATTTATAAAACAGTTTCACCAATGGAAACAGAGAATCATAATCCTGGAAAGGACCTCTAGAGGTCATCTAGTTCAGTCTCCTGAACTCATGGCAGGACTATTGTTTTAAAACTGGAACTGAGATAAATCAAAAATAAAGATAATAAAATATATAGATTCTAGTTTATAACCTCTGAAATATCAAATATTTCATATTTGAGTCATAAGAAGAAATATATTCTTTACTCTTCCTCTCCTCCCCTTATTTTCAATTTCCTGGGTTACTAAAGAAATTAAAAAAAAAACTTGTTAATGAAAGCTCTTTGCATCCATAACTCAACACATAGAGCTTCCTTTCAAACCCAGTAATAAAGCACCATTTACAGTTAGGCCTGGTTAGCTCAAATACCAACTAATCCAAATGAAAGAAACAATGTGGCAAAAGTAATTGCTCGTTAGCAATCACCCCCCAGCTGCAGCATTTTATAGTGTGCAATGAAGTATGCCATTGAGAAGCACAGCTCAATGTCAAAGGACATGCTGATATAGGGAAAACACCAAGTAAAATCAGAGTCATTGACCCGTATTTAAGATGTGTAATGCAGCACTGTAACTAGCAGGGGGGGAATCACGGATATAAGAAGGTATACAGGAAGCACAAACAATTCCGCATGATGTATACTTGGCATCAAAATTATACAAGGGTTAAAAAAATGTTAAAAGTAGAATAAAATGAACACACCCAAGAGAGAAAGCTTTGTCTAGGCTTTCAAACTCAACTTTTTGTCACAGTCCATCAGATACAAATGCATCCGCTCATTTAACACACACACGATTAATGGTATTTTTGACCACGAAAAGGAAGTTGAGATGAATGTAGGGGGGGTTGTTTTTGTTTTGGATTTGCAGCTATGAACACAAAGAGTTGAATTCAATTAAAGGGATATATATGTGCCCAAAATGACACCACCTGGAGATATGTCGAGGTGCAATAGCTATACTTTCCTTTCCTGTTTCCCTCCTCCCCACTCCTGCCCAAGACTCACAGAATTTGTATTCTGCAAGCCCTCTACTGATGGCAAGAAATTAGCAAGATTGACTCAGGACTGGGCATTTACATGGATAATAAGAATATTCAAAGATTTTTATAGTTAGTACTAAAAACACTGGAAGAACTAATCAAGATATAAACTTCCTGGTCAGGGTTTAGGGCAACCTCCAACTATTAGGAATTAAGATAAGACTTTCATTATCTTAACCTGCCTGCACCGGAGCTTCCTCTGAGGCATCTGATGCTGGCCACTGTTCAAGGCATGCATCTGAGTTCGCTGGACCATGGATATGGCAATTGCTATGTTCCTCCATATATAGGCAGGCTGCTGAACTGTGAAGACCTATCTGGGGCCTACTATGGTTAACATAAGAGGATATGCAGAGTACTCATTTTAGTGTACACCTCACCACTCTAACCACTCCTCTGAAGCATCAGTTCTGTAGGGATAATTTCTTCATGGGTAGCTATGCAGGAATCATGAGGAAGCCCAGCCCATATTGACTACAATACATGCACAAAATTGTGTCTAAGGTGCCAAATGCAAAAGAGAGCCAGATTTTTGTCTGTACTCTTTTTCTTTCCCATTTGGTCTGTACAATGAGTAAAGAGATCAATTGCATGAGCTATGGAGCAAAGCTAAAGTAGCTATATGTTCCCTCTCAATATCCAGTTATGTGAATATCCCCTTAAAAGTTTACTAGTGATACTGCTACCGAGGTGCGCATTAACACGATCTTACTGAGTCAGCTGACCAACAAGAATCATCCTGACACAGACAGGCTATCTTTATTTTTCCCTTCTGTACCTTTTCAGTGTTAGAGCCACCAATTTTTACATCTAACTCCTCTCTGATTTCAATGGGACATTTGAGGAAAAATAATCTATGGCTCAATATGGGCCTTAGTTATTACTCAGCTTATTTTGATTCATTCTCTTCTCTTCTCATTTTTATCAGGAGCATTCTTAAATCAACCACTAGTCTGGTCTCACTCAAGAATCTGGTCGCTTAATGATGCCCGTTTAATTTCAATTAGTATTCTTCTCTTTTTAAATATGAGGAATGATTTTTGTAATTTATAAGTTCATGAGAACAAAGTTGAGTTTTGCTATGCAATTTATGGACTACATCTTGGCTCTTAATCAGAGGAAGCACTGCCTTCTACTCTTTAGAGGCTCAGGGAACAATTGTGATTTCATTCCTTTTCAATCCCTCACACTCTGTTCGAACATCCTGCCAGCTCTGCCCCTCTTGAAATATATGGCACTTTTGTTCTTAAAGAAAATGACTATTTTTAGCTCTTGAAATATGGTATAAATCACAGTGTGGGTCAATGCTTGCTAATTACCCATGACTAAATCCCAATTTAATGTGTATTGACACAGAGAAATTCCAAATAATTATGCCTTCTCCCTTGCTGCACTACACAGTCATAAAATATACATTAAAGAGGCCTTCTTTTAGGAGAGCAGGTGCTGAGTCTACATTCTGACAAAAAGGCACGTCTGGGGTGTGAAATACATTATTGAGTTAGCAGTGAATGCATTAGTTAGGTCTGAGTTATGCTTTGAAGATTTAAAACGTACATAGCCACACCATTTCCCTCTCTCCTCCTTGCAGCTCATCTTCACGGTGAAAAAAAATCATTCGTCACCTGCTGAATACAATTTGGGACACACCAGGCTGTATAAAGGACACCAGAAAACAATGGGAGGAACAACTGAGTTTTTGGGTGGTTGAAGGAAACGGACTATGAGGAAAGATACAAAGAACGATACATGTAGAGACAGGATTAAATAGAAGTTGTTGCAGGTGGGGTAGGAATGAGGTTGTAAGATTCTCAGAGTAGGTTTCATGTGACTTCAAGCAAGTCTTTTATTCTCTCTCAGTGACAGATTCTCCTTCCCTCAAATTTAGACAACTACTCCATTGTAAACTTAACAGGTTTGTTTGTGGGGTTTTTTTAAGTGAAGCAATGTAAACACACGTTATTTAAAAAACAATGCTTAAAACCAGGGCAATGAATAATTTATGACATCATAAGTCTGACCCTACGACATAATCATACATGCATTTCTCTTACCATGTATAAAGGAATGAACATTTCCTTGAGCCTTAACTCTGACTCATCAATTTCTTTTGGCAAGCACTTTTTTCTATTTTGAGGTCAATATCTAGATATTACCTTTTAAGAGACACTGTTAAGAAGGATTTTATCAGTCAAAATGTAGTCGATATTTGGTAAGATACTGAAAATTGCTGTTTCTTAAGAACAAAGGAGGATATACAGTCTAATAGGAAGAGTATATAATATTGTGAATATATGACAAGTTGTGTGGACCTGATTCAAAACTAATATATGGTTGTAACAAAATACGTAATTACTATATTTCTTTTTTCAGATGAACTTTGTTTCCTGTTTTGTCATTTGAAATTACTGTTGAATGAAAAGGAATTAATTGGGGTTAGTGGTAAGGACAGTTGTGTTTTGCTGAAGTGTGCATATCTTTGTATTGTATGAGATTAGGCCACATTTTCCTTGGTTGTAAATCACTGTGGCTCTGTTGATTTAAATGTAATTGTTGTGCTTATTAGCACCAGCTGAGGATTTGTCCCAATGCCTTTATTTACAGTCTGCAGACAAGGAAAGCTTTTTGATACCCTTGATATTGTGATAATGCCCAAAATCAGGGATGTTCCAAGAGGAGCATGGGGCCTGTGCCCCAAGAGTGGAGCCCCCCCATACCATAGGATGAATTGAGGTGGCCATCCCAGTCCCAGTGCTTTTGGGGACCCGTGATGGCTGCCCCAAACATGGATGGGAGGGACTTCCTGATGCAGTCACAGCAGGGGTTGCCTTCCCATGCACCATATGGGCAGCGGGAGTCAGAGTATCCCAGCAACCTGCTCCTCCACACCACCACTCCTAGCCTGCCTTGCTTCTCCTATTTACTTCAGACCATTTCTCCAGTTTTTCCAGATCATTTTGAATTTTGACCCTATCCTCCAAAGCATTTGCAATCCTTCCCAGTTTGGTATCATCAGCAAACTTAATAATTGTACTCTTTATGCTAATATCTCAATTGTTGATGAAGATATTGAACAGAATCAGTCACAAAACAGACCCATGTGGAACCGCTCTTGTTATGCCCTTCCAGCATAATTGTGAACCATCAATAACTTCTCTCTGAGAACAGTTATCTAGCCAGTTATGCACACATCTTATAGTAGCCCCGTCTAGGTTGTATTTCCCTAGTTTATTGATAAGAAGGTCACGTAAGACCATATCAAATGCCTTACTAAAGGTATACCACCTCCAGCGCTTCTTCCTTATCCACAAGGCTTGATATCCTATCAAAGAAAGCTATTGGATTGGTTTGACATGGTTTGTTCTTTACAAATCCATGGTGGCTGTTACCTATCATCTTATTATCTTCCAAATATTTGCAGATGAATTCCTTAATTACTTGATCCATTGTCTTTCCTGGCACAGAAGTTAAACTGACTACTCTGTAGTTTCCTGGATTGCTCTTATTTCCCTTTTTATAGATGGGCACTATATTTGCCCTTTTCCAGTCTTCTGGAATCTCTCCTGACTTACATGACTTTTCAAAGATGATAGCTAAAGGCTCAGATACCTCCTCTATTAGCTCCTTGAGTATTCTAGGATGCATTTCATCAGGCCCTGGTGACTTGAAGACATCTAACTTTTCTGAGTAATTTTTAACTTATTCTTTTTTTATTTTAACTACTAAACTACCCCATTTCCCCTAGCATTCACTATGTTAGGCATCCCGTCACCATCAAACTTGTGGAAAACCAGAAGAAAGAAGTCATTAAGCACCTCTGCCATGTCCAAGTTTCCTGTTATTGTTTCTCCCTCTTCACTGAGCAATGAGCCTACCACGTCCTTGGCCTTCCTCTTGCTTCTAATATATTTGTAGAACATCTTTTTATTACCCTTTACTTTTCAAGCTAGATTTAGCTCATTTTGTGCCTTTGCCTTTCTAATCTTGCCCCTGCATACCTGCGTAATTTGCTTATATTCATCCTTTGTAATTAGACCTAGTTTCCACTTTTTATATCACTCCTTTTTGGTTTTAGATCATGTAAGAACTCCTGGTTGATCCAAGGTAGTCTCCTGCCATACTTTCTACCTTTCCTACGCAGGGGAATAGTTTGGTTTTGGGTCCTTAATGATGTCCCTTTAAAACATGTTGTCTCGGGCTTCCATGACTCTGCCTTCCCTCTCCAGATCAGAGCCCCCTGGATCTTCCTTTTTGTTCTGTGCTTCCAGAGCAGGCTCCTCCAATCCCCAGCATTGTTGGTGCACAGGGGCGGCCTGTCCATATAGGCGAACTAGGCGGTTGCCTAGGGCACCAAGTTAAATGGGGCACAATGGGACGCCAAATGGTTGAGGGGTTTGGAGAGGGGGGGCGCCGATTGCATGGTTCGCCTAGGGTGCCAGTTGCTGGCAGCTAGTCTAGGGTCACTCCTGTTGGTGCAGGATGCTGAAGTGTGACGTGGTAGACACAGTCAAGGGGAAGATGCATCTGGCAGCCCTCTCCAGTTTCCTGAAGGAAGCTTCACATTTCTTCCACTCAGGGGAGCTCAGAATGAACAAGATGATGCCTCAGGGAAAAGGATTGTTTTCTGGACTCTTGCTAGTGCAGCTGCCACTGTCACCAAGAGTTCAATGTCTGGCTGCGAGAGTAGGAGGGACTTGGAATGAGCAATTGTGGCTCAGGATTGGTGGCCACATGACTGCCTGTGACAGGTGATACACCCACCATGCATATCAGTGGCAAGCAACCACTTTAAAATATTTGACTGTAAATCCCTATGTACGTGAACAGTGTAAAAATAAGATCAACACACAAAAAGCTGCTAAGAAACGTAGTGCAATGTGAGGAGATTGACATTGTTCTCACTAATTAGCCAGAAAACACTAGAGGTGATAGATTTTAAATGAAATAATTGTTAAATTCAGCATAAAGAGCAAAAAAAAAAAAGCATTTTAGCAGTGGAGAGGCTGTTTGGTCTTGCGGCTAAAGCAGCAAAGTAGAAGTCGGAGTGTTTTGCAATTCTGCCTTTACCTCCACGACTCACTCACCAAATGATGTGGCGTACACCATTGGCCTCTCTGTTCTACAATTTCTTTATCTGCGAAAGGGGAATTATAACATTTACTGGCATTTTGAAGGGCACAAGTAGCAAATAGGTGCCTCATTCCCACTGACACTCATTTGTGACTTTGAAAAATCTCCCAGAAAATGTTTTGAATTCATTCAGTGAAAGGTGCTCTAGAAACGCAAAGCCTTATGCAAAATGAGGTAGGGATCTCAGCATGGTTTGGAGTTTCAACAGAGAGGCCAAAGATTTCATGTTCAGGGCAGGGTAACTTGAACTAGCTACTTCTGGAAGTTGGGATGAGACATAAAGGTCAAACTTTGTGTGGACATTTTTTTGCTATTCCGCAGTGAAACAGAGACTTCAGTCCAGTCTCTTTCATAAGCACTGAGTTCACTTTAATTTTTTTCTCTTTAAAAAGAATCCTAAAAAAGGCAGAGGCAAGAGTCTGTTACAGCCTTAATGATTGTGGAATAATCATCGTTTGTCAGAAGACTTTTTAAAATTATGTTTTAATGGCACTTTGAAGAAATGATGCTACATGAAACTGCATTATAGCTCACATTATTACATTCAACCTAGTAGGTTTATATATGAAGTTCCTTGAATGTGCTGGCCTATTGATTAGTTTGTCCAAATGCAGCCTCATTTATTACAGTGTGATTTAAGCAGAGAGCACGCACTGGAAAAATCATTTTTATCCATTTCTGGAAAAAAAAAAACCAACAACCCTCTCTTCTATTACTACCACTCCAAACCAATGCTGTGTTAGTTTTTCCTTTTCACTCTCTAGAGAACCATTTGGACCAGGGCCGGATTAAGGGGGGAGCTAGCCGGGTAGTTGCCCGGGACGCCAACCTATGGGGGGCGCCTGATGGCAGCTGTAAGGGGCGCCACACCCCAGCTGCGCAGCGCCCCTTACAGCTGCCATCAGGCACTGCGCGCCTGATAGCAGCTGTAAGGTGCACAGTACACCAGGGGGCGGGGCTGTGCATGCTCAGGAATGGCTCGAGCCGGCCCTGATTAGGACTAATGGTGCTTGATCTGCACCCAGTTTGAGAAGTGTTACACAGAAACTGCTGCAGAGGGAGGAAGTCTCTATTGCAGTGGTGGGCAACCTGCAGCCCATTGGGAATCTGTGTGTGGCTCACGAGACATTTTGTTTTCCTACTGGTATTAATAAAGTGACATGCATGTGAAGTGAGGTGCATGCTGATTGTACATCATGTTGACCGTGAGAGCTGTGCGCTCCCTCTGGATCTAATCAAGTGCTGCTACGATTCAATTGGTTCACCCCACAAATTCTAGGCACAAGCACAGTTAGAAAAACTATTTTATCCCAGGAAACCATCTTGGTTACAACAGTCTTGCAGCCCACTGTGATGAAGGAGGGCCACATGAGTAGCCTAGGTTGCCCATTGCTGCTCTATTGATATAGCAGAGATATACCCTCCCTAACCCATTTGTTCACACACATATTCAACACTGAAATGAACATATTCAAATGTATATGCCTTTAGGAAGTCAGTTTGGAAAACTGGGCTTTGTCTATACAAGAAACTCAGCAACCCCCAGTATGCATCCACCTCTAGGGTGAGGTTAGGCTGCCATTCTGGCAGCAACACACTACAACAGTTACAGGGAGGGGAAGGGAAATACAACTTCAGTCAAAAAGTATCATGCACAGTTGCGCATAGCACATAAAATACAAACAAAGACCTAGCTACAGTTCTAACCCAAGCTGATTGTAGATTCAATAATCCCATGCAGAAATTATGACTACAAGTTGCTATTACTGATGCCAAAACACACCACATACACAGACGCACTGAGGGTTTGAAATAATTGGCTGTTTTTACTATTTTGTGACTGTAGCAGCTGCATGAGTAATGCCGTTACTATAGTCAGATGTGATAAATCTTCCTATCTGAAGGTCTGAATAAAATGTGTTCTCTGTGCCTCTGACTTGCTCAGAGTTTGAGAGACTCTCCCCTGCTCTAATTGCAGTGTCAGCCCTCATTAAAACTGAGAGTGCAACACAGAAAACAAATACAGAGGTTGCAAGACAACACAGTTTTATTTGTTCGCTGTCCAGACCCCACACCGTATCACAAAATGCTTTGTAGAGCTGCTGTACAATAATGCAATTACAGAGTTAAATAATAGCGGTGACTTCAGGAGGAAGACATGAGGGAGAAGAGAGATGTTTTCTGCAGAGTTCTGAAGTGAGACAGAAAATCTCTGAGGCAGTGATAAATCAAGGGCTACTCTTTCACCAGCAATGGTAAGCCTAGAGAGACAGTTGCTGGATGAGGGAACGTAGTGGAGAAGGGTTTAGAGAGCAATAGGGCAGTTTTCATTGGATTCTGTAATGACTGGAGAGCCAGTAAAGTGACCCACGGCACTGAAGGATGCAGTGTGCCAGAAGGGAGATGAGGAAGAGGTCATCATTTACAGAAAAGGTCATTTATGTGCAGGAAAGCAGGCTCTCTTAGAGCCATATACTTTAAGTCCTGGAGGGACCAGAATGATTATGTAGGCTGCATGACACAGAAAACCTACATGACGCATAAAACCTCACCCTACAGTTTCCGAAACAAGCACATAACTTCAGTTTGGGATATAGCATCTCTTTTGGAAACATCCAGTCTTAGGGTGTGTCTGCACTGCAGGGCTTAACTCGAAATAAGCAATGCGAATTGAGCAATGTCAATTGTGTAGCTAATTTCAAAATAGCTTATTTCGAAATAGGGAACGTCTATACAGCACTTAGGCTATGTCTACACTGCAGAGCTTTTCTGGGATACCGGAGGTATCCCGAAAAAGCTATGCCACATCCAAGGAACGGGTCCGCTTTTTTGGAACAATTTCCAAAAAAGCGGACATGTTCTTTTGCCATCCCTGTAATCCTCATTCTACAAGGAAGAAGGGATATGCCTAAAGAGGAGATTTTTCTGAAATTTGGCACCATGTAGATGTGCCAAATTTCAGAAAAGCCTCTTTCAAAAGAAAAGGAGAAAAAGATACACAGATTGCAGTTTTCAATCTGCGTATCTATTTCCGACTTTTCTTTGCAGTGTAGACCTAGCCTTATTTAAAAATAGAGCACTCTTCCTCTGACTTCCCTTATTCCTTGTATAATGTGGGTTGCAGGACTCAGAGTAAGAAGTCCTCCATCCAAAAGAAGACGACGGGTGGTGGTGGTCGGGGATTCCCTCCTAAGAGGGACTGAGCCATCCAACTGCCATCCGGACCTGGAATCTCGAGAGGTGTGCTGCTTACCGGGAACTCAAATTCAGGATGTTACTGAGAGGCTTACCAAGCTGATCCAACCTTCGGATCGCTATCCCTTCCTGCTTCTCCACGTGGGAACTAACGATACGGCCAAGAATGACCTTGAGCGGGTTACTGCGGATTATGTAGAGCTGGGAAGAAGGACCCGAGAATTCAGAGCGCAAGTGGTGTTCTCGTCCATCCTCCCTGTTGAAGGGAAAGGACTGGGCAGGGATCGTCGAATTGAGGAAGTAAATGCGTGGTTGCGCAGGTGGTGTCGCAGAGAGGGCTTTGGTTTCTTCGACCATGGGACTCTGTTCCGGATTGTTAGGATTGTTAGGAAGAGATGGAATCCACCTAATGAAGAGAGGAAGGAGCATCTTCGTGGGCAGGCTTGCAAATCTCGTGAGGAGGGCTTTAAACTAGGTTCGTTGGGGGACGGTGACCAACACCCTGAGGGGAGTGGGAAAGTCGGATACCAGGAAGGAATGCAAAGAGGAACGAGCAAGAAAGGAGGACCCCTGATTCGAATGGAGAAAATGGAGCGATCAACTGGTTATCTGAGGTGTTTGTACACTAATGAGAGAAGCCTGGGCAACAAACAGGAAGAACTGGAGGCCCTGGCCCAGTCCAAGAAATATGATTTAATTGGGATAACAGAGACTTGGTGGGATGACTCGCATGACTGGAGCGCTGTCATGGAAGGGTATAGACTGTTCAGGAAAAACAGGCAGGGGAGAAAAGGAGGAGGAGTTGCACTATACGTAAGAGAGCACTATGATTGCTCTGAACTCCAGTATATAGAGGGAGAAAAACCTGCTGAGAGTCCGTGGGTTAAGTTTAGAGGTGCAAACAACAGCAGTGATGTTGTGGTTGGTGTCTACTATAGGCCACTGAATCAGGTGGATAAGGTAGATGAGGCTTTCTTCGGACAACTGAGAGAAGCTTCCAGATCACAGGCCCTGGTTCTCGTAGGGGGACTTTAATCACCCTGACATCTGTTGGGAAACCAATACGGCAGTACACGGGCAATCCAGGAAGTTTTTGGAGAATGTTGGGGATAATTTCTTGGTACAAGTGATGAAGGATCCGACCAGGGGCCGTGCACAGCTTGACCTTCTGCTCACAAACAGGGAGGAACTAATAGGGGAAGTAGAGGTGGGTGACAACCTGGGAAGCAGTGATCATGAGATGGTAGATTTCAGGATCCTGACCAAAGGAAGAAAAGAGAGTAGTAAAATACACACCTTGGACTTCAGAAAAGCAGATTTTGACTCCCTCAGAGACCTGATGGGCAGAATCCCCTGGGATGCTAACATGAAGGGGAAAGGAGTCCAGGACAGCTGGCAGTATTTTAAAGAAGCCTTATTGAAGGCACAGAAAGAAACCATCCTGATGCGTAGCAAGAGAGGCAAACATAGTAGGAGACTGGACTGGCTTACAGGGGAAATCCTTGGTGAACTTAAGCACAAAAAGGAAGCTTACAAAAAGTGGAAACTTGGACAAATGACCAGGGAGGGGTTTAAATGTATAGCTCGAGAATGCCAGGGGGTTATCAGGAAGGCGAAAGTGCAAATGGAATTGCGACTGGCTAAGGATGTGAAGGATAACAAGAAAGGTTTCTACAGGCATGTGAACAAGAAGAAGGTGATCAGAGAGGGTGTGCGGCCCCTACTGGATGAAGGCGGTAACCAAGTGACAGATGATGTGGGGAAAGCTGAAGTACTCAATGCTTTCTTTGCCTCTGTATTCACAGACAAGGTGGGCTCCCGGACTAATGCGCTAAGTGATGCAAGATGAGATGAAGATCGACAGCCCTTAGTGGGTAAAGAACAGGTTAGGAACTATTTAGAAAAGCTAAACATACACAAATCCATGGGTCCGGACTTAATGCATCTGAGGGTACTGAGGGAGTTGGCAAATGTCATTGAGGAGCCTTTGGCCATTATCTTTGAAAAGTCGTGGAGATCGGGAGAGATCCCGGATGATTGGAAAGAGGCAAATGTAGTGCCCATCTTCAAAAAAGGCAAGAAGGACGATCCAGGGAACTATAGGCTGGTCAGTTCCTGGTAAAATCATGGAAGGGATCCTTAAGGAATCCATTTTGAGGCACTTGGAGGAGAGGAATGTGATTGGGAATAATCAGCATGGATTCACAAAGGGCAAGTCGTGCCTGACCAATCTGATTAGCTTCTATGATGAGGTAAGTGGCTCTGTGGATATGGGAAAGTCAGTGGATGTGATATACCTTGACTTTAGCAAGGCTTTTGATACGGTCTCCCACGATATTCTTGCCAGCAAGTTAAGAGAATGTGGATTGGATAAACAGACAGTAAGATGGATAGAAAGCTGGCTAGAAGGCCGGGCCCAGCGGGTAGTGATCAACGGCTCGATGTCAGGATGGCGGTCGGTTTCTAGCGGAGTGCCCCAAGGTTCGGTTCTGGGACCGGTTTTGTTCAATATCTTTATTAATGACCTGGATGAGGGGATGGAATGCACCCTCAGCAAGTTTGCAGATGACACTAAGCTAGAGGGAGAGGTAGATACGCTGGAGGGCAGGGATAGAGTCCAGAGTGACTTAGACAAATTGGAGGATTGGGCCACAAGAAATCTGATGAGGTTCAACAAGGACAAGTGCAGAGTCCTGCACTTGGGACGGAAGAATCCCAAGCATTGTTACAGGCTGGGGACCAACCAGCTAAGTAGTAGTTCTGCAGAAAAGGACCTGGGGGTTACAGTGGATGAGAAGCTGGATATGAGTCAATAGTGTGCCCTTGTAGCCAAGAAGGCTAATGGCATATTAGGTTGCATTAAGAGGAGCATTGCCAGCAGATCCAGAGATGTCATTATTCCCCTTTATTCGGCTCTGGTGAGGCCACATCTGGAGTATTGTGTCCAGTTCTGGGCCCCCCACTGCAAAAAGGATGTGGACGCATTGGAGAGGGTCCAGCGGAGGGCAACCAAAATGATTAGGGGGCTGGAGCATATGACCTATGAGGAGAGGCTGAGGGAGTTGGGTCTGTTAGTCTGCAGAAGTGAAGAGTAAGGGGGGATTTGATAGCAGCCTTCAACTTCCTGAAGGGAAGTTCCAAAGAGGATGGAGAAAGGCTGTTCAAAGTAGTGACGGATGGCAGAACAAGGAGCAATGGTCTTAAGTTGTGGTGGGAGAGGTCCAGGTGGGATATTAGGAAAAATTATTTCACTAGGAGAGTGGTGAAACACTGGAATGGGTTACCTAGGGAAGTAGTGGAGTCTCCATCCCTAGAGGTATTTAAGTCTTGCCTTGACAAAGCCCTGACTGGGTTGATCTAATTGGGATTGGTTCTGCCTGGAGCAGGGGGCTGGACTTGATGACCTCCTGAGGTCTCTTTCAGCTCTATGGTTCTATGATTCTATGGTATTTTGACACTATTTCAAAATAACTGCCTGCTGTGTAAATGCGGACTAAGTTATTTCAGAGTTACACTAGTTATTTTGAAATAATGTTGCAGTGTAAATGTACCTGTAGTGTAAAAAATTCAACAGATGCCAAGCGTGCACATTTCCCAAAACCCATAAGTTCACTGCCTCTTCCTCCTTCAGATCCATACTTAAGACTGTCTTCTGCTATAATCCCTAGGTTTTCTCAAAAAGGTTTCAGCTATAAATTATAAGCTTCTGTAGTGGGAATGGTGGATAGAGAAAAGATTGCACATCTTTTCTGTATGTTTTGTCATAGTTTTGCCAATCATTCAGATAACAAGGTGATGGGCACCTCAGAAATAGAAATAAGCGATGAGGAAAAAGACAGACCAAACAAAAGCAACAATACTTTTGATGAAATCATTTCTGAAATTTTCCATTTATTGAAAAAACAGTTTTCAGTAAGAAAGTAGTCTTTGGTAAACTAAAGAAAAATCAATAGTAATTCTGATTTTATTACTTTTTATAAACATATGGAACAACAGCCACATTAAATTTCATGAAAAAAATGGAAAAATCATCAATTTCAAACCCTGAAATATGGAAGCCACTTGAACATTTTCAGTGAATTCCCACTTTTTTTGACCACCTCTAGGATTTCTGTGTGATATATGAATAGAGAGACCAGAAATGGCTATTTGCTCTGGCATTTACTATAAACTGAAAGGTTAGGAGATGAGCCATTACTAATAGGAAAGGTCAGGATCTAGGAAAAATATTTTAAGAAGGAAGAGGATAATGACAAGTTGTAGAGAAAATGTATCAGGAGGAAAACAAAGTGTTTGACAGTGGTGGGAGAACAGAGGTGGATAAAAGGATCAAAAAATAAGTGTGGAAAGGCATTTGAGGAGTAGTTGGTTTATTAGGTTAGGAAAGCACTTGAGGGACCAGGGAAGAGTAGTGCTCTAGTGGACAGGAATGGAGGAATCAGTATCCTAAGTTGGGGCAAGTGCCAGCCAGTAGAACAAAGCCAATTCCTTGCACTTGGCTAAAGCATGGCTTGGGAAAGCTCAAAGAAATGGGGGCAGCGGGGGGAGTTGATGCTACTGACTATGGGTTAAGACATTCCAGTGCTTTGGGAAATCAGGGAGCAATTGAAATTAGACTGAACAGCCCTGAGGATATCTCTGTAATGTACCTCATAAGATAATCAGGTCTCATAGTGACTATGGAGATAGGACATGTGCCACTGGTTTTTAAGGCATTGACATAATGGAAGAGGCCCATGTATTATGGAAAGCTGATATTCAAGGACTGTGTGTTTGTTGGAGGAAACCTGGTTAAAAGTAGTGCACTGGGATATAGGCATCAGCATAAGGGCAGGCAAAGAATCAGCAGAAGAGGGATCAGAGATGCAAATCAAGCTAGTGAAGCAAAGCTAGGCAAAAGCAAGGAGAGAGGTTAGCTTTTGGTCATGGAGAGGCAATGAAGATAGTTGCTCAGACAAAAGCAGGGGAGGTTATGATCAGAGAAGCAGGAATAGGAGATGAAGTCGATGATAATGGGAAAAGACCAGTGAGGAAACTGAAAGAGACATGGCAGCCAATGGGCTTGTGAATATGTTCATTACACCAAACTCACCTCTTTTATAATACCAGGAAAGTCAGGGGAGATGCACCATGTACAAATCTGACCTTTTTTTTTATGTGTGGTGTTAGAGTGTCTCAGCTGTTGCTGTTGGTTTCCACTTTCCCCGACGCACACTTTTACCTGTGTGGTGGTGTTGTAGGGTGGTGTTTAGTTATCAAGGTTTGGGTGCCGGGATGAGAGACTGCCTATTAAATGTGAGGTGGCAAATCTCAAAAACTTTTAAAAAGTCATGGAACCAATAAACCATCACATTCATCACCCTACTCTTCATTTCAACCCATTTTCTCATCCTCCATTTGTAAATTGCCAAGCAAGGCTTTGATCCTTCACTCAGCTCCATGGGTGATTGGTCTGGGAACAAGGGCTTGTCCCTGGATCTGACTGTGGGTCATGCTGGAGTGGAGACTGTAAGATTTTGGGGGTAGGATCTTTATATAGAAAGTATGTTATTGGCAGAATGCAACTAATAATCATCCTGATGATGCTGAGTTTAGATTCAGCATGTCAGATGACACAGCCTTTCAGAGCACTGAGAATGTGTGTCAGAGGGTTGCAAAGTGACAAACAAGCAAACAAATCTCACTGAACAAATTATGCAGCCCAAAGACCATCTATCCCACATTACAACTGTACCTCACTCTTATCTCGGTAACATGCATTTTGTTTTATATAAATTTGAATTGGACTTATTTATATTATCCACACTCCCTCCATTTGTTTCCATTTGTTTTGGCTTGGGTTTTTTTTCTTTTTCTTATTGCTTGCTCTTCATGTTGATACAGTACCTGTAGTTATAAATCATTAAAGTTTGACAGCATGGTTAATATTGGAATCAATGTGGAGTTGACACTTTAATAGCATCCACACGCAGAAATGTGGCATACAGATTTCCTAATGGTTTGAATTAGCTTTGCTAACATGATTGTGATTCATTTAACTCTGCACCTTAAGACATTTGCAAGTGTGGAAATGTAGGAGTTCCTGTCATAAAAAAGGGGAGTATCATATTTCAATTCCCCAAATGACACATTGAAAGCACTGAGAAATTAACTAATACATCTCCACAGCTTGCTATTATGGAACATCCATTTACCTGGAACTTTGGAATGGACCAAATTCTGCAGTTTTTATTCCAGGCTTTCTTTAAAGTCATGTCTGTCATGATATCTACAAAATACCTGACACTGGCTGAAACCACTGGCATGATGAGCCAATTACCCACTGTGAGGATCATGTTTCATTTCACTATTGCCTTGTCTTTTGAGACCAGCAAATCTACAGATATCCACTTTATATCCACAGGTATCTGCATCCTCGGATATAGATATCTGCAGCTCATTTTTGCAGATATGGATGCTGATACAAATTTTGTATTTAAACCCCTGCAAATTTGTGGAAATCCCCATTATATCTACGGGTATCCACATCCACAAATGTGGATATCCATGGATCATTTCTGCCGATGAACATGCAGACGCAGATACCGATTTTGTACCCACATAGGGCTCCACTTGTCTTTCTCCCTGGCTATTTGTTGTAGCCATGTCATCTCCTAATAGATGCTAAGGTTGTAAACTCTACAAGGGCATAGAGTGTCTTTTTTCATTAAATATATGTACAGCATCTAACAAAATAGAGCTCTGTTCATTGATTGGAGCCTCTAGGTTCTACCACAATAGTTAATGAAGATCAGCATTGTTATAACAACCAAAATCAAAGGGAGTTTAACCTCAGTACAGATAGTCTTGAAGATCTGGCTTCTCATGTATGTTTGTGTACAGGTCCAGATCCTGAAAAACCTCACTCAATCCTTGCTCAGGTAGAACTCCTATTGACTGAAGAAGGAATTCAAGATTTGGCTCCTGAAAAATATTCAGGTATTTGGCCCATGCTCTCAAATAGAGTTATTGAATATCACATGTGGAATACAAACCTTTTCAAGTGCCTTCAGTAACTAAACAATGCTACCTGTCACTTTGCAATAATCCTTAGTTACATCCTAGAGTACAGATTCTAAACTCTTCCAAAGCAAGGGCTATCTTTTTGTTGTGTCTGTGTGCAGTGCCTGGCATGGTGGGGTACTGGGCGATGACTTGGATTATGAAGTGGTATGAGAATACAAATAATAATAATAAATATTAGGGTAACTATCAACTGATCTAATTCAAAACACAGTCTTTGTAAAGCACGGCTATTGCTCAGCCCAGTTTTAAATGATCCAAGCCAACACTCTTCCACAATTATTCTTGCACAATGATTCCGCAATTCAATGTATCACACCATGGGAAAATTTCTCCAGGACTTGACCTAAAATTTCTTTAGTAACCCATCCTAAGTGCTGCCAAGTTTGCCATTCCCCACAATTTTTCTTTCCTCATGGATTTTAAACTTTTCCTTGTGGAATTTAAGACCTTTCCTTAAACAGTGACTTAGTCAAGCACCACATAGAAGTGTTGCAGAGGTAAGTTACGTACTGCCATTACATAGAACCTCACTGCCTGCAGTTTTGTGGGAGTTAATCTGTGGGCAGTCTGGAAATTTGGTTCTTAGACCACAGCTTCACAGTGGCCTTAAAATGGATGCATTATTACAAGAGGCACTTTAAAATAGTTATAAGCATCACTTTTTACAGTTTCACTGCCATAACTGGTGCATAGAAAGGGGAATGGAGATGCACAGATGAATGATTGAAGTATTAGGGCCACTTTTGAGAGAAAATCTTTGCCCTTGGGTACAATGCATAACATAGGTTTACCCTATTTTCACAGGCAAACTGCCTGCACACACAGACTGAACAATCTGATTGGGGCCCCTATGAAAATTTGAGCCTAATAATCCTATTGTTTTCCCTGTAGGAGGGCATTTAAGAAGCTTTGGTAAGCTTTGGTTTAGGATGGCTGTGGAGAGGGTTTTAGCTTTCATGGATATAAGCCTTTTACTTCAAAGGGTGCCTTAATCACAGCTGGACTAGTCCTGATTCACAGCATACTTGAAGATGCAAGAAGGCTTGCAAATATGAAAAAACAACTCATTACTCTAATATGGTGAATATCAAGGGCAAGCTTTTAACTCAAGCCAATGGCAACTCCCACCAATCCAAACAGAAGCAAAACGAGCTACCAAGTGATTTTCCTAAACTGCACCCTTTAATTGAAGTGTTAGGGTATGTCTACACAGCAAGGCTAAAGCCAAAGTAAGCTACGCAATTTGAGCTATGTCAATTGCTTAGCTTAAGTCGAAATAGCTTATTTCGGCTTGTGGCGCTGACTACACAGCAGGAAGTTCAAGGTAGAGCACTCTTCCTCCCACTTCTCTTACTCCTCATAAAATGGGGGTTACAGGAGTTGGAGTTACATGTCCTCCAGCTCAACATTATTTTGACATTATGTCAAAATAACTGCTTGTAGTGTGGACGCAGACTATGCTATTACAGAATAACATCAGTTATTCCAAAATAACAGTGCTGTGTAGATGTACCCGTAGTGATAAATGCCACAGACCACAAATGCAGTGCTTTCTGCTTAACTTGACTTTCTATGTAAAAGCCCAATGCTAACCTCATTCCCCCATGGCCAACACAACAAACATGCTGTGTTGTGGTGTTCCAGCACAGTTTCTTATTGCATTTGCATCGACACTGAATCTTCCAAATGGAAGAGTTGCTTCCCAATTCACGTATATAGCCTCCACAATTTTAGTAAATTTATTCCATCACTGACCCTCAAAGGATAAAAAGACAGGACTGATACATGAATAGATATGTAAATTCTTCTTATCCTGCTCCCCTCCTGGCTAGCTGTTTTCAAAAAGTGTATTTTATTAATACTATTCAGCAACTGTGCTGCACAGCAGTTTTAAGTAATGTTCACACCAGCCCTAGGAGTTGGATCACTGTTAATATATTAGATGAACAAAGGAGGAGATGTTACAGGATCTGACGACAAAGGGTTCTGGGGTCGGCAGATCCCCGTCTAGACTACCGCGCTGTGCTGACAATCAGCTGATTGGCACAGCGCGGCGGCCATTTTGGTGTAAATGAAGCGGCGATTATTCCTTTGACGGAGCCATGTAGTCTAGACACACTCTTGATGATTATCTGTTCTGTTCACTCCCTCTGGGGCACCTGGCATTGGCCACTGTTGAAAGACAGGATACTGGGCTAGATGGACCTTTGGTCTGACCCAGTATAGCCATTCTTATGTGCTTAATAGAACCCAGTATTTCCCTACTCCTACTGAAGTATTCTGGCCACTAGTCTGCCACCTAGATAAATGGCAGAGATGGGCAGATATTCATGGAAACTGAGCCCTTGTGAAAATCTGTGTATAAATGGCTCTGTATATAAAAAAGCAGTCAGATTTTCAAAAGAACTCCTTATGCTGCATGCTGAAGTCCTGTAAAAATCTGTCTCGGAGCATCACAATGGGTATTGAGCACTATTGTACCAACTATGGGTGCAATTTTAAATCTGACCCATAATATTAAACAAGAGTAAACATCTCTAATAGCTCTTGAATATACTGGTTCCCTTTCTTTCCACCATTTTTAATTGTTTACTAGTGTATATGTAAAGTTGATCATCTTGAGAATTCTGGAAAAGTGAGGCATTCACTGCCTCCAGAGAAAGCTGGAAAGAACTTTTTCTTTATAACATGTCTTCCTCAGAACCAGATAAACTAGATTTTGATTATCAAGTACCAGTAAAGGTCTCTCATCCATTGAGCTCAAACAACAGGAGGTAGCCTTTACTAAAGGATGCCATCATATCTTCAAATGAATTTCAGACTCTTCTATCTATCCACAGCGACTGCGTGTGCCAGACAGGACTTGGGGGTGGGGAAGGAATGTCTAAATATCGATTATAGCATCTGAACATGAAAATAGGCACAACACAGTACCATAATCCTGCCATTGTTCATGCTGCTCTCTCAATCTGAATGTACGTTTATTGGCATTTTAGGTTGGATTTTCAGAAGTTTCTGAGGAAGTCAGATAACAAATTTCAGGCAACTAACTCCCAGTCTCCCTTGGATATTCCAGCCTTAATGCTGATATTTTCAGGCAGGGCTAAATTCTGTCAGCTCTGTTTTGCAGGCCCAAGTCTGAGTATAAATGCTTCTAATTGCCTTTGTACCCAATATACAGATGGACAAAATGAGGCACAGAGAGATGTGAATGACTTCCCCATGCTCACTAACAGTAGCAGAGTCGAATATAGAACCCAGAACACTTGTTCTAACATTTAAAGCAAACTGCTGTAGTGGGAGTTGCATGTGGAATAAGCTCCAAAGAGCTGCACGATGGACAAGATAGACTTCAAAAGGAGAATGATTAATCACCTACCCTCCTCAGAGTTGCAACTAACAATCTCATCTGATATGATGGGTACTAACCATGCACAGTAGACAAAGACACTTAAGACCACATTTTCAGTAATTGATGTCTAATTGTACCCTCAGAATTTGCATGTCTACTTGCAAAACCCACATATCCTTACAAAATGTACATTTTCATGCTCAGACTAATTAATTGTGCATGCAGTAAACATGTGGAATTACTGATTTTGCATACACAAATTCTGCCATGCAAACACAGCTTTCCTGTGTGCAATGGATTTGCCTACTAATTCTTCATGCCCATCTTGAGAATCAACCATTGAAACTTTAGCCATTGGAATTATTATGTGTTTTTTTCACAGCAAACAGGGTGTCAGGTTGAATTTGATTTTATGATACTAGTGCTGTAGGTTACACGTTTTTAAACATCTGCTTCTTAAATATATTCATTAATGTTACATCTACCTCTATAAATGAATCTATTTTCTATTATATTCTGAAGAGGCCATTCATTCGCTCTATTTATTGTTATTCAGAGAAACCCCAAAAGAATGTGAGCAGGAAGCAAGAAGTTGCAGTCAGGATAATCTGAATTCATATCTATTTTTGTTGTGAATGTCAATTAGTTTTTCCTATTGGTCTTACAAACCTTTGGGGTCATGCCATAAAACAGCTAAGTCAAAATATGTTGAGAAAAAACATATCTGACCTTTATATTGTCCTCTTTAAAGGAATTTTCTTTTTCAATGCGTCTATAACACACTCATCTCTCCTTCAGCATAGCAAATACCTTCCTGACCTTAATTAATGCCATTATTTCTATAGATTTTTATTTTACTGCAATGACTTAATCCTTTGGCCGCTCCTCAGTATTGTTAATGAATAGAGCCGGTGGGCAGGAGCCATACTAAATGAAACATGTTACTCTCTCATATCTCTCAAGGTGTCTGAAGTGCATCAGAACATCCACTGAAAAGATGAGCAGGTGTGATACACAGTACTATTGGTACTGACAGGGAAACAAACATGGAACAAATGACAGTGTTTGCAATTTTGGTGGTAGATTTAACACAATTGTCAGGCCTTAGTTGTTTTGTTTCTTTTTCCTAATACTGTGTTGCCACAGAATCACAGACACTGAAGACAGAAAGAATCTTTTCAGTCAGGGACTTCATTCACCAGTCAGTCTGGGATTGTTCCCTACTATTTATTTAGTGCTGGTTTCTTATTTGTATTAAATTATCTTCTGTTCACCCAGTCAGACTAAGGATACATCTAGATTGTGTTGCTCTTTTGGGACACCGGAAATATCCTGAAATAGCAATGCTGTGTCTTTAAAAGCGCCTGCTATTTCCCAAAATAGAGGGCATGCTATTCTGGCATCCCTGTGATTCTCATTCTGTGACGGTTAAGGGATTTGTCGGAATAGTGCCTTATTTTGAAATGTGACACTGTGTAGATAGCACTAAATTTCAAAATAAGCTCTTTCGGTTTAGACTTGGAATAGCGCAAATTGCGTAGCTTATTCCGACAGAAGGGTGCTGTCTAGACTCCTATTGCGTTTGGTGCTGTATAAGCACTCAGTAAAAGATCTAATATAACCTAGTTTTAAATAGTCTGAACAGTGAGCCTTCCATCGTGGCTTTTGAGGAATTTTTCCTCAATCTCAGCATTTCCTTGTATTTTGCTTCATTTCATCTCACCATGGCTAGCTATATCCTCATTGTACTTACTCCCTATTTATTCAAATTCTTCTTCCCAATGTAGGAATACACTGTACCTTGGACTGCATGTCCAGAGTGTAAGAGAGAGTCAGTGTGTCGCTGCACAGACGGGACATACTTTTTGATGCACAGAATTAATTGGGTACGGTGCATTACCCCATATCCAGAATCAGGCTACAGGGAGGATTGAGCAATGGGTGGAACCTTGAAGGCTCTGGCTCCCACAAAGCACCAAGCTGAACTGGCACAAAGAGTGTTGTAGTCTGATGCTGGTATAGGCCAGCTCCAAATATCACCGCCTACCCTGTGATGCTCAGGGAGCAAACACCCCAAGGAGAGAACAGGGGGTCTGAACTCCAAAGAGTAAGCATCTATATAACTGGTTGTATGCATCATTGTGTGCAGAAATATGTTGAGTAAGGCTTTTTATGAGAGCCTGTAATGTGAACTTGATCATCATTATGAGTTATACATATAGACTGTGACTATGAATCTATGTATTTACAAAGAATATAGCATACAATGTGCATGACCTAAACCATGACATTAAATACATCTCACAGCAGGGAGGGGCTCCTTCCAGTTGTTTATATAAAACCAGACACAAGCAACAACCCATAATGGAACCCATGAAAAGATGAACAATGGACCGTTACACTTAAATGAAAGACACTGAAACACTCTGGCTACCAAGCTGAGAGAGAGAATTTGCATTGTCCTTAGTAACCTTGGATCTATAGTCATAGATCTAAAAGAAAAGGAAAAAAAATACCCTGCAAACTCTTAAAAAAGAATGGATTTGAATGAATGCTATACAGAAGCCTAGGAACTGTCTCAAAGGCAGGGGACTGTGGCTGTCGGCTTCCTCCTTAGGACTAGGGAGCACATTGGGAAGCTTTTTAGAGTCAATAGGTAACTTATATTACACAAGGGAACTTATCTTTATGTATCTGTGTTTGTTTTTCCTTACTATTTCATCTCCAAAACTGTAATTTTTTTCTATTAAATAAACTTTGTGTTTAGTTTTACCCCAAGCAGGTCTTTGGTGTGCAAACAGTGAGTGTCCAAGTAAACTGGAGGGAAAAAGTACAAGTGTCTTGTGGTTAAGATTTGGGGACACTCAGGAGTGAAAGGCTGCTGTGGTCTCCCTGCAAAGAGTGCCATGGCTGGTGGAAGCCCAGGTGGGATCTTTATGCTAGTGGGCTGGCTACTGATGTCAGGCTTTGAGCCACAGCAGCATAGCACTAAGGCACTCAAAGACACCTTACTGGCCTGTGTGACCCCTAAAATATCACACATGCCCGGAGCAAAAATGGGGAGGAGTTGGCAGCGAATTGCAGCCCCTGGGACCACAGTTCCTTCCATGAAATGCTCCTGCCCAATATCAAGCCCCCACCCACAGAAGGCTGTGTCCTTCTGGCACAACTTAGCTTTTAATGTTTACACCCTTTCAAATACTGCACATGACTATTATATGTCCCGTTAATCATCATTTGGGCAAGCAATTACAGAGAATAATAGACATTACTTTGATTATTACTGTGGTTCCAAACAGCAGCCTCTCTATCACAGAATATAGCAGTTACAGCAGTGAGTCTGACTTTTTTTAAAAAAACTGAACTCTATCCTATGGACCATACAGCCTTAAAACGACATTTGACAATAATTAGGAATCCTTTCTTGCTTTGCTAATTAGTACCCTGTTTTCAGGCATCTGGCAAAGGTTAGAATGGCAAGCTGCTCTTTGTGATTTTTTTTATTGATCTCAGTATGTTCCCTAATGTAGGTTTATATCATCAGCTCTGTTCATTTAAGTCTGGGCACACAAAGCCTATCTAATTCTACAGAGAAAATGACTCAAAAATTTTTAATTTCTTTTGAGTTCCAGAGGGAGTTTCAGCAATGCAAAGATCAGGAGAGAAACTTTCTAGTATCACTAACTTTAAGACCTATGATTAGAAAACTATTTCAGTTTATCTTGAGTTGTTACTACAGTAGCTACTTCATTCCAGAGATAGGATATGTCTACACGGCCATTTTTCTGACAAAACTTGAGGAACGTCCACACTGCAATTGCGTTCTTCCACAAGAAAATCGAAAGAACAGAAGGGTTTTTCCAGCATTGGTAATCCTCATTCTGTGAGGAAGAAGCCTTTTTCCGAAAGATCTCTTTCACAAAAAGGCGTGTGTGGACAGGGAACAGGGAGTCTTTTGGAAGAAGAGGAAAGAGGAAAAAGCACAGGTGTCCTGGTGGCCATTCTGTCCATAGCAATCACAGCTTACATGTGAGACAGCGTCTATTCAGTCTGGACGCTCTCTTTCGAAAAAGCAGATTGCTTTTTCGATGCACTTTTGTAGTGTGGACGCTCTCTTTTGGAAGAAGTTTTTTCGGAAGATCTCTTCTGAAAAAAAGCTTCTTCTGAAAGAAGCCTGCAATCTAGATGTAACCTTAGGGGGACCATTGCCCAGCAAAGATTTTTGTGCCTTTAGCTCAAGGGCCTCCTCTTCCTGGAAAACTATAGTGCCACTGATGATACATTTGGAAGAAACTTCATATTTCTTGTATCTCCCCTTTAGTTGCACTAGCTCATTCCAAAACTAACTTAATCCACTTTCAAAGAAGATTATTCAATTCACAATAACTGGCCAGTTACTTCAAAAGAAGAATTGAGACTCATGGATGTAAGGTATTTTAATTTGAAAAAACAAAAGTTGGGTTGGAAAAACCTCCTGTCACTTTAGACAACCTCTCAACCCTCTTATCCCAGCCATACTACCTGCAACAACAACATTAATTCAGGAATTTTAAGATACGATCTTATTACCAATCAACTCCTGCTTGCCTTACTCACATAAGTGGCCTGACTGAAAGCAGAATAAATAGCATGAATGCATAAATAGTAACAGGCAATAGATGAGCATGGCAGAGTACAACTCATCTATCACTTCCTTTTGTTAGTAATGACCATGTACATTTCCATTTGTCCCATTTAATTCTGCATGGCAGCTACCTTTCCATATATAGCTGTACCAAATTTAGCCATTCATCATTTCTGTAGTTTACTTTCTATTCAGTTTCAGTTCTCCCCTGTTCTCTCTAAAGTTTAGTTTTGTTTAATTTTAATTAAGTTTAGCTGAGCTTTTATTCACAAATCCAGTTGTCTTGCTGTCATTTACAAAGGATTCTCATTTTCCTCACAACAGATTTTATCCTTGTCTGTCCCATAATAACTAAGCTTGCAACCCCAATGCAGCTGCTATTGAAGTCAATGGGAATTTTGCCATCTTCATATAGGAGCAGGATCCCTGGGGAACAAAACAGATGAAGAAAGTGGGGTTCCCAAGAATTTTGAACCTTGGGAAACAGTTCTGAATAGGCGGCTGCTTTTAAGAGCAATAAGCTGCAGAATTAAAAGGGTCAACTTCAGACTTCCTGTGGTTTCAAAACTTTTTATGAAAAGCTGGGAACATTTTTGACAGAGGGGTCTCTCCCCCCCCCACACCATTCTCTTTTCATCATGTCTCTCTCATTCTTCTTCCCCCACTCACTCTTTTTTCTTTCGCTGTAGCTGTCCCTGACCTCCCCCACATTCTGAGGGCTCTATTCTGCTCTTGGTGTGTAACTCACATTAACGTCAATTGGAGTTAAGCACGCGTACGAAGGGGAGAATAGACCCCTTGGAGCGGAGCTAATTAAGCATTTCTTTAGAAGTCAGAATCTGCAATCTCACAGACATCAGTAGCCTGCTGTCATGTAGGTGCATTCTGGTTTGCCAGACAGTCAACCCTGTTCTTTTCAGGGCTTCCAGGGGGTGTCAATAATTCAAGGTGCAGTCTAGGGTTCAGGCAAATGCCCATGTCACCTCTTTTGGTACAGCCAGGACAGTCTCACTTTTCAATTATTCCCTAAATTAACTTTGGCTATCAAATATGCCATGTGCATTCATTTTTATGCATATTGCAGGCTAAATATTGCTTAGTCCTGTACAACTCCTCTGACATCAGAAAGGATGCACAGACCTAAGAAAGCAATATTGGTTCCTGTAATTGTAACTTCATAGAAACTTTAATAATGGTTTGTAGACAACGTAAAATATACTTGGGATCTCTTATGGAGGAACCACAAACAAAACAGCCATTTGGAGGTGACCCCTGCAGAATTCCAGATGTCTCACAGCAAAATGTAAATATTCTGTTTTCAATTGCATGCACTTGGGATATAACAAACAAAACATTTAAATTTCAGCCTGTGAAGTAAAAGGCATGAATATTATATCAGTAGATAAAGTCTGTATTTCACAGAGATTTTAACAGAAGGTGAATGACCAAGTAAGCTCCCTAAGGCTTAAAATATAAACATCAGACATTTATACATGTATCTACTTTTTACAATATTCTATGTTCTAGCTGTTAAAATACTGCTACCATCTTTCCCAAGGTCCTTAATTATATTTCATATTTTACTCACAGGGAATTGTTTTGCAGTATTTTATGCTGTGGTGTTTAACTGCCCTTCCAAGCAATTTACAATGGAAAATAACTGAATGGTCCAAATTCACTCCAGGTGCAAGTAAGAGCAAATCCATCTAGTACAATGGAGTTAGTCCCATTTATACTGATTCTGAAGTTGACTCATTTAGTAGAAACATCTTTCAGTTTTCAAGTGATTTGGGCAGTTCTTTTTAAAGTATATCAGGTCACATGAGTTTCTATATTTCTATGTGGAAAAGGAAGGAATCCAAATTCCAACAAGATATTCGACTAGGACTATCAAGCAGGTTAAAAAATTGTGATTAATTGCACTGTTAAAGAATAATAGAATACCATTTATTTAAATATTTTGGATGCTTTCTACATTTTCAAATATATTGATGTCAATTACAACACAAAGTATGTAGCAGTCACTTTATATTTATTTTGATTACAAATATTTGAACTGTAAAAAACAAAAGAATAGCATAGTACTGTAGGGCAATCTCTTTATCATGAAAGTTGAACCTACAAATGCAGGATTATGTAAAATAACTGCATTCTGAAATAAAACAATGTAAAACATTAGAGCCTAAAGTTCACTTGCTCATACTTCTTGTTTAGTCAGTCTCTCAGACAAACAAGTTTGGTTACAACTTGCAAGTGATAATGCTGCTCTCTCCTTGTTTACAATTTCACCTGAAAGTAAGAACAGGCTTTCACATCATATTGTTGTAGCCAGTGTCACAAGATATTTACATGCCAGATGTGCTAAAAATTGACATATCCCTTCATGCTTTACTCAGGATTCCACAGCACATGTGTCCATGCTGATGATGAGTTTTGCTCAATAACAATCCATAGCAGAGCAGACCAGCACATGTTCATTTTCATCAACTGAGTCAGGTGCCTCCAGTAGAAGGTCAATATTCTTTTTTGATGTTCGAGTTCTGTAGTTTCCCCATCGAAGTGTTGCTCTTTTAAGACTTCTAAAAACATGCTCCAAACCCAATCCCACTTCAGATTCTTTAAACTGTGGTCGAGTGCTATAGCTACAGTAATTCCTCATTTAACACTATAGATGCATTTCTGAAAATGTTCATGCTAAACGAAAACATGTTATGTGGGGTCAATTTTCCCATTAAAAATAATGGAAAATGTGGGAGTTGCATTTCAGGTGGTGGTGGCAAAGTCAATTTTTTGTTGGTGCTCGGTCATCAACGTCAAGATTAGATATCTAGCAACACAAGATATCTAGCAACACAAGTCGCTGCGGTTTGTTAAAACACGAAGATAAACATGTGAGTGAGCGGAGGAGCGCTGTGACCACGTGTTCATCCGTTCATGCATGTTACCACTGTTTTCGTCAAGTTATACCACCACACGAAGTAGTCGGCCACTTGATTATTTTCATATTTGGGGACGGTCGTGTTCAAAAAATTTCCCTTAAAAAAAATCATGCTATTGCGAAAACGTGTTAAGCGGGTACGTGTTAAATGAGTAATTACTGTATTTTGAAAAATCTTATATTAGTATTTTCTTTGTGTTTTGTCAAATCTGCTATGAAAGTGTTCTTAAAATGAACATGTGCTGGGTCATCATTTAAGACTGCTATAATATGAAACCTATGGCAGAATGCAGGTAAACAGAATAGAAGATGTACAATTATCCTCTCTCCACCCCCTACCATGAGATGAATCACAAATTAATTATTTTTTTTAATGAGCATCATCAGCGTGGAAGTAGGTCTTCTGGAATAGTGGCAGAAACATGGAGAGGCATAATACAATAAAATAAAACCTTAATGGGTAGTATAAAAATAACATCTATTTTATTTTATTTTAATTTCTTTTCTTGTTGTTGTTTTTTAAATCAGCTGAATGGTAAAACACAAAATATATCGGGTTCCCATTATCAGTGTACTGGAATAATTATAATTTTAAATGCACCAAAAATATTCAACAGCTAATTAAGTTTTTGCATTTAGTGCAATTAACAAATCCTGGTGTCAAGTACTTGTTTGTAAAAATGTTCCCAAGTGACACAGAAACACTCTGAGTCATCAGTACTAGAATGTAATTTTTCATTGATAGTGGAAAACATAGGATTCTGGCTCACTGGAGCACCCTGTTTTGTTCCACAGGAGACCTAGATTGAACTATTTCTGCTAATGGTTTGCTTCCTTGACCAATGTACAACTGTGCTCATGTCCCAGCATCAACATCTGCACAACTGATGGACTCTGAGAGCTTGTCTGCACTACAGAGAAGATCAAAACTGCCGCAGTCGATCTTCCAGGGTACAAATTAACAGGTCTAGTGAAGACCCACTAATTCAAACTGCAAGGGCACTCCTATCAGTGCTGGTAGTCCTGCTCCTCCCAAGGAGTAAGGGAAGTTGACAGAAGCATTTTCTCCCATCAACTTCCCACTGTGTGGATGGTGCCAAAACACGATTTAAGATACGTCGACTCCACTAACATGGTTGGAGTTGCATATCTTAAGTCAGCTTTCCCCTTTAGTGTAGACCAGGCTGAAGCAAGTTGCCATTCAGCACTCACTAAGGCAGATGGATGGCAGAAGCATAATCACAGAGCTATGCTCTAGTTCAAACAGGAATTTTGTAAGGGAAGATCTATGGTTTGTGGGAGAGAGTTCAGGAAATCAGACTAGATGATCACAGTTGTCCTAAAAATGTGGATGGAAATGGAAGAGCTTTCTGGGACAAGCTAGGACAAATCTGGATGAAAATAGACACTCCATTCAGCGAACTATACAAGTTAAGGATCCTAAACTAAATGGTGAGAATATAAACGTTGTACCTCCTGACTGGGAATCTGCCAGACGAAGGGAGTTCAATGTCAGCCCTCTCTGTAATAAAAATAAAGTGAGCACCATATGCTTTGTTTTGTGTTGTAATTGATTATTGTGTTATAATTGAGCAATTGAGGACTGAGGGTGCTCAGGGGAAGAAGAAGGATGGCTGCAAAGTCCCAAGCCAGGCACACTGCACACATGGGAAGACACCAAGCCCCTTGGCTGCTGGCCTGCACTCCTGGCCCCCAGCCACAGGGCTCTGAAGCCCCTTGCCTCTTTCCCCAAATGTCCCCCATCCCTTCTTCTCCCCCTCCATGCCTGAGCTTTAGCACTGCAAATGAGCTATTTGCAACATTCCTGCAGATCTGGGAGGGTGGGGAACGAGTTGGTGATCGTAGAATCCTAGGTCTGGAAGAGACCTCAGGAGGTCATCAAGTCCAACCCCCTGCCCAAAGCAAGTCCAACCCTAACTAAACCATCCCAGCCAGGGCTTACAGAAGCTGGGACAGTAACAAGTCACTGGGACCAGGTGGCATTCACCCAAGAGTTCTGAAAGAACTCAAATGAGAAATTGTGGAACTATTAACAGTGGTTTGTCCTATCCTTTTTCAATCAGCTTCCGTACCTAATGACTGGAAGATAGCTAATGTGACACCAATATTTAAAAAGGGCTGTAGAGGTGATCCTGGTAATTATAGACCAGTAAGTCTAACGTCAATACCAGGCAAATTAGTTGAAATTATAGTAAAGAATAAAATTGTCAGACACATAGATGAACATAATTTGATGGGGGAAAGTCAACATGGTTTGTGTAAAGGGAAATCAAGCCTTACTAACCTGCTAGAGTTCTTTGAGAGGGTCAACAAACATGTGGACAGGGAGGATCCAATAAATATGGTATACTTAGATTTCCAAAAAGCCTTTGACAAGGTCCCTCACCAAAGGCTCTTAAGTAAAGTAAGTTATCATGGGATAAGAGGAAAGATCCTTTCATGGATTGATAACTGGTTAAAAGACAGGAAACAAAGGGTAGGAATAAATGGTCAGTTTTCAGAATGGAGAGAGCTAATTAGTGGGGTCCCCCAAAGGTCTGTCCTGGGACCAGTCCTATTCAATTTATTTATAAATGATCTAGAGAAAGGGATAAACAGTGAGATGGCAAAATTCTGCAGATGATACCAAACTGCTCAAGATAGTTAAGACCAAAGCAGACTGTGAAGAGCTTCAAAAAGATCTCACCAAACTACTTGATTGGGCAACAAAATGGCAAATGAAATTTAATGTTGATAAATGTAAAGTAATGCACATTGGAAAAAATAATCCCAACTATACATACAATGTGATGGGGACTAATTTGGCTACAACTACTCAAGAGAGAGATCTTGAAGTCATTGTGGATAGCTCTCTGAAAACATCCACTCAGTGTGAAGCAGGAGTCAAAAAAGCAACTAGAATGTTAAGAATCATTTAAAAAGGGCTAGAGAATAAGACAGAGAACATCTTATTGCCTCTATATAAAACCATGGTACACCCACATCTTGAATACTGCATAAAGATGTGGTCACCTCATCTCAAAAAAGATATATTGGCGTTGGTAAAGGTTCAGAAAAGGGCAACAAAAATAATTAGGGGTTTGGAACAGATCCCATATGAAGAGAGATTAAAAAGACTTGGACTTTTAATCTTAGAAAAGAGGAGACTAAGGGGGGATATGATAGAGGTCTATAAAATCATGACTGGTGTAGAAAAAGTAAAAAAGAAAAGTTATTTACTTATTTCCACAATGTAAGAACTAGAGGTCACCAAATGAAATTAATAGGCAGCAGGTTTAAAACAAACAAAACCAAGTTTTTCTTCACTCAGTTCACAAGTCAGCCTCTGGAACTCCTTGCCAGAGGATGTGGTGAAGGCCAGGACTTTAAAAGGGATCAAAAAAAGAGCTAGATAGATTCATGGGAGATTAGGTCCATTAATGGCTATTAGCCAGGATGGTAGGAATGGTGTCCCTAGCGTCTGTCTGGAAATGGGTGACAGGAGAGGTCACATGAGGATTACCTGTTGTGTTCGCTCCCTCTGGGGCATCTGATATTGGCCACAGTCGGCAGATAGGATACTGGGCTAGATGGACCGTTTGTCTGATCCAGTATGGCTGTTCTTATGAGGTCATGTTTTCAAGCTTTTTTCCCATAATTATGAGGACTAGAAACATTTTTTAAAAAAACTGAGATTTTCACATTAATTGCAGGAGCTTTTAGAAAAACAAGACTTGCAAGAAAATATTGAGAAATGGCAAAATTGATATTGCAGCTTAGTAATGCTTGGGAAATGTTGCATTTTAGTGCTGATGATTGTTGCAAAGAGGATCAGTGCTGGGCTGGAATAAAACGGAAGGGAGTTACAAAAACTCAGAGGTTGAACAATTGCTTGTCTATGCATGAACTTAGCTAAAAGGCTGTTGAACTGGTTCCTTTCTCTCTCCCTACCATACATGACACGGAGAAGGGGGAATCACTATAGATCACATAGCAGTTTTTGCCAGATTAGGAGTGTTGATCCAAGTGTCTGTCCCAATTCTACCCTGAGTAATCACATTCTGCTGACCCAAATCCTGTGCAGCGTCTCAGAAAATTCAGCATCTTAGAGCAAAACATAAAATGAGTGTAAAATACTTACTGAATAGAAGAAAGAGATGGAGGTATTTGTGCTGCAAGCGTGATGGAAAATGACCATTTTAGGGCTGAAATAGTTGTTTTCTGCCAGATTTAAAAGTCCATCTCCAAGAAAGGTGTATGGGGAAAAAAAGTCCTTTATGAAACTAACCTTGCATAGAGTACATTAAATATCATCCAGATAGAATATCTTCCTTAGGAGCTATCTGCATGCCACTTAGCAACAATATATCACAAAGATGTACATGTTATTTTTAAATTTTATATTCTAAATTGTTTGGTAGTGTTTTGTGTTTTATATCTCCTGTCTTGCATCCTAAAATGCCTGCATTTCAGGAATTGCAAAGTGATTCCTATGTTTGTAGAGTTAGCAAGGGAAAATTGGTAAAAGACAGTTATAAAATTCATCAGACAGCAAGTACTTGCTTAAGTAGTTGTTCTAGGTTTTGATTTTCCTAACCAAACAGGTGGACATCATTGCTGAACTATTGCTTGGTGTTTATGTATTGCTTTGAAGATAAAATTATATGTACGTAATTAGACTCTACAGTTTGTAAGATGAGCCAGTTTCAAGTCCAACATATTTTTAAGTATTACTGCATCTCAGCTTTGGGGGGGGGAGGAGGGGGAGGGAACCCTGTCACTCTGGAAACCATTTTAACTAGAGATCGTTAAAAGAAATCATAACTTTTATTTAAAAAAATATTTAAATGAATTTCCCTCGAGCAAAGTTTTGTTGACAAGGTATTTCAGATCCAGAATAAAACTTCTGGTCAAAAGGACATAAGGAATAACTTTAGTTTCTCACATCCCAGAGAACTGCTCTAACCATGAGTGTATTGGCCATTTCAAGACCTCTCACTCTAATTTTTTTTAATGAAAATCTGGAATGGATTCATTTTTGTTCTGCATCAAAACAAAAGTCAAAACCTGATTTTTTTCCTCCAGAAAACAGAATTGCTGTTTTCTGAACTGTCATAATTTCTACCTATTTTCATTAGCATATGTTTTATATTCTGGCCTGTTCGTATTATGTGAATTTGGCATATATTCACTCACATGGATTTTGAAATGTGTATCCATCTTATATCAACAAATATGTAGAAGTATCCATGCACTTCATTTGAATTAAGCACTTATCCTTTGTTAAAGGATTTTTAAGTGTACAGCCAGCAAAAGGATTGTTTTTTATTAATAACCCAACCTTTCATGAAACTAATAAACTAAAAGCCATATGGGTCTTTTCCAACTATTTTTAGACAAACAGAGTTATAATTCTGAGCATGACCATTTGCAAACAGAGACAGTTCTGTTAGCTCAGTGAAAAATCAATATCCGGTGGGGGAGGAGAAATATCCTTTCCCCCATCCCACTGTGCTGTTTAAAATTATCTTTTTTAGGTAACAAGGCATTTTCTGCATTAATCCTTCCAAACGACATCAAAGAATCTGATCTGACTTCGAACTCTCCAGGGTCAAAAGAAGGCACAGCTGTCGATTGAAACAATTTATTAAAGCTAGCAAAAGATGCTCTTGGGAAAAGTCAAAGCCTGTCCATATTATTTTACTACATACCTTCAGCTGTTGGTTTAGGGTGGACTTTTTTCCCCCCTCCGGTTTTCCAACTCTGGAATGAGATGGGTGGGTAAGAGTCACTGTATGTTTCTCACTTCAAAAAGACTACCGTAATCAGATGGCTCCAATTCACAGCCAAGCACAGTTATTAAGGACCCAGTTCTGATCACCTTTGCCCTGTTGGGTAGCACCCTATGTTTTAAATAAGTTCACTGATGTCCATGGGATTGCTTGTGTAGGTAGGTACTACTCAGCGTCAGTATATTCAAATCTGTTCCTTAGGCTACATCTAGACTACCGGGTTTTTCTGGGATACCAGAGGTATCCCAGAAAAACTCTACCACATCCAGGGAACACGTCTGCTCTTCCGCTTTTTTTTTTTTTTTTTTGCAGAAGAGCAGACGCGCTCTTTCAGAATCCCTGTCTTCCTCCTTCCACGAGGAAGAAGGGCTCTTCCAAAAGAGGAGGTTTTTCCAAAATTTGGCCCAATGTAGACAGGCCAAATTTTGGAAAAGCCTCTTCCAATAAAATTATCGGAAAAAGGTATGCCAATTGCGGAGCACAATTTGTATACTTTTTCCCAATAAAACATTGTAGTCTAGACGTAACCCAGGTGACTATCCTTCCAGCTTTGTCTCAGTATTTGAGTCCCTTTCATTCTTGAGCAGCAGTGATACTTGAGAAAAAAAGGCAACCATAGTTGGAAATTAGGTCTCTGAGAAGAAAGGCAAAGCTACAACACGTGTTGCAACTTTATGAAAATAGTCCCAAAGCTACATGGAAATTCTATGAGTGTGAACTGAAAAATGATGTTCCCCACTGCAGGCTGAAACACACTGAACAAGCTCAGTCAGTCACATGAAAACTAGGCTCAGTTTTGTTTCCAGTCTTGTGGAGTTGGACACTTAACACGTATGAAGGGGTTAATTTAGACATATAAGGATCTTGCTTGCAGCATTGTCTGGCCCTTAAACCATGATCAGCCAGTGAAGAATGTAATGTGTATAGTCTGAGAACTTGCTGGCATACTTTGATTGGGTGTGGGCACAAGGAGGGCTGTCTGCAGTACTGGACAGAAGAGGATTCTCTTTCCCCTGCTTGTTTGTGCAGTTTTATTTGAAACCTGGTGATTAAACTCTTAAACACAGTGAAATCATTTGTTATTTTCCTAATTCTGATATAGTTCCTAAAGGCTATTACTCCAAACAAAACATCTGACACTAACCTTAAACCCTGATTCCAGCTGCTAACTATTTTTTCCTCCTCTGGTTTTATTGCAACTGTGTGTGGTATTTGTCAAGTGATTCTTATGGAATGACTGAAACAAATATTAAGCCTTTCTTGTCCTGCCCTGGTGAGTATTGGCTTATATCTATGTGAAGTATCCTCAAGTCCTAGCACTGAGTGTGTCTGGACACATACACAAAGACACCATAGTCATCCTAGAGAAATAGAATCCATGACTTCTGCACCAAAAGCACAAATCCTTACCATTTTAGCTAAAGAAATAACTAATGCACCCTAGACAATATTAAGTACCTTATTTTCAGTGGGACCAGCCACTAGGGGATATGCTCATACACAATATGTTGGTGTATGGTGCAGTAATTAATAATACATTGGGCCAAATGCTTATTTGTAAATCTTCCTGATACACTTAGGAGGAGAGGCTGGGGCATTTGGGCTTATTTAGTTTATAGAAGAGAAGAATGAGGGAGGATTTGTTAGCAGCCTTAAATTACCCGAAGAAGGGTTCCAAAGAGGATGGAGAGAGCTTGTTCTCAGTAGTGACGAATGGCAGAACTAGGAGCAATGGTCTCAAGTTGCAGTGGGGGAGGTCTTGATTAGATTTTAGAAAAAACTATTTCATTAGGAGGGTGGTAAAGCACTGGAATGAGTTACCTAGGGAGGTGGTAGAATCCCGGCTTGACAAAGCCTTGGGTGGGATGATTTTGGGGATGGTCCTGCTTTGGGCAGGGGATTGGACTCGATGACCTCCTGAGGTCTCTTCCAAACCTATCATTCTGTGCTTCTAAGTTATAAAAATTATATGGAGCCAAATCCTGCAGCTTTTAGTCAGCAAATAGTCATATAGAAGTCAAGTTTACAGGCATTTCAACTGATTCTGTAGTGCAAATTTTGGCTCAACTAATTATATTTGCCTATCACCTAGTTATTGATTTTCAGTTTCTCTATGCTATGTGTCTATCATCATAACCAAGGCCTGGCTTTGGAGAGTGCCATGTATTGCTAAACACTCACAAAACAAATGATACAAATTTAGGATCTTCAATATTCGCTGCATAACATTAAGAAGATTGACTAGGCTGGATTTTCTTTTATCGTTTTTGTGTATTCTCATTTTATCCTCACTGTTATCAACACTGCCCCATGTCATAAAACTCAAAGTCAAGATGTCTGCAGCACTTATTGTTAAAGCTAATGCTGTCACTCATATAATATTGGCTGATAGTTCATATGTTTTTTCACTCTTAAGAAGCTCAGCATATAGATTCTTATGAGATTATATCATTGCTTATAAAGGACCATAAATTTGCATGGCACATCACAAGAATCAAAGGAAAATAAATCTTATCCTGGCCAGTCTTTGCCTAGATGCACTCCACTGGACCTTGACTATCATGAAACCACTTCTATTCTTGTAATGATACCTTATTGTGCTCTGCTAAAAGGCCCTGTGGATCTTTTAACTCTAAGGGTTGCCAGGTATCCGGTATTCTACCGGACAGTTAGGTATTTGCGCCCTTTGTCTGGTAAAAAAAAAATCAGAGAATACCGAACATGTGCAATGTTCAGTATTCTCTGATTTTTCCGGCTGCGCACTGGATGGAAGCCTGGCGTGGGCAGGGGGAGCAGCTGGAAGGTGGGGCCATGATCGGCGCTAGGAGCCTGTAATTGCGCAGAAGCCTGGCGGGGTCGGGGGGAGTGGCTGGGAGTCCCAGCTGGTAGGCGGGGCCGCGATCGCCGCTCTGGGCTCTTCAGAAGCCTAGCCGGGGCGGGGTGAGTGGCTGTCCTGTATTTTTTGGGAGACCATCTGGCAACCCGAGTTACAAGTCACTCAATCAATGCTCTAGCTATATGTACAATCTCTGTTTTTTTAAAAATACACATTGCAATAAACTTGGGAGGAGCAATGTATAAATGCCTCTGTAATCTCTCCCTAGAACAGAAAAATCTCTCCATAAACCTTTGCAATTCCCACCCACCTTTTCCCTCTCTGAGGCCTTGTCTATATTCACCAAGGCTATGTCTACACTGGCGGCTTCTTGCGCAAGAACTCTTTTGCGGAAGAGTTCTTGTGCAAAAAATCTTCTACAAGAGTGCGTCCACACTGCCATGGGCTTTTGTGCAAGAGATGTGCTTTTGCGCAAAAGCATCCATGGCAGTGTAGATGCTATCTTCCTCAAGAAAGCTCTGATGGCCATTTTAACCATAGGGGGCTTCTTGCACAAGAAATTCATGTTGCCTGTCTACACTGCCCTCTTGTGGAAGAGCTCTTGCGCAAAAGGGCTCATTCCTCCAGGGGAGAGGAATAACTCTTCCGGAAGAAGCCCTGTTCTCCGACACTGTACTGTAAATTTACTTGCGCAATAATGCTTGTGCAGTGTAGACAGCAGGCAAATTTTTGTGCAAGAAGCTGCCAGTGTAGATGTAGCCCAGGAGTTTGGCACTGTGGGGATTGATGTCTCAGGGTTCAAATTAACACGTCTAATAAAGATAAGTTTAGTGGGTTAAGTGAAGACCCACTAAATTGACCATTGATCATGCTCCTGTTGACTCTAGTACTCCACTGGATCAAGAAAAGTAAGGGGAGTTGATGGAAGAGTTTCTCCCATTGACCCCCCCCCCCCCCGCCTCCCATTTCTCTTCAGTGGGAATGACACAGTAACTCAAACTAAGGTACATCGACTCCAGCTACTCTATTCGCGTACCTGGAGTTGTGTACCTTAGTTTGACACTGCTTCCTAAGTAGACTTGGCCTGAAGAGAGGCTGGGAGAATAGAGACTATTTGCAGTTTCAAGAAGTGCAGACTCATGCAAACTAATAGGAGAAGCAACTTAAACAGAACAAGACCTGTATCTAGCTAGTGCAAACATTAGGTGAATACCATTAACCAACTAAAAAACCTGAGCCTTTGCTTATCCTTGGGAGCCACCCCAAAGCAACTTCCTGTTAAAAAAAAAAAATCAAAAAAGTTATTTCATCACACAAGCAGGGTTGTTTGTACTCTTTGGCAGATTTTGTGTAACTGTCTCTCTATAGTACTTCTAAGAGACTTCAGTATCTAATTGCCAATACATAGGGCATCTACATGTGTTGAAAATGTGTTTTTCACATTGGAGAGATGGGCCAGGAAGAAGCTGAAGAAAAAGGGATTATACTGCAGCAGAGAGTCAGTTAAAAAAAAATCACTGCAGCTTCCCCAAGAATGACAGATAATTCAATTCCTGGGTTAGCACCAGTATGAACTGTAAACAAGATACTACTCACTGTCTTGCACTGATGGGGTGCCCTTGGAGCCCGCACTTACCTGAGAAAAGCCCATAAATTTCACAGCATATTTGTTCTGAAGATTTGGAGCCAAATTCTACCTTTAATTACAGTCACTGGCTTCGCCAAGTTACCACGAACATAACCGAGGGCAGAATTCTATCCTTGTTAATTACATCTGCCAAGCCATCCTGGGTGTTTTTTGGTTTTTCTTTTTCTTTTTTGGCTCCAGAGTAGGAGGAAAAAAAAGCAGTAACTGACTTTGGCTGAGAGAGTTCAAAATGTACAACAGTGAGATTATCACAATTTATGTCCCTGTGGTGGGATCCTAGTGCCTACCATATACCACCATATCTAATAATTGCACACTCTTGGCCTTTTCCTCTGACTTGTGGTTCTTTCTGGTTTAAGTGAGAGGAATGTTAGTTAGGCCCTCTGTTCATCTCCAATATTGCTGCTGCAGCTGGTGCCTGCCTCTCTACCAGTTTCTGGTCACTTTTTAAATTTGTCAAGAAATTGCTGCCTCACAGTTTTACTGTCTCTGAGAACTCTGTAGTTCTGACCTTTCTGTTACAGCAGTCCATGAGTTTCAATACTGCTGAAATTCAGTAGCTGGAACTATTGCAGGTGGTCTTGCTAATTCTATGCTAATTAATAGTTCATAGAGGACTGCTTATTTTCAGCTGTGGTGCATTTTTTTCAAGATAATAAACACAGTATTTCCAGTAAAGTTTGTTCCCTGTCTGCATCTTTCTGACTCAAAATCACTTTCTTAGGTTGAGTTGCTGCCTCAAGGTTATACCCAGTCAAGCAAACAAAACAGTACATGGTTTTAAAATGTTTCATTTGTGAGCATCATTTTCAATCATCTGCACAGGTGCAGTGAATCCATCCACACTAACCCAACACAGCCTATTCTTCACCTTCATTCTTAAGCTACATGATGCAAATACTGCATAGTTTATTTCCCATTTTTACTGAACTCTTTCTTCTACATCTTCTCTAATGTCCTGGAGGGCACAGAGGAGAATGTTATATTTATTCCTTTGGCCACAGAGGTATTGTTAGTCTAACTTCTATTCTTTCTTATCCACAACCAATTCCTCATAAGGGACTCTGGAAGTATAGACTTCCCAATCTGTCCCAGAAAATACAAAGTTGCAGCTGCGCAAAATAGAGTCTGTTTCTCATATGCCCAGTAGCATATGGAGACAACATGGCCATGAAGTGAATATCCACTGATTTTGTATCTCTGCTCATCAAGTGTTGAAAAAAACTCTGCTGAGAACAAACCTGCATTATAGGGAAGGATGAAACAAAACAGTCTATACCCAGACAGCTAGCCCTCCCCTAGGATAAATCTCCTTCAAGTTCACGAGTTATTTACATCTTCCTTTGCTAATTTATCTGAATCTGGACCATTGTCTGATACCGATGCTGATACTGCTGTCTTCCCAAATGTAAGTGGGGAAATGGTCCTGCTATTGTGGGGAACTTTCCTGGCTTCTATACTACCCCGGTGAAATAGACCAGCGAAAGGATCTGAGTCCCCGCTCCCACTTTTTACCCAAAGGCCTTCCTGACCCTAAGGGCTCCCCTTCCACTCTCCTGAGTAGCCGAGTCCTCGAAATCCCAAAAAGGCTGGGCCCAGGTTTTCTGGGGCTTACTCCCAGATGTTGTAGTAACTTAGGGCAGGGGCTAGGGTGTCCCCACTCAGGGGTGCTCTCTTCACACTGGATGCTTTCTTGACCCAGTGATCATTACATACAGTTCAAAGCAAATACAATGTATTAAACAGCAACTGATTAAAAAGAAAAGAATAAGGAAAGAATGAAAAAGGTTAAAAGAGAACACATAGCCCCACTCTGTAGCATGGGGACATCACAAACAGCAGTTTGCAGAGTGTAAGGACAGTTCACAGTCTGTTCCTTATAGGTCCCAGGGCTCTCTCTCAGGCCTTGGCTGTGCTGCAGGGGGGGCTGCAGGTTGGACACGCTTGCTCTGGCAGTGACCACAGGACTTCAGGCTCTAGGTGGCAGAACCCCTCTCCCAGTTGGAGTTACAATCCCTCTCCAAGTCTGGCCTGCAGGGCCTCTTGGTGGGTGGCGTCTCCCTGCCCAGAACTTCTTTTCCCCCCTTTGCTGGTCCCAGCTGCTCACCACACCCAGCTGCAGACTATGTTGCTTTTGCCAGCCTCCAGCTCCTAGCGTTGCTCCTCTGACCCCTTTGGCTCTGGTCACTGTAGGTCTGCCTCTCGGCACAGCTTGCACTCCTTGGGCTGTGTGTGTCTGGTTCTGTCACTGCAGGTCTGCTTCTTAGTACAGGGTCTGCGCTCTGTGGGCTGTATGGGCCTCTGGCTCTGTCACTGCAGGTCTGCTCCTCAGTACAGCCTGGACCCCTTGCTCCTCTTCTTAGCTCTCTCCCCCTTTGACTCAGACCCAGAAAAATCCCAGCACACACAGAGGACAGGACCTGGCCTCCTAATTCCCCCATTGGCCTGTCCAACCTGTCAATCAGGCTGACCTGGAGTGTTGGCTTCTTCCCATTGTCCCTGGGGTCTGTCAGTCTCATGGACCCTTCCCCTTTTGGTACTGGGAGCTGGCCAACCAAAAACTCCCACTGACTTTTAGTAAGAGGATAACAGTCCCCTTACACAAAGACATCACTTGATCAGGAATGCCAATATTCTGCTTCACTGTTCTACCTTGTAACCTTCCCCATCTCTAGGCAACAATGATATCATTAAGAAAGATGTCCCAGTTTTTATTGCTAAATCTGACACTCCCTTATATTGAACACTCTATATGTGTCGACCATTCTGGCATTTCTTTGTTTGAAATGAAACAACTTGTCTTTTCTGCTACGGGGCTAGTGATCTTTAATGTCATAACTTTATAACTTTTCACTGTTTATTTGGCCGTTGCAGACACCAGAGTTTTGGAGAAACATGTTAGACATTCAGGTTTCAGAATTTTAATATAAACACACTTCCCAATTTGCCCTTCACAGACATTCACTGTCAGCCCTTGTTGTATACAGTTCAAACTGTTAAACAATTTCCATAATAAACCTTTATCTGAAGCATCTGATGTTTTATCTTCTTCCTAAGATGATTGACTGGTTTTCCTAAATGAAGTTAGAGTAAAATCTCTTCCATCAGTTCATAGTTGTTGGCACTTGAAAAAAAATTACACTTTAAAAAAGTTCTGACCTTTTGTTTTCCACTGAGTGACAACTAGGAAAAGAAAAAGGTAGAAGTCAACCTTTGCAAATAAAAAGCCCCCCCATAAGAGTACAGGCTAAACTTTGCAAGATACTTCCTCACCAGCATAAACCCACTGCCTTTAATGTCATGTGAACAAGAACTGGCAGTGTGAATAGGTGTTTGCAGGGTCAAATACCAGAGCCTGTGCTCTAGAGAAGAAGGGAACTGTGTCATTCTGTGGAAGTCACTCTACAGCACAGAAAAGTCACAGATGGAATTTTAAGGCGTCAGGACTGTACGTGCTTGGTTTATGGGAAAACAAAGTTCTCAGTGTGGATATGTGCTACCACACAGGCCTATTAACCATTTTTATGAATATAAATGTGCATGTTCACAGATGGCTTCTCTCTATTGTGACATTTATCTTTTACAGTGAGAGGTGTAACTCACAAATGAGCTATTTAAGTCAGCTCACGAGCAAAGGTAAGTGTCACAACAGCAATGAGCTGATATATATTCTATTGTGCTCTATAAATGCACACAGCAACCTTTATAGAATTCACTAGGACTGGAACTGTTTTACACATCAGTTACATAAAACTGCATGTGCATTTAAAGAGTGGCACTAAGAAAGCTCTGAACAAATGTTACAATATAACTTGTGACTTTATTTTGCAAGGTAATATCAATAAAGTTATTTCATCTTGTTTAATATTTACATTTTATATGGTACTATAATATGTATTTATAGTCTACTTGTGCTCTAACAACACTATAATATTCATGTTCTTTCATCTCATTCATATACACAGTGCTACCTACCAGACTCTTCAGCTAGTCCTGCACCATGCAAAAATATAATTGTGACCAGGCCCAGCCTTTGGGCAAGGTGAGCGAGGCAGTTGCCTTGGGCCCCATGCATTCAGGGCCCTGCACTTGCCAGCTCCCAGCCCTGCCCACCCAGCCATGCGGCTCAGCGTGCTGCCTTGCGCCCTGCACACTCTTTGGCCACGCCTGATTGTAACATTGCTATTCTGCCTTGTTTCTCAAGTCTCCTTTTTTACTCATCATGCTTGCTTCTTATTTGAGTGCTTTCATTATAAAACTCTCACTATTCCATTTCATGCTGGCATCCAATTCTCTCCATTTATTTCCCCCCAACTTTCCCTTTTGCTCAGTTCATTCTTCTTCTAGCCAAGGTTCATTTTTCTACCCCCATTCTCTAATATCTCCTCTACTGTCACATCTTCTGAAATAATTTCCCTGTGGTGTTTTAATAATATTTAACCCATAGACAGCAGTTTTCATCAATTCATTCCACGATGGTTTACAAAGGATATTCTACAGCATGATCACTATTTTACAAATAAGGAAAGAGAGGCAAAGGAAAGTGAAGCCACTTGTGCAGCATAATTGGCAGACCCAAGAGCAGAATGCCTCTCTCCTAACACCTAGTTCAGTGCCCTACCTATTGAACTATGCTGCTTCTGTCTGTTATTCCACCCCATTATTTTTTCTAGTCTATAGTAATTTGAAAATCCACCTTCAGATTTCTTGCTCTCTCTCCTACAGATATAGCTTCTCTACCTCAGGAAAACCTACTGTTTGTGTTGAAGGTGATAATTAAATTAAATGGAAGGATAAACAAAAATAAATCTGAGACTAGGGTTTTTGATTTCAAAAGGGCTAACTTTAATAAATTAAGGAAATTAGTTAGGGAAGTTGATTGGACTAAAGAAATTATGGATCTTGAGGTGGAGGAGGCCTGGGATTATTTTAAGTTAAAGTTGCAGAAGCTGTCAGAAGCCTGTATCCCAAGAAAAGGGAAAAAAATTAAAGGCAGGTGTGTTAGACCAAGCTGGATGAGCAAGCATCTCAGAGAGGTGATTAAGAAAAAGCAGAAAGCATATAAAGAGTGGAAATTGGGAGGGATCAGTAAAGAAAGCTACCTTATTGAGGTTAGAGCATGTAGGGACAAAGTGAGAGAGGCTAAAAGTCAGGTAGAGTTGGACCTTGCAAAGGGAATTAAAACCAATAGTAAAAGGTTGTATAGCCATATAAATAGGAAAAAAAAACAAAAAAGAAGAAGTAGGACCGCTAATTACTAAGGATGGAGTGGAGGTTAAGGATAATCTAGGAATGGCCCAATATCTAAACAAATACTTTGCTTCAGTCTTTAATGAGGCTAATGAAGAGCTTAGGGATAATGGTAACATAACAAATGGGACTAAGGATATGGAGGTAGATATTACCATATCTGAGGTAAAAGCCAAACTTGAATAGCTTAATGGGAGTAAATTGGGGGGCCCAGATACTCTTCATCCAAGAATATTAAAGGAACTGGCACATGAAATTGCAAGTCCATTAGCAAAAATTTTTAATGAATCTCTAAACTCAGGGGTTGTACCATTTGACTGGAGAATTGCTAATATAGTTCCTATTTTTAAGAAAGGGAAAAAAAGTGACCCGGGTAACTATAGGCCTGTTAGTTTGACATCTGTAGTATGCAAGATCTCGGAAAAAATTTTGAAGGAGAAAGTAGTTAGAGACATTGAGGCTAATGGCAATTGGGACAAATTACAACATGGTTTTACAAAAGGTAGATCGTGCCAAACCAACCTGATCTCCTTTTTTGAGAAAGTAACAGATTTTTTAGATAAAGGAAATGCAGTGGATCTAATCTACCTCGACTTTAGTAAGGCATTTGATACAGTACCACATGGGGAATTATTGGTTAAATTGGAAAAAATAGGGATTAATATGAAAGTTGAGAGGTGGATAAGCAACTGGTTAAAGGGGAGACTACAGCGGGTCATACTGAAAGGTGAACTGTCAGGTTGGAGGAAGGTTACTAGCGGAGTTCCTCAGGGATCAGTTTTGGGGCCAATTTTATTTAATCTTTTTATTGCTGACCTTGGCACCAAAAGTGGAAGTGTTCTGATAAAATTTGCGGATGATACAAAGTTGGGAGGTATTGCCAATTCAGAAAAGGATCCGGATATCATACAGGAAGATCTGGATGACCTTGTAAATTGGAGTGATAGCAATAGGATGAAATTTAATAGTGAGAAGTGTAAGGTTATGCATTTAGGGATTAATAACAAGAATTTTAGTTATAAGCTGGGGACACATCAGTTGGAAGTAACGGAGGAGGAGAAGGACCTCGGAGTCCTGGTTGATTATAGGATGACTATGAGCTGCCATTGTGACATGGCCATGAAAAAGGCTAATACGGTCTTGGGATGTATTAGGCGAGGTATTTCCAGTAGGGATAAGGAGGTGTTAGTGCCATTATACAAGGCATTGGTGAGACCCCATTTGGAATACTGTGTGCAGTTCTGGTCTCCCATGTTTAAGAAGGATGAATTCAAACTAGAACAGGTACAAAGAAGAGCCACTAGGATGATCCGAGGAATGGAAACCCTGTCTTATGAAAGGAGACTCAAGGAGCTTGGCTTGTTTACCTTAACCAAAAGAAGGCTGAGGGGGGACATGATTGCATTCTTTAAATATGTTAGAGGGATAAATACCAGGGAGGAAGAGGAATTATTTAAGCTTAATACCAATGTGGACACAAGAACAAATGGATATAAGCTGGCTAGTAGGAAGTTTAGACTTGAGATTAGACGAAGGTTTCTAATCATTAGAGGAGTGAGGTTCTGGAACGGCCTTCCAAGGGAAGTAGTGGGGGCAAAAGATCTATCTGGCTTCAAGATTAAACTAGATGGATTTATGAAGGGGATGGTTTGATGAGATAACATGATCTTGGTAACTAATTGACCATTCATTATCAGTGGTAAATAGGTCAATGGAGGGATGATAGGAATTACTATAGAGAACTTTCTGGGTGTCTGGCTGGTGAGTCTTGCCCACATGCTCAGGGTTTAGCTGATCGCCATATTTGGAATTTTCCTCCAGGGTAGATTGGCAGAGGCCCTGGAGGTTTTTCGCCTTCCTCTGTAGCATGGGGTACAGATCACAGCTGGAGGATTCTCTGCATCTTGGGGTCTTTGAACCATTGTTTCAAGGACTTCAATATCTGAGATATAGGTGAGAGGATTATTCTAGGAGTGGGTGGGTGAGATTCTGTGGCCTGCATTGTGCAGGGGGTCAGACTAGATGATCATAATGGTCCCTTCTGACCTTAAAGTCTATGAGTCTATGAGTCTATAATCATAATCATTTACACTATAGTAGTGCATGTAGTACCTTCTTACTGTTGAGCAAACCAGGCTTAAGAAAATCCCTCTACTTGGAAAGAAACTGTATTCAGAAGTGAGTTTACAAAACTTCCCACTACCCTCTAGCTGTACTCTGCCACTAAACCTGTCCTTTGTACTGTCATTGTTTCTATTACATCTTTCTCCACAAGAAAAATGTGGAGAGATTGGAGAAGGTCTAGAGAAGAGCAACAAAAATGATTAAAGGTCTAGAAAACATGAGCTATGAGGGAAGACTAAAAGAACTGGGCTTGTTTAGTTTAGAAAAAGAAGACTAAGAGAAGACATGATAGCGGTTTTCAAGTATCTAAAAGGGTATTATAAGGAGGAAGGAGAAAAATTGTTCTCCTTGGCCTCTGAGGATAGGACAAGAAGCAATGGGCTTAATTTGCAGCAAGGGAGGTTTAGGTTGGACATCAGGAAAAACTTCCTGCCTGTCAGGGTGGTTAAACACTGGAATAAATTGCCTACGGGGGTTGTGGAATCTCCATCACTGGAGATATTTAAGAGCAGGTTAGACGGACACCTGTCAGGGATGATCTAGACAGTGCTTGGTCTTGTCATGAGGGCAGGGGATGGACTCGATGACTTCTTGAAGTCCCTTCCAGTTCTAGTGTTCTCTGATTCTATGATTACGTAGTATGCAGTGCCTCCCAGGAAAACCAAATAACTGAATCTACAACGGCACAGGATGTGTGGTCTCTCCACACTCTCTGGGGGTGTTTCTTTAAAGCACATGCATAAGAGGGTACCTCTAAGGATCAAGGCCTCATTATACAAACATTAAGCTGGACAATTCATGTACGGCTACACTGTGTTTTATTTTTCAGAAGAGGTATGCAAATAGCGTTCACATTTTTTTTCCTGGAAGAGGCTTTTCTTCCTCGTAAAACGAGGTTTACAGGAACTTTCAAAAGAGGGTTTTTTTTCCTGAGATTTGTCCCCGTGTAAATGGGGCCAAATGGCGGAAAAGCTTCTTCCAGAAAAAAAAAAGTGGAAGAAGGTATGCAAATGCGAGCGCTATTTGCATACCTCTTCCGAAAAATATGAGTGTAGCCATACCCTTCCTGTCCCAAAGAACTAAAAATTTAATGTCAAGACATAGCAAAAAAGATGAGATGTATAGAAGGAGAAGATGATGGAGTAACAGACTTCAGACAGGAGGACTTTCTAAAAGATTTACAAGAGCTCAGACATTAGGGCTATGTCTAGACTGGCATGAATTTGCGCAAATGCTTTTAACAGAAAAGTTTTCCGTTAAAAGTATTTGCGCAAGAGAGCGTCTAGATTGGCATGGACGCTTTTGCGGAAAAGCACTTTTTGCGCAAAAGCGTCCGTAGCCAATCTAGACACACTTTTGCGCAAGAAAGCCCCGATCGCCATTTTAGCCATCGGGGCTTTTTTGCACAAAACAAAACTGAGCTGTCTACACTGGCCCTTTCGCGCAAAAGGTTTTGCGCAAAAGGACTTTTGCCCGAACGGGAGCGTCAAAGTATTTGCGCAAGAAGCACTGATTTCTTACATTAGAACGTCAGTGCTCTTGCGCAAATTCAAGCGGCCAGTGTAGACAGCTGGCAAGTTTTTGCGCAAAAGCAGCTGCTTTTGCGGAAAAACTGGCCAGTCTAGACACAGCCTAGGAGCTTGAGGCAGGAATAACTGGGTGAGGTTCTAAAAAAACAACAATGGTCCTGTAGCACCTTAGAGATTAACAAAAATATACAAACAGTATCATGAGCTTTCATAGACACAACCTACTTCTTCAGAGGAGGGTCTATGTGGCCTGTGATATGTAGGAGGTCAGATTAGATGACGATGATGGTCCCTTCAGGCTTTAAAAAAACTGAATTTGTGAAATAAGAAATGTTTTACAGTAAGCAGTAATCATATTTATTATTGACTGTTTACTGCTGTGACCCTTCCTTTGTGCTTTGGAGAAAAAGTATCACACACATAAATAAAATGAAATGTACACATAACTTGTGCATATGGAGGCAGATTTATTTCCCCCAGAACTTAAGCTCTTTGAGTACCTTATTTTAGCACATTAGTTTCAAGGATAGGCTTTAGTTTGTGGTAACTTACCAAAGGGGACAATATATCTATCTCCGGTCCTTGATAAGGGAAATATGTGAAAACCTGACTTGTACAAGTACAGTGCAGAGGGAAATATTTTTCCTGAGAAAAGTAAGTACTGAAGCTCCGAGAGGAGGCACCATCTATTTAATTACTTTTGCAATTCCCCAGGAAAATTCTAGGAAAGTTCCTGGACTTACACAGGAAAAGAATAACAATAAATGTCCATTCCTTGTTCCTCATCAGCCATGATTACTAGATCTATGCACACCCTTCATCAGAAAGACATGGAGAAAAAAATTCTTGCAACTATCAAACTTCCTGAATCACTCAGCAGAATGAGAGACTTTACCGCTAGAATACCTGTAATCTTCCTGCATATTCAGTGATATACTAGAGAAGCCACTGACATACTTTCATCAAATCTGACTAGTCTAAATCAATGCGAACTTCATGCCTATTTGGCTACATGAGATACTGGTATGTTCATGCACAGGGAATACTCTAAAATTGTTTACCACATGGAGCTTTTGGTCACCCAGGTGTTGGGTGAAATGAGACATGGATTAACCAGATCTGACTGTATTTAATTTACTACACAAACAGCACGGTTGAATCTGTGGCAAATCCTCTGCGTGAAGGGGAGAATGAAGACACCAGTTCCTTCACATCAGGGAGAGCAAAGGCTGACACATTTTAACTATGCTTTGGCACAACTATGTTTTTAAAGGACTCGGTTGTAAAGGCATTGTTCATCAGTTTTTCTATAATAACTGTTTTAGTGAACATCATTGGAACCTTGAATCTGAAATGCCTTGCTGGTTTTATCCCACTCCTCTTTAATCAAATAAGATGGGTTGTAATTTGGAAAATACAGTGTCCCTACATGGGTCAACAGTAGCAAGGATTGAATCCAGGACTTGTGTGTTTTAAAGAATAAGCCTCTATTACATGAGCTAAAATAGATGATGTGGTTAGTCAAGACTTTACCAGGCTCATCCACTAAAGGGGAACAGAGCACCTCACTGGAGGGTTTGCAGGTTATGCCTGAAGCTTTCCTAGCTGTAAAATGTGGATAATAATATTTACCTGCTTTGTAATGCACTTTGAGATCTGCTGACAAAAAGTGCTATATAAGCTAGGCATTATTTTTATTATAAGGTTGCCCAAATGCTGTTTTAATGGCTTTTGTTTACTTTTTAGAACAGAGGAAGAAGTTGCCCTTTAAGAACAGGCATTAGAACTACTTAAGCCCACTTCAGCCTTAATGCATAGGCCTTCTCTGGCCATCTACACAGAGCTGAGTTTTGGACAAAGAATGCTGAAGCACACCTTGGCTACGTCTACACTGCACTGTATACTGGGGGTGGAGTGTTGCTGCCCTTGAGCGCATGTTCTCCCCATGCTCCAGGCCTGGGGAGGCTGGAGCTATGTGCCACCCACCCTCCCCATGCTCCGGGACCAGGGAGGCTGGGGCTGCCATTGCCCACCTTTCCTGTGCTCTGGAGTGGGGAGGCTGGGGCTGTGTGCTGCCCTCCTTCCCTGTGTCGTAGGGCCAGGGAGGCTCAGGCTGGTGCCACCTGGCGAAGCTGGGACTGTATGCCGCCTTCCCTGCCCATACTCCAGGTTGGGAGGGTGCGCAGGGCCAGCCCACAACATTTTGGCACCTGAGGCAGGGAGCTCAAATGATGCCCCCCCTGCCCCCTTGCTTGGGCCAAAACTTTGAAAGGTCTCAATTCTGCCTTCTTCCTGTTCTGCTCCTCTCATGGTATTGCAGACAGAATACATATGCACCAGCAGCAGACACAATTTTCTACACTCTGTGTCCTAGTGGCGCCCCCCACACAGTCTGGCACCTGAGGCAGCCGCCTCAGTTCGCCTCAAGGTAAGGCCAGCCCTGAGGGTGGGGTTGCATGCCCTTCTCCTTTCCTATTCTCTGGGGCTGGTGAGGCTGGGGCCATGCGCTGCTCCACCTTCCTGTGATGGGGCTAGGCCTGGGCAGAAGAGGCAAGGCTGGGGGCATGGGGTGGAGGGCTTGCCTCCCCCAGCTTTACCTTCCCCCCATCACCAATGAGATACTGCATTTTTAAAAAGCAAAGCCACGTTCCCCTACTCTCACAGTTCCGTTGAGCAGCTGGTGGCAGAGTACAGAAAAACCATGTGGCAGGACTGTGTCCCAAGCACATTTTTTTCAACTGTACTTCAAGAGACACAACCCAGGGCAGCACAGCACAGAGTTCAGGATTGGCAGGACAGACCTTCAGGTCCTAATTCAGCAAAAGATTAATACATGTGCCCAAGCCCAGCCATATCCAACAAAGCACTCAAGCACATGCTTCACTTTATGCACTTGCTCCAGCCTCCTTAAAGGGTTTTAAAAACATGCCTAAAGTGAAGCATGTGCTTAGAGCTGGATTCTGAATCAGGGCCCAAGCCCCAACTACACATGTTTGGCAACCCCTAAGTAGAGGGTTAGCTACTGCTGCATGTCACAGGCTCTAGGCTCTGTGCTCACATTCCCTTGAAAAAGGCTGTTTACATGGGCTTTGTGCTCAGGCCCTGGATTTGTCCTGAGGGGAGTAGAACAGAAGCAAGCTTTCAATTTGATCCTGGACTGAGAGCAGGATTTTGTTTTATATTATAAGGCCTATTTTCAGGGTGCTGTGTTTCTTCCTGCATCCGCAAATGAAATCACTAACACCTAAATCAGCACAGCCAGATGTAGTCCTGTGTTCCTCATATAGCATTAGAAAGAAGCTCATGGGAATGAGCGCCATTGTTGACAGTGCAGTGGAAAAAGCAAAAGGAGGAATTGATTTTATTTTGTACATTAACCTGATATCTGAGTCCCTCCAAACCTTTACTATATTTATCCTCGCAACTAGGGAAGTTTGGTCCTTCGCACAGAGAGAAACATCTTTAAAAGAGGAGAATACCACTCTAAAACCTGACAAACTGATAGGAAACCCCCTTTTTATTTTTGAATGACTCAGTTTTAGGTTGATGGTATCTCCTTTATACCATAGGCCATATTTTCAATAGAGCTCAGCACTCAGACCTGCACAAAAATAATAGGCCAGAGTTTCGAAAAAGATCAGATCCTCAATGGGGTGAACGCTTTTTGACAAACTGCCTGTAAGTGTTACAATGAGAGATAATGGGTGCTGAGCCCTTTTGAAAAATCTGTCACCAAAAGTGACTGCTGAGCACTTGAAAATCTGGCCCAAATTCTTCTGAAGCTCTGTCCCCACTGGTGTGCAAACCTAGATGAAAAGACAACGGAATTCGGTTGCAATAGCACTTACTTCGTTATAGCACTTATTGTGATGGAACAGTCTATTGGGACTTTTATATTAAGTTGATTTCATTTTCACTGTCTGATAACTTTTTAACTAGATTGTGCCCATATATTAAGCACCCATTTAAACCAAGGAACAAACATTTCAGATGGGAATCCTGCCAAACATTTTTGCAAGTAAACATTTCCATCAAAAACATAAAAATCTTATTTTATAAAGGAAACTCAGCTTTAATGCATTACAAATCAATATTTCCCCTCTCTGCCTCCACATTTACCATCTTCGCACTTATTAAGCCAATTGTTTCACAAAGCACAGATGTATAACAATTATTTCAGTTTCCTGAAAAACTCAGCTAGAAACAAATCCAATCAAATGGAATAAATTCTTGCTGGAGAGAGCTTGCTGTCTCTATGGTAGTTTGTAGAGCCTTAGGGACAGGTTCTGTTCCTGAGTGTTCAACTTCTAATATCATTAGAGTGACTGCATTTACATCAGTGTAACTGAATGCAGAATTTAGCCCTGAAGCACCTCACTTTCTTCTGATAACAGTTTTGCATTGGTGCAAATCCATCACCTTCACTTAAGTCACTACTGATTCACACTAGCATAGGAAATGAATCTGGCCTATAGAATCTAATCCCAGTCTACTTTTTCCTACATTTATTTAAAGTCCTGTAAACCGTTGTCAACCTTAGAATATAAGAGCTTTGTTTAAGCTGAGAAGCTTGTCTCTCACCAACAAAAGTTGGTCCAGTAAAAGATATTATCTCACTCACCTTGTTGTCTCTAATATCCTGGCACCAAAACAGCTACAACACTTTATACAGGCTTTCTTGAGGTATTGGTGGTGTTTCTGGGGTTTAGCCAAATAGAGAACACCAGAAAAACAGTCTTTTTTATGGCTATTTAGCAAGTCAGCTTCTGCTGACACATGGAAGTGCAGATTCCCAGAGAAAAATTAAAGCACGGGAATATAGCGAAAAGTTAAGAAAACTTTTTCAAACTGCTAACGATGTTTGGTTAAATTTAGGATTTAAAATCATAGTTCGCCAAACCCTAAGTTCCATGCACAGCAATTTTGCTTTATATCCAATCATTTGTTACAAGCACAATAATTCCTCATGTAAAATTCCTTGTGTGTGAAAGTGAGAAACATAAATGTGGTAAGAGTTTGCATTAAATTAAATTCCACGTTTGCTCTAACCTAGTAAATGCTGGAAATACATGTTCTCTGCAAAACTATGTTCCCAAATAGGATTAACTATTATATTTGATAGAAGGAGTCATTACATTTCTATTTAAAAAGTACTTATTTAACAAATTTGATGCACTGATCATGGACATTTTTTTTTTGCTTACAAATGCCAATTTAAGCACAAGTATGGAAACAGTTCTGAACATTCATAATTAAAAAAAACCTGCAACACTATGCTACATAGTTTCATTATTACAGTCTCCTCTTTTAATGAAGACATAGCACACCACTTTGTGGCCTAATTTAAACGATAGATCAAAACTATATGAAATTCTCTAATACCAGAAGGGGAAGAGAAATTGCTATATACGTGACTTACAGTGTACATTATTGTTTTAGGTTATGAAAATAGCATCAGAGCACAAGGGGCAAATGATTGGTAGGATGTGTTTAATCTGGCAGCAAATTCCTGATTCTCAGAAACCCAAATAGTATTAAAGCTATTTTGTCCCTACCAGTAATAGCTAAAACTTCTGTTAAAGCTAAATCCTTCCAGCTTGTTTGTTCAAATGTTACATATCACTTTAGAAGCTGGAAATAATTACCAGTGGGGTGTTCATCTGCAATTTTTCTATCAGAGTTAATTGCATTTCCAGCATTTTAGGTTGCTACTATTGTTTTCCTTACTACTAGTCTGCCAAGCTCTCTCTCCGTTAAACAGTGAATATACACAGGGCTCTATTTTACTCTCATTTACACCCATGTAATTCCCATTGCAATCAATAAATATAACAGAGGGTGGAATTGAACTCTCAGACTTTGGAAGGATTTGCTGGCCAGTGATGAAGGATGCCAATTATAGCATGTCATTCGTTCAATAAATGAAGCACTTATGGCCAAGAATGAATGATTTTCACTTACATCAGTGTAACTCCTGATTAGCATAATATGCCAGATTCAGACTGGTGTGATAGAGAGGAACAGGTCTTACTGTATTGCACTTGGTTTTGACGTTAAGCAAACTGTCACTGAAATCCTGGAAACTGTTTTAACAGTAATACAGGCTTCAGAGTTTGGTTAACAAATATGTCTCTAGCTGAGCAGTATGGTAAGGCTCCTTTTATATGAGTGAGTGCAGATAGCCAAATGCCCAAGCGTCCCACAAAGTGACAAAGACGATTGTTTACTGTGACATGAAAACAGCAGGAGTAAGGAAGGGAGAATCTTTCCTAGACCAATAGCATGCTACTGGAAAAGACAGAGTACCTGGAATATGCTAACTAAATGACATCACCTTCTAATGACAGGGCTACAGAAAGTTGCTCTCATACCCCATCAATTTCCTTGCTGAGAGAATAGAGGTGGATTTATTACATGTTTGAAGATATACATCAAATTAAAGCCCATTACCACAAGAAACCCAGGACACAAAAACTGCTCAATTAGTTCGGAACTAATAATTACTGGGGCTGGTTCAAAGACCATTGAACTCAATGATCATTTGTCCATTGACTTCAATGGGCTTTGGATCAGGTTCATTAACTATATCTAGTAACATGTTTTTCACCTAGTAAATTTAAAATATATTTTATTTTACATTCCACTGTCCCATTCTCCCCACACCCAGGTTCAAATGGACTTTCTGCCACAAGGAGCCTGCAGCTTGGGTTCACAATAATACAGAAGGCCAAAAAAAAACCCCATACATGATAATGTAAAAAATAGAAGTGTTCATTAGCTACAGTTCTTATGTTGCCAGAAAGTTGACAAAGAAGTCTTCTGGTGCCAAAAAGATGGACATTCCTGCAACACACAGTATGGAGCCAGGGTACATATGCCCCTTATTTTCTTATTTACCTTTTACCTTACCGTTGTCATTAATGTTCTGTGTGGGGTCGCTGTGAATCTGCCCAGAAGGTGTATAATGAAGAGAGCAATGACATTAGAGGTAATGTAGATAAGTCACCTGTGATAGCTCATATGAATGTAAAGGGGTGTTCTCCATCTGCTTTTCAGTTCATCAGGGCAGAGAATGTCAAGAAAATTATGTGGTGTAATGACAGAGAGAGGGGGGGAAAAGCTTTTAACTACAAAGGAGTGTTTTTCCACTTACCATCCAAAGACCAGTGGACCGAAAGCAAGAACATTTTTTTCTTCAGCATAAAACGGGTGGTTTGTGAAAGATGTCTTCATATGACTTTAGGGCTACGTCTATACTACGCTGTTTTGCACAAGAAATATGCAAATAAGGCAAAGTGTGGAATATTGCTGCGCCTCGTTTGCATAATTAATGAGGCTCCGTTTTTGCACAAGAGGCTTTTGCGCAAAAAGGAGCCATCTACACTGCACCTTTTTGCGCAAAAACCCCCTCTTGCGCAAGAGCCGTTCTTCTGATTTTTTTCAGGAAGAACAGCTCTGGTGTAAGGGGGTTTTTGCACAAAAAGGAGCCGTGTAGATGGCTCCTTTTTGTGCAAAAGCCTCTTGAGCAAAAAGCGGCTGCTCATTAATTATGCAAAGAGGCACAGCATATTTGCATATTTCTTGTGCAAAACAGCACAGTGTAGACGTAGCCTAGGGGTATGTCTACACTACAGCGCTATTTCAAATTAACTTAATTAGAAATAGTTAATTCGAATTAAGCTAATTAAGCTATACACAAAAACTATTTCAAAATAGCGTTTTGCTATTTTGAAATAGCACGTCCACACTGAGAGGACCCTGAACCGAAGTTAAGGCTGGCCAGAACCGGTGCCGGCAGGGCATCAGGTTAGAACTTAGTGTGTGGGGCTGCTGCCTGAGGCTAACTGAGCTCCGTGCTTAAAGGGACCCTACCCCCACCCCGGACAGACAGTTCTCAGGGTTTCCCGCTTGCTTGTCTACCTCAATGAGGGACAGCAAAGCAGTCCTGTCTTGGAGTGCCCTGAGTGCCCGAACTCGGGACACCACAGCACTTGGCCACATGGAGCCAGAGCTGGCCCTGGGCACGTCGGTGCGTCTCGTGGGGTCGTTGCCATCAGCCCGGCTGCGCTTGCTGCAGGCTGCCATCTGGGGGGTCCATCGAGAGGCTGTCAGGATCCAGGAGGCCCTGAGAGAGAGCGTCTACCCCAAGGAACCCTCAGAGCCTCCCCGGACCTCCCCACCGGGGGCTCATGCCCCATTCCTCCCTCACGTCCTTCCACTTACCCCTCCCTAGCCCTCCTTCCTGATGTCAAACAAAAGACACGTATGTTCAAAAATAGAAACTGGGTTTATTGAACAAAACGGGGGGGGGATGAACCTCTGGGTAGACTGGGAAAAGGAGGTGGGAGAGGGGAAGAGAAAGGGTGGGAGATGGGAGGGGGAAACCTGGGAGGAGGGAGCTGGAAGGGGGAAGCAAGGGGAAGAAGAGGGAGGGGAAGCTCAGGGTTGGGGGTCTTGCTGGACCAACTTGACTTTCATGCTAACCTGCTCCTGGGTTCGCATGTGGCCTTTGGTGGCCTGGCTGGCAGCTATCCTGCCATAGACGGCCGCGTTCCTCCATCTAGTGCGGAGATCATGGATGTTGGGGGCATCCCCCCCAACCCTAAATAAGGTTCATGATCTCCACCCTGGACTAGGAAGGCGCCCGCCTTCTCCAGCCCCTGTCAGGCTCCTGGGAGCTGGCCGACTGCTCCTGGGGAGTGGTGGAGGGCTGGCTGCCAGTGGCTTGCTGGCTCATGTTTTGGGACCACTTGGTCAGGGGCCCCGGTGGCCACTGCTGGCTCTGGGCTGGCAGGCTTGGAGCTGGCACAGGCACTGTGGCCAGGGTCTACTCCTTTAATGGCTCCGGGGCTGGGGGAGAGGAGAGTAAGTTTTCCTGGCTGTGCCCAGAGTGTCCACCAGGGCTCCCTGGGAAGGGCTGGAGGCCCCCTATTTCGAATTAAGTGTTACACAGCACTTAATTCGAAATAACTATTTCTACTCCTCATAGAATGAGGTTTACCAAATTCGAATTAAGGGCTCCGCTATTTCGAATTAAATTCGAAATAGCAGTTTGCATGTATACATGCTATTAAAGTTAATTTGAAATAACGGCTGTTATTTCAAATTAACTTTTCAAATTATGTAAGAATAGCAGGTAAACATTCTCCTGGGGTATGTCTACACTGCAAAGACCAATTACTCCCTTATGGAAATCACATTCCTCAGATTTTTATGGAGGCGATTAATCATTAAGGATACATCTACACTGCGGAGCTATTTTGGGATACCGGACGTATCCTGAAGTAGCTATTCCACATCTTTAAAGCAGTCCATTAGTTTGAAATAGATTGTGAAATAACGGGCACACTATTCTGGCATCCCTATAACACTTGGTCCACAAGAGTTTGGGGACGTTTTGGAATAGCGCTTTATTTTGAAATTACCTCGAAATAACCTCAGAATTGCATAGCTTATTTTGAGGTAAGGGTGCAGTGTGGATACACCCCAAAATTCTTACATCCTACATTCCTCCTATTTGTGAATCTACAAATTCAAATAATGAGTAACAAAATCAGGCTAGCTGGGGATAAATGCAGAGAGGACAAATCCTTATTTGTACTTCTGTGGAGCTACCTTTTAAGGTTTTTTTTTTTATTGTTCAGCTAACTTGCTTTTTTTTTTGATTGTCGAAGTATTAGTAACATTAGCTTTTATGATAGCTATATATTCCATTTTATAGCACTTTTCTTCTGAAAGGATCCCAATGTTTTGCTATTTTAATCTCTGATCCTGTACAGATTTTTGCATTGCTTAACACTAAGTATAGTCTCATCATGGACATCACAGTGGAGTTCTCCCACTAGTAAAATGGAGCTGCATCTGGAAAGGAAGGCAGCACAGGTGTAACAGTCCACTACACAGCAGATTAGGAAAGGAAGAGAAAAGTAATTGATCTGATTGAAATATGAAAGGGAAAATTAGGCAAGCAGAATGCAATTAAAATCAAGTTGGAATCTGGCCAAAACATGAGTCGTAACATTCCTATTCATGGAAAGCGATATGGAATCATTAATGACCTCAAGTGGTTAGGATTTTGGTTTGACATTTTAGCTAAAACATGAGCATTTCCAGAAACACTGTGGCCCACAACAGTTGTTTGACAGGGTCATGACTCCAATGCCAGAATCATCTGTGTATCTCTCACTTACTTCCCTGTTGTTGCAGGGTTTGGGGCACTGACGCCCCTTGGTCCCTCCTATTCTCTGCCTGTGGCTCATAACAAGGGCATCACAGCTTTTCCAAAAGTGGGGGAGCTGGGACCCCCAAGGCCTCTCCCTTACCCCCAGTGCCCACTCCTGCCCTACCCCTTCTCCTGACGCCATCCTTTTCCCCCCCGAGGTCCTGCACCAACCAAACTAGAAGCCAGAAAGTAGACAGGAAATTCAGCTCCCCACCAAACAAAACCTCCCTGACCATGTCTCCATCTCCAGATCCTCTACCCAGGGTAGGTGGAGAGTCTCCAGCTCCCCACAGCTGCCTGTATGGCTCTTACAATGGCTGTGCTGCATCTCCAAGTCCACCCTGCCCCAGCCTCACTGGAGCCAAGTTGGGGACAGAGCCATGGAAAGTCATGAACCCTCCACCTGCTCTGGGGGAGTGAGGAAATGGGTCAGGGGCTCCTCTTGGTCTCCCTCACCCTCCACCACAAACTGGTAGCAGGTTCCTATGGCTCACACAACTGCCCCGGAGTTACTGGCTGGGCTTCACCATCTGCAGGCCTTGCCAGGGCTGGGGCCTTGATGGGAGCAGAAGGGGAAGGAGGTGGGGTCTGCTGTGATGACAAGTGAACAGGATAGGTCCATTCACTTTCAAAAAGTGGGAGGGTCCTGACCCCCTGGACACCTGTATTTTGGCACCTGGGTCTCATAATAGTTTAGCCTGCTCACGGCTATGACATTTTGATCTAATTTCAGTTGTCTAGTTTTGTGCATGGATGCTGGGTGGTGATGATAGCCAGGGATATACAGGAGGTGAGACTAGATAATCTGTTAGGGTATGTCTGCACTACCACCCTAGTTCGAACTAGGGTGGTTAATGTAGGCATTCGAAGTTGCAAATGAAGCCCGGGATTTAAATATCCCGGGCTTCATTTGCATCTCGCCGAGCGGGTGCCATTTTTAAATCCCCTTAGGTCGAACTCCGTGCCCGCGGCTACACGCGGCACGGAGTAGGTAGTTCGAATTAGGATCTCTAATTCGAACTACTGTTACTCCTCGTGGAACGAGGTGTACCGGTAGTTCGAATTAGAGATCCTAATTCGAACTACCTACTCCGTGCCGCGTGTAGCCGCGGGCACGGAGTTCGACCTAAGGGGATTTAAAAATGGCGCCCGCCCGGCAAGATGCAAATGAAGCCCGGGATATTTAAATACCAGACTTCATTTGCAACTTCGAATGCCTACATTAACCACCCTAGTTCGAACTAGGGTGGTAGTGTAGACATACCCTTAGTTCCTTCTGACCTTAAGCTTTATGTGTCTGTGCCCAGTGTTGCTCTGGTCCTTAACTCAAAAATGTTTATTTTTCTTCCTTTGAATCAGTGATCTGGCATGGGGCTGGGGATGAGGGGTTCTTATGTAGACTGCTCCAGGGAGAAAGGACTATTTCAGCCCTTTCTCACCACATCAGCTTGGGGCCAGGTGGGAAGCACTTCTCCATGGCTACTGCAGCTCCAGCAGACACAGCCAGGGGAGGGGTGAATGTTCCCCAGCTGGGGCAGGTCCAGGTTCGTCTGCCCCCTGCGCTCCCCTGCCAGAGTGAGGAATAAAGCAAACTGTGCACTTTCCCCTCACTCTCTGATGAAGGGAAACAACCAGCAATGTTCCCGTATGAATTAGGGGGTGGGAGGCCAAGGGCTGGGGCAGGGGAGGAGTGCCCTCAGGCAGCCCCTTTCACCTGCCTGATTACACTGTTTCTTTTCTGTTTGTTTTTATGAGAGGCAATCCCATTCCAGGCACATCCCACTTGGCTTGGCACAACTTAACAGTTACCTTGTTTTAAGTTATGATAAAAGGAAGCTGTGTCCGAAATTTGGTGGTCCTAGCTCTTACCGTTTAGGATGAGCTCTTGAACAGACAGATGGAGTCACACACAGATGTAGATAGACAAACTCTATCCAATATATAGCACATGCTGTGCTGCAGCATAGATTTAGTTTTATCTTTGAGAAAAATGCCACCAACTGAAACATCAGCTTCGTTTCTGAGCCACTTGGCATTCTCTAAAAGTTTCTTAGTCAAGTGAAGATCCTGACCAACCCTGTATAAAAGGATTACTTATTTCTGACCCATTATATCCAACAGGAAGATATTGACCTACGGCAAAGCACAGAGCACAGCACAAAGTAATCCACTGCAATTTTTGATAGGATAGAAGGTGTCTGTAATAATTCAAATGAATGGATAAGTTTGTGCATATCAGTTAGTTGGGATATTAATGATCACACACAGAACTCATTTACTGAGGCAGACTTTAGCAATGTGAACAATAAAATGCATTAATCACCCACCAAATGTAAAGGCCATTTGAATTGCACCAAGGTAGTTCCACTTATCCACAGTCTGAGAATTCGTAAGTAAAATGGCGCCAGATCATACTCTCAATTATTAAGCAGCATTGCCCATTAAAAACAGCAAAGCAAACGTCTCTAAAAAAATCAATGGTTCAATATGGGCCGGGATTTTGCTATAGGGATATGTCTACACAAAGTATATTTCAGGATACTTCCATGTCTTGACAGCGCACCTGTTATTTCAAAACAACTTTCAAAATAAAGGGCGCGCTGTTCCGACTTCCCTGTAAATCTCACTCCCCAAGGATTAAGGAATGTTTCAGAATAGTGGTTTATTTAAAAATATACTCAAAATAAACTACACAATTTGCATAGCTTAAATTGCCTAGCCTGTTTCAAGATATGGTGCACTGGAAATACACCCTAACTTGCTCCCAGTGTTACACCTCTCTAAGGTGCGTCTATACTGCACCTTTAGCTTGGAATAAGATACACAATTTGAGCTACGCAAATTGCGTAGCTTATTTTGATCTAATTTTGGAATAGGTTATTTCAAAATTTGGCGCTGTGTCGACCACTGTTCGAAAATGTCTTTTAACCCTCGTAGAATGAGGGTGACAGGGAAATCAGAATAGCAAGCCTGTTATTTCAGAATCTATTTTGAAATAACGGTCTGGTTCAAAAGATGCAGAATAGCTAATTTGGGATACCAGAAGTATCCCAAAATAACACTGCTGTCTAGACGTACCCTCAGTCTCATAGCTCATAGTGACAGATAGTCTTGTTTACCCTGTGTTTCCACTGCCATATCTTTCCTTTGCACCACTGTTGCAGCTGGGGGCCCCTATGTCACCTGTACTTGTTGGTGTCCACCTCTGATGAGCAGTGAATGAAATAACCAGCAAAGAATCTATAGCTCTCTTTTTACTCCCCTGAGGGACAATGTTGGATTCCATCAATAAGACCAATATCACTGGCACAGCACAGACCTGGGAGTGCACCATCATGATCCATCTAGTTTTGATTCCACTCCAGTTTTTCTGTTAGGATTTGAACTTATCCTGAGGTTCCCAGTTTCAATGCACTTTGTAATGCCAGCTAGTTTTATAGCTATGTTTAATGGCTGCATCTACCATTCTAAGGATGTGCTATGAGAGCTGATGATAAAAATAGCTGGACAATGAGGATAAAGCGTGGCATGTTTAACAGACAAGGCTCACCGCACAATGGAATCTACCTTGTCATTCTCAATTCACAGCCTTGCTCTGCCATACCTCAAGAATTTGCATTAAATGGAGCTTAAGCGTAAGAAAAAGTATAAAACTTTTTTTATTTCACTGCCTGTTAGAGATTAAAAATACTTCACTCGTAATTCACAAAGACAATCCAAAACAAAGCAACTGTGCCAGGGGACCGGAGTGGCTCTTTGCCAGCATACACATATAAGCAGGAAAAAAATCAGTATTGGAAAATTTGCTCATTTAAAAACTACCCATGTTTTTGTCTCATGCAAACTGTTGGTGGAGCATTACAAACAATAACATGTACCCACATCCTCACAGTGATATGCCACTGCTTTTAATTGGTGGTTTATTAATATCAATTATGCCCAAATCAAGACATAACGAATACTTTGATAATATAATACCTATCCTAACGAATGCTCTGCATTCAGATGAAAACCTGATCACGTTACTTGTATTAGATGTTAACACTTTTAATACCTGTGCCACTGCTTTAGCCAAGCCTTATCAGTCTACTGTGATTGTGAGGCAAGAGTTAATGTCTATGTTATAAAATGGAACATGCAAAATCATCATCATCAAATTGCATTAAAAGGTTATTGTTCAGATAAAAATTAGCTGGTCATAACTGGTGCAATCCCATTTATGTCAGATTTATTTCAGCGATGTATCAGGCACCACTTATTAAGTGAATCCTTTTCTCTGTCATACTAACCTCGAGGTCATCAAAATGGACAGCTTTTTTTCTTTTTTTTTTTAAGTCTAATCTACTCTTTAGCTATGGAAAGCTGCTGGAACACTGTGGTAATACACCTGCTTTGTTTACATCCTGTTCCCCTACACTTTTCAGCCTAGCTGACCTCTCTTTCAGAATAAGGAGAACCAAAGAAAGAACCAATATTGAGTCTTGATGAGAGAGAGAAAGAGAATGCATAGAGGGTCAGCATGTAACATTCTACATCAGAAATGAAGATACTTCTGAAATATACCTTTCACTGCATGGGAAATCACTTGTTTTAGTGCCAAAATTTGATCTCCCCTTTCTTTTATTTTCAAAACTTATTTACATCAGAAAGAATCATGACAATGTGTTTTATAGAAGGAATATTTTTGCACTAATGGGATGAGCTTCTCCAGCATTTTAAAGTTTCCCACACGAATGATTTTTGTGTGTCCTTCATTTGTAGCTTTGTCAAATATTGCTTCCAAGAGTTGAGTGGTATTTTTGAATTGTATAGTAGCAGCTGCCTAATTAGTTGTCTCTGTAACAGGCAAGGAAACTCTCTACATGTATAGGTGGCAACAGAGTGACAGCTTTCAATTACTTCAAAAAGCTAGATAGACCATAGTTTCAATTTTACATTTCACTCATCCTGACCCAGAAAATGAGATTGATTATAAACATAAGCGACATCAGCCAGTTTTACATTCTCATTATTATATGATATGACTATTCATTTTGGGTTTCTAACATAACATTAAAATGTCTAATTTATCCAAAAAAAATTTTTCACCAAAAACTTTCCCAACCTTCTTTTTCTAAAACAAAGTCAAAATCTAAAGCCTTAAAATACCTTCAAATGTGTGCAACAAGATCTTTTTCACTGATTCAGTGGAAGCAGTCTTGAGAACAAGAAATGTGTTGGAGGTTTCCTTCGTAAAGCAAAAGAGGTGAATCTGAACCTTTTTGCCAAATTTATAAATAAGGGATAAGGAGTAAGGGAAGTCTCCTTCCCCAAGTGCTGTTTCAGAAGTATACACAGTATACCAAAGGAGATGAGTCAGTATAAACTTTTACTTTGGATAATAGGAATACTGTGTGAAAGAAACCGTGAAATTTACAAATGACGATGAAATTTACAAAATTTGATAAATCGAAGGGGAAAAAATCCACATATCACAGCAAACAAACTACTGTGAAATGTCATATGCTTCCAGCCTACTTTCACACACAGCCCAAAGCCCAAAGGTTTCCTTGGTGAGCTCACACAAATATTTCTCCATGAGACTCATAAAAAAATGCTATTAAAAAACCCCTGAGTTTTATAGCTGTCCGTCAGGAGCTTTACAAAAACATCTGCCACCAAGACAAATGCAAACAAAACCTCAACCTGCACAAGAGCCCACGGTGCTTGAGCAATACAAAGGTAAAGTTCAGAACCAGATCGCTGCATAAGGATATCATTCTGAAGATATTCTGTTGTCTCATCAGCTTTTGGAGAATCTGAAAGAGGGAAGGAGGGGAGCTGAGGGGGCATTTTGAAGTGCCAGTTTTTGCTAAGCATTACAGATGCAGCAAAGGGAAAAGAGAAAAAATAAGAGAATGAGGACTGAAGCTCAATAGAGTTCTTTAAAATACTCCCCCACCCCTGCTTGCAACACAGAGTAAAAGGATAGGCACTGTAGGTAGAACCCCCAAAGAGTGGTTTTAAATGCTTTTTAGTCTTCAGCTAGCAAGAGGAAGAAGATCAGAGAGAAGCTCAAAGGAGGAGGAAGTCAGCATGTGAACTGACCACCAAATATGCACTTTTAAGTAGGTATGGCTGGGGACTAAAGTACCTACCTTAGCCTGGAATGCCTGCAGGTATCCCCAAGTAGTCCACTACTTCCTCAGAAGTCTATTCGACTCAAAAGGAAACAGCTTTTTTTTTTAATTGCAATACTTTTGGAATTTGTTCCCCTGGAAAGAAGTGCTTTATACAATTATATTGATTGACTGGGTCTAGAACTGCAATATTGCCTGTAATTACTGCTTTCTGGATCTGTGTATCCAAGTGGAAATGCTCACTAGTTTAGCAGTAGGTCAGATAGTTCACGGACCATCAGACATGTCTAGAAGAGAGATTCCTGATGTGTGCTGAACCAGTTTTGGCTTTCAGACAGGGCCACTGACAATAGGAGACAAATGGGGCATTTGCCCAAAGACATGGGATTTAAAAGGGCCTGGAGCTCTGGGCCACCACTTTTGCAGAGGCTGCAACTCCAGGCAACGCTAAGGGCTGGCTGAAAGAGACTAGCCTCTAGCCCTGCCCCTTCTGCCTGAGGCACTGCCCTTTCCAGGGAGCCCAGAACCAAAGCCCCACCCCCCACCATTGCTCAGGACCCAGCAAAATCTATCGCCAGCCCTGCTTTCAGACACTTTTCTTTTATATTGCAGCTTAAAATTTATTCAAAGGGGAAAACAACGGTGTCAGTAGGAAAAGAAAGTCAAAGGGCAAATTATTGGCTGCCCTCATGGTCAGTATTCCCGGTCTCGCACAGAATATGACTGATGATAGCAGAGTAATTTACATGGAATGGGACAGGTGAGGCTGCATACATAGTCGCACACACAGACTATTAGTGCCTCTATGGTCAATTTGTTTAGCTTACCTAAAGGAACATTGAAAGGTGACTTATTGTGTTGTATACCTTTTAAAGAAAATACCAGGTATGAAGGGGTTCTTCAACTCAGCAGAGAAAGATGTAACAAAAACCATTAGGTTGAAGATAGAGCCCAAGTAATTTAGCTTCAAAATAAGGCAAACACAAAATTAGTAGTGGTGGATTCTCTGTCTTTTGAAGTTTTCAGATCAAGACTTGATTTCTTTCTGGAAAAGATGCTTTAAAAAGGCAAGAAACAGGAGCTAGTGTTGGTTGCCAAGTCTGATAGGAAAACAAAGCTGCACTGACTTTCATATCAAGCCCAAGACAAGCCAGAAGAGAAAGAAGAGAAAACCACTGTTTCAAAGCCCTCCAGAAAGCTTGTGGAAAATACATGTAACAAAATAGAGTTTTAGCATCAAATAGTCTCCTCACATAGCAGAGTCTATTACTCATACTCTAGTTAAAATGCTCACATGAAAGCCCATCAGACGTGGATGGACATCTTCCATGGCCAATTGCAAATTAAGTGTTCCTTCAGAGCTCAGTGTTCCTTCATGGGCCACTCAACTCGAACAGTTCTTTCACAATGTGCTGTCTAAATACCTTGTTGGTGATGCCACAGGAGCAAACATTTGAAATACAGGTACATAGTTAATATTCAAAACCTCAGATACAAAAATGATGCATGCATACAAATAGTGGAATCATATTCAGCAAATTATATTTTTCTATAGACGTTTAACATGGCACACCTTGTACAAGATTTGTTACAATTATATAACAGTGACCTACATGGTTATATTTTAATCATGTAACATCACATGTGCCAAATGTCAGGTTTTGTTTGCAGTCTGACACTGTGTTTGTTTCGGATAAGTTGCTGAAGTTTTCCAAAGGGATTCGCTCACTGCACCAATGCATTTCCTTAGACTGATCATTAAGCCAAAATGTTTCACAGCACATGCAAAGCTGTCATTAAGAATCGGAAAGCCCTTTATGTTATAGGTCAATAAAGCACAAGCATCTGTAAACAAGTTGTAAATAATTATCTTCTTAACTTGTCTTCACAGGGGGGTGCTCACATAGAATCATAGGACTGAAAAGGACCTCAATACGTCATGTAATCCAGTTCCCTGCACTCAAAACAGGACTACATCATAACTACATCATTCCTGACAGGTGTTTGTTTAACCTGTTCTTGAAAAATTCCAGTGACAGAGATTTCACAACCTCCCTAGGCAATCTGTTTCAGTACTTAACTACCCCAACAGTTAGGCAATTAGGAAGTTTTTAATACACTCTCTCTTCCCCCATTCTGAAATACCAAAGATGAAATTGAAGAGGCAACTGTCATCAGGAAAACAGGCACCGAGAATGACAAGGGAGCAGGAATGATCTGACACAGGACCATTGTGAACATCATCTGGGAAGCAGAAAAAATACTTGTAATATTTTCTAAAGGTGTATTTTTATTTGTTTTTATATATTTTTAAGTCAGAAACTGTGTAAAGTTACAGTAACATCACATGCTTTCTAACGACCTGAAATCCCATTGGAAACAATGGAAACTCTCCTTTTAATTTCAGTGGACTTTTGGCTCAAGGCCCTAACTGAGTGCTGGCAGATGAGACTATTTAGATTGAAACCAATTGCTGCTGCTCTTTCCTTATTTTGCTTCCTCAGGTTCATGATGGATTCCTAACTCAACTTCTTGCTGTACTTGAAGCCTTGAATAACACCAAATGCAATATTGAAGATCAGACTAGATAATCAAAGTGGTTCTTTCCGGTCTGAGTATCTCTAAATTGCTTTAATATCTGTTCCATCCACTCTTTTGGGTTCTATATGCTGAATTTCCAGGAAGTTGGGCTCTTTAGCATAGATACTTCCCAATATCCTCTACTATGATCTTATAATGAGAATCTGGGTAAAAGTGTACAATAAACGCAAAGGAACACACTTCAAAATGTCAAAATCACCAAAATGCCTTATTCAATTTCCCAGACAATTACAAGTAACCAAAAGAAATCAGTAATGTAATGGTTTTTAATATGGATACAGAAGAAGATTACTTGTCATCTAAGATTCCTGCTCATGAATTTCATAAGATGTCCAAACTGCAAAAGTGGAATAGTGCAAACAGAAAATATGGACTATACAATGCAGGTGCTGCTTCCATATGGAATAGTATACACTATAGAAGAAATAAGAGATCACTGTAATTTGCCACGCCATAATTTTACCATGGAGTTCTGGAGATGAGTTGACTGAAGTCACAATTCTTCCTACAAGAAGAGCCCTAAAATAGAATTATATTTTCATTTTTTTATTTTACATAATACATGTTTCCATAGTCCTTTACACACCTGCCAATACCTGATGGGCTCAGATACTATGATTCTATGGTTTATGTATGTATATGGATGGGATGTCTGGATACCTACTTTTTGTGCTTCCAGATCATACTTGCTTGCTGCTTTTCTCTCCTCCTTGAACTACACTAGCCCATTGCTGCTTCCTGTTCCCCAAACTTCTTGATATCTTCTACTACAGCCTCCCAGCTCTGGATTAATCACCCCACAGTAGTTTTGCCCATTGTTCCAATAGCTTTTGTTACAACAGCACCACAGTGGCTATTTCATTGAAGGTAGCAGCAGCAAGTGATGGAATATACTTACAAAAGACCTAGGAGAACAGAGAGAAACTATGGCATGGGTAATTAGTTTGAGGCTACTTTTGCTCTCCCCAATTTGTGTTTTAATACAGTTGAGGATGATAGATTCTGTAAGAAAAACTTCTGGTCCATGAGCTTCATCTCCTTTCCATCACTGGTTATGGATATGAGAGCTGAGGGCCAAATCTGGGCTTAGGGTATTCATGCTGAAAAGTTGAAGCCAAAAGCAGAACCTTGGATCACAATATATCTGTCCAATTCTATGCCCGATTCTGGCTTACCACCAAACCTACAGACATCAGATTAATAAATTCATCTATTTTAATACCAGAAGGGACTTTTAGGTCCCTTAGGTTGACCTTCTGTATAATGCAGGACATAGTATTTCATCCAGTTGGCATTTTGCCTCTATGTTGCATGAACTTTTGAACTACAAATGTGTACTAACGGAAGTATTCAAACCAAGGAACTGAAGACCTTCCAATTATTTTGGGAGCAGCCAGAGACTTAACAAGGCAGCAGTTTATTCCATCACTACTACAAGCCTGATCTAAGAACCTTGAAATCATTGTATGTATTTAATTCCTTTAACCAACTTTTAATGCATACCTTTTTATGAATAAAACTTTAGAAATGGACACTAAAAATTGGCAACATTGTAATTACTGAGTAAGATCTGAGTTGTATACTGACTTGTATACTCCCATCCTGGGAGTGGCAGGCCAGCCAACACAGGATAAGGGACCCCCTGAAGGTCCTTTGGGATCAGAAGAACCTTTTGGTTGATGTTAGTCTGTAACTAAAAAAACTTAAACAACGAATGGTCCTGTAGCACCTTAGGGTATGTCTACACTGCCACCCTAGTTTGAACTAGGGTGGCTAATGTAGTCATTCGAAGTTGCAAATGAAGCCTGGGATTTAAATATCCCGGGCTTCATTTGCATCTTGCAGGGCGGGTGCCATTTTTAAATGCCCTTAGTTCAAACTCCGTGCCCGCGGCTACACGCGGCATGGAGTAGGTAGTTCAAATTAGGATCTCTAATTCGAACTACCGGTAGTTCCAGTAAGAGTACCGGTAGTTCGAATTAGAGATCCTAATTCGAACTACCTACTCCGTGCCACGTGTAGCTGCGGGCACAGAGTTCGAACTAGGGGCATTTAAAAATGGCGCCCGCCCTGCAAGATGCAAATGAAGCCCGGGATATTTAAATCCCAGGCTTCATTTGCAACTTCGAATGACTACATTAGCCACCCTAGTTCGAACTAGGGTGGCAGTGTAGACATACCCTTAGAGACTAACCAAAAATATAGATCTCTAAGGTGCTACAGGACCATTTGTTGTTTTTTATTTTTTTCTGATTTCTTCTTGTTAGCCAGTGTTGTGGAACAGAAGTTTACTTTTGTTATTGGCCTGGTATCTCTTATGTGAGAATAACCAACATTTTGGGGATGCTAACATCCCTGTTTCCCATCAGTTTGTCCTGATTTTGATATTTTCAGTTGTGACCCACTAAGGCATGATAACAGCACTCCATTGTCATCACTATGCTCTTGTATGGCTGAAATGCATAGACAACATATCAACACCACATAACATTTTGAACCTATTCCACCTATGACATGGCTACTGGGAATTAAATAGCAAGCTTGTATTCCCTTCACTGCTGCACCATCACATGCACTGAATCTTTTTTAGTGAGACCACAGCTGAGATGATGTGGTCAGTCATGGGTCCATAGGTCTGACAGTAAAATACTGAAAAACATGTTTTGCTGAGAATTGCAGATTAGCACTCATTTTAGGGGCAGACCAAAAACATTGTGAAGACACACTTGTCAACCCCAACCTCCAATCTTGCAATTTTGACCGCAAAAGCTGGGAGCTCTGAGCCCAAGACAAGATCCATTGGCAATAGCTCTGTCACCTCAAATTGAAAGATTTTGAGAGCTTGAAGACAGTGCAATCAAGGAGAGTTGTTTCAGGCTTTAAGTAGTACACATACATCTACAATTGCTCTTCATCTGTGGCACTTGTGGATAGGGCTGCAGGCCTGGCACTGGTCTTAGGTCTCATTTCAGGACCCACAATAAGTGACTATAAAATTAATCTATTGAACTTGACAGGAAACTCAATCAGTAAAGAGTAAACAAAAACGAGCAATTTCCCATTTAATTTCTTCATGTTCTAAGGGTTTAGGGATTATATTTGTAGCAAGAGTAGGAACCAAATTTTCAGGTGGAAGTTTAATTTTATGGGTGACAGTATCTCTTTAAAAGGCTTCTGTGGTTGACATCTATTAATAACTGGGCAGCCTCTTAAGCAGTTTTTTATATAGGCTGAGTATTCAGAGCATTTATAAAATTACAGTATGCACTGGTATTACCACTGGTAAATGATTGCTATCAGTGGAGACTGAAACAGACATTTAATTGTGCATTTTGTCATGTCTCTCTGTAGCTGTACTTTCTTTTACCATGAAGGTATCTATAAACACACCAAGTGAGACGTTCTTGTATTATTCCCATATAGCAGCAATCTTTCACATGAAATCTGAAATTGACAAACGCTGTTTGAAAGAAACAATTTTGATGGGTGTCTTATGCATTTTATTGTCTTTCAAGAATAATATACTGTGCTTTATCAATGTATTTATTATCAGAAATCACAGACTACTCTTTATAGCTTTCAGCCATTGCCTTTCATGGGCTATCGCTAATTCAATAACTTTCGTTACAGGGTTCTAGATGGAAGACCCAAAGGAATGAATCTCTTTAATCCCTGAGACAAAGCCATTCTACCTACATTAAACCAGAATATACAAGCATCAAGCATGCTGAGAATTGGATAGCGATTAGAGTTGCTGCTCATCAGAAACAGTGCTAAAAGAGACAGCAAACTTTATAGAAAGAAAGCAGAAATGTGGGTGCATATGCAGTGAACACAGCCATTGTTATTTCATGAAGATCAAAAACAACAGCATCTTGGGACATCCTCCCCAAAATGCTCCTAACATTGAAAAGTAGGAGTGAAAACTATTTGATCGGAGGTCTGGTACAACATAGCATCTGATTCCGATGCTAAAATCAACATAACAATGTGACCTCAACTCAGTCTTTAAAATTACACTCAAAATTCTGTCCCAGGAGCTTGTGGAGTAGGGATGGTGACACCTAATTTTTGTGCACCCAGAATCTCAAGCATGCATGCACAAATCAAAGAGTTTGCTTGTGCAGCTCTGAATTGGGAGATGTGCAAAGGTTCCCAAAATTACCCTTGTCTTCACTCCATGGAAGATAGACACTGTCGAGATTGATCTGTCGGAGTTCAATTTAGCAAGTCTTGTTTAGACTCATTAAATCAAACTCAGAGGGTGTCCCTGCCAGCTTCTGGTACTGCTGCTCTTGCAAATGCTCCTGTTGGCCTCCTGCTGTGGGGATGCTGTCAAGACTGGCTAAAGGTACCCACAGTGGGACATTCTACATAGCTGGAGTTGTGTACCTTAAGCCAAGCTGCCAAGTCTAGGGTAGACCCTGCCTCAGTAATGTACCTATTTTTTTGAAAAAGCAATGAGATCCCAAATCTGAGAGGGCTGACATGCTTCCTCTCAAGTGCTAAATGAAGTAGTGTTGAGTGCACTCAGCAATTTGCAGTATGGAACCCTACATATGCAAATCTCAAAGGGTATGTCTACACAGCAAAGTTATTTCGAAATTAACAGCCGTTATTTCAAAATAACTTTCCTAGTGTCTACACAAGCCAACTGCTATTTTGAAATGAATTTGAAATAGTGAAGGGCTTATTTCAAAATTGGTAAACCTCATTCCATGAGGAATAGCGCCAATTTTGAAATTGCTATTTCGAAATAAGTGCTGTGCAGACGCTTATTTTGAAATAGGGGGCCTCCAGCCCTTCCCAGGGTGCCCTGCTGGCCACCCTGGCCACAAGGTAACTTCTGACCTGATGCCCTGCCAGAACCAGTGGCCTTAAATGTGATTCAGCGTCCAATCAGTGTGGATGCGCTATTTCGAAATAGCAAAAAGCTATTTCTAAATGCATTTTGTGTGTAGATGTTTTATTTTGAAATAAGATATTTTAAAATAACTATTTTGAACTTAGATATTTCGAAATAATGCTGTAGTGTAGACATATCCAAATTGATTCAACTCAGGAGTAACTCTACTAAACTTCATGAAGAGACACTAGTGTAAATGCGGGGTAAGTGAAATCAGATTGAGATCTAACATGTTTACCTTGGATTGTTCTAGAGAGATAAAATTTAAGTCAATGATTCACCTTGCAGATTATTTTAACAGAACCCTGTGAGTTTTTGTTTTTAAGTAATTAGTCTTGAAGAGCTCTGTGGAATTATGTCACAATTCTTTTTATACAGGCAATGCCAACATTTTCAGGAATGTACTTTTTTTGAGATATTGTCTGCGTTGGACCAGTCCATTACAATTCTGCATGACAATCAGAAAAGAAGTTATAAACAGGAAACTATAATCTGCATTTGAAGGTCAATTTTTGCTACAAGTTTTACTCAACTGATGTAAATAGAATTACTCCTATTTATCCTGATGTAATTAAGACCAGGATCTGGCTCTCTTAGCTATCATTATAAAAAATCAGGTTCTCACTTATTTGCATCAGCATAAATGAGGAATAACTCTTCTGAAGCCAGCACAATAACACTTGGGCCTTGTCTACACTAGCACTTTTGTTTTTCCTCTCCCTTTATTGTTGACAAAAAGTCATTGTGGACTCTGTTATTTGTTTTGTCAAGAGAACTGGCTTCCCCCAGTATCCCACAATGTTGCCCTGATGTCTGTGCTCAGTGCTTTGTGATCTCTGCTGCTCTGCAGGCATGCGACCCCTCCCCTTTCAAACTCTGGGAAGTAGCTGACATTTGAGTGAGCAGCTGCATTTGGGGAACAAAGAGAAAATCATTTGAATGCTACTTTTCTGCTCTGCTAGAAACACAGCGGCAGGCAGACTGCTGCTGCAGGGGGTGGGCTGGAGAGACTGCTGTGCTGCTTTAACATTCTTCAGCATGGAGCGCTTACAGAGCTACTCATGATGCCACTCCCAGCAGCTGAGAACACTGTGGGAGAACTTGGAAGGAATCCCAAGAAGCACAGGGATCAGCTCTGCCTTCCCACAAAACTTCACTGTTGGATACTTACCCACATTGCTTTGCTCTGTCCACAGGGTTCTAACAATGTGGCCAAGAAATGTCAACAATGGGAGGCAGAAAAACTGGTTTGACTGGTTTTCCCTTTTGGCAACTTTTGCATGTAGACAGCACTTTTGTCGCCAACCATTCCTAATGTAAACATAGTCTTGTTTAAGACTAGTGCAAAAGGAAAATCAGAAACTCTCTCTAGTAAGTACTGAGATGGGACAGACTTTTTATGGTATAATAGTAAACATTTATATAATAATTCCCACAATGATCTCTTCCACTAGCCGTACAGTTGCAAAATCAGTTTAAAAACTGCATCCTTGTAGCTGCATTTGCTGTACAAGCAGCCACAGAGGAAACTATTCTGATTTTTATTACCTCTTTTTTACTAGGCAGAAAATAAGAGCCAGGAGTCCAATGATGGATGTATAAAGTACATGTAGATGAAAGTGAGACTGTGAAGAATTATTCTGAAAGATCATCAAAGAGCAAACATTTTATTAAAGGCAGTCTATCATTGAAGGAATTCATGATATGCCATTTATGAACCACATGAAGCCAAACTGGGCAGCAAGAAAAAATGCACACACTCACATATATAGGTATCTATATTTAGGAAGCTAGGTAAAAGCACAACCCAAGGGACAAACAATATTGCAAAGTGAAGTCAAATAATACAGGGCTATATCAGGTGTGCACTGCACAAATCCATGCTGATCAATACATGAAGTGGAAGTGGTGGCACAAAACTAGATTTTTCCCCCAGCAGAGGGAAAAGATGTTGGTGGGATGGCAAAAGGAGGGGTCAGTGACGGATAAAGGATCCACTGGGAAATTCAAACTACATTGTCAGTGTACCAATTCTTGTCTTAACCTGATGACCCAATTATGCAGGTCTTACTCAGACAAACCTCCCATGGATCTCAAGTGGGGATTTGGCATGCCTAACTCCAGAAGATTTGGTTTTTAAATCTGAATGCTATGGCTGTCTGCATCTTGGGGGCAATGTCATGACTTGGATTCCAATATAGGCTTTTTATGGTATATAAAATATAGGCAATAGATACTATGTTTAGGCTGGAAAGTATATTAGAGGGGAATTCAGAAAAGAGAAATAAACAGAGGATGAAATTCTGACTTCAAATCTGGAGTCATTCCATTGAACGAATTAGTCCAGTTTTACCCAAGTATAACTTACAGTAGGATTTTACCTTAAATCTGCACAAATTGTGAGGGGAATAAAGAAGTTAAAGGGAAAACAAAGGGCAAATAGTGTTTGTGTACATATAAATTGAGTAACTATAAAAAGATAAAGCTGCAAATATATAGACTGAAATGCTTGTCCTCAGTCATGACCATCACCAATTTTAAGAATATGTAACCAAAAGCACTAAGCTTAGTCTAACACATTCAGATAACACATGCAACATAACAGAGGACAACTCTGCTGCGTGCGAAATGGATGTTGTGACAGATCACTGTCGATTTATACTCAGAGAAAGGGATTGCCATATTGCCCAAGCACCACAACGTTCTGATATGCTGTACCATGCTGAACGTCACACCAAAAATGTGGGAGTAAAATAATAAATAATCATGTTGATTGTTATTTCCCCTCCAGACAAAAGAGTAGTTTTCACTTAATTATGAGAAGCAAGCAAACTATATAGGGTCATATATGTGATTACTTTCCAGTATTAAGTGCTAAATAGTCCGAGATCTAGCTCTAATTAATAATGTCTTTTTCTGTTCCTTTTCCAAAACATTGAACATCGCTCATCAATTCTTGTTCAGTAACATATGCCTCTGTCCGTTCATGTTTTCTGCAGGGAAAGGAACCTTTCTTTCTTGGATTTTACTTTTGATCTCACATAACATTTTCCATCCTGCAGACAATGGAAATGTGAATGGAAAGGACTTGAATGACTTCATTCAGGCACAAAACTAGCATATTCCTCCTCATTGTTGACACTGTGCAACACTGTTCTTTGTTGTTAAAGTTTTTAACAAATTCTTACATCTACAAACCAGCTTTGGGATTTAGTTAGAAAGTGTGAAAAGACACAGTCACATTGTGTTGCATCTCTATAAGCCCTTTGTTACCAGTCAACAAAGTCTTTAAATGCCCTGCTGAATGGGAATTTTGCCAAACAGCAAACCAGCTACTTGGCCTTATTAAGGGCACCTCCTACTGGTCTTTTCATAGAGTGAATTATGCTTTCTTCACTATCAGTCCCCTGCTAGGTTTCTGAAGAGAGAAAATAGTGACTAAGGAGAGTAGTGGAAACCCAGAGATTAATGAGCAGGGGCCAAAGACGCTCGAACAACATTTCCTTAAAGATGCAAGATCTATTTTACTTTGTCAGTGAATCCAGATTGTGAAAGGGGGGCTTTAAACAACCACCTCAAGAAGGATCTATAGGCTAATCACAGGGAAAACTTTGCACAATTCTAGCTTGCAAAGATCAGATCAGGGAACTTGATAAGACACACAAATGTATGCCTCCAAAAAACCAATGCAATAAAGTATTATACACATCATACATAAAGAGTGAAATGCACAACCAAAATGTACAGGTAGGAAACAATTTGCTCCTGTAATGAGTTCACTGTGTATTATGAGACAACATCATATTCCCCCACCACACACACACAACACACATCATTGAGGCAGTGTGTATCCTCACTCTCCTCCTCTCTCTCTTACACACATACATACACACACACGCTTGCACACAGGACCCCAAATTGCCATATGTCAGCAAAGAGGTCTGCAAGCCAATCATCGTGCCAAAAGGAGGATCACTGACATGTCTCCCATCGACTATCCTTTAAGTTGGAAATTCAAGAGAGACACCTATTATCCTGCTCCGATTGCCCAAGTCCCACCTTCCATTCAAGTAATTGCAAAGGACGTGTATGGGACACACACACACACACACACACACACAATATGAACCTTCTTGTATTTAGCAGAAAAGCCTTCCCAATTCACTTATTCCCAACCCAAAAAAATCCAAACATATATATTTGAAAGGAAACATCATCTATATGAACAATTTAAGGCATTTCTATTTGAATGCAGCTGATATTCTGAATGATACCAGTCTAAGGTAAAGATCTTTTTCCAAAGGCTTTGATATGCAGCACTTTATCTCTCTCTCTCTCTCTCTCTCTCTCTCTCACACACACACACACACACACACACACACACACACACACACACACAATCCTGCGTGTGTCTGTGTGTAGGGGGTGGGGGGATTTATCGGTTTCTATTGTTCAGCAGCAGCTGGTGTGGAAGCAATGTGTGTGTGTTTATTTTTATTTATTTTTGTTTTCCATGACTCTCTCTTACAAAGATTTCTCCTAATGAAACACAGCTCGTTTTCTTCTGGAGGAAAAAAAATGATCACTGGAGAATAATATTTTCTCACATGCATTGTACTCTCACGCACACACCCTACAGAGTCACCTACAAATCAAAGCTTCACTTGCTTAGTTTCTAACACTTCTCAATAATACTCCAATTCCTGATTATATTTTTACAAAATCTCTCTTAATTCCCAGCTCTTCCCTGCCTCTACCACAGACAGCTCCTGAGCATCACAATATCAATCCCCCCTCTTTCCTTCTGTATCCTAATTCAATACACACACCAGCTTTGCCATTTTTAATCAGAAAATGTGCCTGCCAAGTGCAAAGAGAGCGAGGCAGCCCGAAAGAATATCAATCAAATGGAGTTTGGAGACGCTCTGCAAATAACTGCATTTTCCATCTTGCAAACTAATATTTCTCTTTTCATTATTTGCCCTTCCCCTACCAACTGAAAAATATAAATAAAACTATACATCCCGTCTCAGCCTAAAGATAAAAAAAAGCTACATGCAAATAAATCCAATTGAAACAGTGGTCAGGTGCAAAAGAGAATACAAACCAGTGTGTACATACACACACACACACATGCTATCAGCACCTCCTCCCACATTTGTCCTTTATTTTGGGGGATTTCTTTCCTTTCAGTTAGTTTTCCTATTTCACAGGCAGCTTAGGGTGCCTCTAAACCAAATTCGATCTCACTCCTTTCAAATCTATATCAAGTGCCTGCAAATGCCTACACTGATCCACAACAACAACAAAATCAAAAGAAGGGGAAATTCTGATAACACATATGAGAGAGGCACATTTCTTATGATTTGCAAAACTCACCCTTATTCAGGGAGTGCAAAAGACAAATAAGACAGTGATGACTTACCGGTGACTTGAAGATTCAGGCTGATCAGAGAAAACCCGAAGAGTAGAACGGCCAGCTTTGGTACCCAAGCACATCCAAGACTATTCTCCATATTTCAACACACACCTACAGAGATTTGGGTCCTGAGCACTAGCAACAATCACACACACAGCCCCTTTCTGCCGCCTCCTCTTCTGTTTTTTTTTTTCCTCCAGTCCCCACCGGCAAAGCTCAGCAAAAGGGGGAGTTAGGGGATGTGGAAGGGGAAAAGTTATATTCAGTCCAAGTGCCACCAAACCTCCAGATGATGTTAGGAGAAACTAACTCAAGGAAAAAGGGGGAAAGGTGGGGAACAGTGTTCCCACGGCTGGAAAACCATATATTGAAAAAATACTGCAAAAAAGCAAACCAGAGTGCATCAAAAGATTGGGGGTTGCTCCATTTCCACTGCTGGAAAAAGTACAAAATATAGATATGGTCATAAAAATAAAAACAATCAGAAGAATACAAAAGGGGAAAGCTTGTGATTTTCCTCCTTCTTGGCAGATGTTGGTGGGGAGGGAAAAAAGAAGGGGAAAGAAAAGGGGCATGTAACGCTCTCACTTGTTACTGGAGCTGTCCACCAGCAATATGTGAGATGGGAGTTAGAGCTGTAACATCCATTGATCCGAAGAAGTAGAGGGCTGGAAGGGAAAACGTGGAGAGCGGAGAGAAACCAACGGGATCACGGAAAAGATTCCACTGGAAAAAAAAAAAAAAGCCCTGAGCCCTGCTGCTTCCAGCAGCTGCATGCACTGAATCTACAATATGAATGAGCTGGGATGCCATCTGTAGGTAGAGTGTGGGAAATAACTTTTCCTCAATGAATCTTTTAAATACAGTGCATGTCCCTGCTTCTGTAGCTAGCTCACCTCCTATCATTGTAAAGCTCCCCAGTTTTGGTTTGCATAGGGTGTTTTGGTTTGTTTCTTCTGTCCTGGGAGTCTGCTCTACAGTGAAAGCTGTTTTTAAGCTGATCAGCCTTAATTTTTGCATCTCACAGTCCTGCCAACTCCAAGCATTCAAAAATCAGGAGTCAGATACCAATAATCATAAGCTAGTCTTTAAAATCATGGGATTTTTAAAAAAATTGAGTTATTTTTATTTATCTTCTGAAGTTTGAATCTTTAGGGTCCAATTTTCCATGTTTTCCTCAACTATTTTGAGGGCAAGAAACTTACTTTTTAAAATGAATGCTGAGACTTCCACAAAACATGACTCTGGGAGCTTAATGATAAATACCAAATATTAGGAGGCTTATGATAAAATCATGAGATGGCAACACTGATCTTATCCTCGGCATATTCTTTTTATTTTGCAATACTCATCCTATTGCAGGATGGATTAAGTGTCCAGTTTTCTCACACTAGTCCACAGCATCTTTAGACTGCCTTGTTCTTGTTGCTTTTATTTGGCATCCAGCAGAGCAGTGCACTGCCGTACTTAATCATCATCATCGGTGGGCATTACAGTTTTGTCCTTCGATACAGTAAGAAAAAAAGATCACAAAAGTTGCTATAAAACATGTAGAAACTTCTGACTCATAAGGACTCTTATAATAATCAGGCTTAAAAACTTACCCTAACTGTAAGGTCAATTGTAAAAAAGTGAATAAAAGTTTACAAAATGCTCCAATCACATATAATAATAAATGCTGATGGGAAAAGGTGCAAAATTAAAAAAAAAATCTAGGACCCCTGGACAAGGCGGGGGGTTCTGGGATTCTAGAAGGGGCAGGGCCACGGGCAGCCAGCCCTCAGAGCCTCCCGGAGTGCACCGCGCCAGTCCCAGGCAGCCCTCAGCACTGCCAGTAGCATGGTGTGCACCTCCACAGACCTTAGTGCTATTCAAAGGCTGTAGCATGGTGCTTCGGCAACAATTTAGAGGATCTGGGATTCTGCCCACTACCATTGCTACTGTGTCAGAAACAGCGTTCAGAGCCCCAAACCCCCTTGAATCACCAGGCTCTGGGGCAACTGCCCCATTCCCTCCCCCACCTCCCCGTCAGCAAGCCTAGGAGCAGGTCTATACTTAAGTAGATCTAACATATGCTTAAGTAGATCTAACATATGCTGCTCAGGGATGTAATTCAAATTTCCCTCAAGCGATGCAAGTTTTGTGCTATTCACACCAATGCTGTGTCAGTGGGAAACACTCTCGATGAGGTGGAGTCACTATTCTACGGTACAATGCACCTTCACCAGAAATGCTGCAACAGCACAGCTGCATCAGTGCATCTGCGCTGACGTAGCGGTGTAAGGCTTGCCCTAAATGAGTCCAAAACAGAAAGGCCCTCTAATGCAACCCAACAACTGTGCTAAAACCATGCTTGGTAACCAAAAAAAAATTTTAAAGTGTGACCAAAATATACATGTCAGAAATGTGGCCTAGTTGGTGGATTTACCAATGAGCTTTTGGTGTGCCACAAAAAGAAATTGTAGGGAGCCAAGAGGCATTAGCTGAGGCATTAGCTGACTGAAAGAAAGGGAACATGACTGCCACCTCAATTGTTTCCTTGGGATCCACCATGACACCGCTCTACCTTCAATATCTTGATTCTGAGAGATGTTCTGACCAGACCAGGCCAGAGAGGACGACCCAGATGACACCACCACCATTGTCTGTGGCTAAATGGCAAATACCTTCTGGCATGTGTAACCATCATCCCTCCATCACATGTCCTTTACATTCTCCACCTTGTTTTATTTTTTTCTTTTCCCTGTCCCTCTCCTCTTACCTTCTGTCTTACGGAAGTCTGACTGGCCAAAGTATTCAGGGGGTAGCTGAGTTAGTCTGTTACAGAAAAAAACAACAAATGGTCTGGTAGCACTTTATAGACTAACAAAACTTGTAGATGGGATCATGAGCTTTTGTGGACACAGCCCACTTCTTCAGGTAAGCGACCAGGGAGCTTTGCGACCGGGTGCTCGCGAACAGGGTGAGTGCTAACAGGAGGGAGTTTTGAGAGGCTCTCCTGGAGGAGGAGAAGGAAGGAGCAAACTAAAGCACCTTGGGGTAAGTGGCTGCTTATATTTGGAGGTTTTGGGCTTGTGTGTGTTTGTTTGGAGTTTGTTTGTTTGGAGTTTGTTTGTTTGTTTGGAGCGTTTGGAGTGCTGAGCTGAGTGTGTTTGTTTGTTTGTTTGTTTGAAAGGCCGTGTGCTCAGGCAGGCAGGCAGGCAGTTGGAAGCTGATTAGGTTTGAATTGAAACACCGTGTGCTGATTGGCTGAGCTGTAGGCAGAGGGAGGAGCTATCAGGGAGGCCGAGCACTTAAACCCTGCTGGTAAGCGACCAGGGAGCTTTGCGACCGGGGTGAGTGCTAACAGGAGGGAGTTTTGAGAGGGGAGTTTAGAGGGGGAGCTTGGGGGGAGCCAGTGACTTCTATTGCCCTTAAACTAAATCCTTTATAACAACCTCTATCTGAAACATTTAATTAACCCTCATATATAATTAGAGTAGGAAATGGAGGCAGAAGCCCAGCAGCAGAGTGGGGGCTATCCTGTTTATTGTGTCGAGTGCAGTATGTATGACTACCTACCCTGTGGGTGGGTGGCGTATGTGTGCGCTCGATGCAAGGAGCTCCTGGCCCTCAGAGACCGAGTGCGTGCTTTGGAGGCCAGGGTGGCTGAACTGGAGGAGCTAAGGAAGGCAGAGGTGTTTGTGGATGAGACTTTCCAGGACATAGTAGGGCTGTCCCACCTCCAATCTGACAGTCCTGATGCTGTTACGGAGGATGAAAGGCTCAGGGAAGGAGAGCAGTCAATGGGAGCAGAGGGAAACCATCCCATAGTTGGGACCCTCCTTCCAGAGGGTGATGTTGTATCCTCTCGTGCCGAGGATACTTCTCCGGGGGAGGGAGCTCCAGCTGTTAGGAAGAAGCAGGTTTTAGTAGTGGGGGATTCGATCATTAGAAATATAGATAGTTGGGTTTGTGATGACCGGGAGAACCGTATGGTTACTTGCCTGCCTGGTGCGAAGGTTGCGGATCTCTCGAGGCATCTAGACAGACTTATGGGCAGTGCTGGGGAGGAGCCGGTCGTCGTGGTACATGTTGGTACCAATGACATAGGGAAGGGTAGAAGAGATGTTCTGGAGGCCAAATTTAGGTTACTAGGAAAGAGACTGAAATCCAGAACATCTTTGGTGGCATTCTCTGAAATGCTTCCAGTTCCACGCTCAGGGCCAGATAGACAGGCAGAACTTCAGAGTCTCAATGCGTGGATGAGACGATGGTGCAGGGAAGAGGGGTTTAGATTTATTAGGAACTGGGGACACTTTTGGGGTAGGGGGAGCCTATACAGGAATGATGGGCTCCACCTAAATCAAGGTGGATCCAGACTGCTGGCATTAAACATTAAAAAGGTCGTAGAGCAGTTTTTAAACTAAGAGGTGGGGGAAAGCCGATTGGTGCGGGGGAGCACCTGGATCGGACGGAGACTTCTCTTACACGAGGCTCCATAGGTAGGGATTCCCTAGAAGTTAGTCAGATAGGGAACGTGGGAAATAATATATGGGCAAGATCAGATGTGAAACAATCGTGCATAAAAAAATCCAATGTGTCTGTGAAAGGCGGACATATAAATAGTGGTAGTTTTCTAACATGCTTTTACACTAATGCTAGGAGTCTGTCTAATAAGATGGGTGAACTGGAGTACCTCATATCAAAGGAGGAAGTTGACATAATAGGCATCTCAGAAACATGGTGGAATGAGGACAATCAGTGGGACACTATCATACCGGGATATAAATTATATCGGAAAGACAGAACAGGTCGTGCGGGTGGCGGAGTGGTACTATATGTGAAGGATAATATAGAATCAAATGAAGTAAAAATCCTAAAGGAATCTAAATGTTCCATAGAATCATTATGGATAACAATTCATTCCTCTAATATGAATATGGCATTAGGAATATATTACCGACCACCTAACCAGGACAGTGATAGTGATGCTGAAATGACAAGGGAGATTAGAGAGGCTACCAAAATAAAAAACACAGTAATAATAGGAGATTTCAATTATCCCCATATTGATTGGGTGCATGTCACCTCAGGACGGGATTCAGAGATTAAATTTCTTGATGCCTTAAATGACTGCTTCTTGGAGCAGCTAGTACAGGAACCCACAAGGCGAGAGTCGATTCTCGACCTAGTCTTGACTGGAACGCAGGATCTGGTCCAAGAGGTAACTGTTACTGGACAGCTTGGAAATAGTGACCACAATATAATAACTTTTAATATTCCTGTGTTGGGAAGAACACCGCAGTGGTCAAACACTCTGGCATTTAATTTCAAAAAGGGGAATTACACTAAAATGAGGAAGCTAGTTAAACAGAAACTAAAAGGGAGAGTAATTAAACTAAAATCCCTGGAAGCTGCATGGGAACTGTTTAAAGACACCATACTAGAGGCCCAACTTAAATGTATACCCCAAATAAAAAAACACAGTAAGAGACCTAACAAAGAACCACCATGGAAAATAGAAAGGAACATAAACACTCCCAAATTAAGTGTCATAATGTAGTAAGAAAAGCCAAAAAAGAGTTTGAGGAACAGCTAGCCAAAAATTCAAAAAATGATAGTAAAATGTTTTTTAAATACATTAGAAGCAGGAAGCCCGCTAAAAAAGCAGTGGGGCCCTTGGATGATAAAGATATAAAAGGAGCGATCAAGGAAGACAGTGCCATTGCGGAGCGATTAAATGATTTCTTTGCTTCAGTCTTCACGGCTGAGGATGTTACAGAGGTTCCTAAATCTGAGCCAGCCTTTTTAGGTGACAAATCTGAGGAACTCACTCAGATTGAAGTGACATTAGAGGAGGTTATGGAATTAATTGATAAGCTGAATAGTAACAAATCTCCGGGACCAGACGGCATTCACCCAAGGGTTCTGAAAGAACTCAAATGTGAAATTGCGGAGTTATTAACAGTGGTTTGTAACCTATCCTTTAAATCCACTTTGGTACCAAATGACTGGAAGATGGCCAATATAACACCAATATTTAAAAAAGGCTCTAGAGGAGATCCTGGCAATTATAGACCGATAAGTTTAACATCAGTACCAGGCAAATTAGTAGAAACACTAGTAAAGAGTAAAATTGCAAGGCACATAGAAGAGCACGAATTGTTGGGCAAAAGTCAGCATGGTTTCTGCAGAGGGAAGTCGTGTCTAACTAATCTGTTAGAATTCTTTGAAGGGGTTAATAAACATGCGGACAAGGGGCACCCAGTGGATATAATATACCTAGATTTCCAGAAAGCCTTTGACACAGTCCCACACCAAAGGCTTTTACGTAAATTAGGTGGTCATGGGATAGGAGGAAAGGTCCTTTCATGGATCAAGAATTGGTTAAAAGACAGAAAACAAAGGGTGGGAATAAATGGTAAATTTTCACAATGGAGGAGGGTAACTAGTGGTGTTCCCCAGGGGTCAGTACTGGGACCAATCCTGTTCAACTTGTTCATCAATGATCTAGAAAATGAGGTAAGCAGTGAGGTGGCCAAATTTGCAGATGACACAAAGTTGTTCAGGACAGTCAAAAGCAAAAGGGATTGTGAAGAACTACAAAAAGATCTCAGCAAACTGAGTGATTGGGCAGCAAAATGGCAAATGAAATTTAATGTGGGTAAGTGTAAGGTAATGCATGTTGGAAAAAATAACCCAAATTACACGTACTACATGATGGGGTCAAATTTAGCTACGACAGATCAGGAAAGGGATCTTGGAGTTATAGTGGATAGTTCTATGAAGACATCCACGCAGTGTGCAGCGGCAGTTAGTAAGGCAAATAGGATGTTAGGAATTATTAAAAAAGGGATAGATAATAAGACAAAAGAGATCATACTTCCCCTATATAAAACTATGGTACGCCCACATCTCGAGTACTGCGTGCAGATGTGGTCTCCTCACCTCAAAAAAGATATATTGGCATTAGAAAAGGTTCAGAAAAGGGCGACTAAGATGATTAGGGGCTTGGAAAGGGTCCCATATGGGGAGAGGCTAGAGAGACTGGGACTTTTCAGTTTGGAAAAAAGGCGATTGAGGGGCGATATGATAGAGGTATATAAAATCATGAATGGTGTGGAGAAAGTGATTATAGAAAAATTATTTACCTTTTCCCATAATACAAGAACTAGGGGACACCAAATGAAATTGATGGGTAGTAGGTTCAAAACTAATAAAAGGAAATTTTTCTTCACACAGCGCACAGTCAACCTGTGGAACTCCTTGCCCGAGGAGGCTGTGAAGGCCAGGACTCTATTAGGGTTTAAAAAAGAGCTTGATAAATTTTTGCAGGTTAGGTCCATAAATGGCTATTAGCCAGGGATAAAGTATGGTGCCCTAGCCTTCATAACAAGGGCAGGAGATGGATGGCAGGAGATAAATCACTTGATCATTGTCTTCTGTTCTCCTTCTCTGGGGCACCTGGCATTGGCCACCATCGGCAGATGGGATGCTGGGCTCGATGGACCTTTGGTCTGACCCAGTATGGCCATTCTTATGTTCTTCTTATGTTCTTATGTTCTTATGTTCAGAGAACTCCAGTCATCTGAAGAAGTGGGCTGTGCCCACGAAAGCTCATGATACCATCTACATGTTTTGTTAGTCTATAAAGTGCTACCAGACCATTTGTTGTTGTTTTTTTGGCCAAAGTATATTTTGCAATGCTGCTGTAAGCCTGTGAACATGGAGAGAACTAAAAGCAACATCCTAAACAAGCACATGCTAGAACAAGTTTGCCAAGTCTTGGAATAACTGATTATGTTATGTCTTTATGTGTTTATGTCCTGTTATGTCTTTATGTGTTTATGTCTTGTTTTGTCTTCTAGGAAATGGGATCAGACTTTAACAACAACAGCAACAACTCCAACACATCTTGTCTCTTATCCCCAAAAAGGACAGTTACAACAACATGGCAAAGCAAATGAACTAGCTATATGAAGACATGTGCTTATCAGTGGGGGAGCCTGGATCTCTACTATTACTAGCAGTCTAGTTCAGCTGGCAGCACTGGACTATAAGGACTTGTGTTGGAGACCCACACCAGAACGGGATATATCCATTAATTAAAATTACAATGAACAAAGCTTCAGGGAGGTGTTGTCCTTCAATCTGACATTCGCACATCCCTTTCCGGTGGCTGTTCGGTGAATAGGAGAGCACTTCCTGAGAAGAGTAGAGAGCAACCCTCATGTCTTACAAAGTCTTTGCCTGAGTAAAATTCTCATAGGACTCCCAAGTCCCATAGGGGAAAGCAGAAACTTCAGATACAACCTTAAAAATCTTTGCTGCAAAACTCTGCCAGTGATGCCTTGTCTGGGTTAGACTTTTCTATCAGCTTTTTCATGAGTTGGGGCTAGCACAGTTTCAGACCTTAGAGTTTCTTTTTGTTTCAATGATTTGTTGATAGGGTGAAATGTAATAACTAACCAGTCTTTTTTTTTTTTAAATGCAGCAATCCGTTCCATGATTACTTAGCCCAGGCCAGGACAATAGTAGACCATGCCTGGTGACACCGTGTAGCCCAGAACACAGTCCTCAGTCTGCAAGTGGGGGAGTGTAGGAGCCACAGGGTTTGTGGGTGTCCAATATGCTCAAAAAAGAATCCACTCAGTGTTTGTTACATCAGAGCTCTGTCTTTTCTCTGTCACAAGCACTACTACTACTACTATTTATGCTCTATGCATCAGTTTGGGGGGAGCCTGGATCCGGAAGATTTCCCATATAATCAATGTATTAAACATTTTATTATGAATTCAAAAATAATATAAAACTGTGGCATTCACCAAAAATTACATCTTAACTTGTTTATGTCCCATTCTGCACTGGAACCTTCCCCATCCAACTTCCACTTTCCACGAAACCAAGCCAAGTCAAAGCACCTTTCTGTTCTTTCTCCTTTCTCTGTCTGATGCCTTTGACACTGCTGATCATTGAATTCCTTCTTGGTCTTTTCTCTTGGCTTGCATGACCCTATTCTTGCTTGGATCCCTCCATACCCCACCACCTTATGGACTGGACCTTTACTGTGTGATAATTTTTTCTCTCCCTTTACCTGCTGACATCCTTCAAAACTCCTTCCTTTTCTCCCCTCCTCTCCTCCCACTTTCCTGGGGACTTCTCCCATTCCCATGACTTTAATGCAATCTTTCTGTGGATGATTCACAAATTTACCTCTTTCCCCATCTCTCCAGGCTCATATTTTCATATAATTATATAGCTTCCCAAAAATCCCCTTGACTGTTCCACCACCATATAGAGCATGGGTTCCCAAACTGGGGGGCATGCAACCCAGCCCCCTCCCCCCCCCCCAGTTGTGCTGCTATTTTTGTGTTTTTGGCCCCAGTCAGTTCCTTTTTTTTTTTTTGCTCAACAAGTTTTGCTGCTATTGGGGGGGGGGCATGAGGGTTTCTCAAAAATCAAAAAGGGGGCGTGATGCCGAAAAGTTTGGGAACCACTGATATAGAGCAACTGGCAAAGCTAAATGTAAAATTGTGTTTGCATTTCTGCACATGCTCAGTTTGTCCAGGCAAACCCCAATGCTCATGCTCTATTGGATTAGAACAGAGGTCCCCAAACTGTGGGGCACGTCCCAGTAGCGGGTCAAGGAGAAATATTAAAGAGGGCAGAAGGCCCTTATTATCCTGTGAAGTACCCAAGAGTATACAGTTCCATGTAAAGTTTACTGAAATCACATTGGAGGGTCCTCACATAAAGAGACAGGCAGAAGAATTTATACCTTAACTTTTATTTCCCTTAGTATGGTTTGATGGCTAAGAAAGAGATACATGGCCTTTGATCCTTCACTAAAGTGGTTCTTGTGCTGCTACTGTATTTTCTTCTATTAGAATCCAGTAAGTTCCGATCCAAGGAAAATGGCCTTTGCTAGCTACCAGGGGCTTGTTTCTCCTCTCATGCACTCTGGTTTTACACTAATGTAACAACAGTCAGTTCACTGGAGTTCCTCCTGATTTACACTAGTGTGAGCGAGAGAAAAATCAGGCCCAGAGAAATCAATGTTTGCCTGTATGGCAGGGAAATCCCAGGATGGTAATTGGTGGAAACAGAAGATTTAAAAATTAGATAAAGCCAAGAGCAATTTGGACTAATGTTTGGTATTGATTCTTCCCAACGTTACATCAGTTCTGCTCTGATGGAATACAGTTGACTTAAATGGAGTTACAATGGTGTACAACTGTAGTAACACACCAGTGTAGTGGAGAACCAGGCCCCTTAGTATCAGAGATACAAGACACTGTCCTACTCTCTTCCTCCAGTTTTCTTATTCTAAGATGCTTTGGTCTTTTCCTGTTGTTCCTTCTACTTCCTGCTCTCGCAAATGCTCCAAAAGCCCTTCCAAAGGGTTTTAGTGCCTTGAGAGTAACTTCAAGTCTCCACATTGGCTTTGTGGGAAGTAACATTTCTGGCTATCATCTGAGAAGAGGGCAGGGTTTCTGGTAGGATGAAGATTCTGGACCAGCCTTCCAATAGGAATGTGGGGGCAACAACCTAATTAGTTTTAAGTTAGAACGTGTAAGTTCTTGAATGGGAAGGCATGAAGGGAATTGCCAGTGATGACAGGAAATGGGCTGAGTGACCAGGAGGACCCTTCCAGTCCTATGCCCTGTGACTGACTGACTGAATCTTTCCTCTTTTGCGTTGTTTGTTTGTTTGCTTCTGTCTCCTTTTTACATCTGTTTCTTTCCTAATCTTTGCTGTCTCTCTCCTTTCATTAGCTCTAAGACCAATCACCTATGTCTATATTTGAAAATTACACCAAAAGCATTCAACAGAGCTCTCAAAGCAACTAATTTCTTCTGGGGTCACAGAACAGTCAACTAGCTGTCGTTTGGACTACCATAGATGCACAAAAGAGCCCTCTCTGACCAACCTTTTCTACTGTCAGTATGTACTCTCCCATCTATTTTTAATAACTGCTATGCATTTTGAGACAGATGCATTAATTTTTGTGTCCGGTCCACACTCATTAATTCCCCAGAAGACCAACTGCCATGATTAATAAGAATAGAATCATAAAATACTAGAACTGGAAGGGACCTCAAGAGGCCATCAAGTCCAGTCCCCTGCTCTCATAGCAGGACCAAGCACCATCTAGTTCATCCTAGATAGATGTCTGTCAAACTTGCTCTTGAATATCTCCAGTAATGGAGGTTCTACAACCTCCCTAGGCAATTTTTCCAGTATTTAACCACCCTGACAGTTAGGAAGTTTTTCCTAATGTCCAACCTAAGCCTCTCTTGTGGTAGTTTAAGCCCATTGCTTCTTATCCTGTTATCAGAGGCCAAAGAGAACATTTTCCCCTCCTCCTTGTAACACCCTTTTAAATACTTGAAAACTGCTATCATGTCCCCTCTCAGTCTTCTCTTTTGTAAACTAAACAAGCCCAATTCTTTCAGTCTTCCCTGTTAGGTCAAGAATTCTAGATCTTTAATCATTTTTATTGCTCTTCTCTGGATCATCTCAAATTTCTCCACGTCTTTCTTGAAATGTGTTGCCCAGAACTGGACACGATACTCCAACTGAGGTTTAATCAGTGCAGAGCAGAAGAATGACTTCTTGTGTCTTGATCACTACATTCCTGTTAATGCATCCCAGAATCATGTTTCCTTTTGTTTTGCAACAGCATCACATTGTTGGCTCATATTTAGCTCATGGTCCACTATGACCCCTAGATTCCTTTTTGCGGTACTACTTCCTAGACAGTCTCTTCCCAGTCTATAAGTGCGAAACTGATTGTTCTTCCTAAATGCAGTACTTTGTCTTTGTCCTTATGAAACTTCATCCTATTTACCTGAGACTATTTCTCCAGTTTGTCCAGATCATTTTGAATTATGAACCTATCCTCCAAAGCAATAGATTGCCTTGGTGTACATTTCTAGTGGATTTTGTTAAGACTCCTCTTTCTAAAACTGTCTTGGAAGGCATCCAGTAAGAACACACTCATGAGAAGCATTGGAGTGAACTTTCATTGGCTGAGCAAATCTGGATGATGTCAATATTTCCAACAGCTTCTGAAAGCTGCCTTTCACACAGTAACCTTTCTTTGGGCATGCACTCCAAATGAATGTAAATCGTAAAGTGAATTGGGTTTTCTGGGCAAATATGAAAGCTCTAACCTGGGACTGTTTTCACTTGATGTTTGAATGTAGTGGACTGGCTACTTCGAACCCAGTCCTCCAGCTTTAAACAGAATCAAGTCTTCTGCAGTTATATAGCCAACGGACCTCTATTACTGGAAGGCACTGAATAGTTCCTTATGGGATAAATAGTCTACCAAAGTCAATAAGGTTATTAGTTGGAATAAAGTACTAGTTAATGTAAATAATGATATCATTATCTGGCCTTGAATACGTGCCTTTATCAAACATTATTAGTAGATTTGTCTCAGTCCAGGCTCAAGGAGATATATTTTCTAATTTATAAAAAGACAATCTTGAAATACAGACCAGTTATTCTAAAACTAATGATAGTAAATATGAGAGTGATTACTGAAGTAAGTATCATCTTAAAAGTGTTGCCATCATAAACTATTGCAGAATATTAGTGAAAGTTCAGATATTTTTGTGTTAGGAGCTGGAGGTTTAATATGCTGGTTGAGATTTTAATTTTGTATTTGTTCTAGCAGTGGAAACATAATAAGTAATTCTGAGTTGCCTGCAAAAGTAAATATCAAGACTAAGACAGAATAATGGAATTAACCCTTCTTTCCAAAGCTTCTAAATAGAATTATATGGCACTTGAATGCCTTGTTCAACTTGTGAGTGAATTTTAGTGGAGAACTAACAGAACTGATGTGAGCAAAGCAAAAAATAGGCAGGCACTGTGCTGTCTCCAGACATGAGATCTTTCTTATTTTTGCCTTAAGCTTCTTTGAGAGCAGGCTGCCAATTGTGCTGTGTTCTGTGTTGATGGTTTATGAGCTGCACAAATGGTTTGAACAGGTTTTCACCACCAAACTCATTTATGTTTTCAGACTGAACGCAGTTCCTGAGGGATGAAAGGCTGGTGCATGCCTGAAAGACCAACCTCAATAGAAATAAACACGTTCTCACTTTCAGGAAGCAAGTAGGATGCACAGATCAAATTTCTGGTTCTCCCTGGTCTCTGGATTGCTAGCGGGTCATTGCATGCTGAGGATGGAGAGCTGGGGTATAACCTCTGAATACTAAAATGCACTAGAGGCTGACTCTTTCTTTATTGATTCTGACCTTTGATTCCTTCAGCATGGAGCACATGGTGCAACAATGTCAGTAAGCGTGAATCCCTTTTGTTTTACAAACAAACACCTGGGGGTAAACAAGCAGTAAGAGGAGCACTCTGTTGCACCTGGGCAGCTAGAAACTGCTAGTGACTGAAATCAGAAGGATTTGCAGGTGCTGAGAAATTCTCTAAATTAGGGAAGCCTTTCCTCTTCTTAGATGACAGAATAGTCTCACCAAGCAACTAATACTACTACAACTCATCTGAGGCCCAGTTTAAACTAGACTTGTAAGGTCGGTTTAAGGTATGCAACTCCAGCTATATAGAATATGTAGCTGGATTTGGCTTACCTTAAGCCAAGCTTGGTGCTATCCCGACTGTGGGGATTTGCTCCCATTGGCTTCCCTTACTTCCAGACACTGGCCAGAGCTGCCCTCAGCATTTGATTTATGGGTCTATACTAGACCCACTAAATCAAACACCAGAACATCAATCTCCAGGATGGCAAGTGAAGATGTGCGCTCAGGGAGTGTTTAAGGGCCCAGTCCTGAGCTGTGCTGCAGGCGTCAATTCAGGACTGAATCCTAAAAACAGCATGAGGAGGCAATGCCTTGCAGATTATAAATCTTCCCTGCATTATCTTCTGGGCAGCATGGATGGATTTAGGGGATATCTACTCTGCAAGTGAAGGTGTGACTGTTGCACAGGGAGGCATATCTATGCTGTTTTTAACTTCCCTAACACAGGTAACAATAGTAGTACAGACATGGCAGCATGGGCTCCAGCACAGGACAGTCATCAGTGTACAAGCCTCCTGAAACTCCCGAGTCTGTATGGAGGTTGCTAGCTCATGCTGCCACGTCTCCATGGCCAGTATTACCCATGCTAGCCAGATTAAAGTTAGCCCAGATATGTGTACTGGTGCTATACTCATACCCCTATGTACTCTAAGTGACCAAGGATGGCCTTTTATTTTTTTACTTCCATGACACAATATAACACTCACTAGACCTTCCTAGTTCAACGATTGCAGCACGCACATAGAAACACATCATTGCAATTCTCAGAATTCTTGTTTCTTTTACCTGAACAGACCTACCAATACGCAAATGTTCCTTTTACCCATTTTTACATTCCAGTAAAGCATATGTAATACTCTATTATACACCTTAGGATTATGTGCAATTACCTCCTTCTCAAGTAATTTTGTTCTCCAGAATTACCACTCCCCTCTCATTTGTTCCCGGCAATATTTTATGCACCTTTATGAATTCATCCAGCTAGGCTGTAGATCAGAACATCTAATTTCACTACACTTCGCTTAAATGCCATTTAAACATAATTAGAAAATTGGGTAAGTCAAACTAAGATTCAGTGCAATTCTGTTTTTTTTCCCACTGAAGCCACGTTCTTTCTTTTTTTCTCACCAACTCACAGATGCCTGCTCCCTCTAATATCTTGTTCAGCTCTTTCAGATCCTGACATCCCATTATTTCTGCTCAGAGGTTTTCTCCAAGGCAGTTTCATTTAGCTGGCTTTCCCGAGCACATGTGTGATGACCATCCCCTTGTCTGAGGCTACAATTAAACTGCAGTTTTTTGGAAAAAGATATGCAAATTGCGAACGGAAATTTGTGTATCTTTTTCCGCTTTTTTTTCGGAAGAGGCTTTTCCAAAATTTGGCCCATCTACACGGGGCCAAATTTTGGAAAAACCTCCTCTTTCAGAACATCCCTTATTCCTCTCACCGAGAGGAATACAGGGATGCTGAAAGAACACGCTCGCTTTTTCAGAAACTGTTCCTAAAAAGTGGACGTGTTCCCTGGACGCGGCAGAGTTTTTCCAGGATACTAGAGGTATCCCGGTAAAGCTCTGCAGTCTAGACATAGCCTGACACCTAGAGATGAAACCTGGGAGTCCCCAGAGCTAGAAGCATGAGCTGTAACACACACTGAGCAATGGAGTTGTATATGCACTCCTGCTTCCATCAAGGATCTCCCCCAGCTCATAGTTGCTCCACCATCCCTTCAGTGATCCCTGCAGGCTTGTCATTCTCAGGTGAGCTAGTCAAAAGTTTTCTAATGTAACCATATAAATAAAAAATATTATCCAAATTTTATATTTCAGGGGAAAATATGGGAGTAGGAAATGTATGCACACATACACACAAACAATTATGGCAAGGAATTTAATTGTTCAGTTTTAAATTTTGACAGAAAGCAGGGGAAAAAACAAACTTTCCCGTCTTGGTTTTTGACTAATTCTCATTGTTGGATGAGATGGCTTCCTAAGATGACACTGGCTTCTTCATCCTGCCGAAGGTGAAAGGTTCCACAGCTACTCCACCATTAACTCTGCCCTTCCCTAGGGGTATGTCTAGACTACATCCCTCTGTCGCCAGAGGGATGTTAATTAGATGTAACAAAATTGCTAATGAAGTGGGGATTTAAATATCCCGTGCTTCATTAGAATAAAAATGGCCGCTGCTTTTTGCCAATGCAGCAATTTGCAGGCAAAAAGCGGCAGTCTAGATGGGGATCGGTCAACAAGGAAAGCCTTTTCCGACCGATCCTGTAAACCTCGTTGCACGAGGCATAAGGAATCAGTCGGAAAAGGCTTTCCTTGTCGACCGATCCCCATCTAGACTGCCACTTTTTGCTAGCAAATTGCTGCGGCAGCAAAAAGCGGTGGCCATTTTTATTCTAATGAAGCATGGGATATTTAAATCCCCGCTTCATTAGCAATTTCGGTACATCTAATTTACATCCCTCTGGCGACAGAGGGATGTAGTCTAGACATACCCTAGCAGTCTCAATAACCCAGCCCACTTGGCCCCTTCTCTTCCCTGTCTTTTGTTTTTTCCAGTCCCTTGCTCTGGTCAACGCATCTCTTCTTGACTTTCTCCCTCACCACATTACACATTGGTTCAAATACGTTTTGTTTTGGTTTTATTGAAAGGCACCACATTAACTAAAGCAAAACCAGATTAAACAAACATTTAAAAGTTATGGGAATAACATGCTCTTTGAGAACCATCCTAGCACTCACTCTGTGTGTCATATTGCTTTCTCCTGCTCTCTGTCTTGTTCACTGATGCCCTGTCTCTGCATTTTGCATGTGTGGACAGACCTACACTGAGCCCCACTGACTCCACAACAGGACACTGAACCATTGCAGCGGTCCATCCATAAGCTGCAAGTTACAAGAAGAAGGCAATAGGCTCTGATTCAGGAAAGCATGTGCTTAACTTGAACAGTGCTTAAAGTTAAGCATGTGTGTAACAGTGCTTTGTAGACCTGGGCTTCAGACTGTACGCTCTTCAGGACAGGAACTGTCTCTTACCTATATGTTTGAACAGTGCCTGTGTGGTTCTTCACATTAATACAAGGAAAGTTAGTGTGCAGATGTAACTGCACAGAAACTCCAGGAAGTCCTCACTACTCATGGTTTTGCTAGCCACAGTTTCACGTACTCGTGGCACGCTGAGGTGCAGCAGCCCACGCATATGGCTACCCATGATGATGCTTTTTCAGTGCGCTTTAGGAATAGAGACGTACACTACCAGGATATCTGAAACTGGTGACATGTTGTTGTAGATATAATTATCATGAGACTCACAATTCATCACTATTGTATGTGGTTATTGCCAGAAAGAAGAAGTGGGTGGAAAACTGTGGTTGTTTTGTTTTAGGAACACCCCATGCTCCCAGTATTTGCAGACTTTTCCATTCACGGTGACCTCAAGAATGTACCTCCTGTGAATGGTGAGGGCTTTCTGTATAGCCTGATTTCAGCTGCAGCATGCAGATCTGTCTGCTCAGCATTCACAAAGCAAAGTCCTGCATTGCAATATGAAAGCTGCTCCTTGGAACTCACCACTGTGGCTACCCCCACACAGTATAATGGGGGCCATAATCTCATTTAGATATGTCATTACATTTCATGATTTTGAGGGTGAAGCTTGAGTTACAATATGTTTTCTTTTTTGGGAAAGGTGATTGTCGATTCTAGAGTTTCTTATTATTAGAGTTTCTTCTTCTTATATCTAACCAGTATGTAAGTATCACACAATAAAATAAAGAGGAAAAAGTCTTACTGTTTTCTGGCAACTAACTGAGCATGCAGGCGTTCTCCTGAGCTCAGGGAATCTGCCCCTACTGATGAATGAGCCTCAAAAGTCCCAGAGAAGGGAAATTAATATGACTGAATGTTACAAGTGTGACTGATCCAGACCAGCTGGCTGCTGCACACTAATGGGGCCAGGGTGAACAGTTTTCTCTTCCTTGTGTAAACAGGGTGGAGCCTACTGCAGCATAATCAAGCAGGCACCTGGGGTTAATTAGAGCCTGCCAGAAACTGCAGGCTAATTACACACCTGCAGCCAATTAAGGCCCATGAAGCTGCTTTAAAAGGTTTCCCCCAGGCAAGGAAGGGGGAAGAAAGAGTGGAGGACTGGAATAGTGCAGAAGAACTGTGTGAGTTGAGGATTGATTAGCAGGTACCAGAGGAGAGGTTCTGGGAAGTGGCTCAGGGAAAACCTACAAGACTGGAAGCGGCAGTAACCCTGTGTGTTGCCGCTGCCTTAGGATCCCGGGGCTGGAACCCAGAGTAGTGGGTGGGCCTGAGGTTCCCTGCAATCCTCCCCATGCGCCTGAGAAGGGAGATCAGGACCACTAAGGGGGTTTTACCCCAAGACTGTGAACTAGCCTGTGATGAATGTGGCTCAGTAGGCTGTGACCCCTGCCTCTAGTAAAGAGGATGAGACCATGTGGAGGGTCACAGCAAGCCTCTCAGGCAAACACTAATCCGCCAGAAGCATAAAATCTACAGGGTATGGCTGGAGGTCTGCCACACAAGGTTTATGTAAAAGAAGGAACAAAGGATGGGAAAGGTAAAGAGGACTCAAAGTACTCGATTTTAGGGAGAATATAGTGAAAGATAGTCAATCCCACAGATTTTAAACTCAGAATAATACCATTATAATCACGTGTCTGATCACACAGGCAAGATGACTTCAGCATCTAGCCAAAAAGCTTATGGTTGAATGAGAGCATCTCTTTTAGAAAGTCATCCTGTCTTGATTTGAGGACTCCAAGTGACGGGGAATTTATCCTGTTCTTTGGTATGCTCCTGATCTAATTTCAGCTGTTGGGTTTAGTGTGCAGGTGTTTACAGTCTGATGGACAGGAGGTCAGACTAGATAACCTAGTGGTTCTTGCTGGCCTTAAACTCTAGAATTTCTTTTCACCCTGTCTGTCATAAGAGGTCATACGCCCACAATGATATTAATGGCTGGTTAATATAGAAAAAAACAAACAAAACTTTGCAGAGAGCCAGACATTGGAACTTACAGTCACAAGAGTTCATCTGTTACAGCTCGAGCCAGGTGTAAGGGATGCATTTTTTTAAAAGATTAGACATTTTTTATGACAATTAATGGCATTCACACATTTTCTGCCCACATTTTGCTCACAGCTACATTGTTGTAAATCTGGAGCAGCTACACTGATTTACACAAAATTACTCCAGGGTTGCTCCAGCATAAGTAAGAGTGGGATCTGGTCCACTCACAATAATAATAATCATTTACATAGCATTTTATCTTTACAAAGCCTGTCTAAATATTAACTAATTAATGTACTAATTAGCTGACTAGTTAGATGAGATAAGATAAGAATAATCAGACTTGATGCTGTAGGGGGTAAGCTGATTGTTTTAATAGGACAGGCAGCTATTTTACATTGCATAATTGCCAGAGTACATAATTTGTAGAAGGCATGAATTTGTGGTTTCACCTTCCTCTGTGGCAGGATTGGGTTTGTTGGATTAATGATGTCAGAAGCAGGATAATGGGCTAGATAGACCTAGAGTCTAATATCATATGGCAAACTCTGTGTTACTATAAATCCTGATATAAAAACTCTTTCTCCAGCTCATCCTATATGCCAAATGAGCAAACGTTTATAGATTTTGGGTTAAGATATAGCCATGAATTTTGTTCTGAGAATTTCTTCTCATAATTCATCAAAACATCTGAGTGCATGAGCTATCTCATCCCTATTCATTAAAGTGTGTAGGTGTATATTTTAATGTTAAGCATATGAGTAATCTCATTGACTTTTTATATTGGCTTCAATAGGATTACTCACATGATTAAAATGAGGTGTGAGTTTAGCTGCTTTGCTGAATTAGGGTCTTAGGTCAAAGGCAGATCTAAGAAGATTCAATACAGCTAATGTTGAACTCGGTGAACATTATTTACTCAAGTTAAATATTACAGATTTTTTTGAAGGACATGTCTATGAGTTTTTATGCATTAGAGATGGAGACCTACATTAGATCATGTTGATTTTATTTTATAGTGCAGATGATAGAATTCCTTCACTAACAGATCTTTGATGCCCCCAGAATTCATATATGTGAGCTCATGGGGCCGGCCCTAAGACCCATTGGCTTCACACAGCTACTCACTTTGTGCTTGTTCATACCACAATTCCTCTGGCTTCAGGCATATTAAATCCAGCTCTTTTTATATCTAATCTTGGTGAGTAGTGTAAGCTGATCAAATTAATGTGATCAGATTGCCCTCTAATGTCAGGCCTACCAAAAGAATAAAAGCTTTATTATTACTACTAAAAATCCTGTGTTTCATCAAGTATTAGCTGCCTATGTTCTTAGCCAAAGTTTAGTCTTTTCTTCTATGGACGCTTACATAAATCTTAATCCTGCTCCTATGAAAGTCAGGGGCAAGGTTCCCTTTTATTTTAGTATCAAGTAGCTGTGTTAGTCTGTATCCGCATAAACAACAAGGATTCCTGTAGCACCTTAAAGACTAAGGGTTCGTCTACACTACACTCTTATTTTGAAATAAGCTATTCCAGAAGAAATACTCTGAAAGAGCTTATTTTGAAATAGCACATCTACACTACAGGGAAGCCTCAAAATTAATCCAAGACAGGCTTCCCTAATTTGGATGTGCTACCTCAATTTAGAGCCCCAGGAGGCACTTGGGAGTAATTACTCTGAATGGCCCTGAGGAGGAAGTATTTCAAAATAGCAGCAGTAGAGCGTCCATGTTACTGCTACTATTCCAAAATAGCTATTTTGGAATAGGCGTTATTCCTCATGGAATGAGGTTTATAGAAGTTGGAATAAGCAGTCCGTTATTTTGAATTTTTTCCAAATAATGGAATTTCTGTGTAGATGCTCTCATTGTTATTTCGGAATAATGGCTGTCATTGTAGGTGGTGCTGTGTAGATGCACCCTAAGGGTATGTCTACACTAGCCCCCTAGTTCGAACTAGCGAGGCTAATGAGGGCGACTGAAATTGCAAATGAAGTGCGGGATTTAAATATCCCGCGCTTCATTAGCATGTTCCCGGGCGGTCGCCATTTTGGAAATTGACTAGCCCGGAAGAACTGCCCACGTCTACATGTGGCAGAGAAGGGCGATTCCGAAATAAACCCCTTACTTTGAATTAACAGTTAAACCATCATGGAATCTGAGAATCATGGAATGAGGTTTAACTGTTAATTCAAAGTAAGGGGTTTATTTTGGAATCGCTCTTCTCTGCCGTGTGTAGATGCGGGCAGTTCTTCCGGGCTAGTCAATTTCCAAAATGGCGACCGCCCGGGAACATGCTAATGAAGCGCGGGATATTTAAATCCCGTGCTTCATTTGCAATTTCAGTGGCCCTCATTAGCCTCCCTAGTTTGAACTAGGGGGCTAGTGTAGACATACCCTAACAGATTTATTTGGGCATAAGCCTTCATGGGCAAAAATCCACTTTGTCAGATACATGCTTGTTTTATTTCAGTGGAGCTGGATCAGACCCTTTAGTGTGGCAAAGGTGGGGACAAAAAGGAATTTAGAAAAGTCATAGGACACGAGCCTTGCACCTGATCTACAGTAGGAAACTAGGTCAATATAACTACTTCACTCAGAGGTACAAAAAATCCACACTCCTGAGTGAGACAGTTAAAACAACCTAACTCCCAGAGCTAGGTTGATATGAGAATTCTCCCATTTACTTAATTTCTCAGGGAGGTGGATTAACTATGCTTCCTAGGGTAGGTAGTGTCTTCTCCAAAGAGCCATTGCAGCATTTTAAGTGTGAACAAGCCACTGGTCATCACAGTGGACATCTGGTGAAGTTATGCCTCTGTGTACTGCAGTGGATGAGCATCACTGGCTGTGTGACCAGCTTACTTTAAGAAACCTCTTTAGGGAGCTTTCATAATTCTGTAATAGTTGCAAGAGACCAGTGCTCATATATAGCCTGATGCAAATCTTAGGTGGCTGATTTGGGACAGACATACATACCAGAAGGTAGCACTTGGTCAAAGTCAAGCCAGGGTTGGAGGCTAGTTTATTGTAGGATTGGCTGTCCTTAAACCGCTTTTGAATGAGCAGTACTGGTAAGAAGGATGTTTGCATAAACTAAGCCCTCGCTCCTGTATTTCTAGGCATTGATACAACACTCCCCAGCACCTCTGCCTCAATTCCAGCTGAAAGGATTTAGATCACTTACATGAGCAATGAATGGCATCAGTGTGCAAATTAAATTTCCATCTCGCTTACTTTCCCCAGGTGGCTTATTTTGCCCATGTCTAATTCATTAGTCCATCCTTTTCCAGCCTCTGAATCAAGTCTGCTTTATCTACCTCCCCAGTGATGAAAGGCTGAGCTGACTCTGCTGGGATTTGAACTTGTGGCTTCCAGGAGTTTAGTTATTTCAAACCTGATGCTTAGTACACTGTGGCCCTCTGGGAAAGAAGGGAACATCTGGCCATATTTTTCCCTGTCCTGAATTGTCCAGGCTGTCTGAAAGGCAACTTGTTCAAATCTGAGAATCTTTTCTAAAAGTATTGTATTCAAGGTTAGACAGAATTATAGTGAAAATGAAAGAGTAATACTCAGTGGTCTACTTCTCCAGTAGAGCTATGACTTCCAACTAGAAAGTGAATAGTTTAATGTTAGTTCAAATACTAGCAAGTAGCTGTTTGCCAGTTTACAATCACTTACATTTACTCCCTGTTGGTTTCAGGACTGTATTTCTGTTTTAAAAGCTTCCCTAGGAGCTGAAATATTTTTAAGTGACAACTAAATCAATACTTGCTGGTGGACATCATTACATCATTTAGTCTCACTGGAATCATTACTGGATTGACAACAAAACATGTTTATTAGCAACCCAGTTGGCCAAAGTTACTCTTCCTCTCCCGTGCCCCCAGACCAAATCCAATACCTGCAAGTTGTTGGTTGCTCTGGACTGCCATGATTTTTGATAGTTTTGAATGTGACAACTTAGTATTGGTCAATCCGCATTGGCAAGCACTGTCATGTTTTTATCCCTACGTAAAACACTTCTGACAGCATGTGTGACAGCTGTGATTACTGAAACATTTCATGTGCTCCAGACAGCATTTCTTACCCTGAAACTATTCTTGTTTTCACATTTTCTTTTTGAAAATGTATGATTCAGAGACTGTAGCAAGCACTAAGGACCAGGAGTTGAAAAACTGGGAGAGTCCTGCCTCCACCACTGATTTTCTGGGTTATTTAAAGAAAGTTTAAGTGTAGCAAATTGTTCATTCATGCACACCAAGTGTAGGTACTTAGATCCATATGTGAGGACCTAAAGCAATGTCCTGAATTTTAGAAGTACTGAAGCATCTTTTAATCACATGTTTAAGGTCCACTGACATCATTGGGACTTGATATATCCACAGCTCCTCTGAAAATTAAATGATCTTTATTTTGATGTCTCAGTATTAATTTAGGTGTCTAACTTGTAGCACCCAATTTTAAACAATTTGACCTTATCCATCCCCACTCCCTGCTTCTCTGCTTCCCCCTCTGAAAAATGGAAATAATACTTGGTACAGGTGTCACCACAACAATCCTATAAGACAAGAATATTTCCAAAGTGTTTTGAAATGCAACACAGTATAAATCCTAAGAGTTCATACATGTTTACTGGCCTTCTTACCCCTGATTATGCAAACCACGTAAGCACAAGCCATCCCCATTAAGCATGGGCTTAAGTCCCAATGATGTCAGTGGACCTTAAACATGTGATTAAAAGTAGGCATGTGCTTAATTGCTTCCATGCCATAGAGTCCTAATTCCCAATCCTAAAATATATTGCGTGCCGTGAACACAGTTCCTTGCAAACTCATGCTCACCACCACTCAAGGTCATAGAACCATAGACAGGAAAGGACCTTGAGACGTTATCCAGTTCAGCCCTCCACACTGAGACAGGAGTAAGTATACCTAGACCATCACTGACAGGTGTTTCTCCAACCTGTTCTTAACAACCTCCAGCAACAGGGATTATATAACCTCCCTTGATAGCCTTTTCCAGTAATTAATTATCCTTGTGGTTAGAAAATTTTCCTAACATCTAATCAAAATTTCCCTTGCTGCACATTAAGCTAGATTATTCTTGCCCTATCTTTAATGGACATAGAGAACAATTAATGACCTCTTCGTAACAGCTCTTAACATTTTTCAAAAGTGATATGAGATCTGTCATCCCCCTCTCCCCCCACATGTTCAGTCTTTGTTTTTCAAGACTAAAAATGACCAGATATTTTTAAACTTTCCTCAAGGTCAAACTTTCTAAACATTTTATCATTTTTGTTTCTCTCCTTTGGACTTTCTCCAATTTATACACATCTTTCTTAAAGTGTGGCACCCAAAACTTGACAAAATATTCCAGCTGAGGCTTCACTGGTGCTGAGAAGAGAAGAGCAACTTCTTTCTGTGTCTTACATATGACACATCTGTGAATAAACTTGTGAACGAAAGACTCCTTGATTAGAATTAGCAGAGGACACAGAGTTTTGCACATGGATTTGTAGAGATCCCTTCAGTCAGATAGCCACATGATAGTTTACCAAATAGTAGTATGTAAGGTCTCTACCAAGCCCCTGAGTTGTCATAAATCATTGGAAAATGTATGTATGGATAACATATAAGGAGTTATATATATTCTGAAAATTATGTTCATAAGGTCTTGAAGTTAAGGAATGTTACTAGTGTGTTGTGTATCTCAGAAATGTTCCTTTCAGACAAGTGGAATAGCTACCTTTCTCCCTGTTTGGCCATTTGTGTTTTGTATGCTTCAAGGTCCCTTCCTGCCCTACATTTCTCTAGGTATCCTTTTTTTTTTCAATATTCTATCTCCAATGATTTGACTTGCCACACTTTTTAAAAATAAACACCCAGGATCACTCTTTTTACTGAGGTAGCTGCCCTGGGAAAGTCTATAAGGCTGTCTAGTACATGATGTCAGCGGTTCATTTTTATGCTCTCTGTATTATCTTGGATGTCCTTGTGTTTTATACCTGGAAGGTGACAACCTGATATTAGACTTGGTTCTGATCTGCTATAGCAAGTCTTCTGCTCCTATGCTGTTCCCACTTCCAAGCAGTGAGTAGTGGTTAATTACAATTCTACCCAATGAGCTCACAAGATGGAGGGAAGCAAGATGGCTCTAGATGAGAAAGTTTTTGCACCACAAGTGAGAGAGAGAGTGTATATGGGTTTTGGGGACAGGAAAAGGAATAATGGAGGGGGTGAAGCAAATACACAGAAATAAATATGGGTGATAGAGTGAGGCACAGAAGGGGTGCTCCTAAGGAGGAGATACTTAGCCGTAGGAAGCAATGGTTAAATCACTAGTTTTCCTTGTTAAAGCAGTCAAAGAGGTGCAACTATCTCCATTAGTAAGAGATGTGGTATGGGACTTGTCATCTGAGGAACCATCTTTGTTCAGAAGATGCATTATTGTAAAAGGACACAACTTCATATTCATACTAACTCCATCCTTGAAAGTCATTGTTCAGTTAAGTTCTCTAAGGTACAGGGTACGAAAAAGGCAGGGATATGTTTATATAATACAATGCTAGGTAAATCCTTTATTTCTCAAACCCTTGCAACAATACCATAAGAGTGTTGGCTTAAAATGTCATCTATCTGTGTTGCAGCTACTGATAGGTCATGGCTTCCTTTATTAGAAAAAAGAGGCAGCAGCACCCTGGTAAGGGAGAAAGAAGTTAATCTATAGACAGTTAAAATGTTTGCCTTATTAAAATATCAGGTTTAAACCCCACTTGACACACTCTCTTCTCTGAAAAGATTTGGACCTAAATATGATTATGTACAATACTCTTCAGAACAGAGCCCACTCAAGCCTTGTGGTCTATGTTCATGCCTAGCCCTCTTACAATGCATGTTAACAAGGCTAGACTTTATTTTCCAGTCACCCATTGTGGAAAAATCATTTAATTTCTCTCTCGAAGCTTGGAGCACTCTAATTGCATACAAATCATTCCCTTAGCAAAAGCTCTGCTCTATGGGGATGTAGATATTAACAGAGTTTACAGACCACAGTGACAGTTTATATAGGATGTAAAAATGATAAATAGCTGGTTAGTGAATAAGGTCTTCCCAAATACACACACGCACACACACATACTTGCCTTTAGTACTTTATCATTTCTCATGCCTGGACAAAGTTTTACTTGTCCTCTTATATTATGCGTCAGTTGCTCCCCCTCCCCCCAACTTATCATCTGGTAATTGCAGTAAACATTTATGTAACACAAAATCTGATTTCACTGTTACGCTGCTGCTGGGTTATGAACACAGCTATGTTGCCATGGACCTGAATTACTTCAGTAGCCCTGCAGCGCGCAAGTTCTTTTTCTAAGCCAGATTGCAAATTGGTGCAGAGGCAACGCTCAAGCTCCACTCTCTGCTGAAGTGGTATTCAGGTTGTAAAGGCTTTTTGGAGGAGGGTTTGGTGAAGATCATCTCTTTGTAGCTGCTAAACCACTAAAGCTTTGGGGAGATTTGAGACTTATAAGATTAGCTAATATGCATCATAGTTTACATAATTTATCAGTAATAATGGGAGAGATGCATACCAATTAAGTCATTGTCTCTGTGTGGACACACAGGGTGGGGGAACAAGCTATGCAAAGGTCCTTTCCCTCTCTCCTTGTCCCTCTGAGCAGTGGGTGGAACACTGACCTGGCTATTTGTGCCAGACTTCCCAGGGAGGAGGCAGTTAGGTCTGGACCAACATTAAAAGAAGGGGGGTCAAGGAAGAGCACTCAATCCCTTTTGGAAGGCTCCAAATGTGCAAATCCCATGGATTTGGGAATTGGGGTGGGGCTTTAGATGTGCAAATCCCATGGATTTGGGAATTGGGGTGGGGCTTTCAGAAGTCTTTAGATTTGACCTAATGCTGCTCCCACTGAAGTTGATACCAAATGGGAGCAGAATTAGGCCAATGCTGGGCACTTCTGTAAAATCTCACTCTTGGGGTATGTCTAGACTGCATCCCTCTGTCAGCAGAGGGATGCAGATTAGGCAGATTGACATTGCAAATGAGGCAGGGATTTAAATATCCCACACCTAATTTGCATAAAAATGGCCACTGCGTTTTGCTAACTCAGCACTTTGCAATGTCGACCTGCCTAATCTGCATCCCTCTTCCGACAGAGGGATTCAGTCTAGACATACCCTTGGTGCTTACATCCCTTAGATGCCTTTGAGAGTCCAAGCCCCACCCCACACTCATCAGAGGCTTAAAGCAACAATGCCATCCACTGTATGCAATGTGTAAACTGTGACACCTTATGTACAGTTTACTAGCAGACTAAATTTAAAAATATATCAGTTTAGAGCACAGCACAGGGTAGAGAGCCATATGCTATATAAGCTACAAGCAACAGATTTTAATTTCCTGAGGCAACAATTTTTATGGCAACTGGTAGATTTTATTTCATACCTTTTCATGCCTGTTATTAATGTGATGCTAGATTTCTATATCTAGTTATACCTGTTGTGTTAGTAATCCCTGTGTGTAGTGGCATGCATATATTAGGGGATTATGGATATACTATAGGTAGAGGGCAAGGGATCAGCTAGTGCCTTTCTACACATTTACAATATCTACATGCATCACTTGTAGCTTCTTGAGACTTCCTCACTGGGCATGTCTAGACTACATCCCTCTTTCGAAAGAGTGATGTAAATTAGACAGATTGAAATTGCAAATGAATCTGGGATTTGAATTTCCCATGCTTCATTTGCATAATGGTGGCCACGTGTTCTTTCAAAAAAGGGCTTTTTGAAAGTGAAACCGCTGTCTAGATGCGATTCTTTCGAAAAAATCCTGTACTCTGTGAATGCCCCCATGTCTTTCTGCCCTGAAAGAGGAAAAGGTGGGTGAGGTAATTTTATTTATTGGCTCGATTTCTGCTGATGAAAGAGACAAGCTTTTGAACTATACACAGCTGTGCTTTCAGTCTGGGGAAAGGCACTCAAAATTGCCACTGATAAATGCAAGGTGGAACAGATTGCTTAGCCTAAGTAGTCAACCTATATTTTAAGAAACCATTCAAAGTAAGTGGCCAGATAACACCGTTGCAGTCATCAGATGAAAAGGGGGGCTTAGTGGGTTATGGGTTGTAATAATAAAATCTAAATTCAGTGTCTTTATTAAGACTATACTTTTTAGCATCTAGCTCTGAAGAGGGTCTGCTCTGTCCAAGGTCCTGGAGTGGATATACAATCTAGAGATAAGGCACAGTCCCCTCTCTTCACAAATTACTCTTTGAAGTATGCACACCCATAATTTTTTCCCAGGGCACAATGGTGGGGTAATAACATTCTTAGAAGCCTTCTTTTCCAAGGAGGTTCCCTTGGCCAGTTATGGATAATATAAATTTTTCATTGTGCCAACTTCCTGGGGGAAAGAGCCTTATTTCTGTCTTGTAGCTTTTCTGGAAATTAGCATATCCTTTGTGCTACCTTATAATAGACATTTTCTACTCTAATTTGCATAATATTTATTAATCATCTCTCCAAGTATGTCATTTACATATATTTCCCTTTTCTTCCAACTTTCATTTTTTTAAATGCAGTTGCAAAAAAAAAAAAAAAAAGACTGATATGGTGGGATGTACTGACGGGAGAGTCTTATGTAAGACAAGGAAGGTAATTGTGTCTCTCTCCTAGGCCCTCATGAGGCCTTCAATGGAGTACTTTTTGCTCATCTGGGTTCCATGCTCTAAGGCTACGTCTACACTGCCACACTGTTTAAATAACTATTCCACATCTTTTGAGCATGCCTGTTATTTCGAAATATAATGGGCGTGCTACTCCGATGTCCCTGTAAACCTCATTCCACAAGGAGTAAGGGACATTTTGAAATAACAATTTATTTCTAAATAAGTGCTGTGTTGCCAGCACCAAATTTCGAGGTACGGGTGCAGTGTAAACCCACCCTAAGAGAGGTGTGAAATAATTGGAGAGAATCCAGAATAGAGCAAGAAAAAATGATAAAATATTTCAAAAATATGACCAGTGAGTAAAAACTTAAAGACGGGACATGTTTAGTTGTTGGGAAAAGACAAAATGGAGGTCAGATAACTGTTTAATACATTAAGGGTTGTTACAAAAAGGGGATTTATTGTTCTCAGTGTCCACTTAAGGTAGAACAAGAAAAATAAACTTAATGTGCAATATCTGTGAGTGGCACAGTATATCAAGTGCTCCACCTACTTCTGACAGGGATTCCCTCTCCTGAAGTAAACTTAAGTTCCTTGTTACTTTTTGTTTCCATGAAAAGAGGAAGGAAAATAACTATTTGGACATTGTATCAGCACAGTAAGAAATTACTGAAGTTACTAAAAATGAAGTCACCTACAATTCACCTGCTTCTAGCTTGTGTTTCAAATTGAAACCAAAACAAGATGCAACAATTTACAGTGAAACTTTCCAGCAAAACTGAGCTGGTTTAGGAATCTTCATTGGCATGTGAAATTTGTGGGTTTGAACAGTTCTGATACTTAAAAAGAAGAAATTCAGTAATCTTAATTGATCTTGAGGTTGTGGGTGTGAACCGGCAAACCTTTATGAATTGACATAGATTGAAAATCTGCAAAAACTGTTTTGATGAAACAACATTGTAATCCAGTATGAAATCAGTTCTGTTATTGTTGATATCCATAAATGTTAAGGCCAGAAGGGACCTTTATGATTCCATTCTGACCTCCTGCATACCATAATTTATACAACTGCCTTGCATTAATTCCTGCTTCAGGTTCAATTGAGGAATTATTTTATTCCCATTGACTTCAATAAGAAGTTCTATTGTTCCACAGTCCTTCAATAAGAATGGAATCTACAGTATTGCCTAGTGGTCTCCACTGACATCAGTGCCTTGTTGTACTAGGCACTATATAAAAACACAGTATGACATAGTCCCTGTCACAAAGAGCTTCAAATATAAAGATGTTTACCCAGTACAATACATTTGTTTATATCTGTTTAAAAAAAGACAGGTGCCAGAAGACGTTTATCTGATTTATTCAGGTTATGGTTAAGTGTGTAACTGTGACACTCTGGATACTTTTCCCAGATATGAAGAAGAGCTCCGGGTAAGCTTGAAAGCTTGTGTCTCTCACCAACAGAAGTTGTCCCAATAAAATAAATCATCGTACTCCGTTTGTATCTCTATGTTCAGGACTCACAGCCAAATTAAATGTTGGCTTTGCAGTGTAGCCTAGTGGGTCAAGCACTGTGCTAGGACTCTAGACCTGAACTATATCCTCAGCTCTGCCACTAGCCTGCAACATCAACTTGGGCAAGTCGCTTCATCTTCTTTTGTAATAAATTGCCACATCTGTGAAATGAGGGTAGTGGTACAGACCTCCTTTGTAGAGCTCTTTGAGATCTGTGGATGAAAAGTGCTATGTAGAGCTATATTTTATAATATAGCATTACAATAATAATAAGTTAAATGCATGTACTGCTATGATAGGGGTCAGATTGGTAACCTCATTTAGCATTTACAGCCTGGCTTGCAGAAATATACATTTTTTTTACACTGTTCCATCAATGTTACTCAATTGTGAGTGACTTGGACCTCCTATTGGGATGAGTTGGATTTCAGTTTCTGTTTTCATGTCCATTCAGTTTCATGGACTGTGGATTGAGTTTGCAACAAGTGTAAATTGTGATCAATAGCAATGGTGTTTTTTATGAAGGGCATCTATGCACTAGACTCATACTACAGAAAAAAAATGCAGTTACTATTGAACTAGGATGGATTTGTATCTAAGACAGAGAGATGAAAAGCTCCACATTCTATTATAGTCCTGTGAGCCATTTTATCCCATAATATTATAGCACTCATGTCATGGTCAATGTAGCCTACTCAATATCAATTACTTCATCATAATGAAATCAGAAGTAAAGGGCATCCAACTATACACTAGTAAAACACATAACAGGGATAGAAAATGAAATTAGAGGCAATATTTTGGCCATCGGGCCTGTTTAGGTTGGGGTGGGAGAAACCTAAGCCTGATCTAATCTGCCTCCATAACCCAAAGCAGGCTCAATGATGAGATATGACAGTTAATCTGGTTTACTATTTCTGCAGTGTCTTTTGCTGAACCTTTGGGGTCTGATGTTTGGTGGTTTTCTTCTAAAAAATGACCAGGAGCTTTGTTCCTGCCACATCAGTAGAATGATACTTCGGGGCACACTCAAAGCCATTAAGTCCATTAACACTGTGAATCAGTATCTCCCAGCAGTACTCGTCTGCCAGTAGGTATTTATTTACACAGATTTCTAAATTGCAAAAAAGTCCTGTGTGTGCAGACAATAGCAAATTCATAATAGTTCTAATAAATAAGAATAATATGGTGCTAATGTTACCAGGTCAAAAATATATTTAAATATATATTTAAAGATCCCTTAATTTTATCATCCACCCATAGCTGCCATATCCCTAAGTGTCTGAGAGAAAAAAACTATTGGGACATAATGAGGTGAGTGTATTTCATGGGCCGTAGTATCCCCATAGAGAAAGCACAGTAAAATTTTCTAAATGAAGTATTTTAACATGAAAGTATTCCAAATCAAATCTATCTCTAGATCCATATGGTATAAATCATAGGTGGGATTTAGAACCCACCTGATTCTGCATCTAAACTTTCTTCTCTTTATAATGGATCAAACCAGCATTTTAGATCAGACTACTCCAAAACTTTAAGTATCTAAAATCAGGATGAAAATGGAATGTTTCAGGTCCATTGCTAAAAATAACTCTCTCTTCACAGGACTACACAAACACTAATAATTTCAATTATATTCCTATAAACTAGGCATGTGTAAGTAGTCCTGAGGGGGAAACTGAGACACGGGTATAAAACATCTTGCCCAACACAATCCATTAACTTCAGAGTCACTAGAAGAACTCTTCTGGCTGACAGGCCTGTTTCCTAACCACTAGACTATGTTTTGAGATTAGATTAGATTAGCTAGAACAGGGAATTACAAAAAGGTCCCTTACTATATTAAAAGTGGCTTAAACTTAAGCTAGTAGCTGGAGAGAAAAAGGTGCCTAAAGCCCGTTTCCCTCCTCTAAATATGCTTTTTGTTCCCTTATGTAGTTCCATTATTAATAAACTTTATTAATTTTTAGTTCTGAATACAGTAGGTTCTCCAAGGGGAGCTAGAGCAAATCTAGATCTTGGCTCAGTGATTTGCCAGCTTCAGACACAGCAGGAATTGGCCTTTCATTTCAGTCAGCCCTGACATCTTTAGAGCTTGCAGCTCCACCAAGGTCACATGTCTTTTTTCAGTCCCATTGTTTTGCTTCATTTTTCCTTTCACAACATTAGTTCAAATTATTTGCAGGAGCTCATGTAAACAATCACAGTTATGCCTTCATTAGACTTCTCGTGAAACATGGCAAGAAGCTTGGATTTTATAAACCACTTTATAGGGTTTTTACATCCATCTTCTTTGGATTTTACTGCTTAAGCTTTCCTTTCTCACAGTTTCTTCTCTTCCGTGGGAAACTATTTTAATAGTTGTTGTAATGAGCAGAATGATGGTGGCAAAGGTTTTTCCCCCTCTGCTTGAAGCTTCTAAAGAGAACAAAATATCCCTGTATTTAAATATGTTTGGGAATCCTACTTCAAGGCTGGAACCTGACCTGCAGCATTTCAAATATCAAATAATATTCTCTCCCTATTTAATGCAGCAAAAATGCAAGTGATTCTATACTCTGTACTGCAATGAAAATATAGCTGGACTAATCCAAATCTGAACTGGCAAGCCCACCTGACAATCAGGTTTGCCTTCAACCACTACATTTAAAAGGTCACCAGGGTCCTGAATCAAGACAGCATCCTTGTTCAGAAGAAATCTTTTAACTTTAGTCAATTCCTCTAGGGGAATTAAGCTTCAGAGTTTTCCTCAACCTGGGCCTAGTTTTGCAGTTGCACATACCTGGGAGGCATAAATTGGAGCAACACAAATGACTAGACACTCAGAAAAAACTAAGGGAAAATATGGGTCTGGAGAAGGAGAAAGACCAGGTATTGTGAGAATTTGTCAGAATAGATTTTCCTGAACATAGCAGGGAGAGAAAGTAGGATTTTAGTTGGCTGTGGGTTTTGGTAGAAAATAGTTAGACAGTTGAAAGGGGAGGAGAGAAACTGTATGAGTGAATCCCCACTTTGAGGTCCAAAGCCAGTATTTAAATGAAACTTAGTCACAATCCACTGCAGTATGAAAGTCTACCTTAAATGAGTTTGATGGATTTAGTCCATCTCCCAGCAGACACAAGTTGGCACCACAAACAGCACCATCACATTTTGGCACCAATGCTGGAAATCCAGTAGAGGCCTTGTGTGATGAATCACCTCAGCAGTGACAACAGAGGGCTGTGTGGCAAATCAAATATGGGCAATTCTGCTACTGGTCTTCTCCCTCCCCCTGTTCCTGTGTATTCTGGCACAAGTAGGAGGGAGTAAATGATAAGGGCCAGGTATGTGGGAGGATCCTGGCGGTGACAGCAATTGGAGAGTGGTATCAGACCCACTAGGTGATCTGACAATTCAAGATCTTAAGGAAAGGAGGAAATGAGAACAGCAAAACAAGGACATTGGGCTTCACAAAGGCAGATTTCAGCCACCTCAGAATCAGTAGGCAAGGTCCCATGGAAAGACCAATTGGGAAGAAAAGGAGTCAAAGGGGGCTGGCAGTTCTTAAAAGATATAATACTAGAGGCTCAAGATCAAGCTATTCCAATGCAAAGGAAATGTAAAAAGAGCTACAGGAGGTCAATGTGGCTGCAGGAGGAGTTTTTTAAGCGACAGAAGGAGAGGCATGTCATCAAGGAGTGGCATGATTGTATAGGGACAAAATCAAGAAAAAGCCAAGGCAAAGAATGAGCAAAAAAATATTAGAGGGGTTCTACACATGGGCCAGACTAAAAAAGAAAGATCCAGGAGGGTGTGATTCTGCTACATAATGGAGAAGGTGAGCTGGTAATAGAGGATGGTAGAAAGGCAGAGCTGTTCAGAAGCTCTTTGCTTCAGTCTTCTGACAAAAACCATGTGAATAGATAACTAGCAAAGTTAAAGGGTGAGAGATGCAGTTCAGGATAAGCAAAGCATATAACAAAGAACTTTTGAATAATTTGAATGAATTCAAGTCAGCAGGGCTGGAAGTTATTCACCCCAAGGTGCTGAAAGAATTAGCTGAAGAAATCTCAGAGCCACTGGCAATAGTATTTGCAAACTTGTGCATAACAGGAGAGGTCCTGGAAGACTGCAAAAGAGCTAATGTAGGGCTCATCTTTAAAAAGGGGGGAAAAAAAGGAGCTGGTGACCTCAGTACCTAGGATGCTACTAGAGTAATGTATAAAACATTTGATTTGCAAATACCTGGAGGATGAAGGGGTGATCATCAGCATGCAGTATGGATTTATTAAGAACAAATCATGCCAAACAAATCTGATTTCCTTCTTTGACAGGATGACTGCTTTGGTGGGTAGGGGTAATGCAATGAATACAATATACCTAGACCTTACCAAGGGTTTTGATTCAGTCCCACTTTATATTCTGATAAATGTGCTGGAGAATTGCCGGCTCCATAAAACTACCATTATGTGGATACATAATTGGTTAAACAACTGCAAACAAAGTAACTATTAATGGAATGATTCCAGATTGGAAGGAGGTCTCAAATGGAGTTCCTCAGGGATCTGTAGGTCTGGTGCTATTTAACGTCTTTATTAATGACCTGACTGAAGGAATAGAGAGCACACTGATCAAATTTGCAGATGACACAAAGCCTGAGGGATTGCACACTCTTTGGAGCATAAAACTAAAATTCAAAGGGATCTTGATAAATTGGAGAACTGAGCTATAGACAACAAAATGAAATTCAACAAAGACATATGAAGTGTTACACTCAAGGAAGAAAAAAATGCCCAAATACAGTATGGGAGATAAATGGTAACCCCACTGCTGAGAGGTATCTGGGGGTTATGGACATCACAACTTAAACATAAGTCAATTATATGAAGGTGTCACGGGATAGGTGGCCTGTCCTTGTGGGGAGATTGGGCAAGGTGCCTCACCCTGCGCTCTGACTCCGGTTTGAGCCTCTATCAGCCAAGCATTAAGGCTCAGTGGCCTAGTCCGTAATGCCTTCAATCAGTATGGCCCAATGGCCTAGTCCAGGACTACTCAACACACAGCCTGTGGGCCACATACAGCCCACGGCCCATTTGTTTGCAGCTCGTGGTGCAGTTTGGGTTTACACAGGGCTCAACACGTGGCCCGTGGGTGGGATCCTTTGAACATGGCCTCCACTGGGAACATGCTCCACAATGGTGAGTCAATATAATGGTCTTCTGTTGATATGCTTGTAGTTAAATTCCTGGACTGTCATTGCGCATTAAAAGTGTTGTCATATGGATGGAAATCAGGTAAATATTACATTTATTAATATCAGCAGAACTGACTTAAATGGGGCCTGCATGTTGTGTAGTCTTGCCTTAATCTTTGTAGTCATGCACCTGAGTGTGAAAGAAGCTATTTGCATATATTTGCATATATATTTGCATGTATATGCAACCACACTTAAGTTGTGGCCCTCAGCATGTGCTGTGAATATCACTGTGGCCACCGGGGCTTCCAAAGTTGAGTAGCTCTGGCCTAGTCTCTAGTACCCCAGTCTGCAGGGCAGTAAGGCCCTTTCGCCAAGTCTATCTTACCCCAGTCTACGGGGCAGTCAGGCCCAGCAGCCATGTTTATATCACAATAGGTTTGCCTTCCCACCGGGGATTGAGGGAGGTGGGGATAGGGAGGCCCAGGCCCTCCCTCTCCACTGGGCCCCAGCCCAGGGCCCTGTCAGTGGTAGGTGTTTCCCACCACTGGCTCAGCAGGGAATCCGCCCAAAACATGCCAAGCTTGCTGGGAGGCCTTCAGCTCCCTGCGCTGGTCTACTTCCTACCTCAGCCTGCTGGCCAGAGTATTCCCCACCTGCGTCCTCCTGATTAGTAGCTCTCCCAGTCATCCACTTGCCATAGTTGCTGCTGCTACAGCGGGGCTGGTGGCTGCTGCTGCTACAGCGGGGCTGGTGGCTGCTGCTGCTACAGCGGGGCTGGTGGCTGCTGCCGCAGCGGCGGTGGCAGTGGCGGCCACTGCTGCTGGGCCAGCAGGTGTGACTTCTCCTGGGTTCTGGCAGGAGCTCCTTCCCCTCCCGTGGTAAGCCCCAACTGAGCTGCTCTTCTGGGTGTTATACTGGGCCTGCAGTTGAAGCATGCCCAGCAGGGCTGTGGGGGAGGGGCCTTCTCAGCCCAGAAGGCCTGGTCAACCCCTCCCAGGCCAGTGGGGAAAAAAGCAAATGCAGTTTGGGGTTTCACTGACGGAAGCTTCACATGAGATGATAGTACCACTCTACTCAGTGCTGGTTAGGCCATAGCTGGAGCACTGTATCCAGTTTTGGTCACAAACTTATAGGAAGGTGTGACAGGCCAGCTATGCCCCGCTCTGATGGCGTGAGCCCACCCCACACTCAGGCTGCTCCGATCCCTGTGTTACACAGGGAGCCTGGCGCACGGCCCTCCGCCTGAGTCGCTTGTTCTCATGCTGTGGCCCAGCTGAGCCACAGCATCACTGAGGAGCAGGGAGGCAGGAGGGAGTCCCGACGCAATGGTTGGGGGAGGGTGCATAGGCATGGCAGAGGTGGAGGTGGGGCTTAAGGGTGACGAGGGAGAGGAAGGACGTCAGAGGGAGGGGCAGGGAGCATGAGCGACACGGTTGGCAGTATAAAAGAGGGAAAGAAGAGTGTCGGGGGGAAGGCAGCGAGGAAGGAGGTGTGCAGGGCAGAGGAAAAAACCAAGAACGCCTGAGCAAGACCTGTGGGAGTAGCAAGTAGCCCAGGGCAGGGCTCACTGCTTATAGCCTACGGGCTGGTGCGTTTCGGCAGGAGCCCCACCAGCTGGACCAGACCATGACGGTACTGGTCCTAAGGGCCCTGGGCTGGGAACCATGAGAGAGGGCGGGCCCGGGTCTCCCTACCCCCCGGAGAACCTCTGAAGGAGGAGAATAAAGGGTAACAACTGTGTGGGCCAAAGTGCACCCGACAGCAACTGTGTCAGGGGAACTAGACAAACTGAATAAGAATGGACGGTCGATTGGCCACTGGAATCTGGTGAGCCCATAAAGAAAGGGGGAACAACTGAGGAACCCTCTTACAGAAGGATATACAAAAACTGGAAAGGATCCACAGGTAAGCAACAAAGATGATCAAAAGGATAGATTGAAAGTCACATGTGCAAAGGTTGAAGGAACTCAGTATATTTAGTTTGAAATGCTTGGTCTATACTAAAGAGGAAAGGCGATTAAGAGATGCAACTCCAGCTGCGTTAATTACGTAGCTAGAGTGGACTTATCATAAATTGTGTTTTCGTGCCATCCACACAGCTGGAGGTCGATGGGAGCAAACACTCCCATCAGCTTCTCTTACTCCTTATGAGGAGCAAGACTACCAGCACCAACAGGAGCACCGTCTCAGTTCGAATTAGCAGGTTTTCACTACACCCGCTAATTCAAACCCCGGAAAATAGATTACAGCAGCGTCAATCTTCCATGTAGTTAGCCATGCCCAAAAAGAGGAGATTAAGGGAAGATATGATCACAGTCTTAAAATATTTGAAAGGCTCCCATAAACATGATGAAGAAAAGCTGTTCTCTCTTGCCACAGGGGGGAGGACAAGTGATAAGGTATTCTAACTATAGCATAATAGAGTCAGATAAAATCTCAGGAAACTCTTCCTCATTAAAAGAATAGCAGAACAAGGGAACAGACTGCCTTGGAACGTCTGGAAGCTCATTCACCGGAGGTTTTCAAAAGAAGGCTGGATAGCCACCTATCTTAGATGGTTTAAACACAACAAATCCTGCATTTTTAGCAAGGGATTAGACTACATGGCCCTTGCAGTCCCATCTAACTTTGTGGTTCTAGAGCTGATGTGTCTACAGTGTGCACTATCAAGACAAGGTTTGGGACAATGCCATGCTGAAGTCCCCATAAAACCTCAACATTTTCCGCACTAACAAAATCAGTCTAAGGCTAGGTCTACACTACACCCCCCTGTCGGCAGAGGGAGGTAAATAAAGCACATCGAAAGTGCAAATGAAGCGGGGATTTAAATATCCCACACTTCATTTGCATAATAATGTTCTGGCCCTGTTTTGAACAAGCACCATTTTGAAACTGAAACCGCAGTTTAGACGCAGTTCTGTCAACAGCGGGATGATTTTTCGATAGATCCTGTACTCGTCGTTTGTTGAGACCGCAGTTTCAGTTTCAAAATGGTGCTTGTTCAAAACAGTGCCAGAATGTGATTATGCAAATGAAGCGTGAGATATTTAAATCCCCTCTTCATTTGCACTTTCGATGTGCTTTATTTACATCCCTCTGCGGACAGAGGAGTGTAGTGTAGACCTAGCCTAAGTTGGGCTTGAGCTACATTGGAGACTCTTGGGGGGGAGGGGTTTCTTTCTGTTGCTGGAAACATTTGTTCTATATCTCAGCAGAGGATGTCCAAGATTTGCACAACTCCAAGTGAGAGATTTGTATGCAAATTATTTAATGAGCAAGTTGCATGAATTCAAATAACTAACATGTGTTCATTGCCATCTTACAGTCAATACACCCATCTTCCAGCAATGGAGGACACAGGGGTGCAGACTTGGTACCTGTGAGACTAGGAGAGGGCAGCTGGATCTGGAGGTTTTGGATAGGGCATGCTACTGGGTGTCCGAGTTTGCAGGGTGGATTGCAAAGGGTTTGAGTCTGAGTCCTGTTGGGGGTGGCTGGGTAGCAAAGTGGGGTTGGGATAAGAGTGCTAAATGCCAGGCTTGGCAGGGAACTGGAATACCGAGGAGTGCCAAGACATAGGTGGTGCTGTTGGGGGGATTGTTGGGTGGAGAGCAAAGGTCTGGAATCTAGCTGAGGTCTCTATAGTGGGCAGCAGTCTGGACAAAGAGGACTCTAGGGGAAGGGGATCTCGCTGTGGTTTCTTTGAGAGCCTGGGATACAGCTAGCAGAAGAAGCCAGCTCCATGTCAGTATCTAGTGGCCAGAAGGAAAAACGATACAAACACTGCAGCTTTCCCCATGACAGGACAGGGTATGTTTACATTACAGGACAAAGTCGAATTAAGATACACACCTGCAGCTATGTTAATTGTGTAGCTGAAGTTAAAGTAGCTTAACTCGGTTTTTTACCCTGTCTACGCTGCAGGAAGTCAAAGGAAGAGCTCTCTTTCTTCGACTTCCCTTACTCCTCATGAAAGCAGGGTTACTGGCAGCAACCGGAGCGCCCCTCTCACTTTGAATTAGCTGTCTTAACTAGACCGCTAATTCGAACCCTGGAAGATCAACAGCAGCAGCTTTGATCTTCCTCTGTAGTGCAGACTTACCCTCAAGCTGTGGACAGATGACCCAGAGCAGTCAAATGCACAAAGGTCATATGTGATGCTGAACAGTTGGCAGCCTTGAATTTCACTCTCCAAGGGTGTCAGCCAACCCCTTTAATGAGCACTAAATGAATACAAAAGCCCCAGTTTGTGAGTCCATTAGGGTCCCTTTGTAACGTTCAGTATTTCTGAATATTACAGTAGCACCTAGAAATCTCCAAGCACAGACGAGGTCCCCGTCATGCTAGTCACTGTACTGAGGTGATGGGACAGTTCCAAATGCAAAGATGCTTTTAATCCAGAGCATCCTATAGAATCAGAGCCACTGTAGCAGGTCCTACCCCTAGCATATTTCATAAATGCCGTCAGTGACATTTCCAGAATCACAGAAGTGAAAATGTGTGTCACTTCTGCCTCCCGGACTCTCCTGATACAACGTTGGGCAGCCTAATTATGCACAAACCAGCCTCCAAAATACTTTCTTTGAGTTACTCAGAATGGAAACTAAAATGTTTACATATGAAACCATTTATTACTTGCAGCGTTAATTCTCAGAATCCTGCTTTTTTAAATCAGTAACATCTGAAAACAGCTCTATTAGAAGGGACTAAGTGTTCTGTTGCTTCTCGCTAACAAACCTAAGCAAGTGTCAAATACAAAAATTATTCCTGGTTCAACATATTATTTCATTTGCAATGGCAGTTTTATTATTGCTTGAAAACCATAAATTCACATGTTGGGTGGAAGGCACTTATTTACACCCTGATATTGCTTTTTTCTGTATGCAAAGCTATCGTCTCTTTGATATGCAGTATATTGCTAAGCAATGATGTGCTCTGTAATGATGAGAGCACACAGAGCTAACCACTGAAAGGTGAAATGCTCCTGTCCAGCTTTCAGACTAAAATCAATTACACTTATAAGCTGAGACCCTTTGGGCCAGACCCTGCTCTCAGATACATTAGTGCAACAATGCTGAAATCAGCCCAGCAGAGTGAAATTCAGATACCCACGTTCTGCACAATGCTCAAGTAACTGGGTCTTGTGTCAGGTACTGTGCAGGAGATAGGAACAGACAGCCCTTCTGTAGCCACAATGCAAATAATTTGAGGTCACTGAATCCATAAGCAAGATATGAACAACTGAGTCTCTCCTTTGCTATTTGTGGATTTTAAAAAATTAGGTGTCACTTTTTGTAAGAGCAGTAGTTTTGCCCCAAGGTCTACAATCAACATTTCCCCACCCCATGCTGTTATTGCAGTCTGCTGTGCCCCATTAACCCATCTGCTTTCTATCCTCTATTCTAAACGGCTGCATTTCAATGGTACCATATGTCCAGTCTACGGGGCCAACTTCTGTCCTTAGATACATGTGTCCAATTCCCATTAACTTCAAACAGCACTGCACTCCTACAGGCAAAAATTGCCCCCCTCCCCAAGTTGTGAAGCACTCTGGGATCCTAGGAGAGGAAAGACTGTCATAAAGGCAGAACAGTTCAATTGTTTTGTACATTCAGTCATGATTTCCTTGTCTGTCATCTTTGGATTAGAACAGAGATATGCACAAATATTCCATAGCTGCCCCTATGTAGGGCCCTGATTCAGCAAAGCACTTGAATATACCTTTAAGTTTAAACTCACATCTAAGTCCATGCTTGTCAAGCAAAGCACTTAAACACAAGGCAGGGGTAAATTTTCCAAATGCCATTAAGTGACTTAGGAGTCAAAGAGATGTACTTTGGTGCCTAAGAAACTTTTGATAATTTTACCCTAGAAGATTTAGAAACCTACTTTCAGGCTTCTGGATTGGAAATGTTGGCCTGAGCCTTTAGGGTAGCATATTGGTTACCACAAATACAAAGTTTGTATTTCCTGAAGAGTAGTTCACAGGGATTAAATTGACAACAGCCTCTTATCTGTGCCAAAGAGACCAGATGCGCAACCCAGCTGTGACTGCCTCTGATGGGACAATTACTTCCTGGGCAATTCCTAATGGAGAGTTTCCCTTGTGACCTAAAATTTACCTAAACTAGATTTCAAAGAATTTTTCAGGAACTCATAATAAAAAAAAAATTAAAATATATTTTTCTTAATCCTGTTCCCTAGCCTCTTTAAAATATATATAAGCCTCTGTAGAAACTCTGCACCACCAACCACCATGCTGCCCAGTGGCTAGGGATATCACCTCCCCTTAGAAAACACTGTCCTGCCCTTGAGTGCCCCCATCTGAAGGGTTTCCAGTTCTGTCCTTTAGCACAAGGGATGGGCCCTTGAGCAGTCTTCTCCCCATATGCGCAGGTACCTCATGTTCTAATGGCCCTTAGGGTGAATAGGGGAGCCTAGGCCCATTCTCCACGCTGGGCTCTAGTCTAGAGCCCAGTGCTGGACAGCTCCACTCAACATCTGGAGATGCTAAGCCTGTATCCCGACACCAGACCACTTCCTACCTCTGTCTCCTTTAGCTTCCTATGGCTTGTCTAGACTATGAGGAAGATTCAAAAGAGGATATGCAAATTCCATTGGAATTTGCATATCTTCTTCCGATCTCACTTTCAAAAGCAAGGTTTCAAACAATGAGGTTTACGTGGCTTTTCGAAAAAGGGGGGGTTGCCGAAAAAGCCGTGTCCTGACTACTTTCACTTCCGATCCCGCGGAATTTGTATATTCTCTTTCGCATCTTCCATGTACGCTAGACATAGCCCCAGAGTCAATAACTCTTAGCAAGTCTCTGACCTGCACACAGTGTTACTTCCCTAACTTTGTAGATTGCTTAGAGCTATATAATAAGGCCTCAAGCAAAGAGTTCCTGGACAGTATGTTCATCTCAGAGCAGCCCTCTGTTCCCTTCCACAGAGTTGCTCTATTCCTCTTTCTGAAGCCCTGGCTCCAGCTTGTCCAGGCTCTGCAGGGAAGGCTGGGTAGGACTGTCTAGGCCTAGAGTTGCAACTTAATCCCTAGCTCCCAAGTCTGGGGTTTACATATCCCAGCTCAGCCTCTCCTTCAGTTGCTATATGGTATCCTTTGTTTTATAACTAACAGGGTTAAAGTTCGATAAAATGTGAAACGTGTAAAGAAGTCTTTTCAGTGAGTTTCAGTCACCGAGTTGTATCAAAATGCCTGCTATCTCTTATTATTCTCAGTGGAGCTGAGGACTGCCCCCTCAGTTAAGTTGCCTTCTTTCAAAATGGCACCAGCTTCCCATTTTTTTTCCAGTAGGAGTGAAGCCACTTGCCCTCAGAAACGGTGGCCCCGATGATATAAGCACCTAGTGCTTTAGGACCTAGAGTCTAAAGTAGGATAACCAAAAATGAAGCACCACTTTTGGGCTTAGTGCTTTGCACAAGGTCATGCAGCAAGTACAGGGACAGACTCCAGATTTCTAGACACAAAATCTTATCTGCTTACCAGCAGATCATGCTGCCAGTCAAAGCTATATTTTCTGAGTGGAAACATTCCGTATCAATAATAATGTGAACTATTAACACAGAGAACAAGACAATCTACTCCCAGTTAATTGTTTTGCAAAGTAATCTTCAACATAAAAAATGATTTCTCCTTTGTCTAATTAAAGCAAGCAAAATTCACCGTCAACCCTGCTTTTTTTTTTTTTTTTTTTTTTTTGTAATGGGGAAAGGATCATAATACAAATGCACCCAAGAGGATTTTCCCAATCATATGTCCTCATATTTGTCAAGAGGGAATACTTATTTGGCTGATTAACATGAATGTATTTTAGGCTTACAGTTCCAAAGCAAAACTGAGCTTCCCTGAGAGATGAAGGAAAACTATTAGAACTCACTTATAAATAAGGAACAGACCTGTGTTAATGAGGTACTTGGCTAGTGAAAGTGCATGATTGTGTGTATAAATCATTTGTTTCTGTGACATGGGATGGAGCAATTTACAGAGCAGCCAACATTAAAACTGTAAACACCCCCACTTCAGCATTTTAACTCAAGATTTTCAGGGGCTATACAATCCTGAGTGGCAGTAAATGTTAGCAGTGTAGTAAGGTGTGGATTATGCTTTTAATTTTGTGCCAAGACATTTGGACGTCAAAAGCTTGTAGATTTTTGACACTACAACGCCGAGGGCTCGGTAACCTGTTTCATAGGAAATGAACATACCAATTAAATTAAATAGCAGCCTAGCAAGTCTGTAATTTGTAATTTAAGATCTCTTCAGAGAAGACAGGGTAGGTCAATTAACAATGGAAGGGCCTACCTCAGCCACTGCCAGTTCATTTTTCAACTCCATAATGAGGGGTATAGAACCTGAGAAGGGTTTAAAAATAGATTTTTTTTTAAAAAAAGGTATGTTGTTGGAAATGACAGCTTTCCTAATCACTTGGCATGATGATTAGGGGAGTCTGTATACAATTTATGAATTCTGGTTGTTATGAAATTACTGTATTATGGAATGCCTCAATGTGTAGTGAGTCAGCCATGAATTGGCAGTTGCTATAGCATATCTCTTCCTGACTAGGGATACTGTTGGGTCATGAAATCTGAATGGGTCACCTATTCAGGTGGTAACACCTTGGGAGGATGCCTCATTTGAAGCTAGCAGAATTAGTTCTTCTCAAACTTCTTTGCAGAGGAGAGTGGAGAATTCCCAAACAATGATGCAGCTTGCTCAAGCCCAGGGAAACCGAAAGCAAAGAAGCCCAAAACACAGTGACCTAGAGAGTGTCCAGCTCAGGAATAGCAGGGCTGTGTGTGAAATACATACACTCATGACAGGACTGGTGCAGCTACAAGTGCTGAAGGAACCAACCAGGGGCCATGCGCAGTTTGACCTGCTGCTCACAAACAGGGAAGAATTAGATGTAGGTGGCAACCTGGGAAGCAGTTATCATGAGAAGGTCAATTTCAGGATCTTAACCAAAGAAAGAAAGGGGAACAGAAAAATACAGACCCTGGACTTCGGAAAAGCAGGCTTTGACTCCCTCAGAGAACTGATGGGCAGGATCCCCTGGGATGCTAACATGAAGGGGAAAGGAGTCCAGGAGAGCTGACAGTATTTTAAAGAAGCCTCATTGAAGGCACAGGAACTAGCCATCCCGATGCACAGCAAGAAAAGCAAATATGCTAGGAGACTAGCTTGGCTTAACAGTGAAATTCTTGATGAGCTTAAACATAAAAAGGAAGCTTACAAGAAGTGTAAACTTGGACAGACGACTAGGGAGGAGTATAAATATATTGCTTGTGCATGCAGGGGTGTAATCAGGAAGGTCAAAGCGCAATTGGTATTGCAGCTAGCAAGGGATGTGAAGGGTAACAAGAAAGGTTTCTACAGGCAGGTTAGCAATAAAAGGGTGGTCAGGGAAGGTGTGGGGTCCTTACTGGATGAGGGAGGTAACCTCGTGACAGATGATATGGAAAAAGCTGAAGTACTCAATGCTTTTTTTGCCTCTTTCTTCACAGACAAGGTCAGCTCCCAGACTAATGCACTAGGCAACGCAGTATGGGAAGGAGGTGGACAGCCCTTGGTGGGGAAAGAACAAGTTAGGAACTATTTAGAAAAGTTAGACATACACAAATCCATTGGCCATTATCTTTGAAAACTCGTGGTGATCAGGGGAGGTCCTGGATGATTGGAAAATGTAGTGCCCATCTTTTAAAAAGGGAAGAAGGACAATCCAGGCAACTACAGACTGGTCAGCCTCACCACAGTCTCTGGAAAAATAATGGAGGGTATCCTCAAGGAATCCATTTTGAAGCACTTTGGAAAAGAGGAAATTTATCAGGAATAGACAACATGAGTTCACCAAGGGTAAGTCATGCCTGACCAAACTGATTGCCTTCTATGACAAGATAACTGACTCTGTGGATACAGGGAAGTCAGAGGATGTGATATATCTTGACTTTAGCAAAGCTTTTGATACAGTCTTCCACATAATTCTTGCCAGAAAGTTAAGGAAGTATAGATTGGATAAATGAACTGCAAGGTGGATAGAAAGCTGGCTAGATTGTTGGCTCAATAGGCAGTGATCAATGGCTCGATGTCTGGTTGGTGGTCGATATCAAATGGAGTGCCCCAAGGGTCGGTTCTAGGGCCGGTTTCTTTCAACATCTTTATTAATAACCTGGATGAGGGCATGGATTGCACCCTCAGCAAGTTTGCGGATGACACTAAGCTAAGGGGAAAGGTAGATATGTTAGAGGGTAAGGATAGGGTCCAGAGTGACTAGGCAAATTGGAGGTTTGGGCCAAAAGAAATCTGATGAGGTTCAAAAAGGACAAGGGAAGAGCCCTGCACTTGGGGCAGAAGAATCCCAAGCACTGTTAGGGCATGTCTTTATTAGGAAATAAATTATTTTGAAATAATAATTCCCTAAATAAGAATTTTGAAATAGCATGTCCATACTATGGGGAAGCCTTGAAAGTAGTCCAACGCAAGCTCGATTAATGTGGAAACACTTCTTCAACTTAGCCCCAGGAATCATTGGAGAGTAATTACTTTGGGTATGTCTAAACTACAGGGTTTTTTCGAAAAAGTGGCCTTTTTTCAAAAAAATTTCCCCTGCATCTAGACTGCTGCCATGTTCTTTCGAAAGTAAATTGAAAGAATGCGGCAGTTTTTTCGACCACGGAAAACCTCGTTTTATGAGGAATAATGCCTTTTTTCGAAAGTGCTCTTTCGAAAAAAGGTGCTATGTAATGCAAACTGTGCTTTTTCAAAATAGAGCATCCAGACTGCCTGGGTGCTCTTTTTCAAAAAAGCGGCTTGCTTTTTCGTAAGTACTGGTTGTAGTCTAGACCTCTCTTTCAAAAGAGGCTTGCAGTCTAGACGTAGCCTTTGAATGACTCTGGTGAGTAGTTATTTCGAAATAGCAGTGGTGGAGTGTTATTCCTCATGGAAAGCAGGAGTTATTATTTCAAAATAACTAGCCCGTTATTTCAAAACACTTATGGTCATGTGGACACTCCACTTATTATTTTGAAATAACTCCCTAGTGTAGACTAGGGCTTACAGGCTAAGCAGTAGTTCGGCAGAAAAGGATCCATGGAATATAGTGGATAAGAAGCTGGATATGAATCTACCATACGCCCTTGTAGCCAAGAAGGCAAATGGCATATTAGGATGCATTAGGAGGAGCGCTGCCAGCAGATCTAGAGAAGTGATTATTCCCCTTTATTCAGCACTGGTGATGCCACATCTGAAGTATTCCATTCAATTCTGGGTCTCCCATTACAGAAAAGATGTGGACTCACTGGCAAAAGTCCAGCAGAGGGCAACCAAAACTATTAGGGGGCTGGAACACATGATTTACTAGGTGAGGCTGAGGGATTTGGACTTGTTTAGTCTACAGAAGAGAAGAGTGTAGAGGGATTTGATAGCAGCCTTTAACTACCTGAAGGGAGCTTCCAAAGAGGATGAAGAGAGTCTGTTCCCAGCAGTGACAAATGGCAGAATGAGGAGCAATGGTCTCAAGTTACAGTGGGAGAGCTCTAGGTTGGATATGAGGAAAAACTATTTTGCTAGTAGGGTGATAAAGCACTGGAATGGTTACCTGGGGAGGTGGCAGAATATCCATCCCTAGAGGTTTTTAATTTCTGGCTTGACAAAGCCCTGACTGGGATGATTCAGTTAGGGTTGGTCTGGCTTTGGGCAGGGGGTTGGACTCAGTGACCCCCTGAGGTCTCTTCCAGCCCTAGGATTCTATGACCAAGCCACAGTCCCAGATCTGAACAACCCTAATGCACCTGCCTACAAGGCAAAGCCCCAATAGGACAAAGCTCCCTGTCTTGTTGAAAAGAGGTGGGGGTACTGCTTTGGTGAGGAGCAGTAAGGAGCATTGCAGAGTGCATTGCCTGAGGAACCCTTGAACCATACTCTTCCTTGCACTAATAGGAAACCTCACTTTCTACTAATCTATTGCTGCTCTCCTCTGCTGCCGCCACCACTGCCATCCATCTTTCATGACTTAGGCATGGAGTTTGTTTTGTGTTTTCCTATGCTTCAGCAATAGAGCTGAGTAACATCCATGCAAAAATTGTGTCATTTCACGTTCTGGCCCCAAAGATGTGAGGCTCAGGTGAACCTGGAAGAAAACTCTGAAGGTCCAGGTTCTGCTCCTCCCAAACATTCATCCTTTTCCTATCTACTTTCCGAAGATCTTCTTCTACAGTTTGCCTATTGGGAAAATGTTTAACAAGAACATTTAACTCCCTGGATTAGTTGTGAAATGTCATTCATGGTTATTTTGCAAAGCTCTCTGTGATCCTTAGATGAAAGGCACTACAGAAGTGTCAAGGGGAACATCCTTTATTATCCCAAATGCCAGTTGTCTTTAATTACTAAGGCTGGCATTTCCCAAAGCTCCTGTTGCCTTCAATCAATCGGAGCAAAGCTAGGCTAACCCCAAAATTTTTCAAAAGTGTCATCCTAAATAAGTATTGGCATTTAGATAGCCTTAGTATTTACAGCATTCACTGTATTTCTTACACTCAGTACTGAGAAGTTGAAAGGAATTCTGCAGCTATTTAAACAAACAGATATGATTATTTAACTAAGTCTGGAATGTTTTTAAGATACTCTGCTAAGCTTTGTCTTAAAGGGAAAAAGTTTGAATAATTTCAGAATCACTGAATATTCTGAAGCCATTTCCAAAACTATGGTGAAAGCTAGTGTGTTTATTAATCAGTAATGGAAATTAATAACAGAATAATGCAAGCAAGAGTACATTTCAAATAAGGTGCAATTGCTGTTTGTCTGAACAGAACACAGTTTGGAATTCCATATCAAATACAACAAAGAAGAGACATTCTGTTAAATCAGAATACAGGTTTTTTTATTCTACTCATGCAAGCTTTGGACCACGTTTATCTCCTTGGTCAACAAAGAGAGAAAATGTAATGGTTACAAGCAATAATTTTTCACTACACATTATTGAAATTCATGCACTGAAGCTATTTGCTCTGGATTCTGCAGCAAAATATGAGCATGATCTTTTAATACTGGGAACCACTGCACGAGTCACCTTGTCATTGCAGTTAATTTATGTTTAAAAGGAATATTTGACACCAACTTGCAGACTAAAGCAATTACTTCCAGACGGAAGCAACGATGGTGCTTCTTGCACTAATCTACAAAAAAGATTTTCGTTCAGTGAGACATTTTTCTGTTGGCCTTAAATACAGTAGCTGAATATGACTTTCTTTGTATCTCTATAAAATAATTGCCAGAACTAATTATATAGTCCAATAGAATGACAAATGGCTTTTAAGGTACGTGAGTAACCTTTTAAGGTACGTGAGTGTTAGATTCTCACGGCCTGGTGCTGTCTCTTGCAAGGGTTTCACTGTGGTAGTGATGTTAAATACTGAAGTATGAATGCAGTCTTTAGAATGCAGGACACCTTTTCCTGACGGTCAGTTTGATGCAGCCCTGACATCCCCAAAGAGAGGATTGTTATTTATCTACAGAACAGAGTCAGTGCAAGCATCATATGCTCCTTCACGATACCCTCTCCTTGTGACTCAATACTGCCCTGCAGAAACCATTTTTATCAGTGACTGTGTGGTCCTATCTCCATGCTGCCAACGGAGGCTGAACAAGCATTTGCAAGAGTGACTTTAGAGAGACCATCACCTGTTCAGTAGGGACTGGTCTGGGTCCCCAAGCTCATTTTATACAGGCTACCAAATAACAACAACTTTTGTTCATTACTACTGTGGGAGGGATTTTAGGCCTCAAGGTGAAGTGCATTCCACTATCAATTCCCAGAGTCAGCCAGTTTCCCCAAGATGTCTTTTTATTTTAAAGGAATGTAACCATAAGGAATCTGAATAGTAACTATTGAGAACTTCTGTCTGCAGCCTAAGACAGCAGCTATAATTCATCTCTCATGAGTCTCTGAGCCAAGCACAAGAGTACACAAATTATTATTGATATCTTGATCATAAAGAATGGAAACACCTGTATCTGTCCTATCTTTATCTTGTTTTAGACTGTTCATTCACTGTTACTTGAATTACAGCTACATTATTTTCATTTGCTCCCAGTCTGATGTTATATTCTTTACATTTACCTGGTGAGCCATTTCTTTTCTTTAAGATTAAATTCAGTCGAGGCTGAAAAATGATGCTGAAATTCTAAGGGAAGGAAAACTATGTACAGCAGTTATTTGTTCCAGGATTTATATCCTTGTTCACACAAAGTTCTCATGCTCAGAGAAATGGTGTATAACACATACAGATAGGAAATTCTGTAATTGCAACTATTTATAGATTCCAAGGCTAGATGGGATGACTGAGGCCATATAGTCTAACTTCCTGTATAACTCAGGCCATTGAACTATCCCAAAATAATTTTTAAAGATCACCTTTTAGAAATTTTTATTCTTATTTAAAAATTTCCCATGATGAAGACACCATCACAACCCTTAGCTTACTGTTTCAATAGTTAATCACCCACCCTACTAAAAATGTACACCTTTATTTGTCTAGCTTCAACTTCCAGCCATTGGATCATGTTATAGCTTTCTTTGCTAGATTGAAGAGCACATCATCAAATATTTGTTCCCCACTGAGATAACTTATAGACTGTGACCAAGTCACTCCTTAACTTTTATTTAGCTAAATAGATTGAGATCCTTATATTTATCACTAGAATGCTTTGTCTCCAGTAGAAGCCCCTGTGCATTAGGCTTCTGGTGGTAGGACTTGTAGAGAATTTACAAGCTAACTAGGTTCCTCCAGGTATTCCATTCTCAGACCTACAGGAAAAGCCTGAACAAGCTAATACAGTTTGAAACTGTGTTAAACCACATTGATTTCCACCTCTCAGAACTATGTTGTTTAAAGCAATGATTCTCAAATTGGGGTGCATGGACTCTATGGAAGGCCTTAAAGACTGCACTCAGAATCTGCAAAATATTACCAAAACATTCTTACCACATCCTTGAGTTGCCTAACGATTACAACGGACAAATCTACTGTTTACACAACATATTCCATAGCACATAAACACCACCATAATATTCACATTTCATATAAAAAAACTCACAGCTTTGTGACAGCAAATCAAAATGATGTCCTTTTTTGATGACTGAGGTGTTTTTGGCAGGTGGAACTGGGATATATCTTTACATTGGGTGAGCAAATTATTTTGAAAATTAATAAGATTTTTAAATGTCCTCACACTCATACTGCAGGTTGGACTGAAACCATGGACAATGCAGAGTCAAGTACTAAGAAACAAATGAATAACAGAAAATTTAACAAAAATTATATTGGTTTTGGTTTCATGGGATTTAATAATGAACATCTACAATATGTTGTATGCTTACAAACCCTATCACACGAAGCAAGGAAACCTGCAAAGCTGAAATGACATCTAACTACAAGGCACCTGGAGTATAAAGATAAATCCAGAGATTTTTTTCAACAAGAGAAAAGATACAACTGACAGAAAATTCAAGTGACAGATGTAACATCAGTTCCGGCAAAGGTTCTGAAAGCATCCTTCTTAACAGTGCTTCAGACTGCAAAAAGTGTAAAAAAAAAATTAAAAATGGAGAACTGATTCTTCCACCTGCTGTAGAAATGTGCAAAGAGAGGGTAAATGAAGATGCAATGAAGAAACAAGGTCATGCCAGTTTCTAATCATAATAACAGAACTGAAGAGCTTTCAAATGATGTAAAATGCCAAATAATGTGAACAGTTTGCAGTTCAGGTTTAGACAATTCAGACAACTGATGTTAGTAATGCAACACAATTATCAGTTTTTGTTCATTATGCTTGGGCTGAAGAAAATTTTGGAAGATTTTCTCTCTCTTTTTTTTAAGGAGTTACCAGAACAAACTGGCCAGGACCTATTCAAATTACTGGATAATTTTGTGCAGGGCTACTGATGTGGGAGAGGGAAAGGGGCAACTGCTTTGGGTTCCAGTGATTCAAAAGGGCTCCTAGCCACTATCACCATGACTGCAGCAGTGGCCTGAGCCTTTTAAATTGCAGTTGGAACTCTTTGCAGAGCACTCTGGGTGGCTCTGAGGCTCCCTGAGGGAAGCTAGATCCAACCTTGCCCTTTCCACTGTAGGCTCTGCCCCTTCTTGGGCATGGAGCCAGCCCTCCCACCTTGCTTGGGGGCCCAGTGAGTCTATCAGCCCAATGGATTTCATGAAAGCTGAATTGGGAGAAGTGTGTAGCTCTTTTCAAGAGTGGTGCTGATGCTATAATAGGCAAGAGGAGGAGTGGAGTTTTAGCAGGAATACAAGCCACAAAAGCCACAGGTAATTAGAACACTCAGTATGTTGCATTACCACACCCTTGCATTAAAGAAAATAGACAGTGAATTACATGATATATTAAATGCATCTATGACAGCTGTGAATTTTGTAAAGCCCTGGCCTTTGAATCCCCACCATTTTGCAAAGCTCGGTTTAGAAAAGGGAGAAGGACATGACAAATTACTGTTTCAGATGGAAGTACATTGGCTAGCTTGTGACAAAGTGCTGGAAAGAGTCTTTGAGCTTGGAAATGAGCTGTTGGATTTTTTTGCTCTGCATAATTCCAGCATTGCCATAAACTTTTCGGATTCATTTTTAACTTGTTGAATGTGCTGAACCTGTTGACACAAGGGGTCAATACAACCATGCCTGAGGCAAGTGGCAAGATTGCAGCATTTCAGAGGAAAGTAGAGATTTGAAACACTAGAGTGAGCAGCAGAATCTCAGATATGTTTCTGCTACTGACAGAATTTTTGGATACTGAGCAGCATGACAATTGATTGTGAGGGAATTGGATCGTTGCTCACCTTTCAACTTTGGCAGAATACTTCATTTACTTTAATAGTATAAACATGGGGGAATATGATTGGGTTCATGAGCCATTCTCAACTTTTGCTATGTCATCTTCAGTGGAAAAGCAGAAAAGGAGCTGCTTGAACTATCCTATGACCTTACCCCGAAGAGTTTCAGGAACAGACAGCTTGCCAGTTTTGGCCAACTGTTGCTACAACGTATCCAGATTGGATTACAGAAGTAATAAAAGTGCTGCTACTTTCCTGAACAACATTATATCTAGATATGAAGCATCATTCTCTACCATGACAGCTATGAAGACAAAGTTCAGATGAAGAAAACTGGAAGTGGAAAATGATTTACGAGTTTGCTTGTCATCCATCGCACCAAAGATAGACTCTGCAGTAAGAAGCAAGAAGACCCAACTTACTAATATCTATATTCACTGTTACACTTTTTTTTCTTAAATAGCAGTACTTGTTTATAGTGAAGTGTATACTTTTATCAATCAGTTTCTCAGCTGGGGGTCTGATTAATATTGCATTGGAAAAACGATCCATCTATAAAAAAGTTTGAGTACCACTGGTCTAGGGGACAGAAAGAGCCAGGCTATGTCTACACTATAATGCTCTATCGGAAAAAGGTACGCAAATTGTGCTCCGCAATTTGCATACCTTTTTCCAATAGTTTTTTTGGAAGAGGCTTTTCCAAAATTTGGCCCATCTACATTGGGCCAAATTTTGGAAAAGCCTCCTCTTTTGGAAGATCCCTTACTCCTCATGGGAGGAAGAATATAGGGCTTCCAAAAGAGCACGTCTGCTCTTCCACAAAAAAAAGATGCGTTCCCAAGACGTGGCAGAGTTTTTCTGGGATATATCCCGGGAAAACCCCATAGTGTAGACGTATCCCCAGTGGAATAGCAGCACAGCAGAGACAAAAAGGAACATCTTAACAAGAACTTGATTATCTGCATATATTCAAGATAAGCCTTGCCAGACGTAGTGAAAGGACAAGTAGGAATCCGTACAAAGAGCATCTTTCCTGTACTAGTTGTTCTATTGTAAGGAAAATATGAATGGGACCATATTATAAATTCATTCGAGTGGGGAAAGTAGGTGAGACAGAAGGTAGTTAGGATCCTCACTCTTACTGATTTCAGTTAAATATCATGTGTATTTCACTCTTCTGGCCCTGAAGAGCCCCAAGCAGACGGGTGCTTAATAAATAATGACGAAGCATTAGAGCTAGTCCATACCTATGTCTCCCTGAAAGACACTGGATACATAAACACTTGTGATATGCAAAGAAACAAACCAACTATAAAAGTAACATTTCAGTTCAAATGGTCCCAGAATGAATTACAATAATAAAAAACTAAAACTTACATTTCTTGCTTGCAGAATGACGGTTATTAAATTGGTCTCAGGATATTAAAGAGACAAAATGAGGGAGGCATCATCTTTTATTGGACCAGCTTCTGTTGGTGAGAGACAAGCTTTTGAACTACCAAGGGCTCTTCTTCAGGTCTGAGAGAGGTACTCAAAGCATCATGACCAAATACAAGGTGGAACAGATTCTTTAGCATAACTATTCAAGGTGAAGTGCTCAGTTAACATCTCCATAGACAAAAAAGGGGAGTTAGTGAATTTCAGATTGTGTTAATAAGCCATATACTCAGTGTCTTTATTGAGATCACAATTTTTAGTGTCTATCAAAGTTATGAATTTGATCTCCCAGGCTCATCCTTTGAAGGTATTTTGCAGGTTTCCTTTGAGGACAGAGACTAACAGAGGCAGCTAGGGAATGAAAAGTGTTCAGTAGAAGGCCTTAGTCTTTTTTGTTTTATAATTTTTTCTGTGTGAGTTCATTGGGGAGTGTAGTCATTGTCTGGTTTTACCCATGTAACTATTAGGGCATTTAGTGCACTACATATTGTCATAGGCATGAATAGTACCCATGGATCTTGAAAGATGTGTAATGGGGAAAATTAATCATGGCAGCAGTCAGATATGTCTGAAGGTTTTGCATCTAGAGATCAAGGAAGAAGCCCAAAACAGCTATCCAAAAATGTTTGACAGCCATTCAACACAAAACAATCAAACAGAGAAACAAACTACAACTCCACAACTCACAGAACACCTCCTCCAGGAGGATTTGATATCATCAGATCCTTCTCCCCAAAAATTCCAAGAGAAACTCTACAACTTCATCTCCCGTTAACCCACCCCAAAGACTATCTGAGGCAGTGATGATAAGTCCATGCACCTCCCTTTAGACGGAGCACAATGAACCAGAACCATTCTCCAGGAGGAATGGAATCCCTTAACTGCAATCTTGTTCACCCCTGCAGCATATGCAATTGAATCACAAAATACAAAGGATCTGAAGTAAACCAGATGAAGTTTAATAAGAAGAAATGCAAAGTACTCCACTTAGGAAGGAACAATCAGTTTCAAACATACAGAATGGGAAGTGATTGTCCAGGAAGGAGTACAGCTGAAAGGGATTTAGGGGTCATAATAGACAACAAGTTAAACATGAGTCAACAGTGTGACACTGTTGCAAAAAAAACCAAACATGATTCTGGGATGCATTAACAGGAGTGTTGTGAGCAAGATACGAGAAGTCATTCTTCCGCTCTACTCTGCGCTGATTAGGCCTCAAATGGAGTAGTGTGTCCAGTTCTGGGCACCACATTTCAAGAAAGATGTGAAGAAATTGGAGAAGGTCCAGAAAAGAGCAACAAAAATGATTAAAGTTCTAGAAAACATGAGCGATGAGGGAAGACTGAAAGAATTGGGCTTGTTTAGTTTAGAAAAGAGAAGACTGAGAGGAGACATGATAGTTGTTTTCAAGTATCTAAAAGTATGGTACAAGGAGGGAGAAAAATTGTTCTCCTGAGCAATGGGCTTAAATTGCAGCAAGGGAGGTTTAGGTTGGACATTAGGAAAAACTTCCTGTCAGGGTGGTTAAACACGGGAATAAATTGCCTAGGGGGTTGTGGAATCTTAATCACTGGAGATATTTAAGAGCAGGTTAGACAGACACCTGTCAGGGATGATCTAGATAGTGCTTGGTCCTGCTGTGAGAGCAAAGGACTGGATTCGATGAGCTCTTGGGGTCCCTTCCAGTTCTATGATTCTATGAAAACCTCATGGTCTGAGAAATCTAAGGTTGCTGACAGATTTTAAAGAATCACCATGAACCTCTGATTTGTGTCCATCACTAGACGATCAACCTCAGTGACCAATTCAGAATCTTTATTATACCAAAGTCTTAAACCTCAGGCTTCCAGAGGATGCTTGAATTGGCTGCCATATCAATTGCCTTGCCCAAAAAGAGTCAGACTGGGGACAAATAAATTGATATTGACATGAATTACTGTGTCAAAGGAGTTTCTTGAGCAGAATTATAATGTTTAATTTTTGGTCTGAAATAAAGAGTTAATAATTGTCACCAATTGCACCCAATACCTCTCCACACATTTTCAATAACTATGAAGAGCATAAAATAATGAGGAGTCCCGTGACACCAGTTTTATTTGGGCATAAGTTTTCTTGGGCAAAAAACCTTTTTGTCAGTGTATATCTGATGAAGTGGATTTTTGCTCACAAATGCTTATGCCCAAATAAATTTGTTAGTTTTTAAGAGGCCACAGGAGTCCTTGTTGTTTTTGTAGATAGAGACAAACATGGCTACCCCTCTGATACTCATGAAGAGCATGAGTCCCACTTGTCAGTATCAGTCTGGAGTTCCCTCTCTAGTGCCTCAATAAGCAAAACTGGCAGATGGAGCTGGCCATGACTTTGTGGAAATAATCCAATCAAAATAGAAGCAAGGTTTTCTGGAAGAAAAGAAAACTGCTTTTGCAGCAAGAACCATTCAGCTCTGTTTCAAAGAAATGACAGCTCAGATTTATGAAGCTGTCCAAAATCCAAAACACTTTCTTTTGGCAACACTTTGCAGACCTGCTTTACTAAGAGATCTATGAAATTCAAAAGATTGGTGGTACTCAGCACATAGCCACTTGGGTTAATTGGCAATCATTATTGTAGCATAACCCATTCCACAAGAGCTATACAAGAATAGCATCCTATGTGGACACAGTTATTCCACAATAAAAGTGTTCACACATGGAGCTATTGTAGAATAGCTATTTTGCTTTAAATGTACACCCTGCCTTCTAAAATAGCTTTCCCTTATCAATAAGCCCTAAATTTGACTTGCAAGAATATTCCCAACCCAAGTGCTCTAAACCTCTGCTCTGTTTCTGCTGTTGGCGTGGTCTGTATATCAAGGTATCCTATAAATAGGACATACAAGAAAAGTATGTTTGGATCCCTACATCAAAATCCAAACATATCTTCAATAGAGTTGTCTGTTTATTATGTAATTTTTCAGGTCAGAAGATCATAATAGTCCCATCTAGTCTGACTTCCAGCATGACAGCATAATCAACAAGAATGATTAAAGGTCTAGAGAACATGACCGATGAGGGAAGACAGAAAGAATTGGGCTTGTTTAGTTTAGAAAGGAAAAGACTGAGAGGGGACATGATAGCGGTTTTCAAATATCTAAAAGGGTGTCACAAGGAGGAGGGAGAAAAGTTGTTCTCCTTAGCCTCTGAGGATAGGACAAGAAGCAATGGGCTTAAATTGCAGCAAGGGAGGTTTGGGTTGGACATTAGGAAAAACTTCCTAACTGTCAGGGTGGTTAAATACTGGAATAAATTGCTTGGGGAGGTTCCAGTTCTAGTGTTCTATGATTCTATGACACATGCCATAAAACCTCAATCTGTCATTTTTGCATTAAACCCATAATGTGAGTTATAGCATCTCTCAGAAAGACACACAATCTTGATTTAGAGACTTCAAGAGAATCCACCATGTCTATAGGTAGGTTGCCACAGTGATTATGTGCTCTCCTATCTAAAAACGTGCACCATATTTGTAGTCTGAATTTGTCTAGTTTCATCTTCCATCCTGTGGATTTAATGATTTTGCCTTTTTTCTGTTTGTACAGCATTATCACTAGAAAACATCTGACACCAATGAAGACAGAGAAGTCTGCCTTTCCAGGGAAAAGGAGCACAAATTTCCTATGTGAAGATGAAAGTGGTACAGTGTCATTCTCACACCCTTCTGCCAGAATGTTCACCTTGTTTATGCAAAGCATTTAACAGGTAACTTTTATTTTAAAACAGTCATTTCTTCCCCCTGCCATGTGTACAATCAAGGTCCTCTTCTCTAGCTTGTTCCTGGTGTGATGGTGTGAGGTGGAGACTCCTGGGAATCCCTAGTTAAGCTCCCACCACCAAATTAGGAAGATCGGGTTGATTTCCTTGCCCTTATGAAGTTAATCCTCTCTGTCAGGGTAGTGCCAATTCATCGCTGCCAGAAATGGCTTATCCCTGAGGCTCCTAGGATTCCTTCTGAAGAGCAAATGTTCTTTTGCCTTTGAAATAGAACAGCTTGCACCACATGGCAAGTATTTGCATATGATTTCCCAGGGTGGATATTTATGGGACCCCTGGAGGTACAACTGAACACTGTGGGGTACCCTCAATATACTTACTGGCTGCGTCTAGACTGGCATGATTTTCCGCAAATGCTTTTAATGGAAAAGTTTTTCCATTAAAAGCATTTGCGGAAAAGAGCGTCTAGATTGGCACGGATGCTTTTGCGCAAAAGCACTTTTTGCGGAAAAGCATCCATGCCAATCTAGACGCAGTTTTGCGCAAGAAATCCCCGATCGCCATTTTCGCCATCGGGGCTTTTTTGCGTAAAACAGTTTTTACCTGTCTACACTGGCCCTCTTGTGCAAAAGCATTTGCGCAAGGGGGCTTATCCCTGAGTGGGAGCACATAGTATTTGCGCAAGAACACTGACAATCTTACATTAGATCATCAGTGTTCTTGCGAAAATTCAAGTGGCCAGTGTAGACAGCTGGCAAGTTTTTATGCAAAAGCAGTCGCTTTTGCACAAAAACTTGCCAGTCTAGACGCAGCCACTATGTTTTTCCAACACAAGGTGGAAATGTTTCCAGCAAGTCTGTGAAACATGTCTGCTTTCCCAGGGGTTTCACCCTTCCCTGAAGTAAAAGTGCTTTTTTTTTTTTAATGGGGGAAATACAGGCTCTCTGTCCCTCGGAGCACATAGCAGTTGTTAAAATATTGGCAGTACTATCTTTTGTGCTTGAGGGTTGCTGGCACAAATATTTTAGAGTACAGGAGAATGAAAAAAATTATACATAAGAATCACAAAAGCTAGTATAAAGGAAATAGGCATTGGTTCAATTTTCGAAGGTCACCCAATTTTCACTTTTAGACTTTCTATTTTGTTTTAATCTACTCTGTGTTGGCTTTAAAATGAGTATGAGGAATCATGTGATAATGTATGATGTGTGGGAGAAAATAAACTGCTGCATTATGTTTCCTAGCAAGGTTTCTGTACTAATTACCAGCGCTCTTCCCCCCCCCCCCCATTACATTGTTCTGGGATAATGAAAATTTTCTTTTGTAAAAGTTTCCATGACAATTTCTTTTTAAATGATACTGGAAATGGAGTGGGTTTTTAAGGCTTCAGTTAGCCAGATTGTACAAGTATGTATGGAAAGAAGTTCAATATTATGTCTCTGTGATCCAACTTTCAAAACTCCAGGCAGTGTGTATTTTTACGTACCACACTTTCAAAATTAAAAAATAAACACAAAGAAAAAACAGAGGAAACTTCATCAGTAAGAGCTACTGAATGTTTTGATTCTATCTGTGAAATGTTACCACCATAGAGCCTGAAGCATTTAAGGATGATGTTTGAACAAGAGATTTCAGGGAAGTTGGTAAAAAGTGTTTGATTATGTTGTTCTCAAATCAGTTGCTGGTTGACCTGTATTTCAATCAAACTAGGAGGAACCACTTAACATAATGTGCTACTAGTCAGTTATTTGTTCTCACCCATGGCTAGTGAGAACAGACATTCTTTTCTTTGAATTGCTAAAGAAACTATTTTTTTAGCCAACAGATAAAGTAAAATCTCTTATAGTACCCACAGACTACTGTGCCTCCAAACCCTAAGTGCATTTTAAACATATGAACTCCAATAAAAGCCAATCCTGCTTACCGCTTACAGCTCCCTCATTGCTCAATTTAAGCTATACAGCCCTCCTGAAGGACTCAGATTCTCTGCTGTTGCACATTTTTGTTTTAAATCAGTAGGTATCAAAATGATGTTAGATGTGATGATAATTAGTGGGTCCAGAGGTGAATTCAGCATCAAAACAACTTATTTAATTCATCTGCATCAGGGGAAGGTGAACGTTCTAGTTCATGGTCAAACTCCACTCTTACAACTCTCCAAGAGAAATCAAGAGACCGTGATAGGGCAGACTTGTAAGGTGGGATGACATTGGCAGAGTACTTTTCAAAGCAGCAGCCTGAGAAACTGGCAGTAACTATTTCTCCCCCGCCCTCCTCCCCCCCCAAAAAAGAAAACTGTTTGTTACAAACAGTTTGGAAAGAGCTTCAAACTACCAGCAAATGCCAGATCTTTTCAGACAGATCTCTGTCCTGCTGCCCACCGAGTCCTTCCAACATGCAAAGGAAGAGTAGGGGTTAATCTAGTGAGCTCCATCCTATGTAGCCAGAAAATAAAGTAATATACTAGATACAATACCAGACACTGCAATAACTAAAACAGTAAATTAACCTCCCTAGGAACAATATCCTCCAGACAACAAACCTAGATAGTGATCTGTATCCGAGCTGTATATTTATTCCATTTCCTTGTGCTGTGGATCAGTCACTATCATAATCGTTGCACTCGCTGAGTGGGATTAGCACTTCTTGCCCAACCAATCACATCAAAAGGGGTGTGAAGATAGAGGATAAGACCAAGCCATAAAATTCATCCCCTTCTCACCAGCCAGAGAAGCTTTCTCCAGAGGTGAGTGCTTGCTGCACCATCTGAAAGGGTGAACCAATGGGTGTGCTTCCTATCTGCACTGGAGCATGCTGATATTTCTTGGAGCTACCATTGGGCAACTGCAGAGGACCACCACTACAGTACAAGGGGCAGTAGATCCATAAGCCATACTTGGGAGGTGGAGTAAGGAGGAAGGATGATCCTGTGTTTATGTCATTAGCTGGGATTTGGGAGATCTAGATTCAATTCTTGGTTCCACTCTATGGATCTTAAGTGAGCTTGGACAAGTAACTTAGGGCATGTCTTCACTCCATGGAAGAGCACTGCTGCTGTGATCAATCTTTCAGCGTTTGACTTAATAAGTCTAGTTAAGACTTGCTAAATCAAAATCAAAGGGTGCCCTCACCAGCATCCAGTACTCCTGCTCTTGCCAGAAATAAGGGAAGCCAACGGGAGCGTTTGCTTCTGTCAGCCTCCCACTGTGGGGATGCCACCAAGATCAGTGTAAGATATTCTGTGTAGCTGGAGTTGCATTCCTTAAGCCAAGCTACTGGGTCTGATGTAGAGCTGTCCAGAGTCTCTGTGTGCCTTAGTTCTCCATCTGTCGTAGGAGGATAACAACACCTCACAATAAGGACTATGAAATGGTCAGGTGCTAATGGGGGCTATACCAATGTTCTGGGAACAAGAAATGGGTTAATTTTATTTAGAGTGCAGGTTACTATGGCAACTAGATGCTCACATCAAAATCTGCAGACTTTGGGTCTTTAAAGCTAGGCCCCTCGATCTATATTTAAGCTAAATAAGTGGTGTAATTTTCAGAGATGATGTATAACCTCAGCTAACATCAAAGTCAATGGGAGCTGCAGGGTCTTAGTTACTTAAATATGAATTCCAGTGCCTAACTTTAGGGAGCCATGAGAGAACATTTCAGCCTGTTACAAAATGGGAATACATGTATTTATATAAAAATTAACCATAAGAGCTAGCACTGCATAGAACCATTGCTGCTGCTACTGCCACGATCAGAGATATTACAGTCACATTGTTGGCCTAATAAATATACTCTGCCAATACATCTTAACACTGGGGCACTCTAGCAAAGGACAAGTTTCAGGGTATGTCTGCACTGCAGCTGAAACATGGTTTCCAGCTCAAGCAGACAGATGCTCTAGCTGTGATTGAGCTCACATGCCAAAGACAACACCATAGAAAGGGGTCGTGTGGGCTCTGGCTAGCAGCTCAGCTGTGTAGCTGGGGTGCTGCAGCATGCTAACTCAGGCAGAGCTAGCGTATGTCTATCTAGTTGAGCTGGGAAGCACACTTCCAGCTGCAGCATAGATGTAGCCTCAGAGACAGGGGAGCCCCATTGCCAAACAACCAGTAATGCAGACAGATGAATCCAGGGAACTGACAGTGTCTTTAGTGTATCGTAATATCTATCTTTGTACAGAAGAGCCGTCGGTATGGTGCATATAGTCTCAAGCAATTCAAAAGAGGAAGCAACTGGCACTACTCCAAGATTAGTTCCCCAGGGGATCTTAGCATTTAGCTGCCAGTCAGTTAGACTATACTTTGTAGTTTGCCTTGCCACCTACCCAAAATCCTATCATTGTGGATTAATAGGTCTCAGACATGAATGTGCAAAAGCCTTTTATTTCAGCATGAATAAAATGCCAGTCATTTTCTTCTGAGTCCCACAAAGCATCACAAGAGATATTTTAAGTCCCCCTCATTTCAGGCAAACTGTTTCTTATTAATATTGGGAGGGGGGGGCTGGGTTGGTTTTGCACATATGCATGCACACACACATGAGGAGGAAAGATTTAAGATACAAAAAGAACATTATTTTCTTGATGGAGAATATGTCCTGCAAAGTCAGTAAAGGCACAGGCAAAAATTAAACCCAATTATAAATGGGAAATAACGGTATTTGTATCGCAGCTGAATTACAAACCAGACACTGTAAACTCTAAGATGAGCAAACTTTCCTCATGACTTCAGAGACTATTCATGTGTATAAGAACTACAGTACTGACATGAATAAGTGTTTGCAAAGAGGATCAGATCAGACAGAGCTGCCACACCTACAGTAGCAGGTCACAGGAGTGCCTGAGAGCTACTGACACATTTACTGCTCTTGGTCCACTGACCAGAGGTGAATACAAGATGCTTCATGCTGGCTGAGAGTCCTAAGGCTGGCATTTTTTTGCAAAGGAGCTTTCAGAGTTAGGAGTTGAGATTCAGTGGGGGTTAGGCACAAGGAGTTATTAAAATTCACGTAACTCCTTCAAGTTCCTTTGAAAATCTGCCCTTTCACTCCAAGTTGAGACCTCTCCTGCTTTATCAGAGCCCAGGTATATTGCATGTTTCTCCTGTCTTCCTTTTAATAGGAAACCACTGTCTATTCTTACTCTTATTTCCTCCACATACCAGTTCTAGCCTTTGCTCTTCATTGCAGGGACTGTTTCTTATTCTGTGTGTACAGTACCTAGGACAATGGGGAAATGAGCACTCCAGAGTCCCATGCGCTACCCTAGTACAAATAATAAATAATAAAGCACCTATGCCCTTCGTTCATTCCCTGAGGGATTCATCCCCTGCTGATCACATGGCACAGGATTTTGGGGAAGGTGGAAGAAGAGATCCTACACAAGCCTGAGGCTTGCAAATGTGGGTCCCAACTGGACGGTCTGGGGTCAAAATTTAATTTTAACCAGCCCTCCCTGAGTTTCCTTTAAAATTACTATAGTGCTTTGCAGTAATAATACAAAAATGTACAACTTAGCATTATTGCACTAGTGTCATTGGGACTATACTGCATTACAGGACATTTTATAAGGCTTCGTATTAGGTTTGATTTACCTGTATTTTTTTACTTTTCTCTGTTTAACATTAACAGCTGACGCAAAGCTATTCACTCTGACCTTGGTGACTTTTCTAGAAAGATTGGGCCTGCTCTCTGGACTGATCCTATAGGAAACACTAAACTAATGCTTTTGTTTTAAAGAAGAAGGGATCCCATTGGGGGCTGCTTTGCTGAATATCCCAATTACAGGTGCTTCAAAGTGCAAACGTGAAGATTCCTTTAATTCTGCATTCAAGTTAAATTATTAATTGTTCCTTTTCTGTTCTACATGCCCAAGTCATGCAAGCAAAGAGTGAAGGGATGAAAGACACATTTTGATTATCACCCGGAATTGAACAGGCTGCTGATCAAAAGGACTCACACAAATTATAATGGTTCTGCCCCCATCTTCTGCAGCTTCATAAATAAGCTCAATTGTCAGGTGGTGAGAAAGGCATAGGAATAATGTACAGACAGAGCTCCCACACACTTGCATTGGGATGGAAATGAGGAGGGGGCTTTAGAGTCAGACCAAAGCCTCCTTCTCTGGAAATATGGGAAAACCACATCTCTCACTGCTTGCCTGTCAAAGCTGTAGGGCAGACTGGTGAGTCTTTCTAGCATACTGAGTTTGTGCCTTGCATATTAGTAAGCAGTGAGCTGGTAGACATGGCATTTTTCACATCAGTGTTCTGCTCTGTGGTCCAGTCGTGCTTTTAAGAGTTTCAGATGAAAGATACAATTGTTAGACAAGGTGGGTGAGATACTATCTTTTATTACTGGTGATCAAGACAAACTTTCAAAACTTCTTCAAGTCTGGGAAATGTGCTGAGTGTCATGGCTAAATTCAAGGTGGAAGAGATTCACTGGAGTACCTTTCGTAGGCCTAAAGAAAAGCTCTGTGTAAGCTCAAAAGCCAATGTCTCTCACCAACAGAAGTTGATTCAATAAAAGACAGTACCTCACCTACCTCATCTCTCTAATATCCTGGGATAAACATAGCCAAAACGCTACATACAATAATTGTTAGGGGCATTTTTAATTCTATGTTTAAAGCAATTAGCTTCATTTCTCAAATCATATGTAGATACACTGAAGTTCATTGATGGAGAGAATCCTTTCAGCATCTTCATTCATCAAATCCATCTCCCAACTACTTTCCAGGAAAGCCTGACTGATATAACAGACATTACAGGGAGGAGTGCATGTGCATTCTTAAATGTATTCATTCTGCATGCTCCACCACTGTGAATGTAAACTTGACACTGGGAAGAAACTCTTCCTATGATCAGTTCTAAAATATTCATTACTGGCTGACCTCTCATTTTGACATTGCCCTGCAATGTGAGCAGTCCTTCTTCAGGATCCTGAGCAGTTTTAAATGCTTAGGAAATTTAAACAAGTCCCTTCTCCCTCCTCTTTTGTTAAGGTAGCTCCTGAAATCTTTCTTTTGGGGAACTGCCCTTCTAATTCCCTAACAAAGCCTTGTAGTGGCTCCTTTGCACTCTTTACAAATTTTTAATATCCTTATTTAAACTCATTGCCTAGCACTGGACACATAATTTCAAATACCATTTCCCAATTGCATTGTATAATAGAATCATCCTCGCTCTTGAGTTAGACCTAATCCCCTTGCTCATGCACCCTAAGACCTCATTAGTTGTTTTTTTTAACTGGCCACATAGGGTGCCTTTACACTGCACCGTAGCTCAAAATAAGATACGCAATTTGAGTTATGCAAATTGCATATCTTATTTTGGAATAGCTTATTTTGTAATTGGGCACTGTCTACACAGCGCCAAATTTCGAAATAACCCACTGTTCCGAAATGTTCCTTACTCCTCATGGAATGAGGTTTACAGGGATGTTGGAAGAGTGAGCCTGTTACATTTTGAAATGACGGGCTTGCTGTGAAGACACGGAATAGCTATTTTGGGATACTCCAGTATCCCGAAACAGCATTGCAGTGTAAACGTAGCCATAGCGGGAATCTTACTTTTTAATTATCCTAATTTTTATCCCTATGTCATCTTCCTCTGTTTCCTATGTTTCCTCAAGTCTGATATTCACGGTGTATGTTGCCTTCATGTTAGCCATCAGCAGGTACCTTACCTTACAATTTTATAGACATTAAGGGTACCTCTACAGCACTGCTGGGAGGTGTGATTCCTACCTCAGATACACACACACACCATGCACAAGCCTACCTACATGGTGGTTCAGAAGAGCCAACTCGATATGTACTAGGGGCTTGACTGGGATTGTACTCAGACAGCTAGCCCAAACTGTGGCTGTACCATGAGAGCCATGCTGCTGTTTTTAGGCATTAGTTCAAGCAGAGTTTACACGTGTATGTCTATCTGAGCTGGGAATCACACCTCCCGGGTACTGTTTAGATGTATCCTGAATTCTGTACTTCCATCCACTGCCTGTTTTCCCATTCAGCTTGTCTGGTCACACGCTTTGTGGTACCTGAAGCGTCTCCTCTCCATGTCATCTGCAAAGGCGAAGGTCATTAATCTGATGACATTTTAAGGGCTGTGTAATTGAATAACTGGAACTGGGACAGCAAGGAGTGCTTTTCTCAGCCTCAAATAAAAAGGACTTCCCCACTATATTGCATTTCCTGGTCTATTTACTTATTATAGGAAATATAGGAGAGTGAAGTCTGTTAGAGATAGTAAAAAGAACTGTTATTCATCTTTTCTCACAATACCAAAAAAATTCTGATGAAATTAATCGGCAGAAGGTTTGATATAAACAAGAGGAAGTACTTTGCCATGCCATGCCCAAGTAACTGTGGAACTCATTGCCATGGGATAGTGTGGTGGCCCAAAGCATACCTTGGTTCTAAAAAACCCCTGTATGTATTTATGGAGCATGGGGTTCCTCAGTCACTGTTAGCCAAGACAGTTAGGGACATTACTTTATGCTCGGAGCAACCCTAAACCTCTGACTACTGGAAGATGGGAGCTGAAGATGCAGGGACACTCCAAATTGACCTGTTCTGTACTCCCTCCCTGAAGCTCTGAGGTACAGGTCATTTTTCTACAGGCTGTTGAAAAGGTAGCAATTATTAACAGTAAACCATTTTGAGATTCCCCAGGGTATGCCCACACTGCAGCGTTATTTCGAAATATCTTATTTCAAAATAGTTAATTCAAAATAAGGTATTTCGAAATAACGTGTCTACACACAAAATGCATTTTGAAATAGCATTTTGCTATTTCGAAATAGCGCGTCCACACTGATTGGACACTGAATCGCATTTAAGGGCTGCTGAAACCGGTTCCAGCAGGGCATCAGGTCAGTAGTTACTTTGTGTAGATGCTGCCTGAGGCTATCTAAGGCTTGTGCTTAAAGGGACCCCCCCTGGACAACCAGTTCTCAGCTTTCCCTGCTTGCTTGCCTACCTTGCTGAGGGACAGCAAAGCATTTTTGTCTCTGCCTGCTTTGATTGCCCTGACTCGGGACACCACAGCACTCAGTGCCATGGAGCCAGAGCTGTCCCTGGGCACTCTGGTGCTCATTTTGGATGTCTTGCTGCAAGCCTGGCAGCAATTGCTAGAGTCTGCCTCTCAGCATCTGCTGCAGCCCGACCACCAGGCTCTCTTCCGGACCTTCCCGGGGGATGAGGAGAAGCAGCAGCAGCGCCTGGAGGCTAGCGTGCCCTGCTGCATCTGGCATCTGGACACCAGCAGCGACTGGTGGGACCACATCGTCCTGGAGTGCTGGGGAGACCAGCAATGGACCCAGAACTTCAGGATGAAGAAGGACACCTTCCACAGGCTCTGTGAGTGTCTCGCCCCTGCTCTGCGGCGACGGGACACACACATGAGGCCTGCCATTCTCCTCCAGAAGAGTGTGGCCATCGCCCTCTGGAAGCTCTCCATGCCGGATAGCTACCGATCTGTGGCAAACCAGTTTGGCATGGGGAGATCCACCCTCGGAGCAGTGCTCATGCAGGTATGGCAGTCTCCAGCCACTGTGTCTGGGGGGGTGGGCAAGGAGGGGATGGGCTGCCCCAGGGAAAAGGGGGGGAGGTGGTGCCAATCCCCTCCCCGGGAGGGTTTGTTCTGTCCCAGCCGCACTATGGACTACCCGCGGAGGCCAGGATTGCAGGGTGGTTGCTCCTGGGGAGGGGGTGCGGGGCAGTGGCACCCCAGTGACTCTCAGTTTTGTGTGCCCCTCTGCAGGTGGTCAAGGCCATCAATAGAGTGCTGCTCTGCAGAGTCATCCACCTCACTAATGTGGACGTGGTCATCAAGGGCTTTGGCGCCCTGGGCTTCCCCAGCTACAGGGGGGCAATCGACGGGATGAACATCCGCATCCGTGCCCCAGACCACCAGGCCTCCCTGTACATAAACTGGAAGGATACTTCTCGGTCATCCTGCAGGCTGTGTCTGACCACTGGGCCGCTTCCTGGACATTAACATGGGTTGGTCCGGCAAAGCACATGACGCGCGGGTTTACCGCAACTCCTCCGTGTGCCAGAGGCTGCACGCCAGGATTTTCTTCCCCAAGTGCCACATCAGGATCAGGGATGTGGACATGCCTGTGTGCCTGGTGGGGGATCTGGCCAACCCGCCACAGCCCTGGCTCATGAAGCCCTACATGGGACACCTCAACCCCTCCCATCAGGCCTTTAATGCCAGGCTCAGCAGGGCCCGCATTGTGGTGGAGGGTGCCTTCGGCCGGCTGAAAGCCCGATTTAGATGCCTTCTCACTCACCTGGACCTCTCCGAGAGGAATATGCCACACGTGGTGGTGGCATGCTGCACAATTTGTGCGAAAGGAAGGGGGAGGCTTTCCTGCCAGCCTGGATGGCAGAAGCCGACCACTTGGCTGGCCTGTACACGCAGCCTCGCCCACGTGTATGTATGAAGTCCGGGAGGCCCAGCAGGGGACTGTCAGTATCCGGGAGGCCCTGCGGGAGAGCTTCCAGATAGAGGAGGAGTGAAGTCTCCGTGGCGTGCCTCACTGGGGCCTTGTGCCTTATTCCACCCTCACATCCTTCCACTTTCCCTTCCCTAACCCTCTTTCCTGATGTAAAATAAACACACCTGTGTTGCCAAAAACAAACTTTGTTAATTGAACATAACTGGGGTGAGGGGGAATGAGGGCGGGAGAGGGGAGGCGAGAGGGTGGGAGAGGGGAGGGGTAAACCTGGGAGGAGAGAGCTGGAAGGAGGAGGCAAGGGGAGGAAGGGGGAGGAGAAGCTCAGGGTTGGGAGTCTTGCTGGTCCACCTGTCTCCCAGCACTGTGGGTGCAGGGACCTCGGCATCCCCAGGGGGGAGCGGGTATGGAGGGTGGGGCAGGTGGGAAGTGGTGGGGAGGAAGTGGAAGGAGGGGGAGCAGGAGTGGGAGGAGGAGCTCTTGATGGGGCAGCAGCAGGGGCTGGAGTGGCAGGAGGCACCAATCTCTGCATCAGGGTCTGCAGGTGGTCTCAGATGGCACGGCCCTGGGCAAGCAGCTCCCACCAGCTCTCCCACCACAGCTGCAGGTCTTCATGCACCCAGTGCTCCAGGATGCAGACCTGCCTTCGCAGGAGCCCCAGGTGCTGCTGCTGGTAATCCTCCTGGTTCCGGGTCAGCGTGCTGAGTGCCCGGGTGCGGGAGGATGTCTTGCGTAGAGTGGTGCGCCCTGCACTCACAGCTGCTGCGGCTGTGGAGAAACAAGAGAAGTGGTCAGTTATCCCTGGGGACACAGTGGGTGAAGCCCAGCCCCACTCTGCAAGGCGAGGATGGCAGGTCTCCCCACCATCAGAGCCGATGTGCTTGCACACAGGCTATGTTTGGCATATCCTGCTATCCCTGGGAGTGTGAGCTAGCCCAGCGGGACTGCACCCATGCCCCTGTGCTGTATATAGTGTGGGGGTGGGGGGAGAGGGGAGATGTGCCCTGCCTCTGTGTAAGAGAGGGCTTGTGGAGGGAGGGCATCATGCAGTGTCCTTCCCCAGGGTCAGGAGCATGTTGTGTGCCTTCATACATACACGCATCTGGGTAACAGGGCAGGGCCCCTGTGTGGCAGCCAGCTGGGGCCACATGCCCAAGGTGGCACAGCACATGCACTGGTTGCTGTGTGCTCCGTGCTCAGCAAAGCCCACACGTACGGTCCCTGGTCCCCCCCCCCCGCCCGCATAAGGATGTCGAGGCCTCCCCAGCTTCGGATGACACTGGGGACACGGCTGCTGTGATGCCTTGGGGGTCCTGGGTGAATGCCATGCTCCCTCCAGGCTCCTGAGACTCCTGGTCGTCATCCTCCTCCTTCTCCGTGCCCTACTCAGGGCCCTCTGCCTCAGGGTCGATGACCACCTGGGGGGCACGGACCATCTGACCCCCCAGGATGCAGTCCAGGGCATCATAATAGGGGTGGGGGTCTGGGTCTGCCCCTGGTTGGGAGCTGCCCCCTGTGCCCCTGGCATAGGCCTGCCTCAGCTCTTTGATTTTCATGCGCATCTGCTCCTGGGTGAGCATGTGGCCTTTGGTGGCCAGGCTGTCAGCCATCCGCCTGTAGACGGCCACATACCTGCGTCTAGTGTGGAGAACATGGACATTGGAGGCCTCCCCACAAACCACAATCAGGTCCACGATCTCCGTACTGGACCAGGAAGGCGCCCGCCTTTTGCGGCCCCTGGGAGCTGCCAGCCTGCTCTTGGGGAGCGGTGGAAGGCTGGGTACCAGTGGGTTGTTGGCTCATGCTGGGCCAGGGGCAGCGACTGCTGGCTCTGTGCTGGCAGGCTTGGAGCGGCACAGGTACTGTGGCCAGAGTCTACCCCTTTAAGGGCTCTGGGGCTGGGGGGGAGCAGAAGAGTTTTCCTGGATTGGCCCAGAGTGTCCACCTGGAAAGGGCTGGAGGCCCCCTATTTCAAAATAAGCATCTACACAGCGCTTATTTCAATTCAGCTATTTCAAATTTGGCGTTATTCCTTGTGGAATGAGGTTTACCAAATTCGAAATAAGCGCTCCGCTATTTCGATTTAATTTCGAAATAGCTGTTTGGCTGTGTAGATGCTAGTAAACTTATTTCGAAATAACGGCTGTTATTTTGAAATAACTTTGCTGTGTGGACATACCCCCATTGAAATATGTTATGAGCATGATCCTGCACTCATTTTAGTTAACTGAAAAACTTACATCATTAACTTCAATGGAGGAAGGAGCCAACCTCTACAAGGAAAGTACTAATATTACCTTGTTTACTTTGTCAGTAGTCAGTATACTTCTCCAGTCCAGCTTTTTTGCTTTTTTACTTTATTCACTAGCTTCTTGCCAGAATTTATCTGTTTCAGCAACGTGTTTGTTAAACAATTACATCAGCTGCTAATCTGTCATTTGTGAACTCAGTTATTACATCAGAAACTGGCATCAGACTCATCAGATGACAAGATTTATTTGTAGGGATTCCAGGGCAGAACCTGTTCATCAGCATTTCACTTTCCTCTAAGCATGGCTCATCCCTTCCCCACTACCCAGATCCAGTAGTGCACTTGAAAAGTCACACTAGATGTTGGTAGCTTGTTTTAGCTTTCTTAAATAAAACAAGCCCAGGTTTCCTTCAGTCCCCTGTCAGATTTCAGCACTAGCTCACAAGCACGCAGGAGGTGCTGAGAACATCATTGCTCAGTTCGTGTAACATCCTTGGGCAAACCACCATGTCCAGCAACAGATGAGAGACAATTTGTTGCTAATCTGCTGCTAACTCTGTCTAGTCCTGGAATACTGAATACCTCTTCTCTCCTCCTCTTTCCTGTATAGTTACACCAGCTATCAGTAAAAACATAGGGATTGCCATTCTGCCCCTGCAGACAGTTTTTCCTAACCTGTTTTGATTAGAGGTTGGCTTATGCTCTGAAGCAGAAGAGTTTATGCTCCAGCCAAAACACCTTTGTAATTTTTATTATTCTAATTCTGGGTATTCTCATTACTCACATAAATAGCGAGCCTAGTGCTGCTTATGCACAGCTCTCTGAAACACTTTGCAAAAGATGTCAGCAACATTAGCTCATTTCACATATGATGAAACAGAGGCTGGGGAAGTGAAGAGACATGCCTAAGGCTAACTTGCAATTCAGTGGCAGAGCTGGAAAAAAGAAACCAATATACCAGTCCAGCGCTCTATCCATTAGGGAACACTGCTTTGCTGAGCCCTTACTCTCAATAATGTATTGTGACGAAGAGTTTCACAGGCTGCATAGCATGAAAAAAAATTTCCTTTCGTTTTTATATGTGCTTCCTTTCAGTTTATCTTAATGTTCCATCATTTGTGTATTAAGAAGGTGGATAATGAAAATGATAATCCAGTTTTCTGTTCCAAAACACACATGATCACTTGGCTCTCATAACCATTCTCCATCAATGTTCCCTCTAATTTTTTCCATCCATGTTCAGAATACATTTTGCTCTGTACATCGAGGCTCTGTGCATTGATATGCACCACCAGTGGAAACACATGCTACCAGCTGTGGGCACTCTGTTAATCAGCTGGGTGGCATTTGCTCCTGGATGGCTGCCCAAGTGCATATCTTGTAGTGCACTGATCCCCATTAAAGAGTGACTGAGCTGATCCTTTATGGAAGTAGGTAGAAAGTGCAGCTTTATCTGAGCCATAGTCTGAGGTAGCAGATTAGGTTAGTTGGACCAATTATTTGATGCTTTATTGAAAATTTGTTAAACTTTCCTCTCCAATTGTGTTCTCGTTATTTACTCTGCCATCTCTCAAGAACCTGCTTTATCTTTCACTAGTCAGCCTTTCCCATTAACACCCAGATCCTGCTTTGCTTTTGACTTTTGTCATTTTACTTCAACAGAAGCAGGGTCAAGCACTAAAACCCGCCTCCTGGTATCAATGGGAGTTAGGTGCCTCGATATTTTTGAGGATCTAGGCTCAAATAGCTTTATTCCTTTCTGTATTTACATAAAGTCTTGCTGTTCCCTGATGCTGGAAGAGCATGCTGACACCTATCACATAAGGCCCAATGGTACTATGGTTATGTCTTCACTTCAGTAAGAAACCAGCTGCACCAAGTCTCAGTGCATAGGGCAACCAACTTAGACTCATGGGACTCAGCTTGTGGGGCTAAAAATTTCAATGTAGATGTACAGGTCAGGGATTGGAGCCCAGACTCTGAGACCCACGCCCTAGGGTTAAGGTTAGGGGTAGAGCACAGACTGAGCTAAGCCATGATGTGGGGTTTTCATTGGAGTGTAGACATACCCTAAGGGTGCGTCTACACTGCAGGGCTTAACTCGAAATAAGCCATGCAAATTGAGCTATGTCAATTGCGTAGCTTATTTCAAAATAGCTTATTTTGAAGTTGAGAGCATCTACATAGCACTTATTTTGAAATAGAGCACTCTTCCTCTGTACAATGAGGGTTACAGGAGTCGGAGTAAGACGTCCTCCAGCTTGACAGTATTTCAACACTATTTCAAAATAACTGCCTGCTATGTAGATGTGAACTAAGTTATTTCAAAGTAACACTAGTTATTTCAAAATAATGTTGCTATGTAGATGTACCCTAAGTGTCCTCAGATTTTTCATATCAACATGGAGGATCTGTATTTATCCTTAGTTCTATTTAAATATTTATTGGAGAGATTTGAATCCAATTCTGACTGTCAAGGACTGCAGATCTCAATGGCCACCCCTAAAGTTCTTAGATACCACGAATTCCAACCTACCATCCACTCACCTGCTGGCAGTCACCAGAACTAAGAACTTGGTTCTTATAGAGGACATTAGTCCTGGGATCTGATTGGTGGAACACTGTGGGTCCTCATTGGTTCCCTGCTTTTATTTAAACCAAGCATAGGAACTGGAATTTGTCCATGCAACTCGGTTTCCCCCTACTTAGGGCTGCAACCTGATCTTGTGCAACCTGACTGTGATCTCCTGGTAACCTGACCTTGCTTGCCTTCTGGCACTGTGTCATATCTCCTGGCATCTGACCCACTCTACTTCCCAACTCCCTTTTTCAGCAGTAGGTCAGATCACACATGTCCTGGTTGTGACCTACACTGTAGAAGAGTGTCTTGACTAGCAGGTTGTGGAGTCACTCGCTTTCTGGCCCAATGAATATTTAATAGTTGATTCAAAGCTGAACAACTTTCAACAGGGAATATTGGGAAAGCTCTACTCATTAGTATCTCAGGATATGCACTCAAGTAAGATGTGGAAGATCTGAGTTCAAGTCCCAGTTTCAAGTCAGAGTGAGCCGGGATTTGAATCTGGGTCTCTCATGCCCTACATCTATACCCCAATCAATGGACTATGGGGTACTCTGTCATTCACTGCTCTTGTGGACTTATGACAAAAGGTTGAGCTGGTTTAGGTGCCGAACCCTAGGAGAGGGTTCAGGTGAGAAGCCTTAGTGGAGACAGGTATCTGTCTCTAGTCCATCAGTCAGGTGCCTATGATCCAATGGGAGTTAGGAACCTACATACCTTTGAGGATCTAGGACTAAACTCGGCCCTTTTCCTCTGCATTTCACTCCTGACTACTTTTGGCAACTTCCTGGTTCTGAGAATCCCTTTCTTAGGTGCTAACCAGTGTTCTCTGTAAACTGAGCACTTGGGCAGCAACCCGGAAGAGATTCAAATGCTGTGACGATGATTAGCAGAGTGACCACAGCACCCTCAGGCAATAGCATATGTTTCTACTGGTGGTGCACATCTGCACATGCCTCAATGCACATAACAAAATGTATTCTACTCCTGGTTGAAAAATTATAGAGGGAACATTGGTGCTAATTCTGGGCCGAAAATTCACTAGGTAGCCTGGTGTTAGGCACTGCAGTGTCTAAACACTAACCTAGTCTGAAGTGCCTAAGTTATTTTTGAAAAATGAGACTTAAGGACACAATTCATAGTATTTGGAATAATTAATGAGATAAAGCTAAAGGGGAGGGGATGGGAGGGCAAACTTTTCCAGGAACATGGAGAATTGTTGTGTCTCATGTCTGATTTCTTGGGAGACCAAGATTACTGTTTGTTTAATAAATAAGCAAGTGAGAGAACTCATTTGATTTTTTCAGAGAAGCATCTGTCACATTCACTTCACTTTTTTACCACCAGTTTTCTCTGGTGAGACACAGAAGGGATTTTGTGTGGGCTCAGTTGGTAAAACAAGCTTCCTTTAATCCTCTTTAAAGTACACTATTTTCCCTCTTTTCCACTATGGGATCTTCACTGTGGAGGAAGTCCTGGTGGATTTTTCTACACTTTCAGCCTGTGGCACTGAGTAAATGACATTAGCATTTTAAGAAACAAAACAAAAAAAGTTAGACAATTTCACATATGGAAAGTTTTGTACATTCTTGCTTCAGCTCCCCTCCAACACCCCAAAGCATGACAGGCATGAAGACCCCCAGAGACAAATTTTTCTAAAGTATGTGGAAGAAAAGCATACCTCTGAAAAACTGTGTTTTGTAGTGCTTTACCAGTCAGGAAAAGAGCATTTTAATAGACACATAATATTCAGAATTTTAGAGTGTTTTTAATGCTTTTTTCCCTGTTCTATTTCAATGGATATTTTCCAGAAAAGGCTGAAATATTCTTTTAAAGAGAACATCAGATTCAATGTTCTGACTCAAATTTGAACTATTTTATTTTATTAGTGGTATCTACTTTGGCAAACTAATGGAAGAAGAACACAGCATGACCATTTTCTTCTGCAACCAGAAAAAATATAGATCAAGGAGAATCATTGAGAACTTTAGTGCTGATGACCAAGTATCCATCAAGTTGTTCCTAAACATGCTGATAAAAATAATTCCACTGCTATAAAGTGTGGGGGGGGGGGGGGAGGATTCAGCAATCCTAATGCTTAAAAAGATGAAAACTTCCTCAGGAAAAAACTCTCTTTCTCCAGAAGAAACAAGATATTGTCTCTTCCCTAAGCCGTTTTTCTACCTATGCTTAAGTGATGATTCCAGTATGCATATAAAATTGTCAAACCAAAATGATCTGGCATTGCAGGATTGAGTCTCCATTTGTTTCCTTTTGCTGTAAGACTTAAGTCTGTTCTTATGATCCACATTGAGAAAGGACTATGCACATCACTGTTCTCCTTTAGAAGTTAATCTGGGTGGATGATTGCCTAGAAGAACAAAAAGCACAATTCATCTCATTATTCTGTTGGAAGAATGGTACAAGGAACAGTACAAAGAAAAGCCTTTTCTCCTCTCATGAAGGAAGAGAGAATCCCACCTGTAAAAAAAACCAAGCCAAAGCTTGCTTCACCATGCCCATGAAACAGAAGTTCAGCCAACAGCCACGCACCTTCATGAAGCTATACCAAATTGTGAGGTATTTATAGTATCCTTATCACTGCAATAACTGAGCACCTCATAGTCTTCAGTGTATTTATTCTTGTAAGAGTGCGCTCACGTAGGAAAGTGCTATGATCCCTTGTTTACATAGGGGGAATTGAGGCACAGAGTGACTACAGGTATGTCTATATGTCTACAGGTATGTCTATATGTCTGGCTAGCATGTAAACACTGGTACCATACACATGGCAGTGCCTGGCAATCAGGGTATATATCCAGGGTTCCCAGCAGCCTTGTTCTCTGATTCCTAGCTCTGGCACCCAGTGGCAAAAAGTCACTGGGTCAAGGGAACCCATGCCCAGGGGCTCTAGCCAATTGGAGGGCCCAAAATCCTGGCAGAAACACAGGGTGGGGTGAGGCAGGGAAGCCCCCATGCCTCGACCACACCTGGACCCCTTTTCTCTCAGAAGCACCAGACAGATGGGAGAAGCCCCACCTACAGGCCCAGAACTAGAGGAGCTCTAACTCCCTGTCGTGGCCCGGGGACCCTGGCAGGAATAGCCAAGTTTTTTCCAATCTTGGAGCGGCAGTGTGGAGAGCAGAAAGGAACAAATGGGGAGGGGGCAGAATGGAGCAGGTTTGTGGGCAGAACAGTGATGGGACCTCAGGAGAAGGGCGAATAGGGGTAGGGACATGGTCAGGGCCACAGGCAGAGGGAGTGTGGGGAGGGCCCCCCCACTTGCTCAAGCTCAGGGCCCCATGAAAACTTAATCCACCTCTGCTTCCACCTCCTGTATACTACTATTGTTACCAATGCTGATAAATTAAGGCTAGCACAGCTGTTCCTATCCATGATACAATCACACCTTTACTTCCAATGTAGACATGACTCAAGTGAATTGGATAGTGGCACAAGAAAACATGTGGGAGCATATGGAATTGAAGTTTGAATTTCCAAGACCCAAACTAGCACCCTAACTGCCAGCCCATCCTTCATCTCTCCTACTGTCCTTTCTTTTTCTCTTGTTTGCAGGTTGGATCTTTCCAGTTGGAAAACATTAAGCCTGTGAGTTCTCTTGTGCTGCAGTTCATTGAGTGGCTGTGCAACTATCAGTGGCAAAAGGGCCATGATGCACCAGCCTCTAAGAGTAGAAGTATAGTTTGTGAGTAACTAAACATTTCTATATAGCTATGATAATTACCTCTCTCGAGCACCTTTCATCTGAGCAGACACTTTGCAAACATTACCTCTCAATTCCCCACAAAGGTAGGTAGGCATTAGTCCCATTTTAAACTGAGGCACAGAGTTATTTAAATAACAACATGAACAGGGTCATGCAAGAAGTTAATGGCAGAAGTAGAAGTAGAAGACTGGAGTTCCAATTTCCCAACTTTCTGGTCTAACTGCTAGAGCCCCAAAAGATTCTTCTTTCCTTTATATTGATACAAGCAATCTGGACTTCATTAGAGTTACTCCAGATTTGCACCAGTTAAAATGAGAAGAAATTTAGCCCACTACTCCTCTATGAATTAATTAGTTCAATTATATCTAAGTATTCCATATTCTTTAGGTTTACATGTGTCCCCCATTTCTTCTCTTCCCTTCAAAAATGGAAAGAATGAATGGCTTCCTTCTAAAGATAGGATTTTTCCCCTTTGCATAGTAACAGATGTAGCTAGGTGAAATGCATTCAATGCACAGAGGTGGACTGCCAGGCTATGTCTACTCTAGGGTTTTTTTGTGGAAGAGGCAATGCAAATGAAGCGCTCATTAGCATTTTCTTGCATTTCATTTGCATAATCTCTTCCAATGTTTTTTGCGCAAGAAGCTTTTGTGCAAAAACTAGCAGTGTAGATGGATCCATTTTGCGCAAAAAAATCCTTTTTGCACAAGATCCTTATGCCTCAAAAAAGGAGGTATACAGGATCTTGCACAAAACGGGTTTTTTGCACAAAATGGATCCATCTACACTGCTAGTTTTTGCGCAAAAACCTCTTGCGCAAAAAGCATCGGAAGAGATTATGCAAATGAAGTGCGAGAAAATGCTAATGAGCGCTTCATTTGCATTGCCTCTTCTGCAAAAAAAAGTAGTGTAGACATAGCCCCAGAGTTCACTATTTTGCTGTGTCTGTACATAGGAGAAGAAAGAAGACGATCTTCTTCTCCAATTGGCTGCTGAAGTCAGATAAGTAAAGTCAACTGCTGTCCCCATATCATCTCCCAACATGAACTGTATCCATAGAATACATGACCAGTGATGCAGGCTTGGGAGAGGAATGGTGATGGGTTCGAAGGCAAAAATCAGACTAGATGAATCTACAGTCTATTGAAAGGTACATAGGTCTTGCCCTAATGATAAACTGAGCATCCTACCTGTGACACTGTCCAGACTCTGGGCTCCAGCTCTGGCCTGAAAATCTACATTGAAAGCTCTTGTTGCTTTTCATCAGGGCTGGGGGACCTTTCTTTCTTTCTTAACTGATTTTTTCTCTGGGTCAGTGGCCTCTGAATGAAGAAAGAAAGAAAGAAAGAAAGAAAGAAAGAAATCACCACTCAGCATGCCATATGCTCTAGCCTTGCTCTAGCCTAGGTGAGACAGCTCTCACAAGCCAGCCCCTTGTGAGGAGGGGGCGTGCCAAGGCTTGGGGCTTCTGGCCCATGGCATGGAGACTTGCCACAGGCCAGATCAAATTAAGCTGTAGGTTTGGCCAATGGGCTGTAGATACCCAATCCTGCTTTACAGGAAAGTGTAAAACCCTTATAAAATTGACCTAATTATGCAATCCCCTGCTAATCCTTATGGGTTTAATCCCAGGTAGTATCCATTTCAGCCGCGAGTTTTATTCATATAATTTTTCCTCCTTATTTTGTGTGTGTGTAGCTTTGCTCTTCTGTTTGCTTTAAAGAAAAAAGTGAGCAAATTGTGGAGGTTGGAGAGCCGACATCCATGTGGGGTCTGGGCTAGGTGGGGGAGGGGACTGGCTCTGCGCTCCTGGTAGAGGCAGGGCCTTGGGCAGAAGGCTGGGAATGGGGTAGCCAAACCTCAGTGCCTCCTGGCACATTCCAGGCCACTTCCCACAGTCCTCGCAACTGCCTGGGGCATGATGCATAGGACTCTAGCAGCGATTTAAAGGGCCCAGGTCTCCATGCACCCAGCTACTGCCTTTGCTACTCCTCTTCCCACATTGGCAGGCTTAATGGTGGGCTACTCAATAGGCCTGGGAAGGGTAGGGTTAAGGACAACCTTCCATGGGGTCCACTGGTGAGAAAAATGAAAGATTGTGTGCTACAGAGGCAGAAGAATTCGCTGTGACAATGTGAGAGACGTGACAGGACAATAATGCCACTAAGAAATTAACAAGGCATGGGACCATCTGATGCCATTGGAATTAAACCAGGAATGAATCAGGCCCATTGATTTCAGAATGTAACCATGACCAAAGGAAATATCTAAATCAGAGTAAGTAACTTTGATTGTAAAGAATAGTGGTTGTATTCATCCTGAAAGTACACAAAGACCCTGGCTTTTCCTTCTCTCTGTACTGAGAGCAGATAATACCAAAGACTAAATTGTTTGTCAAAAATATTACTCAAGGGCTAATTAGTTCATAAGCGACACACTGCAATAACAAATGAAAGACATCTATAAATATAAAACACAAATTTCCAAATGATCAGGACTGAGGGGAGAAAGATGTATGCCCTCCTGGCACCATCAGTGACAAAAGAGTAAGGAAAGCCTAAAGCACTGGGAATGAAGTTTAGCTGATACTGCTCTGTTCCATCTACTTCTGGTCTGTCAGAAGAGAACTGGCCTCAGCATAGGCTATGTCTAGACTGTAGGCTTCTTTTGGAAGAAGCTTTTCTGGAAGAGATCTTCCAGAAAAACTTCTTCCAAAAGACAGTGCCCACACTGCAAAAGCATATCAAAAAAGCGACCTGCTTTTTTGAAAGAGAGTGTCCACACTGAATGGATGTTATCTCAATTTTAAGCTGTAATTACTATGGACAGAGTGGCCACCAGGGTACCTGTGCTTTTTCCTCTTTCCTCTTCTTTCGAAAGAACTCCCTCCTCCCTGTTCACACACGCCTATTTCTGAAAGAGTTTTTTCGGAAAAAGGCTTCTTCCTCATAGAATAAGGATTACCAGTGTCACAAAAAAACCTCTGTTCTTTCGATTTTCTTTGCGATTGCAGTGTGGACGTAACTCGAGAGGTTTTTTTTGGAAAAATGGCTGTTTTTCCGAAAAAACACTGTAGTGTAGACATACCCATAGTCACCGACGAGAAAGAGAGGATGGTCATGTTCTCAACACACTGGATTGGCCTTAGGACACATGTGATATAGAATATAGGTTTCCTCTGTGTTGAGGGGAGTAACTTGGGCTGGGATTTTTAAAAGCACGTAAACAAACTGGAAGAATAAGTCCAACTGACTGCTGCTCATAAGTTACTTTGTGTACATCTGTACTGCATCTGTGAGCACTGAATTGTGCTGGAGGGGAGGCTCATCCTGGCACACCAAAGACAGCTGTGTGGGCTTTGAAGCCTGGGGGGTAGGAGTGGGGAGTTGAGAGCCCAAGCCATGTCATCGAAGAACCATCTACATAACTAGTTTTAGCTTACTATTACCAGTCTCACAAGCACAAGTCTTTGGACCTGGGCTAGGAGGGTTGCTCTGAGAAGCAGTGTAGACATATGTTTTAAGTTTAAGTACTCTTAAACATCCCCCCTCCTAACCTGCCCTCACAGAATCCCTTTGTGCCTCAGTTTCCTAGTTAAAAAAAACAAGGAAACAACCTTCTTCCTGCAAGTCTCTCTCTGGCTCATCTATTTCAATGCAAGCTCTTTACGAACTTTCTCTTGGTAGGAATATGCACAGCATCTAATACAACGGGCCTCTAATCTCACTTGTGACCCCGGGTGCTAATGTAACATAAACAGTGAGAATACTGTAAAAAGCAGCCCGGTAAGCAAGTTTTATGTCTGTTAGTCAGCACTTTGTCTCAAGATCTGAGAATGTAGCCTGAACATTTTGAAAAACATTCCACTCCCAGATCCACTCAGACTTGCCTCCCCCTCTTCCTTCACTTTCTATGACTAAGCACATTTGCATCCTTGTTTATACAGAGTCCATCTGCTCCTGCACCTGAAAGCACCATAATCCCCTGTCTGTGACATCACTATAATTTCTTTCCAGCAACCAAAGTCATGTCAAAACAAAGGATTATGACTTCAGGTGGAGAAAATAAGCAGCAGGAGCAGATGGACCCTTAAGGAACAAAGATCCTATTTTCATGCAAATGTTCCAGCAATCTAAAGAACAACTGGAGAAAAATGAAGAAAAACAATGTGATTCCATCCCAGGATAATTTGGGATGACTGTGTAATGTTTCTTAAACTTTCTGTTGAGGCTAAGACAGAATTTGAGGGGGAGAAAATTTGGGAAAAATGGAGACGAGAAACAGTGAGCAGTAGGAATGAATTTAAGCACGTGCTCTGGTTCTAGATATTAGCTGGTGTATATTGGCACCTCTCAATTGACTTCAATGGAGCTACAGAAATTTACAAGAGCTGAGAATTTGGCGATTTGTCGTGGCTAGCTATAATCACAGTTATGAGTACTACTGGCATCATGTTTAACATTATACCATACAAGGCCATCAAGCAAAGCAATGTCATCCAGTACTGTATGCAGTCCAGGACCTCCTCACTTGATTTTTCAAGTTAACAAGTCTGCATCCACTTCGAGGCATGCTCCATGTCTCCCCACTTGTCCTCAGTGCTGATCATTTTAGAAAAGCCATCTAGCTCCTTTCAGTGCTAGTCCACCGGGAGGAAGCCAGTTTGAAGCCCCCCTTGTCCCAGTAGAAGATTCTTCTCCAGTTCTGATTGGCCTTGGATATCAGCTGGTTCCCCCGCCGCGCACCTCACTTGTGCAAGTCTTTTGGGATCTGGAGTGCAATCTGCCATCAGTAGGCACCAACCATCCAGATTTCAGGAAAACAGAACCTACTCCTAGGAAAAAGACAGTTAGCATCCACCAACTGCAGTTTGGGCTTAAGGGATCTAACACATAGAGTTGCTTCCAGCACGAGCTGCAAGTATTTATTGTATTTTATTTTTAATTTACTGTGGGCTTTGAAAACCAGAAGAGCATGAGTCTCCTCTAGTGCCAGTCTTTGCAACCCAGGGAACTGGCCAACAGACTTTGAACAACCCTGTGCTGAGGGGTATGGAGATCCAGGGTGCAGTAAAGTTTTGGCTGCCCCCTAAGCTAACTTGGCTGTCCTATTTTCAGAATTCTGACATGTTGCAATACCAACAAGGTGCTTGTATTGCTTATTATACACAAATAATGCAAGTTTGTTTATTTTCTTGTCTGTGAAGAATTGCAGCCCATGTGCTGTCAATCTAAATTAGATCAGTTAAGAACATTTTGTCATGTAAAATAAAAGCGATAAAATGCAGTTGCATCGGGAGGTGGTAATTGCAGATTCTTTTGAGTATCTGTTTCGTATTAGTGGGTGAGTTTTACAGTAATCTTTAAATATCTGTATACAGTGCAGTTACCTAAAATGGGTTATCCCGGGGGAGGGGAGTGACAGTTTAGGAGATTATACCTACTTTCCCCTGTGATGAAGATGAGCTTCCACCACCATGTTGTGGCTGGTAAGATCCTAGGTAAAGTGGGTGGGGAGAGGGAAAGCTTGTGGAATTTAGACAGAATTATGTTGATGCCCAGAAGTCTCTGCAATGTTTTCTGTATTACACCTTAACAGGGCTAGAGCTGTGGTCCTCAAACTGTAGGGAGTATGGAGGAACATTCCCGGAGACATGGCAGACCTGGAACAGCCCCCACAGGGGGGCAGTGAGGGAGTGTCACTGAACTCCACCCCACCCCTAAGTTCTGCTCCAGCATTTCTCCCAGCTGCAGCCCTCTCTCCTGGCCCCACACCTGTCTCCAGCCTCAGCAGAGCTCCACACCTGGCTGCCAGCCCTGCTGTAGCCCTGTCTCAACTCTGCTCCCAGCCCCAGCACAGTGCCACTACTGGCTCTGCCCTGGTCTCAGCTCTATTCCTGGCCCAGGGCTGAGGCTGGGAGTGAGGGCAGAGCTGCACCCAGCCACTGGCTCCAACCATGGCCCAACTATGGCTCTGCTCCCAGTACCAGCCTCAACGCTTGGCTATGACTGCATTCCCTGCCTTGGCCTTGCTCCCACCCCCAGACTCACCCCCCTCCTCTGCCCCAGAAGCTATGCCCCCAGCTATGCCCAGCTGCAGGGGGGGGGGGAGAGGAGCACAGGCTGGGGTAAAAGTACTGTGACCCTTAAAAGCTTGGGAACTACAGATACAGAGCTCCCTGCTCTCAGTCACAGTCATGGAGATTTCAAGATGTGCTCTCTTGATTTAGGGAGTGCCAAGCAGCTTATCTATGATTGATCAGATCTGGACAGACTTTCTCAATGGGAGGCGGGAGCAAAGGAGCCAACTGCCCCAGGGTACAGTGATTCAAAGGAGTTTCGAGCTCTCCCGGCCACTGCTTCTGCTACTGCAGTAGCAGCCAGAATCCTACCCCTTTTAAGCTGATGCCAGATACCTGGGCAATGGTGAGTGAGGGTTGGCTGGTGTGAGGGGAAGGGCATGGTGCAGTCTGGGTGGTGTTGAGGGCTGGCTGCCTCCAATCCCGCCCCTTCTGCCTAAGGACCCTGCCCCTTCCATAAGCATGGAGCCACCCCCCTCCCTCCTCTGACCTTGCCCAGGGGCCTGGCAAGGTTTCCCCCCCCACCACCTCCCTTGATCTGGATGATTCTGCTCTATCAGTTGTCATAGCTTGGGACCAGCAAAATCTGATGATCAGCTTTCCCAAGGCTAGGTGTGGGCTGCACACTTCAGGACTCCAAAGCTCTGAGGGCAGGGAACTGGATGGCAGTCAGCCCTGGGGGGTGATACTGTGTAACTAGCTGATGAGTTTGTGCCCAATCCACAGAAGATAGAGAGCTTTTGCTCAAGCTGGAGCAGATTATGTTTATTAGTTCTGTAGGGCCACAATTCAATCCCCAGTGTTGAGCAAGATGGAAGTCATGCCACCTGCAGTCTGCTTCCACCCCAAAGCGAGGACCACAGTGAGAGGTTGCCTAGCTACGTACTACTGAGGCCACCAGTGGGAGTTGTAGACACATGTCATTTTGTAATTGCTGTAGTTTTACTGGCTTTCTGTTGAGATTGTAAATATGGCTTACTGAGAGTATTCCAGCTCTCCCACAACCTGATACAAGCAAACACCAGAAGTGAAGCTTTTCTGACTACTCATCTTAGAATTATAAACACATGGGAGCTGAGCTAGTTGGACCAGTTTTTACAAAATGTATTTTTGTCAAAAGTTGTTGTTTCATCAAAGCTGAAGGGCTTTTTTGGAGATGTAACAATTGCAACAAATTCTTCAAAAGGCAGCTTTCTGAGATCCAGATCTCCTTCATTTCTTCTGCCCCAAAAAAGACAGAAACTCCCCTCCCTGCCACTGAAAACCTGACCTTTCTAAAATCCAAAAATGGCTGTTTTGTCACAATTCCTCTTAAGAACATGTTTGAAGAGGGTGGTTTTCATTCCACATGCAAACCCAAAACAAATTTTGAAGACTCAAAAGTTGTCATAAAACTGAATTGTTCTCTGGTCAGCTCTACTTGTGATCAAGATCCTGTATAAAAAGGTAGCATTCAATACATTTTGTGCTATTCTTTGCCATCAAATAGAAAAACAAAGCTGAATAATTTCCTGTCCCTTTAAGGGCATGACACAAATATATTTAGGGTTAATTTAGCCAAGTTGTAAGGCAGAAGCCAACCTCCTTTTCCAGCCAGGTAGAGCCTTCTTTCTAGATAGGATAGGGAAATTCATGACCCATAGGTCAGATACATCCCCAAGCTTACTTGGATCTGGTCCGTGGTGAGACTGCAGCAATGCAGTGAGCCGGCACTCACACTCCAACTTTGTTGTGAGTCTCTGAGCCTCGGCACCCCACCTCTGCAGGGCTGGTGCACAAGTCAGGGGAAGCCCTGAGCTTCAGCATTCCTGTCAGCACTGGAGCATGAGTGCAGGATTATTCCAAGTTTGTTGGGAGATAGGTTAGTGAGTTTAGTTGTGTTTTTTTTATTTGTTTGCTTTTTATTTTGTTTTCTTGCTTTTCACTTGTGTGTGGCCCCCAACTGATTTTTCTGTGAGTCAGCGACCCCTGACCGAAGAAAGCTTCCTTTCCCCTGCTCTAAAGGCTCTTTTTTCCTCGCCCTCATTGTATGTGTATGTGTGTGCGTGACAGAGGGAGAGAATAAGTTCCCCACAGCTGGCCCAGCTCAGCTCTGCTACCTTGCAAATCCCTGAAGTCAACAGGTAATTAACCATTTCCCTCTCACCCTTTGTATGGATCTATCCAGTTATCATAGATTCATAATTTTAAGAGCAGAAGAGACTATTAAATCCCCTGTATGACATAAGTCTTACAATTTCATCCAGTTACTCTTGTAATGAGCCTGATAACTGGTGTTTAACTAAAGCATATCTTCCAGAAAGGCATTATGACCTTATAGACCAAAATAATACAGCCTCAGTGAATGACTGTCACAATACAAAATTAGGCTTTCGCCACTTTTGTCTCACTGCACTGATCAAGGGAAAAATAGGTTTCAATAATACATGTTTCATATGCTCTGGGAATTCATCTAAGAGGCACGCTTTATATTAGGAACTCTTCAATATTTATGAGCTGAAACATAAGAAAAGCAAACAGAGTTAAGCAACGAGGGGAGGGAGACAATGCAAAGGTTTTAGTTTACGGAGCAACATTCCTCTTACCATTATGGAAGAGGTGGTACCTTGAGGTAAGTAGCTCAAGCATCTTACAATAGTTGTCTTGTGGTGTCAGACTGCAAGTGTGGGTTTCTCTAAAGACTTAATTATATGCTTCCTCCTTGTATGCGTGGGTGACCTAAAAATGGACACATCCCCTTGTTTTCAACATGTAACTTTCCTAACAGTTATGTGTCACAAATATGTGTTTACTTGAAGCAGGTTTTCACTGATACAAGGAATGAGCTTGCTTTTGTAAGTGTGTGTAGGAGTATCATTATGCAGTAAAAGAGATACTCCTCTCTTTTAACTTCTCTACTTCTTCCAGTAAGTGATTTTAACAGAGGAAATATATGCAGTATGAATGGGAGAGAGACTACACAAATGTAATTTGTTTGGGGCAAATCAAAAGATAACTTTTCCTAACTATAAAATATTTCCAGACTATACTTTTTTCTCTGCCCAGGTAAAAACCTGGAATCTGAAGAGACGGTCATTAGATTGGTAACTTGCCATGAACTGTGTTTCAGGCGCACCTCCCATTGTTGCTGCTTATTTCATTCAACGAAGTATACATCTGAGTCCATGGTGTCCCAGAGAGGGAGTCATCTTTCCCTCCCCCCCCCCCTTCTCAAATTGGAAAAGTGGCAGTTGGATAGCAAAGGGTTTTCTCAGTTAAGCGAAATACAGCATTCACACAAACCAAAAATGTGGCTCACCCAAGCACAGAGGCCAAGGGCTGTAGGAGTTTCCAATTCCTTTAAAAGCTCAAAAGGAGTTATTCCCCTCATTAGACTCTGTTAGTTCCTATTCTATCTGGAGTTCCTATTTTCCTGACAAAGAAAAAAGGGGAAGCTATACACCTCAAAAACAACTGTGTGAACTCGAGACTATATCTAGTACAATACTTACCAAATAACTACTTCTGGCTCGCAGCATGGTTCCCAAAACCGTATTCTTAACAATGAATCGTTACCATTCCACCTGTAAGAGAGGAGGAATTGTATCAGTGATCTACTTTACAGTACACTCAAGCAGTTTGAGTTCTGCTTTGTGGGAAGGAGTTCACCATGAACTGGATAGTGTAGAACCCCTCCCTACTAGAGACAGAATAAGAACAGCTCAGCTGTATGTCATAGTCCCTAACTGCTGAAGCCAATGAAGATTCTTCTTTAACTCAAGGACTAAGGTCTTGTGCTTTCGGAGCTGGAAGATTTGGGTTCTATCCATACTGTCTAGTATAGCCAGCCAAAAGTGTGCAGCATAATGAAAACCAAAGATCTGTTACTCAATCTACTGCAAGCTCTCAAGTGCTTTCCCATAATTCCTGCTCCCCATTAGGCCAGCAGACCCCTCCTCCCCCAAAGAACAGCCCTGTGTATATTTTATCACTTCAGATTCCATTCACATGTGTAACCCTTCTGCTGGGTAGGCCCGGCAGCAACCAGGGCTGGGTTCAATATCTAGGGGTCCATCTCACACAGAACCGGCTTGAGCCCCCACCCAGTAGCCTGGGAAATTCACACACCCATGGGCGCCTCTGCGAGGCAATGCTTCCCCACTCGCAAGCACAGAGTCTGAGTGTAGAAAAGAAACATTTAATGAAACAGAAAGAGAAGTCACATGGCATTAACTTGGGAAAATACCACAAACAGAGTTCATAGCCCAAACCATGAGCAAAGTCCAACACCCCAAGAGTCTCTGGAGTCCAGCAGCCCAAAATCTCCCAGAGTCTGACACCCCAAAAGTCTCTGTCCCTTGTCAGTGCCACCCAGAGTTCAAAAGTTCACCTGCAGGGTTCTACCTCCCAACCTGGTGGAAAGGGGGGCAGTGGGATTGATAGGGGCACCTTACATGGTCCGAGGCCAACGGCGCCACCTCTCCATACAATTCTGCTGCAGCCTTTACCACAAGCCACTCCGCCACGCTCCAACACCTGTCTTGTTCCACTCCACCGACCGCTCTGCTGGTCGCCTGCTGCCACTCCTACCGGCCACCTGCTGGCCGTTCCCACCGGCTGCTCCGCTGGTCGTCTGCCGCCGCTCCTACCGGCCACCCGCCGGTCATTCCCACCAGCCACTCCGCTGGCTGCAATGGGTCTGGCTCCCAGCCAAACCAGTGATTTCAGCTCTTAGTGATTTCAACTCTTTAGCCATCACCTGGACTGGCAAAAGATTCCAGCTTCCACTGGACTAGCAAAAAGACTCTTCATGGAGTCTACTTCAGGTCTGTCCTTAAAACAAAAGGGGGCAAGAGGCAGGTTGGGCCAATCTTACAGCTCACACCTGGCAGGCATGAGGCAGGCTGACTCTATCCCTCCCCCCTCCCCAAACTCCATCCACTCAACTCTGGAAGCGGGGAGGCTTGTTCCTCGGAGACCTCTTACAGTGATGGTGTCTCTCCTGCAAGCACTGGTGTCATGTTTTACAGTTCCCACATTTAGGGGTAGCATGATTTGTGGCCCCCACAACAGCCCCAAATTATGTACAATACGCCACATTCCATTCCAACACTGATCCTCCATCAGCCCTGGCTAAGTTGGATTTACATAACCATGCCTCAGATTCCTTCCCCCTCCTGGCATGAGCTGTATTTACATATCAACAGTTAACAGTTAATTATCTTGCAGAGCTAAACAATTGGAGTGAGCACACCTACCCCCAGAGCAGCTCCCTCCTTTTAGCTGGCTGATAGCAAGCAGTAGTTCAGCCCCTGCTTACACATGCATGAAAATTAAAAATAGGAAGGATGGATGAATATTTCAGAACTTTTCAGGTGGCTTAGTTTGGACTAGATTCTGAGTAATTGTCAAGTTTTCTTTTTTCTCAGCATTAGAAAAATATTCCTGTTTATCATAGTTTCACGTGATGGGTTGAATGCCTGTAGGTGCAAATATAAGAATGTGGAGCCAAATTCTGCCACCTTTAGTCATGATGACTGATATCTCATGTTCCATATATAGTCCCTCTGATTTCAGTGGGACTCTTCATACAGAACTTTTCCACTCAGGCTGTGTATGGGTGGCAGAGTATGACTCATAAATACCAAATTGGGTTGAATAAAGTATGAACCAGCACAAATCTCACATAGAAAAAAAATCAACTAAACCAGACATTTTCTGTGAGTTTGAGGTTCAGATAAGTTTTTCTGGATAAATTTTACACTTCTCTGATGTACCAAATCAGAAGGAGAGGCAAATGCCAATCAAAATCAGTTTCTAAACACCCACTACCTCATGATAACTTTACTGCTCAGGTTTGTCTCTAGTCATGGGTGGAAATAATGAAGTACTATTGTGATGAGTTGGAATCACAGAAGTCCCCTTGGGATTGTTCCCTATTCTGCTGATAATGTTGTTGATGCCCAACTTCATGCTCTTCGGGACTCTCCAAAACCCTGTTCTGAGGGACAAGATCCTCTGGTCTCCCCCAGATAAGGCACAAAGTTGAGGTTATGTAGGAGAAATGCTGTATCATCAGTAAATGGGCAAGGTAACTTCTTCTAGGTTTAGTTTCTATGATAGTTATGATCTGGAATCTGCTGCTGAAAGAATTATACAAAAGAGATGGAGATTAATTGTTTTCTTTTTAAATAAAAGTCAAGCTATATTTTGTTGTCAGTAAAAATATTCCATTATATATGTAAGAACTACACAATCAATGTACCATGTGGGGTTTCCTCCCCTCCCCACTCCTTCCGTGCATTGTATATTATTAAAAACAAAAGCATCTTTCTTAAGTTGAACTCTGATGAATGTCCGTGTTAACACTCATCAAGGAATTCTGTAAAGAATGAGTTCTACAATGGAAGGGCCCCATCCTACTAACCATTATCACACAAATGCTTCCATTCTATTTAACTGTGGCAGTGTATAACATTTGGAAGTAGACACCAGTTGATATAGAACCCACGGTGGCCTGGCTGCTACAGAGTGAGTTTGTTATTTATGGCTAACAAGAGTGGTTAGAGTATCAGCTGCAGTTCAGCTGTTTAGTAAGATGGGCCATACGTTTCATAAATAGCAGTGTTACAAAATCATTGCTGGGCATACATTTAGCATGAGAGCTGTTTAAACACAATCAAGGGATAATATCACTTAAAATGGATTAAGCTGCACTACATTTTCACCTGGAAACACTTGTCTCTGTTGTTACAGTGAAGAGTCAGTTTGTAAGAGGATTGCTATCTCATTTTCAGACAACTCATGACCCTCTTCTCCTCCTTCTTCCCCATCCTCTTCTCCTCACACACTCCTTCCCTCCATTGTTCCCTCTCCACTTCTCTTCCCATTTAGTTCACTCCTGCAACCTAATCCACGCTGCCCTCCAAAATATAAGGGAACGAACCTGACATTGTTCATTCTGCTTGTGTGTTACACCCCTTACCCTTGTGCTTGTCTTGTTTGGTTAGGTTGTTGGCTCTTGGAGGCAGGGACAGTGCCTTCCACCAGGGACCCCATTCTTAGTTGGTTCATAGGAATAATAAATACCCTCGAGCCTAGAAGACATTTATCTTCCACTTAAACACTAGATTTTCCCAGGATTTAGAAACATCTGCTGATCTGAAACATGGAGTTGGTCCCAGGCTACTAGTTGAGTAGGCATGTAAGGATGTGCAACCAACTCAGGTCACCACAGAAATTGACTTTTGTTTTGGCTATTGGTGCTCCTTTTTGCCATCTTCCACCCATGTGCAAGCAGGGGGCAAGGTCTTGTGGAGGCTGGCCATGCAGGGAATAGTGAGGGTGGAGTGGACCACGGTCCAGGCACTACAGCCCACAAAAGATTAACCCAGCCCTGTGGGTACTGAGCACCCCCTATTTTTTTCAGTGGGCGTTTGAGCCCCAGCGTGCCCCCAGAGATGGTGCCTATGGGACAGGAAATTCCAATTACCTCAGTGGAATTACATCAGGAATGATGCTGGACCCATGGATTTTGTTGCTGACAGGCAAGTTATTACCTCAGCATATTGCATAATGTCTATTTCAGAACAGTGATGTGGCAGGGTACAGTTAACGTATGTTAACTAGCACAAGGTCACCCTAAGCTGCATCCATCACATGATCATCCCCAGATTTATAGCAGAGTAAAACGCATGGGGGGGAATGCCTTGCCATGACTCAGTATGATCCACATTGGCAGTTCTTGGTGCTACTGATGAGCTAGTGGAGACCAAATTCCACCTTCTAGCATAAATCCAGGGAAGCCTGTCAGACTGGGATATGGGTGGTCATGCCTAGGAGTTAGAGCGAGAATCAGGCACCAGTAATTTGAGCCAAGGGGGAAGAGCTGGAGCTAGATGACAGATGTAAGAGACAAGAATAAGAGCAGAAGTCAAACATCAGAGCTGAGGGTGAAGACCAGGTTACCTAGAGGAAGATAAGACAGGGGGATAAGGCTGGAATTAATAAAGGAGCAAGCAGACACTATCACAGCCATGGGCAAATAGTCTGAGCAGCCACTGAACCACTGTTGGGTGGAAGAGCCAGCCTACTGACTTTTCCAACCAGTCAGGTAGCCTACTACAGGCCAGCTGTACTCGTTATGCAGCCTGGAGACTAGCTTTGCAGACCCTGCTTCCAGACTGGCATTTCTAGAATCCCTGATTCCTGACAAAGCCTATTGATTTCAGGGGAATCATTCCAGATACATGGCGGTATGAAAGAGAGCGGAATTAGGCCACTAACCTTTAAAAGTGTAAACATCACTGTGGAACAGACCCCAGAAGGAGGAGGGAGAGGTGAGGGCTGGTAACAAGGACTAACATCTCTCCCAGCCCCACCTTGAAGGAAAGATCTTGCCCTGCTGTTGCTGCACTGAGTAAGAGGCCTGCCCCATTAGGACTAAGAACTTTCAGCTGCAGATGTTGCCTGCAGCCATTACCAGGGGTGGGCTTAAAGCCAGGAGGCCGCCACTGGTGGCACACTGCTGCCGGTGGGCTGCTCCGAAGGGGGCTGCCCTTTGGGGCAGACCAAGGGCGAGGGTATGTGTTGTGGTGGCGGTGGTTTTGTGTGATATAATATAATTTTTGAATGTGTGTTTGTGGGTGCTGGTGAAAGCAGCACACTGTTGGTTGTGTGGTGGCCTATTCAGTCCCTGGTGAGAGCAGGGAGGGTCGGGGAGGGTTCTGGTGAGAGGAAGTTTCCCTTACCTGCCCACACTGAAGGTCAGGACGGGTTCTGTTTGTTCTCTTTTTTTGTTTTGACACAGATGGGGTGGCTAAGGGGGAGGGTTCAGATGGCATTGTAGCAGTTGTGACAAATAGGGGAAGATATGGCAGTAAGATCCAGACTGGTCAGCCAAGGGGAATAAGATTTAGACAGTTATGTGCTATTCCTTGTTCCGGTCCTGTTCTCAGCCTCAATAACACTGGGAACCTTAATACCTGGCCATCAGTCCTGAGGGTCCTGCTGCTGAATGCCAGGTCGATATCTCACAAGACAGCTGTCATCCATTATTTAATCCTGGATGAAGGGGCTGGCCTGGCTTCTATCACTGAGACCTGGCTGGAAGTGGAGGGAGGCGTTGACGTTTCCCAATTGTGCCCAGCTAGGTTCTCGATACAGCACCAGCCGTGGCTCAATGGTCGGGGAGGTGGGGTGGTGACTATCTGTTGGGATACCATCTCACTGGCCAGGGCCTTGGTCCAACAAAGTGTTAGATTCAAGTGTTTGTACCTGATTTTGGGTGGCCGGGATAGGTTGGGTGTTCTACTTGCATACCGTCCACCCCCACTGTATGGCAGATGTTCTGCTTGAGCTGGCCGAGGTGGTTTCGGACTTGGCATTGAGGACCCCATGGCTTCTGCTCTTGTGGGACTTTAATATTCATGCCGAGGCTGTCCTATCTGGTCTGGCCCAAGATTTTATGGATTCCATGACGACCCTAGGACTATCCCAAGAAATAATTGCCCCCACACGTGTTGCAGGTCATACACTCGATCTGGTCTTTTGGTCTAAGGGTGATAGAGTTCTTGGGATAAGGGATGTGATTACACTCCCTTTGTCATGGACTGTTCAGTACGTGGTTGAGTTTAGACTATCTCCTGACCTTCCCCTCCACAGAGGCAGGGGACCAATTAAGATGATCCGCCCTCGGAGGCTGATGGATCCCGAGGGCTTCCTGAGGTCCCTGAGGGATTGTTCAGCCATTATGACAAATGGTCTTGTCGATGCCCGAGTCGATATATGGAACATCAAGGTAGCCCAGTCAGTTGACATGATTGCTCCTAATCTCCCCCTTTGGGCTAGTCGAGCCAAGTTTGCTCCCTGGTTTTCTGGGAAGTTGATGGTGGCAAAATGGTCTGTGTGATGGCTAGAACGCCGCTGGAGGAGAACTAGAGCTGAGTCCGATCGATTGTGGGTTAAAGCTGAATTGTGAGCTTACTCTGTGGTGGTGCTGACAGCAAAGAAAAGTTACTTTTCCAACCATATCACATCCGCACAATGCCGTCCAGCAGAACTGTTTTGAGTGATGTGGGGCTTATTAAAGTCTAGCACTCATGATGAAATGGAGGAGCTCTTGGCTCCCCACTGTAATCTGTTCGCAAAGCACTTTGCAGATAAGATCGCTTGCATTCAGTCTGATTTGGACTCTGGCTGCTATGTAAGTGGGGCACAGAATGTGTTTTTCTTTGGAACAGTTTCAGCTATTGTAGACTGAGGATGTGGACAAGGTGCTTGGAGGAGTGTGACGCACAACGTGCTCGCTCAACCCCTGCTATTCATGGCTTATTAAATCTAGCCGGGAAAGGATGACTGGCTGGGTCCAGGGGATTATTAATGTGTCTTTTAGATCTGGTATGGTTCCCACCACCTTTAATGAGGCAGTGATAAAACCGCTACTTAAGAAGCCTTCCCTGGACCCACATGATCTGAATAACTATTGCCCAGTTGATAATATTCCCTTCTTGGGCAAGGTACTCATGTGGGCGGTGGCATTGCAACTCCAAGCTTTCTTGGAAGAAGCAGATTATTTAGATTCATTTCAGTCTGGCTTTAGGCCAGGTTTTGGAACTGAAACCGCCTTGGTTGCCCTGGTAGACGACCTATGCCGGGAGATAGACAAGGGGAGTGCATCCCTGTTGATTCTCTTGGACCTCTCAGCAGCTTTTGACACCATCGACCATAGTATCCTTCTGGAATGCCTGGTGGAGTTGGGTATTGGAGGCACTGTTCTGCAGTGGTTCTGGTCTTACCTGTCGGGATGTTTTCAGAAGGTGGAGCTAGAGGGCTGCTAGTCAACCCCATGGTGATTGTGCTACGGGGTCCCACAAAGCTCCATGTTGTCCCCATGCTGTTTAACATCTACACGAAGCCGCTGGGAGACGTCATAAGGAGTTTTGGAGGACGGTGCCATCAATATGCAGATGACACCCAACTCTATTTCCCTGTGACATCAGAACCAGGTGTGGCGGTGACTGATCTTAACCGGTGTCTGGAGGTGGTGATGGACTGGATGAAGTCAAATAGGCTGACGCTGAATCCAGATAAGACTGAGGTCCTGTGGATCAGGAGGCCATCTATTCGGGAATGTGGTGTGGTACCTGTTCTAGACAGGGTTATTCTCCCCTTAAAAGAGAGGTATGCAGCTTGGGAGTTCTCCTGGACCCTTTTTTAACATTTGAGAACCAGATTTCTTTGGTGGCCCAGAGTGCTTTTGGACAGCTTTGTCTGATCTGCCAGTTGCGACCCTTCCTGAACAAGCATGACTTGGCCACAGTGATCCATGCTCTTGTTACATCCTACTGGATTGTTGTAATGCTCTTTATGTGGAGTTGCCACTAAAGAGCCTTCAGAGACTTCAGCTGGTCCAGAATTCAGCTGCTTGAGTTTTAACTAATACTCGTTATATGGAGCACATTATGCCAGTGCTCCTGTAGCTGCACTGGCTTCCGGTGTGTTTCCGGGCACAACCGAAGGTTTTGGTTATGACCTATAAAGCCCTAAATGGGTTGGGTCCAGGGTACCTGAAGGACCGTTTTCTCCCATATGAACCTGCCCGGGGATTAAAGTCAGCTGGGGAGGCTCTGCTCAGTGTTCCCCCACTTAGGGAGATAAGATTAACGTCTACGTGGAGCAGGGCCTTCTCAGCTTTTGCTTCCAGGCTGTGGAATTCTCTTCCTCGGGATATTCGCATGGCGCCATCGTTGGCATCGTTTCGGCGTCAGACTAAAGCCGCCCTTTTTACTCTTGCTTTCATTGGTGTTTGAGTCTGTATGTATGTGTCCCTCCTCTCGAGATGTTTTAGCAGGTTTTATGTCTCTTTGGGGTATCGTATTTTTAAATTTGTATATATATTTGTACTGTGTTTTAAAACTTTTTGTAAGCCACCTTGAATATTTTAAATAGAGAGGTGGGGTAAAAATATTTTAAATAAAATAAACAAATAAATAAATAAAACAGACCCTGCCTGGCTCCTATCTGGCGTGTGTGGGGAGGATGCAAGGAGACTCCCCTTCTCACCTGATGAAGCCTGCATAGGTACGCCCACACAACATTATAAACTCAGGTCTGTGGGACCCGCGCTTGTGGACTCAATATTTCCAAGCCTATGTTTGAGCAGCCACACTGCATTATAAACCCGGGCTTAAAATTAGTGGCCCCAGATCTCAGAAATATTCTAGCATGTCCCTCTGCACTGTGCAGACTGCCTGACTTAGGTCTGCAGCTTGAGCTGTTTGCATGTTACAGAATGACAGAACTTCCTCCTGAGGGACAGGGGGACTTTGGCTCAGACCCTCCTCTCAGTGAATCCTATGATCCAGGTCCCGAGTGCGTGCTGCACCAAGTCAGAAGGATGTGTGTGTATGGATGGAAGGGGGGATTTGGGCTTAAACCTGAGTCTGAACTCAGGTTTACAACACCTACCCTATAAGGCAGGGTGGGGAATCTCAGGCCTGACGGCTGGATGTGACCCCTAGCTTGCCTGGATCCAGCCCCCAAAGCTCAGGGCCTCTCCCCCAGCATTAGGGAGGCTGCACAGGTGTTCCAGACCTGATGCTGCCACACTGTGGGACTGGAGCACACAAAATCAACTAGCCTGGGCCTCCCTAGGCTCTGGTATGTGAGGGGAATGTGGGGAGTGTCTTTCTTTTGCTCAGTCGGGGGCAACATCAATGAGAGTGGTTTTTTTGTTTTGTTTTTTGTTTGTTTGCTTCTCACTTCCCACGACTGATTTTTCTGTGGGTCAGCGGCCCCCGACCCAAAAAACGTTCCCCACCCTTACTATAAGGGCTCGGCAAGCTTCCAGTCCCAGCCACCCCATACTGCTTCCTCAAGCACTTGAGTCTAATAGCTCCCCAAAGAGCATGGAGGAGGAAACGGCATGGCTTGGACCCGTCGACCTACTGTCTGGCAAAGAGTTTTTTCCACTCAGGGCGATTATGTTTCATCACATGAAGGAACGTAGAAACTCTGAGTTCCCACTGCACAACAGGGAACTCCAGAAGGTTTTCTTCCCCTGAGAACTCAGGACCAGTTCTGAGTGCACAGCACCCACAACTGTGACCAGATTTTCTAAATATCTCAGTTCCCATGTAGGCACCTAACTAGGGGCTGATTTTCAGAATCCCTTGGTACCCAACTGTTCCTATTGTGACACTTAACAATCCCAACCGGAGCTGACTCTGCCTTGCTGCAGACTATGCAGTGAACATAAAGTAGTGCTGTGGATGAAACTCTACACTGCTAATATTTTTCTTTGATTTTGAATTATTTTTAATTTCATTTCAAGCTGCTCAAAATACATTTAGCTCTTTTGTTAAGATGTCGGTATTATCAACCATCGTAAGTGCGATTAACTTGAAAATAAACTTTCAAAAACCACCAAGGTAGGAAAGCCAACCAAAAAAATCTTTTTGCTTTCATCTTTGTTTTGTTTTCCCATTGTTACTAAGGCTGCTGATGCTTGCATGGCTTGCCAAAGTCCTGATGAGAAACAGGTTTGCCATGTGATGAGGATTCTCTGAGATGGATGAAAACGTGTGTTAAGAATGGTCCCTTATTCAGGCAGTTATAATGTGTTCCCAGGTGGCAAAATCTACCTCAGAAAGTTTTGCAAACATCTGCCTAGGGATTGAAAAGTAATTTTCCATTGGGCATTTCATTCAATAATGGCCTCCTGATGGGTTTCTTGAAGCAGCTGGTATTAGCCAGAGATAGGACAGTGAGATAGAGGATCATACTGGTCTGATCCCATGTGGCAATTCCTATATTCTATAATTGTAGTAAGAAGCTCCAGAAGCAGGTGCTATATAAATGCAATGAAACATTAAAAGTACAAAAAGCCCCTCTTGAAAACAGAGAATACTAAAAAACATATTCACACAGCCAGTCTGCTACCAGCATTTCTGTCAGCTAACACTGTACCCACACTCATGAGATTTTGTCCTGCAAAATACAACCAGGGCCCCTCTTACAAGCTCTGGGAGACAGTAAATATATACACAACTCGTAAAGGAAAGAGCAGCTTCTTTGTTAATATATGCACATTTAATGGAGCGGTATAAACAGATAAATACCATTTTCATTGCATAATAGTTAAATAAAAGCTTTGAGAAATATACGGAAAACCCAGGAGGGTTTCCAATGAGTGGTATGGATAGAAAAACACATTCCTTTACTGTGTGATAGACGATGTGTGTTTAGGAGCGTGAGCGCATGCTAAGTCTACACTTGGAGGTAGCAAGGCAGATCCCACCTTGCACAAACTAACCTGAGCTAGCTCAGTGGTTCTCAAATTTTGCTTTTTGTGACCCCTTTCATACAGCAAACCTGAGTGTGACCTCCCCCCCCCCATAAATCTAAGACTTTTTAAATATTTAGCGTCATTACAAATGCTGGAAGTGAAGTGGGGTGGGGAGGGGCAGGTTGATGGATCATGACCCCCCCATGCAGGGTCAGCCTGACCATATAGGCGAACTAGTTTCTTGCCAGAGTATCATGCTGGGGTGCACCAGCTTACTTTCACCTCTGGCTGGGAATCACACCCCACCTCAAGAGTAAACACTCATTGACAGGCCTACTGTCCACCCCCCCTCCCCTCACTCTTTACAGACCTGTTTTGCAAGTCAATATATTCCTTTTGCTATTGACCCCATTGTTATGTTGACAAACCAAATGCCAGCTCACACCAACACCTTTTGGCCTCAACTGAACATTGACAAATACACAGGGAGAGACCCATCTGGTTCACCTGTGTGTTAGTGTTGATAAAAGAGGTATTGGGTTTATAAAAATGTGGTTAGGCTTTATAGAGTGTTTATCAGTTGCATGCATTAATCTCACTTACAATATCTCTATCCCATCTCATAAGGTAATATATAAGGTAAGAAGCTAAAATATGGTTTTTCTTCCATGTATAAAATTGGTTATCTGGGCTTGAATTAGAAGACCATTCCATTAACCTCCATGGGACTTACGTACATGTTTAAGAGCTGTCCTGAACGGGATGGGTTTAAGCATATGCCTAAGTGCTGGTCTAGATCAGGGCATCAGGTTGGTACATCATGAGTGGGGAGAGGATGGGTTATTACTTGTCCAAGGCAGGCTACTACACTATATAGGGTGACCTGACATCCTATTTTTAAAGATACAGTCCTGTTTTAAGGCCTCCTGCAGGTGTCCTTTTTCTTAAAAACAGGCACACTGTCCTGTATATTCTGTCTCCCTCTCCATTCAGTCCTGGTGAGTCCCATCGCTGGCCAAATCCTTGCTCACCCATCACCCTACCACCAGCGAGTGATGAACTCCATTGGCTGCTGATGGAGTGTGTGTGTACAAGGCTGGTGGGAGGACAAAGCTGCAGCATGTGGGGCAGGCTGCTCCCCACTTCTGGTCCATCAGCACAGCCCCCACAAGGTACCAGCTCTCAGCCAGCCTGTCTCCCTTCCCATTTCTGGCTGCACCCTGCAAGCTGTGGTGACTGGTGAATGCAAGTAGGCATCAGTTGGCAGCCAGATCATGTGTTTCTTCTGTTGCCCACCAATCAGCCTTTATGTGTTCTCCCTCTCCCTGTCCTCTCCGTGCTGTGTCCCTTCGCTGCCTCCCAGCCCCACGGCTCCTTCATATGCCCTCTGCGGGATGTGTTCTACTCTCAGCCCTGTACAGAGAACCAGCTCCTGGTCAGAGTGTTCAGCTCACCAACAGCCTAGCCCACAGGCTCCTTCCCTCCCCTACTGCCTCTGGCTGGGCTGGGGATGTGGGGCTGCTCTGTCCCATGGAAACCCTCCCCTGCTGAGCCACATCTCAGGCCCAGTTCGCTGAAAGCCCTGCAGTCAGGTTCCCTGCCCTGGCGCACAAGGCATCCTTAGGGCTTAACCACTTCCTGCCCGTGCTGACAGGAGGTGGCTGGGTTGTGTCAGTAGCTAGCAGCAACCTGGAGGTGTTAGTTGCTTTTGCCACAGTGCAGGCAGGAAGGGACACACTACTTCCAGCCATAGGTGAGGAGGGAGGAAAAAGAGATGAGCTCTTCAAAGGTAAGGACTAGGTCATCTTTCTCTTCCCCACTGTCAGCAACTAGAAGCAGCTCCCATTCCTTCCCTCCCACACAGTGCTAAAAGGCTGCTGCTGACCACGTTCTGGTGGGAACCCTGGCAGAAATCTTGGGAGGGGGGGACATGTGATCCTGCATGCCCTCCCCCATGTGTTGCCTCTGGAAGACACAACACAACATACCCAGAGTGGCAGGTCTGTATTGGGGGAGCCAAGCCAGGTTTGGAGAGCACCAGGCAGTGAGGGTCGGGCCATTTGGTCACGCCCCCACCCATCTGTTAGAGAGGTAGATGGGAGTGTTTGTGTGTCCTCTGTGCGTATATGTGAAGGCTGTCACCCTTCCCCAAGTGAACCCTAAAGCCTGAAAGATCAAAAAGTAAATAAAAAGAATCCAGCTACACAGTATTTCTTTTTAACAGGCGTTCAGTCAATTTGATGTTAATCTGAATGTTTGTACTGCATAGTTATATTCAAGGTAGTTCAGTGGCAATCAGTCATGAGTAATGTTATCAGGTGTCCCATATGCAGCATAGGGAGACCATATTTCCCTAACACTAGATGTACCAATAGCCTGATGCAATATGGGATTATGCCAGTTTGACAGAAGAGAACCTTGCCAATTACTATCTTGTGTAGGGGATCTCACAGAATATGACTGTACTTGTCCCATTGCTCCTCTCTTTCCCTTTACACTGTTTATTGAACCAGATTTCTTGCATATTATTTGCACTTCATCATTAACTCACTGTGCTACCAACAGAATACAACTGTGTATGGGACGCTCTGCACATTTTTTATCCGAACGACAGATTAGATCTAATTTTTTTGCGCATTGAAGTCAGCAACATATTTCCCATTGACTTTCATAGGAGCAAGATCAGGCCTCAACATTTGACAATCGAACAAACTCAGACAAACAAAAATCAGATATCCAACATAGCCCTGTAATGTAACTGGTTCATGAATTGATCAGTGTGTGTGATGGGGGACAGCTGGGTGAGAGAGAGAAAGAAAAAGGGAGATGCTGGTTAACCCTTTCACTGCTTTCTAGATTAACCATTAAAATGGTGCCTGAAGAGCTATTGCTGTATACATGTTGGCCATTCAGGATATTTTATGAAGCACAGTGAGCATCACATATACGTACATTGCCCCCTATTCCTAAAAAAAGCAGCTGCCACACTTAAGGGATGAAACAGAAATGTAATTATCAATGTGTGTGCATTTAAAATGCAGCTCAACCAAAATAAAAATAATTTAAAAATGTATGCCAGAAAAAAAGGAAAAAAGTCTCAGCCTGGAAGTCAAGGAGCGGATGAATTAAACAGAAGCTGACAGAGTACTCTGATAATCTTTAAAGATTCCAATGAAAACAGACCTTAAACATCTGAAAATCTGTGCGGTTTGGGTTTTGTTTGTTTGTTTGTTTGTTTACATGCATACACTGGAAATACATTATGCAAATCTCCATGGAACTTGATGGATTTGGAACCTGAATTTGCCCAGAACATCTAAGGATGAAAAAGATGTTGCCTTGGATAATTGATAATGAACATGGTTTTCTAATTGTCTCTCTTGCCTCTGTTTTTTTGCTGCACAGAAATTTCTCCTACTAGAAACATCATCCCTGATTCATGTGCTGTTTTGTGACAGGTGTGACTATATTACAAAGAAAAACTGAAACCAGCCCAGTGGAACTATATAAATAAATATTAAATCAAGTAATATTAATCAAGACTTAAGATCCAATAGCAAGGATGCTCCCCCCTCCTATCCCCACTCCCCAGGAAATGTAATTTAATACTGAAACTATCACATCTTATTTTAATTTATTACAGGGCTGTGAAGGTGCCATGCAGCTAAATCAAAATCTCACTCCACTCCTAGCTGTTGATACCATTATTTTCAGAATCCAAGTCTTCACTGTTAGTTTCTGATAACAGTTTCTCTAGACTGAGACTGTGATAAAAGACTTGTTTGATATCCAGGGAAACCTGCAGCACGGTTTGTCTAGCATCTGAGAGTTGCCCAGCAAACTCCCCTCTCCAAAAACAGACAGATCTTTTATTATAAATGCATGCTGATGTAGTACCTGGAGGCCAGGGCCCCATTGTGCTAGGCACTGTACAAACGTACAGCAAAGAGACAGTCCCTGCCCTGCAAAGTTTGAAACCCAAGTATAAGACCATAGACAACTAGTGGAGACAACAGATTTCAAGGCCAGAAGGGATCATTATGACAGGGAACGCAAGGAAACAGCCTGTAACTGCAGTACACCAGCTGCCTAACCCTGAGCCAGATTCTCTGTTCCCCTACAGTAATGTGGTTATTTACACTGCTGCAGAAAGGATGGGCAATCCTGCTGAATACGAATGGATGCAAATGATTACAGACTAGGCAGGGCTGTAATTAGGGCCAAACTAGTCCCTTTATTTGCATTCTGGGAGATCTCTTCTTTCTTGCGGGGGAGGGGCAGGATGTGGGGAACAGAAGAGGAACAGAGAACTTCAGGTCCCATTTCTCCCATCCTCAGTTAATGCAGGAAAAGCTTAATCCTATTTTGCCATAGTCTTTTCCTTCCACAGGTAACATCTGGAACTAACCTCCTTTCCCCAGGGCTTCAGCAGTGGCCTCCTACCACCACACCATGAGGCTGAACCCAATTGCAAATTATACAATCAGTGATATTGGCACAAACTTGCTGCCGTTAATGGGTCGCACAGGGGTCAAAACCCTATTTGACTAGGATTTAGAAGACTGTGACATAAATGCACAGCATTTAAAATAGAATCCATCTCACTCCCCCCTAGCTGTGGCCACGCCACAGAGCTAACAGGAGTAAAAATCAATCAAGACTTATGTTTGTCAATCATGTGGGAAGATATGATAGTGAACAGAAACAGGGAATAAATCTGTTAAGTAAGGAAGTTTTAGGATCACATAGCCACTTTTCAGGCAAGAATCACACTTCAGTTGTAGCCAACCACTTGCCAAATCTGTAAGAATGTCAACATTAGTGGGAACACATTGGAAGTAATCTGGTTACAAACTATGTTGAGGTAGGCACAAAACAGAAGATGGAATCCTGATTAATGGAAGTGTTGTCATTCACTTTAGTTCAACTTCAGTGGAACCAGGATTTTACCCAGAATGTCTTCCAAGCAATGGTACTAGATATTATGGGTCAAATGCACCCCTGCTGTTTCTCTAGTCTCTTCAGTGGAGAGGATGAATTAGGCACTGGGGTTTCCTATAGCAGATGATATCATAAGCTGCATTTTGAAACATGTTAAAGGACAGAAAGCTGGCTAGATTGTCAGGCTCAACAGGTAGTGATCAATGACTTGATGTCTGGTTGGTGGTCGGTATCAAGCGGAGTGCCCCAAGGGTTGGTTCTACGGCCGGTTTTGTTCAACATCTTTATCAATGACTTGGATGAGGGCATGGATTGCACCCTCAGCAAGTTTGCGGATGACACTAAGCTAGGGGGAGACATAGATATGTTGAAGGGTAGTGACCTAAACAAATTGGAGGATTGGGCCAAAAGGAATCTGTGGAGGAGTCTACACAGCCTTGCCTTGACCAAAGGCTGACCGAAGCATGGCCCTGTAAGCCTAAGGCCCTGCTAAAGCCTGGTGCAAATGTGCACACAGGCAGGACCCCAGACAAAGTAAGTATGTGGAAATGTAACCTTTTGCCCTACAGCCGTTGGATAAGACCTGACTGTAAATAACGAGCAAATGTTGAGACTGCTAAGTGTGACCATAAATAATAAGCATGGCTGGAATATTCCAGAATTTTGCCACAGCTTGTGGGAACAGGATACAAAATAACAGACACAACTTTATCAGAAGTGCCTGCCAAATGGGTAAACAACTTTAAGATAACTGCACATGTTAGGGTCTGTATAAATGAGATAAGGTAAAAAGCCAGTGTAGTAATAGTTTGCAGAATAGGGAATTAACTTTAGTTAGTAAAGAATGTGGCAATTATGGGTGTAACAACCAAGTCTAGCTTTGCTATAAAAGTAAGCTTTGTAAAAAGAATTGATAGGAGGTAAGGAGTAGGATAAGCCCACAGGTCCTGCTCATTGCAACTAGAAGTAAATACCGTTCATCCCAGTAGCAGCAATTGCAGGCACCTTGAAGAATGGGAAAATAAAGATACCACAACCCCTTGTCTGGCTTTGTAAAGCTTTGGTACAGGTGAGCTGTAAGTGAACAGAGTTTAAAGATTGTAGTGATTGGCTTGCAATAAGAAATAGGTTTGTATTTTATTTTATTTTATTAAACTTTGTATTAATTGCTTTTGCATTATTTTATAGTGTATTAATTGCTTTCAAGATTTATAGTATTTAAGGCTTCAGTTGTGTACTAACTGCTTTTAAGGCTTTGCAAAACTTAAAGGGCTGTGTTAACTGCTTTAAGACTTTCAATAAATAAGGAAATGGTTAAGTCTCTCTGGTGTGTCCTGTGTCCCTTGGATCTCACAGAATTGAACCACATGACAGAATCTGATGAGGTTCAACAAGGAAAGTGCAGAGTCCTGCACTTGGGATGGAAGAATCTCAAGCACTATTAAAGATTGGGAATCAATTAGCTAAGATGCAATTCGGCAGAAAAGGACCCATGGATTACAGCGGATGAGAAGTTGGATATGAGTCAACAGTGTGCCCTTGTAGCCAAGAAGGCTAACAGCATATTAGGATGCATTAGGAGGAACATTTCCAGCAGATCTAGAAATGTGATTATTCCCCTTTATTCAGCACTGGTGAGGCCATATCTGGAGCACTGAGTCCAATTCTAGGGCCCCCATTACAGAAAGGAAGTGGACGCACTGGAGAAAATCCAGTGAAGGGCAACCAAAATGATTAGGGGGCTGGAGCACACGACTTACAAGGAAAGACTGAGGGATTTGGGCTTCTTTAATCTACAGAGGAGAAGAGTATGAAGGGATTTGATGGCATTCTTTAACTACCACAAGGGAGGTTCCAAAGAGGGTGGAGAGAGATTGTTCTCAGTAGTGACAGATGGCAGAATGAGGAGCAATGGTCTCAAGTTGTAGTGGGGGAGGTCTAAGTTGGATATTAGGAACAACTATTTTACTAGGAGTGTGGTGAAGCACTGGAATGAGCTACCTAGGAAGGTGGTAGAATCTCCATCCCTAGAGATTTTGAAGTCTTGACTTGACAAAGCCCTGGCTGGGATGATTTAGTTCGGGTTGGTCCTGCTTTGGGCTGGGGATTGGACTCAATGATCTCCTGACATCTCTTCCAATCCTATGATTCTATGAACTTGTTTTCACAAAGCTCAACCTACTATCATTAAACGAGAACTTAGTGGACTTTTTTCAGAATATAATCAAAGTGGTAGTTATTACAATCAACATGGTTATCTTTAAATTATCTTTTAAAATATATTTTGTTATGTAAGCAAGAAACAATCCACCCCCTCCTGTGAAAAAGAAATTAAATTACCTAAATTGAAATTCTACTGGGTTTACAACATTCTGCCTTACATCCTGTAGCAATTTTAAAAGAACACATAAAAATTTTATTTAACAGACACAAATAAAATGAACAGAAATACAAACTCTAGGCTCCATCCATATCACTTCTTGAAATCAGAGGAAGGCTCTATAGCCTACCAACACCCCTACTGTACAGGACCAGGATACATACACGCGGGATCTGAACCAAAGCACACTGAATACTAAAGAAAGATTCCCATTGATTTCAATGTTGGACTAAATACAGAAAGCACATAGAGAAAATCCTATAGTCAGAAAGAAGGAATATCCTATAGCTAAAAAATAGTCTCACAAGTCAAGAGGTCAAGGTTCTATTATTCCCTCCACCTCAGCTATGTCTTTACTACATAGCCTCTGCCAGCATAACTGCCAAGAGTAGCTGCTGCCTATACTGACTGGAGTTTTTTTGCAGTAGGAACACCACCTCCCTAGGTGTGAGCACTGCCCACAGAAGCATTCTATTTTAAAATTTTTTTTTGCATAGCTGCATGTGCAGGTTTTGTTATGTTCATCAGGGGTGTGTTTTCTTCCATATCCTGACTGACAAAGCTATGCTGGTAGAAGTTTTAAGTGTATATCAAGCCACTGATTTGAGCACAACCATTAGCAAATCATGATCTTATTGCGCCTTAGGCCAGGTCTACACTACATAGCTATATAACTACAGCACCACATCTCTGAGCAACCTAATTCTCCCCCCATCCCCCTATAGACATTGCTATGTTGACAGGATAGCGTCTCTTTAAATTGTTGACAGAACCCCAAGCTGGCTGGGGAAGGCTAGCCCCCAACCCTGCACCTTCTGCCTAATACTCCGCACCTTCCAGGGGCCTGAAGCCAGCTCCTACCCCGAGCACTGGCAATTCCATCACTAGCCAGGTAAACAGCACTGGTCTCAAATGTTTATTCCTACCCTCTGTTTCCAATCTTTTACCTAGTCACTGATCCATGAGAGGATCTTCCTCTTATCCCCACAACTGCTTACTTTTCTTTAAAAGCTTTGCTCAGGGAATTTCTCAAAGGCTTTCTAAAAGGCCAAGTACACTATATCCACAAGATCAGCCCACATTTGTTGACCCTCTGCCCCCAAAAAAGAATTTTAATAAATTGGTGAGGCGTGATTTCTCTTTACAAAAGATTTGTTGACCCTTCCCCAAGATTTCATGATCATCTGTGTGTCTGATAATTCTGTTAATCACTATAGTTTCAACCAATTTGCCTGGTAGTGAAGTTTGTGTGATAACTGTCCTATTGAATAGACCAGACTCATTGAAATTCTCTGAATTACTGAGCACCTGTACAAGTCCCACTAAAGACGCAGAGTTGTGGCTGTTCAGATGACTCCCTAAGGAGCATTTGTCTGGAAACTGTGATCAGTGATCACCATTTTGTTCTACACTAAAAAGTATAGTGCTAATGGGGCAGACACAATGTAACAACTCTCCTCTGAAATTATTTTGCAACTCTATGTTTATCAGCTGAATTAAGCATTAAATAAAAATAATAGAACAATCTGGTTTCAGATTCTGCAGGATTCCAGTAATAAAGGTTACTAATGGTTCATTTTGGTGCCCTGGGTAGCTAATTTAAACTTTTTTCCTCATTATAAAGACAATTCATTTAATTTGAAGAGGCCAAGATCTAATTTTATTAGTAATTGGCCCTTTTCCAGAAAGTCTTAATCAAAACGCTTATTATTTTTGCCTGGCTTTAAAAACAAATCTAGTTATTATAGGCATAGTAAATTATATCCAAAAGGGAGAATTTTGTTTCTACTAAACATTTGCATTGTTACATGTGCATAACAGGAGACATTTTCAGTTCATTGGCATCAAGTCATTTCTAGCTCAATGGAGTAATTTCTGAATAGCATGTTCCTTTGTGCAAGCAACACAGAGAAATGTAAATTCTTTGCTTTGAAGGATACCAACTACTTTTTCTTCCCTTCTCCCTATAAAGAAAAAAGCCTTACAAATACTTTAGACTAAAACACAAAGACCAAGTCTAGACTAGACCTGGATGGTTGGCTTAAGGCAGGGATGGGCAAAAGGGCTTCTGCGAGCCAAATCCAGCCAATTTGGGCCTGGGGGCGGGAGAGCATGCGAAGCTTCCTTCTGCCCTGTGAGCAGCATGCTGCGCTGGCCTGGGGAGGACAGGGGCTTGGGTTCAAGTTCTGCCTGCCCTAGGGCAGGAGGTGTAAGGGGCAGCCTGATGGTAAGGTGGTGGGGCAGGTCCCCATGTGGCCTAAGGGCTAGGGCATTTGCCTGGGGGAGGACAGGGTTGTGGGTTCAAGTCCCACCTCCCCTGGTTGAGGTCAGGTCAAGACAGGAGGTACAAGGGGGCAGCCTGATGGTAAGGTGGTAGGGGGGCTCCCACATGGGATAGGGCACTTGCCTGGAGAGGACAGGGTCATGGCTTCAAGTCCCACCTACCTCAGGTAGGGACAGGACAGCCAAAAGCCAGGCTGCCTGGGGACAGGACATTCAAAGTTTCTTCACTCCTGGCCTGTGAGGAGCACACAGCACTTCAAAGTGCCATATGCTCACCAGGGTGGGAGCAGGGCAAGGGAAGCTTTGCACAGCTCCCCAGGCCAATCAGGACTTAGGGGCAGGGAAGCACATGATGCCTGGGGGTGGAAAAGCCCAGAATTATTCTGGCTCCACCTCTTCCAGATTAGGCCCCAGCCAAAAATTATTGCCCACCCCTGCGCTTAAGGTCTAGAATACATAGCCAGAGTCAGCTTACCATAAACCATGCTTGACAGTGTCCACACAGTGGGAAGCCAATGGTAGCAAATACAAGGACTACAGGCACCAGCTAGAGCTGCCCTCAGCATTCTATATATGGGTCTAAATCAAACCCACTAAATCAAATGCCAGAATCTCTTGTGCAGTGAATGTAGATGTGCCCAAAGTTTCAAATAGCAAAGACTACCAGATTTGCAAAGTATCCTCTATTGCCACAATGGACTTCAAACTCTGACCATTTATTAGTATATTTGGATGTGAATTATCTGATTTGGGCCAAAATTTTACTTGATCTGCACACATGAGCTGCACACTAACAGGTGTAAGGCACCATATGTTGCCCTTGGTACATAAATGTGTTGAAGAGCAGTCACCATACAGTTCTGCTCCTGTGTGTTTATGTGTGAGATGAATGGTCGGAACCCTGGCTCTGATTCTTCAACATGCCAACTAGCAGATTCATTCAGCATAAAGGAGGAAGTAATCTGATACTGGCATGCACCTGTAACAATGTGTTTTCTCCTTCTGCTCCTCAAGAAGTAGAATCTATTCTCTACCCCTTCAATATAGTAAAACAGCAATGTTTTAATCTAATGCTAATTTAGTTAAATGTGAAATAAAGGGAATGTATCTAATGTCACTCTTCTATATTGCTGTGCATGTTACCAAAATTAAAAGGTACAAAGGACTAGACTTTCAAAATGTATTCATGTGCCCAAAGACACAGATCTGCATTTTTGAAAATCCTACTGTGTGCATAAACAATTTAGGCACCTGACCCCTACTCATTTTAATTCTGCTTCTACCTGTTTCTCTAGGTGCCTACATATCTTTGAAAATCTGTCCCCAACTGTGGTATGAGTTTATCACACATGATTTTCAGTGGCCCACAACAGAGTTTTTACTAGTGTATGTGCAACTTTCAACCAGTATACACTCATATGTGCACGTTTGCAGAGCCAGCAGAATTTTCCCATGCCAGCTCATTTCAGCTCTGAGGCAAGCTGAAGGAATTGGGCTTGTTTAGTTTGGAAAAGAGAAGACTGAGAGGGGACATGATAGCAGTTTTCAGGTTTCTAGAAGAGTGTCACGGGGGGCGGGGAGGGGAATTGTTCTACTTGGCCTCTGATGATAGGACAAGAAGCAAAGGGCTTAAACTGCAGCAAGGGAGGTTTAGGTTGGACATTAGGAAAAACTTCCTAACTGTCAGGGTGGTTAGACACTGGAATAAATTACCTAGGGAGGTTGTGGAATCTCCATCACTGGAGATATTCAAGAGCAAGTTAGACAGACATCTATCAGGAATGATATAGACTGTGCTTGATCCTGCCATGAGGGCAGGGGACTGGACTTGAAGATCTGTTGAGGTCCCTTCCAGTCCTAGTGTTCTATGATTCTATGATTTACCCAAATGGGATTTTGCTTGGAAAAATGCTGTTGTATGCTTAAACGTGTTAAGCAGAAATGCATACATGCAAGTGGAGTCTGAAAATTAGACCCAGCGTTGTTCCTACTGATCTTCCTACATGTGAATTTATGCCAGAATACAAAAAGCATCCAGATGAGTGTAGCCAAGCAGTTACACCCACCTTCCAGGGCTCTCCTTATGATTTTGGTATCCTACGTAGCCTGAGCACCTACATGCTCCAACCCTTTCAAGGGGAGAGGCACTCCATGGAGAAGATTGCGGGGGTAGGAGCTAGTGGGGCAGGAGGGCCGGAGCAAGGCAGGGCAGGGAGGTTGGTAGGGGAGCAGGCAGATCAAGTGACACAGCTGGCCAGAACTGTGGGCTGGAAGGCAAAGCGGGCAGAAGGTGACGTGGCTCAGCTAGCTAGAGCTGAGAACTGGGAGGTGGAGCAGGAGAAGGGTCCAGAGAGTGGGGCCATTGGAGCCATCACTGCCCATGGCTGGCAGTGGCTTTACTAAATATAGTGATGCCCTATGCAGCTGTGAATGCTATGTGTGCCTAAAGACTTGATGGTGCCTCATTTTGTCCTACAAAGATTTCTCAGCATTAGCCATTTGAATTTACAATCAGCTTTACTCAATACGGCAGCATTTCTCTTTTGCTGTATTCCCAGAGCAGTAACAGAAACAAGGCACAGAAGTGGATTGACACACTCTGTTCTCCCTGGGCTCCTATCATTCTGCTCTTCTCTCAAGTGTAGCCCTTTTACCACCCTTGGAACACGCTGATTTTTCACAGTGAAAATTAAAGGGATGGGAAAACGAAAAGGGGGACCAAATCTAGACATAACAACCTCTACCTGGGGTGTCTCTCAGAGCTGTGCATCCTACACAGATTTTATAGCTACCTCCTGATTGACAGATGGGGAAGAAATAAGGAAGTTGCCCACATGCACACACCCATACATACACACAGATTAAGCCTTCCATTTAATACTTGTAATGAAAGACAGACTTTGACAAACCCCATTCCAACTGCCATGTGTGGGCATGCCTTCAAGGGAGTGATAAGGACCAGACAGATTACGCCTACGGAAGGCAGGATCAATGTTCCTTCTATTTTTTTTTCCATCTACGTGCAGAATCAATTTTGTTGTGTGCACCAACACCTGCATTGATGTGCACCACCAGTAGAAACATATGCTGCTGGCTGTGGGTTCTCTGCTAATCACCTGGGTGGCTTTTGAATCTCTCCTGAGTGGATGCCCAAGAAGTCAGCTTACAAGGAACACTGGGCTGGACCTCTGAAGGTATTGGAGAAGCCCTACTCCTCAGGTCCCAGAAGAGGAGTTAGGAGAACATTAGTATACATGGGGACTAGGAGCACTTCTACCTGAGCATCCCCACTGTCTAGGTCATGAGTGGGTTTAGGATGCCTGCTCCACAGCCCCTTTTGGGGCAATAGCTCCAGTCCTACACAGTTGGTTCATCCACCACACAGCTGTATCCCAGAGCCTGAGAGAACTTTTAGCCCATACTGCTGTGTTAATCAATGGCAAGATTTATCTGTAGATCAGAGCTGTGGATGGTACTGAAAGATGTGGGAGGGACTTTCGCAGGAGGAAAGCCTCCTACAGTCTTTAAGTCAATGATTGTTTCTTTGCCAAGATCTTCATCATTCCTGCAAGAAAGAGTGAATGAACCATATTTTTCCTGTCACCATATGTTGCAAATGGTAACAAACATAGGTCTTTTAAAAACCATAGTAATTGCAGGTACCTGAAAGCAGCTTACAAATTTGTGTTTTCTGAACACTTCCTTCATGCTCCCTGTGGATTCTGTTAAGTTAGCTATAGCTAGGATAGCATATCTCCCAGTGCCCACCTCCTGAAATTGATTGTGAAAGATATATTGACCTGCATCTACAGGTGATCCCTGTTTATTGTTTTAGACAGAAATTAACCAAAATAAACAATCCCTTCAAAGTCTTTGCCATTATGCCAAGGGAAAAAATCCTTATGATTCCAGATCCCGTGCCTGGGTTTCATATGATAAAGTGTTTGATGCTGGCTTGCATAGAAATGAGCAACCTTTAACTCCCATTGTGATAAATGGGTGCTATCTGGGTAGCAGCTGTCAGAATTTGGCCCTATGTGTGCAAGAACTATCATGGTCAGGGATCAGATCTATTTATATCATGAAATACCTCTGGAATCCAAGTAATGGCATTACTTGTAGGTGAGTGTTGCTATTAACTCTTGAGGATTCCAAACAGTGATGAAGAGAAAAAGATTATGGCAGGATATGACGCCCTTATGCCTGACTTCACACCCATTTGGACTGCAGACACTTAACAGGCAGCTGTCTACCAACGCACAGGAAAAAGGAGATGAATGCATTCAAATTAATCATAATTTACTGAGAAATGTATTCTGAATAAGATACATAAACCCAAGGGAAGGGTAAGCGTAATTATTTTGTGAATCAGATTCTCAATCATTAGCTTGTAGCTGTAAAACGCTGTTCTCATAATTCACTCTGCTATTTTGGAAATGGTTCTTTAAAAGGTAAATTAATTGCTGGAATAAAGTGAGCTGCATTTCGATCACTTCTTGGAAAGGCACACATCTAAGCCTGTTCTTCAATAGAAGCATTATTTGTGTATTTATCCTTCATACCTATGAACCTACTTTCCCCCTACTATTTTCGGTTGTGGTTTCATGTGAAGTGGGCAGAGCCTGAAATACTAGTTATAACAGTTTATGAAGTAAGAACTGCCAGTTCATTATTATTACCCAAGCTTCACTTTAGCCCTCGACATAATATAGACCAGCGTTGGGCAAATACTGGCCCAGGGATATGAGTCAACAGTGTGCCCTTGTAGCCAAGAAGACTAATGGCATATTAGGGTGCATTAGGAGGAGCATTGCCAGCAGATCCAGAGAAGTGATTATTCCCCTTTATTCGGCTCTGGTGAGGCTACATCTGGAATATTGTGTTCAGTTCTGGGCCTCCCACTACAAAAAGGATGTGGACACATTGGAGAGGGTCCAGTGGAGGGCCACAAAAATGATTAGGGGGCTGAAGCACATGACCTATGAGCAGAGACTGAAGGATTTGGCTTTGTTTAGTCCGCAGAAGAGAAGAGTGAGGGGGGATTTGATAGCAGCCTTCAACTTCCTGAAGGGAGGTGTGAAGGCGAGTTGGGGTTCCCCCAAATCCTGCAGCCCCGTAGCAGCAAGAACAGACTCCACCAGTCGTGGAATAGAGAGGGGTTTATTGTTCCTTCAGGATACATCACAGCACATATGTGATGTGGCTACAGTGGCCAGGACCAGGATGCCTCAGACCCTAGGGTTAGGGGATCATCGCCCCTAGGCCCCAGCTTAGCCTCTTCTCTCCATGCTTCCCAGACAGCAATAGCCTCCCTCCGAGGCCCTGCCCCCCAGCCAGGTGTTGGTCTCCGCCTTCCTCCCTTTGTCTCTCTTCATGGGAGGCTGAGCCTAGGTGTCTGGGTTAATACACATTTGGGAGAGTCAGTGAGAATCTCACATCACAGCGCAGGGGGACACCAGGTTACAGAGCAGACAGCACCCTCCACTATGCCACAGGAGGTTCCAAAGAGGATGGAGAAAGGCTGTTCACAGTAGAGACAGATGGCAGAACAAGGAGCAATGGTCTCAAGTTACAGTGGGAGAGGTCTAGGTTGGATATTAGGAAAATCTATTTCACTAGGAGGGTGGTGAAGCACTGGAATGGGTTACCTAGGGAGGTGGTGGAATCTCTATCCCTAGAGGTTTTTAAGTCTCGGCTTGACAAAGCCCTGGCTGGGTTGAATTAGTTGGGATTGTCATAGCTCCTATTGACCATGTATTGCTATTCCCAGCCAATGAGAGCTGCAAGAATCATTGTCCCAGTTTATGCTGCTTCCTGCAGCTCCCATTGGCCAGGAGCGACAACCCACTGCCATAGAGAGATGTGATTGCTGGTACCTGTTGCTGTACAAGCAAATATAGCGGTGGCAGCCTGCCAGACCCCTGTGTTATTGCTCACCCGTGATATAGACCATTTGTGGTTTGACAAAAACCCTGTGGTTGGAGAGTATAGTTTTAAGGGCTGAGCTCCTCATAAGGAGAGTCTGGGTGGAGCAGAGGGAAGCTGGTCTTCCCCCTGGTCGATACTAGACCGGGAAGGTTGGCTTAAGGTACACAACTGTGCTACGCAAATTGCATAGCTGGAGTCAACTTACCTTAAGCCAAGCCGTGGTGGTGTCCACACAGTGGGAGGCTGACGGGAGCACCCTTACTCCTTGCAGAACAAAGAGTACCAGATGCCAGCGGGGACTGCCCTCAGTGTTTGATTTATGGGTCTATATTAGATCTGCTAAATCAAATGCTAGAAGGTCGATCTCTGGAGGGTCAATCTTCTTGTAAGTATAGACATGCCGCTTGTTGTAAACAAGCTGCCAGTTGGAAAAAACTGGACACAGAACAAAGAGAACTTTTGCAAGCTATTAGCACGAAGTGATCATCCAATACCACATGATACCAGCCAGGAGGAGGGTGGAACTAAGTGGAAGAATAGAATATTTAAAAGCTCCACCAGAGCTTTTAAGTCTTTGGAAATGTGGACAACAGCAGGAGAAGGTTTAAACAGCCCTTCACTTGCTATTTGCAAGCAATGAGCTCCAGCACAAAGAAAGACAGTCAGAAAGCAGCTTTATGCCTAGTATCCGTTACTTCTGAAGCCTTTGAGGCAGGGGTTCCCAAACTTTTTGACACAGGGACCAGTAAATCCATTCATGAGCTTTTGGAGGACCAGTAACATTCATTTGCATATTTGCATATTCATTAAGCAAATGATGAATATTCAAATAAGTTGTTTCTGGTCCTCCCAAAGCCCCCAATGCCAGCTTTAGCAAAGCTTTTGATACAGTCACCCACAATATTCTTGCCAGCAAGTTAAGGGAATATGGATTGGATAAATGGAGTGTAAGATGGATAGAAAGCTGGCTAGACCAGGGTTTCCCAAACTTTTTACTTTAGTTGGAACCTGTTTTTTCAGTACTGTTTTTTGCAGCCCAAAAATATAAACGCATATAAAAAAAAGAATTAAAAATGAATAAATTTTCAGTGTTTCACCCAGCTGCATCCTCTGTCCAGCCTGGGCCAGGGCTTGGGGGACCCCGTGCCGCATGGGCACTCCAGGAGGTGGGAGCAGGAGCAGATTGGGGCTAGGAGGGAGGGTGCAAGAAGGGATAGGGTTGCCTGGTGGCCAGTTTTGTACCAGACAGTCCGGTATTTGAGGGTTCTGTCTGGGAAACAAATTGAGAAAATACCAGACATATAAAATGTCCAGTATTTTCTAATTAGGTAAGTTTTATTATTATTAGGTGTATCGGTCCATAGCTGCAAACTACCTGGCTGGTAGATATGCTCATGCTGCGTGAGTCTGTCTACCTCCCAGGCAGTTTGCAACTACTCGAGCGAGGGTACGGGAGGGGGGGCGGGCAAAATGGAATCCCCCGAGCTGGACTCACTCGTGTGCCCGGGTCTGCATGTGCCCAGGTCAGTCCCACTTCCCGCCTGCCGATTCACTCTGCCCCCTCACCCCCGCTTCTCCTCCCGATCTCCCCCGTCCAGCCCCGCTGCCCCCATCCAGCCTTGCTTCCGGCAGCTGGTTCTCCCGTCCTCCTCCTCCCGATCTCCCCCGTCCAGCCCCCCTGGCCCCCGTCCAGCTCTGCTTCTGCCGGCCGCCTGCCCGCCCTGATCTCCGCCAGACAGCCCCGCTCCCCCCAACCCTGCTTCTGCCAGCCGCCTGCCCCCCGCCGATGTCCGCCGGACAGCCCGCTGCCCCCAACCCTGCTTCCCGGTGGCTGGTTCCCCCCCCGCACAACCTCCTCCCAGCCCGCTCCCCTCCCGCCCCGCTCCCCTCCTGGTAGTCACGCTGAGGCCCGGTATTTTTTTCCCGCGGCCCATAGTTTGGGATACGCTGCTTTGAGGTGTTCAACAGTGTTTCGTTAATTCGTGCAGCGTCCGCTAATTATGTGCTCACCTGAAGAAGTGGGTTTGCTCCACAAAAGTTCATGATACTACATATATTTTTGTTAGTCTCAAATGGCATGTCTACACTGGAAGTTATTTCAAAATAACTCCCCTTATTTCAAAATAAGAAAGCAAGTGTCCATATTACCAAGCCTGTTATTTTGAAAAAATGGGCTTGTTATTTCAAAATAATAACTCCTGATTCTGAAGAGGAATAAGCTTATTTTAAAATAGTTATTTTGGGAGTTATTATTTCAAAATAAGCTGGTAGTGTAGACATAGCTAAAGATGCTACAGGACTACTCGTTTTTAGTTACACACTAACACAGCTACCCCTCTGAGACACAAATTTGAGGTCTATGCTGCAGATTTTTTAAAAACCCACATGATAAGAGACTTTTTAAATAGTTCAAGGAGATGAAACCATAGAAGACTGTACTAATGCTGAAGAGCCAATCCTGGAATGTCAAAGGGCACTGAATGTCCCATTGTGCTGAAGAGGGTCGCAGATAGGCAGCAACCATAGCAGGTTGAGACAATGGAGTGTTAGGACATGGAACAACCTAAGTTGCCACCCAACAGCAACAATGCTGATACTCCAGGGGAGTCCTGCGGATACAAACAACAGAGCAGGAGGCCTCAAAGACTAATTGAATATGGCCAACAAATTTAGTATATAGTCTGGTTATATTTATAAATATTTGTAATTGGGTTATATTCAGGCCTGCTGACAGGGGGAGAAAAGGGGACAACTGCCCCAGGGACCAGTGATTCAAAAAGGCCCGGGGATCTCAGTTGTGTCCACCTCAGTTGCTATTGTTCATGGCCCTCAGGGCTGGCTGGGGTGGGGGTACAGCACAGGCGGCATTGGGAGCTGGCTCCTCCAAGCCACTCCACTTCTGGGAGCATGGAGCATCCTTCCCTTCCCACTTTGCCCATGGACCCAGCAATTCTGTCAGTCCATCTGGTTATAATGTATGTGTGTGTATGTGGGAGGGGTGGGAGGTTCTAGTTATTTGTATTATGTTTTAGCTTGTGTAGTTCCCTTACTAAAGGGGCCTCTGTTTTATTCTGAAAAGACCCTGTCTGCTGCAATCCAGACTACAATTCCCATGAGCCCTTGGGAAAAACAGGAAGGAAGGACTCTTGGGGAGAGGACTCTCTCTCCATGTGCCTGAAGAAAAGAGGCCTAGCAGTCTGGGACTCTGCCTTGGAGTTTGGAACCGAAGGGGGAGCCAGGCTGCTGCCAAGGACATTGATGCAGTCCAGGGGCTGTTGGACGCAGCTACAGACCGGGACTAGATGCCTGTTGGAACTGGGATTTAGCAGGCTGCTTCCGATAGGCACAGCATGAGGCAGTAAGTTTCTGGGCCTTGTTGAAAAAGTGCTGCCCGGGACAGAGCTGCTGTCCAGCCTGGACCAAATCTCCACTACAGCTGCAACATCAGCGCGCCAACGCAAGCAAGCGTATGGGACTGTGAGTCCAGGGGTGTGCACACTCTGGGGTGGGGTCACTGTTAGTACAAATATAAGCTTCAATTATTGTTATGTGTTTTGTTAATGCTATTCATTGCTAAATCTGTTAATCCCTGTTTATTTAAGTTAAGTAAAGATTGTTTATTTTAAAGTATTCTATTAGATGTATATGATTTGTAGTTGTTCTGGAATTAGATCCAGATTTATGTTGGAATGAGTATGTTCCTGGAGGCTCTCAAGGCACACCAGTGAGTGTGTACAAGGCCAGCCAGGTGGAGGCACCGCCCTTTTACATTCATTACAAGCAAGGGACTGCAGCAAGAGGGTGGATAGGGCTTTCCCCAACTAAACACCATCACCACTGGGGTGCTCAGGATCTCTTTTGGGTTAAAACATCAGGTGCCCGGGCACACCTGTGAGTGTGACCTGCTCCCGAGTAACCTGGGGAGGAAAAAGGGGGTTACACTTGGAAGGTAAGATGCAGTGTTAGGGTCTATGTCTTTATGAGATGAGCTCCCTAATGGAGAATCTGGGTGGGGTGCTGTGAAGTTCTTGTTACACACACACCCATTGGAACCAGACACAGAGTAGGACAGAGCTAACAACTGAGGGATCACTGAAGAACATGGCGTCTTCCTGTCCCAGGAGCATGCACACAGACCCACATTTAGGAAGAAGTCCTCTACTATATTCCCATTCTGTGTCCATCCATGACCAGCATTTGCAATGGAAGAAACGATTCAAAATCATTCCACTATTCTCAGGGGACATCTCTGCTCACACCCGTTTAAACATACCCTTGCCCTGCTTCCATCCTCGTGTTAGACAGTAATCCCATGGGTCTGTCACTCAAACATGGATCAGTTGTCAATGTTGCCCAGATATGCATTCTGGGATCACTTGTTTTTGGACAAGTCACTGTCATTTGTCAGCACCCCACTCCCCAAAAACGCAAGCACAGCACTTTCACTCCACAGGAGGCCAGAACATATCAATGTTTTATGTAGGCCAGCAGTTCTCAACCAGAGATCTGAAGACTTCTAGGGGCTGAGAGTAGGTTTCAGGGGGTCCTCCAAAATAAACCAGAGAACAGTATTAGACTCCTGGGCTCTAGGCAGAAAGCCAAATCCCAGACCCCAGTGATCAAGGCTAAACCAAAGCTCAAGCCCTTCTTCCCCAATTTGAGCAACTTAGCTTTGCAAAGCCACCTGTGGCATGAGGCCCTGAATAAATGTTCTTCTTGCCAGCCTTTAACACTGGTCCCCGCTTTGAATCCACTGAAAAACAGTGGTTGTGGCACACATCGGCCATGGGATTTTATAGTGTGTTGAGTTGGGGGTCAGAAGGTAAAAAGGTTGAGAACCCCTGATTTAGGTAACATTTCTCCATAAAACAAGAAAAATGGGATTCCTCCAATGAACTACAGCTTCAACTCTTCCTAATCCAGACAACTGACTTGCTTAGACTCCCTTCTCAGAGAGGTAGGTGTTATGGAGTTGTGTGTCTACACAAGTGCTTGTCACTAATATAGTGTGCCATGGAATGATACTGTAGAACATTAAAGTCAAGCAAACATATCACCGTTGGCCTGACGTCTATCTACGCAAATGTAAGCAGGGGAATGGTATCACAGGGAATTTTCCCGGCTTCTATGCTACCCTGACAGAGTCAAATTACAAAAGGGTGACCAGATGTCCCAATTTCTTCCTGTCTCCCATGTGACCAATAAGGCTGGGCCAAGAATCCTTGAAGGTCTTAACTCCCAGTCTTGTCATGGATCACTTAGAACAGTACGCTGGACTGAGGAGACATTAGCCCATCTCCACGCCAGCCCCTTCCATGACCTAATGATCACTACGTTGAATTTAACCCAATAAAACATATGAAATAGCCATTGGAAAAACAGAATGGAATAACTGAAAAGTCTAAAGAATGAAAGAACCCTACCCTATGGGTACAGGGAACACCATAAACAACAATCTCTGGGATTCCAGAAAATTCAGACTATTCCTCACACATCCCAGGCCTCCTTCCCAGGCCCTGGCTGCACTGCAGTAATACGCTGGGTAAGCAAACTGCTCTGGTCATGGCTAGACATCCTTAGGTTCCATGTAGTGGGACCTTTCTCCCCAGTATCAACCCTTCCATCAAGGTCTTCAAGGCCCTCTTGTCTGGTGATGTCTCCCTCCATTGGGTCCTCTAAGCTCATGGTGCCCACCTCATTCTCCCCAACCAGTCATTGTGCTCAGCTCTAATTTACTTCTGGCATGGGAGGTGTCTGCTACCTCAGCTCCAGTTTTGCAGCTCTACACTATAACTCTGTCCTGGCTCTCCACTGGCACAGTTGGTTTCCACTCCTCCAGCTCCCCAACTTTGTGCTGCTTCATTCTCCTTAGCTCTGCCTTATGCAGCCCTTGCTTACATGGAAGATAAGTCCTGGGCTCTAAACTCCCTCAGTGACCTGCCCACACTGTCCATCCAGTGACTTGGAGTGGTGTCTTCCTATTGGCCCCGGGGACCTGTCAGTCCCAGAATCCTGACTATTCTTCAGCCCTTCCCTTTTCTCTTGATATAAAGTTAGGGCACACCAAAGAATCCAAGTATTAGGAAGGGACCAACAGACCCCTTAACATGGTATGCCCTCCACACAAAAATAGCTGTTAGTTATCCAGCGGTATGTCTACACTGCAGGCTAAAGTCAAATTCAGATACACAACTTCAGTTACATTAATTGCATAGCTAGAGTCGAAGTACCTTAACTTTTGGCGCTGTCTATACAGCAGAAAGTCAAAGGAAGAAAACTCTTCCTTTGACTTCCCTTACTCCTCATGAAATGAGGGTTAAGAATTCGGAGTAAGAAGCCCATTATTTTGAAATTATTTTGAAATAACAGACTTGCTGTGTATACACGCACTCAGTAATTTCAAAATAACATGAGTTATTTCACAATAAGCATGCCATGTAGACATAGCCCAACTGGGCAGCCTCTGGACTGAATCTGACTCAGAGGATGATTCTATCATGGAGGATGCCATGTTGTAAAAAAATGGTACCCTCTAGACAGCATGATCTCACATACACTATCCCATGTGGCGTCATCCACATAAAGACATCATTTTGAATTGCTTAAGGCATGCAAGTGTGCTAAAACTATCATTTCTGGAGTTTCCTCTATTAGATTTATTTCACTTTTTCTCCTAACTATAATGTTCTCTCTGGTCACATTAAGCACACAGAGTTTATATCACAACTCACTCACGTAAGCTATACTGACAGCAACAGCACTATGGTCAAACAACACTTCAACTCAGAGCAAAAACTAAATTTGTGTTTATTAGACTAAGATTCAAGCGGGCAGTGGTTTTTAGAATCTTTCATTGTTGAACTAACTGGACAAGACACTAACGTGATGTAAACAAAGACTTTGTCTACATGTTCAAATGTGGTCACAGCAAGAATGCTGGGAGAGAGCTCTCCCAGCAAGCTAGGTAAATCACTTGTATAAGGGGAGTAGCTAACTGCCTGTTTACACTGATGCCTTACAGCGCTGTAATTTCCAGTGCTTGGGCAGGGGTTTACACCCGTGAGTGAGAAAGTTTACAGAGCAATAACTTGCCAGTGTAGACAAGCCCTAGCATAACTTCATTTATGTTAGCCGTGTTATTGTAGTTGTGTTGATCTAGGATATTAGAAAGGGTGGGTGAGATAATATCTTTTACTGGACTAGCTTCTGCCAGTGAAAGACAAGCTTTCCAGCTGTCCAGAGCTCCATAGATCTGGGAAACATACTTTGTGTTACAGCTCAATACAAGGTGGAACAGATGTTTGGCACAGGTAGTTGACACAGATTGTTAGAGAGCATGCAAAGTGAAGTGGCCAATTACCATCTCCTCAGTCATAGAACAAAAAAGGGAGATTAGTGCATTACAGAGTGTTGTAACGAGCCATAAACTCACTGACTTTATTAAGACCATGACTTTTAGAGTCTAGCAAAATTATGAATTTAAGCTCCAAGACTCACCCTTTGAAGATATTATGCAGGTTTCCTTTGAGGGTGAGGAGTGATATGGGGTGATTATTTTGTGCAAAAGTTTTGCTGAGAGGTGACATGGTGTTTTTGTCCTTGTGAGTGCATTTCTCTTTGCTTACATCTACTTAGTTATTAGATATTTAGTGTGCTGGATGAGACACAGCGCATGTTGTGATAGGTATGTGTAAGGCCCGTGGATCTTGAAAAGTGGCCTACATAATGCAGTTCTTCTTCTCACTCGTGTAAGGACTGGAACTTAGTTGAATTTAAACTTCATAACAACATTCAAAACATACCCCTGCTTGCCATTCTGTAATGAAATTAATGCACCTAAAGTATAGTGAATAGATTATAGCTAGAACTATTCTTCTCCCTGAACACTGTGAGGGAATTTGAGTCTTATTTGAAGTAGCATTTGTACATTCAGAATACATGTAATCCAAGCATGTGTAAAAACTATACCATAATACTCCTTGTATCAGTGGTGACTGGTGGGGGGGGGGAAAAAGAGGGGCCACCAGCCACATGACTGCCACCCCAGCCAGGGGAAGAGCTGGGACAACCTCCCTCCACCCCAGACTACACCTCTCTCCTCTTCTTCCCCTCCTCACTTCTTCCCCTGAGCAAAACAGCCCAGGGGCACTAGCAGGGCTGGTGGTCTGGCACAGGAGCAGGGGGTAGGCCCCACCACAGGGGGCTGGCCGCTTGCCCCTCCTGCCCATGGTGTTTGGGGCATGTGCCCTCGTGCCCTCCACACACGTCACCCCTGCCTTGTAGAATCCATTTTGTCCTTCCAACCATTCCTCCAATTCCCTCCACATTTCTTCTCCCCTCTGTCTTCCCCTCTTTTCCCTTTGGTATCTCATCCCCTCTAATTCTTCCTATTTATCTATTACCCTTCCTTCAACAGCCAGTCCCCCCACCCAAGAGACCCACACATTGCTCTAACTACAAAAATTTACTTCCATGAAGCATGCAAAACACCCTTGCAACAACATAACCTTATTGACCTGACCCTTCTTTCACTGCTTTATACTCCCTAATGTCTGTCACCAGCAGTCTATTCTTAGATTATAAAAATTCCTTTGGGGGAAGAGCCCATTATGTATATTGTGAACTCTAAGATATCTAGTGCTGAATAAATGTTTAATGATGTTATGCTGAAAGGTGCTAATGGCTGCCATCAGGTGGGTTTTCTATTCAAAGACAATCACAGACCTCATTAAAGCCAGTGGATATGCTGAAAAGAAGGAGCAATCAAGCCCCTTTATGGAGTAAAAACAGCTGCAGACAACGGGGCTACTGCCTCGGGTCACAGCTAAACTGTGTGCATTGAGGGGTTCCTCTGACTGTCAGTTCTTGGGCATGGAGTAAGACTATTGGCTATAGGCTATGGAGGGTGCTAAAAGCAGCAGAAAGCCAGCTGAAAAGCATTCTAAGTGTGACACAGAGGGAGCAAAGAGAGCTCATTGTAGTAGCATTTTGGGGGATTTTGGGGCAAGGAAAGTGCCTCTATATTTGAAAATAAACAAGATTATACAAAGACTATACCTGATTCATATCACCGATTTCTCATCCTAATGGAAACAGTCCTGCAAAAATCTTATCTTGGTTACTCACATGGGCCAGCAGGGGAACAGTAATAAATAATTACGATTTTTCTGGCTTTCTTTCAACAATCCAACTGGTCATTAAAATAAGAGGCGGAAGAGGAGATTTTTCTGATAGAAACACACTAAAGTTAATAGGAAGAATTGATCCATTAAAAATCATAGAAATTAAACACAGTAAAGATGAATTAGATTATCTAGCCTAGCCTACTGCCTGCAGCAGTGACTGCCTATAAGATTTTTTTTGGTGCATTTAAAAATTCAATTTTAGGCAACAGGACCCCACGTCACTTCCACTGGGAGATTATTCAACAGTTTAAGACATTTTCTGTTCTAATCCTCTTAGTTTCTTAGCCCACTAATGGATGTGATACTATCTGAGTAACTTCCATCACTGCACAAAGTGAGATGACATTCTTTCTCTATTCTTCCCACCACGGGAAATGTGTGTATGAGGCCAGATTTGACTCATACAGTATGACTCAACATAGCCCCACTAATGGAGAAACCATGAATCCTGTGGCACCTTAGGGTATGTCTACACTGCAAAGTTAATTCAAAATAACAGCTGTTATTTCTACACAAGCAAACCGCTATTTCGAATTAAATTTGAAATAGCAGGGCGCTTAATTCGAGTTTGGTAAACCTCATTCTACGAGGAGTAACGCCAAACTCGAATTAGCTAATTCGGAAGAAGTGCTGTGTAGATGCTTAGTCCGAATTAGCTGGCCTCCAGCCTTCCCAGTTTCCCCTGGTGGTCACTCTGGGCCAAACCAGGAAAACTCTTCTCCCTCCCCCCAGCCCCGGAGCCCCTAAAGGGGCAGACTCTAACCACAGTGCCTGTGCCAGCTCCAAGTCTGCCAGCGCAGAGCCAGCAGTCACTGCCCTAACCCAGTGGCTCCAAAACATGAGCCAGCAAGCCACTGGCAGCCAGCCCTCCACTGCGCCCCAGGAGCAGTCTGCCAGCTCCCAGGAGCCTGCCAGGGCCCAGAGAAGGTGGGCACCTTCCTGGTCCAGGGCGGAGATCAGGGTGGACCATACTCAAGTTTGGGGGGATGTCCACAATGTCCATGATCTCCGCACTAGACAGAGGAACGCAGCCATCTATGGCAGGAAAGCTGCCAGCCTGGCCACCAAAGGCCACATGCGAACCCAGGAGCAGGTCTGCATGAAAATCAAGTTGGTACGGCAAGACCCCCAACCCTGAGCTTCTCCTCCCCCTTCCTCCCCTTGCCTCCCGCTTCCAGCTCCCTCCTCCCAGGTTTCCCCCTACCCTCTACCACCCTCATTCCCACACCAGTTTCGGTCAATAAAGAGAGTTTGTTTTTGGCAAGAAATGTGTTTTTATTTGACATCAGGAAGGGGGTTTAGGGAGGGTTAAATGGAAGGAGGGAGGAATGAGGCACAAGCCCCCACTGAGGCACACCAGGGAGGCTCTTAGTGCTCCTCAGGGTGGAAGCTCTCCCTTAGGGCCTCCTGGATACTGACAGCCCCCTGATGGACCTCCGGGATGGCAGCCTACAGAAAGTGCAGCCAGGCTTGCAGCAACACGTCCACGAGAAGCACCAGAGTGCTCAGGGGAAGCTCCGGCTCCGTGTTGCAGAGTGCTGTGGTGTCCCAAGTGCGGGCAACCAGAGCATGCAGAGACACAAATGCTTTGCTGTCCCTCACTGAGGCAGGCAAGCAAGCAGGGACACCTGAGAACCCACTGCCCAGGGGGCGGGGGGAGGTGTCCCTTTAAGCACAGGTGTCAGATAGCCTCAGGCAGCAGCCACACACAGACACTCCTGACCTGATGCCCTGCCTGACCTAGTTCTGGCTGGCCTTAAATCCGATTCTGTGTCCAGTCAGTGTAGATGCAGTATTTCGAATTAGCAAAATGCTAATTCGAGCTGCATTTTGTGTGTAGATGCATTAATTTGAATTAGCTTAATTTGAATTAACTATTTTGAATTAAGATAAACTCGAATTAATGCTGTAGTGTAGACATATCCTTAGGGTGTGTCTAGACTACATGCCTCTGGCGACAGAGGCATTTAGATTAGGCTACCCGGCATAGGAAAATGAAGCGGCGATTTAAATAATCGCAGCTTCATTTAAATTAAAATGGCTGCCGCACTGTGCCGATCAGCTGTTGGTCGGCACAGTGCTGTAGTCTGGACACTCCGCGGTCGACATCAAAGGCATTTGTCGACCTCCCCGGTATGCCTCGTGGGATGAGATTTACCAGGGAAGCCAACAAATGCCTTTGATGTTGACCGCGGAGCATCCAGACTAGTGCGCTGAGCCGAACAACAGCTGATCGGCACAGTGCGGCAGCCATTTTAATTTAAATGAAGCCGCGATTATTTAAATCGCCGCTTCATTTTCCTATGCCGGGTAGCCTAATCTAAATGCCTCTGTCGCCAGAGGCATGTAGTCTAGACATACCCTTAGAGACTAACAGATTTATTAGGGCATAAGCTTTCGTGGGTAAAACCCACTTCATCAGATGACTCTAATAAATAATACATCTCAATCTCTAAGGTGCTACAGGACTCCTCATTGTTTTTGCAGATAGCATCTAACACAGCTACCCCATGAGACTTTCCACTAGTGGAGATATGCTTATCTCACCATTTAAAATCTAACCCACAGAGGAAACGTCATAAATGCAGAAGCAAGATGCTAGTTTGATGTAATGTTATACATTGCAGACTAGACTAGTGACAAGCCAATGTGCAGCCTTGCAAGAGATCAGAAGGGGAAAATTTTAAAACTACTTCTAAGGACATAGAAGCCTCAGTTTCATTTAGGAAGTCTTCCTGATATCCAGCTCAAGTTCATCTATTCTTCAGAGAGTATCTCTTTCCACCTACAGAAGTTACATCTTCTCGAATAACCCTAAACAAAACCTTATCTTTGGGTTTACGCCCTCTGTACAATTGCAGCTATTATACTCTCCCAAACAGAGAGGAGAGCAATTGGGGTGAGGTGTGACATAATTGCAAGGTGGCGCAGCCCATGGGAGAATGTGGGGCGGCTGCTTGGCTCCATGCTCCTGGAAGGGGCAAGGCCTCAGGCAGAAAGGGCGGGGTTCTCAGTGCCATCCAGACCATGCTGTGCCTCCCACCCCCAGCCAGCCCTTAATGCCATGTGGGCCTCCAGAGGCAATTGCCACAGTAGCAGTGGGTCAATGGATAGCTGCCCCCTTCATCTCCCCCAACCCCGTCAGTGGGCCTGTTCTCAAATGAGAAGTTTAGCCAAGTTATTAAATTAAATATAAATCTTTCCTCATAAGTTATAACTCAGTCCTTCCACCTACATGATCCTCCTCTGAACTGCTCACAATCCCTCTAAATTCCAATATTCTGTGAGTTTAGCCCTGTAAGATATTTCTAGCCCTTTTTATCTTCCTAAATCTAAGACATAAGTGAAATCTACTTTAATTTTGGCAATAAAAATATGAACTGAGGGTGCTGACCTCAGTATTTACACCAGCGTTAACAGCAATGTAATTCTATTGACCTCTTAGAAGTAATCCTGATTTAGTCTAGTAACTGAAAGAAAAAAATCAGACAGCGTTTTTACAGAACCCTCAGAAGGCCTGAAAGGAAAGCACTCTAGTTCAAACATTGGTGATGGGCACAGTGTAAGAACCTATATAGACTAGAAAAAGCAATTTGACCTTTTCTCCACTCAGGCTCCTGCTCTTGTTTCCATTTTTCTTTTTTCCTGTCATAGAAAACAAATGGTGTGAATGACTTAAATTAAAAAATTTCTTCAATTACAAATGTGCCAAATAAGCCATTTTGCGAATACTCAGCCATGAACTCTATTCTTCACGTGTAGCAAATAATGCTGTCCAATAACTAGCATTAAAATGGTAATGTTAACCATCCAAGTCCTTAATTGGCTGAATATATTTGCGAGCCAATGAGGGAGCTTATGCCCCTGTGTGTCTTAAAAGCAGAGCTTCTGACAGATGTCTTTAAAAGGGAGGGAAGGAAGTGAATTTAAAAGGATTTTTGCAAATAGGCTAATCTCAGTCTCTGTATGCATACATGAAAAAAGCAAGATATTCTCCCCGTGCTGCTTTGAAGTCTTTAGACCAAAACAGCAGGGGCCACAGGTGGCAGCTTATCCAGATGCCCCTAAGCTGTGAAAAATGAATTCCTGACCAAATCTTTAGTGTAAACATTTTGCTCTTATAGGACTAGTAACAGTTGTTGAGTCTTGCATTAAGGTCCAGTGCTGCTCCCATGGAAGCTAATGGGAATGTTGCCATTTGATTTCCATGGGATTGGGATCAGGCTTGCAGAGTATGAATTCATTTCAATTCAACATATGGAGCAAGTTAGGAATAACTGAAAATTTGATCTGTGATGGGTTTTATATTTCTCCCTTGCCTCCCCAACATGCATAGTGTCACATTTTAAATTTTAGATATGTCTGATCTTTCTGGCAGAGAAAAAAAGGATTATTTGCAATATTGGATATGAGGTTTTGGGCTGGGCATTGTGGGGGCAGGCCATTGTAATCTTTGTAACTTTTATCTACTGTTTTTTATTTTAGGATAAAAGTGTTCAAGGAATATAATCTTCAAAGAAAAAATAGCCGGTTTCAATTTATAGTGTGAAAATGAGCAGACCAAACTTCATTCCTCCTGATCCTCTCAGTTTTATCCATGAAACCTATATGCCATTTGACTTGAATTGCCCCAAATTGCTTTTTTCACCAGGGGCACGTCTAGACTACATGGCTCCGTCGACGGAGCCATGTAGATTAGGGTTGTAGGCAAAGGGAAATGAAGCGGTGATTTAAATAATCGACACTTCGTTTAAATTAAAATGGCCGCCGCGCTGTGCCAATCAGCTGTTTGTCAGCACAGCGCTGTAGTCTGGACGCTCCGCGGTCGACATCAAAGGCATTTGTCGACCTCCCCGGTAAGCCTCATCCCACGAGGCAAATTGGGGAGGTGGACAAATGCCTTTGATGTCGACTGCGGAGCGTCCAGACTACAGCACTGTGCCGACAAACAGCTGATTGGCACAGCGCGGCAGCCATTTTAATTTAAATGAAGCCGCGATTATTTAAATCGCCGCTTCATTTCCCTTTGCCTACAACCCTAATCTACATGGCTCCGTCGACGGAGCCATGTAGTCTAGATGTGCCCCAGATGTACAAATCTGATCATTCAAATAGCACAATCAAAACTTACAGACCTATAATTTAGTTCACTTTTTTGTAGATTGTAGGAGTTTTTTATACATCAGCCTGTTTTGTACACATTTGAACAAACTCTAGATGTCCAAATGGATTTGGGATCCTGGTACTGTATGCTGATAAAGGATTTAAGTCATTGGACAAACTTCTTAGGTGGTTGAGCAGTCTCCTTAATATACACTTCACTTTCTGCTCCTGTTGAGTGTGCAGCTGAATCAACTTCTCTTCAGGTTTCTTGAGCCATTTCAAAAGCAGGTATATACAGTGTCACCAAGAATCGCCATGGAAATGGAAAACCCACTAGTGACCATGTTGTTGGGTGAGAATAAAGACTAGAGACCTCACTCCCTCTTTCTGCTCTCTTAAATATCCAGATATTTTGAAAATTCTGTATTTATGCTGTGTGCTTTTTGCCTGGTTACCCTATGTATGCACAGAGCAACATGTCATACTGATCCACTAAGGCCTGAACCTCATAAGAATGTAAAAATGGCCACATTGGGTCAGACCAAAGGTCCACCTAGCCAGGATTCTGTCTTCTGACAGTGGTCATCACCAGGTACCCCACAAAGAATAAACAGAACAGAGAATAATCATCAAGTGATCCATCCTCTGTTGCACATTCCCAGCTTCTGGCTCACAGAAGCTCGGGACACCATCCCTGCCATACTGGCTAATAACCCTTAATGGACCTATCCTCCATGTGTATATCTAGGGAGGGATTTATGGAAGTTCCCTTCTAAAGAAGTATGGTACCTTGCTGAATTTTGCCATGCTTTTAGGGGCTCCCAGAAGGCATTTTAAAAGTCTCCTAGAAATCACTACCTCACAGAGCTGCCACAGGAATTGAGACAGATACCCAGAGGACAGTGTAATTATAGTAGGCAAAGCAAACCACCAGTATGGATGTGAGACAAAACTGCATATAAAATGGCATGAGAAGTTGTGTACAGAAGTACCTGCACCAGAGAAAATCCACCAGTTCAATTACCAATGGTTCAATTTTTTAGTGTAGACACAGCCTCTGATACCACTAAAACTATTCTGCCCTTATCATCTGCATGCTGGAGTGAAGATGAATGGAGTACAGGGGATGGGAGACAAATGGTCTGTGACAGCATTACAGACATGAAACAGAATGCTGAGTGTGAAATCAGATTTTCCCAGATTGCTGCTGAGAGAAACACACCGAAGGATTCTTTCCTTTGGTGATTTATACCCCAATTTGGCCTGATAATGTCTTCATTTGTCTCTATACCGTTAGCTTCTTCAAGGAAAACAAAAAATTAGGAACGATTCTTTTAAAATTCTCAGGGAAACAGTGTTTTCTCTTTCCCACCTAGCAAGAATAATATTTATGACATAATCATAAAGAATAATTACTCCAAATAATAGTGCATCTCTCAGTGGGACCAGAGTGGCTGTCTGAAGCCACAGTTGCTGCTGAAAATATATACAATTTGCCCAATTTCTAGGCTTCTAACTGTCCTTTTCTAAACCCCTGCATTTTACATCCATCTTGGTGTTTTCTTTTTGCAACGGAATGCATAGTGTAAAACCACAATTGTGCTGAAGCAGTTTTTCACAAAACAAATACCTTTTTGATTATTAATTGCTTCATCAATATGTCAAAACCAACACTAGCTCATCAGAAGCAAGCTTTAAGCTATTTATAATAATTGAACATCTTTGGAAATCAGTAATTGCTGTTTTCACAAACACATGCGTGTGTGCAGTTGAAAACTTCAAAGAGATGTGCTCATATATTTAATGATTATCAGCATTCCTCAGCTTTGTGGGTTCCTGCAGAAAGATTTGTCTAGCTCACTTTCAATAATCCACAACAATTCTCATTTTCAAAACAGTAGTACAAAATAGTAATTGCTTGTATCTGGAGTAAATGTTAGCTAATGCATTTACAAATTCAAATACCATGAACTATCTGATGAATTTTTATTTAATTGCTATGGATTACCCTTTAGGCATCATAACGAAATTAATAGAATACACTGGTAATCAATGGTAGCTGATTAACTGATTCATCAGCAGCACTTATGAAGAGTCTTTAACCTCCAGACACTGTTATTTATTACTTTACCATGTAAGTACAAACATGCACCAGGCAAAAAGAAGTGGAATATATCTAAGTATGGAGTGAATATAACTGGAAGTTATCCAAAGTTCATCATGGGGCAATATGGGATATTTCACCCCTGAAGTATAAGTATTATGTTCCTCAGTAATATACCAAGGTCTCTTCATGGGTGAAAAACAAATCCTTCATGGGTGAGCTGCTCGAATTAATGCCACAAGGATTTATTAAACATTTAAGTGACATCACATTATGTCTGCTTGACCCCTGTCAGGATCTAAGAGAAATATTCAGTGTTTAAATATTTTCATTTATGCACATTTACCACAACTATCAAAGTAGGGGAGCTCCACAAAATCAATGTCTATTAAAAAGGGCAGAATTTCGGAAGGGTAGGGGGGGCAGCAGCTGTGCTCTCTGGGACGCGGCTTGCTTTACATCCCATGCTCCAGACGCTAAGGGAAAAGTAGTTGCATTCCATGCATGTCTCCACACCTGGCTGGTGAGCTCCGTTCACTGGGAGCTTCCCTTCACTGGCTGCTGCCCCCACTACCAGCCCGAAATTCTGCCCTTTTCTATAAAGCCCCTAGCACAAAACCTGCACTACCCAACACACTATTCCATCCATCTGTGCTGGTGATTTTAATAGTCACCACATTATGTGGGACTATTAAAAAAAACAACAACTAAGCCCATAGTGAAAATCTCAGGAACTGGATATCTGCACAGGACTGACAACTATGTGTGCCTAAAACAGCAATCAACATTCCTTTCAAGATACCAACAATGCAGGTACAATCCAGACCTAACATTTTTCTCCAAAGTCCGAAAGGGTAACACTCTCATAACACATGAAGTACTACTGGTATTTCCAAATAGCCACCAGGCCTATAATAATCTACGTAGGCACTGAAAATTCTCTGTTCTTTGTGAAAAAGGATCCTCAATGGAATTTTGCTAAAGCTGATAAGGATGTCCAACCTATAGACTTCTTGAATGTATCATCCTCAAAAGAATATGCCCTTTTATTGGGCCAATTATCCCTGTTGAACAAGCAGGCTATCGGCAAAAACATAGCTGTTGTGACCAAGTTCTGGCACTCACAATCCACATCAAGACTGGCTATCAAAAAACTGAAGACTGGTGCAGTATTTGTTGACCTATCATCTGTGTATGATACTGTATGGATTAAACGCCTGATACTGAAACTTGCTAAAATTATAACTTGCTACTAAACACTTCTCCTGATGTGGACCATGCTGAGTAATAGAAGTCTGTAGGTGTCCCTGGGTAATAAAACCAGCTCACCTTGTACCATAAATAACCACAAGGCTCTGTACTTGTCTCAACCCTTTTTAATATTTACATAAGTGATATGACTCCAACTAAATCATGAAAATTTGGATATTCAGATGATCTTGCTGTGGCAATCCAAGCATCTCCATGGCACTGAGAAAGCAATGACTGAGGACCTCCAACATATGGAATAATATTTCCAGAAATGAAGGCTCAAACCAAAGCTTGGAAAAAAACAATAATAAACACATTTCATCTAGATAGCAAGAGTGCCAAAACCACACTGAAAGTAACTTTCTGTGGGAAGAGCGTGCAACACGATTACACTCCAGCATATCCCAAAGTGAAACCCAACCGCACCCTTGTCTTCCATAATCATCTTGTGAAGGTATCTGCAAAGATAATAATGAGAGCCAATGTAATTCAAAAACTAACAGGGACAACCTAGGGTGCATCAACTTTAGCATTGAGAACATCTGCAATAACATTTGTATATTCAGCAGCTGAATATTGTACTGTTGGAGGAGATGCAGCCTCGCATGACTGGGGGATACTCTGCTGAATACAGTGATGTGGTGCATCACAGGAACCTTTAAGTCAACTCCAACGCCATGGCTACCTGTCCTAACATTGATATGCCAAACTGCTGCAGCATTATGCAAAGCTCAGCAAATCCAGGAAAACAGACATCTTCACAACACCTTCACCACATCCTAAGTCCTTCAAGCCTTTCCGAGAAAATTCGTTTTGCTTCATGCAATCAAGATATGATCAGAAGGAGGCTTAGAAAGCAGAATGAGCCAAACAATACTTTAAAAATAAGCACCTTGTGCCAGATCCTATGCAGGAGGCTCCTGGATTTGACCTCCCAAGGACATCTTGGTCAACTCCGAACCAAATTCAAACCAACCATGGTAGATGTGGATATCTAATGCACAAATGAAGATAATACGTGCACCAACTTTTTAGGAGCCTTCCCTCTGCAGTTGCTCGGACTATGGCCCAGAGACAACATTTTTCTTTCAAGCAATAAGTTTCCTAGCAAAAGGCACTTATATACCTGGTATTAAAGCAGAATGATTGTAGGGTAAAGCCTTCCTAAAATTGTTATACAGCATGCATCAGTGTAGTATGCAAGTACCTTCCAGGGGAATACCATCATCAAAAAGATCTTACAGAGTGCTTTTTACCCATAGATCTCAAAGCACTTCACAAGGATAATCATATCTCCCTTTTACAGATGTGAACACAGAATTGGGAAGATGTAGTGACTTGCCCAGGGTCACCCAGCAGGATGGTGGTAGAACTGGGACTAGAATCCAGGTCTCCTGAATCCCAGGATCATGCTCTATCAGCTAGGATACACTGCCATGCTTGACAGACCCTAGAACTTGCACTCCTACCTGGAGCCCACACCCCTTCCTGCACCCAAACCAAAATGAGGTGGGTAAGGAAGGGAGCATAGGGAGAGCAAGTGATGAGGCCTGCAACATCTGCTAGGAGTGTAGGGCCAGGGTTTGCACCCTGTGGCTGGAGCTGGAGCCTGGGCCACCCACAAGCCAGCAGCAGGCAGTGTGCTTGGGGGCCGCTGGCAGGGGACCTCCCCTGGTCCAGCAAATTCTCTCATTTGGGACTGGCCAAGTCCCAGTGGTGCTGCACTAGGGATGTCCAACCTGTACTTAATTTCTAAAAATCCAGAATCTTAACACACAAGAGAGAAAGGTGCCACATAGCTGACCTTCCTCTAGGCTGCCTCTTTGCAGACTGACTGCTGAGAGAAACATCATCTCACATACTTCCCTACAAAGCCTCCTAGCATGCAAACAGGACTAAGAAAACCCTTGCAAATTTAAAAGGATAGCTTATGATTTTAAACACAGTTTTCAGTATACCACGACTGGGTGTATTTGTTCTGGCTGGGTGACTCTGGGCAAATCCCTTCCCCTCTCTGAGACTCAGAGTCCCCCTTTGTAAAATGGGGATAATGCTATTGACCTACATGATAAATCAGATGTGCTATGTAAGAACTAAGCTTTTTCTTAATAGTAAAAACAGATTAATAGATTTTTTAAGGCCAGAAAGAACCACTCTATTCATCTAGTTTGACTCCTGTATTACAGAGGTCCTAGAACTGACCCCAAAACAGTTCCTGTTTGTACTAGAGCATCTCCTTTACAGAAGAATTCAACCTCAATTTAAACACCATCATTGAGGGAGAATCTACCATAACACTTGGTAATTAGTTCCTATCGTTAATTACATTTACTTTTAACAATTAAAGTGGCATCAGTATCCAAGATAAGTGAATATTTCTACTTCTATTTGATTTCTGAAAAATGTTTTTACTTTTTTTTAAATTTTTGCTCTTACAGCTATTAGAAACTTGTTAAAGCAATTTTCAGTATCTTTTTTTGTATCTGTATCATATCATGCTTGCCTATTGTCTTTATACTTTCATATCATTCTTCATTACAGATGGCTTTTATGCAGCATTAAAGAATGATATGGAATTACAATATGGTTACAGTGTAATAGCCATATGCTAGTAATGAAGCATCTGTTTTCACCTCCTATGCAAAATTCTACAAGCACAAAGAACAAAATGGAAGGTAAATTTAGAGCACTTAGCCCTGTGACACTACTGCTATGATTCATGATATTTTAGTAGTTGAATAATGCCCATATTTTAAAGGTTTTAGAATAATTACAACTTTATAGTACTGGAGTTACTTGAATATGTCTCGCAAAAAAGCTGTAAGCACAAGTTCCACCAAGTAAATATGCCAAGAAGTCCAATGTGCGCCAAAGTTTGTAATGTTAGAAGTTTATCTTGGCTCTAAGATTCAAATTGTAATCTTCAATGCATTATGATTTGTATTTCAGTAACACCAAGAGAACAGGACCCCACTGTGTCAATGGGCACATACATACAACTGTTATTGACATTAGTAAGGCCAAGTCTATACTTATGCGCCAGAGATCGATCTTCTGGCATTCAGTTTAGTGGGTCTAGTTAAGACCCACTAAATCGAACACTGGGGATACCTCCAGTTGGCGCCTGCACACCTCACACTGGCAAGGAGTAAGGGAAATGAACGGGAGCAGTTTCTCCCATTGACCACCCACTGTGAAGATGATGTCAAGCTTGGCTTAGTGATTCCAGTGATATACTGATTCCAGTTACATTATTTACGTAGCTGGAGTTGCATACCTTAAGCTGACTTCTGGGTCTAGTGTAGACCTGGCCTAAGAGTCCTGCGCCTTTGTCTGTTGCCATAAACCCATTCCTGTTTAATTGTTCAAAAGAGTTGGATCAACATTTAGCAACACTTTAGTAAACTCAAATGTCTGAAGATCTTTTTTATGTGGCTCTTTCCACACAGCACCCTTGGACTTTATAAAGATGAGGTTTTTTTCAGACTCCTTTCAGTTTCCTCAAAAATGTCACATGCCAACACATCCCTGCTGTCACACAGACCAATCTGTCAAGTTTGCTTATGTCACTGTCTTCTAAAGATTTATATTTCAACTGAATGTTAAGTAGGAAGATATGACTTGACACACAAAATCAAATCATTAGTTTGTCTATTTTACTGTCTTGCAGTAGCCAGTAACTGATCCTTCAGAGGAAAATTAATCCTTCCCAGTCACCCTATAATAAATGTAATCAATTGTACATGGGGAAGATGGGACTGAGTATTTTTAGACTGAGACAAGAAGTTTCATTGCGTTAATAATTGTTTTAGCTTGGATAGCCATTAATATTATTAATGGTCATTAAATGAATTTTAAATCCTACCAAATTCATGCAATACTATTTATGTATCAACTGCTCAAGTTCTATTCAAAAGCCTTTTAGTAAAAACTTTTAAAAAACCAAGTGGCTCAAAGTACTGTAATAAAGCTCCCATTTTCTCCTAACAGTAGGGACACCAATTACTTATGATGCACAGTGTTTGTGCCCTCAGGTACTACAGTGATGGATGCCTTAGAAGGAGTTAAAATAGATTAGATAGTGGCATTATTCCCTTACATATCAAGAACCTTCTGTAGTAGTATTAGGTGTGGTTTAGTTACATTTCTGCCAATATGAAATGTTTGTATACTTTGAGTAGCAGGGACTCAAACCCCTATAAACTATACAACTAGTCCTGGCAAAATCTTGAATTAATTTCATACTCATAAGTTCCCCACATAATCAATACATTCATTCTCGCCAAATCCCCCTAACTGATTCAAGTTAGTAGAGCCATAATTACTCAAAATGGAAATAGGGTAATAAATTAATTATGCATTTATATTGTGTTCTAGATCTTGTGAAAAGGATCTTTGATATGTAAAGACTTCCCAAACATTAACTTACTGTGTTCAAGATCTGGATTTAAAGCTGGATGGGAATTTTCTGTAGAAACTGAAATTATTTATGGAAAAGGGTCAATTTCAAATCTCTTGATTTAAAAAGAAGCTGTGAAAAAAAGTTTTACAATTGTTAAATAGTTCAATAGTTAAATAGTAGCCTAGGAACCCTACTCCCTCTCCCTCCTACATTCCTGTGAAAAACAGAAACAAGATAGTGCCTCTACTCTTCCCCCTGCAGCACCTAGCTTGGGAAAGGGCCAAAGGGCATAAAATCCTCTGGAGCACCCCTTCCACCACCTGGGAAGGAGGAGAGGGAAATGAAAAACCCTAGAGGAGCAGAGGTGCAGCTATGGGGTTGGAGGGAGAAGGCACGGAATCAATTGGTGGGTAGGCGACATGCTGATCTAGGAGTGAGAGCTCCTGTAGCAGAGGCAAAAATTACCTTATATATTCAGGAAATTGGCCAGCACTAACAAACACACACACATGCATGTAGGGAGAGGTAAAAAAATCAAAAAAGACAATCTAACAATCCACAGTAGTCTTTAGAAAAGAAACCTAATTGATTTTCTGGAATAATTTTAGGGGATCTGACTTAGTTTTGATCCCCTGAGGTTGGTAATATTGAGACCTACTTTTAAAACCACAAGACGGATTATTTATTATTAGTAAAAGCGGCGAGGAGTCCTGTGGCACCTTATAGACTAACTGAAGTGTTAGAGCATAAGCTTTCGTGGGCAAAGACCCACTTTGTCAGATGCACGTAGTGGAAATTTCCAGAGGCAGGTATAAATATGCAGGCCAGAATCAGGCTAGAGATGACGAGGTGGATCCAATCAGGGAGGATGAGGCCCACTTCTAGCAGCTGATCTGGAGGTGTGAATACCAAGAGAGGAGAAGCTGCTTTTGTAGTTAGCTAGCCATTCACAGTCTTTGTTTAATCCTGAGTTGATTGAGTCAAACTTGAAGATGAACTGTAGCTCAGCAGTTTCTCTTTGAAGTCTGGTCCTGAAGTTTTTTTGCTGCAGGATGGCTACCTTTAGGTCTGCAATAGTGTGTCCAGGGAGATTGAAGTGTTGCCCTACAGGTTTTTGTATGTTGCCATTCCTAATATCAGATTTGTGTCCATTGATTCTTTTACGTAGGGACTGTCCAGTTTGGCTGATGTATATAGCAGTGGGGCATTGTTGGCACATGATGGCATATATTACGTTAGTAGATGTGCAGGAGAATGAACCAGTGACGGTATGGCTGATCTGGTTAGGTCCTGTGATGGTGTTGCTGGTGTATATATGTGGGCAGAGCTGGCACCGAGGTTTGTTGCATGGATTGGTTCCTGAGTTAGAGTTATTATGGTGTGGTATATAGTTGCTGGTGAGAATATGCTTCAGGTTAACGGGTTGTCTGTGGGCGAGGACTGGCCTGCCTCCCAAGGCCTGTGAAAGTGAGGGATCATTGTCCAGGATGGGTTGTAGATCACTAATGAGCTACAACCCATCCTGGACGGGTTGTAGATCACTAATGAGCTACAACCCATCCTGGACACGCTATTGCAGACCTAAAGGTAGCCATCCTGCAGCAAAAAAACTTCAGGACCAGACTTCAAAGAGAAACTGCTGAGCTACAGTTCATCTTCAAGTTTGACTCTATCAGCTCAGGATTAAACAAAGACTTTGAATGGCTAGCTAACTACAAAAGCAGCTTCTCCTCTCTTGGTATTCACACCTCCAGATCAGCTACTAGAAGTGGGCCTCATCCTCCCTGATTGGATCCACCTCGTCATCTCTAGCCTGATTCTGGCCTGCATATTTATACCTGCCTCTGGAAATTTCCACTACATGCATCTGACGAAGTGGGTCTTTGCCCACGAAAGCTTATGTTCCAACACTTCAGTTAGTCTATAAGGTGCCACAGGACTCCTCGCTGCTTTTGCAGATTCAGACTAACACGGCTACCCCTCTGATACTTATTATTAGTAGTAATTTATTATTATTGAACCAGAACCAGAGATTCTCACATAATCACTGGACTAGAGGAGCTAGAGCTTTATAATCATTGCAAATAAGCTTTGAAAAACATCTAAACTTTTGGGAACCAATTCTGCCTGGTGATGCATCTGTAAGCAGGATGGGAAGGAACGTGATCCTTGCAGCTTGCTGGAAGTGGGGAGACCCCCTGGGTATGTCTATGTAAACATAGTTTGCTCCTGCTTTGCTAATGTAGTCCCCTTACTAAAGGTGCCTCAGCTTATTTTCTGGAAAGTTCCTTTGTGCTGCAATCTAGCCCCAGAGACTACAATTCCCATGAGCCCTTGAGGAAACCATAAAGGAAGTTTCTCTTTGTTTGGGGTCTGGGTCTCTCCATGTGTGTGGAGAGAGACTCTCAGCAGTCTGTGGACTCTTCCGTTTGTTTTTGGAAAAAAGGAGCCAGGCTGCTGTGGAGGAGTTTTAGCCAGTCCAGGAGCTGTTTGGTTGCAGCTACAGACTTGGATTCAGAGCCTTTGGGACTGGAATCTAGCAGGCTGCTTCTGATTGCCCTTTGGCCGTACCTGTGGCTAGAAGTACTACTCTGCACCCAGCACACAGAAGGAGACTAGAATCATCCACTCCAGCTGCAAAATCTTCAAGCGTGCCCACGCAAGCAAGTGTATGGTACTGAGAGTCCTGAGGATTGTATATTCTGGGGTGTGATAAACGGTAGCAGTGCAAATGCCAGATAGATACATTCCTATTATTTCTGTGTACTTTGTTAGTGTTATTCACTGTTAATCTGTTAAACTCTGTTTCTTTAAGTTGTTAAGTAAAGGTTGTTCTTTCTACTGTAATCTATCAGATGTATACTATTTATGATTTGTAATTCTTGTTCTGGAGCTAGATGATCCAGATTATTGCTGGAATAATTTTATTCCTGGAGGCTCCCAAGGCACACCATTAAGTGTGTACAGACCCAGCCAGATGAAGGAACTGCCATTGTATGTTCTTTATGAGCAAGGGGGTGGATAGGGTTTCCCCCAACTAAACATCATCACCACTGGGGTACTCAGGTTCTCCTTTTATGTTAAAACCATCAGGCACCCAGGCACACCTGTTAGTGTGACCTGCTCCCGAGTAACCCTGGGAGGAAAAAGGGGGTTACACTTAGGCTTGTTAAATATTCAGCTGATGGTCTATGTCTACACTGGAGGCTTATTGCGCAAGAACATCCTGTGCAAGGGTTCTTGTACAAGAAGTCTTGCGCAAGAAAACGTCCACACTGCCATGTGCGAGATGTGCTTTTGTGCAAGAGCATCCATGGCAGTGTGGATGCTCTCTTGCACAAGAAAGCTCTGATGGCCATTTTACCATAGGGCTTTCTTGCACAAGAAATCCCTGCTGAGCGTCCACACTGCCCTCTTGCGCAAGAGCTCCAGCGCAAGAGGGCATACACTTGTTGGAAAAGAGCGTAGCTCTTGCGCAAGGAGCCATCTCTTACCACACCGTACTGTAAATTTCCTTGCGCAAGAGTGGGTGTAGACGCTCTGCGGATTCTTGCGCAAGAACAGCCATACTTGCGCAATAACCTGCCTGTGTAGACATAGCCATGGAGTGCTGTTTTGCTCATTGTAATCAAGTTGGCTGGTGTTGGGTCACAAATTGTCTTAGTCTAATTACAATGTCTGTAATTATTGTAGGAATACAAAAGAGAAAGACTGTGCTTAACCTGGCTCAAAAGAGGGAGACGCTTTCAGTTTAAAAAAATGAGAGTCTGGGCATGTGCCTATGAATGCAGTTAGCTCTTGTTTATTTAGATTTGATAGACACCCAACTGATATTGTGGTGTTTTGCCCATTGTAATCAACTTGGTTGTTGTGGGGCGTTACAAATTATGGTAATACTAAATGCAGGAATTGTGAACTACGATCACTAATGCCTTCAATTATTGTGGGGTGTAGTGAGCAGGGGTGGCTGCTCACTGACCCTGAAGGCAAAGAACCCCTTTCTGAGCCTGGGTGGGCTGAGCTGGATCCTGCCCCTTTAACTCTCTGGAAGCCAAAGGGCGGGGCAGATAGGATAAAGCCCAGTCCAGGAGCTCAGTGGGGCCCTAGCTGCCAGAGGAAGCAAAGGTCTCCCCTGAGCTCCCAAGCCAGAAGGGCCCCTGAGGACCTTGCAGAGGCTGAGGATTAGCCCAGCTCACTGGGCCCCTGATCTGAAGAGGAAACCTTCTTTACCCTGCCCAAGGGTGCAGACTACGATGACCCCGAGAACTGGCAACCTGTGTGGGACAGGTAGATGCCAAGGAGGACTGAGGAAGTGGTCCAGGGGAATCCAGTGACTATCAGGCTTATCTTATACAACTTTAGAGTGTGTCAGTGTGTTGCAGGCCGAATACCTGCTGATCCCAGTGATAGCCAGGGCTGCCACTGCCACGTCCCTGGGCTGGGGCGTGGTGGTGTAGGGAAGGCCCACGTCCCCCCTGCCACTCCACATATTGGGTAGCAGTCTCCCCTTCCCCTCTCTTGCTTGGGGAACTGCGTTTGTGTGGCTGCCCCACCCTGAACCAGGGCCTGGGCCTCACTAACTGTTGAACTGCATTGTTTTGCTACCCCGCCCTGAACCAGGGCCTAGGCTTACCAGCTGCTGAATTACTATTTGTCAGTCTTTGTTTGCCGAGCTCATCCTACACTCTGGGCCAGGGGTTTAAAGAGCACTGCTGGGCATCTATTCACTAGCTGGAGCACAGGTCTGGGGCCCAGGATTAAGCTAGCCAGTTTACATGGAGATACAGAAAAGTCAGACTGTGTTTAACCCATTTAAAAGGGAGAGAAAAAGGTTTAGAGAACCTCGCATGGACAAAGGCTCCATTGCCAGGCTTCTGTGAAGTTAAGAGGGGAGAGCAGCACTCTGAAACAGCAGGCTACATGCCTGTAAGACTGGTTCAACCTGTTTCTTCACAATGTTTCAATGGTAGAGCTAAAATAGGCTCCATTCCAGTGGATGCTGACATTTTGTGTGGCTTAACTGTGCTTTGCACCAAGAGCTGAAATAAATGGGCTTTTTTTCCCAAATCCAAATCCACACAAGCAGTCAGGGCAATGAGTGGGTGGCTGGTGGGGCAGCCCATGGGAGCAGACAGCTGGTGGGGTGGCCAGTGGGGCTGCTGCAGGGAACAGTGTACATTGCTTCCCCCCCCCCCTCCCATGCACTATGAGGGGAAACCTCATGCTGACGTGCCTATGAACTCTGGGTCTGCATGACCAGACAAAGCTGCGAGTGGCTTGTTGACGTAGGGGAAGGCACATCATGTGAATTTAAAGCAAAGGACTCTGCTCAGCATGCTCTGGGGACAGTGCCTTGCTTATGGGTTTTTTCTTCATTTGAATGAAGAATACTGCTAGGTTAGTGTTTATAACAGACTATTTCTCTCTCAGACTCTATGCTTTTGAGAGGGAAAGAACTGCCTCTAAGGGAGCCCAGTGGGTAGGCTGAAATCTTCTCAAGTTACTGGGTGAGAGCTCTAGCCAGTTTGATTATATTATGGAAAGAACTCCCTAGATACTGAACTTGGCCCTTCTTGCTGTCAGCTGCTCAGAGAAGAAGGGTTACACATCCATACAAACATGCACCAAAAAAGAAAGCAAGGAAATCAATGAGAGTACATCAGGGATGAATTTAATCCAATAAAGTCATTATGATAAAATAACTTCCTAGTTATATTGATACCAGTATACAGGATAACTAAAAATAACTGTACTGATCCCTAGAAATCTGAACAAGGGTTTTAACATTATTATCCTGAAGGCTGCTAATGGCTGCTAACCATGGAGCCTTGGACCCAAAGACCTCGTTATGCACAATCTGTGTCAAGCACCCTTCATCAGGCTCCGCAGAAGAAGCAATCAAACTCCTGTATGTAATAAAGGCACAGCTGCAAACAATGGAAGCTACCACACAAGACATTAGGCTGCATGGCAGGTCAGAGTTAACCCATACGGACAGGGGGAATGAGCTGGTGGGAAACACAAGGGCTAGGAGATTCTGTTGTCTGTGTATGTTAGAGGCAAGAACACCAGAAGAAGAAAGTGTGAGCATGACTCTGAAAGGGAGGAGAAGGGAGCTGAGTAGAACTGATTACAAATTAATTTTGAAATTAACTGGACATTTTTTAAAAAGTTTGGAGTTGATATGGGAATTGGTTTTTTTTCTAATTTTTAGCATCAAAAGTAAAATAAAATCATTTAGTTTTTTCCAGTATTTAACATGTTTAATCAGGTTTACTAATAAACAATAAATTTCTACATTAAAATTTCAAATTGAAAAATGTTTAATTTTAAAAACACTGAAATGAAACACTGATTTTTTTTTTAAATGGGGAATTTTGAATGAAACAATTTGGGGGAAATCAACATAAATTCATAAAAATCTTTTGATTCACTTGAATTTTCATTTTTCATCAAAAATGATTTGTTCAGAAAATTTCATCTAGCTCTGGGGAAATATAGACCAAACAACTTAACTTCAGTTCCCAGAAAGATAATGGAGCAAATAATTAAACAATCAGTTTGCAAACATAGAAAATAAGGTGATAAGTAATAGCATGGATTTGTCAAGAACAAATCATGTCAAACCAACCTAGTAGCTTTCTTTGTTAAGGTGACAAGCCTTGTGTATGCGGGGGAAGTAGCAGATGTGGTATATTTTGACTTTAGAAAGGCTTTCCATATGGAGCCCCGTGAACTTCTCATAAACAAACTAGGGAAATACAATCTAGATGAAGCTACTATAAGGTGGGTGCATAGCTGACTGAAAAATATTCTGAGAGAGTAGTCATCAGTGGTTCACAGTCAAGCTGGAAGGGCATATAGAATGGGGTCCTGCAGGAATCAGTTCTGTCTAGTTCTGTACAATATCTTCATCAATGATCTTGATAATGGTCTAAAGAGAACACTTAGGCTATGTCTACACTGCCCCCTCTTGTGCAAAAAAAATGCAAATGAGGCAAAGCGTGGAATATCGCCATGCCTCATTTGCATAACCAATGAGGCTCCATTTTTATGCAAGAGGCTTTTGTGCAAGAGCCATTCTTCCTGAAAAAAAGAGGAAGAACAGCTTTTGCGCAAGAGGGGGTTTTTGCGCAAAAAGGAGCCATGTAGACGGCTCCTTTTTGTGCAAAAGCCTCTTGCGCAAAAATGGAGCCTCATTAATTATGCAAATGAGGCACAGCAATATTCCACACTTTGCCTCATTTGCATATTTTTTTGCACAAGACATAGCCTTAAAGTTTGCAGATGATGCCAAAATGGGAGAGGTTGCAAGTGCTTCAGGGGAATAGGATTAAAATTCAAAGTGATCTGGATAAGCTGAAGAAATGCTGTGAAATAAATAGGATGAAATTCAGTAAGGACAAATACAAATAACTCCATTTAGGAAGGAACAATCAGTTGCTCCCATACAACATGGGAAAAGACTATCTAGGAAGGAATATTGTGGAAATACATCTGGAGGTTATAGTGGATCACAAGCTAAATAGGAGTTAAGTGTAACACTATCACAAAAGAAGCAAACATCCTTCTGGGATGGATTAGCAGGAGTGTTATAAGCAAGACACGAGAAGTAATACTTCTGATCTACTCCCACCTAATTAGAACTCAACTGAAGTATTGTGTCCAGTTCAGTGGGTGCCTCATTCAGAAAAGATGTGGGCAAACTGGAGAAAGTCCAGAAAAGAGCAACAAAAATGATTTAAAGTCTAGAAAACATGAGCTATGATGGAAGATTGAAAAAATTGTGTCTGTTTAGTCTGGAGAAGAAAAGACAGAGGGAACTTGATAGCAGTTTTCAAGTACATAAAAGGTTGTTACAAGCAAGAAGGAGAAAAATTGTTCTCTAGCTTCTGAGGATAGGACAACAAACAATGGTCTTGAATTGCAGCAAGGGCAGTTTAAATAGAACATTAGGAAAAACGTCCTGTAACAGGGAGTAAGCACTGAAATAAATTGCACAGGACGATTGTGGAATCTCCAGTTCTGCCTTCAGTGCCGATGACTGGACTAGATGACTTCTGGAGGTCCCTTCTAATCATATGATTATATGATAAGTTTACACAAGAATATACCTGCCTTGTATTAGCAATATCTTACCGTAACACAAAATCCTGCAAGGCTCTGAATTTTGGCTAACCACTTAACACCAAATGGGGCAACCCTATTTTAAGCTCCAGTTTACATGAGCAGTCCCATGAAGTACCATATCCCTTTGGACTCCTTGGTTTATATGCCGAAACTTCTTTTCATTCCACCCAGACATGGATTTTGAAGCCTGTCCCCCATTTAAAAAAAAAAGCCTTTGTAATTGACTTCCCTTCCAGCCCCAAGTCCAGGAGCTCTGGTCACCAGCAGGAACCCCCTTACAGCCAATCAGTGAAAACAAGATTCTTTTCATTGGGACACATGTAAGAGAAAGTGCTGGACATGTAAATCAGAAGTAGTAAGAACCACTGACAGGCAATACGTCTCCTATCACAAGCAGCCATGTTCTTGAGTGGACAGTTGATACCTGCCTGTAAAAGGCAACTCCTGCATCTGCCATTTATCTCTTCCACTGCCCAAACACCTCTACAGCAGAAGCACCAGGCACATTGATTTCTGCTGGGACAGATAAGGAACAATTTTACTTATTTTATAGGAGGAGCAAGGAAATGCTATTGCAAGCAAGAAAGTTAAAATCTTAAAAACATGAATTTGCTATCAGCATACAGCTAACTACTGCTTGATAAAGCAAACACAGGAGAAGCTATGATACTAATGGGATTATCACAATAGTTAGATGGAAGGAGAAACATATGCACATTTATATCCCTGTAATGATGAAACCCCAATACCTCACATACCAAGCACAAGAACACTGTAACTATGTTTTGAAACCCTGAGTGAGAAAGTTACAGCACAGTAAAGTGGCAGTATAGACAGGTTTTAAGTATCTTTGCCAGACCTGAGGAAGAGTTATGTAGCTAAAAATTTTTTCTCTTCATGAACAGGAATTAGTGTAATAAAAGATATTACCTCACCCGCATTGTCTCTCGAATATCTTGGGATCCCATGGCCAAAACACTGAAAATAGTAAAAAATAAAAACAAAAACTTTCTGTAAAGAACCCTATGATAGTGCACCTCCATATTTTTATGGAAATGTGTTTATGAATATGAATGTGCATAACTTAATATGCTTTTTGCAAAATGAGGCATGAGACCTGTCACTGAAGAACTTGCAACCCCCGAATGTGTATATTCTATTTATGTGCATGTATTATTCTTATAGGTGAAGTTAGAAATATGAATTGTAAGCCTGTTTATCAATCTAGGTCTTCTAATGAAGGCCATTAGTGGTACTCGAAGAACTTAATGGCCCAGAGCTCAAGGCAATGATCCGTGAATAGTCTTGTTTTTCCTGTAAACCTGGATTGCTGATGTGGAATTCATCTTCAATTTTGTATTTTTCCACAGGCATGGAGAAAATTGAACAAAAACTTCCTGCCCTAGGGAAATTCTATATAAGGAATAGGAAGCAAACAATGATGCTCTTTAGCTGGCTTTACAGACTGCCTCCCCAGCTTAAGAGGTACACAAAAACACCTAGAAACTAAAAAACTATAAGGACAGTAGTGGAGAGGAGCTGTTAGACCTAGGTCAGAAAAGAGATCAGCTCTGGCCTGAGAAGAACTATATCTGTAATAAGAACTAGGGTGAGAAATTATAATTTGTAACAACTTCTCTTGATGTATTAGACTTAGCTGGTGTGTATTTTATTTTAGCTTAGTAACTTACTTTGATTTGTCTGTTATCACTTGCAACCACTTAAATCCTACTTTTTATACTGAATAAAATCACTTTTGTATTATCAATCCCAGTGTAAATAAATGCCTAGGGGCATCAACAACTGTGAATAACTCTCTTTCACTGATTAAAGAGGATGAACATCTTATGAGCTCACTCTATATAAACTTTATGCACAGTGGGATGGATTTATTTGAGGTTTTGGTCCCACTGGGGTTGTGCACCTAGATGCTGTGTCAAGTCCCTGTGACTGAGCCTTCCCAGAGCTGAGCTGTTCTCAGTGTCTGTGTTGCTCTGCATGGGGGCTTTAACTCCAAATCTGTGCCTTTGTTGGGGGATACGGAGCTTCTGACTCAGTAGAACAGTGTTGTGGGGCACCCAAGAAAGCACAGAGGCAGGATCAGTGGATGATCAGCCCATCAGGTGACAGTCTCAAGAGAATCACTGTGACCAAACCCGTCACCAACCCATCTTTCTACACTCTGAGATATCCCCTTTCAAGAAGGCAGGAGAAAGCTCCTGAGCCACCAGCTGGGAAAATCAAGGCAGATTCTTTTGAATAATATTGGCAGAGAGAGGCGCAGCAACAGGCCCAGGTATAGACATGGAAACACAGTGCTCTCTGCACAATGGCATAACAACAAAGAGCTAGATGGAAAATGGGATGAAGGGCCCTGAAAATTTGATGAAAATGAAATTTCAAAAAAGAAACACTCATTTTAGTTTTTAAAAAAAAAAAAAAAGAACAGATGATTTTTTTGGCTGAAAACTCATCAAAAACCCAAACACTTATCTTCAGAAATGCTGGAATACAAATTAACTTTACTGTGTTGGCTCCACGTTTCTCTCTAGGACAGTGTTTCTGAAACTTTTTAAGACCGAGGAACACCAAACAATAATTTTTTTTATGAGGAACACTAAAGATTTTTTGAGCAAAAAAAAAGGATGGGGGGGGGGGAAAAAGGATCAGGGGGAAAGTTATTGAGCAAAAAAAACCAAACCAAAACAAAAAAGATCTCCTGCCCCTTTAAGGGTGGCCATTTTGAATTCTGTTGTTCTCCGAGGCACACCTCCAACTGCTGTTTAAGAAACACTGCTCTAGGAGGTGGACTTTCTGACCAGACATCTCCCATGATACACCATGGATGATACACTATGCTCTTCTCTTTTGCTAAGCTGCTGCAATGCATCATGGGGAGATATAATCTGACTGGGGGATCTGGTCCATTGAGAGAAATGGGGGCATGAAACTCCTATACTACAATACCCATGAAACTCAGTGACAGATTTTCCCAAAATAATTTTTTGCATTTTTTGGTAATTTTTGTTTGTTTGTTTTCAATTATACACTTTTCAGTTTCTATGAAAAACTCAACATTTTTTTAGGCAGAAGACTCTTCTCCTGAGGAATTTTGTTTAATAGGAAAACAGACTTGCTGAAAAGTTTTGAAACCAAACCTGTTGTGAGCTTCCCCAATGCTCCACAAGCACACCAGCTTTGGGAGCAGTTACCTCTCACATACCACCCGGGCAGGGAACTATCAAATGTCACAATCTTGTTCCTTCATGCTATGCAATGAGTGTGTCACATTTCCTATTTATTGGCTCATATCTTCACAAATGGCATCATGCAAAGGTTAAAGAAGAGACGCCAGCCATCTTTGGCATGGAATCACCTTGAATACATTGTCATATAATCCAGTCCTGGTTCCCTCTTGCCAACTATTCTATGCACATTTACCTACAATTTTTTTATTGTTGTCTCTCTTTTGTTTCCCTTTATAATACATATTTGTGGCTTGATGTTTGAGAGAGTCACAAAACTGTCAGTTGTCTGTGGGTGGAACCCTGGCAGCTTATTTTTTTCTCTCCTTTTTATGCTGTAGGTCTCAAAATAAACATTGAAAATGTGTGTTTTTAAATGCTTCTCCTTTTATCATCTACTTTACTTACTAGCACACTCAGACATCTAAACATTGATTGATTGTATAGGATAAGAACAATGAATGTATACGGAGCTAAATAAAGAGCAAGCTACCCATGCTACATGAGATTCTTCAATTAAGGAAAAGGGAGGTACCTTACCAAGATCTACCAGGCTACATCTACACTGCAGGCTTTTTCTGCAAGAATGCCTGTTCTTGTGCAAAAACTTGCGGAGTGTCTACACTGTACACATGTTCTTGCTCAAGTAAATTTACAGTAAAGCATCAGAAAAGAGGACTTCTTGTGCAAGAGTTATTCCTCTCCCCACGAGGAATAAGCCCTCTTGTGCAAGAGCTCTTGCTCAAGAAGGCAGTGTGGACGGGCAACAGGGGTTTCTTGCGCAAGAAACCCCTTGGCTAAAATGGCCATCAGAGCTTTCTTGTGGAAGAGAGTGTCCACACTGCCATGGATGCTCTTGCGCAAAAGCACATGGCAGTGTGGACGTGCTCTTGCACAAGAACTTTTACGCAAGAACTCTTGCGCAAAACAGATCTTGCAAAAAAATCCTGCAGTGTAGACGTAGCCCCAGTGTTTAGTGCAATGTGTCAGTGGTGTAGTCAGGATGGGACAGAGGGACTTTGGAACGGTGGGCAGTGATGGTGGGTAGGAGTGATAAGGCTGCCTTTCTCCTCCTTCAGCTGATTTTGGGGGAGGGAAGAGGGATAGAATCTCTGGCTAACAGCCCCCCAAATTGTGCCCTGCATGCTCCCATTCATTCTCCTCCCCAGGCACTTGGGGCTTGCCCCACTACTCCTGCTGACCTGGTGCGGCAGCAAGAGAGAATGGTCAGAATCTTTCCCTGCCTCCCTTCCAAGAGCTCCTGCTGTGGCTTGTAAGCCCCAAACTCTGCTCCCTGGTAGGAGCGCTGGATGAGCCGACTGAGATGGGACAAGCCACGCTGTAATAGAGCCAGGGATGGTGTGGGGCGTGTGGGTCTGGATGCTCACCCATGGCGATGCCCCTCCAATGTATTATGATTTTTCAGCTCCAGTGCTGTCTGTTGTGGCATTTATCTGTTACTACTAAACAAATAAAAGCCATAGAAAACCCAAAACAAACAAAATCAGCTTCTATTGCAAATCATTCCAGTTCACATACTATGCCCTTTAGACTAGTTTCATGGTTTATTTAATATTTTCTATTTTGTAAATATCAGCGCATCTTGTTTAACACTTTCCTAGTGTGTTCTATCTTTTTCTCCGACCATTTGATCTATTTGCCTCTCTAGATTGTCAGTTCTTTGGAGTAGGAACCATGCCTTTTTCTGTGGCTATATCTAGACTGCAGGCTTCTTTTGGAAGAAGCTTTTCCGGAAGAGATCTTCGGAAAAAACTTCTTCTGAAAGAGAACATCCACACTGCCAAAGCGCTTCGAAAAAGAAATCTGCTTTTTCAAAAGATAGCGTCCACACTGAATGGATGTTATCTCGCATTTCAGCTGTGATTACAAAAATGGATGGAGTGGCCACCACGGCCTGTGCTTTTTCTTCTTTCCTCTTCTTCTGAAAGAACTCCCTCTTCCCCATCCACACACACCTTTTTCCGAAAGAGCTCCAATGCCAGAAAAACCCCTCTGTTCTTTCGATTTTCTTTCGAAAGAACATGATTGCAGTGTGGAAGTAAGTGAAGCCTGACATAGCCCGAATGTGTATACTATAACTAGCACATTGTGGACATTATGAGAAACTAAATCTCATAGGAAGATGCAAGTGTGCACAGGGCTCTTTTTTTTTTTTTTTAAACGTCACACGCATGTTAGGAAATGCCAGAATTAAGGTTCTGTGTGCAACTATAAGAAAACCTTTGTGCATATGTATTATGATACAGTCTTAACAGGGGTGAAAATAATTTTAAGATTTTACCAGTCTGGGCCATGCTCTGGGCCCCCCAATTGGGACAGGACCTCATGTGGAAGGGGTGTGGGTGGAGTCCAACCTCCCCCATCCAGCCCTTCAGTGGTGCATGGCATGTGCCATCCAGTGCTCCAGCAGCAATTTAAAGGCCCTGGGGCAGCTGCCCCTTTTAACTCTGACCCCCCCACACACCAAGAACCTTACCTCTCTCCACTCCCAGCAGCATTGCCACAGCAGTGCTTTAACATCAGCTGTATACAGGCCTGTGACAACAGCCACTGCTTACCAGTATGCCATACCAGCTCACTTTCATCTCAGGTCTTTATGTGAATACAATATTTTTTTCCACAGGACCCCCAACCTCATTCAGTGCACAGGATCAACAGAACTCAATGAGCAGCTACAGAATATTTTGGTTTACCCTCCAATGTGTGGCTCAGACTTTATTTGCTGCATACTATTTGAGCCCTGCTTGGAAGACAGAACATTGATCTCCTCATGACTATGTATCTGAGTGCTCCACAAAAACTCTTCACAACATCCTGTGAGGTTCAGGCTATAATTATTCCCATTTTACAGACAGGGAGCTGAGAAGCAGAGATATTAAGGTCAAAAGTGTTCATTAATTTTCAGTGTCCAGTTTGAGACACTTAGGATCTGATAATTCACTATTCATGCTCCAAAACATGGGATTGCTAGGGCTTTCCAGCCTATCCCCATTCTATTTATCACCTTTCATTCACACCGGTCAGACCCCACAACCAATCAGCCCAGAATGCTAGCCTCCATCACCTAACCTGTTAGATTTTCAAACCAGAACCTTCATGCTTTCTTCCATGCTACTCCTCAGGGCTGGGAGGAGCAAAACAAAGTCACTGCCCTCCCAATTTTCTTTTGCCATGAAGCCTACAAAAAACTTGACAATGGTTGCTGATGTGTTGAGACCACTCCCTAGATTAAATGTATTGTGTTATTGTTTCCTTGTTCTTCCTCATCTGTCATCTCTTGTCTTCTATTTAGAAAGCAAGCTTTTTGGGGCAGGGTCTATCTTTGGTTCATGTTTCTACAGCATCTACCACGTGAGGGTCTTGATCCATGACTGAGGTTTGTAGGTTCTAGGATGATAATATTTTAAAGATAAAAAAACTAATGTAACACTTGTGAAATTTTATTTTATATGGGTAAAACAGTTTTCCCTCTCTGCTCATTTTTTTATATGACTGAACCATTTTTTGCTGAAACTTCCCAGAAAAATTGAGCCCAAAGCATGCACCTGGCACAATAATAATTTAACCCAAATTCTTACAGTTTAGCAAAGATATAAGATGTAACTTAAAGATGGAACAAAAAACAGGGTCTTATAATGGGCATCCTGGGGCAACCTTAACTATCAGCACCACCTATTTTAAGATAGTTTTCTGCTACCAGATATCGTCCAATGATTACTTTTTTAAAAAGTACATCACTACCAGCAAAACATTTCAAGTTCTGCAGCATCATATGTGGGTCATAACTCCAATTTCAAGGAGCAAGGGCAGCCATAAGCAGTCAAACCATGGCAACAGCAACGAGACCAATGGCTGGGAATCAGTGCAGGGCCCCAAGAAACAGATCTTTAGCGGCACTGAAATTCAAAAAGGGGATGGGTGCAAAAGTGCTTTTACAACACATTGGCACTGAACCAGCTAGCCCAAGCCCAAAGTATCAGTGAAGCATGAGAACTATTCAAACTAGAACTGCCTGCCACTAGTCCCAAGGAATCAGTGGTACACTATACCCTCCAATCACATACTTTTGATCTAGCCACCAAGGTTGTGGGGCGTATATAGGCTGCTACACCAGTAATGCAATGCAAAGAGACTACATCACAACACAGATCTAGATCAGTGTCTCTATGTTGATAGCCCTGGACTCTGCAGTGTTGATATCAATCGATTTAGAGAGTTGAATTCTTTTCTAGTTTGCCTAGGGAGGGGCATGCCTTAGTAGGAACCTGTGGACAATCTGTCTACCTATCTTAGGCATTTATATGTGCCATGACTGTGATTCTAAGCACTTCATAATTTTTAAAGTATTTATCCTCATCAGACCCTTGTGAGGTAGGAGTGCTCTTATCCCCCGTTTTACAGAAGGGGAACAGGAGCAAAGAGACACTAAGGGCTTATTTATACTTTCAGGTATCTCAGGTATGTCTACACTGCCTAGTTGCCAGCAAAGCTAATATAGACACCCAAAAGTCAACAAAACAAAAATCACTAGAGGGCGTTCACACTTGCTCCCTCTGTCAACAGACTGTGTCCAAATTACGGGCACCATCATCAACAATGTGACCAATGCATTGTTGGTATGTATCCCACACACTGGCTGGTTCCCACAGTGTGTATCCCACAGTGCAGTGTTGTGGAAAGGGGATCCTTGCACATCTTGGGATTACCCTTCAGTTCTCCCATGGCCTCGTCAGCTGCTGGGACTGGCATCATGAATAGTTCTGTGAGCTCTCCAAGCTGAGGAATGTCACAGTAGCATAGAGTCTGTCCCCTCCTCCTGCAGAAGCAGTTTGCTTGGTGCTGTGTTCTTAGTGCAGGACAGAACAGGAGCAGTCCAATGATTTGCTCTTTGTTTGTTCTCCAAACAGAGGAGCACACTCAGCTGTCAGACACTTCCCGGAGCTTTGAATGGAAAGGGGCACATGCCTCCAGGGCAGCAGAAATTAAAACACTGAGCAGAGCCATCAGGGCAGGCATTGTGGGATACTGGCCAAAGCTATTTCTGTCAACATAACAAACAGCTGAGTCTACATTGGCTCTTTGTCAACAATAAAGGGAGGTGAAAAGAGAAAAATCTCTCATAGGGATAGAAGTTTTTTGTCACTGAAACTGCACATTTTCCCCAGCAAAAGTGCTTTCACTGTTTTCTCGCCAAAAGGCAGGCTTTGATGACAAAACTTTGTAGTGTAGACAAAGCCTCAGAGCAGCTACTCCCATGGGTGACTCATGGTAGCACTCAAGAGGTGCACCATCCTTCTGTGCCCGCATCAAAATTGTAATCGCTAATCACAGTGCTTCCTTGTGCCCCCTCTTTGTCCCTCTGGGTGGCCCTCCCTGCAACCCCTCCCCCTGCAGGGGCCAGTTGCCGATGGCTACTCCTGAATAACTCCCTGTGTGGGCCCCTCTTATTCCAGAGTAAGAATTCCTGTTTAGCTTTACCCACAGACTATTCAAAAAGGCCAGAAATGTAGGCAAACCCCAAAAGAGTTCCCCGAGGTGACTCAGGTAATCTGTGGCAGAACAGAAGATTGAATCCCGGTTTCCCGAATCCTATAATAGTTCTCTAACCCTAGGGACATCCTGATACCACATTCCTACCCTGTATCTCTCCTCCCTCCCCAATAGGAATAATATGACTCTCGTTATCTCTCCCTTTAGAAGTCTATTTGCTTAAAAAGAAACAGAGTTAAGGTGTATGGCTAAAAACTGCTCCTTGCAATCACAGAAACTTAGTACAAAAGATAAAGTTTTAGTAACAAAGGAAATAAAGGGAATGAAAAAATAGTTTGTAGCTTCCATCAATAGCTACAAACAAGTATACCCTTCACAGCCATGTAATTTTTTTTTTTACTTGAATAACGTATTTGAGTATTAATGCCAATGGCTTCAGCTTAAATTAGGGTGTCAATTTTAAGACACTGGCATTAGCTGGGATTCAAACATCATTGTTTTATGCAAACTACAAAGGAAGGGACTGCAATTATTCTACTCCCTGCAATTATTTCAACCTGCCTAGGAGCTTACTTTAAACAAAACTGTATAACCCAAGCTGCATCCACCTCATTTATTATGAGAGCCCTTTTAATTTTTAATGGCCACCATGACTTAATTCTGAGCCTTAGCATCAGGGAGGTTGCAGGTGAAGGCCAGCTGGGGACAGGGATACATTGTTTTACTATTAGCATGGGAAAAGCCTAACAAACCCTGGCCCCCAGCCTTTAGGGATGTACCACTTGGGATTCAGTAACAGCAGTTATCGCTTTCTCTGCACATGATTCAACATTAGTGAGAAATGAGCTCCATTCAGACTCGCTATCATTGCATGATAACATAGTGTCATCAGCTCTAGCTATCATCTAAAGCTAGAGGTGAAGTAAAATGGTCTAAGATAAAGTATAACCATTACTAAGGGCTGGTCTATGCAAAGGGGGTGAGAAAGAGACTCTTAATACTGCGACAAGCTATAGTTTTGCTGTCATTATTTTCAATTCCCTTTGGACATGCATACACATGCACAAAAAGCTTAGAGATTGACCTAGACAAATAGCAATGCCAGCCAATCCCAGGGCTGATACATTTGCTTATGGTGAATTACAGAAAATGGTTGTTTTCGGGATGTGCATTTGAAAATAATCAATCTTGTGTCAAATATGACTGCAGCAAGTGCATGTTGTAGGTTCAATCAATGGCATACACCTCTTCGAGCTCAAAAACAACCTAAGGGAGAATCAGTTCAAGAGGCAAGGATATTCCTCTAAACTAAAACTGGGTAGTGACTCTGATATGGTCTAAACAGAGGTTTATTTTACATTTCTGTACAGTAAGACCACTATCGAGCTGTGGGTAAGAAGATGCTGTGTGTAGAAGTACCTGGATTACAGGACATACATGCAATCTCTATAGTTTTTGCAAATCTCTTTCCCAGGAGACCTCCGCTCAGATGCAGTATCTGAGTTACACTGAAATTCCTTCTTCTTTATCTAATTTTCTAGCTCCGTCCACTAGGCACAAGGAGAGCAAACAACTTGCATAAGGTCACGCAGTCAGTGGTGCTGCCAAGATCTGTATCCCAGATCCTCCTCATTCCTTGTCTTTTGCTCTAATCAGTTGGGCACAAAATTCCAAGGGTTTTTGTTTTTAATTTTCCTTTCTCTGACTGGCAAGACCCGTTTAATAAATTATGAAAATTATCGACTCTAAGGGCTAAATCATGCAAACCCTGTGACTGAGCAACTCTCCCTGAAGTCAAGCCATTTCATATGTGGAAGGCATGTGGAAGCAAACACAGAGGCTAGATTCTCCACTCACTTGCACCTTGTTTTGTCATTCACACACCCACATACACGATCAGAACAGTAGTATTGCACATCCAATTTCCCCCGTGTAAATCTGCCATATACAGGGGCGGCCCGTCGCCTAGAGCGCCGCCTTCAACGGGGTGCCCAGGGCGCCCAACAATGACGTCAAGCCATTGAGGGCTGTGCAGGCGGGGGTGCCAATCGCGCATTCCGCCTGGGGCGCCAGCTGCCGCAGCCCGCCTTGGGCCGCCCCAGCCATATATATGAGAGAGTTTGTCTCCCTGTGAATGTGTCTGTCTGTTCAAGAACTCCTCTTAAACTGTAAGAGCTAGGACCACCAAATTTGGTATACAGCTTCCTCTTATCGTAACTTAAAGCAAATAGTTTAATGGTTTGGTTTGACAGAAGAATGAGATGTGCCTGGAATGGGATTGCTTCTCCTAAAACCACACAGAAAAGAGACAGAGTCTCCAAGCAGGTGACTCCGCACCATCTGGGATTGCCCCAACCTTGAGCATCCCATCCCTCATGCACCGACTCATATGGGAACATTGCTGGCTGTTCCCCCTCATCAGAGAGCAAGGGAAAAGTGCACAGTTTGCTGCATTCCTCATTCTGGCTGGGAGCGCAGGGGGCAGACTAATCTGGACCTACCCCAGCTGGGGAACGTGTACCCATCCCCTGGCTGTGCCCGTTAGAGCTGCAGGAGCCATGGCGAGGTGCTTCTCACCTGGCCCCGGATTGCTGCAGTGAGATAGATTTGGGGTAATCCTCTCTCCCTGAGGCAGCCTGCATACTGAACCCCTCATCCCCAGCCCCACCCCATAGCAATGATTTAAATGAAGGCATGTACATTTCAATTTTCATTTTTGCAAAAAACAAAAATTGAGTTCAAGACCTGAGCAGCGCTGGGTAATTCTTCTACTGACTGTATAAAAGGCACAAGGCTTGGCAGGTTCAGGCCCTAATAAGTGCTTTCTTTTCTCAGATCTTCCTGCAACACAACAATTAAGTAGATAGTGTCTTAAGAGCTGCTCATGTACTAAAGGAAACAAAACCCAGCAGTAGGCGATTGATTCGTCCTTGAAGCAGGAACAGGCCTGCACTGCACCAAGAGAGGTAATGAACTGAAAGCATGACTAGAGGCAGAGCAGTCTTGTGATTAGTATTAGCTATTCATGTGTGAGGAAGACAATTCAAATACTAACAGAATGCCCAGCACTGCAGCCTTGCAGTCCACCTGCAAATACTGGTCAGCACTTATATACAATCTCCTGTGGCACCATTTTAACAATAACTGTGCTTTGCACTGAATGAAATCAAAGGGTCCAGTAGGAAACAACAATAATAATACTAATACAATGAATTAGATTGAAATAGGGCCTTTTAGCCCAAAGAATCCCCAAACACTGTACAAACTGAGTTAGATAATGTCTAGTTCTGCACTGATGAACACGGCCAATTTGTCACAATCACAGTCTGCTCTTTGCAAGGATATTTTTAATGGAACCCATGATTTCATTCAGGATTCTTGCATCAATGAGGTTGCAGATGAAGGCCAGCTGGGGACACGGAGGCATTTGGTAGTTTTAACATTAGCATGGAAAAGGTGAACCCATCTTAGCCCCAAGCCTTTGGGGATAAAACACTTGGGATTCGGTAGTGGAAGGGCGTTTTCATTTGTACAATTATTTTTTTTGTTTGTTTGAGACACCAGCTCAGCACAGACTCACTATCATCTGGGGTTGCCAGCTTTCTACTCACACAAAACCAAACACCCTTGCCCCACCTTCTGCCCTGCCCCTTCCCAGAGACCCCATCCCACTCACTCACCCTCACTCACTTTCACAGGGCTGGGGCAGGGAACTGGGGTATGAGAGGGAGTGAGGGCTCTAGGAGTAGGTGCCGGCTCTGGGGTGAGGACAAGGATAACAGGTTCAGGCTACAGGAGGGGACTCTAGGCTAGGGAAAAGAATTAACATACAGGAGGGGGTGCAGGCTCTGGCTGGGAGTGTGGGCTATAGGGTGGGATGAGGGGCTTTGGGTGCAGTAGGGGGATCAGAGCTGGGGCAGAGGTAGCAATGCAGGAGGGGGTGTGGGTTCTAGGAGGGGCTCCAAGTGGGGCAGTGCATTGAGGTGCAGGAGGGAGTGTGGCCTCTGGGAGGGAATTTCGGAGCAGGAAGGGGCTAAAGGGTTTGGCAGGATATTGGGGTGCAGAAGCTGCCAGGGCCCTTTTTGAATGGGAATTCTGATAAAAAAACGAGATTCCAGCCAACCCTCCTATCAACTTCAAGTAATTCAGGTGCAGTGCAAAGAGCTGTGCTGTGCAGATGTAACATCACTACGGATCACCAGCAGGGACTTTCTCAAAGCACAGCCCTTTACTTCTTACGCAAAAGGAATTCCATTTGCTGGTTGCTGTAGGAGGCGTTTACTAACTGTGTGTATCAGCTGCTTAGAGGGAGACACAATACATATAGCTGGTGTACTAAGCAAAGACTCCTGACCAGGCAAGACAAGGCTCTATGGGCAGAAGTGCATGTGTCCTCATTACACTCCTCCTTTCTTGGTTGTGTATTTCCCAGAGGTGAATAGAAAAATCCCTGCACGAGGCTACGCTGGTTAGTCTGAAAATGCAACAATTGTTTTGGCCCACACACGAGGACTGAACCAGGGACCTCCAGACCTGAAATCACAATATGCAAGGACATGAACTAAACAGCCAAACCTCTCTGACTGGGAGCCATGTGCATTGGCACAGCATGGGCAAGAGACTTGTAACTCACCCCTGAGCCACACAAATTTAGCACAGCATACCATGACTTGCACTTTGTCAAATATACTCCTCAACTCAGATGTGAGGCTTTTCCAGAGATCTAGCTTTGATGTCATGATTTACCTTCTTCCCTGCCTGAATACAAAGAACTGACAACCACATTCAACACCTCTGCGAGCTCCCCCAGGGGTCATACACTTCTACATAACCTCCATTAAGATATTGTGACTTCCTTGTAGCACATCATGGGAATACAGCCACCGTCACAATGCAACATGGCAGTCATTTTGCCTCAGCAACATCATACTCCATTTAATTAATGCATTATGAGGTTGTTCATTTTTGCTCTGTGTGAGGGGTACACCCACCTCTTAACATATGGTCTTTTGTCTGATAATTGTCACCTGCTCATACCTAGGATCTCTGAAAGAGCCTGTGGTTAATACTTCACTATATAAATGGAACAGGGGATAGAATGTAGGACAGCTGTAGCCCAGCTAAAATGCTCTTAATTGACCTTTTATTTGCTTCTTCAGGTGCCCATCTGCAGCACAGTGGTATATCATTTCAGTCGGTGAATCCTAGCCTCCTGATCACTGCAGTCTCTAGTGAGTTTTTCTGAGGTTTTCCTTCATTGGTATCCTACAATCTATTTGATTTCCCTTTTTTTTATTCATTCACAGACAAATTTCTCATATTAAATGCAAAAAAAAAAGCGTAGAAATATCATTTGGTAATCTAAGTAAAGAAAGCAGTGTGCAAAATATACCATTGCTTCCCCCTTTAGCCTTCTTTGTGACCCCTTATGAAAGGAGCACCTTCCCTCAGTTGAGATGTAGAGCACTGTATTTTCCTTCAAATCCTTCCTAAAGTCCAACTCAACAGCAACATTTACAAGTTAGCTGACTATTGGTTCACTTGAGGGTCATTTGGGAATTGCCTACCTCATTATTAGGTTTTATTTGTATTACATTAGTATCAAGAGTGCCCAACCAAGGTGGGACTCCCCGTATACTAGGCACTGTAGAGAGACAAAAAGAAACAGTCCCCTGCCCAAAGTTCTTTCCAGAAAGACATGGTGGCTGGGAAGTATTACTTAGATGTTTTTCTTTGAGGCAAGAATGGTCTCTTTGTTCTTTGTGTACAGCACCTAGAACTATGAGTTCGGCTTCTACATGCTACCATGATAGAAATAAATTCATTATTATCCTCATTTTACAAATGGGGAACTCAAATACACCGTAAGTCTCTCAGGCCTGGCCCACACTAGACCAGGCAGATCGGTTTAAGGTACTCAACTCCAGCTACGCAAAATGCAAAGCTGGAGTCAGCTTACCTTAACCGAGCTGCGCCAGTGTCCACACAGTGGGAGGCCAATAGGAGCACACGCTTTGGTCGGCTTCCCTTACTCCTCACAGAACTAGGAGTACCAGATGCTGGCAGGGGTTGCCCTCAGCACTCAATTTACAGGTCTACATTAGGCCCACTAAATTGAATGCTAGAAGATTGACCTCTGGAAGGTCGATCTTCTCACTAGTGTAGACACGCCCTCAGAGAGCCAGGAATTCAACCATCCTCCTTCTCTTGTATGTTTTCTCTCTTCCTGCACTTTTAGCATGGTGCTTTGTTTCTTAGATTGTCAACTCTTCAGAATAGGGAGTAAGACAGGGTACTGGTCTAAGTGGACCTTTCATCTGACCCCAGATGGCTGTTCTTAGGTTCTCTTTGCATGGATAGCGCTTTGCAGAAGATAAGCACTGGGAGAATAATACAAATGAAGAATAAGTGAAAAAAATCTCTCTTCATTGTATTTTAAAGGCTCCCACCTCTAAAAATTAGCTATATTGGTATTTATGACATTGCAAACATTTGCAACAGAGCTTTGAAGGCTTGTCATGTAATGCTAGAGGTGTGTGTGTATTCTGTGTTCTCACATTTACCAATACAAAGTTTATTGCACTGTGAATGTATTTGTGTTACACAGTGCATAAAATCTACAATGTAGTTGCTTCTTCATTACTTTGCAGCATCAAGGTAATGAATCCACTATGGCATTCATATTTGGAAGCCAAGTAATTGGCCATGTAAGTCTATGCTCATACATTAGAAGCTATTGAGTGTGAACTTCTTTACAATATTTTCACATTTAATCTTATGCCACATTTTCATTTATTTTTTTTTTAAAAAGTCTATAAAAATACATGTAAGAAATCATGTTCTGAATGGTTAATTTGAATAATCAAACAACCTAGTGTAACCTCCTCTTTCCTCCCCGGGTTACTTGCGAGCAGGTCACACTCACAGGTGTGCCCGGGCGCCTGATGGTTTTAACCCAAAAGGAGATCCTGAGCACCCCAGTGGTGATGGTGTTTACTTGCGGAAAGCCCTATCCACCCCCTTGCTGCAGTCCCTTGCTCGTAATGAATGTAAAATGGCGGTGCCTCCACCTGGCTGGCCTTGTACACACTCACTGGTGTGCCTTGAGAGCCTCCAGGAATATACTCATTCCAGCTATAATCTGGAATCTAATTCCAGAACAACAACTACAGATCATATACATCTAATAGACTACAATAAAATAAACAATCTTTACTTAACTTAAATAAACAGGGTTTAACAGATTAACATTGAATAGCATTAACAAAGTGCACACAATAATTGGGACTTATATTTCTAACATTTGTGCTGACAATATTGATCCCACCCCAGAGTGTGCACACCCCTGGACTCGCAGTCCCAGACTCTTGCTTGCGTGGGCGCGCTTGAAGAACTGCAGCTGTTGTGGAGATTCAGTCCAAGCTAGGCAGCAGCTCTGTCCCAGGCAGCACTTTCCCAACAAGGCCCAATTACTTACTGCCTCATGCTGTGCTTATCAGAAGCAGCCTGCTAGATTCCAGTTCCATAGGCATCTAGTCCCAGTCTGTAGCTGCAACCAAACAGCCCCTGGACTGGATCAAACTGCTCCACAGCAGCCTGGCTCCCCTTCTATTCCAAACTCCAAGGGCAAAGTCCCAGACTGCTAGGCCTCTCTTAGCAAAAGAGGGTTACATGCACATGGAGAGGGAGAGATCTTCCACACCAGAGTCCTTCCTTCCTGTTTTTCCCAAGGGCTCATGGGAATTGTAGTCTGGATTGCAGCACACAGGGTCTTTTCAGAATAAAACAGAGGCCCCTTTAGTAAGGGGACTACACTAGTATTCCTCTCTCACAAAATACGTTAAAGGACAACATGGACACATGGTGAGAAATACAATATTTGCCCTTGAAAAAACCCTGACCTTGCATCAATTCTGTAGTGTAATTTGAAGATACAGTTAAAATGCAATACAAAATAATCTCCCTGATTAACTTACAGTATAATCAGAGTGCAGACTTGCATGGCCATATAATGGGCTGCCAACGAATAATAGAGCTATTATTATGATAATACTCTCTGATAAAGGAACATTTTTTATACGCTACATAATACCTTTAGACCCTGACCCAGCATCTGGAGCCACTACCCCTACATCTTCTCAGCACAGTGGAAGGAGGTTATGGAGAGCAACAGTGAGAAAAGAGAGTCCAGAGGTTAGAGCACGAGCCCAGGACTTTAGAGACTCAGACTCAATATCTGTCCCCATCACAGAATTCCTTTGTAACCTTGGGAAAGGAAGAGTCGTCCAGATCTCCAGCTGGGAAAAGGAAGGGGTAGCACATGACTACCTCAAAGGAGTGTTGGGAGGCCAAATACATCAAGGACTGCAAGGTACTTGGTAGTAATGCAGATAAGTTATTGGACTCGGTACAGGAGTAACCGATGAAATTCAGTAGCCTGTAATATGAAGAGGTCCAACTAGATAATCTAATAGTTTCCTCTGGCTCTAGCCTCCATGAATACTGTGGCAATACAAACACTTTTGGTAGATATTCCATGACTTTCCACATTCTGAAATAGGGAAATTCTAGATTATAACTAACAAAAATACAGTACTCTGGTTCATCATCCTGGAAGTGCGTTTGATTGTGTTTTCACACACACCACTTGTCTAGACATGGAAGCTATGCTGGTTTAACTTGAACCACCTTCATTAAACCACTGCCACTTTTGTACATGGACTCTCTTATACTGGTTTAAGAAGTTATATCCATTTTGCATGTACCTGCAAATGTACAAATGCACGATAAATTGATATGACAAGCGGAAGACAATATGAGCCTTTACACACAAAAGCTGCACTAGTTTAAGCTCATCAATTTAAAAATCACACCTTTAGTTAGGTTGGTACAACTTTGTGTATGGATTAGCCCATACATAAGACACACATTTTGTTAACTGACAGTGGCTCTGCCTCTGTCCACTGATGTAGATTAAAGAAGTCTTTCCCTAAATTATAACCCAAATTCCCCATGGCACAACTGTGGTATCCTACTTTCTCATTACAAAGGATGCCTTACTACTTGAAATGAATACTTATGATTAGAACATGAAAGGAATAATTTATAACATGAAGGTAACAGTATCGCTATTTTACGGGAATGTGCAAATATAGAGTTTCAAGAAACCAAGTAATATTCGCAGAAGTGTAGCTTATGTTCTTAAAAAGTCATTGATGATATCACTGGCATTCTAAATTATTATATGATTGGCAAACAAAATATTATCGAGGGTAGGGAAATAGTTTTGAAATGGAATAAGAATCTTATCCAAAATATGATTACCTGTAGTGACAAACTAAAGGCAACATTAAAAACTCCCACTGACAGAAGGCATAAAATGGGGCTTTTATGATTTAAATGAAGGACACTACAAACAACTCTTTGATAGTGTCACGCAGGGCTATTGTTCTGCTGGAGTCAGACTTGATTAGGATGCACGTTCCCTATTTTATGAACACCTGTGTCTAAAGCCCAGGAATAATTAGCTTAGCCATACCATTTCACTCCAATAATGGTGTAATTTGCCATGCCATTCAGACCCAGGACAGCTGGTGCTATTGAAAATCACCTCAGGATTAGGCCTTAACTCTCAAGCCTGACTCTTTGGGGGCTTCTTGAATATCCATGGTAACATACTTAGGCTGCAAATTATCACCTCTAATAATAACTGGTAAAGTCTATTTTATTTTATTCTAGTTATTTCAGTAGTAAAAGATAATACATGACAATGGAATAGAAGTTTGCAAGTTGAAGAGTTGAAGAATATTATTACCCCTTGTCTAGGAAAGAATAAGCATGTACAGACAGAAGGTCTTTGTCATTCCTTATTTTTCAATATTTTTCTTTTAAAATCATACCTGTTTAGTTGCCTTTGACTTGTGGGGGCAAAAGAACCACCATTCCATCTGGATGTAGGGGGGAAATTACATTAACCACAGGACTGGTCAGTGCTAATTGATGCAGTTGCCTACAGCTCCACAGTAATAGGAAGGTGGGTAATTTTATGAAAGGCTCCTCAGCCGCAAGGAGCTGTGAAAATGCATTCCCCACCCTCCACTGAATCCATGCTGCAGAGGAACTGTGGAGAGGTGGGCACAAAGGTGGCAAAAATATTTAACTCTCCTCACACTCTTTATGCGGCTCCTGAAAACTTCACTGGTCACTTCAACACGATTATGCTCTAATAAAAGAGACAGCCAAGCAGCGAAAACTATGAAAGGCAAAACCCAGCTCCATGGAACGCTCCCAGCCCAGCAGAGATGAATTGCTGAAATTCCACTGTGCTGCAGAAGCAGGATGCAAGAAACTTGCCTCGGTAAAATGCATCCCAACTTCTTTCCTACCACTATGAGGGATTTATCCATTGCTGGGGGTGTGCCAGTGTGTAGATTAATTAAAATGCTTCCTTCCCCCTTAGCTTTGGAGGTGGAAAAACAGAGAGAGAAATCTGTCCTCAACAAGCTCTTCTTTTCCTCCCGACTGAGATTTGGGAGAGAATGAGCATCTAGACGGTCCGTTTGGGCTACAGCAATCCATTGTGCCTACTTACTTCCTTGGCTGACTGATACTTAGTGCCTCACCTGATGTGAACAATTTATGTACAATTTAAAACATCCTGATTTCCATAGAGTGCTAAAAAGCCCTGCATGCTGTGATTTGGCCCCCAGAGAGAGGGCAATGTAAAGCCTAAACCAGCAGGAAGCCATCACTGCTGATGGGGAAGTACCCAGGCAGAATACAGAAAAGCATTTCCAACTACATAGCCAAGGAGCTTCTGGGGGACACAGCTGAAGAGGCAGTTTTCTGCTTGCTAATACTCTTTGCACAGTGCTTGAAACTTGTAAGGAACGGTGCAGTTTGGCACTGCTCCTTAACAGTTCTGTATCTTCTTCTAGAGGTACTTTTAAAAAGAAAGTATATTTATAGAATAATTAATATTGATAGGAACACTGGTTACCTGATCACACTTGAAATACTCATCCAAGGGTAGAGGATGCAAGTCATAGTTTTTATTTGTCATGAAGTATTAGGGCCAGATCCTAGAAAGTGCTGAAGATCTTCAACACTGAGGGTACGTCTACACAGCAACGCTATTTCGAAATAACTAGTGCTATTCTGAAATAACTTAGTCTGTGTCTACACAGCAGGCAGTTATTTTGAAATAATGTCAAAATACTGTCAAGCTGGAGGACTCCTTACTCTGACTCCCGTAACCCACATTGTACAAGGAATAAGGGAAGTCAGAGGAAAAGTGCTCTATTTCGAAATAAGTGCTGTGTAGATGCTCCCTATTTCGAAATAACATGCACAATTGACATAACTCGAAATAAGCTATGCAAATTGAGCTAAGCCCTGCAGTGTAGATGCACCCTGAGTGACTTCATTTAGAAGTGGAAAGCCCTTGCCATGTGGCAGGATCAGGTCCTTAAATCACCACACACTGCTTATATGGCAGCATGAGAAATTTGGACACCATTTTCTACAGTTTTCTAATTTACGGAATACGAGGAGTGTGCTACACCTTGGTCAAAAGGTGAGGGGGGAAAAAAAGACATGGAAAATATATTTAAAAAGATGTTTTATTTAAAATGAACAGATTTACCCAGTGTTGATTGGGTCCTTAACTCAACTGATTTTTTAAATGATTATATTTTCAAAAATGCAGTATTATTTTTATGAAGTTAATTTGTATGTCAGATTTCTTTTTTAAAAAGGGATTGTTAAAATTTGTCCATTTAATTTTTTTGGAAATTTTTTTTAAAATGGGAATTCCATCAAGTGTATTTTTTTCTTCATCCATTTAAACTCTTATCATTCACGATGATTTAACAAAAAAGGGCTATAGTCAATTTGGTTTCCATTAACATTATCTTCTAGTTGTCAAACCTTAAGCATAGATTTAGCTGTGCCAAAACTCAGCACTACTCCAAATTTCTCCATTGAATATCTTTTCTACAAGGTTTATTTAGAAGCAATCGTATTCCTGGGTCATCCTATTTTTCTGGTTCATCTTGGTGATTCAGTCTCATTCAATATTTGCTCAGTTATACCAGTTTTGAGGACTGTACTTGATTTGGTGACCGTCTCTTTTCTGTTTTGTTTTATGAGAAGCAATCCCATTCCAAGCACATCCTATTTTCTTGGCACAACCAAGCCTTTGCCTTGCTGTAAGTTATGATAAAAGGAAACTGTGTGCCGAATTTGGTGGTCCTAGCTTATATCATTTAGGAAGAGTTCTTGATCAAACAGACAAACTTTTTAAAATTCATAGTAGATGTTTTCTGAGCCAGATGCTCAACAATCACCAAGATATGCTTGGCAAAGGTGAGCAGAGATAAATGTTGAAAAGGCAGCTTTAAGATATCTTTGTAGCCAGCTCTTCCTTGGGTTGCTCTAAATTAGGTCTTGTGGTCTATGGCCCTGACTGGTGTTTCAAGTTGGTGGGGATTGCCAGCTTTCAGAGGCTATCCAGCCAGATTCTTTTCACCTTGAATATACCTGGTGCTGGAGGGCAAGTGAAGGAGAAGAGCAATGAACTGTATCTGCACCATTTGAAGATCCACCAGTTCTGTGGCATATGGGGCTGCTTTGTGCAGAATGGGGCAGAGGATTAGGTCCAAGCTTTTCAGCCTCTGTGCCAGTAATATATGGAATAGTGGGAACTGGTGAATGTTGAATGTCTACTCCCATGTGAACTCTTTCTCCAAAAATTTGTCTCACTGTTGCAAAGTTATTTGAAACATAAACATTCTTTTTTCTTGCCTCTCCTTAAAGTCTGCAGAAAAAGTCCTTAAGATGCATACAGAGCATTTCTTACATCAAGCCCTATTTTCCTACCATTTGACCCTTGCATGTGACCCATTTCCATTTAAGTTGCAGAATTCATACAGTTTATTATTACTGTTGACATTTGAGTTGCACAAGGAGGCTCCAGATAAAAATCAGGATCCTATGACAAGTTATGTTACTCACTACCGGACAGTGCTACCTCCTAAAGTTTCTGGTGATTAGTTCTGTCAATCCAACACATCTCCAAGCAGTAACACCCTGTCAGTTTCTCCAGGAACTGCAGCATCCTCTTCATGACTTCATCTTCTGGCTAGGCTACTATTGTGGTTTCCCCTTCTGGGATTCCAGGAGTGGGGTAAAGAGTATATCAGGCAGTTGTCTGCTTCACGGCCTCATAATGACATTCCCACAATAGCCAGCAGGGGAACCTGCATCCAGCATGTACTAAGGGGCACTTTCCACGGCAACTTTTAAAGTCCATTCTCTACACTTTGCTGTCTTTCTCTGAGCTGTTGGCCTGCCACTCCTCTGGGTTTTCCAGTCTCTTCTCTCTCTTCTCCCAGGGAGTAGCCTGAGGCAGCTCATCTCTACAGCCTCTAAACAATCCTCCCTCTTCCCATTTTCCTGTCTTTTATAAATGATGCAGTCCTCTCTTGCAAGTGAGCTTCTCTCTAATCACCTTCCTCTAGCCCAAAGCTTCCTGCTCCTTTGCAGCTTTATTAGCTGATTGGATCCACCTGGTCTAATCCAGCTCTTGCAGGGTCCATGTGAGAAGCATACCCCCACACAGGTTCCAAACTCAGAACATGAGACTTACACACATATAAGGCAACGGTCCTGCCCCTAAGAATTTTACTAAGTAACTAGACTAGACAGATGAAGTGTGGCTATCCCTAGTGTAAGATAGGGGACTAAAGAACAGAGAAATTAAGTGACTTGTCCAAGTTCCTACAGGCAGTCTTTGGCAGACCCAGGAATTGGTCCAGATCTTCTGGATTGCAATCTACTATATTAACTGCAAGTGTGTGTCCTTTCCTTTCCTGAATGGTTGGAATGCATGTTGCTCTGTAACTTTTCATGGACCAGTATGCCATGGTTCCTTGGCTTGTGATCAAATGCTCATCCAAAACCATCTGGGACAGTAGGAGAATTGTGTAATTCTGAAAGGTGATGGACAGTGATGGGAAAGTGTAGAAGAGGTAGCACAAAAGGGAAAGTCACACCTTGATCATGAACGCAAAATGTAGAGATTAACACATAAGTGGGGTGCATAAATTCCTGCAACAGCCAGTTTCAGATTTAGAGTTAGTGGGGCCCTGTGCTTAGCTTCATTTTGGGGGCCCCCCAGAGACCCAGCCAAGAAAAAGAACATTCACAATTCCTGCCCCTTCCATTTTCATTCTTTTTTCTTCTACCTCCTCCTATATTATAAGTAATAAGAAGTAAATGAAAATAAAGTGAGGTACCTTGATTCTTTTTGTAGTCTAACTTTTTTTTCCACAGACCACTTGAAAATTGCTGAGGGTCTCGGTGGACCACTTAATGATCTTTCCAAGTATCATTTGTACCATTAGCTAACTATTCTAAAGTGCTTTGAATAAGAGTACATTATAAAAAAAAAAATATTTCCTCAGTTCACCTGAATGGAGTTCCTGGAGCACAGTTTGAGAACTTCTGGTCTAGATGAAAGCTTGTATTTGCATTAAGGTAATGTGAAGAATGTGTAAAAGTAAAATGTATAGATGATGCATGAACAGAAAAATAAAAGTTTACTTCCTTTGAAGAAACGTATTTAATCTGAAAAAAATATTTATTCAGATAGCTTTCTTTCTACACCGTTTCTTTACAAAATCGTCAATTAAGTCATCATAAGTAATATTTTGTAAAGAGGCACTTTCAGTTGTCAATACTGCTGAATTTGTCAAATGTTCCTGACTCATCATATTTCACAAATAATTGTTAACTCATTTCAATATAGAAAAAGAATATTCACCAGAAGCATTTGCGACAGGTATTGTAGAAATCATTCTGAAAATATTTTTAACATTTGGAAAGGCTGCCTACAAATTGTCATGTACAAGTCTATACAAATCAACTGATGATCTCGAAGCACAGACTTAATCATTTTTGATACAATGAATGAAATGTTTCACTTCATCTTCAAAAAGATTTGTGTCTCTGTCCTCTTGATAGAATTCACTTAATTTTTACTGTAGTGGCTTTTAGCATCTTCATCTATACTTCTATCAAAAAACATGCAAAATAAATCAAGTTTTCTTTAGAGATTCACCTCTACTCACCTCAACATTACAGGGGCGGAGCATGAAACAGAGGGCGGGGGAAGGAGGGGCATTGACAGGGATGCCGAGGGATGGCAGGAGGATTTAAACGTGGGGGAGAGGCGTCAAGGGAGGATGGTAACAAGCACTGAGGAGGGAGGAGAAAGAAAGGACCCCACACCGGATGCTATTGGCATCCTCCAGTGGTAGGGGGAACTGAGGACACTATGCCTGCAAGCAGGCGGAGAGGGGGGAAGAAGTAGCCCAGGGCAGGGCGACAGATATACGCCCATGGGTTGGCGTGTTGCGGCGGAAAGCCCCGCCAGTCGGACAGGACTACAGTCAAGTCCTTGTCCTGAGGGCCCTGGGCTAGGGCCCATGAGTGAGGGCGGGCCCAGGCCCTCCTCTCGCCACAATACCCAAGGAGGGTCATCTAGAGACTGGGCAATAAATCGTCACTACCGGTCTTAAGGCAAGATCTGACTATTGTTAATTAAATTGAAGACTGGCAATAAGACTTGAGGCACGCGGACTTAGGGTGAGGTGGAGGGACCGTAGAACTGCATTAATAAGGGGTCAATAAACAGACTGGGGTCACACCCGGTCACACTCCCTCACAAGATGTGGCTTCAGCATTGCAGATCAAATTTAAGGAATGGCTGGAACATGGTATGAATAAAGCAGAGGGATTTGCATTGTTTGGTCTTGCCTGTAGACCTGAATATTTTCCCACCATATTTGCGACGTTATCAGAGCTCTGCCCATGACAATTTTTGATGTCCAAACCTAAATTTGCAATGATTTCCAAAAGCATTGTTTCACGAGGCTTACAGGAGCGGTCTACAAAGGCTTCCCTTGTCGACCGTGCCGCGTTTAGACTGCCACGCTGTGCCGGATCAGCTGATTGTCAGCACAGCGCGGTGGCCATTTTTATTTTAATGAAGCAGGGATTATTTAAATCCCCGCTTCATTGACTATGTCGAGTAAACTACTTTACATGGCTCCGTCGATGGAGCCATGTAGTCTAGACACACCCTAAGATGTGTAGGATTTTAGTGGGACAAAACAAAGAAATCGCCCTTCAACTTCACCATTGCTGGTCACATGTCTTAAAAATCACGTTAATTGGTCTACATGACTCACATGTGGTGTTGAATTGACTATTATGGAATAGTCCTTGGCACCCTTTACTTCATCAGTGAATTAGTTTTTGAGAAGCTCTGCCATTATAGTAATGAATTCATTGTAGGTTTGTGGTGTTAAAACATTGGTCTTCCCTGAGCCACAATACTGATAATTTGTCAAATGTTCATTGAGAAAATCACTAAGATATTCAAGGCCAGTTAAAAAATTACCTTTTCTATTTGACGCTGATGACTCATCATGTTCTCTTAGAGGTAGTCCCAAAGAAGACAGCAGTTTCACTGTGGCAACAACATATCTCAGAATGTCCTTATTGGAGGAAAGTGCTTTCTCGAACTGAGCCGATAATGCAGAATCAATTCTTCCAGATAATTTACATCTTTGAACAAACTTACACATAGCATTAATATGAGCTTTGGAGGTTTCAAGATCAGCAATATCTCCAAATAGAGTGCTCATCAACAAATGTTTGTTTTCTTTTATTATGGTTGGGGACTAATTCGCAAATAAAACAATAGACTGCCTTGGTGGTTTCTGAAAAAAAATCAACCAATTTCTCATTTCTGTGGTCCCATTTTTCTTCATACTCAGAAAATGGGACTCATGAAGACCTCTAAATTGCTTTCATCCTCCAACCTCATACTCCTTTCTCAAATTTTCCATATTACCTATGTTTTTCGAGATATTTACTAAGAAATATTCTATCATAGCCAAAGAAATAGATTTTGGCCATAACGCAATGTCTTCACGGTAGGTTTCTTCCCTTATTTCAACAAAATTACCAATATTTTGTAGTTCTATTGCCGCTTCACAGTCCACTTGTTCAACTTTTGCAGTCGTCTTGGTATCCCCACAACTTGGCAAGCAATCAGAAATTGAGATGTTTCCTCACCCATACTTTCTGATGAATATCCTCTATTCAATACTTCAAGATTTTTAAAATAAGATGACAAACTGTCTTTGCTTAGCTCCATCTTTTGCCTCACCTTCACTTTTTTTTTTTCATTTTGACTGCCAGACTCATAGTATTGCTTCATTATTGCTAAAAAACTGACCATGATTTTTAGGAAGATTAAAAATGTCTGAAAGAGAAGGGGTGTAGCTATGGGAGGGTCTGGGTGGGCCATGGTCTTGATCACCCATTCCCCAATTAGGTTTAACCCCAGTGACACCTGAATGTTTGTAATAGTGAGGTGCTGAAAGCCAGCCTCTGTCTCTCCTAGGTGCAGGTCCAGACCTGAGTGTGGGCCACAGACACAGGAACTAAGGGTTCAGGAAGGGCTGCTGACAGAATAGCCAGTCCCCTGGGTAAGGGTGGAGTGGCAGGTCTGGGCCCGCGGAAGGACAGGGCCTCAGGTGGAAGGGGTGGAACTGGGGGCCCGGTGCAAGGAGCAGAGCCACCATGGTGGGGCTGGAGAAGACTGACAGAGGAGATATGAAGATCTCCATGGCCATGAAGGACAGCTTCAGGCACCCTAGTGGTCCTGCACTGGCTGGCCTGGAGAAGTGGTCAGAGACCCACATATGCTCCACCTGACAGTGAGAGGAACACAGTTCCATTGGTCACCTAAGTGCCCCCCTTACCCTGGGTTCTCCATCCCCCAGCCACTGTCTCCCTCGCCCACAGGCAGCAGCCACTCACCATTTGGCAGCCAACTGCAGTGCAACGTTACAGGGGCTGGAGGACTCAGGAGGAGAGGGCACCAGGTGGCAGCCAGCAGCATAAACACAGGCTGGAAGGCTTCAAGGAGCACTGTGTAGCCGCACAGCCAGTGGCCAGAGAGAAGAGGTGCTTTCCCGCTTCAAAGTGACACTTTTTTCCAGCCAGCTCTGCGGCTGCCCTGTGCACTTCTGGAGTCTTCCAGCCCATGTTTGTGCTGCTCACCATCTCCTGCCAGCCCTACTGAGACTGCAGGTGAGCTTCCCTGCTCCACTGCCCCCTTCACAGCCGTCTGTGCAGAGGGGGTGGTGCCAGACCCGGTACTGGACTGCCTGGCCCTGGGGGCCCTGTGTCGTTGGAGGGTCCCCATGCCAGAGCATAGCATGTTTAACTGTAAATCCATCCCTGGCAACACCCACAATTGCCACGGATATGAAAGATAATTCATGCAAGGCATTGACCTTGGCAGCATTATAAGGGTGATATTTTCCCAAGGATGAAATGTTCCTGTATAATTTTTAGTGTATTCAACAGAAACAGACTAATGTCTAACATGTATGACTCATTGCTTTTTCTCTTTTTATAAGCTCATTCATAATGACCAGTGGAACCAACTGTCCATCAAAAAGATGTTATCAAATGTAGGGTAAAAAAAGCATTTACATGAACAGAGGACAGATTCTGATCCGGCTTATAGTAGCTTTGCCAGTTCTGCAGCACAAAGTTGCCCTAAAACTATGAGATCCATAGCCTCTGGAGGGTTCCCCTAGAGGGATCATAGCAGCTCTTATGATATCTTCTCCCTGAGCCACTGGTCCAGTGGATGCAGCTGGGGAGAAAGGGATTGGTTTACTCTTGTGATCCCAGCTGCCTCAATGGCCATTTGGGGCAGTTGGTATAACTTAGAGCAGAACTTGGGCAGCTCTGAACTATACTTTGGAACCACATCAGGACTTGGCAGCCCCAAAATCTAGTGGGCTCAAATAAACCTTTACCTCCACCAACCTCCAGCAGTCCCAAGACAACAAAAAACAGACCCAATAGGCACAATTATTAATTAAATCTTTACATACAGTTTAGTCTCAAAATTAGTTATGCTAAAATAAGAAGTTAAAAAACCTATGTTGCAAGAAGTGTTCCTTTCTTTTAATTCAACAAAGATAGGTTTTCATGCGGAGTGAACATTTATCTGAGCTGTGTATCAGAAGCAATTAGTGAGACAGAAATATGCTATAACAAATCCATAGCCATCTAGACTCCCGCAGTTGTCACTGTGCTACTATTATGGCCACTCAGAACAAAGACCAAGGGGATAGAATTGAAATCTTCCAATTCCAAAAAATCCAAACCTAACAGATATGGACAGACTAGGTCACGCCAGAGTGTATTCTCATCAAGTCACTTGCATATTAGTATTGATCAAAGTAATTGCTAACTCTATAAAAGTGTAAGTGGGTTTAAACATCATAAAACTAATGCAATGTTACATGCACTGTTTTTACTACCTGTTTCCTGTCATGATGCAATAGCAAACATTTACATTGTAAATACCTCTGTAACTAAACAACACAAAGAAGCCGTGTGGAATGCTAATGAAGGACTTTGTCAGAAAAGGTGCTAATTCCAAAGCAAATGGTCACTGGGGGTATGTCTACACTAGCCCCCTAGTTCGAACTAGCAAGGCTAATGAGAGCGACCAAAATTGCAAATGAAGCACAGGATTTAAATATCCCGCGCTTCATTAGCATGTTCCCAGGCGGTCGCCATTTTGGAAATTGACTAGCCCGGAAGAACTGCACACGTCTATAGGCGGCAGAGAAGGGCGATTCTGAAATAAACCCGTTACTTCGAATTACCAGTTAAACCTCATGTTAAACCTGGAATGAGGTTTAACTGGTAATTCGAAGTAAGGGGTTTATTTCGGAATCGCCCTACTTTGCCACGTGTAGACGCGGGCAGTTCTTCCGGGCTAGTCAATTTCCAAAATGGCGACTGCCCGGGAACATGCTAATGAAGCGCAGGATATTTAAATCCCATGCTTCATTTGCAATTTCGGTCATCCTCATTAGCCTCCCTAGTTTGAACTAGGGGGCTAGTGTAGACATACCCTGTGTGTGATGACCTGAGCTCAGAGTCTCAAAGTGCATTCCTCACTCATTGCCATCAAAGGAAAAGCCTTTGTGGCTAGAGAGACGGTTAGCTTGTCTTCTGTGAAAAGAAGGTAAGACTGGATCCTTCATCTCTGAACTATTTGGACTCTTACAAAGAAGTGTACCAGATGCAAAGTGGAGATCCCCAGAGACAACTGGGGTGCCCTGAAAGACTTGTAATAAACTGCCAGTTTCCTAAATCACTACAACCATTTCAAGTTGCAAACTGTGATTCACCTGTACATATATTTTATCTGCTTTAACCTCTTCGTAATTCATTGCTTGGTCTCTCGGGACTGAGAGAAACCTGATGTGGTGTGATTGTTGGTTTAAGTGACAACTAGCACAAAGTTCAGTTGTCTGAGATAATAAGATATGGGGAGAATCTAAGGGAACTGTCTGTGACTCCATGGTGAAACTAGCACAGTGACTAGGTGTTCACATTTGTACTGGTTGGGGAAATCTAATTATTAAACACACCACCAGCTTGGGGTATCTGCCCTGTTTCTGATAGGCTGCCCTGAGGCTAAGCACTCACTGTTGAGTTACTCCAGACAGCATGAGACTAAGCAATAATGTAGAATCTTTGGGTATGTCTACACTAGCCCCCTAGTTCGAACTAGGGAGGCTAATGTAGGCATTCGAAATTGCAAATCAAGCCCGGGATTTAAATATCCCATGCTTGATTTGCATCTTCCCGAAATTTACAAGTCCGGACTAACTGCCCGCATCTACGCGCGGCAGGGACCCGGTAGTTCGAAATAAAGCCTTAGTTCAAACTACCTGTTAAACCTCATTCCAGGAAAAACAGAAATTTACATTTGAAAAATCTGCACTAATATTAGTCACGTAAACTTGAGATTTATGGAATGCACCTATATTAAAGAGGTGAGTTTTGAGAGGTGCTGAGTAGATAAGCGCTCCTCATTAACTTCCATGCAAACTCTGGATGTCAGATTGCTGAAAAATGAGGCACCTTGCCCTTACTCAAATTTGAAGATTTTTGCTGTAATGCTTAACTTAAAGATAAAATTACTTTTATTAGTATTTATAAGACAGTAAAAATATTTCCTTACCATAACCTCTCTTTAGAGTCCTTCTGGGCTGCTAGTGGTTGCATTTCTCTGTGTTCCTCTCAGAAGCAGAATGTGGTTGGTTAACATCTGGGGTTATCATTGTTTTATTACTGCTCCTGGGTGTCTGTGTTTTCACCGTTAGCCTTTATACAAAACATTGTATTAACTCTTACCCTCAGGGTAAATCAATCTCCAGGGTTCTGCTTGCTGGAAACTCTCCTTACTTACCAGCCACCTCTTAATCCTCTCTGTATGTTAAGGTCTGACCCTGCAGAAGTGCCGAGTAACACTGTTTTCCATTAAAAAGCTGAAGGTGCAGAATAGCTCAGACAACAGAATCATGGCCTAAATGGATGATATGGGGAACTTACTAACAGCTTAAAATAATGTAATAAATGGCACAGTATTGTTATTATTATAAGCCAAGGTCTGAATGAGCGCTTCCCTGCCATCTATCAATGAATTTGGGGGGAAAGACCTTTAGGAACAGACTGTATTTGCATAGACAGAGCTACTTTGCTTAAGTACTCAGCAGACATATCTGCTTTCCCCAACTGTTCGATTGTGTCTGTTATAGGTTAAAATTCACTTTAATCTTGAATTTAGGATAATTCAATATTATTAGCCTTGCTGTATGACTAACGGACAGCAGAACTTTACATACTGTGCTTGGATGCATATATTATGCCTTGTCTATACAGGCACATTTTGTCACCAAAAACTGCCTTTTGGCAACAAAACAATGAGAATGTACATACTATACAATGCAACTTTTTTCAGGAAAAATGCTCCGTTTTAAACAACAAAAAACTTCCACCCCTGAAAGAGACTTTAGTCTTTCCCCTTCCCTTTACTGTCGACAAAGAGCCAGTATGGAATCTGTTGATGGTTTTGTCAAGAGAATTGGCTTCTGCCAGTATCCCACAATGTCTGCCCTGATGGATGTGCTCAGTGTTTTGTGATCTCTGATGCCCTGCAGGCATGCACCCCTCCTCTTTCAAACTTTGCTAAGCTGAGTGAGCTGCCCCATTTAGGGAACAAAGAACAAATCACTGGAATTCTCCCATTCTGCCCTGCACTAGAAACAGAACAGCAATCTATCTGCTGCTACAGGGGAAGGGCTGGAGATGCTGCTGTGCTGCTTTGACATTCAGCACAGAGAGCCCACAGAGCTAGGAAGGAAACCCAAGAAGCACAGGGATTAGCTCTGCCTTCCCACAACACTGCACTGTGGGAAGCTTACCCATATTGCTTTGCTCTATCAGGGTACTAGCAGTGTGTTCACAAAATGTCAACAGTGGGAAGCAGAAAAACTGGTTTGACTTGTTTTCACTTTCGACTTTTGCATGTCGATAGCACTTTTGTCACCAAACCTTCCCCGTGTAGACAAACTCATACATTAAACTCACTTTCTAAGCAGAGCATAATGATACCAAATCCAAGTGAAATTGAAAAGGGATGGGGACAGGTGACCCTACCTAGTGGTGTGAATTCTGTTTAAAGCAGTACCATTTGAATCTCCCACCAATGTTTAAAAAGTTAAGTTGTTCAGACTCAACAAAGAGCTGGACTAAACAATAGAAACTCAGAGCACAAAATTGCCACTGGATGCAGAAGCAGCAGAGACAGAAGCATGTAGCAGTAGCTGCATGGGTGTTGTTCCCTGCTTCCCACTACCAAGAGTGGGGATTGAATCCATGTGAATGTACCCCTGAATTGTACCCCTGAATTCTGGGACTTTGCTGACTTTGCAGAACACATGGTGAGTGGGGAGCAGCAGCTGGAAAAGGGAGTGGCATGTTAAAGAGACAGCTGTCTGTTTGCCTCAGGCTATGTTTAGACTGCAAAGTCAGAAAAAGATATGCAAATTGTGAACCACAATTTGCGTATCTTTTTCCACTTTCCTTTCAGAAGAGGCTTTTCCGAACTTTGGCCTGTTTACATGGGGACAAATTTTGGAAAAACCTTGTCTTTCGACACATACCTTCTTCCTCATACAATGAGGATTACAGGGATGGCAAAAGAACACGTCTGCCTTTCCGGAAATTGTTCTGAAAAAACAGACATGTTCCTTGGACGTGGCATAGCTTTTCCGGGATACCAGAGATCTGCAGTCTAGATATAGCCTCAGTTTCCCATCTTGTGGTATGAAAGTTTAAGGATGACTGTTCTAGACACTGTGGGGCTAGTGTTAATGCTCAAGGTTTGCATACTGTCCATTCATTGTTGCAATGGTTTCCAGAATTAAAGTGGTGATCTCTCTCCCTTTTAATAAGAAGTTTTCTTTTGTTAAACAGACTCAGGGTATGTCTAGACTACATGGCTCCGTCGACAGAGCCATGTAGATGAGTTTACTAGACATAGGAAAATGAAGCAGCGATTTAAATAATCACTGCTTCATTTACATCAAAATGGCCGCCACGCTGTGCTGATCAGCTGTTTGGCAGCACAGCGGGGCAGTCTGGATGTGCTGCAGTCGACAAGGGAAGCCTTTGTCGACCACTCCGGTAAACCTCATTTCACAAGGCATACCGGAGCGGTCGACAAAGGCTTCCCTTGTCGACCGCGGTGTGTCCAGACTGCCCCGCTGTGCCGCCAAACAGCTGATCGGCACAGCGCAGCAGTCATTTTGATGTAAATGAAGTGGCGATTATTTAAATCGCCGCTTCATTTTCCTATGTCTAGTAAACTCATCTACATGGCTCCGTCGACGGAGCCATGTAGTTTAGACTTACCCCCGTTGTTTGCAACAGGGAAGCAGTGCCACTGCAGGCCTGGGAATAGCTTAGTTTTCCCACATTTTTGGGTGGGACTCAAGCTGATTCTGTCTTCAAGAACACCTAGATATTGAACTTGGCCCTTGCTGCTTCCAACACCATCTTCTTTAAATTTACTCAGCAATAACACTGTGTTGGTCACTTACCAAGCATAGGCTTTGCCTACACTTCTAAATTTAAAGCACTGCTGCGGCAACACTTTAACATGGCAGCGTGGCCACAGCACCATCACTGGGAAAGAACTCTCCCAGCACTCAAGGTAAAGCACCTCTATGTGGTGGGATAGCTAACAGCTCTGGGTAGGGTTGCCAGATGGTTGAAACAAAAATACCGAACACCCCGCCCCCCAAAAAAGAGAAAAAATTCTGTTGAAGGGAAAAATAAAAGAGGGGGGAGACCAAAAAAAATTAAAATAAAACAGCATGTCCCCTTTAAGAGTGAGTGCAGGGATAGGAACAGGGGAGCAGTTGAGCACTAAGATCCAGGGGAAGCGTTGCTTCCCCTAGGTCTTTTGGCTGGCAGCCATTTTGTGCCAGCAGCCTTGGGGACCCAGGTAAGCATGGGGGCTGGGGTCCGGGGGCTGGGGGTGTTGGGGGCTGTTCAGCGGGGGGGAGGCCGGGCACTGAGTGTTTGTAGGGTTGCCAGGTGCCCGGCATTTTTGCCTCCTGGCTGGGGAAAAATTCAGAAAATATCGGACATCTTAGGTGTCCAGTATTTTCTGAATTTTTTTACCGGACAGGAGCCGAAAATACCGGACTGTCTGGGTGAATACCTGACACCTGGCAACCCTACACTGGCACTTTCTGTTGCATAAAAGCCTCCGCCTGAGCTATTACTTGATTTTACACATGGATTTTCTGGAACTACACTAAACTGTAAGGTCCAGCCTACACATGACTTAGAGACTGACAAAAACCTCCTGCTGACTGCATTGCTGTGGGGAGGGAGGAGAGGCAGTTGTCTTCTAAATCACTTCATTACTGATGATTTGTAAATGATTCTCTGAAGCTGTGTAATTCTTTCAGCAGCATTGACTTTTAAACGCTGCAACTCGTAATCTTTGTTAAACCTTGCAACGCTGTAATCTTTGTAAAACCTTGCAACTTTTTGTAGCTTCCTGTAACTTTGCTTTATAACTTCAGAAATTTACAGTAAGCTTGGTGATTGTTGAGCCTTGCAACTTTGTAATCATTGTAACGCTCAGTCACTTTGCTTGTAACTTGCTCTAAACTGCATTCTCCCCTGAGATATGAACGTACGTGTGTGTGTGTGTGAGAGAGAGAGAGAGGAGACTATTGTGTGTTTGGGATTAGAAACTGCAAGGCTGAGCACATGGAGCCAGGTGATGAGTCATCGGACCAATTAAGGAGATAATGCTGCTCTGCTGGATCAAGAGAAGTCTGAGCATGCTCCCTGGTGACGAATGTGGATGAGTGGCAGTAGCCTTCTTTCTGAGAAGCTACTCTTCCTGCAGTCAGATGTTCTCTTTCTTTTCTGACCAGCTCCCCAGCTATGATCAGCAGACAGAACTTCCAGGTGCAACATGCCTTGGCTTCTTCTGCACCCCATATGCCTGTGTAAGTGAGTGCTTGAGGGCAGGAATGAAAAAAGGTGTGTTTCTTTGTGTGTGAGAGAGATAGCTGGTTCCTCTTTAGTTTAAACCTTTAGTGGCAGCTCTATCATCTTTAGTTTAACCATATAGTACATATAGTGGAGTGTTAATTCCTCAGTCAATAAATCCATACTAGTGTAACCCTGGGTGGCCTTCAATTGGAATTTTTGGGGTAGAAGTTAACAGCGCTGTAACTTGCTGCACTTGAGGGTAGTGTTTTTTCACATCCATGAGCCAGAAAGTTATAGCACATTAACCTGGCACTGTAGTCAAGCCCGCAGAGGAAAATATCCCCATGCAAAGCTTAAAATCTTGCTCAATCCCCTTGCATTCAGTGGGGTTAAAAAAGAGGGGAAAACAAAATATGACCTACCATTAGACCCAGACAATACAACATGAAGCTTAGAGGAGCTAGATTCTACTCTCAATGCCACACTAGTGTGGATGAGGAATAAATCTACTGAAGTGAATGGAACTGCTACAGTTTCCCTTCAGCAAAACTGAACTTGGTTTTTATAGGGCTTATGCTAAAAAAAAATAAAGTCCAGTCTAATTTTCTTTTAAAACCCTTTACAAACTCATACTTGAGGAGTTTGCTATTGAAAGACTGCACGGAAAAAAGGTGTGTTAAGGAAGAAATTGTGTGGAACAATAGTTCTGCTTAGCAGTTAATAAACTAATAAGAAAAGATAATTAACAGAGTTGAGCATCTGTGAAATGCTGATGCCTTTAAAGCACATCATATTATCTCTGCCTTCTCATCAAAAACACTTACAAAGAGAATAGACCTTTAACAAGTCAACCTTTGAACACAGGAGTCGGATGCAATGCAGTGTCAACATTTCATTCATGTACTCCACTGCATCATATGAAAGATAGATTATTGCATGGGGTATGAAGACTCTCCTCAGTCTATGATCAAATAGATGTGAGAGAATACACCAGCTCTTCTGGAATAAGAGAAAACATAACAAGCATTTCAGGGTTACTTACCAGATGAAAGAGAAGAAAGCTGAAACAAACAGCATCAAATTATAATACAGTCACTTCAGGGCTGCAGCTGTATGCCTTTGCCAAATGTATAGGACCAGCTCCCCTCATCTTGTGAAAAAGACATGCTGAAAAAAGTTCCCATCACATGGTGTAATGGAGTACACAGCCCATAACCCCCTGGAAAGAATAATGAGGTCGAGAGGGGGGCCAGTTAACTTGAAAGACTGCACCTGAAGGAGAGCCAGGGCTGCAAAGTCTGATTGGTGTTGGAGCCCAGATGAGGAGTAACAGGTGAGGTTGACACAAAGACAGGAAGTTGGCAGCAGAAAGGGGCTGCAGGGGGAGTAGTCTTTAGACACTCCCTGGGAAAATGGAGTTCGGGCAGACAAACTCAGAGGAAGAAAGCTAGAAGGTAGAGCTGAGAAGTAGGAAGGTGTCTAGGGGAAGAGCAATATTATTTGAAAATGAGTAGATCCCTATTGCTAGAGAAGGGTCTTTGAATTGGAACTTGAAGTAGAGGACAGGCCTATGTACCCTTCACTGCTAAGAAAGGATTGGCATAGTCAGGGCAGTGAAGAGAAAGCTGCTATTCTTGTCTAGCTGGACTTTGATACCCCAGAACAGGGGACTACAGTGATCTGGCCAGAGAGGTGAGTCATGAAGGAGCATACTGAGTCTCACAGACAGACCATGGGGAGAAGAATGGCTAACCCCGGAGTAACCAACAGGAGGTACCCTAGTGTAAAGTGGACCCTGTGACACATGGCAATCCTATATCGGGGGAATATAAAAGATGATGTAGTTAGACTACCAGTTTAGGTTCCAGGTAAACTTGGGCTTGATTTCCTGGTATGCCCAAGATTTCTTGCTTAACCTTAAGCAACTCAGCCTCTCTGTGCCTCAATTACCTGTCAATAAAATAAGGAGAACGGTAGTTTGCTTCACAGAAGTGTTGTGAGGATAAAAGCAGGAAAGATTGTAAGGTCCTGAAGTAATAGGGACTGTAAGTACCTCCTCTAGGTAGTCAAAGGAAAGTGGGTCTTCTGAGTAGTGTACGTATCCCAGTACGAGTCTGTAGTACCTTTGATTTGAAAATCTCAAGAAATAAATTCAGCTTAGGCTGGAGCAAGTAATTCACAGCAAAGGGTGTGCTAATTTAGCCTTTCTTCCCACTTGTGGATTGTTTCACTTTATCTGTGACTGGAGTTTATTCACTGAGGTCTTAAATTTTTCATTGTATGTATTGATTGTGAAACCTGAGCCCTGTTGCTTAGTTGTGATTTGTGAAATAAGGCAAGTTACAGCAATCCATGACTGGCTGGGTGCACAGACACTTCCAGCACCAACAGCTGTCTGCACATTTGGTTTATGGGAATGGTCTCCTATGTGACTTTGAAATTTGCTTTCAAACAGACATTTGTGGCAGCGAAACATAATGATTCAACCGTATCAGGAAAGCAAGTACAAGAAGAATGCATGCCCAACTGAAGCATGTTCATTTCAAGGTAGCTTGTAGATTTTCCCCAGGGCTCAATTCCAAAAACCATCCAGCAACTGAAACAAACTCACATGACAGGAAAGATCGAGGAGGTGTCAGAAGTTGTTTTGTCACATGATCCATGCCACATCCAAGATCAGCAGCTCAGGCTGTCAGATTGAGGGAACTTTGCAGAGGGAATTAAAAACAACTGGAAATAAATAAAAACTTCAAAAGAAAAGTTTCAAAAGCAGGTAAAAAGAAAAGAACGTAAGGTTATTGAACTCTATTTTTGTATTGTGACTGGCATTTAACCATAATAGGGGATCGTTCAAAGCCCAGGGAAATGAATAGATTCATGACTGATTTCTGAAGGCTTTATATCAGGGCATTACAGCCTAATCAGTAGAGGCCTGCAAAACTGCAGATATCTACTTTATATCTGTGGATATCTGTGGCTCATTTTTGTAGCTATGGATGCAGATGCAATACAAATTTATCCAGAATGCTGCAAATTTGTGGGTATGCATATCTGCAGATGTAGATGCTGATATCTGAAGCTCACTTTTGCAGATACACATGCAAATGCAAAATTTTGTATTGGTGCAGGGCTCTACTAATCAGGTCCTGCCCAAGGATTTTCCATGGAGCTTGGATGGGATTGTTCTCCCTATTCTACTATCCCACCAGCCACTGTAAGTAATTCCTACTAAATGAAATGGGAGTTAATGGAACCTATGATCAAAGGAAAGATCCCAAGGCCACATTATGACATTCTGAGCCCCTAAATTATGTCAAGTGTAAGAAGCCCCCTACCATAAAACAATTAATTTATAATTGTCATGGAAAGGACATTGAATATATAAACACAAAAGTTTTATGTTCTCACAGGAAAACAGGATGTAATTTTTTTACACCAGGAATAAGGACGGTTATCCTTTTCACGTGAATAAATTAAAACATTTAATGAATTTTGTTAGGGAAATACAAAGTTTATCCAGATTTTATATATATTAACAAAAGTTGTATTCTGATTTAATTTTTGCTACAAAACAATTAATTGGTGGGATTAAAAATACAGTGAAGGTTCCCAAAATTGATGGAGGAAAGCCAACACAAATTTATCTTCCTTGACTCAAGTCTATAAAACGATCACCTGCAAACTCAATCATGTGAAGCATGGATAGAGAATGAAGCAGAAAGCAGTGTGTGCACTAAAATACACAATGGTATGTATGTACAGATCAAAAGTTGAAAGAATACAGTAACACTTAAGAAAATGAACAAAAACAGCAGTGAAGATCCTATATATAACTGAGTGTGGTGGACTGTAAACAAAAGACGGTGGCTGTCTGGCTACTACCAGCCAGGGCGGACATTATACATGATGTCATTTTTAGGACAAGTCCCATACAAGTATGAGCATGGCATGATTGCTTCATGACACGGCCTTCTCAGACTTCATATTTTCCCCAGTTTTGTTGGCAGTGAGATTATTTATTTGTTTAAATAAATTATGAAGGCGTGGTCAGAATTTTACCAGTAGCAGCAGGCCAACAAAATGCTGCTTTTGGAGACTGATAGCTGATTTACTCATCGAAGTACTAATTTGCAATTGTCACTATTTTTCTCAGGCTGGCCTCATGCCTTTCAATAATGAACAGTTAGGGAAGGGTAAAGGTTGGGTAAGGGTATTTGTGTAGCCAGATGTGTATATTTTTGTTATATTTGAAAGAAAATGTCTATATATAGAAAGAAAATCTCCTTTTCCCCATATCTCCTTTAGTTATCAACTGATTGATAAAATTTGAAATTGAGCCATTTTTTTCTTGTTACAGGCCCTATTGTGAGGCCCTAAGATGTAGCTTATGTAGTTTATGCCTTAATACAGGGCACAGATAGATCCCCATCCTTCAACATAGTTGTTCTAACTGCTTCTGTACGGATTGGGCTACAGGATCTTCCATATTTGGGCAATGGATCTAGCCAGGGGCACAGATCCTCTAGTCGTGCAAAAATAATATTTTCTACACAATCACAGTGCAAGCACCCTTGCTGCCCAACCCATAGCTTTACAATGTGCAAAGGTCTCCATGCTCCCTTCTGAGACTGCTGAATAGTGCGTGATGGGGGTTAAGAAAAAGGATTTGGACCATAAAATGAAGTTATCTTTGCAGACTATGACAGTTCTCCAAAGCCTGATAATCTTCCCCTTCCCAGTTAATAACATGGTTTTCCTATCCTGCCTCAATAAGTTGCTAAGCCTTCTCCTCTCTATTATTTACTGTTTTCTTTCCTCTAATGCTCAATTATGGCATTGTACTGGCTGATTCTCAACACAAATTCTGAAAGATGTAATGGGACATAAAAATGAAGGCAGATTGATCCACCCCCTTTGTTAAGAGAAACCCAGGGGTAAAGGAGGGGTGCAGATTAGCAGAGTAACAAGTGCAATAGGACAGAGCTCCAATATTTATGAAGTTTTTGGCTTCACTGGATAGTCTGTGCTTGGCCTCTTAGGTCCAGAGTGAAATGCCAGATTGCAATTTCTTTGTCTCCCGCTTGCGTCAAGTGAGAACAAAAGTCTTTATACAGTGAGCTTAGAGCAGAGGAATTAGAATGATGCATTTGTCCTTGATAAATATTACAAGTTGGTATAGCTGATATTGATAATGCACTTAGATCTTTTTATCTTCAAAGCATTTGACAAGCATTTATTAATTCTCACACCACTGTCCCAAGGTAGATTGTATTATTCCCATTTCAGTCTTGCCCCATAGAATACTAGAACTGGAAGGGAACTCGGGAAGTCATTGAGTCCAGTCCCCTGCCCTCAAGGCAGGACCAAGCACCGTCTAGACCATTCCTGATAGATGTCTATCTAACCTGCTCTTCAATAGAGATGGAGATTCCACAATCTCCCTAAACAATTTATGCCAGTGTTTAACCACCCTGACAGGAAGTTTTTCCTAATGTCCAACCTAAACCTCCCTTGCTGCAGTTTAAGCCCATTGCTGCTTGTCCTATCATCAGAGGCCAAGGAGAATGATTTTTCTCCTTGCTCCTTGTGACACTCTTTTAGGGTATGTCTACACAGCAAAGTTATTTCAGAATAACAGCCGTTATTTTGAAATAACTTTACTAGCATCTACACAGCCAAACCGCTATTTCGAAATTAATTTGAAATAGCGGAGCGCTTATTTCGAATTTGGTAAATCTCATTCCATGAGGAATAATGCCAAATTTGAAATAGCTATTTCGAAATAAGTGCTGTGTAGACACTTATATCGAAATAGGGGCCCCCCAGCCTTCCCAGGGAGCCCTGGTGGCCACTCCAGCCTCAACCAAGAATACTCCTCTCCCTCCCCCATTCCCAGAGCCCTTGGGGGTTGACTCTGGCCACAGTGCCTGTGCCAGCTCCAATCCTGCCAGCACAGAGCCAGCAGCCACTGCCCCTTACCCAGTGGCCTCAAAGCATGAGCCAGCAAGCCACTGGCAGCCAGCCCTCCTTCACTCCCCAGGAGCAGTCTGCCAGCTCCCAGGAGCCTGCAAGGACCCGGAGAAGGCGGGCGCCTTCCTGGTCCAGGGTGGAGATCATGGACCTTCTTCAGGTTTGCGGGGGATGCCCCCAAAATCCATGATCTCCACACTAGATGGACGAACGCGGCTGTCTATGGCAGGATAGCTTCCAGCCTGGCCACCAAAGGCCACATGCAAACCCAGGAGCAGGTTTGCATGAAAATCAAGGTGGTCTGGCAAGACCCCCAACCCTGAGCCCTGAGCTTCCCCTCCCCCTTCTTCCCCTTGCTTCCCCCTTCCAGCTCCCTCCTCCCAGGCTTCCCCCTTCCCTCTCCCGCCCTCTCTTCTCTCCTCTTCTGCCTCCTTTCCCCAGTCTCACCAGAGCTTCATTCCCCCCACCCCAGTTTTGTTAAATAAAGAGAGTTTGTGTTCATGAAAATATGTGTATTTTATTTGACATCAGGAAGGGGGGTTAGGGAGGGGTAAGTGGAAGGACGTAAGGGAGGAATGAGGCACAAGCCCGCAGTGGAGCAGACCAGGGAGGCTCTTAGTGCTCCTCAGGACCTTCTGGATATGACAGCCCCCCGATGGACCTCCTGGATGGCAGTCTGCAGAAAGTGCAGCCAGGCTCGCAGCCATGTGTCCACGAGAAGCACCAGAGTGCCCAGGGGTAGCTCTGGCTCCATGTTACAGAGTGCTGTGGTGTCCCGAGTGAGGGCAACCAGAGCACGCAGAGACAAAATGCTTTGCTGTCCCTCATCGAGGTTGGCAAGCAAGCAGGGAAAGCTGAGAACTGGCAGTTCACGGGGGTCCCTTTAAGCACAGGCTTCAGATAGCCTCAGGCAGCAGCTACACAAAGTAACTCCTGACCTGATGCCCTGCTGGACCTGGTTCTGGCCGGCCTTAAATGCAATTCAGTGACCACTCAGTGTGGGTGCGCTATTTCAAAATAGCAAAACGCTATTTCAAAATGCATTGTGTGTAGATGCGTTATTTCGAAATAACTTATTTTGAGTTAACTATTTCGAAATAAGATATTTCGAAAATACACTGTAGTGTAGACATACCTTTAGATACTTGAAAACTATCATGTCCCCTCTGTCTTCTCCTTTCCAAACAAGCCCAATTCTTTCAGCCTTCCCTCATAGCTCATGTTCTCTAGACTTTTAATCATCAAACCATGAATCAGCCTCCTCCTTCCCCCCAATCATTATGAGCATTATTTTTTAAAAATGTGAGATTATTTTTATCTGCCTTTTGGTGTCTGAGACTTTGGGGTTCACATTTTCCTACTTTTCTCTACAACTATCATGAGAAACTTACTTTGTTTTAAATAGAAAGCTGAGATTCTCATGGCAACACCTGACCTCATGAGGAGCTGAGGCTTTCAGCCACGTTTCACAGGACTGACAATAAAATTGAGAGATTTAGCAGCACTGATTTATAAACATGGGCACCAAAGCCACTCTCCCCCGTGCATTTGCAGATCATCTATGCATATAGGCCCAATTCCACAAAAGCTTTTGGATACCAATAAGATCCTCAAAACCCCTGCTTATGATCCCTAAGATGCTGGGCCTGGGTTAGCCCTGAAGGATAGGAAAGCTTGCTTAATATGGGGTCTTCTATTAGCTTTTGAATTTAAGATTATGCTTATGTATATGGTTATCTGCTTTAACCTTGTAAATAACTTATTTCTTGTTTTCTAATTAATAAACTGATAGTTAATTTCTTACAGGCAGTGGTAGATTAGCCAGTGGGCTAATGGGGCCTATGCTCAGGGCCCCCCAGCCATTTGGGGGAGCTGAGCCAGAAAAATGGGCATCCTTGTGCCCCAATCCACTCTGCCAGCCCACCTAGTGCTGCTGAAATTGGGGGTGGGGCCTGGCCTTGCTCTCCAGCAGGAAGTGAGATCAGTGGGCGGGGCCTTGCCTGCTCCAGCAGGAGCACCAGGCAAGGGAGGAAAGCCCTCATGCCCTATCCCAGCTCCCCAGGAGGAGTGCTAGGCAGGTTAGAGTAGGGCAAGCCCCTGCACCCCACCCCATTTCCAACAGAGGGCAGGCAGAAGGGCTCCGAAGGAGTTCCCTCTTGCTCTGGCCCAAGGCCCCCAAGTCCCCTACTCTACCTCTGGTTACAGGATTGGCTACAAGCATTGTCTCTGGTTTGAAATCTGAACACAATTGGCCTGGGGTATGTGGCTGGTCCTTTGGGATTGGCAATAACCAGAATAATGTGATTTTTGGTGTAAGGGTCCAGCTTTTGCAAGAGGCAGACAGATCAGAGACTCAAGGAGACTGTCTGTGGCTCCCTTTTAAGGCTGCTAGTGCCTGAGGAGTTCACACATGGTACTTGGTTGGTAAAATCGAAGTATAGAACACACAACCAGTTTGTGGTTGGTGCTCTGTTTGACAGTCTGCCCTGAAGTTGGCACTCAGTCGTGAGCAGACAGCATGGTTTCTCCTGTTACCTTCCTGTGGTTCACAGATAAATTTCCTGAGGACTGAAATGTATGGATCTAAGTTAAGTCTCTGGGCTTAATGCAGACTACCAAGGTGAAATCTGATGGCCTGTGATGTACAAGAGGTCAGACTGGATGATCTGAAGCTCTCCTCTGGCTTTAAGCTCTATGAATCCATTAAATCGTTAGTGAATGGGTTATGCATCCCTTTCTTTGCCCAATCCAGGGCACATCTAGACTACGTTTTACTTTTGAAAGAAGATATGCAAATTCTCTGGGAATTTGCATATCATCTTCCGATTGCTTTTCCGAAAGAATTTTTTTCGAATAAGCAAGCAGTCTAGATGTGGTTCTTTCGGAAAAAAACCCTTTTTCTGAAAGAACCTTCTTTCTCAAAAATTGAGATTTACAGGTTCTTTTGAAAAAAGGGGTTTTTTGGGGGTTTTTTTGGAAGAAGAACGTCTAGACTGCTTGCTTTTTTGAAAAAAAAACTTTCGAAAAAGCAATCGGAAGAAAATATGCAAATTCCCACCAAATTTGTATATCTTCTTTCAAAAGTAAAACATAGTCTAGATGTGCCTCCAGAGAAAATGAATATCAGAGCTCCGCTAAGGCAGACTTGGCTCTTGGCAGGATTTTTTAGGACGGGGGGGCTCTCCAGTTCATTTTCAGGTGTCTTGGCCTGGATGGTGTCTGATGCATATGCTGGGTACAGGGACAGATGTGTCATGTACTTACAGAAGGGTCAGCATGCCACTCTGAGCAAAACATCTCTTGCAGTTTGCTACTTTTCACACAATGGTCAAGTAACTAATGAGCCAGGTATCTCATTTGTTTACTTTAGCTCCTTGGGCATCTTTCCTTGCTTGCATTACTTCTTTGCTTTTACTATGCTGTGTATTTCTTCACTTTGTCCTGACTACAATCTCAATTCCTCAACTTCAGCTCTCTTCACATCCCAAGTTTCCTTCTTGCTGCTGATTGCAATTTCCATCCCTATAATACAATATGCAGTACACAGAGAGCTCATGGACCATTAATTTCTCCTAATCTGACTTTAATGATATGCCTACCTGCGGGTCCCTCATTAATAGCAGATTTGTTAGCTGGAAGAAGGTTCCAAATCAGCTTGGAGACTGCTGATCCCTGCAGTCACTGGAAGCAGCAAGAACTAACAAGTCTATTTATTCAACACCCTTTTGATTCTTACTTTTTATCCATATTTGGTGTATTTAATTCCTGTTTCTATAGAGATGTGAAGTCTAGTGTTTAGAGCAGCAGAGCATGAGTTAGGACACCAGAGTTCTCTTCCTAGGTATCCTTCTGTAACTGACTTACTGTTTGACTTGAGATAAGTAATTTATCCCCGGTGCTTCACTATTTTTTTAAAACTTCCTGTGAACTGCAGATAATTTTTGGACTTTCAAAAAGCCTTTGACAAACTCCCTTACAAGAAGCTATCAAGGAAACTTAGTAGTCAGCGAGCAACTGATGCAATTAAATACTTAATTGTAAAAGTATCAAGAAACATTAACAAGCTAGTGAAGACAAATGGAGATGTTGTACACTCTCATACAAAACTAATGATATAAATATGGGGCATCCTCACTCCCTAAACCTGTGACAAAGGTTTAAGAGAAGAAAAATAATATTTTACATAAGGTCCTCCATATTTTATGCAACCTACCTGAATATATATCCCTCCACCTTATTATAGATAATATAATAACAGAGCTTTTCTGTGGGGCCCTGGTCATTCATGATTGTCACTTAAAAAAATCCACCTATCTATCGCCAAGGGGAAACCTGCAAAAGTTAACATTATTTTATCATGTCAAAGATAGCATGCTGTAACCAACCTGACAACACCTTTATAGCCCGGGTACAAGCTGAGTGGGTATTAATGCATCCAATTCCCCCAGACAGTCTTTTTGATGAAGGTATCTATAATGGTAATGGCATGAAGGCTATCCTAGCTAAGGGGTACTGAATTTCATCCTCTTTGTCATATAAACACACCTATCTGTGGTAACTCAGCCTTGAAAACTACAGAAAAACTGACTGAGCAAGGTTATCATATGGATATCTCAATTAATCAAAAATGTGAGTTTCCTTCTCTTTTCTAACACTAAATGGTCTGATCTGTCACCTTCAACAAAATGAAAATAGATAACACAAAAACACTTGCTAATGTGCCTGTTTGGTCTGGATGTTGGACTGCCAGAGATCCCGGAGCTACTGGGAACCTTTGACCCTTAAAAATCCCAATGACAGAGCGCATATTATGGAATGTTAAAAATGCTATTGTAGATTTCATTCTATGCCTGATACAGCAAAAGATTCTATTCAAAATGTATTGGATGCCATAGCTATGGTGCAAAATGAAGGCCTATTCCTCTGAGGGATGTTGGGGTAAGTCTACACTACATGGTATCTCTGGTACCACACAAACCGCTTGTTATTTCAAAATATTTTTCGAAATAACAGGTGTGCTATTTTGCTATCCCAGTAAATCTCGTTGCACGAGGGATAAGGGATGGCTTGAAATACCGCATTATTTGAAAATTTGGCGCTGTGTAGATGGGCCAAATTTCAACATAAGCGTTTTTGAAATAGATTTTAAATTTTTGTAGCGCAAATTGTGTAACTTATTTCAAATTTAGGGTGCTGTGTAGATGCACCCTTGGTGTTGTAACAAAGAAAAAGGATCCCCGATGCATGTGCTATGGGACTGTCCAATGGCCAAGCAGCTGTGCAAAAGTGAATGTAGTGTTTGGCTTCAGTAATCAAACCTCCTGTCATAAACAGGAGTGCTGACCAGCACCCAGTGACTAAGGGATTGACTAATGTCTCCTGTACCTAGCCAGGTATTGGGTGGTCAGCCAATAACAATGCAGGTAGGAATTTCGAACTGGAAGAGAGGGGGTTTCTCTCTGTCCTTTGAGATTCAGAGCAGTTTCTCCCAACTATTGAGGGAGATGGGAGACGCTTCTCTCTCCAAGAACGGACTTCTTACAAGGTGTAAGTAGGGAAAAGTTTAGCTAGTCTCTCAGGATTTATTGTTTTCCTTGTTTGGGGATGTGGAAATAATGTCTGAGCTTAAGTGGTTTTTTTTTTCCTTTTGCAACTAAGTCTTCAACCCAGGCATATTCCCCTCAGTATCTATATCAAATGGTAACTCTTTACATCTAGCCAATTTACTGTGCTTGCAACTGTAGCTTTGTTGCACGAGGAATAAGGGATTGGTCGGAAAAGGCTTTCCTTGTCGACCGGTCCCCATCTAGACTGCTGCTTTTTGCCGGCAAAGTGCCACGGCGGCAAAAAGCGGCGGCCATTTTTATTCTAATGAATCACGGGATATTTAAATCCCCACTTCATTAGCAATTTCAGTACGTCTCATTTACATCCCTCTGGTGACAGAGGGATGTAGTCTAGACATACCCACACAGATGTCCCTCCTTTAGGGCATATATGGCCTTATAGGCCCAGTTCCCTAAAGTACTAGTCCTCTTACACAGGTATATATGGCCCTCTAGGCCCAACCCCAAAGTACGAGGTCCTCTATACAGCTATATATGGCCCTCTAGGCCCAATCCCAAAGTACAAGTTCCTCTGTAGGTTTGTGGATGGCCTTCCAGCCTAGTTCCTCAGTGAGCTTCTCCCCCCAAAATCTAGGGAGCACGGTTGTGTTGGGGTGTGGAGTTAAGGGGACCTGGGCCCTCCCACTCCACCGGGGCCCAGCCCAGGGCCCTAATGGCAGCGAAGGCTTTCACTGCCTGATTGATGGGGATGCCTGCTGGAACACACCGAGCTGCCGGAGGGCAATCCTCTGCCCTGGGCTCCTTCCTACCCCCTCCAACGCTGTGTGCTGTCCTCTGCGTGCTGCTCCAGGGGTCAGTCCCAGTCCGATGGTCTCCCTACCCAGCGTTGTCGCTGGAGCTGCAGCTTCTGGGGTGGCTGCGGCGGCTGACACTGCTCCTGGGGCGGCTGCAGCGGCAGGGTGCACGTGCTCTTCCCTGAGCTCCTGCCCCTCTGGCTATATTCCCTGACTAACTGCCTGCCCGGGCTTTTATCCCCAGCCTCCCTCTCGAGCACGCCCAGCAGGGCCTTGGGGTTGGGGTCTGTTCGGCCAGGGGAGCTCCCGGGGCTTCAGTGCAGGGCATTGCCACCCTGTCCAAGATGACTATTTCCCCTTATAATTACTTTGATCAGTTAATTGGCTACATTTACCTTGTGTAGTTTTTTTAAAAATCAAAATGTCACCCAGGCCTAAGTCAAATGTTTTCTGGAAGTCCAAGCATATAGCAACAGTTACCTTTGGAGTATTCCAAACTTCTGCTGAAGATTGGTAATGTTTGTTTATTATTTAGGGAAGAAAATGAATAGAGCAGTGGCAAAATGAAGAGATGGCAAATATTTAGGTTAGTCAGAATTAGAAGATATTGAGGAATTTCAGAGGGAAGATAGCAAAAGTCGGTGAATGAGCAGCTTGATGGCAGGTGAAGTTCGACTGGTGACAAATGTTCAGTAATGCTAATTGGAAGGAGTGATTTGAATTTTTCACACACAAGACTAGGTTCTAAACGAAGTCAGGAAAAAAAAGAATTGGGCATCACTCTGTTCCCCACTGCTCAGCAATGGGAAAATAAGCAAAACAAAAGACTAAGGTTCATAAAGAATGGGGTAGAAAGCAACTCTGGCTGTGGCATATTGTCGTTATATAAATCAACAATGGACCTCTGTGTTCAGGTGTGCTCACCATATGTTCAGAAGGGTTTGGCAGAAATCAAATCAGTTCTGAGATGGTCAAAGACACACTTCATTAGGAGGCAATACTGGAAAGATCAAAACAATTTATAGACAAAACAAATAAGCAGGGACTTGATAGATAAATAATGAATGGGTTAGGGGTCACACAAGAACAAGAGGACAGACAGCAAGATATCATATAAGAAAATACTTTTTGTGTAATTAACTTGTTGGCTTCATTTTGTACCAGATATCACTGACTCCAAGAGCTCAGTAAAAATCAGAAAAGGAGCAGACATATATATGGAAATGTTCTTGTTCTCTATAAATGCATTAGAAAGGGCAAAAGCCCACCATCAAATTGTCCTACAAAACAACAGCCTCCACAGTCAGCATCCCTGCTTTCTATTCAAACCCCTCCTCACATACACATGAGAAAACATGGTCCATGCTGTTGGACCAGAGTGAAAGTGAACTCAGGATTGGTGTAATGCCTCCTTCTTTACATACAGTCGGCTCTTTTAAAATGAGTGGGGGTTAGTCTGACCAGTCCTGCTTATTTAAACCTCTGTGGAAGTAGCTATGACTAATACTACAATTTTCTACCGGCAGCTGGTGGGAAGGATATGACATGTTCTTTCCAATATGGACTTTGACACCGCTGTCCATGCCTTTGTGACCTGGAGGAGATTAATTTCTGTAATGCACTGAGGCTACATCTGCACAGCATTCAGGAATATAATGCAATGCAGAGTGTAAATACTCACTGATTGAATGGTGCCTCACACCAGAAGTTCATTACACCTATATTGTGTAACCTGCCCTGGCTCCCTGTTAATATTCTGGACCTTGATCTTGCAAAAACTAATATATATGCTTAACTGTATACACAGTGCAAGGTTCCATTAAGGTCAATGGTAGTTTTAACCACTGAAGCCCTAATTGATTCTGACCTGGCAACTTGTGCAAATACAACTCAGAGCATTTCCAATTTAGATGCTGATCATCAGCAGCAGCAATTGCATGAACTTATTTTTTGATACTGTGGGCAATGTTTCCTCTAATCTTTTCCATCCATGTGCAGATTTTTCCATCCATGTATGAAATATTTTTTTCTGTGTGGCCCCAGGTATGTGCAAATATGCACAACCAGTAGAAACAAAAACCTAGCTATGTGTACTCTGCTAATCAGCTGGGCAGCATTTGAATCTCTCCTGAGTGACGCACCAGGGAACACTGGCTGTGGGCCAAAATGTGTCTTTTGTGCAACCCTTGTGAATAAATGTATTGAGCTAGATTCTGTCCACTAGACTAGAGAAAAAAAGGGAGACTTAAGCAACACCTGTGAGGAGAGGCTGCAAGCAATTTTTAAACCTTTTTTTTTTTCCTTTCAAAAAAAGGTTGTTGAGCCTGGAGTTTTTCAGTTGTTCATAATGTAGAAAGAGAGAGATGTGTGTATGTTATATATATGACTGGCTAAAAAATATGAGTTCCAATTCACAAAAATGTCAAGGCTTGAAATTGGTTTTCATTCCATATTGGAATAGACTGACTTTTCAAAAAACTTTGGGGGAGGGGGAAGAAAGTGGGTTAGAGATAGAAAGAGCCTCACCTCAGAATGGCCCTGAGATGTGTGATGCCCAGCTTCAACTGCTGTAAACACATGACAGAAAATGTGTGTGAAAGAAATTTTCTGTCTGGTTTTAACCAGAAATTCCATTCTGGATCTATGAAAACTCCCTGATTAAAGTTTAATTAGAACTGAAACATTTCTATGAAAACTTTTGATTTTGACTAATCGGCATTGTCTGATAGAAAAACTTAAAAAAAAAATCCTGATCAGTTTTTATTGTGTATTAAGTGCATCTCCCCTATCTGTTTCTTTTCATTGTGAACAGAAAAGTGAGCTCACTGTAACACGTAGTTATGTAACAGAAAAGGTTGTTTTGTCTGACGTGCTGCACCTTTCAGTATAACAATCTATGTTTTATTTCAGATTCATATGGTTCTGTGTGCTTTCTTTCAGAGAATTTTTTTCTGTTTTCTTTATTTTAGAATAAGTCATCTGAACCAAGAAACAGGTTTTGCTCTTTGTTTATGGTAAACATCACATTCATGTTTATACCGTATGTATAATTCCAAAATGAAGAAAAAAATATTTCCAAATGCAGTTAAGATTGCTAAATAACATTTACAGAACCCATGCAATTAATTGCAAGACAGTAACAAGAGTAATTCAGAATATCATAACATTTACACTGACTGCACAACAAACAAAAATCCTTAATTTTTATGATGTCTGAAGAAATGCATATGTCACCACAGCTCAGTCATCTTAACTCTGACCCATGGATTTCAAAATAAGTGATATATGGATTTTGATCTCTAAATATTTTCTTTTAGTGAGTACAATTAAATGGAAAACAATCAATTAATAATTAGAGAGACAGGGTCAATGAAGTAATATCTTTCATTGGACCAACATCGGTGGATGAAAGAGAGCACCTTTTGATCTACATAGACATGTTCCCCAACAGAATTTGATACAGTGAAAGATATTACTGGGTCACCTTACCACTCTCAGATCCTGAGACTATACCACAGCTACAACAATAGAAACAGCTAATAATTAATCAGTAGTTATTACATTAATTGACAGAATATTTTTAGCAATGGACTTACAATTAAATTGCAGTCTTAAGACTGGATGTGGCAAACATTAATGCAAGGTAATTTTGGTCAAATGAACCATCCCAATGATGAATGAATATTCAACATTATTCTCACAAATGAACATTTGTAACATTAGTTTTGGGTTGTTTTACAGTAACATTCAAAGGCCCCAGTTAGGTTCAGTGTTAGGTGCTAACCATTGGGGTTAGGTGTTATCCAAACACAGAGGCATTCATGCCTTAGCCTCTGTCAAACACTGGGTTAGGCATTCCACAGCATTGGTTGGGTTGGATGAGACAGACAGACAGACTTCCTCCCCAGATCTATGAAGCTGTCGGGGGGGGGGGGAGGAGGGGGCGGGAGAGCCAGGAACAAGAGGGAGCAGCATCATAGTGTGTGTTACTACAGCCACTATGCCTTGCATCACAGGCTACAGGCAGCACTGAAAGACTACCAAAGTTATGCCTCATAGCATTTCCACTCCTGTGGCAGCTCAAAATCGGGGAGGAGGTGAGGTGGCAAAAGTGGCTTAAAGTCATCTGTGCACCCCTCCCATAGTCTGCACCTTCCATAGTATCACCAACACCAACTACTTTAAAATCATGTGACAGGCCCAAAAAAACCCATAAGATTAGCTTACAATGAGATCTCTCTTTTTTATTAGTATTTTTGTTTGGCTTTGGTTTTAGAGCCTTTATGATGCATTTAAATCATGTTTTTCATGCATTTCTGGACAACCACTGTGACTAGAAACCTACTTGAAAATATTCATGTAATCACTTGTCTCAAGGATCTGGGGCTTTAAGAAAAATACCAAAAACGGTGAGGCTTCCCATACAACACAAAAGTTGGTAGCACTGCTTCCATGTTGCACCACCTTAAGGCACAGCACCGAATCTGGCCCACAGAGTTGTTCACCATACTTGAAACACTAAAGTACATGCCTTCTAACTAATCCTCCCAAAGGCTCTCCTATATTAGTGGTGATCAAAAATGTTCATTTGTAACTCTTTTGTGATGAAGAATGGCTTCCTTGACACACAAAAAGCAAATAAGTAATTTTAGAAAAAAAACACTTCCTTCACTCCTTTTGCTTCTTGAAACAAAGGCTGGAGAGAGGGAAGAAAAAAAGGGGTGGGGGAACCCAGGCTCATTTGATGTTTTCATTGCAAAATTAGGAAAATATTTTTAAAAGTTGTTCCCAATTGTTCATAAAACCTTATGTACCCTCTTCCAGTGCAACTAGTTCCATTGTGCACAAGGTGAACCACAGTGTGCAGACCAAGACAGGCCTTTCAAACCTTAAATGAGTTACCTTACATGTTGCCTTATGTAAGAAAGCAGTAATCTGTATCAGCAGAGATGTTTGATATTACACACCAAGGTTTAAAAAGGGAGGGAGCTATGGTAGTACATTTTCCAGATAGGACTCTCTGCTCTGGAAGGGTGCGTCTACACTGCACCCTTAGCTCAAAATAAGATACGCAATTTGTGTTATTTTGATTCTCTTTCGAAATAGGCTATTTTGAAATTTGGCGCATCTACACAGTGCCAAATTTCGAAATAACATGCTTTTCCAAGACATCCCTTATCCCTCATGCAAAGAGGTTTACTGTGATGGTGAAATAGCACTCCCGTTATTTTGAAAAATATTTTGAAGTAACAGGCAACTTGTGTAGACACAGGGTAGCTATATCAGGATACCTCCAGTATCCTGAAATAGCCATGCAGTGTAGACATATCGGAGCTCTCTTCCCTTTGTGGCTTGATGGAGGCTGGGTTTGTTGATCTTAAAGATCTGCAAGGCCTCGCAATTGTCATTTTTCCCCTCAGGCATAGTAGATCCCATAGAGTAGCTCTGCATACTATAGAGAATGTCAGATACCTGCAATTTCAGGTGCTTTTTTATTAATTGAAATAATAAAGTGCAAGAGACAACATTGGAGAGATGATGGGACAAATTAATACTTGATGTAACTACACTGAGGCCAGTGATCTACTACCACAGGATAAATTTAGCTCTGTATCATGTAAACATTTAAACACCCAAAATTCAGCATGATGGGAACAAAGGCATATTTAAGCCTGATAGTAACCTATTGTTAATGTTAAGAGGTTGTTCTGATCATGTTTAACAGCATAAGTAGAAGAGTGCATCTGTAAGAAATTGCACAGTAATTATATTTGTGAGAAAAATAAAAGATAAAGCAACTAAGAAACTTGGAAAGACCAGTCTGAACTAACAGGAAGCTTATGGGGAGGAGGCTTAACATGGAAATGGGGGCATGATCTTCTGCATACTGTAGACAACGCTGCTACAGTCAATATTCTGGGGTTTGATTTAGCGAGTGTAGAATATACCTGCTAGATTGAACTCAAAGAGCACACCCATAAGCTCCAGTTCTCCTGCTCCTCATGAAGAGTAAGGGAAGCCGATGGAAATGTTTGCTCCCATCAGCCTCTCGCTTGTGTGGACATCATGGAAACGTGATATAAAATACGTTGACTTCAGCTTCGTAATTTACATAGTTGGAGTTGTGTATCTTACTTCAACTTTTCGATGTAGTATAGACCAGGCCTGAGAGACTAATGCACATGTCAAAAAAAGTTAACAAAAAATTATAAATAAATTTATTTACCATAGGGAGGTTGAAGTTGCATTGGCCAGTGCTAGAGGCAACTGCGATGATATTTTCTTATTGCACTTCCCCCTCCTGAAAAACTGATCACTTCTTGGAGTGTTTTCCCTTTATAGATTTGTTAGACCCTCTGCTGTAAGTGAATCTCAATCCAATCCAACATCATCTTCCTTAGAAAGAGGAAAATAAAAGGTCTATGGGAAAAGAAGAGTTAAACTTCAATATGTTCCATCTTCAGAACCTGTGTGTATAGATCCCATAAGAACGGCCATATTGGGTCAGACCAAGGGTCCATCTAGCCTAGTATCCTGTCTTCTGGCAGTAGCTAATGCCAGGTGCCCCAGAGGGAATGAACAGAATAGGAATCAAGTGATCCACCCTCTGTCTCCCATTGCCAGCTGCAGACAGAGGCTAGGGACACCGTTCCTGCCTATCCTGGCTAATTCTATTAGCTCTAATTGGAAAAAGAGTAAGGAATAAGCTGATTAGAATAAATCTGGCTAAGAGATGTGGTTCTATTAAGGACATGACAGTAGATTTTGTGGGAAGCAATTTAATGAACTGGGACTGGTGTTGGCAGACAGCAACTATGCATAGACAAAACTGAGTGAAGTATGCATAAACCTAAGGCCCAGTCAAATATCAAGCAAATCTGAGCCTTGTTCTGAGCAAACACTACAACCGCTAGTGTTTTACATTAAGTTTGTTTTTTTTGCATAACCAGGATTTCATGCCAATTGGGCCATGTCATTGGATACTTTTCTTATGATGTTAAAACTCACATTCAGATTTATGGTGGGATTCAAACAAGACCTGGTTGAAAACGTAGGCTGGGGAAATGATGGGTTTTTTTCCTCTTTTTTCTTTGTTTCTTAATTTGAGTTTTAAAAATTGTGGAAAAAATTCAATTTGGGATTTCAACAAGCTCTATAATTGGACAACACTGAGGAAATTTTCCAATAAATTTGCTAATTCATTTCCCATTTTGTAAAAAAAGTTTTAAGAGTCAAAATATTGTTGACATACCACTTGCCCAAGATCACAGAGGATGTCTGTTGTTGAACTGAATGTCAAACTTGGGTCTCTGAAGTACTAGACCAGCGTCCTCTCTGCTAGACAATCTTTCCCCTTTTAAATTAGTGAATTTTAGCTGTCTCCAGCTGAATGGAATGTCCCTGCTATTCTGAATCATTTCTGAAAACACTTACCGAATGCATTTGTGTAATGCTAGCAAAGCTAGCTATATCCAGTCCAGTGAAGAGTATGCAAAAGGCAACATTTTATTTTTCAGCTGTGTCATTTGCTGTCACTTTGTGATAATTTGACCTCCAATTATTGGGCTAGAAGAATTGTTTACAGACAGAGGTTGTTCATCTTTGGGGAACTGAATTACTATAAAGGGCTGAAATAATTTACTATAATCTGTCACCAACAAGACCTATGTTATCAAACGCATTATAGTCTCATTTCTACAATAGAGTGTTCTCTACCAGTTTTCCTGTGGTTTCACTTTTGTTCCAATTAGAATTTGTAATTCAGTGGTGAAACTTCTATACACTTTTATTTTTCACACAATATCCAGAAATATTTACTATACTGCACATTTAGCCCTGACCACGCCAAAGTCCTGTGGGCATAAGCCTAGTATGTGCCAATATCAAAATATGTAGACTTTTACATTATAAATATAGTATAATAAAGTCAAAATGATAGCAAGACCAGACAGGACCACTGTGATAATTTTATCTGACATCCTGTCTAATACATGCCATAGAACTTCCCCCAAATAAATCCTAGAGCAGATCTTTTAGAAAAAAAACATCCAATCTTGATTTTTAAACACTTCCTATAATGGAGGATCCATCCCAATCCTTTTTTCATATCACAGCCTTCATATCTGGATTCTTCCTCCAGAGGGGATGAACCAAAGTCTTAGACCCAAAGTTTGGGTGTGTTTTGTTGTATTTTTCATTTGAATCCAGACCAAATTGTGCAGATGGTCCTAAATCTATAATGGGTGCACACGCACACATCAAAACACTTTGGTTTGATTTGAAACCCAGATTCAGTTTAGAGTTTTGTAGTTCTACTAGAAAGGACAAAGGTTCCATTGGATGTGGCAGGAGAGATGGTTGCTTGAACCATCACATGGAAAACAAAATTCCACATCTGTAGTGTGCTTGACAAACACAAGATGCAGTGTATGCTAACCATAATTACAGCTAGCTATGGGATTATACAGTAGTCAACGAAGGCTAGTACTTAGAAATGAGATTAGTGATTTTGGAAGCCTCATGGGTTTTGGTGATTAAAGAATAGGCCCCCTAAAAATCACATTTATTTAGGGTAATTCAAGTTGAGAACACAAAAAGGATCAATAACTTTTAAAAATCTTGGCTTCTCAAATCCCTTGTACACTGCAAAGATTTCCTACTTCTATGTGAAGTGATGATAATGTGCATGAACCTGCAACAAACCTCGGTGCCAACTCTGCCCTCCTATCTATACCAGCGACACCATCACAGGACCTAACCAGATCAGCCACACACACCATCACTGGTTCATTCACCTGCTACCAATATAATATACGCCATCATGTGCCAGCAATGCCCCTCTGCAATACATTGGCCAAACTGGACAGTCCCTACATAAAAGAATAAATGGACACAAATCAGATATTAGGAATGGCAATATATAAAAACCTGTAGGAGAACACTTCAATCTCTCTGGACACACAGTAGCAGATTTAAAGGTAGCCATCCTGCAGCAAAAAAACTTCAAGACCAGACTTCAAGGAGAAACTGCTGAGCTACAGTTCATCTGCAAATTTGACACCATCAGTTTAGGATTAAACAAAGACTATGACTGGCTAGCCAAGTAAAAAGCAGTTTCTCCTCTCTTGGTGTTCACGCCTCCACATCAGCTGCTAGAAGTGGGCCTCACCCTCTGACTGAATTAACCTCGTTATCTCTAGCCTGCATTTTTATATCTGCCTCTGGAAATTTCTACTATATGCATCTGATGAAGTGGGTCTTTGCCCACGAAAGCTTATGCTCCACTACATCTGTTAGTCTATAAGGTGCCACAGGACCCCTTGTCCCCAATGTGCATGAAGATGAAGAAGTTTACTGTTAACATAAAGTCAGATTTGAGATAATCACTATAAAGTCAACACCTCAGGATACAGAATTCCTACAACCAAGCATTGGTATGTCTACACAAAACCATTTGTACCATTAATATAATCTACATGGATAAATCCAGATTACAGCATGCAAGAAATACCACCTATAGATGAGTGTCAGATTTATGAAGCTCCTATCATGGCAAACCATTGGTCAACAGCCTTCTCAATGACAGTAGCTTCATGTATCCTTATTATGTAACATAATGCCTCAGGCACCAGGAGAGGAGTCAGATCAACTTCTGGGTCTCCAAAACATCTCCTTGTCATTTTTTGCAGCATGCGTTAGCTAAAGAAAAGCAAACTTAGCTAGAGATGCAGTTCACTGTGTTTAGCTTTCAACCAATGATACACTCTACTAAGAACACAGTCACACAATGGGTTGAATATCTTACTATGCTTACAAACATCAAAATACTATCAAATGATGATTTGAAAAACCACTGTACTGAAGACAGCATTTTCAGGATCAATGAAAAGTACAGTGGCCCTGACAGAGTAATGCATGATTATTTAAGGTGGTTATTTCGAAGCATCGTATTCAGGTATCCAGATATAGTCATGTTAACTCATCTGTAGTTACCTGCCTGAAAGCATTTGGAAAAGCTTTTATTTCAATATTTAATTCAATCTGCTACCACTAACCCCACAAATAGGGATATAGGGAATATGGAGCAAATGTTATACCTGATTTTAACATTTCTGAATCAGGGATGTGATCATGCATTTCATACACTGAATAATTCTCATAGATTATGTGGTTTCAATAGGGAAGTGACAGCTACAAAACATGATTCCCCTGCTGCAAAATAAAATCATGTTACGAGTTTTCCCGAAGCATTGATCAAGGTTTTGGTATGGTAGAGTCTCCCCATTTCGGCTGAATTTGATGAAAGCAGAAATTCCACATCCCTTGTCCAACTGAGATTTCAATAAGAGATATGTCTTCTGAGTCAGTAACCTTGAATCAGGTAATAGCACTCGCAAGACTCCTTTGAGCATCAGTAAAGTGCCAACGAATTGGAACTAACAAATGCATAGGGAAGCAATCTGGTTTTTAAAATGTCTGATACAGCTGCATTGGGAGATCCATGTTTGAGCTTAACCTTGGGCTCCTGAACATCAAGATGATACGACTGGGAGCAAATGCACTGCTCGTTCCTAAGTGTCCTTGACCAGGCATCTTAAACAGGTGTCACACTGGAGGGAGATGAACAGAAATATTCCTTGACTAGCACCTGAGCTAATCTCCTACATAAATGTGAAGAAAAGGGCAGCAATAATGCAACAGGAGAATATGTTGGTTGCAATGTAATAACAAGGTACGTGGGACAATTACCACTAGAGATTGCATAGCTCCACTGCTCTACACAGCTCTGACACGTAGCTGCCACCATGGTGACTTCCTGTGATGGTGCACGCTTACCTCTCAAGAGTGGGCTCCTGGCAGGTGGGTGCAAACCTACAGTCTTCCTTTTTTCATAGTGCTCCCTGCCAGTGGCTCAGCCCTCTGCCTAAATCACACTTTCAAACACATCAACGAACCCCTTCCTGGGTGATAGAAGTCCAGCGGAACCTGTGACAGGTTGTGCTTGCTCCATGCCAATCCTGAAGAGAGTAACTCCAGCCTATGAACTGGGCATGCTTTGGCTGGGAACCAAGTATAAAAGGGAGCAGTTCCACTCAGACCGGGCCGACAGCCAAGGAGAGAGGTTGCATATTGCAGGCTCAAGCCCGTAAGCTGCTGAAGCCAGAGGTATCAAGACCCAGATGGACATCCAAGGAGTGTTGGAGTTACTAGTAGCTGAGGATCAGAGACCCCAGAGATGCCTGGACCACTGAATCAGGGACAGAGTAGGAAGTAGCCCAGGGGAAATAGTCATTGTGTTGGATAGCGTCAGTATGTTTTGGTCAGTGGTGAGTATACTTGCCACTGCCTGGACTGGGACCTGCTGAAGGAGAGAGATCCTGGGTCTCTCATTCCTGGCAGCCACCCAGCCTTAGGTGGTAGCACACTTCTCTGATTCTGGCTTCTAAGCCACACAGTCTTGCAGAGGATGGCAGCCTTATCAGACTTATTTCCAGGGGATAAAAATGTTGACATTGTTGCCCCTCTTTAGGGTCTTCATCCCCTCCTTGAACCCTTTAAATTCTAGCCCCTTTCTTGGGCTTCTAAACACCACTTGTCTCCTTCTCAGGATTTGGCCACTCTGCCCGTGGGGGAACCAAGACCCATCTGCTACTGCAGATTCTAATCCAGCAACACCACAAATAGCAACCATGAACTGCTTCCTTTAATTCTTGCCACTGTTAATCCCTGGGCCACCTGCCATGCAGCGTCTTCCTCTTCACCCTTATCTCATGGCTGAAGTTCCTCCTAATTGAATACCAGTGTCACCAGAACCCATCTTCTGAGTTGGCCTTTGATGGAGCACCCTCCTTGCTCCTCTGGTCCCAACCAGAAACTGTCCTACTTAGGGCCTGCAGCTCTTTTTAACTGGGCCTGCTGTGTTCTGATGGGCTGCTTCCCTGTTGCCCCTGTAGGCAGAACTGAAGGACCCACCTTTACTGCTGCTTTTCTGTGTGGGGCATAATAGGATTGCAAGGCCCCCAGCAGGGGCCCTCAAAGGATCTGGTGCACCCTATCCCATTTCCCCAGTCTGAGCATCATGAACAATCACACATTGATGGAGGTAGTATGTGTCGATGAGCCTCCACACAGAACTCAAAAATCAGTTTGGACCCTGATGAGCAAAAATATGCTGCCTTAGGCTTTAAAAGTCCTATATTCCCCCCCTCAAACGTCTTCTACTGTCATCAAAGTTGTGAAGGTCACACTTCTAACTCCACATGCTGAGCATCTGTCAATTCAATGACCTAACCATTCTTATTTTGCTCATCTGGATATACAAGGGGATATGAAGATGCTGCCACTAATGAGTCAGAAGCTAGCTAAAAATAAAACACTCTATAAGCCTCCTTTAGCATAGGACCTAATATGATCAACATAGTTTAGTCATTCCCTTGTCAGCACAATGAACATATTCAATAAAGTAATCCCTTTCAGCAAAATCAGAGCAATAATTTCTCTATTACCAGAATGTATCTATAGGACTTCATTCATAGGCCTCCCTTTATTTTCCAGTAATTGCCATGGCAAGTGACTAAGAAATTGCCCATGAATGACCCCAGCTTCAATGGGACAAGATGTAAACAGCATAGCCCCTAAAATAGATGGTGCTGGCAGGGGTGGGAGCATGTTTTTGATAATAAGGGGATAGGCTGATTCTGCTGCTCTCCCTGAGAGAACTCTTAAGAATAGGAAAGTGGTATCCATACCATTTGCCTTGCTCCAAAGTTGAATCTATCTACAGATGAAGCAGGGCTTGCTAGCACAGGGGACTGTATCATAGAGAGAAATGAGCCAAGATAGGTCTCTTGAACAGTGCTGAACATGGGTTCAGAATAGTTTTACTATGTGTTCTGTTGTGGGATATTCATTGTTTCACATCTAATGCCTAATCAATTATTTTTCTCTAAGCACGTGGCCTTGATTTAACTGAGCACGGGCCAAATGACAAGAAGAAGGCCATACCATTGATGTTTTGAGAATACTAACTCTCAGACACATCTGTCAGTCTCTTTTCACTGTTTCATACTGTAAGCTTCTGCAGTTCTTCTACAATCTCTCTAAAATCCACCTTTTCTTCTCATGTCCCATGCTTAGATCAGAGGTCTTGCCTTCATGACAACTGCAATCTTCTCCTCTCTGGCTTCCCATGTCACTTTCTATCTATTCACATTCCTGTTGTTAAAACCACCTTCCTCATCTGCAAACCAAGTAGTCACAGGATAAGAAGGAAGGTCCCCAAGAATCAGTAGATTGTTAGAAGATAGGAAACAACATTTTTACAATAGAGAGGTAAATAGGAAGGTCCACCATGAATCTGTACCAAGTCAAGTGCTGTTCAACATATTAATTAATGATCTGGAAAAAAGGGGTAAACAGTGAGGTGTCAAAGTTTTCAGACAATATGAAATTACTCAAGATAGTCTGCTTTGGACTTAACTATGAAGAGTTACAAAGAGATCTCACAAAACTGGGTGACAGGGCAACAAAGTGGCAGATGAAATCCAATGTTGATAAATGCAAAGTTATGCACATTGGAAAAACATAATCCCAACTATCCATACAAAAGGATGAGGTCTAAATTAGCTGTTATCACTCAAGAAAATGATCTTGGGGATAGTTCTCTGAAAACATCTGCTCATTATGCAGCAACAGTAAAAAAAACACTAACAGAATGTTTGAAAGCATTAGGCAAGGGATTGGTAACAAGACACTAAACATCATAATGCCATTATATAAATCCATGGTATGCTCATTCTTTGAATACTTTGTATAGTTCTGGTCACACCATCTCAAAAAATCTGTATTAGTATGGGAAAAGGTGTAGAGAAGGGCAGCAAAAATGATTAGGGATTTGGATCAGCTTCCATATGAGGAGAGATTTAAAAGACAGTTACAGTTCAGCCTGGAAAAGGATGATTAAGGGGGAATAGGATGGAAGTCTACAAAATCATGAATGACATGGAGACAAAGTGCTATTTACCCCCTCACAAAACACAAGATCTAGAAATCACCCAATTCAATTAATAGGAATCAGGTTTAAAACAAACAGAGGAGGTTTAAACTTCTTCAGGCAATGCACAGTCAGCCTCTGGAACTTGAACACAAATGCAAGAAATATGATGGTCAAAAATATAACTGGGCTCAAAACAATTAGATAAGTTCATGGAGGATAGGTCTATCAATGGCTAATAACAAAAATGGCCAGGAGTGCAACCCCATGGATTGGTCATCCCCAAACCTCTGACTGACAAATCCTGGGACTCAATGATAGAAGATGGATCACCTGTTCTGTTCATTCCCTCTGAAGTAGAAGCCCCCAGCCACTGAAGTCCTCGGCCACTATGAGAGACATGATACTGGGCTAGATGGACCTAGTATGACCATTCTTTTGTTCTCCAAAAACTTTTCTCCAATAGGAAATAACAGCAAGCATAACACATTCAACATAATAACTATGTTGAGTCATTTCCAAATGATCACAGAAACTACACAAGATGCTGTATGCCATGTATTCACTAATGGCAAAGAGCTTGGAGATTCCTTTCCTTGTAAGCTTTCTCTTACACCCTTACCTTAGATTTTTATCTGACCAGCTTCAGATCATTAAGTTCCCCACTAGCAGTGTAAGCTATGCCAGAGTGAAATAATTGACAGACATAGCTAAATTTGTCACTCTCTACAATCAATGGAAATAATTGTATAGAAAAATGTACAGTAGCTTTTAAAGGACTGCCAATAAAAAGGGGAAAAAATCTGAGTTACAAGTACAAAACTTAGATATTTATTTGTTCTTTTATCTTTTTTTCCTCTTTGTGAAGAATTCAACAATACTGGCGTTAAGAGACTGCTTTTTCTAAGAACTTATTCCAGCAAGCCTCTTTCCCTGGCAACTGAGGAGTCGATGAGGCACTTACATATATAAAACTATAATGGGCTATACTTTTCACATTGATCAAACGGTGTGCATTACTGGCTGTCCAAATATCCCAGGGGAATTATAGTTTTGTGTTAATATCTGAATATATATCTAATGGCTGAGTCATTTAGGATGCATAATCTGAAATTATTCAAATGTCACTCTCTATCACAGATGTTTTATGACACAGTGAGACCTTAGCAATACCTTATTAAAGGTGCTAGTAAATCAACATTGTTGAAATCACTGCCGAAACTTGAATTATTTTCCTAATTATCATGATGATGAGTCTTTCTATTCACCAATATTTAAGGGGAAATATGACAACACAACAGGTTAAGCAAGCATTTTCAAACATCACTGAACCACGACCCCCGTCTGACGACAAAACTTACTACATGACAGGAGAGGGGACTGAAGCCAAACCTGCCCCACCTCCATCTCCACTACCCTCACCTGAGGCGCCTGTAATTTGAGCCTTTGCATCCCAGGCTGCAGCCCTCGGGCTTCTGCTGTGGCCTTGGGCAGTAGCATTCAGGCTTTGGCCCTGGACAGCAGAGCCCATGCTTTGGCCTCAGGCTCCAACAAGTGTAATGCCAGCCCTGGTGACTCCATTAAAACTTGGTTGCAACCCACTTTGGGGTCCCATCCCATAGTTTGCAAACCACTGGATATAGGTAATGCCATGTTAATCCTGCATACAGTAATTTGAGACACTGCTGTAGTTGCACCCAACTCTACTAGATGGTACAGGTTGAACCTTTCTAGTCTGGCACCTTCAGGACCGGACCAGTTCCGAATCAGAGAATTTTCTGAACCACAGGAGGTCAATATAGTCTAGCAGCATTACCAACACTTCCACTGCTTACTGGGCCCTTAGGAGACATTTAGGAGGAAATTAGAGCTAAATAACAGCACATAATACTGAGAGCTAGGACTGCTGGCTGCAAACAAACTTTTATGGGGCCATGGGAAACTTGGCCTCGTGCATGAAAGGTGGACATCCAGCTCACTAAAATCATGCTGGGCCACAGATGTTTCTGGACCAGAGAGCTCTGGACTAGAGAGGTTCAACCTGTACAAGGAAATGAAAGGCAGTACAAGCCTTATTTTTCCAGGTTTGGGCAACAGAGATTTAACATGATCCTAGACAACTGAAGGCTAAATGGCATATAGACCTTTGTACAGACATTGTACCATACACAATATGGCCAAATGCTATAGTGCCTACTTTAGTTGCAAGTGGAGATTTGCATATCATTAAAACTCTGAGCAAGGACTATGTGTCTTAGCCTATAGTGTGTAGCCCCTACACTCCTCCTTCTCCCCATTATAAAGCATATGTATAGTTACAAAGCAAGATGGACATAAACTTTGTACCAATAAGATTCTAAGCTATCTATTTCATGCTGTGTTAAATTAAGCAATTTTTGTACAACTATTTAAATTTTAAACATAATCTACTTGCAGGTTAAATATATATAAAGAAAAACCCTGTGTTCTTAGGCAACAATATAAATTAAGACAGATCTGAATCTCGGGCATCATTTAATAGAAAGCATTGATTTGACAGTTTTAATACTGAGTACGGTGCCAATTCTTCTATGTAGGCATTTATTCCAGTCATCACCATGGTAGCAGAATGCCAATGGGCATAAAGGGCCAAAGGGGGGAAACTTGGTGCACCCTGTAGTTAATATACTGCATGCCTTGGTGGTGTAGCAGAAAGCTATTGCCATCACTCAGTCAAGCTGCTGCAAGAAGAAAATGAAGACCATTTAAGAACACTATTGATTGGTGCTTGAAGCAGTCTGGTTCAAGCACTGCATGCTTTGTTTATTGTCTTTTGTAAAAGATTGGCTGGAGACTTCCCCTAGCAGGCTGCAGAATGGCATAAAGGAAAGTGGCATGCAAGAAGCCTTCTAAAAGGGATAATAGCTATTAAAAGGCATCACAAATTATGATCTAATATAATATTGACTTGTTGATTTTTCCAATACTTGTACCAAACCCTGTTTGATAGGGTCCTATATGCATGTGACTCTCAGGACAGAATTAAAATAAGACTGGAACTGGATTGTCTAAATGCACTACATACAGTCTCTCAACCAATACAGATTATTCCTCTTGGGTCAACAGAGTTGCTTAGATTAGTTGTTTTTGATATCTTATCACCACTGGACAAGTGGAGAAACCTAGTGTTTAAGGGAGTTTTCCAATGACAGAAATGGTGTCTATTCTGTAATAAAGGTTTGGCATACTGGATTGCAGGTAGGAGACTGTAAAAGTTATTGCATTGCCCCAGGATTCACTGTCCAGTATCTAAGTCTCTAATGTTAGATTGTTTCTGTTCCTCCTTCACAAGGGGCACTGTAATAGTTAAGGCTTTTGAAGCACAACATAACTGATACATTTAATTATATTAAACTTTTAGCGCAATATCTTTACTCTTCTCCTTCCCAAAGCCATTTATTAGAAACCTCAGCTTCTCCATTGTGAAATCACTGGTCTGTACTTGGACACTAACTTTTTCTTCTCTCCCAATGAAGGGACGAATATTCTTTTCTTGGTTACTAGGGAAACTTTTGTATGACATTTACTATTTGCAGCCAGTCTAGTTTTTGATTGCTATGGCAGCATATGCGCACCCTATCACTGGAATATGGCTATTCCAGAGTGCAGTCGCTGCTTCATTGGTCACCGGATTGACGGCCAGCTCACTAGTCCATAACTCACTTGCTCCCTGCACAGCTCTAAGTCCATAAATAGTCCTACTCACTGAGCAAAATGGCTTACTGGCTGAAGTCAATAAGTCCTCCTGGCTTCAGGGCACGAGTGCCTAATAGCCAGAGTCAATAAGTGTCCCTTACTTCAGGACAGAGGGCCTATAGCGAGTCAATGAGTGTCCCTCACTTCACAGTAGTAGGGCCTAATAGCCAGAATCAGAACAACTAGGGTTAGTCCCTGGTAGGGGGACCTGGGTCCACCCTGCTCCACTGGCTCCTGAACCAGGGCCCTATGAGTGGTGGGGCTGCCTACCACTCCCTCTCAGAGGGGATTCCAGCCAAAATATGCCAAGAATACCTGGGTGGGAGAGGTGGCTTCTGCACACCCCCTGGGTCACTTCCTACTGGGTCTGCAGGGGCATCGTCCCACATAGCGACTGAGTCTCCCAGCTCCCTGGCAGTGGTTTCTCCCTGGGTCTCCATAGGGGCTGAGTAGTCACAGCCTCCTGGCACTTCAGCTCCCTCTGTCTGGGACATGGGCTATAGCAACACTGGAGCTCTGTGCAGAGATCCTTCCCCTTCACCAGCCAGCCCAGACTGAGCCGCTTTCTGGCCTTTTATACTGCCCCAGCACTTGGAGCATGCCCAGTCGGGTTGAAGGGGCAGCACTTCCTCCACCCACAGGGTTTTCACCCCACCCGTTCTTTTGCAGGGTATGCCCACCCCGTCACAATTGCCTATAGCCAAAATTACAACTGTCATACAGTTCTTGATGGACTGGGTGGCCTAGTGATTAGTACCCACACCCAGTCATGCAGGCAGTAATAGGGGAGGTAGGAAAGCCTGGAACCACCTACTGCACAGGGTTCCAACCCAGTGCCTGAGGAGTCAGGAGTATTTAACCCTCTGAGAGACCCTCCCTGGATCACTTCCTAAGCTGCTGATCTCAGATAAGGGGGGAGGGGTAAGGGAAGGAACATGAAAATGAAACCAAAGGCATCAGTCCCAACTGGGCTCAGCATTCAGCCCTTTTTGGCAGGAGCCTTCTAGACAAATCTGTATCCCCCACCTGTCTCCTCCTTCTGAACTAGGGAGCTCCCTTGTAAATCTTGTCTCCAGTCAAAGAATGCTCTGCAGGGCTGGAGGGGCAGGGCTAGCTAGGCCCAGTATTGCTTTTTAACCTCTTCTGGCCCAGTGTGGGGTTTGTATACCACATCACAAGGTTATTCACTACATTATTCTTAGCCTGACTATCAAGGGCTTTAGAACAAGATCAGAAGTGGATAATACCAATTATGTATAATATATTGCTGGATCTCTTTTTAGAACAAGGTTCAAATTCTCTTCTGACCCAGTGTTTTCTATTTGCCTCCCTACGTGTTTGAAGGGCCTGATTGACAGGACCATTCTTGACACTGTAGATAATGAAAAACATCCATTTGACTGCCCAAATAGCCCCTTTCAAAACCTGTTGGCATGCTCCTAAAACAAACAGATCCTGGATTAAATGGTAATAGAGATGTAGCCGTGTTAGTCTAGTCTAGCTGAAACAAAAAACAGGACTATGTAGCACTTTAAAGACTAACAAGATGGTTTACGAAAGCTCATCACCTAATAAACCATTTTGTAAGTCTTTAAAGTGCTACATAGTCCTGTTTTTTGGATTAAATGGGTTTGTTTGAGGTCAGTTGTGGATAGGACTTTTACAAATCACACACTGCCTGAGCCACAGCTTCTTCTGAAGTAGTAAACAGAAGAGTGTATATTGACAGAGCTCTTTCAAGTCTTGCAGGGCCTGGCTTGAGACCATATTTTCTTTTGGCATCTATCTGACACAGAGTGCTTTAGAGTGAGTGCTATTAATTTCTCATTATGTTCTCTCTCATTTGTTCCCAAAGTAAAGATTCATTTGACTCTGAAGGGTAAAAATTATTCAGGGATGTCTGAAGTAGCAATTCCCTCTCCCTTTCTTCGCACACACACTTTCCTCTAATTGTAGTCTTTTCCCCCTGTCTTTTGAATGAACACTGCTTAATAGGTGCTTAAATCAGAAACAAGCACTGATAGTCTGAAAGTTAGATGGGTACATGCTACAGCAGACATACACAATTAACATTTCATATATGAACTGTGACCTGCAATACAAAAAGCAGTTCTTTACGTAAAAATATTTGTTATTGTGCAATACAATCTAATTATTTTAAACTTATTTGGAGCCGCTAAGCATTTTATTGTAAACTGTTACACCATATGTAGATTCTCCAGCCTTATGTTTTTGCTCTAGACCATTTAAATCATTGACTATATAGAGGGGATTAGAAGTTAGAAAAAAATATTTGCTCTATTTTGCCCATGATAATCAGTATTATTCCATATATGATTATTGTATGATATATTTCTACCAAAGTTGAAGAAGCAATTATAATATATTATTTATTATTATATATCACCTTTCATCCCAGCTATCCACAGGTCTTTTAGCAACTTTTTTCAGGCGTACAGATTTCACTTCAGATACCAGTGTAATGTAAGCACTTCTGGGATGAAATCTAGCAAGTATTTAAAAGTGCATGGCAATACTGCATAGCTGTTTACTGCAGAATGTTAAAAAAAACTAATTGCATTTTAAGGGAAACTTTAGGTAAGCAGAAGCTAATTAGTAAAATTAGATACCAGAGTTAACACCCCTACTCTTCTGTAAAGTGCAGTAGAACTTGTAGGGTAGGTCCACATCGCCCACCCCATCCCCCAGGTTAACAAAGCTCCCATTGGCATGCTAAAAAGACCTCTGTTGATGTTGCAGCTGTGGCTGAATCTTGGGCTCTTAAGCTTGAGGAATGAGTAGGGTGGAGAAAGATCTTGAAATCTCGAGCTCCAGCTGAGCCACAAAGTCAAAGCGATGGCTACACAGCAATTTTTAGCACACTATCAAGAGCCCCACTGACACATAAGTCTGTGGACCTGGGCTGGGAGGTTTCCAGATGCAATGTAGCCATACCCTCAATGCTCACCCGTGGTGGGGACATTGGTTTTACATTCCAGCTGACAGAGTCTCCCACAGTACAGTGGCCTTTATCCCAGGTTAGGACCACCTGCCAAATCATGAGTACCACTTCCTTATTCACGCTGCTTCAGCTGTGAAATTTAACAAGGTGATGGCCCATACTGCTAAAACTATAGTCTGACTCTGAACCTATCCACACTGTCAGATGTCACTGAGATACATGCCTGTCTACCATGTTGTTTGCTAGAAGGGCTATTTGGTTGTGTTTCTATAACTTAGTTTTTTTAAGGATCGTTTGTTGGCCTGTCACTCAACCTACAACCCAAACCATCAGTGGACTGCTCCTCATCTGGTCCTCATGCCTATTTTCATTAACATGCTCATTGTTCAGGGAGTATAGAGGAATACTCTACTTTGGCTGGTGGGGAAGACTCACCTCATCAGAGAAAAAATGGTCTGAGGAAACTTATTTATTCAACTTTGATATCAACAAATCAGAAAAAAGAGAAGGACTCAGAGAAACTGGAGTGGAGTGACAGACAGATTTCACACAGCACTGATTTACTTCATAAGCCTCCAAACAGAGCCTCTTGCCAAACTTGTCATTCTTTGCCAACATTAGCTCTGTTTTTCACTCTTCAGTCACTTTAACTGCTTCATCAGAGGTGTTGGCTTTCCTGTTTTCAGTTCCAAGTTTCTATCAACAAATTTAGCAGAACTGGAGAAAACTGTTCAAAACTTAAGAGCCCAAGTTTAATCATAGTCCATCACTGGGGAACTACGGAGAACTACGTGTATTTGTATGCATGTGCGTGAACACACATGACCTAGAAAACCAGGACATTTCCAAACACTTCTCACTTTTATTTGAAGGTGGGCAGATTAGAAAGTCTAGGTACACTCTTGTGCCAGCCTGCAGGGCACTGCAGCAAGTCTTGTAGGGCACCAAAACCCTCCAGATTCATATGTGTTAAATGTACCATACTTAGTGTAGGACCTTTCAAACACTACAGTCTATGCTATAATCCTTGTGAATTCCCATTAAATGCTTATTAATACATCTAATACTAAAGCAGCAGCATTTACCAGGATGCAGGCACCATAAACATAAAAGCTAACTCAGTCAAGTTATAAAAAGCATGGAATAATTATTGACCGAGGCCTCAAGACAGAACACCAGAAGATTTCCAAGTTAACCTGGTCTCTCAGGGCTCCTGTAAGTTGCACCCCTCTCCTGTAGAAAGATAAAGGACTAAGCATTTGGTCTAGTAGTCCTGGGACTGGATTCTCCTTTGGTGTTATGGGCATTGCCTGATGGCTGTATTAGGAGCCCCTCTTTGTTGTATGCCTATCAGTGAGCCACCTCAGTGGGCTCTGCTGTCAACTTGATGGTATATGAAAGGTGGGTTACAAATCACTAAGGGTACATCTGCACAGCAGGGCTAAAATCAAATTAAGCTACACAACTTCGGCTACATCAATTGCATAGCTGAAGGCAAAATAGTTTAATTCAGCTTTTGGCACTGTCTATTCAGCTGGAAGTCAAAGGAAGAACACTCTTCCTTTGACTTCCCTGTCTCCTCTTGAAAGGAGGGTTACCATGAGTCAGAGAAAGAAGTCCTCCAGCTTGGCATTATTTCGAAATAAAGACTTGTAGAATAGATGCGCAGTGTTATTCCAAAATAACACTGCTGTGTGGATGTACCCTTAAAGTGCTGCCTGCTTCCCCTTTGTCCATCCACTATCTCCTCCAAAAATGCAAGCAACTCTTTTCAGGTGTGAGCTTTCTCATGGTAAGAGGCCATCAGAAAGTCTTGAAATGCTATCCAGTGTTAGAAACCAGAGCTGCAAACCTTTATTCACTTCAGTAGTCAGTCACCTCTCAGAGATCCATCCTCCATCATCCAGTCCCAGCTTCAGGCAGTGAGAGGTTTGGGGACACATGTCACTGACAGTCTTGGCCTTGTTCCTGCATGGCCAACTTGAGACCCTAGGGTCTGATTTGCAGAGGAGCTGAGCCCTTGTAGCTGCACCTGAAACAAAAGCTGAGATTTGAACACATCAGGTGCTAGGATTCTTGGACCTCATAAATAATTAGGTTCTAACATCATCTCAGATCAGGCACCCAAAGTCAGTGGCAACTTTTGACCTTAGCTTTCTGTCCCACAGCTCCCCACCTATAAAATAGGGATAATACAAGCCCCACACCTCACATGGGCATTGTGAAGATAAATTAATACTTGCATTCTACAGTGATGAGTGCCATGGAAAATCCCAGGCGGAAATTATAAATCCTCTATTCAGACAACAAGCAATCTTTAATTCTGGCATTTCCTGACTTTTGAGTCCTTGACTTACAACCTTAATAACTTTCTTTTGATGAAGTTTTGTGTGTGTATTAACACATTATGCAGCTTTAAAGTCCCCTGATCCTTAATCCTTTATTCAAATATGTAGGCAAATACCTTATCCACTCTAAAGCTCAATCCCGCAAGGGACTGAGCATCTCCTAGATGTTCGGAGCACCTTCAAATCCCACTGAAGTAAAGAAAAGTGGAAGGTACTTGGTGTCTTACAGGATCAGGCCCCCAGTACTTAATATTTTCCCTCTCCATAGTGAGCTGCTCTTTCAATGCTCTCTGTTAAAGGCTTTCCTCAGTCCCTTGTTGCCTTCATCAAAATCTGGGGATGTCATTTCTCAGAGCCTGAGGAGCTCTGACAATTTTTAATCCAGTTAATTGCAGTTTTCCTCTGGCACAAACAGCCTTTTCTTTTTGTTTGCGTGTTTCCTTTCCTGCCACCTTCCCTTCCTAAAAGGAAAATGAATCCCAAAGTTCTGGGAAGTGACCTTGCTCTTCTTCTTCCATGAAGAGCAAGGAAATAATTCCTCTGGGTTTCCAGCAAGACCAGTTTCATCTTTTACTAGCATACTGGTCTCCATTTCATCTTTTTCAAGAAGCTTTTTTTTACTCTTTCGCCTCATTTCCTGAGCGCCTCTTTCTTTCAATATTTTGCTGTTCAGATTACCAGTGTGCTGATTACTTATCCTTTCCCAAATGTGAACCACCATTTTGTTCCTTTCAACAGCGCAAAGACCCTGTGTTCTAGGAGTGATTCTGTATTTTAGGATGAACACCTAACGTGGAATCGAAGAGAGTTTTCACTAGGGATGTTAGCGTATGGTCAAGGAAATGATTAACCAATAAGCCTAAGCTCCCTGCATGTATCAGCTCTTGCAGACCTGCCTGCCTCCATTTGTTGCCTCCTACAGAGGAGGAGAAGGGGGCAGGCAGGAGCCGGTGCTGGGGGAGCCAGTTTAAAAGCCGGTTTCCCTCAACACCAGCTTCACAGTCCCACCTGCCCCCCCATTTCCCACACTGCTGGCTCTATCAAAGCTTCCCATGGACAGAGCGAGTCTGGGCCTGCCACAGACAGAGGTCCACAAAGGTCTGAGCTCCCTGTGGAGCAGCCTCTGTCCATGAAGGAGCTTAGACCCCTCACAGACAGGGTCTGCTGCCACCTCAGGCTGCTGCCTCTGTATCAGAGGCAATAGCACAGGGCGGCAGGCAGCCAGGCCACAAGAGGACCTGGTTTTTAAACTGGCTCCCCTCGCGGACTGGCTCCCACCAACCACACTGCACTGATGCCTCTGATTGATAGGCAGAAGCACAGGATGGCAGGAGGCTCCCCAGGAGTGTGGTCAGGAGCTCACTGGCTGCTGGCCCCGCCCCTGGAGACTATCGATTAGTCGTGCAACCGATATTCAATTACACGATATCTAAATTCCTAGTTTTCACTATGCTCATTCCTTATGCAGTCTTGAGCAGAATCGTTGTCATTGTTGAGCTTCAATGACCCATTCACTCTGAGCCAGAGTCTGTTTTCCTTACTCATGCTGAGTAGCTCCCGACTCAGCAATTGCTCCCTTGATTTCAAGGGGGCCATCTGTGAAGTAAAATACTATTCATCATAAATCAGGTTATCAGGATCTAGCCCTGAGAGAGGATGCAAGAGTGTGTCTGACCTCCAAAATGGAGAATAACATTTCCATCTATTATTATCACCTCTTACATACCTAGGGTGACCATATTTTCCTATGCTGAATATGGGACACCTGGCAAAATTACTCATTAACATCCAGTTGACTGAGCCCCTACGAAAAAGAAATGCAGTGTAGCTGGAGTCTTTTTATTTACCTTCTTATCTTTAAGATTTGCATGGGGAGAGGTGACACACACACATCCCTCTCACACAAGGATGGGAGTGACTGACTGACCTAACCCAACCCTTCCCGCTCAGTGCTTTCTACCTTGGGCCCCTGGAATGGACCCACTTCTTCTGGTACCTGGTGCCACAGCTTCTCAAGACAACATGTGGGCCCCCCCCCCACAGATTTGTCTCAGGGTTCACACCAGAACATGGAAAGTGGCAGTCTTTCAGCACTGCATGGGAAGGAATGGATGGGAGCTGCTTCCAGTGCAATGCAGTTGGGATGGAGGTAGGGATGACCTGGCCCATGTTTTTCCATAGGTCATCTCTTCCTTTCCATCCTCCCCTTCTCTATGGCTAGAAGCAGCTTCTCCCTTCCTGCCCGCATAGAGTAGAAAGGCAGCTAACATCTCCATGCTGCTGCTGGCCACCAACATAACCCAACCGCCTCCTGTTCCCTGATTAAAGTATGGGCAGGAAGCAGTTAAGCCGTAAGGATATTTTGAGCACCAGGGCCCAGGGAACCTGGCTGCAGGGGCTTTAGCCACCCTGGACAGAGGGGTGGATCAGCAGGGGAGAGTACCTAGTGGACAGAGCAACTCTGCACTCTCTAGGGGAAGGACCTGGGGTGGGGGGCAGCATGTGAAGAGGGTGCTAAGTCCTTGTGTAGGTACCTGTAGGGTTGGGTCACAAACGGGCTGGAAATAGCTTCCTGCCCACCACTCCAGAGCCTAGCTCTTCCCCATGTCAGTGCTGTGTGGGGCCTTGGCACATGCAGGGCTTGGTTCCTCCTAGCCAGTGCCCCAGGCCAGAGGGCTTGAGGCAGTGGAGGAAGGAAGGAGCCTGCCAGCCTGGCTGTTAGTGAGCTCACCCACTAACACAGCATGCCTTCAAGGAGAGAGACCCTGATGATTTAGGCACTATGGATGGTTTCTTTGCTGAGTGCAGAGAATCATAGAGCATCGCACTGGCCATGGGGAACATAAGCCCCAGAAAAACAATCTCATAAATGCCCTGCCCCATATAACGATCATGGCCTCTCCTAAACACCTTCCTCACAACTCTCTCCAGCTGGGCCGAGCAGAGTTTGGACAAACTGAGGGCTGGGCCCTGCACAGGGCAGGCACAGAGTGGTAGGTTCAATAAACCAAGGTAGAAAATGCTGTCCACAATGAGGAGAGCAGAGTAACCCGATCCCAACTTCACTAGAAAGCTGCTGCACAGCCACCAGGTCACTCCTACTTTTCATGGTTCATTAACACCGTGAGGCACGTGCTTAAACCCCAGCCATGTCGGACACACCCATTCACCCTCTGCACTCTGCTCATTTATTACCACTCCCTCTTGTGAGGAAGGCGGAGGGCCTGGCAGGATGGCTGTGCCTCGTGCTTACCCAAGTTCACACACACTGCCTGAGCTTGTGATGGGAAATGATCAGCCTCACAAGGGACACAGCCCAGTAATAATATTTGGCGTTTACATGGCTCTGGTCATCAGCAGATCTCAAAGGGCCTTACAAAGAAGGGCAGGGTCATTCTTCTTATTTTACAGCTAGGCCAAATGAGACCCAGGGAGGAGAAATGACTTGATCAAACCACTTACTAAGCCAGTTCAGAAAGAGAGCCTTTCTGAGCCTGTCCTGTACCCCTCTCCCACTAAACCCTTTCCAGCACCATTTCCATGGGCAAACAAACAACACCAGCAGGAAACAGAGTTTTTAAACATCACCAGTTTTGAAAACTATCTGATTGTTAGTAAACACATAATAAATATTTGGGGACAGATTTACCAGCAGACTCTGCCAGTACAAAATGACTGCAGACCCAGTTTGGCTGGCAAGGTTGAACTAGGTTTTTGGTGCATTTTTGAGCTAAAATGGAACCAGCAAGTCAAGAAAGTGACTGTGATGGTCTGTACTAAGCCCGACCCCCCCCTGCTGGAGGCTTGTGGCCTTGCCAGATCCCACCCCAGGGCAAAGAGCAGAGAAAAAGTCCTCCAGGAAAGCTAGAGTGGCTGCTTCCACTGCAGCCAATCAGGGCCCAGCAACCCAGTATAAAGAAGCTGCTGGGCCAGGGCCCCATAGGTCTTCTCAGGAGCTCAAGCCAGGCAGATTTAGGAGCTGATTGATGGGGACCAGTGGTACCTTGGACAGCTCATTGTTTAGGATGGATTGCTAGGGTGAACTGCAGAACCCTGGACAGAGAGCTGTGAGGACTTGGAGATAAAGCCCTGAAAGAGGGCAAAGATGGAACAAATTCTTGGGGAAGTGACCTGGGGAGCAAGTAGCTGTGGGGAGTAAAAACTGACACTTCTCAGGCAACTTCTATTTACAGGGTCCCTGGGCTGGGACCCAAAGGAGTGGGTGGGCTTGGGTCCCCCCAACACCTCAGGAGCTACTCAAGGGGACAGGAAAGAAGCCTGAGCCCAGATGACTGAGAAGAAAAGGCATCTGGGATAACCTCTACTCCCAGAGCCAGTTAGAGGAGTGGGAGCTTGTGGTCACACATTCTTAGCCAGAAGGGGGCACTTGAGAGAGGGCGAGTCCTTTACAGCCATAGCCTGTGATACAGCTCAGCTCCTTCCAAACTTAAACTAACCAGCACCCTACCAGGGACAGATCAGACTGTGTTGCAGGTCCCCTCCCCCCCCCCCCATCAGTGTCACATACAGAGCCTAAACTGTTCTCCACCAGCAGGAAATACCTCTGCCCCCATCATTCTCAGCAAACAGCTGCCTCTGTCTTCACTTTCCTCTCTTGTGGGCCCCACCTGGGCCTCTGGAAGGCTGACATGCTCCAGCTGACTGCTATCCCCATCTATGAGCCTTTGCCTAATAATCCAGGGTCCTACAGATGTGACCTACTTGCCCCAGTTCCCTCCTGGATTATCTCAGGGCCCCAGGTGGGTACAGGGCCAGTCATGGGCTGCTGTGCAAGGTTAAGAGCAGTACAAAGCAACCAGAGCAAATAGGTGAATCCTGTCCAGCGTGTCACTCTAAAGAAAGAAACCCATTAATCTCCTGTAGCCCTAAGGCAGCCAACTTGCCTCTGTCTCCACTCTCTTGCCAGCACTGGCTGCTGCATCCCTGGCTGTCTCTGCCTTACTCCTCTGCATCCAGCTGTAACTGCTTCCACCTCCCAAGGATGGCAGCTATCAGGGTGGCACTGAAGCAGCTGTCTGATAACACAGGCTGGAGCTTTCAGGGAGGGCTGGAGTTCCAGCCACTGGAGAAATTAAAACTCCAATACCAAAGAAACAAGACTCCTTATCCATCACTGAATCATGAATGCAAAAGGCCCCATTTAAATGATCAATTTGTTCACAGCCTGGGTGGCATCAACACTGCATGTAGGACATGTAAGTGCAAGTGTGGGACATTCCTTAACTAGCTGAAGTTGTTCTGTCCCAGGTAGGCCAAGGCCCAACTTGTCTGCCATGCAGTGCACTTCACCTGAGGCTGCTTAAGAGAGGCTCCTAGTGTTTTGTGCTCCCGCTTCTATTCTGGACATTATGGTACCTCCTGGAAGGTGGAGGGTTTTGGGAGTCTGACTAGGGCCTCACTCTCATGGGAGGAGAAACCCTGAGATCCTCCATGGCCACAGATGGTCAAGACTTTGGATTTTATACGTGAGAGGGAACCTCCAACAGCCACCCGCTGCCCACCTCCTGCCGCCCTGCTGCTGCATTGCCCGAATGCACTGGCTCAGAGAAAACTAGGCCATTAGAATCATCAGCACCTTGATTTTCCCTCCTCCAGCTGCCAGCCCTGCTCAGCTTGTGGGAAATGACCAGATCACCAGACCCATGCCATAAAGCTGTGGCATAGTGCAGTGCTGTCTCTTTCCTTCTGCTCTTTGTGTCCATCTGCCATCACCTGCTTGCTTGCAAGAAAATGCCATCTGATTTAGGAGCCTGCTGTTGCAAAAGTGTCACCGTTTGGCACTGGCATCTAAGCCCTTGAGGACTATGTCTTGTATGGGGGATTTTCTGGGTGGGATTTCTGGGGTTCAAAAGAAGGGCAGAGGGTACAAAACAGGTGCATGAGGGGGGGATTTAACAGCCACAACAGGGTATTGCTTTGGGCACAAATAAGTTTTCCTGTAATGCTGAGCTAAAGGAAAGTCCCTGAAAAAGAGCAGCTGATCATATAGAAAGTTACGGAACCCAAGTTCTGTTGCTCTAGGATTTCTGTCCACTTGCTCTGAATGTCACTGCTGCTTAAGTCAGCCTTGCATTCTTTTAAGAGCCCCTGGCTGTGGCACAGACAGCAGGTGAACTATGGCTCACAGGAGCTCACAAACAAGGGAGGTCACCAGTGGGTTCCCCCAAGGATCTGGTCAGGGCCATCTTTAGGGGGAGCAGGACCCAGGACAAACCCCTCTCCATCTCAAGTCCCGTCCATCACCCACAGCACTCCTGCTTCACTCCTGGTGCACCCCATGTCACCCTCCCCCTGCTCCACCCACTCCTGCCTCTGTTGTATCCCGACCCCAAGTTCCCTCCCTCAAGCAACACAGCCCAAGGAATTATCTGGGGGGCTGGTGTGGGGTGATATCAGGGGTTGGGTCCCCACACTCAATTTGGTGGTGGGAGCAGAGCAGCCGAGCTGGGAGATGGTGGTGGAGAGAAGCAGGCTGCTGCATGTGTCACTCTGATTCCTGCAGCTCCCATCATTGCAGTGAGCACATGGGGGCCTGACCCCTGCTGCCAACCCCAGGCCCTCAGACATCCCCTGGGTGTCTCTGGTCCCCTATAGGCTAACCTACATATGGGGGACCATCCCATCCATAGGACAACTGGGGCAGCACTGGGGGGGGTCTCCCCAAAGCACAGGGCCCAAAGCGGCTACCCTGAACCATCTCATATGGACAGGACAGCTTTGGTACTGGGACTTAGGTTCCTCAATGTATTCACTAATAATCTCGAAAAGGAGGTGAACAGGGACACAGCACAGTTTGCAAATGACACAAAGATACTCAAGAATGTTAATTCCAAAGCGGACCGTGAAGAGCTGCAAAGGGATCTCACAAACCTGGGTGGCTGGACAACAAAAAATGGCAGATGAAATTCAACACTGAGAAGTGCAAAGCAATGCTCACTGATAAAGAAAATCCGAGCTATACATAACCAAGGGTGGGTTCTAAATCAGCTGTTATCATGCCAGAAAGAGACCTTGTAATCACCAGAAGTAATTCTCTGAAAACTTCTACTCCTTGTTCAGTAGCAATCACAAAGGCTATCACAAAGGTATGTTAGGGATTATTAGGAAAGGGATAGAAAATAAGACCAAATATCCTGTCATGCCACTATTTAAATCCACAGAATGCCTGCACCCAGAATACTCTGTCCAGTTTGGGGTGACATATCTCAAAAAGCAGACAGTGCCAAATGCAGGGTCCTACCCTACTCCCAAAGCATTCAGGACAACCCCTGGGATTGGTAACTGTACCCAGGCAAGCAGTGACTGAGGAGGATTGAGGGGGTCATGCTGGGGAAGCCACTAAACAGGAGCTTCCAGGGCTGAATACAGCTAAAGCCATCATTAGACACATGATCAAGGAGTGAGCAGGGTAGGAAGGTGACACAACATCAGTGAGACTGAGACTGGATTCTGCAGCTTGTTTTAGAGGTCATATTTTTAAAAAAGATGTTGAAAAATTGAAGATGGGGCAGCAAAGAGCCCAATGCTTTGCGAGCTGAAGAAAAATGCATTCTTGTGAGATACTGAAAGGAGCTCAATCTGTTTAGTTTCTACAAAAGAAGGCCGAGAGGTGACTTCATTGAAGTGTCTAAGTGCCTTTCTGGAGAGAAAGTGTCAGGTATTAAAGGATTGTTTATTGTCACAAAAAAGGCAGAATAAGACCAGTGGCTAACAGGTGAAAACAGACAAATTCATATTAGAAATAAGTCACAAATATTTCATAGTAAGGATGATTCATCACTGGAACAAATTATGAGAGCAAGTGATGGATTCTCCATTTCTTGATGTGTTCGAATGAAAACTAGATGCCTTTCTGGCGTGTGCTTGGATGAAAACTTAGCTACTATAATATACAGGAGGGCTGGGATATGCAGGGGTCAGATTCAATACTCTAATGGTCCTTTCTGGCTTTAAAATCTACTAATTAATGAAAAACTGAGTGTGGCATAGGGAGCAGCCTCTGGGGCTTTACTGTGCGGCCAGCTTGACCCCCCCCCCCAGACTCAGATGTCATTAAGTGGGATGATCTAGGGGAAGCTACTCAAATATCCAGAGAGGCTTGCAGTGGGTGTGGCAGTGACATCACAAAGGCCTGTTCCAGGACCTCAGCCTATTGGGGGACAGTGGTGGGGAGGTGGTGACCTCATAGAGGTACTCCTGACATCAGCCAGGCACCTCAGAGGGGCAAGGCAAGGTCAGCCTTCAGAGACTCCCATGGCTTTGCAGCAGCAAGGCTCCTTCTCAAGTCTCTCCTAGGGGACTGAGAGAGAATGAGAATTCATGTATGCGAGCATGAGGAGGAACCTTGACTGTTTTCTCCTTTCCTACTAGTGATTTTGTAGTCCCTGTTTAGAAGGTAAGAACCTCAGAGAGGTTTGGAACCTCTACAGTCTGATCCACCTGGTACCAGCTGAATTCTAGGCATAGAAATCACTAGGTTACGGTGATTTGATTTCCTACCAAGGACTTTCTCCCGCAGAATCACTGCGGACATTGGGAGTTTGTCCTTTTAGATTTATCTTTTCTTCTTTCCCTCCCTCCCTTTTTCTCTTCTTCTTTTACTTCTCTCCTCCCTTTTCCATTCCTCCCTGCCTTCACCAAGGAAGGATGTGTGTGTGTCGAGAGGGTTGCTGTCACTGTAGGAGGCTCTCACAGAGAGGTGGGACTGGAAGAATCCTTGGGGACTGATCCTCTCCAGTGGTGACCTGAGCCATCCTTTAGGAATTCTGCTGAGATCCCTCTGCTTCCCAGCTCTCACAGTCTTGCTGCTGATTGACTGAGCAGGTAGCTATTGATAGGAAGAACTCAGGTCCTTTTGTTCTCTTTAAAACCAAACAAATAAGTCATAAGCAATCATGTATTTGATTGATCATGCTGCTGCTTTGCAATTATCTCTGTGCAGTGCCTGCTTCTCTCTAATGTGCCAGTTCTTCTCAAATACTTGCTGAATAATGGCTATGAGCAATTGTTGGTCTGTAGTTCATTTGAGAGCACTTTATTCTGATTAGTCAGTGAGTCCTATGGAAGCAGGCCCTTAACATAAGTAGAGGCAGGTCAAAGGGGAATACTGAGTGGTGTCTGGGTAAGCATGTTTAGGCGGGAAAAGAAAAACTGTGACATGTTTGGCTCACAGCCAAGCATGGTAGCTGCTGTATCTTGCCCAGCAACAAGTTTGGGCATGACAAGTAGTGGTTGTTTACTGCACTGTATAAAAGAGTCCACCTGGCTGCGTCCAGTAGAAATCCCCTTGTGATTTCTCCACAGCGCTGTGTAATAAAGTTTGGTTCATCAGGTCTCCGGCCTCCGTCTTGACTTTTCTTCAACAATTTGGTGTCAGAAGTGGGATCCCACACGTGAGTTCACCAAGCCCGGGGGGTTCCGGGTAACCAGCCCTGACCTCTGCCCGTCCCGGTTCTTTCGGTTTCGCTGCTGGGATCCTCGGACTCATGACGGATGTTGGATGCCTTGTTGGATCAGACTTCTGGTGAGTACCCTTTGTGTACTCTTTCCCTATCATGGGGGGGTCGACCTCGAGATGTGACTTCCCTAGCGGGAGTCCTGCGGCCTCTATGTGTAATACATATGGCCCTGGTTGTTGTAAGTACCTAGGGAAATGGAATTTGTATTCTAATCGGCAGTTCCCCACTTCAGGAACATTTGATATGGATATCCTGAGGAACGTCCGGTTCCTCCTGGAAGATAAGCATCCACAGCAAATGGATGCCTGGTACCTGTGGGATGATGAAGCGGAGAAGAGAAAACTCCATTCTCAGGTTGCCTCCCACAAGGCTAACACTGAGAAGCTAATAAAGCAGCTGTCTCAGATGAAAGTCTCTGTCCCTACCCCGTCCGCCAGTGCCCCACCATCTTTTAGCCCCCTTTACCCTCAAATCCCCAGGCGGCCGGAGCCCCCATCTGACCTACTGGACTCTTGGGTTCCTTCCTTGCCACCGCCACCCCCTTCCCCTGGTCCCAACCAGGGGGCAGCGGCCGCGACTCCTGTTACCCCTCTGACCCCTCCATTGCCTGTAACCTCAAAAATCCCTGTAATCCTCCCTGACCCTACCGATCCGAATGGGGAGATTGTCATCTATCTCACCCCAGAACATAATGATACTTACCACATTGACCATGTGGAGCCTGGCATCACGGGGGACGATTTGGTAATGGTTTACAGTCCTCGGGCAAATCCAGAGGCTGTCCATGCAGTTAGCCTGAGCCCAGCACACATCACCCGGCGCCGCCAAAAGGGGCCAGTTCCCATTCGACAGCTGCCCCTTCGGGAATACCTAAATCCTACTGGGGGGCAGCCCTTTCAAGTCCATGTCCCTTGGACCCTTGGGGATCTCTTAAATTGTCAGGATACATTCCCAAAAATGCGAGAGGACCCCCCTGGGCTTCAAACGCAAGTTACAGGCTGTCTGCTCCATTTATAAACCTACTTGGGGAGATATCAATCAGCTCCTTGATACAATCTTAAGCCCAGACCAACGCCAACAGTTAACCTCCGCTGCCATGTGGCCCCGCCAGAAGCCTCCAGACGATGCAACCCTGCAGGCTGCCATTACCAATCTCCTAGGGGCAATCAACACCATTTGCCCTTTTAAGCCAGACTGAGGCAAAGTAACCTCATGCACCCAGAAACCAGAAGAACACCCAGCTGACTATCAAGCACGTCTTTTGGGAGCGTATAGAAAGTATGCAGGGTGTGACAATCCTGAAGAGAACTATAAGGTTTCTCTCATACAATCCTTTGTATTAGGACTCCAACCCTTGATTTCTAATTTGCTACAGAATATGGTAGGGTGGCAGGAAAAGCCCCTACCTGAGCTATTGCAGGCTGCCATACATTACTATGACAAAAAGCGTTCTGAGAAGGCGGCGAAGAAAATTAAATTAATGGCTTTGCAAACCAAACAACTAGAGCCCTGGCCGAAAACAACTTTAGGAGCCCCCACTGGTAGCCGGCGTCCCAGGGACAAATCCAAGGATGAATGCAGATATTGCAAACAATTAGGTCACTGGAAAAATAAGTGTCCGAAACGACCCCAGAGAGCAGCCCCGAAGTCACAATAGGACAGCCCGGGTCCACTACAGGGGGACGCCCCTGTCTCTACTTCTTTTGTCTCTCTCGCCCCTCTATTGCCACTTGATAGGGACTGCTCTCTCCCGCTTTCTGTTCACGGTGCCACCACCTCTTTTCTGGTGGATACCAGAGCCACTCACTCTATGCTTTCTTTAAACCGCTCTGATGTACCTCTTTCCTCTGAGGTTGTTACTGCAGTTGGAATTGGCTCACAACCTGTTGGTTTAGGGGCACGGCTCAGAGGGTCAAATCAGGGTGAATTGCTTATAACCAGAGCTATTTATAGCCCAAGACTGAGGTCCTTCCCTATTTCTCAAAATCTCACTGTGCAAGTAGGACCTCTAACAACTCGTCACTCTTTTTTGGTTAGCTCTTGCAGCTCCATGAATCTCCTGGGCAGAGACTTGCTCTGTAAATTGAAAGCCACCATCTCCTGCTCGCCTGATGGGGTTTACCTACACTTGCCAGCCGGCAATAATCCAGCCTTGATGGCGGCACTCTTGGCGGAGCCTGACCCGGGGTCTTCTTTGTTGCAACAGGAACTCCTCGACCAGGTCCCCCAAGAATTGTGGACACAGGCCTATACTGATGTAGGCCTGCTGGCCGGCGCCAGCCCTGTTCACCTCAAGGTTCTGCCAGGCAAACTCCTGCCCAGGGTGAACCAGTATCCTCTTCCCAGAGAGGCAGAGGAGGGCATTGGACAGATGATCAGGGACTTCCAGAAACAGGGAGTCCTTGTACTCTGTACCAGCCCATGTAACACCCCGATCCTCCCCGTGAAAAAGGCTGGGAAGTTTGATAATGAGGGGCGACAAGTATATCGGTTTGTACAAGATCTCCAAGCTGTGAATGCTGTGATTGAACATGTATTCCCTGTTGTGCCTAACCCCGCTACTATCTTGTCCTCTATCCCTCCGGAAGCCACTCATTTCTCTGTTATTGATTTGTCTAATGCATTTTTTAGTATTCCCGTCCATGAAGATTCTCAATATTTACTAGCCTTTACATTCCAAGGGCAACAATGGACCTGTACCAGACTCCCACAAGGACTAGCTGTCTCTCCTACTCTCTTCAGTCAATTGTTGAAAGCTGACCTAGATACCATTGAGCTACCTGGAAAGTCTGTGTTAGTCCAGTATATTGATGATTTGCTTGTCTCCTCCCCTTCTGAGTCTATTTGTATACAGGATACCCTCCACCTCCTGAAGGAGCTTGCCCAAAAGGGTCACCGTGTCTCCCGTAACAAACTGCAGTTCTGCCAGACTCGGGTAATGTACTTGGGACATTATATCTCACAAGGGGAGCGGGCCTTGACCACAGACCGTGTCCAAACGGTCTTGGATATCCCTAAGCCTGTCACCAAGCGACAAATGCGAGGTTTCCTAGGTTCTGCAGGCTATTGTCGCCAATGGATTCCCAGTTTTGCTGAACTCTCTAAACCCTTATCTGCCACGGTCACTAATTCTACCCCTGAACCTCTATCCTGGGACAATGCCACCTCCCAAGCCTTTGACTCTCTCAAACAGGCACTGTCCCAAGCCCCCGCCCTTGGACTTCCTGACTACCAGAAACCATTCTGGCTCTTTTGTCATGAATCAAATGGTTGCACTGCTGGTGTTCTCACCCAACCCCAGGGTGGAGGCCACCGGCCTGTTGCCTATTACAGTGCTGTGCTGGACCCGGTGGCAGCAGGATATCCTCCATGCCTCCGAGCTGTGGCAGCAACAGCACTCCTAGCTGAAAAAATCTGCAGACATCATTTTGGGCCACCCCCTTACTGTTGCAGTACCCCACAGCATCTTAGCCCTCCTTCAACGTGGTAAGACTCAGCATATGACTTAATCCTTATTGCAGCTGATAATATTACTCTGGTCCGTTGCACTCCCCTTAACCCTGCTTCCCTTTTGCCTCTCTCCTCTGATGGGGAAACCCATTCCCTCCCCCATGATTGTCAAACTGCTGTCGATACTGTCCTTACCCCTCGCCCCGCCCTTTCTGACTCTCCCCTTCCCAATCCCGACCTTGTATTATTTGTTGATGGCTCTTCGTTTTCTCTTTCGGATGGGTCCCGGGTCACAGGGTATGCTGTTTGTAGCTCCCATTCTATGATTGAAAGTGGCCGTCTGGAATTCTCTGGAGCCTAGCCTGCTGAACTTTATGCCCTAACCCGTGCTTGCCATCTTGCCTCTGGAGTAGCTGCTGACATCTATACTGATAGCAGATATGCCTTCGGTGTTTGCCATGATTTGGGCTCAGCACAGATTTCTTACCTCTTCTGGCACGCCTGTTGCCCATGGTCCTTTAATTTCGGCTTTACTCGATGCTATTCTCTTGCCCTCTTTGGTTGCTATTATTTGGTGTAAGGCTCACACCCCTTCCTCTGATTCTGTTTCCTTTGGCAATGCTGCTGCAGATGCAGCAGCCCGTCATGCAGCCCAACATGGACCCTGGGCTTCCTGGGCTCCCCAAGCTGTCCTCTCCCTGGAGCCACACCGCTCCTTCCCCCTTCCTGCCCTCCAGGCTGAGGCTTCGGACGCGGAATGTGGCCTGTGGCTTTCAGCGGGATGTTCCTCTGATACATCCTGCTGTTGGTGGCACCCGGATGGCCGCCCTGTAGCTCCCAAGTCTCTCCTGCCTCTTTTGGCAGGTGTGGCTCATGAGTTCGCACACTCTGCCAAAGGGGGGATCATGAAGAACATTCTGCGTTTTTGGTTTGCCCCTGGGATTTCCACAGAGGCCCAGCGGGTAGTTGCACAGTGCCCGACCTGCCAGTCCCACAACCCAGGGCAATCTGGGAAAGTCAGCCCGCAGCATGGAACAGTGGGAATTGGGCCTTTTTCACACTTGCAAATTGATTTTATTGATATGCCACCATCAGGGGAATTCAAACATGCTCTGGTCGTGATTTGCATGTTCTCTGGATGGCCGGAAATTTTCCCTTGCAGGCAGGCAGATGCCACCTCTGTGGCAAAGAAACTTCTTAATGAGGTCATTCCAAGGTTCAGGGTGCCTCCTAGTATTGAATCTGACCAAGGCACTCACTTCACAGGAAGTGTTATGCAGGATGTCTGCAAAACTCTCTGCATTCCCCAAAGATTCCACACACCCTATCACCCACAAAGCAGTGGAAAGGTGAAGCGTATGAATAGTCAGATTAAGAATAGACTGGCTAAGGTATGCCAGGAAACTGGCCTCACCTGGCCGCAAGCGCTTCCTCTGGTTGCCCTAGAGATTCGGACCACTCCAGTCAGGAAGCACTCTCTCTCCCCTTTTGAGATCCTGATGGGGAGACCATATCACCCTTCAGTAATGCTAGCAACCACTGACATCTCGGAGGTGCATTCCTCTTTGGTGGCATACTGTAAGGGTTTGACTAATGCTTTCAGTTCCATCCACTCCAGAGTCAAAGACGCCCAGCCTGGGACCCCGACAGGACCAGCACACGATTTCCAGCCTGGAGATTGGGTCTATGCAAAGAGACACACGTGGAAGACCTGCCTTGAACCCCGCTGGAAGGGACCGTACCAAATCCTCCTCGTGACAGACACTGCCGTCAGAGTTGCAGAGATACCTTCGTGGGTCCACGCCTCGCATTGCAAAAAGGCGCATCTGCCAATGAGAGAATCAATCCTGAACCCTCAGGCTCCAGAGTTCCAACCCACTGACTCTTGGAAGTGTCAGCGGACTGGGGACACCAAAGTAAAGATACAACGGATTAAGGAAAAAAACCAAAAAAACTCTTAAAGATCACTCTCAGGAGCTGAGAGACCGGACTTAGGCTCATCTAAAGGAACCTAATAGCTCAAGCAATTTCTGGACTAGGCTTTAGACCTCCAAGATAGGGATTCACTCTAGACCTACAAAGACTTCTACCTTTGTAAAATGTGGTTCATTCTCTTTCTCCCCTTCTTAGACATCATCTCCTTGAGCTATTCGAGCGCTACAGGGTCAGCAGAGGAATGGGACTTTCCACCTAACAACACCTTCATCTCCTTAGTTGAGTACTTCCGATCGTCTTATAACTTGAGTAAGTGTTGGTTTTGCTCAGTAACCCCCCTTATGGTTGGTGCTGGCATTCCCCCCGGTTGGAATCAATTGGGGTAAGCCTGAATTTTGCTGGTATTTCCAATACCAAAATGTGACCAATTGCTCTAACACCAATTGGAACAAAACATCATTTATAAGAGGATCCTGGAGTGCTTCTGATTACCCCTGGGATAATACCCACTACCCTCCAGCCCTCACCTTGACCCATACTACGGGGGGTTACCTGTGTTATCAGAACAATGGCACAGGGAAAAATATGGGTTCTAGTAGATGTAATCTTACTATATCATGTTATAACAATGGTTCAAAAGATGGCCTAAATTTCCACTTATCAGCCAACTGCAACATGAATGGTAGAATGCATATACAGGCAGGATCCCCAGATAGTCCCACCCCTTACTATATCTGTGGGAAAAGAGCCTATAAATGGCTCCCCATTAACTGGAAAGGCACCTGTTATGTTGGAATAGTTATGCCAGGAATCCAAATAAGACACCGACTCGGTAATCGGGTTAGGAACAGACAGGGTGCTGTCTCAGAACCTGCAGACCTCCCTTTCATTACTGACACTCAGGGCATATTTGGATCAGGTTTCCCCTGGCATGGAGCAGCAAAAGCCATGCACGGGGTGAACGCGCTTTCCACAGCCTTTGAGAGGTTTGCTAATGAAACCATAGGTGCCCTAAGGTGAATTAACCAGGAGCTATGGGCAGTCCGCCAAGTCACCCTACAGAACCGTATGGCTCTAGATTTTATGCTGGCCTCAAAGGGGGGAGTTTGTGCCTTGGTTGGGAAAGAGTGTTGTGTCTATATTCCTGAAAACCATCAGGAAATAGGGGAACACATAGACTCTATGCAACAGGCCCTTAATGAGTTTGAGGAAGAAAAACGGAAGTCAGTAACAGGGTGGTGGGACTCCTTCTGGTCCTGGCTACCAAACTGGTCAGGCTGGGCAAGGGAATTGATAAAGGGTCTCATTTATTGTACCATAGTTATTGTAGTTATAAGCTTATGCTTTTGTTGTATAATGAACTGCATGTCCTTGTTATGTAAGAAAACTGCGCAGGTTATAACAAAGGGTGAGATGAGAATGATGGTAATGAAGGAACTGGAACATAGAAAATGGGAGGGGAAGGAGATTGCGCAACTTATGTCTATGGAAGTGTGATGGCAAACCCTGGTTGGGTTGCCATCAAAGGGGGGACTGTGGAAGCAGGCCCTTAACATAAGTAGAGGCAGGTCAAAGGGGAATACTGAGTGGTGGCTGGATAAGCATGTTTAGGCGGGAAAAGAAAAACTGTGACATGTTTGGCTCACAGCCAAGCATGGTAGCTGCTGTATCTTGCCCAGCAACAAGTTTGGGCATGACAAGTAGTGGTTGTTTACTGCACTGTATAAAAGAGTCCACCTGGCTGCGTCCAGTAGAAATCCCCTTGTGATTTCTCCACAGCACTGTGTAATAAAGTTTGGTTCATCAGGTCTCCGGCCTCCGTCTTGACTTTTCTTCAACAGTCCCAAGGGGCTACTCAGGGCAGGACATCAGCCTTCCAGGAGAGGGGTGGGTGGGGCAGTGACATCACAAAGGCATTTTGCAGGACCTCAGCCTGTTGGGAGACAGTGGTGGGGAGGTGGTGACCTCACAGAGGGAACCTGGCATCAGCCAGGCAGAACAGAGTTGCAAGGTAGGAGCAATGTCAAAGACACACACACTCCCCCCCCCCGTTATGACTTTGTGGGAGGCCCTCCCAAAGAGGGGGATCTGGACTTGCTCTGAGACGGATCCCCTCTGGTGATGACCTGGGCCATCCTTTGGAACATCTACTGAGACCTCTCAGCCTCTTATGTCTCAGAGTCTCGATGCTGATTGGCTGAACAGGGGGCTATTGACTGGAAGGAGACGTTTTCACAATTTCCCAACCGTGACCAATGGCTGTTCCTTCCTTTGCAGACTCAGCACAAGGCCTTGTCTTACCTCAGGCATGTAATGAAGGGGAATCTGCTGGCAAAGTCCCCAGACAGAGTCTCCAAAACATCTTGGAGGTGAGCATGATTGGGGGAGTAGAGCAAGGGCAGTTTTACCTTAGTCCTGGGGGAGTGAGATAGAATTCAGTCAAGTTCATCTTCTGGTTCAGTAGAGATCATGGGACTTTAAGGGGTTTCATTTTCCTACCCCTACTCCAGCCATGTTCATGCCTGGCTTTGGGTCCCTTCTTGTCCTCCTGGAACAGATGGGAGTGCACGTATTCATGGAGAGCCGTGCCCACATCTATTTGCCCAGGATCACTCAGGGGCAGACGGAACTGAGGATCTAGCTCCTCTCCTCTGGCAAGGGCGGACAGGGCCTTGAGCCCAGAAAGAGCCATAGATAAGGCCTCCCAAAGGCTAGAGATAGAGAGGCTCTGGGAGCCCTACAAAAGGAACTGCAAAGCTCAGTAATGAGATTGAAGAGAAATAAATAATTCATGTAGGGTCTTTTTATGTGTCTTTGCTTTCTGAGCCTTGAGGACAACCATGGTTTCAGCCTTTTCTCTGTAAACGTTCAGACTTGAAACACTTTTTACATGAAAGCTGAGAGTGTAGCTACATTACAGAGCCTATGTTGACATAGCTATGCCACTATAGCCCCCCAGCTTAAGTGTAGCAGACACACACAGAAGGAGTTTTTGCAGGACCACTGAAAAGTACCCCTTCCGATTGACAGGGTTGGAGGCCCGGATGGAGATGTGGGGTGCATCAATGCCCCACGTCCCGCAGTTGCAGAAGCCCATGGTAGCAAAGCCAGCAATGATGGGGTCCATGTCGCCCAGGATGATGACCCTATGCAGCAGGATGGTGCTGATGTCCCTCACTACCTGTAGAGTGATAGCATCATGGAATCACAGGGTTGCCAGGGCCCTTGGGAGTTCCCCATGCCCAAGCCCCTTCCCACTGCAGGACCAACCCCAACTACCCCATCCCCAGCAGGGCTTTGTGAAGACGGGACTGAAAAACCTCCAGGTATGGAAATTCCACCACCACCCTTTCCTAAGGAACCCATTGCAGTACTTCTCCACCCTCCTGGAACAGTAGCAAGAGAGTTATATCTGCATGATCACGGCCCTGACAGTCGAACTCCCCATGCCAAACTGGTTCCTGATGCCATGTCCAATATGGTGAGCTTTCAAATAGCGATGTTGACACACTTCAGGAGGGGGATGGTGGGTCTCATCCAAGTGTCCCATTGCCGTAGAGCAGGTGTGAGCCACTTGCACACCTCCACGAATGTGTCCTCTGCATGCAGAAGTTCTAGAGCCACTGCTGATCATCCCACCACCCCATAATGATGCAGTCCCACCAGTCGGTACTAGTGTCCTGGCACTAGAAGTGGTGGTGCACAGTGTGCAAGGGAGGATGGAAGGCAATGTGGTGCATGAGGAGCACCTGGGCCTAGGTCAGGGGGTCACCCATTCCAGGCTGGTCATCATCCTCAAGCAGTGCCACAAGAGCAGCCTGCAGTTTATACTGCACCAGGAGTTGCAGCAGCAGGTCTAAGAGCCATCAAGTGTTTTGCAGTAGGTTCGGCTCCATGCTGGAAGTGCTGTGGCATCCGCAAGGGCAACCAGAGCACACTGTGAGAGTTTGCTGTCCTGAAGGAGGTAAAGGTGAGTCTGAGACGTGGCCGTAGAGGGGAGCCCCTTTAAGCACAAGCCTCAGAAAGCCTCAGGCATCAGCTACAGGAAGTGACTGCTGTCCTGATGCCCTACCTGGAATGCTTCTGTAACCCACACACCTAGGCTATGTCTATACTGCGCTGGTTTTGAGCAAGAAATATGCAAATGAGGCTAAGTGTGGAATATTGCTGAGCCTCATTTGCATAATTAATGACCAGCTGCTTTTTGCACAAGAGGCTTTTGCACAAAAACCCCCTCTTGTGCAAGAGCCGTTCTTCCTGAAAAAAATGCAGAAGAACAGCTCTTGCACAAGGGGGGGGGGGGGGGTTTGCGCAAGAAGATGTAGATGGCAGTGTAGATGGCAAAAAGCCTCTTGCGCAAAAAGCGGCCGCTCATTAATTATGCAAATAAGGCTCGGCGATATTCCACGCTTAGCCTCATTTGCATATTTCTTGTGCAAAACCAGCGCAGTGTAGACATTGCCCTAGTGTTGTTCACTGTCCCAGGCAGTGGCACTTATACCACAGCAACAGCTAAGAACAAGAGACCTCTACAGCAGGGGCTGACAGGCAGCTGGCTTTTACCTCGCAGGGTAAAGGCTCCTATACTAAGCTCCCAAAATCCCAGGTTCAAATCTGCCCAGTGGCAGTTATATTTCTGGGGGACCTTAAATGTGATTCAGGCTCCAATAAGTGTGGACATGCTATTTCAATATAGCCTATCTTGACGGGGATTTGTAGTGTGGATGTGTTATTTCAAAATAACTATTTTGGGAGTTGTTATTTCAAAATAACCTTGTAGTGTAGACATAGCCTAAGAGACAAATTTTGGCAGACTCTGGCCTATTCCAGAAGGGGTGATGCAGAATCACTCTTCTCCTTAAGGGAGATTATCCATCCTTACCAACTCTCATGAGGAAGGAAAGGAGATGTCATGCAGGAGTAGTTGTTCTGAGGGCTTATCTCCATATACTGGAAAATCGATGCTCCGGAGATCAATCTCCTGGGGTTCGCTTTAGTGGGTTTAGTAAGGACCTTCTAACTTGACTGCTGACTGTGCCCCTGTCTACTCCTATACTCCACCGGGTCACGAAGAGTAAAGGAAGTCAACAGGGGTGTTTTTCCCAGCAACTTTCCAGAGTGGAGATGCCATGGAAATTCAACCTTCGGCCTGTCAACTCCAGCTACACTATTCACGTAGCTGGAGTTGCTGTACCTTAGTTCAACATTACACCTAATATACACCTGGCATGTGATGGTCTCAGAGTCGACTGCTGCTGGAAGCTTTTGCCTTTCTTCTAAACTAATAACGCAGGCTTCATCTACACTGCTATGCAAATGAAACATAGATTAGCATATCACTGCACTTCATTTGCATAATGTATTCAAGCCATTTTTGTGCAAGGGATTATTGCGTAAAAACAAGCAGCGTGGACAGATTTTTTTGTGCAAAATGGGGGTTTTGCGCAAAAAAAAATTCCACAATGCTTGTTTTTGTGCAAAAAACCCTTGCGCAAAAACAGCTCGCATAAATTATGCAAATGAAGTGCAGCAATATGCTAATCCGTGCTTAATTTGCACAGGTTCTTGCGGCAAAAGCCACAGTGTAGACGTAGCCTCAGTGTTATTCTCCTTGCAGTGTTCTCAAATGCATCTGACTCCAGAAATAGGGTGTGGATCTATTTAAAGAGTTTAAGCAATATTTGGTTGCTCCTTGGTTTAAGCAGCATTTCTCCCCTCCCCCCCCCGCCCCTTTCTGGCTGAATGCAAACAGAACCAGTAACCAGAGCTGGCTGCTGGAATTGAAGCCTCTAGTTCTATCTGGGTTGTGTTCTCTGTTAAAAGTGGAGGATGACATATTGTGTAGACATTTCCCATATTCCTGTATAAGGATGCACAAACCCCTTCTCTAACATACATATTGGGAGTACTTACATGTAGTTTTACTGGTCATGTGAGTAACAGTTTGCAAGATCAAGCTTCTGTTCTGTACCATCTCCGCATTATTGGTAACTCCTGTTTGATCATTCACCCACAGGAATACACACACTGTTGTACTTGCAATACGATTTGATAGGGTCCTCCCCCTCCTTTTTTTCCTTTGTCTCACTATTATTCTACTTAAAAAGGGCTCTAGAGGCGATCCGGGCAATTACAGACCGGTAAGTCTAACTTCAGTACCGGGCAAATTAGTCGAAACAATAGTAAAGAATAAAATTGTGAAGCATGTAGAAGAACATAATTTGTTGGACAAAAGTCAACATGGGTTTTGTAAAGGGAAATCCTGTCTTACTAATCTATTAGAGTTCTTTGAAGGGGTTAACAAACATGCGGACAAGGGGGATCCAGTAGATATAGTATACTTAGATTTCCAGAAAGCCTTTGACAAGGTCCCTCACCAAAGGCTCTTGTGTAAATTACATGGCCATGGGATAAGAGGGAAGGTCCTTTCTTGGATTGAGAACTGGTTAAAAGACAGGAAACAAAGGGTAGGAATAAATGGTAAATTTTCAGAGTGGAGAGGGGTAACTAGTGGTGTCCCCCAAGGGTCAGTCCTAGGACCAATCCTGTTCAACTTATTCATAAATGATCTGGAGAAAGGGGTAAGCAGTGAGGTGGTAAAGTTTGCGGATGATACCAAACTGTTTAGGATAGTCAAGACAGAAGCAGACTGTAAGGGACTCCAAGAAGATCTCACCAAACTGAGTGATTGGGCAACAAAATGGCAAATGAAATTTAATGTGGATAAGTGTAAAGTAATGCACATTGGGAAAAATAACCCCAACTATACGTACAGTATGATGGGGGCTAATTTGGCTACGACAAATCAGGAAAGAGATCTTGGAGTTATCGTGGACAGTTCTCTGAAAACTTCCACACAGTGTGCAGCGGCGGTCAAAAAGGCAAATAGGATGCTAGGTATTATTAAGAAAGGGATAGAAAATAAGACCCGGAATATCTTACTGCCCCTGTATAAAACTATGGTACGCCCACATCTTGAATACTGTGTACAGATGTGGTCTCCTCACCTCAAAAAAGATATTTTGGCCTTGGAAAGGGTTCAGAAAAGGGCAACTAAATTGATTAGGGGTTTGGAACGGGTCCCATATGAGGAGAGGTTAAAGCGACTGGGACTTTTCAGTTTAGAAAAGAGGAGACTGAGGGGGGATATGATAGAGGTGTATAAAATCATGAGTGGTATGGAGAGGGCCGATAAAGAAAAGTTATTTATTAGTTCCCTAAATAGAAGAACTAGAGGACACCAAATGAAATTAATGGGTAGCAGGTTTAAAACTAATAAAAGAAAGTTCTTCTTCACACAGCGTGTAGTCAGCATGTGGAACTCCTTGCCAGAGGAGGCTGTGAAGGCTAGGACTATAACAGAGTTTAAAGAGAAGCTAGATAATTTCATGGAGGTTAGGTCCATAAAAGGCTATTAGCCAGGGGATAAAATGGTGTCCTTGGCCTCTGTTTGACAGAGGCTGGAGAGGGATGGCAGGAGACAAAGCGCTTGATCATTGTCTTCGGTCCACCCCCTCTGGGGCACCTGGTGCTGGCCACTGTCGGCAGACAGGATACTGGGCTAGATGGACCTTTGGTCTGACCCGGTACGGCCGTTCTTATGTTCTTATGTTCTTATGTTCTTACTTAATGTTTGTCCTTTCAACTTTCACCACAATCCCAACCTAACGAAAGTATGAACTCTGCTTTCTGAAATCCCGTCTTTAAACTGGGCATCATTTATTACTTATTCTCAAAATTAGTATTTGCAGTTTGGTGCACATTGAAAAGTAATAATCGAATACAGGTTGCAACCTCCCAAATCCAGGATTCTCTGGTCCAGCAACGTCCATAGTCTGGAGGGAGGGCTAGTAGCTGCGAGTAGCAGTGGGGTTGTAGCAGCCTGGGCAGCAGCAGGGCCGGGGCTGCCCACGCAGAAGCAGAGCGCAATTGGGGCTGCCGGATGCCCGGCAGCCAGGCCGGGACCACAGCACCCAGGTGGGGAAGCCTGGCCAGGGCCACGGCAGAACTACAGTATCCTGGGCAGCAGTGGCAGGGCAGCCCAGGCAGTGGCGGCAGCGAGGCCAGGGCTGTAGCTGCAGCAGCCTGGGAGGGGAAGCTGGCAAGGGCCATGGTAGGCTGGCAGAATCGGCGTGGCCGGGGCCTTGTGCCATCTGGCAGTGTAGCCAGGGCTGGGGCTAACCAGCAGGCAGCCCATTTGGGTCAAAGGAGCCAGCAGTGGAGAGGGGCAGCAGGCTGAGGGATTGGTGTCAGGGACCTCCTGTTGTCCGGCAAATCCCCTCATCCGGGACCGGTCAGGGTGCCAGACTAGGGAGGTCCAACCTGTATTAAATAGAGCACCAGCCTTCTCCACTGCTTCTTCTGGGTATGCTTGAGTCACTAAAATCATCCATTACTCCCAAATCCTTTTCTAGCTTTTTTCAGTTTGGGCACATTTAAAATCTAATAATGATGTAAATGTACACCTTTTAGTGCTGTAATGCAGCAAAAGCTTTCGTGGAGCTACGCTGATTTACACCTGCTGAACTTGATTCTCATTTATGCTTTAGCCCCATTTAACCCCACTGGCAGAGTGGAGGCCATAGAAGGTGAATAAATTACATGTACATGTAATTTGAGGCTGCTTTACCCTGACAGTAAGGTAAAAGGGCCATAGAATAAATGACAATGAGGACTCCAGTGTAATCTCTTCTCAAATGTTAATGTAAATTCTTATCATATTCTTAATATCTGGAAAATATTTGGTCTCAATTTTGCTGTATACATCATTTTCAGTCCACGTCTTTAATGTCCCAAGTGGTCAGATGTAAGCCACCTATACGCTTTTTGTCATTAATCTCCACCAATGATCTCCCTGCTAAATTCTGAGCATCCCACAATAACAGTGTTTGCCCTGAACAAATACCACCAGCTCTTTTGTTTTCTTCAGCAATTTATTAATATAGATTAATTATTATTTTGGGAGATAAATTCATGAACTAAGGAATATTAAAATAATTCCTTTCTTGTAAGTGCTCATTTGTATGAGCTATATTCAGCTATGTCTGTTCTGTAAAAATGAAAGACATGCTTCCCTCTCTCCTCTTACTGATTTGCTCCACAAACACTAGGGTTGTTTCTTTCACTTACAGTCTCTGCATATAATTTTCTGATTCCCATCTAGCTCTCACCAGCCCTTTTTCTCGAGTACATCGATTACATGGTTTTTTTCAAGCGAATCCCTACCTCATCTGAGCAGATTCAATTTATCTCACAATCCATTTGTAACCTTGTACAAAAGTAAAGCTCTTCCTTTCATAGCATTCTGACAGAGTGATAGTCGGGAAGGATGAGAGCCAGCTGGCTGAGATGTCACTGACATGTAATGTACACAAAGAGGAAAAAATAAGCAAGCATACTGTGGGCATTAAATCTGTTGAAAGCTTTAGTAACATACTGTGAGATGTAGTACCTCCAGTATCTCCATTATCTGCATCCTTTTTTTCCATCCAACTTGCTTATATTTTCTCAGAGAAAACCTCTCTCTCCTGATTCTATGGTTCTTTTCTCCCATTTTTTTCTAGAATTTGTAACCCAGTTTAATATCAATTAGAATCAGATGATGTTTTATCTGCACATTTATCAACCTGTGTATTTTTGTTAGGAAAATGTAGGCTTGTTATTGAACCGATGGATGGTTTGGAAACATGTCAGTAATGGTGGGAATGAGCTGATTTGTTGAAATCAAAATGTGTTGAGGGAGCATGTCAATTTAGATGAAATTCTATTGGGGTCCAAGCAGGTTTCCAACAGAATCCCACCTACCAGGCAAATTTCAAAACCTACCTGGTTTCCTGTCATCTTGCCCCCTCTGATTGCTTACAGTCCAGGTGAACGGGCTCTGAGCTCTGAAGCAAGCCACCTGGCAGGCCAATGAGGAATCAAGAACCTGGAAGCTTTGGGAGCCCCAGGTTCTCAGTACCCCAAGTCCACTCCAAGTCGGCTGCCTTGGAACCAAGAGGCCCAGTAAGCTGAATGCAGAAGAGTAATTCAGTTTCTTGTAGAAATTCAAAGTATTTGGTTTTCATTTCAAATCAGTTTGAAACCTAATTTTGAAGTTGTGAAATCCTCTGCAAAATGGATTCACCACTCTGCATTCAGCTCTAGGTCACAGTACAGTAGAATGGAGATGGCTACAGATTCATTGTAATACACATTACACTTCCAAAGCATCTTTTGTCTAAGGTTAATGAATGAATATTAAGTAACTCTGAGGTAGGTACTGGCAACCAGTCAAAGCCAAAAGTGCTTATCACCTCTGAAAATCTGGCCACTTAACAGGATGCCTACCTATAGATGCGGGTGCTTAACCTTAGGCCCCCATTTTTGAAAATTTTGGCCTAGCATTTTGTTCAAGTATAGCCACATTAAGCATTGAGCTGGGAATCCTCAGGGCTCAAAGCATGTACTGCCATAGCTTAAGCTAAGGCTCTGTACTTAGGCCCTTTAACAGCTCATAACTTTGGTGGATCAACAGAGTGTGACTATAATATACACAAACATACACACTGGTATACTACATACTTCCTTTGCTCAAAGGCCCATAGCAATTTCAACCCTGAACAAGCCTCCACTTTGGTGGCAGCTGCCATCTGGATTGAATCATAGACAGTGCTAAAAAATCCAAGGCTGTGTAACTGGGGACTGATAACACACATCTTCTATGACTCAACACAGAGGGGGACCTGCAACACAAACATACAGTGAGTTGCAGAAGATCATACAATTTTCTTATTATTTATCCACACCCAAGCCAGTAATCTGACCTATATGTCCTAATATTAATGTATAAACAAAAAACCACCATTGCCAGCATCTGGGTAACATGACCCTAACCAAAATGTTAATTGGTAAGTAGATAATTTTCACCAATCAGCATCTAAGCAGAAAACACGCTCCTCACAGAATATACCACTTATAATACAAAGCTCCACTATCATCACGTTTTTGAGTTTGCATCTGTATTCAAGCCTCGCCGATAATTACACTTAGGGCACGTCTATACTAGGAAATTATTTCAAAATAATAACTCCCGAAATAACTATTTCAAAATAGCATGACCACTCTACAGGGAAGCCTCAAAATTAGTCTGAGGCAGGCTCTCTTAATATGGATGTGCTACCTTGATTAAGAGTTCGTCTACACTGCATGGCTATTTTGGGATACCAGATGTATCCCAAAATAGCTACCCCGCATCTACACAAGTCATCTGTTATTCTGAAATATTTTTTTAAATAACAGGCAAACTATTTCTCCATCCCAGTAAACCTCATTGCACAAGGGATAAGGGATGGCTCGAAATAGTGTGTTATTTTGAAATGTGGTGCTATGTACATGCGCCAAATTTCAAAATAAGCTATTTCAAAATAGTTTTGAAATAAGATATGCAATTTGTGTATAGCCCTAGGAAGCAATGGGGAGTAATTACTTTGAATGACTCTGGGGAGTAGTTATTTCAAAATAGCAGCAGTGAAGCATCCACACTACTGCTATTTCGAAATAACTATTTTGAAATGAGCATTATTCCTCATGGAAAGCAGGATTTCAAAGTAATCAGCCCCTTATTTTGAAGTAACGGGCGTGGTAGTGTGGACACTCTGCTTGTTATTGTGAAATAACTCCCTAGTGTAGATCAGGGCTAAAAGATCTGATCCAAAGCTTTTAAGCTCCCAAATGGCCACCTAAAGGAGGGGAAACAATCACAAAAGTCATGGTACAGACTACTCTAAATAGCACTGGATGTGTATAGCCACAAGTCAAAAAGCATTAATTTTCAACTTTATTTTCAGGTTTGTGTTGCACACTTTACATTTGTTTAAGAATGGCAACTGCTTTTATACACAAAATTATGACAATAATATTTCAGATATGGTCAGAAGAGGCTGGTGACATCATAGATATAGCATGGTCCAATGTGATACAAGGTCAAAGATCACCAGACACAAAGATCACTAGACACTTCATCCAGCAAATTTTCTTAACAAGATATCCTAGGACATTTTTAAACAGGCTTATGAGCTCTTTGGAAAATGGGAGGTCCACAGGCAACATTTCTCTTAGTTTCTTGTGGCATGACTGAACAGCATGGTCTTGTATCAACAGTAACACATTCGTTAAATTATTCAGGAGCCCAAAGAAAAACTAAGCGTTCATTTTCTATGGTGCTACAGTTAGTCCAAAATACAAAGCAAAAAGCAAATGCTGCCTGCAGGTTTATAACAATAAAGCTTCACCCTAGCCACAATAAATCAGCTAATATTCAAAAGGACTAATGTAATTCAGAAAGAATAGAATTTAAAAGTCACCAGAAGCAACATTGTCTCAAATCAGTTCATCAATTTAGTTTTGGAAACACTAAAACCAGTTTGTTTGTTTTTCAGGTCAGTCACCATCAAATGTTTAGACAGACAAAATTGTCATTTACAAAGTCGGTTTTTTATATGAACTTGAGCAGATATTTCAGGAAAACAGGAATACTGGTCCAGTGGATAGGAGGGAAACAGTAGACATGATAGATCTTGGTTTTAGTAAGGCTTTTGACGCATTCCCACACAATGTGCTCAAGGTTCGCTGTCAAGCAGGGAGGGTGTATTTATAGTGGGATACTCAGGGGTCATTCCTGAGTCTGGTACTGTTCGATATTTTCATTAGTGACTTAGAGAGTATGCTTATACAATTTGGACATAATGCCAAGCTGGGAGGGCTTGTAAGTAGTTTGGAGGACAGGATTAGAATTCAAAACAGCCTTGATAAATGAGACAACTGGTCTGAAAACAACAAGATGAAATCTAGTAAAAAAGAATGCAAAGTACTTGGATTTAGGGAGGAAAAATCATATTGACAGCTACAGAATGGGGAATAATTTGTGAGGTGATAGGATGGCTGAAAAGGGATCAGGGAGTTATGGTGAATCACAAATTTAATATGAGTCTACAATGTGATGGAACTGCCAAAAAAAACCATACTATCATTCTTGGGGTGTATTAACAGGAGTGTTTTATGTAATACCCTGGAAATCATTGTCCTGCTTTAATTGCAGAGGTCTCAGGTGGAACATTATTTCTGGTTCTAGGTGCTAAGCTTTCAGAAAGACGTGGACAAATTAGAGGGAGTCTAAAGGAAAAACAAAAAAACCTCAAAAGCTTACTAAAACCTGACCTATGAGGAATGTTAAAAAAAAAACTTGGCATGTTTAATCTTGAAAAGAAATTGGGGTGAGGGGAGGAATCTGATAACAGTCTTTGAAAATACAGTAATTCCTCATTTAACACGTGCCCGCTTAACACGTTTTCGTGATAGCACAATTTTTTTTTAGGGAACGTTTTTTGAATTACATGACCGTCCCTGGAATAACATGATTTCCCCAGCCAGCCCGTTGCCGGCAGCTGCACGAGGCTTCCCCCACCACCCTGCAAAGCGACAGAGGGTTCACCACTTGCCACACCATTCCCCGCTGACTCCCCCTCGCCGGACGCCTTGCCCCCTCTCCTCCGCCCCCACTTGCAGGCCGACGGCTGGGTTTCCCCAGCCAGCCTGTAACCGGCAGCTGCGCGGGGCTTCCCCCGCCTCCCTGCAAAATGGTGGAGGGTTCGCCACTCGCCGCGCCATTCCCCGGCAACCCCCCCTCGCCAGACACAGTGTGGGTCCCAGCAGACCCGTCACAGGGGCATACTCCCAACCCAATCCCCTTCCCCTCTCCTCCCCTTCCCTTCCCCAGAGCCAAACACCTCCCCTCCCTGCTGTAACCCAGTCCTCTTTCTCCCCCAACCTTATGTCCTGGTCCCAACAGACACCACTGCTTGAAACACCCCTCCTTTTCCATTATTTTCAATGGGAAAATTGACCCCGCATAACATGTTTTCACTTAACATGATCATTTTCTGAAACATATCTATAGTGTTAAATGAGGAGTTACTGTATTAAATACTGTTATAGTCTTTGCTGATCAATCGTCTTCCATGTCCAAAGAAGGAAGGACAAGTAATGTCCCTGCCCAGGATTCCCTCCCCACTTTCTGCCAGGGTAGGAGTCGGGCTGAGTGCAGCTGAGGAGATGTGCCTAGGAAAGGCATTGCAGCTGGCACTCCCGCGAGGCCCCACTAAATAGTGAGCAGGCAGCAGAATTCTGGGAGAGGGGGCCTGGGAAGCCTGCTGAGCCTCATTCCTTCCTGGTCCACAGCTTCTAGTAAGTATTTGGAGCCCAAAACAATAGGAGGAAGGCAGTCGTGTACTGGGGGGGGATGGGGGAGGGGACTTGAGGAGGCAATGGAAGCCAGGAGTCTGAGAGAGGCAGCAGGATGCAGGGGCAATGAGTGGGCGGCTGATGTTCGAAAAGTAGTCCCTGTGCATGCCTCAGGACAGGTTAAGTAATGTATCCAAGGCCATACAGGAAATCTATGGCAGAGAAGGAACTTGACTACACGTCTAAATTTTTTAGAACTCCAGTTTCCCTCCTGAACCTTCCTTTCTCAGGATGGCACACAAAGAAAACAAATACGGATTTTGCTCAATTGTGAAAAGTCAGACTGGGGCAGGGGAGGTTGAAGTTTTACAGATTTTAAAGGTATTTCAAAGTATTGAAGATGGCTAAAATGTTATCTGGAGTTATTTTCCAAGGCTAATGTAAAGTAATGAGGTGAATCAATGCTTGCACCTCATCCTACCTGTCCCAATATTCTAATATTATAGGATACAATATATAATTCTGCATTTCATTCCACTGTAAAGCAGAAACAGAGCTCCCCAGACTGTGGTCTGTAGACCATTGATGATCAGGGCAGCAGTAGCTGGTGGTTTCTTTTATTAGAATCCAGCTGCTAAATCACAAATAAAAGCTACTTTTCTTATATTATTTCAATTTGACTGAACTGATGGTTTTTATGTGATTACCAATAGGAGAAAATATAGTCCATGAGACAGAGGATGAGAAGGGAGGCGGCCATCTCTATTAAGAAGCATTCTGCTTTTAAAAAAGAGTTTGAGAACACTGTATTGAAGTGTTACCTTTAAGTACACCAGTGAGTGATTTCATGCTTTTCGCCTGTTCTTGTAAAACTATCACCTTATCCATTTTTGTATGACTTTCTTTACATCATGCACCCGCTCTCCCTACATGCCAGTTTTAGAGCTAATGAATCACGTATAGATTCAAATAAGTCACACCATGCCTCAACAGCATAAGCTGCAGAAAAGTACTGCATCAAAGTGGGGTGTCAGCCAAAAGAATAGCATAATGAGTAGTGCCGGCTAACAGGTGTGAATGCAGGAGGGGGGAGATATGCTGACTCATAGTTTCCTTCTAATACCTTCCCACTCCAGAATTTCAGAAGTAACCATCTCTTATGATAGACCCATTTGAGTTCTCTTGGGAAAACTCCTTTTTTTTTTTAAAGAAGGAAAAAAATAAAGGAATAAGATGTGAAGAAAAACAAATTTCGAACAACCTGGGCAAAAAACCCACTGGAACTTCACTTAAGCACGTCACACAAGCTCTGCAGAGAAAGACAATTGCTGGTGTAACTACATGATGCCCCAAGTTTGTGGTATCAGGAGGAGGGTGTATCTTTTAAATCTGTGGTCTCCTCAAGGGAAAAGAAATATTAGGCCACTGACCACAGCAGTGGTAGCTCTAACGTGAGGAGCTCTCATAAACCCACCAGGGCATAGGTGCCTGGCACCTTTGGGGGAGGTGCAGGGATGGCCACCCACAGGAACAGGAGGGTCATGAGGAGACACCCCATTTAACAATTAGCATTTTGGCGGAGGCATGGTGGGGCAGTGCACCACGAACCTATGAATCAGGGACTGGTAGTACAAAAGCTGACAGCAGTTTCAGCGGTGCTGAAGTATTATTTTCTACTATTCATTATTAATGGTGATTCAGTAAATCACTGAAGCACATGTTTAAGTCCAATTGAACTCAGTAACTAGGACTGGAATGCAGGTCTCCTGATTATCCTTCATGTAGTATCCCATTCGCAAAAATGGTCGTAGATGTGTAGCATATGTAGCATTATACTCATACTGATACCGCCTCTCTGTCATCTCATGGCCCATTTGTAAAATTTCCAAGATATGACACTGTTACTCAGGGTTTTGCTGAGCCCCAAACACTTGGTAACCTTGCTCTTTGTCAGGCAGTGGCAGGAAATAAATCAATGGGGACATGGCCATCCAGCCAATAGTCAGCTGATCCAAGCAGGCAAACAAAAGTGATTTCACTCAAAGCTTCTACTTTATTTAGTCTCCAGCACTTACACAGACATACACTATAGGTTAGTAGAGCACCCCAAATTATTCCTAGATTCATATTTATCCGGCGTCTTGAAGTGGTTTCAAGTGAATTACTCTGGACCTCCAGTGGTCAGTTTTCTGTCTGCAGGGAGACTTGAGAGCATTCAGGTGTTCAACTGCCCTTTGAACTTAGGTTTCTTCCACTTTTTATACCAAATTTGTTAGTTTACATATATACATATAAACAAAACAACTGCTGAACAGAAAATAAACTGAGTGGAGTTTTCCATCAGTTAACCATCTGCATTTCACCTAGCAGTGTTAACTACTGCCAAACTTTCCATCTTGCAAAATTTCATGCCTCAAGTCAGAAGTGGGAAAAAATCTTGTTTATACCTTGTAGCCACTCATTTCCCTCCTGCCCTTCTGGCCTGTTAGTTGTGCTAAGAATTCAGAAAGGCCTTTCTAGCTTTCAGCAATGAGCATAACAGCTGATATTCCAGCTGCAGACAGTGGTTTAGGCATGCAATTGGGTTATAATACTTTCACTTCAAAATAAGCACAGCTAATAGTTTCATATAAAGTCTATTTGGTCTATTACTGGGAAAATTAATTAATCTCCACTTCCAAAACATACGAACTACTACATTTTGCCTTCAATTAAACCTGTGCAAACACAATCATCTGAAGTAGGGCTGTACGTGAGTAACTGACAGCACAATTTGTCACTTAGACATTCTTTCATTTCAAGTAATAGAAGTCTTCCTATTCTTGTGACAAAAGAGCTACTAGAAAAAACCTTCATTACCTTCATCAACAGATGTCCTTCAAGAATTCATCCAAACAAATATTACAACAATTACAAAGTGTTATGATCCTATATATGACAGTTGAAATGTTTCATTCAATATATTCAGTTATGCTCAAAACTGAAAAATCAAGAAAATATTATTGTTAAACCTTGACTATTTCTAAACAATTAAACCCATCTTAGCATAATCTAAATGGGTTCAAAACTGGGAATGATTGTTATGGACCTGAAAAAAATTCTACTTTTATATATGTAGTGATTTTTTTTCTGTGCATAATGAACCAACTATTTATTTATACGGGCTAAAATAAAACATTTTATACAATATTTGCTTTTGCATTGTAGCAAAGAACTACAAAGCAGTGTTGAAACAGACTGGACAAAAAATTAAGATAGAATTCCATTCAGTGCTTCCTGCATCCACGTACAGTACATAGAACAGGTTGGGAATATTTCAACAAAATAAGTTTTCAACCAAAACTCAGACTGAGGGAAACAGTAATTTTTGATGAATTCTTGGTTTTCAAATTATTTGGGGGTGAAAAGGGTTTCAAACACTGTTGAAATAACCCATTTAAATAATTTTGTACTGTTATTAAATGGCTGTTTTGAAATTTGAGCTAATTATAATAAAAATTAAAGTCAACATCAAATCAAACCTGTCATAGAGTTTTCTCCTTTTTTGAAGCCACATTTCACAGTCTGGTAGGTGATAGATTTATTATCTGTAGCAAGTTGTGGACGTTAGAAAATCTTATTTTCAAATTTACAAGAAGTGTCTTCATTCTATTAATCATGTAAATAAATATAGTTGAGATTTTGTGGGAAAATCTTTGAGATAATTATTTTAGGTGCCAAGATTGTGATTGCTGTACTTGTGCACTGCATGTGATTAGAGTAGAATTTTAAAATAAACATAGACATGAGACATTCCATCATAGTGAAAACCCCACAAATTAGAGAATTTAAGGTCTGCCCGCAGATTTTGCCATTTTCTACCCAACTTGCAACTATAATTTTTTTAAAAATGTGTAATCTTTCCACTTGGAAAGATAATTGATGCATTTATGAAATGAATAGAAACCTTGTAGGAAGCATATACAATACCACACTTTTAATAATGCTTTAGTGATGTATAAAATTAGTGCAAGATGCAAAATATCCATATATCTGCTGCAATGTTTCATTATGTACGTTGCTGCATCCTACACGTTTCCTGACAGTTCATCAAATATTGTCAGTGCACAGCTATTTGTAAAGTATTTTGCTCACATGAAAAGTCCCATGGAAGGTGACATGCTTAGTAACCTGGGCTAAAATTAGTAGCTAATTTAGCTTTATTGGCCCATCTTCTGGATTGCACCTACGGAAGACTGCTACACTGCTGGCTTAGAGGGAAGGACGGATCTGTCCACAGATCAGTGGGCATGCTGGGGTGGACAGGTGAGAAAAGAGCGGGTGTTTCACAATAGCTGTCCCTGTGTTCTCTGCACCCCAGGGAGCACAGACTGTTCATTCCTGCTTCCCTTTTGGAAAGAAAGGAGCAGATTGCTCACTCTCTGTGTGAAGGAGCAGCACTGGGACAGACCAAATTTCAGACAGACCAGTTTCTCCAGTGAATCACCTGGACAGCTCCACACTACTCCCTGCACAGGGCTATGGTGAATACAAACCTGCCTGAAACTGGTGGGTACATATTTGGCACAGTTCAACCATGTCGCTCTGGCCACCACCTGTGCTACCATAGATACTCTGCTATTTATACTTGTCTTAACAAGAGTTAGTGCAGCTATGTGTACACAAGCAGGGGAAATCACACCCCTAGATCATAGGGTAGAATCACGGAGTGCAAGGCTGATGACTAAGTGCCCTCTCCTCCAACCCCATGGACATGATGTGAAGGGTCTGGATAGTTACAAATATCTTGTATTCTTCTTACATTGGTCTATAAAAATACCAAAGGAGTTAACATCTAAGCCAGATATTTTCTATAGACGTGCTAGTGGCAGATGGTGTTGTCAAACAGGACGCAGTTTCATTTAGAAAACGTTTAAATAGTTTTGCAGGCTCAAGGTGACTTAGATGACATTTAGCAGTCTTTGAAACTCACTTATGTGGGAACAGAAATAGAAGGATTATGAAAGAAAATGTCACCATCTGAGTTTGTCTTAGGCCTTATTGCGCTGAGATATCTAAGATTGGTGAATACTTAGCAGCTATTTACAGTGCATGGAATTGATACCATTATTGTTTTAAATTCAGCACATTTGCCAGGGCACAGAAGGCTGGAGAAAGCCTTTCACAGATGTAGGGCTGGAAGGCATGATTTAACTTGCACCCGAATAGAGAAAAGCTCATCTAAATCCTTCAGAGAAACCTAATCAATGACTTTTAAATCTTTAACCAAAAAACCAAACCCCAACAATTTGACATGGTTCTTTGTTACCATTCACTGTAACTTCAGACCTTAAAGCTAAAGTAAAGCCATATGGAAAAGATAGAGGTTTCTTGTGATAGAAACATGAATTAATAAGTGGGTGACTCATACAAAAAAGAGAAGAGTAGCTAGTTCAGCAAGAGGGAAGAGTCAATGAAGACAGACAGAATGTGGAGCTCCAGGAGGATAGCAGACGATTCACAGAAGACTGCAATGGAGAACAAAAGACAAGAGAACTTGCAGCCATTAAAAACAGAAAGGTGAGGTCAGAAAATCACACTGACATCAGGAAGAGACAAATCTACATGATTGGTGACTCCCTCCTAAGAATAATGGACAGGCCTGTCACCAGAGGACAGAATGATGTGCTGTCTGCTGGTTGCTAAGATATGAGATGGGTACCTGAAGCTGAAGAGGATCCTAATAGGAATAGGAAAGAATTGATTGTCTTTTATGTGGGGAACAAATGATACAGCTAGATTCTCACTGGAATGCATCAAGGTAGACTATTCCAGGCTGGGGAAATATTTAATGAAATGGAGGCACAGGGGCTCTTCAGTGGGATTCTACACAAGAACGAAAACAATATGAGATTGGTGAACCATGGCAGGAAGTAGCCCAGGGATAAAGAGGTGTCTGAATAGATAGACCCTAGCTGTTTCCTATGGGGTCCTTGGGCTGGAACCCAGAGTAGAGGGAGCCCTGACTAGCTCACAAATGAAGATGGCAGGAAGGCCCTCAAAACAAGAGCTGGAAAGCACTATTAAGTCTGAAGTCACGATAAAGATCTGGCCTGAAGCTACTGGCCTATAGACACACAGGACCTGTTTTAACCCAAGCAGGGCACTGAATTATGAGAAGTAGACCACAGCAGAACTGAAATGGCTGTCAGCTGGAGTTGTGCTTGTCATGTTGTGTCATGCTTGTTGGTGAGTTACTTTAGCACAGGCTTCACTTCAGCAAAGCACTTAAGTGCATATTTTAAAGCAGGGGTGGGCAATAATTTTTGCCCAGGGGCCACTTCAAAAATTTTTGAAGTAGCCCCGGGACACCCCTAAACAGGAAGGGGTGGGGCTATCCCACCCCCAGACCATGATTGGTCTGGAGGTAGGGGGAGCCCCTTTGCCCCCCTTCCCACTAGGCACCCATGCCCTGGAAGAGGCTTGGCACATTCCCCCACCCCCAGGCCAATCAGGGCTGCTCTCAGGGCTGGGGCAGGGTGAAGGAAGCTTCATGCAGCTCCCCCACCTCATGGAGGCCCTTTTGCGCACCCCTGTTTTAAAGGTATTCACATGCTTAAAATACATGAACTTCAGTGGAACTTGTGTTAAGCATGTGCTTAAGTGCTTTGCCAAATCAGGACCTTACATGCTGCTCATAAGAAAACTAACGCAGAACTGAAGACCCCATGCCTGTTTCATTACAAAGTCAAAACTCATGACATGTCTTACCTATGGGTAAGTCACAGGCCTCAGTTTAAACTGATGTACAGTGTACCTGTGCTGGGGAATGTTAAACTAATGTACCAATACAAAAATCCCAAATGCAGACAAGCCCTCAGATTATGTTTGAAAGTTCACCAACATTCACTGCCTCTAAGTCCCAGTTCAGAGCAAAGCATGGTTTAAAAATGAGAATTTGTCAAATTTTGAACTTTTTAAACAAAATGGCAAAAAGTTCATTTTTCAGCAAAATGTGAAAGATTTTAACCACCTTTGTTAAATATTAAATTGGTGTGAAACACAGTTGAAATTCAGTAGCCTGACTGAATTTTACATTGAAATTTTGGAGGTGGGGGTCAAATGAATGTCAAAACAAAACTTAGGGACAAGAGTTCAATCAAAGGAAATCAAGCAAGAGTACAATCAAAGTGAGGGGAAGGAAATATCCCTGTGAGCACCAAGGAAGTCAAATTGCAGAATTTTGTTTGTAGCTTTGCTTTTAACAATTCATTACTCCTCCTCATTATGGATCTTTAAAAAAAATTCAATGAAAGTTTCAAAACCTCCAGAATTTTAGGATTTTGCATTTTATTTTCTCTAAACTGGACCAATTTGGTGAAACACAATGTGTGCAAATGTTCCCATTTTTCACACTAGTGAGTTTTTTTCAGCAAAAATGGACCAAAATGCTCTTGTTATTTAACAGATGCCTCAACATTTTAGAAACATTGCATTTGGAAATTTTGTATCAATGATGATCTGGTTTCTGAAACATGCAACATTTGGTGTATTTTCATATAAAAACTGAACACCTTCCTTCCCTCCCTCCTTCTGTGTGGCTGCATATTGGTCTGGAAAAAAAAACTCTGAAAATGTGTTTTCACAATTCCTTTTAGAAAAGTATTCACTATTTTCAGACAATCAAATTCCTGAGTAACATAATGGTGTTTGTAACCAAGAAGAACATTAGCATTATATTTTAATGACACTAAGACCAAATTTTTATCATTTAAAATAGAGAGGAAATACTCAATAACACCTTTATGGAAATTCTTGCTTTGGCTTCAAAGTTCCTAGAAAACCTACTCCGTGTCTATATATTCTATATTTCTACAGCATCTAGTACAATACAGTCCTGATCTATCACTGAAGCTCATAGGTGCTAATATGATACAAATAATAGTAATGGCAAAGTAAGATGTTTTCGCTCCAGACCAGATCATGAAAATATGAGATTTTCAAGATTTATAAAGGGAAATTTAGCAAGGGAGATATAGTCTTGATTGTTAGGCATCCCATCACCATCAATCTTCTTGATTAATGGTGATGAGATGCCTAACATAGTGAATGCTAGTGGAAATGGAGTAGGTTTAGAAGTTAATATAAAAAAAAAGAACAAGTTAAAAATTACTTAGAAAAGTTAAATGTCTGCAAGTCACTAGGGCCTGATGAAATGCATCCTAGAATACTCAAGGAGCTAATAGAGGAGATATCTGAGCCTTGAGCTATCATCTTTGAGAAGTCAGGAGAGATTCTAGAAGACTGGAAAAGAGCAAATATACTGCCCATCTATAAAAAGGAAATAAAAACAACCAGGAAATTACAGACCAGTCAGCTTAGCTTCTGTGCCAGGGAAGGTAATGGAGCAAATAATTAAGGAATTCATCTTCAAACATCTAGAAGATAATAAGATGAGAGGTAACAGTCAGCATGTATTTGTAAAGAACAAGTCATGTTAAACCCATATTCTCTTTGTGCTATTTATTTGAAAACTGGACCAACCCCTTAAACTCCATTCATCTCAGGAAGTGGGTGTGCCCACAAAAGCTCATGATACCATCTACATTTTTGTTAGTCTCTAAGGTGCTGCAGGACTATTTGTTATTTTTTAAGTTTTTCCAGTTACAGACTAACATGCCTACCCTTCTGAAACAATCTGACAGCTTTCTTTGATAGGATAACAAGTCTTGTGGATAAGAGAGAAGCAGTGGACCTGATATATACCTAGATTTTAATAAAGCATTTGATATGGTCTCACATGATCTTCTTATCAACAAATGAGGGAAATACAACCTAGATGGGGCTACTATAAGCATAACTGGCTGGACAACCATTCTCAGAGAGTAGTTATTAATGGTTTCCAGTCATGCTGGAAGGGCATAACCACTGGCATTCCACAGGGATCTGTTTTGGGACCGGTTGTGTTCAATATCTTCATCAACAATTTAGATATTGGCATGGAGAGTACAAGGGAGGGGTTGCAAGTGCTTTGGAGGATAAGTTTCTTCCATCTTTTAACACTATAATCCAACTAGCCAATTACCCCATCATAAAACGAGATTTTCAGGTCTCTCCTCCATGTCCTATTCCCTTTCTATCTCGGTCTTCTCTCCTGAGCCTCCTGTCTCTCGCTCCTTCTCTCTCTCCCCTCCTCCTACTGCCTCCCCCTCTCTCTCTCTCAGCTTTCCTCCATCTCCTGCCTCTCTCTCTGTCTCCCTTTCTCTTCTCCTCCTCCTCCTGCATGGGGAGCATGGAGCCCAAACAACTGTTTGCGCCGCTTGCTCCCACACGGCAGCCCGGCTGAGCGGCTGCCTATGAGCTCCAGCTGCCCCCCTACACCGTTTCCCTTCACCCCAGCACTGATCCTGCAGCCTCCCAGTTGTCTTCCACCTCCCCCTCGCTCCCCCGCCCTCCCTCCAGCCAGGGTCTGTTCACGGCCAGGGGGCGGGGCTGGGAGCCACTGTCATGCCGCACGTCACCGCCGTGGCACTCGGCTGACTTCTGCGCCGCTCAGCTGGGCCGCCATGCGGGAGCAAGCAGCCGCTTGGGTCCCACGCTCCCCATGCAGCACGAGGGTGCTGTATAGGGAACGCGGACGCGAAACGGCCGCTTGCTCTCGCGCAGTGGCCCAGCTGAGTGGCGCAGAAGTCAGCTGAGTGCCACAGTGGGAGGCAACAGGGCCACCCAGAGGGAACAGGCAGCATTTCAGCATTACAGAGTCACAGACATTGGGCTACTATATATATGATAGGATAGAACAACGGAAAGCTCTAGTCTGTGGGATATAGTTTTGCATTGTACAAAGAACAAAGTTGTGATGACCTCAAACTTATGAAGATTTTTTCACTTGAAGTGAAATCCCATTTAAGTTAATGGCAAAATTCTCATTGTTTTCATCAAGCCAGGATTTTCACCTAAGAACTTCATGCTTTGCTTAGAACTCCTCATTTTCTGCAGTGCACCATAAGCATTCATACTAAACTCATACTCCACAAGGTGTAAAAGCATTAGGAATTATAACCTCACATCTCCTTGATATTGCTTCTCATACAGGGCAAGGGTTCGTATGCACATTATTCCTTGAGTCTATGCATGAAAAAAAAAAAAAAACACACAAAATCTCCAAGTACAAGGAAGTTGTTGTATTCCTTACCTCAGATAGGTCCCTCCCTTGATATGTGGCAATGTAAAAACTATTTTAATTCGTCATTTCTACACCTGCAAACACCATTTTAAAAACACATTCTGATTCTTGGAATTCCACTAATTCCTGCACTCACTCTGAATAGGAAATTTTGAATCACATGGATATTTATGAAATTAAATGCATCTGTTTTTTAAGTTTATTTTCCCAGTTTAGATGGAGATAAATTCTAATGAGTGGAGTCTCACTCAATTTTGCCTAATTGCCACATGTATGACAACAGTGTCCCTGAGCATTACATCAGAAGAGCATGCCCAGGGCCTCTTCTGATTTCCTAGAGGGCAAGTTTTCTTCATCTGCTTGTCTCAGCTGGAGAAGTCTGAAAGAGATGTATGGTACAACCAGTCTCTTGGGATGACAGAGCTGGCTGACTAGAAACAATGTAATAGCAGATTAATAGTCAGTGGGGAGAGTCAAGATTGAGCACCTTCACCTGAGCTAGAAAACCAGCCAACCCAGCCTCCAGGCAGATTAATGAGCTCAGCTGGGTTGTACTACCAGTGCTTGATTGGCCAGCCTGCTTGCTTAGCTCAGAGCAGTTTGCAGGCCTACTGTTAGGATTAGCAGCAGGGGTCTAACTACTCTGTGCTTCAGTCTGCAGCTGTGGTTGGGCTTATGCTCACCTTGCCTCTGTCATGTATCAGCTCCTACCTTGCTCTGCATTTTGCCCTAGACTAAGATTCCTAGCACTCTCACTACAGTTCTAGCCACTGAGCTGGGTTGCTGGCCAGTGTTCCCTGTCAGCTGAGCACTTGGGTAGCCACCCAAGAGAGATTCAAATGCCACCCAGCTGATTAGCACAGGGCCCACAGTGTTTCTACAAGTGGTGCACATTGCACATGCCTTAGTGCACACATCAAAATTTATTCTGTATATGGTTGGGGGGAAAAAAGGGGGAACATTGCTGCTGGCCTGACAGGAAAAGGGAGTTTCTAAGCTTCAAGGAGATGTGGTTATGAACCTCGAGTGTTCGGGTGGAGATTGGACAAGAGAATTTAGCTGGTAGCTAAGGAGGGATCTGGTGCAGAGGACTGAGTTATATGCCTGATGGGGGTTATCTGGGAAGATCTGAGACTGCAGCACAGGAGTCTGAGGAGGGGATGGTGAGTTGGAGCAATGCAAGGGGATCCGAGCATGGAGGGGTACTGAACAAGGGGGGGCATTTGGTTGGAGTGGGAAAAGCTGAATGCATGAAAGGGGTAAATAAAGATTGTGAGTATTAAGGATTAATGCCCCCAAGCAAAGTTTGACTCCCAAAGGAAGATATGCCAAAAACGCCATAGTCCTTTAAAGACCTTGGTACTAATTTTTATGTGGAAGGGTCTCAGATACCACAGTGAGGGGGGGCCATATAAAACACTATGACTATGTCTACACTGGCTTGTTCTTGTGCAAGAACATCTTGCGCAAGGAGTCTTGTGCAAGAACATCTTGCGCAAGGAGTCTTGTGCAAGAACTCTTGTGCAAGAAAACATCCACACTGCCATGTGCTTTTGTGCAAGAACATCCATGGCAGTGTGGACACTCTCTTGTGCAAGAAAGCTCTGATGGCCATTTTAGCCATAGGGCTTTCTTGCTCAAGAAACCCCTGTCGTGTGTCCACACTGCCTTCTGGTGCAAGAGCTCTTGCGCAGGAGGGCTTACACTTGTTAGAAAAGAGCATAGCTCTTGCGCAAGAATCCCTGTCTTACCACTCTTTACTGTAAATCTTCTTGCGCAAGAGCAGGCGGGCGATGTGGATGCTCTGCGGAAGAACGGCCATTCTTGTGCAAGAACCCGCCAGTGTAGACATAGCCTATGACAGCTACATGTGAAATGGTGTTTGTGACTGAGGGCAAGATAGAATGGTTAGACCCTGAGGACAGGGTAGGGAAGGGGAGTGGAGATAAATGATGAGTGGGATTAAACATTAAAGCAGTTGCAGAGGGATAACTACTCCTGTCTGCCATTTACTGGAAAGTGCCCCAGCTTTTCATTAGGAAGAGAGGCAGGAGTGTTGAGAAGGAAGGATCGGCCTATTTTTCTGCCCACTTCCCTGTCAGCCACCCTCCTCCCCCACCAAAGCCCTTCTCTGTGACACCCCTCATCAGGGGCCAAGTATTTAATTATCCCCCATGGAGATGGGGGGAGCCAGGGAACCTGCAGGCCCACCATTTCTTTTGGGTACCAACTGCCACTGCAAAAAGGCTGAAGAGGAGGCCTAATGGAATGCCACACTCTAGGGCTGTGTCTATACTGGCGCGATCTTGCGCCAGAGCTATGCAAATGAGGCTCAGCGTGGAATATCGCCAAGCCTCATTTGCATAACTAATGAGCCGCCATTTTTGTGGAAGAGGCTCTTGCGCAAGATGGGGCAGTGTAGACAGCTCCGTCTTGCGCAAGAGCCTCTTCCGCAAAAATGGCGGCTCATTAGTTATGCAAATGAGGCTTGGCGATATTCCACGCTGAGCCTCATTTGCATAGCTCTGGCGCAAGATCGCGCCAGTATAGACACAGCCCAGTACACTGTTTAGCCGTAAAGTAGCTTTGTGTGCAAAATAGTTTATCTGAATGAACCTCAGCTATACCACTCTCAGCATTAAAGGATTTTATGATGAGCACATGTGGTACATATAAGCCAGTTCTTTGGCTAGTCCATCCCTGATACAGAAGCATGGCAGGGCAAAGGCAGACTGGATGGGGTTTTACCATTACAGCCTGAACATAACCCAGAAGGGGTTTGCTTAATTGGGTTTTGTATTTAAGTATTGAAGTAGAAGTTGTCTGGGGCATGAGGAAATAATTATAGGTGGAAATGCAATATGGAATGAGGTAGGGTAGAACAAAACACCCCAGAGAAATAAGGTGGCTGGTTTAAACATAATACAGAGAGCAGAAATTAATGCAGGAAAGGAGGATAGAGATCCACTAATTGCCTTCTCAATATGCCCATAACTTGCATCAACATTATATAGACTGCCCAGGCACAATGGCTTGTCGACACACTCTTGAAATTTCATATCCTTTACCTGCGACCACTCCAATTTCATGTACTGTGCTACAAATGTGTTCATTTCTTTGGGCCAAACACAGAAAAGGAAAAATCTCTCAAAATATACAGAGGAGGATTGACACCACCTGATGGCTAGATAGAAAACACAGTAAGTTTTATAGTATATCATCCAAAAGCACAATGGTGGCAAAAGTAAAGATTTTTACAGAGTCATCCTGAGAGAAAAAGCCTACTGAAAAGAGCTTCTAGGACAGAGGGGTAGCTGCACTAATAAGTCAAATGCACTTGAAGCAAGTTCCTAAGAAAAAGTAGGCATTAGCCATTCTGAGGCTGTTGCTGGGACTTGTAGCTAATTCTTTCAACAACTAGAAATCTAAAAGTGAGAAACTAGAGGGCACAGGGTTGTTTTTAAGTGTTCAATCTAACCCATATAATAGTAAATTCCAAAAAAAAAGTCTGTAAAACAGAGCTTACAAAGGCTAATTTACAGCTTGAATTACTGGTGGCTATCCATGCACTCTGACTCATATTGCCAGTCAGAATTTCCTGACCATGTCACATGGGAACAGAGATGGTAGTTGTGGTTTGTGGTTGAGAGAGGTATTTTGCTGTCTGCCAGACCTGCACAGAATAAAACAAGAAGCTATTTTAGGTAATTATGTGGTCTGCCTAACTTAGCATCTGACCACCTTTAATGGTCTGGGACCCTCTCATAACACCACTCTGAGATAAGGAATACTATCATCCCCATTTTACAGATAGAAAACTGAGGTACAAAAAGGCTAAGCACCAGATTTTTAGTGGGGTTTCCAAAGTGCCTACATGCCTAACTCCCAACAGGAGTTTGGCATCTATATACCTTTGAAGATCAGGGCCTTGCACATTTCTGAAAATCCTAACTGGTGCCTAGCCACATCTTTAGGCACCTATATACCTTAAAAATCTTTCTCTAAATGATTTGCCCAAGATCACATAGGAAGTCTGTGTCAGAACAAGGTATTGAACCCAATTCTCTCAAGTCCTAGAGTCTGACTCTTGGTACTCTCCTCTCCCTGGAAATCACTGTGCACAGAATGGGAATGTATGAAACTGATCTACTGAGGCTTGCACAAGAAAATTTGTGACTGCAGCTGGAAGGCAGAAGGAAATGTCTGATATGTCAAAAATACATATTAAAGCATTTCTGAGGGAGATGCTCTAATTGAAACCCTGGTGTGACCAGATGGAACATGTGTTTTCAGTTATAACAGTTTAAATGATTGTTTAATCTTGCACCACAAAAAAATAACCTAACCTTGCCAAAAAAACTACATTGGAAGAGTCTACCTAAATTAATAACCTTACAAATTCCTATACATTTTAAAATTGCAATAATGAATTGAGTCTTCCCTCTTAATTGTCTCTAAATACCAGAGAGAAATGGTACATGGCAACTAGAACATGAACTATTGGCTACCCACATTTCATAAACTATAGTATTTTCTTTTGGTCACAGCTGATCTAAGAACCATACCTTCAACAGGGACTCCTGTCATGGAAAGGCTACACAGGATCTTTATTTAAAAGGGAATTGAGGCATAAAAAAGAGACTGATTCTTACCACATTTTGCAAATGAAATGCATTATTCCAGTATGCTTTACATTTAAAACAATAAAAGGGTGTTATATTGATTTTAAAATCAGTATGCAAAACTGAAGTTAAAAATTAGAGTATTAGGATCAACTGAAAGTTGTGTGGGTAATCAGAGTCACAAATGAATGCTAAGTAAACTTCAGTTTTATATAAGCAAACTTTAACTCCCTGATTCTGAAGTCAAATGGGCTACCCACCAGTTTAAAGCAGTGCTTAAAGCAATGGGAAAGAAGTGTGCAGGGCGCAGGTATCATTTTTTTATAGAAATGAAAATATATCTGCCTTCCCTCCATCCCACCACCATCAGTTCTGCACCCACATCTATTCTGCCTCTCCCAAAGCTTACCTCCACTTCTCCTGCAGATCTAGGGGTTCTGCATTCTCCTCCTTCAGGGATTGGCAGGGATGGCTGCAGAAAAGTCCCCTTTCCCAAGCTAGGCATTGCAGGGAGGTGGATGAGACGTAAAGGAGCTGTCCCCATTGTTCATGGGGGCAGGAGGGGAACAGAGCCCCCCTCCCTGCTTACACTGCAGAAGGTGGAAAAGTGTGCAAAGCTGCCAATCAGATGGGGCTCTCCCCCCTGCCAGGGCTGAAATGTGATCAGGCCTTTGGAGCTGTAAATATTTACCTACTGGGTCTGAGAATTTTGCAACCAGGAACACTTTAACCCCTGGATTAAGTAAAAGATAGGCATAGATGTTTACAGGATCAGGGCCTAGCCTATTGCCCTTTTAGGAAAAAGCCAATTTGCTTATTTCTTTCTTTGCATTCTAGTTTGTTGTAGACAAAAATATGCCTGATTTCAAAGAGTCACACAGAAAGTCAGATTCTTATAAGTGTATTCAGGTCTCATGAAGCTAATGTTATTTTAATATATTTGTTTGGGAGATTTTCCTTTACTAAATGTTCTGACTTGGAATCATTTCCTGTGGAAATGATTTTTATTATAGGTTAAAAGCCCCTGAATCTATTACTTTAATTGCATAGAAATATTTTCTTTATTCTAATGAGAGTGCAGGTATGAACTGACAAGAACTGCTAATTTTCTTTTAAAACAATGTGCAATGATTTGTAGCTAGAACTGAATGAGAACATTTGTTCAAAAATAGATTTATATAAGCTTCTGGGTTTAGTGTTGGGGTTTTTCAATGAACATATGTTTGTTTTGGGGTTTTGTTTTTAACTATATCAGAGACATTTAAAATGTAATGAATTCAGTGTCTGACAGGGACTCTCTTATGCCATCTAAGTACCATTCAGAGTTTAATAATTAACTAAACTTGATTGAAGAGAACTAAACATTCACACAAGTGGGGGTTACACTAAGATGAGCCTCCTACATTATGTACATTTTTAAAGGCCCATGGCTTAAGTTCATTTCACGGCTTCAACTCCAAGCAGGCATGTTTGCTTCAGCAGCAACGGAAGTTCAGCATTCGAGCACAGCTCTGCAAACATCATTCTGATGGGACAATAATATTTTGCATTTCTATTGAGGTTCTACATTCCATTTTATTCTGAACAGATCCATGTATTACCCTCTTCACCATAGCATCGGAGCGCCTACCGGCAGGGCATTAAGTGTCATGACAAACATCTGTCATGGGTTGTTCATTCTCTCACACCCATTCGCCAAAGGGAAAATTGTGTATGAAGTGAGGGTTTTATTTTAATTTTGGTTGGGGGTTGGGTGTCTTTATGTTAAATGTCCACACTGCTCTGTGGTTATGTTACAGAAAGCAAATCCAAGAAATGTGCCTTGCCTGTGGGTGGCCATTCAGATCCCAGAAGACTTTGTTCCACAGTTTCAGACCAGAACTCAAGAAAATTCTGTCTCCTCCTACAAATGAACTTTGTCCTTGGGATAGAAAGTTTCATTGTGCCTGATCAGTGGCATTGTTGAGCTTTCAGGGATCTTTTGGATACGCTGGGCCATTAATACTGAACTATTTCCATCCCACAATAATTCCAAGAGAGAGAAAATATATTCTTATTATGCCGAGGGTAAAAGGGATGTACAGAAATTAAGGATCTGCCCAGCAAGTCTCTGCAAGGTCTCGGAATAGAGGCCATATGACCCGACACTGGGCCAATTCCTGCTCTTCCTTTGCCCTAACCACTGCACTCTTGAGATAGCTTGCCCAGTTGAGGCTGTGCATCACATATGATTTTGTCTTGCTGAGGATCATAGCCTGAAAACCAAGATATCAGATCTCCGCTCTTGCCACCAACCTCAGCAGCAGCTCTGCCAAACAAGAAGTCAAAAGGACAAAAAATCAAGATGCTAGCTAGTATGAAAGGCATGTTCACTAGGTTTCCAAATTCCAGCTCCTTGCAGTTCCAACTAGACAATACTTTTTTTTCAGAGACACTTGGTCGGACAGTCTCCCTAGAGAGGATGGAAGAAGCTGAAGAACTTTCCCTGTCAACAATCCTGGCAGGTGTAGGCATATACCAGCTGTTCTGAAAATGTGCAACTGTCTCGGTCCCTGTTCATCTGCTGGGATCACGGTGGGACACGGCTTGAAAGGCAGAAAGAAAGATAAAACAAAGAAAGGAAGCATCTGATACACCACTTGATTTTAATTAAATCCTGCCTGAAGCCAAAAGAATACTCTGTTCTTTTCTCACATACGCCTGGGACACACAGAAGGATGGCAGGGTGTCTGTTCCAACAGTGCCTGCTCTCCACCCTTACAGTAACATGAAACTGAGTCGTATACAATGCGCTTGGCTCACTGTTCCAAAGGAAGGTGAGTAAGCCTCTGCAAAGTCACTGCTGACATGCCTTGAGAGACCAATTTCCTCTGCTCTCCAGCGTAGTGATCTAACAGAGCCGCAAGAGGGGGAAGATGCTTAGCTTTCTGTCTGTCAGCTGAAAATTTCCAGACACATTTAAAGAGAAATCTGTGTGCTTTTAACTTTCTCAGAGGAATGAAGTGGTAGCGGTGCCACATAACTACCTTCCCATGAGAAGAGGGCAGAAACAGATAGCAGGTGGCATACACAGTATACAAGGTAGTATCAGTCATGGTCTCCTGAGACTGAAGGTTGGCTAGTCCAGAGGAAGAAGACAATCACGCACCTGTCTCCAGTTTTCTGCTGCCCAATGACAATGGCAAATCTCGACCTACCAGTTAGGAGTAAGAAGGGAACAGTTGGGTAATTTTAAAAGATGAAATTTAAAGCTTTTCTCCACCCTCTTGTTCATCATTCGTCAGCTTCAGCTGTCAACCTGGAAGCCACCTATGAAGACTGGAATTGTGGATGTGACAAGAAAGCAAAACAGCCCTTTGCCATTGTCCTGCACAGCATTAGAGAATGCATACTTCATGAAATTTGCCAAAAGAATGTCTGCTGGATAGCTTTGGTTTTATTCTTCTCCTTATAGCAAGTATTCACTAATGACTGGTCTTTTCAGATTGTTGGCTCAGTGAGAAAGGAGGTCAGCAAGTTAACCCATTAGACATGTTCCACCTGGCCAAGCTAACAAAAAACTAATTTTACTGGGTCACATTGTAACCTGCAACTCATCTCTTGATATATACCTAAATGATGGAAAGTGCCACCCAGATTCATAAAATATTTTACAGGCGAGTAAAACAGATCTAATAGACCTATTTCTCATTAGAGAGGTCAATGCCATGAACATCCAATGCTGTACAACTGTCTGTTTCAATTTAGCAGGTCAAGCTTGACTAATCCAATGTCCTGATTGGTCTGAATTCACTTCTACTGAAAAAAAAAGCAGTTTTACGACAAATGATCAGGAGTATGTGCTCTAGTCCTTTATTTTTACAAGACCTCACCAGCATGGGGATCAAACCAAATTTGCATGTTTTGCAAGACCAACCAAAAGTTTCACATTACAGATGAGTATTCAGAGTCTATAAACAATGACATCTAAATCCTGTTTGGAATCACATTATTCTTGGGTTAAGAAAAATGTGTAGAGGCAAGCAAAAGGCTTGGGAAGAAAAGCAGACCTAAGTTCATGGGTTTGGAGCATGCTTTAAAAATATTAATTGTCAAGTGCAAGATCAATATGCAACATTTAGATTGAGGGAATTTTGGGTTTTGTAATTTCTTAAATAAAACATGGGTATTTTAAAAGATTGTATCATTTTAGACACATTCAGCTTTTTCCTTTCCTTTCAGTCCTCAATAATGAGTCTGCAATTTGTGAACACTATAGATTTATTCCACTTTCTCTCCATTAGTGGGTCCTATAGCAATTACCTGCCTGTTCCCACACCTAATGGGACCCAGTGGTCTATCCCTTTTCTTGAAAGGCTTGCCTCCTGGGGTAACAGAAGACAAGAAAATGAGAGTGACCTTGCAGTGTGTGCATGTACCCAGCACACCAGATTGCATCAATGGCTGCTGGTGTCAAAGTATTACTACAACCAAGTAGGCACTCCTGGAAGGCAGCCAAATATGTAACAGACTAAGAAGTAAAAGTAAAGGAAAAATGCACCTATCGTTTATGTATTCTCCAGCTAAGCTTAATTTTATGTTTGCTAACAAGGCAACATCATTAATTTTAAGGACCCCTTGTGTAAACACCTTTTTTTTTGTTAAACTATCAATAGAAACACTATTCATTCCTCTATGTTAAACCCAGACAGCAACATGATTTAGAAGATAATTTTCTTCTCTATAGTTAAAACTGAAGCTCAGTGGTACATAACCAGTGCCTGGCATGTCCTCGACATCTTGGATAAATTGATATGTGATTGTTGGGGTAATTATTAGGAATGTGATCTTGATGATGAAACTGCTGAGGAAAGTTCCAAGTGCTCTTTGATTGTGAGTGGTTCCCTGGAAGCATGTAATTCAGGCCCCTTCTACTTCACTCCACATAATCTCACTAAAGTTAGTGCAAAATTCTTCTCCTTGGTCAGTTGAGATTTCTGGTACCTCTCAGACTCATTCACTCTGACTCATTTCACATCTCAGTTGAAAAGACTGTTTTGGGCTTGCTCATGCCTCTAATTTTATTTTCCCCTCTGCTAACATTCATTCTCTCTCTCTTTGGTAGTGCTATTTATTTCTAGAAGTAGTAAAATATTTTAGGGTACAATTTCCATCACAAAGACTCAATCCAATCCAGTTTAATTTTGTGCATTAGCTATAATAAAACCGCCATTATAAGAAGAAAAACCCTCCCACTACAGTGGATTACTTGGCTGTAAGTAAAAATCTATTCTCAGAAGTCAGATGTCTGCCTCCATGGTTCTGAGTGAAGCATACACTGCTCCTAGTAAAATAAGAACCTTGTCTGGAAACTCTACAACTTCAAAGATTGTTGAGGAAGAAATGGAAAGTGATAACTTTTAAATGTGCACAAGAACACGTCCACACTGCCATGTCCGAGATGTGCTTTTGCGCAAGAGTGCCCATGGCAGTGTGCGCTCTCTTGCGCAAAAAATCTCCGATGGCCATTTTAGCCATAGGGCTTTCTTGCGCAAGCAATCCCTGCAGCGCATCCACACAGCCCTCTTGAGCAAGAGCTGTTGCACAAGAGAGATTACACTTGTAAGAAAAGAGCGTAGCTCTTGCGCAGGAAGCTCTCTCTTACCACGCCGTACTGTAAATCTTCTTGCGCAAGAGAGGGTGGGCAGTGTGGACACTCTGCGGGTTCTTGCACAAGAACAGCCATACTTGCTCAAGAACCCGCCAGTGTAGACATAGCCTCTTTCTCTCATTCACACAAACAATACATTCACAGAATTGCAGCATGGAACAAAGGGGTACTTCTCGTCACTTTAACAAAGTTACAGAGTCTTTCAACATTAAACTTCTTTTTATCTGTGACAGGGTCTTGCCTCATATTAACATCACTATGTATTACAATATTCCATCTCTTCACTTCAATATGCTAACATCAAACAGAACTGGAGCTAGGTTAACAAAGCTGCTTGGCTTGTCTGAGACCTACATCTTCTGTTTAAGCTTAATCCAAACCTTTTGCTATAACATACATTCATTATAACTAATTAACTTATTAGTTACAAAATTCCAGGGCTACACTGTAGGAAAGTGGAGATCCAGTTCAAACTCTGCATATACTTACACAGAAACCAGCACACAATTAATGGAGGATTTTCAAGCAGTAGCAGTCTAGAACATTTTTCTTAATTAAAGAAAATTACTTTCCAGGCAATCCATTTTACTCACAGCTTCTAATTTTTATTGCTGTTCTCCCCCCACTGCGTCAGAGATATCATAGCTATTTCCCTATAGTACAGTTAAGAGAAAATAGCTGTAATAGTTCAGATAGGCTGATGTGGTAACTGTTAGTAAATGCTGACTGTTATAGATGCACCTCCTCTGTGAGATGTCATTTAAATTAAATTTGAGTCAATTCCCCTTATATTTGACATATTAATTATGGCTTGCGTTGCAAATTGAACAATCTACCAGGGATCCCCTATTCACGAGCAATTCCACACCATTGTTACAGCATTAGGTACAGAATTTCTTAAATGTATCTTTCTCACTAATGTACTGGTGATCACAATCAAGAAAAGACATGGCCATCCACCGAGTAATTGAAAAAGAAAAGTCCATGGGGCAGACCCTCAGCTGGTACATGCCAGTACAAATCCCCTGGCCTGCTATGTGATCTCGATCAGATTTGTTGCCCTCATTTCCTTTAAACTAAGAAGTCTCCCTATCACAGTGGGATGTATTCCCCACGCCAGCCCGGACAGAAATGTATTAGGCCATGCGGGCCTAGGCAGACAATTAAGTTGCAAACAAGAGAGATTTCGGTTGTGTGGAGGGTGCTAATTAGACGGAAGATCATTTGTGAAGGAAGGGGGAACCCATCTCATGGAGCCAGGAGGCAGGAAATAGCATGGTGAATAGCTGGGAGGAAATTTGCAGGCCTTCTTCCTGAGGTAAAGAAGAAGCTTGGTGGGGAGGAGTCTGGCCTGAGAGTAGCAAGATAGTGTACATGTAGCCCTTCACTTGGGCTCTGGGACTGAAACTCAGGGGTGGGCCTGGGTTTCCCTGAAACCACCCCAGATTGATATCACCAAGCGCAGCAGATACAAAGCCTATGGGAGTGACAGCCTGGGCAGTCAGCACGAGGGCTGCCTGGTGCTGCTTGTGGAGAGAGACCTTGAAAGAGCATCTCAGAAGGGAAGCTGCTGGAAGATTGAAGCAGGAAGAGGAAGCAGCAGCTCCTGGAATGAAAGAGAGGTTGCAGACTGGGAGAGAGTGACAGAGTTGGAGTGCAACCTCACGGAAGACACCAGCTTAGCAGAACTACCAGGAGGAGGTGCTGTCCAGTGGCGAGAAGAGAGCCCTGTCACACATTCTTAGTTACATAGATGACTTTTGGTAGCACTCAGAGGCTAGGTCTACACTGGCGGGTTCTTGCGCAAGAACAGCCATTCTTCCGCAGAGCGTCCACACTGCCCACCCGCTCTTGCACAAGAAGATTTACAGTATGGTATCAGAAGAGAGGCCTTCTTGCGCAAGAGCTACACTTTTTTCTAACAGGTGTAAGCCCTCTTGTGCAGGAGCTCTTGCGCAAGAAGGCAATGTGGACGTGCGGCAGGAGTTTCTTGCACAAGAAAGCCCTATGGCTAAAATGGCCATCAGAGCTTTCTTGCTCAAGAAAGCGTCCACACTGCCATGGATGCTCTTGCGCAAAAGCACATGGCAGTGTGGACGTGTTCTTGTGCAAGAGTTCTTGTACAAGAACCCTTGCGGAAGATGGTAAGAACCTGCCAGTGTAGACATAGCCAGAAGGTGCAGTGTCCCCTTCCCCCTCTCCCCAGTGCCCCTGCCAACATTTTAATTGCTAAATGGACTGCCCCCACATGCTCCATGCCTGACCTCTGGGTGCTCTCCCCCACCCCGCACCGCCTCTTCCTGCAGGTAGCAGTAGCCCCTACTTAGGGGTAACGTTTTCAAGATGGCTGAGGCCTAACATATCTTTCAGGTAAGGTTGCCTCCCAGTCCAGGTTTTTATCTGTTTGGAGGTAGCTGTCCTGGGAGATCTGTATGTTTTCCTACAATATGGAGCACTCAGTTCTTTGTTGGCTGAGTCACCTTATGGGTTGGGGTTGGGGGAGTCATCCTCTTCCTCCCTGGTGCAACAGCTCCTACTCCCTCCTGGCTATTCTGCGGCTCCCCATCAGAAGGCACCAAGCAGTTACTGCTGCTTTCAAGCTGATCAACAAGTGACCAGGGAACTGGGAGGGGTTCAAAGCAGCAGCTCCACAGTGCCGTGCTCATCACTGTCATCTTTAAATCAAGTTTAGATTTGAAGATATGCTCTAGGGATTATTGTGGAATACAGTGAGGCTATTTATTTAGCTCAGCAAAGAGAAGGCTAAGGGCTGATTTGCTTATAGCCTGAGGTCAGGCTGTAGCTGGTGAAGACACTCAGTGCTGCTGGAGATTGGTCTCCCATCAACATAATCACTGCACCTCTTGTGAGAGGTGAAAGCTTGGGTCAGTGTAACTTGCATAGTGCAAAGGTCTTTCATTTACTTGTTCTATAACACAAGAACTAGGGGTCACCAAATGAAATTAATAGGCAGCAGGTTTAAAACAAACAAAAGGTTTGTTCATTCTTCACACAATGCATGGTCAACTTGTGGAACTGCTGGCCAGAGGATGTGGTGAAGACCAGGTCTTTAACAAGGCTCAGAAAAGAACTAGAGGAGGATAGGTCCATCAATGGCTATTAGCCAGAATGGGCAGGAATGGTGCCCCTAGCTTCTGTTTGTCAGAAGCCAGGAATGGGCAACAGGACATGGATCATTTGATGATTCCCAGTTCTGTTCATCCCCTCTGGGGCACTTGGGATTGGTCACTGTTGGAAGACATGATACTGGGCTGGATGGGACTTTTGTCTAACTCAGCATGGCGGTTCTTTTACAAAAAGACATCATGCAAGTTAGATTGACTTAAGCGATAATATAGACCTCCACTAAGTATCTACATGGAAAATTAATATTAATGGGCTCTTCTGCCTAACAGAGAAACGTACAACACAACCCAATGGCTGGAAGATGAAGCAAGACAAATTCAGGCTGGAAATAAGTTGAATTTTGAGGGTAACTTACCACTAGAATATTTTATCAAGAATTGTGGAGAATTTTTCATCACTGGCAATTCTTCAATCAAGAGTTAATGTTTGTAGAAAAGATAAATTGTAGGAATTATTTTAAGGAGGATCTATGATCGCAGATGAGACAGAAGGTCAGACTATATCAGCAGTTCTCAAACTGTAGGTCACAATCCCAAAGTGGCTCGCAACCCTGTTTTTAATGGGCTCACCAAGGCTTTGAGACATGACTGTGGCTTGAGCCTGAAGCCAAAGCCCGAGAGTTTTATCCTGAGGTGGTAGGGCTCAGTTTACAAACCCTCCACCTGGGGTGGAAGCCCAGGAGCTGAGCTTTGGCTTCCCCACTCCTGGGGTTGGGCAGTAACTTTTGTTGTTGCAAGGTGGTCACAGTTCAATGAAGCCTGAGAACCCCACCCTACATTATCAGAGTGATCCCTTCTGGCCTAGGAATCTATACAATCATGGTGGCAACTGTACCTAATCTGTGGGGCCATCTCCAGTTCTGCTCCTCAGAGGAAGAGGAGCAAAGAAGCCCCAGGTATTTTTGTACCCGTTAGAGGTGGCAACCCTACTTGTAGGAGGCCAAAACTGCACCTATAGAATAAACTGTGGGAATAATATTTGCACAGTTATCCAAGCCTGCAGTCAGGAAGAGGGGCTAGTCAGCATAGTTCCCTGAAGGCTGCACATTTGCACGGCCCCACAGGAAGAAATTAAGACCCGCCCACCTCGTTAGCAGAACCGCGCAGCAGCGTGCCTGCAGCACTGCACTAATGAAGTAATTCTTCCAGAGTACTCCTGACGCTGTACCTGGAAGTGGGAAAAACTAGTGGGATTGGTGGGGGAGAGTGGAAGCTCCTTCAAAAAAGCCTCAGCAGGCAGCTCCGTGTCCCCTGTCCACTCTCCAGCAGCAGCCACAACTTTTGCTGGGCTGCCTAAAAAAAAAAGCTTTGGTAGTCAGCAGCTCTGTGTCCCCTGCCCCCTGCCCCTTCCCTCTCTCTCGTAGCAGACCCATGTTTTGTTGGGCTGCTTTAAAAATAACTTTCTGCCCCCTTTCCTTTCCCGCCAAGTAACTCCAGCTGCTTGGCTCCTGTGCAGAGTACAAGGCAGGAAGCACCAATAAGAGAGAGCAATCCACATCTGAGAATGACTCTGTGCTAACTTGGTGCTACCGTGCTGAAGCTTTTGCTGTCCACCCATGTTATTCAGACACTGCTAAGGGGCAGAAATAAAAATAAATTAATAAAATATGCAGAAGGATTTCATTCCTCAATCTTTCCACAGAGCTAAATTACACCAGCTTTGAAGAATGAAAGATTTGTGAGATGTAAAGAACTGAACCCTGTTTCCTAGAAAATAGGGAGCAATATGTGCACAAAAAGTGCTCAGAAATGAGCCCATTCAATAACATAATCTTTCATTTCAAGCATAAAGTGTAACAACTATTTAATTTCATGTATATATGCTAATCAATAAAATACTTTGTTTGGTGTATCAAGAAGGTGGACAATTTCTTTTATGCCTTAAAGGAACAGGTATATGTAAGATACCAAATTTTGCAGTATTAATTTTCTTTTTACTTGATTTCATATTAAATTAATAGTCATTTACCTTGTTAATTATCCCTTGTTTTAGTGTTTTAGTGCACACGACTCCAATTGGTGCACATAACAAAACTCATTCCACTCATGGATGGAAAATCTTAGAGGGAACGCTGGTAGTCAGGCCCACCGATAGGGAGGGAAGGGGGCGACTGCCCTGGGGCCCTGCAATTCTAAAGGGCCCTGGGCTCCTGGCCACTTCCACACCCCTACAGCAGCAGCAAATGGAGCCCTAGGCCTTTCAGATTGCTGCACGACATGCTCCAGGTGGCTCTAAGTCCTGGGGTGGGGGAGCAGAATGGCATGCTATGGGAGACACTGACGGCTGGCTACTCCAGCAGTGTCCCCCTGACTTCCAGGAGGGCAGAGTTGCCCTCCACCTTGCCCAAGGGTGTGGTGTGGCTGTTGGTTCTCAGGGGACTCATGCTCAGATTTACATTCAGTAGTACCCTGCAAAAAGGGAAAATGGACTTCCATAATGTGGCCCATGGCATTGTGTTTCTTAGTAGCTGAGTAGGTTCCATCCTTGGCACTGAATCTGGCAGAGCCAGTTCCAGCTCGGGATCAAAGACCTGTGCCACTTGCCCACTTAGTACCACTGTAGCAGGGCGATGGTTTGCAACTGAAGTCACTGTTGCCAGATGTGGTGGTGGTTCATATGGAAGAGTCTAGGGTTGCCAGATGATTTCAACAAAAATATCAGACACACGACATGACATCACAATCTACATTACATTTTATTTAGAAAATACTGGACATTTATATTTTCTCAATTTGTTTCCCGAACAGAAAGCTCAAATACTGGACTGTCTGGTTCAAAACCGGACACCTGGCAACCCCATGGAAGACAAAAGATCCTTACTACAATTTGTAAACATTGGATAAACTTAGTTTCTATGGGCTGATAGGTTTTTTTTTCTCTCTCTCTCTCTCTCCTCCCAGACCAGTATAGTCCAGCTGGTATTAATGCTCAGAGCAGACTGACTAATGCTGCTGGCTGGCACCTAATGACTGCCACAGGCTTGTGCATACATGAAGTCGATATATAATGTAATGCTCCTTAAAATGCTTAGGCGCATCTGTGATGATGTGAAAAGCAGTGTGAAAACCCAAGCTGCTCTTGGTGTGCTGCAAGTCTGACTCACTTGAAGGATCTGTGTACAAACCAGTCATGCTTCCCATCAATGGCAACTGGCATTTTATCAATAATACCTGGAGGACACAGCACAGACAAGGCGGTAAACCTGGTTTTCCGGTTTATTTAACATGCAAATGGATAGTTAATCACAGGATTTGTCTTATTAGCTATGGAAGGTTGTTTCACTAAATTGCATCTCCTGGAAGCCAGGATGTTACTCTATGATATTTTTCTTTACAATACACTCCTGCCTTTTCCAAAATGACTCATTTGGGATGCCTCCCTTTTGGGAAGCCCAACAAGATACATTGAGGTGCATGATTTTTAGGAACTCCTGATGTATTTCCCCTCTCCCCCCCCAAAAAAAAGCTAAGGCTCTTGAAGACCCTAACACTGCAGCACTCAAAAATCACTTTTCTATTACAATATGTGCTGTGACAGCTTGTTTTAGAAAAAAAAATGAGCACATACAAACATAATGGTCTGAATTCAGTTCTGAACTTCCCCTATGAATTTGGCTCAGTTAAATTATTAATAATAATGTTCTTTCAATGAGTTCAATTTGACCCTAGAAGTGAGCAGTTCCTGTACAGTATTTTTGTAACTTGAAATGCCGGTCAAAAGATTCTATTCCAGAAAGCCTGGGTCTACTCACCTCTGACAAAGAAAGCCCACCCCAAATGGAGAATAAGGAGAAGAAAGATCTAATGACTTCCTTCATAGGGTTCTCCCCAGAAGTTTTTCCCCTGAGAGGTGGGGTTTGCTCCCTCCTCCTCCAAAGAAAAAGCCATGAACCAGTACCCGAAACCTTCAAGATGCTCTGGGAATGGGACCAATAAGAGTCCAGAGCCTTCTGTATGAAAACTCTGTACCCTGTTGTCTCCCTGGAAGCATCTGGCTGGGCTTCCCAATAATAGCTGATGCCAGGAGCTCCATTTAAAATTAGGGGTACCTAAAGGCAGAGTATGGGCCATGTAAATACAATAGAGCCTCCTTGGCCTTTATTATCTTCTTGGGGGAATATCTGCTGGGTGCCAAGATAGCTTTACCCCCACCCACTCACCCAAAAAAAAATCCTTTGACCCAGAGACCTCAGCCTGAGGCAAAGGGAAGGGGTCAGTGTTATTGAGGCAGCTGGCCCTCCTCCTTCGCAGAACGGGAAGCTCTCATATGGAGGGTGCCCTTCACAAGTTGATTTTGGGCAATGCACTTAGGCCTTCAACTCTCATCTTGGGCCTTCAACTCCAGGCCCTCCTATCTCACATACTGCAGAAAAAGTGACCCAGTTCAAAACTGTTGGGCCCTTCTCCCCCTCCTCCACTTTCAAGAAGTAAGGGATGGCTCTATCTCCCTCCCACAATATCTTGCGGTGAGCTTTACAATTTCCTCACCCATTTAACAAAGGTGGTTCCCTTCTTTACCATGGGAGTTATTTTGAAATAACTCCACTTAAGTCGAATTTTTAAGCAGTGCATCCACCCTACCAACCCTGTTATTTTGAAATAATGGGCCGCTTATTTCAAAATCTGTACTCCTGCTTTTCTCAGGAAATAATGCTAATTTCAAAATAGTTATTTTGAAATAGCGTTAGTGTGGACACTCCAGTGCTGCTGTTTCAAAATAACTGCTCCCCAGAGTAATTCAAATTAATTATTCCCCAGAGCTTCCTGGGGCTCTAAGTCACGGTGGCGTGTCCACATGAACAGAGCCTGCCTTGGACTAATTTTGAGGCTTCCCCATAGTGTGGATACACTATTTTGATTTTGTTAAATCAGGAGTTAAGTTGATTATAATAATTCTGAACTAGTTTCCTAGTGTAGACATGGCTCTAGGTCTGGAACTACAAGTAGGGCCCAGGACTCCATTGTGTTAGGTGCTGTACAAACACAGAGCAAATTTTGGTTAAAGAGGCACTTTTTCCCACCCCTTTTTGGTGGTTCAGATAATCCTCTTAAGTTTGTGGACTGCAAACACAAGGACCCCATTCATGTATTGCTCTTCTGCACTACTTGAATTCAGTTGGCTTGCATCTGATGTGCATCACTAAGTCATTATACTCTGGTCGATTCAAAATGCCCCCTTTGTAAATAAAACATCTAAAATGCTGAATTGTTCCAACACTGCAAAAAAATCACTGGCACAAATTCATCTCTATTATGGTGTTCCTGTATCAAATAAAGATATATGGTAAATGACTTCAGTGCATTATTTTTCCTTATACCTGTTTGGATAAATAAAGCTGTAAGAAAGGGGAAAAGTTGCAAAACCAGTCCTAGAAGCTATGAAACATAACTACTCTAAATTCTAGAGCTAGTTATTTAGGTTTGAGGGTCCTTCCATTAATGGCTCATATCCTCAGGTATCTAGTTCCTGAGCAACTACTCTGAAGGGGCCCAAAATTACAGGTAAAAGCTGTCTGAAAGTGACTATTACACCATCATCATGACATATTGCAAAAACAAACCATTATTTACCCTGTTCAACATGGCCTAGAGTCACAGAGAATGCATGATTGGCTATGACCACAGCAAACAAACTGAGCTTTGGTTCTTAAATACCAGAAGAGATTGGAGTGACAAGGTTTTTATTGTCTGCAGCTTTGCTTCACTGTGTGGCTCACTGCTTTTGGGGTGTTTGCATCTAATTTGTGCACCACTCTTTCCACAATCCACAAGAACTCAGCACCTCCTCCTGTTATCCCATGGGTTTGAAATAAGCATCATATCTAATGCTGAGTTCTGCATTGCAAGCTGTGCTGGACTGTTAATAGCTTAGACACCCCTTTTTAAAATGATTTTATCTGTGCCTCTTGTGTGGCAATTGGTTCATCCATGCACAGCTGCTTGGAGGGGAATTGTAGGATAGTAGAGCCCAGCCCTCAGATTTGGAGTTCCTAGGCTCAGTCATTAGCTGCAACCCCCAGCAAAGGGTTTTAGCTGAGGGCTGCTGCAGTTTGCGGCTTCCTGATCTGGTGGTAGGTTCTACACCACTGGTGCGCAAGGTAGGGTCCGCAGGCCAGATCTGTCCTGCCAAGCCATTTGATCCAACTCATGGCTGCCCTGATGCTCCCCTGCCCCCAGGGCAACTGAGGCCTGGGGCTGGGGGTAGAGGGAGTGCACAAAGTCTCCTCCCTTCACCAGGGGCACGCAGCACCAAAGGCAACCACCAGCTGTTCAAAACGGCTGGCAGTTCCCTCAAGCCGCGTGTCTCAAGCAAGGCAGGAGCAGGGGAGGGGCTTGAGACTTCACATGCTCTGCTACCCCTAGGCCACTCAGGGCCTGGGGGCAGAGGAGCGCATGAAGTCTCCTCCCTCCACCAGAGGCCAGCCACACTTAGAAGGAATAGCCCCCTTCCGCCCAAGGCCCCACCCCTTCTGCCCAAGGCTCTGCCCCTTCGGGGGTGGCCCGCGACCACTTCCAAAATGCATGAAGTGGCCCCCCCTGCAGAAATTATTGCTCGCGCCTGTTCTACACCAATCCCAAGATAGTTTAGAGGCTGCCCTGAATGAGGCTGGCTAGCTATGGTCCCAAATGATCGAAACACCCACAAGAAATCACTGGGGAGTACAACCACTCTGGCAGGCAAGCTGACAGACTTGCCAGGCCCCTGGGCAAGGTGAGGAGGAGGCTCCACACCCCCAGAAAGGTCAGGGCCTCAGGCAGAAGGGGCAGAGCCAAGCAGCCAGCCCTTGGCACCTTCTAGACACACCACCCCAGCGCCATCTGGAGCACACTAGCTGGAATTCTGATGGCAATTTTAAAGGGCCCAGGACTCCAACTGCTGCCACAGTAGAGGCAGTCAGGTGTCTTGGACTCCTTTGAATCGCCAGGTCCCAGGGCAGTTCCACCCCCCAACCCACTGGCGGGCCTGCACTCTGGCTACACTTCCTTCTTCCTAGTCATCTGTCCTCAAATGGGAGCTGAGAGCAAGAGTCAGCTTATACTGGCTGTAGGCCACTCTGCACCACCCGGAGATTCCCTTAGACTAGCACAGAGGTGCCAGGATGAAGCCAAAGTTCTGGCCCCAAGAGCCTATCTTCAGCTCTGCCCTTGATTCACCAAGCAAGTCACAGCCTTTCTGGGCCTATGCTTAAGCACCTGTAATTATTTACCTACTTCAGTGGAATGCTTCATGGCTTTATTAAGGTTTGCAGAGCTCTAGGAGACAGCCGGCTGACTTTCATTTCAAGGGGCTTTTCTTTATTTGGATGGAATTATATAAACCTTTTCTTTTGCTCAGTCAATCTGCATTCAGATGTGACCTGTTAATCTTTAATACCACCAAATTTCAGTCAACTGAGTCTCATTAATTTTATATTTCAAGCCAGACAATAAATCTGTATAGACACTTAAAATTTTGCAGGTGTTTTTTCCAGATAGGACAGCTTTTAACTAGTCAGTTCTTTATGAGATGCTGCCCTGAACCAGACAGGCAATGACAAACTGCAATAATTCTGATAGGTTTTTAGCTTTGTTGCAGGTTTCTTCACACAATGCACAGTCAACCCTGTGGAACTCCTTGCCAGAAGATGTTGTGACAGCCAGGACCTTAACAGGGTTCAAACAAAGAACTAGATAAGTTCAGGGAGGTTAGGTCCATCAGTGGCTATTAGCCAGGATGGGTAGAATGGTGTCCCTCCCCTCTGTTTGTCAGAATCTGGAAATGAGTGATAAGGGAAAGGGCACCTGGAACTGGCCACTGTTGGCAGACAGGATACAAGGCTTAGATGAATCATAGAATCATAGAATACTAGGACCTTTGGTCTGACCCAGTGTAGCCATTCTTATGGTCTTGTGTTCTTCTCTTTTACTCAAACAGTTAACTAACCAGCAATGTAACATTATTAATATAATCTAAACTGTACCCATTGAATAAATGGGCAGAACAAAGAAATTAAATTTTCATTTCAATCAGTATTTGCCCAGTGAACTTTGAATGTCGAATATAAAATCTTTACAATCCTTTTGTGACCGGAGTGGGGTCATTAGTGCAAATTAAAATAATGGAGCCACAATATCCAAACTATAGTTTCAAGCTTTAACCCTCTCTCTTCCTACTGCTAGCTCAGTCCTTTCTTCAAAAAAAAGAACACTTGGCTGTGTGGGTAGGTTTTGGACTCAGCATTGAGTTAAGATAGAGCTGGATCAGTGAACAGAATCTCTATGTCAGATCTTGCATCTTGTCTCCTTTTATAGCTGTTCACATGCCCTCTAACAACCTATGGACTTCCCAGAATGTTAAATACCTTTTGTCAACCTATAATTATGGTGACTAGGATCAACTCTTAGATGGCAGTTTTGGTGAAACACTACTAACACATGTTATGGTAGGAGCAGAAGCACTGGGACTGATTGTGCTAAGAGTTGTACAATATTCTTCTTCTAGTAGTGCCTATCTTATGCTAGCACTTTCATCACAAAAACAGAAAAAACAATTCCCTGCCCCCCCTCCTCCCAGTGCCCACAATCATTATTACTATCTGCAACGTGTAGATAGTCAGCAGATGGAAAAATATTGGAGTGCAGAGGTTGTGAAGGCATGAATGGGCTACAGAGGGTCCTGGCTGAGTCTCTTCTCTCTTCCTGCTGTTGCTCATCTTTTGTCTGGGCCAGTATGGTCCCAGGAACAGGTTCTGCCCCCAGAAGCTCATACTTTGCCTTCTTCAGTTCATAGAGCTGGAGGGAGTAGAGGGAGAGAGGTTTGAGTCCTGGTGCCTCTTGGAGATTGGGTTGCCTCCAGAAAGGGCTCCCAGATGAGAGGAATTGGGTATGTGGCAATTGAGCCTCAGCCCTGCCTCACTGATTCTGCTACCCAAACTGGGAGCAGATACTACAGTGAAGGATGCTACAGCAGAAACAAATTCTCTGCAGCTCTTCTCACCGGCATCATCTCTGTGATACCTAGGCTCAGTTATAGCCAGCAGCTCTTCTTCCTTGCTCTGAGAGACATTGAGGGAGAAGGTGCCATTTGCATTTAACATAAGCAATGAAGATCTTAGTATCAGCTATGTTCTGCTGGAACTGTAACCCCTTGCTTATAGTCCCCTTCAGTGACTTCACAGAGACAGTAAGTAAAGTGGAGGAAAGATCTGAGCCTTATAGAAACCTTATAGACGTACACAAATCCATGGGTCCAGATTTAGTGTATCCAAGGGTACTGAGGGAGTTGGCAGATGTAATAGTAGAGCCTTTGGCCTTTATCTTTGAAACCTCGTGGAGATCGGGGGAGGCCCTGGATGATTGGAACAAGGTGTCATGTTACTGAATTTTAAAAGGAGCAACCAGATCATTGCTGCGCCCACGGGGGGGGGGGAGGGGGTTGCCCCAAAGTCTTTACAAAGGGGGCCAATTGAGGTGTCAAATGAAAGCTTATGTTCTACTGATTCTGTAAATGCTATTCATGTCCTTGTGTGATATCTATATGTGGAGTTATGAATATGAACTCTTTGCTTATACTGGGAATGGTCTCTGCCTGAGACAGAGCAATGGGCTCTGGATGTCCTGTTGTAAAGAGCAATTGTTCAGTCAGTGACTATGCTAATTAGCATGGCCCCAAGGACAATGGCTCTCAGAGTGCCCAATACACAACTGAGGAATGCATCTGGGAACCTGCAAACCAGCCAATATCATGGCTGATGACATGGGACACAGGGATAGGTCACTTGGCCATGTGACCCACTCCAGCTTGGAAGGTACCAGGGATGGATATAAAGTGCAATGAAGCGAACTCCATCTTGTCTTCAGTTCTGTTCCTGATCCCAGATGCAGCCTTGCAAGGCACAGAGAGCCGCGAAGAATTGTGGACCCATCCTGACATAGGAAGTACACCAGAGACTTTTAAGATAGCAGTTTGTAACATCTCTGCTGAGAGCCTGCATCAAGAACTTGGTGATTGGTGCATGTAATATATTTTCTTTAACAACCTTATCTTTAGATTTTAGATTCTAAAGGATTGGCCCAGTGTGATCTTGTGGGTCAGATCCAAAATGCAAATTGACTGGGAACTGTGCCTGGTCTTTTGGGACCGGGAGAACCCGTTCGGGGTAGGTGAGATTGAGTACTATAACCCCTCAACTGTGTGTTAGGCCCAGGGCTGACTGTGGCACAGGGAGAGCTGGAGTGTCTGAGGGGTTTTGCTCGTGAGGCTTCCTGCTGGCTGGATTGGCAGCTGAAGTGCTCGGTGTGACTGGTTTGTGGCCTATTTGGGAAAGGTCTCCAGTCAGGGGCTGTAAGGAGCCCTAGTGTTGAGCAATTCACCCTGAGCAGGCACCCTCAACAGTGCCCAAACCTGGCCCGGTCTGTCACACAAAGCAAATGTAGTGCCCATCTTTTAAAAAGGGAAATAGGAAAACCCAGTGAACTACAGACCGGTCAGCCTCACCTCAGTCCCAAGAAAAATCACGGAGGAAATCCTCAAAGAATCCATTTTGAAGCACTTGGAAGAGTGGAAAGTGATAAGGAATAGTCAACATGGATTCACGAAGGGCAAGTCATGCCTGACCAAACTGATCAGCTTCTATGATAAGCTAACTGGCTCTGTGGACATGGGGAAGTCAGTGGATGTGATTTACCTTGGAAAGCTGGCTAGACTGTCAGGCTCAACGGGTAGGGATCAATGGGTCTGGCTGGTGGTTGGTTTCAAGAGGAGTGCCCCAAGGATTGGTTCTCAGGCTGGTTTTGTTCAACATCTTTATTAACGACCTCGATGAGGGGATGGTTTGCACCCTCAGCAAGCTTGTGGATAGCACTAAGCTAGGGGGAAAAGTAGGTATTTTGGAGGGTAGGGATAGGATTTAGAATGATCTAGACAAATTGGAGGATTGGGCCAAAAGAAATCTGATGAGGTTCAACAAGGACAAGTGCAGAGTTCTGCACTTGGGACGGAAGAATCCCAAGCATTGTTACAGACTGAGGACCGACTGGCTACTTAGCAGTTCAGAAGAAAAGGACCTGGGGATTACAGTGGATGAGAAGCTGGATATGAGTCAACAGTGTGCCCTTGTAGCCAAGAAGGCTAATGGCATATTAGGTTGCATTAGGAGGAGCACTGCCAACAGATCTAGAGAAGTTATTATTCCCCTTTACTTGGCACTGGTGAGGCCACATCCGGAGTAGTGCATCCAGTTCTGGGACCCCCACTATAGAAAGGATGTGGATGCATTGGAGAGGATCCAGTGGAGGGCAATCAAAATTATTAGGGGCCTGGATCACATGACCTACTAGGAGAAGCTGAGGGATTTGGGATTATTTAGTCTGCAGAAGCGAAGAGTGAGGGGGATTTGATAGCAGTCTTCAACTTCCTGAAAGAAGGTTCCAAAGAGGATGGAGAGAGGCTGTTCTCAGTAGTGACAGATGTCAGAACAAGGAGCAATGGTCTCAAGTTACAGTGGGGGAGGTCTAGGTTGGATATTCGGAAAAACTATTTCACTAGAGGGGTGGTGAAGTACTGGAATGGGTTATCTAAGGAGGGGGTAGAATCTCCACCCTAGAGGTTTTTAAATCCCAGCTTGACAAAGTCCTGGCTGGAATGGTTTAGTTAGGATTGGTCCTGCTTTGGACAGGGGGCTGGACTCGATGACCTCCTGAGGTCTCTTCCAGCCCTAGGATGCTATGATTCTTTGATTAAACCCGTAAGTGATGAGTCTGGAGACTATCAGCTGCCCATAACAATCCCCTACATTTAGGCATAGAGAAAAGAGTGGAGCCAATTTTAGATCTTTCCATCCACCTTTGGAACCTCCTATAGCTGAGAGACCCGTATTTAATGATCTACAATAATGAATGCTTCAGAGAGATGTAGCAAGATGTATATAGATGGCCCTTGTCTATGGACAGGTACATGCCATCCATCAGCGCTATCTCTGTACTGCTGTGGCAGGAAACCTGACCAAGATCAATCCAGAATTTTGGCAGCTGGTATACAAAGCAGGATACAGGCCTTCAGTAACTTGTTCTCTGGCTTGCTCAGAAATCAGAAGATGGGACAGTAGGAGGTAGTTTGTAGGGCCAGTCAATGATTTCCATAATACCCGTTGGACCATCTGGTGAGTGGTCGATTTCCTTCTTCAGGTGCTGGCCATCTCTGGTAGCAGGGCTTCCAGGTGTTTATAACCCTTCCCCATTAATCAAAGGCATTGCTCAGTGGCCTGGTTTTTCCCCATATGAAAAAACTTTTTTTCATAATAGGAAATAACTTTAGAAATAAATTATGCATCTACCTAGCAGGGCTGTGTGGGAGGAAGGGCACTGCATGAAAGAGAGCACAGAGGTGCGGTGGGCAGATGATGAATTAGTCTAGCTACCTCTCAGAACTGCTCTAGTCTGAGCTTCCTTGAACATTCTCTGCTACAGCTCACACCTCTTCTAAAGCCATCAGCTCCCCAAGCAGGGCTGCTCACCTTTCTCTATGCTCCTCAGCACAGGAAGCCAAATGATATCTACCTGGTGCATAGATGTGTTAGAAATGGAGAGTAGGTGCTTTCTGTGGCCATCTTCCCCAATCCACATATTAGTTATGTGGAATAGTTGTTCTGAAATATCACATCTATGCTGCAGGGAAGCCTCAAAATTAGTCCGAGGCAGGCTTCCCTAATGTAGACGTGCTATCTCGATTTAGAGCCCCAGGAGAAATAGCTTAGAATGGCCTTGGTGAAGGGCTATTTCAAAATAGCAGAAGTGGAGCGTCTACACATGCCTTATTTTGAAATAGCTATTTTGGAATAGGTGTTATTCTTCGTAGAATGAAGCTTACAGAGGTCGGAATAAGCTGTCCATTATTCAAAATAATTTCAAAATAGCGGACTTGCTGTGTAGATGCTCGCATAGTTATTTTGGAATAACCGCCCTTGTTCCAAAATAACTTTGCTGTGTAGACACACCCTTAGGGATAAATTAGAGTTAAATAACAGCACAGAACACTGAGAACTAGGATTGGTGGCTGTAAACAAACTTTATGGGACCTTGGGAAACTTGGGCGTACCCATGAAAAGTGGACATCTGGCTAACTAGAATCATTCCAGACAACGGATGTTTCTGGATGAGAGAGTTCTGAATTAGAGAGGTTCAACCTGTAGTAATTTCTGCCCCATGCCCAGAACTTCCGATCACGCGAAAGCATGTCTTTCAGAAAGATTTCCCCTACAAAAGCTTTCACAAAGCCATTGCTGCTTCCGCATCATTTCCACAGCACAGATTATAGCCTACCTATTTCCATAAGTCTACAGCTTCAGGAACTTACACTGTGCTTTGGTGCATCCTCGTATAGACTAGTACATGGAGAAGTAGAATAAAATGCTGAGGCTATCCGATCAGCAGGGCCTGATTAACCATTAGGCTAATAAGGCTATAGCATTAGGCCTTTCTATTCTTTACACCCTCCTGGTCAGGCAGGGCCAGGGCCAGGTGAGGAATGGGGAGCAAAAGGGTTCCAGAAGACAGAAGCACTGAGTGAGCTGCAGCTGGATGGAGAAACATAGGGGGAAGGGATGGGGCACCTGCAGTCTCTGCTTACTGCTATGAACTCTCCTCCCTCCCCTCCCTTCCCCCTGCCCCACCCCCCATTGGAGCCTGGAGCACTCCTACCAGCAGCGACAATGCAAAGCAGCCCCCTGTGGCTTACAAGAAGCTCAGCTGGCAGCTTGCTGCTTCCATTCCCTTGGATCCCTTGGGTCTGTGCTTTTCTGGCCACATTGCAGGAACACAGACACAGCTGTCTGCCAGTGCCAGGTATCCTCCAGTTAACAGTGGTAGGGTGACCAGAGAGACATTAAAAATCTGGTTACTATGACCCATGCCAGCTACTTTGCTCCCTCCACCCCCAAAGCTTTCCCCACCCCTGATTTCTCTGGAGCTCTACTACTGAACTATACTTCAAATCAAAGAAATCCATTTTTTTCTTTGATATAGTTTTCTGTATTGGGATGCAACCAAGTTCTTTCCCTATGTTCAGTCTACTTCCACAAGCCAACACATCTGTGTTTTTAAGGGGTTGCAGAAACACTGGAGGAAGGTTTGTTGAACTCACATCACCCTCAGTTATAGAGAGAAAAGATGACAAAAGATGATCTATTTGTATGTACTAAGTTATCACTGAATCCAATGTGACCGAAAGTTTCCCAAATGTTGAAACTGCATTAGGGCTGTATTTGTCACTAATGGTCCCTAACTGTAGCAGAGAACATTTCTTCTCTCTTCTAAGGAGGCTCAAAAATGTCCTCCGATCCACTGTAACGCAAGAATACTGCAGAGCTTTGTCCCTCTTGAGCACTGAGAATGAAATAGTCAGGTCCTTGAGTTACAATGCCATAATTCATGACTTGGCAACAGCTAAAGCTAGGAAAACAAATTGTTTGAAAAATTGAGTAGAATGAATGTGTTAATTTTACATAAATATAATGGGGTTTTTTTCAATATGTAATTCATACTTAGGCCCCTCCCTCCCATTAGCCTTTGGCCCCTCGTAACCTTAATCCGGCTCTGCTGATGAGGCTGTTGATGACATAGAAAGTTGTTTTTTAATGTTGTAACACTAAGCAGTCTAATGAGAACATTGCAGTAGGACAGTGGTCCCCAACCATTTGAAGTTGCCGAGCGCCAGGGGGCGTGGCCGTTCGCCTGCCGGGCGCCAGAGGGCGGGGACACTCGCGCACCCAGGGGCGGAGCAACGCATACGCCACACCCCCATGAGCCACGTGCCTGGGGCCAGCAACCCTATGCGCCATGTGGCCACGGGCAGGGCCGCCCATTTTCAGGAAGCCTGGGGCCAGCGTCCCCCATAGCCGCGCGCCCAAAGCTGGCACCCTCCCCCCATAGCTGCATGCCTGGGGGCGGGGAGGCCAATTTGTCGCACTCCCAGGGCCGGCACCCCCCATAGCTGCACGCCCAGGGGCCAGGGAGGCCAATTCGCTGTGCGCCCGGGGCTGGCGCCCCCCATAGCCGCGTGCCCAGGGCCGGCGCCCCCCATAACCGCGCACCCGGGGCCGGCGCTCCCCACGGCGCCCGCGGCACCGTGTTGGGGACCACTGAAATAGGAACTTATCAGTTCTAGTGTTTGATGGGTCATGGTGAAAGAGCCATTCTATCTGTTCGCTGTATTATCTTATAGAGTTAGCAACTGTCACACCGCTAAGAGTGCCAGCAACATTACAATTTATTAGCATGCCACTCTGGGTATGTCTACCCTGCAAAGTTAATTCGAAATAACAACCATTATTTCGAATTAACTTCAGTAGCATCTATACATAGTGGAGCGCTTAATTCTAATTTGGTAAACTTCATTCTACAAAGAGTAACGCCAAATTCGAAATAGCTAATTCAAAATAAGTGCTGTGTAGACACTTAATTCGAATTAGCTGGCCTCCAGCCCTTCCCAGTTTCCCCTGGTGGCCATTCTGGGCCAAACCAGGAAAACTCCTCTCCTCTCCCCCAGCCCCGGAGCCCTTAAAGGGGTAGACTCTGGCTAGACGGCACATGCCAGAGCCAGGTCTGCCAGCAGTCTCTGCCCCTGACCCAGTGGCCCCATAATGAGCCAGGCAGCCAGTGCCAGCCATCCATCCCCCACCCAGTCCCCCAGCACCCAAGGGCCAGCCAGGGGCTGTAGATGGCGCGCGCCCACCTGGACTGGTGCGGAGATCATGGACCTCATTGAGGTTTGGGGGGAGGCCCCCAATGTTCATGATCTTCACACCAGGTGGAGGAATGCAGCCGTCTATGGCCGCATAGCAGCCACCATGGCCCAGAAAGGCCACAGGTGCACCCAGGAGCACATGCACCTGAAAATTAAAGAGCTGTGGTAGGGGTTCGCCAGGGCCACCAAGGGTGGTGCCGCAGCGGGGGCTGACACCTGCCCCTACTTCCCCGCCCTCAACTGCATCCTGGGGGGCAGGATGGTCCGTGCCACCCCGGGGGGGCAGTGAGCCGGGACCAGATGGCCCTGACCCAGGCGTGGCAGAGGGGCCAGCACGGAGGGTGCCACGCCAGCAGGACCCCCAGCAGGGTCGTCAGGGGAGGCCACACCAGGTAAGTGCCATCACTGTCCCCTACCCGGAAGGGGGGGCGGGGAGGGAGACCAGGGACTGCGCACGTGGGCCATGCCTCCCACGGATCACACAGCCACCTGTGCACGTGAGGGCACATGCCGTGCCACCCTTGGGCAGGTGGCTCCAGCTGCGTGCCACACAGGGGCCGTGGCCCGATAGCCACACGCATGTGTGAAGAGACCTGACATGCTCCTGACCCCGGGGCGGGACCCAGCAGGATGCCCTCCCTTCACACGCCCCCTCTACACGGAGGCTGGGGACATCTCCCTCCGGCCTTGGCCGCACTATACACGGCACAGGGGCATGGGTGTGGTCTCGGGGCAGCTCCCAGTCCCGGGGAGAGCCAGACATCCCGACCATGGCCTCTGTGCAAGCACGTCGGCTCTGACGGTGCAGGGCACGGTCGTCCTCACCTCGCAGGGGGCGCTGGGCATCATCCACTGTGTCCCCAGGGACAACTGACCACTCGCCTTCTTTCTCCACAGCCGCACCAGCTGCACGTGCAGGGCGCACCACCCCGCCTGGGACATGCTCCCGCACCCAAAGGCTCCACAGGACCACCACAACATGGCAGGGGTACCAAGAGCAGCACCTGGGGGCCCTGTGAGCCCTGCACCGCACCATCCAGGCCTGGGCGCAGGAGGACCTGCAGCTCCACTGGGAGTAGCTTGCCCAGGACCGTGCCATGTGCTCACACCTGCAGGCCCTGCTGCAGAGCATGCTGCCCCGTGCCGCCCCAGCGCCTGCTGCCCCCCCTCAGCTACTGTTCCTCTTCCCACTCCTGCCCCCCCCACCTTTCCCTCCTCAACCTTCTCACCCTCCTCCTCAATTTCCACACCCCCCACTTCAACCTCCACACCCGAGGCCCCCGCACCCGCCGTGCTGGGAGACATGTGGCCCAACGAGACCCCCACCCGTGAGCGCTGAGCTTCTCCTTCCCCTTCCTCTCTTTGCTTCCCCCTTCCAGCTCCCTCCTCCCAGTTTCCCCCTCCCCTCTCCCACCCTCTCTCCTCCCCTCTCCCGCCTCCTTTCCCCAGTCTCCCCAGAGTTTCATTCCCCCTCCCCAGTTTTGTTAAATAAAGTCAGTTTGTGTTTATGAAAAAACGTGTCTTTTATTTGACATCAGGAAGGGGGGCTAGGGAGGGGTAAGTGGAAGGACGTGAGGGAGGAATGGGGCATGAGCCCCCCCCAGTGGGGAGGACCGGGGTGGCTCTGAGGGCTCCTCGGGGTGGACGCTCTCCCCCGGGGCCTCCTGGATCCTGACAGCCCCCCTCATGGGGTCGTTGCCATCAGCAAGTGCAGCCGGGCTGATGGCTACGACCCCATGAGATGCACCAGCGTGCCCAGGGACAGCTCTGGCTCCATGTGGCCGAGTGCTGTGGTGTCCCAAGTGTGGGCACTCAGGGCACTCCAAGACAGGACTGCTTTGCTGTCCCTCATCAAGGTAGACAAGCAAGCAGGGAACCCTGAGAACTGTCTGTCCAGGGTGGGAGTAGGGTCCCTTTAAGCACGGAGCTCAGTTAGCCTCAGGCAGCAGCCCCACACATTAAGTCCTACCCTGATGCCCTGCCGGCACTGGTTCCGGCCAGCCTTAACTTCGGTTCAGGGTCCACTCAGTGTGGACATGCTATTTCGAAATAGCAAAACGCTATTTTGAAATAGTTTTTGTGTATAGATGCCTTATTTTGAATTATTTCGAAGTAAGTTAACTCGAATTAACGCTGTAGTGTAGACATACCCTCTCATAATACCCTTTATGTGTGTGAAAAGCCATTGCCTTGTCTGGCTTCAGAGCCCTCCTTTACCCTCACCACTTTTGTGATTCCTGCACAACATTGCCATCTGGCAATTTTAGGGGTGAAAGGTTGAAAAACAGAAACTACTGGCTATTCACTGTATTATTTCATGCTTCCTCCCATATTTGTCCATTCCATCCACCTGTTGCATCTCATCACACATCTAAATTGTAAAGTCTCTGGGGGCAAGGACTGTCTTTTTACTATTTGTTTGTAAAACACTCACCTCGTGCTGTTTCTACTGTTCATAAATAACAAGGATGACAGCACTAGACACCTTAGTATATAAGGGGAGAAGCAGCAAGAAATTTGAAGTAATTTGAAAACAAATTAACCCAGAAAGGATTAAGAGGCTAGAGGAATCAGTTTTTGATTAAAGAATTAAAGTTACAATTATATATAGAAATACACACACACTTAACCAAAACAAAAACTAGAAGTGCCTACCACTCCAAACATAGAGTGATCAGAAGAATTGTTTAGGGTTCATGAAGAAGGTCTATCTAGGACTTAGTAGATAAAATGAACCCAAAAACTTAGGGAGACATTTCCTGGCAATGAGGGCTCTTACACTTTTCAATAATCTTTTGAAGGAAGAGATTGTTTGACTCGCTAGAGCAATTCATGGGAGAATGCATTCCAGCATAAGAAACAATCTTGTGCAGGCACAGAGAAGTAAATGCTCTTCTCTGTCTTGCCTATAGCTAACTTTCTGAAGAGGAGTTTGGAGGAGGAGAGAGTGGGTCTCCAAGGACCCAGTCAGGGAGTAAGAAGAGATAATTTCTCTTTCAGTGCACACCACCAATATTTTGGTCATTACTTTTAAAATCCCATTGAAACAAATGTCCTATTTATAACATTTTGTTCCTAGTGAGAATACTCACATTGGAATCTGCACCTCATCAAAGATTTCTTGTCAGTGAAGTGCTATCTCTTGTTCGAGCAACCATGAAAACCACAGTAACAAATGCAAACCAAACCCAAGAATTATTTGGCATCCTTTATCAGTAGGGTTAAGAATTGAGATTCTTCCTGTAAATACCATGAAATGATGCTGTGCATTAGTTACCAAACATTTATTTGTACCCTGAAGCCATTACAGGATCTTTCTCAGCTGTCGCTAAGTATGGAGCTATATTAATAGGAACAAGACTAGAAACAGCATCAAGATTGATCTCAAGGACATAATACTTACTGTAAAACAATGGAAGACAAGTGTTGATGCCTACATTCTTCTTAAATCGTGGCATACACATACACTGATGTACACACTTATTTACTGATCAGTGACCTCACAAAGGCCAAATGGAGCTTGAAACACACTTGACTGCTTGGCTTGGAATTTATAGCAAACTACTCTTTCTGTAATTCAACTGACTGGGGCCAATACATGCTGTATGTTTCCCTCTTTATCTCTGGTTTCCCTTAGGAATGGGGGGGCTGATATCAAACTATGTAAGAAAATAGGCAGTCTGAGTAGCTGCATTTTAGCGAATGGAAATTGGGGTTGAGAGATTTCTTCTATTCCCAGCTCTGCAGGACCTTGAGCAATTCAGCTTACCATTCTGGGATTCAGTTCCCCTGTTTGGGCAGTGTTGTTTGCCCTTTCTGTTAAAGTGCCTCGAGATCTCTAGGAAAGTTCACTATAAAAAAGGCTAATGCTAATGTTATGCTCACTTGTATTATGGCCCTATTATAATGGAAGAAGTGAAATCAGTTGATATTGGTAGAGATTAAACAAGAATAAGAAATATCAAAGATTAAAGACAATAGAAAAAACTACACACCAGATTATTTATATTATGGATCTTTGTGGACTAGAATTCCAACTTTAGGGGGCAGAATTCAACTTCCGGGATTGCAGGACGATATCTAGGACTGTTGGCAGCATCCTTGATCCTTAATTATTGCAAACATTGTGCGGCTGGCTACATACCTTGCACCAATCTGTGCTCTTCTTGAACCACCTATAGCACCGGAGTCCACATTTCCCTAGCTCATGCCTGGAGGGTCACTTGCATCTCTGCAGAGTGAGTGTGGAAGGCTGCCCAAATCAGAATGATGATAATTATGTCCAGCTCTTCTATAGTACTTTTCGTCTGTAGGTCCCAAAGTGCTTTACACAGAACTATCATTATTGCCATTTTACAGTTGGGAAAATGGAGGCTCAGAGAAGTGAAATGATTTACCCTGAGTTATCCATCAGGCTAGCAGTGAGATTGGAACTATACTCTAGGTCTCTGAAGTTTGTGTATATTGGGAGCAGATGGGCTGACTCAGCCTTGTGGGGCTGAAAATTTGCTGTGTAGACATTTGGGCTCAGGCTGATGCCTGGGCTCTCAGACTCTTCTTCCATCCCAAGGTCCCAGAGCCTGGGCCCCAGCCCAAGCCTGAAGTCTACACAACAATTTCGGCCTTCCAGCCCAAGCCCTGTGAGCCTAATTCAATTAACCCCAGGGCCACATTTTTTTATTCCCTTGGAAACATTCACTAAGCTCCCAAATGGGCATTAGAAAAAGCACAAATTTACATGGTGTGAACTTGAAAGTGAGCACAGACTTTTTTCCAGAACTTAGCCAGAAAATAATTGTCTTAGTACTGCGGCAGCTGTAGGAGCACAAAAGGCTGGCTTCTTTATTCCAACTGAAGGGTACCGTTAATCAATCAAGTGAGACTAAGTTTTGCATCATATATATATTTATGTGCATAGCAACCACAATGTGCTAGGCATTTGACAACCATGTTACAAAAAGAGAGAGAGAGAGAGAGAATATTTCAAGCTGTTAAAAAATCACTAACTGAACCTGAAATGTAAGTTCCTTGAGGCTGATACTATGTGTTTTATTTTCAACAGTTAAACAGTTACAGCTTTCAGGGACAGGGAGTATTTTTGTGCTTTAATTTGTAGACCCAGCTGTGTGCTTTGGAATATTTTATGAAGGGGTTGCAAAGGTGGAAGACACAATTAAGGACAATTGTCCATAATGAATGCCATATGATGCTGGATAACTGTGCTTTTGGTGCTAACCTGAGTAATCTTCATACTTTGCACTTGTGTTGTGCCTTTTATTAGAAGAACACCATGAGTTTCGTGAACACTAAGTCTCCCTATACCCATTTTACAGATGGAGAAACTGAAACACAGTGCAACATTCATGACTGATTTATGCTATTGTCTGCTGAAATAAACGAGGACACAGGGCCTTTAGCCAACAGCATTTCATCAAATAACATAATTTCTCCTTCTCCAGAGGCCTCTCACCCCCAAAGTGAGTGAAACCCTCCAGAAGTTCAAATATCCCACGTACGGGTGTTGCATAAAACAGGAGAAATAGTGTGGCCAAGGCAGCCAGGCTATGTGCTGATTTAGCGGCAGCTTTGCTGAGGGATCCACAGTAGAAATGCCTTACCTGCTGTAAACTCCAACAGAGGGCACCAAAGGAAACACTCCCCACTTCCTCAGCATTAATCCCCCCATACTGCAAAGTCCCTTAATGATACAGTCGGTACAGTTTCTATCAAGCTAAGAGTATGTGTGGACAGGGAAGAGGGAGTTCTTTTGGAAGAAGAGGAAAAAACACAGGTGGCCTGGTGGCCATTCTGTCCATAGCAATCACAGCTTACATGTGAAAGAGCATCCATTCAGTCTGGACACTCTCTTTCGAAAAAGCAGATCACTTTTTGGATGTACTTTTGCAGTGTGGACACTCTCTTTCGGAAGAAGTTTTTTCAGAAGATCTGTTCCGAAAAAAAGCTTCTTCCGAAAGAAGCCTGTAGTCTAGACATAGCCCTAGATACATCTAAAAGGAGCTATTGCTATGCAAACAGTGGACATATGCATCTACAAACCTGAATCCAACCCAGAAAAGTTATATGATTTGTTCAAGTTCAGAACCTAATTTAGTGGCAGAGCCAGACGGCCTCAAAGTTCTCAACTTGAATTTTCACCATTGACGCTTGGTACAGAACAATATAGTTTGTGCTGCTTCGGGTTTGTTTTTGTTTGTTTGTTAACATGAAGTTGAGACTGGAGGACAAATTCTAAGCATGGGGTCACACAAGCGGCCATTTAAGGTCATCATCATGGACAACAGGTGTGACCCTTTAAGCTGGAATGTTATAACGAAATCACATTGCTCTCCAAGTTGGTAGAAATTTAGAACCAACTTTTAAAATAAAACCTCATTCTGAGTAGTGAACCAGGGGAAGTCAAATGTGATTAATATCACTGTATTTTGGGGGTTTGGACAGAAATTACTTTGCTGTTTGCTATAGATTTTGACACACAGCCAAATGTAGGCTTCAAAAAAATAGTGCTGCATCTTAAGCCCAAATAGTCCTCAGCAGCCACAATTAAAATTCAGACAGCCAGAGTCAAACTATACTTGTAGCCCAGGGTTCTTGGGCCTCAGGGATATTGATTGCAAGGATCAATTTTGCATATAAATTACAACAAAAAAGTAATCCTTAAAATATGAGATTTGGTTGTAAGGACAGAACAAAAGAACTGTGCTATGTAAAGAGATTATAACAGTCTGAAGGTTAGTAATGTGGGCTGTTTTCAGATGGGGTGCCCAGCTCTCCGTGACTTTCAATAGGACTAAGGCTTGGTCTATACATGTCTCTAATGGTCCAGCAGTGTAAATACTGTACAGATGGGGTTTGTATTTTTGACAGGAGAGCACTCCTGCTGACAATGAGTTGTTTCTACTGTCACTCGGCACAGAAACATTTTTGTCTGTTGGAGAAGGAGAGGGAGCTAACCACCTGTGAATGACAAAAGTTTTGTCACTTAATTAGTAGTACAGACAAAACTTAAGAAGTATAATTCCCTTAGGCCCCCTTGGAAGACCCTGTCTTGATTTTTCTGAGGGAATTCAGAGGGAATTTGAAAATACAAACACACCCAGCTCCTTCAACTTAAAGAAATGCCTGCTCCTCTCCAAATATGGATTCTCAATGGGAATATAGGACAAGTCTGAGCAAAAGATAGAAGGCCATATTCTCATATACACAAAAGCCTTTTACATTGCTTCCATTGTGAGGTGGCCCATATGAGATTGAGGCCTGATATATACGGTGACCAAAAATAAGGACACATTAGCCATATCTCCTGACCCCTTAGGCCCCACCCTCCTGCCATAGGAAGTCCCACCCCTGGGGGTAGTACCCCCGGGGTCAAGATGTACACATGACTGGAAGTAAAGGGTGTCCTGTGATCCCTCTAAAAACTCCTCCCACCATCCTCTATCAATAGGGATGGTTTTCAGAACTATAGGAGCCCCCACATGCAACTATACTGCAATTGCATTAGCCCAGGCTCCAGACACTGCTCAGGACACTGCAGCACTAGGGGTCCAATCTCAGTTCAAGATGAGATCCAGGATCCGAGACCTATTACTTTGCAGTGTAGATGCAGCTCCATTTGACTCAGAGCCTGGGAATCATAGAGAGATATCCCACGATTTCATGGGACAACTTCCTTAGTCCTCGTAACAGATGATGCTTACCCGTTCCAATTGACTGGTAATCAGAGGGGGCTGGACCAGCTCCCCACCTGCTGCGGACAGGGGGCTGCTCCAGCCCCACAGAGGGATTGCTGCAGGCAGGGGTTGCTCTTGTCTGGAGCAGCCTCTGTCTGTGGGGAACCTGGGGGCCCCCATAGGAAGGGACTGCGCCATGTCCAGAGGAGCCTCCCTCCGTGGAGAGTCCAGTCTGCTGTGGACAGGGGCTGCTCCGGAGGGGGCTGGAAGCTGGCGGCAGCCTCAGTGTGGCCTAACATTATCTGGTTAGCTAATGAATGGGAATTTACATCCCTAATGTGATGCACTGCAAATGCATTTTTTGAAGTTACTGCAAAACTATCTTAACTATTGTAAGTGACACGTCTCTATTCACTTTTTCCACACTTCATGATTTTATAGACCTGTGTTATATCCCCCCTCCTTAGTTCTCTCTTTTTCCAGACTGAGCAACCCTAAAAGTTTAATCTTTCCTTACCTGGAAGTTGTTCCATACCCTGGGTCATTTCTGTTGCCCTTTGCTGAACTTTTTCCAGTTCCACCATATACTTTTGAAGAAGGGGATTTCATGCTGTATTCAAAGTGTGGATGGATTTATAAAGTGGCATGATATTTTCTCTCTTATTTTCTATCCCAAATAGTTCCTAACATTCTATTAGTCTCTGTAATCACTGCTACACACTGAGCTGAAGTCAGAGAGCTATCCACAGTGACTCCAAGATCTCTTTCTTGAATCATAGCAGCTAATATAGAGCCCTTTGTTATATGTGTTTAGTAGGGATTATTTTTTTCCAATGTGCACTACTTTGTGTTCATCAGTGTTGATTTTCATCTGCCCTTTAGTTTCCCAGTCAGCCAATTTTGTGAGATTCCCCCATAACACCTTGTCATTCCATAATAGAAGAACTAGAGGACACCAAATGAAATTAATGGGTAGCAGGTTTAAAACTAATAAAAGAAAGTTCTTCTTCACACAGCGCATAATCAACCTGTGGAATTCCTTGCCAGAGGAGGCTGTGAAGGCTAGGACTATAACAGAGTTTAAAGAGAAGCTAGATAATTTCATGGAAGTTAGGTCCACAAAAGGCTATTAGCCAGGGGATAAAAATGGTGTCCCTGGCCTCTGTTTGTCAGAGGTTGGAGATGGATGGCACGAAACAAATCGCTTGATCATTGTCTTCGGTCCACCCCCTCTGGGGCACCTGGTGCTGGCCACTGTTGGCAGACAGGTTACTGCGCTAGATGGACCTTTGGTCTAAGCCAGTATGGCCATTCTTATGTTCTTATGTTATGTATGTCATCAGCTTTGGACTTCCATTATTTAAGGTGGTTATCATCTGTGAACTTTTCCACTTTAGTCTTCACTCTCTCTTCTAAATCATAAATGAATATGTTGAACAGCACAGGTTCCAACAGTTATTCTTGGGAGACCCTGCTGTTTACCTCTCTATTTTCAAACCTTGACCTTTTATTCCTATCCTTTATTTTCTGTCTTTTAACCAGACACTGATCTAGGACAGGACTCTCCCTCTTATCCCATGACTTTGATTAAGAGCCTGTGGCAAAGGATCTTGTTGAGGGCTTTCTGTAAATCCAAGTACACTCTATCAAAATATCATTTTTGTTGAAACCATCAAACATTCTAATAGATTGGTGAGGCATTACTTTTATTTATTAAGATGGTGTTGACTTTCCTCCAACAAACCATATTTATCTAGGTCTCTGATCATTCCACTCTTTACTATAGTTTCCACCAGTCTTCCAGCCTGTAATTGCCAAAATATAGGCATGGGAAGTAGAAGTGGTGGGGAGGTGTTACAGCACCCCCAAATATTGGACATTCTAGCTTCATACCTCTGCTGCCCAGGGTCCTAGCCGCTGACTCTCTGAGGGCACCTCTGAGGCCTGGGGGTTCTGCTACTAGCCCCTGGAACCCTAATTGGTCCGATCACCAGCCACCGGCCTCTCACTCAGCCCCGTTGCCAGCCACCAGCTCCTCACTCAGCCCCCCATGCCTCACTGACACCCCCATGCCTCACCGGCCCCTCGCTCAGCACCACTGTCAGCTGCCCCCCCCCCACACTCAGGCCCCCCATGCCTCACCAGACTGCCTGCCCCCCTGCCCCTCTCTGGCTCCACCTCTTGGCCCTGTATGTGGGGGTCCCATCTGTTTGCCCCTGCTCTAGAGTGTGATGAGGATTACAGACAGGGATAAGCTGTGTGTAGCTTAGCACCACCTCCAAAAACTGTGCCAGCACCATTGGTCAAGATTGTCTCTAGTACCCTTTTTAAAAGTCAATGTTTTATTAGCTATCACAGTTAGCTGTTCTGCAATTTCGTATTTGAGTTCTTTCAGAATGCCCTCTGCTCCTGGTGACTCATTACTGTTCAATTTATCAGATTGTTATAACACTTTTTCTACTGTAGTGGGACGCTACTTCAGATTTGTCTCCCAGACTGGATGGTTCTGTTGCAGATATTCTTCCCCATCCTCTGCAGTGAAGAGTAATGCAAAGAATTCATTTAGCTTCTCTGCAAATGCTTTGTTTTCCTTGAGTACTTTTTTAACACATTGATCAATAAGTGGTCCCCACTGCCTGTTTGACAGACTTCCTGCTTCTGATGTACTTACAAAATTCTTACTGTTAGTTTTTGGTGTCTCAAGCAAGTTGTTTCTCAAATTCATGCTTGACACTCCTTATTATACTTTTACACCAAACCTGACAGCATTTGTGCGGCTTATTATCCTCATTAGGATTTGACTTCCAAATGTAAAAGAGTGCTTTTTTTCCTCTAACAACTTCCATTATTCTACTGTTTAGCCATTGTGGAATTCTTTTGCTCCTCTTACTGTCTTTTCTGTTTGGGGGTATACATTTAATCTGAACCTCTATTTTAGTGTGTTTTTAAAAATACCCTTGCTACTCATGGGCATATAATCCTTGTGACTGTTCCTTTTAACATACGTCTAAGAAGCACTCGCTTTTTCGTGTACTTCCCTTTAATAAAGTTCAGTGTTACCATGACAGAGGCTTTTTTTTTTTGTATTATCCCCCCCTACCAAGATAGTAAATTTAATTACCTTATGGTCACTATTCTTGAGTGGTTCAGCAATATCACTATATTCACCTCTTGGACCAGATCCTGTGCTCTATTTATGAGTAAATCAAGAATTACCTGTCCTCGTGTGGCATAAAGAATTACTTGTTGGAGCAGTTATTTATGAGGTCTGGAAATGTTGTTTCTGCCTCATGCCCTGAGGTGAATTTACCCAGTCAATATGAGAATAGTTGAAATCACCCATTATTTTTGTACTTTTTGCCTTTGTAGCCTCTTTAGCCTTCCTTACCATCTCACAATTACTGTCACCATCCTCACCAGATGGTCTGTAGCATGTTCCTACTGTTACACTCTATTTATTCAAGCCTGGAATTTTGAGCCAAAGAGATATTGTGGTACAATCTGTTTCATGTAAGATGTTTACTATATTTGACTCTGCTTTATTTAACTCATAGTGCTACTCCCTCACCAACATAACCTATGTCATTTACTATATTTTTTTAAAAATGTGTGTGGGCCTGTCTGTCCATCTGTTTGTGAGTCCGTTTGTTCAAGATCTCATCCTATACAGTAAGAGCTGGGACCACCCAGTTTGGTATGCAGCTTCCTCTCATCATAACTTAAAGCAAGATCAGGGTTTGGTTGTGCCAGGACAATGAGATCTTCTTAGAATCTGATTGTTTTCCATAACACAGAAAGGGAGGGGTCTGATAGCAGGGACAGTTATGTCTTGCAATGACCACAGGGGCCAGCAAGCACCAGGAACAGGTATACTGCAGCGTGACTACAGGGGAACGGCCACACCAGAGAGGGGCCAGGACTCTCCGTGCTGAAAGCTCCTGCCCCAAAGCCTCATGCCAAATCCCTCCCCCTGGCCCTCAGCCCCAGTGCTGGCTGGGGGTGGGGGGAGAGCCCCCGCCACCACAGTCCCACCAGCAGGACAGCACAACCCAGGCAGCACCCTAGGAGGAACCACCAGCTAGGGCCAGGCAGTGCAGCCCCAGCCACCTGGGAGAAGCCACTATTCAGGGCCAGGCAGTGCAGCTCCAGAGGCTAGACAGCACAGCCCCAGTCCCCTGGAGGAGACACCAGCTGGGGCCGGGTAGCACAACAGTCTGGGGCCAGCCAGCACAGCCCCCACTGCCATGACCCCTGGGGAGCACCACTGACTAGGCAGCACAGTCCCAGGTGCCCCAAGGAGCTGCCACCTTCAGAGTAGTGCAACCCTTGCCACCATAGGCGGCCTGGGGGGGGGGCAGACTTCCCAGCCCCCTGGCCTGAGCCTACCACCCTCCTGCCCTGAATCTTGCACCCTCCTTCTTTGAGCCCCCACACACATTCCCTTGCCCTGAACCCCTCCCTGCCCTGACTCCTGCACGCCCCCACCTCCTGCTCTGATTCCTGCACCAACCACCCCCCTGCCCTGGCCTCCCACACCCAACCCCCTTCCCTGTCTCTTGCACCCTACACCCACTGCTCTGAGCCCCACACAAACACAAACTCCTGACCCGACTCCTGAACTTTTCACCCACAATCTCTGCTCATCTGAGGAAGTGGGGTTTGCCCCAGATCCCTCATGATACTATATACATTTTTGTTGGTCTCTAAGATGCTACGGGACTACTCGTTTTTTTTAAAGTTATAGACTAACTCTGTGAAACTTTTAACCATTACTACAGTTAAAGACCCAAGCAACACCAGGTACATCTGCTAGTTCTTGTACTTTATACCTTGGTATTATTGTGACCCATTGATTTTCTTCATTCCACCAAGTTTCCATGATGCCTATAATATCAGTCTTTGCATTTAATGCCAGGCACTCTAGGCCACCCATCTTACTAATTAGACTTCTACCATTTGTATATAAGCACTTGTACATTTTGTCAATATTCAGTTGCTTGCTTTTGTGTGTTTTATTCAAATGGGTCTCTATTACATTTAACTGTTCCTCACTAGGTCCTACATGGATTTTAACAACTTCTTTCCTAGCCTCTTTAAAGGGAGAACTCTATATCCTACAAATAAGTTCATCCCTAATCCAAACCATGTGCTCCCCCACACTTATCACCTTTCTCCAGCCCTTAAAAAATCCTCTGTAACCCTTTTTAATTGTATGTACCAGCACATCCCTCCTGTATAGGTCACTCCTTTCCCAAAAGGTTCCCCGGTTTCTAATACATTTAAATACCATCATCTCTTGCATGCATTGAGCCTTACTGTTCTGCCTGTCTTACTAGCCCTACACATGGAACTGGAAGCATTTTGGATAATATTATTGTTAGAAAAGAACAGGCAACCCAGAAGCAGATGGTGTAAAAGGGCACCTTTATTGTTGATGCTCGTTCTGTTTCAGATTACATATTCCTGGGATGTGAGTGAGCAACAAATGAACTCCAAATAAACATTTTTCTCTTAGTTAGTATGTAAATACACTTATCAATTATATCATTCTTTAGGTCCTAATTTAGTAATGTGAACACCCATATAATGCATAAATATAACCAGGTGATGCATATAATTATACCCACCCTGTTCACTGTTTACAGATTTTTAATTGATGTAGAAAGTTTTCACATCACAATACTTCTTGAATCAGCTACATACAAGGGGTACAAGATATGTGACCCCAAATGTATATTTCAGAGCAGAAACAGGAGTAAGGAAGACAGCATTGTTAACACATAGGCCATTCATTAAAAAGTTACATCTTGAGTACAGCTGCATACTCATCTACCCTGAGCAAGAAGGGAAGGAGGAATTAAAACAAGTCTGTGAATCAATAGAAGCAGGGTCTGCCTGGGCCATGCCCCATTACAGTGGCAGCATGTACCAAGACCCCTTATTTAACCCTTACGCACCCCAATAATTTATCATGGAAGATAGTATTGGCCAATGTTAGGTCACTGCAGATTACTTCTGGCCCTGAGGTCATATTTTGATGACCCCTGTCCTAGTAGGTGTAAAGTGGGAGGAAACTGAGTTCGTCTTTATCTCCGTTATCATCATCAGGTTGGGGAAGCAGGGTTGTACAAGTCACGGTAATGACAGAGTCCAGTTCTGTCAGGTGCAGAGTGCCGCCCAGGAAGTGCTGCTTAACACTCTCAATGTTCCCACTGAAGTCATCCATAACTGAATTGGAGGCCTTTGGGCCCTTTGCGTGATGAAGGACACAGATTGAATCCTGATGGCTGACTTTGTATCACGTGGTGTTGCGCTCCTGTGCCCACCAAGCCAGTGTGTTCTTCTGTGACATGCAGTGTAAGAGCTCAGCTTTTCATTTCACACACAGTCAGATGGCACAAGAGTTGCTGATCTCCCCTTTAATACCCCTCAGTCTACAGCTGACAGATGATTTGAGCTGAGGTTCAATGATACATTTGGGCCCAGTACATTACTGATGCAATTCCACTGGAGGCAAGGTATCCACTTAGCTCTGTGTCCTCATATAACCACAGGAAACCAGCAATTTGTTCACCTGTCATGTTCAAAACGTACAGCAGTTCTTCTACAATTAATTTGCAGTTTTCATAATGGTAATAAGATTGATGGGGAACCAGCCCATATCCAGCCTTCTCCCCCACTAAAACACCCTCCTTTTCATGTATATGCCAGTATTTCAGTGTTTTTTAGCTGGAAGAATGAATTGTCATCAGCGCTACAAAATAGCAATTTAACTAGTCCTTCCCAAACTGGTGCTGCCACTAAATCCTGCTAGGTTTCCCTTGGCTACTCCCAAAGCCTTTTTATTCCCTCTGACAAGAACTTTTGCCAGCCTCCAATTATTTTTCATCACAGCAGCCATAGTCTCCTCCTCTTCTCTGAATTCTCCAGCTAGCTCCTCACCCTCATCAATCCTCCCAGAATGCTACAACTCTTAGTGACCCCCTACTCTGTTCATATCCACCCTTTACTGCATCAGATTAATTCCTTTTATCTTTTCTTTCAGGAACTTGCATGATTTGGTACCTACCTGATGCCCTGTTCTTGAGTCCTGCTCATACCCTTTGAGACCAGAAGAATCCCTTGTGGTCATCTAATCTGACCTCCTGCACGTTGTAGGCCACAGAATTTCATCATCCCCCTCCTCACACATTTCATTCTGCCCAAGCTGCTTGACTTGACACCCCTTGATAAAATTTCCTCACTCTCCTCTCTATGGTATCTTTCATGTTCACCTTATTCCTGGAACTCCCTCCATGACTTGGTTCTCCAAGCTTCTATCCTTTCTTTTAAAGGCCTCCTCACACGCTTCTTCAAGCTGGAAGACATCGGTCCCGGACTCTAAGGAAGTGTCCATAATCAGCTTCTAAACAATTATACGATATACTCATGACAGAGTAGGGGAGGATCTCTGCTGTACTTCATACCATTATGAGAGCCTTACCAAATTCACAGTCCATTATGGCTAATTTCACAGCCATAGGATTTTAAAATTGGTAATTTTCATATTTTCAGCTGTTTAAACCAGAAATTTCATGGGGTTGTAACCATGGGGTCCCAACCCAAAAGGAGATGGGGGGGGGGGTCACAAACCTGTTGTAGGGGGGCTCATGGGATTATCATTCTCACTTCTGTGCTGCTTTCAGAGCTGGACTCTGAAGGCAGCAACTTCAGAGCTTCCTGCGGCTTCAGGAAGTTCCAAGAGGTACAGGGGGATCTGGTCTGATCCCCTCTTCCACCTCTACAGTAGTTTTCAGGGGAGGGACAGTAGTTCTGTCCTTCCCCTGCCCAGCTGGAGGTAGGAAGCTCCCTTTGATGGGGTTCTCCAACAGCACAGAGAAGATATGAGGCGATTGCACAAGTCTCATCCAGCTACAGGAATCTCAGGCACTGTCATGCTGCAGGGAGAAGCACCCAAAGGTGCATCTAGTCTGACCCCCTCCTCCCACCAGGAGCGTCACTGCCCTGTCTGAAGTAGGAAGCCGCCTTTGATGGAGCGCTCCTAGGAACAAGAAGACATGAGATTTCATAGGGAAGGACTTATTGTACAGTCCATGATGCATTTTACGCAGCCATGAAATTGGTAGGGCCCTAACCATTACTAGGCATGTTTGTGTGTTGTCTAACTATTCACATCCACATACTACAATTGACATATCTTTCAATTTTCAAATCTGCCAATGTGACATCAGTAATGAAAAAGTATGACAAATGGCCACAATGTGGATCACTGTGTTGCCCCAAATTTTATAATGATGATTTTTCACTAGGAAACTTCCTTTTAAAAAATCTTTTCTCAGTATCTGAATTAAATAAACCAGTTTTCTTTAAAAAATAGAGAATAAATTATATCATAGCAGCCGAGTTTGACTCTTAGACTTCCAAGTGCCTCAACACAGACCCCTAGACACTTTTCTTCTGTGTGGCCCAACCACCAGAGGTGGCACTGACACATACTTTGTGAGTGGTGTGTCACAAACTATTAGAGATCAAACTGGAAATCGGGAACCTGGGATTTTAACCCTGCCTCTGGTCGGGGAGTGTGCGCAGATGATTCCAGCAGAGTTTAGAAATAGAATAGCCAAACAACATAGACTAGCATAGTCAGCCTGAAAAGCAGTGGGACTAAAGGCAGGTTTATGCTAGAAGCACCACACTGGCACAGTTGCACCAATGCAGCTGCCTGCTGTAGCACGTCCAGTGAAGATGCTCCATGCCAACAAGAGAGATAGAGCACATTGGCATAAATACTCCACCTCTGTGAGAGGCAGAAGCTATGTCCTCAGGAGATCATCTCTCTCTGACCTAACACCAGTATGAACAGTGCTTAGGTCATTGTGCCTTGCATTGCTTAGGGGGATGTCTTTTTCAAAGCCCTGAGTGACATAAGTTAGCTCGACATAAGTGATAATGCGGACCAGCCGTAAGACTGGGATCTGCTATATTTGAAACATTGCTGTTGATCCCACTTCTGTCTAAAGCGTTCTTGTACAGATGGTAAAATATGGGTCAGCGCAGATATTTGACTTCTTTGTTGAGTTTGGAAATGGGTGTGAAGCCTTGGTCAGACAGGGCATGTCTACACTAGGAAATTATTTCAAAATAACTTATTTCAAAATAACTTCTGAAATAACTGTTTTCAAATAGCGTGTCCACTCTACAGGGAAGCCTTGAAATTAGTCTGAGGCAGGCTCCCTTAATGTGGATGTGTTACCTTGACTTAGAGCCTCAGGAAGCACTGGGGGGTAATTACTTTGAATGACTCTGGAGCAGTGTTTCCCAATTTTATTTGGCCATGGAACCCTTTTAAACTCGAAAGAATTTTGAGGAACCCCTAATAACAGTCTACTATATGGAGCTGAAAAAGTAGACCACAAATAAGTAAGGATAATAATAAACAAATGCTAAACAAGGTCATAAGATCAACATTTAGTTTAATTGCACATATTTAAAAACAAAAATCACATAATATTAATTATTATTTTTTTAATCATAAAATGTTATTGTAATGGAATTTTCTTGAGGAATCCTTATTTTCACTTCACGGAACCACGGGGTTCCAGGGAACATCATTTGGGAAACACTGCTCTGGAGAGTAGTTATTTTGAAATGGCAGCAGTGGAGCATTCACACTGCCACTATTTTGAAATAACCATTTCGAAATAAGCATTATTCCTCGTGGAAAGCAGGAGTGATTATTTCAAAATAACCACCCCCTTATTTTAAAATAATGGGTTTGGTAGTGTGGATGCTCTGCCTGTTATTTCAAAATAAGGGGAGTAGACCAGGGCAAAGAGAGGGACAGTGAAAGGCACGGAAACATAAATGCAGTCAGCAGAGGCAAGACCAAAATTCATAGCCTCCTGCCTCACTGCAAATTTTGCAGAACAAGGATCATGACTGTAAAAGCCCTAAGCTATGGTGGGTTTTATACAAATAGCAATTCCTACATACAGAAGGTATCAAGATCGATGCCAGGACATCTGAAAGGGTTATAGAGACTGGTCATAGTGTCAACATTGTAAATTCAACCCTCTCTAGCAGACGGCATAATTAAATAGAAAGAGAAAGTGATCCTTGTGCCATATTATAAACACATATTAAACACACTAACAAGTTGTATATTAATATAACTCTCAGAGCTCTACGTACTAAGGAAAAATAATTTTAGTAGCAAAAATGAGTTTTCTCTTCTGGAACAAAAGAAATTGGGCAAATGAGTGAAAATGCAGGACTATAATAGAGTTTAAAGAGAAGCTAGATAATTTCATGGAGGTTAGGTGCATAAAAGGCTATTAGCCAGGGGATAAAATGGTGTCCTTGGCCTCTGTTTGTCAGAGGCTGGAGAGGGATGGCAGGAGACAAATCGCTTGATCATTGTCTTCGGTCCACCCTCTCTGGGGCACCTGGTGCTGGCCACTGTCAGCAGACAGGATACTGGGCTAGATGGACCTTTGGTCTGACCCAGTACGGCCATTCTTATGTTCTTATGTTCTTATGACAGGGAGCATGCCTTCGGCTTGCTAGCTCTTTGAGCACAGGGAGGGTGTTATCTTCTGAACCTAATATATTATGGCTGCTAATGCTGTATAAGCTTATGCCAGACCTTTTTAAGGTCAAAAAGTCTGTCAGGTTTCCCTGTCTGTGACAGCTCTTAATTATGAAATGTGAGCATAACTGTAATACAAGTACTCTCAAGCTCCCATGAGTAAATTCCAAAAGTCAGGAGAAAAGTTTAGCAGAAGCGGGAGCATTTATACCACCTTTAGGTCATTTTCCAGTAAGTGTAATAATTCTGGGCAGGGGTAAAGGTGGGAACTAACACACACATGCACACAAAAACAGTGATGAGATACATCCAAAAAGGAGTGGAAATAACAGTAAATTAGCGTTAGCTAAGAAAGTTACCTACTAGTCTCTTCTGAAATAAAGCTGCCTATTCATGAGACTCATGGATGGGGTTTAGGTGGTCATGCCTAGGGGTATGTCTAGACTACAGGGTTTTGTCGACAAAAGTGGTCTTTTGTCGACAAAACTATACCTGCGTCTACACTACCGCGGAGTTCTGTCGACATAATGTTGACAGAACTCAGCAGTTTTGGCGACGGCGGTAAACCTCATTCTACGAGGAATAACGCTTTTTGTCAACAGAGTTCTGTCGACAGAAGGCATTATTGCATCTACACTGTCCTTTGCGTCTACACTCTCATGTCGACAAAGCGGCTTGCTTTGTCGACAGAACTGGATGTAGTCTAGACGCTCTTTGTCGACAGAAGCTTTGTCAACAATATCTGTCGACAAAGCCTCTGTCGACAAAAGCCTGTAGTCTAGACGTACCCTAGGAGTTAGGTCCAGCACTGGATTTAGGACTGGGTTCATGGTTGTAGTACCAATGCCAGGGGACAGAAATTGAGCCAGGACTCCCGGAGCAAGGCCAGGATCCAGAGCTACATTCAAAGTTCAAAGGCCGAAGCCTAGAATCAAAGTTGACACTAGAGCTCAAGTACCAAAACCAGAAGTCAAAAGCTGGAGTGGCATCCCAATGTCAGGGCCAGGAGTGAAAGCTGGTATCAGAGTACAAGTACTGAAATCAAAGGCTAAAGCCAGAGTCTAAATCTTTTGTCTTCATGGGTATATTACCTACCAATACAAAGCTTTAGAGGCATGAATTTAACACATGACTTATTCTGCATTAAGAAGGCTGGTAATCACAGAATTATATGTGTGCTTGCTTGCTCACTCGCTCTCTCTCTCACACACACACACACACACATCTGTGCTCTCCATCAGTTTCCTTGAACATCAAAACTTTGAAAGGGACCTTATTCAAGTGAGGCTCATCAATAATAGCTACTTTAATTCTGAGAGTCATATTAAGGAAAACCGCATTGTTTATCCTATAAATTCTTCAAAGTGTTGTTTAAAGTGATCGAGTGCCGTATGGCATAACGAATAATCTTTTTGTACAGATCAGGTTTATCAAAAGAATGTCTTAATAATTTGCAGATATTTTCTTTCTTTTGTAAAAGTAATGGGGGGAGGAAATATAAGAGCTGATCCTGTGGAAGAACTGACACCGCTAATTATATTATCAGGCAAGACATCTATGGTTAGCATTTAAATTCTTTACCCCCCTCTAAGTCTAACATCTTTTATGCATTGTTGAAGACATCGGAGAACATATAGTACAAGTCAAAATGTTGCAGATAAGACACGTGCAATCAAAGAATCCTCTTTCAAGACAATGATTACCCTTAGTCCTGGGTTGCCTTTCAATGCATTTTAGAGACACCCATTAAGACATCAAAGAATGAGGCAGAATAAGGCTTGACAACCCTAAGAAAGCATTAGTGCTGCTTTCTTGGTGTTTCTGTCAGCAGTTGAGAAATATCACATACATTATTAAAAGTGAGACAATGTTGCAGGATATACAAAGAAGATTTAAGTCTCTTTAATTTGCCTGGAATTCAGCTCAAGATGTCTATTCAGCAGTGAATCTCTCACTACCATCTAATATCTAAATAACGTATTTCAGACAGTCTAAGTAAAATACATTATTTTAAATACTGCCAATTCCTAGGGGCTTCTACCTTGCCTACACAATACATTCTTCTCCTCAAGACACAAGGCCTGATTTGCAAAGTTGACCATGATCAATTGCAAACATATATTAGTATGTGCATTGCTTACACCTGCAAGAAGCCAACATGCACATGCAAATCAGAATTTGCATTTGCATAATTAAATGTTTAATAAGCAATGTCCATGTGCCAATCCTGCTCTGAGTGCATGTGGGTGGATACACTTTGGACATGGACCCAATTATCATTAACACCAAGTCCATTTCTCATTACATTACTGATGTAAAGCAACCTTAAAGTGAGAGTGAATATAATTTATACTGTGACCATTCTAAGACTTTTTTAAACAGCCACAGGGATATAAAGCAGCCTTTGTGTAAATAAAAATCAGGCACCTATTCTGTAATAAGTACTTTTTGCAGTGTTGTTGTAGCTATCTTGGTCCCCCTGTGTTAGAGACAAGGTGCGTGAGGTAATATCTCTTATGGGACCAATTTCTATTGGAGAGACAAGCTTTCTTGTTGTTCTTCAGTATGGAAAAGGTATTTATCCAGTGCACCAATGTAAGTTGGTCCAATAAAAGATATAATCTCACCCATTTTGTCTCTCTATGCATACTTTTATTGTTCTTCAGCTTGATTTTGACAGAGCAGGCTTATTGTTAAATCCTTTCGCTATATATCTAGCTCTAAAATCCATCTCTTTTTCTCCCTACTTCTTTCCAAAGTCTTGGACTCCTCTCATCTTAATATCTGCAATGTCCTTTTCTCTGGTCTCCCCATTTCTTATATTATACACCTGAAATCTATCCAAAATGGTCTCACTACAGTGCTCTACATCACTCACTAGAGCGATCTATATCACCCACCCCTTATCACGCCTCCTACAGACCCTGCCTTGGCTTCCTGTCTTCTTGGGCAACCCTGTCAAGTTCCACTTCCTCATCTTCAAGAGTCTCTATAGCAGTATACACAGGGCCGGATTAAGGTCTTTGTAGGCCCTAGGCACTCTCCTAATTGTAAGCGTTTAAATTAAATTATATGTAAATATATAAGGGAGAAATGCCCTATTGCCTATAGACCTAATATCACCTGCTAATTTTCGCTCTTGAAAGTGGTGCACCCTGTGATCATTATTAATCAGTATCTTGCTAGTAAAAGTATCTTGCTAGTTGCTCTTTGTGTTTTGAAAATCATTATTATTTTCATATAATAATTTTCAAAACACAAAGAGGAACTAGCAAGATACTTTTATGTAACTAACTGCACTTCCTGATGTTTCATTATTGTAACCCTCATCCAACCTACCTCTTCATCCCCACTGATTAACTACCATCCCTTGTTCTGTTGTCTGCCTCACAATGGAAGTACCTTAGGGTATGGATTTGATTTTCGTTTTTGCCCCTCAAGAACCATGCAGACCTGTGGCATTAGATGAATGGCATATACACTGGTTTAGGTGACCAAGGGACTGTCAAATCAATTGCTTAACTGAAGCAATGTAATGATGGAGCAGAAGGCCTCTCAAAATATTTGTGCATATATTTGGTGCCCTCTTTGCCAGTATAGCTTGTTTCTTATACAGGTTTCACTGTACAGGTTGAACTTTAGTCTGGCACTCACTGGTCTGGCAACATCCATGTTCCAGCATGATTTTAGTTAGCGAGATGTTCATTTATCGTGGGTGTGGCCAAGTTTCCTGCAGTCCTATAAAGCTTGTTTATAGCCACCAGTCCTGGATCTCAGTGTTCCGTGATGTTATTTATCTCTGATTTACCCCTAATATCTTCTAAGAACCCAGTAAGCAGTGGAAGGCTTGGTAATGCTGCTAGACAATATCGACCTCCCGTGGTTCAGCACATTCTATGGTTCAGCACCAGTCAGGTCCCAAGGGTGCCAAACTAGAGAGATTCAACCTGTAGTATATTAATAAAAGTTAGTATTGAAGATTCCACTTTTGTTCCTCAATAATCATTTATTACACTAGTGAATAACCTCTGATTGGAACCTTAGTGATTGCCAAGAGTCTAATTTTGCTGACTTCTAACAAAACACATGCAGTTCTGAACATGATAAATATTGATAGCATTCATCCATCCCTTCCTCTTCCGCATACAGTGCATCAAATAAATCCTGCTTCTTGATTCATGTGAATGATGCCCATGATCCCTGTTCATTAATTATTGTAACCTCATCTATATGGCTGCCAATTATAATGGAGTGGTCCCGTTTCCTGACAGACAAATACTCTTCAGACAGTTCCCAAGGAGTGGTACTGATATAATTCATTTGCCTATTCAGGTATCTCCAAGGTGGAGAAAGTAGAAATATATTTTAAGTGATATGTTCTTCTGATAACTTTATGATCGCCTAAAAATGGAGGGAAATGAATTACAAAAATCACAGCTAAAACCCAAGTAGAAATCACTGAAGACATTCAGTCTTGCTATGATATTTTCCTTACATCATGGCTTGGTTCTTGTTGCCTGAGGCTGTCCTGGAATGATATGTTACAGATGCATGAATCTATTGAGCTGTATAGGATCTTGACTCTCCTGAGTGAGTTGGTTTTCATAAGACTGCTGGGATAGCAGCAATTTTTACTTCCCTGTTATTTATTGTAAGAATGCAAAAATTAGACCAAAAGAAGTTGCCTGTAATAGGAAGGGAATAGAAAAGTAAAGGAAATCCAGCAAACAGTAGACCTTTGGGGTTTGAGACCACTTAATATGCCACAGATTAGATCTCATTGGCTATGATGTAATGTCAAATGAAAAAATCAATAAGTCAGTAGCTGCCTTTTTCAATCTGTCAACATTCCATTTCACATTAAGCATTCATCCTTGGCTGTAGAACACTTGTTCCCAAACAAAACACAGGTTTCTTAAAGAAGTGACAAAAGTCAGACCTACAGAGAAGGACACTCAGAGACTGTTGTTATCTCTCAGCAACCCTGCATTTCTGTCTCAAAAAAGGAGATACCTTCCCACTAAATCTTGTATATGAGCACACGAGACACAACATGTACTACAAGGCCACTCAAAATAATGTAACTGGTCAGATTTCTTTTTAAAATAACTAATTACATTTCCCTCTCTATTTTCTCTTCTAAACATCCAAAACACAATGCTGCTAAATCTCTTCTGGTTTCTACTCAGTTTCTATTGCAGTTGAGCAAGCCAGATTACATAGAAACATCAACTAAAGGGCAGAATAAAGGGAGCAGAGTTAATTCTCATAATGCCTTAGAATTAGTATGGGCACTGAAAGACTTGCTGGAGCAATATTAAAAAATATTTGTGTCTTGTGATAGATCATTGATCTACTAATATTTGCAGTTTTCCACTGTAGGAGACATCTGATCTGAATATTCTTAAGGGTAAATTCTCCCACAGACCCACCACACATCTCGCAGGGAAGCAGGTTAAATGAAATATTATCTTGGCTGCAGTATGTAAATAGCAATCCTCAAGGGTTTTACGCACTTCAAAGAACTTTCAGTTCCAGGCTACCTTTGTATTAAGACTGCAGGATCTCCGAAGGACAACGATGGGAGGCATAGCCTCTGGCTTGGCTAACATAGGCAATTTGAAGACAAAGCATCATTAATTGAATTTTCTGCCCTGAGAATTAATTGAATGAAAATCCACCTAGATGAAATTAAGTTATTCCTGCCTTTGGGTTGAGTAAATGATGCTCAGCAGCTTCCCTAGATGTGAAACCACTAGAGAGCTAGTTGGATAATAGACATCTTTCCCAAAATCACAAAACTTGCAGTAAAAAAATCCCTGTGCAGATGTTAAAGCTTAAGAAAATGATTTAGAAAGGGGCCCTTCTGTGGTGGATTTAAGTTACTTTCTTAATATTGGGAGAAAGAAATCTGTGGACACATCAGGCAATCACAGCTGTCACAATGCTGCAAACCAAGGCCACAACCAGGCCTGCTGATGGGAGAGGCAAAGGGGGCAGTTGCTCCAGCGCCTGGTGATTCAAACCCGCTGCCACTACTGCAGCAGCAGTGGCAGCCAGAGCCCTGGGCCCTTTACATCATCACTGGAGCATGGCACAGCATTCTCCGAGCAGTGCTGAGGACCGGATGGGGAGAGCGCATTGTATTCCACGCAGTGCAGAGAATTGGCTGTGCCCCGCCCTGCCCCTTCTACCTGAGGCCCCATCCCTTAGAAATCATAGAATACTAGGACTGGAAGGGACCTCGAGTGGTCATCGAGTCCAGTCCCCTGCCCTCATGGCAGGACCAAATACTGTCTAGACCATCCCTGATAGACATTTATCTAACCTACTCTTAAATATCTCCAGAGATGGAGATTCCACAACTTCCCTGGACAATTTATTCCAGTGTTTGACTACGCTGACAGTTAGGAACTTTTTCCTAATGTCCAACCTAAACCTCCCTTGTTGCAGTTTAAGCCCATTGCTTCTTGTTCTATCCTCAGAGGCCAAGATGAACAAGTTTTCTCCCTCCTCCTTATGACACCCTTTTAGATACCTGAAAACTGCTATGATGTCCCCCCCTCAATCTTCTCTTTTGTAAACTAAAGAAACCCAATTCTTTCAGCCTTCCTTCATAGGTCATGTTCTCTAGACCTTTAATCATTCTTGTTGCTTTTCTCTGGGAGTATGGAGCCAGGCTCCCCTCCCACACACACACACACACACCTTGCTGAGGAGCTCAGCAAGTCTGTTGGCTCCCGTGACTGCAGAAGAAGCATCAACAGAATTCAGAGTTGTCAAATGACCATTAGCAACATGTCTGCAGTATGAGATCAATCATCCCCAGTTAAGAAGCTGGATTCTATCCAGTAGAGACCTACACTCCAGTCAGATCATTACATGGTAGGCGAACTAGATTGGAGCTTCTTCTTTTGTAGCACAAGCCACAAGACATATGTAAAGTCATGAGCCTGAGAAGAGTGCACATGCATGTCTCCCTCTTTCTGTGTTCTTTGACAAGTCAGTACTTTTGGGCTGGTTTAACATTTGCTGCCTGACTTGCCTCTTGAAGCTCTATTGTTAATTGAAATGAAGCAGGTACCACAGCATAAAAACGTAGGCTAGCTCCACAAAGGGATTTAGGCACTTCAGATGCCTAACTCCAAAATTTAGATCCTCAAAACCCTCCCTCAGCCACTGCCTAGCCCTCTAGATGCCTAAATTCCCTCTGTGCTTACATTTCTACCAATAGCAAAACCACCTGATTCTGCTGTCACTGAGCTGCTCAGGACCTAAACCCTGGCAGGAGCCTCAAACTAAGCATTCCGCTTGCCTGTTTTGCCTGCAGCCCCCAGTTAAAATGATTCTCTCAGACAGGGGCTCCTGCAGCCATATGCAGGTTATGCACAATGCCAGGGAGTAGCAGCACTGGCCACCCTCTGCTGCCCACTCAAGCTTGACTCCATGGTCTCTCTATCATGATGAAGGGCCACAGAGACAATCCTGAGTGGGCAGTGAAGCGGCCAGCCCAGCTCCTCCTGGCTACAGCCAAAGGGCCATTTCCTATATCAAGGCCTGCTTCTGTGGCCCCGCCAAGCTCCAACAGGCCACATCTCCTCTCAGGATTGAGGAGAGACACTGCAGTGGGAGGCCAGGCTGCCAGGTACGAACTGGGCATGATAGGTGCTCAGTGCTGGGGCCAGCAGCTCCAGCAGAGCTAGTTTCCTAGGGATTGATGGTGTGAACCACTGGAAAAAATTCTGACCCTCTTCTCAAAGGCTACCTCAGTCTCCTCCTGAGTCTGGCGCTGCAAGACACACAAGAGACAAGTCATTTTGACAACCCTGTTCTGTGTGTTTAAATTCTCGGAACTGCTTTGAAAGTCTCAACCCAGGTTTTCATTCAAGCATCCTGAGCAGCGCAGGGGACAAAAAGACAGCTGAAGGACATTTGCTGATCAGGGCTGGCCGTGGCACGTCAGCAGCTCCTTTGTATTTCATGTTTGCATATTATTTATTAGACTACACTGCCTATTTATGAGAATGCAGTTCTTTGCCACTCATGCTAGTACCCTTGATTATTTCACTCAAACAATAGTTTCCACTTCCATCGACTGCTCCAAACAGCTCTTCAGCTTGATTGGAACAGAAAAATAAGGATGAGCATATTATTCCAGCTGTACTTGGAATTGTTATCTGAAAGAGAAAGGGGGACTTACTTTGTCCGTTTGGGGGGGAGGGTTTGTCTACGTCTACACTGCAGAGTTTTTGGGCAAAAACTCACAGAGCATCCACACTACAAGAGTGTTTTTGCGCAAGAAAAAGTACAGTAGATCATCTGAAGATAGGGCTTTTTCCACAAGAGTTATTCCTATTTCTATGAGGAATGCGCCTTTTTGCACAAGAGCTCTTGTGCAAAAAGGCATATGTGGACGGACAACAGGGGATTCTTGCGAAAGAAACGCCTATCGGAAAAAGCACGGGCGCTCTGATGGCCATTCTGTGAATGGAGATCAGAGCTTTCTTGCGCAAGAGCTTCCATGGCAGTGTGGATGCTCTCTTGTGCAAAAGCACATCTCTTGCGCAAAAGCACGTGGCAGTGTGAACGTGCTCTTGCACAAGAACTTTTTGTGGAAGATCTCTTCTGCAAAAAGTTCTTGCGCAAGAAGCCTGCAGTGTAGACATAGCCTTTGAATTTAAAAAGAAAACACACTTCACTATGCCTTTCAGTGTAGCACAATGTCAGAATCTCATAAGATGACTCAGTTCCAAAACATTTCGAACCTTTCCCCTGAGTCACAGTGACAATGCATTAAAAATTCAGCTACTGCCTCTTTAGTGAACAATTATCTCATTCATTGGTTTGATTCACTGATATCTTAATGACAGCATCCCCCGTTGTGTTTTTTAAATGTTTAAAATATGAAATAAATGAGCCCTGTCAGGCTGAAAATTCTGGGTAGGTTTTCACTGCTGTTTTCAATAAATAATGAGGAGACGTTTCAATTTGCTCATCTCACGTGAGGCGGTTGTCATCTCCCTTCAGATTTAAAACCCCATTTCTCACCCGTGTGGTAATGCCATTAAATATTGTTTTATAGGTTTTGAAATCGCTTTTTATTTTTCAACTTACTTGTCAGTAGTGGGAGAAAGCCCATTAAGCGTAAGAGTATAGGATCCTATTGAGGTATAGTGAGAGTTGCCTACTCCGAGAGGCCTCACAAAGCACTACACAAAGGAACGAGTTGAGATTGTGGTTGTGCAGTAATTGTGCCTCAGCAAACAAGGCAGCTGTCTATGCGCCAGAGCACTCTCCCTTAGAAAATGGACATGGAGGGCTAGATTCTCAGCTACGCGGATCAGCACAGCTCCCCTGAAGTGAACATAGTGAAATTCTGTTATGCCAGCTGAGGTTCTGCCCAGTTGTATGGGATCCACTGAAAGAAGGATGATTTGTCTTTAAAATTGCAAAAATCTACTTCCTTTGCTGCTACTGGACTAGGGTGGAAGAGGAGGAATACACAAGAAACTCTCATCTTTCTATGTGTTTTTTCCCATTAAACAAAGACCACTGCATATTCATTATGGACCAGATTCCAGTACTCTTAATTCATGCTGGGTGACACCTTACTTCAGACATAGTTCCTTTGACTTCATTGGGAATATTTGTGAAATAATTTGTGTCAGAATCTGGCTCTGTGAATGGAGAGTGAGCCTGTAAAAATCAATCTCTGTGTAGCAAAGCACTGAAGTTCTAGAATTTATGTTGTTTTTTCTATACCCAGATTCAGCATGGAACCTACAAACTTTAATAGCAGGCCACTCCCATGGAGCCAACAGTCTTTCAGCCTTGAAGGTGGGCCCTTTCTCAAGCAAGTATTTTTACAACACAGGATTGAGTAAAAATATAATTTAATAGGTTGTGTCCCTTTTAAAGGCAAACTGTTCCTGTGGGGGTGCATGGAGAAGCATACAGTACTGGAAGCAATATAAATCCTTACAGATAAATGGCTCCACGTATTCATACTCACTGATGTGAGCATGAATTGCTCTTCCAGAACATTACATCTCAATTTTGCAACAGCCAATGCAGTTGGCTTCCATAACTGAATGAAAAGAAATAAGATTCTAGCTTCTAATTCAGCAAAAGAGAAATTCTTTCCAGAGTACCTTTTCCGCAATGAAATTGTTCCTTATAATAACTTACTCTTACGAGAAGAATCGAGTATGTCAACATTTGAAGATGGAGGTGTAATTCCCAGCTTGAGGGAAAGTATTAAGCTAGCATGCTAAAAATACAAATACAAACGCTTCCCTGAGTACCTCTCCATCCAAGACTCTGGGCTCGTACTCCAGGTAGGTGCCCCTGCCCACCACTCATTCTGCAACAGCTACACTATATTTTAGTGCATTAACTCAATCAGAGTTAATGCATGTATGTCTCCTTCAACTGGTACTCATATTCCCAGCTTGAAATGCTGACACACCCTTAGATATGGAGGCATTTTAATATTGCTACATGTAAATGTTTGCGGCTTGGAACAAAGAATGGAGACTGTATTTACACAATGGAGGACTCTGTCCTGGCAAGCAGTGATTCTGAGGCCATGTCTACACTAGCAAGCTTAGAGCAGTACAGCTGCACCATGGTAAGATTACTTGCATAGCTGCTCTAACCTGACAAGGGAGCTCTCCTAAAAACCACCTCCACTGGTGGCAGTAGCTATGTCAGTGGGAGAAGTTCTCCTGATGACACAGGGCTACCCACACCGGCGCATATGTTGGCGTAACTTACGTCGTTCAGGGGTGTGTTCTTTTCACACCCATGAGCGACATAAGTTATACCAACAAAAGTGGTAGTGTAGACAAGGCCTGAAAAAGAGTTGATAGTTATAGTGACTAATCTGCTGAACATGAGCTCCCAGTGTGATGCTGTGGCCAAAAAGGCTAATGCCATTCTTGGATGTATAAACAGGAGAATGTTGAATAAGAATAGAGAGATTATTTTATCTCTGATTTTGGTACTCATGCAATTACTGCTACAATACTCTGTCCAGTTATGGTGTCCACAATCCAAGAAGCATGTTGATAAATTGGAGAGGGATCAGAGAAGAGCCACAAAAATGATTAATGATTAAAATACATACCTTAGAGAGTCAGGAAATCCAATCTATTTAGCATAAGAATGAAAAGGTTGAAGTATGACTTGACTGTAGCCTAGATGTATCTATATGAGGAACAAATATTTAATAATGGGCCCTTCAGTCTGGCAGAAAAAATATAACACGATCCAAAGGCTGGAAGTTGAAGTTAGACAAATTCAGACCCAAAATAAGGCATCATTTTTTATCGTGGAAAGTAATTAACCATTGGAACAGATTACCAAGTGGTAGTTGTGGATTTCCCATCACTGACAATTTGTAAATCAAGATTGGATATTTTTTTCTAAGGGTACATATACACAGCAGAGCTTAACTCGAAATGAGCTATGAAAATCGAGGTACATCAACTGCATATCTTATTTCAAAATAGCTTATTTTGAAATAGGGAGCATCTACACAGCACTTATTTCAAAATAGCGCACTCTTCCTCTGACTTCCCTTATTCCTCATACAATGAGGGTTACAGGAGTCCGAGTAAGAAGTCCTCCAACTTGACAGTATTTTGACACTATTTCAAAATAACTGCCTGCTGTGTAGACATGGGCTAAGTTATTTCAAAATAACACTAGTTATTTTGAAATAATGTTGCTGTGTAGACGTACCCTAAATGATCTGTTCTGCGAATTGTTTTAGGAAAGTTCTGTGTCCTGTGTTATACAGGAGGTCAGACTATATGATCACTGTGGTATCTTAGAATGTATGAGTCTATCACAAGCTATTAAGCAATGTGGTGGATCATATTCAGGTCAGGCATGTGTCAATTAAAAAGCTCTGAGCAAAGAATAGTGATGATCAGTGATGTAATAAATCAAGGAAAGTCTCCAGTGGGGTTCTCAAAGGATAAAGGTTGAATGTTACGTTTATTTATTAATGATCTGGAAGAGTGGAGATAAACGGCATGTTGTTTCTGTTTCCAGAAGGTGCAAACCTAGCAGAATAGATGCAAGAAATATAGTCAACTTGAAAAATGCAAACCAGAAAAAAACCCACTAATAGTATAGCTTAGAGGAAATAATGTGAAATACAGATAGTCACTGAAAGAAAAAGCAGGAATGAGAGAGATTTGATGTGGTCTTGGCCAGCAAATTGACTATGACTTTGTAATGCAACAAAGCACAAGAGAAGCCAATATCGTCTGGGGCAGTATTCAAAGAAATAATCTCTTCCCACACCATGAAGTTGAATGTCTCTCTTAATGTATATGGTTGTGCAGCCATATCTAAAATACTGAATATTCAGTTCTGAGTACTAGAAAGGTGTCAATAAATTCAAGGAAATAGACAGAATAGCAATAAAAATGACTGTCTGCAATGCCTTAAGAAAGATCAATGGAGTTAAACATGTGTTGGCTGGCTAAGCAATGACTTGAAGTAGGGAGTGGCAAATTGATAACTACTTATTAGAATTTGAACAGTGTAAGCACCAGAGACAAAGACGTGTTTATTAGGGTGGCCTTCCATGAAATACAGAAGATTGATAGGATAAAATTAAGCAAAGAAAAATGTTGAGAACAGAAAGAAATGTCTCCTGAAAACAAGAGCTATTAGAAAAAGGAAATGGTGCACACTCCTCTGTTGGTCACTAAAAATTCTACTTGGTCTGGAGCAGAATGAGGGAAGACATTAGGTGACTTACTATCTTTGTCAGCCAACAACAGGGGGATTGCACTGCCCCAATTTCTGTGTACAATGTTTGTACATAGACAAGACCTTAGAGTTAAACAGAGAAAGTAATATAAAGAAGGAAGAGGACTGAAGGTCAGAAATAGCAACTGCCCTTGAATGACGAGCACACCTTTCCCAGTCAGGGATGGTAAACAGTAAATTATTTATAATATCTAAGGCCGAGATCCTGTAACTTATTTAGGTCCTTCACTCCTATTGATTTAGGCATCTAAATACCTTTGAGGATCTGAGTCTGAAAGCCCAGTAACTACCTAAGAGCCAGATTCTACCTTTGATTTTTGTGCATGGCACCAATGGAAGATCCCCCTGTGGATTGGAGGGAGTATGAAATATTCAATTTGGGCTCTAGAACGTACTTCAGAATCGAGTAAGTTTGACACTCCTTTTTTAGTGCTATTTCTGGGCAAGAGCTTTGACCACTCCAGAGCAGGGATCAAGCTTTAAAAGCTGCAGGATGGGCTCCGTCATCCTTTTGCTGTCCATCTTCACAGAAGTTTGCCTCTGTTCTTCCTCATGCGCTCAGCCCAACAAACCCTTGAATCAGTTAGCATAGCCTGCATGGCTAGCATTAGCTAAGCCTCCCCAGAGGAAAGAGAGAATCATTTTGGCAGTGATCCCACCTCCTGTGGGTCCATAGAATCAGGCCTCTCTCAAGCTAGCATCTCCCTCATTGTCTTCCCTCAGAGGAACAGATGCAGGTTAACTTAGCTTTCTCTCTGCAAAAACGCTGTATCTTAACATCTGAACTCTTGGCAGGTGACATTGCCTCTTGTCCCCCTCTCTGAACCATAGACTCTGCTAATGTTATATTATGGTAATTTTCCTCATTTGTGTCCATTCTATTCCACTAACAATATATCACATTGCATCATGTTATATTTCTGCCATTCTGCATTCTGATCACGAGGCCAGGGAGCATAAAGAGCCGTCTGTAAGAGCGCAAAGAATGGGCTGCATGGGTATCTTTCATACAGATCTCCTCAGGTCTCTGTTTCATCCATGTGGTTTCAAAAAAATCTTAGCAGATTATATCAAAGGCTTCATCAGGTTTCTATTGTCCTGAATATACTAGATAATCTGAATGATTTCAAAAGAAAACTGCTACCTGCTGATAGTCATGGTAGCTGCCAGTTACCAGATGTCTAGCTTTTGTTGTCTATAACTTGTATTATTTTCGCACAAAAATGAAAATGGTTTTGATGCTACAGAACAGAATGAGCACTACACCAATTTATTCCAACTGGCGTCTTTTTAGATTGAAATTTTATTTTGCTTGGCTGACTGGCTCCATTTAATTTAAACCTGTATTTATGCCGAAAATTCGAATAATACTCCCTGCTTTGCATTTCAAAAGGAATCTTACTGTTTATGAAATTGCTTCTGAGTTGCAATTACAGTTATTTATCTCCAGGATACACAACATGTAATTGGGTCAACATTGTTAATGAGCTAGTAGTGTTATTGTTAATGAGGTACTAGTGTTAGTTTCAATGTTTCATCCCCAGCAGGTGGCAAATACAATATGTTAAAATAGATAATTATGTTAATGTTACAAATATCCACAGACTAAAGTCCTTAAAATATTAAACAAAGGAATTAACAACAATGTGGAGTGAACTTTGTGTACCATTAAGGGTTCTACATTTAATTTTTTAAAAGATCAACATGGGATTTAATATTTCATTATTCATTTAAATGTTTCCAAACACATATGCTGTGAATCCACAAGTTGGCTATATTCACACTGGTGCAAGGTCCTGTGCATCTAAGTACACAACAATGGCCAAAGTCAATGTCTATAGCACTGGCACACTTTATCCCCAGCTTATTCCTGCTAACTCATGCAAAATGTTAAAGCAAGTCTTTGCTTGGGAGTCTTCTTTCTTGAGACAGTTACACAAGGTGTGCATGTGTTTGTGAATGACACAGAGATGTTTACTGGGCACTGAAAATATTGAAATTGTAGTATTATAGTATATTGGGTTTGAGCTGCCATGTTTTGACGACACCCTGGCAGCACAAACCACTTTGTTTCTATCCAAGTAAAACTGGCATTGCAAGAAAAAACTCTGTATGTAGTCAGTGTTCAAGGGCATAAATTCTGGCTTACACAAAGTCCTCTTACACCATGATGTCATTGCCTTAGAGAGGGCATAAATGAGATAAGGGGCTTGACTGCACATGAGAACCTGGGCCAATGTGCCTTATCCTGCAAAGTGGTGAATGCCAAGGGGAGATTAATGTGTTCACCCCCCACCCGGATGGGAACCCCTCTAGGTCAGCAATTGGTGGTGCAGTTTGGGAGAAGCTGCACTGTCACTCTATGGGCTACATTTAATCTGTGGATAAATAGAAGGCTTCAGTCTCTGAGGCCGGCAGTCCATCACCTTTCATGAGCACTAAATTCACTGGAAAAGAAAAGGAAATAAACTGTAATACCCTGCTGTGAGATTGCAAACCACATCCATTTTTCTGCTGTCCTTTCTCTTGCACTAACTCCATTCTTTTGTATTTTCTTGATCACACGCTTAGCACTGATTTACCAGTATTCATACCAGCTACCGTCCCTGCGCTACTTCTTATCAGCCATGTCAAATCACTGTATTGTCTTCCACTTTCCTCATCTCCTAAAGCATTAGCAACAGAAAAAATGCTGTTTCAAATTTGACCTCTCTGTCTAGATGCCATTTAAAATTAAATTACTACCCCTAAAATCAATAGCATTTGTGTGGTGTAAGTGCTGAATCTAGTTAGCAGCACTATAATTTTAATCAACAATGAAAATAGAGCAGTTTCACAATCATGTTGGTTTTTAAGTAATTGCCTATGGAGGATATTTGCTACTAAAATAATGAATGATCGTAAGAAAACCAGCTGGGATCTGCTTAATCATTCTTATCATCTGTTACAACATGTAACTTGTAAGATCTTAATATTCCATATCATTCATTAATAATGACAGATACTATCTATTTCCCTATAAATATCTAGGGCAAAATAGATAATTTAGAATCCCTTATCAACAAGAGAGATTCTAAATTAAATTTAAAAAGCAACAATTTTATAAGTTTTTAAAATCACACTTTTTCCCCTGTGGACTGTGGACTGCACAGACATAGTGTATTATTGAGGGATCCATCTTTACATTTGGAAAAAAATATTTTGCCCTAGATATTTATAGGGAAATAGATAGTATCTGAAATTATTAATGAATGAAATGGAATATTAAGATCTTACAAGTTACATGTTTCAGGCCATAGGATAATTGCACCTGTGTATCAGATGAAAGTCCTCCATTGTAGAGTATTGCATTATGGATGTTTTATAATATCCTTTTCAGCATACTGCTCTGGAAACAACATACAAAAGAAGATGAATCACTGATCTCTTCCAGTATGCAGTTCTTCTTGGCATGTTTTCATTAGTGATGCACCTAAAACAAAACACTATCATTCATCTCTACTCAACTTTGGAGAAATTCAGACTCAGACCCTAACTTTGTCTCTCAGGCCATTAGCTACCCTGTCATTTCAATCCACCTTACTTCTGGATCTTCTTGCATATAAAATATTCTGCGTAGTTCAGTAAAATGCAGTCTTTCAAACACAAAGTTCAGTGCTCCACAAGGCACACACCTGATTCCTATTGTTACTGCTAATTAGAATTGCAGTCATTGACAAAAGAATAATTCTATGGGAATAGTGCACATTTTTGCACACCCAAACATTGCATCTACACACAAAAATATCCCACAGATGTACGCACAATTGCACATGCAAGTGAGTACAGGTTGGATCTCCCTGGTCCAGTACCATTGGGACCTGACCAGTCCTGAATGAGAGAATTTGCCAGACATGGGGAGGTCTCCTGCCACTGGCTCCCAAGCCCATCGCCTACTGCTCATAGGCTGCCCCAGCAAGCATCCTGCCTCACCATCCCGCACCCCCAACCTGGCTGGCTACTTGCCCAGCTGCTGCCAGCTTCCTGAGCAGCAGAGGCTCCAGCTCCTGCTGTGCGGCTCCAGCCCCGTGCATCTGGGGGCCGTGGAGGGGCTCCAGCCCCAGCCTCATGCTCCAGGGGGCTGCTGCATGGCTCTGTCTCCAGGGCTGCTGCAGGGCTCCAGGCCTAGCCCTGCACTCCAGGGAGTTGCTGCAGGGCTCTGGCCCCAGTCCCGGACTCCAGCAGGCTGCCACAGGACTCGACTCCAGCCCCATGCTCCTGGGGGCTGCTGCAGTGTCCCAACCCCACACTCCAGGAAGTTGCCAGGGGACTCCGGTCCTGCACTGCTGTGGAGCTCTGTCTGCAGCCCCAGGCTCCTGGGAACTGCTGTGGGGCTTCAGACCCATGCTGCCTGGGGACTCCGGCCTGGCCCTGCCCTGCCACGGCTGCTAGAGGATGCCACGGGGCTCCAGCTCCAGTGCTGCGTTGCCTCCAGTTGGGCTGTTCTTTCCCTGGCCTGGGCTTGCCCTCCTGCCCTTAGTCTCTCAGCTCTCTGGTCCAGAAGCATCCGTGGTCCTGCCAGACAACAGATATTGCCAGACCAGGGAATGCCGGTTTTTGGAGATGCAACCTGTACTTAGGAACTAAGTTACCCATTTGGCTCATTCCAATGTCCCTGTGTGTGGGGTCAAGGGTGGAGTTCTGTGGTGATGCATCAGGTACAGGCACAAAAATGAGTCTCAGCCTCTGAACATTTAGTCCACTCTCTGGGTGGGTTTGTTTCACAATAAGTGCCAGAATGGCATGCCAGACAGACATCAACTGCTGCATTCCCACAGAAAGTCAGTGGAACTACTGTGTAAACGCATGGCTATTGGGACACATTGCGGGTATCGTCATGGGGCTCACAGAAACAGCTAGGTTGAGTAGCAAAAAATATAAACCCTGCTAGGTAACAAGAGGCAGAACTCCCAACTTGCAGTAAATTGCTGCGAGCCAGGCATGAAAGCAAGTGCCCAGACTTACTGGTTCACCAGGGTCCTGGGCAAGGTGTGAGGGTGGTTCTGTCAGTGGAATGGGTGGAGCCTTCGAAGGAAGGGAAGAGGCTAGGAGACCAAACTCCCCCAGCCAGCCCTTCATGGCCACTGCTGCAGTCAGAAGCCTGGAGCCTTTGGGCTGCGATGGTGGCAGCATGGAGCCCCAGGGCTCTGGAAGTGATTTGAAGGGCCAGAGGGCAGTAGCAGCAGCTGGGAGCCCTGGGCTCTTTTAAATCACACAGCCCCAGGGCAGGTCCCTTTTTGCTCCTCCGATCAGCAGCCCTACTGGCAGGACTGCCAATGGGGGGTGGGGGTGGAGGAGCAGCCGTGTTAAAGTGATGCTGCAGCAGCTCTATAAGGTGGGTCCTTAAAGCGCTGCTACAGCAGTGCTTTAACATCAGCCATGTATGGGCCGGTACCAGTGGCCACTTCTTACTGGTACACTGTACTGGCCCACTTTCATCTCTACAGTGAGTTTATGGGGGGGCCAAGGAATAGAATAGTCAAATTCTAGCATAGTTCTGCCTCCCTGGCTTTGTTCTTGTGACTTTTTTATGTGGAAGTCAGGGTATGGATTTTATTAATCCTTTATCTAAGAAACCTGAAGAATCGCACAGCACCTTATCAGTGTATAGGCAGAATTTTATCTACGTGCATGTGGCAGTAATTATACACAGACCTCAAACACGGGCAAAGAGATTAATAGGCTTTTCAGACACAGAAGTATACAAAAGCCTTAAGTGACCGTTATCTATTATGGATAGTAATTTTATACAGGGCTATAAAATGCATGGTGCTTCACTGACAGAGAGTAAGGGCTTTTAGCACATGACAGAAAACATAAACAAAGGTAATATGTGACAATAATTCAGGTTATAAAATGTCAGTTTAAATGCATATTCAGGGGGTCCTTAATATACAGTGTTACCAGAAAGAACCCAAAATCAGTAACTAGAATGTTTTTTATATTTTTATTTATAAAAGGGAGTTGTCATTATTATTCTCTATGCGTACTTTATGAGACCCATTCAGAAAGTAGGAAGGTTAGAGTTCTGTGAATAATTTCACTTTTGTTGGCAAAAATTCAGTACCAATTTTTTGAGCACAACCCAAAATATTTCAATAAAGAAATGCTATTAAGGTGCCTCATTGAAGTTGTAGTTCAGTTACTTCCTATCTCCTTTCTCCTCTATGGGCCACTCTCTCTGATGGAATTGTATTACCCATGATGCATAGAGATAATTTCTCTTGGAGAGTGGAAGCCAGGGTGCATCATGGGAGATGTTGTCCAACAGGGAAGCCCAGGCCATACGAGAGAACAAGGACATGAAGCAATGGAACTACAGTTCCAAATAAGGCATTGCAGCAGCATGACAAATCAAAATATTTTGGTTTTCTGGTATTTCTTTTTCAATTAAAAAAAACAATTTTTCTTATAGAAAGTAGATACTTTTTTGGGGGGGGAATCATTTTGTCAAAAAACCAATTTTCTAGTTTTGATTTCAACATTTTCTCCCGGCCTGAATAATTAATATTAAACATTTCTTTTTTCAGTAATTCCTCAGGGCCCTGCTAAGGATCAGGATCCCATTGTGCTCGGCCCTGTACACACTCAGAGACAATACTACTTTTGAAGTCCAGACTTGCAGCCCAAGACAGATGAAGAGAGGAAGGATTGGGGATGGGAGTATAACAAAAAACCAAATGAACCAGGTGGTGACAGCATCGTTTTGTTTGTTACATGTTTTGTTGTTCTTGGGTTGTTTTTGTTAATATGCTTTTTGGGATGCCACCAAGAACAGTGATTTTAAAGTGGCACAGGTGAGAGAGAAGCATTGCTGTGTAATAACCCCTCTCACATTGCTTAATTTCATGAATATTTAATACTTTAAAATTTGAGGAGAGTAAAAAAAACGAGTTAATGGATTCCCCACCTGCAAACCTTACTCAGCAGGGCACTGAAGTAAATGAACCCAAGTCCAATTTCTTCTGCAATGGTAAGATTAGAGTCAGACTCAGTGACTTCACGGGGGGCAGCTACTCTCTTAGTCCCAGGATTGTTCCTGCAGTTCCTCTGCAGAATTTTTGTATGCATTTAAATACAAAACACTTACATTACTAAATTCTGTCCATACGGGCCAGAGCCCAGTGCAGCAACACAATGATGCTAGCTGCACAGTGGGTACCACATTGTTCTTGCCAGCATGGGGCAGCATGGGGCAGGGAAATCTCAGAGAAATACTGGCAGGGCACATACTAAGGGTATGTCTACACAGCAGCGTTATTTCAGAATAACATCAGTTATTCCGAAATAACAAAGAGCGCGTCTACACAGCAAGCCATTATTTCGAAACAATGGCGAGTCAGAGGACTTCTTACTCTGACTCCTGTAACCCTCATTTCACAAGGAGGAAGGGAAGTCGAAGGAAGAGTGTTTTTCCATTGACTTCCTGCTGTGTAGACAGCACCAAAAGCCAAATTAAGCTATTTTGACTTCAACTACAAAATTGATGTAGCTAAGTTTCATAGCTTAATTAGACTTTTGCTGTGTAGACACACCCTAAGAGAAGCACTCCATGTAGGCTGGGGGCCTGACCATGGCGTATTCCACATCCCCTGTTGACTACTAGGGATATAGTTGCTGAGCTGGCTTTTTAGAGCGACTGAGTGGCAGCTGGGTATCCCACATTTCTGCTCAGTGTGTGGGCTATGGAAAGAGGAGAAAGTCCCTAACCCAGTGTAGCCAGGCAACGCAACAGGAGTTGGAATGAAATAAGCACTTGTACACCTCGGAGTATTGCAACAGGCGGTAGCACAATCTGCTGGCAGATGTTTCTTGGAGAAGGTGTTTGGCTTTTTCTCAGAAGGTGCAACAGGAGTTCTGAGCAGGAGAATAAATAGCCACTATAGCTAACAAATAAACTGACTTTATGTGCATACTCCCGTTTAAACACATCCTAAGCCTCTTTAAAATCAACCACAACTTCAAAATGTGCAACGCCAATGGGCTAGAGAATTTTTCCACACTCCCTGTCCCAAACTGCTATGTGGTGTCAAACAGCTATTGTATTGCAACCCCAGTGGCATCTGCATTGCAGTGGTGGGTGAAGCAATTCCTACGAGGATATAGAGAATACCCAGTCAGTTCTTGTATACACATGACTTCCGGGACAGTTGTGCGGTTGTGTCTTTGATCACAGCTGGCCTTATGTCAGCACTATATGAAACTGAGCCTCACACAAGCAAACTTTGCAACAATGCTTTTTTGTATTAGTTTTGTCCTTTAGGTACAGCTCTGTTTATGAATATTTGATCAAACTTGGCTTCCCTCCCAGGACAAGAGTTGTATAAAGCAGTTTTGTACTAAAAGTACATTAGTTCTTTATATTTAAAATGTAAGCAAAGAAGGTGGGGAGAGACTTGAGAAGGTAGTGTTGATGGCTGGGGTAGCTGCTATTCATTTTTATAACAATACTTTCAAATGATTTGGAACCATCAAGTTGCGTCTACGGGAAGGCTCTGTGAACATGGCACTCTTACAACTTCTCCCCTCCTCCAGCCACTCTTCCCTTGTACTGAGTGGTACCCTCGTTTGTCTTGTCTTTTAAATTAGATTGCAAGCTCCTGAAGCCAAAGATTGTCTCACCCTGTATATTTGCACACTGCCCACCACAAAAGGATCTTTGATCCTCATGGAAGTCTTTTGGGTGCGACTGTAATACACATCCATAACAGTGTGACATTACACTTCATATTCTTTATGAAAATATGCTTAGGATATGTATATGAGATAACTGAGATGTATTTTATACAGTATGGCTCATGTAAGATTTCACTGGAAAAGTTATCGTTTACTGATTGTAATTATACAATTCGTATGCCTTAATCATGTCTGTATCTGAAATTAAGAATATTGACCATGCAGCTGTATTTGATATGTGCTACTTAGGGGGACAACCCCTGCTAACACTTCAGGTACAACAATGAAAAAGCCAGATAGGATGGATGGCCAATCAGTAAGAACAATGGAGTGTGAAAAAGCTTGGCCTTCCTGTGAACACACTATACTGCTACTGATTTACAGACACTGTGATGCTACAGAGTCTACTAATCTGCATCTTGTACTCCTGAACTGTTCCATTGGGAGGTGGAGGAATCAATCAAAGAATTCCCACCTTATGAAAATTCTGTATAAGCTGGAGGAAGAAAACAATGAATGTTTTCAGTTTGCTTCTTCTCCATCCTCCCACCCAGGGAGATACTTGAAAACACCTGGAAACAAAAGCACTGCAACTGGACAGTGGGGAGAGGGAAGAGACTGCTGGACCCAGGTTAGAAAAGTTAGATTTCTTTAGTGAATCTAGCTTAGCTTGTGTGCTTTGCATTAATTTTCTTAACAAGCTGCTTTGTTCCATTTTATACCCCTTTAGACACTTAAAGTCCTCATTTTTATAGTTAATAAACATTTCCCTTGCTTATAATATAGCCCAGTTTATGTAATTTCTAACTGGGAGGGCAGTTAGTTGTGCATACCTTCCTCCACATCAAGGGAAAAGGTGAATTTCTTATCATTTTGGGTTTGTAAGCCAAGGGAGGTGGACATCTGGGTGCTGTGGCAAGTCACTTAAGCTGAGCCTTCTCATAGCTGATCTTGGTGCCTGCATCATGCTGCATCTGGGTGCTTGGCTAGAAGAGGCATGTGAGCCTGGACCAACAATACAGGGTGCAAGAGTGCCCAGGCTGTCAGGAAAGGTAGGCTCAGTGGTATCTCAGCTCATCAGGTAACATCCCAAAGGGTCCAACTCATCACAAACAGTTGTGGTAGTAAGATAATTTGAGACATAAGCCCTTGTATCAAAGACTTCATATGAGGCCTCAGGCCTGGTCAAAGTTTTGCTAATATAAAGCAAAGCTAGCAAGAGACAGGAATCAGGTTCTGCCTGCATTCAAACTCACATAATCTAGCAAGAATGGGGCTGGTACTGAAAAAAAAATCCTGTGAGGTGCTAAGCACAGGACACTAAAGTAAACACATTCCAAAAGTCTGGTACCAACACACCTCAACACCAAGGATGGCACAAGCACCCGCCCCTTTCCCCCCAAAGATAACAGGAACATGCTGACCCATCTTAAAGATAAGGTCAAGATGAGATCATGATGGATAGACATGTCTTGATTTAACCAGGTGATGGGTGGCATGCAGATACCTCTGCGCGTGGCATCTAGCCACTTCAGAGGGGCAATACACAACTTGTATATAAAAAAGGTACCTCAGAGGGAGTGTCTTTGGCCAGCTGATGGTGAGAATGTAGAGTCCGCCCATTCACTGAGATGCATCCATTATCACAGACATGCATGTGCTAGTGTAACTGTAGACATTGATCAGGGGAACAAGGACCATGCTTCGTTCTTCATAGACAATACATCTGGCAGGTCACTTTGTTCCCAGATGGATCTTGTGGTCATTGGGCAGTTTGGTCTATGTCTTCTGTGCCAGCTGTCTCTGCAGAGCTGGGATGGCACACAAAGGGTACGTCTAGATTACATGGCTCTGTCAACGGAGTCATGTAAACTAGTTTACCCAGCATAGGCAAAGAAGCGGGGATTTAAATAACCCCCGCTTCTTAAAATAAACATGGCCGCCACACTGTGCCGATGATCAGCTGCTCCGGCACAGCGCGGCAGTCTAGACGCGGATCTGTCGGCTGGGGAAGCCTTTGCCGACTGATCTTGTAAACCTCGTTTCACAAGGCATAAGGGATCAGTCGGCAAAGGCTTCCCCAGCCAACAGATCCGCGTCTAGACTGCCGCGCTGTGCCGGAGCAGCTGATCGTCGGCACAGCACAGCGGCCATGTATATTTTAATGAAGCGGGGATTATTATTTAAATCCCCACTTCTTTGCCTATGCCGGGTAAACTAGTTTACATGGCTCCATCAACGGAGCCGTGTAGTCTAGACGTACCCAGAGAGAACACACACACACACAGCCAAACATCTGACAAAGGACAGACATATGAGTAAAGGAAGAGAGAGAGGAGGAGGCTGGAGTGGAAAATAGTGGCGTGGGAAGACAAACAGAGAAAGCCCAGTGTAAGGTGAAAGAAAAGAAAAGGGGATTATGAAATAAAACAATGAATAAAGAATGAGCAAAGATTTTGCTTTAAGGTTAGTAATATATATGTTTCTTTTTCTTAAATATTTCAGCTATTCTTAGTGTTTCGCTGGATGTGGAGGGAAGCAAATGGGCACAATTCATGTCAGTGTTTATGAAAATTAGCTGTAATCCTTATGCTTCTGGCAAGCTGCCAACGTGGCCCTTAGGACTCTAAAGGCTATGCACCATTTAAACTAGACACATACATTGAAGTGCTTAGCTACCAAGGTGATAGGTGCTTTAGATCTTTCAGTGACAGTGTGAGTTCTCCTAGGCATTTTAATGCCAAGGCAGGTCAGTCAGGAAATAATTGACTCTAATTAGTGCTCCCTCAATCTGCAATGCTCTTTACCTGCAGCTGAGTGGCATTAAAAATGTGTGACATTTTTTACTACTTTTTGAAAAGCACAGTCAAAGACATTACCACTAAGCGGATTCTAACACCCAAGTGACCCGCTCAGTATAAGTAATGGGCAAATGCATCAGCACCCATAGCAAATGGAAAGTAACTGTTTTGTATCCTCTTGGCCAAATTAACATTAAAGCTGTGTGGTGCTCAATGACATCATACTTCACTGTAGCAAAAAGTGTGCAGAAGTAATTGTGGGTAACTTAAATGACTGACTTCCCACAGGCACCTGGGTATGCAATGACAAAAGTGTTCAGGAATTTACTCCTATCTATTGTCTTGGAAGAGGGTGGAATGGACCCCCATTGGGGAGCAAAGGCCCCATTATGCTAGGTACTGTTCAGACAAGTAATAAGAAGACCCAACAGATGGATAAAGGGAATGGGAAGTAGTGGGGAAAAGAGCACAGGCTAACAGTAAAACAAGTATATTTTATATATGAAGTAGCTCTCCACCTCCCTACCTGTTATCATCTGGAAGTATTTAATTGGCAGCATTTTCTTAAAATAAACTAGCTGGAACGGCCAAACTCAGCAGATAGTCCTTAATACAACCTGGCCCAGTAAGACACTCCGGCTGGTGACCAATCTGTTCTGAATGGAATCAAAGGCAATGCATGGAGGGAGGGGACATGTGACCCTGTATGGCACACACACACACACACACACACACACACACACACACACAGTTTTCTGCCATGGTTTGTGTTTTGGAGTGGGCAAAGTCCCCACTGCCACCTCTCTCCAGCATGTCCCTCTTACATTTAGCAATGATCAGCCCCCTGCATAGAGCGGAACTCTGTTCTTAAGTATGGTCTTGATCTCTGCCCCATGTGCTCATGGTGGGAGGCTCCAGCCCATCCTTGTCCATTCTTGCCCTCCCCAGGACCCTGTGTTGAAAATCCATTCAGCATCAATAGCCCCAAGTGGCTCTCAGTAATAATTCCTCAACACCTTTTTGAGGCACTATGGTTGTCTTAGCATGCAGTTCAAAGACTGCCCTTAGGCAAGGTTAGTCATGTGTTCAAGACACAATGCAAAATGGAGTAGTTCATCGTTTGATACAGACATAACCCCGTCCGTCATATCCCCAACCCAATGTCATTAGCTGTTGGTTTTCTATTCTGGTCTGTCTAGTTCTAATCCTGCCCTCATCACTGTAGTATCTTGGTGCCTTCCAGTAGTACATTAACTGGCTGACACGTAAGCGTCTTTGTGAGTGAATTTGTTTGTGGGATTGTTGAAGCCATGCTGTCATCCCAGGATATTAGAGAGAGAAGGCAGGTGAGGGAATGTATTTTACTGAACCAACTTCTGTTGGTGAGAGAGATGAGCTTTCAAGCTATAGAGTTCTCCTTTCAGTGACTGACATTTAAGATTCTTTATGGTCAAATTAGGATGATAGGTCTTTCTTGTTGCTTGGAAGCTGGGAGAGCTCTGGCCACTGCCTTAATGAGGCAATGAAGGGCCACTTTTCACATATAATGTAGCAAAGATAGAAGCCCTTTTCATTCACGTGAAAATGGAAACTCATTAATTCCTGTACTGAGATATTTTCTGCTGGCCCAGATGATTAGAGTAGAGCCTAGTTAACACACCGATTCTTTAAAGTGCTATACGTTCAAGAAAGAGACAATCTTTTGGAAACAGTATTTTGAGAGAAACAGCAGAGAAAGTCAGTAGTGGCCTGATAGGGAGGCTGACCCTCTGAGTGAAGAAGCTTTCAAGTCACCAGGACCCAATGAAATATATCCTAGAATACTCCCAGGGGCTGACTGGGAGATATCTGAGCTATTAGCTATTATCTTCAAAAAGTAATGAAAGGAGAGATTCCAGAGGGCAAATTCCTGAGAAAGGGCAAATATAGTGCCAATCTAAAAAAAGTGAACTAAGGACAACCCAGGGAGTTACAGACCAGTCAGCTTAACTTCAGTACAAATAAAGCTAATGGGGAAATAATTAAGCAATCAGCTTGCAAACCCCTAGAAGATAATAAGGTGATAAGTAACAGTCAGCATGGATTTATGAAGAACATATCATGCCAAACTAACCTAATAACTTACACAGAAGGGCAAAAGTAGAATTAAGCTACGCAACTTGAGCTACGTCAATTGCGTAGCTTAAGTCGAAATACCTTAATTCAGCTTTTGGCACTGTCTGCACAGCAGGAAGTCAAAGGACAAACACTCTTCCTTTGACTTCCCTTACTCCTCATAAAATAAGAGTTACAGGAGTCAAAGCAAGAAGTCCTCCAGCTTGTAGAAGTCCTCTTGCAGTGTAGAAGCACTCTTTGTTATTTTGGAATAACATCAGTTATCTGAAATAACGCTTCTGTGTAGATATACCCTTAGAGTAATAAGCCCTGTGGATAGGAGGAAGTAGTAAATGTGGTATATCTATATTTAGTGAGGCTTTTGATAATGTCTTGCATGACCTACTCATAAATAAACAAGGGAAATACAACCTAGATGGAACTACTATGAGGTGGATGCATAACTGATTAGAAAACCATTCCCAGAAAGTAGTTATCAGTTATTTCTAGTCAAGCTGGAAGAGAATACTGAGTGCGGTCCTGCAGGGATAAGTTCTGGGTCTGGTTCTATTCAATATTTTCATCAATTGTTTAGATAATGGCATAAAGAAGGCACTTATAAAGTTTGCTGACAATACCGGGGCTACAAGTGTTTTGGAGGATAGGATTAAAATTCAAAATGATCTGGACAAACTAGAGGAACAGTCTGAAGTAAGCCGGATGAAGTTCAGTAAGGATAAATGCCAGGTACTCCAGTTAGGAAGGAACAATCAGTTGCCGAGGAAAGGAATCTAAGGGTCATAGTGACTCACAAGTTAAATATGAATCAACAGTGTAACAATGTTACTAAAAAAGCAAACATCATCCTGGGATGTACCAACAGGAGTGGTGTAAGCAAGGTAAGGGAAGTAATTCTGTCATTCCTGCATTAATTAGGCCTCCACTGAACTATTGTATCCAGCAGGCTATTGAGGGCTGGATTAAAATGGCTGCTGCACCAAATATGGACCGTGGTCCATAGTTTGTCCCCTTCTGGTGTAGATAGTTTTACAGTGAGTCAGGAGAGTAGATTAGATGACCCCTCAAGGTCCTTTCCAGGCCTACGATTCTGTGATTCTTGCCAGGTATCTGTTCAGGAGTATCAATATACGTGTGTAAGAACCTGAAGGGCTGGAACCTGGGAGGTTCTCAGCTGACGATGCCTCTGCAGCACCACGGGCAGTTTAGGCTGGGCTTCAAAGGAGAATCCTTTGAGGCTCAGCTTAGCAGGAAGTACCACCCAGTAGGACCCGAGTGGCTTCTCATGGCCCACTGATTAGCCAGGACCAGTTCTTAAACCAGGAAGCCATGAAAAGGAGCTGTCTGAGCCACACAGACTGCCTGCTTGTCTCTGCTCCAGACCCTGCTTGAGACAGATCCTTGACTCTTGCTTCCAGCCCTATTTGTCCTCAATTTTGCTCCCTGGTTGCTATCTGTAACATGTCACCCAACCCCAGTCTCTTGGTAACCTGACCCTGCCAGCCTCCTGATGCCTCACTCTCAGTCTGTCCTATGGCCTGACTTGTATTCTGACCTCCCAGTGCCTGACGATTAGATCTGACTGCCCTTGTCCCAGACATGATATTGTGACTAGAATAGCCCAGATAGCAGTAGTATTCTGTTTCTGCACCTATGGTTTTCTCTCCCCAGTTGAAGCCTATCTTGGATGTTTGCCTATGTAAAATGTACAGGTGCAGATGTGATGGCAGCCATATTAGGTTCCATAATAGTGACCAAACCAGGGACCTCCAGAGCTAAAAGCCTGAACTGCTACAGCTTAAGCTTAAGGTCTCTGAGTGCCTCTATAATAGTCTCATATCCCCTGTGGATTAGACACAAAGGGGCCTGTTACCTATGCTTGCTAGTGGGTTACACAGCTTGAGGAGAACACTTGTTACCCTACTTTAAACTATGGGGTAAGGTCGGCTTTTATTCCCTAATGCTTGACTGTATTGCAATTGCTTTCCTTCTCCCTCACCTCCAGGAAGGGAGATCCAATATTCAAATATGGCCTGGTATTTTGGTTTTCTCCTCAGTAGTTTTCCCGGAGCTTCCCTGGTTTCTGTGGGTTCCCATGTTTGCATCATTAACGTCTTCCAAAAAGAAGAAGAAAAATCTCCCTTTTAAGCTGTTTTTGCATATTGAGGTAAATATAACTAGAGTGTCGACAAACACCAAACTGCTGAGAGAATGAGATAGAGAGACTGTAGCAGGAAGTCAACACAGCATTAAAATGCTACCAGCATGGCAGTGACTTGCTTGTGCTATGAATTTTCTCACTCACTCCTAATTCACTCTGGAAAATTTGTGTTTGACATCTCCAAATTTTTCAGATTTGTACTGAGTGTCCTCAATATGAGGGTTCAGGCAGCTCAGGGATCTTTGGGGAGAAAGAGTCCATGTGGATTGATTTATCTAAATGTAAATACAATTATTTAAAACAACAATGCAGGAGATAGCTACCCAGAAGTGAATTCCTCCCCCAAAGAACACAGTCAAATGGTTTAAGTCACGCTCATCTTGGTAGTCACCAAAAATAGTTCTCATCTGATACCTGTCTGCTTACATGTGTTGTGGGATCTCAGTGTGAGTGCTGGAAGGCATGTGCGCACATTATAAGCCCACTACCAGAATTATCACTAACTGTCTGTCTGATGGAGACTCCAAGGATTTGATTGCGCCACAGGTAAAGAATTATTCTCTTTTTCTGAGAGGTGACCCATGCAGGTCAGAATTTAACCATATTGTTGGGGCAGGGAGGAGAAACTTACACTGACCATGTACTAACTGTTCCTGAGCATGCTGGAAAACAGCTGGTCTGACTCCTTCAGCAAGGGCTAAATTCATAAAAAATGTAAAACCAAACCAATATTAGTTCAAGTTCTTTCTAACTAAAACTTCTATATGCTGGACTTTCACAGATCAGTTGTGTTTCTTAAGGTCTTATCCTATTCCCAACAAAGTCGATGGCAAAACTTGAGTTGACTTCAGTGGGAGCAGCACCATGCCCTGGGTTTTTCAGTATCTGCCTCACCTCCTGCATTAGTTTTAGCTCACTGAAGATCACAGCAATGAGCACTCGTTTGCATCTCAGCACCCAGCATCCTCCTTTTATGCATAGCTATTTCAGCACCATTCGAGAACCTAGTCGCTAGGAACAAACAGGAAGCTTTAGGCTGCACCTACTGGGCCACTGATGCTGTGTCTGTAAAGAGTGCATTGAAATAATTAGAATAATCAAAAGACATGGAACGCATTGGGGGACAGGCACCTGGGGAATCGCTCTGGAGAATGAAGATGAAAGATTTTGAACTTATGAGTCTCCCAGGCTGCAGCAACAACAACAAAAAAAAGCCTTTACTGCCAAAATAAAAGCCACAGCTGTGCACCACATGGACAGATAAACAAATGTGATTGTGATGAGTGGAATGACAGTTCTCTGTCCAGAATGCATTATCCCAGGGTGCTCCTGGGCATCTGTTACATAATTTAGCTATGTTTTAACTACTTCTTTTGTAGATAGCTAAGCACTGCAGCTTCCAGTAATAATTCCCAGCAGACTGAAACTTGTCATCACAGAAGCCAAGCTAAAGAGTAAATTCTGAGCCTGATGCTGATCATGAGTTATAGAGCCCTCTGAGTACTAGGCTGATTAATCCAATTCCTAAGACTAAAATATGGAGAGAAAAGGAACTTAGGGCTGGTTGGGAAATAGTTTTGGTCTCCCTTCTCCAGGGAAAATTTAAACTTTTCAGCAAAATATTTTGATTGGAAATTGAACTATTTGGTTTGAAGCTGGTGTCATGTTGCCTGACTAGAGCTGTAGTTCTCCTCTGTGAGCTAGGATTTCTGGCTTCATTTACCTCCTGTGGTCTACTGCTTTCCCCTTTTGGTAAGGGGAGGGGTGGTACCCTAAGGGTCCCTGGCCCTGCTACATCACAGGAGATATAGTTTACCTAGAGAGACCAGCTAATGGAGGGAAATGCACGCATAAAGCACCTAAACTTAACTAACTTGAAGCATAGTGATACCGCTTTTAATCAAAATATTTTTATTTTCAGCCAAAAGATTTAGGTCTTTTATGAAATATCAAAATTTTCTGCAAAAAGCCAATACTTTTCATGCATATATTTGTTTAATTAAGAGGCCAGTTTCCATCATAAACTCATTTTCATGGAAAACTTCTCACCAGCTCTAGGGAAAATGCATCTGTTGTGCATGGGAAGGTTGTGGAGCTGCTGAGAGGGCAAAGAACTCAGGGCATGTCTACACTTGTGTCGGGAGGCGGACCACGGGGCCCCTTTACCCGCCCCCTCAAGAGGGGGGGAGAGGAAGGGGTCTCGCCTAGGGCTATGCCACCCTCTTGTTCTGGCCCACGGGAGGGACATCCGGGGGGCGCGGGAAGCCAATGCTTCTGCCCCGGCAGTCCACTACCCTGGGCGTTCCTGCTTCCAGCCTGGTCCTTCAGACCACCACACCCGTCGTGTCTTCCTTCACCGTCTACGCCTCCCCCGGGATCACAGTCCACTCCGACTACCCCTCACGTGCTTCTAATTCCAGTCCAACGCCCCCTTCAGGGCGGCTGGGTATTACGTCAATGCCTAGCTGCTACACCCTGTGCAGCTCTGTCCCATTCCAGGTGGGTTCTGCCCAATACAAGCGGGGGAGGGGTAGGGTAGGGGGACCCGGGCCCACCCTCACCTCCAGGTCCCAGCCCAGGGCCCTATGGGTTCCCAAAGTCAACCCTCTAAGCTGGAGAGGGTTCTGGTCCACAACCCTCCAATCACTCGGGTTCCTGCCCGCCCTGAGCCGCTTCCTACCACCCACACTCACCGCTGTGTGTCTGAGTCCCGGCTGTCTTCTTCTGGGACACCATCTCCCCAGGCGACAACTCACTGGGCTGATGAACTGCCATGGCTGTTCTTCCCTAGGTCGGGGGGGCCATCCTCTCCCTTCCATGGGTGTCACGTATGGTTCCGCACCTGGCAGGGGGGGCGGGTTCTCCCCGGCACCCAGCTCCTACTCACCCTCTGGTTCAGAGGAGCTTCTTCTCCCCCCCCCTCGCCTGCTGAGCTGCCGGCCTTTAAAGTGCCAGGCATCTGGCGTAAGCATGCACCACAGGGGCGCGGGGGCGGGGCTAGGCAGCTGCGCCTGCCCGCCACGGCGCCCAACCAGTGGCGCGGCGTTTGCGCTCCATCACAACTTGTTATTTCAAAATAACAAGGCAAGCATCCACACTACCACCCCTGTTATTTCAAAATAAGGGAGTTGTTATTTCGAAATAATAACTCCTGCTTGTGAAGAGGAATAAGCTTATTTCAAAATAATCATTTTGGAAGTTATTTTGAAATAACCTGGTAGTATAGCCTTTTGGTAAATAAGATCCATTTTTATCTTCTAATAGCTCTTATATCCTTTCTTCATCCTCCCCTCTACTGGATAATAATAACTATTCTACATGGCTGCAATTGGGAACAAGGCAAGAAGAGTCTTAGGTGCTAAAATAATACAAATTATTAATCACAATAATTTTAAATAAAAGTGCTGGAATTCTATAGGTGCCCATCATGTCTTATTAGTAAAATCCCATTTTAGGAGTTTACAAATGGTATGATAGATAAATAATAAGACAGAAAGTACTTTAAAGACATTATACAAAATGATAGTGAACACTCGGTGCAGATCTGGTCATCCCATTTCAAAAAAGTTATACCAGAATTGGAAGAAGTACAGAGAAAAAGCAACAAAAATGATGAGGGGTATGGAACAGCATCCATATAAAGGGAGATTAAGAAGACTAGGACTGTTCAACTTGGAAAGCAGTGACTAAGAGAGAACATGACAAAAATCTATAAAGTCATGAAGGGCATCTAGAAAGTGACTAAGGAAGTGTTAGTTGTCCCTTTACATAACACAAGAAGCAGTCGCCCAACAAAATTGATAGGCAGCAGGTTTAAAACATATGTAAGGAAGTACTTCACACAATGCACCATCAACCTCATTGCCAGGGGATATTGTGAAGCCAAAGGTAGAATTGGGTTAAAAAAATAATTAGATAAGTTCATGGAGGATAGGGCCATCAATGACTAGCCAAGATCAGAGAGCATACCCCATGCTCTGGGTGTCCCTCAACCTCCGACTGCTATAAGCTGGAATTGGAGGAGAGAAGGGAGAGCACTCGATAAATTGCCCCATTCTGTTTACTCTCTCTGAAGCATGTGGCATTGGCCACTGTTGGAAGAAAGGATACCAGGCTAGATGGGCCATTGGTCTGACCCAATATGTCTGCTCTTATGTGATGCAGAGCAAGTGGTACTTAAAGCCTATTTTCTGCCTGTTGGAGTGACATGAGCATGCTCTGTAGCTCCTACAGGGTAGGTTTCCAGTTCCTGACTACCATATGTATTATGATCGTGTGTGGAATTAGGCTTGCACTACAGGAAGGGGTAGGTTGGAAGGAAGCGAGCAATTGCCCTAAGGAGAGCCTTCCCATTCAGGGTCTGGGGTTGCCTCCATAGCCACAGTGCCTAGGTAGGCTATGGAGTTCTTCTTCGGGTGATGTCCCCATGGGTGCTCCACTGTGGGTGATGGGTCGTTCTGCAGAAATGGAAATGGTTTTCCTCCAACAGATGCACGTTGATCCTCACAAGGCTCCACTTCATTCTGTCTTCGACTACATATACCATCTCAAGAGCAGGGACCTATCCATCTTCTCTGTCAAGGTGCATTTGGCAGCAATTTATGGCCTTCCACAAACAGGTCAATGGATCGTCTGTCTTTGCACATCCCATTACCAGAAGATTCCTCAAGAGTTTCCAGAACCTCTACCCCCCTTCCAAGGCCCCAAGGCCTGCATGGGACTTGAACTTGGTTCTAGATTGCCTTATAAGCCTTCCTTTCAAACCCATGGTGACCTTCCTACTCCCATTCCTTACAATGAAGGTGCCATTTTTAATAGTCATTATCTTGGCAAGGAGAATTAGTGAGATGAGGCCTTTATGGTTTGTCCACTTTACACAATCTTTACCAAGGACAAAGAAAGCTTACGACTGCACCCAACATTTTTACCCAAAGTCAGCACCTTATTTCATATCAATGAGCCCATAGTCCTACCCACATTTTTCCCAAAACCCCTATGGATGCTATGCTCCATACCCCAGACATTCGACATGCTCTAGCCTTTTATATAGACAGGACACAAGTGTTCCACAAATCTCCACGCCTTTTTGTATTTATTGCAGAACACTCGAAGGGCAATTTCATTCCAATGTATTTCTAAGTTGATATCATCCTGTATACTACAATGCCACAATCTTCACCATAGGCCATTGACAGCTCCACCAAGAGCACACTCCACCCATGCTACTGCAGCTTCTACAGCCTTCTAAACCATGTGGCTCTTAAAGACATTTACTGGGCAGCCACTTGGTCCTCTGACCACACCTTCACAAGACATTACGCCATTATGCCTCAGCTGGCAGCAGATACAGTGGTGGCTACAGTGGCTTTGTCTTCTGCCACCAAACAGTGACTCCCAATCCCACCATCCATGTTGAGTATTGCTTTGTAGTCACCAACACTGGGGCACCCATGGGGACATCACCTGAAGAAGAAAAGGAAGTTACTCACCCTGGGCAGTAACGACTGTTCTTTGAGGTGTGTGTCCCCGTGGGTGCTCCATGACTCTCCTTTCCTGCCCTCTGCTCGGTGTTTTGGCTACTTGGGTGTAGATGAAGAACTGAGGGGGCAGGTCAAGCCATGCACGCAAGGCGTCAACAGCATGAGGCGCCTTTCGCGCATGTGCGGCCCGACTGACAACAGCTCATAAAAGTTCCGATCTGTGGCTCCGGTATGACCCATCATGAACAGCGGAGCACCCACAGGGACACCCACCTCGAAGAACAGTCATTGCTGCACAGGGTGAGTAACTTCCTTTTCTTCTGCACTCTGCATTGTGGAAACTGTTACCCCCTTTTCACTCGAGCAGTTAGTCAATATTCTGAGCCCTGCAGAGTCATCGGGGAGAAACTGATGATGGAATCAAGTGTTTCATGCAACCCTGTTTACATAGAATGCACAGGCTCTGTTTTCCTGAACACAGGAGCAGTCAAATTAGAGACAGTTTATTTGCTCACAATTTCAAGCCTCTTCCTCTAGCCAGCACTTGCCCCAAAAAATGTTAGCTTTCGCTCAGTGTCACACAGCAAGTACTTTTCTGTCTGGGTGGCTTTCTGCTGCCTTCTCTGTCTGCTTCTGGGCTGTTTCTGCCTGCATCTATGCACACACATGTACAGCTTCACTGGAACAATACTTAGCCCTCTGCATTTGCATTCAACCCCTGGTGAAACCCTCGCCAACTCACATAATACTGCTCCTGACCAGCCTGTATGTGGCTTGTGTTTTGGGTGGTGGCTTCAATCATTTCAGCTCTTTTACTCCAAAAAACAGTTTAATTGCTTCTTGCACTTATCCTGAAGGAAGAATGGCTATTGCACCCTCCAGCTTCAGTGAGGTTTTACTCAACCCCCAGTATAACAACAACACATTCTGAAGAGGCCTGGGCCCCTTAGCTTTCAAAAATGATCTACAAATTTCAGCTCTACATCCTTACATCCACTGCTGTCAACGAGCACCTGGGTATTTGCCCTGTCTCTGACAATTGAGCTATTATCCTGTTCCCTTTCTTTGCTGGCTGTTCTTGTTGCACTGACCATTTATTTATTTGTTTGTTTGTTTGTTTATTATCATACTGCCTATAACCCTAGTCATGGACCAGAATCCCATTATGCTAGGCACTGGGGCTTACAATATCAGTATTCTCAGTTATTCACCATAAACGGGATACCAATGTGACATGAAAGAGAGGATCATTGGACTCAAAACTGAGTAGAGAACTATAATTGTATGCCTTCACTGCAGTGTGAGCCCAGACTGCACCTCAGGTTCAAGCCTAACCTCCACACAAATTGCACACACCCCGTGCTCAGACCCAGGGTCCCATGATTCTGCTGGGCCCAAGCCCAATTCCAATTGTGACCGAGGTTCAAACTCTATTGCTTTGCAGTATACATACAGCCTTTTTTTATTTATGTGCTGGAAGTCCACCAGAGTATCCCACAATCCCATGGGTCAATTTCCTTTCTCCTTTCTCTCTAAACAACTCACCTGAAAACAGAGGGTTGCCCTCCACCGGGGTACAGCAGCTGCTCTGTGAATCAGTGTTAACCTATTGTTTTCTGATCACCTAGCTGCAAACACACCCTCAGTGCGCCTCCTGAGTTTGCAATAGAGATTAAACAGCTAGACTTTTACAAAGCGTACGGCTTTCATGGTCATGGGAGCACAGCCAAATTTTAGTGAATCGTTGGTGCGAGGCCAGTAAAACTGTGGACTTTAGCAAAAGTATCAGGAACGACTATGTATGCCAGCAGACAGCTAAAAAGCTGGCGGCTTTGCAAATTTTCCAGACCAGTGACCAGTGCAGAGAGCATATTAAGAAAATGAAGAGTGAAAACCAGGAACTAAAATCACACCTCAGACTACTCTCCAACCTCATTCCCATTTTGTGAATTGGACCAGGTGCTGGCCACTGCAATTAGCATGGAGCCAACTGTGGTGCATGATGACCTGGTCAGCCAGGATGCTGGCCCCTGAATCCAGCTGATGTGAGCTGCAGCAGGAGCTGAGTGAGGATCATAAAGTAACTTTTTTAAACCAGTCCCAGAGCAGGCTGTGGAACTGGACCAACTACAAATGCTCACTCCCTATTTGGAAAAGCTGTTTGATCCCTGGCCTAAGGAACACCCGCTTCCAAGCTGGCAGCAAACCCTGCGGAGACAGAAACTCTCCCAAAACCCAGGAAGTTTCTGATTCCAATTTAAAATTTATTCCTACAGCAATAGTAGGGATTTCCACTCCAAGAACCAATGCAAAGGTTACGAGAAGACCCAGCTACCAGCATGTATCTATTGATGGCAGATGATATCATGGCACCTTGGTCTCCTTCCGTTCTCCCGACGACGCGATATTCAAAGTGCGGGCTAGGAATTGCCAACAGTAAGACACAGCTTTGAACAGTATCTTCACTGTAAAGTCACAGATGTTTGCTATTGTCATTCATGTTTTCCTTTAAGTAATAATGGCTTAAATTGTGCTAGACTCTGGAGCTGCCCGGAAACAGTGAAGTCAGTGTGAGCATGTGGGAAACTGCGTTCTGTTTCCAACTCTAGCCCCATTCGCTTCTGGCACGTCTACACAGCAGGGTAAAGCCGAAATAAGCTACACAACTTGAGCTATGTCAATTGCATAGCTTATGTCAAAATAGCTTATTTCGTCTTTTGGTGCTGTCTACACAGCAGGAAGTCCGAGTAAGAGCACTTTCTTCTGACTTCCCCTACTCCTCGTAAAATGAGGGTTACAGGAATCAGAGTAAGAAGTCCTCCAGCTTGACATTAAGTCGACACTATGTCAAAATAACTGCCTGCTGTGTGGATGTTGACTGTTATTTCGGAATACCATCAGTTATTCCGAAATAACGCTGCTATGTAGACATAGTCTTAGAGGTAGTCCATCAGGAGATAAGTGACAACACCATTTCTCCCAAATACAAATGGGGTGTCAAGTTTTTGTCCAGAAAAACTGTAGGGAAGAGAGAGGATGTGAAGTCCTGCATATTTGCATGTAGCAAGAACAGGATAAGCCATGTATGAGGTAGCACAGCATCCTGTTAATTCTCTCATGGATTCTGACCCAATCCTGGTTACTCATGGCTGCAAGGTATTTCCTGAAGAAGGAATTTCACATAGGTTACATCTAGACTGCAGGCTTCTTTCAGAAGAAGCTTTTCTGGAAGAGATCTTCTGAAAAAACTTCTTCCGAAAGAGAGCATCCACACTGCCAAAGCGCATTGAAAAAGAAATCTGCTTTTTCAAAAGATAGCGTTCACACTGAATGGACACTACCTTGCATTACAGCAAGAACTCTTTCAGAAAAATGCTTCTTCCTCATAGAAAGAAGTTTACCAACGTCAGAAAAAACCCTCTGTTCTTTCAATTTTTTTTTTTGAAAGAATGCAATTGCAGTGTGGACGTAAGTGAAGTTTTTTCGGAAAAATGGCCGTTTTTCAAAAAAAACCTCTGTAGTGTGGACATAGCCATAGTCACATTGTGGGAAAGGGCATATTTTCCAGGGTCAACATGGTAGCTGAGGAGGCCACTCAACTACCACACACAGCTGTGCTGTTCAGTCGCTGCATACACTGCAAGTTTCCCACCAGCAGCTTGGAATAGGGCTCTGGGACAGATGCACTGGCCCCATACTGGACAGGGATGGGTTAACACCACACTGTGAGCTGAGGAAGCCATGCCTTCTCCCCCATCTGGGCATGCTTCAGCTGAAACAGCAGTATAAGAGGGAGTAGCGCAGTTCAGTCTGGGCTCAAGGCCCAGGAGTGAAGTTACATGCTGCAGGTGCCTGTCTGGCAGCTACTGGAGCCTGAGACCACACAAACCAAGCCAGCTAAACTCTGGACAGGCAGTTCCACAGACTGACATGGATACCCAGGAGACAGCAGAACCCCTAGGAACTTCACTAGATGGACAACCAGCGACCCAGGAGACTCAGCCTGTGCCACGGGAAGACAAGACAGGAACTAGATATTGGTCCAGTAATAGAACTGAGCAGTAAGTCAGTGTGTCTCGTTGGATCCCTGCTGGCCCAGTGGCAAATGCACTTGCTGCTGATAGGCTAGGACCCAGTGGAGGAGGGAGGTCCCAGGTCTCCTTATCCCAGTCACACACTCCCAGGGTGGTGGCCCACCCTCTCTGGCCCCTACATTGCACAGCCCTGATAAATAAGGCAACCATATTTACTCTGGCCACTAAGTGACATAGAGTTGGCCTTTCTTGCGGGTCTATTGACTCTGGCAACTGGGCTATGCTGCCCAGTGAGAAAGGGACAACATATTGACTCAGGCCACTAGGCCAGACCATTCTGAGTCCAAGAGCAGCCAGGAGGACTGAGCCATGAGTCTACAACATCCTTGCCTGGCCCCAGAAGGAAGACGTCCCTCAGCACCACCCGGAACACGGCGCACCTTTCTCTCCCCTCACTCCAGAAATAGCTTAGAAAGCTCCATGTCAGGGAAGTCCATGCATTCTGGCCTTCCCAGCAGCTTGGCAGGACAACTAAATCCCATGCAGTGTTCCTTCTTGAACCCCCTCCTGGGGAACCCCCTCCTGTTCCACACCTCTCCTGGCACCAAGTACACTGAAAATTAGAAAGAGAGGAAAGAAGAATATGGGGCCTGGGAAAGGGGGTGTGGATCTGCTTTGCACTGTTTCCTGCACTTTTTTTTTAACAAATATTCTTTTCCCCCCTCTTTCAGAGAGCTATAATAGTAGCTGCCTGACCAGCATATTGCACTGTTTTAATACATGTTTACAAATATAAAGCCTGTTATGTCATCAAGAAAGTTTATTGCTATCACTCCATTACATGGTACAATCCTGGTTTCAGATAATAAAGCTGAAAACATAAGCAGGAGCAATGGTGTTCCTCTATTTACTTAGGTACAGCAATTCACACTACAATGAATTCGGTATATAAGCCAACCCCAATTCATCATAACAGCTTTCAAGTATCTAAAAGGGTGTCACAAGGAGGTGGGAGAAAAATTGTTCTTCTTAACCTCTGATGATAGGACAGGAAGCAATGGGCTTAAATTGCAGCAAGGGAGATTTAGGTTGGATATTAGGAAAAATGTTCTAACTGGCAGGATGGTTAAGCACTGGATTAAATTGACTAAGAGGTTGTGGAATCTTCATCATTGGAGACTTTTAAAATCAGATTAGACAAACATCTGTCAGGGATGATCCAGATGGTTCTTGGTCCTGCCATAAGTGCAGGGGACTGGACTTGATAACCTCTTGAGGTCCTTTACAATTCTATGATTTTACAATTATTCACCATGTCGTTCATAAGTACATTGCATGGCAGTCAAGCCAATACCCCTCCATAAGCCCTGAACCTCCCTCCACAATTAACTAGCCCCCTTCTCTCCCACAAGTACATTCTTACAGATATGATTCCCCTTCTTTCAGGGAGCCATGAAGTCCATAATGTGAGAACACAAAGCATTCCTGACTTCTGTTGCCCAATTGTATTCTGTAGAAGTGAAATCCACTTCTGTGGCAGGCCGGGAACATATGATTTAGTGTCCCTGAAGCAGAAACTCATTGTTTCCACACTGAAGTAAGTTCTAGCTCAGTGATGGGCAGCCTCTGGCCTGGGAACCTCATGTGGCCCATTGAAAATCTATGTGACATCGGTGAGACATTTTGTTTACCTTCGCCCATGCGCTGGGTTGCCAGATTCTGCTGGTTTCCATCCATTTAATTTTTTTTCCTACCAATACAGGCCGTCCTCACTATAAGACCAAGATATGTTCCAAAACACTTGGATTTATAGCGAAACAACTTATAGGAGGTAATTGTTTTCCCATGGCTGACTTCCATGCGCAAATTGTTTTGGTTTTTATTGGGGTGGGGTTTTTTTTTTTTTTTGCACAACTTAAGAGTGGGGAATGGGAGGACTTATAACGCATCAGTTCCTACAAGACTCAATGACTTTAGTGCAGAACGGATGTATACCGAGGCGACTTATAGAGGGGACGCCCTGTATTACTAACATGGTGTACATATAAAGCCAGGGCACATGAAGTGAGGTGTGTCAAGATTACTGCACACAACATTGACTGGAAGTCGTGCACTCCCTCTGTATCCAATCAAAGTGTTGCTATGGCTCAATCGGCACAGCCCACAAATTCTAGGTACGCAAACACAGTTAGCAAAACTACCCAAGAGACTGTCTTAAAGGCTACATCTATAGTGCAGCCTTCTTCCGCAAAAGCTTATGCAAATGAAGCACAGAGTAGAACACCGCCGTGCTTCATTTGCATAATTAATTAGCAGCCGTTTTTGCACAAGAGGCTTTTGCGCAAAAAGGAGCTGTGTAGACAGTTCCTTTTTGCACAAAAAACCCCTCTTGCACAAAAACGGACCCTAATTAATTATGCAAATAAAGCACAGTGATATTCTACTACGCACTTCATTCACGTAAACTTTTGCAGAAGAAAACTGCAGTAGAGACGTAACCCTAGTTATGACAATCTTACAGCCTACTGAGATGAAGGCCACTCATGCAGCCCACTCACTTGCTAATGTTTTCCATCACTGTTCTAGCTCTAGTTGCTTTTATTTTCATTGTGCTCTTCTTTGTTTTTTAATACCTAGGACGTTCAAAATACACAGACACATTTTCAAAGCCGCATACAGCTGCTGAGTAGAGTTGCCAATTTTGGTTGGACATATTCCTGGAGATTTAATCACGTGACATAATTGTTAATTAAAGATTCAGTTTTAACTCCAGGAGACTCCAGGTCAATCTTGGAGAGTTGGCAATACTACTGCAGAGGCATGTGCAATCTCCATACAGACCCATGGTGTGGAACAACACCTACTTTTTCCACACAGAAGCCTCCAGTTATGCCATTCCCAATCAAAGCATGCAAATACCAATTCATAGGATTTTATCTCGATTACACTGGAGCTCTCCATGAATGTGTATAGGGATGTGGTATGGGAATGAGCAAGTCATCCACAAATGGTAACATGGATGCAGCTCGGCCAACTGGCCTAGGCATGCATTGTCAAGATCATGTATGAAACACAGAAGAGAGAGTGGCAAGCCAGGTCTGCTGTTCAGGCCTGGCTGTTGGTAAGTTGCCATGCTGACCAGGTACTAAAGCACAGATGCACTATGTCATGCACTATGTGAAGATTGGGCCCCAAGCCAATGTCCTTAATACCACAGAACCGTGCTGGTAGCCACTCTGAACATATGCTTTTCATCTTAAAAGGCCCTTGCTGTACCAAATTGACTGCCTGATAATATGGGATGTGCTGCCAGCATGAACCATGGGGTTTTTGTTAGCCTTGGTGGGACCTACTCAAAACTGAGATGACCCATTTCTCTCATAGTTCTTATTTTAGAAAAGCTACATTGAATAATTTAAGTGTTGGTCTTAAAAAATCTGAAGTAGTTTGGGAATGAAAGCAGGAATGTTTGCCCATTCACTTCCTGCAAATACAGGTTTATAGTTGGTATTTGAATGTAAATATGTGCAGTTGCTTAATACGACAAAAGGAGCATTTTCCAGTCACAAGCAAGGATGACGGCTAGAAAAAAAGTCTCACAGAGTCAGTCAGTGGTATGCGATGTAGATGTTTCCCTACCAGCTTCACTGGCTACTTTTAACCAGCTTCTTGATGTGATATTAATATTAGCGAGGCAGAAAGATTCAAACAGACCATTTTGCATTCCACTGAAATTTGCCAATTTGCCCCACTTGAAACGTGGCACAAAGAGGGGTCTTTTTCAGCAGCATTCCAATGAAACCCAGCTTTTGCAACTTGCTGGCTTGCCCATCTAGGTCCTCCGGAACCATTTGTTGCTGGAGTGCCCACAGCTCCAGCCTAGTCCACCGGATAGCCTGCCTAAGAATGGTCATCCTCAAGACTTCTGCACCAGCTGCCTGAGAGTCGGCTTCCCAGGGCTCAGATGACGCACAGAGCCAGCAGGCCTCACAGTCAGAGTCATATGGGATACCTGTCTCCCAGAATCCCAAGCTTTAAGTGACTGTAGAGCCAGGACTTCCAGGGTCCCAGCTGCCCAGCAGCCCACCAGACAGACATCTGTTTCAAAATGAAAGATTTCAATTTTGGAATATGACATTTGTTTGGGGTTCTGTTACATGAAGATTTTTTTTCCACGTTCCATCAGAACAAAACCAAATTTTGAAATTGCAGAATCTTCTGCAAACTGGAATCACTGTTGTCTGCCCTGCCTCAGTTAATATGTAAAATGCATTAACATGTATTTTAATAAAGCACAAGTTTAAGACACACAGTAGCCAAAGGGATCTATGCATAAATGAACTGTCCTACTGAGTTCTTTCAATGTTAACCACCTGGTATTTCCTTATTAAAATGTACTGATGAATAATATTACTAAGAAATTATTAATTATTATTATTATTTATTAGTTATACTGTGGCAGTGCCCAGTGACCCCAGTCAGGATTGGGACTCCCTCCCATTTGCTATGTGACATAAATACATAGACAGGCTGTCCCTGATGTGCAGAGCTCATAGCAGAAGAAGGCAAGCAACATAAGATGGGTGGGTGGAAATGGAAGAGGATCAATTACACATAATGTGTTCATACATTGCCAATATTATATACATATATTATCACCAGTGGAGAGAGCCAAAAAGGGAGCGGTATGGTCACATCGACAGGAAGATGATCTGAGTGGCTGTTCTGTTCGGAGAGGGAAGTGCAAGAGAGTGTCAGGCAAGCCAAAGAGGAGGAGGTGGCAGGATTGTCACCTGTTTGATTTTTAACCTGCCTGGCCAGTTTTTGTACTGCCTTGCGGGGGTCCAGTACACAGACTTGTTTTGTCTTTTTTTTCCCCCCACTGGGTTCCTGGTGACCATGCAGCAGTCTTGTAACTTCTGTGTACTTCACATGGCTGAGAGCACAGCCAGCACACAGGTTCTGTGGAGGGCAATCAAAATGATTAGGGGGCTGGAGCACATGACTTATGAGGAGAGACTGAGGGATCTGGGTTTGTTTAGTCTGCAAAGGAGAAGAGTGAGGGATCTGATAGCAACAAGGAGCAATGGTCTTAAGTTGTGGTGGGAGAGGTCCAGGTTGGATATTAGGAAAAACTATTTCACTAGGGGTATGTCTACACTTCAGCACTAATTCGAACTAACTTAATTCTAATTAGTTAATTTGAACTAAGCTAATTCGAACTAGTGCATCTAGACCTAAAAACTAATTCGAATTAGCGTTTTCCTAATTCGAACTAGCATGTCCACATTGAGTGGACCCTGAACCGAAGTTAAGGCTGGCCGGAACCAGTGCCAGCAGGGCATCAGGTTAGGACTTAGAGTGTGGAGCTGCTGCCTCAGGCTAGCCGAGGGCTGTGCTTAAAGGGACCCGATCCCCACCCCGGACAGACAGTTCTCAGGGTTCCCCGCTTGCTTGTCTACCTCGATGAGGGACAGCAAAGCAGTCCTGTCTTGGAGTGCCCTGAGTGCCCACACTTGGCACATCAGAGCACTCGGCCATCATCCCGGCTGCACTTGCCGCAGGCTGCCATCCGGGGGGGTCATTCGGGGGGCTGTCAGGATCCAGGAGACCCTGCAGGAGAGCTTCCACCCCGAGGAGCCCGCAGAGCCACCCCAGTCCTCCCCACTGGGGGCTCGTGCCCCATTCCTCCCTCACCTCCTTCCACTTACCCTTCCTTAGTCCCCCTTCCTGATGTAAAAAATAAAGGACACGTGTGTTCAAAAATAGAAACTCTCTTTATTTAACAAAACTGGGGATGGGGGGATTAACCTCTGGGGAGACTGGGAAAAGGAGGTGGGAGAGGGGAAGAGAGAGGGTGGGAGAGGGGAGGTGGAAACCTGGGAGGAGGGAGCTGGAAGGGGGAAGCCAGGGGAAGAAGGAGGAGGGGAAGTATAAAACTATGGTACGCCATATCTTCAGTACTGTGTAGAGATGTGGTGTCCTCACCTCAAAAAAGATATTTTGGCCTTGGAAAGGGTTCAGAAAAGGGCAACTAAAATGATGAGGGGTTTGGAATAGGTCCCATATGAAGAGAGGCAAAAGAGACTAGGACTTTTCAGCTTAGAAAAGAGGAGACTGAGGGGGGGATATGATAGAGGTATATAAAATCCTGAGTGGTGTGGAGAGGGTGCATAAAGAAAAGTTCTTCATTAGTTCCCATAATATAAGGACTAGAGGACACCAAATGAAATGAATGGGTAGCAGGCTTCAAACTAATAAAAGAAAGTTCTTCTTCACAAAGCAAATAGTCAACCTGTGGAACTCCTTGCCAGAGGAGGCTGTGAAGGCTAGAACTATAACAGAGTTTAAAGAGAAGTTAGATAAATTCATGGAGGTTGGGGCCATGGAGTGCTATTAGCCAGGGGGTAGGAATGGTGTCCCTGGCCTCTGTTTGTGGAAGGCTGGAGATGGATGGCACGAGACAAATGGCTTGGTCAGTATGTTCGGTCCATCCCCTCCGGGGTACCTGGTGTTGGCCACTGTCGGCAGACAGGCTACTGGGCTAGATGGAGCTTTGGTCTGACCCAGTACGGCCGTTCTTATGTTCTAAGCTCAGGGCTCAGGGTCGGGGGTCTCACTGGACTAACTTGATTTTCATGCAAACCTGCTCCTGGGTTCACATGTGGCCTTTGGTGGCCAGGCTGGCAGCTATCCTGCCCTAGATGGCCACTTTCCTGTGCCTAGTGCGGAGATTGTGGACGTTGGAGGCCTCCCCGCAGACCTGGATGAGGTCCACGATCTCCGCACTAGACCAGGCGGGCGCCCGCCTCTTGTGGCCCCGGGCAGGCTCCTGGGAGCCGCCAGCCTGGTCCTGGGAAGAGGCGGAGGGCTGGGTGGCAGCGGGTGGCTGGCTCATGCCGTGCCAGGTGCAGGGTCTGCTGGCTGGGTGCTGGCAGGCTTGCACCTGGCACGGGCACTGTAGCCAGACCGTGGCCCTTTAAGGGCTCCGGGGCCAGGAGGGGGGCAGAAGAGTTTCCCTGGCTTGGCCCAGAGTGGCCACCAGGGCAAACTGGGAAGGGCTAGCCTCAAACTAGTTCGAATTAAGTGGCTACACAGCCCTTAACTCGAACTACTTAATTCGAACTAGGCGTTAGTCCTCGTAGAATGAGGTTTACCTAGTTCGAATTAAGTGCTCTGCTAGTTCGAATTAAGTTTGAACTAGCGGTTTGTATGTGTAGTGCCTATGAAAGTTAATTCGAACTAACGGCTGTTAGTTTGAATTAACTTTGTAGTGTAGACATAGCCTAGGAGAGTGGTGAAACACTGGAATGGGTTACCTAGGGAAGTAGTGGAGACTCCATCCCTAGAGGTTTTTAAGTCTCGGCTTGACAAAGCCCTGGCTGGGTTGATTTAATTGGGATTGGTCCTGCCTTGGGCAGGGGGCTGGACTTGATGACCTCCTGAGGTCTCTTCCAGCTCTATGGTTCTATGATTTCTGTTCTGTATGTTGGGCCTCCAATCTGCTGAAACTGCAGCAGCTCCTCTCAGACAAAGTACCAGGAAGTGGGACTTACCTGAGGCTCACCAAGAGGGAGATGTGAGGAGAGGGATGGGGAAGGTAGGAGATCCTGGGATGGGACAGTATAGAGCTCCCACAAAGGCTGAAGTATGGGGTCAAGACCAGTGGTCAGTTTTTCTGTGTCTCAGAGGTGGCCATCCTAGGATGTTGTGGTACGAAAGTCCATAGAGGACGGTGAAAGTTTGAGCTATTTAAACAGAATGAAAAGGTCTGATTTTTTTTTCTTTTAGAAATGTGATGGAAGATGGATCTGCAGAACTGCATACCAGAGGTGCTCTGAAGTCACAGCAAGGAAGTCAGAGATGGCTCCGTATTAGACAGGTCATTCATCCAGTTTTAAGCCAACAGTCCTGCTTTTCTAAGGTATTGGATGAGTGATGCCATTTTGAAAAGCATGCCATGGTGTGATCTGACACCCATGCTAATAGGGGTGAGGTGATACGGGATGGTCTTCAAAACGGTGTCCCCCATGCAGCCTTACTCCATGCCAGCAGGGGGCTCACACCAGTGTGGATGGACCCACACCATTCTCAGAAGTACTAGAATATCCAATATTCTTGGAACACACAAATGACCTCTGTACTCCCAGTTTACAGGCCTGAGGATGATGGTGGTGCCAACAAGGACCAAAAATGTGGGAGGGTTTCATGAGTAAGTTTAGAAATTCCATTTTCTCAGTGTAGGCCCACTGAGTGGGGGAGGGGACAAGGGGACCACTGCCCTAGGGCCTGGCAATTCAAAAGCAGCAGCAACCATAGTTCCAGGTCCTCTGAGTCAGTATTGGAGGCCCGGGTAGCACACTCTGGAGGTGCTGAAGGGCTGGCGGGGGACGCTAGCCCCCAGTCTCACCCATTTTGCCTGTGCCCCTGCCTTTTCCAGCAGCATGTAATTGAGCCCCCTCCTCCCCCTTGCCTGGGGGCCTGTCAATTCTATTGGCCCCCCTGACTCCATGTTCTCTTTCAGTTGAGAGCAAACATCCTCGGAGAAATCATAGAGACATGCTGACGTGGGATTTGGGGCGCAAAAGATCTTGGGTAAAATTAATCCCAGGTGAAATTCACCAGTTCTGCCAGTCCATTAGAATATGATATCTCCATTCTCTAGTCCTGTTCTGTAAGATCATCTTAATTTGAATTAAGAATGCCTGTAGCACACCTTTCATTTCTGTAGCCCGAGAAATATTCTTAATGGACAAACTTTCCACTTCAAAAAAGCCTCTCCTATTAAATCTAATATAAATGCATAAGTTAAAATTCCTAAATGGACATATTACTTAGATTGGGGGGAAAAAAATCTTAATGTATGTTAAATGCAATAAATTCAAAGGGATGAATAGTAATATATGTTTCAGGAATCATGGTGCAATAGATGAAGAGACAAAACCTATTACTGATCTAATAATTAATAAGTAATTACTGTCTCTTTGAATCTTAATAAGAACATAAGACTGGCCATACTGGGTCAGACCAAAGGTCCATGTAGCCCAGTATCCTGTCTTCTGACAGCGTTTAATGCCAGGTGCCCCAGAGGGAATGAACAGAACAGATAATTTTCAAGTGATCCATTCTCTGTCATCCATTCCCAATTACTGGCAGAGGCTTAGGACACCATTCCTGCCCATTCTGGCTAACTACCATTGAGGGACCTATCCTCCATGAATTTATCTAGTTCTTTTTTTAATCCTGTTTTAATCTTGGGCTTCACAACATCCTCTGGCAAGGAATACCAAAAAAAATATTTTATGTGTGTGAAAAAATATGTTGTATGTTATGTGAAAAAATACTCCCTTTTGTTTGTTTTAAACCTACTGCCTATTAATTTCAGTCACATAACTGTGTTATGAGAAGGAGTTAATAACACTTCCTTATTTACTTTCTTCACACCGGTCATGATTTTATAGACCCCTTTAAGGCATCCCAAGAATGGAAAAACCCAGAGCCACTAATCATTTTTTAAATGTAGGTCAATAGAACAATAAGAGTGTGTGTTAAATAGGCAGTGGAGGTTTTTTTGTACCAGAACACTCGTTCGTATAAAATAAATGGCATTCAATCACGCTGACTTGTAAGATGAATCATTTAGATAAATATTTGTCAGTGTTTGATTGAAAACCACCAAACTTGCATGGTAGAAATCAGTGTAAACTAAAGCTCCAAGACTAAATATTACCCCACTGTGCCACCTAGCCTTTCAGTTATATATTTCTCTAAATAAACAAAATTGTTTCCTTGTGTCTCAATGTTCTGACTTTTAGGGTGTGTCTAGACTACATGGCTCCGTCGACGGAGCCATGTAGATGAGTGTATTCGGCAAAGGGAAATGAAGCAGCAATTTAAATAATCGCCGCTTCATTTACACCAACATGGCTGCCGCGCCGTGCCGATCAGCTGTTTGTCGGCACAATGCGGCAGTCTAGACGGGGATCAACTGACCCCAGATCCCTTTATTGTCAGATCCCTTATGCCTCATGAAACAAGGCTTACAGGATCTGACGACAAAGGGATCTGGGGTACACAGCTGATCGGCACGGCACAGCAGCCATTTTGGTGTAAATGAAGCGGTGATTATTTAAATTGCCGCTTCATTTCCCTTTGCCGAATACACTCATCTACATGGCTCCGTTGATGGAGCCATGTAGTCTAGACACACCCTTAGGGTATGTCTATACTATAGTGCTATTTTGAATTAACTTATTTCGAATTAGTTCATTCGAATTAAGCTCATTCGAAATAACGCACCTAGACACAAAAACTAAATCGAAATAGCATTTTTCTAATTCGAAATAGCGCGTCCACATTGAGTGGACCCCGAATCGAAGGTAAGGCTGGCCAGAACCAGTGCCAGCAGGGCATCAGGGTCGGACTTAGTGTGTGGGGCTGCTGCCTCAGGCTATCTGAGGTCTGTGCTTAAAGGGACCCGACCCCCCCATCCCGGACAGACAGTTCTCAGGTTTCTCTGCTTACTGGTCTACCTCACTGAGGGACAGCTAAGCATTTGTGTCTCGGAGTGCTCTGCTTTTCCTCACTCGGGACACCACGGCACTCTGCAACATGGAACCAGACCTGTCCCTGGGCACGCCGGTGCGTCTCGTGGGGTCATTGCCATCAGCCCGGCTGCACTTGCTGCAGGCTGCCATCTGGGAGGTCCATCAGGGGGCTGTCAGGATCCAGGAGGCCCTGCGGGAGAGCATCCACCCCGAGGAGCCCTCAGAGCCACCCCAGTCCTCACCACCGGGGGCTCATGCCCCATTCCTCCTTCACATCCTTCCACTTACCTCTCCCTAGCCCCCCTTCCTGATGTCAAATAAAATACACGTTTTTTCATAAACATCAACTGTCTTTATTTAACAAAACTGGGGAGGGGGAATGAAACTCTGGGGAGACTGAGGAAAGGAGGTGGGAGAGGAGTGGAGAGAGGGTGGGAGAGGGGAGGGGGAATACTGGGAGGAGGGAGCTGGAAGGGGGAAGCAAGGGGAAGAAGGGGGAGGGGAAGTTCAGCGCTCGGGGTGGGGGTCTCATCAGGCCACATGTCTCCCAGCACAGCGGGTGCGGGGGCCTTGGCATCCCCAGGGGGATGGGGAGGACGGTGTGGAGGTTGAGGTAGGAGGTGTGGAGATTGAGGAGGAGGGTGAGGAGGTTGAGGAGGGAGAGGTGGGGGGGGCAGGAGTGGGAAGAGGAACAGTAGCTGGGGGGGCAGCAGGCACTGGGGCAGCATGGGGCAGCACATTCTGCAGCAGGGCCTGCAGGTGTGAGCACATGGCACGGTCCTGGGCAAGCTGCTCCCGGCGGAGCTGCAGGTCCTCCTGCATCCAGGCCTGGATGGTGCGGTGCAGGGCTCACAGGGCCCCCAGGTGCTGGTCCCGGTACCCCTGCTGCGTGCTGGTGGTCCGGAGGAGCCCTCGGGTGTGGAAGCATGTCCCAGGAGGGGTGGTGCGCCCTGTACGTGCAGCTGGTGCGGCTGTGGAGAAAGAAGGCGAGTGGTCAGTTCTCCCTCGGGACGCAGTGGATGATGCCCATCGCCCCCTGTGAGGTGCAGATGACCGTGTCCTGCACCGTCAGAGCTGATGTGCTTGCACAGAGGCCATGGTCGGGATGTCTGGCTCTCCCCGGGACTGGGAGCTGCCCCGAGACCGCACCCATGCCCCTGTGCCATGTATAGTGCGCGGCTGAGGCGGGGGAGGGGGGAGATGTCCCCAGCCTCTGTGTAGAGGGGGCGTGTGAGGGGAGGGCGTCCTGCTGAGTCCTGCCCCCGGGTAGGGAGCGTGTCAGGTCTCTTCACACATGCGTGTGCCTATCGGGCCATGGCCCCTGGGTGTCACGCAGCTGGAGACACCTGCCCAAGGGTGGCATGGCATGTGTTTGCACGTGCACAGGTGGCTGCATGATCCGTGGGAGGTATGGCCCACACGTGCAGTCCCTGGTCTCCCTCCCTGCTCCCCCACCCGGGTAGGGGACAGTGCTGGTACTTACCTGGTATGGCCTCCCCAGCTGACCCTGCTGACTCTGGTGCTGGGACAGCTGGTGGTGGCCCCTCTGTGGTGCCCGGGTCAAGGTCCTCAGCTCCCGGCTCACTGCCTCCCAGGCTGGCATGGACCGCTCCACCCCCCAGGATTCGGTCAAGGGCAGGGAAGTAGGGGCAGGTGGCAGCCCCTGCTGCAGCACTGCCCCGGTGACCCTGGCGTACGCCTGCCACAGCTCCTTCACTTTCAGGCGCACCTGCTCCTGGGTGCGCCTGTGGCCTTTCCTGGTCATGGTGGCCGCTATGCAGCCATAGACAGCCACGTTCCTCCACCTAGTGCAGAGATCATGGACGTTGGGGGCCTCCCCCCAAACCTCAATGAGGTCCATGATCTCCGCACTAGTTCATGATGGCTCACACCATCTACGGCCCCTGGCTGGCCCCTGGGTGCTGGGGGACTGGGCGGGGGACGGCTGGCTGCCACTGGCTGCCATTATGTGGCCACTGGCTGAGGGTCTGCGGCTGCTGGCAGGTCTGGCTCTTGCACGTGCCCAGTGACCAGAGTCTACCCCTTTAAGGGCCCCGGGGCTGGGGGAGAGGAGAGGAGTTTTCCTGGTTTGGCCCAGAGTGTCCACCAGGGGAAACTGGGAAGGGTGGAGGCCCCCTAAGTCGAAATAACTGTCTACACATCACTTATTTCGAATCAGCTATTTCAAATTTGGTGTCATTCCTCGTAGAATGAGGTTTACCAAATTCGAAATAAGTGCTCCACTATTTCAAATTTATTTCGAAATAGCGGTTTGGCTGTGTAGATGCTATTAAAGTTAATTTGAAATAACTGCTGTTATTTCGAATTAACTTTGTAGTGTAGACATACCCTAAGGCCTTAATCTTTAAAGATATTTGGGCCTCTATGGGAGTTAGACACCTGAATACCCTTGTGGGTGTTGAACTACTTTTCTTTCATGTTGCTGAGATACAAAGTGCTAAAATGTCCAAGCCCAAAGAGATAATTAGAAAAAAACAAAAGCTAACATTAACAAAACACCTCATCATCTTTCTAATGTCTTCTCTATATTAGAAAGAGTATTCATTGCTGACAATGGGTGTCAACACCAGGCGTAGCTGAACGAGTGGTGAACACAATGTCACTATAAACATAGCCAGTTGCAAACCGCATTCAGGACTGGTGCAGAAACAATTATTAAAAACCCGATTGATAATGTTGCAGCTGAGGTCTTTGAGGAGGAACCAGGATTTAACCCCCCTATATCACATATGTGAACAAAACTAGCTTAAAGATACCTGAGAGATCGCCAAAGATATTAAGCATTAGCATTACTAGGTAGAGAGCTGATGATAGGCATTGGATCAATGCCAATTGAAATTACCACTTTTTGGTAACATGATGGTTACATCATAAGGTGACTGGTCTGTATTAAATGGTTTCATTTGCTGGTTTAAGTTGACAGTTGTGCAATGGCCTTGTATTTCTGGAACTTTACAGATCCATTCCTTAATACAAGCTTTTCTTTTACAAAAAGACCAGCATGTTGTAGCTTGGGGATGAAGTATTACAAGTAAGAGCACCAATAATTAATTTTGCTTTGCTGTCCAACGTTCTTGTGGGCATATCCCAGCAATGCTGCCTAGGGAGTACTAATAGTCTTTAGTCAAGATTTGCTGCATGTGTAAGTGAACTAGTTGCCAGAACTTTTATTCTTAATTTTCAGGACAAAATGAAGATGATGTAGCAGGGAGTCCATTTGTATCAACAACCTTCCCAACAGACTGGAGAGTAGGTTACCACATTCTGCACTAGCTATGGAGCTTCCTAGCAACTTTCCACTGGGTCTTCCTCCAGGGAGGTGAGGAACCCTTTCTGAGCATTAGAACAAATCAACTTCCCATTAGAAGTCACGAGGTCCATATTTGTGTTAAGCATAACTTGCTGACTTTGTATCTCTCACTACCGTGTATATTTTAGAAATAAAACCTTTGATTTCTTTATCTTTTTATAGTTTTAAAAATATTTTTTCTCCTGTGGCCTCCCTCGCAAAAATTCATATTTTCTATGCAAAACCACACTGCCTAATGTGCAGAAGATGAGCATAACAAGAAGTTCATTGCAAGCTAGAGGTCAATGATATTGTAGCAATGGGGAATATTGGAAACCCAGAAACATACCATTCTGTGCAATTAATCCATCTATAGGTGAGAATGTTCACCCAAAATTTGTCAAATGCTTTCATATAATAATTGGAAGAAGCTTCAATCTACATGGTGAAGTCCACAGAGTAGAAGATTTCCAATGAATTATTTATTGTGATTTATTCAGTCTGGTCTTGGTAAGAGGGTGCTTACTTTCACAGTTTGCATTGGGTTACTTCTGACCTATCTTGTGCATTTGGATGCCCTTTGATTGGAAGAGGATATGGATCATTGTTGGAGAGATTGTGAAAGGAAGGTTTTATAGATTCTGTATTTAATCTTGGGCTACTATTCTACAAGAAGTATCTGTCATAAGTAAAACATGGAAAGTAATTGTCCCACTCTACTCTGCATTGGTGAAGATACAGCTGGACTATTCCATTCCATTTTGGGCACCACAAACTTTAGGAACAATACAGACAAATTGGAGAAAGTCCAAAGGAAAACAACAAAAATGAAAGTAGGTTTAGAACAACTGACTTATGTGGGAAGGTTAAAAAGCCTGTATAAGTTTAGTCTTGAGAAAAGAAGACTGAGGGAGGGACCAGTAACAGTTTTCAAATATCTAAGGGCTGTTATAAAGAGGATGGAGAGCAATTATTCTCCATGTCCACTGAAAGTAGAACTAAAAGCTAATGCTATAATCTGCAGCAAAAGAGATTTAAGGAGAACCTAACTATAAGGTGAGTTGTGCTGGAGTAGGTTATCAAGAGGTCTGAAATTCCCTTCTTTGGAGGCTTTAAGGACAGGTTAAACAAATACCTGTAATGGGCGGTCTAAGTATACTCAATACTTCTGAGCACAGGAGGATGGACTAGGTGACCTCTTGAGTGCCTTTCCATTTCTACATTTCTTTGATACAATCTGTGAAACTCACCTTGAATCTGGCCAGAGGAAGGGAAGTGGAATATTTTCAGACAGAAACAATACTTCTAAAGCACTTTCATTTTTATCATATTATTGAATATTAGTAAGGGGAGGGCTACAGTTTAATAGTATAAATTGGCCACATTTATGGAATGTTAACACCACAATATCAAAAAGTATTTGTATATAGTTAATGACATGGTGGGTGCACTAAAATTTACCTAAATACTAAAAGGCTTACGGTTTCAGCAAAAAAGGTTGTTGCCTTGCAACTAATTATGGGAGGAAACCTTTAAGTATTTGTTGTGTCTGATTTTGTGTTCTTTCTCTAGCATAGGAAGGTGTTTTCAAAAGTTAGGAGAGAGAAAAATGACAATAGTGACTCAGAAATGTAGACAGACATGCTAGTGTCTTAACTATAAGACTGTCCTTCATCTATGAATAGTATGGAAATATGTATTAACTACTGGTGTTTAAGGTTTTTGTTTGTTCTTTAAAGGCTCCAACGAGTCCTTACCTTTGCATCCATTCTCCAGAAACTATTTCCTGAAAACGAATAGTTTTACCATCCTCACAGTGATTTATTTGCACGGGCAAAAAGTCAGAAAATTCACTCCCTCTCCCAAAATTAGAAGTTTGCTGGCTCTGATGTATTCAGGCAAGGAATAATCCTCCACTATATTTTTCTGCGGTGTTCATGATCATTTGATAAATATACTGCAGACACATTACTTACCTCAGTCTGTAGCTCTGAGAGCTTTGTAAAGTGTCCCTCCTTGCTGGGAATTTCAGAAATAATTCAGTGCTCACAATGGATGTCAATTTCAAAAGGCACGGTATAAATATATTTACTGAATAGCTGGTCTGAAATGAAGGCACTGAAATTTACTCTCAGTGTGTGGCTTTTTATATAGTTTAGACATGACACGGGAACACCTCAAATACTTTTCCTTCCCACTGAACTTCACTGACATTTCAAACTCGAACAGCTGTATGTAATTTTTTATGAACACTTAGCCATTTCACCCCTGAAAACTGGGCCTTTGGGATTATTACAATTCTGATGTCAGCAACCCAGGTGCCAGCTCATGCCAAGGTCCAGGGTCTCTCTATGCATTAACAAATGCATAGTTGGAAACCAGTCTGGTTTACCTGTAGGTTAGTAACGTTAAAATAGATATTAATGCTATAAGAATGTACTTAGACTTTACAGAATGCTTGTAGGATGCTTCACATATTAATCTTACTTATGTCTGCATCCCACGGTGAAAAATTATATTGAGTTTAATTAAGGTAAAGCTCTTGTTCTGTACACAAGATGGCCCACTGAAGGCATTGTATAGCATTCAAGAATGCTACAAAGAGGGAGACCTTGTTGATTGCATTCCTAACTCCCTCCATGAAGGGGGAACCTGAACATGAACTCATCCCATCACCTTGGTATCTGTGATGAAAGGGATAAAAATCCCTAATAAAAATAAATTTGGTCTATTCTGTTTGTACTCTGAGGGGCAAAGATAAGGAAACAATCCCCATGCTGAATGGCTCAGTCCTGCTTCCTGTTTTAACCTTGTAAGTAAAATTTTCTTTGTTAATAAATCTTTAGTTAGTTTATTATGGTATTAGCTACAGGCATTGTCTTTAGATTGAGAACTGAGTACAATTGACCTGGAGTAAGTGACTGGTCCTTTGAGACTTGGAGTTACCTGATTATTGCTGTGACTTTTGGTACAGTGATCATCTACCACATATTCCAGCTAGACTAGAGCACCGAAGGAGACTCCATGACTCCAGGGCAAGATAGTTACAGTGCTTTAGGAGTTCACGCCTATTACTAGGTTAGTGAACACTAACTATAGAACATACCTGTCCTGCTTTTTTGACAGTCTGCCGTGAGGTTGGCACTCGTGGTTGTGAGCCATTCCAGGTAGTATGACAACAATATCTAGTGGAGAATCAGAGAAAAGTTTTTACGTGGCTACCATCTTCAGTTCTGACCATCTCCACTGATTCCTGCTGTTGCAGCTTCTCTCAGAAAATAATTAATTCTAACCTGCTGCTCTCATTTCCTTTAGGTATGGAGGAAAGGAATTAAATGTAACTCACTGCCAGCAGATACATGTGGTGATAGTCAAGTGAGTGTTGTATAAGGAGATCTGATATGAAGCTGTTCCAGTCTATGGCTAATCTTGCTATAAATAGCCCCTTTAAATTACATATTCCAGTCAAATAGCTCAAATGCTTGATTGCTCAGGTTAGCTTGCTGATGACAGTGCTGCTCCTAAGTGGTGAGAAAAGTTAGCTCTTGAGGAAATGACAGCTGCTTTTCTAGAAATAATCAAGTTTACCGAACATGTCTCCTAAATGTTGAATTCATCAATAGGCCTGCAGCAGAACTTAAAATGGCCTGCTTCTGCAATCCAGAATTTCTCCTTGCTATTATCTACTGAACCCAGGCAGTGCATAAAGGGAGCAAGATTGTCATGACAGTTTTCTTTTCAGGTCACCTGAGAGAGAAGGATGGTCTTAGGATATAGGCATGCAGCTGGCTCACAGGAGAACTGTATTCAGTTTCCATTTCTACCACAAGCTTTTTGTATATCACTGCAACAAGTCTCCTGCTCTCTCTGTATCTGACTTCTCCACCCGTGAAATGGAGGTACTTTCTTCTCTCGCACCTTTTGTCTGTCTTTTTTGTCCACAACACAGGTTCTGTGCAGCAAGGGTAGTCCCTTAGGGCTTATCTTCACTTACCCCAGGATTGATGCTCCAGAGATCAATCTCCCAGGGGTCAATGGTGCCCCTGTAGACCTCGGTACTCCACTGGATCATGAGGAATAAGGAAAGTTGACAGAAGTTTCTTCCATCCACCTCCCGCAGTGGGGACACCGCAGAACCTAGACCTAAGGTACATCGTCTGCAGTGATGGTATTCTTGTACCTGAAGTTGTGTATCTTAGGTTTACTTTCCCCCATCGTGTAGACCTGGCCTTAGTATGTGCTTTCTCAACAACCAGCACAGTGGAACCTTGAACTTGGTGGAGACCTCGGTGTGCTACCACAATACAGTAATATACAACAGCTGACCTGTTGCCTGACTGATTTTATTTATTTAATGCCTTGACTTGGGCTCTCTCTTTTGCAGGCTCTCTAAAGGGAATTTCCCTCTGTTGGAGGACACCTCATCATGGGTATATTTTATCTGTTTAACACATTCCCTCCTTGGTTACTCCTGTGCCATCCCATGTTGATGTGACATTGGCCAAACTGGACATCTCTACAACAAAGGATTAATGGATACAAAGCAATTATTTGAAATAGTAACACACAAAAACCTGTTGGGGAACATTTTAACTTGCCCAGGCACTCACTAATGGATCTAAAAATGACTATACTATTACAAAGCAATTTTAAAAACCAGTTGGAGAGAGAAGCTGTGGAACTTGTTTTCATTTACAAATTTGACACTTGTAATCAAGGTTTGAACAAACACCTGAACTGGATGGGCTGCTAATGACATCAAGGGCTAAGTATTGGGTACTCACAGCCCACTCTATTAGCCTCATTTAGCACAGACACTCTTATTGGCAGTATTTTTTTCCTTCTCTTTCCCTCCCCATCCCCTCTCTTTCTGTTATTTATTTGTACCTTGGACCCCTTACTCCATTCTGAAGAAGTGAGCTCATGATACTATTTACATTTTTGTTAGTCTCTAAGGTGCCACAGGACCATTCATTGTTTTTTAAGTTTTTTCATGTTGACAGCATGGATGTAGCTGAGGGCAGAGTTTGTCTTTCCATAGCCCTGAATCAAGATGCCATTACATGGAATAAGCTTAATTTACCCTGACATGTGCATCCATAGTTCCTGTTGACTTTGGTGGGATTGCTGTGGTGTCTGTGTACCTTGGGACAGAATTTAGCCCAATCTCATCACTAACACAGCAGGGTGCAGATAACTACAGATATCTAGTGATGTGTTAATGGCCTGGTGAACAGCAAACCTGCCAACTGTAACAAATCCATGGCTGCAGTTCTAATTAGATGAGGGACTTTGCCTTTATGTGTGTCTGTGAGACATCATGCACACCTTTGCTGCTATCCATTATAAATAATAATAAAGGAGACATCAGAGCCCTCATTTAACTTGCGCACATGCACCATCACAGAGGGTACCAGACAAACATTCAGCTCCAGAAACTCTGTCCATCATCTGCCAAGGCAAGTTAGTCTCCAGAGAGAGGGGACAAAGAAATAACAGATCTTTGTCTTCAAAGGACTTTGCTTCTTTTTTGCTGTTGCGGGTAGGTTCTTCCATATTGCCTCCTTGATGCTTTATAGATACATACGCTATTCAGCATTATGTGAAGGTCAGCATCCTTTCCTTCTTGACATCTTACCTCTGGGCTCTAGAGACACTGTCTTCTCTGTTCTCCTCCTACTTTCTTGATTGTTCCCTCACCATCTTTTATACTATGTTTTCCTCTCTTCCTAGCTGTGGCTGATTCCTGAGGATACTGTACTCAGCCCTTTGCTCTTCTCAATTTACAGTCTGTCGCTAGGCAGTCTTGCCCACTTATACATCTCTAAAGCTACCCTCTCTATGTTGTTAACCAAACTTCCCTCTAAGCTGCATGGCAGCACAGCCCAGTAGCTGCTTAATGAGTTCCACCAAGGGGCTCAGGGCTGCCACACATGGAGCTGCCTGGGTGGAAGAGAGGCACTTCTCCCTCAGCTACAGCAACATGGGTGGGGCTCATCAAGCAGCTGCAGGGTCGTGATACCACACAGCTTAGAGGGAAACTTGCTGTTAACTCTCATAGATCTGGCTCTCACTTGTCTCCCTCCATCCAATCCAAAATCTCCATTTGTCTATCTGACATCTCCTCTTGGATGTCTCATCATCAGCTTACATTAATGCAGCAAAAATTGTGCTTCTTATCTTCCCCCCCAAATCTTTTCCACACCCCACACAAATCTTCTTTATTACTGTCAAGTGCTGTCCTCCTCTGTTGGATCCCAACAATAGATTTGGACTATAAAAGTGCCAGATATTATTATTGTTTAGCAGCATATTGTACGGCTGTGAGACATGGGTGATAACAAAAGATTTGAAGAGAAGGATATCGGCATTCGAGAGGAGTTGTTATAGAAAGATCCTGAGAATAGGATGGATGCAATGAAGAATTATATAGGAAGATACAGCCAACAGAGAATCTACTGCAGAAGGTTATACAATGGAAGTTGCAGCTATTCGGGCATATCTGCAGAATGAACAAAAGTGAAAAGTTAAGACCCTGGTATTCGGCATAATGGATGGTCCGAATAGGAGAGGCAGACCCCACAGAGAATGGGGATATGATACAGTAGATTGGTGCGGAGCTAGTCTACAGAAACTAAGCCACTCCGCACTGGACAGGGAAAGATGGAAGGAAATAGTGAGGGAGGCATCGGACACCACCAGGCGTTGAGCCCATGGTTGTTGATGATAATGATGATGAATCAGAGGTGGAATAACAAGAGGCAGGGTGTGTGTTAGAAATCATTTACTTCCACACAGCCATTTAGGAAAACATAGATAGCAATTGCCCTCACTATGCCAAGTGCTTACCCTTGCATTCTGCTCCTCTCTCTCATCTGCATTAAACTATCTCTGCTCACTCCCCACATTAAAAATTATAATAATTCAAAACACAGCAGCATCTGATATTATTAGCCCACAATGCACCACTTTGAAAAAATGAGCCAACTGGTATTAATTTCCATAACCATATTGACTTCAGTAAAGCTTTGACAATTTACATGATCTGAAGATCTCTCCTCCTTGGCATTTGCCATGTTCCTAAACTATAGGTTCAAATCCCACCAGGATGTGTTTCCAGCCTCCATCAATCCAAAGAAGTATGAACTGAGCTCCATATATTTTATTGTGTGATGGTTCTTTTAACAAATAAATAATGAGAACTTAGAACGCAAACTCTTTCTGCTATGGGTGAGCATTAAAGCTCTTATAATTTTTTTTCAAAAGTAGGAGTTTGCCTCAATTCTCAAGATCAAAATGCCTCCTCCACTTCACTTTTGCACAGTGTGCCAGTTAGTTGCTTCACTAAAACTCAGCGGAAAACATAAGAATACAAGAATGGCCATACTGGGTCAGACCAAAGGTCCATCTGGCCCAGTATCCTGTCTTCTGACAGTGGCCAATCCCAGATGCCCCAGAGGGAATTAATAGAACAGGTAATCATCAAGTGATCAACCCTCTCCTACCCATTCCAAGCTTCTGACAAGAAGGTGAGGTAGATAGATAGATAGATATGAGAATTACTTGGGGATACTTCTGTCTGCTCACAGGACCATGGACAAACAGGATTATGGATTCGCTTCAACACAGAGTCCATTAGGGATAATTTGTTTTATTAGTCTCACTGCATCACTGCTACTACAGACAAAGTACACATCAGCAAGCACTACAGAGCAATGCATATAAGAGTAAACGGCACTTGGAATGCTTACATCCCTTCTGCCATGGGGAGTCCCATCCCTGATCCTCGCTTCAAGGGCCGTGGTCGACGTGGCTCCAGCTGGGGGAATCCAAGGCACCCTCCGAGGTCTAGGTCCCTGGTGAAACTCACCAGGTACGGAACTCCCTACACTAGTTATATTACAGTTATTTACTGGGTGTGTGCGTACTGGCTCAACGCCATTCTTATCACTCTTATGAGCTGAGACCGAGGTCAAACTTGTTTACCGCTTAGTAGTTTCCCAGCTCAAGTGCATGGGTTAAAGCTGATAAGGGCCAGCTGGTGTTTGCCTTTGCAGGGTACAAGGCTACACTAGGCTGGGTACTGCAAGGATGGAAACTTCCATCCCAGTTTGCTGAGGTGCATGCCCCTCATTTTGCTTCTTATATGACAACTTCTCAAAGAAAAGAGCTCTGTAAATGTCAAGCAGACTCCCATGAAACGACTCCATTGCACAGAGCCAGATCAGATTCTGGCCAATGATATTTAAGTAAGAGAGAAGAAGAGTTTTTCCACATAGATCTCCCAAGTCACTCTTTAAACTTGACATACAAAAATGTAATGGCTGCACATCAGGATTAATTTCTTCTCCAAATCCCCTGACGTTCTCCCAGCTTTCTCTTTTTTGCATGGCTCTAATTCTACAAGTTTTAAAATGTTGCTTGTCCGTTAAAGTGAGCTGTGTCGTTTGAGACCATATACATTATTTCCACTCGTTAGCGATGCTTCCTGTGGCCAATTTGGGATCAGATTTGGCCCACATCAGATTATGTTTTTGGCTAGTAGTAGGGAAAACTGGCAGCAGATGGCTTTGAGCTTTTTCAGCTTTCTATAGTTTCTGGAGTAGAACATATTTTCTTCAGGCTTTGGCTGATACAGTGGTCATTAATTGAATAATTGTTAATTCTCCTCCAAGGGCCATCTGCTGAAGACCAGTCTAGCTAATTCCTAGCTGTAAACCTGTGCAACAGCTCCATCTAGCAATACAGTTAGTAAATGTTACATGGCTGTATTTATTTTTGTAAGAACCAGGAAGAATCTAGTACAAAAAAAGAATACATTCTAGGTGCTGTTGACAAAGAACATTACATACCATAATATTTCACTTACAGCTGTACAAAGCTGCCACATAGTGTGTCATAACATAACATCATGACTCAATTTTCAAACAGAAACATCCAAATCTGTTCATTCAAAACTTTCCCAAACATTTGCCATTCAGTTTATTGGCATATGGTTGTTCAAAACTGACTAGGTTCAATAAAATATCTTCATCGCTAACATTTTGCCATACCTCAGGAACATGTAAGCAGCCTCCACCAGACACAAATTGTATCTGTCATGCCAGGTAAAATGGTACAACAGATATTGTTGCTGCAGAACCACAGTAAGCATTTGCCTGTGGCATAAACTTGTTCGCAAATACAAACTTTCTACAGATGGAATGTTAAAAAAAAAAACAAAAACCTCCCTACAGGTCTGGCTTTCTTGGATCAGTGAAAGAGCAAATGTGAGGAGAGAGTAGTCTTAGGAATTAGGGTATGTCTACACTGCAAAGTTAATTTGAAATAACAGTAGTTATTTCAAATTAACTTTAATAGCATCTACACAGCCAAACCACTATTTTGAAATAAATTTGAAATAGTGGAGCATTTATTTTGAATTTGGTAAACCTCATTCTACGAGGAATAACACCAAATTCGAAATAGCTAATTTGAAATAAGTGCTGTGTAGACACTTATTTCGAATTAGGGGGCTCCAGCCCTTCCCAGGGAGCCCTGGTGGCCACTCTGGGCACAACCAGGAAAACTCGTCTGCTCCCCCCCCCCAGCCCCGGAGCCCTTAAAGGGGCAGACTCTGGCCACAGACCATGCATCTGGCACAGTATGAGCCAGCAACCCGCTGCCACCCAGCCCTCCACCGCTCCCCAGGACCACGCTGGTGGCTTCCAGGAGCCTGCCAGGGGCTAGAAAAGGCGGGTGCCCACCTGGTCTAGTGCGGAGCTCGTGGACCTCATTGAGGTTTGGGGGGAGGCCTCCAATGCCCACAATCTCTGCACTAGGCACAGGAATGTGGCTGTCTACAGCTGCCAGCCTGGCCACCAGAGGCCACATGCACAGCCAGGAGCAGGTGCGGAGCAAAATAAAGGAGCTGTGGCAGGCCTATGCCAGGGCCTCCCAACCAGGGGCTGACTCGGAGGCCTGCCCACAATACGAGGCCCTGGACCGCATCCTGGGGGGTCAGACAGTCCGTTCCCCCCTGGTCGTCATCAACCCCAGGGCAGAAGGCCCTGCCCCTGACACAGGGGAAGAGGAGGAGGATGGCAGCCAGGAGCCTGCAGGGAGTGTGCCCCGCACCCAGGACCCCCGAGCTGTACCAGAGAGCTCGTCAGCAGCCTCATCCGAGGCCGGGGAGGCCTCCACACGTGAGTGACATCACGGTCCCCTTATGCAGGGCGGGGGAGGAGGGGGAGCCCAGGGACCGTGCACATGGACCTTGCCGACCATGGAGCAGGTGGCAACCTGTGCATCTGCCATGCCAGCCGGGACATGTGGCCCCAGCTGGGTGCCATGCAGGGGCCCTGGCCTGTTCCCAACATGCGTCTATGCGTGAAGGCACATGACAGGCTTCTGACCCCAGGGAGAGACACTGCACACTGCCCCCCCCTCCAGACATCCCCGCTACACAGAGGCAGGGCACATCTCCTCTTCCCCCCCACACACAGCACACTATAGGCAGCACAGGGGTGGGGTGCAGTCCTGGGCCAGCTCACACTCCCGGGGATAGCAGGACGTGATGGTGCAGAGACCTGCCATCCTCGCCTTGCAGAGGGGGGCTGGGTTTCACCCACTGTGTCCCCAGGGAGAACTGACCACTTCTCTTGTTTCACCACAGCCGCAGCAGCTGTAAGTGCAGGACGCACCACCCTGCCTGGAACATCCACCCGCATCCACGCCAGCAGGCGCACCCGCAACCAGGAGGAGTTCCAGAGGCAGCTGCTGTGGTTACAGGGAAGTCAGGTCCACAGCCAAGAGCAGTGGGTGCAAGAGGAGCTGCGGCGGGAGAGCTTGAGGGAGCTGCGGGAGCAGGGCTGTGCCCTCCGCGAGCGCCTGCAGGCCCTGGTGGACCGATTGCTGCCTCCTGCTGTTCCAGCCCCTGTGGCCGACCCAGCTATCGCTCCTCCTCCCACCCCTGCTCCCCCTCCCGCTTCTTCTGCCCCCCCTGTCCCTCCTGCCCCACCCTCCATACCCACTCCCCCTGGGAATGCCGAGGCCCCCACACCCACAGTGCTGCGAGATGGGAGAGCCGGCAAGACCCCCAACCCTGAGCTTCCCCTCCCCCTTCCTCCCCTTGCCTCCCCCTTCCAGCTCCCTCCTCCCAGGTTTCCCCCCTCCCCTCTCCCGCCCTCACTCCCTCCCTCCCCCCACCCCAGTTATGTTAAATAAAGAGAGTTTTTTGTGGCAACACAGGTGTTTTCATTGTACATCAGGAAGGGGGATTAGGGAGGGGAGGGGAAAGGGGAAGGTGGTGGGGGTGGAATGTAAGGCACAAGGCCCCAGTGGGGCACGCCAGGGGGACTTCAGTCCTCGTCTGCCTGGAAGCTCTCCCGCAGGGCTTCCCGGATGCGGACAGCCCCCCGAAGGGCCTCCCGGCTGGCAGCCATGCGGAGCTGTGCATACTGGCCAGCCAAGTGGTCAGCCTCTGCCATCCAGGCTGGCAGGAAAGCCTCCCCCTTCCTCTCACATAAATTGTGGAGCACACAGCACGCTGCCACCACGTGCAGAATATTGTGCTGGGAGAGGTCGAGGCGGGTGAGGAGGCATCTAAATTGGCCTTTCAGTCGGCCAAAGGCCCCCTCGACCACAATGTGGGCCCTGCTGAGCCTGGCATTGAAGGCCTGCAGGGAGGGTTTCAGGTGTCCCGTGTAGGGTTTCATCAGCCAGGGCTGTAGGGGGTAAGCCGCATCCCCCAGCAGGCACACTGGCATGTCCACGTCCCCGACCCTAATGTGGCGGTCGGGGAAGAAAGTCCCGGCGTGCAGCCTCTGGCACACAGAGGAGTTGCAGTACACCCATGCGTCATGTGCCTTGCCAGACCAGCCCACACTGATGTCTGTGAACTGGCCCCGGTGGTCAGACACAGCCTGCAGGATCACGGAAAAGTATCCCTTCCTGTTGATGAAGAGGGAGGCCTGGTGGTCCGGGGCACAGATGGGGATGTGCTTCCCATCGATTGCCTCCCCCCGCAGTTGGGGAAGCCCAGTGCACCAAACCCCTGGATGACTGCGTCCAAGTCAGTAAGGCGGACGACTCTGCGGAGCAGCACCCTGTTGATGGCCTTCACCACCTGCAGAGAGACACACAAAACCGAGGCTTATTAGGGTGCCGGGTGGCTGGGAGTGTTCGTTCCCCGTCACTGCCCCGTGCCCCACTCCCAGGAGCAACCCCGGCTGCAATCCTGGCCACCGCGGGCGGTCTGTAGCACAGCCGGGACAGACCAAACCCTCCCGGGGAGGGCACTTACATCACCTCTCCCCCATTTTCCCTGGGGCAGCCCATGTCCTCCTTGCAGCCCTCCCTCCTGGCCCAATGGCCTGTGAGTGCTGTACCTGCATGAGCACCACTCCGACGGTGGATCTCCCCACGCCGAACTGGTTGCCGACGGATCGGTAGCTATCCGACATGAAGAGCTTCCAGAGGGCGATGGCCACCCACTTGTGGAGGGGAATGGCGGGCCTCATGCGTGTGTCCCGTCGCCACAGAGCAGGGGCGAGCCACTCGCAGAGCTCAAGGAAGGTGTCCTCCTTCATCCTGAAGTTCTGGGTCCACTGTTGGTCTCCCCAGCGCTCCAGGATGATGTGGTCCCACCAGTCGCTGCTGGTGTCCAGACGCCAGATGCAGCGGGGCACGCTGGCGTCCAGGCGCCGCTCCTCCACAGCCCCCGGGGGGGCAGGGGGAGGGCCAGGGGGCTGGCCTGCAGCAGAAGGTGCCAGGCAGCCTCCAGCAATTGCTGCCAGGCTTGCAACAAGACATTCAACATGAGCACCAGAGTGCCCAGGGGCGGCTCTGGCTCCAAGGTGCCGAGTGCTGTGGTGTCCCAAATGAGAGTGACCAAAGCAGGCAGAGAGGAAAATGCTTTGCTGTCCGTCAGCGAGGTAGGCAAGCAAGCAGGGAAAGCTGAGACCCGGCTGTCCAGGGGGGTCCCTTTAAGCACGAGCCTCAGATAGCCTCAGACAGCAACCACACAAAGCAACTACTGACCTGATGCCCTGCTGGAACCAGTTTCAGGCCAGTAAATGCGATCCAGCGTCCAATCAGTGTGGACGTGCTATTTTGAAATAGCAAAATGCTATTTTGAATTAGATTTTGTGTCTAGATGCGTTATTTCGAATTAGCTTAATTCGAATTAACTATTTCGAATTAAGTTAATTCGAAATAGCGCTGTAACGTAGACATACCCTTACAGATAAGCTAAAGAGAAGGGGAAAAAAAGTGCCATTTTCTTGGAGAGTGTGGGAGCAATGGAGGTATTTTAAGCAGATTTAGCTTGGGAAATTTTTACAGGAGTTAGGTGCCTACCTCCCTGGGGCTCCTCTGTAAGTCTCCCTGCTCAGATAGTGCTCTGAAAAGTATGTTCCACTTTTCTGAGGAACCTTTTTCCCTCTTTGAAAGGTGCAGTTGCTGTTATGAGAATCTTTGTCAGGCTAAGGCCAGGAGATAGGCACAGTGCCAGGAAGCTGTAAAGCATCTCAGGAACCCTGCCAAAGGTATCCCTTACTTCATTGGATCCTCGTGCTTCTTCAAGGGCTGTGGAGAAGCAAACCTATCTTGCCAATTAAAGAATTTGGAGGGAATTCCATGAAGGGGCCCTACAAACGTCCCTCCCCCTTGGCTCTCTCCCACAGGTTCTGGGCCAACAACCTACATTCATACAAGATCTTTATATAACATGGTAGGTCTGTAGCAGCAGAGGTCATTTGGGGGGAGGGTGCTTATTTATCTCTGTCTGTTGCACTTTCCATAAATTGCTTTCTAACAACACCTTTCCCAGGAAGTAGCAGAAACAAGACTAGCCACTTTCAATGAAAACCCAACCTTTGTCCCTTTAAACAGATTCCTTGGAGGCTGCACTTGCTCTTTGGCAACCAGAGAGATGTACAGTACAGCAAGTTGAGCTGAACTACAATTTTCATTTGCTAACCGTATCCATTATAAATAAAACATTTCCGAGAAGCCTGCTCTGACAGGGAGCCTGACTTCTGCTGGCTGTCGAAAATCGGTACATTAAATGCCGCAGGTGGTCAGGGAGTCAAACATTATGACCAGATTTTTAAAATGGGGCTAGCTAATTTCAGGACCACTAACGAGGTTTGAAGCTCTGAAAGATCACTTAATAAAGCTAATCCAATCTCATGTCTGGGTGTGTAAATCAATCATCTATGGTCAGGAAGGAATCTGTCCCCATACCTCCTCCCCTTTCCTTTACAATAGTGAAGTTGGCTAGGTGTATTTTGAGTGGGAGGGATTACATTTCTCTAAATCACGAGGAACTGCCTTCTGCTGGTAAGCAGATGCTAAAGAGTTGGTATACTAAATCTTGTGGTTTATATTTTTAAAGTAGTGCAGAGGATTTAGCCGCATGTCTTCTATTCAAGCAAGAGTGTTATGTTTGTCTCCATGCCCTACTCTGGTTTAAAAATCACAGCTCATGCTCCTAAATTCACAGAGAGCATCATGTAATCTGGAGAGCAGTACACACTACTTCTAGCCACTCTCCAAACTCCTTTAAGAAAAGAAAATAAGTCTGGAGAGAGGCTGAGAATACTTGGGTCTGGTTTTGTAAAACATCAGCTGTCATAGTTCGTTTTGCAAAATCATAATCATCAGAGGTCTCCCACTGTTCTGTTCATACTGGCTGAAAAAAATATGGATTCTTCAAATTATTTAGCAAACAATGGCAAAATAAGTCAAATAATTTACTCAATGCATAGTATTCTACAGATTGAATCTCTCTAGTCTGGCACTCTCCAGTCCAACAACATCTGTGCTCCAGCATGATTTTCATTAGATGTATGTCCACTTAACATGGGGTGTGGCCAAGTTTCCCGTTATCCCATAAAGTTTGTTTACAGCCATCAACCCTGGATCTCAGGGTTCTGTGCTGTTATTTAACTCCAATTTACCCCTACATGTCTTCTACGAGCCCAGTAAGCAGTGGATGTGCTGGTAATGCTGCTAGACAATATTGACCTCCCATGGTTCGGCAAATTCTCTGGTTCGGCACCGGTCAGGTCCCGAAGGTGCCAGACTAGAGAGGTTCAATCAGAGTGCTATCTCCACTGCAATATGGGTAGCTCACGCAAAATAATAAAGGAGCCTTTTATCCCCTTATTGCCCGGCATGGGCCCACGTCCAGGCTCATGTTTGAGTTGTGTGTCTCTTCTAGATTGCCAACTGTCTGGCCCCAAAACTGTCTTTCAGATTTGCCTCTGGTACAGCTCTGAGCACATTTGGCATATGACAGTCACAGATAATTACTGCTCCCTAAGGAGAGGTGCTTCTCCAAGGATGAAATAGCTATTTAGTGACATGAATAGCACTCTGATTTCAGTGCTGCTACAGAGACTTTTGGGGCATGGTCTCTCTTTCAGGGCAGGGGTGAAAGTAACTTAAATTTCTTACAAGTACCGTCCCGGCTCAGGATGTGGCAGGGGATGCAATACAACAGTACCTGCAAAAATTTAAAAGTGGGATGGAGTGCAGGGGACTAGGCACGTGGGGGGAGTGCAGGAGTCAGGGTAGGGAGCTGTGGATGTGTGGGAGCTGCAGGAGTCAGGGCTGGGGGTGCAAGAGTCAGGGCAGGGGCTCTGTGTGTATGTGTGTTTGTGGTAGATGCATGAGTGCATGAGTCAGGGCAGGGGCTCTGTGTGTATGTGTGTTTGTGGGAGATGCAGGAGTGCATGAGTCAGGGCAGGGGCTCTGTGTGTATGTGTGTTTGTGGTAGATGCAGGAGTGCATGAGCCCGGGCAGGGGGCTCGGAGCCAGCGGGAAGTGTGAGGGGGGACTTGGGGTTGGATTACACACCATGGACTGAATGGGCTCTGACTGGCGTCCACTGAGAGGGGCAGTAGGATAGGGCAGTTGCACCAGTAGCTTGGCTGGGAGCACACATGCCTCCTCTGCAGTGTGTCCCCAGCTGGCCGCTTTAGCCTGCCTGCCTCATCTGGCTGCAGCAAGAGCCTCGATGGGAGAGCACAGTGCAAGCCATGCTGCCCGCCAGCCGGCTCTCAGTGGAGTACCCCACCAGGCTCTTGCTGGAGCTCACTCTTGCCAGAGTGGTGCACCGGGCGTACCACTTTACTTTCACCTCTGACAGTGGCATGACCAGAGTAGAAATAATAGTAATCATTAAGAGTAATGTTCAACACATAAGTGTCTGTCAATTTGCCACATAGAACATACAGGTGATTAAGCACTGGAAGGTAACAAGCATGGGAGCAGATTCAGCCAATGGCTTAGTCTATGCCTGAATCACAGATCAACCTAACTACATTGCTCAGGGTTGTGAAAAGTTTCATGCCATAGCTCTGCTGCTATAGCCACTGTAGAGCTGACACATCCTCAGAGGTAATACACCTGCAAGTAAGGGTTTTTGAAATTCTACTCCACTTGCTCTGCTGCATAGTCTCCCTTTAGTTGCCTTCTGCTCTCCACTCTGCTTTGTCCTCTGCATGTCCAGCCCCATTCTCATCTCTCGTGTGTTTCAGAATTTTCAGGTTGTCAAGATGCTATTAGCCAGATTTTCAAGAGCCATCACTCCACAAGGTCACTGCAGGACAGAGGAAAGAGGCTGTACAAGTATGGAGAGGAAGGATGGCCCAGTGATTAGAACAGGACTTGGGAGACACAGATCCAATGCCCTGCTCTCCCGCAGACTTTCTTTGTGACTATAAGCAAGTCAGCTCAGCACAAATGCTCAAAGTTACTTAGATGCCTAGTTCCCACTGAAGAGCTAGGCCTAAGATTCTCATGGTGGGATTTTCAGAAGTGCCTTGGTACCTAATTCCCATTTCAAAGCCAAGGAGATTTGAGCATCTAGGCACTCTGAAAATCTCGCCGCCTGCCTCAGTTCCCATCACTGAACGTAAAGAGATAATACATCCCTACCTCATTGGGGTGTTGTGAGGATAAATGCATTAATGGCACTCCGAGACTATGCTAAGAGGGAGACATAAAAGTATCTTAGATAGATATGAAGTGGTAGTACCTGCCTCCATTCTGTGCTGCAGCTCCAGAAGGATCCCTGGAGGGGAATAAGGAGATGTCGTGCAGCAGGAATATTGCTCCGGATCAAACACGGGTCTTAAAAAAATGGGTAAGGATCAACCAACCTTCCCTTTCTTCTGTCAGAAACTGCTCGTGCATTACACTGCGACTTGTAATGACAATTCCTCCTGCTTATTGCTCATGTTACAGTGGCACATTTACCATGCTGGGGAGAAGGTTGTGTTTGTGTATCCATTAAAAACTCTCCCTGTCTTCTCCCTCCTTGTGTGTGAAATGTTTAACAGCTGGATGTGAAATGTTTACTCTGGACTGACGACTGCCCCATTTGGACCACAGTCTTTATTTCTGAAAATATCTATTTGGCTATTTTCTCTGGGTGCATTTAAAAATAATGCCCCAGATAAGCTTTCCAGATGACTTTGGCATTTTTTTTTGTTTGTTTTTGGCACTTGGGTAACTCAAAATCTTATTATTTAAATCCAGCAAGCAATTTGGAGATTTTTTAAGTGCTGCTGATGGGGGCATTGAGAGGGACAGGGGAATTGGATAGCTGAGATAATGAATTGTAAACAGGAAAATGGCAAAAACTAGATAAGATCAGTGGCCCAGTGCCCTCTCTCTGATGGTGGTCAATACTAGATGTTTCAGTGGAAGCTGCAATAAAACCTATAATGCACAATTATGAAATAAACTGTTCGCAGATGAAGTTTCTTACTACCCCCCAGCAGTAAGTGATTGAACCTATGCCTTCAAGCATGAGGGTTTAGATCCTTTATACATTAATATTTAGCCCATCTAATGTAACTCTGGGTTTTCTCATTACCTACATAAATGCTTGACCCTTGTTTCAAACCTACCAAGCTCTTAGATGCAATGTGGGTTGTAGTATGAATATCCTTCACTTTTGGAACACATCCTCTGCCAACTAGCAGGCCTGCCAACAGAGGGAGCGCAAAGAGGGTAGTTGCCATGGGGCCCAACAATTCAAAGGGGCCCGGGTCTCCAGCTGCTGCTGCAGTAGCAACAGTGGCAGCTGGAGCCCTGGGCCTTTTAAATCACTGCCACAGTGTCACACCATGCACTCTGGGCAGTGTTAAGGTCTGAGGGGGGCACGCCACACTGCAGAGGGCTGGCTGACCTCGGCCACAGCCCCTCCCCCTTTGGGAGCATGGAGATGAACCCACACACACCTTGCAAAAGGGCCTGCACAGGCTGTTGACTCTGCTGCCAACTATCCATGCCAGCATGACATGTGTGGTACCATTATCAGTCATTTGAGAATTTTCCCTGCACTGTAGTGGCAGACTGTGGTGATATTTCACTCTCTTTAAGGGCACATCTCCACCTTGAAAGAGCTTATGAATATTAAATACTCTCTATACTACAGAGGCTACACTGGCATGGCTATTTAGCATGCCATTTTACATCATTCCAAGGTATAGGCGCAGAAGACGTTTTCCCGTCACTGTAAGAATGCCACCTCCATGAACAGCTACATCGACTTCCCGCCGCTGCCATACTCTCTCCCCCCACGTGGCACCCGTTCCTCAAGGGACCTGGTCTTGAGGGGTACTGGGGGTGGGGCTAGCATGGGGCAGCAGCAGTGGTTGGTAGAGTCCTGCGTGGATACAAAATGTGTATCCTCATCGGTATCCATAAAAATGAGCCGTGGATATCTGCATCCAAATCCACAGATGCGGGTGACCATGGATATAAAGCAGAAATCCACCGATTTGCAGGGTTCTAGTGATCAGGCCCCAACACACTCCCTGCAGTGGCAGGAGTCATGGGAAATGGAACAGTGGAGCAAATGTGCCCACTGAGTGCACTCCACTTCCCTGCAGCTCCTGCCACTGCAGGGATGCAGGGGAAGGGGGCTGTCCTTCACCAAGTGCCCCCAGTAATCTCAGAGGCTGGGACCCTGTCCCTTAGGGGGGGAGGACAGGGCAAGGAGGTGGTGGGTAAGGGCTGGTCTTGGGGGACAGGTTTGGACATGCCTCCCCCCGGCACTGGGTCTCCTGGGCTGGATTGCAAATATGCTCCAGCCTATAGATGGCCCATAGGCAATGAGTTTGAAACCCCTGGTGTAGACCAATCCTACAACTAACATGGCAAGGTCACTAGGGGTATGTCTACACAGCGGTGTTATTTTGGAATAACTGGTGTTATTCCGAAATAACAAAGAGAGCATCTACAGAGCAAGTGATTATTCTGAAATAATGTTGAGCTGGAAGACTTCTTACTCGGACTCCCATAACCCTCATTTTATGAGGAGTAAGGGAAGTCGAAGAAAGAGTGTTCTTCCTTTGACTTTCTGGCACCAAAAGCCAAATTAAACTATTTCAACTTAAGATACGCAATTTACGTAGCTCTAGTTGCATAGCTTAATTCGACTTTTGCCCTGCTGTGTAGATGTACCCTAGGGCTACATCTATACTGCAGGCTTTTTGCACAAGAATGGCTCTTCTTGCACAAAAACTTGCAGAGCATCTACACTGCACGCGCGTTCTTGCACAAGTAAATTTACAGTAAAGCGTTGGAAAACAGGACTTCTTCCGGAAGAGTTATTCTTCTCCCCATGAGGAATAAGCCCTCTTGCACAAGAGCTCTTCCACAAGAAGGTAGTGTAGACAGGCAATATGAATTTCTTGTGCAAAAAACCCCTATGGCTAAAATGGCCATCAGAGCTTTCTTGCGCAAGATAGCGTCCACACTGCCATGAATGCTCTTGCACAAAAGCACTTCTTTTGCGCAAAAGCACATGGCAGTGTGGATGTGCTCTTGTGGAAGACTTTTTGCGCAAGAATTCTTGCACAAAACAGTTCGTGCGTAAGAAGCCTGCAGTGTAGACGTAGCCTAGATGAACAGTCATTTCCCTTTATGATATGCACTGAAGTCACCAAAATATGTACCACACAGATGTTCAGGGATCAGTCCTTTCATCCAATAACTAAGTTGGAAGGCATGGTAATAAGCAAGTTCATATTAGAAAATAATATTCTCACTGCAGACAAAATCCCTTCTTTGCTAGACATGCTAACAAAACAACACGGCTACATTCTTTAAAGTGTTAACCTTTGTACTTGCTGTTGGGTCCTTCACAGTGCCTGCAATTTGTTCTGTTTGTATCTGAGAGAGAGAAACGAGTCCCAAGTGGCTTATGATGAAGGTCATTAAAGGATGGCTTTAACCATGAGTAAGTGCACAGGAAGCCAGTGCACTGTATATTCCCGTGGCTGGCTTGCCATGCACTAATTTGCCATGTAGACAAGCCCCCACATGACACCTTAAAACTGTGTCTCTGGGCAAGTGTATACTACATGGCTATGTCGGCACAAATCCTGCACTCTGGGGAGCCAACATCCTCACTGGGTCCCTGGGCAAGGTGTGGCAGCTCCCTGATCTGGAAAGGGTGGGGCTTTGGGCACAAGGGGTGGGGCTAGTGGCAGCCAGCCCTCATCACCACCCAGGCCATGACATACTACCCTCCCCGCGCCCAGCCCTCAAAGCCACCCAGAGCATGCCATGTGGTGCTTCAGTGGTGATTTAAAGGGCCCAGGACTCCACAGCCAGGATAATTGCCCCCTTTTCTCTCCCTTGTCAGTGGGCCTGGGTGAAGATGTTCTATGCTGATGGAAGAGCACTCTCCTGTTGACGTAATTACTCCATCTCTGCAAGAAGTGGACGTTACGTTGATGGGAGAGGATCTCCCACTGACATAGCACTGGTGCGGACAGTACAAAACTTGCGTCTCTCAGGGAAGGGAGCTTTTCACACCCCTGAGGTATGTAAGTTATATTAATTTATGCTGTAGTATAGGCCTGCCCTAAATTTGCTCTGTCTGACTGTTAAAGCTCCCGTGGACCTGTTCTTTAGCACTATGATGTGTGTTACAGCTCTCTCCCATGGTGCTGTAGGTCTGTATTTTAAGATAAACATCCGTAGAATCACAAACATTATTTTTATTATTAAATATTATTATTGTTAATTACTACATGAAAAATATCATGGAGTCATCTGTGAATTACCTTGGACTCTTACTGAGGAAGAAAATCTTCCTTTTCCTAGGCAGAGAGAGTCTTTCCCAAAGGGTATTAGCCTCACTGTACTAAATTATATAGGCCAAAGCCTCAACACTTCAGTGTAGCTTCACCGATTTACCCCACGTGAGGCTCTGACCCCTACATGCCCATTCCCCTGAGTGAGTAATTTTTTGTGACAAGGCCTATAAAATATGATTAGTCTTTACATCATCATCTTCATTATCAATCATCTTTATGGGAAGGGTGAGTAAATGGATTTTTTTGCCTGGGCCAGTAAATTTCTAGGAAGAGTTTGCAATGGCTCATTAGCCATGACAAGAAGCCTGATTCTCCTCTCTCTTTCTCTGTCTTCAGTGAGGAGCAACTCCCCTAAACTCAGTGGAGATACGTTGGTGTAAAACCAGGGGAGGAAAAGATTCACGCCTAAAGATATCATGTTATTAGATCACAAAAGTCAATAGGTATTTGTTATGATCTCACTTGCACCAGCATAAATCTCCAACAGCTCCAATAAAATCAATGGGCCTGATTCTCCACTACTTAGCACTTTGTGTATTAATTTATACTGGGTCAAAGTGGGTGTAAAATGCTACCAGTGACTTTCACCTCCGTAAATGATGCTCCCAGAGAGCAGAGAACCAGACTCAAATGAAAACTGCAATTGGTACGAGATTGGAATCCATGCCACTGCTTCCAGCTCCTCAGTGCTAAAACACTACCTGTTATAAACAAGGGGGGGAAGTATAAAAGGATACAGATTATCAAAACACTGGATTATAATGAAACCTAACAAGACACATCCTCTATTAAGTAACCTCCTGACTTAAATAGCCCCCAAAGATATTGAGCTCCCTCTGATCTCAGTCAAGCCCTTGTAAAATCAGGAGCAGCTGATTTGAAGATAAGGAGGTTACACTGGTGTAAAACCAGCTTAATTGAAATCACAGCTGGACCTATGAAGCACAATCCCACTTCACCCTTATTAGAAACCACTTTCCTGAAATGTTAGATTGTTATTGCTCCCCTGAATGGTTCCTTACAATGTACTTTGCTCTGATATGATAATAATGCAGTTTCCCAGAATAAAATAAAAATCCATAGTGACAAGTTTGCATATCTGGTTTGTTAGGTTTTTTTCTCTGTAACAGTCTGGAGTAAATGATCAGCTAGACCTTACATTTTGGAGAGGTGAAAAATATACAATATGTTGTTACAGATAATCATCTATTAGGATTTGCCAGCAGAACTTTTCTTTTGGTATTATGCGCAGGCCATTGTATGAATGTTACTGAAATTTGAATGCACAAATGTAAAAGACTGGATAGGCACAAAGAAATTAAATGACCTTTGATGGTATGAAGATAAACATTAGACTTAATTTAATTAGAGGTGCCAATGACTTACCACTCCTGCAGACTTCACCTGGCCCCCTAGCGCCAGCACCTCTAGAAATTAGGCCCTAAGAAGAGAATGCACACGAGGCTTAAGCACTGTAAAGCCGAGCCAAAGGAAGGTGTCTGTCTACCTCCACTCCAGATTCACAGCCATGAACCCTGGAGTTAGGCACCACATCAGGTTAGTCCTTTTACAGGAAAAACAAGGAGGAGGGAAGATATAAATAATGAAATATTCATTAGAGCAGGGAGGTTAGAAGCTGTGTCTCCTATCTCCAAGGTAAGTGCCCTGATCCTTAGGATGGTAGGGCATCAGTCTAGCTCATGCTGGCTGGCCCAAAGGCTGTATATAGGCTACATCTACATTGTGTATTCTTGCGCAAGAAGATATGCAAATGAAGCGTGGTGATGAATATCGCCATGCCTCATTTGCATACCTAATAAGCTGCCATTTTGCACAAGGGGCTTTTGAGCAAGAAGGAGCAGTCTACACTGCTCCTTCTTGTGCACAAACCCCCTCCTGAGTAAGAGCCATTCTGCCGCTTATTTTCATTGCTGTACCTCATTTGCATATCTTCTTGTGCAAGAATGCACAATATAGACGTAGCCCATAAGTATTTATACAGCATCGAGCAATCTGAACAGGAGAAAATCTTGCCCCATGAAGCCCCATAGGTGAGAGCCCTTTCTTGAGAGATGGGAGACTCAAGTTCAAATCCCAGGCCTGCATCAAGTAGAATGGGAGATTTGAACCTAAGGCTTCTACTGCCTGGATGAGGGTTCTAACCAGTGGGCAAAAATGAATAAAGTTGTGATCACTTTGTGTAGGATTAGATGTGCTCTGAGCGTGTCTGCTGGATCAGGACAAAATAGGAAGTGAGGAACTGCTGGTTTTGAATCCCACTGAGGTTTAGTCATGAGTTAGGCACTCAGCTGCAGGGTGATATATGCCCAGCTTCTGAAATTTAGGCACTTTGGGGACTTTAGCAGTAGAAATGTAGACACTAGCTGACTTAGCTGGCAGCTGAACAGGGGTTTTGTGAATGCCAGTGGGATTTAAATGTCGGACATAGGTGCCCAAAGTGGCACTTGGGTGCCAAAGTCTCCCAAAGAAACCTTGCCCTAAATGTCTCACATACAATTAACAAGATAATAAAAAGTTTGCAGAATTATTACTCCCATTTAAATCAGGTGATCTATAGAAAAGCTGGCTGATTGTGAATGCATGAACATCTGTTCAGGCAAACATTGTTCTGAATTAAGATTTCTGTATGGAAAATATTGTTCATTCACTTAGTTTAATTGACTTTTCCTAGTGACAATAGCACGTCATAGTTTTACCTCTACAAAGTCAGGTTTAATTTCTACTGCATGGTGGCAGGACATTGTAGACTCAGTTAAACATTGGGAGCCCACTCTTATCTCTGTGAATCAATAGAGCCGGTTATTTCTTGCGTCCATCACCAGGCTAGCTGAGAGTACTGACTTTACCAAGTTTGTTCATGCAGTGCAGGAATAGGCCCTTTCCACTCATGTTCTGATAACACCATGGGAGCAGCCGCCTACAATCACACACCTTTATCCCTTCAGTCATGCCCTCTCAACTTTCCTTATTCTATGGCCAGGGAGGAAAACAAAAAGGGTTTTCCCTCCTTCCCTATCTCTGGCTGCTGCTGGTAATCTCCATTTAATACTGCCTGGATAAAACCATTCTCTCTTTCTTCCTGGAGAGCATCTGTTGCTGCAGCTGACAAAGCTGCACTGGGAGAAGAGACTCAGATCTAACCCCATTTCCTCCTCCCACTATGTAACAGGGCCCCTGCCACCACTTGGGAATGGAGGGGGGGACCCAGATCATATTGCGGGGGAGGAGGGGACACAAGATAACAAAGAGAGCACTAGGAGGGGGGAATGCAATGCTGAGGAATGCACAAAAATTATGAGTCTTGCACATACACACACACAGTCACAATCATGTGGTTAGTTTTAAAAGGGCAGGATTTTTTTTTAAATACTACATTTTGGGGTCTTTTGATTTGCTTCATACTTCTGAGCCTTTTTATGCTTCCCTCTGCAGCCGTAAGGGTTATAAACTTACCTTAAAAACAAAAGCTGAGATTCTTGCACATTCACATGAGGTTGGGGCTTGCAGTGCAAGACAAGTGATAAAACCATGAGAATTGGCCTCTTTCTTGGCTCTTCTTAACTTTCAGGTTAAAAAAAACAAATGACCTGGCTCCGTTATCCATTCCCAATGTATTTATTTATTTATTGGTGGTTGCATCTATGGCACAAGCCTACACAAATATAGAAAAACCTCATGTGTCCACTGTAAATCTGTCCAGATGGCAATCAATGGTATGTTTCAGTTTATGTAGGTGGAAATAATATTCCCTGAAGTTTGAAAAACACCAGTGAAGTAAGAATAAAACAAATGGAGTTTCATAAACTCCTCAGACAGAAGACTGTTGTCAATTTCAACTAGCCACTTAAAAGTGTGTTATATTTGTATTTATTAAATTCTCCTTCAGTCTTCCAAAGAAATATTACTCTGGCTACACACTACTAGCAATGTAATATGCATTTAGCATACTGAGGAATCACTTGTGTTCTTTTTGTACTTCACTGTCACTGTACTAAAGGGGCTGTCTGATCATTCCAGCAGCAATTGCCTACTTCTGGCTAGTTTGTTATGTAGCTGTGCCATGCACTTACAGCTACAAATGAAGCTTTTCCAGTTAGACTCAAGTAATATGCTCCTCACACCCAAGACAAATCAATTACATCTGTGGAGCTGGGATTTGTCACCGTGCTCTAAAGCAATTCCAAGCAGTTTCAGTTTTATTGTAACGCTTGCTGAGGAAATGTGAATTGTCTCAGGAGCGGGCTTGAAAGAGAGGTTTACCTTGCTGAGCGTACGCAGTGAAACACAATTATAGTCACCATAAAAGCTTAAACTCTCCTTTTCCTGTTTCCTTTTCAACCACAGCAGCCGCAAATGTCACAATGTTTCAGTCATAAAGATTCAGCTGGTGATTCTGCCCTGCTCTTCGCCCTGCTGCTCTAAGGGCCATCACTCAAGAGGACAAGCTTTCAGTCCTTCACCTACTGTACATTTCCACAGGGTAAGTTACTGACAGGGTAAACATCCTGTTATATAGATTGCTTTCATTTTGTCTTGTGTTCCCCACCTCTGTCATGGTACCACAGGGCCCTCCTTTGATATGTTTTGAAACAATTATGATTGCTACACACATAACATATCTGACACACAGCCATAAAACAAGGCAATGAAAAGTAAGCCACCTAAAAATGCACCTTCTCCACTCTAGTACTACACCCACTAAAATAGACTATCCACCACCCACCAGCCTCCCTAACAATGATCTCTATCTCAGGTAGCTATAGGACATCCCTGGCCACTACTTTTTTTGTGTACCTCACTGTCTTTAACGGAGTTATCGTCACAGCACCCCGGAAGGCAGGGAAGTGTCATTATCCCTATTTACAGATGAGGAACTGAGGCAGAAAGACACGAGGGCTGTTTATATACTGGCGCGATCTTGCGCCAGAGCTATGCAAATGAGGCTCAGCGTGGAATATCACCGAGCCTCATTTGCATAACTAACGAGCCGCCATTTTGTGGAAGAGGCTCTTGCGCAAGACGTCGCTGTCTACACTGCCCCTTCTTGTGCAAGAAAAACCCTCTTGCGCAATACCGTTCTTCCTGAAAAGTAATAGGTGTAACGGTATTGCGCAAGAAGGGGCAGTGTAGACGCTCCTTCTTGCACAAGAGCCTCTTCTGAAAAAAATGGCAGCTCATTAGATATGCAAATGAGGCTCGGCGATATTCCACACTTAGCCTCATTTGCATATTTCTGGCGCAAGATCGCGCCAGTGTAGACATAGCCTAAGGGTGTGTCTAGACTACAGGGTTTTGTCAACAAAAGTGGACTTTTGTCGACAAAACTATACCTGCATCTACACTGCCACCGAGTTCTGTCAACATAATGTCAACAGAACTCGGCAGTTTTGTCAACAGTGGTAAACCTCATTCTACGAGGAATAACGCCTTTTGTTGACAGAGTTCTGTTGACAGAAGGCGTTATTGCATCTACACTGTCCTTTGCGTCTACAATCTCATGTCGACAAAGCGGCTTGCTTTGTCGACAGAACTGGCTGTAGTCTAGACGCTCTTTGTCCACAGAAGCTTTGTCGACAGTATCTGTCAACAAAGCCTCTGTCGACAAAAGCCTGTAGTCTAGACATACCCTAAGTGAATTATCCAAGGGCATGCAGGAAATGGGCAGCAAATCCGGGAACTGAACCCAACTGTCTGAAGTCACACACTAACATTCTAACCACTAGTCGGGGTGGGCAATAATTTTCACGGGGGGGCCACTCCACAAATTCTGGAAAGCTGTCAGGGGCTGTGCATTTCTTGTTTATGAAATTATATCTAGGGTTGCCAGATGGTTTCCGAAAAAATAATGAAAAAAAAATGTGGCCCCTTTAAGAAACACTTTGCTTTTGAGGCATTTTGGCCCTAACAGGCTGCCAGCAGCTGCCCGCCAGTTTGCCTCCCTGCGCTGGGCTGGACAACTCCCCTGCAGAACCTGGTAAGCAGCCGGGATTTTTGCCTCCTGGCCGGGAAAAAATCAGAAAATAACGGACATTTTAGGTGTCTGGTATTTTCTGAATTTTTTTTACCAGACAGGAGACGAAAATACCAGACTGTCCAGTTCAATACCGAACACCTGGCAACCCTAATTGCATCACCATCTATTGCAGGGCTGGGCAAAATTCAGCCCGTGCGCTGCATCCAGCCTGCCTAACAATTTGATCCGGCCCATGGGCTGCAACTGGCCACTTATTATTAATGTCCTGTAGCTGGTGCCACAGAATTTCCAAGAGGTGGCTTAGACAGCAGGACTTAAGGACTTGTGGCTCCTGGCCCCGCCACCATTGCATTGTTTGGTTCCTGCCCAGGGTTGCTGCAGCTATCTAAAAGGCTCAAAGCTCTGGCCGCTGCCTGGGTAGCAATGTGACTAAGAGCCCTGAGCTCTTTAAATAGGCTCCTCCAGGAAATTTTCCATCCTGGAAATTCTGTGGCACTAGCAGCAGGACATAAATAATGGGTGGCCAGATGCAGTCAGCGGGCTGGATCAAATTGCTAGGCAGGCTGGATCCGGCCTACAGGCCATATCTTGCCCAACCCTGCAATGGACCAGACCATCCTTCTTCCTTCAATAGAGCCCTCAGACTCCCTTTTAATAAGTTGCTTAACACTTTGCGAAACATTCATACCCAGAGGTATTGGGAAGGGTTGGTTTGGTAAAGGAGAAGCACCAAAGGACAAGGTCGCGTGGTAAAGAAGGTGCTGGAAGGCTTGTGTGCTTTCAGGCAGACAAAGGTTCTGGCATATCTTTTTGGTGACTGGACTCCATTTCCTTATTTTTGTGTCAAGTGTGTGTTGGGAATAAACCAGCCTTTACCTGTTTCACATCTGCATTCTTTGTCTATGAATTTATCCCACAATTCATCCATAGCCAGGCATTCTGTACCCGGGGGAGCTGGTTTTGAACAGTATTTTGAATTTATAAGTTAATGGTGGTTCTGCAGTTTCTAGTGCAAACACAAAAACCTGTTCATTTCCCCAGCACTGCAAGGAAGCAGAGCCACCTCTCTCTGACATCCAGAAGAGAGTAGGTATTGGAGAGATCACCCTTGCTTTGTCTATGACACGTCTCATGAGAAAAAAAAATTCTGGAGAGGTCTAGTTTTACTCTGTTAGCCTTCTGAGCCACTCGGTGTTTGACTTGGGGCAATATCTGTCTGACAGCACTAATCACAGACAGTAGCACCTTACTCTTCAAGGTGTCTCAGACTTTGGGGACCCCCTTGCAGAATAAGAGAGTATCCATTTATGCACATAATTAACTGTGAACTCCTGCTTCAGTTCCATTGACTTAGACATGTGCTTACATCCCACAGTGCTTTGATGAATATGAATGTTGGGAGGGGTCAGCTTAGCTTGGCTGGTCAGGTGGCTGCGGTCTCATTTTTTTCTCAGCTCTCCAGAGAATGCACCTAGACTCACATGGTTAAAATAAATTCTCTTCATGAGATCTGGTTTATTAACAAAAAAGTGCAGTTTAGCTCAGCACAAATCTTCCTACACACTTTTTAGTTCCTTCCCAATCCCAAGTCCCACGCCCTGGCCTCTTCTGAAGGTGTCACCTACTAAAACAGCAGCCACCTGCTCTGTGCAGGGTATTTTCCACCTGGCTACTACAAACGGTCCCATTCGAGGTCCTTCTCCTGAACCTGGCTCTCCCATCTCCCAACCAGCTGCCCTCAGGTTGCTGTCATGTGACACTTGGTCATCTGACTTAAGTCCTGGCCAGAACTTTGCAAAGGTGCAGTGACACCCCTCCCTCCCCCCAAAGACCTGCTCTTTGGCATGGTTGGACTGAAGGGTTTTGCTAAATTATGGCAAGAGGCCTTCATAATTTCTTTCACTTTTCCTGTGGAATGAAATTTTACAGGGCTGTTCTGTATAGACATTGTTAACTTTTTTTTTCACAAAGTGGTATTTTAAAGAATTATGCATAAGGAATGGTCTTTTCAAATCTGTGTCTCAAACATTATTCATTACATAGGAAATTGAGGGGGATGGGACAGAAAAGATGTATGTGTTTATATAAACTAGTAAATAGCTCTTTGTGTACAGTACATTTCCATTAAAGAGTACTGCAATGGAGAAACAGTTATTTAAATGAAACAGTAAATAGTTTTGTGAATAATATACATTTCCATTAAAGATTTCTGCATCACAGAAGCAGGGGTTTTTTTAAACTCAAAGAGTAAACATGTTTTTGTGTACATAGTGCATTTGCATTAAGGATTCCTGGAAGGTACAGATTTTTTGAAGACTGTAGTGATATTTTTTCGTGCATGAAAGCTGCAACAACATTGATGAATTTTATCTAAAGCATAGTTTATTTATGACTGGCCATATTTGCTACAGCTTTGGTAAAGCTGAATTCTATGGTGTGATTTACTGAGTTTTTTCAGGGTGTGAGATACCAGGCCAAATTATCTAATGGTGTAAACAAGCTAAATACACTGAAGTTAATATATTCACACCAAACTGATATAAATTTGGTTAAGATCTATGAAACCTGGTGTCCTGTTACTGTCAGCTGTTTGAATTACTGATCTAAATTCTGCTCCAGGTTATGTTGATGTAATCCCAGAACCATTGCACTGATGTCACTGCTCTCAATCTACGCTGGTGCTTGTGAGAATATGGCCCATTGTATCCTGCAGTGCAGCATTTCCAAGAGATTTGAGACCATTTTTAAAATAGGAGCTGGTCTGTTGGTCTTCCACCAAAGAGGGAGTTGCTGTGTTGCTGTCTATAGCTGGTGGTTTCTTTAATTTAGAGACCGTGCTTTTAGAACACTGCAGTTTTCAGATGTGGTAGCAGAGGTGAGCTCTTATGGAGCCCCATTGACTTCAGCTGGGCTTCACATGGGCACAGGAATGCTTTTGGGCCAAATTCATTACAGGATCAAGGCCTTTGCTTAAAATATATGAAACCTCATTTCCTGTCAGCCTTGTTTTACCCCTCTTCTCCTTTGTACTTGACACATCTTGCCTCTATCTGATGTCTGATCCAAAGGCCTTTCCAGTGGTTTGAATGAGTTTGGGATCTAGCTGTAAGGTCCCTGATCTTGCAACCACTTATACACATGATTAGCTTTCCTGCCTGATGTGTATTGGGACCTTCAGATGCCATTATAATATCCTATGGGATATTATAGCATATAATGGCTATTATTGCTTTGTATGAGAAATAGTGTTTGTGAAATGTCCATAAGATTGTACAGTTGCTGTTATACTTGGTTTACTTCATTTTTCTTATACTTTGTGCAGCTGATGCAGACTCTCTTCTGCTTATACAAACTGTATTTGTTTAACTAACTGACAGTGGTGTCTAGAGCAAAAGATGGCTGCCCCGTGTGATTTTGCAACCTTAAATATATTTGCTGTCTTCAAAGTCTATGCAGCTGGACTCATGATGCTGCAGCATCTCGTTTTATGAGGTCAAGGTAGATTTTCAGAACTCCCTAAAACAGTTCTAAATAGATTTTTCTGCCAAAAAAATGTAGCTTATGCCGACCATGTGATTGTGTGGTATAAAGGCTGGACTGTTACTCATTTGGTATGTGCTGCATAACTGACATGGCTCCATTACTCCTTCCCTATTCTATTTCTATAGATATATCAATGAATATTTAAGGCCTATTTGTTATTTGTATTGTAGTGGCATCTGGGAGCCCAGTCCTGGAACAGAAACCTCTTGTGCTAGGTGTTGTACAGATAGATGGTCACTGTCCAAGAGAGCTTACAATCAAAGCCGCTAACTTGTAGAGTCTCCCTATAGGATAATGTGCACAAAGTGTCACCACCGATCTGGGTGTGTAGAATGACAGGTACATGAGTACAGAATTTCAGCACATTTTGTAATTCCTTTCTTATTGGATGCATTAATTGAAGCCCTGCTAACCCTTGTAGCATGGCTTGTCTGTTGAGAAGAAAAGTGCTCTGGTTTGCTCAGTGTCACTTCTTCACATTAAATGAATAATTGAACATAGCACAGTGGTGACTGACTAATGCATTTGCATGCAGCACTCTAACAATGGTCTGGTGATAGAAGGCACAGTGTGGGAACAAGAGCAAATGGAGAAAAAATAGGCGCGTAGGTGTCAGATGCGTGGTGATAGTTCCATTACTATGCTGTCTTGCCTGGCTTCCTTTACAGAGACTGAGGAATTTCACTTCATATGTTCTTGACTTGACTCAGTCACAGGTTGTAACTTCATATTACAATGGAACAAAATTCCCACCAATTGAGTTTGTAATGATGATGGAAGGGGAAACACAGTAGGGAGACTGTTAGATTGAAATGAACAAAAATGATCTAAATACTCCCTTTCAAAAGCCACAATTCTAGAATTTCAAAAAATATATACTGAAAATGAAGGCTATGTCTACACTATAGCATAAGCCCAGAAGCCTAAACCTCCTTCTGTAAACCCACAAATTGCACTAACCCGGGGCTCAGACCCAAGACCCAAGGACCCCAGGGAGTGGAGGGTCTGAGTCAAGCTGGGCCCCAGAGCTCAGGGCCAATTGTTTGCAATGTAGATGCAGCCCCACCAGACCCATACTATGAAAGGCCACCAAAGTATCCCACAATCCCACTGGCTGAATTTCTTTGTCCCCCGGACAGTCAAACTTGGTGGAAATCAAGACTTCTGAGTCTGCAGCATGAATTAAGGCCTAGAGCAGCTATATTTTGGAAGCGTGCTAGGAAATCTGGGATACGAGTGGTTTGGACTCAGTCCCACACAATGCACTGTAAAGATTGAAACCCCACATTGGGTCCCAGGATTCAGCACTTCCTAATCTAGGTTACAAATGAGTGCATATGCTAAAGTCTTAGGTTAACAAACCCTGGATCTGCTGACGCCAGTTTTACTAATGCAAGAATTACATTGCAGGGTAGACATGAAAAGATTAAACCGAAAATAAAGGGGAAATATGAACACAGCACAGAAAAGTTTCTGAGGGCCAAATTTGTCTCATTTGATTCACAGTAAAAGTACCCTTGGCAACACTCATATCTCAGTTATGCAGGTGTAAATCCAGAGCAATGCTACTGAAATCTCCACAATTATTTTAGTATTTGCAGTCATGTAAATATTAGATGAATTATTTATTAAGCATATTCAATGTGTCTAGCAGACTACCAAAGACAATTCAAAAGATACACATGAAGAAGACAAGGAGAAGTAGGATGCTCAGAGGAGGAAATATTGGCTCAGTAGTTTTTTTACTTGTTATAATTAATTGCCTTTTGTAGCACTGTGGAAGAAGTCAGATTTTGGGAGGGGATAGGCTAGTAGGACTAGTTGGATGAATAATGCAATCTGGATTTAGCATATGAGAATGGTCATAGTGGGTCAGGCTAATGGTCCATCTAGCCCAGTATCCTGTCTCTGATAATGCCAGATGCTTCACAGGGAAAGAATAGAACAGGGAAATTTCAAACTGGCCCAGCTTCAAGCAGTTGGCGATTTAGACACACCCGGAGCATGGGATTGTGTCCCTATGGGGCTATCCTCCATGAACTTGCCTAATTCGTTTGGCTTTCACAACATCCCAGGGTAAAGAGTTCTGTGGATTGACTGCATTGTATGAAGAACTCTTGTTTGTTTTTAAACCTGCTGTCATTTCATTGAATGCCCCCCATTTTCCTGTTATGTGAAGGTAAGTAATACTTTCCTATTCACTCTTTCTATCCATTCATGGTTTTATAGACCTTCATCATTACCCAACCCCCTGGTCATCTCTTTTCTGAGCTGAAGGAGTCCACGTCTTTTTAATCTCTTCTCATATGGAAGTTGTTTCATACTCCGAATCATTTTCATCATCCTTCACATCACCTTTTCTGATATTTCTGGGAGTGGGAAGCTGGCCCCTCCCCTATCTTGCCCAGGGGGCAAGCAATTCTGCCCCCTCCCCTGCACCTCACTTTTCCATTGGGCACTACCAGGGCTGTTATGGCCTCCAAAATGTGGAATGCCTGAAACAATAGAGAAACCTTTTGTAGCAAAGCCACGGGCTGTCTTCTCTGCCCCATCCCAAGTAGTTTGGCAACTTTTAGAAAAAAACCCACCAGCTTTGAATTTTTAACCGACCATTTTCACTGTGCTTTTTGATGTGATTAACCTGGCTGCGTTCAGGGAGCTTTTGTACTCCTACAGTAGAGTGAAGTTCAATTTGGAGAAGTAACATTTTATGTCCTTTGACATTTTTGTGTGCTCCTCCACTGAGCTGTTTGAGACAATGACCTTCCCAGTCTTGTCTTGCTCCAGCCCCTTCAACCTCCAAAGCTTGCCCACGCTGCAGCCGAAGCCTGGGCCTATGTACCTTCAGAGACCATACCATGATGAACATCTGGTTGGAGTTGTGGGCAAAGCCAACCAACAGGTCCAGTACCAAAGACAGAGCTGTAGGGTGAGAAGCAAGAGGGGAAATGTGCAGGCTGGCTCTCTCAAGCTGTGCAAGATTTCAGCATGAGAACAGGCACTTTCTAAGGAGCTGCATCTAAGGGAGGAGGACAGAGCTCAGCAAAAATACTGTTTGAGCATCTTATATAACTAATGGTGATAAGAGAGCCAGCTCCTGCAACATCACCCACATCACAGTGGCTCCTCTAGTGAGGTTGCAGTCCAGAAACACCTTGGAAAACTCCCTGCCTGGGTGGCTCATGCAATTGGATAAGGCAATTGTGCTCCATGCAACCCTTCTACTGACCCCCTCCATTGTAGATGTTTCTACAAGTGTACTGCATTTGGGGAAAGAAGGGAAAGGAGAACAGGACTGAGGGGGCACGCCATGGGAGGGGGTTCTGTCATGTATATGGTTCCACTGTTTGCAATTCTTCAGGTACTTTGGTTTTGTTGTTGTTGCAGTTCTATTGTTCATAGAATCATAGAGCTGGAAGAGACCTCAGGAGGTCATCAAGTCCAGCCTCCTGCCCAAGGTAGGACCAATCCCAACTAAATCAACCAGCCAGGGCTTTGTCAAGCCGAAACTTAAAAACCTATAGGGATGGAGATTCCACCACCTCCCTAGGTAACCCATTCCAGTGCTTCATCACCCTCCTAGTGAAATAGTTTTTCCTAATATCCAACCTAGACCTCTCCCACTGTAACTTGAGACCATTGCTCCTTGTTCTGCCGTCCGTCACTACTTTGAACAGCCTTTCTCCATCCTCTTTGGAACCTCCCTTCAGGAAGTTGAAGGCTGCTATCAAATCCCCTTTCACTCTTCTCTTCTGCAGACTAAACAAACCCAAATCCCTCAGTCTCTCCTCATGCGTCATGCATTCCAGCCCCCTAATCATTTTGGTCACCTTCCGCTGGACCCTCTCCAATGCATCCACATCCTTTCTATTTGTGGCCCAAAACTGGACACAATACTCCAGAGTAGGTTAGATAAATGTCTATCAGGGATGGTCTAGACAGTACTTGGTCCTGCCATGAGGGCAGGGGACTGGACTCGATTACCTCTCGAGGTCCCTTCCAGTCCTAGTATTTTATGATTCTATGATATGATTCTATGTGGCCTCACCAGAGCCAAATAATCACTTCTCGGGATCTGCTGGCAATGCTCCTCCTAATGCAACCTAATATGCCATTCGCCTTCTTGGCTAGAAGGGCACACTGTTGACTCATATCCAGCTTCTCATCCACTGTAATCCCCAGGTCCTTTTCTGCAGAACTGCTACTTAGCCATTTGGTCCCCAGCCTGTAACAATGCTTAGGATTCTTCTGTCCCAAGTGCAGGACTCTACACTTGTCTTTGTTGAACCTCATCAGATTTCTTTTGTCCCAATCCTCTAATCTGTCCAGGTCACTCTGGACCCTATCCCTGCCCTACAGCGTATCTACCTCTCCCCCTAGCTTGGTGTCATCTGCAAACTTGCTGTGGGTGCAATCCATCCCTTCATCCAGATCATTAATAAAGATGTTGAACAAAACTGGTCCTAGAACAGATCCTTGGGGCACTCCACTAGAAACCGACCGTCAACTTGACATCAAGCCGTTGATCACTACCCTTTGGGCCCGACAGTCTAGCCAGCTTTCTATCTACCTTACAGTCCATTATCCAATCCATATTCCCTTAACTTGCTGGCAAGAATATTGTGGGAGATGGTATCAAAAGCTCTGCTAAAGTCAAGGTATATCACACCCACTGACTTTCCCATATCCACAGAGCAGGTTACCTCATCATAGAAGCTAATCAGATTGGTCAGGCACGACTTGCCCTTCATTAATCCATGTTGACTATTCCTGATCACTTTCCTCTCTTGCAAGTGCTTCAAAATGGATTCCTTGAGGATCCCCTCCATGATTTTTCCAGGGACTGAGGTAAGGCTGACTGGTCTGTAGTTCCCTGGATTGTTCTTCTTCCCTTTTTTAAAGATGGGCATTACATTTGCCTTTTTCCAGTCATCTGGGATCTTTCCCGATCTCCACGAGTTTTCAAAGATAATGGCCAAAGGCTCCTCAATGACATTTGCCAACTCCCTCAGTACCCACAGATGCATTAAATCCGGGCCCATGGATTTGTATATGTTTAACTTTTCTAAATAGTTCCTAACTTGTTCTTTCCCCACCAAGGGTTGCCCACCTCCTTCCCTCCATTCCTGGTGTGTTGCTGGGGTAATGGCAGGCAAAGGTTTAGTGTTTATAAATAAAGCATTTTTTAATTAAGAATGATCACTGCTAGCACTGCATCACATCATCCAATCTGTATTTATAACAACAAAGGTAAACACGTGATCATGGACCATTATGTAACCTCAGTTCTGATGTTTATTGGTTGTGTGGATGGAACTAGCAAAGTTAAACCGAACTAAGCTGTTAATTCGAACTACCTTCCCTTGGTTCGAACTAAGGAAGTTTGCCAGTTAGAGGCTTCCCGCCTTTTTAGAGTTGCACACGGTACTAGTGCTTTGCACCCCATCCCATTCCTTTGCACCCGGCTCAAAATAGCTGCACACGGCTTAAATTGTTATGCACACCACCCGCATATGAGTGCACTCAGCACCATTAGAGTTTTCCTGCCTAAAGGTGCATAAATACCCCAGTTAACATTAGTTCGGGTTCCCAGTTCTGTTTGGGTTCCGGAGTGTGTGTGGGTTCTGTGGAATGTCTCTCTCTCTGCTTAGTATGAATGGTAGAGTGAGTGAGGGAGTGTAAGGATGTGAGTATAGACAGTGTAGTTTGCATGTGAGTGGAGGGATATATTTTTGGGTTTTGTATTCCTGTGGAGTATTCCTGGGGGAAAACCTTTTTGGATCCCATTGGATTATCCTCGGAGAGCGGAAGGCCTTCGAATAATAGTCCACTGTCCGTCTACCACCTGCCCGGAGGACCAGATCCTGAAGTGACATCGAGGGTCTCCTCACTGTTCCTCTGTCACGGCTTCCAATTAGCCAAGACATAGAGGTCGTGAGCTCCTAGCTGATCTGTGCCACATGAATGTAATGTATAGACCTATTGTTTAGGGGTCTTTACTATCTGCTTTGTCTTCAGGGATAGGGAGGTTTATAGTGTTTTGTCATATGCTGTTCTGTTCTGTATTCTAAATTTACAATATATGGTTTGGCCCCAAACTGAGACTCGGAGTGTTATTTGGTAAACCACGCACCAGTGATAGATACGGCCACGAGTATTCGGCCTCAGGCAATCTCTTCTTCTGCGACCTGGGATATTTGTCATCATCACCATAAGTCAGGGCGTGTCCATCTAATTAGGTTTTGAAAATTATTCGTTACTGTGTCCCAGCGTAACAATTAGGCATTGATATGCAAACACTATCCATCCATACAGGTCCCTACATCAATCTACACTTCAATCGCTTCCTTACCTCAACCCACACTGTGAGCCAGCCCTTGCGCCATTTGGTAAGGGGTGGTGTCATTCATGAGAATGTCGCATGGCAATCACCCCTCCATGCATCCCCAAGCATGAAAACCACAATCAATGTGCCTTATCCCTGCCCTTCCACTCTCCCCCACCATGCATATTCATAATGATTCTGTCCTCCCTCTTCCATTGGACTACGCAAGAACATGATGTGACAGCCCAAAGCAGCCCTGACATCGATTACCTGGGTGCCTTCCTCCCCAGCAGTGGTAGCTGCACTTGCTGGCAGAGGGCACCGATTCAGTGGTGCCTCACTGCCATGGGCTGATTCAAAGGGAAATGGCTCACCACGGGCTTCGCAAAGATTGTGATGAGGACAGCAGTGCAGGCAGCGCTGATGCACCTGGCATTCAAATGGGTCAATAAGCATCTCCAGTAAGTTTTCTCTTGCTGAAAGCACATTCAGCAACCATTCTATGCCTGTGGAGAGCAGAGGTGGCAACAGATTTGTGGGTCCCTGGGCAAGGGGGTGGGGGAAGCAGGTTTCACGCTCCTGGAAAGGGTAGAGTCTCAGTGGAAGGATGGAGTTGGGGTACGCAGCCCTCAGTGCTCCTTGGAGCATGCCAGGCGCCCCCCAGACCATGCCAGGTCATCATTGCATATTTCTAAACCTCTAGAGGTGGTGTATAGCAGTTTGACTAGATGATCATAATGGTCTCTTCTGGCCTTTGAATCTATGAAAATATACCCCAGCTGTAGAGATTTAGACATATGCTATTATCTCTGCACAATATGTGTTGGGCCAAAATTTAAAGTTATTTTCATGCCGTAGGATTTTCAAAAGAAGCACCTAAAGACCTAATCTCTTTGAAATCAATGGGGGCTACGCTTCTAATGGAATTCCCAGAATTCATACATAGAGCAGCACCAAACTTGTTAGCCAAGTTCAACCATTGTTAAATGAAATATGGGAACAGCTGCTAGCCTATTGACAAATAATTTAAGGATCCCAGAGCAATAGACCCGTCTTGAGAGTTAGATGTTTTATGTGTTACTTCATAAGCTACAACATTAAACATCTCAAAGTGTCGCACATGGGATAGGCTGAAGTTCTGTGGGCTGAAGTACATTCCCACTGTGTGGAAGTGCTTTTGAGAGAGAGAGAACAAATTTGTTCATCTGAGTCTGCATGTGGGTGTGGCTGAAATATGGCTTGGCTGAAAATAACAGAAGTCTTGCATGCAGAAGGGCGGTGGATCTCAGTCTTTGCCCTGCCAAGTTATACTAGAACAAAGTCTCAAGAGTCTCCTCCCATCTAAACATTGAGAAAGGGAGGCTGGTCAGCACCTCTTGGATTTCAGGCCTTAGGTAACTCCAGCTAGGCCAGAACACCATAACTAATCCTGTCAGCAACAGGGGTAAACCTGAACCCACCGCATACACATCATCCTTGTCACTGTTAAGTGCCACTGCACATGGATTACCCCTTGTGACTGGGCGTGCCCCCAGTCTGTTTATTAACCCCTTGTTAACACAGTTTCTAAAGCCCTCCACCTCACCCACAGTCTGCATGCCTCAAGTCTTTTAGCCAGTCTTTGGTTTAATTAATGACAGTCGGGTTCTGCCTTCCGGCCAGTGGTGCCAATTTGTCGCCCGGTCCCTAAATGATCCTCCTTGGATATGGCGGGGAGAGGGGGGCCTGGGCCCACCCTCACTCATGGGCCCCAGCCCAGGGCCCTAAGGACAAGGACTTGACTGCAGTCCTGTCCAACTGACAGGGCTGTCTGCCGCAACACGCCAGCCCACGCCCTTTGCCCTGCCCTGGGCTGGGCTACTTCCTCTCCCCCTTCCGCCTACTTGCTGGTGTAGTGTTCCCAGTTCCTCCCCAACCGGGGGCCGTCCATAGTACCCCACGTGGGGCCTTTTCTTTCCCGCTCCCTCCTCAGCATCCTTTACCGTCCGCCTTGTTCTCCTCTCATCTCCTCCCCCCCTCGGCGTTCCTGTCCCGCATTTAAATCCTCCCGCCGTCGCCCGGCGTCTGTGTGTGCTGCCCCTTTCCCCTGGCGTGCTGACGTCAGTGGCATCCGCTCACGCTGTCCCTCCACTTCCGCCTCACCCCCACTTACCGCGGCCCTCCTGGGGAGGCTTGCCGCTGTATGCCTGCTCAGCGGCTGCCGAACAGCCGGCACACCGCCGATATCCCGCCCCTCTCACTGCCAGCCATGCGGCAACCGGGGGCTCTATAGTGCGGGGCGGCACTGCCCTGTCACACCCCTCTGTGAAGGAATTGGTGGCACCTTGCTTATAAGCTTTAGCCCCATAGTTAGGCTATTCAGCTGGAAAGTTGGAGACCCCAGTCCAATTCTTCCCTCCTTCCCCTCTCCCACCCAATCCCATCTGGTGTGGAGTAGGGATTCTCACCTAGAACTCCTACACTGCAGGAGACTGGCCTAGCCACCAGATGGGACATTCCAATATGGGTCTCTCTCAGGCTATGTCTACACTACGGGGTTTTTCTGGGATACTGGACACAGGAAAAACTCTGCTGCGTCCAGGAAAGGCATCTGCTCTTCCACAAAAAAAAGCGGAAGAGCAGACACTTTCTTTTGGAAGCCCTGTCTTCCTCCTTCCATGAGGAAGAAGGGCTCTTCTGAAAGAGGAGGCTTTTCTGAAATTTGGCCAAGTGTAGACGGGCCAAATTTCAGAAAAGCCTCTTCCGAAAAAACTATCGGAAAAAAGTACACAAATTGCAGAGTGCAATTTGCGTACCTTTTTCCAATAGATCAGTGCAGTCTAGACATAGCCTCTATCTCACCTTTTGATGTTGTTCCACTGTGTATCAATAATTCGATCGAGAGAGAGAAAAACAAAAACAAAAAACACAAACGTGGACATGGCAGATGTTAGTCACATTGCTTAAAGCACTTCTGGAAGGTGCTCAGATACTCCAGTGAGCAGAGGGTACAAGAACCATTTTAGAGTAGAAAAGATCTTTTTTTTTTTTTTAGTTCTCCTTTGCTAGTCAAGTTCATAACAACTTCTAATGCCTAATTCCTGCTCATCTAGAAATCCTATTGGAACTGAGCTTCGTGCAGTATCTCAGGTCATGTTTTTCAGCCAAAATCTTGAAAGGCAGATGTTTGGGTAAATAATGATAGGAGGAAAACTGATAATAAGCCTTTTTCTAGCTCCTAGTTTTCAGTGAATCAGGATTTCTTGTTTCTTTTTACAACCTAGGACAATATCCTTAGGAGACACATTTCTCAGCATTTGATTAATAATGTGGATTGGAACTGAAAGCTCATACCGCTAATTTCACAATAATTTCATACAGAAAGAAACTGTGGGGAGCTATGAATTTACTTTCTAAAAGCTGCTTTTACATAAATACAATCCATTCCAAATTGATTATATCATAACAGTGGTATAATTTTGTGAATGATTTAAAATGATCACTTATCTACTATAAAGAAGTCTGGGAGTTTTAATGAGTAGCTCCTGTAAAATAGTTGATGATTCCCTTCCTTGTATATTTGTGAAGAAAGCATTGTTGCAATGTCTCCTGGTTGTACTCTCAAAATCAGATCAATGCCATATATTTTTAGCTGTTGTCTTCCCTTGAATTCAAAGATGTTGTTCTTTCTAGCTAAATCAATAAATAAGACATGTTCTACTGATCTCTAAGTAATTTTTCATTAAAGAAAAACAGGAGGAGAAATGCACAAATATTTGTCTTCAGCCTTTAGCAACACTGCAAAGACAAGTTAAGCAGAGCGATCTTCACTATAGACAAGGCCTTACATCTCTAACACGGCTCCCTCCAGCCCTAGACTAATCAGACTGAGGAGGAGTCCTTGGGAAACAACAGCTAAGCCATAAAACACAATGAAGGAAACCACAGAGAGATGGTACCAGAGAAGAATAGAAAGAGTGTCAGTGATGACGAACAAAGAAGGGGAATTTAAGGGAGATCGAAAGGTATTAAGATGAGAGAGGAACAGAAAAGTTAATGAGAGCTGAAATTCACAGTGAAAAAGATGGGGGGGGGTGTGGAAAAGGAACTATTCAGACAGCATCAGGAAAAAAAGTCAACCAAACAAAGAGAAAGGAACAATAACATAGAATACTAAATAAATGTTGTACCAAAGAACAACAAAAAAAAAAAAAGCACAACATACAATATCCCTGTGAAAGGGTTTTCTGTGGCCAGGCAGCCTAGGGGCTAGATCACTGAGTCTTTGCATCTGTAAGGCCAGAGGGAGTGGTAGGGAGACCCAGACTGTCCCTCTCTATAGGATTCCAGACAAGGGTGCTGTATAGGTCAACCCCTAAACAGGAGGGGTTTCCTTCCTAGTTAAGACCAGTTTCCCTGGAGAGCCATGTGGCTCTTAGGGCTGCCTGGGGAGGCACAGTTGCCATGTGGCACACTCCAGACAGTGTTGAGGGGCACCACAATTTGGGTGGTGCTAAGGTGAGGGGCACCACAATTTGGGTGGTGCTAAGGGCTGGCTGCCTTTGGCCCCATCCTTTCTGCCTGAGGCCCCACCCCTTTCAGGCGCATGGAGCCGCCCCCACCCACACCTTTCCCAGGGGCCCAGTGTGGCTGTCAGCTCCTCTGCTTGTTGCCATAAGTGCTGGGGATTACTTGCAGCCTCCCCTTGGCAGGGGAGCCCTAACTTCTCTCAAGTGGCTGTGCTGGCTGCTTTGGGCAGGCAGAGAGAGAGCTCTTTCCTCCCAACAGGCAGCTCCCAAATAAGCCACACACCCTGCTTTTCTCCACCCCCTGCCAGCCTGGCATTGGCCACAGGTATAGTGGGCCGGGGCTAGCTGAGCCCCAAGGTTTTGGGTTTTTTTTAACCCCCAGTGTGCTGGATTGTTTGGTCTCTGCTCCCTCACAATCGCATATCAAGAGACGTGATTCTGTAGTGATATCGGTTCTTGGGTTTACCTGTCTGTAAATTGGAGGTGGATGTGATTCTCTGCATATGGGGAAATCAAAAAAATCCACTAGGTTTTGTAGGCTCCCTGTGTGTGTGCCTCTGACAGAGAAGTAGCTCGTTTGAGGACCAAAGGTGTGGTAATTCAAGCTCTATTAATCAGTTGTGATTGGGAACATAAAACACATGCTGGTTTTTCTGATCCTGATCAAAAGAGCATATACTCACTTTTTGTGTGAATACTTGCCTATGGGACTCTGTTTCACTGTTACAAAGATTTACAGAGTACACATTTTGTTCACTTGAATATTGAGAAAGCATACACAAAAGAGGTGGAAATGTAGCCGAAATAAATTCATTTCAAAATGTCTATTATCAGAATTTCGTTTGCATTATTTTACCAACTCTGTCCTATACATATAAGAGATGCTAAAATTCAGAAACAGATAGTGAAATAACATGTTGGTGCTGATTTTGCTGGAAAAAAAGTCAATGGAGTGCAATTTTCATCTCTTGGTTTTAAGAGCCACTCTGCCATCTTCTGTTTGATTCCTTTTCTTCTTGTGCTTGGTCATGTTTTTTCTTATTACTTTTCTTCACTGCATATGAACAAGTTTTCTTCCTTGCCTATTATGGCAATGTCTGCCAAGATAATTTGTGTTTAAGTCTGTTATATTTTCTGCCATAGAAAATCTCCAGTTCTGATACTAACGTTAAGAACATGTCAGAATTCAAGAAAGTCAAGTGAATTAAACATATAATAAATCTTTCTATTTTGCTTGTGTGTTTCAAGCCATCTATTTGCATTGGCACATAACTCTCAACCTGCCAAACCCTGGGGACATAAAAATGTATTAATGCAAAAAACTTGAAATGGTGTAGGATTCATTCTTTCATGTTAATTATTCTTTTTATACCCTCACTTTCATGATTCTTTTATTTTCCCCATGCAGGTAAGTTTCAATGGTAAAAGAGGAAGACACCAAATGTGTAGGACGTAGGTAGCCTTGGGATTAAGGGACTGGCATTCTCCAAAAAGAGAGGTGCTTTTGAATTATGCTTTGATAGTTTCTATTTTGGAAGCCCTACATTTAATGCATCTTACTATGCTCCCAGTAACAGCTAAACTGTATATAGTTCAGTTCTGAAACCAATACAGTCACTCCATAGTAGGAACTCTATTGATGTAGATAAGATTGACAGTTAAAGGTTAAAGAATATTTAGATAAGTTGAATTCAAATTGGCAGGGCCTAATGAAATTCATCCTAGGATACTTCAGGAATTAGATGGAGCAATCTTGGAACCACTAACAATTATCTTCCAGAACATATGGGGGGCAGGAGAGGTCCCAGAGGACTGGAGAAGGGCAAACATAGTACCTGTCTTTGACATGAGGAACATAGAGGATCTGGAGAACTACTGTCCAATCAGTCTAACTCCAGTTCCTGGAAAGATACTGGAACAAATTATTAAACAGTTTATATAAGTACCTAGAGAATGATAGAATTATATTGAATACACAACTTTTCAAAAATATATTATACCAAACCAATCAAATTTCCTTTCATTGACAGGATTACTGGCCTAATGGATAGGAGGGAAAGAAGTAAATGGTATATCTTAGTTTTTGTAAGGCTTTTGACATGGTCCCACCTAATGTTCTCATATGAAAAATGGGGAAACATATCTAGATGAAATTACTTTAAGGTAGGTTCATAACTGGTTGAAAGACTTATCTTTACTTTCATAACTGGTCAGAGAGCACTTATCAATAGTCCCCTGTGAAACTGGGAGGGCGTATCCAATGGAGCCCAACAGAGGTTAGTTCTGGGTCCAGTACTATTCAATATTTTCATTAATGACCTGGACAGTGGAGGGAAGAGTGTGCTTTTAAAATATGCAGATGACACCAAGCTTGGAAGGGATGTAAGCACATTGGAGACTAGAATTAGAATTCAAAATGACCTTGACGAATTGGAGAATTGGTCTGAAATCAAAAAGATGAAATTCAATAAAGATAAGTGCAAAGTACTTCTCTTAGAAAGGAAAACACAAATGCACATCTACCAAATGAGAAATAAATAGGTAGGTAGTAGTAGTGCTAAAAAGGATCTTGGGGTTATAATAGATCACAAATTAAATATTGGGGTGCAGTTGTGAAAAAAAAGTGTGATGTTGTTCTAGGGTGTATTAACAAGCATGTCATATGTAGAAAATCCTATGCATGTGAAGTAGTTGTCATACTTTACTCAGCACTGGTGAGGCCTCAGCTAGAGTACTGTGTCCAATTCTGAGTGCCACACTTTAAGAAAAATATGGACAAATTGGAAAGAGTCCAGAGGAGAGCAACAACAATAACAGGATTAGTAAACCTGGCCTACAAGGAAAAGTGTAAAAAACTGGCTATGTTTACTCTTGTGAAAAGAAGACTGGTGGAGGCGCGATGACAATCTTTGAATACATTAAGGGCTATTATAAAGAGGTGGGTAATCAATTGTTCTCCTTGTGCCCTGACAATATCACAAGAAGGAATCAGCTTAGTTTGCAGCAAGGGAGATATTTGGAAAATTTTTCCAACTATAAAGATAGTTAAGCTCTGGAATAGACTTCCAAGGGTGCCTGTGGAATCTCCATCACTGGAGGTTTTTAAGAACAGGTTAGACAAACCTGTTAGGAATAATCTAGGTTTACTTAACTCAGTTTCAGCACAGGGAGCTGTACCTGATTATCTTCTGAGGTATCTCCCAGTCCTGCATTTCTATTATTCTAAGATTTCTATGCATGGAGCAGCTATATCATGAAGCTGTAGCTACTGCATGAAGCTTGATGGTATTTGGTATTGTTACATTTCCATCCAATGTTCTTTATAAACAATGTGTGACCTTTCTTTCGCACCCACCTTTGATTACACCTTTGTTAGCTTCCTAGCCAAATGTTGGTAATGTCAAAGGATAGTGTTACGTTTGGTGGAAATAACAGCAAGAATATAAAACCTCTCCCTGATCTGTTTGCACTGAAGTTCACTTCAAAAAGGCAGCGTAGACTTCTAGGCTGTGTCTAGACTGGCCAGTCTTTCCGGAAAATCAGCCGCTTTTCCGGAAAAACTTGCCAGCTGTCTAAACTGGCCGCTTGAATTTCCACAAGAACACTGACAATCTCATGTATGATCGTCAGTGTTCTTGCACAAATACTATGCTGCTCCCGTTCAGGCAAAAGCCCTCTTGCGCAAATGCTTTTGCGCAAGAGGGCCAGTGTAGACAACGTGGTATTGTTTTGCGCAAAAAAGCCCCGATGGCTAAAATGGCGATCGGGGCTTTCTTGCGCAAAAGCACGTCTAGATTGGCCAGGGACGCTTTTCCGCAAAAAGTGCTTTTGCGGAAAAGCGTCCGTGCCAATCTAGACGCTCTTTTCCACAAATGCTTTTAACAGAAAACTTTTCCGTTAAAAGCATTTGCGGAAAATCATGCCAGTCTAGATGCAGCCCTACTGTTTTGTTAGGCTATTTTTCTATTGTATGTGGTGGTATGTCTTATATCCCAACCAGGAGGCACAGGTAATTAACTGAAAATGAGTCTGTATTAATGTGGTTTGCATTAATGTCATGTAATTGGGATTATTTCTGATGGAAGAAATGAGATACTAGTGACTCATTATGAAATATACATGAAGGGTCTGATTCCTTTCAAAATTAGTTACATATTTATAACTTCCTTTTGCAAAAGGTTTTCAAGCTGGGGTCATACTGTGTTTGATACTCCCAATTCCCAATATGGGAAGTATGAAAGTCCAGCACAGTAAGAAGATCATGAACTGCACTTTTTGATCTGACAAAGAGGAGCTACCATTTTTATTATTCATAAAACCAGAAGAACAACATGGTGTGAATCTGCCATATTCCAAACCTTAGCCTGATTGTTCTACCTATCCCTGATTTTGCACAGTATCTAATGGGTTGGAGAAATTGCTCAAGAACAATTGGCCCATCTCTATGTAAAGATTATAGCTACTCTTTCCAAAGGGTTGTCTCTGGGGAATCTGGCACTGGCCACTGTTGGAAGACAGGATAATGGCCTAGATGGACCTTTGGTCTGACCCAGTATGGCCATTCTTATGTAGGGTTTGGGGTGTTGCCCAAGCAGGCAGCAATGAAAACACATTTGTAGTCATTTCTATAATAATATGCTGTGTTTGTGTATTTGGACTACACTGCACTCTAAGGGGTGAAATGTCAGAGATCCTTCAAGTATGTTATACTGTCCTTTACTAAACACAGCCTGATGATGTTGGAGGATGATGTTTGACCTATGAGGGAAGGCTGAAAGAACTGGGTTTATTTAGTTTGGAAAAGACTGAGGAGACTTGATAGCAGTTTTCAAGAACCTATAAGGGCATTACAAGGAGGAAGGAGAAAAATTGTTCTCCTTGACTTCTGATGATAGGACAAGAAGCAATGGGTTTAAATTGCAGCAAGGGAAGTTGAGGTTGGACATTAGGGAAAAAAACGCTGGAATAAATTGCCTAGGGAGGTTGTGGAATCTCCATCACTGGAGATATTTAAAAGCAGGTTAGATAGACATCTATCAGGGATGATCCATATGGTGTTTGGTCCTGCTGTGAGGGCAGGGGACTGGACTCAGTGACCTCGAGGTCCCTTCAAGTTCTAGTATTCTGTGATTCTATGTTAATAACATTTGGCACTTGGGAAGAGTTTTATATTGTCAGAGCTCTGTATAAACATTAACTGATCGTCACAGCATCTTTGAACAGTAAATAACAATTACCCTTATTTTACATGAAAGGGAAACTGAGGCAGGAAATCTGCTTTTACTGCTCTCCCTGCTAGTTGCAGACCCTGCATTAACCATTTTTGCAAATGGCCTGGAAACGCTTTTTTGTAAGCCCTCGTCCCCAGCCCCAATCCAGAGCAATGTGCACACATCACTGTACACATGGGGGAAACAGATGATTCCTTAGAATATACTCTGAATTAACAGATTTGCGTTATATAAAAAGTGCATGCTCCCACAAGCCCCTAGTGATGGAGTCTACACATGGCTGCCAACATATTAAACATTTTGCATGGGACAGTTTTTCAGTTAAGCAAGAGGCCTGGATATCTCCACCCAGCATCATTGTACGTGTATTCTGGTGAATCTGGGGACTCTGTGTGGCTGTGCCTACCCTGCAATCCGAGGTGCAGCTGCAGCTCAGATAAGCAAACTTTTCCTGCTTTAGCACATCTAAAATCAGCAGGGTAGCTGCAGCGTCAAAGGCTTCAGGATGTAGCCCGGGTCCCAAGCAGGCTTGGCCAGACTATGCTGAGCTCCTAGCCACCACATCTACACTGCTGGTTTCGGCCAGGCTAGCCCAGGTATGTCTAGCCAGGTTGTTGTCTCACCTTGGATTATAGTGTATACATAACCTAGCTGCCTGCACTCTATTGCATTAACTGTTTTAATTATAATCCCTTTAATTACAATTTAATTACTTTAGCTAGCTACATTTCAAGAGCTCTGGAGTAGGGACTGACTTCTTTGTTACTTATCTGGCACAGCCTACAACAATGGGGCCCTGATCTTTGGTTAATGTTCCCAGGCACTGCCATAATTAAATGTATAACTAGTCCTCACCACATTCTGTGAGGTAGCTAAGCAGATCTATGGAATTAGCAGTAAATGACTTGATTAATGCCAGGCAAGTATCAGCATAAGTCTGTGACTGGAGTGCAGGAATTTTTTTCTCTTGGGTCAGTACTTAAATCACTAGAGTATGCTCCATCTCATGCTATTCCTGGCCAGAGTTTGCAATCATTGCTCAGTAGAGGGGCAAACAGTTGATTTGGAGGGAGTTTGAAGTGGCTTTAGTGCTATTAGTGGTAGCCACTACTTTCACCTGGAACACCAAACTGCTTTTGGATCCTCCTTCAGTATGGAGGTGCTTTTGCCTTGTGTTATGGATGTGAAAGGTCTATGCTGGTTGGTTGTGACAGAGGCATGGGAAAATCAAGTAGAAACTTTCACTCCTTGCACTATCCTTGACCATGCAAATTGGTCTTTGCAAGAAGAAAAGTGACATTCATCCGACCATTTTCACCTCTCCCAAACTAAAGTTCTCAGTTGCAGTGGTTCTCAGGCTGCCTCAGAGTTGAAGCTGGCTCTTGTATTAGGAAAGCAGGATAAGGGATTCCCTGGAGGTGGGGTGGGATCTCCAGTGAACTTGGGGATAGGGCATCAACCTATGGAGCAGAGGATGGTGAGCTCAGTCCCAACCCACTCAGGCAGCAGCTGGGCAGCCAACACAGCCTTCCCCAGGGATGGAGCTGGCTCCCACATTAGGAAAGCAGGATAGGGACCTGCTGAAGGTAGGGAGGTGAGGTGGGTTCTGGACTGGACTGGACTGGACTAGGGGTAAGGCTTCAGCCTGTGGAGCATGGGAAGGGGGGCCTAAGTCCTGCCACTCCCTGTCCGCTCACTCTGGGAGCAGCCAGACTGCGAGTACAAGTTGCCCCAGGGATGGACTTCTAAGAGTAGAGGTACTGACAGCCCCCTAAGCCCATCCATCCCCCCTCTGAGGCTGAGAACAAAGCCCTGGTGTGCAGGGCCAGCAGCCAAGACCAGAGCCCCTGAAGCATGAGGAGGCAGCCGGACCCTGGGTGCTAGGCCAGGAAACTGGGGGTGCCACAGCACTTCTCACACCCTTTGTTCCTGTGCCTATGCTCAATTGTGGTCTTTGTGGACCCTAACACAAAGGTATGGCCCTTCAAAATTATCAGGTGGAGTGGCAGGAGATTCCTTTGCTCTAAAACTTGTTTCTTTTTAGAAGGAATTTTTTTCACTGAATATCGTGTGCCAAGAGGTACTTGACTGAAAACTTCTCTGTAGTAAGCTGAGCTGTGTGAAACTTAGCCATTTTTCTTGTCGCGGCTGCCACAAAGAGTTACCTAAATTTCATTAGGAAACATCCCCTTATAGCCCCAGAACTTTGCTTCTAGATTTTGGTAGGAAGAAACCTGAAATCTCAAAGCAAAAACAATGAAAACCAACAAACTGAACAAACAATGGTGTTTGTTATAAATGGTGTGAAAGGGTGTCTAAAGCCTTGAACAGATGTCTGTTTTGTTATTCAACTCAATAAAATAAACATCTAACCAGAATCCAGGTATACCATGGACATCCATATGCCAGCTTCCCCCCCAAACTATCCTGCCAATGCACTTAAACCTACAGGTGCCACCTCTAACGTGAGTTTCACTCTCACTCCTGATGAACTCTTCCACAATTACTAATTTTACATAATACAAAATATAAAACAGGGAGCCAATTGGCTGGAAACATGTGTGCAAACAGCGAACTCTGAGACTGAGTTTTGAGTTCCCAATGAGAGCTGAAATTGGGTTAATTTGGTGTGAGTTTGGGGGGCTTGTTATTGAGTATCTGTTGTGTAAGTTTGAAGTTATTCCAGAAGCTACGTGCCCAGTATAGAGTATAATCAGATTAAACTCATTAGAGTATAGCTGAATTGTCATGACAATCACTGAGAAGCAATTTCCAACCCTGAGAATCCAATTGCACCTCGCTTTTAATCCATCAGTATGACAAGCCTGTTATAGATGGAGTTACAGCAATACCAAGGACTGGCTGTTAAGATACCAAACTGTTTAAGATAGTCAAGACAGAAGCAGACTGTTGAGGAACTCCAAAAAGATCTCACCAAACTGAGTGATTGGGCAACAAAATGGCAAATGAAATTTAATGTGGGTAAGTGTAAAGTAATGCATGTTGGGAAAAATAACCCCAACTATACGTACAGTATGATGGGGGCTAATTTGGCTATGACAAATCGGGAAAGAGATCTTGGAGTTATCGTGGATAGTTCTCTGAAAACTTCCACACAGTGTGCAGCGGCGGTCAAAAAGGCAAATAGGATGCTAGGAATTATTAAGAAAGGGATAGAAAATAAGACACAGAATATCTTACTGACCCTGTATAAAACTATGGTACGCCCACATCTTGAATACTGTGTACAGATGTGGTCTCCTCACCTCAGAAAAGATATTTTGGCCTTGGAAAGGTTCAGAAAAGGGCAACTAAAATGATTAGGGGTTTGGAACGGGTTCCATATGAAGAGAGGGTAAAGCAACTGGGACTTTTCAGTTTAGAAAAGAGGAGACTGAGGGGGGATATGATAGAGGTATATAAAATCATGAGTGGTGTGGAAAGGGTGAATAAAGAAAAGTTATTTATTAGTTCCCATAATAGAAGAACTAGAGGACACCAAATGAAGTTAATGGGTAGCAGGTTTAAAACTAATAAAAGATAGTTCTTCTTCACACAGCGCGTAGTCAACCTGTGGAACTCCTTGCCAAAGGAGGCTGTGAAGGCTAGGACTATAACAGAGTTTAAAGAGAAGCTAGATAATTTCATGGAGGTTAGGTCCATAAAAGGCTATTAGCCAGGGGATAGAAGTGGTGTCCCCGGCCTCTGTTTGTCAGAGGCTGGAGAAGGATGGCAGGAGACAAATCGCTTGATCATTGTCTTCGGTCCACCCTCTCTGGGGCACCTGGTGCTGGCCACTGTTGGCAGACAGGATACTGGGCTAGATGGACCTTTGGTCTGACCCAATACGGCCATTCTTATGTTCTTATGTTCTTATGGCTGCTGCCTAGCTCCTTTGACAAACCTTTGAAAATTCTCTTTATCTCTCTATGTCATTTTGTTAAATATAGGGTGACCATATTTCCCAAAGGGAAAACAAGACACTGTGTGGGCCTAGCCCAAGCTCTCCTCCGTACCTCTTCCCCCCCATGCAGGGCTGGACCACGCCACTTTTCCAAGGCCCCCCACACCATGAAGAGCTGGCCTGAGCCCCTCTCCCCGCTTGGGTTGGTCCAAACTGCTTGCCAGAGTCTTACCCCCTTCTCTCCCGATGGGGCTGGTGTTACTGCTTCCCATGCCCTGCCTGCCCCCTGTGCAAGGCTGGAGCTGACTTTGGCATAGGCATTCTTATAAACCCTGTCTGTCCTTCACCTTGGCCCTGCCCTGAACTGCTGCACATCACTGCGAGTGACCTGCACACACCCATTCCTCCACACACCCCAATTTTCTGACAAAGGCAGCCATTTGTCCCTTTTGCCAAAAATGTCAGGACATCCGGGCCAGGTCTTAAAAACAGGCATAGTTCAGACCAAAACTGGACACGTGGTCACCCTAGTTAAGTACAATCAAACTTCCAGTGTTGTCTTTGCTCAGTACTTTAATAACATCCTAGTTTTGCTGCAGGTTTTCCTGCTAAGTAACCAATATGCAGGTGTAATACACCATAGCATTCTGCCACACGCTAACAATGGAATAAAGAGCAAGGAGAAGTAAACACATGGTGGTGGTGATTTGGTGATTACCACGGTGCCAGAAAGAACATCTGGGAGCCTGTAGCCTTCTCTGTATAAGATCAGACAGCTGTACTGTGCTCAACATGAAGCTGCCCCTTAAACCATTTTTGGTATGTCTACACTGCAATTAAACACCTGCAGCTGGCCCATATCAGCTGACTTGGGCTTGCAGGACCCAGGCTGCAGGGCAGTAAAATTGCAGTGGAGACATTTGGGCTCGGGCTGGCACCTAGGGTCTGGGACCCTCCCACCTCACAGGGGTTCAGAACTCAAGGTCCTTGAGCCCCAATATTTACATGGCAAATTTAAAGGCCCCAGCCCCACTAGGCCACATTAGCAGCCATGGGCCAGCCATAGGTGTTTAACTGCAATGTAGACATACCAGACATACCCATAGAGGAGACAGAAGGCATTAAGCCTGCAGGGAGAGGTGTGATAGGGCACTAAAGCCTCAGATCAGAGTCTTTTTAGTTATTCTTCTTAAAATCCTTCTTAAACTCTTGTACTCCGAGTGGAGCATAGATCATCTACAAGTCTCCTCCACTTTACTCTGTCTTGATCTTGAGACAAAACTTCTAGCTGACTCCAGGAGTACTCCAGTTGTTGTCCTTCAATCTCAATAATCTTCTCCACGTTGTCCGAGGTCTTCCTCTTTTGCATTTTCCTTGCAGGTTCCATGTGAGAGCTTGACGGACTATGCTGGATGATGATTTTCTGAGAGTGCGGCCTAGCCATCCCCACTTTCTTCTCTTGATTTGAACGTCAAGTGGTTCTTATCCTGCTCTGTTCCAAAGCTCCTCATTTGTGACACTTGCCTTCTGATGCGAAGGATGTACCTCAGACATCTGTTTATGAATGTCTGTTGCTTGTGATTTGAAGACTTTTTACTATGCCAGGTCTCACATCCATACAAGAGCGCACTCTTCACATTTGTGTTGAAGATTCGCAGTTTCTTCTTCGCAGACATTATTTGTGAACTCCATATGGGACGAAGAGTCTTGAATGCAGCTGTTGCTTTCCCTATCCTAGCATTGATATCTTTGTCTGTTCCTCCATTTCTGCCCATAATACTCCCTTTTTAGTTATTACTGGAAGATTTACCCATCTTTGCTCAGGTTCTTAGCCCAATGTTTGTTTGTTTTTAAAATAAAATGAACCTGTGCATGCTTCATTTGAATCACTGCTCTGGATTGGGGCTGGGATGAGGGACTCAGTATTCAGGCTGCCCTGGGGAGAGGGGACTTCCCCCCGCCCTCTCTCACCACAGAAGCTTGGGGCCAGGTGAGAAGCACCGCTACAGTTCCAATGGGCATAGCTGGGGGCAGAGTGAATGCTCCCAAAACCTGCCCTGCCAGTGCACTTAAACCTGCAGGCACAACCTCAAGGTCTCCATGCCCGTCCCTTCCTTTCCTTCTAGGCTGCAGCTGCCAACAAGGGTTGCAATTAGTGCCGGTAGTGATGGCGGGTTGGAGATGTGGGCCCACTGGAAAGCAGACAGAGGTTGGTGAAGATACTGTATGGAATTCCTGAGCAGTCTGTCCTGTATTTAGTCAACCTGCCAAAGTAACAAAATCATTTATTTTATTCAAATTGCAAATAATCATTTGACCCCTATCTAGGTCTCTAGCCTCATTAACAGCGTAATACAGCTAGGGTTACCAGGTAGCTTCAGAAAAAATACCGGACACACTTGATCGGGGTGGAGGGGGGGGAGGGACCGGCCGGGAGGAGAGCGGGGCAACAGGAAGCAGGGCTGGAGGGGGGGTCGGGGGCAGCTGGATTGGCCGGGGAAGATCGGGGGGGCAGCCAGCAGGAAGCAGGGCTGGTCAGGGGGAGGTTGGGGACAGCGGGGATGACTGGGGGAGATCTGGGGGTCGGGGGGAGCAGGGCTGGCCGGGGGAGATTGGGAAGAGGAGAACCAGCCAGCAGGAAGCAGGGTTGGTGGGGAGGGGTCGGGGGGAGCAAGGCTGGGCTGGGGGGGAGAGAATTGGACGGCGGGGAGTGGGACTGACCCAGACACATGCAGATCCCAGGGCGCTGCCCGTCCCTCGCACGGTCCCGGCGAAGCACGAGCAAGTCCAGCTACAGCTCCACAATGTGCTTGAACAGCACTCAGGAGCACGGACAGGGCTTCTCCTCCTCCCCAAGGCATCACTCCTACGTCAGACGCAACCAGAAGCTCCCAGCGCCGATTGCACCCCGCCTCCCAGCACTTCCCCCACCCCCGCCAGGCTTCCAGCGGGCGCCCAGCCAAAAAACCAGAAAATACTGGACATTGCACAAGTCCGGTATTTTCTGGATTTTTTTACCGGACAGAGGGCCCAAAAACTGGACTGTCCATTGAATACTGGACACCTGGCAACTCTAAATACAGCCCTGGTACCTTTAAGTAATCATTTCTGCAAGAACTCCTTGCTACCTGTTGTTGTTATGAGAAACACACCCTCAGCCCTCTCCAGTTCCCCCCTCATGCAATAACTGTTTCTCAAAGGAAGGAGTTTGTTAGCCCTGAAGTGTGAAATACACTCATTAAAACACCAGGGCAAGGTCTAATAGAGGACAGAGTTGGAAATGATCATGCTACCCATCATCTCAATTTAAGATTCTGCAGCTTTTCTTTTTTTGCTGCAGTCAGAGGAGTCAACAGCCTGTGCCAGCCCCCAGGCAAGGTAGGCAGGAAGTCCCACTCCACAGTCCCAGAAGGGGCATGGCTCAGGAGGAAGGGGCGGGGCTGGGGCAGCTAGCCCTCCATGCCGCATGGAGTGCAGCGTGCTCGTCTCCACCAACCCCTCAGACCTTACGGAGCACACTGCATGGGACTCCGGCAGCAGTTTTAAAAGCCCAGAGCTCCGGCCACCACCACTGCCACTTAGCAGTGGCAGAGGCCAGGAACCCTGTGCCCCTTTGAATTACTGTGCCCTGGGGCAAATGCTCCCTTTACCCCCGCCCATCAGCAGGCCTGGCTGCAGACTGGAGAAGAAAGGAGAAATGAGATGACATGTCATGACTAGCCAAACTTTTGTTTCCCTTGCTCTTTAGTTTAGATCTCAAATTATAATATTTTTAACCCTATAAATTTTTCCACATTAAATTCAAAACACCCCTGCACACCCATAATCTCTGGCTCCTGTTCTCACCAGCAGCTAGAAGGGCCTGTCTATGCATCAAAAAGAGAAAGCTCCCATTTCTAGCAGGAATGAAATGTACACAGATCTCTAATAAACAGCATCAACCGCACCTTAGGAATGGTCTCAACAAGTGCTAAAAACTAGGACTGCATCAGTTAAGGGTTGGTGGATAAATAAATAAACATGTTGCACTACAATTCCATTAACAGCACCTCTACTAGCTCAGCAAGGGACAAATCACTCACCATTTTATTAGATTCGTACACTATATAAAGTCCAGCAGCTGGTCTAAATTGGAAAACAAATGTGAGTTATGCTGATTAGCCCCCTGCTCAGCATTCAGACTCTCCAATGCATTCGGCAGAGGGAGAAGAGTCTGAAATCTCTCTCCAGTGCAATTTTGTCTGCAATGGTTTTCATTTCATAAACAAGGTTGATTTCTCCTTCAGTTGAGCCCAAAAGGGAGTTGAACTGGAATGAGATCTAGGGTTGCCTGTGGATCTAACAAGAGATAGTTTGCTATATCTTGCCTGTGGATCCTTTGTTATATCACAGGAGACATGAAAGAGTTTGGAGACTGTCTTCAGGGTAAATCCATTTCAACTGGGCCAGTTAGAGTACATCAGAAAAGCATAATGGCAGCCATTAGCATCTTCAATATTATATGCCTTTTTCAGATGGGGAAACTGAGGCACTGTGGTTGACTGACTTTCCCAATGAGTCCAAAATAGAGCCTAGGAGCCTCCCCCCCATTCTAGTCATCAGCTTTCACCACTAACTCACACAACAAACTGTATGGGATGCGAAAAATTAAGTAGTATCATGGGTTCCCTCTGAGATATGGCGTATCTGCCTTTTTTTTTTCTTTTTTGGAGCCATTGAACTAATGTTTCCACAAGACTGAGCCATATCATGCCTTAGCTTTTGCAGCTGCCCTCAGTTTCAATATAACTCAAAGGAGAAGAGATGAGGATTCAGTTTCTCTCTTGCTGTTTGGTTCCATTGTAGTAGGTTTAATTCTCATGTGCACTCAAACAAGTCTGTCACCCTGAAACTAACTCTCTGTCTCTCTTTAAGCATCATTTAATGACATTATCTAAATATAGTTCATAGACACATTTTGATACCACCACGTGCTTCAGCATAGTGGAGCAGAACTATTTTGTGAGAAAGGAGTTAGAGCATATTATGATATCTGGTCTCTGAAAGGATTTTATTGACTTAGAGCAGGAGTTCCCAACCTGGGGTATGCGTACCCCCAGGGAGTACGAGAAGCTTGTCAAGGGGGTACGGGGAATATTTGGTAAATAACTAGATTATCCTAACTGAAATATTCCAAAAGTAGTAATGTTAGTGAAAAAAGTTGTGGATTCTAGAGTCTAGAATTTATTTCCTTTCATATTGAAAGGCGGTACGGGAAGGTTTACTAAAAGCCAAGAGGGTACGGGGACCGAAAAAGGTTGGGAACCCCTGACTTAGAGAGTAGCTTGTGTCATGTGGTTTGCTACCATCCTCCTCCCCCCTTCCCCCCCTCTTTGTAATGGAAGCAACACATCTGAATGGCTTGAATTCACACCATTTTAAGGAGTACATGAACAAATAAATGTGAAACCTAACATCACAAAATTGTCTTTAATGAAGGGGACCGGTAGACCACCTATTAAAAGCTGAGTGGTCTTGTAGTCTTTTTGGACTGAGACTCAATATATCTGGGTCAGCCACTGACTCCCTGTGGGGCTCAGGTGTGTCATTTAATCTCTCTGTGTATCACATCCCCAGCTGTAAAATATTTTGCCTGTTCGGATTAAAACCTAATCAGGGCAGGGAGTGTCTCTTAAGCAGGGGGACTGACAGAATTTCCAGGCACTTGCACAATGTGGGGGAGGAACCAGCTCTGTGCTCATGGAAGGGGCGAGGCTAGGGCAGAAGAGGTGAGGTGAGGACTAGCCTCCCTCTGCCAGCCCTTCAGCTCCACTTGGAGCATGCCACCTGGGGCTCCAGGGGTGATTTAAAGGGCCTGAGGCAGTGGAATTGCTGGGCCCCGGGGCAGTTGCCGACTCTGCCCCCTCCCCACCCCCATCCAACAGGCCTGTTCTTGGATCACATAAGCACTTTTGTCGGTATAAATTATGTCACTCAGGCATGTGAAAAAACACACCATTCAGTTTCATAAGTTACACTGGCAGAAACACCAGGGTGGTCAGCCCTAGGTCAGCAGGATGATGCTCTCCAACTGACATCACTGCCACTCATTGGGGGTGGGTTAATTATATCAATAGGAAAGTTCTCAGCATAACTCGGCTATACAGGAGATCTTACAATGTGGCAGCTGCATCCATACAACTGTGCCACTGTAAGGTCTCTAGTGCAGACATGGCCTTAGTATGTGCAATTACAAACCCTATCACACCACGATCCAGGTGTTATGTCAATACAAATAAACACCAGCAATAAGTAATGCAGTCCAATAACAAATAATTAACTAGAATAACACAATTATTGTCTCATTTAATTATTACGATTATGATTACTAATAAAACATAATAACCAAAACAAAGTTTCTGTCCTAATTAGGGAAATGTCTGATAAATAACAACCAGAGACAGTTCCAAATCTATAGGTCATGATGCAAATAATTTCCCTCTTCCCCAAACTTATCTTTCTTTATGCACACACACAACCACAAAGAACTACCTCTCTTCTCCTGCTGAGATCTTCCATTCTTCTCTCTAGATCCCCCTGACAAAATCCTTCAATTTCCACCGAGCTTCCTCTCCATCTATGTTTTATTTACATCAAATGATTTCTGCCACGGGTGGCTAGCCAACAACCCAGATGATCTGAGGCAAACCCTTAGAGTACATATACACAGCAGGGCTAAAGTCAAATTAAGCTATTCAACTTGAGCTACGTCAATTGTGTAGCTTAAGTCGAAATAGCTTAACTTGGCTTTTGGCGCTGTCTACACAGCAGGAAGTCGAAGGAAGTACACTCTTCCTTTGACTTTCCTTACTCCTCATGAAATGAGGGTTACCATGAGTCAGAGGAAAAAGTCCTCCAGCTCACCATTATTTCAAAATAAAGGCTTGTAGTGTAGACGTGCACTATGTTCTTTCAGAATAATGTCAGTTATTCCAAAATAACATTGCTGTATAGACATACCCTTAGTGTGTATAGCTAGAGTAGCTGTAACCTGCAATGTAGCAAATGCCACCTTCAAGTATGGTTAAGTTTAACTGGTACAAATCCTGACTTAAAGTGACTTTGCTGGTCTACAAACAGTGGTTTGTACTGGTGCAGTTACATTGGCAAAGGCTGTAACTGAATCAAATCCTCGGGGCAGAAAATAACCTGGATCTCCCAGTCCTCTGGATGTCATCTCTTCTGCTCCTCCCAGACTTCTATACTGGGAGAGGGAGGAGCCAACCAGAACTCGACATACACTTAATTGCACCTTCACATTTCTCATGAGTCAGGGTTGCAACACTGGGCCTTTCTCTCCTAGCCATTCACTGGTTTCAAGCTTATTGAAATTGTGTCAAGGCAACTGACACTTTTTTAATTAAAAAGGGCTCTTGCACATTTTCATTTTGTCATTATTTATTTGCTAAGAAGGAGTGTGTAGTAATTAACATGCTACTTATGCACAGAGGCTGGGGGCTGGTAAAGAATTCTCTTTATTCCTGGTTCTAATAAATCTTCCAAAAAATACATTGATTGTGTTAACCACCAAATTGCAGAGCGAGGCTATTACAATAAGAATGCATGTAATTATGCTCTTTAAACATTGTCTCCTAACTCACTCAGCAGAACGGTCCCTAATGTAGCCGCTCGCTATCTTTCCTTTATTAATACTCGGAATTTATTATTTATGTGTGAAGCGATAAGCATCCTGTCTCTACAAGAGCACCAGAAACGTATTCTATATTTGGCCAGCAGAATACAATAGTTTGACTTTCTGTTGACACTGGGTCCCGCTCAGAACAAGCTGTGATAATACAATATTTGAGGGGACAATGCAAATATTTTCCCTCTGAGGAGAGAGCTAAATGCATTGAGCTCCTGATTCACAAGGAAATGGTGGCTCAATTTCACCACGGATGAGCTAACTAAGGGCTCATGAGAAAGCCTTTGTTAGCTGGGGGCCAAGCACTTCTACACAAGAGGCAGAGCACACAATTGGTAGGCATGATGTTGTTGTTGATATTTTCATTACAGGGACCAGAGTCTGTGAGCCTCATGAACCGCACGCCCGAAAGCACAGGTGACTACCCAGGGATTTTAGCTATGAACCAGGGGACACAGAACTCTCTTAAAGGGGCCACGGCTCTTTGGGAGCTCCTGCTTCTTTACCAATGAACTCAAGAGGGAGTGAGTGTGAGGGATCTCATGACCCATAAATACGCAGGAATCTCTCTCCAGGATTAATGGGTGTATTGTGTCCAAATCCTGGTGTGTCCTGCAGGGCTAAGGAAGAGAGAGTTCAGCTGTGGTAAATATAAAGGGTATTATTTATTGAGGTCACTGGACACAGACAGGACTCTTTAGAAGTTTTCTAGCTCCAAAGCTGACTACACACAGCCCCAGTTGCTCTAAGAGTAAACTCCTGGCCCAATAGAAATCAATGGGAGTTTTGCTGTTAAATTCAATAGGGGCAGGATTTTACCCTGTGTTTTTCTAACTCCTGGCCTGGGCTCAGCCATTAAGGCCAGGTTTTTAAAACTACTCTCAGCATTCGGCAATGTCTATTGTTCTCAGGGGAAGGTGGGCCAGGGATGCTCCATTCTTCCCTGAGAACCTTTGAGAATCTGGCCCTTATGGACGAGAACACTGACCACATTACAGCACCCAAACACATAAGTGCCTTGATAAAGCCCAAGTAAAAATATAGCTTTTACTTGTATCATTTCCTGCAGGAAGTGGTCTGCTTCTTTTGGGGAGGCCTTTCTTCTGAAGGGCACGGTATTACGTCCTATGACACAGGAGAATTGTAGGAAAACTATAGCCTGAATTTCAGTGGAGTGACTAGGTAAAATCAAGTGGAAGGAAGCCGTGGAAGCAGTAATTGGGATTGGTCCTGCCTTGGGCAGGGGGCTGGACTTGAAGACCTCCTGAGGTCTCTTCCAGCTCTATGATTCTATGAGAGTGGAACACATAAGAAGACTTGGAAAGTGCAGGCAGAAGGGCTTTAAGTGTGGCTAACTTGATGAATTGCCCTCCAGACAAAATTGCCCCCCAATAAGACATACATGAGCCAATAGCTAGCAAACAAGTGACTCAATGTTAAGGCAGAAGGAGGACTGGAAACAGGATAAAGTTACAAAAGTGGGTTATTTCTTTTCCATACAAGAAAGGAAACATTTCCAGAACATTAAAACAAAAGGTCAGTGAAGGAGTCAGTTGTAACTTCATAGAGATGCTCAGGGGAGTTTATGGACATTATAAAGCACTGAAACAGTTGCAACCAATTGCAACAAAGTTAAAACAGCAATCTAAACTCCTCTTTTCATCTGAAAGAGATTGCTTTGTGCTAACCATTAGTCTAATAGTTTGCAGGAAAAACACCATTTGTGTGTGTATAAAATACACCCACGCACAATATATTAAGGCTGGAGAATCAAAAATCACTATGAGTCAGGACATGTAAAAGTTAAGGTTCTAACACCATTACTTCAGCAGTAATAAACTCAGCCTTTCTATGAACCAGGGGAGGGGGTTAAAAATGTCCAAATGTCCCCATACAACACAGTCAGTTGGAACCATAACTTTTTGCTTAATTTGTTTGCAATTTTAACTGTAAAAACTAAAATGCAGTAAAATAGGTGGAGATGGAGGGGTGTTTAGTAATGTTTTTCCAACACAGTAGACACTCCTGAATGAAGACTACAAACAAGCTCAAGCATCTTTGTTGTTATACTGCTTAAGAGCCTGGCTGTGATAAGAACAGTTTTCAAGATGGGAAACTTTTTTCCCACTTTTCCCAGGGATTTTTCTCAAACTTGTGGTTACCCTTCTTGAACAACCCTCCCCACACACACATAAAATATCACCTGAAGGCAGAGACCAAATAAGTTATAATTGTATACTTCCTAAGCTTAAGCTTAAAGCTCATTTTTTGTATAAATAAGCTATAAAACCCCTGAAAATTGGGGAGGGAAAAGGAGAAGTTTATTAGAAAGTCTGAGTGTCCATAATTCCAAGGGAGCTCACAGGCTGTGCAATAATTAAACAATGTACTGAGAAGCTGTGTGGTCTTTAATCAGGTTTGTAACGAACTCAGGGTGATTTTGTCACAGTAAAAGGTTATGTTTGCATCATTAAAATCTGGATTCCGGCTTTGTCCTTGATGTGTTCTTGCTCCAGTTTCTTTCATCGGCTCCCTCTTCAAGAGAGCAAGAGAATGCTGCCCATAAAGGATGCCAAGGACTTAGGTGCTTTTTAGAAAGTTGCCAATTAACTATCCATGTCATGCCCCGCTCTCTTTTGATATGTTAAGTGTAAAAACCTGAAAAAAGTACCAATTTGCCAACAGTTTCTTTCAGCCAGTTTCAGTCAGTTCCAGAGAAAGAATCTCATAATGTGATGACTCTCTCCAGGACTAAACATCAATCATCTAAAAATACACCAAGAAGCAACTGCTGTGTCTGTAGGACAACAATAATATGGCTTCCCTTGCAGAAAATATGCAAGCCTTTGTACTACAGACTTCCTGGCTGATGAGCCTTTTTGCTGTTTTACACAGATTAGTGGGAACAAGTAGAGCCTCAAGGCCACAAGTCAGAGAGATAAAGGAGCACTGCTACCTTTCTTGCAGAGGAAACTGGGAGGCTCAGGGTTTGATCCGCAACCTGGGTAAATTATGATAGAGTATTTGAAGTCAGTGCAGCTATCAGAATTAATCCCAGCTGAAGATCTGCCCCATAGTCTTTGTGCATGTGATGCTGTGGATTGCAATTGCTGGTGACAAAGACAAGTGTGGGAGACATCTGTGGGAGATTTAATAGGAAGAGAGCCTGAAACATAAGCCCTTGTTTCAAAAGCCTAGTATGAGGCAGGACCTGATCACAACATCTGGCAAGAACAGAGCTGATTTTGCAGGAATACACATTCCTAAAGAAGTACTAAGCACAGAGTACTTCTGTGAACACACCCTGATATTAATATAATCAGGGCTGAATTACCCAATAGGCAGACTAAACACGTGCTTAGGGCACCAGCAAAGCAGGGGCACCAAAAAAAAGAGATTTTATGGCATAGTATTGTTTTCATTTTGAATTACATATGCAGGGGGCAGCATAATCTTTTCAGTGCTTAGGGCCTCTAAAGGTCTTAATCTGGCCCTGAGTATAATATACCATCTCACAGAGCTGGAAGGGACCTTGAGAGGTTATTGAGTCTAGTCCCCTGCCCTCATAGTAGGACCAAGTGCCATCCCTGACAGATTTGCCCCAGATCCCTAAATGGCCCCCTCAAGGATTAAACTCACAACCCTGGGTTTAGTGGGCTAATGTGCAAACTGCTGAGCTATCCCACCCCCCACATTAATAGCTGCTATTAAGTGGTACCAGAGTGTCCCAATATCAGGGCTGGTACTAAACTATTCCCAGAGGATAACAGAAACACACTGACCCTTCCTAAAAGATACGGCCAGGATGACAGTATGTAATAGAGATGTTATTATCAAACCAACATGTAAAAGATGATGGGTGATAACTAGCCATATTAGGGGCAGTAGCTAACTGTGTCCAAGGCAGTACGCAAGTTGTTGATTTCAGGGTATTTAAGATGTATCTCAGAGGGAGTATCTTTGTCCAGTCCTGCCATTAACTGAGCTGGGTCCATTGTCATACATGTTTTAGTATCTTCATAGTTTGCCAGGTGCTATTAACGTGCTTTGTCAACAATAATCCCAGTCAGATTTCTTCATAGCTTAATTTCTTCATAGCTTGTGGTCACTGGGCAGTTCTCTAGAAGTCTGCTGTGCTGGCTGTCTGTACAGATCTGGGGCAGAACCTAGGGAGAACACACACACATACAGCCAAATACCTAACAGCAGGAGGTACTCTGGCTAACTGGACACTGAGAAGAAGTCTTCTTGGGCTTCTCCTCCATCTTGTAAGGAATCACATTGAGATTTGAGTCCCTTTTATTGTGGATCAGGGTAGTGAACCCACGGCTCTCAAGCTGCATGCAGCTCTTTGCTCAAAGAAATGCGGCTCTTGCTAGTTCGGAGCCGCGCGCCTGGACTGCTCACAGCCGCTCTGCGTACGTGCCCCAGCGCCCGGAGGGAGAAGCGTGTGGCTGTGGCGGCGATGGCTCCGGTAAAACCCAGGCATTGGGTTAGAGTGGGGGGCTGCGGGTGCCTGGCTCTGGGGGAGGGGAAGGGCATAAGGTTAGAGCAGGAGAGCTGGGGGTGCCTGGCTCTGGGGGATGGGTGGGTGCATTGGGTTAGAGCTGGGGGGGGGGCGGCGGGCAGGTGGCTGAAACACCTTAAACTCAAAGTCTTCACGGATGCAGAATAAGGCAGCCAGTTCAGATGTCATATTTAAATTCCAGGGCAAAAAAAGAATCAGCATGTACCTGGTTTACACTGTGTTTTTTAAAGAAAATTCAAAGGCTATTTGTTTGCCAAGCTGAAGCAATTATTCTGTGATATGAGTCTCTCCCTTATTGTTTTTGAACCTCTCATATTTGCAGTCTGGGCCAGACCTGAATTTTTAGAACTATAAAAAAGCCATAATCTTCATAACTATAAAAAACAAATAAGGAAACCATAGCAGAGATCAACAAGCTGGAGTGAAACAGGCATTTCAAATTGTGCTAATTTACTTCTCAGTTCAGTTTATTTTTTAAAAACTCACTCGACATAATAGGGCAGTAGTGTTACATTTAAAATACATGTTGGGGATGCTTATTTTTAGTGTGAGAATATTACTGTATTTTCAAAGGGGTTTTTTTTAATTTGATGTTTGTTCCTTGTCAAGTTTTCTGAAGATTTATGGACTGGCCGTGAATTTTTTAAGTGACTAGAGACTTTTTTATTGGTTTTTGTCCAAAATGTCCTGTAATGTTATTTTTATCACTACATTTTGCGTACTATATCTATCTATCGATCGATCGATCAATAAATAGATAGATAAAAATAAATATATAATGCATGGCTCTTTGCATTCCATCCACAGCTATTTTGGCTCTTAGTCTCTAACTGGTTGGCCATCCCTGTTGTAAGTCTTAGTTGATCCTCTTTTCCTTTGTTTGTTTTTTGTTGAAGTTTGTGTATACATTTAGGCTTTGTCTACACTGCAGGGGTCTTGCACAAGAAGCTTTTTGCGAAAGAGATCTTCCACAAAAACTTCTTGTGCAAAAGTGCATCCACACCTCAGAAGCACATTGCAAAAGCAATGTGCTTTTGCACAAGAGAGCGTCCACACTACATGGATGCTGTTGCACAAGAAAGTTCTGAGCACCTGTGCTTTTTGTGATAGGCTCTTTTTGCGCAAGAAATCCCTGTTGAGCGTCCACACACACCTTTTTGCACAAGAACTCTTGCGCAAAAAGGAGTTATGCCTCATAGAAGGAGGTATACCTACACCACAAAAAGCCCTCTGTTCTGCCGATTGACTGTAGATTTTCTTGCGCAAAAACGTGCTTGAGGTGTGGACGCTCCATGGGTTTTTGCGCAAAAACGGCTGATTTGCACAAAAACCCTGTAAGTGTAGACATAGCCTTAGTAACTGTAGTCATTCTGTGTATACCATTTCAACTGCAATGTAGCACCTTATCTGAGAGATCAACACATCCAAATGCTGCTCCAGACTGGGCAGTTTTAGGAAAGGAAATATTTCAATGCATAATAATGCATCACATGCAAAGGAGAAGCAAACATCACTATTGAAAATAATCACTTTGAATCCTATCATGAATTTCTTACATACCCATGATTCCTACGGAGGTTGCTGAGAGTTTTACAAGATTGGTACCTTCTTTTAGTTACAAAATTATAATTTCTATGTATTATTATTATTTATTATTAATGTTGTAGTAGCACCAGGACCCCATTGTGAAAGGCACTGTGCAAACAGAACAAAAACATGTTCCCATCCCCAAAGAACTTACAATCTCAGTACAAGACAAGAGATGGCAGAAGGATACAGACGGGGAGAAATAAGACACTGCCCATTAGTATGAGAGGCAGCTGCCTTGGGAAAGGAGAGATTTGAAGGACAATCAGGTAATTATGCAAATATCGATCCCACAGGAAATACACACCCTGGGCTCTGTGAAGTTCCCAGGGAAAGCCTCTTACAACAGCAGTATTTGTTACGATACAAACAATGCACTACAGGACAAGCCCTATGAAACAACAGATGATACCGAAATATCTGCTCACTTTTATACTGACAATCCTGTAACAAGGGATTATAAAAGCTTTAGATCCAGGCAATATGGGTGCTGCTTTGGAGACACCAGGTATCTGCTTACCACATGTAGTAGTATAAGCGTGCTGTGCACAATGTTGTGTACAGACCTCCCATGGGGGGGCAGGGTGTATGGGACAATTACCCCTGGGCCCAGCAATTCAAAGGGGCCTAGGGCTCCCAGCTGCTGCTGTGGCATTGGCAGTACCTGGAGCCCCAAGCCTTGAAAATCACCACCAGAGTGCCATGCAGCACACTCCTCACAGCTCCAAGAACTTGGCAGTGCAGCACCAAGGTCTAGGTGGCACTCAGCACTGCCCCTTCTGCCTGAGGCTCCACCCCTTCTGAGAGAGCAGAGCTTACCCACACACACACCTTGACTGAAGGCCTGCAGAAGCTGTGTCCCCTCCACCCACGGCTGTGTAGGAAGATCAGTGCCAAATATAAAACAGGTCCCTGCCTCAAGAGCTTGCAAGTGAATGACCAACACTTTGGAGCTACAAACTCTAACGCCTCCCTTCCAGACTCATTTTTCTCTCCCAACACATGGAATGAATTGATCTAAAGTGCTGTCACACATTCCTGTGTGTATTTAGTCTTTGCCTCCAATAGTTTCCCTTTATCATATACCGCGTAAGGCATAAAATGTGGCATCAGCACCAAGTAATCATACCCAGCTGTCTGGCAGTTCTTTCAGAGCATGAGCAAGAAGAAGAGAATTTCAGAAGATCACTAGCTTTAGCATTCAAAGCACCCAGCACCTAGTGACTACTTTGGTCCAAGTTTAGGAATCAAAACCAGACTAGAGTTAAGACCTCAATAAATGCAGGTGATAAAAGCAGGTACAAAGGACTCCAGTGTTCCTGAAGCACAGAACGTGGTATGACAGAATTAAAGGAAAAGGATGGCTTGGCTTTCTGAGGGTAAGAGTAAGGAAGGCTTTGGGAAGGGAACAAAATTTGTCAGTGAGAGAGTCAGCACGGATGGAAAAAACATAAAATCAGAAAGCTCTGAAGCCCTGAAAAAGGGCAATGGTATCTGTGAATAGCGACTCAAAGGCAGAATGTTCCTGGAGCGAAGAGACTGCCAGCGTTTTTGCTTGACAGGTTTTCAAAACTGTACATGGAAACTGAATGTGCTGCCCTTGGCTTACTTGTACTTCCATTGGCAAATAGGGACATCTCCTTTCCTACATATAATTGAAGGTTCTAAAAGGAAGAGAGGCAGGAAACAGCCAGGAAGGCAGTGTTGGAGAAACAGAAAATAATGTAGCTGCTTTTAAAAAAAAATTCTTGAATAGGCAATAGGCACTGTAAAATAACCTGAGCTATGTTTCTGAGTGCATTACAAACACTGAGTGAGCCCGGCAGCATTTAACAAGTGCTAAAATCATACAGTGGAAGGCCAAAAGGGACCTTTAGATTGTCTAGTCTGATCTGTATATTACAGGTTGTTCCATTTCATTCAGCTACCCCCATATGCAATCCAGTAACTTGTGTGGGACAAACGCCTGTCTTCCTGAAAGGCATCCGCTCTTGATTTGAACATGGAAAGTTGATTGCGTCCCTTGCTAGTTTGTTCCAATGATTAATCATCCTCACTGTTAAACATGTGTGCCTTGCTTCTCATTTGAATTCATCTGGCATCAGCTTCCAGCCATTGGTTTTTGTATTGCCATTCTCTGCTAAATTAAAGAGCCTTTTAACACTCAGCATCTTTTCCTCAGGAAGGTATTTATATACCCTAAACAAGCAACCTCACAATCCTGTTGATAGAATAACCATATCAGGCTCCTTAAGGCTCCCTGACAGGCCTCTTCCCTGCTCTCCAATTGTTCTTGTGGCTCTTTTCTGTGCATTCTCCAATTTTTCAACATCCTTTTAAAAATGTGGGCCCCAGAACTGTAATTACATCTCTGTCCTTTAATTCTTATCAACAGAAGCTTATATCGGTCTTTCCACTATTTTGACTAGGACTGATCTGAGGTTAACCAGACTATACTTACCCAGGGCATCTCCCCATCTCACTTGCCCTTTTTGAATAATGGCACAATATTAATACCCTTCCAGTCTTCTGGACTTTTCCTGGTATTCCAAGATTTAAAATTAACATCAGCATGCCAGCGTTGTCCTCAGCCAGCTCTCTTTTCTCCCTAATAGATGGTGTTTAACTTCCTCTTTGGTTAATAATGGACTACAGGGTACTTCAACATCCTCATATAATATGAGTATTCATCTTCTTTCCAGATATAGAGCAGAAGTATTTATTGTACTATTTATTGTATACATTGGCATTTTCCATATCATTAGTATTTTACCATCCTCATCTAATAAAGGGCTAATTCCATGACTAGAATTTCTGTGGTTCCTAATATATTTTAAAAGCTCCATTTTATTAGCCTTAGCTCTGCAAGCCATATTTTTGTCCGTCCCCTGCATCTTTAGCTTCCTTTATCAAGTCTCTTCACTTCAAAATTATTTATATTTGCTGTCTATTTCCCCTTTTTTCAGGATTTTTTTTATTTATAATTGCTGCTTTTCCTGCAGCACTAAACCAGAATGGGCTTTTAGCCGAAGTTACCCTTTCTTGATTGTGAAATCGTGACTTTTCAGCTATACAATTAACTGTTCTTAAAAAATTCCCAATTTGTATTCACATTTTCCTATCTAAATTATTCCTTCTGGTCAATTTCATTCATAGTTTTCCTCAGCTTTGCAAAATTGAACCACCAATTATATACATTGCTTTGGGACTGTCCTCTGGCAATACTGCAATCATTCTCAATTAGGGACCATGAGCCGTTTTCAGAGGGTCCACCAACCACAGCCGGCATTAGACTCACTTTGGCCAGGACAGAAAGCCAAAACCACACGGTATGAAGCCACAGCTGTGGGCCCTGAGCCCCATTACCTGTGGCTGAAGTCTATGTTAGTTAGGCTTTGCTTCATGCTGCCCACCATGGTGTGGGGCCCAGAAAAACAGTTGTTATGGTACAGCTAGGTCATAGAGCTTTTAATAGCACGGGGGGGGCAGGGGAGTTTCAGAAATAAAAAGGTTGAGAACCCTTGCCATACCGAACACAATCATACCTAGGTAACCACCAACTTCCACTCCAGTGATCAGAGGGTGGAATGCATATCCCACTCTCACTGACCATACCAAGGAAATACAACAGTCAGAGGTGATGCTTGGGAAGGCAGCCCCTAGCATTGGCTCGGACCAGCCCTGCACTGCAGCACTTGGGAAAGGACTGCCAGCCCCAACTTATTGCTGGCCCAAGCTTGAGCCACAATGCGTAGGGCTGGCCTCCTTGAATAATCCACATCCCTCAGTCTGAAAACGGCCTCCCCAAAACTTTAAATTGGGACCCCCCATGCTATCAACAAAGCCCCTGACTGCATTATCTTTCCCGTGTAACCCTCCTATCCCTGAGACACATGGTCTCTGTAGGCCATCCCCCTGCCTGGACAATCTGGATGAATCCTTAGCGATTTCCTTCCTGGAAGACCCCTCTTGTTGCTTTTCACATGGGAGAGGAGAACTCGTCACATTGTTTGTGAGGTGATATAGAAGTGCAAAGGCAAAAATGTCTGAGTCCAAGAAAGATGAAGGGAGGCTTGCTATCCCAGAGCTGCTCTTTGCTAATAAAAATGAGGCATGATCAGAGACTGAAGTGTTGGAACAAACTGATCATTTACATTGCAATCACTGGAACCAGATGGTATTTATCTAACAATTGATGGAGGATCTGAAGAATTATGTGTCTGAGCTGCTGATGAAAAGAAATGTACTCTCTTGTTAAAATTAGCAACTATTCCAGAGTCCTGGAAGAGAGCCAATGTCTGAACGCATTATGCCCCCAAAGATACACCTATGGCTGTAGATAAAGAAGCAGGTACTTATGTGTGAATGATGCACCTTTCTTCACTGCTCCTGCAAGGCCTCTAATGTGCACTCTTCCAATGCCCAACTATATCTCCTGGGCTGGAATTTCTCTTCTAAAAGAAAAAATACCAAGGAGGTGTAAAACAAGAAATAACTATGGGTATGTCTACACTACCACCCTAGTTCGAACTAGGGTGGCTAATGTAGGCATTCGAAGTTGCAAATGAAGCCCGGGATTTAAATATCCCGGGCTTCATTTGCATCTTCCCGGGCGCCACCATTTTTAAAAGTCCCCTAGTCCGAACTCCATGCCCACGGCTACACGCGGCGCGGAGTAGGTAGTTCGAATTAGGTTCTCTAATTCGAACTACCGGTACACCTCGGAACGGTTGAGGGTGGCTGAGAAACTCTGTAGCCACGCCTGAGGAGAAGTGTTGGGGGGAGGGGGCACAGTGACACGAGTCTAGAGTTATTTCCCTGAGAGGAGGGAGTTAGAAGGCTGGCAGATACAGAGCAGGAGATGTGCCACATGGTATGGAAAGGTGCTCGGGGAAAGGCATTAAGGGCTAAAAGGGAACAGACCTAGCCTGCTGTCGAGGCTAGAGGATTGCTGAACTGGAATCTGGAGTAGAGAGCAGGCCCAGGTTCCCCTGCCAACCACTGGAGGAGTGACACTGAGGCAGTGAATAGGAAGGCTGCTCAGGATCGCTGGAGGAACCCTTTGGTACTCTGGAAGGGGAAGATGCATATAGTGACCTAGCCAAGAGGCTGAGTCACAAAGAGGCAGCAGCAGCCCATGGAGCCAGAGAGGGACTGCAGACCCATAGAGAGAGGAGGAGAATGTGCAACCATGGGAATCTATTCCCCAGCGTAACCAGCAGGAGGTGCCATCCTAGCAGTGAGAGGAGCCCCCCCCCCCCCAATCACAGCAAGTCTCCACCAAAGAAGTGCTGGCAGCCACTGCAGTAATTAGAAGGATCTAGGAGTATGTCCACACTGCAGCATGCTTCATTAGGAGCCCTTTTATGTTAAATGCTTAGTTGCAGCTGCTATCAGTTGTGGTAGGACTGTGTTTCTGCCCTGACTGCAAAGAGCTAAAAATTACAAAGAGACTGATGTGCAGAGGTCACTGCAGAAAAGTAGGTGGCAGCAGAAAGCAACTCATAGCCAGCTGGTGAATGAGTAGTGGGTGAGGCAGAGAGGTGCAATGAGCAGCCAGCTGGGTAGCTGGTAGAAAGATGCGGTGAGTGGGCAGCAGAGTGGCTGGTGCAGTGAAAGCAACGAGTGAGCAGCCAGCAGGATGACCCCTTGGCATCGACAGCCCCAAACCCAGAGCACCCGGGACCCTTACACCCGGTACTAGGGATGAAGACCCCACTGGGACCAAGGGATGATTGCCGCCGCCACAGCGTTTGACCAACGTAGGCAAAAGCCCAGGACGGGGGAATCGCCACGGACGATGAACCCCTGAGAGGGGTGATGAGTGTGTTGGTTTGGCTCACCATTCAAGTATGGCCCTGTAGTCGTACCTTTGAGCGTCCTGGGCTTGGAGCTCAGGAGTGCGGTGGGCCCGAGTTCCCCTACCCAGCTGTGATTGGACGGAGGTGCTGAGAGGGGCGAAGGACAGAGACAGACCCAGGGACTGACAGGACTATGGCCTGACTAACCTCCCGTGAGGAGGGGACTGAGGTGGAGAGGATTAAGGAGCGGGCCTCTGCGTGAAGGCATGGGACAGGGAATTTTTATTAAGCCGGCATCCATAAGATAAATAGCTCCCCGGGTAACGGGGTGGGTCCAGGCAAGCCCAGCCCCAGGGGCCAGTGAGTTCCCCCAGTGGAAAAGGAGCCCAGATTAAACCCGGGATGGGACACTGCTGTTTCGTAGGAGGGGAACCCCGTCCCACATATACCACAGGGAGGGTGGGATTGGTGACATCAAGCCATTAGGTACAACCACATCTGCTCTAATCTCACTGACAGAGACCAGAAACTTTGAGATCTCTACCAAGCATTTGCAAATCTCAATTACCCACCGGGAGGTGTAACATAAGAACATAAGAACATAAGAATGGCCATACTGGGTCAGACCAAAGGTCCATCGAGCCCAGCATCCCATCTGCCGACGGTGGCCAATGCCAGGTGCCCCAGAGAAGGAGAACAGAAGACAATGATCAAGTGATTTATCTCCTGCCATCCATCTCCTGCCCTTGTTATGAAGGCTAGGGCACCATACTTTATCCCTGGCTAATAGCCATTTATGGACCCAACCTGCAAAAACTTATCAAGCTCTTTTTTAAACCCTAATAGAGTCCTGGCCTTCACAGCCTCCTCGGGCAAGGAGTTCCACAGGTTGACTGTGCACTGTGTGAAGAAAAATTTCCTTTTATTAGTTTTGAACCTACTACCCATCAACCTCATTTGGTGTCCCCTAGTTCTTGTATTATGGGAAAAGGTAAATAATTTTTCTATAATCACTCTCTCCACACCATTCACGATTCCATATACCTCTATCATATCACCCCTCAATCGCCTTCCCTCCAAACTGAAAAGTCCCAGTCTCTCCAGCCTCTCCCCATATGGGACCCTTTCCAAGCCCCTAATCATCTCATAACAGTTAATTCGAACTAAGGACTTAGCTCGAATTAACTTTTAACTGCCGCGTGTAGCCGCGGGCAGTTAGTTCGGACTAGGGGGATTTAAAAATGGCGCCCGCCCGGGAACATGCGAATGAAACCCAGGATATTTAAATCCCGGGCTTCATTTGCAAGTTCGAATGCCTACATTAGCCTCCCGAGTTCGAACTAGGGGGCTAGTGTAGACATACCCCTATAGACTATCATCTAACCTCAGGAAGATTCTTACCTACAACCACAGGACATACCACATTAATACCAACCCTGGAACTTTCCCTTGCAACAAACCCCATTGCCAATTTTGTCCACATATTTACTCTGGGGACACCATCACTGGACCTAACCATGTCAGTTATATGATCAAGAACACATATTCCTGTTCATCCAGAAATATAATTTAAGCCATGATGTGCCAACAATGTCCTTCTGCTATGTATATTGGACAGACTTCTCAGACACTTCGCCAAAGAATTAACGCCCACAGATCAGATATCAGACATCTTCACAAGGAAAAACCAGTTGCTTTTCATTTCAACCTACCTGGACATAGTCTTAACGACCTTACTACATGCATCTTACTTCAAAGAGACTTTAACACCAGATTACAGAGGGAAACTTCAAAACTTCCTTTCATTCTTAAATTTGACACTTTACGAATGGGCCTTAACAAAGATGCTAATTACCTTAACTATTACAAAGATAGCTTCCCCATTTATCACCCCTGATTAGCCATTCATTGACTCATAAATAGCTATTCCCTCCCTCCCTCTCCTTCACCCCACCTTCTCTACTAAATCAGATTGGTCAGTTTAATAATGTTCACTTTTTCCATTGTATTCCTTTGGTATATATGGTCATGCCAATTCTCTTCCAGAATATGATCTGAAGAAGTGGGTCTGGCCCACGAAAGCTCATCACCTATTAAACCATTGTGTTAGTCTTTAAAGTGCTACATAGTTTTTCCTTTTGTTTTATCAGCTTTGCGACCGGGTGCTCGCGGACAGGGTGAGTGCTAACAGGAGGGAGTTTTGAGAGGGGAGTTTAGAGGGGAACCTTGGGGGGAGCCAGTGACTTCTATTGCCCTTAAACTAAATCCTTTATAACAACCTCTATCTGAAACATTTAATTAACCCTCATATATAATTAGAGTAGGAAATGGAGGCAGAAGCCCAGCAGCAGAGTGGGGGCTATCCTGTTTATTGTGTCGAGTGCAGTATGTATGACTACCTACCCTGTGGGTGGGTGGCGTATGTGTGCGCTCGATGCAAGGAGCTCCTGGCCCTCAGAGACCGAGTGCGTGCTTTGGAGGCCAGGGTGGCTGAACTGGAGGAGCTAAGGAAGGCAGAGGTGTTTGTGGATGAGACTTTCCGGGACATAGTAGGGCTGCCCCACCTCCAATCTGACAGTCCTGATGCTGTTACGGAGGATGAAAGGCTCAGGGAAGGAGAGCAGTCAATGGGAGCAGAGGGAAACCATCCCATAGTTGGGACCCTCCTTCCAGAGGGTGATGTTGTATCCTCTCGTGCCGAGGATACTTCTCCGGGGGAGGGAGCTCCAGCTGTTAGGAAGAAGCAGGTTTTAGTAGTGGGGGATTCGATCATTAGAAATATAGATAGTTGGGTTTGTGATGACCGGGAGAACCGTATGGTCACTTGCCTGCCTGGTGCGAAGGTTGCGGATCTCTCGAGGCATCTAGACAGACTTATGGGCAGTGCTGGGGAGGAGCCGGTCGTCGTGGTACATGTTGGTACCAATGACATAGGGAAGGGTAGAAGAGATGTTCTGGAGGCCAAATTTAGGTTACTAGGAAAGAGACTGAAATCCAGAACATCTTTGGTGGCATTCTCTGAAATGCTTCCAGTTCCACGCGCAGGGCCAGATAGACAGGCAGAACTTCAGAGTCTCAATGCGTGGATGAGACGATGGTGCAGGGAAGAGGGGTTTAGATTTATTAGGAACTGGGGACACTTTTGGGGTAGGGGGAGCCTATACAGGAATGATGGGCTCCACCTAAATCAAGGTGGATCCAGACTGCTGGCATTAAACATTAAAAAGGTCGTAGAGCAGTTTTTAAACTAAGAGGTGGGGGAAAGCCGATTGGTGCGGGGGAGCACCTGGATCGGACGGAGACTTCCCTTACACGAGGCTCCATAGGTAGGGATTCCATAGAAGTTAGTCAGATAGGGAACGTGGGAAATAATATATGGGCAAGATCAGATGTGAAACAATCGTGCATAAAAAAATCCAATGTGTCTGTGAAAGGCGGACATATAAATAGTGGTAGTTTTCTAACATGCTTTTACACTAATGCTAGGAGTCTGTCTAATAAGATGGGTGAACTGGAGTACCTCATATCAAAGGAGGAAGTTGACATAATAGGCATCTCAGAAACATGGTGGAATGAGGACAATCAGTGGGACACTATCATACCGGGATATAAATTATATCGGAAAGACAGAACAGGTCGTGCGGGTGGCGGAGTGGTACTATATGTGAAGGATAATATAGAATCAAATGAAGTAAAAATCCTAAAGGAATCAAAATGTTCCATAGAATCATTATGGATAACAATTCATTCCTCTAATATGAATATGGCATTAGGAATATATTACCGACCACCTAACCAGGACAGTGATAGTGATGCTGAAATGATAAGGGAGATTAGAGAGGCTACCAAAATAAAAAACACAGTAATAATAGGAGATTTCAATTATCCCCATATTGATTGCGTGCATGTCACCTCAGGACGGGATTCAGAGATTAAATTTCTTGATGCCTTAAATGACTGCTTCTTGGAGCAGCTAGTACAGGAACCCACAAGGGGAGAGTCGATTCTCGACCTAGTCTTGACTGGAACGCAGGATCTGGTCCAAGAGGTAACTGTTACTGGACCGCTTGGAAATAGTGACCACAATATAATAACTTTTAATATTCCTGTGTTGGGAAGAACACCGCAGCAGTCAAACACTCTGGCATTTAATTTCAAAAAGGGGAATTACACTAAAATGAGGAAGCTAGTTAAACAGAAACTAAAAGGGAGAGTAATTAAACTAAAATCCCTGGAAGCTGCATGGGAACTGTTTAAAGACACCATACTAGAGGCCCAACTTAAATGTATACCCCAAATAAAAAAACACAGTAAGAGACCTAACAAAGAACCACCATGGCTAAACAGCCATGTTAAAAAGGCAGTGAGAGAGAAAAGGGCAGCTTTTAAAAAGTGGAAGTCAAATCCTAGTGAGGAAAATAGAAAGGAACATAAACACTCCCAAATTAAGTGTCATAATGTAGTAAGAAAAGCCAAAAAATAGTTTGAGGAACAGCTAGCCAAAAATTCAAAAAATGATAGTAAAATGTTTTTTAAATACATTAGAAGCAGGAAGCCCGCTAAAAAAGCAGTGGGGCCCTTGGATGATAAAGATATAAAAGGAGCGATCAAGGAAGACAGTGCCATTGCGGAGCGATTAAATGATTTCTTTGCTTCAGTCTTCACGGCTGAGGATGTTACAGAGGTTCCTAAATCTGAGCCAGCCTTTTTAGGTGACAAATCTGAGGAACTCACTCAGATTGAAGTGACATTAGAGGAGGTTATGGAATTAATTGATAAGCTGAATAGTAACAAGTCTCCGGGACCAGACGGCATTCACCCAAGGGTTCTGAAAGAACTCAAATGTGAAATTGCGGAGTTATTAACAGTGGTTTGTAACCTATCCTTTAAATCCACTTTGGTACCAAATGACTGGAAGATGGCCAATATAACACCAATATTTTAAAAAGGCTCTAGAGGAGATCCTGGCAATTATAGACCGAGAAGTTTAACATCAGTACCAGGCAAATTAGTAGAAACACTAGTAAAGAGTAAAATTGCAAGGCACATAGAAGAGCACGAATTGTTGGGCAAAAGTCAGCATGGTTTCTGCAGAGGGAAGTCGTGTCTAACTAATCTGTTAGAATTCTTTGAAGGGGTTAATAAACATGCGGACAAGGGGCACCCAGTGGATATAATATACCTAGATTTCCAGAAAGCCTTTGACACGGTCCCACACCAAAGGCTTTTACGTAAATTAGGTGGTCATGGGATAGGAGGAAAGGTCCTTTCATGGATCAAGAATTGGTTAAAAGACAGAAAACAAAGGGTGGAAATAAATGGTAAATTTTCACAATGGAGGAGGGTAACTAGTGGTGTTCCCCAGGGGTCAGTACTGGGACCAATCCTGTTCAACTTGTTCATCAATGATCTAGAAAATGAGGTAAGCAGTGAGGTGGCCAAGTTTGCAGATGACACAAAGTTGTTCAGGACAGTCAAAAGCAAAAGGGATTGTGAAGAACTACAAAAAGATCTCAGCAAACTGAGTGATTGGGCAGCAAAATGGCAAATGAAATTTAATGTGGGTAAGTGTAAGGTAATGCATGTTGGAAAAAATAACCCAAATTACACGTACTACATGATGGGGTCAAATTTAGCTACGACAGATCAGGAAAGGGATCTTGGAGTTATAGTGGATAGTTCTATGAAGACATCCACGCAGTGTGCAGCGGCAGTTAGTAAGGCAAATAGGATGTTAGGAATTATTAAAAAAGGGATAGATAATAAGACAAAAGATATCATACTTCCCCTATATAAAACTATGGTACGCCCACATCTCGAGTACTGCGTGCAGATGTGGTCTCCTCACCTCAAAAAAGATATATTGGCATTAGAAAAGGTTCAGAAAAGGGCGACTAAGATGATTAGGGGCTTGGAAAGGGTCCCATATGGGGAGAGGCTAGAGAGACTGGGACTTTTCAGTTTGGAAAAAAGGCGATTGAGGGGCGATATGATAGAGGTATATAAAATCATGAATGGTGTGGAGAAAGTGATTATAGAAAAATTATTTACCTTTTCCCATAATACAAGAACTAGGGGACACCAAATGAAATTGATGGGTAGTAGGTTCAAAACTAATAAAAGGAAATTTTTCTTCTCACAGCGCACAGTCAACCTGTGGAACTCCTTGCCCGAGGAGGCTGTGAAGGCCAGGACTTTATTAGGGTTTAAAAAAGAGCTTGATAAATTTTTGCAGGTTAGGTCCATAAATGGCTATTAGCCAGGGATAAAGTATGGTGCCCTAGCCTTCATAACAAGGGCAGGAGATGGATGGCAGGAGATAAATCACTTGATCATTGTCTTCTGTTCTCCTTCTCTGGGGCACCTGGCATTGGCCACCGTCGGCAGATGGGATGCTGGGCTCGATGGACCTTTGGTCTGACCCAGTATGGCCATTCTTATGTTCTTATGTTGATCCTTAGTATAAGTGTTTGCAGAATAGGGCCCCAAATTTGCACATACATTATGGCTTCAATTCATCCCTACTCAGCAAAGCTCTTAAGGCTATGTTTAAATCCCATTAACTTCACTGGGATTTAAAGACGAGTTTGAGAGAGAGATTTTTAAGGGTATCCATCCCTTGAAGATGCAGATAAACAGCTAGTGGGATTTTCAGAAGTGCCCACTAGGTGCCTATCTGCACCTTTTGGCACCTAAATACCTTTAAAAATCTGTCCTAAGTGCTGTGTTAAATAGAGACAGATTTATGCACATGCCTGAATGCTTTGCTGAACTGAATTTGATAGTCAATACCTACAGAACATGGCAAGGTCCTTGAATGTCATATATTTGGGTTGGTTATGATGAAAGGACCTAAAGAGTAAGTCAAATATTCCGGAGAAAGTCCTGCATTTGTTGACACTGCTTTCTTGGAAGGTGCTGTGAAAGAGTTGTCTGGCTTGGAGTGGGAAGAGAACTTAGCAAAAATCATGATCTTACCATCTGTGGCATAATGCATAAAACTTTCCAGTACTAAAAGCTATGGAAACTGCACTGCCAAGTGTCTCTGGACAGCCAAATACAATCACAATGAAGTGTTTGAAGGAGACCTCTCTTAAAGTCAATTGCCTTGTTAAAGTAGTGTTTCATTACAAGGATAAGGGGCCCCAAAATTTTCTGTTTGAGGTAGATGGCATGGTGACTTGTATCACTTATAGTCTGCACTACTAATGAAAGTTCAATATTGTTTGGAGGTTTGTTTGTTTTTTCAAGAATGCTTTAGGAGTATCATGTTCTGTCTATAATACTGCTGATTATATTTGGGGTTTTCAATAACTATTTTACACACAAAAAGACATTTAAAGAATGTTCACTATTATCTTAACTAATATAATGTAATATATTTGTAATTTCCCACCATCATGGAGCCACTGGGATTAAACAAATGTCCCTTATCCTTGGGGAAGGACTTATTCCATAGCAGCTACTTTCACGGCAGGTAGATAGAGGTGTGATTCAATTGACGTTAGTGAAGCTTTACCTGGTTTGTCCTGTGGTGAATTTGGCTTCATTTCTGTAAATTAACAGATTGAGAGAGTAAATCTAGGCTCCATTTCCACACAAGAGTAACTACCCCTGTGTGATTCTAAAGGGTTAGCAAGTTTTCAAATCATAAGTTAATTCATGGGAGAGAGGGAGAGAAATACCCCAATTTTTCTATCTATTTTCTACTAAAATTCAGTCCCTTTAATAAAGGCATATTCTTCCCATTGGTTAAAAAGGAAATGTCTGTGAGACCAGCATTCCTGAGATCAGTCAGTAACATTTTCAAAAGCACTTAAATCACTTAGGAGTCTAAGTTCCAATGAAAGCCATTGGAAATTGTACCTTATGGGAATAGTTTCTTAACATTTCAGCACTCTATGGGCCTGATCTTGTTCCCATTGAAATCAATGGCAAAACTTCGACGATTCCAGCAACAATAGGACTGAGACCAAAGGGAGCAGGTGTTAGTAAGGGCAGAGCACACCTGTGTGGTTTGTTCTATTAAAACAGGAACTCAGTCTGAGAGCAGTCTTCTTCATGGAAAGGGCTGGAGAAATAGTGCATGAAGGATTAAGTGCTTAATTGTCAACTGAGATGGAAGACTAAAGTAGGAAGAATTACTTATATGAAGGCCTGTTGGGACCTGTTCCTCAGAAGTCATGTCAGGGCGACTGTGTCGCTTTAACCCTCTCTGTTCTGCATGTGATTTCCCTCCCAGCACTATTTTCATTCTCTTTGAATTCATTTGCTATGATTTATGTGGTCATTAAAGACTTAGAAAGATGGTTGTGCCTTCATTGCCGGTAGAGGGGAGGACTTTTGGTGCTAACTCATCCTTTGCTTCTTGCTGTTGTCTGCAGACGTTACCAGTCCTATTTTAACAGTACACACCATTCCCAATTAAAATCAATGTTTCATTTAATTCTTTAGGAGACACAGGCTCGAAAAACAATCTCTGTGATTGTACCTCCAGCTAATGAAGTGCATGGGGTGGTTCTGACCTTATATCTCATTAGCTGACTGCTGCTAAGCTGACCATTTATTTTCCGAGGGATAGGCAATGCATTATGCAATTGGATGATGGAAAACAGCTATCAGTTAAAAGAAATGATGAGTGAACCTGAGTCCAGCAGTCCAATCTTGGATAGGAACACAAGTTCCACTGCTTATCAGAATTATCCAAACGGTTAGGGGCAGCAGCATTAAGGCAGAAATATCATGAGACCCACCTCTTTCATGAGCTAATTGCCAGGAATTCAGCGTGATGCCACTTTTTGATCCTCTGGCTTCGGTCCTTCCAATCATCACAAAGCAGAACCCTCCATCGAAGGGCTTGTTCCCTCACTAAGTGGGAACGTGAGCTGAGTTTCAACTTTGGTGAGACAAATTAGCTTGACCCTACTGATGAAGTGTGGTTGCAGCAGTAATGCTTTTAGTACGAGACGAGCATTGCAGGCTCAGAGCCTCATTGTGTGCTCGTGGAGCAATGCTACCTTGTATCCCCACTCACCTTAATGATATTCCTATGAAGCTTTAGCTGCCTAGCTGGAGGGAGGGCAGGGCCTGGAGCAGGAAGACATTCAGTCCAGGACTGGAGAGCACTGAGAGAAAGCAGCAGCCTCTCAGTCCCACCCATTAGCTACTGCACATCCTCAGGGAATTGAAGCTGTTGGTTAGTCCTCTTAGCCCTTCTGTCAGCATACCTCGAACCAGAAAACAATGAAGGCTCATTTTTTATGAGTCTGTCCATGTTACCCCGTCTCATGATTTTCAGTCTTGTAAGACCTGGTATTTTTCTTAACACACCTGCTCCCGAAATCATGTGATTACACAGGAATTGCAGATGTCAAGGTTTTTCATGCATAGATATGTAAATGAGAGAGACAGACAGACTGTCCCCCCAACCCCAGAACAACCAAGTCAGCCCCTCATTCCAGACTTTTGGCTAGGCTGCTGATATTGGAGACCCAGGTTCAAGTGCCCTAGCAACCAAGCCATAGAGTCAATCACTCTCTCTGGCTTACAGAATATTCACTTATTTATATGAAACTAGCAGACCTAGCCGATGTTGCCCAAGTCCTTGAGTCCTTCAGGGTAGGGGGCTGGTGGTGTGTGGAATGCAGGAGTCAGGACAGGGCCTTGGGGTTGAGGGTGGGATGCAGGAGGCTGGAGGGTACAAGAGTCAGAGTTGGAGGGTAAGAAGGGGCTCAGGGTGGGGGATTCAATCCAGCACGGGCCTTTCTTCTACCTCCAGCCTCTTTTTCTCTCCCCAGCTCCCTCAAACCACCAGGGACCTTTTTTTTTCCCCTCCTCCCCCCAGCGCTGCAGCCATATGTGCTGACAGGCAAGATGGTGGAGCCCCAGCCCTGCTGGTCACTCATGCAGTGTGGTTGCGCCCGGTTTACACTCTGCAAGACAGCTTCCCTCTGCAGGCTCACTGCCCCCAGTGTCCACTCTTATATCACATCCCTCTGAACAGCCGCCCCTCCCTTTGCCTGTTATGGAAAATAGTGCTTTTCCTGGCACTTCCCATTTTCATGGCACAACCAAATCCTGACCTTGCTTTAAGTTAGGTAAAAAGAAGCTGCACACCAGATTTGGTGGAGCTAACTCCTACTATTTAGAGGGAGTTCTTGAACAAACAGACTTGAGGACAGACACGCAGACAATCACACCCTAATATATAGAGAGAGAGCGAGAGATGAAACTGCTCTATCAGTAGGGATTTACTCCATTGCCTGGGAGTTAGGGCATTCACCTGTGTCTCCCACATCCTATGTCACTTATTTGCCTCCTGCCCATCCTGAGATGTGTCTCTAACCAGATATGCCCCCTGCACCTGAGAAACTTTTTCCACCAAAAGATGTTCCAAACAGCTACTGTCTCATGAAAATTTTCCATTTTGAGGAAAAAACTTTGAGTCAGATAATTCCCATCTGGCTCTATTTCTGACTGAGTCCAGAGGGCTTGAGGGAGGCTCTGGCAAAAGGGGGCAAGGGCAAGACTGTGTCTGGGGAGATTCTGACAGGAGACGTTTGGCTGAGGGTTGTTTCCCAGTAAAGTACAGCTGTGTGCACGGAAAGAAATTCATAAGATTTTTGTGTCTATATCGGTGTTGGGTTGCATGTGTTATTGCAAATTTTAATTTTAAAAAATAGCTATCCAGTCTGTGCCATTGGCATCCATTTCTCTTACTTCTTTCAATTACAGACATACGTTAATCTGAGGCTGAGTAACTATCTCTTCTCAACCTACAATCATAAGCTTGCAAAGACGAGGATTCCAATCATACTGTTTGGACACTGCTTTCTTGCAAAGCTGGGCAAATACTGTTTAAAAAAGGCTGGCAGATAGTCAGGAGAAGCGGCTAAAGAAATTGCTTCAGCCGTGTTTGTGTCCCTTTTTTGTTGGCTTTCTATAAATATTTTAGCAAGGGAGTTTAGTGTTAGGCATATTTACAGAAACACGTCACTTTAGACAACTGTTGTGGGAGAATATTCATGGGAGGCCCATTTCCAATTTGTAATCACAATTGTTCAACCCAACAACCTGATTCTAAAGCTTTTTTCCTCCAGACAAAGACCAGAAACAATGCCAAGTGACCTATGTGTCCAAATTATATTAATCATCAAAGCTCAGATACTCACCACACACTATTTGTAAAGAGCCTGGCTGCTGCAAATTATTTGCTGAAATTAGCTGGCAATTTACATTTGAAGTAACTAACTGTAAGCTGCTGCACTGTTGTCTCAGCCCAGGAAGGCCTGATGTGACACACTCAGGGTATGTCTAGACTGCATCCCTCTGTCGGCAGAGGGATGCAGATTAGGCAGGTCAACATTGCAAATGAGGCAGGGATTTAAATATCCCGCACCTAATTTGCATTAAAATGGCCACCACATTTTGCCAACTCAGCACTTTGTTGGCAAAAAGCGGCAGTCTAGAGGGGGATCTGTCGAGAAACAAAGCCTTTTTCAACTGATCCCTTATGCCTCCTGCAAGGAAGTTTACAGGATCTGTCAAAAAAGGCTTTTTTTCTTGACAGATCCCCCTTTAGACTGCCGCTTTTTGCTGACAAAGTGCTGAGTCAGCAAAACACGGTGGCTATTTGTATGCAAATTAGGTGCGGGATATTTAAATCCCTGCCTCATTTGCAATGTCGACCTGCCTAATCTGCATCCCTCTGCCGACAGAGGGATGCAGGCTAGACATACCCTCAGCATCTGAGTCAGGTGCTTTTCTCAGCTGTATTTCTTCCATCAAAAACTAGTATAGCCCATCAATCATTCCTTACCCAAGGTCTGTCCCTACAGATTTCCACTGTACCTGCCACGTGCTTCAGAGATGTCCACAAATCATGCTTTTCCCACCTCGCCCAGGACTAGCAACTTCCTACCAGAGCCACCGTACTCTGAGCAGCTCTTTACTAGTCAGCTGCTTACCTAAGAACTCCCCTGCTCCAGAAGTTAGCAAGTCTGCTTGCACTTCCTGATCCTTGCAGCTTTTCCCCCTTTCCTGTGTCTGTAATCACCTGATGGCCAGGTTATCATTCTCAGCTGGGAAGCAACCACTAAGCCATAAGTGAGGATGGGTTTCCAGCTCTCCTTAAAGAGCCAGTTACCCTGTGTCACTAACATGTTTTAAAAAATGACAGCTGGGGATGGAGAATCAAGAGACAGAAAATAGGGTCAAATTAATTGACTCGATCATTCACTGTGAATTATTTACTCAACTCTGCCATGTTGCTGCACTGCAGAATGCTTTTAATAAAACAGCGGTGCCTCAAAATTCTCATTGGTAAGAAGCCTTTTTCTTTTAAAGTGTAAATCTTCACATAGTGAAACAGAATATTTTATTTCCTCTGCAGAGGCATAACGCAAATGAACTAATCAGGCACATATCATAGTGGGTCCCCTGAGCAACGAGAAGAGCTGGAATAACAAAATGGAAAACGAATTCCTAAAGGTGGGTGGAGGGCAAGTTTATTCAACAAATGCCTGCTCGGAAGCTTTAGCTCAGATTCAAATTGTAGGAAATGAGAAGGGACTTATCTCTAGAGCTAAGCAAATAATAATCCCAAATAATGTACTAACTGGATGTCTCCCTGTTGCTCACTTTAAATACATTAGAAGCAAGAGAAAGACAAAGGGAAGTCCTCTGCTTAGCTGGGAAGGAGAGCTAATGCAGGTTGTACCTCCAAAATCTGGGACTCTCTGGTCTGGCAACATCCGTGGCCTGGCAGGACCATGGATGATCCTGGAGCAGAGAGCCTGGGAGCCTAAGAGCAGGAGGGCCAGCTGGGTGGGACATCAGAGTCAGCAGCCCAGCTGGGGGCAGCACACAACTGGGGCCAGAGCCCTCCAGCATCCCCCAGGAGCACAGGGCCAGAGACGGAGCCCTGCGGCTTTCCTCGAATGTGTGGGGCTGGGCTGGGGCTGCGCAGGGACGGGCATGGGGATAGAGCCCTGTGGCTTCCCCCGGCTATGTGGGGCCAGGGCTGAGGCTGCACAGGGATGGAGTTGGAGTCCAGCCCCATGGCTGCTCCTGGCTGCACAAGAACGGAGCCCTGTGGCAGGAGCCGGAGTCTGTGCTACCCAGGAAGCCAGCAGTAGCTGGGCAAGCACCCCAAACAGGTTGGGGGCAGGAGCGAGGCAGGGTTGCTTGCTGGGACAGCCTACCAGCAGCACATGAGAGGCTCGGTGGCCGGAGACCTCCCCTGGTCTGGCAACTTCTCTTGTTCAGGACCGGTCAGGTCCTGATGATGCCGGACCAGAGAGGTCCAACCTATAATTGTTGGCATCATGATGATGGAGGATTTTAAGGCCAGTTTTACTTCAGTCTTCACTCCACCGGTTACCAGTGACACAATTATTATTAACAAGGAGGAAGTAATGCAAACCAAAACCAGGAAAAAACAAGTTAACGAATACTTAAACAACTTAGATGTATTCAAGCCAGCAGGGCCCAAGGAAATACATCAATTATTTCCCATGGCTACTGAAAGTAGGGCAAAAAATAATGGGCTTAATCTACAGCTATTAGCAGGCCCACACTGCTTTGTTTATCTCTAGCCAGGGCCACCTCTTCCCTTAGCTCCCCTTAGCTGAAAATGGTGAACCAGAGCCAATGGGAGCCGTGAGGCTCTGTTACTATGGAGCCTTTAGTTTGGGGTGGGGAACCTTTTGGGTCAGGGGCAGCTGACCCACAGAAAAATCAGTCGGGGGCCACATACAAATGAGAAGCTAGAAAAAACAAACAAACCCTGAGTGATGTGACCCCTGACTGAGAAGGGGAAAGACACTCCCCACATTCCCCTTGCACATGAGAGCCCAGGCTAGTAGATTTTGTGTATTCCAGCCCCATGGAGAGATGGTGGAGTGCCATTGTGGGCTCCCCAAAGCTGGGAAGGAGCCCTGAGCTTCAAGGGCCAGATCCAGGCAAGCCAGGGGCCGCATCCAGCCCCCAGGCCTTAGTTTCCCCACCCCTGCTTTAGGAAAACAAAGCAGCGTGGGCCCACTAGCAGCTTTCCCAAACTGGGCCCCAGGCCCACTTTGAGAAGCACTGATATACAGCAAGGGAGATTTAGGTTAGATATTAGGAAAACATTTCTAGAATAGTTAAGTTCTGAAAAAGGCTTCCAAGGGAGGTTGTGGAAACCCCATCACTGGAGGTTTTTAAGAACAGGATGGGGACACACCTGTCAGGGATGGTCTAAGTTTACTTGGCCCTGTCTCAGTGCACGGGGCTGGACTTGATAACCTCTCAAGGTCCCTGCCAGCCCTTCCTGTCTATGATTCATTAAATATTTATGAATTCATGTTTTATTATTTAACTGAGTCTCTAAATGGTCAAATACTGTCATCAAATCATTTATTCACAAATTTTCTCCATCTCTAGTCAGGTCTGTTATATATGTAACCCTTCTGCTGGGTAGGCCTGGCAGTAACCAGGGCTGGGTTCAATATCTTGGGGTCCATCTCACATAGAACCGGCTCGAGCCCCCACCCAGTAATCTGGGAAATTCACGCACCCCTGGGTGCCTCTGAGAGGCAATGCTTCCCCACTTGCAAGCACTGAGTCTGAGTGTAGGAAAGAAACATTTAATGAAACCGAGAGAGAAGTCATACGGCATTAACTTGGGGAAAACACCACAAACAGAGTACATAACCCAAACATGAGCCAAGCCCCCCCCCAGCCAAGAATCGCCCGAAGTCCAAAGAGTCCGACACCCCAAAAGTCTCTGTCCATGGTCCGTGCCACCCAGAGTCCCAAAGTTCACCCGCAGGGTTTCACCTCCCAACCTGGGTAGAAATGGGGGTGGGGGGATAGATAGGGGGCACCTTATACGAAACTCCGCCACGCTCCACCAGCTGTCTCGTCCCACACCACTGGACACTCCGCTGGGCGCCTGCCGCCGCTCCTCGTCTGCTGCCGCCGCTGGTCGCCACTCCTCGCCTGCCGCCGCTCCACGCCACGCCGCTGGTCACCGCTCCTCCCACCGCGCCTCATCTGCTGCTGCCGCTGCTGGTCGCCGCTCCTCACCTGCCGCCGCTCCACGCCACGCCGCTGGTCGCCACTCCTCACCTGCCGCCGCTCCACGCCACACCGCTGGTCGCTGCCACTTCACTGGCTGCAATAGGCCTGGCTCTCAGCCAAACCAGTGATTTCAGCTCTCAGTGATTTCAACTCTTTAGCCACCAGCTAGACTGGCAAATGAATCCAGCTTTCACTGGACTAGCGAAAGAAAAGTCTCCTCAGGGAGTCTGCTTTTGGTCTGTCCTTAAAACAAAGGGGGAAAGGTGCAGGCTGGGCCAGTCTTATAGCTCACACCTGGCAGATGTGAAGCAGGATGACTCAAGCCCTTTAACCCTTCCCCCCAGCTCAGTTCACTCAACTCTGGAAGGGGGGAGGCTTGTTCTTCCGAGACCTCTTACCATGATGGTGGTGTCTCTCCTGCAAGCACTGGTGGCATGTTTTACAGTTCCCACATTTAGGGGTAGCATGATTAGTGACCCCCACAACAGTCCCAAATTATATACAATTCTCCACATTCCATTCCAACACTGACCTTCCATCAGCCCTGGCTGAATGGGATTTACATAGGCACATCTCAGATTCTCTCCTGAGCTGTATTTACATAACAGTTAACAGTTAATTACCTTGCAGAGCTAAACAATTGTAGTGGACACACCCACCCCTCCTTTTAGCTGGCTGATAGCAAGCAGCAGTTCAGCCCCTGCTTACACATATAATTTTCTTCATTCCTTGGGCTTCTCTCTGTTGCTGCAGATCATACCCATGTTCTATACTGCCCTCCAGAGGCTATTCTGCTGACTTTATGGCAGAAAACTCTATTGGTATGCATCCGAATGAGAACACCGTGTCTGACGTAGGGAAACATAGCTATGAATTCTCTACAAAAGGGTCGCTTGTTTATATAGATCAGGGCTACTCAACACGTGGCCTGTGGACCGCATGCGGCCCGCGGTGCAGTTTGGGTTTACACGAGGCTCAACACGCGGCCCGCAGGTGGAAACCAAAACAAACAAGCGGTCAATATAATGGTCTTCTGTTGATATGTGTTTTAGCAGTTAAATTCCTGGAGTGACATTGCTCATTAAAAGTGCTGTGATATGGGTGGAAATCAGGTAAATATTGCATTTTATTAATATCAGCAAAACTGACTTAAATGGGGCCTGCATGTTGTGTAGTCTTGCCTCAATCTTTGTATTCATGCCCATCAGTGAGAAAGAAGCTATTTGCATATATTTGCATGTATATGCAACCACACTTAAGCTGTGGCCCTCAGCATGTGCTGTATCATTGTGGACCCCAGGGCTTCCAAAGTTGAGTAGCCCTGATATAGATTCTCCTTGGGTGGGAATGTTTTGTTCTCTGCCTTCACCTTCCATGGAAAATTGCCTGTTCAAACTGTATCCCACTATCAGGTTGTATAATCACATGTCTTCCTAAGATCAACCACTGTTAAAGGACAAACAAGGCTAGTGTCAAGTCAATAAGTTGATCAACCAGTCATTAAGTCTTCCTGGAGCACCACTGAGGGCTTATATTTGCACATTTAAAACCATAAACCATTTTATATCTCATATTTCTAACTTGTCATACATGAATAATACATGTACCCAAATAAGATATACAGATCCAGCAGACTGCAACATTAAAATTGATAGGTTACATGAGGTATTTTGTCCAAAGCATCTTCGAGTTATGAATACTTATATTCATAAGCCAATTTCATAAAGTATGAGGGGCAAATTGTCATAGTAATTGTCTTCACTTACCCAGAGATTGATCCTCAGTAGACCAATCTTCTGAGATTCGATTTAGCGAGTCTAGTGTGGACCCACTAAATCAACTGCTAACATCACCCCCATCAATCCCAGTACTCCACTGGTTTGCAAGGAGTAAGGGAAGTTGATGGGTTGCTAGGAGTAAGGAGATATGACTCCAGCTACACTATTGTCATGGCTGGAGTTGTGCATCTTAGGTTGACTTTCTCCAGTAGTGTAGACCTGGCCTGACAGAAAAAAAAATACATTAGATGATTTCATGCAATGTGGCCTGTTGCAGAACTGGAATCCTAGCTGAAAGGTCCTGCCAGGGACATAGAATGCTGCCTAAAGGTAAGAATGATTTCTATAGTGCATCTAAGTGCCTGGTATAGCACAGCTTCAGTCATAGCATTGATAGGGCCTCGTTCAAAATGAGCTGCCCAGTTTACTACATATCTTGATCTTTCACACATTTCTGATATCACCTTGGTGCCATTAATTTTCCAATGAGTGTGCTAGCAACATACAGACTTTCTCCTACAGCCTGTGATAAATTATGTATACGAAAAGCAGAATATAAAGATTGCCATAGCAGCTTACACCAATGTCTTGTCTCTGAGGGTATGTCTACACAGCAGAGCAAAAGTCAAATTAAGCTACACAACTTCAGCTATGTCAACTGCATAGCTGAAGTCAAAATAGCTTAACTCAGCTTTTGGTGCTGTCTACACAGCAGGAAGTCAATGGAAGAACACTCTATCTTCAATTTCCCTTACTCCTTGTGAAATGAGGGTTACAGGAGTCAGAGTAAGAAGCCTGCCAGCTTGCCGTTATTTCAAAATAATGGCTTGCTGTGTAGACGCGCTTTTTGTTATTTTGGAATAATGTCAGTTATTACACAGTTTACTGCTGTGTAAACATACTCTGACAGCAGCCACTACCAGATTCTTCAAAAGGAAGGTAAAAGAAACCCCCAAGTGGTCAAATATGGAATAACTAACCTACAAAGAAACCATTCCTTATCCCTGCCACTAGCGGTTTGTTTATTCCATGAAGCCTGAAAGTTTACAGACTTTTTTGCAAAAGTATATGAGTTGTAGTCTATCTGATGGAAGGCTGGGGGATATAGGAGGCATCTCACCCACTCCATTAGCCACTCCCCACTACTCCTACCATCTGCCCACCGGCCACTCCCATCAGCCGCCTTGCTGGCCACCTGCTCCTGCCAGCTGCCCCACTATCCTCCTGCCGCTGCACCTACCGGCCACCCACCAGCTGCTTCCACCAGCCGCCCTGCTGGTCACCTGCACCTGCCAGCCTCCCCGCTGGTGACCTGCCGGTGCTCCTATCGGGTGCCCGCCAGCTGTTCCTGCCAGCCACCTGCTAGCCGCATGCTCCTGCCAGCCACCCCGCTGGCCGCCTGCTGCTGCTTCCACTGGCCACCCGCCGGCTGCTCCCACCATCCGCCTGCTGGCGGCTCCTGCAAGCTACCTGCTGGCCACTTGCCCCTGCCAGCTGCTCTGCTGGACACCTGCTTCTGCGATGGGTCTGGCTCCAGACCAAACCTAGTGATGTCAGCTCTTTGTCAGTTTTTATGTGATTTCAGCTCTTGGCCCACCACCTAAGCTGGCCAAGAGATTCCAGCTTCCACTGAAATAATATTTCAAAATAATAAAGACACTCCTTATGTAGTCTATTTAAGTCTATCCTTAGAACAGGGGGAGAGGGAGAGAGACAGGTTGAACCAGTCTTACAGTGCATGCCTGGCGGCCATGTAGCTGGCTGGTTCAAGCTCCTTCCCCCCAATTCCATCCACTTGAGTCTGGAGGAGGAAGGCTTGTCCATCCAAGACTCTTTACAATGACAGTGTCTCTCCTGCAATCACTGGTGGTCGTATTTTACAATTTCTACATTTAGGGTTAACATGGTTTGTGACCCCACAACAGCCAAATTAGTTACAATACACAACATTCCATTCTAATAACTGACTATCCATCGGGCCTATTGCACTGGCTGAACTGGATTTACATAACCACACCTGGGATCTCTTTCTCATTCTAGCATGAGCTGTATTTACATATCAACAGTTGATTATCTTGCAGGACTAAAGAACTAAGTGAGCATAACCACACCCAGGACTCCTTTCCCTTTCCAGCTGGCTGCATTGGAAGCAGTGGTTCAGACCCTGCTTACATCAATAACACATTAAACAAATGTGGGGACGTGGTGAAGATTAGGAAAGTAGTAAGAGCGCTAATAATAACAGGAAAAAGAGGTTGTGTTGGTTTTGCTTTGACAATCACCCTTTTCTTTAATAATTTTGAAGACTTTGGGGGGATATAAAATAAAAGTAAAATACAGTATTGTCATATTATGATTCTGGTGTATATCTCTCTAACTACCACCACTGTAAACAAAAGCTTAAATAACCTTATAAAACTGAAACATAGTCAGATGTGTGATAATGCTTAGTTAATGAAGAGTTCCCTGGATAACAGCTTGCTATTCAGGCGGACCTAAGAGAATATATTCCATTATATATGGCAGCGGGTGATTGAGAACCAGACGTGCATAATTTCAAAGTGAATTCCTCAGGCACTGACACATAATAATCTGCCCTCCCGGGAAACCTGGGAAGTTACTTATTATATCATGGAGGGAACCCGATTAATGAGCTGTATGTGGCTCATTCTATAATGAATCCATGTTCCCCAAACAGGCACAGATGACTTGGACTAGAACCCTGCTCTTTCAGCTCCAAACATATAGGCCTCTGTCACCTGAACTAAAGGAGTGCTTTGCTGCTAATGCTAGTGGGTTCTCTCTGCTTTCTATGGCAACCACACTCTCATTCATAGATCTAAAAGGCAGTGCAATGCCTCTTCCTTGGAATTATTACTTATGAATGTAGCACCACAAGTAAGGTCTTGCACACAAGAACAGTGGTTGGTAACCTGCAGCCATCAGAATAGTCTGATAGTGGGCTGTGAGACATTTTGCTGACACTGACCGTCTGCAAGCACCACCCTTCCACAGTTTCAAGTGGCTGCAGTTCTCTATTCCAGACCAATGGGAGCTGTTGGAAGTGGTGGCCAGCATGTCCCAGCATCCCCTTTGCCTGCAATGTATTTTTATGTCTGATTTTGTAAGCAAGTAGTTTTTAAATGAGATGAAACTTGGAGGGGTTCGCAAGACAAATCAGACTCCTCAGAGTTGTCTGGAATAGATGAGAACCATCAAATTAGATGATTATTTGAGGCTCCCTTCCAGCTCTACTTTTCTATAATTCTGTGACCGTGCCTGAGAATCTCAACTTTTCCTTAAAAGAAAAAGGTTAGGAAGAAAAACTTGAAATATCAAGTAAGTCCACCCTAAAGTAGAACTGGTTAGAAATGTTCTAACATGTTATTTCATTGGAAAATGCTAGTTCATCAAAAATTAATATGTAAAAGGCAGGTCAAAAATTAATATGTAAAGCGTGGGTTTCAACAAATTTCCTGTTTTCAAAAACAACGGAAGAAAAAAATTTAAAAATTGTCAAAATCAAAATGGCTTCTCATTTGAAATTCTAGCTAAGTTGTTCTAAAAGCGTTTTAAACACTACAAAAGGGCTAAACTGAAATGAAACGTTTCAAAATTCTCGTGAAAAATGTGTTTGTTCCAATCAAAAACATTTCAGATGATGGGCTTGTGAAAATGATTGAAATCTCAAAAATTCGTATGGAACAAGCAAACTGTTTCCTGTCCAGCTCAAGCTTCAAGGCTCAGAAAGCATAAAGCAAATAAAAAGACTGTTTTTATGTTAAAAAAATATTCGTGATTTAAAGGCACACTAGTTACTTTTAAACATTTGGGGTTGGTAGTGATAGGGGTGGGCAGATGGAAATGCTAGGGGAAAAGATGGGTTCTCCCAGGGGTACATCGGAAAGGAGAAGAGCACATTAAGGGCACAATTTGGAGAGACACTGGCCCAAATGTAAGTGAAGGAAGGAGAAAGGGACAAAGAGCCATTGAGAGGCAATGTAATGTACTGGTTTTGCTGGTGACATGCTGCCCTCTAGTGGCTGGCCTACAGGGACGTGTTCCAAAGACCTCCTTTAACCCAAACAGTACAAATCTATGCTTCTGGGGCTGAAGAATCTGGATCTTAATCCCAGCTTCCCAGATAGGTGAGAGAGCAGAGAATAGAGAGTCACTGTAGCTGATGTTTGCTGCATATGGATTCATTACAGGCTGGTGCTGACTAACAGCAGTAACAGAGATGGATGAGGAAGACTGGGAATGAAGCAATGTGAGGGTAGAGACCAGGAGAGGGATGAATCTAAGGGATAAGCCAACTAGTGGGCTTCAGGAGGGGCACCGCTAAGTCACAGACTAAGGTGAATGGCAAATGGGAGGGAATGGGTCAGCATGGGCAGAGAGAGAGGGCATTCAAGGTTGCCTGTCTGAGCATTATGGCAAGGCCCTGAGCCCAGAGGAAAGCAGGGGAAGGGCAAGAAGTGAAGAGATGATGGGCACAGAAGCCAAATAAGGACACATGAGGATGAGAGAAGCCAAATAAGGAAGAGATCAGAAGTTCTGAGGCAAGAGGGATGCCAAAACTGAAAGAAAAAAAGAGAACAAATGTGGGTCAGAGGAAGTCCACAGGGTCACTGCATTTTCTTCATGGGGTGTCAGGGGCCTAGAAAACAGATGGGCATGGACAGACAAGATGCATGGAACAGTGACAGAGAGAGAAGGGACATGTGATGTTCCAGGTCCTGAAATTTCACATCAAGGAGGCTCTGAAGGAGAATTTTGACAATGAGCATCAGTAATGTGTCTGTATGTGATAGATTTGGTCAGGCAATGTTTACTTGCCACCTAAAATGGCCCTATAATGCTTGTTTCCTGAACTTTAATTGGACTGAGCAAATGTTCCTACCTATAGCCACTGTATTTAAATTTTAGCAGCAGTTACAGTGTGTGCGTGATACAAAGATGCATTTTGTTTCAAAGATTAGATTTTAATTAAAGGATTTTTTTTTTTTTTTGGCAAATGGAGACATGACAATGAGAAGCAGTCTCTCAGTTCAGACTCTCATAGCAGCATGTAACTCCAGCTTGCATGAAGAAACCGGTCTAGAGAGATGGATTGCAATGGAATGGGAACATGTGAAGAATGTGGAGGAGGACTTTGGGGATGACAGGAAATGGTGTTTTGTATTGGCTGCACACTGCAGCCCATGCAGAACTTGAGCAACTTTATCTGCCCCCCCCCAGTACCTTTATCATCCATTCCTGTCCATCTAGCATCTGTTTCTGCCTATGTCTCCTTTCCAGGCTATCCAGACTATGTTTTTCATTAATAGCCTCCCTCCGTGCTCTTGGTTTGCTATGTACTGAATCTGTTGACTGCAGCATGTCTCTAAACATGCCTCTTACTCCACCTGGTTCCCCTCCTTATCTGATGGAGGAGCTCCAGCAGTGTGTAGTAGCTAGTCCTTTAGGGCGCATCTGCAGAAGCCAAGAAACAATGAACAGAGTCAGTATTGTGAGTGCACTCAAAGCCGTGAATCACAAAAATCAGCTCTTTCTGTCTGTCCCTTTGCTAGCACACAGCTCAGTGGAAGTCCCAAACACAGTGGATTTGGAGGGAGGAGAGGGGGGTTGAGAAGAGAGAATGGACAAGAAGAAACAATGTGTCAGGGTGGTTTGCAAAGAGGGTCCTTACATGTATCTAGGGCAGAGGTGGGGAACCTGTGGCCTGTGGATCAGATCTGGGCCCTGTCTGTCTTAGATCTGGCCCACAAAGAGGCTCACGACCTCTCCTTCCCATTCTCCCCCCACACACAGTGCAGCAAGGCAGCACTCATGCTCCAGACACACAGCAAATCTCCAAGCCTCACTCTTCACCTCTCCAGGATTGGAGTGTGAACACTGGCTCACCCTGCTGCCAGGGGAAATGCCGAGCTTGTTGGAAGACAGGCCAGTGAGTTTTTCTGGCTTGTTTTGTTTTTAGGCATGTTGGAAGGAATATTAGTGAGTTCTGGGGTTTTATCCCCTGCTGCTCACCTGTGTGTGGCTCCCAACTGATTTTTCTGTGGGTCAGTGGCCCCTCACCAAAAAATGGTTCCCCCACCCCTGGCCTAGGGAGACTATTTTAAAGTATGCAAGTATTAGCAGTCTCATAAAGATGGACTTGTTGAAAGTATGTTTTCTCCATTTCATACATTACATTTTTGAAAGTGTGAAAAAAGTTATATAAGAAGACTATTTAATTACTGCATATATCTGTGTGGCAAACTTGAGGAAAAGTGCTTTCGTGTGTGGGTGTAGTTTTAACAAAGAAAACAGAGAGCTAAATTTATACAATGATATGGTCACAGAACAGCTTCAAGCCCCTTCCTTAGAGATAGGATAGTCACAGTTTTGGACAGCATTTCACTGCTCTTGCTTTTTCACTTTAACACTAATGTACTTGCAATTCTCTTTCCAAATGTTAACTAATTGATTTTAAAAGATAACTCACAGTGCTTTCATTTTCCCTGTTTAAGGTCCATTCCTCCCCTTCACTGCATGTATGTTGCAATGAGTAGGCACTTGTGACCCAATAAACCAAACACGGGATTAGGAAGACTGAGTTCTAGGTGGACTCTGCCATTAAAGGGTAAAAAAAAATCAGCCAAACCCAAAACATTTTTGTTGGGTTCAGTGAAATATTTCATTTAACCTAAATTGTTCTGTTTTGTTTCAATTTGTTTTGGTGAGAAAAGCAGAACATTTTTTTATTTCAGGTCAACCCAAAACATTTTTTTCAGGTTTCTCAATTCAGACAGCAAACCAAAATATCAATTATTCACTCAGCTCTAATGGAGATAGCAATACTTGCTACCAGCTTTTAAATTAGTTTGAGAGATATCTGAAATGCTGTAGTATGTAAGTGCAAAGTATTGTAATTGTTTTCAAGATGTTGTGACAGGGCAGACAAGGCCCTGGCTCAGAAAAAGCCATAGACAAGTCCTCAAACAGGCTAGAGAGACTTTAGAGGAACTGACCAATCAGGGGCCAGGGCGGGCTACAAAAGGAGCTCCAAAGCTCAGTAGTAGTCAGTGTGGGGGCAGAGTTCCAGGTGAGCAAGCTACCAGGTAGACTGTCTTCAGGAGGGGAAGCCCTGGAGGTGCCACTCTCTCCAAGTGGGGAAAGAGACTGAGGGGGGAAAACAGACACAGACATGGAGACACCTGCAGAGGGCACTGAGATGTGCCCCTGTTAAATGTACCCCGGAAGGGATTTGAGTATCACACAGGAGTGTGACTCAGCTGAAGGGCTAAATAGCCAAAAAGTTTAAATAAGGCAGTGCAGATAAACACACTCGATCAGTGTGTAATGTGCCACCCCATTATACATGTGCATTTCTTTCTGCCCATGTATTAGAAGGCTCAGTTAAACATTTCCTTCTGGGGGAAAATCCACTGCATTTAATAGACTACATTTTAATAGATTTTCTGAATTATTCCATAGACACTCATTTCTTTTATTGAATTCCATAGGATGCTTTTAAAAATGCATATAGAAAGGTTATTGTTCTCTCTTCATATGTAGAGGCTTATAGAGTAAATTCTATAGAACCCTATTGTGGTGATGGTTTATTAATTGTAGACTATAGCACCCAGGGGTCCAAATTAGAGGTAAGAGACACATGTGCTAAGTGCTGTACAAACACAGAACAAAAGACAGTCACTGCTCAAAAGAGTTTTCAGGAGATGAGGCAACAAGTGTCTGTAACAAACAGATGGAAGAAACACAACTAGAAACAATGAGACCATTATAAAGGGAGTACTAAGCAGTGGATATAGTCCAGCAGCTGCCTAACTGTTGTTGAATATTTTTGTAGGCATCAGAGCTGAGGGAGCTGAAGGAGGACAATGAGGTAGATGAGCAGATGTTTACAGGGACCTTTTTCATCCATACAATACCTCTCATTTCCACTACTGTATCCCTTGTGGTGGTGATTCTCTCTACATGGAAAAACAGAATCCAGTCTACTGCTCTTGTCAGCCAAAGGATGTTAATGGGGGTTGAATTAAGGTTCAATATTGCCCTAGAGCTGCTAACCTCTTGGAGAACTACTGTGTATAAATTTGAGGTTAAAACTCTTAGAAAGAAACCTCACAAAGTAACCAGCTTACATGTAAGCCTGTACTATGAAAAATTTCAAAATCATGGTTCTTGAGTTCTCAATAAAAGAGAGAGATGAAATGCCATCTCTCTCTTCATTTAAAATGTTTGTTTGGTTTTGTGTATTCGTGTCATTTGCATAGTAGGGAAGTTGTTTCCCATGATAGAGAGAATTTAATATTGTAGAAGATGGCTGCTTTGAATAAATGTTACCAAATGAATGCTGAAAATCAATGACAGAGCTATGTAAAAAAAATCATTACAAATTTCACATGAAAATGGGGTTTGAAAGCTTTCATCCCTGACAGTCTCTTCAAAACAAGCTTTTCATCTTAAGGTCCCTATTTCCCAAAGCAGATAAGCAGCTTTTCCATGGTTAAAGGAAATATATGTGGTATAACTCTTAATTCTTTCCTGTATTTTGAACAGCTTCTTAGCAATGTAGCAATGCAAAGATGCTAGCTTAGGTGTGTGCTTTGAGCCCGACGAAAAGACAGGAATGCCTGACTTTGTCTTGTTGTAACTCATTGACGGGGCATGTCTTAAATGAAAGCACCATGACTCAACAATGAAGATTATAGATTAGCTAAAATGACCTTTATTGATCATGTCTATGAAAGTGTTCACACTGCCCTCTCTAAACACCCCAAATCCTATCTGAACGTTCATTGGACTCAGTAGAAATACCAGGAAGTTTTCTTTGAAAGTAGCCTCTTTGGCAGTGAGAAAGGCCCAGTCAGAAACCTGGAACTCACACAGAACTAGGTGATCTTGTGGTTATCACAGTATTTTAACTCAAAAGAACTGGACTCCATTCCTAGCTGCACTTCTGACTGCCTCTGTGACCTTGGGTAAACCACTTCAGGGTGTATTATGCACTCTAAGGCTCTGTCTACATTGGCACGATCTTGTGCAAAAGCAGCTGCTTTTGCACAAAAACTTGCTGCCTGTCTACACTGGCCGCGAGTTCTTGCGCAAGTACACTGACGTTCTAATGTACGAAATCAGGGTTTCTTGCGCAAGAACTCTGACGCTCCCGCTCAGGAAGAAGCCCTTTTGCGCAACTGTTCTTGCACAAGAGGCCAGTGTAGACAGGCAGCCAAGAGATTTTGCGCAAGAACCGTCCAAACGGAAAAAAGCCCTAGTGGCCACTTGGATGCTCTGTATGCGCAGGCACAGCTCTGGACTTCCTGGTAACCCGAGCCCATGTAAAGGCACACGCAGCCTGCAGATGCCATGTGGCAGAAGCACCTCTGCCAACAAGCTCTGCTGCGCGGCTCTGCTCTCAGCCACAGACCAGAATGGATGCTCCAGGGGGGGAGCAGCAACCCGCACCCCCAGCACAGGAGGCCCCAATGGGCACAAAGCGGCGTGCCCCTTCCTGGTCCCCAGGGGAGATCGAGGCCCTCCTGGACCTCTGGGCCAAGGAAGAGGCCCTCCACGACCCACGGTCCCATCAGAGGAATGCGGACATCTTCCGCTGCATGGCCCAAGCGCTCTCTGACCAGGACCATCCAGCCCGGACCCTCGAACAGGTCCGGGCTAAAGTCAAGGAGCTGCGCCTGGGCTATGTCCGGGCCAGCGAGGGCCGGGGGCAGGAGCTGACAGCTGCCCCCATTACCAGCGGCTCCACAGCATCCTGGGAGAGGCGGCACCCCAGGGACCCTCGGTGCCAGTTGACACCAGCAGGTGCCCCCCCGTCACCAGGCCCAGCGAGGCGGGGGACGAGACAGAGCTGCCCACTGGGTCGGAGGACAATGAGGAGGACCAGGGGAGCAGTGTCATCCTCCAGCTCAAAGTCCTGTCAGGCAGCCCGGACGTCTCCCATGCGTCATCGGAGGTCAGGGAAGAATCCACTGGTGAGTGTTGCACTTTGCACTCACAAGGGCGGGGGGGGAGCCAGGTGCCCGGGGGGGAGGAGGAGGGAGCGTCACTCAGGCAGCGTGAGCTGCACGCTGTGTACCATACCGGTATGCAGCACGTGCAACCACATGCAGCCTGGTGACCGAGTGGCATGTGGCCGCGGCAGGCAGCTCCAGGGCACGTCTGGGACCGTGCTGCTCGCACACACCTGGACAAGGGGGGAAGAGTGGATGCCAGCTGGAAGCAGCCAGGGCCCCAGGGGCTCAGGCCAGAGCCCACTCCTCCCGAAGGGTGCAGCAAAAAAACAGCACACTGTTCATGCCTGGCTGTGCGACACAGCCAGCTGCTCCTGGGAAAACCTGTGAGCCCCTCGCCTGCTCCCGGTCCCTTGGCTGGCCCCCCCGAGGGAAGTCCCCACTGCACCCACACATGTCCCTGGGCTACGTGTGTGAGGGCTAGCGGGAGGGGGAGGAGGGAAGCACTCGGGCCGGCCCTAGGGCCACCTGAGTTTCGCTGCAAGGATGGTACGCTCCCCAGTCACCCCTGCTTCCGTCCAGGAGACATCCACATGATGGGGATCTGAGAGCCCAGATCATGTCTGCCATATGTGCTCCCAGGCACTGTGTGGGGATTCATCTTGCTCCCTGTCAAACACCATTGATTAGCCCAAAGCCTCACAGCCTCCCTGGCAGGGAGTTCCACAGGTTAACACAACACACACGCATGCGCGCGCACGCGCACCCCCCCGCCCCCAGGGGCCAGGACACAGACTGGTGGTTACAATACATGGAGGGGCACCCTATTCTGGGGGTGGTCCTGTATGCAAACAAACAACACAGGGGGAACGAGTGGGCCCAAGCCACAGTACTGTGGTGTCACCTGGGCTCAGGGGCGGAGGGCATGGGGTGTGGGGACGGTGGCCAGGCTGCCTGACTGACCCATCCTTTCCTCTGTTCCCTGCAGTAGGACCAAGCAGGAGCGGGGCACCCTCCAGCCCTGCGGCAGTAGCAGCACCCCCAACCACCCAGGCACCAAGCCAGCGGGTCTGGCAGCGGGACCAACTCCTCCGGGGGCACGTACAGGCCATCGAGAGGATTGAGGCGGCCATCACACGCCAGGTGGATACGGACCTGGAGTGGCGCCAGCAGGCCTGGGGCCGCTTCCAGGCTCAGTGCGAGCATATCGGCGATGCCATCACCGCCCTCACTGCACACATCAGGCACGCTGTGCATTATGGCATGGCATTGCCCCATGCACCCGCCATCCCTCCCATGCCAATACCCATGCCCCCTCCTCCTGCTGCCCCTCCTGCTCCTGCCATGCCCCCTCCTGATGCACCCCATCCTGCCCACCTCCCCGTGCTGCCTGCCCCGATGCGGCCTGAACCACATGTATTGGTCCTCCCCCGCAGAGGCGCTCGCAGGGGCCACCCCTCCCAGCAGTAGCTCCCTCCTCCCCCTCCCAGTTCAGAGCCCCGTCCCTCCTCCCACCCTACGTCCCCATTGTAAATAAAAAGTTCAAGACATTGTTTTCAAAAAAAAAACTGTGTTGTTTATTGGAAGGTGAGGGGAGGGGAGGAGGGAAGGGTTGGGGATGGGAGGGAGATGTAAAGGGAGACAGAAGAGAGCCTACTGTGGGGCCTGGGAGAACATCTCCGTCAGAGCCTCCCATATGCGCACCCCATCATGGTGCGCCTGGCAGATGGCAGCTGTGCGGGACTGTTCGAAGGCCTGGCCCTCGCCTGCCATCCATGCCGGGAGGAAGGCCTCCCCCTTCCGCTCCATGATGTTGTGGAGCACACAGCACGCAGCCGCTACCTCGGGGACGTTCCGCTCACCCATCTCAAGACGGGTGAGCAAACAGCGCACTCCACCTGATTGTGGGCCTGGTTGAGGCGGTCGTTGAACCGTGCCCGGTCGTGGTCTGTCCCACCCTTGTAGGGCCGCATTAACCAGGGCAGCAGGGGGTAGGTCGCGTCCCCCACAATACATGTGGGCATGGGCATGTCCCCAACAGTAAATTCCCCTGGGGGAAGAAAGTGCCCACCTTCAGCCTGCCAAACAGGCCGGAGTTTCGGAGAATGCGGGCGTCGTGTGCCCTGCCGGACCAGCCTGCATAAATGTCTGTGAAGTGGCCACGGTGGTCCACGAGGGCCTGGAACACGATGGAGAAGTACCCCTTGCGGTTTATGAAATGGGCCACTCGATGCTCCAGGGCACGGACGGGGATGTGGGTTGCATCCAGGGCTCCCCCACAGTTGGGGAACCCCAGGGCAGCAAAGCCGGCCACCATAGCCTCCACGTCCCACAGGCGGATGACTCGCTGGAGCAGGACCTCGTTGATGGCATGGACGACCTGCAGAAAGGTGCACAGAAACACAAGGGAACGCATCACATAAGGCAGGGTGAGTGCATGCTCTCTTGGGGGGGTTCCCACCCCCCCCCCATGATGCCCTCTGTCCTCACACGCACACACACCAGGGCCCCCTCGCTCCACGGGCCACACACACACCCCCCAGCAGGCCTGTGCAAGGGAGGGATGGCCCAAACCCCTGGGTGACGGGGCATTCCCCATCACCCCAGCCTGGAGTCTTGCCTGCCCCTGGGCATGGAGTGCAGCAGCGCCCCCCCCCCCAAGGACTTACCTGCATGACGACGGCACCGACGGTAGATCTGACCACCCTGAACTGGTATGCCACCGATCGGTAGCTGTTCGGGGTGGCCAGCTTCCATATGGCAATGGTGACCCTCTTGTCCACGGGAATGGGTGCCCGCAGCCGGGTGGTGCTTCTCTGGAGCGCAGGGGCGAGCCAGGCACATAGCTCCAGGAACATCTGCTTTCGCATCCAAAAGTTCCGGAGCCATTGCTCGTTGTCCCATTGCCCCGGGACCAGCCAGTCCCACCACTCGGTACTGGTGTCCAGTCTCCACAAGGGCCTCTCCACGGTGGGGTGGGGATACCACAGGGACGCCATCGCCTCCCAGGTGAGGGAGTCCAGAGCGACCTGTGCCTTGGGGTCCTGGACGATGAGTGCAGCAGCATGGAACAGCAGCTGCAGGCTCTCCAAAATGGCCAGAAGGGGCCAGAGCAGGCACAAGGCCACCCCTGGCTCCATGGCATAACAAAAGAGCTGAGGTCAAAAAAATCAGCAAATGGCACTAAGGCACAAGCTGTGGTGTCCAACAAGGCAGAGGGCAACCACAACTAGAACTGCTACAGCTGTCAGTCCCTGCAAGAGGTACTAAAGCTCTCAGCAGGAGAGAAACGGCTGTCCAGGGAGATCCCTTTAAGCACGTGTCTCAAAGGAGCTCCAGCCCCCGCCCCCGGAAAGGGCTGGTGCCCTTTTGCCCTCTCCAAAATGGTTCCGGGCTCCTGCTTTTGCACAAGAGTGTCCCGCCAATGTAGACACTGTCTTGCTCTGACAATGAGTCCCGGCCAATATAGACACTCTCTTGCGCAATTACTTTAACGCAAGAACTCTTGCGCTAAAGAGTTTTTGCGCAAGATCATGCCAATGTAGACGTAGCCTCTCTCACACAAGTAATTCTGCCATCTTGAGCAAGTGTTACTATCATAAGAACATAAGAATGGCCATACTGGGTCAGACCACAGGTCCATCTAGCCCAGTATCCTGTCTGCCGACAGTGGTCAATACCAGATGCCCCAGAGGGAGGGAACACAACAGATAATCCTTATGTGATCCCTCTCCTGTCACACATTTACCGACAAACAGAGGCTAGGGACACCATTCCTACACATCCTGGCTAATAGCCATTGATGGACCTAACCTCCATGAATCTATCTAGCACTTTTTTGAACCCTGTTAAAGTCCTAGTCTTCATCACATCCTCTGGCAAGGAGTTCCACAGGTTGACTCTGCACTGAGTGAAGAAAAACTTCCTTTTGTTTGTTTTAAACCTACTGCCTATTAATTTCATTTGGTGACCCCTAGTTCTTATATTATGGGAATAAGTAAATCACTTTTCTTTATTCACGTTTTTCCACACCAGCTAAGATTGCATGGTCTATTCTTCTATCTCTGTGCTTTAGTTCCTCATTTGTAAAATTGGCAGGCTCACTGAAAAGGGGAGGGGCAAAGGGGGCAATTGCCCTGAGCCCCTTTAAACTGTAGATGGAGTGCCATGTGCTCTAGACAGTGGTAAGGACCTGGGGGGCATCATACCCCAGGCAGTGCTGGCGGCAGGGCCACGCTCCAGGCAGCACTGAGGGCTGGTTGGCCCTCAGCCCCTCTCCTTCTGCTCTCAGCCCCGCACCTTCCAGGAATGCGTGTATCTCCCCCCCCGCCCCACCTCCCACCCACCCCCCTCACACACACCTTGTCCAAGGGCCCATGGAGTCTGTTGCCTTTGCTGGAAATGTTAATGTTAATACTTGTCTAGTTCACTGATGTAATGTGACGTTAAATTGAAAGTGTTCTGACTTATGGTGTTGAGGATTAAATATATTAAAAATGCATGCCATTCCTGTGGTAGTTTACCTATCTCCTCCTAATATTAATTTACTTTTTTAGCATACTAAGAAACCAATTAAAATAGTTAAGATATCTCTGAAGATACAATGTTCATTGGTTTTGGAGTGTTGAAGACAAGAGAAGCAATGGACAGGCTTAGTGGGGTTTTTTTAATGAATATTAGTAGATAGGGAGTCAAAAACAAAAACAAAAAAGAACCACCACCCGATATAAAGGAGAGAACAAGTCCTAAAGTGCAGCCACAATCTATACATCAACAATGAAAGCACAAAAACTGGATTTTAAGTGAGCTCTCCTGAGTCCCATATAAAAGAGTGCTCTGTTTTGATGCAAAGGCCTGTCCCAATAGGGGAAGCCCCCGTGTATAATGTGCCCTTCACACACAGTGACAAATCACACAGCAAGGCATCCCACATTTAATTAAAACAATAAATAGCAAAAAAAAAAAAAACCCCTCCACTTAACGCTTACAGATTGCTATGGGAGAAGATGGAGAAAATCTACACCAGAGGGCAAAGTGAACTTCACTTGTTTTTCTCAGTTCTGTTCAGGTGATGATTTAATGCTCCTTAGCTCTAGTTGTCACTCAGAGACATTTGTGCAGCAAGGGACAATCTTATCAGGTTGCTGGGCTCAATAGTTTCCCAACTGGGTGCAACTAACTCTACATCTGGGCACCACAATGTATAACAGCCTGCATATCAGAGGGGCTGAGTGATGAGAGCTCTGGCCGTCTTTCAGGCAATTGTTATTTAGATGCCAAAAGTTGCACAATGTAGGTGGTTTAATGAGAGTCACGGGTAGTGCTCCCTGTAAGCTGTGCACTTGTGTGGCCACTCAAGGAGATCTGAATGTTGCCTTGCTGGTTAGCAGAGCACCCACAGCTGGGTTTTGTGTTTCTATTGCTGGTTCACATTCGCACATGCCTCAGTACACATGTGTTCCGCACATGGATGGAAAAAATAGACACATGCATGGAAAAGAGTAGAGGGAACATTGGTCACAGGGACAGTTCTTTCAATGCAGACGGTAGAATCCATACCTCCAAACTTCCGTCTTTGTGCTTTAGCCACAAGATCATTCTCCTTTTTCTGGTGAGAGGTGGGCATTTGGAAAAATAAAGATCATAATTTTGTTGGGTAAGGTTGAGCATACATGTGTCTTGTTTTGAATATTGTCATCGGGGCGGCCCGTGAGCATAGGCAGACTCAGTGGTCGCCTAGGGCGCTGCCTTCAATGGGGTGCCTGGGGCGCCCAATGATTACATCACAGTCATTGACGCCCATGCAGGCAGGGGCGCCGATCACACGTTCCGCCTGGGGTGCCAGCTGCCGCAGCCGGCCTCAGGCCACTCCTGATTGTCATAAGGCAGAAGTAGCCATAAGGCTACTCTACTCTAGCCATAAGGCAGAAGTAGATGGCAGAGGCCAATGACAGACAAAAGCAGAGGTTGGAAGAAAGCGTATAGGGTCTGTTCTATGCACAAGGTGTGAGTAAAAGTCGAGATAGGGCATGACCAAAAAGAGGAATGGATAGTTAGAAAGGAAAAATGGCAGGGACAGATTTATAATCATCTCATGAGTGACAAGGAAACACATTTCTCCTTCACTATTATTGTGTGCTCAATTAATTTGACAAAATCCTCCTGAGGCCACATTGTGATAATCAGTATAACACTCAACGCAAGTAACTGCAAACTTCCTAAGTTAATTAGAATTCACAAGTATAGAATGGGTGCAAAGGAACTAGATGTAATATCCGAAGCAAAAGAACTGTTCTAAACAAATCCTTCCCTAAACCTCTTAGACGACATCTACAAAACTAAAGTAGGATCATTCATATTTAACGCCATCTCATAAATACTGCAGACACAAAGGGAGGAAACGTCCCTCCCTGGTGCAATTGACTACAATGGCAGGCAACTTTACAGTGGTAGGAGAGCAAGTTCTCTATATACAGAGATCAAGCTACAAAAGAGATGGTATATGGAAAATCTTTTATATGACATCTCAATAAATATAGCTTTTCTGAAGCATCTATCATCATCGCTTCTGAAGTCCATTTGCAAGAGGGAAGTTAGTAAATAAAAAGCAATCAAGTTTTGGATATTATTTACTCTATAGCTCTAGGATGTAAAACAAACAAAAAGCATACTCCAGTCTAAACAAATGCGCAAATTTGAAGGCCAAGTTGTTTATTACCCAAGATCTGGTTATTGTAAGTCACCGCTGCTTTCAGAGCTCACCATCTGTATGCCCACACCAAACATAGCTGCCTAAGCAACTCATTTCACAGACTGAGGAAAAAATTCAGATTTTAAGCACCTGAAATACATCTCTATCCCAGTAACTTCACAATGTTCCCCATTAAACTCAACAATAACCTTATCTTGGGAGCTAACAAGCAACTAGACTTACAGCCTCAGAAAGTGTTTGTCCCAGATTTGGATATTACTTTATAGACAAGAACCACCCATAGGTGGTCAGCTAATTTACTTCTGAAGGTCCCTGGAAAACACTGATTATTTAGACATTAGCGCGCCCTGTGCCAATATTATATGGTTTCCTTCACTCTGTCACTGAAAGCTTGGCAGAAGATGCTGAGGGAGGTCTGAGGTAGGAGATCCGCAATGAAGCAGACACAGAGGGGTTATTATCAATTAGGAATAATGCTGTTTATTTTGTGCTATGTAACAGAAGCTAACTCAGCACCCTGTCATTGTAATACCCACTGGTATACATTAATTGGGACCTAGCTGGAAGAGAGGTAGTTGACAGAGGGTGTCAATTAGCTGAGTAGAGCTTTGGCCATAGGGCTAAATGAAAGAGAAGATGGTGGGATTACATAAACTGACTGGAAGGAAGTGTAGGAAGTAAGGACACTGAAGGAAGGCAGAGGATGATGCCTGCTGCTACTATTGGGGATCCCTTTCCTCTAGGCAGGTGGGGAAGCTGGCTCCAGTATGTAAGTACCAATTTGGAACTGTGTTCATGAATCTTATGGGTTTTTTTTTTTGTTTTGTTTCCCTCCTGTAAGGTATCAATAGGGAGAGGCCACACAAACTGAGAACTTTGCCACACTGTTGTGTGATGTGGAGCACAGCATTTGCAAGGTTACGTCTATACTGCACATTTATTTCGGAATAAGCTATTCCGGAATAGTCATTCTGAAATAGCTTATTTCAAAATAGCACGTCTACATTGCAGAGATGCCTCAAAATTAGTCCAAGGCAGGCTTCCCTAATGTAGACGTGCTATCTTGATTTAGAGCCCCTGGAGGAATAACTTGGAGTGGCACTGGTGAGGAGCTATTTTGAAATAGCAGAAGTGGAGCATCTACACATGCCTTATTTCGAAATAGCTATTTCGGAATAGGCGTTATTCTTCATAGAATGAGGTTTACAGAAATCCGAATACGCCATCCATTATTTCAAAATAATGGAATTGCTGTGTAGACACTCGCATAGTTATTTTGGAATAACAGCCATTATTCCGAAATAACTTTGCTGTGTAGACACACCCTTGGACACAATCCCATGGTCCCAGTTTCCCACCTAGTGCAAGTCTAGAAGGAGGGAGAGCAGGCTGCCAAGGGGACTGATCCCTACACTGCTGCAGAGCTCACCACGGGGACCAAGAACAATTGTTTGTGTCTCCTCTGCCCTGGGGTCTGCTGGCTTGGACTGAATGCCTGGAGCAACTTAAAGCAGCTTCTGAGATATCCTATCTCAGTGGTCTCCAACCTTTTTAACCACAAGATCACTTTTTCAATTTAAGTGCAATGTAAGGTCTACCCCAAACCCAAATGCCCTTGCCCCACTTCCTTCCCAACCCTTCTTTGAGGCCCTGCCCCTGCTCTACCCCTTCTCCGAGGCCTCACCCTGCTAACTCCATCCCCCTCCTTCCCCCATCCTCACTCACTTTCACTGGGCTGGGGTAGGGGGTTGGGGTGCAGGCTCTGGTCTTGGGCCAAGGGGTTTGGAGTATGGGAGGGGCTCCATGCTTCACCCATGGTGGGGGATTGGGGTCCAGGAGGGGTTTCAGGGTGCAAGCTCTGGGAAGGAGTTTGGGTGCAGGGGGACTCACGTCAGCGGAATGAGGCTGGGTGTAGGAGGACGTTCAGGGCAGGGACAGTCAAAAACCAAAACTAACATACTTTGCAAGCATTAAAAGAAGTAACAACAACCCCCATGTATGTGTTGGATTGGGAGATGAGTGAAGGACAGTTGGCGGTTGTGAGAATGACAGAGACACACAGGGTGGGAGAGTGACATAGATTTGCATTGCCAAGCTCACTCCATCCCCTTCTCTCTGTGTGGAGACAGGGTACAGAAGTCATGAAGGAGGAACACCCTGTCAGTGCACCCCCCTGTTCTCCCTCCTACACCCTGCACTGCAAGTAGGAGGCTCCCAGGGGGGCAACTCCAAGGCAGAGGGCAGCCCTTTAGCAGCCACTTTTGTAAGTGGCTGGATCAGGGAGGGGAAATCCTTTCTTCAGAGAGTCTTCTATGTGACAGAGGGGAGCGCTAGCTCCTTGGCATCTAGATCCGCCTATGGTTTAATATTTTGCTTGCAATCTTCTGATTTACCAAATCAGATCCTGCAGCACTGCTGGGTAATGATTGCTCTCTGTGAACAGCTAGGAAATCATGTGCGATTTGCAGGGCTCGACAATTAAGGTAATCTACTCGCCTGTGGTGAGTAGATTTTAGCCCGGCGTGGCCGCACAGCGTGCGGTAGCACGCGGCTGGTGAGCAAGGCTCGCCGCCGCTTGGCGAGCCCTGGCAATTTGCCTTACCAGTATATTTCAAAGTCATTCCTCTCCTCAGAAACTACAGGAGGGGAAAATTTACTCCCCTATGCTAGGGCAAGAAGTATAGAGCCATTTGACAAGCAGCTGTCAAAAATGCAAGCAGTATTGTGAGGTGCCATCAAAATAAACACAGGGTCAGAGCTGCTTTGCTAAAGCTGGAAAACAAAATCCTCATTAGAAAGACACACACACACACCCTGTCAAATACTTGAATATGCTAAGCTGTGTCAAAATCTGCAGCTGGAAATAGAGCACATTATAAAGTGAGAGTGTAGGGAACTAATGGGAGAAAGTGTGCGGTGCAGGAAAATGAGTATGCAATTGGGACTGAGGAGCTGCTGAGTCATAATCCTGTTTCGGCCACTGCATGGCCTTAGGAAACCAGATTGCCTCTTAGATCTTGTTATCTGAAAATGGGGATCATGATATTTACCTAGAGAGCTACCTTGCAGAGGTATGATGAGGGTTAGCTAGCTAACGCTTTGAAAATGTAAATTGCTGAGTACATAAATGAACTGGCAAGTGTGTATGTGTTTCTCTGCCTGCTAGATAGAACAGCAGAGCATTCCTGATTCCCATGGGCCTTTTAAAGCCAGCAGAGAGTCTCTGCTAGGTCAGGTTTTGGGGTGTTGCTACTTTGACAAAGAATAATATTCCTGTTTCTCTTCCTACTTCTGTTAGGGTATGTCTACACTGCCACCCTAGTTCGAACAAGGGTGGCTAATGTAGGCATTCAAACTTGCAAATGAAGCCCGGGATTTAAATATCCCGGGCTTTATTTGCATGTTCCGGGCGCCGCCATTTTTAAATGCCCCGTAGTTCGAACTCCCTGCCCGCAGCTACACGTGGCACAGACTAGGTAGTTCAAATTAAAGCTCCTCCTCATTGCAGGAGGAGTAATGGTAGTTCGAATTAGGAGCTTTAATTCGAACTACCTAGTCCGTGCCGCGTGTAGCCGCGGGCAGGGAGTTCGAACTACGGGGCATTTAAAAATGGTGGCGCCCAGGAACATGCAAATAAAGCCCGGGATATTTAAATCCCGGGCTTCATTTGCAAGTTCGAATGCCTACATTAACCACCCTAGTTCAAACTAGGTGGCAGTGTAGACATATCCTTACAAAGTTCTGAGTGGCTGTGGTGTATGCCATTGTGATAACTATGAGTCCTGGGTGCCTGCAGATTTATGATGTTTATTATAAGTTACATGTGACTGTTAAGAGACACAAGGTGAATCACCAACTTCCGTTGGTGAAACAGAGCTCTGTCATTAATGACCAAAAGTGATGTTCAGCAGGTGGCCATTCGGTGGCTTCAGCTGTTCACAAGCACCAGCCTGACACTGACTGTAAATATCAGCAGACACATCAGAAATGGACTGCTTATCCAAATTGAACTGCTCCTCTAACTTCTGAAGGTGAGGCCTCAAAGATTAAGATTGAGGCACAGTGATGAGACAGCTGCAGTCTTGCAACCTGAGTAAATGGAGAGCTTCGTTTTCTAGTCCTGTTAATTACATAGGCATCACACAGGGCTGGAGCAAGGGCTTAGCACCCACTCCAAAGAAAAGCTCTGCAGCATGCAGGAGATGTTGGGAGGGAAGGGGGGACTGAGAATGGGGAGCACTCAGGGAAGGAGGGGTGGAACTGGGCAAGTTGGGGGAAGAGGTGGAGTAGAGCTGGGATCTGGGGCTGAGAAGGAGTTGAGCATCCCAGGGGAAGTTGGAAGCCAGCGCCTGTGGTTAATTAACCTCTCATGAACTATACATTAATCAGGAAAAATACCTTCAAATGTGCAATTGTTTTGCATGGCTACTTTCCAATAGGCTCAAAATGAACCTAAAGCATTGTTTTAAGAGGAACTGCTGCCAGGGGATGGGGAGAAAACCCCCATGGCTTTCTCTAGCATCTTTCATCCTCTAGACACCAGAAATCACTTGGGAAAGCAATGAGTTTGGCAGCAGTAGTTTATTTAAATGCCCAGATGCTGCAGTGATATCTGGCATAGAAATACATATAATAGAGTGTTAGCAAACATGGCCACTATCATAAGCCCAGTGGTGTGAGGTTGTTGCATGCTCTCAGCCTTTGTCTTTGCCAATCAGATCTCATGTAAGCAGAGTAGCTCACAAGAAAACAGATTTGGATCTCAATTAGACAAGTACAAATCTGGACTTTAATGCTATTCAGCTTCCTGGTGTGACTCCAGATTTATTCCGTGTAATGGGTCCAGATTTGGGTCAATGGTATTAAAATTGAATTGTTACTAAAATAAGACAATGGCATTAAGCCCTGTGCTCTTCCAAAAACAGCATAGTCCAGCAAAAGACCTAGATTTATGAAATGCCAAGTTTTTGTGTACAGCACTCTCTAACAAAAGATCTCAAAACACTTCAAGGAGGTCAGCATCTCTATCCCTATTTTACAGCTGGGGAAACCGAGGCACATACAGAAACCATTCCCAGCTCTGCTACTGGCCCACTTCATGAGTTGAAATGTTGATTTCCTTAGTCCCAGGGCCATGCTGTATCCACTAGGTAACCCTGGCTCCTCCAACTTGTGTAACCTCTTTCATACCAATTGAGTTGTGCAATACAGAATTAAACAGAACAATATTAAGTATCAGATACTAGCAGAATGTAAAAGGAAATTAAGAGGCATAGTCAAGGTGATGAAAGACACTTTTCCGCTGAGGTCTGGAACGAGATGGAAAGTCAATGAAGCAGAGAAATGTAAGCATGAGCAAGAGTGGCTCATTTGTGTGATGTGACATGGAGGAGGCAACGGGAGGGGAAGGAGCAGAGCGAGACATCCTATGCAGCAAGGGCCAGGAGAGAGGCTGGATCAGACTGGTTACTGGTGCACTTTATAAACTGAAAAAATAAATGAAGTCCATGGAGGGTATTGGAAACAAAGGAGCAATGTTAAACTGGATCATGAAATGCAGTTGCTGCCTGAGGAGAGGGGAAGAGGTTTAACCTCACTTTCCAAGGGAGTGGAGGCAGCAAGTTGTATAGGCCCATCGTGCCCATGCTCTAATATGAGAGCATGGGGGCCTGGCTCCACCAAAATTCAAGACCAGGTCTTTCCTCTGGTTCCACCTTTCATCCTGGTGCACCTCCCCTGGCATGTCTCCAGCTCCACCTGCCACCCCCAGGAGATTTTAAACGGCCTGAGAGCCCCCACTACCACCAGCAGCAGCACAGCAGTGCTAAAGCAGCTTCCTGCCCACCCACTCCACACCACTTCCAAATTCAGAAGCTGCTGCCAGCATGTCCCTGCAGACTCTGGCTGGGGGGAAGGTGCCTCTGTGCACTGCCACTGCCCCAAGTGCCCCTGCAGCCAATGGGAGTTAAGGGGCAGTGCCTGTGGGCAGCAGCGTGTAGAGACCCCTGCCCTCCCCCCCCCCATCCCCAAGGAGCCACTGCCAGGGAAGGAGTGAGGGCCATTTACAGGAGCCACCCCAAGTAAGCGCCGCAGCCCTCACTCTCCTGCATCCAATTCTCTCCCAGAGCCTACACCCTGCATCCCCTTCTGCACCCCAATTCCCTGCCCCAGTACCACCCTCCCCATTCCCAAACTCTCTCCAAGAGCCTTAGGGAGGTAGAGAAGTGGGACTTGGACCCACTCTGACCAGCAAATCCCTGCAGTATGTACCACTTCTTACAGCTCCCATTGGCCAGGAACGTGAACCGCAGCCAATGGGAGCTGCGAGTGACCCTACCCGGGGATGCAAGGTAAACAACCTGTCTGGCAGCCTGCCAGCAGCTTACCACCATTCCTCATCTGAATGGAAGCAGCTGGAAAAAAAAAAACAGGATAAAGGAAGGGAAGTGCCAGGTTTATGCACAAGCTAAGTAAACTACAGCTTAAGGCATCAATTTTGAGAGGCCTCTAAATATAAACAATTTCTAGTTTTTAGTTGCATCCTCACCTATGTACTGGTGTATATGTACAGATATAAAACTTTATTATTTCTATTTTCATTATCCTTTCTGTTAGAATAATACACATTTGTGGGGCCTCTTAAACTTGATATAATTTAGGGCCTCAGCATGTCTTAATCCAGTCCTGCAAAGGATTCAACAGGTTGAATGTTGAGTCAGGATTTGCTCTATTCTGAAAGGCCAGAAATCTACCCAGCTTGGAACCCACTGCTAACTACAAAACTCCTAGAAAGTTAGCAAAATCCACTTAATTACCCAAATGGGAGACTATATCCTACTTAGGGCTCGTCTTCACTACCCAGTGGACTGACACTGCAGCAATTGATCCAACAGCAGTCGAGCTATATCATCTGCTTAAATGCAATAAATCGACCTCCAAACACTCTTCCATCGACTTCTGTACTTCACCAGGACAAAAAGCTGGAATTGATGGGAGAACAGCCCTTGCTGACCTTACCATGTGGAAGACACCATGGTAAGTAAATTAACTTCAGCTATGCTATTTGCAAATAGCATAGCTGAAGTTTTGTAGGTTAGATGGATGGAGAAGTTAGTGTAGACTAGGCCTTAAACAGTTATAATTAATCGTGCCTCCGTGTGGTGCGATGGTTGAGATGACCTCTTGACGTTTCTTCTAGTCTCTGATTCTGTGATTATTCTGTTCCTATTTTTTCCTCCCTTCTTTTGATACTAAGTCACTGTACAAATTTGTTGCCTTCTTCCTCTGTTTTAATTCTAGTCAATTCCTCTTTGCCTGCCATTGTAAAATAGATATTTTCCGTTCCACATGCGACGCATACTGTTGGTTATCAGCAGTTAACATATGCTTGAACTATTGCACCTGCTGCTAACAAAGAGAGATTCAGTGGGCTTAATTTGATGAACAAATGGAAAAAAATTGTTCAAGATGGGAGGAAGGGGAAAGGAGAGAATAACTGCAGAGTGACTCTTCTCTCCACTGGGATGATTTATCCTTCTTGACTCAGTATGAAAAATCTCATTCAGCACGAACACAGAAAGCTAACGTTTAACAAAAAGAGGGCAATAAAAGAAAAATACTTCACATCTGCAGTCTCTGTCACTGGAAAGGGAACCACGTGGTGATGAACAGCCTCTGTAGGAGCATTAGAGGCTCTAGCCGTATTAGGTCTTGCTGCTGTGTTTTGAAAATAGTGGTAATGAGATAAAAGCTGTGCTAACCAACCTTGTTAACAATCCCTGCTGGCTGTGGCTCCATCAAGATATGATCAATTCCTGCTGATCCAGGGAGCCTGCACCTCAAGAGCCCTACCCCCCTAGATCCATGGGAACTACTGGGCATGTAGGCCACAACCCCGCAGAGCATTTGAGCACTTTCTAGGATTCCCTTGATGTCAGCATGTAGGCTAAATCAGGGCTGCAAAGAGGAATCACAGTCTTTATGTAAAATAAGAAATAGGGCTCTAGCCCAGGGGTTCTCAAACTGGTGGTCAGATCTCCTCAGGGGATTTTGAGGTTTTTACATGGGGGGGGGGGGAATAATCCTCATGTGATCCCTCTCCTGTCACCCACCTCCCGAGAAACAGAGGCTAGGGACACCATTTCTACCCTTCCTGACTAATAGCCATTGATGGACCTAACCTCCTAGAATCTATCTAGCTCTTTTTTGAACTCTGTTAAAGTCCTCACCTTCACCACATCCTCTGGCAAGGAGTTCCGCAGATTGACTGTGCGCTGAGTGAAGAAAAACTTCCTTCTGTTTGTTTTAAACCTCCTGCCTATTAAACCTACTGCTTGGGGTTGTGACCTGTCAGCCTCCATCCCAAATCCCACTTTGCATCCAGCATTTATAATGGCGATAAACACATTAAAAGGTATTTTTACTTTATAAGGGAGGTCACACTCACAGGCTTGCTATGAGGAGTAAGCAGCCCAAAAGTTTGAGAACCACTGTTCTAGCCTCTTGACAGGTTCAGGGCCATCCTGGCAAATGAGCTCTAGGGAGGAAAGGCAGAAGCAGCGGAGTTTCACTTCTGAGACAGAGAGATGGCTGGGAGCTCAAGTTTCCTCTTTCCCCCACCAGTTAGTAAAATGTTCCATTATATTTGGAGGGTATGTTATCTTACTAACCCTGTCCTAAAGCCTTAAGCCAGCCTTCTACACAGGAACCAGAATTCATTTGTTTGGTGCGTGTGCAGAGTTGCAAAGAAGGTGTGACACTCAGGAGTGTTGATAAAAGGCTTGTCTGTTTACTGCTCCCAGCCATTTGACATGGGTCAGGGTTGCAAAGGTTGGCACCCTCACACATGGCCGAGACTAACTCTGGTGACTGTTAGGGTTCTGGGGTTTTGTTGTTTTTTTTTACCAGAACACGCATTGAAAAATCCCATCGGTGGCATAGTGGGGGTTTGGGGCTAAGGCAGGCTCCCAGCCTGTCCTGGCTCTACATGGCTCTCCAGAAGCAGCTACCAGGCCCCTCCAGCCCCTAGGCACAGAAAGGCTCTGCACACTGCCTTTGCCCCACGTACCAGCTCCACTGCTCCCATGCAGTTATTCTTGAAAATAATCGGTGTAACGGCATTGCACAAGAGGGGTTTTCTTGCGCAAGAAGGGGCACTGTAGACAGCTCTTTCTGGCGCAAGAGCCTCTTCTGCAAAAATGGCAGCTCATTAGGTATGCAAATGAGACTCAGCGATATTCCACGCTTAGCCTCATTTGCATATTTCTGTTGCAAGAAGCCGCTAGTGTAGACATAGCTCTAGTGTGCTGAGGCCACAGCCTATCCAGGCCAATATTATCTGTTTCCTTGTTCTCCCCTGTATGTATGTCTGTATCTATGGATTGTCTCTTGTCTGATGCGTAGACTGTAACCTCACTGGGGCATGGACTATCCTTGTGTTTTGTATCTGTTCAGTTCCTAATGCAATGAGGTCCTGGTCCAAGAACTGGGCTTCCAGGACCTACTGCAGTATATAAAAAAGTGGAGAATGCACAGACTTTGCTTGCCCTACATGATTCCGCCTTGCTGCAGAGATCTGACTGGACTGTATAGTCACCGTGTTACCAAACCATGCAACAGCCCTACAGTATCCTGGGAAGGCTGACAAAAGGGCAGGTAAGAGAGACTCAAACCTGTGTGTCAGTGATGGGATGTATATAATCCCTTCATGGCTGCTACTATGTGGTTTAATGGGCAGAATTGTTATTTCCCCAGCTGAGAGAGACAATGCTGCTCCTAAAAACAGCAGCCTTCAACAGAGGAGAAATCCAGAGACAAGGAGGAGGTGCCAGGGAGAAGACCTCCCCATAGTGCAGGGGTGTGCTATAATTTTTGATTGGGGCCACTCCAAAATTTTGGTAAGTGGTCCAGGGCCACACTTTTCTATGGAGGAAGTGTGGGGTCTGAGACAGAGGTTAGGTGCAGAAGGGAGTTCAAGGTAGGGGATTGAGATGCAGGAGAGGATGGGGTCTTAGAGGGAGTTTGGGTGAAGGAGGGGTTCACAGTGCATGAAGCTTCTCCCCTTATCCTTGGTGCAGAGAGGCAGATGGAATAGCCAGTTACTCTGAGCTCTAGGGCTCCGCCCTGCCTGTGGGTCCAGTGAGGTGGGCTGCAGGCCAGACTGAAAGGCTCGGTGGGCTGGATCCGGGCCCCAGGCCTTATCTTGCCTGCCCCTGCCATAGCTGGAAGAGGCTCGCTCTCCAAGTGGCTGCATGCTGCAACCAAACCTGAGGGGGTTGAGTGTCAGGCCCATGATAGGAAATGATCCAGGAAAAAAAAAGTGAGTCTGTGGAACCCAGCTGTTTAATAACAGGTTCCCCAGGCTGAAGGCCAGAAGAGAGGAATAGGGTTGCCAGGTGTCTGGTATTCACCCGGACCGTCTGGTATTTTCGCCTCCTGTCCGGTAAAAAATTCAGAGAATACCGGGCACCTGAGATGTCCGGTATTTTCTGAATTTTTCCCCAGCCAGGAGGCGAAAATGCCGGGCACCTGGCAACCCTACAAACACTCAGCGCCTGGCTTTCCCCCCCCTCCCCCGAGTCCTCCCTTGGCCTCCAACACCCCCAGCCCCCCGACCCCAGCCCCCATGCTTACCTGGTTCTGCAAGACTGCCGGCACAAAATGGCTGCCAGCAAAAAAAACCAAGTGGAAGTAATGCTTCCCCTGGGTCTTAGTGCTCAACCGTTCCCCTGTTCCTATCCCTTCACTCACTCTTAAAGGAGTACTTTTTTTTTGCTCAACAACTTTGGTCTCCCCCCCCTTTTTTTCCCCTTCAACAGAATTTTTTCCCAGGTTTTTTTTTTGGGGGCGTATTTTTGTTTCAACCATCTGGCAACCCGAGAGGGATAGCCTGTGTAGACACAACTGACTTGGTCATCAGCAGGAGGGACTGAACCTGCAACATTAGGGGCTAAAGCTATGTTCCTCTACAGCATGAGCTAAAAGCCCCCTGTCTCTTAACTAAGACTGCAGAGGCCTTACTCTCCCTTGTCAGTGGTCTCAAAGCATTTGGATTACACCTGGATTCCCCTAGAGGAGGCAAAAATCCCTGACTCAGAGGGGGAAGAGGACTATGAACTCCAGGGTACATCTAGACTGAGTTGCTCTTTCAGGATACTGGAAGTATCCTAAAATAGCAATGCCGCATCTTTAAAAGTGCCCACTATTTCCCAAAATAGCAGGCGCGCTATTCTGGCATCCCTGTAATCCTTGTTCCTCGAGGGTTAAGGAATTTGTCAGAACAATGCCTTATTTTGAAATTTGGCACTGTGTAGTCAGCGCCAAATTTCAAAATAAGCTCTTTCAATTTAGACTCGGAATAAGCTATGCAATTTGCATAGCGCAAATTGCATAGCTTATTCCAAGAGAAAGGTGCATGTACTCCCCCAGAGTAGGGATGAAAGCCTGGGGCAGGGTCATTACATTTCTCCTTTATTGGACTCTGTTCCCCTGGAAGTTGTGGGACGATAAGCAATCTGGCCAGAGGGTCAAGTCATAAAAAGGCTTGGAGTGACCACTGACAGGGAGCGCCAAATCCAAAGAAGCTCAGTCAAGCGGAGACATGTTTGCCCTGGCGTGACCCTCTTAACAAAGTCACACTATGCCACCATTGTTTTCAAGTGCCTCCAGTTTTAATTGCCCAAATTAACATGCTGGGCCTGTTTTTCAGAGGTGTGAGCACAACAATGCACAATTATTTTTAAACTGTCCTTTTCAAAGGAAAGTGGCATTCCTGAGGCTCAGAGGTCAGCCTGGTGTAATTAACCCACTGAGGGTGAAAAAAATGTTCAGAGTTTATTCTTGGGAAAAATCTTGCGCTTACGTTACCAAGGCCAATTCTTGGCATTATCTGTGAAATACGCATCACCCACGCAAGTTAAACAAGCTTAAGGAGCCAGCGGAACTGATATGAGGAAGGCAAATCACACCCAGACTGATAGAGAATAGTCAACAAATTCTTGTGCCTCTTAGGGTTCTTTTCCCCCCAATTGAGGTCAAAAGGAGCAATTGCCTGTCTCCCCCAGGAGCACAGCATGCACAGAGCAGAACAGGACTGAAGTGCAACAAGGACCATGTAGTCTCTCCTCAGTTGAGGAGTCCCTCTGAATTCAATGGGCTGCTCATGTCAGAGCTACAGGTTTGGACTCTCACAGTGCAAACATACAGGTTGTGCTATGGTACAGTGTGGCTAACGTCTTGACAAAGATGCAGGAGATGAGAAATAAAAACATCTGCAGGAGCAACCCACTCCTGAAGATGCTTTCTGTGCAGAAGCCTGAAAGCACACGAATGATACAAAGGAAAATAGTTTCTAATGAACCTAAAAAGTTACAGTGTTTCTTGGAAGATCATCCTGCACTGTACAGCCTGGCATTCAAAAGGAACTGTTGCAAATCGGTTTTAAAAATAAAACACACATACACTGACACTGCTGTACTAGGTCTTAACAATCAGATTCCAAACAAAGGCTTTATCCCCAGAATAACCAACCATAAAACTGCATATGCATCTACTTCCCATTTTTCCTTGAAAGAGAGATCGGAAAATCATTGTGTCAAGAAGGAAGCTCAACCCAAAGAGACCATTCCCATCTCATTTTCTGAAGAGCTCCCAAGCCAGCTGTTTTGTGCAGATTTTATTTATGTGTGAAACATACTGTTTATTTTATAAAGGTATCCCTTCACTGGAGAGTTAATTTAGCTATTGACACCATTGTTCCCTGTAAGCTGTGCACTTGGGCAGCCAGCCAGGAGAAAGTCATATGCTGCCCAGCTGAGTAGCAGAGCACCCATAGTGCCCACAGTCAGCAGTATGTGTTTCCGTTGGTGGTGTACATCCACACATGCCTCAGTGCATGTAACAAATTTTATTCCATGCATGGACAGAAAAAATTAAAGAGAACATTGATTGACACTCAAGTTAGTTCCGCTTGGCCAAATTTGGGCAGTTTTTTCCACTGGAACAGCAAAAGTCTCTCCTTGTGGTTAGATGGAGGCCTTGTGAGGATTAGTAAGGGGTCTTCACACTGCACTAGAAAATCCTTTCTATGGAAAGGGTCAGTCCAGTGTACATGTCTATACAAAACTAAAATGGATTTTATACAAAGTATGCCTTGTGAGGTATCATTTGAAAACTCATAATTTGCTGAACATTATTATCCTAATAAACTGTGTGAAGCAACTGTCTGTATCATACACACTAACAACTTGCCCAGCATTGCCTGGGTACTTCAGGGCATGGGTCTGGGGGTATGGGGAGTGGAGGAGTCAGGGCAAGGCCTTGGGGATGTGGGAGACTCCAGGCAGGAGGCTGGAAATGTGGAAGATGCAGGAGTCAAGGCAGGAAGCTGAGAAGAGGCTCAAAACAGGGGATTGAGAGAAGGGGGACTCAGGGCAGGGGTGGCTGCAAGCTTCTCCCAAGGGGCTTGTCCCCTAGGACTGGTGGGGGCTCTCTCCCTCCTCCCTGGGCTGGCCTGGAATGGGGGGGCATGGGGCATCTCCCTCTGGCCCCTCCCAGGGTGAGGGCCAGCAGGGGCTCTCTCCCTCCCTTCCTGGCCCTCCCAAGGTGGAGGGACTTGGGGGGCTCTTACCCTCTTTCCTGGCCTCTCCTAGAGTGGAGGGCCACTGGGGTCTATCTCCTGGGCAGGTGGGGCCCCACTTATCTGGTGTAGTGGCAGGTAAGATGGCAGAGCCCCAGCCCAGCTGGCCACTCCCTTGGTGGTATGGCTGCTCCCAGTGGTCATTCTGCAGTATAGCTCTCCTCTACAAGCTTGCTGTCCCCAGTGGTCGCTGTTAGTATATCATCCTTCAAAACATCCCCTCCCTTTCCATGTTATGGAAAACAGTCCCATTCCCAGCACTTCCAGTTTTCCTAGAACAATCAAACGGTGACCTTGCTTTAAGTTAGGAGAAGAGGAAGCTGCATGCCAAATGTGGTGCTTCTAGCTCTTTCTGTTTAGGAGGAGTTCTTGAACAAACAGACAGACAGATAGATGCATATTTCTAATATATATGTTGTAAAAGTCTATTATTTAGCACATGTTCCAAGACATGTTCTAGGACATGTTCCAACTTTAAAAAGAAAAGCCAGAACAAACCAGTTCCTCAAAGATAAAAGGCAAACAGATGCCTCAGCCAGGTGTCAGCAAAATCAAATGGACTATCAACTTTTTGAGTAGCCATTCTTCAGCATAAAAAAAAGGGATATGAGCAAGAAATCTACATCTTAGCAAAGAAAAAGCTGGAAATTCTCATCCCACAGGCCTTCTTTCTCTTGAACTTCAACTGCAGTTGATTTTCAGAGAAAAAGAGATCTATAGGAAAGATGCCCCCAAAAGTTTCCTCTCTGTCTCCCTTCCCATGGCATCAACAACTCCTGAAGGGCAAGGAAATTAACAGTGAACTGGGTAAGAGATCCTGCCTGAAAGGATTCCAGACACTAAGATTGCCAAAGCTTGTGGTGAGAAAAACCTTTGCTTTGAATTCATTTAGCTAGTTAAGTTAAATGTTAATTGCATTTTACCTTTTATTTTCCTGTGTAACACTTTTCCCAGGTAGCACCAGCAGCAGGTCCAATATCTAAGGGTTCCTCTCCATCTATCCAACACAGGACTGGCTCAAGCCCCCACCCCGTAACTTGGGAAATTCACACAACATGGGAGAGGCAATGCTTTCCCATTCACAGGCACAGAGTCTGAGTGTAGAAAAGAAACCTTTAATAAAAGGGGAGAGAAGTAACGTGGCATTAATGTGGGAAAACACCACAAACAGATTTCATAACCAAAACCATGAGTAAATGTCCCAGCCCAAGTAGGTTGGGCAATGTCCTTTTCCTCTCAGGATCTTAAGTCCAGCAATGTAAAAGTTCCCTTCACATGCCCAACCCATCTTTGCACCCTATTCACAGTTGCTTGGTGAGGGCAGACCCAGAGTTCAGAGATGAATCCACAGAGTTCATCTCCCATCCTGAGTGGGGGAAGATAGGAGGCATCTTACTCCCTCTGCTGGTCACTTGCCATCCACTTGCTCGCTGCGCTCTGGGCCAAACCTACTGATTTCAGCTCTCAGTGATTTCAGCTCTTGGTCCAAAGCACAGACCAGCCACAAGAGATTCCAGCATCCACTGGAGTACATTTAAATACTAAAGGAGATTCCTTATCATTGAAACAGTTGGGAGAAACAGGTTGAACCAGTCTTACAGCTCACACCTAGCAGGCATGCAGTCTGCTGGTTCAGAGTCCTCCCTCCCCAGCTTAATCTATAGGGCTCTGGAAGACGAGTGTATTTCTGTCCATCCAAGTATATTTATACTAACAGGGTCTCTCCTTTTAACTGAGTTAAACACAGTCTGACTTTTCTGCATTACCACAATAACTGCAAGCATTGGTGATCATATCCCACAATTCCTATATTTAGTGTTAACATAATTTGTGACTCCATAACAGCCAAATTGATTACAATGGGCAAAACACCATTGTAACAGTTGAATATCTAGCAGGCCTAAGCAAACTGAGTAAACTGTATTTACATACACACGCCCAGAATCTCATTCTTTAAACTGAGAGCTTGTGCCAGGTTAATCACAGACTTTCTTCTTCTACACTACTCCGATATTTATAGACATTGCAATTAGTATTAACACAATTTGTGACCCAACACCAGCCAAGATTACAATGAGCAAAACATCATTGTAACAACCGAATATCTAACACATCTAAGCAAAGCAGGGACAAATTGTATTTACATAAACACACCAGATTTCTTTCTCGTGCCAACTGGCTGCAATGGAAGCGTTGATTCAGACCCTACTTATACCTGTTATCCTTTCTGACTTTTATGCCTCATTTCTTGTAATCACTTAAAATTTATCCTGTGTGTCATGGATGGCAGGTATAAAAGGCAAGGGAAGGCAATGCTTTCCTTAGGTCTCAGTGCTCAACCTCTCCCCTCTTCCAATCCCTATTCTGACCATTTCTACAGGTTCCCATGGTGCACTTTGGCATCCTGGTGAGTCTTCCCCCAGAGTGGATCTAGTAACTTAAAAGTGAAAAGCTTTCCAGCTTGCCAGACTTATTAGCATAACATTGAATCTGTGAAAGAACCATGAAGTGGAAATGTGCCAACCCGGAATTATATACGGACAGAAATAGTTGTGCATTACTGTAATATGTCTACAGGACCTTTGTTTAAAGTTTGCTTTAAATATTTCATTAGTTTGTTTCTGAAGATTATAAAAACATATTTCTAAAAAAAATCCTTGCATAGATTTTTAGATGCACAATCTGAGTATTCCACTTTAGCCTTAAATTCGTGGATCTTCAGAATATAGTTGTTTAAATAAAGTCTTCAAAAGACCACCCTCATCTAAAACACACATTTTAATTTTAAATACTATTGTACAAAAACTTGCTTCCAAAGTCTTCCTGTCCTTTCTATCCATCCCTGATCTAATCTTTCTCTTTTCACTCCCCCTGTTGAAGACAGCCTTAAAGGGACAACATCCCTTTTCTTCCCAATAGTCAGAAGACAGGGAAACTCATTTGTGCAGCTATTTAATGAACCAGTTTTAACAGAACCCTCCAGCAAAATCAGTAGTTTAGCAAGATATAGAATCCTTTGTAATGCCTAAAATCTTTGGAATCATATTTTAACAAACATATGGTGACATTTCATAAACATGTCTATTTTTATGGAGATCACACAAAATAAATTAGTGTTCCCTTCTTGTAAAAGCAATGAAGTTAATTATGAACACACTAAACTGCTCTAACTGATAAATTTAAAATAATGTCTTTGTTTCAGTGCATTAAATATGTAGTAATCTGGAATGATTACTTTCTAAAGGGTTCAGAGTACATTTAAAACATAAATCAGTTTAGAAATACTGATTAAGAAAATGTAAAACAAAGAAGAGCTTCATCGTGTATTCCATAATATCTAATGTATTCAGCAGGACAGCTGACTTGCCCTTATGACAAAGTTTTTGCAAATAAATCTCGGAAAAATTTCAAGGTATATCAAAAATCCTGTGACTGGCATTTTTTATTTCCAAACTTAGTGCTTTTAATTGGGTACCTTCTTCACTGGTAGGCAGTGGGAAACATGCTCCATTTCCTTTAGAAAGAAATTTTAGAAATGTTTTATTCAAATGTCATTTGCTACATTTGGGTTCAGGGATATGGCTGGAAGAGGTGAGTACAGTAGGGGAGGGAAGACGAGGCAGACAGTGCAGAGAGGGTGGATCTTGGGCAAAGTGGGGGCAGGGCCTGGGTGGAGCAGGGGTGGAGTATGGGCAGGGCCATAGGCTCAGGAGCTTGCCTTCCCACACAGCAGTTTCACCCCACCACCCATGCAGTGTGTGTTAGGATTCAAGTGTTTGGAAAATTTCCTTGGGATAGCAAAATGTGTGCATATCACTGTCTATTAATGAAACAATGGATTTTGTATGGGCTTGCATTGTTTGGGAGGGCCTGGCAGTTCAAGATCAGCCTGAGACTGGGTATTTGCTAGTATTGACCACAGTGAAATTCATGGGTGACTCACTATAGCTCTCCTAGGCCATGTCTACACTACAGAGAAGATCGAAATAGCTGCAGTTGATCTTCTGGGTTTGAATTAGCGGGTCTAGTGAAGACACACTAATTCAAACTGAGAGGGTGCTCCTGTCGATGCCGGTAGTTCTGCTTCTACGCGGGTTAAGGTAAGTCGAAGGAAGAATGTGCTCCCTTCGAATTCCTGCAGTGTGGACAGCACCAAAATTCGAGCTAAGATACTTCGACTTAAGCTACACAATTAACATCGCTGAAGTTGCATATCTTAATTTGAACGTATCCCCTCGTATTGGCGAGGGGCTACATTAAGTAGTCGTGGCTTGTAGACTAGAGGCTATGTTATAGGGTCACGAGATACTTTCACAAAAAATCCTGAACATGGTGGGGAAAAAAAATTGGTAAAGCCAAAAAAAAACCCCCAAAAACAGGAGACTGAACTTGTTGAGCAAAAAAAAAAGGTCGCTGCGCCTTTAAATTCTTGCACTCCCTGCTCCCCCTGCCGCATCTAGGGAAAATGTCCCCTCTGGCCTTCCGTCCAAGAAAAACAGAAAATATTTTACAAGTCTAGTATTTTCTGGAGTCCTGTAGCACCTTATAGACCAGTGGTCTCCAACCTTTTTACACCCCAGATCACTTTTTGACAGAACAAGCCAAGATCTACTGCCCCGCCCCTTCCTTGAAGCCCCGCCCTCTCTATTCTCCTCCTCTCCATCACTTGCTATCCCCAACCCTTACACTGCTGCTTTTTTTCCCAATTCTTCTGTAGGAAGAAGTTTTTCCAACATTTGGCCTGTCTAGACTGGACCAAATGTCAGAAAAAAACCCTTCTTTTGGAAGCCCCCTTATTCCTCGTGGAAAGAGGAATATAGGGGTGACCAAAAGATCATGTTTGCTCTTCCACTAAAAGAAGTGGAAGAACAAACGCATCCCTGGATGCAGAAGAGTTTTTCTGGGATATCTCCGGAATCCTGAAAAACTCCTGCAGTCTAGCCATACCCTCGCTGGGTTGAGACAGGATGTGTAGGCTACGGGGTGGGAATGAGGGATTTGGGTGTGGGAAGGGGTAAGAGGTGCAAGCTCTGGGAGGAAATCTGGATGCAGGAGGAGGTGGATAAGGGAACACTGGCTCGCGGAGGGAGCTCCAGGCTGGCAGTGTTGGGGTCAGATGTAGGGTTAGGGTACTAAGTAAGCCACAGACTTCTGGATATGAGGGTTCAGGAATTTGGGTTGGGGTATGTGAGGGGATCAGGGCAGGGGGTTCCAGTGTATTATAGGCTCAGATGTAGGGTCTGGGGGAAAGAGGAGTGCAGGAGTGTCATGATGCTGTGGCCAGATGGGGGCTTGGCCCCAATTGAGGGTTTGTTGGCCAGGCTTCATTTTCAAATAAAATACTGTGTCAAACACAAAAAGTTTCTGCATTGTCTTTATTTCTGAGAAGGGCAGGGAACCTGTTTTGAGTCAGGGGTCACTGACCCACAGAAAAGTCAGCTGGGGCCACACAAGTGAGATGCCAAAAAATCCTCCTCCAACCGCCCCCCCTCCAAGCTTCACTAATGTGGCCCCAACTGTGTTGGTGGGAGCAGGGGACATAGTACTGGGGAAGGGTGCTAGTGGGTGCTTTGGCAGGAGACAGGGTGCCAGTGGGAACAGGTTTCTGCGGCTGGGGACGGGAGAGGGGACAGGGTGCCAGTGGGGACAGGTTTCTGAGGCTGGGGAGTGGGGAGAGGGAAAAGGGGGGAGGGGAGTGGGGGCTGGGGAGTGGGGCGAGGGAACAGGGGGGAGGGGAGTGGGGGTGGGGAGAGGGAACAAGGGGTTGAGGAGTGTGGAGGGGGAACGGGGCAGTGGGGGCAGAGAGTCCCCTGCTACCGCCTCCTCCCAGGATTCTCCCCCCCCCCGAGGGAAGCCTCCCGCAACACAGCCAAACCTCCGCAGGCACCTGCCCCCCAGGGCCAAACCCTCTCTCCTGCGGCGCAGCCAGACCCCCGCAGCTGCCTGCCCTGGGGCCAAACCCCACTCCTGCAGCGCAGCCAAGCCCCTGCGGGCGCCTGCCCCAGGGGCCAAACCCCGCTCCCGTGGCGCAGCTAAACCCCCACAGGCACCTGCCCCGGGACCAAACCCCACTCCCGCAGCGGGGCCAAACCCCAGGGCCAAACCCCGCTCCCACGGCACAGGGAAACCCATGCGTTCAACTCACCCCTCCTGTGGCGCAGGGAAGCCACCGCACTCCTCCTCCGGGGCCGACGCCCCCTCCCCCAGCACGCCAGAGAGCTGTGGGAGGTGAGCAGCCAGCACACTTCCGGAACCCCCAGCTGCAGGCAGGACTTCCGTCCACCCCATGGGAAGCCGGCACTACGCTAGAGGTAGGTAGTGGGGCTTCTCGGGGGTGGGGGGAAAATAGGGGGTGGGGGTGCCCGAACGCCTTGCGATGGACTGGTCGAGGCCTCACGATCGACCGGTTGGTGACCACGGTTATAGACTAGCAGATCTATAGACTATCTGTTAGTCTATAAGGTGCTACAGGATTCCTTGTTGCTTTTGCAGATCCAGACTAACACCGCTACCCCTCTGATACTTGAGTATTTTCTGGGTTTTTTTATTGGACAGAAGATGCAATTACCGGACTGTCCAGGCAAAAACCGGGCACCTGGCAACCCTAGCTATGTATGAGCTGACCAAAAATGAAGCAGTGAAAAAGGCACCCTAGCATGGGCAGCAGGTATCTTAGGCAAGGGAAGGCACTGCTTCCCTAAACTACCTCACCTGGCCCACCCATGCTCCACCGGAGTCCCCCAGACCCACTGCCCCAGCCTGCTGTTGTGTTACCAGAGGCCGGGGTAGGCAAGTTGGGAGCTATGCGCCACCTGCTGGCTCTCTGGAGCTCTGGGGCTGGGGCAATGTCGGGGGTGCTACCCTGGGGCAGGGAGGGGGCAAGGGCCAGCAGCCACATTGTGGGGAGGAGAAGGAGACAAGGCAGGGGCCAGCACACCACGGTGAAGGGAAAGCATGGGCTCTTGTGGGAGAGGCTAACGGGGCCTGCCTCTACAAGCCATGGGGTCACCCATGGCCCATACGCCCCATGGTGGAAAACTGAGGGGACACACTGTCCATCCATTCACATTGCACCGGAGTAATGTCACAGTGTATATGAATGTAGTGAGGCCTATTCCCTTACAAGAAGTGCTGTCAGGGCCTAAGTGAGGCCTTCTCTCTGATTCCATCCCTGAGAAGAAATGCCCAGATGTAGAATTTGAGACAGAAACAAAGCAAGTTAAGCTCCCCTTCCATGAGACAGGTTGAACTAGCAGAGGCTATTGTACTAAAGGCATTATATTAGGGAAAGAGAGATACTCACATATGGAAAAGCAACCAGGGAACTTAAAATGCTTTTATTCAAGAAACATGTAACTGCTGAAAATGTCAATGGCTATATGGGGTCGAGGAGAGGGCAGGTGGCTCCCCGAGAGCCAGTACCTGCAGGGAGCTGATTAAGCCAGCTCTTCGCACACTTCAGCTTCCACCTGCACCCCCACACTGCTGCCTCTGATACAGAGGTAGCAGCGCAGGTCGTGGGAGGGGCAGGTGGCTTCATGGGAGCTGGTGCACGTGGGGAGCTGGCTTAAAGACTAGTTCCCTGTGCAAGCCAGCTCCCACCTGTCCCTCCACCATTGCCTCTGATATGGATGGGAGGGGGGGGACTACATGTAACCATGTATACCAGGGCTACTCAACTTTGGAAGCCCCGGCAGCCACAATAATACTCACAGCACATGCCAAGGGCCACAACTTAAGTGTGGTTGCATATACATGCAAATATATGCAAATAGCTTCTTTCACACCAATGGGCATGAATACAAAGATTAAGGCAAGACTACACAACACACAGGCCCCATTTAAGTCAGTTCTGCTGATATTAATAAAATGCAATATTTACCCAATTTCCACCCATATGACAGCACTTTAATGAGCAATGACAGTCCAGGCATTTAAATGCTAAAATGCATATCAACAGAAGACCATTATATTGATTATTTTTTGCTTTTGCTTCAACCCGCGGGCCGCGTTTTGAGCCCTGCATAAGCCGAAACCGCATCGCGGGCCGCAAACAAATGGGCCATGGGCTGCATACAGCCCACGGGCCACGTGTTGAGTAGCCCTGATGTACACAGTCACACTTTCACATCCTTAGAAGCAACTGTAAGGTTCTTTCTTGCCAGCATTACCAAGTCGCTTTTATAACAGAGGAGGATTCAGAGTAGAAGAAGCTATTTTAAATAAGGTTCTGTTGACCTTCTCTCCTTCCCTTCCTTAATATCATTTAACAGTCAAGGCAAAACAATTCTAAAAGTAATGAAATAATGAAGTTTTCTTCCCTAAGGGTATGTCTACACTACAAAGTTAATTCGAAATAACAGCAGTTATTTCGAATTAACTTTAATATCATCTACACAGGCAAACTGCTATTTCGAAATACATTCGAAATAGTGGAGCCCTTATTTCAAATTTGGTAAACCTCATTCTACAAGGAGTAACACCAAATTCGAAATAGCTATTTCGAATTAAGTGCTGTGTAGACACTTAATTCAAAATAGGGGTCCTCCAGCCCTTCCCAGGGAGCCCTGGTGGCCACTCTGGGCACAACCAGGAAAACTTACTCTCCTCTCCCCCAGCCCCGGAGCCATTAAAGGGGTAGACCCTAGCCACAGTGCCTATGCCAGCTCCAAGCCTGCCAGCCCAGAGCCACCAGTGGCCACCAGGGCCCCTGACCCAGTGGCCCCAAAACATGAGCCAGCAAGCCACTGGCAGCCAGCCCTCCACCGCTCCCCAGGAGCAGTCTACCAGCTCCCAGGAACCTGACAGGGGCTGGAGAAGGCGGGTGCCTTCCTGGTCCAGGGTGGAGATCATGGACCTTATTCAGGTTTGGGGGGGATGCCCCCAACATCCATGATCTCCGCACTAGATGGAGGAATGTGGCCGTCTATGGCAGGATAGCTGCCAGCCTGGCCACTAAAGGCCAAATGCGAACCCAGGAGCAGGTTAGCATGAAAGTCAAGTTGGTCTGGTGAGACCCCTAACCCTGAGCGCTGAGCTTCCCCTCCCTCTTCTTCCCCTGGCTTCTCCCTTCCAGCTCCCTCCTCCCAGGTTTCCTCCTCCCCTCTTCCACCCTCTCTCTTCCCCTCTCCCACCTCCTTTTCCCAGTCTCCCCAGAGGTTCAAACCCCCCCCCCAGTTTTGTTCAATAAACCCAGTTTCTATTTTTGAAAATACGTGTCTTTTATTTGACATCAGGAAGGGAGGCTAGGGAGGGGTAAGTGGAAGGATGTGAGGGAGGAATGGGGCACGAGCCCCTGGTGGGGAGGACCGGGGAGGCTCTGAGGGCTCCTCGGGGTGGATGCTATCCCTCAGGGCCTCCTGGATCCTGACAGCCCCCCGATGGACCCCCTAGATGGCAGCCTGCAGCAAGTGCAGCTGGGCTGATGGCAACGACCCCACGAGATGCACTGGCGTGCCCAGGAGCAGCTCTGGCTCCATGTGGCCGAGTGCTGTGGTGTCCCGAGTGCAGGCACTCAGGGCACTCCAAGAAAGGACTGCTTTGCTGTCCCTCATCGAGGTAGACAAGCAAGCGGGGAACCCTGAGAACTGTCTGTCGGGGGTAGGGGTAGGATCCCTTTAAGCACGGAGCTCAGTTAGCCTCAGGCAGAAGCCCCACACACTAAGTCCTAATCTGATGCCCTGCCGGCACTGGTTCTGGCCAGCCTTAACTTCAGTTCAGGGTCCACTCAGTGTGGACGTGCTATTTTGAAATAGAAAAATGCTATTTCGAAATAGTTTTTGTGTATAGATGCGTTATTTCGAATTAGCTTAATTCGAATTAACTATTTCAAATTAAGTTAATTTGAAATAGCACTGTAGTGTAGACATACCCTAATGTACAACTCAGTTTAGCTTACTGAAGTAGAGATTGCATCTTGTGGTAGACAGGACAGGGCCTCGTGCATTGTGATGCTACTGGTTTCAAAACAATAATAAAGGGGCCTCATATTCCAAGCAATAATATAGTGCCCACATGCCAACTGAAATCCATGGGAGCTTCAGCCACTGATCTCTGAAAATCAGACCCAGTGACTGTGTTCAAATCACAAAATTAAATCCTGCCCAATTGATATTATAAATCCTAGATTTAATCTCATTACGGAGAAGTCTGGTTTCCAAAAGATACTTCTCCTAGAAAGTTCTTCAAAGTTCTAGTGTGGCTATCTAGATGCTCCAGATGTTACCTTCTCCTCAGTGTCCTTGAGCTTCCTCCCAAACATTTTGTATTTTTGATCAGCTGAGGTGACAACTTGCAGCACAAAGCCCAACTTCAACAGCTGTAGTACTTCTGGAAATACTAAAACTGGAAAGGACCTCAAGAGTTCATCAAGTCCAGTCCCCTGCCCTTATGGCAGGACCAAGCACCATCTAAATCATCCCTGACAGATGTCTATCTTACCTGCTCTTAAATATCTCCAGTAATGGAGATTCCACAACCTCCCTAGGCAATTTATTCCAGTGTTTAACCACCCTGATAGGAACTTTTTCCTAATGTCCAACCTAAACCTTCTTTGCTGCAATTTAAGCCCATTGCATCTTGTCCTATCATTAGAGGCCAAGGAGAATAATTTTTCTCCCTCCTCCTTGTAACATTTTAGGTATTTGTCATTTTAGATACTTGAAAACCACTATCGTGTCCACTCTCTGTCTTCTCTTTTCTAAACTAAACAAGCCCGATTCTTTCAGTCTTCTCTCATAGCTCATGTTCTCTAGACCTTTAATCGTTCTTGTTGCTCTTCTCTGGACCTTCTCCAATTTCTCCACATCTTTCTTGAAATGTGGTGCCCAGAACCGGACACAATACTCCATTTGAGGCCTAATCAGCACAGAGTAGAGTGGAAAAATGACTTCTCGTGTCTTGCTCACAACACTCCTGTTAATGCATCCCAGAATCATTTTTTGGGTGTGGGGTTTTTTTTCAGTGTCATACTGTTGACTCATCTTTAGCTTGTGGTCCACTATGATCTCTAAATCCCTTTAAGCAGTACTCCTTCCTAAAAAATCACTTCCCATTCTGTATGTGTAAAACTAATTGTTCCCTCCTAAGTGGAGTACTTTGCATTTGTCCTTATTAAGCTTCATCCTGTTTACCTCAGACCATTTCTCAAGTTTGTCCAGATCATTTTGAATTTTGACCTTGTCCTCCAAAGCACTTGCAACCCCTCCCAGCTTGGTATCACCTGCGGACTTAATAATTGTACTCTCTATGCCATCATCTAAATCATTGATGATCATCTAAATCATCTAAATCCCACTCACAGCGCCTGAAATTCCTGGCACAAAATGCTTACATTCTTAATCAGTCACCAAAGGGGAGTCAGACCAGTTTTAAAAAGACAGGAAAGATCTATGAGAATCAAAGGGAAATGGTAGATGGGTGGGTTGGTTGATTGGTTGGTTGGTTGGTTTGTTTTAATTCAGGGAGGTACAATGTCATGCTACCAAGCTGACAGTTATCCCTTCTGGCCCCATTGGAAAGAAATGGCAATACTGGGGTAATTCATCAGCCTGATGTAAGATCAACGCTGTGTAGAACGGATGTACTGTAAAATATTGGGCACCAGATGTGATACATACACACACACACACGCACCCACATCTTTAATTTCTTACCTAAAGCACCTGAGAAAACTACTCTGCTTTGATTAATAGAGTGTTTGTTGGTTCCCGTAGGCCCATGGTCACCAACCGGTAGATCGCGACCTACCGGTAGATCGCAAGGGCTCTATGAGTCGATCTTTAGCTCCTTCTGGGCTGAGCGTGGTGCAGCTGTGCTGGAGCAAAGAAGCGGCTGCCCGGCCAGCTAGCCGCGGTGTTCAGTCCAGGTGCACCACGGTCCACGTGGGCTGGAGCACAGGGGAAGCTGCCTGGTCAGCTGGCCGCGGTGTTCAGCAGAAGCAGAGGCTGTGCCATGCTCCAGCTGATCAGGCGGCTTCTCCTCTGCTCCAGCCCACGTGGAGCGTGATGCACCTGGGCTGAACACCACGGCCAGCTGGCCGGGCAGCCGCTCCTCTTTGCTCCAGCCCAGCTGCACTGCGCTCAGCCCGGGGAAGCTGCGCCTTGCTCCAGCTGGGCTGGAGCAAAGAGGAAAGGCTTCCCAGCCATCAGGAAAGGGCGCAGCCTCCCCAGGCTGAGCACGGTGCAGCTGGGCAGGAGCAAAGAGGAGCGGCTGCCCGGTCAGCTGACCATGGTTTCCAGCCCAGGTGCACCACACTTTACCTGGGCTGGAGCAGAGGAAAAGCCGCCTGATCAGCTGAAGCGTGGCGCAGCCTCTGCTTCTACTGAACATTGTGGCCAGCTGACCGGGCGGCTTCCCCTCTGCTCCAGCCCAGGTAAATAGTAAATTTCCTCCCAGAGCTTGCACCTCTCACCCCTTCCCACACCCAAATCCCTCATTCCCACCCCAGAGCCGACACACATCCTGTCTCAACACAGTGAGGATATGGCTAGACTGCAGGAGTTTTTCCAGGATTCCAGAGATATCCCAGAAAAACTCTTCTGCATCCAGGGATGTGTTTGCTCTTCCGTTTTTTTAGTGGAAGAGCAAACATGCTCTTTCAGTAACCCCTATATTCCTCGTTCCACAAGGAATAAGGGGGCTGCCAAAAGAAGGGGTTTTTCTGACATTTGGTCCAGTCTAGACAGGCTAAATGTTGGAAAAATCTCTTCCCACAGAAGAATCGGAAAAAAAGTGGCAGTGTAGAGTGTATAAGGGCTGGGGATAGCAAGTGATGGAGAGGAGGCGAATAGAGAGGGCGGGGCTTCAAGGAAGGGGTGGGGTTTTGGGGGGAGGGGTGGGGCAGTAAATCTTCGCTTGTTCTGAGATTTAAAAAGTGATCTTGAGTGTAAAAAGGTTGGAGACCACTGCCTTAGGCCCTGTGCATAATGGAAGCAGAACTCCCAGTTTGGGGAATATACCTCTGGTCTCTACAGCCCACTCAGGGGAATTGTTTGTTTTTTAATAACCATCCTGTAAGATGAAGTTTCCTAACAACACGCACCTAAATAATGAGACAATTATGCAAGCCATAGTCCAGTAATGGATGGGCCTAACCCTAGGTGGGGATTTCAACGAGAGTTCACAGCACCAGTCTTTCTCTATAATGGGCCAAATCAAGCACCCTGAAATATGGGAAGTTTCAGATTTGGATCCAGATTTCTATTCCCTGTTTTTAAGAATGTTTAAGTATAGGGTTGGGGGTAGGCCTGTTGTAGAGATATGGTATAACTGGAGTCAGTCCAATGAAGGCACAGCAGCTACATTGATGGAAGACCAATTTAAGGTCAGAATTAGGCTCAGAAAATGCATGTCTGGGGCCTTGATCCATAGTTCAGAGTTAAGCATTGTGCGTGGGTGCCATCTCTGCTTACAAAAGCAGTTTCTGGCTATAACAGTGTTAGGCTATGTCTACACTACAGGGTTTTTGCACAAAAATAGCTGTTTTTGCACAAAAACCCACGGAGCATCCACACCTCAAGCACGTTTTTGCACAAGAAAATTTACAGTAAAACAGCAGAACAGAGGGCTTTTTGCGGTGTAGATATACCTATTTCTACAAGGAATAACCTCCTTTTTGTGCAAGAGTTCTTGTGCAAAAAGGTGTGTGTGGATGCTCAACAGGGGTTTCTTGCACAAAAAGAATCTATCAGAAAAAGCACAGGTGTTCTGATGGCCATTCTGTGAATAGCCATCAGAACTTTCTTGTGCAAGAATGTCCATGCAGTGTGCACGCTCTCTTGCGCAAAAGCACATCGCTTTTGCTATGCGCTTTTAAAGTGTGGACATGCTTTTGCTCAAGAAGCTTTTCCGGAAGATTTCTTCCGCAAAAAGCTTCTTGCACAAAAACCCTGCAGTGTAGACAAAGCCTTAGAGAATAGTTTCAAGAAAGGTAACCAGAGCCATGATGTGGACATTACATTCAATAATAGCTACATTGCCTGCTTTTTAGATATGCAATCTGCGGAGAGTGAGAAGTTTGTTTTCCCCTTAGAAGATAAATGAATCAATAACTGCACATAAGTCACTCCCATTCCTAGTTTGTATTTGAGGTTGATTGTTTTTAGACAATAAAGACTTCTTCCCATCCTAAAAATGTAATTGCATAAGGATAATTTATGTTTAATGCACGGATGTGCAGCAGCCATTCCAAAGAGACATTTATAGATCACAATGCAACTTTAGTAATCATGCAGGGAAGTTAATGGCACCCAGCTGAGTTCTGGAAAGACATTATAGAGAAGAGTCCAAAAACCTGAGGGAGAAATTAATCTTACAGTGGAATTATTTAAGACTTCTAATCTGTTGAGAAAGGACTTACTGGTGCAATACTATGCAAAGCTGTGGTAATTATACTAACAAATTATAAGCACATTTATCTGCCTTGGAAAATGTTCATCATCAATATTATATCACTGTTTTCTGCATATGAAGTTTATAGATAGAAATAATTATTCTCACTGTCACCTATTAACTTCCCCACACTTCTAACAAAGCCCTTCTCTAAAGGTGAGCATCCAACATAAATTCCAACTTTGGGGCTGCAAAGTTTCCAGCATAAATCACACAGGAGCACTTTACAACTTGACTTATGAATGCTGGGGCAGAAAAGCAGAGCGGGAGTCAATCAATTCTGCTGCATGGAACTAGCAAAAAAAAATCGCCTACAAGCAAAACTCTATGTCCAGCATAAAATATTCTTGTGCAAAGCTGCATGAATGTGTGTGTGTGTGTGTGTGTGTGTGTGTGTGGCTGTAAATGTTAAAGATCAAAGTCTTATTTTTCTTCCTCACTTTTATCCAATTTATTGCAAAACTAGAATGTCATTACTCACAAAGGGCATTAAAAATTAAGCAATTATGTTTTCTTTTACCTCTGTACAAAGTCAATTTATATATTTTGAATATTTCTTGAAACTCAGAAAAATGTTTATTTAGCTGCAGTATTTGCCTGTATTATCTGAAAGCTGATATCTCATATTAGCACCTGGAGCTCTGATCCAGCAAAGTATTTGTAGTGCTTAACTTTGGCTTCAGTAGGATTACTCATATGTTAAAATTAGGCATGTGCATAAGTGCTTTGCTGGATCAGGGCCTGAGTCTCCACATGCTTCTCTTGTCAAAACAGAGTGAGCAGCGTGCTCATCATACTCCGACATTGTTTTGCCATGTCTGTGCCAGGATGTTGCAACCATTTAGAACTGTTCAGAAAAAAATTCAAAGCTTTTTTCGGTCGGACTGTGCTAACACATCCAAATCTAAATAGGACTGTGCCCCCAGCGCCCTTGAAGAGCCAAGTAACCCTTCGCCAGGCAAAAATCCAGAAAAGTTTGAAATAAGGAGGGAGCCAGAACACCAAGCAGAGTCCCAGTGCGCTATGCATGGTCATGTCAAGCAACATCTGTGATGCCACTAGACCCAGCAACTTGATCTTGTGATGGGGCTGGCAGTCAGAGAAAGTGGGGTTTCAGCACCATTAATTCTGGGAGAGCTGAGAGCTTTTTCACTACTCAGAGATGCATTTCACTATAACAACACACACCATTTACATCTATAGTGTGTGGGCTATGCAAAAAGTGTCCAACTTTTATGCAGTTTGTTAACAACTTTTATGCAGTTTGTTATAGCCATTGCATCTGCTATAAGCTAAGGCCCTATCTGGAAAACACATGTGTAACTATTCTCTCTCCTGCCTAAGCAGTCTCATTGACTGGTATGGTATGACTCAAGGAAGGAAAGTTATGCATGTGTATAAACACTTTCAGGTTTGGGGCCTTAGTTCTGCATTATTCAATTTCTGTGCTTGGGAACAGAATTACTTAGACTGTTTCAATTAGCATTATATACGCTAAAGCTACTAGCAGCACACAAACTCCTTTAGATTTAGCATAGGCTACATCTAGACTGCGGAGTTAAATCAGAAAAAGATACACAATTTGCAGTAAATTGCATATCTTTTTCTGATTTACTTTTGAAAGAGGCTTTTCTGAAATTTGGCGTGTCTACATGGCACCAAATTTCAGGAAAAAATGCTCTTTTGACACATCCTTTATGCCTTGTAGAATATGGTTTACAGGGATGGCGAAAAAGCACGTCCACTTTTTCAAATTTTTTTTCAGAAAAAAGACGTGTTCCTTGGACGCAGCATTGCTTTTCCGGTACCTCCAGTATCCCAGAAAAGCAGATGTAGCCATAGATAGTTAATGCTGAGTGAGTGGATGTTTTCAATCAAGATGGGGAGGGATACGTTTTCCAAGTCAAACTGACTATCACCACTGATTAAATATGCCTCCATGAGCCAATGCCTCCTAACTAACATAAGTATTAAACAAATGCATTTTAATAGTCTTGCCTTTGTATTATCTTGAGTCTGAAAACTGGAAAAAAAGGAGAATATGTACAACAATTAGTCAATGACAATATATAAAATCAAAAGACAATTTTATGCCATAGTAGCAAGCAGATTGTTTTTGAAACAGCACCTCTTCCCTTATCTTTGGACCCTGATTTAGACTAAAACATACATCTAGCTGTATAGTCAAGCCATTTACAAACCAATATTTATTTCTTTATCATTATTATAGCAATTATAGAACTAATTGTTCTGAAAATATCATTAAATAGCACAAGCTGAACTTCTCTAGTCTGGCACTTTCTGGTCCAGCAACATCTGTGGTTCAGCATGATTTTAGTCAGCTGGATGTCCACTTATAAGGGGTGTGGCCAAATTTTCTGTGATCCCATAAAGATTGTTTACAGACACCTGTCCTGGCTCTCAGTGTTCTGTGCTGTTAATTAGCTCTAATTGACCTCTAAATGTCCTCTTAGAGTCCAGTAAGCAGTGGAAGTGTTGATAATGCTACTAGACAATATTTGATCTCCCCTGGTCTGGCAAATTCTCTGGTTTGGCAACTGATCAGGTCCCCAAGGGTGCCAGACTAGAGAGGTTCAACTTGTATCATGAAAATATACTACACAGGGCCATGCTTATGTTTATTACTCTTATTGCTACAATAGAATAATGTCCTCAGAGTTATGATCTGTCTTGCATGGTTTAGACACAAAATATCCTGCATCTTGACAGGAGGTTAGACCAGATGACCCTCATGGTCTCTTCTAGCCCCGTGGATCTATGGTATCCCTATTCTTATTTGTGATAAAGATAACCATGGAAAACCAAGTTCTGGTCTCATTTAAACAGAGTGGAAATTGGCTCTCTATCTCTGCTTACCATTTGGAGTATACTGAGGCCATGTCTACACTGTAGGGCTATTTCAGGATACCAGAAGTATCCTGAAATAGCTATTCTATGTCCTTTGAGCACACCCGTTATTTCAAAAAATAATGGGCTCGCTATTCCAACATCCCTCTAAACCTCATTCCACGAGGGTTAAGGAACGTTTAGGAATAGTGCTTTATTTCAAAATTTGGCACTGTGTAGACAGCACCAAATTTCGAAATAAGCTATTTCAAAATTACCCTCAAAATAAGCTACACAATTTGTATAGAGCAAATTGTGTAGCGCATATTGCGTAGCTTATTTCAAGGTAAGGGTACAGTGTAGATGCACTCTAAGGGAAAATCCTGGTATTGAAAATTATTTTTAGTGCGCACTCTTTCCCTGAGCATCATTACTGAATCAAATACAATTGTCTTCTTTTTTGACTTTCATGTTCCCTGAAGTGACAAGAAGTCTCACAGTAACTGAGAACATCCCACAGTAACTGAGAACATGGTACAATGCAGTAAAAATTATTGTACATTATCACATATTACTAATGCAAACTGAAAAAAGAGAATGCTAAAGGAAACATCACAAAGCACCATTCATTTCAGCAAATAGCAATACCTGTTCAGCGTTGTGGTATTTACATTGACAAGCTCTTTGCTTAATGGAAACATGAAGGCCCATTTGTTAATAGCAACATCTGCCTTTTATTGAGCACTTTTTATCAGTAGATTTCAAAGCACTAAAGGAGGTCAGTATCTTTATCCCCATTTTACAGATGGGGAAATTAAGGCACAAGAAGGAGAAGTGACTTGTCCCGGGTTACTCGGCAGACCAGCACTAGCAAGCACCCTACTCTTCTGATTCCCAGGTCAGTGCTACCCTATGCATCACATTTTCATATGTATGCTGAGTTTTGTTCTACTCAGTGATTTTTTTTTTGTTTGTTTGTAAGAAAAAGGATGCTCCAGACTCACACTTGATGAGCAAAAAAAAATGCTCTGGGGGCCAAAATGCAGTCGCAGCCCCTTTAAGAGCCAAAACACCATGCTAGGAACCAGGAAAAAAATGGCCTCGCATCCAAGCAGGCTTCTGTCAGGAGACAAGCTGCCCCAGGAAAACAGGTGCCGGTACACAGGGGGGAAATGCCATTCCTTTACTGTGTGCTGGGAAAATAGGTGCCATACCGTCACACTGGTTCTACTTATAAGGGGTTTATTACCAAGGTGTGCGGAAGGATACGTACACATATAGTTACATACATTGCCAAGGATTTCCTTATAAAATAGTGAGACATAGAATCCTTTCCTCTCAGACAGGGCCAGATATTAAAGTGGTTGCTCAGTGCCTTTTCAAAGAAACTCCCACTGTCCTGACAGTTTGCATGACTGAGTAAAAACTAAGTATTTGACCATGTTTTATCTTCTTGGATGTAACATACAGCTAATGTGGACCAGGGCTTCTTACATCACTAATGGCATGTGATGTTTCTTGTAACACACCTTACCCACCAAAGCCATCATTTGTTGTCAGTTGATATTGAACCCGGGACAAAAGCAAAGTTTCTTGAGCCAAAGGAGTATCTCCTTTGACAACTGTTGTAGACTCAGCTTCAGCCATTACACTGTCCATCACACTGTCCTACACTTGCATATGTCATATTTTCTCAAGCTGTCTGAGGTTCAATAGAGGCCCAGAAAGGGATCTAATGTTAGATTTTTCATTGCTTATTTCACTTACAAATTTTGATATGCTGCCCACAAAATCATGTGATTAATGGTAATCCAAACGAGCCAGACTGGAGAGCCCTCATCCTGCTGCATTACCAACATGTGTCAGAATTACTACCATGCTGCATTAACTAGAGGGGAATAGATATAAAGAGTCTGAGCTTCCTAACACAGGGAGAGATTATTCTTCTTTGAGGTGTGAACATTTCTCATCTTCAGGATATCTGTATGTCCAATTGTGCTTTCCAGTCCTCCAGACAGCTTGGCACTGAAGAGTGTAAGGTAGTCTAGCTGTTATGAGTAAACGATGAGAAGCTACTATTTTCCCTGATAATATAACCACTTGCTTTTGAGTAGTTATTTGTGAAAGACACTGTGGATCACTACTGAAGCTGTAAATACTGAGAGCCATGTCTGTTTTGCAAGTTATATTGTTGTTTCTCTCTCTCTCACACACACACACACACACACACTACCCAGATGGTTAATTTTAGAGCATCCAAGGATGTTTCATGTTGCCTGATTTTAAGGTAAAGCCATTATCATTTCAAGTCTCTGCAATCAGGATACATATATCACTTGATTACTTTGTTAGAATCTTATGTGCAGGTGTTAGTGCAATGAGTTAATTTTATGACTTCTTGGACACAGCTGCTAAGGTGGGGGGATGTTGAAAAGATCCTGTTGCTCTCAGGTGACTTGTTTGTTCAAACAGTAACTGTGGATTTAATGTTATGAGGCAGAGAAGTCAAACCTCAGAGTACAATTAAAGGCACTTCCTTCCTGCATTCTCTAGAGGTTCTACAGTAACCACAAGGGAGTCTATCGTTCAGGCTTCTATAGACATCTCCAGCACACAAACTTCATGTTGGTGACAACAACTTACTCAGTTTTTACTTTTCTTATACACAGGGCCGGATTAACCATTTGTCTAATAAGACTGTAGCCTTATGCCCTCCCATTGTTCAGGCCATCCTGCTCAGGCAGGAGGCAGGGCTCAGGCAGGTGCATTTAGGCTGCTGGCTTCAGACAGGATACGGTAGTAGATCCCCCTGGCTCTGTAGCTCCCATATTAACCAAAAGCCACCTGGTGGTAGCCAGAGTCCCCACACAGGGCCCAGGGTCTTATCAAACATCTGTGTCAGAAGTAATCAGATGATCTTCCAGTTAGATTTTACTAAAGAATCTTCAATTTGTTGGATTCATATCACTCTCAGATACAGAGAGAAAAGATGACGAAAGCTTATCTATTCAATTATCACTGAATCCAGTGTGACAGAATGTTTCGCAAATGTTGAAACTGTATTTGTCACTAATAATCATTAGCTATCGTGGAAAATGTTCCTTTTCTCTTCTAACAAGGGTCAGAAATGTCCCTCGAGCCACCACGACTCAAAAGCATCTCAGTGCTTTGTCTCTCTTAAGCACTGAGAATGAAATTGTCAGGTCTTTGAACTACGATGACATCATTTGTGACTTTGCCACAGCTAAAGTAGGAAAAAAATTTTGTGTGTAGTGAGAGTAGAAAAAATGTGTTAATTTTACGTAAATAGGTCTATAGATACATGTTTGATGACTTCATAATATTTTTACAATATATAATTCATTCTTAGGCCCTTCCCTCCCTCTAGCCATAGGCCTCTCTTAGCCTTAACCCCTCCTTGCTTATACAGACTGAAGAAAACTAAAAGGCAGAGACATAAATCAGTGTAGTGGTAGTGGTAATGGTGTTATCTATGCAACTGAAGAACTAGGGCCATAACAAGGGTGGAGCAAGTGAGGTGCTCACCCCAAGCACACCATAATCAGGGGCACAAAGATGTAATACGTAAAAAATAAGCTGCAAAAGTAAAGAGAATGGTGTGTGCTAACCTAAGGAGAGGGGCGCATAATTAATATTTTGCCCCCGGCATAAAAATACCTAGTTACGGTGCTGTGAAGACCACTACCTGCCTTATCATCCTTGGCCACTAAGTAAGGTATAGATCCAGACAGTGAAATCCTGATTCCACTGATATCTATGAATGTTTTGCCATTAATGCCAGTTTCACCCAGAGTGTCTTGATGTTTAAAACAATATCCTCACAAGCATTTTAAAATGGTGTCAAACCTCTTATACAAGTTGCTATGCTTCAGTTATTAAATTAGCCATGTAATTTTTATTAGTTCAGTTTACAGTGGATTGAGATGCTTTCCATGATGTGCAATACAAATGGGTGCTGCATTGTGCAGGATATCATAAAAACTTTACACATTGAATGGCAATAAGCATGCCATTAACACACATCACAAAATAACTATAACGTGGCCAAGCCACAGGGGAAGAAAATGAAACAAACGGTGGGAAACCCTTACTCACCACAAGGAGCACTCTGTGTTTTACAGCTAAATAAAACACAAAGCTCAACTAATGAGTCCAACCTGAGCACATAAAATCAAGGTAGAGGCTGCACTCAGTTGTTCCCGTGGAGATGTCAGAAATGTGTGCAATTTATTGAAAAGTCACAGATATACTTTATTTTAAAATCATCCATTATTCACCTTGTTATCTTTAACTATTACAGCATATCAGTTTTCCCTGTGGGCAGAGCAGAAATGATGCTATCCCATGGCAATAGCTTAAGCATGAGGACAGCATGGATGTTTAGTTGTGGGTACGAGTAATCACAGATAAACAGAAAGGTTGGCAGTACAATTGGGTGTTTATTTTTTATACATGCAGTAAAAGGAAGCTTAGCAGCACGCAGCAGAGTGGATGCAACTGAGGCAATAGTTTACAGCCAGGATGCCTATTATTACTGCTGGTCAGAAAATTGGAGGTGGCAGAGGTTCCCATGGAAGTTTCCAAGTTTTGTGAGGAAAACTTTTTTTTAGTCCCTCATGGGAGTTGTAGGGTGGGTGCTTTGTGCTCTAATCCTCTTCTATAAGCAAGAACACAGCACATCAGAGCAGTCTCATAGCCATGAAGCATGATGGGAGATGTAGGCCACTCAGAAGCCTGTCCTTTGTGAGCATAAGGCACTCAACCTACAATGCATAATTATTTCTTCTTCCGACTGAAAACCAAGTGGGGCAGGCGGTGGGAGGGTATTTTTCTTTCTTTTCCTCTCTCTCTCTCTCTCTCTCTCTCTCTTGTCTTTTTTATAAAAATCAAATTTTTCACAGAAAACACACACATTTTTTGCAAAATTTTGTTTAGTTAGAAACCCAATATTGTATCAAAAACTGTTTCAGTAAAGAATGTGCTACCAGCCTTAAAGACAATTCTAACATATATGTCCATTATTTTTTCTTAGTTCTTCCCATATGATCCATCTGTACTCAAAAATTTCAGCTGTTTAATCATATACAAGCAAAAGGTCTTTTCATTTCACTTAATTTATTGTCTTGTCAATCATATTTTTATACTGCATATTTCTTTCTTCAACCAAACCTTTTGACTGGAGACACAAAGCTTTTAAACAAGTACATACCTGTGATTAATTTCAGTAAATCAGGGCATTTCTGTAATACCATCACTGGCGATATTCCAGACTGAAAAGTGTCTCGCAGGATGTCAGAAAAAGGGAATGTTACATTTTAAAATGTGATTCTCCGGAGTTTTGTAGCTGAAGCGGGAACTTTAATGTTATTTGATGTATATTTTTTCTGTGCAAGGGTTTGTTTGTTTAACAACCTTAAAAAGGGAGAAAAGGAAAAGAAATCAATAGATGCACAAAACTTTCATTCCAGTTTAGTCTCCCTCCACAACCACTTTCGCTTCCTGTCAGCTTCACTTCACTCTGAGAAGGATTCTGTATCTTTGCAGTCATCCTGCTGAGCTTCTCCATGTTTTGCTGCCTCGAGAAGGAAGCTGCTAAAGTTAGAACTTGACCAAGTGTATTCTTTGGCCTGCTCTGTCAGTGTGCAATACAAATCACAGAAGTTTACCAGCAATGGAAAAGGTCTATTTCAGGATAGCTTCCCCCCTTTAAGAGATATAGCAGATGTCTGAGATGTCAGACAGCAATGCTGATTTTTGACGTACTAAATTGGAGAAGTTCCAGAGTAGAGATGTAATAGTGTATCCGGTTAAACGGTTAACCAATAAGCGGAGGCTTCCTGGTTAATGCTACCAGCTACCTGCAATGCCCCTCCACCGCCATGGCTCTGCAAGTAAATTTTTTTGCAGGCTGGCTCAGTCCCAGTTTGCACCAGGTCCTGGCAACTACCCCCGCTTCAGCTTTGAACTAAAAGTACCTAAGGAGCCAACAGGCAGGCAGGCTGGTTCAGTCCCAACTTGTGCCGAGTCCTGGCGGCAACCCCTGTTGCAGCTCTGCATTGAAAGTACCTAAGAGTCCGGCCTGCCTGCCTTCCTGCCTGCCCGCCGGCTCCTTACATACTTTTAATGCAGAACCTCAGCGACTAACTGTGTAACCATCAAAATATTTATCGGTTACATGGTTACAAGATTACATGCATTTTAACATCCCTATTCCAGAGTACCCTATCACTGTGTGCCACCCACACCCACTCAGTATGGCACTCTGGCCGACCCATAGAGAGGCTGATGAGCCTCCTGCAACCATAGCTTATAGAAGTGGGTGTTTTAGCTGGGTAGAGGCTCACATGTGTCGACTCCCAGGTTCAATTCTAGCTGATAATGACCAACTCAGGGACACAGCTTTGCTGGGCTGAGTGCTGCCATCCTGCTTCTCGGCAACTAAAATAGCTTCTGCAATAAGAGCTCGGTCATTTCTGTAAGGCCCGAATTCTGGAGCTGCACCTGCCACTGAGTTTCCCAGCTCCCAAGATGAATGTAGCCATTTCTGCACCACATCAAGTGCAGATATGTACCTCTCTGTACACAGACATCTCGGCTGCCTGAGTGAGAGGGAGAAGCCATGTTCCACTTGATTCTCTCTGATCCCTTTGGGGTGATTTGTCTACAAAAGGACTGCAAGTGACTAGTTTCTGAGTGGTGGATACAAAGAAGAGAGAACTTTTTGTGCCTTCCACTCTTTAGGTGGGTCACTGGCCCTATGGTACTATTCATGCATGTAACTGCAGAGGAAGTTTTCACTTTTAAAAATCCAGCATTTAATGGTATGTCTACACTACATGGCTCCGTCGATGGAGCCATGTAGATGAGCTTTGTAGACATAGCAAAATGAAGCGGCGATTTAAATAATCACCACTTCATTTACATCAAAATGGCTGCCGCGCTGTGCCGATCAGCTGTTTGTCGGCTCAGCACGGTAGTCTGGACGCTCGGCGGTCGACATCAAAAGCCTTTGTCAACCGCCCCGTTATGCCTCATGGGATGAGGTTTACTGGGGCAGTCAACAAAGGCTTTTGATGTCAACCGCCGAGCGACCAGACTACCGCGCTGAGCCAACAAACAGCTGATCGGCACAGTGCGGCAGCCATTTTGGTGTAAATGAAGAGGCAATTATTTAAATCGCCGCTTCATTTTGCTACGTCTACAAAGCTCATCTACATGGCTTCGTCAACGGAGCCATGTAGTGTAGACATACCCTAAGATGGTAACTGTTTTACACACAGTCAGGCCTCCTCCGCAGATCAAGCACAAAGAAAAATCACCAGGTGCCACTAGAAGTGAGGGGCAGATTCCAGTGGAAGCAGGTGGGGGTAGTGGACTAGCTAACGTACCCTGTGGTGATAGGTCAGGACTGGGACCAATCTGCCACAGAGAGCAAGAGAGGAGCCTCAGGGAAAGGCAAGAGATCCCCCCCGAAACATAGCCGTCAGTGCTACGGGTGTCGGGAACTAGGGCACGTAGCAGGGCGGTGTCCTAACCCCGTGGGGACAGAAAGATGGGATGTGTGTCTGGGGGTAATGGGTAGTCCTAGTCCCTCCCAGGGAGAGGAGGCACAATTGGATTGCTCCCCAGAGCAGCCCCCAGAAAAGGAGACCTCAACCCTGGTTGGGGAGATGAGGGAAACTGAGGCACAGATGGTACCCCACGAAGTGGGGCAGGACCCTGATCCCTCAGTGCAGGTGAAAGTGGTATCAGAGGAAGGGCCCCAATGAGGGTGTGTCTTGTGTGAGGACCTGCGGGCAAGGGCTGAATTTTATGGCCTAGGCCCCTACCAGTGTAATTTTTGCAGGGAGGGAATGAAAAAGCCTCCTGAAGAAGCCCTGAGGGAGTGTTTGGGCACAAGTGGGGATTTGCCCTGAAGTAACTCCCTTAGCAAGGACCAGAGTGGCCCAGGGAGGGGGGAACCCAAGAGCAAGGGACAACTCCCCAAGGAGGACTCCAAGAAACAGGGGGACAAGTCACCCCAAAGGGCAGGGAGTTTTAAGGACCGGCAGGATGCCCTATACACTCAGCTGCAGGAGGTGCTGAGGCATCTGGGTAGAGGACCCCGAAAGAGCCGGGGCAGGCCCAAACCTGGCAGTTCATAAGGGGGGAGGTATGTGACAGGTATAGTAGCTAAGCCAGAGCCTGGCTGAAAAGGCTGATGGCAAACAGCGGAGCAAGCCCAGGCCTGAAGGGCTATTAGAAGCAGCTGTGGGCCTCATTAGCAAGAGGGCTATATAAGGCAGTGGAACGGAACCAGGAATGGAGGAGCAAAGAGAGGAGTCAGGGTGTGGTTGTTCCTCTGGCAGAAGGAGAGGCTGGCTGGGTTTGCTGTAATCCAAAAGCTTTGTAAATAGAAGGCAGTGGGAAGCTGACAATAAAAGGCATGGGTGACTGCACCAGAAGGGGTCTCTGGCTGATTTGTGGACCAGAAGGTGTCCCAGGGACCCAAGGACCTTGGGTGCCCAAGGACCTTGCCCCAGAAGCGACAAAGGTGCCCAAGGACCTTGCCCCAGAAGCGACAAAGCTTTCAGAAAAGAAGATGTTTAAAAAGCCATCAAGGCTGCTGCCATGGTCTTGTCAGTGTTAGCCAGTTGTTTAGAACTACATGCTGTCTGAAGAGACAGTCCAGTCCCAAGTTCTTCTTAATCCTCTCCCAGGGACACATGTTCATGTTAGTTGCCACTTGCTCACCTCCACCAGTCCTGGAATTCTCAGAACAATCTCCCAGCATTATTGCTGAGTTTTCAGAGTGCTGCATGCAATGAGCATGGCCAAAACCTATAAACTATTTCCAGGAGAGTCGAGGAAACAAGCAAAGGAGACCATGTAGAAACACAAAGCCTGATGATAGCCATAGGTAGTTGCTACCTCTCAGAGTTAAATCGTCCATGGGAATTAGTATCTCATACACAAAACAACCATTCTGAACCTTTTTTATGCTGCCGACCAGAGGCATAGCCAGGGGTGGGCCTGAGTGGGCTGTGGCCCACCCAATTTGCATCTGGGGCCACCTTCCCAGGGCTTACCTTGCTCTGCTCCAGCTGGGGAGTGAGGCTGGGGTGCTGAGACTTACCCCATTCTGCTCCAGTGCCCCAGCATAGCAGCCAGGGCACCAGGGCTTATCCAGCTCTGCTCTGGCTGTGGAGCGGGGGCTGAGGCTTACTCCCCCATCCCTCCTGTCCCACTCTCCTTGCCGCCACCCATTCTTGCCCACACACCCAAAGACAGAGTCCATGCCACTGCTGCCCACTTGTAAATGTATCTAAAATAATTTAAAATACCCTGGTATCTGACATCCCTGCTGGGAGGCATAGATAATGGTGCAAGACCCTATTCATTCATTTCTTTCCTGAAAATAGCATTTGTGTAAACTCAGCAGCACAACTCACCATTTTTATGTAAAATATGAGGTTATTATGAGTCTGCATCTTAATATAGCACCACACATTTATTTATGTTCCTAAATATAGCACCGATATAAATATAGCCAATTTCTCTATGACAGAAAAAATATAGATTTGCGTAAGTGTACCAATATAAAAAACTATTAAGAACTAGTTCTCCATTTTCCAGTCCCAGGTAGCCTCACAAAGAGAATCTGATGGGCTTTGCTTTAGTTTTGTTAAGTCTCCTTTAAGAGCCAAATTCTTCATTTGAACATGGACATGAGTCCCTTTCTACCCAGTGCACAAGCATCTCATTGACTCTAGGGGTCCCATATGGGGCACTGAGTGTCCTAATGGCAATCTCAGTTAACTCTGATGACAGTTATTAATAACAGATCAGATCAAACACACACAAATAAAGACGCTCAATTGCCACACAGTATCTATAATCATCCCTTCCCCAAATGCATGAGAAACAAGGGCGAAGCTTTAGTCATCATGTGGAATTTTGATGCTAATGGCAAAATCTGCATTACCTGTGTGACGACGCAGTCGGGGTTTCCCCGACACTGCACCCCGGTAGCAGCAAGAACAGACTCCACCAGCCAGTAGAATAGAGGGTTTATTGCTTCTCCAGGATACAGCACAGCATAGACGTGCTATTGCTACAGGAGTCTGGGCCAGGATGCCTCTAACCCCTTGAGACGGGGTCCCTGGGCCCCTAGATTCCAGCCCCCTCCTTAGACTGGTTCCTTCATGATTCCAGCCCAAGACTAACCCTTCCTCCGAACACTCATTTCCCTAGTTCCCTCGCTGCCCCAACTTGTTGTCTTTGTCTACATGACTTAGGCAGCCCACCTGCTGGGCAGTGCTCACAGGCAGAGGCCAGTCGGGGTCATTCACAACCCAAGCACCGCAACCAGCAAGGTACTGACACTACATCATAACATGTGGGTGAGTCAGTGGGAATCACACATTACAGTGCAGGAGGATCCCAGGTTACAGAGCAGACAGCATCCCCACTACGCCACAACCTGCAAACTAGAAAATATTGGATAATTACTTGTCTATCTACTGTTTCGCAAGAGTACATAATAATAATAGTGCATACTTACATCACACTTTCCATCCAGAGATCTCTATAGGGCTGTGCGAAGAGAGCTACACAGTGCCTTCTGTCTGTCATGGTGTCCCTAAGGCTCAGGGTTGCTTTAATCCAGCCCTGATGTGACCAGATACATTAGCATTTGTTTCTCACAGACAATACATCCATTTCTGTCCACCATATACATCCCCTCCAATAATAGCACTATAAATAAAATATTCAAATACATTTTTATAACTGTTTCTAGATTAGAAGCTCTATTTTAAAGGATCCAATTAAGTGTCAAAGTAATCAACTTTTATCAGCAAGCTTCAGTGCGGCTGTTGATTAGTGTTTTCCAATTAACCTTTTCACCTCCCCCCAAGTTAGAGGGTAAAATTATTTACACTGATAAAGAGGCACAAATATGCACATCACGTCACGTTAGATCCAGGCTGGCAATGGCCTTGGATAAATTTATCATTTTTTGGGTCCTAATCCAATCATTAGCTCCCAGTCACAGCCCATCATATGCTGTCTACAGATACTCATGGGCTATGTGCACGCTGCAGGCTTTGCCAGCAGAGAATATGCTAATGAAGCTCTCATTAGCAACTTCTCGTGCTTCATTTGCATAATCTCTGCCGATGCTTTTTGCACAAGAGGTTTTTGCGCAAAAACAAGCAGTGTAGACCAGTCTGTTTTGTGCAAAAAAACGCTTTTGTGCAAGATCTGTATCTCTCCTTTTTTGAGGCATAAGGCTCTTGTGCAAAAGGGGGGTTTTGCACAAAATGGACCCATCTACACTGCTAGTTTTTGCGCAAAAAGCTTCGGCAAAGATTATGCAAATGACGCGCCAGAAGTTGCTAATGAGCACTTCGTTAGCATACTCTCTGCTGGCAAAAGCCTGCAGTGTAGACATAGCCACGTGTAGCCAGACATGAACCCCATCTTGTTTCCCCCCCCCCCAGAGAGCAAGAGAAAGGCAGTCAGCCTTTGATGCCCTGGGAACGCAGGTGTGCTGCCTGTCCCTGACTCTAATAAACAGAAACCAGACAGTAAATGGGCTAGCTGACGACCCGGGGGCCTCCCGTCGCCCTGATGGCTAGCACCAGTAATTGACACGCCTGCACTGTCCCAGGAGAGGAATCTTCACCCATCACATACTAGAAGTGCCCATTGTCTGCATTTTCCCAGGTGTGAATTATGCTTTGCACCCTTCGTGGGAAACTTGGCATTCAAAGCCATTTTTCCTAATTGGCCACTTGAGACCAGGAAGAAGCCTACGTGACCCAAGGGGTATAAAGAGGGGTTTAGTAGCCCACCCCATTTGAGCTCCAATCATCTACACCTGCTGGCAGGTATTGGTTGTCTCCCGAGGTCTGTGGGACGCCCAGCCTCGCCCTACTTCTTCCCAAGGGATTGAGAGAAAGACGCTGGCCACGCCAAGTCTGGAATGCAGGGGTGAGAATATATACCTGCTAGGTGTCTATTTTGCATGCATTTAATAAGAGCTCAGAGAACCAAAAGGGTTTCATGGTACCTGTAAGTGACTTATTAGTGTAATTTCTGTCCTGTCCTTTGTAGTGGCTGTGTTATCTGTAACACAGTAGTAGCATTTAACAGCTAAGTTTACCCTGTAACAATAAAATAGTAACTGTTTAAGTTGTGACCTGACTCCTTCAGTTGCTGTAACAGAACCAAGCACAATTTTAAAAAGAACTCCAGCCGGTCATAAGGGACAGATATAGGGAGAGCTTGAGCGTTGGATCGTGTCGCTTCCAGGGGACAGATCCGTTGGGGCATCTCTCAGCCTCCCCAGGCTGCCCGCTGCAAAGGGATCATGTGTCCTAGCAGTCAAAAGCTGAGGTGTAATAAGCTCTCCCTGTAAACTCTGGGGCATCTGTTGGCTGCCCGCCGCGAAAGGATCCCGATCCTAGCGGTAAAGACACGGACGTTAAACTCCTCGGGGCACCCGTCAGTCTCACCTAGACTGCCCACTGCGATGGGGCCTTGTGTCTCAGCAGTTGAAGACTCGGGTGTAACATACACACATGCACTGCCCTGACCATCGGCTGACACCATGGTGAAAAACCTGTGGGTAGGGTTTGAAAGACTGTTCACCTGCCAGAATTCTTGTTGGAGTCTAAGGTGATCTCTGGTAATCTTAGGCTGCATGTATCTTCTTTTATTGTTTTAATATATTTTCTTTGTAATGCTTTTATCTTAAGAATAACTGTGCTTGCTTACAAAGAGTACGTGGTAACTTAACCAAGGGTAATTATGCAGCAAATAGCCTTAGAAGAGAAAGCACAGCAGAGATGCTGGATTGCTTAGGCACTCTGTATGGCTTAGGAATAACAGTGCCAGTCAGGAAATGCCCTGGTCAAAATGATTAGGGGGCTGGAGCGCATGACATATGAGGAGAGACTGAGGGATTTGGGTTGGTTTAGTCTGCAGAAGAGAAGACTGAGGGGGGATTTGATAGCAGCCTTCAGCTTCCTGAAGGGAGGTTCCAAAGAGGCTGGAGAAAGGCTGTTCCCAGTGGTGACAGATGGCAGAACAAGGAGCAATGGTCTCACATTACAGTGGGGGGAGATCTAGATTAGATATTAGGAAAAACTATTTCATTAGGAGGGTGATGAAGCACTGGAATGGATTACCTAGGGAGGTGGTGGAATCTCTATCCCTAGAAGTGTTTAAGTCTTGGCTTGACAAAGCCCTGGCTGGGTTGATTAAGTTGGGATTGGTCCTGACTTGGGCAGGGGGCTGGACTTGATGACCTCCTGAGGTCCCTTCCAGCTCTATGATTCTATGATTCTGATTCTAACTACAGTAACTGCTTAAGTGAAAAAGTAATGTTAACAATGCAGTTTAAATGGCCATTAATGCAGTGTTGTCTCGTATTTGAAAAAAATTAACCACGCTGTCTACTTTTGCTGTTCATTTCATTTCTTCCCACCCACCGGCTCTGTTCCTCTCCTTCCCCCTGCTGTTCTACTCCTGCTTCTGGGCTATTCTGGTCCCTTTTGTTCCTTAGTCTCTTGATATGCTTCCATGCTATCTGCATCTCTTCCCCTCAGGGCATACTCAGCAATCCCAGCTCTCTCAATTTTTCTTGTGAATCTCTTGAGACATGGCATTTTTCTTTATGCCTCAGCTCCTGGACTCCTCTGATTCTGTGATAATCTCAGTTTTCTTTTTAAAAATAAAGCGCCTTTCTAGCTCTTGTGGCTGCAGAGAAAACATGAGTTCTGAAGGCTTGCACACTAGAAAGAAAATAAATAGAAATCCACATTTATTATTTTAATATGTCAAGATTTTTAAGCTGATCTCATGTTTTTGGGGGACCTAACTCACAAGTTTTGATTGCTTAGAGCTTACATATTGCTCATCTTCTCCCTCTGCTCCTCTAGACCAGAGGATCTCAAACTGGTCCATAGACCACCATGATCCACAAGCTCCATTCAAGTTGTCCATGGCTAGTTCCTTCTAAGGCCACACATGAGAGAATGAAGGGTCCATCTTATTAGTAGCTCATAGGCATGGTTCCATTAATTAGGTGCCTGGACCTTCACATATAAGATGAGGTGGTAGCCTTAGGAGGAATAGGCGGTAGGTAGAAGGGGGCAGTGAAGTGAGGTAAGGAAAATAGTAGGTAGGCGGAGAGGCAGTGGGGTGAAAAGAAGGGGTGGGGGGCAAAGTTGTCTCTAAGCTGCGTGGCTGAGCTGCCGTGCAACTATTTTCTGAGCCCCATGCAGAGATTCAAAGCTCCCTGGTAGGCAGGGAGATCAGCTGATCAGCAGGGAGGGGGCCTCCATAAACAGCAGCTAAATATTGCCTGCCGTGTGCATGAAACGGAAGACAATCAGCCAAGATAAGCAGGAAATAAGTGGCTGGGAGGAGGGATGGAGTAATTAATTGGCTTGGGGGAAAGTCCTGTCTGCCAGAGGGGAGAGAGAGGCAGAGGCAAAAACAGAAATTCAGCAGTTTCTTCAATCCTCCTGGGCTGGGAAGGAGGAGGTAAAGAGGCTGACTGCATGGAATAGGTTGGGGAAAGAGGGAGTGATTGAGTGCTGGCATCTGTGCAGTGAGGTGGGGGCAGAGGCAGTTTGTTTGGGGTGTCTGACTCACTGCAGTCCTCTCTGTTAAGCTGGTTTGAAGGGAGGGGGAAAAGCCTGGGGGGGGGTGTGCGTGCTCTAGGAGGACATTTGCATGATTACATTTCAAACAAAGTTTGCATATAGGAGCTAATGGCTTAAGATAAGAAAGAAAAGATTCTTTTAACACTTTCAGAGGGGTAGCCGTGTTAGTCTGTAGCTGAAAAAATATTTTAAAACAGTGAATAATCTTAAAGTGCTGCAGGACTAGTCCATGTTTTTTGATTCTTTTAAAGAATGTTTTGGAGTGTCGTAGATATCTAAACTTTGAACGTAATGATTTTTTAAAATCCTGTGTTACTGATTAATACATGGTAAAAATTGTGTTGCATTAAGGCCAGATCTTAGCTATGTGGTAGACTGCTGGCTCTTATGAGTCAGAAGTAACAAGTATTGGGTATGATGCCAGTTGTTTTGTAGGATGAAACCTTATTTGCAATCTCTTTGAAACATGGGTCTGTCTACAAACCCTGAAGCCAGGTGTTAATTTGTTCTGGGGCTTCTTCTCTTCCGCCCATGGAAGAAGGCTAATTCCCTACCTTTGTACAGCACCTTTGTAGTCACTATATGTACCTCACAGCAACTAATCACAGGTGTCTTGTTTTAATATATTTATTCCACACATATGGACTGCTTAAAATATATGTATATATGATATGTGTGTGTATGTTTATACACACACACACACACACTGTGTTTTGTTTGTATTGGTGGTGTACATCGACACACTTATCTCAATATTGGTGGCGCACATAAGAAAATTCAACCTGCCCAAGGATAGAAAATGTTAGCGAGAACACTGGTAGGGGGAATTTGGGGGCTGCAGCAACCAGAGAAAGAGCCTTTCCCTTGCTCCAGGGCACGGGCGGTTGGTGCAGCTTGCACTTGGGGAGGCAGTAGCTTCCCAGCATAGGCCCTGTCCCCTTCCCTTCCCAGGCCCCATCCCCTTCCCACAGTCTCCCTCCTCTCTTCCCACTGAGGCAGAGTGATGGTACCAGATTTATGTATCAGACTGGTAGTCCCAATATCCCCAGGGGTAAAGAAAGCAAATCCCCAGCCCTGTTCTCACCAGGCAAACGTAATCTCCCAATCACTGAAAAGAGTTGAAACTGAAAAGATTTGAGACCTATCCTACCAATAACTTCTCTCTTCCTTGCTACCACGTCCCTCCTCCCTCTGCCCCCCTTTCTTCCCTTCACACCCTTTCTCCTCAGGCTCCCACTGCTCAAGATCACTGCCCTCCCCAACCAAGTTCTCTCTCTGCTCTGACCATCACAGAATTTGAACAAGTAAAAAAAAAACAAATTGCCCTGGCTCAGGCCACTGCTTACCTGTAGGAAAGCTCTGAAGGGCTCTTGTGGCTCAGGTGGAGGGGATCCATTCCTCCTGGCCATTTATTGTTCTGCCCAGTCCCACTTAGCAGGCCAGCACAGGGTACATGCTGCCACAAATGGTCCAGCATTCCCGCAGCACACACACTGCATAAGGCTGGTTGGCTACCTGCGTCTTTGACTAGCCTTGTGAAAAGTGGTGATGGGGGAGGCTGGGTGGAGCCCTGCTCTCACTACCACTGCCTCTTTGGGCAGATTGCTCCAGCATCACACAATGGAAGGAGGAATCATCCCATAAAGACCCAAACTGAAATTTTCCTGTAATCTAGTACCGGTGGCTACTGCATGAATAACGCAGAAAGGTTTTGAAATTGTAAAAAATACTTTGCAAAATTGCGCTTCTCAGCACTTTCCATCCGATTATATCAAAATATCAAAACACCTAACTAAACCGAATGAATTTACAGAGACTCCTGTGAGGCAGGCAGGCAAGTAGTATTATTAACCCTTTTTTCAGATGGAGAAACCGAGGCACGGGATAATTAAGTTCCTTATCCCCTGTTTCTTTTTTAAAATCAGTGGAGAAACACCCTTGAGACCGGGCCTTAAATGATGGCTCTAATGTCACACTGGAAGTCTGTGACAGGAAGGACATTAAGAAAACCCCTCATCTTCACATTTCTAGCAGAGGGGAGCACGGGCCAGTGGCTGCATTGAGGTTAGGGTTGCCAGATGTCTGGTATTGACCTGGACAGTCTGGTATTTTCGCCTCCTGTCCGCTAAAAAAAATTCAGAAAGTACCGGACCCCTAAAATGTCCGGTATTTTCTGATTTTTTTTCCCTGCCAGGAGGTAAAAATACCAGACACCTGGCAAACCTACAACACACTCAGCCTCCAGCCCTCCCCCCAGACCCTCCTGGACCCACCGCTAGTTCCCAGCCCTCCTCCCCCCTCCCGCTTACCTGGTTCCGCAGGGGCTTGTCTTGTGGCTGGAAAGAAAAACAAAATGACCGCCAGCAAAAAAGCCTCTTCTTAAAGGGGCCGTGCTGATTTTTTATTTTTTTAATTTTTTTTTATTAATAACTGTTGTCGGAGTCAACAACTTTGGTCTCCCCCTTTTTTCTCAACAGAATTTTTTTTCCTGGTTTTTTTTTTTTTTTTTTTGCGGGGGGAGGAGATGTTCAGTATTTTTGGTTAAACCATCTGGCAACCCTAACTGAGGTGGGGAGATCACCCTGAAACCCCAGCTTCCCCCAGTACAGGAACTCCATAGCGAGGCTGCACCTGACCCTAACACACTGTAAGGGCTGGCCCTGCCTCTCTGTGCCAGGCGTACTAGGTATGGCTGGGCAGCCTCAGCGGAGGATGAGCCAAGTGTGGAGGGAGTTATTGTGGGGGATCTGGGTGTGGGGCAGTATGGGTGTGGGTGACTCAGTGGGAGATCTGGATGCACAAGGGCTTGTTAGAGGGTTCTGGTGTAGGGGCAATGGGACTCTGGTTGAGCTCAGTGGAGGAGTTGGGGGAAATGGGGCTTGGTGTGTGATCCAGGTGCTGAAGAAGTGAGATTCATAGGATAGGGGGACCAGGCGCAACTGGGCTGGGAAAGTGAACCAAACCCACCCCTACTCCACACACTAGCAAATGTATGGAGCCAACAGAGCTGGGAGAGTGCAAAGGAGAAGAAGGGGGGCAGCAAGGAGGAAGCCCACTTTGCCCACCCTAGGCTAAGGTCCAGGGAGCAGGGGCTGGATAGGGTGAGGGGGGGTCAAGCAGGGAGGGGGCTGAGGAGGGGAAGAGACCAACAAGCAAGTAGCAGCAACACAGCAAATTGGGTGAGGTGTTTGCAGAGCAGGGCTGGCTCTTTGGATTGATCTGCAGGCTGAGGACCCATGTGACTGTAATTTGAGCCTTGTCTACGTAGCATACAGGTTCAGGGGTGCTTCTGAGGAGGTTCTCTGCTACTCTGCCTTCCCAGACATCCTGGAACCTGCCTGAACCACACTAAACATTCCACAGCAACTCCATGTGGCATTTGGAGGCAGGGAGGGGTGGGTGGCGTGGGACGAGCACAGCTCCAGCTTTGGGTAGGCTGTGCCTCTTTGCCTTACAGACTAGACACCTATGCTCCAGCACTGTGGCTGCCATGGAGAGACAACCTCCCTTCCCAGCCCCCAGTGCTGTGGCAGGCGAGAGACCCCTACGGATATGAAACATGAGCTGTGTGCTTTTATTTGTAGAACAAAAAAAACTTTGAATTATTATCAAGGTTTTTTTATGTATAGCACTTTTATCCAGCGCACACATTAGCTAATGGTACAAACAACATTTGGAAAGATCATTAAGTGGTTCGCCAAGACCCTCAGTAGGCTGGCAGCTGCAGTCCCAATGGCAGCTCCAGACTCTAATATACTTTTCTGTTTCTTCTCCTCCAATTAACAATGACCTCTATCAAGTTAGTTTGCCTCTGCCTCCAGTTGCTTTTAAAGATGGTCAGGCTTCTTCTTGCAATGAAGGCTTCTTCTTGGACACCTGTAGAAATATCTGGAAAGGAGGAGAGCCAGGCTCTCTGTGGTCTCCCAGACAACCAGCAGTGGGTTTTCAAACCATAGTCTCGGAAACTTTGCTCTATAATAATCCCTCGGAGCCATTTCTTAAACATTGGAATTCAGTGGCTCACAGTCTCATATTATAAACTAACTCTTTTGCTGGTGAACACATTTGTTTATTCAGTTCGGGATATTTTCAGGCTAGAACCAGTTCTGCTCGAGTTCTAAAGAAACCAGGCTGCTTATATGAAATCTGGGGTCGGGATGGATGGCGAGGAAATTTAAGAGATGGCTAGAGCTCCACCTCTGCATCTATATCCGCAAAAATGAGCTGTGGATATCCACATTCATATCTGCAGATGCAGATATCCTGGGATATAAAGCAGATATCTGCAAATTTGCAGGGTTAGAACATAACATAAGAACATAAGAATGGCCGTACTGGGTCAGACCAAAGGTCCATCTAGCCCAGTATCCTGTCTGCCGACAGTGGCCAGCACCAGGTGCCCCAGAGAGGGTGGACCAAAGACAATGATCAAGCGATTTGTCTCCTGCCATCCCTCTCCAGCCTCTGACAAACAGAGGCCAAGGACACCATTTTATCCCCTGGCTAACAGCCTTTTATGGACCTAACCTCCATGAAATTATCTAGCTTCTCTTTAAACTCTATTATAGTCCTAGCTTTCACAGCCCCCTCTGGCAAGGAGTTCCACAGGCTGACTACACGCTGTGTGAAGAAGAACTTTCTTTTATTAGTGTTAAACCTGCTACCCATTAATTTCATTTGGTGTCCTCTAGTTCTTCTATTTAGGGAATGAATAAATAACTTTTCTTTATCGGCCCTCTCCACACCACTCATGATTTTATATACCTCCATCATATCCCCCCTCAGTCTCCTCTTTTCTAAACTGAAAAGCCCCAGTCGCTTTAACCTCTCCTCATATGGGACCCGTTCCAAACCCCTAATCATTTTAGTTGCCCTTTTCTGAACCCTTTCCAAGGCCAAAATATCTTTTTTGAGGTGAGGAGACCACATCTGTACACAGTATTCAAGATGTGGGCATACCATAGTTTTATACAGGGGCAGTAAGATATTCTGTGTCTTATTTTCTATCCCTTTCTTAATAATTCCTAGCATCCTATTTGCCTTTTTGACCGCCGCTGCACACTGTGTGGAAGTTTTCAGAGAACTGTCCACGATCACTCCAAGATCTTTCCCAATTTGTCATAGCCAAATTAGCCCCCCATCATACTGTACGTATAGTTGGGGTTATTTTTCCCGATGTGCATTACTTTACACTTATCCACATTAAATTTCATTTGCCATTTTGTTGCCCAATCACTCAGTTTGGTGAGATCTTCTTGGAGTCCCTCACAGTCTGCTTCTGTCTTGACTATCCTAAACAGTTTGGTATCATCTGCAAACTTTAGCACCTCACTGCTTACCCCTTTCTCCAGATCATTTATGAATAAGTTGAACAGGATTGGTCCTAGGACTGACCCTTGGGGGACACCACTAGTTACCCCTCTCCACTCTGAAAATTTACCATTTATTCCTACCCTTTGTTTCCTGTCTTTTAACCAGTTCTCAATCCAAGAAAGGACCTTCCCTCTTATCCCAGGGCCATCTAATTTACACAAGAGCCTTTGGTGAGGGACCTTGTCAAAGGCTTTCTGAAAATCTAAGTATACTATATCTACTGGATCCCCCTTGTCCGCATGTTTGTTAACCCCTTCAAAGAACTCTAATAGATTAGTAAGACAGGATTTCCCTTTACAGAAACCATGTTGACCTTTGTCCAACAAATTATGTTCTTCTACATGCTTCACAATTTTATTCTTTACTATTGTTTAGACTAATTTGCCCGGTACTGAAGTTAGACTTGCCGGTCTGTAATTGCCCAGGTCGCCTCAAGAGCCCTTTTTAAATATTGGTGTCACATTGGCTACCTTCCAGTCATTAGGTACAGAAGCCGATTTAAGGGATAGGTTACAAACCACAGATAATAGTTCAGCGATTTCCCATTTGAGTTCTTTTAGAACCCTTGGATGAATGTCATCTGGTCCCGGAGATTTGTTAACATTAAGTTTTTCTATTTGTTCCAAAACCTCCTCTAATGACACTTCAATCCGGGACAGTTCCTCAGATTCATCACCCACAAAGGACGATGCAGATTTGGGAATTTCCCCAACGTCCTCAGCCGTGAAGACTGAAGCAAAGAAATCATTTAGTTTCTCCGCAATGGCTTTATCGTCCTTGATTGCGCCTTTTATAGTTCGATCGTCTAGAGGACCCACAGGTTTTTTAGCAGGCTTCCTGCTTCTAATGTACTTAAAAAACATTTTATTTCTTTGAGTTTTTGGCTAGCTGTTCCTCAAAATCTTTTTTTGCTTTTCTTATTACATTTTTACACTTGATTTGACAGTGTTTATGTTCCTTTCTATTTATTTCACTAGGATTGGACTTCCACTTCTTGAAAGATGCCTTTTTGTCCCTCACTGCTTCTTTTACATGGTGGTTAAGCCACGGTGACTCTTTTTTAGGTCTCTTGCTATGTTTTTTAATTTGGGGTATACATTTAAGTTGGGCCTCTATTATAGTGTCTTTAAAAAGTTTCCATGCAGCTTGCAGGAATTTGGCTCTCATCACTGTGCCTTTTAATTTCTGTTTAACTAACCTCCTCATTTTTGTGTAATTCCCCTTTTTGAAATTAAATGCCAGGGTGCTGGACTGCTGAGGTGTTCTACCCACCACAGGAATGTTGAATGTTATTATATTATGGTCACTATTCCCAAGCGGTCCTGTAACGGTTATTTCCTGGACCTGATCCTGCACTCCACTCAGGACTAAATCGAGAATTGCCTCTCCCCTTGTGGGTTCCTGCACCAGCTGCTCCAAGAAGCAGTCATGTAGGCCATTGAGAAATTTTATCTCTGCTTCTCTTCCTGAGGTGACATGTACCCAGTCAATATGGGGATAATTAAAATCCCCCATTATTGTAGAGTTCTTTATTTTGATAGCCTCTCTAATCTCCCTCAGCATTTCAATGTCAGTATCGCTGTCCTGGTCAGGTGGCCAGTAATATATCCCTACTGCTAATTTCTTATTATTGGAGCATGGAATTACTATCCATAGCGATTCTATTGAACATGTTGATTCACTTAATATTTTTATTTCATTTGATTCTAATTATCTTTCACATACAGTGCCATGCCGCCACCCACCCGGCCTGCTCTATCCTTTCGATATATTTTATATCCCGGTATGATTGTGTCCCACAGATTTTCCTCATTCCACCAGGTTTCAGTGATGCCTATTATGTCAATCTCCTCATTTAATACTAGGTACTCTAGTTCACCCATCTTATTAGTCAGACTCCTAGCATTTGTGTAGAAGCACTTTAAAAATTTGCCACTGCTTATTTGTCTGACCTTCCCTGGTGCATTGGATTCCTTTGTATGTAGTTATTTGTCTGCTCTGGCCCATGGTTTGCCCTCTCCCCTCCTCTCTTTCTGACTACAGCTTAGAGAATCTCTATCAATGGATTTTCCTCTAAGAGAAGTCTCTCTCCGATTTACGTGCATCTCCACACCAATTGGCTTTCCCCCATCTCTTAGTTTAAAAACTGCTCTACGGCCTTTTTAATGTTTAGTGCCAGCAGTCTGGTTCCACCCTGGTTTAGGTGGAGCCCATCCTTCCTGTATAGGCTCCCCCTCTCCCAAAAGTGTCCCTAGTTCCTAATAAATCCAAACCCCTCTTCCCTACACCATCGTCTCATCCACGCATTGAGACTCTGAAGCTCTGCCTGCCTACCTGGCCCTGCGCGTGGAACTGGAAGCATTTCCGAGAATGCCACCATAGAGGTCCTGGATTTCAGTCTCTTTCCTAGCAGCCTAAATTTGGCCTCCAGGACATCTCTCCTACCCTTCCCTATGTCATTGGTAACTACATGTACCACGACCACCGGCTCCTCCCCAGCACTACACATAAGTCTATCTAGATGCCTCGAGAGATCCGCAACCTTCGCACCAGGCAGGCAAGTGACCATACGGTTCTCCTGGTCATCACAAACCCAACTATCTATGTTTCTAACAATCGAATCACCCACTACACCTGCCTCTTCCTAACTGGCATTCCCTCCCCCTCAGAGGTATCCTCAGTGCGAGAGGATACCGCAACATCCTCTGGGAGGAGGGTCCCAACTACGGGATGGTTTCCCTCAGCTCCCATTGAATGCTCTGTTCCCTTGAGACTTTCATCCTCCTTAAGAGCACTGGGGCTCTCAGACTGGAGGTGGGACAGTACTACAGTGTCCCAGAAAGTCTCATCAACATATCTCTCTACCTCCCTTAGCTCCTCCAGTTCAGCCACCCTGGCCTCCAAAGCCCGAACCCGGTCTCTGAGGGTCAGGAGCTCCTTGCAACGGGTGCACACATATGCCACCCGCCCACAGGGCAGGTAATCATACATGTTACACTCAACGCAATAAACAGGATAGCCCCCACTCTGCTGCTGGGCTTCTGTCTCCATTTTTCTAATGAATAAGTTTAAGCAGAAACTGGGATTTTTTAAACCTCTGGAATATAGATTATTATAAGAGTTATGTTTTAAAGAAGGTCAGAAGTCCCTAGTGCCCTCTAAACTCCCTCTCCAAACTCCCTGTTAGCTGTTCCTGTTCGCAAGCTCCCTAGTCGCTGAGTCACAGACTTATATAGCTCTGGTAGCCCCTCCCCCTGACTGAGGCTCAGCCAATTAACAGAGGCTTCTAGATTTCAAACCTTTTAGAAGCTCCTTCAAACAAACCAACCAAACAACCAAACAAACACACAAACACAAGCTCAGCACACAGCAAATAACTCACACACACACAAACACACACTCCAGACAGCCACTTACCACAAGGGTCCCGTTTTTACTCCTCTTTTACCTGGAGAACTCCCTCTCCAAAATCCCTCTTAGCTGTTCCTGGTCGCTGAGTCACAGGCTTATATAGCTCTGGTAGCCCCTCCCCCTGACTGAGGCTCAGCCAATTAACAGAGGCTTCTAGATTTCAACCTTTTAGAAGCTCCTTCAAACAAACCAACCAACCAACCAAACAAACACACAAACACAAGCTCAGCACACAGCAAATAACTCCCCCACACACAAACACACACTCCAGACAGCCACTTACCACAAGGGTCCCGTTTTTACTCCTCTTTTACCCGGAGAACTCCCTCTCCAAAATCCCTGTTAGCTGTTCCTGTTCGCAAGGTCCTGTGTCTGGTTCTAGACACAAAATGTGTAGCCACATCTGTAGCCGCACAAATGAGCTGTGGATACAAAGTGGATATCTGTGAATCTGCAGGGCTCTGGAGATGGACACACTCTGTGGAAAAGAGGGTTTGTTCTGCCAGCTAGCAAAAACAATCTCTATTAAATATCCCAGTCAGGCAAGATGGCTAAATCTGAGGCCACGGAAATAGAAACTTTTGGCACAAGTGGAAGTAGTGGGATGTGCCTGTGAGTGCAGGTGCAAAGAGTTAATATTATTTTGAGGGGGCTGTGATTAGCCCTTGGAAGGCTAATTCGAAAAGAAGCTACCATACTGCATCCCTCAGAAGGACAGTTGCCATCCCAAACCCTCTATCCAGCCATTTCCTTTATGCGTATGGTTATTTGTTTGAAAATAGTTAAATCAACTCAACGCAATCGCAGCACAAGATTGCTCCCCCTCCCATCCCATTCATGTGTGATCTCTACCATTACTATCAATCAGTCTTGTCAACATGCAGACATGATTATAGTTAACTAACGCTGAATGCTAGACATAAAAGTGACCACAGCATTCCAGTTAGCTTCAATGTCAATGTTTATAGCTGCTTCTTAAAAGAGTCTGCTGCTGATTTACAGCACTGCATGCAATCGATCTGGAAATCTTTCAGATCTAAGTATACTGGAAACTTGATTCCAAGTGTGTGTAAAATATTTCCATTCTGATATAGCATAGTAGTGGAGAATAACCAGTTTGGGCCTCTGCTCTTGTCTTCACATACCAGGTGATCATTCAATTGAAAATGGATGTCTCCTCAGAGCGCTGCTTTGACAACATGGCTGCAGAGGTGATGCTGGGGGAGGGGCGCCAGTTTTTTGTATGCCCTCCATTTTGTTTTCCTCTTTAAGGTGGCAGCCAGCCTCCTGGTCACCATCTCCTGTCAGAAAAAAAAAGGTGGGAAAGAGAAAAGGCGGGGAAAATGGGTCACATGATTCTAATCTGCCCAGTAATGAGAGGGCTCTTAAGAGGAGTTCACCCTCCCCTCAGGCCTCTCTGTGTGCGAAGGCGATAGCTAGTAGGCTGTTTGGCTTTGTAAGCCATCTGGGGAGAAGCCAGCCTGGTTGCTGACAGCCCTTTGTGATGCAGCAATCTAGTTTCACAGCTGTAATGACTGCTAGCTCAGGGTTTATTTTGTTTAGTTAGGAGTCTGCAGCAGGGCCAGTCATACACACATGAATATGTACCATCTCGTCCTCTGGTCCTCACACTGCACGCAGGATGGCGTGGTAAGTATAGAAGAAAGGAAGAAAGACCAGAAGCAAGAAGGCTGTCCACCTACCTGAGTCTCTGCAACTCCATCCCATCTCTGCTTGTTCCTTGTCCTCAGCCTGAAGACGTTCACATACCTCTTTTCTCTGGACATTGAGACAGTGGCAGGACTGTTTTAAACCATTCCTATTTTGGGTTCTGGCCTCATGCCAGGCTTCATTTGTGACAACCGCCTTTTATGTTTGCTTTCTAAGTTTGGTATTTTGTTAAATAAAACCGTTGTTGTTTCAGCCACTTCTGTTTGACTTGATTAATGCACAGTGATACAAATACGGTGCAGGTGTAGAACCTGTGTCCCATGAGCAGTGAGGAGTTGCCTTCCTCTCCTTCCAAGTATTTCCCAGGAATCCCACTTAACTTTGTTTGCCCAACATGTTGTGTCAGCATTCTTTGAACTCAGAACACTTCCTAAGGTTTATATTGGCTATGTTGCCTGGAGCAGTTACCTACAGTCTCACAATAATACATACATAGTTGCCTTTTTAATGTTGTAACTTCCTAAGATACAGAAACTGAATTCAATAAAGTTTAACTTAATTCAATAAGATTTGTCCAGAAAATTGCCAGACTTGTCACAATACTACGAAGGGGAAGAGTGGTAACAGGGAGGTGTCTAACCACTACCCACTTGCCTTTGGAAATCCATATGCAGAATGGACTGAGACACAATTTCAAGTGCATACATTATTCTTCTTTCTCCTTGCCCCAATCTGTTTTGTGGTATTGCTCTTTGCTATTAATTTGGTGCTATACGTGTTTCAGATGCTGGGTTGCAGAGGTGGCTGCATTTTAGGGACAGCTGAAATTGGCCTCTCATCTCTTTTCTGTTTCAGTTTGTAAAGTACTCAGGGTGCTGTATATATAATCAGCCTTACCTAATGGCAAGTCACTATTATCCCACCAAATCTTCCTGTTTCTCGTATATTACCTTGATATTCCTATTACTCCCATTCTGTGCTGCACTATTAGCAGATCATAGTAGTGTCCCAAGAACCATTCTTGATGTTTTAGGGCTACAGATACAAGATGAATGGGAGGGGTGGGTAATACCTTTTTCTGGATATTCCAATCATTCAGTTAACTAAAGTCTTAATTCTTGACATCTAACCCAAACTGGCTTGACTGTGAGGGTTAAAACTATAGACAGTGGGTCCTAGAGAGTCTCCAGGAATGCAGGAAGTGAGTTGGCAGGAGACAAGGAGAGTCAATAGAAACAGAGTGTGGGTTTTCAAATTGGAAGTGACCTTCCTGTTCCTTTTCTTGTGTGAACAGAGAAGAGCCTGGGAGATATGAATTAAGCCAAGAAGCTTGCCATGGAGAATCCAGCAACATCCATGCATAGGGAAGGACTAAACCTAGGAACAACAGATATGTGAGTAGAACAGGGAATGTTTAGTCAGACGTGATCATGTTATTTTCTTTATTTTGGGGTTTGTTAGACTTCTCTGTGCTGAGCACATGTAACTACTCCATTACACTATAACTTTCTAAATTGAATCTGAGGGAAGCAATTATTTGTCTTTTAATCTTTTTTTTCCTTTCAGTTTCTCTGTAATACCTAGCAACCAAATAATGTTTCACCAAATATGTTTTCTTCGTTTAATTAATAAAAATCATCTTTTTAAGGCCATGATCTGATTTCTTAGTGTCTTAGAAGGCAGGAGATTCTATGTGCACATGCCTAAGATTGCAAAGCCAGCTATCAAGAAAAAGTACAGTTTTTCAAGCTCTCTCTGGAGGGAGGGTTAAAGAGCTTGAGGGTACCCCACAAGGAGAAATTCCCAAACACTCCTTCCTGGTTCTCACAGGGGGTGTTGCATTTGGGTGGTGGCAGCAATACCAATCCAAGTCCATGGAATCTGTGACCTTAGGAAGTTTTAACAAAAGCCTTCAGTGGCAGGGTATTTTTAAAGTCTCTTGTCGGCCCACACCTTCTGCACTTGAAGTGCCAGAGTGGGGAACATCCTTGACAAGATGGAAAGAAAATTAAACATGGAATATTTTGTCTATTTCTAACTGGTTCCCTGCATTTATACAATGCAAAGCTATCTCATCAATCTAATACATGGCCACTTTATTTTTTGGAAAACATTCCTTTAGAACCTACCTGAACAACTCTCTCCCTTTTGCCTCTGCTACACACATACATTCCAGAGGGGCCTCCGATATAGCCTCCAGCATGGAGCCATGGAAGCAAATGCTTCAGCCAAACATAAAAGAGCTCTGACTTCTGTGTTACAGTGTGTGAGATGGGGCTGCTTCGGGGCCAGCATCATACAGTGGATGTTCCAGCAGCTGCACAGAGAGCATAATGATGAGGCAGATTCTAGTGCTGCACTGAATACTTTTTGACAAGGGAAGTGCTATACTTCAGCTAGCCAGACAGCAACATGCCTGTAATCCACAGCAGAGAGTGAATTACAGACACACAAATTCCAAGCATGACTCGGCTGCCTCACAAACCCCATTGGCCTGAGAGCTGAAACAATTAGTACACTGTTTATTCATTAGCTTAAACCACTGAGGTGGAAAATGGCAGCTGTAATGTCAAGTACAACGCACTATTTCACCACCATTCAGAGAAAGACAAAATCTTGGGCTCTTCTCTGGGTCTGTGGCAATGCTTTCCCATTCGTGTGGCACAGACTAGCTCTCCGTTTTCTTTCCTTGGTCTTCAGTGGAGACTCTGATGGCAAATGATTTGGAGGAAGCTTTATCTACCCAGCCAAAACCACACTCTTTATGCAACACGATGATTAAGGGGCTGGAGGGAATGGTTACTTTATAAGGAAGGATTATAAGAATTTAGTATGCATAGTTTGCAGCTGATTTGATGTAATACACACCTGATTGGATTGATGGTAGGCTTGTAATACACACCTGATGAAATAGTGTTGATTTATGCTGATCCAGTTATTTATATTCATGGCAGCCCATTCAACACCTGCTGTGTAGCAGGTCAAGGGAATTTAGTAGTTTCTCTCCTTCTTTGGTTGCTTTTGATATACTACATAACTCTGCCTGTTCAAGTGTGCTTGAGCCAGTGTAAGTAAGTAGTTGGATATGACAGTGATGAGTGCTATAGAAATGCCTCTAGGTAAATCCCTGGGGGGAAAGTATATGGCCTGTATTATGCAGGAAGCCAGATTACATATGACCCCAGTGGTGCTTTCTGGCTCAAAATCTGTGAACTTCTTTAAATAACTACTGATTCTCTACTAGTAATTGAGATGTAGCCGTGTTAGTCTGGTCTAGCTGAAACAAAAGACAGGACTATGCAGCACTTTAAAGACTAACAAGATGGTTTATTAGGTGATGAGCTTTCGTGGGCCAGACCCACTTCCTCAGATCAAATTGTGGAAGAAAATTGGCATGACCATATATACCAAAGGGATACAATCAAAAAAAAGTGAACACATACAAAAAGGACAAATCAAATTTCAGAACAGAGAGGGGATGGGGGGGGGAGGGGTTAATGTCTGTGAGCTAATGATATTAGAGGTGATAATTGGAGAAGTTATCTTTGTAATGGGTAAGATAATTAGCATCTTTGTTAAGTGTCAAATTTAAGCATGAATGACAGTTCAGAGGTTTCTCTTTCAAGACTTGTGTTAAAATGTCTTTGAAGCAGGATGCAGGTAGTCAAGTGGTTGAGACAATGCCCTTGGTTGAAATGGCAAGAAACTGTTTTTTCTTTGTGAAACTGTCTGATATCTGTTTTGTGTGCATTGATTCTTTGGCGAAGTGTCTGAGACGTTTGTCCAATGTACACAGCAGATGGACACTGTCGGCACATGATGGCATAAATTATATTTCTGGATGAGCAGGAATGTGTGTTCTTGATCTTATAACTGAATTGATTAGGTCCAATGATGGTGTCAGCAGAGTAAATATGTGCATATGTGTAAATATGTGCTTGACAGAGAGCATTTTCTGTACAGAGAATGGAGCTTGAGGGAATTCGTCCTCCTTTCTTTGAAGTTCTTATTCTTAAAACTTTAAAGTGTTGGCCCTTCCTGAGTACAAGGTGAGTTAGTGACCAAATTAGATGCCTTAATCAATTATGGCTCCTTAAACATATGGATATCTCTAGAATATGGATTAGCAGGTCTGCTCACTCACCCACCTGGAACTAAGCAAAGGAAAAATTGGGCTATCAGGAAAAAAATCATAATGGTGAGACATATCAAGCTGTTGCAATCTACCAAGTAAAGTGGTGGATGACACACTGGTCAAATACCTAAAATATAGTGCAGGGAATAGGTTGGTTGAAAAATTTTCCTTGAGGCTGCTTTACAATAGAAAGTTGGATTTTTTTATTTAATATTTTGTGAGAAGCAAAACCAAGGAGTCCTGTGGCACCGTGAAGGCTAACAAATTTGTTAGGATATCAGTTTTTGTGGGCTGCATGATAGTGCTCATGAAAGCTTATGCCCCACCAAATTTGTTAATCTTTAAAGTGCCACAGGACTCGTTTCTACTGAAACAGACTAAGACAGCTACCCCTATGAAATTTCATAGATTCATAGAATACTAGGACTGGAAGGGACCTCGAGAGGTCATTGAGTCCAGTCCCCTGCCCTCATGGCAGGACCCAGTACTGTCTAGACCATCCTTGATAGACATTTATCTAACCTACTCTTAAATATCTCCAGAGATGGAGATTCCACAACCTCCCTAGGCAATTTATTCCAGTGTTTAACCACCCTGAGAGTTAGGAACTTTTTCCTAATGTCCAACCTAAACCTCCCTTGTTGCAGTTTAAGCCCATTGCTTCTTGTTCTATCCACAGAGGCCAGGAAGAACAATATTTCTCCCTCCTCCTTGTGACACCCTTTTAGATACCTGAAAACCGCTATCATGTCCCCTCTCAATCTTCTCTTTTCCAAACTAAACAAGCCCAGTTCTTTCAGTCTTCCTTCATAAGTCATGTTCTCTAGACCTTTAATCATTCTTGTTGCTCTTCTCTGGACCTTCTCCAATTTCTCCACATCTTTCTTGAAATGGGGTGCCCAGAACTGGACACAATATGCCAACTGAGGCCTAATCAGCACAGAGTAGAGCAGAAGAATGACTTCTCGTGTCTTGCTCACAACACACCTGTTAATGCATCCCAGAATCATGTTTGCTTTTTTTGCAACAGCGTCACACTGTTGACTCATATTTAGCTTGTAGTCCACTATAACCCCTAGATCCCTTTCTGCCGTACTCCTTCCTAGACAGTTGCTTCCCATTCTGTGTGTGAAACTAATCGTTCCTTCCTAAGTGGAGCACTTTGCATTTGTCCTTATTAAACTTCATCCTATTTACCTCAGACCATTTCTCCAATTTGTCCAGGTCATTTTGAATTATGACCCTGTCCTTCAAAGCATTTGCAACCCCTCCCAACTTGGTATCATCTGCAAACTTAATAAGCATACTCTCTATGCTGATATTTAAATCGTTGATGAAGATATTGAACAGAACCAGTCCCAAAACAGACCCCTGCAGAACCCCACTTGTTATACCTTTCCAGCAGGATTGTAAACAATTGATAAGTACTCTCTGAGAATGGTTATCCAGCCAGTTATGCACCCACCTTATAGTAGCCCCATCTAAGTTGTATTTGCCTGGTTTATTGATAAGAATATTTATTTATTTATTTAAATATTTTTACCTCGCCTTTCTATTTAAAATATTCAATATCATGCAAGACCGTATCAAATGCGTTACTAACGTCTAGATATACCACGTCCACCACTTCTCCCTTATCCACAAGACTCATTAACCTATCAAAGAAAGCAATCGGATTGGTTTGACATGATTTGTTCTTTACAAATCCATGCTGGCTGTTCCCTATCACCTTATTATCTTCCACGTATTTGAAGTTGATTTTCTTAATTACTTGCTCCATTATCTTCCCTGGCACAGAAGTTAAACTAACTGGTCTGTAGTTTCCTGGGTTGTTCTTGTTTCCCTCTTTATAGATGGGCACTATATTTGCCCTTTTCCAGTCTTCTGGAATCTCTCCCCTCTTCCCTGATTTTCCAAAGATTATAGCTAAAGGCTCAGATACCTCCTCTATCAGCTCCTTGAGTATTCTAGGATGCATTTCATCAGGCCCTGGTGACTTGCAGACATCTAACTTTTCTAAGTGATTTTTAACTTGTTCTTTCTTAATTTTATCTTCTGAACCTACCCCCTTCCTACTAGCATTCACTATGTTAGGCATTCCTTCATCAGACTTCTCGGTGAAGACCGAAACAAAGAAATCATTAAGCATCTCTGCCATTTCTAAGTTTCCTGTTACTGTTTCTCCCTCCTCACTGAGCAATGGGCCTACCCTGTTCTTGGTCTTCCTCTTGCTTCTAATATATTTATAGAATGTCTTGTTTTCCTTTATGCCTGTAGTTAGTTTGAGTTCATTTTGTGCCTTTGCCTTTCTAATCTTGCCCCTGCATTCCTGTATTGTTCTCCTATATTCATCCTTTGTAATTTGTCCTAGTTTCCATTTTTTATATGACTCCTTTTTTATTTTTAGATCATGCAAGATCTCCTGGTTAAGCCAAGGCAGTCTTTTGCCATATTTTCTATCTTTCCTACGCAGTGGAATAGCTTGCTTTTAGGCCCTTAATAATATCCCTTTGAAAAACTGCCAACTCTCTTTAGTTGTTTTTCCCCTCAGTCTTGCCTCCCATGGGACCTTACCTACCAGCTCTCTGAGCTTACCAGAATCTGCCTTCCTGAAATCCATTGTCTCTAATTTGCTGTTCTCCCTTCTACCATACCTTAGAATTACAAAGTCTATGATTTCATGATCACTTTCACTCAAGCTGCCTTCCACTTTCAAATTCTCAACTAGTTCCTCCCTATTTGTTAAAATCAAATCTAGAACAGCTTCCCCTAGTAGCTTTTTCAACCTTCTGAAATAAAAAGTTGTCTTCAATGCAGTCCAAGAACTTATTGGATAGTCTGTGCCCCGCTGTGTTAGTTTCCCAACATATATCTGGCTAGTTGAAGTCCCCCATCACCACCAAATCGTGCGCTTTGGGTGATTTTGTTAGTTGTTTAAAAAAAGCCTCATCTACATCTTCCGCCCGGGTAGGTGGCCTGTAGTAGACCCCTACCATGACATCACCCTTGTTTTTTACCCCTTTTAGCCTAACCTAGAGACTCTCAACATGTCCATCTCCACCTCAGTCCGTGTGTACATTATTAATATATAAGGCAACACCTCCTCCCTTTTTCCCCCACCTGTCCTTCCTGAATAAGCTGTACCCTTCTATACCAATATTCCAATCATGTGTATTATCCCGCCAAGTCTCTGTGATGCCAACGATGTCATAGTTGTATTTATTTATTAGCACTTCCAGTTCTTCCTGCTTATTACCCATACTTCTTGCATTTGTATATAGGCATCTAAGATACTGATTTGATTTTGCCTCCCAGTTCTGCCTTGTCCCTCCTTTCTCTCTGCTATTATAGCCCACACTCCCTCCCATTTCTGACCCATCTCCCAAGTCTTCATGTTCTTCACTTACCCGTGGGCTTTGGTCACCTGTCCTTGTCGAACCTAGTTTAAAGCCCTCCTCACTAGGTTAGCCAGTCTGTATCCAAATACGGTCTTCCCCTTCCTCAAAAGGTGAATGCCATCCCTGCTTAGCAGTCATTCCTGGAATAGCATCCCATGGTCGAGGAAGCCAAAGCCCTCCTGGCGACACCATCTTCACAGCCAAGCATTCACCTCCAGGATGCACAATTTGTGAGAATTGTCTGGTTCCTATAAAACTTTTTGGGGGGTTGTCAAATATTTCAGTGGACAGTCTTTTAGCTTTTGAGTTTTTAGGGGAAAATCCAATATTTCCATTGAAAATGTCAACAAAAACGAAAGCCTTTCTTTTAACCAAACCTCTAAACGAGGGGAAATCAGAATACAGAGCAACAATGCATTGGCAGATGAGGGGCAATATGACCCAGTAAATCTTAATATGTATGGTCCAGGGATGCACTTCTCAGGGTACATCTACACTGTGGCGCTATTTCGAGATACTTCTGGTATCCCAAAATAGCTATTCAATGTCTTTTAAACAAGCCCATTATTTCAGAATAGCTTTTGAAATAATGGGCTTGCTATTCCGACGTTCCTGTAAACCTAGTTCCAAGAGGATTAAGGGACATTTCAGCGTAGCAATTTATTTCAAAACACACTCAAAATAAGCTACACAATTTGCATAGCTCAAATTGCATAGCTTATTTCAAGCTATGGGTGCAGTGTAGACGCACCCTCACTGTTACTCAGCAGACAGCCAAAACATATGGGCTATGGCTACACTGTAGCCTTTTTCTGGAAAAGCTTATGCAAATGAAGCACAGCATGGAATATCACCATGCTTTATTTGCATAATTAATTAGCAGCCAGTTTTGCACAAGAGGCTTTTGCGCAAAAAGGAGCAGTGTAGATGGCCCCTTTTTGTGCAAAAAACCCCTCTTGAGCAAGAGCCATTCTTCCTGAAAAAATGAGGAAGAACAGCTGTTGTGCAAGAGGGGTTTTTTGCGCAGAAAGGAGCCATCCACACAGCTCCTTTTTGCGCAAAAGCCTCTTGCGCAAAAGTGGCTGCTAATTAATTATGCAAATGAAGCGTGGCAATATTCCATGCTGCACTTCATTTGCATAAGCTTTTTGAGAAAAAGGCTATAGTGTAGCCGTAGCCATGATGTTCTTCTAAGACTAAGCCTAGAGCCAGAAATTGGCGCATTCTGGATAGTACATTCTTAAGGTTTCATCCAGATGGGATACTGACATTTCATACTAGACTCTGGGCCTGAATTTCATAGGTTTGTCTACAGGATGCATCTCTAAAATATCTGCAATATATGCAGACTTCTGAATACAGGTGACATAATGTGTGCCCTATCAGCTTCTAAAAATAGCTACTTTTTTATGTCACCCAATGGGAAAAATGAAGCAGCAGGGACTGGCTATTTAGATCCCTAAAGATGCAGCACTTCCCTCTTAACTATCCAGCAGGCATTTTAGCAACAGAGGTGCAAATCATGCTTTCAGGCTGGTGGGCAGTTCATGCCCCTTTTTAATTCACTGTTCATGAACATTTACATGAACTCATTTGGTCATAGGACTAGCGGGAGTATGGCCAGTTTTCGTACAAAGACTTGTAAGTGCAGATAAATAAGGATATTTATTGTGTATGTCACTCACCAGTTTAAAAATCCTCAGTCATCCACTCAAGGTACGTCTATACTGCAGAGCTTTTCCGAGATACCAGAGGTATCCTGGAAAAGCTCTGCCGTGTCCAAGGAATGCTCCTGCTTTTCTGAAAAAAACAAATCAGAAAAGCAGACACATTTTTTTCGGCATCCCTGTAAACCTCGTTTTACAAGGAAAAAGAGATGTTCCGAAAGAGGGTTTTTTTTCCCAACATTTGGCCCCATGTAGATGGGACAAATGTCAGAAAAGCCTCTTTTGGAAGAAAAGTGGAAAAAGATATGCAAATTGCGGTTTGCAATTTGCATATCTTTTTCTTACTTTTCTTTGTAGTGTAGAGACAGCCTCAAAGAGCAGACTTGATACCAAATAAGGTAGGTCATTATCACAGGGTGGCTTCCCTCTGAAGGGCTAGGGGCCTGGGACTGAGGCCCACCTTGATTGCTAAAGGAATTGCTCCAGCCCACCTGTGCCACATTAACACCCTGGATGGGACCTGCTGGAGGACAGCTGATACCACTAGAAAGGGCTGCTGGAGGCTACAGTGAAGGTTAGAAAGCTGAGGTAGAGATTATGGAAAGGCTCCTTCAGGAAAGATCCAGAGACAGGGAGTTGCCATAAGTAAGAGGATTGGGAGTAACTTGCTAATGTAGGACGAAGATGCTGAAACCATGAGAGTTCAGAAGTCATAGTCTGAAGGATAGGATACAGGTAGGTAAAGCCTGAGAGATGATGAATGGAGAGGAGGCAGGTCCCCCAAAGAGAAAGTGACACTGAACTGCACATCAGGCCTGGATGGATGGTACAAATTAAATAAATTGAATCTCCAGAGACATCTGGTCACAAGAGTCTGCTTGGGAGGCAACTAATTCTATGAGTCACATTCTGTTAATAGGCAACATTTACAGCTCCCTCCTCCTATAGTTTGGTGAATGTTTGAGGAACTACTTATATAATCATCTATGGATACATTTCCTGGGGAAAAAAACAGGTCTCAATTAATAATTTGGCCAGCTCCCATCCCATGTGAGAACTTGCACCCTAGAAGCTAAACCAAATCCAGTAACAAAGGGGAGGGGGACTGAATTATGAGACGACTTGTGTCACTCCCTAAATAGTCTGCGCTGCATCAAGGGACTGTGTGTAAATACTGCTGACAACTTGCTCTTGCACATTTGTCTTCCTGAAGGCAGAGTGCCTGAACAAAGGAAAACCCCTGGCAGAGAACAATACATGAAGGAAAGTATTGCACTGTTTATGTTCTACCCAGAAAGAGACTTGTGTTGTGTTAAAAATATTGTTGAAATAGTTCCAAGTGCAAGAAACTCAGGTGAAAGACATGCAAAGTCTTCCTTGTGCAAGTAAATTGTTGGTTGTTTGGAGCATAAACACTTCTGGGTGTTCCAACTTGCAAAGAACATTCCATGATGTATGGCTGACAGTTCCGGAAGCCCATTTACAGTGGGAGGAGGAGGCGGTTTAAGAAAGCAGAATCCCTTTGACATATCAGACCATGCTATGAAGTCAGCTGACTTTGACAGCTGATTTTACAGGAAAAATACAAAAAAAAAAATGTTGGCAACATTTTATCAAACTCTGATGTCTCACATTTTATTTTTTTTAAAATATGGTTGTGCCCACAATAAGGAATTACCATGTTGAGAGACATGGTACTATCTCATTGCAAGAAACCATCTGGGTCTAAATGTGTCAGAGAGTAGTGAGACTGCTAATTGCAACAATGAGTATATATGAAGAAGTATGTTTTACCAATCTATACACCTAGACTTACTCCATGTCAATGAAGTGACTCTGGCTTTACACTAGCATATTTTTAATCATGTTGCTAGCAGCCACCCCATCATTGCTGGGGGAGGAGACCATGAACATGAATGCTCCCAGTGTGGGCTCTGAACAAAGGCAATAGTCAAAATGATCTTCACAAAACTCTTTACTGACTTTGGGATCTCTGCCCCGAAAGACCAAGGCCCCAGCCTCAGGATGTTCTTCCCTTTTCTGAGTGAAGTAAAGTGTAGCCCTTTACACTGAATTTGTTTTGCAGCCTGTCTTTGGAATTCCTTCCCTATTTAAGGTTGAGTAGAACAAACCCTTTGGTTGGGAGGAAGGGAAAGGAAGCAGGGGGCAAAAGATGGAAACCAAGCAGTTCCTAAACCCTACTCCCTGAGGGGAAGATGAAAAAGTCTATAATCAAAATGGTTTTACAATGAAATCTGTAATGTTTCTGAGTCCTTGATCAATGCCACACTGGGCTACTCAAACATTTCCAGCTGCACTCCCCTGCTATTGGCTTATTTCCTCTGACATTCTCTAGAAAGGCTAATGCACTCCAGCTGTTTCCTTGCCCTGCTGCTGCTGGCTAAACATTGCTTTTCCTGCTCTGAAGTTCCAGGACTTCCTGACATGATCCCCCTCTGTGGGATACAGGCAGATGGGGCCCTCCATCACTGTACTGCAACTGAGAAGTGAATTTGGCCCATTTTTTCTTAATTACTGTTATTCCCTTCAAGAAGAAGGCTGGAACCAGAAAATGCTGGGAGGTTCTATGACTGTTGGACTTTCACAGAGAAGAATAACAGCTGTGTTTGGGCATCTGGGGAGGCAGAGGGAAGTGTAAAGAAAGTGTGGAGGAAAAATTAGCCGGGTGAAATGTGTAAGTGTGAAGAACAGTGTCAGGAAAGAAAGGGAGCACAGAAAAAGAATCAGACTCAGGAAACTGCCTGAAAACGTGACTGCCGCAGCATAGAACAGGTTTGAACTGATTCCTGATAAAATGTAAACAGGAAAACGTCTTTTCCCCCCGTGAGCAAATTATAAGCTCTAAGGGCCCCAGGCTGTCCTACACATGGTTTGATGAAAAATCTTCCATCAGGGTGCTAGCTGCCACTTCCTTGGAATTGGGGTGAATCACAGGGGATCTACCAGAGACCCAAGGTCAGTCATTTGGAAGCTTTACGCCTCTGCACCATCTCTGGGAAGGGGAATCTCTGCCCTTTCAGCCCTCAGTCCCAGAAAGTTTCAGTCCATTGGAGTCATACTGTCTCAGACTCATTGACTACACTGTTGCCAGACTCCTTCCCCAGGATGCGGGAGACTAGTGTGCAGCCAGCAGTAGTTAATTTAATCTCATTTTCCCTTCAGTTCATGGTGGGGGACAGTTTGAAGCCAAGTTAAGTTCCTCCACAGCCCCCAATTCAACTGAGATAGAACCACATCAAGGGACATCCATGGTCCGGCATGGGCAGCAGGTATAATAGGCCAGGGGAGATTCGGCCCCCAGGCCCATGGTGGTCCCATTTATGCTCCACCCCCATCTCCTCCCTGCTTCGCCCCTTCCCTGAGGCCTTGCCACAGCCTTTGTCTCCCCTCTTCCACTTCATCCCCCTTCTCCAGAGGCACCCACTGCATTCCTCCTCACCCTCCCTCTTCCTAGAAGCAGGCAGGAGCTTGATGCCAGCCAGCTGGCAGCTCAGGTCAGTGCTCGGCCCAGCCAGGCCCTTGGATTGGATGGGTGCTCAGACCACAGTGGAGAGGTGGGACTTAGAGCAGAAGGATTGGGGTCATGGGCTAACCTCCCCAAAGAGGTGGAGTCACACACTCAAACTGAGGTTTGATTTGGGGTCATCCATGCTTAGTCACATAGGTCTTGCTTTGCGTGCGCATAACTGTAAACCCCTATGTTGCCCCTTTGAGCCTCAGCAAGTGAGAGCTTCACAGATGCTAAGCTGTGGGTCAGCTCCCTGACACAGTAGCTCAGGGCTACCAAACACACGACCTGTGGGCTGTTTGTTTGCAGCCCACGGTGTGGTTTGGGTTTAAGTGGTGCTCAACCCACGGCCCACAGGTGGGAGCCAAAACAAAAAAGTAGTCAATATAATGATCTTCTGTTGATATGTGTTTTAGTAGTTAAATTCCTGGACTGTCATTGCTCATTAAAAGTGCTGTCATATGGGTGGAAATCGGGAAAATATTGCATTTTATGAATATCAGCAGAACTGACTTAAATGGGGCCTGCATGTTGTGTAGTCTTGCCTTAATCTTTGTATTCATGCCTGTCAGCGTGAAAGAAGCATTTGCATATGTATTTGCATGTATATGCAACCACACTTAAGTTGCGACCCTCGGCATGTTCTGTAATGTATCGTTGTGGCCCCCGGGGCTTCCAAAGTTGAGTAGCCCTGCAGTAGCTCCTCTGCCTTGCCCGCAAACGCTTCTGGATGCTGCTTGTACAAACTTTGCTTTCTAGGTAACAGTGAGCCCAACTTTCCAAACCACGTCTCTCTTCAGTGTCCAGTCCCTCTAACTAGACAGATGCCATTCCTCTTTGTGAGTGTTTCATGCTCTTCTCCCGCTTGGTAGTATAATGGTTTTCTTCACCTTATATATAAATATACGTAATTGTCCTCAGCCTGTGATCAAGCTGGTAAGACAATACACATTCTTTTGTTTAGGGCAGGGTGGGCTTATGTGCTGTCTGCCAATCACACCTTGAGAGCAGACTTCCCACACACATCTGGAATTTTCTGTGTAACACAGGCTAAAAAATTTCACCCACATGTTCCTCTTTTTCAGCCCAAAAACTTCTGACTAAAAGCATGTCTTCAAGAAAGGCATCAGTCTTGATTTCAAGACTTTCAAATATGCAGAATCCACCACTGCCCTCAGTAGTTTGTTCCAATAGTTAATCACCTTCACCATTAAACAAAACAAAAATTGCCACCAATGTTTGACCAGCTCTTTAAAGAATCAGGTAAATTATGACCAAGTCCAGGAAAGTTGCACTATGATCAGTAACTAACTTGTCTTGAGAACATGACTGAGAATGATACATTTAAATTCATAAAATAAATAGGACTATAATACAACAGCAGCACAAGTTTAGTGTCCACAACAGAGAGATGTGTTTTCCACAGTGAAAGGCAACAGGGTACAGCTGGAATTACATTCTTCTCCACTCTGCAAGCTATTTAAACAGCAAGCTCATGTTTTGGATAACATCCCTTTAAACAGGAAAATATCAGAATATTATAAACTGATTGGTACATGCTGTTTGGGAGTGGAGCTGTTGGATAAAGCTAAGGAGAGTGCCATGTGATTGGGGTGTGGGTTGTCATGCCTAGTGGTTACAACAGGAATCAGAGCCCACATGAGAGTCAGAGGCCAAGGGTCACAGCTAGAGGCTAGATGCCCCAGCCAAAGTCAGGATCTGAGCCAAAGGGCAGAGTCAGGGCAGGGAGGTAAGCCTGGGGCCAGGGCATAAGCTCTTAGCCTGGGCAAATGCTTTGAATTACTGCTGGGCTCAAGAGACAGTCTGCTATCTCTGCCAACCAATCAGGCATCACAGCCAAGCAGGCAGCCTACTCAGGCCAGCTGTGCTCATTAGGTTGCCCAGAGAGCTTGGCTCTCCTGCAGGGTTTCATTCCTGGCAGAGCAGTCTCAAGAAGGTTGTCTTCAAGAGGAGAGCCCATAGGAGACTGGCAAACTGTCAGGAAAGATTAATTAACAGGAAGCTGGGTAAACATGTGAGAAGAACACAGAAAGGGATGTGAACATGACTTGGAGAAAGACAAAAGGGATAGAGCTGCACAACTGGGGAGAAAATTAAAGCTGCCAAAAAAAAAAAGTGAGACATCACCTTGAATTGGGATGAGCATATTTCTCTAAACTGATAAGAGGGCACTGGGTAAGCAACAACACCAAGTGTGTTGGGCCAGCCTGAGCCACCCGGAATCACCGTTCACCCAAACCCCACTGTTGCAACCTTGCCGCTTGCCTGAGTCCCACTGCACAGAGCTGACTAGGGATGTTAAAATGCAGTTAATTGACTAGTCGAGTAGTTGATGGAATTTCAGTCCACTACTTCACTAGTCGATAGGCACTTCCACATTCCTCCTTTGAAAAGGGGGCTCTTGTACATTTCAAAGGAGGAATGCAGAACTCCGCGTACAGCCCGGCGCCAAGGGGAAGTCCCGCTGCCTCCGGGCTGCACTGGGTGCCTGCTTTGAAATGTACGAGAGTCCCCAGCAGGAGCTCTCGTCATTTCAAAGCCATGGAGCCTGGAGTCAGTTGCGGAGTCCCCAGCTAACCCTGGGTTCTGGGGAAATGCTGCTTGGAACTCGGGGTTAGCTGAGGAGCCCCCAGATGACCCCGGGCTCCAGGGAAGCGACATTTTAAAGGGGCAGCACCGCACAGCTGAGTTGCGGATCAACTGTGTGGCAGCTGCCCCTCTGAAACGCCGCCGTGGGGTTTCAAAGCAGCAGTGCCGCACAGCTAATCACCGGCTCAGCTGTGTGGCGCTGCCACTTTGAAGTACCCCTTCACCCGCCCCCCCCCCACTTTGCTGCCTCCATCTCATAGAGGCAGCAAGGTGGGGGAATCGACTAGTCATCTAGTCAAGAAACTATCCAATAAGCAAATGCTTATCGGACAGTTGACTAGTCCTTAACATCCTAAGGGCTGACAGCTCAAGACACCTGGCGTTGCCACTCACTCTGAGCTACCTGGTGTTGCTGCTCACCTATGCCCCACTCTGCCGGGCCAACAGCACAAGGCTCCCTCCCCTTCCCCCCGGTTGTGTAGGGCTGGCACTTTAAGTCACCTGGTGTTGCTACTCACCTGAGCTAACATGATGACTTTTGTGGCAAAACTGGGCATTTGTCCCGTTTGCTCTGACATGAATATTCCCCCGTGCGAGCAAATGGAACATATGCCCAGTTCTGACAAAAAAGTTGTGACATCCACAGGAAGGACAGAGCTTTAAAAAGAGGGCTATCCTGGCCAAAACAGGACATAGGGTTCCTTTAGCCTGGATGGAAAGGAAACCTGCCTTCTGATTAGTGTGTGTCTGCACTGATGAAAGCCTTTGAAATATTTGTATTACGTCTGGTCTGTTTTTTCCTTCAATTAAAGTGCCCCAGGATCCTTTGGTTAGGGGTTCCCTGCCTCAAACACACATGGGAAGGAGCACAATGTGACCTGAAGCTGAAAGAAAGCAGAACGGCCAGCTTCTTCCATTCACGTGTGTTTGAAACCCACTCCAACTTTCTATCCTCACACATGGGACACATGACAAACTCCCAGAGTCTTCCCTCCTTACACATTTCCCCTCACAAAGTAGAGAATGGAGCCCAAAGATAAGTTACTTATTTTTCCAGTTCATAAATGACTATTAGTAAGGCCACAGTGTACGAGTCCTGAGTAAGTAACAAGGCATAAGGGTGATTATACCGATTCTGACGAATTTAGGTAACATGGTGCCTAGATTTCTTTTTACAGCTGCAACTATCTGAACAGGACTCCGGGTCATCCAAGGTGAGGGACATGCAAATCTCATAATCCTCTGCTTGTAAATACATATGATCTGACTAAGGCAAATGTACGATAGGATATCGAGTGTTCCCCTCTAAGCAAGATCAGTTCCAGCCTCTGAAAAACCCAAACCTAATCATAAAACAGAGCATGATATCCTCAGTAGGGCTGCTGCCCATATGTGATCCCAGGCAGAGAGATACAGCACCAAGCACTGCAGCTGTCACTGACTGTAGCTCAAGCACTGAAATGTTGTTCTACAGGGCCAATTGTGTATTTTTTTTGTTGCTGTTAAAGCAGAACTCACCTCTATGAATACCCAGATAGAAGAGATCCCATAAAGCACTGCTATTTGAAAATATACATCTATGTTCCATATATATAAAATATATATACCACAACCACCAAACGAAGCATACAATGAAATAATAGCGGGAGAAAAATTAATTTAGGTGGGATTCATTAATATATTAGAGGAAATGTTGTTATGATGTGAGCACCTGACTTTACAACCCAGTCCAGACAGTATGCAATATCCAAATTCATCCTTTTTCTGCAATTTAATTTTATCAACAAAGACAGGCGGCAACAATGAGATAACAAAAATCAGTTCATGCCTTCTACTCATTAGGGTTGTTATAGTCAATTAACCGATAAGCAAAAGCTTTTATAGGTTAACACTATAGACTACACACATTTCCCTCTCCCCATCTCCCTATCAGTAAAATTTTTAGCAGGCTGGCCAGCAGCCTGGTTCAGTGCTGGCTTGAGACAGGTCCAAGACCTATCCCTCCTGCAGCTCTGCATTTAAAGTGTATTAGGAGCTGGGCAGGGAGGCAGCCTGACTCAGTCCTGGCTCACACTGGGTCCAGGACCTATCCCCGTTTCAGCTCTGCACTTCAAGTGTATTAAGAGCCAGCCAGATGGGCAGGCAGCCCAGCTCAGTTCTGGCTCATGCCAGGTCTGGGAGCTCAGACCCCACCCGAGACAGGGACTGCTGCCACCCTGCGCTGCTGCCTCGCTCAGAAGCAGCAGCACAGTGTGACAGGCAGCTGGTTTTTAAATTGGCTCCCCTTGCAGACCAGCTCCCCACCTGGCACCCCACGCTGCTGCCTCTAATAGAGTGGCTGCTGGCCCACCCCCTAGGACTATAGACTTGTCGACTAACCAATAAAATGTCATGAGGTTACTCGACTATTCAATTAACCATTATTTAACATCCCTACTACTCATGCTGGATTGCCCCCAGCTTTCTTCCCTACAATTTCTGACCCTACACCTTAGAACTTCACTTTCCCATAGTGCCATACTCAAGTAGGGTAACAAGTCAAATAATGTATTTAACCCCTTCTCATCAGGATTAACGCTTGCTTAAGGGGAAGAGAGTGGAAAATACTACTGTTACAATCAGTTTTAGAATTCTGTAATTCTCATACCACTAATTTATATTTATAAATGAGAAGAGTTCAGTGGAGATCTGTGGCAAAGAGGTATTTTTAAAAAAGCTAGTGATAACTTTGTTAATCAGGTACACTTAAGTTTGCATTGAGATGGTTCTTCCTGATATGAAGGGGGAGAGATCTGGGTGTGTAGAGTAAGAAAAGTTCCCTATTGTAGTACGCATATTTATAAAGTTACTTCTGATGTTACATCAAGTACTGTAATGCCATTTTTATCTGTCTGACTAAAAAAGTGTTTGTAGTAAAAGAATTTTTGAAACTAATTAGAGTGGTAGCTCTTAAACTTGACAATGGGCAGGGGTCTTGTGCATTTCAAAAGTAGAAGCCAGTGTGAGGCCAGAGAGGGACTTCTCCACCAGCCCCATGCTCCCTGCAGTACCTCAGCCTTTGAAATGCACAAGAACCCTTGAGGGACTCTTGTACATTTCAAAAGGAAGCCCCACAGGGAGCCTGGAGCTCTTGTATATTTCAAAAGCAGAATCACAGCAGAAGTGGCGTGAGCAGAGACTGCTTCAGTCCTCGCTCATGCCATTTCCCACTGTGCCTCTACCTCCCCTGCCCCCCGTGAAGACAGTGCTGGGGGGAACCAGCTTTTAAGCTGGCTCCCACCCAGCACCAGCTCCTGCTCCCCCCACTTGCTACGTCTCTCTGACAGAGGCAGCAAGGCGAGGAAGCGACCAGTCTCTTACCTCCCTAGTCTCAACACACCAGCAGCCTTATCATTGTCCAAATGTTTGTAGGTTTCAGTTTTAAGGAAAGATTTGAAGAAGAATGAGTTAGTTTTGCAGATGTCTATAGAGAGTTCGTCCCAAGTGCGTGGATCAGCGTGGAAAAAAGCATGAAGGTGGCTGTTTAAAAACTTAACAAATGCAGGATGGAGGATGACTTCATCATGGGCCAGTCAGAGGTGGGAGACAACCTTTTACTACTGAGAGATGATGGGTGGGATGTAGATAGGCCCTGAAGGGCCTTGAAAGTGAGGACAAGTAACCAGGAGCCATGCAAAGGAGGGTTCAGACTGCTCCAGTGGAACTAGGCCGGGACCCACCCTAACAGCCCTGTTATACTTCTTGCTCTTTTCTTCAGTCATGCGTCACTGGCCTTTTCTGTAATTGCTCCCTTCAATTGACCTTGATTGACCTTATCTCTGTGTTCCTGAAGTCTGGCTCATTATTTTCACCTAAGTGAGTGTCACAGAGATTATGACCTTTGACCTGATTTTTCTCAGTTTTACAGAGATATTGGTTCTATCTTCCACCTGTTCCAACTGTCATTCCAAACCTAATGATTCATTTGTCAAGAGCTTGGCGTGAGAATTCTTATTGTCTACCACCATTTCCTCAATGAACAGCTACAAACACAAGAGAGGTGTTCAAAAGATGGCTACAGCAGGCCTATGAAATAGATCCAAAAAATGTGCTTGCTCTGCAAAGTTTCTTGAAATGTGTGAAGTTCGGTCATGTTCCTGGTGAACAGTCTGATAATGGTTCTGCCCCTTGCACTTCTAAAGACGTTAGGCAGCGGGGGGGATAAGGGAGGCTGCTGCTAAGCAGTCTCTACCCTTGGTGGGCCAAGGCTGCTCTGGCAGCAGCCCCTTTCTTTGGGGGGGACCCCGCATGGAGCTGAGCCCTGCCACAGACAGGAGCTGTTTTCAGCAAGCAGCCCCTGTTCATGGCTGCCAGGGCTGCTCCTGCAGCAGCCCCTGGCCACAGACAGCCCTGGGTGATGCAAACAGGGGCTGCTGGACTCAGCACAAGTCGGGACGGAGCAGTCACAGTTTGTGCTGGTGCAGGACGCTACACCCCTGCATTTTAAATGTAGTAAGAGCCCAGTGGCTCTTACCGCATTTAAAATTCAGAGCCGCAGCACGAGTGGCTCCCGGCGCTCGTGCAAACCCAGACTGCTCAGTCACAGCTCCAGCTGGCTCCAGGAGCTACCCCCACTACAACTCTGAACAGCAGCCCCTTATCGACTAATTATGTAGTCGATACAAATTGTATCAATTACACGATTAGCCAGATAACCACAATTTAACATCCTTAGTGGGTAGTCTTGGTTGATGAACAGTTTGACTCTTGCCTTCTTGTTCTGTTCACCGCTTTGCTTTTCCAGTCAAATTCCTCATCTTTCTCTGCAAACCTTCAAACTAGGTTGAGAAACTTCTTCCATGTTAGCACACGAGTATGCCAGTGTGAACATTCAAAAGAACACCCCCCGTGGAGGCAATCACTTGGAGGATGGAACTTGCAGAATGGATGGAAAAGGGTTGCACAACTGACAGAAGTGTGCAAACTAGCTATGAGCTGCAGAAGGACATATGGCACAGTATTTTGTGTTGTCTCTTGGATATTTTGCTGTAAAGTGAGAGATGTTTTGATCTGAAAAGTTCAGACAAGCAATTAGACAGTCTTTGTATAGGCAGTTTTTCGAATTGTTGGAATTGCTTATAAGTGATGATAGGTGGGTGCAAGAGCATGTGCATGCTATTAAGCACATCATCTTTATGATATTGGCCTTATCAAATCAAATTCAAAAAGAAAACTTTGACAGACTATTTTTGGCATGATTAAGAAAGCTAAATTCTTCTCCATTTGTGCTACAGACTTCTCCCAAATGGAACAAATGTCTCTGTTAAGCTATACTGACATTTTGAAAGATGGAGTGAAGGTTGTTGCGAGTTTTGTAGACTTCATTGATATGCTCACCAAAATAGGGGAGGTGTTGCGTAGATTATTGTAGGGAAGCTAAGAAAAGGCTGTTTAGAAATGGCTGATTGCAGGGGACAAATCTATGGCAATGGCATTAAAGTGGCTGCAGCATAAAAAGGTGTTCAGAATCAAATTCAGCAGGTAAATCAGAATGAATCTTTCATCCCATGTGCTCTCCAGTTAATCTTTTTGCAATGATTATACGTGATTTTATTCATTCTTTCTTTCTTCTTTTTTTTTTTTTTTATTGTTCAAAGATTGTAAACCTTGGTTTTGGTTTCTTGCTAGTTTTTGGGACGTACAGAGAAAGCATTGTAAGATAAATACGAAATTTGAAGAATTTAGAGTTAGCTTAAGTTTGGTTATATGTGTGTTGTAAAAAGAGGTCCTGACTGGAAAGTACAGGCTGAACCTCTCCCATCCAGTACTCTCAGGCCCTGACCGGTACTGAACCAGATAATTTGCCAAACCATGGGAGGTCAATATTGTCAAGGGATGTTAAATAGAGGTTAGTAATCTAATTGAGCCGTCGATTGGAATTTCTATCGACTGCTTGATTAAATGATAAGGGGGTTGTCTGCAGCTCTGCTTTTTAAATGTTGTAAGAGGTGCAGTGTCTGGGACCCGGTGCGAGCCGGGACTCAGCTATCCTGGCTCACACTCGGTCCCAGACCGCTGCGGCTCTGCCTCCCCTGACCTCCCCATGGAGATGGTGCTGGAGGGAACTGGCTCCCCCCAGCACTGGCTCCTGCTCCTCCCCTTCTGCAGCGGCAAGGGGGGAGGAGCAAGGGGGCAGGGGGAAGCAACTAGTCAAGTAGTGACTCGACTACCTGATAAACCTAGGCTTATCAGGTAGTTAACTACTAGGCTTACATACAGTCTAGCAGCATTACCAACACTTCCACCACTTACTGGGCTCTTAGAAGACATTTGGGGTAAATTAGGAGCTAAATAACAGCACAGAACACTGAGAGCCAAGACTGGTGGCTATAAAACCAACTCTATGGGACCGTGGGAAACTTGGCCACACCAAAGATAAGTGGGCATCGTGCTAACTAAAATCATACTGGACAACAGATATTGCCGGAACCAGAGAGTGTTGGACCAGAAAGATTCAACCTGTAGAAGGAAGGCCTAAAAAATAATAAGTTATAAAGCTATAAGGAATAAAATAGAGAGAATGACTAGTTCTTTTTGAGGTAAGGGAAAATTTCTAAAAAGAAAGCCTCTGACCAGTATGTATGACTACCGATGATTTTAAATAAAACAAAGAGAATCTGTCTTAAAATGAGCCATCCTGACCATATTGTAAGTATCTTGATAAAATATTTACTTTCTTGGATGTAGTAAATTGCTTATTATTTAGATTGTTGGGAACATTTAAAGCAATTATATAAATATCACTTGGCCTTTGGATTTAATAAAGGAATTCAGATTAAATTAGCATTTGGTGGTTTCCCATAATTTCAAATATTAATTTCAAAAAGCATATTAACATTACATTAAAATACCAAATCATGACAGGATGGTCAGCCAGGGTAGAAGCAATAAAGATCAATACTTCACAGTCTTATGCCAGAATTAAGTCGGAAATTGATTTCTTGAAAAGAACACTTCAGAATTTGCTTTCCTTATTTTGGCTGAGACATGGAATACTCTTTCCAAAATTTAACATTGTGAGCAAAAATTGCAGAGTACCCTGACATGAAAACATTTACTGAATGTTACTTGGTGGTTTTGTTGTAATTATGATTCATTTCATGTAAGGAAGCTGCTGCTGCTACACAGAACAAGATTCATATAGTCCAAATTTAGAAGGGACCTTTATGATCATCTCTCCTCCTGTATAACAGAGGCCACAAAACTTGCCAAAAATGATTCCTATAGCATATCTTTTGGTAAAACACACAATCTTTACTCCTGAGGGAATTCTGCACCCAAATAAATAAAAATTCAGTACACACTTTTTAAAAATTCTGCAAATTTTATTTGTCAATAAATAAATGTGGAGACTGTAGCATGGCGGGGGGAGCACAGGCCATTGGTTGCATGGAGGTGGGAGATCACACTGCAGCCCACCTCTCCCACCCAAGGACAGGGACAAACCCAATCCTGACATAGCACAAGGGCTGGGCCTGTCCCAGAAACATCCCAACACTACGCTTTATTTACATTGGCAATTGGCAACAACACTGTCATTCACAAGTGCTTCACACACACACACACACCCACCAAGACAAAGGCTTTGCCCCAACAAATACTAGTGTAAACAGTGCTCTTCAGCTGACAAAGCAAATGCCATTCATAAGGGGTGGAAGTTTTTTGTTAGAAAACATGACTAAGTGTTTACATGGCCTGACTTTTAGCAATACTGTTATGTCCACACATCCAATGTCACTAACAGCTGTGTAGTGTAGACATACCCTAGGTGAAGGCAGGCACGCTCAGCACAACAGAATCCAAGTGCAGGGGGATCTAGGTGTGGGGTAATCTGGGTCTGGGCAGCTTAGTGGAGGATCTGGATGCCCAGAGACTCACTGTGGGATTCCAAGTGCAGGGGCAATGGGACCGCTGCAGGGGGGTCCAAGTGAAGGTGGTTGGGGCTCAGCAGGAGAAGTGAGCCTAGAGGTGTGTGGAAGCGGTCTAGGTGCAGCTAACTGGGGTTCAATGGGATGGGGGTACAGGTACAGTGGGCTCATCGGGGTGGTGCAGGGAGGTTGGTGTGCATCAGGGTTGGGGGACAGATGGGTTGCATAACTGGGGAAAGCCCCAGCTGCTGCTGCCAGGGGAATGATGCATTCCCATCCAATTTCCCGCCCCCCCCCCCCCGTCTGATTCCCGTATCCTTCCTCTCCCTACTGTTTCCTGCCCAAAAATCACAAAATATTCAGGTTGCTTCCAGTCTCGAGACCAGTCACTTACCTCCAGACCTAATCATTAACTTCCCCATCTCATGCCAAAAACAACACCTGTATCCAATCTTGTAATAAACCGATTAAAAGAAACAAGAGAAAGTTGTTTACAGGTTAAAGCAAGCAAATATATACACACAAAAGAAATACTAACTATGGTTCCTAAAGATAACAGACATGCAGTAATCTGTCATTTCAAAATGTCTTTCAGGGCAGAACCAGGAGCAATCCCTTGGGGATCTCTGCTATAGTTGATAGTGTTTCTGCTCTGTGAGAGTTCAAACAACAAAAAGATAACCCATTTCTTCTTGTGAGCATCTTTGATACCTTCTCTCAGAGTTCAGACTGATGGGACAAGAGCTCCTGCATGCAACTTCTTCATGGATAGATGCAGTAGTCAAAGCATTTGTCCCAGGTGGCCCATTAAATCTTGATAGTCCTTCTTGCTGAGCAGAGAGACCGACTCTTCCCATCTGGATTCACAAGTGAAGAGCAGGCATCGTTACAATTATAAAACAAGCTTACGTTACAATAGCAATACAGCTATCATATGCAATACAGCTATCATATGTGAGATTAATGCATGCAGCAACTATTTTATAGAGTCCAAACACTAACTACTTCCTTATACGGCTAATACCTATTTTGAACAAAACTAACAGACAAGTGATCTGGTTTGGTTACCAACTATGACTTTGTTATAGTTAATGCCTACAGCCTTGGCCAGAGCATCACACTGTGCTCAAATTGCCCCTTAACTTCTCTTTGAAAAGGTAAATACATTGAGGTCCTTGAGACTCTAACTGCCAGGCTTATTTTCTAACACTTCAATCATTTTCATGGTTCTTCTGTGAACTCTGTCCTATTTTTCACCATCCTACTTGAACTGTGAACCAAAATTTGACATAATAATCCCATAGCAACAGTTTCACTATTTTGACAGAGATCAGTGTTAGACTGACAAGGCTACAATTTCCCAGGTCATCCCATTTCCCTATTAAATATAAGTACAACATTATCTTTTTTTTTTAAGTCTATTGAAACTCTACCAGTATTCCAAGACTTCCTGAAAATCACAATTAAAAGTCCAGTGAACTCCTCAGACAGCTCTCTTAAAGCTCTTGGATTCAAGGTATCCAGACCTGCTGATTTAAAAATGTCTGACTTTAGTAGCTGCTGTTCAGCATCCTCCTGAGATAACAGTGGAACGGAAAAAGTATTATGCTATGACTGCATCATCTGTCTTTCCCTCAATACAGAACAGATATTTACTGAACGCATCTGCCTAGTCTGATTATTGATAATTCTACCATTTCTACTATTGTTGGGATGCTTTTTGTTCCTAATATACTTGAAAAATTCTAATTGTCCATAAATCTGATAGCCATAGATTTCTTATTATGTGTCTTTGCTTCCATTATCAGTTTTCTACCATTCCTAACTACTGAATTATATTAATTACTGTCAACTTCCCCTTTCTTCCTTTTGTTGTTTTTATAGCTGCCTTCACCTCCCTTCTAAAGAAAGCTTTTTCTTTAACCAATATGACTTTCATCCTCAATTGTGGGACTGGTTTTTTTGGGCCGCTACTAAAGTTTTCTTTAAAAATTCCCAATTATTATTTGCATTTTTCTGATCAAATTATTCTAAAGATGCACATGTAAAACTCACTAAGCAACTACTCTGAGGATGTAAACCCTGGAGTTTTAAGAACAAGATTGAGCTTTTCAGTCATCTTTGCAAGAAAAATGTTAAGGATAACTTAGAAAAGAAGGCACCTGTTGATCTCCCTAGGTACATCCACAAAAGGTCTTTAAATACAAGAAACAGCAATGTATACTTTTGCAGCCTCCCTATAGCTGCTAATGAAAGGAGTTTCAACAAACTAAAATTAATCAAGAGCATCCATAAAGCAGGAAAAGGTTAAATGATCTGCCAGGTATTTTTGTAGAACTCAGTAAGGCAGGTGGGCTGTCATGAGTTAATTATCGAGAGTACTTACTTATAGAATGCCAGAAAGGTCTCTTTGTAAATGTTTTTAGGGCTAAGTGCATTTTTCCTTTTTTTAAGGGGTGGGGCAGATTTGAGTTGTGGAACCCTCTCCTGGAGTTAAGTACTTATGTTTTTTTACAAGAAATGCTAGAATTAAAACCTCCTTTATAACTTTGGACCACTGGCTAGAGTACTTACCCAGAATATGGGCGAACTGGGTTCAATTCCTCACCTCTGCTTAACGAGAGAATGAATTTAAACAAAGATCTCCTATTTCTTGGGGCAGTGCTCTAGCTATTGGATACAGGCTATTCTGATGTGGGATTTTTTCCTGTTGAAGGTGTTTCACTCTGGATTGTGTATTCTGTTCTCCAGCTCAGACTTGCATTGCATGGCTCCCTTTAATGGCTGATAACTACTTGCATTGTCTGGATGTGAGAGACAGAGATAGCATACAAGTGTTGTTCGGTGTATGGGTTAATTGTCTATTATTGCATTAGAAACTATAATGAAAGCAAATTTGATAATACACTATACTTTCTTTCTGTATTCAATAATATATATTAAATAGGGTGGATTTACCAAGGCTCTTGTACAGGGAATGAGCAAACAACATTATTTGTGCTAGGGAAAAAATTGAAGAGGGTTCATATATTAAACCAACAAAAGTGAAGGGAAAATGCTTGGTCTTTCCACCCACACAGAAAGAACAATTGGTCCTCCTCTAGTTCTATCCTAAGTAAACATCCCAGGCTCAGAATCAGGAAGAAGAAAAAAATAGCGCAAGACCTTTTTTATAATGTGAGAAATGTACTACTATAGTCCTGATCCTGCAAACATTGATACATATTAGGCTTTGTTTACACTAGTACTTTTGTCAGCAAAACATCTGTCCGTCAGGGGTGTGAAAAAAAACCACCACTCTCTTGACCGACACAACTTCCACTGATGAAAGCACTGGGTTAGACAGCGCTAACATGGCACGAGAACTTCACCCACCAAGATAGCTACTACTGCTTGGTGAAGGTGGTTCATAGAGCAACTACACGGGAGACCCTACTACAGCAGTATGGCTGTGCCACTGTAATGTCAGTAGTGTAGACATAAGCCTCAGTAATTTTAAACAGGTCTGCATCTAAAGGTTCCAGGGCAATGAAATTTTCAAGATCTCTGGTAGTTATGGACAGTTGAGAAATATGGTGAAAAACATCTTTAATATCAAGGCTATGTGCCTGACAGATGCCGTTTGGTAAGGAATGCCACTGGGAAAATACCAGAATGTTAGTCAGAGGCTTTCACTTACTTTTGTGAGAGGATAGCTTAAGAGTTGTGAAACTTGTTGGAGGGTTCAAGGAAAATGGTCACAAGTGTGTTTAGAAAGAAAGATGATGCACGGCTTACATGTCAGGCTGAAAATACTGTTATGAGCTGGGTGAAGCCTCAGCACAGGCTAAGTTTAAAAACTTGCTCAAAGTAGGGATGTAATAGTATAGTCGATTAACAGATAAGCAAAAGCTTATAAGTTAATGCTAAAGACTACATGCATTCTCCCCTCCACCAGTACATTTTTTAGCAGGCTGGCCAGCAGCCCAGCTCATACCCAGCTTGTGCTGGGTCCGGGACTTACTCCTGCTACAGCTCTACATTTAAAGCATGTTAGGAGCCAGGCGGGCAGGCAGCTCGACTCAGTTCCGGCTCATACCAGGTCCAGGAGCTCAGACACAGACACAGACACACCCCCACACCCACCCACCCCCCTGGACAGGGACTGTTGCCACCGCATGCTGCTGCCTCTGATAGAGAGGCAGCAGCATGGGGTGGCAGGGGGCCCACCCCCGGGGACTATAGAATAGTTGACTAACCGATAAAAATTCATAAGATTAATCGACTATTCAATTAACTGATATTTAACATCCCTAGTTCAAAGTGATATGTGAGCGTGCCCTTAAGATAGTAAGGGTACGTCTACACTTGCTCCCTAGTTCGAGCTAGGGATGCAAATGTAGGCGACCGAAATTGCTAATGAAGCGGGGATTTAAATATCCCGCGCTTCATTAGCATGATCTCGCCGGCGCGTTACTCCGCTCAACAGCTGTTTCGAAAGTGAAAGTGCGCGCCAGGACGCGTTAGTTCGAACCAAGGGGTTTGGTTCGAACTAACGCGTTCCGGCACGCACTTTCACTTTCGAAACAGCTGTTGAGCGGAGTAACGCGCCGGCGAGATCATGCTAATGAAGCGCGGGATATTTAAATCCCCGCTTCATTAGCAATTTCGGTCGCCTACATTTGCATCCCTCGCTCGAACTAGGGAGCAAGTGTAGACGTACCCTAAGAGAAGGTTAGAGCCCATACCTCAAACAGGTGTGTGTGTGGTTGGGTGGGGAAAGTGTCTGAGTGAACGAGAACACACAGACACCAAGGACGTTCAAGAACAGAGGCAGAATTAGACAGCAAGGAAGACAAACAATAGCTGGTGAGTACATTGTGACTCTGGGAGAAGCAAGAGCGAGCCCTTCGGAGTTTATTGGCTAAAAAGGTTTGAATCTATATAAGATACAAAACTGTTCTTCGTTCCTCCTGTGCTCCAAGAAGCAGGATTGTATACCTCTTTGTAAATAAAGAGCTGCATCAAAGAGAATACCAGATTCCATCAATTCTGCTGTGAAGTGGAACATCCCCACAATCCTGAAACTTTACTAGTGAGTTGCTCAGGTCAAAACAGGTAACACTACTTGGGGTACGTCTACACAGCAGGGCTAAAATTAAGGTACGGAACTGACGTAGCTCAAGTCGAAATAACTTAACTCCACTTTTGGTGCTGTGTACACAGCAGGAAGTTGAAGGAAGAATATTCTTCCTTCCACTTCCCCTACTCCTCCTGAAATGAGGGTTACCAGGCGTCTGAGGAAGAAGTCCTCCAGCTCGCCATTATTTTTGAAATAATGGCTTGCACTGTAGACACGCTCCTTCTTATTTCAGAATAACTTCAGTTATTTTGAAATAATGCTGCTGTGTAGACACAGCCCAAGTGTCCTGTAAGCGTGGTTACAGTAGCAGAAATAAACCTCTTTGGGGATGAGCAGTGCCCACTGCACAAAAGCAACTAAAGGATACTGCATTAGGGTTTGGGTCTCTCAGCACACATACAGCAGCGGCAAAGCCTCCCACTGACACAGATGCGTAGGTATTCCATAGGAAGGTTTCTGGGATACTCGGCGAACTCCCATACTCACAGCTGGTCTGGATGCCCTGGTAGGCTCGGCACAGAGACACGCCCCGCACACACCCAGCGGACAGGCGGACTCGGGCCCAGGCGGGCAGCCACGCTCAGGCCGCTTCTGTGGCCGCTGCCGGGCGCACGTGTTCGCAAGCGGCTCAGGGGCCTTTCTCCGCTCGAGCGCCGCTGCCTCCTCCCCTAGCAGCAGCAGCGGCGGCGGCGGCGGCGGCGCCGCCTGCCCGGCCGCCCTGGCCTGGCCTGACCTAGGCCGGGGGAGGAGGCGGAGGAAGGGGGACCCAGCCCGGCCTCCTCGCCGTCACAATACGCACCGGGCCGCCCCAACAATCAGCGCCTGCCCAGGGACCTGGGGGGGGGGGGGGTCGCTTTCCGCCTCTCCCAGTCCTGCCCCGGCACCGGCTCCACCATCCAATCGCTCGGCGGGGAGAGCGGGGCGGGGCGGGGCTGCAGCTGCCTTCGCCGCCGCCTGCGGCTCTTTCTGGAGTGGGAAGCGATGGAACAAAAGAAGCGCTGAGCGCGGCGGCGGCGGCGGCGGCAGCAGCGCCCAGGCCGCGCCCGGTGGCCCCTGCCCCGCGTCACTCGGTGTCCCCGGCCGCGGCATGGAGGGGGGCCTGCGCCGCTAGGCTCCACCACGGCGGCGGCGGCAGTAGGACCCGGACCTAGCCGAGCCTCCCGCTCCCGGCCATGCCGAGCGGCAGCGCCGCCGGCCCCCAGGGGGAACCCCCCGAACCCCCGCGCTTGCCCCCGCCGCCGCCGCCGCTGCTGCTGCTCCAGCAGCCGGACACCCTGCTCCTGCGGGAGCGCCTGGCCGGGCTGGGCCTCCACGATCACGGCCTAGCGGGCAGCGGGGAGGCGGCCGCCCGGCAGCAGGCCCGGCAGCGGCTGGCGGGGCTGCCCCCGCTGCCCGACCCGGGGCCCGACGGGGCGCAGGAGGAGGAGGAGGTCGGGGACGAAGGGGAGCTGGAGGAGGAGGAGGAGGAGGAGGAGCTGCTGGCGGGGGAGGAGGAGGAGGACCCGGCCTCGCTGCTGCTGCTCTCGTCTTCCTCTTCCTCGCCCTCGCAGCAGCCGCCGCCGCCGGGGGCCCCGTTGCTGCCCGGCCTCGGCTCCGTGCTGCTCTCCCCGGCCGCCGCCTTCGATGCCCAGGAGGCGGCGGCGGCGGCGGCGGCGGCGGCGGCCGGGGCGCTGTACGGGGCGGACGATCCCCAGGGCATGATGGCGGCGATGCTGTCCCACGCCTACGGGGGCGGCCTAGGCGGGGGGCCGGCGGCGGCCCCGGCTCTGAACGGCGAGCAGGCGGCGCTGCTGCGGAGGAAGAGCGTCAACACCACCGAGTGCGTCCCGGTGCCCAGCTCCGAGCATGTGGCCGAGATCGTCGGCCGGCAGGGTGAGTCCCGCCCGCGCAAGGGGGCCGGGACTGGCGGCGAGTCCTGCCCGAGGTGGGGGGCGGGCCCGGGCGAGGCCAGCAGGAGAGGGGGGTGCGGGGCAGAGGGCCTGCTGCGGGCGGGGAGGCCCCAGGCTCGGCGCTGGGGAGAAGGCCGCTCGGATAAGCCTCGCAGGTGAGGCTGTGGCCCGAGGCAGGCCCTGGGGAGGCGCTTGGGACCGAGAAGTTGCGGGGGCGGAGGGCTCGGGCAGGTTCCTCCGGGGGTGGGGTAATCCCGGGACAGCCCCGTGAGGAGGAGGCTGTGGGCCGCCTGGGGGTGCTTATGGAGAGCCGCCTCGCCAAGGGTGTGTCACGGATAGAGAGGCTGGGGACTCCCCGCCTGCGGTTGTAGGGTGGGTGCCCGTAGGAGGGGGATGTATGGGGGTGGGGGGGGAACCTGGGCTGGGAGACTTGGCACCCCCGAAGCAAAAGCAGGGGGAGGGTTGAGTCTCAGGTAATAGCATCCCAGTTGGGTGAGCTGAGCTCTGGCAGGGGGGTTGTTGGGATGGGCCACAATCCCTGCTGGGAGATGGGTAGGATGGGTGCTGTGAGAGAGGTTGGTAAGGGGCAGTCGTGCCTGGGGCAGGGAAGCTTGCAGAATGCCAGAGCCAGCACAGTCAAGAATCACTGGCCTGGGCCAGGTGCTGGTGAGTACTACTACTAAAAGGGACCGAACTCTGGGGAGATGAGATTCGCCAGTCTAGTGGCTTGAAGCCTGCGTGCACCAGAGGAGTATGTTGGCAGGAACTGCTCAGCACACCTCTGGTAAAGTGGGGAACTGGAGTCTACTTGCCTTACCTATCTGCTATGGAGGGGTATAGTATACCTTATCTCCACTGGAGAGGAGTTGCTGGACAACTGCTGGAGCATGAACCAGCACAAGCCACTGTAGGGGAGGTAGAGGTAGGGTTGTAAAGGGTACCACTGTAATCTCTTCTGAGTAGGCTGTTAGAATCAGGCTACTTGGTTAAACTTGATAAAGGTTTTTGTTTTGTTCCTCCCCTTCACCCCCAGTTTTAGTAGCTGCTGCTATTCAGGTTTACATAATGGCATGAAAGAGCTGAATGAATGCCTTTCTTTCTCAGTCAGTGGGGTAAATTCTCCCACCAGTCCCTTAAACTAACTCCCCCAGTCTTTTTTTGTCTGGGGATACAATAAGGGGGGCTCAGGATTGGTGAGAATGGGCCCTTGTATGCAATAAAACATGAGAGTGGAATGACCTGGGAAGCCTGCATAAAAAGTTGAGTGCATTAGTGGTGATTCCTTGTTTGTGTATGTGTGACATTTTAAACCATAAATTTCAGTATAATCTGGTTAAGTACAAATAGTTTTTTATACTTTTAGTGGGGAAGCTTTTAAAAAAAACAAACACACACGATCTGTGGTATAACTTGGTTTGTAGAATCTGACCTAAAGTTAGTAAATTTCAAACACACACAGGTGAGTAGTCTTATTAGCTTCTATGGCACTAATATGCTAATGAAGATAGTCACTTGCCTGAATATTTACAGAATTGCATGCTTAGTCCTTTTACAATAAATATCCATTCATGCTCATTCAGACAAATAAGATGAGACTTCCACCACGAGCAAATTTAACAGGGAATAAATGTGTTATTTCCCTTGTTGCTATTTTTAACTGTTGCTTGTTTGACTGAGTGTTCTTGCCCTTACTTGCTCCAGTTTTTGCTTCCTGTTGATCTTACTGCAAAGTCACATGTCTGTTTTTCAAATCATGCTTTCATGGTAAGGTCATGCTTGTGATGTCACGGATTCAGTGTTGTCACTTTCTTGTGGTATCAGGTTAGGAGAGAAAGATGGGGGTGTTGGTAAAATCATTTAATGCACAAGTATTTCTGGTAAGTGTCTAATGAGAATACAAATCCTAAAAGTTCTTTTATTCTCATAATTTTCTAAGGGGGTGGCTGAAATGATCAAACATGATTCCAAAAAGTTAGGCATCTAATCAGAAGCACTCTGTTTTTTTTCCCTTTTTTATATTGCATTGTTTACATTTGCTAGTCAAATGGTGAGTTAAACTAAACAACCCATGGTATTTCCTCAAAGCAATATTAACTAAATAGCAAAATTAAAATATGCAATAAGTGGAGCAAGATGCGTTCTAAACACAGTTTATTCATTGGGTTTACTTCCCCTATTCTTTATTCGTTTGTACTGTAAGCTACTCAGGTCAAGGATTCTCTCTTTTGTTCATGAAAAGTCAATAAACTTTTTCTTCAATAATTTCTCTGATATAAGTAGTTGAACCTTTCATGGAACAAACTTCAAAGTCAAATGTTCACAGATTTATTAAAGGAGAAAATAGGGATGTGAAAAAATCTAAATGGTACACTGTTACCATTTTACCTGGGAGGGGCCGGTCCCTTCCTGGGGAGCCAGCTGCCCCATGCAGTGGGCTCTGCAGGCCCTGTTCCCGGGATGCCCTAGGAGTGGGGTTTGCAGAGCCTGCAGTGCGGGACAGCAAGCTCCCCAGAAAAGGACAGAGTAGGGATGTTAAATTTAGATTAACTGACTAATCAAATAGTCGATGCAGTTTGCATCGACTGTTCGATTAGTCGATAAGGGGGCCTGGCCTTGGAAGTGTATCAACAGCCCCAGAGCTGTTGCTACACTTCAAAAGCGAAAGCGCTGAGGGGAGCACGGGATCAGCGGGGGACTCAAGCAGTCCCTTGCTGGCCCCGTGCTCCCTGTGACATTTCAAAGCAGCAGCACCTCATGGAGCCCAGGGTCAGCTGGGGAGTCCCCAGCTGACTGCAGGCCGCATGTGGCGTTTTAAAGCAGCAGGGCCGCATGGAGCTCAGGGTCTGGCTGCTTTGAAGCACTCCCTTCTCTTTCCCCCTCACCCCCCCCCCCCTTGCTGCTTCTTTCTGATAGAGGCAGCAAGGTGGGGGAGAGACTAGTCATTCATATCCCTAAAGCAGAGTTTAACTGGTAATAGAAACTTATAAATATCATCTTATCGGTTAACTAGTCAAACTCTTATAATCCTGTTAGGAATATGCCCCTTGATTCGTGCATGCAACCAGATCTACTACACAGATCTGAGGCCTTTCTTTTAAGTGTGTCCATGAGAGCAACCAATTTCAGTATTCAGAAGTGAAAATGCTTTTCCAGGAAATAAACATGAGTGACGAAAGATTTGGTCTCACAGCATGGAAAACAGAATTGAAAAATGTTATTTTCTGTGTTTCTCTTCCTCTTTCAGAGGATCATAGAAATTAGACGTGAAAGACTCATTAGTTCATCCCGCCTATTCACCAGTTTAGGATTCTTCCTTGTATCTTCTTCAAAACTTTTTCTTGATTTAAATGACTCTCACAATGAAGTTTGCATGAAAACAGGATCTTTGTTCCTAAAGTAGTGTTCTTCTCTGCTTCCTTTTATTCCTCATCTGACATACTTTTTAGTTTGTGATAACACACTTAGTTGCTGTGGAAAGGATCATATCATAAACAAAATGACTTTAGAAGAGAGAAAGTAGAAGAGGAGAAACATAGTAATGAAAATCCTACCTTTGTTATAAAAAACAATGACATAAAAGCATTGCTTTTCTTAAAGATGTATTGGCAATTCATTAAAGGAAGTCTGTATTTCACAGAGGTAAACAAATAGTTGGTATAAAAGTAGTATATTAAAATAATTTTCAAAATTGCATTTATAAATATCTGTTAATATTCTACTCTATTATACACTCTAGTTATGTATTCACAGAGCACCGACTCCCAAACTTAGTTGGTTTCTGTGCAGCCTTCTTAAAAAAGCATTGAGGTGAATAGATAGAACATCAAGCGCGCGCGCGCGCACACACACCCACACACTAGTCTGGGAACTGGTGCTGAGCTGAAGGCTAAATTCAGTCTTCCTTGTTTCAGAGGGGTAGCTGTGTTAGTCTGTAACTATGAAAACAATGAGCAGTCCAAATATTAGTAAGGACGCTGCAGTTGCACTGTTAAATGTGATTATCCCATCACATTTCCTAAGTATCTGGTTGCTTTCTGGATTTGAACTAATATAGTTTCTATAACATTGTGTACTGCTCTCCTGATTTTATAACATTTTTTGTTCAATATAAAGAATATTTGTATGCAGTGCTAATGAACTTTAAAAGTGACTTGCAAATGAACTTACAACAATTGGATTTGTGTCCTTTTGTATTTTTTGTTGTTGCCCTGTTGTGTACAATGAGAACCTGGAAGATGTTTACTATATGTGTTTCCTGATTGTTTAATCATTGAAATATCAGGAATGTAAAGTCTGGTGTGGGTTTTTTCTGGAGAACTCCCAGGGTCTAAAGATCATATTTATTGTGCACAATTAAAAGGAAGACTTAGGGTGATTGGAACTTACAAAATGTTCTTTAGCCAAGCTGAATTTTTTAAAGACTGCCAGCATTCTTTATATATCATCATAAAGCCCCCCCCAAAAAAAGTGTAAACTGACTTATTTGTCAGATGTATTTTGTAAGTTTAAATATTTTTATCTGTATATTAAAAATCTTAGTTTATGCAGTACTTTAAAATATTATTACAGCACTTATCCTTCAGGATTGCTACTTCTGCAGCCTTCCCAGTTTGGGGATTTGTGCTGGGAACTGACAGATGTCTTTAATGCCTCTGTGCTGAAGTGGTTGGAGGCCATTGTCTACATTACAAGAAAAATAACAGCATAGGTACTGCTCCATAGCTAGGCTGCTGTAACTCTGTAGCACTGATAAGGAGCTACAGCGACGGGAGGGATTTTTTCCATCACTGTAAGAGTATTGGAAGCTTAAGGGCAGGTAGATCTATACTTCGGGGTTAAGTCAACCTACCTTATGCGACTCTAGCTACATGAATAAAGTAGCTGCAGTTGACATAGCTGAGATCAACTCATTGTGGCATCTACACCATGATGGGTCAATGGGAGAAACTCTTCCATAGACTTAAGTTATGCTTCTCATTTTGATGGGGTACCAGAGTCAACGGGAGAGTGATCTGCAGTTGATTTAGTAGGTCTTCAAAGTGTAGTCCAAGCTGAAAGAGCTGTGTGGATATTTTCAATAAATTTACACTAGCCAGGATGCATAATGTGGACACTTTGCACAAATTACAGAGGTTTTACTGATGTGTAAATAGCAAATGTGCACTTCTGTTATGCAGGTGTTTCACTGAAGGCTGCTGCTTCTGGTATGGTCCATGCTTAAAACAGGCCAACATCTCAGGGTGTAAAAAATCAACATCCCTGCGCACCATATTAAGCTAACCTAACCCCTGGTAGGTCATTGCATAATATAGGCATCCATATCTGCCGAAGCTTAGGGAGCTGGTGTTTGTACAATCACAGAAAAAAACTCTCCAGTTGTTGGAGTTTGTATCTATGCTACAGGGTTATAGCAGTGTAGCTATGGCACAGTAACTATACCTCTATAGCAGGGGTGGGCAAAAGGGCCTCCGCGGGCCAGATTCGGCCAACCAAGCGGGTTGATCCGGCCTGCAGAGGCTCTGCTGCTCCCCTGCCCCCAGGCCAATTAAGGCCTGAGGGTGGGGGAGCACGCAAAACTTCCTTCCATCCTGGCAGGACCACGCAGCGCTTTGAAGTGTCATGCGCTCCTCGCAGGGTGGGAGAAGACATCACGTGTTTCCCCATCCCCAAGCCTTGATTGGCCTGGGGGTGGGAGGAGTGTGCAACGTTTCCTCCGCCCTCCCCTCCCCTGCCCCCCCCCTCCCCCCACCCTGTGAGATGTGTACAGCACTTCAAGGTGACGTACATGTGTGCAGGGCCGGGGCAGGGTAAAAGAAGCTTCACACAGATCCCCCACTCCCAGGCCCTGATTGGCCTCAGGACGGCGGGAGCATGCGAAGCCTCTTCCTGCCCTGCGAGGAGCACGTAGCACTTTGAAGTGCCGTGGGGGTAGGATGGGAGGAGGCTTTTGTGTGCTCTCTCCGCCCTCAGGCCAATCAGGGGCTAGGGAGGTGCGCAAAGCTTCCTTTGCCCTGCCCCGGCCCTCCGAGGAGCGCACGGCACTTCAAAGGTGCCTAGTGGGAAGGGGGGGGCCAAAGGGGATCTCCCACTCCCAGACCAATCATTGTCTGTGGGTGGGGTAGCCCTGAATCATCTTGGCTCCGCCCCTTCTGGTTTAGGCCTCGCCCCTTCACTTTTTTTTGAAGTGGCCCCTGTCCAAAAATTATTGCCTGCCCCTGCTCTATAGCATCTGTAATTTAGATATAACCTCAGTGACATAGCCATATACTTTTCAGTCCTAATTTTCCTGCTCTGAGCATTCATGTCCCATTAGAAAGCATTTGGAGGAAGGTATAAACCATTTGTTCAAATGAATTCATGTATCTTTTCCAAAACAATTGAATTTTCCTTATAAATTCTGAAACCCCTAAGTTTCCCACAGTGTGGAGAGGGCTATTGAGCACTGGCAGAAAAGGGGACTAATCTGTTTCTGATTAGCAACCAGCTGCCTGGCTTGACAAAGATTGAGTTGAATAACTTGTGCAAGATCACATAGATCTGTAGCCATCCTTGGAAAACTTGATTTGGAGTGCCTACTTGGGCCCCCAAAATTGTGAACAGAAGTAGAAATTAAAAAAAAGAAAAGAAACAGGACAACAATGTGTTTTAGGGGGCAGTGGAGGAAGGAGATTAGGAGAAGACTTCCAGTGGTTCCAGACATACAGGATTAAGGAGGAAAAATAGCTATAGAAGTTGTGTCTACAGTAGATGTATTTACCTCCTAAAACTTCCTACTGTTGCTACCCTGGATACACTTCCCCTGGTAGGAAGCTATAGTATAGACAAAGTAAATAACATATGTAACTGCTAATGTTTTAAAAATAAACTGTTGCCACTATTAGAGTGGGAACCATTTTTATCACCTGCAGTAGTTAACATGTTGTTGTTGCTTTTTTCACAGTCATCTAGACCTTCTCTAAGAAGCATTAGATGAGAGGGCAGGTAAATTGTTGGCTGCTCCAAGCACTGTAGCTACACCAGTTTTCATGTATACTAGGAAGATACATTGCATTAAAATTGTGATATGCAACTTAAAATTATTGACAGTTTTGCCCTTAGTGTGACAACAGTTGTGTTTTAAAACAGATGTAAACACCAGGTGCATTTTAATGATGAGGAGAGGGACAACAAAAGGCTATTGTACACATGCCTTCTGGATCCCTGAATGTTAACTCTGGCTAGCCAACATACTTCTAAATATGACAATATTTGTGTTCAGCAAGGCCAAAGTCATAGATTACATCGGGGTAGGCAATAATTTTTGAAGGGGGGCCAACCTTACAAATTTCTGAAGTGGTTGCAGGCTGCCCAGGAAGGAGTGGGGCCTTGGACGGAAGGGGCAGGGCCAGGAGGCTTCCCATGTTCCCCTGCCAACACACCCTGATTGGCTACGGGGTGGGAGAGCAAGTGATGTCTTTATCCCCTGCCCCCAGCACCTAGAGAGAACCACCAGCTGTTTTGAACAGCTGGCGGTTCCCTCTAGGCGGTGCACTCCTGGCAGGGGGAAGAGACTTTGCATGCTCCCATCTCCCCGGATTTCAATTGGCCTGGGGATAGGGGAGCAGCAGAGCGGCCGCAGACTGGATCAACCAGCTTGGTTGGTTGGACATGGCCCATCAAGACTGTCTTGTTCATCCTTGGTTTACATATTAACACATTTTAATGCTGGACAGACGAGGTTGGCATCGTAATATCTTTCCCTAAAGAAAAGCTTTGTAAAACTCAAAAGCATGTCCCTTCCACCAATGGAACGTGGTCCAGTGTGAGAGATTACTTCACTAACTTTGTTTCCCTCATAACCTGGGACTAATATGACTATAACACTATAAACATTCTAACACTTTGTATTTTGCAAGTATAGACAGAGATCTTCCATCATTGCCACCATTAGTGAAACAGCAATAGCAGGGCATTTTACGTCAGAAACTAGTCAAGATGTAGCCAAATACTGAAGCCTTCAAGTACCCCATTGAGCTGAAAGGAAGCAGTTCACACAAAATTAAATCAGAACTTGAGGCAGAAACCTGGGCTGCTGGTCTGCCAGTCCTTGATAGGCAGAAGGAAAGGGGATGTTAAAACTAAACCCAACTACATTAATAATGAAGAACAATGCTCAATGCGTACAGCAAACTTGGACCTAAACTTCATAGGAAATAAAACATTGTAGTACTTTTCTTGAGAAAAAGTTCTTCTTACTTAACATGGTCTTGAAACTTCCAAACAATAAGAAAAATCTGTGTTGTAGGTGGTTGATAATCTAAAACAGCCGAATTTACAAAGGAAACTTGTTTGATTTCCCCACATGTCTAGACCAAATTCCCCAGTACTTCAATCAGCAGAGCATAGTCTCCAGTGAAGTAATTATAGGGCTTTTCAAAAGATACTCAATGTTTACATTTGTACCTTGGTTTAAATCAATGACCATCAAGTCAGTTAGCAATGTCATTAAGTAAATGCCCCACTCCAGGAATTGTATGTTTACTGTTGACAAGATTAGTATTCCTGAAGACAACCTGTAGTCAACATATGATTAATTCAACCAGCCGAGGAGTGCTCTTCCAACTCTGTGAGTGGCAGTGGCTAGGTTGGTATAGCTTGTGTCAGTCAGGGGTGTAGATTATTCACACCCCATGAGCAACAGAAATTATATCTATGTAATTTGTAGTGTAGACACAGCCGAAGCATATTAGCCTTCAAAATTGCACTATTCATACAATTCTAAGAATAAACCTAATTTGCATGACAAAGATGATTGCATATTTCAGCCTGTGGCAGTTGATCACGACATGCAAAAAGATCACAAACTAGATGCAATGTAAAAGCTACGCAACTAATTTGACAAGTGCCAGAAATGTCAAAATGAATGCTGACACGCTTAACTTTATTTCTGAATTTCCAGCACTTTCTGTCACAGGTTATTACTAGGGATGAGAAAGTGTAACTGTATATATGGTTAACCAATGACTGTGGGCATGTTTACACACAGCCCTGCCCTCCTGTTGCTGCCTTTGTATTAGGGATGTTAACTAGCAATTAATTTACTAGTCGAGTAGTGGATGGAATTTCCATCCACTACTCGACTAGTTGATAAGCACTACCATGTTCCACTGGGGCTCTTGTACATTTCAAAGTTGATACGTCGCGTGGAGCCCAGGGCCAGCGGGAAGTCCCACTGACTTTGGGCTCCATGCGGGTGCTCCCCAGTGGGGGCTCTTGTGCATTTCAAAGCGGAAGTGCCTGCATGGAGCCTGGGGTCAGCGGGGGACTCAGAGTCCTGCCCTGGCCCCAGGCTCCATGCAGGTGCTTCCTTTTTGTAATGCACAAGAGACCCCACTGGGGACTCTTGTACATTTCAAAGCTGGCATGCCACACAGAGCCCGGGGGTCAGTGCGGTGCTGCCACTTTGAAATGCCACTGGAACCCGGGGTCAGCTGGAGAGTCCCCAGCTGATCCCAGACTCCACCCGGCATTTCAAATTGACCACGGGCTCGTGCGGCGCTGCTGCTTTGAAATGCCGGGTAGAGCCTAGGATCAGATCCTGGGCTCTGCGAGGCATTTCAAAGCAGCAGCGCTGCTTGGAGCCTGGGATCAGCTGGGGACTCCCCAGCAGACCCTGGGCTCCATGCGGTGCTGCCACTTTTAAGTACCCTTCTCTTGTGTCCCCGTCCTCCCCCCACCCTTGCTGCCTCTGTCCGATTTGCTTATTGGATAGTTGACTAGTCCTTTACATCCCTACTTTGTATCAGAGGCAGCAGCATTGGGGGGGGGGGGAGGGGCTATGCAGGAGCTGGTGCTTGTAGGGAACCAGCTTAAAAGCCATCTCCTTGCATGCACCCGCTCCCAGGTAGCCACAGGCCTTTCTCCACCCCTCCCCTGTGCGTAACCGCTGAAATTTCCAGCAGTTACACATTTACTTGAATAAATCTGTTTTAACATGCCTAGTTATTACAAAGATGACATGTTGCGGGGGGGGTTGTGTTATTGTCTCAAATATTTGGTCTGGAACTTCCAATTGTGTTTCTTTCAACAGCTTTTGGTGAAATAAAATACATAAACTTTTTTGTGAAGTTAATATTTTCTGTGTTTTATCGTTAGTTGCATCAGGAAACAGGAACATATGCATGTGCTTTAATTGATGGCAAACTTCAGAATATTTGCTAAAGGTTTAATGGACTTTATGCAGTTTGCCAAAAGTGTTTGTCTCATGCTACATAAAAATTGAACCCATGTTGCAAAGTTTGTTAAAAGGCTCCCAGGGTTCATGAGAAATTATAAATCCCTTGAGGATGCTTCCTGAGGACCCTTGTTTGATTTCTTTCCCATCCAGCTCTCAGCTGAAGTGTACGGATTTTCCATTTCTGTAACTAGCCAAAGATCTTGTGGACTTTAATTTGTGAACGTCTGCTGACTAATTTCTAAACCGAACTGGTCCGGGGGGGGGGGGGGGGGGAGGGGAATGATGGTTTTGAACGACCAATAGTCAGTTCCCATGTACAAAGGAAAAAGATATGGGGTGCGGGAGAGAGCAACCTCCTATACACCTTAAACTGCCATTGGCTGTAAACTTAAAAAAAAAAGTCTTGAAAGCTTTAGGGTTTTTTTTTTGTTTCAAAGAAGCAAGTTAAAAGTCCAGGAAATTCAAAATTCAACTTCCTTTCACGTTTCAGATATTTCCTGAAACAGCTCTCCCCAAATATCCTCTGTCTATCCAGATATTTAACTCTCCATATTTTTTTGCATGCACACTTTCTGAATTAATAAGATAGAGATATTTCCATACTTTAAATCTCCTAGGTCGATAGTACAAACCATGTGCTACTGCCATTTCATGTGTGTCCCTGTGTCCTAGAAAGCAAACTACCCAAAACCTCTGCTGCACTCAACTGCAAGAAGGCAGTATCCCTGTTTTGGCACTGATAACTTGGAAGTTATGCACTGTAGGGGATTGAATTGAAAACACATCAGTACATAAGTTAAAGCTGTTTGAGGGGCAACTGACGGTTTTGACAGTTCGGTCTTCACACCTACTGTGCATCTCTGTAGGTCAGGACAGCTGTTTCCAGGTGTCTTTTTGTGGTGGGTTGACTGTGGAGGTCTAGTCTTTCCACTGGCCAAACAATCTGCTACATAATGAAACACCTGCCTGCTGCTGACAGGGTTGATGGGTGCCTGTTCAAATGTTTACCTTGAGGGTGAATATTTATTATTATACTTATATTTTCATTTGCACTTACACCTGAGAAGAATGAGTGGCAGACTCTCCTCATCCTGATTTATACTAAACGTAGTGTTTGAATTCTGTGTAGGCCCCCACTATCCTCAAAACGCTTCCTTGAGGTGAGCGGGAACTTTTTGTGACAGGGTGCAGTCACAGGAGTCCCCTTGGTATTATTCCACTGGTGTCCTGCTGGGCCAGATCTTCTGGTCTTCCCCAGGCAAAGAACAGAATTGGGGTAACCACCCCCTGCAAAGCAGTGCAGATACTGAATCACTTCAGCTCTGGGACAGTGCAGTTTTAGGGCACAGCACCCAGGAAACCAACCCTCTTCCCAAATAAATTAAGGAAATCTCGAGAATGTTTGCTCTCTTTATCAATGAAAGAAAGAGGTGCAAACTGGTCATTTCTCCAAGGTAACACTTGTCCTGATTAAAAAAAAAATAAGTATTCTTATTAAGTGCAAACAGTAAGATTTAAGTGGTTTCAAGTAAAAACAGACAGATCAAAGTAAGTTACTAAATTATAATGAAAAGAGAATGCATAACTAGTTCTAACTAAGGCTGTTAAGGACTAGTCAACTAGTTGATTTCTCTCCCCTCCCCCCCGCCTCTATCAGATAGAGGCAGCAAAGGGGAGGGGTAGAAGGGGTACTTCAGAGCTGCAGCGCTGCACAGCTGAGCTGGGGATCATCTGTGCAGCGCTGCCACTTTGAAACCCCAAGGCGGCGTTTCAAAGGGGCAGCACCAATGACTCTGGGTTCTGGGGAAATGCCACATGGAGCAGTGCAGTGTAGAGCCTGGGGCCAGCAGGGGGACTCTGAGTCCCCCACTGACCCCAGGCTCCATGAGGGCGCTGTGGCTTTGAAATGCCCAAGAACCCCCACTGAGGACTCTTGTACATTTCAAAGCAGGCACGCTTGCATGCATCCCAGAGTCAGCAGGACTTCCCGCCGGTCCTGGGCTGCATGCAGAGTTCTGCATTCCTCCTCTGAAATGTACAAGAGCCCCAGCGGGGGCTCCTGTGCATTTCAAAGGAGGAATGCAGAAGTGCCTATCAACTAGTCAATGAAACTTCTGTTGACTACTCGACTAGTCAGTTAACCTCAATTTAACATCCATAGTTCTAACTCACTAAAAATGTATTGCAAGCAGATTCTTACCCTAACGTGGTGTTCTTATTTCAGGCATCATCTTTGACTTGAAGACTATCTTTTACTCTGACCTGGGTCTCCTGACTTCTTTGTATCTTTTTGGTGTGTGCCAGGCCAGCCAAAGACAAAGGAATGATAGTCTCCCATTGCTTAAATAGACCTTTTCCCTGGCTGGGAACTCTTTGTTCTACATCCCCCTTTCCTTGGAGAATATACCAGGGTCAAAATGGAATCCCAGTACCAGATGGTATGATCACTTGTCTTACTAGTCAGATCACCTTTGGACTTACAGGACAAACAAGGCAGTTTACAAGTTAAGTTGTGCTCTCAACAATCTGGTGATTCAGTAATGGCTCTCATTAGCACATTTAAAACAACAAGCAGACTCATACTTCATATTTTAAATGTTGCATACAAGAATGTTACATGCACCAAAATAAGAGATACAGATCCAGCCAATTATAACATTAAAATTGATAGGTTACATGAGGTATTTTGTTCTAAGCATCTCTGAGTTATGCATATTCATAATCCAATTTTCATAAAGCATGGGGGAGAACCGTCACTGTTTTCCCCCCACTTTACTAATGATGATGTGAAGCATAAGCTGTGTGACTTTGTTCAAGGTCATCCAGTCCATGGAAGAGTTGCCAGCCCCTCTGCGCGGCCCCCCCCCCCCCCCCCAAAACGCTGCTGCCTCTATCAGAAGCAGCAGCAGGAGGGGAGAGGGCAGGGGAGGCTGCCTTGGAGCAGTCTCTGTCTGCGGGGGGGGGGGGGGGTGTCCACGCTTTCCACAGACACAAGCTGCTCCACATTCCACGGAGCAGCCTCTGTCCACGGTGAGTCTGGGCCTGTTGCGGACAGAGGCTGCTTCACAGAAGCAGCTCCTGTCTGTGGGGAATAGGGATGTAAGTGACTAGTTGAACATCTGATAAGCATAAGCTTTTCAGTCAAGTAGTGACTTGACTAGTCACTTTCCACCCCCTTGCTGCCTCTATCCAGTAAGCAAATTGTGTAGCTTATTTTGAGTTTGTTTCAAAATAAAGTGCTATTTCGAGACATCCCTTAACTTTCGTGCAATGAGGGTTACTGGGATGCTAAAATAGCACGCCCGTTATTTCGAAAAATATTTTGCAATAATGGGTGGCTTGTTAAGACACGAGGTAGGGGTATCCTGAAATAACTTTGATATGTAGCCATATTCTAGGAGTGTAGACCAGCCTCAGTCTAAAAGAATTACAATACTCAATGGCTGTCAGACTTCGCTTTTTGCATCTGTTACTCGGATATTCTGTATTGTTTCGCATCAAGAATCTGGAGACACCGGAGGGGCAGGCAGAGCTGAAGGATTTCTCTTCATATGCAGGCGTTTTTGTCTCTGACTCAAGGGGCTTAGAAACCCCTTGATTTGTACAGTGGCTGTGTGATTCTTAATAGCTTAATGATTCCATGTCAGACTGGAGGCAACGTGGTCAGCTGCAACATGCTGTACAAGGAAATGGAATCAACCACTCTGTGAATCAGCACCTTTGCAGTGACTAGGAGAGGAGGGTTGAGAACCAGAACAACCAACTAAAAACCAATAGAAAAGTAATTCTAATAGAATTATATAATGAGGTTTAATTACCTTGTTTTGGCTGCCTTTTACAATTGTCTGTTATGGGTCTTCCAGCGCTTCTTGCAAACTAAACTGAATTGGTATTGATTGATGCATTCATGGGTCTCCGGTGTTGTTCATTGTGATTAGATCCCTACCAAATTCACAGCCACAAAAACATGTCACGGACCATGACCTCTTACCTTCCTCCAGGAAATCTGGCTATGGTAAGGGAGAGGTAGGGTGGTGACGCTCCGTCCAGGGCTTCTACTGTGGGCTGGGCTCCAGCTGCTAGTCCTGGCCCAAGCTAGGGAGGGATAGGACTACTTCTGCCCCTGCAGGGGCTGCTCAAGGAGCCAGATCAGACCCACCTCCAAGAAATCTCACTCAGCAGCAGGAAGCTTTGCAGCTGTTGGGCTAGGACATCCTCCAACCTAGGCAGGAGAATCCTGGAAGAATGTGGACATATGGTAGCCCCACTCTGTGACCCTCATTTCTAGGCTGCTGAAGTGGCGTTGGCTTTCAAGCTTGGTGGCTGGCCAGCAGCTACTGTTTTCCAGATGCCCAGCTCTGAGGGCAATGTTCCTTTTCAGAAATAGCGCAGAAGTGAGCGTAGTAATCTCCACTCCTGACAATAACTTTGCAACCCTCACAGCACCTTTTTTAATCCGTTCCCCACCCCGTTACACCACCATTAAATTGATTAATTTTAAAATCCTATGACTGAAATTGACCAGAGTAGACCATGAATTTGTTAGGGCCATAATGACTTCCTTTAGTGGCAGTTCTTTCTATCCCTCAGAAAGTTTGAGTGTTAATCTTGGAGTGGGTGGAGACAACTTTTTTGTAAGCTAATTTTTAAATATCTGAAGGTATTATTCTGCCACCTTTGGCAAGAGGCATATCTGGGGGGTTTTGCTTTTTTTTTTTTTTTTTTTTTTTTTAGGCTGACAAGTCATATCTTAAAAGAAAGCTATGCTCCTCTTGGTCAGTGCACCATTCTGAATGTTGGCATGTTGTGAACCCTTCTTATCAATGTGAATTGTACTAGGACAGAAGTTTATTAAAAACAGCCTTCTCGGAGTTTTCAGCTGAAATGGCAAGTGTGGCCCTGCAGGTTGTGGGGATTTGGTGCTGGAAACAGACTAGCTACCAGGGAAACTTGTTTTGAATGAGTAACTTATTCAGATTGGTAAAGCACTATGGAAACTGGTAATTAGGTTCAAATCTGCCTTTTAAAATCACTCTTTGTGCTAGATCCACTGTAAAGTGTTTGTCTTTCTGTAAATGTTTGTGTTTTTGTACCCTCTGTGAAATAAGGGCATAGTATCAGTTATCTAAGTGGAATGAAGGAAATGCAAACTTATTTTAGATGTGGTGGGAATAATTGGTGCACACCAGGAGGATATGACTTCATTTTGGGGTATGCAGGTAAACAAGGCTTTACTGCATTGGGAAGCTTAGCAGCAGCATATGGGCTCACTGTGTGGGTAATTTATCCCAAAAGGCAAATTCCATGTTGCTTCGTCAATTTAATGCTTGCGATGGCATCAAAAGCCCAAGGCAGGCTGGGCACTTACTCAGAGTGGAAGCCCACAACACAATCTCGAATGTGGAGGAAAAAGATAAAATTACTTCAGTTAAGAATTATACATTACTGTTAGCAGAGAAATGTAACCTTTCTCCAAAACCTGATCCCAACAATTCCTTGTAACATCTGACTTTTTCTTAGTCCTCCCACTCAGTTGCTGGTGTGGCTGTTGTCCTGCTAGACAGGTTTTATGCAATATTCAAATCTTTCTTTACAAAGTAAAAGAGTGGGACACATTGTTACTTTTTTAATAACTCCATTAAAAATTTCACTTTCTGCAGGCACCCTTGTACATAGTATAGCCTGGAATATTTCATATAAAAAGCTCTTTAAAAAATTAAGGATTTTCTAATGTTTTCTGGCTTCCTGCTGACACTAAAGGACCTGCTCAGCAGAGGAGAGCACTTGGGCACAGGCGTAGCGTCACCCACCCTGTTTGTGCCTGTTCTGGCTTTGACAGCAGCATTGCAGTGTAGGGCTTCTTAGGGTATGTCTACATAGGGCTAAAAGCTCCAGGCCGTGAACGCTCTGGAAGTGAGGCTAAACGTTTCTGGGTAGATATTCTAGCTTGAGCTGGAGCCCATCCTCTGGGACCCTCCATGCTTGTAGGCTCCTAGAGCTTGGGCTCTGGCCTGAGCCTAAACGCTTTTAGGCTCAAGGTCCACAAGTCCAAGTCAGCTGACCGGACATCCCCATAGCTTCTAGATTTCTGGAAAGGATCTGTAGAGGAACCCTAAGAGGTCAACCCCTTATACATCCGCTCCTGATTTGAATCATCATAATAGTGTTACTTGAATAGTAGTAAGTAATGATGTTTTGAGACCGAAACGTTTGGGGGGCTTAAATTGATCGTTTCCCTTGCTGAAGTGCTCTTTGAATTGGTTCAGCCCCCAAGGCTGTTCAGCAGCTAATGTTAAAGGTGGCCTCCTTTGAGTATGTTTGCACTGCATCTGGAAGCAAGCCTCCCACCCCAGCTAGCTCCAGCCCCACTCGTGTACATGTGTCTAACGCACTTGGGCCTTCGAGCCGCGGGGGTTGGAGCTGCAAGCTTAGCAGTTTCCTCGCTGCTATTTCTATTGAACTAGCTCAGGCATGGCCAACCCGCAGATCTCTTTCCCCCCTTTCTCTCCCCCCCCCCCAATCAGTGTGGCTCTCAAAGCCACCCCCGCACCCTCTGAACACGGCCCATAGCTCCCCTGTGCTCACCGGGGCAGGGGAGCTGTCTGGATCAAAATGGCAGATCTAATATGGCGGCCGTGGCTGCTGATGGGAGCCTGCCGAGGCCAAAAAGTCGTCTTAAAGAGCCAGTCTTTTTGCTCTACAACTTTTTACCCCGGCTATTCGCACTGGATCCAGCTGGATCTTGGCTCTTCATCTGGAATGGGTTGGCCACCCCTGAACTAGCTCAAGCTCAGCTCCTTTGAGTCTGCCTGGGCTAGGAGGCTTGCTGGAAACTGCACTATAGACATCCTGTGTCATAAAGAACATTTGCCAACAGACACAGTGATCTGCTGCTTTGGGATCCCAATGTGCAGGATGGGTTCGAGTTGCTTGAATGTGCAACATGCTAAAAATACTCTTGTGTTTTAGGAAGAGACCATCCTGTCTTTTTGTGCTCTACTTTGAATGCTGAGAGTAAAAAGTATGTAAATACAGCCTGGAATCCCCAGCAGAAACTAAGGTACAACGATTATAACAAGAAGGAAACTGGCAGACTGTTGCTCCACAAGCTGGCAGGGAAGTCTCCACTAATCAAATGAGGCAGAAGTAAAGCATAAATTATACCAGTGCTCACTGGCAACAATGACGCTTCTTGGCAAATGTCCTGTTTTGAGGATGTTGATTACAGTACCTATAGCTTATTCTGCATGCATTGTCTGGTCCCCTAACTCTTGTGTTCAGTTCAGACAAGTCAGGCATTCACTTCTGATTAAGGGGGAGGGAAGAGCAGGAGAAGTCAGTAGAATGTAGGATTGCCAACTCTCCAGAATTGTCTTGAAGTCTCTGGGAATTTAAAGATTAATCTTCAATTAAAGATTGTCAGTTGATTAAACCTCCAGGAATATATCCAAAGTTGCCAACCTTGTGTTAATGCAAGATCATGCAGGTGTCAAATAGGGATGTGAACGGTTAACCATCAGGGGCTGCTCCAGCACCACGGGGTCCACATGCATGGGGGTGGTCCAGCCTGGATAGAGCATCCCCCTCCCATAGTGGGTCCGGTCTAACACATCATGGATGGGGCCCCTGCCTGCCCCCGTTTAACTGGTTAACTAATTGGCACTAGGTTTGTGTAAACTTATGGAGCATGTGTGTAGACAAAGGTACAGGTAGATAGGCCTACCTCACAAGGCATTGAAAGGCTGCCAGTACCTTGCCTACACCTTATTTGGTGTTCCCGCTGCTACTACAACTTGTGGAGATCTACCAGTGTTCACATTGAAAATTCATCATGAAGTAACTGATGTAAACAGTAGGGATGTTGACTATTGGGTATTTGTATAAATGTGTAACTGCTAAAATTTGCAGCGGTTACACATTTATGTGCTGGGGGGGAGCAGGCAGGAGCCGATGCTCGCAGGGAGCTGGCTTAAGAGGCAGGAGACAAGAGGCTCCATGGGAGCCAATATGTTTGGGGAGCCGGCTTGAAAGCCTCTTCCTGCATGTACCGGCTCTTGCCTCTCTTCTCCCCCCCCCCCCTTAAAGGGGGGGGAAACAAGGCAGATCAATGATCTCCTCGATCATTGTGTGTCTGCCCAGTCCCACGCTGCTGCCTTTGGGAGGCAAGGGGAAAGGAGACGGCTCTGTTGGAGCCAGCTTAAAAGCCAGTTCCCTGCGCGTATTGACTCCCACTTCCTCCCCCTCCCCCCACTGCCTCTGATACTCACCCCCTTGCTGCCTCTGTATGTGTAGATGATAGAATGAATCGATAAGCCTAGGCTTATTGGTTAATCATGTAAACACATTGACATCCTTAGTAGCTGGGGCTGAAAAGAGTTGAGCTGAATAGCAAAAATTCTTCTTTTTTCCCCCCTCCACATTCATTTCACAGGTGAACCCTTAGCATGCAACTGAATTTCTTTTCATCTTAAACATTGACTCCTAATATAAAACTTTTATTGCATCACTTACAACTCTTACATCTCAGTGAGTTTTATTTCACTTTCTTCTCTTGGAAACTTTGGAAAGGTGCTGTTTTTAATAGTGTGCGGTTTAAAAAAAAAAAAAAAAAAGCCCTGCAGAAATAACAAAGCCTCATAGAATAGACCAAGCATTAGGAAGAGTTGTCTCCAGAATTAACTAGTGTATTAAGGCATAATGTAAAAACACTTTTTTAAAGCAATTAAGAACAATCAGTTAAATAATGTTATTGCAGTATGTTAGTCTCACCCTTCTGGTCACCACAGATCAACATGGAAAATTGAGAAGAAAGTTTTTCCTGTTTTTCACTCACGTGGTTTGTGAGAAGAACAAATGGCTTCAGGTTTCAGGCTTGTAGTTCCTTAAAGCTCACAGATTAAAACAGGAGACTGTTTTCTTGTGGGTTTTTTAACGTCAGACTCTTTACTAAATGTGTGTGTTTTTTTTCCTCTGAACAGGTTGCAAAATAAAAGCGTTAAGGGCCAAGACAAATACTTATATTAAGACCCCTGTTCGTGGAGAAGAACCCATTTTTGTCGTCACTGGACGGAAAGAGGATGTAGCCATGGCCAAAAGGGAAATTCTCTCAGCTGCTGAACACTTCTCTATGATCAGAGCATCACGCAACAAAAATGGTCCTGCTCTGGGTGGGTTGTCATGTACTCCCAACCTGCCAGGTCAGACTACAGTCCAAGTCAGGGTGCCTTACCGTGTAGTTGGGCTAGTGGTTGGACCCAAAGGAGCTACGATCAAAAGAATTCAGCAGCAGACCCACACATATATAGTTACTCCCAGCAGAGACAAGGAGCCAGTCTTTGAGGTTACCGGGATGCCTGAAAATGTAGACCGTGCACGTGAAGAAATAGAAATGCATATTGCCATGCGCACTGGAAACTACATTGAGCTGAATGAAGAAAATGATTTCCATTACAATGGTACAGATGTGAGCTTTGAAGGAGGCACTTTCGGATCTGCGTGGCTTACTTCCAATCCTGTCCCTCCTAGCCGCACCAGAATGATTTCTAATTATAGAAATGACAGCTCCAGCTCCTTAGGAAGTGGCTCCACTGATTCTTATTTTGGAAGCAATAGATTGGCTGACTTCAGCCCTACAAGTCCATTCAGCACAGGAAACTTTTGGTTTGGAGAAACGTTGCCTTCTATAGGCACAGAAGATCTTGCAGTTGACTCTCCTGCGTATGACTCCTTACCAACACCTTCCCAAACCATCTGGACCCCTTTTGAACCAGTGACCCCACTCTCTGGCTTTGGTAGTGATCCTACTGGTAACATGAAGACTCAGCGTCGAGGGAGTCAGCCATCCACTCCTCGCCTGTCACCTACATTTCCTGAAAATCTGGAACATCCACTTGCTAGGAGAGTGAGAAGTGACCCACCCAGTACATGCAACCAGGCTGGCCTTCCAATATACATCCCTGCATTTTCTAATGGTACCAACAGTTACTCCTCTTCCAATGGCGGTTCCACATCCAGTTCACCACCCGAATCTAGACGAAAGCATGACTGTGTGATATGCTTTGAGAATGAAGTTATTGCTGCCCTAGTTCCTTGTGGCCACAATCTCTTCTGTATGGAATGTGCCAACAAGATCTGTGAAAAAGAAACGCCATCGTGTCCAGTTTGCCAGACAGCTGTTACTCAGGCAATCCAAATTCACTCTTAAATATATATAGATATTATATATGGACTTTTTAACTCTTAAAGGCATGGGTGTAATGATAACCCCCCACCCCCCAGTAAACTTCCTAATTAATTCTGACTGTTACTGGGCTTTCTTGGGATTAGGCTAAAGTTGTTAGTAAACTTATGCTTTCTAAAAGGCTGCTACAGTAACACTAAACTTAGATGGTCTCTGTCCGGTTTGGTTTAAACAGATGGCACATTTAGCAGAGATACATCAGGCTACGGAGCAGTAGAGGGAAAACTTCTAGATCAATTTCACAACCAAGAAAACAAATTAATTTTACAGGTTTTCCTAGTGATCTGTATTAAAGTGTTGGTAACTTCTGTGTTCTGGAGGCAATGAACCTCATAGCCTCAACAGAGAATTAGTCTTCTCTACAGGGTTCGTGGTATTACTGATGTATCAAAAAACACTTCCAATGCTGCCTTCTTTACACTGCCAGTTTTGAAATAGGTTTTGGGCTTTGTTTTATTTTACAACAATTTACGCCTAATTCTCCAGCATTGCAAATAACTTTTTAATGCATAGTTCGATTTTTTTTTTTTTTTTTTTTTTTTGTGGGAATGGGTAAGGTTGTTGGCAGTTTTAAATAGATCACTGTTTATCCGGGGGGGGGGGGGGGGTGTTGGGACTGCCAAATTGACCTTCATCCACCCCGTTTGAACAACGGTATGTTCAGAGGATCAGGAATGATTTGGTCTCCTTCATTGTGAATTCCTACCCACTGCTTTTCTTAATGTAATGCGGAATAGCCTGGCTGAGGCTCGATCCCATTTCAATAAGGGCTTTGGGGTGCACATACTTTGGCAAATAGTGAGGATGCTAACATTCCATTCACTAGTCTGATCAAGGTGTTCTTAAATGACATTTTAGAGATTATATAATTCAAAATGTGAAGCATTTTTATGTTCAATCCATACTTGTCTTGCACATTATATAAATATCTATATTTTATTTTAGTAATGTAAAGGAGAAAGGGGGAGGAGTGTATGTGCTCTTGTCTAATTCCTGAAAGCAGCTGTGACCATGGCCCTTCAATCATTTTACATCATTTCAAAATTGTTTCCAATCACAACGAAAACTGTCTTTCAAATGTGCTGCTTACATTTCAACCTGTGGATGCCTCTAGCGTCTTCATCCTCAGTATGTTCCAAAATCTGTGCTGGCATATGAAAAAAGAACCCCCACTCTTCCCTCCCCCTCCCCCCCCCTACACACACACAAACACAAAGTGGAGTTCTAGTGGAATTTTCTATTTTTTTAAAGCATTATTTTCCCAAGACACACAAACTTTTTTCCTCAGTATAGCAAAACAAATTCTATGTATTGAACTAGTAAATATACAGAAATTTTATTTTTATTTCCACTTGAAGAGTTACATTTCGTATAAAAGTTTACAAATAATGGTTTTTATTTTATGATTTTTTCAGTATAAGAGTTGCCTTGATGGCATATTATTATGTAATGCATAACTTTAATGCTAATTGCTTGTAGAATAGTTAAATGTCAGTATTGAAACCGAATCTTTAGATGCAGTCTTGTAGATATGAACAAATGTTCACCAAGCATGTATTTTGTATTTTATTGCATTGTACACTGCAACTAATAAGCCAAGGAATCGACAGATATTAGGTGCGTGTACCCTTTCTATAAACCACAAACTAACAATGATAAACTATCAATATAGTTTAGTATTTGCTAATTTTACTACACTCTTTTTGTTATGTATATGTAGGGAGGTCATAGGGATTATAAATTCAATTTGAGTAAAGTTTAAAAACCATATATTTTATGATAAAGGGCCTTTAACTTATGATGGCCAAAGCACTGATATTATATATTTGCTGTAAAGAGAATTATAAGAGTTTTATTTTTCTGATATTAAAAGTTACTTAATAAAGACTTGTTTCCATTAACTTGAATGTTTTCTGATTTTGCTGTCTTCGTGATTCTCATTTCAAGCAGCTTTTGAGAGACTATATTTCCTTTTCCTCCCTTAAAAATTGGGGAGATTTTACATAAGTGCTTTAAGTGAATGTTTTTTCAAATGTCTTCACTCTGTAAATTTAGATGACTTCACATGAAGAGAATCTTTTTGCTTCTCATTCTTTACTAATTTTACACATAGTATTTAAAAAGTAGCAATGACTGACCAAACTTACGAAAACTTAGTTCTAAGACTAATAACATTTGAAAGCAAATAGCCAAAATTTCTGTTCCAAGCACATTTTTTTTACGTTTATTTTTCTTTAGATCAAACACATAAGAGTAATTCTCTTCTGCTGCATATGTGTGTTAAGCAGTGTTTTACTTTCATTATTTCTACAGTGAGTTCCATGCTGATTTCAAGTTGCAGGTAGAAATTTTATCAGGTGCATTGCATTTGCTGTTAAACTGAATATGTATGTGTTGAATAGAGCCCTTGCAAAGCCGTGAGTATCCACATCCATGGATGTGAATGCAGATATCTGTAGCTCATTTTTGCAGCTACAGATGCAGATATAAAATTTAGTATCCACACAGGGCTTTAGCATTGAGGTCTAAAGCATGGTATCTGTTCTATTTACTAAGTCAGATTCTGTTGCTCACCCTCATTTTGAGCATAACTTGCTCTGCAAGCCACCTGGTTCTGATCTGTTTTAGGAGTTCATAGCTCCCATTACCATAGTATTTGAGCATTTATCAAACATTAATGCATTTATCTTCATAATACCCCTAACAGGTAGGGAAGTGGTGTTGTCCTCATTTGACACATGGGGAGCTAAGATACAGAGCAATTAGGCTACTTACTCTGGGTGTCACAGGAGTCTTGAGGCAGAGTTAGGATATTGGATCCAGGCCTTCTAAATCCTAGGCTACTGCTCTAACCATTGGGATACTCTTCCTCTGATTTTAGTGATCTATCATTCAGCATAAGAGTACACAATTTAGCCCTATATATTGCCTTCAGAAACTGTCCAGAACGAGAAGGCATGAGGTGAATGTGTGTTTAAAAATATGCATGATCTAAGACCATGCCAAAAAGTGATTGCTACCACTTGGCTAGATTTTGATGCCTCTGCTCAGTATGCCCCCTTAGGATTAAAAAGGAAGAGTGAAGACAAACATCCCTGTGAAGAAAGGGAGTTCTCTTTTGTGTTCTCCATTTTGAAGGGATCTGAATCTGCTGTTTCTGTACCATGTTGTACTTCAATTCAAGCTCTTATGAAATGATAGCATAGCTCTTATAGTAATCAATTTCCAGTAGGCATTGTTGAAGTGATTGCTCTGCCAGCAGCAGTAACAAGTACATTGAATAAAAATCATGCCATTTATCTTTAAATCATGCCTTTAAACATGCTGGGCCCTGATTATTTTAGAGGCAGCCTGCTACTCTACTCATTGCCTGACCTGACATCCGTATTGCTTGGCATCTCTAGAGATGCCCAAGCCTCTGGTGCAGCAGGCCCACTGCAGTAGAACACTAAGATGTTGTTGAAGCTGTGCACCTTGAGATGGGAATGAAAGCTTCCTCTTTTCTCATTTTGCCTTGTTTCTTGGTAGATCCTTAGAGAGGGCAAATAAAGCTTGAATTTAATTTTCTTATAATTACTATATTATATTCCATTTTCCAACATCAGAAACCCTTCTATCCAGTGAATAAAGTTCAGAACTTTAGTTTCTATTTAGATAGGGGTTAAAGAATTTCCCCAAATTTTAATTAATTGCTAAGTCAGTGTTTGGCAGTTTTTAAAAATTCCATCATTTTTGTTTAAGTAATAAAATGGTTATTAAAATGAACACTCCTTAATCTACTTGTTTCATTTTGGCTTGAGCAATAAAGTCATATCCATTTGACTTTCAGATTTTGGTGTTAAAATAGTAAAATTGCAAACACTAAGGAGGTGTTAAATGTGTCCTAAGTTTTGTAGAAGTTTGTTTTAATGTCATATAAATTTTTGAAGCCAAATTTGAGATGGTCATGTCAGTTAGGTGCCACAAATATGCCCAGCTGCAATATGTGACCGTGTGTTGTAACGAGTTGTTAAAGCGTTTTTTGTAAACGTGTAACTGCTGAAATTTTCAGCAGTTACACAGTTACATGTGGAGGGAGGTGGCACCACAGAAGCCAGTGCGTGCAGGGAGTTGCCTGCTCCTCCCCCCACCTCCCCTGTATCAGAGGTAGCAGTGCAGGGGGAAGGGGAGGGGGGGCAGGCAGCTCCTCAGGAGCTGGTGTTCGAGGGGAGCTTACGAAAGGGCTCCCACTGCCTTGCATGTAACTGTGAAGGTTAACCCTTTAAATGAATATGCTATCACATCCCTAGTTGTAACTTGAGTAAACCTGCCAAGTGTATTACATCTATTTCTCTGTTTGGGGGAGGTGGAAGGGGCAAAAATAATAGTGTTTGTCCTAACTTTTGTGAAATACATTCAGTTTTGAACACTGCAGATACCAAAGAGAATCGACCTTTCAAAAATCTGCTGGCCTGGAAATCATTTTGAGGCACAAAAAATGAATCCTCTGTCACAGAACTCAGAGCCGGAAGTTCCTGAATTCATGTGCTGGCATAGATACCAAGAACTAGCTTCATTTACCTCATCTGCATAACTGATTTAATCCTTGCCTCACAGGGGTGTAGAGGGTGAATTCTTTTTTTATAGATGATCTGAAGATGAAGTGTCATCTGTGCTGTCTCAAACCGCTTTTATGAATTGCCAATGTAAGACCTGAACAAGTTTTTGTAGTTACATAAGTGATTTCTAGTCAGAACTTTTATGATTGACACTTTTATTTTCCTTTCTCAAAACAGCAAGGGGAAAGGAGGCAGTGGGGGGAACAGGAGAAACGATTTTGATATTTCTTCATTTAGCTTTTATGAAACCAGAATGTAAACTGCTCCTTGAACATCAAGAATTGTATCTGATGGCTCAGTGGTTATAGCAGAGGTAAGCAAAAGTGACAGTAAAGATTATAATTCACTTACACACAGAGCCAAGACTTGATATGCCAGAACACAATCTACCCCAGCGGTTCCCAACCTTTTCCAGATGGGGACCCATTTTGACAATTCAGGAAGACTTGGTGACCCAAGGTAATTCAAAAACGGAGAGAGGAGGGAGGGCAGAGCCACCTGGGGAGACACCTGGTGACCCTTTCGAAATGTAATGGCGACGCATATTTGGGTCCCGACCCATAGGTTGGGAAACCCTGATCTACCCAGTAGTGGGATGGCCTTAAGTACGATTTCAGTTAGAACATGGTCTGATGGAGGTTTAGCATATATGAGTGTTCGATGAATGGAGCATTCTGGGGACGGGTAGCAGTGGTGCAGTCTCAATACATATGGCTGGCCACACACCTGAGCACCTTGCTTCTCTGTAACTTGGATCAAGATTTATTTTTTAAATAGTCTAGAATTAGGCTTCTAAATAAGTAGGCTGATTTTTTTCCTAAACGTGCTAAGCAGTCAGCAACTCTTATTGAAGCTGCTTCTGTACTGAACTTCTGCAAATCAGGCTGCTTCGCTGGGAGTCCCCTTTTAGGAAGTTGTGCTTGTACCACTCCATTGTGGCTTGTCAATAGGCTGCTGCATTCTCCACCAGTCAGTGTTGCCTAGGATTTAAGACAGTCATTTGCTTGCAATGCTCAGCCCAAGATCTCATAAACACTTGGCTCACTACCGCCAGCTGAGCATAGTGTTCTTGCCAGGCATTGGGGGGGGGGGGGGAGAATGTGGCCATCCTGTCATCCCATAAGCGGTTGAGCCCCAGAACAGCAAGCAACTACTGTCAACAGAGGGGTCTGTTGGGGACAGAGATAAGTTCTTTAATTAGCTTCCACCTTTCTTAGATTCAGCTTCCTCCAGGTGTTGACCTTGACTGGGCCCCAAGAAAGCTCTGGGTGTCATGTAAGTACTGCTGGCTCTGCTGTTGGTAATCTCTTGCCTGATCCCCTTCCTAAGAAGTTTTGTGGCTTATGACGAATGAGTCCAAAGATGAATATGAAAATATGGCTGTTGCCTATGGACAGGGAGACATCATCCACCAGTGTTGTCTAGTACCAGACCATGAGCATTGGGGAAGTTTTGTTTAAACTTCATTTAGCTGGGGAGGTGGGAGGAAAGGAGGTTGTAGGCTGCCAATTACTGTTGTGTTTATGCATTGTGGACATTGGGTGGCAGCCTGAAATTGCTGTGTTGAGAGGTGGTTTCTTTAGAACTAGCTGAGCTCCTGGATGTTTGAATGGTTAGTATATTTCACTTTTCCCAGGTGCTTCCAAATGTTCTCTCTCAACAACCAGGGGGCAGATTTGGGAAGGGGCCTGGGAGGCAAAATAACAGTTCATTACTCTGAGCTAGGGTGCTGGATAGTTTATCTCAGGCACAGTGTCTGCGAGCAAATAAAACGCTGGCTGATCTCTTTTGCCAAAAAAGGAGCAACACCAAAGAGCTTGAAAAGTTTCAGGAGCCACCTCTGAGCTGATCTCCTGCTAGCTTCGTTTTCTAACAGATCTACTTACACAAGGGTGGTAATTCTGTTTTAAAAAATCAGCGAAATGGTAAAATTACCCACTGTTCAAAGCATTCCGCTATAGTGCTCTTGAGTAGCAAGTAGAGTTGGCCTAAACCAGGCATATTTTTCACAAAGAATTTCAAACTTTTCATCCAGCTCCATGCCTCAGTTATATTAAGAATTACAGTAACTTTTTATGAATGAAGAGGTGTGGGGGAGGCGTCATGTGAGGATGAAAAAGTAAGTAGCTTATTCGACTATAAAGTGTCAGGGCAGGATGTAGAAGTGCTACATATGCTTTTTTCTTTTCAAAATGCTACACAAACAGGATAGAGACAGTGTCACAAACACATTTAGCAATCAACCAGTCCACAGCACGCTGCTCAGTTAGGAGAAAGGTAACAGTCTGGCGAAGACCTTGGGGCAAAACCCTCTTCTTAAAGTGTTATGGGATCTGTAATGTCTACGTTAATAGAGAAGCATGGCCCTGTGCAAAAGGCATACATGTAACAGAAGAAAAAAAACTTCCCCTGTATTTGGGGTTGTGTTAACCCTGTGTGGACATTAATCTTTGGTTCCAAAATGTTCTCACAGGTTCAGCCTGATGTCCCCTTTTTAAAAAACACAATAAAAGCTGCTCACGTTTTGAAAAAATGGGCTTTTCCCCCCAGTGCCTGGAAAATGTTTTCAGGTTTGGTTTTGTTTGACTAGTTTTAGTTTAATATACTGTGCTAGGTTGGAAATGCACTTGTCCTGGGATCTGTGACGAGAAGAAAGCACTGAGGCGCCCTTATTTTGAACATTTAGCAGCCCAAAGCACTGTTGTGGTGGGACTGAACATGGGTGAAGTAGAACCACCTGGCTTTTTCTCCCAGAGGGCAGCTTCTGAAGCACTCTAGACAGCATCAGCCATCTAATGATCACACTAGTCAGATAGCTGGAGGGAGGATTTATTGGACTGAGTTGTCATTCAGTGGATGTTGTGTGTTTGTAGAGACTAAATAAATACGCTTAAATATGCTACACTTAATAGATCAGATCTTTAACTGCCGTCAGCTGTCATGGCTCAGTGGAAGGGCAAAGGAGTGCTGAACAATTGACACTAGCTGAGGAGCTGATCAATTGTGTATTTCACACTTTGTATTTTGTGGATTATTAATACACAGTCACCTAAGGAGATTTAGTCAGTCTCTGAGGAGAGCTCCATTTACCAGTGGAAGATGCTGCTGCAGGAGCAGCAGTGAAACACTCCTTTGGATTCAGAAAAGGGGCTAGAGCAGAAATGAATAAAATTAGTGGCGCCGCAGATGTGTAAGTAAGTTTGATGTGGATTGGCCCACCACTTCTGAGGACGAAATGTGTAGAGAATCTTACTGGAGTCATGTGAGCACCAAGCAGGCTGGAGCTGATGCAGGTCACACGGTAGCTGCAGGGTGCATATTAGATGTATATTTCAAGGCATTCAGGAGTGATTGGTGGTTTGTGAGTGAAAAAACTTAGTGAGTTGAGCCTTGGCCTTCAGCCAGAGAGGAATGAAGTTCTGTCCATAACTCAGAGAGTAGCAGGGAAGCAACTGGAGACCAGCATGATCTAGGACTTCTGTACTGCCCTGATCAATAAATTGGGTTAGACTGGAGGCCTACGCGTTCAGTAACCTCAGGGGCAGCGGGTTCAAGTTTCTGGTGACGCGCGCGCTATCTACAAAGAGGCTCCTCAGAGCCTGCTGAGTAGGGGTCGGCATGTGGCTTAATGTAGATTTAATCTTCAAGGTTTTTATTGTAGGGTATTTCTAGTCCTTGTTAATGTTCATCAGAGCAAATTAGAAAGAACTGGTACGTAGTGATCCCTTGTGCTGAAGTGGGAATTTTCTGTGATATTTGTGAGAGTCCTATGTATGGCAGTGAGTTAGGTGATGAAGGATTGTTGCCTACTGGATGCAAAAAGGCTACAAAGCTGCCCTCTGGGCAGGACCAGAGACACAATGGGTTTGTGTCTGGGCAGTATGAATGAACTGGCTGAAGCCCACTCCTTAAGTGGGGTTCTAGATCCCTCAGTGACAGAACACCTGATGACCCCTACAACTAGGAAACTACAGCAAGTAGAACATGTCGACTCTGCAGGAGGGAGATAAGGGACCTAGGGATGTTTAAACAGTTGACTGGTAAGCATGAGGCTGACGGAGATGATTACTGGTTAACCAGCCCTTGCCAGTGAACTTTGGCAGCAGCCAGCTGTGCCAAGCCTGAGCAGCCCTGGCTCAGGGCTGATTAGCAGGCCAGGCGGCCGGACCTCACAGCTGCAGTTATCATGGTTAACTGGTTAAGTGCATTAAGCATTTAACCATTTTAACATCCCTAAAGGGACCGAGAGGTGACAGAAGGCTAGAGTAAGAGCTGCTATGTGTGGAGACACAGGACCTCACTGGGACTGGGAGACAAAGGGACAGAGGGGAGAGAAGAACCCAAGATTGTTTATTTCCTTCAGCATTATGGCTCAAGAAAGCCACTGGCTTCATCACCATGGTCTTTCTTAACTTTGGCTTCTCTGTGCTGAGAACTGCCTGATGTCAGCTGGAACACAGCTAATAAATCCTCCTCTGTTTTGACAAGGCTGCAAGGGGCCATTGCAAATACTTATTGAGGTGCAGTGGTCTGAAGAGCCATTTGGTGTTGGACAAGAATGCTACAGCCCAGAGGCTCAATCACGGAGACAACATGACCATGTGGCCTATTCTTAAGGGCTCCCACTTTTCTTTAGGGGTACGGCACACTGCAGGGGTTTATCCCAGGGATTGTTTAAAAGCAGGGGTGCAGCACAGATCCTGTGGCTCTGCCACTCAGTGTATACTAAGGCTGTCCAACGCTTTCATTATGTTTTTCACCCTTGTTTTTGTGACGCTCCAACACCTCCACAGTTTTCAATGGGCTTTTGAAATCTGGCTGGGAGAAAACCCTCAGGGACAAGAAGGTCAATGAAATGTTATTAAAGTTTAGACAAGTTAAAAATGGTTTTTAAACATTGCCATTCTCCCCTCCTTCCCCCTATTTGTGTTGCTTAGCAAAACTTTGGCAGCAGGCCTAAATCACTCAACCTAACATTTAGCCCAGCATTGGGCACGTTGCTCGATCTTTGTGTCAGTCTTTGTATGTAAAAGAGAGAATACTTCCTGATCTTGCAAGTGTGTAGTAAAGACAGTATTGGTGAGTGTACTGATACTTTGGTGAGTGTGTGTAAGTACTGTACCTAGATAGGTGAAAGAAGCACAGGAATTAAGAAACTTGACCAAGGTGATGCAGAGAGTCAGTGGCAGAAAAGTCAATAGGACCTAGAAGTGTTTTAATAATTAGACAACACACTGCCAATAATTCCTGAAAGTGTAATGCATATTTCCAACAGAATCCTATTATGTGCTGCTAACCAGCTGGCATTGCAATTTATCTTATTCCTTGCATAATCAACAATGTTTCTATTTTGGATTTGGCTTATGTCATTTCTTGTATCAAAAATAATTAAGCAAAGATAGTCCTGGTAAAACTGCCAAAATGGTTGTTTTTTTTAAATAAGCAGTTATGAGACAGCATTGGCTTCCCATGGTTGTTACTGCTTGGGCTTTAACATACTCCAGGGTGTGGGGCAGCCTCAGAAAGGGCAATATGCCAAAACTGGGTGTCTGCGGGGGAAGCATTTTGGAGTCAGCAGTTTCACTAGTGACTCACCTATGCTGCATAAGCAATTGCCCAAGAGGTTTTTTGTTAAGGATGCTTTATTGCAGTACCCGGAGGAGTTTTTCTCAGCTGCTAAAATGGGCAGTAACCACCTAATGACAACTATGCTAGGAAGTAACAGGATGGTCAGTGCTGAGTAAGGTGACTCATCTGTGCTTCTGGGAGATGAAGACAACTTTATGGGAAACATAAACAAAACGGGGGGAGGGAAGGGAGGAACACAGCTTCACAATGTATTGTTTATGACCTAACCATATGCAATCATGATTGTTGCCTCAATGTATTTTATCTGACAAGACTCCTTACTTCAAGCAGTGTAGTTCATGGTCAGGGCACTTGACATGGATTGAGGAGACATGGTCTCTCTTCCTTGGCCCTGTCACTGATCGGGAGGGAGGGGGGAGAGGGAGAAGGCTGCTGCTGGATGAGTCACTTCTCTTCCTCCTTGTGCCCCTATGCCCATCTATAAAATAGGGTAATGCTGCATACTGTCCTCTGCAAAACACATTGATATCTACAGCTAAGAAAGAATCAGAGCTGCATGTTAATACTGTTGAATTGGGGGAAACACAGGCACAGATGATTCGTTGCCAATTCTGGATGGCTGGTTGACTGACCACAGGGGAATCTTAATGGTCCAGGTTTTCGTGAACATTCCCAAACTGTTATTTGCAGAACGGGCTATCCTGCTGGCGGCGGTGGAGTTGTGCATGGGTACATCCCTCTTTAAGATGCTGCTATGCATGGCATTAGAAGCAACCATTGTTTCGTGTAAGGGAGGGACGGCTGTGGTGGTAATCTCCAGTATACACTAATGGAAAGTAATATTGGAGTAATCACACACACATACTCTGTCTCCTGGCCTGGAAGCTCTGAACCTAGGCACACAACACCTAAATTCCTTAAACATGGAAACATTGTTTGCTCCCTGCATGCAAGAGGACTGCACCTGTTGTGCAGTAGGCCTTGTGTTCATGGGGGGAGGAAGGTCTTGCATCAGCCTGGCTGTATGGGCTACGAAATCCCAGGACAGCTGCACTGCAGTGTAAAACGATTTCCACTCGTGCAGCTTACCTCCATGCAGCACAGGTGCCAGTGCCAAACACTCTCCGTGTAGGCGTTAACCTACATGAAAAGCAGTGAGCAGACAGTTCATACAGCTTTTTATGTGACACACAAACCTTTATTCCACCCTGGCTGTCACCCTAGAATAAAGGTGTCTGCTCTGCTCAGTCTCTAGAATCTGGAGAGCTTCCAAGTCAACATACTCTCTTCTGGCAATCATTCTACTCAGTATATCAATTCTGAGTTAGCTGCTTGTCCTCTTAACTGGCAAAATGGAGCCATCCTTCACAAATGCGAGCATGCTCACCGGGTGCTGCGAGGCCACGGTAAGTTATGCAAATCCTGAAACCCAGAGACATCAATTCAGTTCACGTTTCATCCAGTGCCAGGGTAACTGGCTGCAGTTTCCAAGTGGTTAATGAGGACAGCTGTTCTTCACTGTAAGGGACTGTTGCTTTCCAGAATCTTAGCATTGCACTGCACTGATTTTTCTTATCTACATTTTGTTCTTAGGATAAGAAAGATATCTTAGTTATCTCAAATAGGCATGGCTGGAATCTCCTGCCAAATGGACTCAAATTTAAGGTGTAGAGCCGCAAATGACACTTCCCGTATGCAGGTCTCCTGGTTTTTTTAGGCTTCTGCAACATTGACCCACATTCATTCAATCTCTCATCTTTTGAATGTTTACAGGAGACCCAGTAAGGCAGTTGGAGTGTTTGCTGTAATTCTCTGGAGTCCTTTAGCAGTGTTGTGTCCCTATTGCTTTATTCCTTTTGGTTTCATGCTTGTACAAACTGCCTATATTTAAAATGAGCCCAGGACCAGATTATAAAATGTTTATGCAGTTTCAAGATGGTTAATTTATGCCCTGGTTGTACTAGAGCAGTTTTTGGTTTGCTGCTCTTCAATGGGTTTCCAAGGAACAGGTTTCTATAGAAGACTTGGTCTAATGATTAGATTGTAAGATTAGAAGGATTGCTGGGTTTTATTTCTGGCAGTGTCTTGCTGGGAGAGCAGGGGCAAGTTATTGAATCCCACACTGGGTCAGTTTACTCATCTGTAAAATGGGAACAATAGTTAAACCTCACCTCTGGACTATTATTAATGATTGTAAACTGACCTGGCTGAAATATCCAGCATGGAAAGCTTTTAATTTTGTTAGATTTTTTTTGAGGGGGAAGACTTGTTGGGGGTTTTATGTCTTTTGTTTTTTAATGTGCCTGTTTGAGTTTTCGAAACTCCTGTGAAACAATTTTAAGACATTAGGAAATTTTCTGCAAAACTTTACATGGGCTATTTATTACTACTTCAGTGTTGGCAAAAACTCAAATCCCCTTCACTTGGAAATGTGGTGATACAGCACAGGAATGTGATGTAGAAGGGCCAGAGTTCCATTCTCACCTCTGAAAAATGCTGCTTTACCTGCTTTGCACATTTAAGCAGAACTTTATAAGCTTCAATTAATTAGGCTTTCCTGTCACTGCCCTTGTTTCTCAAACAGGAAAGGTAAGGCTCCAGGGAGTCAGGGGCTATAGTCTGGTAGATTAGCTACACAACAAGAGCACCAAGAGGTTCTAATCCTGACTCTAACGAGCTAATCAGAAAATTTTGGACAAAATGTTTTTTTATCTGAATTTGCTGATTAGTCAAAATTGATGCATGCCTGGAACTGCGAATTCCAACCAAATTCCACTGCAAACAGGGATGCTTCCAATAGAACCCTGTCTGGTTTACTGCCAGCTTGCCCACTCAATTTCTCATCAGCTTGCATCAGGGCTTGACAAGGAGCTGAGAGCCTGAAGTCCTGGAAGTCCTGCCTTTCATTATCATTGCTCCTTAGCAGCCTGGGCTCCCTAGGTCTTCCAGGCTGGAGTAACTCCTCCCTGTGTAAATGACTCTGGAGCAGGGATTCTCTGTACAGCTGGATGAAGAACAATTCCAGTTGATGGAGAATGTTGAACTCTGGCTTTCATTCTGAACTGGGATTAAACCAAATCTCAAACCTCTCCATGAAATGGAGTTACCACCCGCTACCAAACTCTGATGGTGACATTAGCTTGCGTATGATCAGGCATGTTCCTCAGCCTGGGTTTTCCTAGCTGTTGTCTAGAGGAATAGGTATAGGATAGGGAGCCAAGACACATTGTAACCTCATTGTGACATTGGCTTGCAGTTGAATCATAAAGACATCATTAATTTTAGCCTGGGTTTCCCTGCCTCTAAATGAAAACAGTGATATTTCACTTGTCATAGGTGTCTTTTAAAGCCATCCAGGGGCTGAGGAGGGAATTAGACCTAGGGATCTTTTTCTCACCCAGTTAATCTTCTGATGGATGTCTTTTAAGTGGCACTTTCTCCGAATTCTTCAACTATCACAAGTTGGGGCAAAAACACCCTGCGATGAGGTGGAAATTCAATCATTGGGAGAGGGCAAAATCATATCAAACAGGCAATGATGCATGAATACTTGTAGAAACATCTTGCCACAGTTATCCAGGGGAGAGCGGTGCCACTTCACAGCAGAGAAACTGCAGCCGTTGCCCAAGATGAGGTACTGTGGTGGGAGCCAGTGTTAGCGTGGGGAAAAAAGATGTGATGAAAGAGCTCTTAGATAAAATAAGTCCATGCATGGATGCATCAGGCCTACTGCCGGCAAAAAGAAAAAAAAAGCTACAGTTAATTAGAATTTCCAGCAGCCATAAAGATAATCTGATTAGCCCTCAGGCACCAATAAATGTTTGTATTCCTGAAGATGCTTCAACTTCATAATCTCTCTCTGTAATTGAAGTACCACTTATTCTACCTTGCATTCACTACTATATGTAAGGAAGTCCCAGGGAAGTCTCTTTTCCAGGGTTACTCAACTTCGGAAACCCTGGGGGCCACAATGATACTGAAAGCACATGCCAAGGGCCGCAACTTAAGTGTGGTTGCATATACATGCAAATATATATGCAAATAGCTTCTTTCACACTGACGGGCATGAATACAAAGATTAAGCCTTAAGCCGCAGCCTAAACATGGCCAGTGTGAGCCAGTCACTGCATGTCAGGCTCTGACTACAAGGCTAAGCAGCCAGCACTTCCTACAATGTCCCAGTGCTCTCGGCACCTCCTCCTTGGGGGCTAGAAACACGGACACCCTGCACCCGTCTGTTCCAGCAAGGCTGTGTTTCAGTGCTCACCCCGCCTGGGAGACACCTCACTGTTGTGGAGTGTGTTCCCAGTGCAGGCCATGTTCAAAGAATTCCACCCACGGGCCACATCTTGAGCCCTGCATAAACCCAAACCGCACCATGGGCCGCAAACAAATGGGTCGCGGGCCGTGTGCTGAGTAGCCCTTCTCTGTTCTCATGCTGGACCTAGCCACAAGCTCAAGCATTTGAGTTTAGTTAGGTCTAAACCCTAGCTTAGCATAGCAACTTCTATTTCCTGAGGCTGTATTTATAAGCGTGCATATCCATGCCAAAAGTGCAGCTCTTGTTTTCTAACTTGTGACCATTACTAATTGTTCCTCACTGGGGTGTGAGTATTTTGTGTAGGGAGGTGGGACTATGGTCCCTAACAAAAGAATGAGTATGATTCCAAATGTTGGTTTTTACTGTCGAGTCTCCAGTTCTGGTTTGCTCATTCATTGGAATTAGATCATGTGAAAGTAGTGTTTGTCTGCAGGCCAGAATAAAGCCGGGGCTGTGTACTGTGGGCAGGTAAAATTAGAGACTGTGGGGGAGATGTTTTTAAAAAGGTCTAAAAATGGCTTGAGCACAAGTCTCATGGTAAACCAGTGGGGGAGTACCAAAAGTCTTACCCACACAGTTTTTTGCGATGGTTGTGGTGTTGGGTGGGGGGAGAAGAGTTGATTATTTTTTAACCAATATAATCATGCAAGTACAACCTGCAGAGTGGCTACAATTATACAGGTTGAACCTCTGTATCCTGGCACTCTTGGGACCTGACCGGTTGCAAACCAGAGAATTTGACAAACCACAAGAGATCAATATTGTCTAGCAGCATTACCAACATTTTCATTGCTTACTGGGCTCTTAGCTCTAATTTACCCCTAAATGACTTCTAACAGCACAGAACACTGAGCGTCAGAACTGGTAGCTGTAAACAAACTTTGAGACCATGGGGAAATGGGCCATGCCCATAATAAGTGAACATCTGGCTAACTAAAATCATGCCAGACCATGGAAATTGCTGGACCAGTGTGTGCATGCTAGACAGTCTGTACTGGTATAATGATGATAATGTCTAGTGCTTAGATTTCCAAGCACTTTACAAAGGAGGTCAGTATGATCAGTCCCATTTTACAGATGGGAAAATTGAGGCAAAGTTTGGGAAATGATTTGCCCATGGTTAGGAATGTAAAAGAGTATTCTATTAGTCGACTACCCGATAAGCCATCGGGGGAAGGGGCGAAGAGGCACAAGCAGAAGATGAGGGAGTCTGGGGGAGGGGATGAAGAAGCACGAGTGGTGGGCACAGGGGCCCCTCAGGGAGAGAGGTGGGTGGGGCTGGAGTGTAGGTGAGGCTTCTCAGGGAGGAGGCTGAGCATGGGTGGGCCTCAGGGTCAGGCCATGGACCAGACATGTGGCCTCCCCAAATCACAGGGTGCTTTGGAGGGGACTGGATAACAATCTTCAAATATGTAAAAGGCTGTTATAAAGAGGTTGGTGACATGGAGAACAACAAACCCACTGAGGGCAGGACAAGACATAATTGACTTAGTTTGCAGGAAGAGAGATTTAGGTTGGAGTTTTAAGAAAAAGCTTTCTAACTATAACTCTAGTTAAGTACTAAAAGAGGCCAAGGATTTTGGAGGCTGGGAAACCTCCGTCATTGGAGGCTTCTAAGACCAGATTAGCCAGCCACCTATCACGGCTTGCCTCTAGCTATCCTGCCTTAGCACAAGGGGATGGATTAGCTGACTTCCTTGAATTCCTTTCTGTCCCAACATTTATGAGCAGCTGTGGTGCTAGAATAATCAAATGTGTCGTGTCCCCCAACCCATCCCCAGCTCCAGACCCGCACATCTGGTAGCAGAAGGATTAAGTAGGACACTTAGCATTAGCCCGAGATGGGCCGACTTGCAGTAGATGGGCTATGATGAGAGAGAAGTTCAAGCTGTGAAGGTTGGGTCTAGCATGGAGCCGTGCCAAAGCTCAGTGTGTTCTGAGCTGGAATGTTGGTTTGAGTCCATTGCTACTTAGTAGTAGATTAAAATCCTTCCCTTGAACTCAGCCTGTTCCCTTCCAAACTATACAAGAGTGTTGCCTTCTTATTTCAACTTGTAACTGCTGTTCTTGTCTGTGTGAGCAAGATGGGGCCAATCACAGTGTACACAGGTGATTGCCCATGTTAGAAAAATGCTTGTTATTGTAGGCCTCTCTTGCTCAGCTCCTCAAAGGTGTGTGGGTGCTTGTTTGGGTGATGTGTTTGTTCTTTGAGCCTAATTGAATTTAGCTGCTTAACTATCTCTGAGGACCCCCGGCCTTTGTTCTTGGAGTTCAAAATAGAAGTTTCAAAATCTTTACCCTTCCGTTAACGAACACTCTCTAGGCCATGACTGAATCCATCTAATCTTGGCCCTCTGGGAAGCCACTTCATTTGTAATCCAAAGGATTTGGTTGGTGAAACTGCACTGGTCTTGTGTGGTGCTTGTATGAATCAGTGCTAGTCCACCATTCCCTCCTCTCCACCCCTCCTCCCCTGAACACCTCCCACCAGCCAAACAGCTGATTGGCAGCAAGCCCCAGGACCCAGTCGAGCAGCTGATCAGCAGCCATGCCCGGGACCAGAATAAGTGTGGCCAGAAGGTGCTGAGCACTCTCTAGTTTATTTCCTTGGGTGCTTGAGCCCCAGGGCACCCATAGAGGCGGTGCCTATAGAACAGGCTGTTTTGTTAAATAACCATAGATGTATAAGCATGGAACTAGCCTGGCACACACAATACGATGTGGCTCAGTGCACTAAATGCATACTTTACATAGGCAGCCACTAGCTACATACAACACAACAAAAATTGATTTGCTCTAATGCTTGTAGTGACTGTATTTTCTGTATAGACTCCCTGCCCCAGCCTCCCCTTTTCCCCTATGTCCTGCCCAGCCTCCATGCCCGTTACTTCCCCTAGCCTCACTTTCCCCCTCTAAGCTGCTTCTCCTGCCCCTTACAGCCCCTCCCCTTCCCAGTGCCTTTCCAACACAAACCTCCCAACCCCCATGTCAAGGAGGCCCCCCTCCCCACAATTGCCCTTTCCCCCATCTGTACCCTAGTTACACAGCTGCCAGGGGGCCTACTCAAGCTACCCACCCCTGCAGTCTAGAAGGATCCCTGCAGCCATTGGAGGAGCATTTGCTAAAACGTGCACTGCCCCAGAAAAGAGCAGCACAGAGGAGGCACTGCATGCAGCGGGAGGAGCAGGTAGTGGTGAGATATCATTGTGTGTGGGTGCTGCTGGGAAACATTCCAATGGCAACGTGGATGTGGGGAAGAAGTTTACAAATCCGGGCCAAATATGGCATACATCCCATTGATTTCAATGTGCACTAGGCACCTAACTCCCTTTGAGAAGCTACGCCAGAGTGCTTTGAACACACACCCTAAGTCGGGGTAGGGAACCTTTTTTGGGTTGGGGGCTGCTGCCCCACAGAAAAATCAGTCAGGGACCGCACCCAAGTGAAAAGCAAAAAAAAGCAACCAAACCCTCACTGATGTGGCCCTCGATTGAGAGACACTCCCCCACATTCCCATCACACACAAGAGCCTGGGGCAGGTGCTGACTAGTAGACTTTGTGTGCTCCAGCCCCATAATGGGGAAGGGGAGCTGGAGCACCAGCATGCACTCTCCAGGGCTGGGGGTGGACCCCTGAGCCTTGGCACCCAGGACTTAGGTCCCCCCCCCACACACACACACCCACTATAAGCTGTTCTGGCGACATCCAATACACATGCACACGTTCAGTTTTTCATTTTTCAATGAGAATTGCCTCTGCAATCATACCCCTGGGCCAAAATTTTCTAATGTGGCTGTAAAGTTTGGCAACTAATTCTGCAGTTCAGTGCCTAATGGTGGCTTTTAGGCACCTAGCATTAGGTGCTGATGGTGGAAAGCTTTACACTCACTTTTAGCCCAAACCTAACCTGTTTCCTTTATGGTAGGGATGCTAGGGACTGTGGGAATTAGCAGGAATGCTGGATAAAAAGACCCGATTAAAAGCCAAAGGCCTTTTCTTCTGAATTCAAAGAAAGTGAACATGCACCCAGCCCCTGATCTGCAATTTGACATGTTAGGGGAGGGTGCCTGCAGCAGAGCCAACATGTTATGCAGCTGCAAAGACATTGCCTTAGCTTGGATTTCCCACTAGATGTATTTTATGACGTTTGCACCACTTTTGCCCCCAGCACCGCCTCTCACTTGGTGGCAGATGCAGTTTGAAGTGGAAGTGGAAGTGAAAATGCCCCTCCCGGCTGCAGAAGCCCGGGCTGGTGAAAGGTCAGGCCAGATAATTGCCAGATCGAGGGGTTTTCCCGTTTGCTGAACACAAAGCAGCTGTTTTTATCATCGAGGCCAGAGGCGCAATGGGGACATCTAGTGGCCGGCTGCGATGGCCACAGGGTCTGTCAGCCTCTAGCAAAGAAGCAGGAGCTTGTTCACTTGGATGGTGCCACTTTTTCATAGAGAAACTTTTCAGGGTAGAAACATATTTTGGTTTTAAAGGATTTTGCTTCAAAATTAGCGTCCTATTTAGGAAACTGGCTGCAGACCCTAGTTCGCTGGGCTCTACTTTTAAAAACGTGGTGGAGATGGTAAGAAAACTTCGGACCAGCTTCCATTCAGACTGAGCTGAGAATTGCTGCCCAAGGGAAATGGAGAAAAGCACTTTGCTGGGCCTACACAAGACTTGGAATGGGCAACTCAGCGGAACACCCACTGTAAGACACACACTGAGGTAGGAGAAATGGGGCACAGGGTTTTCCATGCACTTGCAATACTTTTAAAAAAAGAGAGGCTACGTCTACACTACCTCTTTTTTGCAGAAGAGGAAATGCAAATGAAGCTCTCATTAGCAACTTCTTGCGCTTCATTTGCATAATCTGTGCCTGAGGCTTTTTGCGCAAGAGGTTTTTGCACAAAAACTAGCAGTGTAGACGGATTTGTTTTGCGCAATAAACGCATTTTGCACAAGATCCTTGTGCCTCAAAAAGGGAGGTATACAGATCTTGTGCAAAAGGGGTTTTTTGCGCAAAACGGATTTGTCTACACTATTAGTTTTTGCGCAAAAACCTCTTGCGCAAAAAAGCCTCAGGCAGAGATTATGCAAATGAAGCACGAGAAGTTGCTAATGAGCACTTCATTTGCATTGCCTCTTTGGCAAAAAGGAGGCAGTGTAGACGTAGCCAGAGGGTAGAATGGACAGGGCTGGCAGCATTATGTCCATCTCAGAAACAGGAGCAATAGCAGCTGTGTGGCTGACAGCCAGGACTGAGACTTCCACTCCCTCAGCTAGAAATTGTCCGTGGCTTAACAATCTCACTTAAGCCTTCCTGGCTGTCTCTGTGCTAGGCTTTTTGCTGAAAACTTACCTATTCTTGTTGCTCTAGGCGGTGGTGTCCAACCTTTTTAAACACAAGATCACTTTTTGAATGTCAACCCAGGATCTCTCTCAAACCCAACTAACCTTGAACCACCTCCTTCCCCACCCTTTCTCCTGCCCCACCCCTTGTCCGAGGCTCTGCCCTGCCTTGCTCACTCTATGGAGATGGGGTACAGAGGTGGGGGACACCCTGATATCAGCACCCCTCTCTTTCTTCCCCACTCTACAGCAAGCAGGAGGCTCCCAGGGGAGCCGGAGCAGAGACAAGAGCAGGAGCAGCATGGCAGTGTGCAGGAGGGGCAAGTGAAGTGTCCGCACTTGATAGCCTCTCCGCAAAACCAGACAGGATTACCTGTTAGAGGCTCCAGAATCTATCAGTAGATGCCAATCTACTGCTTGGTGACCACTCCTGTAGCCGTAGCAATGATGAGTTGAGCTGAGCTAGTGTTCCAGACTCTCACCAGCATGTTAGTTCATCTCCACCCATCTGCTCAGAGGAGGTCTACACAGCACAGTGGTCTTAACACCCGCTGCGGCACTTGAATTCTGCTTGGATGGGTCACTGTTGCCATTAGCTAAGAGAGAGTTTTCAGAACAAAACCCTACTGAAGACAAGGTTTGTTAGTTTCCTCCAACTGTAAAATAAATTCCTGAGGTCACTAGGTTGCTGGGTTCATCTAGTCTCGCCTCTTGCATGGCAGGGGCCACAGGTCCTCCTTGAATGACTTCCTCTTTGAACTGGGCCACGTCTTTTATAAAAGCACCCAGTCTTGATTTATAAATGGCCAGTGATGGAGACGCCACCACAGCCCTTGGTAAATTGTTCCAGTACTTCACTGCGCTCCATTGACAAATTGCACCTTATTTCTTGTCTGAATGGGTCTGGCTTCCCGCCATGAGGTCATGGTCTACCTTTGTGTGCTAGATTTAAGAGCCCATTATCAAAGTTTTGTTCCCCGGTGTAGGTACTTCCAGACAGTGACGGATAATGATCTTCATGCATGTAGTGTTCATGGGGGGATTCAGTTGTTAATGTCTGTAAAGCGCCTTGACGTTGTGAAATAAGACTCTCTTTTAATCTAAAAAGTAACGGCCACCCTGGATTGCAGCTCATTGTTTAAGGCCGATACTTTTGTTTCATTACCATATTTGCAGAAGCTGAGCAGTAATATTGTCCCAGAGCTGCATCCATGCTGACTAGACCTCTGCAGTGAAATGAGCCATTTCATTTGAAGCAATGACTGCCTTCTCCCGAGAGCTGTACTGCTTGATAGCACAGTATTCAACCAGCCAGTGATTAGAGTGCCTGCCTGTTTTATTATGGTGCCATCAAACACAGAAGCTGCTGCAGACCAAGGGGAGCTGCATGGGGCAGACTTATGCTCAGCCTTAGTCATGCTACAGCAAAATGAATCAAATGGCACAAAAAGCTCTTTTGAAAAGGAAAACTAAGGCTGCAGGTGCTGGTTGGTGGCCGCCCTGAAAAACCCCACACAAAAGCAGAGTGAGCTGGTTTGACAGTCAGACACTTTTATTGGCATTAGTTTGCAGGGGCAACACACGCTGGGGGGGGGGGGAGATTGTAAATGGTCACATGGCTCTCCCTAAAATGCCAAACTGGGGACAAGGAGCCAAAGGCAGAGCTAGAAGTGAAGCTGCGGGGCCAGAGCCTTTCCGCGTCCAGCCATGGTTCCTGCTTGGTGCACGCTCCCAGGCAACTGCTGTGCTGCACTGCGCAGCGTCTCAGGCAGGCAGTGTGGCCGGAGGATGCCTCGGAGCATGCACCAAGCAGGAAGCATGCACAGCGAGTGCCCCTTCCTCTCCGGTGACATGCCACGGGAGACAGGGAGAGGGTGGGGGGGACAAGTCACATGGGGTGGGGAGGACTAGGTTCCCCCCCCCCCAGCTAGTGCCCCTTTTATGTCTCTCCTCACTAGTCACCCGTGCTTGTATGCAACTGCTTCTGAATATCAGCAAGCAAGGCTTCTCTGGCTCCACCCTTTGGTGTCTTTGGGGGGAGGGGAAGTCACAAGAGATACCCTCTCATAGAATCATAGAACTGGAAGGGGCACGTCTCCTGCCCTCAGAGCAGGACCAAGCACCATCTAGATCGTTCCTGATAGATGTGTATCTAACCTGTTCTTAAGTATCGCCAATGATAAAGATTCCACAATGTCCCAAGGCAATTTATTCCCGTCTTTAACCACCCTGACAGGAAGTTTTTCCTAATGTCCAACCTAAACCTCCCTTGCTGCAGTTTAAGCCCATTGCTTCTTGTCCTATTCTCAGAGGCCAAGGAGAACAATTTTTCTCCCTCCTCCTTATAACACTTTTTTAGGTACTTGAAGAAGACTGCAGGTCTTCAACCCCAGGTGGGACTTGAACCCACAATGCCTGGCTTAGGAGGTCAATGCCTAGGCCACTTAAAACAGAAGAGCATAGTCTTCAAGGCTGCACAGGTGACAAAGACAGCCTACCTAGCTGGTCAAGGAATTTCCCTGGGTGGGACTTGAACCCAGGCTATGGTAGTGAAAGTGCTAAATCTTGTATACTGGACCATCAGTGACAGGTTGAGTGCCTGTTCACTCTGATAGGTTACAGACATGAGTCATCCCGCTGACTAACCACACACCCATATGGTGAAGGTGGGCAGACATAACAGCACAGGGCATGAGAGTCTTTCAAAGGTAAGGCTTCTGTGACCACATAAGCTGCACTTGCATTGCTCCAGAGTGCCGCACTGGAGATGCGCTCAGGGAAAGCATCAGCGAGAATAGGGGCCGGGGGGGGGGTCCCTTCTCCTCTCCCCACACCTAAAAACAAGCAAGGAAAACAAAAATGGCCAGGCAGAACAAGTAAAAGAATGCTAATGCAGCAAGACTGGGCTCACCTTGGGGCAGAGACTGTCTCTTATTGTGAGGTTGGTACAGCAGTAGCCCCATAGGTGGCACCTTGTTTCATGGCACCTTGGGGTACTACAGCAATATAATTACACCTAACCATTAGGAAATGCCAGACTTAAGATTCTCTGGGTAACCTCAACTGGGCTTGCTTGTGCATATGCAGTATAATATGTCATCCCACAGACTCTATATCCACAGGTCTTCTGCCTCATTCAGTGCCCAGCCTAGACCTGCTCTGGAGAGGAACTAGGGTTGTGTGGTGAAAGAGGCTGTCGGTCGATAGGACCCCTGGCTCATTTGTTGCAAAAGCTGGAAAGCCTGCACTGTATGAGGCAGGGGCTGGTAAGAAGAGAAAGGGTGGTCTCATGGATAAGGCAGGTGACTGCTATCCAGGAGAACTCAATTCTAGCTTGGCCTTTACTTTAACCAGACTTCATAGGTGGCCACTGTGGGCATGTCTACACTAGGAAATTATTTTGAAATAATAATGCTGGAGATAACGATTTTGAAATGGCGTGTCCACACTTACAGGGAAGCCTCGAAATTAGTCTGACGCAGGCTCCCTCAGTGGTCTCCAGCCTTTTTAACCACATGATCACTTTTTCAATTTAAGTGCAATGTAAGATCTACCTCAACCCCAAATGCCCTTGCCCCACTTCCTTCCCACCCCTTCCTTGAGGCCCTGTCCTTGTTCCATCCCTTCTCCGAGGCCTCCCCCTGCTCACTCCATCCCCCTTCCTCCCCCGTCGTCATTCTCTTTCACCAGGCTGGGGTAAGGGGTTGGGTGCGGGCTCTGGTCTTGGGCCAAGGGGTTTGGAGTGTGGGAGGGGCTCCAGGCTTAGCCCAGGGCAGGGGATTAGGGTACAGGAGGGGGTTCAGGGTGCAAGCTCTAGGGAGAAGTTTGGGTGCAGGGAGACTCATGTCTGAGGCAGGGGGTTGGGTGTAGGAGGCGGTTCAGGCCTGGGATGGGGGTTCAGCAAGCAGACTCTGGCTGGGCACTGGTTAACTGAGACGGCTTCCGGGTGGTGGAGCAGTGGGTTAAGGCAGGCCCTCTGTGTGGAGACAGGGTACAGAAGTGGGGGGAGGAGGGACACCCTGACCTCAGCACTCCCCTGCTTCTCCCTCCCGTACCTTGCACAGAAAGCAGGAGACTCCCAGGGGGGCAGCTCCAAGGCAGAGGGCAGGAGCAAAAGGACAGTGTGTTGAGGGGCAACTGAAGTGCCAGTGCTTGATAGCTTCCTGGCCAAACCAGTCAAAAGCCCCTGTCAGCGGCTCCAAGATCTCCTGGTAGATCCTGATCTACTGGTTGGTGACCACTGCTCTATGTGGACGTGCTACCTCAACTTAGAGCCCCAGGAAGCACTGGGGAGTAATTACTTTGACTGACTCGAGGGAGTACCTATTTTGAAATAGCAGCAATGGAGCATCCACACTAACGCTATTTCAAAATAACTTTTTTGAAGCGTTGATCCTCATGGAAAGCAGGAGCTATTGTTTCAAAATAACCACCCCCTTATTTCGAAATAATGGGTTTGGTAGTGTGGACACTCTGCTTGTTATTTCAAAATAAGGGGAGTTATTTCGCAGTAACTCTCTAGTGTGGACCAGGGCTATGTGCGGCTCAGCTCCTGTGGGCTGAGATGCAGCAACATGGCACATTCCCCTGATGACAGCCAAGGAGTATGGTTAGGAAGGCTACGAACAGGGTCAGGCATTGGCATGTTCTGAGTTCCAACCCCAGTTCTGCAGGCTCCTTGGGTAAGTCTCAGTTTTCCTTCATGCAAAATGGACACACTGCTACTGCTTCCTACGGGGCCTAGTGACTAGTTCCTAATGCAGTATGGTATGTACCTTCATATGCTGAAAAATCAGGTCCTTAACTTGGTCACTTCAGCACTGAAACTCCCAAAGTTAGTGGGCTCTTGAAAATATTGGCAGCAAGCTATTTCCCTATCTAAAAAGTGGAGTTAGACCTACCTTATTACTCACAAGGAAGTCATGTTCGGCAGTAGTCTGAGGGATTTCAATATTGGTGATGAATACAATGGGTAAGTCCACCACAACATTAACAATTTCATATTCAGGGCAGAATTTGGGTGGTGTGCAAAAATGAAGGCCCTGGAGACCACACATTGAAAGAGGCAGATAAAAAGAACTATTAAACAATCGCCTCATTCCCTGAGCACTTTCTATCCTAGGCCCTGAGGTAGCCAAGGTCTGTGGGGGTGGGGAGGGAAGCACGTGGTCATGTAATTAAGGACGGTCTCACACTGCAAATGAAGAAGGCCTTAATTCAAATGTTTCCTAACATTTGAGGGCTTGACTTTGCAATCTAAACAACATTTGTTAACTTGGCTTGGCTTGGTACGTAAATTATGAATTTGCCAAACTTAGAGGCTCAAAAGCTTAATAATATTTAAACAAATCCCTCTGTCATTTGACATTTTGTGCCCGTTTGGTGATTTTAATGCAGTGCTGGGAAACCTAGTGTCAGAATGTGAGGGACAAAAGGACCATACTCAACCACTAGAGTCTCACCAGGGAGGAATTTAACTTAGTGTATTTAACTTGCTTTTTCGCAGCAGCTGCACTATCATTGTCTTGACGTAAAAGCAAATGCCAAATGCTAAGACTTACCAGCATGCCAGGGAGAGCTTTAAAAATCTAATGGACATGAACATTTCAGTCTCAGCTCACCAAGGAATTGCAGAGAGTTTAAGTAAAAGGTTTCGGGGAAATAGTTTCCTAAACATTCAAAATGCACCAGCCGCCGCAGATCACAGTCCCTGTCACTGTCTCATGCCGTGCGTCTCCCTATAGGGCTTACCCTCTTGGTCAGCGGCTGCTGGTGGAAAGCAAGTAGGGAGGAAGTGAAGAAGGAATGCTGGACCACACACACAGAATAAAAAGGATGGGTATAAGCATCGATCTCTGCATAATCTTCTGGGGTTCAATTCAGTGGGTCTAGAAAGGAGCTGTGTTTCCTCTCAGCTGTGCGGTAGCACAGTTTCACAGGTGATTAATCAGCCCCACCCAATCAGAGGCTCAGGACTCCATGCACGGAGCTGACTGACTGGGCATGGCTGCTTTATCATTTGTGAAGCTGTGCTGCCATGCAGCTTAGAGGTAACACTGGTAAGGACCCACTAAATTGAATACTGAGGGCCCCCCACCCCCGTCAATCCTGGTATCCATGAGGTCACAAAGAGTAAGGGAAGTTGACAGGAGAGTTTCTCCCATCAACCTCCTGCATTGGGGCCATCCCAGAAATTCGGTTTAAGGTATGTTGACTCCAGCTATGCAATTCTCATTGCTGGAATTGTGCATCTTAAATCAAATTGCTGTCCCAGTGTAGACCTGGCCTTTGTTAGGCCCTTGACTGCAGCAGGGGTGAAGTGGCAACTGGTGTTGACAGAGCTAGTGAACAACTGGTCTAACTGAGACAGAAGCAAGACTTGGACAAAGTGGGGGACAACAACTCTCTCATCCACCTGGACCACCTGCTAGCCAGAGCCTCTGGATGCAGGAGGTGATGTGACCCCCGCTAGTAAAGAGAATGCACACACAGCTACCTATGACCTATGTACTGTGATGGATAGGAGGAGTGCTGCCCAGCACTTGGTGACTAAAGAGTTAAACTCAGGTAGCTAAGGGTGTTGGCAGGGAGCCAGAAGAACCAATGGGATACAGTGCTGAAATTTAAATTGTAAATATATACCTGCTGCTGTTCCTTTGTGTGTGAGGTTTCTAAGTTAAGAGCTAGAGGAAGCAAGATGAAGTACTCAGAATTACCATGCCTGCAAGATATATTAGGCATGGGAATGGACTGGGCCTTGAAGAAAGTATGGATCAGTACAGATCATGAGTACATAGAGGAATGTATGTTTAGTCATGATCAGGGTATTGTTCTCTGTTTTGGTTGTTTGGTTAAACTTCTCTGTGTGAAATCCATGTGCCCCCCTTCCCCCATTCACTATACATAAATTGTGCCAGAGATACCATTTTTCCTGGGTGTTTTAATCTGCTCTTTTCTTAGTTGCTCTGTAACACCTAGCAACCAAATATGCATTATCAAATATATCTTTTGTTTTGTTAATAAAATCACCTTTTTTAAGACGACGATTTGACTCTTGTGTCCTGGGAAGTAACAGGACATCTGTGTGTGTGCCTGCCTAGCCTGAGAGGTCAGCTACTAGAGATTGCACTTTGTTTTCTGTGGGGTTTTTTTTTTCAAATTCTCTTGTCGTAAAAGAGCTTGGGGTACTCTTCTGGAAGAAGTTCAAGTGATTCTTCCTGGGTTTTAAAAGGAGGAGTTGGACATTTGATAGTGGCAGTCTAGCTCCCCAGCGCAGGAACTCTGTAACCTTGGGAAGTTTTTGTAAGCAGAGCCTATAGAGGCAAGGCATTTAAGGTTTCTTGAGGGCTCCCACCGTCTGCACTCAGAGTGGGGAACAGCCCTGAAAAGACAGGCAATCAGCAACCTATTTTCTTAATGGCTCTTTTTTGGAAGGCAGTTTTTAGACACTAGAGCAGGAAACAGGAGCCTAGAATCCTGAGTTCTGTTCCCAGCTCTTTAACTGACTCCTTCTGTGACCTCGCACATATCATTTAATCTCTTCTTGCCTGTTTCCCCAGCTGTAAATCACACCATGACACTTAGCTGCTCTGACGCTGTTGCGGGACCTAAGTAACATTTGTAGAGCACTTTGGGGTCCTCAGGTGAGAAGCTCTGCAAAGGATTCAGACCACCCTTGCTTAACACGAGATGGACTGGGTTGGCCTTCAGAAAATGGGTCAAATTTCTGTGGTGCCATTCTATAGCCTTCTTACCTGGTGCTGTGCTCCATGCAGATCTAGCAAGCTAAGTGGAGTTCCTGCTGGAGCGAACTCCAGGAAATGCTGAGATGCCGCTGGTTCAGGAGGCGGCATAATCAATGCATGAGGTGTAATCCAAAGTTGAGGAACATTATGCTTGTTCTTGATTTAATTAAAATAATCAAAAGCATTTGTTCCCTTTCCACACATGCTGTGGTGCAGGTGGTTTTTTTAACTTCTCCTTTATGTATAGAGATGTGAACAGGGGGAAATGCAAGCATCTCAGGAAAAGATCAAAATAACAGGCTAGTTTAATCAGCAGAGGCTCTGCAAACCAATCTGAGCACAACCTCAAATTAGCCAGCATAGCACTCATGTCGCTTCTGTTCTTCTTTCCTCCATTGAAGACATTTCTGGGTGCGTGAAGAGACTTTTCTCATTGAATTGCAGGTCAAATCCTTCACTGCAGTGTAAGCTCTGGCTTTCACTTCAAACAGCTGCTCCACCACAATTGTGTATAATCATTTTATTGATAATGCATCAGTTAGCAGTGCATAGTTATAATACTTAAAACACAGTGTACAGTACATTTAAAAACAGATGAAATAGTCAAGCAAATCCAAGTGGCATAGATCAAGAGCCAGAGGGCCAAAATGTGGTCTGTTTTACAGCATTGTAAATCAGGAGGAATGCTACTGGAGTTAGCGAATATGAACCAATGTAAATGAGTCCAGAACCAACCTCTCTGGCTGAGAACCCCTCGAACAGGGTAGAGTTTTCAGACAGCACTCCTATCTGAGCAGCAGTCACGTCTCTGACTGCAGAGTAGACGTGCCCATGTTATTCAAGCATTCCATGGGGGCAGAGGTGGCCTCCACAGAACCAGAGCTATTCTCTGCATCCCTTCAACAACATGTATGATCCACTCACGGGTAGGAATTATTCGTCCTCTCAAAGCATCTTCCTGTGTATTTTGAACAGTGTAGGAAACAGGACAGAACATTGAGGGACACTGCATTCCAAACCCACTGGCAGCAGCACAATTATACGTCCTCACCAAGTGAGCACTATTTTCTAGGTCTGGCTGAAATACATTGGTGTGTGATTCCAGGTGCAACAACAACTGATGACAATGCCTGGTGTAACTAACCCTGAAAGCTGCTGAGATACTCCAGCATGTCCAGAATGGACAGTTGAGCCTGAATTATCTCCAGATCTTTCATTCCCTTCCCCAAGTCCAAAGGAAGGAAATGAAGCCTGCTCAGGAGTGCCCTGATGTCCCTGGATTTGACTCGCCAGCACATTCTCATCTTCCCTAAGGGAGGGGTGACGTCAGACTGGGTGGTACTTAGCAAACATGCCCATTCCAAAGATGGTTTCTTGAGACAGGAGATGAACCATTGTATTTTAAAAGATAGCTGTACCCTCTTGCCAATCAGCAAGGTGTTAATAATACCTGCCAGCTATCCAATTTGCCTTAAGTACAACCAAGATGGAAAGAGTTAAGAACCACTACTGATGGGTCTTGGGAAACCCATTGATATTGTCCTCAGGCATCAGCCAGATGCAAACAGCCAGATCACAGACTGCCGGGAGCAGACGGTTCTCGTAAGGAGAGCTGGAGATGCCAGCTGGCTGCCTCTATCTCACCTATAAGCTCTCCAAATCCACCATGTCATATGATCTTAGAACCAAATGAAGAAACCACCAACTGGACAAGGCATCCAGAGACTCCATGCGGAAGAATTAGGAGGATCGTTCCGTGTGGTGTGTGTAGCTCAAGATAAGTACCATTTCATATGCATTGTGCACACCAGCAGCAGTGTTTCCTCTCAATTTTCCCCACCACTGAACAGAATGAATTTTGTTACCTGCCCCAGTATGGAGGTCATGTGGCAGGAGTGACACCAAGGAGCTCTGAGAGTGAGAGGAGGCTCAGGTCTGGGGCAGAGGGTTAGGATGCAGGAATTAGGGATATTAGCTAATTGAATAGTCAAGTAACTGCATGAATTCGTAATGGTTACTCGACTGTTCTATAGTATCCAGGAGCAGGGCTGGCAGCCAATGCAATCCAGCCCCACTCCCGGGGAGCCTCTGTATCAGAGGCAGCAGCGTGGGGTGCCAGGTGGGAGCCGGTCCGTGAGGGGAGCCAGTTTAAAAACCGGCTCCCCATGCAGACCGGCTGCTGCCTCTGATACAGAGGCAGCATCACAGAGTGGCAGCAGCCTCTGTCCACGGGGGAGTCTGAGCTCCGCACAGACAGAGGCTGCCGGGGGAGGGGAGCAAGCTGCTTCACAATAGCAGCCCCTGTCCACAGGGGGTCCGAGCTCCCCACAGACAGAAGCTGCTGGGAGGGGGGCAGGCTGCTTTGCAGCAGAAGCCCCTGTCCGTGGGGGGTCCAGGCTCCCAGTGGACAGCAGTTGCTCTGCCTCCCATGGAGCAGCCTCTGTCTGTGACAAACCTGGGCCCAAAAGAGGCGGAAGCACAGGGGGAAAGCAGGCAGGCAGCACTGCTGCTGCTGGCAGCGGAGGGGGGGGGGAGGGGGAATGCAAGTAGTCGAGAGGATTAACTGATAAGCTTAGGGTTATTGGTTAATCATATACTCAATTACTCGTTTACATCCCTAGCAGGAATGTGAGAGTTTTGGCTGGGGGTACAGGTTCTGGGTGGGGCTGTGGTTGAGGGGCTCAGGCTGGGGCAGAGAGTTGGGGTGCATCAGAAGCAGGCGTAGTGCCAGGCCACCCCAGCTGCAGCAGGATGGGGGTAGGACCAGACCATCCCGGATGAGGCAGGATTGGGGCCAGGCTGGGCTACCCCCTCCAATCCCAGTATTGGGGCCAAGCATCTCCGGCAAGTTGGAGGATGGGCTAGGTTGGGGCTGGGAGTGAGATGGCCCTTCCTGGTTGCCACAGATTCCTGCCCTGTGCAGCACTAAATAGGCAGCTATGTGGCAACCCTACTCAAACCAGCAGTGATGGGTCAATGCTGAAAATAAACTCGTCTTCACCATAAGAATAGAAAAGAATCCAATCAACAAAAACTCATGGATAGCCACCACACTCCTTTTAATTTGCAGGGCTTCAGGGGATCACTCAGAACCAGTCATGCCAAAACCGGGCCTGCCTCAGCAGCCAGACAGGGCTCAGAGTTAGATCACAACAGAATCATCAGCTACATCAGCTTTCTTCAGAGGCCAGACATTGGCTGAAAATCACCAACCTGGGCTTTCTATAATGATAAACTGTCCAACAGGGGCTTCGTTAATAGATCTTTTCAAAGGGGTAGCCCTGCGCCTTCACCCACCCCTCATCCACTTCACTTACACCAACCACAAACACCTAAACTCTCATGTCCCTAAACTCAAGGTCACCGGAACAAGAATCACAAGGCAGAGGGGAGAGGTAGGGGATTCTCACCCTTCCTGTCCCCTTCAGACACTACATCAATGCTGGGAGTCTGGGTAACACAAGGAAGAGGAACTGGTAATTCTCACTGAGGAGAAAACATTTGGTATAATTGGCATTACTGAAACCTAGTGGGCTGTCTCACATGATTGTGAAAAAGAACCAGGAAGGGCAGAGTTGATAAAAGAGGTGATTGGGGAGGGAAAATACATGGATGACCCCATTACCTGGTTTTGAGTTACTGAGCATTCAGCAATGCAGGCTCTGGACAAAAAAGGTGGCTGAGTTCTCTGCCCTGGTGATGTTCATTGTTAATAACACTTGGGCTGTGTCTAGACTGGCGCGATCTTGCGCCAGAGCTATGCAAATGAGGCTCAGCGTGGAATATCGCCGAGCCTCATTTGCATAACTAATGAGCCGCCAGTTTTGCGGAAGAGGCTCTTGCGCAAGACGGAGCTGTCTACACTGCCCCTTCTTGCGCAAGAAAAACCCTCTTGCGCAAAACTGTTATGCTGATTATTTTCAGGCATAACGGCTTTGCGCAAGAGGGTTTTTCTTGCGCAAGAAGGGGCAGTGTAGACAGCTCCATCTTGCGCAAGAGCCTCTTCCGCAAAACTGGCGGCTCATTAGTTATGCAAATGAGGCTCGGCGATATTCCACGCTGAGCCTCATTTGCATAGCTCTGGCGCAAGATCGCGCCAGTCTAGACACAGCCTTGGAGTGCTGGGGACAGTCCAGAAGAGTAGAAGAGACCTAATGCTGATTCAGTTTTCAAAACTAAGTGGTAGCAAGAGGCAGGTTAGTCCATGGGGTATCAACAGGCAGGCAGGCCTGGCAAAACCAGGGAAAACCGGACATGGGATTCAAATGATAAAGAATTAGAGGCTAGGGAATTAATTAAGAATTAATGCCAGGCAGCATGGTTTTACAGAAAGTAAGTTTTGACAGAACAAATCTGGTTTTGTTTTTTGATGTGATTACAAGTTTGGTTGCTCAAGGTAACTGCAAAGATGTAATAACTTGGGCTCTTGTAAACCAAGTAGTTGCCAATGGGGAAGCAACATCAACCCAGGGTATTTCTATTGGGATTTCACAGGCAGCAGTAGCCCCAGTGCTATTCAATATTTTCATCAATGATCTGGAAGTCGCTATACAATCACTGCTGATAAATCTGAAGATGACAGACAGATTGGTGGAGTGGTAAATAATGACAAGGACTGGGCAGTCCTACAGCAAGACCTCAATCACTTGGTAAACTGGGTCCATTCAAACAAAATGTGTTTTAATACAGCCAAATGCAAAATTAAACATCAAGGCACAAGGTATGCAGGCCTCTGCTAGAGAAAGGGGGAGTGTGCTTTTTACCAGTCATAGTGAACAAACAACTGTACATGAGCTGTAGGAAACTCTGGCAAAAAAGGCTAATGACAGTTGGACGTATTAAATAAGTGAATTGGAGCAGGAAAGTGATTTTACCTCTGGGTGGTGCTTGTGAGACCAAGGAAGCAATACTCACACATGGAGTTCTGCTCCCTAACTAAGGACTACAGCAGTAAAAGTGATAGATAACAATAATAATGCCTCTGGTTCTGGGGTCCACATTGTAAAAAAAAAATGTTGAAAAATTGGAGACAATGCAGAAGAGAGCCACAAAAATGATTCTGAGGGATGAAAAAAAATTCCTTATGGTGAGAGACTTACCGAGCACAATCCATTTTGTGCAGCAAAAAGAAGTACAAAAGGCAACTTAGTTACAGTACAGGGAGAAAATAGCAGGTATTAAAAGGGCTCTTAAATCTAGGGGAGAAAGTCATAACCACCACCAACGGCTGGAAGCCGAAGCTAGGGAAATTGATTTGGAAATGAGAAAAAAAAAAAAAAAGCTGGTTAATCAGTGGAAGAAACTGTCAGTGCAAGTGGTGGATTCTCCATCTCTTCAAAGAAAGACTAGATGCCCGTCTGGAATATAGGTCTTAGCCAAACACAGGCCATGGTCAGTGGATTAAATTTAATGGCTTGTGATACACAGAAGGTCAGACTAGAGATGATCTGATGAGCCCTTTGGCCCTAAACTCTATGTCTGAAAAAACAGAGACAATCAAAGGGGAGGAGAAACTCACTGGCTGCGTCTAGACTGGCATGATTTTCCGCAAATGCTTTTAACGGAAAAGTTTTCTGTTAAAAGCATTTGCGGAAAAGAGCGTCTAGATTGGCACGGACGCTTTTCCGCAAAAGCACTTTTTGCGGAAAAGTGTCCCTGGTCAATCTAGACGCGCTTTTGCGCAAGAAAGCCCCGATCGCCATTTTAGCCATCGGGGCTTTTTTGCGCAAAACAATACCACGTTGTCTACACTGGCCCTTTTGCACAAAAGCTTTGTGCAAAAAGGACTTTTGCCCGAATGGGAGCAGCATAGTATTTCCGCAAGAACACTGACGATCATACATGAGATCATCAGTGTTCTTGCGGAAATTCAAGCGGCCAGTGTAGACAGCTGGCAAGTTTTTCCGGAAAAGCGGCTGATTTTCTGGAAAAACTGGCCAGTCAAGACACAGCCACTAAGTTTTCCTAAAAGCAATAGACTGGTAAATATTTTCACTATAGCCTCAATCCTGGCAAATTATTGTTATTTTAACAAATAATAGTTAACACTCACTCTGTTTGAACAGATGTGGTTTTTAATAACCATTTTCTACCTGGGCATCCCTGCTGGCTAGCCAGTGCTTTCACTCACATTTTAATCACTGGGAACTGGCTTACAGGAAACCCCCAACATATGACCGCTCGACTTCCAACCTCCCCCCGCCCCGCACTTACAACTATTTTTGTAAGTGCGGAAGGGGCTGCAAACCCCCGACTTACGTCCTCGGCCCCCGCATTTACAACAGTGCACAGAGCCTATCGTAAATGAGGGTTCGAGTTACAACAGCTCCCCCCCCCCAACTTGTGACGTTGGGGGGAGTCCAGGAACCAATCACCGTGCAAGTCGGGGGCTTGCCCGAGATCACAGAGGATGTCAACAGTAGAGCAGGAATAGATCTGGAGCCTGCTTTAGCCCAGGTTAATGCCAGTGATGTGCAACCTGCAGCCCATGGGCCACATGTGGCCTGTTGGGGTTCTATTGTGGCCCATGAAACATTTTGTTTACAGTTGCCCATGCACAGGGTTGCCAGATTCCACTGGTTTCCATCCATGTAGGTTTTTTTTTTCGCTAACGGTATTACTGAAGTGACACACATAAAGCAAGGGCATGTGAAGTGAGGTGCATGCTGATTGCACACAACACTGACTGTGAGAGCCGGGCGCTCCCTCTGCAGCCAATCAAAGCACTGCCATGATGAAACTGGCACACCCCATAAATTCTAGGTATGCATGTCCAGTTAGCAAAGCTTATCTTATCCCAGGAGATCACCTTGATTACATCTACCTTGCGGCCCACTGAGATGGAGGAGGATCACTCTTGTGGCCCATAAACTCTTTCAATTCATCTTGACTAGATGCTGCTGAACCATGTTACTGAAGAAAAGTACAGCACATAACATTCACTCGCGAACCCTCAGAATGGCTCTAGGGATATTTAGAAACTAGCCCTGATCTGGAGAGAAGATAGTCACATACAAATACAGAAATAGAGATTCAAGAGATTTAACAATCATGCTTGGGATCTTCATCAATATCAGTTCTTAATGCAGCATGTTTCTCTTTACCCCAGAATGACTTCATTAGTCAAGACTATTCTGTGTTGATCAGTAAGGCTGGAGATCTGATTGACCAGTGGCATTTTCTTCTTCAGTCTGGGAAAACCCTGTCCAGCTTGAGGGATGGGTTTGGTTTGTTCAGATAGGTGGGAAAGTTATTTGGATCAATATTTGTCCTCATTATCAGTCGATTGTAGATGTTTGTGAAATTTCAGATAATCACTCATAGTAGCTACTCATCGCTTTTCAAGTGGCCTGTAAGCTTGCACACTTATTGGAAATGCGTATCAGGGCAGTACTTTTTAATGAGTCATTAAGATTTCTGAATGGGACTACGCAAAGTCTTCTTAAATGACTAGTGCTTCTCAAGAGTGGTTTTATGGAATCACATATCATTCTAGTGCAAAGGACAGAGCATGTCTTCTAGTCTTTAGTTAATGTCACTTACTGTGCCATACTGATAAGGACACCCTGGAGTCAAGGGGATTACGTGAAAAAGTGACATTGGTTATAAACCTAGTTCTATCTGCCTTGCCCATTCAATCAGAGATGATAATGCAGCCAAGGGGGACATGAAAGACACTAATACCAGTAGCAGTATAGGGATATTAGTAGAAGAGTAATAATACTTGGCATTTTCTTCATGATTTACATATTCAAAGCACTACACAATTAACTAATCCCTCCAGCATCATTGTGAGTTATCTAGGTAGGTATGTTTCCCATTTTAGGGATGAAGAAACTGAGGCAGGGCTGGAATTGCACAAAGCCATAGAGTGATTTGGTGATAAAGGAGAATTAGAACATAATTCCTAGCCATTCTTCCAGATCATAATGCAAGGATGGCCAAACCACACTCATGAGCTAGATGCGGCTCTTTTACAGTTAAAGTGCAACTCCCAGAGCCCCCTTCCCCATTCGCCACCTACCAGACTTGGGGAATAGGAGTGCGGGGTTTCTGCCCTGTGGCAGAGTGGTACCATGCAACTGAGAAGGGCCAGCAAACCATGGTAAAAATATGGGGGGAGGAGCACTTGAACCCATATGTCCCCTTTAGGCATTACTTCTGGTTTCTGCTCAGCAGGGAAGGGGAAGCCTTGCTGAAGCATGGGGCTTCAGCAGAAGAGGGGCTGAAGCCCCAACTCAGAGCAGGTGCCGCCCCCTAGGGCTGAAGCCCCAAGTCCTGGATCTCAAAGGTCTGACAATTGTCATATGCAACTCAGAGATCACCCCGTGGGAATGCTTTACAGCTCTCCACTCTGCTCTCTGCTGGATTTACGAGAAAACAAAAAAAGATTGGGGGCGGTGAATGTATATAACAGGGGTGGCCACAATTACTCTCTTAGCTGCATATGACAATCTTCAGAAGTTCAAGAACTGGGGCACACTTGCCCCACGTCCTAGCAGGCCACCTTGCTGGGCAGAAATCCCACCACCCCTCTGCAGGGGCAGAAGCCCCAAGCTCTGGGTGTTGTACTTTCAACTGTAAAAGAGCCACATCTAGCTCACGAGCCGTGGTTTGGCCACCCCCAGCATATAACATACTTGATTAAGATCCTCCAATTGCCGTTGTGTTTAGCAACACCTGGGTTAACAGTAATAAATGTGCAACAGGAGGACAAAGCAGCATTTTCAAATGTCAATCCAAATATCAATTTTCCACTTCACCATTTTTAATCACTTTTTCTGCTGCTATTATGGAAATGGGATTTAATTTCTTACCATGGCTAAAAGGACTGTGGGTTTCTATTAACATCGGTATGTATCTGTCATAGAAACAGATTTTATTCAAAATAAAAAAAGGCAGCTGGCAATTTCATTTCCCAGGAGGCCCGACGAGCATATTAAATTTAAAGAACTAGAAATTAAAGAACCTATTACAATACCCATTGAAGTCCATGGAAAGACTCTCATTCATGTTAATCAGCTTTGGATCTTGGATTAAGGGAACACCTGGGTAAAGACAGTTCCGAAACGGATAGCTGGAATTATGCGCCAGACTTTTAAAATGGAGTTATGCAGACTGCTTTAAGAGCATCCTATCTCCCACTACTCAGTCAGAATTTAAAATGGCTGATACATCTAGATCGTGTCGATCAGAGATTGAAGCGGTTACACGGGAAGCAAGGACTCAGCCTTCCAAAAGAAGAATCCAATTGCCATTTACAAGAGAAGTCTAATCAACCTGGATGATATCATTCCATCTGCCCACTTACGTCAGATTAGGAAATAAAGGGGATGGGTGACTTCTTGCAAAGGAGTAAGCCCTATAGCCATGGTGTCCAACAAGTTAGCCACGAGCCACATGAGGCTATTTGGTTGGTTGAGTGTGGCTAGTTAGCTCGAGCAGCTACTGCTTCAGAACTGGTTGAACACCATAGAGGGGCTTGATGCTGGGGATAGAAACAGAATAGCTATTGGTGATCCTTTAGGTAGTTCATAGCATGGGAGAAGTGATTGAAGGAGCAACAGATGGGATGTATGGAAAAAGGAACTCTTTCCCTCTGTAATAAACAGGATGAATTAGAATTTAAAATGCTGGAGGAACAATACCTAGTGGCAAATGCAGGCGTTACGGAAAAACTTGTTCTGGAATGATAAGATGCATTATACAGCGAGAAAAAGAACAGATTTTTATTAGCGTTTATATTATTTATACATTGCATGTATATATGTTTTATTATACATGTGTTTACATGTATATATATTTATGTACATCCCCAAACCACAGTTTAGATGGTCATATAGTATATTAACATTATGTCCCTAAATGGGAAAGATAAAGGGTATTTGTGGTTGGAGACCTATAGACTTCATAGTTAGGTGAAAGTAAAGAATAAAATGTTGCAAAAGACTTGGAGCAGATAAGTAAATACAAAGCTGAACACATTCATAAGCACATAAGAATGGCCATACTGCGTCAGACCAAAGGTCCATCTAGCCCAGTATCCTGTCTGCCGACAGTGGCCAGTGCCAGGTGCCCGAAGGGAGTGGACTGAAAACAATGATCAAGCAAATTGTTTCCTGCCATCCTTCTCCAGCCTTTGACAAACAGAGGCCAGGGGCACCATTCCTTACCCCCTGACTAATAGCCTTTTATGGACCTAACCTCCATGAATTTATCTAGATCTTTTTTAAACGCTGTTATAGGCCTAGCCTTCACAGCCTCCTCTGGCAAGGAGTTCCACAGGTTGACTATGCGCTGTGTGACGAAGAACTTTCTTTTATTAGTTTTAACCCTGCTACCCATTAATTTCATTTGGTGTCCTCTAGTTCTTATATTATGGGAACAAGTAAATAACTTTTCTTTATTCACCCTTTCCACACCACTCATGATTTTATATACCTCTATCATATCCCCCCCCGCAGTCTCCTCTTTTCTAAACTGAAAAGTCCCAGTCTCTTTAGCCTCTCCTCATATGGGACCCATTCCAAACCCCTAATCATTTTAGTTGCTCTTTTCTGAACCTTTTCTAATGCCAAAATATCTTTTTTGAAGTGAGCCCACCACATCTGTACACAGTATTCAAGATGTGGGCGTACTATAGTTTTATATAGAGGCAGTAAGATATTCTTTGTCTTATTTTCTATCCCTTTTTTAATAATGCCTAGCATCCTATTTGCTTTTTTGACTGCTGCTGCACACTGCGTGGACATTTTCAGAGAACTATCCATGCTAACTCCAAGATCTCTTTCCTGATTAGTTGTAGCTAAATTAGCCCCTGTCATATTGTATGTATAGTTGGGGTTATTTTTTCCAATGTGCATTACTTTACACTTATCCACATTAAATTTCATTTGCCATTTTGTTGCCCAATCGCTCAGTTTGGTGAGATCTTTTTGAAGTTCTTCACAGTCTGCTTTGGTCTTGACTATCTTGAACGGTTTAGTATCGTCCACAAACTTTGCCACCTCACTGCTTACCCTTTTCTCTAGATCGTTTATGAATAAGTTGAATAGGATTGGTCCTACGACTGACCCTTGGGGAACACCACTAGTTATACCTCTCCATTCTGAAAATTTACCATTTATTCCTACCCTTTGTTTCCTGTCTTTTAACCAGTTCTCAATCCATGACAGGATCGTCCCTCTTAGCCCGTGACAACCTAATTTACACAAGAGCCTTTGGTGAGGGACCTTGTCAAAGGCTTTCTGGAACTCTAAGGACACTATATCTACTGGATCCCCCTTGTCCACATGTTTGTTAACCCCTTCAAAGAACTCTAAGGCTACGTCTACACTGCAGGCTTCTTGCGCAAGAACTGTTTTATGCAAGAGGTCTTGTGCAAAAGGTCTTCCACAAGAGTGCATCCACACTGCCATGTGCTTTTGTGGAAGAGATGTGCTTTTGCGCAAGAACATTCTGATAGCCATTTTAGCCTGTTTTCTGACGCTTTACTGTAAATTTACTTGAGCAAGAACGCGCGTGCAATGTAGACGCTCTGCAAGTTTTTGCGCAAGAACAGCTGTTCTTGCGCAAAAAGCATGTAGTGTAGATGTAGCCTAATAGATTAAAAACAAGAAATGATCTGGTAGCACTTTATAGACTAACAAAACATGTGGATGGTATCATGAGCTTTCGTGGGCACAGCCCACTTCTTCAGATGACCGGAGTTATGACAAACTACCTCGGCTACCCCCTGAAGCTTCTAATAGATTAGTAAGACATGATTTCCCTTTAAAGAAACCATGTTGACTTTTGCTGAACAAATTATGTTCTTCTACGTGTCTGATAATTTTATTCTTTATTATTGTTTCAACTAATTTGCCCAGTACTGACATTAGACTTACTGGTCTGTAATTGCCAGGGTCGCCTCTAGAGCCCTTTTTAAATATTGGCATTATGTTAGCTGTCTTCCAGTTCTTAGGTACAGAAGCTGATTTAAAGGATAGGTTCAAACCACAGTTAATAGTTCCGCAATTTCACGTGTGAGTTCTTTCAGAACCCTTGGGTGAATGCCATCCGGTCCCGGTGATTTGTTACTGTTAAGTTTTTCAATTTGTTCCAAAACTTCCTCTAATGACACTTCAATCCGGGACAGTTCCTCAGATTCATCACCCACAAAGGACGGTGCAGGTTTGGGAATCTCCCTGACATCCTCAGCCATGAAAACTGAAGCAAAGAAATCATTTCGTCTCTCCGCAATGGCTTTATCATCCTTGATTGCTCCTTTTGTATCTTGAGCGTCCAGGGGCCCCATTGGTTTTTTAGCAGGCTTCCTGCTTCTAATGTACTTAAAAAACATTTTGCTATTACTTTTTGAGTTTTTGGCTAGCTGTTCCTCAAAATCTTTTTTGGCTTTTCTTATTACATTTTTACACTTAATTTGGCAGTGTTTATGTTCCTTTCTATTAACCTCACTAGGATTGGACTTCCATTTTTTAAAAGATGCCTTTTCATCTCTCACTGCTTCTTTTACATGGTTAAGCAAGCCACAGTGGCTCTTTTTTAGGTCTCTTACTATGTTTTTTAATTTGTGGTACACATTTAAGTTGGGCCTCTATTATGGTGTCTGAAAAGTTTCCATGCAGCTTGCAGTGATTTTACTCTAGTCACTGTTCCTTTTAATTTCTGTTTAACTAACCTCCTCATTTTTGTGTAATTCCCCTTTTTGAAATTGAATGCCAGAGTGTTGGACTGCTGAGGTGTTCTTCGCACCACAGAAATGTTAAATGATATTATATTATGGTCACTATTCCCAAGCGGTCCTGTAATAGTTATCTCCTGGACCAGACCTGCGCTTCACTCAGGACTAAATCGAGAATTGCCTCTCCCCTAGTGAGTTCCTGTACCATCTGCTCCAAGAAGCAGTCATTTAAGGCATCAAGAAATTTTCTCTCTGCATCGCATCCTGAGGTGACATGTACCCAGTCAATATGGGGATATTTGAAATCCCCCATTATTATTGAGTTTTTTATTTTGATAGCCTCTCTAATCTCCCTTAGTATTTCACCGTCACTATCACTGTCCTGGTCAGGTGGTCGATAATATATCCCTACTGCTATACTCTTATTAGAGCATGGAATTATTATCCATAGTGATTCTATGGAACATGTTAATTCATTTAAGATTTTTATTTCATTTGATTCTACATTATCTTTCACATACGGTGCCACTCCGCCACCTACATGGCCTGCTCTATCCTTCCGATATATTTTATATCCCGGTATGATTGTGTCCCACAGATTTTCCTCATTCCACCAGGTTTCAGTGATGCCTATTATGTCAATCTCCTCCTTTAATACGAGGTACTCTAGTTCACCCATCTTATTATTTAGACTTCTAGCATTTGTGTAGAAGCACTTTAAAAAATTGCCACTGTTTATTTGTCTGTCCTTCCCTGACGTATTAGATTCTTGTATATGTAATTGTTTCTTGTCTGATCTGGCCCATACTTTATCATCTTCCCTCCTCTCTTTCTGACTAAAACCTAGAGAATCTCCATCAGTGGACTCTCCTCTAAGAGAAGTCTCCGTCCGATCCACGTGCTCCTCCGCACCAATCGGCTTTCCCCCATCTCTTAATTTAAAAACTGCTGTATGACCTTGTTAATGTTTAGTGCCAGCAGTTTGGATCCACCTTGGTTTAGGTGGAGCCCATCCTTCCTGTATAGGCTCCCCCTCTCCCAAAAGTGTCCCCAGTTCCTAATAAATCTAAACCCCTCCTCCCTACGCCATCATCTCATTCTGCATTGAGACTCTGAAGTTCTGCCTGCCTACCTGGCCCTGCGCGTGGAACAGGAAGCATTTCAGAGAATGCCACCATAGAGGTCCTTGATTTCCGTATCTTTCCTAACAGCCTAAATTTGGCCTCCAGGACATCTCTCCTGTCCTTCCCTACGTCATTGGTACCTACATATACCACAACCACCGGCTCCTCCCTAGCACTACACATAAGTCTATCTAGCTGCCTTGAGAGATCCGCAGCCTTCGCACCAGGCAGGCAAGTCACCATACGGTTCTCCCGGTCATCACAAACCCAACTATCTATGTTTCTAATGATCGAATCACCCACTACTAATACCTGCCTCTTCCTAACAACTGGCATTCCCTCCCGCAGAGAGGAATCCTCGGTGTGAGAGGATACCATAACATTCTTTGGAAGGAGGGTCCCAACTATGGAATGGTTTCCCTCTGCTCCCATTGACTGCTCTCTTCCCCTGAGCCTTTCATCTTCCTTAACAGCGCTGGGGCTGTCAGACTGGAGGTGGGACGGTACTGCAGTGTCCCAGAAAGCCTCATCAACATACCTCTCTGCCTCCCTTAGCTCCTCCAGTTCAGCCACTCTGGCCTCCAAAGCCTGAACTCAGTCTCTGAGGGTCAGGAGCTCCTTGCACCGGGTACACACATGTGCCACCCACCCACAGGGCAGGTAATCATACATGTTACACTCAACGCAATAAACAGGATAGCCCCCACTCTGCTGCTGGGCTTCTGTCTGCATTTTCTCCGATGAATAAATTTGATTATAGATAGTGTTTTTATTTAAACGTTTGGGATATAGATTATAAAAGGTTTACGTTTAAAGAAGTTCAGAAGTAACTAGCGCCCTCTAAACTCTCCTCTCAAAACTCCCTCCTGTTAGCAATTGCCCTGGTCGCCTCCTCGCAGGGCTTATAAAGCTCTGGCCTGCCTGATTATTAGCTCCTCCCTCTGGCTACAGCTTGGCCAATGAGCAGAGAGTTTCAGATTTAAAATCCTCATTAAGGCTCACAGCTTCCAACTGCCAACTTGAGCACATGGGCTTTCAAAACAAACAAACAAACAGACAGAGACAGACAGACAAATACAAGCCCAGAACCCTACTCATGGGGCTCTACTGTTCACAAACTGTTACAATGTCAGTAGCACCCTCCAACTGAATGCAGCCTGGAATACACTGTCCATCTGTTATTCTCTCCTTGTCAAACCAGGTGAGCACAAACAACAGTAGCATATTAGGTCATTTATCAGAATCACATTTCAAGTGCTACCAGCCCAGTAAGAGCTGAGAATGGAATGATAGGTTTCTGGATTTCATCTGCTTAACAAGTGCTTCACTCATTTAAGCAGCAGTCACTGTAGTCTGGGGAATACACAGATGAGTTACATTGCTCAAAAAAACATCACTCCTTACACTGGATTTCAGTCTGGATGTGTTTGGTGGTTACAATCAGCCATGGAAAAAGTACCTCAGACTGGAAGGATAAATAGTTTACTGGCTGGAACTAGGGGAAATAAGTTCCAAGCAAAGCGGCCAAATCTGAAGTGTTTTAAAATGGATTATGAACTTGTATTAACATTCTGGCCTGTCCCACTGACATACTCCTTTATGCATGAAGCACCCTTCCATCTCTTTTGATGACAATGTATTTGCCTTAAGCGGACCTTTACTTTTAAAACTTTATTAGGCTTCCTTACTCAATAGAGGCCTTTCTTCAAGAGTGACAGGTCTCTGCTACTAGTCTGACTTCCATATAAATATTGTTGACCTATTGTTGGTAGCTGAATAGGACACTATTTTGAACACCAAAACTATACACAGTTACATTTAGGTTGCATTAGAAGTAGTTTTAAAAGTTCAAACATAATACTGCTGTCTGCCATTCTATGGTGCATGGCAGTCCTACTGCTGGTATTCTGGAACTTGTACCCATCTGTAGATCGCCACAGAAAAAAATATTTCCATATTATTTGCATGTGGAAGCAAGTAGTTGTGTTTTCTTGAGTTACATAAATGCCAACAGTGAGAGAACTAAAGCTAAAAGCACCATTATAACTTTATAGAAAAAATTCTTTGCCCTTCACATTAAACTGCTCCATAACTTTAAGTCTTCAAAAATCTGCTTAGCTCAATTCCAGACATTTAAAAGTGTAAGCCTTCCAAACTTATATTCAGACTTTGAAATTGCAAGTCATCTCTTCCTCATAGTGACTACCCTTTGCCATGACTGTCTTTTGTAAGCCAAAAAAAAAAAGGAGGGGGCGGGGGACATCTGCCCCAAAATCAGACATTTAAAAATTAAGCCACAACTTTTCCATCCCAGTAAATACTCCTTTTAAATGCTACACATGTATTTTACTCCTTAGTTTTCTAGGCGTGGAAACCCTAATGGAGGACACCAAGCCAAAGGTGAAGGAGGAATAAAGAGCACACAGTTTAAAGTTCTTTACACACACAGGATAATTCAGAACCCCCCAAAGTTTTAGATTATGGTATTATCCTTGACCTTATGTGCACACTTAAGGTACAATGTTAACACAAAACCATATCAGCAGAACTGTACTGATATAATTAAAGGTGTATTTTTATACCAATTTAAACTGGTACAATTTGTGCATACACTCTAATACTGGTTTACACTTGACTTACAGGCTACGTCTAGACTACATCCCTTTTCGTAAAAGGGATGTAAATTAGACGTATCGCAATTGCTAATGAAGCGGGGATTTAAATCTCCCCCGCTTCATTAGCATAAAAATGGCTGCCGCTTTTTTCCGCACAGCGCTTTGTCGGAAAAAAGCGCCAGTCTAGACGCTGATCTTGCGGAAAATAAAGCCTTTTCCGAAAGATCCTTTATCCCTTATTTCATAGAGGGATAAGGGATCTTTCGGAAAAGGCTTTATTTTCCGCAAAATCAGCGTCTAGACTGGCGCTTTTTTCCGGCAAAGCTCCGTGCGGAAAAAAAGCGGCAGCCATTTTTATGCTAATGAAGCGGGGGAGATTTAAATCCCCGCTTCATTAGCAATTGCGATACGTCTAATTTACATCCCTTTTCCGAAAAAGGGAGGTAGTCTAGACGTAGCCATAGGGTTTAGCTTGTATCAAACTTTATGGCTACGTCTACACTGGCGGCTTCTTGCACAAGAACAGGTGTCTTGCTGGGTGTCTACACTGCATGCGTGTTCTTGCACAAGTAAATTTACAGTACAGCATCAGAAAACAGGGCTTCTTCCGGAAGAGTTATTCCTCTCCCCACGAGGCATAAGCCCTCTTACGCAAGAGCTCTTCCACAAGAGGGCAGTGTAGACAGGCAACATGAATTTCTTGCGCAAGAAACCCCTATGGCTAAAATGGCCATCAGAGCGTTCTTGCGCAAGAGAGTATCCACACTACCATAGATGCTCTTGTGCAAAAGCACATGGCAGTGTAGACGCGCTCTTGTGGAATACTTTTTGCGCAAGAACTCTTCCACAAAATAGTTCTTGCGCAAGAAGCTGCCAGCGTAGACGTAGCCTATATGCAGGGCTCACCAAGCGGTTCTGCGCATGCGCAGATCGCTCTGCACTGGCTCTTCCGGGGTGTAATCTACTCACCATGGGCGAGTAGATTACATTATTTGTCGAGCCCTGCCTATATGCATAATCTAAACCAATAAAAGTGTGTCCACACACAAAAAGATGCAGCACATTAAACTAATTTAAGTTAAACTGGTCCAGCTTCTGTGGTTATATACAAGCCCTAGTTGTCTTCCTGTACAGATGGTGCCTACCACATTGCGAACCATACTAGAATGCAAATAGTACAAAATAATAGTTCACGGAAATATACTACTAAACTACATACACTCCAAGCCAGGATTCTTTAATGTGATGCAGCCTAAAATGGCTACGTTAGCTAAAGTGGTGCTCCCTTCACAGCTTCAATTTTCAGTGTGGACAGCCAATTAAAAAGTGTAGAAACCATCCACTGAACAAAATAAAGAAGCCATAGATACGAATCTTTTTTTTTTTAAATGAAAAACTTACTGTTACAGAATTTTCAGAAAATTAACTACAGTATATTATCCACAAACTATCTAATGAAAAACATACAATAAGCTACAAAAAGAACCACTGGGAATTCTGTCAACTGTTTATCAAAAAGGCAATGGCTATAAGTATTACTGTTCATTGGCTTTTGTTCTCAAAAGAAAAACTTCCATGGTGCATTTTGGCCTCTGAATGTTTTACAGTAATAAATCCAGTTGTGTCTTGGCGTAGCAGAGCTCCCAAACTTCATCAAACACCATGGATAAAGGTACTGGAGACAGAGAGTACTAGAGGAATTCACTGATTTTCAAAATGTTGAGTCCTGTAATTCCAGGGTGATGAAGCACTCTCACATGTGCATAAAAGGTAACTAGCAGCCAACAGTATCAAATCTCTTGGCATTTTCTAGACTATATTCCTACTGTAAGCAGGTCTACCCAAAGTACATTGACGGCCAACGCAAAAAGTCAAAATCTCCGTGAAACTCAGCAGATACATGCACGGTGAAAATACTGACAGAATGAAATGGGATGTTCCAGATGGGTAGAGAAACTTTTTGTAGAGTTTGTGAAGTGCTTTGAATAGGTAGTAGTCTATGAAAGTGCAAAGTATGGTTTCTACCACCTCACTAGCCACCAGTCTAGACCTGGGAGCATGTGGATAGAGGTCTCTGATGGAGAATGTCAACGAAGGTACCATGTTGTGTAACAATATGCCAACTAGCTGCAATGGGAGATAGAGGACTCTAGCCTGTGGGCCCTAGTGCGACCATAAATAGTAGTGTATCCTTGGCAGCAGACGCCTAGCTCAGTCAGGCTGAATAAACATGCCTGAAACAGGCGGGTATATACCTGACACAGCTCAGCTATGCCTGCACTGCCACTAGCCATGCTGCACTGCAATTTATACTTGCACTCACTCACCAGTAGCTAACAGGAGTAGGTGCACACAAGCAAAGGAACCACATCCCTTGTTCACAATGTAGACAAAGCCTAAATAGGAGTTCCAAAGTGACTGTCCCCCCAGTTTACACTAACCAAGAAAATTGTTAGTTTTTAAAAAAAATCATTCAGTTGGCATAGTTGTTCTCCAAATCCGGCATCTAAATGCCATCATTTCAATGTCAGTGGGGATGAGGCTTAAGTAACTTTAATTTTAAGCTTCATGGCGAAGCAGTTCAGTACAGTAGAAATAATCCCAGCTATTCTATTTTACAGGCTACTGAGTGCCATGCTTTCTAGTATCAGTGCTTTTTTGAAAAGCAAAGAATCCAGGATAAGAGACTCACAAGCAATCCCACAAGTGCTGATGTCTCAGAGAAAAGTGGTCCTCTGGTACAGCAGGCATGGAACTGAAGCAGAAGAAATAGTCTGCTTACAGAGCTCTGAGATTCAGGACTGCCTGGTGTGCCTGATAGTCATATCCTCTATTTCTGGCATCAGCCCCTGATGCATTAAAATTAAGAATGCTGTGATGCCAAGGAGTTCTGAATATTAGCAGCTCTCTTGAATTAAGTAAGTTCACTTCTTAGCAGCCCCACCTTTGCACAAAGATTAAATGTGTTATTCTGAGGAGACCCTCCCTTGAATTTGCCATTGCACACAGGCTGTCCCTGCTGCATGAAAAAAGCACAGCATTTATCTGCCTTCGAGATAATCAAGTTCTGTTTTGTTCACATTTTGCTCTTCTTGCAGTCTATAATTGACAATGGCTGTTCAAGCAGAATAAAAATCACAATACATTCATTTCCATTCTCTCTTACAAGTGGACATGCAGGGAATCTCTCAGATCAGTTGTACTGAAATCAGCCAGTAGCAAATAAGCATCACCTGGGAATCTCAGGACAGTGCAAGTTGTGACACTGCACAAATCCAGAACCTGTACAGGCATCCTTTTTAGCAGTCATTATTTTAGAGACAAGGAGTTCTTGTCCAGAGCTTAAGAAGTGTGTGATTCAACTTTGCTAGTTAAATTTGGTGTTATATGGAATCTAGCTTTTAAACATCACAGCCAGGAACGACAGATCACCTCCAGAAGATGAAGTCATCTCAAGTTCTCATCATTTGGCTGATCAGAGCTTGGGAACCCTGTTTATTAGTTTTCAAATTACAGCACATGGCTCCATTGGATTATCAGGAGCTGAGAGGACCTGACCGTCCTCTCACTAGCTGCAGTTCCTGCTTTGAGGCCGGAAGAACGAGGGAAAGGATGAAGAGTGAGAATGCGTGACTTCTCCTTGAACAAAGGGTGGGGGCCCATTCTAGCTCGCTGACTTCTCCAGAGGCTGAAACCCATGCATCCCCTTGGGAGGTAGTTCCTCCTGCCCACACAGGCTCTTCCACATGCATTCTGGGAAGTGTACCACAAGTAGAGGAGCTTGCAGCCTGTGAGTGATTCAGTGGATTGCAGTGGTGGAGCTATGAGGAGACAGGTGCAGCCCCGCTGTCTGTGTCCTGCTGAGACTGCTCTGCCTGACACATACCCTGGGGCAGATGATGCTCAAGGGCCTAGGAGCAGCAGGGTGCTCCCCTTCCCAGGGTGGGTATTCACCAAAATACTGTTTTTCAGAAAAGAGGAGAATGCACATGGATCTCTGGAAGGGGATTGCAGCCCGGGAAACTGCTGCGCTAGTCCACCTCCTGCCAGCTCAAGATTAACCAAGTATCTCCAGGATGAGACATCTGGAGTTTCATCATCTCTCAGATTTGGCAGGCCATTTTTCCTGATTATAAATCTGGAATTCATACTTTTGATTAATCCCTCAATCTGATTTTATTGCTCTAATCTTTAAGGTGCTACTAGTCTATTTGTTGTTTAAGTTTTTCCTGAATACTCTGGTTTGCCTGAATCTGAACACAGTACTCAAAGATGCTGTTTACAAGAAATGAAGGGACAGATCATTACTCCTGTTTGTGATGCCTCTCTATAAACACCTTAATCTGTTTGTTTTTGAGTATTTATTTTAAACTGGGCAGAAGGAATCTTGCATCACACCATCAAGATGGCAGAAAGCTTGGGGACTCATGTATATGCAAAGTTCTGGAGGGTTTCTTCGATGTAACTATGCAAAGATTAGCAATTATAAAATGAGTGCAGTTTTTCATAGGGAAACCACATAGAATCTGGTTCACACAAACTGCCCTATGACAATTAACTTGTCAAAAATGTGTACACTTTCCAAGTGGTTGGGAACCAAAATTTGGGATTAAGAGCACATCAGATAATTCAACAACCAGCTGAGTAAGAAGAGTGTGTGGTCATGTGTCACTTGGTTCCACCAACAGAGTAAGTCTTCTCCTACAGACTCCCCCCCACCCCCACTTTTTTAGTGGAGTCAGGGTATCTGATCACATAGTTAGAAGCATCCTATCACCTTAGAAAAGCATCCCAATGAATTGGAAGAATCAGCTTCTTTTCCCTGATGGAGAAGCTGAACAAGTTAAACCATGGGGAGCAAAAAAGGAAAAATAAAAAGACTCTAAAACTTAACCATGGATGCCTAAGGCAAGACCTTGATAAAAAGCTAATGAGTGCAGCTAATTTCGGAACAGGCAAGGAGCTAATGTACGAGAAAGAAATGTGGAGGAAGAAACAAGATTACCGGTACTTGTCTAAAGTTGACCATAAACATGACAATGCAGCATGGATCAGGGGATAAGGGCAGAGCACTGGGAAATGGCTCAGGTTCTATTCCCAGCTGCCATTAATTTGGCCACATCATTTTACTTGTGTGTTCTCATTAGTAAAATAGGAATGACTTCTGGCCGTTTTTCTAAAGCACTTAGAACCCTTTTCATCCACAAAACTCAATGTAAATGCTATCACAGTCCCCTTCAGATTCTTGATTTGATGCAAGGAACTTGGCAAAACAAAGAAAAAACCCTTGATAAATTTGCTTAAAGACTATTTCTTATTATGCTACCTGCTGAAACTGTGCTGTTAGACTGGCTTAACACAACAAAGCAGGTAGACTAAATTAACAGTATTTGAATGCAACACTAGATTCACACTGAGTATCTTTGGCCCATTTCTTCAAGTTCCAATTCTCCAATATGCTGTTAAAAAAAAAACAGCCATATCCAGTCACTAAGAAACAACAATTCTTCTGTACTTTTGGCGATGTGGTAAAAGAAAAGCTAGAAGAGCCCAAACGAAAAATCAAAATTTAGGATGGAAGTTACATAAACCTTAGTGCTATTGGCTGCTGTTGATCTTTCAAGGGAAAGTGACCCATCACTCTAGATTAGTGGACTTAAGTTGTAGAAGAAAATATTTAACATAAGCAAACAAAATACAATTGTATAAATTGGGGTTTTCAGAATTTTATTTATACTATTAACTAGAGAAAAAGCATACATATTGTAGCTGTCATACAGTCAATACATCTGCAAGTTTTTCTATTTTAATTCTCTATACAAAGTCATTGCCAATTGATGAGGTCATTGATGGCATCGGGCTTAAAGTAACCAAGAGGTATAAAAACAAGTTTGTCATCTTGCCCTGAGTGGAAATGGTGAACAGATACAAAAACTGGATCCTAAATACTTGATGTCATTCGATACATGATTTAATGGCATATGCAAGTTATCACTTTTCAAATTAAGTAAAAACAGTCAAGTTACCCATTTTAGACAAATATCAAGTCTGACTTTTTTCTTTATATTTAGATCACAGAAGTCAGCAGTAGTTATGAAAATATGTTCCTGCCATTAGATATTCGTCATTTAACTGACAATTTTACAGACTGGATATTTTACGTTTTATTTAAACTGAGTGCCAGCACTGAAAGTATCCATTCTTTTTAGTGTTTTAAAAATTGTGTGCCTATATAAATAAAAATCTAAGACGTCTTTTAAAAAAATAGTAATGGAAAAGAAACATTTCTTTTTCCAGACTATTTTTAATTACCAACAACATACTTCTCATTTTTGGCAGTCTGTACCCTTCAGTCTAGAAAACCACATTAAGATATTCATCAAGCTACAGAAATCTCCACTAACAATTTGTTCCCTAAAGAACTAAATGTAAGATTTCTGTAACTTTAAAGTTGTTTTAAGGTAAGTGTTTATGATGATTAGAAGCAATTTTTAAATATAAATATATATAATATATATATATTCTGCATACAAAAGGCTCGTGAGGCTTATCAGGAAGTTGCCATAATAAAACTGATCAAAGTTGCCAGTACTGTGTTCGATTCCTTTGAAAGCATCCATTTGGGCTTTAATTTAAGCCTTGAGCCATGTGTTATGACAATAAAGTTCTGAAAAAGTAACGTAAATCCAATTTCTGCATGTTCAGTTTCTTTCTGCTAAGAGCAAGAGGCAAACACATTTTTAAAACCTGGTTTTAAAAGATTAAGCAGAATAAAAGTAAGAGATATCTTCAGGTTATAAACAGAATTGTATTTTACAATCCATCATCCCAACAATGTAACGGCCCACAGCAGTGCATGGAGGGATCTCAGTCCAGAGGTTGCGGGTCTGCAATAGGCATGGTATGAAGTACTTCATCTAGAAGCTGGAGGGCACGGTGTAAATGAATTTCAATCCAACAGGGAGTTTCTTTGATGCTCTGTCTTGGGTAATCAGGTCCCCAGCCTTTCACAAAACTCATCCTGAGTATGCACAAGCGACGAAGATCATCTACACCAATTCCAGCAGCCGCTGACAAACCTAAGTAAGAGATTTTGAGTAAGTATTCATGTGCTTTTGTCTCAGGCATGCCATTTTGCCATGCCAGTTCCATGCAACACTGAACCATTTGCTCAGCTGTTCCTACATGAATAGTTTTCTCCTTTTTCACAAACCATGCCTATTAACATTTCTAGATTTGTCCTACAGATACATAGGTTTTCCAACTCTAAATTTGATTTATGTGGCTTCTAAACCTCTATAAGTTTTCAGATACAACTAATTAGCCTGAAAACAATTGTGATGTAAGCCAGTATTAAAAGCCCATTTTAGAAAGCTAAAGATATTATGTCTGGAGTTAACTGAACTGTAGAATGATCAGTCTTATGAGTATAAAATATTGACAATTCAACATATCGCTATGGCAGATTGAGTCAAAACGGCCCAAAAAACACAAATCTAAATTAAAGAAAAAGCAAAAAGTACTTCCAAATCTGTGTATGTAGTTTATCCAGGAGCACCTTCTACGTACAAGCATACATTTGTGGCCAATCTCAGATTTTCACAGCATGATTACCTAAAACGACTGAACAAGTAGGGTTGGACAACCTCCAACATCTACTGCAGTTTACTTGCAGTCATGTGATTTGTAGAGAGGGGTCTAAAGCCATAATTGTAATTTAAAAATGTGTTATTAATGAGAACTCTTTGTATTTCCATTTTAAACTTTCATTTCAATGAATTTAGTTTTGCAATAAACATTTCCCCAACAGTGTAAAGTTGATATATACTATATATTGCCTGCTTGAAGAAAATTTTGTTTTGTTTTAAAGCAGACAAAATATACCCCATATTTTAAAAAAAAAAAACCCTTAACCAAATTATTCTGTTTTGTTTTTTTTTCATGTTTAAAAAAAAGATGAATGTAGCAAGTGATCATTTAAATAAGGCTGGTGCTTTCTGATAATTAACAACTTTAATTATTTTGGCCACAACATTTTCAATGTTTATGAAATATCTACTTGCCAACAGCAAGATGTAAGTTATAAGTAAGTGCTTAGCATTTTCAAAAGTTTGGCTACTTATTTAGGTGCCTAAATATGGACTTAGGAGTCTAAAACTTAGGCACCAATTAAAAAAAAAAAAAGTATTTCCTCTTAGCAAAATTCAGGCAAGTTCAGTAGCAGATCTCAGCACCTCCCCCAGAACAAGCTTCTAACTAAGCTGTTTCCTCTACACTTTAGTGATAGGCCCCAGTCTCGGTCTCTCTTTCACACACACAATCCCCATTTTCTGCAGCTGGCTAGTACATTTAATTCTCACTGGGAAATTTTTCAAGCTGTTTTAGGAGGAGGAGATACAACTACATTTAGAGGAACATAGTTACACTGATTGACTTTTGTGCCTTGGAAGTACTGTACTTTGTCACATTCCTTTTAGAAAGACAAATTCTTCAGTCACATTCACACCGAAATTCAGAGAGAGCGCTTCATTAGCATGGAAGCTACAGAAATAGGTGATTTACTTGATAAATAATGGAAAGTCTGAAGTGTGAATAAGTATAGATATAAAATAGTCCTCATTCACTCAAGAGTGTGTTTCCTTAAAAAGAGCAAAGTATTTACTTACTGATAGCTGGGGCTATTCCACCTACTGATCCCGGTCCAGGGATGTTTCCAGCTACTGCTGCAGCCTGGGCGGCAGCTGCAGCTTGTGCCGTGGCAGCCTGCTGTTGCATCTGACGATGACATTGGCGTAAATCAAATACCTTTTAAAAAATATATAAGTCCTGTATTACATATTTATCTTAACCATTGAGGGAAAGAGTTTGTAAGAACCAATGCTATTATTGCTGTTACGTATAAAAGATTTAAAACACCTATAAAATTAGCTTCCCTAGACGCAAGATTGTACCAACTGAATTTTTATTTCTCAAAGATATAGGGTCAAAAGTCTATATCCATTGGTTCTACAGACTCTGATTTGAGCACTAGTAGCTAAGTAAAAAGCCAAACACATTGAAGCCCTGATGGAATCTGAGTGGGTTGAAAGGGCTACCTGTGCGGATCAAATTGCAGAACGAAGACCTAAGATTTTCACAAACTAACGAAAGCCAAGAGATGGTCATATCTTAATCCTTAATATTTCAAGAAGTGAAGCATATACATGAAAAATTAAAGATATGTCCTCCTAAACTTGAGAGTCCTTGTCTACTTTTGTCACAGCCTTCCTGAAATATGGTACTCTTCTTAACACAGAACGCTGACAGCTGGTAAGCCTCAAATTAAAACAGTTAGATTTCAATCTGCGGGCATATTGCTTTTTTATGCTGAGATAGGGTACTGAAATACACAAAAATTCTGCTCTCAGACACTGAGGGATTCTACAGTGAGTGAAAGAATTTCGGTGTCCTGGGCATGTTGCCCAGCAAAGTAGTTGGGTTTTAAGCCTCATTTTACCCTGAGATATATATAAAATGACTGATTATTTTAATGTAGATTAAATCTGAAATCTTAAAGAAAAATATGACTCAGGGTGGAGTCACTGGTTCAATATTGGCATGCTGATGCTTTTTAAAAAATTAGCTGTTTTTTAAATATTTTAATTTTTTTTTTCCAAAATGAGAAAAATAAGCTTTATAATATGGTTCAGTTAAGTAACCAACTTTTTGTAATGACTGGTTTAAAAAAAAATCACTGTTAAATGTAAAACCATTGCTAAGATTGCTTGCAACAGATTTATGAAATCGCAGGATGTTTCCACAACATCTAAATAAACACTGCCAATTTAAAAAGCCATTCATTCATCAACAATAAAATAAACAAAACTTCATTTGGCAGAAGTTAGCCTAATAGAAACAAACAGTTTTTGGTTTAGTGGGGAAAAAAATGATGTAGGTTATGTGGTTTAAATTTCTTTCAGCACTTCATAAAACACATTTCTTTGCCACTGACAAGGAGCAAATTCATTTGTTATTTCCTACAATTGTCATCCAGAATATTCAAACCAACCTTTATATATGCACTTGGGTAAATCTTGTGAACTGCATCTCCCGGTGCACGTCCTGCTTCTCTGTCCAAGTAGTAGCTCTGAACGAAGACTGCATGGTCACTGAGGCACCTAACCCACACGTCACCTTCACCTTTACATTCCAACTGCACCCCTTTACCTATGTGCAACCTTAAAAAGGGGAAAGGTCCAATGTAATTATGTTCAGAAGCTATACATTAGAACCCTGTTAAATGAACCCAGCATAATCTAAATTCTGGGATGTAATATGGTTTACCTAGAAGGTGAATAAATTAACTGTTTTTCAAAGAATTAGGATTGTTGAAATCTTAGCAACAGCAGTTCACTGAAAGCTATGCAATACAGCATGAAGGTGTGTAACATCCATGTTGTATAAAAAAATGTTCTGCATTGAACATGTAACTTTAACTTTACGGTAGTAGCAGCATGGACAAGTAATGTAGGAACATTTAAAGTAACTGTAGGCAGATTCTGCATTCCAAAACTGTATCTGAGCAAATACAACACTTGGGCCTCACACTTCTCAGTGTGAATTCTTATTCTACTGAAATGGCTTAAATTGTTTTCAGTATAATTGGAGCCATATTGGTACTAGAAGATGAGAGGTAGAATCTTTTATTGACCCAACTTCTGCTAGTGAAAGACACCACCTTTCAAGCTACACAGAGCTTCTAATGTCACCCAAGTGTACAGTCTACAAACTGAATCAGAGGATAGCATTGTACATATCTTTAAGAGCAATGTTCCAAAGCAGCAACATGACCTCTGATGATGTCACAATAATGCATCATATTTTAAGATAACTAACTATAAACACTTGGAATTGTTTTAGTCATGTTGTACTCCTGTTTGTTCACAGGGAAAGGAGTTTATCACTAGCAAGAGTTCCTGAAATCCTTTTTCTGCTCCTTCACCAAAACGTAAGTGTGTGGTGAGAATGAAAGACAAATATCATTTTTTTATTTGCTAATGATGCTCTAAAGAGTCTGTGTGCTTAACTTAGCCTCATCTCTGTCCTTTCTCTCAAGATTAATTATTCTTTCCCCAAGTACAAGGGCTCAAACTGTTCTTAAACTTATGACAACTTTCAAACACAATTATATAAACTAACACAAATGCAATAGGACACATCAAGGGGCATGCTTCTTGACCACTGATGCATTTCTCAGATGGATGAACACACCTGAAGTGAGAACCCAAAGGCCCAAGACCACCCATGCTGCAATAGCATGTTAATTAGAATGTGCATAACAGCACTTATACCTTCAAAAGAAAGGTATAACACCAATGCTTTAACAATAAATACAAAATACAATTAAAATCTGGTGTTCCAGAAGATGTGCAAAATACCTTGCTCTTTCAATGGCTTCTGTTCTGTGGACATTAGAAAGCTGGCCCAGGCAAAAGCGGTCTCCTCCAGAAGGGTCCACATATCCATCAACAGTAACAACTGGACAGCTTGAAGGGACTTTAAATGTCTCCCCAACTTGCACATCCATTTCAAAGTAAGCAATTGAACACCAGTACTCTGGAGCTAGAGAAAACAAAGGACAGACTGAAATGTGCCAGTAAAAATTCCACAAAATCCTGTGAAACAAGGTTTAGAAGGTCTGCCATTTGTACTTGGAATTTAATTTTCCATGTATATTAACATATTTTATATTATATACAGAGAGGAAGAGAAGGAAGTGAGAAGTGAAATCAAAATGAGCATAAAATGTTTGTCAGATTTACTAGTAAACAACTTGCACAGTAGAGATAGAACAGAAACACCTGGGCAAGAATGTGGTTATGGTAATTTAAGCTTGCAGTTATATTTAACAATTATTCTGACTGCACATCTTGTCAATACATTTGCATATTATACTCTTTATATATAGATAGCTAGTACATGTTGATTTTTAGAAAATTAAGACATCACTGCAAATTACTATGAGAAATATTCTGTCTTTGCCATAACACAACAGATTCAAAGGTTTCTAGTTTTTACAAAAACCTTAAGGAACAAGTATTTCAGATGTTTACTAGGGGGCTGCGCTCCCTGCTCACTAATCTCATCAACCCCCCCTCTGTCCACCACAGCCAGATTGTGGCCTCTACTCCTAGCCATGCTATAGCAGGAAGGGGGCCTGCCTCTCTGTGGCCGGATCAGGACTGGGGACAGGATGCTCCAGCCAGAGGGGGCTGGGCCACAACTGAGGCCTTGTGGGCCAGGCTTCATTTTAAATAAAAGTAAAATATCATGTCCAACATAAAAAGGTTTCAACATTGTCTTTACTAACGGCCAGGATAGGGAACCTTTTTGGGTCGGGGCCACTGATCCACAGAAAAATCAGTTGGGGACCACACAAGTGAGAAGGGAAAAAAAAGCCCCTCCAAAAAAACCCAGCCCTCACTGATGTGGCCCCCACCTGACACACCTCACTCCCCTGGTGCTCCAGCCATATGGGGTGGTGGTGGGGAGGACTGAAGTTCAAGGCCTCAGACCAGATTAATTCTTTTGGGGTTCAAGGGTTAGTGGATTTTGTGGGCCCCTTTGGCTCTGGGGTGAGGCCAAAATGAGGGGTTTAGTGTGTGGGACAGGGCTGCCAATGAGTGGGATAGGGCTGGGGTGCAAGGTCTGGGTAGGAGGTAGGGTGCAGGAGCACGCTAGGGGCAGGGTGTCTGGCCGGGAGGAGAGGCAGAAGTAGGCTGGGGTGGTGGGGTCTCCATGGAAAGGTGAGCGGGCTAGAGATACAGGGCAGGAGCAGGGTGGGAGTAGGTGTCTGGCCAAGAGAAAGGGGGGCAGAAGCTGGCTGGGGACAGGGTGTCTGGCCAGCGGAGAGGGGGCAGGGTCTCAGCGAGAGGCAAGTAAGGGGCTTGTCTTAAGGCCCCATGCTGGTACCAGGCTTGGCTTCCCACTGCTCCCATTGGCCAGAAATGGGCTAATGGGAGTGCAGGGAAAGGCTCCAGACAGCACGCTGATGTTCCCCCAACCTGGGAAGGGGAGGGCTTCTTCCCCACGCAACAAGTCTTGTGGCGCTCTCCCTCCTCCCCCACCCCGCTCACTCCGCAGTGGGATGAGCCCAGCCTTCGGCTCCTGCCCTGACTCCACTGCCTCGGGGCTCCGCAGCAGCTGCGCCTGGAAACTGCTGCCCAGGCCCTGGGCTGCCTCCAGTGAGGGCGAACAGGGGGCAGCGGGCCCCACGCTGCCTCGAGCTCAGTGCTGTAGCGCGACAGGGTAGGTCTTGAGCATAGGGTTGCCAGGTGTCCGGTATTCACCCAGACAGTCTGGTATTTTCGCCTCCTGTCCGGTAAAAAAAATTCAGAAAATACTGGACACCTAAGATGTCCGGTATTTTCTGATTTTTTTCCCCGGCCAGGAGGCGAATATGCTGGGCACCTGGCAACCCTACAAAAACTCAGCACCCGGCTCTCCTCCCCCCCCCCCCCCCAAGCCCAGCCCCCCGACCCCATGCTTACCTGGTTCTGCAAGGCTGCCGGCACAAAATGGCTGCCGGCAAAAGACCAAGGGGAAGCACTGCCTCCCCGGGGTCTTAGTGCTTAACCTCTCACTGTTCCTATCCCTGCACTCACTCTTAAAGGGGACATGCTGTTTTATTTTAATATATCTTTTTCCCCCTCAACAACTTTGGTCTCTCTCCCCCCCCCCCTTTTTTTCCTTCAACAGAATTTTTTCCCGATATTTGGGGGGGGGGGGGGGGGTGTTCGGTACTTTTTGTTTCAACCATCTGGCAACCCTACTTGAGCGCCCGGTTCATGAAGCTGCTGAGTAAGTGGGTCAATAATGATCGGCCCAGCCCAGGCCCGGAATAGCCGCTTGCTGAAGGAGCACTTCTCCTTGGCGCTTCAAGGAGCAGCCAGCCCAGGGCTGCTCACCCTGGATGGTTTGGGGAGGGCGGGGAGGGGGGGGCGGGAAGGAGAGAGGCTGCACTGGTTTCTCCCCGGCCGCCAGGAAGTGGGGGGGAAGCTGCACAGTTGAGGGGCAGCAGGATGGAAACTTTTCCTGCGTGACGCAGAGTGACATGCTGACATAACTCTGTCATCCCACAGGAAAAGAGTTGTTTAATATACAGAGAGATGAAACAATACTTAATTGTGAAGCATGTGGATTATATAAAAATTCACATTTGTACAATTAACACTGCTGTCTTATCAGTTCAGCTTTCAATAGTTGCTAGTTTTTCTTTAGGTGGAAAAGGCCAATGAAGGGGAAAAAATTTACAGTTTAAATCATACAAACGATGTAACCTGTGCGATGGGACAAACTGTATCGTTATGATGTTGGTATACTACGTTACATTTGCAAGTTGGGTCATTTTCTAGGTTTCTTTGCAAAACTGTACCTGCTTAGATTTCACCAACTGCTTAAACTTACAAGTCTGTTTTTTTCTATTTAAAAATCCATTATCTGAAAGTATGAGCCTTTAAATGTTAACTGTTGGTATTTCCAGACACTAGTCATTTTGTGTGATCTCAAAATGTATTATTTCTTTGTAACATATGCTTGGCACATCTTTTGAGATAGGTGATGCAAGGCTTTGGATCCAGCCTATACGGAATACATTTAAATTTTCCATTGCATTTTCAACAACTCTTCAGAGTCAAGCACTTACCAGGATGATTTGATATAGGAGGCTGGAATGCAAGTTCATTGTGAACTGGCCCTTTAAAAAAAAGCATTACAATTTATTTTACATGAAGGTACAGATTTCTAACAATTTTGTTTTGGTAGGGTTCACAATACGTTAAGCACTTTCCAAACAGACAAGGTGGTCAGGGTTTGGGACCATACAAGCTCATTCTAAAAACAAAGGTCAGTATAGGTTAGTTTTGGCAAAGCATGGTTAACTTAATAATTTGTTTTTATTTTTATTATAACTTAGCTAGGAGTCCCAGACAGCACAACAGGGATTAAATATGTCATCTTAAAGATAAATTCAGGATATGCATCATGGACAAAGGTACAATGGATTCTGGGAGAAGATGACAAATGGATCAATAAAGTTAGTAGATGTCAATGGATAAAACTGCCCCAAGTGAGAAGAGCAGGAGGCCAACATGAAAACCCAGGAGTACCACCACCCATGTAGAAGTATTATTTATAGACAATTCAAAATATTACATTACGAAGCCAAGTCAATGAAAAAAACATCTATGAGTAACTAAAGCACAAGAAATAATTGTGAACTCCAGTACTTCAGATAAACAAAATGGAATAATGGAGAGGGAATCAGCTAGAAGGGAGCATATAAAACTTGAGAATTTTTTTTTTTGTTTATACAGGAAAACTGCCAACATAATTTAATACAATAATTGATTTTATCTCCCCCTCAGGAATAAAGCACAGAGCATAACCACTGCAAACAGAATAATTTATATGTACAATAATCAGAAATCCAGACTTATCTCAGTGTTTAGAGGTTACTGAATTCCATAAAAAAGGACAGGGAAAATTAAATTTTCTTTTTTGTTTTTTCCGCACTGCACTCTTAGCTCTTAGATGAAACATCTAATCTCCTATACCTTTTTGGTTCTACTGATCTCATTCAAACCAGCTAGATCACAACATGGAAAAACAAAAATCAATCAATTTTGACTTGAGGCCAAAAGCTCACTAGGAATCTTCAAAAAAAATCCATTTTCATGTTTGTTTTGTTATAAGTGCAAATTTATGTGCCAAACGTCCACATGAATTGGGTTGTAGTGAGGCCAATCAGCAATGATTTTTAACTTTTACAATATAGTTAAATTTCAGTGCACATAGACAAATACTTCTTTTAAAGGGTAATTTAAGTTCTGTAACTCATTAAAAAAATGAGACTTTACTCTAAATATGGTAGGGTTAGGATAAAGGATCTGAAACAAGGAACTCGAACCAAAGGTCTATAAACAGAATCTGAAAAGGGAAATACGGACAGGACAGGCTTTTAAGTACAAAACTGGATGGTGCATTTTAATCGTTTTAATTTGCTTTTGCCTGTTTTGATGCAAAGTACAGTGAACCAAATCTCATGGAACTTTCATATTTAACTGCTGAAATACGTTAACAATGATTACAGTTTCATAATTAATAGAATTTACACCTGTGCTGGGGTGGGACACGCAGGGCAGTCCCAAAAGAAATTTTGCCATCATGCTACAATGACAGCATAAAAAGTATAGCAATTTGAAAAAAAACATAAATGCTTACAGTAATGTCCAGGATGGGGCATAGGTGGGTGATGCTGAAGATGTCCATTCTGGTGGTGAGGTATAGTAGGTGTGTAGGCTGCCGTTCGATTTCCAGTCCAAGTTGTTGTACTATCTAAAACAAAAAAAAGGCCTGGATTTATTTGCATTTAAGGGAGCTAATCCATCTTGTTTTTAATTTTTTATTTCTCCTGAACATTTAACAACAGGCTTTTGAAAACTAAAAAGTTGCATGTAACATGTATACTCACTGTGATGGTAAGTAGCTGGCGGAGCTGTAAACCCATTCTGTTGTGTTCCTGGCTGAGGCCCTGAAGCAATCTGTAATAGTCCATCATTATGGCTACCTGTCAATATACTGGTTGGTTGACCTGGAAAGAACATACTTCCAATTCATAAATATTCCACAGTTTTATTATAAGAGGGAAATTGCACAATCCTACTGAGGAAAACACATTCCAATTATCAAGGCTATTATAATAAAGCTGCTATAATTTAAGGTTAGGCTGTCAGTTAAAGACTGTGATGTTAAATAGCATACAGTTTATTTAAATATTTGTGGATATTTTCTACTTTTTCAAATATATTGACTTCAGTTACAACACAGAATACAAAAGTTTACAATGCTCATTTTATATTTATTATTGATTACAAATATTTGCCCCGTAAAAAACAAATAGTATTTTTAAATTCACCTAACAAAAGTACTGTAGTGCAAGCTCTATCGTGAAAGTTGAACTTACAAATGTGGAATTATGTATAAAAAAAAATAACTGCACCCAAAAACAATGTAAAACTTTGGAGCCAACTAGTCCACTCAGGTCTATTTATTCAGTCAACCGCAAAGACAAAGAAGTTTGTTTATATTTACAGGAGATAATGCTGCTTGCTTATTTACAGCATCTCTTGAAGGTGAGAACAGGCATTTGCATCATACTTTGATAGCCAGCATTGTCAAATATTTACATGCTAAACAGGTTAAATATTTGTATGCCCCTTCATGCTTTGGCCTCCCATTCCAGAGGACACGCTTCCATGCTGATGGCGCTCATTAAAAAGTAATGTCTTAATTAAATTTGTGGCTGAATTCCTTGGAGGAGAATTATATGTCTCCTGCTCTGTTTTACCTATATTCTTCAATACAGTTCATGCTGTAGTAGTCTTGGATGATGACTCAGCACATGTTTGTTTTAAGAACACTTTCACTGAGGATCTGAGAAAACGCAAAGTAGGTACCAAGGAGAGATTTCTAAAGAAAATTACAGCACTCAACCCAAGGTTAAAGAATCTGAAGTGCCTTCCAGAATCTGAGAGAGATGGGGTGTGAAGCATTCTTTCAGAAGTCTTAAAAGAGCAACACTCTGATGTGGACTTTATAGAACCTGAAGCACCAAAAAAGATAATCAACCACCTGCTGCTGGCACCAAACAAAGATGATGAAAATGAACATGCATTTCCACATTGCTCTGGATCCTTACTGAGCAGAACCCATCATTAGCATGGATGCTAATGATGGAATTGTGGTTGAAGCATATAGGACATATGGATCATTAGTGCATCTGACACAAATATCTTGCAGACACCAGCTACAACAATATCATGTGAATGCCTGTTCTCACTTTCAGGTGACTTGTCTCCTGCAAATGTAAACAAATGCATTTGAGCGACTGGCTGAACAAGTAGAACTGAGTGGACTTGTTGGCTCTAAAGTTTTGTTTGAGCGATGTAACAAAAAAAGAGATTGTATTTCAGTATCTGTAATGAGGTGACTGAAAAAAATGTTTCTTTTGTTTATCCTTTTTATAGTGCAAATATTAGTAATAAAAAATATAAAAGGAGCACTGTACACTTTGTATTTGGTTGTAATTGAAATCAATATATTTGAAAATGTAGAAAACACCTAATATTATTTATACTAAATTTCAATTGGTATTCTATTATTGTTTAATAGTGTGATTAAACTGTGATTGACAGCCCTGATTTATAGATGTATTTCTTGCAGGAAAGAACCTTAGAAAGCTTCAAGTAAGAGTATTTGCATCAGCTAATTTTGCTTCTATTCTGACAGCCTACTTTAATATCTTATGATGGGGATGTTCTGCACATTTTTATTTGCTAAAATGAAAGCATATCTTTGTTTTACACATGTTTTGTTTGGATATTTTCGACATAGGGAAAGAAGAGAAGCTGAAGAAAAAGCAGCATGCTTCACTCAACCCTATAAATACTTATTTTCAAAAAGATTTCCGTGGACTTGGTACAGGCATTAAAGACTGAAAAGAAATGGAGACTAAATTATTTTCACACCCTTGGAACAACACGATCCTATGGTGATGGGAGTGATACAAACCCCAAAAGGTTTCTCTAGGCCAGAATTGAGGGATACTACCGAGGTAGCATGGGGATCTTTGCATCCCGCTATTCCCTGACCTAAGTAAACAGAGGATTTCATTTTCTAGGGCTATGTAATGACTAGATCAATTCAGCACTTCCACTTGGCTAAATTCACACAAGGGGTTTAAGAAAAATTAGATATGGCATTCCAATGTATTCGTGAGGATTTTAGGAGTCTGCAATTTTTACAGGCTTATTTCTCAAGTGGTCTTTTTTTCCCCCCCAAAAAAGCTAGAAAAGTTGTCCTGTTAGCTTCAAAAAGTGTAAGTATTTCTTCATATACCCAGTTTTATTTTCCCTCCTGCTAATTTAATGGGATACTGAAATTTTCCATTTCCACACCAGTTGTTCAGGACTAATTACTAGTACTCATCAAGAGTGAATAATAAATACCACAATAATGAATAACGTTTGTAAGGATTTACCAAGAAGTCTCATCAATTTTTGTAAGTTATAAAATCCAGTACATTTAATAGCTTGGGGGGGGGGGCTTAATAGAAAAAAAACTGATACAAATTCTAGGCTCCAAGTAAAATTTCATTTTAACAGCTTAGATCAACAGGTCATCGATGACTGGACTACACTAGTATCTCACTATCTTAGTTACTTTGATAAAATAAAAGCAAGTCTCCTATGCAATGTCTACTTGAGAGACCACCAAATAGTTATGATATTCAAATACAGTATTCTGATTTCATATTCCAGATAAGAACCATACTTGTGGAAGCCACAGGAATGTTGGGAAAGTTAGTGGTGCTGGTAGTGCTAGACTCAGTAGGAGCTAACATAGCTGGGGTGCTGTAAGTCTCAGTAGAAGCTCTGTTACTTGGTGGGTGTTGGATGGTCTGGACAGAATGACCTTCAGCAGTAGATAATGATGGCTGTCCCTCGAAGTCATGAACATACTCATCTTTCACCAACATACTTGATGGAGCTGTGAAAAAATAAAGGTTTAAATCCTTAAGCATGCATACACATTTTGCTAATTTATAGCACACTATATGGAGCAGCACCACTTCCAAACAATCACAGTGTTCAAGCTGCATTCTTGGAACAGCAGTTTAGGCAACAATCTCTGACCAACACAGACCCTGTCACAGTATAATGAGGCATGTTTTCTAGTCCAGTGGTGCACAACCCATTGATGTCTTCCTGGGGGGGGGTGGGGGGCGGCAACAGCTGGGCCCAGCCCCTGGTTGAATCTAAGCACCGCAGGGCCACCAACAGCCAGGCCCAGCCCTCAGCCACCCGGCTCTAAGCGCCGCACAGCTCAAATTATCTTGGGGAGTCGCGACACGAGTATATGGGGATCGTGGTTGAAAAAAGGTTGCACACCACTGTTCTAGTCCACTATATATTTGAGAGCGTTTGTCTATGTGTATTGTGTGTACAAGAACTCCTCCTAGATGGTAAGAGCTAGGACCACAAAATTCAGTATACAGCTTCCTCTCATAACTTAAAGCAAGTAAGGGTTTGCATGTGCCAGGAAAATGGGATGTGCCTGGAATGGGTTTGCTTCTCAGAAAACCATACAGAAAAGAGACAATCACCAAGCAGGTAAAAGGGATGGGCTGGGTAAGGCGCCTACTCTCCCCCATCCAGGACTGCCCCAGCCCCAAGCCTCCTATCACCCAGGCGCCCTTTAGGGAAGGAAACAGGGGGCTGAAGCCCAGTTTGTACAGGCACATTGTGGGCTGTTCCTCTTGGTGAGGGAATGAGGGGAAAGTGCACAGTTTACTGCATTCCTCACTCTGCCCGCTGCGCTCCCCAGCCAGATGAACATGGAGCTGCAGCAGCCATGAAGAGGCATTTTTCACCTGACCTCAAGCTGCTGTGATGACAGAGGGCTGAAGTAGTCTTCTCTCAATGAGGCAACCTGCATACTGACCTCCTCACCTCCAACCCCACTCCAGAGAAATGATTTAAATGAAGCATGTATGTTTTAATTTTTCATTTTTTGGAAAATAAAAATTAATGATCCAAGCAATGCTGGATAATCTTCTATTTACAAAAATAACCGATTCATCGAGTAGATGAGAAATGTAGAGTAATTGTATAGAATACCAAAGAATGGTGAGTTCCCCATGCTGCCTCCAAAATAGCTATTGAGTCTCCAAACTATGCATAAGCTTATCGGGAAGCAGAGTGGAGTACTTGAGTACTCTCCCCTCCCCCCCCCCCCCACTGCCTCTGTATAAGAGGCAGTGGTGAGGGGGAGGAGCTGGCTTAAAAGCCAGTTCCCCCAGTACTGTCTCCATAGGGCTGTCTTCCCCTCCCCTGCCCATGAAAAGGGGTTCCTTCCCCTCCCCTACCCATGAACAGGAGCTGTAGTCCAACGGGGGCTGCACTCCTGGCTCACACTGGTCCAGGACACCGTGCCTCTGCATTGTAAATGTAGCCCCGTGGCTCTTACTACATTTAAAATGCAGAGCCGCAGTGCAGGTGGCTCCCGGAGCCGGCTCCAGCTGGCTCAGAGAGCTACCCCTGCTGCAGCTCTGCAGAGTCGCCCGTTATTGATTAACTGGGTAGTTGGTACAAATTATATCAACTACACGATTAGCCAGATAACTTCAATTTAACACCCTTAATTTGAGTATGACTGGAGGGGATGATAAAATAGAAATGCACTATTTTTCAAGCGCTTCAGCTTACCCTTACATTAATGCACTAGTGAGGTTCTCATGTTAAACATACCCTTCAGAATATACAAGACAAACTTCTCGTAATAAATTTAATTCACCAGCACTGCACATAAAAAAGCCTTGCTCTCCTTAAGCTACTTTTATACAACTCCCATCGGAAGTATGTATGCACATATGAGGCACGACAGAACTCGCTTCATTTCTTATTACTAGTCCAAAATATTCCCTGTGGCTGAGTTATAATTATACGACCACTAGCTTTTGCATTCTATATTGACTCTGTTTTAAACTAAAATTTTCACATTGCACTAATACTATGTTTGATATTTCTTAAATAAAAAACAAACATTAAAATATTTTCTTGTTTGTTCTTTATAAGTTGCGTATCTGTAGTGAGATAACAGTAACAAAAATATACCTATAGCGAATACATACCACGTATTTAGTTACTGTACTATAAAATTTGACACAAACTTGATACCGTGCATATAAATAATTTTCAATTGTTTTTGCTCATACAATAGAATGCAAACTGGTCTGGAATCTAATCAAGAATTCAAATTCGTAAATTTAACAAATTGATTTGATTGTTTTTTAGACTTTCAGACACTTGAACCGACAAGAAATCCCACCATATCAGTCCTTTGGAAGGAAAGAAAAAACATAGCTTTGCTGCTACTTGGTTGAATATACAAAATAGTTACATAACTAACTAAAATGCTGTGTTGCTTCTCTGAATGTACCTGGAAACTATTTAAAACTTGAAAGTAAATGTTTAATATTTGCCCCCGTAGTTTATCAATTGGATTATTCTCCAAAAAATATCCAAAAGACAGGAAACAAAGGATAGAAATAAATGGAGAGAGGTAACTAGTGGTGTCTCGCAGTGGTCTGTACTGTACTATAACCAATACTATTCAACATATTTCAGAAATGATCCGAAGAATGGGGTAAACAGTGAGGTGGCAAAATCTGCAGATGATACTAAACTGTTCAAGATAGTCTGTTTTGGACTTAACTAGGAGCTTCAAACAGGCTCTCACAAAACAAGGTGACTGGGAAACATGGCAAATGAATTGTAATGTTGATAAATGCAAAGTAATGCATATTGGGAAACCTAATCCCAACTACACATAATTATGGGGACTAAATTAGCTATTACCACCCAAGAGAGAGATCTTGGCATCACTGTGGATAGTTCTCTGAAAACATCCACTCAATATGCAGCATCAGTCAAAAAAGCACATAGAATGTTAGGAATCATTAAAAAAAGGAAAGAGAGAATGTTGCCTCTATATAAATCCATGATAGGCCCACATCTTGAATACTGCATACAGATGTGATCACCTCATCTCAATAAAGGTATCTTGGCATTAGAAAAGTTCAGAAAAGGGCAACAAAAATGATTGGGGTTTAGAACAATAGCCATACAAGGAGAGATTAATGAACTGGGACTTTTCAGCTTAGAAAAGAGGAAAGCAAGGGGGGTATATGATAGAGGTCTATAAAATTATGATTGGTGTGGAGAAAATGAATAGGGAAAAGTTAAAAAAAACAGTGAATAGACCTGTAGCACCTTAGAGTAACAAAAAATGTAGATGGTATCATGAACTTTGGTGGGCACAAGCCACTTCTTCAGATGAATGGAGTTAAGGGAGTGGTCTCCAACCTTTTTAACCACAAGATCACTTTTTCAATTTAAGTGCAATGTAAGATCTACCTCAAACCCAAATACCCTTCCTGCCCCTTCTTTGAAGCCCTGCCCCACCCCTTCTCCAAGGCCTCACCTTGCTCACTCCATTCCCCTTCCTCCATCAGCCTCCCTCACTTTCACCAGGCTGGGGTAGGGGGTTGGGGTGGAGGCTCCGGTCTTGGACCAAAGGGTTTGGAGTGTGGGAGGGGCTCCAGGCTTAGCCCAGGGTGGGGGATTGGGGTCTAGGAGGGATTTCAGGGTGCAAGCTCTGGAAAGGAGTTTGGGAGCAGGGGACTCATGTTTGAGGCAGGAGGTTGGGTGCAGGAGGGGGTTCAGGGCTGGGACAAGGGTTCAGGAAGCAGGCTCTGGCTGGGCACCGTTTAACAGACGGCTTCTGGGTGGTGAGAGTAGTGGAGTTAAGGCAGGCATACTCCTGCCCTGGCCCTACACCATGCCTGAAAGCAGCTGGCATGTACAGCAATGGCTCCATAGTGCCATGTGCTGCCCCTCATCTACAGGCACTGAGCCCACAGCTTCTGCTGGCCATGGCTCCCCATTACTGATCAATGGGAGTTGCAGGAGCTGTGCCTCCAGGCAGACAGCATGTGGAGACCCCCTGCTCCGCCTTTCTCAGGGGCTGCAGGATATGCCAGCCCCTTCCGGGAGCAGCAATTATGATAGGGATAATGACTCCAGCCACGACAGGTTAGGCATGTTAGAACTCACTATTCGAAGAAATTTAAAGCGTAAGAGAGAAATGAAAATTATGAAATGCACTGACCAGTCAGAAACCAAAAATAACCCATTTTGCAAGCAGTAAAAGTAATAACAACCACCCCCCACGTATGTGTTGGGTCAGGAGATGAGAGTGAAGGACAGCAAGAATGACTGAGATACACACAGTGTGAGAGTGTGACAGAGAGTTGCATTGCCAAGCCCCCTCCATCCCCTTCTCCCTGTGTGGAGATAGGGTACAGAAGTTGGGGAGGAGAGATACCCTGACATCAGCACCCCCCTTCTCTCTCCCACGCCCTGCACAGGAAGGAGGAGGATCCCAGGGGGCAGCTCCAAGGCACAGGGCAGGAGCAGCATGACAGTAGGTAGAGGGGCAACTGAAGTCCCAGCGCTTGACAGCTTCCCAGCCAAGCCAGTCAGGATTATAGAATCATAGAACTGTAGAGCTGGAAGAGACCTCAGAAGGTCATCAAGTCCAGCCCCCTGCCCAAGGCAGGACCAATCCCAACTAAATCAACCCAGCCAGGGCTTTGTCAAGCCGAGATTTAAAAATCTCTAGGGATGGAGACTCCACTACTTCCCTAGGTAACCCATTCCAGTGATTCTCCTAGTGAAATAGTTTTTCCTAATATCCAACCTGGACCTCTCCCACTGCAACTTGAGACCATTGTTCTTTGTTCTGCCATCCGTCACTACTGTGAACAGCCTTTCTCCAGCCTCTTTGGAACCTCCCTTCAGGAAGTTGAAGGCTGCTATCAAATCCCCCCTCACTCTTCGCTTCTGCAGACTAAACAGACCCAACTCCCTCAGCCTCTCCTCATAGGTCATATGCTCCAGCCCCCTAATCATTTTGGTTGCCCTCCACTGGACCCTCTCCAATGTGTCCACATCCTTTTTGTAGTGGGGGGCCCAGAACTGGACACAATACTCCAGATGTGGCCTCACAAGAGCCGAATAAAGGGGAATAATCACATCTCTGGATCTGCTGGCAATGTTCCTCCTAATGCAACCTAATATGCCATTAGCCTTCTTGGCTACAGGGGCACACTGTTGACTCATGTCCAGCTTCTCATCCACTGTAATCCCCAGGTCCTTTTCTGCAGAACTACTACTTAGCTGGTTGGTCTGCAGCCTGTAACAATGCTTGGGATTCTTCTGTCCCAAGTGCAGGACTCTGCATTTGTCCTTGTTGAACCTCATCAGATTTCTTGTGGCCCAATTTGTCTAAGTCACTGTCAGAGGCGCCAAGATCTACCGGTAGATCCCAATCTATTGGTTGGTGACCACTGAGTTAAGGAGTCCAGGGTACAAATAAATAGCAAAGAAAGAGAGGGTATGGGGAGAGGAAGAAGAAGAGGAAAGCAATTTCAAAAGCCTGCTGGAAAGAGAAGCTGCAGAACTGGTTTCATTTACAAGTTTGACACCTTGAATAGAGGTTTAAACAAAGACCTCAGCTGGATGTGCTGTTACATTCCACACCATAATGACATAAAAAGCTAAGCACCGAGTACTTAGAATACTTAGAGCCTACTCTTATTAGCCACAATTAGAGTGTCCATGCTAAATGACTATCTCCCCCCCCCCCCGCCCATTTTTCCCCTTCTCTTTCTCCTTCCATCCCCTCTTTCTCTGATTTTTTTTTGTACCCTGAACTCCTCAACTCCATTCGTCTGAAGAAGTGGATTGTGCCCACGAAAGCTCATGACACTATTTACATTTTTTGTTAGTTTCTAAGGTGCTACAGGACTATTTACTGTTTAAGTTTTTTTCAGTTACAGACTAACACGGCTACCCCTCTGAAACAAGAAAAACTTATTTACTTGTTCCTATAACACAAGAACTAGAGTTCCCAAATGAAATTAATAGGTAACAGATTTAAAACAAACAAAAGGAAGCATTTCTTCACACAATGCACAGTCAACCTGTGGAACTCCTTGACAGATGATGTTATGAAGACCAGGACTTTATCTAATTCTTTTTTGAACTATGTTAAATTCATGGAGGTTAGGTCCATCAATGGCTATTAGGCAGGATGGGTAGGAATGGTGTCCCTAGCCTCTGTTTGTCAAACTGGGAATGAATGATAGGGCAGGAATCACTCGACGATTACCTGTTCTGTTCATTCCCTCTGGGGCAACTGGCATTGGCCACTGTCAGATGACAGAATACTGAGCTAAATAAACCTTTGGTCTGACCCAGTATGACCATTCTTATGTTTCAGCATACTTGCCACAAATCTGAAGTTAGAGTTCAGACTTTGTAATTAGTTGTGCAGTCTTATCTTTAATACCATTTTACACAGGAAGAGTATATTTTCCTCCTATCCTCTAACTCAGCTGGTAAATATATTATACTGCCAGACTTATTCTGTTAAAATATAAACAAAAAAATGTTTTTGGCTTGTAACTGATCCCAAATGAGTGTTTTAAAAAGTTACAAATGAGTGAAACTAGAGCAACAATTAAAGGGGAGCTCAAAGCTTCAGCTCTAACTTTTTGATGCACACACTCGGGATGTTAGATATAGTTTATTTTAGTAATAGAGTAGCTGCAACTATTTAGCGGTTACACTGTTACTAAAATGCTCCCCTCCAGGGGCGGGGCTGGCAGCCAGTGTACTCCCAAGCTCCACGCCAGGACAGCTCCCTGCCACCCTGCACTGCTGCCTGTGTTAGACAGCAGTGCGGGGTAGCAGGCCAATGCTCCTCGAGAGGAGCCAATTTAAAATTGGCTCCCCCTGAGCACCAGCTCTCTCCTACCCCCTGCGCTGCTGCCTCTGTGAGAGGCAGCAGGCAGCTCTGCAGGAACTGGCACGTGCAGGGAGCCAGCTCCCGTGCCCCTCCACCACTACCTTCCTGCCTGTGATACAGAGGCAGCAAGGATGGGTGGGTGTGCATGTAGTTTTTGTATAAGCAATAAAAACTCAGGCTTATTGGTCAATTGTTTAAACGACTGTATGCTAACATCCCTAACACACACCAGATTGCTTCACGTAACACTGCTTTGAAAGGCCTCCTAACTAAAAGAACAAGTACATTTCTATCTTTGCTTTCCCTTTCCTTCAGCATGTGAGAACATTTGTGAATATGCTATTTAAAGTGCAATTGAGTTCTTTTTACATAGAAATCTATAAATTATAAACAATTTACTACTTACCAGAACTCTGCAACGTCAGTCCTGAGAGATCTTTTAAAAAGAAAAAGCAATCTTTTAAAAAGTAAAAATAGCTTTAAAAACAATTTCATTTACAAGCTTTCAGTGAATCAAATGAATTCATAAACATATACACAAACTAATTTGAGGTTATTGATTACACACATTATGCCTAAGAATCACAGAAATACACAAATTAAAATCACTTTCTTACAGTTTACATGAACTAAGTACCACTTCATATTCAGTTCTGAAAGGCTAAAACATGAACTGTAAATTTTATTTCTATGCCCCATGTTTATTCCAAAGTTAAACTTCAGTAAATATTTCCACTAAATAAAAGGTAGAAGTAATGCCATGTATACTTAGTCTTTAACAATGTCGTTATGCACCTATATTTAAATTTAGGTCTACATTTTCTAGATCATAAGGAAAAATATTTACAATTTACTTCCACTGTTCCACTTTCGTTGACAGATTACTTACCAATGCCAGGTGACACTACACGCTCATAATGGTAAGGATTTACACAGACACTGTCACATTTTAGGTCAAAAGCATACTGACAATATTTAACATGTTTAAGTTCATTTTTGTGAAGATCAGGCCACCTCCAAAGACGAGCATAGATCACATGAGGGAACCCTTTACGACCAGCCACCTAGAAAGTTAGACACAAAAGTCTATTAGGAAAGTTTAAAAAAAACCACCCACCATCTTTCCCTCATTTCCAACTAACAGAATAAGGTTGGCTAGAACCAAGCAGATGCCATTCACTAAAAATTTCTCCTGTCATGTTTTTAAAAATACTTATCCTCCAAAACTCTGATTGAAAGAGAAAGAATCCAAAAAAAGTCCCAGAGGATATTTAAATTAATACTGTGATTATTCCCAGGAAAAAAAAATTAAGAATGTAACAAATAATATAGAAATAAAATAATGGCCAAAACAGAAATGGTGGGAATTCACAAATTATAAGAAATTGCAAATCATAAATTTCCAAAAGTCTGCAGATAAAAATTGTGGGAGAAACTGTAGAATTCTATCTCTAGATTAGAAAATTAACACCTTAGCAGGATGAAATTGTCCTTCTATGTAACTCGTGGCATGCACATTTTAAAAAAAAGGTATTTGTAGAAAAATGGTAAAGCTTAAAGGGATATAAATCCAACAAACTATGTTGGCACAAGGGTTTCTACTGGCTCAAAGCTGGGGAAAATTATGCCATATAACCACTCATCTTTGGTATCCATCAATCCTACTACACCCACTTTTGCTACCACTCAACTAGCATAAGTAGAAAAAATATCCAGGTCTCTATGTGGACTAACCTGAAGCCTTCCATCCAATGTTCTCTGTATTGTAACACATTTACTAGGATGAGCTCCATTTGTAGTTATAGCTGTAATCAAAGAATCCAATTCATCTTTTTTCTCCTTTAGTTTTTTAACTAAGCTTTCAATTGCTCGTTTTGCAAAAGTTTCACTTTCTCCACCTTGCCGATGGCACATCAAGCTGTGAACAATGCTCAGACAAGCATCATTACTTGTCGGTGTGTTAGTAATAGACATATTGTCCATTTGTAACAGCTTTTTCTGGCAGATCAAATATCTCTGGAATCCTTTTTAAAGCTGTATTTTCAGGCTAGTGAAAGAGAGATGATCAAAGAAAACATCAGGCACATGGGATCTTGGCGCAAACCTAGAGAAGAAAAACAAACCTATTGTAGAACGGTCTTCATAAAGCATTAATACATCACAGCTTGGAGGTGACAAACTTGTTTTTATCAGAGTACAGGATAATTTAACAGCATATCAAAACCAACTTCAATGGAACCTGTATCTTGACATTAGGTTTCAACTTTGTAAAGAAACTTTTATACAAAAAGTTATTAGAAACAAAAAAAAAAAATCTGAATTTATAGCAATGCTGACAACAATGTTCATATATTTGATCTCTCTCTACATATATATATATATATATATATATATATATAGACACACACACACACACATATATATATACACACACACACACACACACACACACACACACACACACACACACACACACTTTATATACGATGAGAAAGAGCTGAGTAGACAAATAACCTTCGATGAGTGGGGCTCTGATTTGGGGGGAAAAAGGCCAGAAAGACTAATCTGTAGTACCTCATATAGTAACATGTAAAAAAACACCACATACCAAAAACACAGACTAGGTACGGAAAAATATTGGCAAAATTGCTCAGAAACAGGTGATTTTGTGTGTGTGTGGGGGGGGGGGTAAGACACATCCAGTATTAAAGTGTATTTGAGTGTGAGCTGTAAGCAAATATGACAAATTGTTGGAGTTAAATTTTCCATTGTTAGTAGCCTTTAGACTACTGGTAGCTTTTTGGAGGAAAAGAATAAATTGCCTCAAGTTATGGAAATAGTTTAAAAAATTGGGACGCTACTATAAAAAAGCTGATGTATCAAGTATCCAGTTTGCCGATAAGGTTTCCTTTCTGCAAGGGCTACTATATTTTCTATAACCTACTTTATTCTTATGTACATCTATAAGATGCACAATTTAGGATACCACACTAAAGGTCTGATTGAGTATGCAACCAAACAATATTATTTTGGAGCTGAACTTTCCCAGTCATCCAAATGGTGTGATTCTCAGGAAGTCTAATTAAAATAGCTAAAATACCACTGGTTTGCCACTTCACTATTCAGTGATACACTTGCTGGTTGTGCAGTTGTGTTTATCCAAAACAAACAGATATATGCTGGTACTCTTTTGAAACATCTATGTCCCAGAAATAATTAAACAAGCAGCTACCTCATTTTGATTGAGTATCAATGGAAAATAATTACCTGATATTAACAAAAGTAATGATGCCAGCTTCAAAAATGTATAAAAGACGCTTCACATATCTCCCGTCAGCCACCACAAAAAAATAACTTACATTTAAATGCCCAGATGTTATTTGAAAGTTTGCCCATGACATTCTACTAGCAGCTGATAAACTTAAGTGACTTAGCAACTTCAAACTGCATGCTATCTTAAGAAAATTGGGACGATTCCCTCTTTTCAGCTTCACCATTGGCGCAATAGACACAACACATGTATTTCTAACACTCAAATTCTTAAATCTAGTTGCTAAAATCTAGGTGGTAAAAAAGTCTAAGTTCTATTTACCCTGCAGTTTCCACTATTGCTACCATTGGTGGAAAACTGTGTGCTATCATCCAAGCTAAGACCATGGACAAGACTATAAACTCAGGATACATGCTCATTAAGGCTACGTCTACACTGCAACACTATTTCGGGATACCGGAGTACCCAGAAATAGCTATACCACGTCTTCAAAGCAAGCCTGTTATTTCGGGCTCATTATTCTGACGTCCATGTAAACCTCATTCTATAAGGAATAAGGGATGTTTCGGAATAGCACTTTATTTTGAAATTTGGCGCTGTGTAGACAGTGCTAAATGCCGAAATAAGCTATTTTGAAATAGCATCAAAAGAAGATACGCAATTTGCATAGCTCAAATTGCATATCTTATTTCTAGTTACAGTGCAGTGCAGACACACCCTAAAATATTACAGTGGCACAGCCATAGTATAGTTGACACTATAGCAAAAGAAAAGGTTTTTCCATCACCACAGAGAACTCAGCTACTGCATCTGAGAGGTAAGTAGACAGAAGATTCTTCTGTCAACCTAGCAGCTGAACAGGACATCATCTAACTTCGCAGCACAGACCAGACTTCATATTGCGGATTTAAATTTTCCCAAAGCAATACTGTCCATATTAACAAGACAAATTCAGAGTGACTTTTCCTTTTATGAATCTAGCACAAATACCTAAGTTATACCCTTAATGAAACTACAACTGTTCTATCTGTTCAATATTTACTCTTTCCCATTTGAATTTTAATCCAAAGCTCTATAGTAAACTTGACTCAAATCAGAATGTCAGATACCTTTCCCCATCTCTCCATTTTCAGTTTTTTCAAAAAACTCCTTTGGACCTGAAATTTCTCCATTTTCCAGAAAGCCTCAGTAAGATCTTTTCAGCTATTCATTACTTCTTAGTAAGCAGTGTTCCAGATACAAACACATAAGTGAAAACTTAAATAGTTAAATGACTAAGGATACCAGCTAAGATTTAGAAATAAATGCCTGAAAATTAGATTCTCATTTTGATTTTGCACCACTGAAGTCAATAAGAATTTTGCTACTAACTTCCATTAAAGTAAGAGCAGGCCCTTGAATCCTTATTTAATCATTGAAGTGGCCTATCAGCAGCCACTGAAGCCAATAGGAACTTCTGGCTGCTTGGCACTTTTGAAAAATCAGACCACTTATCTGAATATTCTCACACTTTGGTGAAATGTGTTACATCTCCCCAGGAACTATTACATAAGGACTCAGTAACCTAACTTTACATACCCAGTTGTGAATATCTTGGCAAGTGTCTTCAACCATCCTGTTTTACGTATTCCCCTGGCACATAAATGAATCTCAGGGCATGTCTACGCTACCAGCTGGATCAGTGGGCAGCATCAATCCAATGGAGGTCACGTCTAGTATAGTTACAATAAATCAACTGCAGATCACTCTCAGCATTGACTCTGGTACTCCACCCCAATGAGAGCACAAAGGGAGTCAACACTCTGCAGTGAAGATAACACAGTAAGTAGATGTAAGTGCCTCAACTGTATTAAGGAAGGAAATGGGAAGCTAATGAAGGAAGTGGGAAGCTAAGGAAGGATGCCAGGAGAAGTAGATACATGTTATCACCCAGTGCAACAAGTGTTATATGAACATTGACCCTGAGTCTCAGGTAGCTGAGGTTGCATAACTTAGATCCATCTCCTGCAGGAGTGTAGACCAGTCCTCATTAAAGAAGTAGACATTAGGAACCCAGGATGTACTAACACATGCTCTGACATTCACCTTAAAGCACTAGATACATCAGTGCATTGGGTGGAGCATCAGAGAACTTTTTAGGCTATATAGGGGCTTAATACTTAACAGAAGTGCACCTGGAAGCATAGTTTCCTATCTTAGGATGATTACTTCACACATGCAGGATGTCTTAAAATACCATATGAAATTTCTTTTAGTTGTATAAATAAAAAAAATGGGTGCTCTGATTATGTATTTAGAAAGTAAGAGCTCCCAGGTATAAATCCCACCATGTTTTCTAAGGGTATATCTACACTTGCACCCTCTTTCGAGAGAGGGATGCAAATACAGCTGAGTGAAATTGCAAATGAAGCACGGATTTGAATTTCCCATGCTTCATTTGCATATTCATGTTATGACGCTATTTCAAAATAGCGTTATTTTGAAAAAAGAAACGCTGTCTAGACACGGTTATTTAGAAAGAAAACCCTTCTTCTGAAATAAGCCTTATTCCACCTACAACGAGGTTTACCAGTTATTTCGGAAGAAGGTTTTTCTTTTGAAATAACTGCGTCTAGATAGTGTTTCTTTTCTCGAAATAGAGCCATTTTGAAATGGCGCCATAACGCAAATATGCAAATGAAGCACGGAAATTCAAATCCGTGCTTCATTAGCAATTTCATTCAGCTGCATTTGCATCCCTCTCTCGAAAGAGGGTACAAGTGGAGACATATCCTAACATGACATTTTTAAACCACACTTAAAGCATCATGTATTATTATTATTGCTACACAAAATACATAGGGCTTAACGTTTGCTGTGAGCACGAAGCTTTAAAATCATCCCCAACATTCTGTGCTGGGTGGAGGATCTCCTAAGTGAATTTATTGCTGGGGGGAAAAATAGAGTTGAATGTGTCCTGCAAATGATCTCCATTCTTTTCCACCACCCCTGAATCATGAAGACAGAAGGAGCATTGGTTTGTGGCAGTAACAGGAGGAAAAAACAGGAGGAAGAGATCACTGGTTCAGTGGAGCTGTCAGCTCGACCTCATGAGGCTTATAGGGGCCAGTGTAAGAGGGAAAATCTCCTCCCTATTTTTTAATACACATAAAACCTCCAGTACCAATGTGTAGAAGGGAAGAGTTAGCAAGGTATAGAGCACTGGAGGAAAGTGTGGACCAGAGATGACCCAGAAATGGACATATATACAAGGACTGGTTTTAGAGTGGGATTTCAATCTCTCTCAAACCAATCCAGCTAATTACCACTGTGTTAATTTAGGGATGTGAAAAAATGGTTAAAATGTAATCATATAACCATTAAAAAACATAGCAGTTACACACACTGTGGGCTCTGCAGTATAAGGCTTATATTGCAGAGCCTGCAGCACAGCCATCTCCCTGGAAGCAGAGCTAGAAACCAGAGCCAGTGCACTCCGAGAGTCAGCTTATACTATAATTATAGCATAGGCTAAATTGGCTCCCAGTGCACAACAGCTCCAGCCGCCAGCCCTGCTCCTAGGGAGCCGGCTGCGCTGCAGGCTCTGCAGTGTAAGTCTTATACTGCAGAGTCCACAGCACAGGGCAAAAGCTAGCTCCCAGACCATGCCTCTAATCCTACTCCCAGGGAATTGACTGTCGCTCCCCACTGCAGGCTCTGTGTCAGCCTGTAACACAGGGTGGCAGCTGGCTCCCTGGAATCAGGGCTGGTAGCCGGAAGCCAACTTATACTACAAGCTGGTTCTCAGCACACACCAGCTCCCAGCTGCCAGCCCAACTCCCATGAAGCTGGCTGTGTTGCGTGCTCTGCAGCATAAGCCTTATACTGCAGAGCCTGCAGCATGGGGTGGCAGTTGGTTCCCGGGGAACAGGGCAGCAGCTGGGAGCCAACATGCACTGGCAAAGAATGTAACCATAATGGAAACAGTTAAACTGATGCTTACTGGTTAACCATTTCAACAGTTACACTCCTATCACCTAACCATGCAAGGCATGTTGACATCATTCTGTCATCCCACAGGAAAAAATTTGCTATCTAGAGAGAGAGCTATATGGGCCTACTGATACAGACAGGTGTCTACTGGGATTTTCAAAGGTGCCTAGGTACCTAGTTGCTTACATGTCTGGTCCAAAGTGCTTGCCTTTTATCTGAAAATAAGATTCTCATCTAATGAGGTCTCTGATAAACAACTACTCTCTAAATTACAAAATGACAAAGGGTTTGGCATAAATGACAGTCTGATCTCTGGAGCTAAGCATGCAACACTACAAATTAATTTTCATCCTGCTCCGTTATAGATGCAAAAAACGTTATACCAGGGAAAATGATTAAATAACATTCTTCTCTAAGTTAATATAGATTAAAAGGTAAAAAATGTACAATATGACATTGGATTCCATCAGCTGCAGCTTTTCCCTCCCAAGCTGGGTGCTAAAGGAAATGTATGCATTGGAATATCATAGAAAGCCCCTACGGCATAACTGATACTGTTGTATTTAGCTCAGGAAATGAAAGAGTTAGTGTTTTCAGTTCAACTATAGTGCACAATATATTTTATGAAATACATTGGACACCTCCCTATAAAAACCTCCAACCAACCAATCAACATGAAAAAGAACTGAAAACAAAGAGCTTGCAATGTAGCCAAACTGCAACTATGAAAACTGTAGTTTTATTCCCTGATGTTTGAGCATTTAAATTAGGGACCTTAAACTGAGGTTCTCCTCTAAAAAATTACTTTGTATAAAAATGCAAAACTGGGGTTCCATTCTGACATGTTTCAATCAAGTATTATAAATTTACAAGTGAAGAGATGCACAGGTTGGACCTCCTTGGTCTGACACCATCGGGACCTGACTCATTCCAAAAGAGGGAATTTACTAGATATGGGGAGGTCCCCAGCCACCGGCTTCCCAGGACGCTCCCCTTCCCTGCAGCTGGCTCCACTTCAGCCCCGCTGCCTCTGGGCTCCAGCCCACTGCCTCTGTCCAGCTGGGGATCCATACGGACAGGGCTTGCTATCTGCAGCAGCCCCTTTTCTGCTGCCCCAGGGACGGTTCTCACCAGCTGTCCCGCTTCTGCCACACACATCCCCTCCCACCGGGGCTCCCCAGGGACGGGGCTTGTCAGCAGTCCCACTTTTGCTGTGCCTGCCCAGGGCTCCCAAGGGACACGGCTCACCGGTCCTGCTGCCTCCCCATCCAGCCAGGGTACCCAAGGGATGGAGCTCCCAACCAGTTCACACTCCTGGGTGCCAGGGCTCTCTGCTCCAGCAACAGAGTGTCCCGGACTTAGGAGGTTCAACCTGTACTTTCATATTTGAGCAAGGGGGTCTCTCAATGACAATCAGTGTTCTTTCCTTGCATATAACCATGAATTATAAAGGATCTGCAAACCGAATTACTAGGGATGTCAACTACAGAATTAACCAATAAGCCTGGGCTTATTGGTTCATCTTGTCAACTACACACATTCCCCTGCTCCTTTCTGTCTCTGGATCAGAGGCAGCAATGGTGGCAGTGCAGGGGAGCGAGAGCCAGTCCCCTTGAGGAGCTGACTTTAAGCCGGCTCCCCACGAGCACTGAATCTGCCTGCCCCCTTCCCACCCCCGCACTGCTGCCTCTAGATCAGAGGCAGCAATGTAACGTGGCACCAGCCCCTATCCATGGGGAGTCCAAGCTCCCCCACAGACACAGGCTGCTCCACAGGAAGCTCAGACATATCATGGACACGGGCTGTTACAGCGAAGCTGCCTCTGCTCATGAGGAGCTCCGACCCCCTGCAGACAGAGGCTGCTCCCACAAAGCAGCCTCTGCCTGCGGGGAGCTCGGACCCCCCACAGACAGGGGCTGCTTTGTGGCAGCCTCCCTTGCCCCCGTCCACCCCTGCATGGGGGGGGAGAGGGGGGAAGAAGCAGGCAGCACTGCAGAGCTGGTGCTGGGATGGGGAAAATCACCTTTTAAGCAGCTCCTCCCAGCACCTGCTCAGAGGCAGCAAGGGAGGAGGGAGGGAAATGTGAGCAGTCGACAAGATTAACCGATAAGCCTATGCTTATTGGTTAATTGTCTAGTTGACTATTCGTTTACATCCCTATATGCAGCATATCCTTTACGTCTTGATGCAGATATGCCTGAATGCACCAAGAGTGGATGCTTTTCCAGACACATCAAACTCTACTTGCCCGAAAGAGGAACAGCAGCACCAAAAACAGATTTGTAGATATTTAATCAGCAGTCAAATGCAGCAGCACTACTGTAGGACTAGACTTAAAATGATATATATGTCAAGCAGCAGATGAATATTATGGATAATACCTTTTAGGTATTAGAATTTTTCTTTAAATCTGAATTAAGTTAAACATTATCAGTTCTGAATGTCACACTTACGGAGCTAGTAGAAGTGGTATATTCATTTATATAAAAGCAAAGGTAACAAGAAAATAAAAAAAAATTGGCACAATTGTACAAAACAGAACAGGAATTCAGAGAAATGCTTTGAGACAAATTTCAGTACTGTAACAACAACATTTCTTCTTAATTTAATTAAGAGAAGATGACAATTCAGAGAGCCTTTTTCTTGTGGAACAACCAAATCTGAAGTCTTAACTGTCTTCAGACAGTTTTTCCATTTGTTTTTCTCAGACTCCACCTGTGTGCAACCATTGCTTTCAATGGCATTTTTACAAGCTTAACAGATTGACCCCATAGCTGAAACACAATAAGCCTTTCTACTAATGATATGCAAGTATGTAGCTTAGGTATGGTAGCAGAAATAGCAGACCAAACCCCCCCCCCCACACACACACACACCCCCCAAACTCCACACTTCACTCAGTCACCAAAGGTAACAGCTATGAATCAAATACATATATGGAGATGATTTGATGAAAGAGGACCATATTTACATAGCCATTTTTCACAGTAGAATCCCATTTTAAAGTTTTAGCACTGTAAGTTTTTGTATTTCAATTTCCCCTCCCCTCCAGCCAGCCATTATTCTTAAAGACTTGTAAAGGACAAATTCCAATTTGTACTACATACAACAGCCTGACTCATTGAGACATCTGTGTTCACACAGATGCTAACACTGACAGTCAAATAAAAGCTTCCACAAGCCTATGGCTCATTGGGGTGACTGGCTAAGGCTGGTCAGTTCCATAGTCAACAGTACACAAGAGAATGATGTGGCCAGTATCTCATCCAAATGCCTCTTACAGCCCTAACATAATTGGCTCAGGTGCCAATGTTGCAATGGGATGACCTGTAAGTTGCCTTGCAGCATGAGGTTCAAGTCTCTTGATCTATATACCTTTAGGACTGCAGCTGAGGATGTAACCAACTCCAACACACTGCTATATCCTTATCTCTGTCTTACCCAGAGACCAAATAATAGAAGGAAGAGTAGAATCTTTTATTAACAAATTTAGTGTCATTTTATATTTTTTCTTAATGCCTAGGTAACACAGCAATGGGTATTTAAGTAATATGCATTCTGTACTGAAAATTGCACAGGAATAGTATTTTGTTTGCTCAAGCACTTTTTTTCTTTTTTAAATCTTCACCTCTGTGGTAAGACCAAGCATGGAAAATTCCAGCCCCAAAAGAATTTCAGAATACGTGCAGTACTTTTGAAATTCTTTGCATGCAGGTCCTTTGCTCTGCACCAGAGTATGCAGATATTTCTCAACATCTGAACATCTATTGCGTTATTTCTTCTGTAAGTTGGATTAAATCCATCTATTTATAAAACTAATTCTAGATGTTGATCAGTTTCAGGAACTGAGTTCTTCAGAGCTTTACTCTGTGTATGAACACTGTTTTAATATTATTAAAAGCATATATATGCCTATAAAACAAGGAAATCAAGTCAAAATAGGTTCATGACTGTCAAATGGAAAGGGGGGGGTCTGTTCCAATAATCATCTAGCCAAAACAAAATGGATTAATGTTGTAGTTTAATATAACTATTTTGACTGCCAATTACATACAACTTTTTATCTAGAAGGGTGTCATATAATATGTATTAATTCTAAGTTTAAATTAATTTACAGCTAAGATTATAAATGGAACAAGCACAGAGGTTGAAAACAACTTTTACCTAGTTTACAGAGTGCCCCCCCCCCCGACACACACACACAGACAAACATTGACCAGGGATTGGGATTCGATGTTAAAACACACACAAAAGTCCTAGTATGTGCTAATGCACGAGTTGCAATGATCTGTTTGTACTGTTATCTCCTCAACCCCTGGACTTAGCTAACTCTCCACAATTAAAGAAAAATTCACATCATCAATCAATCCTCAGCAAGAACTCCTATAAGATTTGCCATGCAGCACATAGTGCACAATAAAAAAAAAAAAGGAGTGGAGATTGCAAAGAAATAAAACAAAACAAAAATTAAAATAAAAAGAACTGTCTTTAGATAATATCTTGAAAGCATAAAGGCCCCTGGGCACCTTAAAATAAACTAAAAATAATGAGATTTAAAAGAAAACAAAATGTGTTGAATTTCAGGGCAGAAACCAAATATGAAAAAACCCCAAACAACAAAAACACACGATACATTTTAGAAGTAAAGTGTAACTAGGGCTGTGGGCAACAGTATCAAAGCAAGAGCGGCAAGAAAGGCACTTTAATAATGAGGATGGTAGAACAGCTTAACTGGGAATATGATCAACAGGAGATTCCAGAGGAGAAATTTTCTACACCATGGGGGGGGGGAGGGAGGGGGAGAGGAAGAGAAGAGTAAGGGAGCGAGAGAACGGAATACAAGGTGGGCAACTTCCTACCATACGGGAAGCCGAATAAGTGGGGCAAGAAAATGGAGCGAGCTTGTCAAGTGGAGGGAGGGAAGAAGAGGGGAAGGGGAGCAATCAGACTCTCCTAACACCCTCATTTGCAGTGGGACTCGCACCAAAGAGATCTGTAGAGGAGCAGGGGTCCCCTCGCCGCACTCCTGGGAACTTCGTACCAGGGCGGCCCGCGGGCGCTCCTCCCACCGCGAGCGCTGAGCCGCCGCCGGAGGGGGACCTGGGGAGAAGAGACCTCGCCCGCGGCCCCCAGCGCAGCCCTTGATGCCCGGGGGTATCCTGACAGGGACCCGCGCTACCTCGGGGGGGGCGGGGCGGAGCGCACTTTCAGGGGGCAGGCGGGGTCTGACTGGACGCCGCCGGGGGCAGGCGTTACCTGGGCTCTCCGGGGTCGGCTGGGCCGCGGCGGGCCCGAGCCCCTGCTCCCCCCGCCCCGGTGCGGCGGCCCCCGTGCGCCGCCTCCTCCTCAGCAAGGGGCCAGGCCCTCGGGCTGCGGCCTGCCCCCTCAGGGCGGCCCCGGCTGGGGGGGAGGAGGCACTCACGGGCCTCCGGAGCGGGGGAGGGAAAGATCCAGCCGCCCCGTTACCGCCGCCTCCGCCGTGTTGTTGTTGCAGCTGCTACCGCTCCACCGCCGACACGTCCAGCCGCCTCCGCGCATGCGCAACATCCGGGCGCGCACACACACCCCTCCCCCCCTCCTGCTTCCACCATCGTTACGGGGAAGTGGTGGTTTTGCGCATGCGTCTAGAGGTGTGCCGCGTCTCTAAGGTCGCAAAGCACTGGGTAACAGTTTTGCAAGCGGGCGGGCGGCTGCTTTTGTGTGTGTTGGGGCTAATATTTAATGTTGTGGTTGCTGTCTCCGCCCTAAGGGGGAAAAGTGAGTTTCCTTCCCACTCTCTTTCGGCTTTTCCCCATCTCTGGGGCCCGGGGTTTTGGACTCCAGGACTCTGAACAGTTACAGGGGCGCGCTCCTGCTGCTTGGTGGGTAGTGGGGCATGTCTGGGGTAGAGGGAGGGCTTTGGTTCAGTATCTGGGGGATCACTAGGGTAAATACTATTAAGGGAAAATCAGGGTGTCTGTTTCACACCCATAGGCAGAGAGGACCGCTATTTGCCTGAGATGGCAGGAGGGGAGACAGACTGACCCATAGGTGGTAGCTAGACATCTTGCAAACTGGTCCAGGCACATCCTCTCGTGTTCAGCGCTGCACATGGGAGTGGGTTGTTGTTAGGGCTCATTAATGCCAGGATTCACCGCAGGGCACAATAAGTCAGGGCAGCAGTGAGACTACATCCATCTATCCGCCTTCAGCTAGAAATTCAAAAGCCTGAATGCAATTCTTCAACCCCTTTCTCACCCACTCTCCCTGGTCATCCCCCACTTCATCTTGTGTTTGCCATTTGACCCCAAAAAGTCTACATCAGATTAATGTTTTTTTTAAAAGTCAAAGTAAATAATGTAGCTTGGCTACTTTAAAGACATGTTGCAAAGGACAGGTCTCAAGAACAGCCTTTAGGGTAGTCTGCTCAAACAGGATACAGCTCTCTTGGTTTTAGCTCTAAACTTCTCACTGTCTTTTTGCAGTTGCACAGTCAAAAGCCCTGATGTTTTGGAGTCACTCCTGAGTCTGAGATGTCTCCTAAAAGCCTGACACTGCCAAAAGCCTGAGGCTTGGGAAGTATGAGTAAGACCCTTCCACAAAGAGCCATCATTTGTCATTCCATGTTTGAACCTCTCATTTTCTGGGGCAGGGCTAGAACAGGGCCTGCATCATCTGTATTTCCTCAGTCCTCATATATCAGGGCACTAGCTCTTGCAGCACATGCACATGGCCCAATATGCTTGTTACAGGCCTTGGGACACACCTTTATACCATGGGGTTATACTTGCAGGTGACATGATTAGACGCAAGCATGTGGCCAGTGGGAATCCTTAAGACTTCCTGCAATTTAGATGAGCTGCAGACAAGAGAGATACAGATCTAGGGAAATCCTAGTAGAGGTCTTACCATAATAGTTTGGAAGGATTACTACAGAGGAAGCGTGTGGGAGTGTGTCCTCTCCCTTCCCAGCTGGTGGATGCTGGGACTACCATAGGGAAAGGGTGTGTATCCTTTTCCTTCCTAGCTGGAAAGTGTTATGTGTGGTTATATTCCAGTACCTGGAGTTGATTTGTTCTGGTTTTGAATTTCTTTTTTGAAAACAAAGCAAGCCTTGAAGAAAGGGTTGTGAAAGGCCCTGTCATTTAAACTTTATCTTTCCACCCACAACTGATGAGTTTGCCACCCCCCTTCCACTTAGATTTAAGACACAGAAATACCTGTGATTTATTGCTCAAAGGAGAGAACGAGGTGATTGTATTGATTTTATTAGATCTACCAGCAGCCTCTAAAACCCATACGGAGCTGTTTATTTTTCTCTGGGACAGGGAAGGGGTGAATGAGGGTCGTTGCAGTGATAGTTTTTCTTTTTCTCTCAGATCTTTTTCCCGGGAATGTTCTGGATTTCAGTTTGTCACCCCTGTTGTGCCTCCTATGATTTCCGTGGGAGACAGAGATATGCTGGAGCTGAGTATCAGTTATTAATTGCTTTGCTGTACATTACTTCAACTCAAAGAAGCAGCAAAGTGAGCACTAGAGCACATCCTCAGTCCTCTCTGTCACAGGGACTCCTGTGTGGCACAGGAGGAGCCTTTTGGAGAGAACACCGAGCAGCACTTCCCCATATACTCTCTGTGCTAACCAAGGCTGGATTTAATCCCTACTTTGTAACTGGATTTTAAAATGCAGGGTGCCCAGTTGCTATGGTGATGAGCATAATAAAAGAACATAAAAATGCACAATGCAAGGAATAACATCCAGAACTGAGTTTTTGATACAGATAATTTTTTTTCAAAATTATGCTAAGGCTTGAAGACAATAGTGTTAACCACTATTAAATGGAGCAAACTTCTTTCTCTCCCACACAAAGCTTTTTAAACTAGACATGTTTTATTTCTTTTAACAAAGACATTCTCATCTTGAGTGCTTGATCCTGCAACATTTAGACCATATCCACACTATAAAGTTGATTTGACACAAGTTATGTTAGTATAGAACCACCAAAGTTTCTATATCGCTTGGGTGCACTCACACTTGGCTGCTTGTGTTGACACTTACTAGGAGTGCTTGTATAACCCACATCTCTTGCTTGGTGTGGTGTACTGTCCCATGTTGTGGCACCAAACCACTTACAGAGAGAGTAAAGAGTGCACTGAACACCCTTTGCTAATAGCTAGGTGGCTTTTTAGCTCATGCAGTAGAGGCTAAGTTCTAGACATCCTAGGTTCAATTCTATCCACAGACAAGCAGGGTCTGTCTGCATTACACTTGCATCAATATATAACCGTGTGATGCACCCCAAGTAGGTATTAATGTGCTCCATGCCGTCCTCCTGGACAGTGCCTTTTGGGACATTTCACAGTGCTTAGTGGATTAGTGGTCTTCCCTCTGGCTCGGAGGGAGGTCACTCTACCACACTGATGGCACGTCTAGACTGCCTGCGGCTTTTGAAAGAAGATATGCAAATTTGGTGTGAATTTGCATATCTTCTTCCGATCTCGTTTTTGGAAGAGTTTTTTCGAAAAAAAGTCTAGATGTGGTTCTTTTGGAAAAAAAACCCTTTTTCGAAAGAACCCTGTATACCTTTTTTTTTAGGAAGAAGGGTTCTTTCGAAAAAACGTTTTTTTCTTAAAGAACCGTGTCTAGACTGCTTTTTAAAAAAAAAAACTCTTCCAAAAACGGGATCGGAAAAAGATATTCAAATTTGCACCGAATTTGCATATCTTCTTTCGAAAGCCGCAGGCAGTCTAGACGTGCCCTGAGAGGTCAGCCCACTTTCAGGGGAAATTATCAAACCAGGGGCTATAAGGTATGGGGGCTCTGGTGCTCAGGCAGGTCGAACTCCAAGCAGTCTAGCGGGGCTCTGGCCTGCAGGCAGGCCAGAGCTGCAAACAGGTCATTCAACCTAAGATGGAGAGGCTGCCACTCTAGGAGTAGAGTTGGCAGCAGGGAAAAGGGGACCTAGTGGGGAGCAGGAATTCAGGACCCTGACAGTGGCAAAGGGCTTCACCAGTGGGTCAGCAGGGACCTCACTAAAATGCCAACTCAAGCAATGACAGCCAAACCAGATGGAAACCTTGTTTCCCTGGGATACTTCCTACTACAATCCAGTCAGGGGCTTCAGCATCCAGAAGTCCACCGTTTCCTCAAGCTATCTGGCCACTAGCAAACCCAGTCACTCCTCTCCAGGCTGAATCTCCTTGGGGGCAGGCCACAGCCACAGGCCTGCAACAAACAAGAGATATGTGGTTTCTCACCAAGGGTGTGTCTAGACTACAGGATTTTTTCGAAAAAAGTGGCCTTTTTTTGAAAAAACTTCTCCTGCATCTACACTGCCACTGCATTCTTTCTAAAGTAAATTGAAAGAGTGCGGCAGTTTTTTCGATCGTGGAAAATCTGATTTTACGAGGAATAATGCCCTTTTTCGAAAGTGCTCTTTCAAAAAAAGGCGTTATTGAACGCTAACTGTGTTTTTTTCGAAAGAGAGCATCCAGACTTCCTGGGTGCTCTCTTTCGAAAAAGCGGCTTGCTTTTTCGAAAGTACGGGCTGTAGTCTAGATGCTCTCTTTTGAAAGAGACTTGTAGTCTAGACGTACCCTAACTGAGCTGGAGCTCTTCCTTTTATATGTTGTGTCCCACTCTTAACTTCCAGCACAAGGGCTGGGCTTGGCCTGGCTCCACCCATTCCAGTGCAGAGAGCAGCCCCACCTCTCTGGCTTGGAAGAAGGCCCCTCAACCTCACATCAGTGGGATAGGCTTTTACGAGTCAAGTTACCACCATGACACTTTATCCAGCCCATAATACTTTCCACAGCCCATAATTTTACATATTTTTTTAATTATTTAAAAGATATATTGGAATTGGAAAAGGTTCAGAAAAGGGCAACAAAAATGATTAGGGATATGGAGCAGCTGCCTGATGAGAAGAGATTAATGGAATTGGAGCTTTTCAACTTGGAAAAGAGGCAACTAAGGGTGGGGGGATCTGATAAGGGGTCTATAAATTCATGATTGGTGTGGAGAAGGTAAATAAGGAAAAGCAATTTATTCTTTCCCGTAACACAAGAACTAGGGGTCACCAAATGAAATTAATAGGCAGCAGGTTTAAAACAAAAAAAGGGAATAATTTTTCATATAAAGCACAGTCAACCTGTGGAACTCCCTGCCGGAGGATGTTGTGAAGGCTAAGGCTTTAACAGGATTTTTAAAAGAGCTAGATAAATTCATGGCATATAGGTCTATTCGTGGCTTTTAGCCAGGATGGCCAGAGATGATGTCCCTAGCCTCTGTTTGTCACTACTGGGAATGGATGACAACAGATGGATCAAAACTCCCACAGGGCACTTTTTAGTCTCTGACAGAAGCCTGGACCCTGAAGAGTTCAATACAATTCTCATGTGCATTGCTTATACAGGACATACAATTCACAGAGCTTGAGGGAGCAAGCAGAACTGCAATGAGGAAGTTGTGGAGATATTTGCATACCATAACTGGATGCTGACAGACAGACACAGTGGGGAAACAAAAGGCTTTGTTGATGTTGGTATTCACAGAACAGCTCCACATCTGGTGGTGCTGCTTCTAGGCCTGAAAAACAAGCACTAATTGGTAAGATTGCATCATACTGCAGGTTTGGGATGATGAGCAGTGGCTTGACAAATTTCAAAGGCAATGGTCCACAGCCCTGGCTCTATGTGCCGAGTGCACCCCAGCCCTCTGGAGCAGGGACACCAAAATGAGCGCCACGCTGATAGTTGCGAAATGAGTGGCGATCATGTTCTGGAAACGTGCAACATTGTCTTGCTACCAGTCAGTGGGTTTAATTTGCATGTGTTGTGGGCTGTTGATGGCCTCTTACATACAGCACAGTGGTCAGACTAGATGATTTGATGGGTCTCTTTTGGCTTTAAACTCAAGGGTGGGAAATCATTTTGGAACTGGAAAATCCACAATGAGGGTGGAGGGCATCTTGGCATATCCCTATTTCAGCACTAGCCTACCTTCCCCCCACGGTATATCAACAAAAGGAGCTACTTTTCTAGCAAGTGCTAGTATATCACTGGAGACGCTTCATTCATATCAAGGTGGGCTTGCCAAGGAAAGGGTGTGATGCTTGCATCTAAGAACAGAGCACATTTCAAAAAGCTGAAAACAGGGACATTATTTCCTGAGTGGTGGATTACCAATGGTGATGTTGAAATGGCAATAGTGATTCTGGGGGACGCAGCCTAACCCTTGCTACCCGCCTCATGAAGCTATACACTGGCCACCTCAACAACACCAAGGATAGATTCAACTACCAGTTCAACAGGTGCAGAATGACTGCTGAATGTGCTTTTGGTAGATTGAAGGAACGCTAGCATTGTTTAGTCACTAGATTGCATCACAGCAAGAAAAAAACATCCCAATAGCTATAGTTGCATGTTGTGTTGTATATGAGGCAAAGGGGGGGAAAGCTGCCACCAGAGGGTGTGTGTTGGGGGCTGGGCAAAGTGAAGTGGCTCTCAATATGAACAACCAGACATAAGTGCTATTAGACGAGCCAACCACGGAACTGCACTGCTGGGGAAGGCTTTAAAAGAGAATTTTAACAGTCAACAGAGTTTTTTGTCGCTTTCATTAAATAGCGTTTGCCATGTATACTTTAGATTATACAGTGTTTGGGTCTTTGCCTGCTGCTATGAATTCTGTAATTCTTTAGATGAACTAATAAACATCCTCTGAATTTCCAAAACAGAGAGCTTTATTGTAATTGCAGTGAGTGATATTTTGTATAAAGTGCAAACAAACAAACTGATATAAGTTTAAAATATCTCATACCAATACTGTTAACAGGCTGAATCATAGTTTACAATCCCAAGTGTAAATAGAAGTAAACAGTAAATATTTCTGTTCGTGTATGTGATTTATAATAGTTTTCACAGGTCAGTATCTATATAGCTATAGCCTATAGCTCTTTTTCTTATACCCTAAGGAGGAGGACTAGGGGTAATGAAAGTGCTACATGTATGGGGAACAGTGGCTATGGAGTTCTCCAAGGACTGGAAAGACGGCTGGATCTGGGATCTTTGGGCCTATCAGTCAGCCACATTTGTTGCTTGAGAATCCTGTAATGTCAGAGACTAAAAAGTGCCCTGTGGGAAATACCCTATTTCGAAAAAAGAAATGCAGTGTAGATGCGGTTATTTTGAAAGAAAACCTTTCTTTCGAAATTACCCTTAAACCTCATTTTATAAGAAGTAAGGGTAATTTTGAAAGAAGGGTTTTCTTTTGAAATTACCGCATCTAGAGAGCGTTTCTTTTTTCAAAATAGGGTATTTCGAAATAGCGCCTGGATGCAATTATGCAAATGAAGCATGGGAAATTCAAATCCGCGCTTCATTTGCAATTTTGTTTGTCTGCATTTGCATTCCTCTCTCGAAAGAGGAATGAAGTGTAGACATACCCAGAGGGAGCATCTACACAGCAAGCTTGAATAAACTGATGAAATGCAATACAACCAATCAACATAAAATGATTTGCACGAGTTTTTATTGGTTATATTGAAACAAATTTCCAGATTACAGATTTAAGGAAAATTTTCTGCCTTGTCAAAAGATTGCGATCATACACCAGTGCTTTTCTCAAGCATGGAAAACAGTTATTTTTTAATAAATAAGTTAAACATTTTTATTTCTATAAAATCAATCTGTTTTCCTTGATTTTTTCCACTGGGAGAGACAACTGTAGCCTACTCATCCAAGGAGAAAATTTGTTCAAATTGGTAGATGAAACTTTAAAATGTTAATGTTATAAACCCCAAGCATTGTGAAATTTGCATTATAATTTGCAAATTCCAGTTGATAGTAAAATGGCAAATAAGCCTAGCTTATAATTCTCTAAATATTTTTCCATTTACAGTACAATTAGTTTGTTTTCATGCCCTCCAGCTAACAAGGCTCCATCTGGAGTAACGAAGAGGTATGCACCAAATTGCTCCAGTGTTTTAATTATGCTTTTAATTCACGGTCATTTGAAGCATAAATAGTGTTTTTAATAATAAATTATGGAATAATTAATATCAAATTCTTCCCTACAGCCTGCATCTTATCAAGCAAGTAGCGGGGGATGGTCTATAAACTCAACAAGGAAAGTCATTCAATTCTCTTATATTCAGGCACATCATAGCTTAAAGACTGCAAATTCTTTGGTAGATGCAGCATTCAGGAGATTTATTCTTCACCACCCTAATTTGGTTATGTGGAAGCATATTATACGTTCATTTATATCCCATATAACTGTAGTTCAATTTTCCAACTGAACTTATCTCTCTACTACTCCCTGAAATTGCTGCCTTTAGTTTCAATCATCATGTTTATTTCCCTGGCCTGCTGTTTTGTAAACAATTATATATGAATCATGTTTTAAGTATTACAATTAATATTTTATTATGGTTAATATTAATAACACATTTATGTAGCACCTATCCTCTTAGGAATCCTTAAGTACTTAACAAATTTAAGCCCTGGTCTTGCAAAAACAGACATTTTAATGTAAAGTCTCACTGTAGGCAAGGGGACTCCACACAGAGACAAATCTGTCCTAACATGACTGTTTTCAGGACCTTAAAATGACAGAGTAATTATAGAAAGCATACATGGTATTTTGCATAGCAGTTGTTGAACAATGCATGGCCAAACTACACACCAGTTTAGGGGAAAATGTGAATATTGTATCCATCTGAAACTTCATGGAAAACAGTAGGTAGGCTGAATGTAACTACCTAAATTGAAATTTCAGTGGGAAAGAAACTGAGTCCACACCCCACTTCTGGGGAATGTTCTGTGGGATCTTTAACAACCACAAACATTTGGGACCTCAGTGTTTAAGGTTCATATAAAAGACTACATCTCTAACAGGACTGTTTTCCCTATCAGCAAAAAGGGAGCTGACTTGGGGAGAAGAGTGAAATCTGGCTTTTCCAAAGCCACACTGAAGTTCTTTTGATATTGCACATTTCATCTGTATTTTGAAATTTTAATATTACTGTAGTGACAGAAATTTCATACCTTATGTGCAAAAAAGAATTTTGAAATGATAAAATTACTTTGATTGGATTTCTAGTTTCTTCCATTTAAGGACTTAAGTATGGTATTTTTATTAATATATTTTTAAAACACTCAAAAGCTCCCAGTCTGCATTAGTAAGTATGGGCCCAATGCAACTTACACTGTTTTCAGTAAGAGATGGATCAGATCCTATAAGTTTGCTAAAATGAATTAGTAAAATAAAACTATATGAGTTATAGACACACAAAAATGTATGAAACAATAACAATATTTTTCTTTTTAAATAGCCTATAATTCAATAGTGAGCAAGCCCATTTTCTTTTCAAATCTAGCAGAAAAACAGCCCCAAAGTAAGAAGTTCCAAGCAGCACAAAAGGATAAATTACTACTTATAAACTTTTAGCAGAAATTGATCTATCTATCTAGCATTCACTATCCCCTTGTTGTTGCTGGGGAACTTTGTTCTGGGGGGAAAAACCGGGTGAGAGCTAAGCTGGCAAGTCATGTTTTGATGGAACACACAAACACACAGAAAGCATATATGATGGTGAGATATAAAGAATTTTATCAGATGGCTGCATTATTCACAAATGCTGATTACAAAAAAATGGTCTCAAACTTTTTAGCACACCACACTCATGTATTTTGTTTATGCCACGTATTGTACAGAAAAAATTCTCAAGACATTTTTATTGTTAGAGAAGAAACAGGAGACTCAGGAGTGGACGGAGTAAATGGACCTCTTTATTGCAGATATTGTTCCCCTCGGACTTCCCAACACAGTGTTCCGAGTGAGCAATGATTTGGCACCAGTTACACTCCTTTATCCATTTTAGTATGTTAATTCACATGTCTATCACTACTTCCCCTAAATCCTTATTTAGTAATGTTAACTCCTATACAATGAATATTAATAGGCAGGTGATGAATATTATTATACCCACCCTGTTTACTGTTACTGTACAGGATTTTCAGTTAGTTCAGCACTTTTCTACATTACATACTTCCCAAATCAGCAGGTTACAGAGATTACAAAGGATGTGACCCTGAAAGTATATTTTTACAGAGCAAGTGAGAATAAACAAGACACAAAACAAAGAAGACACTGCTTAGTGCAACAACATGCTTATCTATCTTTCCAAGTTGCAATAACAAAAGGAAAGAGCATGTTTATACCTCAGAAAGGACAATACCTAGTCTGGCCAGACCCCTACCCCCTTCATCTATCTTTCCAGGCTGCAAGGATGAAGGGGAAAAACACTTTCAAAGGACAATGCCTGCTCTGGCCAGACCCCTACCACTATTGTATTGCCTTCCTGGACCCCTATTAAGTCTTACGTATCCCAACATTTACAGCATTTTAAAATATTATTGGTACTATTTTACTATTTTTTGTAAAGTTAGGCTAACCTGGAACCACATAAAGGCTTTATTGGGAGAGAAAAAAAAGCTATAACAAATACATTTTTTAACCTGCTACCATGGACACAGACTGGCTAACCTAGTGAGGAGGGCTTTAAACTAGGTTCGACGGGGACAGGTGAGCGAAGCCCACAGGTAAGTGGAGAACATGGAGACCTGGGAGATGGGTCGGAAATGGGAGGGAGCGTGGGCTATAATGGCAGAGAGAAAGGAGGGTCAGGGCAAAACTGGGAGGCAAGATCAAATCAGTACCTTAGATGCTTATATACAAATGCGAGAAGTATGGGTAATAAGCAGGAAGAACTGGAAGTGCTAATAAATAAATACAACTATGACGTTGTTGGCATCACAGAAACTTGGTGGGATAATACACATGATTGGAATGTTGGTACGGAAGGGTACAGCTTGCTCAGAAAGGATAGACAGGGAAACAAGGGAGGAGGTGTTGCCTTATATATTAAAAATGTACACACTTGGACAGAGGTGGAGATGGACATAGGAGACGGAAATGTTGAGAGTCTCTGGGTTAGGCTAAAGGGGTAAAAAACAAGGGTGATGTCATGCTAGGAGTCTACTACAGGCCACTTACCCAGGTGGAAGAGGTGGATGAGTCTTTTTTTAAACAACTAAAATCATCCAAAGCCCAGGATTTGGTGGTGATGGAGGACTTCAATTATCCAGATATATGTTGGGAAAATAACACAGTGGGGCACAGACTATCCAATAAGTTCTTGGACTGCATTGAAGACAACTTTTTATTTCAGAAAGTTGAAAAAGCTACCAGAGGGAAAGCTGTTCTAGATTTGATGTTAACAAATAGGGAGGAACTGGTTGAGAATTTGAAAGTGGAAGGCAGCTTGGGTGAAAGTGATCATGAAATCATAGAGTTCACAATTCTAAGGAAGGGTAGAAGAGAGAACAGCAAAATAGAGCCAATGGATTTCAAGAAGGTGGATTTTGGTAAGCTCAGAGAGCTGATAGGTAAGGTCCCATAGGAATCAAGACTGAGGGGAAAAACAACTGAGAATTGGCAGCTTTTCAAAGGGACATTATTCAGGGCCAAAAAGCAAGCTATTCCACTGCGTAAGAAAGATAGAAAATATGGCAAAAGACCGCCTTGGCTTAACCAGGAGATCTTGCATGATCTAAAGATAAAAAGGAGTCATATAAAAAATGGAAACTAGGACAAATTACAAAGGATGAATATAGGTAAACAACACAGGAATGCAGAGGCAAGATTAGAAAGGTAAAGGCACAAAATGAGCTCAAACTAGCTACAGGAATAAAGGGAAACAAGAAGGCTTTTTATAAATACATTAGAAGCCAGAGGAAGACCAAGGACAGGGTAGGCCCACTGCTCAGTGAGGAGGATGAAACAGTAACAGGAAACTTGGAAATGGCAGAGATGCTTAATGACTTCGTTTCGGTCTTCACCGAGAAGTCTGAAGGAATGCCTAACATAGTGAATGCTAGTGGGAAGGGGGTAGGTTTAGAAGATGAAATAAAAAAAGAACAAGTTAATAATCACCTAAAAAAGTTAGATGCCTGCAAGTCACCAGGGCCTGATGAAATGCATCCGAGAATACTCAAGAAGCTGATAGAGGAGGTATCTAAGCCTCTAGCTATCATCTTTGGAAAATCATGGGAGACAGGAGAGATTCCAGAAGATTGGAAAAGGGCAAATATAGTGCCCATCTATAAAAAGGGAAACAAGAACAACCCAGGAAACTACAGACCAGTTAGTTTAACTTCTGTGCCAGGGAAGATAATGGAGCAAGTAATTAAGGAAATCATCTGCAAACACTTGGAAGGTAGTAAGGTGATAGGGAACAGCCAGCATGGATTTGTAAAGAACAAATCATGTCAAACCAATCTGATAGCTTTCTTTGATAGGATAACGAGTCTTGTGGATAAAGGAGAAGCAGTGGATGTGGTATACCTAGACATTAGTAAGACATTTGATACGGTCTTGCATGATATTCTTATCAATAAACTAGGCAAATACAACTTAGATGGGGCTACTATAAGGTGGGTGCATAACTGACTGGATAACCGTACTCAGAGAGTAGTTATTAATGGTTCTCAATCCTGCTGAAAAGGTATAACAAGTGGGGTTCCGCAGGGGTCTGTTTTGGGACCAGCTCTCTTCAATATCTTCATCAACGATTTAGATATTGGCATAGAAAGTACGCTTATTAAGTTTGCAGATGATACCACGCTGGGAGGGGTTGCGACTGCTTTGGAGTATAGGGTCATCATTCAAAATGATCTGGACAAATTGGAGAAATAGTCTGAGATAAACAGGATGAAATTTAATAAAGACAAATGCAAAGCGATCCACTTAGGAAGGAACAATCAGTTTCACATACAGAATGGGAAGCGACTGTCTAGGAAGGAGTACAGCAGAAAGGGATCTAGGGGTTATAGTGGACCACAAGCTAAATATGAGTCAACACTGTGATGCTGTTGCAAAAAAAGCAAACATGATTCTGGGATGCATTAACAGGTGTGTGGTGAGCAAGACACGAGAAATCATTCTTCCGCTCTGCTCTGCGCTGGTTAGGCCTCAGTTGGAGTATTGTGTCCAGTTCTGGGCACTGCATTTCAAGAAAGATGTGGAGAAATTGGAGAGGGTCCAGAGAAGAGCAACAAGAATGATTAAAGGTCTAGAGAACATGACCTATGAAGGAAGGCTGAAAGAACTGGGTTTGTTTAGTTTTGAAAAAGAGAAGAGTAAGGGGGGACATGATAGCAGTTTTCAGGTATCTGAAAGAGTGTCATGAGGAGGAAGGAGAAAACTTGTTCATCTTGGCCTCTGAGGATAGAACAAGAAGCAATGGGCTTAAACTGCAGCAAGGGAGGTTTAGGTTGGACATTAGGAAAAAGTTCCTAACTGTCAGGGTAGTCAAACACTGGAATAAATTGCCCAGGGAGGTTGTGGAATCTCCATCTCTGGAGATATTTAAGAGTAGGTTAGATAAATGTCTATCAGGAATGGTCTAGTCAGTACTTGGTCCTTCCATGAGGGCAGGGGACTAGACTCGATGACCTCTCAAGGTCCCTTCCAGTCCTAGTAATCTATGATTCTATGTTTTTAAAATACATTTTTACACAAAGCAATGTTTCATATTTAAGTTCCAATTATGTGATTACCAGGACTAAAAGCTTTCATTGCCACCTTTGCTGGTTCTTCAGGCATTGCCCCTTACAGCCAGTCCTAAAAAAAAAAAAATTAAATAGGCAGTTTAGATGCAAAGCATCTGTAATGGTCACAGGCCAGAAGTTTATTTCCTGAAAATACAATTCTCTGATGGCTAGGGCCACCAGACTTAGAACCAAACACATTGAAGTAAACAGAGATTTGCTGGGAGTCAGATTAATCATCTAGGTAACTTGCACCATAGTTTGAATAGCTAAAAGTTTCTAAACTTCAGGCTGGGTTTCTGTCCGTGATCCTTTTCAAAGTTGACCTAAAGCCCCAACAGGAAAGAGATCAAAAAGAGAACTGGGATAAAAAGTAACATCAATTATCAACTATATATACGAAAATTGCAATATTACAACCCTGCCCTTTAAAAATAATTTCTCCTTGCCACTCCCATAGCACTTTAATACATTTCTCATGCTCTTCCTTTGATATCAGTGTAATGTGAGTCCTCCCAAAAGAAAAAAAATATTCAAGAAAAGAAACAGTTTAAAATTCTAGAAATCCTTGATCTATATACTGGTAATCAGCACTTCCACAAAACCTCTATTGCCCCAGTCATGTGAGTTAGTCTGAAAATCCATAGTGTCATCTTCAGGTGATAGCAATACTCACCCATTTCATTGTTAACTCGGCATACAGTGTCCCCATTCTACTAGAACTTGAATAGCTAAGAGGAGTTTTGGATTTGGTTATCCCTGTTATTATTTTTATAATCTAATATCCAAATCCTCAAGATTGGGGAGAAAAAATAGCCAGAGTAGCAGTTTCTTCCATGTTACCCTTTCATATACCACCGTTCCTTTGGGCCCATGTTTATATGTGATACAATCCAAACCAACTTCACATATACTGGGCCCAATACTGTAAGGCACTAAACACTCAGCACTTGACAAGAGCTTTTCTCAATTCCCAATGAGCTATATGGCAATTGAGGGTGCTCAGCATTTTCATGATTGGGTCTAATAAGGTATAATTTACTAAAAGAACAAATCCATTCACTACCATTACATAGGAACAGCAGGCAACTAGTGGGGAAGAAGAGTACTAAATTCAGACATGAATGCTAGAGGAAACTTTACTTGGCCCAAAATTCTTAAAAGAGAGGAAGTGTTATCTGAGTCTTTGAGGGAAGCTTGTGGCATTCAAAGGGGAATTTGTACAGCTGGAAATTTTAATCCATGCTATATCCTGTTCCCTTGCATATGGGAGAATTCAGCCTTTGTACCTGCCTTGCCTGCTAAGTTAAAATTAGAATACTGACATTTGAGCTGTACTGTGTCTCAATTTTTCAGGGAGAAGTATATTTAACTTTGGATGCACTTGAAAATAAAAATAAAATGGGAAGTTAAGGATCTCAAGTTTCCCTCCATCTTAGAAACTCTGCAAACAAACAAGTTGCTAAGGCACACTTCTCTAATCTATCTAGAGATTTTAGTATGTAACCACATTACTTAGAAGCTCTCAAGTTGCACATTATTAAGCAGATATATTTGAATCCTAAGGAATTATTCCTCTCCTAATTAATTATGATTAATAGATCAATGAGAAAAACATACATCCATTAATAGTGAGGATAAAGAACAATCTATTGCTCAAATCCTGCTTTTCTTTCTGGCACACATATTCCCATTAATTTACCATAAATTAGCATATATAACCTGCAGGTTATACACGTTTTTACAACCCCCCCCCCCCACAGGGTATACATGTCCACGGGGTATACAAGGTTATTTTTACCCATTAAAATTGGGTCAGCTCTGTTCCGCTGCAGGGAGGGCCTGACGAGTTTCAAGTGCGCCTGTGCTGTGCTCTCTGTTCCCCCGCCCGAAGGAGGGTGGGTTGCACCTGGCTGCGGCTGCGTGGGGCCTGGGCGCAAGTGTGGCTCCCCTCCCACAAGCCGGCCAGCTTGCCTGCACTGCACTCTCCGTTCCCCCCTGGTATGTGCAATTACCGTGAATTAGCCTATAGAACCCCCGGGTTATACATGTCCACGGGTAATCTAAGTTTTTTTTTTTACACAGCAAAGAAAAACCATGGGCTATACACGAGTGCGGGTTATATACGATAAAACATGGTAATTCTAATGGCACGAGTAGCTAGATTTTAAAAAGGGCTCAGAATCCAGCTTCTTTCATAAAAAAAAGAAGAGACTGGAAGGTAGGAAATGTGTTTGTAGAGAGAATAGGCTTTGGCCCCATACCAGTTGCTAAGAGAAATTCAGCACAAAATATGCACAAGTATTTCAGATACACCGTTGTATTTACATAATACATACCATGGTTCCACAGATTTGTTTTGGCAGTAGGGGTGTGGGGTGTACTTTAATTAAACTTGCTTGCTTCTCAGTGTGGAAGAGCACCATGTGAGTATTTGCAAGATACAGCTTTGTTTCTATACAAACCCAACAGATGGATGAAGAGTGAGTATCACCCCTGTATGCAGATACTGTAAGATATCTGAGGGACACTTATTAGGTATCTGAACTAATACAAAGAGGTGGCCCTTTCCTGGAGATGTATACCTGCATACAGTTGGGCTGAATTTGACCCATTTTTTAAGAGATGTGGTAATGTGAATATTTCTATAAATGGGCTTATGCCGTACTTAGTTTTTTTAAGTCCTGTCCATTTTAAAAACAAGTTTTGATGTTAATTTTTCTTGTTTGTATTCGCATCAATGTAATAGGAAGTGGACAGTATCATAAGTATCAGCTGTATTTTAATAAATGCTTTAAAAAGTTAGGCACCTAGAAACCATGCAGTACTGTTAGCATTTAATAATCCATGCTAAAGAAGTGTATCTAGGGTAAAATTTTCAAGAGTGCTTAAGTGGCTTAGGAGCCTACATCTCATTTTCAAAAGTGACTTGGCACTTAAGCACCTAAAGTCTTAGTTACTTTTAAGATGTCTGAAAGTGGGACTTAGTTTTTATTTTGATTGAATCATTCCAGTTTAGAAATAGTTAATCACTGTAACTCCTCCTGTGTAGATGCAATTATACTGATAAAGTAATGCTTATATCAGTTATACTGATAACATTTCTTTTGCATAAAATACTTTCTGGGACTCCAAAACATGTCATTTTTAACTAAGTTTATTGCATAAAACATGATACTGGTATGAATATGTTTACATAGGTAGGAAAACCTGGTATTCTCATTTATGTCACAGAACATCTGAAAAAGAACTGTTAAGCCATGCCTGAATCTAGAGGACTGACTAAATAGAAGGAACAGGCCCATAACTAGAACTTATTTTATCTCTTCTTTTGTAGTTACTTCTTTTTCAAGTAGATCGAAGATTTTAAAATCATATCTTGGATGAAGTTTTTAAAATCATATACAGGCTTCTAAAATTTCCCTATTGTATAGTTAAAATGGCATGCTACTGTCATTTTCTTTACCTTTGTTAATACCTGAATAAAAATTTTAGCTCAGTTTGTTGCTATGCACTTCAGTTACTGTATTGCTCATATTGTACAATGAAAGCCAGTTTCACTTGCAGGTTCTTGGGGTACCCATGCTTATGTTTCAGACACAAACGAGAATGTTCAAAAATGCTGAGCACAAATAGCCCAGGGGAGTGGGAACACTTTGGTTGGCCCTAGGTAGCATATTTTTTTTTGTCTACAATACTCACAATTTTAATTCTGAGACAATTTAAATCTACAGTTTCCTTTTAACAGTTAGGGAATAGAGTCAACCATTTATTTGTGTGAAGAATTTTCATTGACATCAGTGATCTCTTCAAACAAAGAGATGTCAGGTCTAGTCAAAATAGACCAAGGGTTTTTAAACTCTGGGTCACAGCTTGTAAGGGCAAACCATGAGCTGACAGTGAGATGCTTTGTTTATCTGTGCCTCTGCAGGTACGGTGATTGCAGCTCCCATTGGCTGCAGAGTGCCATTCCCGGCCAATGGGAGCTGTGGGAAGCAGTGTGAACTGGAACACCACTTCCCACAGCTCCCACTGGCTAGGAATGGCAATCTGTGGCCAATGGGAGCTGTGATCGCACATACCTGCGGAGGTACAGGTAAACAAAGTGTCTTGTACCCAACTAGCAGCTTGCCCTTACAAGCTGCAACAGAGTTTGAAAACCCCTGAAATATGCAACAAATCTTGCAGGGGATTAAACCAGATGATCCTGGCAGTGCCTTGTAATCTTATGCTTCTATACAATACAGTAAGCATACTAATTTGTAGTATTTCTGTATATTAGTGATGATAGAAATTTATTAAACATGACAGTTATCAATTTTATTAGTTTATTTATGCAATAGTCCTTTTACATAAAATCATTTAAAGAATTATTGAAAATATTTTATACAAAAGTTCATGAGAAGTTGAGAAGCTAAAAAAATTTATTTTATATGCCACTCACATTCATGGAGGTTTGTAAATAAGAGGCAAAAATTGCAAAATTCTATTTTAAGACTCACGACTAAAGAATCTGAAGTTTTAATCTGGAAGATTTCTGCCTATACAGTTAAGATTTCCAGTATTGATCACTTAACTCCAAAAAGACAAGTTAAAGGCATTGCATTTCCTTTTAAAATAAAGTTATTTAGATTTGCAGTAAAGTGTTTAGATAATCAATATATATTTTGCTTTGCCCCAATATGACTCTATGATTCTTACACAAATTTGAATAGTTCTATTTATGTAAACCAAAGAATGAGTTTATTTTTATCCTCTTGCTTAGGTAGCCACATACCTATTCCAGTTAAGGCAGTGAGTTTGACTAGTAATCTGCTTTTCCCTCTCCCTAGGACAGCAGGTATCTATCTGGCTGAGTTAATAGCAACACCATTCTATAATGGCCCATTTCTCATAGGTGCAGAACACCTTCAACTGCCATTGAAGTTGATGAGAGTTGAGGACATTAAGCATCCTGCAGAGTGGAGAATTCAAAGAGAAACACTCTAGTAAGTATATCCAGCACTTAGTCATTCTCCAGCAACCAAGCATGACACCGTAACAATGCAACTTCTTTCTTCATCTGGAATCTGAGGAACCAATTTGGATACCTGAAGCCCTAGCTCACAGGCCCTAAACTCACAGTCCAACAGCAAGCTAATTTGTGTCATATTATAGAGCTAGATGCTACTTCTGCTTTTTCCCTGGAATTTCTATTGTCAGAAAATCCTCAGCTAAAGTTACTTCTTGACCATTTAACACTGATTCAGCTTGTCTCTTCAGTGCCATGATATCAATATCTCCTTCTCCAATTTGACCAGCTGGTTTATACCTCTGACTGAAGTGAGTCAGAACCAATTTCTTAACCTTACACAACTTTGCAAACTCAGCTGCCATTTTTGGAGTGCTATGACCATGCTCTTTGGCCTTGTCCATTTGGGTGTCATCCAGCGTGGCTTCATGAACTAACAGATCTGCTTTGTAACAGAGTTTCATTGCTTCATCTCCAACAACACCTGAACAGTCACCTAAAATACAAATTTTTCTTCCAGGAATAGGCTCATCCAAGACATCTGAAGGAGAAATGATTACTCCATTTTCTAAGACAATCGTAACACCATTCTTCAGTTTCCCATATATAGGACCTGGCTGAATTCCTAGAAGTTAAGTAAAAAGTTTTAGTATTTTGAAAATAAACACAGTTCGTATTTCAATATAGTATCTGCCAAATTTTACATTTAACCTATTCTTAAGGCATTGTTTTCTTACAAATTAAGTACTAAGATGTAGCAAATTGGAATTTTTTTCTGTAATATTTTTATGAATCCTACGTTCACCTCAGTTTCCCTCTATACACTGCACTGCTATCCAGTGAGGGCAAAAGGGTTAAACACTGCTTGTGCACAGGGGACATAGGCACATATCACCTTGCTGTCTGAGTGGAGTAAATAGCCATTAAGGAATAAGTTGAAACTGATCCAGATCAACAGAGAGCGTTCAGAGACACAACTGGTAGTACCAAAGGTAGTATAATCACTTCCTCTCAGCAGGGAAGCTTGAGCAGAAACCCAAGCTCTGGCAAAAGGGCTCTGAACTCAGGGGCCCTGCCTAGAAAAAAAAAAAGATAGTCATGTCTATCAAGGAATAAAATAAGGACTTCTGGGTTTGGAGGAAGCTAGCTCTCTACTAAGGAACTTACTAAGGAAATCAGAGAGAGAGACAAAGAGTGCTTGAAAATGGAGTTCCTTATAGTATGGCTGGTGAATTGTAGCTTCACCAGAATGGACTATTCTTTAACATTTATTTATGTATGCTAACTTAAGGACTTCCAATATTGTGTTTCAGCTGACTAATAAATCCTACTCTGTTTTTGAAAGCACTGTTGGGGTATCACTGCAAATACCAATTGGGGTGCATTAGTCCCTGAAGGGCATACAAGTCTCTAACCAGGAGTTGGATTCACTGAGTAGAACTCAGTGGTGTGAAGCAAGAGTTCTAAAGCCCCAGAAGTTCATTAGAGAGCGTGCTTGGCCTATGCTGACAGAAAAGAGTGACTTCTTGGAGTCTGGCACAAGAGTCTGTTCAAAAGCTGGTGGCATAACACCAATCCTGTGGATCTATGATTTACAAAAAAAACCCTAATGTTTCACTTATTGCATACTCCAAGAGAACAAAAACTTTTAATTTGAGTTACAAGTTCTAACAATAGATTTTAAGTTGTGTATTTTGAAGATGATACATTTCCCCAAATATACACTAGATCCAGTTTTATGTTCTTTTTCTCTGTAAGCCTTTAATGAATGTGCTGGCAGGACGAGCTGGGTTTTTACTCTTCTAATGATCAAAGCAGTATGCATTTGCAGGGGAGACAGTTCTAGAATATGAATATCCTTTTTCTTGTGAAGAATAAAGTGGTCAATTTCAGAATGTATTACAGACAGATGCACACCATTCTGATTTAGTAAGCTTCCTTGAAGGGGTTTTTAAAAGACACTCTAGACATTAGTGAAGAATATAGTTTTGTCACAATTCGTAGCAGGGTGAATCAGCTGCCAGCCTGAACACTTTGTATACTTGAATATCTATCATCTATTGATGAATCCATTTTCAATAATTACATTATAACACATGTGCTTACAAACTATCAGAATAGGTGCCTTAGAAATTCTAATAAGGCATTTGGCAGTTAATGTAACCATATAAGAAATGTAGTTAATCATATATCTTATTATGACTTTAAGTGCACCAACTGTACCATAAGCACATTCAAGAATAGATGTTAAGAAACAATATCCACAAGTTATAAGAATTAAAGGAAAAAATAAATGAAGGTACTTACCAAGGTCTTTTAGTTTCTGTGCATTGAGTTTACCAGTCCGCTGCTGCTCCTCCACTAAAAATCCAAAGGAAGGAATGCGATGAAATAATCGAAATGCTTTCATAACAAATTGCTGATTGTTGACCAGTGTGTAGGAGTTTTCTACAGGATCCAGATGAAGTGTTCTCCCTTGCACTTCTTTGGAAAACACTTCATCTCTGTCCATATAAGATAGTTCTTTAAATTCTTCTGTAGGGCACTGATCCGGTGTAGGTACCAGTTCATGAACTACATATGGAAAGAGAAGTTGTGTGTGGGAGAGTTCCAGAGTTCTCCAAATGAAGTTTCGTAGTCCTAATGGTCCATAGATATCAACAGGTTGCTTGCTTGTAGTAGAACTACTCTGAAGATTAATTGTGCACAGCAGACCAGGAAGACCAAAAAAATGATCCCCATGAAGATGAGTTATAAATATCTTAGTAATTCTGCCTATGAAGAAATAGCAGTAAGTGTGCTGAATGACAATTACACTCAGAGCAGCAAAATTACAGATGGTTAAAATGCATTTATTTTGTAGGAAATTTATAAAACAAAAATTGGGAACTAATTTATTTGAATAAAAAACAAATCAAGAAGTGAACTTTTTTTAAATTAAAATTTTTTAACTTCTCATTTTTTGGATGAAAATTTGAAAAATCTGAACCAAAATTAAACTTGTCACTGTTTTTGTTTTGCCAAAAGACATTTTTGCCAAAAGTTTGTGTGACTGAAAGTTTAGATCAAAATTAATTTTAAGAGCAAAGAAACTAGAAAAATTGACTAATATACCTCTGCTGTATTAAAATGCAAAAAAGTTCTGGATGGAGACTGCACTTTATCAGATTACATGAAGACCGTGGGCCAGTGAGAACCGCCAGGTGAATTTCTACATTTGTTCTAGTTTCTAATTTCATTCCAAACATGCAAAGAGGCACTTCCACAAGCTACATATTGCAACTTACAATTAAGATTTCATGTACTCCATAGCAAAGTGACAGTACATCCTGGCATAGGATACTGGATTTTCTGCAGCATCTTTATTTCATTTTAAGAGGTCTAACAAGTTGTTTCAAACTGCTTGCAGACTCAGAATATGGCAGGGCATAGGTTTAAATGTAATTCATTTTTGGAACTTATAATCACAAAGGCTAAAAATTTGTATTAGATTAAAGCTTATGTTTTGGAGAACAATTTTGCAACAAAGAGTGATAAAGAAAGATTCCATAGGAACTTCAAAAGGTCCCTCCTAAAATACAGTATGTAGAGATGTTCATTCACATGTCAAGAAGTGACAATATAAGCCTAAATAAAAAAGGTATTGCATTTAAGGATGTTAAATACTGGTTAATTTACTAGTCAAGTAGTTGCTGGAATTTCCATCGACTACTCGACTAGTCGACAGGCACTTCCGCATTCCTCCTTTAAAATGTACAAAAGCCCCAGTAGGGGCTCTTGTGCATTTCAAAACTGGAACTCCATGTGCAGCCCGAGCCAGTGGGAAGTTCCACTAACTCGGGGGTCCACGCACTTTGAAATGTACAAGAGCCCAAGGGCTCTTGTGCATTTCAAAGAGTAAGTGCCCATGTGGTGGAGCCCGGAGTCAGCAGGACTTCCTGCTTGTCCCCTACTGCATGCAGCATGCCAGCTTTGAAATGTACAAGAGTCCCCAGCAGGGGCTCTTGTGCATTTCAAAGCAGAAGTGCCTGCATGGAGCCTGGGGTCAGCGGGGGACTTAAGCGTCCCCCACTGTCCCTGGGCTCCATGTGGCACTGCCACTTTGAAATGCCGCATGGACCCAGGGTCAGCTCGGGACTCCCCAGCTGATCCCAGGCTCTGCGTGGCAATTCCACAAAACCTGGGGTCAGCTGGGAACTCTCGCACAGAGCCCCTGATCAGCTGGGGACTCCCCAGCTGATCCTGGGTTGTGTGGAAATGCCTCGTGGAGCCCGGGGTCAGCTGAGGAATCCCCAGCTGACCCCGGGCTCCACACGGCACTGCTGCTTTGAAACGCTGCAATGGCGTTTCAAAGGGGCAGCGCCGCATAGCTGATTTTGGGCTCTGTGCAACACTGCCCCTTGGAAATGCTGCAGCGGTGTTTCAAAGGGGCAGCACCGCACAGAGCCCAGAATCAGCTTACCGGGCTCCGTGCAGCGCTACTGCTTTGAAGTACCCCCTATACCTTCCCCCCCTTTGCTGCCTCTGTCTGACAGAGGCAGCAAATGGGGGAGGGGAAGCGACTAGTTGACTTGACTATTCGATAAGCATTTACTTATCGGCTAGTCGACTAGTCCTTAACATCCTTATTTGCATTTGGACTGTATGAAGTAAGATTTCTGTCTTAGGATAACAATTGCACTGACCTGCTTTAAGATGACTTTTCATAAACTGTGTTTGTGTTCCCTCTCCACAATCAAATAGCCAGCATTCTCCTTCACTACGAATGACTAAAGCTGAAGCTCCTCTTGTTGGAGATGGATATGCTGAGCCTGTTCCCAGAAAAGTTATATCCATGGACATTTTGTCCACCTAAAACAAATACATCATTGTAAGTCTATTGCACAGTTATTCTGCAGAAGGGAAAAAAACCACTAGTTGTGGCTTTACTTTAAATAAAAGGTATCAAACTCATTCTACTGGGAAGATTAAATCACATATTTAAATGTAATCCATGGATTTGGGTATACATTTAGAACTTCCCCTTCCAATTCACAACCTATCTCCCAGAGATGTCAATGAGAGGTTTACACAAAAATCAAGAATTGAATATGGCCTTTATTTAGGAGAGAACCTTATTGTCCCCTTCAGTATCAATTGGAAGTCTCATCTTTACAGTTGTGAATATTCTTGCCTTGTGTCTCCCTTCCCCATTTCTCTCTTCCATTTGTGTGTTTATATTAATTTTCTCCTTCAACAATACCTAGGTCCCAATGTCATGGACTTCTGCCCCCGCCCCAGCCCTTCCCTTTCTAACTGTATATGCTAAAATGATTAGTAATTAATGCTTACAGTTAAAACCCATTGTTAACCTCAGTCAACATGCTAACACAGCTAAAGGGAACAGGGAATTTCACACCTCAAAAGTCATTGTCAGAAAGACAACACTACATTGGTTTATGCTCACTTTGCATTTGGAAGAGAAGTATCTCATAGCAATAATGATGGCTAAATATCTCTTTGGGCCTGGTCTACACTAGAAAGTTAAGCTGGTGTCAATCAGGGATGTGAAAAATCCATAGCTCTGCACAGCATAGTTAAGGTGACTTAACCTCCACCACTAAGTTAAGGGACTTGTCTACACTTAAAAATACTACAGTGGCATAGCTGAGTCACTGTAGCTTTTCAGTGTAGACACTACGTATGTCGATGGCAGGGGTTCTCTCTTTGGCATAGTCAATATATCTTCCTGAGAAGCAATAGCTAGATCAACCAGGAACTTAGATCACCTGAACAATGTCGCTCAGGTATGTGGATTTTTCACACCCCTGACTGACACAGTTAAACTGTCCTAATTTTCTAATGTAGACCAGGCCCTAACTACCATGTTTCTAGGAGGTGGATTACCAACACTAGAGAGCCCCTCCTGTCAGTGTTGGTAATGTTTACACTGAAGTGCTACAGTAGTATAGTGCTGCTGAAGCATTTCCAGTGTAGATAATTGGCTTTAAAATGAAAGCAGAGATTCTACAACAATGTTATGTGGTATGCAAGCCATATGACATTGATGAGTGGGTCAGCTGTTTGACACACCTGTTTTAGAGGGCAGTATTTTGTACAAATAGCTATCATAAGTTAGTTTCGTTTCTCCTTTACATTGTCAGAAGGAAGTTGTCTTTTGTTTATGTATACGGGCTGCATGTATGTGCGACTTGCATGTTCCATTAAAAGCAGTCAAGACTTAGCAGAATATTCTAAACTATATTTGTAATTTATGTTGCATATTTGCATTCTCTTTAAAAGTTAATAATTTAAAAACTTAATTTTCAAAATTTATTTTCAGACTTTTCCACAGCCTTGTAAAGTATGCAAGTTGTGGGTATTTCAACATTTAAGTCTTTTCCCTAGAAAGGGCTGAGGGAGAAAAGGAAATCTAATCTGACTATTAAAGCTACTTCAAAAGGTATTAAAATAAAAATACCTCACACAGACAACCACATTTCATTATACCAGAAGAGATGAACCATTTAGGGTTGCCAGATGGTTTCAACAAAAAATACCAGACATTTCTATTTTCTCAATTTGTTTTCCGAACAGAACGCTCAAATATTGGACTGTCCGATTCAAAACCGGACACCTGGCAACCCTAGAACCATTATTTCCTAAAAAGCTACAAAGATTTTCTTCATTTCACTTCAGTAGTCCATTACCTCACCATATTAACAGGATTCCCTGAAGAATGGCGGAACATAGAGCTTTGAATGTCTAACCAGTTATCTGGTTAACCCTTAATGGATGAGGCTTACTGGTTAAGGTTAACCGGCAGGAGCTGGAGCAGCTCACTGCCTTTCATGGGCAGGGGCCTGTTCCAGCCCCATGGGGGTCCCGCCACAGGCATGGGCTGCTCCAGCGTCCTGGCCAGAACAGCCTCTGTCTGTGGCAGACCCAAGTGCCCAGCAGACAGGGGCTGCTCCGGCCGAGAGTTGCTCCAGCCCAGCAGCAGGCGGGGAGGTACTCCAGCCTGGCTGGAGTGGCTCCTTGCCCATCTTCCCCTTTAATAGGTTAACTGGTTAAACAATTAAACAGGATTTTACATCCATAGAGATAGTATAATAAGGTTCAGATTAATAACATGCTATCAATTACTTTGTTGCAATGAAAGTATTTTGGCGTTAAAGAACTCAGAAATAAAAGCGTTGCTTTGTATATAATAGTAATTATAAATACACAAAGGGATTCATTCTTTTATAACAATGTAGGCTTGTCCAACTGATCAGTAACATCTTAATACAGTTACTTAAATTCAACTTTTTTTTCCCCTTTGAATTCAATTGGAGCAAATTGCCCTCACCACCCCTCTTCAAGGTACTATCCCAGGTATATGTTTGAAATTATGTGCTTAGGCTTCTAAATCAGTCCAAAATTGTACAGCACATATTTTCAGATAAGATATAAAACCAGGCTACATCTACACTAGCATGATCTTGCGCAAAAACTCTTCTGCGGAAGAGTTCTTGTGCAAAAACTCTTCCAGAAGAGAGCGTCTACACTGGCATGTGCGTTTGCACAAGAGATGTGCTTTTGCACAAGAGCATCCATGCCAGTGTAGACGCTCTCTTGCGCAAGAAAGCTCTGATGGCCATTTTAACCATCGGGCTTTCTTGCGCAAGAAATTCATGTTGCCTGTCTACACTGGCCTCTTGCGCAAGAACAGTTGCGCAAGAAGGCTTATTCCTGAGCAGGAGCATCAGAGTTCTTGCGCAAGAAGCACTGATTTCATACATTAGAACATCAGTTTACTTGTGCAAGAACACGTGGCCAGTGTAGACAGGCCGCTTTTGTGCAAGATCGTGCCAATGTAGACACAGCCCCAGAGTTTTAGCAGGGGAGAGTGTTAAATTCACTATCTGGACCATAAACTGACTATGAATAAGTTTAAGCTAGAAATGAGGTTTCTAGCCATCAGCAGTTTCTGGAACAACTTGATAAGTTTATGAATGGGAATACACAATGGAGTAACTTGTAATAGCAGGTGACTGGATCTGATCACTCAAGAGGTCCTTTCCAATCTTATGCTCCTATGACTCTGAAATCTACTGCCTTAAATTCTCCCTGCAGTTTCAATTCTTCACTTCCTATAATAAGCAGATTCTGTGGATCACAGAACCTTTTTCAGAGGAGGCTGCATCTCAATTGTGGGGAACAGATCTCTGTATTTGTTTATAAAACAGATTTCAGATCCTTCAGGAAGAAACAACATAGAAGTTTATAAAGAGCCATACTATTATGGTATTAGTACAAGCCTTTTTCCCTCACATCTTTACAGGCACAATGGTCAATCATTCTGAAAATGGAGGAAGTTTGACTGCGCGCCGTACCAGCAAATGGCAGCATTCCACTTGTGAGACAATGGTGTCTGAGTCAATGTTTTCCCCAGGTACAGCAGAAACCTAAGAATTGCAGTTTATATGCATCTCCAACCTACTCCTCTCCTAAGCTACACAGCTGTGAGAGAAGATCACAACAGTATCTTTAAAACTCATGATTACAGGAACCAACCTGCTTTTCTGTGGGTTTTAAATGCTTTAAGGGGTGTTGTACCTATATTTACACCATTGTGTGGGTAGGAAGAGTCCTAATACCATAGACATTCCATCCACGGAATCAGCCACCCTACCAGTCCCTGTCCTTTTTGCACTCCATGAGGAAGAACGAACCTGTGAAAACCCTAGTGCAATGGTTCTCAAAGTGTGGTCCATGGACCACTAGTGGTCCATGACTGTCTTGCAGGTGGACCATGGGCTCAGGGCTAGGGATGTAAGTAACTAGTTGACTATCCGATAAACTTAAGCTTATCCAATAGTTGACTAGTGAAGCAACTAGTTGCTTCCTCCCCCCTCCTCACCTCTCTCAGAGACAGGCAGCAAGGTGAGGGAGAGAAGGAGCCAGTGCTGGGGGGAGCCAGCTTAAAAGCTGGTTGCCCCCAGCACCATCTCTGCAGGGGACAGGGGAGGTAGAGGCACAGCAGGAAATGGCAAGAGTGGGGAATGAAGCAGTCTCCCCTCCTGCTGGTTCTGCTGTGATTCTGCTTTTCACATTGACAAGAAGAGAGTGAGCCTCACTGGCCAGATCTGGTTTGTGGGAGAAGGAAGCAGCTCCTTGTGCTGATACTTCCCCCAGCTGGAGGAATGGCAGCACATGAAACCACTCACCTGGAGGGTTTCCCGGCTGCTCCCCATGGCTGGAATCATAGCCAATGGGACCAGCGGGGGGGCAGCAGAAGGCACGGAGCCATTCCTATCGCCTTGATGCCTAGACCCCCCCCGCACACCCATCCCCTCCCAGAAAAACCCTGCACCCCCAGCCTGCTCTTGCATCCACCCTCTCAGCCAGACCCCAGCCACGATGAGTGGTGGGCTGCAGAAAGATGTGCTCTGATCGGGGTGGGCCGTGGGCCAAAGACTTTGAGGACCACCGCCCTAGCGGCTCCAGCCGCCTTCACATGCCCCGGGGAAGGGCCAGCCCCAGAGGGCCCCGCCCGCTCTGCACCCCAGCCTGCTTCTCTCACACACACGTCCATGAAGGAGCTGCCCCAGAGGACCCAGCCGCAGCCTTTGGCACGCCCCTGGACGACGGGGCCCGGCCTCCCTCACGCCCCGCAGAGCCACAGGGTCCCCCTTGCGCCGCACGGGCGGGACCGGGGCCTGCCCTCCGCAGCAGCCCAGGCGCGCCGCCCGGCCCCAGCTGCTCACGCGCCCGTCTCCGCCGGGAGCCGGGCAACCCCAGAGCCCCACCTGCGTGGCCCGCTGCGTCAGGAGGAAGCGCCGCCAGCGAGAACACGGGGCCGGGGGCCGGGCGGGGCGCCGGGACTTGGAGCCCCGCCTACCCGGGCTGCGCGGTGAGGGGCCGGGCTTTGTGCCTCGCTATCTCCCTCAGCCAGTGGCAGGAGGAGAGGGGCCCGCGACCGGCGTGAGCGCGTGCGGAGCGGTAGCGGGGTCAGCGGGAGGGTCGCGGGGGCAGCGAACGGAATGGGGAAGAATCAGTGACTGGCGTGGAGGAGGGAGAGGGTGGGGGTCAGTGACGGGGGTGAGAGATGGAGGGGGGTGGGGTCAGTGACGGGGGTGAGAGATGGAGGGGGGTGGGGTCAGTGACGGGGGTGAGAGATGGAGGGGGGTGGGGTCAGTGACGGGGGTGAGAGATGGAGAGGGTTGGGGTCAGTGACGGGGATGAGAGATGGAGAGGGTTGGGGTTAGGGACTGGCGTGGGAGATGGAGGGGGGTGGGGTCAGTGACGGGAGATGGAGGGGGTTGGAGTCAGTGACTGGGGTGGGAGATGGAGAGGGTTGGGGTCAGTGACGGGGATGAGAGATGGAGAGGGTTGGGGTTAGGGACTGGCGTGGGAGATGGAGGGGGTTGGGGGTCAGTGACGGGGGTGGGAGATGGAGAGGGTTGGGGTCTGACTGGGGTGAGAGATGGAGAGGGTTGGGGTTAGGGACTGGCGTGGGAGATGGAGGGGGTTGGGGTCAGTGACGGGGGTGGGAGATGGAGAGGGTTGGGGTCTGACTGGGGTGAGAGATGGAGAGGGTTGGGGTTAGGGACTGGCGTGGGAGATGGAGGGGGTTGGGGTCAGTGACGGGGGTGGGAGATGGAGAGGGTTGGGGTCTGACTGGGGTGAGAGATGGAGAGGGTTCGGATTTGGGTCAGTGACTGAGGTGGGAGATGGAGAGGGTTGGTGGCAGGGGTTCGTGACGGAGGGAGTGGAGGCTGGTGGGCGGGTGGCAGTGACTGGAAAAGTGTGTGATGGAGAGGTTGGTGAAGGTAGCCGAGGAGGTCAGTGAGTGGGGTGGAAGGGTGGCAGAGGGAGATCAGTGCCTGGGATTGGATGATGGAGAGGGTTGGGGAATAGGTTGAAATGGTGTTTGATGGAGAGGCTTAGTTGGCGGGGGGGAAGTGACAGAGAGAGTTACCAACAATTGGGGTGGAATGGTGTGGAGGGGGTTAGTGGGTGGATGGCTAGCGAAAGAGTAGGTTCTGACACTGAAATAAGCTTCCCCAACATCAGATTTGAACTTCTATGCACCTTCTTTATGAACAGTAGCTCAAGGGCTGATTTGCAGCTCTGAATGTTGGCTACAAACACCAGGCCTCATCATGCCTCCAGTGAAATCCATGGGGATTTATGGTGACCAGTGGTAAGGGCTGGGAACAGCAGTGTAGCTTAGTGCTGTGTGGCAAGAACCCTGAGAGCTGCAGGAATAGCTGGTTTCAGGTTTTATCCTTACTACTAAATAGATGAAATGTTTACCCTCATAGTTATGTTGCTGTAAATCCTAGTAGAGACCTAGGTATTACCAGGAAGTAGCTACTCTAAAGTCAGTGCTAGCTTCCCTCACTAGTTTATTAATTATTGTTACTTGTATTATCAGAGCACCTAGTCGTCCCAGCCACAGACCAGGACATAATTGTGCAATGTACTGTATAAACACAGAAGAAAAAGGAAGTATCCACCCTCAAAAAACTTACAGTCTAATTTCTGTGAAATTTTACTTTATATGTAAACTGTTCAATGGAGAATTTCTGATAAAGATTTCTCACAGATACTGGCTTCCAAATCATTATTATTTAAAATCCAGGTTGTTTATAAAACAAAGATCCCTGACACTGAAGTCTGATGAACACTGCTTCAAAACTTGTTTTGATAGTGTTTATGTACAAGTGGATCCTGAGATGAATACATTAGTAGGATCAAAGAAAGATGGACAGCAGCATGATATATAAAAACAACATTACTAATTTAAGCAAGCTTTCTGCTGTCTAATTTTTCAGAACTGAGCAGGTTTGGACCTGTACAATAGTTGACTGGGTAACCAGCAATAAATACATAATATCTAGGTGTGCTGCTGTGACTGCAATGGTTGGCTTTAATGATTATATACAGTATTAAAAAAAATTACATATTGAATTGAGTTGTGCATGGCAGAGCCTAGACAATTCTCAATCCATTTTGGTCAGTAGGATTTTAAAAATAATTTTCATTATTTCAGTTATTAAATCTGAAATTTCATGGTGTTACAATTTTAGGGATCCTGGCCCAGAAAAGGAGTTGTGGGGAAACCAGGGTCACAATGTTATTGTAGGGGAGGTTGCAGTACTGCTACTCTTGCTTCTGTGCTGTCATCAGTACTGCTTTCAGAGCTAGACAGCTGGGGTGTGTCTACACTGCACCATTATTTCGAGACAACAATGCGTCTACACAGCCATTCCGTTATTTCAAAATAATTTTGAAATAACGGACTGCTTATTCTGAAATCTGTAAACCTCATTCTACGAGGAATAATGCCTATTCCAAAAGCTATTTTGAAATAAGGCGTGTGAAGACGCTCCACTGCTGCTATTTTGAAATAGCTCCTCACGAGGGCCATTCTAAGTTATTCCTCCCTAGTGCTTCTTGGGGCTCTAAATTGAGATAACACGTCTACATTAGGGAAGTCTGCCTCGGACTAATTTTGAGGCTTCCCTGCAGTGTAGACATGCTATTCCAAAATAAACTATTTCGGATTAGTTTAATTCAAAATAGGAGTGCAGTGTAGACATACCCCTGGAGAGCTGCAGCTGCTGGCTGGGACCTCAGCTCTAAAGATGGAGTTGCTGCCAGCAGCAGCAGCAATGCAGAAGTAAGGATGGCATGATATGGTATGGCCATTAGGGATGTAAAATCCTGTTTAATTGGTTAACGGATTAAACATATTGTTTAATTGGTCAACGGATTAAAGAGGATGACGAGCAGGGAGATCACTCCAGCCTGGCTTGAGCAGCCTCCCCCTGCCCACTGCTGAGCTGGAGCAGTCCCCCTTCCTCACCACAGGCAGGGGCTGCTCCAGCCCAGCCAGAACAGACCCTGCCTGTGGCCCCCTGTCCCCATAGCGTGGTCGACTCACCGCCGTGATGCCTCCTGTTGGTCACATGAGGAATTGGCTCTGTCTGTTGAGCGTGCTGCCTCCTGATCGGTGTCTTGCCCATGGTTGTTCTGCTTTCCTTGTATCCAGACTCTGGCTCTGGACCCGCATTGCTCCTGTGGTCTGTTGGTGCTTGCTTCAGGACACTGCCCTTTGGCAGTGCCCACTACTCTGTTCTCCCCACTTTTGGAGGTAACAGTAGTACTCAGTTCCAGCACTTGCCTCCATGGCCAGCTGCAGCCAAAGTCTAGCCCCTCACTTCAAGGACTAGCCATAGTCTGTAACAGCTATGCTCCAGTGTGGCAAGGTGCAGTGCAAGGGGGAAGGGAAGAACTAAGGCCCACCCACTACTTTGAGTCTCAACCAAGGACCATCTGGCAGCAGCCATGTCCTGCCCTCCTTCACTCCCTTTGACTACTCTTGTTCCCTGAACCACTTCTCTGTGACCCTTGCATATTCTCAGCCTCTGTATCAAGGCCCACAGCCTGGGAGGTATTGGGTTGGAGCTTCTCTCCAGCTCCCCTGAACCTGTCCAGCACTGCTCTGTCCAAGGTGCCACTAATTTCCTCGTCTACTGGGACCCAGCTGGTCAGGGCAAGAGAGAGATACGCTCAGCTCTGCAGCCTTTTATAGGGCCCAGCATGGACCTCATAGCTTGCAAAAACCTGACCATTCTCTGGCCTGTTTTTAATCCTCTCCTTGCTGGAGCAGGCTACAGCCCAGTATCTTTACAAACATATTGTTTAAAAATGCTAATTTTATAACAACTATATATGCAAAACATATTGCAAAGGGCTTGTGCATGCCCCTCTGGAGATCTGTGGATTCCAAGCCCATTTTAGGTTAAAGTGAAGATGAATTTGGAGAGATCCTGCTAGTCCCTCTAAAGTATTTGTATATGTTACTAGACACAGTTGTCATAGCTGGGAGTCCCTACTTACGAGTCACCTAGTTCTGAAATAATAATACTGTTCAGTATTGAGGGGCATTGACTAGCTGTATGGAGGACACTTGCACAGGCCCCTCTTTATGACATTAGTTGTTGGCCACTCACAGTGGCACTGAAATCTATTACAACTGAGTAAAAATGCAAGATTCAAGCAATTTAATACCAGTTTTGGAAAGTGCTATATATTGACCAGATACATTATTTTAAAAACAGCATCAAGCACAATTTAGGCAAAGGAAAATGCTTTTTACTAAGAAAATAGAAGACCAGAACACACATCTCCATACAGGTACAATATTATAAAAGGAGAAAAAAAGAAAATTCAAATTTCAACACAATTTGTGTTTCAGCTGACCACTGACCCTCCAGAAATAAATTAAATCCTAGATTGACTTTGATATCCTAAAGATTTCTTTTGTCTAGATTAGAATTGTTCCCACAAACACTCCAGTTAGAGAGAGATTTCTTTATGCCATTTGCAGTATTTAAAATAGACAGCAGTTAATTTTGCCATTTATTTTATTTGTGAAAGGCAGGCAAATCTACTGGAATAGGGTTACCATACTTTAAATTCCCAAATAGAGGACACTACCGGGGAAGGGACAGGTTGAGGAAGAGGAGGCTAGTTTCTTTTTACTTTGAATATCTAACATTTATAAACAAGTGTAATGACCTTAAAAATAAGTGAAAATCAAATTTAAACATACTTTACATGCAGTCTGTCCTTTCCAACTCTGCTGCTTCCTGTTGTGTCCATGCATATTTCTCTGTAGAACGTATTTTTGTCAGCACTGTTTGATTGCTCATCAAGTAGCCATAAAAGTCTGTGTGTGTGTCTGAAGTTGTATAGTACAAGCAGGATCCTTTTCAGCAACTCAACAGTCAATACCATCCCACCCTGACTTCTGGGCTGCTGCTGGCAGCAGTGCTGCCTTCACAGGCAGCCTGCTCTCCAGGTGCACAGTTGTGAAGGAAAGCGCTACCAGCAGCAGCATCACAGAAGTAAGGGAAGCAAACCCATAAACATGTACGCTGCCGTGAGGGCCTGCCAGAAATTGCAGTTCTACTAGAAACAATGTTGAAAAAAGGATAATTATGGGGGAGGGGGAATCACAGATATTTGTTCATATTTCAGAATCCACCTATGCAGAGATTGAAGGACCAAAAAAAGAATTAATGTGCAGGAAAAACCCAGATATATGGTAACCCTAGTCTGGAGAATAATTTCAATTTTCATATTTGTTATAAAAGAATTTAAGGACAAGTGAGCCAAACTCTGATAGAGAAGCAGTAGCACTGACGGTGAGAGGGGCAGGCAGGAGCCGACATGTGCAGGGAGCAGGCTTTTAAGCTGGCTCTCTGCGCATGCAGGCTCCATGGAGTTGCCTCCCTCCCTCCCCCCACTGTTGCAGGCAGGGGAGGCTGCCATGAAACAGCCTCTGTACACGGGCAGGCAGCAGCCCCTGTTGTGGAGGGTTCAAGCTCCCTGCTACACAGGGCTCTTCTTCAGGCTTGAAGTGTGCTGTGTAACTCAAAAGCATGTCTCTTTCATCAGCAGAAATTGGTCCCATAATAGATATTACCTCATCCACCTTTTCTCTGCAATATTCTGTGACCAACCTCAGCTACAAACTTCACTGCAAACAACATGCATACTTTGTGCAATTAGGCCATGTTCACTTAGTTACTTTAAGTGTGCATTCCTTTCACTTGTAACACAAATATTTCTCTCTGTCCTCTAATGGACTGATCCTGGTCCCACTGATGTTAATGAGAACACAACTGGGACCCATCCTGGAAGAGGCTCAGTACCCTCGACTCCATTGCTTTTAATGGGAACTTAGGCTCCTTGGCACCTTGTCGGAAGTTCTCAGCACTGCTTAGGACAGCAAGCAGACGAGAGCTAAAGCAGTTGCTATGTGTGCACAAGTCACTGGGATAGTATGGAGATCGAGGACAAGATCAGGCCCTCAGCAATGATTTGTAAAAAGCAGTATATGCCTATTTTGCACCATTCAGTGCTATAGAATGCAATATCAGTGATAACATTTTATTTTATTTCCTTTATTGAAAAATATGTGTTAAGTGTCTTTGATAATGGTCGCAAGGCAAAATCAGAATTATGTTAAAGTATGAAGCTGAACACTATGGAGTTTCTTTTCCAGATGACACATCAGTGAATTTTCAATCATTTAATTAATGCTCCTAGGCAGTTTGAATTAACTTATTAAATATGATAATGCATGAATCGCTTTCATCCCTTTCAGCATGCATTTAAAAAATAAAAAGGAAAAGTGAAGTGCATCCAAAGTATAATTAACTGAGCTGGTATCTCTGTCACAAATCGAAAACGCAGTGGTGGCGAATTACATGAATAATCTTAGGTCCTATCTATGATACACTGATAGTGAACAACAAAACTTGGTCACAAGTTAAAAGCTGCAAGTTAGAGGAGATCTGTATACTTGTAACTAAGGTAAAACCTGGCTGTTCTATGGTTTTTACCCAGTTGCAGAGACATAGCCAGACCCTGCCTACATTAGAACTTTGAAGCATTTTGTGCCCTGGTCAGGGAACCAACTGTATTTTAAATAGGTCTTCTGTTTCAGTTATAGATATAATACAGACAGGGACTTAGACTCGGGCAGGAGAACTATGCTCCTTCCTTTCCTTTACAGTGGCATCTTGTATTTCAGATGAAGTTTCAAAAACATTCACAGCTGGTCAGTGCCAAAACAAGTCACTTTTGAGCAATGCAATGCTCTTGGCTCCTACAGCAGGAAAATAATGGAACATGTTTTATGCAAACAGGAATCGGGGTGCACACACCTTTATTGGAAGCCACTGCCAATTTTTTTCAGTGTTTTGGTTGACAGTGTTAGCTGCTACCCTTACAGCCTCAGGATGTAATCTACTGTGATCAGTCTTAAATGGCCTGATTTTCACAAGTGCAGGGTACCTATAGTTCCCATTGACTTTGAATTGTGGCTGCTCAGCTTGTCTGAGAAATAAGGTCCTAAATGGATCCATGTACGTTCCTATGTAGTCACATAGGAACAATAAGGTACACAAGGTACAATAATGGCTGAGCACACAGTCTCCAAGGTCATTGCTGTCGCGAGTTACAAAAGACTCATCTTCAACACATGCCACCATGCGGGCAACATATGGAGTGCTTTTTTTTTTTTCTTTGCTATATTCACATCTTCACTGGAAGGAATGGGGAAACATTTGTTGCATAATGAGGAATTCCACTTATATACAAATAACTAATTCTCAGTTCTTCCTTTGGTGAGATTTGAGTTTTCAGAATATCTGGTAGTTATTTTCTGTACTAAATAAATAACAATCTCAGAATAATATTCACGTTTAAATTAACGTATAAATACATTAGAAACCAAGCATCACAAAAATAGATGAAAAGGCATTCTTTGTAAAAACACCACAAGTGTTGGTCTTTTTTATACATATATAAGTTACAAACCTCATAATTCTCAAAACACAATGCAGAATTTAGAGCCATTACCACACACTGTATTTTATCAAAAGCCTTAGTAAATTGTCAAGTAATTTTCCCATCATTGCTTTTTCTAAATATCTCAGCCGTCTCTCTTCACCTAATTAAAATTCCCTGCAAATTCTACTTTTCTTCCTATCACCTTTTGCTCTTAAAAAGACTAAAGCAATCAATCCCTATTTATTTTAGGACCATAACAGAGTAAGCAATAAAAAAAGACAGGGGGGCTCTACATCCTCTTCAGGGGGGGGGGGGGAGATGACTACTTATCCTGTTGTGCACACATTTGCCATGGATATAACCTCACCAAGTTTACTCTTGTACCTGGATCTTGGCTTCTAGCCTATCAGCTCAGGCAAAAGAGTTATTGATTTCTGCTGTTGGTTCTTGACACAGCAAAACATCGATAAAGCATGTGGTCCCCTTTGTCTAATCTTATGTTACCCTTTCTCTGGTTTTAACAACATCACAGACAATCAACAATAGCCACATTCTGTGTCTACTAATGTGGAGCACTGGATTTCACTCAGAGAGTATATGGAGAGAAATGAGAAGGAATCCAAAAAAGAATAGTCATGTCAAATTCAGGGCTTTCAATGCAACTGGAGGATAACTTGAATGAATCTGTGAGGGGGGAAAAAAAGAGCTAATTTAGCAATGATCTGGCCACAACATCTGACTTTATATGGAATAACTGGATAGAAATGAAATTAAATTCACATTTTGTGGCATGAAGAGGAACAAAGGATCAACTGACAACCTGAGAAAAGTCACACCTTTCGAGACTTCTATTCACACTGAACAACTGGTAGTCTACGATGCAAAGACTGTAGGAAACAAGCAGTCAAACCATTGGAAATGCACATATCAACAGCTGCTGCAAGACCCACTGTTCCAGCTTTATTAGTACCAGAAAAAAAGGGCGGTGAATAACCTTTGTTCAAAGCACCAAATAGGTCTGTTTTGGAGTCATTTCTGGTCAGTGATGTTCCATCTGGCTCTACAAACTCCTCATATGAAAAAAAAAAAGATACAAGTTTTTTGAAGAACACAATGCTGAGAGGTTTGCTTAAAATAGCAGAACCTTAAAAAGAAAACATATCAAACTAAAATCCTTGGGCAGATAGTGTCCAAGTTCTGCAGCTAAACTGAACCACTTATAGCTTCCGTAGCTCTATTAAGGATTTTGATTTATAAACTGCATCCCAAAAAGTAGAATAATCTGCAATAATTTACCTTCTTTTGCTTACATAAAAAACGATGATGTGATTATTTGCAGTCTTTCCAAGAATCACTTTTTTCAAACTAATTCACAGTTTTTTCTATTAATGAATTCCATACAATGATTAAATTGTAGAGTACAAATATTATGGCAAATTTTAAATTGTACACACATTGGACACCCCACAGCCAAGAATTTCAAAAGTACAACCACAGAACAGAATGGCTGACTGAAGCAAGGACACCTGTAGCTTTGTTCTGCAGCTTGAACAGAATCTGCCATTTGGATACATCTGGCCTATTCTCTTGACAGTTTCTTCCTGTGGTGTCACAATTCATTGGTTGTGATGACAGTGAAGAAAATAGAAGTTTTATTAAAAAGCAAAATCAAATATCTCGGCAATCAGCAATGATGAGATGAAGAGATATAATGTTCATTATCATTTGTCTATGGCTAAAATGCCCTTTTTTTTTTTTTTTTTGGTGTGATGAGGGCTCCAAATTCAAATTACAACATTATGGTCATTTAAATTAAACTTTGGATAGCTATCCTATTCATGTGATAGGAGCCATTGACAATACAGTTTATCAGATTTTTATGGGAAACTGTCACACAAAAGGGGGTAGATAGGAGACAACAAAATGATGGAAAATAAGTTACAAGTTGCAAAAGTCATGATCATAAATTGGTCTGAAAAGGATTCCCTGCAGAGTAGAAGTCAGCACACGAGGAGTGCAATCTTTTGGTATGTCAGTGCATTTTAGATGGCTTTGCCGAAGATGCAGGCCAGTCATATACGTCTGGCAAGAAGGATTCATACTCGTAGCTCCAAACCTTTGATAGTATATATTGGCTCTTGTCGGCAGGTTCAGGGTAATGAAAAGCCATGTTGTTTGCGTACATAAATTCCATAACCTGAGAAGTTAAATCATTGCATAGACTGTGCCTATTAATACCATTTTGGACAATATAATAGGAAAACATAACAGAACTTCAGCTAAATTAGATATATTTAAAAGGGTTTGGTTAAGAGTAGTAAATAATGTCAAATTTTAAAAAAATTAAAAATTACACATTCAGATAAAATATCATTATATACATTTCTAAGGCACCCATGAAGCCATGACCTACGTAAAACATCAACACCATCTAGGAGAATGACCAACTATCTTCGTCTCAGATTAAAGCCAGTTATTTATGGGACCATTCTATAACTCGTAAGTTAGGTGAAGGCATGCTGAAAGAAAATCTTGCAATGTGATCTAAAGGATGTATGGCTGGGTTCATTCTGACTTCTGGTGTCAATGAGTTCCTGGGATGATGGCCCTCAATTAAGAGAGCCATGAGTTCAAATCTTGGCTTCAAGAGCAAGAGAAACCATTATGGGGCTATGGTAAGTGGAAGAAACATTCTAGTCCTTTTAGAACATTAGATATAAGGACCACAACCTTTTAAGGGAGCTAGAAATGAAATAATGTCAAAGAAATCAAAGGAACAGTTTTGACAAGTGATCATTAACAGAATATAAATAAACTAATATTTCATAAATCTCCCTTGTGACAAAATAATACAACTGTAGGGCTAGCAAGGACATCAAGAAGTCATCTGGTGCATCACACCATACTGTGCAAGATTAAGTATACTTGGGCCAACCCTGACAAGTGTTTGTCTAACCTGTTCTTTAAAACTTCCAATCATGGAGATTCTACATTCTCCCTGAATCATAGAAGATTAGGGTTGAAAGAGACCTCCGGAGATCATCTAGTCTAACCCCCTCCTCAAATGAGGCCCCATCCCAATTAAATCAGTGCAACCTCAACTAAATCACGATAACCCATTCCATTGCTTAACTAGCCTTATAATTAGAAGCTTTTGCTAATATGCAACCTAAACTAACTCTCACTTGCCATACACTAAGCCAACTATTTTTGGCCTATCATTGGTGGGTGTGGAGAACAACTGCTGTTACATATTTGAGGACTAACCAGGTCCCTCCTTGCCTTCTCAGTTTTTAGTACCTTTTCTCATAGATCAACTTTTCTAAACCTCTTATTCTGTTGCTCTTCTAGATTCTTTAATTTGTTTGCATCTTTTTACGAGTGCAATGCCCAAAACTGGCATAAAACTTCAGCTGAGGCCTCACCAATGCAGAGCAGAGTGAGACAACTACCTTTTATGTCTCATGTACAACACTCCTGTTACTATGTTCCAGAATGACATTTTTTTTTTGCAACAGCATCTCATTATTGGCTCATAGTCAATTTGCAATCCTATATAACTCCCAGATCCTTTTCAGCATATTGCTGCCTAGTCCAGGTGTCTTAAACTCCTGGCCCGTGAGCAATCCCAGCTAGAGCAATTGTGCAATCCAGTACCAGCTGGGAATGGTCCATAGGCAAGGAGCTTGAGACTCTTGGCCTTATTTCCTATTTTGTATTTGTATATTTGTGCATTTGATTATTTCTTCCTGAGTGTAGTACTTTGCACTTTTATCAGTAGCCTGAGTGTTGGTCTGTTCTTTTTGGTCCCAAATATGCTACAGAGCTCAGGAAGTGTATATAATGCACAGTGAACCTTTCAGCTCAGGCCAATGATATCCACTTACTTTAACAGCAATGCAAATAGAGACTTCTTTTATGTTGGACATGGGTGGATAAAGCCTGCCTTGAGCAAGTTCCTCATTAGTCAACTGGTCTGTCAATGCCTGTATTAAAAACATATATTAGCAATTTATTGACCCCTTGCAGGAGGCAATGCACCACTAAGCTGCAAACAGAGGAATGTATTTGTGAGTTCTGATTGGTACAGTTTACCTAAAATACATATAAAAGTGCTTTCTATAAGTCAGTCAAAGCCTCAAAAATTACTGTAATATGTTCTCTGCAATCTGTGACCAAAGCAACAAGCCTCTTCATTTTATTATTAATTATTATTATTATTATTATGTTACCATCTAAGCTGATGTCAGATGTTTCTTTGCTAAAGTGCCAACATCTCTACTTTAATGACAGTAAAAAGTTAAATTTCAAAGAAGTCACTGCACTGCAGAGTTGGCCCATTTACCATGGTGGCACAAAATGATGGATCCCATCATTACACTGACCTTCAAAAAAATCCCAGCAACATATATAAGTAAATATAAAAAGGAGAAGGGGAAATGGAAAAACAAAGAGACAAAAGAAGCTGCAGAAGCTAATGAAAGAACAAAACAGAAATTACTACCAAGACTGGACAGAGCTCCTTTTCCCCTATGTTTGCAATAAAAAAACCCACACACAATAAAAATCACGCATACTGTATTTCCGGGTTTAAGATTTTTTTTCTACCTTTGATCTGTCTTGTAGCTCCTCTCTGCTCAGGTAACCCTAAAAATTCTGGCTACAAGTTCTGACAGTAATACCATCAAACCATCTCATGGATGATTTCCTCCCTCTCCCTTTCCCCGAAGTGCAGAGACTCTTGTTGGCAAATCAAGTACAAAATTCCCATTCATCTGAAGAAATGGGCTGTACCCATGAAAGCTCATGATACCATCTACATATTTTGTTAGTCTTTAAGGTTCTGCAAGACTATTTGTTGTTTTTTAAGTTTTTCCAGTTACAGAGTAACTCGGCTAAATGTTGGACTACACATGGCACCTGGGGAGAGAAAACAACATCAGCCCTAGACTTGGACAATAAATGGGGCTTTCCCCTGCCTCTGTAGAACATTTTTTTTTTTGTTGTTGGAAATTTGAGAACTAAAATATTTTGGCCAAAAATAGTTAAATACGGTATTTTGATTACTGCTGCAGTTCTTCATGTGCCCATTGTGCTGCATAGGTCAAGATCCCTCAGTGAGCTCCCAGGATGCACCAAGGTCTCTCCTCATAAGGAAGGGTAGATATGCATTATCAGGATCCCTGGCTATGGTGCATCGGAGCACAGTGCATTGAGGAGAATAAACCACAAGGTAACCAAACTACACCAAACTACAACTTCCATAAGCCACTGCAGCTGCATTTACAAATTGAAATATTTCATATTTCAGGTACTTTGTTTTTGGACAAAAGCATAAATGTTTGGTCATAAGTAGACATTACCCACAAAAATATTGATAATCCAAACCTGTTTTCCATTGAAAAATCATGTCAAAGGGACTAACTTCGCCTTGCAAAAGCATCATCTATGTGTGAACACATACCTTTGCAGCCTCAAGGAAGACGTTATCACTAATATGCCGAACACCACTGAGGATGACAGCCAGAGCCACACCTATAATACAATTATTATTAATATTACAATAAAATCATTTTTAATGTGCAGCCCAATTATTGAAATGGTGCAAGAAATGCAGAAGAGATAAAAAAAGGGTTGCAGATTTATGAATGATTTTTAACTTCCTGTGTGAAATGCCAGCAGATTCATAGCAAAGGAGAGACAGAAGTACTAATTTTGCTACATTAATAGACAGACAGTGGAACACTCAAGTGATGCACTAGATTTTTTTTTTTTTTGTGAGTGAGCTAAACTCTTGGTTCACACATTGACTTTAACTGAATGTTAAAACACAAGTTCTTAATACTAACTACTGATGTCCTAGTAACATACCAGAATGTTCAAAAAAAATTTTGGGGGGGCAATACAGGTTTTGTTTTTAAAACAATTATCCCATGATGCCTCTTTTATACTGTTATCTGTACAAAAGTCGTTAGATAAACAAACCTGCTTCCAAGAAACAAACACTTAGGCAAGTGGCCATAAGAAAGCAATGTCTTCAATAATATGACTTAGTAATTTATATTTATAAAATGGAATGAAATTGAAACCTGCTAATTGTGCACAGAGACAGCCCAGGTAATCACATATTATGATCACTCGTGCTTGTCAGATCACGTATCCTTAACAGCCTCCATTTATTTATTATTATTTGCTTAGTAAGTTTTGTCTTAAAATTAGACTACTCTTCAGGGCTGGGAAGGTCTTACTGTGTGTGCCTGTATAACATAGCCTCAGCCCTGAATGGGGTCTCTAGGCAAAGCTGCAATATTAGTAACAATTTAGAAATAATCCAATCTTAAAGTGAAAGGACAGAATTCTTTATACTACCTGGAAAAATATAGGCATTGTTTCCCTGGCCTGGTCTGAAGGATCGTCCATCTTTCAAAACCACATGCTCAAAGGGACTACCACTGGCAAACAAACACCGCCCCTGTTAAATGAGAGGGAGTAATTCACAGAGTCTGCATTACAAAAAAATAAAGTCACTATGAATGAGAGGCTGACCACACAATGTTTTCACAGTCAGCTAGGCCCCAATGAAATAAAGGTAGTTAAGCAGGAGTGCCAGAAAAGGAGTGTTAGGTACCATGGCCCCATCATGTGTAAAAGTGGGATATGCCCTCTCACTTTTTACCAGCCATAAAGATGAGCAATGGGGGAAGGCAATGAGGGAGCATGTGAGGAAGAGGCAGGACCACAGTTTGATTGCCAGTTGCCCCCCTACTTTTAGAGTTTCCTTCACTTCTGAACTTAAGCATGAGCCTAATTTTTTTCATATGCTTTATGTCAGAGCTATGCAAGTGCCTTGCTGAATCAAAGCTCTAGAGACCATCACAAGAAAACCAAAACTCCCACCAAACAGCAGCCTCGAAGAGACAAAAATATTAGCAAGATTTTCTTCTGAGGTACAAACATAAGGAAACTGAAAGTAGGATGCATACACGTCAAACTCTGAAGCTTTCTAAGGAATGGAAGATTTCTACTTGTTTAAAAGATATTAATTCCTCTTAATAGGACACAGTTCTCTAGGAAAGTAGGTAGCAAAGTACATGTGAAGTCAAGATCAAAAGAGGATAGAAACTAAAACAAAAAAATACTTCTGCAAAGCAGCAGAGGGCACCAAAACATCACCATACTCTTGTGTGAAATCCAAAAATAAGCAGCAAGAGTTTCTTGATGGTTTCTTATGCTCTTATGAGGTTTGTCTTAATGGACTCTCTCTCATTAAGTGTTATTTTAAAGTTTCCCATTTTTAATGTGTACGCTATTTCTGAGGTCAAGAAACCCAAAGGGCTAGGGGTGAAGGACTGGTAATTACAAAGACAAATTACAAGGAGAAAACAGACTAATTTTGGATAATCAAGGTTTTGGCTAATAAAGGGAATTCTCTATGTAATTATTAAATGTTTAAGATCATGATGAATTTTTGATAACCAAGGCTGTACTGACTGCACTTGAGAGAAATAAATATTCTAAAAATGGACATAATATTGGGTGGGAGTATATATAGTGACTAAAGTAAATAAAATTAGAAGGATTAGAAAAATTAAAATCTCCTTTTGATAAATCTTCAATATTTCACAGCCTTAACATTACAATACAACAGTTTAACACATGCATGTGAATGGCAAATTGACATAATTAAGGCAGCTCCTTTACTGGAGAAAAACAAAGATTCCCTCCCAACCTACCAAGAACTAATAGTTTTGAGAACTGCCCTGACAATATTTTCTTGGTGTTTAGCTAAGTGAAAACACTTTAAAGAGTGCTATTGCACCTGGATCTACCAACCCAGCACTATATTATGCTGGAAACTGACAGTGGTTTCAGTTCCAGGGAGTGCATTTCGGCACTCTACATACACACATGGGGGGGTTCAGTGGAGACAGCTGTTGTTGTGTAGACTCTCTCTAAAGTGAGAAACAGAAGTGGAAGACCCTCATTCAGATCACATGTGGATAAGTACCCATTATACACATTATTGGAGCTATACTGAATTATAACAGCTGAAGATCTGGCCCTATCTTCTGTTTATCTTCAATGCAAAGTGTCTGAACTGTGAATGTTGAGTTTTATATTTTATTCACCAAAACATTGCCTAAGAAACACCAGGGGACTAGCCCATATACAAAGAATTAATTGTCCTGAGGGACTAAACACCTTGCATATGAGTTCCCTTGTGTTGTAGAAATATGAAATACAGCACTCAAAAATCCAAATTTGGTCTCTTCCTAGAGTGGGCGTTTGCCCCTTCAAAGCCTCCAATACTGACCCCCTCACCTGGTGGATAGTTAGCAAGACAGACGAGAATCTCAGCTTTCATTGGGGAGACAAGGGTGAAAGGTAAGTTTCAAGCTCTTTAGTTTGCACAATAGCCTTAAAACATATACAGCACTATTAATCAATATGATCCCTAATGCTGAAAGGAACAAACCACAAATACACATTTCTGCAACAGGAAGCACCTAAAGATCCCTCCCCACACACACAAATGAGTCACTTAAGTTTGGGATGTTTTCCAAAGAATCAGTTCAGTGACCACCCACTTCTGAAGTCCCAATGCCAGCCCATGGATAGTAGGGAGATCACATAGGACAGGATTAAAAAAGGTTTAAGTGGGAGGCATGGCAAAAAATTGTTTTGCAGGCCAGCTCACAAGTGTAAGGCCAGCTCTGCTGCTCCTTTTTTCTTCCCTAGCTCTTGCCCCTTTGCTCATCTCCTCAAGCAAAAATCAGTCTTATGTGCATGCTGCATAAAAACTGTGTAAGAGAAAGGTTCTGCTGGGCCTGAACTGATAGTGGGCTAAGTTAGCTGTAACAGCACTGAAATCAATTGAATTATACTCATACAGGTTGAACCTCTCTAGTCTGGCACCCTCGGGACCTGACCAGTGCCGAATCAGAGAATTTTCCGAACCATGGGAGGTCAGTATTATCTAGCAGCATTACCAACACTTCCACTGCTTACTGGGCTCTTAGAAGACATTTAGGGGTAAACTGGAGCTAAATAACAGAACACAACACTGAGAGCCAGGACTGATAACGATGTTAAATTTCAATTAAGTAAATTAATAGTTGATGGGATTTCCATTGACTATTCAATTTGTCAATAAGGACAAGCGCAGAGTTCTGCCTTTGAAATGTACAAGAGCCCCAGGTGGGGATTCCCTGCTGGCCCCAGGCTCCATGCTGCAATTCAATCTTTGAAATGCCCAAGAGCCCACCTGGGGCTCTTGTATATTTCGAAGTGGAAGCGCTGGATGGAGCCCGGAGCCAGCGGGAGACATTTCAAAGTTGGAATGCCACATGGAGCCTGGGGCCAGCAGGGAGTCCCCCCCCCCACTGACACCAGGCTCCACATGGCATTCCAACTTTGAAATGTACAAGAGTCCCCATTGGGGCTCTTGTACATTTCAAAGCAGAAGCCCCACATGGAGCCTGGGGCTCCTTGCAGAGCTTCCACTTTGAAATGTACAAGAGCCCCAGTGGGGACTCTTGTACATTTCCAAGCTGGAATGCCACCGCTGCACTCCTACCCCTTCCCACGGAGCTGGAGCTGGAAAGCCGGCTCCCCTCATCATCCCCTTGCTCCCTTGCTACCTCTTTGTGATAGAGGCAGCAAGGAGGGAGAAAGCAAATAGTCAACTAGTCGATTAGTCACTTACATCCCTAAGGACTGGCGGCTGTAAACAAACTTTAAGTGACCACAGTAAACTAGGCCACACACATGATAAGTGGACATCTGGCTGATTAAAATCATGTGGAAACATGGATGTTGCCAGACCAGAGAGTCCTGGACTAGAGAGCTTCAGCCTGTTTATAAATCCAGAGTGAGAGAGATCAGAATCAGTCCACTTCACTACGCTTAATTTTAAGTGTTCTGACCAATTCAAATACATAGGAAATTAAATGCCAAGTGTGAGCATTGGACTGCAAGAGACAAGCAATGACATTCCCTGTTCTGAGGATCCAATTCAATGTTCAGTAAAGAGTGCTTTAACCACTAAGCTGTAGCTAGTTTCTGTCATGACTATTACATAAAATAACTTTCTTTAAAAACAAAAGCTAGAAATAGTCTTGGAAACAACATTAGTCAAGGTTGAAAACAGAAGTTACTTCTAGTAACCAATGATTGCATTTCAATATTGTTGTCAAAACAAACAAGATTTAGACCTCATTATGAAATATTCACTTGCCAAATGTAATAATTTAAAATCAGAGCTACTATTTAATTTATACCAAGCCAAATATGCATTTGAAACTGGAACACAATGAGCAGTTGTATTCTTTACCTGGAGAAATCTCCAAGTTTAGATGCTTGGAGGTTTGCACTCTTATTTCGTTTTTCTGTCTGTAATATATGTGCATTCACATTTTCATCATTATGTACCTCTGTTAATGTATAAGCTTCTTCAGCAGTGCATTCCGCTTTCGCTGTAGGGTTACTTAGTGCAAATATGATAGGTCTTTCATTGATGGAACCCATTGCTTTGATCACATCATGTGAAAAAAGCCGGCCAGCCCCTGCAACTCCTGAAATAATTTGAAAGATATGCAAATTACAGTTACACATGTAACATAGGACAATGATTCCAAGAACTTTACACTGTATATATTGATGTGAATCAAGATTTTCACTGCTAAGGTCAGTCACGCTCAGGAAAAAAACAATCAATCAAAGGCTTTGAACAAATATTCATCATTCATTAAAACAAGTGAATCTAGAAAATGAGCTGTGGAAAACAACTTTGCACTGTCAGGAACTAGACAAGATGACCCAAAAGGGTTTTTTTCCATCTTTAATTTGAAATGCCTTGTAAACTTAAAATCCTATAACATTCAAACCCATGCAAAGATACTATAAATCAGTAAGCTTGAATTTTCAAAGTTCAGATATTTTTTAGTTATTTAAGAGGGGGAAAAGAGGCTTTAGGATTAGGAGTAAGGGATTCCTCCTCCTCACAATCATTTTTAAACTCAGTTTAATGCAATTGATACAAATAGAGAAGAATGAATACAGACTTATACATGCACACAAGTACACACTCAGGGCAGAGACTCAGTCCAAAACAATATTTTTTAGAAAGTTATGTGTTAGGAAAAATATGGAAATATAACAGAAGCCATTTTGCAACCTTAACGATTGCAATGGCTGCTAGTGGTTGCTATAATTAACATGTGCATACACACACACACATATCTACTGACACAATTAATACTGTGGATCAGGAACAGGCGTGTACAGCAGCTGTTTTGCTCCAAATTGCTGGCAGATACTAGTTCAAATGGCAGTGCACACCACTATGGGAAAAGTCACTTCAGTGTAGGGGGTATCGTGCTGAGATAGAGTACATGCAAAGCAGCTCTGACCTACACCTTTCAGTAGGGGTAGGAATGTGACAAGAGAAATGGGGGCAGTTGGGTCTTCTCTATTTCTCACTGAGCGGCAGCTGCAGTATCCTTTTGGGGCCAATGGCAGTCAGTGTAACTCAGACCAGTCTGAAGGCTGTTCTAAGCTACACCAGCAGACTGGCCAACTTAGGATTGGAAGAGGGAACAAAAAAAAAAAAAGTCACGCCTCTTAATTGCACTTTGAGCTCCTTGGCCATAGCTAAGGAGCTGAGCTGTGGGTATTATGCACATGATACACTGAGCCCCAAAGACATTTTACAAGTATTTTAAAACAGTGGACCAAATTCTGCTGTCATTTACTCCAGTGCAAATGCAGTGTATCTCCAACAACTTATGCATGCTTATGCCATAAGTATACTGGTAAAAGTGAAAGTAGTAAAATCTTCTTATATATTTTGGAAATGTGCATCTGTCTGTCTGTCCATTTGTTCAAGAACTCCTCCTAAACAGCAAGAACTAGGACCACCAAATTTGGTATGAAGCTTTCTCTTATCATAACTTAAAGCAAAGTCAGTGTCTGGTTTTGCCACGATAATGGGATTTGCCTGGAATTCAATTGTTACTCATAAAATGGAAAGGGAGGAGTCTGGCAGGAAGGAGTTATACTGTAGAATGACCACAGGAGGGCAATGAGGGGGCCACAGATGGGGACTGTGACAGCTATAATTCCATTGGGCCAGCAAGAGGCAGGAGTGGAGACTGTGTGTCTGTCTGTCCCCTTGCTAGGGGACATGCACCCCTCCCCCGGCTGTGCCTGCTGGAGCTGCAGCAGCCATGGACAGACACTTCTCACATGGCCCCAACCTGCTGCAATGAGAGAGATCTGGGGTTGACCTCTCTCCCCTGGGCATCCTGAACCCTCATCCCAACCCCAGAACAATGATTTTCATGAAAAAAAACCAAAACATACAAATCTTATTTGAGTTAAGGACCTGAGCAACGCTGGGTAAATTTTCTAGTTAACAACATACATTATCTAAGGACACTGAAATAAGTTTACTGACCAATGATGGCTGATGGCTGAAGTACATTCACTGCATCTACAAAGGTCTTTGGCACCTGGTCTGGAGGTCGGTGCGTAAATGGTTCTTGATTGGCGTCTACCTTTTGTTCTCGGCCCTAAAGATTTAAATTGATTCTGATTGTGAGAAGGAAAGGAAAGAAAATGGCTATGAGCACTGTGTTATTCCAAAGGCCTGGGAGACTCTCACCTGAACCAATAGACCATACTTATCAAACATCCATATTTTTTTATACGCCTCCTCTGCAGAAATACCACTTTCCATCATAGCCATAACAATGAGGTTTGCAATCCCAAGAGCAGCCTGGCAGAAAAAGAACAAGTACTTGAAAATAAAGGAAACATCCATAAGTTCAACTTACTAAGAAAACCATTGTACATTTCCATTCACTATGGTAAGAACTAACAATTACTCTCTCTCTCAGAATTATAATTCTGGGGACTAAACCCAGCCATTGGATGCACGGGTAATCTTGCTTTATGAAATCTGTGTGGGTGAAATGAGAATCTGGCCCTTTAAAATTATCCTTCTGTAAATGTTAAAATCAAATTTCAATCTAAACAATAATCTTCTGTAAAGAAGCAATTCCTTTATCTTAATACATTTAATAGGCCCCTCACACACTGAGTTCTGTAAGAAATCACATATAACACTCATGATCCTTTGTACAGTTCTATGAGGTTTAACTTTTAATTCATGAGACACCACTGCAGAACTTACCTCTCCTGCTCCAAGAAACAAAACTTTATGCTCTGTGATTGCTTTCCCAACAACCTTCTGTGCTGCCAGCATTCCTGCTAAGGCCACTGCGGCTGTCCCTACAAAGGAAATGTAACTCTGTCAGGAGAACTGACCAGCCTAACATGACAGAGCATATTTTTAGGAGAAGGTTTTCACATAGAGAGTCAAAACCAAACATTTTACCCTGAATATCATCATTGAAGGTGCAATATTTCTCTCTGTATTTCCTTAGAAACCGGAAAGCATTATGATTCCCAAAGTCTTCAAACTGAATAAGTGTGTTGTGGCCATACCTAAAGAATACAGGAAAATATTTTATCAATTGACACAATAAATAAAAAAATTCCTATAAATACAGAGTTGTTTGCGGCCAGGCCAACTCTCTTCCTATAAATACAGAGTTGGCCTCTTCATGGAAATGGCTAAATGCCATCTCTGTCCTGCACAAGTATAACACAGAGGACAGGAAACATGCCCGAAGTCAAACACAAAGTCATTGGCAGAGCCAGGACTAGAATTCAGGTCTGTTGATCCATATTCCTGTACTCTAGTCACTTGACTGCCTTTTCTCCCTATATGACATTTGAAAAGGAAATCGTGTGATGTTTTCCATGGCTCACTTCTTGACATATTTCTGAGTAACTAATTCAGTATCAGTACCATACCTGTCTGTAATGGCTTCCATAAACTCATCAATAAGGTCATCGTAAAGCTGTGAGCGGTCTCTTTTTTGGTACAGGCCCATGTAAAATGGATCTTTTAACAGGGTCTATAAAATAAACCAAAGATAACAGCAGAATGAAACTGCTCACTCAATACACACTCTCCAAAGTTTTAAGTAACATATTTCAGTCACTACCCAGAGATAAGAGACTGAGAAGGATTTCAGCTCTCTTTCCTTTTGTGGGTATTTTCACAGTTGAGTTTCTAGCTAGCCATGCTGCAGAAATCCTAGGGTTTTTTATGGCATTTCTCTGGATTTTGTTAGTCACCTACATTTTTACTCCCTTTCTCTCTCTCCCTCTGCTTTCTTCCCCACTCCATCTTCTTCCCACTCCAACTGCTTGAACTCTAGTTGCCTTAAATCAGGGGTTCCCAAACTTTTTGACACAGGGACCAATAAATCCATTCACGAGCTCTTGGACGACCAGTAACATTTATTTGCATATTAATTAAGCAAATGATGAATATTCAAATAAGTTGTTTCTGGTCCTCCCAAAGCCCCCAGTGCCAGCTTTAGCAAAGCTTTTGATATGGTCAGCCACAATATTCTTGCCAGCAAGTTAAAGGAATATGGATTGGATAAATGGACTGTAAGATGGATAGAAAGCTGGCTAGACCAGGGTTTCCCAAACTTTTTACTTTAGTTGGAACCCATTTTTTTTTTCAGTACTGTTTTTTGCAGCCCAAAAATATAAACATATATTAAAAAAAGAATAAAAAATGAATAAATTTTCACTGTTTCACCCGGCTGCATCCTCCACCCAGCCCAGGCCAGTGCTTGGGGACCCAGCACCGCACAGGCACTCCGGGAGGCGGGAGCAGGAGCAGACTGGGGGTAGGGTATCTGGGTAGGAGAGAGGGTGCAAGGAGAGGTAGGGTTGCCAGGTGTCTGGTTTTGTACCAGACAGCCCAGTATTTGAGGCTTCTGTCCAGGAAACGAATTGAGAATATACCGGACATATAAAATGTCTGGTATTTTCTCATTAGGTTAGTTTTATTATTGTTAGGTGTATCAGTTTGTAGTTGCAAACTGCCTGGGTGGTAGATGTGCTCATGCTGCGTGAGTGTGTCTACCAGCCAGACAGTTCACAACTACTCGAGGGGTGTGTGTGGGGGGGCCCTGATTTGCTCCCCCCCCACCCGCTGCCCCTCTGGCCAGCCCCACTTCCCTCAACCCCCTCCCGACCAGCTGGTTCTCCCCTCCCGATCTCCCCCGGCTAGCCCCGCTGCCTGCATCCAGCCCTGCTTCCGGCGGCTGGTTCTCCCCTCCTCCCCCCATCTTCCCTGGCCAGTCCTGCTACCCCCGACCTCGCGCCCCCTGGCAGCCCTGCTTCCCCTGACCCCCTCCCAGCCGGTGGGTTCTTCCCCGCTTCTCCTCCCGATCTCCCCCGGGCAGCGCTGCTGCCCTAGTCCAGCCTTGCTTCTGGCAGCTGGTTCTCCCCTCCCCCCTTCCGCTGGCCAGCCGGTGCCCCCTGCCCCCCCCCCATCTCCCTGGCCAGCCCCATTGCCCTCATCCAGCACTGCTTCCAGTGGCAGGTTCTCCCTTCCTCCTCCTCCCGACCTCCCCCGGCCAGCCCTGCTGCTCCCAAGCCTCCCTCCCCCAGCCCTGCTTCCTGATGGCTAGTTCCCCTGCCCGCACACACTTCCTCCCGGCCCGGCCCAGACTGCTCTGCTCCCAGCCAGTCCTCTCCCTCCCCATCTGAGATCAAGAGTTCATTTTTTTTTAACTCACCCTGTAACCCTAGCTATGCCTCTGCCAGGAGCCCGGAATATCTGGCTGCAGACTCCGCCCAGCCTGGCTGAGGGCTTGGGGGAACCGGTACCACATGGGCACTCCGGGAGCCTGGAACACCCTGGCAGCCATGCTGAGGCCCGGTATTTTTTTCCTGCAGCCCAGTACCGGGCCACGGCCCATAGTTTGGGAAACACTGCCTTAAATGATAATGTTTCATGTCTAGCAGAGCTTGCAACTTAACTGGAACTCAAAACAACATGCATGAATCTGAAGTATTTGTGAAAATAAACTTTTGAGGGGGGGGGGGGAGAAGGAGAGATTAAGAATCTTGGGAAACTGGTTAAAATGAAAAAGTTAATTAGCTCCTATTTATGCTGTTGACAGTCTCTCCCCAGATGCCTAATTTGGAGAGATGTTTCAGTACCGTCTTAAGTCCTCTCTTTTACAGTTTTGCTAGTAGTTAAATACATATTACTTCCTAAGACACTGGAGTATTGTTTGATGTTGCCTATAGTGAATCCATCCTCCTGAAACAAAAAGGTCTAACTGGAAAGATTTCAAAGCTGGGGCTGTGTCTTCCTCTATGTTTACACAATGGTTAACAACAGGGAGGCCCTGTCTCTGCTTGAGCATTGCTGCAATATAAATAAAATAGATAACAGTATTACACTGGAAACACTATGCTTCATAGACACAGACATAAAGGAAGAAGTTATGAGATTGGCAGATATCGATGGGCACCTGAAAACACTACATCATTGTCCTTAGAAATGGGACAAATCAATATTCAGAGTAAAGGTGCTTTAAGAAATCTGGTTTGCTCTTCTAGCAGCTTAAAAAAAATCATGTCACCTTGTTCTACTGCTTTGCAGCTGAGACTAGCATTCTGATAACAATCCAAATGCACCACTTCACTTTATTTACATAGCTGCAGCTTCTCAGCTATTCAGCGTTAAATTAAATTCCAAACTATTTAATATTACACAAAAGATAATTCAATCTTAACAGAGTAGTCACTCAGATACATATGCCCTCTTATAGTACTAAATTTCACTACAAACCACCATTAAACGTGTTTTCTTTATGGCGGACAAAATACAGTTTAACTTACTTGATTGTCAGTACCAACATCGATACACACAGGCAGGCATTTATCTGGCCGTATTCCAGCACATGCTGTATACAAACACAGTTTTCCTACAGGAATTCCCATTCCATAGACACCCAGATCTCCAAGACCTAGTATTCTCTCTCCATCAGTTACTACAACAGCCTTAAAATTACACAAAGAATAAAGGTAAACTTTGGTAATTGAGGACATAAAGGATAAAGCAATATTGCACAAAACTTGTCTTGGCAAAATGAACCGTTAAAACAAATTAATATTAGCATGCAAAGAATTTATTCTCTCTAGTGACAACACTTAAGAACTAAGAGCAAATACACAAAGTTACCTCAGTATCTGCAGTATTCCCCTTTACTTGCCTAAGGTGATTATAGGAATCACCTATCTCGCTGCAAATAATTACTTAGTTATCTAAGGCAGCTGACAAGTTTTTAAGTACCATCACTGTAAATATACTTTGTACTTCCACTAGAGGATCTCAAAACACTTTCCAGTAACTTTAATGCATTTAACCTCAGAACACTTCCTCAATTTTAAAAATGAGGAAACAGACTGAGAGTTTTGTTCAAGGTTGTACAAAAAGTTTGTGGCAGAGCTGGGAAAAGAACCCAGGTCTCCCAATTTCCAGTTCTATCCCTTAACCCTAAAAGAACCACAGCAGGTACTTCAGAGAAAGATGGGCATAATAAGAAACAAACCTCAAAAGCCTCCCCAAATCGAACGGTTAAGAAGAGTCTTTTGTCAATTTTATTCTAGATCGTGAGGGACCACAACTGGCATAGGAAACACTGTTGATCTTCAGCTTTCATGCTGTAGATCTTGAATGCTAAAGCTTGGATTTAGAGCAGTGTTTCTCAAAGTGGTCCACGAAACCACTCTGAGAAACCTGCTAATTGGCTGCTCCGGAATGTTTATTTATCGGCTCCGCAGCCACAGAGCCTCACGGCTCCCACTGGCTTCGGTTCACTGTTTGCAGCCAAAGGGAGCTGTGGGAAGCAGCATGGGCCAGGCCCCCCTTGGCTACAAATGGCAAAGTGGAGCCAATGGGAGCAGTGAAGCTCTGTGGCTGCAGAGCAGTAAATAAGCACATTGGAGCGGCCAGTTAGCAGGTTTCTCAGAGTGGTTTCGCGGACCACTCTGAGAAACACTGATTTGGAGTACTACCCCACACATCTGGATGTGCAGAACTGTTAGATATGACATATAGCTAACACTGTCATACAATTGCCCTGCATACATTATTTAGCACCAGCAGATCTCTCCATAAAACTATCCACTCTTTTAAAAGATGAATTGGGATTCAAAAAGACAATTAGAAAAAGGAGTACTGTGGCAGTAATACCTTAACATCAGTTTCTGGCCAGTTGTCCACAATTGACCTGATATGACCTCTGTCTGAGATAGAAATAAACAATCCTCTGAAACAAAATCAGAATGGAAACACTTTTATATTTGATAATTAAAACTTTAAGATCGTGTTTTGCAAAGCAGAACTGAAGACTACATTTTTTGTTTAATTAATTATAAGTTATGCAATTGTTTACACAAAATAATATTAAAGAGATAAAGAATTAGTGTTATAATTAAGTCTATACAACCAAGATAACATACTGGATTAAAAACATAACTGTAGAGTAATACAATTGTTCACAGGAAAACCTGGATTCTGTACTGCCATGAATCAGTCTGAGTCACACAACCAGGTCAAAGTGACCCTAAAGCTTGTGCCAGCAGCCATGGCAGTACGACACATCTCCCAAATAGATGGCAGATCAGTATAGAACTGGTGCATCAGTTCTTCTGCCACCCACTTTTCTTCCTGCTACACCCTGCATCAAGAGCAGAGGAGGGCATGGCTAGAGCTTCCTTATGGCCCACTGAATTCTGGCTGCCATATCAGGCACTGACTTAACTCAGAGCTGTTTTCAGGCTGCTTTAAATTACACAGGTGGACTGGCCAAACCTAGCAAACATCTGGTCCAGGATCATAAGAATGGAAAGGTCAGCTTTATGCTACCATCATGAGCTAAGCACTCCTTAGCCACAGACAAAGAGTGAGCCTTTTACTTTGAATATACCAAAATCTGCACACGAAAGTTTTCCATATAAATTCTGAATTGCAGGAGAAATAAAAATCATGCTTAAGAAAATTACTTGCACTTATTTAAAAAAATAAAATTACTGGCCTTACTTTGGTCTCCTAAAGATATGTCCATATTGGGAACAGGCTAAACCTACTGTTGGTGTATAAACTATTGGCATTAATCTCTCAATATCATCCTGTAATATCCTGTAAAATAATTTTTCATTTCGCTCTTGGATTCCCATTATGTAGATATACCTGTAATCAAACAAGAAAACAAAGCAAAAGATTAATTAGGTTAAAATGTTTTGCATCTATCTACATAGAAACATATACCACGAAATGTTGAGGCATGAACCAATATGCTTTATATTTTGTTTTTTCTAGTTCATGAATTGCCTTCCCTGACCTAGCCTTGAGAAATTGATGTAAATTGGAGAATATACAATTAAACAACAACATCTAAGTACAAATATTGGATAATATACTGAACTATGTATAGTAACACACCAACCTGTGCATATACACTATGATAGGAGATCAACCTCACCTCCCCTGTCACAACTGATTTGCAGTGTAAAGGTTGATTAATTTTCTTAGGAAATCCTAACGCTAGGAACCCCATCATCGTTCTTTTCTAAATGAAAAGTTTCCACATTGTGAATTTTTGAATACTAACTAGAATCTCATGTAGGTCCTATGATAAACAAAGGCGTATAATGACATTTAATTGTGCAAAAGAAACATTTCCTTTGTTCTAATATATGACAGTTGAAAATGGATTTAAGATACAATTTGTAACATGCATAGTTTAGAATGGAAACAAAGTAGCATTCTCCAGATGTTTTTTCCATAGTCATCTGAGGTCAAAATGGAAGTTGGAATACAAAAATACAACATTAATACAGTTCAGTAGGGGTTTGATTCTGCAAACACCACAGATTTTAAATATTGAAATATAAACCCTTGAATCTTTGTTTTCTTTATTGCAGTTTAGATTCTAAAGAGATTTGTAAGGGTTCATTGGGACAGTCCCAGAAGTATTCCTCATGAAACTATTTCATTGTTCCATTCCAACAGACTATGTGATATGGATTCAAGTTACCTTGTTTTATTATCAGTGGACTGCAGTAGGAATCTTGATGGTCCTAATGTAAATCAGTGATAAGCCCCAAGTCATTTTAGCTTTATACTCACTGGCTTTTAGAACATTGCATCCTACCATAAATCAACAATATGACAAAAACTTCAAGCTATTGCAACCAACAGGAGGAGCCTTTTAAAAGGAAAAAGTATTTTTTAGGCTAGAGAGTTTAAGAAAAAATGCCAAAGGATTAATCATTAAGTGCCTCTGAAATGTCAAAACTAGGGATGTAGGAGACTAGTCAACTATCCAATAAGCAGAAGTTTATTGGATAGTCGACTAGTGATGTGACTAGTCACTTCCCCCGCTTGATGCCTCTATCAGCAAGAGGCAGCAAGTGGGGGGGGTGGGGAGAAGGAACAGAAGCAGGTGCTGGAGAAGCCAGCTTAAAAGCTAGTTCCCCCCAGCACCATCTCTGCGGGAGGCAGGGGAGGTAGAGGCACAGCTTAAACAGCACGAGTGGGGACTGAAGCAGTTTGGTTCTGCTGTGATTCTGCTTTTGAAAAGCATTTCAAAGCAGAAGCATTTCAAAAGCATTTGAAAAGTAGAAGCTCCACAGAGAGCTTGGGCCCAGTTCCCCGCTGGTCCTGCGCTCCCTGCGGGGCTTCTGTTTTGAAATGTACAAGAACCCTGCCAAGGCTCTTGTACATTTCAAAGACTGAGGCACTGCAGGAAGTGCGGGGCCAGCAGGGTGTCCCCCCCACGCCCCCCTCCCGCTCCCGCCACCTGCTCGCTGGTCCCATGATCCCTGCAGGGCTTTCTTGCGCTTGTACATTTCAAAAGGTAGCCCTGCGCTCCCTGCAGGGCTTCTGCTTTTGAACTGTAGCAAGAGCCTGGTAGGGCTCTTGCTACAGTTCAGAAGTGGAGGCACCCTTAGAGACTAATCAAATAGTCGATGGAAATTCCATCAACTATTCGATTAGTTAACTCATCTAAATTTAACATCTCTAGTCAAAACACCTTTTATTTCCTTCCAGACATGACACAATTAAATACTTTATTGTTTCTATGTGACTTTTAAGTCCTAAACTGATTTTCTTTCCCCACATTTTTCAAGGAATCTCTACAAAACTCTGAACAACTTACGTATCTAGAACCTGCCACTTAACTCATCCATATTATAAATTCCTAAAACTTAACAGAAGTGTTGCCAGACATGTAATAGTAATATTTCCATCAAAATGCTATAATGCTAAGGCCTGATCCTGAAATTCTAACTGAGACAAATCTCCTATGGAAGTAAACAGAAGGTCTGCCTGAGCAATTACTGCAAGACTGGACATTTCCTTTAAGTATATTCTTTTCCACATCTCATCACAATTATGGAGTAACACACACATCCCCCTGTAAGGCTATATCTGCACTACAGAGTTTTTCCGGGATACTGCAGGTATCCCAGAAAAACTCTGCCACGTCCAGGGAACGCATCTGCTTTTTCGGATCAGTTTCTGAAAAAGCGGGCGCATTCTTTCGGAAGCCCTTTATTCCTTATTTTATGAGGAATAAGGGCTCTGCCGAAAGAGGAGGTTTTCCCCACATTTGGCCCCATGTAGACGGGCCAAATGTCAGAAAAGCCTCTTCTGAAAAAAAGAATCGGAAAAAGAACTGCAGTGTAGACATAGCCTAAATCAGCACAAAACATAATTAGCAGCACAAGTGTGGGTGATAAATATAGTTTGTGTTACTTTTACATATAATCTGTCAACTATAAAACCCGCTGGATTCAAAAGATTTGCCTTGATATTATAATAAAATAGATTGCCTCAAGAGTCCTTTAAGCTTGCACTACACATAGGTAAGAAAAATACTAATTCTTACTTTTCCAAGGGGTCACTCATTTTTGCCAAATTCTTATGGAAGCGTAAGGCTTGAATGTCTTGTGTCTCTATTTTAGGAGGTAAAAGCCCTTGTAGCCCAAGCATTTGTCTTTCCTGTAATGTAAAAGCCATGCCCTGAAAACAAAAAGGGGAGAAAAAGTTATTTTATTATTTATTGTTTGTCTGCTAATGTAGATATTTTGTTTAAAATTTAAATGTATCTATATGACTATTTATTTCTATGATGCCCATCACTACAGTTTCTAAGCATCTCACAAATTTTAATGAATTGAGCCTCACTACACTGGTAAGAAGGAGTCTGTATCCCCACTTTGCTGTTGAGGAAATCAAGTCACAGAGAAGTAGTTGAGTTCTTGGGCAAATCATTTAAATCGGTGCCATGAACAGACACAGAACCCAGATCTCTTGCCTTCCAGTCCTGTGCTTTAATCATCTGCACATATATCCTCCTTCAGAGCTCCTCTCTCCCTCACTGCATATCCTTTGAAGATATGCTGGGTCTTAAGTGTTACTTGCTTCTTGAAATGTTCCTTTTGTCAGGAAAATTTCCCTGCACACGTCTGATAATTTATGCAGCCAAAATTTATTTGCACTGCCCTCACATCTCTGTTAGGATAGACAGCATCTCAACATGAAGCCTTACTTTTTGTTAAAGATAAAACTGATCCTTAATTTCTTCAACTATAATCACCTACTACAAAAAAAGCTTTAGCTTCCTCCATCTGTTGAAACAAATTAAGTTTATGAAGGAAAAAAAGATATAAAACATCCTTAGTTGTACTAATCTCAGATGCATACAAATGTCTATGAGTCCTTAAAACATTTTACTCCTTTAAGAGTAAATGATCTTCCTGATATTTTGCACAGACAACTCTTGGGGTTTGTCTAGACTACATGGCTCCATCGACGGAGCCATGTAAAGTAGTTTACCCGACATAGTCAATGAAGCGGGGATTTAAATCACCTTGTTTCACGAGGCATAAAGGAGCGGTCAACAAAGGCTTCCCTTGTCAACCGATTCGCGTCTAGACTGCCACGCTGTGCTGGATCAACTGATTGTCAGCACAGAGTGGCAGCCATTTTTATTTTAATGAAGCGGGGATTATTTAAATCCCTGCTTCATTGACTATGTCGGGTAAACTACTTTACATGGCTCTGTCGACGGAGCCATGTAGTCTAGACACACCCTTGCCGGTGAAATTCAAAGTATTTTGGTTAATTCTGCTAGTTGCTGTTGTTTGGTTGGACTTAACCTTCAGGCTGATAGATTTATTGATAGTAAATTATTTATTGAATTTACCTTTTTTTTTCTGTTCAAGAGTCATTTGGAAACAGATCCTGATTTCTGCAAATGTACTAGTTTTTCTCAAGCATTCAAATATTTTATGCAAACAAATTTCAACTTATAGTTTACTTATGAATTGTTCACTTTGACTAGCTGTAATTTTGTTATTTTAAAACTAAATTCAGCATTTTTTCTTTTCACTCCCTATAGAATACTTTTAATACATTCCATAGAAGTAAACATACCCTGGAAAGTTATGTGAAAACAAACTATGCTAGTATATACATCAGATAACCACTGTTTTTCTGATGTACCTCATTAATTCATTACTGTGCAGCAGTTCATGTTCTATTACATGACCATCCCTCAAACTCCACATTTATCATCAAAAGAACAGGTGCAGAATCTGATATTAACTGACAAACAGTAACAATATTTTCACCATATTTTAGGCACTACAAAAGTAAAAGCAACATGAAGATTACTGATGAAAGGAAAAAAGCACAATCTATCACTTCAAAAGGTACACAAAACGTGGCTGAATAACACCTTTAATGTCTAGCCAATTTACACTGTAACCCTATAGTATCTTTAGCTGTGCTATAGTAGTCCAAGCTAACATTTTATCCATAAGAATGCAGCAGTATTCCACCATGAAAACTACATTATCTCTGTCAAAGTTCTTGGTTAGGCCCCTTATAACAATTTACATAATTGCTACTGATACCTTAAATACTTTGTCATGACATTCTCTTAATTCGCCTGTATAATTGAATCAATGACCACAAGTTTTCTGGTTCCTTAATAAAAAGCTCCTGGTTTGTTTAATATACAGTATATCCTTGTGGTGGATAAATACCCTTCATGTGATTTGCTTTTTTATTTTTCCTTTCACTTTCCGTCTTTAGATATCCTAGAAGTTCAGTGTGCTTGAGTTGCTGTAGTGTTAACACGTTGGAATTTTTTTTTTCAAATGACACTACAATTTCCCACACTGTGTATCTGGACACTCTTCAAATGAGTCAATCTCTGAAGCCAATGATACAATACTTCAGCTGTTTCTCCTACAGCACCTTTCTCCTCCTTCCCACCTCCCCAAATCAGGATATGACCATATCCAGCCTAGGTCAGCATTATCAAGATTCTCCAGGGACCTGCCTTCACTTGTTTTCTCTCACATAGCATGCTTTTTGACTACTCCTTTCCCTTCCTTTCCTAATCTCATCCTCTCCTCCTTCCAAATCTCCTCACAAGTGATGATTACCCTCAGTCCATGGTAACTTGAATAGGAGCAGAAGAGCCTACATACCTCTTAGCACTCATTCCCTGAGAGTCATTTTCTCTACTTAACCACAGCCTCTCTCCATTTGTTTGAGGTGTCCTTCTCCACTGCCCTCTCCCTTGACTTTCACCTCCATTAGTGTCCTAATCCTCTTTCCAAGAGATCCAAGAGCATCCTTTCAAGACTGTATGCTCAGGGCAGGGACTGTTTTCTTCCTGTGTAATGGAAATCACCTCATGCAGCGGAGGAAACCACAATCTAACTAGCCGTTGACAAATGTTAACTATGCTTCTACCGATCATTACAACATACAGCTTCAGAATCAAAAACAGCACTTTGTTCTCTTGCTGGGACCCATCTAGTAAAGCCAAGGGCACGTCTATGCATTCTGTACTGTGCCTTAAATCCATAAACTCTTTGGCATAGGAACCTGTTCATACTCTGGCCTTTCTGTCTGACAACTCCTACGCTAACCGAATGGTGATATACAAGTGAGCCTTATTACAATGTACTCATCCGCTCACATGAAGGTGACCAGGTAACTAGGTTCCCAGTAAATTGTGCCTCTGCATGGGTACGCAGCTCTTTTCCGAGTTCTGCGCAGAGGTTCAGAGCTCCCACACAGGCAGGGAGCTCAGCTGACTGGCTGAGGAAGGTGGGGGCAGGACACTCACCCTCTTGGAGGAGCAGGAGAAGAAGCAGCAGCTGCTGCTGCCTGCTATAAATGGAGCAGCTGGCTCCAGCCTCTACTACAGGGCTGGGCAAAAGATGATCTGTAGGCTGGATCCTGCTGCGAGAGCCTCAGCCATTTCCCTGTCTGCCCCACACCCACTCGACACTCAGGAAAGCCGGGTGCAGGGCTACGTGTGTGTTTCTGAACACTGAGTGCCTGGAGGGAGGGAAGACAGGCTTCTCATGCTGCCCCTGTCCCCAGTAGTTCCCATTAGCCAGTTTCAACCAATATTAGCTGCCTGTTTGCAGAAGAGGCAGCATGTGAAGTGCCCCCTCCTCCCCCATCCCCAGGTGCTCACAGCATTCAGTTTAGAGCAATAAACATGGCTCCTGCAGCTCTCCTGAGCATGTACAGGGGCTGGAAGTCAGGGACCCTGGCTAAGGAACCTGCTGGGCTATTGGCTTGGATCTAGGTAAGGGCACCCCTCCCCCAACCCTTTGCTTCCCTTCTGCCCTCCTACCCCATGTAACCCAAACCTTCTGCACCCCTGTACCAGCCCGCAGTCACCTTCCCAGACCTTCGTTAAACTCTCTTTTTCTAAATCTGATATTTCTTCCAAAACACAGAATAAAAGCCTCCTTAGATTTAGTAGCTTAATATCACAGAGAGCTCTCATTTTACTATTAAACTACTTCCATAAAATTTTACTGCACATTAATATAGTCTAAAATATTCTCATTAAAGATAAAACTCAGCTACACTTATCAGAATGGATGACTAAAGCACATTTTGTGATGAATAGTGTTGTGAGTGGGCTGTTCCCCATCTATCAAATGCAGGTAATAGCACTTCCCTACCTTCCAGGGATGGTGTACAGATAAATCCATTAAAATTATGAAGTGTTTTGAGATCTATTGATGGGAAGAGCTATACAAGAACTAGGTGTTATTTGTTTTAATTGTGCTGGGCTGTTTATTTGCTAACTCATGAAGTTAATTGTTCCACAACGTCTCCAGTCACCAATGCAAATTAACACAGTTCATTCATATGAATGAAATGCCTATTTTATGTCTCTCATAACTCTTATGATCACAGTTGATTGGTCACATAAATACAACACAAGAAGTATGGATTTCCTGTTATTTCCTTACTTTCCCCATATTTTTAACTTGATTTAGTGCTTGTGGAGAGCACTGACTCAACAACAGTGATTGTTGCAGATGATATAAACCAACAACAACGCTACAGGTACTGTAAGCTTTCCTGAATTTCCCATCAACGTACTTCACACCCTGACATGAAACTACCAGCTAATTTGGTCTGTGCCCAATGCTTGACCTCTCTGGTAAGACCTGCAGCAAGGATACAAACTGTTATTGTTCCAAATGTCCATTTGCTTGGAACTAGGTGCAAATCACATATCTAATTCACAAAGACCACTAAACAGCCATCAGATAGCCTGTGGTAATTCTCATTAATGATCTAGGTTGAATATGAGCCAGTCACTTAGATGCTGAAGTCTCTGCCTACCAGCACTGATCACCTGAGCCATCCAGGTATCTAGAACTTATTTTTAAGCACACACTAATTTGGCAAAGCTGAAATCACTAGGATGATGGACTGTAATTGTTCATCTATCATTTCATCTAGACCAGCATTTGGGCCGCGGCCCAGGGAAAAAAATACAGGGCCTCAGCATGGCTGCCGGGGTATTCCGGTCTCCTGGAGTGCCTGTGTAGCGCTGGGTCCCCCAAGCCCTCGGCCGGGCTGGGCAGAGTCTGCAGCCGGATGTTCTGGGCTCCAGGCAGAGGCGTAGCTAGGGTTACCAGGTGAGTTAAAAAAAATGCGGGACACTTGATCTCAGATTGGGTGGGGGGGACCGGCCGGGAGGAAGTGTGTGGCGGGGGAACCAGCCACCGGGAAGCAGGGCTGGGTGGGAGGTTGGGGGCAGTGGGTCTGGCCGGGGAAGGTCGGGAGGAGGAGGAGGGGAGAACTGGCCAGAAGCAGGGCTGGACTGGGGAGATCAGGAGGAGAAGCAGGGGAGAACCGACCAGCTGGGATGGGGTTGGGGGGAGCAGGGCAGGTCGGGGGGGAGGGGGATCGTTGGGGGCAACGGAGCTGGCCGCGGGAGATCAGGGGGCCTGCGGAAGCAGGGCTGCCAGCGGGCACGAGGTCAGGGGTAGCGGGGCTGGCCAGGGAAGATGGGGGGGGGGGCGGGAAGTGGGGAGAACCAGCCGCCGGAAGCAGGGCTGCACGCGGGCAGCGGGGCTGGCCAGGGGAGATCGGAGGGGAAATGGGGGAGAACCAGCTGGCTGGGAGGGGGTTGGGGGAAGTGGGGCTGGCCAGGGGGGCAGCAAATTGGCCGGCGGGGAGTGGGACTGACCTGGGCACATGCAGATCTCGGGGCACTGCCCGTCCCGCGCATGGTCCTGGCGAAGCACAAGTGAGTCCGGCCCCGGGGATTCCATATTGCCCCCCCCCCCACACACACTCCCTCGAGTAGTTGCAAACTGGCTGGCTGGTAGACACACTCACGCAGCATGAGCACATCTACCAGCCAGGCAGTGCGCAACTACAAACTGATACACCTAATAATAATAAAACCTACCTAATGAGAAAATACCAGACATTTTATATGTCCGGTATATTCTCAATTTGTTTCCCGGACAGAAGCCTCAAATACCGGACTGCCCGGTACAAAATCGGACACCTGGTAACCCTACCCCTCCTTGCACCCTCCCTCCTAGCCAGATACCCTACCCACAGTCTGCTCTTGCTCCTGCCTCCTGGAGTGCCTGTGCGGCGCCGGGTCCTCCAAGCCCTGGCCTGGGCTGGATGGAGGATGCAGCTGGGTGAAACAGTAAACATTTATTCATTTTTCATTCTTTTTTTAATATGCGTTTATATTTTTCGACTGCAAAAAACAGTACTGAAAAAAATGGGTTCCAACTAAAGTAAAAAGTTTGGGAAACCCTGGTCTAGTCAGCTTTCTGTCCATTTTACAGTCCATTTATCCAATCCATATTCCCTTAACTTGCTGGCAAGAATATTATGGGTGACCGTATCAAAAGCTTTGCTAAAGCTGGCACTGGGAGCTTTGGGAGGACCAGAAACAACTTATTTGAATAGTCATTATTTGCTTAATGAATATGCAAATGAATGTTACTGGTCCTCCAAGAGCTCGTGAATGGATTTACTGGTCCCCATGTCAAAAAGTTTGGGAACCCCTGATCTAGACTGTGCACTGTCACTAACTGACTCAGTTGGAAAGACTTTGTTAAACTGCCGCTCTTCTAAATGAACTGTCTTGGTTAGGGTTATTGTCTCTTGAAACACTCAAAGGTATCACACGTACAAAAAGCTCAGTGGCTTTGAGGAACATGACTGAATTAAGGTCTGTAATGAGCAGTAAGTCTGAATCCTACCTACGTCTTTTGACATGTCGAGCACCTTTCTCAAACAGAAAATGAGAACAAGTGGAGAATTAAATAGTTTAACTCCTGTTCACATTTAGGTCCCTTCAAGAACAAATAATAAATCCTCAACACAACAGAGGCCATTGTTAAACTTCGACTGCCAGTATGTTTTTAATCTCTTGAATAATGTAAGCACCTACTAAACAGTCCTTGGTATAATTCTTATCCTCCCCAATCTCTTGGCCTGCCTCTCTTGCCTCTTTGCTTATACTTTGAGTGTAAGCTCTTTGTTGCAAGGAGCTTCTTCTTCTATTGCCTTTGTACACTGCCCAGCATGAGACCCAGGTACCTGACTGACGGTGTGAGGCGCTATCACAATTTAAACAGTGAATAACAACGTTTATAGTTGCCTACAGTAAACAAATGTATTTGGGTAACTATATTCCAAGCAGCAAAGATGCTTCCATATTTTACACAGCAGTTAACTCTGCCATAACAAAAGGCCTTTAAATGTAATTGATGTTAATTGGAATCCTTGTCATACAGCAGCTCTGCAAAGTCAATCATGGAAGAATGCAAAGATAGTTACTGTACGTTCTGCAATTGTTTGGTTGATATGACAAGGTCATTACCAAAATAGCTTCTGACCTTTTTTTGGCTGCCCTGAAACTTGAAAGCTGGATTTTGAAACAAACAACTTCAGTTAATTTATGCATTTGGCAGCTGTGAGAACAAGTTCCTGGGCAAAAAGGTAAGGGCAAATAAATGTTTGTGCTTGCCACGCAGTGAAGCAGGTGTTCTGGGGTGGGAAGTTAAATGGTCACAAAAGATGAGGGGGGTCGGGATCTGGCTCTGCAAATGTCATCAATTGGCATCTTAAAGTTTTTAATATGGCATTTAATCCCCATTATTATGGGTTCCAACTCCCAAATCCCATGTGTTAAGGGAGATGAAGTAACATACGTGAATGAGAATGCAACACAAATAGACCTGACAACAAAAGATCCTATAATGAGATGACAATCTCAGCAGTTTCACAGCAATGGATACTGAATCTGTTGTTATCCATACATTGGGTACAACAGTGCAGTTTTTCCTCACACCATTCCAGTCAAAGCTCTCATCTCTACTACAACAAAACGGTCTACAACTGAAAAGGTAAATCAATTTCCACCTCCAGTCAGACATTCATTTCTCTGTTGAGATGATGAACAAGGGACCCCATTAGTGTTGCCTAACAGACTATTGGTATCACCGACTCATTTCATAGAACCACTCCAACAGATGCCAAATAACAACAACCTTCTTCATAGACTGAGTAGAGCCAGAACTGAACTAGTACCCAGAATGACTCATTTGTCTGAGTCATTAAAACACTGATACAGTGAATAAGTGCGATAACAAACTTCTTCCCTTTAAATATTGTACTCTGCCCCAGTTATCATAAAACTGCATCCTTCTGAAATAAAATTTAGAAGCTACTGCCACAAGCAATTGTGCAGGCAGTGCTGGAAAAACCAGTGCTTGAAAAAAGCTTGAGCGCTTTGAAATAATTTCCACCGGTCTGCCAAAAGCTTTGAGCTCTGATAAGTCACACAACTTGGTATCAGAAAAGTCATACAATTCTCCTAAATCACTCTCCATTCCCTCTTCACTTTCTACATGATTTAGCAGGCACTGAAGATCTCTATTTGTCTACGTATTTATACAGCTCTCAGGCTTGAGCATCTGACTAATTTATATAAATCCATGTAAGCAGTCTGAACACTGACATATGTGTTTGTCTTCTCTCCCTCCTTTCAGGGGTAGTTAGAAGTTACTCTTTATCTCTCATTATGCTTTTCTCCACCATTCTAGGAACAGCAGAGTAATGAATTTTGCCCCTCCTGCTATGGGTAGGATACAACAAAGAGATGGGTTTTACATTTTTCCCAAAGCCAGTCAGGTTTGTGATCTTCCTCATCTGTTACAGAAGGAAATGTTCAACCTTAGACCAGCTGCCAAAAAAGATGGGGGTAATGGGAACTTAAGACAACCTAACTTTTGAGAGTTTTGCTGTCCTCATGGATTGCAGCTGTCCTGAAAAATTTCCTTCTGCAGTTAAAAGGCTATTTTCTTAGGGTGAATTTCCTCCCCTGTGCAGAAGGCCAGCACAGTGTTGATGGACAACTTAAGTTCCACCTAAACCCTATCTTTTGCTGGCTCTCATCATAGGGGTGTTTCACACTGAAATGACTTATTTACAGTCCATGGCAGCTATGAAGGACTTAGAGAGTTAGAGGTTAATACTTGGAAAATGGAATTCAAAGCTGCTATCACAGACATAAAATATTGGTTTTGAGCTTTAGTGTTTCTTGAAATACTAAAACCAAGTTGGAATTAAACTAAGAAAAAGCAAAAGGATAGTCACAACAATGGGATTTTTAATTCATGATAGAGGATGGGAATATAAATGAAAATGTAATGGCATTGGAAATCAAGGATATGTAGGAGAGATAATGACAGAAAATCTTTGTTACTAGCCCTGATATCATAGTTCTGCAATACTGAACTCTAAATCGCCACTGAATCATTAAGTCTTTTCTGGCACTGATCCAGCACTGAGCAGAACAAGTTCATGACCTCACATCAGTATAATTTTCAATTCCGGAACAGGTCCCTCTGGAGATAAGATGTTTGATAAACGCACACTACTAACCTTGTTTGTTCTTGGATTTAACATCAGCGGCTTGCCTTTTTCTTTGGTGTGCACAGTGCGACATGCCAAAACACAGGGAGTGGCAACTGCTCTTAATCGGGAGAGCATTTCTTGTAGTTCACCTAAGAAAAAAGGAAATTTAAAAAATTCAGATATAAACATGCTTAACCAGGTGTACACATTTCTGTGCCTGTTAACTGGAGAGGAAGAAATAGATACACATCAGATAGTGCTAGCCTGGGGACTCCTAAGCTTATAAGCAATCATATTTTGTGGCAGCCAGTAAGAAGAAAGTGGAGAGTATCTTTGTGGAAGGGGACACATGGAGGAGTCTCACAGCAGTCCTGATGTGTCCATACTGCATTACACAGATCTTCTGACTTGGGTCCCTGGCTTGTGCTGCATGCACGCTGCAAAACAACGGGGCCTGTGTAACCACCACCAGGCAGATTTGAACCTGGAACCTCTAGAGTTTAGTTCAGGAACCTCTACAGCTTGAGCTATAAAGCTAGCTTGTACTCAGCTTAGGCTATAGAGCTCCCTTGTTTTTATCTCTTGCTGGAAGTGGTCCAAGTGCCACTACATGGGACAGTGAACCACACTAGTTGTGTAGGTTACACCTGGACCAAGTGTCAGTGGGACTTGGGCTCTGACTCACCCCCAGTCAGAATCCTGGGACTCGGATCATGAGTGCTTGCTGAACCAAATCAGAGAGATTTGCAAGTGGACAGAAATGGTTGCTGGGTTCAAACCTGAGTCAGAGCCATGGCTTAGGGTAAGTCTAGATTACATCCCTCTTTCGCTAGAGAGATGTAAATTAGACACTTCGAAATTGAAATGAAGCCAGGATTTGAATTTCCGGCACTTCATTTGCATATTCATGTCATGGCGCTCTTTCGAAAAAGCGCTATTTCGAAGGTAAAACCACGGTCCAGATGCAGTTCTTTAGAAAATAGAAGCCTTTTTCAAAAGATCCTGTAAACCTCATTTTTGAGGTCTCTTCCTTATTAATTTCAATTTCATCCCATTTTTTGAGGTTGACAGGATCTTTCAAAAAAGGCTTCTATTTTCGAAAGAACCGTGTCTGGACTGTGGTTTTACTTTTGAAATAGCGCTTTTTCGAAAGAGCGCCATGACTCGAATATGCAAATGAAGCACGGGAAATTCAAATCCCGGCTTAATTTGCAATTTCCAAGTGTCTAATTTACATCCCTCTGTCGAAGGAGGGATGTAATCTAGACACAGCCTTAATGAGCAAAGTAGACATGCCCCAAGTAAGTTACGAAAAATCTCCATTCCCGGTAACTCTGAGGTTCTACTGTAGCACAAAGGTATCCCTATATACACAGCATCTTGTCCTGTTTCTCAATCACTGGTCCTTTGTTCACATATGTATATACTTTTCATTTTAAGAAAGCATGATTTGAAGAATATATGTGCAGTGAGCTTGCTGTAAAGTGTACTAATTTAGTGTTGATATAGATATTATTGGAAATCTTGGTAGTATTACCAAAGCTTGCTGCTTTTAACAGAGTAATTCCTCACTAAACTAGGTGGTAGTGGACTAAACACAGCTGGCCTGTCACAATTAATCAGCAGTGCTGACAAAAATAACTTTGTAACGAATAGGGTCTGATAAAATTAAATTCATGCTACAAAACAGCCATCGTTTGTGCACAGCAAATTCAGTTTTGAGTACAGTTTAAATTGTGGCCACTTATTTGCCATTATCACACAATTTCAAATCAATGGTTTATACAGATGAAACCAAAAATTATTTGAAATTGAAATGCAAAAGCAACACATTTCATGAGCACTGAGTCTGGTTCCAACTGGTCAATTCCAGAGATCTTAAACAAAGAACTATAATTAAGCCAAACAAACCACCCCAGTCTCTTTCCTGTAACAGAATTCAATTACCTCACAGTGAGCACTTGTGAATAAAACAGTACTCCCTTCCCTCTTTTGAATGCAGGAGATTTAACTGTAGGTAGTGGATAGCCCAATAAAATCTGGTTAGTCACTTCTTTGTCTCCTTTCCCCAGGTCTCTTCCTTATTAATTTCAATTTCATCCCATCTCTCTTATCATTCCCCTGAAGTGACCTCCCTTGATCCATTCTCCTCAATTCACTTCCTCCCTTACAGCTCACATGGACCCCTGCATTTTAAAATCAAAGACCTATATCTTGCCCCACAAAAAATTTTGGCTTCAGTGGGACAACACATATTCAAGTGCAAAACTTAACCCTGATTTTTAAAAATATAAATACGAGCTACGGTTATTTTCTTCATTATAAAAGAGTTTATTAAGACCAACAGACCCATGTGGGCAGAACTTCCAAATGAGTCAACTGTAGGATTGGGCCTCTATCATTCGGATTTGCAGCACACCAGTTTGTCCGATGCAGAAGAATCACAAGGCAGCACTAATGCCTTGTAGATAGCTTGTAATGGGTTCTGGGAGCTTTTGTAAAGAGGCATGTGTTTTTAAAGAGAGATCTGAGTCAAGGGTGGTACATCACAACCAGGAAGCCAACTGTGGGAAAAAAAATATAAAAAGGGAGGTTTAAAGGAAGTGAAAGCAGAGATTTAAGTAGCGGCGGAGTTGTGAACAGGGATAAGAAGAGAACATAGGAACTGAAAGAGGAATAAAAATGCTGTCTAAAACCTGTCTCAGCATAATCAAATTCAAAACCAGACTTTTTTCTTTTACTTTTAGTAATTGATAGTACAGGGTAGTAAGCAACAGCTCTAAACAGAATTGTATTATGCAACCAGGTTTGGTTCAATATGGCCAGTAATTTTTAGCACAATATTGCTTGCACCCCGTGCCACGGTATAACTGAGTCTATGTTCTTCAGCATATTGGATAGCGGTTTTCTGCAATGGAGTATCTTATCAGGAGGCATCTGTCCAGTTTAAACTAATTATTAGCATTATACAAGTGCACTTATCTAGAAGCAAATGTTTTTGTTAGTACAATTATGGATTGGTCAATTTCAAAGGCTACTTTTAGGAAAATATATTCATTATACTTCTAAAGGAACGAATTACCTTCCCAATTGAGTCATGTAGTTCACAGCCAATTAAAGCAAAGACTGTTTCAATTAACATTGAAGCTATCTGGGTCATGAATTGTAGCTTTAAGACTTAATATGTTTCAGCAGATTTGCAATTCATGTTCAAAGGCTTTGCAGTTATCCCCCAGTTTCAATGACAATGGATCATAACAAATATTGCAAGCACTTCTTCCTATATAAAATTTCAGAGTGCTGAGCACAATTCCCCTAAAACATACAGAATGGACTTATGAATAACTGGAACCAGTAATAAATATTTTAAATATAGGGTGCAACCCTTAATTTAAAGGACTGAATGAGTCTCGCTAAGCTTCCTCAGGTTTCCATGTGAAAACAATGTTTTATTACATAGCCCACATTTAGCCAAACTAACATTATTTCACATAGAACAGTAGCAATTGTTTTATGAATCTATAAAGTCCTGAATGGCTAAACCCCTTCATTTTCGGTTTAAACCAATTTTTACTGAAAAATTCCTGGGTTTTACAAAAAGGATTATTCTGCCTTTTTTTTTTTTTAAATTTTCACCTTACTTTGGTATCATTCAACTATATAAAAACTTGTTTTATTTAAAAAATGCAATACATTGCCTGAGATATATATAATATGATAATACATTTGCCTGTGTAGATATACACAAAGCTGCACGTTGAAATAAGGCTATATATAGAGCCCTACTAAATTCAGGGCCACGAAAAACATCACAGACCATGAAATCTGATCTTCTCCAGTGAAATCTGGTCTTTGTCTGCTTTTACCCTATACGATACGGATTTCACAGCAGAGACCAAATTGGGGATTCTGACACAAAAAGGAATTGCCGGGGAGGTGGCAAGGCTATTTTAGGGGGATTGTAGTATTGTCACTTTTACTTTTGCGCCACCTTCAGAACTGGGTCGCCAGAGGATGGTGGCTGCAGACTGAGGGCCCAGCTCTGCAGGCAGCAGTGCAGAAATAAGGGTGTCAGTGATGTTCCATGTCATCCTTACTTCTGTGCTGCAGCTGGCAGTGGCTTTGCCTTCAGAGCTGGGATCCTGGCCAGCCGTCTCCACTCTCCAGCTGTCCAGCTCTGAAAACACTGCCATAGCCAGCAACAGCATAGAAATAAGGGTAGCAGTTCAGCAGCCCTGCTTCACAATAACCTTAAGACCCTCTCCCCCTCACACAACTCCTTTCTGGGTCAGGACTAAGGATGTTCATAGAATCATAGAATACTAGGACTGGAACGGACCTCGAGAGGTCATCGAGTCCAGTCCCCTGCCCTCATGGCAGGACCAAGTACTGACTGGACCATCCCTGATAGACATTTATCTAATCTACTCTTAAATATCTCCAGAGATGGAGATTCCACAACCTCCCTGGGCAATTTATTCCAGTGTTTGACCACCCTGACAGTTCGGAACTTTTTCCTAATGTCCAACCTAAACCTCCCTTGCTGCAGTTTAAGCCCATAGCTTCTTGTTCTATCGTCAGAGGCCAAGATGAACAAGTTTTCTCCCTCCTCCTCATGACACCCTTTGAGATACCTGAAAACAGCTATCACGTCCCCCCTCAATCTTCTCTTTTCTAAACTAAACAAACCCAATTATTTCAGCCTTCCTTCATAGGTCATGTTCTCTAGACCTTTAATCATTCTTGTTGGTCTTCTCTGGACCCTCTCCAATTTCTCCACATCCTTCTTGAAATGCGGTGCCCAGAACTGGACACAATACTCCAACTGAGGCCTAACCAGCAGAGAGTAGAGCGGAAGAATGACTTCTCGTGTCTTGCTCACAACACACCTGTTAATGCATCCCAGAATCATGTTTGCTCTTTTTGCAACAGCATCACACTGCTGACTCATATTCAGCTTGTGGTCGGTCCACTATAACCCCTAGATCCCTTTCTGCCGTACTCCTTCCTAGACAGTCGCTTCCCATGTTGTATATGTGAAACTGATTGTTCCTTCCTAAGTGGATCACTTTGCATTTGTCTTTATTAAATTTCATCCTGTTTACCTCAAACCATTTCTCCAATTTGTCCTGATCATTTTGAATTATGACCCTATCCTCCAAAGCAGTCGCAACCCCTCCCAGCTTGGTATCATCTGCAAACTTAATAAGTGTACTTTCTATGCCAATATCTAAATTGTTAAGGGGGGGTACTTCACAAAGCAGCAGCACTACACGGAGCCCAGGGTCAGCTGGGGAGTCCCCAGCTGACCCCAGACTCCGCATGGCATTTCTACAGAACCTGGGATCAGCTTGGGAGTCCCCAGCTGATCCCAGCTTCCACAGAAATGCTGCGCAGAGCTCGGGATCCAGGATTCGCCTGCTGGGGATTCTTGTACATTTCAAAGCTGGCACGCCGCATGCAGCCGGGGGGCTCTTGTGCATTTCAAAGGGGAAACGCCTGTGTGGACCCCAGAATCAGCAGGACTTCCCGCTGGCCCTGGGCTGCACGCAGAGTTCCAACTTTGAAATGCACAACTTGTACATTTCAAAGGAGGTATGTGGAAGTGCCTATCGACTAGTGGAGTAGTTGATAGAAATTCCATCGACTCTCGACTAGTAAATTAATCGATATTTAACATCCTTAGTCAGGACCCCTAGAATTACAACACTGTGAAATTTGAGATTTAAATATTTGAAATCATGCAATGTACAATTTTACAAATCCTATGACTGTGAAACTGACCATAATGGATTATGAATTTGGCATGGCCCTAGCTATGTATTAGTCTAAACTAATAGGCCTGCATGCAAGCTTTGAAGTCAACGCACATCTGAACGTACTGACAAATTACATGCCCACCACCAGAGCCATCTCATCCATAGGACTGTTTGGAGCAGCCACCCCAGACTGTAGGGCTCAGGGCAACCTGAGGGATTACTGAGTGGGCCTGAGACCAGCAAAAGGGGTCAGACCCAGCCCTGCACTCACCAGCAGCATTGGGGGCCATGGGAAATAAAAAAGCCCAGCTGCAGCCTGCTTTGCTCCCCAGAGTGACACGGCTGGGAGCCAGGCTCCAGGAGCAGAGCAGGCTGGGATAGAATTGCTACACTTCCTGCCGCCATGGTGAGTGCAGGGGCGGCCCGACTCCTGCTGCAGGCCCAGGTCCTGTGGTAAAATCCTCTGGGTTGTGTTGCATGGGGGAAAGGGCCTTGGAGCAGGGGTTGAATGGGGATGGGAGGGGTCAGAACAGAGGAAGGAAGAGGCAGGGTGGGGGCAGAGCAGAGACTGGGGCAGCACAGAGCAGGGCCCATGCATATGGTGGGGTTGTCTTGGGCCCCATACCCTCCCTATGGATGGTACTGCCTACCATATACACATTTCAAGCTATTAGCAAATAATAGATTAAAGACTTGAAACACTATGATGGGGGGGGACGGACCAAAAATCCGTATCAGAATATGTTTCAGAGCACTAGAAAGTATTCAAAGGTTTAAAACAAAAATAGGAGAAAAGGATGAAACTGAGGGTATGCACTGAAAATGGTGCTACCCAATTACTTATGTAAATATTTATAGGCTAATAGTTCCAAGCCTACATCATTAAGTTTTACAGTATTTGGAGACTAGAGATATATTGTTTTCTTAAACTCAGAGGTTCAATTATGTTTTGAGTTTGTTTTAGTTCTGCAGCAAACCACATTGATGAATTCAAAGCATTTATTGTATCCTTTTGTCTTGCCTTTCCATCCACCAAAATAACCCCGATATTTACCCAGAAAAATTATTAATAGTGTATGCACTGATTTTCCACCTGATTTTGTTCTTGTAAGAAACACTGATAAATTCCCGAGAAAGATAAAATAAAATAAAAACTGAAAATTAAGAGCCTTAATCATGACACAGAGACTGAGATCTGGGGTTTATTTTTGTTGTTGTTAAACAAACATGGCTGATTTTCCCAGGTATAAACGCACACTCTCTCTTTCTCTTCATCACTTTACAGACATAAAGCAGACTACTACTACTACAAAATTGGGTGAGTTCCATGTCTAAATGAATCACAACTTTAAAGTGTATTTTTAAAAAAACCCAACTTCCCTCTACCTAGCAGATGCCATCTGGGCTACTTCACTTGGAGGGAAGTGCTTTGCTAAATGTGAGAGATGGGGCAATTTTCATTTGACTTAAGAGTGACCTTAAGTTACATCTGTGTATGTATGAGAGAGCCCAGATTTCCTATTCAGGAATCAAGTATTCTGGATCTTAGTCCATGTTATGCCTCTGATTCACTCTGACACTGGGCTCATCAATTCAATGCTGTGTGCCTCAGTTTCCCCAGCTACATAACAGGGCTATTTAGACTTGATCTACACTACCAGGGGCCATCAATCTAAATACACAATTTCAGATATGTGAACTAGCTGAAGTTGATGTATGTAGATCTACTTACTGCTGTGTCTTCGCTGCAGTAAGTCAACAGCTGATGCTCTCCCATTGATTCTGCCTGCCCTTCTCATTCTGATGGAGTACCAGACTTAATGGTAGAGTGCTTGATGGTTGATTTCTTAGGCCGACACTAGACACAATAAATTGACTCCCGCTGGATCAATCGCTGCCCATCAATCCAGCAGATAGTGTAGACAAGCCGTTATGTATGTCTCACAGAAGTCAACACAATTTTAACTGATATCTGTAAAGTACCTTGAGAGTCTCAGAGGAAAGAAGACACTACAGAATTTGAAAATATACAATGCATTTGCTGATGCCAAACTGCCTTAAGTAGCAATAGTGAACAGGCCATCTGAGACATGTGACCTTTTTTTCCCTTTTCAGCACATGGCACAATCAATCCAATAGTGGCTATGCAGCCTCCAACAACGGAGAAGAAAAGCTAAATCTAAAGCATTTATGTGGGGAACAATGCCTCTGATCTACACAATTTGAAACATTCAGCTTTGAAAAAAAAAAAAAAAAAAGATGGCAGGATACATGTAGACTTAACTACCTGTGACATGAGATAAAGCTAGAGTTCTCAGAGTCCAAACAGAAATACTGGATCCTAAGACTGTGTCTACACTACAGACCTTACAGTGGCACGGCTGTACTGTTGCAGTACTAGTGTAAGTTCTTTTGTGTAGCTTCTCTATGCCACGGAGGAGAGATTCTCCCAGTGACATAATTAAACCACTCCCAAGAAGCGGTGGCAACCATAGGCATCAATGTCTAGGTTTCCCTGAGGGCGTTTCGCCCCCACTCAGTCCTGAGGCCCCGCCTCCACTCAGTCCCTTCGCCCATGGCCCTGCCCTTGCTTTACCCCTCCCAAAGGTCCCTCACCACCCCCCGTTCTCTGCACTTACCCAAGCCTCTCCCTGATTAGCTCACTGGGGGCTCTGCCAAATAGCTGTGGCTGGTGGATGCTGAGCCCTGGCACAGCCATGGAGTTGGCGCCGATAGCGGCAGCTATGTTAGTGAGAGAGCATCTCCCACTGACATAGTGTTGTCCACACCAGCGCTTTTGTCACTGAAACTTATGCTGGTCAAAGGGGTGTTTTTTTACACCCCAAACCGACAAAATTGCTAGTGGAGAGACAGCTTCTGTCTAGAGATATCAAGGGGCTCATAAAAGCTTTCATCTCACCACACAATGAGTGAAAAGCCTTTAATCGAGTAACTGATGGTTCTTATTGTTCAGTTCTTAATACAATGATCTTGTTGGGTGCTAAAATAGTCTCATAGCAAAGCAATAGCGCTATTTTGTAGAAGGTGCTGTTCTGTTTTTTAGGACTCAGTCATCCAAAGCCTTATGTATGTGCTTAACTCTTTCCTATTACGAGTAGTTCCACTGATGTTAGCGGGAAGACTGATGGTAGGAAAGTGAAGCATGTTCATAAACATTTGACGCAATCAGTGCTCTAAGCCAAAGAATTTTCATAAAGATTAAGGAATGTTAAACTGCTCACGAGGCTCCCCTCAAGCAGACTTCCCAGTATGGGCGCACTGCGAAAAAGTAGGGTGGGGAGAGAAAGCAAGTTTCAAAACAACGTTCTGGGGTATTTCATGGGGACACCCAGAACAGCAATGGACATGGCGAGGGAGAAATGGGACAAAGCCAGAGGATACACATGGTCATTGCTCCCCCTGATCCAGTAGCAGTTCCCCTGCTACCTTACACTTGCAAGAGAAAATACTTCCTGCAAAGAAGCCCAGACCAGAGTAATGATTTGTATTGCATGCTAAATTTAGATGTAGCCTAAATAGCAGTAACATGGGAAAAATTCACTGGGAGGCTCAGTCATTCCAAACATACTAAACAGCAAAATATGTCTTTCAAAAGTGTTACCTCCTGAATAACAAAAAACAAAAACAAAAACAAAACAAACTCTGAAAACACGTACCCAATATTAAATACCAGTTCATACAACAGTTGGAAATGGTTCTTTCCATAGTTACTGTTGAAATGGAAACCTCTGTTGCAATTTAACAAAACATTTAATGAGCATCCACCGAAGCACAGCATGTTTTATATGCCATGACAATGGCCCTTTCTGTTAATAGTAATAGTATTCTCATAGAACCGAGCAACACTCGTCATAGGCTTAGGCCCCATTGTGGTTTGTGTTATACAAAAAAGGACAGTCTCTGTCCCAAAGATCTTATAATCTATAGTCTCATCACATTCCTAGTTTATATGAGACAAGCTTCTAGGTTCTTGTCAAGTATCACCCAGCAGACTCAAATGATGCCAGCGTAAGTTATTTCCAAGGAGTCATGAGCTTAGAAAGCCCTTGTATATTAAAAACTGAGCACACCAAATTCATGATCACACATATGTACGTAAGCACATCAACAAAACAAATATTCAACTGTCAGTAACCTTACAGTAATGTTTTTCTGGAACAGAATACTATAGCTTGATCCATATATTAAATGCATTAGAGCTTCCTTTAAATCATGGATGGGGAACCTTTTTGGGGTCAGGGGCTGCTGATCCACAGAAAAAAAATCATTTGGGGGCCGCAGACAAGTGAGAAGCAAGACAAACAAACAAACCAAGCAACCCCCACTGAGAAGGAGAAAGATACTCTCCATATTCCCCTCACACACCAGAGCCTAAGGGGGCCCAGGCTAGTAGATTCTGTGTGCCCCAGCCCCATGGTGGGGTGGTGGGGAGGCTGGAACGCCAGTACGGGGGGAGCCCTGAGCCTTGGGGGCCAGATCCAAGCAAGTGGGGGGCCTCATTTAGCCCTTGGGCCTGCACTTTAAATGACTACTGGTCAATGCTATTACTTGACTCTATCAGTTTTACTCATACAGAACACAAGAATCTTAACATATATGGTAATAAGTTGAAATCTAATAAGAATGCAACAAAGGCATTTCAAATCCTCACTGGCATTTCTTTTACCAGACAGAAAACAACAGGTCTAACAAAGGACTTGCATATGCTAGTCCTAAAAATATCAACCGGCCTAACATTTCCTATGTTGTGTCAGCATTTCCACTAATTATGAACTTTTACTTTCAGGGCTTTATGGCTCTGCCATAAAAATTCCCTCCAGGTTGAATGTCAGCACACAAACTTGTCAGCTCAGGGACAGGGCTTCAGATATTTCAACAGCACCTAAGCTCTGCATCTTTTCACACTGGCATGACTCAAGAGGCTTCATTTTACAGCAGCAGTCTTGCAATTGATTAGTTTGTCATTTTCATCCTCACTTTTACTGTTTTGGAAAAACAACACATTAATAACCAACCTAGTTTACAGTGTAAACAACATACATCTTGTTTCCTTTCATAAAAAGATTAAGTTGTTAATAGGGACCTGCCCGAGATACACACTCCCTTCCTGACTAAGCAAAGATAGTATTAGAAACCAGTAAGAGGTACAGACGACTGCAGACAGCTCCCATAGTTATTCAAACGGCTTAATCTCAAGAGGCAGCATTTGAATAGAGTAGTCTGCAGGAAGTGGAGCAAGAACAAAGCCTTTGTGGGTAGGATGACCCCAGTACCTTGCTAAAAGGAGAAATCGTTTTCAGTGTAATCTAATTGCAGAACTAATTTGCTCTCCAGAGGCATCTCCTGAGTCAGGAAATTAGCAGGGATGGTTTAGCAGTAGCAAGACACAGAACCACATCATTCTACATCAATGTCAATATGGCCTATAGGTAGAGCAGGATAGAGCACGCAGACAAGCAGGGTTTAAGCTCCTTATAATGCTGGTATTTGTGCAGTTTGTGACTGCAATAATAAACAGCAGCAGCCCGGGCGTCTCTTTCGTTATAATCTTGACCACAGCCTGAAGCAAACATTGAGACTCTCCCCCATGCCACAAACACACAGGGAGCACACAGGACTCCCCACAACAACGCTCCTAAGGAGAAAGAGATTCAGTAAGGAACTGACCAGGAAATCAGTCTTATACAAAATGCCCCCAAATGTGGCCTTAGAACAGTTATAATGCTCTTAATATGGAACAGAAAAAGGTTACCAGAGTAGAAACTACTGCTGCTTCTTCCTGTGCTTCCGTCCTCTGTGTGATGCTACCCCAGAACTGGAACCTGACTGTCTCTGCACCAGCCAGCAGCTCTCCACCTTTCCCGTTAGCTGCCGTGCGCAGAATGAAGCAGGCAGGGCAGAGTCTGGGCGGGACACTCCAGAGGGCGGGGCGTTTCCTCTGATTGATAACTCAGCCCCACTAGTGAGAGGTGGCGGATGGATGACGTTCTTCTACTCGGCTCCCGACGCCGCCGGCAGGGAGGTGGGGCTGAGAGCGGGAGGGAGGGAGCAGGTGCTAGAGATGCAAATAAGGCCAGTAGGAACAGCCAATCAGCACAGAGAGGGAGGGACAAGATGGTTTAGTTTAGCTCCGAGTCCATACAAGAGCATGGCAGAAGGAAGCTGGTGAGGCTAGATGCAGAGATGGGAGGGGGGCTGAAAAGGAGGGGGGCAGATGATGGAGGGGAGCAAGAGGTGATTATAGGGGGCCTGAGGTGGTGGAAATGGGGCAGTGGAGGGGGATCTGGGGCCTGAAGGGATGCAGGGGATGGGAGCCTAGGGCTCTGGAGTTGAGGGGCCAGGAACAGAGCAGATGGTGAGGTGCTACCCATGTTTCATGCTAAGGGCTGTCACCTGTTGACCTCAAGTTGTGCGGGCCCAGATGTGGGGTGTGCTGGCCAATGATTGACAGAGCTTCATCATTCACACAGGGAACTTAAAGCACTGGGGTTCCTGCCATTAGTAAACACAACGCTTTCTTGGCATCAGGGTTCTTTGTGTCAAACTTAATTCATTTTCAATGATACCATGAGAGGACCCCAAAGTGTATGGAACACAACGTCAGGACTAAAACCAGGGCATTTGAGAGGACAGAATGTGAAGCTCCTCTGGGTTCATCCAAACTAGGCCAGCTTTAGTCCTAAGTAAGACTGTGTCTGTCACAGATGTTGCAGAAGTCCCCGCCCACTCCAGCTCTTCCTCCAAATCCTTGTTCCTGGCTCTTGCTACACCCACTCCACCCTCACCTCTTCCCACCCATTTTCACCCCCTCCCCTCCCCTGAACACGCCACATCCTCACTTCTCCTCCCCCCCCTCCCCCCAGAGCCTCCTAAGCACTGGGTGGTGCTGAGGGGAGGGAGGGAGCTAACAGGGAGACTTCTGGTGGGTGCTCAGCCAGCCACCAATTTTTTCCCATGGGTGTTCCAGCCTTGGAGCACCCATGGAGTAAGTGCCTTGCTGGTGGGAGTGACTCCTCCCCACCAGCAGCTGCCTGCCCCCAGAACCTATGGGGCTAGGCCAAGGCAACCAAGGGAAGCAAGGAGCGGTTTCACTCTGCAAAGGGAGTGTGGAGAGAGTGACCTAGCTGCCCTGGCAGGTCCCTGGGTGGTGGCTGGGGTGTGACTGCATGCCGGACAGGCAGGTGCTCAAGGGGAATGAGAATTTCAGGGAGCATGTTGGGAAGCATCTTGTGGCAGCCAGGCTCATGGGCAGGGGATGGATTGAGGGGGTGTGACTAGCTGACACTGAGCTCTGTCAAAGCAGAGGCAAGCATAGGCACAGGAACAAGGGGTCCAGGGAATGGCAAAACACCCCAGATTTTAATCGGAGCTCTGCTGCAAGTTCCCTGTACCGGCACATCTCGGTCCCTGGCTGCATACTCCCCATGCTTGGGGTCCCAGCTGCCAGCCCTGCATCCAAGGTCCTGGCAGCCAGCCCGGAGGCTCCACTGTTCCTGGCCCCATGTGCGCCCCCAGTCTGACTTTCAGCACCCTCACTGTCCTAAGTGTTTCCACTCCACTGGAGGCGTGAACGTGTCAGGGGCACAGCTCAGAGCACTGTCTCCTGCCCTTCCTGGAGAGCACATGACTATGGAGAACCAGCCAACCAGAACCCTGGCTCCCACAGCATGAAGAACAAGGGGCTTGAGCATGCCAGATGACGCCCACCAGCTTCCGATCTGCCGGCTCCTGGCAGGAGGCAACCATTTTCAAACTGTGGGAAGGTGCACAGTTAGTTTTGGCTCTGAGCAGAAGGGCAGCACATGTGGCAGGCCAAACCCTGTAGTGGCAGGGCCCACTAGAGAGTCGCAACATGAAACTGCACAGCAGCTCTTGCAGCCCCTTTGGCTTGGGGCCCTGACAGCGTGAACCACCACTGCTCAAACCTCCTGGAACCACTTGTTTCTCCTTTCTCTGGGGACTTTACCTTTCCAGTCCCATGCTGTGCAGCCTTATTAATGTTAAAAGATGCAAAGCTATCCATTTTGTCCTGGTAGCTGTGATGACTCAGATTGTTCAGCATGCAAATGAGCACTGCAGTTGAGGCAGAGTTGCTATAGTAACAACTGTAATAAATATATATACTACAACTCTGTTTAATCAACGCTTGCTCTTCTCCTAATCATGATGTTGTGAGTTACATACACAGCTGCTTCCTCCTTCTCTCCCCACATTTATCAATATGGCTTTGATGTCCCTGAAACAGTTCAGATAATCATAGTATGGAAGATGTAAACCAAAAAAACTTGGTATAGTAACATGAAAATTCAAGGCTGGGTGTCAGGCTCGGACAGCTTAAAGGAGAGAGACTTAAAAACACTGATCTTCACTGGCCGTACATCAGTGTAGCTCTATTCATTTCAGTGGTGCCATGTCAATTTACACCAGTTGAGGATTTGGTCTAATATGGGTGAGGAACATTAAATGCCTTAGGCACAGTGGAATGTGCTGCAGAATCATTTCCTGTGAGGGGGGTGATTCTTTAAAAACTGTCTTGATATTAATCCAAGCAGAATCATAGAACTGTAGGACTGGAAGGGACTTCAGGAAGTCATCTAGTCCAGTCCCCAAACATGGCAGGACAAGTATTATCTAGACCAGTGGTCCTCAACTTTTCCAGACATGTAATTGTAAAATGAATCAATTGGAATATAAACATTGTACTTACATTTTAGTGTATGGTATAGCAAGTGATACAAACAAGTCATTTTTTGACATTTTAGTTGGTGCTGGCTCCACCAGTGTATTTTATGTAGCCTGTTGTAAAACTAGGCAAATATCTAGATGAGTTGATGTACCTCCTGGAAGAAAACCTCTGTGTACTCTCGGGTACGTGTACCTCAGGTTGAGACCCAATAATTTAGACCATCCCTGACAGATGTTTGTCTAACCTGCTCTTAAAAAGCTCCAATGATGGAGAATCTCCAATTTCCCTGGGTAATTTATTCCAGTGCTTAATTTATTCCACCCTGGCAGTTAGGAACTTTTTCCTAATGTCCAGCCTAAACTGTCATTCCTGCAATTTAAGCCTGTTGCTTCTTGTCCTATCCTGTTTTTCCTGTTAGGTGATCTGTTACAGCATCATTGTTTTTTACTCTTTTTATCCATACCCAATAAGTCTATCTCCTATTTCTATCTCAATCTCAGTTCAAGTGCACACATTTTTAATATATAAAACTATACCTCTTCCTTTTTCCCCTGCCTGCCCTTCTATACCAATATTCTAGACATGTATGTTATTATCCCACCTCTATCATACTAACTATGTTATAGTTGTATTTATTAACTAGTATTTCTAGTTCTTCCTGGCTATTCTCCATACTTCTCATGTTATATAGACAACTGAGGTACTGATTTGGTTTTCACCCTATTTTCTCTCTTGTCTCTCCCTTATTACTGCTATTACAGCCCTTGCTCCCCTAAATTCTGAGACTTCTCCCAGCTCTTCATGTTTTGGACATAACCTGTGAGCTTTTGTCACCTGCCCCTGTTGAACCAAGTTTAACCTGCCCATACACATTAGGTTCACCAGTCTGTATCAAATATGTGGTTCTCTTTCATCAATAGATGGGCCCATCTCTGCTTGGCAGCCCTTCTTGACAGAACAACCACCCATGGTCAAGAAAGCCAAAGCCCTCCTGATGACACCATCCTCACAGCCAGGCCTTCATCTCCAGTTAGTGAGATGTGGCAGGTCTGGGGGTCTAAAACTCACAGCGAAAGCTCTTAATAGAAGAGGGGAGTAAGGGATGCTGTTTCATTCCTATACCAAAGGGTCCAGCCAGGCTGCACTGGTGGGGCCCCACGTAACTCATTAAATCATGGCTATGTTTATATGATTTTCTAAATTGCATATAATGAAAGAAATAGCCCCCCCCCTTTGAAGCCCGTGGTCAGTGCTCAACCCCGAGCAGCTTATTTTGATTCCTGTAATAGAGGTAAGGGTAGGGGCATTCGCTTTATTATTGCCAGAAGAATAACTGGCCCCATAGGCATTAATAAATGCTAGACTCATTAATCCCAGATGACCAGACTTCTCAAAACCATTTGGTTTGCAGAGGACTAACCCCTCTCAATTGTCCAGCTCATAGATCCATGCTGACAATTTAAAGCCAGAAGGGACCATTAGAGTAGCTAGTATGACCACTGCTATTATCAGAAACTCTAGAATTTCATTCCGTTTTCCTTGTGTTGAGCCCAGTAACTAGTGTTTGACTAATGCATGTCTTCCAAAAAGGCATCCTGGGCTTGATACAAAGACATGTGGAGACTCCACTTCTTCCCTTGTAGTTCACTCCAGTGGGTAATCACCTCCTTGTTAGACATGTGTGCACAGAGGCACATTCTCTGGCTCATGAATAATTTTTGTGGCTCTTTTCTGTAGCCTCTCTCCTTTGAAGAATGTTGACACCAGAACCAGATGCAATGGCCCAGCATCAGTGCCATTGCTGCTGTGTACAGAGGTGAAAACCATCTCCATACTACTCACTTGAGGTCCAGGGATAGAATCCAGGCCACCTGACACCCAAACCCGTGTTCTTTCCACTAGTCTGCATTGCCTCAATGTTGACAATCATAACTATCCCTCATCCTAGAAATCTGGATAATTTGTACCTAACATGCACCTACGTTTCCTGCTTCCAGTCAATAGCATTACACTGAATTTCATATCCATATCCTGAAGTGCAGAATCTGGCTCACAATCTCTCTCCACACTGGATTACAGACAGGTTTTATTCACAACACAAAGGAAAAATCAGAGAAAAAAATAAATAAATAACAATACTTATTATGTACAGATACTGAAAAGATGCAGTACAAATATAAATGTGAACAAGAGACTGTTTTAAGAACAGCTACATTAACTTTTATCTATATCCAACTCTAAGGAAAACACCTCACTATTTAGATGTATGCCGGTGAAAAGACAAACAAACCATTTTATCTCTGAGCAAAGACCAACTGGAGAAAGTTACCATCCTTTGGTAACAGTCATGCCCTTCACTGGCCTTCCTCAGCCAAGTGGCTTGAGGTTTAATCAGTCTCCGGTTAGTCCTTTCCTCTCAGATTTCAACACCAACATAATTCTGATTAGGGTTGCCAGATGGTTTCAACAAAAAATACCAGACACACTTGACATTACATCACAATCTACATTACATCTTATTTAGAAAATACCGGACATTTATATTTTCTCATTTATATTTTCTCAATTTGTTTCACGAACAGAAAGCTCAAATACTGTCCGGTTCAAAGCCGGACACCTGGCAACCCTAATTCTGATAGCTAGAGCTGCTGCTAATTTCCCTCCTCCGGTGTCTATCCTAGAGCTGCAGCAGAAACTGCATCATAAAGGTGGTAACTGCCTTTTAATTATGTGCCTGAGTGTGACTCACCAACGCCCTCTACCTTTGTCAAAACAAAATTACTTAGCTTAAAACCATCTTGTTAGTCTTTAAAGTGCTGCGCCTGTCTTTTGTTTCAGCAAGACCAGACTAACACGGCTACATCTCTATTACTTAGCTTAAAATGGATTGTGAGTGATCTTTTGCCATAGAAGGCTTTGGAGGAAAAGGGTAAATTTGATGGAAATTTGACAGGAAGTTCTTCACAGATGAGTTTTTAAAAAGAAATCAGAGGTATATTTCACTCCAGAGCAAATCTCCTCAACTGGTTTTGGCCCGTCACATCTCCAAACCCGTTTGATTTACAGACTTCATTGTTACTTGCTCCCTCCCTCAGTGGCTTTGAGTATTTTGGGGAAGTCTGAATGGTTACTAATGGAAGGTAGTGCTGACACCTTCCCTAATAGCCCAATGGTTAGGGCATTCCCTAGGAGTTTCCAGACCCTGGTTCAAAGTGCCACGCTTTGTCTGATTCAGCACAGTAACTTGACCCCAACTTGACATAGGGGATTTTATGAGTGGAAACAGGTGCCAAAGGACTTTAGGCAGCAGCTGAGTAGTCATTCTTTGAACACCATTGGTACCTAAATGTGGGCCTTGGGCAGTTAGACATTTAAAGGTCCCTTGTAGGGATGTGAATGGTTTACTGGTAAGCATCACCCTAAACAGGCAATGCTTACTGGATAATGGGTGGGGGTTGGAGCAGCTTCCTGCAGGCAGGGGACTGCTTCAGCCTGTCTGAAGCAACCCCATCCACAGCAGGCCTGGCCCAAGTTTTCCATGGGCAGGAGGCTGCTCCAGCCTGCCTGCCTCCATTTAATTGGTTAACTGGTTAAACTTAATGTTTAACCAATTAACGGGATTTTACATCCCTAGTGCCTTGTGAATCCAGCTTTTGTTGTGCTTAATATAACCTCTCCTGCCATAAAAAGAACAACAAATATGTAACTTTGATCACTTTGCTTGTTAACATCAGCTGAAATTTTTGGTGCCCAGGCACCAATTAGAAATCAAGTCCAGTGTCTTCATCTGTTTCTGGAAAGCACCTAGAAGCCATTGGAAACTGCTGCAATAAAATTAATATGATTAATACTTTGGTGATCTGCAAGTAGTAACATCTACTCGGGAGGGCATTTTTCTATCCACTGAAGCTCTTAAAAGAAATTCTGTTTCTTAGTTAGGTACATGTGATTCGATAGAGCAGTGTTTCTCAACCAGTGGTACCCTTAGGGGTACTCAAGAGAAGTCTGGGAGGTGGGGGTGGGGGTGGGGGGTACATCAACACAATTGAAATTTGGCGAAAACTGAATTTTTGTTTTAAGAGAAGGGAATGACTGCCCTCTTCTGGCCATTTGGTTTATAGTAGATTACAGTTTCCTTTTTTTTAACACCATTTGATTAAAGCAGAGATTAAACCCAGAAGCAATCTAGGGGCAAATTCATATAGATTTACATGCCTTGCAATGCCATTGACTTCAGGGGTTTCCCTGGAGTGTAACTCAGAGCAAAGTATGACATTTTATATGTTGTTTAATAAGGTAGCATTAAGATTTAAGGCCCAAGAACTAATACATGGCCCTCTCCCCATTCACATGTAAAAGGGCCTGTGCATGTGAACTGCAGAATAAGAATGTGGTCATCCTAGGTACCATGACATCAAGCTCTCTCTCAGGACAGGCGTGACAGGCTCACTAAGAAAAAGAACTGCCAGAATACTCACTATTCACAGCTGACTACAAAGAGTGAGGAGATGTAATGGGATAGGAAAGGAGCCCCAAGTGGTTTATTTTTCTTAGCTATATTGATCCTTGAAGGTAAACAATCCTGTGAAAGCTCAAAGTCCTACAAGGCAAAAAGGCACTCTCATTCAAGGAACTCCCATACAAGACCTGGGCTTTATCATAGGTTTATTGGGTGAGGTGAGGTAAGCATTTGGCTCCGTGTGCCTCAGTTTCTCCATCTGTAGAATGGGTATAATGATATTGACCTAGTTTGCAATGTACTGATATTTAAAAATCTCTTCTTTAAAGAGATGGTATACAAAGGGATCAGTGAAAGATAGCACAAATGTGAGAATGATGCATAAGAATGGTAGCGACTGGACAGACTAAGAAAAACAGAGACTGATAAAAGGAAGAAGTAGAGAGAGAGTAGAAGAGTAGAGCTGGATCAGAAATGGTTATTCCTTCCTGGAAAAAAGTGAAATTTTCAATTTTTTCCTAGCCTGAATTGCAACAAACTCAGAACCCCAACATTTGAAATAAAACTAAGATTGGGTCAATCAAAATGTTTTATTTCAATTTCAATCTATAAAGTAACTTACATTTCTAGATGGAAAGTTTTTTCAAAGCAATTCCTCCTGTCTCCACTGCACTCACCCTGCTTCACCTGAAATTTCTATTGCAAAGATGTCAGAATGGAATGTTTAAACAAATTTGAATTTTTTCCAAAAATATTTTGAGTTGGGAAATTTGTCAAAACCAGCCCTTCCCTGTGAGAAGTTTCAGTTCTAACAAAATGAGCATGTCCCAGTGAATATAAAAACTCACAACCAGCTCTACTTACCAGTACTATAGTCACCTCTTGCTCCCAAACTTTTTTATTTGCAGGGCATGTGTCAGATGTCATGTGTAAACAGAGAGGCCAGTTATTGGACAGTGGGGGTAGGAACTTCCTGCAGCATCTGGAGAGTTGAGATTATAGAGTGAGACAAACACCTAAACAACCTGGCTACATCTAGACTGGCATGATTTTTCGCAAATGCTTTTAACGGAAAAGTTTTTCCGTTAAAAGCATTTGCAGAAAAGAGCGTCTAGATTGGCACGGACACTTTTCCACAAAAGCACTTTTTGCGGAAAAGCGTCCGTGCCAATCTAGACGCGGTTTTGAGCAAGAAAGCCCCGATCGCCATTTTAGCCATCGGGGCTTTTTTGCACAAAACAAATCTGAGCTGTCTACACTGGCCCTTTTGCGCAAAAGCTTTTGTGCAAAAGGACTTTTGCCCGAATGGGAGCGTCAAAATATTTGCGCAAGAAGCACTGATTTCTTACATTAGAACGTCAGCGCTCTTGCGCAAATTCAAGCGGCCAGTGTAGACAGCTGGCAAGTTTTTCCACAAAAGCAGCCGCTTTTGCACAAAATCTTGCCAGTCTAGACACAGCCCCTCAGTTTCAAATCCCAGGCAAACGAGATCCCAGGTAGCTGGCTGATTAGTGGCTTGCTTATCACAGTATCATCATCCACATCTGGAATAGCTTGAGACTTGTGACCTCTTTGAGTATCAGGCTAGGGAAGAGGCAACAGCTCACTGGTCAGTAAGAATGCTGAAAACAAAGGCAGCTTTGTAGTCTATCCACTGTGCTCCCTTGATTGGGAACTGAGCCTGCAACTGGAACAAGATCCAGCTTCTGAGCAGCTCCTGTCATTTTCTGGAAGCAAGGCCCTTTGGTTTTCCCAGAAATTCACCCGTGTTCCAAAAGCAGATGTTTTCCATTTAAAATTAATTTCTGTCTATCTGTGCTCAGAGCCAACAGGCCCTAGTTATCAGCAGGCAGGACCAACCCTGAAACCTTAGGAGCTAAAGCCATGTGCTTTTACCATGTGCCACAAGGCTCTTAGCTATGGCTAGAGAAGAGACTTCACTCCCCCTTGTTAGTGGCCTCAATGCCTCTGGGTTACATGTGGATCAAAAGGCCCTGAGCTCACATACACTAGTACAGGTTGGCCCTCTCTGGTCCAGCACCCTCAGGACCTGACTGGCCCCAAACAAGGAGATTTGCCAGACCAGGGGAGTCCCTAATGGCCTGTGCTGCCCTGCTGCCTCCAGGCTAGGGCTTGAGCCTGGCCCTGCTGCTGTCCCAACCCTCCGGGGCTTTCTAACTTCTGCCAGGGCTGGAGCTCCACGACTGGCTGCTGACAGGGCTGGAGCTTCACAGCCGTGTGGCTCTGTGGCCAGGATTGGAGCTCCGCAGTCAGGGCCAGAGGGCCAGGGCCTGAGCTCCCTGGCTGCTGCTGTGGCTGGAGTTCCCCAGCCATGGAGTTCCGGTCCTGTTCTGGCCCCAGCAGCCAGGGAACTCCAGCCCCAGCAGCAGCCAGGTTCCACAGCTGGAGCCAGGACTGGAGCTCTCTGGCTGCCCCTGGGGCTGGAACTCCCTGGCTGCTGGGGCCAGAACGGGGCTGGAGCTCCACTGGCCAGGGCCAGAGCTCCTTGGCTGCCACTACCAGAGCTCCCTGGCCACGGCTGGGCTGGAGCTCCCTGGTCCCTGGGGCTGGAGCTCCCTGTTCCTGGGCTCTATGGTCCAGGAACATCCGTGGTCCTACTGGACCACGGATGTTGCTGGACCAGAGAGTCCCGGTTTAGGGACATACAACTTGTATTGAATAAAACTAAGCTGTATGCTGGTTCCTGCATGCAGTAGACTCCAAAAGGCACCTAAGATGAGAAAGTCTGCAAAGCTTGGGAGGGGAGGGGGCCTTGAGCAGCAGAAACCACAGTCTCATCTTCTCTGGATGATCCACAGGAAACCAGTGACGTGTGTGACACCGACTTGGTGGAAAGGGTTGGCCAGAGTAGTCAGGGAGATACACTGTGTGAGACCATCCCGGCACAGGGCTTCTGCAAAGCCACCTTCTCCTGGAGAAGGATGAATCTTGCCCTGCCCATGTACAACAAGCTATACTTTGCGCAAGTTGTAGCAGTCTCTGTCACTGCAGCACTTTGCTGGCTTTCTGTGGGGTGCGCTAGCTGCCGGGACAGGGAGACCATTATAATAGCATAATGGGCAGGACTTAGAGTATGGTTATTACTTACAAGTTCCAGTTCCTGGTCCAAAACCATTATGTGCCATCTGTCTGACATCTGGGGCAACATTTAAACACAAATTAAAAAAAAAAAAAAAAAAAGCTTTCAAGTTGTTGACTTTTCCTAGTGCAAGCTCCATTGGTAAAACTGTAGGGACAGCTCTATATAGAAAAGAAACTTTTCAGTAGGACCAGTGGTTGGCCCTAGCTTCCAAGGGAGGTATAAGAAGCTGATATGGGATAGCTGGCTCCCACTGATTGCCATGAGCTAGCGATCGGCTTACGGCCTAAAGCAGCTATTAAGAACTGTGCAGGCTGGAGCAGCCCCTCGGAAGCAGGGATTTTCCATTCCATTGAGCACATTGGGAGGAGAATGCTGACTCAGGTAATTCTGTGCAGCTTCCTTAGACTGCATGCTGCAGCTCCCTGACCTATGGGAGAGCAGCTGACAGCACTCCACCCAGGTATTCCTTTCTATTCACTACTGCATACAAAAGGGCCAAAGAACACTTCTAAGGATACAGAGCACTTTTCTACCATTGATGAATTCTCACAACGTCCCTGTCAGCTAGCTGTTAGCTACTAAGAGTTATGAGCCCTATCTCAAACACAGGGAAACCGCAACAGGGAGGGTAAAGGGCCTGTCAAGTTACACAGGGAATGACTGACAGACCTGGGTTACAATTCAGGGGGGTCTTCACTCCTTGCTCTATGTTCAGACCAGCAGAGCACATGCTCCCCTCCATTAATAAGCACGGGATGTTTCAAAAGGCGTTCAAAGGGGTCACACAGCTTTCCTGGATGTTAAACAGGACAGGAGCCAGTGGATTCAGCCAGCATAGCTGGACAGCTGAGTTTCATACAAGAAGAGCTTTTTCACTGCCTTTTATTGTCAGAAAGCTTTTCAGAGACACACTCACAAAGCTGGGCCCAGGCGTTTTGGTTCTGTTAAATACAGCAGTTGTGAACTGTAGTAGTAATGTACTAGATCAGTGGTTACTGATCAGTGTACTAGATCAGTGGTTACTGAAAAAAAAAAATGCCACGGACCAGCAAACCCATTCACAAACCTTTGGTGGACTGATAACATTTTATTTGCATATTTGCATGTTCATTATGCAAATAAAATGTTACCTATCTGCCTAGCCCCAACACAGCCCCTTGTTCCCCAGTACCTAACATCCTTTAGCCCCCCCCACCCCTACACCCTGTTTCCTTTTATCCTTTAACCCAAGGGGTGGGAAATAATTTTTGATGTGGGGCCACTCCAAGATTTTGGAAAGTGGTCAAGGGCCGCACTCCTCCAGGATATTAATGGAGGAATTCCAGGGTCTGGGATGGAGGACTGGGAAAGAGAGAAGGGAAAGAGAGAAAGGGATTGGGGTGCACGAGGGAGAATAGGGCCTGGGAGGGAGTTTGGGTGAAACTAGGGTGCCCTAGGGTGGGGGACTGGGATGAAGGATTTTGGGATGTGACCTAGGGTAGGAGGGGATTGTGATCTGGGGCAGGAGACTGGGGTGCCAGATCTAGGGGGGAGGGGATATGGGTGCAGGAAGGGACAGAAGGTTTGAGTATGTGGAGGGGGGGCAGAGAGTTGGGGAAGGAAGGGACTGGGGTGCCAGAAGCAGGTTCTAGCTGGGAGGTGCTTACCAGCAGAAACCTGAGGCAGACTGTCTGCTATAGGCAGCTCGCTGCTCCACATGGCTCCGCTATGAGTGTGAGGGGGTTGAGGAGGGAGGGAGAAGGCTTCCTACACTGCCCCTCCTCCTAGCAAAAATTCTCAGCTCCTATTAGCTGGAAACTGAGAGATTGGCCAATGGGAGCTAAGAGATTTTGCTGAGGTGTGGGAACAACATGAGAAGTCTTCCTCCTCCCTCCCCAGCCATCCGGAACAGAGAACAGGTGGCTTTTTAAAGTGTGAGCTGTTCCCTGCCTAAAGGTCTCAGCGAGGTGGCTGGAGAATTAGAAGAATGGCTAGATCTACTGCTTGGCAGGCCGGATGTGGCCTGCTGGCATCCTCTTGCCCACCCCTGCTTTAACCCCTGCTTTAACTTCTGACCCCTACAGCTCATGCCACCACCTTCTTGCCCTGTGACCAGTGTTCCCTCTAAGTTGCGTGGCAGCACAGCTTCACAAGTGAAGCCCTGAGCCTCTGACTGGACAGGGCTGATGAATCACCTGTGAAGTTGGGATCGGTCCTGCCTTGGGCAGGGAACTGGACTTGATGACCTCCCGAGGTCTCGTCCAGCTCTATGATTCTGTGATTCTAAGCTTTGCTGCCACTCAGCTTAGAGGGAACACTGCCCATGACCCCCCACCCCCACCCAATATCCCTTTGCTCCCATCCCAGCCCCCCACGTTCCCCAGAGTGAGGCTGCCCCGCAGTGAGAGTGTCCGTTATTGCCACGTTGGCAGGTGGCAGCGGCTGTTGGTGATGGGCACGCTCCCTCCTCCTTTGTGCCCCCTCCCCAAGCATGTCTCTCACCCCCATGGCTGGACCGCCATCTTACCTGGGGGAAGGGGTGGAGGGAGAGAGGAGCCGCCGGCTCCACCTCCTCCTGCCACCACCCCAGTGCCGCCATGTTTACACCTCACAGGGTCAAAGCTGAGGTTTCTGCTCCCAATACACAGCTCTACCTCCACTATATTTCTCTCCTCCCCAGGTGAGCCCCAATACCAACCACACTCTCACCCTGCAGTTCTTCTGCACATCACATGTGATGAACAACAGGAAAACAATTAAGTGCATGGCCAGGCCTTTGCCCTGGATAGTGAGGGTCCATAAGCATCCCCTATAAACTCACGGGGGGTTGGCCTGTGGTTTTCAGTCAAGGCAGTGGAGCAAAAAGCATAAGTTACAGCAGATCACCAGCAGAGGGCACTCATTCCCTGCCTCACACCAGCAGCTGCCTTATATAATCCTGGGAAAGTTAAGCAGATTCACCCCCTGTAACCTCAACTGTGGAGCTCGGTTCCTCTTTTCACCTGTTAAATGGCTGAAGAAAATTGCCCTCCAGAGCTGACAGACAGATTTCCTGTAGAGCGCTGAGACTAATATGTTATAGAATGAGGTGTTCCTGCCCTCCAGCTTCCCAGACACCGTTCTAACTGAACCAGCCTCCAGCCGTCAGGCCTGCCTCAATGTCTTCTGCCCACCACATTAGGCATTCTTGTTATGAGCTGATGCAGGACCAGGTGCATCCTAGTGGCCTGTGTGCGCATCCAGACCAGGGACAATCCTGTTGCTTCATAAGAAAGGGTCACATTTTGAGCAGTTTACAGTAACAGAACACACAGCATTTTCCCCTTCTTGGCAAAATTTCAACTGACATTTAGCAAGACTGTTGCAGCATATTACCTGGCTGCTATGTGCTAGAATAATAGGCATAGTAAATGCAGTGTCACCTGTCAAATACTAACTTGTGTGTCTTGCAATGCTCAGAGTAAGCCCAAAAAAGAAGACACCTGTTGAAGCTGGAAGGATTGTCCATTAGCTAGGGCCCTAGCCTAGGAAGTAGGAGACCAGGATCCAATCCCCTGCTCTGCCACACACTTTTTATGTGACCTTGGGCAAATAATTTTTATCCTCTCTCTGACCCATCTGTCAAGAGCTTTGAAATATGATTAAGGTGGGTTTCAAGAAGCATGCACAAGAATGTTGGATGAAATGTGTTGCTTGGGCTCATTCTTAGGCTGAAAGGTCTTGCTTAAAATGGCATTTCTCTGGGACAGGGACTAGGTCTCCATGGGAATGAGAGCCCCTAGCATGCTGTGGACACTAGCAGACTCCACATAAATACAGACTGACTCCAACCGAGCATCCAGATCTGAGCACCTCTCATCATGGCTGTTTCAAATCCAAATAGAAATTTTGCAAGTTATAAGATGAACCAGTGCTCCAGATCCAGACACTCCTGGACAGTGGGGACTTTAAGACGGAGCCTGCCTTTTACTGCCTGAGCCTAGGCTGAGTCTTAGTTTGCACTGGGCTCATTTCCCTGAGTATCACATGCAAACTGCAAAATGCCAAGCATAAAGGGAATAGACCCTGGCGTATTCCACCTGGCTTGGAGGGTCAATACTTTGCTAATGGGTGGTGAAGGCTCCCCAAGAACCTGTCATGCTGAACCTTGTGCAAGTTTTAGGCTGGTAACAAAGCGACCGATCTCACAGCTTCAATAGGATCAGCCAAGATTTTAACACTAGGCTCATAAATCCACATTTAGGCACCTAAATAAGTGGGCTGATTTACAATGTGTGCCACTGAGTGCCCCACACTTGAAAATCTCTTTCCACATGCAAACCTCCCACTGAGAACAATGGGCATTACCCAGGTGTAAATGAAGCAGGATCAGGCTTTCAAAATGCTCCTTGAAATGTTTTATTAAAATGTGCCCATTAAATCTCTTTGTACATGTTAATGTTCTGACCCAGCATGATGATACTGTGCAGGTCTTAATGACTGGTAGACATAGGCAGAGTTGTCAGTTTCTCTCATGTACCAAAAACATCCCTTGCCCAGACATTTTATACAGCAGTTCTTCACTTGGGCTTTGATGTGACCTCTCCTGGATGATTCTGAAATAGAAGAATAGTAATTGCCAGATAGGAAAGGTGAGAGTAAAGTTACAGTATGCTGGGGGGCTGCATGAGCAAAATTTATATGAGCTATTCTGTTTAGACAGTGATTAAAATGTGCAATATTTCGGAGCTCTGTAAAAGCCACAGTCTAGTCATTTAAATAAATGCTCTTTGCTGTCCCCGCCTCCCTTCGGTCGCACTCTGATTAGCCCCTAGATGGCGCTGCAGCATCACAGTTTCCCATTGGAGCTTATCCGAATTTTTGATGATTGGATCTGGATAAATGGGATTTTGCTGTAGCTGACAAACCGACTTACGAACAATGCTACATATTTCTCTTTGCTAGCAGATGGCATCCTTTCTACTAACCAGCACTAGCCACAACACTTTATCATGCTCCTGTTGTAGGGGCCCTCTCCTAGCATCAGTGACCCGGTCTGAGGAGCAGGGCTGGCTGAGCAGAAACAGGAACAGAAGAGCTTGTCTCTGGCAGGCTTAGACGCTTTTCTGTACAGCAGTGTGTTGAGTGGGAGTTACACAGTTCGTGTATGCTGAGCCGATTCCCATCTCTCCAAGTCCGAGTTAGTTTATGTTCTCTGTAGTTCTCCTTCATAGTCAATATATGGTGGCAGAACTCAGCAGTAATATTTTCTTGGGACAATCACTTGTCAATATGACATAACTGATCGATGTACTTTTCCCTCCCGTGTGCCTGTTAAGACTACACCAAACCAGATAACAGTGGCTGTCAGCATGGAATCTTTTAATTTTTTTTTTAAATAAGGAATTCTTGTTATATTAATTTGTCATCTCAAAAGCCTATTTTACATCATGCACTGAGTGTCAGACGTCCCACGACTGATCCGATGTTGGTTTGAGTGACTGTTTGGAGCTGAATGAGGTACACAGCATTCAGTCTTCCTGTTGCCTAGGTCTCTCTGCATTCAGCTGAGGATTAGTCCAGGCTGGCTTCAACTCCAGCAGCCTTGGTTCTCTAGTTAGACCAGGCTGATGATTTTCATGTTTGTAATGTTAGATTTATTTTCAGTTCATGTTGAATGCTTTGAGAGCATGCTCAGCTAGATTGTTAGAAGAGTAATAGCCAGAGTCAAAATAATATAACAGAGCTGCTTATTCCATCACAAGGATGCACATGACATCAATACTGATGGAAATGCAGCCCTGCTCTGTGGGCTTGCTTGTGTATCATTCTGTTCATTGCCATTAAATGTTTTCCCCTGTGGTACAGCTTCACAAATGAGAAAGATGGGGTGGCTGGTAAAGGCATCTTTTGGCCATTATGAAAGCTAGAGGGGAGGCTAAAACAGCATACAACTCACAATATTTTTCGTCATCTGCCATATGTGGCCTAATGTTTTAAACTGAGTTTATTTAATAAACCAGCGTTGCGTTCAGCATGAAATGGCAATGGCTGATCTTTAAGGAGCATGGAGCATTCCTTGCAGCAGCGCAATTCAACTCCATCTTTTCACCTCCATGTCCTCTCTGCTGCCCTCTGTTTTCAAGGCAGCAAGCTGGGATGCCTTAAGTGGCCATTTATGGCTTTACAGAGAGGCTGGAGACAGTGTCAGCTGCTCTGGTGGCCAATATGTGCAAAACAAGAATGAAGGATCTTGTCTTTAAAAAGATTTGATGGTTTCAGGAATTGTTTCATGAGGTGCTTAGCACAGACTGTACTCATGAGCCTTAAGCCATTTTTATTACACTTCGATATAGGATTTTAACAGCCCGTGCTCTACAGCACCAGCAGATTATTTTAATCATAGATCTCATTATCAGCTGTATGATTAAAAATAATATTTCCCTCTCGTGGCAAGGCCATTTTCCCCAGTCTGGTTTCAGGCGGGCTGCTGACAAGTTTCCCCTCACTGAGGCTGGCTCTGCCTGCCTTCCTAGGAAGGACTCACTGCTACACCCGTGTTTCTTTCTAGGCCCAGTTTTATCCTTCCAACATAAGAGTAATAAGCAGCGGAGTGGAGGGTTTAAAATAGTAGTGGCAGCTGGAAGCCCTGGGGCCTTTTGAATCAGTAGACCTGGGGCAATTGCCCTCTTTGACCCTCTCTTGTCTGCAGGCCTGATGTGAGCAATAACTGGCTCATGGGTCAAACACAGTTCACTGGTTTTAGCCACTGGCAAGCTGCCAAGTGCTTTGTTTACCTGAGCGCCTGTAAGTACAGCCACTCAACACCCAGTGGCCATGATTTGCCATTCCTAGCCAACGGGAGCTGTAGGAAGTGGCATGCACACTCAGGGCATATCTACACTACAGAGTTTCATTGGAAAAACAGCTGTTTTTCTCACAAAACTTGAGGAACATCCATGCTGCAATTGCGTTCTTCTGCAAGAAAATCGAAAGAACAGAGAGGTTTTTCTGGCATTGGTAATCCTCATTCTACGAGGGAGAAGCCTTTTTGCTAAAGAGCTCTTTCACAAAAAGGCGTGTGTGGACAGGGAAGAAGGAGTTCTTTCGAAAGAAGAGGAAAGGGGAAAAAGCACAGGTGCCCTGGTGGCCATTCCATCCATAGCAATCACAGTTTATATGTGAGACAGCGTCCATTGTGTAGACACTCTCTTTCAAAAAAGCAGATTGCTTTTTCAATGTACTTTTGCAATGTGGATGCTCTCTTTCGGAAGAAGTTTTTTTGGAAGATCTCTTCTGAAAAAAGCTTCTTCCGAAAGAAGCCTGTAGTCTAGACATAGCCTCAGGTAAACAAAGCGTCTGGTGGCCTGCCAGCAGCTAACCCTGGCGAACTGCGTCCAGCTCACAGACTAGTTATGAAATGGTTTTTTAAAGACTGGTTTTGCTTATTTGATAAATAAAATTCTAAGTTTTTCAGTTCAATAAAGTGAATATTATAAACTTTGATTCCACCATCCACAGTTTCCAGAATGTATTTAATGCAATTTTGTGGTCACTGTTTTCACAAAACTTCAGATGCTTTGCAGTTGGAGATTATCAGATTCACCAGAATTTTGGATTGTCTCAAAAATCAAACTGCCCTTTGAAAATGAGAGAGTATTTATGAATACATGCTACATTGTATATTGGTGCCTTCCTGAGGTCCCATTATAATCAACAGAAAAATCTGGATCAAGTCTTTAATTATAGTAACAGGATAGCTACTTCCCGAGCCCTGCCCCATGGCCAGAGCTTGCCCTGTAAGTAGCCTGCCTCAGTTTGCCCTCTTTAGGACTCCTTAAAGAAACTCCACCAGTTAAGAGTCTTTAATACATTTCCCTTCTGGGTCATGTTTATAGGATTCCAAACAAACTCACCCCTGGGGCTTTTCCCATTTCTGGTAATTCCCTGATTTTGGCAGGCTACTCCCAGCTCTATCTGGCTGAAGTCTTTCCTTCCTGGTGTCTCAAGCTCTCTCCTAGAACCTTGTAATTCTCTGACACTTTGCTTTGCCGCAGTTTCCTCTTTTACAAAACCCAGGTGCCTTCCCTTGAGCTTAACTGAGCAGCAAGTAATCAGTACCAGCTGCATTAATCCACCCCCGCCCCCAAACCTCCTATTCCTTCTTCAAGAGCCCAATCACCCTGTGATATTGCTTGCATGCAGCATTGTACAAGATTCTAAAAAGTCTGTTGCTCTGAAGTTGCTCTAATATAGATTTGTCTTAGATGAAAACAGACATTATAAATCATAACCAATAGTCAGATCTCCAACAACCCTGAAAAACCGCTAGCCATGACTGTTCATGAGCTTTACAGAGGCTTATATAGGAAATAGTAGGATGCCAACACAATCATATTAAAACGCAGGGTTAAAGTAAATTTTTCACATAACTTCAATGAATAGCCATTTTAATGCAGCTCAGCAATGGTGCCAAGCAATGTTCCGTCTAATTTTTTTCATCTCTGTGCAGAATAAATTTTATGTGCACCGAGGCATGTGCAGATGTATACCACCAGTAGAAACACATATTGCCGGCTAAGGGTACTCTGTTAATTAAGTAGGCAGCATTTGAATCTCTCCTGGCTGGCATCCGATGCTAGGACTCTTCAAACAGAATTGTAACAAAAAAAAGGAATTCCTACTGGTTAAATCTTTGAAAGCAGAACATGAATAGTACAGGGTCTAACAGCAGAATTACTGTGCAGCATTTACAGGAATCTGAGATTGTCAGCAGTCAGAAGTGTGATCCATTCTGGAGATAAGGACCAGAACAGCAGCCATTCTCTAGCTGGGTAGTGAGTTACCCACTTACAGTGAAAAGTCTATTTTTCTAAAGATTTCTGACATTCCCTGAAACTTTTAGAGAAACAAGGCTGTAATGTACAGGAGATCAAAACTGAGCTAAGGCTACATGGGGGTCCAGTGAGTAGCAATGCTGCTTTTCTTTTAAATAAAAAACTAAAATTTGTCCCCCAAATGATTTTCACCATAAATACAATTTCAGCTAGAAGTAGAAGTAATTTATAAACTGAAAAGGCTATATTGTCCAATCAGGGGACTGCACGAATACCATGTGATTTAGATGGCCAGTCTCTTATTACGAATCTGTAATAATGGTAATGCTTATTGTGCAAATAGCCTAGCGTATAAAATGCATTCACCAAAATGATTCAAACAATTGTGAGAAATTTGTACAAATAACTACAGTACCTATTTGTGAATAGAAAAAGGGTCTAAAATATTTTGGCTATTCCAAGGAATAGTTCACTTTGCTGTGGGCCTGACCATTGAGTTAATACATTGTATTCTACTACAACAACTGCTCTATAGAACCCAAAATAACCTAAGTGCAAATGTCTGTGCATCAGAACCACTCTGACCTCTTTCATTAGACTGAGTAGCATGAATGGCCAAAAATATCCCAAACAAATAAGAAATCAGGAACACCAATAGTAATACCAAGAGTGGCATGAATGTCACAGCACAGCGATTATCCTTCATTAAACTGTAGATGAAATGCAACCTTAAGTAAAATGAGAAGTCTGATTAGATCTCATCCAGGAGAAAATGACCAACTTACCTCTTTATAAAACCTTAGCAAGTACTCGTCATAATTGACTGCATGAATTTAGACTCAAGTTCTGCAATGAGCTTTTCAATTGTATCTCACTCCATATCACAAAAAGAAAAATGACCGAAGACCATCAAGCAGGGAAGAATCAGAACTTAAATTTTATTATAATTACATACATGAGAAAAAAACCTAGAGTGTCATTGGCTGAAAATCAGGTGACATTTCCACTGTTTACCTCCGGACAGGTCAATAATACTGACATTTGGAATAACTTAACTGATCAGATCCCAAATCAAAATGGAAAATCCTGAGTAGATGCAATGAGTTCCGTGAAAATGATTATTTACTTCTTTGAGGTTTCTGTTTCTGGCCCTCAAATGTCATCTCCCCATGACATTGCTACTTCCAGCAGGAAAACTGGAAGCTTTTGACATTCACTGCTGTAGTGAAGAGATTCCCAGGTACTTCTGATGAAGACATTCAAATTGTATGTAATAAAACATATAAAATGGTTTCTTGTTTCAGGGAACTTGAAGATTTATCGTCCCTCAGGGAAAATACTGATATTAATCAAACAATATTGTCTACTTAGGCTAGTACATATTGATGTTGAACACATATTTGCTTTTCTATCAATAATACAGTGTTAAAAGTCACTTCCTGCACTAATTACTTGTTTGAGCCTACAGACTTACGCACTCTGTCGTGTCCCAAATGTTTCCTCCCATCTACTGCAAGGTGTGTGCATCTCCTGCTAGATGCTGGGTGCACACAGCCTGCTGCAGGGCTGAACCTATGCAGGGTTTTTATTCATTTAAGCACAATGTCTCTTTTCTGGAAGCTAGAGAGGTGGGATATGCACACCACACATTTTGTGGTGCTATGAATAATGTTGTAAGACCCCACAGCTGGCTCAAGGGTATGCAGCTAAACCGTGAGCAAGAGTGACAAGTCAAAAGCTCACGGGGCCAAATTCACCTGGAGGAAACAAGTGCAGCTCCACTGGAAACGCACCCACTTTCTCAGTCTGAATTTGGCTCATCAGGAGTAAATGTGCTCAGTGTCTGTTGAGGTATATAAATATTTTTAACACACTTTAAATTATTTCTTCCTGTCCATCCCACTTTTCTCCTTCTAGGATAACATGTCATCTAAAAGTAGGACAACATCTAAAAGTAGGGCAACCAAGCAGTCAACTCTGAGAACCAGTGCATAGTTCTCCTCTCTGCTAAATGTGTAGGCAGTCACTTTCTTTGCATTCCAGGTGTCTTTTACCTTTACTGAACTAGATTTTCACCTGCACCTCAATCTGTTCAGCTGGCATCCTAAACTGGGCTACTAAGCAACTGGAGTAACAATACTGAAAGCAGCTTAAATACAGTACCTTCTTAACAGTAAGAACAAGAACGTTATTCATTTCTTGAATACCTAGCACAGGTTGTCATAAAGCTGAACTTGTCCCAAAATCCTAATTCCCCCAATAATAGAAATGTTGGTTACTAGCATGAGATGCTGCATTAGTCTACCATCCAATCCTCATCAGATTTTCCTTCATCTCAGTGTTCCCTCTAATCTTTTCCATCCATGTGCAGATTTTTTCCATCCATGTGCAGAATAATTTTTATGTGCACAGAGGCATGTGCAAATGTGTACCATCAAGAGAAAAAATTGCAGCTGTAGGTGATCTGCAAATCAGCTGGGAGGCATATGAATCTCTCCTGAGCAGCTGCACAAGTGCACAGCTTACAGCAAACACTGCTTCATATCTCTCGGTATTTAACAGACCATTTTCCAAACGGGTAAAAATAATTTTTAAGGTGATGGTAGTGACATATGAACCTTCAGTAGTTTTGTACTTTACAAATAAAGGTAATGCCATCATGCTGGGAATCAAAATGGCACAATGACAAGAATAATACATATATTTTTTAACACTATTTACATGTTTTCAATTTTTTAAAATTTGATCAGTCTGGTTAAATATCAGTATGCAACATTTATTCAATATACAAACTCTAGTTAGCTGATTAGTTATTAAAGTGCTCTCAAGTGTGGATGAAAACAGAACCTATAGCAGATCAATTGTGTTTATAGTTATTTACAAAGCAGCGTTGTTTTTCCACGGATTTAGTTACTTTCCAAGGAAGCTGAAAGGAAAGGTCCTTGGAAAGATCTGAATATTTCTTCATATCCGAAGTGTAAATACTTCCTATATATATAGCCACACTGTATGTATACATATGCACTCTGTATATTTACATACACACACAGAGTATAAGAACTATAAGTATATGTACATATATACACTATATACAGGGTAAGACTCTAATGCCACTAGTAAGGGGATCACCTTTCCTGGTCCTCGTTGTACAGCCTGCACAGAGGATCATCTTCAACAGCCAAACCATTGGTTTAAATGATCACTTGAACTTATCTTGAAAGTTTCTAGATTTGTTCAAATTTTAGCCAAAGACAACTAATTTCTGTTAGAAAAATGGCATAACAATATTTTGTACCTATATAGTACTGAGGCTCCTCAAAGCACTGTACAGAATTAGGCTAATTTACCCACCCAACATCTATGTGATCAAGGTATTATTACACCTATTTTGCAGATGGAAATTTTGTAATGGGGACAATAAGTGACTTGCCTGAGGCTACATATACTGAGCGAGTGAGTATGGGGGCCCTGACCTCTGCTGCCCATCCCACCCCAGCGCCCTGCCCCTGGTAATTCCCAAGGCTGCGTTCCTTGGGAAGGGGGCTTGAGGAAGAGGTACAAAAGAGGTGAAAAGGGGGAAAAGGGGTTTGGGGGATAGGGATGGACACATATCCTTGGGTTGCAGGGACTCCCAGGCTGGACTGTGAAACTGCTTGGGCTGTGGATAGCCTGCGGGGCTATAAATTTGAGACCCCAGGTGTTGGGTCTTCAAAACATGGCAGACTTCAGAGCTACATCTAGACTGCAGAAGGAAAGACTTGTTTATGTGAGGAACCAGATTAGAAGAATGTGCTTATGAGTGAAAATTCTTTCTTCCAATGAGAAAACCAAACTGTCCCTACATTGTGGGTCAAATTCTTTCCCTATTAATATTCTTGCAGCCCTATTTTCTGCCCTGATGGCCAAATTCTGCCCTTAGTTACATTTCTTCCAACCCCTGTTTCCTGATTTAAGGCAGAATTTGGTCAAAGGTGTATATAGGACTATTTACTTGAAAGAGATATTCTTACATGACTCCTCTTTGTACAGACAATACTCAGATGAGTTCAAAGAAGCCATCCGGGTCAACATATTTTGAACCTGTCAAACCAGGGGAGTGTCTTGACCATAATGAAGGGATTCCCCTTCATCCTTATTCCTTTAAGATACCATATATAAAAAAGGAAGTTGATTCAACTTCTGTTTGTAAACTTGTACAGTTATCTCTCCATTGTACATTGAAGTACCATATAGGTACCAGAGGTTACAAGGCAAGATTGGTAAGGCAGCATAAGAAACTCAATATTTCATTCACACCTCTTGACTCCTTTAAGTGTATTTCTAAGGCATCAAAAGGGGTTCTTTTTGAATTGTGCTTGCCTTTCAACAAAAAGGCATTCATTATACTGTAAGAAACTGACATGTTCATGACAGGTCAAACCTTAATTACTGTTCACCATCCAGTAATTGATGCATTATCAAAGACTTACAAAGAGATGAGCAATGAATATCAGACATTGTTTCTTTACCACCTCTCTTTTTGAAACACCTCTGTCTGTACAATCTCATTGGGGTGCTCTGAAATACAAGCCCCATTGATATCACTAAGCTTACTGTCTGGGAGATCCTCAGGTTTTGTGCAAAGTTTCAGTGCCCTAGAGATGAAAACATCCAAGTCAAACTGAGGGTCTGTTTCACTGGTTACATCCTTGGATTCTTTATGATGATGGTGAAGAGAAGATGTCAGACTCTGTTCTTGAAGCTCTGGAAGAGGACTAGGGCATTCAAGCCCTGCCTGTGTGCTCTTTACCCACTGAGCTATCTCTAGAAAGAGGTTTGATGGTTCTTCTTCCAGTGACAACTCTGTAGTGGGTGCTATAGTCGCTGTTTTCCAGTGTGACAAGTCTAAGATGAGTTTGGGCTCTGAGTAGTGATGGGGCTTGTTGTCTTTCCACAGCAGTTTGTCCAAGTAGGAAGGTGACCCCACTTTGTAATCACATGATTTCCCATAATCAGTATCAAACGTGCGGTCCATTGAAGAATGTGATTGCTCCAAGAACCTCTCTGAGCTGCTTTGAGAATATTTGCGTGGATCAACTTGTGCTTCTTCAGCAATGGAGTCGGAGCCTGCTCGTGGGTCTCGTTGTACCTCCTCTATATCATGGTATTTGTCATGTCGCCACTCCAAGTCAGAAGAGATGCTTACTTGACACCTGGAAAAGACATTCTGTTATTAGATGGACAATTGTTGGCTTTATTTCTAAGCAGGAGGCATGTTCGGGGCGGGGGGGAGAGGGGAGGAGACTGACAGCCTTGCTAGGACCCTGGGGAATGTGGGCGGGGGGGGGGGGGCGGAGGTGAAGAGGACTCCATACTTCCAAAAGAGGTGGAGCCTCAGGAGGAAGGGGTAGGGCTGGAGCAGCCAGCCCTCAGGGCTGCTTGGAGTGTTCCAGGCCATAGGTCCCCTGGGCAGCTCTCAGAACTGCCCAGAGCACACTGCGCAGTGCTCCAGCAGTGATTTAAAGGGCCGCAGTAGCAAAGGGGTGGTGGCTGTGAGCCCCGGGCCACTCTGAATCGCCAGGCCCCAAGGCAGTTGCCCCCTTTGACCTCTTACCCCCTGTTAGGGGGCCTGGACATGTTTAAATAGATGTGCACACCGTGGCTGCTGCTGTTGCTTTTACCTTTCCTTGCAAAAATAACTTTTATCCACAATTTTCAAGGGCCCAGATCCTAAAAGATATTTAGGCACCTAACTCCCACAGATATCAATGTGTTTTGCAGAGAGTAATTAAACCTTCAAAAGCTCTTGAGAAATATTAACTATATTGTACACATGTGTCAAAGTTAGAGAGTTTATGTGATTTGCCCAAGGTTATACATGCCAGCAGGGGCAAGGATGGGAATAGAAACTAGTACTCCAAACTTCCAGTCCCTTCATCTAATCACTAGGCATATCTCTCTTCTTAGGACAGTACACTCTTGGGCCAAAATTTTCAAAAGCGACTTTGGGGCTCCATCTAGAAACACTTTTCAAAGGCTTGTTTTTCAGGGCATGGATGCTCACTACTTTCTGAAAATTAGATTTTTTAAAGGTGTCCCACGTTGGGCACCCAAAAATCACAAGTGACTTTTGAAAATCTTGCCTTGTGCTATAAAATATACTTCTCTGTACCAAAAATCTCTAGCTCGCTGGGAGAAGAGTCAACGTAATTTCTTTAATGTCTCATACTGGGAACTATAAAAGCAAAGGGATAAAGGAGTGACAAATTGACCTTGAGATATTGATTTGCTGCTTCAGTGACTGTAACTGACAAGGATCTAGGATATCCAGGTGACATTGAAAGCATGATTAGTGAGGCCTGTTAAAGGCATCCTTTAAAAAGTGGAAGTTAAATCCTAGTGAGGAAAACAGAAAGGATCATAAAAATCTGGCAAACCAAGTGTAAAAATATAATTAGGAAGGCCAAAAAAGAATTTGAAGAACAGCTAGCCAGAGTCAAAAAGTAATAGCAATTGTTTTTAAACACACCAGAAGCAGGAAGCCTACTAAACAACTAATGGGGCCACTGGACCATGAAGATGCTCAAGGCTATGTCTAGACTACAGGCTTCTTTCGGAAGAAGCTTTTTTTGGAAGAGATGTTCCGAAAAAACTTCTTCCAAAAGAGAGTGTCCACACTGCAAAAGTGCACTGAAAAAGCGATCTGCTTTTCTGAAAGAGAGTGTCCAGACTGAATGGATGCTCTCTCGCATGTAAGCTGTGATTGCTATGGACGGATGGCCACCAGGGCACCTGTGCTTTTTCCTCTTTCCTCTTCTTCCAAAAGAACTCCCTCTTCCCCGTCCACACATACCTTTTTGCCAAAGAGCTCTTTCACAAAAAGGCTTCTTCCTTGTAGACTGAGGATTAACAATGCCGGAAAAACCCCTCTGTTCTTTCAATTTTCTTGCGGAAGAATGCAATTGCAGTGTGGATGTTCCTCAAGTTGTGTCAGAAAAACAGCCATTTTTCTGACAAAACTCTGTAGTGTAGACATACCCAGAGATAGTAAGGTCATTGCTGAGAATTCTTTGCATTGATCTTCAGGGCTGAGGATGTGAGGGAGATTCCCAAACCTGAGTCATTCGTTTTAGTTGACAAATCTCAGGAACTGTTGTAGATTGCGATGTCATTAGAGGAGGTTATGGAACAAACTGATAAACTAAACAATAATGTCACCAGGACCAGACTGTATTTGCCCAAGAGTTCTGAAGGAACTCAAATGTGAAACTGCAGAACTACCAGCTGTCGTCTGTAACCTATCATTTAAATCAGCTTGTGTACCAGATGCAAGACAATTGATGCAACACCAATTTTTAAAAAGGGCTCCATAAAAGATCCTAGAAAATGCCAGTCAGTAAGCCTAACTTAAGTATCTGACAAAGTAGTTGAAACTATAGTAACGAACATAACTATCAGACACATAGATGAACATAATTTGTTAGGGAAGAGTCAACAAGGGTTTTGTAAAGGGAAATCATGCCTCGCCAATCTACTAAAATTCTTGGAGGGGATCACCAAGCACGTGGACAAGGAGAATCCAGTGTACTTAGATTTTCAGAAAACCTTTGATCAGGTCCCTCACCAAAGGCTCTGAAGCAAAATAAGATGTCATGAGATAAAGAAGGAAAGTCTTCTCATGGACTAATAACTGGTTAAAAGATAGGAAACAGAGGATAGGAATAAATGGTCACTTTTCTCTACTGGGACCAGTCTTATTCGACATAATAATAAAAGATCTGGAAAAAGGGGTGAGGTAGCAAAATTTGCAGATGACACAAAATGACTCCCAAGCAGACTGAGAAGAGTTACAAAAGGCTCGCACAAAACTATGTGACTGGGCAATAAAATTCAATGCTGATAAATTTAGCACATTGGAAAACATAATTCTAACTACACATATAAAATGATGGGGTCTAAATTAGCTGTTACCACTCAAGAATGGGATCTTGGAGTCATTGTGGATAGTTCCCTCAAAACATCCACTAAATGTATAGTGGCAGTCAAAAGTGAACAGAACGCTGGGAATCATTAAGAAAGGGATAAAAAGATAATAAGAAAAGAAAATATCATATTGTCCCTATATAAATCCATAGTACACCCAGATCTTGAATACTGTCTGCAGATGTGGTCACCCCATCTCACAAAAAGATATATATATGGGAACTGGAAAAGCTTCAGAAAAAGTCAACAAAAATGATTAGGGGTATGGTATCGCTTCCATATGAGGAGAGATTAAAAAGACTGGGACTTTTCAGCTTGGAAAAAGAGATGACCAAGGGGGGATATGATAGAGATCTATAAAATCATGATTGGTGTGGAGAATGTAAATAAAGAAGTCTTATTTACTACTTCTCGTAACTCATGAAATAGGGGTTACCAAATGAAATTAATAAGCAGAAATTTTAAAAGTAATGAAAGGAAATATTTTTTCACTGAATGCACAGTCAACCTGTGGAACTCCTTGCCAGAGGAAGGCAAAGACTATAAGAGTGTACTGTGTTCAAAAAAGAACTAGATAAGTTCCTGGAGAACAGGCCCATTGATGGCTATTTGCAAGAATGGGCATGGATGGTATCCCATAGCCTCTGTCAGAAGCTGGGAATGGGAACCAGGGGATGGATTGCTTGATGATTCCCTGTTCTGTTCATTCCCTCTGGGGCACCTACCATTGACCACTGTTGGAAAACAGGATACAGGATTAGACGGACCTTTCATCTGTCCCAGTATGGTCATTCTTATGAGGCTCCCAAAATTGCTTTTTATTGAATTTAGCTGCTTGCTCCCAGATGCTTGTTCACTCATATGGATAAATTAATAATGTTGAACAGGACAGATATTTTTAAATTAGTGTTTTTAGTGATGGTAAAATGTGGTGAACTGATAGCTCTGGAGACTTGCCTCCCAACCTGATATGGCACAAGTTAGAGTATTGGCAGCTTCTACATACTGCCTGCTGCCAACGTGCCTCTACTCTGACTTGGAAGGAGCAACAATCAGGATTGAATAGCATTAGGTCTCTCTGGCCTATTCTATCCTTGATCTCTCTGCTTAGCCTGTAAACAAATTGCCAGTTAGCAAGATGTTTTTGTGATAAAAGACCCCAGTTCACTAGGAAAAGAACCAAAACAACCACATTCATTTCATATAGGCTGCTGATGAACAGCTGTAACAGATGGTAACTGTTCTTAGTCACTATCCACCGACTGTGGAGCATGGATTTCAAAGGTTCCATAGCTCAGTAAAAACCCTCTGAGTCCTCCAGCCTCTCCAGAAAAGAAGGAGTTAAAATTGAAACACAAATTTACCTTCTCATTCCCTCCTCCTGACAGTTCAAAGCCACTGCTATTAAAATAAGCTGCCAAGAACTGCCACAAAGGTAGTAGCTGATATACTGCAATTATTTCTTGTTCCAGGTCTATTGAGAACCTGCAGAATCTCAGATAGCTCTCTGTGGCAACACCAGGCACAAGATGACTTTTTCATACCAGCTTTTATATTACACCGCTACCAACTAAAAAGCACTGTTGTAAAAAAAGACTAGCTTCCTAGGCACAATTACGCTATCTTCCTGTGTCCTTTGTCCACATTTTAAAAACAAATAATTCTGATTTATTTTCAGTCCGAAGCATCACAAGACAAAACTAGCAGCATTTTGAAATAGCAGAAACAATGAAAGAGGGTATTGAATCAGCTGCTGCCTCATAAGCAAATGCCTTGTTTAGAAAAGACGACATTTTGAAGGAGCCTTGTAATTAATTCAATTGTCTTGTTCATCTCATCTACTGTTATTTCCCTCAGGACAGAATGGAAGGTAAATTATGTCCCAGGAGAAAAATTACGTCAGTGATGAATTTCAAGTCTGAGCCTCACTTGGATAGCTTTTATAGCCTCAAAATTTAAAAGGGTTAATAACAACCAAGGGATTGAGACATCATTTGACTTGACAAACTCTTACTCCTAGAGAACAAGAGTCTATGAAACTCCACGAAGAGATAATTAATCTTTGGGACACTCAGCAGCTTAGCAGCACTACTCTGCAAAGATAACACACAAGATGAATCTTCTCCAAACTGTAGGGTTTCATTCTGGAAATAGCTACTATATATTTGAGAGAGTCTGTCAAACAAAAATTAATTGGGTTAAGGACCCAAGCAATGTTGGGTAAATCTGCTAGTAGGCTGTATACGTAATATCCAGCACAGAGCATGGTGATTTATTGTTTCAAAAAAATGTGCTGACAGATACACAGAGAAACAGTAAATTGCTCAGCAGCAGAATTGTTTAAACATGATTATTGTTGGTAGGGTTCTAGAGCAATTTCTCTGACCTTTGCAGACACGGATGGTTTGTCTGAGAACCATGGAGAAGCTATTTTAATGACTGCCTGGTAAGATCATCTGCAGCAGGGGTGGACAAGAGGCTGCCACTGGATCTGGCCCACGATTGCCTCGCTGGCACCCTTAAGCACAGCGCAGCGGCAGCCACTTTAAAACTGACTGCTCTATTCTGGGAGCCAGGAGGGAGGGTTTATACTCTGTCCCACCCCTCAGCAAAATCTCTCAGCTCCCATTGGCCAGTTTCTGACCAAAAGCAGCTGAGATATTTTGCTGGCGGCAGGGACAGCCAATGAAGCTGCCTCCTTCTCCCCTGCCCTCCACTCCTTCACCCTGTTCAGAGCAGAGCCACATGGAGCAGCTTGCCCTGCAGCCTTCAGGTTCCTGCAGGGCTGCTAACTGGGAGCTGCCTAGGTAAATGCCTCCCAGCCAGAGCCTGCCTCTGACATCCCCATTTTCCCCCAACTACCTGCTCCAGGCCACCACCCAAACTCTCTGTACCTCTTTCCTCCAGGTCACAACTCCCTCCCAGACCCTGCACCCTCTCCTACACCCTTCCCCCAGGCCAGAATCCTCTCTGGCACCCATACTCCCTCCCTGACCCTGCACCCCATTCCCCTGCCCCAAGCCATCACCCAAACCCTCAGCACCCCTTTCACGCAGGTCACAACTCCCTCCCAGACTCTGCACTCTTTTCTAGAGCCCCTCCCTCAGGCCAGAATCCTCTCCTACACCCATACACCCTCTGGACTCTGCACCCCAAGCCTCTGCCCCAGACCACAATCCCCTCCTTCACAACCCCCTCCTTCACCCAAACTCCCTCTCAGACTCCACACCCACATCCTTCCCTCCTGCACCCCCAGTTTCCTACCCCAAGCTCCCTTCTGCACCCAACCTCTGTCCTAGACCCAACCCCCTTGGTAGAAATGTGGCCCCTGACCACTTGCCAAAATCCTGCCCCCCATTAAAAATTATTGCCCACCCTGATCTACATCATAGGTTGGCTAGTATAGTTCCCAGAATGAAATAGCCCTTTTCTTATGGTTAGAAGAAGCCACGCTCAAACCCTGTTAGCTATAACTTTGTCAAAATATAATGGGGAAATAAAATAATGTAGAACACATACCATAATCCCATTCCAGTCGTGACTATCAATGCCTCTATCATCAAGAAGCTGTGATAATTATGTTATAATAGTACACTATTAACAGAATAAGTACTTTTACTATGCAGGCCAAAAGATCAAAGTCATTTTATTTACCTGGCATTGCTCGGGACCTTAATCAATTAATTTTTGGGTTTTAGAAAATAAAATGAAAATGTACATGCTTCATTTGAATTATTGCTCTAGGGATGTGGGATAGGGATGTTAATTTAGATTAATGGGCTAATCGAATAGTCGATGCAATAACTCCGGTCATCTGAAGAAGTGGGCTGTGCCCATGAAAGCTCATGATACCACCTACATGTTTTGTTAGTCTACAAAGTGCTACCAGACCATTTGTTGTTTTTTTCTGTAACAGACTAACTTTGCTATCCCCTGAAGCTTCTCTCAAATATATACTAGATGATGAGGTCTTGGTAATTTGTATGGTTTTGTAAATAATGATTGTTCACCTTAATGGTGTACATTAAAAGGGAACTGCAGCACCAATCTTAAGGCTGAATGTTCTGCAGAAAAGTAACTGATAAAGATGATTTTGTGGCCAATGGGCATCACAGCTTCGTGGGTTACAAGGCCAGAAGAGACCACTGCACTAACTAATCTGCCCTCCTGCATAGCACAGGCCACATGATTCCCCTGAATTAATTCCTGTTTGATCAAGAACATCCTTTTTAGAAAAACATCAAATTTTGATTTAAAGATTTCCAGTGATGCAAACTCACCTCAGCCCTTGGTAAGCTGCTGTAATGTTTAATTACATTTATTGTTAAAAATGTGCACCTTACTTCATCTAGCTTCAACTCCCCTATATTGTTTGCTTTTGCCCAGATTACCAAGGAACCCACAAAACTGTGTATCAGTGGCCTGACCTCTTTGTAATTTACCACTCCCTCAGTTTTTGGGTCATCTGAAAATTTAATACATAACAGCTTTGTTTTCTTCAACCCGATTGACTTGACCGTCATTTGTGGGACCTGGCAGTATCTTTGAATAAGCAGCATTTGGCAGGGGTCAGAAGGAGAAATAAGACTTGGCAACCCTTCTGTGATGGTTTGGCTGCAGGCTCCAACCAGGCAGCACATCTCCTGGGACATCATGTCAAGTCAGCAGTTGGATGCCTCCATCTGTCTTATATTATCCTATATTAACTATATTACCCTTCTTTAATTCTTTATTAATCTGGTCCCAAATCGGCCATTCCCTTAGTTTGCCTTGCATTGACTTGCATTGGCTGTGTTCTAAGAAAGCCTGTTTCTACCTAGGGAAGCTGTAGATTCTCCTTCACTGGAGGTTTTCAGAAGGAGGCTGGATAGCCAGCTGTTTTGGATAGCTCAGACTCAACAAACCCTGCATTGTGGCAGGAGGCTAGACTACCTGACCCTTCTAACCCAATGGTTCTATGAGCCAATTGTAAGTGCAGCAAAGGTCTTCTCCACAATTGTGTGAAGCAAATAGGTATGTACAGGTCACGTTCTGGAGCAATTAGACAAAACTGATATTTACATGCATTGGACCTGGTCTGGACATACAAACCTCTAAAACTGAAAGCGGGCTGTGCCCATGAAAGCGCCACAATCACAGAGACAACCTCCCACCCCAGTGCCATTTCTATTGTCTCTAGAGTACTAGACCATCATCAATATCTGCATATAAACTGAGCTCTTTGGGAGTATGCCCCGTAAATCCTGTAATATGCTCAGAGAGGGCAAGTTAATTGTCAGCTGAGAAAATGTCAAATATCTTGGGAAGAAGTTTTAATTATCCGCAACTCAAAAGTACTAGGATTTCCCTGGCATGCAGCTCCATTCTAGGTGTGCTCCAAAGAGAGGAACTGTCGAGGAAGGAGTACCGCAGAAAGGTATCTAGGGGTTATAGTGGACCACAAGCTGAATATGAGTCAGCAGTGTGATGCTGTTGCAAAAAAAGCAAACATGATTCTGGGATGCATTAACAGGTGTGTTGTGAGCAAGACACGAGAAGTCATTCTTCTGCTCTACTCTGCGCTAGTTAGGCCTCAGTTGGAGTATTGTGTCCAGTTCTGGGCACTGCATTTCAAGAAGGATGTGGAGAAATTGGGGAGGGACCAGAGAAGAGCAACAAGAATGATTAAAGGTCTAGAGAACATGACCTATGAAGGAAGGCTGAAAGAACTGGGTTTGTTTAGTTTAGAAAAGAGAAGATTGAGGGGGGACATGATAGCTATTTTCAGGTATCTAAAAGGGTGTCATAAGGAGGAGGGAGGAAACTTGTTCATCTTGGCCTCTGAGGATAGAACAAGAAGCAATGGGCTTAAACTGCAGCAAGGGAAGTTTAGGTTGGACATTAGGAAAAAGTTCCTAACTGTCAGGGTAGTCAAACACTGGAATAAATTGCCCAGGGAGGTTGTGGAATCCCCATCTCTGGAGATATTTAAGAGTAGATTAGATAAATGTCTATCAGGGATAGTCTAGGCAGTATTTGGTCCTGCCATGAGGGCAGGGGACTGGACTCGATAACCTCTCGAGGTCCCTTCCAGTCCGAGTATTCTATGATTCTACCATCATCTATGTGCCCTGAATATTTGGTGAGTAAATTGACAGGTTTAAAACAAACAAAAAACAAAAGGTTTTTCTTTCTCGGTGCACAGATAACCTCTGGAACTCCTTGCCAGAGGATGTGGTGAAGGGTAGGACTTTAACAGGGTTAAAAAAAGAGCTAGATAGATTCATGGTGGTTAGGTCCATCAATGGGTATTAGTCAGGATGGGTAGGAATGGTATCCCTAGCCTCAGTTGGTCTGGAAATAGATGACGGGGGAGAGATCACGTGAGGATTACCTGTTGTGTTCCCTTGCTCTGGGGCATCTGGTATTGGCCACTCTCGGCAGACGGGATACTGGGCTAGATGGACCATTGATCTGACCCAGCATGGCCGTTCTTATGTTCTTAATCTTATTCCCAGCTAAAGTCTTAGTTGCTTAAAAACAGGGTCCCTTTGCCAGGCTGAGACACCCCCCCCCCCACCCCTCGCCCTCCACCCACCTGTAGCAACCAGGGAGGTTTATCCTAGCCATAGAGTAACTCAGTCAGACTGCACATCCCATCTCTAGAAGGGGAAATGACTGGGAGATGCAAAACACAAGAGATGGGAAGCACCGCATTTCATAGCTGCAAAACTGTGAGCTTGTTGCCAGTTTGGGAGCTCTGTAGCAAACCAGCCTTACAGCTTCTGCATTGGCTAGGTCAGGCTACAGACCCAGATCTGTGGCCTTATGCAGCTTGAAAGGTGGCAGATACAGTGTTCTCAATCAGATTTTTAAGGGCCCCAAAGGGCACCAAAACTGGTACTATAGCATTTGGCCCTCCCCCAAAATAGAGAAAAAAAGTTAAATTCTTCTCATTCAAAAAGAGGCAACTTAGCTGAAACCAATGTAATTTCACTCATGTAAAAGAGCAGAATACACCCTCGTAATGCACACATACAGACTACACTTGGTCCCACTGGAAATCAATGACAAAATTCTCATTGATGTTAGTGGGACCACATATGAGCTAGAGCTGTATAATAAACAACCAGTGTCCTTCCTGGTTTTAGAGCACGTATTACTGATTTGTATAACAATGGCTCAGAGAAACGCCACATGAAGTCAGTGGGAGTTCATGACTGCCTACCCTGCTAAGCTATGGATACTGCACCTATCCCAGTTGGACATCTGGCTCTGGTTGGCTTCCATCAGTAAAATATCATCAATCTCATCCTCGATCCGGAACGGATGCTGAGAAATCGGTTCATCTTCAGGACAGGAGTAGGGGCTCATGTACGGATGCTGCAAACCCATCTCTGCAGTTAATCGATCCCTGGGGTTAAATGTCAGGATCTTCTCCAGAAAATCAATAGCTGTGTGCCGCAGAGAAACAGGCTCGTTAATTCCCCCAAAGCAAAACAGATTGTATTAGAAGAGAAACAGGCTCCTGACTCCATAGTGACCCATCGGTTTGGTGTTAATCATCCTTAAAATAAGAACGGAATTAAAGGTTAACTCCTGTGTACATCTAATTCAGGAGGTATATTGGTCCTTGATACAGATGTACGGATGCATAGGTATTGGGAGTCATGGGCATGCATTGGAATGACATGGTAACTAGGAATGTAATATCCTGTTTAATTAGTTAACCCGTTAAACGTTATGTTAACCGCCGCAGATGGCCACGCTGGAGTTCCTCTGCCTGCAGCAGGCCCCAGCTGGTTAGCCATAACCGGTAAGCATCACTCAGTAAGGGTAATGCTTACCAGTTGACCGTTCACATTAGGGATGCTAAACAGTGGTTAAGAAGCTGATCGAGTAGTCGATGGTGGCTCTTACTACATTTAAAAAGCAGAGCCACAGTGTCTAGAACCTGGAGTAAGCTGGGACAGCTGAGTCCCGGCTTGCGCCGTGTGCTGTTTCCCCCCACTGCACCTCTGCCTCCCCTGCGGAGACGGTGCTGGGAAGCTTTTAAGCCAGCTCCCCCCAGCACTGGCTCCTGCCTCTGATACAGAGGTAGCAAGGGGGGGGGGAAGCAACAAGTCGAGTAGCGACTCAACTACACAATAAGCCAAGGCTTATCGGGTAGTTGACTAGTCGCTTACATCCCTTTTAAGAGAAGAAAGGGTATGGCGGAGATACAGATACATCTCTAAGACAGAATTTCAGAGTCAAGGCTTTGATTCAGCAAGCGGATTCTTGTACCTGAGCACTGACCAACTTAAAGATAAGGACCTAAAATGTTAGCGTGAAATACCAATGTCCCAGTCCAGCTCCCAAAGAACTCAAATGGACTGTTTATGGGTAGGTCTATAATTTGTTCAATTCCTCAGAGTAGGGATATGGCTAAGAGGGGTATCTGCTGAATTTGGACGCGTGACCAGTGCTTCCATGCTTTCAAATCCATTTTATGGGCTCATCTCACTACTGGAAACAGGGACAGCTGTCAACTGACTGTTCAGTGTTAATGTGCAACTGAGGTGGAGTTAAATTAAAAGGGCTATTTTTAAAGTTCTGGGCATGATCAAGACAATGAAATAATTCTGCCTATTAACATTTAAAGAATTCCCTGTGCTTAAAACGTGTTTCACAAAGTACCGTGCAGTGTGAACGCTTTCAGTCTACACAAACACATGATGTACAAGCAGGTACAGTGCAATTAAAGCATCCACAATATAATGCAAACACCTATGACACCTGGTGATTTTTCTTTCTCTTTATGCTTCCTTTTCCACAGGGTATGTGAAAACATCAGTGCCTGTTGTTAAGGATGTTTCATTTATTGGGATGATTCTGAGGCCATGGCTTTAAATTTAGATAATAAAAATAGAGATGATTGTTATTTTTTTTCTGTCAGATCATGCCTTTATCATTAAATCCTCCAAATATTAACTTATTATACCTGTAACAATGCAGGTAAATATCCCAGTTCATTTGGAAAGACACTGATCTGAGGGCTTCTTTGTGTGCTCCCAGGAGGAATTCACAGTTAATCACAAAGAGGAAGGGAAGGGTAATATTTACCTGTTATACCAGTGGGTAAATATTAACTAATACCTAGTTGTCTCTCACTGGAGGATTTCACTGTTTGCGTTCATTAATTATGAAGGAATCAGTGGTTTAATAAGGTCATTGGCTTGCAACAAGGACCATGATGAAACAATTCACTGAGAGTTCAAGTCATTTGGCAAGAAAACATCAGTCAATTATGTAAGCATGGCAAGAGGCATTCCTTCCCATAAATCACGAAAGAGAATAAATCCCTTCAGTACTTAATGCCTAGAACCTGACCCAGACTTGCAATAAGAAGGCTGAGTGTATCACTGTTGATAAGGACCAATAATGGGCTACTTTAATTCAGAATCACACTGATATACACACCTTGGTTTCTGCTTTGCCTCTGTGTCCATGTTGATCTTGTCTGTGGAATGCCAGCCACACAGACAGCCCAGCATTCACAGCAAAGAGAACAGAGAAAATACACTGCCCCATGGCAGCACCTCAGCAGGGCTTGGTGAACCATGGATTTCAAATAAGAACCCAGTAAGCTGCCTTCTTTTTCACCCGGCAATATGAATGCAAAGCCCAAGACATGGTATTCGGAAGCAGAGAGGAGGCCTTGGCATCCACTCCCTGCCAGTGCTCGTGAAGTTGTCCTGCCGAAGGCCCATTGCTTCCAGCACTCAAGCACAGAGACAGAGCTCAGTTTCAACTGGTTCCTTAACCACAGAAGGAACCAACTGTACTATACATGACAAGTGCTACCAGTCATTCCAGGCAGGCAAGTCTTGAAGGTAAATACACCTTCTGCCTCCTGCCTTGGGACCAGACCTGCTAACCGGGGGGAGGGGGGGGGGGAGACACGGGGATGGGGACGCAAAGGGAGCAACTGTTCTGGGCCCCTTAAATCACTGATGGAGCCCTGAGGTGTCACTGCACTCCAGCCCTGCCCCTTCTGCCTGAGGCTCTGCCCTTTTAGGGGATGCAGAGCTGCCCCCTCCCCCACCTTGCCCAGGGGTCTGGTGAGTCTGTTGGCCCCATAGATTGGGACACTGGAGGGGGTACTGGGTTCTCAAATCTACATGGGAAAAATGAATTGTTCTCTCACTGTGCACATACATGTTTATCCAAGAAGAAAGGAGATGAGAAAATTATCCCAACTTGAAGATAAATTCTGGGTAAAGACATTAATAACAAGTTCAGAACAGACACAGCTGTAAGCAGGGTCTGAATCAATGCGTCCATTACAGCCAGCTGGAATGAGAAAGGAATCCTTGGTGTGGATCACTCTGTTTCTTAGACCTGCTAGGTATTCAACTATTGTTATGTAAATACAGTTCACTCAGTTGCTTAGGCCTGCTAGATACTACATTCAACTTTTAGAATATTTTGCCTATTGTAACCAATTTGGCTGTTATGGGGTCACAAACCATGTTAACCCTAAATATAGGAATTGTAAAATATGACCACCAATGCTTGCTATTATTGGGAATGCAGAAAAAGCAGACTGTGTCTAATTCAGTTCAAAGGAGAAACACTGTCATTGTAAAGAATCTCAGATGAACAAGGATTTCTCTTCCAAAATCCATGAAGGGGGTTGGGGGGAAGGGCAGAGCTCTGAACCAGCAGGATACACACCCTCCAGGCATGAGCTGTAAGACTGGTTTGACCTGTTTCTCTCACACACCCCCGATCTAATGATAGAACTAAAATAGACTCCATATGGAGTCTCTTTATTATTTTAAATTATTCCAGTGGATGCTGGAATCTTTTGGCTGGATTGTGCTGAGGGCCAAGAGCTAACATCACTGAGAAGCTGAAACCACAAAGAGCTGAAATCACTAGATTTGGCCCAGAGCCAAATCCTTTACAAGGCCAGTGGCAGCAGCTGACAGGCAGGCAGTGGCCGGTGGGAGTGACCAGCAGGAGCAACTGGCAGGCATCCAGCAAAGCAGTGCCAGAAAGCAGGGAGCAGGTGGAGGGCGAGTGATCAGCGGAGTGGGTGAGATGCCTCCTACATCACCCCCCTCAGGATGGGAGGTGAACTCTGCAGATCACCTCTGAACTCTGGTCTGCCTTGACCTAGGGCAGCAACTGTGAGTTGGGTGCAGAGAAGGGTTGGGTATGTAAATGGGACACTTACATTGCTGGACTTGTGAGCCTGAGAGGCAAAGGACATTGCCCAACCTACTCGAGCTGGGATGTTTACTCCTGGTTTGGTTATGAACTCTGTTTGTGGTGTGTTCCCAAATTAATGCCATGTTACTTCTCTCCCTCTTTTATTAAAAGTTTCTTTTCTACGCTCAGACTCTGTGGTTGTGAGTGGGGAAGCATTGCCTCCCAGAGACACGCAGGGGTGTATGTGAATTTTCCAGTTTACTGGGTGGAGGCTTAAGACAGTTCTCTTTTGGGTGGATGAAAAGGAACCCCTAGATATTGAACCTGGCCCTGGCTGCTGCTGGTGCTACCTGGCAGAAGGGTTGCACATACAAATGCAGCCAAAACAGCATTCACCAGGAACCAGAGTGGCAATGTGTCTTACTTCACCAGTGTTACACTTCTGAAAAGTAAGGTATCTACTCTTACAACACTGCACTGCTGCCCTGTAGCCAGACTATTAAGGTAAAACTTCTATCTTAGGATCTAACACACCTCTCTCTTCCCACCAGCAAGAGTGGGGGCAGGGGGGCAGGGGGAATGAAATGATCTGGGCAGAGGTTTAATGGAAAGGTGGGAGAAAGCCATCTCTCCCTACTCTATATGTGCATGTGTGTGATCCATGAAGAGGCAGGGGAAGAGTTTGCCAGTGTGCCTCAACATCATATCCCAGAAAACCTACAGCATTTCCCCAGAATTACACTGATCCAGCAAGCATTAACTTAATGACATTTTCCCACGCCCTGACGTGATTCCTTCCTTATGATGGGGCTGGGAGCCTACTGATCTGGGGGACACCACAAGGCCTAGCTGCTGAGGAGACAAGGTGCATCAGAGGAAATTCTTCCAGCAGCTCTGCAGTGTGGGTTTGGGCTTGGAGACCTGTTTCTTATGTGCAGCCTACAGGAGGAAAGCAGGGAGATCTGCTCTTAAAATCACGAGGATGAGAGGAACCTGATCAAAATGTGATTTAAAGCTACAGTACCTTCGCCATTCACTTCGGGGAGCAGCTTGCGTAAAGGTTTCTTCACTTCCCAGGTGCTGCTGATGAAAGTTGGCATCACTTTGAGCAGCTCCTCTTTGTCCTCTTCGTGGACTACGGGGATCGTCTCCAGAATAAGCTGCATTTGTTCCAACTCATGGCTCCCTATACAAGCAAACAACAGGCTGTCAGTGCCGGGGAGATTTTTTTCATCATTCGGGGTCTCTGTGGTGGTGTTTTGGTTTGGAACTTTTGAAAACACAAAGGTTTTTTTCTGCTTTTTTTTAACCTTAGGAAAATCAACAATATAAAGTCTTGAATTCTGTAGGTATTTCTCCCCTCGCCCCCCCAGAAGGTTTCCCCATAGGCCCAGAAATGTGGGAGGAGAGCTCTCTCATACTTCAGTTAAAGAGATCATAATGCTGAACCTTTAACTCAAGCTTTCCTTACAAATGCTTGTTTTTATTAACTCCAACACCTCACCACCAGTTCTAAATAATAAACATCCACGCCCTACTCAGCTGCTGAGGTTTTACTTCCTTGGTACTTGTGATGTTGTTATCCACAACTTAACTGGGAGTTTCAGTCCAATGACCCAGACTGAATAGACACAGAGTTGGAATTTCCTCCTCAGAGATGGGAGCTCTCTAGGTGATGGTCATGGCACCTAGTGGGTGCTGCTAGAGAACACTGCTACTGTCTGTGCTGTGCCTGTTGAATGGTTTAGAGGAGAACTTCACTCCCCCAACATAACAGCCCTCTATGCTGTGCAGCACTGTGGCCACGCAGCTGCCTAACAAGCCCCACTCAAGGACTCAGGATGGCCACACAGAGAAGCACCACCTCTACCTGCCAGCCCCAGCACAGAGATGCCAAACTGGCATGGCTTGGCCACACGCAGCCGCTCCGTGTGGTCCTCCCTCTGCTCAGGGAAGTGCTCTTCCGTGGCCGGGAGACCCCGCCCCTGCCTGGTGCTGATTGGCTAAGAGGCGGGGCAGGACATGCCTCTTCCAATAGCTGAGGAGAGAGAGGAGGCACTAGGTGGTGTGCTCCAGCCTCCAGAGCCGCTGCAATGTGGGCAACTGCGCAGGGCTTGGAGAGGGGGGCGGAGCAGGCACTGGGGGCTCCAGGGGCAGGGCTAGTGCTGTGGGGCTCTGGAGGCCAAGCAAGTAGTAGGGGGGCTATGGAGGCAGGGCTGGCACTGGGGGAGGCTCTTGGGGGTTGGATGCAGTGGGGCTCTGGAGACAGGAGGCTGGCACCGGGGGGGGGGGTAGGGTCGGATGGTGGGGAGGCTCTTAGGGGTGGGGGCTGAGGTGTTTGGGATGGGGGGCTGGCACTGGGGGGGGATTGGGTGCAGGGCACTCTGGGGTCAGTAGCTGACAGTGGGGGGTAGGAGGCTTTAGGGATTAGGGCGGTCACTGGGGACTCTGGGGGCTAGGCTTTTGGCAGACCAGTAATGACTTATGCAAATGATGAATATGTAAATGACGAATATGCAAATAAAACATTATCAATCTGTCAGAAGTTTGTGAATAGGTTTGCCGGCCTTGGTGCCAAAAAGGTTGGGAACCATTGCACTAAACAAAACAAGAGAGGTCCAACGTGGCTTTGGCACCTCCCTTTTGTCCTTCAACAGGATGGATCAATGATGCAGGCCAGGTCTGGAAAAGGCTGCCAGGTTGGCAGTGCCCGTGTAGCTAAGCAAGCAAACCCTTCTAGTGGAGACACAGTTTGGGGGGGGGGGGGAAATCCTTCTGCTGGTATAGCTTATATAAACCATACCAACAAACACACTGTAGTGCAGATATAACTGTGTCTATATCAGGGCTTTTGGACAACATAGCAATATCACAAACCAAACCTCCAGCCCTTCCTAATCACATTGCTATGCCAGCGAAAGTTATTACTAGTGTGGGCCTGGCCTTAGGCAAACCCCTAGAGGAGGCAGTACAATGAATGACCTGTGGGATTTCACACAGGGATGCCTAGGGAGCCCACGAGGGGGTGCTACTCTTCCTCTGCTCTTTCAGGCTTGCCCAGTTCTAAGTGCAGGTCTGGAACTGGGGAGTGGAGCTAACTTGCTTGGAAAAGCTCCGGATATAAAGTTCCAGTTTTGGAGGCTGGTGGGCAGGAAACTGATTCTTTATCAGAAATACATGTATGGGTGACGTAGGTTTCCATAGCGATCTCCCAACACAGGGCCAGATCACTCACTGCACAGTAGGACAAGAAGCTGCTGAACTTCTGCTCTCACATGGTACCTGCTGCAGACCCTGCACATCCCCAAGTGTAAGGGCTGCTCCCGCCATGCACCCCAGGTGGCTGAGTACACTCCAAAGAGTATGGAGAGTGCATGGGCTGAGGGGGCAGTTCCAGATCTCTTGCAGCGACTCAGCTATGAAATCAGGAGAGAAAGGAAACGAGGCTGGGCTGATTTGATACCTTGATATGTCCTCTATCATTGGCACCATGTATTAGTGCAGAGCCCCCAATGCCTCACAGAAACCAGGGCGTGAGTAGGAGGGGGGAGACTGGTCCACAGCACCAAAAGAACAAGTGGCCGCTGATGCCTCATTTCACTGTACCCAGTTGCCATGTGATGTTACTGATTTGGCAGCACTGCAGAACCGTTGTCAATTAAATGCCCCTCTTGCTTCATTTTAAATTCTCATACAAATGAACAAACTTACTGCTGACACACACTATTACGATGTGGCTCAATGTCAACTGAATAGTTGCCCGGGTTGCCAGCTTGCAGGCTGGTAGCTGCTCAGAAACTAGCCATGAGAACACCCAGTGACCCTCTAGCTCTGCCTGAACTCCCCATCTGTCTTTTCCAGAAATCACTCGAACAGCAAGGTATTAAAAAGGCCTCTTAGCATTTGCAGACCGGGCTGTTAGCCAGCATTCTGGCCTCACATGGGCTTGTCCAGGCCCGTGTTTTCCTGGGTACAGTTAAATGTGACAGCCGATGAGGATCTATTTCTTTAGCAGTAGCACTTAAGGCTGTATCACACCTAACTCCATATTTGGGAACTGAAATAAAAGTGGTCCGAGTTCCAAAGTCCAGAGCCCCGCTAGCTCTCAGTGGGATTTTTGGGTGCTCCCAAGGACAGACCTCTTATTTAAACTGATATGCTGGACAAATCACTCCTCCCCATCTGGGAACAGGTGGGTCATAGGATAGTTTAGAACAGGTAATAAAGAATTAGCTGTACCCAACTGAAACTGTAGGCAATGGGGGAGGCTGCTGCAACAGCAGCCCCCCCCTACCCCCCATGAGATTTAGGTAAGGCTATGCAAAAAGTGCTATGCAATCTTTAATGATTCTCTAATGCTCTGAAATATATGAGTGACCACAGCATTACTGTTAGGGATGTTAAAAATTGTGTGTTAGGATAACTGTGTCACCGCTGAAAATCTCAGTGAGACACAGTTACCTGCACAACCCACAGCGAAGCCCCTCCCCGCCCCTGGGAGCCAGCTGAGTATAACCAAGACCATTAACCCTCTCTGCAGTATCCATTTGTTGTTTCTTGTGTTATGCTTAGTGTATTAGCTCCTCTGAGCAGGGACAGTCTTTCTGTTCTGTGTGGGTGCAGAGCCTGGCCACTTGTCTATGACTGGTGTCCCCTAGTTGCTAACACAATAGAAATATCAGTTAAGAGGACATTAGTGGAAAAAAATCCAGTTACTGTAAAAATCACATTTTAGCTTTGGCCATGTTCACACTCCTTTTATGTTTATTTCTCTCAAATATTTAGCACAGCAGAGTTTTCTGGGCATAAATGTTTGTGAAAGTGAATTTCAGCGGCCAAGAATACTCCTCCACATGAAAGTGAATTTTGCATTCATCAGTATTTGCTCTAGAAATATTTCAGCATTCATCTGAGCAGGGACCAGAAACACTATCATGTGACTCATCTGACAATTTGCAGGAAAGCAACACAGCTGGAACAACAAATAGAGAGAAATAATCTGTCAATTTCAAACAATAGCAGTGTTTTAAAGAAAACCAATCGCATAACAAATGCAAAGGAACCATAGATACTCAACGAGGAGAAAAAAAAGGGGGGCTGATTTTTTCAAATAAGTCCTCATTACAAATTACCTGGCTCTAGATACTAATATTCCTTCGCAGTTGAGCTCAACAATTTCAGTTCACTAAGAACAGGTTGAATCTCTGTGGCCCAGGACTCTCTGGTCTAGCAACATCCATGATCCAGTAGGACCACAGATGTTGCTAGACTAGAAAGCTCCAGCACAGAAGTTGCCAGCAGCTGGGTGCAGAGCCAGCCAGCAGGGCCAGGCCCCCTGTCCAATGGACTCTGGCAGCCCCTCTCCTTCCTGGCCTTGACGACTGTGAGCTCTGCTGTCCCCACACTGGCTTTCCAGCCCGACTGGCTGTAGGCTGCCCCGTGCAGAACCCACAGCTGGCAGGGCTAGGAAGGGGAGGGGGAGGCTGCAGAGCCCACAGCTGGCGGGGCCTCGAGCACTAGTAGGGCCGCAACTGGAGCTCCTGGGACCAGAGGGGCTACGAGAACTTGCAGGGCTGCAGAGCTTGCAGGGCTGCTGCAGCAGTGGCAGGTAGGGCAGCAGAGCCAGGGGTTGGGGCAGCAGTGGCAGATAGCTGGGGAGAGGAGCCCAAAGGAAAGACTGGTGTCCCTCCCCCCTGACTTTCCCTGGTCTGGAAAACAACCTTGTCTAGGACTGGTCAGGTCCCGAGGGAGCTGGACCATGGCAGTCCAACCTGTAGCTGCTTAATTGCAAAGGAAAGGGCAGCTATGTTAAGAAACCCAGCAATTGGTGCTTGGAGATTGTATTAAAAGAATCTTTTTTCTTGAAACAGGCACAGGCATAAATAAGAAAAGATGGACACACAGTGAGAATTGCTATAAAGAAAAGACACATACTAAAGCTGCACAGAGAGCCCAGGCAAGGGTTAGCAGGACCAAGGGAAGAAGTTTGTCAGTATATGTTGGATCTCCCCGGTCTGGCACCCTCAGGACTTGAGTGGTCCCACGTGAGGGATTTTGCTGGACATGGGGAAGTCATTCCTGACACCCTCCCCCCCACCCCCACCCCGCCACCGGCTCTCCAGCCCTGAGCTGTTTAGTATCATCTGCAAATTTTGCCACATCACTGTTGACCCCGTCTTCCAGATTATTTATGAATCTGTTGACTAGGATCAGTTGCCGTACAGATCCCTTCAGGGCACCACTCCATAGCTCTCTCTCATTGATAAAAGGAGCTAACCTATGAGCTTTCCCTGTGTAAAACTTTTACACAAAAACAGATTTATCTGGGGTTTTGACCCCTTTTGGGGGTGGGTTTCCTGGGTGCTGAGCCCCAGAACTAAGTGCTTCCAGAGCTCAAGTGATTCAGTTCTGCATTGCTCTGCAGGAGGGCGGCAACCCCAACTCTGTGCCTAGTCTGGGGGAGACCAGAGAATCTGGCCCAGCACGGCAGGGTGGTATGGAGCCCGAGAGCACGAAGCCAGGCATCAGTGGCATGATCAGCACACAGGGGAACAATCTCAAAGGGACTTCTATGATCATACCCCGTCACAGTTAGACCGACACAGTGTCAGGGCAGTCACTGTATTGTTTACATCCATTATTGTTGCCTTTCAGAAGCTGTTTCACAATGCCCCACCCTCATAGTTAAATCAGTGCAAGCGCTCCTGGTGAGGACATGCACTGCTGACACAGAGAGAGTAGTGTGGACATCCAAAAGCAATTAAATTACTACAATGGCTGTTCGTCGACACAACTTAGGTCAACTTAATTTTATAGTGTGGACTTGCCCTCAGTTACTCACTGTACATAAAGTTAAGGGCATGTGCAAAATTTTGCAGAATTGGGAGCTAAATTAAATGGTTTCCATGCAGTAATGTAACTGTCAGTGACACCTCTTTTAATACTGGTAAGTTTCTCCATTGCTAAAAATCCCAAGACTTAGCAAATGACGTGTTTGTCCAAGTATTACTAAATTTCCATTCAGGGGTGATTACCAATCAGTGTCAAGAAGTAAAGAGCGAAGGAGTTAGACTGGGCCAGTTTTATAATCTATCAGCTCTTAATAGAGCAAGTTTGGAGCAAAATCACTATTTTAATTGTTAACCCTACGCTTTATCGAATTGGATTTTGGACCATGAATTCCCAGGACGGTTTTACTGTATGTGTACTGAGAAGCAGTGCTGCATACATACCGAGTGGTGTGATCGGCCTGCTGTCTGCCAGAGTCTCTGATTATAAAACAGCCTGTCACTAGTACTAAGCCTAATAGCCAAGATCAGCTGGATGGCTATAGCTAATGAAAAAGAGGGGATTTTTGTATCATGAAGCTCTTTGATGACTGATTGAATTTTTGTTTCAACAGTGGGATGCAGAATCATGGCAAGAGCATGGGCAACGCTGGGGGCACGAGGGGGGCATGTGCCCAAACACCCACTTGCCCCATTGCTGCTGTTGATCTGGGGGGGGGGGGGGGGAGAGGCCCTTGCTGCTGGCACCGATCTCCAGCCCCGCTAGTCCCCCAGGCTGTATTGCTTGTGAGAGGGGAAAGTGGTGAGGTGGCGATGAAGCAAGGGCAGGGAAGAGGTGGGCTGTCCTGGCCCTTCCCTAGGCTCAAGGGGGTCCCTCAGCCAGCAGATCATTCAGCTAACAGCCCCCCACCCTCATCCTTCTTTACCAGTTGCCTCTGATCAAGAGTAATAGCTGTGAAATATTATAGGACAGCAGTTCTGACCATGCTGCTAACAATGGCCAAGGGAGATAGAGTGAGGCAGCCAAGAATTTGGCTACTGCGGGGAAGTTTGTTGGCATCTCCTCATTATTATTCTAAATTATTAACATTGCTATCAGAGTCAAACTCACATCTACTTGAATTATTATTTTAGTAGCTAAAACTACCTGCCTTTATTAACCGGGGATGCTAGACAGAGATGGCATTGACAGGGGACAATCACTTATTTGAGACATAATGGAAGGAACCAATGACAAACAACAGACACCATCAATCACCAGCTAAGCTACCCGAGCTAACGCATTAATGACAGAAACTAGCTCTTAAAGCTCCAACACAAACTGGCAACTTTCACCTCAGTCAGAAGAGAAAATCTGTCAGCTACAGTCACATCAGTGCTTAGCCCTGCGAGCATCAGTCAGTAAAGGAAAACACAAGGTCAGATCCTGCTGTCAGTTATCCTGCCTAGATCCAGAGTGATTCCACTGAGTTCCACTCCATGCCAGGGGAATCAGTGCAGATTTACAGCGGTGTAAATCAGATTGGATTCTGGCCCATTGTCACAAACAAACACTTAACCATGGGGGACAATCCATCTGGAAGAGGGCAATACACTCAGTGCACATGTTGTCTGGAGGAGGGCAGGCACTGGACCTGGCAGAACTACAATGACCTCTGAGCTTAGGGGAGGGCAGTGACTCTGCTGGACTTTTTTTTGTTAGGGGGCATATAGAGAGTGCCCAAGAGGACCAGTGGGTAGGCAGGACCATGCCTCCAGGAACCAGCTGGCACAGTGGGGATAGCATAATAGTAGGCAGATAAACTGTGCCCTAGAAATGAGTATGGCAGTGGGTATGTTGCCCCTGTGTGCTGGGGAGTTCAAGGAGGTCTTTTGTCTCCTGGTGTTCCATACTGCCCAGAACCCTTACCCAACATGTGGCAATGAGTTTAAATGGACATTCCAAAAGGCAGTGAATAAACTAGTGCTGATGATCATCATCAGTGCGGGAGCCTCATGTAAAGATATTTCCGATTAGGGGGTAAGAAGAGGAAAACACAGACTAATTTAAATGATGGAGACACCTAGCCTGACGTAGACCTTCCTGCAGCGTTCAGCTCTAGTGCTATTAGAGAAACTCAAGCAGAGAAGCAGGTATGGAGTGGGAGGCGGAAATACTTTTTTTTTCCCCCATCTGATATTACACTACACCACAGTACTTTCTCCTTTAATTTCTCACTCCCAATTTCACTTAGCTTTTTCTTATGAATTCATATATATGGGATAGGTCCAAATTCAGCTCTGGCCCAAGTGGGTGCCGGTCTATTGATTTCAGTGGAATTGCACCCTATTGCGCCAGCTCTGACTTTGGCCCTAGAACTCCGGCACATATGAAGGATGCTGTACTGTTTGATCCTATGCTTACACCACAGATTCCTCCTCTTGTTCACAGGAGGGAAACAATCTCACATCCAAAAAACATGTTTGTGTGTTTTACTGCTTTGTCGATACATTCTCAAGCCTTACTGGAGCTTCCCTGGGTGGAGGAGCACGGCCCCATCTTGACCTAACACACTGCGATGGGTTTTAAATATCAAACGTGCTTTAAGTTGGCTGCTCTGGGCTGGCTGAGAACAAGCTGAGAATGTGTCAACTTGTTTGCACTTCTGAGTCCAAACCAGCCTTCTCACCAAAAACTGACCGAGCTATTGCTGTCAACAGCTGGCCTCCGGGCATGGGTGACTTGGGAGTTAGTGAGGGTGTTTAGAGTCTGTGTCAGAAGGCTACAAGTCCAAATCCAGGAAAGAGTCACTTGGGAGAGGTGTTCAGTGGCTTCTGCGAAGCACAAGCTAGTGGGTCTCAGTCCTATTCTTAGTGGACATGTCACCCACACATCTGCTGGGTATGATGCACTGTCCCATCTAGTGGCACTGAAACAACTTACAGAGGGTCTAGTTAGTCTGCTCTACAGCCTTAGCTACCAGCCAGCTGGCTTTTAGTTCACCCAGTAGAGGCTCGTGCACTAAGCTCCAGAGAAACCAGGTTTGCTTCCCCACAGCTTCCACCACTGCTTTGAGTGTCAGGGCGGGCGACCCCCTTGCTTCTCCCCTGGCAATCCCCAAGGCCATGTCCCTCAGGAGAGAGATCGGTGGGGTAAGGGGTGCAATGCAGGGGCAGGAATGGGTAGGACTTGGGGGATGGGGATGTGCACACCCATCTTGGGCCGCAAGTACTCCTGGGCTGGATTGTGAAACAGCTTAGACCGTGGAGGACCCATGGATGACCAGTTTGAGACCCCCTGGTTTAACTGAAAATCAGGGGTTAGGCAGATGTTGAGGGCAAGGGTAGCAAATAAACATCCAATTCTCTTTCACAAACAGGGGACAAGAGAGGCAAAACAAGGGGCCTGTTCTTCAATGATTACACAGAGACATAGAGAAGCTGCAAATTAGGCTACTCAGTGCAATCACAAGAGGCCACAGGGCACTTCTATGATTATTCATGAAACTGTAACACTGTATTGAAGGAGGCACTGTGGCCCAATGGCTAGAGCAATGGCTTAGGCATGCGGCAATGCTGGTTCTTCACTGGCGTGCTGGGTGACTCTGGACTTCCCCACCGTGTCTCAGTTTTCACACCTGTAAAATAGGGCTAATGAGACTGCCCTCCTTTGCAACGTGCTTTAAGCTCTACTGCTAAAAATCCCTTTGTGTTCCAGCTCAGAATGATTCATGATGTGCTTTTGCATTTCAAGCATTTTCTCTTTGGGGGCCTGGCAAGAACAGGACTCATGGTAATTGCCTGACTTTGAATTCTGTTCTCAAGGTACAAACAATAAATCTGATGCTGGAGGTGGGGAATTTCAGTTTACTAAAACTTCAATTTTCTGATGTATCCTAATTATCCTTTGATGTATTGGTAGCCTTCTCATTAATTTATATCCTCTATTTCTTACCTCCCCCCATCTACTGTAAAACGTAGGCACAGAGGACAAAAGTCTAACAGACACTAGTTTAAGAGCTGTTGCTTCCAATAATTGATCACCATTATTCATCTAAATTGTTTTAGCATCCCAGATAATTTATTGAGCTAATGCTATTGATTGATGCTAAGCAACTAAATTAAACTATATAACTGAAGCATGTACAAAAAAAACCAACACACACAGTATAATGTAATCATTAGAGGTCTGCAGTTGTCTCTGAGCTATCATGCAATTGTCTCTTATGCTCAATTTACTGGGGAGCCAAGACCATGAGAAACATTCTGTGTAAGCTCAGATGACGAGGTCAGAGACTTTACAAATAGGTACTGTGTTTGTGCAGCAGGGATGGAACAGCTAACCTGAGCTTCTGTGGGGCCTGCTATGAAAACAACTTAACCTGCGAACATCTGTAAACCAGACTGCTGGTCAAATCCAGTACTTAAAAACAGATTTGTAAAGAGAGAACAAGGAGAGAGCCACAATTGCAGACAGAAGACTGCAAGGGTGTTTTCCCTGAAAAGAAGGGCAATCAGCCCTGGTGCCAACTCTGTCCACATACCTACACAAGCAAGTCCATCACTGGACCCAATCACATCACCCACCACATCAGAGGCTGATTTAACTGCACATCCACTAATGTGATCTATGCCATCAAATGTCATCAATGCCCCAACTGCAATGTATATTGGCCAAACTGGACAGTCTCTATGGGAAAGAATTAATTGACACAAATCAGATATCTGAAAAGGAAACACACAGGAAAAAAAAGTGTGTTGGAGAACACTTTAACCTGCTTGGGTACTCATGAATGGATCTCAAAGTCACTGTGTTGTTTCAGGCCAATTCCACAAGCCAAATGCACAGGGAAGAGTTGGAACTTAACTTCAATTACAAGTTTGGGACACATCACAAAGGTATGAATAAAGACATTACCTGGTTAGCACACTACCTTCCATATCCTAATAACTTAACTAACCACACAATGGGTACTTAAGAACAATTTGCACCTTCTCTATCAGCTTCATGTAACAAACACACTAATTCACTATTTTTTAATTTTCCTTCCTTCTCCCCTCCCCCGCATCCCCTATTTATTTTGAAAGTGGACTTTTAATACTCCATTCATCTGAAGAAGTGAGTTGTACCCATGAAAGCTCATGATCATAGAATCATAGAATACTAGGACTGGAAGGGACCTCGAGCGGTTATCGAGTCCAGTCCCCTGCCCTCATGGCAGGACCAAATACTGTCTAGACCATCCCTGATAGACATTTATCTAATCTACTCTTAAATATCTCCAGAGATGGAGATTCCACAACCTCCGTGGACAATTTATTCCAGTGTTTGACTACCCTGACAGTTAGGGACTTTTTCCTAATGTCCAACCTAAACCTCCCTTGTTGCAGTTTAAGCCCATTACTTCTTGTTCTATCCTCAGAGGCCAAGATGAACAAGTTTTCTCCCTCCTCCTTATGACACCCCTTTAGATACCTGAAAACTGCTATCATGTCCCCCCTCAATCTTCTCTTTTCTAAACTAAACAAACCCAGTTCTTTCAGCCTTCCTTCATAGGTCATGTTCTCTAGACCTTTAATCATTCTTGTTGCTCTTCTCTGGACCCTCTCCAATTTCTCCACATCCTTCTTGAAATACGGTGCCCAGAACTGGACCCAATACTCCAACTGAGGCCTAACTAGCGCAGAGTAGAGCGGAAGAATGACTTCTCGTGTCTTGCTCACAACACACCTGTTAATGCATCCCAGAATCATGTTTGCTTTTTTTGCAACAGCATCACACTGCTGACTCATATTCAGCTTGTGGTCCACTATAACCCCTAGATTCCTTTCTGCCGTACTCCTTCCCAGACAGTCTCTTCCCATTCTGTACGTGTGAAACTGATTGTTCCTTCCTAAGTGGAGCACTTTGCATTTATCTTTATTAAAGTTCATCCTGTTTACCTCAGACCATTTCTCTAATTTGTCCAGATCATTTTGAATTATGACCCTATCCTCCAGATTAGTTGCAACCCCTCCCAACTTGGTATCATCTGCAAACTTAATAAGCGTACTTTCTATGCCAATATCTAAATCGTTGATGAAGATATTGAAGAGAGCTGGTCCCAAAACAGACCCCTGCAGAACCCCACTTGTTATACCTTTCCAGCAGGATTGTGAACCATTAATAACTACTCTCTGAGTACGGTTATCCAGCCAGTTATGCACCCACCTTATAGTAGCCCCATCTAAGTTGTATTTGCCTAGTTTATTGATACCATCTACATGTTTTGTTAGTCTTTAAGGTGCTGCTAAACTATTTGTTGCTTTTAAGTTCTTCTTTTCAGGGGTGATGCGTGCCATAATAAGTCTTGTCCCCCCTCAAATAGCCTGAATGGGAGCGGCCAGCCAGTAGCTGGCAGGGGGACTAGCAGGGGTCCAGCCCCACCCCGAGTCACTGGCAGTGAAAATGAAATGGTGGAAATCAGAAAAAGAAGGAGCCAAGCACTATTTTAAATTTTTGTCTCCTCTGGTTTATACCCAATCCTACTGTTTTGGACTAAAATCTGATTTGGGCTCTTAAAAAAACCCAAAAAACAACAAAAAAAAACCCAACCCCAAAGCAAGTTTAGATTTTATGGAACAGTATTTCTACCCAGCAGCTGGGAGGGTGCTTCCCAGCATGAGTAGTCAGAGATGTGCTAGCTCTGCTTGAACTACAGCCCGCAGGCTGCCAGCAACTTGGGCTAGCCAAGGACGTACCCAGATGGTAGAAAGGCAATGCTTAGCAGCCACTTACCCAACCAAGACCATTCTGCTATCTAGAGCAGAAGTGCGCAACCCGGGGGTTGTCTTGATCTGGGCCTGCTTGGTGCCCAATGTACATGCAGTGGGGGGAGTGGCAGGGGAGAGGACTGGCGCTTTAACTTAAAGGGGCTGCAACAAAATGTTCCCGGCTTTTTTTTTTTTCCTCAACAAAACTTCAGAATGAAAAAAAGATTGAGAACCACTGATCTAGAGACTTGCGTGGGGGAGGGAGGGAGAGAGAGAGAGATAGATACACACACACACACACACACACAAAAGGACAATTTTAACGATCTCTCCTAAGTGACACTGAATGTTTAATTGTAGCTTTTGCAGAGAAATATGAAAGTTGAAAGCTTTGTCCCTTATCGGAAATAAAATAAAAGGGATGAATCAATCCAGACAGTGGCTGCAGATAAAGAGCACAATGCAAGTGCACTGAAATATTTTCAAATAAAGGGTTTTTCCTGCATTATTAATGGATCTGATGATTTATTTAGAAAAACCTAAGCTTGGCTGCTTATGAACGCATTAAACTCCTCCTGTCTATGAAAATAATAATGGGCAATGAGAATGACAACAGAGAAGGAAGACTATTAAATACCCCAAGAAGGAAGCTAGGTATTTTTGATAGCTTCACAGTATCTGCTTCATTCTTGAAAAAAAATTACTTAATGTCCTAGATTCATATTGTGCTTTTACTGCTAAAATGCTGCTTGTTTTTACCTGGAGCTATGAAACAATGCTTTTTTGTAAAAGGAACATAAGAGTAGGAATGACAGTCATTTAATGTAACCAAATTCTTTGCACAGCACCTTTAGATTTCTATTAACTACCCGCTCCATGCAGAGCTCAGCAACCATTTTGTTCTCAGAGTTAATTTTGCCTGCACTAGATGACAGACATGCATATTCTACAGTAGCTGTTGAAGTGAGTGGATAGCAAGCCCTGCTCTCTGACAGGGGCACTGCCCAAGATTCTCCACAGTGACTAGTGGTTTCAGTACCTCTATCTTGAGTGCTCAACTTTAACTCCCTCAAAGGGGCTTTCTTTGGGCACAACACTTTCTAAAAAGCAGGCCCCCTTCAGGTATGTTAAGCTAGACACACAGAATTTTTAGTTGCCTGTAAAAATGTTGGCCATTTCTCATCTTTTCTAAACCTGACCCACTTCCACAGAAACTAGCTCACACCTTATTCTGTCTTGTTGTTTTCCTTACTCAGCAAGAACTCATTTTAGAGAGCACATGGATCTTCTGAAGTTAGTGTACAGAAACAGAACTATCGCCAGCATAAAGACAGTAAATGCCACAGTCTGGAAGGAAGCAAATTTTATCCCCAACTTCTAATGTGCTCATTAGTATCCTATATTCTCGTCATGCAGCTTCGAACAATTCCAGACTTATCTTCTGATCACACTTTTACTTTTTCCACAGCTTCTCAGTAACTCTCTTTCGCTATGGTTTTATTGCTTCATTTTTATGCCATGCTTCTTTATTTATTTCTTGCTGATACAACTTGTCAAAGTCACATGCAGCTAGGGGAAAAGCTGTTGAAGGGAAATTAAAATCACGTGTGCAGGATCTGGGGGGCACATTCATTTCCTTGTGCAAAAGCCTCCACTGATACATGCCAGACAGGTGTCCTTTCAATGCATTTCCAGAAGCATGATCAATCATAGAACCATAGAGCTGAAAGAGACCTCAGGAGGTCATCAAGTCCAGCTCCCTGCTCTAGGCAGGACCAATCCCAATTAGATCAACCCAGTTAGGGCTTTGTCAAGCTGAGACTTAAATACCTCTAGGGATGGAGACTCCACGACTTCCCTAGGTAACCCATTCCAGTGTTTCACCACTCTCCTAGTGAAATAGTTTTTCCTAATATCCAACCTGGACCTCTCCCACCACAACTTAAGACCATTGCTCCTTGTTCTGCCATCCGTCACTACTGAGAACAGCCTTTCTCCATCCTCTTTGGAACCTCCCTTCAGGAAGTTGAAGGCTGCTATCAAATCCCCCCTCACTCTTCGCTTCTGCAGACTAAACAGACCCAACTCCCTCAGCCTCTCCTCACAGGTCATATGCTCCAGCCCCCTAATCATTTTAGTTGCCCTCCGCTGGACCCTCTCCAATGCGTCCACATCCTTTTTGTAGTGGGGGGCCCAGAACTGGACACAATACTCCAGATGTGGCCTCACAAGAGCCGAATAAAGGGGAATAATCACATCTCTGGATCTGCTGGCAATGTTCCTCCTAATGCAACCTAATATGCCATTAGCCTTCTTGGCTACAAGGGCACACAGTGTTGACTCTTATCCAGCTTCTCATCCACTGTAACCCCCAGGTCCTTTTCTGTAGAACTACGACTTAGCTGGTTGGTCCCCAGCCTGTAACAATGCTTGGGATTCTTCTGTCCCAAGTGGAGGACTCTGCACTTGTCCTTGTTGAACCTCATCAGATTTCTTTTGGCCCAATCCTCCAATTTGTCTAAGTCACTCTGGACTCTATCCCTGCCCTCCAGCGTATCTACCTCTCCCTCTAGCTTAGTGTCATCTGCAAACTTGCTGAGGGTGCAATCCATCCCCTCATCCAGGTCATTAATAAAGATATTGAACAAAACCGGTCTCAGAACCGAACCTTGGGGCACTCCGCTAGAAACCGACCACCATCCTGACATCGAGCCGTTGATCACTACCCGCTGGGCCCGGCCTTCTAGCCAGCTTTCTATCCATCTTACCGTCCATTTATCCAATCCATATTCCCTTAACTTGCTGGCAAGAATATCGTGGGAGACCGTATCAAAAGCCTTGCTAAAGTCAAGGTATATCACATCCACTGACTTTCCCATATCCACAGAGCCAGTTACATCATAGAAGCTAATCAGATTGGTCAGGCACGACTTGCCCTTTGTGAATCCATGCTGACTATTCCTAATCACTTTCCTCTCCTCCAAGTGCCTCAAAATAGATTCCTTAAGGATCCCTTCCATGATTTTTCCAGGAACCGAGGTAAGACTGACCGGCTTATAGTTCCCTGGATCGTCCTTCTTGCCTTTTTTGAAGATGGGCACTACATTTGCCTTTTTCCAATCATCCGGGATCTCTCCCGATCTCCACGACTTTTCAAAGATAATGGCAAAAGGCTCCTCAATGACATTTGCCAACTCCCTTAGTACCCTCGAATGCATTAAGTCCGGACCCATGGATTTGTGTACGTTTAGCTTTTCTAAATAGTTCCTAACCTGTTCTTTACCCACTAAGGGCTGTCCATCTTCATCCCATCTTGCATCACTTAGCGCATTAGTCCGGGAGCCCACCTTGTCTGTGAATACAGAGGCAAAGAAAGCATTGAGTACTTCAGCTTTCCCCACATCATCTGTCAGTAGGTTACCTCCTTCATCCAGTAGGGGCCGCACACCTTCTCTGATCACCTTCTTCTTGTTAACATGCCTGTAGAAACCTTTCTTGTTATCCTTCACATCCTTAGCCAGTCGCAATTCCATTTGCGCTTTCGCCTTCCTGATAACCCCCGGCATTCTCGAGCTGTACATTTAAACCCCTCCCTGGTCATTGGTCCAAGTTTCTACTTTTTGTAAGCTTCCTTTTTGTGCTTAAGTTCACCAAGGATTTCCCCTGTAAGCCAATCCGGTCTCCTACCACGTTTGCCTCTCTTGCTACGCATCGGGATGGTTTCTTTCTGTGCCTTCAGTAAGGCTTCTTTAAAATACTGCCTGCTGTCCTGGACTCCTTTGCCCTTCATGTTAGCATCCCAGGGGATTCTGCCCATCAGGTCTCTGAGGGAGTCAAAATCTGCTTTTCTGAAGTCCAAGGTGTATATTTTACTACTCTCTTTTTTTCCTTTGGTCAGGATCCTGAAATCTACCATCTCATGATCACTGCTTCCCAGGTTGTCACCCACCTCTACTTCCCCTATTAGTTCCTCCCTGTTTGTGAGCAGAAGGTCAAGCTGCGCATGGCCCCTGGTCGGATCCTTCATCACTTGTACCAAGAAGTTATCCCCAACATTCTCCAAAAACTTCCTGGATTGCCCGTGTACTGCCGTATTGGTTTCCCAACAGATGTCAGGGTGATTAAAGTCCCCTACGAAAACCAGGGCCTGCGATCTGGAAGCTTCTCTCAGTTGTCCGAAGAAAGCCTCATCTACCTCATCCACCTGATTCGGTGGCCTGTAGTAGACACCAACCACAACATCACTGCTGTTGTTTGCACCTCTAAACTTAACCCATAGACTCTCAACAGGTTTTTCTCCCTCTATATACTGGAGTTCAGAGCAATCATAGTGCTCTCTTACGTATAGTGCAACTCCTCCTCCTTTTCTCCCCTGCCTGTTTTTCCTGAACAGTCTATACCGTTCCATGACAGCACACCTGTCATGCGAGTCATCCCACCAAGTCTCTGTTATCCCAATTAAATCATATTTCTTGGACGGGGCCAGGGCCTCCAGTTCTTCCTGTTTGTTGCCCAGGCTCCTCGCATTAGTGTACAAACACCTCAGATAACCAGTTGATTGCCACATCTTCTCCATTCGAATCAGGGGTCCTCCTTTCTTGCTCGTTCCTCTTTGCATTCCTTCCCGGTATCCAACTTTCCCATGCCCCTCAGGGTGTTGGTCACCGTCCCCCAACGAACCTAGTTTAAAGCCCTCCTCACTAGGTTTGCAAGCCTGCCCCCAAAGATGCTCCTTCCTCTCTTCGTTAGGTGGATCCCATCTCTTCCTAACAATCCTTGTGCCCGGAATAGAGTCCCATGGTCAAAGAAACCAAAGCCCTCTCTGCGACACCACCTGCGCAACCACGCATTTACTTCCTCAATTCGACGATCCCTGCCCAGTCCTTTCCCTTCAACAGGGAGGATGGACAAGAACACCACTTGCACTCCAAATTCTCGGGTCCTTCTTCCCAGCGCTACATAATCCGCAGTAACCCGCTCAAGGTCATTCTTGGCCATATCGTTAGTTCCCACGTGGAGAAGCAGGAAGGGGTAGCAATCCGAAGGTTTGATCAGCTTGGTAAGCCTCTCAGTCACATCCTGAATTTGAGCTCCTGGTAAGGAGCACACCTCTCGAGATTCCAGGTCCAGACGGCAGAGGGATGGCTCAGTCCCTCTTAGGAGGGAGTCCCCGACCACCACCACCCGCCATCTTCTTTTGGGGGTGGTGGTTGTGGAACCCCCATCCCTAGGACTACGCATCCCACGCCCTCCAGTAGATGGTGTTCCCTGAGGAGTAACTGCCATCTTCACAACATATAGCAAGAGAACAAAATGATGTCAATTCTTTATCTTGCCTTCCTCCGCAGTCAACGCAGAAGGCCTCTTTCTGAACTCACTTCCACAGATGTTAATCAGAAGGCAAAACTATTGGAGCAAATGGAGGTAACAGCAACACTGAATGCAGAATAACACTAAAGGAGAGAGAAGCAGGACTTAAAATTTTAGGCTCCAGTCTTGCAAAGGTACATGCATGTGCAGGGGAGCCAACTCGGGTTGCCAGATGGTTGAACCATAAATACTGAACACCCCTGCCCAAAAAAAACACCGGGGAAAAAATTCTGTTGAGGACGTATTAAGCAAAATAATAATAATAATAAAATAATAAAGCAGCATGGCCCCTTTCAGAGTGAGTGCAGAGTTAGAATAGGGATAGGAACAGGGGAGCGATTGAACACTAAGACCCAGTGAAGGCATTGCTTCCCCTTGGTCTTTAGGCTTTTTGCCGGTGGCCATTTTGTGTTCTTGTTCAAGCCAGAACTTAGCTTCCCTGCGGAACCAGGTAATCATGGGGTTGGGGAGCTGGGGGTGTCGGGGCCCGGGGGAGGGCTGGGGGCTGGGCCCGGGCCCGGGCGCTAGGGTTGCCAGGTGTCCGGTATTTTCGTCTCCTGGCTGGGAAAAAAAATCAGAAAATACCGGACATTTTAGGTGTCCGGTATTTTCTGAATTTTTTTTACTGGACAGGAGGTAAAAATACCGGACTGTCTTGGAGCAGCTAGTACAGGAACCCACAAGGGGAGAGTCGATTCTCGACCTAGTCTTGACTGGAACGCAGGATCTGATCCAAGAGGTAACTGTTACTGGACCGCTTGGAAATAGTGACCACAATATAATAACTTTTAATATTCCTGTGTTGGGAAGAACACCGCAGCGGTCAAACACTCTGGCATTTAATTTCAAAACGGGGAATTTAACTAGCTTCCTCATTTTAGTGTAACAGAAACTAAAAGGGAGAGTAATTAAACTAAAATCCCTGGAAGCTGCATGGGAACTGTTTAAAGACACCATACTAGAGGCCCAACTTAAATGTATACCCCAAATAAAAAAACACAGTAAGAGACCTAACAAAGAACCACCATGGCTAAACAGCCATGTTAAACAGGCAGTGAGAGAGAAAAGGGCAGCTTTTAAAAAGTGGAAGTCAAATCCTAGTGAGGAAAATAGAAAGGAACATAAACACTCCCAAATTAAGTGTCATAATGTAGTAAGAAAAGCCAAAAAAGAGTTTGAGGAACAGCTAGCCAAAAATTCAAAAAATGATAGTAAAATGTTTTTTAAATACATTAGAAGCAGGAAGCCCGCTAACAAAGCAGTGGGGCCCTTGGATGATAAAGATATAAAAGGAGCGATCAAGGAAGACAGTGCCATTGCGGAGCGATTAAATGATTTCTTTGCTTCAGTCTTCACGGCTGAGGATGTTACAGAGGTTCCTAAATCTGAGCCAGCCTTTTTAGGTGACAAATCTGAGGAACTCACTCAGATTGAAGTGACATTAGAGGAGGTTATGGAATTAATTGATAAGCTGAATAGTAACAAGTCTCCGGGACCAGACGGCATTCACCCAAGGGTTCTGAAAGAACTCAAATGTGAAATTGCGGAGTTATTAACAGTGGTTTGTAACCTATCCTTTAAATCCACTTTGGTACCAAATGACTGGAAGATGGCCAATATAACACCAATATTTTAAAAAGGCTCTAGAGGAGATCCTCGCAATTATAGACCGATAAGTTTAACATCAGTACCAGGCAAATTAGTAGAAACACTAGTAAAGAGTAAAATTGCAAGGCACATAGAAGAGCACGAATTGTTGGGCAAAAGTCAGCATGGTTTCTGCAGAGGGAAGTCGTGTCTAACTAATCTGTTAGAATTCTTTGAAGGGGTTAATAAACATGCGGACAAGGGGCACCCAGTGGATATAATATACCTAGATTTCCAGAAAGCTTTTGACACGGTCCCACACCAAAGGCTTTTACGTAAATTAGGTGGTCATGGGATAGGAGGAAAGGTCCTTTCATGGATCAAGAATTGGTTAAAAGACAGAAAACAAAGGGTGGGAATAAATGGTAAATTTTCACAATGGAGGAGGGTAACTAGTGGTGTTCCCCAGGGGTCAGTACTGGGACCAATCCTGTTCAACTTGTTCATCAATGATCTAGAAAATGAGGTAAGCAGTGAGGTGGCCAAGTTTGCAGATGACACAAAGTTGTTCAGGACAGTCAAAAGCAAAAGGGATTGTGAAGAACTACAAAAAGATCTCAGCAAACTGAGTGATTGGGCAGCAAAATGGCAAATGAAATTTAATGTGGGTAAGTGTAAGGTAATGCATGTTGGAAAAAATAACCCAAATTACACGTACTACATGATGGGGTCAAATTTAGCTACGACAGATCAGGAAAGGGATCTTGGAGTTATAGTGGATAGTTCTATGAAGACATCCACGCAGTGTGCAGCGGCAGTTAGTAAGGCAAATAGGATGTTAGGAATTATTAAAAAAGGGATAGATAATAAGACAAAAGATATCATACTTCCCCTATATAAAACTATGGTACGCCCACATCTCGAGTACTGCGTGCAGATGTGGTCTCCTCACCTCAAAAAAGATATATTGGCATTAGAAAAGGTTCAGAAAAGGGCGACTAAGATGATTAGGGGCTTGGAAAGGGTCCCATATGGGGAGAGGCTAGAGAGACTGGGACTTTTCAGTTTGGAAAAAAGGCGATTGAGGGGCGATATGATAGAGGTATATAAAATCATGAATGGTGTGGAGAAAGTGATTATAGAAAAATTATTTACCTTTTCCCATAATACAAGAACTAGGGGACACCAAATGAAATTGATGGGTAGTAGGTTCAAAACTAATAAAAGGAAATTTTTCTTCACACAGCGCACAGTCAACCTGTGGAACTCCTTGCCCGAGGAGGCTGTGAAGGCCAGGACTCTATTAGGGTTTAAAAAAGAGCTTGATAAATTTTTGCAGGTTAGGTCCATAAATGGCTATTAGCCAGGGATAAAGTATGGTGCCCTAGCCTTCATAACAAGGGCAGGAGATGGATGGCAGGAGATAAATCACTTGATCATTGTCTTCTGTTCTCCTTCTCTGGGGCACCTGGCATTGGCCACCGTCGGCAGATGGGATGCTGGGCTCGATGGACCTTTGGTCTGACCCAGTATGGCCATTCTTATGTTCTTATGTCTGGGTCAATACTGGACACCTGGCAACCCTAGAGCCAACAGCCTCTGCTGGCCCCTGGACAAGGGGAGGTGGGTGTGTTCCCAAAGGGGTGGAGCCTCAGACAGAAGGGCTGGAGCCAGGGCAGCCAGCCCTCCATTGCCACCTGCAGCAAGGCATCCCCCTCCCCAGCCTCAGAAATGGGCAGCGCTCTAGCAGCTATTTAAATGCCTCAGCGCTATGGCTGCCACCACTACTTCAGTAGCAGTGGCTGGGAACCCCAGGCTCTTTTGAATCACTGGGTTCGGAGGCAATTGCCCCCACTTCTCCCCCACCTCCCCAGTTGGTGGGCCTGTGCATGTGTTTATGCAAGGGAAGTGCAGTATTATCCTTTGGCTTTAATGCAGGGGTGGGAAATCTTTTTTTGGGTTTGGAGCCACTGACCCACAGAAAAATCAGTCAGGGGCTGCACACAAGTAAGAAGCAACAGCAACAACTCATTTGGTCCCTGACTGAAAAGAAAGACACTCTCCACATTCCCCTCACACACCAGGGGGTCCCAGGCTAGGAGATTTGTGTGCTCCAGCCCTGTGGTGGGACGGTGCAGCGTCCGGATCCAGGCAAGCTGGGGGGCCGCATCTGGACCCCAGGCCTGAATTTCCCCACCCTTGCTTTCATGGAACTACGCACAGTGCAGGATTCAGGCAGAAGAGCAGCAGGCACTAATCAGTATACAATGAACTTCATGTCCTTTCCAAAGTAAAATGTTATTGATAGCAATTTTATAGCAAACATTGGGATGTTCTCTCTCTCACAGTAGAGGAACAGATTTTTAACATACTGACCACAATTCAAATCCACCACAGAGCACAAACCTCTTGTACCAGAGTTGGTCAACATTTTGCATCATTTATTTCTAAACAAACTAAAAAAAAGTGCAGTAGATTTCCATTTTTGCTGAAAACCCGAACACCAACAGTTTTCAGCTTTTAGTGTTTCATCAAAAATCTGAAAAATTCTTAAAGATCCATCTAAGGGGACACACACACACACACACACACACACACACACACACACAAATGAAAAGTATTCATTGAATTGCTTTTTGTGGAAAAAAAGTTCATTTCCTGAGCACCTCCAGTTTGTGCAGGGTCTTGCACAGGGAGGCCCAGATCTTAAGTGGGACCTCTAAGTACTACAACAATAAAAACATTTAATGATGAGAAGAAATGTTTGGTGGCATTCTGTGGTCAGTTCAGTTCCTAGAGGGATACAGAGGTAACAAAAGCTGCCATCACAAGCAGCAGCACCACCACTGTGGGCAGAGTTACTAAGGACTGAATGGAAATTAAGATAGTGAACTATCTTCTCAATCTTTGAGCCTAGCTCCAGGAGTGGAATTTGCACTATACTATATAACACATTAATACAAGTTCAAATATGGTAACCCTATCAAATAGTAAACATTCCAAACTGCTTTAGATGTTCACTTGAGACACAGGATGAAGGGAGTAACAAACATGAATCAAAAACCTACCAGCAAACAGCATCCTTCCTGAGAGCATTTCTGCCAGGATACACCCTGCTGCCCACATGTCAATGGCTTTGGTGTAGTTGTTTGGTGAGAGGAGCAAGCGTGGTGATCGATACCATTTTGTTACTAAGCCTTCAGAAAGGTAACCCTGAAAGATTAAAAACAGACATGTCTCTATAAGTTACTCTGGAAGACACTTCACCCATCCCTGCCTTTTGCTAACTGCTGGGTGAAGGGATGGAGTTTAGCTCTCATAATCCCAGCTTGGAAAGATTTTGCATTAACTGGTCCCAATTACATGATGAAGGTGCAGGCAGCTGTGAAAAAGAGGAATGCTGAGAAAGAGGTTTGTTACTGCTGGAGACAGCAAGACCAAACATTCTCACTGCACAGTCAAACTTGGTCTGAGTGTATATAAACATGCATGCCCACACAGCGGTGATCTCCATGACAGCTTACTCATTGTACTCATTATTAATTCAAATGAAAGCAGCCTGTTATTTTTGTTACCCCATTCTCCCTCCCTGCCTCCAGACTGTGTGCTCATTTCATCTTCTCTTTTAGACCCACAAGCTCTTCAGGACAGGGACTTACATCTACTATGGCCCAGCATTTCGAAAGCGCTCAGCACCCACAACTGCAGCCAGATTGTCAGAACAGCAGTACAATGACTGTGGAGCACTTGGAAAATCAGGCTCAACGTGTTTGTAAAGCACTCAGAGTGGCACCCCAACCCCAATATTGGACTATAAAACAATGTGCTAGAGAGAGGTTTTATTTTACCCTCTACCCCTTCTATCAAATGTGGAACCCTCCCAAGTGCATGAGTCTGAGATGATGAGCCAAAGAGAATCGTGATGATTGGTCTAAAATTGATATCACACAAGAGGTAGAAGTAGGAGGTTTACACCACTGGAAAAGGGAAAAGTGCAGCTCTACAATAAGAAAAGCTCTCACTTCTAACCCAAGACCATCTGTCTTGGGGTTTCATACTGCTGCCAATCACGGTAGTGTATTAGCCCCTTTCACAGAAAATCAGTAATGAAAGAGATGTGAACTTAAAAATCACAACTTTATTTTGCATACCAATGTGGTTTTAGATACTTGTTAAAGGATTCACAAATGTATTAAACCAAATTGAGCAAAGCATTGAAGTCCACGCTTAAAGTTAAAACATGTGCTTTACTTAACAGGGGCTAGTTACAATTTTTCTGTCTCTGAAATCTGTACTGTGGACCGATTGTTTCTATTAAAGAATGACAATCTGAGAGGGGACTGACTGATGAACTTTAAAAACAACAAGTAGAGTAGTCCCGTGGCGGCACCTTACAGACTAACAAAAATATATATAGTATCATGAGCTGTTGTGGATAAGACTTCTTCAGATGAACGTTGAGTGTCTCAATCCCAGTTGAAGAAGTGGGCTTTACCCACGAAAGCTCATGGTACTATATTTTTTTTGTTCGTCTCTAAGGTGCCACAAGACTACTCATTGCTTTTAAAGTTCAGACTAACACGGCTACTCCTCTGTGACTGATGAACTGAAAAACAAGAGTCTAACACTACCAAAGTTCAATAAAGCTTAGCTGTTCTGGGTTTTTTTGTGTGTTATTTTGTTGTACAAACATTTAGAAATATTCCCAAATTAAAAATAAACAGTAATTCACAGAAAGACATACCATGTATTTACTAAGCTCATTTGTTAGTGGCTGTGTTTATATACACACAGACATCAACACCTTAAAAGCGTAGATGAAACTGTAGCCAGAATCATAATTCTAAAACTGTTAAATAGCTGACACTGCATAATAATTAGCTGTGGAAGAAGAAACTCCGTGTGTGATCCTATATCTCACCTGAATTGGTATCTCAGAGAATATTAACTGATGAACTTGCAAGGTTTTACTTTTTTAATATAATTCACTGTCAAAATTTGCATGCCTTTGTCGGTTTTCTGCAGAGACTTACATTTTATTCTGTAGTTCACATGAATAATTTGTCAGATTTGATACTTTCAGAGGGGTAGCCCTGTTAGTCCATTTCAGCAAAAACGAGGAGTCCTGTGGCACCTTAAAGACTAACATTTATTGGGCATAAGTTTTCATGGGTTGGAGCTCACTTTGTCAGATGAATGAAGTAGAAACTTGAAGTTTGGCAGGTAGACACTCTCTGTGCTTGCTTGCTGGCTGGTTGCTGTGGATGACATTTTGTTTTGGAGCTCTGTGTTTGCACAGACCCCTGAATCTCTCCTCTGTTTTAAAGGTGGGTCACTGGTTCCTTATGAGACTCTGAGCAAATCACTCAACCTTTTTGTGCCTCAAGAACCCCTTCTATAAAATGGGCATGATATTTCCCTGCCTGAAGGAGTGTGGGAAGGCTTCGTTGGTAAAGAGCTACCAGATCAGCAGATGAATTGCAATATTAAGCTACCCAAAACCCAGGAAGAAAACGTGCGAGGTGACATGTTCTTGCAACCTGCCAGGAAACTCCACACTGTATTCAGAACATGCAAGACAATCCAAAGTCTTAGAAAATATATTTGTTCAATCTGTGTTTACTCCTTCAATAAAAGGATCTTGAAAATGAGAGAAGATAAACAGTCACTAGCTGGACAAAGGTCAGTGCTTGGGTATGTCAGGGTCAGCACTTGAGAGCACACATTGTTTATGAGAATGGATTTAAAATGTTTATCATTTGATCAGCCAAGTAAAGAAAAGGTCAGCTGTATAAATACATGATACCTCCTAAAAGCAAAGATAAGAACAATTTAGACATTTAAATGGCTGAGCAAAGCATACCCACAACACTCCCTGTACAAGCAAGGAACCAGTCACCTCAGATTCCCTGCTGTTTGGTTGGGTCATTTACATTTGGTAATTAATTAGCCTTTAGCTACCCTATTTTGGTACATACTAAGGGCAGTGTGGATCTCTCCTCCTGTGTGAGAGCATGGGCAGGGAAAAGGTGCTGGGAGCTCTTCTCACACACTTATTCAGAGGGCGAGAACAGGAGGAATGACAGCCCAGTGGTTAGGTGCTAACTGGGACTTGGGAGATCTGCATTCAGTTTCTTGTCCTGCTCTAGGCTTGTTGTGGCCACCCTGGGTAAGACACCTACTCTCTCGGGGCCTCAGTTCCTAAGCTGTCAAATGTGGTGAATAGTATTTCCCGCCATCGCCAGGGTGCTGTGAGGATAAATCCATTAAAGACTGAGGTGCTCAGAGACTATGGCCATGTAAGTACCTTACACAGACATTATCTGGTGCAGAACGCTGGGGAGGAAGAGACGATCAGTGCTACCCTTTTTTAGCCTTCCATGAAATCAAGATACCAACTCAGAGTCTTAGGATAGCTGAGAAAGAAATGAGCAGAGACTATCAATTCTTGAGGGCAGTGCAGTGTTCCAGGATGAAGGGCACTGGAGTGGGAATGAGCAGAACTAGATTCTATTCCTGTCCTGGTCACTAACCAACAGTGTGATCCTGGGGGAGTCACTTCTTTTCTATCTATCTCCATGCGTCCATCTATAAAATGGGGATACCAGTACTTGCTCTTCTTTGTGTGAAGGGCTGATATCTACAGCTGAAATGGGATATATGCAACTGCAGTGTTATTTATTACACAAAAGCCAGATACAAAATCACACTTTGTTACTGTTTAAACTGTTGGCCAGATACTGCATTCACTTCTCTCGCCAACACCTCTCTTAACAAGGACGTAGAGAAAGGGAGTAGGGTTGCCAGATGTCCGGTTTTGAACCAGACAGTCCAGTATTTGAGCTTTCTGTTCAGGAAACAAATTGAGAAAATAGAAATGTCCGTTATTTTCTAAATAAGATGTAATGTAGATTGTGATGTAATGTCAAGTGTGTCTGGTATTTTTGTTGAAACCATCTGGCAACCCTAAAATGGAGCACAACCAGGATTTTGCTGTTGGTTCATGACCACCTGCTTGAGACTTTGAAGAAGAAAGACTGAAGAACTGGATCTTTGCAGAAGAGAGAAAAATGAGATGTTCTTGCAAAAGTGCTCCTATCCTAGATATCCCACTGAGGCAGGAATGAGTGGACACAAAGTTATGTTAAACATTGACACAGATGGAGAGCTCCTATATCACTGACCACAGAGCAGTACTCAGAAGTCAAATTTCTAAAGCTGGTCTGAAAATTGGGCTCTCTCCAGGGTAAAGTTCAGCAAAAATATTTTTTTCATTTTAATTGAAAATTTCTATGGAAGATTTATATTTTTCAGCAAAACACTGAAAACTGAAATATTTTGACTAAAACACCCAAAACATTATAATGCAAAATGAGACCATCATATTTCCTGGGCATTGCAGTCTGGTGCCTTATGCTCCCGTTCTCCTCTATATGGGCCAACCTCTGTAGCTGTATCTTCCATGATGCAACATTTCCTTCCTTATTGGTGAAGGTAGGAATGGATATGTTACAGTGCATCTGGGAGATGTAGTCCAGCCCAGCTCACAGAGAAGAAAGGGAGCCTAAGGCACCTGAACAACACTGCCTATGAGTTTCATTAGAATGTCTAAATTTTCTGCAGTGAGCAGACAGTTTTAATGAAAAATTTGTATTTATGCAAACCCCCAATTATCCATCAAAAATGTGTATTGAAAAATTTCAGCCAACCCAATTAGCTCCCCTTTGATGTGTGTGTCCAATCCCCATTACTGTCCATGGGAGCTATGCTTGTTTATCAAGAGAAATATTAGCTAGCACTGTCCTTAAAAACAATCATGAAATGGGTCAACTACTAAAAACCCCATCACAATATTGTCACCTACTGTGGTACAGCCCTGGATTATACCGCTTGTAATCAAATGGCACATTATGATCCATTTTTTCTGCACAAAAGCAGACAACTAAATATAACAAATGCTAAGAAAGAGAGTTATATTTTTCCTGTCTTCCCATAAATGCAGGTTTTTGTTCTTATTCCTAAGTGAGTGAGTCAATACTTTAATCAACAGCATTTTCTATTAAAAGAATGCTGTAATTTCTTTCTCCCTAAGGTACAAATTAATTGAGACTGATTAGCCAAGCATTTATGGCTGAATCAGATATAGCACTCAAGCCCTGAAGTGTTATCAGATCAGACTATTGGTTTTCACACACTGCTATTATTCACCACAACAGAGACTCTCCTTTATTGGAAACTAGACAAGAAGATCAACAAAACACTTGTTGAGTAACACATGGAAATAGACAATTTGGGGCAATTTGTCTTTATAGTCTTCAAATGCTCAGAAGTAATAAATATTATAAATAAACCATGTGAACTGAATAACAAATCCAATATAGATTGGGTTGATATAGATCTTTTACAAATAACAATTCTGAAAAAACACAACTAGGAAAATAAGAAAACAGCAGCACATATAACCATTGGAGTGTCTCGTGTATATTCCCATTATCGCTAGTGTTCTAATTAGACTGTAAACTCTTCAGGCAGGGCTATCTTTTTGTTATGTCTTTGTACACAGACTAGCATTATGGTCTCTAATAAGGTCCCATAGGTACTACTGTAATAGAGCAATAAGAACAAAAATACACTCAATGCTCAAGAAGCCTAAATGAACATTCATATGAGCAAGTTCCATAAAGCACAGTGCTGTAAACTGTTAGAAACTAGGAAGTAGGGATATAAATCCTGTTTAATTGGTTAACCAGTTAAACATGATAGTTAACCGGTTAACTGATTAAAGGGGGTGCAGGTGGGGGAGCTGCTCCACTACAGCTGGACTGAAGCGGCCCTCTCACACACTGCAGGCAGCCCCTGCCTGTGATGTGCCTGGGCCCACCGTGGATGGGGACTGCTTTAGGCAGGCAGAATAGCTCTTGCCTGCAATGTGCCTGGCCCCACTGCAGACAGGGGCTGCTCCAGCCCCCACTGGTTAACCGGAACCGATAAGCATCACCCATGAAAAGGGTGATAACCAGTTAACCTTTCACATCCCTACTAATAAGTATTCATGATCAGTTACACAGTTAGTATTTTTTAAACACTTTTTATATCCCTATCTTTCAGTGTCTAAATATGGACTTAAGTCTAACTTTAAGGCACTAAGGCTTGAACAACAACACCACAAAGACTTGACTTTTTGCTCCACCACACTTTTTGCAAAAACGACAGTTTAAAACTGCGGGCCAACCAAGCTTGACAGTGTCCCTTTCACTCAAGTCACCAGTTTCCTCAAGAATGCTGATGGTGAAGTTTAGAATGGTGGAGGAAATGAACAGAAAACCTAACCAAAGAAAGCAGACCTTGAAAAGCACTTGCTTGCGCCACTTCCCTTGGCGGCTTGTGCCAATGGTTAATCACCCTCACTGTTAAAAAAAAAAAGCGTTTTACGCATAATTTGAATGTGTTGAAATGTATACAGACTGGCTACCACAATGGAGACTCTGTGTGTGGGAGCTCTAGGCACTATCAACATGCAAAGAATGATCCTGAAAGGTGCTGAGCACCTAAGCTCATCGATGGACTTGATGCTTCTAACCACCGGGCTCCTTGGTTAAGCATTAGAGTCCTTAATGGATCTGTCTCCAACTGCTCTGTGGCCAGGATAGTCCTTTTGTATTAAAACAGAAGCTAGCACAATGGCTTGGTCCATGACTAGGGGTTAATAAGCACGGCAAATAAAAAAACAATGCTGAAAATAGAACTCTGTTCAGGGAAGAAGGGTAGATATGTTGGAGGGTAGGGATAGGGTCCAGAGTGACCTAGACAAACTGGAGGATTGGGCCAAAAGAAATCTGATGAGGTTCAACAAGGACAAGTGCAGAGTCCTCCACTTGGGACAGAAGAATCCCAAGCATTGTTACAGGCTGGGGACCGACTGGCCAAGCAGCAGTTTGGCAGAAAAGGACCTGGGGTTTTCAGTGGATGAGAAGCTGGATATGAGTCAACAGTTTGCCCTTGTAGCCAAGAAGGCGAATGGCATATTAGGGTATTTTAGGAGGAGCACTGCCAGCAGATCTAAGAAGATTCTCTATTCCCGTTGATTCAGCACTGGTGAGACCATATCTGGAATATTGTCTCCAATTCTGAGCGCCCCCACTACAGAAAGGATGTGGATACATTGGAGAGGGTCCAGTGGAGGGCAACAAAAATTATTATTGACTTACGCGGTGAGGCTGAGGGATTTGGGCTTATTTAGTCTGGAGAAGAGAAGAATGAAGGGGGATTTGATAGCAGCCTTTAACTGACTGAAGGGGGGTTCCAAAGAGGATGGAGAGAGGCTGTTCACAGTAGTAACAGATGAAAGAATGAGGAACAACGGTCTCAAGTTGCAGTGGGGAAGGTCTAGGTGGAAAGGGTTGTGAAGCACTGGAATAGGTTACCTAGGGAGGTGGTGTAATCTCCATCCCTGGAGGATTTAAGTCCTGGCTTGATAAAGCCCTGGCTGAGATGATTTTAGTTGGGATTGGTCCTACTTTGGCCAGGAGTTTGGACTTGATGACTTCCTGGGGTTCTATGACTTAGTGTTTTAATGCCCCCTTTCCCCCATATTTTTGTGATGTATATTTCGGACTGATCTTTTCGTGTCTGTCCATTCACTGAGAGTTTTCCTCAAATGACAGAAACTGACTCAGCAGAGTTTTAATTTGGCAACAGAGATCAGCCTGAGATTTTGGTTCATCACTCAAGTGAATGCTCAATGGTGGGATTCCACACAAGAAAAAAAAATACAGCCTCACTTCATAAACATTTATATAAATGAAGCCTTTGTTCAAAGTTGCTCCCTACAAACCATTTTTTAAAGTTAAAATATTTCAGATATTGAACAACTAAGGGTACATCTACACTAGCCCCCTAGATCAATCTAGGGAGGCTAATGAGGGCGACCGGAATTGCAAATCAAGCCCGGGATTTAAATATCCTGCGCTTGATTTGCAAGTTCCCGGCTGGTCGCCATTTTAGAAATTGACTAGCCCGAAGTAACTGCCTGCGTCTACACGCGGCAGTGAAACGGGATTCCGGAATAAAGCCCCTACATCGAATTAGGTGGTAAACCTCATTCCACGAGTCTTCTCATTTCCTTCCCCATTTCTACAGGAAATGCATACTGACAACAAAGAGAATAGTAAGGGGAGAAATGACTGACATGGGTAACAGAAATTTGAAAACAAACAGTTCTTTAAAGTAGTGGATATAGTTATGACAAGATCCAATGACAGGAAGTTGAAGTAAAATTCTAACTACAAATAGATCATGAACTATTCACAGGGAGCTCCAGGTAACCACAGGGACAAATAACCAATGGTTATGGTGGATTCTCCATCCCCAGCAGTTTTTAAATCCCAGGGAGAGGGATAGCTCAGTGGTTTGAGCATTGACCTGCTAAACCCAGGGTTGTGAGTTCAATCCTTAAGGGGAGGCCATTTAAAGCTCTGGGGCAAATCTGCCAGGGATGATACTTGGTCCTGCTGTGAGGGCAAGGGGACTGGACTCAATGACCTCTCAAGGTCCCTTCTAGCTCTGTGAGATATATATGGAGATATACTTAAGTTGGATGGTCTTCTATAAGACATGTTCTAGTTCAAGCCCACAGCTATTGGGCTTGAAAAAGGAATCAATTCAGGAAGACCCATGGCTGCCTTATTCAGGTCTAAACAATCAAAACTGTCTTTCCTGGGCTTCCAATCTATGAAAAATCCATGTTTAGGGATCTAGTGATTAAGGCCACTGGCTAGATCAAAGATGGGCAAGAGACAATCCATGGGCCAGATCCCATACTGCCTCCTGGACCACAAGCCCCTGCTCCAGATCATAATCCCCTCCTTCACCCAAACTCCCTCTCAGACCCCACACTGTCTCCTGCTCCCCTACCCCAAGCTCCCTTCTGCATCTGACCTCCTCCATAGAAAAGTGTGGTTACCAAAATCTTGGCCTGACCCCCTCCATCAAAAATGATTGCCCACCCCTGCTCTAGAGTCTTGTACTACATTAAAAGTCTTCTGTCCAACCAAAGTAGTAGGCACAGGCTGCCCTATGTTCACACAAGAGCTGTAGTTGGGTTGGCATGTATACCCCCAGCACAGCCCAGGTAATTCAGTGTGACAAGAGGTACATGACACAGTCTCTTGAAAAATGTGATAACTTATCTCCCCTCTCCCACCAATTTTTCCAAAACTACATGGCAGCCCTGCAGATGGAGAAATGTCATCATAGCTTAACCTCTGTTCCTAAGGCAATTCATTTGCCCAGTGGTAGGACGATTATATAAGGGTTTTTAAATAATCTGGCTTTAGATAATTATGCCAGATAGTAGATGTACTGTGTCAAAATTCAGACAATTATAGCAAAACGGACAAAGCAGAAAGGCTTTTAATCCTCCGTACTTTTTAGTGTGGTTAAGTTTTCTTTGTCTTCTCATGGGCACACTACCAAAGTGCCCAGGTCCCATAAAATCTGAATCCCATGTATTTTAATGCAAATGTGAGAGCAAGGTCTACTCTCTTCATAGGGAGTTGCAAAACTGGACCATATTACTTTTTTCTGCTATTACCACCTAGCCTCCCTTCCCCAACAACAGACGTCACCTTAGACACTCTCTCTCTGCTTGCTGCTGTCTACACATCAGTCCGCGCAGGCTGACTGTCAAAAGAGAAGAGGGTCAGAAGATACATTTTTAGGTGGAATACTAGCCACAAGAGGGAGCTATGAATGTAACAACACCTAGCTCAAGGGTATCTCACCCTGTATCTGTCTTTCTTTGTGTTGGAAGAAGAGTCAGCTACCATCCTAGTGTAACCCACACGCCTTCTGGATGTGGTGCACTGTCCCGTCTAGTGGCACCAGGACTGTTTACAGAGAGAATAATGGGTCTGCTTTACAGCCTTAGCTAAAAGTCAGGTGGCTTTTAGTTCATGCAGAAGCTCATACTGAGCTCATACACTGAGCTCCAGAGGTCCCAGTTTCAATTCTGCCTGCAGATGACTGGGATCTGCTGACATGACACTAGCACAGCGGTGGGCAAATACCAGCTCACAGGCCAGTTCTGGTCCACCAGGGTTAGCTCCTGGTGGGCTGCCACTTCTATATTTACCTGTGCCTCCACAGGTATGGACAATTGCAGCTCCTGTTTGCTGCAGATCACCATTCACAACCAATTGGAACTAAAGGAAGCCATGTCCCGGTTCGCGCTGCTTCCCGCAGCTCTCATTGGCTGGGATTGGCAATCAGCAGCCAGTGGGAGCTGAAATCACCCATACCTGTGGAGGCACAGGTAAATGTAGTGGTGGTGGCCTGCCAGGGGCTAACCCTGGTGAAGCGCTGCCATTTTATTGCCTACCCCTGCACTAGCATCACTCCCTCTTCCCCAGAGACCTCTTCATTGGGTCCAGCATCTGCTTTTGGGGAACAGACCATAAGACCTAGGGTCAGGATTAGGAACATGCCCTTTATATTCCCCACTCACCAACTCTGCATGAGAACTGGCTCCTGGGGTTAATACACTCAGGCTACATCTACATTGGCACGATCTTGCGCAACAACTCTTTAGCGCAAGAGTTCTTGCGTTAAAGTAGTTGCACAAGAGAGCATCTATATTGGCCGGGACTCACCGTCAGAGTGATGCGCTTTTGCACAAGAGAGCGTCTACATTGGCGGGATGCTCTTGCGCAAAAGCAGGAGCCCAGAACCATTTTGGAGAAGGCAAAAGGTCACGGGCCCTTTCCGGGGGCGGGGGCTGGAGCTCTTTTGAGACACATGCTTAAAGGGATCTCCCTGGACAGTTCTAGTTCTGGTTGCCCTCTGCCTTGTTGGACACCACAGCTTGTGCCTTAGTGCCATTTGCTGATTTTTTTGACCTCAGCTCTTTTGTTGTGCCATGGAGCCATGGGTGGCCTTGTGTCTGCTCTGGCTCCTTCCGGCCATTTTGGAGTGCCTGCAGCTGCTGTTCCATGCTGCTGCATTCCTCATCCAGGACCTCGAGGCACAGGTCGCTCTGGACTCCCTCACCTGGGAGGCGGTGGCGTCTCTGTGGCATCCCCACCCCACTGTGGAGAACGGACACCAGTACTGAGTGGTGGGACCAGCTGGTCCTGGGGCACTGGGGCCTGGCTTGCCCCTGCGCTCCAGAGAAACACCACCCGGCTGCGGGCACCCATCCCTGTGGACAAGAGGGTCGCCATCGCCATATGGAAGCTGGCTACCCCGGACAGCTACCGATCGGTGGCACACCAGTTCGGGGTGGGCAGATCCACCGTCGGTGCCGTCGTCACGCAGGTAAGTCCGGTGTGTGGGGGGGTGCGAGCTGCTGCACTCCATGCCCAGGGGCAGGCAAGACTCCAGGCTGGGGTGATGGGAAAATGCCCCATCACCCAGGGGTTTGGGCCATCCCTCCCTTGCACAGACAGGCCTGCTGGGGGCAGGGGGGGGCTGTGGGGCGAGGGGGCCCTGGTGTCTGTGTGTGCGAGGACAGAGGGCATCATGGGGGAGGGGGGGCCCCCGAAGAGAGCACACACTCACCCTGCCTTATGTGATACGTTCCCCTGTGTTTCTGTGCACCCTTCTGCAGGTCGTCCATGCCATCAACGAGGTCCTGCTCCAGCGAGTCATCCGCCTGTGGGACGTGGAGGCTATGGTGGCCGGCTTTGCTGCCCTGGGGTTCCCCAACTGTGGGGGAGCCCTGGATGCAACCCACATCCCCGTCCATGCCCCGGAGCATCGAGCGGCCCATTTCATAAACCGCAAGGGGTACTTCTCCATCGTGCTCCAGGCCCTCGTAGACCACCATGGCCACTTCACGGACATTTATGAGGGCTGGTCCGGCAGGGCACACGACGCCCGCATTCTCCGAAACTCCGGCCTGTTTGGCAGGCTGGAAGCGGGCACTTTCTTCCCCCAGCGGGAATTTACTGTTGGGGACATGCCCATGCCCACATGTATTGTGGGGGACGCGGCCTACCCCCTGCTGCCCTGGTTAATGCGGCCCTACAAGGGTGGGACAGACCATGACCGGGCACGGTTCAACGACCACCTCAACCGGGCCCGCAACCAGGTGGAGTGCGCCTTCGGCCGTCTGAAAGTCCGGTTTCGCTGTTTGCTCACCCATCTTGAGATGGGTGAGCAGAACGTCCCCGAGGTAGTGGCTGCGTGCTGTGTGCTCCACAACATCGTGGAGCAGAAGAGGGAGGTCTTCCCCCCGGCATGGATGGCAGGCGAGGGCCAGGCCTTCGAACAGCCCCGCACAGCTGCCATCCGCCAGGCGCACCATGATGGGGTGCACATATGGGAGGCCCTGACGGAGATGTTCTCCCAGGCCCCACAGTAGGGTTGCCTCTGTCTCCCTTTACATTTCCCTCCCATCCCCAACCCTTCTCTCCCCTTACCTCCCAATAAACAACACAGGGTTTTTTTGAAAACGTCTTGAACTTTTTAGTTACAATGGGGACGTAGGGTGGGAGGAGGAAGGGGGCTCTGAACTGGGAGGGGGAGGAGGGAGCTACTGCTGGGAGGGGTGGCCCCTGTGACTGCCTCTGCGGGGGCGGACCAGTATATGTGGTTCAGGCTGCATTGGGGCAGGCAGCACAGGGAGGTGGGCAGGATAGGGTGCATCAGGAGGGGGCATGGTGGGAGCAGGAGGGGGGCATGGCGGGAGCAGGAGGGGGGCATGGCGGGAGGGGGCACGGGTATTGGCATGAGAGGGATGGCGGGTGCATGGGGCAATGCCATGCCATAATGCACAGCACGCCCGATGTGTGCAGTGAGGGTGGTGATGGCATCGCCGATACGCTCGCACTGAGCCTGGAAGCGGCCCCAGGCCTTCTGGCGCCACTCCAGGTCCGCATGCACCTGGCGTGTGATGGCCGCCTCAATCCTCTCGATGGCCTGTATGTGCCACCGGAGGAGTTGGTCCCGCTGCCGGACCCGCCGGCTTGGTGCCTGGGTGGTTGGGGGTGCTGCTGCTGCCGCAGGGCTGGAGGGTCCCCCGCTCCTGCTTGGTCCCACTGCAGGGAACAGAGGAACAGATGGGTCAGTCAGGCAGCCCGGCCACCGTCCCCACACCCCATGCCCTCCGCCCCTGAGCCCAGGTGACACCACAGTACTGTGGCTTGGGCCCACTCGTTCCCCCGTGTTGTTTGTTTGCATACAGGACCACCCCCAGAATAGGGTGCCCCTCCATGTATTGTAACCACTAGTCTGTGTCCTGGCCCCTGGCGGGGGGAGGGGGCGCGCATGCGCATGCGTGTGTGTTGTGTTTACCTGTGGAACTCCCTGCCGGGAGGCTTTGAGGCTTTGGGCTAATCAATGGTGTTTGACAGGGAGCAAGATGAATCCCCACACAGTGCCTGGGAGCACATATGGCAGACGTGGTCTGGGCTCTCAGATCCCCATCACGTGGATGTCTCCTGGACGGAAGCAGGGGTGACTGGGGAGCATACCATCCTTGCAGCGAAACTCAGGTGGCCCTAGGGCCGGCCCGAGTGCTTCCCCCCTCCCCCTCCCGCTAGCCCTCACACACGTAGCCCAGGGACATGTGTGGGTGCAGTGGGGACTTCCCTCGGGGGGGCCAGCCAAGGGACCGGGAGCAGGCGAGGGGCTCACCGGTTTTCCCAGGAGCAGCTGGCTGTGTCGCACAGCCAGGCATGAACAGTGTGCTGTCTGTGGGCTGCACCCTTCGGGAGGAGTGGGCTCTGGCCTGAGCCCCTGGGGCCCTGGCTGCTTCCAGCTGGCATCCACCCTTCCCCCCGGTCTAGGTGTTTGCGAGCAGCACGGTCCCAGACGTGCCCTGGAGCTGCCTGCCGCGGCCACATGCCGCTCGGGCACCAGGATGCACGTGGTTGCACGTGCTGCATACCGGTATGGTACACAGCATGCAGCTCACACTGCCTGAGTGACGCTCCCTCCTCCCCCCCCCCCCAGGCACCTGGCTCCCCCCCCGCCCTTGTGAGTGCAAAGTGCAACACTCACCAGTGGATCCTTCCCCGGCCTCCGATGACGCATGGGAGACATCCGGGCTGCCTGACAGGACTTCGAGCTGGAGGGTGACATTGCTCCCCTGGTCCTCCTCATCGTCCTCCGACCCAGTGGGCAGCTCTGTCTCGTCCCCCGCCTTGCTGGGCCTGGTGATGGGGGGGCACCTGCTGGTGTCAACTGGCACCGAGGGTCCCCGGGGTGTCGCCTCTCCCAGGATGCCGTGGAGCCGCTTGTAATGGGGGCAGCTGTCGGCTCCTGCCCCCGGCCCTCGCTGGCCCGGACATAGCCCAGGCGCAGCTCCTTGACTTTAGCCCAGACCTGTTCGAGGGTCCGGGCTGGATGACCCTGATCAGAGAGCGCCTGGGCCATGCAGTGGAAGATGTCTGCATTCCTCTGACGGGACTGTGGATCATGGAGGGCCTCTTCCTCGGCCCAGAGGTCCAGGAGAACCTCGATCTCCCCTGGGGACCAGGAAGGGGTGCGCTGCTTTGTGCCCCTTGGGGCCTCCTGCGCTGGGCGTGCGGGTTGCTGCTCCCCCCTGGAGCGGCCATCCTGGGTGGTCTGGTGGCTGACAAAGGAGCAGAGCCGTGCAGCAGAGCTCGTTGGCAGAGGTGCTTCTGCCGCGTGGCCTCTGCAGGCTGCGTGTGCCTTTATGGGGGCTCAGGTTACTAGGAAGTCCGGAGTGGTGCCTGTGCATACGGAGCGTCCAAGCAGCCACTAGGGCTTTTTTCCGTCTGGACGGCTCTTGCGCAAAATCTCTTGGCTGCCTGTCTACACTGGCCTCTTGTGCAAGAACAGTTGTGCAAAAGGGCTTCTTCCTGAGCGGGAGCGTCAGAGTTCTTGCGCAAGAAGCCCTGATTTCATACATGAGAATGTCAGTGCACTTGCGCAAGAACACGCGGCCAGTGTGAACAGGCAGCAAGTTTTTGCGCAAAAGCGGTCGCTTTTGCGCAAGATCGCGCCAATGTAGACATAGCCTCAGAACCCAGAGAACCAGATGGTGGTACTAGGCACAGGGCTTTATAACAATTGACCCTGAACTCCTGTTTTGGCTGCTGAACAGTCCATGTGTTTTTGTGGCCCCAAACTTCTACACATACACCCCGAAAGAAGAATTCTACTGAGCTTTTTATTTTACGTATTGTATTCTGATTTGTACAGAAACTCAGCAAGAGCTGTTTTCCTTCTCGTGTTTTGCCTACTCTTGAGAACTCTCCACCCCTCTACCTTATTTTTATACAGAAATATCCTAAAGCACTTTCGGAACCATGTCCTAGCCCCACTGATGTCAGTGGAAAAACTTCCTGCAGCTTCAATGTGGCCAGGATTTCACCCTGGATGTACATGGAATCACAAACCCATCACTGAAATGCCACTGCCTAGAGGGTACAAAGTGGCAGCCTTTGCTCAGAGAGCAGAGAGCCACCTATTTTGCAACACACTGGCTAATCTCTTCTGATGGGTTATAAAACTGCCATGCAGCTGTTAAACTGTATTATGCAATAAATCCATCTTTAGAGAGTGACTAGTCAAATATCTTCCTGGAAAGCAGAAACTGCATTTAAGTGTTCAGCCTTTCAGTCATTTTCAACTACTTGTGCTTCCATATCACAGTGAAGCTACCGCTACCATTTGACTTCTAAGTTCTCTGGAGTTCTCAGTCAGCCTGAGCTCTGAGGTCCAGGCAATGATTAATGTCTCTGTCTCTCCCCGCCCACGCCCAGAGTCTGTGAGCAACCAGTGTTTTTGTTAAAAAATGACAGTGGTCTGCATTGACTCAGAAGCTTGGAATACTGCATCAGAAGTAGGTTTGGGGGAAGCCACTTAGCAGGGAGAGTTCAGGTGAGGCTGTCGAAGATGTAAGACAAGTGTAGTTTAGTATCAGCCCCATCACATGCAACAGAAACATGTATATACAGCCATGACAGAGCAACAGCAAACTCCATATTAAGATTGCATATGTGTTTCCACAGTACCCTCATGCTTCGAGGACATCATAACTTTCTGAAGCTTTTACATTTTGGAGCTGAAATATACAATGGAATATTATTAAGAGACACCATCAACCTGAAATCTAGACAATTTAAAAAATAAATGGCTTAAAGTAGTTTCAGGTGCCTCCGTGGCAATTTTTTATAATTGTATAGTGTCATTTTTCCTGTTTTTCCCCTTGTAGCCCGATATTATGCATGAGGGCACAGATCCTCAAAGGACACAATAAGCTAGCTACTTAAATAGCTTTGAGAATCTGGGTCAAGATCCACCTAGCAAACTCACCAATGACCTATACAGGGAAACAGTAAAACTGATATGTGGAGGGGACTCTCACCTCTACAGACCCACTGGCAGCCCAGTGCAGCATCACCATTCTATCTGACACAGTTTCCCCTAGTGAGCTTTCACTAAGTCCCAGGAAGCTTATGTACATTGAACAGCATCCACTCTGGTTTGTCCAGTTGATTAACTAAAAGGTGAAGCATTAGACAAGAAGGCCTCCATCCCAGCATCTCTAGCTCAAGAGGGAACGTGGCTGAGTTCACCCCACAGTGACCAAACCACAACCATCCTTCCACAGACCAGCATATAATTCCTCTCCTCTGAGGCTTCTGTTGCTACCTGGCAAAGTGCTGCCATAGGGATAAGTTTTGCTGAAGTCAGCATTCAATGCCCTGTGTCCCACCCCAGGAGCATTCTTCCTTGGTTCCCTTTCCTGGTAAGACTGTTTACCAGGTTCCCCTTGAGAAGCCCTTCCCTTGGGACCTTTCTCTTTGAGTGCTCTACAGACTGTTCCTCTGCCCAGGGGCCCCTGTTCTCTAATCTCTACTAAATGTGTGGGAGGACCTTCCATTTATCAGGCCCAGGTGTTTCTCCACCTGATTAACTTCCTGCCAATTACTCAAGGGGTTATAGTTAGTCCCAGGTGAATCTGAAGTGCCTCATTTCTCCTTGTGTAGCCTGGCAGAGGTAAGCTGAGCCCCTGAGTAATTCAGAAGGTGAGCTACACCCTGACGTGACTACACACAAAGTAGGGTCAAACTGTAGAAGAAAAACTGAAACATGGGGGGGGAAAATCAGTTCTTTTGAATCGTTCAGCTACAATAATTCTAGATGTTGCTTGTAACAACAGAAAGTAAAACATACTACCGAGCAAAAATGTTGGGGTTTTGTTTTTTGGTGGGTTTTTTTTGCCTGTATCCCTTTAATTTACACAATGACTGGGAGGCACATTGAAGACAACAAAATTTGGTGATACAGCGAGTGAACAGATGCACACATGCAATCAAGGTTACTAAATTACTAATGTACTTTGTTCCCTCACACCCTGCCCTGGGGGAAGGGGGGGAGGGAAGAGTTTTTGTCTGACCAGGTCATAGTTTGCTCTCTAATGCACTGGAGAAATGGAAAACTCTTACCAGCATGAGCTTTTGCTAAATGGGGAGAAGTTTTGATGAGAACTAACATCCCTTGGGCATGAATGAAGTGTGACTTACACCTGAGAAGCTTGTTGCGGGGGGTGGCAGGAGGGGATCTTTAGAGTCCCCCATCCTTTTGCTGCAGATGCTTAGATACTTTCCGTTTCCCCTGGGATTTTCAAGCGAGTCAAAGGACATAAGCACATAAATCCTATTGATTTGTAATAACAATGGGGTGCCTAACTCCCTTAGGTTTATTTGAAAACTGCAGTCTTCAATGCTAGTAATCGGTTTTCACTACTTAATGTTTCACAGGGGTATTTTTTCCAAGGGAAAGAGGATAGAAATTTAATCTCTTAAAAATGCAAGACTCTCCTTTACTTTTCTTCCTCTCACAAACCAGGCAGCCCTATAAGCGGGCTGTCCTTAGGATTTATGGGGCTCTATACAGTACTATTAAACAGGTGCCCTTCTAACCAATGACAGCCAGGGGAGAGCGATTTTTTTTTTTTTTAAGAGAGATGTGGTTTTTATAATCTTCAGCAACACACTAATGAAGTATTTTTAAAGCAAATTTTAAACTAAGGTCTGTAGACTAACACCATAAATTCAGAAACTGGCAGTATATACCTGGTGTTGGCAAATACCTGTTGAACAGCTTCATTACCACTTGCATAGCTCTTTTACAGGTTCCATGTTCTGCTAATAGGTCTGGCAGGCTTCTTTACTTCTAAGTTAACTAGAACCCCTCATGAGGAAGCAGAGCCACAAAACAGGGAGAGGAAGAGACAGATGGGCACACATTAAGATCCAGTAGCACCCCAAATTTTCCAGTGCCCTATGTAACTGCATATTCTGCATTTGGGTATGGATGGCTCTGCCTGCAAGCACAAGACCCAAAGCCAACTCATCTTCATTGGACTTAGTCCAGAGTTATATGAGTGTCTCTGACATTGGACCCTGGCCTTTTGAGACGTGTGTAAAGAGCAAAGGATGATACAAGGTGCCTATAAAATAGAAATATGCTGATCTCATATGACAGCTTGTAGCTCTTGCAATCAGTGGGACTTCTGCCATTGATTTCACTAGGAGTTGGAATGGTTCCTGATTCTAAGAACTCCAAAGGGAGAGGGAGGGAGTATGAAATAAAAACAAATAAAAGCTTTTGGAATAATGCTGATACAACAGCAGATTGATTCCATTGAAGCTTTTTTTTTTAATGCAATTTAAGAGTGGGTGACAAATTGAGTTTGTCTGGTTTACAGGCTGAACACTGTTCTGACTCAGAGCAAAGCACAATAAAAACACCATTTTGCATGACTCTTAAAAATGTGACGTATTCTCGCTCTCTTTAGCTCACAGAATCAGTTTATTTAATTATCCTGGCCTATTGTAAGCTTCATCCAAGGAAGGAAAAACAAGGGGAAGGGGAGGGGGGAAATAGCCAATAACCAAAGTCTTTGCTTGAGAGCACCGTGTCCCCGAAGAGCAAGCACAGCCGAGGGCCGGCACATCCTTCAAGTGCAATCAAGGCTTGGCACTGTCTGAATGTAAGGCAGAAGCAGTACTTGAAGACAGTCCCAACAGGACCACCAGAATACCAAAAGTGAGCTCTCTAGTAGACATTCATTCTGCAGTGATTGTTCAGCAGTGCTGGCCTCGCCAAGGCAAAGTTTACTGCAGAAGACAACACAGGCATATAAAATGAGTAGAAGTACACAAGAAGGGGATGGAAAAAATGCATGTTCTCTCTGGTATTTCCCCCTCTTAATAAAGCCATTTGTCTCTCAGTTAAACAAACAGAGGATACTGGGTTCCACTCTTGTATCTGAGAGAGGTCCTGTTTCTTTGGATTTTAAAGATTTCCTCATGATTAACCAACTGAGATTTTATTTTTGATTGAGCTGAGAGGGATTATACTGAGCCCATTAGCAAGTGCAAAACAAATGAGAGGCTTTAACTTGCAAGATTTAAAGACACCTTGGAAACAAGTTAGCAAGAGGTCTCTCTTAACAAGAGTAATTATGTCCCTATTAAATGCAAATTCATGCAAATGAAAGTCATAATTAAACTCACCATTATTAGGAGGAAAGAACTTGCAAAAGAGACTGAAATTGCAGCACCCTATTATAGCATTTGCAGGGACTTGGGGCAGGGTAGATTAACTCTGTTTATGCAACCAGAACTTGGGGGAAGAGTTATGGGTTCCAGTCCTGATCTTGTCTATACCTGTGTTAAAATAGGAATTTGACTTCAGTGGAGTTACATGATTAGAAGTCAGACCAGAATCAGGCATTCTGAGTTTTGCACCCTATTGAGTTGTGGGACAGCCAGTATATTACATAACCTTCCTATTAGCTAAAACCAGTCCCAAGTGCTTGAGGTCCACTATACTTCAAATCCCATGAGGGTGCCATTTTGCAACAGCTCCATGGTTGAAAACACACAAATGCCAGCCATCAGCAGAGGCAGATTCCTTCTGAATGTCTTTCACACACACACCCAGAGCCAAAGTGCACTTGCATTCTAAATGACCTTATTTTAGGTTAGCCATTCTACTTGGTTTCCTTACCGTGCAGAATGTGCTAGAGATAGTTAGCACAAACCACATGAAATCGTATCCCCTCCAAAACCAACTCCAGGCAACCTTTCCAAATGATAAAAGCAACAGAGACCATCATGCAAGGATCTTATTAGAACTAAGTGACCAATAGAGGTAATGGGAGGAGACTGCCCAAGGGTCTGAAATTAAACCACATGGTCACAAGTTCCAAAAGAGCAATTTTCCCGTTAGGCTAAAGAGGCTGCTGCAACCAGTCTGCTACTTAGAGACAAGCCTAAACTAAAAGGATGCCTGAAAATACCCTTGCTGCCATTCCGCCCCCCCCCCCCCCCCAAAAAAAAACCCTATGGAAAAGTCCAGATTTCACAGCTGGTCCATGCAAGCAAGACACCTCCTCTCCTCTCCCCCCCCCCCCCAAAAAAAAAACCAAGACAAGATCTAAACACCTGCAAAACAGTGACAACATCCAGATTCACGTTTCAACTCAGGGCCATGAAGTCACTAACTAGGCAGCTATGGTATTTTTGACATTTAAAAAAGATTTATTTGTATAAATCTACTAATTCCACATAATATCTTATAGTCATGTGAGATTGTGAAGGTGCGATCATTCTAGCAGGATGTGTAATATTTGTAACCTGACAAGTTGTTGTCAGGAAGAGAGGCTTGTGGAGTTTCTACAGAATCAAACAGAACCAGATTTTCCTGTCCCCAGCTTGCTCATGCAGTACCAATGAACTCAGTTGAATTAATCATTCACTCTCAATGAGCCTGGCATTATTTTTATCCCCCTCTCTCAGCTCTGAGCTCCACAGATGGAATCCTTAGCACACAACATTAAATTTCAGTGAACAGGCTTTGTAGCAGTGGCAAACAAAAGGGAAGTGGCAATGAAATTCTCCTCTTGAGAATCTCTGCTGTCACCCAACAACTGCTGCTGCTGGGTGCAGTCTTTGCCTAACCACTCTGGGACTCACAGGTAAACCTGCCAGTCCCACTGTAGTAGCAGAATTTGATTTTTTTTTAAATAATATTGACTTATGCTTCAGAGTAAATGTTGATAATATCAAGGTGAATCTTTATAACCATTTGAAAGACAAATACTCAACAGCACATATCAGAATATACCAAGTAAACATACTTCTATCAAACTCTAGCAAACTCTCAAGCAGCATTTTTCTTACTTTGCCTATCTGTACACTTCAGTTATTATCAATGGAAATATTTTTTGTCAGCTTGTGCATATGGTGAAACCAATAACCGACATTTACCAATAAAACAAGTTATCTTTCCAAGCCTACTTGTAGTCCAGGACTTCCACATCTGCAGTACAGAGGAAGCAGGATTCTCCTTGAAGACTATTACTCCAGGCACAGCCCTATCACAAAGCTAGGAAATATGGATCAATGTTCATGTTTCACTCCTCGTCAGTATCCGGCCCAGGCTGGGGAAACTAATGATCCAACCCGTGGACCAAATTCAGTCATGAATCCTGACCACATGCTACCGGAGACGTATTATTATTAAACCCCTCTGTACTATCTCAGATAGTACCTCCACAACTACATACCTCAGATATTCTTAAGCTATTGTGTCCCCTATTACAGATGGCACTTAATTAACCTATGCAGTTTCCTCTTTTAAAGCTCTCATCAGTCAATTATCTGAGTTCCCTATCATTTTTGTTGCTTTTCTCTGAAATGACCTGCTAAATCTGAATTGCTGTTCTATGAATACAACTTGCTTATATCCTTCTGTCCCCAAAACTGAATACAGATTCCTGGTATGGTGGTCTTTTTTTAAGGCATATTTATTTTTTGTATAAAAATCGCACATTTTCTGTTAATTATTTGGTATCTCAATTTAAAAAATGTCTTTTGCTTTTTTTAAAGTAACTCCATTGAACTATTACTAACTTGCTACCTGACCAAGTGTATTAATTTTGAGGACTAACAAACTTGACATTGCCCCTTGAAATCCTGAAAACTGGTATTTCTAGAGGAAGAGCCATACCAGGACATTCGACAAGCACCAGTGGAGATGTCAAAACAAAGATAATCTCAGCTGTAGCCAATGGCAGGGAAAGAGCTTTCACACACCAACTCGTGGGCTTCAAAGTTTAAAGTTTTAATTCAACCCATCATAAAATATTAGAAGAAATAAAGCAAAGAAAAGAGGAGCGAAGGAAAGAAGCTAACGTTTTTGCAGCAACTTGCCAGCTTCTGAGCTGCCACAGAAATTTTAGACTCTTCTCATTAAGTGCATGTGCACTTTCCAGGGCTGCCAACAGGGTGCGGGTGCGGGGGTGGGAAAGCAAATGCCCCGGGGCCTGGAGATTCAAAGGGCCCGGGGTTCGCAGCCACTGCTGCTGGCTGCTGAGAACCTTGGGCCCTTTAAACTGCTGCCAGAGTGCGCCTGACAGCACTGAAGGCTACCAGGAGCAAAGGCACAGCGCAGTGCACTCCATGCAGCTCTGAGGGCTGGTTGCCCCAGCCCCACCCCTTCCAGCTGATGCCCCGCACCTTCTGGGTATGCAGAGCTGCCCTCCTCACCTTACCCAGGAGTCCAGGAAGTCTGTCAGCTCCCCTGGGACTTTCAACTGACTTCAAGCCATTGGGCTTGACTTGTAAAGATTCTGAACAACTTCAGTCCCTTGTGACTTTCATCTGGAAGTATAGGACCAGAAGTCGAGCCCTGAGCTAATACAAAATTTGTATCCACATCCACATCTGCAAAAACAATCTGCGGATATCCACAGCCATAGCAGCCAATGCAGATATCCACAGATACAAAACAGGTATCTGTGGATTTGCAGGGCTCTAGCCAGAGGTTCAAATGAGCTCACGGCCAGATGATAAAGTGCTCAGATCTTACAACTGGGATCAGATTTCCCACAGTTTTTGGTACCCAGAAGCTCCAAGGGGACATTTATGACCTGACTTTGGGAAGAGTTAAGGCCCCAACAGGATAAGCTCTTTTGGCAGATGCAGCCATTTATTTAAGGACCCTCTTGGGAAGATAAGAACAAGAACATAAGAAGGGACATACTGGGTCAGACCGAAGGTCCATCTAGCCCAGTATCCTGTCTGCCGACACTGACCAATGCCAGATGCCCCAGAGAGAATGAACAGAACAGGCAATCATTGAATGGTCCCTCCCATTCCCAGTTTGACAAACAGAGGCTATTGGCACCATTCCGACCTATCCTAGCTAACAGTCATTGATGGACCTATCCTCCATGAGTTTATCCAGGTCTTTTTTGAACCCTGTTAGGCTATGTCTACACAGTGGAGCTATTTCGGAATATTCCTGGTATCCTGAAATAGCTATTCTGCATATTAAGAGCAAGCCCATTATATTGAAATATAACAGGCTTGCTATTCTGATGCCCCTGTAAACCTCATTGCACGAGGGATAAGGGACGTTTCGGAATAGTGCCTTATTTCAAAATTACCTTGAAATAAGCTACGCAATTTGCATAGTGCAAATTGCATAGCTTATTTCGAGGTCAGGGTGCTGTGTAGACACACCCTTAAAGTCCTAGTCTTCACAACATCCTCTGATTAGAAGTTGCACAGTGTATTGTGTGAAGAAATAGTTCCTTTTTGTTTGTTTTAAACCTGCTACCTATTAATTTCATTTGGTGACTTCTAGTTCTTGTGTTATGGGAGCAGGTAATAATTTTTCCTTATCTATTTTCTCCCCATCAATCATGATTTTATAGACCTATATCATATCCCCCTTACTATCTTATTTTCTAAGATGAAGTCCCAGTTTTATTAATCTCTCCTCAAATGGCAGCCATTCCAAATTATGTTCATATATGTGTCTGACAATTCTGTTCTTTGCTATAGTTTCAACCAATTTGCCTGGTACTGAAGTTGGACTTACTGGTCTGTAATTATCAGGATCACCTCCAGAGCCCTTTTTGAAAACTGGTGTCACATTAGCTATGTTCCCATCATTTGGTACAATTCAAATCTGAACCCATGACCAATGGAATGACGGGGTTAAGAGATTTGGTTTATTTCTGCTCATTATAGGAAAAATGCCCTCTCTGAAATCCAGATCTAGGTTCAGCTTTCAGACTCTCCTCTGCCCCTGAATTTAGGGGTGTTCAGATCTTAGGTTTTTACTGTGTCCCATCTCTAGCATTTAGGAAAGATCAGAAGGTGAGGGAGGCTGTTTGATAAATGTTGACTGAGAGGCAATTCCAAATACAAAGGCAGCCTGCGAGAAAGCACAGAATCAGTCATGAATCAGGGAAACAGAGAGAAATGCTACAGAGACTTAAGCAGAATGCTGAGTGCAGGAGGGATGTAGGAAGCAATGAGATTAGAGATGTAGGAGTGGTACTGTAGGGTGCTCTGAAAATCAGAAGCATGAACTGAATGAATGGGAATACAGAAGGGGCACGGTAGTCTTGGCTGTGTTTTAGATGGACAGAAAAGGCTTGGTGTAGGCATCAGTGGGGAGGTTATGGCAAAACGGGCATTGATAACAGAAAGGGAAGGATGAATTTGATGTCTTAGCGGGAGAAGCAACAGGATTTAGTGACTTCTGGGATATAAGACAGAAGGAGCCCAGATGACCAGACTGAAGGTCATATCATCAGTGAGAAGGGCTGGGATGAAAATGATGAACTCAGAGTTTATTTAACATTAGTACATTTGATATATTCTGTCCTGCAGAAGCATTTGCAAATCTCTCAACATTGGGGGGACAGAAGGAGGGAGGGAGAAATTAAGTAACTTGATCAGAGATGGGCCTCCAGCCTTAGAATTTGAAGACCCATATAAGAGCCTGAATCCTGCAGCCTGAGCTCATTTCTGTGATTAACCGAAACCTCTAATTACCTGATGCGGTGAGTATCTGTGAAAAGGTGCAGGAAAACACCTTGACAAGAAGCATTGTACAAGTGTTTAGAGAGCGACAGAAATGTGTTTTTGTCATTGACCAATTTCAATGATGAACGTGGCCAGTTTTTTCCCCCAGTGTCTTCCAGTAGTGGAGCCCCTTTTCATATATAATTATCTTAATTAATGGCTGCTTGCTCTAATTCAGATAAACAAGATTCACTGCCAGGAGAAGACTATTATTAAGCCTGATTTTTTAAAAACTGTACTTACAGCATGAGTCACAATATGAAGTAGCTATTATCTACCATTTTGTTACTCAGCTGGAATGTTATAAGGGATGGAGAGACTGGACTGGTAACATTTGCTTGGCACAGCTGCAGTCTTTTAGGGTGATTGATATACAACCTGCAGGCTCTCAGCTCCCAGACATCAATGTAAGCACGTTCCAGTGATGATAGATCACTAACAAACATGCACTAAAGGGTGAAATTTTCTTGTCATGAACCCTTGCTAGTGAAATATTCTTTAAGGGAAACAGTTCTGTACTAGCCTCTAAAGCAGAGCTACTCAACTTTCGAAGTCCCGGTGGCCACAATGATTCTCACAGCACATGCAGAGGGCTGCAACTTAAGTGTGGTTGCATATACATGCAAATATATGCAAATAGCTTCTTACACACTGACAGGCATGAATACAAAGATTAAGACAAGACTACACAACATGCAGGCCCTATTTAAGTCAGTTCTGCTGATATTAACAAAATGCAATATTTACCTGATTTCCACCCATATGACAGCAATGACAGTCCAGGAATTTAACTACTAAAATGCATATCAACAGAAGACCATTATATTGACTCGCTATTATGAAATGTGTTCCCAGTGGAGGCCATGTTGAAAGGATCCCACCTGTGGGCCATGTTTTGAGCCCCACGTAAACCCAAACCGCACTGTGGGCTGCAAATAAACAGGCTGCGTGTTGAGTAGCCCTGGTCTAAAGGGTTGGACCTGACAGATCTTTTGTGATAATACATTGCCTACAGATAAAGCAGCGGGAAGGGGCGTTTGCATTTATTATTATTCTGTATTATAATAGAGTCTAATGGACCCAACCAACATGGGCACGTAATATCACACAGTCTTTGCCCCAAACAGCTTATAGTTTAATTGGACAGGACCAATAAAGGATGGGATGTGAAACAGGGGCAGAAAGCATTGAAGGCACTTATCTAAGGCAGTGGTTGTCAAACTACAGGTCGCAACCCAGTATTGGGGCATGGAATGTCAAGCACTGGGTTGTGTTGCTGCAAGAGGATCAGGTGACTAGTGGGGGTGCTAAGGCTGGCTACGTGCCTGTCCTGGAACCACAGACTACGTTGTGCTGTAGAAGTGGCCGGCAAAGGTCTGGCTCCTATGGAGGGGGCAGGGAGGAGAGCACACAGGAACCACTCAAGGTAAGCCCCTCCTGCCCTAGCTCTGACCCCTCTGCAAAGCCAGGGCCCTGTCCTACACCCCAAAGCTCTCATCCCCAGCCCCACCCTGGAGCCCAACACTCTATTCAAATTATGTTGGGTTGCAGGCATCAACAATTTTCTTCAACTGGGTAATGACAAAAAAAAAAAAAAAAAAAAAAAGTTTGAAAACCCCTGGTCTAAGGGCCATTCAGAAGGTCAGAGCAAAATGGGGATAGAACAAAAGGTTTTCTCCAGCCTCGTCCAGGGGGTCTATTCACTGGACCATAGACCCTGCTCATGTCAGAGGTCCTGTGCCTACCACTTGCATCCTGGTTCTTGTAGCAATTCAGACTAACCAGGAGTGTGCAGGGAATGTTGCTGCTTCGTTCCATGTGTTCACAAGGCATGAGCCTTAGAAATGGACAGAGCACTAAAAGAATGGAGGCTGTGAACACTGTTGTTGACGACACAACCCTAATAAGCCTCAGAGGAGACACAGCAACCATGAAACACGCCCCACTAGGCTAAGCTTCTGCCTGTAAGAGGGATGGAGTTAAAGTCCAGATGAGAATTCCCCCAGCATATGGAAAATGTTATATAGCAAATATGGCAGAGCCAAATTATTATGAGCAGCTTTAAGCTTATAAGTCTCTGCTCTGGTTGGCAAATACAGCCCTCCCACCTCCCTGACTGTACAAAGAGCTAACATATTCAAGCGTGTGTTTGTGTTAGCAGCTCATAACACAACCCTTAATTTATAGCACACAGAGCTCTGTTCCTATGCCTGACACTGTCCTAGATGCACAGTTTATAAAGCCAGAAGGGACTACTGTGATTATCTGGCCTGACCTCCTGTATCATGAATTTCCCTGAATTATTTCCTGATTGCACAAGAGCATCTCTTTTGGAAAAAAGTGAATCGATTTTAAAACAGCTATTGACAGAGAATCCCCTTGCTATAGCTCTATATTGCTGGGAAACCGTTGGCTCCTTGCTTTTTTCCCCCTACACTTATTCAATACAGACTTTGTCCTACAATTCAAACCCTAACTCTTTGAATTGTATGTCCTTTTTTTCCCTGTTGCAGAGCAGGGTGTTTTCATTCCACACCACAATCTCTTGCTACCAGGAGGGAATCAGAAGGTGTTAACATCATGACATTCTCCAAAGGTGTACGCCACCAGGAGGCACTGACCTCCAGCACTGCTCTTTCCACCAGCATTAGTTGTTATTAATCCAATGGACATCTGCTACAGAAGTGGTTAGACGATGCCTATCATTATCTCTGATGGGAAGATGATAGTCTTTAATTCAGTTACTTGATGCATTCATGGTGCACAGTGTTATTTGGAATACCTTTCTTTAGAAGTCTCAGAGGGGTAGCCGTGTTAGTCGGTTAACTTTATAAACAATGAGTAGTCCTGTGGCACCTTAGAGAATAACAAATATATAGGATTACGAGATTTTGTGTAAAACCCATGTAATTGATGAGCCCAAGATACATATAACTGTAAAAGCAGTTACCTGTCAATTGTAAGACCAGTGTTAATGAAGCTAATTAAGTAGACAATGTGTCCCAGTCATTGCTTTTAACGAGAAAAAGCGAATGTCAAAGGCATGGAAAATTGCCTTTGTAGTGCGTTACCAGTTAATATCTTTATTCTAGCCAGGGTGACAGAGTGTCAAATTTCTCAGAGGGGTAACTGTGTTTGTCTGTAACTTTAGAAATGAGAAGTCCTGTGGCATCTTAGAGACTAACAAATTTATATAGAGTGAAAGTGAGTTAGTCTGTACAGGATAAACTTAAAAAACAACAAATAATCTGGTAGCACTTTAAAGACTAACAAAACATGTAGATGGTATCATGAGTTTTTGTGGGCACAGCCCACTTCTTCAGATGACCGGAGCATTGGATGTCCAGAACCAAAAATAAATATGGAAGAAAGGAGGGGAGAGGAAAAAAAATGGGGGGGAGGGGGGGTAGAGGTAGTGGGTATATTTGTTTGTGTTAAGTTTGTAAATGTATACATGCCTGTCTAAGATGCTTATTTCAAAGGGCAGGAGACTTTTACAGGACTAGAAGGTAACAGCGTGCAATGATTGAACCAAGCAATTTGTAGTCTGCATTCTTGGCTTCTCTTCCCATTTCTGCCAATAACGTGCTGTCTGAGGAAGAGACTGTGTGGCAGTCTACCAACTGGCCAGCAGGGAAAGGAAATAGAAAAGTTCCAATTGCAGGTCAGTGCACGTTTGTTCTGGCTTTTTTTTTTTTTAATTTCCAAAACCAAGGCTCAAAACCAGAACAAATCAACTCATACCACTGAGTAAATCACCCCAGGGCCTTTCAAGGTACAGCCAGCAGAAGAGAAGGCACAGCCTTCCTTTATAATAGCCGTCTTATTTCATTTCCCCTTTCCTTTTTGAGACCCCCTCCAGAGCAGCCATGTGATACACTGGAACAAGTAATCCCTTTGCATGCTAAAGCACATTTACACCTTGATAAAATCAGCAGTTTCCCAGAAAGGACCAACTCTCATGCTCAGAAGGATCTAGTTAAAGCTCGGCAAACATCCTCTTTTATTGACCTACAACACAATTAACTTGTAATTATACAAGAAATTAGTTGGGGGTATTTTCTTGTCAGTATAGGCAGACGTGATATTTTGCTCTCAGTTTGATCAGAGACACCTGCGATCACATGGAGAAGAGCTCCATGTCTTGGCAGGTCAGATAATGGAAGGATAAATATGGAAGGAAACAGTAGGACCTAGCAGCAGGATAGCTAGAGCAAGTAGCACGTGCTATAGGGTTTGCAATATCCCCACAGCACCGATAATGAAGTTTTGCAGCATAGCAGCATCTATTTCTGATATAGCATGTTCATTAAATTTCAACCATGCTGCTGCCAAGCTACAGATTGATGCCACGAGGCATTACGCATCCCAAGCTCCTATTGAGATCAGCTAGTAGCAGACCCTCATACTACAGCAAATTCTTAAAGCTCTTGTGTTTCCATTCCTCTGGGGAAAGCCTTAACTCTTCACAGGAAGACAGACTGGTACTAGGAAACAAGGAATTTGATTGGTCACTGGAAGTTCTAAACCCTGCAACAACTGGACAAGATCGCCAGGACTCAGAACTTGGAAACTTGACCAAGTGTGTTTAGATGCCATCCCAGCGAGTCTCCAAAGCTGTTTGGGCCCAACTCTGGTAACTCCTGGCCCACTGGCACACGTAGAAGGCATTCAAGTCGCCTACCCTCCAGCTCAGGCATGGCTTCTCAAGGTATCTGCCGGCATCTCAGGCTGCATGCATAGGAGGAAACCATTTACCATTGGGGGGCAATTGCTTGATCTACCCACTGAGCCAAATTCCTCTTTTTACCCATCTTCTTGTGGGTCAGGAAATGCAATAAGGAGGACACGTGATCTTGCCTTTCTGGCTACCAAGTCTGGCCACCATATGGTTGCACCTGTGATAACACGGTAACCTGCAGGGGCACACAGCAGTCCCGTGATCTCTGGCAGTTTGCTCACATGTGCCTATTCTGTGACATATATGACACCTCAAGTCTCTATGATCTCTCTTTGTTGGGTGAGCATAGAGCCACCACTTCCTCAAGAGTCTGATTACTTATTTCCAGAGGGTGGGTGCAGTCTGAGAACAGCCTCTTAAGCAGTGGTCCCTGTTAAGCTGTACGCTTGGGCAGGCACACAAGAGAGATTCAAATGCTGGCCAGTTGATTAGCAGAGCGCCCACAGCCAGCAGCATGCATTTCTTTTGGTGGTGCACATCCACACATGCTTCAGTGCACATAAAGTTTATTCCACACATGGATGGAAAAACCTAGAGAACATTGCTGCTAAGGTGTCTACTTCTGTGCCTTCATGCCTTGTGGAGTGCAATCACCCCCTTCTCCTGCTCTCAGACCTGGCCCTGGGCTACAGTACCTTGTAAAGCATCCAGGCTTACCCTATGATCCAACTGGGTTTAGCACCCATGGTTCTTCCCGTTGGGCGTCTGAGACCAGTGGGGAATCAACTGGCCAGACGGCCTTCTTAAACCAAAGTAGCATTTACTCTTAACAGTAGAAATAAAAAGCAAACATAAAAGAAAAAGGATTTTAAAACAACGAAGTCTATCTATGAGTGCCTTTTCTTAAGGCCTACCACATTACAGGGGCCTGGCTCCATGTTATATGCTCCATCTGTGTACGTCAGTCTGAATAGCTTCTCCACCACAACTACTCCTGACTTCTGGACAGAGTGTGTCTGTTTGCTGTTTTTTCGATCGGTTGGCTCCCAGAATCGGCAAAGCAAGCTTTGTGATGTGGCTGGAGCCCAGATACAGGGTCTTCACAGTTGATAAGGCATTATCTCTTAACCACTCTGTAGTGTTACCAGGAGGCAGCTTATCTCAAGTTACTGTTTCATTGGTTGCTGTTTTGCTCAACAACTTGCTATTAAACTAAACCAACATGTTAATAGAGTTAACATCCCCATAAGGTCAACCTATAGTATCCATAACTTACTGCAGACCAGCCAGCTCTCCAGCACATCATCCTTGTTGCCAGCACAGCATTAGAGAAGAGAGGGGACTCCACTACAATGTACAGAAAAAGGATTCCTTACTGCAGCTGCTGGACCCAGACAGGACCCTGTAGTACTTTCTGGCTCGTTGACTGCCAGTCTAATCAAATCTAGCCTGTGCTGCTACTGTGAGCACTGGCCTGGCTGGATTCAGAAGTTTTGCAAGAGACAATGAACTTCAGCCAGACGGGAAGTTATTTTCCTATCCAGTGAAATTTGCTGTTCCAATAATTGAGGGTGAAATTGACTTAAATTATTAAATAGATTGCTTTGCAGGACACTGTTGCTGCCTGTGTCTATACTGCTGCACAGAGGACACTACAGTATATAACTCAGTAATTACTTCAGAGAAAGTTCCACTTTTGGAGCTGGGTCACCTTTCTCATGTAAACCCTGGGTCAGCAAGAGTGGGAAAGGGAAACTAAATTAGCCCTTACTGTACTTCCCAGATTGTTCCATGGGACGGCAGGACAGCTTTGTTCCCTCACTCCCCATGAAACAAACAGGTTCAAGCACTAGAACTCAGATCTTTGGTACACAATGCGTTAGTGCCTCACACCCTGTGTAGTGCCTTCAATCTGACAGAGCAATGCTTCTGGCCCTCCAATTTGAACAGTCCTGGCTTAGGTAATACTCTCAATGACACAGGTAAGAGGTGGCTCTGAGTAAGGACTTCCGGATGTGGCCCTGGCTGGCTGTGGCTTAGTACTTGCTCTTTTTCCTCCTAAGTAGTATTTAGTGGACGTACAGTTGTATGACTTTGAGTGATTAACTCTACTCCATTGGCTGGAATGAAGAAGGCATTTGACCTTCCACCTTTCAGCCTTCATCACAGCACAGACCACGCAAGTTTGGACGAGGTTCTCCTGGTTTCATTCAACCTTAAGCTAGTTATAAAAGGACAGATAGTTTGGGTATACACATCACAGTACAACAGAAATCAGCTTAACCAGGATAGGTTCCATGAATACAGCTGGTCCCCTTCCTACTTGGCTTAACCTATAGACAACAGTACAGTATTTCTCATGAAACCCTTTTAATGCCAGATTGGTGCAGCTCATCCTTGTGTTTTTATCAGGTCTCTCCAAACAGAATATACAGTATTTGGATGGGAGGCTTTATACCTTACTCAGTCCTTGACCTCAATGAAAGAACATAATTGCATCTCAAAGGTTTGCTCCTGGTTACATAAGAAGGAATAAGTGTAATCCAGAGAGAGGTGGTAGGTTAGAAATAATGGTTTTTAAATAGGTTGCTCATGTTCATCCATTCTAATCACTGCTGCTTTCTCCCTTATAGGGTACAGCATCAGACATCACTCCCCCCTTTTGGCACGTTCTGAAGTCAGACAATAACATTTCTTTCCCTCTCAGTTTTACCCTCAGTAGAGCAGGCACTGTGTTTTCCACCATATGTTTCTAACAGAGATTGACATTACCAAGGCTTTTTGAAATAGGGATCCAAATGGAAATAAAAAAATATGAACACCCACCTCCCCCCCAATGCTCCGAAGGTCTGTCAAAGCCAAATCCTAATCCACCACCACATTTAGTGCCTTGAACCTTTTTTCACTAATTTCCTTTTGCACCAGCAGCTCTGCTCACAGGCATACTTTATCATGTCTCAGCACAGGCAGGGCATGGATGAGGTCCCTTCCATCGCTACATTTCAGATACTGCCCTTTCAGCTCAGCTCTGTGTAAATTATTACTTGGTTAAGTGGTGGACTATACAGCGATGTGTATGGTGGTCAATCCCATATAGCTCTGAAGATTGTGGGTGAGGAGCGGTGAGAAGAAAAAACAGCTTTTCCAGTCATCTGCTTCACCTTCACTACCATGTGTGCAAAGGGAGGAGATCTTGGTGAGGCTAGTGCAGTGCCGGTAGGATAGCGGTCGGTGCTACGTTGGGGAATCTGCCCTGCATGGTTGTGTCTTTGAGTGGTGTAAAATGTGGTGCAGCGGACGATTCGTTAGGTGCAGAATGTTTCTGTGCCGGTCTTGTGATGGTTAGAGTTACCAGGTAGGTTTAGAAAAAATACTGGACACACTTGATTGGAGAGGGGTGGGGCTGGCCGGGGGGGGGGGGGGGGGACGGGGGACAGGGGCAGCGCGGCTGGCCACAGGAGATGGGGAGGGACCGGGGGTAGGGCGGCTGGCCGGAGAAGATGGGGGGGGGGGGGTCGAGGCAGCACGGCTGGCCAGGGAAGATGGGGGGAGGGCGGGGGGTGGGGCTGGCGGGGCAGCGCAGCTGGCCGGAGGAGATGCGGGGGGGAGGGGTCGGGAGCAGCGCAGCTGGCCAGGGGAAATCAGGAGGAGGAGAACCAGCTGGCAGGAAGCAGGGGTGGCTGGGAGGGGGTTGGGGGCAGCGGAGCTGGTCGGGAAGGTTCGGGGGAAGCGGGGAAGGCGGGACTGACCTGGGCACGTGCAGATCCCGGGGCACTATCAGTCCTGCGCACCGTCCAGAGAAGTGCGAGTGAGTCCGGCTGTGGCTCCACCAGGCGCTCAGGAGCAGGGACAGGGCTTCTCCTCCTCCCCAAGGCGTCAGACGCAGCCAGGGCTCCCAGCACCGATCGCACCCCGCCTCCCAACCACTCCCCCTGCCCCCGCCAGGCTTCCATCCAGCACCCAGCCAGAAATCCAGGAAATACCGGACATTGCAATGTCCGGTATTTTCTGGATTTTTTTACCAGACAGAAGGCCCAAAAACCAGACTGTCCGGTACAATACCAGACACCTGGCAACCCTAGGATGGTCAGTGCCAGGGAATGGTCATCAGTGCTGACGAGTGGCTCCGAGCCGTTGGCATTGCCAGAGGTGGCAGCGGCACGTCTGCACGGATGGTCTTCGGTGCCAGGGTTTGAGTCGAGGCTGTCAGTGCCGTGCCGTAGTTTTCGAGGCCGATGAGGATGTTTCTGTGTTGGCACTGATGGAGCCTTTTTCGGTGCAGATGATTTGCACACCAGCGAGACACCAGAGGTACCAGGTTCGTCACCGTTGCTGGCTCTGGACAGGGTAGCACCAAGGGTAAAGATCTGGGAGTCCTTGCCAGAACTGGGGAAGACTAGCCTTTTTGATGTATTGGGGGGGCTGAGCCTTGTCTTTTGCTCCGCTTGCAGGAGCCTCCTTAGTGACTGGTCTGAAAGACCTCTCCAGAAGGAAAGACTGGAGACGAAGCTCTATGTTCATCGAGTCCATGCCATCATGCTGCTGCAATGGGAGCATTTGGAGGAATATTTTGTTCACCCAGGCATGAAGAATGGCCGTCTGATACCGGCATAGCCTCTTTGAATGTGTCAAACCTCTTAAAACCCGGTGATCCAGGTGGTGTTGTGACAGCGGTCAAATAATCTGTCTTCTTTACTCTTCTTCTTTTCTTTTAAAGGGGAGAATGAGGGGGTAACACGGGGGGGGGACCCCAGGGCCACCCATTTAACCCCAAATTATTTATTTATTTATATATATATATATATATATATATATATATATATATATATATATATATATATATATATATATATTTTTTTTTTCCCCACAAGAAGGAATGAAACGTGGAAAAATAAAGAATGATGAGGAAAAAGGATAATAGGAATGAAATACTTGTCTTTCAGAAGAGGAAACACTGGACTTCTAAGGATTCTGTCTGCTACCAGGGATGGCAGAGAAGGAACTGTGGGAGGGAAGGGAGGAGATCGCGTTGTGCATGCAGCTAACTGACAAACGATGCTTGAGGTGGCTGCTGCACATGCATGGCGCATCCAGATCCAGCTAAGAAACTTCTCCAATCAGTCGGCGCAGGGACACACCAACACCTAATGTGAAGCACCCACGGGGACACAATACCTGGATCACCAGGTTTTAAGAGGTGTGACACATGCAGAGATGCCATGCCAGTATTAGACAGCCATTCCTTCTGCATATGATGCCTGGGTGAGCAAAATCTGTTCTTAGCTCTGCTACTGGTTTGCTGGGTGGCCTTGATCAAATCCCTATTCTGAGTCTCAAATTTTCCCTCCTACAAGATGAAAATCATGATACTGATCTGCCTCAAAGCACTTTGTGATCTATAAATAAAATTCACTCAGTCAGACAAACATGTCATCACTAATGGCTTCATTCCATGGCAAATCACAGTCCTCCCCAGCATGAGCAATAATCTCCCTGGCGACGGTGCCTTGATGCATTAAATTCTAGCACTGCCATACAAAGGCAGAGGTGTGAAGCTCAGTGCTGCAATTTAAACATCAGGCTTTTTCCAACTCTTAGGCTGCATATTGCTTCTTCATTGTCCTACCCAAACAGGTTTGCACCATGCAAGGTCAGGAGGAATTTGCTTTTATTATTTAGTGCTGAAGGCAAACCCCATAGACGAAATCCTACGGAAATCACCACCTGCATTCCCCCCTCTCCCCTAGAACATACTTTACATTCCACATTCCGTGCATCTCTCTCTTTCATCTGGATTAGTCAGGCAGTTCCCACCAGTTCCTGCTGAGCAGTAAAACTGTACAGCAAGGCGCAAAGTGCCATTTAACAAGGTACCATGGGCACCTGGGTCTCAGTAACAGGATATTCCCTTTGCATGAGCATTGCACTGCAATTTGCTGGGTTAAGACAAGTTGATCATTTATCCTGCCCTCAAAAGCAGAGCTGTTTGAACTGGTCCAGTCCAGTACAAAAAGAGACACACCTCCCCCCGCAAACACACACACACACCCCACACCAGACACAACCCTTCAGTAGCAACATGAAGGGACTGTGGAAAAAAATACTGCAGAATCACAGCTTGCAATTTAATCCTGGTTTTTAACTAGTGCCTAAGGTCCATTCAAAATGTTTTTCTAGTAAGCATTAGACATTGTCAATCTGTGGCCACTTAGGACTTCACACTTGTCACTGTGCTGCACACCACAGTACAGCTGAACTTCACAGTGAAACCGAGATCTCTCTGAGCCTTTGCTCCAACTGAGCTAAACAAGAATTTCCATTAGTTATAAGTTGCTTAAGGCCTATGACACACAGCTGAGCCATCCTAAATCCTTCCAGGAGAGAGCAGTAGTGCACATACACACCAGGCACACTGTTACAGAATGAATTGAGCACGCTGATCATGCTGCACAAGCAGAATCCTGCAAAACTGTGGATACCTGTAGATGTGAACGTGGATATCCACCACTTATTTTTGCTGATAGGGATGTGGCTGCAAAAACAAATTTTGTGTCTACAACTCTGCAAATTTGCAGATATCCACTTTATATCTGCATGTATCCGCATCCGTGAATGTCAATGCAGATAGCCACAACTCATTTTTGCAGATCCAGATGAAAATACAAATTTAATATCAACACAGGGCTCTATGTAGAAGGTCATAAGATAGGAGCTTGCTGGCTGGGTCACATACTTAGTGGTACTGTGTTCTATAATAGCTGCAGCGTCTCCTGCTTAGGGAGTTATATAAGAATCTTAAATTGTTATATGCCACTAATCGGGCATTTAAAATGCAAGTCAGATGCTATAATCTACTTGGTTGGATTTGTGATTTTTCTGGAGTGCTTTGTGAAGCCTTAAATGACAGATTTTCTGTTTCCTAATAGGCTAGCGTCTAAAGAGAACACAGTCTTATTATTTAGATGTCTCGTCTCAGAAACGAGAGACAGGAACTAATTAGTGGGACTGCCAGGCTAACCAGAGCTGAACATACATACAACAATCAGGATCTGATTGATTTTGTGATAAACGGCAAACAGATCAGCAAATACTTACCTTTAGCTGACTACAAATATATAGTGAATAAAGGGTGGGATGTTTTTGACAGAAGAAAAACAAAGGGAGAGCAGACCTAGTTCTCTAACAGTACCAGAATATGTACTGTGCATTGGTCAGAAATTCAAATAAAACAGGAAAAGGGCTGCATTGCAGGATGGTGAGATACATCAGTTTATGATATATTCTATGCTTGTTATGCATACAAAAATCCCAGGGGAAGTCAGTTAGCCCCGTGGCTCTCAACCTTTCCAGTCTACTGTACCCTTTTCAAGAGTCTGCTTTGCCTTGCATATCCCCATATTTTGCTTCACTTAAAAACTACTTCCTTACACAATCAGACATAAAAAAAATAAAAGTGTTACGATCTATTACTGAAAAATTGCTAACTTTTCATTTTTACCACATAATTATAAAATAGGCATAGAAATACTGTACTTACATTTCAGTGTATAATATATAAAGCAGTATAAACAAGTCAGTTTATCTATGAAAGTATTAATTTGTACTGACTTTACTAGTGCATTTTATGTAGCCTGTTGTAAAACTAGAAAAATACCTAGCTAGGTTGATGTGCCTGCTGAAAGACCTCTGCATACCCACAGAAGTGTGTACGCCCCGGTTGAGAGTCACTGAACTAGAGCGCTGCCTAGGACGAGGTGCAGTATGTATTTCTATGGTTCAGAAAAGAACTACATAAGTTAAGAGAGCAGGGGTGGTAGGGCTGCTGACCCATAGGAAAAATCAGTCGGGGGCCACACATAAAGAAGCAAAAAACCCAAAAAACAACCAAAAATCCAACCCATTCTGGTGGCCCCCGACTGAGGAGAGGCATTCCCCTTGCACACCAGAGCCTAGACGGGCCCAGGCTAGTAGATTGGTGTGCTCCAGCCCCATGGGTGGGCAGCGGGGGGACTGGAGCACCAGCCCTGACTCCCCAATGCTGAGGGGCAGAGCCCTGAGACTTGGGGGCTGGATCCAGGCAAGCTGGGGTCCACCTCTAGCCCACAGGCCTGAGGTTCCCCACCCCTGTAATAGAGAATGGATCATCAATGGCTATGAGCTAGGATGGGCAGAGATGTAAGCAGATGCTCTGAGGTGTCTGTCCCTAGCATATATGCCAGAAGCTGGGAATGGCCGATGGGGGAAGGTTCACTTGAGGATTACCTGTTCTGTTCCTTTCCTCTGAAGCACCTCGAACTGGCCACTTTCAGAAGACAGGAGACTAGGCTAGATGGACCAGTATGATCGTTCTTATGGTGTTATCACTTCACCTCTAAAGGCTAGGCTGACTGCACTAGAGAAATAGGTTTGGTGGTTTCAGCTAAGTCTTCCTGGGTGCTCAGACACAACCTTTTCTGGCAAGATGGTGCAGGTTAGAAGAGCAGGGCTATTGCGGGCCAAGAGTAACACAGAGGAAGGTCAGTGCAGCTGGGATTTGATGTTAAGCAATGTGAAGTGATGGAAATACGCTCTGCTGGTGAGAGATCCGAGGCCTGCTTGTCCACTGCTTTGTCCCTCACATGGCCACTTACATTGGGCAAAGTGGGCATAAAATTCTACTACTAGAATTCTGCGAGCATGAATTGAAAAGTCAGATGTGGCCACATTTTCACAGATATGAATGGCTACATCAGGCACACTTATCACACAACTGAGAAATGTGTGTCATAGTGCTCCTCCTCCTCCCCCAAGTGGCTAGGCCACAGGATTTAGCAGCCTGCTCCTGCTAGCTGTTACCTCCTCCAGCTCATATGTGCTTTGGTGCTGAAGGGCCCAAGTTCAAACCCTGCTGATGAGCTGGTAAGGAACAGAAGAGAGGGAAAAATCAGCTCCTTCGTGTGCAGTTTGCAGCATGTAGATACATCCCCAGATTTCAAGTACCCCAAGAGTAGCTGGGTCTGAGGGATTAGTCTGGGCTCATGCTTATCACTCTTCAAAAAGCCACTCAATTGTGTAGCAAAGAGAAGGTTCTATGGCATAGATACAGCCACCATTCACACTGGAAAAAGATGGAGAGGATTAGAACCTGACGCAGCACAAACCTCAAAGAGTTTGAGATGATCTAATTACAACAGCAAAATTCAACAGGCTGTCCTCTCCCCACATCACTGCTGCAAAAAAACACCGTTGGTGGCTGCATACAACCGCAGTGACTGCATTTGAAAAACAATACACTAGAGATGGATTGCTATGATTTTGTAATGGTGTCAGAGGTTGAGGAACTTTTATGCACTGACACCCAAGAAATATTTGCTAGAAATCCAACAGAATATCAACAGAAAGGAGTTCTGGGCAACTGCAACAGGTGGCCGGAATAGGAACAATAAGTGGTTTTCCCTTAGGAGAAGTGCTGTGGTCCTATTGCTTGCCGTCACAAACACGTAACATGCCACGAGGCTAAAGAACCGGCAGTGGAAGGCTAGCTTAGAGTGGGCCTAAGATGCAGGCTCTCCTCTCACACCAGCGTTAAGTCAAGACTAATTCAAATGGAAGTCTATAGAATTTCACCAATGCAAAACTGGTGTAAGCAAGGTCAGACACGTGTCCACTGCCCCAAAAGGAACATGAATCCAGAGTGGAGCTCTCCCAAAATTTGTGGGCTGTGATCAGTTCTAGGGATTTGGTTTGAGCCCACTCTCTCCCCTGGACCTGGAGAGCAATCTGATTGACACTGAAAGAGCAGCGGTTTCATTTCACATACCTTATGCGAGTAATGTTGATCTACAATCCTTGCCAGCCCAAAGTCACCAATCTTCAACACCAGGTCCTCTGTGTTAATGAAAATGTTAGCAGGCTTGAGGTCTCTGTGTAGTATGTTAGCCGAGTGGATGTACTTCAGCCCTCTCAGCAGCTGGTACATGAAGAGTTTGGCATGTTCCTCACTGAGCATTCCTTGCTCCAGCAGGCGAGCCAAGTCAGTCTCCATGTATTCCTGGACTATGTACACCACGTTAAACTTGAAAAGCTCCCTGTGCAGATCGGCTCCCTTAGGTCCCAACACCTCATACACTTTCACAACGTTGTCATGGTCCAGCCGGCGGATGATCTTGATCTCACGGAAGGCATGCTTCATGCTCCGTGCATCACTCAGGGTGATCTTCTTCACGGCCACTTTGCGGCAGCTTTTGCTGTCAACTGCAGACAGGACCAGTCCACTGACACCAATGCCTAGGGGCCTGAAATCAACAAAGCGGCACCCTAGATCATAGCCATACATGCTGGCGATGCAGTCACACTTTTCTGCCATCGTCGGGCTCTGTTCTTCCTTTATCCCTTAGAAAACAGAAGCAGGCAAAGAACTTCCAGATCACAAATGTATCTTGAAATGAAACAAGTCATTATGACTAACAGTTACATGGAGGGTGGGGGGTTGCTTGTTCTGAGAACCATAGTTTCAAAACAAGTGACTTACAGAAACGTAGAAACAGTGAAAAGAGACAGCTGAGCAAAACAATCTATTTCAGAATAGATGGGGGAGGAGGAAAAGAGAGACTTTCCAAAGAGCCTGAAATTTGGAATGCAGAATCATTGAAGAAAAAACAATGAAAAAATAATTCTTCCTATCAAAACAGTCAGTTTATTTTTCTTGAGGCTATTAAAAGATCCACTTTGTTAAGTTCTTCAAGCCCTCTCATTTTTCTCTCTGAAGCCTACAGTACATTGCTGAAATAAGCAGCTAGTCAGTGCTATAATTAGTGTTTCCCCTGGGTCTCTGTATTGTTCTCACTTACTTCAGGTGTTGCTTCACAGTGGAGTCAAGCTAAGAACATTTAATGTAATAACCTTGAATTGCTTTGGATCCTGCTAGCTTCCAACCATGACCTTCCAAATTCCTCAGACAACCTTCGAGAGCGTTAAATTTTCCAGGAGGTGAATTCGAATGCCAGTTTTCTTTTTGTCTGAAGCCAAAAGCTCAGTAAGACTTTGTTATTCTTTCTGCTGCCTTCTTTCTATTTACAGGCCCCATTTTCCATTTGATAGGCAGAAGGGTTGACAGAAGCAAACTGCTTTTCTGACCGAAACTTGTTTTTCATCAGCTGAGCTCAGCACAGAAAATTTCTGTGCTCAATATTCCAACAGTTTTCCCTTGTATGTCTTTCGTTAACCAACTCAAGTGTCATTTGATCTTTATTGCCGGTTGAAACATTTATTGCTGGTGGAGTTTCCTGCATCATATGGCCTGGCTATCCCTCAGTGGTTCTCAGCTCTCCTCCTGGGGGGGGGGGGAGGGGAGGGGGGGAAGAAAAGAGAGAGAGAGAGGAGATTGATTGATATGATAAAAACATCAAATATGCACCTCTTATGTAAATTCTCTCTCCTTGAAGGTTAAACATGAGCAAAGCAACCGGTGGGAAATATCAGCTGTGACCTTTACTAAATTAATTAATTAGTTATGCTCTCACACACGTCATTAGCAGCTTTTTTTCAAATGCTTAATTCTTCCTTTTTTAAACTAAAAACAAAGGGCCAATAATACTACTTTATGTTGTGCTGGGTTTTCTAAGATTTAACAACACTTGTGTCTCCACCTGTCCAGTTAGCACAGCCATGCTTAACTGAATTTCAAGAAAATTGTATTAGTGGTGCATGACACACACAGGGCATTTATGTGCTACGCAACCCGGAGTAAAGAATGTGTCATGTTTTTCTTCAGTTTGTAATTTATGTTCTTTTTGTTTAAAACCTGGTCACCTTGGGGTTTTTCCTCTTTTGTACTTGGGTTGGGAGAGGGGACACTCCCACAGGTGCACAAATGCCTGGCTTACATTTGTGCTCTGCACAAGCCAAGGTAATGGAAAAGCTGCCCCAGCCCAAGCTATGATAATGATCTTACATTTTTGTAATACCTTTCATTCAGAAAGACCTTAACATGCTTTGTAGATTTTACCAACTGACACGTCAGCTATACACAGGAATACATTCATCTGCCACTAAACAGTAGGGATGTTAGATAGTGATTAATTGAACAGTTGTGTAACCGCACAGAATATTATCGGTTACACAGCTATTCGATAGTCCCCGGGGGCGGGGCAGCAGCCAGCACACTCCGGCCCCACTCCCAGGGAGCCCCCTGCCATCCTACGCTGCTGCCTCTGTATCAGCATGGGGTGGCAGGCAGGAGCCGATTTAAAAACCTGATACAGAGGCAGCAGTGCAGAGTGGCAGTAGTCTCTGTCCACAGGGGACCCGCGGCATCCCACAGAGCAGCCTCTGTCTGTGGTGAGCCTGGGCCCGCCGGGGACAGAGGCTGCTCCACGGCAGCATCCCCTGTCCCCTCACCCACTGCTGCCTCTGACAGAGAGGCAGCAGCATGGGGGGGAGACCAAGCAGCTCTGATACGTGCAGGGAGCTGGCTTGAAAGTCGGCTTCCCGTGTGTACCAGCTCCCACAGCAGCAGTGGTAGAAGGGCAGGCAGCTCTGTGGATCCAGTGCTCATGGAGAGCTGGCTTTTACCGGCTCCTGCTCCCCGCTCCCCTCGGATGCGGAGGCAGCAAGAGATGGGGGAGTGCGTGTAGTCAATAGGATTAACCGATAAATATAGGCTCATTGGTTAATTGTGTACTCGACTACATGTTGACATCCCTCCTAAAGAGAAGCCACTTCTAGGCTAGAACTGAACAGCCATGTAGCTTCATAAAGCAGGCCTAAGCCTAAACAGGCATGCCGTATGCCATTCTTAGACTAAATCCCTCAAGGTAAGGACTGATTTTATGTGTTTGAACAGGACTCAGCAAAATAGGTCAGGGTTCCTGACTGAGCCTCACATAGTATAACTATATTATTCATGAAAGCCTGCCGACAGAGGGTGCAAAGGGGCCAATTGCCCCAGGGGCCGGTGATATAAAAGGATCCAGAGACCCAGGCCCTTTAAATCACTGCCAAAGCAACATGCTTTGTGCTCTGAACAGCTCTGAGGGCTGCCGGGGTAGGCACAGTACTCTGCAGGAAGCAATGAGGGCTGCCTAACCCCAGCCGCAACCCTTCAGGGGCATGGAGCAAGGCCTCCCCATGCCTTGCCCAGGGGCCTGGCAAAGCTGTCAGACTTGCTGTATCCATGTGAAAGAAAGGTAGTACCTCTCTCAGCAGCAGATCAGAAGGATGGCTCATCCTTTAACCCACTACCCTAAGGCTTTGCAGACCTGGCATTAATTCCCTCTCCTGTGTGACCTTGGGCAAGTCACTTGGAACTAGGTCATGGGTGGACAAGATACGGCCCGTGGGCTGAATCCAGCCTCCCAAGCCATTAGATCCGGTCCCTAGCCTGCCTTGCCGCAACCCCCACCCCAAGCCAATTGAGATGGGGGGGGGGGGGGAAAAAGGAAGCATGTGAAGTCTCCTACCCCCACCAGGGGTGCACAGCACCAGAGGGAACTGCCAGCTGTTCAAAACAGCTGGCGGCTCCCTCTAGGCGCCACACGTCCCTGGCAGGGCTGGGCAGATGAGAGAGACCTTGCATGCTCCCCCACCCCACAAGGGAGCATGCAAAGTTCCACCCCACTCGCGAGAGGCACGCAGTGCCTAGAGGGAACCGCCTCTTCCTCCTGAGGCCCCACCCCTTCCCTCCTGAGGCCCCGCCCCTTCCTGGGCCAGTCCGCCACCACTATGAAAATTGGTGAAGTGTTTAGGCACCTAGAAAAATCACCGGGCTTGACAATGCCTGAGTTTGGCACCTGGACCTGGGGAGAGAGGGCCATGTCAGCATGGGTTTCACAAAAGCCAGCAGCATGTCAGGCAACTCCTCGCCTAAGTGAGCCAATAGGTGATGCCAAACCAAGGGCTTTGTGCTAAGACCCACTCCTCTCACAGAGATAAGTGCCTAGAATGAAGGCTTCAGCGTGGGGCCTTTCGTGCTGCCTGGGACGCAGCTGTAAACCCTCCCTTGGGATTAGGTGCCAACGCCACTCTGCCAAGAAGCCCAAGGGGCAGAGGAGCAGCAGAAGCTCACTCAGAACTCTCAGCTCCAGTGGTTGGGGTACTCACGTGGGAAGGTGAACCTCTGGGCAGGCTCCCCCCCACACCTGTGAGGGGGTTAAGGGATTTGAACAGGGGCCTGCCACCTGTTAGGTAAGAGCTGTGCTAGGCTATGGGATAGTCCCATGGGGTTCTCCCTTAGTCTCTCCTGCTGAAGCTGTTCCACTGTGGCTAAACAATGGACCAGAGAGAGAGAGAGAAAATGCAAGCACGAGAATGACTCTGTAGCCTGGTAGCTAGAGCCCAAGCATGGGACACCCAGGATCTGCTCCCCCTCCTCCAGTGATTTTTTTCCCCCACAATTACTTATTTAAGGGTAGAACAGCTTCAACAGAAGGGCTTGACAGCACCCACAGCAGAGAGTCCTGTAGCCCAGCGGTTAGGGCACTCACCTGAGAGGTAGCAGATGGCACTTCCAATCCCTTCTCCTTAGGGGAGGGGAGATGTGAATGGGGGGTGTCCCAAGTGATCACCTTAACCATTGGGCTAACAGTTATGAGGAACGCTTCCTCTCCCCTCCTCCTCTCACATGCCAACTCACCTACAGGGGCCCAATCCACAGGCTTGGGCCCTAGAGATGAATGAAGCAGAGGAACATCTCTCTTCCCCTGGACTGTGAATCCCTCAAACATCTGGATCCTGGGCATGGGGCTGCAGCACACATGCTCAGAGGCAGAATCACAAGAAACTTTTACCACAAAAATATAGGTGCCCAGCTCTGTTGTGCATCTAGCCCCTTCATTTCTCTGTGCCTCTGGAGAGAGGATAATATGACTTTTGTAAGTCACAGAGATGCCATGAGGATAAATGCATTAACGACTGCAAGCATCTCAGATGCTGTGGTAAGGAGGGCCACAGATGTGCAGAAGGTAACAGTACAGCACAGCTTAACTTTGTGCTGGAGAAGAGTGTGACACCTACTGAGGTTTTTCCCCAGAGACCTTGGAGGTTATGTTCAACACTGCAATAACACACACACAGCTGGCCCATGTCAGCTGAATTAGGCTCATGGGGCTCAGGCTGTGGGGCTATAAAACTTCAGCGTTAACATCCAGGCTTAAGCTGGAGCCTGGGCTCTGAACCCTGCAAGAGGGGAGGATCCCAGAGCCTGGAATCCAGCCCAAGCCTGGACATCTTACACTGCAGTTTTACTGTCTCGTGGACTCCATCCCATAAGCCCATGTCAGCCGACACAGGCCAACCACAGGTGTGTAACTGCAGTGTAGAAGCATCCTTAATGTCTGCAAACAAAATACAAAAAGGGCTACACATTCAACACAAAAATGGTTCAGCGAGAAGAGAACATAAGAACGGACACATTGGGCCAGAACAAAGGTCCATCTAGCCCAGTATCCTGTCTGCTAACAGTGGCCAATACCAGATGTCCTAGGGGGAGGGATCACAACAGGTAATCCTCATGTGATCCCTCCCCTGTCACCCACTTCCAGAGAAACAGAGGCTAGGGACACCATTCCTACCCATCCTGGCTAATATAGCCATTGATGGACCTAACCTCCATGAATCTATCTAGCTCTTTTTTGAACTCTGTTAGCCTTCACCACATCCTCTGGCAAGGAGTTCCACAGATTGACTGTGCGCCGAGTGAAGAAAAACTTCCTTTTGCTTGTTTTAAACGTGCTGTCTATTAATTTCATTTGGTGACCCCTAGGGCACCCACAACTCCAGCACCGCCACATGCATTGTTACCAAACCAAATTGCTCCTTCAGGGTTTAAGAGCATGATTTCTATAGGCTGGGCTGCTTTCCTCCAGATCTTAAAGACATGAGGCTAAATTCAAAGCTGACATAAGCAGTGGCATCTTGCTTTGAATTCAAGGTGAAGTGGAAAATATTCTAAATGTTAGACTTGGTAGGTTGTTGGCCACATGCCTGTGAACTTTGGTGCCTGCCAGTATCTTACATCATGTAGACAAACCATTACACTTAGTACATTTATAAAGATAGACAGGATCTAGGACATTTACCAAGGAGAGCAAGAGTATTATCAAGAGCGGAGTATGATAATCAGCTAACCATACAGTTCATTTCTCCTCCAGAAACACTAACAGCCTGGTGTGTTACAAAGGGAGGAGAAGAACATCTTTATGAAGACTCATGCTTTGCATCATTCTAAGTGGGGTGATTTGTTACTTATTGGCACAATTTGAAAGGGAAGTGTAACCTGCTAAGTTGTACTTAGGTACTGATCTACCCAGGTAAGAATGGCAGGAATTCCTTCACTCCTGTGTCTACTTTGCCAGTGACAAATATGTGAGCAGAAAATGAAAACAAAACTTGGCTTGACTTCTCAGTCTCTTACATGAAGATATTCTTAATAGTAGCATTCTTCTACCACACACATCCAGACTAGAAGGGCTTCAAATCTAGCTGTCTGGAACTGAATTTATATTTGGGCTTTAGTAACTGAAAAGGGCCAATGTTTGATTCCAGAAGCTGAAATTAAGCCTGGCTTTATCCATTCTCTGGGTGTGGGGGCAGGGCAGGAAGCTAGGGGCATGAGGTGGGAGAGAGTGAGGGTTGGGGGGTGAAAAGGGGCTCAGGGCAGGGGCCATCTGGTGGGGCCTTTTCGTCAGCTGCTGCACGTAACTTTGATTCCCTACTGCCACAGGAAGGGTGAAGGGCTTATATGAGACCTAAAAGGCTGAACATAAAGAGCCCAGAACTAGTGTTGGAGACCCTAATTAGAGCATATAGACAGTTATTTGCAGGAGTCTTTAATACTCCAGAAGGGGTTCATTAGGACCCTGTAACTCAGAGTTAGCTGGCAGCCTGCAGTGGAAACTAGTGAGAGAAGAAGACTGTTGTACAGAACCCAGATACTCAGAGATGCTCAATAGGTGACTAACACTGACAGGGTCAAATTTTGTAGCCTTTCACTGAGCAAAGCTCCTGACATCTCTTAGTTCAGTGGGAACGCTGCTCCATTCAAGACCACAGGCTATGATAGCAAGGGCAGGAAAACCAACAGGTTATAACTACGAGTGAACTCTGATCAGAAGTCATTTCAGTTCTTCTTGGTCTTTTATGACCATGTGCCCGTATTTCTGATTTACCGTAGGTAAATGCATATACAAGTTAGGTGCGACCCTTAGGCTTCTGGCAAGATGCCACCATAAATTTCTGTACAGAGGAGTCCATAGGTTTACTCACAAGAGTGAAAGGCAAGCAGTGTTTGACGCAGATAATATATTCGCGTATTTTACATGAGGTTCCAAGAAAAAGACCTTTGTTCAGCGAGGCTGGTTCTCATCTTCCCACTCATGATACCCAGCTTAGAATCATGACAACAGATGCCAATCTTAGGTCTAGAAAACAGGCTCTCTTTCCTATGTTCGTGAGTCAGTCAATGCCAGTGCTAAACATAGCAGATGACTAGGGTTGCCAGGTGTCTGGTATTGAACCAGACAGTCCGGTATTTTCGCCTCCTATCCGGTAAAACAATTCAGAAAATACCGGACACCTAAAATGTCTGGTATTTTCTGATTTTTTCCTGGCCAGGAGGTAAAAATCCCAGGTGCTTACCAGGTTCTGCAGGGAAGCTGTCCGACCTGGCACAGAGAGGCAAGATGGCGGGCGGCTGCCAGCAGCCTGTTAGAGTCAAAAAGCCTCAAAAACAAAGCATTTCTTAGAAGGGCCATGCTGGTTTTTTGGGGTGTTTTTTTCCTTAACTCTTGGGGTCCTTTTTTCCTTTTTTTGGCTTAACAACTTTGGTCTCCCCGTTTTTTCCCCCTCAACAGAATATTTTCCCTTTTTGAGGGGAGAGGGGGGTTCAATATTTTTGGTTAAACCATCTGGCAACCCTATAGATGACAAGATACAGACCTGTTACACTCCCAAATTATTACCCACATTTTGAAATTTTCATGCATCACCAATTCACCATCAATACTGCAAAAGCATGTATGTATTCCCATAGGGTGTGTAAACTACACCCCTTTGCCAACAGAGGGATGTAGATTAGGCACATCGCTATTGCAAATGAAGCGGGGATTTAAATATTCCGCGCTTCATTTGAATAAAAATGGCCACCACTTTTTCCTGACACGGCACTTCACCGGCAAAAAGAGGCAGTCTAGACGGGGATCATTCGACAAGGAAAGCCTTTTCTGACCGATCTCTTATGCCTCGTGCAACGAGGTTTACAGAATTGGTCGGAAAAGGCTTTCCTTGTCGACCGTCCCCATCTAGACTGCCACTTTTTGCTGGCAAAGTGCCACGTCAGCAAAAAGCGGTGGCCATTTCTATTCAAATGAAGCATGGGATATTTAAATCCCCGCTTCATTTGCAATAGCGATGTGCCTAATCTACATCCCTCTGTTGGCAGAGGGGTGTAGTTTAGACACACCCTTAGTTTACTGAACTGGTTACTTTCTCCAGCTATGCCATGGACTGTCTGCCATACACTGGCTGTCTTTAAAAACTGACTCTGTAGTTTCTAGAAGAGTTCCCCATTACAGAGCTTTCTGTCTCCACCTAGGAATTTGCATGGTCCTGGTCACCACAATATGCAAGGAGAGGGATTTTTTCCAAAAGAAGTTGGAATTGGCCAAACCCTCTTCACACTGATGTCAGTGGGAGCTTAGCCACGGACTTTGATGGGATCTGAGTTAGTGTAACGGAGCTGTTACTAAAACTCAGTGGGGGTGTGTTTGGCTGGCTAGCACCAATATCAAAAAGAAGGGGCAGGGTCGATGAAAAATCATTACCCTGAGCTGAACAGTCCCCAGGAACAATGGGAAAGGCCAACGCTCCAGGTCAGCCTGATTGGCAGGGCGAGCAGGCTAATAAGGGACTTAGGAAGCCAGAGAGGCGGGGCCCTGTCCCCATGTGAACTGGATTTGCCTGGATCAGACAGAGGGGTGCAGAGATAAGGAGAGAGCAGAGGCCTGAGCAAAACTTGCTGCCAGAAAGAAAGCGCAGACAGCAGATCCATGCTGGGAGCAGGGCTGCAGCTACAGAGCCAGAGGGGCCATTGAAGCAGTCTTGGAGCTGGAGGCAGCCCAGCAGAGTGTAGAGCTGGGTGTGGTAAGCAGCAGGGGAGAGGCAAGGGGGGCTCTGGGCAGAGAGTCCAGCACAGGGAGATGTCCCTAGCAAAGAAGCCTTACAGGCCAGACTTGGAGGGGGATTATAACCCAGGCTGAGATTGGGGAGAAGGGTCTTCCTAGCCAGAGCCTGAAGCAGGGTTGGGCAATAATTTGTAAAGCGGGGGGCACTTCACAAATTTCTGAAGTGGCCTCGGGTGGCCATGGAAGGGGCGGGGACTCAGGCAGAAGGGGCAGGTGACTTCCAGTGCTCCCTTACCCACAGACCCTGATTGGCCTGGAGGTGGGGGAGAGTGTGACTTTTTGCCCCCATCCCATCCTGCCAGGGGCACGTGGTACCTAGAGTGAACCGTCAGGCAGTTCCTTCTGGTGCTGCGCACCCCTGGCGGGGGGGAGGAGACTTCACATGGTCCCCAGGTCTCATTGGCCTGGGAGCAGGGAACAGCAGGGTGGCCGCGGGCCAGATCAACCTTCTTGGCAAGCCAGATCCAGCACACAGAGGCTCTCTTGCCCACTCCCTGGCCTGAAGGCATGTGGCCACCATCAGGGCAAGTGTCCAATCCACAGCATCCCTGCAGCACAACCAGTGCCTGAGAAGGAGACCTGGGACCTACAAGGAACACTCTTATATTCCAGAGATGCTGTATGTGATGTCCTGGTGCCACAGAGCAGAGTGAGGTGTTTTCCTTTAACTTTTCCCATTTTTTTGCTTATTCTTTTTAAAAATGATCGCTGTTTGAGAAATTGTATTTGCTATGAACTGTACATAATGATCAGGGGGTCAGGGAAGTGGCCCGTGCAGAGAGAGCACCCTGGAGTGGGAACACCCTTGCTCCTGCCCTAGTGGACCACAACAAGGTTGGGAGTCAAGCCCCCCAGGAATCCTGAGCCCAGTCTTGTTGAGGTTGCAAGGACTCTGACACACAGGAGAGTGGAAAGGGAGTCCTTGAGCTCAGGGAAGCCTTTGGATAAAGGAAGTGGGAGCAGGGACTTGGATCCTTTTGCTAGCCCATTTCACCGTTGTAATGCAGAAGCCAGGAAAGTCCCCCTCAATAGCAGGACCATTCCCCCACTTACATTAGGTCAGCGCAGAGTGCTTCTGAAAAACCCTACCAACCATGCCTGTGAGTTGTCTCTGAAGACAGCAGAACATTTCAACACAGTAAACTTCAAGTGCAATCCATTATGCATGGAGTCATTTATTTGGCAAGTGAATAATACAGATCAGTATCTTGCCCCCGCTCTTCTAGTATGGTTTAGGTCTTGTCTACACTGGCACTTTTTGTTGCCAAAAACTGCCTCTTGGCAACACCACAATGAGAGCATACACGCCACAATGCAACTTTTGTTGGGAAAAACACCCAGATTTGGCAACAAAAAACTTCCACCCCTGAGAGATACTTTTTGTTGACAATAAAGGGAGGGGAAAAAGGCAAGAGCCACTGTGGACTCTGCTGTTTGTTTTGTTGATAGCACTGGCTTTTGCCAGTATCCTACAATGCCTGCCCTATTGGCTGTGCTCAGTGTTTTGTGATCTCTGCTGCCCTGCAGGCATACACCCCTCCACTTTCAAAGCTGCAGAAAGTATCTGACAGCTGAGTGAACTGCTCTGTTTGGGGAACAAGCAAAGAACAAAAAATTGGAATGCTTCTGTTCTGTCTTGCTGGGAACATAGCTGCAGGCTGACTGCTGCTGCAGGGGGAGGGCTGGAGAGACTTCTCCGCTGCTTTGACATTCCTAGCACGGAGAGCTCACAGAGTTACAAGGGAATCCCAAGAAGCAAGGGATCAGCTATGTCTTGGATAACACTGCACTATGGGATGCTTACCTACATTGCTTTGCTCTGTCTGTTGATAGGGTGCTAGCAATGTGGCCATGAAATATCGACAATGGGAGGCAGAAAACTTGGTTTGACAGATTTTCACTTTTGGAGACTTTTGCATGTCGACAGCACTTTCGTCATCAAGACTTCTCAGTGTAGACACAGCCTTAGCTAACTGTAACAATTCAAATCCACACATGCACTATACTTCTCTTGTGACTGTCTATCCAAACACCCTGCATATAAGCACAAAACACTCAATAGTTGAATCCCTCTTGGATTCCTGCATACCAATCCCTCTCTGCTCTGGTGCAGGGGATTGTTTAGTACCAACTGCGAAAACCTAGAGAAGTCTGCCAGTCTCCTGGAGCAGCGTGTGTGACGCCATGAATGTTTTCATCACTTCAGCGCCTGCATTCTTAATGGTTCAGCAGGAATTCCAGGCACATCACAGCTTCAGCGGCCTCTGGGTAACTCCTCCTCCACCTTCCCTCAGTACCTCAGCTTCAGGGCTGCCGCTTTGTTACAAATCATCACCTGAGCAGCTACTTCCCCACAAGTTGTGGGCATTACTCCTGCCAATCTCAAGCAGGGCAGGAGCCTCCTCCTTTCCAAACCCATCTTGTCACTGTGCGGTTCCAATCTGGTGCTCTTGCCACGCATTCAAATCCTCCAGTTTCCAACTGTCTATCTGCCTGTTTGCCTATTCCATTTCTTCTGACTCTTCCTTCCACCCTCCCCCCAAACTATTCCCTATCACTACTCAGAGACGTGTTTCTATGGCAACTAAGTACAGGCATTGTTCAAACCATCATAGCACAAATTATAAGTAAATGGTCTCCTTGCCAATTCTGTACAGTATGTACTGCCCTGTGTTTGTAGTTTAGGGTATATATCCCACATTCCACACATGTTGCACAAAGAGATTAGAGAGCAGGTTTCACAAGAGCTTCAGCTATTTTCAGGTACTTCAGTTTTTAGGTGTCCAATCTGACAGACATGCATCCTGAATTTCAAAGGTAACTGAAAGCACCAGGAACTTTAAGTGCTCAGCACCTTTGAAAACCAGGCCCTGGGTGTCTCAAGAGATTTGTTCTCGGCTGCACAGTGAGTCCATGAAAGACCCGACACTAAAATTCAGGAAAGTTCTTGGTTTCCAGATCAGTGATCAGTCCACCTGACTTTTGCAGGCAGTGTGGTTAAATAGAACATAGAATTATCCCAGGGCTCAGAGCCGGCCCAAGCTACGGGCTGACCGGGCTACCACCCAGGGCACCCCATTGTAGGAGGTGCCGCGCAGGGCGGCTGGACTGGGCAGGGGCGGGACCGCACATGCACCGGGCGCCCGGGGGCGCCGTGCACCTGAGGGCGGGGCCACGCATGCGCCACGCTCCCGGGGGCGCACGAGTGGCTCAGGCCAGCTCTGGTAGGGCTGCTCCTACCCCATTCTGAGACAGTGTTAACACACAGGAAGAAACCACAGAGAGACACTGACCTGATCCTCCTTACTCCAGTATAAACCAGGAGTAACTCCATTGGCCTGAAAGCAGAGTCAGTCCCATCACATGATCAGAGCAAATCCTATTGGCTGAACTTACTCTGAAGGAAGGACACTTAAATAACTCCTAAGAGCATTTTGTTTATAATTAACCATTTCATACTCTACACCACAAGCAAGATGAAATAGCGGCTAATAGACTCTTAGGGTAGAGACCTCCAATTCAATTTCCCTTAGAGCCAGAGCCAGTCCTCAAATCCTCCTCACTGGCCACCCCCCTCTGGCAGTGGCTCTGGGGGAAAAAACAATCCCCATATGTTCCACCACCCCTTGTACATCTCCCAGCCCCCCCGCTTGCCTTTGCACATTCCCCTCCTAGAAGAGACAAGGCCTTCCCTTGCCTTATACCCTGCTGGGAAGAGATCAAGAAAAGGAGTCTTCCCTGAATTGTTGCCCTTTATCTGATTTCAAAGCAACTAGATTTATGGCTCTGACACATTTGGTTAAAATGTTCACTCACATTATTATTTTTTATTTCTTTTTCCATGCACTTCTTCTGCATATCCTGATTCTGGACTGGCAGAGGAAGTGTGACACCACCATATAATAGCTCAGTGCTACCACTGGCTAAGATAGGGGAAGGGAGGGGGGGCTAGTGGAAGAGGGCAGAGCAGGGGCAGAAAGGGGTGCGAAGGAGGTAGAGCAAGTGCTGAGCATGGCAGAAGGGTACAGACACTCCTCCTCAGGGTTGCAAGGCCAGACTGAGGATCTGTAGATGGCCCCGTCACAGGGTATGTCTACACTATGTAGCTTTTAGCAATAAGGCTGTGTTGACACAACCCTGTCACTAGAAGTTGGCGCATGTGAATGCTTTTTATCCGTGCTTTTGCTGACAAAATTTTTCCACCCCCCAACAAGTGGGTTTCACTTTGTCAGCAGGAGAACACTCTTGCCATCAAAGGAGCATTCATCTATGCACTTGCCATAACAAAACTTTGTTGTTCATGGGAGAGGGAGTGGTTAAACACTCATGAATGACAAAAGTTTGGTCAAGCAAATGAAAGTATAGACACAGCCGTAGTGGATGGACGCTGACTTCTGCAGGCCTCAATGTCTGTGTGTTTAAGCCTTTTTTAAGAGAAACACCTCCCACCATATCCCCATTCCCCACGATGGTGTTTATTAGCTACAGGCAAACAAGTGACATGCACTGACACTGCCTTCCATTGACACTTCCATGCTTAAAATAGGCCAAGGGTGGGTGGAAAAACAAGACTCTGTCCAGGGAGGGAGAAAAGGCAGTAGGGAAGAAAATCCAGAACTAGGACTGACATGGGATAACATACCAAGGACAGCAGAGATAACAGGAGTCAGGGCTCTTGGTTGCCCAGTCATCCTTTTATGCAATCTGATACCACACTCAAGCATGTCAGAGTTAAAAGCAGTACCCTGTTAATGGGCTCTCCCACATGATCTTTCAGCTATTGAATCTGCCCTGAGCAATCTCAATGCTATTCAAGTTTCAAGAGACAGGGACTTCAGAAAGACTGAGGACAACCTGAACCAAGACAGAGCAGCCATCAGTGGCTACAGGAAGAGGCAGACACTTAAGCCCAATTGGTCAAAGATAGTGTCATAATGCTGCCATCTCAACCACACCAAAGCTTCACAAGAGCTCAACATCTTCTTGAATGGAGAACTACTCGTTCATGATCCAAAGCCAGTATATCTAGGAGTAACTCACATGCTTAGCTACCTCAGGAAATCAGCTGAGATGGTTAAGAGCAGAAACAGACTCCTAAAGAAGTTTGTAGGCTCAAGTTGGGGAGCTAATGGAAAATACTGCGCAGCTTGGTGTTTTATTCTTCCCGCTCAAAACTGGATGATGTATAATTGAATCAAATTAGGAGAACTACAGGTACTATGAAACAAATACACCCCCAAATGGCTACCAGCCCTCTCTAACAGCCTACCTCCTAACATCAGGTGTTAAGGAAATTCTTTGCTTAATTTGACAAAATCCAGACAATACTGCAATTCCCACTTTTCAAAGATCTGTTAGAGGCACCTTGCCACTGGCTCATCAGCAAAAGACCAATCTGGACTATGTTACCAACCAGCTCTACAGTGGACACTGCCACATTGTGGTGAACAGAACAGGCACAAGCTGTTCCCTTTCTAAAAACACTCCTCATCACGCAGGGCATGTCTTCACTATGGGCTGGATTGATTGGAAGCAATAGATTCAGCAGGGATTCGTTTACCACATCTAGTATAGATATAAATCAATCAACCGTCGAGGGCTCTCCTGTTGATTCCAGTGCTCCACCAAAATGAGAAGAGTAAGCTGAGTTCATGGGAAAGCATCAGTTGTCAGCTTATTGCAGTGAAGGTAACGAGGTAAGCAGATCAAAGAATGTCAACTTCCGCTACATTATTCACGTAACTGAAGTACTGTAACTTAGCTCGACGGCCCACCGTAGTGTGGACAAGGCCTCAATCTGATGAGTGACATCCTGGCTTCATGCTGTAATACTCTCAAGCAAGCTCAACCATGTCAAGTGTGAGGTGGCCAGGTGTGAATGACAACTCCTGGGGACACACCCTATACGTAGCCTCAGTATATCTGGAGTTCTGGCACAACACCTGAACAGCTGTTCATCTCACGCAGGCTTATCAGAAGCCCTTCCCTGACTTGACGCTGCTTACCCAATATTAGTGAATGGCTAGAACATGTCTGATACTTACTTCACCTGTTCTGATGCTTACCCCCCCACCCATGTACCTCTGATTTACCTTCCTATTTCATACAAAGATTATAACAAATTGGAAAAGCTTTCAGAGAAAACCAATAGTAAAGTAACTTAGATTGGTAGGGAACCTGACCACCAGATTCCTCTCCACCCCTAGCATCAGGATCAAGAGTAGGGATAGGTTTTAAGTCAATGGGGACTAACATTCTGCAATCACATGGCTATTCACATAGGCATAACACTTCCCAAAATAATTTCCAGAGCAGGTCTTTTAGAAAAATTTCCAATCTGGATTTAAAAATTGTCAGTGAAGAAGAATCCAGTAGGGATGTTAAAACAGATAACTGGTTAAACAATAGTACTTAACTGGTTAACAGTTTTAACATGGGGTCTACTGCCCAGTCGTGCTGCAGCTGCAGCCGTGGGCTCCCACCACCTGGCCCACCAGCCCTACTGCGGCTGGGGCAGCTCTGGCCCAGTGTAGCTTGTTGGCAGAGTTAATGGGAAAGGGCTGGTTAACTGGTAAGCATATCGGTAAGCCTCAGGCTAACCAGTATGTTCACTAGTTAATCAGTAAACATCCCTAGAATCCACCTCCATCCTCAGTAAGTGGTTGCAATGGTTTATTTCTCCCACTGTTAATAATTCATGCTTTATTTCCAATCTGAATTCATCCAGCTTCAACTTCCAGCCTTGGGATCACATTACACTTCTCTCTGCTAGACCGAAGAGCCAATTATTAAATATTTGTTGCCCACGTAGGTACTTGTAGAGACTGTAATAAAGCTACCCCTTAGCCTTGGTTTGTTGCTCTAAGACAGGTGGGGAACCTACGGCCTAGAGCTTTCCTGGATCCAGCCTGCAAGGCTCCCTAAACCTGCTGTGGAGGGGGAGCCCCAAGTCTTATGGGCCTAATCAAGGCTCTGCCTGGCAAGGGGGGGAGGAGCAGCTCTGTGCATTTCATGGAAGCACTCCTTGCAGGCAACCCCTCCCCATCACTCCCATTGGCCAGTGAGGGGCAATGCCTGCAGGGAACATTTCCCTGGGGCACACAGAGCCACCTATACCTCCTGGGGACTGTGCCAGGTAGGCATCCTTGTCCCCCTCTGTATTCCCTTTTCCTGCCCAGACCCCAAGCCCCCAACCTGTTCCTGCAACCTCCCTCCCAGATCCACACCCTAGCCCACTCTTGCAGCTTACACCTCCTGCCCAGATCCCATACCCCCATCTCAGTCCACTCCTGCACATTATACCTCCTACCCGGACCCTGCCTCTTCTCCCTGCAGCCAGCTCCTGCACACTTCCACCTGCCCAAACCCCTAAGCTCTTTCCATTTTATCAACATTCTTCTGGAATTGTGGACACCAGACCTGGACATAATATTCCAGCATCAGTGGCACCAGTGCCAAATGCAAAGATAAAATAATCTCTCTACTCCCACCCTAGACTCTCGGTTATGCATCCAAGGATTGCATCAGCCCTTTTGGCCACAGCTCTGCACAGGGAGTTTACGTTCAGCTGATTAACCACCAAAACCCCAAATCTTTTTCTCAGCTGGAATCTAATACTGCAACATGGAACAAAACACTCACCACATTTGAGAAAGCATAGACGGCAGAAGTTAACAGGAAAGGCCTGGTACACAAAGGACAGATCTGAAACAAACTGCAAGAGGCACTGGCACAGGTTCAGAGGGCCACAAATGGTGTTACTCCCAACAGAACAGGACTGGCTCTGCCAATGATTCCTTAGCTATTCTTCAAGTCAGAAATGTCCCTTTCTCCCCAGCATGAAACTCCCACAAGGTCCACAATTTCTTTAAACAGACCAGCGTTAAACCCCAGGAAATTAGTCGGTATCTTATATGGTTCGTCCTGGAAGTCTATTAGCGATAGGCCCCAAATGTTTACGTCATGGATCCAGACAGGAACATCATCCTTTTTTAGAGGTTATATGGATCTGGGTTTTGCTCCAAGTCCATCTTCAAGCACCTTTCTGTCCTGTATGTACTTCTCCTTTCTGCCTATATTATATTGTCTGAAGAGTCAGTCACTCTACCATTTACCCCACATGCTTTAGCTGGAGAAACGAGGATTCAGAATTCCCCCTGTCAAATGGGGGAAAGAGTAAGACCTTGCTTTAAATCCAGTGTACTGATTTAAGTTTTAGAAGCATGTTTAGCTGATCTTTGAAATATCAGCATCATGGATTTAATTTCAAATCATTAGATTTCCCAAAATAGACCTTCCGAAAACTGCTTTGATTCTTTTGAAGTGCTTTCCACCATTAAACAAAGTACAAAAGCACTTGACATGTAGCAGCACATTTTTTTTGCAATGCCTACAGAATAATTAGCATTTTCCTTTCTAATATTCTGGTTGAGAAAGTTCAGGTTAGCAAGTGAATAGCAATATTTCCTTTTCCTAAGAAGTTTCCCAGTGAATAGTCCAAACCCTCAGCAAATCAAGAATTGTCTTGCATATTTGATAAATCTTTATTACTAATTTTTATTGAGACCAAGACCAGCTCTTTTAGGATCCACTAGTGCCATCTGTATAAATCAAGAGTCTTCATCTACATGTCCTGGACCAGTTCAACTCCAATAACCCAAACCTAAAATCTTCCCTTTCAGTTTCACTTGGATAAGGTTTCCAGTCACAAACTCTAGCGTAGGTGCTCATATATTACAGCAATGCAGCTCCTAAAAATATCAACACTGCACTATCTTCCTAGGTGTGTGCCCTTCTACAGTTGCCATATTTTACACCAGATATGGATGAATTTTAGTGGTGGATGAAATATTCCTGACAAAGATGATATATACTATTGGCTCGCTTCTGAAACTTTTACTTATGTTGAACAGAACTTTACTTCCCAAGCAGTGTCACCAAGATTAGTAGAACTAATCAGGGACCAGGGTACTACTCAACATGACAAAAGATCCTAAATAAGGGACCAATACTACAGACTTACTCATATGAGTAGAGCTATTGACGTAAGAGACAGATGTGACAAAGCATTTTAAGAATGAAAAGCACAAAATGTAAATGCAATTTATTATTATTTATGTCACGAACAACCTTCAAAACCTTAAAAGTAGCAGGAATAGATTCCATAAGGTCACTGAGTTTTGAATTGATAGGATAGTATCTATTAGTTATATAATAACTCATTTATGGCAATTTCCAGCATGCAAACTTTCAAATCACCCTTGTTGACACAAAGTCCCACATCAAGTCTCAATTCTAGACCATATTGTTTTCCGTAGCATCGAAAAGTCTCCCATATTTCTACAGCAGCGGTGATGCAATACATTGTTCAGCAGAATACAAACTGAGATACACAACCAAGAATGATTCATCTGTGACAAATGAGATTTGGTATCTCAAAAAAATAAAACATCAAGCAGAAACTGCTGAAGAACTCCAAACTTTTTTGGAGGTAAGAATACCAAATCAATGCAGCTACCCTCCCCCATGCTACCACTCCTGCCAATAATATTACCAGCTAATGAGAGTTATTATATCAATTCCAGCATTAGGTAATAAATATCTGTAGCCAGTAATTGTCAAGCTGCCCTCTTTCCTACAACCCACATTAAAAGCAGACCATCTAGCACAACAGATGCAATAAAACCTAGCGTTTGTCTTATTACAGAAAAATAGATACTACTTCCAAATCTTGGTCACTTGGTCAAAATCAACCTGGCAGGTTCCCCTATATCCCAGACAAAAGACTTCAGATGTTTGTGGCATTTCCGTGTATGTGTGTGAAAACTCAAACCTTATACTGTTTAAATACAAAGGAAAAGTGTGCTAAGCGTCTGACTTACAGAAGACGGGTGTCATTTCTGCAGTGCTGATGGAATTGCTTTTTCTCATTCTATTTTCTTGCAGAGATGCCAATTAGTTTCTTGCATTGTCAGCGTCTGGGTCATTTTTTTCCTCATAATAAATTGGATTTGCTCTCTGCAAGCTTGGGTACTAGAAGAAAGTATAAAACATCTCTATCTCCCCATCCCCCACCAAAGAGTATATTTATACTAGCACTAGCTAGAGAGCCAGTATGTGAAAAAAAATCTTATTGTTTGGCCTGGCAATACAATGATTCTAACACAGGTCACCTCTATATCTTTTGGAGTGTCTACTATTAAAATAGGTCATTGAATCAGTGGTACTGGCCATCCTCATGATAAAAATTGTTATTTTCTGACCTGTGGCAGCTGGTTTTAATGAAAGACCCACCCGCCTCAATCAATGCACACACTACAGGACAAGTCCAGGTGATATTTACAATCCTCAGATGTCTGCACAGTCCCTTCTGGAGCTGCAGACACCAATCTGAGAATTTCTCTGATGTAGCACTTTGAATCCTTGTTGCACAGGTGTAGCATTACACTGCGGGGCTGTTAAAGCTCCCTTGACATTAACAAGCTAAAACAAACTGATATAGGAGCATGAGCTAGGATTCAAACTCTCTTAATACATGACAAAATGCATGAGACCCTCCAGTTTTGTTTGTATATTCCTGATAGGCACAGTATACATAATTGCGGTCATTAGGTGGAAGCGCCTACGAACCATTCCAGTTGCTCCTTTGTTTCATTAGAGCTCCTGTCTCACTGCCAGAATCCAATGCAAATAAGGTGAGCAAAGACAGCCTTATGTAGGGTCTCACGAGCATGAAATTGTATTTCAAAGCCTACTTGAGCTTCTGGGTTTCAGCTGTGCTAACATATGCTCCTAGGAGAGGTGGGGAGAATCTCTTCATAAGTCTATTGGTTTTTAAAAGAAAAAAAAACCAGACAACAGCTGCTGAAATGATAAGCAGCTTGTTAGCCATGTTCAGATGGAGCAGGTCTCAAGTGGAACAGCTCTACCCTAAGGATTATGTTAGTGCAGTACTTCCTTCTACATATACTCCAGGAAAGCAGGATGAACTAGTGGTTAGAGCAAAGATCATGGTTCTCTTGGTGGTCTTATTACAAAAAACAAACAAAAAAACCACACACTGGACTTGTGTGAACATAGGTGGGTCATTTTGGTATTATGGGCCTCTAATTTCTGCAGCTGTAAATACTGGCTTCTACTGGAAACAGAAATGCAGATTTACCTGGAGGCACAGTAAGTCTTGAAATCCTCTGAAAGGAGTTAATATCCCATGGACTGGAACAACAAATGAGTACAGCAGTCTTTAGAGAAAGCTAGAGTTCCATCTAAGTGTACAAACTACTTCCAGGACTTTCAAACTAATACAGGCTGAACCGCTCTTAACCAGGATACTCTGGTTAAAGTTTTTTCAATTACAGACTAACACAGTTACCCCTCTGAAACAGCTGCCATTTTGTTGCCTACTCACCCAAGCCAGTGAGGTCCCTTTGTAACTATTTACAGACAACTATTGACTTAACTATCTTGAGTAATTTCATATTGTCTGCAAATTGTGCTGCTTTGCCCGTCACCCGCTTTCTAGATCATTTCTCAGTATGTTGACTAGCACAGGTCCCTGGACAGAGCCATGCAGCAGAAAGGGGGCACCAGCCCAACAGAGAGGTAACACAGCCCAAGAAAACACCAATGTTCCAATCCTCTAAATCAGAGCAGAGTATGTGTAGGGAGCTCCCAGCCTCACTATCTATATTGTAGCATGACAGTGCTTTCTGATGGTGGGCATCATCACTCATATTTTACAGATGGGAAGATGAAGTGCAGAGGTGAGGCCCTCCAGGTCATATGGCATCCAGCACTCATGCCTCCTATTTTCACTAGGCCGCCAGTCCTCTAACATTCATCTCCACAAACAGTTTTGCTGGCTTCCTCTGTCCAAGGCTTTGGTTTGCTTAAAATGGAGTTCAGTCCCATCTACATGTGGCGAACCGAAGGCCAAGAGTGCTGAAACCATACAATAAACTTCCCTTCCCCCAATAACGTGTGGGTTATTAGGGGGCTGCAGATGAGCACTTGCTAACTCATCACAAGGTTCTTTTTCCTCAGTCTGCGATTCACTAGGATTATTTTCTTCTATGTAATAATCATCAGCTGACTTCATCATAGATTAGATCAGCGTCTGTAAAGCATTTTGAGATGAACAGCTAGAGAGCACCAAACAAATGCAGAATGACAATTAGAGCAGTTTGGGAATTTTCTATAAACAATTTTCTCAGTTGAAAATGCCAGTTTGTCAAAACAGAAACTATTCCTGGGAAAGGGATCTTCCCATTAGAAAAAAAAAAAGGGGGGGGGGGGGGGGAAGGGGATCTTCCAATTAGGAAAAAAAAGGGGGGGGGTGAAGTGTCAAAATTACATAGTGTTCCATTTCTTTCTTTTTTTTTTTTAAACCCAAAATGTTCTGGGATTTTTGGTCTGAAACTTTTTTCATAATTTTAGTTATTTTTAAAGGTTTAAAAAGTTTCAAAGTATCCAAAATAAAGGGACCAGATCAGAATTTTTGTATTTGGATGTTCAGCTTGCGAAAATATTTGAGATTTTTGATTTTTCAACTCATTTGTTATGAGAATTTTTCCAAATCTCATACAATTCTCACAGGACAGGTAAATTGGTTTTCAACCACACTCAGATGTCTCCCTTTGCACCTGGTTTGTGGGTGAGAACAAAGTCCCATAGAACTGCCAGCAGGCAGGAGCGGCCTGAGGCCAGCTGCGGCAGCTGGCGCCCTAGGCAGAAGGCACGATCTGCGCCCCGGCCTGCATGGCTGTCAATGGCCATGACGTAATCACAGGGCGCCCCGGTGCCCTGTGATGTCATCATTGGGCGCCCGGGCCCGCGGCACCCTAGGTAACTGCATAGTTTGCCTAGGTCCACGGGCCACCCCTGCCAGCAGGTCACCTGGTGGTGATCTATGGGACTTGGTTCTCCAAATCAATTGATGAAGTGGGATTCACCCACGAAAGCTGATGCCCTAATAAAGCTGTTAGTCTCTAAACTGCCACAGATTTTTGCAGATACAGACTAACACAGCTATCCCCTCAGACTATTATAATGCAAGAACCACTCAATCTGTTTATTTAGATCTGGGTTCAGGGTATCAGACTTGCATATGAATTGCAGCTCAATGGTTTCTGTTTTTGAAGTTTTTCTGTCCGAGAATGGCAGCTTACAAGACCAAAACTGTGTGCCCAGACAGGTTAAGTGCTCCACCACTGGATTCTGGATGTTGCCATTCTTAATGTCTGATTTGTGTCCATTTATTCTTTTGTATAGACACAGTCCAGTTAGTCCTGTAGCTGGATGTGCCCCCCCCCAGCCCAATTTGCTCTTTCAGGTACAGTCTGAACAGTTTCCTGTAATGTCGAGCAGTGGAAACTCCCCAAAGATATTAGATGCTTGCTTACAGCCATACTGCTCTATAGAATCAATTATGTTCATGCTTCTGAATATGTAACCTCTCAATGTACAAAATGCACGAGGAAGTGTGGGAGAGAAACAGCCAATCATAAAGCAATACAGCATATATTATCTTTTACTACAAGGAAAAATCCTGCAAAGTGCATAAACTGATGTAATGGGTGGCCAGGTGTAGCTCTCCTTGGAAAAGATGTAACAGCATGCCAAACTCGGGACCGGACCGGAAGCAGAAGAGCCCTCCCATGGATCTGAAGGGACTCGTTGCCTCGCGGCTGTTCTCAGGGTAGCTGTAGTCTGGCCACCCTCAGATGCCAGCAAAATCGAAAGTAATCTACGTCATACCCACAGCCTGCCTCCAAACTGCCAGTATGAATGTGATGTATGCGTGAGTATTGCCGTACCATTAAGAATCTGTACCAATAAACACACTTCAGTGCTGCTCTAGTTCACCCTTCGTCTCAGCTTATTCCTTGGCTGGTTCCAAGGACAGGTAACAAGCCCTAGGAATGTTGAGTCCCTTTTCTGTATTTCCTTTCACTCCACAGGTAGGATTTATGCCACTACGTGGTAACTTTTGCGCTTTGAACCCATGGTGGAGGGCATTAACTAAAGCAAGAAAGCTGTGGCCAGGTATGAGTAGAAGAAACACTATTCTAAGAGAACAACAACAAATAAATCAAGAGGGAAAAAGGTCAAAAGCATGATCAAGAGAGTCACCATCCTGAGTCCATTGGAATATTTTATGTGAAATGGAAGATGTACATTTTCCTTGGCAGCGTAATTGTGAATAACTGGCACAGAGTTTGGAGCAACACAAGGCAAAATGCAGTGTGTATTATGAAAAAATTAACTGTTATTCAGTCCATGGATATACTGCAGTAGCTGTACATCTGCTGTACATCTGCCCCAGTGTGTGCATGTGCTCTGGAAGTTTAGATATTGGAACTGTCAGGTACTAATGGATACCACGAAGTAGTAAAGAAATGACGTTGAACTTTACTTGCAGCTCAGATGTTCATCTGAACAACCCAGACATGGTTACTACAGGCAACAGCCATCTCATTCTGCCTAGCTTGTCCAATAATTGATGAAGGGTCTGATCTTACTGATCCTAATACAATGGGTGTTATAGGAGGCCAGCTTGGTCAGGGTTTGCCCCAATAAACCTGATATTAACGGCACATCTACTTTCTCCCTTCTTCATTCCTGAAGCCCACTGTAATGAGAAAACATAATTTCAGTGGCCTTGTAGGTTTGCTACAGCTATTTTCACAATGATCATCAAAGTAGCAGCGATGCTATTTAGCTGTGGATGATTAAATACATAGTCCACTGAAATTGCACTAGGAACGGACGTTCATCTGGCGTTCCTCTGATTAAAAATTGACTGGACCATAAATCTGCCCCCATGTTAAAGCACTCTGGGGACATGTTTGGGAAAATACAGTAGCCCACTAGGGCTGTCTGTTTTAAAGGGATTTCAGAAGCAGTAAATCTCTACACAGCAGGTAAAGATGAGGAGGAAGCAAGCTTTGTGGCTGGTGGATTGGGAAGGGGAAGCACAGTAGAGATCTTGTTCTGGATAGAATCACTGAAATCTGCTGCTTCCAAAGCTGTCCCTGACATGGTATCTTAGCAGAACACTAGGGCTAGAACGAGAGAGGTGCACCAGTTGCAGGGCACAAGGCAGCTCAATGTGTGGTTACAGCCCATTTGGTGGTGATCCTCATTTTTCCTATCCAGAGGTGAGGCTGCAGGGACCACAGGCAGCAAGATACCATACTCTCTCTCAGTCCTATAGGAGGACACCTGGCCAGTTGTCAGCGTAGCCCTTAGCTGAAAAAACTTTATCCATCCATATTTTGCAGCATTCCTAAATCTGCCACTGACAGGAGGTGGGAACTTGGGCAAGTCACTTAATCTGTGCATGCCTCAGTTTCCACATGAAAATATGGATACTCTCCTTTAGGAAGAGCTTTGATGTCTGCAGACCACACATCTTAGCTAGGATATAAATTATAAATACCCAACCCATGACCTACAGAATATCACTGGCAACACTGTAGTTCCTAGCTCAGCTTCAGGCTCCCAGCATGATCACAGAATCAGAAATTAGAGAGAGGAGAGGCCTACTGGAACTATTAGCTCATTGCCAGTGCTAGCGCAGCATGGTTCCGTGCAACCTTCTCCAGGGCTTGTACAACACCACAGGAATCATAGATTCTAAGTGTATTGTGTCACCCAATAACGTAGTGTAGCCAGACATGAACCCCATCTTGTCCCCCCCTCCCCCCCCCAGAGAGCAAGAGAAAGGCAGTCAGCCTTTGATGCCCTGGGAACGCAGGTGTGCTGCTTGTCCCTGACTCTACCATAAACAGAAACCAGACAGTAAATGGGCTAGCTGATGACCCGGGAGCCTCCCATCGCCCTGATGGTTAGCACCAGTAATTGACACGCCTACACTGTCCCAGGAGAGGAATCTTCACCCATCACATACCAGAGGTGCCCATTGTCTGCATTTTCCCAGGTGTGAATTATGCTTTGCACCCTTCCTGGGAAACTTGGCATTCAAAGCCATTTTTCCTAATTGGCCACTTGAGATCAGGAAGAAGCCTACGTGACCCAAGGGGTATAAAGAGGGGTTTAGTAGCCTACCCCATTTGAGCTCCAATCATCTACATCTGCTGGCAGGTATTGGTTGTCTCCCGAGGTCTGTGGGACGCCCAGCCTCGCCCTACTTCTTCCCGAGGGATTGAGAGAAAGACGCTGGCCACGCCAAGTCTGGAATGCAGGGGTGAGAATATATACCTGCTAGGTGTCTATTTTGCATGCATTTAATAAGAGCTCAGAGAACCAAAAGGGTTTCATGGTACCTGTAAGTGACTTATTAGTGTAATTTCTGTCCTGTCCTTTGTAGTGGCTGTGTTATCTGTAACACAGTAGTAGCATTTAACAGCTAAGCTTACCCTGTAACAATAAAATAGTAATTGTTTAAGCTGTGACCTGACTCCTTCAGTTGCTGTAACAGAACCAAGCACAATTTTAAAAGAACTCCAGCCGGTCATAAGGGACAGATATAGGGAGAGCTTGAGCGTTGGATCGTGTCGCTTCCAGGGGACAGATCCGTTGGGGCATCTCTCAGCCTCCCCAGGCTGCCCGCTGCAAAGGGATCGTGTGTCCTAGCAGTCAAAATCTGAGGTGTAATAAGCTCTCCCTGTAAACTCTGGGGCGTCTGTCGGCCTGTTGGCTGCCCGCCGTGAAAGGATCCCGATCCTAGCGGTAAAGACACGGACGTTAAACTCCTCGGGGCACCCGTCAGTCTCACCTAGACTGCCCACTGCGACGGGGCCTTGTGTCTCAGCAGTTGAAGACTCGGGTGTAACATACACACATGCACTGCCCTGACCATTGGCTGACACGTAGTTATATTTTAATCTCCCACATTTGTGGAACAGCATGGGATTGAGTTGCAGAATGTCCTCACTCTTGTACCTGAAAGGAGGGCAGGTTAGAACAGAAGAACAGGTATACTGGGTCAGACTAAAGGTCCATCTAGCCCAGTATCATGTCTTCCAACAATGGCCAATCCCAGATGCCCTAGAGGGAGTGAACAGAACGGGTAACCATCAATTAATTCCTCTTCTGTCATCCATTTCTAGCCTCTGACAAACAGTGGCTAGGGACACCATTCCTACTAATAGCCATGGATGGAACCATCTTCCATGAATTTATCTAATTCTTTTTCAACCCTGTTAAAGTCCTGGTCTTCACAACATCCTCTGGCAAGGAGTTCCATAGGTTGACTGTGTGCTATGTGAAGAAGTACTTCCTTTCACTTGTTTTAAACCTGCTACCTATTAATTTCATTTGGTGATCCTAAGTTCTTACCACATCCCACTTACAATAAGGGAAGAACCAATTGAGGGAATGCTTGGGCAGTGGGCTGATTTTAAATTGCTATGTGAATTTAGCAGAGTCTGATCATCAGCTGTGACAAGCAGTCTCGTTGCCTTGCAACAGCCTTTGTAAAGCTTAAAAATAAAAGGCCCCACAACAACATATTGGATGAGGATACTGAGCCCTGATAAAGCACTTGGCCCTTTCAAAGCACTTTCCAGACACAAACTGATTAAGCAGCACAACACTCAGCATCATTATGCAAATGGTGAAATGGACATGCAGAGAAGTTAAGGCCATAAGCCACTTTCAAAACTAGGAGCTTCATGACAGAGCTGCTGTGTAGCCACAGCTCCCAAATGAAATCAGGAGGAGCCATGCATGTGTAACACCAACAGGCGGAACTGAGCCTGGGACCTCTGGAGCTTAGTGTATGAACCTCTGCCCCATGAGCTAGAAGTCAGCAGCCTCTCAGCTAAGGCTATAAAGCATATTTTCTCTCTCTCTCTCTTCCCCCCCCCCCCCCCCCCCCCACACACCCAGGAAGTGTGTGGCTTGCATGTTCTCAGTACCTATGAAAATCAAGCCATTTTTACATGGGTGCCCAAATGTCGAAATCCACACCTCAGAATCTCGGTGGTCCTCCCATCCAAAGCCATGCATCAACTTTGTGGCTCCCTGTGGTGTGTTCAGGCCATCACAACAAGGCACCAGATCCTCAATAAAAAGAAAAAAATTACATTTGGGAATTGAACTGTCAAATTCCCAAGGAATATTTAAAGAACCTCTGTGATGACAAAATAAATTTTAAGACATTTCTTTGCATGGATTTAATCACATCATCAAAACTCAAAAGATGTTAACATCTCAATACACTTTCCACCAACTTTCTGTAGATTAGTGCTGTTAAAAGCAGGGGCTGTATGTAACTCTGCTTGCATAGAACTTCGCATGACAAGAGCCTGCAACTAGGGCTGCTTGATCCGATTCCTACCATGTAACCACTAATGAAGAACAATAGAGGCTACTTATTCTGTCTGTTTACTTTGTTCCCTGCACTCTGTTTGGATGGTTAAAATTTCCTGATTGGTTTCATTTTATAGGTCTCATACATGAGCAACTGTATCTGGGTTTCAACAGTGCATGGAAATGACTTTCAATTTGTGTTTAAAATAACATATCCATGAATACAGTCATGAAAGCTGGCCAGCTCCCACTCACTTTATAGACAGATGCAATCCCACTGAGGCTAGTGGGTAAGCAAAGCACTCAGGATTTGCTCCCATGTTACTGTTCAGACTCTTTTACAGATTCATTTTAAATTCACCCTGCTTTTTTCTTTAGTGACAGGTTAGTCCCTCCAGCTTACTCAGATTCTTGTGCCAGCCTATGGTATTTAGGGAGTCTTTGATGTTTTCTATTTTTTCTTCTTCTTTGATATGGGGTTTTTTTTATGCTGTTAGAAGGCCTTTCAACTAAAATTTCTATATGGTTTATTTATGCCTGGTGAATTGCTAGGGTTCCTTTGTATGTAAAGTACAGGCTCCAAAGATATACTCCGATAAATACTATTTAACAGACAAGCCTTTTATTTTTGCTGGATTTATTGGAAGTCTGGAGTTCTCCCTCATTGGATAGATAATTAAACTGAGTGTTGCAACACGATGGTTATTATTAACACAGCACCATAGGAGCCAATTAAAGAACAAAAACAGGCATATCCCTTACTTGAGAGCCTTGTATTCTAAAGGTCCTGATCCTGCAAACCCTTACTCATGAACAGACAAAAAGACTAGGCCCTAAATTAAATACTGTGCCACAAAATGGGGCTGGCAGCAAAGGGCATCCTGGGAAAGACCATGAGGTGTGCTTATTGTATGCACTCAGTTTATTAGCTACTTTAAAATGTGCTGTACTCAAGCATAGCATGGGTTGAGCAGGGCAAGAACATAAGATTAAATTCCCCCTTTTCTCCACTTCCCCAGAAGCACTTAATAGTCCTCTCCATCCTCTAACCAAAGGTCTTTAGGACAGCATTCATTTCTGCCCCATGTCATTATTAGCTGACTAGTAGATTTGTGGTAGCTTCAATCAACGGGGCCCACATTGTGGTAGGAGACGTACAAACACAATAGATGACTTTCCTTGCCCCAAAGAGCCTGCAATCTAACGAGAAAATACAGAACTAGTGAGAGGCAGAGGGGTAAATGAAGTAATAACATAGGGATGTTCAGTACAGACTAGCTGTATGCATGATCCAGAGCTGTGGATCGTTTTCTGTCCCCTATGGTGTAGGCACTAGGGGCAGATGAGAGGTGGGCAAATTCCCTACAGCCTTTTCTTTCTCCAGTGCCCTGCTACTATGGGGCCATCCTGCATAGAGCAAATCCAGCACTCCCAGGAACTGTTGTCCAGTGGGCCCAATTCTCTGTTCCAAAACCTACTTACCAACATGAACTAGTAGGAACCTGCAGAACACTTGCCTATGGAATTCCCACTGGAAAAGTGACTCAACCCCCTCCCAAGGCCTGCACTGGTTTCCCCTTGGCAATAACGCCTCACAGGAAACTGCCCCGTTCTTCTCAATCTCAGCTATCATGCTGTGCGCAGACTAGGCTGACACCAGAGCACTGGTTTGCACTTGACTCACATTTTCAAAGCTTTCCCCCACAACCAGGACTGAGATTCTGAAATTCATATGACTCAAGGCCTTGGCCTTAATCTGCTACATATTTTAGAACCTATGTCTGTCTGTGTCTGTCCATCTGCCTGTGAGTGTGTTTGTTCAGGAACTTCTCCTAAACTGTAAGAGCCAGGACTACCAAATTTGGTATGCAGCTTTCTCTTATCATAACTTAAAGGAAGGTCTAGGTTTGGTTGTGCAAGGACAACGGGACGTGCCTTGAATTTGATTGTTTCTCATAAAATGGTAAGAGTGGGGTCTGGTAGTAGGGACATTTATACTATAGAATGACCATAAGGGGCAGCAAGAGGCCAGAGATGGGGACCACTAGGCCAGCATTGGGAAGGGGTGGAAAAAGGGACAGCTATCTCAGGGAGTTCGTCTGCATGTCCGCCTGTCCCCCAGCTGGGGGACATTCACCCCTTCCCCAGCTGTGCCCACTGCAGCTGCAGCAGCCATGGACAGGCGGGTCTCACCTGGCCCCCAGCTGCTGCAGTGAGAGAGGGCTGGGGTTGTTCTCTCCCCCTCCCCCGCCAGGGAAGCCTGTAGACTGAACACCTCATACCCAGCCCCACTCCAGAACAATAATTTAAATGAAGAAAAACAAAATGTATCTGAATTAAGGACGCGAGCAACATTGGGTAAACCTTCTAGTCTGGTTTTACTTAAACACAGCCACCTCTTTTCTCACTCCACTGCTCTCCTCTGCCACCCTTCCAGCCAGAGCAGCCTATCTGCATTTACTCTGCCACATCCCTCAGCATCTCCCCCTCCCCCTCACAGCATTATAGTAGTTGAGCTGCACATTATGCTGCCTCCCCTAGGGAAGGAGGAAAAGCTGCAACTGCCCTGCACTTACTCCTGCTCTGCAAAACATTCTGAGAGTGTGCAACTGGGCTACAGAGGAAGGCACAAAATGGTACAAGCAGGAGGTCTGGACTTCATTGGAAAGAGAAAACAGAGTCCCAGACAACCATTCACACCCCAGTTTCAGGGAAGACGTAGCACTTCCCCCACATCAGACCGTGAATGCAATCAGCGACGCAGACAACTTTGTTTTCCAAATGTTGCTGAAGAACAAGTGATGCTCTTGTACAGCTTGTCCTCATTTACCTCTACACCAGCATTTCCATTACAGACATCCTGCCCAAAGGCCCCAAAAGCATCACAAGATTGTGCACCCAGGCACTGGCAGTGAATGGCACTTGGATCCATATAAAAGGAAGTTGCATAATTAGAGGGTTACTGTGCTGAATGCCTCACTGAGTTAAGTTCTCTCTTATTGTGACAAGCAAAGCCGCCCCCATTCAGAATCTTCTCCTATTATGCAGGAATTGTTCAAAAGGAGAACAATCAAAGGCTATAGATACTGATGCCTGCATAATGCTCCAGCTGCTTCTGCCCCACCTAATCTCACATGGATCACTCTTATGGAAGTGGTAGGAGACCCTGGAGAAATTACCAGGTATAACAACAAGGTTCTGCCATTAAACTACATGCTGGCATCAATTAAGATGTTATCATTACTAGTTCAAATCCATGAGCTCCTATAGGGTTTTGCAGGTTTGGGTTTTAACCTTCATCTTTTCATCTTCCTAAACAGCCACAGAAGTAGCAGCACAGGGCACAATTCTGCTTCAATTTGTTCCAGGAAATTGCTAGGCCTAGCAAAGCACAATACACCAGGTGTCACAGATGAACTAGCATAACCTGGTTTTTCATTAATCAGCAAAACAGCTCCTTCCTCTGGGACCTTTCATGCCATGACAATCTGCTTTGCAGGATGCTGTGTAAGCAAGAGCTTCATCTGCAATAAAATGCAAACTACCCAAGACCAGATCATAAGTGTTTTGCCATCATGGTGGTTTTCCTCATTCTCATACTAGGATTCCAGGGGGAAGCCACAGCTATGTTGGTCAGCCTCACCAGGTGTGAAGTCTTACGTTTTTAAATCCTTGAAACCTGCAGTTCCCAAAGACCTCAAGGGATTCAGGGGTAAAATAGTCAGGAATATGGGCTTACAGCCTAAAAGTCAGATTTGTAACAGGTGACAATATACTTCCCTTCTGTGACAGGGAAGCTGAATTCTAACCAGGTTTGGTGATTGTAACAAACCATCCTATTTGGTCTGTATGAAATTTAAAAGATACCATGGAATAATCTGTAGGAAGGATTTTTCCTTAGGTGTCCAACAACAAAATGCCCCAGTCACTAACATCTTTAAGAGAAGATACCCTGCAGCCTGGAAGTGGATTCATGCAGCCTGGAAGTGGATTCATGCAGCCTGGAAGTGGATTCACGCAGATCAGTCCAGTACCTTGGCGGAAATGGTGGCAGAATATTTGCAATTTATTTGGATTTAATCACGCATACACAAAACACACAGTCACATAAAGCACAGCAATGCCATTCAGTGTGATCCAACTGGATATTCTCCCAACACCCACTTACATGGGGGAAGGACTTTTCTTTTTAAATTATTATGCTTATGGCCAGACCAAATTGCACTGAGGTAATTAGACATTACTTATTTGGTCACAGAAAGAATGGAAAGCAAAGTGGAGCATGCGGAGACTTAAACAGACCTGAAATAGCAGACAGATCTCAATCAGACAATCTTGGCAATTCAATGATGGCATAAAGTCTCGGATCACATGAATACAGAGCAGAAGTGGGAAAGGATCACTTCTCCACTGGGAAATAATGTAAGAAGATGAAATGCTGGCCTAAAAATTATAGATTCCAAGAGAATAGCAAAATAATCCCTTGAAAAAAAAATTATTAATTACATGACCTTGCTAGTCAATGTGCCTTTTGCAATCAGCCCAAATAAGATATTCGCATAGAATGCTAAACTGAGAAACACCATTTGCTAACCTAGTATTAATAATATTCTCTTAGCTGGTCATTTTAACAAGCTAATTCTTACTCTCAGAGACCTCACTTTTATTATTTTTATAGCATTCCCAAGTACTTCACAGGAAATAGGCATGGTCTAGCCTTAAGTAGACTGGTATTATAGCTAAAACTTTCTGGTACACCTGTAAGCTATATTACAACAACTCTTCATTTTCAGCCTGATTTAATTTTGCCAATCTTAAATTTTTGTCTGATACACCACACTGTCTAGAAAAAAAACCCAAAAGATTTATTGAAATGGTGGAATTATTTTATTAACTAATGGTTCATTTGAAAATTTCCTCCCTAATTCTCTATTAACATGGGTGAAGACATCATGCTTCCTCATGGCAAATCACTTTGTTATCCTGATTTGGCAAGAAATGTGCCACCAGCAGTGGGTGTATGTATGTATTTGTATCTTGTGCACACTCAAGAAGGAGCAGGCTAACACAAAAGGTACTGTGGGCTTAATTCTGATCTCACACCCGTGCAACACAGCTGACTTCAGTGAAGTTCTTTCTGAGTAATGCTGATGTGCATACAGAGGTAAAGTAAGCAGGTGCACCCAGGTGTGCAGGTCTGGTAAGAGCTGGCTGAGCTGCAGCAAAAGCCAGCAGGGAGTATTTAAAGAGCTGGCAGGAACCCAGGTTGCAATAGGACAGTACCTGTAAGAAATATTAAGTTACTTACACCGCTGTGTACATGAAGAGGAGGATCCGGCAATGTTCCTGCTACTCCACTGAGATACTAACAAGAATTTGCATGATTTCAAATTCCAGAATATTAAAAGGTGCTACATTTAAAGGCTGTAAATAACAATAAGCAAAAATCCATTTGAATGCTTTTATGATGCAGTTTGGGTCTGAACTTTCCCAGTGGTGAAAGTGGTCAGATACAAGTCTCACCTCTAAGGGCACTGATTCCAGCTGGTTTTGTTATGTCTGGAACTCATTCACCCACCATTAGTTTAAATGTGCTTAATATAGAACAGTTAGAAAACTGCCCAATTAAATAAGTTAACACTCAAGTTTTATATACCATTCAGCTTCACCATGTCCTACACATGCACCACACGTTACCAGTCATCACACATTACCACGCTCCAGTGTACCAAGAGGAACCATTCCTCCTCTTTTCAGAGCAACATTCTCTTCTAAACACAGACATAGGAGATACAAGTCCTTTTAAGTTATTTTTTCTAGGAACTAATATGATAACATTTTAGGAGCACATGATAATGGGAAACTGAAATCCAGGCACTAAGTGGGTCAGCCCTATGTAATTGGAACAGGCTTGGGGAAAGCACTATGCTGATCACTAAGTCACAGACTATAGGGCTGGAAGGGACCTTGATAGCTCATCTGGTCCAGCCCTCGGCACTGAGAAATCACCAAGTGTACCTAGGACCATCCCCAACAGGTGTCTGCCTACCCTGTACTTTAAAACCTCCAATGATGGGAATTCTACAGACTCCCTTTGAAGCCTCAACCACCCTTATAGTTACATGTTTTATTCTAAATCTCTCTTGCAACAGATTAAGCTGATTTTCTTTTTTGATATATTCACTGGACATGGGAATCAGATGAGCATCACCTCTGATATATATGAAAACTTATCAGGTCCTCCCTTCAGACTTCTTTTTTCAAGAATAAATATGCCCTTCAACAAAAACAACTTTCCTCTTAGGTCAGGTTTTCTAACCCTTTTAATCTTTTTGGTTGACTTTCCAATTTGCCCACATCTTTTAGAGCCAAGATGATCAGGTACGCAACCCCATGCTTCAGATATCCCTAAACTTCCAATTGTCAGAAACAAGGGCCTGGTCTACACTAGAAAATTAGCTTCTTGAGTATTCTAGGATGCATTTCATCGGGCCGTGGTGACTTGAAGACATCTAACTTCTTTACATAATTTTTAATTTTTTTTTTAAACTTCTAAATCTCCCCCATTTCCACTAACATTTACTATGTTAGGTATCCATTCATCATCAATCTTCTTGGTAAAAACCGAAACAAATAAGTGGTTAAGCACTTCTGCCATTTCCTAGTTTCCTGTTATTGTTTCTTCCTCTTCACTGAGCAATGGGCCCACCTTTTCTTGGTCTTCCCTCTTGCTTCTAATATATTTGCAGAATGTCTTCTTGTTACCCTTTATGTCTCTAGCTAGACTGAGCTTGTTTTGTGCCTTCGCCTTTCTAATCTTGCCCCTACGTACTTGCGTTATTCTTATACTAGCTGGAGTTCCCTGGCGTTGCTCGGTGCAGGCGGTGGGGTCCTGCCGGGGGTGCCCCATGTGAGGGGCGGGTGGGAGGGAGGGGACGAGCACAGGACCTAGGGTGGGAGGGGCGGCCCAGCTCATGCCCGGGGCTGCAGGTGCCACGGGGGGCAACGACCCCACCGCCCGCCCCAAAACTATTGCCCCGCTACCTGCCGCACCATGGGGCCACGCCGGGGGCTCCCCTCTCCCGTGGGCCACGGCGAGCAGGTGCCGGGCTCCCTGCCACGTGACCAGGAAGCTGTGCCGGACCCCGGGCCGCTCCCAGCACCGCCGCCGCTGCCTCCCCACTGGGCTTGCCCCGCTGCACCCGCAACTGCCCCCTAGCAGTGGCCGTGAGCTCCAGCCCGCCGCTCAGCAACCCTTGGCCGCCTCCGGAGGGGAGGGGCCCAAGCCGAGTGACATCACAGGCAGGAGGGAGGAGGGGGCTCCCCCACCCCAGACGCACCTGCACAGTGGAACAGCCTGGTAGAATTGAGCAGGGCAGCTGTTGCTCCGAGCGCCGCCCCTCCCCTCGCGACTCTGCCGCCAGCCTTAGTGAGTGACTGTCCACGCCGCTTCCCCTGGGAAGCTGCTTCTCCCTGCACTGCCAAAAGTACCTTAAAACCTTCTCCTGGAGGAAAGGTTACCCCATGCAAAGTTTGGTTGCGGTAACTCTTATAGTGCCCAAGTTATTAGCGCACAAACATACAAACATTATCCTTTATATATTAGATTCATCCTTTGTAATTTGACCTTGTTTTCACTTTCTATACAACACCTTTTTGATTTTTAGATCGTGTAAGATCTCATGGTTAAGCCAAAGTGGTCTCTTGCCATACTTTCTAACTTTCCTACTCAGTGGAATAGTTTGCTTTTGGGCCCTTAATAACATCCCTTTGAAAAACTACCAATTCTCTTCAGTTGTTTTTCCTCTTAGTCTTGCTTCCCATGGGACCTCACCTACCAGCTCTCTGAGTTTACTAAAATCTGCCTTCCTGAAATCCATGGTCTTCATTTTGCTCTTCTTCCTTCTACCATTCCTTAGAATCATGAACTCTAGGATTTCATGATTACTTTCACCCAAGCTGTCTTCCACCTTCAGAGTTTCAGCCAGTTCCTCCCTATTTCTTCTTCCCTGTTTGTCGAAATCAAATCTACAACACCGGAGATACTATCTATGTCTGGATAGTTGAAGTTCCCCATTGCCACCAAATCCTGTGCTTTGGATGATTTTGTTAGTTGTTTAAAAAAGCCTCATCCACCTCTTCTGACTAGGTATTACAAGAAAGAGGGAGAAAAATTGTTCTCCTTGACCATGGATAATAGGACAAGAAGCAATGGGCTTAAATTGCAGCCAAAGAGGTTTAGGCTGGACATTAGGAAAAACTTCTAAACTGTCAGGGTGGTTAAACACTGGAATAAATTACCTAGGGAGGTTGTGGAATCTCCATCAATAGAGATATTTAAGAGCAGGTTAGACAGACATCTATCAGGGAAGATCTAGATCGGGGTGGGCAATAGTTTTTGCCTGGGGGCCACTTCAAAAATTTTTGAAGTAGCCCCGGGCCACCCTGGAAGGGACAGGGCTACCTCACCCCATGATTGGTCTGGGGTTGGGGGAACCCCTTTGCCCCCCTTCCCACTAGGCATCCATGCCCTGGGAGAGGCTTGGCACGCTCCCCCACCCCCAGGCCAATGAGGGTCTGGTGGCAGGGGAGCACAGGAAACCTCCTCCTGCCCTGTGAGGAGCTCATGGCACTTTGAAGTGCCGCAGGCTCCTCGCAGGGCCAGGGCAGGGCAAAGGAAGCTTCACACAGTTCCCCTGCCCTTAGGTCCTGATTGGCCTCCTCCACTTTCCCCCCTACCCTGTGAGCAGCACATGGCGCTTCAAAGCGCCACGTGCTCCTGGCAGGGTGGGAGGAGCAGCAGGGCCTCCATGGGCCTGATCCACCCGCTTGGCGGGCCGGATCCAGCCCACGGAGGCCCTTTTGCCCACCCCTGATCTAGATGGTGCTTGGTCCTGCCATGAGGGCAGGGGACTGGACTTGATGACCTCTCGAGGTCTCTTCCAGTTCTAGTGTTCTATGATTAGGTCCATTTAATAAGGTTGGTCATGGATGTGAAAAATCTGCACCCAGAAGTGGTATAGTCACACTGACTAAGTCCCCTGCAGAAGAGCTAGGTCAATGGAAAAATTCTTCCTTCAATCTGCTACTGCATCTTGGTGACCTCTGGCAAATGTGCAGGCATGCAGAACCCCTTAAAACAAAAACGCAACAAGGAACTAAGTATTCTCCCCATGGTTTTCTTTCCTTCTTTACACCTCTAACTGCAGCCATGCAAGCATGTGGGTTACATAAACTTCTCCGCAGACACAGCTCAGCTAACACACCTTGGCCACACCACCACTCCTCCAACACTCGTAAGTGGAGACTAACACAGAGGGCTCCTTTAGGGACAGAATTTCATAGTTTTACTCACAAAAAGTCCTTTACTCCACAAACCTGGTTTTCAATGGGATTACTCCAAGAATAAGATACTACTCAGTATGAGGGACAGTATCAGGATCTGACCCTTTAACACAGGCTAAAATCCATCCATACTAGAATGGAGACTATGCAGCTCATTTTTCTTGTAACCCATATACAACACACTGAAGAAACAAGATGTACATCTTCATAGAAGAAAGGATACTGCGTGAAACTACTCTGCTATCTAGATCCCTTTTCCTATGCATGCCTTCTAGTTACTAAACTGTGGCAATATTCCTACAGTAGAACAGACTCCCCACTAGACACAGAACAAAAAAGCTATTGTTCAAATGGTGAAAATACCAATCCAAACATCCATTCTTAAGTATCTATGGAATGTGCAGAGATAATTTCTTAGCCTCAGATGTGGTAGCCCAAAAGCCCGAACATTCCCTAGGACCTTACTTAGAAAGTCTCTGTCTTTCACACCAGTTTGTGCATATTGTACTTTGTACTCCCACTTGAGAGTCTGACTGATGTTTCTGAAGCATTTCAATCAAGCATAACAACAATCCCACTAAGGCAGAGAGTATTATCCCAATTTTACTGATGGGGAAACTCAGGAAAATGCAATTAGATCACACCTCCTCCGTCACATGGAGAATCTGTAGCCAGTAATAAAACCCTGATTTCAAAGTTCTTTGGCCTGATCTAAACCCCTTCTCTAGAATTCTCTGTCACTCACATCCATGAAGCATTACTGGGGGTATTCACACTAGCAGCTCTATTATTATTCCAAGCTGTATCCAGGTCCCATTTTGCTAGGCACTGCCCAGACAAAGCACAACAGTCCCTCCAAACCATTTACAATGCAACAGACAACGTGCTGGCTGCCTCCCGCATTTTTTTTTTTTTTTTACCATGTTGTTTATATTGGCTCTGGCCAAGGGTAAGATCACAGGATGTTAAGAGCACTGTAGATGCTGGCACCCTACCCAAACTGGAGCTGCATACACTGGTGGAGCTGGGCCAGGATTAGCGAGACTGGGAATTTTAGGAGCGTGAAGTGTAATTTAAAAACAGCTCTGGAAGCTGACAATGCAGCCTGTGATAGGGAACTAATGCCAAGGGAAATAAAATCAGCATTCACTACTTTCTTCTTGTTGCCCCAGCAGGTAGAGAAATGGACTATAGTCATTCTGCCTACTGACAAACAGCAAGCTGCTATAACACACAAGCAATCTCTGCAAGATGAGCATCTGATATCATTTGAAACAGTCAGCTATCATTTCACAATTGCTTGCATTTATGTCTCTGAAAGCCATGTCTCCCCACACCCTTAATCCTGCACTATTCACCAACAGAGCTCATGCTGCATTGCATTGTATTGTATTTAGGGGCACTGCGCTTCATGGCTGGCAGATGTGCAAGCTTAGCTTTTAAACAACACAGTAAAGATAGGTCTTTTTTTAAAAAGACCTAATTGCAATTGTCTGTACAACCCATTTTGCAAAATCCCCTTCCTTACCAGTATCACTGTATTATCCAGAGGCCCAACCACTAGCGGACCCTCTCTGCTAGGCACTGTACAAACACAGAGCAGGAGACGATTTCTGCCCCCAAAGAATTGACATCTTAACAGGGAAGACAATGGATAGGAAGGGAAACAGAATCCCAGAGAAGTAAAGTGATTTGACCAAGCAGGTCAATGATGGAGGCAGGAATAGAACCCAGGTTACCTGGTTCGGTGCAAGTGTTCCATCTGCTAGCCCACAGTATCACCCATGTGCCCAACTTCGGTTCCTCTGTATAAACAGGATCTCTTTCAACCAACAACAAAACGATAACAAACAAAAGAAAGAATAGGAACCAAGGTGATGAGTTTGGTCTCCTTCCTTCCATATCAGTCCCTACTCCTCCTCCAGCTTTGCCTGGCATTGCTTGCCATCCCTTTTCTTACTTCCATTCTGGAGGCTAGGGCCTATTTTTAATGTGACTGTCCAGTACCACCGACCATCTAAAGTCTAAAGAAATAAATACGTCTATGGGGTGAGTTTATACCATTCCTTGTGGGCCCAGGAGAGACCAAATGAAAGACCATGGAAAGTGCCTTCCATACAGAGGCAACTTGTAGTAGCTCTCAGACTGCAACACCACCCCTTATAGCCCCCCTCCCAAATCTGAATTGCTAAATGGAGTGCTTCATTGCCCCTCCGTGGTTCCTCTAGGTCAGGGGTTCTTAACCAGTGAGGCGCGCCTCCCCAGGGGAGGTGTGAAGGGGATACAGAGGAGGTGTGAGGTGCCTCCCAGAAAATTTATCGCAATTGCCTTCTCACTGGATAAAATTCTAAAAGTTTAGATTTCTTCATAATTAATATTATGAATTAAAATGATAAACATTAATTTCTTATTAACTTCTAGAGATCGGCACACTACAATATCAGGCCTATGTGACGACACACTACAATAACAGTACGTGAGCATTGCCAACTTTCATCTTCAAATATTACGTAAATTTGTTAGGAAAAGGTTCAAAGTAAAAAGCTCATATTATTCATTTAGGCATTGTAACGGGGTTCACTCACCCCCACAGCGCCACCAGCCATCGGACTTGGGAATTAACTCGGACGGCTGCATCCAGCGTCCAGCTGGTTTGCCAGGTCCCAGGGTTCAGGCAGGCCTCGGGGTTCGAGCCGGGCCTTCAGCTCAGGCCAGCCCTCCAAATTGCCAGGCACCAGTAGAGCCTTGGGTTCCTCTAGGTCAGAGGGTAGCCCTGCTGGCCGGTTTGGCCAGGCCTCGGCAGCCCAGGCAGGGAAGCCTTCGCTGGCCTGAGGGAAGGCGGCAGTGGGAGGCCCGGGCCAGGTCTCAGCCTCATCAGCCAGGACCTCTGGGCAGGCCTCTGTCTCCCTCAGAGACTGGGCCCCGACTGAGCTTCCTGGCAGAGTTCTTATAGTCCTAGCCATGCCCCCTGTCAGGTGAGGGGGCGGGGCTAGGCTGTGCACAAAATGGCTCCCAGGGGGGGTGTGAACGTGAAGTTCACTTTCAGGGGAGGTGTGAAGGTAAAAAGGTTAAGAACCCCTGCTCTAGGTGGCCCTCCCTGTGCCCCCTTCCTCCATATGCACCAGTGGCCTATGCTTTCATGAACAAGTTTCTCATGCTTACAGACTTGGCATTTCGGATCTAGATAGGTAGAATGGGGAGGTCTATATTGACATATCACCTGTTCTGTATTAACAGAGGACTAAGGCTTGCAGAGGTTTCCACCCAGGAAAGTCTCTTAGGAAGACACGACGTGAACTGGCACGTCACCAGCCTGCTCCAGCTTCCCAGTCATTTGTCGTCTTGTGAGAGAGAGAGAGATTTAAGCTTTACATGTTGGCTCGGGCATCCCAGCTCCTCTGAGCATTGCAGGTCCACACTGCCATCCATAGCAAAGCTTGCAAAGCATTCAGGGCCAGGCTGTGCGCCTGCTATTCAACGTGAGTAAGATCTTCCTCCTGAAGTAGTTCCATGCATTTTAAATGGGATTTAGCTGAGGGGTCCAGTCCTACTCTATATGAATAAAGGTACCGGTCTGGTCCTGTACAAGAAATCAGTAATTTTGCTGACTTGTGCAGTTTTACATGCAATAGTGCTTTTCCAAGTGATTCAGCTCTCGAGTCAGATGCACATAAGACAATCTCAACTTTCAATCTCATTATTTTGGGGGGGGGGGGGGGAGAGGCTTGACGCATGATTTTTGAATGCGTGGGACTGGCAACACTGAATGCCAATGGCAATGAAGAGAACCTGCTGGTAGCAGCATGCCAATATCAGAAATAATGTGGGAAAGTTGTCCAAAGAGAATTCAGAATAAAAGTATGACAAGCCCAGATCCCATACAGGATGAACCAGGACAAAGCGCACAGCGGAGTGACTTCACTATCGACATTTCATGTGGAGAATGCAAAGTTATACGGGGAACAAGCTTCAGCAGCAGCTCAGCACAATCACCTTCAGGAATAATGAGATCACAAGGAATAACCCTCTGAGAAGGAGCATGGCTGATCTGAACGGCCCATCTGTGCCGAGTTTGGCTACCGTGTGGGGTGACAGAGGACACACACAGCTCAAACCAGCTGGCTATTTTTAGAAGCCACTGCTGTAAATAACCGACTGTGCAAGGGTATGGCAAGGAAATAGAGGCATGTACGGTAAATGTTGGGCCAGATTCATCCCTGGTGTCTTTCACTGAAGTTCAGTGGAGTTGTACCAGGGGATCAATCTAACCTGCAGTTCTGTGTTGTCTTGATGTGAAATTTGCTTTGAAGGAAATTAAAAATCTGGCTGATGTTCTAAGAAGAGATCTATCTGTAACATTCAGCTCCAAATGTTCAACACCCCAAAGCTCAGGGGTATTTAGGGGTATGATAATTGGTATTTGGGAGGCAGAGCTCTGATGATGCCATGCCATCAAGACACAAAGGAAGACATAAGCCCTGCTCTGAGGAGATTACAGTCTAAGGCCCAATCCTGCCACATGACCTGGCAAACCTTTACCCTCGAGCAACATCCCACTGAGTTCAATGGGACACCACACAGGCATGTCCACACCCACTCAAATCCCCTTGCAGGAATGCACTGGCAACCCCCCCCCCCTTTTTTTGGGGGGGGGCAGGATAGAGCACTCATTACAAAGATAAGGAGTGTCTGCAACAGCTCTATCTAATAGACTCTGAACATCCTGAAAGCACGGGCAGTTCAATAGAGCAGGCTGGAAAGATTCCAATAGCTCAGACCAAATATTAGACTGGTGCTGATCTCTACTGAAGTGTTGGGTTCAACATTCATTCCCAATTACTAAACTTGTCCTATGATCTGAGGTACCTTAAGGTGGATCAGCCACTCCAGCCACTAACAAGATGCCAGCATTCTCCAGAAATTATTTCCACTCCTGCCTCTGATCCACCAAAGCACACAAATGGGCTTGCGAGCTGTATTTTTATTTTATCCAGGCAGGGTTATCTTTAACCTCTCCCTGACTATATATACACACACTGAGCACACCAAGATGGGCAGGAGTCACTGAAATTCTTGGCCCATATTCATCTCTGTTCTTATTACATTGGCTTCCATGGAGTTACACCAGGGCGACATTGGCCAATTTATTATTGACTGTAAAATATTTCCCAGCTCTATCTATGTAGACACAGAAAAAAAGATTGTGACAAGTATTAGATATGCAGGGGGCACCCTGTGGGCCACATCGGGTTTCTGTGCATGGCCCGCAAGATGTTTTGTGTACCACTGCTCACGCACGGGATTGCCAGATTCCTCTGGTTTCATCCAGGTAAGTTTTTTCCTACCAGTATTACTGAAGTGACACATGCGTAAAACAAGGGCACACAAAGTGAGGTGCATGCTGATTACATGCAACACTGATCATGAGAGCTGTGTGCTCCCTCTGCATCTAATCAAAGTGCTACTATTGGCACACCCTGCAAATTCTAGGTAGGCAAGCGCAATTACTAAAACTACCCTTGCCCAGTACAATGTCTTAGTTACAACACTCTTGCAGCCCACTCAACTAGCTTAGGTTGCCCATCACTGTGCTACATCGATAGCCTTAGAGAAAGGTTGTCTGTTTTGCTACACAACAGGAACACCACAAGCAGTAAACTGGACCAATATATCTCCATGATTTATTATCTGTATTACTACAGTGCCCAGGAACCCCAGTCCTGGACCGGGACCCCACTGTGCTAGATTCTGTACAAGCACAGAACAAAAAGACGGTTTCTTCCCCGAAGAGCTTATAGACTAAGAATAGAGACAACAGATAAATACAGATGGGGGACCTACAAGTAAACGAAGAGACAATATTGACCAGCAGGATAAGTAGGGGCCATTTGGCATTTCATATCCTCGTTGCACTACACTATGGGTACGTCTAGATTACATGCCTCTGCCGACATAGGCTACCCAACATAGTCAATGAAGCAGGGATTTAAATATCCCTGGCTTCATTAAAATAAAAATGGCCGCCGCGCTGTGCCAGCTCAGCTAATCGTCGGCACAGCGCACAAGTCAAGACGTGGATCGGTCGACAAAGGAAGCCTTTGTGGACCGCTCCTGTAAACCCTGTGGCTAGAGGAAGTCCTGCCCCCTCTCCCAGACTGGGCATGTTCCGAGTGCTGGGGCAGTATAAAAGACAGCAGAGCATCTCAGTCTGGGCTGTCCAGCAAAGGAGAAGGACCTCCAGCCGGAGCTGCAGCTGACATTGACTCAGCCAGCAGGAACTGGAGCCCCAGGAGACGAATGTGACATAAACCCCGTGGAGTACCAGGCAGACTCAGCTGCCAGGGAACTGGAAGACCTGGTTGCTATGTGGAATGCTGACCCAGCCGAAGTGGTAAGAAGTAACCCAAGGAGGGTGCAGAAGTGGCCTCTCTCCGTAGGTATCTAGGGTTGCCAGATGGTTTAACAAAAAATACCAAACACCCCTCCCCCCCCCCAAAAAAACACCAGGGGAATAAAAAAAAAAGTCATCCCACTCCCCCGAACAGAACTGTCGAGCAAAAAACAGAAAAAATTAAAAACAAAAATTTTTTTAAAAGGAGGCTGCCCCTTTAAGACAGCCACCATCTTGGGCGCCATATTTAAAACCTCGCAACTCTGACCCAGTAAGCACAGGGAAGCCGAGGGCCGTTGGGGGTATGGGGGCAGGAGCGGCCTTCACTATGACTCTGCTGCGCTCCTCACTCCCCTGCCCCCACCAGACACGCTGGGAAACAGGAAGTACTGGACATTTCACATGTCTGGTATTGCCTGTTTCTTTGTTATTAACTGGATGGAGACTGCAAATACCAGACTGTCCGGGTGAATACCGGACACCTGGCAACCCTACAGGTATCCTCAGTGTGTTTTGGCTGGATTCCCCGCCAACGGAGTAGCGGACCGTCCTACTGCTCAAAGGACCCTGGGTTGGGACCCAGTGGAGCAGGGAAGGCCCGGGTCCCCCTACACAGGCGCTAGCCCCAACACCTCAGACTCTGGCTCTTAGGCAATACTGCCCTGCTATCAGGTCTCCTCTCAGTCTTCTCTTCTGCAGACTGAAGAAACCATTTTTTTCCAATCTTCCCTCAGAGCTCACGTTTTCTAGACCTTTATTCATTTTTGTTGCTCTTCTCTGGACTTTCGCCAATTTGTCCACCCCTCTCCTGAAATGTGGCACACAGAACTGCACACAGTAATCCAGCTGAGGCCTGCTCAGGCCCAATCCATGCCTCTGACCTGGGTTCCTTTACGAGGACAGGTACTGGAGGGCCTTCCAGCATAATCTTCACCAGATCCTACCCCAGACTGATTTCCCCGAGAAACCTTATTTTATATACTGGAAAAGGACCTCAACCTGTCCTGTCTTGAAGGGACCTTATCAGAATGGGCCTCAAGAGCCATGTATATGGAGCACGAACTGTCACAGGGCCAGAATGAATATGGGTATGAAGGGGGCAATGAGTTTACTAGGAGCATTCCTCCTTCCCCTCAGAGTATGTCTACACTGCACTCTCAACCTGGGCTCTGAGTCAGGTTTGAGCCACAGCCCCCATTCTGTCCACACAGGAATCAGTCTGACTCAGTTTAGCAAGCACTCTGGAGCAGGCCGTAAGACCCTGCTAGCACTCTGGGTCAAAGCCCAAGTCCAGCTGAGACAGACCCAAGCTCTGTGATTTTGCAGGGCAAATGCAGCTCAAGCTGCAACCTGACTCAGAAGGTCCACATAGTGCAGTTAGCATGGCTGTGAGACATGACCAAGCAACTGTAAACCCAGGGGATGCTTACTGCTTGTTTGGAAACAGCAAGTCCACAGGCATGGGTCCCACAGCCTGGGCATCCAATGAGTGCAGACACAATCCCAAGCACTGCACTCAGGAGACAGCTACCAGCCACGAGAGGTGGCAACAGGGTAGAGACGCACTTGCCTCGGAGAGCCAACAGCAGCGGGAGTGTGAATCTCAGCTGTCCAAGAGCCCTGGGAGTAGCTGTACCTGCCTCTAGCACACTGGTTCCCTCCCACCTCTGCAGACCTGTTCATCCTGCAAAGGAGCTGTTGTTCTTCAAAGCCCCCCTCAGTAAGGTGCATCACTGCCCATCCTCTGGATAAAGTTCTCTGATAACATAGAGCACAACAGGCCAATAAGAAAAACAGAACAAAACACCACTAGTCATCACCTACAGTTCCCAGCTTAACCCCCCTCTCCCGCCAGCGCATCACTGACAATTTACTACCTATCCTGGAAAACGATCCCTCATTCACAGGCCTTCAGAGACAGACCAATCCTCACTTACAGACAACCTGAAACAAATACTTACCAGCAGCCACACACACCACACCTCCGGTACACTCACAAACTGCACTGCCAACTCTGTGCAAATATCTACACATGCAACACCATCACAGGTCTTAACTACATAAGCCACATCATCAAGGGCTCAATACAACTGCATCTTCTAATGTGATATATGCCATCAAGTGCAAGAAATGTTCCTCTGCCGTGCCTATTTTGGCCAATATTCAGTCTCTGCAACAACGGATAAATGGACACAAATCAGATATCAGAAATGGTAACACATAAAACTTGCCAGAGGAGGCTGTGAAGGCTAGAACTGTAACAGAGTTTAAAGAGAAACTAGATAAATTCATGGAGGTTAGGTCCATAAAAAGCTATTAGTCAGGGGGTAGGAATGGTGTCCCTGGCCTCTGTTTCTCAGAGGCTGGAGACGGACGGCACGAGACAAATCGCTTGGATCATTGTCTTTGGTTCACCCCCTCCGGGGCACCTGGCGCTGGCCACTGTCGGCAGACAGGCTACTGGGCTAGATGGACCTTTGGTCTGACCCAGTACGGCCATTCTTATGTAAGGGGACATTTCAACCTACGTTGACACTCAATCATGGATTTCAAAGTAGTCATTCTTCTACAATGGATTTTTTTACAACCCAGTTATAGAAAGCCTGCTGAACTGGAAATCATCTACAAATCTGACATTATTCAAGCCCAGGTTGACAAAGATATTAACTGGTTAATACACTAAAAAGGCAATTTCCCCTGCCTTTGATATTCACATTTTCACCATCAAAAGCTACGAATGGGACAGATCCAGCCTCAAGGGTCCTTCAACTGCTGTAGGATTGGATTCTGTAATTTCAACTCCCACTCATCTGATGAAGTGGGTTTTACCCATGAAAGCTCACGATTCTATATATTTTGGTTAGTCTCTAAGGTGCTGCAGGACTACTTGTTTTTAGAGAGCACAACAGTTCACCACAAAGGTTTGGCCTCACTGCAAAGCCCGCAAGCCAGGGATGAGCATATGCTTCCAAACGGCCAGGCGGCAATTCACAGAAGCAAGGAACTGGCATGTCACCGGACCCCTGGTTATTGCAGCTGATCTGGCCTTCTAAGGGGACTGTCTGAACAGCAAGCAATCCTTGTCCCTTCATGAGCTCAACACACCAAAAGTGGTGTGGGGAACGAAACAGCCTGAAGTCAGAATTCCGGGGTGATCCGAGTTCTTATATCGTTTTAAATTGCTTTTAATTTTTTATGAGACTCTGTAGATACTAGATCAGATTCTCAGCTGGTACAAAGGGCAGTAGCTTCACGAACATCAGTAGAGATTTTTCCACTCAAACAGCAGTAGAGGATCTGGCCTGCCAGTGTTTTATATTTAGCTGAATACTGCTCAGTAGTATTGCTGCTACCCCAACGTACAGTAATGACATGGTGATTTGAAAGGAGCAATTAAGGCAGGCATAATCTCAATCAACCTCTGGCCCCAGTGGGAGGTGGCATATCCATTGCTGGCAGAGGAACTTTGCCAAGAAAACCTCGCGAAGTTGAAAATTCTCTTTTCTGTGTGTCTGTCTATTATTTTATAAGGATGTTTTGCATTTCCACGGCACCTTTCATCTGCAGATCTTACAGTACATTACAAGGATCAAGGAAGGTTGTAGAGTAAGTATTAGGGCAGGAGAGAGCTGATTTTCTTAATATTTATCACAATAAATGGCATGTATCCCTTACATGCAAGAGGCTCAGGCAGAAGATACATTTTGCCATGTAATCAGTTCACATTACCATCAGTGCTGGAACAAAGGGGCTACATCTACACTGCACATTGTTGCGCAATAAGATATGCAATTGAGGCGCGGAGATGAATATCACCACACCGCATTTGCATACCTAATGACCCGCCATTTTTGCAGCACGGGCTTTTGCGCAAGAAGGAGCTGTCTACACTGCTCCTTCTTGCGCAAAAAACCCCCTCTTGTACAGAGCCGTTCTTCCTGAAAATAAGCGGCAGAACAGCTCTGCACATGAATGGTTTTTTTGCACAAGAAGGAGCAGTGTAGACAGCTCCTTTTTGTGCAAAATCCCATGCCGCAAAAATGGTGGCTCATTAGGTATGCAAATGAGACACAGCAATACTCATTCCCCTTCATTTGCATATCTTATTGCACAACAATGTGCCATGTAGATGTAGCCAGGGTGTTTTAAGTAATTTCCACCATGTACCATTTGGTTCAATAGCTCTGAGCACATACCCCTACCCATCATGGAACATGGCCATCAATTCAGATAATGGGGTAGGGTAGCTAAGTTGGGTTTGATTGCATGCCCTCTTCACAGATCGGTACATTTTTGCACATAAATGTTAAATATACTGTTCAATGCCCCAGTGAAGGAGCAGCAGAGCCAGAGGTAGAATCCAGGAAAAATCAGACTCACAGCTTCAATCCTTAAGCAGCACTCCAAAAGACAGCCCACCAGCCTCTCTAGTGAGTGATCAGCTTTCATACACAGGGATTGATGCTCTATGCAAGAATACACAGACAAATATTCTTGAGTTCAGTCTATGGGCTGCTTTCCCCCTTTCGTTGGTTAAGCACTTTGCTCAAATAACATAAGCAAAAATAGGCCATAGTATTGAAAAGGAAGAAAGCCAAATTTTCCAAAACTTCATAATCATATTTCTTCTCCCCCCGCCCACATCTGCTCTTTGGCTGGATGAGTCTCTGCGCTGCCTCTGAAATTTGCTAAAACGTGTGACATTTCTGGATAATGCAAAGGCATTGCAAGCATTACAGACTGGCATTTCCTTTAAGCTTCTTCCTTCTTTTTAAATGGTGTTCAGCCCACTCTGCTTCATTTGTAGAGCAGACTTGATTAACTTTCAAGTTTGTGGTTTTTTAAATCATTAGGAGCCCCCTTTTCACATACGTATGGTGGCATTTCTAATGATTTAATGAGACAGAGACCTTAAGCCTTTCATGAATGTGGAGTCATCTTTGCACTTTGATACATATATAATGAGGTCTTTCAAGCACTGTGCTCATTCCTACCAATTACATTAACAGTGCTGATGAGCGTTCATGTCTGTGCTACCGTGACAAAGTTCAGTAGAGTGGTCTTTGTAGTATTTGCATTTTGCTAATGGGTTAGCATTTATCATAGCTTTGAAGAGAAACAAGGAAGGTGAGGAAGTATCTTTTACTTGGACCAACTTCTGTTGGTGGAAGGCACAAACTTTGGAACCTCACAGAGCTGCTCTTCCAGTCAGTTAAGAAGTGGACAGCTGGGGGGGGTTAGATTTGTTATACATAAAGGGTTCAAGTTCCCAGGTTCACCTTTTGAAGGTGTAAAGATTTCCTCTGAGAACAAGTACTGGAAGATCAGGCATGGTGCGATGATTTCATGAAACGTTTCAGAAAGATCACAGTCTTGGCTTTTGCTCTGTCATTCCTCTCCCACTCCCATCTGGTCCATTTCTCCCACTCCCCTTGCTCATTCACTATTCCTAGAGACATTCATCACCTGCGTATGCAGGCATATTTAGCACATAGCTGTGCAGCTTCTTCCCACCAGGTGGCTCAGCTTCAGGACCTAGTGCAAGAAAGTACTTTCCTAACCACCCAAGTGATCTTATAACAACCCAGCATAGCCTAGCCCAGAGGCAGGCAAATACAGCCTGCTATAGCCCACCACCCCACCAGATCCAGCCCGCCACCATCCCACAGCCCAGTGGGGACCTTGGGCAGGTTTCCTGCCTGCCATACCCCCACATACCACTCAAAGCAGCAGGCTGTGGGGGGCCACGTGCTCCCTGCATGCCCCTGGTGGGAAGGGGCTTTATGCACTGCTCCTGCTCCCATTAGCCAGAAACTGGCCAATGGGAGCTGCCTGGGCTATGCTTGCAGTGCAGGCAGCCCGCAGAGGACTCCCGCCCTGCCAAGGAGTGCATGGTGCACAAAGAGCATGTGTCCCCCAGCCAGCTGCTCTGAGAGGTGTGCAGGGGAGCAGCAGACTGGGAGCCTGCTTGAAGGTCCTGCTGGCCAGGAGCCATGTAAAGAAAGCACCTCCCAGACAAACCCTGCACCTGGCAACTCAACCCTTCATTCTCCTCCAGCCCTCTGACCTCCTCCCGCCTGCAACCCTGCCCCAAGTCCCTCTGCAACCCCACTCCTGCATCAATACTCCCTTCCAAACCCTGCATTTCAACCCTCTGCTCCAGGTTACAACTCTCTCCTTCCCTAGGACACAACCCAAACCCCTGCACCTCCTCCTGTACCCCTTACCCAGGTCACAACTTGCTCCCAGACCACGCACCTCCTCTTGCACCCCTTTTCCAGGTCAGAATCCTCTCCTGCATCCATCTCCCCCACACTTTACACCCCAATCTCCTGCCTCAGGTCACAACTCCCTCTTGCACCTCCATCCCAGACCCCCCCTCCCCCGTAGCCAGACATGAACCCCATCTTGTCTCCCCCCCCCCCCCGAGAGCAAGAGAAAGGCAGTCAGCCTTTGATGCCCTGGGAACACAGGTGTGCTGCCTGTCCCTGACTCTAATAAACAGAAACCAGACAGTAAATGGGCTAGCTGACAACCCCAGGGCCTCCTGCTGCCCTGATGGCTAGTACCAGTAATTGACATGCCTGCACTGTCCCAGGAGAGGAATCTTCGCCCATCACATACCAGAGGTGCCCATTGTCTGCATTTTCCCAGGTGTGAATTATGCTTTGCACCCTTCCTGGGAAACTTGGCATTCAAAGCCATTTTTCCTAATTGGCCACTTGAGACCAGGAAGAAGCCTACGTGACCCAAGGGGTATAAAGAGGGGTTTAGTAGCCCACCCCATTTGAGCTCCAATCATCTACACATGCTGGCAGGTATTGGTTGTCTCCCGAGGTCTGTGGGACGCCCAACCTTGCCCTACTTCTTCCCGAGGGATTGAGAGAAAGACGCTGGCCACGCCAAGTCTGGAACGGAGGGGTGAGAATATATACCTGCTAGGTGTCTATTTTGCAGGCATTTAATAAGAGCTCAGAGAACCAAAAGGGTTTCATGGTACCTGTAAGTGACTCATTAGTGTAATTTCTGTCCTGTCCTTTGTAGTGGCTGTGTTATCTGTAACACAGTAGTAGCATTTAACAGCTAAGTTTACCCTGTAACAATAAAATAGTAACTGTTTAAGCTGTGACCTGACTCCTTCAGTTGCTGTAACAGAACCAAGCACAATTTTAAAAAGAACTCCAGGCGGTCATAAGGGACAGATATAGGGAGAGCTTGAGCGTTGGATCGTGTCGCTTCCAGGGGACAGATCCGTTGGGGCATCTCTCAGGCTGCCCGCTGCGAAGGGATCGTGTATCCTAGCAGTCAAAATCTGAGGTGTAATAAGCTCTCCCTGTAAACTTCTTGGGGCGCCCGTCAACCGCCTCCAGGTTGCCCGCTGCTAAGAGACCCCAGTCCTAGCAGTTGAAGTCTCGGGTGTATAATACACACACACCACTCACTGCCCTGACCACCGGCTGACACCCCCACACACACTTCCTCCACAAATATCATAGAAGAGTGCTGTCGTGGAAAACCTCCATCCTGTCCAATATAATGTGAATGTAACTCTTTGTATTTTAAGTCATGTCAATTTCAGCCACTGCGAGTCACATCGCTTTCTGCTATTGCAAACCATGTAATTTTTACGTAATATTTCAAGTTCTGACACATCTTGCAAGCTTAGTAACTTCCACTATTGCTTGTACAATCTTTAAGCTTTGTAACATTCTATCCTATGACAAGGACATTCCTGGATGTGTATGAATGGTGAGTAGGCTGTGCCTTTGTGGAGAGGAGCCATGAGGCTACAGGGAGGAGCCAGAGCTAGGTGGGGTCTGATGTAATCTTTCTCACACATGAGAAAGGAAAGAAATGGGGGTGCAGTGAAGAGGAGAAGAAGAAATTAATATGCATCAGGAGAATGCAATCTGGGAGGGCCTCTTGGTGAGTGACACAGAAAAAGAACTCAGCGTATGTGATGGGGCTGAATAAAGCCAACTGAATAAAGCCAAGAGAGCATACAGACCACAGGGCGTACGGGCAATTTGCCAATCCAGATTGGTGACTACAGGCAGATACACTGGACCCACTAGGCTTGGCTTCTTCTGCCCTTTCCACACAACTCAGAGTGCATGAGTGTCAGACTCTATGCAGAGGTGTGCGCGCCTGTGTGAAAGAGTTCCATTCCCTTTTCGCTTACTCCAATAGCGGCACTGAATAAATCAGAGTAAGCATAACCAGTTGGTCTCCAGTGAAATCTAGTAAAGAGTGCAGCCCTTGCCCACTTACCAAATTCTTGGTGCCCCCCCCCCCTTCAAAAATTATTGTCTACTTTTGACCTAGCCTCGCTGTCTATCTCCCAGATTGGCTAGGGCAATGAGAAAGCAGCACTCCCAGCCCTGGGTGGAAGTGGAGATTTTGCGATCCATAAGTCTTGCCAGGTCACAGGGAGGCAACTTTCACCTTAGAATAGGCTCCCAAGGAAGGTCTGCGAATCAAGTAATAGCCAGTAGGATCAACTGGCTTTGACAGAATATTGTTCTCTAAGTGGGGACGCTCTGGAGAAAAAAGTTTGTTCTCTGCTGAAGTCGATGAGTGTTAAGATACAGTCTGTATTTTAGATTATCTGATATTGGCTTTAGGTTTCCTGTACCTATTGTTCCTGGCTTATTTCATCACGTCCCTTGTTTTTCTGAGGTTACTGCAGTACTGTAAGTAAATCCATCTTTGCTTTCACATGTCTCTGAAACATGTCCAACAAATCCATTTGCCTATTGTAACAAATCCATAGTCACCCACGGCTTAGTGGTTTTCGCTACACTACACACCGTGACCACTCAGAACTGGACAGAACCATCAGCAGTAGAACAGATTCTCCTGCTCCAACAGCATAGGCCTCCACTTCTTGGCACTCAGGAAAAATCTCCAAAAATCTACTAGTAGTAAACAATATGCAATATACAGATGAGGAGTTGACAACTCATGTAGTAGAGTGCAAAGGTGGACATGCACAAGGCAGTTCGTTACACTCCTAGCAAATGATAGAAAAGATTAGATGTTTTCTAAAGCTGATACAATCTGGAATCATAAAAAACAAGAGACACAGATTAAAGCTTTCCCTCTTCCCTGAATGACATGAAGCAAAAAGAATGGCAGCAGTGTCATAAACATTAAGTCAAAGTTTCAGGGTAACAGCATCTTTAACCACCCCGCCATAGTCTGCTTCAGGAATATGCTCTCAAGTTCTCAGACTGTTAGCTGCCAACTTTCTCTGGGTGAGGATCCATGTTCTCTTCCGCCAGACCAGGGATTTAGAATGTAGTCCCCTTGCATCTTCTTGAGTAGGTCTGACTAACATCCAGCTCTCTGCTTTTTCTCCAAGGGCTAGGACTAGTGTGAGTCAGTGGTTACAGGTGACCCAAACAGGTCTTCCAAAGCAGAGTTCCTTTATTTAAGGACCAAGGCATACACAGAAAACAACAGCAGTGTCTAAACATACCTAAAAAGTCCATACCTATGGAGGACCTGGCAGGTTCCAGTCTCTCCAACTGTTCAGCAGAGTGGAGTCCTCCCTGGGAAAAAAGACCATGTCTGTTTAAGTCAAAAAAGGTCAGATTAAACTCAGGCTTATGACAGAAGTTAGGTGCCTGTTGGAACTAGTATACTTCTCAAGAGCTGTTTAGAGTCCCAGCAAGGCAAACAGATGGACACAAACATAGTTTTTAGTTCCTGGAGGAACTGTAATTCTCCTCCCATGGAGATGAATTTAATCCCAAACTCACAAGGATGTAGAGAGCATCCCTCAATGGAATACAACACAGTTCTCACAGATACAGCACGTGGCTGCAACATCTGTCACAAACTCCCTGAAGGGTACTTAGGGCCAGTTTCAGCATTTGCAGACGTCTGTGACAGGGTCTTACACTGGAGTCTACAGGGGACCGTACATGCTGTGTTTGTTTGTTGAACCAGCACATCTCACCAACATTAAAATTCACTGTAACATAGGAAGAAGACCCCTTATCACAGACTAGTGCTAGAGTCCCAAAAAATCAGGAGCATGGTATCCTGCAGGCCCTTCAGGCAGAGAAAGAGCTGATTCAGTGTTGGAACCCATAACGGGTATGTTTGGACAACAGGCAGCAGGAATTTCCACCACACGTACCTTGCTCAAGAATGCCCTGGGTGCAGCAGAACGTTTCTCTCTGGCATCTTAGGAGCAGCAAACCAGGATAACTCAAACGAAAGAGCAGTGTACGACTCTTGCACTCTTAATTCCTGTTCCTCACAGCTTTGCTGAGACACAGACCACGCTAAACCTGGCATTTCACTCCTGCCATCTCCAGAAAGACTCACGCAGTGGAGATAAATTGTTAAAAGCTTTTACTGGAACTCTGCTTCCGTTGTCTCACCTCGCAGTGAACCCACCTGTCCTGCAGCTCAGAAGATCTTCCCAAAACAGCACCAGCGAGTAGAACTCAGATTCATCCTTGAATCAGTAGAGCTTCAGCTGCAGCAAGGAGCTGGGATTTGCACGTGGTTTTCAAGCACAATGTGACCTGTGCTTTGTCTCCCGTACCCCTCCCCCATCTTATCATACGGGATCTAAAAGATGTTCTAAAGCACAAGAACTGCTGGAAGCTCACAATCAGTTTGGGGAAAATACACCCTCCCCTTTCCAAAGATGGCAGGTGGAAAAAAATTGAAACCATCTAATCCCCCAAGGTGGCCAATGTAAGATTCTTCTCTATGGTATGTAGTTTGAAGGCTCCTTGGGGCTGAGACTCTGGGTGGAATCCTGGCCCCCCACAAGCCAATGGAAGTTGCGCCATGGACTTCAGGGGAAGACAGGATTTTGCCCTATAACTTCTTACTTGTCTGTAAGGCACTTAACCCTCCGCTGAGGATATACCAACAATTACAATCACAAGGTAAATTTGAGAGTATACTGCATTAGGTAATAGGATTTAACACATCTACTGGGAAACTATTTTATTGCCTGATTAATATAACTATTAGGAAATCCTTCCTAAGCGTCAGCCTAAACCATGCTCTAAATGGTATTGTGGGTGATATTACAGACACATGCAATCTCTTTGCAACCATTTTATCGATTTTATACATTTCACCTGTATCTCAGTAAACCACAGATCGTATGCTGGTTCCATGCATGAGGGTTAAGGAGCTTCCTCCAGAAACGAAAATCAGCCAGGGATAATTACTGCAGCTCCTGGGCCAGAGAAACAACTTCAGACAAGTACCATCCCTTGGTGAGAACATACTGGTTCAAACTGAATTCAAGAGACCCAGGAGAGAAACAAAGAACTTGTGGGCTTGCTGCTGGTCTCTCATTTTGATAAAAAAAAAAAAATGAACATGAGATGGTAGACCCTGCTGGAAGAATCTGAAAGACTCTGAAATCTACCAGATTCCCCAGGTAAAAGATGGCTGACTTCTGGTAAGCCTAGTGCACACACACGTAGATTGTTCATTGTTTTATGAAGTGTTTTCTCCGACATGCTTTTGTTCTATAATAAACATACTGTGCTCTGTGAAAGCTGGTGGATCATGGAGATACACTGTCAGAGCTGTGTGAGCAAGAAAGCAAAACTTTGGGGTTTAGACTAAAGGTCAGACCTGCAGGGATAAACACAGTGAAGTGCAGGGGAACTGCAAGCATAAATCCTCCATCAGAAAGGAAAGGGATGTGGGCCCTAGCCCCATCAGAGGTGAGGCCTGTGGATCTGAGCTGGTGTAATTCAAGAGACAAAGGGGATCAGAGGTGCTGTTAGCCTGGTAACCATGACAGGCATCACCCATAAGTGTTACCCCACTTCAAAGTGTCAAATCTCATTAGAGGTCCAATAGGGAAGTGTCAGACAACACTCAAAAGCGAGCTAGTCAGCTATTTCTGCACCTGCCAGGGTAAGCGCCAATGGGACGGTCAAACCATTCATTGCTGGAGGACCTGTGAGTGTGTCAGTGTATATATTCTCTGAGGCATATATCGTTCATCTCCAGGACGCGGTCACACCTCACTCTCAGTTGCCCTGCAAACAAATGGAAAATATATGCATGGAACTGACAGACCACGTGACAGCTCCTCAGCAACGTCCGACTGACCAAGAGACCAGTGCTGCAGCCAGGTGAAAAGAAAAAAGGGCCAAATTCTACCCTGACTGACAGAATGTGGGCAGTTTACTTAAGGAGCTGGGCTGAACAGGCTGCATGTGAGTCTAGAGATTTTTGTAAGTGGATGTGAACACAGGATGGAAGACACAGAAGCCAGAGATGGAAGAAACTGGGCGGCTGTGCCCTTTTGGAAAAATTAGGGTCTGACTGGGGTGCCGAGCTGTTAAGAATGTGGCCTTTCTACCCAGAATAGCGCTTACTATCATACACAGTCCCATTGGGCTCAGTGAGACTGTACAGCATATAGTAAGCCACTTGGAGGATTAAGCCCCGAGTTTCTGTAAAATGCTGTTGAAGCAGAGAGCTCAGTGCTTGGGGAGCTGTTCTGACCAAGCACAGAGCAGAAATATCACACCACTACCTGAGAAATGCAGCCTTGCTCTGAAAACAGCAGAAATTTCAGCTTATGCAGCTGACAGAAGCCACAGGCAACCCCCTTTAACAGCAGAGTCCTGGCTCTTAGAGCAAAGAGCTCTAAGGTACTCTTAGACTGAGCAAAGAGCTGAAAGGTACTCTGTGGCCAGCTAGCAGATTTCCAGACACTGACAGGCAGATGGGGAAAAGCTTTTCATAGCCAACCATCTCAGAACAATTGGCATGATATCATTTAAAATGGGATTAAAGTATCCAACTCCCTCAAACTCAGAAGTTCAGCTTGGAGGAGGAGGAGAAGAGCAGAGGGAGAAGGCCAGACAGCTATCTGTAAACAGGCCACACCACTTATTTACATCAACCAAGGCCTGAAAACACATACACTGCAAAAGTTGAGTGGGAGCCTAGAAATAATCCCACAATCAAAACCTGCCTTCCCAAGATTTCCTAACCCCTTTAATCCAGCACCTTGCCTTTTGTGGTTGCCAATACCATTTCAGAGGGAAAGATTAAAAAAAAAAATATTCATCTACTCTACTGTGCAATTCTATACATGGAAAAATACTTTTGTGACCCCTGAAAGGGATCCCTTTGTGCCCTGAAGGATGAAATTTAGTTACCCATATTATTTTTGTTTAAATAGCTAATTGTTCCAGGTATGAGAGGGTACAGCTACACTAGCTCGTTAGTTCGAGCTAGGTAGGGTAATGAGGGCAAGCGGAGTTGCAAATGAAGCCCGGGATTTAAACACTCCATGAGGAGTAATGGTAGTTCGAATTAGGATCTTTAATTCGAACTACCTAGTCCGTGCCGTGTGTAGCCGTGGGCATGGAGTTCGGACTAAGGGGGATTTAAAAATGGTGGTGCCTGGGAACATGCAAATGAAGCCCAGGATATTTAAATCCCGGGCTTCATTTGCAACTCCGCTTGGCCTCATTACCCTACCTAGCTCGAACTAATGAGCTAGTGTAGCCATACCCTTAGTTACCATGTAATTAATACTACTGCAATATCAGGTGTAACCAAAAATTGGTTTGTTCAGACAACTAAAAGTGATAGTAATCGATGGAAACCCATAATTGTTGGCTCCCCCCTCCCCCAACACCATTGTACACTGGCTCTGAGCATACCTGATATGCATGAAGAAGACTGAGAAGATGACCAAACTTGTTCACTTTTTAATAGGGAGCTTCTGGACAGCTTAGGGGAGATGAGCCTTTTTCTTCCTAGGTTGCCAGTTTGCACGTAACATGGTATAGGACTGACAAAAAGTTAATTACCTGATGGCAAAGATGACTCTGTGATTGGGGCCCGCGACCCCCAGGCTGAATGCCCAGCTATGCCACAGATTTCCTGTGCGACTTCGACCAAGTCCCTTGAGGAAAACATTTTCAAAAGCACTTAAGTGACACAGGCATATAGGTCCCATTTTCCAAAGTGACTTGGGCACTCAGAAGTCCAAGTCTGGTTGACTTCCAGTGAGTCTCAGGCCCCTAAGAGCTCAAGTTGCTTTTGAAAATGGGACTTAAGGCACTACATCCCTTGGGCATTTCTGAAAATTTAAACACTGGGGTCTTTATATCTCAGGTCCCCATCCATAAAATGAATATTGTGCATCCCCAATAAACAGGTGTGATAGGACGATATGTGTATTTCTGATCATGGGACAACCATATACTATAGTGATGGGAGTCAAATAAGTACCTAAGTAGATGGCTATTTGGTAGCCTACGTGAACCGAGTTAGTGGTTTCAGTCCAGTTCTTCATTCCACAAATCATAGTCACAAATGCCTCTCCGGGGCATAGGGGTTTTGCGCAAAAACCACCATCCACACTGCTTGTTTTTGTGTAAAAACAGCTTGAATAAATTATGCTAATGAAGAATGGCAATATGCTAATCTGTGCTTCATTTGCAGAGGCACTGCCGGCAGTGTAGACATAACCTCCATGAATTTTGAAGCTGTGACAGGCTAGGAGAAAATGAGTGTGAAGATGTAATAAGATAAAAAGAAAGATCCCATGCTTACACAAACAGAATAAAAAATTAAAGCAAAATTAAGCATCTGATTTTCTCCAGCAGTGGTACTGTTAATTGCAACAATATCTTCTGTTTGCTCTTAGGCCATAACCATGGGATTTCATGCTACTTCATAATACTAAATTATAATCTAATATACGAAGTAGCAATACTTGTTGTGGTTCAGTGTGCCTGCAAACCATGAGGGGCAAATAAATACTATTATGATAATAAACAATGAATAATCAATAAAGAAACTAATAAACCAGCCCATAAATCTTTTGGCAGAAAAACCAATGGGAATTCCAAAAAGTTTTATATTTTTGGAGGAGCTACAGAGAGTCTAATGTTTCAGTACTACTTTCAGCATGATGTAAAATCCAGTATTACTGAACTGGTCCCACACAGAGCCAGAAAAATTGAGGTTCTACTCTTCCTATATTAGTTGTAGAAACAAGCATAATCTAATTCCAGTTTGGCCATTCCCAGGTGCTCTGCAATACTTTAGTGAAAGCTGAGTAAGTGCCAAAGCCAAGCTAAGTCTCTTCAAAAGGAGTATTTATTCCAGTGATTCTCAACCTTTTGGGCTCAGGAGAGGAGACCCATTTGTAAATGTTTATGGCCTGTTACGATCCACTAAATAGTCTGGTGGAGACCTTGCGGTGGTTTGGATCAGATCCTACTCCCTGGGGGATTTGGTCCTAAACAGTACTCACCCCACAGTGACGGCTCCTGCAGCCCCTGTGCTGAAGGCCTGGCTGGGGTTGACTTCTGGCTCTGGGGTTGCAGCAACACCCAGGTTTGGCCCTCAGTCTTGACCAAATTTGTGCTAATGGAGCTGTGATCTAGCTCATGGGGTTGCAGTGCCTCACTTACATTTGGCCTACCAGGACTCCCATCATCATGCCAGCTGGGCCAAACCTTAGTGGAGCTGGGACCCCAGAAGTCACAATGCCCAGAGCAGGGAAGCAAGCCCAGCCACAGGACCCTTTGAAATGTTCTGGTGACCCAATTTTGGCACTCAACCCCTGGGTTGAGAACCATGACTTATTCCTTTGCTCAAGCTTCTTGCATGTCAGTGCCCGACTTAAATTCCACTTAACCCTCCTTGGAGGACTTAAATGGAGTATGGGCCATTGCATAAGGTGAATTCCATTTTAAGACAAAAACATATTCTTAATCAGGCAAACATACTCAGTGAGTTGTAGATCTATAACACCTTCCATCCAGGGATCTGAAAGTTCTTTACAAACATTAACTGATCCTCACAGCAGCCCTGTGCAGGAGGAAAATAGCATCCTCGTTTAAAGATGTATAAAGACAAATGGAGGTCAAGGGCAAAAACTGGCACACAGTAGATGCCCAAATAGAAGTACTCTGCATTACAAATGTTAATGGAAAGTGTTTCAACCCCTCTGAAAGTCAGGGCACTTATTTAGGTGTCTAAATATGCATTTCAGTTCTTCATTTGAACACACAAGTTTGGAAGTTTTGCTTATGTAAATTGCCCACCCCACAAGGGTAGAACCATAATCATAACTCCAAAATCCTAGCTCCCTGCTTTGACAACGAGGTCACAAATTCCTTTTCTTTGTTTGTTTTAAATAGATTTTTAAAAAGTTTAAGTGAGATCACAGTTGTATTTTTACATACAGAGTCTCTGTTCCTTTGCACAGGATTTATTCCAGGCTATCGTCTGCCTCTCTGGCTCAGTAAGTGATTTATTTTTATACATTAAATAAGGTAAAGTGGCTTGTGTCATCTAGTGATTTAAATCTCCCTGAGCGTAAAGGTTCCTCTGCATAAACACCTCTCTGAATAGGAATGCACCGTGAGACATCTCTGCTTCTAGCAAAGGGTATTTTAATACCCAAGGGAACGGAACTGGTTGAGGTTGTTTGATATGCTCATTACTCAGTTTCCTTTAGTCTGACCAGTGGGGAAGGAAGGGCATTTGAGTGGAGTTCAGTTGCTTGGCTCACAGCCAGGCTGAATATCAGGACAAGGGAAGAGTGTATGGGATGAAATTTCAGAAAAGGACATTTTCATTATCAAGAGCATTTGGCCCAGTCTTCAAGAGGCTGACGTTTTGCTGAGGACAACAGGACTGGGGAATGTTCAGCATCTATTAGAAGGCTCTTGGCACCATGTAGAACTAGGCCATCATTAGTCGTGGGTAAACCAGAGACAGCTGAGAAGGATAGAGTCAAATTCTCAGAAATGTCCATATCGCCTGTCTCCAAAACAAGTTGGAGACTTCGTAAGAAAAGGCTCACTCATGAGACTCCTGGTATTTCTGGCTACTTATCTGCTAGAACGCTACATAGCACAGACATATGATAAACTAGATGGATGTGTGAGAGAGATACCCAAGTGTTTCAGAGCCCCCAAAAAAGGTTTGGTTCTAATAATGGACTGTGGCTCAAATCGAGGGAAGGCTGCAGGTGGGAGAGGGACTTAGAACTGGTTTGCCCAATTCTAGGGCTACTAACTTCAAGGACATGAGCCCAGAACCTGAAAAGTATTTAGGCACCTAACAACGGGAATTAGGAACATAATTAGTCACATAACAGTGGATTCAGGATCTGAGCCACTGTTATGAGTACAGTCAAGTGGCAGTGGGAGCATAATACAGGGTGTGAAGGCTTCAAAGTTATGTCTAGGCTGCAATTAGACACCCACAGTTGACCTGTGCCAGCTGACTCAGGCTTATGGAGCTGGGCTAAGTGGCTGTTGATTGCACTGTAGATGTTCCAGCTGGGACTACAGCCTGATCCTCCCACCTTACAGGGACCTAGACTTTGGGCTCCAGTCAAGGTCCAAACATCTACACCGCAATAAAACAGTCCTTTAGCCAAGCCCCCTGATCCAACAGGCCAGCCATGGGTTTTTAACTGCAGTGGGACACATGCCTGAGGAGTGTAGGTAGTGCTGGATATAGACAGGAGCAAATATAGTGGTCCACAAAAAGTAAGTAAAGGACATAATATATTGCCAAAGCATGCACTACTGGAAAAAAAAAAAATCTACCCAGCTAAAAAGTTAGTAACCTGGATACTCTGGGGAGGAGGGCCCTATGATTTTTAACACTGCTATTTATTCAAGCTACATCTGTCTAATTTTAAGGCGGACGCTTACCAGTGTACTACCTAAGTGCTGACAAACTACATCATGTGCTTACATGAGATTCACTTCAGTGAAGGACAGTAAAACCTGGACATTTGCCACATGCAGCATTAAACAGAACAATTCACATACTTTCAAGTCAGAATGATTTATAACTAAAAACAAAATAAATCAAACCCAGAACTAACAGAAGTGTTTCCGAGAGAGAAGAGAGAAACCTCTATAAAACAGTCTTCTTGACTCCCTCAGTAGACAGAAAAACAAAACCGTGTGAAGGTACAGTGCACAAGAAACAAAATCATAGCTCCCATGCAAGCACACAGCTAGTTGCAATATTTCCCATTCTAGTTATAGGAAATATCATGACAAAAATAATAAATAGCAACCCACATAGGGTGGTGTATCACTTTTTAAAAATATCACTCTCTACACCACACTGAGTTGGATGACACTATATCACTGCACTGGGAATACTGTCAGAGAGAGAGAGAGAGAGCGAGCGAGCGAGCGAGCGTGCGTGAGCACGCAGGAACAAGAAGAGGGGTGACAAAATGAGGAAAACTGAACTCGATTTGGTTCTGCGGGGACTTGGCCTTATATGTCAAAGCTATTTACAAAACCAGAGAGAGATACAAAGACAGAGAATGTTTGTTTACCATTTGGGATTGGTGCCAGAGAGGCAGTGATAAACACCTTGTAGCTAGGTTTGGAAAATTCTATTTTTATAGTTTCAGTGAATATTTTCAATTTTTATATATTGAAATTTTCACAGTTGAAGAAAATTATGCGTTTTATAATTTCTATATTCTAATTCAATTTTATGGGGGGGGGGAGAAGAGGGAGAAATCATACAATTTATTTGAGATTCAAAAAGTTAGTCTTAAAACCATTAAGACACAAATGGTTAAAACTACACCCAAAATATACAAAGTAAATAGCCTTAAATCATGCGCTAATAAGTTATCAACTAACATTTTTCTTACTTTGACTGCCTGTAAATTTCAGTTCTTATCACTAGAAATGTTTTGTCATCTGTTTGTGTAAGGATGGTGAATTCTGTCAACTGACATTTACCGACCCCCCCCCCCAAAAAAAAAAAAATCTAGTCCTTGCAAGCCCACTCATATCTTTTAAAAAATACCCACCCAATTTCAAACATTGGAGTCTCCAGTAAAAGTAATTCACCCACCTACACCATTCTGCAGTTATTGAACTGCCCACAACAAAATCAAAACTCAAGAATCCAGCTGTGTCTTCCTAAGCCAACAAACCCACTACCAATACAGTCACCTCCCACAAAACACACAGTTGCCTCTCTCACACACAAAACACAACACCCAGATGATCTTAGTACCAGCCCTGGAAGGGTGAAGATCACAAAATACTTGGGTATAAACATTAAATAAAATGGAGAAGCTGTTCTGGACATCTGCTACAAAATCCTAGTACTGAAGGAGAGCAAAAATAATAATAAAAACCCACAACCACTATAGACAGTTATGATGTCCAAACCTGAAACTCATGCATTCCTAAAGGACCCAAATACAATCTAATCTAGATCAGTGTTTTTTTAAACTGTGCTCCGCGGCACACCGCAGTCGGAGGTGTGCCACGGAGAACAGAATTCAAAATGGCCACCCTTAAAGGGGCAGGAGACCTTGGGTTTTTTCCCCTCAATAACTTCCCTCCCGCCTTCCGCCCTCCCCCCCCGCCCCCCGACAAAAAATCCTTGATGTTCCTCATTAAAAAAAAATTATTGTTTGGTGTTTCTCAGTCTTAAAAAGTTTAAGAAACACTGATCTAGATTGTAATTATGACAGGACTAGGTAGATGGCACTTCATGGACAATGATGGTTCTATGTGTAGGGCCAGGGAGTGTGGAGTTACACCAGGGGAGGGCAGGCTTATGGGGCTAGGCTAAGACTTATGGGACTGGGCTAAATCTCACACAGGATTTTTTAGTGGAAACTTTAGTTTATATCTGGCATGCAGCAAGAGCTCTGTCATCTCAGGGAATATGCTAGATCTGTGCTCTTTCCAATCACCGCCCATCCCTCCTCTCTCAACTGTGCAAGCCCCTTCACAATTCCTCAAGCCCACTGGTGGGCTTTCCACCTCAGGGCCCTTCATGTGGCCTTACAACAGCAGCAACCAGCAACAACTAGTACTAGATCTAGCCCATCTTGGCTCAGCAGTGCTTGAGAAGGCACAGTCCTCTGCCTAGATATTAGCACAGCCATTCTAACTATACAAATACCATGGATTAAGCAACAGACGTGGGATACTCTGAAGAGCATAAGCACCAAGGAGAAGGCAGGGGAAGAGGAATCCTTTTCATTGGTCTAAATGGACATAACCATAAATAGTCCATGCAACCATCTTCCCAGGAAAGGAGTCCTTTATAGCTACGCTGGACAATACATTGTAGAACACAGACTGTAGCGAACAATTCTGCTAGATGACCCCATAGGACTTCTCTGGAAGTAGTATTGAAAAGCTGTGTGGGATGAAAGTTACTGAGTGAGCTCATCCCCTAGAACATTAGTGACTTACACCTGGAACCATAGCCACTGACTTTTATTGTTCCCAGTGAGCGCTCAGCCCCAAGGCCTCATCTCCACTTTACCCTTCCCCCACCCCCACAAGGCCCTCACTCTGTCCCTTTTCCACCCCTCTTCTGCCCCTTCCTCCACCCCCCAAACCCACCCTTTGCTTGCTCTTCCAAGGCCTCCTCCCACTTGCAGCTGACTCCAATCTGCCCCCTCCCAAGTGCCTTCCCATCAGCTACTAAACAGCTGATTGGGGGCCAGCTATGGCAGGTGGGTTCCCTATTTTTTCCCATTGGGTGCCCAAGGTGCTTGAGACCCAGGAGACAGCAACTATGCCCGGAACAGCAGATTTTGTTGTCAGTTTCACCTAGAAAACTGGATTTTTTTTTTTTTTTTTTTTTTTAATAATAGCTCCAATTTCTAACTGGAAATGAATGGGGAAGGCTGAGCAATTTGGAGGAACCAAAAACAGCCTGACTATCATGTTCTCTTTCATGTGATAAACATACAGTTGTGCAGCATTATTGGAACTGTGCCGACTCCCAAGAAAAATCCTTAAACTTGGTAAAAGAGAAGGTGTGTAGGGGAGTGAGGAATCCGAAGAATAGCTGGAGAATGCTAACTGATGTCACGTTTCACATGCTGCCATTTCATAAGGCAGTGCAACGAAGCAGTGACTGCCTTAGTGGAAAAAAAAGCCCCAAACAATACACAGCTATGAACATCAGTCCCATATGCAGAGAAGCTTATTTCATTCCCATCTATAGTCCTTGTGCATGTCCTCTCACTTCATCCGCTACCTAGAACGTCCTACAGTAAGCTGAGCACTTGTGTGACCTCTCAGGAGAGATTCAAATGCTGCCCAGCTGATTATCAGAGCTTCCACAGCTAAGTTTTGTGTTTCTACTGCTAGTGCACATTCATGCGTGCCTCAGTGCACAAACATTTTATTCTGCACATGGAAGGAAAGGATTAGAGGGAACAGGTGTATCTGTCTTTTCAGCTCTGGGGGTTAGCAGAATCAGGATGGGACTGTTGCTCAGGTCGTAATTGCCATCTGTACCTTTTGCCACTATAAAACACTGTGAAGACATACATGGCTGGTGGTCCGGAATGCTCTGGGGTTTAATCAGTTGCTAAAGAGAACATGTGATTACTCAAAAAGATGCTTTATTGTAGGTTGGTAATCAGCAAAAACTTCAGACAGTTATTTTTCTTTCATTTTTCTCATAATTTTTTTTAAATGATGTTCTGGGTAAGCACATATTGCTGGTGTGTACTTGTGAAGCAGAGCTAATAAAAAGCTCCAACCCCATGGACAATATTCACTGGAATTGCCTCAAAGCACCACACGCGTACCAGATCGCGTGGGCAAGCTGCAGCTTCTTCCTTCTCTCATTTTTCCAAAACAGGCTTTTATCAAAGCCTGGGGTACTGCTGTTTGATTGTCTTTTATTGTCAAATGAAGCTTACAGTTCAGATGATCAGCAATACTATTCACCTTTCCAGCCATTTCTGGCTTACCAACTTTGCAGCACAAAATCTCTTTGTTTCCCTTTCCACATTTATTTGCTATTTTAAATTTGAGCTCTGGATATTCACAGTAGTTTTCCTCTAGGGGTTTTTTTTTCCCTGAGCAGTGGGGGCAGGGGGAGGAAGTGACCCAATAGAAACAACACAACAAACTTAGCCTCCCTTACTATATTAGTGCAACTGAGGGTGCACCACAAATGTAACCACATTCAAACTCTTCCTGAACTTAGATCCCAGAACACTGCAGTATTAATCAACTGGCTCTCCAGCTCCAATATTGTTCGACAGCCACCGCTGCCCTTTGTTACGTGATTGCCACTGTTCCACTCCCACTCATTGCTCCTATCCCAGCCACATGAGCAACATAGCCAGGAAAGTGCCTGCTGGGACCACAAAGAGGATCAGTCCAGAACTGTGGGGGAGGCCACACCACTGCTGTCAGAATTGCCCGGCCTCTGGGCTCCATGCTCCTGGAAGGGGCAGGGCCTTGGGCAGATGGGGTGTGGGTGGGGCCAGCCAACCCTCAGCACTGCCTGAAATGCGCTATGCCTCCACTCCCCATCAATCCTTATTGCTGCTCAGAACATGCCACACACCCCTCAGCCAGCCCTTAGCACTGTTTCTAGCGTGCCACCTGGGGCTCCAGCAACAATTTAATGAGCCCAAGGCATACTAGTGGCAGGGGCAGCAGGGAGCCCTGGGCCCTTTTGAATCTCCAGGCCCTGGAGCAGTTAGTTGCAGGGGCACACTTCTGGGGAGGTCAGAGGGTGCAGTAGCTCCCCCGCCCTTTCACCAAAGTTTGGATCCCTGTGTTTAAAGCACACGCCCTACCCCCAGAGGCAGTTCTTAACTGCACCAGAGCTTGTGCTGCTCCCAGTTTTGCATTTGGGGCAGGAAGTTTGTTTGTAAACAAAGGGAAGGAGAGTGATTTCAGATAACAAAATGCTTGTCATTCAAGTAAGGATCATTAGATCATCATGAAAATATTACCAGGTATCCACTTAAAAGATAAGGGGGAAAGATAAGAGAAGATTGCATTGGGACCAATCCTATTCAACATATTCATAAATTATCTTGAAAAGGGGATAAACAATGAGGTGGCAAAATTTGCAGATGATACAAAATTACTCAAAACAGTTAAGTCCAAAGCAGACTGAAAAAAGTGACAGGAATAGCAAAACTGCAAAAGGATCTCACAAAACTGGGTGATTGGGCAACATAGTGGCAGGTGGAATTCAATGTTAATAAATGCACAGTAATGCACAAAGAAAATTACAATCCCAACTATACATACAAAACATTGGGGTCTAAATTAGCTGGTATCACTCAAGAGAAACTATTGGGGATAGTTCCCTGAAAACATGCTCAATGTGCATTAGCAATCTAAAAAGCTAACAGAATATTGAGAATCATTCAGAGAAAAATAGATAAGATGACAGAAAATATCATATTACCTCTATATAAAGTCATGCCAGGCCCACATCCTGAATACTGCATGCACACCTGGTCACCCCATCTAAAAAAGATTTATTGGATTTGGAAAAGGTACAGAGAAGGGCAACAGTCACGATCAGGGTTAGGAACAGCTTCCACATGAGAAGATATTAACTAGACTGGGATTCTTCAGCTTGGAAAAGAAATGATTAAAGGGTGGCGGGAGATGTTAGAGGTCTAGAAAATCAAGAATGGTGTGGAAAATTTGAAGAAGAAAATGCTACTTACTCCTTCACTAACATAACACAAGAAGGTAACCCAATTACATTTATAGGCAGTGGATTTAAGACAAAAGAAATTATTTCTTCAGTCAACCTGTGGCACTCTTTTCCAGGGGATGGTGGAAAGGCCCAAACTGTAACAGGGTTCCAGTAACCCTGGGGTGGAGCCACCCAGTGGGGTGCAGTGGGGATAAGGCAGGCTCACCCCTACACTGGCCCTGCACCACTCCCAAAAGCAGTCAGCAAACTGCATCCCAAGTCCTGTTGTGCCCCCTCTCTGCTCTGTGGCGATAGGATGCAGGGTGAGAAAGGAGGCACTCTGACATCAGCATCCTCCTCTCCCTTCTCTGCACAACAAGTAGGAGGCTCCTGAGGGGACAGCTCCAAGGCAAAGGGCAGGAGATGAGCAGCAGTGGGGGGAGGGACAGCTGAAGTGCTGGCACTTGACAGCCTCTTGGCCAAACCAGTCAGGATCACTTGTAAGAGGCTCCAACATCTACCAGTAAATCCCGATCTACTGGTTAGTGACCACTGTCCTAGCCTCTGTTTGCCAGAAGCTGTGAATGGACATCAGGGGATGGACCATTTGATGATTACCTGTTCTGTTCATTCCTTCAGAAGCACCTGCCATTGGTGCCTGTTGGATGACAAGATAGTGGGTCGATAGATCATTGGTCTGACGCAATCCGATCATTCTGACATTATTATATAGAACCCAGATGTATCTGTCCCCTGCTGTAACCTCATAGACCCTCTCCCCTCTCAGAGAGGAGATAGAGCCCAGGAGTCCTGACAGTCTCTCTTCCCACTTTGTTACAAATTCTGCATGCACGTTAACATTTTAAATCTAACCAGTGTCCCTTAAGTGACTTACCACAAGATATCAAACCATGTTAGAAGAAGATCTGAGTGGGTGTAATATTTATTTTCTTTTATATAGGAATTAGATACAGTACTCCTGTCAGCCAATTGCTAAGTTATCTGCCAAAATACTAGAGTTTAAGTGCCTTAATAGCCCCCAGAAAGAGGTGATGTGTGTGAGGGGGAGAGTGGACAGGTTGATCCCTCCCTCCTCTAACTGGTTGCTTAGCTTGTAAGCGAGCATTCTCAGTAATACTGTTGAAACTGCTTTCCTCAGTCTGCCCCCCCATGCTCTCACTCTGCCCCCCCAGTCACAGCATGCAGAGGGTGTGTGTCCCCCCACCCCACCAAAAAAATCTGAAACGAGTTGCCCCTTTTACCTCCTGCCCCCATCAGTGGTTTTGACTGCTGAGCTGCTCTGTAAGCCTAGAAGCAGCAGACAGACCCCAGTAGTCCTGGTCAATGAATGAGTGAGTGAGGCCATGACAGCTAGGATACAGGGAGAGGGGCATGCCGCACAACTGAGGGGCTGGGATACCAGACTCCTTCATGCTCTATGTGAGGGGGAGGCTGTGCTTGCCTACTACTGCCCATGGCTTTGTCATCAATTGCTGAGTGCCAGGTGAAATTGAGGCTAACTAACAATTTAAATAGAATCTTTCCAAGCCTCATGAGAAAGCAAATGTTAAGGGGTGACTTGATTACAGTCTATAGGTATCTACGTGGGGAACAAATATCTAATAATGGGCTCCTCAGTCAAACAGAGAACGGTACAACACCATCCAATGGCTGGAAGTTGAAGCAAGATAAATTCAGGCTGGGAATAAGATGCAAATTTTTAATCGTGAGAGTAATTAACCATTAGAACAATTTACCAAGATGTATGTCGATTCTCTATCACTGGCAATGGTTTAATGAAGATTGGATGTTTTCTAAAGATCTGCTCTAGGAAATACTTCAGGGAAGTTCAATGGTCTGTGTTACAAAGCAGAGCAGACTAGATACTCACAATGAGCCCTTTTGGCTTAGAGCACTGTATTATTGCTGTGAGTGGTGTCTGTGTGCGCTTAGGCAGACAGACAGACATAGCACGGGGGTCTGGCAATGGGATTGGCTACCCCAGCTCCTGCCCCTTCCTCGCACCGGGGCAGCCAGCGCATGGCCAACTGCAGGCAAGGGGCTGCTTCAAGGTACCAGTTAATCGGTACCAGGTAAGCACCACCCAGTAAGGTGATGCTAACCAAGTAACCTGTTAACTATTCACATTCCTAGTTTTAAGTATGGTTCTGGGGTAGAAACCATGCAAAGCTCAGTGGTCTCCATGCAAAGCCCACTGAAAACTCATCACTTTTTTAGGCTGAGTTTTGCTTTAGTTTCCAGATTTGTTCAATGCAGAAACTGAGTGTATCTCAGGAAGAAGGAAAGGACTGCTGAACCCCCTTGTAACTGAAGTCACCCTGATTTATGTATTTCTGCTCATAACATTCATCTTACAGCCTCCAGAAAGACATGCTTCTCACTATACAAACCATACATATACTGTACAGACTTCAGAACTCTACTCATATACACTGGGAAAAGGCCAAGTCCAGACAAACAAGCATGGGGCTAGATGTCACAAGTTCTAGGACAGGTTCCCAAACTTTTTTGCTGCTCACCCCTCCCCTGCTTTAGAAATTCATGCCCCATGAATCCTCCACCCACTCTCTTCCCCAGTTTGGACCTGTCCCCCTGCTCTGCTCCCCCCCCACCCAGCAACTCCCTTGCTCTCATTCTCCTGTGTTGCTTCATCTATTTATTAGGTATTGAGTACATTAGCTGTTTCAAATATTTAGAACTCCTAATTAATATCCCAAAATTTGGTAGATTCTTGTCCCAAGATTCAGCTCAGTATTATCAAAATTAGAGACCCAATGTTCATAGCAGTGACAACAACACTCCCACCCAGAAAAAACCATTTGAAGTTGCAGAATTTGTATTATTACTATGATTAGTCCTATAAGACAGACAATCCAAACAAGTAAGGTGAAGTAATACAATACCGTGATTACTTCCAGCAGCATTACATGTGTATGCTCAGCTTATCCTTGGGGAGGACTAAAAAGGTTAAGATAGATCCTAGTCTGACTCCAATATGCAGCTGGAGAACTCCAGTGATCTAAACCCATGGTCAAAGGTTGTATAGGTCTTGATGTCCATCATGCATAGTCATGAGTGACTCCTCCCATTGTCACCATTGTTACAAGTGTTAACTTGCACACCCTCATAACATTGGGGTCCCTTAATCCCTTAGGCTAGTAACAGGGGTGGCCAACCTGTGGCTCCAGAGCCATATGCAGCTCTTCCGAAGTGAATATGCAGCTCCTTACATAGGTACCAAATCCAGGGCTGGAGCTACAGGTGCCAACTTTCCACTGGGCCAGAGGGTGCTCACTATTCAACCCCCAGCTCTGCCCTAGACCCTGTCCCGCTCCACCCTTTCCCCCTAGGATCCTGCCATGTCCTACTCTCTCCACTGAGCCTGTCACAGCCATGCTTCCCCCCCTCCAGTGTCTCCCACTGAGAGGGCTGATTCCAGTGGGCAGGAAGAAAAGGAGGAGGCGGTACTGACCGGTGGGGCTGCCAGTGGGTGGGATGTGCTGAGAGTGGTGGTGGGGAGATGATCAGGGCTGGTGACACAACTGTTGCTCTTTGGCAATGGACATTGGTAAATTCTGGCTCCTTCTCGGGTTTAGGTTGGCCACTCCTGGGCTAGTACATTAGTTAGTTCAAACTCATTATACGTCAGTTATAGTTACTGGCATTTAGGCCTCTGCTGATGTTTATCCCCAAATTGGGTACAGGTTGCCTTCTTGTGGTTACTTAGCAGCAGTTTTATGCTTCGTTTCAGCATTTTCCAATATTGCAAAACAAAGAATGTGAGAAAGTGCTCCTTTCCATCAGGCCCTTATGGCTCCCCCAATAACCTCATGGCTACTCCTGGCAGGGAGGTGCCCTCCACTTTGAATACGTATGTTCTAGTACAGAGATGGGCATCCTGTGGCCCATCAGGGTTCTGTGCGTGGTCTGCAAGACATTTGCTTTATCATTGCTCACAGGCAGGGTTGTCAGATTCTGCTGGTTTCCCTCCACATAGTTTATTTGGATTGTTTTGTTGGGTTTTTTTTTTCTTCATACCAGTGTTACTACAGCGACACACACATAAAGCAAGGGCATGTAAAATGAAGTGCATGCTGATTGCATGCAACCTTCGGAGAGCCTCCCCTGCATCCAATCAAGGTGCTGTTACAGTTCAATCGGCACACTCCACGCAAGCACAATTAGCAAAACTACCCTCTCTTGGGAGACCATCTTGGCTACGAGAACCTTGTGGCCCATGGGGATGAAGAAGGGTCACTCATGCAGCACGCTCACTAGCGTAAGTGGCCCGTCACTGGGAGCTCTAATCCCAGCCCTGTCAACGACTTGCATCTAGCCTTGAACAAGCTATTTCATCTCCCTGCAGTTTCCCTGCCTTTTAAATGAGATTTGTCATGCTGACCTGTCCCAGAGTCTTGTCATCTGATATTCATACATTCACTTCATTACAAGTGTGAAATAGTTAATAGGAACCACAATCTTTCATGGAGGGCAGCAGCAAAAATCGGCTGCACATTGTAAGTCACTGATGGGGATTTATTTAAGAGGATCTGATCATTAGTTTTACACATCCAATGACAGAGCAAAGAAGTGTAAGAGCACTAAGCCTGGTATTATCTGACAGCACTAAGGTTAGGTCATTTCTCAGACAGTCAGGCACCTATAGCTCCCTCTGAAAAACAAATCACAAAATTTATTTCAATATCTAATTGTAAGCACCCAGACAGGCATAAATAAGATAGTCATGTTTTGCTCCAGAAACCAGAAGCACCACTGGAATTTATTAGAGATCGATAAATCGTAGTAGGTCACCTACTCCAGCCCATCGGTGCAGGGTTATTCCCATGAGTACAGAGAACACTTGACACCCAACAGCTTTCGGGGCAGAAGACTGACCATTTCCATTCCTTGCTTCAGCAATTCAGAGCTGCATTAGTAACTGTGTACAGCTACAAGCTAGTGGATCACTTGCACTACATCACCCAGCAGTTCCAAAAGTTCAGCATTATTACTCTAAAATGTGCCTTTCCCACACAACCAGTGAAGTGTTAAAGCTCCTGCAAATGAAATGTCTGAGGAGATGTTACACTCACAAAGTCACGTTCATTCATGCAAATACAAGTTAGCCATTTGGTCTTTAGTGCATGCAAAGAAACAACACAGGAACCTTGATTCTTTGCACACTTACAGCACCTGTGAGTCAGAAGTAACTCCACTGAATTCAGCGGAGTTAACTGAGGTAAGGAAGAGATGAATTGCGCTCATAAGGTGATAGCTCACAGAAGTATTTGAAGCCAAATATATGAATTGTAATAATAGAGGGATGTGGTGCTGATAGACTCATCATCATCCCCCGGCCAAACTTTTTAAAAAACCACTAAAGTGTCAAGTCAATGCCTCCCATAAGACAACATGCTTAAATACACCAGCTATCACCTCTCTTTGCCCCTATCGGACACTGTACAGGTGCCCCATGGACCTTTCTGCCTTCAGTTCGCAGCAGCCTTTGTAACCCAAATAGGGACAGTAGAAATGCATTTAGGATTTCAATGGCACAAACTGAGCTTGTGAAAATGATGGTGCCCTTCTCCTCTAACATGCCAGGTCAGGCCCCAGCACACACACCTCCACCCCAATGCATCCCCTTCCAGCCCCTCTTGCAGCCCACAGGCAAAAGAAGTGGGCAGCAAGCCCCTTCCCCCCCAGGGAATGCCACCTCTTCACAGAGCCCACTGTCCACAGAGAGCTATTCCACGATGGCACATCTCCAGTGCAACCCTGTGGGAGACTGAACTACTTGCCCACACAAGAGGATACACATGCAGCAGCCCCACTGCCCATTATAGCACTGGGGCAGGGAAAGGGCTACAGAGCCCTGACGGCTGTATGGGACGGCTACCTGGGGAACTCACTTCATCGCTGCTCAGCCCTCCCCCGCCCATCGGTGCTGGAACTAGGAGTGCAGCAGCCCCAACCGCAAGGGGTGTCCTTTATACACAGCCCTGGCAGTTTGCTTCAATGGCTCTCAGCACCCAGACAAACGGTTCCAGCCCCCCTGCCTCTGCCCCTCACCCCTCGTGCCCCAGGGCGCCCCAGGCCAGAGGCACAGCAGCCGGTCCCAGCCCCTCGCCCACAGAGCGCAGGAATCAAAGGGCTCCGGGAAAGCAGGGGAGAGCGAGGGGCAGGGAGCTGGAGCCCCGGCTGCGGATTTCCCACCTCGCCAGGGGCAAAGCAGCACCTCAGCCAGAGGCTCTGCCTGCCCCCGCCTAGGGATGAGCATCCCCGGCCAATGCACTTACCCGCATTGCCTCGGACCGGGCCCACCTCGCTTCTGCCTCGCCCGCCTCCTTTGCGAGCCGAGCCGGAGCAACCCGGCACATCTGCCCCGCGCCCAGCCCCTGCCTCTGCCTCGGAGAGCCCCGCCCCGCGTCCCGCCCCCCGCCTGACGTCAGGGCAGGCCTGTCCGTCACGGGGCGGCCACCTGCGCTCGCTCAGCCGGGCGCCGCAGCTGCCCCCCGGGGAGCCGGCAGCTGGCTCCGGTGCGGAGCCGCGCGCCGAGCGCTGCAGCGGGGCGCCCTGCACGCGCCTCCCGGCCGGCTTCTTCCCAGCCCTACTCCCAGGCAGCCCCCACAGGTGGATTATCAGAGTGCCCCCCCCCCCGATCACCCCGCAGCACCGCCTTACGGGCAGGATTCGGCTCTCACACGCCAGGGGAGCCCGGCCTCCAGCCAGCCCGCCTGGGGAAAGCCAGAACTCACAGCCACAGTGACAGGCAGCCGGGTTGGGTGTTGGCTACGCCCCTGTGAATGCCAACAGGGAAAGGCCCTGGCACGGGAGTGGGTTATGCTCTCCCCAGACCCTTCCAGAGGCCGGCCTGGAGATACTTGGCAGACAAGGCATGGACACAGGGAAGTAGCCATAGCCCCTGATGGAGGTGTAAGGTGCTCAGAGGCTATTAGGCTATAGATGCCACTAGCCAGCTGGAGAGCTTTGGTTAGATTTGGCGGAAATGAGGCCAAGAGAGAGCGGGTGACTTGCCAGCATCCCCCAGGAGTCTCTGGCATAGAAAGATCCCAGCTGTCCCAACTCCCAGTACTGTCCTTTAACCAGAATATCCACCTCCACATTTGGGCTATGTCTACACTGGCGGCTTCTTGTGCAAGAATATCTTGCGCAAGGGTTCTTGTGCAAGAAGTCTTGCGCAAGAAAACGTCCACACTGCCATGTGTGAGCTGTGCTTTTGTGCAAGAGCATCCATGGCAGTGTGGATGCTCTCTTGCGCAAGAAAGCGCCGATGGCCATTTTAGCTATAAGGTTTTCTTGCGCAAGAAACCCCTGCCGAGCATCCACACTGCCCTCTTGCGCAAGAGCCCCTGCGCAAGAGGGCTTACACCTGTTAAAAAAGTGTAGCTCTTGCACAAGAAGCCCTCTCTTGCCACGCCGTACTGTAAATCTTCTTCTGCAAGAGTGGGTGGGCAGTGTGGACACACTGCCGTTCTTGCACAAGAACCTGCCAGTGTAGACCTAGCCTTGGGGGGGAGGGGGACTGGGGAAGTTAGGATTTCCCTCATCCCAGTCCAAAGCTCTCTGTTCCCTGGCTGGAGATGTTCTGATCTCCTTTTGATGAGACAAACCCTAGCCATTGGCAGCCCTTCACAATGAACAGACCTATGGCAGTAGGGGAGCAGTGGTGATGTATGAGGCTCTGCTTTGCTCAGAGGCAGCTACAATATAGTAATGAAACACAGGTGTGAATTAGCTTCCTGAAAGGGGAGGGGAAGGGCAGGGTAAGAATGGGGTCATGGTGCTGGTTCAGTTCAGACTCTCATAGTGCCATGCATCTCCATCACATGTGGATCTGGATTCTCACCTGGTTATGTCACATCAGAGACAGTCTTTGCTGTATTGGTCCAGGATCTGCTGCAGACCCTGAAGACCCATGCTTAATTTATTAGCTGCATCAGCCATTTTTGATTCCAAGGATCATGGGGTGCTGCTTACTCACTGGCAGATGATGGGGCTGGCGCATGGGGGAAGACAAAATAGCTGCCCTCTCCGATAGCTTCATTCTTCTCTCCGAGAAGCAACCCAAGCAAGCTTCCTCATGTAGGGACAGCAGGATTCAGTTCCACTATCCCTTCTGTTCAACACATCCCCAACTCTCAGTATCACCAACTCTCCTGACTTTATCACTAGTCTCATCCTGCTTGGTGGTTCCCTTAAAGCCCCAGATCCTGGGGTCATATGATTATGAGAAAAATCTCAACTTTTTTTAAAGAGGAAGTTTCTAGATTTTGTGGCTTTGGAGTAAACCTTGAAATTATGAGCCCTCAAGGCTCAGAATCCAGGAGACAAACGAAAAAAGAACCTCACATTTATTATTCTTAAAAATCACATTCTTTTAAGGTAGAGGTGGGGAACCTCAGGCCTGGGGGCTGGATGTGGCTCCTGACTAGGCTGGATCTGGCCCCCAAGGCTCAGGGCTCCCCCACAGCATTGGGGAGCCTGCGCTGGCACTCCAGCCCCCCTGCCACCCTGCCATGGGGCTAGAGCACACAAAATCTACTACTCTGGGGCCCCCTAGGTTCTGGTGTGCAAGAGGAATGTGCAGAGTGACTTTCTCCTTCTCAGTCAGCAGCCATATCAGTGACGGGGTTTTTTTGCTTCTCATTTGTGTGCAGCCCCCAGCTGATTTTTCTGTAGGTCAGCAGCCCCCGACCCAAAAAAGGTTCCCCACCCGTTTTAAGGTAATTGTATGTGCACACAGTATGAGACCAGGAGGAAGATCAGTGAGGAGATAGCAGCTGAAACACCTTCACCATGCTGATGACACCCACTTTTATATCCCTGCATTTACAGTCCAGGAACTAGCTGATAATCTCTCAGGAGCTGCATGAGATAATACCTAGGCTTACACAGTACATTTTCATAGGTAAATGTCAAAGCATTTCACAATATTTAATATATTTATCTTCACACCACACCTGTGAGGTAGGGAAGTGCAGGGCTGTCCTTAGACATACACAGCTCCATAGGGTGCCACTAAATTTGGATACCCTAGGTAGCTGCGTGCTGTACATGCCTAGGGCCACCAACAGGACAGCAAGATCAAAAGCACTTTATTGCCTCCAAACTGTATTGAATCCAAAATGCCTCTAAACTGTCTCCTAACTGAAAATGCAAATGAAGCCTGGCCCATTCAGTCAATTATCTCTGGTCTCCCACAGATACCAGCAGAAAGTTTCCTCCTCATTGGAACCCCTGGATCATCTGCACTTCAGCAGCACTGGGCTGTGCTCCCATTTTACCAACTGATGAGAATAGAAAGCTCGTTACTCTCTAAGGCTTCAGGCACAGAACTTACATAAGAAATAGCAATGTCAGAGAAACACAAAGCACTCTTTGGAACTTCTCTGCCTCTCTGCTGTGAACACAACAGTGACAATTCTCAGTCCCAGTGTGTAAGAATTCCTGTCATCTACTGAAATGAAGCCAAGGTTTGTGGGTGACTCATCAGCTGGTTTGCAGACCATCAAAAACACTACACAAGGCAGGGAGCAAAGACTTCTCTTCCACTCTAAGGACACTTGAAAGAAATCCACACTAGATTTTGAGACAACTAATGGAAGTGGCCTGATTTTCAGAAGTCACTAAGTGCTTATCACCTCTGAAAATCAGGTCATTAGTTAGGTGTCTAACTTTTGCCACTGAAGTTGAAAGAGTAGCTTAGAATTTCAAACTGTAAACTCCTGCTAGATTTTACAGACTTGTTTTTTCTGTAAATGTAATAACATTATCTACTCCAGGGTGGAGGGAGGGACAAGTCCCCAGTGAGACCCTCATGGGCAAATCCCTCAATTTGCGTGGCCTCATGGAAAGGTATGGACTGCAGAGATCTAACAGCATTAGGATGTTAAGAGGTGGGTAATTGGCTAATCATGTAGTCATCAACTACACAATCAATCTGATGAGGGAAGGTGCTCTGTCCTGGCTCACTCCAGGTCCAGAAACTACCCCTGCAGTTTAAATGTAGTAAGAGCTGGGTGCACAGACAGCCCAGCTCCTACTACATTTAAACTGCAGAGCCACACTGGGGGCAGCTCCCAGATCAGGCACGAGCTGGGACTGAGCCAGGCTTGCTCAGTCCCAGCTTCTGCTGGATTCAGCAGCCCCTGTTCATGGGGGCTGGGGCTAGAGCTGGCCACAAACAGAGGTTGCTCCGGCTTTGCTCTCAGCTCCTCGGCTTTGCGGTAGCCTCCCCTCCCACGCTGCTGCCTCTGATAGAAGCAGCAGACTGGGGGGTGGGGGAGGCAGGCAGCACTGTGGAGACAGTGATGGAGGGAACTGGCTTTTAAGCCAGCTCCTCCCAGCACTGGCTCCTGCTTCCCTCCCCTTGCTGCCTCTGTATCAGAGGCAGCAAGGGGCAGAGAAAATGAGAGTAGTTGAGTATTCAGCTACGCTCTTACATCCCTAAACTTCAGGATGGGGGCTTAAGTGCTTGGTGAATGGAAGGGGGAAATTAATAATTTCCAAGACTTTCCTATTCTACCCACATAGCAACTAGAGCCCTCACTCGGTATTTTAGTTTGTGACTCAATGTTTAATTTAGCAAGTGTCCTATGTATTTGCTGATTAAAAATTACATTACTATAATCCATACTTTCTAAAAACTAAAAATAAAACACACAGCCAGATTAAAAGGATCTCAGGAAATATCTCCCTTGCCTGAGGATGATCCTCTGAGTTTTCCATGCATGGACCTTTCATTGAGGTGAAAGGGGAGTTTCATGTAATGTGTTTGCAGGATTTGAGCAGTAGTGACTACAAACTAATAAGCAGCATCCACTTTACACAAGGGATGTGAATGGGTAGCTGGTTCCCTGGGTTCCTAATCCTGTCAGGACCCCACACAGGGCCACCAGTCCACCCCATGCAGCTGGGGCCAGGAGCTGGCAGCCAGTCCCTCACTCCCCTTCCAGGGATCCCACTTAGTCAGTCAACCAGTTAAATGTTAGGTTAAACTAACATTTAACTGGTTAATTGATTAATCAGGATTTTACATCCCTAATTTACACTCCATGGCTGAAATGCTTTCATTGAACAAATGTATTTATTTATTTTTAAATCTCATGATTTTTCTGGGGCCCAACTTATGGTGTTTGAACATTGGGGGTTGGTGTAGTTTGTGAGACAGACAAAGAAAAAAATCACCGTCCCCTGACCACATGCAGAAGGGGAATGAAAATATGGTCTTCTGAGTGCTACTACTAGATCATATTAAGGCAGCTGGATTTCTAATTAGATTTTCAATGTGTGCAAGTAAGGACACATGCCTTTATTCAAAGGGGCTGAGGTTGGGAGGACCAGGACTTTAGCAGGGTTCAAAAAAGAAACACATTCATGGAGGATAGGTCCATCAGTAGCTATTAGCAAGGACAGGCAGGGATGGTGTCCCTAGCCCCTGTTTGTCAGAAGCTGAGAATGCGCAACAGAGGATGGATCACTTGATGATTCCATGTTTGGTTCATTCCCTCTGGGGCACCTGGCACTGGCCACTGTCGGAAGACAGGATACTGAGCTGGATGGAACTTTGGTCTGACCCAGTGAAGCTGTTCTTATGACAAGACATTGACATTGGGACGTGGCAAAAACTCTGCTCAGGCATGGTTGGGCAAGGGAGCATGAAGAGAGCAGAGAAGAGAAAAAGCATTTATTGTCCAGTTGGAGTGGTTTTCTAGCAATGAGGACCCTGCAGGATACTCCTGCTTCATCTGTAAGGCAGTGAGATTGCTGCAGAAAAGTAGATGTGCAGAGTTAAGGGTGGCTTGCGGAAAATGGATAGCACAGGTGGCAATTTTGACAATGGAGCCGTGGCATCAGTTTTGAGGCGACAGACAGCACAAGTGGTGATAGCTGGAGAAGAGCTGGGACAACTTGAGCTGATGCCACAGAGAAACCACAAGGACAATATTGTGTGCCTCCTACCCAACAGTGAAAGCTGCACTCACCTCACCCAGATCAGAGGGTGGAGCCCTCTGAGCAGCATTGAGCTGGTGAGGAGGAATTGGATAGAGTGCACCAGCCATTCACAATTGCCAGGAGGCCTGAGGTTGGGAGGATGGTTAGGGCACCCTTGGGATGGGATTCTTACCTCACAGAATTTATTAATTACTTAATTTCTGGTTTTCTTACATTTATTCTGTTGTCCCCTCCCCCCTAGTTTTCCACCCTTAGTCAAATTGTCAAGTTCTCCCTGTTTTAAGCACAGGACTCTATGCTCACAAAAGGGACACACAGGCTGTAGATATAATTTCCCAGATTTCTGCACAGAGATGTACACCAGTGTTAATGTAGTCTTTAAGGAACCCCCTAGAAAATAGAACCTACCCCTTTCTGCTGCCAATAACACCTGGCGGAAGGGTACATTTGTAATGCAGAACAGTAATATTCTCAAACCCCAAAGCAGGCTGCAGAGGCACAACTCACCTTATCTTAGGCAGGCTGGCTACTGCTAGGCCCAGGTCACAGGCATAGCCCCCAGCCTACGAACAGGCAGAGGAAAAACTTCTGAGCATTTTTAGTGACAACTTACAAGTTCAAGATAGTTTGCAATACACCACAGCTACAATGGCTGGTAAAGTTCTCTGGAATGCTTCTGAATAAAGAAGGTACTAAAACTATGCATACCCAACACAGTGGGTCAAATGCTGCCTGCCATAGTCAATGGAAAACGTGTGAGCATAGTACACCTGTTCCATCTCACTGGGTCCTATGGATGTAACTGAAGGCAGAATATGGACCAATACATAAATTTGTAGTTAAGTATAACAGTGGCACTGACATTATGCAATTGAGATGAAATTCCTCCTGCAGGAACCCTTAAGTTCCACTGAAACTTGTGCTGAACCTTGGCACAAGTGTGAAGTTTCATCCTCTGAATAAAATACTGTAGGCATACTTTCTGGCTCAGGGGTATGAAAAAACACCCCCACCCAGCACAGCGAGTTACAGTACTGTAAAGTGCCAATGTGAACCAGGTTCCAGAGCTGACAGCCACATTCCTAGCACTGTTAGCTACTCCCCTTATGGAAGTGGTTTACATACAGCACTGGGAAAGCTGTCTGTCAGCGCTTATGCCATAGCCACACTTTCAGTTTAAAGCGCTGCCGCAGCTGCACTTTAAACTTTTAAGTGTAGACAAACAAAACCATAGACATATTTGTGGTAATGTGGGGAAACAGTGGCTTGTCAGAGCCTCCATTATTGGGCATATGCTCCAGGAAACAATGTTAATGAAGGTGCTTTGATCAACTAGTTTGGCTCCCTTCTCGCCAATCACCACAAATTCTGTGTAAACAATCAAGCATGTTTCAAGAGCTTTGATTTACTTTGGTTTAAGAGAGGCACAATTCCTCTGACATTAATATACAGCACAGACCAGCCATTATCAAATCAGGCTAGATAATATTTAATTAAGTCATTTAACGGTGCTATCACCTCTCCTCACCCCCTCTTGTTATTGAAATATGCTCCATTGATATCTGCTTCCTGCCTATGACACTCTGTTGGCTGCAGTTCCCCAGTGAACTCCTCTTCCCTGTAATATTTGTTGTTGCTCCCACTAGGGTTCTCAGCTTGCTACATGAAGTATATAGAAGCTATATGTATATGTGTAATGATATCACTAATTGCTGCAGGTGCCAAAGCCTGCATATGCAGCAGTCTCAGCTGTCAGTTTGAGATCGTGGCAGACTGTACTGTAAATACTGTATATTCATTAATTATGCCTGCTTGTTTAATGATTAGTGAGCTAATTACAGTTGTTTTGAGTTACTGCCATTCAACCATGCTCTTCAAAAGGAATCTTCTTTATCCTGATAACATCAGGACCCAATTCAGCAAACACTATCACGTGTAGCACTTGCTTCTGTGACAACCCATAGGACAGCTTTCTGAACATTATGCAGGGCAATAAATATCTGCAGAATACTGCCCTTCTGCTGCACACCCTGAGTGGTAACTGGCAATAACGGCCTGGATCCTATGAGTTAATGGTGCACTTCTGTCAGCTCCAGTGGATAGAGAGCATTCAGCAATGCACAAGAGGAGAGTCACAGCTTCATTTCCCCACAGCAGTTTGTAAAAAAGCACATTGCCAGCTATTGACTGAATCAAGATAACCAACTGGGCTGTCAATTTACGCCTCTGGTTGGCCTCAGACTGTGATCCCTGAAGCTAACAAGTGAGTGCAAAAACTTCCTTTCCCCTGCCTCTCTTGCCAAAGTGACTGGTTCATTTCTTTGCAACTTTGCCTCTCTCCATCTTTATTCAGAAAGATGCCCTGGAAGATCCTTCATATATTAAAAGAACCAAGCTTGACTCCTTAGCGAACTGATAAAAAAATAATTCAGAGTATTTTTATATCAGATAATTTGTTTTAAGGAGTTAAAAAATCTTAATTCTCAATCTAAATCAAGGTTATTCTAAGGAGAAAAATAGTAATTAAATGGTTTTATAGACGGGACTGATACAATATCATTGAAGAGTGGTACGTATGTCTTGATTTGTGAAAGATACACTAACAGCCCAAAGTCCTCTAATCACCCAAAAGCAGGGATAATAGCAAAGCAGACTTACTCAGACCAGCATGTTAACATGTTTCAACCTTGGTCTAGAAGTACAATTTATTGGTCAAAAGGGTAAATTATTTTCTGTGCCCACTCAATCCTTAGTATTTGAGCAAAGAGTGAAACTGGTGGTAACAGTAGTGGACTGAGACCACTAGCAATTCCACATAATTAAGGTACTAAGCCTTGTGATAACTTTCAGTCATGACCAGAGAGGGTAGAATCAGTCTTGAAACATATGGAGAAGAGCCTATTTTCCAGCCTCATCTCAAACCATCTAGTCCTTCATTTGTGTTTTAATATCCACCTTGAAAAACAGATTCCTGAGGGGAAGGCTATGTATAACTAGCAATATGGGGTTACATTTATCCCTCATATAATTCCACCAATGTCAACAGAATTGTACTAAGGGTTATTTTTTGTCCAGGATAAGCAACAAAAGTCTTCATAGTAGCTACAGAGAAGTCAGAGATATCTTCACCACGAGCCTAGTGTCCTTATGTTCAGTGAAGCAATAATCCACGGACAACATCCAGGTTGAAAACAGTTTTGATCCAAATATTTTATATTAATCCCGTTGTGTATTCCATTCTGTTCCTTTTGACAGTGTCTCACATACACTTGCAACATTCTTTCTTTGCTAAGCTTGTCACCAATAGACTCAGTAACCTTCTGTAGGCTTAGCAGAGTGTGTGTGTATGTGGAGGGGAGGGGGGCTGAGCCAAATATGTTTTTACTTTCTACGGCCACAGCACTACTCAAGACATTATTTATCATCTGCATTACCATGGCACCTAGAAGTTCCAATCATGCACGAGGACCACATTGTGCTAGGTGCTGTACAAACACAGAACAAAATGCAGAATAAATTTTGTTGTGTGCACAAAGCATGTGCAGATGTGCACCACCAATATAAACACACGTTACTGGCTGTGGGTGCTGTGGATGCTCTGCTAATCAGTGGGGCAATATTTGAATCTCTCTTAAGTGGCTACCCAAGAGCTCAGCTTACAGGGAACACTGCTTCCTGCCCCAATGAACTTGCAGCCTAAGTATAGGAGAGAACAGATTAGGGATGTGAAAGGTTAACCAATTAACCAGTAACCGGTGGGGGCTGGAGCAGCTTCTGTCACATCTTGTCCTGTCTGGCATCTGGAGCAGCCTGTCTCCATGGCACCTAGATGCCTTGCAGGCAGGGACTGCTCTGGCATCCAGAGCAGCCTCCCTCCGCAGGGAGCCCGGGGCTGCCACAAACAGGCTGTTCTGGTGGGGGCTGGGAGCTGGCGGCAGCCTCAGCGCGGGGCTGAGAGTGGAAGCCGCATATGCTGGGGGCTGCTCCAGCCAGGCTGAAGTGGTCCCCAGCCTGGATTCCACTTTAGTTGGTTAACTGGTTAAATATTAGGTTAGCCTAATGTTTAACCGGTTAACTCATTAACTGTGATTTTACATCCCTACAACAGATACATAGAGACAGATGGGGCAATACAAGGAAACAATGATACAATGTCTAATTAGACAAGATGGGGGAAGTGCTTTAACATACCAGCAGAGTGAACAAACAGATGATGGCAAATGGCATGTTAGTTTCATTATTGTTTATGTGCGAGGGGGGAGGAATTACTTAGAAGAGGCTCAGTTAAATGGAAAGAACAGGGAGAAGAGGTTGAGAGAGATGGGGCCATGGAGGAGCGGCCGGTGTGGAACAAAGCTGAGGTGAAGAGACTCAGGAGGGATGGAGACTGTTGGAGTAAGCAACCCATCAGCACCAGGCATGGAAAGTCAGAACTCAGAAAATTCTGCAGATTAGACCAGAATTTTCAGAGGTCCCTGCCTGTATGCACTGTGATTTGGTGTGTACCAAAATAGTTGTCCTAGGGTTTTTTTTATTCATCATGTTTAATAGTCCCATTACTGATATTATCCCTACCTGCAAAGTAATTATATGTGGGGGCTTAAGCACCACTTTAATGACTTCCTGCTCTTAGATGAACAAACTGGGGACAATATTTTTAGTCTCAACCCAGGGAAATGCAAGAGTAGTCCGTCACACATTACTATGCCTCAAAAAGTAGTTTAAACACCTTTATTCCCTTCTATGTAATTGCTGTGGGTTTCAATTTACTGGATCATGTCCCCTTTTTTCCTTCACTGCTTTCCATACAGAAGACTGGACAGGTTCTGTTTAGCCTCTAAAAAAGCCATACAATTGATGGAGAGGGATCAATAACTATTGAACTATGATGCTTCTTTCACATAGTAAGTTGGACAGAAATAGCTCCCTTTCTTTCACATCGTAAATATACTATATTGTGTAGTATTTTTCATTAAGACTTATTTTCCATTAAGACTTCTCAGTGAATCATAGAATCCTCTTAATCAGAGATGGAAAAAGCTTCTGCTACCTAGTCCATAACAAACCTAAAACCCCTTGCAATAATTTGATTTAGCTTCCCCTTCAGTTGTCTGTCAAATTTTTAGGCTCCATTCAGTGAAGCACTTAAACATGGGATGTTAATCTGTACATAAGTGCTTTAGGGGCTTAGGGCCTTTGTGAGGAAGAGACTCTCTGAGAATATTTAAGACTATCACCAAGATGTGAGAGGTTAATCCTGCCCCTCTGGCCAACTCTAGCTTTGACTTCGCTTTTGAGTTTGAAGTAGTGGCAGTTACCTTCAGTTTAATCACAGACTTCTGGAACATTGATTTGCCACAAACATAGATTACAGGCTCTGGAAATCAATAAGTAAATATGTATTTACAAAAAAAAAGCAACAATATATTTTGCTCAGGAAAAATTACAGAAATCAGCATCAAAACTATTACAATCAATCTGCAATCTTTTGACCCTGGATTTTTGAGGGGTTGGATCGAGAACAATGCAGGCCAGATGTTAACTTGAATCCTCTTCTGTCCCAGGAGACAGACACATATGCACATTTTAATAGGAGCGACTAGTAATTGGGGGGCTTCAGTTTTCTACGCATAAGAAGAGGCCTAATTTTTCAGGACAATCTGCTGAAAACACTCTGAAAACTTATGGAGTATCAAAACAGGCACCAAACTTTCTAGTCACTTATAAAAGTCTTGCCTGATAAGACGTAGGCCTTGATTTTGGGGTGAGCTCAGCATGGGTGGAATGCTGCCTAGGCAAGAGATAGAGATGACGACTAGTAGGCTAGGTAGCATGGCTCGCAGATAAGTGAAGAAGAGAATCTAATGGCAAATTACATGTGCAGGGGCAGAAGCGGTTCAAGCAACAAGGGAATATGGGCAGAGGGAGAGAAGAGAACCATCTGACAGAAGGGAGAGACAAGTGTTCCGAGGGGGAGATTCAAAGAGACGAGCAAAAGCATGTAATGGAATTCACTTTCTACAGAAAGGATACAACGTGTGTGCCTTTGCAGACAGCGAACAATACCTTCCTAGCATGGCTTTTCCATATACATAACCCCTGCAGCTGCCACGGGTGTATTATATGATCAAAAGGGATGTAGGAGGGTTTTGGGCTATGTGTTCAAAAGTGGAAGGAGAAGTGGGCCTCATAAGCATTCATTAAAGCTGTAGCCCACGGAGGTCTGAGAACTCTTGACCTATGGCACCATTCTCCTGCCAGTGAAGGCTGGCTCCCTAACATACCTTTCTGAGCATGTCATCAAGTCTGGATTTGGATGTTCCAAATTATGGAGTTTCCGTTCGGAGACTATTCGAGTACATAATAGATGGAGCCATTGAATGATTGCCCGTAGTATTCCTTGTTGGTTTCATCTGTCACTCCCAGATATACCCCTTTCACTACCCTAAACAATTCTTCTCTCTGCTTTACATTTAATGGAAGTTACATTCAAATGGACTAGCTATCATAGGAGAAAACACTGAGTATTGGGGATCAGATTAGGCTGTTTGCTAGTCTCAGGATTTTGAGAATTAAGTTTTGCCACATAAGAACTTGCTGCTGATCCATGGAAGTGAATGGCAAGACTTCCATTGCCTTCAATAGGGAGTAGTGCCAGTCCCACAGGGTAACTAGAACAAGACTGTAAGGAAGCTTCTTGATATTTTAGCAGTTCTATATCAGCTTTACAGGGTGGTGTTTGCACACGTGAACCATTCACAAAATCTGTATAAAGCGGCAAAGTGCAATCAAGCCCAAAGAACTGGAGAGCATGTACTCTAACCAACCAGTCAGCTGGTTGACATCCTGCTGACATCCCATATAAAGAGTTGCACAGAGATCATGTATTACACTAACCTTAACTATTTTACTATTAAAAAGGTTCCTGTTTCCTTTTAATAACTGGTTATCTAAATCCAGGCTTGGAAAAAAACAAATAGTATTGAATATTTAAAGATCACCTGGATTTACTAAGCTTTGTTAAAAAGAAAATAAATATTTTTTAAACCAATAAAACTATTTCCTAAGTCCATGCTTCCTATTCTAACTTAATTGACTTTTGTAAAGGTTAATTTATATTTCAGGCACAGTATAATACACATTGGTTTGGCATGGGAAACAAAACATGCTGATTAATAAATGTTTATTGAAAAGTGCACCACCTAGGAGATGCATTTATTAAAAACTTTCCCCCCATGGGAAGTGAAATGAGAGACAAAGCAATATCAGAGATAATATTTTCTGCAAAGAGTGAAAGTTCAGCAAGACAACTATAGAAGCACTTGAAATGTTTAGTATCTGTAAATGGGATGCCCTAGAATAACAGGTGGATTGTGAATGGGTTTCAGCTGAGCATGGGAACTGGCCAGGCTCTGTGTGATGGTATGTAGTACAGAACAGAGGGTACCCATTTCATTCTTGTTTGATTAATTATGATTTATTCCAGATAATAGGCTAAACTCTAGCAAAATATATGAGAGTACAGCTCCCAGGAAATTCTCTGGATCAGATTCAGCAGTGACATAAATGATGATGCAACTCACTACTTAAGGCCTTGATCTGATTGTTTTTACACTGATATTAAACCTCCAACATCCATGGAGTTATTTTACACTGGCATTACCAAGAACAGACTCAGGCCATGGGGTAGGTGGATTCCCAGGGCAGCGTATGTTCTATGCATTGGTCTATTAGATTGCAAGCCAGAGATTGTTATTTTGTGTCTTTTACAGAGTTGAGCATATTGTTGGCCCTAAATAATCAATACTGGATACAGTGTGTGTGGGCTGTTACTTAAAGCAGTTGTACCTCTAGAAGAGCATTAAGACTTTCCATCAGTGACTCTGCATCTACTAGAGAGAAATCTCTCAAAGGAGATGATCTTAGCAGGTAGCCCATGAAACAGTCTGCTTTCTACTTATTGCTGTGCCCTGTTAGTTTACCAGGGCCTCCAAGGGTGCATCTACACTGCATCCATAGCTCAAAATAAGCTACGCAATTTGAGCTACACAAATCGCCTAGCTTATTTCAATTCAATTTCAAAATAGTTTATTTTGTAATTTGGTGCTTTCTACATGGTGCCAAATTTCGAAATAACCCACTACTCTTGAAACATCCCTTACTCCTTGTGGAATGAGGTTTACAGGGACATCGGAATAGCGAGCCTGTTATATTTTGAAATAATGGGCTTGCTGTTAAGACATGGGATACCTATTTTGGGATACCGGAGGTATCCCAAAATAGTGCTGCAGTGTAGACATAGCCTGAGTGAATAGTTACTATTCAAAAGTTTTGAGTATGAATGAAAGAAACAGATCTGATTCTACAACAACATCATCATATGCAAATTGTGTCTTTGTTCAGGTTAGGCACATGCATGTCATGATTGTTTCACCCAGACAAAACAATTGTTCAAACAACCACATGATATATTGTTCTAATCCTTGTTCTTCCCAATCTAGCCCCTTCCTACTACAGTCATAGTATAATGCCTGAAATTTTCAGTGTAAGCTGATGGGAGCAGGGACCATGTCTACTTCTTTTGTAATTTGGGGTGCTGGAGAAAAAAAGCAAGCATGGCTGTTTCAGTGTTGAGTGAATTCAGCGCCTTGTATGATGTGATCCACTGTCAGAACCTTTTTATCTTTATTCATATGCAAATATTAGTGTAATTAGATTTGTACAAAGTTGCCAGTGAGCATTTAGCATATTAATACATCCCCAGAATTGTAATATAACTTCTGTCTAAAGCACAACAAGACAGTAAGGTAGACATCAGAAGAATAGATGAGAAAGATCAAATATAACTCTACGAAAATCATTTCCTGTTCTTCTCTAAAGATCCAAAGCATGCCAAGTCTCTTTTAAATGTAAATAATGCAAGGTGAAAAGGGTCAAGATATAAAATCTGTTACCAACATGTATGCTATATCACTCAGTGCTCTTTAAAGAATGGAACATTAAATGGATAAAGAATGGTCTGAGATATCTAAGAGCTATAGTGAATGCAGGACTACATAATGTGATGGAGGACAACTAGGGACGATTGATTCAAAGAATAATTGAGGATCTAACTAGATTGGCACCTGGAAATCAAGCTCATGGGGATGAGTAAATGCAATGAAATGTGTCAGCAGCACAATTTATTTGTTTTACATATGCTCCCATTGCAAACAAAGCAGCACATGCTCATTCCCTGCACAAAGCCTGAGCAGGTGGGCTTTGCACAGAGAGGCTAATAATCCTCCTTCGCCACACAGAGGGGGGCTCAGAGCCACTGTGCAGGCTCTCCATTGTGGTTATTGGTCAGTAACTCCCTATGCAAGGAGCAAGCAGACACACACCACAGGCTGAGGTGCTGTTCTGTGCTTCCTGGGAGAGCAGTTCTGTGCAGCAACAGGTACCAGTGCAAGGTGAATGGAATGTGGAGGGAGCAGCAAAGGCGACAGGAGGCTTCCTCCAAACAAGAAGAGCGCCAGGAAGGCTGTGATCACATGGCTAGAATTCTATTGGCAGCTGCAGCATCTCTGTAAATAGTTTTAATAAAGAGGAGGTTTAGTTTTAGAAGCATGGCATTCTTGTCATGTTACTCATGAATGAAGTACATGAAATGCGAAACTTGCAGCCCAGGGGATGTAGAGACTATAGGGTTTTGTCGACGCTGCTGGGCGCAAGAAGCTTTTTGCGGAAGAGATCTTCCGCAAAAACTTCTTGCGCAAAAGTGCGTCCACAGCTCAAAAGCACATGGCAAAAGCGATGTGCTTTTGTGCAAGAGAGCGTCCACACTGCATGGACGCTCTTGCGCAAGAAAGCTCTGATGGCCATTTGCAGAATGGCCATCAGAGCACCTATGCTTTTTCTGATAGGCTCTTTTTGCACAAGAAACCCCTGAGGAGTGTCCACACATGCCTTTTTGCGCAAGAACTGTAGCACAAAAAGGAGCTATTCCTTGTGAGGAGAGGAATAACTCTACCTGCAAAAGCCCTCTGTCCTGTCGATTTACTGGAGGGTTTTTTGCACAAAAATGCGCTTAAGGTGTGGATGCTCTGCCGGTTTTTGTGCAGAAACCTTGTAGTGTAGACATAGCCTAGTGGTTTTAAGCCACCTTTGTGCTCTCCTGGCCCTGGGCCACTCTAAGGCCAATTCTACACTACACGTCAACTCCCTTACTCCTCATGAGAAGCAGGAATACCAGCACTGACAGAGGCACCCTCTGTGTTGTTTGAGTGGGTCTCTATTAGAATGACTTCTGAAGCCAGAGTAACTAACAACCATACCGTGAGCAGCCGCCCAAGTGAGTGCAAAGACCAGAAGCCATGTGACATTTACAGAATCCAGTGGCATTTAAAGATTTTTTTTTTTTTTTTTTAGATTTTTGCCCAATTCAAAGTAAAAATTAGTTGTAAGGAGAGGGTTCTAGCAAGGCTTTGATTTCCAAAGCTGTCAACGCCTTTGCATCAACTTCTTTCGGAGGCTTCTTTCCCTTATTAACCTGACCTAAAACTGCCAAAGCAAAAAAAGCTTTCTGTCTGCCACAGTCTAGGAGACACCGTTTTCACAGACCAAAAACAAAAACCTTATGCTTCACACAGGCATCTTCGCAAGTCCCAGAGAATCAGGTTGCCACAATTTACTCAGAGGGAGCTTGCTACCCTAGAGCCATCACTGTCGTGAGATTAGATTATAATGATTTTCCTGATGCTGATATTAATGTTTTAAAAATATGCTGCAATTAGCCTTTAATATCATGCATCTGACACATAATTAGTGTGGGTTTGTATGTGTGTGCACATGAAAGTGAAAACTACCACCAACAGAACAGCTGTTATGCCACTTCTAATCTGCAAGAAACTTGGGGAGAAACCAAAAGGTGAATATCTTATCATGCAGACATTTTTGCTGTGGTGCCATCAGTTTTCTCAGTTGCCATTACAGAATCAGGGTTATTTGGCAATTGGCAGCCAGAGGTTTGGGTAGCCTTGCATGCTTCCAGCCAGAGGTGACTCATGGTAGCACCCAGGAGGTGCACTGTCCCCTGGTGTCCCTGCCAAAATTTTGATTGCTAAATGGAGTGATCCCTCATGCCCCCTCCATGTTCCTCTGAGAGGCCCTCCCTGCACACCCCCCCCCCCGCAAAAAACAAGTGGAAATACACAAGACGGCCCTGGCTCACATAAATGCCTCTGTCACTCATATCTATCATGGTGCCTATAAAAACTGCTGTGTGAGAAGGGCTAGCTAATAGGGAGAAAGCTTGTTTCAGATACCGGACTGGGACTCAACTCTAGATCCACAGACTTCCTGGGTGACTTTGGCCAAGTCATTCAGGGCCTTGCTGAAACCACACTGAAGTCAATGAAAAGATTCACATCAGTTTCAGTTTGCTTTACACTATAGTACAAATAAATTAGCTCCATGAGCCAGTACGTAGAGAGTCCAAGCAATGGAAAAGCCAAGCTCAGTGCACTACTCTTTCCATAGGAGTCTGAGGTGTGAAAGTGCTATATATAGGTACTTTGTAAGTGTATTAAACCAGTAATAGGTTAGCTATCTGATGGGGCATGCACATGTCTCAAGTTTGAATTAATGTGAGGAGTTGTGCTGCTATTGGTTAAAGTATCCTAAGAACAGACAAAAGATTTTTGGACTGCAGGACCAGTGCCATATCCTTGTTTTAGTTGTTCAGAAAAGTTAGTTATACAGAGTTACCTTTAAAGACCTTTCCTCATGGATGAGTCCCTGAAATCATTACTTTTGTCTGAATTCTTTCTGACGTGTCACCCATTTTTTGGCACTAAAGAGTCCAGAAATGGCCCCAGTGTTGTAGGTGAGTCCCACTAGAGTCCTTTTAAGAGGGTCTTCTCACAGACTTGGTCCATACTACAATACCTCAATGTAGTTCCCAAAACAGTATTATTTTAATGCTGTCATATTGCTCTGCAAATTATATCCAGTTTGCTGCTGATTTTCATCCCTAGGCTTTTCTCTGAACTGCAGGTTTCTGCTTTCCACAGATGTATTACACTGCATTTGTCCAAACTCAGAATTCATTTGTTTTCCTGAAGACATTTCTACTGTCTTTTCCTTGAAACTATTGCACTGCCCTCACCATCAAGCACAACACTTCCCAATTTACCATCAGTTGTTACTATATTAGATTAGGGATGTGAAGGTCTAGTCAACTATCCGATAAGCAAATGCTTATCGGATAGTGGACAGACTAGTCGACCAGTTGCTTCCCCCTCCCACTGCCTCTATCAGAAGGAGGCAGCAAGGGGGGTGGGAAAGAGGGGGTACTTCAAAGCAGCAGCACTGGATCTAGCCTGGGGCAAGACCCCTGGCTCCAAGTGGCGCTGCTGGGGGGTCCCCAAGCTGCATGCGGCATTTAAAAGTGGCAGCACCGTGTGGAGCCCAGAATCAGCTGGGGACTCCCTAGATGATACTGGGCTCTGTGTGGCGCTGCCGTTTTGAAATGCCATGTGGAGGCTGATGGGGCATGGAGCCCAGTGTCAGTGGGGGAGTCCTCAGCTGACCCGAGGCTCCAAGCGGTGCTTTCACCTTTGAAGTACAGCAACAGCTCTAGGGCTGCTGCTACACTTTAAAGGCAGAGGCGCCCTATCGACTAATCGACTAGTAAATGCAAAATGCATCGACTATTCGATTAGTAAATTACTTGCAATTTAACATCCGTATATTAGGTGTGCTGCTGATCCCTATTGCCTGTTAATAAAGTTGTTTAATAGAAGCAAGGCTGAACACCAGTCTGGGATATCTTGCTGCCTAGTTCTCTGTAGCAAACAATATAATTCTTTCCATTGCTTCTGTTCCATAAACCAGTTTTCACTACAATCTCTCTCGACAGGGCCATATGATTTGTTTAATCATATGTATGCCACACAAGAGCAGGAGAGAATGCGAGGAAACGCATATGAGCGAGAACAGTTGGAAGAAGAGGATTTTGGAAGCCAATCCCCCGTGTCAGACACATTATGGATTACTCAAAGCAATCACATCAATAATAAAAAATCCAGCCACAGGAAGACAAATCAATAGGATTCTTTTACAACTAGTATTTTATAGTTCAGGCTGAATTGTTATTGTGAAAAATATACTTTTTTGGTTTTTTGCAACTGCACCTTGCACCTAATCATTTTGTTGCCCCTTGCTGAACTTTTTCCATGCCAAGATACCTTTTTTGAGATCAGGCAACAACATCTACATGCAGAACTCAAGGTGTGGGCGTACCATGGATTAATATGTAGGCAATAAGATATTCTCTGTCTTATTCTCCATCCCTTTTTAAATGATTCCTAAAATAGACCACTTTTTTTGACTGCTGCTGCACATTGAGAGTGCATCTACACAGCAGGGCTTAACTCAAAATAAGCTATGCAAATTGAGCTACGTCAATTGCGTAGCTTATTTCGAAATAGCTTATTTCGAAATAGGGAGCATCTACACAGCACTTATTATGAAATAGAGCACTCTTCCTTCAACTTCCCTTATTCCTCATACAATGAGGGTACAGGAGTCAGAGTAAGAAGCCCTCCAGCTTTATAGTATTTCAACATTATTTTGAAATAACTGCCTGCTGTGTAGATGCAGACTAAGTTATTTAAAAATAACATTAGTTATTTTGAAATAATGTTGCTGTGTAGACATATCCTAAGTGAATAAGAAACATAGAAGGAACAATGAGTGCACTGTAATCAGGTGCCTTTTGCTTCCCAGAGATATTTCCCAGGAGTGAAATTATTTCTCTTATGGGATAGCAGAGAAAAGCAGAGCAAATGCTGTGATTGTTTGTAAGCTGGGACTGCTCTATCCTGAAGTCTTTTGTTCTTGTTAGGTCTGGATAGGTGCACTGTAAATGTATGGGGGAGAAAACATGCAAGGGTAGGTCTATATTCGTGTCTGTATGTACAGACACTGCAAGCCCACCTAGTGGTTATGAATAGCATGTAGACTCTGAGGCACTGCTTAGAGGAATTGAGTAAAGACTTACATGAACCCAGAGCTGGTGCTAGCCCACAGCAGGAAAATGTTGCCTTCCTCTCAATACTGAAGCAGGCAATTTCTTATAATAAAAAGTGAACAGGGGGCACCTTTCAGCTACTTGAGGCCCCAAGCAATTGCTTAGTTTGCTTATGCCTAGCACTGGTTCTGCCGGAACCTCTAGGTTACATACCCTCCACAGCTTTCACATGGCAAAACAGTAACTCACATGTCTACACTGCGATTTTTAGTAGTGCAGCATCTGGCTGCCACCTCAGTTCAGCAGGGAAAAGGCTCCAACAGCTCCCAGCTGTCTGCTCTGATATGACCAGTTTCCTATTCCTGGGCTTGCTTGGAGGTGAAAGATTACACCTTCTATTAGCAGTAACCTTGAGAATCCAGCCTTGCTGCTCATCTCTTTCACTTCATATTCAAGCACATCAGTCATACTAATGTGCAGCTATTTGGGCTCTCAAACCTGTGGCAGGAGTTCCAGGCAGGTAGGTCATTTTGCTAAAGTAATGTTTGGGCAACTGACTTACAGTAGCTGGGACATGATTTCTGCAGGGTTTGGCAGACTGTCTATGTACAGACAGATTTTACTTACTTTTATTTCCTAATACTTGACATTCACTTGTTATCGCCCAAAAATTCAAGCAGTGTGACAAGCAACAGGAGTGTCTAACATCACCAGGTTTCAACCATGCGCCCCAAAGTATGCACTGCGTTCGTCTTGGCAGACAGAATTAATCTGGAGCTCTGAGAGATCATGCAATAGTCCTGTCCTAACACAGTCCTTTTAACTTTCAAAAGTTTTAAATTGGCAGTGCTATGTACTTTCTGGAGGTATGTTAATGTATCTTAATTTGAAGCTCAGTAAGGCAAAACTGATGTACTGTGATAAACATTGGTAAGAGGAAAGTTGGGTGCTGGTCCACCTGTCTGGGGAGATGATGAAAATATGGCCTCTCCTCCTTAGCTTTCTTGAGATCACATGTTATTGTGTTCACAGCACCATAAAACAGCACCATTGCCATTTTTAGAGGAGTAGTTTGCAAGAACCATAACATGGGGTTCCATGATGTTACCTTCACATTCTCATCCCCTTACCCTCTCTTGTGGGTACTCAGGAAAGAAGAAACAAACTTAACCCCTTCATGAACTCAGAGCTAACATCCCAGGGCTCTACAGGTCTGCACAGCCTTTTCCCAGTGAAGGAGCCTTACACAGTAATATCCTTATGATGGGTTGCCCTCCCCTTTAGGGGGGGGTGCCATCTGATGTATCAGGGTACCACTGAGACCACCTGTTCCACTAGCCTGAGCTCCTTCATCCTGTGCTCCTGAGCCAGGACCTAAAGCCTCCTCTAGCACACCTTCCCTTCTGCAGCACACACAGCTGCAGAAAGACACAGACACTGAAATCAGTACTGCATGGGAAGGCTTTCAGCTAAGGAATTACATAGCACTCAAGTGCATACTTCTTCTGGAGCATGGGTTCCCAAACTGGGGGGCGTGAAGAAATTCTAAGGGGGCCCGAGGCATCCAGGCCTCCCCATCCCCATTAAGTTTTGCTGCCCCGGTCAGTTCTTTTCTTTTTTCTTTCTTTCTTTTTTTTTTTTTTTTTGCACGACAAGTTTTGCTGCTATTTTTGGGGGGGAGGGAGGGTGTGAGGGTTTTTCAAAAATCAAAAAGGGGGGCATGATGCCGAAAAGTTTGGGAACCACTGCTCTGGAGTGTACACCTAAAATTGCACCATATAGCATAAACTAATTTGAATTGGCCTCCTCCCTCAATATGAAAGAAGATATGCACAGCTTTATGTCCCTCCAATTATTCATTTTATGAACTGTTTTAGAGAAAAACAAAATAAATTTATTAACTATAAAAGACAGGTTTTAAGCGATTAGAAAATAGGGGTAGGAAACCTGTGGCATGCTGGCCACGTGCAGCCAGTCAGAGTTAGCCTCTGGCAACTAGCCAGATACTTCGTTTACCTGAGGATCCACAGGCATGGCCAATTGCAGCTCCCTGTCACCATGTTTCATCGTTTCTGGCTAATAGGAGCTGTAGGAAATGGCATGGGCCAGACCACCACTTCCCACAACTCCTATTGGCCGAGAACAGTGAATCATGGCCACGCCTGTGGATGCTCAGGTAAACAAAAGTATCTGGCTAACCAGTGGCTATCCCTGCCAGTGGCTAACCCTATTAACTGCATGTAGCCCACTGGCCGGAGGTTCCCCGCTCTTGTTATAAGGGGTAGCAAACATATTGCAGCAGATCACTGAACAAATAAAAGAAACATGCAAACATAGCTTAATACACTAAAGAAACTGGTTATAAATAGTGATTTCTCACCTTAAATGTTTTAAACAGGCATCAGTGTTTCTTGAAGACAAACTGCTGTTGCTTGAAGCTTGCTTCTCCAGGTGTTCTTTCACCGGCCAGACACCTTCAGTCCTTTCTCCCCTGGATCAGTCTCCACTGTTTTGAGCAGTCATCTTGAGCAGGGATTCAGTGAAGAACCGATCCTGATTATCTCGCTCACCAGTCTTAAATAGGATTTACATATGGTGGGAATCCTGTTTCCCAGGTTGATCCCCACTCCCTACTAGTGGAAAAATATGAACTGTCCAAAATGGAGTCGGACACCAGATGACATGATCATATGATCCTGCAGTGTCAAAAGAGCCAGGAGTCAGAGGTTGTTTGCAGCATTCAGGACAGTGGGAGATTAGCATCTTCAAAGTCCTATTTTCTCCCTGATGACTGACTAACCAGCCAGACTGATTGTGTTTTGTCTGGTGAATATTCCCTAAGTTAAAACACTTTTGTAATTGATACATAGACAATATTCCTAACTTCAGCTACAGAAATGATACATGCAAACTAATAGGATAAACACGTTCAGTAAATCATAACCTTTCCAATGATAACTCACATGACCCATTTTGCATAAAATAGATCTTATATGTGCCATCTTCATATCATAAGTATATCTCTATGAAGAATATGGGGCATAGGGCCACAATCCTTAACCTCTATTTATTATCAGTTACCAAAACAGAATAAACACGCTACACATACAATGTTCACCACTCCCAATAAGGCAGACAAACTTCTGGTGGCCAATGAGATTGTCCAGAGCTCCAGCATCTGCATCATGGTTCTGGTGGGCAGGTTCTGATCATTCTGGTGACTCTGATCTTGGGCTGTGTTCTGGAGTTAGGTTCCAAAGAACTACCTTTTGGACCCCAGTTTATATAGTTAAAACTTGTGTTCTGCTTAGCTATACCGTAACCAATCATTTGAAACTGAAGTACAATAAAACACTATTTTCCACCAGTCCTAGGCCATTATGAAATAATTCTTTAACCAATCATACTCCGTCACTTTAGTTGATTCAAATAAAGTAAAATTAGTTATGCAACAGACAGAAACAATTAAAGAATCAGACAAAGACCATCTAGTTAAATACTAGGGAAGTAGGAGCCATAAAGGCAAAACAATAGAGGAGTACAGACTTCACAATCGCGGTTGTTGATAACCAGTTTTCCTGCAGGTAGAATATTATCAATGCTTCCTATAAAAATCTGGTGACAGTCAGTACGATTAGGACAGGATTACCTTCCTAACAGCCTGACATTATCTTGTTCTAGTGCAATTTAAATGAAAAAGAAGTTACTCACCCTGTGCAGTAATGATGGTTCTTCGAGGTGCGTGTCCCCGTGGGTATCAGGTCCCATCCCGGCGCCGCAGATCGGAGATCTCTTAGCTGTTGTTTGCCGGACCGTGCATGCGCGGTGGCCATCTTGCGGCTTTTTGCGCTGTTTCTGCATCGCGCAGTCCGGCTCGCCAGTTCCTCGAGACCGTCGAAGCCTGAAAGACATAATCGAGAAAGACTCCAAAATGGGGAGGAGGGCGGGTCGTGGAGCACCCACTGGGACACACACCTCGAAGAACCATCGTTACTGCACAGCGTGAGTAACTTCTTTTTCTTCTTCGGGTAGTGTCCCCGTGGGTGCTCCACTGTGGGTGACTTCACAGCAGCAGCCTAATCGAGGTGGCAGGTTCGGAATTAATGATTCTGTGCTGATGTTAACACTGCTGTGGCTACCGATGTGTCTGTCACGATAATATTTTGTAGTGCGTAGTGCCTTGCAAATGTGGAGTTCGAAGACCAGGCTGCTGCTCGGCAGATGTCTTTAAGGGGAATGGGCTGTAATGGTATGCAGAAGTGGTTTGTTTCTCAGTTCGTAGCACCGAGTTATGCAGGCAATGATTATTTTGGAAATTCTTTGCAAAGAGAGAGGGGACCCCTTAGAACGGGCGTCCGTTGAGATGAGTAAGTTATGGGAGCGTCGTATTTCTTTGGTTCGTTCAATGTAAAAAGCGAGGGCCCTGCGTACGTCCAAACAGTGCAATCTTGCTTGCCACTCTGATGTGTGAGGTTTTGGGTAAAACACAGATAGGACAATAGGTTCATTAATATGAAATGGAGAGTTAACCTTTGGTAGGAAGGATGGTTGCAGGCGAAGAATGACTGCCTGAGGAGTAAAGACAGTATATAGAGGTTTGGTGGATAAAGCTGCCAACTCGCCAACCCATCTAGTGGAAGTAATTGCCAAGAAGAAAGTGACTTTCGTGGTAAGAGTATTAAAGTCACATGTAGCCAAGGGTTCAAACGGTGGACACATTAGCGTATCTAGTACAAGCTCTAGGTTCCAGGGATCCGCCGGTCGCTTGTGCTCAGGGTAAAGGTTAGTGATCCCTTTTAGAAACCTCCTAGTAATTGGATGAGAAAAGGGAGTAAGTCCGTCTACTGGCTCGTGGAAAGTCGAGACAGCAGCCAGATGAACTCTGAGGGAGGAGTTAGCTAACCCTGTTTGCTTAAGATGTAAAATGTAGTCCAATATAGACTGCAGAGGTGAGGTAGTAGGATGTAATGCATTAGCTGAGCACCATTGCTGGAATCTTGTGGAGGTAAGTATTGCGTGTTGATGGCTTCCTACTGCGTAGGAGTATCTCCTGCACCTCTCTAGAACAAGTCATTTCTGTTTGTCTGAACCAGATAGGAGCCAAACCGTGAGAGCGAGGTGTCGCGGTTGTGGGTGAATAGTGCAACCGTGATTCTGCGTGAAGATGTCTGGAAGATCCAGAAGATGTAAGGGGTGATGAAGAGACATCCGAGAGAGGTAAGGGAACCAAGTCTGTCTGGGCCAGAATGGTGCTATCAGAATTATCGTCGCTTTGTCCAACAGTACTTTTTCCAAGACCCTTAGTATTAAAGGCATGGGGGGGAACAGCGTACAGCAACTTGCCTGTCCATTTGTAAAGGAAGGCATCGCCTAGAGAAGCATGGCCTATGCCCGCTCTGGAGCAGTATTGAGGGCATTTCACGCTGTGGTGCGTGGCAAAGAGGTCGACTGACGGGTGGCCCCACGAGTTGAAGATGTCGCAGAGTACTTGGGGATGTACTTCCCACTCGTGGTGGTTCACAAAGTGCCTGCTGAGCGCATCGGCTGTAATGTTGTCCTTCCCAGGTAAGTAAGCGGCAACCGGAGTTATGCTGTGACGATTGCAGAAGTTCCAGAGACAAACGGCCTCCATGCAAAGGGAATGAGACCAAGCTCCTCCTTGTTTGTTTATGTAGTAAACAGTGGTAATATTGTCCGTGAGAACTGAGGTGACACGATTGTGGAGATAAGGAAGGAAATGTCTGCATGCGTTCAACATGGCTCGCAATTCCAGCAGATTTATGTGAAGGAGGGACTCCTCTGGAGACCATTGACCTTGCACCTGTTTGTCCTGAATATGCGCTCCCCAGCCGATCAGAGAGGCATCTGTAGTAAGCTGCACTGTGGGCTGTGGTTTGTGGAAGGGCAATGCCCGTCATGATATTGCTCAATTCTGTCCACCAGGGGAGAGAACGCTTGACCGTGATGGGTACTACTACGGGCCTGTGGAGGTCGCGTTTGCCAGGTGAGTATATCTTGAACACCCAGTGTTGAAGCACTCGTAGATGAAGTCTCGCATTAGGTACGACGAAAGTAGTGGCAGCCATATGACCAAGCAATTGTAGGCATGTAAGGACTGGCACGGTAGGGCTCGTGGATAGAACCTGGACTAAGTCCTGGATAGCATGGAACCTGGAGAGAGGTAGGTACACGTGCACTGTTGTGGAGTCTAGGCGAGCTCCAATAAATTCTATGGATTGTCACAGAGTCAGAGTGGACTTTTGAATGTTGAGTATAAGCCCTAGTAGATCAAACAGTTGGGTAGTAATCGTGACCGCGTGAGAGGCTTCGGTGAGCGACTGCGCTCTCAGAAGGCAGTCGTCCAAATACGGGAATATGATAATCCCGAGGCAGCGAAGGTAAGCGGCTACTACCGTGAGGGTCTTCGAGAAGACTCTCAGAGCAGACAAAAGTCTGAACGGGAGTACCTTGTATTGGTAGTGATTGTTTCCCACTACGAAGCGAAGAAAACGCCGATGAGCTGGATGTATGTTGATGTGGAAATAGGCGTCTTGGAGATCGAGGGATGCGAACCAATCGTGTTGCTCGAGTGTCGGAATAATTTTTGCCAATGTGACCATACGGAAACGTTGCTGTCTGAGATAACGATTCAGTTGGCACAGGTCGAGTATGGGTCTCCATCCGCCTGACTTCTTTTCTGTCAGAAAGTACCAGGAACAGAAGCCTCTGCCGCGGAAAGGGTGCGGAACCTCCTCTATAGCTCCCAGTGCCAGGAGATAGGATACCTCTTGCGCGAGTAGTGGCTCGTGAGAAGTGTCCCTGAAAAGGGAGGGAAGGGGGGGGGGAGGTTGGCGGAAGGGAAAGAAACGGTATCACATAACCAGATGTTATTAGCTGTGTGAACCTTCGATCTGAGGTAATGGTGGCCCAGTGATGTTGGAAGGGCCTCAAACGGTGGTGGAACAGTAGTTTCTTGACATTGGCCTCGGGTATCAGTGGAATGGCACGCAATCCCTCGATATTCCTGTCAAACTTGCTGTTTGTCTGCCTGCTGCTGAGGGCGACGCCTCTGGGGTCGTTGACGACCTCTGTGGGATTCATAATGCCTGCTCTGATATGGCAGGTAAGGAAAGGTTCTCTGTCTCTGGTAAGGTGTAAAATGCTTGCGCTTAAAAGGTGGGGTATACATCCCCAGAGTTCTTAATGTGGTGCGCGTGTCCTTTCCGGAGTGCAGGACCTGGTTGGTGGAATCTGCAAATAGATTTTGCTGGCCAAAGGGCAAATCCTCCACTTTTGACTGGAGCTCTTTGGGAGTCGCCAACATGTGGAGCCATGGTGCTCGCCTCATTACTACAGCCGTTGCTGTGGTGCCCGTGGCTGTGTCTGCTGCATCAAGCGCGATATGAAGCGCCGAGCATGATGATGTAAAGCCCTCTTGGATGACAGCCTTTAAAACCTGATGTTTCGATTCCGGCAGGTGTTTGAGGAGACGGACCAACTTTGTGTAGTTATCGAATGAGTGGTTCGCTAATAAAGCAGAGTAATTAGCCATGCGGAGCGACAGAGTGGTGGAGGAGTAGACTTTTCTACCGAAAAGGTCTAAGCGCTTTACGTCCTTATCTGTTGTGGTGGTCTTATACTGGGGCGCTTTAGCTCTCTGTTGAGCCGCGTCCAGAAGCAAAGAGTTCGGCCCAGGATGGTTAAAAAGGAATTCCATGCCCGAAGCAGGAACATAGTACTTCCTGTCCGCTTTTTTGTTCGTGGGCGGAGCAGAGGCCGGTGCCTGCCAGATGGAATCGGCTATTTCCAATATGGCCTCGTCCAGCGGCAATGCTGTTTTTGTAGACTGAGACGGGTGTAAATTCCTGAGCAAATGGTGCTGTTTATGCTGTACCTCGCCTAGTTTAACGTTTTGGGATTCAGCAACCCTCTTGAAGAGGTCCTGAAAGTCTTTTATATCATCGGTAGGGGAGGCATCGCCCTGGAAAATGGTGTCATCAGGGGATGATGATGCAACCTCCGTCGGGGATTGACGGTGAGATTCCTCTGTTACCTGGAGGAAGAATCACCCGTTGTTGCCCAGAGGCAAGCGGCATTCGTTGCTCAACTCTAGGCATCGGTGGTCTCTCAGGTTGTGGAGAGAGAGAGAGAGATACTGTTATAGGTGGAAGAGGAGATGATGGGGCTGGTGATACCGATCTAGCCATTGAATGAGAATGGGAGTGAGGCGATCGGGTTCTGGTGTGATATGTACGGTACCATCTGTCGTTGTGATGAGGTCTGTAGTCTTAGTACCTCACGTCGCGGTATTCATGGTGCGACGATCTGTGGTACGATGGTAACCGGGGCGATCTGGAGCGCCGCATGGAGCATGATGGCGATGGGGGGTAATAACACCTGTAGTAGTACCATGGGGGCAGTGTGTATCCAGAATGTCTCACAGTGGGTGACTGGTGGTGAGGTACCCCGGGCGAGCGTGGTGGCGGGGATGGTGGCTCCGGTGAGAATGCCTCTGGTCCCACACTAGGAGACAGGGATGGGAGGCGTTGAGCTCGCTCTCTAAGCCTACTGGACCTCTGCACCGGCGACGCAGAAGGGGTTAACCTGTGAGATAGCCCTGGCGCTTTGCTCGGTGCTGCAGATGGAGGTACTGCAAGTCTCGGCACTGAAGGCAGTGGCAGTGCCCTGGTTCTCAGCACCAGAGGCGGCATCGGTGCACTGGCTCTCGGCACCGGAGGCAGCGTTGGTGCGCGGGTTTTTGGTGCCAAAGGTGGTGTCGGCGCCCTGTGTCTCGGTGCCGACAACATTGTAGGCACCGAGGCTCGCGGTGCCGACAGTGATGTCGGTGCCGAGCTTCTCGGTGCTGGGGGCGAGGATGGTGCCCTGACTCTCGTCGAGTCCAAGGGTCTCGGCACCATGCATTCCGGTGCTGGCGACGGCGTTAGCAGTGCCGTCTTTTCCCGGTGCAACGGGCGCTCTGATGGACTCGGCGCCGACGCACTACGGGTATGTTTGTTCTTCTCTGGCCTGCGGGACGCTGATGACCCTGAGGTACCCGGCTTGTCCGCTGAACTCACTCTCGCTGGTAGTGAGTGAGATGGCGAGGAAGGCCTTTTCTTGTATGCTGCTTTTGTCAAAACAGGAGCGGGCTCTGACAGTGGGTCTGTCTGTGGAGCAAGAGCCTTGTCAAAAAGCAGCATTTTAAGATGCATTTTGCGGTCTCTGCGGGCCCGGGCCGTTAGCTTACAGCAGTGAGGGCACTTCTGCGGGATGTGCCCCTCACCTAAGCACTTAATACAGGCCGAACGCCCGTCTGAAGCAGGCATAGAGTCTTTGCAGAGTGTGCACCTCTTAAATCCTGGGGATCCAGGCATTTTAACTACTAACGAACTACAACTATGAGGAAATTTTTTTTTTTTTTTTTAACAACTACTACAACTAGAACTGTAACAATGATATACCTGTATTGAAACTATAATTATAATTAAGCTGGTGCTTCACTTCTGACAGGAATGAAGCCAACAGGAGAGGGAGCAGTTTCTCTGTCTGCGTCCGTGGACGGTTGAGAGGAACTGGCGAGCCGGACTGTGCGATGCAGAAACAGCGCGAAAAGCCGCAAGATGGCCGCCACGCATGCGCAGTCCGGCAAACAACAGCTAAGAGATCTCCGATCTGTGGTGCCGGGATGGGACCCAACACCCACAGTGGAGCACCCACGGGGACACTACCCGAAGAAGAACCCTGAGGATGTGACTCTCTGCAACTTAGCTTGTGGCTGCTGTCTCTCACTCTGGATGCTGTTTTCACTGCAGACAAAGGTCTCAGATCTAACAATGAAGCCACTGATGCAAGATTCCCTAGAACCCACACCACATGACAAATGAGTTTTTATATAAATTCAACAACATTCCAGCCTTCAGTACTGAGCAATTAGAGGAAATTAAGTGCAATTGCTTTCTCAGCTACCACTGGTAGCAGAGTTGGTTGCCTTTCGCTTGAGAGTGGTTCTGCTTTAGGAGAAGACTTAAAAGTCAGGATTGCAAGTATCCAGGAAAGGAAGCAAGGGAAACTTGGATTTGGCATGGTTTTCCCAAATGGCTTAGAGAGCAGAAGGCAAATGAAAAGAACCCGACATGCATTATTTTATATCATGATTTCTTGAGGACCGCCTGATGATTTTCAGGTGGATAATTCTGTTCCATGTGTTCCTGAAAGCAGTGGGGTTCTCTAAAGTAGGACTGTCACATTGGTCTGACCAAGAACAGATTTAACCCTAAGTAATTACCCAGAGACAATGTCACCCAGAGGTGATTCTTATAGCATAGAGCTTGTTAACACCATGTTAAGGTATTTAGTTCAGCCCTGAGTCAAAGGAAACAAGCCCCCACTGATTCATCCATATCACTTGCTGCAGCACCTAGAAGTCCCTTGCAGGTTGCTCATGTAATTTTTTATTTTATATGCTTGTTTTGTATGACCTAGCAGAACAATGGTATGAACGTATTTTGTTATTGTTCACATCACAGAAATCACTGCTCTGTTGCATGGGTGTGGCTAATACTGTGTAGCTGGCTCTATTCAGCCATCCTAAATGCCAACCATCCTAAATTCTTCTAAAAGGCTGGCATCGGGCTCCTGCACTGAGCTGGCTGTCCTTAGACTGCCCCAGGGTTTGCCATGTGCTTTGACTTGTACCTTCCCTTTCTTAACAGCATTTGTTTCAGCTCACCTGTAATGCAGTGCATTCTGCACTCTGTTATGCACATGGAAATACATTCCAGTTCATTGGCAGTACAGAACATTTTGCGGCTGATGAAGCGATTTTGATAAAATGAGCATGGATTTGCTCTGCACGGCACAAATGCCATGTAATTTGTGTCAGGGGCTGTTGTGAAAGGTGTGCAAATGAGGTTTTTGCAACAAAATTCAAACCTAGAATAGAATTTAGGTTAGGGCAGGAAAGCTTAGGAGGATCCCAACACACCTAAACCGTATTAGGGATGTTAAGGACTAGCTAACTAGTCGACTTTCCGATAAGCAAATGCTTATGGGATAGTCGACAGGATAGTTGCTTCCCCCCTCCTCACTGCCCCTATCAGAGTATGTCTACACTAGCCCCCTAACTAAACCTCATTCCAGGAGGAATAACAGGTAGTTCGAACTAGGGCTTTATTTCGAACTACCGGGTCCCTGCCGCGTGTAGACGCGGGCAGTTAGTCCGGACTTGTAAATTTCAAAAATGGTGACCAGCCGGGAAAATGCAAATCAAGCGCGGGATATTTAAATCCTGGGCTCGATTTGCAACTTCGAATGCCTACATTAGCCTCCCTAGTTTGAACTAGGGGGCTAGTGTAGACATACCCTCAAATAGAGGCAGCAAGAGGGGAAGATGACGGGGTACTTCAAAATGGCAGCACTGCATAGCACCAAGGATCAGCTGTTCGGCACTGCCCCTTTGAAATGACGCTGCAGCGTTTCAAAGTGGCAGCACTGCATAGAGCCCGGGGTCAGTTGGGGAGCCACTTTGAAATGCTGGGGAGGAGCCCAGGATCAGCTGGGAACTCTCCAGCTGAACCCAGGCTCTGTGCAGCTTTGAAATGTACAAGAGGCCCCAACGGGGCCTCTTGTGCATTTCAAAGTGGAAACGTCCACTGGAGCCCGGAGTCAGCGGGACTTCCCGCTGGCCCTGGGCTCCACACAGCATTCCAACTCTGAAATGCCCAAGAGCCCCTATTGGGGCTCTTGGGCATTTCAAAGGCGGAACGTGGAAATGCCTATCGACTAGTCAAATAGTCGATGGAAACTCCGTCGGCTACGCGACTAGTAAATTAATCACTAGTTAACATCCCTAAACAGCATTGCTCTTAAATCCAGAATCTCCTACCTGCACTTCTCATTCTAGAAGTCTGATTTACTTTCACTGCACGGCTATTCAAATTATCATCAGTTGGGCCCGTAGGGCCCAAAAGCCTACTGTTAAAGGTACTTGGGGGAACGAGTGCCTTACTTGACCCTCCCCTTAATTTCTCAGACTCCTTCAAAGATATTTCCAATAACAACTAGGGCTGCCAGCCTATCAACTGCTATCTGGCGAGACAAGAGAAGCCAGCTAGCAAGTGGCTAAAGAAATCTGGTATTAATTAATGCCATGGTGCCTCCTGAGGCTTCCCTCAGCACCCAAGAGAAGCAAGATTTAGTGGAATAACAACAGCAGCAGAGCTATCACTGTAGGATAGAGGTTCAGGAGTGAGCAGGTCCCTTGCATTGAGATTTCTGGGGCAGCAGATCTCCAGGAGAAACAGGAAGGCCAAGGGGGAAGAGAGGCAAATGCTCATCTCCAGAAAATGTCTGGAGGGATAGGAGGTCACTGCTCCACCTCTGTCTTAGAGACAACGATCACAAAAGGAGACCCATTGATGGTTTCTGGGGGTGTGGGCAAGTTTCTTCCTTTTCTGATATCATCATGAAGAGTGACAGTGTGCAGGGCAACAGCAGGTGACACAGAACTCTAACTGCTGCAACTCCAAGGAGCACTGTACCCAACTGATAGATTGGAATAGGATGGAGAGGTAAAGGGCTAACTCACTCAGTAGCCCAGAGAGCACAAAAGGCTCAGGAAGGAAATGCAAAAAGGATAGGGGGATGGGTAGAGTAAGTGAGATCTCTCCCCTTTTTAACTTAGGAGCTAAGAGCTCCATGGTACAGTTGATATGCAGCGGCATACTCTGTTAAGGTGGTAGGAACAAACACCGTAAGAACATGAGGCATTTTACCAGAAGAAGGTCTCTGATCCCTTTGTGGGCTAGGAATTAGACAGGAACATGTCATCCCTGCCACCTGAAGCCAGTGAGTGTCACTAGGATACATTTGAATGTATGGGTTCGTGCAAACCTGGAACTCCAAGCAAACTCTCGGGTACCCATGAACCCTGTATTGTGGTTTGAAATTCACGCATGGTGCTATTATTTGAGATATGGCATGTGTGATATTTCCTCCCCTCCTCCACAAAGATTGAAATGTACACTGAGCTGCCTTCGTCTCAGAATCCTGTCTCCCCTAGCTGACTGCAAATGACAGAAATCAGAGGACCATTAATATTTACACTTCTTGGGAATGAAAAAGAGGAAGGAGCCCCAGAGAGGAGAGGGGTTTTGTGAACTATATGTTGCAGATGATTTTTTTAAACCGGGATGGAAAAATAAAAAATCTGCTTGAGAAGGATGATCCTGCATAGCTCAGATTCTAGCAATCCATTCATTTCATGCATTTTTCATAACGTTCTTGTCTTTCACCAGCTGTCTACCACCTTTTCTCATCCTACACAAGTGCCTCAAATATGCCTGTGTGGAATTCACTGCCTTGGGCTTCTGCTATGTAACAGGAGTCGCAGTTCCACACACAGGACATAAGATAACTAATGAAAAGAAATTAAAAAAATGCAAATATCTGGAAAACGGGTGGCAATGACAGTCTGTCAGCCCTCACATGAGACCGGTCCCACACTCACACAATCCTCAGTCATGAACAGAGCTTTTTATTTAAGGCATAAAAGAGGAAAGCCAGTTTATCTTCATTTAGCAAAGAGCCCTACAGACAGGCAAGGCAAGGCTTGAATTTATTCCCAGCTTCCCCTCATCGTGGTGTCAATAATACATGAGGATGCTCAAGTCTCCTGGCACGTCTGCGTATTACCCTGTAACGTCTCCCACCAACGGAGGGATTGAATACACTCACACTGCCTCGTGTTACTTTGAAAACACTGGCTCACCTAACCAGGGCTTTAACAAATGAAGGGACTTGTGGTCATACATAAAAGTGAAATATAGCTTCCTTTTTGTATTGCTCAGATAATAAATGAGAGAGAAGAATGAGCTCAGTACAGGAGGCTTCTTCTCCTGAGCCCAGGGTGACAAACAGAGGAGGCTACAACACTCTCTCTTTTTTCTCACAAAAGCAAAGTGCACGTAGCATCTTTCTCCTAATTCTTCACCCACCCTGCTCTCCCCTGACACTAAAGGGAGAACCATTCATTTCTACTAGCATTGTATTAAGCAGCAGGGCACTGAGGGTATGTGCAATGGAATTTAGGGGCCAGCCAGATGTGATACATATCCTCAGATCCTCTGATTTCTGTATCACACCCATGGCCAAATAGTCAGTGAGTCTGACCTGCCCTCACAGGCAAGCATACGTTGAATGGAACACAGGTCTCCTCATCCAGCTCTCGTTACCTCCACAATCCCACTCTGTCAACATGCCTTCACCACCTCCCAGAACCATCCATCAACCCCTAATGGAAGTTGACTTCCTCACAAAGCAGAGAACATCTGTTGCGCCACCACTGGTAAAGGGCAAAAATGGTACCAATCTATAAAAAGGGTGAAAAGGGGCAACCCAGGGAATTATAGATCAGTCAGCTTCACTTTGGTACCCAGAAAGATACAGTAACTTGATCAAATAATCACCACATACATTTGTAAGTATTTAAAAGATAATAAGGTGATAAGATAAAGAAAAGTCAACATGTACATGCCATGTTAAACCAACCTCATATCTTTCTCTGACAGTGACAAGCCTTGTAGCTAGGGGGAAGCAGTAGATATGTTATGTCTTGACTGTGGTAAGGCTTTTGATGTTGCATCTTACACGACCTTCTCATAAGCAAACTAGAGAAACATAACCCTGATAAATCTACTGTAACATGGCAGCACTATTGGTTGGAAAACCATAATTAAGGAATAGGTATCAATGGTTTACAGTCAAGCTAGAAGAGCATATTGAATGTGTTCCAGCAAGTATCTGTCTTGGGGTGGGGTTTTTTTTCCTATTCAATATCTTCATAAATAACTTAGAAAATAGCATAGAGAGCACACTTATAAAGTATGCATGTGATAAGACGCTGGGAGAGGTTGCAAGTGCTTTGGTGGACAGGATTAGAATTCAAAATGATCTTAAACTGAAGAAATGGTCTGAAATAAATAGGATGAAATTCAATAAGGACCAGTGCAAAGTATTCCACTTAGGAAGAAATAATTGACTGCACCAGTACAAAATGGGAAATGACTGCCTACAAAGTAATACTGAAGAAAAGGATCTGTGATCACAAATTAAATATGCATCAACAATGTAATAAAGTTGCAAAACATGCAAACATCATTCTGCAATGTATTAGCAGGAGTGTTGTAAGCAAGATATGAAATTATCTATTATTGGACCAAATTCTCTTCGTAACAGAGACAAGGTTTTGAATTACAAAAGCTCTGCTTCAGCTCTGGGAAAGGGATTTAGAGATTCACAGCTGAACACAAGATCGAACGGGCAACTTAGCATAAATAGTTAGCATACATTCACATATTTTCTAAGCAGACATGACAGACACAGTGGGAGGGGAAACAAAATGGAAAAAACTTGCCAAAGTCACACACAGCAGGTTTGGCAAGGCAAGGAATAGAGCCCAGCTTTCCCGATTGCCAGCAACATAAACCTGGTGTAAGGGAGTAGAGAATCAGAGATTTTGGGTATGTCTACACTGCAGTGCTATTTCACAATACCTCTGGTATCCCAAAGTAGTGACCCTGTATCTTTTCAATGCATCCACTATTTCGAAATATAGCAGACACGCTATTTCGCCATCCCTGTAAACCTCATTCTACGAGGAGTAAGGGATGGCGTGAAATAGCGCATTATTTTGAAATTTGGCGCTGTGTAGATAGTGCCAAATTTCAAAATAGCCTATTTTGAAATAGACTCAAAATAAGCTACAAAATTTGTGTAGTGCAAATTGTGTATCTTATTTCAAGTTTCAGGTGCTGTGTAGATGCACCCCTAGTCTGTTTTCCCAAATATCGGGGCATGCCCAGAAACGGAAATCTGTGAAGCCCCAAGCAATAATGTTGCAATTGAAATGGCATCTCCTTTGAAGGGGTGAAAAGATCACCCACCAAGCTCTTTCAGTTAAGCAGTGCTTAGTTTTACCTGAAACATCACACACAGAGTTAGCTGTTTTTCCTAAGCACTTACAGTCATATTTCTTTTTAAAAAAATCTAAAAATATGTTCTCTCCAACAAAATTCTTCTACTGCAGCCACAAGATATGTAACATCAGAAGAAGAGGTTAAAACTGTAGATAACCAAATTGCTGTGGCCTGAAAGAGTACCCTGAAGTAGGTGGTTTGAGGAAAAGGCCTAGTGAAGCTACCTAAAGGCTACAGAAGAGCTTGGAAATTAAAATGAAATTTAATTCCTTCCTTTCGTTTTATATACTGTGGAGGCCATCCAATGAAAGCCCAAAACAGAATTTTTAGACTCTGGTCCTGCAAACACTTATTCACATGCTTAACGTTAAATATGCTTTAAAATTAAGCATGTGTTTCCTCTTGCAGGATAGGTACCATAATCACCCTGCATCATCGTTTTCAATTGATAGTTCTGTTGATAAAATTCTGTTGATAGCCAATATATACACACACACACACACACACACACACACACACACACACACACACAACTTTCCTAACATTGCCTGATGGTGAAGGATGGGGCTGTGGGGGGCTCAGGGCAGAGGATTTGGGTGGGGGGGTGAGAGTGAGGAGGGCTCAGGGCAAGGGGTAATCAGGAATCAAGACAGGGGCTTGGGAGGATGGGGAACTCAGGGAAGAAGGGGGGTGGTGCTGGCTTCTCCTGGCTAGCCTCCAGTGTGGGGGATGGGGCAGCGCACCCTGCCTGCCAGTATGTCCTTGGAGGCAGGAGTCAAGCTGGGGGTGGCAGCACAGAGGCAGGCCCTGTTGCACTCGCCGGTCCTAGTCTGGTGGGCAGGTGCGCTGGGCAATCCAGTGGTGCAGAGGGGTGGGCTGTGGCTCCTCCGAGAGGTGGCAAGGTCTTCTCTTGCCCTATTCGGTAGGGACCTTTTCTCCCCCTGCCCCATCCAGCAGGGGCCTCTTCTCCTCTCTCCCAAGTACACCCCAGCACTGTGGCTACAGGCCAGAAGGAGAGGTTTTGTGGCAGGGAGGCTACTTACCTGATCCAATGGCCAGCAAGATGGCGAGCCCCAGTGCCAGCTGGCCACTCTGCCCTGGTCTATACTAGGAAGTTATTTTGAAATAAGCCCCCTTATTTTGAAATAATAAGCAGAGTGTCCGTATTACCAAGCCTATTATTTCAAAACAACAGCCTGGTTATCCTGAAATCTGTACTCTTGCTTTCCTAGGGGAATAAGCTTATTTCAAAATAGTTATTTTGGAAGTTATTAGTTCAAATTAGTTATTTCAAAATTATTTCCTAGTATAGATATGCCCTCACTGGCTGGTGCGGCTGCCCCCAGTGGTCACTGCAGAATAGCTCTCCCCACCCTGCTCACAGCCCCCAGTGGTCACTCTGCAGTATAGCATCCCTCCGAACAGCACCCTGCCGTTCCACATTATGGGAAACTGTTCCATTCCAGGCACATCCTCTTTTCCTGGCACAAACAAACCCTGATCTTGCTTTAAGTTATGAGAAGAGGAAGCTGCATACAAATTTGACGGTCCTAGCTGTCACCATTTAGGAGTCCTTGAACAAGCGGGCTCATATACAGACAGACTGATGCACATTTCTAAGATGGATAACTAGAGAGATATCCATGGCTTTCTAGACAGGAAATCCTTGAATGCAGATTCTTGAACACTGGACCCATCACTTTTTACCAGCTGTAATGGTGAGCGATGGAAGAGAGGGAGTGGAGAAGACAGAGCAGGGGGCAGGGTCTTGGGGAAAGAAATGTGGGGTTGAGCCTGGGGAGGGGGGGCAGGCCACAATGAGTGCTCCTCTTTAGAGCACTTCTGCACCATACTATCTTGGACAGTAGCGCTTTGCGCTGTGGTGTGAAAGTCTAATGAACAAATGTGCCTTCAACATGCCACTTTCCTCTTCCTTTCACTGCACCCAATTAATGATGTTCCTTGGCTACTCTCTTGATTCACTGCTCATGCTTTGCTGCCTTTCATTGAGGAATGACAACAAGGGGAAGTGGGCACCCCCATTATTTCCTGCTGCTCCTTCAACTCCTCCAGCCAACTGGCAAAACAGCATAGCAGCCCTGCTGGTTTGTTTCCTTAGAGCGTGTGAGCTGTAACTGCAGACATGCCAGCTCCTGTGATTTATTCACAAGAGATATGATTTCAGACACTGGAGAGTTCTATCTCCAGGTCATGAGTCAGGATTAATTTTACTCAGAAACCAACATGGCGTGCAAGGCTCCTGCTGTCAGCCCACCCCTGGCCACCTGGGCTCCCGCTGTCAGTCTGCTCTGGGACTGACAGCAGGAGCCTCTCCTTACAGCGGCTAGGACTGCCACTGTCAGTCCCAGGCAGCCAGACCTTCCCTGCCAAACTGGGAAGTGCAGAGGGGACCCCACTGCAGTCCCCCAAGTCTCGGGGAAAGTGAAGAACCCTAAGAGGAGCAAAGGTTAGGTTGGGAGGGCAGCCTACAGGACACACATCAGCAGAAGTGAGATGCCCCTGCTTGCATGGGGACTATCCCCAAAGGCTACGTGGCTGCAATACACAGACAGACACACCCATGTTGTCTTCCCCTCCCCATCCCCAGCAAATAGGAGCCAGGGAAAGTAGCTGGGAGGGAGGCTGCTCACGGCCAAGCCAGCATCCCCTTGCTTCCTGGCCAGGGCCAGTAGTAGTAAGTCCATCTGCAGGGGGCATGGGTGGCAGGTATAATAAGCCAGGGAAGGCTCTGCGTTCCCTGGTTGCAGCCACTGCTACGGGACGCTGGGCTGGGCTACTCCAGCCCCAGGTCAGCTGGCACAATGGGGACTGCTTGGGCTGTGGTTTGGATCTGTCGGTTGGCTTGGCCCAGCCCAGGTCTTCTCTGGCCATGGGGATGGGGGGACCTTGAGGACTCTGGCCACGGTGGAGAGGCCTTATGCAGAAGGGGCAGGGCTAGCCTGTGTGAATGTGGAAAGAGGGGGGCACAAATGCATAGATCTTTTTCTTTTCCAGGTGATCTGCCCCTGCAAGCTTGGGCTGTGGAGTGGCACCATCTCCCCTGCAACTCCTTCCTGCTGCATGGACTCAGCCAGGAAGAGAAACCTGGACTAGGAGGTTTAACTCAGACTTGTCCAATACAATAGCCTGCAAAATGGGTCTGGCCTGAATTCCTGTCTGTGAGGCCCCCTATTTCTGAATAGAAGAACCTGAACAAAGATTTTTAAAATGTTACATGATAGCTAAGAATTTCAGAACTTTTCAGCAAACAAAGAGAAGCAAGAACTCACTTGCCAAGACTTACCCTCAACTTCAAATATAGGCTTCCTTTTGAAAAAATCAGTAAGAGAATGCTTTACCAGAAGTACCACCAAACTTTGTTGCTTAGATAATGACAAAGAAGATTGTATCATAAAAGAATCAAAATGGCACATTCAGAATCAGTTTCTTCATCGGATGAAGAAGACGTGGAAAGATATGACTGGGTGATATGGTGCCATGAATGGAAACTGGAAGAGAACCTATCTGGTAATAAGGTAAGCGTAGGAGTAAGAGTACACTCAGGACCAAATTGTATCACATGGCCCTAACCAACCACAGCTAAAGAAAATAGAAAAGTGAGTGGAAAAGTTTCTCAAGAGAGTGGTTGGGTTTATATCCATGGGTCAAATACTGCCAAATGAAATCTATGGCAAAGGATGCCAGATTCTGACAGCATGAAAACAGTCAGAATCACAGGAACTGTCAAGAATTGTGGGCTTTAGTCAAAAATATTCAGTCAAAAGGCAATAATGGTCTTTCAGTCTGGTAGCAAATTATGGATGCATATTTTGCTTTTGTGCACAAGAACCTCATGAATATCGAAGTTGTGGCACATTTCCTGCAACTCACTGTAGTCTGGGAGATTGCTCAAAGAGGAAGAGTGAAAGCACCAAGGGGAACTTCCTAGAGCTCCTGACTAATAGCAAAATACAGCACTGAGATCTGAAAGACAACTGAAAGTGGACTATGCAATGCCAAATATACCCTTTTGTCAATACAAAATTAAATCATTCACATGCTATACTTAAATACATAAGCCAAGACGTGAAAGAGACAAATGCTTTCTCTATAACGGTTGATGCAACTAACGATATTAGCAAAGTAGAACTAGTGTCAGTTACGTTGAGATACTATTACAGTTTGGACCTCCCAAAACGGGGACACTCTGGTCCAGCAACATCTGTGGTCCGGCAGGACAATGGATACTCCTGGACCAGGGAGTCCTGGCTGGGAGCCCCAGTGACAAAGGGCTGGCGGTGTTCTCAAGAGAGTGGTTGGGCTTATATCCATGGGTCAAATATTGCCAAATGAAATCTATGGCAAAGGATGCCAGATTCTGACAGCATAAAAACAGACTCAGAATCACAGGAACTGTCAAGAATTGTAGGCTTTAGTCACAGCTATTCAGTCAAAAGGAATTGGTCTTTCAGTCTGGTGGTAAATTATAGATGCATATTTTGCTTTTGGGCACGAAAACTGCATGAATATCCAAGTTGAACAGAGAACAGTGGGGCTAAGGCTGGGACCAGGGCAGCAATCCCGGTAGCGGCGCTGAGGCCAGGGATGCAGCAGCTATAGCAGTCCCGGTAGTGGAGCTGGGGCCAGGAGCTGGTGATGGGGCCAGGGACACAGAAGCCCCAGGAGCAGAGCCAGGCCAGGGACATGGCAGCCCCACTAGTGGGGTCAGGGCCAGGGCATTCTGGGCTGCCGGGGCTGCAGCAGCATGGCAGCCCGGCAGGTGGGGCGGCTAGGACTGGCCACAAGGAGGGCAGGTGGTAGCAGGGGACTGCCCCATGTCCGGCAAATTCCCTCATTCAGACCGCTCAGGTCCCCAGGGTACCGGACCAGAGAGGTCCAGCCTATAGCATGAAATTAGTATATGAAAGATTTCTTGGTTTACATTCTGCTGAGCCAATTAACACAAAACCCAGTGCAGTCTTTTATAGACAGAACTGTATTGCCCAGATAGTGATGGTGCCAGTAGTTATGAATGAAAATCTTAATAGTGATCAAGCTCTCTTACGGAAAGAAGTACCTCAAGCATTGTATGTTTGCTATTTTAACCACAGGCTGAATGTAGTTAATATTGATGTAGGTAAAAGGGAAAAAAACCCATTAACTGATTTTTTTTTTTTTGTTAATCTGGAAAAACTGTACAGTTTTCTCTCTGGATCAGCAATACACTCTAAGCTGAGAGGCCTGTGTATATTACAATAACCTTTCTAGTATGTGCTGTGTGCTGCAGCACAGTCCAAAATCTTCAAAACTGCCTGCTGCAGCCCTGCCTGTGACACATCTACTCTTGCACATCCCCTACATCAGGGTTTGCAAGGGGCTCCTTGAAAGCCAGCCTTATGTATATCTTCAAACAGTGCATGCACCAGTTCCTCCCTCAGCCAGAACTGGGATTTGTAGGGCCTCTTTTTGCTGCTCTGCCCCCTTTACCTGTTGTAAAAGGACTGGAGCAAGTAGAAAGGAGTCAGGGAATTTCATCATTAGCTCCTGTAATAAGGACAGTTCCGTGACCATACCACTTAATAGGGATGGCTGGTCAATCAATATCACTATTGTTCAAAATAAGTGATCTGTCCCCAGTAACCACTAAGGTATTTACCACCATAGTGCTCCATCTCAGCACTTACCAACTATTAAAAAAAAGAAGGAACAAAACAATCAGCTTGTCTTCCTTTCCCAGCCAGTGGAATTAAAATGAACAATAATTAGATTTTTAAAAAATGTTTTTGAATTATGTAAAGCAATGGTTCTCGACATTTCCAGACTGCTGTGCCCTTTTCAGAAGTCTGTTTTGTCTTGTGTACCCTCGAGTTTCATATCACCTAAAAACTGCTTGCTTACAAAATCAGATGTAAAGATACCAGAATGTCACAGCACTCTTAGGCTACGTCTAGACTGCAGGCTTCTTTCAGAAGAAGCTTTTCTGGAAGAGATCTTTTGAAAAAACTTCTGAAAGAGAGCGTCCACACTGCCAAAGCGCATCGAAAAAGCGATCTGCTTTTTCGAAAGATAGCGTCCACACTGAATGGACGCTATCTCGCATTTAAGCTGTGATTGCTATGGATGGAGTAGCCACCAGGGCACCTGTGCTTTTTCCTTTTTCCTCTTCTTTCGAAAGAACTCCCTCTTCCCTGTCCATACACACCTTTTTCCGAAAGAGCTCTTTTGCAAAAAGGCTTCTTCCTTGTAGAAAGGGGTTTACCAATGCCAGAAAAACCCCTCTGTTGTTTCAATTCCCCCCCCCCCCCCCGAAAGAACGCGATTGCAGTGTGGATGTAAGTGAAGTTGTTTTGGAAAAACCGCCGTTTTTCCGAAAAAAACTCTGTAGTGTAGACATAGCCTTACTGAAAAATTGTTGACTTTCTTATTTTGTCTGTATGAAATTTTAGTTTGCACTGACTTTGTTAGTGCTTTTTATGTAACCTGTTGTAAAACTAGACCTCTGCATATCATTGAGAACCACTGACGTAAAGAAATTCCCAAAGATAAAACTACTAGCAAGAAAAGAACAAAGCACACACAACCTTGATCAGTGATGCTACCCTCCCTTACATGGTTGTCTCTCCCTGTTCCCTCCACCCTGCACTGAGTGGTATTTTCAGAATACTCCAAAAAGTTGTCTTCACAAACCATCAAAGAAATAAAGGGGCAATTGTCCGCTCCAACCATTTTAACTCTTCTTGACCCAAACCAACTGAAATGTTCCCCTGAGAAGAAAGCAGAACCTCTATGCATCAGAGAGTCAGAGACATCCATTTTGGAAACAAATAAAACCCTCTAACAACTAAAGGTGAATGACAAGGGGAGTGTGTAGAAATCAATACAATTTCTGCTGCTTTTACTGTGCTTGTCTTTAGAAACAAACAAAACCCTTTCACTTCCCTGGCTGTCCAACCTGCACACACTACATTCATTTTACTCTGAGGTTTTCTGAAAAGTGGCTGTTTGGACATGACATATTTGCATTCTCTCAGGGTACATCTAGACTACATGGCTCCGTCGACAGAGCCACGTAAAATAGTTTACTCGGTATAGTCAAAAAAGCGGGGATTTAAATAATCTCTGCTTCATTAAAATAAAAATGGCCACTGCGCTGTGCCGCCGATCAGCTGATCCAGCACAGCGTGGCAGTCTAGACGCGGTGCGATCGACAAGGGAAGCCTTTGTCGACTGCGCCGGTATGCCTCATGAAACTATGAGTTTGACTATGCTGAGTAAACTATTTTACATGGCTCCGTCGATAGAGCCATGTAGTCTAGACGTACCCTCAGTGACTGCACATCAAGTTTGTTCAGTTTAAGCCAAAAGGTGATTTTCTCCTCCTCCCCAACTCCCAGGGCTCCAAACTCCAACTAAGATCAGAAAAATCCAGCAGAGTTCTCTCTGCCTTTTACTCCATCACCCGTAGCAAAGATTCTGTAATCAAGACTTAAGCTGGCATGTTTTGTTGATGATGCACAAGGCAGAGATGAATCCAGTTCTCTTTTATAGGCTGTATTGACTCTTCAGTGCTAACAGTCGTGCACTTTTATAGTTCCCTCAGTAAAAATAGCTTCATTTTGCAGAGCATATTTGTGCAAACGGTATTCTAGAATGTGCTTTATAAAGCTAATAAATAATGTGATTACATGCCTGAAATAATAAATTATACCAGAGCAGTAGAGATAAATTAAGAGGCACAGGCTCAGAAAATAAAATGTGTTAGTTGCTGTTCAAGATGAAATGAACTGCAGAGGAGATAGCATTTGCAAGAAAAGTAGGAGAGTTGAGGAGTTGAAAAGTGTCATTTTTAGACCTGTTTCTTTCTGGCTAAAGCTGGACATCATAATTTTTTAAAAAAAGGAAAGTTCCCAAGGGTAATAGTTGTATTCTATACAGGTTTTAATCACAACTGTATCACCATGGTGACTGAGTGCAACCTTCTCCAGAGTGGAGTGGTTTGGTAGGGGTTTAGGGTTTTTTGGTGTGTTGGGGGGAGGAAGCGGATGGGAAGCATTTTTTTTAAATGTATATACTCCTTTGTGTTAGAGAAGGCAGGTCAAAGACATATGCCTTGCATTTGGAAAGGAAAGTGGTGAAGTTTGTTAATTATACAGAGAAAGTCAACATTACAAGGCATGTACTACTTCTATTGTGCAGCAATATGAAAGGAAGTTCAATACATGATGTCAGGAGGGCTCAGTGCTGCTGCTTTTCTTCACTGTCCAATGATTTCATTGAGGGGCAGAACTGGGTGGATTCAAAACATGAGTACCTGCTGGCAATAGAGTACTTCTATTTTTTTTTCATCCATGGGCAGGATAAATTTTGTTATGTGCACAGAGGCATGTTCAGATGTGCACCACCAGTAGAGGGCACTAGCTGAGTGGCATCTGAATCTCTCCTGGATGGCCTCCCAAGCACTCAGTTTACAGGGAACACTGCCTGCTGGTGCATGGCTTGGTGAAGCAAAGGAGAGCTGTGATGGGAAATGCAGGCCAAAATATCACAGCAACCTTTAAACCCAGGCAGGAACATTCATTAGGAGGCAATAGCTCATGTGAGCAAATAAAACGTAGCCAACATGAGCATATTTTTGGAGGCAGTTTTCCTAATGGTTAGAGCACATAACTGGCTGGCAGAGTCTATTGACAGTGTGGCCTCTAGGCAAGTCATTTAACCCCTCTGTGATTGAGTTTCCCATCTGTATAACAGAAATAATAGTAACAATTACCCATCTTTGCAAAACAGTTAAATCGTCACATTAAAACAGCACAATGACAGACTCCTTCTAAGACCTTTCCCAAACTAGGTGTCTGCAGCAGGAGTGTGAGGTATTATTAATAATTCCAAGGTCACTTGTGAGATGTTTCTGGGCTATGCTCAACGCTGTACAAAGCACACTCACACCCTTTACCCAAAGAGCCTATAGTCTGAGATATGCACGTGGACCCATTACAACAGTGTGTGAGCACCTCCAAATTTCCATTATAGTTAGCCTTACCACACTACTGAGAGGTAAAGCAGTTCATTACCTCCATTACAGATGGGGATCTGAGGCACAGAGAAGGGACTTGCCAAAGATCACACAGAAAATCAAGGACAAAGCAGGGCTTGAACCCTGGTCTTCCAAGACTGAGACTAGCATACTAACCAGTGCACTACTTGTTTACCACTCAGGATAGTTGTTGTCTTTTTTTTTTCCATATAATCAATTTAAGTTTCCAAAAGGATATTGTGAGTCTTTGATTACAAAGTGCTTTAAGATCCTTGACGGGAAGGTGCTGGAGTTATATAATAATTATAATAAACAGCCGTTGCTGTGGATGTACCAAGACATCAGAGTATAAATTAATATGGGAAAGTGCAGGGAATGCAACACATGGCCTGGGCTAAGGCAGTACAGACTTTGGTGATACACATCACCTCCCATGAGAATCACAATTGACTTTTCTGCTCACCACCTCCACAGTGCCTCTGCCCTGTTGGGAGTTTTCCTAGTCTAAGTGAAGTGTCTAGCAGGAAGCTCTGGCTTCACGGTGCTCGGCAGAGCTGGGAAGCTACTGAGGAAATGCAGAGGTACCAGCAGTGGGGGCCAACAGACTTGCCAGACCCCTTGGGCAGCTCCGGACTCCTGGAAGGGGCAGGGCCTTGGGCAGAAGAAGAGGAGGCTGAGGGAAAAGGGGCTTGGACAGCCAGCCAGCGCTCAGTGTCGCCTATAGCATGTCACACTGCGCCCTCTCCCCTCTCAGCTAGCCCATAGTGCTGGCTGGATTGTACCACACAGCACTCCAGCAGTGATTTAAAGGTCTGGGGCTCTGGCTGCCACTGCCATAGCAGTAGCAGTTGAGAGTCCAATGACCTTTTGAATTACCAAGGCCAGATGCAACTGTCTCCTTTGCCAGCCCCACCCCTCACCCCTGGTCAACAGGCCTGGGCACAAGGCCCCCATGCAAATGGTTCTGACCACTGGGTGAGTCTCATGTTTTGGGGCTGAATAGACCTCTTGCCTCCAAAGCAAAACAGAATGATATGCTCTGGGTCAGGACCAGCATCACCTGAACTATGAATGCACCATGGTGGAGACTTGGGTAGCAAGAGGAACACAAAGGGATGCCAGACTGTTATATAGTTTAAGCCAAAGGACTGCAACTCCCCACCACCACCCCGTCTTTTTGGTGTTCAACAGCACACGCAGGAGCTGCCTTCACTTTGGCTCTACCCATCGCTTTGGGTTGGGATCTTTTAATTCATGGGATCCATGAACCCCTTTAGAGTCTATCCAGCTTCCAGAGCATTTGAGCCAATTTCCAGGAGTCATACCTGCTTGATAAAGCAGCAGCTGCCACTTCTGCTCCCATAATACACTGTCAGGTTAAGCACAGGGCTCACACACTCTGAGCTGCAACAGTCCTTTCTTATATTTGATTAACCAACTGCAGGTCCCTCTGAAGTCTCCAGGATCAGTCTGGGTGCCTCAGCTGCCTAGCTAAGGACTCAGAAGCCTGTTTAAATTTTAATTAGAGTGTGTATATATATACACACACACACACACACACACACACACACACACACACACATTTATATACACAAAGCTTCTGCCTGATGTGTGGCCGTGGGCTTCCTTCAGCAATAAGAAAGACTCTCTCTGAAGGTAATTGTTCTATCAGCAGTTCTGTTGCCACTAGAAGGTCTGCTTAAATGTCAGCCCCATAGAGCCAGCATTTAACTACCATATTATTCACACTCCACATAACTGAACAAAAGCACCAGTTAATAGTCCAAAGTCATCAAAGGGAAAATGGCATATTTTTTCATTCATAGAATTTTAATAACTCACTGACATTGCTATTCCTCTCATTTATTATCCATTTATCAAGTTAGGAGAGAAAATCCTGAAGAGTGTCTAGCAATTTCTTCATTTTCCCTGACTAGAAAAAAACAAGCATGAAGGAGTGTTGAAATGTTTAAAGGTGGGGGGGAAACACATACATATTGTTACAAACATTTATGCCCCAGACAGTGGATACAGTAATTACTTGTTTAACACATGCCCACTTAACATGTTTTCGTGATAGCACAATTTTTTTTTTTAGGGAACATTTTTTGAACAACACGACCGTCCCTGAAATAACAGGGAAAAAAAATCAAGTGGCGGACTACTTCATGCGGCGGTATAAGTTGTGAAAACAGCGGTAATACTGTACTGTACTCATGAGCACATGAATACTGTACATGTGGTCATAGCGCTCCTCCGCTCGCTCACGTGTTTATCCTGTGTTAACAAACCTTGGCGACTTGCATTGCTAGATACTGTATCTTGCTGTGTATTACTGTATCCCTTATGAGTGGAAGGCGTAAGGAAAGTGATACATCTGCTTCTTAAAGGAAGAAACATAGAAAATCGTTTACATTAGAAGAGAAACTTGAAGTGATTAAGCGAATTGAAAAAGGTGAACGCAATTGTGATATCTCCCGCACTTTGAATATGCATCAGTCTAGTGTGCGCACAATCCGTGCCCAAGCTGAGAAAATTAAGGAAAGTTGCAAAAATGCAACACTAGTAAGTGTGAAGAAGGTTGTTTGTACACGATCTAACCTAATGGAAAATATGGAGAGGCGATTGTCTATGTAAATTGAAGACCAAACAACGAAAGATGCCAGTGAGTTTGGCTGTTATTCATGAAAAAGCCAAAGCTTTATATGATGCTGTTAAACTAGAATTGAATGAAACTGATGCCAAGCCATTTAATGCAAGTCATGGTTGGTTCGAACGCTTTAAAAAGCATTCAAACTTACATAATATAAAAATAACTGGAAAGGCTGCTGCTGCTCACACAGAGGCTGCTGAATCATTCCCAGCAATATTTGAAGCTATTATAAAGGAAGGTGGCTATTCGTCTAAACAGGTGTTTAACCTGGACGAAACAGGACTCTAATGGAAGCGCATGCCAGCACGCACATATCTCTCTCGTGATGAGGCTTATGCACCTGGTTTTAAGGCTGCAAAGGATCATATGACTGTGATGCTATGCACCAATGCCAACGGGGATTGCAAGCTCAAACTGGTAGTAATGTACCGTTCCGCCAAACCGAGAGCATTAGCTGGGTATTCAAAGGATCATCTTCCTGTTGTTTGGAGATCTAATGCGAAACCATGGGTAACTGCAAACATCTTCACAGACTACTTCTGCAATCAACTAACTGCTGAGTTGAAAGACTACTGTTTGCAAGAAAATCTTGCTTTCAAAATGTTACTTCTAGATAATGCACCAGGGCATCCTCCTTGCCTTACTGATCTGTCAGAAAACATTTGAGTGTTTTTACCCCCCAGTACAACCTCGTTAATTCAACCTCTTAATCAAGGCGCAATAGCTGCTTTCAAGGAGTATTATTTGCGCTGTATGTTTGCTAGGCTTATAAAGGAGACAGATGATGAGAATAAGCCTACAATCAAAGAGTTCTGGAGAAAATTTAACATTAAAGATGCTATAGATATAGAATCATAGAATACTAGGACTGGAAGGGACCTCGAGAGGTCATCGAGTCCAGTCTCCTGCCCTCATGGCAGGACCAAAACTGTCCAGACCATCCCTGATAGACATTTATCAAACCTACTCTTAAATATCTCCAGAGATGGAGATTCCACAACCTCCCTGGGCAATTTATTCCAGTGTTTGACTACCCTGACAATTAGGAACTTTTTCCTAATGTCCAACCTAAACCTCCCTTGTTGCAGTTTAAGCCCATTGCTTCTTGTTCTATCCTCAGAGGCCAAGATGAACAAGTTTTCTCCTTCCTCCTTATGACACCCTTTTAGATACCTGAAAACTGCTATCATGTCCCCCCTCAATCTTCTCTTTTCTAAACTAAACAAACCCAATTCTTTCAGCCTTCCTTCATAGGTCATGTTCTCTAGACCTTTAATCATTCTTGTTGCTCTTCTCTGGACCCTCTCCAATTTCTCCACATCCTTCTTGAAATGCGGTGCCCAGACCTGGACACAATACTCCAACTGAGGCCTAACTAGCGCAGAGTAGAGTGGACTTCTCGTGTCTTGCTCACAACACACCTGTTAATGCATCCCAGAATCATGTTTGCTTTTTTTGCAACAGCATCACACTGCTGACTCATATTCAGCTTGTGGTCCACTATAACCCCTAGATCCCTTTCTGCCGTACTCCTTCCTAGACAGTCGCTTCCCATTCTGTATGTGTGAAACTGATTGTTCCTTCCTAAGTGGATCGCTTTGCATTTGTCTTTATTAAACTTCATCCTGTTTACCTCAGACCATTTCTCCAATTTCTCCAGATCATTTTGAATTATGACCCTATCCTCCAGATTAGTCGCAACCCCTCCCAGCTTGGTATTGCCTGCAAACTTAATAAGCGTACTTTCTATGCCAATATCTAAATCGTTGATGAAGATATTGAAGAGAGCCGGTCCCAAAACAGACCCCTGCGGAACCCCACTTGTTATACCTTTCCAGCAGGATTGAGAACCATTAATAACTACTCTCTGAGTATGGTTATCCAGCCAGTTATGCACCCACCTTATAGTAGCCCCATCTAAGTTGTATTTGCCTAGTTTATTGAAAAGAATATCATGCAAGACCGTATCAAACGCCTTACTAAAGTCTAGGTATACCACATCCACCGCTTCTCCCTTATCCACAAGACTCGTTATCCTATCAAAGAAAGCTATCAGATTGGTTTGACATGATTTGTTCTTTACAAATCCATGCTGGCTGTTCCCTATCACCTTGCCACCTTCCAGGTGTTTACAGATGATTTCCTTAATTACCTGCTCCATTATCTTCCCTGGCACAGAAGTTAAACTAAGTGGGCTGTAGTTTCCTGGGTTGTTCTTATTTCCCTTTTTATAAATGGGCACTATATTTGCCCTTTTCCAGTCTTCTGGAATCTCTCCTGTCTCCCATGATTTTCCAAAGATGATAGCTAGAGGCTCAGATACCTCCTCTATCAGCTCCTTGAGTATTCTAGGATGCATTTCGTCAGGCCCTGGTGACTTGCAGGCATCTAACTTTTCTAGGTGACTTTTAACTTGTTCTTTTTTTATTTTATCTTCTAAATCTACCCCCTTCCCACTAGCATTCCCTATGTTAGGCATTCCTTCAGACTTCTCGGTGAAGACCGAAACAAAGAAGTCATTAAGCATCTCTGCCATTTCCAAGTTTCCTGCTACTGTTTCTCCCTCCTCACTGACCAGTGGGCCTACCCTGTCCTTGGTTTTCCTCTTGCTTCTAATGTATTTATAAAAAGTCTTCTTGTTTCCCTTTATTCCCGTAGCTAGTTTGAGCTCATTTTGTGCCTTTGCCTTTCTAATCTTGCCCCTGCATTCCTGTGTTGTTTGCCTATATTCTTCCTTTGTAATTTGTCCTAGTCTCCATTTTTTATATGACTCCTTTTTTATTTTTAGATCATGCAAGATCTCGTGGTTAAGCCCAGGCGGTCTTTTGCCATATTTTCTATCTTTCCAAAATAGCAGAATAGCTTCCTTTTGGGCCCTTAACAATGTCCCTTTGAAAAACTGCCAACTCTCCTCAGCTGTTTTTCCCCTCAGTCTTGATTCCCATGTGTGGCGGCACGTCGGGGTCCCCCGACTCCTGCCCCCCCGTAATTGCACGGATAGACTCCACCAGCCAGTAGAATAGAGGGCGTTTATTGCTTCTCCAGGATACAGCACAGCACAGATGTCATCTGGTTACAGGAACCGGGCCTAGGATGCCTCAGCCCCCCTTGAGATGGGAGAGACTGGGCTCCTAAATTCCAGCCCCTTTCCCTAGGCTGTCGCCTCCATGTTCCCAGACAGAAACTAACTCCTCTCTTCTAGCCCTGCCCCCCTTGCCAGGCCTGGCCTCGCCCCCTTCCTTTGTTTCTCTCCCTGGGAAGTAACTGGTCGGACAAGTTGAGAGACCCTTGCCTAATGACTCATCCCCTGTCCTGCTGGGCCGTGCTTTGTACAAACAGCCGCCAGCGGGGGTCACTCACAGCCCACCGCCCAGCATAGCAACCAGCAAAGTACCCACACTACGTCATGCGGGGGTCACTCACAGCCCACCGCCCAGCATAGCAACCAGCAAGGTACCCACACTACGTCACAGTTCTTCCCCCCCGAGAGCGAACTGAGCGGGGCCACCCTGCCAGTGGCCTGGGGAGGTTCGGGCCCTTCGCTACGGGACAGCGTGTCGGTGATGATGTTGGCGTTCCCCTTGACGTGGATCACTTCCATGTCGTAGTCCTGGAGGAGCAGGCTCCACCTCAGCAGCTTGGCGTTGGTCCCCTTCATCTGGTGCAGCCAGGTCAGGGGGCAGTGGTCGGTGTACACCGTGAAACGCCGGCCAAACAGGTACGGCTGCAGCTTTTGCAGGGCCCACACCATCGCTAGGCATTCCCTCTCTACGGTCGCGTAGCTCCGCTCCCGGGGCAGCAGTTTCCTGCTCAGGTACACGATGGGATGGCGTTCCCCCTTCTCGTTCACCTGCATCAGCACTGTCCCCAGCCCGGTGTCCGAGGCATCGGTAAACACGATAAAGGGCTTGTCAAAGTCCAGGTTTACCAACACTGGGGCCTTGACCAGGGCTTCCTTCAGTGCACAGAGAGCCCTCTGGCACTGCTCTGTCCAGACCACCCTGTCTGGCCTCCCCTTCCTGCACAGCTCTGTGATCAGGGCAGCGATGGAGCTGAAGTTGGGCACAAACCTCCGGTAGTATCCCACCATCCCAATGAAAGCCTGGACCTGCTTCTTGGTCTGGGGTACAAGCCAGTCTCTGATGGCCTCCACTTTGGCCGGCTCCAACTTCAAGCAGCCGCTCCCCACCTTATGGCCCAGGTAGGACACTTCGGCCATTCCAACCTTGCACTTCCTAGCCTTTATGGTCAGCCCAGCCTCCCTCAGCCGATCCAGTACCTGGCTGACTTGGGCCACGTGGTCCTCCCAGGACTGGCTGAAGATACAGATATCATCTATGTACGCTAGGGCACAGTTCTCCATTCCCCGCAGCAGCTGGTCCACCAGATGCTGGAAGGTGGCTGGCGCCCCTTTGAGGCTGAAGGGCAGGACCAGGAACTCGTAGAGCCCCAGCGGGGTGATGAAAGCCGATTTCAGTCTGGCCTTCTGGTCTAGCGGCACCTGCCAGTAGCCCTTGGTGAGGTCCAGGGTGGTGAGGTAGCGAGCTCTCCCCAGCTTGTCCAGGAGCTCGTCGGGCCTTGGCATCGGGTAGGCGTCGGACACCATGATGGCGTTGAGCTTCCGGTAGTCCATGCAGAACCGGATCAACCCGTCCTTCTTGGGAACCAGCATCACAGGAGAGGCCCAGGGGCTGGAGGATGGCTGGATCACCCCGAGGGCCAACATGTCCCGGACCTCTCTCTCCAGGTCCTGGGCTGTTTTCCCCGTGACTCTGAACGGGGAGCAGCGCACCGGGGGGTGAGTGCCCGTCTCTACCCGGTGGACAGCCAGGTTGGTGAGACCAGGCTTGTCGGAGAACAGCTGCTGGCAGGAGCGCAGCACCTCTCGGATCTCAGCCTGCTGGGCCGGGGTGAGCTGGTCCAAGAGGGAAATTGACTCCAGCGAAGAGTCCTCTCCGGTCCCAGGGAACAGGCCGACCAGGGGATCCTCCCCCTGCTCCTCCCAGGGCTTACACATGGCCAGCACCAAGTTCTCCCTGTCCCAGTACGACTTCATCATGTTAACATGATACACCCACTGGCCGTGCATCCAGCCCGTTAGCTCCACCACATAGTTCACCTCGTTCAGCTGCTTAACAACCTTGAAGGGGCCGTCCCAGGTGGCTTGCAGCTTATTCTTCCGCACGGGAATTAGGACCATCACCTGGTCCCCGGTAGCGTAGGCATGGACCCGTGCATCGTGGTCGTACCAGACCTTCTGCTTCCTCTGGGCCCTGCTCAGGTTCTCTCTGGTCAGGCCCATGAGCTCGGCAAGTCGTTCCTGGAATGTCAGGATGTACTCCACGACCAGCTCCCCCTCTGGGGAGACCTTCCTTGGCCCCCCATTTCAGATGCACCCTGGCTACAGGCACTTTAAACGGGGACCCGTCTATGCCCTTCAGGGTCAGCTGAACGTGGGGTAGAACCTTGTCTGGGGACACTATGTCGGATCGGGCCAGCGTCACCTCCGCCCCGTGTCCCAGAAACCCGTCACCTTCCTACCATCCACCTCCAGGGGTAGGAGGCACTCACTCCGCAGGGGCCGCCCTGCCCCCACCCGGTACACAGAGAAATCCACCTCCCGAGGGTTAGATCTCCCATGGGAGGTGCACTGAGCATCCTTTCCCCCACTCTGAGCTGAGGTTTGTCTGCCAGCCCCTGCCTCTGGGGCAGCCTGCCCTTCCTCCAGCCCCAGCCAGTTAACACTCAAAAGTCCCAGGTCATGGGACCTGGTGCACTGAGCCCTCTTGTGGCCTTTTTGCCCACAGCGATGGCAAGTTAGGCCCTGCGGGCCCCTTTGGGCTGTCTCTGTCCAGGCCCTGGCTGGTTCTCTGGGGCGCAGACGACTTGTCTGTTGGGCTCGCCTCGTAGATGACTCTCTCTGTCGCTCAGCTGAGATCCGGTCTCGGCACGATTCCCTCTCTCTCCGGGACTCCCGTTCACACCTGGACCGGCTCTCCGTGAACTCATCCGCCAACCTCCCAGCTTCCTGGGGGTTCTCCGGACTTCGGTCCTTGAGCCACAGCCTCAGGCTGGGTGTGCATGCTTCATAGAACTGCTCCATCATGACCAGCTTGAGCAGGTCCTCTGCGGTCTGGGCTCCGACTCCAGACACCCACTTGCGGCAGTATTGCACCAGGCGGGAGGCCATATCCACATAGGTCTCCCGTGGCCCCTTCTGTACCCCCCGGAACTGCTTCCTGTACATCTCGGGGGTCAGCCCGAACTTGTGCAGCAGGGCCTCCTTGACTCGGTTATAATCCCCTGGCTGTAGGTCCTCCAGCTGATTGAGCACCCCGGCAGCCTCCTGGTTCAGTGTGGGGATGAGCTCCTGCAGCCAGTCAGCTGTGGGGACCCGTTGCAGTCCACAGGCCCTCTCAAAGGAGCTGAGGAATCCGTCTATGTCACCAACGTCCTTCAGTTGGGCCACCACGAGCTTCTCCAAGTGTCTGGCAGCTGGGAGCCCTTGGGGCCCGTCTGCACTCGGCGCAGCCGGGGCCCTAACGCTTCTCCGCTCTGCCATGGCCAGCTCATGCTGTCGCTGCTCTCTACGGTCCTGGACTTCCAATTCCTTCATCTGCAGCTGGATCTCCAGCCACCGCAGATCCATTGGGTTGGACCCTCCCCTGGGCAGACTACGGCTTGCAGGGCTTCTCTGGGAGGCTGTCCTGTCTCTCCGGTGGGTTCCAGTGCTCTGCCCACCCTCAGAGCCTGACACGCTCCCGGGGGGAAGGGGGTCTGCCTGCTCCCCACTGGGACAGGATCCCAGCTCTGTGGCTGGTCATTCTCTTCCAGCCGGGCAATCAGCTGGGCTTTGGTTGCGCGCACAGGCAAGCCCCTCTCTCTGCACAGCTTCACCAGCTCTGCCTTCAGGAGTTGGGTGTAGGCCATTTCCCCACTGGTCCCCTTGGTGCAGACTCACCAGTCTAGTGCTGCAGCGCCCCACGATTCTCAGGAACCGCTTCGCTGTCTCCAGCACGCCTGGCTCTAAGGCCCCTGCTTCTACTGCGCCTTGTCACTTGCTGCTGGGAGCTCCATCCGCGGGGTGCAGTGCGTCCCACTTCTGACACCACTGTGGCGGCATGTCGGGGTCCCCCGACTCCTGCCCCCCCGTAATGGCACGGACAGACTCCACCAGCCAGTAGAATAGAGGGCGTTTATTGCTTCTCCAGGATACAGCACAGCACAGATGTCATCTGGTTACAGGAACCGGGCCTAGGATGCCTCAGCCCCCCTTGAGATGGGGGAGACTGGGCTCCTAAATTCCAGCCCCTTTCGCTAGGCTGTCTCCTCATGCCTGGAGGGCTTATGTGGATGGGTGGTGTAGCACAGAGGCAAAAGGTTGAAGCAGTGCAATCTAGTGGATAAACTAGTATTGAATTGGGATTCAGGAGAGGTAGGTTCTATTTCCAGTCTGGCCACTGGGTGAACGAGAATCATTTCACGGCTCTGTGCCTCAGTTTCCCAGTGTGGGAAATGGAGCTAATACTGCTGATCTCCTTTGTAAAGTTTTTTGAGCTCTACTGGTAAAAAGTGTTGTAAGAGCTCAGCTGTGTTCACTGTAAGCTGTACACATGGGCAGCCACCCAGGAAAGATTCAGGGGCTGCCCTGCTGATTAGCAGAGCACTCACAGACACCAGCATATGTTTCTACTTGTAGTGTACATCCACACATGCCTCGATAGAGATGACACATTTTTTCCACACATGAATGGAAAAAATTGGGGGGATATTGAAAGTAGATATGGTTAATTGTGATTTTATTTGATGGCCAACTCAATCCTGAATGCTTCTCAAAAGTGTTGAGAGGCCTTCGTCCCAGAGCACCAACAAAACCAGGCCACACTTCCCCACATTGTAGTCTGTACATGCCATTTATTGTACAGAGAGTCTATTTTTAGGATTGTTTAAGGATTGTTTAAATATTGAAAATATTTTTACTGGGACTATTTTTGAATGCCTCCATCTGAAAAGCCAGTTGTTGTTTTATTTCATTAACACAAGTCTACAGCTGCTTAAAGTTTAACACATTCTACAAAGCAGATAAATAGGAGCAATGCTAGCTTGTTGTAACAAACTTTAAAATCAAGTCTCAGTATCCAAATATGATGCTAGTCAATAATGGGAGTAGAGAAGAGTTTACTCCTCAAACTCATTACCCCACAATTACGCAAAGGGAAAAAAGGAGCAGAGCAAGTGAAAGAAAACCATACTAGAGCAAGAGAAACTAAACATAGAACAATAAATATATTTCCAACTTGTAACAGGCTCAGCATTATTTAATTATTAATTTATTATTTAACATAAAAAGCCCTATTAAGATCAGCGTTGTTTCCTGGGGATGGGGGGAATATTTAAATTGCTTAAGCAGCTTACCCTTTGCAGCAACTGCTATAATCCAAACAAGTTCTGTCCCAGGCACCAAGATCAACTGAGAGTAATGATAGGATTAATATTTCTGAATGATACTCCTCCCATGAAACCAGCTTATGGGGTCACTGAGCAATCTAGACAACACGCAGCTTTTAATTATCCTAGCAGGCTGAACAATTTCACAGTCTATAGCCTATTTACTCAGACATATTTAAATAACTAGCTCCAGCAATACATTTACTGGGTGGGAGGGGGAAGAGAGTATTAAGTATTACATACTGTAAATCTAGAAAATTGAGTTAGCAAATTATAAAAAATCAATTTGATTTTAATTATGTCTGATGCTATGAAATGCTAGAATGAAAATATGCATTATGTTTGTATTTATGTGGCTAAATTTAATATCTATCTTTGTTCGGTTTCTTAAAGATTCATGGTACACAAGGGGATGAGTTTATAAAAGCTATGAAGACAAGGTAACTGCTCAAGTTTGAATTTAAAACCCCATTGCTTTTCTCTTCTGTTCATTTCATAACCTATATTTGTTACCTGATTTTAAAGAAAGGAAATGCCATCTATTGCATAGCATAGAAATCAATGGCTGAGGTTGTCTTGGATTGAAGTTGTCTGGAGAGATGTGTGCTTACCTGTAATTGGAACAGATAGTCTAGTGGACTGAGTCTGGAGTCAGTAGACCTGTCTTTTCACAACTCTGCCAGTGATTCACTGTGACACCACAGAAAAGTCATTCAGCCTTGCTATGCTTTACTCTGTCTGTACAATGGAGACAATGCATATCAACTTTGACTTGCACTTTGAAGTCTATGAATAAAGGCTCCATGAGAATGCAAATTATTACTGCTCATTTGCAAAATGTGATACTTATAGGTGATCCACATGTTTAGTTTGCTTTGAAATTCACAGATTCCAAGTACAGAAGTCATAGAATTTCCCCAAAATAATTCTGAGTAGATCTTTTAGAAAAACATCAATCTTGATTTAAATCATGGCAAAGATGGAGAATCTGCCATGGTGGTCCTTGGAAAGTTATTCCAATGATTACTTACTCTCACTGTTAAAAATGCATGCCTTATTTCCAGTATGATTTTATCTAGGGATGTTAAGTATCACTTAATTGAACAGGTGAGTAACTTCATGAATTCTTATCGGTTAGTCGACTATTCTATAGTCCCTGGGGGCAGGACCGGCAGCCACTGTAGCAGAAGCAGCAGTGCAGGGTGTCAGGCAAGAGCTGATCCACGAGGGGAGCCAGTTTAAACACCAGCTCTCCTTGTGGACTAGCTGCCTATAGCCCAGTGCTGCTGCCACTGATAAAGAGGCAGCAGAACAGGGTGACAGCAGCCCCTAAGGTGGGTCTGAGCTCCTGGACCCAGCATGAGCTGGAACTGAGCCTGCCTGCCAGGTTCCTGACACACTTTAAACGCAGAGCTACAGCAGGAGTAGGTTCTGGACCCAGTGCGAGAGCTGGGCTGAGGGCCAGCCTGACAAAAAAATGTACTGGCAAGGGTTGGGGGAGGGAAGTATGTGTAGTCTATAGCATTAACCTATAAGCTTTTGCTTATCAGTTAATCGGTTAATCAACTATACTATTATATCCCTAATTTTATGTAGCTTCATCTTCCAGTCTTTGGACGATGTTACAGCTTTTTCTGCTAGGTTAAAGAGTCCATTATTAAATATTTGTTCCCTATTTGGATACTCAGACTGTGATCAAGTCACTTCTAAGCTTTGGGATGAATGGCATGTAGCTGGGATGAATTTCAAAGGGATTTTGAATGAGATGCATTAACAATAATTCTCCCCTCTTGTTTTGATCTTACCTTGCAACATAAAATTCTGGTGGAGGAGAACTGGAATTTCCCTCTCAGTAAATACCCAGGATGCAGGAACTGATACAATGTGTTGTAGATAGTTTGATCTACACTTACCCAGTCTTTCTCCAGGCTAATCCCTTCATCCTACCTCAACACTGACCCGGAGTGATCTTCAGTTTGGGTGAGAAGGTATTTTTCAAGTATCCCTTCCATTCAGTCCTGGCCGCTAAGGCTGCCAGCAATTATTCCAGTTAAAAGTGGTGATCTTAAAATCCTGTTAACTAGAAATTGAACTGAGTTCACAATCTCAGCAGTAAGCTGCCCACCAGAACAAAAGCTGAGGCTACCTGACAGTGTAGATTGACTACCAGCCTTATCATGACCATACTTGGCTGGATCTGAAAGGCATCTGGTGAAAATGACTGAAAAGAAAAAGACATAGTTGAGGACTTATATTCCAAGCCTCAGTCCCAAGCTCTACTCAGATAGCTGAGGGAGAGAGAGGGAAGGGAAAAATAATACCCAGCTCTTCTACAGTGCTTTTTATTCATAGATCTCAAAGTCAGGATCATCATCCCCTTTTACAAATGAGGAAACTGAGGCAAAGAGCAAGAGGTGACTTGCCTAAGGTCACTCAGCAGGTCAGTGGCAGAGCTTGGAATAGAACTGAGGTCTTCTGAGCCTCACTTCTTGCTCTATTCACAAGGCACCACTGCCTAAAGGCAACACAAAGACTGCAGAAACCAATCCTGGATTGTCATCACTTAGGATGTGTATGCTTAGTTCAGGTCTAAATGGAGCTTAAAGAGCTTCAGACCCACCACAACCACACACACAAAATTATTCAACAGCCACGGTTGTTGTTCAAAATTATCTGATAATGGCAACAGACTCTGATGAGCCTGCCCCAGCTCTGGCAGACAGAGAACAACGATGTTCAACCTGCCTGCTTCATTTAAATAAAGGCCTTTGATAACAAGAGGGAGGAAGTGAGATGAACAACCCAAGAGCGATCCCAGCCACCTCAGGAAAGGCTGTGAGATGTTATTAACCCAAGCTGATATACTTTCTCTGTATATATCTTTCCCTTCTCCTTTTATTCCCCTTCTGTTGTTTGAAGGGGGTTTGGACTTGGAGGTGAATGTTTAAATAATGCTTCCTGAAAGGCTCTCCCTGAATCAAGTTCTGGCTGTTGATACTAGACTGTGTAACTCTGGCAGTGAAAACACCATTCATTTGCTGCCAATCACACACCATGGGCCCCTGATACAAATGAAATGTGTGAGCAAGCATTCCCTCCAGCCATGAATTTCCAACATAGGATATATGCAACTTGCACTGGGCTTTTTTACTCACCCCATTTCATTTACCAATAAGACATTGCAGCTGCTACAACTCAAAAGACCATCTGCAAACCAAGAAAGCAGACTTGAATTAAATGCAAGACACTAATGAGCTTTGTTGGCTCAGTATTCTGAAAAACTTGCACATGGTGCCATACCATCTAGTTAGGGATGTAAGCAAATAGTTGAGATGAATACTCAACTACTCATCCCCCCACCCTTGCTGCCTCTGTATGAGAGGCAGCAAGAGGGTGGGGGGGCAAAAGCCAGTGCTGTGGGGAGCCAGCTTAAAAGCTGGTTCCCCCAGCACCATTTCCCTGGTACTATCTGCACCCCCTTCCCCCACACTGCTGCCTCTGTCAGAGGCAGCAGCAGATGGATGGCAGTGTGGGAGGTGGCTGTGAAGCAGCCTCTGCCCGCGGTCCACCGAGGCTGCTGTGAACAGGGTCTGTTGGACCCGGTGTGAGCTGGAAACAAGCAGTCCTGGCTTGCACCGGTCTGGGACTGCTGCGCCTCTGCATTTAAATGTAGTAAGAGCCAGGTCCGTGAGCTACCCCTCCTGTGCCTGGCTCTTACTATATTTAAAAGGCAGAGGTGCAGAGGTCCCAGGTGGCTCTTATTACATTCAAAATGCAGAGCTGCAACGGTCCCAGCTCTGTTCCAGCTTGCGCAGGTCTGGGACCTATCCACTGCCTGGGCACCCAACTCCTACTACAATTCAAGCGCACAGCTGCAGTGGGGATGCTCCTGGACCAGCGTGAGCTGGTACACACCACCTTCCCTTATCAACTAATGGTGTAGTCGATACAATTTGTATTGATTACACGATTAGTCAATTACCCTTCTCTTAACATCCTTATATAGTCATACCCAGTACAACCCAGTGTTTTATATTGGTGTCTCTCATACAAACTGTATTCCTGAACTCCTTGTGGAATTAAATAGTGTACATTACAATGTTAATAGGAAAAACTTAAACAACAAATAGCCTAGCAGTACCTTAAAGACTAACAAAACATGTATGGTATCATGAGGTTTCATAGGCACAATCCACTTCTCCAGATGAATGGAGTTATTAAAGGTCCAGTTCCAAAATAAATTGGGGGGGGGGGGGTAGAAAAAAAGGGGGGAAAAGTCAATTAGAGTGTTCATGCTATATGAAGCTGATAGAGATGGTGTAAATTGTTCTTAAGTACCCATTGCTTGTTTTTTTAAGTCATTAGGATGTGGAAAGTAATGTGCTAGCTAGGTAAAGACATTACATGTCATCTACATGTTTTGTTAGTCTTTAAGGTGCTGCTAGACTCATTTGTTGTTTAAGTTTTTCCAGTGACAGACTAACTCGGCTACCCCCTGAAGCTTTTGAAAATATTAATAGGGACAGAGAAAGAGGGAGACATTATTTCAGAGCAATAAGCAAAGGAGAAATATATCCCCAGTTAAATAAATGAAAGATGGAGCATCAATGAGATACAAGGTTGTTCCACTTGGCAGGGGGTGCAAAAGAGAAGGGTCTTACATCAACAATACTTAGGAAACATGGGAGAAGGAAGATCAGGGCCTCATTGTGCTAGGCAGTGTGCACACAGAGCAGGAGATAACCTGTGCCCCATGCAGCTTACAGTACAACTAGAAAAGACAACCAAAGTTTAGAAAGGTGAAGTGACTTGCCCAATGGAAAGACAAGGTCAGTGGCAGAGTCTGGAATTGAAACCAGGTATCTTGAGTGCTAGTTCAGTGCTCTTTCCACCAACTTCAAGGGGAAAGAGACAAATCTATGGCCTTGTTCTTGCACTAATGCAGTTAATGAGTTTTGTCAGTGATTTCAGTGGTGCAAGATTGGGCCCCAGGAGATGAAGGCATACATAGTCCAGAAGGGCTTTGAAAGGAGGCTATGGGTATACTACAATGCTTACAGTGGTGCTGGCGTACTGCTGCTAGTGTAATAGTCTACTAGGGAGGCCAGCAACTTCTACCATTACTTGAATAATATTTATTTATCACCTTCTGGTGACCTGTCTTAAATACCTTAAGAACATAGTTTTAGTATAAATACATAACTCCTTCATTATCATACACATACACCTTGCACTGATTGGGACAACCAATGGATGTTAGTAGACACCTCATATCACCCTTAAGTGCACTGTTACATAGACATAACGCCCATGTGGGGATGTAAAAACTTGTTTAATTGGTTAACTGGTTAAACAAAGGGAGGGATAAGGGGGCCTTTCCAGCCCCCTTCCACTTCAAGACACCAGAGCAGTCCCTGCCTGTGGGGTGCCCAGGCCCGCCACAGACAAGGGCTGCTCTGGGCAACCATTTAACCATTCACATCCCTAGACCCAAGGGATCATTCTCAACCCCTCTGCACTCCACAGGTAGGCAGGGTCTCTGAGGTCAGGTCCACACTATGGGGGAAGGTTGGCTTAAGGTACACAATTCCAGCTACATAAAAAACATAGCTGGTGTCAACATACCCTCAAGCTGAGCTTCAGGCACTGTCCTTACAGCGGGAGGTTGACAGGAGAAATGTTCCCATCGACTTCCCTTACTTCTCACGAGGAGTAGGAGCACCGGAGCTGACTGGGGCACCCTCAGTGTTCACATTAGGTCTTTACTGGACCCACTAAACTGAACGCTGGAAGATTGACCACCAAAGTGTCAATCTTCATGCAAGTGAAGACATGGCTTCAGTCACAGACACAGAAACAAAACTCCCCTTTCATGCCTAACAGTAATCTCTCCAGGTCTCGTGGTACTTTGGCTAAATTGCAAACAGCCTATCCGGATCTGAACATTCCCCCTTAAGTGTTTGGAACCCAAACACTGCAGCATTGTGCTGGTGCAGGAAAGCCAGAAAATGAAACTAACTTATTTCTGTTGTCTAGAAATGAATTTTTACTCTCTGCTTTCTATTCTGCATTGGTAGTGAAAAGTAAATTAGATTTTTAAAATTGCGTTAAACAACCTAAGACAGTTAATAATGCAGTTAAGGAAACTGGTTTTAAAATCATGCTTAAACATGACAGTGTCTCTAAAGTACCACCTAACAGGTCTGTTTCACTAGTCCCAACATCTTAGTGTCATTTCACTCCTTTGTAACTAGAAGTTTTGCAGGATAAAAACATCAGTGCATTTCCAAAGGTTAATCTCATTTGCAGAGCCTCTGCTGCACTATTAATGATTAGCACTGTGGTTTCTATTATGGAAATGCACAGCTAGCAACCGCTATGCCAACAAATCTTTTAAACTGGAACAGCTCATGTTTACAAAGCAGCCCATCTGACACCTACTTGTTCTGCTTAGACTACAGGGAAAGTTAATTATTTAGGTGTCTCTCAGTTGCTGCAAAGATACCAAATATAAAATATTAGTCTGCAATTGTAATGCAGCTGTTCAGCACATAGCGAGAGACACTTTCACCAGCAATGATGAGTCAGTCTGAGACAGCCAGTGTAAACTATGTAATCATGACATTGCCTTCATTTTTCAGGTTGTTAGAGGACTGTCACTACAGAACAAAGTTCAGCTCTAATACTGATCAGTTCACAAGAAGGTCTACTGAACACAGCATAGGTTTCTTCAAGGATTAGCAGTGCAGGGTAGTCTCAGTGACCTAAACCCATTTCAGCTTTAAGAGACAAAATGGGCCAGTCTCCCAACCCTTACTCAAAAGTTATAGCAACGAGGAGTCCTGTGGCACCTTATAGACTAACAGATTTATTGTTCAATAAGGTGCCACAAGACTCCTAGTCACTTTTGCAGATCCAGACTAACACAGCTACCCCTCTGATACTCAAAAGTTATAATTGTAGGTCTTCCCTCTTCTCCACAACCCAGAGGATAATTATGTCAACTATCTCAGAATTGCATACTGAGTCACAGGAGTGACTAAAGCGTCAGTGGAAAGGGCCAAATTCTATTTTAATTATGTTTCATGGGCTGCAACACTAATTTAGGACTCGATATCCTCCCCCATCCCCAAGCTATAGCACAACTCCCACAGATATCAAGGGGGGGATTTGCAAAAAGATCAAGAGTAGAATCTGATTTTTATGTAATTACAGCAATGCACAAGCAAAATAGGCAGCTATGGCTCCCAAGAGCTTACAGTAGACAAAGCAGGCACGAGCAAGATGGGACACACTGAAAAACAGGAAGGCTTTTTTGGGTTACAATTAATAGACGTTCCAGTCTCTGATATTCAGTCTGCAGTGCCAGTGACCAGGACATGGGCAATCTTTCCCAGGGGTTGGAGCAGAAGTACATAGCCAGGAATTGAAGCTGAAGGTCAGGTCTGAGTTACCTGGAATGAGGCAAGGCAAGGGTAAGGATGGGGCAAAGGCAAGAACAGGGGTAGGAACAAGCAGACTGAAGAGCTCTCACAATGGTGGGTGAATGCTCTGAGGAACCAGTGAACTGCTGCAGACTTAAAAACTGGTCTGCTGACTCTTCCAGCCAATCAAGCAGACTATTATAAACCAACTGTGCTCATTAACCCAGAGACTGACTCTGGTGTAGGCCCAGCTTCCTGACTGGTTTTATTGCAAGCCGATTACTGACACTCAGTCTCTCAAGAACATCAACAATACTGTCTGTATGTTTTAGTGGAACATTTTGTGCTGTAGATGCTTGTCCCCTGGGTACTGAGCTGAGATTATCAAACTTGTTTCACATAGTCCACCAAACAGTAACAAATTTTTGTCACCATTGACTTAAAATGGATTTTAACTAGAAAGCTAGAGTTAAAAAGGCTCTACATACCATTACCACTCCAAGAACCACGCAATCCTCTGTTGATTGAACAATGTATTTCTAAAAAGTAAGAGCCTGAAGAAAAATCCACAGCTTCTAGCGTTGCTATCCCTTGTGAAGTTACAAAGGTGATGAGAATTTAAGAAAAAAGTCTACAGTAAATCAAGCAAAAATGTCAGTAGTTGGGGAAACCTGGAGATTTTTGAAAGCGTGAGTGCTGCCAACTGGGAGTGGTCCTCCTGGCAGGATTTATCTTTATATGCCTGAACATTTTTGTAATTTGGTTTAAAAAGTAAATAAAAGAATGGTAGAAAGAATAAGGGAAAAAACTTTTTGGAAAAATTGAAGTTTCTCCCCTATATTCATCTCTAAAGGCCTGATCCTGCAAATACTTACACTTAACATCCAGTGTGAGTAGTCGCATGTGAGGTGTTAATTTATGGCCAATCTTGCGGTGAGCTGTATAGCATGAAGCCCTCTGCATCTTTCAAAACTCTACTTCATGTGTTTACTTGCTTGTTAAAAATTAGAGCAAAAATCTTTACAGAAAAAGTGGGGATTTTCATTTTTCAAGGTCTCTCATAGGTTTCTGTATTTATCTATTGGTATTAATGACAGGGGATTTATGATATCGAGTGTTAATGCAAATTAAACTCACTTTATTCCCTCCCACTGTCCCCACAAAAAGACAAAGCAAAAACTAAAACCCACTGGGGACATTCCTAGATACTCAAGGAGCTGACTCAGGAGATATCTGAACCATTCATTATCTATCATCTTTGAAAGGTCATGGAAGATGGGAGAAAATCCAGAAGACTGGAAAAGGGCAAATATAGTGCCTATGCATAAAAAAGGAAATAAGAACTGGGTAGATGATTAGTCTTTTTATGTACAGAAGTTGAGAAGTCACTCTTCAGCTTTTGCAAGATTATAATCCTGAATTTGTCTATTTATGAAATACTACTGTAAAGAAACCATCTGAGGTAGACAATCATAAATCTCATACAGGCAGTGGGATTAGGTTTTTTGCTTTCTGAGAACCTCAAACATTATTTAGGTACAGGTTGGACCTCCCTGGTCCGGCACCCTCAGGACCTGACTAGTTCCAGGTGAGGGATTTTTCCAAACCAGGGGTGGTCATTTCAGGCCCCCTTCTGCTTCCTGGCTCCCCTCACAGCCCAGCTGAGCTGCGTGCCAGCTCCCAGGCCCTCCCTAGCCCAGCTGAGCCACATGCTGGCTCCCTGGCCCCCCCTTGCAGCCCAGATGAGCCATGCATCAGCTCCTGCCTCCCCTCACAGCCCAGTTGAGCTACATGCCAGCTCCCACCCTTCCCCAGCCCAAATGAGCCACGTGTCAGCTCCCGCCGCCCCTTGCAGCCCAAGTGAGCTGCGTGTCAGCTCCTACGTCTCCACCCCCCTGCAACGCATCGGGACTCTCTGATCCTGGAACATCTATGGTTATGTTGGATCATAGATGTTGCCAGACCAGAGAATCCCGGATTTTAGAGATGCAACCTGTACCTTAATCTGAATGAGTCAGACACAGGAGAGCAATATTCCTATAACAGAATCGGATGTTTTAACCTTTGTTCTCTCCACGCAGTGCTCCATGTGATATAGAAGTGCTATTAAGTAAGTCAGGGTGGGCTGGATGTCACTCAAAAGGGAGAGAGGTAAGGTAGTGGGGTTGGGCTGGTGTGTATTATAACTATTTCCCAGTACAGGGATTTAAGTTCTTGTTACCTCAACTGTGTTGTTTCCTGATTTTCAGGTGTCTAAGGGCAAGTCTACACTACAAGGACAGGTCAATCTAAGATAAGCAATTTGAGTAATGTTAGTAACACAACTCAACTCAATGTAGCTTAGACCTATTTACTGTGGGGTCCATACTGCAGGGGATCAAGAGAAAAGTGAAACAGTTACGTTAGTGGGTCTTTACTAGATTTCCTAAATTGACTGCTGGTGGATCGACTGCTGAAAGGTGGATCCACCCCATAGTGGAGATGAGCCCATAGTATCAGAGAACTTGACATTCTGGAAAAGCACAAGTTAGCAACAGGTAAGATTAACTCTGCATTAAATAAAGTTTTTGGATGATCTGACCCATCTGCTAGCATTACTATACAACGATTCTCACTGTAACATTAAATGTTGCTTCCAAATGAAAGGAAATAAGAGGAAAGATAGAGCGAGTGCTGGTCAACAAAGAAAGGGGTAAATACATATAAACCGGCAACTCAACTTCAGGACAAGAGATTTTAAAATAATGAGGAAATGTTAGAATTAGCTTTGGGGAAAACAACATAAGAAATTCAAAACCTAAAGTAATAAAATGAAGGCTGCTCACTAATATCCTGTTAATTACAGAAGGCATGCATTCACCAAAATAAGAGTGTTAAAAGGATTAGACGCAAGGAAAAAAGTTAGTGTGGTAAGGTAACTAGGCTTACTCCGTTCAAAACAAATACCTATTAAAAGGTAATGCAGCCAAAGTGGTGATGACTGAACAGAACAAACTTTGTATGCAGTGTTGCTGGAGCCATGCTGGTCAGGATATTAGTGACCACCTGTGCTAGACATATAATGTCACAATGACTACAAATTCTCAAGTGTAGAGACTGTTTATCAAAAATTCAGAAGATCCTAGAAATTCAGAGAAAAAAAATCATTAAAGCTTTTGAAAACTGGTAAGAATTAAACCAATGATCCACGAAGCCAGATCTCCCAGGTTCTCTTCACGTACATTGTACTTTTCAGAAGGTAACAGATGGATCCAATTTACAGCTCCTCAAACTGAAGTTCAGATTGTGCACTCTTTCCACGTATAGAATTTGTGCTGAATGACACACAACATTATGCAGAATGGAGACTACAGCTGGCTTGCATCACATGTTAGTATGAGCGCCTCAGACAGTAAAAGACAAACAAATCCAACCATTTACCCAGCCTTCTTTATTGGCTTTTCAATAGTTCAAGTTTCAGTCAATCTTCTGCTCATTCAACTGTCATATTATTACTGGCAAAATACAAAAAAAGCTATTTTAGACTACTTGGTTAAGTGCAGGCCTTCAAGGAGGGAAAATAACCTTTGTCAAAACTTTTATCAACCAAAAACATCTTTAATGGCCTGCAACATTGGAATTTATTGCAAAAAAAAAAAAATAATTCTATTCTAAGATTGATTATATAGTAGGCAGCAGATAAGAAGTGTTCTATAAGAGCTCCCAGACCTTAAATATTTTCAAAATGTAAGTCAAAATTTTCAGTAAAATACTAGAAGCATGATAATGTGTTTTGATAAAATGGGTTGGACTGAAGAAGAAATCTGACCAATGAAATGTGAAAAACAGAACCATCATCATCAAGTTTGGAAGTTTTTATCCACCTCAGAGCTGCATACCTGTCTCATTCTGGAAAAACAAAAAACAACTTCAACAACTAAACTGTTGTTTAGAAAATAAATTAGCTGAGTAGGAAATTTCAGTGTATAGTGTCTTTGACTTTCTGAAAGCAATCAAATCTTTATGCCTAACAAAAAATATTTATGCTCTTCACCCTGGGCAAAATCAAGTCCAAAACCATATTAGCAGATAACATAACGGACAAGTCGTGAGCCACGGACTTCCCGCACTCTCTGGCAATGCCGAAGGATGTTCAGAATGCAGTGAAAGCGTTTATCCACCTTCAGTTGTGTGAACTCTTTTATATCAGCCTCCACGATAAAAAATTCACCTGGAGGACAAAAACATACCACCTTAAGATGGAAACAATTATTTATCAGGATTCATTTAACATTTCAAAATATAATCTTTTTCCACCATCACTTCACTTTGGTGATGAAATATACATTCAGGCCACTCCCAAGTGATGAAATGGCATCACACTTTGTCACAAGAATTTCGTTCCTGGCCATTTTCTAATATTAAATGTTATAGGTAAATATGATCACTGAAACTGTTCAGCTGCTGCATTTTGAAATTATTTGTCAATCACAAAAAATGAATAAGGCCACGCATTTTGAAAAATCTGTGGCTACAGTTAAGACCATAGTATAAACTACGCAGAGATTTTGCTTCATTTTAGTCCTATACTGAACTCAATAGAATAGAAGGATGTATTTTATAAGGTTCACAACAGCTCAATCTCTTCCATAAAGCCATTGGATTCTAAGTACTGACTTTCCCCAATTGAAGACCCAGATCTCTGTTTTGTGATTCAAACTCACTTCTACCTTAAATCTGCTTTTTATAGATTGAGGACAGAATTTAAATAATGTTACTTCAGCTACAAAAGCTATTAATAATTACAAACTCAAATTCAGTTTATATATCAAATTCTAAATTAAACTGTGGTATGAAGCAAGATGAAGAATATCTGCTGCTGTAACTATTTGCACTGGAAGCTGGTTATAGGGAAACTAAAATGTGAAACTATCCAGTTAGACCACACATCCTTTATCCTAAAGCAGCGTGTCCCAAACTATGGGCTGCGGCCCAGTTCCGGGCCCCGGGAAAAAAATACCGGGCCTCAGCGTGGCTGCCAGGGTGTTCCGGGCTCCCAGACTGCCCTTGCAGCGCTGGGTCCCCCAAACCCTCAGCCGGGCTGGGCGGATGCAGCCGGATGTTTCAGGCTCCCGGCAGAGGTGTAGTGAGGGTTACCAGGTGAGTTCTTATTGCTGGCCGCGGGGGGGGTGGAGGGGGTGGGGGGGGTGTGGTGTGTGGATATGGGCCGCAGGGAAGCAGGGTCAGGGCAGTGGGGCTGGCCGGGGGAGATGGGGTGGGGAACCGGCCGGCAGAAGCAGGGCTGGTCGGGGGGGGCGGGGGGGAGGCAGGGGCAGTGGGGCTGGCCAGGGGAGATCGCAGGGGCGGGGAACCAGCCTGGGGCTGGCTGGGGGAGATCGCGGGGGGGGGGGAACCGGCCGGCGGAAGCAGGGCTGGCCAACAGGACAGAAACAATGGGGCTGGCCGGGAAAGATGGGTGGGGGTGGGGAGAACCGACAGCGGAAGCAGGGCTGGCGGGCAGCAGGGCTTGCCAGGGGAGATCGGGAGAGAATCGGCCGGCAGGAACAGTGGGGCTGGCTGGGGGAGGAAGGAGGAAGCGGGGGGAGGGGGGAGAGAATCGGTCAGCGGGGAGTGGGACTGATCAGGGCGCACTCAGATCCTGAATAAAAATTTAAAAGCAGTGCCTTTTAAATATCCCCGCTGCTGACAGTGAGATTTAAAGGCACTTACAATGTGTCAGAATGGAGAGAACCTGGTGCATTCACCATCCAGAATGAGAATATGGATAAAAAATTCCAAAGATGGTGTCGGCTTTCTGAAAATAAATGAGCCCCTTTTCAGTACACGACGTGGTGGTGCAGGGTTTTATTGGATTACTCTGGTTCTGTTGGAGGAAGCAGGGCTGGCCGGGGGGGTGGGGGCAGTGGGGCTGGCCGGGAAAGATGCGGGGGGTGTGGAGAGAACCGACCGGAGGAAGCAGGGCTGGCGTGGACAGCAGGGTTGGCTGGGGGGAGATCAGGAGGAGAAGTGGGGGAGAACCGCCCGGCTGGCAGAGGGTCAGGGTGAGCGGGGCTGGCTGGGGAGGAAGCAGGGGGGAGAGAATCAGCTGGTGAGGAGTGGGACTGATCCAGGCGCAAGCAGATCCTGGGGTGCTGCCCGTCCCGTGCATGGTCTGGGCGAAGCACGAAGGAGTCTGGCCTCAGAGATTCCATTTTGCCACCCCCACTCGAGTAGTTGCGAACTGCCTGGCTGGTGGACACACTCATGCAGCACGTGTTGACCAGCCAGGAAGTTGGCAACTACAAACTGATACACCTAATAATAATAAAATGTACCTAATTAGAAAATACAGGACATTTTCTATGTCTGGTATTTTCTCAATTTGTTTCTGGAAAGAACCCTCAAATACCAGACTGTCCGGTACAAAACTGAACACCTGGCAACCCTATCCCTCCTTGCACCCTCGCTCCTAGCCAGATACCCTACCCCCAATCTGCTCCTGCTCCCTCCTCCTGGAGTGCCCGTGGGGTGCTGGGTCCCCCAAACCCTGGCCCGGGTTGGGTGGAGGATGCAGCGAGTGAAACAGTGAAAATTTATTCATTTTTCATTCTTTTTTTTTTATGTGCTTTTATATTTTTGGGCTGCAAAAAACAGTACTGAAAAAAAAAATCAGGTTCCAACTAAAGTAAAAGTTTGGGAAACCCTGGTCTAGCCAGCTTTCTATCCATCTTACAGTCCATTTACCCAATCCATATTCCCTTAACTTGCTGGTAAGAATATTGTGGGTGGATGTATCAAAAGCTTTACTAAAGCTGGCACTGGGGGCTTTGGAAGGACCAGAATCAACTTATTTGCATATTCATCATTTGCTTAATGAATATGCAAATGAATGTTACCAGTCCTCCAAAAGCTCATGAATGGATTTACTGGTCCCCGTGTCAAAAAGTTTGGGAACCCCTGTTCCAAAGTATACTTCTGGATGCTGGATAAAGTAGTCCACCAGGCAGTGCAAATGCAAATAGGATCCAGAAGAGTTTACAGTCTAAGGACTCGATTCTGCAAATACATCCACATGGGTATTTGCCAGATTGGGCTAAATTTATATGATGATCCAACCAAGGGGAAAGGCAGGTAAAGGCAACGAGATTACATTGTTACTCAGCAAAGTGTACTGCACAGCATGCTGGGACACAAGGCCTATAGTTTGATTGGGTATTTTTAAAAAACAAAACCACACAAACTGTACACGTGTCTGAGTCCTGCTAGCACTCAGGATGTTAAATATCAACTAACTGATTAATTGAATAGTTCATGCATTTTGCAACAACTATTTGATTAGTCGATAGTACGCCTCCGCGTTTGAAGTGTAGCCCTAGGGCTGTTGCTACACTTCAAAGGCAAAAGCATCGTGTGGAGCCTGGGGTCAGTGGGGGGAGTCCCCAGCTGGTCCTGGACTCCACGCAGCGCTGCCACTTTGAAACGCCACGTGCAGCCTGGGTACACCCCAGCTGGCCCCGTGCTGCACGCGGCATTTCAATGTGGCAGCACCACATGGAGCCTGGGTCTGGCCCCAGGCTCCAAGTGGTGACGCCATTTTGAAGCACTCCCTCCTCTTTCCTCCTCGCCCGTTGCTGCCTCTTTCTGATACAGGCAGTAAGGAGGAGGAAGCGACTAGTCGACTAGTCAACTAGTACTTTACATCCCTACCTGGCATGCACTGAAGCAAACAGTCAGTCCTTATCCAAGTCTAGATGCCCAAATACTCTATCTGCAGCAACTAGTAAGGCCTATTTTCATTTAAGATTATCCAATGAAAGAATCCCTATCTTCTCAGAAGCAGACCTCACCATGGCCTTTGTCAACTCCAGGTTAATTACTGAGGACTCTGGCAATTCTGCTGGTAAAGACTGGAGGGGCTACTAGGACAATGTGTGACTACCCAGGGCTGCAACAACCTCACTACCACTTCCACTTAGTGGAACTAAGCCCTATTCTGGACTAGGGTCAGCTCCTTAACTTCACTGGCTACAGACAACACAAGCACTCCCCTCAAGGCCTCGCAGGGAGTATGGAAAGGCTGCCCTATGAGCAGAAATTAACAACACAGACTTTTCATCTTGGAAAGGAGGTGTCTAAAGGGGGGACATGATAGAGATCTATAAAATCATGATTGATGTGAAGAAAGTAAAGAAGAACTAGGGGGACACCAAATGAAATTAATAGGCAACAGTTTTAAAACAAATGAACTAAAGTATTCCTTCACACAACACAATGTCAACCTGTAGAACTCCTTACCAGAGAATGTTATGAAGGCCAATACTGTACCAGGATTCAAAAAGAACTAGATACATTGATGGAAGATAGATCCATTCTACTGGCTATTAGCCAGGATAGGCAGGGACAGTATCCCTAAGCTCTGTTTGCTGGAAGCTAAAAGTGGGTGACAGGATGGATCACTAGATGATTACCTGTTCTGTTCATTCCCCCTGGGGCACCTGGCATTAGCCACTGTTGGATGACAGGATTTTGGGCTAGATGGACCTTTCATCTGAACCAGTATGGCCATTCTTATGTTCTTGTTCATGTCCATTCCATGCTAAGTGATTTACAAGCACTATCATGAAGATAAGCTTGGAATTTAAGGACATGCTGAAAGTGGCATTGTCATAGGATTGATGAGTGATAGCATAGTGGGACTCAAAGGTATAAGCAGAAGTGGGGAACCTCAGGTCCAGGGGCCAGATGTGGCCCCCAGCTTGCCTGGATCCAGCTCCCAAGGCACAGGACTCCTCCAGCACTGGGGAGCCTGTACTAATGCTCCAGCCTTTCCACTGCCCCACTGTGGGGCTTGAGCACACAAGATTTATGAGGCTGGGCCCCCACTAGGCTCTGGTGTGCAACGGGAACGTGGAGAGCATCTGTCTCCTCAGGGTGCATCTACAGAACAGGGCTTAACACAAAATAACCTACACAAATGGAGCTATGTCCATTGCATAGCTTATTTCAAAATAGCTGATTTTGAAATTGGGAGCGTCTACACAGCACTTATTTTGAAATAGATCACTCTTCCTCCGACTTCCCTTACTCCTCGTACAATGAGGGTTGCAGGAGTCCGATTAAGAAGTCCTCCAACTTGACAGTATTTCAACATTATTTTGAAATAACTGCCTGCTGTGTAGACACGGACTAAGTTATTTTGAAATAACAGTAGTTATTTCAAAATAATATTGCTGTGTAGATGTACCCTCAGGGATCACATCAGCAAGGGTGGGGTTTTTTGTGGCCCCAACCGATTTTTCTGTGGGTCAATGGCCCCTGACTCAAAAATGGTTCCCCATCCCAGATATAAACCAATTACCATGTTTCAGCTCTGCAGATGTCCTGGATTGATATTTGTGCAAGAAATACTACTGATTAAGCCTAAGCTCTCATGGAATCAGCAGTCACAATGGCTAGAGGCAGAATCTTTGCTTACTTGTAGCTAGCCTCGATAGAAGCAGTTATACAAGACGAGATTCTTTGAAATGACACTGTCAACGCCCTCATCCTCTCTGCTATTTCCGTAAAGAGCTGTGCAGACTTTCATAAGGGCTTAGTCCTTTCAATATAGAAAGTCAGAATCTACCTAATGTATGAGCCAACATCCCGCAGCAGTCTGTGAGGTTTTGGAAAGAATACAGGCAGAAAAAGGTCCTAGTTGGGGAACTGCAACACAACCTTTAGTAGGAAGGTTGGCTGGGGGCACACAGTTGGACCTGGTCCTTCAAGAACACCATATAAAAAGATTCTGATGTCAGGACTTTGGTCTCACAAAGCAACCGTCACAGGGCAGTAAGAAGGAACAGAGGGTGTGGAGCAAGCAGCAACCCTTATGCTAGTAGAGCCAGTACTATGGATAAAACTAAAAGAAAAATCTCCAGCAACCGTGCATACCTAGCATACAATGGATATGAACAAGCAAGTGAAGAAGAATAAAGTTTCACCAATACATCTATAAATTTTAAAAGAGTACCTTTAGTATCCTTGGTTTCTTCTTCCAAGAATCTGTGGTACAGATTTCTGACAGCAAAGCTCATAGATTTCATTGGCTGATGTAAGATCTTATACTTGCTAACCACTGCCTTGTTCAAATCTTGAACAACTCCATTAATTTGATCATATGTTAAACGACCCCGCATGTACCTACAAAAAATAAAAATTAAGAACTGGTAACAAGGAAATCACAGATTTGGAGTACCTGCCTTTCTTTCTCTCTAATGAGTCTTAATTCTTAAAAGTTACACCCAATAAAGAATTTCCTCCTGCTTTTGTATTTATAAATACATACAGTAGTTCATTCTGATCAATTTCTTTGATCCCTTTAATAGCTATGATGAAAAAAACTTGGCATACACCGAAAGAGAAAGTCCAAACAAGATTTAAAAATTGTTACATTGAGAACTGAAAATATCCAGTGCCTAAAGACTTCAAGAAAAAGATTGTGATTATTGTACTCCCTCCTCATGCAACTACAGAAGAAAATCAAACAAATTCTTAACACAATCAATAATTAAACTAAAATACTTCATTTACTTTAAAGGTAATGGTTTGCAATTTGGAGACTGAAGGGTCTCTTCCTCATCTTCTAAGGGTAGTTACTTGTACTTTTACATCATGATTGTTTTAATCATGCTGACTACCTAGCTTTACAGAGCTTCAGAGGGGTAGCCGAATTAGTCTGTGACTGGAAAAACTTATAACACAACAAATAGTCTTGCAATACCTTAGACTAACAAAACATGTAGATGGTAGCATGAACTTTTGTTAGCACAACCCACTTCTCCATCTACATGTTTTGCTTGTCATTAAGGTGCTGCAAGACTATTTGTTATTTTTGAAGTTTTTCTAGCTTTACAGTGTTCTCACTTCCCAGATTTTAAAATATTATATAAAATTGCTATCAACTATGATCAGATTTGCTGACAACAGGCTAGAGGAATGGATAACAGGGAAACAGAAAAAGTAATATTGAGCTATCAGAACAATGAATTGCTTGCAACCAATATTCATAAAGGCTATCCAATATTCATAAAGTCATATATCCAGGGAGAGGAAATAAACAGCACTGATACAAACTGGGAGACAGATATGTAAAGAAAACCCAGTGAATCCATAACAGACATGGGCTGATAGCCAGCCAGCCAGCTTAATACAAAGTAAACTGGAAAGCCATTGCAATAAAAGCCAATGCTAAATTCAGAAAAAATATATACATGGAATTTATGTGGGTAGTTTTTCAGCTATTACTGCATATTTTGAAATTATGTGAGTTCTGAAAATGCCCTGCCATAACTTTTTTGTAAGGCTATTTTGAAAAGCTACTACTCTCTCCTTCAGGTCTGAATTACAGTTACGAATAAATGAATTGTGAAAGTAAAGCATAAGCCCAGAAAAATGGTGGCTATTAATGTAAATTATCACTCAAACATTAAATACTTTAATATTTACCTGTTGTTTTGCAAGTTCAGAAAAATAAAGCCATTATTTGACAGCAACATTCACCTCAGACCACTTCACCCTCCAAAACTGTGCAAACTGATTCAGCCTCATTCAATTAGTTCTAAACTGTGTACTAAAGTCCCACCCTGTTACTGTTAACTACAATGAAATGATGACTGAGCCCTTAGCTTTTCTGCTATTGGATTTGTGGTCCCATAGGTGGAAGTTCTTTCAAAACTCGCATCTCAAAGATAACTACTTCCCAAGTAACCTACAAACACTATTTAAACCCATCACCATACAAACAAAAAGTGCAGTTCCATTTCCATTCAATCAACACAGCCCATACACTAACACTTGTTTTACTTTTTAAAAGTTGGTAACACATTATTCTGCATTCACTATCCTCCATAGTGGACAGATATGCTATATATCACTAAATAAGTATGATCTACCATAAACTATTCACAAGCTGTAAAATGATGACTAATCAGTCTCACAAGTTGTAACGTCATAACCCAACTATGCAATACTTATATCCCTTTTAACCCCCAAATACTATTTCACCTACTGTGCATATGTTCTCTGCCAATAGATTCGTGGACACTGAATACAAAAGGATCCCAAACTGAAGTCATAACACTAATGACTGATCTAAATGTATACCGTAATTACTCATTTAACATGTGCCCGCTTAACACATTTTCGCAATAGTGCGATTTTTTTTTAAGTGAACTTTTTTGAACAACATGACCGTCCCCGAAATAACACGAAAATAATCAAGTGGCGGATTACTTTGTGTGGCGGTATAAGTTGGTGAAAACAGTGGTAATACGCATGAGCGGATGAATACACGTGGTCACAGTGCTCTTCCATTCATTCACGTGTTCATCTTTGTGTTTTAACAAACCACAGCGACTTGTGTTGCTAGATATCTAATGTTGACGTTGACGACTGAGCACCAACAAAAAATTGACTTTGCCACCACCACCTGAAATGCAAACCCCACGTTTTCCATTATTTTTTAACAGGAAAATTGACCCCTGCATAGCAGTTTTCGCTTAGCACAAACATTTTCAGAAACGCATCTATAGTGTTAAATGAGGAATTACTGTATTTACAATTTAAAATGCTTGACTTCAATGTGCTATTAAGAAGCTACAGGATGATTCAAAGCTAGTACCAACAGTTCTAACATTATTACTGATATAGAAAAGTTTGGCATACCTGTATAGAGGACCAAATGAAACTTGTTCTTAGTATATTGATTGCCTTATATTCTAGACAGACACTAAAGATAAGAAGTGAGATTATGCATCTTAGAGGCACAACACAGAATTTACAAAGAGCATAGGTGGGCAATAATTTTTGCAGGGGATCTACTCCACGAATTTTGGAAGTGGTTGAAGGCCACCCCCAAAGGGGCAGGGCCTCGGGTGGAAGGGGGCTGTTCACTCTAGGTGCAACCCACCCAGGTAAAGGGAGGAGACTTTGCATGCTCCCCCACCACCAGGCCCTAATTGGCCTGACGGTGGGAGAGCATGTGAAGTCTTTGCCCCCCGTCCCCACCCTGCCAGGGATGCATGGAGCCTAGAGAGAAGAGCCAACAGTTTTGAACAGTTGGTGATTCTCTCTAAGTGTTCCGTGCACCTGGCAGGGGGAGGAGACTTTGCATGCTCCCCTTGCTTCCAGGCCAATCAGGGCCTCGGGGTGGGGAAGTACATGAAGTGTCTTGTGTCCCCCCCCGGGGTGCACAGCGCCTTGAGGGAACCACTAACCATTTTGAACTGCTGGCAGTTCCCTCGTGGGGGAGGAGACTGCGCACTCCTCCTGCCCCCCCCCCCGCCCCCGGTCTCATTGGCCTGGAGGTGGGGGAGCAGTAGAGAAGCCGTGGGTCAGATCAAACATCTTGGTGGACCGAATAGGGATCTTGACCGCCCCTGACCTAGTATTGGTTTGGGGCTATCAAGAGCAGCTCTGGAGCATCCCCCTGCATCATTCAGAGTGTCCAAGTTTTGGTAGCCTCCCCAGGATCTCTACAGAACTATCTGCTATGACCCTATCCCCAACAAACCCTTCCAGCCCTCAACGGCACCATCAGTGTCTGTCCTTGCAAAGGAGTCTCCAGAGAACAGAGTGTTGTGTCTGTTTCAATTTCTGCATCAAGGAATTCTCCCCGGGTCAGGTCTACAGCTTTTAGAGTTTGTGCCCTTCTGGCCCCTTTACCCAGTGTAGAAAGGAATGAAGTGGGCAATTTGACTGGATTTAATTCTATTCAGTACGAGTTTTCGGAGGACATAGAAAAATATAGATTTGTGAGAAGCATCTGAGTTACAATCTAGATCTGAAGATCTTTTTATTAATGTCGTGTGTCAGCTCAGTGAAGACTGTAGGACAAGCAAATTAAATATGAAACAAATGTGGAAAAGAAGATGCACTTCAACAATTTAATATGACTGCAGAAACTAAATCTTTAAAAAAATTAAAAACTAGGACATACTTAAAACAGAGCAAAGCTAAATCAATCAGCATTTTGAAAATAATGGCACAAAAGTGTAAAACAATATTGCTCTACATCACACTTGAAAAGTGACAGCCAACATTAAAGTTAGCAGAAAATAAGTCAAAATTATTCTGTTAATGGGATTTGTCTATATTGGATGACAAGTTTCCAGAATTAGGACAGATATTCTAATTCCAAATTACAAGTACCTTGTCCCTAAATTACCTGTAGCCAGTTACGCATCAATCAGTGACACTGTATTTATAGAAAAACGAAAACAGATGCATATCAAAATTCTATGGTGATAAGATAATATGCAAATAAATAATGAAATACATAAGGTAATTGTGTTCTATAAAAATTACACACAGGTTGTATAACTAAAGCCATCTATTTTACATTCATACAATTATTTTCCATTAAAAAAACATAGCACGTCACTTGGAACTACATGTTCATACACTCCACTGAAATGCAACCACATTTGATGTGGAGAGGTGTAAATAACAGATAACACAGAGGACAGTTGTTGAAGGATTATGTACTCTATATTTTCTATTATGTGATTGTAAACAATACTTCCCTTTGGTTCACTGATTGTATACTTATTACTATACATCCAATTTGCTATTTTCTTTACTTGTGAAGGAGAATTTCTCAAGTTGCAAGAGTAACTCTGTAGAGTTTTTCTCTGCCTCACCCTCCCAACTGCATGTAGGAACAAGCTATCCCCTAATCCTCCATGTTCCCATCTGACCATTGCTAAAATCCAGACACAGCAGGAACCTAAATGAATCAAGGTAACTATTATACTTTTAAGAACAGATTAACTGAAATTCTTCCATTGACTGTAATAAAGTTAAATCTACTAGAATCCAACAAAAGTGGTTATGTATACTGTATTACATTATACCTAATTAGTTCCCTTTTAACATCAAGAAAGCATCAGGCTTAACAGTCTCATTTAAAAACAAAACCACTGTTTATAACTAGAAGATTTACCCAGCATTGCTTGGGTCCTTAAATCAATTTTGTTTTATTTCATTTAAACCATTGCTCTGGGATGGGGATGAGGGGTTCAATACGCAGGCTGCCCCTGGGAGAGAGGACTACCCCAGCAGCTTGGGGCCAGGTGAGAAGCACATCTCGATGGCCATTGCAGTTCCAGTAAGCACAGCCAAAGGAGGGGTGCATGTCCCCCAGCTAGGGCAGGTCCAGTTTTGTCTGCCCCCCTGCACTCACCAGCCAAACTGTACATGTTCCCTTTGCACCCTGATGAAGGGGAATAGCCAGCAATGTTCCTATACGAATTGAAGGGGGATGCTTCAGCTCCTCCTCCCCCGCCCAAAAGGCTCCTAAGGGTGGGAGCCTTGGGTCTGGGGTAGTCCCAGACAGGGGAAGAGGGTAAAAGTACTTCCATCCAGTCCCTTTCAACTGCCTGGTGATTCTGTCTTTTCTGTATGGTTTTTATGAGAAGCAATCCCATTCTACGCACATCCCATTTTCCTGGAACAACTAAACCCTTACCTTGCTTTAAGTTATGATAAGAGGAAGCTGTATATTGAATTTGGTAGTCCTAGATCTTACCATTTAGGAAAAGTTCTTGAACAGACTGACTCAGAAAAACTCTCCCCAATATATAGTAGACAACTCCATTTTTCCTTGAAAGCACAATTTATCATGAACAGCAGTAAACTCCACACAACTACTTTTCTCAAAGGAAAGCAACCAATCTATCATTTATATCAGAGGAGCAAATTCTTCCAACAGAAAGTTACCAAAAACAAAGTCTGAGAGTGGAAAATCGTTTTCTTTGGTTACCAAGCTCTGAAAATTAGGACTTACAATGCAAGAACCTAAAAATGTTTAAGAAGCTTGAGAAAGAAGCCAAGGAACCACTTAATCCACATTGAATTTAAAAGTATATAGAGACAATTTCGCTGAAAAAGTGCCAGGACCTAGCTTTCAAGTCTATTCCAGAATTTTTAATATTACACATACATTTCGCATTGAAAGTAGGGATATAAGAGAGTAGTCGACTAGTCAACTACCTGATAAGCCTAGGCTCATCGGGTAGTCAAGTCAACTACTTCAATCCCTGCCCCCTTGCTGCCTCTGTATCAGCAAAGGGTGGGAAGCAGGAGCCAGTGTTGCGGGGAGCCTACTTAAAAGCTGGTTCCACCCAGCACTGTCTCTGTGGTGCCACCTGCTCCCCCACTTGCTACTGCCTCGGGGCAGAGGAATCAGAGCAGGCTTCCGCAATACAGTCTCTGCCCGCAATGGGCCCAGGCTCGCCACAGGCAGAAGCTGCTCCAGCAGCAGCCCCTGTCTGCAGGGGGTCCAAACTCTCTGCTGGGACCCTCCATGGACATGGGCTGCTGCTGGCTGGGCAGGTAGTCCGGCTCAAGCGAGGGGACCCCTGTCCCCCAGCTCCTACTACATTTTAAATTGCAGAGCTGCAGGAGGGTTTGGTCCTGGACCCAGTGCGAGCTGGGCTGCCTTCCCCTGTCAACTAATCGAGTAGTAGTAAATTAACCTCATTTTAACATTCCTAATTGAAAGAAGATATTCTAACTGATCCATGTACTTTTATATGTGTGCCCAAATGCATCCCATATCTTCAATATATGCTATTCCAAAAATATCATGGTGGTTCAATTTATAGTAAGACAATTAGTTTCCCTAAAAATATCTCCTGCATAACAGCACATAACAGAACTGGAAAGGAGTTGGATCTTGTCAGCTGGATAATTCCCACAGCCTGCATGAGTTCTCAGCTGTCACAGAACCAGAAATCCTCTACTGGCTTAGTTTCTGAGGTCCATTCTAGTTGGTGTATATTAGAGCAGATAATAAATTACTCAATTATATATTAGAACTGAGGCGGATTGATTCAGAATAAGTAATCTCAGATTGCTAGTCTATACGAGTACTCAAGCCACCTCTCCAGTTGCTGTGCTGGAGATCATCCTTCTGATGTTCACTATAGCAGGTCTAGTTAAGACCCACTAAATTGAATACTGAGGGCGGCTCTGGTCAGCACCGGTACTCCTCATAGTCGTGAGGAGTAAGGGAAGCCGACAGAAGTGTTTGATCCCATCATCCTCCAGTGTGAAGAGGATGCCAAGCTCGGCTTAAGGTAAGTCAACTCCACCTACGTATTTTACGTAGCTGGGGTTGCGTACCTTAACCCAATCTTCCTGGTCTAATGTAGAGCTTGCCTTAGTGTGCAGCAACTGTAGGTGTAACCCTACCTTGCACTAGCCAAACACCAGGGCTATGTCTACACTGCCCTGCAGTTAGGACTATGAGGATGCAAATAGCAATATGCATAATGCTGCGCTATATGTGGATGCTATGGGAACAAACTAAAAGGTTTTAAATGCACACTAATTTAGACCAATTTGACAAAGACTATGTTAGTGTGAACTAGACACTTTAGTTTTGTATCTGCAGTGTCTACACAGTGGAGCTACTGCACTTTGGCATATGAATAAGCAGTGAGCTCCACAGTCAGAACTGCAGAGCATAGACAAGCCTGAAGTGTCTGTATGGATCCTGTTAATGTATACCAAAAGTTCACTAATGTGGTTTGATCTATCCTGCTTTGAAATGGAAGTAGATCAATACACACTAGGGAACTTTTAGCATGTAGCAGCAGGGCCCTCGTAGACAGATGGGAGCATGGCATGCTAATGCAATGTAGATTTTTCACCCAGCTTGCTCCAAAATAAGTGTTCATGTAAATATACCACATCCTCTCACCTCTGTGTTGAGTGTGTCCCAAGTGCAAGAAAGCATTTGGGCTTTAATTTATTAATTAGAATACATTTCTAAACCTATAAAGTTAGGATAAACAGAGTCCCAAAACTAATTCACAGAATTTCATTGTAACAATTTGAGAGTTCAGTTTAAATTTCATTGTGGCTAAGGTGTCTGTCACATTTTTAATAATGATGGTTTTCTTCTGAGAGGCCTAAATTAAAAGCAATTAGAGTTTTAGAGGAAAAGCATATATTCATACAAGCATATATTCATTTTATACTATTATCTGCAATATAAAGGCTGACATTTTAATTGCAGAGGAATCATAAACCTGAAGTTTGTCCTCTGTACATATAACTAGATCTTTCAGACCATGATCTCAAAACATACACAGCCATGCAGAATTTTACATGTTTATTTCAGACTGTAAAAAATTTACAATTTAAATATACCAGTCCAAAATTCTATTTACTTATGCTGTCTTGCTGTAGAAGTGGTACAGTAAAAAGTCAGCTTCTTTCTAGTAGAGGTGAATCTTGTACCAAGATTTGTCTGCAACATGCAATGCTGACTTCAAACAGGTTTCATAGTATTTTGTTATTTACTTCCCATGTCATGTGATCTTGTTTTGAATGAATGCTATAGTGCCCACACAGAGAAGAACAAAGGTTGGTTAAGCCTACCTTATATTGAAATATCCTGAATCATGTCTGTGTATATATACTTAAATAAGTTGATAAAAATGCTGTATACCAAGACTGAGCCTACATGCACAGTGAGCACCCAAATATGGGCCCTAATTTCAAGTATACTGAACACACACAGTGCCCCCGATCTCATATAACCACAAATGAAGGAATGAAGTCACTTCAGAATGTGACCCTGGAAACATCATATCTTCCTCTCAGGAGAGGAAGAGAAGACTATAAGGCTTCAGCACAGTGTGAAGTGATAGCAAGTATACTGATGTCAGCAAGATTCAATAAATATTTTATTCTCCCACAAAATTTGTTATATAATATGGCAGCAGTCACTCGCATGTAAAACTCTATTATAACTGGACAACTCTACAGAGCTGGCCTCTTGAATCTGGCACAGTTAAAGATTCCTTATTCAAGGAGTTGATGTATTTATACGTCATGTGTTCATTCTTGGCAATTCTATACAATAGTCAGAAACATGCCCACTCCCTGATAAATGAATGGCCTGGTTTAGCTATAATAGATATTGACAAGAATTAAAGTTACATCTCCTCTCTCTCCCTCCTACCTTGAAAGTACTGTTAATAGAGAGGTCACTAGCTATTTTTATCTGGAAATGAAACATATACCTACCTTTAAATAAGTCTCTCATCCTAACACATCAGCCACGAATAAACACATATTCACATATGCATCCCTCTGAGCTGAGACCAAGCACAATACATTACAGTCCCGAGAGTTACAATGATCAAACCATAACTACTGCGTCATTCCCGTAACACAGAATCATAGGGCTGGAAGAGACCTTCAGAGGTCATCAAGTCCAGCCCCCTGTCCAAAGCATGACCAACCACAACTAAATCATCCCAGCCAGAACTCTGTCAAGCTGGGACTTAAAAACCTCTACGCATGGAGATTCTACCACCTCTGTAGGTAACCCATTCCAGTGCTTCACCACCCTCTTAGTCAAATAGTTTTTCCTAATATCCAACCTAGATCTCCCGCACTGTAACTTGAGACCATTTGCTCCTTGTTCTGCCATCTGTCACTACTGAGAACAGCCTCTCTCCATCCTCTTTGGAACCTCCTTTCAGGAACTTGAAGGCTGCTATCAAATCCCCCCTCACTCTTCTCTTCTCTTCTGCAGACTAAATAAGCCCAAATCCCTCAGCCTCTCCTAGTAGGTCAAGTGCTCCAGCCCCCTAATCATTTTGGTTGCCCTCTGCTGGACCATCTCCAATGAGTCCACATCCTTTCTGTAGTGGAGGGCCCAGAATCGGATGCAATATTCCAGATGTGGCCTCACTAGTGCCGAATAAAGGGAAATAATCACTTCTCTAGATCTGCTGGAAATGCTCCTCCCAATGCATCCTAATATGCCATTAGCCTTCTTGGCTACAACGGCACACTCTTGACTCATATCCAGCTCCTCATCCACTGTAATCCAGCTGAACTGCTGCTTAGCCAGTTGGTCCCCAGCCTGTAAAAGTGCTAGGGATTCTTCCATCCCAAGTGCAGGACTTTGCACTTGTCCTTGTTGAATCTCATCAGATTTCTTTTGGCTCAAACCTCCAATTTGTCTAATCACGCTGGACCCTATCCCTATCCTCCAATGTATCTATCTCTCCCCCTAGCTTAGTGCCATCCACAAATTTACTGAGGGTTCAATCCATCCCATCATCCAGGTCATTAATAAATATGTCAAACAAAACTGGCCCTTGAACTGATCCTTGGAGCACTCGCTTGAAACCGACCACCAACCAGACATTGAGCCATTGATCACTACCCATGGAGCCCGACAATCCAGCCAGCTTTCTCTCCACCTTACAAGTCCATTTATCTAATCCATACTTTCTTAACTTGCTGGCAAGAATATTGTGAGAGACCGTATCAAAAGCTTTGCTAAAGTCAAGGTATAATCACATTGTCTGACTTCCCCATGTCCACAAAGACAGTTACCTCATCATAGAAGGCAATCAAGTTGGTTAGGCATGACTTGCCCTTGGTGAATCTATATTGACTATTCCTGATCACTTTCCTCTCTTCCAAGTGTTTTAAAATGGATTCCTTGAGGATCCCCCTCCGTGATTTTTCCAGGGACTGAAGTGAGGCTAACCAGTCTGTAGTTCCCTGAATTGTCCTTCTTCCCTTTTTTAAAGATGGGCACTACTATTTTCCAATTGTCCAGGTCCCCCCCCAAGTCTCCATGAGTTTTCAAAGATACTGGCCAAAGGCTCTGCAGTGACATCTGCCAATTCTTTCAGCACCCTCAGATGCATTAAATCGAGACCCATGGATTTGTGTACATCTAACTTTTCTAAATAGTTCTTAACCTGTTCTTTCTCTACCAAGGGCTGTCTACCTCCTTCCCATAGTGTGTTGCCTAATGCAGTAGTCTGGGAGTTGACCTTGTCTGTGAAGACAGAGGCAAAAAAAGCATTGAGTACTTCAGCTTTTCCCACATCATCTGTCACTGGGTGACCTCACTCATCTAGTAAGGGTCTCATGCCCTCTCTCATCACCCTCTTATTGCTAACATGCCTGTAGAAATCTTTCTTGTTACCCTTCACATCCCTTGCTAGCTGCAATTCCAATTGCACTTTGGCCTTCCTGATTACACACCTGCATTCTTGAGCAATATATTTATACTCCCCCCTAGTCCACGTTTCCACTTCTTGTAAGCTTCCTTTTTGTGTTTAAGCTCACCAAGGATTTCACTGCCGAAACAAGCTGGTCGCCTACCATATTTGCTTTTTTTTTGCCTTCAACAGAGCTTCTTTAGAATACTGCCAGCTCTCCTGGACTCCTTTCCCCTTCATGGTAGCATCCCAGGGGATCCTACCCATTAGTTCCCTGAGGGAGTCAAAGTCTGCTTTTCTGAAGTCCAGGGTGTGTATTTTACTGTTCCCCTTTCTTCCTTTCATCAGAATCCTGAAATGGACCATTTCATGGTCATTGCTTCCATGTTGCCACCCTCATCTACTTCACCTACTAGTTCCTCCCTATCTGTGAGCAGCAGGTCAAGCTGTGCATGGCCCCTGGTTGGTTCCTTCAGCACTTGTACCAATAAGTTATTCCCAACATTTTCCAAAAACTTCCTGGACTGTCTGTCTACGGCTGTATTGGACTTCCAACAGATGTCAGGGTGATTAAAGACCCCCATGAGAACTAGGGCCTACAATCTGGAAGCTTCTCTTAGTTGTCTGAAGAAAGCCTAGTCTACCTCAACCATCTCATCTGGTGGTCTATAGCAGACAACAACCACAACATCACCTCTCTTGCTCCCGCCTTTAAGCTTAATCCAAAGACTCTCAACAGGCTTTTCTCCTTCTATATACTGGAGCTCTGAGCAATCATACTACTTTCTTAATAGAGTGCAACTCCTCCTCCTTTTTTCCCCTGCCTGTTCTTCCCGAACAGTTTATATCCTTCCATGACAGTGCTCCAATCATGTGAGTCATCCCACCAAGTTTCCATTATTCAAAGCAAATCATAGCTCTTCCCTCTCTTTGTTAGGTGTATCCCATCTCTTCCTAACAATCCTTGTGCCTGAAACAGCATCCCATGGTCAAAGAAACTAAAGCCTTCTCTCTGACACCACCTGCACAACCAGGCATATACTTCCAAAATTCGTCGACCCTACCTGGTCCTTTTCCTTCAACAGGGAGGATGGACGAGTACACCACTTGTGCCTCAAACTTTTTGATCCTTCTTCCCAGTGCTACATAATCTGCAGTGATCCAATCAAGGTCATTTTTGGCAGTACCATTAGTTCCCACATAGTGAAGTAGGAAGGAATAGCAATCTGAAGGTTTGATCAGTCTCAGAAGACTTTTGGTCATATCCTGAATTCTAGCTCCAGGTAAGCAGTACACTTATCAAGATTCCTGATCTGGACAGCATATGGATGTCTCTGTCCCTCTTAGAAGTAACACCATCTTATTCTTTCCAGATCACTAATTTTCAATAGAGATGGTGGAAACTTTATCCCAAGAGAAAGATGTGATGTGACTTTGAACCCTGAATCACTTTTATATCTACTATTATTTGACAAAGACGTTATAATTAAAATTCTATAAAGCTGCAGAATAGATTAGCTTCTATAAGTTTCTTACAACCACCACATGCACAGACTTAACCTAAATTCTGCTTAAATTTGTCTGAGACATTTAATTTGGTCTATGACCCTTTGAAGTACTTTTTGATCACAATAGGGCTTGACACAGGAAAGTCTGATACGCATGCTGATATTTCCAAGTGCTAAGACAAACGAGGAACTTCCAATTCAATGGTGATCATGTGCTTTTAAGTTATGTGGGCAGGGAAATGCTCAGTGTGTATAGCTCTCATCTGAGATTCCAGTCCAAATCATTAGTTACCAAATGAAACAGTGAGTTTGGTGGTTTCGGCAGCTTCACATTGTAAACTTGTTGAACAGAGAATGTTTTTGTATTAATAGGAACTGTTCACAGTGACCCAAATCACCACTCATGAACTGCCGTACATCCATTGTGCTATATAAATAGTCTTGGAAAGGTTAGATTTTAATTAGTAAACATCAGTTTCACCATACACATACAAACTATCCTAAAAATATTTCCATTAATAATAATAAAAATTTACAGACACAGGCAAAAAAAGAAAAATGCTGCTTGAGAACTTATTATAGTTTGATTTGAAGATATTTATATATTTTGACATGATGTTGAAAATCTGTGTTTTAACTTTTATAAGCCAGTGATCACCAACCAGTAGATCAGGATCTACTGGTAGATTTTTGGAGCTTCTGACAGGTGATCCTGACTGGTTTGGCCAAGAGGCTATCACATGCTGGCACTTCAGCAACGCCTCCCCCCTCTGCTGCACACTTTGCCTTGGAGCTGCCCCACGTTAGGAGCCTCCTGTTTGCTGTGCAAAGCAGGGAAGGGGGGGAGGGCACTGATGTCAGGGTGCCCCCCTCTCTCCCTGTATTCTATCTCCACAAAATGGAAAGGGGGGGGCACAACAGGGCTTGGAGGGAGTTTGCTGGCTGCTTTTGGGAGTGGTGCAGGGCCAGGGAAGGGATGAGTTTGCCTTAGCCCCACTACCCAGGAGCCACCAGAGGTAAGCAATACCCAGCTGGAGCCAGCTCCGAACCCTTGCCCCAGTCATGAACCCCCTCCTGCACCCCAAGCCTCCACCCCAGCCCTGAGCCCAAACTCCCTTACAGAGACTGTACCCTCAACCCCATCCTGCACCCCAACTCCCTGCCCCAGGCTCAGCTCAGAGCCCTGCTACCACTCCAGATCCCTTAGCTCAAGACCAGAGTCTGTGTCCCAACCCTCTGCCCCTCCCTAGTGAAAGGGAGAGAGAAAGGCAGAGGAAGGATTAAGTGAGCAGGGGCAGGGTCTGGGAGAAGAGGCATGAAGGAGGCGGAGCAAGGGTATCTGGGTTTGAGATAGATCCTGGATTGTACTTATATTCAAAAAGTGATCTTGTGCTTTACAAGGTTGGAGACCACTGTTATAAGCTTTAACTTTTTGAATCTATGTTTACAATCACTAAATAATTATCTGCCCCTCCATAATTTTTCACAAATCTTAAAATTAAAAACAAAAACAAAAAAATGCTTAAAACCCATAATTTTGTATAACTGAAAACTGTAATTGATAAAAATAGAAAAATTTCTATTAATATCAAACATTTATATTGTACTGCATACAGTACTTTAGATACGTGCACAAACACTCTCTGTCCTGACCAATGGTGAACAGAAACTGCATTTATTCTGCTCTTTCTAGTTTCAAAACAGTTTACAATCATCTTCATCTAATCCAATGAGGTGAAGATTTATTATCCCCATTTTATAGAGCGGATAATATGAGCAAGCACTTGAAGAAGAAAAGACAGTCACCTGTTTCCAGAATTGGTATTCAAAATATGTTGCTCATGTCCATTCAGTTTAGCTGCGTGTGCTCACTATGTGCACTGGTGCCAGAAGTTTTCTCTCTCCACAGTACCCGCAGGGAATTGGCTCTAGTGCCATGTGAAGTAGCACACACAAGCCACAGTTATACAGCAATACTAGCCCTCACCACACTTTCAGTTCCTTCTTGCCAGAAACTCTGACAGTGGGGAAGCAGAGTGAAATGTTGAATGGACGTGAGCAACACATCTCAAAGAACACCAGTTAGAGGAAAAAAGTAACTTTTTCTTCTTCAAATATGCTTATGTCCCCTGGAGGCAGGTAGGAGTTTATGGACATGCAGATGGCAAAACAGCTCTGCCAAACTCAGCACCTTCCCAGGCCTACTGAGTGACAGTATAGTGGGTTGTGAACGTGTGCTGATGACCATGCAGCACCCTTACAGATGTCCTGGATTGGAATGTAAGCCAGGAGGCTGCCAAAGATGCCTGAGCTCTGGTTGAGCGTACCCTCATGATCGGTGACAACGGGACCCCTGCTAGTTCATAACAAGTCCATATGTTAAGAGATTATCCAAGTCAAAATCCTCGCTTGAACACCTGGAGGCACCTCATCTTGTCAGCCAATGAGATGAAGAACTGGGATGACTTGCAAAAGGCTGTGTCCAGTCCAAATAAAACACCAGGGTCCTCCTCACACCGAGGGCATGTAAGCACTTGTCTTCCTGGTCTTTTGAGGCTTACAACAGAAAACCAATAGGAAGATATCCTGGCTCATGTAGAAAGTAGAGGCCACTTTGGGCTGGAAGGCTGGGTGGGGTCAATGCTGTACTTTATGCTTATGGAAGACGATATGAGTCAGTTCTGACATTAAGGCACACAACTCGGAGACCTACCATGACGAAGTTACCACCACCAGGAAAGCTACCTTCCACAATTGGCCTTGTGCTCTTTGTTGCTATGTCTGGGTCGAGGGCTTCTGACTTTTGAGAAGGACTTTTCACTTCCCTTCCGAGCAGGACTGCTCCTCCAGCTTAAATCATGCAGCACCATGATGTGAGATAAAGGAACAGGCGCTCACAGTGTAACAGCAGGTTGTAATCCTGAAATAGCAGGTCTGGACTATAAGGCAAGATCCATGGAGGAGGCAAGGGGTTGGGGAATACCAGGGCAATCAGGATGACCTGAGCTTCATCTTGTTTGATCTTGAGCAGGGCCTTGTAGATGAGAGGGACTGGCAGGAACGCATACAGAAGGCCCTCGTTCAGGGCAGGAGGAAAGTATTGGAAGAGGAATCTTTGCCCAAGCCCCGCCTGGAACAGAACTTATGACAATTCCTGTTCAGCCTGGTGGCAAACAGATCCACTTGGGCAGTTTCTTACTTCCAGAAGATAGCAGAAGCCACCTCCAGGAGGAGTGTCCACTTGTGGTGAGATGAAAAGTCTCTGCTTGATCCATCAGCTGTTCCTGGCCCACAGGATCTATTCTCCATTAATTTATTTAGCTTTTTTTGAACCCTGTTATAATACTGGCCTTCACAATATCCTCTGGAAAGGAGTTCCACAGGTTTACGGTGCATTGTGTGAAGAAATATTTGTTTTTGTTGGTTTTAAATTTGCTGCCTATTAATTTCATTTAGTGAAGGAGCAAACAACATTTCATTACTTACTTTCTCCACATCAGTCATGATTTTACAGACCTCTATCATATGCCCCCTTAGTTAACTTCATTCCAAGCTGAAAAGTCCCAGTATTATTAATCTCTTTATAAAGCAGCCATTCTGTGCCCCAATCATGTTTGTTGTCTTTCTGAACCTTTTCCAATTCCAATATATCTTTTTTGAGATGAGGTGACATCTGCACACTGTATTGAAAATGCATCTGTACCATGGATTTCTAAAGAGGCAACAGGATATTTTCTGTCTTATTATGTATCCCTTTCTTAATGATTGCCAACATTCCATTTGCATTTTTGACTGCCACTGCACATGTGTGGATGTTTTCAGAAAACTATCCACAATGACTCCATGATCTCTCTCTTCAGAGGCAATAGCTAATTTAGACACAATCATTCTGTCTGCATAGTTGATGCTGAGTAATCAACAACTGGTGTCAAGACAGCAAACAAGACTGGGAGGAGTGGGAGGCTTGGTGCCAGAGACTCTCAGAGCAGCTTAGTCAGCTTGGGAAATTGACACTGGTCCAGTAAACAGTACCAGTGTCCACTTGATCTGTCCCGTGACAATTAGCAGGGTGACAGAAAATCTCTAAGTTGATTCTGGTACTCTTACCGGAGGGTATGCCTCACAAGGTCTGTGTTCAGAAACCAGAAAATCTCACTTAGAGCTTCTCCGCCCTGTTTCCAAGTCCAGGGACTCCACCAGGCTGAAGATCTTCTGCCTGTCCCAGTCAGAAGTGCGCCTGCTATGAGGGGTCGATCGTTGGCTTTAGGTTGATGTGGAATACTGCCTTGGCAGGGATCATAGTGATCCAAGAGTGGGTTTATCCCAGGACTGGGGATCTACGGAGACCAGTGTGGGTAGTACCAAGAGGGACATATGTCCTATGCTGCTTGCAGGGCCTCCGGTGTGGAAAGCACATGGAGCTGACGAGAATGCTCACCACTGTCTGGTGTGGGGTGAGCTGGACTGCTCTGCCTGGCTTGCGCTGGGGCTCTCAAGCCCAGCTCAAGTAAAGAACTGCCTGGTACAGGGCCTTGGTCTCCCCCAGGTTTGTCCTTTCCTTTATGGGAAATAGGAGATCTCTCTCCCCATCTTCTTAGGCTTCTTCATTGGAGCCACAGGAGGAGATAGGTGTCATTGGTAGATGGTATTGGTGGGATACTGTGCACCGCCAAATCGGAACACTTCTCCAGCATCAGGGCGAGGGCAGACTCCATAAGGAGGGCTTTGAGCTGAACATCTCTCTCCCTCTTTGCCCTGAGCCTGAAGAACTTGCAAATTCCACACTAATCAGCCATGTGTTTTTTGCCCAAGCACCGTAAACTATTATTGTGTGGATTGCTAATGGGCACTGGCCTCCTGGGGACCAGGACATTCCCTGCCCCAAGGCAAAGTCCCACCAAAGCCAAAGTCCCACCAGAGGACCTAACAAGTCTCTAAGTACTATGGGGATTTATAACACAGGGGAAATTAACTACAAAACAAACTAAAAGAACAAGTGCAACAAGAAGCAACAGCATAGTTCTAAGCACCATCACTGGTGGCAAGAAGGAACGGTAGAGATGGGGGGTTGGCAGGGCTCTATATACCACAGTAATGTGCGCACCACTCCAGAAAGCACCAGAGCCTATCTCCTATGGATACTAAGGATGTTAAGTAATGGCTAATTGATTAGTCGAGTAGATCGATGGAATTTCCATTGACTACTTGACTAGTCCATAGGCACTCCCGCATTCCTCCTTGAAACGTACAAGAGGTCCTGCTGGGGCTCTTGTACATTTCAAAGGAGGAATGCAGAACTCTGCATGCAGCCCGGGGCCAATGGGAAGTCCCGCTGACTCTGGACTGCACATGGTGTGCCAGTTTTGAAATTCACAAGAGTCCCCAGCGGGGGCTCTTATGCATTTCAAAGTGGCAGTGCAGCATGGAACCCAGGGTCAATGGGAGACTCAGAGTCCCCCCGCTGATCCTGGAATCCATGCTGTGCTGCCAATTTGAAATGCCAAGGCAGCGTTCAAAGGAGCAGTGTCGCACAGCTAAGCTGGGGATGACCTGAGCAGCGCTGCCGCATATGGAGCCCGGGATCAGCTGGGGACTCCCCAGCTGATTCCAGGCTCCAGTGCAGCATTTCCGCAGAACCTAGGATGAGCTGGGGAGTCCCCAGCTGACCCCGGTTTCTAGGTAAATGCCACATGGAACCCATGGTCAGCTTGGGAGTCCCCAGCTGATCCTGGGTTCTGCTGAAATGCCACAGGATCAGCTGTGTGGCACTGCCCCTTTGAACGCCACCTCAGTGTTTCAAAGGGGCAGCCGCACAGCTGATCCCTGGCTCAACTGTGTGGCGCTGTCCCTTTCAAACACGAAGGCAGCGTTTCAAAGTGGCAGTGCCTCACAGCTGATCCCAGGCTCAACAGTGCGGCGCTGCTGCTTTGAAGTACCCCTTTTCCCCCCACTTTGCTGCCTCTATCTGATAGAGGCAACAAGGGGGAGAAATCGACTAGTCAACTGACTATCCGATAAGCATTTGCTTATCAGATAGTCGACTAGTCCTTAACATCCCTAATGGATACTGCAGAGAGAAAAAACCTTCTGGTAACAGTGCACACACACCTAAGTTGAAGGGACATGAGCAAGCACTCGAAGAACTACTGGATCTGTGTCTTTTTAAAGAATAATGTTTAGAAAAAGCTACTGCTTAATAATTCAAAACCTGAAATTTAAACATAAGAACAAATGAAGAAACCTTCTGGCTTTCTTTATGCATCAATGTAGTGGGGGAGGGGGAAAAGGACATAAACACAGTGTTTTTCCTCTCAGCACACTCATTACCTTTAGTTTTTTTGTCTCAGGTGTGTGTGTGTGCGTGCCTGTGTGTGCATGCTTAGGAGATGCTGATTCCCAGTCCTGTGCTCAGGTTACATTTCAAGTAATCAAATATTTCATTACCAAGACCAAAAATCAGAAACAAGAGAACAAAGCACCATAAGAAACTACAGAAACTACATGGCAATCAAAAGTAATATCTGAAGATGAAGAAAAACGGCAGTCAGTCTTCAGAACACCAGAGGGTGCTATTGTATAGTTAGTTAATGGGGGAAAATATCAGCAATAACACTCCGTGAATAAAAAGTCTCAGAGGGGTAGTCTGTAACTCTAAAAACAAGCAGTCCTTTCTTGCATTTAACAGAACAATGGTTCCAAGTTCAGGACAGATGTAGATGAGTGGAAAAAGGTTTCCACAAATTGTTCACTATGTGGACTGGGCTCCATTTCAGACCTCGGATGTGAAAATAACCCTGAGGCTCCCCAGCAGAATCCCTCCATGACAGGAGAAGTTGCGTCATTTTGTAATATGCTTTAGCAAAATCATGTGGTCTCAGGGAAGCTTTGCAATCCTTGGAACAGAGCCTTGTGATCTAGGGATGTTAAATTTAGCTTAATAAACTAATCAAATAAGTGGGGGAGCCACAACAGGCTTAGCTTCTGACCCGGGAGCTAACCCCGCTGCAGTGCTGCCTTTTAAATGTATTAAGAGCCGGCAGACTCTTAACACATTTAAAAGGCGGAAGCACAGTGGGGGGGGGACCCAGCATGAGCTGAGAATCAGCTGGCCCAGCTTGCGCCGAATCCCCCGCGGCTGCGCTTCTGATTTTTAAATGTATTAAGAGCTGACAGGCTCTTAATACATTTAAAAAGCAGAGGAGCAGTGTCTGGGACTGGGCACGAGCCAGGAATCAGCTTGCACCTGATCCCCGCTACCCCCTGCCTCCCATGGAGATGGTGCTGGGGGCAACCAGCTTTTAATTCCAAGTTGTCTGTTTTGCAGTTTGAAATGGACCCTTTTCTACAAAACTTTTTATGTAGCTTTTAAATTGAAAAAATTCATTTTCTTAATCATTATTTTAAAATGATTTACCAAGAACATTGTGTGTCATTTATACCAGCACCACAGAACCACTTTAGCAGGTGGTTCTGAAAAGTCATAGGACCTGATACAGGAATCCAGGAACCACTGAGATGCTTATATTAAGTAGAGTAAATGATGCCAAGTTCTCAGCACTGGACTTGGTTAAGTTAGATGGATCTAAAGACCTCCCAGCCATTTTGGCTGATATGGCACTCAGGCATTGGTCTGAACTGGTAGATCCAGGAATTTTCATCTACATATGGTGGTCACAAAGCCAAGCTGGGTGTCCAAAGATGACAGTGCTGGATCCTCACTATCAAATTCAGTTGACCCAGATGGATCTAGAGACCTCCATGCATAACAGAGTGAACACAGAACCACTTCTGGCAAGCAGTTCTCCAGAATCCTTGGGCCTCAGTACTGGACTCTAATCAACCCAAATAAACCTGGTAGCTAGGACCACTTTGGCCAGTGGGTCTCTGAAGTCAACAAGTGCCTCTCTGGCACAAACTTACTCAGTCAGGACAGATACAGGGACTTCATTGACTCTGAAACCAAGAAGAATCTGAATTTACAGAGTTAGATTCACTTTATCAGGTCTCAAGAGCTTCCCTTGAGAGCTGAAACTTCCCAGCACCTTACTCACATGCTGTACGGGCATCTCTCTCTTCTCTGCCTTGAGAAAAGCTGATTGTCAATTAATCGAATAATAAAACAAAAATAGCCTCCAATGGACTAAAGAAGAAATCATCACATAAGAGTTGAGGAGACCTAGAGAGCGCTATACTCACTATTCTTTGATGCCTAGAAGAAATTGAAAGGCATTTGGAGCTACTCCCCATTTTAAACTTTTGGAATCATTTATAAAGGATCAGTAAGGAGTGAGTGGCCCCAATGCATGCAGCTCACCGGGGGTGGGTCTACACTGCATCCATAGCTTGAAATAAGCTACGCAATTTGAGCTACGCAAATTGCGTAGCTTATTTAGAGTGTATTTCAAAATAGTTTATTTCCAAATTTGGCGCTGTCTATATAGTTCCAGATTTCAAAACTGAGCGCTATTCCAAAACGTTCCTTAATCCTCATGAAACAAGGTTTACTGGGACGTCAGAATAGCGCGCCCGTTATTTCGAAAGCTATTTTGAAATAATGGGCACGTTGTCAAGATATGGAAAACGTTATTTTGGGATACCAGAAGTATCCTGAAATAGCACCACTGTCTAGAGATACCCCAGAAGATTCTGAAAGCTCACAGTGCCAGCAACTTGAACCCAGAAAAAAAAGACACTCAAAAATTAACTGAGTTTTCTTATTGAATCCCATAGTTTTTAAGAAACTAAGGGCTTGTCTAGTCAAACAATTAGTGCACAGCAAGCTGTGTTGCAAATCTACAGTGCACTACCATGCCATATGCTAGCTGTCCAAGTGAACCCTGGTACTGTGCACAACAGTGCCCATAGTATTCCACTGACTTACTTCAATTTCAAAGCAGAGATCAAAGCACACTAAGAAACTCTTAGTGCACCGTAGTAAGTTCACGTGGATAGCAAGTACATGGCCTGTGAATGCACTATAGGTTTACATCCCAAGTTTGTCATGCGCTAAGTTCTTGTTTAAACAAGTCCAAATAGTTTCTATAATGAATTGAAACACTATTTTAATAAAATTTTAATTAAAGTGTGATGGAATATTTCACAAAAACAAAATTATTAATCAACATATTTATGATTCTCAAATACTTCAGGATTGTGCTAATTGGAATGAACACCATTTCTACTGCAACCATAAACATTTCATAAAACATTCCTGTCAGTCATTGATTATGAAAAGCTAATTTTTCCAAAATCTAAATTTGGCTCCCATTTATACCTAACATCATCTAGGAAAACTCTCATTTACTTACGCTGGAATATCTTCAAATTCCTGTGTCGTTATTAAGGGTGCTTCTTTAATAAACTTCGGCTCTCTTGTGGGTTTCTTTGCATGTTCAGGTTCAGTAACTTTACTTTGTTCTTCAGATTTCACAGTTAGTCCCACAGTGCTGTAAAATGAATGAGAATTAAGTATAAAAATAGTGGATAATTGGTAGTTATGAGCATACCAGTAAGTTACCAGATTTCTGTTCACATAAATCTACAATTCCTTTTCTTCCACTGATTGTCAGGACAAAATTACTATAGTCTGCAATAATATGTATATTAACTGACTGTTCATTATACCTCTTCATTTTTTAGGTTAGAGAGGTTGCTACCATTTTCGGGTAAAAGTTCAACATACCACTGTATTTCACAGAATGTGAGAAGCTTACTTTTCATCCTTTGCTCATGGCTCAAAAACATGAGCCACATTTTATGCTTATTGGTCTCATCATGAGATTTGAAATACCTCAGACTCCTTTGAAATGCTGGTTCAAATCTTGGTACGTCTGACTCACCATCAGTTTATCCTATCCTACAAATAAAATGAACCTCATGCAGCCTGCTGTGTCGTTCTTTTGGAATGGCTCAAAAAAGCCAGTCTTTTCTACTCTGAGTAAACATTACCAATCCAATGGCACTTTTTAAAAAATCTGTGCCACCAACCTCCTCAGATCAATATCCATAGGCAAAATCTGTTTCCCTTCTCCCCAGTGTTGTACTACTTGCCAGCTGTCCACTTGACTGTCTCCGTTCTACACATTCTAGGCAGCAATATGATGAGAAGGGTATATTTCACTGATTTGTGTATCATTTGCTAAGTACTGGTATTCTGTGGGATGAACGTTGCCATGTAAACATAAAAAAAATATTAAAATAAAGTTGAAATGCTATCTAATGAAAGACTGTTTTGCAACTTTGGCCCATCATGTAGTACACTACCAAAAAAGAGAGTAAAATCCTTGCTTACTGCAAGGCCCCAAGGGCTAAAAGCATGAGACACTGGACAACCACAGTACGCTATAATTATGTCATGACAGTAGCACAAGAGTGTAATACAGATGCAGCCGATGACCTGGTTTGTTGTTTCATTTAAAAGGCGGCATCTCCACCAATGCAGTGCCCCAACCACAAAGATAACCTGCTAGGGTAGTAGTTCAGGTTGACTAAGAAGGATTATTGTCACCTGCTGAATTAGCAATTAAATGATCCAAAACTTTGTTTACAGAAAGTAAAGTTTGCCCGGTTCTGCCTTTCCCTTTCAAGAATGTGGACAATGGCTAAACTTAAACCTCTGGAAACACAAAGGCCACACAATCTTATTTCTGCCTTCTGGAGCTGGTCATTTCTTCTAGGAATGGTTTAACAAGGATGGTGCAAATGGTTAAACTACCAAGTGAACTTGTGAATTCTCCACTTCTTAATGTCTTCACACCAAGACTGGATGCTTTTCTGGAAGATATGCTTTAATCTAACATAGGCACAATACAGGAGTAGCTGGATAAAATGCGTATGGACTGTGTTATGACAAAGTCAGACAAGTGATCTTCTGGTCTTAAAAATCGATTACTTAATAAGTAAATATGATGGACTAAAAGAAAGCACCACTGTTTGCAATGTGTTCCTCAAATTTGTATTGCAACAGGTGTCTGCATGAATTCCAGTTTCACTGGGTGTATCTGTATTGAGGGGTGGAGTGATGAGCTAGAGCCGTTCTGCAGAACTGTGACGATGGTATGACGAGATATGCATATGCAACTTGTGGAATCAAACATGATCCATTTCAATTGGATTTTGTGGGTTGTATCAGTAAAAGTACACAAGAGCATGTTCTTGCCATGGGAACTGTCAGCAGTCTGGTGGCATAGACAATGGTGGTCTTTGAAGCTTTGGGAAAGGTAAGTGAAGGCAATGTCTCAGATGGAATCCTTTGAGCAAGACTGAAGGGGGAGGCATTTAACAAATCTAAGACAGTCTGTGTGAAGTGGGTTGAGGGATTGTATTTAAGTAGCTCCTCTTCGCTACATCTGACCTAAACCTGAGTTTTGCTTTAGCAAAGAGAAGATGTTAGACTTTGTTCTACAGCATTCATATGTAGAATCCTGGCTTATACAAATTTGCATCCACATCCAATCTGCAAACTTGGTCAACAGCTATCTGCAGATTTGCAGCCTTTTATTCATGATGTCCCCAAAATATTATAGAGTATTTATTAGAGTGCTACTATTTGTGCTTCTGGTATGTTGGAGCAGCTCTTGAAAAGGACTGAGTTAAGTTTGCATTGCAGGGTTGATGTGCATCTTAACTTTTCACTTCCTGGTTTTCAGAGGTTTAAATTTAGTCATAGTTTGAAAGGGGAATAGGGCAGTATTGGGCAATCGTAACTCTATGGTAAAGTTTTGGGGTATTTCCCTTTTTAAAAATAATTTCCCAATATTCTCATGTACCACAGTTCAGCTCTTCCCCACTACTGCCTCTAGCTCCGCCACTCTTCCTGTACCATCTTATATCCATCTGAATGTCTGCCCCTCATAGCCCAGTTCTCCCTTCTCAGACTTCCTCTCCATGGAGAGACAATTGTCACATAGGATCCGCAGGCTGAGTAATTGGGGAGAAGACGCAGGAACAGTGATAACATCTAAATCAAGTAAATGCAGACATTTTTAGAAGGGACGGTCTCTGATCCCTTCCTTACAACTCCACTTTTCTTTGCACTGCAACAATTCCCTCCTCTCAAATGCTCTGACTTCCCTACCACTGTTTGGATACTGTTCCACCTCTTGCAGCATTTCCTCCATAATTCCCTTTATTTTAACTGCCCCCACAACTCTGCTGCTCTTAGCATTGCACAAATATAGTATGTGATAAGATGCGGAGCTAACAGGAATGCTACTAATATACAGGAATCTCCCCACTTACAAAAGGTTTGTGTTCCAAATGATCATCTGTAAGTTTGTTTGGAACTCGAAATGCATTTTCCCACAGAAACAATGTTAAAAATGTTAGGTTCCCAAGCTAGTCCACAAAAGCTTACTTAACCCATAATGTAGCTGAAATGTTGTGTATTTGCAATTAAAAATAGTAGAAATAGTTTTTATTTAACCTTGAATGCTTAAGGTGCTTAAGAAAAGGCAGGTTTAATTAGAGGAGGATGAGGACGTGGGTGGAGATTCTGAATAGGGCTTCTGGCATCCCCCGGCCTCTCACAGTCTGTGCTGGCTCTTAAGCTAATCCCATTCCCCAGCTGTGCCCTGCTCCCGTCACCAGGAGATGGCAGGTAGTGCAAGCACAGGCTGGAGAACTCCAGAGGAGCAGGCGGCTGGAGAGAAGCGGCAGTTTCTCCTTCAAAACACTTCTTCCCTCCAGCTACTGGCGGTGTGACTGCCACCTGCTCCTTGAGAATCACCAGTGAGTCTTAATGTTTACCCATCTCTTTCTGTCCTTGTTCTGTAGTGATAGAGATGCAGCCATGTTAGTCTGATCTAGCTGAAACAAAAGACAGGACTATGCAGCACTTTAAAGACTAACAAGATGGTTTATTAGGTGATGAGCTTTCGTGGGCCAGAACCACTTCCTCAGATCAATTTGTGGAAGAAAATTGGCACGCCCATATATACCGAAGTGATACAATAAAAAAAAAAAAAAAAAGAGAACACACATAAAATTGACAAATCAGATTTTAGAACAGAGGGAGGGTGAGGGGGGGATGTCTATACGAGACTATGGGTCTGTCTCCCAGAGCCTTTCGGAGGGTAGTATCCTGTTCCAGTATAGGTTGTATTTTATTGATAATGCATTGGACGGGTTTAAGTTGGGGGCTATAGGTGATGACAAGTGGTGTTCTATTGTTGGTTTTCTTGGCTCTGTCTTGAAGTAGATGGTTTCTGGGTATTCGTCTGGCTCTTTCAATTTGTTTTTTTATTTCTCCGGGTGGGTAATTGAGGTTTATAAATGCTTGGTAGAGATCCTGAAGTTTCTGGTCTCTGTCAGTGGGATTAGAGCAGATGCGGTTGTATTGAAGGGCTTGGCTATAGACGATGGATCGTATGTTGTGTCCTGGGTGGGAGCTGGAGGCATGTAGGTAACTGAAGGAGTCAGTGGGTTTTCTGTAGAGAGTGGTGTCTAATTTACCATTGGTGATTTGTACTGTTGTGTCCAGGAAACGGATCTCTCGTGTAGAATGGTTCAGGCTGAGATTGATGGTGGGGTGTAGGTTGTTAAAGTCTCTGTGGAATGCATCCATTGTTTCTTGGCCATGGGTCCAGATCATAAAGGTGTCATACTGGAACAGGATACTACCCTCCGAGAGGCTCTGGGAGACAGACCCATAGTCTCCTATAGACAACCACCTAACCTCAGGATGATTCTTACCAACAACCACAGGACATACCACACTAATACCAACCCTGGAACTTTCCCCTGCAACAAACCCCGGTGCCAGCTTTGTCCACATATTTACTCTGCTGACACCATTATTGGACCTAACCATGCCAGTTACAAGATCAAGAACACATATTCCTGTTCATCCAGAAATATAATTTATGCCATCATGTGCCTAAAGTGTCCGTCTGCTATGTATATTGGACAAACTTCTCAGACACTTTGCCAAAGAATCAATGCACATAAAACAGACATCAGGCTCTTTCACAAAGAGAAAACTGTTGCTTGCCATTTTACCCAGACTGACCGTTCTCTCAATGACCTTAAAACATGCATATTGCTTCAAAGCGATTTTAACTCCAGACTTCAAAGAGAAGCCTCAGAACTGTCATTCATTCTTAAATTTGACACTTTATGTATGGGCCTTAACAAAGATGCTAATTATCTCACCCATTACAAAGATAGCTTCCCCAATTATCACCCCTAATATCATTACCTCAGACACTAACCTTCCCCCCTCACCCTCCCTCTGTTCTAAAATCTGATTTGTCAATTTTATGTGTGTTCACTTTTTTTTTTTTTAATTGTATCGCTTTGGTATATACGGTCGTGCCAATTTTCTTCCACAAATTGATCTGAGGAAGTGGGTCTGGCCCACGAAAGCTCATCACCTAATAAACCATCTTGTTAGTCTTTAAAGTGCTGCATAGTCCTGTCTTTTGTCCTTGTTCTGTGGCTCTGTTTTCTCTTGAGAGGATCTAGTTAACATAGAAGTGAAAAAGCCTGCCAGACCTATTAGCAGAAAATCAAACTGGTGAAAAAGCCATTCAAATTATAATGAAGCCATGTAACATGCCTTTGCCAATCCCTGGGTTATATGGTCAGTTTCTGAATTTACCTTGTTAGTCAACAGAACCTTATTTTAAAATTTGCTTTAAAAATATTCGTGCGTTGCTGAAAATTATAAAATCACGTCTCTAAAAAATCGTCATCATCCCCTCCCCGGACTACTATTGGGCATAAAGACACCAATGTATAGTAATGTGTAGAGCTCCATAAATCCAAAGGACATCACTGCCTTATCTAGGCAGGTAAGCTTTCGTTTTGTATGTGTGGATATTTCTAACACTGTACAGTACTTGTCTGAATCTCAAAGATTTGCAGTTAATATCTAACACTAGAAGCTAAGATTTTTACACTGCAAGTGGAATCAGGAAATCTGCCTAGGAGAGTAATACATACCACTTTGGGACTGCTTTGGGTAGATGAGGAGGAATATTTTCACGGAGGTGCTGTGCTTCATTATAGTCCCTCTCAATAGTCTTCTGCATCTCCTGAAATGAAGGATATTGGACTCTATCAGTAGTCTGAACTCACTGAAAATGGTGCTGTCAAGACTGTTCCCTGCTCTGGCATGATGAATGCAGGAGTTGGGGGCCTGCAAGAGCACTCCAAAACCTTGGTTCTACAGGCTCTGGTACAACAACTTCCCCACACAAAATCCTAATACCCAGATTTTGGGGGACCCGCTGCCACCACCCAAGTAATTCCAAGAAAATCAGTGAAGAGATCACTTGGGAAATCCCCTCCCTAAGGTAAAACAATCCTCCCTGCCCCAACCTCTGTTTTGCTTGGAGTTGGGAAAAACAGAGGGAATCCACAGACAACAATGGACTCTGTCCTTCTAACTAGGCTCTTAGGGTATGTCTACACTAGCCACCCTAGTTCGAACTAGGGTGGCTCATGTAGTCATTCGAACTTGCAAATGAAGCCCCGGATTAAAGTATCCCGGGCTTTATTTGCATGTTCCCGGGCGCCGCCATTTTTAAATGCCCGGTAGTTCGAACTCCCTGCCCGCGGCTACACGCGGCACGGGCTAGGTAGTTCGAACTAAAGCCCCTAATTCGGACTACCGTTACTCCTCCTGCAATGAGTAATGGTAGTCCGAATTAGGGGCTTTAGTTCGAACTACCTAGCCCGTGTCGCGTGTGGCCACGGGCAGGGAGTTCGAACTACCGGGCATTTAAAAATGGCGGCGCCCGGGAACATGCAAATAAAGCCCGGGATACTTTAATCCAGGGCTTCATATGCAAGTTCGAATGACTACATTAGCCACCCTAGTTCGAACTAGGGTGGCTAGTGTAGACATACCCGTAGTCCTACAGACACAACAATCAACCAATACCAGTTAATTAGAAAAAAACCCCAATTTTTTATTATAAAAACAAACAGTTGCAAGCATAGTAAATTGGCTAGATGGAAAGAGCCACCATTTGATACAGAAACTCAGGGAAAACACCTGGGCTGTAAGGCTTAGTTACAAAAGAGAAAAAACAATTAACAAGCTCAGACATGGTTTCCAAACCCCCAATAAGGAAAACAATAAACCCTGATGGGCTATCTAAACTTTTCCCTACTTATGCATTTTAAGAAGTCCATTCTTGGAGAGAGAAGCATCTCCTATCTCTCTCAATACTTGGGAGAAATTGCTCTGATCTCAAACAAAGAGAGAAAGAAAAAAAAAGCCCTCTATTCCAGTTTGAAATTCCTACCTGCATTGTTACTGGCTGACTACCCGACACCTTGATTACGACAGATACAATAGAGATGGTTCTATTTACTGCATAGATGTGAAGAATGACCCTTTACAAATATGTCCTATTGTCTGATAAATGAACTTTACTATTTCTTCAATAGAGACCCTCATTCCTTATTCCTCAGAAACAATCAGTGGAGCTTAGAGATTCAACTGCTTTTCATTCTAAATAACCTGAGCCAGTGACACTAACAGTGAGCCAGTTATAGTGAGCCAGTTATAGTCTAAAAAGAAGGTGGCCACTATAAAGAATAAAATTCTGCTTGCTACTAGCCAGAGGGAGAAAACAGGAAGAATAAAACTGACTGCAATTAAGAGTTAACGAAGGAGCGGCAAGTACTTCCCATAAGCATGCAAAAGAAGCCAAACTTCTGAGGGGAAGGGACCAATGAGGTTCTACCCCAATCTAACAGCTGTGAAATTTAAAATAAATTCTGCTTGTATGTCATAATTTCATTATTGTTTCTAACTTTTTATTACTAAGGACAGTTTTATGAAAACAGGAACTTTGTTTCTGAAGCTTTGCCTCTTCCTGTTTATCTCTTAACCTGATGTTATAATTTTGTGTGACATGATTATTTCTACATCAACTAATTGCTTTTAGAGAATCATTTTCCTACCAACATTGCCAGAAACCATCTTGTAATAAGATTTCAGTTTCAATAACTTGATTGACATGACAAGATACTCAAGTTGCCAGACTTATTAAACCAATCTCAGGGCATGGGGAAGAATGACAGTAAGTACAGAAGTTTTATACAATGGATCTATTTTACATTACAATCTAGTTCTGATCTGGTGGCAGGCTGCCTTGTCTCTGCATCATAAAGCTTTTTTTCCTTCCATGATTTTACCATTTCTTTGTAATACTCCTGTAATTAAGTTTGACTATAACTGCAATTTAAGAAAAACAGAATGTGACAGTATTTTCATAATAGAACTATATTCATTAGAGAAGATAAATAATAAGAGCAAAACTTTGAAAAGGTTACATACAGGTGACTACTCCTGTATGAACTGTGGGACCCAAAGTATGTACAAATCATTTCATTGTCAGAACCCAGATGACAGTGCTAGAAAATAGCTGTAAAATAAAAAAATATTCTAGGCAGTGACATACAAACAAGCACATAGCTTGCGCCACTGGCTTAAAAAATCCTGACTCCAGTAATGATTTGAGCAGATAAAATAGACAATTATAGACATACATTTCAACTAGGGTGCAGAATAAGACTACATGGGGCTAGCTGCACCAGGGCGAAAGATGAGTCCATTTCATAGGCAATTTTCCTAGTCTGAAGAGGGAAGACTCGATCCAAAGTTCATTTGCTTGGTCCCAAAATGCACAAACAAGTGATGAATATTTTGTTGATGCAACAAATGCATTATAGTTCTCTACTGAACTCACTTGCTATAACATTCTCATACCTCAAAGACATACCACTTAAGGACCAAGAAAGGAACCATTTTAGTGATCACAGGGTTCATGATTCTAAAGCATGGTAAATGAGAGAACAGCAAAATAAAAATGTATTTCAAGAAGGCAGACTTTAGTAAACTCAGAGCTGGTAGGTAAGGTCCCAAAACTAAGAGGTAAAACAATTGAAGACAGCAGTTTTTCAAAAGGACTGTGACAGGCCCACCGGGACCCGCACTGCCCCGGGGGGACCTCACCTGCTCTCCTTGCAGAGGGGCAGAGAAGGGCAGGGAGGAGCGGCGGCATGCCCATCTCCTGACCCGCCGCATCCGGGGTTGAGCATGGTGAGACGCTGCGAGCCCGGCCATGGAGGAGGCAGGGCGGAACAATGGCGGTCCACTCCGGCGACCGCCGTGTCACCAGGTGGCCCGGAAAGGCCCTCAGGGCGGAGTCCCGTACTCGCCGCCGGACATCCCAGGGCATGAGGACGCTCAGGGGGTGAGCTGACGCAGTGTCCCGGCCGCATCTGGGACATTTGAAAGGTGGTCGTAGCAGAGACGGAGGGGGGGCTCCGGAGGCAGGAGCCGCGGGTCAGCATACCAGAGGGGGACCGTCCCCCCTCAGGGGAGGAGCATGCAGGGGAACGCCCGTACGCAGCAGAACCCAGGCGAGCCGGAGGAGGACGGTGGATGGGTAAGTCCCTGGGACCAACCGGCGGGGCTGGTAGCCAGAGAGGGGGTTAGGAAGCAGTCCGGGGCAGAGCGTTTCTGGCGCCTGTGGGCTGAAGAGCGTCGGGGTGGAACTCCATCAGCTAGGGAAGGAATTTATCTCCCCGACCCTTAGGGCCCCGGGCTGGGACCTGGTGGAGAGGGCGGGCCCGGGTCCCCCTACCCACCCCCTCCCTCACACACACACACACTCCGCCTTCACCGGTGCGACACTAGGCGAGGAGCCTCGGTGAACACAGGACCTCAGGTCGCTCGAACCCAGACCCCGGGGAGGGGCCAGGGAGAAGGGGCAAGGGACCTCATAACGTTTACAAGGACCAGACGGTGGGTCCGCTGGCCCCTCTCTCGCGGTTGGGAGAGGGCGCTCACACCCTTAAAATCCTTTACAAACTTAGACCCCTAACAAAGACTAGACGGTGGGTCCGCTGGGTCTCACCCCTCCTCCCACCCCCGACAGGGGAGGAGGGTGGGTGCTCGCACCCTTAAAATCCGTCACAAGGACATTATTAAAGGCACAAGACTAAACAATTCTACTGTATAGAAAAGATAGGAAGTATGGCAAGAGACCACACTGGCTTCAACAGGAGATGTTGAATTATCTAAAAATCAAAAAGGCTTAACATCTGTGCCAGGAAAGATAATGGAGCAAATAATTAAGGAGTTCATCTGCAAACATCAGGACGATAATATGGCAATAAATAAAGTCAGCATGCATTTGTCAAGAACAAATCACGTCAAACTAATCTGATAGCTTTCTCTGATAGAATAACAAGGCTTGTGAATAAGGGGGAAGCAGTAGACATGGTATACCTAGACTTTAGTAAAGCATTTGATACAGTCTCACATGACCGTCTTATGAATAGATTAAGGAAACACAACCCAGATGGGGCTACTATAAGGAAGGTGCATAACTGATTGGATAACTGCTCTCAGAGAGTAGTTATTAATGACTCACAGTTATGCTAGAAGGGCATAACAAACGGGTTTCACAGTGGTCTGTTTTGGGATTTGTTCTGTTCAGTATCCTCATTGACAATTTAGATATTTGCATAGAAAATATGCTTATAAAGTTTGCAGATGATACCAAGCTGGGAGGGGTTGCAAGTGCTTTGAAGGACAGGGTCATAATTCAAAATGATCTGAACAAACTGGAGAAATGGTCTGAGGTAAACAGGATGAAGTTTAATGAGGACAAATGCAAAGTACTCCACTTAGGAAGGAATAATCAGTTTCAGTTTCATACAGAAAGGGAAATGACTGTCTAGGAAGGAGTACTACAGAAAGAGAACTAGGGGTTATAGTGGCCCACTAATTTAATACGAGTCAACAGTGTGACCTGTTACAAAAAAGCAAACATGTTTCTGGGATGCATTAACAGGAGTGTTGTGAGCAAGACACGAGAACAAATTCTTCCACTCTACTCTGCGCTGATTAGGCCTCAGTTAGAGTATTGTGTCCAATTCTGGGCACCACATTTCACGAGAAATCAGAGACGGTCCAGAGAAGAACAAAAAAATGATTAAAGGTCTAGAAAACATGATCCCTGAGGAAAGACTGAAAGAACTGGGTTTGTTTAGTTTGGAAAAGAGAAGACTGAAAGGGGACATGATAGCAACTTTTAAGTACCTAAAAGGTTGTCACAAAGAGGGAGAAAAATTATTCTTAACCTCTGATGATCGGACAAGAAGCAATGGGCTCAAATTGCAGTAAGGGAGAATTAGGTTGCACATTAGGAAAAACTTCCTAACTGTCAGAGTGGTTAAACACTAGAATAAATGGTCTAGGGATATCATGGAATCTCCACAGAGGAGATATTTAAAAGCAGGTTTGACAGACATCTATCAGGGACTATCTAGATCACAGCTACTCAACACATGGCCTATTTGTTTGCAGCCTGCAGTGCAGTTTGGGTTTACGCAGGGCTCAACACGTGGCCCGTGTGGGAGCCAAAACAAGAGTAGTCAATATAATGGTCTTCTGTTTATATGCATTTTAGTAGTTAAATTTTATCTCGTGTTAGTACTCTTCCTCTCTAATTGCGTACTAATGGTTCTTATCTGCCCTTTCTGACTATCCAGTCTTTCGGTGTTATAGACTATTTGTTTTTCCTGTTACATTCCAGCTCGGCTTTCCCCTTGATATTTTTATACTCACTGCCTCTTCTTGTTTCCACCCACTCCCATTTTTTTCCTTCTTCCCCCACCCCTTGTCCTTTGTGTGAAAGAAGCTATTTACATATATATTTGCATGTATATGCAACCACACTTAAGTTGCGGTCCTCGGCATGTGCTGAGTATCATTGGGGACCCTGGGGCTTCCAAAATTGGGTAGCCCTGATCTAGATGGTCCTTGGTCCTACTGTAAGGGCAGGGGACTAGACTCAACGACTTCTTGAGGTCCCTTCCAGTTCTAGTACTCTGTGATTCTGGACTGGTCTGAGGGATTCCTTTAAATCAGTGGTTCTCAAAGTGTGGCCCACAACTGACTTGCAGATGGGCCGCGGGCTCATGGCTTGCCCCTGCACCTGTAGTGGGGAGCCCGCATTGGTGCTCCCAGGCACTGCCCTCCACCGCTGCTTCTATTGGCTATGTTTCCAGCAAATGGGAGCAGCGGGGAAAGCCTCCCAGCAAGCCGTTTCCTGTACTACCACTCCCCTTGCCCCCAGCTGAGGGAGCCACTTCCTTCCCCCACAGGCCAGATACAGCCTGCAAGGCTCCCTCCACAATGAGAAGCTGGTGATGGCACTCCCACCTGAGAGGGGGAGGGAGTGGAAGAAAGTGGCTCCTCCAGCAGGGGGAAGGGGGAGCGGCAGCACAAGAAACCACTTGGAGGCTTTCCCTGCTGCTCCCATTGACTGGAATCATGTACCTGGGAGTGGTGGGAGGCACGGAGGAAAGGAAGTGCTCCCCCTCCTCCTCCTACCAAGATCCCACACCTCCAGCCTGCACCAGCACCCCATCTTCCTGCCAAACCTCCTCACACTCTGCCTGCTCCTGCACCCAATCTCCCACTGAGATCTCTCTCCACCCTCAGTCCGTTCCTCCACCCTACCTCTCAGCCAGATGCCACCCCTACTCCCTCCTGCAGCCACTTTGTCATCATGGGTGGTTGGCTGGTGGTCCATGGAGAGGTCTGTGTTGAGCAGGATGGACCACAGGCCAGAATGTTTGAGAACCACTGCTTTCAAGCTTTCCAGTTTTATATTAAGATGCTACAAACAAAAAAAATAAGATTACCTTAAGTGAATTCTTTACTTTTTCTTGTTTCTCAACTTCTATTTCCATTTTATTTAGTAGTTCATTTGCGAGAAACATCTCATGCCCTATTTTGCAGAGCACAGATTTCAAGGATGGCTCCTGACCTGTCAAACAGATAGAGAAAGAGAGAGAGAATGCAAAATAAAAGAAAAAACAAAACGCGAGTTCAGTACCATCTTAGCAAGGTGATAAGAGTTGGAAATAAAACATTAATCTACAGTTAGATCTTAGCAAAACAGTAAAATATTAACCAAACTAAATCTATATCTCACACATATATAAAAGTCTGGGTTAAAAAAATACTGTTAAAATTGCAAAGTCGAGCACTCAGAAGTTATGAAATGCCAGAATTAGGGCTGCCTGAAACAACCTGAATGTTGCCAGGTCACTGAGCACAGCTGGCCCTCCTGACTCCTGCCTCTGCTAGGCTCAGATAAAATTGGAGACCCTGGGGTTCAGCAACCACTGTGTACAACTACTACCTTAAATTCCTCTCCTCCAACTCCATCCTCAACCCTTTTGCATCTGGCTTCCGATGTCTCCCTCCAGTGAAACTGCCTTCACTAAAGTTTCTAATGATCACTTCATGGCTATATTTCAACTCACCCCTAATATCTAGTATTGTGGAAAAACCAGTTCGACAGAGAGGGGTCAGATTTCTATCCATCTACCCATAGTATTAAAGGAGATTAGTTATTTTTCTTTTTTGCTTGCTGTAACCATATGCAGTATTAACATTATTAAATGCACACCCTCCTGCCCAGCAGCACAACTAACCCTTTTGTTAGAAGTTGGACACACACACCAAGAACTTATCATGATAGACACTAATCTACTCTTTTATGTTTACAGGTGATCCGCTGGGAGTTAGAGTAGATACATTTTAGGTGGGGTAAGGGAGAACTTAGTGTACTGCTGGCCATGATGTATCTGTTCTGTAGATAAACCATCAGTCTAAGAGGCTATCAGAGTAGAAGCATTCAGTTGCCCAGATCCTCTGTTTGGTATCTCCTCTAACTCCTTGTTACTGTTTCTTTGATCCCAAACCCTTGTCCCTACTTTTTTCAGGTTGTCCTCCATATTTTGTCGTCTTCTGTGTCTATTAAGCTCTTCTCTACTCAAGAAAGCCTCAGCTACTTCTGGTAGTTAAAATAGACTGGCATGTGACACAAACACCAGATTCATGTTGGTGCTCTCAAATAAACACAGTACCTTTCCAAAAAAAAAGGACACAGCTATTCCAAGAAGATCAGCATCAACAAAAATTATCCCACAGTTGTTCGTAAGTAAGAGTAAAATAGCATCTTGAAATGAACATCAGATGGTCAATTCTTGCAGAAAAGTCTTTTGCTGGTATAATCTATCTACCCAAACATACTATGAATGTTAGATAGTAATTAACTGAATAATTGAGTAACCACTTCAAATTTTAAAAGTTACAGAATTATTTGATAGTCTCTGGGGCTGGGGGCTGGCAGCCAGTGCACTCTCATCTCCATTAACAGGGAGCCCCCTGCCATCCTGCACTGTATTAGAGGCAGCAGCGCAGGGCTGTAGGCGGAGCTGGCCCACGAGGACAGCCGGTTTAAAAACCAGCTCCCCACACAGACCAGCTCCCACCTGCTGCCCCACACCACTGCCTCTGATACAGAGGCAGCAGTGTGGGGCAGCAGCCTCTGTCCATGGGGAGTACACCAGCATCCCATAGAGAAGCCTGTGTTTGCAGCAAGTCTGGAACTGCCATAGACAGAGGCTGCTCCACAGCAGCCTCCCCTGCCTCCTGCCCCACTCTGCTGCCTCTAATAGAAGCAGCAGCGTGGGGGAGGGGAGGACCTGCTCTTGCCTCCCCCCATTGCTACCTCTGATACAAAAGCAGCAAGGGTGAGAGCAGGTGTAACTGATAGGATTAACCAATAAGCCTAGACTTTTCAGTTAATCGTGTAATCAACACCACAATAACATCCCTAAAACGCACTCCCCTGAATACGAAAACACCTACAGAACTCTCTTACCCATGTTTCTTAACTGAAGAGTCTTTTTGATTGTTAAAATCTTTGTGTTGATGTGAGAGCATAAATCTTCCAAATCTGAAGAGGCCATATTCCCACTACTGCCCTAGAAACAGAAAAATACATTGATACGTTTAAGATATCCACATTGTAAGCACAAGGTTTTTGCTAGACTTTGTTCTGTGTATGGCCCCAAGTGCAACTGGATGACCCCTGTATGCACGATGACAATGAACAGCAATTGGCTCTTAAATGATAAAAAGTACATACTTCACCAGTGGATAGAACATTCCAGTAACTTCCTAATCACCTCCAATATTTCTGAAGAAGCAACTAATGCTCTTCCAGAACACCCACTTACAGAACTTGCACTAGCTCCCACCTTGTATGAGACCATAACAGCAGATGTCACAAGGAAAAACACCTGTCTTTTGATCCTTCCATGATGGGATGGCTAGAGATGTGGAAAATGGTGAGATATCAAATCCCTTCCCAGCCCCAATGACACCAGACAAGGTTGCATGCTGACCCCACATTCTTTCCAACCCTTTTTTCCCCACTGTATCTATGGATGTATGTCATGACTTTGACAGAGCATTTATATACTTCTACACCAATGGGAGGCTGTTCAATTTGCATTTTAGTTTCACAATCAGTTTCAGTTGAGAAAACTAAAGTACCATACCAATATATGCTAGGGCAGTGTTTCCCAATTTTATTTATCGAGGGGAAAAAATCCACCACCACCGGGGAAAATTTGTCAGAAAGGGAGACCTGTGGGCCAAAATGCAGTCACGCATGTCCTGAGCGGGCTTTGGAAATGCAGAGTGGCAGCGGGGGAGGGGAGGTGTCTGAAAGCCAGCGGGAAACCAGAGAAGGGGCCGGCTCCTCTCTGTCTCTTTAAGGTGGGGAGTGATCAAGTTCTCGCAAAACCCTTACTTTCACTTTGCGGAACCCTGGGGTTCCACGAAGCGCCATTTGGGAAACACTGTGCTAGGGGAATGCTCATACCTACCTTAGTAGACAGAGCTCCTCAAGATCATGGAGAAGTTTTGCTACCAAGGGGAAATGGCATCACAGAAAGCCACAATTGATGAGATTGCCCATCACTCATCCAAGGCCTGCTCTACATCTGAAATGAATCACTCCCCCTACCTACAGAATGATAGGGGTGTCAAAATAAGCAATAAGCTAAATTTCTATTATTCTTCCAACCCTTCTATGTGGTTGCTTAATGTGGACAATATATCACAGGTTCATAGATGCTTTCTTTGGTCTGTTTGCAGGGTCAATTTGTGGGACATAATGAAATTCTTAATTGTTGCTGGATATCTAACATTCAAAGAATGCTCATAAAATTTCTGCCGTATTGGTCCGGGCATCTTGTTTATATGGTCAATTGATACAGATTCAAGGCCATACTTATGGTCAGCTAAAGCAAAGCACCCAGTGTCATGGGGGCCAATACAAACAATATAAAGAAACACTGAAGTCAAACTTGAAAGCATGTCAGACTGACCCCAACAACTAGGAAGCAACAGTCCATGACAGGGCAAGCTAGCAGAAGATATGTTATGTTGCCATTAACTGCTTTGAACAAAAACAAATTAACACCATATATAAGAAAAATTTGAACAGCACAAAACAAAGTTGCTACATACTGCACTGATTATGGACAGTCTTGTGTGCCCACATATAGCTGTGTTGGTCTGAATTCCCCTATATATATTCATCCATGGCATCTGCTGAATTCTTATACATTAACATCAACATGAACTCCATCATCACATACCTTTGTTTTGCAAACAGAATTTAAAATATACACTGCTTAGACAAAAAGGCAATTTCATCTAGCTTTTCCTGAAACAGAAGACATAGTAAACGCTATATAGGATAGCAAAATCAAAACAGGGCAGAGAGTATAATGGAATAGGTGGTAAACTAGAGAAGTGTGCTTGAAATCTAGAGACAAAATGTTAGTATTAGTCCTTAGATTTATGGGACTGTACTGGCTCCCTCTGGTGGTTTAGCGGTACCTGAAAACAAAAGGATTTGTTGTGTTTGTTTTTATAATGCAAACACTAACCCATGGTATGGCCAAATATGCATGATACTTGGCAAAGCTACTTCATAACCATGTCATGCTCACACATTTGAGAAGTCTTTCACACGTTGCCACAGAATTGGTAAAATGTCACACTCATATAAGACACAACTTATTTAAGAAAATTCAGAAGGGAAAAATCTAGACTCTAAATATAGATTCCCAGTCAAAATACTTAAAAAGAAATTAAACTTGGAAATACATATAGGGGAAAAATTAATAAAATGCTCTGAGGTTTAAGAAACAAATGCTTGAGACCCATGATTCATTGCATCAGGCTGGGGGCATTCTTAAAGCATAATGGATAGTATGAACACATTGAAACTCTATATTTTGAAGTATACACGACATAATTCTCCTACTTACCCTACAACTAGCCAAAGGCACTACTCCTCACCAACACGTGCACAAATTTAGAGTTTCTAAACTAAATTATTTTGTATATTACAAGTCAAAAATAATTTCTCCACAAATATTCATGTTTATAATCCCACGTCTCTCAAACGTATTGCCCAATTTGCCTCATATTTTCCAGGCAGGCAGTGGGGAGAGAGAAACCCTGCCATAAGATCAAATATGATATTTCAGGTAGATTGGTTATGATTAGCAAAAAAAAAAAAAAAACAAAAAACAAAATCACACCACACACACACACACCAAACAAACAAACACTGTTAAAAGTGGCAGATAATTTGTACTGTAGATACAGCCTTTGGATTTATTGGCTCATAATTTTATGATCAGTCTATTCAATCACAGTGATCTATTCTGACAAAACAGTACCCTATTTAAAAGGGCAAAAACAGCTGCCAGAGTATTTACAATCAGGGGCCCTGAACTTCAGAAATCACATCTCCCCCTTTTTTGAAGCAGCCCAATTCTGTTAATCTTCAGGGCAGACTACTATGCTCACTGTCTCCTTGAGGTGTTTAGGCCTGGGATACATTTGAAAAGCTGGCATTGTGGTTAGAGTGCTTTTTGTTTTCTCTCCTGGTGTTGGAGAACATCCTGGGATATATTTTCATTTGTGTTAGTATTTGCACTTTTATTTTATGGTAAAGTTACCTAAGAGTCATGGGGAATTTTTTAGGAAATATATATGTTAAATAAAAGTCCATAGAATGCTAAAGGATAAAAACCTTTGCAAATACAAGGGTAAGTCAAAAAAGTATCCGCAATGTATTTATTAAAATTAACACAACAGCAATACAGAACTCATAAGTGTATCATTTTTCAACATAGTTCCCCTGCTTTTCAACACACTTGGTCCAGCGTCGCACAAGTTTTTGTATGCCTTCAGAAAAAAATGTTTTTGGCTGGGTGGCAAGCCATGTATGCACCACCTCCGGCAAATCATGGTCACTGGCAAAACGACAGACTCTTAAAGCATCTTTGAGGAGGTGTCTCTGACATTTGCTCTCCGGCTCACAGTGGTGGATCCACGTTTCATCACCAGTGACAATGAGACTCAAAAAAGCGTTACCTTCCTCGTGATACCGGTTCAAAAGGCAGTTACAGATGTCCAAACGGTTACGTCTGTGCTGTTCTGTGAGTTGTTAGGGAACCCACCTTGCACAAACTTTACTGAAGCGAAGTTTGTGGTGGATGATTTCATAGGCAGAACCGTGACTAATCTGCAGTTGGTTTGCCACTTCATCGACAGTTACCCTGTTTGCGAGAATCAGCAAGCAGACTTGTTCAATGTTCCTTTCAGTAGTCGATGTTGATGGGCGCCCTGATCGTTCTTTGTCAGTTACACCTGTTCGGCCATTTTTTAACATATCAATCCATTCGTACACGCTTTGCTGCAGCAAAACACTGTCACCATACTGTGCTGATAGTCTTCGATGAATATCCGCATTTTACACCTTCAGCCCACAAAAATCAAATCACTGCACGCTGCTCTTCTTTGGTGCATGTGGTAAGCAGAGCGGCCATGTTGATCCCACTAGTGGGGAAAGACATCTGAATGGTCAAGGCCAAATATGTCACTACAATATAGGGAGGTTCCGTGCTTACGGTTGCGCACAAATTCAGTAGTTGGGCCAATTGCAAAAAAAAGATATGAACACTTTGCGGATACTTTTTGACTTACCCTCGTATATTCAGAAAAGAATTATAAGAGAGACCAAATGATTTATTACTAACATACAGACATTATGCAAGGTATACAATAGTTTACTACTATGCAACTAAATCTTTCCCTATGATCCCTTTGCCAGAGGATGTGGTGAAGACTAGGACTTTAATAGGGTTTAAAAAAGAGCTAGATAAATTCATGGAGGTTAGGTCCATCAATGGCTATTAACCAGGATGGGTAGGAATGGTGTCCCTAGCCTCTGTTTTGTCTGGAGATGGATGACAGTAGAGGGATCACGTGATGATTACTGGTTGTGTTCCCTCCCTTTGGGGCATCTGGTATTGGCCACTGTCGGCAGACAGGATACTGGGCTAGATGGACCTTTGGTATAACCCAGTATGGCCATTCTTATGAGTATCTGGAGTGTACTTTACTGCTAATTACACCTAAGATGTTTATTCCTATCAAACCTGCTTCCTGTTTTCTTACAAAATCTTTTACTGTATATTCATTCTTGATTACACTGAATAATCAATCACTTCTAGAAAGTATATCTATTCGTAATTAATGCTGATATATTCTACTTCAATTCCCATATACTCTTACTAGCCTTTCAAATTCCACAGCTCAGAAGAGCTAACTTTTCACACACTGAAGTGCTAAGTGGTGTTTGTGAATTAAGATTAGGGCCAATCAAACCATATTTGTTCAGACTGAGCTTCTACTGAAGGCCCACAGCAGCCCTTTCGAAGCAATCAAAGGTTGATTTTGCATACCTATATTTACTAGGGATGATGATGATACTAATACCATTCAGAATGCACCTGGCTGCTCTGTCAATATTCCACATTTGCTCCCAGTTCTAGCAGCATTAAGCCCACTGATGTCACACTGTGCCAAGTCATATTTTTTTAAAAGGCTGTCAAGACAGTTAGGAGTATCTCTTATCTTCTCAACCTAGTACAGAGCTCCCAGGTTTAGTCAGTCAAGTAACTCTGAAGTGGACCTTCTTACTTAAATAGCAGAATACTTTCCTAAGTTAGTACATATGCTTTGCCAACATACTACTTGTAGGAAAGTAGCATAACTATTTAGATTTAAGTTTTTGATTTTTCTGATGTACATAATGAGCTTTAGTTAAGTTTATCTGTCTGTCTGATTCAAACTCTATTTAGGATACAAATAAAGTGTTTTCTTAACATCCAGGGTACATCAAAGTTTTGATTATGTGGCATTTTAGAGAACTTGAATTACCAGAATAATTTTAACACAGATCATTCAGAACAGGAGAAAAACAGTGAGCATTGTACTTCAATCTAAAATATAACTGTACACAAAACAATCTAGTTAAAGTATTCTCTGTTAACAGCTACTTGGTGCATAAGAGGAGATGTATAAAACCAGTAAAGCCACCAGGCTCTTACTACATTTAAAATGCAGAGGCGTAGCAATCCCATACCAGCATAAGCCGGGACTGCTTGGCCCCGACTTGAGCCAGCTCCAGCAGCCCCTATTCACAACAGCCCAGGCTGGCCACTTCCCAAAGCCAGCACAGGCTACCACAGCCACAGGGTGGCCACCTGTCCACAGCAGCATCCCCTAACACCCCTTGCTGCCTCTGATAGAGGCAGTGTGGGGGAAAGAGAGGTGGCACCATGGCAACAAGGGCAGGGGGAGGGAAGCGAGTAGTCAGGTACTCAACTCAACTGATAAGCTTAACCTTACATCCCTTACATGCTTACATCCCTAGTTTGTACAGTAATGAAAAGAAATTGGGGGGAGGAGTAAGAAGGAACTGTGAGCACCCCATTCCCCCTCTTTACATTATACCACCTACCCCTTGATGCACACACCAATGTTGATACCAGTGTGTGACAGAACCCCTCTGGTCTTGTATTGCAGCTGCTCCTAGCCAGGCCTATCCCCTTCTCCTCAACCTATCAAAACACAGGTTAGCACAGAGCCCAGAGGAAGGACCCTCCCTGGGACTGCAGAACAGGCAGGGACACAGCAGGGCAAGGGGCAGGGAGAAAAGTGCACAGAGCTACGCAGTGGCACAGTGTGTGCCTGGCAGAGGGGAGGGATCAGTTGTCCTATGCCCCTCCCCAAGCCAGATGGAGAAGAGAGGTAGGGTCCTCCATCCATAGCCATGTGGGGACCAAGCCCTCCCCCGCCTCCTCGCCAGCCAGCCCCTCTCACCCCCCCCAGGCACCCCCATAGCCATGTAGGGACCAAGCCCTCCCCCGCCTCCTCGCCAGCCAGCCCCTCTCACCCCCCCCAGGCACCCCCATAGCCATGTGGGGACCAAGCCCTGCCCCGCCTCCTCGCCAACCAGCCCCTCTCACCCCCCCCCAGGCACCCCCATAGCCATGTAAGGACCAAGCCCTCCCCCGCCTCCTCGCCAGCCAGCCCCTCTCACCCCCCCCAGGCACCCCCATAGCCATGTAGGGACCAAGCCCTGCCCCTCTCCTCGCCAGCCAGCCCCTCTCACCCCCCCCAGGCACCCCCATAGCCATGTGGGACCAAGCCCCCCCTCCCTCGCCAGCCAGCCCCTCTCACCCCCCCCCAGGCACCCCCATAGCCATGGGGGACCAAGCCCTCCCCGCCTCCTCCCAGCCAGCCCCTCTCACCCCCCCCCCCAGGCACCCCCATAGCCATGGGGGACCAAGCCCTGCCCCGCCTCCTCGCCAGCCAGCCCCTCTCACCCCCCCCCCAGGCACCCCCATAGCCATGTGGGACCAAGCCCCTCCCCCGCCTCCTCGCCCAGCCAGCCCCTCTCACCCCCCCCAGGCACCCCCATAGCCATGTGGGGAACAAGCCCCCCCGCCGCCTCACCAGCCAGCCCCTCTCACCCCCCCCAGGCACCCCCATAGCCATGTGGGGACCAAGCCCTCCCCCGCCTCCTCGCCAGCCAGCCCCTCTCACCCCCCCAGGCACCCCCATAGCCATGTGGGGACCAAGCCCTCCCCCGCCCCCCCCCCCCCCCCCCCCCCCCCCCCCCCCCCCCCCCCCCCCCCCCCCCCCCCCCCCCCCCCCCCCCCCCCCCCCCCCCCCCCCCCCCCCCCCCCCCCCCCCCCCCCCCCCCCCCCCCCCCCCCCCCCCCCCCCCCCCCCCCCCCCCCCCCCCCCCCCCCCCCCCCCCCCCCCCCCCCCCCCCCCCCCCCCCCCCCCCCCCCCCCCCCCCCCCCCCCCCCCCCCCCCCCCCCCCCCCCCCCCCCCCCCCCCCCCCCCCCCCCCCCCCCCCCCCCCCCCAGGCACCCCCATAGCCATGTGGGGACCAAGCCCTCCCCCGCCTCCTCGCCAGCCAGCCCCTCTCACCCCCCCAGGCACCCCCATAGCCATGTGGGGACCAAGCCCTGCCCCGCCTCCTCGCCAGCCAGCCCCTCTCACCCCCCCCCAGGCACCCCCATAGCCATGTGGGACCAAGCCCTCCCCCGCCTCCTCGCCAGCCAGCCCCTCTCACCCCCCCCAGGCACCCCCATAGCCATGTGGGGACCAAGCCCTGCCCCGCCTCCTCGCCAGCCAGCCCCTCTCACCCCCCCCCAGGCACCCCCATAGCCATGTGGGGACCAAGCCCTCCCCCGCCTCCTCGCCAGCCAGCCCCTCTCACCCCCCCCAGGCACCCCCATAGCCATGTGGGGACCAAGCCCTGCCCCGCCTCCTCGCCAGCCAGCCCCTCTCACCCCCCCCAGGCACCCCCATAGCCATGTGGGGACCAAGCCCTCCCCCGCCTCCTCGCCAGCCAGCCCCTCTCACCCCCCCCAGGCACCCCCATAGCCATGTGGGGACCAAGCCCTCCCCCGCCTCCTCGCCAGCCAGCCCCTCTCACCCCCCCCCAGGCACCCCCATAGCCATGTGGGGACCAAGCCCTCCCCCGCCTCCTCGCCAGCCAGCCCCTCTCACCCCCCCAGGCACCCCCATAGCCATGTAGGGACCAAGCCCTCCCCCGCCTCCTCGCCAGCCAGCCCCTCTCACCCCCCCAGGCACCCCCATAGCCATGTGGGGACCAAGCCCCCCCGCCGCCTCGCCAGCCAGCCCCTCTCACCCCCCCCCAGGCACCCCCATAGCCATGTGGGGACCAAGCCCTGCCCCGCCTCCTCACCAGCCAGCCCCTCTCACCCCCCCCCCCCAGGCACCCCCATAGCCATGTGGGGACCAAGCCCTCCCCCGCCTCCTCGCCAGCCAGCCCCTCTCACCCCCCCCAGGCACCCCCATAGCCATGTAGGGACCAAGCCCTGCCCCTTCTCCTCGCCAGCCAGCCCCTCTCACCCCCCCCAGGCACCCCCATAGCCATGAGGGGACCAAGCCCTCCCCTCCCTCGCCAGCCAGCCCCTCTCACCCCCCCCCCCAGGCACCCCCATAGCCATGTGGGGACCAAGCCCTCCCCCGCCTCCTCGCCAGCCAGCCCCTCTCACCCCCCCCAGGCACCCCCATAGCCATGAGGGACCAAGCCCTGCCCCCCTCCTCGCCAGCCAGCCCCTCTCACCCCCCCCAGGCACCCCCATAGCCATGTGGACCAAGCCCCTCGCCCCTCCTCGTCGCCAGCCAGCCCCTCTCACCCCCCCCCAGGCACCCCCATAGCCATGTGGGGACCAAGCCCCCCCCCCCCCTCGCCAGCCAGCCCCTCTCACCCCCCCCAGGCACCCCCATAGCCATGGGGGACCAAGCCCTGCCCCGCCTCCTCGCCAGCCAGCCCCTCTCACCCCCCCCAGGCACCCCCATAGCCATGTGGGGACCAAGGCCCCTCCCCCGCCTCCTCGCCAGCCAGCCCCTCTCACCCCCCCAGGCACCCCCATAGCCATGTGGGGACCAAGCCCTCCCCCGCCCCTCGCCAGCCAGCCCCTCTCACCCCCCCCAGGCACCCCCATAGCCATGTGGGGACCAAGCCCTCCCCGCCTCCTCGCCAGCCAGCCCCTCTCACCCCCCCAGGCACCCCCATAGCCATGTGGGGACCAAGCCCCCCGCCTCCTCGCCAGCCAGCCCCTCTCACCCCCCCAGCACCCCCATAGCCATGTGGGGACCAAGCCCTCCCCCGCCTCCTCGCCAGCCAGCCCCTCTCACCCCCCCAGGCACCCCCATAGCCATGTGGGGACCAAGCCCCCCCCCCTCGCCAGCCAGCCCCTCTCACCCCCCAGGCACCCCCATAGCCATGAGGACCAAGCCCCCCCGCCCCTCGCCAGCCAGCCCCTCTCACCCCCCAGCACCCCCATAGCCATGTGGGGACCAAGCCCTCCCCCGCCTCCTCGCCAGCCAGCCCCTCTCACCCCCCCCAGGCACCCCCATAGCCATGTGGACCAAGCCCTGCCCCTTCTCCTCGCCAGCCAGCCCCTCTCACCCCCCCAGGCACCCCCATAGCCATGAGGACCAAGCCCTCCCCCGCCGCCTCGCCAGCCAGCCCCTCTCACCCCCCCCCCCAGGCACCCCCATAGCCATGTGGGGACCAAGCCCTCCCCCGCCTCCTCGCCAGCCAGCCCCTCTCACCCCCCCCAGGCACCCCCATAGCCATGTAGGGACCAAGCCCTGCCCCTTCTCCTCGCCAGCCAGCCCCTCTCACCCCCCCCAGGCACCCCCATAGCCATGTAGGGACCAAGCCCTGCCCCTTCTCCTCGCCAGCCAGCCCCTCTCACCCCCCCCCAGGCACCCCCATAGCCATGTGGGGACCAAGCCCTCCCCCGCCTCCTCGCCAGCCAGCCCCTCTCACCCCCCCAGGCACCCCCATAGCCATGAGGGGACCAAGCCCTGCCCCGCCTCCTCGCCAGCCAGCCCCTCTCACCCCCCCCAGGCACCCCCATAGCCATGTGGGGACCAAGCCCCTCCGCCGCCTCCTCGTCGCCAGCCACTCTAACCCCCCCGCAACTTCTTCCCGCTCCATGTCTAAGGGCCCCTCCCCTCCGACTCACCGCCGGAGTCTGGGCCCCGTCAGAGGCAGAAACCGCGGGGGCGGGGGCCGGGACAGGGACAGGCGCGCGCACTGTACCCGTTCAAACCCCCCGCGCCTGGCCCTGCCAGTAACAGCTAACGCGAGAAGTCACGGGTACGCTCACCTCAGGCAGGCGCAGCCTCACGGGCATGCGCGAGAAGCTTGAGCACGCGCACTTCTAGCAGCAGTAGAGCTCCCCTCCCCCCCCACGCAGCAGCTCTGCGCCGGGCTGGGGTGAGTGGTCGGGGCCGGCCGGCCGGTCTCCAGGTGGGGGCGAGGGCATGAGGAGCCTGTTCGGGACAGGGAGGGTCCCTGGAGCTGGGTTGAGCGGAAGGAAATTGAAGGGAGGCATCCTGTTGATGGGTTGTGGGGGGCGGGGTTACTGGATGTTCCTGAAGCTGGGTTGGGAGGGGGGGGACAGGAAGGGCCCTGGAACTGGGTTTTGGGAAGGGGGGGGATGGGACAGGAAGGGGCCTGGGAGCTTGGTTTGGGGGGGGGACAGGAAGGGGCCCTGGAGCTGGGTTTTGGGAAGGGGGGGACAGGAAGGGGCCCTGGAGCTGGGTTTTGGGAAGGGGGGGACAGGAAGGGGCCCTGGAGCTGGGTTTTGGGAAGGGGGAGACAGGAAGGGGCCCTGGAGCTGGGTTTTGGGAAGGGGGGGACAGGAAGGGGCCCTGGAGCTGGGTTTTGGGAAGGGGGGGACAGGAAGGGGCCCTGGAGCTGGGTTTTGGGGGGGGAATATGAAGGGAGGGACCCTGCTGATGGGTTGGGGGTTACTGGATGTTCCTGGAGCTGAGTTTGGGGTAAAGAACAGGAAGGATCCTTAGAGCTGGGGCAGGGTGGTGTGCAGATGGCCCCCAGGGCAAGAACTGGGGCCCTGAGGCTGGGGTATGGGGAGGAGGGACGTATGCAAAGAACAGTGGGCCTTCCAAGGGCTGAATCCATCTAGAAATGAGTGGTTTCTATGAGACTTTTTAATCCAGGGGTGGGCAATAATTTTTGAAGGGGAACCATTTGGGTAATTTATGAAGTGGTTGCAGGCTGGCCAGCAGGCGCAAGCCCTTTAAATACCATGAATTGAAAGGACTTGTGCCTCTGGGCTCCTAGACAAGGTGTTAGCAGCAGAACCAAGAGCTGTGAGCCATTTCATTTATTTCTATTTCAAGGGCTTGCACCTTAGCAGCTGTGAGGAAGGCACAAGCCCTTGGACTAGAAGCATTTGAAAGGGTTCAGCTCTTGGCCCTGCTGTTAATGCATTGTCTGGCAGCCTACCAGCAGGCACAAACCCTTTAAATAGAATCAATAGAAAGGGCTTGTGCCCAGGTAATGTATTGGGCGGTGGGGCCAGGAGCTGCCATGGGCTGGATGAAAGTGCTAGGTAGGCCAGATCTGGCCTGCTGATGGCTAGGCAAGAGGCTCTGTTTTAATTGCTCTCCTCCCAAAGTCCTGCCCGTGGTCCAGCTGGCTATAATCAGCTCAGGAAGAGGAAACTAGGTGGAAGGGTTTGTCACAAAGGTGGGTCCTTTTTCCGGGCCCTTGTCTGAGCATATAGCTAGGTAAAGTGCTGGATGGTGTCCGCTGACTTCCCAGACACATCAGAGCAGTAGGCAGCATGCCTGTGGTGTGTGTGTGGTGGGTTTTTTTTTTTTTGGTTGTGTCTTGCAGCATTCCTCTGTGATTCTGGTCAATGTGCTCAACCAAGACTTATCAGAAGTAGTCACTAACTGTCCTTCATGGTCTTGGTACCCAACTTGAGACTGAGGCCTCATTTGCAGGAGTGTTGAGCATTCACAGGGGCAACTGAAATAATGGGAAGTGATGCTTTGAGCATCAAGTGCCATAGAAAGCTAAGTACTCTGGAAAAAAATCAGGCCCAGTGTCTCAAACAGGGTATCCAAAATAAGTGGATATATTTAAAATGTAATTCCATTTTACCTGAGCTTGCTCTCTGAAATACATTGATTTTCTGATGTTTGTGAAGCATTTACACCCAGGTAGCCAAAGCTATTTGGGCACCTAACTCAGTGGGAGTTAGGAGTCCAAATAGCTTTGAGGATCTGAACCTTAGATATATAGCCATGAGCAGGGCTCGACAAATTAGGCAATCTACTTCCCCGGGGGGAGTAGATTTTAGCCTGGCGGGGCCACACAGTGCAGTTAGCGCGTGCGCAGCACCTGCTTCCGCACAGCTGGCAAGCAGGGCTCACAGCTGCTTGGCGAGCCCTGGCCATGAACACCATAAATAAGCCAATGAAGAAATTGATTGGGGCCATCAATTAAAGATGGCATACTGCTGGTGCCCAAGGCAGGCAAATAACATTTGCAGGCTCAAAAACCAGCAGCCAATTAAGGATCCATTTTTATTGATGTCAAAACAATTTTGTTTTCAAAGCAAATCCCTAAGTCTGGAGGTAGCTTGAACCGTGATTTTCAAGCACCTCAGTGTAAGCAGGGGAATGGTCCCGCTATTGTGGGGAACTTTCCTGGCTTCTATACGACCCTGGCAAAATGGACGAGCGAAAGGATCTGAGTCCTGGCTCCTACTACTTTTACTCAAAGGCCTCCCTGACCCTGAGGGCTCCCCTTCCACTCTCCTGAGTAGCAGAGTCCTTGAAATCCCAACAAGGCTGGGCCCAAGTTTTCTGGGGCTGAATCCCTGACCTTGTAGTCACTTAGGGCAGGGGCTAAGGTGTCCCACTCCGGGGTGCTCTCTTCACACTGGATGCTTTCTTGACCCAGTGATCATTACATACAGTTCAAAGCAAATACAATTTATTAAACAGTAACTGATTAAAAAGAAAAGAATAAGGAAAAAATGAGAGAGGTTAAAAGAGAACACATAGCCCCGCTCTGTAGCATGGGGACATCACAAACAGCAGTTTGCAGAGTGTAAGGACAGTTCACAGTCTGTTCCTTATAGGTCCCAGGGCTCTCTCTCAGGCCCTGGCTGTGCTGCAGGGGGGGCTGCAGGTTGGACACGCTTGCTCTGGCAATGACCACAGGACTTCAGGCTCTAGGTGGCAGGATCCCTCCCATTTGGAGTTAGAATCCCTCTCCAAGTCTGGCCTGCAGGGCCTCTTGGCTGGTGGCATCTCACCTGGTGGCATCTCCCTGCCCAGAGCCTCTTTACTCCTCTTTGCTGGTCCCAGCTGCTCACCACACTCAGCTGCAGACTATGTTGCTTTGCCAGCCTCTAGCTCCTAGCTTTGCTCCTCTGACCCCTTTTGCTCTGGTCACTGTAGGTCTGCCTCTCAGCACAGCTTGCACTCCTTGGGCTGTGTGTGTCTGACTCTGTCACTGCAGGTCTGCTTCTTAGTACAGGGTCTGTGCTCTGTGGGCTGTATGGGCTCTGTCACTGCAGGTCTGCTCCTCAGTACAGCCTGAACCCCTTGCTACTCTTAGCTCTCTCCCCCTTTGACTCAGACCCAGAAAATCCCAGCACACACAGAGGATGGGACCTGGCCTCCTAATTCCCCCATTGGCCTGTCCAACCTGTCAATCAGGGTGACCTGGGGTGTTGGCTTCTTCCCATTGTCCCTGGGGTCTGTCAGTCTCATGGACCCTTCCCCTTTTGGTACTGGGAGCTGGCCAACCAAAAACTCCGATTGAGTTTTAGTAAGGGGCTAACAATCCCTACTTCAGTTTAGGAATGCTGTTGGGTGCTACCTAAAGTTCGCCTTGTGTTTGGGGACAAATACCAACAAACACGCTCTGTATGTGGGCTAGCTCCTTCTCATAGCCATGATCTCTGGTGGGGTGCCTTGCTAATCACTCTCTCTAGGAGGGGAGGCCCTCTCAGACACCTCTATTTTTGGGGGGTGGGGGGGCATGTCTATGTAGGCAGAAGCAGACAATGGGCCTGTGCTATTACATCTGGGGCAGGGCACTTGTGCTCAGGGTCCCTGTCCTGGGGAGATAAAAATCCCTTTTATTATTGCTAAGGACCTCACAGATTCCTTCTGTCAGCCCTCAGCTTAGAATCCCTTCTGCTTCTTTAGTCCCACTCTGCTTGCAATGTGCTCCTGATTGGCACGAAGTAGTCCCACCACACACTTAGAAGGGTCACCACGTAGCCCTGACTGATTTCCTGCCCAAAATCCCTCCTCTGCACAATGGAACTAACCACCAACTTCTCTGATTATAATTGGCTAGAATAGATGCGAAAGACCTTCCCTTATTTGCTTCTTGAGTAGCCAGGCAAAAACTGAAGCTCCACCCTCTTATCTATTCCTTGGGCTCCCAGATTCTTTCCCCAGTGGCCTATATCACTTATAGTGCCCCATCTAGCTAGTGTATTCTTCAGCGAGGCTTTGGCTCCCAAGGCCATGCCCTCTCCTGCCCCCTATGTTCTCAACCCTTTACATCAGGGGTGGGCAATAATTTTTGATGGGAGACCACTCCAAGATTTTGGTAAATGGTCAAGGGCCATTCTTTTCTATAGAGGCGTGGGGTCTAGGACAGAGGTTGGGTGTAGAAGGGAGCTTGGGGTGGGGAATTGGTGCAGGAGAGGGTCTGGAAGAGAGTTTGATTGAAGGAGGAGATTGTGACTTGGGGTAGGGAATTAGGCTATAGAAGGAGGGAGGGGGTATGGTGCAGGAGGAGATTCTGGCCTGGGGGAAAGATGTAAGAGGGAATGCAGGGTCTTGCAAGGAATTGTGACCTGAAAGGTTTCACATGGTGACCTGGGCCAGGAGGGGTGGTAACCTGGGGCAGAGACTTGAGGGAAGGGGTGCCAAGATTCTGGCTGGAAGGTCCTTACCTTAGGTAACTCCCAGCCAGCAATCCAGCAGGGACCCCAAGGCAGGCTCCCTGCCTCCTGCAGCCTCAGGCTGCTCAAAACAGCTGGAGGGTACTCCATATGCAGGCCCCTGGCAGGAGGGAGGACTTTTCTGCTCAATGGGAGCTCCGATGATTGGCCTGGGGGCGGGGGCAGTGCACAAATTTTCCATCCTTGTGCCTGCCAGATATGTGCTGTGCTAGCCATTTTGAGCAGCCGTGGGGTCTTGGTGAGGTGGGCTGTGAGATGGATCAAAAGGCTTGGTGGGGCAGATTTGGCCCACGTGCTGTATTTTGCCTGCTTGTATTTGCTTCTCCCATAGTCACTTGGACTGCGCTTACCACCCATCCCTCTGACCCTGGAGAAAGCACCAAAAGCCCATAATTGCAGAGCCCTGCCCTGTGCACCAGCAGCTCAGCTCCCAACCTTTACCTTGCTACCAACCTGTCTTATGTTTCATCCAGACTTCATCCCAGGGCCAATCTGAGCCTAGCAGATCGTGTGATGAGACTGCCTCTTTCATTGCCCTAGCCTGAGTGCTTTTGGAAAGGAAATATTTTCTCTCATTGGAATGGGCAGGCTTAAATCTGCCTTATAATTTTTAAAAAGGAATGAAATATGTTAATCAGTGGCATTTCTTAATCGTTTAAAATATATTTCAGAAGGGTTTTTTTGTTTTGATATTAACAGATGAAAAGCCCATGATACCCAAATAGTGAAATAAAAACAAAAAAATCCTAGCACACACTTCTGTACAGCAATATACTTCATACTAATTCCTACATTATCAGGTCCTTTTTCCATCTCTCAAGAAAAAGCAGTCAGACTAAAAGCTGCCATTCAGAACATACTCAATTTTTATATAGCGAAGTTAGAGAAACAAGCTCTATTTTATTCTAATAGCAAATTTTTGTCTCTGATGAGGATTTCTGGTGTTTCTTTTCTGACATTCTATATCACCCAAACTAATCCATCACCTTGGTTTAAAAAGCAAAGAAACAAGAAAGGGAATAATTTCGAGGTTGACATTTAAATCTGTTAAGATGGATTTTTGTTGCTGTACACCCAAAAGGTGATCATTATTCAGCAGACCTTCAAAAAACAAAAGGACAACAACTACCAGAAAGCTAATGATTAAGAAAGAGTGCTATATAGAGTTGTTTGCCACAACGTAATAGGTTCTTGAAATTGTTTGGTCACCCAGAGAAGCATGAAGAAAAGTGCATTATCTAACATTAAGAAATCCTCTATGGAATGGAGATATTTTGTGCAGCCACTTCCATTAGGCCACACCGCTTTAAATGACAGTTCTAACTCCCCAAGCAATGTTCCGTCTAATTTTTTTGGTCCACGTACAGAATAAATTATGTACACCGAGGTGTGTGGGGATGTGCACCACCACTAGAAACACATGCTGTGGATGCTCTGCTAATTGGCTGGGCGGCACATGAATCTCTCCTGGGTGGCCACCTAAATGCCCAGCTTACAGGCAACACTGATGTCCACAGCCTCAATTCTAATGAGGCCAGTTCTGCAGCTATTCATGTAAATTGACTTCAAAATTAACTGCGAGAGACAAATACAAAACCATCAATGCAAATAACATTTTAGAACCTGGTATCAAAATGGGAAAAATTAAATGCCATGCCTCAAATTCTTGTTTTCAAATTAAAAGAACCAGAGATTGGCCCAAGTGATAAACTTCTCATTCAGACTTTCACAGAGTTTGGAGATATTTAGATGAGTAGTCCCATGGCACCTCAGAGACTAACAAAAATATATGTATCATGAGCTTTCATGGGCAAAACCAACTTCTTCAAATGAAATGATTTCAGCTGTTACTAATAGAAGAAAGAAAAAAAACCATGCCAGCCACTGTGAAATGTACCCTTGAACAACAATGCTTATAAAACATGAATATTCAGACCTTTTTACAGATTTCTTTTGCTGCTTGAGCATTTGTCATGGGATTGGTTTCTTGTTGGAAATACTGAAATGAACGTAGAATGCACCACATCTGTATTATTTTAATGAGCAAAAACAATTTTTTTTGCTTCAGGGGGTAGCCAAGTTAGTCTGTACAGGATAAACTTAAAAAAACAACAAATAGTCTGGTAGCACTTAACGACTAACAAAACATCTAGATGGTTTTATAAGTTTTCTTATTTCTTTTATAATTTCTTTTATAATTTTAAGGTTACAAATAGGTCTGACATATGTGAAACTTGCAAGAAGTAGGGTTTCTTTTTGGAGCCTATCACACCATCTGCTGTCATGTTAGGGAATATCACACATGCAAGTGTGAAACAACCCTAGAGTAAGTCAAGTTACCAAGAGACACCACACTCTGAAGCTGTTGCTTCACGAATACACTAAAAATATTTGCAAATCTTAACAGTGTTCTTTCTGTTCATGCAAATAAAATACAGCATTTAACAAAAGGGTAACACATTGTCCATTCAGGGCACCTATGCAGCTCATTTTATCATTGAGAAGCGGATGAAAAATTATCTTTCCATCTTCTTATCAAGCAAATACCCCTGAATACAGGGGTTGATAGCCATTGTCTTCCCTCTTGCATGTGATCACGCAGACACTCAGCATTCCAAAGAACTGAAAAGACAAAAAGGGATCCTTAGCTTTTCTGTTGCCTTTGGAGGTTGAATTTATCATATTTTTTATCTATATTTGAATTAAATTTAATCTCTTTTTGGCAAGGATGTTGTCTTCTACATATTTGTTAAGTGTATTTTATAATAGCACTCTAAACAACATAAAGAATCTATGCATTTATTTTCTCAGTATTCACAGTGTTTTTAAAGGTCACTTAAATAGTGATATGGACTCTGGATTTTCTCCCACTTTTTCCCATACATTTATTCCAGAAACATTAATTTTTAGGTAGCATCTGCTATAAATATGGCTGTGCTGGGTTTCGACTGTAGATCTGTAATATGTTTAAGCATATACAGGTATCCGATAAAAGACAAAATCATAATACGCTAGTACAATCAGAAGACAGCAGAAGTGGTGATTGAGGGAAGAACTGACTACAGTCAGTAACAAATAAATAATAGAATAACATGGTAAAATAGATCAGACTATTGAATAATCAGAAGGAAGTGGTACAAGCCCCTTCTCTAAAGTAATATATTCCAGGTGCCAATCTTGCCCTGACAGGAAAAGGAAACTTTTGACTTAATTCACCAAATCAGGGCCCCCCTTCTACATTTATATCAGCATCTACGGACTTTGCTCCCTCAATGCCAAGTACAGAACTTGGGTATTAAATAGTAAAAACTGTTACTTTGATACAACTCTTTGACAGCATGTATATAATTTAAGAGAAGATTTTGCTGCCACTGGTTTTGACCTGACCTCCCCAGTCAATGGGGGAAGACTATATGAATCTCAGGGAAAAATGATAAAAGGAACAATGATAAAAGGAAATATTATTTTAATGCTAGAGTTTTTTAGAAAATCAGTTTTCACTATGCAATTTCATTCTTTTTTCCATTTCTCTCAGTTTGAATAATAAAAAGCTAGTCAGTTTCAGGCTTGCTTGTATTCAATTTGCTGTCAATTTCATTCTTAGGTTCCCACACAAAGGACTATTTTTTTAAAGAAAATCTTTGGGGGGGGGGGTTTCCTCCATTGGGTCATTTGGTCATTAGTTACAGAAAATCTTGTATTTAACAAAGCTACATCTGGGCCAGAGCAACCATTTTACAAATGTAAATGTAAAAATTGCATCTCTTAGCAAATGGCTTAAACAGTTCAGCATTCCACTTAATACCATCAAGTCTTTTAGTTTTGGGCAGGATCCTCTCATCCCCTCATGCAAGCAGAAAAGAGAAAACTTGTCGAGAACTAAAAATGAGGCACAAAGTTAGAAGTAGGGGTACAGCAACTCCTTGGCATGCTTCCTCTGACTCTCCTTCAACCTGTCAAAGCCCCCGCATTATGGGTGGTGGATGAAGCTGGTGTTTAAGAAGGTGAGCTCCCCAGCCTGTGGCCCCACCCATACTCTACCCTGTCCGGCCCCCACTATGCCCAGGCTCCACCCTCTCCCCCTAATCTCCCTCTTCCCTCATCTCTGCTCACCGCATACAGCCAAATCCCTGAACTCAGATGTAGGTAATGACATTTGGAAAAAAAACCCAGTCTTCTAAAATTTATATCTAAAGAAAATGGAGCATGTTCCCCACTGCATGCCAGATTGTCAAGACTGGATATGCAGAAGGTACTTAATTAAAAGCAGTACATCTGGGAATAAAAAATGTCAGTCCCAGGTTTTCTGATACATGCTAAAGTTTGTCAGATTTATTTGCAAAAACTTTATAAGTAAGAGCAAGTCAGCTGTCTTGCTGAATACAATATTAAATATGGAACACACAGTGTAGCTCTTCTCTGTTTTACATTTTCTTAATATGTATTTCTAAGCTGATATTATATTTTAAATGTACTCTTAAGCCTTCATAAAGTAATCATTCCAGATTACTACATATTTAACACACTGAAATAAAGACATTATTTTAAAATTACCCCAAGTGATTTAGTGTGTTCATAACAAAGTTTATTGTTTTTTAAAAAAGGGAACACATTTTGTGTGATCTCCAAAACAATAGGCATTTTTATGAAATTTCATCATCTCTTTATGTTAAAAATATGGTTCCAGAGTTTTTAGGCATAACAAAGGATTTTATATCTTACTAAGACAGTGATTTTGGTGGAGGGCTGTCTTAGAACTAGTTCATCAAAAAGTCAGAATTAAAGAAAGGGAAAACCATTTGTTCAGTTATCTGGAAGAAAAGGGGTGTTGTCCCTTTAAAGACTCTCTTCATCTAAAAATCTCTGCAAGGGTTTTTTTTAGAGATGTGATTTTTATAATCTTCAGCAACCAACTAATGAAAAACTTAAAGCAAAATTTAAACTATTACAGTAATGCACAACTGTTTTTGTCAGTAAATTCAGAAACTGACAGTATGTAACTCCAGATTGACACATGCCTGTTAGATAATTTCATTATCATTTAATGTCTCTTTCACAGGTTGAATGTTATGCTAATAGGTCTGGCAAGCTTGCAGGCTTTTCACTTTAAAGTTAACTAGATCCACTCTGGGGGAAGACTTACAAGGCATCAGCCTGCTGTGGGAGACTGCAGGAACAGTCCGAATAGGAGTAGGAAGAGGGGAGTGGCTGAGCACTGAGACCCAGGAAAGGCATTGCCTTCCCTTGCTTCTTATACTCAGGGCACATGTCCACCATTCAAAGACTGGAGTGCAGTGAATTTGGTTTGTGTGTCCCTGAGGGCTGGAACCAAGGAACAAGAGTTTTCTGTTGTAGCCTCCTTTTTGGATTCAAACGATTTCCAAACAGAAATCCTCAGGAAAGTTCCTGTTAGCAGCAGCATTATCCCCCATCCCCTCTGCCCAGCTTTTGCTTCCCTGGAAAGGGGTGTCATGCAAAGCCACAGAAAGAGCAACCAACTGCAGCAAAGTTGTTTAAGGAATTATGGGAGTGAGAGCCCCAGTAGAGGAAAATGGCACTCTTTTCTGTAGGGAAAGAAATGTACATTGTTATAAGTAAATACCTTTATGATGGCAAATCCTAGGATCACGAGCATAGCATAGGTCAGTACATTTTGTAGCCCATATTCCACTTTCCCTGCACAGCCCTGCGGGAATGGAAAGAAGGAATGTTAGCTGCCATTTGATCACACTATCAAATGCAGTACAGTAGGGCAGATTTGGCCCACAGTCTCATGGAGGCAAGACCTTGTACAGCCCTGTTGTGCCCATGTGGCCTAGTGCAGCAGCTTTGATGACCTTGAAACAAGTTGCTGCTCCTGCACTGCTCAGAAGATGCACTAGACAACCTAATTACTTTGCCACCTGTAGTTTCTGTTAGTCTTATATGGCTTGGTTCAGTTACTGTAAAAAAGGAAATTGCCACATACAGAGCCGCCAAGGAAAATGGGTGCAATTTTTTTAAATAAAACCACATGAATATTGAATGAATGTCATCATTTATTCCAGAATTTGATTTCAAAGCTAGGGTAGGTAGCACAGTGCTCCTGAGTTGAAGGACTGATTCAGCTACCAAATCCCAAGCATACTTCCCACAGATGATGGATTTTCCTCCTATCCAGCACTGACCAGGCATAGATTATGAAGTTATTTTTACTCATATCATGGTGGTGCTAAGGGCCAACCAAGTTTACAAGGTAAAGAGTAAAGACAGACAAAGAGTAAGGGAAAGGGATACCCCATACAGAGTGAACATAAGAACAGCCATACTGGGTTAGGCCAAAGGTCCATCTAGCCAAGTTTCCTGTCTTTCAACAGTGGCCACTGCAAGGATGCTTCACAGGGAACGAATAGAACAAGGCAATTCTGAGTGATCCATCCATCCCCGTCGTCCAGTCCCAGCTTTGGCAATTTGCCTTGGAGATGTAAATGTGAGAAGAACGTGATGGCTACAAATATTGCTTCCTGTGATTTTTAATGCTTCTATTATTTAAATCCTTTCAGTGAGGTTATGATAATGTTGTGTCTACAGTACAAGCTTTTGCTGACACAAGTTACATCAGCATACAGCCACCGCAGTTAATATACTGCTTGTGTGCATGCATACTTAGTTCCTTGCTCTATGCTCCAGGTGTGCTTGTACAGAGGCACAGTGCAGTGCAGCATTGCCAATGTGCAACCACCACAATCCAGCTCATTGCCTTTTAGAAAATGTTGACAATGCCCAGTGGAGCAGAAATTAGGTGTGCAGGGATGAGTAGAAAGAAGAGGTCACCTGCCCAAGATTTAACAGTCTCCATCCCATAAAAGTCATCTATATCCCATAATTTTCAGACCTTTTTTAAAAATCCCATATTCCTTCCTGGTCCTCCTTGCTCTCCGCCATCTCTGACAGAAGCATGGAGCCTGCATAGCTCTGGACTATTGTCCTAAGTGTTGCAAGCACAGAACACATGATCCTCTGGTATTTGCAGAGCCTCAAGAAGAACGGAATCAGCAAGTCTATCAAGGTCAATTTGCGGTGGGACATAGCACAAACTAATTCATGGCTTTTGGTGATGTTCACTGACAAGCTACAAAGAGCGGAGCGCTGCTGCTGAACCTGAGAAAGGAGCACGGTCTGGTGGGATTGCATCATAATGCAGCGTGGGATGATGAACAGTGGCTGTAGAACTTTTGAACCACATTTCTGCATCTGTGTGTCATTGCTCTAGCCTTCCAGCACAAGGACACCAGAATGAGAGCTGCACTGACAGCAGAGAAGCAGACAAGTGGAGTGGAGATCACGCTGTGGAAACCTGCAATGCCCGATTGCTGCCAGTCAATGGGAAATAATTTTGGAAAATCCACTGTGGGGGGCCATTATAATGCAAGTGTGCAGGATCATTCATCATCTCCTGCTCCACAGGACTGTGACTCTTGGTGATGTTCAGGACACAGTGAATGGATTTGAGACAATGGGATTATCTGCTTTCCATTCCCCTCTAGACATAGGCAGGTGGAACTTGTGGCACCATTTATTTATGTATTATGGGATGTCCCTTGAATATTCTAGAAAGCTCTCAATGAAACGCAGAAGGAAATACTCAACATAAGGGTTGGGGTGGCTATGAGACACGAGCAGCACCTGTGCTCTTGCCACCCAAGTGAGATATCAGTTAAAAATCACCACTTCTTGGGGGAAATAGTGCCAGTATTCAGTGCCAGAGCTCTATATTCATTTTCATGCAAGCAAGGAATTCCTTCCTCATTTCCTTTTCCCTGCTTGGCTGTTCTGACCATGGGTGGAGCTGTAGGTGGTACCATGCACAAGCACTCCTAAGCAGATATGTCAATAAGCATGCATTGTTTAAAACTTAGAGAAGGCCAGGGAAGAGAGTTTTGAATCTTAATGTTTGCTTTCCATTGTGACTAAACCAACAGTGGTTCCTCTGTGTTTGTCCATAGCTATTGCCATTGCAGCCTTGAAACATTCCCCTTCTGCACCTAAGGAACATCTGAGCAGGATAAGGAGGACAAAGAAGAGGACTCTGATGACATAATCTATGATACCCTGAAAGCAAGTGCTGCGTTGGACTGTGAGAAGGGGGCCTGGAGGATGAACGCTGCAGAAAGTATGAAGAAGAAAAGAACCAACAGTAGAAAGGCCCAGTTATACACAACAGAGGAGAGCTGTTAGATGTGCTTACTGCTCAGAGAGGCGAGTTATTGTTACAAGGTACTTACATCAGTGGGAGACAAATTTAAGTGGAGAGAAACACCCAACCATATCAATTCAAGGCAGTGAAACCTAACTTTGTAGAGTAGACTAAGTCTAAGGAAGGGATCAGCTAGATCAGGGGTTGGCAAGAGGCAGTTAGCGGCCTGGATCCGGCACACGGCCACCTCACCAGCATCCTTACTACACAGCAGCTCACGATGTTTTTAACAACTGGCTGCTAATTGCTCTGCAAGCTGGGGAGGGATGAGAGAATCTGTGCACTGACCCTGCCTCCAGCAAAATCCCTCAGCTCCCATTGACTAGTTTCCAGCCAATAAGAGCTGAGAAATTTTGCTGGAGACAGGGGAAGAGTGAAACCTCCTTCCTCCCTGCAACCCCCCTCCCAGTCCTGGAGCAGAGCCACATGGAGCAGCTAGCCCAGCAGACAGGCACGGAGCCCGTCTCAGGTTCCTGCTGGGCTTCTGGCTGGGAGCTGCCTAGGTAAGCATCTCCCAGCCACAGCCTGCCTCTGGCACACCACCCCTTCTTCCCCACCCCGCCAACTACCTGCCCCAGGTCATGAGCCTCTCCTGCCCCAGGTCACCACCCAAGCCCTCTGTGTCCCCCTCTCTCTGCCTTCTCCATCCAGGTCACAGCTCCCTCCAAGATCCTGCACCCCCTTGCACCCACCTCCCCCAGGCCACAATCCTCTTCTGCACCCATACCCCCTCCTGGACCCTGCACCAGATCATAACCCCCTCCTATATCCAAACTCCCTCTCAGACATTACGCCCCCTCCTGCACTCCAGTCCTTATCCCAAGCTCTCTTCTGCACCTAACCTCCATCCCAGACCCTGTGCCCCCTCCATAGAGGTGCGGTTCTTGACCAATTACCAAAACCTTGGGGTGGCCCCCCATTAAAATGATTTCCCACCCCCTGAGCTAGATGGAAAAACAAAGGATCAGAGGGGGGCAGAATGGGTTGGAGATAAGAGCTAATCAGCACAAGAAAAAGAATGTTTAGAGTGAAAGCTACAGAAAATAGTCTGAGGAGATCCTCAGTGTCTGAGAATCTGTGCTTGGACAGCTGCTTTCTACAGCTGCTCTGCTAGCTTCTACCTCTGGCTGGTTTTGAGGAATCTAATGAGATCACAGAACATAATGACAGTTTCTACGTTCATGGTAATGTACCCCTCACCTGTGCATTGAGAACCTGTGGCTCTTTCAGATCTCCTGTGCAGTTCTTAATATCTTGTTTGCAGCAGCTTAGAGGAACACTGTTATTGCCAGTGGTATTAAACCACGGGGTGGTTATCCAGTCGGTGTAGTTAGTTACTCCACAACATTGAAGCTGTGAAACAAACAGTAATTAAGTTAATGCAGACATGCGTTAAGTTCTATCCTTCTTCGGCATGTCATGCAGGTAGGTCTACAGTACTCTAAAGTAATCCATCAAAACACCACAGTCACTTTGTTGTAAGGGGTAGTGAATTAAACCAGTACAGTAGTTCACTTTGTTTGTTTTGTTTTTTAAAGGTAAATGTCCTCAAGTATCTTTAAAATCAGAGTTCAAAGGTCTCAGCTCCATACAGGATTGGCCCACACAGCTGTTTCTGCTGCCACTGTATACAGTCTAAAAATAATGGAAGGAGGAAAAGGGAAGTTGTTTCATCAGCATATGAACTACAGATGGAACAAAAACAAGATCAGAATCATCTTTTTCCTTCGTTAGTAATATTATTTGTGTGGCTCCAATCACAGTGGAAGATGGAGTTGTACAAAATTCTCAGTAAAACAAGATACAAGTAGATAAAACAGATCAAATCTCTGCAGTATGATAAAAATTCCTAATATTTATTTATTAGGAAAGTTTAAATACGATGGTGATAGTTAGCAACAGAAGAAATTCCTGTGGATGACCATTTAAGCACAGTCATTTCGGGTCTGATCTAAAGCCTATTTAGGTCAATAGAATCTTTCTTAAGTCCATTCACTTAAATGGATTTTGGGTCAAGGCCCTGTGGTCCAAACCTGCAGGGAGCTGAGTACCCTCAATTGCCACAGAAGTGAATGAAAACTGACAGTGCTGAACATTGTGAAGAACAGTTTTTAGAAAGTAACAGGCTGATTTTCCCCCCTAAAGACCGCATGCATAATTTAATGTCTACTGGATATTTTGAAATAATACTCAGCAGCAGATGAGAAGTTTTCCTACCTGTTCTTGCAAGTAATCCACAACACCAGATTCTGGACTTTTCCCATCATATTTCTGGAATAATGTATGCATTGTGCCTTGAACATCTGTTTTTACCTGGAATGAGAAAACACATGGCATATTCTGTGTAAGGACAACAACCCAGAAGCTTTTAAAATGGAAACTTTGGAAGATTCCAAGCCTCATCAAAATGGAGTGCATTGAAAAGTGAAGTAATTCCTTTTGGTAAAATACTGCTGCCACTTAACCCTGCTGGGATTCTTGGACATTAAATAATTCTCCTACTGATTTTAAGAACCCTCTTCTGTGAACATGACCGCAAACTGATTAAAAGGTTGCTTTGATATCTCCTAAGCTAAGATCTACTTGTATTCATCCAGAAAAAGCCACTAATATTTTAGGATTTCATTCTACACAGCACGTGTGTGGGTACCAACCTATTCGGCACTCACTGTACAGTCTTCTGTCCTGGAGAGCTAAGAATAAAGGATCAGATGTGAGAAAATGGGTGGGAAAAAGGGAATTCACAGGAGACTGTGATGTTCTGCTCAGGACACTCAGGCTACTCTAGACTGTAGGCTTCTTTCGGAAGAAGCTTTTCTGGAAGAGATCTTCCAAAAAAATTTCTTCTGAAAGAGAGAGTCCACAATGCCAAAGCGCATCGAAAAAGCAATCCGCTTTTTTTGAAAGATAGTGTCCAGACTGAACGGCTGCTGTCTCGCATTTCAGCTATAATTACTATGGACGGAGCAGGGCCGGCTTGAGCCATTCCTGCGCCCTGGGCAGTGGGCGCATGCTGCATGCGCGGCTCTGCCCCTGGTCGCACGGTGCATGCGCAGCCCTGTCCCTGGCGTGCTGCGCACCTTACAGCTACACAGCCCCGACCCCAGGCGCGTGGCACCTGATTGCAGCTCTAAGGGGCGCCACACAGACGGGCGCGCAGCGCCCCTTACAGCTGCCATCAGGTGCCCCCCATAGGTTGGCACCCCAGGCAGCTGCCCGGCTAGCCCACTCCTTAATCCGGCCCTGGGATGGAGTGGCCACCAGGCCACCTGTGCTTTTTCCTCTTTCCTCTTCTTTCAAAAGAACTCCCTCTTCCCCATCTACACACCCCTTTTTGCGAAAGAGCTCTTTTGGAAAAAGGCTTCTTCCTCGTGGAATGAGGATTACCAATGTCAGAAAAACCCCTCCACTCTTTCAATTTTCTTTTGAAAAAACGCAATTGCAGTGTGGACATAAGAGAAGTTTTTTTGGAAAAACAGCCGTGTTTCCAAAAAAACTCTGTAGTGTAGACATAGGCTCAGAGCTGTAAACCACTGTGTTACCACTCTGCCTCAGCAAGTATGAAATATACTGGAAGTTAAACAGTGTGTCAGCTCCCTGCTACACCAGTCTGTTTACCTCACCAGCAAATTCCTCAAAACTCTTCCACTCTAAACTTTGCTTTGCAGCTAATGAGGAGTGAACCCCAGTTTCTGAGTTCCCCAGAGACATCTCTCTGCAGCATCTACACCAGTGGTGGGCAAAAGGGCCTCCACGCGCCAGATTCAGCCCACCAAGCGGATTGATCCGACCTGCAGAGGTCCTGCTGCTCCCCTGCCCCGAGGCCAATTAGGGCTTGTGGGTGGGGGGAAGTGCATAAAGTTTTCTCTGCCCTGCCAGGAGCACGTAGCACTTTGAAGTGCTGATTGGTCTGGGGGCGGGAGGAGAGTGCTAAGTTTCCTCCGCCCTACCCCCACCGTGCGAGGAGTGCACGGTACTTCAAAGTGACGCGTGTTCCTCACAGGGCGGGTGGAAGCTTCGCATGCTCCTTCGCCCCCAGGCCAATCAGAGCTTGGGGGCGGGGGAGCGCGCAAAGCTTCCTCCGCCCTGCCCCCGCCCTGCGAGGAGTGCGTGGCACTTCAAAGTGATACGTGCTTCCTGGCAGGACAGAGAAAACTTTGTGCGCTTCCCCCGCCCCTAGGCCCAAATTGGTGTGGGGTTGGGGGAGCGTGCAATGCCTCTTTGCACCCTGCCAAGGGCATGATTGCTTAGTGAGAAGGGGGGGCAAAAGGGCTCCCCCACCCCCAGACCAATCATGGTCTGTGGGGGTATGTCTACACCGCCACCCTAGTTCGAACTAGGGTGGCTAATGTAGTCATTCGAACTTGCAAATGAAGCCCGGGATTAAAATATCCCAGGCTTTATTTGCATGTTCCCAGGCACCGCCATTTTTAAATTCCCGGTAGTTCGAACTCCCTGCCCGCGGCTACATGCGGCACGGGCTAGGTAGTTCCAACTAAAGCCCCTAATTCGGACTACCGTTACTCCTCATTGCAATGAGGTGTAACAGTTAATCCGAACTAAGGACTTAATTCGGATTAATTTCTGACTGCCGCGTGTAGCCGCGGGCAGTTAGTTCGAACTAAGGGGATTTAAAAATGGCGCCCACCCGGGAACATGCAAATGAAGCCCGGGATATTTAAATCCTGGGCTTCATTTGCAAGTTCGAATGCCTACATTAGCCACCCTAGTTCGAACTAGGGGGCTAATGTAGACATGCCCTGGGTGGGGAAGCCCAGAAGCATCCTGGCCCCACCCCTTCCATTTTAGGCCCTGCCCCTTCCGGGGTGGCCCGGTGCCACTTCAAAAACTTTTGCCCACCCCTGATCTACACCCTATTACTCTGACACTCACAGAAATTAGCTTTGCAGCCCCCAAGAGGCAGGGTACACATCACCCTGTTAATTTAGTTGAGGACTCACACTCACTAAGAATAAGTTTATTAACAAACAACAGAGATTTAACTCATAATAAGCAAGAGAAAAAGAGAGAGGCCTGGTTACAAACAAAACACCCTTTCTAATGTCTAAAACACAATTTTAGCGAGTTACAATCTTTGCCTAGCAGTTTTCTTACATCAAGTTGCCAGCATCTCTAGCCCTCCAGAATAGGAGATCTGACGTCCACAGGATCAGAGGGTGCTGTATTCCATGTCCCATACATGACAGATCAATCAAATCTGGTTTTGCTCCCATTGTATTACCCAAAGTCCATTGACTCTGCCTCAAGAGACAGGAGGGCTTCCTGAGATGTAGATTCTGTCAACTGGTGAGCTCACTGTGCTCCTTCCGCCATTGCTTGTTAGTTTGTTTATCTTAGATGTAAATGTATGTTCATTGTCCTCTGCCTGTAATCAAACAAGTCAGGCAGGGGAATCCACCTCCTTTGTCCAGGACAGGCTCAATGTATGCCTCCCAAGTGCATTTTAAGAACATATTTCCAGCACACATACACAATATTTTATACATCATCCATCCGTACATCACACAATGATATTCATGACCAGTGTGTCACCAACTTTTATAGTATACCTTGCTCAACGCACTTTTATAGTACAATAAAGTTTTATACAATCATTTGATTTAGCTGCTTTTTCTAGACCCTGTCAGAGAGCCTTTCTTTTTCTTAGCATTAAATAGATGTACTCATTTTTAATCTTACCTTTTCTCTGTAAATGAATCCCATAACAAAAGCTACCACTTCTGCAATAAAGATAATCAGGATAATGGCCAGGAACTGAAATCAGAAGAGAGATAAGGTAAGGAGGATGGCCAGACTGTTTGGCTCAAAATGCAAATTTATCACCACATTGATTACAGTGCTAAAAAAGCCAGGCAAAGTGTGTTGTCGTTATCCATCATTGTCTCTCCAAACAGGAGCACCAGGAACTTCTGTGAACCTTAGTAGAATATCACACCGGGAAGGGTTAATAATCAGGGCTTCATGGGATCTCAAAGACTTACTTCAAAGAGTAAGTACCTCACAAAAACTAGGAATGTGTTAACCATGGCTTACTGTGACAGGCTGCATCAGCTCCACAGTGGCCAGTAAGGAGTTAACTAGTGTCTGACATCTCTATTAGCCCCACTCTGCTGGAGGGTTTGTCAAGCTCAGGGAGGAATAAAAGGAAAGAACCCAGTGCAGCTGGGAAAGGGATCTAGCACAAGGTGGTCTTGAGTCCCCCTCTGTGGAAAGTGCCTGGTAAGAACCATGCAGAGGGAGAACTGTGAGAACTACAGGAGGGGAGAGGGGCAGATTTGCTGTAATACTGAATCATGCACAGCACAAGACGGTCCTCAAAGATGATCATGTCCTTGACTCTTTCTGGAGTTCGAAACAGTTTGACCAAGAGGGTAGATGAGAGAAACGGTTTTCAGCACCCATTCTGAAAAACACGCTCCATCCCTGCTGGGAAGTAAGGATGTACAATCCCATTTAATTAGTTAACTGGTTAAACTTAATGTTTAAACTTAACAATTAAATGGGGTGAGTGTGAGGGGGTCACTACAGCACAGGCTGGAACTGTCCCCCTGCCCACCACAGATGGGCTGGAGCACCCTCCTAGCCCCACAGATGGGGACTGCTCCAACCAAGTTGGAGAACCTCCCTGCCTCTGGTGGACCCTGCAGGGCTGATGCAGCCTCATGCCCACGGCAGGCTGCTCCATCAGCCCGCCAGTTAAGCATAACTGGTAAGCCTCACCATTAAGAGTGAGGCTTTCCAGTTAACCATTCACATCCCCAGTGGAAAGATTCTGGTTTGTGACCACCCAAGAGGGTGTCTGGCAAGAGGAGCCTTGGCATACTTTCTGTGAAGGATTCATTCCTGGTTACACTATGCAAGAAACCTTTTTCCCTTTGAGCGGGCAGGAGGGACCTGTGGTGAACATCTGTTGACAATGCCAAGTGCTCTCTTCCCACAGAAAGTGCCAACTGTTCTCGATTTTTTCAAAAGCAAAGGGCCAGATCCTCAGCTGGTGAAAACCAGTGTGGTTCCACAGAAATCAATGGAGTTGTGATGATTGATACCAGCTAGGGTGCTGGCCCTGACTGTGCAAAGCTCCCTTTGGACTGAAGAGCAGGCAAATTAATTGAAAATGGCTGATCAGCAGCTACCTTTCCAGTGGTCTGAGAAGACACAACAGCTGTATTGGTGCTGTTTATTTTGTAGCATAGGTCAGCAGATCTGAATGGGCTAGGCAGCTACCTTTTTGTTTTTTTAACAGGCAGATATAGCCTGATGCAAAGAGCCATTTGCAATGGCCTGAGCAGGAGTACAACAACAGAACAGCTTTTCTTTCGGAAAAGGCTTTTCCAAAATTTGGCCCGTCTACACGGGGCCAAATTTCGGAAAAACCTCGTCTTTTGACACATCCCTTCTTCCTCATAAAATGAGGATTACAGAGATGGCAAAAGAACACGTCCACTTTTTCAGAAATTGTTCCGAAAATGCGGACGCATTCCTCGGATGCAGCATAGCTTTTCCGGGATACTGGAGGTATCTCGGAAAAGCTCTGCAGCATAGACATAGCCTAACAGAGTGGGCTGTAAGTGCCCGATACTTTGTTTCTGATGTCATTTGGGTGTTGAATATAACAGCCCATCCAGTTCAAGTCTTTGTTCAAACCTTAGTCAAATGTGTCCAATTTCCATATGAAGGCAAGTTCCACAGCTTCTCTCTCCAGCTGTTTTTTTAAGTTGCTTTGTAAGAGTAAAGTCACTTTTAGATCCATTAATGAGTTCCCCGAGCAAGTTACAATGTTCCCCAACAGGTTTCTGTGTGTTACCACTTCGAATATCTAATCTGTGTCCTACCTGCAGCTATTGACATGTTCACCTTCCTGTCAATCAACAAGTACTGGGCACTACCAGAGATAAGACACTGGATTTAGTGACATATTGGTCTCATCAGATGTGCCAAGTCTTCTGGAGCTAGTATATAAACTTGTCAGTTTTGTGAGACCACTGAACTTGTTACAGAGGAACTGAAAGCTAAGTAACCATTACTATTTCCTCTTTACATGTACAGGCACTTCTATGTAACTTTCAAGCAATCTTACACCACAGCTCATGTTCGCAAACTTCACTGAGAGTGCTGCTCACATGCTTGAATTTGAGGTAGTTTTGTTTTCACTAACACAGGAAAAGCTTATGAACGAAGAGTCCATAAATAAAAAAAGAAACTAGGCACATCTTGGTGATCACATCCTCTGCCTTGCAACATGACTGCTGGAACGGTCAGAGCACTGAACTAGGGGATGGGGAAGATACCCGTATATCCTACACCTGGCTCTGCTATTGATTTGCTGTGTCACTTTGAGCAAGTCACTTCACAACTCTGGGTTTCAATCTCCCCTTTGTAAAATGGGGACAACAATACATACACACTTATGCAAAATGCTTCGGGATCTACGGGAAAAAAGTGGTAAGTACTATTACTAGTGCACTGTGTACACCATCATAAGAGGAGTGGCAGGATGATGGAAAGATTATGAACTAAAGCAATCCATTTTACCACAACTGTCAGTCATAAGATGATGCTCAATTTAGGTCTACTCCTAAAAAATGAGGCATGAATTAGCAGGTGGAAAAACCAACTTCAGGAAGCAGGTTACAGGCTCTTTGTGCATCCAAGAACCACAGTCCCCATGAAAGTTTGTATGCGGATCCAGTTTGAAAGTTAATAATAGAGTTGTCTCTCCTCCCCAAATCTTGAAGAGAGCCCCAGCTTCTGTGAGTCTGTCCCATGTCTTCCAAACCAAGATTACTGAGTGTGAGGGAGTGAGAAGAGGGCCTAGCAGTGCAGGAGCTAAACAAGGCCTTTTTGCCCAATAAACCCCACCCCATTTTACCTGCAGCCAATGCCAGGCCTGGAGGGAGAATAAAAGGAGGGAACCTGGCTCGGTTAGGGGCTGACCAGCGAAGAGGCAGGAGCTGGTTCTGCCGTCCGCAGGACCTGAGCCAGAACTGTCTGCTGGGTCAGCTGCAGAAGGGCGTAAGCCTGCAACCCCTCCCCCTGGCGCAAAGGGGGAGAACCAGAAGGAAACCCCATTGAGGAGGGGGAAATTGGACTCTTGGGGCCATGCCCCAAACTGAAGGAACAGACTCTGATAAGCGGCCGGAAGTCCTACACCCCGGGCCACCAGCTAACACCAGGACCTAACCACTAGGCCATCCTGCTGCCTGGGGGACCCAGCCACGCTGAGTGTTTAAAGAGCCTGTGATTTGTTATATTAGACAGAATATCAACATCTTGTGATGCATTAATGTTGCAAGACAACAAAGATGTTTTACTGCACTGTGATGTCACAGAGATTGGGCTACACAGCTGGGTTAGTGACCTATGCCTTAAACTTAAATACTCCAAGCTCTTGCAGACCAGAGGTTCAGATCCTAGTAGGGTTCTTTAAAAAACAGAACAAAATTTCACATAATTTATTCTGAGAAGCTCTCTGATGCCTTAAAAAAACCTCTCCAAGTTCTTCCTTTGTGTTGTGTGGACAATGAGGATCCCATTGCATTTTTAACACGAATGGGCGTTTGTTCTCTGTGCCGTTGTCCAATATTAACCAATCCCTCATCCTCGATATCGTGCCGGGCTCTCTATCCCAGCGGGGTCTTTAGCAATGCAGCAGGTATTTATGACTTCAGATTGGTTCTTAGCTTCAGAAATTAGCACTACACCTGTGGAAATCATTTACACAAAAACTCCAAACCATCTAAAAGGTGCCTGGTTCCAGGTTTTATTACAAGCTCAGAATAAAGATCTCATCTGCACTAGAAAAGGTTTGCTGGCATAGTTGTGCCATCAAACCACTACTACCCAGCCTACCCAAAGAGTGCTTTTACAGTACAGCTCTTCAGTCAAAATAAGCAAGACTGGCTGGTTTAACAATGTCTATGCTAAGATTGTTCCTGGTATAAAAGTGTTATTAAAAATTACACTCCAAACCAATATCATGACCCATTTAAGTGTAGACTCAGCCAACAATTAGGTTCTTAAAAGCTGCTTTGCTGAAGCAGAGCAGATGGACTAAAACCCAATAGCTGTGAAATAAAAGGGCTATCTCTATTCCATGCAGCACTGCTCTGGGCTCCCCCAACTTATCATGTTCCAAGTTTTCTTTCTGTACCTGCAAAGTGGCTATCAGCCTATTTAGGTTTTATACAGCCCTTCATTGTAGTATAGGCCCGTACACAGGAATTTCTGTGAGGGAGGTGCATTTTTTGTAAATGTGGCCTGCCAGGGTCCCCCAAGTAAGCGTGCTCTGGATGACTGGAGGAAGGCAGGAGTGGTGCGCTACCCAAGCATCCCTCCCCCATGCTCCGGCTGGCTAGGGGAAGGCTGGGGCTGATTCCCACCCACCCCAACAACGAGGCCCAGCCTCATCCCTGGCTCCTGGGCAAGGGGGAAATCAGGCCCAGCCTTCCCCCGGCTGACCAGAGCACAGCGGGAGGGAGGCTGGGGCAATGTGCCACCTCTGCTTTCCCCTGGCTGGCTGGAAGCAGCCCCATGGCAGACCATGAGGGATCGTGGGGGGAGGGAGGTGTATTTGCATCATTTACACCCCCCACTGTGTATGGGTCTGTAGTTCCTACCTTAGGCTGCTTAATGAAGTGTTGTGTCATCTGCAGTAGAACTAGTGCACTGCAGTGGAGCTTGCCTCTTCCCAGCACCGCATTTAGCTGCTTTAGGGACATGATCTGAATTGGATCCTGCCTGAATGCGCAATACTTACAAGTCCAAGCCCAACACGTGACTCCCGGAGAGTGGCACAGCAGCCAATCAGCCCAATGATAAACATCACTAGAGCCACACAGATGATGATCACTGCTGGAAGCATGGTGTACTTGTCCTGCACGAAGCTGTCATAATTCTTGTAGGTGCTAATAACATATCCCCCAACATAGCCAAGGCCAGCCGCTGCAGCCTGAAATGCAAAAATAAAATACGAAAGGGTTATTTGTTAAATGTCTTTCTGGGATATTAAATGGGGGAAATAATGGCCTTTTTCATTGCAGTCACTATGAGATGAAAAGACCTGGAAAAACACAGAGGTCTGAAAGTAGCAAATAAACCAAACTCTCTCACATCAAAGATGAAATTCAGTTCTGGTGTCAGCAGATGCAACAACTAGGATCATTTCTGAATTTTCCTTAAAGGTATCAGATCTAATTTTCTTGAGGATCATTGAAGAGTAGCATGATAAACAAGTACAAAAGGTCCTGAGTATCTTCCATAGGGACTCACCTAGTTCAATTGCCTGTATTATTAAAAAACCCTAAACTTATAATAATAAATAATGCTAGAAATAAATAAAAATAACCTTTTTTGCCTGAGCCGACCTCTCTGGAGCCCACAAAATCAGTTGGAATGTATAGGTGTGTGTGACGGGGCATCACTGCCCCGCATTCCAAACCCTTCAGCAGCTGCCCTGTTCGCAGCGTGAGGGGTTAGGTACCGGCCTTGTGCCCAGTGCTCACGCGCCGTGTGAACAGCCTCACACCGCGGGAGCCGCGGTGAGCGCAAGCCGCGGCATGAGAAAGGAGGCGGGAGAGGGGGCTGGAACGGCGTAGACCCGCGCTGTTAGGACTGCAGCGCAGACAAGCTGGGGCATGCTGGGAGGAGGAGGGGCGAGGAGTACGGGGGGACGTGCGGCATGACGTGGCCCACCCGGAACTGACGTCAGGGGTGAGAAGAGGAGCGGGGGATTTAAAAAGTGGACAGGGAGAAGTCACAAGGAAAGGAGAGTGAGAGGGACCAGGAGAGAGGCAGGAGCAAGAGGAGGAGGACGGGAGGGAGATAGAATGGCAACGGCGAGTAAGCCAACGAGGCACCTTAACATGGCTGGAGCCGTGCCACCAGAGTTCTCGGTGGAGGACCAAGTAACACGGAGAGGCTGAGAGAGTGGGGAGAGGAAGCAGCCCAGGGCAGGGCAACCGGTTGAAGCCCGCGGGCTGACGCATTTCAGCTAGGAGCCCCGTCAGCCGGACAGGACTGAAAGTAGTCCCTGTCCTTAGGGCCCTGGGCTGGGGCCCGTGAGTGAGGATGGGCCCCGGCCCCCCTCTCCCCATTGCCAACAGCTGCCAGTACTGGCAACGGGGAATTTGGGAACTGATGCTCCCTGAGTGGGGCAGTTGACGATAGCAGCAATTGCTGCGACAGGAGTGATTGCGAGAGCTCCATGAATAGGACCCAGAAGAGAAGACTGACCAGACGGGGGACTGAAGAGTGGTCTTGCTAAGGCCAATAGAGGGCGCCCCAGCAGGGCATGGTCACAGTGTGCTATGGAAATATGTAAGAATTTCTAAAAGTTGTTATTTATTAACTATGCATGTTGTGCTGATGTGATGGAGTGGGGGATTTTCTTATTTTCCTAATGGTTTGCACAAACAGTGTGGGTGACTCAGTTTCCCTGTGTGTTGGTGATTTAATGAGGTGATAGGAGAGCGTGTTTACTGTTGACAAGGACAGAATAGTAGTCCTGGAGATAGGTGATAAAGCATGGTTGGCTGGAAGGAGGGGACTTCTGGAGTAAGGATGTGAACAAGTAGTCAACTAGTCAATTAACCGATAAGCCTAGAGTCATCAGTTAATCTAACTGACTACTCCCCGTATCAGAGGCAGCAAGGTGAGGAGAAGTAGGACCCGGTACTAGGGGGAGCACCGACTCTACAGTTCTGCCTGTCCCCTTCCCGCACTGCTGCCTCTATCAGGGAGCTCCAAGCTCCCCGCGGACAGGGGCTGCTGCGGGAGCAACCTCTGTCCATGGCAGCCTGGGCTGGCCACAGACAGAGGCTTCATGGCAGCCTCCCCTGTCTCCTCCCCTCCTCCCCCCCCCAGCAGCCTCTGTCTGTGAGGAACTCAGACTACTGCAGACAGGGGTTGTTGCCACCCCACACTGCTGCCTCTGTATCAGAGGTAGCAGTGCAAGGCAGCAGGCAGCTGGTCTGCAAGGGGAGCTGGTTTTTAAACTGGCTCCCCTCTCAGACTGGCTCCTGCCTGGGACCCTCCGCTTCTGCCTCTGATACGTAGGCAGCAGCATGGGGTGGAAGGGGGTTCCCCAGGAGTGGGGCCAGAGCGCACTGGCTGCCAGCTTTGCCCCTAGGGACTAAAGAATAGTTGACTAACCGCTAAGAATTCATGTGGTCAGTTGACTATTCTATTACCAGCTATCTAACATCCCTATTCTGGACTGGAGACAAAGAACAGCCAGAGCCCATCACGACTGAGACTTGCCAGGCTTGAGAGCCCTGATAATTTTCCTGTGCTGTGTTTAGACCTTCAGTAAATCCTTCTGTTTTACACAGGCTGACAGTCACTGCAGGCTGCAGATTGGGGTTTCATTGTTCCCTTTGGACATGCGGGCCCCTGAGGTCCAGAACATGTGGACTCTTTGAGGGAGCCATGGTAAGAGACTAGGGTTGCCAGTTGTCCGGTTTTGAACCAGACAGTCCAATATTTTAGCTTTCTGTTCGGGAAACAAATTGAGAAAATATAAACGAGAAAATATAAATGTCCGGTATTTTCTAAATAAGATGTAATGTAGATTGTGATGTAATGTCAAGTGTGTCCAGTATTTTTGTTGAAACCATCTGGCAACCCTATAAGAGACACTCATGCTGAAGGCTCAGAGAGGTGCAGTTCCAGGAAGTGCTGGAGCACAGGGCTTAACCCCAAAGAGACTGTGACTCCCAAGAAGGGCTGTCATGATGAAGAGTGCTCCTCCCAGGGACCATACAGAGACAAGAGATTATGGGGCCTGTGAGTCTATGTCATAGCAGTTTCATGGTGCAGTGTAACTGTTTGATTGTATCAGTGCTCAAGGCATTATTGTGTTAAAGAAAGAGAAACAACAGCCCTACATATACTCATTGAACAATTTTTACATAATTAACCAGCACCTCAAGGAGCCTCAAGTCTAGATTACATGAAAACTGTGACAAAGAAAACATCTCTCATTCTAAAGCTGGTGTCTTGTATTTTTATCAAGGAGAAAGCACCTTGAGAACTGTGTGTGTCATCTTTGTCATGTGTTTGCTTTCATCTCCACCTTAAGCTCCCTGAGGCACTTTTATTTACTTGATAATTGCTGTGTAGACCTAGGGCCCAGTCATGCAAGATACTGCGCTTTCTCAGCATCCATTGCTTTTAATAGATCAGTCCTCTGCCTGTATATTATAATACCATAGACATAAGATCCATTAATGGGAGTTGCGGGTACTCAGCACTACCAGGAATTGTTCAGCACCCTTGCATGATGAGGTCGTAGGTCAGCATGGTGACTTTCAAGTGAACAATAGATGCCTTGAGAAGCTTAAGGGCTAGAATAAATAAAAAACGACATTTCCTCATTCTTAACCACAGATGACTCCATAAATATTATGGGGATATTTATCTATGTTTTATTGCATTGAGAATTCAGCCTAGCACAGCAAAGCCTTTATTAGCTTAAAGCTTGTATTGTGACTCTGGTCCCATATTAAACAGCTCTTCTTCTGTGCTAAAGTTTCAGTGGTGTTAGTGCATCCCTCATCACAGACTATTCCAAAGCACTTCACAAAGGGTTGGCCTGTTCATGATCAGGCCGAGCACCCTCAACTTTGACTGGGCATTATTCTGCCCACATAAAAGTCAATGAGAGTTTTACCACTAATCTCAATGGGCACAGGATTGGGCTCACAGAGTGGATCATGCTCAGAGCCGTGTACAAAGTACTCATCACTTCACAGAACTGGGCCCAGGGCCATCTCTAGACTTACACAAAATATGCATTGCAGAGGGCACCAGAAAATGTGGGGCCCCAGTTCCTCCTGCCCCATTCTACCTCCCATCAGTGCCACTGGGGGAACCCAGTTCCCTCTGCTCTGTTCCCCCACCACTAGCACCCCTGCGAGGAGCCCCAGTTCCCCCTTCCCTGTTTCACCACCAGCACCCTTAGGCTACGTCTACACTGCACAGTTATTTCGGAATAAGCTATTCCGGAATAGTTATATTGAAATAGCTTATTTCAGTATAGCACATCTACACTGCAGGGAAGCCTCAAAATTAGTCCGAGGCAGGTTTCCCTAATGTAGACATGCTATCTCGATTTAGAGTCCCAGGAAGAATAACTTAGAATGGCTTTGGTGAGGGGCTATTTCGAAATAGCAGAACTGAAACATCTACACACGTCTTATTTCAAAATAGTTATTTCAGAATAGACATTCTTCTTCATAGAATGAGGTTTACAGAAGTTGGAATAAGCCTCCCATTATTTCAAAATAATGGAGTTGCTGTGTAGACGCTCGCGTTGTTATTTCGGAATAATGGCTGTTATTCCAAAATCACTTTGCTGTGTAGAATAGTGATAGAGATGCAGCCGTGTTAGTCTGGTGTAGCTGAAACAAAAAACAGGACTATGTAGCACTTTAAAGACTAACAAGATGGTTTATTAGGTGATGAGCTTTCGTGGGCCAGGCCCACTTCCTCAGATCAAATAGTGGAAGAAAATTGGCATGCCCATATATACCAAAGGATACAATAAAAAAAATGAACACATATGAAAAGGACAAATCAAATTTCAGAACAGAAGGGGGATGAGGGGGGGAGGTAAATGTCTGTGAGCTAATGATATTAGAGGTGATAATTGGGGAAGCTATCTTTGTAACGGGTAAGATAATTAATGTCTTTGTTTAGACCGAGGCGTAAAGTATCGAATTTAAGCATGAATGACAGCTGAGAGGATTCTCTTTCAAGTCTGGTGTTAAAAGGTCTTTGAGGCAAGATGCAGGTAATCAAGTCGTTGAGACAATGCCCTTTCTGGTTGAAATGGCAAGAAACTGTTTTTTCTTTGTGATCCTGTCTAATATCTGTTTTGTGGGCATTGATTCTTTGGCGAAGTGTCTGAGACGTTTGTCCAATGTACATAGCAGATGGACACTTTCGGCACATGATAGCATAAATTATATTTCTGGATGAGCAGGAATATGTGTTCTTGATCTTATAACTCAGTTGGTTAGGTCCAATAATGGTATCAGCAGAGTGAATATGTGGACACAGCTGGCAACGGGGTTTGTTGCAAGGGAAGGTTCCAGGGTTGGTATTAGTGTGGTATGTCCTGTGGTTGTTGGTAAGAATCATCTTGAGGTTAGGTGGTTGTCTATAAGAGACTATGGGTCTGTCTCCCAGAGCCTCTTGGAGTTTAGTATCCTGTTCCAGCATAGGTTGTAGTTTATTGATAATGTGTTGGACAGGTTTAAGTTGGGGGCTGTAGGTGATGACAAGTGGTGTTCTATTGTTGGTTTTCTTGGGTCTGTCTTGAAGTAGATGGTTTCTAGGTATTCGTCTGGCTCTTTCAATTTGTTTTTTTGTTTCTCCAGGTGGGTAGTTGAGGTTTATAAATGCTTGGTAGAGATCCTGAAGTTTCTGGTCTCTGTCAGTGGGATTAGAGCAGATGCGGTTGTATTGAAGGGCTTGGCTATAGACGATGGATCGTATGGTGTGTTCTGGATGGGAGCTGGAGGCATGTAGGTAACTGTATGAGTCGGTGGGTTTTCTGTAGAGTGGTGTCTAATTTTCCATTGGTGATTTGTACTGTGGTGTCCAGGAAATGGATCTCTCGTGTAGAATGGTTCAGGCTGAGATTGATGGTGGGGTGTAGGTTGTTAAAATCTCTGTGGAATGTCTCCAGTGTTTCTTGGCCATGCATGCAGATCATAAAGATGTCATCGATGTAGCGTAAGTAGAGAAGGGGCAAAAGGGGATGGGAGCTGAGGAAACGTTGTTCTAAGTCAGCCATAAAGATGTTAGCGTACTGTGGGGCCATGCGTGTACCCATGGCTGTGCCACTGATCTGGAGATATATGTTGTTCTCAAACTGGAAATAATTGTGGGTGAGAACAAAGTTACATAGGTCTGCTGTCAGACTGGCAGTGGTGTCCTCTGGGATAGTGTTTCTAATTGCTTGTAATCCGTCTGTGTAATTGCTGTGTAGACACAGTTCTCCCTGCCCCATCTCTCTCCACCAGCACCCTTAGTCTAGAGAAGGATGTGGGTTGGGTCCAGTTCAAGGGGGTGAATAATGACGCCATAAATAAAATATACTAAAGTTTTTTATTTTTGAAAATTTGAAACAATTTTTAAATTTGCACCAATTTCATACAAAAATTGAATTCAAGTCGCGGTAGTTCATATTAGGGGCTCTGCCCGTGGGGCAGGTGAGTGAGTAGGCTGGTGAAAAGCAACCTCACCTCCAAGCAGGTTTTGTGACAGAGCTATGTCCTTTGCACACGCTGGAGTCAGTGGAGCACCTCTTTAATAATCCTGCATAAGGCCCCAGAAATACTAAGGATGGCCCTGGTTGGGCCTTTCGGCCTAATGCTGCTCTCAGTGAATTCCCAGCAAGAGCTTTGCTACTAATTTCACTGGGCACAACCCTGGGCCCGTAGCGAGCTCGTAGTCAACCAAAACCCAGGGAACACTCCCCTCCTAGTGAAAGGCAGCCTCTGCTGGGATGGCATAGAAGAGTCACAGTGCACCAGCAGCTGTTAGCATGCACTTCCTGCTCTTGATGGCATAAAATCAGGCAAACTCACAGACTCGTGGGGCAAGGGCCGGGGGGGGGGGGAGGGAAGGAAACCGCCTGCCCAGAAGAGGTGGGGTCTCAGGCATAAGGGGCAAGGCTAGGGCAGCTGGCCCTCAGTGCCGCCCGGAAGGCATTCCCCCCAGCACCGTCCAGAGTGCACCACCTGGGCTCTAGTGGCAATTTAAAAGCCCCGGAGCTCTGACTGCCACAGCTGCTGGTGTAGCAGGGATGGTGGGCTGAGAGTCTTGGACCCTCTTGAATCACCAGGCCCCAGGGCAATTTCCCCTCCGCCCAAGGGTTACCAGGTAGACCCCCCCAAAAAAACCGGACACACTTGATCGTGGGCGGGGGGGGAGGGACTGGCCGGAAGGGGGGCGGGGCTGGCCAGGAGGAAGGGGGTCGGGAAGCAGGGGGGGGGGGGAGGGTTGGGAGCCGTGGGGCTGGCTGGGAGGAAAGGGGGGCGGGAATCAGAGCAGGAGGGGTCAGGGGACACGGGGCTGGCCAGGAGGAAGGGGGGGGCCGGAGGAAGGGGGGGTGGGAAGCAGAGCAGGGGGGGTATTGGGAGCCGTGGGGCTGGCTGGGAGGAAAGGGAGGCGGGAAGCAGAGTGGGGGGGTCAGGGGAAACGGGGCTGGCTGGGAGAAAGGGGGGGCCAGAGGAAGGGGGGGCGGGAAGCAGAGCTGGCGGGGGCGGGGGTGCAGCGGCGCTGGCCGGGGGAGATCAGGAAGAGGAACAGGCCGGCGGGAAGCAGAGCTGGGGGGCGGTGCAGGGGGGCTGGCCAGGGAAGATCAGGAGGGGAAGTAGGGAAGAACCGGCTGGCCGGGAAGGGAGTGGGGGTGAGCAAATCAGCTGGTGGGGAGCGGGACTGACCCGGGCACTTGCAGATCCCAGGGCGCTGCCTGTCCCGTGCAGGGTCCTGGCGACGCATGAGCGAGGAGGAGGCTTCCCCTCCTCCTCCTTATTCTCAACTAACTGAGGGCTCCAGGCGGCAATCGCGGCCCCGCCTCCCAGCTGGGACTCCCAGCCACTCCCTCCGCTCACGCCAGGCTTCCGTCCGGTGCACAGCCGGAAAAAATCAGAAAATACCGGACATTGCACGTGTCCAGTATTGGCTGATTTTTTTTACCGGACAGAGAGCGCAAATGCCGGACTGTCCGGTACAATACCGGACACCTGGCAACCCTCCTCTCCCCCACTGGTGGGCCTACCTACATTCATTTTAACTGCACTCAGAAGGACTTCACTTTTAAAGGAGACAGTCACGATCGCAGGAATGCCGTTATCAAAGAAACAACAATCTTGTCCCTGCTATGCCCCCACAAATATTGCTGTTGGCTGAGGGAGAGCTCTGAAAGCCTGTGGGGGTGGCTAGCCACCACCCTGTGTATTATTTTTAAAGATTGCTTTTTCTTCTGGAACTGCTCCATTATTTAACCCTGTAGGGGCTTCACGGCTTAGTTCATTCTTTTCTGAAAGGGGAAAAGCCACTACTCATGCAAGTTTTAAAGCATTTAAAGACATCCTCCTGGAGAGTAATCCCGCCCCCCTACCCCCAGGCTAGGCAATGTGCAGCAGTTAAAGCCAATGTAAGAACCATTCCTCAGAAGAGCGAGGCTGCTTTAAAAGCCATGATCAGCCTCACTCATACACATGAAGAGTGCACTCTCAGTGAAAGAAGGTATTTGCTTTTCAGGAGGAAGCAGACTGATGCTGCTGTCCATATAAAGTAGTGTTTGTAAAGAATAAATGAAAGACATGTCGTGTGAATTTAGTACCGATGAAAGAGACCAGATTAGCCACCTTAGAGACTGAACTCCATTATCCACAGCAGGGGGAATAACCCCAAAGCTTCCCCGCAATATCCTGTCAGTGTCTCAGAAGTGATGTGGAAAGGCCATCTTTCAGCTTAAGGGGAGAGTGCATGCTCCATGCCCCCATTCAATCATTGGCCTCTTCACTGAGACCACTATTACAGTGCCAATGGTTTCTGTGTGGTTGACACATGTACAGTGGATGCTAGATGGAATCTATGTTCATTTCACATAGGCCAGACATGGATTGGACTGTGCAACCTAGAGACAAAAGACTTCCCACGGTTCTTTAGGTTTGCCAGTTGACATTAAGGTAAGGTCCTTGACACTTAGTGCTAAAACGTATTGATAGTTTCCAATACGTTGCCATCCCTTCCCCAAGTCTGCAGCATGTCCCTCCTTTATTTTCAAGTGCAAGATGCATTACTGGTTTTAGACCTAAAGCTACTTTCATCCCACACAACTCTGGTGATGTAACTCATTGCTCAGACTTATACATTACTGAGATCAAATCTGTTGAGTCATGAAGCTGGGATTGAACTAAACTGTATGGCTGTGTCTAGACTGGCAAGTTTTTCCGCAAAAGCAGCTGCTTTTGCGGAAAAACTTGCCAGCTGTCTACACTGGCCGCTTGAATTTCCACAAGAACACTGACTTCCTACTGTCTGAAATCAGTGCTTCTTGCGGAAATACTATGCTGCTCCCGTTCGGGCAAAAGTCCTTTTGCACAAAGCTTTTGCGCAAAAGGGCCAGTGTAGACAGCTCAGATTTGTTTTGTGCAAAAAAGCCCCGATCGCGAAAATGGCGATCCGGGTTCTTTTGCGCAAAAGCACATCTAGATTGGCACGGACGCTTTTCCGCAAAAAGTGCTTTTGCGGAAAAGCGTCTGTGCCAATCGAGACGCTCTTTTCCGCAAATGCTTTTAACGGAAAACTTTTCCATTAAAAGCATTTGCGGAAAATCATGCCAGTCTAGACGTAGCCTATGGGTATGGCTACACTTGCCCCCTAGTTCCGAATAGGGAGGCAAATGAAGCATACCAAAGTTGCTAATGAAGCGCAGGATTTAAATATCCCGCGCTTGATTAGCATATTCGCATCCGGTCGCCATTTTAAAATGCCGGTCGCCCGATTTAACTTGCCACGTGTAGACACGGTAGTCCGATCCAAAACCCTTCCCTCGAATTAACTTCATGCAATGCAATGCACCTCCACAGGTACAGAAGATCACAGCTCTCATTGGCAGCCATCCCCTGTACCTGCAGAGGCACAGTTAAATATGGTGGTGTTGAGGCCCATCAGGGGCTAACCCTGGTGGACTAGATCTGGCCCACAGGCTGTTATTTGCCCACCCCTGCATTAGGCAGTGTTTGAGGCTCACGGATCATTTCTAGTAAATTGCTCCAGCTTTCTTTGTGTCAATTCCCTACTCTCCCTTCCTGGAATAATTGTGGTCCTGGCATGAGAAATTTGTACAGGAAGCTATGAAATGTGTTGTGCAAGTTCAGCTGGGCTAAGATAAAATATAAGCTCAGCAGAGCCTGATGTACAGAGGAAGTGATGAAAGTCAGAAGTTGACACTTGATGTTTCTTTAGAGTCTTTAACATGTGTTTGATTATTAATGTTTTCTGGAACTATCAAATAACACGAGAGGCCCAAAAGGCCAGTGCTACACATTTGTGGCTTTGAGGGGTACAGCACCTAAGGCTTGTCCTCCAGTCAGTGTAAATATCTCATTAACCTGAAGGGACTTTGGATCAGCCACTAAATACTGGTAGTAGATCTGATCAAAGTTGAGTGAAAAACTTGTCATGCAAGAGGCAGTTGTTTGTTTTTAAATCCAATTTCAGGTTTATTTTAAAACATGAGATTTTATATTGCAATGTTCCCAGTTGGGAAGAGAGAAAAACTTTCTCCTCCAATTGTTATACTAGAACTAGACTTCACTGAAGAAATATGTCAAAAGCTCAGTGTGCAGAAAAGTTAAAAGCTACCCAGGCATTAGTTCATCCAAGTGAGATAATTCCTTTAGGAATATCCAGCATTTTGTGTTCTTGAACATGTCAGATTTAGCAAAGTCGCTGCCTTTCTAATTCACTTTCAGATAAATCAAGGGTGCAAAGCAAACTGCAAATTCAGAAACTGAAAAACCTTCAGGGAAACTGTACTTTTCCACAGTCTTCACTATAATTTTTGCTGCAACAGATAAGGCAAACTACAACCACATTGGTATCAGCATAGTTAGACACTGCTTAAGTGATGAAGACCACCTTTGCTATGGGGTATTTTGAGGGAAAAGGGAGATGGGAAGTGGCCTGTGGAAGATTTTAATTCATTCTCTGCTTAATTTCTCTTTAAAAAACCCCACAACTGTGTGTGAATTTGGTGCTTGCTGTTTTATAGTTCTTGTACAATATTACAAGAGGGATTCCAAGTGCTTTGGAGGATAGGTTCATAATTCAAAATGATCTGGACACACTGGAGAAATAGTCAGAGGTAAATAGAATGAAATTTAATAAGGACAAATGCAAAGTATTCCACTTAGGGAGGAACAATTAGTTTCACACTTACAAAATGAGAAGTGACTGCCTAGGAAGGAGTACTGCAAAAAGGAATCTAGGGGTCACAGTGGACCACAAGCTAAACAAGGGTCAACAGTATGGCACTGTTGCAAAACACAAACAAGAACAAAAACATCATTCTGAATGAATTAATAGAAGTAAGCAAGACAAAAAGTAATTCTTCTGCTCTACTCTGCTGATTAGGCCTCAGATGGAGTAGTGTCCAGTTTTGGGCACCACATTTCAGGAAAGTTGCGGAGAAATCAGAAAAGGTCCAGAAGAGCAACAAAAATTATTAAAAATCTAGAAAACATCACCAGTGAGGGAAGATGGAAGGAACTGAGTTTGTTTAGTCTGGAGAAGAGAAGACTGAGAGGGGACAAAATAGCAGCTTTCAAGTACCTAAAAGTTTGTTACAAGGAGAAGGGAGAAAAATGATTCTCCTTACCTCTGATAAGACGAGAAGTAATGGGCTCAAATTGTGGCAAGATAAATTTAGATTGTACATTAGGAAAATCTTCCTAATTGTCATGGTGGTTATGCACCGGAATAAACTGCCTAGGGAAGTTGTGGAATCTCCATCCCTAGAGGTGTTTAAGGCTCGGCTTGACAAAGCCCTGGCTGGGTTGATCTAGTTGGGATTGGTCCTGCCTAGAGCAGGGGGCTGGACTTGATGACCTCCTGAGGTCTCTTCCAGCTCTATGGTTCTATGATTCTATGATTCCATCTATTGGAGATTTTTAAGAGCAGGTTAGACAGACATCTGTCATTGATGGTAGATGGTGCTTGGTCCTGCCCTGAGTGCAACGTATCAGACTTGATGACCTCTCAACAGTCCTTCCAGTTTATATTATCCTATGATTCTATTATTATAATCCAGAATTTAATTATTACACTTAATTCTGAACTGCCTTAATCAGTAGGCGGAAGCTGGGCAAGAAAGTGCAGCAGTTTTTGTTAACTACACAATCATTTATCTCAGTCTGACTCTGTAAACACAGAGGCCAGGATTTTCAAATGCTCTCAGATTTACATAAGAACATAAGAACGGCCATACTGGGTCAGACCAACAGTCCATCTAGCCTAGTATCCTGTCTGCTGACAGTGGCCAATGCCAGATGCCCCAGAGGGAGGGAACACAACAAGTAATCCTCACGTGATTCCTCCCCATCACCCATTTTCAGACAAACAGAGGCTAGGGACACCATTCCTACCCATCCTGGCTAATAGCCATTGATGGACCTAACCTCCATGAATCTATCTAGCTCTTTTTTGAACCCTGTTGAAGTCCTAACCTTCACCACATCCTCTGGCAAGGAGTTCCACAGATTGACTGTGCGCTGAGTGAAGAAAAACTTCCTTCTGTTTGTTTTAAACCTACTGCCTATTAATTTCATTTGGTGACCCCTAGTTCTTATATGGTGGGAATGTGTAAATAACTTTTCCTTATTCACTTTTTCCACACCAGTCATGATTTTATAGACCTCTATCATATCCCCCCTTAGTCTCCTCTTTTCTAAGCTGAAAAGTCCAAATCTTTTTAATCTCTCTTCATATGGGACCTGTTCCAAACCCCTAATCATTTTTTTGCCCTTTTCTGAATCTTTTCTAATGCCAATATATCTTTTTTTGAGATGAGGCGACCACATCTGTATGCAGTATTCAAGATGTGGGTGTACCATGGTTTTATACAGAGGCAATAAGATATTTTCTGTCTTATTCTCTATCCCTTTAGCTACTCTCTGCTCCCACTGAAGTCCGGGTGAAAAATCCATCCACTTCCACAAAGGCAAAGTTAGGCTAGTACAGAGCATGCTTGAAAATCTGCTCCTCACCCACCCTGTTCACGCAGGGCATAGTCCAAGGCATAATACAAGTATAGGTTGAACCTCTATAGTACAGAACCCTCAGAACCTGACCAGTTCCAAACCAGAGAATTTTCCGGACCACAGAAGTTGAATATTGTCTAGCAACACTACCAACACTTCCACTGCTTACTGGGCTGTTAGTTAGCTCTAATTTACCCCTAAATGTCCTCTAACAGCAAAGAACACTGAAGCTAGGGTTGGTGGCTGTAAACAAACTTTATAGGACCACAGGAAACTTGGCCACACCCATGAAAAGTGGACATCCAGCTAACTAAAATAATTCCAGATGACGGATGTTTCTGGACCAGAGAGTTTTGGACTAGAGAGGTTCAACCTGTACTGGCATAATGACTCCCATGCAGGTATCTTTGTACCTCTCCTTTTGAATGTAGCACATTTACTTTTTGTGTATTTCTATTGGTCTATTGTATTTCTATTGGTTTCAGAACAGTCTGAAATTGAAACAGCATGGGAAAGTGCTCTTCGGTTTACTGTAATTAAATCTGGGTGTGCCTGCAGAGTGACAGGATGCAGGCTCTAGTTGTCTGGGAGCTGGCAAAAGAGACTTGTTTGCTCTCTAAAACTCCTTGAGCTTGTGCGTTTAAATCTTTTCTGGGCAAGTCCAAGAAGGTATGCTGTGATTAATTAGTAAACATCAACTGAAAAAAGGTGCTTGGTTGAAGAGGGAAATCTAGAAACAACAGGTATAGTTTGGCCCATCAGAGGTGGTACCTGAGGTACGTTTTCCTCTGGAGGTGAATCCTATTGTCGGTAGCACTAAATAAACCACTATTCAAAACACACACTGCAATTGCAAGCCACTGGTTCTAACCCAGTTTCAGTTGCGAGTGACTCAAAAATGTTACTGTTGGGTGTTTGATGGCCTATATGGAAAGAATTTTGTGGAAGCTCACGTCAGTTCTCAGGGGTAAAAATATCCTCATCACAAGACAACCACTACAGCTAGCACTAATAGCAACATCATCTGCCATCTCAGGAGAAAAAAGACTGAACTGTCCTCTCACTCCTTACAATAGATTAGCTCTGATTCTAGCCATAAGAGAGCAACGAAAGGCTGACACACTCACCAATGCATTAAAGTATGAACTAAGTTTTTGGCACAAAAATGAAAGAGGACCAGTTCTGACGCAGCATCTTAGGTCAGTTTATGAAAGTCATGAGGTGGTGTCACATGATTGAGTAAATGCAATTAATTTGTTGGACCTGAGGGTTTAGAACCTTCCTACTTCACATAAGTGTCTTGGAAATCCCAGCACCTATCTGTGCTGTAATGTAGCTGACAAGAACACAGAACCAAATTCTTCTGTTTCATTAATCTGCCTAAGAAATGCTTAACTCGTGAAAACATCAATGGAACCCCCTAATGCTTCCGTTATCATTCTGCTAGAAGAAAGAAGCGATTTAAGTTGATAGGTGTGCTCTGTTTGCTCTCTGTGCTTGGTAAAGCCATCATTTGCAGTTCCTTCTTAAGCAGTGTATTTCAGACTACATCACAATAAAAAAAGATGGTCAGAGTATGCTGTACTGCATCCAGAGGAAGTAGCGATAGAATCATAAATATGAAAAGCATTCAGTACTGCAAAAACAAGCCAAGCTTTGTTGATAATTAATGACAACCACAAACAAATCCAATTCTCTGACGATTTTCATTAACGTTCTCACAACCATAACAGGAACAGGAAAAAAACAGGAGTTGGTTTTATTCCTAATGTTGGAGAGGAGATCTTGTGGTGACCCACAATATTTCTACATTTCTGTAATGCTTTTCCTCTCCAGATCTTGGAGCGTGAATGAATCCTCACAATTCCCCCGCAGGGTAGTTCAGAATGCTTACTTCCATTGTCCAAATGGGGAAACTGAGGCTTAGAGAAATTAATTGATTTTTCAAAAGTCGCCCAGTGGGAGAACTGAGAATAAAGTTTGGGAGTCTGGACTTCTGGTATCCTGCTCTGCTTGGTCAGATAACGGAGGAGGACGTTTATAAATAAAGAAAGGGAACAAGAGATTTAGAGGATTCATACAGCAACTAAAAATGATACAGTGTAATTCCCCACTCCCCTGCAAGAAACCAGGAAAATAAAGAACTGTATAGTGATGGGAAAACTTTAGTAGGCCTGGCAGTTTGGGTGAGATTAGAGGAGAATGATAACCAAGCGTGGGCTAAAAAACCCTAGGGCTGCGTCTACACTGGCAGCTTCTCGTGCATGAACTCTTCTGCGGAAGAGTTCTTCTGGGAAAACTCTTCCAGAAGAGAGTGTCTACATTGGCATGTGCTTTTGCACAAGAGATGTGCTTTTGTTCAAGAGCATCCATGCCAGTGTAGACGCTCTCTTGCGCAAGAAAGCTCTGATGGCCATTTTAACCATAGGGGCTTCTTGCACAAGAAATTCATGTTGCCTGTCTGCACTGGCCTCTTCTGGAAGAGCTCTTGTGCAAGAGGGAGTGTCAGAGTTCTCGCGCAAGAAGCCCTGATTTTCTACAGTACTATGTCTGTTTACTTGCGCAAGAACAAGCGGCCAGTGTAGACAAGTGGCAAAGTTTTGCACAAGAGTGGCCGTTTTCGTGCAAGAACACGCCAGTGTAGACACAGCCCAGGAATACAAGCTTTCTTGTGAGATTTCAGGTATGTCTTGCTTCTGGCCATGCTGGAAATACAGGGAATTGGGCTGTTTTAAAGGAATTTATTCAATTCTGCTTCTAGAATTGAATGGGAAGCACAATGGCACTTGAGAATGGGAAGCACAATGGCACTTGAGAATGAGAGAATGGGTAAAGACGTGGTTTTAAAGTCATTAAGCGAATATTTTGGAGCTCCAGAAAAAAAGGTGACAAGGTTGAAATCAAAGTTAAACTGCAGTAGTCCAAATTCCAATTGCAGCAGCTTCATGTGTCTACAGTGTGGGTCTGCACTGGAGCAGTTACACCAATAACTGGCCACTGATGGCAGTGCTGTTGTCACACCAATGATCCACCATACAGTGTATATGCATTTGGTTTTATTTTCCTAAGTGCAGCACCTTACATTTGTTTTTGTTGAATTTCATTTTGTTGTTTATAGCCTAGTTCTCCAATTTATCAAGAACCCTTTGAATTTTAGCTCCCTCCTCCAAACAAAGTGTTTGCAACCCCTCTCGCCCCCTGCAGCTTTGTCTCATCTGCAAATTTGATCAGTATGCTCTCTATACCCACATCCAGGGCTAGGGCTAGATTGCAGCACAAAGCATCCTCCCAGAAAAAGTCAGAGGCCCCTTTAGTAAGGGGACTACAACTAAAAGCCTTTAACTATTTTCAAAAGTTAAAAGTGAAGGATGGAGCATGTCAGAGATCTTTTTACACCTCTTAGGAGATGAACTACACAACTGGCCCTAGCACTGACAAGCCCTGACTAGTCCTGGCAGGGGTGGCTTGTTGGTGATGGTCAACCTAAGCTACTGAATGGGCTGCATGAGTGGCCCTCCACCTCAGTGGGCCACAAGATTGTTGTAACCAAAACAGTTTCCCGGGATAGGGTAGTTTTGCTAACTGCGCTTGCATGCCTAGAATTCACAGGGTGTGCCGACTGAACCGTAGTAGCGCTCTAATTGGATGAAGAGGGAATGCCAGTCTCTCATGGTCAATGTTGTGTGCCATAAGCACACACCTTCCTTCACATATGCGTCACTTTAATAATACTGACAGGAAAAAACTATGGAGATAGAAACTTGCAGAACCTGGCAACCCTGTGCATGGGCCACAGTAAACAAAATGTCTCATGGGATACACATGGAACCCTGATGGGCCATATGCAGTCTGTGGGCCACAGGATGTTCAGCATTTGTCTAGGGAGATATGATTCTCGGTTAGGGTGCAAGACAGCGTGGATTCGAATCCCAGTAGAACAAGAAAAAATCTTTTCCTAACACTAGGAACAACCTATCTTAGGTACTTCTACAGGACACAGACAGCATCTGAGAGCTGTAAACTACTGCGTGTATAAAGTGACTGCTTCTGTTAAGGCCTGATCCCAAGCACAGGCTCAATGGGAGCCTTTCCATTGACTTCACTGATCAGGACTCTGGTGTATGATTTGACAAAGAGTGTGCTGCAGAAGCGAGCTGGAGACAACTAAGGATATCAAGCTGCCTGTGTAATACTGTCAGCACAACCCCTCGTTATTAGATCATACCATCAGGGCAGCTTGCTAGCTGTGAAATCAGTAGCCTTATCATACAAACAACATGCACCACTGTTCAGGTCCGCTAAACATACTTCCCTAAAAGTCAGCTATGTCCTGCTCCTTCTTCATTTCCAATTCTAAATTTCACACAAAGCAAAGCACAAACTTTGACTTATACATTTGATTCAAGGAGTTCAAGGCACTTTACAAAAGGTATTATTAACTTCATTTTATTGACAGAGGAAATGAAGTGCAGAAAAGCCTGGAGCAAACTATGAAAATTTAGGGAGCTTCCGCTTCTAGTATGGACAACTTGAGGTATCTGGAGTCTCATTTTCATAAATCCTGAACTCTTGTGTCAATGTTTAATTCAAGTGGAGCTGCAGACACTCACCATATCAGAAATAAGACCCCAGGTGTCTCAAGTCTGGCATCCAAACAAAGCTACCGGCATTCACATTCAGTAACCACCCTGACTTTATGTGACTTGCTGAAAGCCATGCAGTGAATCAAATAAAATCCAGTTCTTTAGACTGCTAGTTCAATGCCTTTGCACTAAAGTGAACTATCTGCCAAACTACTGCCTCATTATAAGAACGTAAGAATGGCTGTACTGGGTCAGACCAAAGGTCCATCTAGCCCAGTATCCTGTCTGCCAACAGTGGCCAGCACCAGGTGCCCCAGAGAGGGTGGACCGAAGACAATGATCAAGCGATTTGTCTCCTGCCATCCCTCTCCAGCCTCTGACAAACAGAGGCCAAGGACACCATTTTATCCCCTGGCTAATAGCCTTTTATGGACCTAACCTCCATGAAATTACCTAGCTTTAGCATCCTCTTGGCAAAGCCACCAAGCAGACCCTGGAGTTCTATATTCAAATGCTGTCTAAAATCAAGTGCAATCGATCACACAAGTGCCCTCAGTTTGAAAAGGCCACTCCAAGTCAAAATTTTAAGGTGTTTCACAGGAACAGTTTGCATATCCCTATGGAACATTTACTCAACCTCACCTGGTCCTAAGGTACACAAAACACTTTTTGATCTCAGGCAGACATGAATGAATGAAACATTGTTACCTTACAACTGAAAGGGGAACAAAAAAAAGTATCACTATTTTATTCATAGTTCTTTTAGATAAAGTTAGATAAAATTCTCAGTGTGTGCTAATTTAGAAAAGGTAAATAGACTTGTCTCCATTAAATACCCCATTAGCTAGAGTTGAAATAAAGACAACAAAGAATTAACCGTAACTCCAACTGTGACAAGGAACTTGTCATGTTCCCATCCACAGTTTCCTCCAAATTTTCTTTTTACTCTTTCGCTCTACTGGTACGTGTGAGGGTCAGAGAAAAGCAAACACAGTACTTATCTTTAAAAAGAGAACAAAGATGAACCAGGGATTTATAGACCAACCAGTCTTACTACTAAAAAAACCAACAAATAGTCTGGTAGCATTTTATAGACCCATGATACCATCTACATGTTTTGTTAGTTTATAAAGCACTACTGTAACCACCACCAGATAGATTTGAACCTGGGACCTCTGAAGTGGAGTATAGGAGCCTCTACCCTCTGAGCTAAAAGCCAGCTGATTCCCTGTCTCTGCTGTAGAGGTCTCTTGATCTTAACTGTTGTTGTGGTCTAGGTACCACTTGCATTGCTCAGTAACCACACAAGGGCTATGTCTACACTCGCGGCTTCTTGCGCAAGTACGGCCGTTCTTGCGCAAGAATCCGCAGAGCGTCCACACTGCCCGCCTGCTCTTGCGCAAGGAAATTTACAGTACGGCGCGGTAAGAGATGGCTCCTGGCGCAAGAGTTACGCTCTTTTTTAACAGGGTAAGCCCTCTTGCGCAGGAGCTCTTGCGCAAGAGGGCAGTGTGGACGCTCGGCAGGGATTTCTTGCGCAAGAAAGCCCTATGGCTAAAATGGCCATGAGAGCTTTCTTGCGCAAGAGAGCGTCCACACTGCCATGGGCACTCTTGCGCAAAAGCACAGCGTGCACATGGCAGTGTGGATATTTTCTTGCGCAAGACTTCTTGCACAAGAACCCTTGTGCAAGATGTTCTTGCGCAAGAAGCCGCCAGTGTAGACAAAGCCTAGGTGTGTGGGTTACATAACCAGACCATTTGTTGTTGTTTTTTCTGTAACAGACTAACTTGGCTATCCCCTGAGTCTTACTACTGTATCTTTCCAAATCTAGAAGTATAAAATCAATCAATCAGTTTGTAAGCACTTAGGGCACATCTACACAGCAGGGCTAAAGCTAAAATAAGCTTGTGACAGGGCACCTGCCCTGCACTGGCCCTTTAAGGCCAAGACTCAGGTCCGGAGCTGGGGCTGAGAACAGAGCGGCCAGCTGAAGCCATTAGGGCTAGTGAGAGCCCAGCTGGCAGCTATCTAGTGAAGCACAGGTCACTTGAAGAGGCCAGCTGAAGCCATTAAGGGGTGAGGGTCCAGCCGGGAGCTATACAGAGAAGCACAGGTCCTCAGGGGAGGAGGTTAGTGAAGGGCTGACTGCAGAGGAAGCAGGGATTCCCAGGAGGGAGAACAGCTGGGGATAGCCAACTAGGGCTGGGAGAGGGCCAGCCCAGACTCTCCTTGGCTTGGGGCTGGAGGCAAGGCCTGGGGTTTGGAGGTGGATTACAATGCAGCCTAGGTAAGCGGGGCAGTAAAGATAACCCCAGTGCCTATGATGAGCAACTTGTGCAGACTGTAACTTGCCCTGAGAGGGGCTAGATGAGGACAGTCAGGGGACACTGAGGCATGGTGAGGAGCGTGCACCCTGACAAAGCTATACAACTTGAACTACATCAATTGCATAGCTTAAATAGAAATAGCTTATTTTAGCTTTTGTTGCTGTGTACACAGCAGGAAGTCTAAGAAAGAGCACTCTTCCTCTGACTTCCCTTACTCCTCTTAAAATGAGGATTACAGGAGTAGGAATAATAAGTCTTCCAGCTTGATGTTATCTTGACATAATGTCAAGATAACTGCTTGTAGTGTAGACATAGACTATGTTATTTCAGAATAATGGCAGTTATTCTGAAATAACACTGCTGTGTAGCTGTACCCCTAGGAATTATAAGGAATAGCCATGATGGATTTGTCAAAAACAAATCATGCCAAATCAACTTAATTTCCTACTTTGAGAGTGTTACTGGCCTATTGGATAGAGAGGAAGCAACAGATCTGATATATCTTCATTTTAGTAAGGCTGTTGACATTGCCCCATGTGCTATTCTCATAAACCAACTAGGGAAATGCAGTCTAGATGAAATTACTACGCTGTAAGTTAGGTACACAAGATCATAGTGAAAAAGTAGTTATCAATGGTTTGCTGCCCATCCAGAAAGGCAGATTTATTGGGGTCCCACAGGAGTCAGTCCTTGGACTGATACCATTCAATATTTTCATTAATGACTTGGTTAATGAAGTGAAGAGTGTGCTTATAAAGTTTCCAGATGATACCAAACTGGGAGCAGCTTTAAGAATTTAAAATGACTTTTGGTAACTTGGAGAATTGGTTTGAAACAAACATGATGAAATTCAAGACAAGTGCAAAAGTACTATGCTTAGGAAGGAAAAATTGATGCACAGCTATAAAATGGGGAATAATTGGTTAGATGGGAATACTGCTATATGGATCTTCTGGGAGTAGGACAGATCACAAACTGAATGAGTCAACATTGTGATGAAATTGAAAGCTCATTTCATTCAGGGGGGTCTATTAACAGGACAGTTGTATGTGAGACATGAAACGTAATTGTTCTGCTTACTCAGCACTTGTGAGCCTTAGCTGGAGTATTGTGTCCAATTCTGGGCACCGCACTTCAACAAAGATGTACATAAATTGGAAAGAGGCCAGAGAATAGCAACAAAAATGAGAAAATATTTGGAAAACCTGACCAATAGGTAAAAACACTAAACACCTGAGAATATTGAGTCTTGAGCAAAGAAGACTGAAGGGGGGTTTGATATGTAATGTCTTTCCATAGGTAATAAAGAGGACAGTATTTATCAATTGTTTTCCATGTCCTCAGAAGATAGGAGAAGTAGTAATGGGCTTAATCTGCAGCAAGGGAGATTTAGATTACATTAGGGATGTCAGTGAGTAGTTGACTACTTGACTACTCCATAAGCATAGGAGTACTCGACTACTCACTTTCCCTCACCCCTTGCTGCCTCAAATTGCTACAAATTGTATCAACTACAGGATTAGCCACGTAATTGCAATTTAACATCCTTAGTTTTTCCTGATATGTAATCTAACTATAAGACTTGTGAAGCACTGGAATAGGCTTTCAAAGGAGGTTGTGGAATCCCCATCTCTTGAAGGTTATTAAAAACATGTTAGAGAAAACCTGTTAGGGACAGTGTAGATCCTGCCAGAGCGCTGAGTACTGGATTAGATGACATCTAGAGGTCCCTTCCATTACTATAGTTCAATGTTTAAGAACTGTATCCCTTATTAAGCAAGTAGTGTTTCTTCTTCTGTTGATTTCAACAGGAATAGGGCAGAACTTGTAATTAGCATTATTTCTATGAGACCAAGAGTACTTTAGTACTACTTTACCCATCTATTGTGCTTTTCAAAAAAGAATCTCAAAAAGGCTCTAACAAAATAGGAGAGTCACTTGTCTCTCTTTTTTTCTTCCTCTGTAAAAATAGAGGTAGGAAGGAATAATTATTTGCTTAAAGACAGACACTAAGTCAAGGGCTAAACTGGGAACAGAACTTGTCTCCTGACATCTTGACCCGTCCACTGGACCACACGATCTCACTCAACAAAAGCACACAACTGACACCAGCAAAAGTCTCCTGCATGGTCCCTGCTCTTCACTCAATTTATAATCTCAAGCTTATTGGGACGATATGTTTCAGAATCTGTGTCGTATTTCTCAGCAAAGCATTAGAATCAACTTTAGTCAATCCTGCATTGCTCACATATCCAAACCTCTTCTGGATTTTGGTGGTTGTTTTGGGCTACACAAAGAATGCAGGGTCAAACCCTAAAGAGATGCAGGACACAAAATTCTCTTAACAAAAAATAGTTAATCTCTTCTGTGCAGAAATGTACTGGATTTATTCAGTGTAAAATCCAAAGTACTTTCTCAGCTCTGGTTTGAAATTCAGTAATGTCAAGCTGCCAGAAGGGTTTTGAGCCATTTTAACATTTCCCAGAACTAGTCACGTGGGCGGGGAAGCTGTTGACAAATGAAGTTCCCCCACCCTACCTTTATTAAAAACTCTCTATGATTCAGTGTATGTGCTCATAACCTTTCATAGGGCACTGACCAGCCTGCCAGCAAACATCTTAGAGTAGGCTATGAGTGAAAAACAGTCTGCTGCTTTCTAGTGTCTTGGAAATACAAACAGCAATGAAGAATGGAGTAAGCCAGAATTGAGCAGATAAGCTATTCCAGGACCTCCTGTGCATTCCAAATGCCATACACACACACACCCCTCAAAAAAGCAAAGACAGGAGGTTAGTACAGAAAAGATAGAAAGGCCTTTTTCTGCCCTAAAAAAATGTGACTTACCCTTCACTGTTCTCCTGGAACACCCAAGCTACCAATGCTTCAGTAATTGGCAAATCCTCACCTGTTTGAAATGACATCAATAGAACTGGAGACCTACTTTCCAGGGCTTCCACAACCCAATGAGCCAGCAAGTTGCTAGATAGTAAAAAGTGGCTGTGTAAATAAATGGCAAATATCACTGATCAGCACATTTGCTCTGGAAATCTAGCAGTGTTCTTTCTGACACTTATAGCACCATTAATAACAAGGAGCCATATTCTGGCTGGGTTTTAGTGGACAGCTCTAGTGGTGTATGAGGCAGAACCAAGCCTTGCTTTCCCAATGGCTCCTCGGTGCAGAAAAGAGTAAAAACAAGTTGTGGGTTTTTTTCATTCATGAAGGCAGCTATGACTCGGACATCAAGGGCAGCTCTACTTGAAGAGCCGACCCATTCAGGATCTACCCAGCTGTACAGCTCTACCCACATTCGAAGTCAAATGGGTTAAAGTGTCCACACAGAGTGCAGAGCACAAAGGTGGCCCTTTTGTAGTCAGGTTTCTGCTCCTAGAACCACTTTAATCAGGTCCTAAGGAAGAATCAACTTTTTGGAAGCTATTCTTATTATCCCAAATAATTAGAAAAAAGACTAATAAAAAAAATTAGACTGCCTCTGCCCATACCTCCTAGGGAGTCCCAGAGGAATTAGAAGTCTCCCATCATGCCCTCTTACCATGTAGGTGAGAAGGGTTGGAGCTACATGGACTGAAGGGCAGAAAAAACTATGACAACCTCTACCCATGCTCCAAGGAGGTGCCAGAGCAGGAAGGAACCTACAACTCTTCCCATTACCTTCTCTTGGCTTGTAAACGCTTTGGGGGAAGTACTGTCTCTAAGCCTTAAGGGTACGGGTGTGACTGAAGCTTGTGAAGTCTTCCCCAACCTAGTTCACTCTACTTACTCTGGGTACCAACAGCAGTGAAGCCACAGCAGCTCGATGTGTACGAGCTCTTTTGGGACCCCATGTATGCACTCGGGTCATAAGCCCACACAGAAGTCCACAATGCCACAGCTTCAGAGCTGTTGGCACCCCAATGAGCACAATCACACACCCCAACCACAGTGCAGACATACGCTAAATATATGCATAATCTGAGGAATTCTGTCCCCACTGTTCAGGGCCTCCAGGTAATAAAAGAATGTAAATAAAACTGATCTTTGCAACTTTTTTAATGTAGTGTGGAATGTCGTCTGGATACAAAAATACTGATTTCTTAAAATCCAGTTCTCTGCCATGGACCAAAAATGACCAGTCTTTTTCAGGGTCAACAAAATAATTCAGTTAAACACTGTCCACCAAGTTATTTTGCTACAATTGCCTATGCTGGTTTAGAAACGAGGAAATAAACCTAAAGAGATATTTAAAATAATGCGTAGTCCAGTGGCACCTTAGAAACTAACAAATATATAGTATCATGAGCTTTCATGGGTACCTCAGTCTCCCGCTTCCCTTCCCCTCACCCAATGAGGCTGGGGCACCAGAAGAGTGAGGTGTCTTAGTTGGGGCCACAACAGTGGGCATGGGGGTTTTTGTAGTTTTTTGCTTCTCACTTGTGTGGTCCCCAACTGATTTTTCTGTGGGTCAGTGACCCCTGACCCAAAAAAGTTCCCCGCCCCTGCCATAAATAAACAAAACATTAAAACCTTTTGTGTTGGACATAATATTTTACTTTATTTAAAATCAAGTTTGATAAACTAACACGAGAAAGTTAAAATGCTTAATCTGTTTCATAATTTAAATGAAACCATTCTCCCTAGCTGCAGCTGGTTCAGAAAATAAGGTCACCGTACCCAACCTGTCTTTGCCTCCCCTACCCCCTTCTTCCCCCGGCACACAGATCCGTGAATAAATTAAATTTTGGTAAGCCATTTCTGAAAGGTTGCCGACCCCACTCTAAAAGGTAAGATCTGCATCTTAATTTATTTATTAATAAAGCTGCTGTAAGTAGGACTATTATTGACTTTAAAAAGTATTACTGACACTCAGACCCATACATAGAGGTGAATAAGTCAAAACTTTCCACCTCTGAAAGACTGCTGACCCCTGCTTTAGGAATAAAATTAAGAATAATTTGCCCCTAATGTGCTGGAGATGTGTTAAATAAAGTGACTCATAATTAGAGCTGAGCAGATTTTTCCACTGAACTTTTTTTGGGGGAAAAAATACAGATTCAGTGACACCAAAACATTTTGCACATTCATGTCAGTTTCACCAAATGGTTTGTGTGGAACCTGCCCCTTCCCCGCAAAAAATAATCCCGAAAAAGCCAGCATTTTGTTTTGACTTTTTTTTAAACAAAATATGTCAGTGTTTGGAGTTGAAAAGCAATTTTTTGTTTCAAAATTTATATATTAAAAAACAAAAACATTTTAAAAATGCTCAAAATCTACAAAACAAAATGTTTTGCTAAGCTGCAACCAACATTCTTTTTCCCCCCAACTTTTTAGTTTACTGAACATTTTTTGGGGAAAAAATCATTTCAGGTTAATCCATAGCGAATTTGGTTTTGATTTTACAGACCCATTAGTGAACTGAAAAATCAGTTCTTCACACAATACTACTCCTAATAATCTATTACCTGAAGGTCAGATGTAGTCACAACAATAATTTACTTTGCCCTATTACAGCACCTTTCATGAGAAGATTCCAAAGTGTTTTAAGGACACTGAACTTCACCAGCCCCACAGTGAGGTGAATCCACATTTCTGTTTACAAATGGGCATCTGAGATAGAATTAATATTAACATTTTAAAATTTAGAACTATGTTCACAGGTGCTAAAATTACAGGTGTTGGGGCATCCCCTGGCTTGAAGTGGTTTCCATCATGTACAAGGTTTACATTTTGATTCAGTGGTTCTGAGCACTCTCCTATGCACATTGGTCCAGCCCCCTGACTGCATTAGGCTACTAGGGTGTGTCTAGACTACAGGGTTTTGTCGACAAAAGTGGACTTTTGTCAACAAAACTATACCTGCATCTACACTGCCACTGAGTTCTGTCGACATAACGTCGACAGAACTCAGCAGTTTTGTCGACGGCTGTAAACCTCATTCTACGAGGAATAAAACCTTTTGTCAACAGAGTTCTGTCGACAAAAGGCGTTATTGCATCTACACTGTCCTTTGCGTCTACACTGTCATGTCGACAAAGCGTCTTGCTTTGTCGACAGAACTGGATGTAGTCTAGACGCTCTTTGTCGACAGAAGCTTTGTCGACAGTATCTGTCGACAAAACTTCTGTCGACAAAAGCCTGTAGTCTAGATGTAGCCCTAAAGTTAGACACTTCAGTCTATGGTTAGACCCATAAATAAGTGATCTGCTTTTTAGAGGCTCTGAGCACACACAACTTAAAATAAACTCCCCTTTTACAGTAGCAATACCTGTATGTGTTATGATTTAACCATCTTCTGCAGGGGAGTCACTTAATGCTGTATTATTGGCAGGCAAGTAACAGAGAAACTACTCTGCAATCTCTTTATTTGCAACAATCACATGTAGACAGGCATTACGATAAGGATCTGGGATCTCATACAGGTTACCTCATTTTTTAAGCAGCATTTCAGTTCCCTTCTAAGCAGTATTTCCTATCAATCATTTTCAAGCTGGGTAAGATGTACAGTTTTTCAGTACTTGGGCAAGAGGTGTTGCTTGGAGGTGAATTGAAAACTATTTATAAATCCTGTATGAGTTCTCAGATCATTATCAGAGATAGGTGTAAAAACCAAACTACCACAAATTAACATATTCTAAGAGATTAAAAATCAGGTCCTCCTTCACTTATCTGCCAAAACGTGATTTCAAGGCTCTGCATTTCCCCTGCTGGGGATGAAGTCACTAACAAGCTAGCAAGTTAATTAAGTTACCCCAGCCTGCTTTCCATATGCAACAGGTTGTTGTGTTCTAAGACTGTGCCTAGGAATGGAGAGCTTCTCTGTAGCACCATAAGCTCACATGCTAAAAACCAGCATTAGGTGCAAGGAAACCCTAAGAACAGCCAAAATAAGACTGAAGCTTATGCTGTTGGTGGTTACTTGAGTTCAGATAAAGACTAACAGCAGTGAAGGAGTAAGTCTGAGATATCTACCTATCTACATTGCCACCAATGGGAGGGGGCAGTTGCCCTGGGCCCCAGTGATTTAAAAGAGTTTGGGGTGGCTGCTACCACAGCGGCGGCAGCGGCCAGAGCCCTGGGCCCTTTACATTGCTGGTGGCACTGAGTCTGTTGCCAGCCCTCTATATCTATATCTATATCTATATCTATATCTATATCTAATGTGTAGTTTCTCTCAAAGCAGGGCTAATTTCCACCTGCTTACAATGCAGTACTGAAGCATTCCCCTTCCAACAGGAAACAGCACACAGGAGTCATAATTAACTGCAAGGCACATCAGTAAATGTTACACACTTCAATGGGTGCTACCTTTTGCATTGTATGAAAGCACGACTGTAAAACTAGACACCAGCTTTTGTGGCTCTTTTCTTTCAAGGGCTGAACTGCTTGTTGGATCAGTCTCAGTCTGTGTACTTTCTCTTGCACATGCGGAATACTTTAGTAAACACTTGCCATTTCAAAGCGTGAGTCCCATTTTCATACATCCTGCTTCACTCTGCCCTTTCTCTGATATTTGCACACCAATCCCACTGCTGACAATGCAAAACTATCTCCAGAAGAATCCAACAGGAAGAAAATTGCTTCACATTAGAAATGCTGAGGAGCTAAAGTCAGGCAATGGGGGAATTTTGTGCATGGCTCTGAGGGGGACACGTCGGCCTGTCAAATCCAAGCTATAATTTCCAGTGATTATAACAACAAAGGTATGAAGGTTAAGAACTCAACAAGGAGAATTCTCCGTCTGTTCTGTCCTCTCCTAACGTTCATTCATCAACAGATTATTTCATTTTAACAAGGGGAATTCAGTTCCTCCTGATTTTGCCACATTTCAACTCTCAGTAGAGCTCACCACAAAGCGGTTTATTTCTGAAAAGCTTACTTCTGCAAATCAAGTGAGTTATCTGGTTAGTTTCTTTCAGTCTATTACGGAATTGCTCAGACTTTCCCACATGGCAGGAAAGTCCCAAAATGCTGACTGGAATCTTTATTTCCATTAAATTATATTACTATAATCACACTCACATGAGTCTTATCCCTAAAAATAGCAGCGAATCATGGCTAAAAGCTATATGGACTTGCTGGTCACTGTTAACAATGACAGGATCTGAAAAAGGGGCGTACCCAGAGGTGAAAGTAAGGAGGTATGCCCCAGTGCTCCACTCTGGAAAGAGCCAGCAGGGGCATTCTGCTGAGAGACTGCTGGGCCACGCTGCTGCAGGTGCATGTAGCGTGGCTTGCAGTGCGCTCTGCCAGCTGGGCTCCTGGGGCTCCTGCTGCAAGCTGGCACTGGCAGCCAGGCGCACGCAGCCAGGTGAAGCAGACAAACTGAAAAGGGCCAGTGGGGGACGAGCGGGGGGCGCTGTGGGGGAGGTGGGTATGCTCCCAGCCTAGCTGCTGGTGCATCCAAGTCTGTCCTGCTGCCCCTCCCTCGCTGGACACCGCTGGCCCTTTTCAGTTTGTCTGCTTCACCTGGCTGCGTGCGCCCGGCAACGCATGTGCAGTCCCCAGCATGTACTGCTACCAGTGGCCCCAGGGAAGAAGTCATGGGAAGGGAATGGCAGGCCGGAGGGAAGGGGTATCTCTTGCATTGCGGCCTGTTTCCCTGCAGCAATGCCCCCACACAGCTGGCCCACAGCTCCCTTGTGGCAGCGCAGCAAACAGAAACAGTGGGGCAGGAACCTGTCCACCAGCCAGGTAAAAGTAACCCAGCAGCAATTGGGACTGCCCCCAGCTCATCCCTTCCTTTCACATACCTTAGACCCCTGCCCTCAGCCTCCCCAGATACTCCCAGCCCCTGCCCTGGACTCCTACACACACCACTATCCCCCAATCCTCTGCCTGAGACTTCCCACATACTCCCAGCGCCCTGCCCTGAGCCTCCCCTCACAAACCAGCTTTGCCCTGACTCCTGCATCCTACCACACACCAATTCTCTCCTGGGCCCCTCACACCCCCAACCCTGACTCCTGCACCCCCCATATTCCAACCCCTGCCCTGATCCTGCACCTGTCCACACATCCTGCTCTGAGCTTTCTCCCCACACTCCCAGCCCTCTGTCCTGACTCCTGCACCTCCCCACCACCTCTGCCCTGAGCCCCCTGCAGGGGGAGTTGCGATTGGCCAGTATCTGTAAGAAATGTTATTTCACCCCTGAGCGTACCTGTCATAAATTTTACACCAAGGTCTTCTTGACTCACATTCACACAACCTGAACCATTTCCCTCCCCCAATCTGTTATTTTCCTGACTAATACTTTCACAAAGATGTCATGTACTGTTTGTAAGGCAAACACTGGAAGCTGTGCTCTGGCAGTTCAAAAATATTTATACATGATAAGAAAATTTTAAACGTGACAATTCTTATAGAAAATGAGGGGTGAAGCACCTCTAGAACTCGTATACCCACTGAAGAGTCCAGTACTCAAGCTGCCATGAGATCAATCTTATAACAAATCCAGCTATACTTTTACTTCTTAGTTTTTAGCAGCAATTTTACCTGAATACATGAACAAAGGTTTTGTTTTCTATTGAAATACCCTTCAACTATTTCACACATACTCATTAACCAAACAATCATTTTAAATAAAAGACAAACTATTCTATGATTCTGAAGTAAAAGCAATTTTTCCTTCTATATCTACTAAATTTATAAACTAAAATATATGATTCTAAGGAAGTACTTCAGCAAAGAGACTGTACCCAAGAACAGCCTATTTAACCACCCTCTGGTTAACCAAATGTTTCTTTTAATGGTTGGCTGAAAGTCAGGGTTAACCAAAACATGGTCATGTCCCCTAACACAACATTCACGATTCATTGCACCCTCATTCAGCCAGACCTCAGGTTAGTTCAATAGTTTTGATTCTGCAACTTGCACAGTTCATTGATATGTGTCCATTAATCATTTAAAAGCTGGAAGGCAAAGAAAGCTGACAATGCACTGTTTCTATTTGAGCATGTTCACACACTTCAGAAAGTGACACACACTTATTGGATCTTTTCATTATCGCATATTTGTCCGGAATTAAATGATCTCCATACCAGTTAAAAAAGCACCCTAGTAATATGCCTGAGATATTACATTTGTAACTAGATCTGAACTGCGTTCCCAAATCTTGGCTTTTAGTTCAGGCTTGTCTTCACAAAATAAGTCAGTCTTGTATGAAACAGAGAAATAATTAAGTGTGCTACACTTAAGCTTCTAAGTTTCATATTGAAACTAAATTAAGAAAGTGCAAAAACCAATCAATACAAGAAGCTGTAACGGCAATGGTGCTAGACACACCCCAGGTTCAGCAGAGTCCAAAAACCAATGTCTACTGAACAGTGAAACTTGAGTTTTTACATTACAGCAAACATTACAAAACATTACTAATGCATCTGAACAGCTTCACTGCTGGAGCAGGAATGAAGTGCAGCAACCGGACCAACAAAGTGGCATATGAAGATTTTTGTCTGCTTTCCCTGGGTGGTAGAGTATGCGGCAGGGGTTCTTCAGCCATTTCATTCTATTCACCACATTGTAAGAATGAAATCCTCTCATAGCTCTGCTATCCCTTCCATCATCCCATTATGTTTATTGCTTGGTTCTCAAAACATGTCATTTTGCAGACCACGGGAAAAATTTCATCGACCACAGTTGGAAAACCGGGCACACTTTGGATCCAATTCTCCTACTAAACACCATTAACTTTTAATGTTATAGGGTCTATGGCACAGAAAATCAATTCTCTATATATACTAATGTCCTTGCAACAGTAATGGATAAAATAATGTATGCAATGATAAAATATCCTCCCCGTTTAAATGTTTCGTCTTGAAAACTTGTCAGTCAAGATCTTTCTTCTTTGAGTTTAGAATGAATTAAAATTCAGTTAAATGTGAATTGCATAAATGAGCAAATATTTTGTTTTCTATTAAAAACTATTTTACAAATGCTCATGAGTGAAATATTCAATTGTAATCGTGTTTAAAGCAAGAAATTAATAAATGTGTTAACTATAATTCAGATAGTCATGAACAACAAATATTTTTCAAAGCACATCTGCTCTTTGATCTTTACTTGCCAAAAGATTTTAAAACAACAAGAAACTTTGGGCCCAGTTCTCCTTTACACTGAAATAAATACAGTGTAGCTAACACTAATGAAGTTACACCATGGGACAACAAGCATTCATTGGAGAAAGCCCTATATATGGATAACATCCCATGGAAGAAAGTCTGCCTCCTTTCAGCTTCTAATAGCACAGAATATTCAGCTGAAACTATTATGCCGCTTTACACCAGATGGAGATCTGGCCCTCTAACTTTCTGGTGTTCTCACTTACTGTCTTTCATAAAATCTCATTTTGTTATTGACAACTCCAAGATGGAATCTCTAGTTACTACTCTGGGGCAACTGGTTCCTGGCTGACGCAGAAACTATCTGCCTTCAGTTAGTGTTTTTCATTCAGTCTTTACATAACCTCTTATGTTTTTCTTCATTAATAAAAGTGCTTCTAAAAGTTTAGTTGGAAAAAAAGTTATATGTACAAAATTACACTAGCAGGTTTACTTCCTTTCTGTGAGACAAAAGTAGATCAATGGGGTGAAATGTGCATTTCTATACCAAATCTGCCTTCAGTTCCTCTTTAGGGCACATCTGCTTGGTACTGAGCCTCGCTTACTGCTCTCTGATCTTTTCTCAATTTCCTTGGTAAAAACAGACAGTTATGATCATATTAGCATTAACTTTCTCCTAGGCAATAATAATAAGTAATAATTCACAACCATTAATGTTAGTTATAGAGCACCTAGCATACTAAGTTCTTTACTGTAAACAAAGTAGTTACTGACCCGTCCTACAGTTTGTACTCAGACCAATCTCCTCATCAGCTTCAGTGGGGAGTTTTGCCTGGGTAAGAACTGCAGGGTCGGTCCCTGAATCTCTGCAGTTAAATCAGTTCAGTAAAGAGAGAAAGGGGTAAGGACTGTCACAGGAAGCTAGTAGTGGCAGCAGTCAGAGGACTGTGAAGGAAAGTTATCAGACTAGAAGTTGTTCTGTCCAATTACCCAAAAGATGAGGCTGAGCAGCAGCAGCACGGTCTTGGAGGTGATCACGCCACAGTCCATGTTTTCTGCTGGCCTCGCAGTCGAGCTGTGTGAAGAAAGATCTGGTGGCTGCTGCTGCCTATTCAGCAGAGTCTGTATGTGTCAGGTTTCCGTATGCTTCTCTCCCACGCCTCTCAGCTTCTTGTCTGAGCCTGCTCAGCCATCACATGGTCTGCAACTCGCTGGACCAGTCACATGCTCCTTAGTGTACTAAGCAAAACAACATCCTACTGTAGTCTTCTGTCTGGACCCCCTTCCTTTTTATTCTGTAGTCTGTCTAAAAGAGATTACCGTAAACTCACTAAAGTAGCTCTGCAACCACAACCAAGTGGTTTACCATATAGACACTAATAGCAGTCCCACCACAACATGACCTTCCTCAGCACTATCACACTTGCAGGGATGGATCAAGAATAAACAAGGCCCAAAGGTAACAGAACTTTTAAGGCCAGCCTGAAAGCTTCTCCCTCTTAGCCAAGCTTAGACACGACTAGCCATATCGATTCTTGTCCGTTGCCCATTATTGAGCCTTTGACCTTTCTGGGCAAGGCACAGATGCAGCTGCCTGGACCCCTTACCTTTAAAAGAGGCCAGTCACCTGGCACAGGTAATAACTCTTTAAATAGTTTGCGATCTCTGAAGTTCTCTTCACTGCAAGTTTTACAAGTTGCCAGAAACCAGTCGCAACTGCAATATCTATGAACTAGACTTTTTTTCTTATGTATAGAAACCACGGTTCTTTGGGATCGGGGTGAAAATACATTTCTTACAGATACTGTTGAATTGCAATCTTCCTTGAGGGGGGTCAGGGCAGAGGTTTGGGAGGTGTGTGGGTGTAGGGGAGCTCAGGACAGGGATGCGGGGCGGAGGGGGAGATGCAGGAGTTAAAGCAAGATTAGGAGGTGTGGGGGGTCAGGGTGGGGGAGTGCAGGAGTCAAGGCAGGGGTGCGGATGCTCAGGACAGGGGTGTGCAATATAGGACTCAGGGCAGGGGGTTGTGGAGGGGTTCATGGCAGAGGAGTGGGTGTAGGGGGGGTTCAGGGCAGGGGGTTGTTGGGGTGTGCTAGGAGCTGGGAATACAGCTACCATGGTGCTTGGTCAGTGGATCCCTGAGGCTGCCAGTAACCGTGCTGCCTGACTGCTGGATCCTTTCTCTCCGTCCTCATTTTATGGCACTTCTTCCTTTTCCATCCATTTCTCTTCCCATAAAACTCCAATCTCTCAGGCTATGTCTAGACTGCCCCCTCTTGTGCAAAAAAATATGCAAATGAGGCGAAGCATGGAATATTGCCACGCCTCATTTGCATAATTAATTAGGCTCCGTTTTTACACAAAACCCTCCTCTTGCGCAAGAGCCGTTCTTCCTCTTTTTTTCAGGAAGAATGGCTCTTGTGCAAGAGGGGGGGTTTTGCACAAAAAGGAGCCATCTACACGACTCCTTTTTGCACAAAAGCCTCTTGTGCAAAAACAGAGCCTCATTAATTATGCAAATGAGGTACGGCGATATTCCACGCTTTGCCTCATTTGCATTTTTTTGCGCGAAAGGGGGCACTCTCGACATAACCTCAAGGTCTTGATAGGGTTAAAAAAACTCTTTCCACAAAAAATCATAGAAACAAACGGCAGGAAGAGATTTTAAGAAGTCACTTGGGCTATGTCTAGACTGCATCCCTCTGTCGACAGAGGGATGCAAATCAAGCACGTCGAAATTGCTAATGAAGCAGGGATTTAAATATGCTGGGCTTCATTAGCATAAACATGGCCGCCACTTTTTTCGAAACGGAGCTTTTTTGAAAAAAAGGCAGTCTAGACGTGGATCTGTCGAAAATAAACCCTTTTTTCAACAGATCCTGTATTCCTCAAAAAATGAGGTTTACAGGATCTGTCAAAAAAGGCTTTAGTTTCTACAGATCCACATCTAGACTGCCGGTTTTTTTTTTTCTAAAAAGCTCCATTTTGGAAAAAAGCGGCGGCCGTGTTTATGCTAATGAAGCATGGGATATTTAAATCCCTGTTTCATTAGCAATTTCGACGTGCCTAATCTACATCTCTCTGTCGACAGAGAGGTGTAGTTGAGACACAGCCTAAGTTCAGTCCTCTGTGATTTTTCCTTCCCACATGTAGTATTTTGTACTTGCCTTTACTGAATTTCATCATCTTGATTTTTGTCCAATTTGTCCAAGTCATTTCTAAAGCCTGTCACCTGGGATCTCAGTGCATCCTCCTCATGTTCTTGACAATACCTTCTGACACTTGTGAAGCTGATTCAGCTAGTTCATTAAGCACCCCAGGCTTAATTTCATCTAGGGTTAGAGTGAAGAAACCTGAGCTGGAGCCATTGCCAAGCAAAGGATCCCTCTTCTGCAGCCATTGCCGTGTTCCAATCTAAGACAAAAGACTTGGATGTCCCCAGCCAGCACTATTCCAATGTAAAATTGCCCCCCTTGTCACATCAGTTGATTTCAACATTGGTTTGTTTGAGAGCACATTCCCCATATCCAGCACTTTCTGTATGGACATTTTCACTGCACTCTATTGTAGCAGATCCTCCATCAATAGCAATTTTTAAATCAAGATGGGATCTTCTTATAAAAGTTGTATTCTAGCTCAAACAGGAATTATTTTAATGTCCTGTGTTATGCAGGCGGTTAGAGCAGATGATCAGAAAGTAGTCCCTTCTGGCTTTATAATCTGTTAATTATGAACCATCACCGTGACTAGGTGAAATTACCTCATCATGCTAATTATCCAGTGTCCAGTAACTTTTTGTGCATAGTTACAGACATCTCTAAGGCATCAGGAAGCTGGACTTCAATGGTCTGAACTGCGATAGAGAGTCAGTTGCATCCAGTTGTGATGGATTTAGCACTGCTCTGCAATAATGTTTTGAATACTGCATGTTGACCTGGTGACTGGGATTTTTCCTGTATAAATATACTAGAAGATTTATCCAGAGTTACTCTGGTCCTTAATTCATTTAATTTTGTTTTTCTTCATTTAAATCATTGTTCTGGGGGCAGAGCTGGGTGTGAGGGATTCAGTAGGCAGGCTGCCCCAGAGAGAGAGAGAGGACCACCCTAGATCTCTTTCACCATAGCAGATTGGGGCCAGGTGAGAAGTGCCTGCCAATAGCTGCTGCAGGGGGCACACCTGGGGAAGGGGTGCATGTCCTCCAGCTGGGGGACAGACAATCTCTCAAGAGAGGAGACTAGAATCCACTGGAATATCTGAAGTTAGCCCTGCCTCGGTTACCATCAGGAAACCTATGACTTCAGGTAAGACATTACGTCCAGACTGTTTGTTGTTTTAAAATGGTTTTTTTTTCTCCAAATGCTTCATTTCTACGGTTAATATTAACACCGCTTGGGTTTAAGAAAACTTTCTGGTCACTGTTCATCACTGGTCACAGATTCATAAAAGGAAGAATCACGGCTGTTCAAACTCATGTGAATCCACTGACCGTGACACAGAGTACTGTAGCTCAGAGTCTGGTCCAAGAGTGGGAGAACTGCAGATTTCTACCGAGGCCTATGAATAATGTAGCTGAGTCTTCACTTTGGTGAGTTGGTGGCAGACACTCTACCATTGACTCCACCTATGCTTCTTGTTCAGGTGGGGCACTGGAGTCAACAGGAGGGCACTTAGGCTATCTCTACACTGCACAGTTATTTCAGAATAAGCTATTCCAGAATAGTTATTCTGAAATAGCTTATTTTGCAATAGCATATCTACGCTGCAGAGAAGCCTCAAAATTAGTCCGAGGCAGGCTTCCCTAATGTAGATGTGCTATCTTGATTTAGAACCTCAGGAGGAATAACTCAGAATGGGCCTGGTGAGGAGCTATTTCGAAATAGCAGAAGTGGAGCATCTACACATGCCTTATTTTGAATTAGCTATTTCGAAATAGGCGTTATTCCTCGTAGAATGAGGTTTATAGAAGTCAGAATAAGCCGTCCATTATTTCAAAATTATTTTGAAATGACAGAATTGCTGTGTAGACGCTCACATAGTTATTTTGGAATAATGGTCGTTATTCTGAAATAACTTTGCTGTGTAGACACACCCTTAGAGGTAATAAATTGACCCCTGTTGTTTTGATAGCTGTCCACTGATCCAGTGGGCACTGTAGACATTCCCCAAGATAGGTAAAGGCATCGTGCCTGCTACCTGAGAGGGTGCACTCAGAGAAACCAGAAAAGGGCAAAGAGATATAGCTAGCCCTGTCTCCATGACACTAGTCATGACAATGGATGTAATACATGTGCTATGGATTGGGTACCTCTTCTCCAACTAGCTTTTTAATTAATCTCTGAAGAAATGAAGTCTGTATATTTTACTTAGAACTAGATGTTGTCCATAATGAAATCTGACCATAACAATGTGACATGTGCCTCTGAGATAATCAGGGCATTGCCTCTGGGTACCTAGCATTCCTGTCCCAGGTTCCCTTGGGGCAAGCAGATCCCTCCAGGTTTACACTTGACTGCTTTCTCATGATAGGCAACTCAGCTTTTCCAGAAGAATTAAAAAGACACGAATAACCCTAGAAAGGGAGGTCAAGAAGAAAAGCTGATTCCAGAAAAGAAACTCCTTGCTGCAAGTAGGGGCGAACCCAAGTAACCAGACTCAGATCTGGATACCAATATTTCCAAAGTTCATCCCCCATTACTATTACCTGTCTCCTCCTAATCTCTGAGGAGAAATCCCAATTAGGTATGTTCAGTGTGAGAGCATCCCAGGATATCACCTGGAGGGAGGGTCCCAGCTAGAGAATGGTTTCCCTCCACTCCAGTTTGATGCTCTTCTTTCCCAAGATTTTCCTCCTCCCCAAAAGCACAAAGACTGTCAGAGTGGGAGTGGGACTACTCTAGCGCATCTGTTCTTCCTGAAAAGTAATCGGCGTAAGGGCATTGCGCAAGAGGGTTTTTCTTGCGCAAGAAGGGGCAGTGTAGACAGCTCCTTCTGGCGCAAGAGCCTCTTCTGCAAAAATGGCGGCTCATTAAGTATGCAAATGAGGCTTGGCAATATTCCACGCTTAGCCTCATTTGCATATTTCTGGTGCAAGAAGCCGCGAGTGTAGACATAGCCTTAGAGACCTATTAGTCAGTTTTTAATCCATTTAAGGTGTACCATATTAATTTTATATCATTCTAGGGAGGTTTTTTTGGTCACAATATCATGTGGTACCAAGACAAACCCTTTAAAGAAGTTGTGACAGACTGCTGGCTAAGCCACAGCTCTGCCACTACAGCCTGGCTGAAAAGGCCAATTACAGCAATTACTGAGCAAGCCCAGTCCTGAAGAGCTAATGGAAGCAGCTGTGGGCCTCATTAGCCAGAGGGCTATACAAGGCAGCCAGAGGGGAAGTGAAAAGAAGGAGCAAGGGTGTTTTTAAGTGTGCTTCCCCAGGTAGAAGGAGAGGCTGGCTGAGTTTGCTGTAATCCAAAACTCTGTAAATAGAAGGTGGTGGGAAACTGACAATAAAAGGCACGAGTGACCCCACCAGAAGGGGTCTCCAGCTGATTTGTGGACAAAGAAGGTGTCCCAGGGTAAGGGGCCTGAGCAAGGACCTTGCCACAAGTCTATTACATCAAACATATATCAACCAAATTTGTAACCTCATAAAAATATCAAGTTTGACAGGATCTATTTTACATAAACCTATGTTGATTTGAATTAATTACATTAACTTCCCTGAGTTCTTTATAAATCAAGACTCAGGCCAGCCACTCTATTATCTTCTCTGGGATCCATCTCAGGCTGACAGGTCCTATAATTTACCCATGTGGTTACAGTTTACTTTTTTAAACACTGGCACATTTTCTTTCTTCTAGTCTTCTGAAACTTTCCCAATGTTATTGAAAATTAACATTAATTGTCATCTTGATCCTCAGCCAGTTCTTTTAAAACTCTTGGATACAACTTTATTTGGCTGTGAGAATTTAAAATGTCTAATTTTATAGCTTCTGTTTAAGATCCTCCAGAGATACTAGTAGAATGGAAAGAACGTGATCACAATATGATGAGACTACATCATTTGTTTTTTCCCCAAAATATGGTATAGAAATATTGAACACTTCTATCTTTCCTGCACTATTAATGATAATTCTATCATAACTTTCTAGTATAGGAGTGGGAAAATGCCAGCCTGTGGGCTAGATCCGGTTCCCCAGGGCTAGACCCTGGTGGGTTGCTACCATTCACAGGCAATGGGAGCTGCAGGAAGTGGCACAGACTAGGACACTGCTTCCTTTAGCTCTCTTTGGCTGGGAATGATGATCTACAACCAACGGTAACTGCAATTGCTCATACCTGCAAAGGTGCAGGTAAATATCACAGCAGTGTCCCTCCAGGGCTCATCCTGATGAACCACCACCATTTTATTGCCTACCCCTTGTCTAGTATCAGACCAATAGTAATGTTAGGATTCCTTTGGTTTCTAATGTGTTTTTAAACCTCCTTCTTGTTGTCCTTAATTCTGGTAGGCATAAAGTTCTCTTTGCATCCCTTGGCTTCCCTTATCAATTTTCTATAATTCTTAACTTCTGACATATTCAGAAACATCAACTTCCCCTTCCTTGTACTCTTATTTTTTTACAACTGCTTTCACTTCTCCTCTAAAACAAGCTGACTTCTTTCTTGACTATGGCTTCTTGACAACTAGTAACCTGGTTTGGAAGGGAGCAGGGAAATTGACATTTAAAATTAAAGTTTACTTTGAAGTTTGAATTTGAAGTTTAAATTCTGAAGACAGACACAGCTATGTCATTGTTGAGGTTCTGTGTTAACTGCACCATCAATTCTCCAAAAAGTTTGTCTATGACGTTGGCAGCCATGTTATGTTCCAGTTGTACAAATGAGGCCCACACATTACACTGTCTTCCAGAGACCTTACTTTTGTTCTTTTATGTTAATTTAACCTCAACTGAAAGTCATTCAGACTGAAAATATATTTGTTCTTCCAGTATAAAATCCCAAAGTTCTACACAATGGTAGAAAACATGGCTGCACATGATGGCCCACATACTTACTGTCATATACAAAACTGATCTTTGCATTAGAGAGATTCCATGGAGGGAGCTAAAAGGACACAGAGATAAATTGATCTGAGTGTAACAGCTATCATAATTAATCTTAATATTAAGAAAACATTAATAAAAGTCAAATTGTTTTAATTTGTTAGCTCAAAGAAAGTTTCCTACATTTAAAATAAATTAAAAATCTTGTCTTCAGTTCCTAGTATTAACTGATGCTTCAGACTATTTTGTCTGAAAACAAAGGACTATACATAACATTTAAGAAATACATTAACTTTACAAGCGTCCTGATGCTTTATGCCTGATTATCTGAGCTCAGGGGTCAAGCCAGGGATGCTCTGTGGAAGTTTCAGGGTCAGTTTTTTTCAAAATTCAAAGCCAAAAAAGTAAAACCATTTGATGATGCAGAAAATCTATGTGCTGTCCAGCAAATGGAACTGAATAAACTGGTTTCCTGTTTACGAAAAGGGAAGACATGACTCACTAAGGGCTGCCTATAGAAACAGAATAGCTCTGCAAGGGGGAAAAGTAATTTTTAAAAAGTGCTTTTCCCTCACTCCCTTGGCCACATCCTCAGCTGATACAAACTGGTGTAGCTCCATGGTCCTTGCAAGGCTATACCAATTTATACCTGCTTATTAGTCTCCTTGGTTATAGACACTTTCGTTTAGGACATCTGGCCACACATGGGAGTCCAAATTTCCACCTGAAAAGTGCCTTTTGGCCTCAGACCAGTTCTCAAGGAAAAACTGTCTGTATCAACAAACTCACTAGCACAACTGGTACTCATTACTAGCTCATGGATGGGGTGTCAGTAGTGAAGCTGAAGACTGAACAGACATGGGAACTAAAGAACCCTTTAGCAGTAGGCCCTGTAAATGAGTCTTGAGGTCAAGGCAGACTAATGGAGCAGTGTGAAGCCACTTAAGCTTTACTTGTGCTCTTCAGGATGTGCCTGTGGCTATCAGGGCAACATCTTTCCTTAGTAATAAATTCATTTTAAAAATCAGAAAGCAGATAAATAGCCATGTATTGATTACATTCATTATTATTTGTCCCTCACCTGGAAGCTAAATCTTAGTGTTATAATATTAAAAAATACACAGATACAAATAGTGCCCAGATAAAACCTAACCATGATCATTCTAATGACAGTGAGCAACTTGAAAATAGTTTCAGTCTTCTCTCTGTTCATTTAAATCTTTCCATATCAAATCTTTCTGCTCCTAGAAGGACTTCTGTACTTACCCGAGGAAGAGGTAGGATCTACCTATATGTGTCTTTGTCTCCTGTGTTTTGTGTATGGATGAGCATGCTGCCAAGACTCCATAAATCGTATCGTCAGAAATAATATAATGATCTTATTGCAAAGCCTGCAGTTATGGACAATAAAACCTATTTTAAGCAGCCACCCAAGGAATTAGCCAAAATAGAATAACAGTCAGCCTTTAACTAGAAACAAAGCTATACTTGGAAACACTGGCCAGTACTCTAAAATGATCACCTATTGGACACTGGCTTAGCGCAAGACTGAAGAGCTCAAATGCAAAAGATTTTCTTACAGATTCCCTTCAGTTCTTGTTTCAGTTTTCCATCTGGTTTCACAGATTCACTAACTTATGTCCCAGTAGTGAAAATAGAAGTGTTTTCTCAACAATTGTTTCTTTATTCTTATGTCAAAAATTGGCAAATTATTGCAATTCTGTATTTAAGTAATAACCCAAGGACTCTGCATACTGACAAGTCTTTAAGGAAGAGTAAACTATAACATCAGAGCATTTGCATTCATCAGTGCAGTCACGTATGTAATGCCTTACTAAAAACAGAATTTGGTTTCCTGTAGCACCTTTCACAACCAAATACTCTAACGTATTTATACAGAGCCACCAGATACTTTTCATACATTGTGCAGACAAACCCAGTAGCCACAATAGCGATGCTTTCTGCAACAGCTCACAAACTAGTTCAAACAGTCAAACCTAATTCCTTGTGGCTATCTCAACACTACATGTTTTGCTGGAAGAGGCAATGCAAATGAAGCATGGATTAGCATTTTTTCACACTTCATTTGCATAATCTCTTCCAGTCTGTTTTTGCGCAAAAACCGCTTGTGCAAAAACAGATTGGAAGAGATTATGCAAATGAAGCACGAGAAAATGCTAATCCGCGCTTCATTTGCATTGCCTCTTCCAGCAAAATGTGTAGTGTAGACATAGAGGGAACTGTGGCCAAGGCACAAACTTTAATTAATCCTAAAAGTGACATCTGTATCCTCTACAGAAATTGCAGCCAAGGATGAACAAGAAAGACCCAGCTTAATGTCACCTTGCATAATACTATCCTGAAATAAAAGCATCAGATAGGAACCCATGTCCTAGTGTGAGACTTAAACACCACTAGCCCAGTAGCAACATTACTACTGGCTAAGCCATCTATGTCATGATACCTTCCAAAAACACTTGCTCTGATGTATATTAGGACACATAATGTTGTATTTATGTTTTAATGCATATCAGCTTTATGCTGTTGGGATTATTCATTCCTCCCTCCTTTCTTTGTCTTTCCCTTTTCTCTAGTTACCCTTTGTCCGTTCATGCTTGAGAATAGTAGCTCTTCTATTTGCTAGCAGGGGGAGAATGAAGAGCAGCTATGTACGCATTCCAGTTATAGGGCCTCGTAAGAACCCTATATTGTTATTTTTCCTCACTACTTCCCTGGATCAAGAGTGGATAATTTGCATGCCTGTTGCCTTCCTTGGATATGGTAGCTGTTTCTCAGCTCCCTCTCTGGAGTCCAACCCTGATTCCCCATCACCCATGGTTGCCATGGTAGGCATAGGAAGCACCATCGGAAACTGATAAGGCAAACATTCAAATGCATCATCCCTGCCACGGGGGCAAGTCTGATCTTCCTCCCCATCATGTGATGGTCAGGATAAGAAAGAAAGACTGACAAAAGCTTTCCCGCAACATGCTAGTAAAGCAACTTGATCTTGTGCTGTCTTACCAAAGTGCTAATCAGTGCACTCAGACTGTAGCAAACCCCACCAGCCCTTGTTAAATTTAGAACTTTTCCAATAACTGCCCCATCTCACCCAATCAACAATTTCTTCCAAGTCAGCAATTTCACAGGTCCCCAAAATTGCCTCTGCAATTAATATCTGAGGCTCAGATAGCTGCTTTGGGATGGCTGCTGCATCTTCTTTAAGATTCTTGAGAGCACTGAGTTGATTAAACACAGAGAACAAGTTATTCCCACATTTTCTATTACACCATCTAGTTCAGTGGTCTCCAACCTTTTTAACCACAAGATCACTTTTTCAATTTAAGTGCAATGTAAGGTCTACCTCAAACCCTAATACCCTTGCCCCTCTTCCTTCCATGGCAGTATTTGGTCCTGCCATGAGGGCAGGGGACCGGACTCAATGACCTCTCGAGGTCCCTTCCAGTCCTAGTATTCTATGATTCCCGCCCCTTCTTTGAGGCCCTGCCCCTGCTTCACCCCTTCTCTGAGGCCTCACCCTGCTCACTCAATCCCCTTCCTCTCCCATCCTTATTCATTTGCACCAGGCTGGGGTTGAGGTGCAGGCTCTGGTCTTGGGCCTACGAGTTTGGAGTGTGGGAGAGGCTCCAGGCTTAGCTCAGGACAGGGGATTAGGGTCCAGCAGGGGTTTCAGGGTGCAAGCTCTGGGAAGGAGTTTGTGTTCAGGGGGACTCACATCTGGGGCAGGGGGTTGGGTGTAGGAGGAGGTTCAGGGCTGGGACAGGGGTTCAGGATGCAGGCTCTGGCTGGGCATCATTTAACTGAGACTGCTACTGGGTGGTGGAGCAGTGGGGTTAAGGCAGGCTTACTCCTGCTCTGGCCCTGCACCACTCCTGAAAGCAGCTGGTATGTACAGCAATGGCTCCATGGTGCCATGTGCTGCCCTTTGTCTACAGGCCTTGAGCCCACAACTTCTACTGGCCACGGTTCCCCATTATTGATCAACTGAGCATGTAGAGCATATTGAGCATGTAGAGACCCCCGCTCTGCCTCTCTCAGGGGCTGCAGGGACATGCCAGCCACTTCCAGGAGCAGCAATTACCACAGGTATAATTGCTCCAACCATGACAGGTTAGGCATTTTAGAACTCACTACTCAAAGCATTACATTTAAGAAAAGAGAGAAATGAAAATTATGAAATGCAAACATCAGTCAAAAATCAAAAATAACCCACTTTGCAAGCAGTAAAAGATGTAACAACAACATCCGCCCCACATATATGTTGGGTTGGGAGATGAGAGTGAAGGACAGTTGGTGTTTGTGAGAATGACAGACACACATGGAGTGTGAGAATGACAGAGATTTGCATTGCCAAGCTCCCTCCATCCCCTTCTCTCTGTGTGGAGATAGGGTACAGAAGTGGGGGGACAAGGCACAGCCTGACATAAGTACCCCACTCCCTTCTCCCTCCCACACCCTGCACAGCAAGCAGGAGGCTCCCAGGGGGTAGGGGGTTGTTCCAAGGCAGAGGGTAGGTCAGAGGCTCCAGGATCTACCAGTAGATCCCAATCTACTGTTCGGTGACCACTGATCTAGCTGTTGTCTAAACACTCAGGACTTGATTTTCTTCTCAATGTCTTGTTGTGAGGCCAGCAAGAGGACAGAGCACAGAAAGACACAAGTGATTCCAACAGAAGTAATTGCTTTATTATCATCTGAAGAAGTGGGTTGTGCCCACGAAAGCTCATGATACCATCTACATGTTTTGTTAGTCTTTAAGGTGCTACTAGACTATTCGTTGTTTTTAAAGTTTTTCCTGCTTTATTAGCGATAACCCAGAACTAAAACTTAAACTCAATGCTAATTCCAGAAGCAGCAACACACTGTTATCAATTCTTTAAATGCATATCAGCACCTCACTTACAAAAGTGTAAATTTAATGTAACTCTGTGAGATTAGAATGAAACCTGGATGGCGGACTTAATCATTGGAAATTACACACACCCTTCCGGGGATAGACTTGTGCCTCTGTGTATAGCCTTTTGACTTTCAGCTGAGACCCAAAATAGCATATTTCTGATCTGCAAACATTAACTCTACCAAATGTGAGGGAGCAAAGCTTTTTTTCTCTCACAACCAGACCATATGAGATGTTAATTGTTGAAATCACTATTACACACATAGCATATGTCTATAGATTGATGCTTACATAATTGATCTTATGAAGATTTCTGACTCACTCTAACCTTTCAGCCAGTCATGTGGATCTGATCACACAGGAGCAAGGAACTCTGCCAGTCACACACATGCACACAAATCTGATGATAGACATAAGAATCCAGGAGGCATGATTTCCTCAAGTGTACAATCAAATATTGCCTGTAGCCACTGGTATTGTGGGCGTATGAGAGCCTGATGGGATATACTATCTGTCAGATGTCTGGAACCATTAGAAGTGTGAGTAAACCACAGGAGAACTCAGACTCTGCTTGGACTTGATGGATACTCAGCCTGGAACCCTTGTGAGGAAGGGGAGAATCAAATGTTAGAGCTTCTGGGATTAGATTAACAGCCATACTATCACACAAGAGGCATGAAGAACTAACAAGTGTTTTTGGCAGGGAAAAAGGTGCTTCTAATTTAAAACACATTGTTTCTCTTCCTGGGGAAGAAAAAGTGAACACTCTTTTCTTCTATAAGAAAGGGGCCATAGATTGAATAGAAAGACTGTTGGCCAAAGCCTCAGCTCGTGTATATCAGTGTAAAGCCATTGACTTGACTGATTACACTAGCAGGGAACTAGCTCTATCTGCTTCTTCCTGGAACAGGGAAACCGGACAGACCTTCTTCTGGAAGCTTCAGGGGGTAGCCGAGTTAGTCTGTATAGGATAAACTTAAAAAACAACAAATGGTCTGGTAGCACTTTATAGACTAACAAAACATGTAGATGGTATCATGAGCTTTCGTGGGCACAGCCCACTTCTTCAGATCATGGGAGTTTTGAGTTTAGGACGTGCAAACCCAAACTAAATAGGGATAAGGGAAAGGGGAGGGGAAAAAAAAAAAGGAAGGGGCAGGAAACAAAGAGCAGAGGGTGTGAAAATATCAAAGGGAAAAACAAGTAGGCAGAACTGGTAACCTATAAGCACCTAAAGATTAGATAGTTAAAAGAAGCAGATAAGGATCACAGGATAGCAGTAGATAGGAAGGATACTAACCAGACCTTGTTTGGTTTTTCTTTTCTGAATAGAAAGGGCTTTAAAGGTGGGGTAAAGACTAGGAAACTGCTTTGCTCTGAGCTTTGTGTATTTATTTACACCTGTGAAAGAGTACAGAACATTATTTTGTAACTAGTTGTAAATAACTACACAAGGTGCAGAACAGTCAGGAATGAATGGCCCTGTGTCTGGATTCTCCTCTGAAGCAAAAAATGAGCCATGTATCTGTTGCTTGTAAAGATCTTTGATTCCTCCTTAAAGGGAGAGGATCCATGGAGTACAGTTAACTTCCATCTGGTGAAGGCTCCATCTGGTGTTACAAACTGTTGCAAACTTACCTGTACTTTGGGTCTCCCTTAGGGAACATGATGGGTACAGGAAGAGCAGGAAAACTCAAACTCCTGCTCTGTTTCTGGGCCCTAGATTTGAACTCCAAGATATGGATGGGCTGAAGACCTTCTTTTCCTCTAGTATGGGAAGAACCACAGAAAGATCCTGCTTAACCACGTGGAAGAGGGACAAAGCCTTCCTTCAAAATAAGATAGAATGCGCCTTGACAAAATCAAACACCTTAATCTTTCTCATTATCTGTTTGATCTCCGGGTTGGCTAGTCACCAAGTCACAAGGCATCCTGTGACAGCAGACCAGGGAGCAGCAGCTGATCCAGTTCTGTGGTTACTGCAACTCCATTTAATTACTCCAAAGTAGACTTCAGTAAGAACAGCTGTGCCAAGCTGATGGATGAGGATGGACTGAGAAGAACAAGGTAGTTAATTAGCCCATTGGCAGATGGTACAAAAGGCACAAGAAGGAGTTGAGGATTAGTTAGCAGAAGAGTATATAGGGTTCTGCAGGATTGTAACTGTATAGTTTGCATGGGTGAGTTACAATGAATTGAATACTGTAAATAAAATACATTGGGGCTATGTCTACACTCACGGCTTCTTGTGCAAGTACGGCTGTTATTGCGCAAGAATCTGCAGAGCGTCCACACTGCCTGCCCGCTCTTGCACAAGGAAATTTACAGTACGGTGTGGTAAGAGAGGGCTCCTTGCGCAAGAGCTATGCTCTTTTTTAACAGGTGTAAGCCCTCTTGCACAGGAGCTCTTGTGCAAGAGGGCAGTGTGGACGCTCGGCAGGGATTTCTTGCGCAAGAAAGCCCTATGGCTAAAATGGCCATCAGAGCTTTCTTGTGCAAGAGAGCGTCCACACTGCCATGGGTGCTCTTGCGCAAAAGCACAGCTCGCACATGGCAGTGTGGATGTTTTCTTGCGCAAGACTTCTTGCGCAAGAACACTTGCGCAAGATGTTCTTGTGCAAGAAGCCGCCAGTGTAGACAAAGCCGAGGTGTTTTACCAGGCCAAGGTCTCTATGCGGTTTGCAGGCTTGAAAAGAGGCAGAAATGAATGGGCCCTGCCTTGTGCCCTTAACAGCATTAAAACTTTCTTCTTTTAAAAGTAAAAATAACTGACTGACTATTTCTGCAGCTAGTTCTTAATTGCTGATCATAGTTTTATTTAAGAAAAATATTCTGCATAATTTAAAAAAATTAAACAGCAAGATTTGTATTTCCTTAATGATCTATAAAATTTCTATCCTGGGAAAGAAAGTACTAAAATTCAACATTTTATTATATTTGTTTGAAAATAAATATTTTTTTCTTAGACAAAGAATCAGGAGCTTTTGAAATCTATTACCACACCTTCATTGATTATTTTTGCCTGTATGTACTATTTATGAACTGAAATTCCCCCTGTTCTTTAGGGTGAAAACATTGTGCAAGGACATAGCTGTAGCTTCTGTGCACATATAATATTTGGAAACCTTTATTCTTTAAGTAGCGAGGGGTGACCAGAAAGGGTCATATTTGCCTTTCCTCACAATTCTCATGATTAAAAAGGATAGAAGAATTTAGCTCAAAACTTGGAAATATATTATCATGTATGTGGCAAAACTCAGTCTTTGCTATTCAGTCCTAATTCAAACCTTATAGAAATGGCCGTATTGAGTAAACCAATGGTCTGTCTAGCAGTGTTCTGTCTCTAACAATAGCTGGTGTCATGCTTTAGAGAGATTGAAAAAACCAGGACAATTACTGGGTGATCCATCCCCCATTTTCCAGTCCCAGCTTCTAGCAGCTAGAGGTCTAAGGGCATCCGGAGCATGGAGGTTTATCTCTGACCATCTTGACTTTTAGCTTTTAGCCAAGATGGTCAGGGACACACCTCCATTTATTCCCTTCATCCTCTCTGTACTTAACTAATTATTTGAAGCCAGTTATACTTTTGGCCTTTACAACATCCCCTAGCAATGGTTTTGACAGGTTACCTGTGTTGTGTGGATAAGTATATTTTTTTGTTTGTTTTAAATTTGTTGCCTATTAATTTCTTTGGGTGATCCATATTTCTTGTGTTATGTGAAGGGATAATTAACACTTTCTTTTCACTTTCTCCACACCAGTCATGATTTTATAAACTTCTATCATACACACACTTAGTTGTCTCTTTTCTAAGACAAACAGTCCCAATCTTTAAAATCTCTCCTTGTGTGGAAGCTGTTCCATACCTCCTAATCATTGTTGCTGCCCTTCTCTAAATTTTTCCCTCCTAATATCACTATATATCTTTTGAGATGGGCTGACCAAAATAGTACATGTTATTCAAGATATTAAAGTTTTATTATCTATCCATTTCCTAATGATTTTTAATATTCTGTTAGCTATTTTTTCTGCTACTGCACATTAAGCAAGTGTTTTCAGAGGACTTTCCAAGATTTCTTTCTTGAGCTAATTTAGATCCAATCATTTTGTAGGAATAGCTGCGGCTATTTTTTCCAATGTGCATTACTTTGCATTTATCACCAATGAATTTCATCTGCCATTTTGTTGCCCCATCACCCAATCTCTTTGTAAATGGTGACAATCTTCTTTGGACTTAATTATCTTGAGTAATTTTGTAATGTCTGCAGAATCCCCCACCTCACTTTACCTCCTTTTCCAGATCATTTATGAATACGTTGAAATGCACAGATCCCAGTATAGATACTTGGTGGACCCAGCTATTTACCTCTGTGAAAACTGAGCATTTATTTTTACCCTTTGTTTCCTGGCTATTAAACAGTTACTGACCCATGAGAGGGACTTCTCTTTTATCCCATGACTGCTTAGTTTGTTTAAGAGGCTTTCATGAGGGATCTTGTCAAAGACTTATAAAAGTGCAAGTACACGATATTGACTAGGTCACTCTTGTCCACAAGCTTGTTGACTCCCTCAAAGAATTTGATTACGTTGATGAGGCACAATTTCCCTTTATAAAATCTGTGTTGACACTTTCCAAAAGATCATGTTTATCAGTATCTGTTAATTTTGTTCTTTATTATAGTATCAACCAATTTGCCTAGTATTGCAATTAGGCTTACTGGCCTGTAATGTGTCTTATGCTAGGTGCTCATCAAATTATTTTTTGGACTGCCTGATTTTACATTTACATGTTACTTGCTAGAGATAATGCTCTTCTCTTTATTCCTCAGTAAGATTTGACTACCAGTCTTTAAAGGGTGTCTTTTTGCCTCTAACTGCCTCTGTTGTTTAGGCATGGAGGTACAGATTAGATCTCCTTGTTCTGGCTCTGTCAGGACCTGACTGGTCCCAAATAAGAGAATTTGCTGGATCAGGGGAGGTCTCCTGCCACCGGCTCCCGGGCTGCCCCAGCAGCCACCATGCCTCGCCCTCTCCCTCCCCCCCCCCCCCCCGCCAACCTGGCTTGGCTGCTTGCCCTGGGCAGTAGATGCTCCGACTCCTGCCGCAGGGCTCACAGCCGTATGGCTCCGGCCCTGTGCTCCAGGGGGCTGCTGCGGAGCTCTGGCCCCGGCTCTGCGCTCCAGCCAGCTGTTGTGGGGATCCAGCCCCATGCTGCCGTGGAGCTCGACTCCAACCCCATGGTCCCAGGGGGCTGCTGCAGTCAGAGTCGGCCCAAGCTACGGGCTGACCGGGCTAGCGCCTGGGGCACCCCATTGTAGGGGACGCTGCGTGGGGCTGCTGGACCGGGTGGGGGCGGGGCTGCGCATGCGCCAGGTTTCCAGAGCAGAGGCGTGCATGCGCTGCACTCCCAGGGGCAGCACCGTGCTCCCGGAACCCGGGGTGCACAAATGGCTCGGGCCGGTCCTGGCTGCAGTGCCCCAGCCCTGCAATCCAGGGAACTATTGTGGGGCTCGGGCTCCAGCCCCAGTCCCGTACTCCAAGAAGCTGCTGGAGGACTCTGGTCCCGCGCTGCCACAGGGCTCAGATCTCAGCCCCGAGCTCCCAGGGCTACCACGGGGCTCTGGAGCTGCCACGGGGCTTCAGCCCAGAACTGACCTGTGCTGCTGGGGGACTCCAGCACAGCCCTGTGCAGCTGCGGAGTGCTGGAGGCTGCCGTAGGGCTTTGGCCCCAGTCTCACACTACCCCCAGCCGAACTGCTGACCCTGTTGCCCCCATTGGTTGGCCCTCCTGCCCTTAGGTTCCTGGGCTCTCTGATCCAGGAGCATCTGTGGTCCTGCCAGACAGCAGATGTTTCTGCACCAGAGAGTGTTGGGTTTTGGAGGTACAAGCTGTAGTATTTAGTTCCTTTTACTGTTTTCTTCAAGTCGTCACCAGCATGGGGTACCCCACACCTCCTGGCCACCAAGAGCAGCAGGGCTGCTCCAGAGCTCCAAGCCACTGCAGGCATCAGGGGCCTGTACCATTCCTAACTGCAGTGGTGGGGCTCCTGCAACTCTATGCCAGGGCCCCTACAGCTAGTCTGGAGGCCCCTCAGTGCCTTCAGAAAAGTCATGAATTTGCATTAATTTTTCCTCATTGCCCGTGACCTGTTTGCAACTTTAACTAAAAATACGTGTGACAAAATCTTAGCCTTATTTATGGGGTCCAGAAATTTTATTTCTGCATGGGGAGAGTTGAAATTCCCCATTATTATTGTATTTTCTGCCTTCGTAATCTCTCTAATCTCCCTGAGCATTTAAACATCACTGGCACCATCCTGTTCCTACTGCTATGCCTTTATTCAAGCGTGGAATTTCTGTTCGTAGAGATTCAGTGGTGGGTCCGTTTATGATTTTTACTGTTTTTGACTAATGCCTTTTTTTCACATATAGTGCCTCTCCCGCTCCAGCTCAACCTACTCTATCATTCATAAATATGTTGTAACCTGGTATTACCCATGGATTATCTTCATTCCACCAAGTTTCCATGACACTTATTAAATCACAATCCTCATGCAATATCAGACACCCTAGTTCACAACTTTGGGTGTGTATGTGTGTATAAGAATTTGCACATTTTGTCACTATACAATTGCTTGTCTTCCTGTGTTACATTTAAATGGATCTCTTCTAAGTTTGAGTTTTCCTTACTAGCTCCTACCTGAACTTTATCAACTTTTTCTCTATCTTCTTTACTAAGAGACAGAGTTTCCACATTCATAGCATCTTCTGTATGAGGTGTCTCCGCCTAAAACCCTGTGTTTATCTGTACCAGTCAGCTTTCCCGCAGCCCATAGCTTAAAAAAATCCTCTATAACTTTATATACCAGCAATCTGGTTCTACTTTCATTTAGGTGGAGACCATCCTTCCTGTATGGACACTTCATTTTCCAAAAGGTTCCCTGCTCACTGGCGCTACGTCTACACTGCTTCCCTCTTGCGGAAGAGGAAATGCAAATGGAGCGCTCATTAGCATATGTCGTGCTCTCATTTGCATATTCTCTTCCGATCCTTTTTGTGGAAGAGGATTTTGAGCAAAAAACCTCAGTTTAGACAGGGCCATTTTGCACAAAAAAACCCTTTTGCCCAAGAAAACTTATTCCTCATTTTTAAAAACAGGTTTTTTTTTGTGCAAAACAGCCCCGTCTACACTGCATTTTTTTGCGCAAAAACCTCTTCCGCAAAAAGGATCGGAAGAGAATATGCAAATGAGAGCGTGACATATGCTAATGAGTGCTCCATTTGCTTTTCCTCTTCCACAAGAGGGAAGCAGTGTAGACGTAGCCTAATTGTTGACTAATACCGGAAGCCCCCAACTTACAAACGGGTTTTTTGTTCCAAAACTTTATTTGTAAGTTGGTTGTTTGGAACTTGGAACACATTGTCCCATAGAAACAATGTTATAAATGGTAGTTACGTTCCCAGGATAGCCCACAAAAAACTGTTCATTGCATAGTGTAGCTGAAATATTGCATACTAGCAGAAATACCCGGCATCGCCCGGGGAAAATATAGTAAAAGGTGTGATGAATGAACTACGTCAATCACATTAACATAGCATATTTTATTGGAACTACTTTTCTCTTATATATGACTTTAAGATATTAACATAGCTAATGATGTGCTTACAAAACGCATTTACATTTAACTTATTTCTTGCTAACAAAAAGTGTGGTGAATGAACTATGTAAGTTACATTTACATAACATATTTTATTGGAAATACTTTTTCTGTTATTATAAGGAAAGAATCTCGTAGTTGCAGTTTATGTGACACACTTAACAGAAGAAGCGACAAGGAGTCCTGTAGCACCTTATAGACTAACAGATGTATTGGAGCATAAGCTTTTGTGGGCAAAGACCCGCTTCGTCAGATGCATGTAGTGGAAATATCCAGAGACAGATATAAATATGCAGGCCAGAATAAGGCTAGAGATAACGAGGTTAATTCAGTCAGGGAGGATGAGGCCCACTTCTAGCAGCTGATCTGGAGGTGTGAACACCAAGAGAGGAGAAACTGCTTTTGTACTTGGCTGGCCATTCACAGTCTTTGTTTAATCCTAAACTGATGGTGTCAAATTTGCAGATGAACTGTAGCTCAGCAGTTTCTCTTTGAAATCTGGTCTTGAAGTTTTCTTGCTGCAGGATGGCTACCTTTAAATCTGCTACTGTGTGTCCAGGGAGATTGAAGTGTTCTCCTACAGGTTTTTGTATGTTGCCATTCCTAATATCTGATTTGTGTCCATTTATTCTTTTATGAAAGGACTGTCCAGTTTGGCCGATGTATATAACAATGCCCCTCTGCTATGAAATGAGTAGAAATAGGTTTTTTGTAATGTAACCTTCAGTGATGGTGCTTATAGAAAGGCAGGTTTAATTAGAAGAGTATGAGGAGGTAGGAGGAGATTCTGAAGGGGCTTCTGCTCATCCCCCATCTGCCCCGCCCCCGGTTCCTGCAGGCTCTGCACTAACTTCTGCAGCCTGGCCTATCACCTGGCTGTGCCCCCTCATCCCTGCCACAGGCTGAACCCAGCTCCTGCTCACCAGGAGGTGATGAGGACTCTGGAGGAGCAGAGGGTGGCCATGCAGCTGGTGGCTGGAGAGAAGTGGCAGTTTTCCCTTCAAAGAGCTACTTCTCTCCAGCTGCTGGTTGCATGACTGTCCCCTGGTCCTCTGGAGTTCTCTGGCAAGCATTTGCCTTGCTTATCACCACCTGTGCTCTTGTCTGCTCCCCAGATGCAGGTGAGCTTCTGTTAGTATGGATGGATGTTTGTAAGTTGGATGTCTGTAACTTGAGAAGAATCTGTATATGCTAACTAGCATACATATATACTTATGTTGATATTACCTGAATTATATATTCCAAGCATTTAAGTATACTTATTATTAAGCATTATATAACTTCAATTGACTTATATTTTTATTAAAATCCTTATACTATGTTTCCCATAACGCCTTGCATTAGCTGACATGTTTTGGTTGAAGAAGATAGGTACGCTGTATCAGGACATACAATTGTTTCATTGTACCAACGGAAAGTGAGTTACCCTCACAAACCTATTTATCATGATACAGATCTACAACATGACTTCATATCTAGGAATGAATGTACTCAGAAGAGTAGTTCCTAACCTTTTTTATACCACGGACCGGCAAATTCATTCAAAAACTTTTGGTGGACCAGCATAGACACATTTGTGTCACTATAGTAAATAATGAATTTGCATGAGACATCCCCCCTCCAGCCCTGCAATTCCCTGCTCCTTACACTACTTGCCCCTGCATGCACCCAGGGGCCCAGCACAGACCCCTGAAGCACCTGCGTGCTGTGCCACTCACAGTGCACTTCTCCAGCGGGCAGGGCTGAGGCAGCAGAGCAGGGTGGGGCATGGCCTGGTAGCATGCAGCAGCCTGACAAGCAGCAGTTCGTGGCCCACTGCCAGTGTGTGGACTGGCAGTTGGGAACCGCTAACTCAGAATCTTGGGTTCAGAGAAAAAGATACATCATGGGATCAGAAACACAGAGAAAGACTGACTAATTTAATCAAATTTTGGGTCGTGCAAACAGTGTCTTTTACTGGTACACAAGTAGGGTATAAAAAGGTGGCTTTAGAGATGTAACTTTAGGGGTCACAACTTCTACATAATTGTGAGAGTCCCCCCCCTTTTTCTCCACTCCGCTCATATGAGAAAGTGGGCTTTGCCCACGAAAGCTCATGATACTATATATATATTTTTTGTTGTTAGTTTCTAAGGTGCTACGGACTACTCGTTGTTTTTTAAAATTACAGACTAACACGGCTACCCCTCTGATACTTCTACATAAAGTGAATGTAACAATGCTGCATAGAATGGCTCCTCAGAAACTAGTATTATGCAGAACAGAAATTCTCAACATTTTTACTTCTGAGGACCCATCAACATGCTATAAAAGCTCCACAGCCCAGCTGTGCCATAAGGGGCACCACAAAGCTAAGTTGCTTAGGCTTCTCTTCTGCCAAGATGGTAGGGCTCTGGTCCAGGCCATTCTGTGGGACTTTGGTTTTCGGCCCTGGGATGTAGCACATCTAACACCAGCCATGCTTGGCAGAGCCCCTGAAACCTGCTCACAGTCTCCCAGACAGAGGCGTAGAGAGGGTGTTATGTGCCCGGGGGCAAAGGAAAAATTTGCGTCGCCCCCCCCGCCGCCATGTGACACGGCCCCGAACCTGGTGCACAGCTGAGGGGAACTTGTATCGCATCTTCCGCCACCCCCTACAGTTTGGGGCTAGGCTCCTGCATGCACTAACCCCCCAGTGGAGATGGAGGAGAGTTGGGCTTGGAGCAGAGAGGCAGGGAGGAGGCTCCAGCTGCTGGTGGCAGGCGGAGTAGGAGCACATGAGCTGAGGGATGATGGGGGGAGCAGATGGGATTAAATTGGTGCCTCCCTAGCATGGTGCCCAGGGGCAACTGATCCCTCCGGCCCCCTCGCTACACCACTGCCCTCCCTCCTGCAGATCTATCATCTTATGCATGTGCAAGATCTGTGAGAGCCATCCCATGAATCTACAGTTAGTGTCTGTGGCGCCTGCTTCTGGGTGGTGTCTCAATGCTGCCACATTCACCTCCAAAGAAGGGGCTTCCCAAAGCAGGCCCTTGCTGCTGACCCCCAAGGCATCCACAGGTCCAGTCTCCTTTCAATGGGCCCACTTCCCAGGGCTCATTGATCTTGGATCTGGCTTCCATCCCTTCTCCAACGTTTGTAACTGCCCAGAGGTGCTCGCCTTCCACCTTATCCATCCCCACAGGGACAGTTTCTGCCTCACTTGTCCTAGGGACAATTCTACCAAGACGTAATACAAAGTTTCCATGTAAAAGGACTCAATACAAAGCTAAAAACTTCAATGAGAGAATGATTAATACAGAGATGTGTCTACATCTGCTGCAGGGAGACACCTCTGCCTGCCTCCACCCCTCTCCCCCAAAGTCTACAGCCCCATTGCAAAGTGGGGGAGGGGAAGAAAAGAGGCTGAGGCCCATCCAACAGGACTGAAGCAGTCATGAGCAAGCCATGCCCAGGAGCCATTCTCCTGTCCATTGCTGGTGCTGTGTTGCTTCAGGCATGCTGAAATGCAGTCACCTCTAGGGTGGGCTGGACAGCTGTTTAACACCTGCACAAGGTTTCAGGCAGAGGGCAGTGCGGGCTGCCTTCCTGCAGAGCCCCCATCAGAACTACCGTGCCCTCCAGGCTTAGGAAAAGAATAAACAGGAGGATTGGAAATTAACCCTCCCAGTCTCACGTCCCCTAGGCAGGGAATGAGCCATCTACATTAGGCCCCAGCTGGAGTATTATGTCCAGTTTTGGGCGCCACATTTCAGGAAATGTGGAGAAACTTGAGAAAGTCCAGAGAAGATCAACACAAATGATGAAAAGTTTAGAGAACATGAGATATGAAGCAAGGCTGAAGGAATTGGCCTTGTTTACCTTGGAAAAGAGAAGACCGAAAAGAGACATGAGAGCAGTATCTAAAAGAGTATCATAAGGAGGAGAAAGAAAAATTGTTCTCCTTGGCCTCTGAGGTTAGGATGAGAAACAATGGGCTTAAATTGCAGCAAGGGAGGTTTAGGTTGAACATTAGGAAAAACGTTCTGCCTGTCAGGGTGGTTAAACACTGGAATAAATTGCCTAGGGAGAATGCGGAATCTCCATCACTGGAGATATTTAAGACCAGGTTAGACAGACACCTGTCAGGGATGAGCTAGGGCAACTCAACTTTGGAAGTCCCAGAGGCCACACTGATACTTACAGAACATGCTGAGGGCCTCAGCTTAAGTGTGATTGCATATGCAAGCAAATATATACAAATAGCTTCTCTCACACTGACAGGCATGAATACAAAGATTAAGGCAAGACTACACAACACACAGGCCCCATTTAAGTCAGTTCTGCTGATATTAATAAAATGCAATATTTACCCGATTTCTACCCGTGTGACAGCACTTTTCATGAGCAATGACAGTCCAAGAATTTAACTACTAAAACACATATCAACAGAAGATCATTACACTGACTACTTTTTTGTTTTGGCTCCCACTCACCGGCCACGTGTTGATCCCCACATAAACTCAAACTGCACCCCGGGGTGCAAACAAACTGGCCATGGGCAGCATATCAAGTTATTAATAAATATTTTATAAACCTTTATCTTTTCTCTCTGCTGCCATGTCTCCTCTCCTTGCTCCATCATCTCCCCTGGTGCCTGCTGCCCCCCAACTCCTCACCCTCCTCTGCTGTCCTGACTCCTGCCCTCAGCCCTCCTGCGACCTGCCCCCCTCCACCAGCCCTTCTCTCCCCCCTGTGCCCACTCCTCCAGTAGCCCCACTCTGATCATGTGAGTACCCCTCCTCGTCCCCTCTTCTAACACCTCCCTCTACACACCTGCCCTGCCTCTCTCCTTTGGTGCTGGTCCCTCCCCTGCAGGTGTCTGCCCTTCTGCTTCACCCCCAGATTCCCCCTGGAACCTGCACCTTCCCTTAGCCCTGCACCCTCCTGGTACCTCTCCCTTCCCTCACTGCCCCTGCCCCCTTTGCCCTCTTTTTCCCTGATGCCCACCCCCTCACCACTCTCTGCCCCCATTCCCCTCATGCCCCTTTTTGCCCTTACACATGACTTGCTCCATCCCCACCTTTCTCATGCCCACACCTTCTTTCAACCCTTTTCCCAGCACCTCCCCCCTACCCCCTCTAGACCCTTACCCTCTCCTCTCCTCTCCCAGCATCCCCCTGTCCCTCCTCCCACTGACACCTCCCCTCCTGCCCTTTTCCTCATTGTCTGCACTTGGCCCCCTGGCATTTGTCTCTCCTCCACCCTCTCTCTTGGTGCCTCCCCCTCCCTCTCTGCACAAGCCCCTTCCTCCCCCTCCTCCTCCGCACAAGCCCCCCCTCCGCACAAGCCCCTCCCTCTCCCTCTCTCTCTAGTTTTCCCCCTGCCCTGCTGTGCTGTACTGTGCCGTGCTGTACCGTACCTTCTGCCTTCCACATTGCGGGGCCGGAGTCTGTGCACAGACCCCAGAAGTCCCTGGACTCCGAACCCAGACCTAGGCCGCGCGGCGCAACGCCATGCCATGCCATGCCGAGCAGTTTTAAAGTCCCGGGTCATGACATCACGTCACGCCCAGGCGTCTCCCTAGTCACCAGGAAACGCCACACGTGGCAGCAGCAGCCGGCAGTGTGCGCCGGCAAGGGGGAGCTGGCTGAACGCTGTGCATGGCAGGGACGGTCTGGGGCCGGGGGGGGGGACGCCCATATAACTCGCCACCCATGCCAGGTGAGCCTGCGCAGTGTGCACTCGCTCTCACCCCAGCCTGGCACCCCCCTAGCGTGGCGCCCAGGGGCAATTGCCCCCCCTTCACTACGTCTCTGCCCCCAGAAGGCCCTCAACTCCTTGTTGAGAACCACTGATATAGAACCTTTTTCCTATACCATATTAATAAACAAGACTGACATCAATTATTTGGGGTTTTTTAGGTATATTTCATTCTGAATGAAAGTTGGTCAAACTGAGGATACAATTTATCAACATAATAAACTGCAAATCCTCCTCCCTACACCAAAATGTCATGTGCATACTGAGTCCCTGCAGGTGTGCCTGTCTTCTGAACTGGCGTGTAAAAGCATTTCAGAGCATATGTTTGTTTCTCTTCAGCTAAAATCAAGTGCAGTGTATCAGTTTAATATGTAAGACGTTCTCTATTGGGGATATACTGCCCTTGCAACAGGATAGTAAAGCTAGTAGATTTTTATTGCTAATCTTGTAATTTTTACAATTTGGTACCATGATACTCTTTCATAGACTAGTGGTTCCCAACAGCCAGGCCACAGCCTAGTGCTGGGCTGCAAACCACTGGCTGCTGGGCCACAGCGACTCTCAGGGTCGGGGCTTGGGTACACTGCCCACCGCCTCTCCTCCCACCGCGACTGTTGGGAGAGGCGTGTCCTGCCCCACCTCTCAGCCAACCAGTCCTAGGAAAGGGCGGGGTCTTGTCCTGGAGATAGAAGAGCAGTTCGCTGCGTGGTGGGAGGGCCGCACGGAGCCCGGCATGGCAGCCTTAGAGCAGCCGCGACCTGGAAAGCAGGTGAGGGGGTGGGGCAGGCACTGGGGGCTCTGGGAGCAGGGCTAGTGGTGGGGGATTCTGGGGGTGGGGGCTCTAAGAGGCAGAGGGCTGGCACTGGGGGCTCTGGGGATGGGAGTAATATTGGTCACTGGGAGCTGGCATTGGGGAAGGTTCCGGGGGGTTGGGTGCAGTGGGGCTGTGGAAACAGAAGGCTAGCACTGGGGGGTCTGGTGTTGGTGGGATCTAAGGGGCAGGGGCAGGCACTAAGGTATTTGGGATGTGGGTCTGGCACTGTGGGGCTCTGAGGGCGGGAGGCTGGCACTGGGGGGGTTGAGTGCAGGAGACACTGGAGGGGTTGTGGAAGGGTTCAGGGCTCTAGGGGATAGGGTTGGCACTGGGGGGCTCTGGGGCTGGAGTGTACCCCAACCCCAGACCTCAGAGCCACCGCGAATAGCTGGCTTCAGCTGTGGCAGCTGCCCACCTCATGATGACTGCCAGAGCTGAAGCCAGCTGTTCACAGTGGCTTTGGGGGCCGGGGCTTTTGGCAGACTGGTAACATTTTATTTGCATATTAATTATTTGCACATAAAATGTTACTGGTCCGCCAAAAGTTTGTGAATGGGTTTGGCAGTCTGCAGTATAAAAAAAGTTGGGAACTACTGTGTGACAGACTGTATCATTCTATGTATGTCCAGTGACTGCCACTAGACGTCAGCAACACATCACAGAAGGAGTTTAATTGAAAATGGCAAGAACGGTGGTGTACTGTATATAGGACCTTGATTTAATCATGAACTGACTCAAGAATCTAGATTCTGAATTATCTATAGAGAAACCAGATCTAAATTTTAAAAAATGATATTTTAGACATTCTATAACTCTAAGGTGCACCTACGTGTTAGCTCTGAAAAATATATGTATGCATATATTCAAAGCAGATGATCAAAGCAACCGCATTTTTACAATTACATTCCTTGTAAAACATATTCCATAAGAGGACATAAAAGTTCTATTCCCACCTCTGTTACTGACGTGTCATCCGAAGGGACTCTAGGCAAGTCACATAAACCTACATTTTCATAGTTAGTGTAGCAGTGGTGTGGTAGGGTAACTAGTGGTGTCCCCCCAGGGTCCATACTGGGACCAATCCTATTCAACCTATTTATAAATGATTTGGAGAAAGGGGTAAATAGCAAGGAGGCAAAATTTGCAGATGATACTAAACTGTTCAAGATAGTTAAGACCAAAGCAGACCGTGAAGAGCTTCAAAAAGATCTCAGAAAACTAATGATAGAGATGCAGCCATGTTAGTCTGGTGTAGCTGAAACAAAAGACAGAACTATGTAGCACTTTAAAGACTAACAAGATGGCTTATTAGGTGATGAGCTTTTGTGGGTCAGACCCACTTCCTCAGATCAATATGTGGAAGAAAATTGGCACAACCATATATCATTTTTTTGATTGTATCACTTTGGTGTATATGGTTGTGCCGATTTTCTTTCACATATTGATCTGAGGAAGTGGGTCTGACCCACGAAAGCGCATCACCTAATAAACCATCTTGTTAGTCTTTAAAGTGCTACATAGTTCTGTCTTTTGTTTCAGAAAACTAAGTGATTGGGCAACAAAATGGCAAATTAAATATAATGTTCAGGGCTCGACAAACAATACAATCTACTCGCCCGTGGCAAGTAGATTTCAGCCATGCGCCCCGTTCATTCGCGGCGCGTGCCTGTGCATTGCGGCTCTTGCGCATGCGCAGTATGGTGCTGGCGAGCGGTTTTTGCCGCCGTTCGTCAAGCCCTGATAATGTTGATAAATGTAAAGTAATGAACATTGGAAAAAATAATCCCACTAAACATACAAAATGATGGGGATTCATATAGCTATAACTACTTGAGAGAGATCTTGGAGTCACTGTGGATAGTTCTCTGAAAATATCCACTCAGTGTGCAGTGGCAGTCAAATAAGCATACAGAATGTTAGGAATCATTAAAAAAGGGATAGAAAATAAGACAGAAAATATCTTATTGCCTGTATATAAAACTATAGTGCGCCCACATCTTGAATACTGTGTACAGATGTGGTTGCCTCATCTCAAAAAAGACATATTGGCAGTGGAAAATGTTCAGAAAAGGGCAACAAAATTAGGGGTTTGGAACTGGTCTCATATGAAGAGAGATTAAAAAGACTGGGACTTTTCATCTGACAAAAGAGAAGATTAAGGGGAGATATGATAGAGATCTATAAAATCATGACTGGTGCAGAGAAAGTGAATAAGGAAAAGTTACTTACTGGTTCCCAAAACATAAGAACTAAGGGTCACCAAATGAAATGAATAGGTAGCTGGTTTAAAACAAACAAAAGGAAGTTTTTCTTCATGCAGCGCACTGTCAACCTGTGGAACTCCTTGCCAGAGGATGTTGTGAAGACTAGGACTTTAACGGGGTTCAAAAAAGAACTAGATAAATTCATGGAGGTTAGGTCCATCAATGGCTATTAGCCAGGATGAGTAGGAATGGTGTTCCTATCCTGTTTGTCAGAAGCTGGAAATGGATGACAGGAGAGGGATCATTTGATGATTCCCTGTTCTGTCCACTCCTTCTGGGGCATTTAGATTTGCCCATTTTTAAAGACAGGATACTGGGCTATATGGACCTTTGGTCTGACCCAGTATGGGCTGGCCATTCTTATGTGGTGCTAGGAGAGCTAACGTGTCTGTGAAAGCATGGTAGTAGCAAGATGCTGTGCCCAGTGGCCCCATAGGTTATGGCCGTGTAGGTGCTGATGAGATTGTGGTGGTGATGAGGCCCCGGGCATGGTGGCCCCATACAAGCTGGCAGTATGTGCATGTGCGCTGGTGGGAGCATAGTGATGGTGGGCAGCCCTGTGATTGTCTCCAGCTGTTGAGGTAGTGGGTTGTGGTGTGAGCCTGGTGTAACCCTACCCAGGACTCAACAGCCCCACACACAGTGGTGGTGTGCTGGCTGGTGGGCGAATGGCCGAGGCAGGGCCACGTTGTTCAGAGATGGCTGTGCTGTGCGTGCTGGCGAGGGGATGGGGGAAGCGGGCGCCCTGCTCAAGGGCTGAGCTGTGTGTCCAGGTTGTGTCCCCGTGGCACATGCTGGTTGGCACAGGGTCCAGGGCTCAGTGGCCCCATCGCTCAGTGGAGGGAGGAAACAAGCTGCTGCTGTGAGGGGACGTGGCACGGGGTGGGGGTCCAGGATGTTCTCCCTGCAGAAGGCCCTGCTCTGACAGTGGCAGGATCCTACCTCCCTAGCCCCGCCCTCTGCTTCCCTTCGCCCTGACTACGGGCACCTAGCAACTACCCAGGCCTCGGCTTCACCCACGACTATCAACGTCAAGCGACGCACGGCGCATGCGTACTGTGCGTTTCTGCCCCCATCCCCTCCGAAGCGAGCCTCTCAGCCTATTAATCCGCATGCGCTGACCACGTGCTGACGAATCGCGCTCTGGGGCCGCATTGTCGTCTGAGGTCACTTCCGCCTTTCCTCCTTCGCTAATTGCCATAGCAACGGGTCGCGCGTCCCGGAAGTGTCGGCTGAGGCCGGGCAGTCTGTTGCGAGTGCTTGCGGCGCCCGGGGGAGTGATGCTGGGCCAGTGGAGCCGGCGCCCCCGGGAGGTGACGGGCCCCACCCCGCACTCGGTGGCGCTGGTGAGACGCTTGGGCTGAGGCGCAGACGAAGGGTCCGGGGTGGGAGCGGGCGCAGGCGCCGCGGTGCGATACGGTGGCGATGGGGGAGGGAGCTGGAGTGGGCGCTATGGGTGCTGGAGCTCCTGGTGCGGGCCGAGGGGTGCTGCTGCTCCCAATGGCTTAAGTGATTGTGATTCTGTACAGGGTGTGCAGTTTGATTCAGTGGCTGTCAGCACCCCTGCTATACACCTTGTTCCAGCGCTGGTGTTGGAGGGCGCTGCGGGGAGGGGCTGGGGGGCGGCTGAGCGCTGGGCCTAAGGTGTGGGGCAGCAAAGGCAGGAAGGGGCCCGGCATTGCAGTTTGATGTGTGGCAGAGTGGTGGGATCCCACCAGGCAGGACCCTGGAGCACATATTTCCACTGCGGGATGGGGGGCTCGGGAACAAGGACATGGCAATATAGAGCCAAGTGTGGGGGCTGGGATAACTGACTTCCGCACTGCATTAGAGTGAAGGGCAATAGGACACTAGTCCCTGGGCTGAAATACCAAGGCTGCCCACAGGGCTTTGCAGTGTTTATGGTGTTGTGGGTAGCTGGCTATCCTATCAGATTTTGATAAGGTCTCTCACAGTATTCTTGCCAGCAAGTTAGAGAAGCGTGGCTTGGATGAACGAACTATGAGGTAGAGAGAAAAGTGGCTGGATTGTCAGGGCTCATGGAATAGTTGGCAGCTGGTATCCAGTGGAGTGCCCCAGGAATTGGTTCTGGGGCTGGTATTGTTCCACATTTTCACTAATGATCTAGATGATGGGCTAGATTGCACCTTCATGAAATTTGTGGATGACACTAAGTTGGGGAGGGAGAGTAACTATCGCTCGGAACCCTATCCCTGGACAGTGGGGATAGGGTACAGAGCGGCCTACACAAATTGAGGATTGGGCCAAAAAAATCTGATGACAAAGACAAGTTCAGAGTCCTGCACTTAGGATGGAAGAATCCTATGCACTGCTACAGGCTGGGGACCAAATGTGCATTGTGCACACAAATGCTTATGTTGGTGTAATTTGTGTTGCCCACAGGGTGGTTTATTTACACCCCTTAGTGACATAAATTATGCCAACGTAAGATGTAATGTGGACAGAGCCCAAATAGTGAGTCAGTCATCACAGTAAACTGTGGTCTAAAAGCGAATGGTTCCTAATCCCATTGTTTATCCCCTGAGCTACCTAGTCCTTACTTGCATTTACTGAAAGAGGAGTTTTTGAATTTTACATTTAACATTATTTTGGACTCCAATTAATATCCGTTGTTTTGGTCATTACCTACTTGAGATTATGATAAATTAAAAGAGAGCCATTGGTCTTGTTTCCATTGTTAAAAACATGTTTTCTTTTACAGAGGGCCAAGTTTCCTAAACCTGATAAAGCACAATGTGCCATCTTGCAATGCAGACGTAAAGAAAAAGAACGTCTTGAATACTTGGCTTTTACAAAGGTTCACAACAGAGGACTCCAGATTGGTCAGTGGGAGAATAACAGTGAACACAGAAGGGTTCACAATATTGTACAGCAGAAGGTCAATCAGACAATGCAGGAGTACCTAGCAGGAACTGAGGACAGAAGAGAGAGGTAACAAATCAAAAAGCTGGAGCCTACTGATTAATGAATTTCAGGTTCTTGTCATCCTTATTTCCCATGCTTAAAAGTAAGCATAATTGATTTATAATAATATTGATAGGAATTAAATAAATGTGTCCTAATAACTTAAACTTTAAAGTATGTTAGATGTAGTGACTGTGAAAACAAAACCACTCAACAAATTTCTGCTCTGTGTGTGTTGTGTGGCCACATATATATTATTTTCATCAGTGACCCAGGGATAATAGCATAGACTACTTGAGCTAAATTAGCTGTCAGTTATATAGAAGACTGTATAGTTACTGGGCCAAACACTAGAAACAGACATGATCACACACTAACTCAGTGTGCTAGGGTTATAGCTGCTGAATTAACTGACAAAAATATTTTTTCAGCACTCCTCACTCCAGTTGCTTTATTGGCTCTTTAGCACTAAGAGAAAGAGAACTCTATTCTGGCTTATGCATATACACAGCTATGAAAACTTCCAACTGCAGGGCTGTTATGCTGTTGGGAGTGGTTCATGACCATGAGTGTCAATGTCAGAGCAGAACCCCAAGCTGGTAGTGCAGTATGTAATTAAATGTCACCAACCCAGTAACAAATATCAACTCTTGGATTACTGTAACAGTCTTACTACAGAGTCACAGACTGTCCTTTTGGACATTCCCGTCTGTCCTGCCACTTGGCCAAGCTGGACTTACAGATAGTCACTTAAACCAAAAAATCACAAAATATTCAGGTTGTTCTTAGTCCCAAGAGACCAGTCATCCCAGATCAGTTTGTATCTTAGATCTCACACCAGACACAAAGCTAATCGCTAATCCTATAGCAAACTAATTAAAGATTAATTAACTAAGAAAAAGAAATGAGAGAATTATTTACATGTTAAAGCAGGCAGCATATATTCACAAAAGAGTTTGGTCTATGTTTTTAAAAGCACTCGCTTTTTAGGGCTAACCCAGGGTTGACCATGGAGTCTCTGTTTTGTTTCTTAGTTACTCCTTGAAAGAGTCCAAACAGCAAAGAGATCAAACATCTTCATATCAACTATCTGTTCCAGAATTTAGGCTGATAGGTGTTTTCTCAGACTAGCATCTTCATAGGTGTAAGAAGGCCATTAAATAAATCTTTATGCTGTGATATTCAATTTTGTTTTGATAATTCTTTTGGATAAATGGAGGAACCAGTTTTCCTACCTATGTCCACAAGTTCAGAGCAGACATTTTTTGCAATTATAATGCAAATACTTACGTGTTATCTTACAGCATTGGACACACACAAGAAGCAAGATGAATGCATGCAGCACCTACACACTATACTATTTAAACACCCAATACATCCTTAAAGCTCATCATCTGTCTCAAACAATATTAATATACAAGTGAGCTGGTCTGTTTTCCAGCTATTAATCTGTTAGTGCACAGCTGATGCCTGTAGCCATGGCAAGAACTGGGGCCTGGTTTATTCATGTCACAACGCTCAAATTGTGTCCTTAGTTATGCCATTGCAACCTCTTTACTTTAACTTTCAGGTCAAGCAGATAGAAAAAAATATTTTCTCTAATGAATAAGAAAATTCAATCCAGAAATTGTTAATAAACAATATATATAAGAACATAAAAATGCTCATACTGGATGTCATAGTTCCCTCCCCCCATACTTTATGAAATTGACTTATGGATACAAATATTCATAACTCGAAGATGCTTTGGACAAAATATCTCATGTAACCTATCAATTTTAATGTTACAGTCTGTTGGGTCTGTATATATTGTTTTCATAGAATACTTGATCTGGAAGGGACCTCAAAAGGTCATCAAGTCCAGTTCCCTGCCCTGTTGGCGGGACCAAGCACTGTCTAGCTCATTCCTGATAGGTATCTATCCAACTTACTCTTAAATATCTCCAGTGCTGGGGACTCAACAACCCCCCCTAGGCAATTTATTCCAGTGTTTAACCACCCTGACAGTTGGGAAGATTTTCCTAATGTCCAACCTAAACCTCCCTTGCTGCAGTTTAAGCCCATTGCTTTTTGTCCTATCATCAGAGGCCAAAGAGAACAATTTTTTCCCAAGTATCAGAGTCAGAGGGGTAGCCATGTTAGTCTGGATCTGCAAAAGTGACAAGGAGTCCTGTGGCACCTTATAGACTAACAGATGTAGTGGAGCATAATCTTTCGTGTGCAAAGACCCACTTCATCAGATGCATGTAGTGGAAATTTCCAGAGGCAGGTATAAATATGCAGGCCAGAATAAGGCTAGAGATAACGAGGTTAATTTAGTCAGGGAGGGTGAGGCCCACTTCTAGCAGCTGATCTGGAGGTGTGAACACCAAGAGAGGAGAAACTGCTTTTGTACTTGGCTAGCCATTCACAGTCTTTGTTTAATCCTAAACTGATGGTGTCAAATTTGGAGATGAACCGTAGCTCAGCAGTATCTGCAAATTTGACACCATCACTTTAGGATTAAACAAAGACTGTGAATGGGTTGTGGATTCGCTTCAAGACAGAGTTGATTTTATTAATCTCACTACATTACTATTATTACAGGCTTAATACTGGCAAATGATTACACAGCTACTGCAAAATAATACAAATCAGCATAGTCAAAGCAATGTATAAAAGAGTAACAGGCACTTGGAAATGCTTACGCCCGTTTAGTCTGCGGGGAGTCCCATTCCAGTTACCTCGCACCCAGCCTCAACGTGGCTGTAGCTAGGGGGATTCAGGACACCCTTTGAGGTCCATGTTCCTGCTGAGACTCAATGGACATGAGATTCCCTACACTAGTTATACTATAGTTGTGTACTAGGTGTGCGTGTGCCTGGCTCAGTGCCATTCTTATCACTCTTATGAGCTGAAGACCAAGGTCAAACTTGTTTACTGCTCAGTAGTTTCCCAGCTCAAGGCATGGGTTAGAGCTGATAAAGCCCAGCTGTAGTTTGGGCTTGCAGCATCCCACACTATGCTAAGCTGGGTACAGCAGGGATGGAAACCTCCATCCCAGGCCTGCTAAGCTGCAGGACCCACATATGACTTTTTTGTGACATGTAGATACAAAGAATTCCCACCCAAAAGAAAGGTTATTTAGGATGCAAAGTTTTCAGGCCCTTGGGCTTTGGCTGGCATGAATCTCCCAAGAGAATGAACCAGAAACCTCAGGGGAAAAAGATCTTCCCTGGCTTGGAGGTTTAGCTGAAATAAGAATAGTTTTGGGGTAAGTTTGTAATAAGCTTATAGTGTGCTAGAAGTAGCTATGCATTTTCTGTTATTTTAAATTGGTAATCTACTTTTCTCTGCCTGTTTTCACTTCCAACCACTTAATTGCTACTGTTTGTACTTAATAAAATTACTTTTATTTACAATCAAGCCTAGTGTAAACAATTGTTACCTGGAAAGCAATCAGTGTACTTATCCTCCTTTAATTGTTAAAGGGAGCTTACCTGAATGATTTATTAGGGGATTCTGATCCCAGTTGGGGAGTGGGTTCCCTGAGAGCTGTGCCCAAAACTGCATTTTTCTCAGACCTTAAGAGTTTCAATGTTGGTATTGCTCTTTGGGTGGTGAACTCAGCTCTGTGCCTTGGCTGGGGGAGGACAGGAAATCTGGCCCAGCAAGACAGGGTGGTGAGAAGCCCAGAGAGCAAGGTAGTGAGTGTCAGTGGCTTTGTCAGCGCCGGGATGCACCCTTAAAAGGTCTTCTGTGACCTTACCCACCCACCCTCCTCCCCGGCCTGACCCCTCTTTAATTGGTTACCAGTTGAACAGTATGTTTAACTGGTTAACCAATTACATGGGATTTTATATCCCTACATCCAATATTGCCTATCATGGAGGGAGACTTAATGACAGAAGTTGAGAACTGGGGACGTTTCCTGAAAAAATATAGGAGCTTTGTGTTCTAAAGGTAACTCGAGAAGGACATACCTCTTATCCGTAGGGATGTAAGCAAGTAGTTGACTAACTGATAAGCCTAGGCATATTGGTTAGTTGAATCGACTATTCGCATTCCCCCCCCGCCCTTGCTGCCTCTGTATCAGAGAGGCAGCAAGGGCAGGAAGCAGGAGCCAGTCCTGGGGTAGTCAGCTTAAAAGCCGGTTCCTCCTGCCCCACCCTGTGCTGCTGCCTCTCTGATGCAGGCGGGGGATGGGGGTAAGGGGAGGCCCAGGCTCGCCATGGGCAGAGGCTGCTCTGGCAGCAGCCCCTGTCTGTAGGGGGAACGGGTCCCAGCTACTCTGTGGGGGGGAAGAGTGCTCCCGCCAGGCAGGCAGCCCGGCTCAGTACCGACTTGCGCCGGGTCTGGGAGCTACCCCTGCTATGGCTCTGCAGTTTAAATGTAATAGGAGCTGGGACTGGGTGCTTCTTCCCTTATTGTCTAATTGTGTAGTTGATAAAAACTCTTATCGACTACCTGATTAGCCACTGGACTTCCTTTAATGTGAGGTGCAGCACTTTGAGTCAACCCTAGTGCTAGGGTTTGTGATGTTAGCTCCGAAAGGGTCGACACTGGAGAACAACTTGTTTGCGTTGTATTTGTGTTCTATGTTTTAGAAGGAGAACTTGAGCTCCACTTTTGTCTGTTTTAGCATTGATTGTTTTGCCACTGATGTGTTCCACAAAAAGGCAGTAGACTTGCTCTCCACTTCTCTAAGATCCAGTGACTTCCAGAGTAAATGACAACACTTTTGAAGTATGTTACATTTTGGCCTACATGCCATATTATCATGTCCTTTTCACACGTTTAAAAATACATTCAATTCCAATTATCATTGCCTAGGCAGATCTCCAAGACTTTGATCTCTGAATAGTGTCTTGATTTTTTTTAAAGTGGCAGAATAGTTTAATTGTTTTATCTTTTAGAGCAACAGTCTTGGCAGAGATGCATGGGGATCCGTCCAGTCTTGGGTGATACCAGAATTTTGATGGTCTAACTACCTTTCATGCCAATCTTGAATGGGCCCTAAATGACCAAAGAGATTTATCTATTGCTTTGTCAGTATGCTAAATTGACATGCCATCAGATAAGAAAATAATGATTGAGGCAACTACTTGTCTGTCGTGGATTGTGCATAACAGTCCTCCCCCCAACACACACACCCACCCACATACTTCTGAGCATAGATTCTGTTGGACAAGACCAACTAAAAACTCGTCATCTGATAATCTCATAGTAAATTCATTAAAGATGCCGCATTCAACAGACAGGATTGCTTCACTTTTGTTGAAATATTTCTTCCTTTTAGGCTTCGGGCACTTCTGGAAGCAGAAGAAAAGAGCTATTTCACCGAGATGGAGTCAATGGAAGAAACCACACTGGAAAGAGAAGCAAAAATGAGAGAGCGAGCAAAAATGCTGAGAGAGAAGAGAGAGGAAGAAAGACAAAAATTGGTTGCACTAAAGCGAGAGCAACAATTCAGGTAACTCAGTGAAAAAAATCTTCTCAGACTGAAAGTGGCAAGTAAATAATCTGATAGTAATGGAGACTGTAAATTAAAGAGGAAAAGATCAATATAACTGAATGCATATTTAAGTTTCTACATGGTTTACAGCAGAGGTGGCCAAACTTTGCCCAGTTGATGGCTATGCTGACTGCTTGCCAAGAGTTGAATGACTCAGCTAACTTAAATGAAGTGGAACAGACTGTAGTCCTCATTTTCAAAAAAGAGGTGCAGCCTATGAGGACAGGAGGTCCAAGCTTACAATGTTCATCCAGGTCCACAAGAGGTCCTAGCAAGCAATACTCCTTATTGAGTATAAACTTTAGGTTACACCTCCCTAGTCTGGAACCCTCAGGATATGACCTGTTCTGAACCCAGGAATCTGCCAGGAGGAAGGTCAGTGCTGGCTCCTCTGCTGCCGCCAGATGCGGGACTTCATTCCAGCAGCAGCAGGGAGACTGGCATTACCAAGCAGGGATAGGGGGCAACTTGGGGGAAGAGGCAGGATAGCTGTGGAGCCAGGAGCACCACCTCTCAGGAGCAAACTGCGCCCTGTGGCAGCTGGGCTGCATTCTTGGCTGCAATGCTCCGCAGCCACCTGGTCTCTTTCCCCAAGTGCCTTCCCCCTCCCCCAGGTTTCTCTCGGTTCCTCCAGCTCCATGGGAGGGGCGCAGCAGCCACGTTCAACCTTTGAAGTATGCAAGAGACCCAGCACTGCTGGGGCTCTTGTACATTTCAAAGTGGAAGTGTAGCATGGAGCCCAGGGTCAGCAGGGGGCCCCACTGGCCCTGGGCTCCACATGACATTTTAATCTTTCAAACATTTTACTTCATACGTTCTGTTTTCTCTTTGTTGCTAACATAAAAAACAGCACCCTGAGCCTGGTGCCAACCAAGCCAAGCACTCCAGGGGGTCACCTGGGTCATCTGCCTTTAAAACCAGCCCTGGACATAAGACCTTCTATCCATTTCTCTCCTTCTGTCTCACTGTCTGTGCTGAATCTCCTGGGGGACATTCTTTGTGAGAGGACATTCTGCACACTGAAATCTCCCCTGACTGCATGTGACTTTTTTCACTGGCTTTGTTGGCACAAATGAAGTACAGCTCAGCAGTGAATTCTTCTCTTACCAGTCAGTTTTATACGAGTGCCTTAAAAAATGTAATATAGCCAGCACAAACTGTCAACGCATTAAATTATCTTTTAATTGCCTTCTTAAAACAGATATTTTCCTTCTTTCTTCCAGTATCATGTGTTTGCATAGTATTTTTTAATCTTTTTTTCTTTATTCTTTCTTTTCTCTAGTGAGCAAAAGTGATTAGTGCCATGGTATAAGGGGGGAAAGGGTCTTTTCCTCCTGAAGTCTTTAAAGCTGATGTCATTTTAATTTGTGATAGGGTACTCTATCATCAAGAATTAAAAATGTGTCCCCTGTACTCACAAGCAGCATTTTCATGGTTTCAGATTATCTTGGAGGTTGTGTTAGGACCTGGTCAAAAGAAAGGGGTTAGCCTTGAGATATATTTTGGACTCAAATATTTGAAAGCTTTGAGGAGGAAGATTAAGGGCTTGAGCTGAATCCTGGATTCACTGGGGAACTATAGCAAGGGCCAGGATAGAGGTCACCCTTGTTGTTTTACTTAGGCTGCTCTCAGAAGCTTGTAGTTGCCAAATTGTACCTCAGCTACAATAATTCTCATGGGTGTAGTTCTCATAGGTGTACAATAATTCTCCACAGCTATCCTGCAAAGTTTCATGTTCTCTCTCACCTTGTTCGTGAAGCAACAGAAGATGGTGAGAAGTTAAAGTCAAATATGAGTGAATAATAATGTGGACAAGAACAAATTCTATTTCTATCACATCTGTCTCTGGAAGCATTTTATCCTAGCTAGCTTGATGCTTAAATGAGATTGGAACCTAGACAAGGGACATTTCACTTAAAGCCAGGAAAGCTGGAGATGACTTTTGTAGAAAGAGGAAAAAGTTTTGAAGAACTGCCTGACAGCATATCATAACCCTCCTTCTAGCTTTGGAAGATTCTTGTAACTTAGGGCACGTCTACAGTGCACGCTTATTTTGAAATAGCGCGTCTATATAGCAAATGCCCATCGCAATAGCACAGAGCGATTTCGAAATGAAACGTCCACACTCATTAGATGCTGATTGCATTTAAGGCCTCTCAGAAGCACTTCAGGCAGGGCATCAGGACAGCACTCTCTTCCTGAAGCTGCTGCCTGAGGCTGTCTGAGGCTCGTGCTTAAAGGGACCCCACCCTGTACACCCGTGTCTCAGGCTCTCCTCCTTTGCCCACCTCCTTGAGGGACAGCAAAGACTTTTCTTAGCCTCCAGTGGTTGCCCTTGCAGACGCCTCTGCACTCTGCTCGGAGGTAGGCCCAGCTCCATGGCTAGTCAACAGCTCTTATATGTGTTGGTGTACCTCCTGCTGAAGTTTCTGTGGGCTGCCTTCCGAGCTCTGCAGGAACAGGACCCCCAGCTTCTTGTGGGGCAATTCCTCACCTCTCTCTGGGTGCTGCTCATGCAGCTCGACACCACCTACCCTTGCCTATACAATCAGGGGGAGGGATAACTCAGTGGTTTGAGCATTGGCCTGCTAAACCCAGGGTTGTGTGTTCAATCCTTGAGGGGGGCGTTTAGGGATCTGGGGCAAATCTGTCAGGGATGGTACTTGGTCCTGCCGTGAGGGCAGAGGACTGGACTTAATGACCCCTTAAAGTCCCTTCCAGTTCTATGACATAGGTATAGGTATCATGCACTGCCTCTTCTGGCAACTGGACACCAGCTCCAACTGGTGGGACTGGATCGTCCTTGAGCAGTGGGACGACCAGCAGTGGCTCCAGAATTTCTATATGTGGAAGGACACCTTTTTGGAGCTGTGTGATTGGTGCACCCCTGCCCTCCAGTGACAAGATACCCATGTGAGACCCACCATCCCCCTCCAGAAGTGGGTCGCCATTGCCATCTAGAAGCTCACCATGTTGGACAGCTACCGATCCATCGGGAGGTTGACCATCAAGGCCATGGTCATGCAGGTATGGTGCTCTCATGCTATTGTCCCAGGAGGGTGGTGAACTGAACAACTGGAGTGGAGTTCCCTAGGGAAGGGGGTTATGTGTGTTTGGAGGGGGTGTGTGTGGAATCCCCCTCCCTGAGAGGTTTTTCAGTCCCACCTTCACAAAGCACTGATGAGGGCTGTGGCAAGTTGGGGTTGCTCCTGGTGTGTGGGCAGAGGAGGGGTGGGGTTCGGGGACCTCCCAAGGGCCCTGGCAACCCCGTGATTGTCTGTTCGTTTGTCTCTTCAACACCATCCTGCTGCACAGTCATCAACCTGGGCAACATGGACCCCATCATCACCAGCTTTGCCACCATGGGCTTCCCTAACTGTGTGTGGGGGCTATTGACAGCACCCATATCCCCATCCGGGCCTCCGACCACCAGGCATCCGAATACATTAACCATTTTCAATGGGGTATTTTTCAATGATCCTGCAGGCCCTCGTCGACCACCATGGCCAGTTCACCGACAACTAGTTGGGTGGTTGGGGAAGGCGCATGTGTCTTTTGAAACTCCAGCCTGTTCTGGAAGCTGCGTGCCAGCACCTTTTTCCCTGACCGCACCATCAGGGTTGGGGACATGCAGATTTGTTTTATAGGGGACGCAGCCTACCCTCTGCTCCCCTGGCTCATGAAGCCCTCCTTCGGAAACCTTGACCCTACAAAAGACCGTTATAATGCCAGGCTCAGCAAGGCCCGGATTGTTTTGAAGGCGCCATTGGGTGTTTCAAGGGGAGGTTCCGTTGCCTCGTCACCCGGCTGGACCTTGGCAAGTGGAATGTTCCCCAGGTGGTGGCAGTGTGTTGTGTCCTTCACTATATTTGTGAAAGCAATGAGGAGACATTCCTGCCAGGGTGGGAGGCAGAGGATGATTGGATTGGCAGGGCCTTGGAGCAGCCGTGCACAGCTGCTATCTGGCAGGCCCATCGGGTGCTATACATATTTGGGATGCCCTGAGCGAGAGTTTCACACAAGGATCCCAGTGACACTCTCCCCTGGACCTCCCCACAAGGGGCCTGTGCATTGCCCCTCTTTGCCTTTCCCCCCACATCCCTCGCTTCCCCTGTCTTCCCTTTTCCCCCTACTCCTCTCCTCCCCTGCACAGACAATAAACCACTTTTTGTTTAGAAAGAATAGACTCTTTTTCTATTATTATGGTAAATGTAACTGGGGAGGGACTGAGGTAAGAACCTGGGAGGAGGGAAGGAGGAAGGTTCAAGGGGGAGGACAGGGATAGGAGAGGCTCAGGGCTGGGGCTGGGAGTGGCATCGTGTGTGGGGCCCTCAGCAGCCACAGGGAAGGCTAGGGGAAGAAGCTGGAGGGGTGGGAGCCGGTGCAGGAGGAGCCACCGGGTGGTCAAAGACCATGTGGAAGGCTGCACAGATGGATCAGCTCTGCTGCAGCAGCTCCTGCCAGGTGTCATGGCGCAGTTGGAGATCTTTCTCCAGTCTAGGAATGTGGACAACTAGTCGACTATTCGATAAGGAAATGCTTATTTGAAGCATTGCTTCAAAGCAACAGCACCACGTGGAGCCCAGGGCTAGACCCTGGGCTCCACGTGGCGCTGCCGCTTTGAAACGCTGCGTGCAGCCTGCAGTCAGCTCGGGACTTTGAAACACCACGGAGAAGACAGAGCCAAAGGGGGACTGCTTGAGTCCACCACTGACCCCATGCTTCCCGCAGCACTTTCGCCTTTGAAGTGTAGCAACAGCCCTGGGACGCTGGGGGCTGTTGCTACACTTCAAAGGCAGAGGCGCACTTATCGACCAATTGATCATTCAATTAGCCAATTGCATCAACCATTCGATTAGCCAATTAATTTAAATTTAACATCCCTACTCTGGTCCTGCCAGTTCATGGAGCACTGCAGGGCTCGCAGGGCAGCAGTATGCTCCTTCTGGAGGTCCTCGTGGGCTTTCCGGTGCCAGTGGATCACATGGGGTCAGAAGGATGGCAGGGGAGGTGGCGACCGCTCCCCTCTTGCAGCTGGTCCAGCTGTGGAAAACAAAGAAAAGGGCAGTGATCCCAGGAGACGCACGTATGAAGCCTAGCCCTTTTCTCTGGGCTGAGACCGAAAGGACTCAGGTCAGATGAAGGCGATGTGCTTCGAGCAAGGCCACCTGAGGCCTAGACAATTGGCCCTTTCCTGCAGGGGCACAGATGTCCAAGGGGGGAGCCTCACTGCCCCCACATCCTGGTAACAAGCAGGCTTGGGAAGGTGCTGGCCAGGCCGGGAGCCTGCGGGAGGGAGGGAGGCCACGGGGCAGCATGGCTTCCCTCCAGGCCACGTACATGCCAGGTCCGGCAGTGGCGGCATCCCACAGGGAGATCACTGGTATCCCTGGCTGCTGGTGGAGGGGAGGGTATTGGAGAAGGTTTGTGTGAGTGGTAGATGCTCCTCTGCCTCACCGTGCTGTCCCTGGGAGCGGATGCTGCCCCGAGATTGCAGGTATGCCTGTGTGCAGCACTCCTGAGTGTGTGGGGGGCGGGATGTGTGTGTGTGTCTGCATATCCCAGTCTCGTTCTTGTGGTGGGAGGATGTCCCACCTTGGTGTCGGGAGTAAGAGAGGCCTCTCCAGACACCCTGTGAGCCAAAGCACGAGTGTCCTCTGTTGCAGCCTCCTGGGGCTCTGCGCCCTGGACTGGTGCTCCATGTGTACCCACATGCAAAGGCTGCAGTGTGATCCTCAGGCCGAGAAAGCTGAGCAAGGAGTGGGCAGCTGCCCCTCCCCCCCACCACCTGTGTGTGTCTAGGGAAAGTAATGGCATTCACCCGAGGGGCCTTCCCTGGCTTTGGATGATGCCTGGGAGACATCCTGAGATGGGGGTACTGGCTTCAGGGCAAGCATGACCTCCTGGCTGGCAGGCTTCGAGCTGGTGTTGGCCTCATTTGGGTCCTCCACCCGGGAGGATGACAATGGGCATCTCCAGCCATGAGTCCACAATGGTGCGGAGGGCAGGGATTGACCCACCCCCGCCCAGACTGTGGTAGAGCTGGGTGTAGTAAGGGCAAGCCTGCGGTGCCACCCCAGAGTGGGAGCTGTGCTCCCTGACCTTGGCATAGGCCTGCCTTAGTTCTTTTACTTTCATGCACACCTGCTCCTGGGAGCGCACGTTGCCATTGGTGGCCAGGCTATTGGCCATCCAGCTATAGACATCCACATTTCTACATCTGGTGTGGAGATTCTGGAGGTTTGGCTCCTCTCCCTAGACCTCAGTGAGGTCAAGGATCTCCGCACCAGACCAGGAAGATGCATGCCTCTTTCTTTCCCAGGCATGGTCCTGGGAGCTGGAGGCCGGCTCCCTTGCAGCCACGTGCCACACTGTTTCCCGTGAGGCTGTAGCTTTAAGGGCTTCAGGGGAAGGGAAGCCATAAAGTTCTGATGAGTGTAGACAAAGTGGCCAGCGGGGCACCTGTGGGATTTCCTGGAAGCCTCTTTGTGGCGGGGTGAGGCATCCCCGCCACTACGACCAACGGGGAGGCGGTCGGGACGCTGGGGCGGCCTGTGCCAGCGCCGCTACAGAAGCGGCGGAGCAAGCACCGGCTGGGACGCACGGGGCGGGGGTTGGCACGCAGGGTGTGCGAGGCCGGGAGGAGACGCACGGGGAAGTGCCCGGGCTGAGTGCCCCGCCGGGCGCAGTGGGTGACGTCACCAGTGTGCCTGGGGGCGGGGACGGAAAGGACAGTGGGGTGGTAGGGGATAGTGACATCACCCGCTGAGCACACGCGGCGGAGGAGGATAAAAGCTTGGGGGAGCATGCGGGAAAGGGGGAAGAGGACTTAGGTGACAGGTAATGAGAGAGAGAGCGGGAGGAGTGCGGAAGGGCCCCTTTGAGGGGCTCCCGTGAGGGTCCCCGGCGGCGGGGTTGAACGTTGGCCCAGGATGGGGTCGTGAAGCCCACAAGCAGGTGCGTTTAGGGGTAAACCCCCGCCTGCTACCACAGGGAGCTCAGTTCCCTGTGTTAGGGCCCTGGGCCGGGGTCTGGGAGTGTGGGTGGGCCCAGACTCCCCTCCCTGCCGCCGGCAGGCGACCTAGGAACCACAGCCGGAGGCCAACTTTCTTTGCCTTTTGGGCCCCACAGCGTATGTATAGAGGGCGGGGCAAATACCGCAGAGCGACACGGGTGTTGTAGACTAATAAAACAACTGTGTGTAACCGACAAATGAACGTAGACTCGTGACACTCTTCTTTCTAAATATCTCTAGCTGCCCTGTCTACACATAATCTATTCCAAAATAACAATTTTGGAAATAGCCAATTAGTCTGTCATAAGACGGGATTTTCAGGTCTGTCCTCCACATGAGTCTTCTCTCCTGAGCCTCCGGTCTCTCGCTCCGTGTCTCTTTCTCTCTCTCTCCTCTTCCTACTGCCTCCCCCTCTCTCTCTGAGCTCTCCTCCGCCTTCTGCCTCTCTCTCCGTCTCTCTCTTTCTCTTCTCCCCCTCCTGCCTTTCACTCTCTCTCCGCTCTCTTCTGTCTCTGTCGGGGATGCACGCTCGTCCAGGCCCCGCCCCTGGTGTGTACGTCACCGCCCCGCCCCCCTTCGCCTCCCGCCGTGACGCTTGGCTGACTTCTGCACCGCTCAGCCAGGCTGCCGCAGGGGAGCAAGCGGCCATTTGGGCTCCCCCGCGGCAGCCTGGCTAAGCGGCGCATAAGTCAGCCAAGCACCACGGCAGGAGGCGAAGGGGGGCAGGGTGGTGACATACACGGCCAGGTCCCGCCCCCTGTTGTGTACGTCACCGCCCTGCCCCCTTCCCCTCCCACTGTGGCGCTCAGCTGACTTCTGCACCGTTCAGCCGGGCCGCTGCGGGGGAGAGCCCTGCGGTCCCCATGCAGCACTGGGGGGCTGCATGGGGACCACGGCGCCCAAACGGCTGCTTGCTCCCCCGCGGCAGCCCGGCTGAATGGCGCAGAAGTCAGCCGAGCGCCATGGCGAGAGGCGAAGGATGTGACTCAGGCAACAGCGCTGCCCAGGGGGAACAGCCAGGGAGGCAGCAGCGCCGTCCAGAGGGAACAGCCAGCATTTCAGCATTAGAGTCACAGACATTGGGCTACTATATATATGACAGGCATTATTTTTCGTAGAATGAAGTTTACAGAATTGGGAATAAGACGTCTATTATTTTGATATTATTTTGAATTAACAGGCTTGCCGTGTAGATGCTCGCAAAGTTATTTCATAATAATGTCCATTATTGTGAGATAATGCTGCTGCATAGATGTCCCTTAGAGGTTGACGTCCCTTAGAGGATGATGCTAATCTCTGCGTCTTTGGGTCTGGTTATTTATTAAAATATGGTTTTATAACTTTTTATTTTTAAAAAATCACTGGCAACTTTAATTTTTGTGTCATTCCATTTCTCCTTGCTTCTAAGTCTATCAGTTGTAGCCAAAGAGAACTTGCCTTGTTGATATATACATTTTACAGAAAATTACAATATCAGAATTTGCATAAAAATATTATCCTCCCTCTTTATTAGAACACTACAAGTATCCCATAGAAGCAAGTTGTGATTGCAGCAATTTTGTCTCAGTTCTATTAAATGGATAAATCACTGTGAGGGAAGTAAATTTGGCTTCTGTCTTCTGGAAATTGCTCTATACAGTCTGCATTTTTAATGTTAAGAGGCTTAGGCCAGCAAAATGAGGTGGTAAAACAGCCATCTGGGGGAGCAGATGTTCATATGTTGCTGTAAAAGCTGCTTTGAAGGAATTATATTGATGGAATCAAGTTATTTTATATTAAAATTCTAACCATGGCAAACTTTTCCCCCTTTCCCCTTGAGAATTCTGCAATATTCAGGTCATGTGAAACTACTAACTACTTAAATTCAGATTGCATATAAAATGTTAATCCCTTTGTGTCTGAGCGGCCTGGAGTCCTAGCTAGGCTGGAGGAAGGGGGTAAGCATGGGCCACGAAAGGAGGGGACTTCCCATGGTCGAGCAAATTCCCTTGTTCGGGACCAGTCAGGTCCCAAAGCTGTCAGACCAGGGAGATCTTGGTGTCCATGGACAAGAATCAACCTCACTATATAATGAAACAGTTCAAAGGGATTAAGAGAACTTTTGTTTCAACTCCCTAGCTCAGCTGTCCAGAACAAGACACAAGCGACAAGGAGTCCTGTTGTAAACAGAATGTAAACAGTGGTTCTGGATACTTACACTAGTGAACTGGTAGAATTTCTTTAAAAGTTGACAGGAGACATGTTCTGTTTAATTTTTAAATTTTAATTCATACGTTATTTAAATAGGTTATGATAAATTTAGGCCATAACCATTTTTAATTTAATTTTAAAGGTATATTATTTAAAACAAAGCCTATTTAAATGGGATCACAATTCCAATTTTAATAAATCTCTCCTGCCCCAGACAGGAAGGATTGAACCTGGGATCTGTGAAGCTTAGGGCAGGTCCATACTACTGCTTATCTCAAATCTAATTTATGTTGTTAAAAGATATGGAAAAGATCCCCCTTCCATGCACAAGCAGTACAAGTTACAGCAACCAATGTGCAGTCAAAACTAGCACTGTTAGCAGGAGACATTATTCCCTCAACATAGCTTCTGCTTTTAGTGGGCCAGTGTTCAGTATGAACAAGTCCTCAGTAGCAGCATCCAAATCTGCTAGTTTCACTTTCAGGGCTGACAAAAAAAATTTAAATGTTATCTTTTTAGGTGAGAAAAAATTGTAAATAATGTGATTTCTTTGGCATTTGTTCCATTACTGAAGTTATGGCAATTATATTTATGATCCTGAGAACTGCAATACTAGAAGATAGTTGTTTGAATATTTACTAGTTTTTGCTATAGAAAATTATCAAATGAAATAATGTACACAATAATAATTATTATACATTATACAAATAACTGTCAGTGAGTTTTCATAAAGTAGTTCCTGAAATACAGTAAATGATCTATTTATATAGATAGTCACAATTAATTCTTAATTAAGCACTGCAATAATCTGCGGAAGATGGTATACTGTGAGCATTAAATAATATGGGATATTTTTAGTTAAATAACATGCATACATGCTCTTCAGGATGATAATTCTTTATGCTGATAGATATTCACCATTATCTGTTCCCCCCCCCTTTTGTTTTACTTTCAGTTGATGGTGAACAATGAAAATGCACAATTTTACTGAGTGAATTAAAATGCTTGCATATTGTTCACCCTAAATTTAGATTGATAGAATATACTGATTTTAATTGGAGTTCACTTATAAAAATTGAAGCTGAAGTGCTCTTGAAACATCCATTTTCTCTCTTAAATTGAAGATTAAATATTCATTTAATATAACTCAGTTGCTGTGACTAAATGAAAGCTAAAATTGTATTACAGATGTCATATCATTAAACAGATGTGTTGCTTGTTTGTTGAATGATCATTAATATCTATCCATGGATGTTTGTGCCATTTGCATACATAGTTCTGTAACATTTATTTAATGTATTTAATCAGCTGTTACTAAAATCTGGTATGTTTTTACCAAACAGTGTAATAAAGATTCCAGCAGTGGTGGTCAGTTTCTGAATATAATTTGGCTTCAGAATTATTAGCAAATGTCGAGCCATAAAGTTGGAATGTGTATATTTATTTATTATGTCTCTTTTACAGATGGGTACACTGAGGGATATATCTTAAGAACTTGCTCCTGTTCCCATTAATGGAAAAATTCCTATAGACTTCACCAGTGCAAAGATGAGGCTGTTAGTGACTTTCCTAGGCCTTACCAAGAGTTGGTGTTAGAACAAGTTTTACAATTCAGCAATTCCTGGCTCTGTGTTTTATGCTTAGATCATTAGACCCTGAGTCTGTCTCCATCAAAGGCACCAAACTATCTTCCCTATTATCTTACGACTTTTTTTTCTTTATGTACATGTACAGAGAACAGTGTGAAGAGCTTCGTTTACAGTGGAGTCAGAGACATCAGAAGGAGGTGTGTTCAGACCGACTGGCCCAACTGGCCCTTAAAAAAGAATTGAAGAAGCAAGAGGAGAGGGAGGAACAGATATTTACAGAGCTTTGGGAACAGGACCGATTGGCCAAGGAAAAACGAGGCATAGAGGACTTTCAGAGAAAATCTGAACAGAATCAGGAAATGGTGAATGTGCTGAATGCCCAGATAGCTGCACTGGACGCTCAAAAAGAGGAGGCAAAGCGACTGAAAGAAGAAGAGGCTCAATTATTGGTAATTTGATAATAGTTTTCAATACAGGGTTGTAATTAAAGGTTTACCTCGTAGGGGTTATTTAAATTAGTGTTAACCTTACTCGAATCTTCTGTTAATTTTAAAGGCAGGCCACAAAGCTTACCTGTTTTAATAAAAATTTTCTGGTGAAACCGTTTGAAGGATAAATCATTTTAGTCTGATTGTGCTGGCTGTGGTTGAAAATTTGATCCTGGAGTGAATAGAATATTTTTATGTTTGGTTTTCAGTTGCAAAAATGCTTAAAGCCTAGCTTTGTGAAAAGGACTGTCTACTAGTGTATGGCCATAATTGTCAAAGAAAAATGGAATTTGAGCGTCCAGCTCCATCACATTGGTTTGAAAATAGCCAATATTTATACGGCATTTAGCACTGGAAACCTGGGTGTGGCCTAAATCAATGCTGTAATACAAATACTGAGCACCCGATAATGATAGATACATATTATAAATCGTAAAGGATATTTAAAGCTGTCCGACACCAGCCCCTATCTCCCATGAACAGGGGTTGCTGGATTCAGCACGAGCTGGGATCGAACAGTCCCGGCTCACACTCATCACTGCACTTCTGCATTTTAAATGTAGTAAAAGCCCAGCGGCTCTTACCACATTTAAAATGCAGAGGAGCAGCGCAGGTGGTTTCGGAGCCGCCTCCCAGAGCTACCTCTGCTGCAGCTCTGCATAGCAGCGCTTATTGACTAATCATAAACAAATTGTATCAACTATACGATTAGCCAGATAATCTCATTTTAACATTCTTATCCATCATCTGTATATAGAGAGTGCCAGTCTCCCCAGTAACTTGGCAAAGAAACATACATGATAATTAGAAAGAAAATTGGGAATTCTAATGAAGAATATGCTAAAATGTTCACACTTTAATAACTGTATTAGATGACAGTAGTAAATCTGAAATCCCCTAGCATCAGCAAGCAAAATCTTCAATATTTAACTTCCCTCATATATGTTCCGATTAAACTAATACCAGCCATCATTTTCTTTTGAAGCTATACAGTGATCTTGAAAGTTGGCTACTCTTTTTTTATTATTGCAGGAAGAGGAAAAAAAGCTGTTAAAACTAGAAGATGAGCGAGTTCAGATGGAGAAATTGCAGAAACAGAAGAAACACAGGGACATATTGGTCAACTCTGCTCAGGCAAAGATGAAGCGTCTTAATCGGGAAAAACAAGAGGAACTTGCTCTAGACATGAAGATCTTAGAACGACTTTTGCATGAATCCCAGGAAGACACAGAAGGGAAAAAGCAAAGAAAAGTAAGGGCAAAGGGCATTTGATTATTTTCAAATTGTGGGACAATATTTAATTTTTCGGATCTGTACTAATTCCATGGAACACAGTGAAGTTAAATAAATGTGAGATTGGACTCAAGCCCTATTATATTTATAAGCTAATTTTTTGGTTGGAAATCTTTTTATATTTTATTAAGGTCTTGGACTGCATATTTCATCTCTTCTTGCCTGTGATCTACTTTTCTAAAGGAACCTGTTGTAATGTTAAAAGCAGAGGGAAACATTTAAAAATTAATATGATGAGCTAGGTTTGCATTTGACCAATTACAGGTCTAGAGCACAAAGGACTAGAAGCGAAGAGGATCACAGAATCTAATCTGGTCTGACCCACATGCTGCTTCCATTGTGTGGCTTTCCACAACCTGGCTGGGAATATAGGTTAGAAAGCCTAATGTTAAGCTTTCTGCAGTTTCATGGATGTTGACTTGATATTTGTAACTGCAGAGAAAAAATAAATCTTATTTAAGCTGAACTGAAATGTATTAAAATATTAACTAGATATATGTGTAGTTTAAGTTTACAACTGAAATATTCTAAATGGTACAACTTGACTTTAATCCAGATTTGTCTGTCTCTACTGCAACTTTACTAGCACGTAAGGTTCAGTCTTACATTATGCTTTTGTGATTTTTTTTTAAAATAATTTATAAAAATATCCTGAAGTATTTTCCCCCCCAAAGGGAAGGGAATCCTTCTTGCTTTTTATTAAGAAAGTCAGGTCTTGTTTTTAATCAGGCTGTTTGAAACTAAACTGTTTAAGTCCAGTTTCCTTTCCTGGTGCTGCAAGGTTGCTTCTGTTAAAGTTCAACATCTGTACCCTTCAGCTAAGATGTTTGAGCTCATAATAAACATCCCTGTTTCCTGAAAATATCCCCATTCATTATTTTTTAAATTAAAAACAAATAAGGATTCACCATCCTCAGGAAACTAATAGTTTGCAGGTTAGCTTTAAAGCAGGCAAAGGAACTTCATTGTTTACTCTGCTTATAAGTAAACAATCATTTGACGGAAAACGAAACCAGTGGTGGACACAGAGCCTCTGCCATGGGGCAAAGGAGCAGCTAACAGAGCCCTTAGCATGGAGGAATAGGGAGCCTTTGGATGGGGGAAGGAAGGAGTGTAGGGCACGCAGAAGCCCTGGCAAGATGGAGGGGTGGAGATTTGCAAGGAGTCCCTAAAATAGAGGCAGGATAGCACACTGGGAGCTTATGCAGGCTGTAAAGGGATGCAAATAGCTTCTGCTGTGTACAATGGGCTCATCCTGAAGGTGCTATAAAATGCATAACTCTCTAGTCATAATACTTTTCAGTGTTAGTGTGTGATTCTTTTCTCACATCAGTGTAAAACCAGTATAACTCAGTGAAATGACCAACGTAGAACTGGCACCATTGACAGGAGAATCAGGGTGACAGTACTCCTCATCCAAGGCTCTCAAAGCATTTCCCAAGGATGTGCTTGCAAATGAGTACATTTCAGCACAAAGCGAGGAAGTGACAGTGAGATGTGGCAGAGTTCAGAAGTCAAGGTCATGTCTAGGCTGCATCTGGAAGCAAGCCTCCCAGCCCTGGTCCACAGATTTGTGCAAGTGCACTAAAATCAGCTGGGTAGACATTGCAGCTTCAGCTGGCAGATTGGGGTCTGAAGCAGGGGGCAGGGTGGCTTGAGAACCCCGACTCCAGCCAGAGCCACAGTGTCTATGCACTAGCTTTTAGGTATTTGCACAACCCTGTGGACCAAACTTGGAGGTTCGCACTCAGACACAACGTAAGCATGTGCCCAGTCTTTTTCCGTGTCCACCACGAGACACTCCTTTCCATGAATAAAATGGCTTTTGAAATGCCTTTTTGAACTAGTTCATTCAAAGTCTCTATACTGTCCATGTTTTGTAGCAAGTACTGTTCAAGGAGCAGCAGATGTATCGGGAATACCTGGCTCAACAACTGGAAGAGGAGAAGCGCAGAGAGAAAGAAATGGACAAGTTGTTGGAGGAAGAAATGGAGAAGTCTTGGGACAAAAAGGCTGAGCAAATGAGACTAGAAAAGGAAGCTAGGAAACGGCTAATGAAAGATGTCCTGGATACAAGACGACTGCAGATTGAGGAGAAGTGTAAGAAATTGCAGCACTGTTAGTCTGTGGGGCAAGTACTGCCCTTGGTAAAGTGAATGCAAATCTTGTCATAGTCAGCTGATATGGTACATGCTTTTCCTGAAAGCAGAATTTGGTCCCAACTGCATGTGGGGAACGAATGGGGGACACTGATATGGGGCAGGGCAGACACAAAAAGGAATTGGGCACACACTGCATAGACACTTTTACAATAGATAAGACACACTGCTACTGCATTAGGGCCCAATCCTACAGCCTTACTCATATAAACAGTCTTTACTCATACTGGTTATCCCTGGGACACCAGTGGAACAAAGGCTAATCCAGTAAAAATTGTAGGGGTGAGCCCTTATTTCAGAACATTCTGAAGTTGTGTATGTGAAATCCTCTTTTCTTAGTGACTGATGTGGGTGGAAAAATACCAGAAACATCTCTCCTATTGCTTTTGTGCCTTTCCAGAAGCAGCAAGTGTACCATGTAGAATGAGCTATTTGGGTTTAAGTTTACATCCTTCTAAGGTTAGCAGTGCATTTATTTTTCCTTTTGCAGTGGAGAGAAATGCAAAGCAGCAGGAAGAACTTGCTCAGGACAAGGAATTATTAGCTGAAGCCATTAAAGAGCTCAATTGTATAGAAGAAGAAAAATATTTAAGGTATTTTTTCCTTATGATGTCAATAAATTTTGTAACCAAGTTGGGTCTTAAACTGTTTAGAATTTACTTACAGGGATAGGCATGTTGTTCTGTAACAGTAAAAACAATGAGCAGTCCTGTAGCATCTTAGGGTATGTCTAGACTACATGGCTCCGTCGACGGAGCCATGTAGATGAGTTTACTAGACATAGGAAAATGAAGCGTTAATTTAAATAATCGCCGCTTCATTTACATCAAAATGGCTGCCGCGCTGTGCCGATCAGCTGTTTGGCGGCACAGCGGGGCAGTATGGATGCGCCGCGGTCGACAAGGGAAGCCTTTGTCGACCGCTCCGGTAAACCTCATTTCACGAGCCATACCGGAGTGGTTGACAAAGGCTTCCCTTGTTGACCGCGGTGTGTCCAGACCGCCCCGCTGTGCCGCCAAACAGCTGATCGGCACAGCGCGGTGGCCATTTTGATGTAAATGAAGCAGCCATTATTTAAATCGCCGCTTCATTTTCCTATGTCTAGTAAACTCATCTACATGGCTCTGTTGATGGAGCCATGTAGTCTAGACATGCCCTTAGAGACTAACAAATGTATTGGGTCATGAGCTTTTTTAGGTAAAACCCACTTCATCAGATGAGTTGGAGTGGAAATTACAGAATTTGGGGTGTATAACAGCAAAAGAAGTTACTTGTCAATTGTAGGACCAGTGTTAATGAAGCTAATAAAGTCAGGGTGTATGTGTCTCGGTGTATTTTGTTAGGGAGATGCAAATATCAAAGGTGAGAAAATTGCCTTTATAGTGCATTAACCAGTTAAGATCTTTATTCAAGTGTAAGTTGATAGTACTGAACTTGTAAATGAACTCCAGATCAGCAGTCTTCCTCTGTAATTGGGCGATAAAATTCTTTTGTAGAGGATGGCTACTTTTAAATCCATTACTGAATGTCCAGGGAGGTTAAAATGTTCCTTCATGAGTTTTATCTGTGTTACCAGGAAAGCTCATGATGTAATAAATGTGTTAGTTTCTAAGGTGCCACAAGACTGCTTGTTGTTTCTTCAGAAACGAATAATTCTCATTTTGAACTAGCAGCATAATAGCAATGGGCTATATTCTGCACAGATTTTTTCTTCAGGTGCTATACTGTGTAGCCAATTTGGTCTCGCAAACTACGCAATAGTAGCCATATTGTACTGAAACTGGTATTACACAACCACCCAAACCTGATTGTGCATACACAGTTATATTCCACCCAGTGTAATTGTCTGGAGCTTACTGATTGTTCTTAGTAAGTATATACCCATAAGCTATAACTTAAGAGGTATATTCCTTCAATCATATTAATGAAAGTTATTAAGGATTGTAACCTTAGCTAAGCCTTTAGAGAGATGAATTCAACTACACAAGCATAAGAGTTGGAAAGTTTTGGTTTATTCCAAAACTGTCCATCCTTGAAGAATTTTGACCGACAGTGCATTCAGACATTGAAACACAACACCATACCATCAGAACATATTCTCACTTGCTCATAATCAACTGAGAAAAGAAACACTGGTATTTTAGCATTGTCTGAAGTACGTCTGTTCTACATGTCCTGTTCACAGGCCTTCTTTTACAGTTTCATTTTACTATACACATTGTTTCATCCACTTGATTCCTTGTGCATATATTGCCCACTCATGCTTATTAATTGAGTATCCTCTTCGAGAGCCACTGTCTGTTTCCTTCCATGATGTTTCAGCAACAGCTTTGCGATTAACGGAAAAGTTTTCAGACCATCTATTCGGTTTGGTGGCAGTCAATCTGTGGCAGAAGTAGTGCTGGCCATATCACTTAGAGTAGATGTGCTGCACATGGCTGCAAAGATGACAGTGTCAAGAAGCAGTCTTACTACATGGCTCACACAGCATCTCACTAATACACTGGTTTTGAGGAGTCTCAGAAGGGTAGCCATGTTCGTCTGTAACTTTAAGAACAACGAGTAGCATTAGGGTATGTCTACACTTGCACCCTCTTTCGAGAGAGGGATGCAAATGAAGACACTGGAAATTGCAAGTGAAGCCAGGATTTAAATATCCCACGCTTCATTTGCGTATTCGCGTTATGGCGCTGTTTTGAAATAGCGCTATTTCAAAATAACAGACGCTGTTAAGACGCGGTTATTTCAAGAGAAAACCCTTCTCTTGAAATAACCCTTATTCCTCATGCAATGAGGTTTACCAGTTATTTCGAGAGGAGGGTTTTCTCTCAAAATAACCATGTCTTAACAGCGTCTGTTATTTTGAAATAGCGCTATTTCGAAACAGTGCCATAACACGAATATGCAAATGAAGCATGGGATATTTAAAACCTGGCTTCATTTGCAATTTCCAATGTCTTCATTTGCAGCCCTCTCTCAAAAGAGGGTGCAAGTGTAGACATACCCTTAGAGACTAACAAAAATATATAGAATATCATGAGCTTTCATGGGTAAATGTCACAGGGTGAGACTCACCGCCACAGCGCATCCTACCAGTAGAACTGGGAATTATCTTGTCAGCAGGTCGCCTCTGTCTAGCTGCTATCTCCCCTGTCTCTCCGCTCTGTCCACAGTCGGACGCTGGACTTGCATTGCTCCCAGTGTCCTCTTCAGGACACTGCCCTCTGGCAGTGCCCACTTCAGCTGTCTTTCGTCCCCCTTCAGGGGGTTTATCAGCAGTCTGGTGTCTCTGCTGCCATGGTGGCTGACTGTGGCCTCCAAGTCCAGCCCCTCACTTTAGGGGCAATCCACAGTCCTCCCAGGACACAAAACAATGGTGGCTAGATGTTGTACAAGGAGGGGTGGTACCCAGGCCCACTCACTGGTCTCGGTCCTGAACCAGCGACCCTTTGGCAATAGCCTTGTCCTGCACTCCTGTACACCCCTCCACTGCCTTCTATTCCCTGGGCCACTTCCCACGTGACCCTTCTCACCCTCCTGGCCCTAGAGGCAAGACCAGCAGCCTGGCAGGTCTCAAGCAGGAGCCTCCCTTGCTAGCCACCTTGACCCTGCCCTGCACAGCACTAGCAAAGATGCCTCTCTGGGAACTGGTCATGCATCTTCCCTGGTCAGGGTCTAACTGACTTTCTTATCCTAACCCATTTCTCAGAGTAATGTTAGCATACGGCCATGGCAGGAATCTCTGGCCTGCCGCCTTCGATGGAAGTACAATAATCATAGAATGATAGACGCATAGAATACAAGAACTGAAAGGGACCTCGAGAGGTCATCGAGTCCAGTCCCCTGCCCTCACAAGTACTATCTAGATCATCCCTGATAGATGTCTATCAACCCTGCTTTTAAATATCTCCAGTGATGGAGATTTCATGACCTCCCTAGGCAATTAACTCCAAACCACCCTGACAGGAAGTTTTTCCCAATGTCCAACCTAAACCTTCCTTGCTGCAATTTAAGCCCATTGCTTTTTGTCCTATCATCAGAGGCCAAGGAGAACAATTTTCTCCCTCTTCCTTGTAACACCCTTTTAGATACTTGAAAACTGCTATCATAGCCTCTCTGTCTTCTCTTTTCTAAACTAAACAAACCCAATTCTTTCAGTCTTCCCTCTTAGCTCATGTTTTCTAGACCCTTAATCATTTTTATTGCTCTTCTCTGGACCTTCTCCAATTTGTCCACATCTTTCTTGAAATGTGGTGCCCAAAACTGGACACAATACTCCAGTTGAGGCTTAATCAGCCAAGAGTAGAGTGGAAGAATTATTTCTCATGTCTTGGTCACAGCATTCCTGTGAATGCATCCCAGAATCATGTTAGCTTTTTTTGCAGCAGTGTCACACTGTTGACTCATATTTAGATTGTGGTCCACTATGACTCCTTGATCCCTTTCTGCAATACTCCTTCTTAGACAGTTGTTTCCCATTCTGTATGTGTGAAACTGATTGTTCCTTCCTAAGTGGAGTACTTTGCATTTGTCCTTATTAAACTTCATCCTATTTACCTCAGACCATTTCTCCAGTTTATCCAGATGATTTTGAATCATGACCCTATCCTCCAAAGCACTTGCAACTCTTCCAAGCTTGGTATCATCTGCAAACATTATAATCATACTCTCTATGCCATTATCTAAATTGTTGATGAAAATATTGAGCAGAACCTGCCCCCAAACTGACCCCTGCAGAATCCTACTTGTTATGCCCTTCCAGCATGACTGTGAACCATTAATAATTACTCTCTGAGAATGGTTTTCAGCCACTTAAGACCCACCTTACAGTAGCCTCATCTAGGTTGTATTTCCCTAGTTTATTGATTAGAAGGTCATGCGAGATCATATCAAATGCTTTACCAAAGTCTAGGTATACCATGTCCACCGCTTCTCCCTTTCCACAAGGCTCAATATCCTATCAGTGAAAGCTATCAGAATGGCTTGATGTGATTTATTCTTTACAAATCCATGCTGGCTGTTACCTATCATCTTATTATCTTCCAGGTGTTTGCAGATTAATTCCTTAAATATTTGGTCCATTGTCTTTCCTGGCACAGAAGTCAAGCTGACTGGTCTGTAGTTTCCTGGGTTCCTTAGTGCATAATAACAGAGTTATCTTCAAAACAAGAGAAGGAAAATTGGGTATTAAGGTGCTACAGGCATGAGTCATACACAGAGAAAGATCTTGATCTAACATTCAAGTATATTCTGCATAATCCTCTGTCGTTTCCTCACCATAATAACAGATCAGGAGTTATGCACACTGTGGGAGGAAGGCATAAAACTTGTCATTTGATTAATGATTTTTCATAATCGTTGTGTTAAGCACTGACATACTCTGTCATTTATATGCCACAATAAAGAAAGTGTGTGCCCCAAAGAGTTTACAATTTATTAAATTGTGGTGGTTGTTCTATAGAACAGTCATTAATTATAACGATTTGGAGTTTTAAGCAGTATTTCATGTAAGATTGATCAGAGATGTCTCAAGAAATCTGAGCTGTTAATTTTTTTTATCTTTAACTTCTAAATGAGACATCTGTCATGTCATTTGCAGACGAATGAAGGAGGCAAAGGAATATCGGGAGCAGCTGCAGGCTCAGATTACCCATCAGCAGCAGGTCCATATTGCTGAGGAAGAAGAAAAACAGCGAGAATATGAATCAGGGCTAGCAGCAGAGAGGCTTTACCAGGAAAAGATGAAAGACATTCTGTCAAGACCCTACATGAAATTAAAAGAAATCCATCCCTTGAGAAGAAAACTAATGTCTAATCCACAAGTATAGTGTTTACTTGTCTTATTGTGATGCATACAGCACACTTCAGCTCCCTTTAGACTGTATTCAAAACAGTGTATATGATTTTTATTTTTTATACTAAATATATTTTCTTCGACTTTCCCTCTTGTTGTATGCAAATCATTTTAATGAGCTTGTATATGAATAAAACACCTTTTCAAAGGATTATTTTTCCATCTTGGATTTACTTTAAGAGAATAACTTTTTCTGGAATTATTTACATTTTAAATAAAACAGCATTGTGTATGAACACTATCTATGAAATGAAGTGCAGATAAGTGTTCCTCAAAATCTGCTGAAAGGCACATTTGAAGAAGAATTTCAGGATACTTTAATTGGGCCATGCAAATGCAGTTCAGCTTTTAAAGCTCATTTAAATTATGTATTTTAAAAAACAACACTTGAAGCACATTTTCAGTATCTTTGAAAAAATATGTAATCTTGTCCACGTTATTACTGAGATCATAGATTCGTAAAGTACAAGAACTAGAAGGGACCTTAAGAGGTCATCAAGTCCAGTCCCTTGCCCTTATGGAAGGACCAACCACCATCTAAATCAAGGCTACTCAACTTTGGAAGCCCAGGTCACCACAATGATGCCGAGGGCTGCAACTTAAGTGTGGTTGCATATGCAAATAGCTTTTCACACTGACGGGCATGAATACAAAGATTAAGGCAAGATTACATAACACACAGGTTCCATTTAAGTCAGTTCTGCTGATATTAATAAAATGCAATATTTACCTGATTTTCACCCATATGACAGTACGTTTAATGAGCAATGACAGTCCAGAAATTGAACTACTAAAACGCATATCAACAGAATACCATTAATTGACTACTTTTTTGTTTTGGCTCCTCTACATTGGCCACGTGTTAAGCCCCGCGTAAACCCAAACCACACAGCAGGCCGCAAACAGACCGCGAGCCACATGCAGCCCATGAGCCACGTATTGAGTAACCCTGATCTAGATCATCCCTGATATATGTTCATCTAACTTACTCTTAAATATCTCCATTGATGGAGATTCCACAAGCTCCCTAGGTAAGTTCTTCCAGTGTTTAACTATCCTGACATTTAGGAAGGTTTTCTTAATGTCCAAACTAAACCTCCCTTACTACAATTTAAGCCCATTGCTTCTTGTCCTGCCATTTTTCTCTATATATGTAAAAAAAAAAATTTCCTGCGGGACGACAGAGTGACATTATCACATAAGAATGGCCATACAGGTGGTCCACAAGTTACGAATGCATCGACTTACGACCGTTCGTCCTTACGACCAACCTCCCATTAAGCGCATTACAGCCGGTCCCCAAGTTACGAATGCGCGATCCGCGCTTACGAACAGCGCGGTCACATTTAAATGAATGGAGTCCGACTTACAAACAGATCGAGTTACGACCAAGTGTTTAGTACGTAACTCGTTCGTAAGTCAGGGACTATCTGTATAGGGTCAGACCAAAGGCCCATCTAGCCCAATATCCTGCCTGCTGACAGTAGCCAATGTCAGATGCCCCAGAGGGAATGAACACAATAGGTAATCATCACATGGTCCCTCTCCTATCATCCATTTCCAGACAAACAGAGGCTAGGGACACCATTCCTACCCACCCTGGCTAATAGCCATTGATGGACCTAACCTCCCTGAACTTATCTAGCTCTTTTTTGAACTCTGTTAAAGTCCTAGTCTTCACAACATCCTCACATCACAGTGAGTCCACAAGCTGGAGGGGTTTGCATGAGCAGGGAAAGCACAGCCCTCAACCCTGCCCCTTCTGCCTGAGCCCCATCGCTGGAGCCAAGCCCCACTCACTGCCAGCCCAGCCCTCTCTGGCGGCCATGTAGAGAGGCGGGGCTGGTGAGCCTTGGCCTTGCCCGGCCCCTGGGGACAGAGCCAGGGCTGGTGTGTTGCAGCCTCAGTGCTCCCTGGCCACTGGGGCAGAGCTGGGCCTGATGTGCTGCAGCTTTGGCCTGGCCTTCCCCAGCTGCCAGGGGCAGAGCTGGGCCTGGTAAACTGCAGCCAGAGCCAGGCCAGGCTCACCTCGGACTCAGCCTTCCCTGGCCGCCAGGGGCAGAGCCGGGCCTGGTGTGCCTCGGCCTTGGTTTTCTTGGTTTCCTTTGGGATTGGAAGAACTTGTTCTGATTTGATTAGACTGGTTTTCATTATCTTTCATCTGTATAAGAAGTGGTACAAATGGAAAACTGGAGTGTCTAGTACCAGCCAACCAATGGCCTGGAGTTCTGAGTTGCTGATCACCCTATAACTTGTCTCCACTGGAAACAGAAGGTGCTCATCAGCTTGCAGGTTTGGTCCCAAAATGACAGTTTTTTCCTTTCCCAGTGTTCAAGAGAGGGTTTCTCAAAATGTTATTTAAGGATTAAGCTCTACATTCACATCAGACATCCTCAAAACTTGTATAAAGATTTGATTCCAGCGTGGAAAGAAATGTTTATCTTCCCGGGTCAGATGCAGAAGACAGTTTCCTGCAAGTCTGCACTTTCTGACAAATGTCTGATTTTTTTTTACTTTAAGTTTTAAAATATAATGAACTCAATTTAAAAGTATGTAGTGCATAATCGGTATTTCCTGTGAATAGCTGTGCTTTGCATCTGAGATACTCTCTGCCAACTCTTCATTTTAATTCTTGTTTCTAAATATGCTTATTTCATATCATTTCCATATTTGATTTAATAATGGAGCAGGAGCAAGTAGGGATTTGCATTAGAGAAGGCATTTGGTAGTCACCTCCAATTTATTCAAATTAATCTAAAGCAGAGTTTCAAATAGGATGATGGTTGTCAGGCTGGATTTCCAGGGGAATCGCAAAATACAGGGCTTGAGTCAAATATATTTCCCAGTTTAATTCTCAGAATGGAGTAAGCTGTGTTGGCGCAATTCCAGTCTATTTACCCTTCTTCAGAATATTTATAGCAGGTATTTGAACTGCTGCCACCACACTAGCACATTTTTTAAAAATGTACATGTGCCCTCAGTGGCATATATACATCTAGAACTCAGACATATGTTGACACTGAAATCTCTGCTCAGGTGACGGTAACGGATCACAAGCTGCTGCTGTGGTCCTTATGAGCACTTTGGATCTGGTCCTTTCAGTCTTAACTCCTACCATGTAAGCCAGAGGTTTAGTGTTGTGCTCCCTTATTTGGAACATAATTCAATGAATTGATAGTTCTCAAAATGCGTTTCATCCTGGTCTGTGGCCACTCCTTGCTCTGAGACCTGGGGGATAATACAAAAGGCTGAAGGACCAAGAGTGCCATCCACTGACCCAATTCGCCCTCAGAAAGTATGACCAAATAAACAGAGGTGCAGACTCCGAGGCTGCCCAGAAGAGGGCACACAAATGCTCCAGATAGAATGTGTGAGAAAGGGGAATCTTCTGCTTTACTTTATTCACAGCAGTAGTACCCTGCTTACAAATTAGTTCAAATTGGGGGGTGGGGGGGAAGCTTTTAATGAAGAGCTCTGATGATGGTTCTTCCCCCAGCATGCTATTTCCCAATGCCAGCTGTCTATACTGGAGCCTTTGCAACAGTGAGCCAACCTAGCACTTGCACTTGGTCTTTTATTTAGGATGATCAAGAGCACAGTGGATGATATGGTAGTGGGGAGTTACCATTTGTCACCACTCAGATGAACTCGGCCCCTCCTCAGCTGCCATCCTGGCTACAATATCAGGATATGCTCTGAAGGCTCTCGGGGTACTACTCAGACGCAGAAATTGTGCAAAGGGCAGGATTAAAGAACAGGGTGATATGTTGCTTCTTAGGAAAAGAAGGGAATTTACATTGCCTCAAGGGTTGAGGAGTTAAAGGATAAGACAGTAAACTCATATGTTTGTAAGGGTGAGATACTGTCAATACATTACATTAAGGCACAATATACTGAGGAAATGCAGCAAACCATGTTCAGTAATATAAAGAAAATTCCCTGCAGTGAGTGAAGGAGTAAACAAATGTGGCAGAGCACAAGCCCATATACAAAGTCTTTGCAATGATAATTAATAGTTTATACTTCCATCTCATCTTCCTTCCCAGGAGCTCAAGTATTTTCCACCCACTAATTAAGCCTTACAACACTCCTGCAAGATGCATCTTATTATCCCCATTCTATAGAGGAGGGAACTGAAGCATGGAGAAGTTCAAGTGGCTTGTCCCAGGTCACCCAGCAAGTCAGTGGAAGAGCTGGCAGCAGTACTGCAAACTCTTAACTCCCAGTATTATTGTTCACCCAGTAGTCTTTGCTCCTCTCCTGAGCAGATAATAGAACATTCTAATTGTTTCATTTAGCAAGTGCCTGTCATCTGAGAAGCAAAAAGCAAAAAAGGTATCTGTATTTTACAGGTGGGAAAACTGAGGCACATAACCAGTAAATCACTTGTCTGTGGCTTTGTCAATAGAGCACTGGACTGAAATTTGGGAGAGAGGGATTCTCTTCTTTGCACTGCCACTGAATTGCTGGATGACCTTAGGCAAGTCATTTCCCCTGCCTATGCTTCAGTTTTTCACATCCTGTGAAATAATGGTAATGATACTGATTTCTTTTGTAAAGCGCTTTAAAATCTACTGATGATAATTGCTAGGAGAGCTAGATATTTTTTCTTAATTATTATTAAAATCACATTGTGAGACAATAGCATAGCTGGGATGGAAATTCCCAATCTTTTCCCCATTTTGCTGCTTTAATTACTAGACCATGCTACCTCCATAAGTAAGTGCCACATAGGTCTCCTATGAGGGATGTGGTGGGAAGACCTTTCAAGTCCTTGAGATGCTCTTAGCTCTTTTACAGTAACTGCCCTTGTCTTTAGGATGAATAGAAGAAATAAACTTTCACTGTGAATGTTACTGCTGCACTCAGATTATCAGCAGGATAAAACAGTATCACACCTAGCAGCTCTTTGGGCTACACACAGTCTTACAGTAAGTGTCACAACTTCACTGAAGCCACTGGTAGACCTTGCACGGGGGATTAGTGACACCTTGAATACTGAAGCCCTCAAACAAGGGTGGGTAGTTTTGTTCCTGAAGAGGATTAGTTGGAATCGGTCATTCCATGAACCCTGATTTGTGGGCAGTTACCAAAACTTCAGCTCTGTCAATGAGAGCACATGGAATCAGTTCAGACCACTGCTGTATGGATCCATAAAACACTGCACTTGCCAGCTCATGGTTAACACCTAGCACTGCTGTTGACACCTCCCAGAACAAGGAAGGCCTGCTTTGTTTTAGCCTCACCTCCCATTGTGAGTCAGATACCTGCCCATCCTTGAACCTTTTGAGATCAAGTCTGGAGCAGCACCAACACTGCTCAGCAACACCAGAGAGGCTCCACACCACCCTGTTCCTGCTGAACTATAGGAGTGCCATACTGAAGGGATTACAAGGTTTCTTTAAAGAGGCTGCCGTCACAGGGCTCTCAATTTCTGATCTCATGTTATCATAAGGAAAAGCAGAACAACACTAATACACAAGACTTTTAACCCTATGTGAAGCAGGGTTAGGTAGACCCAAGACTGAGAACCGTGAGGGTGCATCTACACTGCAGGTCTTAACTAGAAATAAGCTATGCAAATTGAGCTATGTCAATTGCGTATCTTATTTCAAAATAGCTTTTTTCGAACCAAGGGATACCAAACACAGCACTTATTTTGAAATAGAGCACTCGGCCACCTACTTCCCTTATTCCTTGTACAATGAGGGTTTCAGGAGTCAAACTAAAAAGTCCTCCAGCATGATAGTATTTTGACATTATTTCGAAATAACTGCCTGCTGTGTAGATGTGGACTGAGTTATTTTGGAATAGCGCTAGTTATTTCCAAATAGTGTTGCAGTGTAGATGTACCTTGAGAGAGCATATCTTCAGCTAAGGAGATTTAAAGGCAAAGATTAGGGTACTTGTAATATTAAGAAAGAGAGTCATAGGAAAGTAATTTTCCTTTAAAGCACTGGCTTCATATAGAATCCAGCAGCCAAGAAGCAGCTTTCAGTGGGCCTGTACTGCTTTTAGAATGGTTGGTGATCCAGGAAAAATAAATGAAATTCCAAATGAGATGGAAGGAGAAAATGAAAGAGTGAGCATTCTGGTTAATGATGCTAGAGCCCTCAAATGCACCTTATTAGATATAGCAGATGAACCTTGCTCCTTTTAGATACAAATCTACCATGATAAAGGCTGTGATATGAATAGATGGCTAGTTACTACATTACTATCTTGTATATTACTATAAAAACTGACACATCAGCAACATTCAACTGAATAATTTGTGTAGGGGGTAAGGATATAAAGAGCATCTAATTTCATGCAATCTGGCACCTTCCAAAGAGTAGGCCCTGATTCATCTCTCACAATAGTTTCATGTTATTGTAATATCATTCATTTTAAGAGTTTTAATCCTGCTTTGTTTGTACCAATTTAAAGAGAAAACAGGAACAGGAGTGTTGTCTACTGAACTGTGCTTAGGAAGCAGAGGCAAAAAGCCACTCTAGACAGGAATTTAGCAGATTTGCTAGACCAGGCACAGAATTGGTTTATTTCCAACTATTAAGTATGGTATTCCATGACTGGGGGAAGGGGATAGGACAAACCAGCAAAAAACCCACAACCAAAAACAGCCCCCCAAACAACCTTCCGAATAACATTTACTGGACCGTCCAAACCCCAAACGCAAAGGATTTCCCCAAACACAACCGGGTGAGTGGTGATGTAGAACTTCACCGGGCAGATTTAGCAGTGTACAGCGTTTGCGTGGAGCAGTCTCTGCTAGATTAAGGGAAGATCCATTCGAACCTCAAGATCCAAACGTGACCTCGTAACATCTGGAGCGGGGTTGTGCTGGAAAACTTCTCACGTGTCCACGAACTGCACCTCCCCATGGCTTTAAGCACTAGTCCCATTTTGCTGGCTCCCTGATTGGAGGGCGATAGGGGACTGCCGCAGGGCAGGGCAGCGAGGCGCAGCCTGGCTTCTTCCCGGGAGGAAGAAGGGGGCTGCGCCATGGCCAGCAGGGGGCGGACGGCCCTTGCCTAGGTGCCTGCCCGGTGCGGACAGAGCGCGCCTGGGAGTGGAGGGCGCAGCTGCTCCCACCGCCGCACCTGGGACAAGAGCGGAGCCGAGCCAGGCTGGACGCGCTGCTCGCCCCTCTTCACAGCTTGGCGAGCCGGGTCAGCAGGCTCCGGGCTCCCCCGCACCTCCCCCTACCTGCGCTGGGAGCGGCGTGCGAGGCGGAGCTGGACCTGCCGCTTCCACCCGCCTCCTCCTCGGATTGATAAATAACTTCGGGTGCGAAGGTCGCGTCCGGCTGCGCACGGGAGAAGCCCCGGAGCGGAGCTTGGAGGAGGCTCCCGGCCCGCCCGGCATCCCGGTTCTGCCCGGCCCGGAGCCATGTCGCCCGGCCCCGTGTGAGCCGGGACCCTGGACTCGAGCAGCCTCGCGGCTGGGCTGGGCGCTTGGGGCGGAACCCTGCCCCCCCCCCCCCGGCTGCGGCGCTCTCCCTCCCCGGCCGCGCCCCGCGCCCCTCGGGGGTCCCGGCCAGGACATGTCGGTCTCCGAGCTCTACACCAAGGTGAGCGGGGTGCGGGTGGGGAGTCCCGGGCTGAACCTCCGCGGCACAGGCCTGGGTTAACACACCTCTCTGGAAACCACCTGCCGCGCTGGGGGGAGGGGGAGGCTTGCTGCTGGCCGCCCCCTTCTCCAGCGCTCCGTAGCCCCCCGGAGCAGGGGTTCGGGACCCGCCCGGCTGCGTTCGTTTTCTGCTTGCCTGAGCACCCCAGCCGGCCCCTCGGCCCTAGGGCGCCCCCCTGCACCCAGGCCGGGAGTAGCCCGCTGCGGGTGGGCCGGGCTGCGTGTTCACAGGGGATCGGAACTTCTGGTGCCCTGCGACAAGCGGGGGGCGGGCTAGGATTGTGCCTGGAGCCCTGCACCTGCCTCTGCCCGCCTCTCTCGGCCGCTGTGACCTGGGCTCTCTCGGCCTTCGCCGTTGTGCCGCTCCCCTTGCACGGCTGCCTGTGGCCAGCGTGGGCCCCCCGCGCTGCAGTGCCCTCCCTGTGCTGCCCCCCACGTGCAGCACCCCAGAGAAACTTCCTGCCCTGCTCTAAGGCAGTTTCTTATTGCTGTACTATCCCCGCTCCGCCTGTAATATCCTCAGGGCCATTGCCTCTCCTATTGCCCTTCACCCCACCCCCCCATTCTGCAGGGGCACCTCCCAGGGCACTGCCTGGCTACCCCTCCCTGCAGTCCCCCCTTCCCTTGGGCCCTCTGATGGCACGGAGGGGCCACACGCTGACAGTTCTTGGAGGGGGAAGCGGCAGCAAGTGGGGCTCGGGGAGTGTTAATCTACAAGCAAGTTACCCTGCATCGCGCTCTCTCTTTTTTTCCCTGTGCAGCGGTGGGTAAATGCTTGGTGCTCCAGGCATAGTGGAGAGGGGGTGAACAGGGCAGGACGCGCTTAGCAGGAATAGGCTGGGAGGCGGCTGGCTCAGGTAGCTATGGAGAGGCTGCGCTGAGCACAAGGAGGGGGAAGAGCCCGGAACAGGTGTGCAGAGAAACGGAAACCTCGAGTTGTTGCTGCAGTTGTCACATGAAGTTAGGGACTGGGGACGCTTCCCAAGCCGTGGCAGCCGGCATGGTTGTGCTGGGGGCACAGCCCTTACTGTTAATAGGCTGGCTATTGGCTTTGTTGGCTTTACTGGAAAGTGCCGCTGTGTTTTTCTCTGGGCTGGCTTAGTGAAGCAGGCAGGACCATGGTCCTCTCCTCGAGTGGTTGAATCATGTAGGAAATGCTGACGGTTCCTGGCCGGGCACAAAGGGTGTTCCTGGCCACACAGGTGGGGTGGGTGAGAGTCAGTGAGTCTGTCTGGGAAACCTGTTCCGGACTAACTACTGTTTGCATTGGGGAAAGGACAGTGTCTCACTGAAACAACCACCGGAAAGAGATTTAGGCAGCAGTGTGGCTTCTTTGGGGGGCAGCTCAGCAACTTTTGAAGATCCTCCTATGGTTGTTTTTAACACAAATATCTGATACTCTCCTTTTCTGTAGCTCAGATGGGGCAGGGGTGAGAAGTTCATACTTCCTACTTCTGTTTTTTTTGCCTTAGGCACACCATAGGGTTACTTAAAAATCAAACTTTTTTTTTTTAAAAAAGAAGCCTTGTCAATATACAGTGAACCGAAGTGGGGACAGCTTAATGAAGTTGTCTAGTTTAGATTGAGTTTCTTGCCTTATGTTGCTTGTGCTGCCTGCTGGAGTGAAATTGACTATGAATGCTGTATGCTCTCCATGGAATACTCTCAGAAATAAGATGTTTCTCCTGAGACCAGACAGGAGCAAAATACTTTTTAGCTTTGGTGTATGGCAGCATAAGTAGTAACATAAAAATTATGGCTTGTATGCCCAGCAGGTTTCATTAACAACCTCTAGTCAAAACAAAATAAAATGAACTTATACATTCCAGAAAGGTAAAACTAGGCAAAGCAACATAAAAGTAAAATTATTACATTCCAAGCAATGCTGCTGTGTTAACCCCAAGTACAGGATGGGCATTCTCCTGAAATTTAACATACTCTGTTTTTTAAATGTCAGTTTATCTGTGGGTTTCACAGTCAGTCATAATATCGATACATACGTTTCCTAGATAAGTGTCTGTGAGAGCCAACATTGTTAGTAGATGCACCATAGCCACGGGTGGGTGTCTTTGCAGACATTGTTGGCTTTTTGGTTTTCGTAATATTTATGTGCTGGATGTTCAGGGACAGGTGTAAATAGGAGATGATTTGCCCTCAGAGGTGGTGTTTTATGGAATTAACCCCCCACATCTGACTGGATACTCTTTTGCTTACATGAGCAGAGAGGAAATCTTGTGGGAACAGGAGAGTGCTGGCTCTGTGACATTGTTCCTTCATGAACAACTTCCTGTGAAGTTCATCAGCTTCTGTGGGTGTGCTACACAGGTTGTACCCACAAAAGCTCATGATACCATCTACATGTTTTGTTAGTCTATAAGGTGCTGCTAGATTATTCGTTGTTTTTCAAGTTTTTCCAGGCTTGACTGTGAGTCAGGAGGAACAGGACTAGAGAGATGGCCGTTCCCTGCACTGTGCTGTTGTTTTTCAGAAACACAGAGGTATTACCCAAGTAAAGTCAGGATGACCCAGTCAGCATGATCTTGTTTGGTTGCTCCAGGAACTTTCCCTGCTTATCCAGAAGGGAATGGGCTGAGGGTTGTAGTCAGCAGGGAGTGTTATAGGGACTGAAATATGTTTGGGGTTTAGGAAAAAAATATGGGACCCTAGTCCTCTGTATGGATGGTCCTGACTTTGATGGATATTCAGGATGGGATGGATGGCTGGAAACTTAGTGACTGGGCTTTGATGGAGCTTATTGTCTTCTATGCACATTTTCTCATGTGGATGATAAACTACCTGATGAAAACAGTTTCACCCTTCTTGAAATTCTTCCCCCTTGTTTGTTTGTTTTTTTTGTTTTGTTTTTAAACAGAAAACAGGTCAGTTGTGGGCAGGGAGGAGGGAAGCGCTGAAGACTCTGTGCCTAGGGGTGTGTAAGGTGTAACATTGGGACCTGAGTTGGATGCATTGTCTGAGTGATCAGCTTTGAAAACCCTTATCTGATTTGTTAGCCAAATATGTTTTTAATGGATTGAGAGAGATTCACACACTAGACTTTTTTTTGTCTCTATGGATAAATATATGGTTATTCTGCCCATATGGCCCGGAAAATCCAGGACAGTCACGAATTTAAATCTCCTGTCCCTGTGCCCCGTAAAACACTGAAAATGTCCTGGAAATGGCCGCACAGCTGTAAGCGGCTGCATGCTGTGGTTTCCCCTCCCCAAAAGGGTGTCATAAGGAGGAGGGAGAAAACTTGCTGAGATGCTGACAAATTATTTAACATACACTGTAAAGTTGGATAAAAGCACCTGGTGATACACAAAGCTTATTGCTGATCACTCTGTATATTATAGTATAGACTCATTGTGCAAAAAGAAAATGGGTACATAAAATTAATTGTTTAATCTTTTGGAGAATTATTCCCTCACTTTCAGTAACTTGATGGGGAAATAATGTCTGCTGCTCCAACTCTTATAGCTACTGTAGGGAGTAGCTAAGGGCCACATTCTGCCCCTTTGCACTTTATTTTTTGATTTAGCCTTCACTCTTTAGTCCTGTTGAATTCAGTGAGCCTACTGGAGGGGTAAGGTGCTATTTAGCATTAGTATTGGTGGCAGAATTGGGCTGTGTCATGGTTGAGGGATGGCCAGCAGCCTGGGGACTAAGGGGCTAGCCAGGTAGCAGTCAGCCAATAGAAATGAAGGTAGAAATTTCAAACTGAGACAAAGGAATTTTCGGGGTTTTCCTTCCTTTGTCCCTGGGCAGTTGACTCTCCAGATACTGAGGGGGATAGACAACATGTCCCTCTCCAAGAAAAGACTCTTCACCATCTGTAAGTAGGGCAAAGTCTAGATAAATCCATTAGGTTTTATTGTTTTATGGTTTGGGAATGGGAATCTGTTGTCTGTACATTTAGAAATGGGGTTTCCTCTCTTTTGAAACTAAGTTTTGGCCCATGGGAGTCCCCATGAGTACGTTAATTGATGACTTTTCCCATCTAGTCATTATGTTTGCAACAGGAGGATTGTTTTGATGATAATTTATTTCTTGATTAACCGGTTACTGGTTCAGTTCTGTGTCCTGGAAAATCTGTCTGTGGGATCTGCATGCCTCTGACTAGGGTATAGCAGCCACAGACTGCAATTGGTATTTTCACTTGTCTTTTTCAAGCTCTTTGGCGAAAAGAGCTGGGGTACCCTGGGGTTGGTTTCAAGTGGCCACCCCTGTTTGTGGGGTCAAAAGCACTTGATGGTGGCAGCGGATTTTTATCCCCAACATCTAGGTTTTTAGGATTTTGGGGGTAAGTTTTATACCAAAGCCTGGAGAGAGAAGGTTTTGGGGTACTTTTGCGGGCCCCCACTTCTGCATTCATCATGCCAGAGTGGGGAATCAGCCTTGACAGGCTGCAAATTACTTTAGTCATTCAACTTAAGATCGGTAACGTTTTGCTCCTAGTTATGTCAAACTGCATTCATAGTCAGGATAGAAACAGTGACTGTTCCCGATAGCTGTGATATGTGCTGGTATATAATAATGTGCATATTTTTATCAATGTTTTACTTTTGGGGGAAAAAGGTTGTGTTTCTTAGGCCTTTACTTTGCTTATCAGGAGATCATCGTTGCCGAGTTGGATCAACTGGGGGTCGGTTTAGGGACTCTACTAAGGACATGTTAAATCGACTGCTGATCATGCTTTTGTCCACTCTGGTATTCCACCGGGTATCAAGGAGTAAAGGGGGAGTTGATGGGAGAGCTTCTCCCGTCAGCTCTCCTGCAGTGGAGATGCCATGGTAATTCAAACTAAGGTGCTTGGACTCCAGCTATGCTATTCACGTAGCTGAAGTTGCGTACCTGAGTTTGACTTTGCTCCCTAGTGTTGACCTGGTCTTAGCATAGGCCCGATATCAGAGTGTATATTGGTCAGCGAATTGTCATGACAGTGTATATTGCAGCAAAAGGATACAGGAAAATTAACCAGGATTTTCCCAGATCATGTTTCATCAGCGGGACAATTTTGGTGGGTGAAAAGACCAGTATAATGAAGTGTTTGGAGTTCTGAGAGAGGGATTGCTGCTAAAGAAAGACCTAATTGGGGGCCTTTCAGATCTTTATTTCTTCTGGACACTTTATAATGTTTGTATCAAATTACTTCCCATTTTAAATTACAAATGTTAATTAATATTTATAGTGTGGTAGTGCCCAAAGTCTCCAGCTGGTATCAGATGCTCTACTGACATAGGTGTTACACAAACATGTATGAAGTGACAGCCCATGCTTGGGAGAACTGTGAGAAACCACCTCTGCCTTGCTGAAAGGGATGTGTCAGTAGGTCCTGCTCCTCACCATGTGCTTTCAAAGGACCTGATGGTGAGATGAGCTGCAATGCATTCCCATGTTATATGTGCTGTGCACCTCTGAGGGATAGGTACATCTGTCCCCTGTAACAGGAGAACATACATTTTCTTAAAAAACAAAACAAGGAAAAGTACTGATTGTGTGTAATGAATATTGATTACTTTCAGGCAGAAACCCTGTCCCTGTGCTATGATGACTATATGGTGCTTTATAAACAATAATATTTCAGTGGGTAAGAATCAGCGGAATATTATTAAAAGCTGTTATTACCAGACACAGGCATGTGAAACGCTCTATATATTGGCCTACAAATATTGTTAGCGGGTATTAAAGTGCTGGCATTTTAAATTATTGGATTCTTAAGATTTGGCTTTGATCACGGTCAGCTTGGTAGCTCAGCAGTCATCAGACTGGAACCAATTCTTTCAAGGAATCTGTTCCAGTTGTCTTGCTTGTGCATGGCTCTGAATGTCTTGCAGGCTCTTGAGCAGTGCATTTTCAAATTATCAGTTGTACAGACTAATTCCGTGCAGTATTGCTACTTTTGTTTCAAGGTTATGAAGGCATGTTTTACCATTTTGAGAGGCTGCCTTTTTTTTGTTGTTGTTTTTTAAGCTGTCAAAGTTAAGTGGATCTAGAAGGAATCATGAACTGTGAGGGCCACTCCGGTGAATTTTTATGTTTTCCCCTGGCCTCAGTAAGATTGTTTTGCGTGATAATGCCTAACTTGTGGAAATACGGATTTTCAGAATAGAGACCCTAGAACAGTGAAAGGCCTGTTGTGGTTAAAAGACAGGAAACAAAGGATAGGAATAAATGGTAAATTTTCAGAATGGAGAGGGGTAACTAGTGGTGTCCCCCAAGAGGTCAGTCCTAGGACCAATCCTGTTCAACTTATTCATAAATGATCTGGAGAAAGGGGTAAGCAGTGAGGTGGTAAAGTTTGCAGATGATACCAAACTGTTTAGGATAGTCAAGACAGAAGCAGACTGTGAGGGACTCCAAGAAGATCTCACCAAACTGAATGATTGGACAACAAAATGGCAAATGAAATTTAATGTGGATAAGTGTAAAGTAATGCACATGGGGAAAAATAACCCCAACTATACGTACAGTATGATGGGGGCTAATTTGGCTACGACAAATCAGGAAAGAGATCTTGGAGTGATCGTGGACAGTTCTCTGAAAACTTCCACGCAGTGTGCAGCGGCGGTCAAAAAGGCAAATAGGATGCTAGGAATTATTAAGAAAGGGATAGAAAATAAGACCCAGAATATCTTACTGCCCCTGTATAAAACTATGGTATGCCCACATCTCGAATACTGTGTGCAGATGTGGTCTCCTCACCTCAAAGATATTTTGGCCTTGGAAAGGGTTCAGAAAAGGGCAACTAAAATGATTAGGGGTTTGGAACGGGTCTCATATGAGGAGAGGTTAAAGCGACTGGGACTTTTCAGTTTAAAAAAGAGGAGACTGAGGGGGGATATGATAGAGGTATATAAAATCATGAGTGGTGTGGAGAGGGCCGATAAAGAGAAGTTATTTATTAGTTCCCTAAATAGAAGAACTAGAGGACACCAAATGAAATTAATGGGTAGCAGGTTTAAAACTAATAAAAGAAAGTTCTTCTTCACACAGCGTGTAGTCAGCCTGTGGAACTCCTTGCCAGAGGAGGCTGTGAAGGCTAGGACTATAATAGAGTTTAAAGAGAAGCTAGATAATTTCATGGAGGTTAGGTCCATAAAAGGCTATTAGCCAGGGTATAAAATGGTGTCCTCGGCCTCTGTTTGTCAGAGGCTGGAGAGGGATGGCAGGAGACAAATCGCTTGATCATTGTCTTCGGTCCACCCTCTCTGGGGCACCTGGTGCTGGCCACTGTCGGCAGACAGGCTACTGGGCTAGATGGACCTTTGGTCTGACCGAGTACGGCCATTCTTATGTTCTTATGTGGTCGCTTAGTCCAACTAAAAAGAGCAGCTTATTTTTCCTAAATCAGGGGTGGAAGACCTATGGCCTGGGGGCTGAATGCGGCCCCTGGCTTGCCTGGATCCAGCCTCTGAGGCTAAGGACTCTTCTCCCCCTCTTTCCTGCAGCACTGGGGTGCTCCGGCCCCCTTTCTCCTGCTGCGGGGCTGGAGCACACAGTCTATTAGCTTGGGCCCTCCTAGGCTCTGGTATTCAAGGGGAATGTGGGGAGTGTCTTTTCCCTTCTCAGTCAAGGGCCATGTCAGTGAGGGTTGGTGTGGTGTGCGTGTGTGTGTGTGTTTGTTTTTTTGCTTCTCATTTGTGTGTGGCTCCCAACCCAAGAAAGATAGAAAGGTTCACCACCCCCGTCTTAAATGTTTTTGATTATCAGTGCCTGACAGCCTGACACAAACAAAAAGATAGCATAATAGAAAGTTCCCTCATAGTAGAAGACATTAGTTTTGTCTCATGCAGAAGAGCTGGCTGTGAGATAACAGCATTGACTTTCTAGGAAACTAGCATTTTTCCTTTAAAAGTGGCATTTGGTGCTTGTATCGCTAATTGGGTTTTGATGGTTGAAGATGCAGTCCCGCATGGCAGTCACATTTTAGGCTTCTGAAGGAATGTAAAATGGTTTGTAAAGTCTTCTGTAATGTTGCTAATAAACTACACTCATCCTGTTAAAGATGCTGCTGAGCGCACTGACATGGCGAAATCTCTTCTCTGGTTAGAAGCCCTTCTGATGTGATTGGATTTGTAGTACAAGTCAGTGTGCTGTTTACTCTTCTAAAACAATTAGACCTACTGCTCAGGGAGCCTGGGGGGCCAGGGGCAGAAAAGGGGTCATTTGCCCTGGGGCTCAGTGATTCAAAAGGGCCCAGAGCTCCATTGTGGCAGTAGTGGTGGGTTAGAGCCCTGGGGCCTTTAAATTGCTGCTGGAGCCCAGTGCGGCATGCTCTGGTTGGCTTGTGGGGAAGAGACGTGGTGTGCTCTGAGAACTGTCTGTCCCCAACCCTGCCCCTTCTGCCTGAGGCCCTACCCCTTCCAGACACATGGAGCCATCCCTCCCAACTTGCTCATGGGGCCCAGCAATTCTGTCCCCCGACCCCCAAAAACAACGGACTTTTAATGACAATTCGCAGTTCAGAACTCGCTGCTCTACCGATTTAGTTCTAATGACCCCTTTACATGCTCTACAAACAAACCTCCATGCATGACTTTTCAGTAAGCACTTCTGAATTGATAAACGTTCACCAACTGAAAAACCAAAGGGCCTGATTCCATGGTCAGTCACCATTGTTGCCACACTGACTGATACTGGGGTAACTTGGTCTCCAGATACACACCTCAAGGTCCTTGAGGAACTCAGCAAGATAACCTGTGTGTCCAAGAGGGCCCTAGATGTAAAATGTTGTTAGGGAAGATCGGTTCTGAATCTGAATTTGGCAGCTTAGGTCCATCTGTAACATTGAAGTAGAAAATCATGTCATTCAAATTCCATGGCAAATGGCCCGTGGCTTGGAGCCCAAACCTGTTTTATTGGAGGACTCATCCTATGCTATTTTTAACAGGAAACTGTTTGCATGACTTATTATTGATGCCTTCCCATAACTCACAAAAGGAACGAAGTTAGCGACTGACTCCACACTTACACAAACTAAGACCTCTCAATCAAGTGTTACAGTAAGCGTTGGTATTATGAACCATCATGTCAGCCAGTGAAAGCCCCCGGTGAAGCTCTGTCCTGTGTTATTCACGGGGGAAATCTTGAGCTATGATTAAGCTGCATTAAGAAATTCAGGATTGACCCATGCAGAGCAAAACAAAGATCTACTCAGCAGGTCATTCATGCTGGTTCTTTGCAATGAATCAATAGGAAAAATGCTTCACATAACTTATTAAAAGTTATTAGATTTTTTTTAAGCCATGTTTATTAACATGCCAAGAAAGTTTAAAAAAAAACCCCACGTGTAGTGCTATGTTTGTAACTGTTAAATGCATGCATTGCTGTCCCAAATTCTGTTTAAATTCAAAGGCAAACATCTCAGAACATCTTAGTTGAGATAAATGTATGATTAGGGCCCTGCCAAACTCACGGTCCATTTTGGTCCGTTTCATAATCAGAGGATCGTTAAAATGGTAAATTTCATGATTTCAGCTATTTAAATCTGAGAAATAATGGTATTGTGATAATAGGGGTCTTGCCCTAAAAAGGAGTGGGGGGAGGGGTTCCAGATTATTGTAGGGGGGCTTGTATTACTGCTGTCGTTACTTCAACACTGCTGCTGGTGGCAGTACTATTACCTTCAGAGCTGGGTGCTCGGCCAACAGCTGCCACTTTCTGACTGCCCAGGTCTAAAGGCAGCACAGAAGTAAGAGTAGCAATACCACCACCACTCCTAAAAGTTGTGGCCCCCTGCAACTTCCTGTTGGGTCAGGACCCTCAAATTGAGAAATGCTGGTCTCCCCTATGACATCTGCATAGTATAGGGTAAAAACACACACGACCAGATTTCACAGTCTGACATATTTTTCATGGGTGTGAATTTGGTAGGGCCCTATGTGTGGTGATATGTCAGATGGCCTGTAGTCATGTTTTGCACTTCTATCACATTTACTGCAGTCTTGTGAGTGATTGGTAAGTGCAAATGGTTGAAACAAGACACAGAAATTAAATGACTTTCCTGTGCTCACGTATAGAAGCTCTGACACATGGAAAAAGAATGGAATTCTGCTGATGTCCAGTTGACTGCAATCAATGTATACAGCTGTGTGCCTTAGCACCAACTTATTTGTATTGCAGTTGAGTGATGGACAGTAAGGAATTTTTTTGGGGGGGAGATATATATTAATTACCTCCACTCTTTCTCTGGCAATTCATTCTAAATTGGCCTTTGTCTTTGGTTATGCCCACACAGAAGCTGGGAGGTGTAATTGCTTGAGGTAATACATGCTCATTTACCCAAGCTGGGAATTGCATTACCAGTTGCTGTGTAGACATACCTTTAGGAACCACACTAGTTTGGAGAGATCTCTATAGCATACTAATTAAAGGGTGCAATAGTATCAATAAGGCAGCCAGTGACAAGAAAGGCTTGTCCATGATACTTGGCCACAATTGATCTGTATGAGTTACAGGTGCATGAGAATCTCTGGCTTTAACAGCCAAAGAGATGACTAGTACTGAACAATCTCTGATATGAATAGAATCCTCAGTCTTGGTCAGCAGAGGGGTGGGACAAATCGGCATTTGATGGACTATTGAACTTGGGCTTCCACAAACTGGGTAACTGTCAGCATTGCCTCTGTAGCAAATGAAGGGCCAAAGCTATGAGCAGAGAATGGGAGGTGTTCCCTCTCATTATCAACATAAACAGTGGGGGAGGAGAAGACCACTAAAACCAACCTTGGGAGATCAGAAGAAACTGGCCTTGGACCATTTCTCAAAGCTGGGCAGAGCTGGCATTCCCAGCTGAGTGAGCTGGCTCTTACTTCCCCTTCCAGCAGCAGTGATACTTGGTGCATCGCTCCAGTCTGCTCCCTGCCAGCAGCAACTACCTGCTTGGGGGACAGGGTGGGGCATCACCAAGTACAGGCTGGAGGACAAGACTTCCCCACATACTAACTGCAGCCTCAGAACAGAGGAGAGGATAGTTCCTAGACAGGAAGGAGATGCTGCCATGTTGTAAACCTGGATAGTTAAAGGGGGCTTGAGAAGGGGGCATTCGCTTGACCTCCTGCCCCTCCTATGAAGTGGTCCGTAAGCAGCAAAGCAGTGCAGGAATGGCTGGATCTTGGCAGCAGCACTGATTGTAAACACAGATTACCTCCTGCTCCCTATGATCTAGAGAGGGCAGGGGAGCGGCAGTGTCTGGGGCAGGGCCAGCTGTAGAAAGTGCATGCATGGAGGCTCAGGCCACCTGGTCAGGTTTGTTCCCCTCACCTCATTGTTTCCCTGCCCAGGGAAACCACACCTGGCATTTCATGGGCCCTGGGAAGGCAGGAGCACTGCTTGGAGCCCTCCATCCCATCCAGCCTCCTTTTGGGGGCTGTTGCGAGCTGGTGAATGGAAGATTTCTGCTCAGTGGAACATGGAGCCCTCATCTGGGCTGCTATCACGTCACCCTGGCTCTGCAATGGCAGCCAGCAAGTGGGATGTGGGAGCAGCTTAGGCTCCCCACGGACAGAGGGTGCTGCCACCCTGTGCTGCTGCCTCTTTATCAGAGGCAGCAGCGTGGGGTAGCAGGCAGCTCCCCTGCATGCTCTTCATTTAAAACTTACACCAGCTGGCTGGGATAGAGCCAGCCTGCCTGCCAGTCCGAGTTTTCAATGAAGAGCAGGGGATGGGGGTTGTTGCGGATAACCAGGACTGTTAACCAATAAGCAGTTGCTTATTGGTTGCACAGTTATCTGGCTAGCTGCTAACATCCCCAATAACGCCATTGTTTCACTACTAATATGGTCAGTTAGTTTCCTGGTTAAATTCTGAGGCGATAAAATGTTCAGCCTGGGTACTAGCACTTCTCTGAAAAGCTCTTGAAACGAGAGAGAAGCCTGTACAGCTCCCAGAAATGCCAGAATCCATCTGCCTTCAACATGAAAATTTAAGTGTGTAACAAATGTCAACTTGTTCCTTTCGGGCTGTGCTCTGATGCCTTTTGAATTGAGTGTGTGCTTCTGATGGAGCTGTAATGCCTGTTCAGCTAGGATTATAAGCACACTTGCCATGCACTGCAAATGGAGTAGTGATTTTAGTGAGCTATGTTCTGCTTTTTTGGGGGGCATGATCATATTTATTTTACAGAAGTGAAGATTTGGGGGAGAGGTAGAATGACATTGCATTGTTAGTTGGCTTGTGAGCAGAGTTGATATGGTAGGAGGCAGTTACCGTGGTGGTTTGGTGTTTCTTAGTTGGTTCGGCTGCAAGATTCATGATGGCATAGAGTGGAAGAATGAGAGGGTGAACTCTGATATCTTGAAAGTTCATGGAAACAATTGCTGATGGAAACCCTCACAAAGTCCTTTGAGTGGTTTGTGAGGGATGAAATAGCTGTCCCTCTAGCCTTCAATCAGCATGTCAAACACCCACGTAGTTGCCACACTAAATAGCGCATTGGTAACAGTAGGATATCCGCCCTATATGCGGAGTTTGGCACTGGCTCATCATATGCCTTCCTTCAAATTCCCTGCCTTGCACCAAGAGAGTCACCACAGAATGGAAGACTCTATAGTCAGGACTTCATATCAGTCCTTCACTGGCTCAGTGTGAGAAATGACTTCATTAGAAGAGGTTTCCACTATGCTCATTTATCATTGGTTGTCTCTTTTTTACTTCTGCTGATATCAGGAGGTTGCAGGCAGGTAGGAAAGATTGAGTACCCTGGAGTTCGTTTCTTATTTTGGTGTTTTGTTGTTGTATTAGAACTTTCTCATCATCCCTGTTGTTGGGTGACAATTCAAAGTCAGTACTTCGCTTTCTCCCTCCAGTGTAGGCGGTTAAGAAAAGACTATAATTCTGTGAATAGCTGCAAAATGAACACAGGGACACTAGCAATCACAAGAAATGTCCCATACAAAATAGCAGGCATTAAACAATGCCTTAAAAAAGGCAACAAAGACTTCTCCCTACTATATCAGCAATTCAAAATCAGGTTGGTATTTTATTGACTCTTATTTTCCTAACTGTACACTTGTAGGAAATGCGAGAATAAGAGTTGCTATCCAGTGCTGGAGGGAGTTATAAATTGGGCCAAAAATACAACTCCTGTTAGACCCTAGTTCAGCAAGGTATTTAGACATAATGTTTAACTTCAATGAGATTGTTTGTGGGCTTAAAGTTAGGCACAGGGCTTAAAACCACAGCCAAGGTTTACAGAAATTGTTCAGGACCTGTTTCCTCTCCTTAGTGCACCACACTGAAGACTTAAGGGTTGGAGCTTATCTACAAACAGATGTTTATGGTGCATTTGTTTAGGGTTGCCAGATGGTTTAACCAAAAATACTGAACGCTCCCCTCCTCTCCTTCCTCCCCTCCCCCCCCCCAAATAAAACCACTGGGGGAGAAAAAAATCTGTTCAGGGGGAAAAAAAGGGGAAGACCAAAGTTATTAAGCAAAAATAAAAAAAAAATTAAATTAAATAAAAAACCCCCAGCGTGGCCCCTTTAAGAAATGCTTTTGACGCTTTTTGGCCCTGACAGGCTGCTGGCAGCCGTCCGCCATCTTGTCTCCCTGCTCTGGGCGGGACAGCTCCCCTGCGGAATGCAGTAAGCACCTGGGATTTCTGCTTCCTGGATGGGAAAAAATCAGACAATACCGGACATTTTAGGTGTCCGGTATTTTAACCTTTTTTTACTGGACAGGAGGCAAAAATACCGGACTGTCCGGGTCAATACTGGACACCTGGCAACCCTACATTTGTTTGTTTAGAAACCAAAATAACAGCAGTACGACCTTTGCTAAGGTGGACTTAGTTACACCAATATAAATAGGGCTGAACTAGGGATGTAATAATGCAACGTTTAAATGGCTAACAAATAAACATGAACTTATTGGTTACCGTAACAGTTACACGCTGGCTCCCAGCCCTGCTCCCGGCAAGTTGGCTGCTGCCTCTGTATCAGAGACAGCAACACGGGGCAGCAGGCAGGAGCTGGTGGGAGCTGGCTTAAGCGCCAGCTTTTCTCCTCAGGGAACTGCCATATTAATGACCTTGTAAGAAACTGAAAAATTAATAGTTGAGAGGGGAATTGTGGTGTGCACAAAGACCCCAGAGTCCACATGCTTAGGCAGAGATCTAGAAGTGCTCTCTCATCCATAAGACCTTCTATTTAATTCCATGTACGACCCATCCCAGTCCACTCTGGAGGCCCAAGAATGCTAAATTTAAGCTTCTCTTCACAGAAACTGTCCTTAGTCCAATTAATAGCCTGGGCAAGTGGGTTTGTTCGCAGCTGTTTAATTCAGCCCCTAACAAAGGCTTGAAAACTGCAATGGGAAGGAAGCCCTTGAAGAATTCCACAGAGAGTTCAACAATTTCCACCCCACTATCAACCCTAACCTGGAACAATCCACATGCGAGACCCACTTCCTGGACATTACAGTACAAATAAATGATGGCCACATAAACACCACCCTATATCGGAAACCTACTGACCGCTATTCTTACCTACATGCCTCTAGCTTCCATCCAGGACACATCACGTGATTCATAGTCTACACCCAAGCACTCAGATACAACCGTATCTTCCCCAATCCCACAGACAGAGACAAACACCTACTGGATCTTTATTGACTCATCTTAAAACTTAAATACCCACCTGGGGAAGTGAAGAAACAGATTGTCAGAGCCTGATGTGTATCTAGAAGTCACCTGCTTCAGGAGAGGCCCAACAAGAAAAATAACAGAACACAGATGCTCGTCACCTACAGCCCCCAGCTAAAAACCGTTCTGTGCATCATTGACAATCTACAACCTATTCTGGAAATGGAAAAACTATTCTCTCATGAGCCTTGGGAGACAGCTCCCAAACCAGAAGCAAATACTCATCAGCAGCCACACACCACACCACAGAAACACTTATACAGGATCTTTCCCTGCACCAAACCTCCTTCTCAACTCTGTCCACATATCTATACAAGTAACCCCATCATCGGGTCTAAGCACATAAACCACACCATGAGTGCATGTGCAGGTGGATAAGCTCCTAATATGATACATGCCAGCAATGCCCCTCTGACATGTATATTGACCAAACTGGATGGTCTCTACGCTGGGGTGGGGAACCTTGTTTGGGTCAGGGGCCACGCTCCCCACATTCCCTTGCCCACCAGAGCCTGGGGTGTGTGTGTGTGTGTGTGTCCCAGCCTAGTAGATTTTTGTGTGCTCCAGCCCTGTGGTGGAGTTGAGGGGCTGGAGTATGAGTGCAGGCTTCTCCAATGCTGCGGGGGGGGGGGGGCTCTGTGCCTTGGGGGCTAGACCCAGGCAAGCCAGGGGCTGCATCTGGCCCCTGGGCCTAAGATTCCCCACCCCTGCTCTATGACAAAGGATAAATGAACACAAATCAAGCATCAGGAATGGTAGCACACACAAACCTGTAGACTGGAACGCTTTAACATTCCTTGACATTCAGTAATGGATTTGAAAGGAGCCATCCTCTACAAAAGAATTTTAAAACCCGATTACAAAGGGAGACAGCTGAACTGGAATTCATTTGCAAATTCAGTACAATCAGTTGAACACTGAATATGGATCTTAACTGCTTAACACATTGCAAAGGTAATTTTCCCCTCTCTGGATAGTCACTTTCCCCACTAAATGCTGGGGAAGAACCACTTTCACCTTGACTTGATTAGTCTCAGTAACACACGATCTGTACCCTACGCCTCTGTGACTTCCATTCCAATTCATCTGATGAAGTGGGTTTCACCCACGAAAGCTTATGCCCTAATAAATCTGTCAGGGTACGTCTAGACAGCGGCAGTATTTCGGGATACTTCCGGTATCCTCAAATAGCTATTCTGCATCTTTTGAGCAAGCCTGTTGTTTCAAAATAGATTTTGAAATAACGGGCTCACTCTTCCGATGTCCCTGTAGCCCTCATTCCATGAGGGTAAAAGGATGTTCTGGAATAGTGGTTTATTTTGAATAAGATATGCAATTTGCGTACCTTAAATTGTGTATCTTATTCCAAGCGAAGGGTGCAGTGTAGAGACCCTCAGTCTCTAAGGTGCCACAAGACTCTTCGTTTTTCTCTGAAGAGAGTCACTACCATTCCTTCTTCAGCCAAGAGAGCTGACTCCTGATCTCCAGTTTTCCAAGGCACGGAGAGTCCATTATATTTGCTGAGGTATACTCAAGGTCCCGACTTCAGGGCAAATAATGAAAATGCTAATAAGTATATGAGCATTTCAGGGTCCATTCACAAGCAGCTGGTCTGTGCCCCACAGATTGACTGCCCTTGTTCTAAGAAATTCTGCAAGAAAAATAACACAAAATGGTTCCTTTCCACCTTCCTGGATCAGTGAGCTTTCATCCGGCCTTCGCTGAATGTCACAAACAACCAACAATGGGCACAAGCCCACTTTCTCCTTTTGCAAGTCATCTTTAAAAAATCCACCATGCTGCTTTATATCCAATTGATTGCATAATTGTATAACTGTTTGAAAACTTCCCCATATCAGTGTGAAAGTTGCCATATTTGGTCTCTGTTGGATGGTGAATGTCATTTTAGGCGTCTTAGAATTTAAGGGTGAGAGGGCAAAAATATTTCCATGGTAATGACGACAAAAATGCATCAAAAATAACTGAAATTTGAAACTTATATATATCGTCTCCATAGAGGGCTTTGCTATGTTTGGAAAAGAGTGAGGTTGTTTTGTCCCAGAAGTTTTTTTAAAAGTGCATAGTCAGCAGTATAACTTCATTGTGTACAGGTGCATGCTGTCTATGGGTTCATTTTTCAAAACCTCTTACTTGAGCTCTGTTCCACTGAGTTCAGGTGCTCTGCTGTTGTGGCCAGGGAAGTTTCATGCTCTGCTAGCAATGCTTCTGGAGGTGTTCACTTTTACAACCCATAAAAACAATCCCTACGACCTACTTGAGCATGCAAATGAAGTGTGTGCAGAAGTGCATGTGCACATACTTTAAAACTTGGCCTCTCTGCATGTTATTTCTTTTACATTGAGTTCCCTTCTCCACCATTTGTGCTAGGCATTGTGCAAAATGCAGCAGAGACTGTCCCTGTGTCAGAGATTAGTTCTTGTTTTTGTGATGCCTATAATATTACCATTTAAATGTATGGTATGAGATGCGCAGCACATGCAACACAATTGAGAGAGCCTTCCAGCAGCATTCCTTATCTAAAAAATAAAAAGCTTCCTCTTTTGTGGTTGTGTGTTAACAACAGGTTATCAACTTTTCACGTTCAGTTTCACTTGTTTTTATAAATACAAAACGTGGGCTTCCGTTCTCCTTCTCCTTTTCTTTTTTCTCCCCCTCCCATTTCTAGTAGCTGGTTTTAGTATGCTGTTCTTTCATTACTATTTTGATGAGACCATAGAAAATAGCCAATAGGGGACCAGAATTGCTCTATCAACAGTTTTCCTGGTACCCAAGGAGACTACATTTCCAGCTTGTATTGCATTCATGAAATATGCTGTCGTAACCCACACACCTTCTGGGTGTGGTGTACTGTGTCCTCTCCTGGCACTGAAAACAGAGAGAATGAGTCTGTTCTATATATAGTCTTAGCTAACAGCCAGCTGGCTTCTGGCTCATACGGTAAAACAACCAGGGTCTATCAGTGTTAAACTATCACATGGGAAAAAGCAATTGTACTGTTCAGTACTCCAGGGGTTGGATGCACTACTTCTGACTTGATTTGCTGCTTAGGATTTCTTTGTCAGGAAAGTGACAGCTGTAAATAGCAGAAGTGCAGGTAGCTGGTTTATGTAAAAGCAAAAAGCAGGAAACATTCGTAAGCTGTTTCTCTGTTGCTGTTCAAAGACTCCTGCTTCTCATTGAAAAGAGCTATGATGTCTTTATTCGTCGGCATCTTTGGAGGCTGATGGCCGTTGTAGCTACTCACTCCACAGAAACGCTGATTACAATTGGCTCCACCAAATCATCTTTTGTTGTGTGCTGCATTTGTGTGATCACTGAGGTGAAAATCACTGAAATGTAAAATATTATTGCTTTAACTAGCTCATCATAAAGCAGGTCTGTGCCACGGGCATTTCCTTGCCTGCTGCAGTAGATGGTACTGATCAAGCTCGAGCTCTCCTGAAAAATGGCACAGAGAAGTTAAAGTAGGGCCCATAGTTTTAATGGGCTTGCACAGCTATAACTAAGGGCAGAATGTGCCCAGGCATAATTAATAATTTTCTGTGTATCCTGTATTAAGTGCTCCTGTATCACAAATGCTGATGCACAGAAGAGGCAGGAGAGCTATCTGTGTGAACATCCTTTCATACTCCATGATATGTTCAGTAGGTCTAAGTGTATTTCCATGCAAGCATAGGTGCTTTCAACCCACCTATGTTCACAAAACACAAACCATATTGTAAAACTAAATGAATAATCTGCTTGTGGCCACTCAGCCTCATTGGCAACTGTCTACTAATTCCCCGAGTCACACCTTTCAACATCCCCAAAGATGCCCCTGGAATAACTCTGCCCTGGTTCTATATTAACATATCCCTGGCTCCTTCAGTATCCAAAGCAGAGTCTTGGTTTTTTCCCCCCAAAAAAACTAGTGCAGAGTGTTGTGTGTTTAAGTTATAGGTGAACTGCAGTTGTTGCATAAGGGCTAGAATGAGAGTAGGTGAAAGGGAAGTGATGGAACTCAGCAAAGAATGCAACCCAAGAACACTGTGGCATAATGATGGGTTTCCTCAAAGCTCCTGCCTTGGCTTGTTAGTCACTTACACCGGGAAAAAAAAATGGGTGCAAAATGCTACAGAGCTGAATGGTAGCCAGCAGGTTTTAAATGCCTTTGCAAGCCATGTTGTGCCCTTCAGTGTGGATGGTCAGTTTAGAGTGCATAAAAACGGAATAGAAAATAAAACTGAACATTATGCTAGTAAATTGCTTTCTCTGCAATACCGTGTTTCTCTAAAAATTCTATCTTAAACAAAAATAGGGTGCAGAGATGGGCAATGAATTTGGCTCAGGGAGACTTCTGAAAAGACTGGACTGTTAGCATAAAGAAGAGACAGATAAGAGGGTAATAAATAGAAGTGTGGGAAATGGGATAGAGAATATAAATGAGGTGCTCCTATTTGTTCGTTTCTTCATTATTATGAGATAATAAAATAAATAAAACTAACAGGCAACATTTAAAACTGATAAACAGTTACTGTACGTAGTACAAGGTATAATCATCACATGGTGATGAGTTCCATGGGTGACCAGTGCAATAGTTTAGTTGGATACAAAAAAGTCTGTGGATAACATCCAGAGTTAGGATAAGATTGAGAGGGCATTTAGAAGATCTACGGATCTTCATGTCTCAGCTTATGTGCTAAGCATTAAATGCCTAAGTTTAGGAATTTTCTTCATGGGCAGGCTGTTCCATAGCTAGTGGGGCTGAGAGCCACCGTGGCCCCCAGGCAAGGTAGGGGGGAGGCAGCTCTGTGCCCTGGACAGCCAGCCCTGAGCACCCCCCAGAGTGCAGTGCGCCCCCTCTTGCTTCCCAGCCCTCAGAGCCATGGGTAGTGCCTGGCACAGCACTCCAGCTGCAGTTTAAAGGGCTCAGGGCTCCATCTGCCACCAACTCGCCGGATCATGGGCAATTGCCCATTTTGCCCCCCAGTGTCAGTGGGCCTGTCCATAGCTGTCCAATATGAGTTTCTTGTACCTTCCTCTGAAGTGTGCATGGCACCTGGATAAATGGAAAACTGATCTGGTATGGCATTTTGTAAGTGTTACGGTCATAGACTGTGATGCTGATCTAAAAGGGGGCATAGTGCAGATAAGTGGAAGTGTACAGTTATCTGTTTGTGCCTCCCAATTTCTGTGTGGCTTCTTTTGATGGGAAAAGTCTCTATAGAGGGTACTGGCATGGTAGTGAATAAGCGAAGCTATGTAACTTTGCCCAGAGAACCTACAAGGTCCTGCAGCAATGAAAATAAGGTAACCATACTTCCTTGCTAACATGCAGTCTACATAACTGATTTGTCTTTGCCGTTGTTTGCAGGATAGGGACATCTCCTTCCTGTGGCCTAGAATGAACTCCGTACAACAGCTATTATGCAACAGTATAAGCGTAGGGAATAACCTACTCAATAGAAAAAGATACTGGGCACGTGTTTAATAAATTGTGCCATATCAGCATGCAGCATTGTTCCTATCTATTGGTCATGCCCTGCAGGGAAACATGACCTTGATTATATTTTATTTGGTTAAATAAACATGACTTGTATTCTGCATGCCCTGGCCTAGGCTAGAGCCCATCAATCCAACCGTGCTTAATGAATTGGTCCCTAGTGAGTGAATCATGAGCTTGAGGGGCTGGTGTATTTATTATTATTTTCGCAGATTTCTTTCTGTTGACACAATTCCTCATTTCAGTTACAGCTTTAGCAACATTTCTGTTCGGATTATATTGGAGGCACCAATTCGAACTATGACAGATGAGTGCAGTAGGAGGCTCTGCTTTACTTCCACTGTTTGCTCTTGGTTCAGCTAGTCTGAGCTGATCTGGCATATATCCATTACCCACAGAGCATAGAGAGTGAGACCCAATCACATTTCTGTAAAAATCCAGTGGGGTGAAGGGTTTTGAGAACCTGCCCTTTAAATTAATGGCGGACTGGTGCTATACAGTCAACTTTTCTCTGCTCTCCGGTGGCTTCTGAGGAGAACCAGGAGGCTTCACCTATGAGGAAGGAAACCTACTTAACGTGACACACGACTCCAGCAAAATAATAACAAAAAGGGGCGGGGATCAAAAGGATTGAGTTCTTCCCTGTCTCATTGGGTGGTGGCCAATACTCATTAATACCGAGGCATTCCACTGAGAGTAAGCTGACAAAGGAGTCCCTGCTCAAAAGAGCATAGGCACAAACCTTCAAAGATATTTAGGCTCCTCCCTCCCATTGAAATCTGGGGGATATAGATGCTTAAATATCTTTTGAGGATCTGGGGCCTTCTCACTGAGGGCTCCCAACAAATATGACTCCCATTAAAATCAAAAGGACTACTCCATGTGCTTAAGTGCCTTGCTGGACAAGGGTGAAGAGAGCTCAGTATCAAGCCCTCTAGGGCAGAAGTAAGTAGAGGACAAACACGCAGTGGTATGTGGGTCTCACAAGAGTATGACATTTGGTGGAATGATTGGGTCTGTAGATAAAGGGGGAGAGGGAAGCAAGATGCTTCCTGAAGAGATGAGCTTGCTGTACATGAGTATGGAGACCATTCCAAGCACAAGGTGTAAAGACCAGTCAGGGTGAGGTGAGGGTGTGTATAGATTGACATGAGGGCTGATACAAGCCAGGTTGTGACACAGACACAACTGAAAGAGAGCAGAAGCTTAAACTTAATGAAGAAAATGCTGCTGATAATAATGGAGTAACAATGTAAGCCTGAACTTCCTTCCTTAGTCACATGTAGTCAGTACAGACCATTAAGGCAGAAATGAATTAAAAAAGGTTAAGTCCTCGATTTTTAAATCTGGCTCAGTCACTAGATAGCTTAGTGCACTACAGTGTATGGTGGACTTAGCTCATCTTGCACGTTACCCTATTGATACTGTCATGAGTCTGCAGCTTCTACAGATGCCTGAGAACAAAATCATGTCATTATACTGCCATACAAAGTTGTAACAGTTATCTAGGAAGAAGGATATGGCAGCAATTAGTGCAAGATGAGTCTTTCAGGACAAAGACAGACTTTGAACCTCTGGCATTAATTAGCATTTGCACTACATTCTGGTGGAAAGCTCTAAACTGCTTACTTGTGCATTCCATCTGCTTTTTGACCTTTCAGTGAATATAAGACTTCTTGGGGACTAGCAGGGGCTGGGAATTCAGGGTCAGAAAATACTGAGAATGCTTTCCTGTTTCATCTTGTCTGTGTTGCAGGGGTGTGTTTGAAGTGTCTTCAAACCCTCTGGTAGAAGGGAATTCCCTGGTCCGGTAGTGAGGCTAATCCATTGTTTGTCTTAATTCTGGAGACTGAAATGGATCTGTACAACGAATTTTTTAGATGCTGCAAGGGACTTCCGTGTGTGTGTGTGTGTGTGTGTGTGTGTGAAATGTAGACTTGTTACTGTCTTTTTGTTCACTCACAATGAAATAAAACATGTTTAGAGATGGTTCTGTACTGAGGAGGTATGTTGTGAACTGGAGGGGATTCCCTGTGAACCCAGCTCCAATTCCAGAGTTAAGGTACGTCTTCGCATGGGTTTAAAAAAGCCCTATGACACTGAATCTCAGAGCTTGGGTTGGCTGACTTGGGCTGCAGGATATAAAATTGCAATATAAACATTCGGTTCTAGCTGGATCCTGCGATTCTGACACCCTGTGGGGTCTCAGAGCCTGGACTGCAGCCCAAATGCCTACACTGCAGTTTGAGTCCCATGAGCTCAAGTCAGCCAGGCCAGCCACGGCCATGATGGGTGCTCTTAGTGCAGTGTAAACATAACCTTGGAGACTACATCAAAGAAGGAGACCTAGAACCCCAGTTCAGCAGCTAGAAACCTGCCTGCTTGTTTAGAAAACTGATAGCTTATCTTTAGTAAAGGCTTTGTCTTTACTTATAAAAGAGACATTTTATAATAGAGCTAATACGAGTTATATAGTCTCCCCTCTCCAGCCCTTCAGTGGTGCCTGGAGCATGCTGTTCAGGGCTCCGGCAGTGGTTTAGAGGGCTTCGGGCTCTGGCCATTGCTGCTGCCACCACAGTAGAAGTGGCTAGGAGCTCCTGGTCCATGTGTATCACCAGGCCCTGGGGCAGTTGCCCCCTTTGCCCCATCTCATCCCCCTCAAACTGCCCCTGTTGGTGCCCTGGTCACACAGGAGCATGAAGTAGGCATGTCAGCGTGTAGACATCTACACAATTTAACCAATAAGACTGGACTTACTGGTTGATCTTGTTGACAACAGGCACTCTCTCCCCACTCCTTGCTGCCTCTGTATCAGAGACAGCAAGGCAGGGGAGTGGGAGCTAGTGCCTGTGAGGAGCTGGCCTAAAAGCTGGTTTCCCATGAGCATCAGATCTGCCTGTCTCCCCCTCTTCCTGTGCTGCTGCCTCTGGTTTTTAAACTGGCTCCCCTCACAGACCAGTTCCTGCCTGCCACCCTGTGCTGCTGCCTCTGATAGAGAGGCAGCAGCGCAGGGTGGCAGAGGGCTCCCCAGGAGTGGGACCGGGAGCCCTGCTGGCCCCACCTCCGGGGACTATCAAATAGTTGTGTAACTGCTAAGATTTCATGCGGTTACATGACTGTTCAATTACACTATAGCTAACATCCCTAGTGTGAAGCCCACTTAATGTTTGTCAGAGTTTGGAGATCCTCAGACAAGATACTGGTAGAAACCCCAAGTGTTCTAGATTTATTGCTCTTGGGCATCCAAAAGGAATAGTGTGGTATGATCCTGAAATCCCTAGAACTGCAGGATTTTCCTGAGGCACTATAATGTTTATAAAAATTCTTGGGAAATTGCTCCCTTTTTACATACATTGCCCTGGTGTCCTTTCCTTGACTTCTTACCTGAGTGTACCACTTAGCTATCTACCTTGTGTGTCAGGCCAGACTCGCTCATTTAACACTAACTTGTGTAGTCCATTTCTGACCCTTCTCCCCCTTCAAATTAAGTTGTGATATGTGATTGTTATGTTACAATAGGTCATCAAACAGTCATAATTAGGAAAAACTGAAAGTAACTCAAGTGAGGAGAAAAATCAGACTCTAGTGAGGCTGACAGGGTCCATACTTTAATACCGTCTAGTCAACAAAAGTGTGTTCTTTAACTCTTGTACAAAGGTGAGAAGATTGCATGCCTTTTGGGAGATGATGCATTAAAAAAGAAGCTAAGTAATTTTTTAAATTGTTCTTAACTAATTATTAAGAGAATCTAATGAAAACTTTAATGTTTTGTGCTTAAGATGTAAATAGTATTGAACTTGTGGGATGTTGATGTGCAAAAGCTGCTGGAAGTGATATGTATTATGTATGAAACCCTTGCTGTTGCTTATCAAAATGACAGGTAGCATGAATCTGTTCTGGTTTTAGAAAGAGAGAGTGGCAATTTAAAGATGTCTTTTAAAACCCACAGGCTCTATTGATTGGAGTGTCTGGTTTTACTGTACAGATGGGAACTAACCCCTAAAGGCAGAGAGCTCTTTAAAAACAAAACAAATAAATCATTTCTTGCTGTCCCACTCAGTAAAAGATGTTAGTCACTGCTCTGCATCTTAACAATAAGATCAAACAGTGCAGTCAATGCAGGCCAATGATCAAATGTTTTAAATAAAGCATAATGATTAATAAGTGGGTGTGTGTGCGGGTGGGTGTGTGGGTGTGTGTGTTTTTTTTTTTTTTGTTTGTTTTTTTTAATCCAGTGAGTGCTCTAGTCCAGTAAGAGGTAAAGGAGGTTAGTGAATGGGCCGCATGAGTGGCTCTCTTTCATTTAAGCGAGCTGCAAGACCATTGTACCCAAGACAACCTCCAGGGATAGGATAGTTTTGCTAGCTGCATTTGGGTCTCTAGAATGAACTATAGCACTTTGACCGGATGTAGAGGGAGTGCAAGGTGCTCACAACAGATGTGTGCAATCAGCATGCACCTTTCTTTGTGTCCTTACTTTATGTTTGTCACATTAGTAACACTAGCATGAAAAAACTATGTGGATGAAAACCAGCTGAATCTGGCAACCTGCATGTGAAAACCTGCAGGAAGTCCAGCGTTGTACCAGAGATTCCTCTGGAGATACCTGAGGAGATTTTTGTGGTGTGTTTTTTTTTTTTTTTTTTTTTTTTTTTTAAACCCAATTTGCTGGAAGCAAAAATCCAAACATCAATGAGGTGGTCAGTGAGGGAGCCAAAAGAGTGTTTCTATGTACAAACCCACCCAGGTTTCGCCCCACATTAGCCCCAATTCCCTACTCTAGCCCCCAAACAACACTACTCACAGTTGCTTTTTGCTACAATCTCTCCCAGCCAGCAGTGCTCATTATTAAAAATATTTATGTAATACACCGAAGAATCTTATAGCCAGCTTTCTCCACATACTTGATTTATGAGGGACGTTTACAACATTTGTGACCTCAATATGCTAGGCAATGCATGATGTTCCATATACTTACACCAGGGTTGTAAGCGACTAGTTGAATAGTTGCTTCCTCTTCTTGCTGCCTCTATCAGAGGCAGCAAAGGGGGGGGAGGGAGGAGCCAGTGCTGGGGGGAGCTGGCTTAAAAGCTAGTTCCCTCCAGTACCATCTCCATGAGAGGCAGGGGGGTAGTGGGGACCAGGCCCTGGTGCAGGAGGGCTATAAAGCAGCCAAGTATCCATAGCTGCCCACTGATTGTAGTGATGCTCCTGAGTTGCCTGCCTAGAGACTCACCGCTGGTAGTATGGCTTGGAGTGTGAACTTGTCACCAATGCTGCATCGTTTTGATTTTCTGAGTCTGAGGGGTGACTTGAGATCTTGACCATATGGGATGTGCTTCTCCACTGAGTCTAGTAAGCTGATGAGGGTCTTAAGGGATTAGATGCTTCCAATCTTGTCGTGTCTAATGCTATTTTTGAGGGGGTTTATTCCCTTTTCTCTGGGAATGGCTTGTAGGATTTAACCTTCTCTCTCCCCTCCACCCCCAATAAGTCAGTATTCCCATTTTGAAGTAAAACAAGACCTTTTGGATTTAGAAACTGAAAAGGAAGGTTAAAAGTTATGGAAATGACAGCAGGTCTGGTGCAAAGCTATGCACTGACTCTTGTATGTGAATTGGCTCTCATGTTTATGCCTACCCTCCTCTTAAAATTAAGGTTCATTTAGCTCCATTGATCAGGAATATAGAAAAATCCACACCCCTGAGCTCTGTAGCTATACCTGCCTGACCCTAGATTTTGAGGCACCTAGATATATAGAGGAGTGCTTGAGTCAATCTAGATACTACATAAGAATGGCCGTACTGGGTCAGACCAAAGGTCCATCTAGCCCAGTATCCTGTCTGCCGACAGTGGCCAGCACCAGGTGCCCCAGAGAGGGTGGACCAAAGACAATGATCAAGCGATTTGTCTCCTGCCATCCCTCTCCAGCCTCTGACAAACAGAGGCCGAGGACACCATTTTATTCCCTGGCTAATAGCCTTTTATGGACCTAACCTCCATGAAATTATCTAGCTTCTCTTTAAACTCTATTATAGTCCTAGCCTTCACAGCCTCCTCTGGCAAGCTACTGTTGCTTGCAGAGGCAGTGTTTGTACACCAGCGAAGCGGCAGTGGTGCTCTAGGGTCATGCCAGTGGAGCAGCAGTGTCATAGCTATGTCCTTAAATCTTGTGTGGCCAGTGTTCAAAATGATGGATTTCCTATTGGTTTTCATGGCATGACCACTTCAGTGCAGCATGGTTCTGTGTCAGCAAAGACTTTCCCCTACCGCTCATCTTTCTCTGACTTGTGCTCCCTGGTTTATCCTCTAATTTATCTTTTGGGGGATGATCCCATTCCTGTGAAAGGTGTCTGATTCCCACTGAGTCGGAGTCATTGTATCAAGGGATCCTCAATGTTTAGAGGATATCCCCATCACTACTGAGGCCTGCTGCCTAGATGATTATGATGATTTTCCCTGGTTGCATTGGCAACTTAAGTTTTCTGATACCTGCACTGAAGGAGGCACCTTCTCATTAGCAATGGTCAGATCAGTTGACTTGTTTGTTCACTCAGTGTCTTTTGGTATGATCCATTTAAACTGTGTCTGGGTGCTGACATCTCTCCTTTCTCCCTGAACATGGCTCTACACAACTCCTCTTACTGTCTCAGAAGTATTGCCATTGAGATGGCCCCTCCTCCTACTGCATCCGTTTGTTTCCCTGGGTATGTTATTAGCCAGCCTGAGTAAAAATGTAGCTCCCTTTAGTCACCATGGTACAGTTACTGTATTGCTTTCATAATCACATCTGCAGTACTAGCTGAATATCAGGCTAGCCTGTTTTCAGAGTCTAGAGAGAGATCGATTTGGGTAGTGCTAGATCCGCAAGGAGGCTGTGTCACTTTGGGGTTGGCAGTGGTGATGACTTACTGTAATACCATTGATCCTACCCTCATAGAAGGCTTAGGAGCACATAGCGGGCAGAGTCAGGGTGAAATTTTATTACAGTTTATTATTATAAAAGCCTTGCATGGCTTCAGTGAAGATTCCTAGGTCTTACTCTGTACTCTGCCACTGATTTACTTATCCAAGGTAATATAGAAAAACTTAAACCAGAAATAGTCCAGCAGCACCTTAAACACTAACAAAGCATGCAGATGGTATCATGAGCTTTTGTGGGTATGTTAGCCAAACGGGCTCGTTTCTCCCTGGAGCCACTCAATTACCCCAAGGAGGCACGGAAAGCAAGAGGACAGATACCAAGTTCTTTATTTATCGATCAGCTGAGCGGGTGCTCTCCTCGACTCATGCCAGAGGAAGAGGCACACCGAATGTTCATAACAAGCAATCTTTATACAGTGGTGTAAACGTTTCATCTTGCAGAACCCGCCTCCTCACTTACTGATCTATGGCTCCCTGACAAACAGGAATGTGCAAGCCAGACCATATTTTTATCTTATCATACAGCTGTGGGGGAAACAAAAGGGGGGGGGGTAGGACTATAAGCCCATCCAGGGGCCGAAAGGAAGTTTAACTTTTCCATACCTCTCCTGCCTTGGCTTCCTTCTGGGCCCACCATTGTCCTAACAGGTACAACCCACTTATTCAGGTAATTCCACCTTTCCATACTTTAACGCACACACCTCCAGCATATGTAATTTAGTGCTTGTATTGCAGGTGAGAAGCCCCTAACAAATGGGGACTTTCATGTGCCACATGGAGGGGGTATGTATGCTGTACACACAGGCATGCTGTTCACAGACACTTAGCCTCTGTCCCCCCCAAAGACCTTACAGTCCATGTAGGTGAGAAGAGATTAACAGGTGCATATGCCTCTCTGTTACGGAAGTATGAAGCAACAGTGTGATGATACAAGAGGCCTCCTATCTTCCTCGTGTTTGTATTTTTATTGTCTGTAAAATACTCTGAGATTGTCTGGCCTAACTCTTGGCCAGGGTGTGTAGTAGTTATATTAAAATAAAACCTCTTCTGTCCTTTGAACCTAAAAACAGCTAGACTAGTTAAGTGTGGCAGAGTCCAGGTGATTTTACAGATCGCATGTGCCTTGTTATAATTTACTCTGTGTAGTGATTTGCCTCTTACATGGCCGTCACAGATGCCACTGTGTCGTGGATGAACCCTAGATCAATGCTCCTTTATTCTCTTTAGTATTTTCAGAGGTGTAATTTCAGGCTGTTTTTCTGCCCTCCCTTGTATGTGATGCAGGAGAGCATTATTGTTATAGTCTGCTACAGCCTATTTATGCTTTTCTGTATTTTAAAACAATAAATGTTGTTTATATTTTCAGGGGAATTCCTTTTAGAAAGGAAAAAGAGCGGTCACTACAAAAACCCAACCAGAATCTCTGCAGATCCAGAAATGCTGCTGGTTAGAAATCTCCAGACCTGCATTTAGACAGCAGGAACTTACTTTCAACTGACCTTTTCTGTCTGGGCTCAGTATTTTTTCACACCATGATTAAAGGAATAACCTGTTCCTTTCCATGCATACTGGCAAGAGCTAATGCTTACACTTTGCATATTCTGAGCTATGCTAACTCTGAAAAGCACAGCAAATAAAGCCTCTACTGTTTCAAAAGCTGTATGCTAATCTTTCCTTATGGGGAAGTTGCTACCTGGGGGTCAGGACTTCTGGGTGAAGATTTTTAAAAATTGGGTGCCTAAATGTATCCACCAAAAAGCTGCATTTGACCTAAATAAATAGATTGACTTTTTTTCCCTCCGTCCTCTCCCCTGGAAGAGAAGCTGGTATTGGCTCCCACTGATTTCAGCCTCTCAGGGAAATTTAGACCCTGTACTCTTCAAGCTGATCATCCAAATTTGCACAGTTTTGGGAACATCTAGTCCAAGTTCTGCAGAAGAACTCCAGCAGTGGGCAAAGATGTTATAGATGAAAGAAGCAGATACACTGCAGGCATCCCCTCTCCCTAAGGCTGCTTGAAGCCCCCTTGTGCTACCACCACATCATTGGGACTTTGTTGGTTTTGGAAATAGCACGATTTATGAGCAAGGCCATAGCAGAGTTTACGCTGCTCAGACCTTTCGTTGCCCTTAACCTCTGCAGAGGGGGCTAGCGTGGATGTACAGTGAGGGAACTTGTAGTGCTCCATTCATGAAAAAGCCAAAGAACAGGTACAGGAGGACGGGTTGGGCAGTGAGGAGGAGCTGGGTGGCTACACGGCTCTCCCTTGACCTGATTTCCTCCCTGATCTTCATTCTGAAACTTGTAAAACCATGTAGGGTGGCCAGGTGTCTGGTTTTTGCCCGGACTGTCCGTTATTCAGGTCCCCGTCCTGTTTAAAAAAAAAAAAAAAATACCGGATATGTGAAATGTCCGGTATTTCCTGTTTCCCTCGGATGGAAGCCCAGCGGGGACAATTTTCCCCTGCCGTGTCGGGCAGGGGAGTGAGGAGTGTGGGGCCATTTAAAGGCACAGCGGCTTTTTTTCCCCCTCAAAAACTTTGGTCTCCCTCCTTTTTTTTCTCAACAGAATTTTTTCTCGCTGTTTTTTTTCGGGGGGGGGGGTAGGGGGTTGCTATTTTTTTTGTTAAACCATCTGGCAACCCTAAAACCATGCTCCCTGTCACCTACCCCCTCCACACACTAGGGATCATTTGGCAGGAATTTTGAGTGGTATTTTTACCTATACTTCTATGCCTCCCCCACCCCCTCTGGCAGTCTCTCTCTCCCATATGGAACAGATACACTCAGTCCCTTCATACCTCACTTGACTAGTGTGTAAAATGAGTAAGTATTTATTTGCCTGCTAGTCTTCTCTCGGTTGGTGTGAGCCATCCATTGATTCCTGCTAGTAAAGCACCTTGCTCTTCTGTACAGTGCCAACTATCTCCATAGTGTTGCTGCCATAGAAATCCTCTTTCCCTAGCTTGTTGTTTTTTTTTATTCCCCAGTGGAATTCCTTTCTGTTGCAGTGATGGCTGAATGGTGCTCTTGCACAGCATTTATCCTAATAGAAGCTCTTTCTTTGTTCCCATCACCTTTCAAGGCAGCATGTGGGACAATCCTTACTTTGTGGCAAGCACACCCTTTTAAATGGTAGCCCTATTGTAGCATTGGGCCTGACCTGTATTTGAAGACTATTGTGTACATCCACACAAAGCACACTACATGGCTTTTAAGGGAACTGTGCAAAAAGTAACAACTCTTCCTAAGAAAGATTTGGGACATACAAACAATGGGCAGACAGTCATTTCAGCTTTTATCAAAAGCACTGTTGGATTTGAACGAACTGCTTTCTAAAGGATTACAGTGATGTGAAGAACATAGTATCTTTAAGGATGTGAGACTGGGAGCCTAGACTGAATAGTTACTCGTGGCTTCTGTCCAGATGTTAGTCGACTTTGGACATGCCATGCTTTACCTTCCCCATTTGTGAAGTAGGGACAGAACTTTGCCTCGTGGGATTGGTATGTGGGTTAATGATTTCACATTTAAGTGTATGGAGAATCTCAAAAGTGCAAAACGTTCTTAGCTATAGCTCTGGGACACACACGGAACATCATTTGCATCAATTGGCAGTCTTGCAATTTGCAATGGGCTTCAGAAGTAATATAAGTTTGGTGGGGTTTATGGTCAAGGAGTATATACTATAATAATTGTATTGCAGTAGTGTCCAGAGCCCTGATCGTGCACCAGGACCCCAGACTGCTAGGCACTGTACGGACACAACAAAAGATGGACCCTGTCCCAGAGATGTTACACAATAGGCGAGGTTTGAGACTTTCAAAGTAGTTCAGGGGGCTTAATTACACAAACTCAACTAAAACCAATGGAAAGTGTGTGTGTCAATCCCTAAAGCTGCTTGGAAAAATCCCAGTAACTCTTTACCAGAATGGGAGAAGGAGGAGAATGGGAAAATAAACTCAAATATTAGCTGTCGCCCCATTACAGTGTTTTGGTCTTAGAGTCCATCATTAACAATAAGAGACAGGGAACTTTCCTGCTAGGGCTTCCTAAGAAAAGGATGAAGTGAATATTCTTACTGCCCTTCTCTCTTTCAGGGCTCGGCTTAGAAATATAAAGTAGCTTTCGTTTTAGCTCTCTTCTCATCTCTCTGCATGGGGACTTAAAGGCCTAAACTCCGACAGTGTTGGGATGAGAACAGAATGTTTGGCTTTCCCTAGAGCAACTCAAGTTTTAAAAAAAAAAAGCACGTTTCCCTATAATATGAAAAATTTGCGTTTCAGGTGGGACCATTTACAAGCAGAAGCATTCTGTCTGCATCCAGTAGTGAAAGCAAGGTATTGCCAGCATGTGCTTCCAGTAGGTTAAATCCAGTCTAATAATGAGAATCTTTTAAATTAGGAAGAAGTTTGGAGCACAGGACTGGAGTTGAATGAAAGCCATTTCTCGTTGCTAAAAAACAAATCAGGGAGGGAGTGGAAGGGAGTCACTCCCCCCCTCACAAATGTATTTCTTTCTTTCTCTCTTACAAACTTTTTAGCTGTTTACCAGTCCAGTATTTGGTTTGTGGAATAATTTCTACTGTGATTCATGGTTCACACTCGGAGAATAGGCAGCAAATGGTCCAGGAACAGCTTTCGTCCTGCTTTTTCCATCTTTTGAAATGTCAAATCTTTGCCTTCTGTTGCAGTGACAAATGGTGGGATGAGTACAGGAGCCTACCAGGTGGGAAGTGATTTCCTCCAGACAGCCTTCCCCAATCAGGCTCCCTTTGTCTGTTTGATTAACTGGCTGATCTCCCTGTGTCCCCAAGCCATGAGTGTTATCAGCTGCTAGTGTAATCAATGGTGTAGCCATTGGCAAAGGTCGTTTTGTTGGCTTCCTCAGCCTCCTGTGAGAAACCCAGAAACCTTATAATATTCCCCTGTAACTGGTTTTGTGTAATGGAGATGTTACAGCAGGGGAGTTGACAGAATTGCCGGGCCCCTGGGCAAGGTGCAGGAGGACCCAGCTCCATGCACCCAAAGAGGGTGGGGCCTCTGTAGAAGGGGCAGGGTTGGGGGCAGCTAGTCCTCAGTGCCACCTAGACAGTCCTCCCCCTCCCCCCCCAAGCTCTTAGCACTGCCTGGAGTGTGCTGCCTGGAGCTCCAGCAGTGATTTAAAGGGCCGGTGGCCCCAGCCACCATCACTGCTGCAGCCGTGGTGGTCAGGAGCTCCAGGCCCTTCTGAATTGCTGGACCTGGGGGCAGTTTCCTGCCTTGCCCCTGCAATTGGCACAGACCTATTTGCTCTCCATGCCCATCTCCTTTTTTTTTTTCCTGTGTCCCAACTGTGCGTAGCTCAATGGAGCCATAAATCCGATTTGTGGTGCTACTACATTATCTACTACTGTTAGAGATGAATGGCGCTCTGGAGGTGATGGAGTATTCTGATATAAACAGGACCTTCCTCTGGTATGGTTTAGGGCCTATGCCTGCTTCCATCGACCTAAAATGGGTGTGTTTCTATTGGGGTCCTATGGGGTTGGCTCTTGGCCCAACATTTTAAAAATATTTTTGTCAGTGGTCTAGATCTAGAAGACCACAACTTGAATGTCATCTACAAACTTTCTAGGTAAAGATTGAAGTGGTAAGTAAAGGTAACAGGTCACTGTTTGAGCCAAGTGACCTAAGTAGCTCTAAGAAACCACTTGAGTGAGAAGTGGAAGTTGGAAAAACTTTCAGAAATGTGGGTTCACCTTCATTTTCAAATCAAGACTAGGTTCTTTGTAAAAGAGAGAGCCCCAGCTCAACCCCATGTCACTGGGTCTCAGGCAGAAATGATTAAGCAAAGGGTTCTATAGCCCGTGGTACACAAGAGATCAGACTAGATGGAAACAGTGATTTACTTTTAGTCTTAAAATGCATGTGAGGGGGCAGAATTGGGCCCTTGGTGTGTGAATAGTACAGGGTAAGAAGAGCAAAAAATTGGTGTCGTCTTCCTAATGAGTATCTGGTAATGTAATAAGTACAATTGAAGGTTGGTTTTTGAGCTGCTACTTTCAGAGACAGTCACTACCTGTATTATTACCGGTGTGATGGTAGTGGCTAAAACCCCCCAAACTAGATCAAGAGCCTGTTGTGCAGGACTCTCTCTCTCTCTGTGTGTGTGTGTGTGTGTGTGTGTGTGTGTGTGTGTGTGACACAACCTACTTCAAAAAAAATCTGCAGATTCTCTCTAGTTGAGAAAGTGAGAGTGTCTCGGCTTCCCAGCAGGCTGTGCTCTGTGTAGTTTCTCAAGTTGGATAAAAGAAGCCTCCATATCACATTCACTCATTGGTCTCTCTGAGACAGCCAATTTGTGATAGCTATGGTGGTGGGCCTTCAGTATAGGATACCTGCCTAATAGAATTGGGATTGGTTTCCCAGTCTCCCCAATGCATTTAATTTAGCCTATTGAACAGCTGTTGGGAGCAATTTATGGTCACCCTGGACCAAAGGCTGGATATGGACAAATGCTTTAGCAGTGAAAGCCTCTGCATTTTGGTTATTGAATTCTTAAGCCATACTGTGTTGCTGAGGCAACCACTGACTCTACTGTGCCAAAACATTCTCAAGTTTTTTGCCCTGGTTCAGGAAGATCTTTTGGCTGTGTAGAATATCAGGGGGATGCAAATGTAGGTCTTGTCTGCTTTTCGTTTGTGATGTTGCACCTCTGACTTGTGATCTCTCTCAGAGAGTATGTCTACATTTTGACTTGATTGATCAAACGTTTGTCATTCACAGGTTCTTCAACACCCCTCCCTCCCCCCCAACCCTCATGAATGACAAAGTTTTGCGAGCTCCTGCTGACAAAGCAAAATACCTTTGTGGGGGGGAGGGGAAGTATTTTGCTGGCAAAAATGCAAACAGTGTTCAGACAGCCTGATGTTTAGTGGCAAGGCTGTGTCGACAGCCCTGTTGCTAAAAGCTGCATAGTGAGGCATACCCTCATGCACTCAGAAGGGGCCTCTGCTCAGCTGAGTGGTGGGAAGCTTGAGGTCCTCCTCCTTATTACACTGTTAATTGTTATAAAGAGAACTACTTGGAGTCAGATGGGCAGTAGAACTTCCTGAGTCAGAGCATCTGTGTACACCAGGCATGCCCGTACACAGTGATTTCTTTTGCTGACAGTCTGTTACCAGCTAAGCCAACTGCATCTCTAAGAAGAATATAACACATGCCCATTGCTGTAGTACTGAAGTGGATAATCCGTTTCAGGTGATGTCAAAGAATGGAGTTCTACAATTTGGCCTGTAAACAGTGTATTTGTAGAGAGTGATTTGGAAATTTGCTAAGTCCCAGTATATGATGGATTCTCTTAATTCAAGCTAATTGACACTGAAATCAAGATGCAACACTTTATATGTGGGGATCTCTACTTTGTTTACATTGCCTTCTCATTATTAAAGGTTAGGGTAATTCCGATATACTTTGTTAAACACAGATTAGATGAGGTCTTCAGACTTGAGCAAAACTTGTATGGCTCTTCCTTATATAAATACTGTATTATAATTCATGTAATTATTTAGTCAAGTCCTCACTATGGTCAATAGGCGTAGTTCCTTTGAACTATGCCTGTTTATGCCAGCTGCAAAGCAGGCACATTATTTTTAAACTTTCCACTGAGTCACAGACCCAGGTAGTTGTTCATTTAATGCACGTAGCATGGGATTAATTTCCCAAAAGACCTCCTGCTCTAGTGTCAGATAAGGTGTAATCTGTGAACCCAGCTGGAATAATTGAGGCATGTAACTTTCAGTGAATTTTCTTCGATCTCTCTCGGTATGCCAAAGGAATAGACTCTAAATTACATAGATAATGTTAATAGGGATTTCCTAACTTTCTAGATTGTAATTAGATACTTATTTAATTTAAAATATTTCCTGATAAATTGGTGAATTAGAGAGCTGTAGGTTGGGGGTTGAGGCACTATTTTTTATTGGACAAACTTCAGGACATGTACCTTGTCTTCTGTAATATCTTGGTCCTGACATAGCTATAACAACACTATGTAACGCCAACTGGAAGAACAAACTCGGGACCTCTGGAGCTTAATGCGTGAACCTCTACAGTTTGAGCTATAAAAAGACCCCTGCCTCTTAGCTAAGACTGTAGAGCACACTCATTCTTTCTCTCTGTAAGTCATCTAAGTTCCACAACATGGGACAGTGTACCACGCCCAGCAGGTGTGTGGGTTATAGCTGCATATAGTTTTATGAATTGATAGTCCTAAACCACTGTATGTGCAGGAGTTGATGCTACCATAGTGAAAATATAGAAACCGCACAACACACTGTTTTTAACCCCAATATCTGAGCATTTAGTGGAGAGCTTCCCTCCCTCTGCTTTCTCTTCATCTGTGACATTTCTAAACTACCCATAGTTAACTGGGTTTTTTTTTTAAATCTGGCATCTCCTATTTTAGATGCACACAATAATTATTATCTGAATTACTTAAAATTGCAGCAACCTTGATCATTGACATGTCAGAGGATATTGTGTGGCTAATTGTGGGAAAATTTAAACGGAACTAATTTCAGATGATTGAGGTTGGGCTAATGAAAGTCGCACTGCAGAAGGGAAAAACATTCAGCGGACAAATATTTTTAATCATTTTTTGGTGATTTCTGATATGTTAAATCTCTTTCCTCAAATTCAGACCCTCCACTGAACTCAATAACAAAATTCTCTGGGGCAGGTAATCTAGCCAAATGACTGAAGACTGGGCTTCACAAAATAGTGTTCTCTCAGAAGACATTTGTGCAATGTACTTGGTCTGTTGGAGCAGGTAAGATTTTTTTTTTACGACCATGAGTAACCATGATTGCTCATCAAGACTGCAGCAAGGGAAAATGCAGGACTGCAGCATTAGCCAGGCACGAATGAAGCCTAATTAACATTGCAATTGCTGCAGTCATCTGTTCTATGGAGGGGTTATAGAATGGCTCTAGACATTGGAATGTTTTACCTGGGACTGTTCACTGCTTTTTGAGACACTTCACCAATATTTTTTCTATGGTCAGTGGGTTTTCTTCCTACAAAGATTAACCATAGTATTTCCTACTGTGCAGTTACTGAAGCTCAGCTGCAAATCAGCACTTGCACATGCCTCTGGGTACCTCCCTCAGCTTCAGGGTGGCAATCCTGGAACTCCCCTACAACAGCTCCTCCTCTCTCCACCAATGACCTCCTTCTGGGTCAGGCCCCCTCATGGTTACAACACTCTGAAATTTCAGATGTAAACATCTGCAAACATGAAACTGATTGATTAAAAAAATCCTCTGGCCATGAAATTGAGCAGAATGAGCTGTGGATTTGGTAGGACCCTAAATATAAAGAACTGACATAACTGTGTCCCCACTTGCGCTGTTGTAAGTTAGGGTTGCCAGGTGTCCGGTATTCTACCGGACAGTCTGGTTTTTGGGCCCTCTGTCCGGTTTAAAAAAAAAAAATCCAGAAAATATTGGACATGTGCAATGTCTGGTATTTCCTGGATTTCTGGCTGGGTGCTGGATGGAAGCCTGGCGGGGGCAGGAGGAGTGGCTGGGAGGCAGGGCGCAATCGGCCCTGGGAGCCCTGGCTGCGTCTGAGGCCTTGGGGAGGAGAAGCACTGTCCCCGCTCCTGAGCGCGTGGTGGAGCCGCAGCCGGACTCACTCGCACTTCACCGGACCGTTCGCGGGACTGACAGCACCTTGGGATCTGCACGTGCCCGGGTCAGTCCCGTGTGCCTCTTTTTCCCCTCCCTTCCCCCCCCGGACTTCCCCTGACCCTTCCCGACCAGCTCCACTGCCCCCAACCCCCTCCCGGTCACCCCTGCTTCCTGCTGGCTGATTCTCCTCCTCCCAATCTCCCCAGGCCAGCCGCACTACCCCGACCCCCTGCCCGCCAGCCTCCCCCTTGCCCCCCCCATCTCCACCGGCGAGCTGTGCTGCCCCCAACCCCCCCCCCCCAATCTCCTTGGGTCAGCCACGCTGCCCCCAACCCCCTGCCTGCCAGTCCCGGCCCCGCCCATCTCCCGCAGCCAGCTGTGCTGCCCCGCCCCCCCCATCTCCTCGGGCCAGCAGTCTCCTCGGGCCAGCGCACTGCCCCAGACTCCCTGCCCTCCAGCCCCACCCCCCCCGGCCCCTCCCATCTCCTGTGGCCAGCCGCGCTGTCCCCACCCCGCCCTCCCAGCTGGTTCCACCCCCCCCCATCAAGTGTGTCCGGTATTTTTTCTAAACCTACCTGGTAACTATATTGGTTCAACTTAAAAAACCACAAATAGTCTGGTAGCACTTTAAAGACTAACAAAACATGTAGATGGTATCATGAGCTTTTGTGGGCACAGCCCACTTCTTCAGATGACCCCACGAAAGCTCATGATACCATCTACATGTTTTGTTAGTCTTTAAAGTGCTACCAGACTATTTGGAGTTTAAGTTTATCTTGTAAAGACTAACTCAGCTACCCCTCTGAATATATTGATTCAGTGAGTGGTACAACTTGTGTGTAGGCAAGGCCTCACTTGTATGTAGCTGCCTCAGTGCTATTCAATTTTAGTCTTTAAGTTTTCAGCTCTTTACAGCTTTTTCCCTCTTTGGACTGAAATTCAGCAGTTTTGGGATTTAATTTTTTGGCAAGCTTGACAAATGGGTCAGCTGTTTCTAAGAATATATTTTCCTATTCTGCAGAAAAGTACTACTTTCATTTCAATAGCTGTCGTGCCTCAGTGGTTTGAGATGCTCAGATGTTAGTGAGGAGTAGGAGAGTAGAAATTGTTGGGTGCAGGGTATGCAGTAAATAAGGCAAAAGACTATGCTAAATCAGTAGTTCCCAACTGCCTGTCTGGGAATCCCTATCTGCTGGGCCACGGCATGCTGCCTTGCCATGCCCATAGCTTTTGTTTAGTTCCGTCCCACGGGGGTTCCCAAGATATTCCCTTCCCGCCCACTGCCCCATGCAGCAGCAGGGTGAGTGACAAGGCGGCAGCTGGAGCCAGGACTGTGGTGAGGCTGTCCCCAGTGGGGCAGCCTCACTCTGGCCTCAGTTCTAGCTCTGGCGGTCACTATGCGGCGTGGCTGACAGGGCTGTGTGGAGAGCTGCTGCCCCGGCTGGAGGGGCCGAGTGCTGGGGGGGGAGTGGCTGCCCCGGCCGGTGGGGCCAAGCGTTGTGTGATCAAGGGCTGCCCCTGTGATCCTGTTCTCCTCCCTCCCCACTTCAAAAATATTGAAATATGCTGAAATTTACATCCATGCACGAATAAGTTAAATTGAAACAAATGCGCTGGTTTAAGCTGCTTAATATGTATCTAGAGTTGAAAACGAAGTTCCATTTGCACTGGATTCTGGAAGGAGCAGGCAGCCATGCAGTGTAAATATTCAGTGGACACCACAGTGGAACTTGTTGACATGTACATTTGGTAGAAAACTTGGTCTGACTGGAAAGACTTGTTGGCTGCCTGGATTTTTTTCCTCTAGCATTTCTAGGGGCATGGTTAAAATGAGCTTATCTCAATCAGGCAAAATGTGACCACATCCCTTCCTTGAGGACAATGTATTGACCAGTGCCTCAGCAGGGTTTCACTAACCTACTTTAAAGCATGTAGCTGAACAGGATCTTTCACTTCCTTGCAACGAATTTAATAATCCTATGCTTCCGTGACGCATCATCTATTCATTGTTATGCACTCTTGCTACATTAGAGCAATACTTGGAGGCACTGTCCATAATTGGTGGGGCCACGTGGCATTCTTCTTGGACTCACTGGAAATTGTGCCATTGACTTAAGTGAAATAAAGGTTCTCCGGTAACAAAAAAGTATGGCATCAGAAACAAAATGCTGCTGTCAATCTTCTTCTCTCTGCTTTGTGCAGCATTCTTCATGTTAGTCATCACCTATTAAAAAATATCATGTGCATCACTGTTTTTCTGTTTGTTTTTTAAGAGATGCAGCTGCTTCCCCTCTCAGACTGATGGGGGCATATATTCAGTTGAAGATATTTTTATAAAATTTCACTTTTGGGGGAGAGAGAGGAGGCGGACAGTGGGACTTGGCTTACATGTATTTTCCTGTGGGGCCTAAGAAAAGAACTTAAGAAACAGGCTTGTCCAAGTACAGCGAAAGCTTTGTTATCTGCACTCTGTTAACCAGAAAACTTTAACTGGCATTGCCCCCAGCCACAATACTGTCACATCTTCAGGCGCACAGGCCTGGCTTGGTTTACCGTGATTGGCTTAACAATTTTTTTATTTAAGAAGTGCTAATCATCTTTAACTCAAAATAGAAATGTGAGACCAACTGCTTCACACTACAAAACTACCAATATTAAAAACTTGAGTTTTACTGTTGTTGTCCATTTGTTTTTCCTAGGTTGATGGGACCCTCAGATAACTGGAATTTTTTGATAACCGGAATGCCCTAATTCCTGAGTGTGCCACATAACATAGGTTTTACTGTACTGTTCTTAGACAGTGCCAGGGTAGTATACTGTTTGCTGGATTTAAGATGAGTTGGCTTACAGTTAAGCATAAAATTAAGATGCTCAGAATTGTATGTACACTGTGTCTGGAATATGCACCTTCTCCCAAACCAGAGGGCTACTACTTTCATCCTTAAACCTTCAAATCAACATTGTAGTTCTGAAAATCTGCAATTCCATAACCAAATGCTTCATCTAAACACTCTGCAGTGATCATTGCAAGACAGTTAGCCAAAACATCAGCTGAGAGAAATTAGTTTCATTTCCCACTGGGCACATGAGTGGTGGATGTATCCTTGTGGGATCCCTGTGAATTTTGAACTCTGAACTGTGACCACTTCCTGCACAATAGTAAGTGAAGTGCAGACAGGCTGTGGGGAGGAAAGACTAGTCACAGTTGGGCCAAGAGAAAAAGGAAGTGAGGAGGAAAATGACTGAATGTGTTTGGTCTATTTAAAATGCTACCCTATATAGCAGTGGTTCCCAAACTTTTTGCAAACTGAAGACTCCCATTTTGATTTAACTTTTTGTGGGCCCCCAAGCCAGCTTCTAATTTCAACCCCCCCACTCAGTCCTGGGCCCCCTCCCCACTTTACCCCTTCCCAACAAGGCCCCTCTCCACCCCACCTCTTCCCTGCCTCTTTCGGCCCCCTGCCCCAGACGCTCCTTATTCCTCCTGCTCCTTGTTCCTTCCAGCTATTCCATGGCATGCAGGAGGCACTGGGAGACAGTGAGGAGTTGATCAGCATGAGGACTCCTTGGAGTACCCTCCAGGACTACAGTTTGCGAACCACTGCTGTGCAAACTATTAGTGCTTCAAAGCGGTGTGCAAAGATTACTGAATGATGCACCTTATGCAACAATTTGTGTGTGTATGTGAGTAAAGTAATGCACATTGGAAAAAATAATCCCAACTATACATACAATATGATGGGGACTAATTTAGCTACAACTACTCAAGAGAGAGCTCTTGGAGTCATTGTGGATAGCTCTCTGAAAACAACCACTAAGTGTGCAGCGGCAGTCAAAAAAGCAAACAATGTTAGGAATCATTACAAAAGGGATAGAGAATAAGACAGAAAATATCTTCATGCCTCTATATAAAACCATAGTACGCCCACATCTTGAATACTGCGTATAGATGTGGTGGTCTTGTCTCAAAAAAGACATATTGTCATTGGAAAAGATTCACAAAAGGGCAACAAAAATGATTAGGGGTTTGGAACCGGTCCCATATGAAGAGAGAGAAAAAAGACTTGGACTTTTCATCTTAGAAAAGAGGAGACTAAGGGGTGATATGATAGAGGTCTATAAAAACGTGACTGGTGTGGAAAAAGTGTGTAAGGAAAAGTTATTTACTTATGCCCATATAAGAACTAGAGGTCACCAAATGAAATTAATAGGCAGCAGGTTTAAAACAAACAAAAGTTTTTCTTCACTCAGCGCATAGTCAACCTGTGGAACTCCTTGCCAGAGGATGTGGTGAAGACTAGGACTTTAACAGGATTCAAAAAAGAGCTAGATACATTCATGGAGGTTAGGTCTATCAAGGGATATTAGCCAGGATGGGTAGGAACGGTACCCCTAGCCCCTGTTTCTCTGGAGGTGAGTGACAAGGGAGGGATCACGTGAGGATTACCTGTTGTTCCCTCCCTCTGGGGCATCTGGTATTGGGCACTGTCAGCAGACAGGATACTGGGCTGGATGGACCTTTGGTCGGACCCAGTGTGGCCGTTCTTATGTTATCCAATTCAGTTTGTCCTAAATAGTAGAATTTATGCATAGCTGCTAGTGTGGTGCTAGCTACTGAAACTTCTGGTGGAGTTAGTATATCTTGTGCCATGATCACTGTCTTCCTTAGACTGATAGTTTAGTCCAAATTTGTCACAAGCTATTGTGAAGCTGTTGCATTGTTCCTAGAGCTCCTCTTCACAATGTGTGATGAATGCTGTGTCACTGGCAAAAAGAAGTTCTATCAGCAGGTGTTTTGGTTTTACTTTTTGTTCTTAGATATACATTGTTGCTTTTTTTTCTGTCTGATCTTGTATGGAGATGCACTCCCTTGGTGCTAGATGAGAAAAGCACAATGGGACAGCAGAGAAGAAAGTACCAAAGATAGATATATTGCGCCCATATTTAACACCACTGGCCTTCATGCTACCGTGGAGGATTGAGTCCAACTGAGAAGGATTGTGAGGAAGTGCTCTCCATCAGTTAGAAAAGGCTCTCCCTGCTGTCCAGGATAAAAGCCTTTGTAAGATCTATGGAGGCTGTGTAAAGAGGTTATCCTTGTTTTCAACACACATGCAACTAAAAAAAAAAAAGCACCAAGACCCATGTTGATAATTTATCTACCAGTGTGAAAGCTGCACTGACGCTCTGGTTATACTTGTTCATCAAGAATTTGCCGTCTCCTCTGAGAATGACCTGTGTAAATCCCTTGGTAGCAACCTCAGGGGAGAGACACTGCTCTGGTTTTCTTTGTATTTATATGGTGTGATGATGATTTTCCATCTTGTGATGGCATTCCTTCCCTGCAAGATCTTGCACAGATGTTTAAGCACAAACTGTTGTCCTAATTCTGTACTCCAGCTGGCATTCTATCTTTCCCTGTAGTCTTTCCTAGTTTTAGGGAGGTGATCTGCTTTTTAAGCTCATTTATAGATGATTCTATCTCGAGCTCTTGCATAGCTTGGAGCCTAGGAATTGCATTTAGTGCTGCTTCAGAAACCATAGTTTCATATAAATTGAATTTCTGATAGCCAGTGTTGCATCTATTTGTTTCTGTCAATGATGGTATATCCAATAAGAGATTTGGGTGGGGAAGTCTTCTCAGCTGAAGGACCTATTGCTTTCTTGATACGTCGTACATATCTCTTAATCTCCCTTCTCAAAGGATGTTTGTATTTTCTGGTGCAAATTGAGTCAGTATGATTGAGCGCGTTGCCTTGCTGTTCGTTGAAGTGAAGTGTAGACCAGTCTGAGATGACCATGTCTCGTAGTAAGGGTTCATGTCGTGGTAGAAGCACACTAGGCAGTTTTGCTTTAATAACTGGAAACGTTTCTTCAGAGTATGCAGCAAACCAGTCTTGTACAGTCTTTTTTTCTAAAAGCTAAGATGGGAGCTATATGGAGTTCTGTTCCGAGAGTGCTCGATGCTGCATCAGCGTTCAGGGGAGATGCAGTCAGTGACATAACTTCCCTGAGGTTTTTAGTGAATTGGAGACACCTCTCTGGGTCCTTAGGTATTGGGCAAAAGCTCTGTTTGGTTGGTAGAATGGAATTTCCATGGAATCCTAGGACTGGAAGGGATTTTGAGAGGTCAACTCCAGACTTGGCACTCATCGCAGGACCAAGCACCATCAGACCATCCCTGAAATCTCCAGTGATGGAGATTTTACAAGCTTCCTAGGCAATTGATAGTGGAAAGCCTTATTTTACAGCCTGCAAGCACATGGTCTCTCATAGTCTGCATTGTGAAGACTGAGAGTATGGAGAGAATCTTGCATTGTCTTCGTGAGACCTTTCAGCTTTGATTGCCTTGGAAATAGATTTTGGTAATATACAGTCCTTGCTAAATGTGGAGCTCCAGTAGCCTTTGCCAATTGCCATTCATTTTTTATATTGATTCATTGATATAGTCACTCCTCTGGGGTAGCTTCCTAGTAATGTTGTTGGGTTGCTGATAGAGCAAGTCTTTCTCTTGAAAAATGGAGAAAAATGTTGTGGCACAGGTACTGTTATTTACCACGTGTGTGTTTGTTCTCCCCCCCCCCCCCCGTTTTGTTAATTATGTTGCAGCAGGTCATTCCTTTTTTTTTTTTTTTTGTACTACAGCCCACCTGTGTATTCAGTGGTCTTGTTCGCTTTTTCTGCTCCAGGAAAAGATATAATGCATCTCCTATAGTGCACCTGGGTCAGCTAGCAGTCTGGTTTCAGGGAATGATGTTGAGCTTTTCAAACTCTGTTGATGGTTGTCTTCCTCAGGTTATAGACAAATTTGGAAGAGGCCAGCCATCGTACCCATACGATGAGCCAGAAAAATAAGGAAGCAGAGACTTTCCAGGGACCAGAGCTTCTCCTCTCGTTGGTTCCTGAAAGATGTTTGGAAACCAGCAGAGTTCAGATATGTGTCAGCTACCTGAAATCCTTGCTGCAGGTGCAGTTCAGGGTTTTCTTCCCTCATCCTAGTTCAGGGAAAAATTTGTTGCAAGACAGCAGCAACACATGTTGTTCCATTATGGATATTGTTTTTCATTCCACTTGGTATCTCAGTGGGTGGTGGGGGTTCTGGTTTAATGGCTGAACACTTAACCTGTGGCAGATGGTACCGGGTTACATGGTACCATAAAAGACATTACATATCTGACCTGACATTACAGAAGAGCATCATGTTGTCAGATCTCACCTTTCTAGGGTTTTTCATCTGCCATAGCTGCTATTTTCATTTCTTCTTTCCTGTTACACCCTGTGTCATACACCTACTCCTGATGTAAGGTTTCTTTTACTTTGTATTCCACAGCTAATCTGAGTTACCAACCTACTTATTACCATATCAAGCAGGAAGGTCTTTGCCTTGGGAATAAGGCTTGGTGTAGGAAAACTGCCCTTTAGAAGTGAAGGGATTTGTATAGTAGCCAATTCAATACTTAGATGGGGGAGGAATAATCTTTCTAGGTCTGGAGATATTTTTCCAACTTCTTTTCATGTCTGCTAATACTTTAAAAACTCCTTTTAACGTACTACTTTTTTTAGCTACCTCTTCTTTGCATACATAAAGATGGAAATAACCTACACAATTTGTGTAGTGCAAACTGCATAGCTTATTTTGAAGTAAGGGTGCTGTGTAGATGCACCTTAAGGTGCTACATGACTATTTGCCATTTTTCATCTTGTACCCACAATGTTATGGAAGACCCAACATTTGTTAAAATTGTCTCTGCTCTTAAAGGAGTTAACTATAGTGGGATCGTGTGTGTGTGTGTGTGTGTGTGTGTGTGTAAGTAAAGCAGGGGTGGGAACCTCTGGCTCAGGGGCCGGGTGCTCCAGCCTCCCCCAGCTAGTCACCCAGAGGGGCTGAAGCACATAAAATCTACTAGCCTGGGCTCCCCTAGGCTCTTGTGTGTGAGGGGAACGTGGGGAGTGTCTTTTGCCTTCTCGGTCAGGGCCACGTCAGTGAGGGTTTGGTTGGGTTTTGTGCTTCTCGCTTGTGTGTAGCCCCTGACTGATTTTTCTGTGGGTCAGCAGCCCCCAACCCAAAAAAGGTTCCCTGCCTCTGGTGTAAAGCATTTATACTGTTGAATCAAACAATTCTCCATGTCCGTTTATTTTAATGTCATTATAAACTTTCTCTCTTTCCTCTTTCCTGAATGCTTTTATGGCTTTCAAATGTTTAGTGTCCACTTTTCATCTTGGCTTAGTCTCTTGTGGAGGAGTTGGCTGTGATAGCAGCTTCAGCCTGGTTTTCTGTTCAATAGTTCTGTAAAAGCACCATGTTAATAGTAAACAGGGTGGAACAACTGTCGCAGCACATGGCCCTGCAAGAGACAGTGAAGACAAATGCATATCAGCTAAAGGGAGGAAGAGAATTGCCTAAAAAGAAGGTACAAACGGTTCAGTTGTCTTGCAAGCCACCACTGCAGAGGCCTTTTGCCTGACTTGTTTAGAATGGCATATGCGATGCTTGGATTGTGTGGCAAAGCCATCCCGTATGGCTTGAGCATCCTCATCATCTCTGCCCACACATACAGATGGAGTGTGGAATAAAATCTCAGTGCCAGCTTGAGGGTCATGCATAATGTACCGATGATCCTGATGAGTTCTCTGCTAATGGGGGAAAAGCTGGCGGCTGTGTGATTTTAGCTTGTGAATAAGAGATTTAATAGTTCCCACTGCAGGTCTGACGGTTAGCCTGGAAGATCCAGGGGCTGTAACTGAAAGGAGGGGGGTCTATTTTGTGTTTCCTTACAAAGTACAGACTTATGTGCAAATTATAGTAACACCTTAAAGGCCTGACATTCAATTAGTGCACACAGTGTATAATGCTGTCCCTTGTGCCACGGGGTGTATGCAAGACGATCAGAGGTCTCACAGCTTTTAGTCCAAAGAAACAAAGCAACGGAAAGGTAGGAAAGGAAACAAAGGCACAGATAAGTGAAGTGACTTGTCCAAGGCCATGGTGCTGGTCAATGGCAGAGCTGGGATTACAGCTCAGACCCCGACTCCCAGTCCAGTAGGTAATGTTTCTTCTTCACTCAGCTGTTGGGACCCTAGAATAAAGGGTGGTCCCTTGGAACTGTTCCTCTAAACTAGTTTCCTGAACAATCCTAACAGCTTTATCTCCTTGAGGACGTTCTTCTTAAAATAGGATGAAATTCAATATGGGGAAATACAAAGTACACCACTTACAAAGGAGCAATTAGTTTCAGACACAGAAAATGAGAAATGACTGCCTAGGAAGGAGTACTGTGGAAAGGGATCTAGGGGTCATAGTGAACCACACGTTAAATATGAGTTAGCAGTGTGACACTTGTAACTTAGATTGTCTCTTAGATTTGAACTGAAGTTTTTTTAAACGTTATAAAATGGTGAGCTATCCTATCTTTTCCTTCCTCTTCTTCATGTCCCAAGTGGTCTTGTATTTACAATCTTTTAAGATGTTTCATCTTTTCATAGTCCTTTGCTGTGACTTGGCCTTGAATCTCTTGTGGTAAGAGCACTTTGTAAATTAAATAATCATCATAAAATCTTCCTGATGTCTAGCATTGCCTGTAAACTCTCTAGGGAAAGGACCTTAGGTGCTTACATTTTTCTCAAGAGCTAAGCATGCTTGTAGGCAGGTAATGTTCCTACTGGTCCTAACAGAATGTGTGCACATGCACTCACTCTGATTTGCATCCTGTCCAAAATATCTCCTTCCTGCAACATACTTAGTTAATGAACAACCAACATAAATCTCAACCTGAGCGTGGCTGTTCCTAGGATTTCTTTCCTTAAGGTATGTCTGTTCTGTTTGTTATGTATCGTTGCACAGACCTCAGACCATCCACACTCAAAGCCTTTAAATGCATGTGGAGGGATGTCTTGGACCTGAGCTATCATGCTTGACTGAGGACATGGGGCACAGTGTAACAGCATGGCACCTGGCCTCATGTTTCAGTAGTCTTCCAATGCCGTTCCCACAATTCTGTGTGCTTGTTGTCTTCCAGCCCTTTATACTCACACCCTCTTCGTGCACTGAAAGCTGCCTCCCTGTTGATATACCCTTGCTTGGTGTTGAAACCTTCATTTCCATGTGGCCTGTTGCAGTTTCTGCAGAGCTCAGTGCAGCTCTAGTGAACAATGTACAGAATGCCTAGTGAGTTACTAGCATGCCAGGATTCTAGTTAACCTATAGTGTGACCATGCCATGGATCACAACTTCACTAGAGGCACCAAAAATACCCATAATACATTGTGAACCAGTGCTGAGAGTGGCTTCTGTTGACTAGATGCAAGGAACTTGGGATAAACTTAGGAGCCCTAATACCAAACCTATATAATTGCAGTGCCAGTGTAAACATGGGTATTAGGAAATACAATGAAGAGTCCTAGGGCACCTTACAGACTAACATGGGTTCAGGCATAAGCTTATGTGGGTAAAAACTTTCAGATGCACAAAATCTTATGCCCGAATAAATCGGTTAGTCTTCGATGTACCACAGGAGGATTCCTTGTTTTGGCAGATACAGACTAACACAGCTACCCCTCTGAAACTTGGTTGTAAGGGGCAGGGGATGTGTGAAAGTATACAATGTGGCCACTCAGAGGTGGGCTTGGGTAAGGCACACAAGCCAATATGCAGGTACCACCTGTTGAGTGGATTAGTATCTTTTTATACTTCTGAATAGGGCTGTTCATGGATTGCAGTTAACTCATGCAATTCACTCAAACAATCATGATTTAAAAAATTGAGATTAATCACAGTAATAATGGCACTGTTAAACCACAGAATACCGATAGAAATGTATTAAATATTTTTGATGGTTTTTCTATATTTTTGAATATATTGATTTCAGTTACAACACAAAATATGAAGTGTACAGTGCTTTGGAAGCAGGTCCTCTGGAACGGTGGCTGACACATGAAAGTGCATACAAATGTTTAGCATGCTTGGTACATAAATATATTGCAATGCTAGCTACAAAAGTGCCATGTGAATGCCTGTTTTTACTTTCAGGTGACATTGTAAATAAGACACAGGCAGCATTATTTTCCATAAATGTAAACACATTTGTTTGTTTTAGTGATTGGCTGAACAAGAAGTAGGTCTGAGTGGACTTAAAGGTTCTAAAGTTGTACAGTGTTTGAGTACATTTATGTAAAAAACCAAATCTCTGTTTGTAAATGGCACTTTCACAATAAAGAGATTGCACTATTGTACTTGTATGAGGCGAATTGAAAAACTTTTTGGGGGGGTCATTTTTACAGTGCAAATATTGGTAATCCAAGTGAGCACTGTATACTTTGTATTCTGTGCTCTATTGAAATAAAAATATTTTAAAATGTAGAAAACATCTGAAATATTTAAATGACATTTATTTTTAAAAGCACTATTGTTCGATTAATTGCAAGGAAAATTTTTAATGGCTTGACAGCGCTACTTCTGAGTTGAAGCGAATTAGACCCTTTGATCTAGTGGCCAGGATTTGTCAGCAGAATGCCTCTACATCTCTGTAGGGAGTCCTAGTGCTGGACAAACTCTGACATGTATCCATGATAGTGAAAAATTAACTTGCACTTCACTAATCTATGTGTGCTGTCAGTCTCCATAAGCTGTGTGGTCTTCTCTTCCTTTAAGAACTGCATGTCTCATGTTACAAAGATTTGATTACTGTTGCAAAATATATAATGTCATAAATATTTACTGCAGCAATGAACCATGTATGAATACTGTCTTTTTTTAACTGAACTAACACAGTATAGCAATAATGTGTTATCATGTTTATCATAGAAGGAGGGTTGGAAGGGACCCCAAGAGATCATATAGCCTGGCCCGTGTGCTAGGCACAGGTTCACGTATACCTAGTTTGTTCCTGACCGGTGTCTATCTAGCCTGTCTATTAATGTTTGATCTTTCACTCACAAGTGTCAGTTATAAGGATGAATTAGCTAAATGGTGGTTATATTTTTTGCACTTCAAAAGTCTGGGCATAGCCAGAGATGCTAAAAGACAAAGAGAGCCTGTTATGAATAGGAGCTGTGAGGGAGAGTTTGACTTACCTGGAGAGAGAGGAAAGGGTTAAGCTAAACTTGAGACTTTGCACCTGAGGGAGAGGGCTTTGGACATTGAGTCATTAGGGTGCAGGTAAAGAATTCAAACTGAAGAGAGCAATCTCTTTTGTTTGAGTTGAGCAGGAGCTTTCTCTAGGACAGAGAATAGAAATGAAATTCTCTAAGGAGCAGATTCACTGAAATACGAGAGTAGGAAAAAGTTCAGTTAATCCATCAGGTTTTATTGCTTTCCTTGTTTGGGGGTTTCAAAATCATGTCTGAGTTGTTTAATTGTTTTTCCTCTTCTCTTCTCTCTTGAAACTAAGAACTATAGCCCAGGCAGAATCCCTGAGTCTATTTCAATCCATCGTTTTTAACACCCAGTCATTTACTATGCTTGCAACAGTAGTTTTGTTTTAATAATAAAAGTGTTTTCTTTTTGTTTTGTTATACGGCATTGGTTGATTTTTGTGTCCTTAAACTTATGTGCCTAAGTGAAATGATGTTACCCGGGAGAAGCTGAGGCTCATTGTCTCTGCGGATTATCTATTTATTTTCTCCACTCCTAGCAGAATCGAGGTTGAAGGGTGGGAGAGTTTTGCCACAGAGAAGAGATTCCAAGTGCCCTGTAAGAAGGTTTATTTTTTTTTATTTATTTTTTTTAAGTTCAAATTGACACTTGGTGGTTGCAACTACCTTTTTTGTCAGAGGAACTGAGATTGCACAAGTTTGTCTCTGGGGGTTAGACAGTCTCTTACAGCATTTATTCTACTAGCTGGCTCCCATTATCTACACTTGAAGTGAAAGGTTGGGGAACTGAGCCATGACCAAGACCATCCGAATTGTCATCTTACTTTTCAGCTCATAGGTGGTTAAGATGAACATTCCAAAGCTTGGTTGCTTTTTCAAATCAAGCCCAACCTTTTGGAAGTGTCCTGTTGCTACTTATGGGGGGAAATGTCTGAGAATAGACTAACCTGTTCAAAGATATTTAAACTGCTGTGGTCAGAAAAGACATTGTAAAACTGATACCTTGGGGTTTTGTGTTTTTTCACAGTGACTGTCAATCAAATATATTCATGTTACCAGTAACAACAACAAACAAAAACAAAACACAGAAACTTTTCTAGTTGCCAGTCCTTCAAACTTAACTTGAGAGGAAAGTGGAGTGGTGTTCTTTCCTGCTTGTGCTTCATCAATATTGGAAACGCAATTTGGACCTCCAAAATTTTCATCCTGAGCAGCGCTTTTGCAACCACATAACAGGACTTAGGATGCTCAGTTGAACGGAAGCTTCAGGGGGTAGCCCAGTTAGTCTGTACAGAAAAAAACAACAAATGGTCTGGTAGCACTTTATAGACTAACAAAACATGTAGATGGTATCATGAGCTTTCGTGGGCACAGCTCACTTCAGATGACCACAGTTTTGAGTTTAGGATGTGCAGACCCAAAATAAATAGGAGAGAAGAGTAGTAGAAGGGGGGAGAAGAGTAGTGGGAGACAGGGAGCTAGAGGGAATCAGTAAGTATCTGAAGACTGGGTAGTTAAAACAAAGCAGATAAGAATCAAAGTCAATTGATTGTATCCTTCCTGACATAGGAATCTACACAAAGAGCTGTTTGCACCTTCATTGACTGTTAAGTCGATAGTGTCCTAACCATCCTTCATCATGATTGAGTCCATTAGCATGTGAATTCAATTTGCGAATGAACTCTAATTCCAATGGGTCTCTGTGTATCTGGCTAGTATAATTGGTTTGTGACAAGACAGCCACTTGAAGATCTTTTAAACAGTGATGAGGAAGATTAAAGTGTTCCCTAATAGGTTTCTGTATGTTTCCTTTACGTATATTTGATTTGTGTCCATTGATTCTTTCCCTCAGAGACTGTCCAGTTTGTCCAATATATATAGCAGTGGGGCATTGCTGGCATTTGATGGCATAGATCAAATTACTGGATGTGCAGTCAAATGACCTTTTGATTTGGTGGCTTATGTTGTTGGCTCCAGTGATGAATTTGCTAGTATAGATATGTGGGCAGAGTTGGCATTGTGTTTGGTTGCAGGGCTGGGTTCCTGGATGCTTATGATGTGGTTGTGTCGCATGGTTACTGGAAATAATTCGTTTCAGGTTGGGGGGTTTTCTGTAAGTGAGAATAAGCTTTTCTCCGAAGTCCAACAGCTATGTTGAGGCATTAACCAGAGCAGAATTCAGCTCACCCTCTCCAATGGCTGTGCTGGCTGTAATGCGAAGAAAAGTAGTGAGAAAAAAACATTTTAAAGTGATCAGTTATGACTGAACACACAAGTAGCTTGGTTTAGTAAGGTGACATTTAACATGATCACTTGAAGGTTGTGTGGGCCTGGATTGCTAGCAGTGCTGGTGATGGGGATAGGAGAGTGGCTTTTACCTGAATCTTTGTTCTTTTGCTCCATGTAGGCTTACTGAACATACCTTGTATGCCCACTGTGCTCATTTAAAAAAGAAATGAGACCCTGTTTTCTTAGCAAAATATCTGCCATTTTCTATTGCACTTAACTAAAAAGCTCTGCTATGCCAGCATATTGCAATGAATTGAAAACATGAGGTATTTTGTGCGTGAGTGATAGAAAGAGAGAATGGGCCCCATTCTCCTCTTCACGCAATTGTTATTCCCGAGTAAGTGAGAGAGGAACCTGTGCTGATATATTTGAAATGTTGCAAGAATCACGCTGGTCCTAGAATAGCTGTCAAGTCTTACATGATGAACCCCATTAAACATAAACCTTGGCATGTGTTCAGACGTTCACCGTGCACCTTTCTGAAGCTGAGCAAGGATGGTGGTGAGCAGTGCGCGCGTGGGCCGGAGGGCTCCAGAGGAGCAGGGAGCATAGCTGACGGCTGGAGAGAAGTGGCAGTTTCCCTTTCAAAACACCGCTTCTCTCTGGTCAGCAGCGTGGCCACTTTCTGCTCCTCCCACCTGCCGCTGTCCATGTCTCCCACCTGCTATCCTGCTGCAGGGTGAGCCTCCCTCCCTGCTCCAGGATTGCCAGCGCTCCCAGACTGTACGAACTGGACACCATCGCCACAAGTAGCGTCTGGTCTGGGAGAGCTGGCGATCCCCAGCCCTCCCTCACAGCATCTGTCCCTTCACCTACTCCCCAGGTAGAAGCTACTTGCTGCCAAGAGGCTGGGCTGCATAGGGCACCAGCACTAATGGGGATGGCCCTGTGGGTAGGGATGGTGTCTCTAGCCTCCGTTGGTCAGAAGCTGGGAATGGGTGGCACAGGATGAATCACTTGGTGATTGCTGGTTCTGTTCGTTTCCTCTGAAGCACCAGGCATTGGCCCTTGTCGGAAGACGGGACACTGAGCTAGATGGACCTTTGGTTGGACCCAGTATGGCTGTTCTTAAGTTCTCTGTCTGCTCATTTTTCTGCGTCAGTGGTGTTCTGAGGCTAAATCTACGAAAAGATTGAGGCATTCAGATACTATGATGATGGGGGCCACATAAGTATGATAGATTGATAGCAGTGCAGCGCACTTTCAGATATGAACTGATTACATAAGGAAACCCCTCTTGCTGCAGGACACCAGTGTTTTATATAAATCATTTGCTTATGATGATGGATGGCTACATTTTAGGAAGCACTCTCTCCCTGCTTGTGCAGAGCACTTTTTAACTCTTCTTCACTTTACAGGTTGCAGAGACATTTTGATGAGTCTGCATGAACTCGGCCGAGGGAAACCCAGCCTCCCTATCTGTGTGCCTCATCGGGGGGGAAAAAATCAATTCAGTTCTGAATTTAAAAACACGTTAATTGCTCTGCACTTGTGCTGAACAGGCTGCTGCTGCCCCTTCGGTTGTTTGTGCAAATAAGATGAATTATCCCAAGGAAACAATTCTCGAGGGTCAGCCTTTTTTAAAAATGAATTAAACATGCTTTGTAAAAACATCTGCCTGTTTGGAGCCACTTTATCAGGGGATGATTGAAACGCCGTGGCAAAGCAGCCAACTTTCAGGCCATTGTGTGTTTTGGGTTGGGGGCAGGATCAGAAAAAGGAATGATTAGAACCGTTGAGAATTCAGGGCGCAAACACTTACGTTGGATTCAATATGTGTGGATTTTCACCTTTGTGCATTCATTATTTTGAAGGTTTGCTCAAACTTAGAGCAAAACTCAGTCAAAAATAGACTATCTGGTTTTGTACCAAGACAAGTCACCCACAAGTCGTCATACGTGCTTTTTGTTATCAGGTGCAAATAGACCAGGATTATATGAAGTAGGGTAGAAACTCACTTGTGAGCTCTTGTGAAATTTTTAAATAACAAAGCCTATCTAAAGCTTTTAACAAAATTCCTAACTCTGTGTGCATTAGGGATGTTAAATTTAGATTAATTGGCTAATTGAATAGTCGATGCAATTTGGCTAGTCGATTAGTCGATAAGGGCACCTCTGCCTTTGAAGTGTAGCAACAGCCCCAGGGCCTAATTGAGTGGAAAGAAGTTTTTGTTTGGCTGGTTAAACATTGGATAAAATAAAAACTCCAGTCAGATGTACAAAAAGTAAAGGCAAAGGTGGTGTCCACTTCAGCTTTGCTGTACTGCAGATAAAAATCTAGTTTCACTAATGTGGAGACTGTACCCATCATGTTTATAAGAAAATGACTTAAGGTCCAATATTGGAACATATTGTCCACCCTGAACTCCCTTTAACTTTGCGAGTTGAAGATACTTGCATATTGCAAGGTCGGGACAGTTTAGTATTCGGTCTCCATTTGTTATTTAGACAAGCAATCGACTGGCTCTGCAGCTTCTGAAATGCTTTCCCCTCCCTGAAGTGCAAGTGGGGTTTTCTCATTCCATTTTAACAGCTTCAGCTGAAACCATGAAGTTCTCTTCTCATCTTGCTGCTGATACACTCTTGCTTGTAGATAGAAACAGTGGTTCTTGGGCTCTTATTTGATGGCAGTGTTCAGAAATATGTTCTGACAAGAATAACGTTCATTGACGGGAAGAGAGAACTGGCCTGTCCCATATCAGAAAGGGCATGCTCAGGGCCGCCAATGGGGGTGGGGGAGAAGCTGGCAGTTGCTCCAGGGCCTGTCAGTTTAAAACGGCTAGGGGCTCCAGGTTGCTGCTGCTGCTGCAGCGGCAAGTGCCCTGGGCCCTTAAATCACCACTGGAGCCCCACACAGTATGGTCTGGGTGACAGTGAGGGCTGGCTGGGGGAGGCTAGTCTTAGCTTGTCTTTTCTGCCTGAGGCGCCACCCATTCCAGAAGGCTTGGAGCCAGTGCTTGGTCCTGCTATGGGGGCAGGGGACTGGACTAGATGATCTCTTGAGGTCCCTTCCAATTCTCATGTTCTGTGATTCTATATTGCTCAGGGCCTGTCAGTCTGTCACCAGCCTAGGGAATGTTGAGAGATCAAAAGTTTCCAAATCCCATTATCTCAAAATGCAGAGCTGGAATAATTTTAATGGTGTGTTTAAAGAAGATGGAGGTAGAGGTCCCCATGTGAGCATAGCTATGTATAGTTAATGACGAAGCGAATACAGTGGAAAGTTAAGATGCCCAGTTTGCCTCCTGGAGCCTGTTAAAATCCTGTCTTGGAAAGCATCAAAATAATTAATGTTTTGCAAATAAAAATCCAAAACCCCAAACAAGAGCTGAGATAGTTGACAGTTTCTTTTTCCAGTAAATAAAAAAGATAAGAATGGCCATACAGGGTCAGACCAAGTCAGTATCCTGTCTTCTGATAATGTCCTGTGCTAGATGCTTCAGAGAGGATGCTAAAGGCCTAAATGTGTAAATTCTGAATTTCGATAGACGAACAAAGGTAGGATAAGAGTAGGTTGATCATAATCTTGCCTGTCCAAATAATGATTGGATTTGTTAGCAAGACTATTAATTAGTGTTGTCCTACAGTGCAGTTCTGTTTGTTCTTGAACTGGAATGGTGGGGTTCAGTGTTTCTCTCTCGCTGTGCACCACATCTAATGTGCTTCATTCACAAGGTGAAAGATGCTCTAACCACAGACTTGCCCTAGGTTGCTAGCCTCAAGCTGAGCTGTGGTAGTTGTGGTTGGTTTTTTTCCCCCCTGAACTGGCTAAGATTCATTGGAGGTGGTGGTAGAGTACAGCTGAAGCACTTGCATTAGCTGTATATCTCAATTGCATGTCTATAAATACTCTTGTAAGTAGGTCAGGGATACAAAAATATGTCTTCTGAAAAAGTCATAAGAAATAATAATGAGGTTTCCCTCCAAGTTTAGCTGCAGATCGATGCATTCCAGTGTTTACTTCAAATCCTGCATCCTGTGCTCCTCACTTTTTTTTTTTTTTTAAGAAAACTTTTTGGATTTTTTTAAAAATAGGTTTTATAGAAGCTCTTTACTCTGAAATTCCATTTGAAATTCTACACTAACTGCAGAAGGATGTAAATTAGACCAAGTCAGTCTGGTCATACAGTGATACTGAAATAGTTTTGTGGTGGTGCTTTTAAAACATCTTTGTGTGACATGTGAAGTTATATTTAATACTGTGTTTTTCCATTTTGTGCATGGGTTATTTATGGCTGGTTGACCCTAATTTTACACTTCCCTGCCAGTCTCTTGTTCATGCGTGGAAAATGACTAGAATTCATGATCTAAATTTTATGATTAAATTTGCCATGCTTGATGTTAATTTCTAAAGAATATAAACTTGCTTATCATAGACTTGAATAATTGAATCATGCTACTGGCAAGAGATGAGTTGATTTCCTTATGCTTGGAGTTATCCTGCATCTTTAGTGTAATACACATATCCAAACACCCTGTTGGACATAGTGTAAGTTGTCAAATGATCATGTAAGTAGAACACCAAACCTTGCATGGATTGGTAGTGGGGATTGAACCTGGGACCAAAGGTTTTCAAGTCCAAGTGTTTATTGCGTGAACTAGACAGTCTAGTTCTGTTAGTTAAGGCTGTGGCAAGCATAAGGATTGAAAGGAAGTTTTGTGATATCTAACTGCCACTGGAAGTGGCTTTTGGAGATCCAAAAAGAGACCGAGCAAAGTGACTTCTTTGTTTCTCCTGCTTCTGGAGGACAAGCCTCAAAAAGTGATGCATATCCTTGGTGGCTCAGAGTGTAAAGCTAGTGAGAAGAGGAAGGTAGTTGCAGGGAGGGATGCAAAATCCTGTTTAAAACATTAATTGGTGAAACGATTTGTTTAACCAGTTAACTGGCATGCCATGTCGCGCCACAGGTAGGGGGCGTGGTGGGCCCTGCCATGTTGGAGCAACCCTACCTGCACACAGTTCCCTCCCAGAGTCAGGACCCCAATCCTCTGACCCAGCCTACAGCCTGCACCCAAATTCCCAGACCCAGCGTTCTCCAACTCTCCTGCAGCCAAACTTTCACCCGGAATCTGCACCCCCTGCCCCAGCCTGGTGAAAATGAGTGAGCGTGGGGGAGAGCAAGTGATGGAGAGAGGCGGGATGGAGAGAGTGAGGGTGGGGCCTCAAGATAAGGGGCGGGGCAAGTTTTTTAGGGTTTGAATGATTAGACAGTTGGCATCCCTGCTTGAGTGGACATGTGACAGCCCTGGCTGTGCTGGAAGAACTTGGTGAGCAGTGCAGCTTGCTAGGCACCAGCCAGTGCAGGTTCAGCACCACTCAAATGTCAGGCAGACCGCATCCTTGTAGGCACAGCTTGTGCGTGTGTGGGGGCCTGCTGGCTGACTATTTTGAGGTAGGGACACCTCTCGAGGCCATGTCTTTCGTTAGAATCTAAGACTTCATTAGGGTTGCCAGGTGTCCGGTATTCACCCATACAGTCCAGTATTTTTGTCTCCTGTCTGGTTTAAAAAAAAAAAATTCAGAAAATACCGGACACCGAAGATGTCTGGTATTTTCTGATTTTTATTTTTCCCCAGCCAGGAGGCGAAAATGCCGGGCACTTGGCAACCATACAAACACTCAAAACCTGGCCTCTTCTCTCCCCCCCCCCCCCCCCCCCGAGTCTCCCCCAGCCCCCATGCTTACCTGGTTCCGCAAGGCTGCTGGCACAAAATGACAGCCAGCAAAAAGACCAAGGGGAAGCAATGACTCCCCTGGGTCTTAGTGCTCAACTGCTCCCCTGTTCCTATCCCTGCACTTACTCTTAAAGGGGACATGCTATTTTAATGCTGTTCTATTTTAATATATTTTTTTTGCTTAGTAAGTCTTGGAGTCCTTTTTTTTTTTTTTTTTTTTAATTATTTTTTCCCTCAACAACTTTGGTCTCTCCGCCCCCCCCTTTTTTTTTCTTCAACAGAATTTTTTCCTGGTGGTTCTTTTTTTTGGGAGGGGGGGTGTTCAGTATTTTAGTTTCAACCATCTGGCAACCCTAGACTTGATTCTAACGCCTGTGCAAGTCCAGTAGAGTCTTAGGCCTACCAGAAAGCTGTTTTGGAATCTTAATATTTTTAAAAAATCTTCTGAGGTGGGGGGTTGAAGGAATCTTACTTTTAAGCTGCCTGGTAAAAATGTACTCCAGAAACGTTGTGGGTTGAAATGAGTCTTTCTCCATTGTAAGCCATTATTTTCAAGTAGTCAGACATCTCCCCTGCTTCCATTTTTATAGTCCTAATACCAGATATAAATAAATAAATAATGCAACAGTGCAGTTAGAATGCTCAAAACTACGTGCTAATTGTGCTGCTGTTGAGTGATTTATTGTGGTGCTATTCTTTCGCACAACCTGTTAAGTTGGCAGCTGTTGTTGGCTTGTAGTATCATGTCTTGCTACAAGATCCCGGCATCAACATTTTCACACGTGGCCCTATAAAACTAATTACCATGGAACTTGAAACATTTCTTACATCCTAGTTCAGAAGAGGGCTAGATGATGCAATCTTAATTCAAGAGATCAGGGTGCAACTTGTATGAAAGCACAAGTTCAGCTGCCTCACATTCCAAGTCGGTGCACAAAAATTACTGTTGATTTGCCAGCCTGGGGGCGGGGGGGAGAACCTAAGAATGGTAAACCAAGTTTTTTTTGGACTTGGGAGGGTGGATCAGGATTGACTGAAATGCATTTGGTGTGGCTGCGTGAAGCAGTCAGTGCAGCACTGGTGTTGGTAAGCTGCAATTCCCAGAGTATGAAATACATCACAGAATTTCTTTCCAATTAAAGTAATGCATATAGGGCTCAGCTGTTGTTACTGATTGCATACCTTTGAAGGCCAGAAAAGAGCACTATGCTCACCGAGTCTGACTTCTGCTTCCCTGAACAAAGGGGCAGGACATTTTTTTGCTGAAGGCAAGTAGAAATGTTTTCCAACCTTGCCCCTTAGTCTATGTATTGGTCTTGCTAGCATGATTCAGTGGGGGGAAGATCTGTGTACACACTAAGCAGGTCAGTTTCCCTAATGCTATCATATTTAAACTTAACCCCATAAACTACCTAGTGCAAGTATAAATATAGGGTTGCCAGGTGTCCGGTGTTCGCGCCCTCTGGCTGGTAAAAAAATATTCAGAAAATACTGGACATGTGCAATGTCCGGTATTTTCTGCTTTTCCGGCTGAGTGCCGGACGGAATCCTGGCAGGGGGGGGGGAAGTGGCAGGGCCACAATGGGTCCTGGGAGCCTGTGATAGCATGTAAAAGCCTGGCAAGGGTGGGGGGAGTGGCTGAGACTCCCAGCCACTCCCCCTGCCCAGCTTCTGCACTCAACCACAGGCTCCCAGTGCTGATCGCGGCCCCACCTCCTAGTTGGGAGCCTGTAGTTGAGTGCAGAAGCCGGGCGTGGGGAGTGGCTGGAAGTCTCAGCCACTCCCCCCGCCCCTCCCATCAGGCTTCTGCATGCAACCAGAGGGAGTCCCAGGCTGGGAGGCGGGGCCATGATCTGCTCTGGGGGCCTCGGATTGTGTGCAGAAGCCGGGCAGGGGCGGGGGGAGTAGCTGGGAGGCAGGGCGCAATTGGCGCTGGGAGCCCTCAGCTGATTGAGTCGGAGGAGGAGTGATGCCTTCGGGAGGAGAAGCCCTGTCCCTGCTCCTGAGTGCTGTTGAAGTGCGTTGTGGCGCCGTAGCCAAGGAGAGAAGCCCCCAGCTGCTTTGTAGTTGCGTTTAGGCCCTTTCCACAGGCTCTCAGCCAAAACTGACTGGGGTGGAATTTCTGCTTCTTCCCACTGGGACACCCGAAGACCTGGCTATGGGGGAGTCACCTTCCTACCCGCCGTGGTTGTTCCCCGCACGCCCCCCCCGCCCTGCCATTGTGTTGCCCTGGGGTCTGCCTCTTTCTGCTTTGTGTAGCAGGAGGCTGCTTGGCAGAGCAGGCTCTGCTGCCTCCGCCTTTGTTCCTAGCTTGTTGGCTCTTGGTAGTAGCCGCACAGGATGTGTGTTCAGTGTGGGTGGGTTTTTTTTTCTCGACAAATTTTTAGCCTGTGTGTTTGGTATTTTTTGGGAGACCATCTGGCAACCCCATATAAATAAGACTGAGTGGAATCCATAAGGGAGAAGGCCCAACTAATATCACATCAGTGTCAAAACAGGAGAAATACTTGCAACCCAGCCTTGCAAAGGATGGCTGTTCTGGAACTGCGGGCAGCATGGCAAGTAGTGGCAAATTCTCTGTACTTTGCCAGAACATGTAGGCAGGAACCCACTATCTTCCTGTCCTTACAAAAACCCATGTTTCTGCAGGTCAAGAACTTGGGACCGTGCAGAAGCAACAGCATTACAGCCAGGGGAGCAGGTGACAGAATCTAATGGTTTAAACAGCCCTGTAACTTGACTAACCTGAGAATGAGCTCTGAGTGGTGAAAGGAGACATAAGGATGTTAAAATGTGGTTAACTGACTAGTTGACTAATCTGGGGCTCTTGTACATTTCAAAGGAGGAATGCGGAACGCCGCACATAGCCCGGGGCCAGCGGAAAGTCCTGCTGACTCCAGACTGCACATGGGTGCTTTCTTTGAAATGCACCACAGTTCTCAGCAGGGGGCTCTTGTGCATTTCAAAGTAATGGAGCCTGGGATCAGCGGGGGGAATCCCCCACTGGCCCCGGGCTCCCCGTGGCATTTCCTGGGGAGCCCGGGGTCAGCTGGGGAGTCCCGTGTGCACCCCAGAGTCAGCAAGACTTGCTGCAGGCCTTCTGCTGTGTGCAGAGTTCTGCATTCCTCCTTTGAAATGTACAAGAGCCCTAGCAGGGACTCTTGTACATTGCAAAGGAGGAATGCAGACATGCCTATCGACTAGTCAAAAACTATCCAATAAGCAAATGCTTATCGGATAGTTGACTAGTCTTTAACATCCTTATAGAAAGCGAGAAGTGTTGATCAGGCGTTGAAATAGTTACATGCAAAAATACCAAAAATGTATAATGGGTGGGCAGACTGGAACGGGAGCACATTGGGTCAGCAAAAAAAAACCCCCAAAAAAACCCCCAGACCAGCAGAAACGCTTGACACATCTGCATGTTCTCTATTATTGTTTGGTTTTGTCCATGTAGCTGTACTCCTCCAGGGCTGAGATACACCTGGTTAAGTACGGTGGTCGGTGGAATGAGATCCTGATCTGTGCTACTCGGTTATTGGTTAATGCAGTAGACTACACACATTACATCCTTTTCCCTCCTGCCAGTAAATTTTTTAGCAGGCCAGCAGCCTGGCTCAGTCCTGGCTTGCAACGGGTCCGGGACCTATCCCCGCTGTGGCTCTGTGTTTAAAGTATATTAGGGGCTAGGCAGGCAGGCAGCCGGGTTCAGTTCCGGCTTGTGTTGGGTTGGACAGCTCAGATGCCCCTGGAACAGGATCTGCTGCCACCCCATGCTGCTACCTCTGATACAGAGGGGGCTGGCTGAGCTCTCACGGGCCACATCCAGCCCTCAGATTATCTTTTGTCCAGCCCTGCTGTAGGAGCAAGCTGGGTGTGTGGGGTCTGGGTGGGGGGAAGTGAGGGGACTGAGGTGCAGGGTCTGGGGGGAGCTGCTTACCTGGCTCTACACCATTGTGGGTCCCAATATGGTCTCCCGTTGATCGCATTGGCTGCAACTCCAGCCAATGAGAGTGGCAGGGAAAGCCTGTCATTACGCTGGCATTCACGCAGCAATCTGGGTGGGAGGGAGGCGAGAAACGCATTGTAGAGCCACTTGTACTGCTCTCGTCACACTCCACCCCTGCCAGGATAGCCCTTAATTATGCGGCTGTCCCAGGATTGGGGCTTTCTTGACACGCCCTCCCCCCACAGGGAAAGCCTTTGATTACACTGCCATTACCCCAGCTGAGCTGGGCAGGAGGGAGGTTAGAAACGCATTGTGGCCCTACTCTGTCTCTTTTGAGCTGGTCTGGTGGGGTCAGGGCTTGGCACACATGAGGCTAGAGTGCCAGTGCACTCCCTGCTGCAGGGAGTGGGAAGGTGGAGGGAGATTAGCTTGAGCTGCGGAGCACCTGGGAGGCGGCTGTGGACCCCTGGTGGACCGCGGATTGCATTTTGAGAACCACTGGTGTACAGTACTTAGAGCAGTATAAACAAGTCATTGTATAAAATTTTAGATGGGTACTGATTTCACTGTTGCATTTTATGTAGCCTGTTGCAAAAGATTTACATGGTTTGATGTAACCCCTCCCCCAGAAGACACCTCTGTTCCCTCAGCGGCATGAGTACACCTGATTGAGAACCACTGTCAGTGCCTAGCAGCAGGCAACAGATGTGACCTTTGTTGCTACTAGTATTTAGCATCTACCTGTTCAGATAATTTAGAGACAGTTGATGCAATTGCTTTGGGCACTAAGGACAAGGGACCATCTTACGGGAATGTGAAGGGTTTATTGATTGTGTGTGTATAGGGAGGAGAATGGGGAGTCCCTCACGCTCTCAACCATACTTAATTCAGGGCAGTACGCCAATGTTAGCAGGCACCACTGCATGCTGTCTTTCCCCCCCTAGTAAATCCTGAGCTGGTTCGCTGGCCAGGTGATCCGAGCAGAGGGCACCGTCGGGAGGTGCTGCTTGATGGTCGACCCCCTCCGCTGCATCCCTCTCACTTTTATGGATCGCTGCTCGTTCTTTATTTTTGCAAATTAGCATCCGTTCCTTGGGTTGGCTTTCTTGAGTATTCCATATTTGGGCATGTCTATGTGTGGTTCGTGCTGTACATGCGTTGTTGTGTTTGTCCCTGTGCGGTCCCCGTGTCTACCACAAGCATACTTGCGCATTCACACCGGAAAGGGTACAAATGATGCTTACAAAAGATTTACCAAAAAGCATCTTAACACTATTATAAGAAAACAGTTTGACATGCTTAACTCTTTACCACTTGCACTTTTCCTTCACCCCCAACAACAGTTATAAAAAGGAGCAATCTGCAAGTTGCTTGTTCAGCATAAGAACTAGAATGAGCAGTGAGAAGAGGTTAGGCTTGTCAGATGGATGTTGAATACGTCATTCTTCACACTTCTTTTCTTCGGTCTGTATTAGTTAAGCATGGAGACACTTACAGTGGATGCTTTTATACTGTAATTCTTCAGTATGTAAACATTCATAATGCTGCTTGCATTAGTTATACATTCTATAACCAATAATTCAACCATGTTCAGAGGACTGATTAACAGTACGTAATGACTGAGATGTTGGTTTTCCTGAGAGCTGTCCTACTGTCTGAGCAAAAGGAGTAGCTTGAATAGGACTCTGGCCCACAGCAATGTAGAGAAACTTTCTCCATACAAACATAGAAGTTTTGGCTGGCCACAGCCCTAGCTGTTGGGTCTCTGTAAGATGAATCCTTGGGCAGCCAATGCAGTCAAAATAAAGCCTGTCTACTCAAATTCAGGTCCATTTTCCTCTGCTCATTGCTGGCTTATTAATCAACAGAAGAAGCAAAGGCTGAAAGGGAAAATGACTATTCTTTTTTACCCTCTGGGATGGTGGAAGGGACCCATCCTTTCTGGTTTCTATGGCAGTCCTCTCTAAGGCCTTTCTCTGATGCTGGGTGTCCCTCTCTACTAAGGGCCTCTGTGTGTAGTCACATGGACACTTGTCATGCTTCTTGAGCTCCCTCCCATCAGACTGAGCTGGCCCTGGTAGTGGAATGCAGGGTAGGTGTGCCCTAGGGACCATGAAAGTGTTACAGTTGAGTATCCAGGTTTGGTTCCTGGCCCCTTCTTCTTTCTAATTCCCAAGGGAGGTTCATGGTGCCCTAAGTGAGTAGAGGGTAATTCTACTGATCTCTACTGTGTCTGTGTTTAGATAAGTGCCCATCAGAGTGAGAAACTTATCCTGGAATGCTTATATTTTTCTTAGAAACTTTTAATTAAAAGTAGCTTGCACTGCTCTGTGGGCTAATTCATGGCGTACCATTGGTTTGTACTTATAATCATACTAGTCAATTTATATATATGAGCCTTATATGAAAGTTACTTCCTCTATGTATTGGAAATATTTTGAATTGATCTTGTTGTCAGTTGAAAAGCCCTCACTTTCTAATGGGGAAGAGTCAGAGGTTTCTTTCATTCTTTTATGACTCTGATAACTCTACATCAAAGCGGATAATAAGCACATGTAGAAACTGGGCAGATGATGAGACATTTTTATTGTAATAACTTTCAGGATGACGTGGAAATGAAATCATCATTTCCAGGATTGCTTCTGATAAACTCTGGAGCAGCTCAGAAAAATAGTGGCAGAGATTGTAATAAAAGCAATTTCTGTCAGTCTCATGTTTCTGATTTATTTGGGTTACAGGCAGTTATGAATATATAGGATGTGTATCTATTGGATTTTTTCTGTGGCATGCAGGGAGCCCTCTAGCAAAAAATATATGCTTTAGTGCACATCAGCATTTCTTCGTCTCAGAGCTCTGAAATCCCACTTGTCATGGATCTCCTTCCTACCCTCAACTGTAACTCAGGGTTTTGCAGGATGAATTTACTCTGCAAGACAGGGAGAATTTTTAGTGTCTCAGGACTAGATCCTATTTAAAGGTTGTCATAGAGACAGAAAAGTCCTTCCTCAGTGGCCAAACAAGTAGGCTTCAGGGCTGGGCATTACAATTTCTGAGCTGTGTCAATGAACAGTGAAAGTTAGCAATGGGGCAGTCAAGATGAAGCACTAACAGCCACTGCTGTTGTTGAAAGGTCTCTTCTGTAAACCAGATAACGTGGTTGCAAAGATCTCATCCATAGCTGACACAGCTTTTCTGACACCACGATCACAAATTCTGAAAACATATAGCCATTGGGAATGTTCTATTTAGAATTGCAAGCATTAAGAAGAGGTTATTTATCTGCCCCGTCCCCCAAAGGGGAAAAAAAAACACTACTACATGAAGCATTTTACACAACATTGTAGTTTTAAAAGGCAACACAGCCTTATTCTTCCTGAAACGCAGGGTGTATTTTTGCTTACAAGCAGTCACATGCCAAGCCCAATCTTGTTATACAACACTTCAAATGGTCGTCTTAAGCATTAACTGGGTTTTAATATTTCTGATTGCCTGGAAGAAAAAGTCGTTCAGACATTTAACAACTCCTCGGGGAATTATCTTCTGAACAGGAGACATGCCACTGTATTTGGAATACAAGGTGATATTTAAATATCGTAACATGAAATGAACTAGAATCCACTGTCTAGTCTACCAGAGTAAATGCTATAGGTAACATATCCATTCCTCTCTTGCTACCTTTGCAGGCTCATTCTCTCTGCCCATATTCTCAAAGCGTCCTGATCCCTTGATACTGTTTGGAAGGCTTGGAACTTAAAAGCAGAAAGGGAGAAAAAAGAGGAAAATCAGCCTCTCTGTAAAACAATGGGAGTGGAGTCATAGAAAAGGCTAGAAAGGACAATTGTGATAATTTAGTCTGATAGCCTGCATAACCCAGACCAGAGGACTTCTCTCAATTCATGTTTGAGCTAGAGCAGATCTTTCAGAAAACATTGGGTTTTTTTTTTTTATTTTAAAGTTTCTAGTCAAGTAGAATCCATTGTAACCCTTATTATGCGTCATTTCCACTAGCTGTTAAACATTTAATATCTAGTCTGAAAGTGTATTGCTTTCAGTTCCAGCCATTGGATTTTTTTTTTTACACTTTTGTCTGCTAGACTGAAGAGCCTGCTCTGATCAAGTTTTTGTTCCCAGTACAGGTGTGTGTAGCTTGTAACTGAGTCACCCCTTAGCCTTCTCTGAGTGAAGCTAAAAAAAACCTGAGCACCTCACACCTTTCACTGCAAGGCATGTTTTCCAGTTCTTTGATGATCTTTTTGGCTTCTCTGATCCCTGTCCAGTTTTTTTTAACATCTTGAAATTTGGACATGAGAACTGGTGGTGCCCATTCGACTACAGTGTTCTCCAGAACCTGGACTGGCATCCAAGGTTCCAATTTGTCACAATTCTTTTGCAATCTGCAAATATTTGTAAAGCCAGTAACAAAAGTGTCTCATCTTCCTTTAGTGCTGGTCCATGCAGACGATAGCCTGTCACTGCTATCACTTGAGCTATTGCTCTGTAAGCTCAACTGATAGAGGTTTGTATGGTGGATCTAATGGTTCATTAGAAGGATTGGAACCATGTGGATATCAGTCTGATGCCATGCAATAGAATAAAAGGTTCTTACTTAATGTTAACTGGAACCTGTAAATCACCCATGCAGTGTCCACATGGGGGAGTTAGAGCAGAGTGCTACTTTGGTGCTCTGGGGTATTCACGTGCCCAAAATTTGAACAGGGCAGTGAAAACAAGTCCTCAAGGAAGTTATTCTGAACTAACAAAAGCTGAACTGAATATGAATTTGAATTCTGTTCACTTTGGAAAAGAATTAAGCTACACTGAATTAAGGCCATTTTAATTCCCAATGAGGGTCCACTCCACATAGGGTTTTAATGCAGTTTAATTAATCCACTTCAAATTCATCCCTTGAGCTCATTCAGATCGATTTTTCCCAAGTGTCCCTATGGAGACAAGCTGTGAGAGAAGTTTAAGTTGGGTGTAAGTCTGTGTACACCTGCATTGGCATCTCTACAGTGATCAGGCCCAGCCAAAGAGTTTGTGGGGCCTAAGGCGGCATGTTGTGGTTGGCTGCACCATGTGGGCGGGCAGCTCCCAGCCAGGGCAGCGAGCAAGCACCTGGGTGGGTGGGGGCCAGGCAGCGCGGGGGCCTGGAGGCACGGCAACCAAGGCAACCGCCTGGCTCACCTTGACCTAAGGCTGGGCCTGACACTGAATTTTTTTTAACTTGATCCAGTTACAGGTGTTGCCAATCCCAATTGTTCAAAGACTGTCAGGATGCAAAATATATGAATGGCTTAAAAATCATGACTTCTTTTTTTTAATGCGTTTTTTTTTCTTTGCTTTCTGGTTCCTGAATTTTTAGGTTGCAGTTGGGTCATATTTTTCAAGTTTTTCTCTGCAACCATGAGGACTACAGACTTCTCTAAATGCAAACTGAATATCTCTCATAATTACCGCATTCTGGGAGTTGGAACTTGAAGAAAAACACAATCGAGATTTTTAACCAGGAATGCATCTGCAAAAGTGTAGGCCCCAGGGGAATCCTGTTAGCATTTGTGTACCTGATGCCACAGCACCAGTGGCTGAAAACCTGCGCTCTGGAGCCTTAAAGCAGGTCTAAATGAGAAGTGCAGCATCAGCAAAGCTTGTAGTGCCTCTGACCTAGACGCTCTCTGCTAGGGTTGCCAGATACTTAAAAAAAAAAAAAAAAATTGAACATGGCAGGGAAAAAATTTGGTTGAGCCCAAAAAAAAAAGTCACTGTACTCCCCTCTTTCCCCTGCCAGACGCAGCAGGGGGAATAATGTCCCCACCTGCCTTCCGTCCGAGAAAAACAGAAAATACCGGACATTTTACATGTCCAGTATTTTCAGGGTTTTTTTCCTACCTGACAGAAGCAGTGAAAATTGGACTCTTCAGGCAAAAACTGGACACCTGGCAACCCTACTCTCTGCTGACAGGAGAGTGTCTCTCCCCAATATAGTGCAGTGTGGACAGTGCTTATGCTGTTTGAGGGGACTTTTTTTTTTTTTTTTTTTTTTACACCCCTCAGTTGTATTGATTCAAGAGGTAGCATAAACCTGCCCACAGAAAGCTAAAATATAATTCTCATATCATTAAATGCTCTATAACAAATACAGGTCATATCAGACAGGCAGATCACGGGCCATAGCATTTATGTTAAATTTAAATTGACAAAAGCTGTGAACCAGTGTGCAAGTACACCTTAGGGTTTTGGTTGCTTAATTAATCATTCATCCTTCCCTTGGCAGTTTATTGTAGTGCTAGAAATCCTTGCTATACTGATGGATTAGTTTTTTGTAATTGAGTTACTCAGTCACTTATTCTTGATTGTGTCTGTGGGCAGAGGGAAAATCTTTTCATTGCAGTAATTCTGTTTTGTGTGTTTGGGCATGTACCTTAGATCAAGAAACAAATCCTGTAAATTTTGTTCAGGCTTGTTTCCTAATCTGTGGTAGAAAACATTAGGAGGACAATGCAGGAGGAGCAACTGGAGAGTTGCTAAGGAGAAAACTATCCACACTGCTGTACTGAGTGTTAACTTCATAGACATTTGTCATCTTAGTTCAGTTCAAGCCGAACACTTGATTAAGACAATCCATGTGACTCTTGTAATTATTCACACAGCTTTAAGGATAGAAACAACTAACACAGCTTTATAGGAATAAAATGAAAGATATACTGTTATGTTGATTTAGACCCAAAATTTAGCTTTAAAAGCAGAGAATTTTAGGGTGGAATTCTCAGATTGTCCCCCCCCCCGCATGACTTATTTGCATGTTTGAACTCTGCACGGTAAGAGATACAGCCCACACCTTCTGAATTAAAGAAGTAACTTGTTATTAAAAATAGACTGTTGTCCCCTTTGTGGACTGCCCCAGGAGGGCATTGGGTTCACATGTTGCCATTGGTTTAAATCAGTGGTTTTGCAACTTCTTTTAATTTGAGGATTATTAAAAGTATTCAAATGGAGGTACAGACACCTTTGGAAATCTTAGACCTGGTTCTAGTCTCTAGACCCCCAAGCTGAAAATCACTGATTTAAACAACTGAGACAACAGTGGGAAGGATTCCAGGGCTCCATACCTGCCTCCGAGAACAGAGTGTGGGTCCGTAGTCAGGTAGCATAGACAAGTGCAAAGATTTGGCGCATTCATTATGAATTGCGGTATAGCAAAGTAGATGTTTTCGGTCTCTCCTGTGACAAAGTAAGGGGTGTTCTATTTGCAACTCTGCGTATAGTGACCTTTGGTATTTTCTTTTAACTTATTCATAGAGCTGTGTGGGAACTGAAATTTCCATAGGATGGAAACTTTGCATTTCTGCCTGAGTAGCCAGCCAGTCTGCCTGCTAAATGTGCAGCCCAGGAAAGTCCAGTATTTGAGCTTTCAGTTCGGGAAACAAATTGAGAAAATATAAATGGCCGGTAGTTTCTAAATAAGATGTGATGTAATGTCAAGTGTGTCCGGTATTTTTGTTAAAACCATCTGGCAACCGTAGCCCGGGGATCTGTCCAGCTGGTAGCCTGTCAGCTAGCCAGGAGGAGAGCTGGAAATCCCAGTGGGCCAGGTTGGATAACCGGCTTGCCAGCTAAATTTCTGTCGACAGCTTTGACAAATTGTACATGTGGAAAATTTTGATTCTGGTGGCAAAACTGTTCTGTTGGAAGGGTTTTTGGACCAATTTGGCTTACTAGTAGAGTAGAGGGATTGATAGTTGGCTTCCTTTCTGGGTAAGGTTGTGAGGCTTTGGTGTGTAATATGGGTTGCGAACTGCACAGAAATATTAACACTAGTCAGCAGAAAAGAAACTTGATCTTAGTTTCTTGATTTCTGCCTGGACACCACAGATTAAGTGGTGTTATATGGCGGAGAGTGCTTTTTTAACTGTAGTTATGTAAAAGAGTGAATAAGTGAAACTGTGTAAACAAAAGGATAGTCTTCAAGTCATCATTGTCAAGTCCAAGTTGAGTCTCAAGTCACTACAGTTCAAGTCTCAAGTTGAATCTCGAGTCCCTAAAGTCACTTTTGAGTCAAGTCCCAAGTCGAGTCTCAAATCTTAATTTAAAAAAATGTCAAGTCACTTTTGTACAAGCCATCAATATCGGCATTTTCGGACAATTTTTTCACCAAGTCGATTTAACAAAATTAGCAAGTCTCAAGTCGAGTCTCAAGTCACAAACAATGAACCCAAGTTGAGTCTCAAGTCGAGTCACCTAGGCAACTTAAGTTGGACTCGAGTCAACAACTCTGAGGGATACACATTAGCCTGCTTTCAGTGGCTGAGCTGAGAGCAATGCATGAAGTAAAGAGGCTCCAGGAAAGGTGACGGTTGTAATTGATTTCTAAAATTCTTTCACTTTCAGTAGTCTGCAGAGAGATTAATAGAAGTGAGAAAAGGAACTTGTCCTATCAGCTTGGAGAAGAGACCACTAAGTGGGGAGGGATGTGCTAGAGGTCTATAAAATCATGACTGGTGTGAGAAAAGTGAATAAAGAAGAGCTATTTACTCCTTCTCATTACACAAGAACTAGGGGCCACCAAATGAAATTAATAGATAGCAGATTTAAAATGAACAGAAGGAAGTATTTCTCCACACAACGCACAGCTGACCTGTGGAATTCCTTGCCAGAGGATGTTGTGAAGACTAGAACTTTCATAGGGTTAAAAAAAGAATTAGATAAATTCCTGGAGGATGGGTTCATCAATGGCTATTAGCCAGGATGGGCAGGAATGGTGTCCCTAGCCTCTATTTGTCAGAAGGTGGGAATGGGCTACAGAGGAGGGATCACTTGATGATTCCTTGTTCTGTTCATTGCTTCTGGGGCACCTGGCACTGGCTAATGTTGGAATAAAGGTTATTGGGCTAGATAGACCTTTGGTTTGACCCAGTATGGCCATTCTTATGTTGTTATCCATTGTCATTTCTTTTTTCTCGCTTCAATAGCCAGTGCCCCTTTTATATCAGATATTCTAACATGATTTCTTAAGTGCTTTCTCCCTTTTCTTGTTCATTCAGAAAAACCAAGCATTTATTACTTGGCTAAACGTTCTGTATGATTTTGGGTGGTTTGTGTCCATTTTCATGTGACTCAGCACCACATATTTTGTTCAGCATTTTGGCTTGGATTTTTCTCCTTGTGACGATCAGCAGAAGAGTTTGCTGGAAGCCAGGTACTCCTAACTAAATCTGAGAAGGCCTTGCTTGTGAATGATGGCAGGCTATCAAGCTAGTGATGACTGCATTAAATTAGTTTTTGTGCAGCAGGTTTACAGTGCATGAAATTTTTCTGCTGCCTGCTTGCTGCTGCTAACCTCCCAGGGAAGCAGGATGAATAAGATAATAAATATATACTATAAAACACCCCATTCTCCTCCACTCAGCCCCTAGGTGTTCAGAGGCACTATCTAAACAAATCATTATAAAATAATAATAGGAGCATTCTTAACATAATAGTGTTAAATATTTATTAAGGTATTTATTTGACTTATAGGAGATTATCACTGTGCACTGTAGTTAATGGCCCTACCCTTGCAAAAATTGCTGCTGGGTTTTAAATAACATCAAGTAGTCAGGACTTAAGCTTTACATCTCATTTTATAAGTATGAAAAGCATGCAAAAAGTGGTTGTTTTGCAGCATGGTGTAATCACAGCAGCTATGGACTGCCCAGTGAGATGTAATGTGGGCTCCAGCACTGATTTCTTTTCTGTGGAAGTTACAAATCTCTGAATTTCTAGCGGGGCGCCAGATGGAAGCCTGGCAGGGACTCCCAGCCACTCCCCCTGCCCGCCTTCTGCACGCAACCAGAGGCTCCCAGTGCCAATCGCGGCCCCGCCTCCCAGCTGGGAGCCTCTGGTTGCGTGCAGAAGTGGGGCCGGGGGAGCGGCTCCCAGCCACTCCCCCTGCCCCCACACGGCTTCTACTAGCAACTAAAGGGAGTGCCTGCCGGGGGCGCGGCCTGTTGGACTCTGGCTGCGAACAGTGGCTGCACCCCCCGCCAGCTCTGCTTCCCGCCCGCCCCGGCCCCCGATTTTCCCCCCCAGCTCTGCTTTCCACCCCCCTTTCCTCCTAGCCAGCCCTGCAGCCCCCGCCCCACCTCCCACCCCCCTCCCAGCCGGTCCCTCCCCCCACGATCAAGTGTCTGGTATTTTGGGGGGGGTCTACCTGGTAACCCTACTCGACACACAGGTGGGCTTGAACAATCATGCTATTACCAGAGAGCGGCTTCACAGCCACCCAGCTCTGCAGTGCTACTTGCACTTGGCAGATGTAGTCCTCTTAGGTGAGAGGAGAGTTTTGATTTACATTACATTTGACCCACTTCTGCAGTTCCACTTCTATTTCATTGGCAGTGGATGTTGGAGGGGAAGGCCTGATGTACCAATGGACTGTCAGATTGCTTGATGTTCCTTATAGCCAGTCTAATCTCTCTTCAGCTTCCTTTTTGATTATCAATAAATATGTATTCCATTGAACATATCAGAGGGACCATTTGTCAAGAGGCAGGTGAGAGGGGGGACTATGTAATTTTCATCCCAGATGTTAAAATTGACATCTCTAGGGCCTGGACTCTACTTAAAGTTTTATTCATGTTAAGGGATGTAACTCTTGTGCCTGACAATTATACAGTATATTGTAGACACGGTTTTATAAAGGGCCTTGGCTGAATCTAAGTAAGTTATACTAACATAAGAGCTTTTACAATAGAATACCGACATATATGTTAGGGTGTTTTGCTGCCTTAACCATCCTGGCAGTGTAAATACCATGAATTATCATGAATATCCAAAGGCATAAAGTTAGGCACCAATATTTTCGCAAGCACTGAGCACCAGTTCCCATTTAAAGTCACCTAGAGAACAAAAGATGGGCAGGCTGTGTTGCAGTCCATGTTCTGAAAATCAAGCTATTTATGGTGGGGCTTAAACATAGGCACACCATCAGAAAATGTTGGCTTTTAATACCAGCTCTGATGCTTCTGCCCAGGCAGGTTGCAAAGTGCAGATCATTCGCTTCATCCACATGAACAAAGCCTGTTTTAAATGTGTTGCCTTTTGACAGCACCAAGGCTGGCTTCTCAATTCCTATCAACTTATCCATAATATAACCAATGGCAAGATGCCTCTGATTCATGCTACTGCAGTATTTGCATGGGCCTGTCAGTCAGTACCATGGTAATGTCTGAGAGCAAATGGAGAGATGACTTATCCAGAGATGAGACGACGGGTCAGCCGTTCTTTCAGTTGCACTGCACTACAGTCGATGAGGGGATTGACCTAAATACAGGTTTTGTTAATCCCTCAAACATGGGGAAAAATCACTCTTGAAATGAAAATCTGTGAATGCTGGTACAGCCTACAGGGCTGTTATGAGGGGAGGGGAGAGAGGATTGTAACCTAGCACCTGCTCTCCCTAAAAAATACAATAAAATAAAATCTATTAAAACTAGCTGGTAGTATCTCTCTGGAAATTTTACCGTCTTACCCCTGATATACCAGGCATGTATCTTCATGTTTGCTTCTACCAGTTCTGCAGGAGGCTGAGCTACCTGCCTGGGTGATGCAGCTTTCTACTGAGTCACTGTTAAGTGGAGCAGAAAAAATTTTTAAAGCAGAAGTTGCCTGTAAAAACCTTGCAGCAGGTGTTGGCTTCACACTCCCTTACTATGAATGGTGTGAATTCAGTTGGCTGTCCCTGGTACTGTCAAATACTTGTGTGTTTAACCTGAGCTTCGGGCCCATTTTGTCCCATGAGTGGTTGAATGAATAAAAGGAAAACACTTGTCCTTGTAAAAAAAAAAAAAATGTTGTTCTGCTTAAATATGGTAAAAGATAATAATTCTGGTAGAGTCCCTCTAAGCTCCAGGCAGTTATAGTATTGGCCAGTTGTGATCTGAATTGCCATAATTCAACAGCAGGGCTTGAGATTTTGAATTTCCCCCTCTCCTCTTTGTAGGCTCAGACATGTGCAGCGTAAAATCTCAGCCCCATTGAAATCATGAAGCTTTGCCCATGAGTTTACCCAGGAGCTCTATTGGTACCCATGAAATAGAATAATAGCTAGCTGTTGCATAAATATTTCCATCAGTAGCACTCAATATTTTATCAAAAGAGGCCAGCGTCGTCATTTCCGTTCAACTGATGGAGAAGTTGAGGCATAGAGAGTGGAAGTGACTTTGCCTAGGCCCTAGGGTCACACCACAGGCTAATGGCAGAACTTGGAATAGAATCCAGGTTTCTGGAGTCCCAGTCAGTACACTTCCCACTAGGCCACATTGCCTGTCACACAGTCACGCATTTCAGTTTCAGGGTGCTGGACTGTGGACTTTAAATGTGGTTCATTGAAACCCATGTAACAGACAAATTGATCGTTACTGGTGGAATGATCTGTTGGAGTCCTCTCTTTTTCTGAAGTTGAAAGATGTCATAGTATTCTCCATCCAGCAAAGCTCTTACCAAAAGTGCAGTGGGATCTTCAACAGCTTTAAGTGTTCAGGACCTCGGTTTTACCTTTCACTTGCAGTTCCAAAAGCAAACAAGCAACTGACAGCAAGTGTGGGGACTGATTCTCTGTTGACTTACCTGGCATTCTCATCTTCATTGACCCACCAGTGTCATTCCAGTTGCACCCAGGTTTTACTTGCAGGGGTTTTCTGTGCAAAATAACCATGACTGAGGTTAAGATTTTATTGTGGTTCTTTTTAGTAAAAGTCACAAGCAGGCCGCAGACAATATACAAAAATTCATAGGAGCCCCTGATCTTTCTGACTTGTAGTAAATGGGGGGTAGGGCTGTGATGGCGGTGAAAGCAGACTGATGGCGTGAGAACTGACCAAAGGTGAAGAAATTACAGAGGTCAAGTAAAGTCACAGAATCCTTAACCTCTGTACCTAAACGGTATCTTTTAACCATTATTATTAATAAATTCTATTGTAGTACCACTTGGGGGCCCCAACTTACAGGCTAGGACTCGAGTGTGTTAGACACTGTACAGTGAGGTAAATGAAAGGTTTGTTTGCCTTGCTTGTGAGAGCTAGGAAAATGATAGCCTCCAGTGGTGTGTGGGTGAGAGAGTGTGACCAAGAGAGAGAGATCTGTATCTGAGGCAGCAGTGCGGGGTGGCAGGGGGCTCACTGGTAGTGGGGTTGGGAGCACACTGGCTGCCAGCCCTGCCCCCAGAGACTACTGAATAATCATGTAACTAAGTTTTGATGCAGTTACATGATTATTAAAATAATCATTATCTGACATCCCCAATCTTTTCATGTAAGATTTAGTTCTATATATGTATTGCCCATACTCAGAGATTTCCCTTCATTTTCTAATTTTGCATTTGATTAATTAAAAATTTAAGGCTGTCAAGCGATTTTAAAAATTTAATTGCTATTAATCGCACGTGCCTCCAGCTGATCCCCGGCTCCACTTGTGCTGCCCCTTTGAAGTGCAGGAGTGGCACTTCAAAGGGGCAGCGCAGCATTAACGCCTGTGATTAACGTGTTAATCCTGTCCTGTGTTAATCACAGGCATTAACGCAGGTCAATTGACAGCCCTATAAAAAATTAAGTTTTCGCATGATCTGTTGTAGATAAACCTAAGGTCCTTACTGCTTACAGTTCCATTATTCCTGAGGTAGTTGGATGTGTGTTTAAGTGTTCTTCATTTTTTTTTTTTTTTTTTTCCCTACAGGTTAAACCTTCCTGGTCTGGCAAATTTGTTGTTTCGGGACTGGTCAGGTCCTGAGGTTGCCAGATCAAGGGAGGTCAGTACTGGCCCTTCTGCTCCTGGCTGCCAGTGCTCTGATCTGTCCTAATCTGGTGATGCTCCTGGCCCTGCCTCTGGGGCTCTGCTCCTGGCCTTGGGGCATTGAGGCTCCATTCTTCCCTAGTCCAGCCACACTCCTTAACCCAGCCCACTATTTTACCCCATGAGTGCTTTTCCCCCCTCCCTTTCTCCCTTCCTTCTCTTCCCCCTGCCCCCCATTCTCTACCATTTATTTTTGAACTGGACCTTTAATACTCCATTTGTCTAAAGAAGTGAGCTGTGCCCTCAAAAGCTCATGATACCATCTACATGTTTTGTTAGTCTAGCAGCACCTTAAAGACTATTGGTGGGTATTTTAAGTTTTTTCCATAATGATGATGATGATGATGATAGGCATTCAGTTTTTCCAAGTATTCTAATATCCTTTCCTTAAATCAACAGATATGATGTGTGGGGAAGGGATTATTCTGCCTCAGTGGGGATCTGGTAACTAGTGGTGGTGGTGGGCTCCTGTCCAGAAAACGTGTTGAGGTTATTTTTGACTACAGGTTTTCTTATTTCAGTAATACTTCTACTGCTGTAGGGACCTGTTCATCTGTTTCTGTAATTTTTCATAAACGAAATTGAGTGGTATGCTGTAATTATTTTGGGTGGGGTTTTTTTTTGCTGGGGGGGGGCTTATTTTTCTATGGCTTCTTGATTTGACCTCTGCTTTCACAAGATGCTTGGGTGCCATTGGTAGTCAGCAAATGCATTCAGGTTGGTTTTTGATAGCTTTCATTTTAATAATAGATTAAGTGTGATAGTTTTAAAGGATTTTTTTTTTATATGGGATATGGACGGTTTATAGACCTTTTTGAGTCCTGTGTGGCGTGGGGCTCTGGCAGCAATTTCAAGGGCCCAGGGCTGTGGCATTGTCAATGCTGCGGTAGCGGCAATGGCCTTGAGCCTTGGGCCCTTTTGAATCATGGTGCCCTGGGGCAATTGCACCCTTCTCCTCATTGGCAGGCCTCTATCTGGAGAGCTTTTTCAAAAGCTAAATCCTTCATGGAGCATTCTCTCAACTCATCTTTAATGCCACAAATGAGTCTGTGTCTGACCAGAGACACTGTCAACTCACCAAAGTCTCACAGGTTTTACTGAATTTCCTTCATGTAATCTATTTCTTTATGGAGTCATATTTATTTATTTTGCCTGCCTGTACCAAAAAAATCTCTCTCAAATGTCTCATTCCCTTTTGGTTTTCAATGTTCCTCAACTTTAGTCAGTATTTTACTTAACTTCATGCTTCCACCTTCTTCAAACTTAAAGCTGTTATAAATATTCAGTGTTTCCTCTCCAACAACATGCAAAAAGATAGATGATTGCACTTGATCATTTTTCTTCTCTCCACCTATAGCTGCTAAATAGAATGTAAATCACAGTCTGATTTTTTTTCTGTTCTCTGCCACATTGGCTGACAATTGCAGACTGGATGGAGGTTGGAACACATTCATTTTTGGCTCCCCCCTCAAACTACTGTTGTGTTCATAAAATAAATCCAACAGCTTTAGTTTTTCTCTGTTTTGCTACTCCCCTTGCCTTCGTTTCAAAATGACTGCAGTTTCCTACTCATTCAGCACTTCTGACACCACGTAATGATCTTGGGGTTCATTAAACTGCAAACCAGTGAATGAGAGAGGAATAAAACTTGTAATAAAACAAAACTAGAGAGCTTCTATAGTGAACTGTTGTAAACAGCTAAACTGTGTTCAACTCCCACTTCCAGGGCACATCGCTAAAATCCTATGCTCATAATATTATTCCTTAGGAGGGAATATCTCTAACTTATAATAGTGCATAAACATTTCTACACAGGGTATGAAATACATAGGAATGACAGAGTAGGTTGTGCTGGTGAGGGAGTGCAGGACAACTGACAGTTTCTATGACCTCCCAGCAAGGTACCTAATTAATAACTGCTTCTTGGTGCATCTCTTGGCTCTGGACCAAGAGATGAATATCACTGAACGGCTGAGTAATAGCAACTATAATGTAATTTAAACTTAGCACCCTTCCAGTGGGGGAAAGACCAAATAAATCTTCCATGGTGGCATTGGATTTCCGAAGGGGGAAGTATTCAGAAGATGAAGAAGCTAGTTAAGTGAAAATTAAAAGCAACAGTCCCAAGGGTAAAATGTCTGCAAGCTGCATGGGAACTTTTTCAAAACACTGTGCTTGAGATCCAAATTAAATGTATATTCCAAATAATAAAAAGATCAAAAATGCTAACCAGGTTAAACAGCAGAGTAAAAGAGGCGGGTGGGGCAAAAAGGTGTCCTTTAAAAATTGGAAGTCAAATCCTAAGGAGGAATAAAGAAAGGAACATTGAACTCTGGCAACTCAAGTGTTTTTAAAAAAAAAAATAACAACAACAAAAGGCAGACCAGATATTTTTTCTTTTTTTGAAGAAGAATTATTAGCTAAAGCATGGTTTAAAAAAAAAAGAGTGGGGCCACTTGACAGTCAAGGTGGTAAGGCAGCATAGCATGCAAGGAAGACGAGGCCAATGCAGAAAAGCTAAATTAATTCTTTGCATAGGTCTTCACTGAGGAGCACGTGAGGGATACCCAAACCATTCCTTTTAAATGATGGATGTGAGGAACTATCTCACATGGAGGTGTCAGTAGAAGTAGTTTTGGAATAAATTGGTACATTAAACAGTAATAAGTCACCAGCACCATTTTCCTGAGTTTTGAAGCAACTTAAATATGAAGTTGCAAAACTACTAACTGTGGTATGTTACTTATTTCTTAAATCAGCCTCTGTACCAGATGACTGGAGGGTAGCTAAAGTATAGCATTCTTTGACAACATAACAAGCCTTGTATATAAGGGGGAAGTGGTAGATGTGATATACTTGGACTTCAGTAAGGCATTTGATGCAATTTTGCATGAACTTTTCATTAACAAACTAGTGAAATGGAACTTAGCTGGAGCTACTATAAGGTGGGTACATAACTGGCTGTGTAACAGTTGCCAGAGAGTAGTTATCCATGATTCAGTCATGCTGGAAGGCCATATTGAATGGGGTTCGGCAGGGACCAGTTCTGTTCAATGATACTTCAGATAACGAGAGAGAGAGTACACTTATGAAGTTTGTGGATGATACCAAGCTGGGAGAGGTTGCAGGTGCTTTGGAGGATAGGATTAAAACTCAAAATAATCGAGACAAACTGGGGAAATGGTCTCAGGTAAATAGGATGAAATTGAATAAGGACAAATGCAAAGTATTCCACTTAGGAAGAAACATCAGTTATACACACACTCAAAATAGGAAGTGACTGGCTAGGAAGGAGTACTGCAGAAAGGGACTTAGGGGCTCATCTAGACTACGTGGAACAATCGAAAGAGGATATGTAAATTGAGCGGGAATTTGGATATCTTCTTCCGATCGCACTTTCTAAAGTAGTTTAGGTGCAGCTTTTTCAGCGAACCCCCCCTTGTCAAAAAGCTGCTCTTGCTCAAAAAATGAGGTTTACGTGGCTTTTCAACAAGGGGTGGGGGGTTGCCAAAAAAGCTGCATTTAGTGTTGCTTCCCCCCTTCATATAACATCAGAACCAGGAGTTGCCCAATGACACAATAGGCAGCATATTTAAAACAAACAAACAAAAGGAAGTGTCTTCGTTCACATAATACACAGTCAATTTGTGGAATTCATTTTCATAAAATGTTATGAAGTCCAAAAGTATAACTGGGTTAAAAAAAATTAGGTAAGTTCATGGAGGATCGGTCAATCAATCACAATAAATGAAGATGGACAGTGATATAGCACCATTCTCATGGTGTCACTGAGCTTCTGACTGCTAGAAGCTGGCCATGGACAGCAGGTGATGGATTATTTGATAATTGCCTTATTTTGTGCATTTCCTCTGAAGCATGTGGCATTCACCTATGTTAGAAAAGAGGATAATGGAACATTGGCTCTGACCCAGTATGGCCACTGTTGTGTAGTTTTTACTGCAGGATTTCTTGTACAGGTTGGATCTCCCTTGTCCAGCACTCTCTGGACCTGACCAGTCCTGGATGAGAGATTTTGCTGGACTGGGGTGGTCGTTTCTGGACCCCTCTCCCGCCAACCCCCTCCAGCCCTCGCCCGACTGCTGCCCTCTCAGCGGGCTCCCCCTTCTCGCTGGCCCCACTGCCCTACTGGGCAGCCTTGCCACCTCAGCATGCTGAGCTCCTGCTGCCGTGCCCAGCTCTTGCTGCTGTGCTGGGCAGCCCTGCTGCCTCTGCTTGCCAGGCTCACACTGCCATGCCAAGTAGTCCTTCCCTCTGTGCACGTATCAGACTCCTGCTGCAGTGTCCAGTAACCCCACTGCCTTCACGCACTGGCTCTGTGCCACCCTGTGCAACCCTCCTGGCTCTGCACACTGGGTTCGCACTGCAGAGCCTGGCTCCTGCTGCTGTTCCGGGCAGCCCTGCAGCCTCTGCGCCGGGCTCCTTCTGCTGCACATGGAGCTCCCACAGTCCTACTGAGAAGGGAAGCCCTACTGCCCTGCCAGCTTGCAGGGCTCCCAAGCACTAACCCTCCACTAGGATTCTCTGGTCCTGGAACATCCGTGATCTGGTGTTGCTGGACTAGAGTCCCAGTTAAGAGGGTTTCCACCTGTACTTTCTTCTGGAGTAGCTGGTACTGGCCACTGTCCGAGACAAGATACTGGACAAAATGGATCACTTGTCTTACCTGGAGTGACAATTCCTGTGTTCCTGAGCGTGGCTTTCTTGGCAGGACAGAGTCAGACTGGTCTATTGAAAAAAACATCCATGCTGCTCCCAGTGAGGAGGAAGGCTCGAGCTTGACCATCCTTTAAAGTGTTAGCACTAAGAAGCAGAGATGGGCTAGCCTAACAGTTTTAGGTTCCACTCTAGCAGTCTGTGAAAATCTACTAACAAGTGGAGTAGATTTGAATCATTCTCTGGTGACTCTTTTAATCTCTGTGTCATTGACACTGCCTGTTCTCTTGAATTTTTCCAGAGCTATGAGTGGAATCAATACTCACATTTAAAGTTCTTAATGCAATAATGATTTTAAATAGGGTGCCACATTTTTAACACGAGAACTATTGACTGTTTTGGGGATAAAAAGGCACCACTTGAAAGTGAAGTCCTCCTACAAGTCTGTTTTATTTCCCAGAGGCCAACTGGAGTGCTGGTCATGTGGGAGTTCTTCAGAATGCCAGATCATCTTTGTACACTACTGGAACTTCTTAAAACATAATTGACATAGCAGTGCCTCCAACACTATGCCAACAATTAGTTGAGCTGCAGAAGTCAGTCACATAGGCTAGTTCCAATGTGTAATTCCAGAGCCTGTGTAGGACAGACATGGATTCTGATCATGCTAAGGTTGGGGAAATGGTCTGAAAATAAGAGGTGACTTGGGCTCCTTGAACTAGGATTTGGTTTTGTTTGGGGCAATGAACCCTTGAGGTGAGATTTGCTGAGTCAGACAGTCAAATGGGTATAGAGAAGCTGCTTCAGATGAATAATGCTAGATATCAAAGGATTGTATAAAAGTAGAGAAGTTTGGTTCTCCAGATGGTGAAGCTGATGTGTTTGGGAGGCAGTGGCAGCCCAATGTTCTATCTGCCACAGGTGTGACAGGAATGGGATAGAATGATTTTGTTCTTTAACTGTCAACCTATTTGCCTCCAGATAGTGAGGTATACAATGGGCAAAGCCTTAGTCGGGATGTCCTCCTTACTGGATATATACTGATACTTTGAGAGAAATACATTGGAGTAAAAGTGGTGTAGTTAGGTTGAAAGGGCTCAAAAAATGAAGTGAGGTATAGATTTGAGTATTGTCCAGATACAGGGTGAAACTTAAGGACGAATTCAGAAGGCCCAAAGCTTCTGAAATGGCTTGGATGGAACCCAGAGCCTACCCTAATGGAAAAGTATTGAGGCAGAAGATGCCTTTCTACTGCTTCATGATAAAAGAAGCTTTTAAATGGACACAAGGAGAGCAAGACATCATAAAGCTATGTGCACTCTGTCAGGCCTTCTACATGTGTGTATGATTGACAGTGCCATGCAAATTTAATGCCCAACATGGAGCGAGTGAAATCTGAGGAGACAGCCAGCCTGCCATGGAAGGTAAGTTTCCATTTAGTGAAAGGGCAGAATATAGCCTTGAAATTATCAAGGCTTTACTTTCAGGAAAAGTAGCTGTGTGAAGAGAGCGCGCTTTGTCCAAGATCTTGTTGAGAAGTACGGATGTTAGGGGAAGAGGCTGTAAGGGAGTAAATTTGAGACCAATCCTTCTCTTGTATTAGATGCACAATTATTTCCACTGTCAATAATAGCTCTTCCGATGTTTTAGAACTATTGTCACAATACTCGCTAGACTGATTGTAATCCATCAGTCCAGCCACTATTTATCTAAAAATCTCTACAGCTTGGTAGGCCTTAGCCAGCATGAGGTCCACTTCTTTTAGGAGTTTTTTCCTTTTCCCTTTCTCAGTGTTTGTGTTCAAACCACTTTGTTATTTCCTGCCTTCGGAGGGACTTTAATGTAGCTATAGATATTTCAGAAGTGTACACAGGCTTACATTAGGTAGTATATGTGCAGATTGTTCAAAGTCACATTGCTTAGTTCTAGCAAAAGGGCAGCTGCTTTGGAGGCATTTTTCATTCTGAATTTCCATATGTCACTTGAATCAGCATCCTGGTTCCCCGTGAAGTGGATTTTAACATTTCAACCTGGAGAGAGGTAGCACAAACCATATGGCAGGGAAGCCGTGTAGTTTAATGGTGCTCAGACTGGGAGTCTGAACACTTGGGATATGTTTACACTGCATCTGGGAGTGAGACTCTCAGTCTGGATTCACAGGCTTGTGTTAGTGGGACTTGTTTTAGCCTTCCAAAAATAGCTGTGTAGACATTGCAGCATGGGGTGGAGCTTGGACATCCAGGTTCCAAAGTCCGTGGTCCACCTCAAGCCACAGTGTCTGCATATCTAGAGTACTCACTTGAGCCCTGCTGGCAAGAAGTGGGTCGACATGCTTTCCACTCCACTGTGAGCCTTAGTTATGCCATAGGTAAAATGGGTATAACAAGGCTAAATCCCATTTCTTAAAATATTGAGCTCTATGGGCTTAAGTATTTTACTTCATGCCATACAATTGATGTAAGACATTCTGGGCCTTGTGTTTTACTAATAGGGCCCCATTTTTCTGAGGTAGGATTAGAAGGGTGTGGTAGCTGTAGCTTGATGGAATAATGTCATCTTAACATACTAATATCTAACTGGCGCAAAGCATTCAGAAAGGAGAGTAATTACTAAGGAATGATCTGCACTCCAGTTGGCCTCTGAGCATTATTAATTCCTATCAAAAAGTGCTGATTGTCCAGCTCCTTGGCAGAGAGGCCAAGGAGCACCCTTGTAGTTTCCATTGGGTGCGGTTCCTGGCCAATGGGAACTGCAGAGCTATCACTGGGGGCGGGGTCAGCGTGCAGAACTTCCCTGATCACCCCTCTACCTGGGGTTGCAGGAACATGCCTGCTGCTTTCAGGAGCTGCAGGGAGTCTGCCTTACCTCTGCTGTGCTGCCGAACAGACTTTTAACTGTTCAGTAAGTGATGTGGACTGGAGTCACCAGGATCCCTTTTCAACTGCAGAAGTGGCCTGTTTGTACCCCTCCAGTTATAGGGAGGAGAGCAAAGAAAGGGGGTAAAGTAGCTGGGGAGCCAAGTTTGTTAGTGAGTTACAGATGATCAGAATAAGCCATAAATTCAGCATCGCTAGTCAATCCATGGTTTTTAGTGTCTAGCGATGTTATGAATTTAAGCTCCAAGGTTCATCTTTTGAAACTCTTGTGCAGGTTTCCCATGAGGATGAGAACTAATAGGTCACATATAAAGTGGTTGCTTTGTGAAAAGGGTTTACCCATAGGTGATAGGAAGTTTTTGTCTTATTTTCCTCTTTGTCCTCATATGAGACTGGAGCAATTGTCTGGTTTTATCCACACAGTTGCTCTTGGGGCATTTAAGTGAACTGGATGAGGTGTACCACATGCGTAGGATGCATGGATGTTGAAAGATGTGTTGTGGAGGGTGTTGATCATTGAATCAGTGGAGATATGTCTGCAAGTTTTACATCTGTTCATCTGGGAGGGCCTGGTGCCACTTTGAAGTGGTGATTCCTGGTCTGTTGTCCCCACTTCACTTTGAATGGTCCTTTGAAATATGTGTTAACTACTTACGCCAGGGGTTCTCAAACTTTGTGATACCGCGACCCCCTAAAATGCTAAACAAATTTGTGTGCCCCCCCCCAAAGTTAAACACAAAAAAAAGGGGGTGGGTGGGGGGTGGGAGCTAAAGTTGTTTGGCAAAAGTTGCACCACTTTGTCCTGTTTGGGACTGCGCTCAGTCCTCCCCCTGAGCCAGGCCCCCCAGCACCCCTCCATCCCAGTGCACTACCCCCTCCCCCTGAGGCAGGCATCCTCAGCGTCTGGGAGCCTGCTCCAATCTAATCCCCCTCCCCCCTCCCAGGGGAGCCAGGCAGGGAGGAAACTCTTACTTTGAAAGTGGCTGCTCCTGAAGCCCAGCCCGGCTGCCTCAGCTCACAGCGTGTAGGGGAGGCATCACGTGGTCAGCTGCCTGTCTCTGCTGCTCACTTTGGCCAGAGCAGCACGTGCTCTGGTGCCCAGCAACTGCCCCCCCTTCAGTAGACTCTGTGGCGCTCCTCACTCCCCTGCCCCTGCCAGACGCAGCAGGGGAAAATTGTCCCCGCCGGGCTTCCATCCGGTATTTCATGTTTTTTTGTTTGTTTTACTGGACGGAGCCCGCAGGGAGAGACAATTTTGTTTAAAGAAAAAACCCAGATCCAGCTGCGGCCCCCTGGGGGTTGCGACCCATGGTTTGAGAAACGCTGATTTACGCTCAACTGTCTGTTCCATCTTGTATTTAACTGTGACACCATGAGTAAACTTCCCAGACCTGGAGAAGAGTTCTGTGCAATCTCAAAAATTTGTATCTCTGACCAACAGAAGTTGGTCCCATAAAAGATATTCTCTCAGGGTATGTCTACACTACAGCGTTATTTCGAAATAGTTATTTCGAAATAACGTGTCTACACACACAATGCCTTTCGAAATAGCATTTTGCTATTTTGGAACAGTATGTCCACACTGAGTGGACGCTGAATCGCATTTATGGCCGGCCAGAACCAGGTCTGGCAGGGCATCAAGTCAGGAGTTACTTTGTGTAGCTGCTGCCTGAGGCTATCTGAGGCCTGTGCTAAAGGTGGCCCCCTCACCCCCGCCCCGGTTCTCAGGTTTCCCTGCTTGCTTGCCTACCTCGATGAGGGACAGCAAAGCATTTTGTCTCTGCGTGCTCTGGTTGCCCTCACTCGGGATACCACAGCACTCTGCAACATGGAGCCAGAGCTGGCCCTGGGCACTCTGGTGCTTCTTGTGGACGTGTTGCTGCGAGCCTGACTGCACTTGCTGCAGGCTGACATCCGGGAGGTCCATCGGGGGGCTATCAGTATCCAGGAGGCCCTGCGGGAGAGCTTCCACCCTGAGGAGCACTAAGAGCCTCCCTGGTGTGCCCCATTGGGGGCTTGTGCCTCATTCCTCCCTCGCATCCTTCCACTTACCCCTCCCTAACATCCCTTCCGGATGTATTTTCATGAACACAAACTCTCTTTATTTAACAAAACTGGGGTTGGGGGGAATGAAACTCTGGTGAGACTGGGGAAAGGAGGCGGGAGAGGGGAGAAGAGAGGATGAGAGAGGGGAGGGGAAAACCTGGGAGGAGCGAACTGGAAGGGGGAAGCAAGGGGAAAAAGGGGGAGGGGAAGCTCAGGTCTCACGGTTGGGGGTCTCGCTGAACCAACTTGATTTTTCATGCAGATCTGCTCCTGGGTTTGCATGTGGCCTTTGGTGGCCAGGCTGGCAGCTATCCTGCCATAGATGGCCGCGTTCCTCTGTCAAGTGTGGAGATCATGGATGTTGGGGGATTTTCCCTCCTCCCCCCCCTCCCCCCCCCAAAACCTGAATAAGGTCCATGATCTCCGCCGTGGACCAGGAAGGTGCCCGCCTTTTCTGGGCCCTGGCAGGCTCCTGGTAGCTGGCAGACTGCTCCTGGGGAGCGGTGGAGGGCTGGCTGGCAGTGACTTTCTGGCTCATGTTTTGGGGCCACTGGGTCGGGGCAGTGACTGCTGGCTCTGGGTTGGCAGGCTTGGAGCTGGCACAGGCACTGTGGCCAGAGTCAACCCCTTTAAGGGCTCCGGGGAGAGAGGAGTGTTCTTGGTTGAGGCCAAAGTAGCCAGTAGGGCACCCTGGGAAGGCTGGAGGCCCCCTATTTCGATAAGTGCTCAGTAGACACTTATATTCGAAAAAGCTCTTTTGAATTTGGCGTTATTCCTCGTGGAATGAGGTTTACCAAATTCGAAATAAGCGCTCCACTATTTCGAATTAATTTTGAAATAGCGGTTTGGCTGTGTAGATGCTAGTAAAGTTATTTCGAAATAACAGCTGTTATTTCAAAATAACTTTGCTGTGTAGACATACCCTCACTTCCCTCATGTCTCCAATATCCTCGGACCGACACAGCTGCACCCCTGTATGCTAGAATGTGTCTTGCAAAGACCCAGGATGATGCGCTATCTCATAGGCCAAGTTTTATTTTTTTAGAAGTTGGGGTCACTTTTCCCATGGTAACAAACCCATGGAAATGGGATTTGTAATGGGAATGCAAACAATTAACTAAAATTCTCTCTGTGGATGTTCCTGTAGGGTAGCATGTTATGTAAAAATAGATTGAAAAGTTGGCTACTGGGACATAGTAATATTGTTTTCAAAAGAAATGTTTTCCTTCCCGCTATCTTTCTGAACTCTAGCATTTCTACACCTGTGTTAAACATTTACATGCAGTGTCTGTTTTTAGACACTTTTTGATGGGACCATGGCAGCACTGTTCCCTTTTATACTAAGGAGCTAACATATAGTCTCCATCTCGTTACTATTTTCCAAACGTTTTAATGGCTTGGTTAAAGAATAAGAACATTTGCAATTCCTTGTGTATGGTACTTGCATCTTGCTGGGAGAAGCTTTGAATTACCTGTCTGGATCTCAGCCAGCTGATGTGGCCTTTCATATTACTAAAATAGATGAATTAAAGTGTGTGTGTGTGGGGGGGGGGGGGGGGAGGGAGAGGGAGAGGGAAGACCTCTGAAAGAAAGATCCTGTATACTCTACATTGATATTAAATGTTTCATGATACTACTTACAGGAACAAGGTTTACTTCTGTGTCTTCTGGCAGAGAACTTTCTCCACTGTTTTAATGTGCTCTGTGCTTGTGATAAATCTGGATGCTTTTTTTCCCCCAGAGGTGGATGCATTCAGTAATGGCTGAAGTGAATATATGTGCTTGTGATGCAATTTAGAAAGCTTTGGGATGAAAAGGTGTTAAAGGCATGATTAGAATCTCTGTCTTAGCTGCTGCACTGTATTTGTGTAATTCCATGTTAACTTAAAGCTATAAATTCCACGATTTTTAATGACACCACTTCTATCTGAATGCAAGTCACAATTAAAGGTGAAAATGTAGCTTGCACTGAGGTATTGTAGGGAGACCCAAAATAAGATGCAGTGCCAGGGAGAAAGAGATGTGCTTGTATTTTTTTTCTTTTTGTGTTGCTGCTATGTTTTTATAGCTCCATTCATATAAAGGATCCTGGGGCTATAGCTATTGAACAACTCTAAAAATAATTATGCATTATACATATTGAGAAAACCATTGCTGATCAGCTGCAGAGCAAATTATTTTTATAAATGCTGTTTCTTTAACTCTTGAGGTGCTTTTAAGAATAGCCTAAGTAGTGCACAGCAGTTTGTGCTTTCAAAGGGATGTAACTGTATTGGTATAAAGATGAATTTGTTCTGTGTGTGACCAAGAGAGGGGTTATGTAAGACTTATTTAAATATGTAGGAACTTCTTTGTGTTTTACTAACAAAAGCAAATACAGAACTTCGTTGGCATAGAATGCCTTTGCCATTTATGTTTCCTGCTGTATAATTTACACTGTTTATCCTGTCAAGCAGGCTACAGGTTTTAGAGAACAATGTGAACGTGAAGTGTCTTTTAGTAAGAATGAGGCTGATCATATGTCCCTGAAAACACTGTATCTTGTTCTTTGGGTGTTGACCCTGTATTTTGTGGCCTGTAGCTCTGCAGAGAAATGGCCAGCTGAGCTGGTGAAACTCGTAACACTGATTCAATACATATTGGACTCAGGACCCTTCCTCTCCAACAGAACTGTCACAAGTAGGGATGTAATAGTATAGTTGATGAACTGAAAAGCAAAAGCTGATATATTAATGCTCTAGACTAGATCTACATGCATTTCCCTCTTTCCCTCTGCCCCGCCCCCCTGGCTAGCCAGTAAATTTTTTAGTGGGCTGGCCAGCAGCCCGGCTCAGTCCTGGCTAGAGATGGGTCTGGGACCTACCCCTGACGTGGCTCTGCATTTAAAGTGTATTGGGAACAAGGCAGGCTAGCAGTCCAGCTCAGTTCCAGCTTGTGCTGGGTCCGGGACCTATCCCTGTTGCAGCTCTGCATTTCAAGTGTATTAGGAGCTGGGTGGACAGGGGCAGCCTGGCTTAGTTCTGGCTCACGCCGGGTCTGGGAGCTCACCCCCACCCCCAGACAGGGGTGACAGGCAGCCAGTCCGCAAGGGGAGCTGGTTTTTAATCTGGCTCCCCTCATGGACCAGCTCCCGCCTGACACCCTACACTGCTGCCTCTGATGCAGTGGGTGCTGGCCCCGCCCTCAGGGACTATAGAATAGTCGACTAACCAATGAAAATTCATGAGGTTACTCGACTGTTCAATTAACTGATAATTAACATACCTAGTCACAAGACTTGCGAGAACTCCTAGTCCAGACCCTCCCTCTAGATGAGTCCTCACAGCAACGCACCTCATGCATAGGGAGCCAAATCTACAGAGTAAGAGTGAAGAAAAGAGGAGGGGGTAAGAAACGGGAGGGAAGAGAGGAGGCACCACACTCACATCCCAGGGGCTAGTATTGCCCTATCCACAGTTCCCTAGCACCTCCCAAGCCTGTTTCCTGTGTGCCTACTGTGGCAGGTGTCCTCGTTTTGCATTCTGAAAAGTTGGTTCCGTGGAAGATCATTTTATTTCATACTATGTTCCACAGCACATAGTACCCATATCCCTGACAACATATTGTGCTGCATTGTCAACATAGCATCCCAACTTGAGGTCAGCAGCAGTGGAACTCATGGTACTGGATTTTCAGTGTTCACTCAGCTCTTGTGTGGTGTTTCTGTGTTGCGAGAAACTGATGCTTCTCTTCCAGCAAAAAGGCCCAAGCTGCCCAATCGTGTAGTGCAAACAGTTCCTGTTGCCAACGTTGCTTATTGTCGAGTCCCATCGATCTATTGGAATAGCTCACAGTGATGTGTGGTGCTCGATTCAATGTTTGCAAAACCAAGACTAGTGCAGCAAATGCAGTTCATCGCCCTCCTCCCTACTTTACTTAACACAGGAGGATACTTTTAAATAGACTACTGTGGGTATTTATTTCATTATGTGATATCATCTCGGAGCGAATAGACTGCCGTAGAAATGAATCCAGCCTCATTGAGGCAGATGTTATGATGCTAAGCAACATAATCTTGTTATGTGTGAACACTTCTGCCCTTCTTTCCAGATTTATTTCCTGTCAGGGATGCAGGGAATGCTTAGGTTAGACACGGACATTTAAATCTTCCTTGACAGCCCAGCCTTTGGGATTTCTTATCAGAAACCTCGGGATGTTCAGGAAGGATAGGGAAGGGACCTACACAAGCATCATTATAGATGGGTGTTGGGGGCCTTTCTCATTCCTCCTTACCTTGCCATGGGCAATCTGCACATTCGACTGGTGGTCTTTCACTGTCACGTGTTGGAGACTAATGTGATGAGGAGCAAGGGCATGCAGATGAAGAACTGGCACTATGTGGGCAAGGTGGTGTGAAGGAGAAACACAGAGGCTTGAGGGAGATTGGTTCAGGGATCCAATGTGTGCAGGGAACATGGGAGATGGAGATATGTGTTGAGGGTTGTCTGGAAGCCAGAATTGGGGAAGTGACTAATTCTGTCAGGAGCTAGTGGGGGTGAAGGGAAAATGGGACTGGCTGAGCAAGGAGAGTGGGACTGGGGTAAGAAGTCTGAGGAGTGGAAGATGGAACTGGCTGGGAGAAGCAAATAGGATGCGGACTTAGGAGTTAGGGAAGGGGAAGAGGCAAGACTGGGATGGGAACAGGTGGGAAGGTGGTGTGGCAGAATAGAGCAAGCCTGGCATTAGCTGTGCTGCCTAAAGCTAGCTCCCTTTCAGAGCCTGAGACAGAACCCCAAATTCCTGAGTCTCAGCATTCCTTTGCTGTCAGCAAATATCTGTGGAAAACCTACTGGCATTTCCTCCTCTGCATGCTTTCCATAGCCCAGTACCAGAAATCTAGCATTGTTCTCTTTTGCTGTGTTGGTGCAAGTGGCAGAGTTCTGTGTGGTGCATCTAAAAGTTCCAGCCCTGCTGATGACCCATCTAGGTATCAGTCTGATGGAATTTGTGGTCTCTTTCTCTCCCAAGGAAATTTAAACATTAAAAACCCAGTGTTAATAGAATAGTATTAAAGTTGCAAGGTTAAGTGCTTGAAAGATAGGAAACAGCAAAATTGAGGTTGCCTGGGCAAATGTAATTGGGCCTGTTTGAGCGCATGTAGTCTTTAATTACATGATCATGTACTGTTTTCCCCCTTGTCTCATGTAGTGCTGTTCCGGGAATAAATGAGGGTTATGTAAAGGAGACTTGATTTTTCCCAGAAGCTGGAAAGTGTGTAACAAATGGGATTGCAGGAAGAGAAGGGATGGTCTCAGACTAGTCAGTTGAACGCTGCCCTGCAAGGCTGTATTCTATCTCTGTATCTGTGACAGAGTGCCTGTGTGACTCTGGACAGGTCACTTCAGCCATATTCCACACCCTGTTCCTCATTTTCTGTGTGCTCAACTGGAAGACCTAGGGTCTGATTTGCACAAGTGCTGAGCTCTCACAACTCCAGCTGACCTCCATGGCAGCTGTGCTGTGAACATAGGAAGGGCTACATAATGCCACTTAATTGATGAAATCAAATGCTTAAGAACTCATGTCGCACATGCAAAATGGCTACTTTTGACCTTCATCTCTCTGTGCCTCAGTTGTCCATCTGCTAAAGGATCATACCATCCTTTCTCCTCACTGGGTTTTTGGGAATATAGTATTTGTGACACTCTGGATGAAAGAGCATAGGCACTGACTTTTTAAATTTGCTGCGGGGTGCTCAGCCACTCCACTCCAGGTCCCATCCCTACTCCACCCTTCCCTTAAGCCTCCACCCTGCTTTCTCCTGCCTCCAACCTTGAATGTGTCCTGTCCCTGCTCCTCCCTCCTCCTTCTCTCCCTCCCTCCTATATGTTGAACACCACAAACTATTAATTTCCTCATGGGCTTATCAGTGTCACTCATCACAATAGTGCATAGGCACCGATTCTGACGGGTTCTCCAGCGCTGGCGCACCCACAGGGAAAAATTAGTGAGTACGGAGCATGCACCAGGGCCAATCTCCAGCCTCTCTTCCCCCTCCTGCCACACTTTTCACCCATCAGCAGCCCCATGCTTACCAACTCTTCTCCCTCCCAGTGCTTCTGGAGCACTGTGAACAGCTGATTGTCTTCAGAGCAGAGTTTGAATATTCTGCATCCCCCCTCCCCCCCCCCCCAAAAAAAAAAGTTTGGGGACTTGGGTTGTGCAAGTATAAAACAAAATACTGAGTTAACTGTACTGAATGAAACAGGTTTCCTGTGATGAAAAATAGTATGAGGGTTATGTAATTAAAGACTATCATAATGCATACATGCATGAGGGCCAAATACAAATTAACTTTCTTGCATTTCTTAATTATGAAACCTGTTCTTTAAACAGAATTTTGTGTGTACTATGTAATACAATAAGTATGTGGGTATTTTTATATATACAATATAAATGAAAACATGTACAATTTTTTTTGAGTGTCTCCTTTTTGGTCTCGGACACTGTGTCCTGCATTGGGGCTTTCACAGATTTAGAGATTTAATTGTAGGTTTGAGACATTTGAAGAAATCCAGAGTGTATCAAGTTACCTCTGAGGGACATATATGTGAATATTCATTGTAGCTCTTTTGAATGTGATGTTTAATTTCCTTAAACTGTTTTAGGCATCAATTTTTTGCAGCTGTTGTATCTGCTTTTACAGTGAAGCCATTAATGAATTAATGAGAAGCTGCTCTTTTGTGATAACATTGTAAATGTGTATATTTTGCCTACTTAAGCTTTTGTTGTATGTGTTTTTGTGTTTCAAAAAAGCATGTTTTGTATTTCCAAAGCCCCCTTTTATCATTCCATAAAAAAGTGTTGCTGTCCTAAAATTGTCTAAGCATTATGCTGTTCTTTTTAAGACCTGCAATAGCAAGCTAAATTGTTAGTGAAATCAAATTCAGAGATCACCTTTACAAGGCAGAGCATTGCTGTGTGTATCAACTGCCCTTGATCTTATACTCAGTTAATAAGCAAATAAACCAGTCTAGTCAAGGAGCCATCTGATTCATTACTGTAATGTAGTGCTATATATTCACAAATGTTTTGTTCTCGGTTCCATTGAAGCGAATGATAAAATTTTTCATTGATTCCGCAATGTGAGTAGGAGTGCATCCCTAGTGAATAAGTATACTTCTGACCTAACTGGTTTCATGTATTTTTCTTTCCAGTACACAAGGGTTTGGATTCCTGACCCTGAGGAAGTGTGGCGATCAGCAGAAATAATCAAGGATTACAAAGAAGGAGATAAAAGCCTACACTTGAAATTTGAAGATGACACTGTAAGTTAACTAATATTATATATATTTCCATTTTCAGTGGTAGACCTATGCTGCAAATGATCCTCTGAACGAGCCTGAAGCATTAAATGTTCCTGGTGTACTTTTAAAAAAGTCTGCCATACATTGCCTTGCCACGGTTTCGACTTCTCATAGACATTAGTATTCAAATCAAAAGTTTTCTGCTTCGCAGCCAATCTTCTTGGACTTGATCCTGCAGTGAAGTTGTAGTGTGCGTATGACGTCCAAGTAATTTTCAAAACGGTGACTGTTGCAAACACCAGGTTATGACTTCCTTGGGAGATGAATTGGAAGGAATAAATGGTTTGTATTGCTCATTCAAACCCATCAGGGTCAAAAATAAAAACTGTAAGAGCAGAGAAAATCACTGGCCAAGTAATACTTTTTGTTTATGTGTGCTCTCAGCTTCTTCGAGCTTATTCCAGTATAAACACCTTGTTTCATTTCAGTGCTTGTCTTTTTTTGTAATGGCGCTAAAAGGAGGGTGACAAACAGGAAACTTGTCTCCAGCGTTACTCTACAATCTTTAACTTGTCAGAAAAAGTAATGCCAGTTTGTTTATTCTTTAAAATCCTGCTCTGCTTTCCTTCTCCAAAATGCATATACTTACTACATGAGAAATTCTGATCCTAATCTTTAAATTCACTAGTGGAAGGGAAGGGGGAATCTGCTTATCACTTTTTCAACCACAGCTCATTGAGACTGGGTACTCCCAGTGTTCCCCTTAACCTGAGTGCTTGGGCACTGGGCAGCCACCCTTGAGAGATGAAAATACCGCTCTGCTCATTAGCAGAGCCCCCACAGCCGGCAGCATGTGTTTCTACTGGTGGTGCACATCCACACATGCTTTGATGCACATCACAAAATGTATTCTCCACATGGATTGGAAAAAATTAAAAGGAACGTTGTTCAATGGAGAAAATACAGTAGATGGAGCCTAATGTGAAGCATTTTGATTGGAGGGCCCTCTAATGGAACTACAGGTTGGACCTCCCTGGTCTGGCATCCTTGGGACCTGATCGATCCCGAATAAGGGAGTTGCCTGGACCAGGAGAAATCAATTCTGTCTCCTCTTCTGCCCAATTCTGGGCCCACCTGGGTGGGGAGGAGGGGGGCACCCTCTTGGCTAGGCTCTGCTGCCAGCTGTAGCCACTGGGCTCCCTAGTCCCACAACATTTGTGGTCAGGCAATCTGTACTTTCCAAAGGACATGTCTACACTACAATTTTTGGTTGGCTATGTTGGGCAAGGTGTGATGAATTGTAACGCACATAGCTGTACCAGTTATAAGACAGACACATGGTTGAGACAGAATGGTTTATTTTGCTGGGGGAAGGAGAGATCCAGAGGGGAAAACTGGAATAAGCTACACTGTTTTGCCAATTTTCCTCAAATAGTCTGAGACAGCAGAACTGCTCTGCTCAGGAAATTCTCAGCACTGTTACTGTAAGTTGCTTTGATAGGTAGGTAATTTCTTAAAGAAGGACAGAGGAGACTTAATTTTATTGGGTGTAGAGGATCATCATAGGCCTGTGAACTGTTTATGCCCTAACTTGAGCATCTAAGTGGTGGACCTGGTTCCCGCTTGTCTCTAGGCACAATGCAGAGCTTCACCCACCTGTCATCTCTGAATGTCAAGGGTCAGTTCTACTGATGCTCTTTTGTTACAAAGGCCCATTGTTTATGACGTTTCCAAGTGCACTCAAGTTAGATGGCTGTTCTGTTGAGGGAATATTAAAAGGACTACACTCCCCAGCAAGCCAACTTGATCTTACTGATTTCAGCACCAGAGCAGCACAGCCTACAGTCTGCGTGACTGATGTAATGGTTCCAGGAAATACATTTCTCATAAACAGCTTCATCTTAATTGGGTTTTTTTCATGGAGCTGGCAATTTTTTAATTGTCCAGGGGGCTACATACTGTGTTACTGAAGTAGCTAACAGCCACTCCTTCCCCCAAACTGAAAATGTTCTGAGGGCTGTGTGAATAATTCACAGCTCCTGCCAATGAACCAGTTTCACACTGGCACGTAGTGTGTTACCCTGTTACTGAATAGTCCGCTGGGGAGCAGGAGCGAGAGATGCTTAACTAAACTTTTATGAAAACAATTATTCTTTTTGGCCCAGTATAAGCAGAGATGCCAGTAGCTGTAGGCCCAAGTACTAGTGTCCCTGGGAAAGTTGCATAACTCACCTTGGCATTGGGTGATGAGAATGGGGAACGTTTGCTTGCATGGCTTGATAGTCTTCTCCTGTGGTTGACAGGCCAAGAGCCATCCATAGACATGTGACACATGTGATGCTCCACAGGACCTCCTCAAATTCTTTGCCCTTTCAGTATGCCTCTCGTAGCTACTCCAGCTAATGAACAATATAAACCTCCCTTCTGTCTTGCCCAGTTATCTAAACCCACACTGCTCCCCCACTTGATGAGGAAATCCTCCTGATTTCCTCTGTAGTGACAAGTACTCTGATCTCCCCTTCCTTGATCCCTCTAGTAACAGGCATCCCACGTGTTTAATCTCAGCATGACCCTAGAACATAGAGCTAACCTTGGAGCTGCCAGCCTGGCTCGCTGTTACTCTCCCATTGCTACCTAATGAAATCCAGACGTGTGTGTCTAGTATACATGTGCTCTAAGTTTGCCAACCTGTTCCTCTTTCTGCAGCCCCCACTCCAAATAAGCTGTCCAAGGCAACGTCTTTCGCCTCTCTACAAATGCAGTATCCTTAGATGAGTGGTTTAGTCCCTGTGCTCTCACCAACTATATATACACATTCTTCTCCCATAGGGCTGCCTGCCCTTACATCGTGCTACCAGAGAGAATGAGCAGGACACTACTTTCTTCCTGCTTGTCACTGAGATGTGGGGAAGCCACCATGCCCTACCCTGCCATCTGCAGCCAGATGTGAGACTCAGCTGGCAGGTGGAACAGAAGGTTTATTAGGCAACTAAGACATGGCATAGAACACATTTGTCAGCACAAGAAGCAGGAGCAGGCAGTACAATTCATCTTGGGGAATGGGGGCTCAGAGCCAATGTCCCTGCCCCCATCTCTGCACCCCAAGCCAGCCAGAGTCACTCACACACCCAGCAGCAAATTTCTGCCTGCAGCCAGCCCTGCCTCAACTGAAATTCCCATCCCCATCTAAGTATTGGTACAGTGCCCAGGGAAACTGAGAATGTTAAGACTAAGAATGTTAAGAGGCGGATAATTGGCTAATCGTGTAGTACATTTACAATGCAGAGCTACAGCGGGGGTAGGTCCTGGACCCGACACAAGCTGGGACTGAGCTAGGCTGCCTGCCCTGCTGGAGCAGCCCCTGTTCCCAGGGGGTCCTGGTGGGGAGTTGGACACCCAGCGGAAAGGGGCTGCTGCTGGAGCAGCCTCTGCTTGTGGCAAGCTTGGGTCCGCTCTGTGCAGAGGCTGCTTTGTGGCAACCTCCCCTGCCTCCTCCCTACCCCGCGCTGCTGCCTCTGATAGAGGCAGCAACAAGGGAGAGGGGCAGGCCGCATCGTGGAGACGATGCTGGGGGGAAAACGACTTCTTAAGCTGGCTCCCCCCAGCACCGGCTCCTGCTTCCCCCCCCTTGCTGCCTCTGATACAGAGGCAGCAAGGTGGGGGGAATGCAAGTAGTTGTCTCGACTACCCGATAAGCCTAATCGACTACTCGCTTACATCCCTAGCACACATAGGGGATTACCACAGGACAGTACAATCCCATGCAACAGAACAAAGTGAGGAGAGCGAATAAGCTCTCCACTTTGTCACACTGCTGTACTGCCAGCTGTGGATTCCTTCATCTCCATAATCAGTGACCTCTTTTCTGCTTCCGAGACAATTGTACAAGTCTTCTGTGAAGAACAGCGAGCCCAGTGCTTCAGGATAGTGCTTGTATCCGAGCAAGGAGTTAGGTGACAGATGTGAAATGAGCTGGTGGTCTCGGTTCAGTTCTTGTGGGCCATCTCACACCTGGCACCAACTGGCTGGCCTGGATAAAGATGCATGCTTGGCCGTTTCTTTCTTTACCCCCTGGAATTCTCCATCTAGATCAGGAATGGGACTGTGAGGATGAATCTTGCACTGCCACAGCCTCTGCTGTATGTGAAGGCTACAGGCTGGTAGCATTCATCACTATTTCATATTCCATGATGTTATTTCCTCTTCCTGCATGTGGTTGGAATTCCAGTCGCTGAACACTTCAAAACCTTCAGTGTTCAGGGGAGTCTGATAGGAACAGCCAGGATGAGTTCTGTCCATTCTGGGCGATGTACCTGTGGCTGGAAGTGGTGGTGATAAAGAAGGGGGGAGGATCAGAGATGGTTTGCTATGTAGAAACTGCATAGCTACTGTTGCCATGACATAAAGGAATGAGTCATTTCAATATGATGAAAGAGAGTTTGTTATAAAACCATTAAATGTGTTGAATGGACACATTTGTCTTTGGATTCACACTGTCGGATTTCCTGTGTTTTCCCTGTGATGCTGTTCTGCAATAAACTCATCTTCCTGTAGAGAATACTGGCTACATTCAAACATCTGTTTTCTGCTCTTAACAGGTGTTGATAGATGTTTCCAACTGGTACAGGTCTCATAGATGGAGTAGGATGAACTGTGCATATCTGAAATACAGCAAGATAAAAGTTTAGATCACTGCTTGTCATTCTAATAGAACATTCAGGGCCAGCTGTGCCAAACTGAAGTACAGATGGGACCTCCCTGGTCCGGCACCCTCAGGATCTGAGTGGTCTCGAATGAGGGAGTTTGCCGGACCAGGGAAGTCAAGTCCATCCTGCTGCTGATGGGACTCCGGGCTCTTCTGGAGTCCGTCAGCAGACCTAATGGAGCTCCCTGACTCCCAGGTCGCCAGCTCCACTGGCCAGTCCCTGTCGCTGCAGCTCTGGTGCCCCAGGGCCCTCAGGCTCCACTCACCCTAGGGCTGCCACAGCTCCAATGCCCAGGGACTGCCAGGATTCCACTATCCCAGGGCGGCCATGGCTCTCACACACTGACACTGCCACAGCTCCAGGGAGCTGGGGCTGCTATGGCTCTGGAGCTGCTGGACTCGGTTATACCGGGGCTGCCACAGCTTCCCGGTTCCAGTGCTCCCAGGGCTCTGCTCCTTGGGGCCAATAGGGCTTCTGCAGCTTCGCTACCCTGGGGCCATCACAGCTGCCATGGATCCGCTGCTCTGGGGTCACTGGGGTTCCGCTTCTTGGTGCTGCGAGGGCTGTCCCAGAGCTGTTGCGGCCAACCCCATAGCCACCCAGCCATCTGGTCGAGGGGCTCTCTGGTCCAGAAATATCCATGAACCTGCCAGACCACGGATGTTGCTGGACCAGAGAGTTCCGGACAAGAGAGGTTCAACCTGTAGTTTTAGAACTGCACTAAGGGTTGCGGGTTTCATTTCCCCCTCTCCCCCCCAGTCATTTTCCATGATTAAATGGAAATCTGTCCTCCTAGTCAATGTACTGCAGGTTTTTCAGTTAGTGATGTGTCTGTCATATCATTCAGTCATATCCTGCACAGCAAGGTCTGCTTCATGAATTGAATAAAAGCCTCAGTTCATTTTTGAGACAGATGTACATGGCTGGATAACAGGGTATTTCCCTTCTAATACTTCTCCTGTATGGTTTGTTTTCATCATATAGGTCATTATTAGGAAGTCCTGCTAAATATGATGAGTGCATGTTGATTTGGTAAACTTTAGATTAACAGGGAGTTGCATATGCATGAAGGTTACAGGAACATCAGGGTATCTTTCAGGCAATTGAAAGCCTTTGGTTCCTGGTAGTAGGCATGTCTCTGCCGTTGTTGTTACTAGCACCTTTTCCCTATCCTTTTCTCAAAGTGAATTTTCCTAGATCAGTGGTTACAGCAGGCCTGTTCCTGGCTACTTCGTATGTGTCGTGAATGTCTTTCTGAAATAGTGGGCTCAGTGTGACATTTCATGGGAATCCTAGCTGGTCAGTAATCCTAATGCAGGACTGGGGGATAATCTCACAGAACTCCATTGCAGCAGTGAAGATTTTCGTAAAGATCAAGCTTCACTGAGATCATTTCAGAAGTAAAGGAGCTCAGTTTGCATGTTGCATGGGTGGTGTTGCTCCTTACATATCTTAAAGACACAGCTTGGTCGACTAGCTAAGATAAAGTAAGGTTACTAGGTGGCTTAAAAAAAAATACCGGACACACTTGATCTCAGATGGGGGTCAGGGGGAGCGGGGCTGGCCAGGAGAGTTCGGGGGGGGGGGGGAAACCAGCTGGTGGGGAGTGGGACTGACCCGGGCACACGCAGATCCTGGGGCACTGCCTGTCCCGCGTGTGGTCCCGGCGAAGCACGAGTGAGTCCGGCCCTGGTGATTCCGTCCTGCCCCGCCCTCCACGTAGTTGCATATTGCCGGGCTGGTGGACACACTCACACAGTGCCGAGCGTGTCTGCCAGCCACGCAGTATGCAACCACGTACTGATACTCATGATGATGATAAAACTTACCTAATTAGAAAATACTAGACATTTTATATGTCCAGTATTTTCTCAATTTGTTTCCCGGACAGAACCCTCAAATACCGGACTATCCAGTTCAAAACCGGACACCTGGCAACCCTAAGATAATGGTGTGACGGTCCCTTCTCCCCCCCCCCACATGCTTTATGAAAATTGTCATGTGACTATAAATATGCCTAACTCAGAGATGCTGTGGACAAAATACCTCACGTAACCTATTAATTTTCATGTTACAGTCTGCTGCATCTGTATACCCTATTTTAGTGATTGTATCATTCTTGTACTAGAAGTTACAAATGTGCGGTATGAGACTATGTTATAGTTTTAAGTGTGCTGATGAGAGCCATTACTGGTCTTCTCCCCCCCCCCCCCTCCACCCCCCAGTCTAAACAACTTGATCAACTTAACTCGTAAATAATCCTGTTTGTAGTTTAAGTCCAGAAGGTGCTTGGTCGTAGGAACACATGTGACCATACCACCTGGTACTGGGATTCCATTTTGACTCTAGTATTTTTCCATGCAAGGCGGAATGTAAAACAAAAATTTCCCGCCCTGGAGGAGAGTCTGTCAGCCATTTGTCTTCAGCTGACACACTAGGCTACAAAGAGGGCTGGAGATTCAAGTCAGAGAAAAAGAGTTTGTGCCTAACTTGAAGATTATGCCTGAAATAAGAACAGCTCTTTAGGGTAAGAATTTGTATGCAGTAAGTTTTATAGTGAATTAGAACTAGCTATGTGTTTTCTATTGATTTTAATTTAGTAACTTACTTTGATCTGCCTGTTTTCACTTTCAGTCACTTCAATCCTACTGTTTGTACTTAATAAAAACACTTCTATTTTCTGTCAGGCCCAGTGTAAATAATTGATACTGGGGCTGGGGACCATTGAGCATATCTCTTTCATTAATTAAGGGAGCTTAACTGATGATCTTTCATTGTGTATTTTACACAGAGGAAGACTAATTTATTTGGAGAGTTTTGGTCCCATTTGGGGATTGGTTTCCTAGGTGTACTGTGCCTTAGAACTGCATCCTCCTAGAGCCGCAGTGGTTCAGTGTCTACATTGCTCTGCAGGGTTAGGGATGGTTATGCCAACTCAGCACCTTGGTTGGGGGAGATGAGACAACTTGGCCCAGAGGACAAGGTGGTGAGGAGCCCCAGAGAGCAGGAAGATGGGTGTCAGTGGCATGAACAGCACATCGGGGATAGGGATGTAAGTGACTAGTCAACTATCTGATAAGCAAAAGCTTATTGGATAGTCGACACGTTAGTTGACTAGTTGCTTCCCGCCCCCCTTGCTGCCTCTATCACAAAGAGGCAGCAAGGCGGGGAAGAGGAGAGGGTGCTGGGGCGAGCTGTCTTCAAAGCCGTCTTCAAAGCCGATTCCCTCCAGCTCCGTGGGACAGGGCAGGGATGCAGCGGCAGTGCTTCCTGTTTAAAATGTAAAGAGCCCCTGCACAGACTCTTGCGCATTTCAAAGATTGAAAAGCCGCGTGGAGCCTGGGGCAAGCAGGGAGTCCCCCGTTGACCCAGGGCTTCGCGTGGGGCTTCTGCCTTTTGAAATGTACAAGAGATGCAGCGAGGACTCTTGTACATTTCAAAGTTGGAATGCTGTGTGGAGCCCAGGACCAGCAGGGGGCTCCAGGCAGTGTTCCAGTCTTTGAAATGTACAAGAGTCCTCGCTGGGGCTCTTGTACATTTCAAAGGCGAAACGTGCGCTAGTCCTTATCGACTAATCGAATAGTCGATGAAATCCCATCGACTATTCGATTAGTTAATTGACATTTAACATCCCTAATCAGGGAACAATCCCAAGGGAACTTCAGTGACCACACTCTGTCACAAATGGGTTATGGCTTTAGAGAGCTGGGCTCTGTTCCCCTCCCTACCACTGACCTCCTGTGTGATGTTGGGTCAATTACTTCTTCTTTCTGTGCTTCTGGTTTTCTTCCCACCTTTTGTCTGTCTCATGGATTTAGCTAGCAAACTTTCCAGGGCAGGGCTTGTCTTTTAGCTGAACATAATGGGGTTCCAATCTCATTTGGGATCTTCTGGTGGCTTGGGGGAGACTTCAAACGCTTGTGTGGGGATTACTTTCCTGGTGGCCCCAGACTAGCCAAAACCCAAGTGATATCTGTGTTGTAGCTTTGTTTATGCTGGCAACTGGAATAGTAACTATGAACACACAACACCGTTTTCTTTCCGTAGTACGTGTCATACAAAAACGGTCATTAACATTTGAGTGATATCTTTACAGAAGAAAAGTAACAAAAGCAAGCTGTTACAGAGAAGAAAGCTGGAGAGGATCAACTGGGGAAATGAGGGTAGCTGGGAGGAAGATGTTTGAGAAGAAGGGCTTTGCACCAGCCATGGCAAGCTGGTTGGAAGGATCAGAGGAAGCAGCATTAATTGATAGAAAGGGAAGAGGAGCCAAGTTTGAAATGGGAGGTCCTTTGAATTTGAGAGGACAGTTTCGTTTAGAACATGAAATGAGTGGTGAAGTGTGGGGATGTGGGTTTTTTTGCAGAGTTACTTGAGTCTCCCAGCCTATTTGTCTGTTTTTGTCCTCCTCGTCAGCCTTGTCTCCCATTTAGATTGTGGTCCCTGTCAGCAAGGATGGTCATCTTTGTTCCATGTCTGAACTAGGGATGTTAAATATCGGTTAATTGAATGGTCGATTAACCTTGCGAATTCTTATTGGTCAGTCGACTATTCTGTAGTTTCTGGGGATGGGGCCATCAGCCAGTGTGCTCCAGACCCGCTCTTGGGGAACCCCCCTGCCACCTCATGCTGCTGCCTTTCTATCAGAGGCAGCAGCATGGGGTGTCAGGAGGGACCTGATCCCTGAGGGGAGCCAGTTTAAAAACCAGCTCCCCTCATGGACCGGCTATTTGCCACCCTGCACTGCTGTCTCTGATACAGAGGCAGCAGCGCGAGGTGGCAGCAGCCCCTGCCGGGCTGTGGGGATCTGAGCTCCCAGACTCAGTGCAAGCTGGAACTGAGCTGGGCTGCCTGCCTGGCTCCTAACACACTTTAAATGTAGAGCTGCCGTGGGCATAGGTCCCGGACCCAGTGCAAGCCAGGACTGAGTCCAGCTGCTTGCCAGCCTGCTAAAAAATTTATTGGGGTGGGTGGAAGCATGTAGTCTGTAGCATTAACCTGTAAGCTTTTGCTTATTGGTTAATTGACTATACGATTACTCACCAGACTCTGGACAGTGTTTAGCACACTGAGGGCCCTGATCTTTGACACAAATTTTGAACGTGGGAATGATAACGGCCATGTATTAAATCTGCTGGTAATGCTTGTACATGCGGGAATTGGGGGAGGTAGGAATTAGGAAGTCCACAGAAGAGGCTGACTGAGAGAGGGGCGAAAGGGAGCATAAATACCTCAGCAAATGAGGAGTCAAGGCAGTAGCACCATGAAGGCTTTAGTTTGTCATATTTCAAGAGAATCTCTGGTACATAGTCTATGCTATTGGCTGAGGAACTGAAGGCCTTGAAACATGACTGTGCCAGCATGTCTTTTGAGGAGTGAGAAAACTAACTCCTCCACCATAAGCATCCGTTAGCTATCAAAATATTAATTGGAGCTGCTTGTTACTCTGGTCAGGAGGCAAACAAGCAGAATGTACTTGACACAGTTGGGAGAGAATAGCTGTGCCCACCTAGTATTGATCTGTATATCATCCACAGATCACCCACCTGCATCCCCTCTGTTGTATCTGTGGTGCCATTCCTAATGTATCCATTCGTTCTAATACGTGCCTCTCTGACTAAACCAAATAGCCTGCTGTATGGAATGAGTAGCGTGGGAACTCTCATCTGCCTCTTCCTGCTTTCACAAGGAAGTTCTCACTGTTGCTGGAGGTATCTGCCATCAGAGCTTTCAAGGATCAGGACCATAACTTATCCAAAGCATAAACAAATATATCCAGTAAATGCCAAACTGGCATCTATCGAAAACATCTCCTGTCTCTGTCTGAAACTAGAAGTGCCCGGCGGGGAATTAACAAAGGTATTTACAGATAAAAGGGTGAAAAAAACCATGTTAATTCTAATCAGTGACTCAGCTGTTCAGTTGGCTGAAAGCCAAAACTCTTTACTATATGGTAAGCCATATGTTTTAATGCCATTACTATGTTCTCACATAAGTCTCCGGTGCTCTTCTGTTTGCTCCTTTGCATCCTTTCCCTGTTGTCAGGGTTGAAGGCGTATAGAGCATCATGTGTTTGAAGTGACTTTAAGGCTTCATCTACACTGCTGGTTTTGCTGGCACTGAGTATGCAAATGAGACATGGATTAGCATATCACCATGCCTCATTTGTGTAATTTATGCACATCATTTTTGCAGAAAAAAAGTAGTGTGAATGTTTATGCCCCAAGAGGCATAAGGATCTTGCGGAAAACAGGGTTTCTGCACAAAAAACCCCTCGTCCACACTAATTTTTTTCTGCAAAAAGGTGTGCATAAATTATGTAAATGAGGTGTGGCAATATGCTAATCTGCACCTCATTTGTGTACTAACTGCTGGCAAAACAGGCAGTGTAGACGAAGCCATATAAAATAAACCACAAGAACATAAACATACTGGGTCAGACCAGAGTTCCATCCAGCCCAATATCCTGTCTTCTGACAGTGACCAATGCCAGGTGCCCCCGAGGAAACTAACCGAACAGGGACTCATCCAGTGATCCCTCCCCCATCACCGATTCCCAGCTTCTGACAAACAGGCTACGGACACCATTCCTACACATCCTGGCTAATAAACATTGATGGACCTATCCTCCGTGAATGTATATTTAGGTTTTTTTTAACCCTGTTACAGTCTTGTCCTTCGTAACATCCTCTGGAAAAGTATTCCACTGGTTGACTGTGGTTTTTAAACCTGCTACCCCTTTTAATTTCATTTGGTGACACTCCCTGCCCCCGAGTTCTTATGGTATGGGAAAAAGTATTTCCTTATTCACTTTCTCCAGACCTATCATGATTTTACAGAAGTCCACTAATAACTTTGTTCAAGGGAAGGATTCTGTATTCTGAGAGTCTGGCTGACCTTAGAGGAGGACAAATAAGGATACACCTGTCAGATTAATTTACACCGTTACTGTTTTTTGATATGGTACTGTTTTTTGAGGTACTGTGCCATCTTCTTCTCTGGTCACCCCTAAAAACTTTCTTGAGCTTTATTTACACAATTAAATTAGATACATTTACTTAGCAAGGGAGTAATTTGCCCTTTGTGCAATATTCAAAGTATTTGCTCTTTAGTACTGGAAAATCCCAAGGGAATATAGGCAATACAAAAGCAATATTGTTTAGTTAACCAAAAATGATTGAAAATATTTTAAAAGATGACCACAGTGCATACATAGAACTCCCATTCTCTTCAGCAGGCAATACGTGCAAGTTGCTATCTGGGCAGCATCTAGCACAAAAATCCTGGATTCTGGCTGGGGCCTGCAGGTGCTAATGTAATGCAAATAATCTTTTGAGGGCAGAATTATCCTTAGATATGTAGAAAATGAAATATAAAGAAGCTGGATTGTGCTTATTTTTTAACAGTTTTTGTGTGCAATTTGTATATTACTTCAGATCTACGAATATCCAGTTGATCTCAAAGCCAATCAACTGCCCTTCTTGCGCAATCCAGATATTCTGGTGGGAGAAAATGACCTGACAGCTCTAAGTTATCTCCATGAGCCAGCTGTCCTACATAATTTAAAGGTTAGATTCTTGGAGTCGAATCACATCTATACCTACTGTGGTGAGTACTACAATATGGCTACCTCACGGTATGGGGATTTTTTTTTTTTGCACTGCTTAATATTCATTTCTTCTGTGCAGGGCCTTACCAGGTTCACAGTCCGTTTTGGTTAATTCCATGGTCATAGGATTTTAAAAATAATAAATGTTATGATTTCCGCTGTTGTGTTGTAATCGTCGGGGCCCTGACCCAAAAAGGCATTGTTGAGGGTTGCAAGGTTATTGTAGGGGGCCTTCCGGTACTGCTGCCCTTACTTCTGCGCTCCTGCTTGCAGCAGCGCTGCCTTCTGAATTGAGCAGGTGGAGAGTGGCAGTTGCTGGCCAGGAGTCCAGCTCTGAAAACAGAGATGCCACCAGCAGGAGCTCTGAAGTAAGGGTGGCATGGTAATGTATCACTATTTTTGGTTCTGCATTGAGCCTGCAGGGCTGGGCACCTCACCAACAGCTGCCACTTGTCTGTTGCCCAGCTGAGAAGTCAGCATGGAAGTAAGGGTTGGCAATATCATGACTCCCCCCTTAAAATAATCTTGTGACTCCCCTGCAACTCTCTTTTGGGTCAAAAGCCCCCAATTAGATAAAATCTGGTCTCCCTAGTGAAATCTGTATATTATAGGGTAAAAGCCACACAACAGCAGATTTCACAGAGGACATGAATTTACTACAGCTCCTAGCTAGAAGACCTAATTCTGTACCTCAAGTTATAAGTGATCGTGCTGTTAGTCTGGAGATCACAGGTTCAATCCCTGGTAACAACCAAGATGATTTTTAGTGGCTGTCATGGAACTGAGGTGTTGGCTTCAGGCTCTTGTCTCTTAAATTCAGGAATAATCTAGATGGTGCTTGGTCCTGCTGTGAGGGCAGGGGACTAGATCTCTCTAGGTGCTTTCCAGCCCTAGTATTTTATGATTCTATGATTGCCTGGAGAAAACCAGATTTCACACTCAACAATTTGCTTTTCATAGCCATGAATTTGGTAGAGCCCTACTTGTACATGCGAATACCAACCTTTTATAACAATTTTACCTTTACATAGCTCCTCATAGCTGAGGATTTTACCATGTATTCATTAATTAAGCCATATAGTGCTTCTGTCAGGCTGATAATATAATACCTGGCTTAAAGAGCAGAATAACTAAGGTGTGTAGAGGTTAGAGATCGCAGTGGGTCTGTAGAGAAGTAGGAGTAAAACCCAGGCATCCTGTTGCAGTCTATAAAAGGTGATCGGTTAAGAAATAAATAGAAATTAGACTTTGGAGCACTGGGAAATTGAGCTCTTTGGTGTGAGCAAAAATTAGAGAAGTTGGAGATAGTAAGATGGGAAAATTGAAGTTAGCAAGCACATATCCTTGGATTGTGTTGTGGCTGTGTTTTGGTTATAGCTGGTTTTGGCAGGATTTTTTTAAGTGTTGGTTTTTGAGAATTTGGAACGTGTTATTAAAATGCTGCCTGTATCAACAGCATAAGGACATTGATGCAGATGTTAATTTAAATAGTGTTGTAAAGAGCCAATAAAGATGACTGTGGTTTCTAAGCTCAATCTGTGACTTTATGGTGAAGTGAGTAGTCTGGATTTATAGAAAGAGAGAGAAATGGTTTTTAGAGTTCTCTAATTCAGATCTTTCATGTTCCTTTAACATGACTTGTCCATTTAATTTCTGTTAATCTTATGGTTTTGCATTATCTTCTGAAGATCAGAAATCAAAATATTTTGAGTCCAGTAGAATTCATTCATGTGTATATGGCTCACGGCAGCATCTTTCAACTCTTTTCAGGGGAAAAATACCTAAAGGGTCTAAGATTCATCGCACATATTTTATACTCCTTTTCCTTAGTTTACTGTGAGTTGTTCTTTCCACCAGTACATTTGCCATTTCTACAAGATTCGAAGAGAAGCTGATATAAGAATGTTGGCCATTTCTTTTTTTTATGCAGTGTTTTGAACCTTCTTATATTAAAAAAAGAAAAAGTTAGTAAACCATTCTGACTTGAAAAGTCTCAGAGGGCTAGCCATGTTAGTCTGTAACTTTAAAAACAAGGAGTAGTCTTGAGGCACCTTAGAGACCAACAAAAGTATATATAGTATCATGAGCTTTTGTGGGCAAAACCCACTTCAGATGAGCGTGAGTGGAGGAAAAAGGGGGGGCTCTCAGAATTATGATAATTATGGTAGTCCCCCCTTTTTTCTCCACTTGCGCTTATCTGAAGCAATGGGTTTTGCCCACAAAAGTTCATGATATTAGATGTGTATATATATATTGGCTAGTCTCTACGGGGCCTTAGGACTACTCGTTTTCATTCTGACTTTGTTTTAATTCTAAACAAAGTTCTGCTTTATTTAGGTATTGTGCTTGTTGCCATTAACCCATATGAACAATTGCCAATCTATGAACAAGATGTCATCTATGCATACAGTGGCCAAAATATGGGGGATATGGATCCTCACATCTTTGCAGTGGCAGAAGAAGCCTACAAGCAAATGGCTAGGTGAGTGATATGTTGGTTACGAGGCTTATCAAAATCATGGCTCTGCTTCCTTGATGGTGGGGAGTTGTGTATCACAAAAGCATATGCCCTAATAAATGTGTTAGTCTTTGGGGTGCCACCAGACTCCTCCTTGATTTTGTTCAGACTGGTACTGGAATTAAATACTTGTCCAGAGCCAAAAGCAGTTGTAATCATCCATGTTGAGATTAGAAAATCCACAAATGCTTTCAGGTATTTGACATGTCTGGCTTAGCACTTCTTCAGCAATGCACCGTGCATATGAGCGGTTTATTATGTTTAACCATTGGCATTCTTTTAGCGCGTTTACAGTGTTTGATCTTGTTGATGTTGTTTTAGGACCTCTCAGAAAGCACCTGATGTTGCAGGTGTTTTGTCTACTGGTTGTAATTCTGAAAGATTTAAAGGAAATCTGGGGTCATAGTTTTTCTTACTGGCTGACAGTCAAGTTTTTATCCTTTACAGTATGGTTATGGGACAAATGTGTGAAAAATAGAACCTGTTATGTCAAATCTGAAGACACTCTGACACTGGTGGTCTCTGCTGTATGAGGCTACTGCAGTTAACAGCCGTTTTTGTTTTGTGATTGTGATGGAAAATGGAGCTTCTGTGCTCCCCATGGCCTAGCCGGAGTGACTCTGTTGCTATCATTATATAGTAATGACATTTTTTTTGGACTTAGTATTTGGGACTCTGGAGGATGAAGATGATGTTTCCCTGTCAAGGCCGGATGCCTATTATGAATTGAGCACAATAACAGTCTACAAGTGAGACGATACTGAGAATACAGAGGGGAAAAGCCATCCCAGACTTATTTGCTGCCTCACTGCCTTTACCATTATGTTGGCTTCAGTGGGAATCTTTATATGATGAGCATGTTGCAATGACCAATGAAAGAAAGAGATGTACTTGACTTAAAACAGTAGGAAAGCCATGTACATTTTTTTCAACTGTGCACTTCTAGGGCTAAAAGTATGAGCTACTATGGCTTGAGCTGAAAGAGCCAAGACTCTAGCAACTTCTGTTCTCTCTTGATCAGCACAAAGAGCACCCTGTAACATGCACGCTGGGTGACGTATATCCTCCGCTGGGAACGCTGTTTATGCAAAAGCAATTCCCTAGCTTTCTGTGTGTGTGCTCAGAGCCACCCTTCAAATGCACTGTGGTGTAGCTCTGATCTACAAGAGTGTTTTTGGTGATCGTTAATACCCAAGTGCTCCAGTGTTGCTTCCTAAATAAAGCACAGAGACCATTTCTCCAAGCACATCCCTGACTCTCTTCATGGAGTTGTAAGAGGTTAAATGCTCTTCAAGTGCTGTGGGCATGAAGATCTCTTTAGAAATGCTAAGCAGCAACACTCATATACTAGCCTTATCTTGTGAACACCACAAGCTCTTCTGACCTGGTTCACAGATGTGTTTAATGGCAATTATTCAAAATAGAGATTGCAGTGCCTCTCAACCTTTCCAGGAGGGATGGGGAGAGGTAACTGGCTACCTGGTAAGCATCATCCTGGCTGCTCAAGCCCCATGGTGATTGGGAGCTGACTGTCCTGTGGGGGCAGAGAGGGGGCAGAAGCTGGCTGTCCCATGCAGGAGTAGTGAAGGGGGAGCCATGATCAGAAGCCAACTGTCCTGCGCACTGGGGAAGGGCCTGGCAGTGGCAGCCCTGTGCATAGGGGTGGTGGGAGCGGAATCCCACTTAATGGGTTAACCGGTTAAATCTTACGTTTAACTCATTAACTGGGATTTTATATGCCTACTTTTTAGACTGTTGTGCTCCTTTCGGGAGTCTTATTTGTCTTGCGTAACCCTAAGTTTCACGTCACTTATAATTTACTTGCTTACAAAATTGGACACAAAAATACAAAATCACCCCAGCATGGTTACTGAGAAATAGCTGACTTTCTTGTGTTTACCATATATTTATAAAATACATGAACAAGAATATAAATATTGTGTTTAGATTGCAGTGTATGGTACAGAGAGCAGTGAAAACAAGTCACTGAATGAAATTTTAGTTTATTCTGATCTTGTTAGTGCTTTTTATGTAGCCTATTGTAAAACTAGATAAATATCTAGCTGAGTTGATGTATCCTCTGGAAAACCTCAGGTGACCCACTGGGTAGGAGTATTCCTGGTTGAGAACCACTGCCGAATCTGACATCATAGTGGAGGAGGCTTATACCTTTATTCACTCCCTGGGCACCTCCTAAGTGCAAAAGGGGTAAGCAACCATTTTTGTACAAGTCAGATGATACAGAAGTGACAGCTGGTGCACACCGGGAGTCGGCATAAAACCTGTGGGTGCATGTAGCCATGTAACTGATGAAATTTTCATGGGTTACATGGTTACCCAGTTACCCGCTTTTAACATCCCTAGTGTTTAGACTAGGCACCAGTTCTGAAAAGTGTGTAAATAAACCACTGTTGCTTGAGCCTGGTCAATTTCAAACAAAGATGGTTCCAGTTGTATAAAAGCACCACACCTGACCTTAGTCAGGCACAGCATTTCATTACTTTTTTAAAATGAGCAGCTGTTAGGCTAAAACATCATTGACGGACAACAATGCCATCACTAATTTTGCACATCTTTACTGTTGCAAGGCCAAGGTCCTAATGATTTGTATAAAAAAGATTGACAATATTTGTCGATATCCTGGGGAACTATTTGGGAAAGGCTTGAAAACTTTTGGGAAATAAAAACAAACTGATTTATGTTTTGTATTTCTACTCATGAAGCAAATCCAGGCTGACTTGTTTCTTTAGCCACAAACTGCTGAGCCAGTTACAACCATGGAGTGAGGCCAGCTGTAGTGAAGATTCTAGACTCATGCTGAATACTAGATTATACAGGCACTACAGTATCAGTGTAAGTGAATATAAACTTCCTTGCATACTAATTACAGTGGCTGGGGAAAAGTTGCTAGCATTTCCATAGCAAAATATTTTGTTGACATCATGTGTCTTTCAGTGAAAATCTTGTTGAAAAGGTGCATCCAATCAAGGATGATACTTTCAAATGGAGGGAGGGATCCTGGAATAGCCAATAGCTTGGTGGTTAGGGCACTCCCCATGTTCAAGTCCTTTCTATGTTCAATTTGAGACCTGAACCTGGGTCTTCCACTTGTCCAGTAAATGTCTTGACCACTGGGGTATTGGTTGGTCTTATATTTGCCATAGTTTTTCATTGTAACAGGGCCAATCATGAAAGCTTTGAGACTTTTTCACAAAAAGCAATTGGTGTTTTCCAACATCCCATTGTTCTGGGAAACAGTGCTTAAAAATAGGTTATTCAACAGCTGTGAACAGTTTCTTGGCCATTATAGATTGGGTCTGTGGGTTTACCTGATGGAATGTTTTTCAAATATGTGAAATTTTGTCCCGATTCTGCATATAATCTACGCTGAGGCAGAATTCTGTCTGTATGCTGTCATGCCTACAGTGCTGATCTTCTGATGTTCAAGTGTGTTGGGATGCTAAACTTGATTTTTTTTTTTGTCTTTTTTAAAATCAAAACTTCTAAACTGGAAAAGCTGCTACGTTCAAATGGCAGCATGAATGTCTCTGGTTTGTATCTAAATCACTTCACATCTGTGGAGAAGTAAAAGGTGATTATTCCTGATTTGCTCAATTTTACAAGCACAGCAAGGGGTCTAGTTCTTTTCTGGGTGTCTGTTTCCTGGATCAGCTGTTAATAGCAAAGTTTCAACAGCTGGAACCTTGCTAGCAATATTGTTGATAGATGTCATACTGAAAATAGAATCCAGGTTAGTCTCCCATAGCCGTGGTATTCTGTTGTGCAAACAGAAGTGTAAAAAGTAGTAAAAATGTAGTATGATTTATTAAAATGCAGAGAAAGTGAAGGCTTCCCCTGCTGTGAAAATCAGGCCCCTAGTAAACTACTTGGTTTTTGGTCACTAACAACTGAGAAAGCCAAGATCACTAGTCGTCGCTTAAAATTTCTTCCCTTAATTCTATGTTTCAGCTGAGAAACTCGGTTGTTTTAAGATGTTACTTCCTCGTATACCTCTAATGTAGCACAGTACCAACCAATGATTGGCTACAGTAGGTGTGATAGACAGCAAAGCTGGAAGGCCTGACCCTAACCACTAGAATCCTGCATTCCTAGTTTAGCAATAAAGGTTATCATAGAATATTAGAACTGGAAGGACCTCGAGAGGTCATAAAGTCCAGTCCCCTGCCCTCATGGCAGGACAAAGCACCATCTAGATTATCCTAGGGTATACCTCTCCAGTTCAGCACTCTCTGGTGTTTCAACATGCGTGGTCCAGCATGATTTTAGTTAGCTGGACGTTCACTTATCATGGGTGTGGCCAAGTTCTCTGTGGTCCCATAAAGTTTGTTTACAGCCACCAGTTCTGGCTCTCAGTGTTCTGTGATCTTATTTAGCTCTAATTTACCCCTAAATGTCTAAGAGCCCAATAAGCAGTGGAAGTGTTGGTAATGCTGCTAGACAATATTGACTTCTTGTGGTTAAACAAATGCTTTGGTTCAGCACTGGTCAGGTCCCAAGGGGGCTGGATTGGAGAGGTTCAACCTATATTGGCTTTGACTGCTGCCCTTATAATTTTGTATTGCCTAAACCCTGTAAGTGATGACATTTTTCTCTGCAAAGGGACATCAGAATAACAACCTCCAAAAAACTGAAAATGATACCCTCTATTTCGAATTAATTTTATATTCTCTGTCTTGGCTGATGTTACAGTAATTGCAGACTTCAGAAACAAAAGGGAGGGACTCTAACCAGTGCTGTGCTACAATTTTAAAGTGCATTTTAGGAGTCTAGCTGGTTATTAGATTAAAACACGGCTGGGATTAAGGGCAGAGGATTTTTAAAAAAATGCAACTAATTATATATTAATCTAAAAATCGTTGGGCTGTACTTGATGTTCTCAAAAGTTTGAACCTGGGGAATACTTCCCCCTCCCTCTAGCAGCATAAGGATGAGCGATGGAGTTACATAACAAGTGTACTCATTATGGTAGCACATTGGAGGGGATAGTGAATCTAACATGTTGGGAACTACAGCAGTCAGATGAACCATTCAGGCATGTGCCATGCTGATGTGGAGCCCTCTTCTGGTCCACTGGGAGATCTACCCATGCAGATGAGCTTGTAGCATGGTGACCTATTATACTCTAGTCTATTAATAAGCTGCTATTCTTTTGATGTCACGTATACAAGGGTAGAAAACACTTGTAAAAAGTCTGCAATGGATGGAGCATCAAATAGGCTAGTACAACACTTTTAAACTATGACTATGCTGTGAGCCTGGATGTGATTCCCTGCTTATGTACATATACTCATGCTTGCTGGTTAGCAGTGGCAGGGCTTAGCTGTTCCATGTTTGTACTTGCAAGACTGTGCTCATGTGAGTGAGCTAGCACAAGTACATGTTAGGGGTGTTAGAAGTGTGTAATTCATACATGATTAATTGATAAGGGTTAGCACTGCTACCACTCAGTCCCCTCTTGTGGGGGTTGATGCTGGGACCTGGCATGAGCCAGGCTGTTGGCCAGCCCGCTAAAAAATGACCTTGCAGAGATGTAGGGCAGTGCGTATTTGCATGTAGTTGATAGCATTAACCAATATGCACCTGCTTATTGGTTAATTGTTTAGTCAACTACACTATTACATTCCTAGTACGTGTATGGGACCTGAGAATTGCACCCCAATCTCTTTGTGTAGGTGTAGCCTGAGACTGAGTCTGAAGTGATCTGGACCACTCTCCCCCCTTAGAGGAGCCTGACCCACCTATGAGATTGTGTTCTGCCTTTCAGATACTGTGCAGAACACAATCTCATAGGTGGGTCAGGCTCCTCTAAGCGGGAGAGTGGTCCAGAGACCACCTGTGACAAATTAGCCACCATAGTGTCAGGCCTAATGTGGGCTAGTTGGCTTCTATAAAGGTTGATGGGGAAGCTCTATGGAGAGGTAATGAGAAAAAGCTGCTCGAAGTCAGAAGGACTCTGGTAGGAGCCCAAGATGAGCTGGGAGAGTAGGAATTAGAGAGAGAGTAAAAGAAGGATCCCATAAAAGTGCCCCAGAAAAGGGACAAAAACTGGGGTGATAGACTGGGAATCCTGGATACCACTGCACTGAATTCACAAAGGGTGAAAGAGTGTGTATGTTGTAAGAACATGATATCAAACTCCATGAAGCCCAGGTGAGTTAGAGGATGTTCTGTGTCTAATATAAAAAGGCAAAGTCTGGAAGAGAGGGACTGGATCACACATTGACTGAGAAGGAGTAGGCTAGAAGCTAGGAGGGGTGCTTGAGAGTCAGTGATTTTTGTCATCATCTCTCTCTCATATATTTGGTTTTATAAATAGAGCTGGTGGAAAAATTTTCAAAAATTCAAAATCACTATGGAAACTTAATTTGTTTTTGCAAGAAAAGGTCTAAAATTTTTTTTGGTCCAGTAAATTAGAAGGTAAAGAGCATTCACTTGTATTTCCAAAATACTTTGACAGGATTTCCCACTGGAGGGTAAGAGAAACAAAAATTGGAGGGGAAGAGAGTAGAGCATGGAAGGAAAAAAGGAAAAGTTTTATTCTGGGTTAAAAACTGAAGTGATGGGGAAACAGTACTGGTGATCAGATGGCTTTTGGAGTGCAAAGGTGTTAACAGTGGATAAATGCTGGGACCAGTGTTATGAATTTGTACTGTTGCAGGTGCAACAATATAGTGATGTTGCATAATCTTACATCTTGGTGTGTAAGCAAGTTTTTAGTGTTGGGAGAAATGTACTGTGTTTCTCTTTTGCAGTCTTCGTGAGGGAGTTGTGAGGAGAAGGTTTTTTGTGTGTTTGGTTTTTTTGGCCTTAATTTCTAACCAAAGTCACTTCTTGATGATACCTGGAAAACTGGCATTGGTTTCAGGCAAAGATGCTTGAAACATGGTATTTCTTCAGTGCTTCTCATAACCACTTCTGCTTGAGGAGTGGTGTGCGAGCAGAGCCGAACCAGAGAATTTGCCGAACCAAGGGACATCAATATTATCTAGCATCATTACCAACACATCCACTGCTTTCTGGGCTCTTTCAAGACATTTAGGGGTTAATTAGAGCTAAATAAGAGCACAGAACACTGAGAGCTAGGACTGGTGGCTATAAACACCTTTATGGGACCTCAGGAAACTTGGCCATAGCCAGGATAGACAGACAACTGACTAAATAAAACCATGCTGGACCACGAATACAGCTGGACCAGAGTGTGCCGGATTAGAGAGGCTTAACCTGTATGAGAGTCTGGGTGATTTTATGATCATTACTATTAACAAGCTCTGCTGTCCTAAGATATTGCCATAGTCGATCACTTCAGGGCATAAGCTAACTGTCTGTAGATCAAAAAGATTCTTTTCTCCCATCATCTTCCTCCACCCTCTTCTAATGTGGAGCATTGTTAATTTAGCTAGAAAAATTAGGGCTTGGTCTCATTGCCTTCTGCTGAAGCATCAGATATTTGCCCTGGTTGGGAGCATGATGTGAGTTTAGATAACCCAATAATCTAATTCAGTGTGACACATCCTTTGTTCCCTAACAGTCAAAGTCACTAGCCAAACCAAAATTGCTTTGTATAAGCTGCATATCCACATGAAAATTGTCTGGATTGTTGTTTTTTGTTAACTTGAGAGAATAGATGAATGTGGCAAGTTCCAGGGTTTCAGCTACTCATTCACACCATTACAAGGAAACTTTGTTGTTTCTAGTGTGATTCAGGAAATGTGAAAAGGGGTGGAATTTCATAAATTTAAGATAGCATTTGCATTGTGTTCTCAAGCTTGTTCAATTGATGCATGTATGGAACTCCCACAAATATTAATAGGACTTGTTACGTTATGTACGCAAGAGAGAGATTCTATTTCTTGGGGATGTGTCCCAACATCTTTCTGATAGAGGCATCCGTTGACTTGACTTCTCACACCTACCCTTCTTCTTGAGTCATGTATTGGCTGTTGTATAGAAATGTAGAGTGGCAGGGATCTCAGGAAGTCATCAAGTCTAATCGCATGTGCTGAGGCAGGACCAAGTAAACGTAGAATACCCTTACAAGTGTTTATCTAACCCAGTGCTGGGCTAAATACGGCCTGCAGGCTGGACCTGGCCCCCACCAAGCCACTGGATATGGCCCGTGGACACAGCAGAGAGCCTCAGGCAGTCTCCCTGCCTGCTTCCCGCATGCCACTGAGGAAAAACAGCTGCTGTGGGGCCCTTTTGAACAACTGAGAGCAGGGAGAAGCTTCACGTGCTACCCTTGCCCCCAGTACAGTTCCATTGGCCAGAAATCAGCCAATGGGAGCTGCCTGTTGTCAACAGGCAACTTGTGAAGTCCCCTGCCCCATCCCCTCAGGCTTGTAGCTATTCAAAAACTGCATGGATCCTACAGCCAGTGCAGGGGCGCAGCCGGGAGGGAATCTGCCTAAGAAGGCTGTTGGCTGGGAGTCAAGCTGGTACGTCTCATGGCCAGAGTCATAACCTAAACCCTCTCCCCACTTCTTGTACCCATTCTCTCTCCCAGATCCTGCACCCCTGCCCCAGGTCACAAACCCCTCCTGTCATAGGTCACAACCCAAACCCTCTGTCCCCCCACACCCATTCCCCCTCCAAGATCCTGCACGCCAGTCCCTCGCCCAAAGTTACATCTCAAACCCCTGCACTCCAGTCCCCTGCCATAACTGCCTCTTTTACCCAAATTCCCTCCCAGACCCCACACCCTCTTCTGCATCCCAATCCCTTACCATAAGCTCCCTTGAGCACCCAATCTCCATCCCAGACCCCGCACCACCTCCATTAATATGGAACCGTGCAGCCCTTGACCACTTTCCAAATTCTTGGAGTGCCTCTCTCCTCTTCCACTCTTTCCCCCCCCCCCTTTCAAAAATTATTGTCCATCCCTGATCTACCCTGTTCTTAAACTCTGATGATGGGGGTTCTACAACCTCCCTTGGACATCTAGTTCAGGACATTTAATTCCCCTTATAGTTAGAAAGTTCTTTTCCAATATATAAACAGAATCTCCTTGCTGTAGATAAAGCCCATTACATCTTGTCCTACCTTGAGTGAACACAGAAAATAATTGCTCGCTGTCCTCTTGATAACAGCCCTTACTGTATTTGAAGACTGTCATCTGTCTTGATCACCTTCTGGATCACATTGTTTCCTGGAGTGAAATCCTGGCTCTGTGAAAGTCAAAACCATTCATATGGACTTCAGTGAGAGAAGATTTCACCCCTTCTTCTTAGATATCTTTGCTTGTACCTTATACTCTGCTGGCTGAATTTGCTTTAATTGGCAATTTCCTCCCACAAATTGTGCTTCATCTTTTTTCATACTGTATGGGACATCCTCCATCATGTATTGTAGCAGAGAGGCAGCCTTGCTATAAGTATCAGAAGGGTAGCCATGTTAGTCTGAATCTGCATAAACAAGGAGAAGTCCTGTGGCACCTTAGGGTATGTCTACACTAGCTCGTTAGTTCGAGCTAGGAAGGCAAATGAGGGCAACGGGAGTTGCAAATGAAGCCCGGGATTTAAATATCCCAGGCTTCATTTGCATGTTCCTAGGCACCGCCATTTTTAAATCCCTCTTAGTCCGAACTAACTGCCTGCGGCTAGACGCGGCAGTTAAATGTTAATTCGAGTTAACACCTTAGTTCGAATTAACAGTTACTCCTCGTGGAATGAGTACCCTCCCCCCCCCCCCCCCCCCCCCCCCGGCTCAGTGGCCTCCCAGCTGGCTCCTCACCTCTTGCTGGCACTGCTGCCCTGCTGACCCTGCTGGGCAGCCATCGCTGCCATGGCTCCAGGTCCCACCAGGCAACCATGCACACTGCGCTGGGGATCTAGATCCAGCTATGCATGCCATGCTGGGACTCTGGGACCCACCAGGCAGTTGTATACTGCAAATCCCTGCCCCACTGAGCTACCACAGCTCCCAGCCCCACTGGGCAGCCACACCCATGTCTCCCAATCCAGGTGGGAAGGCCTGCTGCCACGCGCAGACAGCAGGCTCGCTGCAGGCAGCCCACTGCCCTGCTGGCCCCGCAGGAATCCCAGCCACTGGCCCTCCAGTGGGACACTCTGGTCCTGTAGCGTCTCTGCTGGACCATGGATGTTGCCAGACCAGAGAATCCTTGTTAAGAGAGTTTCAACCTGTATAAGCTTCAATGTCACTTAGTTCTAAAGAGTTGCTCAGTGGTGCTAAACTCAGAGTGCTACTCAGAAGTGCCAAATACATGGCTTCTATCATCAGCACCCCCACTATCAAAATTGTTCCAGTGCCCTACGGTTGCCTATTGTTAAGGGCTCCAAATTCTGCATTAGTTGAAGTGTCTTGAAATTTGCCTTGTCCCACCAAAGGTGCAGGGTGGGGTTATTGTGTGAGGGGTAAGGATATTGATCCTGAGTCCCAAGCTACTGCTCTATTCTCAAGGCCACACTGCCTTCTCAAGGCCACACTGCCTCCCAAAATAAGTTTAGAGTAGAAGTGCTTCCTTCTGTATCCTCACTTAAAATAATGAATATTTAGAATCCAAAATATTGGCCCCAGTATGTGGCAATTATATGAAGTAGGTTCCCTTTCTCCTGCTATAAACTAAGTACAGGATCTGCATATGGCATGTTCTATGCAGTAAATTGTGGAGACAGTGTTAGGGATTAATCCCATACTGCTTCACTGAACGAGTGACTTGTAAGGAAAACATACCTCATGGTTTATAAATGGGTAAGGATGCCTCTTCAAAAATTATGTAATTTCCTTGTGTTTTGCTTAAAAAAATGCAAAATTAAATAGCTGAGCATTCGATGCTAGAGTCATCTATCAGATGAAATGGAGTGACACAGGCAACATTTTCTGGAGCAGCTGTCTCTCCTCTCTTGGGCAGAACTCTTGCTTCCTCTCAGGTTTGTGTCTACACCTTAAATGGGTAGAATAAGGACCGCATAACGGCTCTACTTGGCTGATAAAAGATGGAGAGTAGGTCATTCCTCCAGAGCAATAAATTCATCAGGCAATACAATGGAGTATAAGCTAAACCTCACCTAGAGGTGCATATTCACTTACACATGTCCAGATTGGCATAACTGAATCTTGTAGAAAATACAACCATGTAGCGTGCAGAGCTAAAAGGCTCTCAGTATGTTATGCTTGCAATCTGGGCAAAATGAAAGGAAGTGGGGAGGTGCAAAATATGCCCAAAATAAATACAATAAACATAGTAAACTTACTTTTCAAGTAGAAGGGGCAGATTAGTAACAGACAATCCTATTACAATATGCAAATTAAACCTTTAGAAGTAATTGAAAGGCTAAATATTGTTCTGTTTATTTTGTGGCATGCACATCAGACTGATAGGTAGCTGTTGTACTGATGCCTTTGCCTCTCACGCAGAACAATATCATCTCATTGTTTTGTAGTATTCCCCTATCTGTCTGTTTTCTCTTAGGGTATGGCTACACTAGCCACCCTAGTTCGAACTGGGGTGGCTGATGTAGTCATTCGAACTTGCAAATGAAGCTGGGGATTTAAATATCCCGGGCTTCATTTGCATGTTCCCAGGTGCCGCCATTTTTAAATGCCCGGTAGCTCGAACTACCTGCCCGCGGCTACACGCAGGAGGAGTAACGGTAGTTCGAATTAAGAGTGTTAATTCGAACTACCTAGCCTGTAGATCTATGGTATAATCCCAGATAGTGCTCTTTCCAAATCTGTTTAGATTATACAGAAGAATATCTGGTTAAGAAAACATGGGCTAAAGTGATTCTAGTTTTTTAAATCTGCAACACAAACTCACCCTTACATGAGATGTTGAAAGTAAATGAGAGAGTTGTTTTTTTTTTTAACGCATCATCTTCCAAATTCAAAGTGCATCGTGACTTTTCACTCCTGATCAGTATAGAATGAAATGCCTTTAGCTTATCATATGCATGTGTCCCACTAAACATACTACAGAGAAGAAAATTATATACAGGATGGGAAGTGGCTTTAATTGGCATTTGAAGTAGAATACAGTGTATGGTTGGATACAGTTGTGGGAGTTATTGAAATGACAGTGAAAAGAGAATTGTTGGTTTGCTTTCCAGGCTTGCTTTCCTCCTGTGACTGTACAAACCAGTGTGTTAAGGATCTCATCACACAGCCTTTTTTTTCAGCACCTATTTATGGTAGAAGAAATCAGAATTAGAATACAAAAGAAGTTTGATAATATGATCCAAACAAAAAGCAATTCTTCAAGTTAAACTCTGCAGTTCAGTCAGTGGGAATGCTAGTTATCACAAAATATGCCATGAAAGCCAAACTGTCTATCGTACCTACTATAGGCTTGTGAAATCGGAAGCCATAGGGAAATAACTTGCATCCTATTGGACTGTACTAAAGGGTAAAGGGAGCTAATTTTGGACTTTGTCCCTGACACTTACAATTAAAAAGCACTGGGACCTGAAATGGACTGTGCTTTTAAATCTGTCCCTTACTGCTATTACAGGAAATAACTAAATAAGTAACATCAGAAGCATCATCCTGAGAATCATGCTACCAGCATGTACAGTCAGGGCTGGTGTCAGACTTTAGCGGGTCCTAGGCAGTGGGGAGAGAGGCTCAGCTGTGCGCCCCCTAGAAGGGGTAGGACATCTGGCAGGAGAGTGTCTGCCCTAGAGCCCCCCAGACTGTGGTGCTGGCGCCTCCAGCTGTTGCCATGTTAGCAGCGGTGGCGGCCAGGAGCCCCAGACCCTTTTAAAACAGAGACCCAGAGCAACTGCCCCTGTTGTCTCCTTGTTGGCAGCCCTGTGTGTATAGTATCCTAGCAGAACTGAACCCTGTCCTAGTGTGGGTACTGAGCAATGCAAGTGGTACCTAGACCACAGCAACAGTTCAGACCAAGAGATCTCTACAGCATGGGCTGGTAGCCAGTTGGCTTTTAGCTCAGAGGGTAGGGGCTCTTATATTCTGCTTCAGAGGACCGAGGTTCAAATCCGCCTGGAGGTGGTTACGCTAGCAAAACTGAACTCTTTGCTTTGGTTATTTGTCAATAAGAATCCTTTCCCAACAAAGAGTATGTTGCTAGGTGGCGGGGAAGAGAAAATGAATCGGATTTCACATGATTTTTTTCATACTGAATGTGTCTTGAGACACTCGAGCAAGTAACAAGTGCTGACAGTGCAGCTGAGGAGCAAATGGAATGGTCAGTCTGTGCTCAAAAATAGCTCTCTCAGCCTTGGAGCACTGGGACATTCTGGAGGTAAGAGTTGGGCTGGGACACCAGAGTGAACCCCATGCTGTTGTATGACCTTGTTAGTTCCATGCAGAAAGCTATAAAGAAAACCAGAAGTGACTCTGTGGCAGGCAGCAGTTACAAACCCAAGACATCTTGCATATGAGCGTTGCCAGTTGAAAATCCTTGTTACTGCAAGGTTGAGTGAACATAGGGTAATTCAAGATTACAGCACTGAAGACACCACAACTGTGCATGGGAACAGCAATCCCTCTCCATACTACAAGATGCAGGATTGGGGTCTAAGGGAAAAGTTAATTCAGAACGTTTGTTTATTTGTAAAATAAAAGCAGTGAATCAGACAAAGCTTCACATCTGAGGTGGTATACACTGGGGGGATTAAAACTATGTGGTGAGGGAAAGGGTGGGAACTGGCAGGAAGATTGACCCCTGTGCAAATGCAAGATGAATAAAATTGACACAACGAATAAAAATGAAAACAATGGTCATATATGAAAGGTGGAGAAATACTTTAATTTGCCAGAATATAGGTAGATAAATTTAGCCAGTGTGTGTTTAAAGAACTAAGCCAAGACATGTACTGCATACAATATTTACAAGCAGTTCTGATGCATTTACTCTTGAGGCTTTTCCTTCGAAAACCTGATATTTTCGGCTGGTGTTCATTGCCAATTAATCCATTTAAAAATTGCCTGCTTTGTTTTGTGGCTGAGCATTTAAACATGTGAATTAACTTGAGACTTTTGCAAAATTCTTCCTCCTATAGGAGCCAAAGGAGAGGTAATTTGTTAAAATTTTCCAGTAGTGTTTTTAAAAACTCAACATTACTGTAAAGAGGGAGCAGAACTTCAGCCATTCATCGGCTGTCTCTGTTTCCCAGAAACTTCTTTTTGTAGATTTTGAATCTGAGACCTGGCTCCTTAGTCTTGGTGTTTATAAAGCAAAAACAAACAAACAAACCCTCCTGATCTTGCAAAACCCAAACCAACCAAAAACTTTGTCTATTCCTGCTTTCTAGAAAGACAGCTGTCAAACTGACATCTGTGTTGGTACCTGCAAGATATTAGGCATGAGTTAAAAGAAGTTGGTCAGTGTGCCTAATGGTGATGCTAAATGAAGAGGAGGAAGACCATAAGGAAGAAGTCAGTGTATTTCCTGAACAGCAGCAGTGGTGGCAGCTCTTTGTCCAGACAGAAAATATAATTGTGATTCAGACGGTTGAAGGTGAAAAGAAATATAAAGAAGTTACATTTTTCTATATAAAAAAGGTGGGGGGCAGGGGAAGGAGGGAGCATCCAGCTTCAGATTAAACAGGGTAAACCAGAACATTTAAGGAAATTAGCTTAGAGTAGCTTCAGTCAGAAATCACTGATGGGAGAATTCTAAATACTTTGATAACAGAACTGAGCCAGGTGGAGGAGGTCTTTCATCCTTGTGAAGGCTGACCAAAATGTCTTGATGTCTTGAGAGAAACTGTATCAGATGAGATTGCTTGCCCTGTAAAACAGAACAGAGGGTCCAAAAAATAAAATAATAGCCTGTGTAGCTTCATAAAATGAGGGAGGGAAGAAAAACAGCCCAGGACAGTGTGGAAGTGAGTTTGGCACAGCTGGCTGAAAGATAAGGGCTATAAATGAATATGAACAACTCTTGTCTTCTCCTGTTTACTACTATTATCCCATCATATCATGTTATGTTTGTAATATTGCTTGGGTTTGTAGTGTCCAGCCTTCTAGCTTGGACAAGCTATAAAACTGCATAATTACATAATAGTATTAGAGATCCCATGAAGCACACTATATTTAGAGACATATACAAGCTGTCAGTCGCTTCTCAGTTTTGTACTTTTGTCCATTTCTTTATGGAAAAAAAAGTAGGTGAAAGGACTTTAATGTTAGCAAAACAGCATATGGGACTTAAGGTTACTGGTGCCTTGACAGTGAATGACTCTGACTAATTTAGAGGCAGGTTTTGCTAGTAGGAAGGAATTTGTTTTTATTAAATCTGGTACATGCCATTGCTTGATGGATTAGTCCCAAAGATCATTTTGGCCCCAATAAAATTTGGCCTTCCCTTTTTGGTAGGTGATCTGTTTGCATGTGCACACGCTTTATAAAAAAATTGACTGACTAATTCAATTTTTATAGCTCTCTTCTGCTTCCTCTCCCTCAAAAAATGTGCAAAATATTACACATTTTTGGTTGAGTGTCAGATGTTGATCTCTCGATGCATTGTTGTGGCCAAAAGGGCTAATGCAATCCTCAGGGAGTATCAAGTAGGAACAGAGATGTTCACCTCTGTATTTGGCAGTCGCTGGGGTGACTGCTGCTGGGCTGTTAATAAATAGCTGAGGAGGATGAAAGCATTAGAAAGTGTGACCGTGGCCATGTCTGCACCATCCTACACGCCATGGATGGGGGTTGTAAAGCACACCACGTCCATACTGTGGTGTGTAGCTATACTTGCCAATGAAAGTCTCTGGCATTGCAGGCAGGGGGGAAAGTTCCACCTTCCTTCCCCTGCCAGAGCCTCTCCGTACTGCTGGAGACTTTCCCTCTGGTAGGTATTGGCTCAGGCAGCTTTCTCCTGCACCAGACACTAAATTGCTGAAAACAGCAGTGTAAGTGGGGAGGCATGGCATAGGTGACTAGCGCCACGTAGGGAATGTACCTGAGTCCATACCCACGGTCTTCAAGGTGTGTCTTTACTTGCCTAAGCCATGCCTCACTGTCTACACTAGGGATATGAGCAAGTAGTCGATTAACTGATAAGTCTAGGTATCAGAGGCAGCAAGGGACAGGGGGAAGCAGGAGCCAGTGCTGGGGGGAGCTGGCTTAAAAGCTGGTGCCACCCCCCTCAGCACCAGCTCTGCAGTGCCACCCCCTCCCATGCTGCTGTCCCTGAGGCAGCAGCACGGGGTTGGGGAGGTTGCTGCAAAGCAACCTGGGCAAAGGTGAGCCCTGGCTCATTTTTCCCCCCCGTGGAGAGGGGCTGCTCTGGCAGTAGCCTGTGTCCCCGGGAGCTCAGACCCGCCCCCTGTGGAGAGGGGCTGCTGCCACCCTGCGGTGCTGCTTCTGTATCCGAGGCAGCAGCCAGCCAGTCTGAGGGGAGCCAGTTTTTAGACTGGCTCCTGCTTGGCACCCCGTGCTGCTGCTTCTGATAAGAGAAGCACAAGCACATGGTGGCAGGGGGCTCCTTGGGAGTGGGACCAGATTGCACTGGCTGCCACCCTGCCCCTGGGCAGTACAGAACAGTCAACTAACTGCTAAGAATTCATGCAGTTAATTGACTATTCTATTATCTACTATCTAACGTCCCTATTCGACGCCAACAGCTATACCCATATGTTACAGAAGTATGTAATCTATGTGCTGTCAAGAGAAGCATGCATTATAGATGCGCCCTTATTTAGGCTGTAGGAGCTCAGTTTGTTTAGCTTAAGAAGATGACTAGTCTGTAAGTACCTACTCGGGGAACGAATATTTAATAATGGGCTCTTCAGTCTTGGAGGAAAGTTACAACATGCTTCAGTGGCTGGCAGTTGAAATGAGACAAATTTGGATTGGAAATAAAACGTACATATTTAACAGAATAATTAACTGGTGGAATGACTCACCTAAGAGCATGGTGGATTCTCCATCACTGACTGCCTTTAAATCAAGACAAGATGTTTTTCCCAAAAAGATCTGCTCTTGGATTTTATTGTGGGGAAGTTCTGTGGCATGTTGTCTGTTGGAAGTCAGACTAGATGATCACAATAATCTCAACTGGTTTTGCAATCTCTGACTTTCATTCCCGCTTCTGTTGTTTATTAGAAACACTCTTAACAGAGTCCTTGAGTTTTATAGTAGCAAGCCTTTTTGTTGAGACTAATTCTTTTTGTTTCCCTTTTGCTCTTACCACCACTAGTATTAGTTGTTACAGGCTATTATGGCACTTGCTGCATTTATATTCACTTTTCACAATTGAGCATTCAATTCAGATCACATTGTACAGCCAAATATTACAGCAGTGTCTGCTGGAGCCTCAAGACACTACTGGGAATAAAAATAACAAATATTAGTAACAATCATAGAAACATTGGTGATTAAAACATATCATGGGTTTGGGAATGTGCAAGAGCAAAACTTATATATAAGTTGATGAATAGCTCAGTAAATTCCACTACTTGCACAGCTACACGTCCATAGCTCACCATCACCCCACTAGTCAACACTTAAAATGGAGAACCCTGAATCTTGTTAGCACTGAGATCCCTAGAGGTGTTCAATGATCAATACAGAGTTATGCTTCAAGAAAAGAAATTTGTTGTTTTCATTTTTTAAATGCCACTGCAAAAATTCTTGAACTGTGAAATAGAAGACTGTCCCTTGGCTATTGACATGAAATTTGTGCAATCTTTGAACCATCCTCATGCTCTGTATACAAGAAACACCCCCCAGTAAAATAGTTTTGGACCTGTAACTGTTGGGCAGTAGCTGGCTCTAATAGTATAGTGAGAGAACTCATGTTTTGAAGCAGAACGTTTTGTGCAGTGATAATTCTAGAGCTGCAGTAGTGTGGTGGGTTTTATTTCTTACTCCCAACAGTGCAAATAAGTAACAGCAGTTCTTCATGTAAAGGAATAAGTTGTACTAGTAACACAAACATTCTCAGGATATTGAATTGACTATTTTAAGGAGGCTGTGGGAGTATTCTCAAGTATTGTATCCCTAACAAAAATCTAAATAGATGTAAAATTGGGTTTACAAGCGTCATGATCATGTTATAGTTCAGATTTCTGGTCTCCCTCCTTCCTGAGTCCCAATTGAATTCACTAGAAACTTCAACAAGTTGAAGAATTCTGAGCATGTGCCCGGAATTCCATGTTCCCACTGATTCTGGTATTTTCCCTGGCTTTCTTAACGTATATTGGCTCTTTTTAAAAAGGAGTTCACCAGCATCAGTGAGCACAACTTGGCCTGTGAAGATAAAGATTTTTTTAACCAAGTTTTGGATTATAATTTTCCCCTGGGTGATGGGCAGGGGTGGAAGTAACTGACATTGTTGTCAAATACAAAAGCTATGAGCTGCCGCAGCAGAACAAAAGCCAGATGTTAACGTTGGCCCCTTTGCAGTCTTATTCTGTGGTGTAGAGAAGGGGCTCTCACATGACATAAGGAATCCTCAGTACATATCAGTATTATTGTAACACTCAGTTGCCTGTTTGGTGATTAGGGGATTAGAATAGAGCTGGAGCTGTTTCTACTATGAATCTGTTGTGGAAAAGGACATTCGAACAACAGTGAGCAGGTAGAATCTGTGTGGTCTATACTTTGCTTCCACTTTGAGATGGCACACAGGAATTGCTGATCATGTTTTGTTGTAGCTAGAGAGCTGAGTTATGCATCTTAATATAATGGGTTTAGCATAAATCCAGATCAAGGTCATTTCTTTGTTACCATAGGTACTCTTGAAAAGGATGGACATAGATGAGTAAGTAGTTCATATGAACCCACTGTATAGAAACGCGGAATAAGCAGGATTTAGCCATGATTAGAAGTGAGTTTCCAAACAGCTGCACAAAGAAAGGCATCTTAATTAATTAGTCCCATCTTGTAGGATTTCCATGGCTTTGATAGGAACTGATCTGTAAGATCTTTATATGGCAATGTTTTGAACTTTGTGGTGACATGTTAATTGCACCATGGTGGATTATTATCTTGGTGTATGTGCTGCCAAAGCAGTAAGAAGGATAAGCGAAATCATACATTGTTTTTGCATGGAACCGTGTGTGTGTTCAAAGTGTAGTGCTGGATAAAAGGTTCTGTGCTTTTTTTTTTTTTTTTTTTTTTTTTGTCTTGTGACTTGACAAAGGTAAGTTATCGTCCTGAAAGCCAAACTGATGTGGTTCTACTGCTGTGAGTGTAACGGAATCTGAATCTGTCCTTTCTCATTCATTACACGTGTACTGTGTGAATGTGGAGCCTGCTCCCAATGACTGCAGGATCAAAATCAGGCCCCATATTTTGATATTGGGTGCCAGACATTGCTTCACTGGAAGACCATTACGTGCCTATCAATATTCCAGGAAAAGGATGGAAGGACAGGTCATTAAAGCCCATGTGACTTGCAAGTACTCTAAGTCAAGCTTTTCAAAGACAATTGTTTATTTTCTCTAGCGCTCAGGGACTGTCTCCTCTTTAATGCCTGTGGACTTGACTGTACAGCTCCACACATATAGGGTTGAACTAATACTTGAGTAGAGGGTCAAAAAAGGTCTGTGTCTCACTCAAGTCCCATGTAAGTTCTCAAACTCAATGTTCCATAGGCCTATTGCTGGTCCTTTGCATGCAAGACAAATCATCCACCAAGATGATGCATTTTATTGTGGAGAGCAAAACACTAGCTAGACTGCATGAACTTAAAAATGTGTTCCCAGATCCTGCACACAATTGAGGTCACCCTCCCCCACTTTCTTAAAAATAGGCACTGTATTAACAGTCATAAGGTATGGCCACTGAGTTTACAGCTTCATTAAAAATCCTTGCTTTTTGGGTTTGCAATTTAATGTGTCAGTTCTTTAAATATGCTTGGAAGGCGATTATCTAGCTCCCCCAATTTGATCTCATTAAGATATTTGAGTTCTACCTCGGATGAAGATATGGAAGTGGAAATTACATCTCCATTAGCCACCCTGCCATTACCTCTAAGCTCCTCATTACCCTTATTAAAAACCAAGGCAAAGTATTAGTTTTTGTTTTGGGCCATGACTAGATTAACTTTCGTCTCCACCCCATCCTCAGTGCTTAATCATCCCACTTCTTCTTTCCTAGTTTATATATTATGTAGCTATGAATCCTTTTATTGTTGATTTTAATTTCCTTTGCAAGGTCAAGCTCCGCTTGATTCCCCAATTATGGGAATGAATAAATCTGCTCTTTTAACTTTTACTATAGAGGAGATTTGGCTAAACTGACTTATCTTCAAGTAGCGCTGAGAACAAGCATCATAGAACTGTTAGCCAAAAGAAATAAAATTTTGATTTATTGCGGGAGGAAACTGGTTTTTCTCTTCTTCCTCTGTGTAAGGGATCAGACCATGCCTCAGTGTAAGGGATCCTGAGACTTTCAATTATAGCATTTGGAGTTCGGCTTTCTGCGGGATGTTAACTTGTTACAATTTGTCTGTACTTGCTGGAGAGTTCATAAGAACATAAGCAGGCACAGTAGGCTCAGCAGCTGGTTCTGAGCCATGACTAAGTCCATACCTGCTACGTTTACACAGAGCAGGTTGTGGGTGTTCCAGGGAACTGTCAAATGCATGTTAATTCATAGATACGAGGTGCAGTTCCAATGCTATTTTCAAGGCAGAACAGCTGTACAGAGTTCCTCCATTTGGTGCCTACACTTATGGTCAGATTTGCACTTAGAGTAATTAGTGGGAAAGGGAGCCTAAGACTCTGATTTCAGTTACCCCAGAATAATTGCAGCAGTTGGGTCCCAACTAGAAAGGGTAATTGGGCACATGCTGAAGTGTTTTGCTGAATTGGGACCTTTCATAGTTAGGGATGCTATAGAAAAACTAAGGCTACATCTACACTACAGCCAGATCAACAATAGCAATCAGTGCACAAACCCCCTCAGATTGACCACAGATCACTCTCCAATTACCCCTGATACTCTATCCCAAACGGAACTAGTAAGGTAAGTCAACAGCAGAGTATCCCCTGTCAACCTAAGCTATGTCATTTCCAGCTACGTTATGTAAGTGGCATAATTTAGGCCAAATGACTGCGGTTGTGTAGACCTAGCCTAAGAGGTAGATTCATTAGTATTAGTCCAAGCTGACACCAATGTAACAGAAATCACAATCTTCCCAGAGTGCATAGGTTTGATCTACACTAGCAATATTAGTCAGTATAACTGAGTCGGTCTATGTTCCTAAGGATATGTCTAGACTGCGTTGCTCTTTCAGGATACTGGAAGTATCCTGAAATAGCAATGCCGCATCTTTAAAAGCACCTCATTTCCCAAAATAGTGGGTGCGGTATTCCAGTGTCGCTGTAACCCTCGTTCCACGAGTGTTAGGGATTTGTTGGAATATTGCCTTATTTTGAAATTTCAAAATAAGCTCTTTCAATTTAGACTTGGAATAAGCTATGCAATTTGCATAGTGCAAATTGCGTAGCTTATTCTGACAGAAGGGTGCTGTCTAGATGCACCTTGAGTGACACAGTTATACTAACCTAACTCTTGGTGTAGACAGCACTATATTGACCAGAAGGCTTCTCCAGTAAACATAGCTACCACTTTTCAGGAGATGGACTATGGATGGTGACAGCAGGAGACTTCACATAAGTGTAGTAGCATCTTTTCTACCACAGCAGCCAGTTTAAAGTGGACAAGCCCTTTGGAAGCCAGGTATGTGCAAGTGGATGTGCTCTTGACATATTGCACTAGGCAGATCTATTTTGGACTCTTCCATACTTAGCTCACCAACTATGAGTTAAACTTTGATGCTTCAAAAAAATTCTAGCTTTTGCAATCTCAAAGCCCATGACAAGAGGCAGCAGGCAATGAGCCTCCTTAGACATAAATTTTAGTAGTTTTCACTGAGATCTATTGCAGGTTTTCTGAGACTGCACATATTAGAATGGAGAAATGTTAAGAATCCATTTGTTTCTTTGTAGTGTTCCAACTATAGACCTGTATTTTATGTAATCTTTTACCTGCCCACACACAAAAATGACTGGTCATGCTTGAAATATCAGTCTAATCAGCTGCATTTGGCTATGAATCATTTTGGGATACTTTCATGTGAAAGAGATGCAAGTAACATTCTTCAGTGCAGATCCTATTGCATTTCAATCTTAGAGGGGTAGCCATGTTAGTCTGTAACCAAAAATCCTTAAACAACGTATGGTCCTGCGGCACCTATATTTTTTGCTAGTCTCTAAGGTGCTGCAGGACCACTTGTTTAAGTTATTTCAATCTTTGTGTTAAGCCTTAAAGTATTTTTTACATAGAGTGGGGACTTGCTAAAATCTTTTTATTAACTATTGTAGGCCAGCATTTATTATGCTTAATGCTGATGCACATAGTCAAAAGTTGTCCTATAACCCTTACAGCTGGGCTGGTCATTTCCTGACAATGGATATGAGCAACCAAACCAGTGTCTGTCGCCTGGTTGCAGTGCACTACTGCCACACGGTGGTTCAGAGTTTGGCTTCTGACCTCTGCCTTGAGCTCTTTGGGACTCAGCCTTGTAGGGAAGGAAGTGCTGACGATATGCAGCATAGCTCCCTTTCTCTGCCTTTTGGCTGACGGAAGCAATAGCAGGGCTATGTTCTCTGGAGTGAGCTGTGCCTGTAGCATTGCAATTTGGAAACTTTGAGAAAGGGAGTGAAGAAAGTGGGAGAGAGTCCATCAAACCTTCTGCCTTCAAGGGGGATGTGCGAAGTCGCATTGCATTTTATACCTGCGTAGCAATTTTAATTTTCAAAGCACTTAATAAACCCTAATCCCTACAAGGCCCTCAGGAGGGTAGGCGAGATCAGCGCATCTCTGAAAAAAAGCACAAACTCTTGGAACTGCAGCTTCTGTTTCTTGTATAATACAGAGGTGGTGACTTTTATCTCTTATGCTGGTTGTCAGATTTGCTGTTGCTATATTCCTTTTAGAGGGGAGTGAATTGTCTGTACAGCATAATATTGCTTTTTGCTTGGTTATCCTCAGGAGGATGACCATGATTGTAAACGAAGTGATCATACTAGAGAATAAAGCTCATGATAAGCAGGGTTAGGGTAAAACACAGCTGGAAATCAAAGGTATGTTTTCTGTTGTCTACTCTGTGATAGCCTTCCTGAGGACAAGTCCTTTAACTTCCCTCTCCTCACTCTCTCTCTAAAAAAAGCAAAGTGATTGTTGGCCTATAATAGAGATGTTGTGTGGCTTAATCCATGAATTTTATCAAAGCTGTTTGGGCGAGAGGCTCTAGATAAATGGATAGTATTTCTCATTCTTGTGATAACATTGGTAAATATTTCTGCATTTTAACAATTGCATCGCAGAGTATTAACTGGTGAATTAACAGGACCTGTTTCATAATTTGGTCAGAATAATCCTGATTTTTGAACTCTTGCATTTTATGCCACACACAATTTTTGAAGGTGGGATGGCATTATTACGTTTGGTGCCATGGGCTATGTTTACACAGTAGTGTTGTTTCAGAATAACAAAGAGCGAGTCCACACTGCAAGCCATTATTTTGAAATAATGGTGAGATGGAGCAGTTCTTACTCCAACTCCTGGTAACTTTCATTTCACAAGGATTAAGGGAAGTCAAAGGGAGAGTGTTCTTCTTTCAACTTCTGCTATGTAGACAGCGCCAAAAGCCAAGTTAAGCTATTCCAACTTAAGCTACACAATTGATGTAGCTCAAGTTGCGTAGCTTAATTCGACTTTAGCCCTGCTGGGTAGATGTGCCCTTACTTAGCATTTAGCTCATTTGCCGGTGGTGTATTTTGGTATAGTTGGTCAAATGCTAAAATAAGTGTGGATTTTTTAAAAGTGCACCGAGGGAGATTTAAAAGCAAAACGCACATTAAAAAAACCTCTAGCAGCATGAGTGCTCTAGGTTCTAATTATTCCACTCAAATGTGTGTTAATGATTCATGGCCCCTGAGTCTCTTCAGGAAGAGATGTTACTAATCCTCATTAAACAAAGACATTTGCTCCATAATGAAGCATTGTTTTTATTCATCTTGACAAATGTGGGAAATGTTTTATTCTTTAAAGGGGCTGTTAGTTTAAAATGTGAATATGCATAAATAAATACACATACCTGTATGCTCCTTTATCTTTGATTATCGTTCTCTTTACACATTTACTTCTGTTGTGCTTAATTTATCATTCTCTCATCATGGCCACTTATTACAGCTAATGGTTATGAATGGCTGGGTTGCTAATGTAAACATCCAGGCTTCAGTGCTATCTAGGAATTCAGTAGCTACTGCTAATGAGGAAACGTTCTCAACACTGTCTGCTCCTCACCCTTGAGGAAGAACTTCAGATTTGACCATGGTGCCAGGAGTATCCGTACCTACTTGTGTGCCTGCTGCATTCAGAATGGTTGTAAGCTATAAGCACAGACTAACTCGGCTACCCCCTGAAGCTCCTGACTTTACCTGGTATAGTAAATTGTTTTGAGCAATTTCCACTCAAGATATTAGTCCAGCCAATTTTTCTGTGCTCCCCCATTTCCTGGCTCCATTACCAAGCTGATGCAAAATAATTTCCAGAACTTCCCTTATGATGGTGTGAAAAGGCACCAAAAGAGCTAACCTCTGAAACAGAGGAAGGAGCTGGCAATGAACACAAATAATACTAGTGTTGGGAGAGGACTGCTGAGTCTGATAGAACTTTGTACTGGAACAAAGCTGGTGACCTCTCATGAGGACAAGCTGTGTTGGTCTAATTTTAAAATGTAGAACTGTCCCGTGTGCAAGTATATCTACTGTGCACTGTATAATTATACTTTTAAAACCAATGATTAGTAAATTCATGTTAAAAATAAAAATTAAAGACATTAGGTGGTGTCTTAGAGTGAATATTCCCCCCTGTGCAGAGGGTTGGTATGAGATCTGTTTAAAACCCTGAACGTGGAGCTGGAGTGGAGCAAAATTGGTTCATAATTCTTCTAGTGCCACGAGTCAGTTGTTTCAGGTGTCAGTTGTTCACAGTGCCTTGTTTGCACAGAGAACAGCTGTCCCAGAACATTGGACTGAGGCCTTCAGCTTGCATCTGGATTTTTTTTTCTGTGGATGAAAACTCCAAAACATTGCCACTGCATTCATTTAAACAGGTCTCATAGCTCTATGCCACGGTATAGTGCTTTGAAGGTACAGTGTCTCCAGAAGCCCTATCAGATACTTGGTTCCAGAGTCCTAGAGCACACCAGTACCACCATGATACAAAGTACATCAAGCATGGGCATGATTAAAATGGTTCTGTCAGAAAAAGCATTGCTCTATGGATGGCCCATGTGCCATTGCAACCATCTCAGTGCCTGTTTGCCAGAAACTGGAAATGGGTGATTGACTTGATGATTACTTCTATTGTTCATTCCCTTTCAAGCTGCTGGCATGGGTTGCTGTCACAGGCTGGGTTAGATGGACCATTGTTTGGATCCAGTGTGACTACTCCGATATTCTAGCGCTTGTGTCTCTGCGGCTATTTCTTCTGTATCCTCCTGGAAGAAAGACTTTCCAGCTACTTGATGGCCAGTGTTAGCTGTGTGGTGACTCCAGACCTGATGATGTGGCTTGAGCTTACCTACAGATAATGACACCAAATACTTCTCATCTTCAAAACACTTAATCTATTCCTAATACTACTTTGCAGAGGCCAGTATTAGAGGTATGGTATCCTCGCAAGAACCTCGTGTGACAGGGGAGGTGGTATCTCTTTAATGCCGTTCGACAGAGAGAGAAAGGTGAGCAACTTGTTCAGTGTCGGCACTGAAACTGAATTCATTAATCCTAGCTCAGCCTTTCCAATTAAACCTCTCTGTGCCTTGGATATAGATTATGTATCTGGGATGAAATTTATTCCTATGCTGAGGGTTGGGTTGGCCATGAGTGAATTTCATCAGCAGAGAGATGAAGTGATGGGATAGAATCAGGATCATAGTGACTAAAATGGGCCTAATACTAAAAGGGGAGGAATTTGGGTTTTTTTAATTCCCTCAGGTTTCTGAAGGGATATGATTGGAGAAACTGCATTTCAGAGGCTGAGGAGCTATGCTGAAAGCTGATCCTTTCAGAGTAGATGATACAGGAGCCCTTGGGTAGCCCCTAAATAACATTAACTGAATCTGTTTTAATGAATCCCAAGATTCTTCAGTGTTTCTCTTCTCTAACCAGTGAAGTTGATCTCTTCTAACTCAGACCAATTAGTAAAGAAGCATGGCACATGCACCTCTGAACAATGCTGTGTTCTTTCAGAATACTTCGGTTTTCTTTATGGAATTTGAGTTGTCAGATCAAAGCCAAGCCACAAATGATATGCTGAACCTCCCCTCGATACATTTGCAAGGGTTTGTATGGATGCTATGCTGGGTGGGTCTTACAAGCTTACATTTGCTAGGCTCCACTTTGAGCATTGTATCCCTACACGTGTTGTGTTATGATGGGTTTTTTTTTAGAGGGCACCTCAATGCAGTACTGAGATGCTTGTTTGCAGTACAAATGTAAATAACAATAATTTGCATGCAACTGTTTGCCTGTGTGTTGCAAGTGTAAATTGTACTCCTGAGGGAATTCTGTGGTGCGCACATATCTCATGTGCCATGCATATTTACATTTTGTTTTTTTGCAGAAAATAGTTTCTGCTGAAAACTTGGTGCAGTTCTGCCATTTGCCCATCAGAGGGAACTGTGGGGCTAGAACACAGAGGTTACTCTTGGCCAGCCCTAGCTAGGATAGGGGAAAGAGAGAGTGCAGAGCCTTCTTCATAGTGCCTGTTGGACCAGGTTAGGAGACAGGAGATATGGTGAGACAGCATGGGGCTGCTATTGGGGGCGGGGGGGAGGGGGGTAGGACAAGAACTCATCAAGATTAGTGAGGGGAGGACAAACTGGGGCAAGAGCTGAAAAGGAGTGGAGGTGCAGGGCCACATGGGCTGAGGAAGAAGGACGCAGAGCTACAGGGGGAAGGGTGGTAGCTGAATGGGGACAGAGACACATGGGGACACAGGACAAGGGGATAGGATGTCTGAGTTTGGGTGATGGAACACATGTGAACAGGGGGTAGAAGGACACCTGGGGTGCATGAGAATAGGGGCATATGTACCTGACTGAATGGGAGAGGCTAGGGGTCGGCCAGAGTCTGCACTGGGAACACTCCCTAACAATCGCTTCCCACACCCAACCCCCCCATTCGACCCATACTCAACAACATTTCAAGTTCATACCCAATCTCTTTCCCAGCAGTTCCTTTGCCCTACCCTAACGTCTCCATTATTCCTGACTCCCCCAAGCCTTTGTGCTGCTTCTGAGGGATGCAGGAAATAAGGTTTGGTACTGTAGTTTAAATGAACTATTATTCAGAGTTCTCTATTAATCTCTCTCTCTCTCTGGTCCCCTCTGCCATCCAAGCCTGACCCTCCCCCACCGGCTGCCCCACATCCCCTCTGCCATCTGAGCCTGACCCCTCTCTCCCACCCTGGCCGCCCCACATCCCCTCTGCCATCTGAGCCTGACCCCTCTCTCCCACCCTGGCCACCCCAACTCCTCTCCACCATGCAAGCCTAACCGCCACGCCCCAGGTCCCTTACTCCTTCTGCCGAGATGCCACACCCCAGCCCACTCTTGCCCTCTACTCTCTGACCAGACACCTACCCCCAGACAGAGGGGAGTTGGCGAGCATAGCCAGCAGGGGGTGCAGCCTCCTAGTACCTAGTAAAGAATCTATTTGTCAAAAATTTCCTGAATGTTGTTTTTTGTCATCATTGTTACAGACACACTTGCTGACCAGTATTATGAAATAAATTACTAAAATAATTAACATTGGTGTGATTATATTGAGTTACTTGGACAAATAAAATATGCAAAATTTTGCAGAATTTTAAAATATCATGTGCAGAATTTTTAGTGTTGTGGCACAGAATTCCACCCCCAGGGTAAAATTGTCAGTTGGAATGTACTGAAATGACTGATGTTTCCATCTTAGCTGAACTCTGCAGTGTCTTTCTGCCCCCAGGGTTTCTGATGTATACAGAAAAAATACATTTGTTTTGTAAAGATTAGGAAAATAAATCATGTTAAGGCTTGAAATCAAGAGCTGTTTCTCTTTGCATGCTGCATGGACAGGACTCGCATCCTGCCCCTTCCATTGAATCTATTCCACATCACTGTCACAGTTGTGCCACCTGTCTTGAAACAAGAATCAGTCTTTGGGGATGGAGGGATGAATGGTCTGACATGTCAGACCACTGATGGCTGCCACAGAGAAAAACAAAAAATCAGTTCATTGGAAAATAATTGACTTAATTTTAGAGAGAAGGCATTTTCTTTTGTGGAAATGATTGCTTTGATCATTCTTTTGTAATCCAGAATTAAACTAGAAAGATCAGAACCAGTTGATCTCCCAACTGTTTTTAGTAGCTAGCTTTTCACTTTTTTTTTAAAGGCAGAAAATCTCAACACCCCGCTGGCTCATTCTGAACAGGAGCGGGTCAGTAGTTAAGGCAAATCTTTGTGAAACTTCAGAAAGTTATACCAGCATGCTGTCTGTTGGAAAGTTTGAGCTGGTTCTGCTTTCCTCTGCACGTCTAAAATTCCCACTGACATAAGTGGGCACTTCTTGTATGCAAGGAATGCAATAGAAGCCCTCTAAATGGGGATTTCACTTCTTGATCACATCGCAGTGGAGAAGGTGACTTTTCTGCAGTATACTTCACACTATATGGGAGACGAATGGATACCTTGATGATGGGCATCACAAAAATATCTAGAGAAGTAGCAGTGAGAGGGCAAGACATAAGGGTCCTGGATGTGCATCTGGTTTGGGGGGATGAATGAACTGCTGTCCCACAGATGCATTTCTAGTGTTGGCTGATCGCAGGACATAAAATACCTTGTACCCACCCCAGAGTAGTCCCTATATACTTTAGATAGCAGCCAGCTATAATGTGTTGTGAGAAGAAGAGATAGAAACTCATGCTGTCTCTCTGCTAGCTAGCCCTGTGTCCTGCCTTCAATGTTTCCTCAAAACATTTGCCTTACATCCAGCAGTCTCTGGGAGAGCAGCTGCTAAACTCCATATCAGAAGTGAGGGGTTGGTGACAGTGGGAGATCCGGTCTCTTTCTCTGTTCTAAGATTGGTTTCTTGCAGCTGGGTTTTGTCAGGGCTAGAAATTTAAACTTTATTGCTGGATACAATTGCAAAAATCATGGCTCCGTTGCTCCAGTTGTGCACGCCATTCATTTCAAGCTATGATAGATCATGATTGGGGGCTTGAAATCTGTTATAATTTGCCCTCGCGCGCCCCTCCCCCACCCATCAGTAATGCTTTATTAGCTTCATTAGGGAACCAAAGACAGCAAGCAGAGTTCACTTAGATTTCATCTCCATGGATAAAAGAAAACAAAACAAATGTTTCCAGGATGTGACAGATACCATTCTAGAGTCTCTCTCCTGATAGGCAGGTGGTAGGAAACAATAATCCTATAGCAACACTTGAGAGACCACAAGCTTCAAGGAAGCCAGCTTTAAATTTTAAGAATCCTTAACAGGTTCTGAAAACAAGACTACTACTTCCTAAAACTTAAGCCTATTAAAAAAAATACAGTTATTTTGTCAACTAGAATCCATGCTTAAGCACATTTTGGGGTCATCTAAGGTAACACAGAAAAGATTCAACAATGCAAAGACTTCCATGGTTTTCTTTGACATGGTCTCTGCCACAGTCTTTTGCTTAACTAATTAGAAAGAACGGGTGACCTCTTGGTCCCATGGATTGAACACTACGCAATCAAAGCTCACTTTCAGCAGCTTTAAAGAACAGTAGTTAGTTGTGATTTGTGACTTGTTTAATGACTGTCTTTGTGTTATTTTGGTGCATTAAGAGTGCAGGATGAGAAGTAGTGGTAAGCTTTGCCATTGTAAATAATATGGTAGGCTGCGTTTCTCTTGTCCTTGCAAACATGTGTTTGGAAAAAAAAAGTCCAGTAAAATATGCAGTGGAAGACAAGATCCATGTGCCCATCATGTATGGGTGCCACAAGATATTCAGAATGGGATGGGGATTTGACTCAGGTGCGTTCTGTGATTAATTCCCTCGTGTTCTATTAAATGGATTTATGGACACAAATATTTATAACTCAGAAGATGTTTTGGACAAGTGACCTCATGTAACCTAACAATCTTAATATCATAATTCACTGGCTCTGTATAGCTTACTGTGGGGTGTGTATCATTCTTGTGTGTAAAGTTAGATATATGGAGTTTCGAATGGTTTATGGTTTTACATGTGCAAATACAAGCCATCAAGGATGCTTCCCTCAATATCTGGGTGATCACCTGTAAACAGCTTCTTTTGAGTCCAAGCAGTGGTTGGTCTTAGGAAGTCACGTGACATCCCCAACTGGTAGGGTCTGACCAGGTAATTTTCCATGTAAGGGTAGAATGTAGAAACAGAAGGCCTGCCCAAAGTGGAATCTATAAAACAATGGGAAGCTAGCTTTCCCTTTGTCTTTGGCTGGCATGGCACTCCCAAGAGGATAAACCAGAGACCCCCAAGGAACTTCCCTAGTTTGGAGGCTTAGGTGGAATAAAAACAGTTGTAGGGTGAGTTTGTAATAAGTTTGTGACAAGTGTTAAAATTAGCTATGCGTTTTTTGTTGTTTTAAATTTGTAATCTACTTTGCTCTTCCTGTTTTCACTTGCAACCACTGAATCCTACTGCTTGTACTTGATAAAATCACTTTTATTTACTATCAAGCCCTGTGTAAATAACTGTTACCTGGGGGAGCAATCAGTGTGTACATCCTCCTTTCATTGTTAAAGGGGGCTTACCTAAATAATTCATTTGGGGTTCTGATCCCATTTGGGGAGTGGTATCCCAGGAAGCTGTGCCCGAAAACTTCATTTTCCTCGGACCTGAAGAGGTTCAGTGTCTGTACTACACCTCGGGGGGCAGTGATCAGCTCCGTGCCTTCGCTGGCCCAGCCGGACAGGACAGTGAGAAGCCCCAGAGAGCAAAGAGGCAAGTGTCAATGGCTTTGTCAGCACTCCAGGAAGCACCTCCAGGGGGTCTTCTGTGACTGCACCCCATCACACATTCCTCTTGGGCTTAAACTATTATTTATCCTAGGTCAGGCTGATTTTTACATCCTCTATTAGTGCTGCACTGAGCTGATGTGGCCTGATTTTCCTGACTGGACTGATTTGCAACTATGAGTAGTAAATATTTCCAGTGATTGGGGATGGGACATTAGATAGGAAATTACTACAAAGGAATACTTCCCAGCTGGCTGGTGGGTCTTACCCCCATATGCACGGTATAACTGATTACTGCCATTTTGAGGGTTGGGAATTTTCCCTTGGATCAGATTAGCAGAGACTTTTTTCTTTCCGAATATAGGTGCTGGTCCTATTGATCTCATGCTGTATGTGGCAAATGACTCTCCCCAGGAAACCCAGCAAATAGTTCTTCAGCAAGATTAGAGAAACAGCCTTCACAGATCTTTACACCAGTTTAACTCCAAAGCTTCCCTCTTTGTCATTTCTTCAATCTACTTTAGGGATGCCACTGTTACGGCCTTCAACTAAACAGTGCTGCATGTCATATTTGTGGGTATCTCTTCTCTCTGCCTGGAGCTATTATGTGCGTAATGTGAATCCCTTCCTTGTCCCGCTACAGCATATACCTCACGCTGGCGGATCAGGAGGGTGATCCAGATAATCTAGAGGTTTGGGTAGTAGAGTTTTGATCAACAGGAATAGATGACCTGTGTTTTAACCTGTTTTTTAATGTACAAAGTTGTATCTCAGTTGTATCCCACAGCCATGAGCCCCCTAATTAGGGGCCATATTAACATAATATTGTGGGTTCAGTTCTCTGTTGGAATGCTTAGCTGAAACATCAGATTATCTTTTTTAAAGGAATGAAGTGTGGGAGAGACCAAGAGCATGGCAGTCAATGGCTGATACACAGCAAAATCCTCTTGAGTGATGATAGGAGGAATCTTAAACAGCAGGATTATAGTTACTGAAGAGCTGTTGCGCTGGGCAGTAAATGTCAGAATGCTGGTTCCTTGCATTACGAGGCAGTGGTGCTTTGTGATGTAGCAGTGGATGAGAAGGTTAAAGGAATTCTGTTGTAAGATGCTCAGAAGCATTAACTTTTCAAAGTTTCCAATTGTGAAATTTATCATATTGACGCTGCCAGTAATGTTTTAGTCAATAGCATGAAAACTTCATTCATTCTAGAATCAACACAGGCAAGGAAAACATTTAACAAACCAGGATGCATACGAAGACGCAAAAACACAATGCAAGATCCATTTAATGGTGGGAAACACAACCTTGAACTTTTAAAAAGTGGATGAGTTCATAAAAAGTTTTTCTCTGACACACAGGGATGAGAAGAACCAGTCCATTATCGTAAGTGGAGAATCTGGTGCTGGAAAGACCGTCTCTGCCAAATATGCCATGCGCTTCTTCGCATCTGTTGGTGGCTCTGCCAGTGATACCAACATTGAAGAGAAGGTCCTTGCATCCAGTCCAATCATGGAGGTAAAGCTGCCCCAACAGAAGTGGCATTGATTTTCATTCTATTTTGAACAATATGTATGCATTTGTTTCTAGCATTAGCAAGCTGCACCAATTCAGGGTGCAGTGCTTCAGAATTGGTATTCTCCTTCTATCTGGTAAATGGGAGTTTCTATCCTTGTGTTTATATTTAGGATCTGTCTTGGTCTCACAAGTGAGATCCACACATTAGGATTAGGTAAACATGTATTAACTAGATTTTTATATAATTATTAACGGTGGTGGAAAAAAATTAAACCGTTGGGATAGACTACTTTAGGCAACTTTCTATGTGCAGGTCACCGGTTGAAAATCAGTCACTGGCTGATAGTGACTGTAAGCTGTTAAAATGTTTCTGTTCAGTGCCCGCTGTATGTGAAATACTGTTGGATCTCTGTCTAGTTCTTCATTATGGAGATATGGGAATGGGAGGAGGCATGCTACATCTGGCCCACTTGTGGAGGTCTGTGTCTCTACAGAGAAAGTTCACACTAGTTCAGTGTTGCTGGAACTGTCACCAATAGTGTATCATCTTTACCTTCCTTTTCCTCTCTTGCCTTTGACGGGTAACCCTTAATCCATGTATTTATTAATTCCCTAAAGAAAGAGAGAGGTTTGTTTACTGAATCTATCGATTGAATCAACATAAACCTACTTTTACATTTTCTCTTATCCTACATCACTGAGTCTTAGCACCTAACCTTCAGCCAGATCCTGTTATTTTTATCCCTGCACTGTGAGCGGAGTCAGTTGACCTGGGCTCTGAGACTCACTGGCTATGTCTATACGGCAATGTAAGCCAAGGGTTAATGAGACTCGAGTCAGCTGTGCTGTCTTGGGGAATGCTGGGCTTGAGTGTCTACACTGCATTTGAACTGTAGGTTATGAATTTTGACTCTAAGGAGCCCGAGTACATAAACTGCATAATTAATTGCTTTGGTGGCTATCAGTAGGTTGGGTGCAGTAGGAGAAGGCTGTAATCAAAGAACTAGGCTCTCCATCCCTGGTCTGAGTCATGTTGGCAGGGAATGCTCATGTGCACCTGTTCGGAGAGTAATTAGTACATGAGTCTCCAGAGCTGTGAAACGATTAAAATGAAACTTTGCAATGTTTAATTTTTAAAATGTGTTGTTCCATGAAGATGGTTTTGTTTTGTTTGCTTGGAGTTTTTATTCATTTATTGTTCTTGGTTTGTTTCTTAAAGTTTGACACAAAATTTAGGTTTCAGAGGAAAAACAAATATGTTCACCCCAGCTTGGCTCCTACTGCCTGCTGAATGGTAAAGTGCGTATCCAGGACACGTACGTGTGTGTGTGTGTGTGCGTGTGTGCACTTCAGCACACCCCAGAGAGTGCATGCAGCCCAGTCACCCCTGCACACGCAGCCCCAGTGGGACCAAGCGGCTGCCTTGCAGGGTGAGGGAATGGCAGGGCTCCCAATTATGCTTGGCCAAGAGAGGGGCAATTACCAGCCTCCCACCATCCAGGAGCTGCCTCCTACTTATCAGTTTTGCTCCCTGTTCCAGGTAGACTGCTCACAACAGTGAGGAGGAACTAGAGGCAGAGCTGTCAGTGTAGGAGGAGTGAAGTGGGATTGCATTCAGTCAGACAATAATGGAGCTTTTGGCTGCTGTGCTGGCTACCTTCAGTGCTGCCCCTCCACCACAAGGAACTCTGGGATACATCGAGGGGCTGCTGGGGCTGTGTGCACACAGGAAACCAATAGGGGCTCAGACCTGCCCGCCCTCCAGGGTTCTGGGCCTTTGAGTCTGAGCCCTAGGTTAGCACATTTTGAAATGTGGGCGGGAGTGGGATTTGGCTTGAACCTGGGCTTAAATGGTTGTGTAGAGAGGCGCACTGCTGCGAGCAGGCCCACCAATGTGGGGAGGAAAAGGAGGCAATTGCCCTGGGGGCCAGTGAATCAAAGGGGCATGGGGCTGCTGGCTGCCACCACTGCTACTGCAGATGTGGCAGTGTCCTGAGCACCAGGCCCTTTAGACTGAGGCCAAAGCCCTGTGCAGCGTGCAGGGGAGTCTCAGGTGGCGCACTCCAGGCAGCACTGTGGGGTAGAGGACACAGTTCAGGCAATGCTGAGGACGAGCTGTCCAAACCCTGCCCCTTTTTGGGAGCACAGAGTTGCCACCCCCACCTTGCCCAGGGGCCTGGTGAGTCTTGAATCTTGCCTGCCGGCGAGTCTCTGGCTGTGTAAATATACCCTTATGTAACTCAAGACTGGGACGTTTGGGACTTCACGGATCATACCCCTCAATCAGGGGTGAGCTCTTGTCCTGGCACACTGAAGCCTTGCTCGTAAATTTGTGTTTTGGAGAAGCGGATGAGTTACTTGTGGGAATACTGAGCAGGGCCCCATCCTAATAGTTGTTGTACTGGCTGCAGGGATTCTTCCATACAGCTGGTAGTTGTATCTAGACTGCAGCTCTATTTTCATCCTTTCCAAAGTGACGGAAGAAATATAGATTAATGGCTAAATTTATGGTCACTATTGTAGGCACAGCCCATAGTACCTACAGTGGGTCTGGAGAGCTGCCACTGTTGTACAGCGACTTACCTGAGGTGACAGGCCTTCCTCATTTTGGGTGGCAGATCCAGCCATGGTGCTCCAGTGCACATACCAGTAATGATAGAGAGAACGTATTTTCGTTGTGAATTTAGGGAAGTGCCAGAGTGTTTCTGTTACATGATGGAGGGCTTGGCTTTCTAGGGATATCTGCGTCAGGCAAGCAGGATTCCCTCTCAGTTCCCCAATGAGCTCTCTTGTTAGAAGTGCGTTCAATTTCCTGCTCATTCAGTCACCCTCTTTCCCCAGATCTACCACCTAAGTATGTAAAGGGTTAACCGGTTACCTGGTAAGCATTACTACAGGAGGAGGGTTCTCCAGCCTCGCCGGGCCCACTGAACCACAGGCGAGGGTTAAACATGTAGTTTGATCGGTGAACATTTTAAATGCTGTTTTATATCCCTGCTACCAGCCAAGGCACTAATTATCCATCACATCTTTTTTTTTGAAAAGTGGATGATGCTTTAGGAGCCACAGCCCTACAATACATTACATGATGTGGTGATGTGTCTGATTCCTAGTGGACTGCATGTAGGCAGGTCTGCATCCAAATACCTCCATCACAAACTCTTACAAATCAGCATTCTTGTTTGGCAGTCTCACCTGAGAGGTACCTAATAGCATTGGTAAGTTGTCAGCATTGATTGTATGCTCCTGGAGGCAGGGACATTTCCTCCTACATGCTTGTAAAGTGCCAACACATTTTGGATACTACACAAATAATAAAGCTGAATAATGATTGAGGGAGCTTAGTCATAGGTGCTGACTATTATTTTTTATTGGGCTGCTCTGTCCTTAAGCCCCATGTCCACCGCATCCCTTCCCATGAGGCCCTGCCCTGACTCCCTCCCCTCTCCAGACTCCCACCCAATGCTCTCTGCCCTTCTTCAAGGCTCTCCCCAGCCATCAAACAGCTGACTGGTGCTATTTGTAGCGATCATAGTGGGGTGGGTGTGTGTGTGTATTTATTTATCGTGAACATGATTCCGTTTCAAGCGACATCTTAGCTGTCACCCCAATGGTTTGTACCAGTGCTGTTCTGGAATAGAATCGATACCCTTTCCAAAGAAGCTCTTTGCTGTGTAAATATTCCTGGCTGAAACTTACCAACCTTCACTCCTTCTTCTCATTTCTGAGACAATGGCACCCCATTCGTACCTTCCTTTCCTTTTGCTCTCAGTACAGTTCTGAAAGTTCAACAATCTTCATACTTTAAAGGACAAATAATTCATTCCAGCTACTATTGTGCAACTGGAGCAGTTTTCAGTCATGGAAAATTGTCTTGAGTTCTGTTTTAATGGACAGTTCTGCTGCAACAATCCTAGTCCTTTGAGAGGAGGAAGACTTGTTTGGTGATGTGATGTGGTGGACCAGGCCCTGATGTCCCCTGGTGAAGGCTTGTGGCCTTGCCAAATGCCACTACAGAACTGCAACCAGAGAGAAGTCCTCCAGGCAGGCTAGACTAGCTGTGGAGGAACCGGCCAATCAGGGTCCAGGAAGGCCTACAAAAGGAGCTGCAAATCACAGCAGAAGACAGTTGCAGTACAGACTTCCAGGAGACTGGGTGGCTGCAGGAGTGGCCGCGCCATGGACAGCTCAGAGCGGAGAGCTGGTTAGAGCCTGTGGACTATGGTGAGACTGATGAACTGAGGTAAAGCCCAGAGCTAGGGGCAAGGAGCTGTCTCCAGGAGGAGAAGCCTGGAGGCACCACTTGCATCCAAAGTGGGAAAGTAGACTGAGAAACTATACAGAGGGCACTGGGATGGGCCCGGGGAAAGATATACGTTGGAAGGGGTTTTGAGTATTTCACACAGGGGTGAATTGGGACAAATAGCTAAAGAGGCTGACATAGTCAGGGAGTGCAGGCACATACCCCTGGTCAGATGGGAGTGCTCACAAGAGGTGTGTGTCACCCTATTATAGGTCATCTAATCCATCTCCCCGCTAATGCAGAATTGTAAATTGGATCGTTATAAAAATGTAGGTGACTAGTGAATTTCACATCCTTTGCATTCTACAGAGAACAGGGCAGTTCGCTCACTGTTCCCAGGACCTTATCTATCTTCCATTGGTAAAATATAGACACTGGGGAGCTTCAGAGGTGGCCAAGATACATTTTATGCTTGAGTCTCTGGGAAGTAGGGGGATAAGTGGCTCTAAGCCACCTTTTTGCTCTAATCCTGCAGCTCTTCTCCTCCTAGTAATTCTCTCAGGCAGTCCAATATGCCTTCTTCCAAATACGTTTTCCCCCCTCAAGTACTGAGAGTGCTGTCTTTATTATCAGCATCCATTTTTCAATGTTCTTCTCTGAAAGCTCCTTCCTCTAAATGTGCTGAAAATAAATCTGTACTTTCTGCCAACCCTAATTTCAATTTGTGTGGCTAAGAGAATTAATTGTGGAGTACATGGCAAAATGTGTTAGGATTCTGCCAGCAAACAGGGTCTCGTTCCATTATGAAGCAACGTGCTTTCTCAATTCTGAGCTGCTGCTGAAAGCCAGCCCTCAGAACTTTGGCCTGACTCCTTTGACCTGACCACAAATTGAGGTCTGACCCTAAGTCATAAGCACTAAAATCCTCTAAACAATTGACAGCAAATGAAATAAAATGGAAAGATGCCCTTTCTCATCTCTTAAACTGGTAGAGAGATGACAGAAAAGAGGTTGTGTTCGTGTGCTGCAGATATAATCAGGCCTGGAAGAGATCTCAAGAGATCATCTAGACCAGTCCCCTGAATTCATGGCAGGACTGTTTGTTTTTTTTTAATCTAGACCATCCCTGACAGGTGTTTGTCTGATGATGATTAAGGGTAACATTTTCAAAAGCACCTGTGCCCCATTTTCAGAAGTGACTTGGAAGCCCAAGTCCTATGGATTTTTAAAATGCACAAGTCTTGTTTGGAAATGGGACTTTTAGGCCTGGTCTATACACTAAGGCTACATCTACGCCGCAAGCTTCTTGCGCAAGAACTTTTTGCGCAAGAGTTCTTGCGCAAAAAGTTCTTGCACAAGAGCGCATCCACACTTCCATGTGCTTTTGTGCAGGAGCGTCCATGGCAGTGTGGATGCTCTCTTGTGCAAGAAAGCTCTGATGGCCATTTTAGCAATAGGGGTTTCTTGTGCAAGAAACCCCTGTTGTCCGTCTACACATATCTTTTTGCGCAAGAGCTCTTGCACAAAAAGGCTTATTCCGCGTAGAAAGAGGAATAACTCTTGCACAAAAAGCCCTGTGTTCTTACGATTTACTGTATTTTTTTCTTGTGCAAGAACGTGCTTGTAGTGTGGGTGCTCCACTAGTTTTTGTGCAAAAACAGTTGGTTTTGCACAAAAACTCTGTAGTGTAGACATAGCCTAGGTGTTTAGATTGAACTTAACCACTTTAGGTTGATTTTCTAAACAGAGTCTCCACACCACTGATCCCATTCCATTGACATTAAGGGCTGTTAAAGTTGATTTTGGTGCTCCTGCTTTTACCAGGAGTTGACCTTGCTTGGTCAGCTTTAGAGTAGTGCAGATGCAGCATTGTGAATGTCTATGTTCTTGGCTTCCAGGAGGTATCCCACAGTGCCCTGTTGTGAGCACTCTGGCTTGGACTTGCAACTCTGCTGCTCTCTAACTGCACAGGAAAAGCCCTGGGAAAATACGAATTTAATTTTCTGTGTGGCCAGTGTGGTGAACAAACCACAGAGCAGGCAACACACTTCATCGGCACAACTGACCATGAATGCCCAGGGTCTCAAATAAGCACGAGGATGGAGTGTGCAGGAGAGACTGGACGTGAATGCCAGGGTCACAAACAAGCACCAGCATGGAGAGGGATCAGTTCAGGCAGAACTATGAAACAGCAAAGAAACACTGATATCTATGCCAAGATTACACATGGCATGGCGGAAAAAGAATATGCATCTCACACACTGAAATAGAAAGCCACTGTACAGTAGTAATAAATACTTCACTAAAACACATGCACGCTCCTCCTGACTGACCCCATAATATTATTGTACTCTTGTTCTTTTTCCTCTGTCCCATGTTGTCGTCTTGGTTTAAATTGTAAGTACTTGAGCTCTTGGAGGCAGGGAATCTGTCTTTAACTCTTATGTAAAGAGCTAAGAATATTTATAGGTGGCATAAGTAATCATGCACACAAAGTATTTAAAAGAGTATTAAGTTTTCAAAGTCAGATGCTCAAAAGATAGTAAATGGCCTATGCAGCCTCTGGTTATTCATTATGATACCCTCTTTAATTATAGGATCAGCTGCTATTTTTTTCCTGAAGGTCTGATTTTTCACAAGTGCTAAGCACTCATACCTGCCGCTGAAGTCAATGGAAGCTGTGCTTTGAACCTATAAAGTGCTATAGAATGTTTAGTACTCTGACAAATCAGGCCCTTGGTATCTCAAATTGCGCACCAAAAATGTAGTAGATGTCTTGACTTAAATGCTTTCTGTTCCTCAGTTCCCCATGGATAAAATGAGTAATTTTTGCAGAAAATAGTTTCATTAAAGTTTCAAGTTGTGTGTGCGTGTGTGTGTGTGCACGTGCGTGCATGCACACGTGGACACACACACTATAGGGCCTCTTTTTTGAGGGGGGTATTCATTTTATTTGAGTTTCTTTTTAACAATTTTTGCATTTTATATAAATGTCCAAAAATCTGGTTTTGAGGGTCTGTCTCTTTGTATATACTGTAATGAGTAAAGTACAATACCTGTAATGAGTAAAGAATGTAAAATATGCACTACTCATTACAGTATATGCAAAGAGAGAGTCCTCAAAACCTAATTTTTGGACATCTATACAAAAAGTACAATTTGCTAAAAATAAACCCCAAAGATTTAAATCGATGCTGTACAGTCTCTTGTACTGTTCCCTAGTGTGCTTGAACAGAGAGCTATTTCAAACAGAGCTGTGTTATTGCTCACTAGGATACTGTGAGTGAGCAACAGCAAAGTCTACATGGACCAATTAGTGTGCAAACAGTTAATGCATTTTCAAAATCACACCCCATTTGCTGCTCCAGGTGTACAAGCCCTTACAGATAAGTAATGTTTTTGGGGAACTTTTTGGTGTTTCTTGGATAAACACCAATTTTATTTTTTGTAACAGGTGTTTTATTGGTTAAAACCTAAAATCAGAAGCCCTGTCTCTGGCATGAGTGCCACAGAAAAGCTGATGAGGAAACTAATAAGTCTGCCTTGAGAGTACTGTTTGAACAGTGTAGGCAATGAAGAAGTGAGGAGAGAGCAAAATATTTAATAGTTACTTGTTAACGAGAGCATGCTCCATCTTGCACTGAATGAGGTAGAAGTCCTGTGGAAAATAATAGCATATCATCATATAATTCAAGAGTTTACCACAGTGCATAGATACCAGGAAGCTGAATAGTGCCAGCAACAAGAATTCTGGCATTTCCTAAACTTTGAGGGTTTGACTTTGCAAACTTACTGTTTTTTGCATTTGATTTCCTAAGTTTTTAAACAAGCAACTGAAAAACAAAAATGTGTTGTATGTCATCTTATTGAGAAGCACAGGATTCATCAATATGGTTGGAATCTTTCGCTCCACTTAAGAATAGCCATACCGAGTCAGAGTCCATCCAGCCCAGTATCCTGTGTTCCAACAGTAGCGGATGCCATGTGCCCCAGAGGGAAGTACTTCCTTTTGTTTGTTTTAAACCTTCCTTTGCTAACCCCTAGTTCTTATGTTATGGGAACAAGTAAATAACTTTTCCTTATTCACTTTCTCAGCACCTGTCATGTTTTTTTAGACCTTTATCATATCCCCCACCCCCCCTTAGTCTCCTCTTTTCTAAGCTGAAAAGTCCAATTCTTTTAAATCTCTTCATACGGCAGCCATTCTAAACACCTTATCATTTTCGTTGTCCTTTTCAGAACTTTTTCCAGTGCTATCTTTTTTTTAGATGAGGTGACCACATTTACACGCCATATTCAATATGTGGGTATACCATGGCTTTATGTAGAGGTAATGAGAGATTCTGTCTTATTCTTTATCCCTCTTTAAATTATTCCTAACGTTTTGGTTGCTTTTTTGACTGAAGCTGCACACTGAGCGTATGTTTTCAGAGGACCATCCACAATGACTCCCAAGATCCCTGTCTTGAATGGTAATAGCTAATTGAGTCCCCATCATTTTATATGTATAGCTGGGATTATGTTTTACAATGTGCATTACTTTACATTTATCAACATTAAAATTCATGTGATATTTGGTTGCCCAGTCACCTAGTTTTGTGCGATCCTTTTGGAGCTTTTCAATCTGCTTTGGTCTTATCTTGATCAGTTTAGTATTATCTGCAAATTTTGACACCTCACTGTTTATTAATATGTTTAATAGGGTTGGTCCCCATATAGACCCCAGTGGGACGCCACTAGTTACCTCTCTCCATTTGGAAAACTGACCATTTATTCCTACCCTTTGTTTGTTTCCTGTCTTTTAATCAGTTATGAATCCATGACAGGACCTTCCCTATTATCCCACGACAGCTTACTTTACTTAAGAGCCTTTGGTGAGGGCACTTGTCAAAGACTTTCTGGAAATCTAAGTATACTATATCCACTGGATCCCCCTTGTCCACATAACTGTTGACCCCCTCAAAGAACTCTTAGATTAGTAAGGCATGATTTTCCTTCACAGAACCCACCAAATTAACTTTCCCCAACAGATTATGTTCAACTACATGTCTGACAATTCTGTTCTTTGCTATAGTTTAAACTAATTTGCCGGGTACTGACATTAGATTACTGGTCTGTAATTGCCAGGATCGTGTCTAGAGCTCTTTTTAAAGGTTGGTATCACATTAGAAATCTTCTAGTTACTTAGAATAGAAGTTGATCTAAAGGATAGGTTATAAACCACAGTTAGTATTTCCGCAGTTTCATTTTTGAGTTTTTTTCAGAAACCCTTGGGTGAATGCTATCTGGTCCTGGTGACTTTTGTTACTGTTTAGTGTATTAATTTGTTCCAAAATCTCCTGACACACCTCAGTCTGGGACGATCCTCAGATTTGTCACCTAAAAAGAATCTCAGGTTTGGGAATCTCCTTATTATCCGATGCAAAGTATTCATTTAGTTTCTCCACAATGACCTTATCCTTGAATGCTCCTTTCTCATCTCAGTGATCCAATGGCCCCACTGGTACTTAAAGTTTTGCTATTAATTTTTTGAGTTTTTGGCTAGCTGTTCTTCAGATTCCTTTTTGGCTTTTCTTATATTTTTACACTTCATCTGACAGTTTATGCTCCTTTCTATTTCCTTACTAGGATTTATTTTCCACTTTTTAAACCGTGCCTTTTTGTCTCACTGCTTTTTATTGGTCATTAAGCCACAGTGTTGCTTTTTTTGGTTCTTTTATTATGTTTTTAAATTTGTGATGTACATTTAAGTTGAGCCTCTATTATGGTATCATTGAAAAGTTTCCATGTAGCTTTCAGGGATTTTACTTTTGACACTGTACCTTTTTAATTTCTGTTTAACTAACCTCCTCACTTTTGTGTAGTTTCCTTTTCTGAAATTAAATGCCATAGTGTTGGGCTGCTGAGGTGTTTTTCCCACCACAGGGATGTTATATTTTATTATAGTATGGTTATTATTTCCAAGCGGGCCAGTTATATTCACCTCGTGGACCAGATTCTGCTCTCTACTTAAGAGTAAATGAAGAATTGCTTCTCTTCTTGTTGATTCCAGAATCAGCTGCTCCAAGAAGCAGACATTTAAGGTATCAAGAAACTTTATCTTTGCATCCCATCCTGAGGTGACTTGTATCCAGTCAATATGAGGATAGTTGAAATCCCCAACTGTTACTGAGGGTTTTTTTTTAATACCCTCTTCAATCTCCCTTAGCATTTCATAGTCACTTTCACTATCTTGGTCGGGTGGTTGGTAATATATCTCTGCTGCTATATTCATATTATTAGAGCATGAATTACTATCAATAAAGATTTTATGGAATTGTTTTATTCATTTAAGATTTTTACTTCATTTTGATTTTACATCTTCTTTCACCTTTAGTGCCATTCACCCACCAGCATGACCTGTTCTGTCCTTCAGATATATTTTGTACCTGATATGACTGTGTCCCAATGATTGTTCTCATTCCACCAAGTTTTCTGTGATGCCTATTATATCAATATGCTCATTCAATACTAGGCACTCTAGTTCACCCATCTTATTTTTTAGACTTCTAGCATTTGTATATAAGCACGTTAAAAACTTGTCATTATTTAGTGGTCTGCCATTACCTGATGTGATTGAATGGCACTTTTTCATTTGACTGTTTCTCATCTGATCTTACCCATATTTTATCATCTTCCATCCACTGCTCTTTACTAGGACATAGAGAATCTCTGTTTATAGACCCTCCCCTAAGGGACATCTCTGTCCAGTCTATGTGCTTCTCTGCACCTATTCGCTTTCCACCAGAGTCCTCTGCCACTTGAACTAAAGGAGTTGCACATAACTACAGTAAGTTGTAATCCTCAATAGACATGTTTTGCCAATGGGTTTCACACACATTTTTTGACAGCAGAGGGATGCCAAAAAGAATTTTTGGGTTGCATTCCAGTCTGTGCTCCAGTGGGCTCAGATTCTTCCACCCATCCTCCACAAGTTGGACTTCCCTACCGCTCTGTCTCACTCCTCTCTCCTCCCCACTCTTGGTTCCTCATCCTCCCTTGCTAACGTATCCAGCCATTTCCAGTCACTTCCCCCTTGTGATGGATTTCTCCTGGGTGCAACCTGGAACTGAGTTACTGCTGAGTCCTCTGACATGCCCTGGCCCTTGGGCCCCTCTCACACTATGAAGCTGTGACAAGCTGCAGACAGCTCCTGGTTCTGTATGCTCACACTTACACCTATAGAGACCCAACTAGCAGCAGTTACACAAAGGTTTCTCCTCAGCCACTCGTGAGCTAACAATAGAGAGGATCCAACCACCTTCCCCCTAGCTCCATAGCCTCAGTATTTCCTCTAAGCTGAGTGCTTGGGCAGCCACCCAGGAGAGATTCAGGTGCCACCCAGCGGACTGGCAGGGGGCCCACAGCCAACAGCATGTGTTTCTGGTGGTGGTACACATAACAAAATTTATTGCACACATGGATGAAAAAACTTAGAGGGAACATTGCTAGGACCCCAGAACTCTGTGGTCTTCCCTTGTCAAAAACCTGACCAGTATTATTATTATTATTATTATTACCCAGTCTATCCCTTCCTCATTGTGGAGAAGACAATGCTCAAGTTTTTTTGTTCAAGATTCCCCAACCACTTCTAGCAAAACAAACTATTTTAGGTTAAAAAATACAAAACAGAAGCTAGATTTGAAGTGATAAGTAATCGCGTACAGCTCAAAGTAGATTGCCACAAGAAATAAAACAAAAATGCCACCTGAGCTTTGACCTAGATAGTATTTGAATCCAGCAGTCTTGTACCCTGATGGTACAAACAGTTCACCATTCTTCTCTAGATAGGCAGGCTTTCTTCTTTTCCCGCTCCCCCGCTCCAGTTCGATCTTTGTTCCTAAGGTGTTTCCAGGTGTTGAGTTGTAAGGAGGAGTGAAGCCAAGTGATGATGCCACTTCCCCTTTTATGTTTTCTTCTAGCTTGATGGAAAGATCTTTTGCCATGACCCAAGAGAGTCTCCATTGGGTACATGCTGTCTTTGAGAGGTTTCCATTGTACACAATTCCTGGGGTAATCCTTGTGAGTGTTTTACATTATCCTCAGTGGGCCGTCAATGTTGTTGAGTCTTTTTATTGTTGCACCTGAAAGGCTGCTTATGACATACACAAAGCAAAACTTCATATATAATGACAGCCCAAACAACTTAACAAGATATTAATGTTCAAAAGATTTAAAATGTGTAAAATGATACCTCAGGCATACTTTGTACAAACCTATCTCCATGGTGAACATGGGGTGCAGAGTGTCATTTTGGGGCACAGAGTGTTGTAGCCTGTCCTAGTCTCCTTGTCCAGTCAGTCCCGATTCCCCTTCCAACTCTGGGTTTTTTTCTTTTTGCATTTCTTCTCCCCCACCGGTTTCCAGCTCTCTGCATGCTTAGGGTTGCCAGGTGTCCGGTTTTTGCCCGGACAGTCTGGAAATCGCATCTTCTGTCCGGTAAAAATAATAGAAAATACAGGACATGTGCAATCTCCGGTATTTTTGGCTTTTCCAGCTGGGTGCCCAACGGAAGCCTGGTGGCAGCGGGGTAAGTTGCTGGGGAGGTGGGGGCCGCAATCGAATTTTGGCGCTGGGAGCCCTCTGCTGGTCGGTTGCATCTTGTTGCGTCTGATGTGGGAGTGACGCCTTGGGGAGGAGGAGGAGCTCTGTCCGAACTCCTGAGTCCTGTCCGTACTCTTCAAGCACGTGGCGCAGTCATGGTCTGGGAGAGAAGCTTGCAGGGTAATCTATGGACCGATGAATGGAATAGGTTGAGTGTTGAATCAGTAAGAAGTGAAATTTGTCGTGTTTTAAATATACCTTTTACTTGTCTGGAAGCCAAAGATGAGTTTTTGAAAAATAAAAAAATTGATAAAAGCCGCACAATCTAATGTAAAATATATGATGTTAGACTGTTGAGATTGTTGTTATTGAAGTTCCCATTGGATGTTAAGCATGGTGTTTTGTGTTTTTTGCTTGACAAATTTTTAGCACGTGTGTTTGGTATATTTTTTTAAATCATCTGGCAACCCTGTCCATGCTCCCGTTTTTCATCAATGTGTCTCTTCCCTCCTTTTCCCCCTGTTCCACTGGTTCTTTCTCCAATTCTCTTTTCTGCCAATCTCTCTACCTCCAGGTCCTGGTTTCCTTCTCATCCAGCCTCATTTCTTGGCCTCATTCTACACACGCTTTCTTTCTCTTCCCTCCCAGCCCTGCTCCAGCTCCTTCTCAGGTTCTAGCTCTAACACCCTCTGCTAAGGGCAGTTTCCTTCTCCTCAATCCCAGCAGAGAGCAACAAAGGAGAGAGGCTCCCTGCTCTCAGCTGAGAGACCAACCCAGCCAGCAGAGCCCATACCCACAGTTGGAGAGAGTTTTGCTTGGCCGCAGTTTATCACATGCTTAGTGCAGGCAGAATCTTCAACAATTTTAGCAGCAAGGCTCTAGCAACTCTCCATTGAGCTTCTGTGACCTAATTTCTGTCTCTCCCTCCCAAAGGCTTGTGTGTTGTCTAAATTTAGGTTGATTTTCATGGAAGTTAAAAAGGTACATTCCTGATGCAAAGGCTACACCCTGGCCAAATTATAAGGCTCTATTCCAGCAGGTGGGAATGCTGGGGCTTTTCACAGGAAACATTGCCAAACTCTTCAACATGGGCGAAATGCCATATTTTTTAATTGGTTCTTTGAAATAGCTGAACCATCCAGAATAATTCAGACTGAGGCAGACACCTGGCATAGAAAATTTCAGTTGAAACTATTCAAATATGACAGTTTTCTGGACAACTGGGTCTTACCATGTGAAATGCTGGGAGCCCTTATAGCTGGTGCTACCAGTCCTAGCTCTAAGTAGTGCACTCATCCTTCACCAGATTAGTGTGTGTGGTGTACTCTGCCAGTGGTTATGTCCCCCAGCATTTAGCAACAAATTGTAGTGTCAGAAAGAGGCTGAAGTAATATGCAGGATGGTTAAAAGATTTGTTGAGAAAAATGTGGTAATAGATGAGAGCCACTGTTCTCTTTTTGTTTGCTACAAGAGATGTAGAATTCTGATAATCCCCTCCTGTGGATTGTAATCTCATCAGAGTGCGCATCATATCATCCTGTGTGTGTGTGTGTGTGTGTGTGTGTGTGTGTACAGTGCCTCACTTTTACAGGGGCCTTCGATTGTGGTACAAATAATACATTTTAGTAAAAAATAGTAAAGCTCAAATCTGTCTGGAATCTCTCTGCGTCCAACTTGGTTTGGAGACTTCTGGGAGGATCGAGTTAAAGCTGTTTGAATTAAAGGCGTGATACTCAAGCGACAGATTGATTGCAGCTAATTTTTGGGGGGGTTTTTTCCACTGTGCTCTGGGCATGAATTATTTCCTGCGGAGCCATCAGTATCAGCCAAGCAATCATTCCTCTGTTCCTCCTTAGTTGATCAGATCCAAATGCCTGTAATTAGACTGTACATGACATTGTTTGAAGCAGCAATGCCTGAGGGATTAAGTTTTAATGACAAACATTTACTTTAGAAGGGCTTGTTTGAGAGGCTGGCATTAGTAAACCTTTTATCCTAGTTAAATATGAAGAGGCAAATCCTCAGCTGAGTACTCAGCACAAGGAGCTTAATTACTGGCTTTCAAACTAGAGATTGTGACCCAGTACTGGGTCATGGAATGTCGGGCACTGGGTCTTACTGCTGCAGGGAGATCAGGTGACCAGTGGGAGTGCAAAGGCAGGCTACCTGTGTCCCAGAAGAGACCAGCAGCCTGGTTCCTAGATGGGGGGTGGTGGTGGGGAGCGCGTGCACAGGGCTCCGTGAGTATTCCCTGTAGGCTAGAACCTGCTGCTGGCTGCCTCTGGGGCACAGCACGGTCTGGGGTACCGGGAGAAGCAGGAAGCTGCCTTAGCACCCCGCTGCTCTGCTAACCAGGCACCACTCAAGGTAAGCCCCTCCTGCCCCAGCCCTGGACTACCCCAAACTGGAGCCCCCTTCCACACCCTTAACTGTCATCCTCAGCCCCACCTCGGAGTACACATTCCAGTCAAATTATGTTGGGTCGCGGGCAGCAACTATTTTCTTCAACTGGGTCATGAAGAAAAAAAAGCTTGAAAATCTCTGGCTTGGATGATGCCATGGAGATGTGTAGAGGGAGAGAGAAGGGGAGAATAATTCTTTTTTCACACCCCGTCACCAAGCAGAGCAGCAGCTGCAGGCGCCACTCGGTGGTCATGCTGGAATCCAAAGGTGCAGTAGCACCCACAGCCCCAATACTTCCTAGGCAGTCAGGTGTTGTTTTGAAGTTATGTGAGAAGCTCTCTCAAGTTGTTTATCATGGAAAAACAACCCAGTGCCTGTGAGAAGTTCATGGTCTGTAGTTTCCATGTCCTGCCAAGGTGGTGTTGCCCCAGAATGGACAGTTGCGAGGGGGAATGCATAAGTGTGGGTGTATGCGTGTACACATTTTTATACTGGCTCCCAGTGGAATACATGTGCAGCGTGGTGAGTCTTCTGAATCTCCATTTTACTTGGTGAGTGAGCATCTAGCATTGACCCAGTGTCTATTGCTGTGTGCTGTGACTGCTGTTAGCCTACCAGACTCGCTCTTTCTCCTTGAGAGAGGGTAGTTTGTTGGGCTTGGATTTCTTCCACGATCCCCACATGTTCTTATTGTGTGTGTGTGTGTGTGTGTGTGTGTGTGTGTGTGTGTATAACTAACTAAATACAATCCCCCTTTAGCAATCAGGTAAATAACCTAGAAAAGTTGACTGTGGAACATATGCACCTCTCTTTTTTTTTGGGGGGGGGCATCAAAACAATAGTTTCTTCAGCTGTTAGGGTATTCCTATGATGTGAAATATGAGTGGATAGAAATTGCTGTATAAACTTCATTGATCATTTTCACAAGAATTTTTCAGAATGCGAGATTCTCCCCTTCCTATTAACTCTTAGTGTTGAATCTCCGCGTAAAACCTCCCCAGAAAAGAAGCACTACATTTGATAAAGACCTTTTTCATGCGCTTAGTCCTTTGAGTTGAAGCAAAGTTGAGCACAGGATCGAGTGGCATAAAAGTAAAAATGTGCTTTTGGAGTACAGAAGCAAGAACTAGGAATCCCAGGTTCCAACCTTATTTTTGACACTGACTGAGCAATTCATTTATTTTCTCAATACCTCTAGATCCTCCTGTGTAAAATAAATTTAATATTTATCTGTCTGACAGATATGCTGATATGGGTTATTGATTGTAAATTGCTTTAAAAACCTTGTAAGTAGTATTGTGTTTTCCGTCTGCAACCTTTGTGGAATATGATAGTATTTCTAACCTATTACCTGACATATGGAAAACAAGTATTGCAGTTATAGCAAATTAGTATGAACTGCGACGGCGCCTTTGAATTCTTTCCAGCAAGATCTAGCTGACAGCCACGATGCTGGCATGTGTGCCGGGATTTATGCACTAGACCTTATGCATGAGGACATACATTGCTGCTGATTGACGTAAGGATCTGTATGATGCCACGTACACCTTAGTGCATGGAATATCAGACCTGTCCAAATACATATAAAGTGATTGACCTCTAATGGCTGAACCAAAGAGGGATATAAACATAGAAGCCTTAATACTAATATGTCTGATGGTGATTCTCCTGTTTTGGAGCTGAATTTCCCAAATCCAGCTACCAGTGATTAAAACGTGCAGGTGCACTGACAGCCATGATGCGTTCAGCAAATGGACTCCTTGAGTTTTCTGGCATGCATGGGCAAATAAAGTGTTAGTATCTCTTCCTCTAGGAGATGCTTCAAGCTTCTTATCTTATGTGAAAACACAAATCATTCTTGTGCTTGTGCAGTCTGAATTTCCTTCTGTCAGGTGCTATAAATGCTCTCAGCTCGCTCGACTCTCTGACAGATTCTGACTGCAGATATTGGCCAGCCACAGCAGGGTAATTTTATGCGGTACATAGTACTCTTTGACATGCATCTGGGATTGTGATCTGGCCCCAGAATTGTAAGCTGTTTTTCCAGCCTGAAAAATCTCTGCTGCTGATCATTGTGGTGGTTATAAAATGAATGGGAAAAACTATGTGTGTCATTCAGAATGAAATTGGAAATGCTATTGCCTGAGAGATATTTCACTCTCTAAATTAAGCAAGAACATATATTACTATAATTATTCCACAGTCACTTTTAACCATAAAGCCCATTAGCAGGCATTTGTATACAACCTCTATCAGTTATGCTGATTAAACACAATTCTGGTTGTGTGTATGTCCTGAGTAACCCAGGGTTTCCCTGCAGCTGCTTTGAAAAGTAGTTTGACATTCTTTGTACTTGCTACCTAGCATGGAGATGTACTGGGCAGCCTTCCTGCAGATAGGCACCTCCCCAGTTACCTGGAACCCTGTTTATCTAAAAGCTTCCTTTATCCTCTGAGGCTTTAGCTAAACAAGTTTGTGCTTTATTTGAAATAGTTTCTCTTCCTGTGTTCCTAATACTGACACTTTGATCCATGAAAATCAATGCGAGTTGGGTACCTAACTCTCTTAGGCCACTTTGAAAATCCTAGCCGAAGCTCCTTGAGAGTACTAATGTGATCATGGAAAGCCAATAAACATACAGCTATACTGGAGTTGGAGGTTAATTTCGAACTCTGGTAGACATACCCATGTTAGCTGCAGTCAAGCTAGCACACTGAAAATAGAAGTGTAGCTTAGGCAGGGAAAGCAGTGGGAGGGGCTAGCCACCCAGATATGCGCTCAGAGTTACAGATGGGACCAGATGTGGGCCAGCTAGCCTGTCCTGTTGCTGAGACTACAACAGCTGCAGTTCTATTTTTGGTACACTTGGTTACAGCTAGCGTGGGTGTATCTACCTATGCTGGAAAGTACATGAAAAGTTGCAATATAGACATCTGTTGATGCATGAAGGGTAAGGAATAGGGATATTAAATATTGGTTGATTGAATAGTCGAGTAACCTCATGAATTCTTATCGGTTAGTTGACTATTCTATAATCCCTGGGGGTGGGGCCAGCAGCCAGTATGTTCTGGCCTCTCTCCAAGGAGCCCCCTGCCACTCGACGCTGCTGCCTCTGTATCGCAAGCAGTAGCACGAGGTGCCAGGTGCGAGCAGGTCCATGAGGGGAACCAGTTTAAAAACCAGCTCCCCTTGCAGACCAGCTGCCTGTCGACCTGTGCTGCTGCCTCTGATAAAGAGAAAGCAGCGCGGGGTGGCAGCAGCCCCTGTCTAAGGGTGGGTCTGAGCTCCCAGACCCAGCATGAGCTGGAATTGAGCCAGGCTACCTGCTCGCCTGACTCCTAATAGACTTCAAATGCAGAGCCGCAGTGGGGCTAGGTCCCGGACCTGGCATGAGCCAGGACTGAGCTGGACTGCTGGCCAGCCTGCTAAAAAAATTTACTGGCAGGGGGTGGGTGGCTGGGAAATGAGTGTAGTCTTTTGCTTATCAGTTAATGGACTACACTATTACATCCCTAGTAAGGAGGTTTTAAAAAGGCAAGTCAGAGGACCGTTGTGGCTGTGGAATGTCAGTGGCATTCTCTCTCTGATTATTGCGAATGTTATTGTTTGTTGAGTTTCTAGTGCTCTTCCAAGATATGAGTATTTGAAAGTAAAACTGAACGATAATAGAGAGAATAATAGATGGTCATATCAAAGATCATCTAGCTACTTTGCCTTCCTCAGCTTACTGCACTTGGAATTCTCTGTCTACGTCCATTTGGGAATTCTCTTGCCACCAATCCTCACTTGATTATTTATGGAGTGCTTCAATTTAGTTATTTCTAGGTTCTGGAGAGTAAAATTTTTCTGCCGGAGATAATGGGCAAGCTTACAGAAAGGGTCTTTGTTCTTAATGTTGTTGTGTTTTGGTTCATACAGGCAATTGGAAATGCTAAAACCACCAGGAATGATAATAGCAGTCGCTTTGGGAAATACATTCAGATTGGCTTCGATAAAAGATACCATATTATTGGTGCCAACATGAGAACATATCTGTTGGAAAAATCAAGAGTAGCATTCCAGGTGAGTTATGCAACATTTTCCTTTGGACTCGTTAATTTTTTTAGCTAACTTGTATTTTTCCTTGAAGACAGATTACAGTATTCTCTTTAAAAGTCAAACTTTTGGCAGACCTTGTCTTTGGAGACTTGACTAACCAATTTTGATAGTTACTCTGGGTTATTGGGTGAGGGCACGTGGTGGTGGTTCTGGTTTTCAGAACTCCCTTTGTATCAGGGCTCTGTTTTTTAAAATCTTTTTGAAAGGTCCATCTAGCCCAGTATCCTGCCTTCCCACACTGGCCAATGCCAGGTGCCCCAGAGGGAATGAACAGAACTGGTAGTCATCAAGTGATCCACCCCCAGTCACTCACTCGCAGCATCTGCCAGACAAATACTAGGGACACCATCCCAGCTAATAGCCATTGATGGATCTATCTTCCATGAAAGTATCTAGGTTTTTTTTTAATTCCTGTTAGTCTTGGCTTTCACAACATCCTCTGTTAGAGAGTATCCCGTCTTCTGTCTCTGGCTTGTGTCAAATGCTTCAGAGGGAATGAACAGAACAAGGCAATTACTGAGTGATCCACCCCTGTCATCCCATTCCATATTTTGACTATCAGAAATTTAGGGAAACCCAGAGCACGGGGTTGTATTCTTGCCTTATTCATTGCCCAGCTGTACTGTAAATATGCTAGTGAAATGTACCATGGTTATTTTGTACTTTGATTATCAATGCAATAGCTCTTAGAGTGCCCAGAGCTCATGCATTGTTCTCTGTATTTTTAAGTGAACTGAAATGGGAATGCAGAAACAGACCACAGGATAAGTACCATGCATTATGGCTCTTGTCGCATGTTTTTAAAAAAGGGTCAAGTTGAATTATGTTTGTAAATACATTAATCTAGGAAATAAATGTCTTAGAATTTTGCAGTTATTTTAAAAAGTGAAAGCCCCAGAGGAGCAAACCAACAAAAAATAAAAAAAAAAACCACCCAGTCTCAGCCCCAGCTTCTCACCAGAGATTTAATGGCAGGTGGGTCCTACAGTAAAAGTTGCACTTAGGTAATACTTTTTTCATTTGTGTGTTGTGTTTTAATAATAATTTGGAGAGCTATTTTCTTCAAACTATTGACTATGTAGTATTTTAATAATGCTTCTTTCCATATCTTCCCCCTCCCTTCACAAATTCATATCCCTCTTTGTAAATGATTTATTCAGGAAGACCTCTCAATAACAGTGCACATGTGTGTACACATGCGAAAAATTAAGGCTATGTATGTATGAACAGTCTTTTTAATGGATCTACTCATAGTCTTAAATCAGGATGCATGGTTCAGTATTTTTTTCGGGGGTGGGGGAGAGCACGCATATGAGATACACATTTGTTTTATGTATATGTATGTGTGTTAGGTTCAGTCTGTGCTTTCTGTATCTTAGCTAGTTGACTAGACCTGTTTCAGGAAAATGGTGAAGCATGTGCTTCTGTACTTGGTTGAATTGGAGCATAGGGCAGGGCATTTGCTGTTTTCTGTCATATTTATATAGTGCCAAGAATGTTTTTTACAGCTTAAAACAAGATTCACAAATAGGAAGGCTTTGCATTTAAATATCACCTTTGACCTTAAAGCATTCCCAAGCATTAATATTCTTACCAATAGCTAATGAAACCTTCACTTAGTTCAGGTGCTCTTCATTCATAAACATCAAGGTTTCTGCTATAAAGTGGAATCCTGGCCGACCCTTCAAGTTTCAAGGCTTTTAGTGTGTGCTCTAATTACATTGGAGACACAGCTCTTCTAAGAGGCTTTGAGACTTGGTTTCACTGACTGCAGATCAGTTTATAACCTTACACCTGTTTCCCCTCCCTCCCAGTAACTATAAATCTTAACTTAGAAATTCAGGTAATTTGCAGATTCTGTGACTGTGGCTGTGGTGAAGAGGAATAATCATAAGGAAGATAGCAGTGCTCTTGTATTTTGGATTCTCTTGTATTTTGGGTATAAGAGGAGCTGGCTAAATCTTGTCTGACACTTGCTCTCTAAATTCAAGTGTTGGTTTAATATTAAGGTGAAAGCAAGTTTGTTCATTTTGTTGAGTGTTGTTATACCCAATACCACTTTAAATGTGGCTGCTTGAGTTGCCGTTGGAAAGCCATGCTGACCACATGTGAAGTTGCAATGGTTGGGGTGAACTCTGGGGCTCAGAAGCGTGGAAGATTCTTCTGTGAGCAGTAGAAAAATGAAGGCTGTTGACTTGGCTCTAAAGTTAACTCCGTGGTTTTTCTCTTTAGGCAGAAGATGAACGAAACTATCATATCTTCTATCAGCTGTGTGCCTCTGCTAGTCTTCCAGAATTTAAAGACCTAGCACTAAGTAAGTATGCTAATCCCATAGCCTGTTGGGCTCTCTGACATGCTCACTACCAGCAGCTTGCTCTTTGCAATAGCAACAAGGTTATACACTATTACTTTAACTGCAAGCCTCCAGATTCTCTTTGATAAGATTGTGTGCCAAAAAGGGTTAAAGGGAAATAAATTTGGAAGGCTTGTTCTTGTAAATAGGGTGCATGTATGTCCACATCCCATCCTCAGACAGTGTGGTGCCTACTGATCAGATTAAATCTTAAGGCAGCTATAGACAGAGGCTACTTGCAGAGGTGTGTAAGCTGTTTTTATGCGGTGTTCTACTTGAACTCTAATACTCAGTGTGAAATGGGAATAAATGACAGACCATTATTAGAGGTAACTCATGATTGATCTGAGTGAAATACATTTTATAGATGCTGCTTGTTGAAAAGTGACACTGGTTCTGTCACCAAGATTGCGGAGCCTGGCTGATATTTGTTAATGAGAGTATGTCCTTGTTTAGTGTTGGGTGACTACATTTGTTGGATTAAAAATATTAAGGGTCTGGTTTTTATTGAGCGGCTCTGATTTGGTCTTCCTTTTGCAGGAAAATATTGTGCGTATAATTAATTGTGCCATCAAATTTGTTTCCACATTTAACTGCTGGCATAAATCCCTTCATTGATATATTTAAGAAAAGCATTGGGAGGCAAAATCAGTGTCTTAAGCAGGTAAATCATAGGACTTGTGCTCACAATAACTGGGGGTACAGAAATGAAGATGTAACTCTTTGAATTGGATTTTTTGCTCTCACTAAAAAAGGAAGCTCAAATCGCAAGTATGTCCCCATATACTTGTGTTACTAAAATGTGTCAGGTGTGGTGAACAAGGCAGCATGGAAACTTGTTATTCTTAGATGGGGGGGGGGCCTCAGACGACTTTTGTTTCCTAGAAGATAGAGCAGATGACAGGAAATAAAAACTCCTGTATTCAGCTTTTCATTTTGGTAGAGATTCTGTTGGCCTTAGGCAAGTACATGGAAACTTTCAGTACTTCATTTTGACCCTCTAGACATAATCATACTTTGGCTTGCATGTCTGTTGTGGTGACTAATTAAGGCAGCAGGGGGCAGCCTGCGGGACGCACAAGGCTTGTCAGAGTAAACCACTGGCAGGCTGCCAGATAAGTTGTTTACCTTGTGTTGATGGAAGCAGTCACCTGCAGCTTCCACTGGCTGTGATTTGCTGTTCCCAGCTAATGGGAGCTGCAGGAAGTAGCTTCCTGCAGCTCCCATTGGTTGGCAACAGCAAACTCTGGCCAGTGGGAGCCACAGGCAATCATACCTGCAGATGCAAGGTGAAGATCCTGTCTGGAGGCCTGCCAGTAACTTATCGTAATGAGCTGCGTGTGGCCCATAGGATGCAGGTTACCTGCCACTGAATTAAGGTGTGTAAAGTGTATGGAGAACCTGGGATGGAAGGTTTTGTGCAAATGTCAAGTATTATTAGTTGCTTGTTGTTATCTATTGTTGTTGTGTGTCAGAAATGTCACTTCCCTATATAATGGTAGCCACCAACTTTAAGCTCAGAAATTTGTTGTATCTAGGAACATATTTTCCAATTTATTTCATACTTCAGATATGCTAAAAATTGTTTCCTGCCATGAGCACGTGAAGGTCACTATGCTAAATGATGGGTACTGTTTCTATCGAAGTTTTTCCTTTTTCTTTCTAAGAGCTCAGAGCAGTATACAAATATTGTTCGCAAAAGGCAAACAATGAGCCCTAGAGATGGAAAGGACAGGAGAGCAGGGAAACCACATTTTCAAACATAAGCAGGGCCAGGACTGATATCTGAGCCAGCCTGCGTGTACATGCTGCTGTTTGATGCACACATGAAGGCATACAAAGAAGCAGGGAGGTGAACAAAAAAGTCCCCTTTCATCCAAGTGATTCATTATTCCTTCTGAAATAGACTGGTAGCAAATATAAATGCACTTTCTGGCACCATCTTCTCTCATATTGTTTCTGTGCTGCTCAGAAGGGGCAGATTGCAGAAACCAAGGTAAAGATTAAAAAGGAAAAGCTTTTTTTTTTTTTTTTTAAGGAGTCGCCAGGAACGTGGCACAACCTGCAAGAACCTTTGCATATTAAAAATCAGAATATTGTTGACTAGATACCTCATACTGTCAACCAGTCATCTGAGTGAAAATCTAAGGTTAGAAGCCTTTTCAGAACCCTGTCTGGCAGATCTCTATTTATATGGTCTGTTCTTGCTATGCATTTCTCATAAACAGGAATGGAAAACCATCAGAATATATACCAGCTATTGTGTCCAAAAGCATACGTTTCCTGAAACACAGGCTCTGATCTCAGAGTTCATGACCAAGTCCTTAATTGGCTCTTGTGACCCAGCTTTGAAATTGTTTTATAATAGCTGAATGTCCATGGTGCCTGCAAGCAGTAAGTCTTTAATGCACGGCAGCAGTAAAGTCTTAGTGTGTATCATTGTATATGAATTATTAGAGATGAGATGAGCTTACATACCTGAATGCTCAAATCTTACCTCCAGGTAACACGTAACTTTATAACTTCACTAATCAGCTTGACTCAACAATCATTGCCCAAGCTCTGATCACACCGGGGGCGTTTCAGAATCCACTAGCTAACACATTCTAGAGCACACTTTCTAAAGCTCTTGGGTAGAACAAGGCTAATTGTACTTCCGTGCCTACTAGCTGGTTGGTTTGATGCCAAGAGGGAAGCTTCGGCTTCAGCAGGAGTTGAATGTCTAAATTGAAGTGCAGCTTGCCTTGTCTCCACTAGATTTTGAGTGTGCTAGCTAATGTGTTCTTAAAAAAGCCTTCTCCTAGGTCTAATCAAGATAAACCCCAAAGGGGTGTGCATGTGTCTGTTGATTCATGTTACCATCATGTGAATGAGCAGAACATGATGGGAAAATGCACTGAATTGGCATTGTAGCCACTGAAGAATAACAAGTCTCAGCCCTTGCAAAAAAACAGCCCCAACTCCACTCAGCAATTCTTAACACCTCGATGAGAGGCGCCAATTTCCACTTCACACGTGGGGAAACAGAGAGGCTGTGGCCTCACAGAAAAAAAGATATTTTTCATTAAGGTAGCTATTTTGATGTAAAAGCTTTGGGCAGATAAGGTACAATTAATTTTTATTTCAGTGTAGCTAATTCTGTTCCTCCATATGAAAATTACCTTAGCTTGGTCTTCGCTAGGACTTTACGTCAAGATAGCTCCCTTCATGTCAGTGACATATTTTTCATTGGCTGGAGGGAGGGGGGAAGGAAGCCAAAGGCAGAGAGGTTAAGAGAATTGCTAGACATGGCAAGCCTGTGGCAGAGTTGAATTTGACCTGGAATAGCTCAGGAACCTCCATTTCCCATTCATACAGCCCTGTTCCCCAATTCCCTCAAACATTGGGCTTGTCAGACACGGAGGCTTGGTCTATGCCTGAAATTTAATTCAGCCTTGCTTATAGCACTCTGAACTGTGAAAATGTTCATGCCTTGTGATGTAGCTGGATTGACCTGACCTTCACCATAGACGCAACTAAGTCAATGGAAGAATTCTTCCATCACTTCTTGGAGAGGTGGATGACCTATGCTGGTGGAAAAACCCCTTCTGTCGATTATAGGGAGCATCTACATTGTAACAGTGCAGCTGCTGTACTCTACCTGTGCCGCTAGAGTGTAAACACACCCTAACTGTTCAACTTTGCATACTAACACCTACAGTGGAGGCATCACTTTGAGTGACACAGACCATCAATTCCACAAGCTATGGAGATTTTCAGAGGAAGGTTTTCAGAATATGAGCTATGGCAAGGCTGCAACAGAGGAAATGCTATAGAGAGAGACAAGTTCCATTTGAGAGAGCATCTCTCCTTTTTAAAAAAATTACATTTAAGTCAAAGCCCCTAGAATTCATTGTCAAGCTAGGAGAGCCCCCTGTGGCTCTCAAAACATGCCTTGACAGCTCATGACCACACAAAATCTGTTCATAAATCTTTAAACTAGGCATGTAATAGTGTAACAGGTACATGGTTACACGCTAGCTCCCAGCCCCACTCTCAGGGAGACGGTTGCTGCCCTGCGCTGTGAGCACTGCAGTAGAATCAAAGAACACTAGAAACTAGAAGGGACTTTGAGAGGTCATCAAGTCCAGTCCCCATTCTCACAGCAGGACCAAGCACCATCTAGACCATCCATATATGACTTATACTGCAGAGCCCCCAGCACAGCTGGTTACAACTTTTTTATTGTTGTGTGTGGAAAATTCTGAATTTCAGAAGATTTCAAATGCTCTCTTAGCTGGTTGAAAAGCACCAGTCGTTTTTCACAGATTTTTGTCTACATTTTTAATTCTCTTTTTAGTTCTACTCATAGGTATTGTCAGGCACTGTTTGCTTAAATGCTGCATGGTCCTTCCCACACAGTCCTGTTAATGAGTCTCGGGGCTGACTTGCAGCACTCTTGCAATTATATACCTATGCCCTTCTTCAGTACCCACTGCCATGTGTGCCAACAGGCATGATGTTCATGGGATAAGGCACTTAACTGGTTTCCATCGGTGATATACCAGCTTGAACCAAAGGTAGGTCTTTAGAGGTGAACAGTTAAGGGTCCCATTCCTCACCCACATTGTATATTAAATTCCCATTGAAATTGGTGATAATTCTGCATGTGGAGAAAGTGCAGGGTATGGGTTGAAATGTTTCCTTTTAATCTGGAAAAAATAAATCCACCAATGTAAATCTCGACTCGCACAGAGCTATTGTCTCTGAGCACCATGTGCCTGTGTGACATTTTGCGTGCAGTAAATAATTTTCAAGCTTCATAATTTAAGTTCCCTGATAGCTGGCAATTCTAGCCATTTGGCCAAAAGACCAACAGATGTCTCTGTTCCTTATTATTTACATGGCTCTATATCTGAATAATGGGATGGAATTTAGGAAATGGTAAATTTGGTTAAAACACAACTAACCTATTAATGTAAGTGAGATCTGTTAAAGTTTGGTGTCTCTCCCAGTAAGTTTCTTGGACACCCAGTTATTTGGGACATTTAAATCTTGCTTGGACAACTATCAATAGTGTATTGGTGTATTGTAGGGCAGTGTTTCTCAACCTTCTTTTTATAAAGTACCCCTTTTAAATATATATATATGTACCCCCAGTACCTACAGTTTTCAGACACAATTTTTTTTTCTACCATTGCAACACATTTGTTTAAACAACTTAATCATAGCCAGGCAGGCGATGAATTTTTGGGTGGTGATTTTTTTGGGTGTAAAAAGTACAAAAGTAATAAAATGCTGTAAAACTTAAAACAAAAATTCAGTTTTCTCCAAATTTCAGTTGTCGACATACCCCCAGAAACACTGTTGTAGGGAACAGTCATGATCTGGCAGGAGGATTGAGTAACTCCAGATAGGTGTTGCAATTTTTAGACCACAGAACTTTGAGTAGGATTAGTGATACCTGTGGGCACCAAGTATTAATGTGGTCTATACTCAGAACTTGAATGTACACCTGACCCAAAAGTACTTGGTAAGGTTATAAATGAGTGGAGACATTCTGGTGGTGTTATTGAGGAGTTCTTAAATGTCACTGATAGTCCAAAATTGAATTGTAGTCCTGTCTGCATGGTAGGCTGTTTTCCCCATTATTCTGTGATACTCTAGTCATGTATTACAATATCTGTCCAAGTTCTGTTTGGTAAAGCCCCTCTTACCACATTTAAAATTGGAATGCCAGCTATCCAGCCAGGCAATTCTTTCCATGCTGTTGTCCACCGGACTTTGAGTCGTGAAAGATGTGACTGCATCAGAGTTTTCTTTTTAGTTTTGATTTTTCTCACTCAGAAAAATTTAAAAAGTGCACTTGTAGCTTTACCTGTGCCTGGAATTCTTCTAGTTCATTGTAAATGTCTGTATCAAGTAATAATACAGGAGTCTCTTCTGTTGCCAGTGAAATCGGAGAGAGACTTGCCATTGGCCGCAAGCGTTAACTCGTTGTGGGCTCTGTACTTTCAAGTGATAGTGCTTCCATTGGATTGGCTTGAAATTCAGATAACTGGGGCTCATAAGAACCATGTTTTGCTTTCTGCTCATGTGGGTTTGCATTACCTTTGTGTTTGGAACAATTAGAACCATCATTATGAAACTAACAAAGACTTGCCTTGCCTCAAGACAAAATGATGTTGAACTAACACATTTTTCACGTGGTTTCTGCCCAATATTCAGTCCTGAGTTTGCTCAAAACTCTAGTTAGACTGCAGGGCAAACCTCAGCAAACTACTTGCTACACCTATCTTGAGTTTTATTCCTGAAATAAAACCGCCGATATGGGGAAGTTTACACTTTGTTTGGCATTCCGTTACATTTTACACAGATCTAGTTATCCTTGTCCCTGTCACTTTATCCATTCATGTGCTGAACACCTATAGACTTTAATAGAGAACCGCATGTGGAGGCCTAGCAAAGTTGCATTAAAATAAAGACCATTCCACAGAGTTCACTTTGCTGAACAATGTGACTGCCTTGACCAACTTTTGCTTGGTTGTCCCTGCTGTTCAGTATGCAGCCAGTAAGACCTCAAGAAGCACAGTAGTGATAAGTGTTTCAAGTGATCACTCATGTTTAAAATACAGCACTCTGTTAAAAACCCTCAGCTCCTTCTCGTTGTCCTAAAATGGGCTCCTCAAGCAGAAGAGCTGAACTAATCATAGAGCTAGGGAGCTTTAAATATACACATTATGTAGGTTCAGGCAGAGACTATAAATTCTACGAATTGATATTTTCTCCCATGAACAGACAGTAAAATCTTGCTACATTGTGCAAAACTGTTCACACGTCAGTAAAAGTTGAATTAGTTCTGTGCTGAAAAATGACTCGTCAAAATAGGCAATATGGAGGTCCAGGTTTAGATCCCATTGATTTCTGTATCAAATGCAATTGGCTTACAAGCGAAAACTGCTTTCCCCCCAATTGCCAGACATCATACTCAAACATATATAAAAGTTGGGGTCTGAGTTAAAGTGGGGTGTTTCTTCTCATGACTGTCACTGGCAGAAATGTTCTGATATGACCAAAACTCAGCACTTCTGTGTAACGTCCATTGGGTTTGCACAGGGATAACTACTTGGAACTTAGGGTACGTCTACACTGCAGAAATTTTCTGGGATACCTCTGGTATCCCGGAAAAACTCCATGATGGCCAGGGAATGTGTTTGCTCTTGCGCTTTTTTTTTGTGAAAGCGCAAACACGCTCTTTTGGGGAGCCCTGTGTATCTTGTTCTACAAGGGGTAAGGGCTCTACCGAAAAAGGAGGCTTTTTTGCCAAATAGTGTCTAGACGGGGCCAAATGTCAGAAAAGCCTCTTCCGGAAAAGCAATCAGAAAAGTGATAGTGTAGACCTAGCCTTAGAGAACAATTCTGTTGATAAACAAGAAAGAACCGAATCGAGCTCCTCTTCACTCTGTTGAGTTGGCACTCCAGAGATATCTGGAATAGACAGCACAATGTTGGTAGTACAAAACCAGCAGATCTGATTGTGTGCATGCACTGTTTTTACATAGTAACTTTTTAGAGCAGAGCTTGATTTTTAAGGAGACCCCATCTGCCTTCCAGAGATGGGCAGCTGGGGTTAGTACAAGGCATGTCCAAAGTAAGTACAAGTAAATGTAAGCAGCGGGTGTTGTGCCTCTCATTTGATGTTTCATTCATTCTGGTGTTTGATTTTCTCCTAGCATGTGCTGAGGACTTTTTCTACACTTCTCTGGGAGGCGACACAACTATTGATGGAATTGATGATGCTGATGATTTTGAGAAAACCAGACATGCTTTCACCCTGCTTGGTAAGGGATTATTTAAAAGGCTCCAGGTGGAAAGCTTCCTAGTAAAGCTCTTGGGTGACAGTGTCTTGCAAAGACTTTTAATGCTTAGCTGAAGCTCTAATGTGATGATGTAACCCTCAGAGGCATAAATCCATTTTCCTTTTGACATACATGGTTTTTTACTTTGTTCTCTGGGTAGGGACTGTGCGAGGATTACATCAAGTTTCTCACACTTATGTCAATATGCTAGTGAAAGGTGTGTGTGGGGAGGGGATTGGGAAAATGATTGTGAAGTAATTTCTAGACAGATCATTTTAGGTTTAAAGTAACATGGCAGTTTTATTTCAGTTTTGATTTAGTCTCAATTTTTTTCCCCCTGTCAGTCTCTTTTCAGAAAGTGCTAAAATATCTTTACTTTCTAACATAGTTCCTGTTCAGCCTGGCTAAACATACGGTGATGTGTGTCACTGCATACAACATCATAGTATCATTGCCAAGTATTGGAACAACCTAAATAAAGGGCCTTATTGGATTCTACACCCTACATATACATGCAGCCAATGGCAGAATGTCCCAATATTAATAACCGCATGCAGCGTTCCTATAGAGTACAGTACAGCAATCTGCCATCTGGGGGCACATCTAGACTAAGTTTTATTTTCGAAAGCGGATATGCAAATTCCCTGGGAATTTGCATGTCTTCTTCCAATTGCTTTTTTGAAAGTGGGTCTTTCAAAAATGAAAGTAGTCTGGACGCGTGATGGGGTTTTTCCCCTCCCCCCGCCCCAGGAAAAAAAAACCCTTTTTTGAAAAAACGCTCTTCCTAAAAAAAGGAGGTTTATGCAGTTTTTTGAAAAAGGGTTTTTTTCCAGAAAAAACCCACTTCCAGACTACTTTCACTTTGGAAAGACCTGCTTTTGAAAAAGCAATCAGAAGAAGATATGCAAATTCCCACAGAATTTGCATATCCTCTTCCAAAAGTAAAACATAGTCTAGACGTGCCCTAGGTGGCCTGACCACAATACAGACTACTACTATGGAAAATAATGTATAATAGAGGAAATAATACATGCTCTCTGAATCTGATACACTTGCAGGGGTTTATTCCTGTTCTTTAATTGTAATTGATCTTTTAAATGTAATTTTTAGTTCATCACTGCACTTCATTTTATTTCTTCCTGTTTTGGAAGAGGAGCTCTTTGCATACTGTGTGCCACTTGTTGGGGGAACAAGGGGTCGCTGTCCTTGTGACTGCACAGATTTCAGGGAATTGCTAGAGCACTGTTACAAGTGCTCCCTTCACTTGCTCATACGATTACACTCAAATTTTAGATGTACATGGGTTTTTTTTCCCTCTCATTTCTCCTGGCCCAGCTTCAGGGTCTCCATCCTCATCCTCTTTGACCTCTGCTGCTTTTGAGGCTGTCGGTTATCCTCTCCTTCTTGACATCTTGCTCATGCCAGGTTTTGGAGACACTGTCCTCTCATGGTTCTTTTAACCTTCCAACTCCTTTATGTCTGTTTTTGCTGGTAGCTCCTCCTCTCTCTTTCAGTCTGAGGGTGTTCCTAAGGTTCCATCTCTCTGCCCCCTCATCTTTTCACTGCGACTGTCTCAAGGCAGATGCAACTGCTCACCTAGCTTCAGTTATCACCTCCAATATGACGACTTACAAGCTTCTCTTGACCACTGCTCTGTCTCCTTTTCCAATCCCATATCTTTCCCTGTCTCTCTGATATTCTGCTCTTGGATGTGTCTCATGATTTTAAGCTGAACGTGGCCGAAACTGAGGCATTGTCTGCCCTGGCACTTTCCTCATTCATTTTTGTCACTCCAGGATGTGAAGAAGTCACCTGAATGAGAAAAGTTTCAACGATGAAAAATGCAGGTGTGGTTTTATTTTGCCACCGGGAGAGAGGTCTCCCAGCGACAGAGCGGCTATACTGTGCACCTGACAGTGGTGCTGCAGTGGCACAGCTGTGCTGTTGGAAGGTGTTCAATGTAGACATAGCCTGAGGTGCTTGTTTTTTCCATTTCAAATCTTCTCCACTTCTTGCTGTTTTTTATCACCAGAAACCCGTCACCGACCTCCCCTTCATTCAGCCTGGTAACCTGAATTTTTTTTCCCTCTCTCCCTTTCTTGCCCTCCTCCCACACGGGCTGCATCCAAATCCTGGTGTTTCTCCCTTATTAACATGTTCAAGGTCTGAACATTTGTTTCCTTTCACCCCAGAGCCAGTTCTCTTGTTCAACTCCTCCTTCTATCCTTCAGTGTCCTCCTCTGACACCCCCCCCCCCCACACACACACACAGATGCTTCTCCGGCTTTAGTGTCTGCATTTTGTGTGGACTGAAGTCACTTTCCTTATCTGTCAGTTTGATTGTCACCCATGTGATTCGCATCCCTTCACTGGCTTTGGATCTCCTCAAGCCCCTCCCCCCACTAGTACTCCAACCCTATGTGCATGTGTCAGCTTCTTATAAAATCACCACTGTGCTGCCTTCCCACTCAGCTGTCCATGCAAGAGGCAAACTCCCTGCATCCAACTGCAAATCCCTTGCCCTGCCCACATTGACATCTGATAGACAGTACCACAGAGCAGCCAAGTAGTATTGCTTTTTGTTAACCCTAAATTACCTTTTCCATCATTGTTGGCGATTAAACAAAAATCTCTGGAGCTACAAGGGTAGGCTTGACAGCCTGAGAACATCCAGAGCATGTCCTCAGCCTGTCATGCTGTGAGGAGCAGGCAGTGAACATTGAAGAGGAACAGAAATCTGCTGAAATTTGTATGGGAATGCTATTCAGATTTCAGAGAGCGATGTTCCTGCTGGAGAAGCTAACAAGAATCTCTCAGGAAACACTGGAAGAGGGAAAGTCTTGCACTTTCAATGAAAGGCCATTAGGGATGTAAAATCCCAGTTAATCAGTTAATGGGTTAAATCGCAGGTTCAACCAGTTAACTGATTAAGCAGAACCTCATTCCAACCCCCTGTGATGGGCTATGGCTTCTGACCCCCTGATTTCCTGGCTCCTGTTCACTGATACTGGTTAACTGGTACTTGGTAAGCATCATCTTAACAGGGTGATGCTTTCCAGTTAATCAGTTACCCGTTCACATCCCTGTAGGCCATGAAAAGTACACCTGTCATTCACTTGTTTGCATCTGTAGTGCAGAGTTTTTTGGCACGCAGTTTTTGATGAATATTTTCTTGCGTGTCCCAAAACTGTAAATTGGCAGGTGCAAATGGGATTTGATCTTACATACTGAGCAATCAGCCATGTAGCTAGGAAGTTAAGGGCTGCATTCTACATCTGTCACATTGGTGAGCTCTCAGTCATACAAGTCCAGTGGGAGCCATTAGAGTAAGTGCTCTTCCTTGGCACTATTAATATCTTGTAACCATTTTTTATTACTGGCTTACAGCAATACCATAGCTTATCGTGGTTTCACTGGCATGAGCCTGCACGTTGTGTGCCACAATTATTTGTTCTCTCTTAAGGCATGTCTAAACTACATTCCTCTTTCGAAAGAGGAATGTAAATGAGGCAAATTGAAAGTGCAAATGAAGCGCGGATTTAAATATCCCATGCTTCATTTGCATATTTGTGTCGGAGCACTCTTTCGAAAAAGGGTTTTTCTAAAGTGAAAGCGCAGTCTAAACGGGGTTCTTTCGGGGGAGAAAAAACCCTTTTTTGAAAAAACCTGTTCTCATTTTTTCAGGTTCCCTGCATGGAGCTTACTGCCTGGGCAGGGCTGATTAATCACCTGTGAAGCTGTGCTGCAGCACACCTTAGAGGGAACACTGGTCCCCTTTTCATTTAAACTGAAATCCAGAATAAGTTTAAATGATCTTCATAGAGAAGGTGCTTAGCTTTCAAGCAAGTTTTAAAGTAGCATCCAACCCACTGTAAAAAAAAAAAAAAAAAAAAAAAAAAAAAAAAAAAGGCCTTGATATGACTGTTTAGGAAGTGAAGATTTAACAGTTCATATGAGAACGTCTTCTTGCAATCTCAGCTCTCACACTGAATGATGATTGTTTATTGAGGGCATTCTAACTGTTTTTGAAATCGTCCAGCCGGAAAGGAAACTGAACTGTATAAATATTTAAAAGAAAGTAAAACCCTTTTTATGTTGTGAAAATTGGATGTCAATTGTTTTTCAGGAGTGAAAGAGTCCCATCAGATGAGCATTTTTAAGATAATTGCTTCCATCCTGCACCTAGGAAACTTGGAAATTCAATCAGAACGAGATGGAGAGTCTTGTAGTATCCCAGTAAGTTCTTACAGGCACAGAAGTTACATTTGTGCAATTTCATATATATATGCATCCAACCAAAAAACCTGTCTCTTGTTTCAAAGGATGTTTCATTAATAACTTAATTTATATTTATTTTCTCTTGTTTTACTGCTTTTGTGGGCATCTTGTCCATAAACCTTATTTCCTAGATGTTTGATTGTTTCCATCTGGGGAATATTGCAATATCCCTTGTTTTTCTAGCCTACCAATAAAGCAACATGACTCTTTGCTTTTGCTTCCTTGGTTTTAAAGTACAATAGATTTGTTAGCCAGGGCAATTGGTCTGTTTTTAAAGGCTGCAAGTAACGTTATTTCAGTGTTTGCAACATTGCCTGGAGTAAATATCAGGGAGAGTATTGCAAATGCTAAGGTAATAATACAGGTGTACAGATACAGGTTGGCCTTCCATGGTCCTGGAGTGGTCCTGAATCAGGGAGCTTTCCAGGTCAGGGGACGTCAAAACTCCCCTCTCAGCCATCAGCCCCACTCCAGGGCACCCTCCCTAGCCACTGGGCTCCGCTGCTATCGGCGGGGGCTGAGCTTCTGACCATGGCCACCTTCACTTACAGCTGAGCTCTCTGATCCATCAATACATGTGGTCCTGCCAGACCACAGATGTAGCCAGACCAGCAAGTACCAGATTTTAGAGTTTCAACCTATACTGTGATCCTTTCCCCCTTCATAAGGCAAAATTGACAAGTCTTTAAAGGCAACCAGTATATCAGAGTTAATAGTGCTGTTTGCAGAACTTCGTTTGGGATTACATGCACCTTTTGGGCAATGCTACTGATGAACCAGTAGCTGCTGGTGAATATGAATCCAAAACAATGAGCTAGTGCCTCCTCTGTAAATGTAACTCCATTTGACTTCAGTTGGCTGGTTTTGGATTTCCCCCAGGGACAGAATTTGGTCATTCTTTGTGTCTCTCAAATACTTAGGGGATTTGAAGAAGAATGAAATGGGAGCATCTTTTTGCATTTCAGACTGTCAGAATTTTCAGTGTGTGTCAGAACTTTGTCCTAAACCGTTTCCCCATTTCTTATGGTTCTTTTGGTTTCTGGGTTAGATTTGGGATGCATATTGCAGCACAGGCTTTCAGATATGGCACCGATTTTTGGGTGGCATTGTTTATAGTTTTATTTTGGGTGCCCAACTTGAAATATTTTTTAAATGGTCTGAAAGTGCCCTTTTAAAATCAGGCTCCTTTAAGATATTTCCAACTAGATCTGTTAGCCAGGATGGACAGGGTTGGTGTCCCTAACCTCTGTTTGTCAGAAGCTGGGAATCACTTGATCCTGTTCTGTTAATTCCCTCTGGGGCACCCAGCAATGGCCACTGTCAGAAGACAAAATACTGGGTAAGATGGTCTGACCAAGTGTGACCATTCTTAAGTTCTTATCCAAAATTCAATACATTTCTAAAAGTGATTGTAAATGCTGGAATAAAGAAATGGTCCCTGTGTGCAACTAATTAAATTATCTGGTTTTGGTTGCACAGTTCAGCATAGATAGCAACACAGGGCTGCTAGGTACCACATTTATTTATTGAAAGAATGATAAAAATATGCCTTATAGTGATTCCCTTCCTTGTTTTTGTGTGTTTTATTCAGACAAAGTAAATTAAAATTGAGACTATATAGATAGAGTTGTCCTATCAATTATCACCATGTCCTATACTGGATAGTTTAATCTTATTAAAATGTAAGGCTGTGCTCTGCACATATAGTTAGTGTTACCTTGGAGAGGCTGCTGTATGCACTTGTAGACAGGGTGCAATCTGATTTAGATATTTGGCAATCTGGGTGCATAAAACTGATCTGCTCCCACCATGCTGAATTCCATAATGGATTTAGCATTATTTAATTAAGTTTAAATGTTATCGCATCATATAAACTCCATCCTGGTTATTACTTTTAATCAACAATTAGAAAAATCTGGCAGTGCGAAAGCATCCTACAGGATTTTAAAAGGCATTCTCCCCCTCCCCCCCTCCACAATTATCTAGCTGGATGTTATTGTTTTACTTTATTTTGAAGTATGATGTAATGTTAACAAAAGACTGAACAATTTCCTACTCTTACAAAGACAGGCCTGCAGGCTCACTCACGTACTTTATGAAATGCAGCAACTGGCTGGGGCTTTGTTGGATTTGCCATTAAAGACAAATGTGAACTTAAGACTCTTAACTAAACTACAGGGGTTTTTAATAACTACAGGAAAATAGGTCAACAACAACTATTTGAGCCATATATTTTGGGGGCCTAATTATACCAAGAAATCCCAGAAGTGCTTTGCGAAAGACATGCTGTAATTTAATAGTGCACCTGTACCAAGCTAATGATTCAGAGCCTGATCCAAAACCCATTGAAGTAAATGTTGGGAGTCTTTGTATTCGCTTCATTGGGTTCTGGATCAGGCCCTTAGAGGTAAAAGGAATCCGACATTTTGCTCTGATGTAGAAGGAAACAGTAGCAACATCTCCAAACACACAGCTCTCCCTTCCCCCTTAAAAATATAAGCCGAATGGTTGAAGTAGTATCTGGCAGTGGTGACATTTAAGACCTTATGATAACAGGAGGATGTGCACCTAGAGTAAAAGAGCCAGCCGTACTGGTTGGGGTTCTCAGTGACTGAATAGGAGTTGAGGATGCTCCGTAATTTGCAGCTAGTGTCCTGAAGAGCCGGTTACTCATGAGGTATTACATAGTTTGCGCGTAGTAGTAGAAGGAACAAAGGGAACCACTGTGGATACTCTTTTCTTTTCTTTTTTACTAAGGTTGTGCTGCTTCAGATGCCCAGTGCACAGAGAAGCCATTCATTGGGATTCTGTTGCAAAACAGTGTTGAGTAGATCTGGGCTCCATTTCATCTGTCTTCCCAGGTTCAGATGGGGGGCTGACAGAATTACTGGGCCTCTGGGTGCTCTGTGCTTCAGATGTGGAGGGGCATCGGGTGAAAGGCCGGAGCTGGGTCTAGCCTCATTCTGTCAGCCCTTCCCTGCCACCTGCAGTGCATCGCGCAGGGCTCTGGTGGCTATTGAAAGGCCTCAGGGCTCTAGCTGCCATTGCTGCTGCAGGAGTAGCAGTGGCAGCCTGAAGTACTGGGCGGCTAGAAGTTCCGGGCCCCGGGCAATTGTCCCCATGTCAGTGGGTCTGGGTTCAGTTAAACGTTCTCATTTTTGTGTCATCTCTGTTAACCAAAGATAAACCAGATAGAAACTCAGTGCTGATGTCATGTTTTGATACTGATCCTGGAAATCTAGACTTAAAATTCGATTACTAATTAAAATTTGATTACGAATCAAACTGCTCTCTCAGAATCTACCACCAGGTCATTCATCTCTTCAGTGGTTAACATAGTTCAAGAGAGAGTCTCATTCTGTTTCTATTCGGTAAACCATAGTCCCTAACAATTCGTTCTCTGCAGTTAATGACTGAATAGGAAACGAACATTATAAGGCAAATTTGAGGTTGGTTAAAACCCTAAGCTACATTAGCGCTAGTAATGACCAATCTCAGTGATACAGCTTCTGTTATAAATGGTACTTGTACGTCACACTAAAGCAGCAGTTTCATAAATGGGTCTGATTCCCGAGGACCAAAGCGGTCTTGTTTGTTGTTTTTTCCTTCCCCTACCATCCAGTAAGAATAATAAGCAGCCATGTAGCTCTGTTACGTGGGTGTTTCCTTGTCTCCCAGCCACAGCTCATTGAGCTTCTGCTGAATTTATGTCTCTCTTTATATCCTAGAAACAAGATGAACACCTGAATCATTTTTGCAGATTGCTTGGAGTGGAGCAGAGCCAGATGGAGCACTGGCTGTGCCATCGGAAGCTTGTCACAACATCTGAGACATACATCAAGCCCATGTCCGTACAACAAGTCGTGAATGCCAGAAATGCGTTGGCCAAGCACATCTACGCCCAGCTCTTTAACTGGATTGTGGAACATATCAACAAAGCTCTGCATACCACTGTCAAGCAGCATTCATTCATTGGAGTGCTGGATATCTATGGGTAGGAACTGCCTCTGTTTCTTCAGCTTTCATTTGCCAGTCTGTTGCTGATTCCTTTGGCTTGCCCTCTTCTACTTCAGTTAAACACGATATTTTAGAAATCTGATCCATGCAGAACCTGTTCCAGGATGGGCTTCTGGAAGGAGGGGAATGTATTTGCAATACACTGAATGTTAGAAGTTGCGTTGAACAGGATTACGTGTAGCCCGATTCTGAGCTCCGTGAGCACTGGTGTCATCCACTGCCTTCCCTAAAGTGCCCAGCACCTTGCAAGATCTTGCCCTTATTGCTCTCCCCACTCCTACCTCCCAAAAAATCAAGGCAATGGATCAGGTTTATAGGGCACTCAGATGCAGTGCAACTCTCTTTATATTGAAGTAGAATTATGATGGCTTGTTTAGGATACCCTGGCAGTGTGTTGGACTGTTACTGATACTTGAGTTCTCCCTACTGTGGGCTAGGGGGATCATCTGATGTGCTACAGTTGGCAACCTGTGCTAAACAAGTAACAAAGTATTTTCCCCGAGAGCTTACAGTATGAGGGTACAAGCTGGTACAGTGGAGAGAGGAAAAAGAACAAGGCCGGAGTATTACAAAATGAGTCTCCTGCTTCACATTCCAAAATCCTCCTTTCCACGCTCTTGCAGACTTGGGTCTGGTTGAGTGTTGGGCTTTGATCGAGACCTATCTCTCTCCCATATGGGTGTCCAGTAGGTTTTTATGAAGGTCAGGGGAGAAGGGACTTTGTGTATAGTAAAAGCCCTGACTCCTCCTTTTATTGCTTATTGACTTGGTATTGTTTAAGCACTAATGTAAAAGACACATGAAAGAGTCAGAGATCTAGAAAGTTTGAGTTAAAACCTTGCAAAGTAAAACAGATGGAGGGACGACGAGTGGACTGTGAAAAGGCCTGGCAGAAAATTGGGGCTGGTGCTATATAAACATTAATATTTCTAATGAAACAACCAAATTATCTCTAGTAGGGTTGGAAACTCCCTTGTTGGGGGTGGTTTATTATAACCTTAGAAGAGTGGTTCTCATCCTTTTCGGTTCAGGATCCATTTGTAAATACAGACTGTCACAGCCCAGTAAATAGTCTGGGGGTGTAGCCTCTGGGGTGGCTTAGGTTGGATCCTGCACTTGGAGGGGCTGGATCCTGTTTGGCACTCACCCCACAGAGGTGGCTATTGTGCTGTGGGTCGTCCTGGGCTTGGCTCTCTGCTCCAGGCATTGCAACCTCCAAGGCTGCAGTCCCCCGGACTGGACCAAATCTGTCTGAGTGGAGCTGTGGTCTGGCTCATGGGGTTGTAGTGCCACTTGTTCATTTTGGGCCTACCTAGGCTCCAGTTGTCATGATGGCTGGGCCAAACCTGAGTGGTGCTGAGTCTCCAGAGGGTCTAGTACCTGGAGTGGGGGAGGCAAGTCCAGCCAGCCCCATGGGAGAGGAGCTGCCATATGACTCTTGAAAACATTTGGTGACCCAATTTTGGTTCCTAACCCATGGGTTGGGTAACCCTGCCTTAGAACTTAGGCTATGTTTGCCCAAAAGCTCATGTCTGAGGATGGTGATTCCCTTTAGTCGCAGTGGGGCCTGGGGCACCTTTTGTCACCTGGGTTCAAGGTTCAGCCATGGAATGGCGATGGCTGGAACTTGATTATTTCCACACCACCACTGCAAACTAGGAGCTCTGCATCCTGCCAGGTTGCCAGAATTTGTGGCTTGGTGGATCTCATTGGAGACTGGGCCTATCCATTACCGGGCCTACCCCTACAGCCTAAAGAAATGGAGGTGGAACAGTGAGACTGCCAGCAACTCCCTGAAGAGCTGGAAGGGGGGACAGCAAGCTAATCCCTGCCCTGAAGATGTCAGGAGGAATGGATCAGGTAGCTGGCCATTGGCCTACCCATAGACAACTATTAAACATTTCAGGGAGCTCAGGGCCTCTCGTGAAGAAGAGATTAGTGGAGGAGCAGGGCAAGGTGCCAAGCAACAGAGAGGAGCCCGATGCCTGGCAAAATGCCACCTGATGCCAGGTGCTTGCCAAATCCTAATGCATTTGGAACGCAGAATGGAACCCCAAACTAGGTGTATTTTGAGTTCTTGAAGAAAGTTCACACAATCCTAATCCCTGTGCAGCTAACGGAATTGGGGCAGGATTCTCACTTCTGCATCAAGCATCGTGGGATTTTTACCTTTTTTTTCTGATGGCTGGGAGGTCTATTTTTAATATCCCATCTGAGAGAGAGACCCTCCCCTCCGCCACCAAGCTCCTCCCCCCTCCTCCAAGCGCACAAAAACACAATGCTGAAGCATCAGTGAAATACTGATGGTGCTGAGAGAGCCACTGCACATGCCTTGACTAGAAGCACATCCTGCAGCACCTTCGTGATCATGAAAGGCTCCCATCAAAAAACTGAGCCAGTATGACCCTGCCTACTTCAGGATCTGACGACAGAGCAGCTTGAGATGGCACTGCTGTTGGCATAGGGATTTGTTAGCATCAAGTGTGACCCACATGGATACTACAAGATCTGGAGAATCCTTGAGGCTAAGAAGTTGCCAGCTGCAGACATGCTGAGGAGTAGTTCTAAAGGAGTGTCAATCAGAGGAGCTTTCAAGAAAATATTGTTGCCTGTCCGTGTTGACTTGATTCCAGAGAGAATCCATGTGAACTGTAATGTGTCAGGAAAACACTACTACTGAGAAAGGAGCCATATGGAGAAAGTGCAGACAAGTCAGTTGCTATCAAAGTAAGACACAGGCAAGTTCTTGCAGAAATGTAAATAAAAGTTGATTAGAGGGTAATGCCCATGAAAGAATAAGTTAGGTAAGAGAACTTCCATTACCGTGACCCAACCACAGGACCTTTCTGCTGAAGATCACAAAAATATCACTCCCCTAAAGCACTGAGCCAAAATTAGTGCCAGTGGAACAAGTGAGGCTGGTGGTGAAGAGAGTTTTAACAGCCTGGTGCCTAGTAGATGCTGCTGGCATAAGAGTTACTAACTGGGTTCAGTGGTGACAAAGTCCCCAGTTCTGATGCCCTGCCAATAGATGCCAACTCTGCCCTCATATCTACACCAGCAACACCATCACAGGACCTAACCAGATCAGCCACACACACCATCACTGGTTCATTCACCTGCACATCTACCAATATAATATACACCATCACGTGCCAGCAATGCCCCTCTGCTATATACATTGGCCAAACTGGACAGTCGCTACGTAAAAGAATAAATGGACACAAATCAGATATTAGGAATGGCAATATACAAAAACCTGTAGGAGAACATGTCAGTCTCCCTGGACACACAGTAGCAGATTTAAAGGTAGCCATCCTGCAGCAAAAAAACTTCAAGATCAGACTTCAAAGAGAAACTGCTGAGCTACAGTTCATCTGCAAATTTGACACCATCAGTTTAGGATTAAACAAAGACTGTGAATGGCTAGCCAAGTACAAAAGCAGTTTCTCCTCTCTTGGTGTTCACACCTCCAGATCAGCTGCTAGAAGTGGGCCTCACCCTCCTTGACTGAATTAACCTCATTTTCTCTAGCTTTATTCTGGCCTGCATGTTTATACCTGCCTTTGGATATTTCCACTACGTGCATCTGACGAAGTGGGTCTTTGCCCACGAAAGCTTATGCTCCAATATATCTGTTAGTCTGTAAGGTGCCACAGGACTCCTTGTCGCTTCTGCTAATAGATGGACATTTCATAACTCTGTCTATGCTTCTGTATTTCATCCAGCTTAATACGGGGATTGTGGCATTAATACGTTTTGTATAACTGCTTCCTTTTGAAAGAGTGATATTGTCAATTGACTGCAAGGTGAAGGATTTCTCTGGAGCTTAGCAATCAGCTTCCTTATTCCCCCTTACATATCACCAGCCCTGGGACCTTTTAGGCTGGGATTTTTAGATCACTTTGAAAAGATTAGCCTTAGCACTTACTAACATTTTAAAAATGAATTTGTCTGAATTCAGTGTTAGGCAATGGTTTCCACAGGCATCCATTCAGAGCCTAGGTCCTATATAGCATAAAGCTCTGCATGCTGCCCCACTAGCAGCAGAGGAAAGACATTATTTTGCTGCTTTAATTAAGAAATGATTTAAGGGGTTCTGCCCTTAAATATTCTTCGGAAAAACAAGCATAAGGTTTTGCGCCTGGCCAGAGAGCACATAGTCGTTCCTCTCCAGCTAAAACAGTGATATATGCATTAGGGATGTCAAATCCCATTTAGTTAGTTAACTGGTTAAATGTTCAGTTTAACCAGTTAACTGATTAAATGTGGTGGGCAGGCTAGAGCAGTTCCCCCACCTTGGGTAGGGGCTGTTCCAACCCGCCTAGTTCCCAAGTGGCGAGGGGCTGCTGCTTCCAGGTCTGCTTTCATAGAGGGCTGCAGCAGCCCTCCGGGTACCAGTTAACCATTATGCAGTAAGCATCACCCATTAAGGGTCATGCTTACTGGATAGCTGGTTAATCAGTTACCCATTAACATCCCTAATATGCAGAGTTATCTGATGTGCTAAGGACTGGACTTGACCTTTTCAGCACTGACTCGTGATGGAACCTTGAACAAGTAACTTAAATGCTATCAGTTACCCTACCTGTAAAATGAGGGGTAGTACTGACCTACTTCACAGGGAGTTGAGGGTTATTTAGCTAATGGTCATAACAGTCTTTGAAGACGAAAGTACTGTATAAAAGGTAAGTATTCATATTATAAAGCAGCATATATGGTTCTTGTCATCTTGAATCTTGCTTAAGATTACATTGCACTAAATATATATAGTTATGGACTATATTATATATTTAAGATGTCCAGCCAAATTCTAGACATTATCTCTGTGGGAGATGAGTGTCTCTTCTCTGTACCTTTATCATGAACCCATGGTTTGTTAATAACAGAAATTTTGTTTGTAAAGGAACAAAAATGTTGTGTCCTTGGAGGGTTTACTTACTATCCACTATGATAGATGAGGCCGAAAGCACTGCCTTTTGTTAAGGTTGCCCACTGTTGCCTATTATAAGGCCCTGGTCATCAGTCCTGTAACCAGCTGAGCTAAAGTTTTCTATGCTAGCTGTCTGCCTTAGGTGAATTTTTTTCTCAGAATCGGCAGAACTGTTTTGGCTGAAAATAAAAAAGAAAATTAAGAAAAATATGTTGCTTTGTTCATGTTAAAACATTCCACTCACACTGAACATGCTCCATCCTGGGAGGATCAGGATTTCCCTGTAATGGCAGATGTGGTTGGTAGCAGTGTATGCTGGTCTGGGCACCTGAACTGTAAAAGCAGGGAATCTCTCCCTTGCTGGCTCCCAGGCTGTGTGATTTGAATGCAAAGGGGACAAGAGCTGGAGCTGCAGGATGGGGAACAGGGAGAAATTGAGGAGGAGAATAGGATTAGGTTCTATAGGCATGGGGAGGGAGAAAGGGAGATTGAGACTAGCTAGGCAAGGATTCTGGCACTTGGAGGAAGAACCTGAGGTTGGACATGAAGCCTGGGGAGGGAAATTGGGACTAGGAGCCAGTGCAGTCAGGGCATGGGGTTGGGAGAGGAGTGGGGCAACCCAAGGCCAGGGTGGGCGAGAGCGACAGAAAGGAGGAGGAGCTGGAGCAGAGTGAGAACTGTGAATTGCTGGGTAAGAGGACCAGGGGTAGGAATGGAGAAAGGAGTAGCTAAAAAGGTGAAACTAGGACATGATGAGTATGAAAACCGGGTCTGGACTAAGAAACCTTAGGAGTAGAGACTGGATGGCAAGAAGAAAGGTGTAGAAAACCTGACCTAGCAGGCAAGATTGAAAAAGGTGGGTTTGTGTAGTCTGGGGAAGAGAAGACTGAGGTCAGACATAAGTTTTCAAGCATGTATCTAAAGGCAGGGGTGGGAGAAGGTTGATTTGTTCTCCGTATCCACTGAAGGTAGGACAGGAAGTAAGCGGCTTGTGAATGGCAGCATGGGAGATCTAGGTTGGACCTGAGGGGAAAAAACTACCTGTCAGAAGAGTTATACTTTGGAACAAATCACCATAAGTATCCAACCTATCAGCTCCCCATCTTTAAAGTGATGGTAATACCCCTCATCTCAGAGGTATGAAAATAATGCATTAATATTTGCCCAGTACTCAGACACTGACATGGTGAGGAATGTAGAAAATCTCATGAGGAAATAATTCTGTCTTCAAAGCAGGGTTTAAATGGGGTGCAGTAAATAAGACTTGGGCCCATGTTTTGAACAGTGAGGATAAATCAAAATATTGAATTGCTGCTCATTAATGAAACACCTTCCACTCTCTGCACTAAATATGGTAGGAGTCATGTGGGAAACATGTGATCATGTCTGTCCCTTTTTTTTTTTTTTTTTTTTTTTGCCTCGTGGATATTGTAGAAAATAAATAAATTCAGCTTGTTAAAAACACACTTATGTATCTCTGGCTTCAGTGCTGAAAATGTTGAGGATGGGAGGCATACATTCAAAGGTTCTTGATAAACAGCTTGTGGTGACTAGAGGTACTGCTGCTCTTCTACTTCTGGCAGTCTTTCAGAGGGGATTCACAAATCATATCCTAGGTCTCTGAAGCAGAAAATTAGTGCCTCCTCTCATATTGTTCTCTTCCTTTCTCATTCACTCAACATAGACTTTTCTATCTCACATTCCTTCTCTCCCCCCTCCCCCAGTCTGTTTTAATGAAAATCTCTCTTCAACCCATGCTCTGTGCGATCACCAAGTTGCTGGAATTTGAATTGTTATGGAGTTCCAAAAGTCTAGTGTCCTTTAGCATCGAAAGGATTTAGGTTATCATGATTAGAAAAGGATTTCCAAAAATGTTACTTTTACTAAAAGTGCTGCAGTAGGCTATTTTTCACAGAGCTTGTTACATCTGGGGACTCAGGTGAACGAAGTGGTCAAAAAGTGGGTTTGAAATCAAAGAGAAACGCATCACAAGTTCAAGGACAAATTATGTCAAATCGTCAGCAGTATTTTAGAGAATAACATGTAAAGGTCTTTTAGTTCCCCAAGTGGCCAGTAAATTGATTTCATCGATAAAACACAAGGAATTGAATTCCTCGGTTTCAAAGCTGGTGTGATGACTTCTGTCATGAATAATAACATTGTTGATCCATTGTTTGCGGGGTGGGGGAGACTTTATAACTCCGGTAACTATGTTTGATGAGAAAAATGCTGACAAAACTGCCTCATTGATTGTTAATCACCTTGAGAATGTTGGATTTCCTTAAAGGCAATTTGGTTATAAAATGTAAAATCTACAGCCTGTCTAAACTCTCATTCATTTTTCAGCTGATGGGAGTTAAGCCATTACATTTGATGACATGGGAATTGTTACCTGAATATTCAAAAAACTGAGAAATTATGAACTAATTTTGGGGTTGTATCAAATAATGAGACTCCAGAGAGTAGAGGATAACAAATGTAAGCCTTTAAAATGGCAAATAGAGGATGTTTAAACCCTTTTTCTTTATGATGTAATAAGAACATTCTGCCAGTGAACACAGTTCCCAGTATTTGACCAATTGCCTTTCTGTGCCATTTTTTTATCTTATACTAGGGCAATTCACATCAAGAAGTAGGCACTGCTGTTTGCTTCTTCCCACAATCAACTATTTAAATTATCTGGGACATCAGACTTTGCCTTAGAAATACTTATTCCCTGAAAGAGATTGTTAGCCTTCCAGGCTCAGTATAACACTATACAAAGTGTTACAAGCTATACTTGTATTGAACATCTGAGTAGTACCTAATGAGAGAATTCTTTGCAGTCCCTTGAGTTGTGAAATGTGAAGATACAGATCTTGTGAACTAACATCCATGTGGAGTTGGGAAAGAGGGAATCTGGTAACTCTGATGGATGACTGATGTTCTCTACCGTGTGAATGATGACATAATTACAGAGTTAAGTAGATTTCAGAGGAAGCAACATTTACACTGTGGTGTTCATCATTCTGCAGGTTTGAAACTTTTGAAGTGAATAGCTTTGAACAGTTTTGTATCAACTATGCCAATGAAAAACTCCAACAGCAGTTCAACTCGGTAAGGTTAGCTTGAAAATGTTTCATAAGATTAATAGAAAACTTTGGATAAAAGTCTGGCCACATTCTTCTGTGGCACTCTTTCACTTATGCAAACTTGTTTCCCCTCTGGCCAAGTCTCATTATTGACAATAACTCAGCAGCTATAACAAAAGCCCTACTCGGGCTTATGCAGTAGCACTCATGATCATGCAGTCCATCTGTACCAAGTATTCATTGCTAGAGTTTTGCTTGGTTTTGGTTTTGCCATAAATCTGAATCTTAGCAGGTTTTCAAACCATTTATTCCATCCTGTATCAACTGATGTTTCTGGTTGGTTTGTGTGGGAAACCATTGAGAAAACTGTTGGTTTTGCATAATTTCAATGCCAAGCTAAACCTGGCTGGTTGCATTGAATTTGCTTCAGGATTTAAAGAGAACTCCAGAGTGAAAACCTCTGGGAAGCAGACTTAACCTGTTAAGAACTGAAATTACTTTATATAATCTGCCTGAGTCATACACATTGTAACACAATTTGTAGTCTTTGTCTGGGGATGTGAACAGATAGATGGCATTAGCTATATCGAGTGGATATCAACACACAAATGTCAGAAATTTTACACTATTAACAAAATAAAGAAACATAGTTGGTGAACATTCAGAAAAGGGTAGTACCCTCCCATTCATCACAATAATGAAAATGTCTTCTGAATCACAGCTGTGATGTTGGTAACTCTTTTAGGAAAATCACCTCCGTCTCCCACTGCTGTGGAAGTATGCTCAGACACTTTGCTGTGTTCTAATATAAGTATCTAGATAGATAAATGTCTAGGATATACTAGTTCACTGTGGTTTTACCGATCATGGAATTTGAAAATGAGGAATCATTAGTGGAGGAGGCAGACATCTTGAGTACTTGTAAGCTACATTATGCTCCCCTGCTAGGATGCTAGGGACTGTTTGAATAATTTTCCAATGCTATATATGAAGAAAATACCCCCTCTGAGGTGCTTTACAGTGGTAGACTTTGAGATCCTTAGTCTATATGTGGAGCCAGCAAATAGCAGAGAAAATTCAAGCACTTCTTAGGGATGTACAGGAAACCTATTGAAATTACTAGAAGTGCGAAGTTAACTGGGATGAGGAAAGTTTCATTATTAAAAAGTTTAGTAATGCTCTACTGTCTTTTCTGATTACAGCATGTATTTAAGCTGGAGCAAGAAGAGTATATGAAGGAGCAAATCCCTTGGACTCTTATAGATTTTTATGACAACCAGCCCTGTATAGACCTTATAGAAGCCAAACTTGGTATCTTGGACCTATTAGATGAAGAGTGTAAGGTAAAGAAAAACATTGATGTCATCAACGGCATTTTTATCATTCTCAAAGTAAATTGAACTGATGTTCAGTGTGATGGGTCCCAAAGCTCACCGACCAGCACCCCTAACAGCAGGAGGGGCCAGTAAAATAATCTTTGTCCAAAATGAACTGAAATCTGGAGATCTTATTGAATTCATCACTGCTCCTGGCTCGCGTGTAGAAGCGATGTCTCTTATCTGATTAGGAGGCTCTGACCATTCCTTTAAGATGCAGAATTTGCAGTAGTCATCCCCTTGTTTGTGACCTGGAGGCTAAGTAAGGCTATTGCAATATTTACTTCCAGGTACAGTTGAAGACCACAGGTAAGCATGATCTGATGCAGAAGGTTTCTGCCCTTCTCCTAAATTGGCCAGACCACTGACACAACAGCAGTGCTCTCATTTCAACAATGGGTGTAGTTGCTGATATTTTGTTCCCTGAATGGGACCCAGGCTTTTTGTGTTTGTTTTTTTTTAAGTTCCTTTCCCCAAGTCCGTATCCTTTCACAGCCATTGAAATAGGCTGCTTTTTCTTGTGGTTCATGGAAGGAAAGTCTTTTTGGTAGAGCTTTCTCAGTCTGGATCTCCACCTTTTGGAATTCACTCTTCTTGAAGGGTTGGAAACCAGAACCAACATACTGGTAAATTCTGAGAACAATCAAAGGCCTTTTAATTTGTTAGTTTTGAAGGAGCTCATTTATAAAAGTTGATGATGCAATGACAAGCAATTAGTTGGAATCCTGACGGACTAGACTGTGTACCCTTTGGGGAAGGTATCATCCTTTTTATTCTGTTTGTATGGCGTGTAGCACGCTGGGTCCCGGTCCATGACTAAGGCTCATAGACACAACAGAATATAAATAATAAATAATGATAATAATGGATTGTATTTATACAAAGGGTGAAATTCTAGGTTTATTGAAGTTGATGGCAAAGCTTCCATTGACTTGCATCTAGCCAGTATTGCATTTAAGTTGTCCAGATTGGCATAATGTGTCTGATTTCAGCAAAGAATCAGAAGCCTCTAAGACATCCTTGCGCTGTTAGTCTGTCATTTGTACACTTTTCCCATGTTGTAACGATTCATACAATGAGATTTTTGTCCTAAATGTCCATATGAGGGATTAGCAAAAATCAGTTTGCCTGGTTGAAGTGGCTTTAACCAAAGGTCAAACAAATGGTATTAGGAAGCTTGTGAACAGTTTAAAGACTTCTTGCAGTGAATCTGTAGAAATGGACTTCTATGTTTATTGCTGCTCAGCAGCTCACCATCAAATTTGTTCAACTTACAAATTAAGTTAGTAGCAGCCAGAAATGCAAGCTTGTCTTAGAATCCAAAAGTCAAGTAGGACTCGTCCTTGCTCATCCATCACCAGCAATAACAATTCTGCAGCTGGAACTTAGTTAATATTTTTGTTGATGATGCTTGAGCCAGTAGAATCAAGAGATTTAGATCAGCAGGATTGGTAGAGCAAGGAGTTATAGAGCATACTGTAGTCACCAAACACAGCAGAAATTTCTTGGCCTAAACACGAGAGGGGGGAATCTGTTTAATAAGAAGGTGCCATTTTTGCTGCTCTTTTCTGCTCATAATCTCCCTTTAACACAGGGAAGTAACTTCCTGAAAGTGGCTCGTCATACTAGTTTCTATGTAGTATGATTAACAGGCCAGTGTTTAAACCATCTGTTATTAGGCAAGAAAGTCTGCATTAAGATGCAGGAGAATGCATACATACAGTGAACTTAAAAAACAACAAAAGGTCTAGTGGCCCTTTATAGACTAACAAAACATGTAGATGGTACCATGAGCTTTCGTGGGCACAGCCCATTTCTTCAGATGACCAGAGTTATGAGTTTAGGATGTTTAGGATGTGCAGACCCAAAATAAATAGGGGAGAGGGGGAGGAAAAAGAGAAGGGGCATGAGACAAGGAGCAGAGGGAATAAAAATATCAAAGGGAAAAACAAGTAGGCAGAGCTGCTGCCATAAGCACCTGAAAATTGGATAGTGAAAAGGAAGCAGATTAGAATCAAAGGGAATTAACACAAGAATCCACATAGAGAGCTGTTGGCATCTTCATTGAATGTTATGTTGGTAATGTCCCAGTCATCCATCCTCCCAATTGAGGAGATGATGATCAGAGTGAGAACTGAATTTGTAGATGAATTGTAATTCCAATTCCTTCCTGTGTATTTGACTAGTAGAACTGGTTTGTGACAAGACAGCCACCTGGAGATCTTTTAAAGAGTGATTAGGTAGATTGAAGTGTTCCCCAATAGGTTTCTGTATGTTCCCTTTATGGATATCTGATTTGTGTCCATTGATTCTTTCCAATAGGGACTGTTCAGTTTGTCCAATATATATATATATATAGCAGTGGGGCATTGCTGGCATTTGATGGCGTAGATCAAGTTACTGGGTGAGCAGTTGAATGATCCCTGATTTGGTAGCTTATGTTGTTGGCTCGAGTAATGAATTCGCTTTTATAGATATGTGGGCAGAATTGGCACCGCAGTGGATTACAGGGCTGGTTTCCAGGATGCTTATGATGTGGTTATGTAGCATGGTTACTGGAAGGAATTCATTTCAGGTTGGGGGGTTGTCTGTAAGCAAGAATAGTTTTTTCCCCAAAGGCCTCTGAGAGTGAGGGATCATTTTCCAAGATGGGTTGCAGACTGTGTACAATGTGTTTGAGGGGTTTGAGCTGTGGACTATATGTAATAACAAGTGGAATTCTGTTATTTTCTCTTTTGGGTCTGTCTTGAAGTAGTTCCATGTCTGGGTACTTTTTTGGCTCTGTCAATCTGTTTTTTTCACTTCACCATGTGGGTATTTCAGTTTTAGGAATGCTGTATAAAGATCCTGTAGGTGTTTGTCTCGGTCTGTGGGATCAGAGCAAATCTGGTTGTATCTTAGGGCTTGGTTGTATACAGTAGATTGAGAAATGTGTCTGGGATGGAAGCTGGAGGCATGAAGGTAATTATAGTGGTTGGTGGGTTTCTGGTATATGGTGGTGAAAATTTGTCTATTATTCAGTTGTACTGTAGTGTCCAGGAAGTGGATTTCTCATGTGGACTGGTCCATGCTGAGGTTGATGGTGGGGTGGAAGCTGTTGAAATCTTTGTGAAATTCTTCAAGAGTCTCTTTTCTGTGGGTCCATATGATGAAGATGTCAGTGATGTAGCGTAAGTAAAGTAGCGGTGTTAAGGGGCGACAGCTGCGGAAACGTTGTTCAAGGTCAGCCATAAAGATGTTGGCATATTGTGGTGCCATGCGGGTGCCCGTGACTGTGCTGCTGACTTGGAGATACAAATTGTCTTTGAATTGGAAGTAGTTGTGGGTTAGGACAAAGTCACAGAGTTCTATAATCAGGTGTGGAGTGCTGTTATCAGGGATGGTGTTCCTGATAGCCTGTAATGTGTCTTCATGTGGAATGTTGGTGTAAAGGGCTTCTCTGTCCATAGTGGCCAGGATGGTATTTTCAGGTAGGTTATTGATGCTTTGAAGTTTCCTCAGGAAGTCAGTGGTGTCGCGGAGGTAGCTGGGAGTGCTAGTAGCATAAGGTCTGAGGAAGGAGTCGATACAGCCAGATAATCCTGTGGTAAGTGTGCCAATGCTTGAGATGATGGGCCCCCCTGGGATATCCAGGTTTGTGTATTTTGGGTAGCAGATAGAAAGTTCCTGGTTGGGGATAGGGGGAGTGTTAGTGTAAATTTGTTCCTGAGCAGCATCAGGGAGCTTCATGAGCAGTAAACTGTTAACCTTCATGTTCTTTCAGTGTTGTGGACCTTGCCTCTTCTGTAGCAAGACATTTAAGGACACTAATCACTTGTTAGTGCCATTAAGATTCATGAGCATAACTCAGGCCTCAAGGTGAGAAGGAGGCAGAAGTGTCAGGTTACATCAAAGGAATGCTTTTCTGATTTGTTATTCAAATTCCCGTTTCCCTCCTGGGATTTAATGAGGAATCTGACCAGTCCTCCTTTGTGAGATGAAGGTGACTTGTTATATGAGCGCTCGCTTCATTCCATTTCTTATGTGACACGTGGACTTTCTTTCCCATTTAGTATTGGATTGTCTTCACTGGCTAGTGCCTGAGTGTTATACTATTGGATCTAATAATTTGTGATGAAGACACTGTGTATTTACTGTGAGTAAGAGATGAGATTTTTCACTTTAAGTGAATCTGATCTTATTTAATTAAGTATTTAAGTACCCTGGACCATTTCATTTTTTTTTTTTTAAACTGAGCATTAGTCATTGAAATGTCTGCTGGTTCATTAATTTAGGTCGGTTGGCTTGTGCATTCAAATGAAAACACAAGGTAAAATAGCATGTTGTGAATAACACAAAGTAGAGGGCATGGTGCAGCATGGCACATGTTTGTGGTATTATTCTTCCTTCTGATTCAGTACTGAACTATTGCCCATGCACAGTAGAAGAAGACATTCTTTTCCTGGAGGTGGCTGTTTTGGGTGAGACATAATGACTTAAACACTTACGGTCATTAAAGATGCCACCTCCCTTCTTGCAAGGGAAGATAGAAGTAGATGTACTGGCCAAATTCCAATTTGATTACATCCTTCCTACTGAAAACTTACTCTGTAATTGCTTCTTGTATGCCATATCTTGAAGTTTCCATGGGGAGAGAAGTTTTAGGTGGCTGAATAACTAGCCATGCCTAGGCAGTGGAAGCTGCCCTGAGGCTGTACATAGCAACAATTAAATGAAGACTTTCCCATTTTTAGCATATTTTTGGCTTGTCTTGTCAATAATGGATTCTGATTATAATTAATTAACAAATGAGAACAAATTAAAACTTAATTATTATCACACTGGATGATGGCTTAGAAGTAGGTCATGAATCTAAGCTCAGCTGCTCAGTGTGTTTTTACCCTTTGTTCTGTTAAGCCTCTGGTTCTTCCGACTTGGGAAGACCTCCAACTATTACGAGTACGGAGGAAAGTTTCCCAGGTAGCAGTGTTACCCAGAGTTTGCAGAATGTATAGCAGAAGTAACTTACTTATTTTACTCTGGGCGGTGTCAGGAATAAATCTGTGGGAACAAAGCAATTCCGTCTGATAAAAGATTAATCCAAGTAAGATCTAAGGGGTTGTATTGCAATTTACTAGATTTAAGCACACACAGACATAAGGAATAGGTTTAGAACATCCCAGATATTTACTCAAAATCTTTAATGGTACTGAGTAATTAACAGCAGGTACACCAAGGCCAGTTGCTCACCCACTGGGGAGAAAAGGTATCAGGAAAAATGTCTTTAGATCCATCTTGAGTCTTTTATAACACATTTCTACTAAACACATAGGAAATAACCACCCTCATAAATTCATCACTTTCCTAACTTTCAGTAAACTACTATTATTAGAGACACCCAGACTCAAGGTCTTCCATCCACCAAGGTTTTCAGTTTGTTGCTACTTTGCCCTTCTCCTATTCTTATGAGCAGAAACTGTCAGCTAGTTTTGACCTTGCCTCTAAATACCTGCTTTCCAATTAACCCTCAACTCTGTGGTGTTCTATTGAATTAATTCATGGTGGCTAAATACACATCATATGGTTGCAATTGGCTTGATCTCATTTTGGGGGTGTATACACCCATCAAATCCAGGGTAACAGTGGATTGCCCCATAAATGGGGAAAAAAATCTGGTACTGTCTGCTGTGGGTGACAGGCTACTGGACTAGATGTACCATTGCTCTAATTCATTATGATAATTTCTATAGATGAAAAATAAGTGCGAGCCTCCTTTGGTGTTGTACAAAGGCCTGCTACCTAAGACAGAATTCTCTTCCCTTCTAAACAAACATTACTTTTCATCCACACTTCCGGGGCGTAATCCCTACACACGTCAATTCTAATACAATTTCTGTAATATTTCTCTGTAGCTTGGAGTGGTGCAATTAGTCACAGCTCGATAATGGACCCTTCTATAATAACCTGCAAATGCACCTCAGCCTTAGAAAGTTTTCAGTGAACATGGTGAGTGAAAGCACCATTTTATTGATTAAAGCCTACTCACACCCACATCCCAGTTGTATTTTTAGAAGCTCACCACTCCTCCTTGCTGTTACAAAATAACGAAACCTCTTCTGTTATGCAGCACCATGGAGAGAGAATTGCTCTGCTATGAGCAGCAGTTGGTATAAAAGTACAATTAGCCAGTTGGCAAGTAAGCCCGCTAATATAGTGGATAAATGTACTCTGGCATTGAAACTCCATCAAGAGGTTCTGGCAACATAATGAAATATTAGATTAGAAGTGGAGTTTTTGTCAGCAAAGTTCTTGCCTCACACAAAGTTTATTCCTTAGTTTTTAAAAATTAGATACAATTATTTATTTTATCCTTTTCCATATGATTTTTGTATGTCAAGGGACTTTAGTGAACGATGTAATGCAAATAGCTACAACACAGAGCAAGAATTTAACTATACGGTTAAAAACAGAGTAAGTTGGGAGTCACCAGTGAAACAAATGGGTTTGGAGTTGAGACAGGGCTTGACAAAGGAAACTTCATCTCCTCATGTTGTTGAAAGACTTTTTCTGATTATACATGCAAACTTTCAGAATCCGCAAACCTCATAATGAAAACGTCTTTCTTTGTGTATCTTAGGAAAAGTTGTAGTCATATATGTATCACTTTAATGTCCAAATTATAAATGTGGCCGTTATGAGTCATAGCACAGTTGTTCACCCTGTGCCAAAAACAAAAAAGTCAGGTTACTGGTAATTTCTAGCAGGCTGATTTTTGAGTCCCACTGATATCTGTCTAGGAAGGAGTACTGCAGAAAGGGATCTAGGGGTCATAGTGAACCACAAGCTAAATATGAGTCAACAATGTGCCACTGTTGCAAAAAAACAAACATGATTCTGGGATGCATTAACAGGAGTGTTGTGAGCAAGACATGAGAGGTCACTGTTCTGCTCTACTCCACGCTGATTAGACCTCAGTTGGAGTATTGTGTCCAGTTCTGGGCACCATATTACAAGAAAGATGTGGAGAAATTGGACAGGGTCCAGAGAAGAGCAACAAGAGAGATTAAAGATCTAGAGAACATGAGCTATGAGGGAAGACTGGAAGACTTGGGCTTGTTTAGTTTAGAAAAGAGAAGACTGAGAGGGGACGTGATAGTGATTTTCAAGCATCTAAAAGGGTGTCATGAGGAGGGAGGAAAAATTGTCGTCCTTAGCCTCTGAGGATAGGACAAGAAGCAATGGATTAAAACTGCAGCAATGGAGGTTTAGGTTGGATATTAGGAAAAAGTTCCTAACTGTCAGGGTGGTTAAACACTGGAATATATTGCCTAGGGAAGTTGTGGAATCTCCATCATTGGAGATTCTTAAGAACAGGTTAAACAGACACCTATCAGGGATGGTTAGACGGTGCTTGGTCTTGCCGTGAGGGCAGGGGACGGGACTTAATGACCTCTCAAGGTCCCTTCCAGTTCTAGTATTCCCTGATTCTATCTCTGCACGTCAGTGTAAACTTCACTATGGGTTGAACCTCTCTAGTCCAGCACTCCGTGGTCCAGCATGATTTTTAGTTAGCGAGTTGTCCACTTACCATGGGTGTGGCCAAGTTTTCTGCTGTCCCATAAAGTTTGTTTACAGCTACCAGTACTGGCGCTCAGTGTTCTTAGCTGTTATTTAGCTCTACTGTACCCCTAATAGTCTTCTAAGAGCTCAGTTCATCCAAGGAAGTAGGTTTTACCCATGAAAGGTCACGATTCTATATATTTTTGTTAATCTCTAAGGTGCCACAGGACCATTTGTTTTTAAAGTTACAGACTAACATGACTACCCCTCTGAGATGTAAGCAGTAGAAGTGCTAGTAATGCTGCTAGATCATATTGACCTCCTCTGATTTGGCAAATTCTCTGGTTTGCCACCAGTCAGGTCCCAAGGGTGCAGGACTATTGAAGTTCATCCTGTTTTAAAAAATAAATTTTCTTTGATTTGATGGTTGCTTGGTCTTTCGTGGTTGCTTGGAAAACTATGTGGCATCTTTCAAAAGTAGGCAGCTACTTCCTCTGATTTCTGCTTTATGAATCACTGCATGTAGGTTAGAAGGAGAGGAGAGACCCTCTGGAGAGTTTATGGTTTGGAGCTCATTAGTTCAAATCAGATGGCAGAATAACAACTTTCAGAGCATAGTGAGGAAACAACAGAATGTGCTACCCCTGTAGAATGCTACAGAACTTTGGCATACCCTGGGGCTGTTCTTGGTTTTTAGCCTGAATTGGAGATGCAGGGAAGAGAGAAACAGCTAAAATTTTCCTTATTCATTTTTATAATGCTAAGTGCTGGATCAGTGGCTTTGAAGAAGCTGCCTTTGCTATTCCATGGCCTTTTTGTTTTCCTGGTAGATTTAATGTGTTCCTTTACTCTGAATAACTCCCTCATCTTTGCCTCTTTGCTGATTGATTCCTTGAAGGCTCAGGTGAATATTATTTATTTGATACCCCTTCCAGCATTTAAAAAAAAGGCCTAATCATGGAAAATCCTGAGTATATAGAGTAGTTATTTCTATTGCAATCGCCTGGGTTATTACCATTACTTAAGATACCGAATAAACAAATCATTGGTTTTTAAGGTCTTAAAATGTCATAAGGGTGCACAAATTCCTATTTTGGCACAGATCATGATCCATGTCCAATAATGGCTTATGTCAGGTTCTACCTAGGAAGTTTAGAAACACGGCACAACACACTTGTTCCATTGTGCAATTGGAATGCCAATAGCCGGAGCCAAACCTGGGACCTCTGTAGCTTAGTACACGAGCTGCTACCGCTTGAACTAAAAGCGCGCTGCCTCCCAGCTAAGACTGTAGTACACACGTTTCTTTCTCTCTGTAAGCGGTTTAAGTGCCACTACATGGAACAGTACACCACACCCAGTAGGGGTGTGAGTTACACAATAACACAATGAAAGCTCTTAATAGAGAACTTGAACAAAGTGACACTCTGTTTTGAGGGAATGAGGCCTGTAAATTTTCTGTTTATAGTGAAATCCAGTTTCCAGAAATACGTGGGGTCACTATGAAGTGTACGACTTCCACCCTGTGTGTAGCAGGTAGGCGCTATATGGCAGGGACTAAATGCCCCTACTGCTGAGTCAGAATGATAAAAGAATGGAGGAAAAACTAAAAATAGCATGGAAAGCCTTGTGAGAGCATAAATGGGTGTAGCTTACTTAGGTTATAGCTACCCTGATTTACACCAACTAAAATTCTGGTGCGTTAGAGTCTAAACCAATTTTTAATCTTTTTCTAACGACCCAGTAGCAATGAGTTCCATGGCTTAATTCTGTATTGCCTAAAGAAAGATTTCAGTTATCTGTTTAAATTTTTATCTTTAAATCTCATTGCTTCCTGCTTGTATATTGGAACGAGTTAAATAAGGATATGCAACTGGCATTCTCTGTGTGGTCTCTGTTTAAAAGACCTATTAAGTGAACTAGTCCCCCTCAAAGCCCTTAAGTATGTTTTATAGAGTCTGTCCAGTTTCATTTTAAATGCAGTTTGTAATGTCTTACCTCTGATTCTTGTTTACGCTAAACAACACTTTCAGTATTTTAAAGGTGGTTCCTTGTTTGAAAGCTTCAGGATTGAGCTGATCCTTTGGAAACAAATAATTTAAGACTAATTAGCCCAATGACCTTACCATTTCCATGCCCTAGATACAAAGGACTTAATTCCAGTGGTGCCTAGGAGCCTTAGTCCTGGATGAAGTCACCTTCCTCGGTACTGTGCAAACACAGAATAAGCAGATTCTATAGAAATCTTGCACTCTTGTTTTCATGACTGACAGATATTTTTGTGACTACCGTAGATTGGCTTATTAGAATAGCAGCTGTCCCAGCAGTTGCCAGCAATTATCCAGTGGTTGGTAATAAGCAGAAGGCAAGTTTGAGAGGCTACAGCCCAGGAAGGAAGCTCTGGGACACGTCTTCCCTGCAAACCTGCCCCAGGATGGGACAGCAGCGGGGTCAAGCTGCAGCCTGGATACTGGCGTATTCTACTAGAAGCAGGGGGGCTTGGGGTCCTGTGGGACTGTACCATATTTCTTCTTTCAGTATGTGGGTGTCAGGGCTCAGCACAGCCCCATGCTTCTTTCCCTAGGTGCTGTCCCCTAGCAAGGTGTAACCTAGAGAGCACAGGGAGAGGTACCGTGCTGCTCTGACATCCAGGCTGTAGCCCCCATTCCCACTCCTGACCTTCTCCTAGCCTGCAGCTCCTTATGTCCTGTGTGCAGGCATGTGTGCTGGGCTGCAGCCTCAAAATGAGGCTTAAGTAGCAGCTGGTGGCTGCAGGCAGGTTTGCAGGGCTGCGGCTGAGGCAGGCATATCATAGTGCAGCAGGTAGGGACTTCTTTCCTTCCTTTCCTCAAATGTGGGTAAGTGGTATACTATTGCTAATACTGAATGCTATTAACACTGATGTGAATGGGATGGGATCGGTTCCGGGCAATATGCTGCCATTAGCTGGAAGTTGCTAGTATCAGGGTCACTATTAAGTGGAAGATACTTACCATTGATCACCGGCAACATTACAGAGCTGGCTTAGTGTCCTGTTCTGTTCAGATCAGCTTCTTACACTGTGCCCAGCATCATGCAATCTGAGAGCTTCCCCAAAACTGCAATAAGCAACCTGATTCTGTCTCACATGGCTCTTTCTGTCCCTTCCTCTCCCCAGCAGGAAGTTGTGACAGAATTATTATTCTTTTAAAATTTACTAATTCTTATCATTGTTTTCTTTTTAGCCTTTTGTGTCACGAATATTTAACTAGGTTCCCAAATACAGTTGCTTTTGAAGTGCAGATATGCCCTCATATAAACTGAGTGCCTTTCAGTCTATTCTATATGGGTGGCTTTTGGAAGTGGTGGTGTCACTTGATAACTAAGGCTTCCGTTACTAATGAAGGTGAAGATGTAAAGCAGTGGTACCCAGATGTGGGGCTAGGGAATGTGGAGGAACATTGGGTGGGTTGTGGAGGTGGGCCCTGAGCAGTGGGAATGGAGCACCACCCAGCTCTGCTTCAAACTTGCCCTCAGACACCCTCAGCCCTTCTTCCAGTTTTGTCTCAGTCATGGCTCTGTTCCACGGCCCATCCACCACTTGGCTGCTAACTGTGACTCTGTTCATGGCCCTGCCCCCCAGACCCACTCTCACGTACAGCTCCAGCCTTGTCCCCCTTGTCCATTTCCACATGGTCCCTTGTCCTGACTCCTGGAGGATGGGGCATGGACAGGGTAAAGGGAGGCGGTACCGTGAAAAGTTTGGGGACCCCTGATCTAAGGGGTTGTATTGCAATTTTGGCCTGTTGTCCATGGCCAAAATTTCTTTCCCTCAAATGTAATGCTTGTGCTGTGGTTTGTTCAATTGTTGCCCTCCATCCCAAAGGTGTCTACGTTTTATAGGCATCATCTGTGAAGTGCTTTGGTATCCAAAGGTGGTATATAAGGTAAACTTGAAAAACAAGATAGATTCGAAATCAGAAACAGACCACAAAGAATCCATGTCTATGCAGATTGAGAGAACCTTTCATCTTTCTCTCCGAGCAGTTACATTTTTCAGTCTCTCATTGCTGAAAAACACAAGTTTTACCCAATAGAAGAAACCTGTGATGGATTTCTGTTGGTATTTGATATAAATGCTTTGTAAATAGTTTAAAGGATCCAGTTGGTTCAGTCAGTGAAACAGTGGGCTTTACTTCCATATATCTCATTTGACATCAGTGTTATGGTCAGGTGAAGTGAGGTGGGAATAATGAAAAGGCCTTGTCACAACATTGTAAATTTACACTGCTGCTAAAGCTGTAATCGGGGATAAAAATCGAGGAGTGAGCAATATCAGCATGACTCAGATTTTAGTCCCACTGACCATATGCTTGATTCTGATGACAATAGAAGGCATTGACAGCATGGTGAAGTCTAAACAACAGCTATTTGAAAATATAAACCACTTGTATTTATCTGCATTTCCTAGAGACCCTGATCTTTTGGTCCAGGATTCAATAGTTTTTGTTTTTGTTTTTTTTTTCTTTTAAAAAAATTTCCTTTATAGGGGATGACTAGCAGAGATTATAACAGAAGTGGCACTTCATTTCCCCTTTTTAATGGCATAAGCAATCAATCTATTCCTTGGGATTACTGATTTTTCAGAGAGCAAACTTAGTGGTGGATACATATGCCTCTGCTGCATAATCACTGTAGAATGCATATGCATACAACTAGGTTTGTGGCTCTTGGAGATTACTTTCCCATAATGGTAGGAAAGTGTGGTACACACATGCAGCTAAGTATGTAGCTTTTATAAAATATCCCCCTCATTCAACAGTCTACCCTGACAGCCCTGGGAAATTATCAGCTTCCTTTAGGCTGCACATCTCAGCCAGAAGGCAGCAACAAAAGTGACCTTGATCACACTTGCCTGCTTTCCTTAAAGCTTTCTTCTCTCTCTCTTTATTTTTCACATTTTTGGGAGGGAGGGGGGGCAGTTTGTGCAGAGAGAGGTGAAGCAGTGGTACACTGGTAGCAACAGGGAATAAGCCTTGTTTAAAAAGCCATGGATGAGCCTGGTGGCACTGAGTGCATCGTGCCAAGTCATGGGATGGTAGGGCTTTGTGGGAGGAGACGTAACTCTTTCGCCTAGGTTTTGGGCTAGTAGAGGCTCTACAAAAGGGGTGGGGAACGTAAGGCCCAGAGTCCAGATGTGATCCCCGGCTTGCCTGGATCTGACCCCCTGGGCTCAGGGCTCCCCTCTCCCCCAGCATTGGGGAGCTTGTGCTGGCACTCCAGCCCCTGCTGCACCCCACCCAACTGATATTTCTGTGGGTCAGCGGCCCATGACCCAAAAATATTTCCTCCACCCCTGCGCTACAGGTTCACATGCTGCATGCCTCCTATGGGTGACTTCAGAGAATGCTGTTGGTGGCACCTCCTGTAACACAGCAAGTGGTCGGTCACTTATCCAAATAAGGTGTATTTATTTAATATATTTTAAAACATTATAGCAATCTGTACTTTTATAGGAACTTTTTGCCTGGAAGGATCCTAAAACATTTTATAAAATTAGTAAACTAATCTAGGCTGCTTTGCAAACTATAAATTTTCTTGGGCTGAAGATCTTGTAGCAACACTTCACACCAGGGTAGGAGAGGAAATGTATGATAGCCTGCGAAATTAGAACTAGGCAGGGCCAGCCCACAACATTTTGGCACCTGAGGCGGGGAGCTCAAATGACACCCCCATGCCCCCTCGCTTGGGCCAAGACTTTGAAATGTCTCAGTTCTGTCTTCTTCCTGTTCTACTCCTCTCATGGTACTGATCTGCTACCTACATATGCATCAGCAGCAGACACAATTTTCTACACTCTGAGTCCTAGTGGTGCCCCCCCCCCACAGTCTGGCACCTGAGGTGGTCGCCTCAGTTTGCCTTATGGTAGGGCCAGCCCTGGAACTAGGGGAGCAATTTAGTTAGCAATTTCACTGAATTCAGTCTGCCCATTTGCCCTGAAAATTGGGGCTATGGGAACTTTAATAATGACAAGTCCCTTCATCTTTGTGTCAAAGCAAAAGGCAGTAACATTTATGTTAGATGCACTAATAACTTCCCTGCCTCGCATGGCATTTTGAGAATAAGTAGACTAAAGATTGTGAGGCCCCCAGTGTCACATTTCCTGAGTTAACTGCACTTCTGATCCTTTAGCCTCCTCCTTGAAAGCACCCCATTTTGGTCCCAGGCATCTAGTGCTTGGACTGTCACTCCTCTTGAGGCATAATCTCATGACAGACTCTCTCCCTTTAGACCTGGGCTTTAAATTACAGAATTCTGCAGCTGACTATAATTGTCAGGGGCAATGACAGGGTTAACCAGTGAGGGGCCAGCTCTCATAAAACAAAGTACTATTTATTCAGAACAAAACCTATCTAACAATGCAGTTTATAATTTTTAAAAAGTATGAAATGGGGAGTCCCCTATTTAGCACTATGGGTCTGCTGTATTTCTGGTGAGGAAAGTCATTTACCTCAGATAATAATTGAGAAAAGCCAAGCCGTGTTCATATATACAACATGCATGTGACTGGTTTGGGCAGGATTCTGATTTTAAAAAAATCAGAGATTTCTTGAAATTTTGGTGATTATAAGAGTGCTTTAAAGAATTAATAAGTTCACATATTACAGGTCGGACCTCCCTCATTCAGCACCCTCTGGACCTGACCCATCCCAAATGAGGGAATTTACCAGACATGAGGAGGTCCCCTGTCACTGGCTTCCCAGGATGGTCCCCTTCCCTGTGGCTGGCTCCGCTCCGGCCCCACTGCCACTGGGCTCCAACCTGCAGTGCTTGGACTTGGGCTCCAGCCTGCTGGAGCTCCCCAGGATGGAGCTCCTCAGCCTCCATGGCCCTGCTTGCCTGTCCCGCTGCTGCCCCACTAGCCAGGGCTCCCCAGGGACAGGGTTCACACTCCTGGGCGCCCGGGCTCCCTGATCCTGCTGGGCCACAGTTGTTGCCGGACCAGAGAATCCCAGATTTTGGAGGTTAGACCTATATAATACATTCTGTGAAGATGCCGCCAGCTCTTTCTTAAATTTAAATATAGACAGATACCTAATCCCATGGTTCATCACATATGGGGTATTTTGATGACACAGTGAAGGTCTTAAAAACTTCTCTCACCAGATCACACCTTGTTCTTTGGCATATTAAGAAAATCTAGAATCCTGTCTGAAGTTTGTGTTTGTGAAAACCTGTCATTTTGCTGCAGTGGCAGCCTTTGTTTTGATTGAATTTCTGTTCCTGAGCAGCTAATAAACTTTGCTCAAGCATAGAACATTACTACTTTTTTGCTGGTAGGGGCAGCAGTAGGTTTTACCCTAATGAAACCATTTGATTGTTTGCATCAATACTGAACAAGAAGGAGAACAGCGATGGTTTTGCCACACTCAGGCCAACAAGAGCTGGGTGACTGAAAGAGGGATTGGGATGTGGTGGTGTGTTTTGAATCTTAGACATTAACCAATGCAACAGATGACAACACTCTTGATATAATTCACATTATTGATTGCTCAGCACTGGCAGTGGTCTTGGAGCTGTACAAAACCCACAAATAGTCCCTGCCAGTGTTCCCTCTGAGCTGCAGGGCAGCACAGGTGATTAATCAGCCCTGCCCTGTCAGGCTCAGGGTTCCCTGCAGGGAGCTGACTGACTGGGCGGAGCTGATGAATCACCCGGGAAGCTGTGCTGCCACTCAGCTTAGAGGGAACACTGACCCCTGCCCCAAAGAGCTTTGTCGGAGTTGGCTTTTCAGTTGGTGTAGGTAGGTTTAGTGCCATAGATTCTGTGGCGATATGGTGACTTTTACTACCTGAAGATCTGGGAACACACCCTGAGAAATCCAGATGGAGGAATCACTTAAGATTTTGCATTTTTAATTAATACCTCTTACTATAGACTTACCGTTGTGCTCCCTTATATCCTTTTGATGATGCCAGCCTTGAACTGGCCACTGTCGGAAGACCAGATATGGGACTAGATAGACCTTTGGTCTGACCCAGTCTGTCTGTTCTTATGTTCTTACAAATTCTGCCTTATTATTCTTTTCTACAGTTGTGACTTCTTCCACGCTGCTCTCTATATCTGGGCTGACCTCCTCCTTAAACATGTTACCAACCCATCTCCCTCTGCAGAGTACAGTTCCTCTTAAAGGCTCATCTCTGCCCTCACCCATAAGATGTGGGCTACAAATGTTTAAAAAATAATAATGTAATGAAACCCTGAAGATGTGTAGTATCTATGTCTTTGAGTGTTCATGGCATCTACTTGTAAACCACATTCTTCCTCTCCTTTGTTTCCTAGGTTCCAAAAGGAACTGACCAGAACTGGACACACAAATTGTATGATAGACATTCCAGCAGCCAGCACTTCCAGAAACCTCGCATGTCCAATACCTCCTTCATTGTTGTTCACTTTGCAGATAAGGTATCAGGGTGCATACTAAACACTCAGTGCTTTAAACAGGAGAGTCTGTTATGATTAATCAGAATGGAAGGGGTTTATGTTACAATTTTTTTAAACCACATTTAGCTATTTAGGCGAGGACTTTCCAAGTTGCCTAAGGGATCTGAAGTCCAAATTTCCATTTGTTTTAATTGGGCATCCAAATCTCTTAGTTAGTGCTTACAATTTCAGCCTGAAACTTTATATTTCAGTTTTAAGCAGGGGTAGTTGAGTCTACTGGTTTAACAAAACAAATCTCCTTCAGAGAGCTGCGTCAAATCAACATTACTTGAGTTTGCTACATCCAGGAAAGATTGAAATAAGGATATTTTGAGAACCAAAAAAATCTTGTATTTCACAGTTACTGTAAGAGATGAATGGGACTGGGACCATTTCCCCTTCTCTGTCAGGGTGAAAACTCCAACTTTTGGTTTTCCACAGCTTAGAGGCTGATGCTGTAACATCCAATAATGGTCTCACGCTTTATTTAAAACATGATTTGACAGATATTGCTCAGAGCAGGTAAGAATTTGTGAAGAGGTTGTCGTTACCCATGTATACGTCTGTGTTTAAAATGAAAATCAAACACAGTTCTGTGTAAGCACAAAGGAGTCATGTGACACTCATGCTACAGCCAAGTACTGTCTATTGTCCTTAATACAGGTTAGTCTCTTTATGCTAACTTGAGAACGAATTGTGCTATTCACAGTTAAGTCTGTAACTTGAGTTCCATTATACACCTCATTTAAAGCACATTGTCACCAAATCTTCCAAAAGAAAATATCCCCATCTCAAATGCTGCACCTGTGATCTGTGGCAGTTAGTAGTTTGCTTAAATTTGAATTGGGGAAAAATATGTTTTATTCATAAATCTTTGGAAGATTCAGCCAGTGCTTTTTGGCCAGGTTGTACTTGAAAGGCAACTGATGCTAGAAACTCCGAAAACTTGAAAGAGAGATTGGGTGGGACCGAGCTCAGAAATCTTCAGGCTCTTTTGAGACTGAGATATGGGTTGGCTTATCATGATGAGCACAGGGTGCCGTTCAAAGAGTGCCAAATCAATGGTTGAGTCCTAGACGTTTTGCCATTGACATCAGTGGGCAGAGGATTAGATCCTGAAGTGGGTAAGTAATGTATAGTGTTTCAATTAAGTATTGTAATGGTCTGTATCTTACACGCAAATATTTTATATTAATAGGATAAATTGGTGTGAATTTCCTCCCACTTTTCCTCCATTAATTCAGCCATATGCACAAGCATTCAAATAAGTGTGTGGCAATATAGGTGATTGCACACTGTAATGACAGCAAAAGGCTTGCAACATGCTGACTAATCTGAGGACATGTCTATATTGCAGTTAAACACCGGTGGCTGGCCAGTTGTTTGATTGGGGGCCCATAGGAGTTGGGCTGTGGGGCTATAAAATTGCAATGTAGCCATTTGGGATGGGGCTGGCCGCTGGGCTTTGAGACCCCGGAAAGGGGAAGGTCCCAGAAACCAGGCTCCAGCCTGAGCCTTAATGTCTGCACAACACTATTACAACCTCACGGCCTGAGCCATGTGAGCCCAACTCAGCTGACAGTGGCCAGCCAGGGGTGTTGAATTTCAGTATAGACATAATCTAAGGACTTGACTCTCATTCTGTTTCTCTGTTGCTCTGTGCGGTAGGTGGAGTATCAGTCCGATGGATTTCTGGAGAAAAATAGGGACACTGTATATGAAGAACAAATCAACATACTGAAGGCCAGCAAGGTAAGAGCAGAAGGGTTGGAAAATAGTCCATGCTAAACCAAAGTTGGCATTGGTCATCTGTGGCTATAACTTTGCCCATTTTAAACCACCCAGGAGTATATGCAAAAGCTCTTATAGTCTGCCCAGTCATCAGAAAAAATAAAAAGTAAATACAAAAAGTAAAACTGTCATTTTATTCAGCTTTTCTCTTCATCCATGTAACTCCAAATCTCTTCCCTGCTCTATATCCCCTGCTATGTTCGAATCCTAAATCATGACCACCATCTTTTAATCAACTAACTTGATCTGAACCCCCTTTACAACCTAATGCGGGAGCCAGGTCCATTCTTGGGGCAGCCTATGTTGGCTGTCTGGCTACTCCCAGGGTGGGTAGAACTCAAACTCCCAACCTGTTCACCGTACTCCTTAGACTGCCCAGGTAAAGATCACCCCAGTACCGAGGGTCAAAGTATACGAACCTCTAAATCCCAATTCACATACTGTGAGGGTTTATGTGATGCATGGGATCAAAGGAAAAGGAGACAGAATAGGTATTTTCCAGACAAAGGGGAAGACAGCACTTCTGGCTCGGTGGCAAACTAAGCCAGGCATGACCAGAGACATGTACAATGGACTGTTTGTTCCCATCAGCAGTCGTAGGAAAAGGCATATGCATTGTAAAATCACAGGAGACTGCATGGCTTTCCTCTTGTGGAGGGGGCATAGTAAGCTGAGCTGAGCTAAGCCTTAGCTGTGTTTCCTGACCTGTAAGACAACGACAGTCTCTTTGGGGAAATAAGGAAGAGAGAGAGACTCTCCTTGTTCTTCACCATAGGAGGCAAAGGAACCAAGCAATTTGCTTTCCATGATGGGTCCTGGCCAGCAAAAGTTGGAAAGGAGATTGGGGTGAGAGAAACCATCTGGAACAAATAACATACCTTGCTAGATTACGTTTTTTAAAAATGAGTCCTTTCACTTTAAGATGAAAGCATGTAATCATTTCTACCATTATCCCTGCTACTTGGTATCTCTTAATAGATGCCTTTTGTTAATAAACAGGTTTTATTTTTTTGAGGAATCAGTCTGTGTTGTGCTTGAAGGGAAGAGTGTGTTAACTCCAGTTAAGTCAATAAGCTGTAATGTACTGACTCTTTAAAAGTGTGGGCCAAATTAATATCTTCTGAGAATGAACCGTGATAAGGGTCATGGACTGCAGACAAACCTCTCTTGGGGGGCAGAAGTTCACTGATTCTTATCTGCTTGTTAAGGTTTGGGCTGGGAGAGCATGCAGGAGCTGGCTGGTGAGGAAGACAGACTGGTGTAGCAGGGAGCTGACATGCATTGTAATCTCCTGCAAAACCCAACCTTGTTGAGTCATGAGGGCCTCCCAGCTCTGTGTCCCCAGAGGCATGTTATGCTGGCATAGTCAAACAGGATGTATAATAGCTTGCTATTTGAACTGAGATGTGCTTTGCAAGCACTGGAAAAAGAATTTTAAATGATTTTCAAGTGAAGAGGCTAGGGAAAGTTTCAGAGGTGACATTTTTATTATTTTCTGTTTATTTCAGGTGAGGAAAGAACAAAAATAAGTGTGTAAATGAGTAGACTTGCTAAAGGAAACAAGGGCCAAGACATAGCCCTCAGTGAGGCAGCCCAACTCAAACTAGCTGAGAGAGTTCCAGAAGTTGGAGGTTGCAGAGAGGATCAAAAGGGTGGAAATGGCTAATATGGAGAAGGACTATGGCCATCAAAAATGGGAAGCAGATCAGTGTGCCAAAGAAATTGACCTTCGAGTCATGGAAAGAGGTGGGGGGGAAAAGCAGCAGTGTGTTATAAACTCAGGGGCTCCCAGTTCCAGCAACTCCAGTGGAATATCTGACTTGGTATAATAAGCTCCTTAATGAAGGGCTCTTTGGCCTCTGAAGATTACAGGCTCCACCAGCTTTGCAAGCTGAAAATTTGAACAAAAAAACCTGACTTCTGAACTGTTCAAGCTTTGCCAACCTAGTGGAATGTTCACATTTTCAGCAAATGTATTAAAAAATATATAGAAAAGGTCTAATCTGTACCTGTGAAATGACCACATTTGAGAGCTCCTCATTAATGTGTTATTTCCTTCAAATGTAACTTGATTTTTTTTGTAAGGTCTTAATCTGATAAGCTGAAAAAGTCAAGTTTGACACTAATAGGATTTAGCTTACCTTAGAAAGGTTGCTTAGATGAGAATCACAAAGCACCACACAAATTAAGGATGTTAAATCGCTATTTTGGCTAATTGTGTAGTTGATACAATTTGTATTGACTACGTGATTAGTCGATAAGGGCCACTTTGCAGAGCCACAGTGGGGGTAGCTCCAGGAGCCGGTCAAGTCAGGACTGATCAGTCCTGTCCCATGCCAGTTCCGCCTGGCTCTTACTACATTTAAAATGCAGAGGCAGTGTCCTGGATCAGCACGGGACTACTCAGTCCTGGCTCACCTTGAGTCCAGCAGTCCCTGTTCATGGTGGCTAGCCCTGTCTGCTGTGAACAGAGGCAACAGCCTTCATCTCAGCCTCCCTCCCCCCCGCTGCCTCAGAGAGGCAGCAGGGGGGCAGGTGGCCCCACAGAGACAGTTTTGGGGGAAAACAGCTTTTAAGCTGGCTTCCCCTAGCACCAGCTCCTGTCCCGCCCTCCGCCTCTTATAGAGACATCAAGAAGGGTGGGGAGAGCAAGTAGTCGATACTCCACTCGCCTACCCAATAAGCTTATGCTTATTGGGAAGTCGACTACTCACTAACATCCCTAGTACAAATATTTATTAAGAGATGGGCCTGAACCAAAATCTCTAGAACTAAACACACAGATTTTCACAGAATCTGATTCAAACTTGCAGCTCAGTTCTTCTCATTTAATTGAGATTTAATTACAGATAGGTAAATTGAGGCACCAAAGGGCTAAATAACTTGTTCTAAGTCAGATAGTCAGTGGCAGTGCTCTGACTAGAACCCTGTCCTGGAACTCAATACCTTGCTCTTCCTAGGATTTTATCTGTTATTTCTGTGTCACACTCTTGAAATCTTTAAATGAATGCAAACCCCTTCACAGATGGCTTTGATTAAGAATTCAAATAAAGCCGTTTTTTCTTTGACTTCCCGTTTTTAAGAAAATGAGGTAACCATATTGGCAGATTCTTTTGAGCTGGTCCAATCGATTCCAGTACGCCATCTTTGTTTCTTATCCTACAACTTAAAAATACCCTGTTTTTTAATTTTTTCATTTTACCACCTCCGTTCTCTCCCCTTTCAAATTCCAAGTATTGAGCTGAGATTTGGAAAGCCCCAGAATCAGGGTGTAGACTGCAGTCCTTCCTGGAGAACAAAGTCTTGATGTCAGTCAGAGCACCGATGCAGTATATGCGTAGGGCTTGTCACGGTATTCATTTGACAAGCAAGTACACTTTGGTTTCCTGAGAACAGCCATGCTGCAGAATCCTGAACCAGATCAGAGCAAGCATTTGTTAGCCAGTTTAGAAATGATAAACAGGTTAACTCTTGACTCGCCTCTGAACATTACATACAGATGTTTGTTGCCTGTTCAGATGTAGACGCCTTTTGTTTCTGTTGGCTTTCTCTTTCTCTTCATTAGAAGCCTCTCAGTGAAGTGAAATTAACCTGCCATTATCAAAGTGTTATCTGTTTCCTGCAGTCTGTTCAGTGTCCCAATGGCGTGAAGCCATTCAAGTCTGGTTTAATTCCCAGGAGCTCTATCATGCATTTTTCCCTTGGGTTAACAACTAGCAGGGATACCAGTGACCTCTAAAACAAAACAGATAAACAATAGAAAAAGATCAGGAACATGACAAGAAAGGGGGACAGCACTTCTTGGGGAGACTTTTTAAGCAGGAGTTTTATCATAGATCTACATATAGATAGATTCAGAACAGAAAACTAATTGAGCATTGTCTGTGATTTGCTGAGCTGTTCAATGATACATTTACATGAAAATGCTGAGGTCTGCAATTTTCTTGTCCATGTAGGCAATTTGTGGTCTAATGGCTGTGGGAGTGGGCTTTCATAATGTTCAAAATTAAAAACCCCAGGTCCTCAGGAAGCCTGCACAATTTGCCTTGAAAAACTGTATGATCAGAGCTTATTAAAAACTCCAGGTAATCTGTAGGAAATTGACATCGCATGATGAATTATTCAGCCAGTACCCGGGATGCTGTCATGAGCAATCCTGCAGCAGTGACGGTGTCTGAAAGATTGCAGTTGGATTTTCTTGTAACCCCTTAGATTTACACTGCAGTTGAGGAGGGGAACTACATGGGATAGTTTATTAAGCATCCCTGAACCATGAATATGTAGCTGTCACCTAGAGTTCACTCATTTAGTATTGCACCGCCTGAAATACTGGGTTTATTACCAAGATATTTTCCCTCTTCCCCAATTCTTTCTTTGTAGTTCAATTTCACAGGGCCAAATGCAGATGTGATGTGCAAGGTGGTTCATATTATCAGTAGGTAAATGCACGTAAGGGAATTTAAGCTGGTGTGATTTGCATGGCATGGCATAGGTGATGGAACTGGGCATGCTGCCACACCTCCTAGTTTGAAGCAGTTTCCAGCGTATACAGGGTTTCCAGTTGGATTCAGTGGCTGTCAGCACACCCTTTATACAAATGGTTCCAAAGCCTGAGTGCTGTAGAACTGGAAGGAAGTGTAAAGGATTAACACGCAGTCACCTTGGGGAGCGAATCGAGAGTACACTGGGCCTTCTGCAAAGTCACTGGGTACATGGGCCCTGCTACCACACACAGTAGATCGAAGCATGCTATGGAACTTTTAGTTGTAGATTGCTAGCTCAGCTTGCTGCACGCGAGGTCTGCATGAGCACAAGCCCAAAGCTGAAGCATGTAGCAAGGCTCTTATTGTTAACTGCATTCTTCTGATGGCTCTCTTATGAAAACACTGAGCATGTAAGTGATCCTGATTTACATCCATTGCTCGCTTTTCCATTCATTTACGGTCTTGTAACTTGTACCACCTTGCACATCACTCTGAAGGCCTTATTTGTGGCATTTTCTTGGGGACCCAGGTAAGAGTAATATCCTTTTACCAGCCCTATCACGTGTCAAGTGTCTGTCTCCATTACAGTAGCATCTTTCTGTCACTAAATTGAACTGTGTTGGGGGGGGGTCTCCTCATCACTAGCTCCTTTTAGCTGCACCCCCCTTTCACAAAACACCTCTGCTTTCTCCATCTTCCACACTCTAATACAGAATTTTAGTCTAGATGTGGTTTTAATCTTCTCTAGGGAAATGGGAACTCCCCTCTCCCTCACAGTTGCTGGCAAGCGGCTGAAAGAGGGAGCGATCCTTTTGGCATCTACTGGAATGGTTGATACTTTGCACTTGAAGGAGTCTCGCAGACTTCCTCAGGGAATCTTTCTCCTCTTATGCTACATGTTTCATGATGAGGAAGGTCGGGAGCTTGGTTGTTTCTTCCCCCACATTCTTCTTTGCTGAGAGAAGGGATTGGTAGCTTTAGGGATGAAGAGAGTAGAACGTTGTGTGGCTATCTTTCTTGTTTGTGCTCTGCAAAGTGCAGCTCTCTTCATTTTGGGACAAATTTCAGAAAAAATCGAAGTCAGTGGGTACTCCTCGAGGCCTACCTGACCTAGAAACTAAGCTAAAAGTCTTTGGAATCACTTTTTCCACATGATAGTTTTCAATACTTACGTTTAGGTAATAAAGTATGGTTGTTCCGTACAGACACAGCTATCACAAGGAACTGTGTCAGAAGGGGGAAATGTTTAAAACTTTCTTTTGCAACCAAACTTATTGCAGTCTCAAAACGTGTTCAGGTTTGCGCTCAGCTTCAGATGATCATTCAAATAAGTAATTTATTTCTTTGAATTGTCCATCTAAATACACCTTTTACCAGAACTTTGGATTGGCTGACTGTATTCTGCAGCTAAAGGGACCTCCACATCTTACCCTGTTGGGGAGAGGCAAAGACATCTTATTTTTACTTGGCCTTCTCAATGCCACAACCTGCTGTAGCTGAATGTTCTTCTTTAAATATATTTAAACTTGGAGGTCTGTAACTATTTTATATGCATTTGTATTCATCTGTATGTAGTACAAAGTTTGCTTTGTTTTGGCTAAAGCCTCAAAAATGCTGTATTTTCAGTCTTTCAATGGCAACGTAGATTGTATTTTTTCACCTATTTCTCACACAGTCACCATGTGGACTTCAGTCATAAATGAAAATTTCAGTCTGGGCCTCCTGCTTCAAAAATACAGGCCACTTGCCCTGTGAAACAAAGGAAAAGCTCCATTAGCCATAGTAGCATTATATCTAGCATTCTCTCTGAGCCAGGAAAGGGGGACTCAGATATGAGCAAAACAGATGCACGCAAGGAAAAAAAATTCTGCACTGATCTGACTGTTTCTGCAGTCAGTAGCCAAACTTCAGTTGGACAGGATAAGGCCAGACTACATAATACAGTGTTAGGAATGGGGAAGAATCCCAGAAAAGAACCCCATGAGTGCTTATGCACCTCCACTTCAGAAACACATGCTTGTGGAAGAACCCCTACCAAAGTAAAATTGGATTATACTCTTTAGGAGGCAATTATTATGGCTAATCAGACAGTAAAAGACTTAAGAAGCTGTGAATTAGTTTTCAGCATCTCTATAGTAGCAAAACAAAGTGAAGAGATGACTCAAAGCAGAGAGAACTGATTTCAACACAGATCAGAAGCATGAGCATATGCCATTAAGACAGAACATAATGATTCATTATCATTATAAGTGCCAACAGCATGCTCAGCCCTGTACAGGACTCAAAGAAAGACTCTGTCTCAAGGATCTTGCAGCCTTTCATAGCTCCACTGAATACTCACCCCAGTGAGGATCTGCTGCCTGAATTACAGCATTCACTTCCTAGCCACCTTCCCATTAGAGTGCCTACTTTGATGTTAATGTCAGTGACAACTGCATGCTATGAAGATACTTTAGAACTTGAAATGAGTGGATGAGATTGCATTGCATTGCATTGCCAGGTAAGATACTACACTGAAATCTGCAGGTTGTCCTCCAGCTACAAGCACCTGCCACCCAAACCTCCCATTTGTGTAGTAGTCAAAGTGCATGAGAGATGAGTTCTGTGAAAATAAAACAGCTGTCAGGATGTGTGTGTGAATCAGAAAGAGACGCTTAGCAGGAGAAGATGCTAGCCTTCATTTGGAATGTTACTATAGGTTGGAGACAAGTGGGTTGTGAGCTGCTGAGATGAAAATAAAAAACAATAAGTACAAAGCCAACTCTCCGCCCTCCGCTCCGCCCCCCCCCCCCCCCCCCGGTGTGTCCTTTCTCAGGGCTCTCTTATGCAAAATGATAGCGTAATGCAAACAGATTGAGTTCCTTAGTGGGATTTGAGCTGCCATGCTGTTAGGATGGACAAATAAATATCCAGGGCTAGTGCAGTTGGAAATGATCCCATCTTACTATAGGCAGAGGAATTGAGGATTGAACTGTCTGGCCCTTTAGGAGCTACAATTCCTGCCGGAGGACTATTGGTACAAATGAGGCTGATAATTTTTTACTAGCTAGGTACATCATGTGGAGGGCAGACGCAGCAGAAACAAAACACGGAAGTGGCCAGAGAGAGATTCCTCCAAAGGATCAGAAATAAAAGCAAGTGATTTCTGAGTGCCAGGAGTGGAGGTGGGGAGGAGAAGTAACATTATAGTCCCCCAACATAGGATTAACCGAGTCCTCTGATCCTGAGGCTAGTCCTAGGGCAGTTTCTCATTCTCTCTTAAGCAGCCAATTTATAATCCTTCTGCTGAGCACCTGTGCAATGTGCCAAGATCAATCCCTTGTTTATAGGGGGCACCATGTCATGCCCCTCCCCCTTGTCATAAGAGCATTTTAGGTCTGCATACCTAATGTGTTCAGGGCCTCCCTGTTTAGTGTGCTTTCTCTCTAAGCACTCATCTGCTGTGTGCGCCGCATCATAAGCAGTCCAAGGCTGCAGTCTCTTTTGTTCTAGTTGTAGGTTCTTACACCATCCTTCATTACCTTAGTGCATACGTGTGTGCTTGACCCCTCCCTCACCCTGGGACCCTTGAGTGGTGTTGGAATTCCATTCCCTAGCTAACCAAAGTCTGAACAATGGAATCATATTGCAGTTTACCTTAATAGTCTCCTTGTCAAGCCATAGGAAAGAACAGCAGTGGGTAAAAGATACTGTACATGTTGTTTCCATTTAGACATGCATAATTGTAAATGTAGATCTAGTTTGAAGAGGAAAGCTGAAAGTGCTTGTCTGTGTTTGAGGAGTTTAAGCTGATCGAAATGTGACGGTGCTGGCCAGTTTCATGTGCTTTGTAAAACTTTCACTTTTGCTTCTTTTTTGTGTTACACACCGATGTTACTGCTGTATGGCCTGTAAGGATGTTAAGAAGTGGGTAACTGACTAATTGTGTAGTCGATATAATTTGTATTGACTATATCAATAGTTGATAAGAGGAGGCACAAGCCAGAGCTACCCCCGCTGTGGCTCTGCTGTTTAAATGTAGCAGGAGCCTACATTTAAAAGGCAGAGCCTCAGTGGGGGTAGGCCCAGGACCTGGCATGAGCTGAGACTGCTCATCACCAGGTCCCAGATTACTGTGCCTCTGCCGTTTAAATGTAGTAAGAGCTGGGTTGCTCTTACCACATTTAAAATGCAGAGCCACAGCGGGGCCTGGATCACTGGGTCTCTGCCTCTCCTCCCCCCGTCTACTCCCCTGCAAAACAGAGACGGTGCTGGGGGGAAGCAGCTTTTAAGCTGGCTCCTCCCACCACTGGCTCTTGCTTGCCTCCCCCCCCCCCCCGCTGCCTCTGATATTGAAGCAGCAAGGCGGGGGGGAGCGAGTAGTCAAGTAGTGACTCGACTAGTCGCTTACATCCCTAATGGCCAGAGGCACAAGATTATCAAAGCGCTAGTTTTAGTTTCAAAGAGTTGAACTAGCAGCTTCAGTAGCAGCAAAATGGTGGTCTTGGTCTGCCCTGGTCTTTTAATGTTATGGTTAGTAAATGGTGAAATTCAAGAAGTTGGTGTAATAGATCAACGGCTCAATGTCAGGTTGGCGGTGGGTTTCTAGTGGAGTGCCCCTAGGATCGGTTTTGTTCAGTATCTTTATTAATGACCTGGATGAGGGGATGGATTGCACCCTCAGCAAGTTTGCAGATGACACTAAGCTAGGGGGAGATAGATACGCTGGAGGGCAGGGATAGGGTCCAGAGTGACCTAGACAGATTAGAGGATTGGGCCACAAGAAATCTGATGAGGTTCAACAAGGAAAAGTATAGAGTCCTGCACTTGGGATGGAAGAATCCCAAGCATTGTTACAGGCTGGGGACCGACTGGCTAAGTAGCAGTTCTGCAGAAAAGGACCTTGGGATTATAGTGGATGAGAAGCTGGATATGAGTCAACAGTGTGCCCTTGTAGCCAAGAAGGCTAATTGTGTATTAGGTTGCATTAGGAGGAGCACTGCCAGCAGATGTAGAGAAGTGATTATTTCCCTTTATTCGGCTCTGGTGAGGGCACATCTGGAGTATTGTGTCCAGCTCTGGGCCCCCCCTATAGAAAGGATGTGGACGCATTGGAGAGGGTCCAGCGGAGGGCAACCAGAATGATTAGGGGGCTGGAGCACGTGACCTGTGAGGAGAGACTGAGGGATTTGGGTTTGTTTAGTCTGCAGAAAAGAGTGAAAGGGGATTTGATAGCAGCCTTCAACTTCCTGAAGGGAGGTTCCAAAGACGATGGAGAAAGGCTGTTCACAGTAGTGATGGAGGGCAGAACAAAGAACAATGGTCTCAAGTTACAGTGGGAGTGGTCTAGGTTGGATATTAGGAAAAACTATTTCACTAGGAGGGTGGTGAAGCACTGGAATGGGTTCCCTAGGGAGGTGGTGGAATCTTCATCCCTAGAGATTTTTAAGTCCCAGCTTGACAAAGCCCTGGCTGGGTTGATTTAATTGGGATTGGTCCTGCCTTGGGCAAGGGGCTGGACTTGATGACCTCCTGAAGGTCTCTCCCAGCTCTATGATTCTATGTTAATTGGATTTGATCGGGCTGAAAAACAAGACTGGCTTTGAAATTGCAGAACCAACAAACTTCTTCAGCCTGTCTTACATATCAGGCTGTACTTGGGTGAAGGAAATGGCAAGAAATATGCTGTGTGTCACTTGTGGCACTGGAAGGTTATTCTGACCCTGTTTCTTGCTGCATGAAGAAGTGAGTGGCTTTCTTGGAAGGGAAGAAAAGTCACTGCTGTTGAGGAGGAGACATTTTAAACTGTAATAGAACTCTGTCATGTGGAGACAGACGAAACACTCAAGATATTAAAAGCTAGGCTTGTTCCTAGTGGACTGTTCGGTAACTGTGCATTTGAGGGTTGTGATATGAAATGAACATGGTCCTGTCTCTCTCTGATCCCTGTGCTTTGAACAGCATTTCCGCTTTAATTGCCACAGCTTTTCAGATGGATCTTTTAACCAAAATGCAAGTCCTCATCAGATAACCTATATAACAAAATACCCAGTGGTGTTTATGTACTTTCAAGATATTTCTTACTTTAGCCTTTGATCCTGGTCATGTTCTTTGGTGGTTCTTTTCTCACCTGTGATTCAGGCCCAGTTTTAGAATTTCAGGTTGAAATTTCACCCTCCTCCTCCCCAAAGTTGCCTTGGCTACAATATGTCTCGGGGTGTAAACATAACGATGCTTATCATCTTCCTGTCTTCTTTTTAGTATCAAATGGTAGCTGACTTATTTCAAGATGAAAAAGATTCTGTACCTGCGACTCCTAACATAAAGGGAGCGGCCTCCAAAATCAGCATCCGTTCTGCCAAACCAGCTCTGAAAGCTGCTAACAAAGAGCACAAGAAAACTGTGGGGCATCAGGTAAAGTCTGCACTGAATTATAAGGACTGCTAATTCTTTACATAGCAATTTTTCTGCTCTAATTCTTCCCAACCTCTTTGCGAAGTAAGGAAGTAAAAAGTAGTGCGGTGACCATATTGCATGGACAAATCTTTTATAGTAGTGGACGATAATAAACGCTCAGTCTCGTATATTACAGCAATAATTAAAATACACGACACATTGTCGTGTCTTTCTGATGTTTGGTCACAAAACTATTTGCCATGTGGTTCAGCCATAAGATATAGAGGAGAAAAAATGGTAGAATTCAACATGCCAGAGATAAGAGAAGGATTGCAGAGATGGAGCAGTGCAAATACATAAGCAACCTCAAGCTGTAAAGAGTAAAGGGGGCTGGATAGAGAGGAAGAAAAAAAATCAGAACGATGACAAGGGAATAGATGGATGTGAGATTAGAGAGATAAGGTGAAGTCACCACGGCCATATCGAGAGTACGGAAGGCCAGGAGTACATATTATTGAATTGTATGCAGAGATTACAAGGAAGCCATTAAGAGTGAAAGATGATGAGGGAGAGTTTAAGGTGGGCCTGCTTACTGGATAATCTGGCTTTCCCCCTGAAGTTTGGAGAGTAGAGATCTAAGAACAACATAAATAGTTGTGTTCAGTAGTCTTGATTTGGTTATGACTGAGGCATGGAATAAAGAGCACAAAGGCTGATGCAGGACTCATTGGAGCATGTTTTATGGAAAATACTGTTGTTAAACCTTGAACGTACCTTGCGCTCTCTTAAAGCACTTATTACTTTTATCTGTAGAGCTACCAAAGATAAGTAGAGGGATCTTTTAGCACAGTGTTTCTCAACCATTTTTTTTTTATAAAGTACCCCTTTTTCAAAAAAAAATTTATAAGTACCTCCAGTATCTACAGTTTTCAGACACACAATTTTTTTCTACTGTTGCAACACATTTGTTTAAACAACTTAATCATAGCTAGGAGGGTAATGAAATTTGTGGGTATAAAAATAATAAAGCTCTGTACAGTTTTCTGCAAATTTCAGTTGTGTTGACGTACCCCCCCAGACTTCTGTTGAACACTGGTTGAGAAACACTGCTTTAGCATATCAGTTGAAGGGACGAGGTCTCAACCAAAATAATCCTTTAGTATTATCCTACATTACTTTGATGTAGCTTTCCTTTGTGTAGACCCAGCGGTTCTGGAGTACAATCTAGGCTTATATTAACATGATTATTTTCATACCCATCATCTGATGCAAACTTATGCTTGTCATTGATGTCTGCTCATAAAGTATTCTTTTCTCTAGATATACTCCACATTTGCCCTTGTCATCTTCAGGCCTAATTTAGAGTTTCAACACTCCAAACTCACCCCTTCCTTCTCCCCGTTCAAATATTAGTGGATTTGTGTTCTGTTCTGGTCTCTTTCAGTTCCGAAACTCTTTGCATTTATTAATGGAGACCCTGAATGCTACCACTCCACACTACGTGCGCTGCATCAAGCCAAATGATGAAAAACTTCCCTTCAAGTAAGTTATGCTTTAAGATAAGCCAATGTCCTATGATCAGATAATAAAAAGAGATAAATCTATGTACATTAAAATATTTGGAATTCTATTCCTCTTAAGTGACAAGTCTTTTTACAAAACAATTCTTCTAAAATGTATTCTAAGTATTTAATCTTCCTGAGGAGGATGTTCAATGTAGCTATTAAAAGTAAACACTTTTACATCAGCATGTCCAGATAACTTCTATCCAAGAGTATTAAAAGAGATGGCTGAGGAACTCATTGGCCTATTAATGTGGATTTTCATTAACTCTTGGAGAACAAGGGAAGTTTTAGAAGGTTGGAGGAAAGCTAATGATGTCCAGTATTTTTAAAAAGTAAAAGGAATGATCTGGGTACTTACACCCCTGTCAGTCAGACATCAATCATGGACAGACAATGGAGTTGCAGATACAAGACTTGATCAATTTAAAATGAAAAGGGGAGGTAATATAGTTAATGCCGATCAGCATAGGTTAATTCAAAATAGGTTCTGTCAAACAAACTTGACATCTTTTGTTGATGAGATTACAAGATGATAAAAGTAAGTGTTGATAGACTTAGACTTCTGGAAGGCAGTTGATTTGGTAGCACTCAATATTTTGATTTTAAAAAGGAGAATTGAAATAAAATTAACATGGCACACATGAAATAGATTAAAAGCTGGCTAATTGATAGGTGTCAATTTAATTGTAAATGAGGGGTGATCATTAAGGAGATGTTTCCAGTGAGGTCTCAGAGGGATCGGTTATTGGCCCTACTTTATTGAATGATTTTTATAAATTAACTAGAACAAAACACAAAATCACCACTGATAGTTTACAGATGACACACAAATTAGGGGACTAGTCAATAATAGAGGACAGGTCACTGATACAAAATGATCTGAATCACTTGGCAGTCTGAGAGCAAGAAATATGTTCATCAGAGGCTGATGGACTTGCTGGGCTCCTTGGCAAGGTAGGGAGGGGTGGTTCTGTGCTCAGGGCCTGGGATAGAAGGGGCAGGGCTGGCCCAGCATCACCCAGGCTGTGCCACACCCCATCCTCTGCCAAACAGCCCTGAGCACTGATCAGGGCTCTGGCGATCTAAAGGGCCTGGAGTTACATCTGCCATTGCTGCTGCAGTTGTAGTGGTGAAACACAGGACCCTCAAGACCTTTTGAATCGCAAGGCCCTGGGGCAGTTGCCCACTTTGAGCTCCCTTCCGCCCCTCCCCCCCCCACCTTCTGCAGCCCTGGGTTTAATATGGGTAAATGTATACACCTCTGAACAAAGAAAGTAGGTCATATAGAGAGGATGAGGGACACTCTTCTGGGAAGCACATGGTCTGAAAAAATTTGGTGATTGTGTTCAGCTGATTATCTATCACAAACTCCCAGGATGTTTCTCTGGCCAAAAGGACTAATACAATCCTCAGAGGCATAAATGGGAACCCTGAGGAGTAGAAAGTTTCTTTAATTTCTATATTTGGCACTCGTGCGACCTGTGTTGGAATGCTGGGTCCAGTTGGGTGTGCATGAGTCAAGAAGGATGTTGATAAATTGGAGAGGATTTGGAAAAAAGCCACAAGAATGCTTTCATGATTAGAAAACATGCTTCATAGTGTTAGACTTGAGGAACTCTATCTATTTAGCTTAGCAAAAGAGAAGGTTAAGGAGTAACTTGATTACAATCTTTAAGTACCTATATGGAGGACAAATATTTAATAATGGACACTTTAATTTAGCAAACAAAGCTACGTAATATGATATAATATCTGGGAGCTAAAGCTGGACAAAATCAGATTTGAAATAAAGTGTAATTTTATTAACAGTGAAGGTTGCTAACAATTGGAAGAATTTACCAGGATTTGTGGTACATTCTCCATCATTTACAATTTTTAATCAAAATTAGACATTTTCTAAATGTGCCTAGGAGATTTATTTTGGGGAAAAGTTTTATGGCTTGTGATAATACAGGGGATCAGACTAAATAATCACAACCCTCCATTCTGACCTTGGAATCTCTGCTCCATTTAACTTTTTACCCCAGTGCAGTCCCACTGAAATGCAGCGTCTGGTGCCAAAGAGTGGAGAATCGGGATCTCTGTGTACACATCATTTAGAAAATGGACACTATTTACTATATTTGCTCTGTAGGAGCATCAGGTGGTCTCAATATAAATTCAGTGCCCAGAACCAAAATAGAATATAGCTCTGTGGAGTCTAAGATAGCCAAGTTCCACTACAGGTTGGACCTCCCTGGTCCGACACCCTTGGGACCTTACTGATTCCGGATGAGGGATTTTGCTGGATCAGGGGAGGTCATTTCTGGATCCCCTGTTGCTGTCCTCATCACCTGCCCTGCACCCCTAAGGGCTTCCCAGCTCCCCGTGGCAGCCCAGCTGCATCATGCACCAGGCTTCCCACTCCCCCAGCTGAGAACCGCCCTCCCTGCATCGCTCCTGGCTCCTGGTCCCCGCACCTCCTGCAGTGCCAGGGCCATGGATGTTCCAGGATCAGAGAGTTCTGGTTGTTAGAGGTGCAACCTGTACAACTAAGTCCAGGTCCACACTATGGGAGAAGGTTCAGCTTAAGGTACACAATTCCAGCTAAATAAAAAATGTAGCTGGAGTCAGCATACCTTAAGCTGAGCTTCAGTGCCATCCTCACAGCGGGAGGTCAATGGAAGAAACACTGCCATCGACTTTCCTTACTCCTCACGAGGAGTAGAGTTCCAGCACCAATGGAGATGCCCTCAGTGTTTGATTTAGATTTAAATCTAAAGCTGAAAGATCAACCACTGCAGCACATAAACCACATTAAATTCATGAGGTTTCCAAAGCCAGTTAAGTGGGATTAGATCATTACTTGGTTTGGTTAATTGTAATGGTATTGATTATGTAGAATGTTCTTTTCATATTGAAGCAGATGTCTTTCCCTAAGAATACCATTGCCTTTCACAATGGAACCTTGTTACACTGTTGCGAAATATAGCATCTTACAAACCTCAGATAAATGGATTTGCTATTCAGAAAAGTAGTTTGTGCTGCTTGTTACCCTAGGTTATGCTGTGATGCATCCCTCTTTCATCTTAACTTCTATGTTGTTTTATCCAAAAAGGTAGGATATGCCCCAAGGGAATTCTTAGACAGATTCTCATGTTGTCATCTTGTTTAATCCTAGCTGGCTGCATGGGTGCTTCTTTCTAATATGATGGCAGCAACTTCCATTTCACTTTAAAAGCACATCCATCCAGAAATACACAAATAGATAAGGAACCTGTGCACTCTGTCACCAAATCAGAATGTCGGAGTTACTAGTGGCTATGTTGAAACGTGCATAGAACTAGATGGGGATAAAAACAGCCCAATGATGTCTCCCTTTCCTTTAGCCAGCAACTCAGTTCTCTCTCCTGAAAATCTTTAACAGCGCTGCACAAGTCCAATGTTAAGCCATCTACTCAAAGAATTCCCATTAAGGAGCTCCAGGATACAGGAAATCAAGCTCTCCCTACATGCCAGAGAATGTAAATAGTGTGAAGTTTCTTTCTGTATAGGAGCAGAAATGAAACCCAGCTGTAGTGGAAAGGTTGCCATTGTAAATAATTCTCATCACTGCCTCCAGGTAATTTGCCTCTGCTGCTAGTTTTCTTTTTGTTGTGTGCATGGAATGGGAAACTGCTCATCTGTATCATTATAACATGTAATTGCAGATTTGATCCAAAGAGAGCAGTCCAGCAGTTAAGAGCCTGTGGTGTGTTGGAGACCATCCGCATCAGTGCAGCTGGCTACCCATCCAGGTACTGTATTGCCAAAGACTGCTTTTGTACTGTGTTACATGCTTTATTCAGTAAATTTGGCACCTGGTGGGGGGAAAAGCAATGTTTTCAGTATACATAAGATTGACTATTAAGCTTTGCTTGTTTCCAAGCTAGGTTTTTCCTTGTTTATTTTACAAAAATCCCACCAGCTCCTTAAATCTTCAATTTGGAGAAGTTCATTGTGAAGTCACAAGCTGAAATATAAACCAGCTATAAAGTGTATTCTGTTTTTTGAGCTCAGAGTTTCAGTTGGTGCTTTTCATCTGGCACTGAGAAATAATTTCACATGGTGATGTTAATTAGCAAGGAACCATGCACAGTAATATCTCCCAAAATGCTGTGTGTGGATAGGAATCTGGATTTGATCCCAAATGGAGATGGACAGCAAAAAACAATGATGGAGTTTTCTCCAGGCTGGTTGTAATTTTTAACCTGTTGTTCTTTTTCAGAAGTAAGCTTTGCCCATAAGGAAGGATTCCCCCTACTACTTCCAAAGCAAGTTGTAAAAATGCCTCTCCCCCCACACACACACGCACAAGCCTCCATGTATTGTTTTGTTCTCAAGCTTCAGAAATCTGCTATAATAGCAATTGCAGCTGAAAATTAACATTGTTAGAGTTTACATATAAGACTATTGGGCATCAAATTTTTGCATTTAAAAAAAGGGAAGAGAGGTAGTAGGTAATTTGATTCCGATGGATGAGATTTGAACTTTAAATGATATTTTAGTCTCAGTAAATTCAGAATCTGAAATGTTAAATCAGGCCTGAAGATGACAAGGACAAATGCTTTTGAAAACGTATCAGGTCTGCTCTGTTGCTGAACAGTTTTGTGTTAATGTCAGCACAGTGATTGGCCTCTTTACATGGAACAAAGGAGTTATATATAAATATGCTTCCAAAATAGTTAACCAGGAGAAATGTGCTCCCTGAAAGTTAATTTACAACACCTACGTGCCTAGAAGCAGCAAGAACTAGATCCTGAAAATTTATGCCAGCTGTTGCAGAGCACACCCATTAGGACCCTTGAGTAGTGGCACTGCCCATTATTTAATCTGGCTGGAGCTTTCTGACACCCAGAAGGAATTCTCGCCACACCTGTGTACAGATACGGAGACCTGGAAGGCATGTGCTGTCTGCTCTGGTTCAATCATTATGGAAAAGTCCTGTAGAATTGGAGAGAGACTTTCTAAATCTCTGTGACTTTTCCATAAAAGGATCTCTATCAGCTACTGGTAAGATGAGGATGCATACCTTTCTGTGATCTTTAAGATTAAACAATGGGAAAAATAATTCAAAATGAGCCAAGCATCTACTTGAAAAGGATATTTTTTTAAAAAGTTTATTTTGTATTTGTATTTCAGTAGCACCTAATGGCCCACACAGACATTAGGGGCCTCTTGTTAGAGGCACTGTACAAACGTTACAGCTCTTGCCCTGAAAAACTCAAAAATGCAAAGAATCCTTTATCCCCGTATCAAACTGCTCTGTAGACTGTAAGGAAGCAGAGCACAAAGCCCAGATTGGTAGTGAATTCTATACTTAGATTTCACCAACCCATTATCAAGTGTAAACTCTTCAGGCACTGTGATAGCCTTATCACTGAGTCACAGAGTCTCTCTGATACTCTTAGCTGTCTTGCCACCCAGGCAAGCTTACCTTTGTGCTCCCTTACACCAAAAACCATAGCAATATTCAGGTTATCCCCAGTCCCAAAGGACTAGCCTCTTACCCCAGGTCTGTTGCACTATATCTGTTAAAACAAAGACAATGGCTGCGTCTAGACTGGCAAGTTTTTGCTCAAAAGCGGTCGCTTTTGCGTAAAAACTTGCCAGCTGTCTACACTGGCTGCTTGAATTTGCGCAAGAACACTGACGATCTAATGTAAGATTGTCAGTGTTCTTGCGCAAATACTATGATGCTCCCGCTCAGGGATAAGCCCTTTTGCGCAAATGCTTTTGCGCAAGAGAGCCAGTGTAGACAGGTAAAAACTGTTTTGCGCAAAAAAGCCCTGATGGTGAAAATGGCGATCGGGGCTTTCTTGCGCAAAACCCCATGTAGATTGGCACGGATGCTCTTCCGCAAAAAGTGCTTTTGCGCAAAAGCATCCGTGCCAATCTAGACGTTCTTTTCCGCAAATGCTTTTAATGGAAGAACTTTTCCATTAAAAGCATTTGCGGAAAATCATGCCAGTCTAGACGCAGCCAATGTGTTTAGCCAGTCCTGTCATAAACTATCCAAAGATTTATCATATATAGGAATAGGAAATGAGTTATTTACGAGGTTAAAGCAAGTAAACATATATGCAAATGAGTTAAATTCTTAAGTTTCAAAGAGTAATAGAAGCTTCAGTATAAGCAAGCTCTCAATACCCTTTTGAGCTAATTCCAGCTATGCAGCGGGGGATCCCTTGCTTATGCCTAAAAACCTTGCCCCCAGAGTCCAAGAAGCAATGGTACACAGTCCCTCCTTGTTAGGAGTTTTATTCCCTCCCCCCACTTTCTACTTTAAGTGGCAAACTCCACTAATGAAAGGAATTCACTTGCAAGACTCATCTCAATGGGGCAAGGAAGATTAAACAACAAAGTCTTTTGTCCTCTTCAGTGTTCCACTGTAGTCCATCTGCTGTCGATGGGCCTTCTTTGTTAGTTAGGGTTTCAACACTCTCTGTTAGAAACCAGAATTTCACACTACAGATTAAATGTTCTGGTCCAGCAACATCTGTGATCCAGCATGATTTTAGTTAGCCAGATGTCTGCGTATTATGGGTATGGCTAAGTTTCCTGTGGTCCCATAAAGTTTGTGTATAGCCACCAGTCCTGGCTCTTATTGTTCTGTGCTGTTATTTAGCTCTAATTTACCCCTAAATGTCTTCAAAGAGCCCAGTAAGCTGTGGAAGTGTTGGCAATGCTGCTAGACAGTATTGACCTTCTGTAATTCTCTGGTTTGGCACTGGTCAGGTCTTGAGGGTGCCGGATTAGAGAAGGTCAACCTGTACTCTGAATGGGTTTTCTTTGTACTTTTGAGCCAGTTCATAAAAAGTTGAATACAGTTTTTCACTGTGCTGTAGACCATATAAAGAAAATAATAAACTCCACTACAAGAAAGACTTAGCAGTTCCCCCATCTTTGATAAAGGACAGGGGTGGGGAACGTCAGCCCTGGGGGCTGAATGCAGCCCCCAGCTTGCCTGGATCTGGTCCCTGAGGCTCAGCATTAGGGAGCCCACACTGGCGCTCCAGCCCCCCTGCCACCCACCCACGGGGCTGGTGCACACAAAATCTACTATCCTGGGCCCCCCCCAGGCTCTGGTGTGCAAGGGGAATGTGGGGAGTGTCTTTCTCCTTCTGAGTCAGGGGCTTCTTACTTGTGTGTGGCCCCTGACAGATTTGTTCTGTGAGTCACTGGCGCCAACCCAAAAAAGGTTCCCCACCCCTGATATAGTATGTGCTTTGCTGTATTTATCATTTTCATGAAACACTGTGTTCTGCAAGTGTTTGATGTAAAATGAAAATGTATCATCCAATGAAATGCTACACAGTAGTTAAGAAATATGTTCATTACCATGTACATAGACCATTGTGATGAATGTGCTGTCCTTGAGAAATGAATGGTGTATCCATCAGCTTTTATGTTTAAAGTGAAGAACATGTTTCTCCGTTATAAAATCGTTTGTCTTCTTTATGGAAGCTAGTTACAATGAAGATGAATCTAGAGAAAATAAGAAGTTGAAGCAATGTGTTGCTCCATCAACACTAACAAAATATTCTTTAGGAATCTTTGAACTTGAGAACTTTATAAGATGACACTTCATCTGTCACAGTTGTTTTCTTCTCCTCTCAGAGGTTAAGTATTAATGGCACCCAGCTATTCAGAGTACTAATGAGTACATGGCTAAAACTGGTGGATTGAATGAAGTAATGGGTCTGGAAGATTTGGAATGCTCAGTTGTACTATATTTGTAAGATTTCTCTAGGTGGTCAGTTTGTGAATGTGCAGAGGAATATGTGGTCTTGCGATTTAAGCACAGATCTAGAAAACAGCTCTGATTCTGGGCTCTTGGGCAACATCTCACAATTATCGGGTTCAGTTTCCACATTGTACGATCTATGGAAAATGCTTTACCCTTTATCAGAGTATCTGAGTGCCTCACTGTCTTTACAACACCCCTGAGGTAGGGAGGTACTGTTATCCTCATTTTACATATACAGAACTGTAGCACAGACAGACCAAGTAACTTGCTCCAGGTCATGTGGAGAGTCTGTGTCACAGCAGGGAATTGAGCCTGGTTCTCCTGAATCTCAGGCCAGTGTCCTAACAATTGGAATGTTCTTTGCCAGTATGACAGAGCGCATGATACTTCCCTGCAATGTGTATGGGGCTGGAGGGGGGGGAAGAGCTGTTATGAGAATTAAATACTATTTATTATTTAATAAGTGATTGGATCATGTCAAGCATTATACATGCCCCATATGAGCAACAATTAACATCCATTGTTTGTTCCTTTACGGGGTAGAATTTCCTTTGTTCAGAGATAAACTGGAGCTCTCTAATCCAGCCCACTGCAAATTTTGGCAATGGGGCCTTTGTATTTGACTGTCCAAATCTGTCCTAGTAGGCTTTTGTCCTGATACAGTTCCGAAACTGGAATTGGCCTGTTTTCCAGCTGAAGATACGAGACGCATCTGATATTTCTGTTACTTTGGATCAGAATCTTGCCAGAGCTATTTTATTTTTGGCACCATCAAATCTGAACATCCACTCCTGACTTGTTCTTCACCCCAAATTCTGAACCCCATCTCTTCAACCCAATTTTGTGGTGTTATGGGGCATGCCTACATTAAACACTTGTGGCTGGCCCATGCCAGCGAACTCAGGCTTGTGGAGGTTGGTCTGAATGGAGCTTGATTGGGATGTAGGCATTTGGACACCAAATGCAGCCCAAGCTCTGGGACCCTCTCAAATTCCTAGAACCCAGGCTCCAACACAAGCCTGTACAGCTAGACTGCAGTTAAACAACCCTTTAAGTGGAGCCCCATGAGCCTAAGTCAGCTGCCATGGGCCCACTGCAGGTTTTTAATTGCAGTGTAGGTATACCCTTAATGTCACCACCTAGCTTGGACTAGACACTTTTGTTTGCTTTAACATGCCTAGGTAGCTTTACAGCAACAGTGAAAAGACAGCATGAAAGCTCTCCCCTGCCTTCATTTGTCTTGCTACTTCTGGTCTCTAAGTTCCATTTCTTGGAAGAATTTGTTTTCGACTTTTAAAGGTCTACTAAATAACGTGCCTCAACTCAGGCATTCCAACCTTGGAGGAAGCCCTACATTACCAGCAACAGGCATGTCAAAGAAGATTTTTTTTCCCCTAATCACCATGAATTTGTCTTGAGATTTCTTCTTCAGTAAACAAAGTCACAGATGAATGCGTTTGGATGGCAATGATTTCAATTAGTCATCTCTCATATCTAATCTGGGGAAACTACACTGAGATTTTTCTATGAAATGAAACACAAAAACAAGTGATATTATTTTGAACAATCATAGACCAAAAAACAAACAAAAATCAATTGTCCCGTTTGAGTTTGGCGTTTTGGACAAAACCCAGAAATTGGGGATTAACGCAATTCTCTCAGCTCTGACTGAATAGTGGGATTCACTTGAGCAGTTGAATTCCTCATCTAGGACAATCTGGGATGTGCCTCCATAAGCTATAGCCAGTGTCTGCAGATATTCAGATGCTTTTGATTATCATCTTGGACTTACTGATTCAGGAAAAATAGTAAAATCCACTCAAGAATAGTGATTAGTGTTGTCAGTGCTAACTGGTTATATTAAATGTTCACTTTTTGTGACCTAATTACAATTGTATATAATGTATACCTATGTTAAGGGAGGATGGCTCTATATGTGTATATGCCTAAACAAAAAATTTCAAATCTGACTTCTGACACACATCAACTGGTCCTTTAGAATTTCTGAGATCAGTTCAGCAATACACTCTCTCACTCTCACTTTTTGGTCATCACTTAAATATTCCTGAAATTTCACTTCTGTTTTTTTGCTCATTTGAGCTGTCTGTTGCATACTGCAATTTTTATCAGTTTTGTGTAATATCACAGCTGCTCAATTTTACAGACATTAAACATTCACAATTGAAATGTTTCAAAGGCATCCCTGTGTACAAAATCATTTTTCGTAATATGCCCTTATCTACATGGCAGTGTCCATAGAGAAACATGATCTGTAAATTTATTTGGCTATGCATGGTACTGCTATTTTTTTGCTCTTCTTTATAAGGGATTTTTAAACTTTTTTTTTTTTTGCTTGGTTTTTTAGGTGAACATTTTCACTCATATTCTAGGGAATAGTTCTAGGCATTTGATCCATGGATAATTTAAGACAGCACTAATCTGAAGGCTCAATAATTAATCAAAAGGCAAATCTGTTCAGTCATAGCATAGTAACATAAAACAAGAGGAGTTATATCCTAGCCTGCTGTTTTTAAAGTAACCTGTGGCAAAAATTATCTCAAACATGCATCCCATATATCCCAAAGAGTCATAGTTCCCAAGCAAAGTTTATTGTTGGTCTTTAGTGTTCTATAGTTCTAAGTACTGTGGATCTCTTCAATGGGTTATATCCTATGGCATTGGAATGTCTCCATTTGTCACTTACTCTACGTCCTCCACTTAAACAAAACTGTGTGGTTAACAGATGGCAGAAGCCATTATAGTCTGTTGTGTCAGAGTCTCCATTGTGCAGTTGGCAGTTTAACCATGTTTCTGTAGGATAGTTATGGTATATTACATTGCTGTGGGCCATGCACATCTCTCTCCCAATGCCAGGAACCCTTAGGAGAAGAAAACATTCAGCCTTTACCCAATTAACTCTTTGTACAATGAAATAACAACAGTTGTGAAGAGATTTTTTTTCAGAGTAGCACAAGTCCTTCTGAGATGCAGACAAACAAAAAAACAATATCCATTGTTGTCGTCTCTCTCCTCTGCTCTCCTCTCCTCTCCAGGTAATGTTTTAAATGTGCACAGACACAGGCTCCATGGAGCTAAGCAAAACTGTTATACTGGTCTCCTTTGATAAACTCTTCAGAATCCACAGATGCAAACCGTTATATAAGAGCTAGGCATTATTAAATCAGCCCTAGGGTTGCCTTCCTCAGTTAAATCCCCCCTGAGTTGATAAGGTATTTTAGTTGGGGCAGGCAAAGCAATTCTAGGTTATGCAATTGTACCATCCTGAGCTGAACATCTGGGGAAATATGAGCATCCATGTGGGTAGCAGTGGGATGAAGGTCACTAACATAAACTCAAAACTTTAAGCCTGTTGTGTGCAAACTTTCCATAACAAGTCACTTGAGAGAGCGCATTGAAAATTCCTCCAAAGTTCTAGGGGAATAGGCTAAATATAAAGTTTGCCTAGAATGGAAAGTTTGGCATTTAACTATGGTGGGCAGTAGACATTTTCATTATAATAGATGGATTTTATTACAGAGAATTATAGAAATTACTGAGGAGAACTTTTCTTTAAAAGTATTTCCCATTATGTTTTTGACTTTGGCTTACAAACACCCGTGGCAGCTTGATACTGAAATGTATTTCTCGGGCGGGAGGGAAGTCTTTTTGTTCTGTTGCTCACATGCAGAGTTTTATCATCAGGAGGTTACTCATGAGAATTGTCCTGCTGGCATTTTTTTGTTCAAAACTGAGCCTTGGAATGTTTCATTTTGGTGGTATGTAAAAAGCAGGAAGAATTGCTTGGATTTTGCATATATAAAAAAGCATAGATTGACTTCTGGGTGCACCAGCCAGGACAGAGTGCTAAACTCTGAACTCTCATTTAATGTGTTCCCACTCTAAGCATGTCTACACTAGGAAATTATTTTGAAATAACATATTTTGAAATAATAACTCCCAAAATAACTATTTTGAAATAGCACGTCCACACTACAGGGAAGCCTCGAAATTAGTCTGAGGCAGGCTCCCATAATGTGGATGTGCTACCTCAACTTAGAGCCCCAGGAAGCACTGGGGAATAATTACTTGGAATGACTCTGGGGAATAGTTATTTCAAAATAGCAGTAGTGGAGCGTCCACACTACCACAATTTTGAAACAACTATTTCAAAATAAGTGTTATTCCTCGTGGAAAGCTAGAGTTATGTCTTAATATCCAGCTAAATATCAGGTAGTGTGAACTCTCCGCTTGTTATTTTGAAATAAGGGGGGTTACTAGACCAGGTGGGGTCTGCCTGTTGTAGACCTGTGCTAAGAGTCTTTTTGGTGCCAGAGCAGTAGCAAGTGGCCATAGGGTAAATGAGAATCCAGCCCATAACATGTTTGTTCACAATTAGGTAGTAGTCTGGTGTTTCGGAGTTCATTCAGTTCTTTTCCTGGGCATTCATTTGCATCTGTTTGACATAATTTTGGAAGCACTGGAAATGTGTGGCATTTTTCACAAAAACCTGGTTTTGATGGGTCCATAACTCAGCTGTTTTCATTTACAGAGGGCTGAAACTTGGTGGATAGTGAATCAATTTCTGACTCTAATGTGCAAGTTCTAAATTTTGTAGAGATGGCACTTCCTAGCAGTAAATCGTAGTGCTCTGATTTCTTGAATTATCATTTTGCTATGTTTAGAGACTTAATTGTTTGTAGTGCAGAGGCTTCCAAATATCCTGCTTTACCTACCCAAAGAAGCCAAACATCTAATAACAGCCTTCAGAGCAGCCAAATTCAAGCACGAGTCTTATAGGTCTGAACTTTCAACATGAGATGATTAGAAAGTGAAGTGGTCTAATTTATATGCATCAGAGTACAGAAACAAAAGTAATGCGAGAAGTACCTGCAGAGTTTTTTCTAATGACTCTTCAAAACATGCACATAACTCATGTCAGTATCTATAGAAGTTACCCACAAGTGGCCAGAGCAAAACTGTTCTTGCTGTTAAGTGACTTCATTGGAATGCAATAGCAAGGGGAGCAGACATGACCTGTTCCACAATGGTTCCACTCCAAACCAAGGTCTTAGCAAAGGAGCTTATGGGAGGACGGGTTAAAAAAAAAAAAAAGAGGTTGCACAGCAAATCTGAAGACAGGCAGAACAAATGACCAATTTCCTTGAGGTCCAATTGGGGTATCCAAAGCCAAATGACCATCAATTTGAATCCAGTCCCCACTTAAGGACATACAGAATCAGACAACAAACCATTACCTGCAGAAAAATATGTGAAAAAGCACATGGTAGTCTAATGTCTAATGGTAAGATAGTGCAAGATGTAATTAGCAGAGGTTATAAAACCAGTTTATATACAACCTAATCCTTTGGCATTTTTGGACAATAGCTGTCTCAGTGGTTAACCAGTAAGTGTCGTGAAATTCACTGCAACCTGCTTTGTATTATTTTACATCTTTCTCTCTGGGGTACTTTTTTTGGCTGAATAATATTTGCATAAATCCCTCTAATGCGGATACTGTAAGTTGTACTTCTGCAACCCTGCAACAGCAGTGCTTGCCAATGAGCAAGAGGAAAGGTTCTTGTGGTGGTTTGATGTCATCAGCACCAAATTTAGTGTGGCTGTGTCAAAATCAACTGGGGGACTTACTAAAGCACTTAAAATCATCAATCCAAAATAGTTAGGTTGACAATTGTGTTCCAGTACCAAATCGGGGCAGAGACTGCCATTCCTATGAATGGTGCAGAAACCTGGCCAGCTGTTCTTTTGATACTTTGGTCGCCACTGATGTAAATCTTTCCAGATCCTCCATTGTTCATTTTCAATGTGTCTGATATGGTACAAGCTGATTGTGGGGAGGTGGGGAAGCACCTTCCAACTAGGGATGTTAAGAGGTGGGTAATTGGCTAATCATGTGATCGATAAAATTTGTATCAACTACACGATTAGTTGATAAAGGAAGGCAGATGCTCTGTCCTAGCTTGCGCCGAGTCTAGGTGCTATCCCTGCTGTGGCTCTGCAGTTTAAATATAGTAGGAGCTGGGCATGCAGGCAGCCTGGCTCCTACTACATTTAAACTGCAGACCTGCAGCAGGGGTAGGTCCCGGACCCAGTGTGATCCGGGACTGGCAAGTTCAGCTCGCTCCAGGTCTGGGACCTACTCTTGCTGTGGCTCTGCATTTTATATGTAGTAAGAGTCGCCTGGCTATTACTACATTTAAAATGCAGAGCCACAGTGGGGTTCATGCCGGGTCCAGCAGCCCCTGTCCGTGAGGGGTCCCAGCAGGGACCCGGGTCCGCCTGCAGACAGGGACTTCTGCCAAACCAGCCTCTGCTCGCACCGAGCCCTGGCTACCACAGACATTAGAAAAATAAATGAAACCCAGTCCCCTGTTTAATTTTATCCATGCTTTGCTTTCAGGTGGTCCTACCATGACTTTTTCAATAGATATCGCATTCTCATGAAAAAGAGGGAAGTCTCTAAAAATGACAAGAAGGTGATATGTAAAATGCTTCTGGAAAACCTCATTAAGGTGAGCTAGGATTGAAGCTTCAGAAACCATCCTTAAAACACAGAACCTCTTAACACTGATACTATCTCAGCTCACCTTCCCATTTACCTGCTGGAGCTGCAAATGCTGATGTGCCCCAGACAGTCAGGAACTTCCTCCAAAGTCAAGCTATCTCAGAAGGAATAATGAGACATAGCATGAGATCTGTTGATTGGATTCAAGCTGAAAAAGCCTTTTTGTGCAATTGAATTCTGCAGCTTATTTGTGGGCAGTAGATGGTAGTGATTTATTATCTCCACAAAACCCATTCTTTCCCTTCCTTTTCTGACTAGCGGCTGTTGGAATAAAATCCTAGAGTCTCTCACTATATATAGCATCAGGATTCCCAGTCAAGGTCAAGAGAGACCCCAAAGCCAGTTATCAGTCACCTTTTCATACAAATGAGGAGGAGAATGTGCAACAAATATGACGCATCTGCTGCATGGGAAATTCTTAATGGTCACATACTGTGGTGATAGTCTAGTCATTAAGATTTCTTTTCTAATTATTAATGTGTTCTGTCCTCTGTGGTTTTTTTCTTAACATTAACAAGCACTAGCTGAGTGAGGTTAAGCTTGTCACTACTCAGGATCCTTGGAGATCATCCAAATTTAAGGACAGTTTTCCAATTATTTCTTTCTATTCACTTGGGATCTGTGGTTAAATTTTTATTTGAGTCCTTTTTATGTTGCTGAGGAATCTGTCAGTTTGGCTGCAGGACTGGGGCTCCAAAGAGACAACCCAAGACTCTACATTATTCACTGACACGGCATATTGAAATAAGTGGGTCTGCTTGCAGTGAGTAAAGTTAAAGAAAGCACAATTGCAGGATCACAACCTTGATCATTTTCCCTAAAGAGGTAATGTAAAAAGTTGCAGAATGCAGCTTTTACTTCCAGATTTTGAACATGGGTTTGACTTAGCCTATTAATCAGGAGTGAGGTCACTTTTCAAGTATAGGCATAGATCTGGGATCAGACTCCTCTCGTTTTCTCCCACACAGTTTGGGAGTCTTTGGAACTGAAATGTTGCTTCTGGCTGATCTCTTACATTTTGTCAGAATGGAGGAGAACAAGCTTTTGGTTTTTGTCCTGTCAGAGAAGATGACATGCCAATAAAGTATTTGTATCCAGCTTGCATATTCACTGACTAGAATGGAAATACAGAAACTGAAAACAGAAAGGACCGAGGTTCAGCAATGCTCCCCACGCCATACCCCATGTGGTTGTGATATTACATGAAAAAAGCCACTTGATCTGAAAACACCTTCTGTGTTCCAGACCAAGGTGACAAACCTTCATGGTCCCTACTAATGCCTATCTTAGGATAATTTCCAGTACGTTGCAAAACTCACATTGACTTCAGTGGGATTAGGATTTGGCCTTTAACACATTTCAGCTGTAAGTGGAAATATGTGAAGATTGGGAGCGTCGGGTTTATATGCTGAAATTGGTACTCTGAGACAAAGTTTGTTTAATCCAATTGAATGGATATGGGAATTGAATTGGTAAATTATATTCATTCTTGTCATCCTGATACACTGAGCAAAAACCTAAACACCTCAGAAAAGTGTTTGTCTTAACTCTGTTTCTCTTATACTTTTGAACAGGATCCTGACAAGTTCCAGTTTGGACGTACCAAGATTTTTTTCCGTGCAGGCCAAGTGGCATATCTGGAGAAACTGCGGGCAGATAAATTCAGAGCTGCTACTATCATGATACAGAAGACGGTGCGGGGCTGGCTACAGAAAGTGAAGTACAGAAGGATGAGAGAAGCTGCAATAACAATCCAGAGATATACACGAGGACACCTGGCTCGCAGGTGAAGATAATCTCTAGAGAATGACTAAATAGGGACTATAGCAAGCATGGCCCATGGGCCAGATCCAGTCCGCCAGGGTCAGGTATCTGAGATTGCAGCTCCTGTTGGCCATAGATCGCTATTCCTGGTTAATGGGAGCTGCGGAAAGTGGTGTCCCGGTCCACACTGTTTCACAGTGCTCCCATTGGCCGGGAACGGTAATCCTTGGCCAATGGAAGCTGCAGTCACCAGTGTCTGTAGCCATGCAGGTAAATATAATGGCAGCGCCTCCCCACCCAGAGACTAACCTTACTGCACTGCTAACGTGTTATTTCCCACCCCTGCACTTAGAGTGGTGAATAGTTCCAGTCCTCCTATTGGAACTGCTCCATCAACTGATACTACTTCTGCTATGAAACCTTGGTGCTTCATAGATTCCAGGGTCAGAAGGGACCATCTAGTCTGACCTCCTGTATAACATGGGCCATAGAACTTCCCCAAAATAATTGCTAGAGCAGATCTTGATACCATAAGTATGTGATCTGCCTTATCTTTGGAAGTGTGAAGCGCCTGCACTTGCCGTTGATTTTACAGGGAGTTTCAGGTATACTTCACTTCTGAAAATAAAGCCCATTCTATGTGTGTATAGACCAGGCAGGGTGTGGGGTAGCCTGTGAATACATTTATTAAAAATCCTTACTATGGGACTGTGATGGGGCAGACAAAGCCTGACCTTCCTGCTGGAGGCCTTTCAGCACCCTGGCCAGCAGCAGGAGCAGTAGAGAGGTCCTCCGAGCAGGGTAGAGGGGCAGCCTTTACTGCAGCCAACCAGGAGGCAGTAGGTTGCTATATAAGGACCTGCTAGCTAAGGCCTGTCAGTTCTGTCCTGGAGCTCAACCCAGGCAGACCTGTGGGCTGACTGGGAACACCAGTACCGTGGACAGCTCCGAATGGGAGCTGGGCCCTTGTAACTAAGTGGAGCTAGATCCTTTGGCAAAAGGCTAACCAGTGGCAACTCTGAGGAACCCAGGACAAGGGGAACTTTGCAACTAGGCCCTAGAGAAGGGCTGGATGAAACGGCATCCCAGGGAAGTGGCCCAGGGACACAACCAGGATTATGGACTTTGAAACCTGGCAGGTAACTGCTACAAATAAGGTCCCTGGGCCGGGACCCAGAGGAGTGGGCGGGCCTGGGTCCCCCTCCAAACCTCCTACAAACTACATCCAAACAAGGGGCTAAAGAGGAGGCCTGAACCTTGGCCACAGATTGGACTGTGCCTCGCCTGCAAACAGGCAAGGTAATAGTGGCTGAAGGGGGTCTCGCAATAAAGGGGTGCTTACAGACAGGACTGAACTTGTTACAGGGACTAACCATCCCATTTGCCAGAGTGGGTTTTTGATCCTTTGTTGCCTGTCTTCAAAATCCATTTAAGATTTCTCTAAATGGAGTTCAATCTCTTAGCCACATGGTAGCTGAGCAATAATCTAGTCCTTGGCTCTGAGGTAATGTTTTTCATTGAGAGGTGCTGCAAAATCAGCTGCAGCCCAATTAACCCTGTTTGTACTTAGGTGACACAAGATGCTATCTGTTGATCTAACCTTACTCTTCAGGCATCCTGTCTTTTAAACATAGCCTTTCTCTCCTGATTTACTGAGTGGATGTTGATTTTTATCAATTAATTTAGATGGCTGACGTTGAGGAATCTCTGTTCCTTCAAAGGTGACACTGATATCCTATAAATCATGTTGTATTGCTGATGTATATTAAGAGTTGTCCTTATTGAATTCTTTTCATTTTGTTGGTATTATGTAATGTAACAACCTCATGGAACATAAGGCGGTGGAAAGTTCTGTAATAAGCAACAATAGGGAGAGGAGGGGTGGTGTTTATAATAGTCACCAGTGTCTCACAAAGTGGCTGCAACTCATGTCCAGACAATGCTTCATTATTATTTATTACTACAGTAGTGCACATATGACATAATCAGGACTCTACATTGCTAGGTCTTGTACCAACATATAGACATGGTCCCTGCTCTGAGGACCTTATGTTCTAGTTAAAACTGAAGCATAACAAGTATGACAAATAAGAGGGAAGGGAAGGAAGAGGGCATGCGTAGCGGTAACTTACGTTGATTCACGTTGTGCATTTTTTTATGTGGTTTATTTGCCTCCCACCCTCCCGTTCCTTTTTTGCGTATACCAGTTCAACCCCATCCCTTTGTGTACCTGTATAGGGACTGCTGGGGACATGTTGTCTCTAAGACCTTACCCTGACCACCTGCTTTCTTTGAGATGACCTAGCTCTGAGATTGTGCTGGGTGTCACTGGATAAACAAACTTTTTTGCTCTTGCCTATTCTCCCTGGTTGTTAACAGCTTCCAGTTCTGTGGGATGTAGTGAGGCATTGTGCCTCTGTAAGAAGAGACTGCAAGGGCCTGTACAAAGAGCCTTTTTAATTTACTTTTGAAAAAAGTTTAACAACTTGTAAAAGCAAAGCAAATATCTGTGTGATATTTCATGCTGAGGGCAATGAATACATCATAAAATCAGTGAAACAAGTGAAGCCATCAAACTAGAACTGTGGTTTTATGGATATTTACTAAGATTTAACAATAAATTGGTCATAAATTTTTCACATATAGTCTCAGAATGGCAGCAGCATGTGGGGGCACTAACCACTTCACAAATTATCCACTGTGTATGAATTGCTTCGAGTCCTGCTCATGAATGTTGCCAAAGCAGTGCACGTTGCTTTAAATGTCAAATCAATTTGCTGCTGTTTTGCTCATGTACTTGTAACCAGTGAACACACTGTACTATTCTTGTTTTGGTAGTAGGGGACCAAAATGACTAACCTGGATGATGATGATTTAGAGTTTTGAGGATTTAAGAAAGGGAAAACAAGAAACCATGAGTGCGTGAGGTGGAAAAAATAAACTTTTTCTGAAAGAAGCACTAAAAGCAGTTCTGAACATTACATTTGCTGTTTGTTTCAAGTATCCCTAGATACAGCAAGTATTTAATGTATGTATGCACATCACTAGTGACTTAACAGGAGAGCTGTCAGCAGCTTCTTTTCCTGAGATGATTGCTGTTTTTCTCTTTCAAATAATGTCAAACTCCTCACAACAAAGGATTGTTTGTTAATGCAACTTAATACACTTGAACATCTTTAATATGGCAACCCTGGGAAATGGACTGTGCCTCATTAAAGATTTTGCCAGGCCAGGGAGGGCAGTGTGGCATCTGTGCATGAGGGGGATGGGGATGGGATGCTTACCTGACACCCTGCTCCCAGGGGCACACATGGCTTCATGCTCCATGCCTCTCCCAGGCATTGGGAGACACCCACAGGTTCGAGTTTACCAGCTGTGTCAAATATGTCCTTCGCTGGTCTGGCTGGTATGGTGGAAATGAAGTAGTGTTAACCCCTTCTTTCTTGCATTTAACAGATTGGCAGACCACCTAAGGAAAACAAGAGCCGCCATCGTCTTCCAGAAACAATATCGAATGTTGAGGATTCTTCACGCTTTTCAGAAGATCCGCAAATCTGCTATCACTATTCAGGCCTTCACTCGGGGCATGTTTGTCAGGAAAGTTTACCACCAGGTACTACTGCTTCAGAAAACGTCACTTCACTGGAGAGATACGCCTTCAAATTTATCTTTCAAGAGTCCGTCTAAGCATGTATTTATTGAGAATGCTTAGATCTTTTTTTCCTGAGCTGTGAGCTGTTGTATTTGTAGAATCCACAAGTGTTAACTGCAAACATTGGAACACTAAAGCTATGAGAGCAGAAGTGACTAAGCAGCTAGTCCATAAAAGACTAGCTTAATGAAGTTATTCAGGCAAACCAACACATACGGGCATAGTGAAAATGGGGACATGTCCTCTCATGTAACACACTTAGTGAAAAACTTACCTGAAGAATAATGCACATGTCTGAGCAATCTGACATCACATCTGTCTGTTAAATTCAATTTTAAATGAAAGGTGGCTAGTCACATTCAGATTTACTACAATTGCCTATTTAATTAATGATCTCCATTAATTTTAATATGGTAACTGATGCCAAGTGAAAGGAAATAAGTGATGCTGTTGATCATAATATATGACACAGGAAAGGACTGCTAGGCTCAGGAAATGAGTCAAGGCCTGGCCGGGGGGGAGAGGAGTTCACACTAGCATCGCTTATGCATTAACTATTTTGTAGCAAGGGAATGTCCATCTACAAGGCAGCTATTCTGCCACTGTTCAGAAATGCTATTATTTTAAACTATCCACTATTCAGGAGAATTCAGACCTTAACAGACAAGTTTTTGAGATTGGGTGGAAACCAAGCCTCTGGATCCAGACACCCTCAAACTTTAGAGAGGCTTGGATATACAGCTTATACTTTTGGCCTTCACAGCATCCTCTGGCAATGAGTTACACAGGTTGACTGTGCTTTGTAGGACTCCTGGGTTTTTTGTGATGTGAAGGAGAATATAACACTTCCGTATTCACTTTCCTCAGCATTCATGATTGTATAAACCTTTATCTTATCTCTTCTCACCCCCCTTTTGTCGTCTCTCTTTGAAGCTCAACAATATTATTCTTTTTAATCTCTCCTTCTATGGAAGCTGTTCTTATGCCCCTTCTTGCCACCTTGTATGTTTTCCAATTCTAGTATCTCTGTATTGCGATGGGGCAGCCAGCTCTGTGGTGGTATTCAAGATGTGGGTGCGCTGTGGATTTATATAGTAGCATTATGATATTTTTCTGTCTTAAACTCTGTTGCTTTCCTGATGGTTCCCAACATGGTTAGGTTTGGGGGGGGGAGGGGTTCCTCCAGTTAAGGCACATAGATGGGGCAGTGTTGGGAAGTCCATCCACTGCCAATTTTGCATCTATTCTGTGGATAACCAGAGCACTTCATTCATTAGGACTATCTCACCATCCCCTTTCATGAGCATGCTGAGCTTAATCCAAAACTCACTGAAGCAGTGGAAAGGCTCCTGTTTGCTTCATTGGGCTTTGGGTCAAACTCCGCATTCACAAGACGAAGGATTCAAAGCGAAATGAAGGTCCAGTGACTAGGGCACTAGCATGGGACTTGGGAACCCAGGTTCAGTTTCTTGTTATGCCATGAACTCCTATGGGAGTTTGGGAAAGTCACTTGGCTGCTCAGTTCCTTATCTCTAAATGGCGGTAACAGCATCTCCCTACCTCACAAGGATGTTCTGAGGGTAAATATATTAATATTTGTGAGGTGCTCAAATAACAGGCCATAGAAGTTGTGATGACAGAAAATATGAAAACAATAGCTATTAGTTTATCATTTATTTATTCCTGCATCTGTTTTACTAGAATAATGTAAATCTGGGGGGGATGTTATTCTACATTCTTTTGGGGCAGAGGAGAAGTGTGAGGGGAACAAACAGAGCAGTAGGTTTAATTGGGCCATTGTTACTTACCCATAGCTGCTTTGTTTTATGCTCCAGCACATCCTTGTTTCTCCTGATTGTCTCTTGTTTCTACATGTTTTCTAGATCCTTTTGGAGCACAAAGCCACTGTCATCCAAAAACATGCCCGGGCCTGGCTGGCTCGTAAGCAATTCCTCCGCTTGAGGAGCGCAGCTGTGGTCATCCAATGCTACTTCAGGCGCATGAAGGCCAGGCAAGAGCTGAAGAAACTGAAGATCGAGGCACGGTCTGCAGAGCACTTGAAGAAACTCAATATCGGCATGGAGAACAAGGTGGTTCAGCTTCAAAGGAAGGTAGATGATCAGGTGAGTCCCGGAGTATGTTGGAACGACGTTCTTTCTGTCTTGTGTGAATGATGGAGTAAAAATCTGGGAAGTGGATAAATGAGTGGCTGACTGGACTTTATGTAACAAGTATTATTCTCAAGTGGTGTCCATGGAGGTATACCTCCAGCACACCCAAGAATTGCAGCTACTGCAGAATGTGGCTACTATTTATTCAGTGAGCCTACCCATAAGTAGGGTGTTATGCTTGGCATTGGCTATCAAATGATATATAGGTGAAGTTTAAGGTATTGATTTTTGAGATATTGTGTTTTCTTCTGTAAGGGCTGTGCCTATCATAGACTGCCACGCTCTTTGAATGATTTCCTGGTGACTGCCAGCACTTGGCTTAGCAGCTTCCAGGGGTTGCTGCCAGGGCATTTTCAGTTAAGAGTCTTCACCTCTGGAATATAAGATTATAAGAATGGCCTTATTGGTCAAACCAATGGTCCAGTGGCCTATCTTCCAACAATGACCAATGCTAGAGGTGTCAGAGGGAGTGAACAGAACAAGCAATCATGATCCATCTTTTGAGGTTTATTCCCATTTTCTGGCGATCAGAGACTAGGGACATGGCTGATCATCTTGTCTAATAGCCATTGATGGACTTATCCTTCACAAACTCATTTCCTCTCCTTTGTCTGCTAAAGCCAAGATGTGTTACAAGGTCTGTTGGTTTTAGTTTTTTTGTTTTCCCTAACCCCTCTGAACTGGAGGGAAGATACTGAGGTACAATGGCTATGGGGCTTTTAATGGCTGCAGAAGAGTTTTGTTGGTGTTGTGCCTCTTAATCTTCCTTGTTTAATTACAATATCAGTATTTCTACATGAGCCAAGAAATTACTAATTATACTTCTAAAAAAAAATCTAAATAAATACAGCGAAAAGCTTGGTAAATGAACAAGAGCCATGGGAGATAACGCTCCTGCTTAAGTTGCAGGCATTTCTTTCACACTGATGATTAATGTGAAGCAGATTTCACTGATCCACAAAAAGCACAAGAACGGGAATTGCTTGTTTCACTGCATTCATTTACCAAGACTAACCTAGCTGTCAGCATGTGTCACAGCTTTTGCTAGCTGACTAAATTTAAAGATGATGAAATCACATTCTGAAATTCAGTTTGACCAGGTGTCACTGAGCTAATATTTCTTCTTTGAGGACTGGCCCTCTGGGTGCTCCACTTCAGTTGAATGTGCTTTCCTGCGCTTTGATTGGAGAATTTCAGCAGCAATGCTTCTCTGGTTTGCACGTGCGCTCTCCCCATCTCATACCATTGCTGGTACCTATCTAGCATACATGACCAGACTCCCCGTCCCCTGAGTTCCTTTTCAACCATCCTTGGCCTAACACCAGTCTCCCAGAAGTGCTTAGAATGGAAGTGGCATCACATATCAACACCGATGCCTGCAAGCACAACAAGATCATGGACACCGGCACCACCAGCACCGAACCATTTCCTGGACCACAAAGATTTACTGGTCTCAGTGACAACAGAATCATCATTCTCAGGTACCAATGTGATTTCAGTATGGACAGTCCCATGTCAACCCCCTGCAGTGAGGAAGACTGAGGAGGGGGGTGCTTTTTCATCACATCACTCCTCTCCCATCCAGACTATTTCAGCATTAGGCCCACCTGTACAGCCTAAATCTTCCCACAGGGTTGATACCCAGACTTGGTAATGGCCACCATGGATATCACCACCCATGCCATTCCTCATGCGGTGACTCTACTGGGACCCTTGGGGACATACAGGACTCTAAGCTCCTTCAGGGAGAGGATTAGATCTACCTTCAGTGGCTACACCAAAGCTTTCCTCCAGAGATTCTGATGAAGAACAGGAGGCAGCCTTGGAGAAGGAAACAAACATGCCATCAACCAACATGTCATCATCTTCTCTAGGCTAGGCCGCAATGCCTCCACCACTCACACCTGCTGATAATTTCAAACATTTCCAGGAGCTCTTCAGAAGAATCACTGATTCCCTAGAGATGCCTCTAGCAGAGGTCCCAGAATGCCCAACTTAAATTACTGGACATTCTCCAAACTTCATCTTCATTGAAAATAGTGCTTTTGATAAATAGCAAAAATCATATGTCAGACCCTGGCAACAATACCTCCAATTGGCAAGTTAGCAAATGAAAAATATTGCGTCCTATCAAAAGGGTCGGACTTTTTATTTTCATACCCCACACAAAACTCTTTAGTTGTTGATGCTGTCAGTCAACGAGGTAGGCAATGCCAATCCAGATCTACTCTATACAACAAAGAGTGGAAATGATTAGCTCTTTCTGACCTCAACACCTACTCATCAGCCATTCTTCAATTTCTGATTGGCAATTATGCCAATACTGATGGTAAATTACAACCATACAAACTATTCCAAATGCTCAGACTTTGTTGATTACATAGCAGAAGACAAAGATCAGTTTAAGGCCATCATCACTGAAGAATATCTACTAGTCAGAATCTCCTTACAGGCATCTCTAGATGAGCTAGAAACGATGGCACATGCTATGGTTATGTATTGAGCTTTGCGGTTCGACCTGACCGGCTCCTCAAGAGAGGTACAATGCACCATGGAGGACCTCTGTTTTGATGGCCAAAAGCTGTTTCTTCACATCCTGAAGGACTTTCGGGCAACCCTTGGTACCCTGGGGATATACACACCTGCGGCAAGGAAAAATATCCAGTCAATACTGTCCTTCCCTGAGTACAAGGTCTGCCCCATGTGCCCAACAGCAAGGGCAATATGGCACAAATGCACAGAGACCTCCAGGGTGTTGACCATCTCCGTCACTGGCATCCCAGCAAGCTTCTGCAAAACAACAATTTTGGAGGGTTAGTTGAGAAACTGAGTGACCTCCCCCATTCCTTATATTATCATCATCAGTTACCCATGCAACTCCAAAGCCCTTCCATCTACTGAATGGCACTACTCAGCAATCACCTGAAGTGGGCCACTCTGCTAAGAGGCAGCAAGGGCTACATACCCTATGGAGTAACAGTTTCTTTGAGAGGGCGTCTGTTTAGGTGTTTCATTACCTGCCCTCCTCTCTACTTTGGAGTTCAATCTATGGATTCTGTAGTAGAGAGAGCACCGATGCGGTGAGGGGCAAGTCTGGGCATGTGTGCTAGATAGGTGCTGACAGTGGCACAATATGGGGAGTGTGCATGTGTGACTGAAATGAGCACTGCTGCTGAATCTTCTGACCAAAGGTGCAGGGGGACACATTTGCCTGAACTGGGGCAACCACAGGGACACCCATTTCAAAGAACTTCCATTTATTGCACAGGGTGAGTAACCCTCTCTTCTGAAAAACCTAGCAGGTTGGTTGGAGGGGAAAAGTAAACCCAGGCAATTTCAAACCATATGCTTGAAAATCCAGACTAGCTAGACTTAAAATCCAGACTAGCTAGAATTAAAACAGACAAGAATTTTGGGGGAGAAAAGTGTTTTTTCTTAAGGTTCCTGCTTTAACAAATATTTAGAATGCAGAGTAACTACTACATTCCAGTGGAGTATACCATGTGTTCTGGGAGTCAGTTCATTTGGCAACCAACTGGAAGGTAATGAATAAATTGGTTAAATACCCAGTTTGCAAAGCCTTTTGAATAGACTTGTTTTGATTCTGATCAGCAATCTTTGAAATACAATTACATTGCATTTTGAAATGGTACATTTTAGGTGACAGATGCCTGATTGAGAGACAATTTTCGCATGGTGGCTTTTTGGAAAGATGAAGTCATTAATCAAGTGCAGTGTATCATAAGAAGGCTACCGAATAGCTTCTTGTTTACAGGTCTTTTAACAAGAATTCAGTTTCTGAAATTTCCCCTGTTCACCACAGAGGAAGTAAAAGGTTTATTCTAATTGGATGTGTTTTGCATTGTCCATCTAGTTTCACAACATAACAAACATTTCAAAGGCAAGTATTGGAAATCATCCAAATGGCTCAGTCGTGCGATGGCAAAATTCCTATTAATTTGTGTTCTTTTGTTGTCCCTAAACAGTATCCGTAATTCTCTGCTTCACTACAATTCACCTGGTGGTGGTGGTATTTTTAAATAAGTTCTCGTTCTGGTTACCGCATATACAGATGATATTAAAGGGTACCAGGTTGTGGCATCCATTCACGGATAAATATCTTTTCTCATAGTGTTGGGGACATGTCAGGAAAGGTTCCGTGTCATGTGCCGTCTCTCTCCAAGCTTGCATGTCTCTGTACTCTACAAGAGTTCCTGTTTGCTGCCTGCAGTATTGAAGAGAATAGGAAATTTATATGTCTTAAATACATTAGTCCATACAGTTGTGCCAGCTGTAACAAATACTGTGAGCCAATGTCACCATTGTTAGCTTCAAAGGAGTGGCATCTATCAACCCTATGAGCCCAATTTACGATTTTGGGCAGCTGGAATAGAATGCTGAATTTGGGCCACTTGTATCCTCATGTAGGTACCTAAAATTGGCAGAGACCCAAGTACCCAAATGAAGAATTAGTTGCCTTATCTTAGCCACCCAAGTTTCATTATTGAATCTGCAGCTTACATAGCAGCACACAAATCAAAACTAGAATCTAAACTGTACAAAAGCCTATGTAAACCCACTTACATCTGTTCATTATTTTATTAAAGCTTCAGAGGGGTAGCCAAGTTAGTCTGTAACAGGAAAAACTTAAAAAAAACAATGAATAGTCTAGTAGCACCTTAAAGACTTTCAAAACATGTAGATGGTATCATGAGCTTTCATGGGCACAACCCACTTCTTCAGATGACTGGAATATTAGAATTCCAGATTGTCCGTGCAGAAAGAATACTTTTGTGAAGGTTACAGAATGCTAGGAGGACAGAAAAAATTTCCAACTTGTTTTCATCTGAAAAAGCATAAGCCTGTCCTCATTTAACCTCAGCTCACACTGAATTAAGTAAAACAATTGTAGCTCATTTGGACAACTCCCCAATGTGGGGATTTGCTGTGTTACAGAAGAAAGTTCCTGCCAAATCAAGCTTTCTGCTTGTATCCATTGTATTGTTCCTCAACCACTTGTCATTTGCTGTGAGGAAAAGTGTGTTAGGTAAAAATAAAGGAGATATGATCTCCAGATAACGTTGCCTTTTCTGATCATGAATGGCAACACATAGTGCAGAGTTACCATTCAGCTCGGAAGCAGGGTTTGGGAAGCTTAAAGCTAGATAGAAATCATTGGCTTAGTGTTATATGAGAGCTGGGCCACTTTTTTTCCAGACAAATAGTTTACTTACAAGTGCAGTTTTATTTGGCTACAAACTATTTGCAAATTCCCTGAATAGTTTTGGCATATTTGTGCGTGTGTGTCCTTGATTCCAAGGGGACTTGTGCACCTTTTATACAATAAGATTGGGGGGAGGAGGCGGTGATGCTGCTGCTGTGAATGTCACTTTAAACATTCAGTCATTAGGGTACTGTCCTGGGATGTGGGAGTCCTGGGTTTATTTCCCTGCTTCCCTCTGATTATAGAGGAGGGATTTGAACTTGGGTTTCCTACCTTCCCTACACACTGGGCAATGTGGAATGCTAGGGCAGGTTATTCTCAAGCTTTCCTGGTAAAGCTCTTCCACTTAGTATAAATAATTAAAAATTTGGTAGGGCAGGGTCTGAGACTGGGGCCTTCTACCTTGTAAGAGAGAGGGATAGCTATGTTGGTTGTATCTGTAAAAACAATGACCAAAACAATTGTACCCTGGGAGATGGCTCTGTAATACTAGTAATGACATTTGGTAGATTTTTCACTGAAGAGGACATGCTGCTGTGATTTGTGAATTTTCAGGGGAAGAAAGAATTTCTTTTGTGTGGTTGACCATAATAATAATCAATGGAACTGTACAATATGTGATTCCCAATAGCTTTGATTTCAGTCACAAGCATCAGATCTCACGCCATTTAGAGGAAGTTGCTTAAGTGAGCAATTGACGTCTGGTTTTAAAAAATAAATCTGAGCGAGTGAAAAGGCCTTATTGAACCACTGCATCCCATAGCTGAGGTGTAGAGCTTTGTGCTCAAGCCTACAATTACGTTACAGTTCGTTGTCGCAGTAGGCATCTGAAGGCATAAGTACAGAGAAGAAAGAAGATAAACTGCAGTGCAAAATATTGCAAGCCAATTGCACTAAGCAATGAAAATGTAGTTTACTCTTTCTGTTACAAGTAATAAACACAATTTGCATTTATTTCTAATTTAACAAAGTAAATAAAAGCTTGACTAATCATTACAAAATTATTACTGATAAGTTTTCCTGTCCTAATTTAGATTAGGTTTGACTTGTATCTTCTTTATTTCATTAGCAAAGGGGAGCGTGTCTGTGCATGGATGTCTTATTCACATTATCTGAAGAAGTGGGTTGTACCCATGAAAGCTCATGATATCATCTACATGTTTTGTTAGTCTTTAAGGTGCTACTAGACTATTTGTGGTTTTTAAAGTTTTTCCAGGATCTTTCTGTCTGTTGCTTTTGCAATTGGTCATGCTCACATATTCCTTTTCTCTTTTCTTTTGGGTCGTGGCTTGCAGAACAAAGAATACAGGCACCTGAATGAGCAGCTCTCTGCACTTACCTCTGCCTATTCCATTGATGTGGAAAAGCTGAAGAAGGAGCTGGAGCAATATCGGCAGAATCAGGGGAATAGCAACCAGCTTGTCAACTTGCAAAAAGAGATTGAGAGCCTCAGGCTGGAGCTTGAGAAAGCCCACAGTGAAAGGAAGATTATTGAAGACACCTATGATAAGGAGAAAGATCTACTCCGAAAGGTATGTGTAGTGTTTATCATGTGCTTTCCAAGTGGTATGTAGGCATCATGGAAGGTAGGTCATTTTTTTCAGACATTTTGGTTCAGAATCTAAGGAGTGAGATTTTCAAAATCACTGTGGTCCTTTCAGTGAGAGTGCAGCATCAGACTCCTTCAGAGACTTTTGGAAGTCCTGCTTTTTTCCACCCTTTCACTAAATGAGGTCATAAGAACATAAGAACATAAGAACGGCCGTACCGGGTCAGACCAAAGGTCCATCTAGCCCAGTATCCTGTCTGCCGACAGTGGCCAGCACCAGGTGCCCCAGAGGGGGTGGACCGAAGACAATGATCAAGCGCTTTGTCTCCTGCCATCCCTCTCCAGCCTCTGTCAAACAGAGGCCAAGGACACCATTTTATCCCCTGGCTAATAGCCTTTTATGGACCTAACCTCCATGAAATTATCTAGCTTCTCTTTAAACTCTGTTATAGTCCTAGCCTTCACAGCCTCCTCTGGCAAGGAGTTCCACATGCTGACTACACGCTGTGTGAAGAAGAACTTTCTTTTATTAGTTTTAAACCTGCTACCCATTAATTTCATTTGGTGTCCTCTAGTTCTTCTATTTAGGGAAGACTGCTTTATCCATACAATGGGGAGAGCAGGTGGCAGTTCAAGCTTCCCTGCCTGTGTGCCTTAACCATGGCCTGGGCATACTGTATTAGTGTCTGCTCAGCTTTGCACAACTATGACGATGAAGAACCTGCCCATGCACAGTTCAGCCCCCAAATAATTGTGTTTGCTAATGACACAAATGTGCAGGGCCTAGGCACTAGGGTTTCCAGGTCTCCGGTTTTTGCCCAGACAGTCTGTTGTTCACGACTCCTGTCCGGTTTAAAAAAACCCAGAAAATTGTCTGTTTTTCTTGCCCGGAAGGGCCCCCCCTTTTTTTCTCTCTCAACCAATTTTTTTCCTGCCACGTTTGGGATTTTTTGTGAAAGCATCTGGCAACCCTACTAGGCACATACCTGCCTCTGCTCTGGCTAGTTTCTGTGCTCTAAAGCATAGAATGCAGGGAGCACTGTTAGAGGGCACAGAAAACTATTGAAAGGATATTACCATGTTCTGAGACACTGTTGGGAGTGAGGACTTGCTCATTGCCCATCTCTGTGGCTGTTATGAAACTGCTAGGGGTGCTGATCATGGTGGCTTTCTGTTGCGGATCTCTGTGTTCTAGGAACTGGATTGAGGCTGCCAAATCACTTCCCACAAGCGATCAGTCTGCCATTCTTAACAATACTCAGTACCACCAACTTGGCTGGATTTGAATCAGGGTATTGCTCTAATGGCAGAAGTTGCTTTCTGCCCCTCTGTGTCATGACTCCTGAGCAATCTACTTTTCTTAAAACTGGAGTATGTGAATTATTGCCAATATTGAGCTTTTGGCCAAGAAAAGTGCTGTAGTGTGAGCAGAGATGCTGAATCCGAAGGGTATGCCTAAACAGCAGTCAGACATCTGTGGCTGGCTCAGGTCAGCTGATATGGGCTCAGGCTTTGGGGCTGTCAAGTTGATGTGTAGATATTTAGGCTTGCATGGAGCCTGAGCTACGACCCCACAAGCAGGGCAGATCCTGGAGTCTGGACTCCAACCCAAACATCTACACAGCAATTTTTAGCCCTGCAGCCTAAGCCCTGTAAGACCAAGGCAGTTCACCTGGGGCCAGCCATGACCATGCTGCAGGTCTTTTATGCCACGTTAGACATACCCTACAGGGGGCTTTATGTGAGAGCTAGAAATGACCTTCCTCTCAGAAGTCCCTCACTTCATTTAATTCCCTGTATAACACATCTGGGTTGACTCTGGAAATTGGAGGATCTAGGTCTTGGACTGTAACTTATCTCCAAAGTCCCCAGTGGCACTTGTGACAGGTGGGCAGGCTTAATGGGGGGTGGTTCCGCTTAATGAGAGTGGTTCCACTTAATTCTAGTTGCTGAAATCCTGTAATACTGTTTATAAGGAAAAGCTTAGGGCTTATTGACACAGAGAAATGGACTGGAATAGTTATTTGGAATAAAATAATCCAGAACAGCTCCCTTTGCAGACTAGGGATGTGAGCGAGCACTCAACTACCTGATAAGCATAAGCTTATTGGATACTTGAGTGGAGTACTCAACTACTCGTTTTCCCTGCCCCCTGTGCTGCCTCTGTATGAGAGGCAGTGAGGGAGGGGGGAAGAAACAAGAGCCGGTGCCAGGAGGAGCCAGCTTAAAAGCCTGTTCTTCCCTCTCTCTCCCCCCCCCCCCAGCAGAGTCTCCACAGTGCCACCTGCCCCACCCCACACCCCTTCCTCTGTCAGAGGCAGCAGTTGGTGCGGAGGTAGGGGTAGCTGCTGCTCTAGTCCAGCACACTCTGGTCCAGCAACATCTGGGGTCTGGCATGGTTTCAGTTAGCTGGATGTCCACTTAGCATGAGTGTGGCCAAGCTTCCATGGTCCAATAAAGTTTGTTTACAGCCACCAGTCTTGGCTCCAAGAGTTTTATGTTGTTGTTTAGGTCTCATTTGCCCCTAAAGCTCTTCCAAGAGCCCAGTAGGCAGTGGAAGTATTGGTAATGCTGCTAGACAATATTGACCTCCTGTGATTTGTCAAATTCTTTGGTTCAGCACCAGTCAGGTCCCAAAGGTGCCAAACTAGAGAGGTTCAATCTGTACAAATTCTTCCAAAGGATGCTTAGTGCCAGCACACTTTCTTCACATCTGCCTTATTTGCAAAAGCAATCACAGGTATATTTTTATTTTTATTGTGTGTGGCTGAACTCTTGTGTGTACCAGACCTAGATATGAAAAGGTAGAAATCAGTGTTTACTTTCTAAAAAGCTCTGCTTCTTGGTACAGGAGACATTTCTTTAACTAGCTACAGCAAACACCATCAGAACTTCAAAGGATGCTTTACTAAGGAAGTGATACCATTGGGGGGAAATCCTTTCTCTTTGTTGTTTTTTATTATACAGTAATTCCTTGTAATTATTTAGAGAGAGGCTCAGTTTAATAGTAGACAGGGAAGTCACTTGAGTGGTACAAAAGCATAGGGGGTCTTCTCACCTTGTTATATCACTGCCTAGAGAAGGAGGAATATTTGGTACTTACCCATGTACTGAATAGTCGAGTTTCAGAATGTGGCCTTTCTTTCCTTGCACCAGCCAAGCAATGTGTAAATTGTCCCCAGCACCACCTTTTTCTCACTGAAAATCAACTTCCTGTTGCTTCCTCCAGTTCCTTGTCAATGGAAAAGTAGGGAGTTTTATTCTATTTTACTGAAGCCAGAGAAATGTGTGGTGACTTACAAGTAAGATTACATCAATCATTTATCAGAAGTGCATTGCTAAATGCCACGTGACAACTAAAAACAGCCAACCTGGGAAAAATACAGAGTTTTGGCCAAAATTTTTAATTTTTTCCCCCAAACAGAAAACATTTTTGGGGGGAAAGTAGTCGCATTCCGCAAAAATTCTCATTCTGTGGAAAATCCAGTTTTCCATTGGAAAAAATGTTCCTGAAGACTTTTGACCAGCCCTGATAGGGAATTATCATATAAGGGTGTCATGAACCTTACTTCACATCTTTGAAGCACTTTTCGATCCTGGAGTAGAAGGCGCTCTGTTGGTGGTGAAGTAATATTTATTTGTTAATAAAATAGGGCTTTGATGGTTATTGACAAATGACTCCCCCTTGTATAGCAGTGTGCACCCTGGGTGCTCTCGTGGCACCAAGGAATCTCTTTGGATTTTAGCATTAAAATGACTTGATGACTTTTTTTTTCAGTTAGATACAATTGACTGTCTTTAGGTTTTTTGATTTGCGACAGCTGACGACATAATCGTAGAATCCTAGGACTGGAAGAGACCTCAGGAGATCGAGTCCAGCCCCCTGCTATAAAAGCAGGACCAATCCTAACTAAATCATCCCATCCAGGGCTTTGTCAAGCTGGAACTTAAATCCTCTAGGCATGGAGATTCCACCACCTCCCTAGTAACCCATTCCAGTGCTTTACCACCCTCCTAGTGAAATAGTTTTTCCTAATATCCAACCTAGACCTCCCCCACTGAAAGTCCATTTCAGTTTCAATTTAACTGTAGAATCTGTTCCTAAGTGTTACTACTTTGACTTTTCTTGGCCACGTTCCTACTTTAGGATAGTTCATCTCGTTCACAGGATCAGCATCTTCTTTAACAGTTCTTTGTGTATTTTGAGAGGTAAGCAGCAGAGTTATCTGGTGATTTGTGAGGATTCATGAGCTAATACAGATTTTTTTAGGACAATCCTGACATCGTTTTCCAGCGGAAGAGCTAGTCTTTCAAAAACTCTGAGCATTCACAATTGGGGCCATATTTCAAGACTGCTCCCAAATAAGGACCAGATCTTCCAAACTGCTTAAGCCTCCAACAGCCCCCAACAGGCAAATAGGTAAAATAGACAGTTCTCAATGGGAGCTGCCTGAGGGCTGAACACTTGGAAAAATCTTCGCCGCTTCACTTAGGTACCTAAATATGAGTTGAGCTCTCTTGAAATCTAGCCCAAGAGGAAAAGGGTTGTAGATAGAGACTTCCAACAAGAGAAGAAATTCCTGCAGCATTGCTACTGCACAACATGCTCTGTTTACCTACACCTGCATTGAATGGACTTTTCTGTTCTCATCACATTTCTCCAAAATTCGAGTGTTGATAAGTTCCCATTTCTCTTTCATATTGAGACAAGAAAGTAAGTAATAAACAAGACCCATTAAGTCTGATACCCAGCTTTCATTCTGGGTTTCTCGAGGATAAAGGATAGCTTTTAGCTAAGCAGGTTTCTATTGTGCCAGCTCATCTGTGTACTGTTCTTTGTCCAACTGAAGTTGGGCCCTAGGCTGCAAAATCTCTATCTTCCATTCCTAGCATTCATGGGTTACTTTCATAAAGGGAAGATAGTACTGTGAGCAGGGGGATGAAGGCTTAAAACAAGTACTTTAGCCTTTGGGAAGTATTTTTCACTCAGATTTAAAAGTCTGTAATGTAGGGCTCTGCTGTGCAATCATTTCTGTAGTATAAATTTGTGTACTTTCTCTATTTGTCCTTTGGCAGGTGTGGCACTGGGTGCTAGAGTCCCATAAAATTGTGTAGTTAAAACTAAAACACATTCCAGTTCTCAGAGTAGAAATACTTAGCTTTTTCATAAATTCATAGAATAACAGTTTGTGATAATCGACTCTGATCTCTTGCATAATACGGGCCATCGATATTTCCTGAACTAATTGATGTTTCAACTTCCAGCTTTTGGATCTTTTTACAGGAAAAGTCATGCCTTTGGGTGTGTCTAGACTAGAGGGTTTTGTCAACAAAAGTGGACTTTTGTCAATAAAACTATACCTGCGTCTAGACTACCACCGAGTTCTGTCGACATAACGTCGACAGAACGCGGCAGTTTTGTCGACAGCGGTAAACCTCATTCTACGAGGAATAACGCCTTTTGTCGACAGTTCTTGGAGTTATCGTGGACAGTTCTCTGAAAACTTCCACACAGTGTGCTGCGGCAGTCGAAAAGGCAAATAGGATGCTAGGAATTATTAAGAAAGGGATAGAAAATAAGACACAGAATATCTTACTGCCCCTGTATAAAACTATGGTACGCCCACATCTTGAATACTGTGTACAGATGTGGTCTCCTCACCTCAGAAAAGATATTTTGGCCTTGGAAAGGGTTCAGAAAAGGGCAACTAAAATGATTAGGGGTTTGGAACGGGTCCCATATGAGGAGAGGCTAAAGAGACTGGGATTTTTCAGTTTAGAAAAGAGGAGACTGAGGGGGGATATGAGAGAGGTATATAAAATCATGAGTGGTGTGGAGAGGGCCGATAAAGAAAAGTTATTTATTAGTTCCCTAAATAGAAGAACTAGAGGACACCAAATGAAATTAATGAGTAGCAGGTTTAAAACTAATAAAAGAAAGTTCTTCTTCACACAGCGTGTAGTCAGCCTGTGGAACTCCTTGCCAGAGGAGGCTGTGAAGGCTAGGACTGTAACAGAGTTTAAAGAGAAACTAGATAATTTCATGGAGGTTAGGTCCATAAAAGGCTATTAGCCAGGGGATAAAATGGTGTCCTCGGCCTCTGTTTGTCAGAGGCTGGAGAGGGATGGCAGGAGACAAATCGCTTGATCATTGTCTTCGGTCCAGCCTCTCTGGGGCACCTGGTGCTGGCCACTGTTGGCAGACAGGATACTGGGCTAGATGGACCTTTGGTCTGACCCAGTACGGCCATTCTTATGTTCTGTCGACAGAAGGCATTATTGCAGCTACACTGTCCTTTGTGTCTACACTCTCATGTCGACAAAGCGGCTTGCTTTGTCGACAGAACTGGATGTAGTCTAGACGCTTTTTGTCAACAGAAGCATTGTCTACAGTATCTCTTGACAAAGCCTCTGTCAACAAAAGCCTGTAGTCTAGACATACCCTTTGTCTGTGTCTCTCTTGTTTGCAGCTGTGTCCATTAGTTTCAGTATCCACAAAGGTGGTAGAGCACATAATCAATTTGCAAACACCTAGAAGGTGTTGATAAGGTTATAGGTAACCGTCAGCATGGATTTCTGAAGAGGAAATTGTGTCAAGCCAATCTGATAGCTTTCTTTGACAAGGTAATAAGCCTGTGGTAGGGGGTTCTTAGTGCTCAGTCAATGCAGTCATCAACTCTTTGTCAATTACTGTTTGATGCAAGAATTATTATCGATTTATTAACTGTTTGTTCTAGGGTAATATCTAGAGACCTTGATCAGCATTGGAACCTATTGTGCTAGCTACTATAAAAATGGAGTAAGACTCTTTTACCCCAAAGTGTGTATAATCCAAATATAAAATTCTGAAATATGTAGTAGTTCATTTTTCAGGCACCATGGTAATAAACACAGTATAATGACCCAAACAGACACATCACCTGGAAAGTTAAATCTTCTGTTCAGTCTTTTCTATCTGAGAACATTTTCTTTCTCTTTATCTCTAAAACCCCTGTTAATTGGTAGGGTATGCTGAAATACTCGTATAGCTGGTAACACATGTGCTTGGATAGTTGTGTCTCCAGCTCTGCCTACCTTTCTTGTTTTATTTATGTTGTGCATTATTTTATTTTCCTTCTTTTTAGAATATTCAGAACAAGGGTGAGCTTTTTCTCCTCTGCTTGTTCTTTTTTTCTGTTCCGTTTCTCTGATCCTCTTCACCTTTCTGAACCCTTTCACAGCTGCAGCATTGATACTTCATCTCCTCACTTGTCCTCAGCATGTCCCTGTGATGTTTTCCTTCACACTCCAAGTCCTGTCATTTTAACACCTGCAAATGGCATTTATGCTGCCACAGAAATATGTACCTGGCAAATGCTTGTTTTGTCTGGGTTTTTTTTAATTATTCTGCTGTGTAATGGTGATACTGTTTAGGAGGAGTAACTACGGAATATTGATAGGTATAAATCTACTTAATTTTGAGCATGGGCTTCTCAGTACTTGGATGACACAATCAACTGTTGGAGCCTTGTGACTAGTATGTTTTGTGTGCCTATTCAATGAAATGGATACCATTTGCCAACGTGACCTTTTTTGCATTAAGAAATTTTTTGCAGTAAACACTGCAAAACAGTAAACAGTGCATCTGGGACAATTTACTTGGAGAATAAACACCCTTCATTTTTGTAGTTAATATCTTTATCCTTTGTGCTCCTGATGCAGTGAAAATAGCTCTAAAATGGCAGAGGAAAAATCTGTTTGGTTAAAAAAAAGAAAAAAACAACAACAATGGGTGGGAGTGTGAAACTTAATCCCTATGAAAAGAGCCTGACCTTGAACTGGCCTACATTACGAGAAGTATTACTTTGCCTTGTTTCTTCCTTAGCGGGTTTCAGACCTAGAAGAGGAGAATGCTCTTTTGAAACAAGAAAAAGAGGAGCTTAACAGAATCTTGTGTCAATCTGAAGGTAAGAAGGGTTTATGCCTTCAGAACCTTTATAATAAACATTGATTAAGCAGTTTTTCATAAAATTAGTTTCTCCAGTATGCCCCAGCAATGGCTCATAAACTGAAATGTGATAATCTTCCAGCATCCTTTATTTCTTTGAGAATGTGTTTGTCCAAACAGTTCTTCTCTCTTTGTACTGCTAGGGGATGACAAGACAGGAATGTGATTTAATCAGTGAGGGATTAAATGTGGAATGTAGTACCTTAATGGGGTTTTCCATTCAGTTACATCTCAGAATTTCATCAGGATGACTGTGATGGGAGGGGCAGCCCTTTAATGCTGACAGATGGGAGCCTAAAAACAGAGATGTTCAAACACTACTGTTTGGACAATGACAAATGGCATCTTGAAAATGACAAAATGAAGTGAATTTTTAAGTCAGAGATGTACACTGCAAGAGATCTGCAGAAGTAACCACAAGGAAAATGCCAGGACATGACCGAAATATATTCCACCTTTGCACATATACTTTTTTTATCAGACTCCTTTCAGTTTTCATTTTGATGCAGGATTTTCTTTCCATGTGCATCATACACAACCCCAAGAGGTGGATATATTAAATTAATTTCTTGCATTCATGTTGTACCCCTCACTGTAATAACCAGATGCAAAATAAAGAAGATAAAAAAGCAAACATAGCAAAATATATTAGCTAGCTAGAATTAGGCATAGTGCATGCCAGGATCTGTGGAAGCTTCCCAATGGACCTCTGTCCATGCACTTGAGTCCAGCTATCTCAGGACTTACATTTTCAAAAATTAAGCTCTGAGATTTATATTTAGGCACCTAAACAAGATATTTAATTTTTTTTTTTTCAAGTGCTGAGCACCAGAAACTCATATTGAGTAGATGGGAGTTGCTGAATGTTCAGCACTCTTGAAAATCAATCCAGTTATTTAGGCACCTGGATTGTTTAGTCAATATTTAACTTTAGACTAGGGCTGTCATTTATGCCATTAACTCAATAATTAATTGCAATTAATAGCAGTTTTAAATTAATCACACTGTTAAACAATAGAGTGCTGTTTAAATCTGTTAAATATTTTTAATGTTTTCAAATATATTTATTCCAGTTACAACACAATACAAAGTGTACACTGCTCAGTTTATATTACTTTTGTTACAGATATTTACACTGTAAAAATGATATAAGAAATAGTATTTTTAATTCACCTCATAAGTACTGTAGTACATTCTCTTTTAAGGATGTTAAGTAACAGTTAATTGACTAGTCGAGTAATCGATGGAATTTCCATCGACTAGTCGATAGGCACTTTCACATTCCTTCTTTAAAATGTACATGAGCCCCTGCTGGGACTCTTGTACATTTCAAAGGAGGAATGTAGAACTCCATGTGCAGCCCGGGGCCAACGGGAAGTCCCACTGACTCCGGGCTGTACGCACATGCCAGCTTTGAAATGTCTGAGAGTCCCCAGCAGGGAGTCCTATTTCTTGCTGAACCAGTTGCCAAGAGAGAAAAGTTTGTTTGCATGCATGGGAGGTAACGCTGCCCCCTTCTTATTTATGATGTCTCCTGAATGTGAGAACAGATATTTGTATGTTACTTTTGTAGCCAGCACAGCAAGGTATATTTGTGCCAGATATGCTAAACATCCCTTTGCCCCTTCATTCTTTGACCACCATTCCAGAGGATGCGTCCACACTGCTGATGTTCATTTTTAAAATACTGTGTTCATTATATTTATGAGTGAACTCCTTTGGGGACCATTTGTTTTCTACTATTTTACCAACATTCTGCCACATATTTCATGTTGCAGCAGTTTCAGATCATGACCCAGCACATGTTTTTCATTATAAAAACACTTCTACTGCAAACTTGACAAAATGCAAAGAAGGTACCAGTGTGAAAATTCTAAAGAGTTACAGCACTTGACCCAAGAGTTAGAATCTAAAGTGCCTTCCAAAATCTGAGAGGGGAGTGTTATGGAGCATGCTTTCAGAAGTCTTAAAATAGCAACACTCCAGTGCAGAACCTGAAGCACTAAAAAAGAAAATCACTCTTCTAATGTTGGCATCTGACTCAGATGATGAAAATGAACATGCTTTGGTATGCACTGCTTTGGATCATTATTAAGCAGAGCCCATCATCAACATGGATGCATGTTCTCTGGAATGGTGGTTGAGGCATGGAGGGGCGTATGACTATTAAGCACATCTGGCACAAAGATACCTCTCAACACTAGCTGCAACAGTGCCATGCAAATGCCTGTTCTTAGTTTCAGGTGACATTGTAATCAGGCAGCATGATCTCTTGCTTGTCTGAGCAATTTGCTGAACAAGAAGTAGGACTGAGTGGACTGGTATGCTTTAAAGTATTACATTGTTTTATTTTTGAATGCACTTATTTTTGTACATAATTTTACATTTGTAAGTTCAACTTCCATGATAAAGTTTGCACTACTGTACTTGTATTAAGTGAATTGAAATACTATTTTTTTTAATTTGCTGTGCACGTATTTATAACAATAGTTGTGAAGTGATCACTGTACACTTGATATTCTGTGTTGAAATTAGAATATTTGAGAATTTAAAAAGCATCCAAAAATATTTATATGAATGGTATTCTGCTGTTGAAGAGCACAACAAATTGTGATTAATCTTTTTAATCACTTGACAGCTCTGTTTTAGACACGTCCATATTTGAAAATGTTGACCCCTCTTTAGAGCAGATTGAGATTTCAACCCAGCACTCAAAAGTAGTAGGGGAGTAAATTGACCATTTACCCTCCTTATAGTGGTATCTGCCAGCATGATTTTATTTAGTATTGAGAGTATATTAATATTAGAAACTTTAGAGCTAGTTGAAATGTTTGAAATTTTCATTTAATTTCCAAAAATCCTGAAAGTCTTAGCTCAGCTCCTGTTGACATGATACGAGTACATGAGAACACGTCCATTGGCTTCAATGGGAGAAGAAGTAAGTTGACCCAGAGTGCTTATAAAAATTCGACTCTTAATTTCTGAAGATTATTGTGGAAATGCAAAGGTCTGTTACATCACCCATTCTACAAATTTCCAATGTAGAATTGTTATGAGATTATATCCTACGCTGTGGAAGGAGCAGGCCCATAATTCCTTGCAAAGTGAAACTTGCCACAGATGTTCCCTATCTGTGAGTGAATGAGTGATTTCACTGTGCAAAAGCTTGAGAAGTTAATTTAGTTGTTTTTATTTATGGTAATTTAATGTTTGGCTATATAAAAATAAATGGTAAGTTGTCTGTTGCCAAATTCATTTTTTTCACCTTCAGATAACAGGGAGAAACAAAAAGAGTTCTTGTAAATAAATAAATTCACATGTAAATATAAACTATTTTGAAATGTCCATGGCATTCTAAGCAGTAGGGAAGTATTAACGTTTCTGGAAGTATACATGCAGTTCTGGAGGTGGTGCTTCTGTTAATTCAATAAGCCCTATGAGAAGCAGTGGGTAAATAACTCTGTAGAGATTTTTTTTTAAATGTATGGAACAGCAAAGACAACTTTGTGTAGAGCAATCTTGCAATACCGGAGTTCTGTATTGGGGATTCTTTCTCTCACCCATCACTTCTAGTTTGGTTACCTCTTTTCCACCATGAACAGTATGCAGTGGTACAATTGCAGAGATTTCCCACTTGCACCATGTATTAATGAGGCATTTCTGTATGTTAATATGACTAATATGTTCTGTATATGAACTGCTGCCCTCTGTTGGATAGAATCAGATTGCTCACATCTGCACCATAGAAGTTGCATTTCTAGTAGCTAAAGGAGATTATCCTTAGTTTACTCAACTGATAGAGACCTTTGCTTTTGGAGCGGGAGTATTAGAAATCTATTCTACCTGCATTCACCAAGTTGAAAATAGCTGTTCTGTGCAGTGTGATAACAACCATGAAATTCCTAGCTGGCCACAGCTTTGTTACAGTATTTTCACTAAATAGGAGTGCAAGATTACAAAAAGTCTCTTAGCAGAGAGCATTTTGTTCAGCTATAAATCATATTGCAGTTGCCTGTAAGAAATCAATTCAGAACTGAATGTCACAGTTCAATATGTATCTTTTTAAAGATGAATTTGCCCAAAACACTGTCAAAGAAAATCTCCTGGTGAAGAAGGAGCTAGAAGAGGAGAGATCTCGTTATCAGAATCTGGTAAAGGAGTATTCAAGGCTGGAGCAGAGATATGACAATTTGAGGGATGAGATGACTATTATAAAGGTAATGGAAGAGGCTTTTTACATTATTCCTGCTCTCTGATGTCCTGTGTGTATTATTGGTAGCTGGATAATGCAGCTGAGTTCATTCAGTGACAGCATTGCTATAATAGAACTCATTTGTGTTGATATTTTTGAGGGGGGGAAGTTATACATTGAAATTAGATGTGGAGCAACTTATTCAGAAAATGTCTTCCTATGGCCATTTGGTCAAGAATCTGCAGATTGATCATAAACAGATATTAATGTTCATCTTTTCTCTATTTCAGCAGTACAGACATACTCTGTGTTTTTTGACTCTAAGAAAATCATAGTGGCTTCATAAATATAAAAGTCTAACTTTTAGATTGAGCCTTGCTAGAATGTTAGCAATAGCCTCACAAATATTAGTTATTATGCCAACTAGTTCAAAGACTGAATGTTTGAAAGCAAACCATAAGGATATTGCAATAAAGATTAGGCTCAAAATCCAGATGTGTGTGTCCAAACTTCACAAATTGAATAGCTAGGCTTAGATGCCATAAAATAGCTTCTAAAAAATACACGAAAACATTAGTGTGTCTGGTGCATAGACACTTTTTAAGTTCTTGGTTGGTTGTTCAGCTAATTAGACTGTAAGAGCTTTGGGGAAGGAGCTATCTCTCCCTCTCCGTTTTTTACAGTTCTGGACACAGTACTTTAACTGGATCCATAACATGGATCCACTATTTTAAGTAGAAAGTGCCACTTACAAAACATCTAGGTTATGTCTATGCTGCCGGCTTTTGCCGGCAGAGAGTATGTAAATGAAGCACTGATTAGCATTTTGTTGCACTTCATTTGCATAGTCTATTCGAGCTGTTTTTGCACAAGGGGTTTTTGTGCAAACATAAGCAGTGTGGATGTCTCCTTTTTGTGCAAAATCCCCTTTTTGTGCAAGATACTTATCCCTCTCTGATAGGATCCCTGTCCCAAAAACATAATTTACATAATTGTTAGTACAGTGTCTTTTTTACTAAATCATTCTATCTTTTTTTGGACAGCAGACCCCAGGACATAGAAGGAACCCATCCAACCAGAGCAGTCTAGAGTCTGATTCCAATTGTCCATCAGTCTCTACATCTGAGATCGGAGACACAGAGGATGCAATACAACAAGTGGAGGTACTGTAAGTCAGACAGGCTAAAGAGCTCTGTATGGTTTTGGGTAGTCGAGAGGGAATAATTGATGTGTGGCTCACTCTAAATAGAGCCCATAGAGAACAGTGCAGCTTTGAGTATGAAATGTGGCCAGTGAGAATTTCTCCTTTTTTCATGCTATCAACAATTCTTGTTAATTGTATGAGGGAAATCTTAAGGCCGTGATCCTGCATAGAGTACAAGTAAGGAATCAGTGCGGGATCAGGCCATTAATTACCCTTTAAACTTAATGAATTGATGTGTAGTGTGCATCCTGGTATACATGGAAACACACACAAAGCATTAGTATGATTAACAATAAACATGATTGTAAGGTTACACTTCTGTAGCATCTTTCATTCCAAGGGTTACCAAATTAAAATACAAACCTCCAAAGAACAGGGTTTTTTTTGTTTTTACAAATCCTTGCCAGCCATTACATCCTCTCCATAAGAACATCATCTCAATATAGAGGGAAATGTTCTACTTAACCTTCACTTCCTCAGTAAAGTCAGATATTTATTAGAGCAAGGAAAAGTATATTTTGTATACTCCCTGCTAACAGAGGCCTGGACCAGTTATATAAACAGCACACTTCATATTTGAAATGGAATTTAAAATACAGTTTTTGGTATGAAAAAAGCCTGAGATGCTTTGGGTTCCATTTTCTCGCCTGTGACCATGAACAAGTCACTTTATTGATCCATGCTGCAGCTTCCCCATCTGTATAATCCCTTACTTGCCTCACCTGGCTGTCATGAAGCTTTTAATATCTGTGAAGCCTTTGAGAACCACTGATGAAAGCCCCCCACTATGTAGGTACAATGGATTGGGGTCTCTAGACAGAATCAACACCTCAGTATTAACGTTCCATTTACAAGTGACGTATGAAGTGATAATAAATTATTAATGTACGTTGTAAGCCTGTTACATGCACTAGCAGGTGATTTTAAGCCAATCAGTAGAGAGTTTTATGGATGGTTATAAGCTGTGGCTATAGCCAAATCTTTGAAAAAATAAACACTGTGTTTTTCTTGGAAACAAATTTTCATTTTCAAATGTTTTTGTTTTTTTAAAATTAACCACTTTTAAGAGAGCTCAAAATTGAAACAAAAGTTTCAATTTAAGATTTTTGTTTGGCCCCAAACTAAATTTTTGTTTTCCCTTTTCAGTTCCACAAACTTTTGGAAGTTTTTCAGTTTTGGTGGACCCAGAACAATTTTTAATGGTTCATAGCTGCTAATAAACCCCCCAAAAACCTGTTATTCCCCTAGATCTATTCACTAATGCTTGTGGGTTGCTAAAATTACTCTTTTTTCCCCATGTAGGATGTCGGTTTAGATAAAGCAGCCATGGATATGACTCTCTTTCTGAAGCTACAAAAGCGAGTGAGGGAACTTGAACAGGAAAGAAAGAAACTGCAAACCCAGTTGGAGAAAAAGAAATCCCAGGTAAAAAATGCCCTTAATTTTCATTCATTCTCTCATATTCATTCATATTCTCATTCTGTGTGTGTGTACACAACTCTGCTATTCATCCATGAGTAACAGTGTCTTTTTATTTTGCCATCCTCTTCCATATAAGCAATAGCTTTGAAATCAATGAAATGTAAAATCAACTTCTGAATAATTTATCCCACTGTAGGGTCAATTGACCCTGCAAAGTAGTGGCCTATGGTGTAATGAATCCAACGTACCACTGATGCTGTTTACTACCCCTATTGGAAATATTAGCTGCAAACTCAGTTTTAATATCTGTGGGGGGGCTTACAGAATTGCCAGGCCCCTGGGCAAGGTGTCGGGGGGAGCCCCAGATCTGTGCTCCCAGAAAGGGTGGGACCTTGGGCACAAGGAGTGGAGCTGGGGGCACTTAGCCCTCAGTGCTGCCAGAATTGTGCCAGGCCCACTCCCCAGAGTCTTGCAGTAAGCTGCATTCCAGCAGCGATTTAAAGGGCCTGGATCTCCTCCCATACCACTGCCTCAGTAGCAACAGTGGCAGCTGGGGGCACCAAGCTCTTCTATATCGCCCGGCCCTGGAGCAGTTGCCCCTCTCCCATTAATGGGCCTGAATACCTGAAACCAGCAAATGAGAAGGCAGCCTGAATAACAGAAGTCAAGTCAAGGCGCACTCTATTTCTACATGTAGGACTTTACAAACACAAGACTATCACACACTGTTCTTGTTATTAACATGGGCCTGTATCTTCAGATGTGGATACCTGAAACCAGGCACCTAAATATATATGAAGTCACATAAGTGAGTGACCTGATTTTCAAAGTGGCCTTCATTCTTGTTGGTTTCTGTTGGGCCCCTTTGAAAACCAGACTTTGTTTATAGGCTTAGATGTGGATTTAGGGGTTCAAAGTTAGGAATGAATGTGAGAAATGTTGTTGATTGTATCCTCAACCATGGTAGGCATTCTGCAGTCATAAGACTCTGCCCCAAACGGAGAATTTTATAACTACATCTTTTCAAGACCCAGTCCAGTAATCGTTGTCAAATATTACAGCCTTTTCCAGCACTAAGGGTGTGTCTGCACAGCAGCTGCTACGGTGATCCAGCCACAGCACTGCAGCTGTACCAATGTAGTAATAGAGTAGAACTGCTTCCTACATCAACAGAATGGGATTTTCCATTGATGTAGGTAATCCATCTCTACAAGAGGTGTAGAAAGTAGATGGATGGAAGAATGGCTCTGTCAACCTAGCCACATCTACCCCGAGGGCTAGGTCTATGTAGCTACAAAGCTTTGGCACAGAAATGTTTACAGCCCTGAGTAACATAGCTAGGTTGATCTAATTTTTTTAAGTGTAAACCAGTACTCTGATAGTAAGTGGCAAAACAGCAATAGGAGTATAGTCACTAGCAGACTTTATTCCTCCAACATCACCATGCAGAATGTCTTGAGTTGCTTTACAAAATGAAATAACTTCCTATCTTTTGGGCCTTATTAGTACATGCATCTAAAAGGTCACCATTTACCCACAAGTTCTAACCCACACAGGGGTGTCTGAGAACACTGTTTGTCCTTCTGATAGAGAGTAGCTGTGCTTTCACCAGTACCACTATGGTAACTGTAAATGTAGGTCATCTGTTCATGGCAACCTGCATATTTTCTCTTTCTTCAGCAAAAGTAACCTCTGTAAATTAGATATTTCAGAGCCCATTATAATACGTAGTATTTTTGTTTAATTATAGTGGTTCTTTCTATGAGAAGATACATGTACAACAGTACATTATACAGCAGCATAGTACCACATATAGTGTTCGCAACAGCAGCTGAATGTGAAATGGCTAGTTATTACAGTCTTTGGTTTCCTAAATAAGTTATTTTTGCCTGTTTTAAAGCATGTTTTTCAGGTATCTATTCCAGTTATTTTTCTTAAGCAGGAGATCTGTGTCCATTCATAAAAGCGGTGGCAAAATCAACAAAAGTGCTATTAATTGTCTTTAATTCGCTGCCACCAGATACTTCTATTAACTATTAATAAAATTATTCCATCTGGTGACTGCAGGAATGCATCATAGGAGATGCACAGTCTCCATTCATTGACAGAGATTTAGAAACCAAAGTTCCTGCAAATGTACCAGTAAATAGCTCCCCTCATACTTTAAAACTTTCTGAGGCTGATCTGCGACTCTTAAGGAGTTAATTACAAATGAGCCAAACCTCTGAACGTTTTACCTCCCTAAAATCTGCCCATAAATTTTGGTAGGGTTCATTCTCACTGGGCCTGGTTCTGAAGCATTCATAGTTTTGTCCATTTATAACTTTATTTCCAAGGTTAGTGTCCTTGTCAAGGTTCACCCCTCAGAATGCCCAATCCTGCTCTGGAGTATGAATAATTCTGGATCAGTTTTCAGTTTGGAATTGATGTGATTTGACTCGAGCTGACACTTGTTCCTCACTGCCCAGCAGAAGAAGTGGGAAAGTGAAAAATAGCATTTCTGTCAGGATTGCCAGTTCTTCAGTGCTGCTTTTTGTGTTTAAATTTTAATTCCATGGTAGCACTACAGAGGTAGCAAGCTCAGCCACTCTGCTCTCTGATGGAAATGTTTGGCTTTGAAATATATTGAAAATCTCTCATGGTCTCTGGACAACAGCCAACACAGTATATCATTTCTGGGTATCAGTGTTGTTACCTGTTATGTCTCCAGAAACTTGTCACCTCTCAAATGTCTGTAATGTGTGCATAATGTTATAGGCATAGGAAAATGGGCTTTTCTTGTATTTCCCCCTCAGCCCATGTTTTTACCCAGATGAACCCTTCTCTGTCCATTCGTGGAATAAAACATCAAAGAAGATCTCAGTGATCCTAAATGGATATGGGGATTTCGCCATCAAACATGCTCAGTGCACAAAAACATGTAATGATTCAGTGATGAGTGTGTGGTGCAGGGAGTTAACTGATTATTTCATTTTTTGGGAGCTGATTACACTTCTTTTGGTGGTAGTTGATAGAACCAGAAGGGAGAAGTAAAGAGAAAAATCAAGCATGTCGAGCGCTACTGACCTGCTTGCAGTTTGGTCAGGACCGAGTAATTGTTAGCTAGGTAGTGGCTATAGGGACCCTCACAGCAGTTTTAAGACCTATGTCCTTTCAGCAGTTGATATTTTTTCTCAAGTTAAGATCCTTCAGAGAACCTGAAGAAGCCAAACTGCCTGATAAACTTTAGCTCCTGCTTCTTTGAAAGACGATTACAGTAGGCCATGTCTTCACTCAGTGGAAGATCAACACTGCTGTGATCTATCTTCTGGAGTTCAATTTAGTGGGTCTAATTAAGACTTGCTAAATCAAACTCAGAGGGCACCCCTGTTGATGGCCAATACTCCTGCTCCTGCAAGGAGTAATGGAAGCCAGTAAGAATGTTTGCTCCTGTCAGCCTCATGCTGTGGGGATGGCGGGCAAACTCAAATCAAGGTACATTGACTCCAGTTACGTAATGAATGTAGCTGGAGTTGTGTGTCTTGATTTGACCTTCCCCTTTAGTGTAGACCTGGCCAGAGATAAGGGTTATTGGGCTTACCCTTCTGTATGGGCAACTCCTGGCTGTTCTGGGGTGGGAGGAGTGTGAATAATTTTTAAAACTTAACCATCACCCAAGTCTTTGTAAAATACTTGAAAAAGATATGTCTACACTGCAAAGGGAAACCAGTGATGCTGTGTCTCGAAGACTGGATCAGTTGACTCATGAGGCTTGGGCCGAGGGCATACAATAACCGTGTAGATGTTTTGGGTTCAGATGGAGGCCAAGGCTCTGAAACCTGATGCGGGAGTAGCGAGTCAGAGCCAGGCTGCAACTTGAGCCTGAGCATCTCCACCGCTATCTTTAACCCTGCAGCACCAACCCTAGTCAGTGGACCTGGGCTCTGAGACTTGTTCTGTGAGTTTTCATTTGCAGCATAGAAATGTGCCTAGTTATTTGTCAATCATAGATAGGGCCCTACCAAATTCATGGTCCATTTCGGTCAATTTCATAGTCATAGGATTTAAAAAATAGTAAATTTCATTATTTCTGCTCTTTGAATCTGAAATTTCACGGTGCTATAATTGTTGGGGTCCTGACTCAAAAAGGAGTTGGGGGGTCACAAGGTTGTTACTATAGTACTGTACTGTTAGCTTGCGCGGTACTGAAACCCTTACTTTCACGCTGCTGCTCTTGGCCAGAGCATTGTCTTCAAAGTTGGAGAGAAGTGGCTGCTGGTGGGGAACCCAGCTCTGAAGGCAGAGTCACCTCTTGCGGCAGCAACACAGAAGTAAGGATAGTACGACGTATGGTATTGGTACCCTTCTGCACTGCTGCCTGCAGAGCGGGGCCCTCAGTCAGCGGCTGCCACTCTCCAGACACCCATCTCGTGAAGTAAGGGTGGCAAATACCTCCCCTGCAACTTCCATGTAGGTCAGGACTGCTGATTTGGGATCATTTGAGAAACACTGGTTTCTTCTGTGAAATTTGTATAGTATAGGGCAGCGGTTTTCAAATGTTTTTTCCTCATGACCCCATTGAAGAAACTTGTTGATGCCCATGACCCAAAATAATTCAACTGGAGTGTGGGCTCCAGAGTGGGGCTGAGGATGAGAGCTTTCGGAGGGGGCTCTGGCTTTGGGAGGTCAGAGTGGGGCAGAAGGAACTTGCCTTGAGTGGCTCTACAGACCATGCTGCACCTCAGAAGCAGCCAGCAACAGGTTCCCAGCTAATGGGAGTACAGAGCTAGTGCATAGAGCCCGGTGTGCTCTCCCCACCTAGGAGCCGGGCTTGCTGCTGGCTGCTTCTAGGGCACAACGCAGTCTGCAGTGCCAGGACAGGCAGACAGCTGCCTTAGCACCCCCACTGGTCACCTGATCCCCCTGCAGCAACGAGATTCAGTGCCTGACATTCCATGACCCTTAGTTTGAAAACCATTGGTATAGGGTAAAAGCACAACAAATGACTGGATTTGACAGGGTTAGGGAGGCTAAGGAGACCAGGCTTCATGGTCCATTATACGTTTTTCATGGCCATGAATTTGGTAGGGCCCTAATCCCAGAACAGTGAACAAGCGTGTCTGTAAGCAATTGCATTTCCATGCTAACTCTTCACTGCCACTCTCCCAGTTTTCCACCAAGGGAAGTCTGAACACTACAGAGTTGAGAACTGTCTTACAGTATTGGATAGCTGTCCCATCACCTTCAGTTCACCTTGTGATGAATTTAAGGAAATAACCTTTAGGCCCCATGGGCATAGCATTTTCTAATGTAAAATAATTTTAAACATTACATTTGTTTGCTTCATGCCACTTGTTATATTCTTGACCCTGATGTGTTAGGCCATCTGGCAGAGCCATGTGGGGAAATGAGACAAAAGCATCATTCTTGCTATAAAATGTGGTTTTAGTTTAATGAGTCTCGGAGCTACAAGAATTGTGCTCTACTTTCAGCAAGACTTACATAATGCAGTGGATTTAAATACTATCCCCTTTGCTAGTAGTAAGTTTTTGGGGAGAACTCCAAAAGAAATTGGGAGAGATTCCAGTATCAAATTTAAATTCCCTTTTTTACCTTTTTTAACATGTTTTGATATTATTTATATAGCACCCCAAAACGCCCTACGTCTACACTAGAAGCACTGCACTAATACAGCTGCCACCTTTAAGTGCTTCTAATGAAGAGATCTCTCCCATTGACTTAAATACTCCATCTCCCATAAGAGGATTTCCTGCCGACATAACTGTCTCCACTGGTGCTTAGGTCAGTATAACTTACATCACTTAGGGGGGTAGATTGCTCATGCCCCTGTGTGATGTAAGTTGTATAGAAGTAAGCTCTAGTGTAGACAAGGTCTTAGGCTGAATCAGTGTCGTATCCAGAATGGGACAGGTGGATGGGGCCCCAACTTTGGGTGAGAGGGAGGGCAATGCCCAGGAGGGCAGTAGCAATGGGGCTGCCTCTTCCCCTTCCCCAGCTAGCCTTGGAAGAGCAGGATGGATAGATGTCCTGGCCAGGGGGGCCTGTAAAAATGGGATCCCCCGTAAAAATGTGCCCCACTCACTCCTCTCCTCCCCTCCCCCCGCTCCACCTGCAGGGAATGGGGTTGGGGGCAGGGGTTTGCCCCTTTCTGCCTGCCCAGGGCTCCAGTGGGGAGTGGGGTTGGAGCACCAGGCTGAGGGAGGTCGGAGCACCCAGGCTTGCCCTGCTCCAGCGCTCCCAGCAGAGAGCAGAGTTGGAGTGCCCTGGCTCACCCTGCTCTGCTGTCCAGTGCTCCTGGTGGGGGAAGGGGAGCCCAGTCAGGGCACAGAGGCTTGCAAGCCCCGACTCTGCTTCCTGTTAGGAGCACTCGGCAGGTGGAGCAGGACAAGCCCCAGCGCTCCGATCCCACTCGATGCTGGGAGCGCTGGGCAGCCGAGCAGGACAAGCCCCTGACCCCACTCCCCTGGCCTGGGTGGAGATGGGCAAGCCCCCGTGCTCCAGGAGGAGCAAAGGCCGGGCTGGGGCGGATGGACCTGTATATTAAGTGGGTGGGCCCTAACCCACTCGGGCCCTAACCCACTCAGGCCCTAACCCACTCGGGCCCTAACCCACTCAGGCCCTAACCCACTCGGGCCCATGCGTAGCTACACCCCTGGGCTGAATTCAAACTTGGCCTGGGGAAAAGGAAGGAGAGTTATACTCCTCTTCTTTTTCCTTGTACACATTTCCCTGTTACATTCTTTCTTAGCCCTTGAGTTTCACCTAATCTCTGTTTACGATACACAGTTTAGCATCATTACTTTCTTTGGTTGCACTTCAGCACCAGCCAACAACAAACACTGGAGGTGACTCAAAACTGCAGCCAAAGCCAGATTGCCTGACTTAGAAAACGGGCCTATGTATCCGCTTTCTCTAGCCAGCTGTCACATATCTGTGTGTCTTTTAATCCATCCAGGTAATTGAAACGAAGAATGAAGCGGATTCCGACCGCGATACAGATCTAGCGTACAACAATCTGAAGGTAAAGAATTTTCGAATGAGGGATTATTTTCTTGGCTTCCGTGCTAATAACCTTTTGAATGGCTCTAACAGCCTGAGTAAATCCATCTGACCTCTGAAATAAACCACGGCCTCTCGTAACTCATTCTGCCCATTAAAGACTAAGATTGTGTGGCAGTTTGAAGGCACTCGGCAGCTTGCGCTGCACTCTTTGGACTAGTTGTGGCTTCCGGCAGACAGAGTGGTGGCAGGTGTCACTGGAGAATGCCTCCTCACTGGCCTATGCCATGCGCTGTGCCACAGATTTATCTGTCAGAACCGAGCGGCAAATGCAGGCCTGGGTAAGAGGAAAAGCGGGGGGGGAGGCCTTCCTGACACTATATGCCTCCCAGCATGACTCTCCTATAGCTTCTCTTCAGGTGTAGGCTGGTCTATCAATATACTGCTCTTGGGTTAACTTGATCAGCAGCAATTATAAATCCCCATGGGGGTCTCCTTTCCCAGCTGCAAGTCTGATGTGGTTTTTAACTCCAAACATCCACGCTCCCCATCTCTGCAGCAGTCTCTCTCATTCACACTCTAAATCCAGCAGATTTGGTCCAGCGCTGTCTCCCTGGGCCCTCCCAGCTGCAGAGTTGTCCCCTCCTATTCCTGAATCCAGAGCTAGCCACTCACAATCCTTCCATCCCAGTTCTCTCCCTAGCAGATACAGGCTGCGGTAAAGTTTTCAGGCACTTCCTACAGCTTGCACTTGGATGCTGTGCAGGAAAGTGCAGTTTAGTAAGCATTTGTTGACATGGAGGTGACTGTTTTCATATGCATCACAGAGGTTTACTGTTTGATGACATTTTTATTTGTTTAGCTCTAAGGATGCATTAAGTAAACCTGGCAGGAAATGAGAGCACTTCGTTACCCTGGAAGGTGACACGAGTGCATTTTTGGACTTGCGGTATAATATGTGAGTGAAAGTGTTTTGCAGGATGGATTGTTGCTCCGAATTCATTGTACAAGCTGTCTGCACCCCTTTCAGGCAAAACTTGTGTTTCCCTGGCAGTATACCAGATACATTCCCCATTGCGTGGATATTTTCATAGTGTTTCTTTCAGGAAAGATTTGTACCTTCTTGCTCTTGTGTGACTAAGTTTGTGTTGGAGTGCTTTTGCATGTATTGACTGTCATGCACACTCATTTTCGGTACAACTCTTTCTTGCCTTAGCTAGTTCATCCTTGGAGATGTTGTGTGAAAAACAATTTCTTTTTTTAGTACAGAAATTTAATTTGGGATCCTTCTCCTCTCCCTAGCTCCTGGAACAAACATGAAAAGGCTCAGGAGATCTGAGAGAGTGTTTATCAAACAAGCGTTAAAGGCCATGCACTAAGCTACAGAGACAACATAGTACCCATTTGCATTCTCTCTCCATGTTCAAGCAGAGAAACAGAAATTAGAGATGGAAAATATCTACTGTCTATCCTTTGTACAAGTGTCTACAATGCCATTCTCTGATGCGTTGCCAGCCAAATCCCAGGGACAAAAGCAATGGGGTTTCGGTTACACTCATTTTGCATAGTGTCACCAGTAGATACCTGCAACGCTTTATTAGAATCTCTGCAAAGCTCAAGATGGAAGTATGATAGAGACCTCAGATCCCTGCCCCAGAGTCCTTCCATTTGGTTAAATACACCAACAGCAGTTTAAAGTCACTTGAGCTAGTATAACAACATACGGTTGCAGCCATGGGTGGACACACCTTGCAGATTCAAGCTGTATCAATCTCTCCCATTGTTTTGGGACCAACAGAACTAACATGAGGTTACAAACTCTTGTCATTTTAACTCAACCACAGGTTGCTGTGGCAACCTTAATTCTGGCAATTTCTAACTAGAGTTTCTTCCCATTGTAAGTTTCTTTTAATGCAATTTTGTTTGTATAAATAGATAGTAACACTAGTTTCAAACATTCAAAGTATTTTCTTAAGGTTTATTCTAAAACTGCTTGCAAATGTACTTTTGAATACAATGCATCTCCTTAGAGCAGCGTTTTGGTATTGATGATGTGTAATAACTCCTTTTCAGGTTGCATAAAGGAAAAAAAGTGCTTAGCAAGACTGAAATGTGAGCTTCCAACTGTGTGGAGCAGCTTTTACCTAAGAAAATGGTTCTCTAACTTATCCATTTGGTGGATCTATTCATTTAAATAGAAATCCTCTTCTAGACCCATTGGCTCTCCCGATATCCCAGTCCTGTCTACTTATTTCTGTATATGTTTTTTTTACTATGCAGACGAAGGCGGAAGGTGTCCACAGACCATCGATTCTTTTAGCCATCATCTAAGAATTGATTTAAGACTAGCAAATATCCCCCCCCCTTTTTTTGCAAAGTCATAATTTGTGTCTAGTACTTCTACACTGCACTGTAAAACTTTGTAACATCTCTGTCAGTTAATGTATTGGTGACATTTCTGCTTAAAGAAGGGGTTACTGTTCCTGCAAAAAGCAAGAATCAGCAGTTTTCTACAAAATTGTGACAGGAAGCATAAACTCCTGCAGCAAAAATACTATTTATTCCCATAGGTGGGCTGACCTGGGAGCAATCAGTTCCAAATTGAAAGAGCTGGAGAAACAAAAATATAGGTCTCTGGCATTTTACCCAACTTTGCATGTAACACATATTGTTTCTGCTAAAAATAGCTCCATTTGCAACTAAAACACAACTTGTTTGTAGCTGGTTCTGAGTTCTATTTTCTCATCGCATCCCCTTAGCAGTGGGAGCCATGTTGTAACAGAGCTGGGCTCTTATTCTCTTCCCTATTATTTTCCCCCATTAATTAATTTATTTCTCAAATAGTCTCTATTTATAGTCTCTCCTGTTCCTTCAAGAGAATGGCATAATTTGATTTACTTTTCTTTTATGCCAGTATAAGAGGTTTAAAAAAAATCTTTGTCTTATGGAGGTATTTTTTCTGCCTCTTAGGCTTATGATTAATGTCTGAAAAATTGTACTTAAATTGTTACAGGTGTCTGAAAATTGTACTTAAATTGTTAATGTCCAGCTATTGGAGGAATTTCTATTTCAGATATTGGGGAAAAAAGAATAAGGAGACCATGTGGGTGAGCTAATATCTCTTATTGGGTCAGTTTCTGTTGGTGAGAGGGACAAGCTTCCAAGCTTACACAGACCTACTCTTTAGTGTAAGTTTGAATGCTTGTCTCTTTCACCATGAGAAGTTGGTCCAATAAAAGAGTTTATCTTGCCCACCTTGTCTCTCTAATATACTGGGACTGACATGGCTGCGGCAACACAGCACCGGAAAAAGGATTCACATTGTTACATCTCTGACAAACTGTTTTCATTCACAATACATATCTGGACTATATTTTAGTGCCCACCTGCTTTGAGGTGATGTCTCTTTCTCATTCCTCCTCATTTAAAATAATAGGGGAAGAGGGATTATTTTGTCTTGCAGACACTCCCAGACATCTAAATTAACATGTGGGAAGAACCATATGTTTTCTAGTAAATAGAATTGTCCAGCCAAACCACAGTAAGGAAGAACCAGAGCACTTTCTGTTCGCCTGTACTACTAAACCCTACGCCAGCACATCCTGCGGTACCCAATCCACAAATCACATGCTTGTAGCCAGTTATTACCCAGTTGTTTGCAGCATCAAGATAGTTCTGGCACTTTGTTCAGAGTCCAATGTATTCCCTGATCATTTACTCCCTGAACTTCTTCCTTGGAAAGAAGCTGTGCTGGTGACCATCTATTTCCAGTGATGAATATAGATCAGTTGTCTGTGCCTTTGATAACTTTGATCTTGAGCTTACGTTGAGCCACTTGCAAACCCAGGCAGAGACAGGCGGGAGTTTTCCATAGTAGCTTCATTCCTTTCTCTCTTTTGGAGAGCCAGGAGATAACATTGGACCACTGTTCATCCATTTTGTGGGCTTCTCTCTCATCCTCTATTGGGTGAATGTGAGACAGCTAGGGAAGACAGAAGTTTGGGTTGGAAAGTCAGACTGACAACTCATTCACTCAGTTTTCCCAATGTCCGACCGAAATCTGGACATGGATGACAGCTAGCTGGCTGAGGGGTTGAGCTAATGGATTGACGTCAAGCCAATGGCCGAGAGGGAGAACCAGAGGATGTGGCACTGATTATATCTGCCCATTTGAGGCTTGTCTTTTTTGACAACTCAGGTTTGCAATTTTGATTGCTTCTGTGCGTCTGCATAGCAGCAATAGCCAAGAGTTGCCTTTTTCATCTTTGCTTAGTAAAGAGATTATGCTTGTTCCCTTTGCATGAAGTCTTGCAACCTTTATGCAGATTTTGGACACCTCTGGATTGGATTATTGCTGTGCACTTCTTCTGAACAGGGCTGCAGCAGAGAAAGCAATTAGGAGAGAAGCCGGTGCAGAATGCTATGCCCATTTATTTACTCTGTAATATTTCATATAGGGAATACGTTTTACCCAGGATTTATCCAGAGTCTTTACTAGCGTCTAATTCACTGCTGGGTCCAATTCAAGATATTGATTTTTGACCTGTAAAGCCCTTTATATTTCATCCTGTGTAATTTACAGACTTTCATTCCCCAGCTGGGTTTCTCCAACTTGATTGTCCCTAGATGACGTTGGCAGAGTTATTTGTAGAGGTGTAGTTTGTCAGTGGGAGAGACCGAACTCTGGAATTAGCTTCTTCTCTCTCACCAACAGAGCCTTGATTTGTTGATCTTCAGGCACACTGAGACCTGAAGGCTCACTCAGGGAAATTCAGTCCTATGCAAAGGCTAGCAAAAATCCTAAGCACCACATAAGCCCTATTTTGAAGTCTTGAGATCCACAGAATTTGTGCTGGTCCTTTGCAGAGATGGATTGTGCCCACAGGCTCTTTCTGAGGAGTGTGGGGTTTGAACAGGCAGAGCCCTAGTGTGTCACTGAGTGTTTCTTGACCATATTAATTTAGATAATTATTGTAGTGTATTATTGCACTTACTCTTAGAGAAATCTGATAGATTCTCAGTGCAAATGGAAATAATATCTATTTATGATGCGTATGCATTTGTGTGTAATATTAAACAGATTTATAAGGGATTTGGTACAGACACGCAACTTGTTCTGCAAGGAATTATGATGGAGGAGAGCAGGGTGAAATAAAATCAAGCAGACATAGGATACTTGTTATATTTGAAAGAATTTCACAGGATCTTTTTTAGAGGGATAAGGGGAAACGCCACATTGTCAATGTAACATTACTCTGTTATATACATATTCACACATACCCACAGACACACGAACAAACCCCCTCTTGCTTTTGCTTCAAGTTACCAGTCTGTTGCTCACATTAACTCACTGGCCAGGCGAGTTAAGTGTGAGAGGGAGGAGCAGGGGCTTCCCTCCGTCCAAACTGATGCTCCGATCTTGACAAGACAAGACCCGGAGAGTCATGCAAGACCCCTCATCTTTTATAAGACTTTTCTCCCATTCAAGTCTATACATTTTGCTGCATCAATTCTTAATCAATCACCATTTTAACATCTGTTTATCTGAAAGTCATTCTTCTTTGCCATCTGACATCAATATGTTGGTGTCTCCTTCCCAGTGTTTATCTCAAGGCTGTCTTGTTTGAAAAGGGGATGCTCACTCTTAACACTCCAAGGCCATCTATAATGCCCTGCATCAGTCTGCTTTATATTGGGCCTCAATTGATAGCGACTTGGTGCCTCTGAGTTTTACGACCTCTTCTTCAAACACTCACATTCCAAACTCATTCACTTCCCCTCCCTAGGAAATACACAGTCATTTCACAAGGGATGCAATTGTCCATACAAAAGGTGTCAATCTATTTCTATTGGTACAAACTTTTAATGCATTCATCATAATTTCTTTATAACACAGTCTGTGTTCTAACTACTCCTAAGAGCAACAGTGTGATCATGCTAAATCACAAGGATCCTTCTGATCTCTTTCTGTCTTGACCTCAGATACAAACAAAAAACACAAGCAGTTTGCTTGATGTATCTTTATTAAGGGCCTACGAGACTGTTCTTCCCTGCTAACCAGAAAAGGGTGGCTGGCAGAGTTATAGTTGTTTAACATTTATTCTCATACCATCCATTAAGCACATTACATAAGACATTATAAAACTCTTGCTTGCATTGACTGAGTGAAGCTCAAAGTAGAGATTAAAACCTGAGAGTCTGATGCCGTAGCTGATGGATTTCCACTTCAGAGGGTTCTTAACTTGGCAAACAAATGTTTCAGGTGCTTTCTGGATTAGTGGTTCCCAACCTTTTTTATACCACAGACCAGCAAACACATTCACAAACTTTTGGTGGGCCAGGAACATTTTATTTGCATATTCATTATGCAAATAATGAATATGCAAATCTGCAACTAAAGTGTTACCTGTCTGCCAACCCACTCACCCCCTGACCCTGTCTTGTCCCTGCACATCCCTCTACCTCCAACCCTAGAACCCTCTGACCCTGTCCAGACAACCCTGGTACTCTGTGTCTCTGTATTAAACCTGCCAAACCCATCAGCTGATATCCCCTTTATCCCACTAACCCCATTACCTCACAAGTCTGTCTTGCCAAGCCTGTCACCCTACTGCCCACCGTCTTCCACTGCCCAACACCTCCTGCTGCTAACTTCCTTTTGTCAACCACCTCTGTTTTGCCTGGAGCTTGTCCTGCGTCCACTGTCACGACCAACCTTGGAACACTGTCCCAGTGACCCCTGACTTAAACTGACAAGCTCCCATTTCCCTGGATACTGCACCACCACTCCCAGAGCTCCCTGATCCTGCTCCATTACCCACAGTGCCTCTTGCTGCACAAACTCCATGACTGCCTGTTGTGCCAAGCCCTGATCCTGCCCCACTGACCCTGCAACTGACTGTTCCACAGCTCTGAAGCCCTCGACCCTGCTTAGACACCTTCAGATCTGCTTCCCCCGAAACAGAAACACAAGCTGCACTGCATCTGGCTCCATAACCACTGACCCACTGCATCCCACCCCCTCTTGCCCTTTGACCTCTAACCCCTGCCCTCCCTCAGCCCCAGCCCTCCTCCCTTATCCCCTAGCCCTAACCCAGCCCTTTGCTCCCCAGTGCCTACAAAGAACGGCCATACTGGGTCAGACCAAAGGTCCATCTAGCCCAGTATCCTGTCTGCCAACAGTGGCCAGTGCCCGGTGTTCTAGAGGGGGTACACTATTCCTTACCCCCTGGCTAATAGCCTTTTATGGACCTAACCTCCATGAATTTATCTAGCTCTTTTTTAAACTCTGTTATAGTCCTAGCCTTCACAGCCTCCTCTGGCAAGGAGTTCCACAGGTTGACTGTGCACTGTGTGAAGAAGAACTTTCTTCTATTAGTTTTAAACCTGCTACGCATTAATTTCATTTGGTGTCCTCTAGTTCTTATATTATGGGAACAAGTAAATAACTTTTCTTTATTCACCCTCTCCACACCACTCATGATTTTATATACCTCTATCATATCCCCCCTCAGTCTCCTCTTTTCTAAACTGAAAAGTCCCAGTCTCTTTAGCCTCTCCTCATATGGGACCCATTCCAAACCCCTAATCATTTTAGTTGCTCTTTTCTGAGTCTTTTCTAATGCCAAAATATCTTTTTTGAGGTGAGGAGACCACATCTGTACTCAGTATTCAAGATGTGGGCATACTATAGTTTTATGTAGGGGCAGTAAGATATTCATCTTATTTTCTGTCCCTTATTGCCTAACACCCTTTGACCCCCACTCCTATGCCCCAGGTCCTTTGACCTGTACAGCCCGTGCCAATACTCTCTTGCTCCATGACCCCACCATGCTCTCAGCCAACACCCCTTTGACCTCCCCCTCCCCCCGCACAAGCACTCCCCAGAGCAAAGCCGCCACGGCTGCGTGGGCAGGGAGAGCAGCTGTTGGTGGCTCATGTGCTCCCTCTTCCTTCACGCCGCTCCCTTCCCAAGCGTGTCTTGCGCCCCCATGGGTGGAGGTTTGGCTGGGGGGGGGGAGGGAGGAAACATGGAGCCCTGGCCGGGTCGCCATCTTATCTGGGTGGAAGAGGGGAGGAGGAAAGCCTACTGCGCCACCTTCTCCTGCCACCGTCTCAGCCCCAGTGCCACCACCGGGCAAAATCAGCCTCCGCAGCTGCTGTAGCTGAATCTGGATGCTATCCAGCAGCTCAGGGGGTTGGGAGGAGCCTGAGGCGTGACCTGGCAGCCAGTGGTTCATGGTGTGGCACTGGTCTACGGACTGGCGGTTGGGACCATAGCTATTCTAGATATCAGTAAGCAGGTGAAACGGCAGTTTACTTACTACCTGCCAGCAGTGATTATTGCTGAGTTCTCACATGCAGGGTGGAGGCTGCCTTAGCAGTCAAATTTTAATCCCCTGTCTCTCATCCCCTTCTTGACTAGCAAAAATAAATAAATGTTGAAACGATCTCAGCAAAAACAGGTACAACAAAGGCACGCACATCATTATTCAGGAGAAACAGCCTGCATGAAACCCATGAATTCCTGACCTGTCTGTCAAATGCTGTGGACTGTGGAGCACTCAGAGAAGGGAAATGCTGTAATCATAGTCCAGTGATGACAGCTCCTACAAATTAGATTAATAAATCCTACTTGTGCTTTCAAACAACTGTAACTCACCCAGCAGGGGATATACAGTGCCGAAGCAGCAAAGGAAATAGTATGTAAGACTCCAGGTGGAATCTTACAACAGCCCATAGTTGAACTTTTGTGTAGGTTTTCAGTTGGTTTGGTGTGGGTGCGAGGGTAGGGTGAGAGAGGTTGCAGTTAAATTTTTGAGCGAGATGGAGAATGTAATAAAGGACTTTATATTCCTAACTCCTAAATTTATATAGTCAATATCTCCCTTGTGGCTGCCTTTTCAAAATACTCTGTTTAACCCTGGCACTTTGACCACCAGTATTCAAGTGCTAATTTCTTAATTAGAAAGAAAGGGAAACAGTATTTGAATTTGGGGGTTCACATTTCCAAATTTCTTCGTGTTCATGCCAGTTGGAAATGATTCTTTCTGAGATCTGCTCTTCTTTCGGTTACTTGTTTAACTCTCTTTAAAAAAGGTGGGAGCATTCTAACTGGCTCTCATGGATATCAATGACAGTGTAGCGGTTACTGGTAAATCACAAAGGCTCTCTGATTACAGCCAGGTACAACTTGAAGTAAGGGAGGCAGCGAAAATTGGTTTTGAAATGCACATAGCTAGACTGGTAGCAACCCTGATATCCACACTAGTTGATAATTCAGCTGTGTTTATCAGTAATTGAGTAACGTTGAAGGCATAACAGAAATAAATGAGGCAGTTGTACATATGCATAGGATGCTTTGGATGAGCTAGATAATGGTTTGGTGTTTTGCAGAGGCAAGAATTGGAATCGGAGAACAAGAAACTGAAAAATGAACTGAATGAGCTGAGGAAGACTATTGTAGATGGCGTGACCCAAAACAACTCTTCCAGTGACATCCAGGACAGCTATACCCTCTTATTAAACCAGCTTAAATCAGCCACTGAGGAACTGGAAGTGCGGAAAGAGGAGGTGCTCATCCTAAGGGCACAGATTATAAAAGCAGCCCAGCAAAAAGAGATGGGCAAAAATATGGTAAATGAAAGAGGAAATCTTGTTCCTTTCCTTTCCACTCCTGTCACTGGGTGTTCATTGCCCATTCTGATTTTGTGAAAGATGATGCTTTTCCTTTGGTAAAACGTAGACAACAGTAGATGGTTATCTGAAACTTCCCCTGTGATCTTGTGTACTGTCTGGAAAGGGGAAGATCACAGGAAAATAGGTTTTAGCCGAGATTCTGCTTTCGAGTACATCGCTGTAAAGCAATAATAACTCCTTTTACACTTGGGTCACTGAGAGCCAAACGTGGGCCATGCAATTTACATAAGGGTTTTTTTCCTGCTGCTCTTTAAAGCAAATCTGTTGCGTATAAAAATCCTCCCTCTCCAGCATTTGGAGTTGTAAATCTCCATTTCGTTTTCTCAAGGTATAAGCACCCAGGATCCCAACTATCTCTTCTGCAGACTGGCAGCGTGCCCATCCATCTGTCAGCCTTACTGAGGCCCCCAAACTGATCTATGTGGCCCCCACGGCTCCTTCCTCATCTGCAGAAAGCAGTAGGCCAGATAGGTGCCCTCAAGGAAAAGCCGTTCAACATACTCTTAGCATCCAGAGCTAGAAAGACTTTAATGAGACCCAAGGGATTTCATGTTGTTCTGCATGTGACCTTTAGGAGTCGAACATCAACACGTATACCAGCTGGCCAAACAGTGACAAGCATGTTGATGCAGAGGATGCAATCGAGGCCTACCATGGGGTGTGTCAGACAAATCGGTAAGTGTGTCTCAATTGATCTTTACAGCAGAGATAGTCCTGGGCCAGGAAAGCATAGATTCAGGTCTGAAGTAAAAGCTGGATGGTGGGGTGCTGTTGGCTTCAGTGTCTGGTTTGGGTCTGTTACATAGACAGGGAGCTCTGGTGTAGGATCCAGATCTCAGAGGGTTGGGATCTGGAATTCCCCTTTGGTCTGCCCCTCACTGAAGGAAGGGAAGCAGTGGGCAGGTGGAATAAATAAAGGTTGAAGAGGGGAAAAGAAATGCCCATCTAGGCTGAGCTTTCCCTGCTACGTAGGCTTCCATGCTGCAGAAGCTGTGCAGTTCCTTACAGTACACAGTCCAGAAAGTGAGCAGTACATTCCCTGGTCGTCAACACTGCAGAAGTTAAAGGACTGAGAGACTTTAAATATAAAAATCTTAAATCCAGCCCTGATATAGCAGCAAGAGTCGAATACAGCCTTTATTTTAGAGAAGGGTTTTGAGCTACGCATTTCAGAAAACTCTTAATGTCATGCTGGGAAGTCAGTTGTTAGGAGAATGCCTATCCCATTTCCCTACAGGCAAAAAGTCTATTCCAGTGAAATGAGCTAATGTACATATCGGTGTAGTCTCAGAAGTCGCCCACATAGTCTGCTATTTTTGCAGCTAAACTGAGCCAAGAATCCTCTTTGATTACAGATTAGCTATAGTGATAATTCATACCCTGAATTTGTCTTCCTTCATAATAATTATAACAATAATAGAGTTTATACTGTTATTGAGAAATTCACTTTGTGCAACTGTCTCTATAAACTATAGAGATAATATCTTGCAAAGAGACAAATGGTTAAATGAATTATTTATTTTACTGCAAGGAAATTGAATATTTGCATGTTTCTACCTGGTTATCTGGTGGGACTAGAGAGATTTTCCCCATTGCAAATGTTCATTTATTCAGTACATTCATGAACCCTAAAGTGTTTGATTAATGATTTCTAATGAAATACTGTACCTTGCTAGTTTGTAAACTCTGCATATAGCGCTCCCCTATGGGCTCGCTGCCCCCAGTGGTCGTTCTCAGTATCATGTCCCACCTTTCTGTGCCCTTCCCTTTCCATGTTATGGAAAACAGTCCCCATTTTCTTGGCACAACCAAACCGTAACCTTGCGTTAAGTTAGGAGAAGAGGAAGCTGCATACCAGATTTCGTGGTCCTAGGTCTTACTGTTTAGGAGGAGTTCTTGAACAAAGAGACCTACAGACAGACACAGAGATGCACATTTCTAAAATATATAAATGCAAACAGAAAATTAGGTAATGGCAGCTAGCATTGGTTGCAATTCTGTTGGTTTCCTCCAATCCCTTTCAAGGGTAAATCCTTAAGAGCCCTAGTGAAATGAGATAAATGGCGATAGTTCGCCCTTTGGTTTAATTTTGCGCTGTTTTCAGGACACTCTGACTTTGGAGAATTGGCATATACTAAGGTTTTTCTTAACAGAATATTTTTTACAGGAGAAGGTCAGGTTGACTCAGGTTGTAATGGGCACTAGTCTGATTCTGTCTCAGGTCAATAGTAAACTGCGTATAATATAACTCTTCAGTAAACTTTAAAAACAATGAGTACTTCTGTGGCACCATAGAGACTAACTAAAATATATAGAATCATGAGCTTTCGTGGGCAAAATCCACTTCCTCATATGAATTGGAGTGGAAATAATGGTGTAAAATAAAAGTCTGCTTTCTGATAAGCTTCAGAGGGCCAGGTTTCCATGCCCACTTCGTGCCCTTATTAGCAGTACCCGTGGAGTCGGGAAAGAGAACGGCTTTAACTCTCATTCCAAGGAATCATTTCCTTAGGTCAGGCTAGAGTCATTTGGGCGAGGTGGAGTGTGATAAGTTCATATCACCATTCCCAGCTCTGTGGAATGTCTGTTCCATGGAGTCTTATGGTTTCTCATCTTTTAAAAAAAAAATCTGTTTCCTGATAGAATGGGCTTTATTTTACGTTAAGAAAACAACAATAACAACAAAAAGAGAGAGAGAACCAAAGTAATCATTCCAGAGGAGCAAACTGAATTTATCTCCTTTTAGCCTCTTGTAGCAGAATTCAAAATGTGGGAGGGGAATTTCTCTCCCTTTAAAGGTGCAGAACACAGAAAATAGAAGATGATGATACTATCTGAATACACCATGTGGGCAAAAAGATACCTTCACTTTTCAGTGGAGCAGGTCTGGCATCTTTGATCTGCACCACTGAAAATGGTCCTAGTTGGAGATAGGGATGTTAAATTTCAAGTAACTGGCTAATTGAATAGTTGATGCATTTTGCATTGTCTTTTCGATTAATTGATAGGGCACCTCCACCTTTGAAGTGTAGCAACAGCTGTAGGGCAAAAGCACTGCATGGAGCCTGGGGTCAGCTGGGGACTCCCCTGCTCATGCCGGGCTCCATGTGGTGCTGCCACTTTGAAGCTCCGCGGGAAGCCCGTTGTCAGGCTGCATGTGGCATTTCAAAGCGGCAGCACCGCATGGGGCCCGGGGTCAGCAGGAGACTCTCCAGCTGATCCTGGCCTCCGTGCAGTGCTGCCGCTTTGAAACACCGCATGCACCCAGGGGACACCCCAGCTGGCCCCAGACTGCACGCAGCATTTAAAAGCTGCAGCACCTCATGGAGCCCAGGGTCTGGTCCCTGGCCTCATGTAGTGCTGCCACTTTGAAGTACCCCCTCCTCTTTCCTTGCTCCTTGCTGCCTCTTTCTGATAGAGGCAGCAAGTGGGGGAGGGGGGGAGAGAGAGAGCGACTAGTTCACATCCCTAGTTGGAGATGAAGCTGTGTGTTTATTTCAGAATTTCTTTCAAATCTTATTCAGAGCAAATGACTCTGCTTACACATCACTTTGAAAAATTAGTATGGAATAAACATTAATTAATCTGATTAAAGGAGAGTAGTCTTACTGACTTTTTAATGAATCAGTCACTCTGAAGTTCTAGGTGAAAGAGTCCTCAGGGCTTTTGCATCAATACCACATTGATGGGTATCCAGACTAAATGCTTATTGCATATTGTTCCCAAAGTTCTCTTAAGTTAATGGCACCCCTTTGAGTTGATTTCATAATTGACCATGTTTTAATATTGTAAAAAAATAAAAACAGGGGGAGGAAAGGATTTTTTTCTTGCAAGATAACTGGAAAAAATCACAATCCAGTTAGAATTTTCCTGTAAATAGTGTGAAATAATAGTAAACAGTAAAGACAATCATTTTTATTTATTTATAAATGTTTAAATACACATCTCAGTGCTGACTTTCTGACCACAAGCATGGTAACATAACAGTATGTAAAACAACAAATTGACTCAAGTCAGTCAAAGAAACTTTCCCTATCTAGCTCAGCTTAATGGTTCCAGACTCAAGCTGGTGCTGAAAGTGAGGATAGATTATTTACTAATCATACTTGCTTCATCATCAAGAAACCTGACTCAGCTCAGATGTATTAGATGACTGATGTACAATTTAGGCACTTGACTTGTCATATCCAAGGCTGACTCTAGAAATCTGTCAAAAATAATTTTTCTTGTAAACTGAGCAAAATTGCTCTGAAAATCATCAAGTGAAGATAACCATGGGACTCCATGATGCCATTTCTACAGTGTCATTTTGCAGGATAGAGTCACACTTTAAATATGTGGTTTCCATTTAGGAGTGGCACATTTGGCTCCTTTCATCCCCACCCCTTTTAAGAGTTACCTAAAGAAAGGAAATCACTTCCAGTTAAATGATAGCTTTTCCTTGCAGGTGAGTGGCTCCTGCTAACAGCCCTTTCTAAAGCTCAGAATACATCTCTTTAATATCTCGCTTTTCTTTGGAAATCAAACTGTCAAGTGAATTTTAGTTTCCTTTTTGTTTAAAAAAAAAAAAAACCAAACTCCTTCAAACTCACCTTGGAATTGAAGTGACGTGAATCATGTTACAACAAATGGGTCTTGGCCAGATTACAAATCTCATGTTGTTCATTTGTAAAATGTCCAGTTCCCTCCTGAAGTTAAATGAGCTCCTTTCATTCCATCATTAAAACTGATTTCTTTTTTCAGTAATTAAAAAAGACCACTAATGTGCAACTTCTACAACACTGGTGAGAGATGATTTTTCTGAGCACCTTTTTTATCCAGAATAATATGGGCAAATTAGAGAGGGAATGCAGAGAAAGGTAACTTTAAAAATAAAATTCAGGGGCTTGAGGGATGGTTTTGAGTAAAGAGTGAAAAGCTTTACATATGCCAAATTCTGTCTTAGTGACTAAAAGGAGCTGTTCTAATAAAGTAGAGGTTAGAGGTAAGTGCAAAGATGGAAGATAGATGGTTCTGAGTGATGTAAGCAAGCATAGAAGGGGTGCGATTGAGCAAAGGAAAATTAGGTTGTCAAGACAATGTTCCTAATAGCAAGATCTATCACACAGAGATCTCCCAAAGGACGTGGTGGAAGTGCTCGTAACTGGCCATTAAAAATTGGACTGGACGAAGTCGAGAAGAACATATTAGGGAGCAATCCTGTATAAGCAGAGGGAGAAAGGAAAAGACTAAATGATCGTTTCCTGACTTCAGTGTCTTTGATTGTTCAAGTCTGAGAAACTCTCACAAATTTGAAGTGAGAGAATGAATAAACCATCATAAAAGGGACATCTGGCCCTTACCTGCTCAGGTTTGGTTACTCATAGTCCCACCTACTTGCTTTCTTTATTTAAAGAAAGGGGGAAATTGCCTGAAGAAAGCCAGTAGTTTCCAATTTCTTGGACAATGGGAAGGAAAGGAGACCTAATCTATGCTTACAGGTTTTGCCAGCGTCAGTTAGGAGTGTGGAAAAATTGTACCTGTAACCCCACATATGCAAGAGAGTCTTTTGCCAGTATAGTGGTTTAAGTAAAATAACTCTTTTGCCACTATAAACTAGGAGAGTTTATGGGTGTTACCCCAAATTATTCTCACTGGAGACCACCCAGGGTTACACTAGTATGGGTTTATTGCTTGAGGAATTAGCACTCCACTATTTGCACTACAAGATTAAACCAAAGAAGAGAGAACTGCCACCAAAGGTTTAAACTAAAGAAGATACAGAGCTATCTCTCTCGCACACATACATACAAACAAGCAAGTGCGCAGACACCTCCATTCATTCACACACATTCATTCCTGCCCTCAGGGACTCTCACACTTACACAGGTATATGGGGTTGCAGAAGGAGCCAAGGCATGTAGATCCTGGAGGGTCTGTCTGCTCATCATGGCTGGGGAAGCTGGTGAGGAGGAGAGAGACTGGCTGTAGAGAGGAGTTTCTGAGGAGCAGGGGGAAAAAGAGAGTCTCACATGTATAAAGATGGAAGACAGAGTATCTATAGCTCCCTCTCTTGATATAGTGTCTGAATGGCTCCTGTGACTCATTCACCTCCTCATCAGGGAGCATGCCCAGACTTCCCTTTATCCAGCAAAAGCAGCCATTTGTGATGACTCATCACCATGTGCTCCATTGTTCCCGCTCTTCTACAAACACAAACACACTCACACTCAGGGGAGAATGCAGTTTAGAGCAAGTTACAAGCAAGGTGGCTGAGAGTTACAAAGATTACAAAGTTGCAGTTTACAGTAAATTTCTGAAAGTTACAAAGATTACAAAATTTGACAAAGATCACAGTGAGTTGCAAAGTTTGACAAAGATCACAGTGAGTTGCAGTTTAAAACCTTAGACCTTACAGCTTAGTGTAGTTTCAGAAAATGCATATGTATAAATTAAGTAAGCTCAGGCGGAGGCTTTTTTATGCAACTGGCATAGCTATACCTGCACAGCTACAGGTCCTTTTCCTTTTAAATTGCACTTTTCATCTGTAGATCTCAGAGCTATGCAGATTCCTCACTGGAGATACAGATGTTGATGCACAGAGGGTTGGACTATCCAAGGTCACACAGTGAGCTAGTGATAACAACTACAACCCAGGTTTAGTATTGAGTCTAGAAGATGGGTGGGCAAAAATCAGGCCTGGGGGCTGGATCCTGCCCGCCAAGCATTTCTCTCTGGCCTGCCCAGTTGAGTAGCAGTGTGTGCATATGTAACCATCACCAGATGGATTTGAAGCTGGGACCTCTGGAGCTGAGTATAAGAGCCTCTACTCTCTGAGCTAAAAGCCAGCTGGTTCCCAGCCCCTGCTGTAGAGGTCTCTTGATCTTAACTGTTGCTGTGGTCTAGCTACCACTTGCATTGCTCAGTAACCACACTAGGTGTGTAGGTTACATACTTCCCCTAGGTGAGGAAGCACGTCCCAAGCTTCAGAGACCCAGTTGAGATCCCGGACAAGCCCCCAGTTGTAACCACCACCAGGCAGATTTGAACGTGGGACCTCTGAAATGGAGTATAGGAGCCTCTACCTTCTGAGCTAAAAGCCAGCTGGCTCTCAGCCCCTGCTGTAGAGGTCTCTTGATCTTAACTGTTGCTGTGGTCTAGGTACCACTTGCATTGCTCAGTAACCACAATAGGTGTGTGGGTTACGTATACTTATAGCTGGCAATGTGTGTTCAGCTGCCCTTCACCCCATCTTGCTTTGTCCTGCAGCCGAGCTGTTCCCAGCATTTTCCTTATAGCTGTGCAGAGTGGGGGAGAGGGGAGAATGGAGGGTAGAGAGGAGTGCTGAAGTCCCTGCCCCTGTTACTGACTCCTGTCTGCAGAGATGGGGAAGAGGGAGAGACAGAGCGGAGCTGCACTGATCTGAAGCATGGATGGAAATTCCTCAGAGGAGTGCAGAGCAGGGGAGGAGACGACGACAGAGAAGGACAGATTTCTCTTAGAGATAGCACATGGCTTCTCTTGTCACAAAGTCGGTCTCAAACTGTCTCTCTTTCACACTCACACACACTCTGTCTCTTTCTGTGGCCCCCAGCCTCATCCCTTCTGCCTGAGGCTCCCCCTTCTGGGGGGGCCCAAAGCCAGCCCACAGTCACGTACCAAAATTTATGAAGTGGTCCCCATACAAAAATTATTGCCCACCTCTGGTCTAGAATCTAATCTGTGCTTTGCCCTCTAGATCCAATGATAATGATGTATCTGAAACCATTTATGGTGCTCTCCCAATAGAGGAATTGGTGTGAATGTGCAACACACTTGAGAGCTGGGTCATACCTTCCTAGAGCTTGAAAAATGATCAAGCTTAATATTTGAGAGGTTCCAATCAAAATTCTACTACTTGGTAGTACTGGGAGGCTTTTTTTTTCCCCCAGCAGGGAAAAATTCCTTTCATTTACTAGCAGTGGACTCTTTCCTATATGCATTCTGTGTTGTTACAGCCATTTCCTCTCCACTTTCTTTGCTTACCTACCCCCTCTCTTTTCACTTTGATCTAGTACCTGGCTGATAGCAAATTGAAACTGGCTAGATTAAAGATTTCAAGTTATGAGAAATATTGCTTTAGATTTTGAGATCCCTTTCAAATGTACAGCCCATGGGGGGAAGAAGAGCAAAGTAAAACTGACAGTTCAGAGGGACAGATCACCTGCTAAAGTAAATCAGCATAGTTCCATTCATCTCAATGCAGCTGTGTTGATTTACCTCCCGCTGAGGTTATGGCTCAAAAAGCGTAAGAGATTACAGTAGTATGTGATTTTGGGTGGCATTGCACCAAAGCAGACACTGCTCCTAGCAGCTAGATTTTTTGAATGCTCTGATCCATCATGATGATTGTTCCCCTTCCAGCTGAACCCCCTTGCCTTGACATGTGGCCTAGACCGATATTAGTAAAGTAGCAAAAAGGTAACTGAGCCAGAACATTTTTCCTGGTCAAAGAGAATAGCCAGTGTCTTGTGCATTTCCTATTGCTGCTGTTTGCCCGCATGAGTCTCAGAAAAGGCCTCACCTGTCCACTGAAGTAATTGGCCAGATTCTTATGGAAAGAGGATTGAAGTCTTACACTGGCATAAATCGAGAGTGATGCCACTGAAGTTAATGGTTACACCAGTATAAAATTGATCTTAAGTGAAAGGCAAAATCAAGGTCACAGGGCCTAAGGGAACTTAATTAATACGCCTATAGGAGAAGACAGATGCATGCATACCCCTCAAACCACACGAGTAAATCACAGGAATGTAGGGCTGGAAAGGAGCTCATCAAGTCATTAAATCCAGTTACCTGCACTGAGGCAGAGCCAAGTAAACCTAGACCCAGTGGTTCTTAAAGTGTGGTTCATGGATCTACAGCGGGAGCCCGCACTACATGCCCTACATGCGCTGTGGCTGAAGCACCAGCGCAGGCTTCCCACTGCGGGCAGGCGGAGGGGAGAGCCCTAAGCCTCATGGGCTGGATCCAGCTCTCAGGGGGAAGGAGGTGGCTTTGCACACTGCCTCTTCTCCCCACCTCCCAATCCTCCCTGCTGGGGGACCAGCAGTCCAGAAGGCTGAAGGCTTCTCGCCTGAAGGCTTTCCCCACTGGTCCCATTGGCCAGCATCACAGCCAATGGGAGCAGTAGGGGGTGGTGCCTGGCAGTGGTGGGGTACATGGATCCAAGTGAGCATGTCCAGACCTCTCACCCCCAGCTATACCCCATCTCCTGCCCAAACCTCCTAGGCAGCTCTTGCACCCTAACTCCCAGCCAGACCCTCAGCTGGCAACAGTGGATACACCCATGATGGGTGGAGGAGCACAGAGTATGACAGTGGCTGTTGCATTACCATGGAAGGGGACACAACATTAAAAACCATCTTTGGCTGCAACACTGCAGGGATAGGAATAGGATTTTGACCATGGAATAGAGAAGGAATCTTTCTGTACAGGTTACATAGTGATGCCAAAGGAAAAAGTTTTGTTCTGTTTGTTTTTCTTTAAACAGTTTGTCTGGGCGTAAAGAGGACTCCTGACTTCCCCCCATTCTGTTGCAATTGACCTTTTGACTTTTTCTTTCCTGTCTTCTTGTTTCCCTTTTCTCTGTCCTTTATTTCTAGTAAGACTGAGGACTGGGGCTATCTCAATGAAGATGGAGAGCTCGGCTTGGCCTATCAGGGTCTAAAGCAAGTTGCCAGGTCAAATACTTTGGTTTCTTCTTCATCTTTTCCTTTCCCCTGTCTCTTCCATATGCTTGTATGGACTCTCTCTGCCTCACTGTCCTTTACAGCAGGAATTGGAGATAGGACTAACACAAACTGAACCACCATAACTTTGAGGGGGAGAGAGAACCTTTCAAAGGTGTCGGGAAATAGCAGTCCTGAACCAAACCTCAGCACTCATACCCATCGCTAGGAATACAGCAACTAGCTAAAGTTTGGGTTGGGATACCGTTCTGCCATGTGACTGTATCACTGTGTACCACATTGAAACTGTATCTGTGAGGCTGATTCTCAGAGGGTCCAGGAAACCTTAGTCGATTCATGGGTGCTCCCAGTGCCCAGCACCTTTGTGGATTAGGCCTTTAGGGATATGCATATGCGAGGGGGTGGAACAATGGTATTTCACAAATGAACTCCTGACTCTATTGAAGTCCAGGAAATAACTTTCACTGAATTAAGTAGAGTCATGGTTTTGCCCTAAAAGTCTAATTATTGTTCTCTTAGCTCTGACTGCACTTCTCCTTATTTAGAAGTGTATGGAAGTGTCTCTTATCTGCTTGTGAACATGCAAGACAGGGTGTTGAGTCCCTTTTTAAATGTACTGTTTTCTTTACTCCTTTGCATGCTGAAATTCACCTCGATTACATATTTTCCGATTAATCCAATGCTAGAAGTGTGCCAGAAGGAGAATTACTACTGCTAGCTGGTTACTTCTGACACTCATTCCAATGCACTCCTGTTCTGAGGATGAATATGTTAGAGAGAACCGTTGTAGGCGATTCCTGCACTGTGTCCCCCCCCATGCAAGGACAATGCTTCTGTAATAACTCTTGCAAACTAGTCAACTTTTGGGAGGCTGAATAGTGGTTACAGTAGAATCCAGAAGTCCTAACTCTCACTATCCTGTTCCCAATTCTGATACTATTCAGAGGGCTTAAAACGTCTGATAATTAGATGTTAATCTTTGTACATCTCAATTTATCCTTGTGTAATAAAAAGATGATAAATATAATTCTTATCTGCCTCACAGAGAGATGTTGTGAGACGCTCCATTCATCAGTGTTTGTAAAGTGCCATCTGCTGATGAAAAGCATTCTTGGTGGAAATAGTAGGAATATTGATCAAACTAAAGTTTCTAGTCCTGTCAATTTTAGAGCAGTTGGAAGGCAGCATCTCTTCTGAGAATAGTATGAAAAATGTGACTGGGCTGATTGCTACCTACATTCCTCAGAACAGTAAATACAAGAGGACCATATCTGTCTCGGTATTGTGTTCACATCTAGCCTGATCCTATATAAAGCAGCATCAGGAAAATACTTGTACTTAACATAATGGTTTTGCATCTTTTCAAGCCCAACACAATATTAACTGCTGATACTAGGTCAGTGAGGTCAAGTTCATTATTATCTCCATCTGAAAGGGGGGGTGTGTGTGTGTGTGTGTGTGTGTGTGTGTGTGTATACACGTACACCCAGACAATGAGAAGGACGTTGGACTCTGCTTAACAGAAGAATCTGAAAGTTTGCATTTGAAAATCCAAAAGACAGCATTTCTCCATGGAAAGCCGATCTTTTATATGCATGCACACACAACTTTGGCTTGTTGAAAATCTAGTTTTCTGTTGAAACACCATTTAGATAGAAAACCTTTTTGACCAGCCCTAATTAAGGCCCTGATTCAGCAAGCTAAATAAGCACGTGCCTTACATTTAAGCTCAAGCATAGTTCTCTTGACTTAAGTGGAATGGTTCATGTGCCAGAAGTCGTGCAGGTCCTTAAGTACCTTGCTGAAGACCACACAGGAAATCAGTGGCAAAGACTGAGCTAAGGCTTCAGTCTTCCTGACTTTGTCCCTTATTCAAACCATTCAGTGTCACTGGAACCACTTTGCTAGTATATGTAATCTTGTTTCGATCCCATTGGAATACTTAAAATCACTAAGGGGGAGATTTTCATGTGGTACACTGTAATTAGTACCCTTAAAAATAAATTAACATGCCATACGTTGTTTATCAATACACCCAGCAGTGCAGATGCAATCAGGAGGGCAGTAACCTTTATGTGATGAATTGTTCTTGCCATTTGGGCAAGGAAGGTATGTGGGAGGAAAAGGAGAGAAAAATGCATAAAAATGGCTCATTCAGTCCATTTTACTGAAAGTACAGCTTGTGCTTTAATTTATTACCATGCAAAACTACATGCTGTGCAGCCACATGGAATTCTTCTCCTTTTGTGATTAAAGTCCTCTTCCTCCCGCAAGCCACAGTTTCAGTTTCCCTTTGATGCGCACTCTCTAAAGTATTTATTTAACTTGTTATTCTTCTAGATGATTTAGAAAAGAATAAAATAAAATGGAACCTTTTTGCAGTCTTCCTGCCCCGAGTTAGTGTGATATTTTCAATTACAATGGGTTATAAAGTGAAGCCTACATTTTCAGGCGTAACAAGTGGTTTGGGGCATATCTGTGTTTGGGCGCAAAGCTGAAGCCATCTTAAAAGGGGCTGATTTCCTGAAACCGCTTTGCATCCACTGTCTGAAAATCAGGCTGCTTTAAGATGTCTCAGATTGGATCCAAAAGTGGAAACACCCAAAATCATCAATGATTGTTTAAATCTAGAGTTACATCTTAACTAATCCTACTGGGCTGTTTTTAGCTAATTATTTTAAAGTGTCGTTGGGTTTCTCAAAGGGTATACAGTACAGTAACCAAACACCTTGCCATTGCCTTGTAGGAGAAATGTAACTTTCATGTAATACACTGAGAGCCTGATCCAGTACCCATTGAAGTGAATGAGAATTCTGCAGTTAATTTCAGTCAGTGATGGACCAGGGTGTCAGCACTAAGTTATCCCCCACCACACAGAACTACACAAACTTTAGAAGCATTTTCCCGTCAGTTGAATCTAATCTACAACTGGGTGTCTTTTTTCCGAAAGATACACTATAGCTCAAACAGAAGTCGTGAGCTTGACACAGAAGTTGCTGCGATACTTTCTGGAGGATCAAAAAATTTTATTGTAATGGTCTCTTCATTCCTCCTCTCATCAGGCTGCTGGAAGCCCAGCTTCAGGATCAGAGAAGAGAGCATGAAGAGGAGGTGGAAACTCTGAAAACCCAGATGGAAGCCCTGAGAGAAGAGATGGAGAAACAGCAGCAGGCATTTTTCCAGACCCTACAGCTACCACCAGATGCCCAGGTGGAATTTGGCATCCAGCAAGAAATCACACGTCTCACTAATGAAAATCTGGTAAGAAGCTATGTAAAACCACTGTCCTGTATGACCTGTATTGTAAAAACAGATCCGAGATTGAGAGGGGTAAGATGGGAAGTACTCCCATGATGCCCGCCCTTCTCTATGAACACACAGTGAGCCAGCAGAGCTGCCTTTCACATACACTATATGAACTAATGTTCCAAGCACTCCCAGTAAGTGCTCCAACAAGATAGTGGCTGAATGTTGTGGAAAACTGAACCATTGTTCTATAAAGGTGGGAAGGTGAGTAGGAGAACTCACGCTGCATGGTGTAAAGCCATATTTTGTGACAGACCCAGTGACATTGTGTCTTTCTCTGGACATAAAGCACACAGGGCCAAACTGTGGCCATAAGCCATTTTGCTTAACACAATGTTTCTCAACCAATGGTACGAGTACCCTTAGGGGTACTCGAGAGAAGTCTGCGGGGCGGGGGGTACATCAACACGACTGAAATTTGGAGAGAACTGAATTTTTGTTTTAAGTTTTATAGTGCTTTATTATTTTTGTACTTTTTATACCCAAAAATTTCATCACCTGCGTGGCTATGATTCAGTTGCTTAAACAAATATGATGCAATGGTAGAAAAAAATTGTGTGTCTGAAAACTGTAGGTACTTAAAAATTTTTTTTTAAAGGGGGTACTTTATAAAAAAGGGTTGAGAAACACTGCTTTAATGTACTTAGTAGGGAAGAACAATGCCCTCCACTAGGAAGAAATACTGGTTGAAATGTTGTGGTCTGTCTTATGTAGGAAAACAGAGCAGATGATTATAGTTATCCATTCTGGCCTTGAACCTTTGAATCTATTAACATTATTTACAAGTAGGGCAACAGTTTTGTCATGGAGCTCACCATGGTCACAGAAGTCTGTGCTATCTTGGAAATGGCTGTAAAAACGCATTTGATTGAGCCCCCAAACTGCGTGGTATGGTGACCTGGTGCACTGTACCACAGTGCCATTCTGGTTTGGCCCATCCGCCCTATGGCTCCATCTGTGGAGGGGTGGATGGGCCATACCTGAGATACTACATCTCCATGGGCTAGGCTGCACCATCCAGAGCAGGGAAATGGGTCCCATCCCTGGGTATAGGAGCTGCTGCTGCAGAGTAAAGACAGGATGGGTTTGCTTTCCAGTTCTTCTCTACCCCACAGTGCCTCCCCTTCAGAACTCCAGCAGTATTGTGTATGGCAGGGCTACTCAGCTTGGGAGCTCCGGGGGCCACAATGATCCTCACAGCACATGCCGAGGGCCACAACTTAAGTGTGGTTGCATATGCATGCAAATATATATGCAAACATATGCAAATAGCTTCTTTCACACTGACAGGCATGAACACGAAGATTAAGGCAAGAGTACGTGACACGCAGGCCCCATTTAAGTCAGTTCTGCTGATATTAATAAAATGCAATATTTTCCCGATTTCCACCCATATGACAGCACTTTTAATGAGCAATGATAGTCGAGCAGTGACAGCAATTTAACACCTCAAACACATATCAACAGAAGACCATTCTATTGACTACTTTTTTTTGTTTTGGCTCCCACCCATGGGCCGTGTGTTGAGCCCCGCGTAAATCCAAACTGCACCGCGGGCTGCAAATAAACAGGTGGGCCACGTGTTGAGTAGCCCTGGTGTATGGTGTAGCAAAAACTACATTATTTGGTGACCTTTCTGTGACACTTCCTTTGCATGCCTGTGCCATGAAATTTACTAAACATTTGTGTGCCAAAATCATAGTCCTATTTATAGGCACTGGCATTTTCTGAGCCTGAGTCAGTGGGCAGATGTCACTGCCTCACTCAGGAGCGTCTTTTTGGAGAACTCTGTTGTGTTCAGACAGACATGTCAGGGTCACTTACATCTGAACAGCAGCCAGGAAATACAGCCCTGAGGTGATAAATGGGAAATCATTACCTACTGTTTAATACTTTGAGGAGGAATCAGGAACAGGAGACCTGGGCTTGCATATGTGAACATGTAGACAGATGGAGGGATGATCTCCTCTTCAGCTGATGTTAAACAATCATGCAGAGAGGAGACCCCATGAGACCAGTTTGGGGGCAACTGTTGACAAATCCTTTATAATTCTTAATCATCTGTTAGGAAAAGTACGCCCTGCAGCAAAACAAAAATCTGTTGCTCACTGTACTGTGTGTTCAATTATTAATCCCTTGGCAGAAGTGCATTTTTGCCGGTAATAGCAGCAGCAGCACAAAACCCTAGAGATAAAGGAGAAAAACTTACGCTGACTTGCATGGGTGCAGGATCCAGCCAAATGATTTACATGCAGCATTTATGCTTATGCCTTGAAAACAAAACAGCCTATCTCAACCTGCCACCAGGAGCTTCTCAGTCATTTAGTGGGTGATTAGCAGTTGACACAGCCATCAAAGGGATGGGCTGATAGGATGTAGAATAAATTCAGAGTCAGTACACCTGTAGGAGAGGGAGCTGGATTCTTCCTTTGCTCACCTGTCCTCAAAAGAAAATGATGATAAAGTTTGAGTTGCAGACTGAAATTCTGGCCTGTTACGTGCATGAGCAGGGGTGGATTAGCCATTGGGCTGATGGGGTCCATGCCCAGAAAAAAAATCCACTAAAGCCAGGAGCCCTGGCTGCAGGAAGGGTGTGGCAGAGGAAGTCCCCAACTGCCAACTCCATCCCCTGGTAGCAACTCCAGGCAGGGAAGCCCCCGACTCCACTCACTGGCATCAAGGCAGGAAAGACCCTGACTCCTGGCAGCAGCATAAGTTGGGCATTACTCCCTGGCAGCATCATCGTTTGGGCAGGCCGCGTGGGGGAAGCCCCAATTTCCCAAATTGCCTCTGGCAAAAGCTGAGGCAGCAAGGAAGCCCCCAGCATCTCCCAATGTGCCATCCCCAGCAGAAGCCGTGACAGGGAATGCATCCAGTGACACCCCCCTCCCCATTCCCAACAGAAGCTGCAGGATGGCAGGGGATGCCCCCCGGTACTCCAAACCCTGTTCTCCAGCAGAAGCCGCAGGTGGCCTAAGAGCTCTGACCCCAGTCCTCCACAAGAGTGGCAGGGGAAGCCCCAGCACTTGGAACACTGCTGTGGCCTCAGGCCTGGAGGAGCTCTTGCTCTCAGCTGCAGTCTGGGGCCATGGCAGGGGGACAGATCATGTCCAGTCTTAAGGCTGCCCTGCTGGTGGGGAGCAGAAAGTAGCCAAGGTGTTGCAGGGTCACTGGGGGAATAGAATCGGGCAGGGCTGCTGGCAGAAGGGGTGGTATGGGGGTGGGACCGCAGGTGGAAGGGGAGGGGTTCCCCACTTGCTTTGACTCCTAAGGCCTGAGGAAACCGTGCACGAGAGGCAACATATGTGTACCTAACTTAGCTTGCAAATCCTTTTATTTCTAGTAATGGTACATGGGGTAGGAAGACTTCCGCCGGATTCCCAGATCCTCGGGTTAGTTTGCAGGTCTGTCCATTATCGCTTGTCTACGCACACAAGATGTGTTGCTCTAACTATACTGGTACAGCTAAAACTGTACATCCCTGCTAGAGCAGATGTAGTTATATCAGTAGAAAGGCGCTGCGTGTCTCCTCCCCACACACAGAGCTAACTGTAATGAATCATCCAGACAGCACCATTCAGCTGATCTGTAACTGCATTCAGACTAGGGATTGTACTGTTACAACTTTTTTTTAACCAAAATAATTGCATACACCCTAAACTGAGATAATTACACCAGACCAAAAAATTCACATAGCCCAGGCCTTCGGCGAAAAAACAGTTGTCTACGTGTAAACTGAGTAAGTCTCATGATACCATCTACATGTTTTGTTGGTCTATAAAGTGCTACCAGACCATTTGTTATTGTTTTTTTCCTCATAGGAGAGTCACTGAAAGGCAGTGACCAAGGGACTTCCTCCTGCCCTTTTTCTGGAGTCCCTATTCGGAGGAGAATCATGCGTTAAATACCGTTATTTGAAAAGCCTTTTTAAAAGTGGTCACTGAGGGCCTGAACATACCTGGTGCCGAGCATTCTCATTTCCATTAGATTTAATGGGAATGGAGGGAGCTCAGAAGTTCACAGCATCTGGCCCTACCACCATAAATTCAGGATCAGAAGCTCAGTGCTAGGGAGAGAAGAAAGACCCGTTCCTTAAAATAACATCATGTAGCAAACTGTTTAAAAGCTGCCATTTTCTCCCCCTCTCTCTCACTGGGGTACAGGAGAAACTTGACAGCATGCTGGCTCTGCTTGCGCATGAAGAGGGGAAACTGAATTTACGTGATTGATTGGTCTGACACTGGCTGCAGTGGCCGCTGCAAAGACAAATCAGAGTATGGTTTTTTAGAATACTGGATGTATATAGGCTATTTTTTAAACCTTTCAGTTCTTCTGAATAAAACAGTTCCCTGCAGTGCACAGGTGCCATTCTGATGCTGTTCTTCTAGGCACTTAAATGCTCCCTGATGAGTGGGTGCAGGAATTCTGCAGGTGGCAGTGGACATAACAAGACTGAAAGGCAGATGTTTTCATATCCGTGCTACAGAAATGGACCCTGAAATGCTGCATGTTTTCAGGGATCCAGGTCATAGTACAAATATATGTTGATGGAGAGAAATAAACCACTCTCCTCCAGGAAACTTTGCAGTGTTGCATTGCACACACCTTTTCACATGCTTCAATTCAGCATATAGATACTTTTCAGTGTCTTTGTACCCTGATCAGTCAGTGGGGCTTTTTTTTTTTTTTAAATACCCTTTCCTAATTTTCAGGATCTCAAAGAGTTACTAGAAAAACTAGAAAAGAATGAGAAGAAGCTGAAGAAACAGCTAAAGATTTACATGAAGAAGGTCCAGGATTTTGAAGGTAATTCTAGTTTTGTTACCTTCTGTGGGAGAATGGAATTTTGTTGTTCTGGGTTCAGTCAAGGTCTATGGGTTTTGTTTTCTGACTTGATTTCCACCTCCAACACCATGGCATGTAGGTTTCCCACAGACATCTTCAGGATCACTGCACATGCCATTCTCAGAAGCTTGTCCTCTCACTTCCATTACATGCTTGTCAGTTCTCTCCTATAGAAACAATGTGCATGACTCTCACTTGACTGTTCCTAATAACTGTACCTGGACATTCCTGGGATTGTGGTCTGTTTTCTTGGAGGTGTTACCAACCATTTTTCTTCTGAATTTGATTGTTAAAACCTCACCGTCATATAATCAGAATTTGGCATCTTAGCTGTGCTTGTAAAATGCAAAGTTGGTAGCTGCTTGAGGCAATGGAAACTTTTTTTCACCAGTACAGGTTTGAACCTCTCTAGTCCAGCTCTTTCGGATCTGACCGGTGCCGAACCAGAGAATTTGCCAAACCACAGAAGGTCAATGTTGTCTAGCAGCATTACCAACACTTTCTCTGTTTACTGGGCTCTTAGAAGACATTTAGGGGTAAATTAAAGCTAAGTAACATTGAGAGCCAGGTCTGCTGTCTATAAACAAACATTATGGGTTCTTAAGAAACTTGGCCACACCCATGATAAGTGGACATCTGGCTAACTAAAATCATGCCAGACCACGAATGTTGCTGGACCAGAGAGTGCTGGACTAGCAAGATTCAACCTGTACTTATTTTAAGTGAGCACATACATCTAAAGAAGCTTAAGTGCAAGACAGGTATTTCAGATTCTAAGTTCTAAACATGTGTAACTTGAACATTTAGTATATCTCTTCTTTTTAAATTGCCTTGGGAACAGAATCATCCCTAGTGTGACTCCACTGACTTCAGCAGAGTCAGGCAAAACAGGTGCCTTCATTGGAAATAAGGAAATCTTAGGCCCTGGCCTTGATTTGGGTCCTTTTTTCTCTCCAGTGTGTGCAAGGCCACAGTGATGCCCTGAATGCTCATGTCAATTTAGGCCTGTTGGTTATATAACACTTAGGCGCCCCTCCTACCTCTTGCCTCGTCTATGAGAGTGAAGAACTTTTGAGCTTCCACAAGCTTCTAAATGCATCTAGCGGTTGAATCATTTCATCCCAATGTCCTTATTCTTTATTTTCTCTGGAGGAGTCATGATCCGTAGAATTTACAGTCACAGAGACTATGGAATAAAGAGTTTAAAGATTACAGCCTATCACATTGCTACTGTTATACTGGACTTCTTAAACACGCACCTGGCATTTTTTATTATTTCTTTGGGCCTCAAGAATCCCCCACAGGGTGATGTCTATTTAATCCTCATTCTTTCTTTACTAGCCAATTAGCCCATCCTAAAACGGGATTTTCAGGTCTCTCCTCCACGTCGGTTTTCTCTCCTGAGCCTCCTGTCTCTCGCTCCGTCTCTCTCTCTCTTCTCCTTTCCTTCCTGCCTCTCTCTTGGGGGACCGCGGAGCCCAAATGGTCACCTGCGCCACTTGGTCCCATGTGGCCGCCCGGCTGAGCGGCACAGAAGTCAGCCGAGCCCCACGGCAGGAGGCGAAGGGGGGCGGGATGGTGACATTCACAGCCAGGGGGCGGGACCTGGAGCCGCTGTCATGCCGCACGTCACGTCACCGCCCCGCCCCCCTTCACCTCCTGCCGTGGTGCTTGGCTGACTTCTGCGCTGCTCAGCTGGGCCGCCGCGGGGGAGCAAGCGGAGCAAGCGGCCATTTGGGCTCCCCCGCGGGGGCCCGGCTGAGCGGCACAGAAGTCAGCCGAGCGCCATGGCGGGAGGCGAAAGGGGGCGTGAGGGGGGGGGCAGGGCAATGACGTACATGGCCAGGCCCCGCCCCCTGGCCATGTACGTCACCTCCCCGCCCCCCTTCCCCTCCCACCGTGGCACTCAGCTGACTTCTGCGCCGCTCAGCCAGGCCGCCGTGGGGGAGCAAGCAGCGCAAGCGGTCATTTGGGCCTCGCGCACCCCATGCAGCACTCCCGTGTTGCATGGGGACCGTGGCGCCCAAACGGCCGCTTGTGCCGCTTGCTCCCCCGTGGCGGCCCGGCTGAGCGGCGCAGAAGTCAGCCGAGTGCCACGGCGGGAGGCAAAGGATGTGATTCAGGCAACAGCGCCACCCAGAGGGAACAGCCAGCATTTCAGCATTAGAGTCACAGACATTGGGTTCTATATATATGATAGCACTCTAAGGTCTTGTCTAGACAAACAGTGAGTGTGCAGCACATTGATGTAAATCTACAGTGTGCTGTGCACTAACTGTCTATGGGGACCCTGCTACTGTACACTAGTCGTGCTTTGACATATTCCACTTTGAAATGAAAGTATGTCAAAGAACACTAGGGAATTTCTAGCAGAGTCCATATGGACAGTTAGTCCATGCTTGCTTGTGAACAGTAGATTTACATGCCACACACTTACTGTTCATGTAGACAAGCTGCTACTTTCCATTTAGCTTAGGTTTCTTTGGCCGTCCTTCTTCTTCCTTTAAGGATGAGTTTCCTTGGATCAGCCTACTATCGGTATGTAGGTTTTCTTTATTCTGGAAGCATAACTAGGAAACCAGCACCATCCTCTTCTGTAGTTCATCTTCCATATTTCAAGTGTCTGACAATGAGTTTGCTTCCTGTTCATCTCCCAGCCTCTTCTTTGGGACTTTTTGTTCAGTGTTCTTACCGCACATTCTTCATTACTATTACAGAGCTACTGTTTCAGTGAAATTCATTCCTAGGCATGCAGACCCTGCCCCCAAAGGCATGCAGGCATTCAAGCCCAGATACCTGACCCCTTGTTCCATTGTGGTTTATAGGGACAGTGCTATGACAGTCACAAAAGAATTTGCCTGCATCCATATTCATAGATCTTCTTTAGACTCTCTTTTTTTCTTTGATCTAGTACAGAATTATGTCTCTGTTTACTGAAAGCAATTATGAATGAACACACTCATCTGTTTTCTTTGTCATCCTGCAAACTAATCACCAGTTTCTTCTCTAAGTAATTTAGGAGTTCATGCATGCAGTCCATCATATGTAGGTTTTCACTCTCAAATCTACATTCTTCATAGAGAAGCCCATTCTATATTATTCAGAGCAAGGAGGAGGAGAAGGGAAACTTCTTGACATGCATATAGTAGACCTAACAAGTGGAAGTTCTGTTCAGCTACCCAACACGCCTCTGTGACCTCTCCAGTTGTAGTTCTTCTACATTCTATTTGGATGCAGTTCTTTTTTTCTGCTTGGGCAGGGGATGAGCCTTGCAACTTTCAGTACTGGAACAACTGGACACAGGTTCCTGATGGATGTGCTCAAGAATGTCTGCTTCAGCTCCAGCGGCCAAATTCTGGGTCCCTCCAACTTACCACATGGGTGGCCTCACTGAGATCTGTGGGCTGAGATCTGAACTGGGTCCCAAGTTTTTAACCTCTCCAGGGCACCTTTGAATCTTAGTCTGAGTTATGGTTATGAATAAAATAACTTCAGTCAGACATCTTCTGGTCCAAAACCAAAGGGTGGTGATGGCTGGAAATTTATTTCCAAAATTCTGTTGAAATCTTTCAATTGTCATCAGAGAACATTGTTAATCTCCTCCAAAGATGCACAGATTTGCCATCTCCCTTAATTTGTTGATGTGGCTCATCTTGAACTTGATAAATCACCAGCAGAACTGAAGCGGGAATAGATGTTCAGCTCTTACTAGAAGGCATCCATCTGACATTTGGCACATGCTGTGGATTTTGAAAGTCATTTATATTATTCTAAGTGGCCCTTGCTCTTCTAATGTAATCTACATTGTGACCAACATAGTCTTTTAGAAGGAAACTCAACCTACTGTTAAGAAATTGTGTTTTGTGACTGCTACAGGGATTAAAGATATATAGAAAGGTTATTGAAAAATGTCCCATGCTTGATGAGAAAATAATATGGGGACAAGATATCTATAAGGCAAAAAAACTATTTATGTTCCTCACGGGATACAGTGATTAAACTATAGTGCTCTGATTTTGTGAACTGATTTCAGAAAACAAGACACAAAGTGAAATGAAGCTGAATAAACAGGGAAATCCACAGTAGCACAGATGGCATCTGTCATTGTAATTTACAAGCATCAAACGGACATTTATTGCATTGCTTTCCTTAGACCTCCATAATCTTCCATTTGATTAAAATTGTATGTAGGTACAATCCTCAACAGTGTGTCATGATCAGTTTTTAATTTTGCTGTGCGTACTGCCACAAGATACAGTGACACATTTTCCCAAAGCTTGACTTTTGTGGGTGACAGTAATATGTTCATAAGATTCCAAGGAAGTTCACCATCTTCTGAATATTGTCCAGTGAATCTGACATTTACTAAAGAAACTGTTTGCAGTTCTTTAGGCTTTAGCTTGCACCCCTTTCTTTGTCAGAGAGAGAGTTCTTCCAGTGCTTGCTCATGTCCATGCCAGTTAAGCGTGCACGTGCTATGTGCACGGATTCTGGAGTTTTTTCCCCTTAGCAGTACCCACCGAGCCAGCCAGGGAACCCGCTGGGATAATGCTGGTATATCGGTGCATATATACCCCTGCTGGCCCTCCACTCCCCCTCAGCTCCTTCTTACCACCCATGAGATTACGCAGTTAGTCTATCCCTGAGCTTGTAAATACAGTTTAACTAGCTGTAGTTTAGTTAAGTAGTGTAAATAGTTTAAGTTGACTGTTCTTGTCAGGGGAGTTTCCCCTTCTTATCTCTCCCCTCCTGGAGAGGGGACGCCTGGACCGCATGGTTTTAAACCCCGCCTGAAGTGCTCTAAACCTGTGGGGCTCTGCATGACTCCTGTCTGAAGTGCTTAGGAGAGGGCCATTGCAGGGACAGATGTCAGATCTGCAAGAGCTTCAAACCAAGAACGAAGCAGGAATGTGATTCCCACCTGAAACTCATCTTAAAGGAGTCCACTTTTTAGCGGCACTGGGCGTGCATAGCACACCGGCCTCTGTGAGAGCCTTCCTTGGTGCCAAGACATACAGCACCGGTGAACTCTTCAACATCAAGGCACTTGTCAAAGCCATTCCCCACTCTGGCACTCAAAGTGCAGAAGGTGAGGGCCCGCAAGAGAGCTTAAAAGCCTTGCCTCTACAGCCACTGGTTACAAAAACCTTCGCTGTCTCCCCTCCCCCCACCGAATCACCATACACAGATTTTGGGGGATCGCTGCCACCATCAAGTGATTTGTATCCCTAAAAAACCAGGGGTGAACACTTGAACCTACACCCCATGGGTACCCCAAGCTCTTTTGCCCTAAAAGAGCTTAAAAAAAGAAAAGAGGAAAACAAGCTACAGTCTCTAGTAGCTGACCTCTCAGTCTGAGGCATGCAGAGACACACAGACAGACCTTCCAGGACACACGAATCAAATCATCATCTTAAAAAAAGTGATTTTTATTACAAAACAAAAGATAAACTTGATAAAGCATACTTGGTTGCTAGAAGTTACAGAGCAACTAAGGAAAACAAATTAAAACACAGAGAAAAGTCTCTGAGCACAATGCTAGATGGTAAATGGGGAGGAGAGGCATAGATTCACACAGAGCTGTTCAAACCAAACCACAAAATAAAGAAAAAATACCCTGAACGTGACTAGATTCACTAAGCCCTTTTATTTACTTCGAATCTTTGCTTTTTTCAGTCTACTTTCATGCCCTGAATTCCTTGGAGGCATGGTAGTCCTGCCTGGGTTTAAATCCTTCTGTGTGTCTCAACTCCTGGTTTAACTTTCCCACACAAAGAAAGCAGGCAAGGAATCTATATCCAGTTCAAATTTCAACACGCTATCTCAACTGGTTCTCCTGGCCCCCTGACCTACACTTTTGCTAGCTATCTGAGTTTAACCCCTTAGTCACCGGGTACTGGTGAGCACTCCTCCTATTCATTACAGTACCGGTCACAGTCTCTAGCACTGAGCAGGAAAAGACAACACAGGGGAAGGTCCCCTACGAAGCATGGCCATAAAGTGCGCCACGGAGATGGGCACATGGCCACAACAGTGCATCAAGAGGCTCCTGTGCCATGCCAGCACTGGTTGAGCTCGACACACAGAGTCCGGCACCGGATGGAGTGATTGAAGAGGTCCAGCAGCCATCAACTCCAGAGACGTTTGAGACGATATACGAGCTCATAGAGCTCACTTCAGCACAGGGACTGGTCATGATAACCGATGAGGAACACCCAGCAGCTCCCTCGGCACCAGAGCCAGCTCAGCCGCCATCAGTGCACCAGGCAGTGTACCCGCGGGTAGCGGCATCAATATGCACACCAATCCTGGTGCCTATTCTGGCGTCGATACCAATGCTGATGCTGGTACAACAGACTAGGAGAGTGTCCAAGCTGAGGTCTTTCACATCTGAGCTCCCTTATACAGTTTTCTTTAAGAATAAGGTTAAGCTTCGCCTCCACCCTTCATTGCTGCCTAAGTTCATCTCCCATTTCCACAGGTCCCAGGATAGCTACCTCCCTGTTTTCTTCACGAAACCTCACACAGCACCTAGAGAGCAGTCCCTGCATTCCCTAGATGTGAGGAGGACTGTAGCTTTCTACATTGATAGGACAAGAGAGTTTGAGGTCACCACAACTCTTTATTTCTATAGCAGAAAGAATGAGGGGTCTCCCGGCGTCAGCCCAGTGTTTGTCCTCATGGATCATTTCCTGTATCAGGGCCTGTTATGACCTTTCGGGATGAACAGCATCCCCCCACTTACGGCCCACTCCATGAGTGTGCAGGCCTCGTCGATGGCATTTGTTGCGTAAGTGCCGATCCTCGAGACCTGCAGGGCAATCACGTGGTCCTTCATTCATACCTTTTATAACCCATTGCGCCACTGCACAGTAGGCCAGGAATGATGCAGCCATTGGTAGGGTTGTGTTGCAATCCATTGCAGATTAGGTTCTGACCCCACCACCTGTGGTACTGCTAGCGAGTCAGCTTACTGAAATGGACATGAGCAAGCACTTGAAGAAGAAAAAATGGTTACTTCCCTCATAACTGTTGTTCTTTGAGACGTGTTATTGATGTCCATTCCAAATCCCACCCACCTTGCCTTCGTCGGAGGCTCTCTGGCTGGCCCGACGGGTACTACTAAGGGAACAATCTCTGGAATCCATGTACACAGCACACGCGCACCTAACTGGAATGGACATGAGCAACACATCTTGAAGAACAACATTACAAGGTAAGTAACCTTTTTTTCTTCCTGAATGAGTTACACAGGTCAAGGACCAGATCTTCATCTAAAGCAGCTGATATTATAACAAACTCATACAACACATTCACACGGGCCTGATCCAAAGTCAAAGAAAAGATGGAAAGGACTTCAAAAGACCTGGGATCAGACTTGTAACTTATAGTAATGGAAGTACTTTACGCAGTGATTCATTCAGCTGTCTTCAGAGTTGTCACTTTCTCTCCACAGCAACCCAAGCTACAGCACAGATGGAGAGGAAGCGACAAGAACTTACCAGGCAGGTCACTGTCCAACGGCAGGAGAGAGATTTCCAGGGAATGTTGGAATATTACAAGGAAGATGAACCACTTCTCATCCGAAACCTCATAACAGGTTAGACCCTCACTTGTCACCTCTTCCACTTCCCTCACCCTGTACTTCCCTCTTCCGTTGCCTTCAAAACCATTAAGACATGAAATACTATCCAAATTTCTTTTTGTATCACTTCAGGATTAGAGAGTGAGAGAAAGTGTTTAACCATTTTGAGTGAGTTTGTTCATTTGATTTCAATGTTTAACATAGTTTGATGTAAAATCTCTCAAATGGAGAGTATTAAATGTATGTGGTACTCAGCTAGGTAGTTAGCTAAGACCTTGATTCAGGAATCTATTTTAAAATGTGCTTAAGGGCTTTGAAAAATAAGAATGGATTTAAAGTTAAGTATGTATTTAAATGCTTTATTGAATAGGGCATAACTTTTCAGCTAGCTTTTTTTTTTTCTTTTTTCTTCAGGTTAAATTGTCTGAAGTCCACAATTGCAAAGAAAAAGAGTGAAACATATTTTACTGATTATAGATTGCTTTTTTCAGACTTAAAAATTTGCTTGCAGGTTAATAGTATCGGATACTGTACTTGATTATCCAATCATTCCTGGAAAACCAGTACTGGAACATTTCATTCGTTTAATATCTGGTTAGGGTAAAGGAGCATAGTTATTTCTGACATGTACAGATATAGGACAGGTCAAGCAGTAAATTAACCAACCTTGACTCCTCAGTTGGGTTTATATTCTGTATTAATAGCTTATCAACACAACATTGTTTTATGTTGGTATCTTGTCTGTGCCTGGTTCCTTGTATAAGCAGATGAGAGGAAGAAAAGCTCCACATACCCAGCAGGCAGGGGCTTCCGTGACCCTGGCTGGCAGCAACTCCACGCCCCCAGCCACAGGGATCCGGCCCGGGGAGGGGATTTCCCTGCCCCCAACTGGCAATGGATCCACGCACCTGGCCAGCAGGGGCTCTGTATCCCCAGCTGGTGGAGCTCCGCTCTGGGCTGGCAAGACTCCCTGCCTGGACCAGCTCTGGCTGTCAGCCACTGGCTGGACTTCCAGCCCGCAGGCCACTGGCCCTCCAGACTACGTGCCAGCTGAGCTCCCAGCTGCTGGCAAACTGTGACTGAGGCTCTCTTGTCAAGCAACATTGGATGTTGCTAGACCAGAGAGTCCCAGATGACAGAGGTTCAACCTGTAATTTCTAAATGGGCATCTGTGACTTTCGTTTTATGAATCTGAATATAATTAAGACTCAAGCCAAAGTTGGTTGTTGCAGAAGAGAGGATTTTTTTTCTCCAAAACATTGAAGTAAATCTGGTGTCCTGGAGTAGATAGTCCCTGTTTGTACCTCTTCAGCTCTGTGCCCTGTATCTTCACACATCTAGCACACTTCTGGTGGTGTGTAAACAGTAGCGGATTAGAAATGTTTTTGACAGGATATAAATACTACTTCTCACGCATGAGTTCCGTTGTGTTTGAGAATGGGGCAGCAGAAGCTGTGCCAGGGGAAATCTCTAAAACTGTTTCAAGGATTTTATAAAAACAAAAGGTTTTGGAGGGCTTTTGTTTTTGCTTTTAACTCAGATTTACTTCAGTATTGGGAATAATCCCTTCAAGCTGTCCTGCAACCGCCTGAGGGACTGGTAATTAGCCACACTTCTGATAGTCTTCCAATAAATATTAACAAGCATGTGCGATGTGTGACTGGCCCAGAAATTTTGAACTATTTGAGGTGAAGCCCAGCACCATATATGTTTGTTTGTAACTGTGAGGCCAGGTCTACACTAGACCAGGCAGATCGGTTAAAGGTACAACATCCAGTGATGCAAAATGCATTGCTGGATTTGGCTTACCTTCAGCCAAACCACTGCACTGTCTACGCTGCACAGAATGAGGAATACAGGCTGCCCTCGGTGTTTGATTTGGGGGTCTACACTAGATCTGCTAAATCGAATCCTAGAAGATCAACCTCCAAAGGGTGGATCTTCTCCAAAGTGTAGACATGCCCTGAGTGTCCAGAGTTCCCTGCATGAACCTTGCAACATTGAGACCCAAAAGTGAAAATGGAAAACAGAGATAGTGCTTTGACCATAACAAGAACCTCCTCAATCCAGCTGTCTCAAATGAGAACTCATCCTCGTGTTCCCCTTCCCACTTGGAAATGGGCTTTAAATTCAGTGCTGTTTAGTTAATGTTCTAAAACGCTATGGCCAGAATTCATGCCTTCATAGGAAACTCATTGACTTCAATGCGTTACACCAGTGATAAATTCACCTCCAGTTTGTCTAGTTCTTTTGTTGCTTTTAACTATAACTCTAACTCAAGGATGACAATACATTGAAAAGGCTAAAACAAAGCTATAATTCCTGAAGTGGGCAATTATTGTCAACCTTACACCATGATGGGTTGACATGTGGAAAAGTGATACTACAGTACGGACCTTCAGCTTCTTGTAAGCCTGTGGAACAGAAACATTTTGTCATGTTAGCCATTCTGATGTCTCTGCAATATGCATCTTTGGCTGGAACCACTGCTAGCACATGCACTGCCATCCAATACTCCGGGTTTTGTCATGCTTACCTCACTTTACTTTTTGTAGAGTTTCATTATTGTTGGATGTGATAACAGAAACCATAAACACTAATGCACAGTATTAGACCACAGCAGTTTCTTTTAAAGTTCCCCCTCTTCAGGCAATTCTTGCTTTCACATGAAATATGGAGCAGATTCCGCCCTGCCCTATCCTGACTCACATGTTGATGAAGAGTAGATTTAGTAGTTGGTATTTCTGGACTTGTTTCTGTACACTATATCAGGGCAGCTGTAGGAATCATTTCCAAGAAGTTCAGGGATTTCTTAGAGATGAGCTTAAGTTGCAAAACTCAAAACTGATCTTTCTCAGATGTGTGGGACATTGGTTTGCGCACATCTCTAGTGTTGCTGATTTCTCCTACTCAGCTAATAAAAGTTAGGTTGTAAGAAGACTCATCTTTTTCACTTCTAGATCTCAAACCACAGACTGTTTCTGCCACAGTTCCTTGTCTCCCTGCTTACATCCTCTACATGTGCATTAGGCATGCAGACTACATCAATGACGACCACAAAGTGCACTCTTTACTCACCTCCACAATTAACGGCATTAAGAAAGTATTAAAGGTATGTTGTCTTTGTATTAAAATTAGCTCTGAGGCTGCATTTGATGTGATGCTCTAGTTACGAGGTTGAAGTAGGTAGATAAAGAGGTCTCATTTTGTAGATTCAGATGTCAGTCATGCAAATATTCAACAAACTCATGCCCCAAGTATAATATTGACATGATGATCTCATGATTGATATTTGCTGTTTGTTTTACTTCAGAATTTTCTTCAAAGGTCAACTAACTATAGATAGTAAAATTGTCCCAGTACATGTGGGTTTTAAAAATTATCAAAGAGTTAGATGCAAATTAATTTTCTACAGATTGGAGAGATGTTCAGTGAGTAAACCATCCATAGAACACAGCAAATTCTGCTACTAGTCTCTCTTTAACTTCTAGATCTGCTAATTCATTGTTTTATTTCCTGTCCAGCTTTTGCTTCTTAAATCACCTGAATTGAGAACAGGAGATGCTGCCTCTTTTAGGTACCTGTGCTATAACATATGTGCTAGTCACCTATAGCTATAATGTCCACAACATTATTTCAACTAGATGCTGCTTCATTGCCAGCAAAGACAAAGAAAGAGTGAAATTTCTGCAGGAGGATGAATCATTAGAGATCAGGCAAAAGGAGGATCATCTCATCCTAATTAACAGTCAGTTCTTAGCCAAAGAATCTTCCACTGCAGTACAGTAAAGAACTACACAAATGAAATTATTAATTATATTCAGTACTTCAGTCATTCCCTTGCCTTTCACTTCCAAATCATTGTACAAACATTAATTAGTATTTCGCCTAAGGAAGGTAGTTTTATATCCATTTTATGCATGAGAACACAAAGGCAGGGAGAGGTTATGACTTGCCTAAAACCAGGCAATGAGTCATTGTTTAAAGTAGGTTTGCAATTCAAAATTACTGGTGATTCTACATGTGATCAATCCACTAGGTCACACAGCTTCATTTGTAGGTTACTCTTGCACTCACTCAGCTTGCACTCAGCGTGAGGACCTAGGGCACACAAGTATAATACAGTAGTGATACAGGTTAAAGTTATACAGAGGGCCTCCCCTCTTGATGTCTTTCTCATAGCATCCAATCCCATGTCCTGTTTCTGTCAGCGGGCTACATCTCACGCTTCAGAGAATGGCAAAGCAAACTAACATGATGCATCTATCCAAATGAACAGTGTCGTTCATGCTGGTGAAGCATTCCTAATCCATGCAAGTGCTTTGTTTGTGCCTTGAAGCACATAATTTGATTAGCTAATATGACTCTGAGCCAGGTTCTGCTCTGTGCTGCATTGTTGCAAATCCAGAGCAACGTCAGAGTGACATAAATGGGATTACTCTGGATTTACACTGTTGTAATTAAGAGCAGAATTTAGTAGCAGCCATGGTTGCAGAATGTAACAGAGATCTCATGCAGGAATGAAAATAACATGCCGTTGTGATGTACAGAGGTTTATAGTTCTGTTTCTGGGGAAAACTTTAACTTACGTTGTCCAAATAGACCAGCTTCATATGCCAAAGTGGAATCTCACATATTCATTTTGCTCTTTACAGAAACACAACGATGACTTTCAGATGACGTCATTTTGGCTGGCTAACACCTGTCGCCTTTTACATTGCCTAAAGCAGTACAGCGGGGATACGGTGAGACGTTTGTAAAAAAAAACAGATCTTCATAAAAATGTTCACCCCATTTTGAAATATCTTGTTCATAAGTGCTCATCTCCAAGTGCCCTGTAGCTTGGGTCAAGTCGTGATGATAAAGTATCAATAATGATGCTGAAGTGGTAAAAGGCTTTGAGAGTTTTCTTAAAATAAGGGGTTGTGTCACTTAGCCATGTCTTCTGTGAAGTTCATAGACATTATTGTAAAATCAGTATCAGTGGAATTTCAGAGCTGTAGTTTAAAACTTAGTTTAAAACTTTTCCCTCTAGTTACTGAAATGTTCAAAGGTAAAACTCACACGTTTTCTTAGGTCCAATACTGAGAGTCCTCCCCTTGATTTCAATGCAGAAATCAATATTAAATATTTTTTTCTGAATTATATCAGTTCTGAACTTCTGAGGTGCTCGAGATGAAAAACTACTTATAATGTAAAGTTCCTTCTGGGAAGAGGTAACCTTTTATACCAGTCATCTTGATACTGTTTTGCAGTTTTCACATTTGTTCAGGTTTGTGTCGATTAACTTTGATGATCTGTGACCATTTCAGATTATCACAGTTCTGGCTATATAAAAAAAAAAATCTTTATATGGTACCTATCTGCTGGGATGTTGACGCTACTGTATGTGCACCATATATTGTGGTACCAAAAATTTGAACGTAGAGAGATTTTCTAGTCTCCTAATTTACTCTCAATTTGTATTAAACATAGCCAGCCGTCACAAGGATACAGGCAAGAATATTTGTTTAAGCCCCGCATTTCCCTGGGATCAAACTGTCTGTCAAGATTCTGTAGATTCTGCCATTGGGGATGTTCATAAATATTTGTATACAGTATGAAAGGAATTATATGGGTAAGGCTTGGTCAGTAACAGTGGTTTGTGCTCTATATGCCCTCTGCTGTCTCTGTAGCAGTACTGCATAAAGCAATAGTCTGCTCCCAAAACTGTAACATTAGTTTGGCAAGACTCCTGTAATAAACAAGCACTAAAATGAGGGAAACCATGCTAATTTCCTACTTCGGTCATGGTGCCATTATATTTGCCAGCATGATCCCCTGGCCCTATGCAGATACCCCACTGATACTGCAGGAGTGCAGGGCTCTGTGTACAGAATCCAGTTGCAGGATCAGAGCCTTAGCTGGAAATGAAGGGAAAGGATGCAACTGGTATAGGGAATTCTCAAGCTGTTGTTAAAAGCAGAGCTGAAAACTTTGGGAGATACTTGGGGAAAAAAAGATTTTTTTTAAAGTGTAAAACTCAGAAGTTAACCAGGAGATCAAAATACTTTATTGTCATGCAAATATTTCAGTTCCTACAAAGATGTCTTAACATTGAGATTAAAATATGTGGCTCTGAGTAAGTACACGCTCATGATATAACACATGGGTAGTTTAGTGTTTAACAGAGAACTGCAACAATAATTTTCAATTCATTAGGAAACATGCTTTATCTATTTATTAATTAATAGGAATTCCTTTCTCCTTGCTGAAATTAAAATGAAACTGATTGTAATATTTCATTTTAAAAATTCTAGTAACTTATGAATAATTGAATAATTGTAGGTGATTTAAAAGTCTTGATCTTTTCTTCAACTGTTAAGACCAAAATCTATTGTGGGTAGTATACTAGAAACATTACATTTGCATCTACTTTTAAAGGCTATTATTCAGTGCTGTCAGTGGACTGTTGTTAGGTGGAATAACAGAACCAGGGGATTTGGTCTTTCTCTGTTTTGTTTTTAGGGTTTTATGACACAAAATACCGCCAAACAGAATGAGCACTGTCTTAAGAACTTTGACCTCACGGAGTATCGGCAGGTTTTAAGTGACCTCTCCATTCAGATCTATCAGCAGCTATTTAAAATAGCAGAAGGCATGTTGCAACCAATGATAGGTATGTTTGGGGCATTTATATCATGTGTTGGTATATATAAAACCTTTGTTCTGTGTTAGCAGCACTTCTCACCCAAACAGAAGCACGTGGTGGAATAAAACAGATAGTTTAAGAAATATAGCCCTAATAGTCTGGATATGTCTTTATAAAGTTTGCTGCTATACCTGGCATTACTCAGGTACTTTAACTCAATACAGTTTTGTTTTTCTTCCTTTAAATCATTGCTCAGGGTGGGGCTGGGGACAAGGGTTTCAGTATACAGGCTGCCCCAGCCCCTTCTCAGTGCAGCAGCTTGGGGCCAGGTGAGACACACCTCTCCATGGCTGCTGCATGTCCCCTAGCTGGGGCAGGTCCACATTCCTAACAACATATCAATGGCCATACTGGGTCAAATCAACTGTCCATCTAGCTCATTTTCCTGTCTTCTGACCGTGGCCAATGCCAGATGCCCAGAGGGAGGGAACAGAATGGGGAATCATGAAGTGATCCCTCTCCTGTCACCCATTTCCAGCCTCTGACAAAGTGGCAAGGGACTCCATTCCTACTCATCCTGGCTAATAAGTATTGATGGACTTAACCTCCATGAATTTTGTAGTTCTCTGTTAAAGTCTTGGACTTCACAATATCCTCTGGCAAGGAGTTCCACAGGTTGACTGTTCTGCAGGTTCATCTGCTGCCTGCACTCCCCAGCCAGACTGGGGAATGGAGCAAACTGTGCACTTTCACTTCGCTCCCTGATGAGGGGGAACAGTCAGCAATGTTTGGCTGCCCCTCCCCCCCCCTGCTTTGCCCCTTCCTAAAAGGCACCTGGAGGGTGGAAGGCTCAGGACTGGGGCAATCTTGGATTGGGGGGAAGTCACCCCCAGCCAGTCCCTTTCGCCTTCCTGGTGATTTCTATTTCTTTTCTATCTCATCCCATTTTCCTGGAACAACTAAACTCTTACCTTGTTTTATGATAAGAGAAAGCTGTATACTGAATTTGGTGGTCCTAGCTTACTGTTTAGGAGTGTACTTGAACAGACAGACAAACTCTCTCAAGTATAGTAGATTAATGAGACAGTGCTTGCACTGAAGGGAAAGTCAATGGGATTTTTTTTTCCCCAGTGAGGGAGTGGTCGGTCTTCCTCCATCTTTTTGGGAGATGATACTGCCAAGAAGTGGAGCTATGACATTGTTTCTAATCCTAGCGTTCTCCATTCCAGGCACTGACATGGATACGAAGTTCGTGTGCAAAATGTAGGACCAAAAATTTTAGTCTTGAGAGAAAGTCTGCAAAAAAAAATTTTAAAAATCTATTCTGCTTTATAAGGGTGTGTCAGAATAATGAGAGAGAAAATACCTTCATCACTTTGTCCATCTTCTGCCAGTGGAAGATTAGTGCCTTCAACAGTGTGTACCCTCGAGCTATGAAGTTTCCACCACTTCCCTTGAGAGACTGTTAGGAAATGTTTATGTATATGCTATGTTCTTTTAAAACTTACCACACCACTCATACATCCTTATATGGTACTGACCTTTCATTCCTTGTACAGACTTATCCTGTTCCTCCATTAGTTATTACTTAGCTGATTTATACAGATTTACTTCTTTCAGTCTTTCCTCTTCTTTCCAAAGCCACTTCATCACTTTAAATGTGGACTTGCTTGAAGCTACCGATGGGGACTATAGGGAGAGTTTTTATAGCTCTATGCAAAGTATTTGCAATTTTCACAATATGTTAAATGAGTTCTTCTCCTTAACATTAATAGGGCCCTATCAAATTCATGGTCCATTTCGGTCAATTTCACAGTCCTGGGATTCAAAAATTGTAAATTTCATGTTTTTCAGATATTTAAATCTGAAATTTCAGGGTGCTGTTAATTGTATGGATCATGTCCCAAAAGAGGAGCTGTGGGGGTGGTTTACAAGGTTACTGTAAGGTGGATTGTGGTACTGCAACCCTCAGCAGCAGCACAGCCTTCAGAGCTGGGGGTCTGACCAATAGCCACTGCTCTCCAAACACCCAGCTCTGAAGGCAGTGCAGAAGGGAGACAATACTCTAGCCTCCTAAAATAACTTGTGAGCCCTCTGCAAGTCCCTTTTGGGTCAGGACCCCCAATTTCAGAAATGCTCACCTCCACTATGAAATCCATACGGCACACAAGACCAGATTTCATAGGGGAAACCAGATTTCATGGTCTTTGGTGCGTTTTTCATGGCCATGAATTCGGTAGGGCAGTTTTTTAGTTACATCCTTTCATCTTCAAAGTACTTTATAGCTATTAACAAATTAATCTTCCCAAATGAAGTACCCCATTGAGATAAGTACAGGTATTCCCATTTACAGATATCAGAAAGGTTAGTGGCTCTCCCCAAGCCACAGAAGGAATCCGTGGCAGAACTGGAATTAGCATCTTACAGTTCCTGGATCTCAGTCATTTCCACATGCCATTAAGCCATGATATTTTATTGTTTTGTAGAATGTAGCATATCAGCAGCTACATAAAATTTAACCATAGACTGACTACAGGTAATCTAACAAATCACTCCAGGTGATTTATAGGGAAACGTCGGCTTTGTCTCCATTCTTTTCTGAAAATGTTTCCCCTCCCCCCAGTGACTTCAATGTTAGAAAACGAAAGCATCCAGGGCCTGTCCGGTGTGAAGCCAATGGGCTACAGAAAAAGATCGTCCAGCATGGTAGATGGTGATAACTCTTACAGCTTAGATGCAGTCATTCGCCAAATGAATACATTTCACAGCATTATGTGTGACCAGGGCCTGGACCCAGAGATCATCCAACAAGTCTTCAAGCAGCTCTTTTACATGATCAACGCAGTAACCCTGAACAACATCCTGCTGAGAAAAGATGTTTGTTCATGGAGCACTGGCATGCAGCTCAGGTAAGACATTGGCTGAGACAGTAATGGGAAGATGTCTCTATGTATAAGCAACTTGTTAATTTTGTACAGTGGGGAAGGTGATAGATTAAATTTTCCGGCAGAAATAAGGAGTGAGCAGCAAAGCTTTGTGAAATAACAGAGAATGCATCAGAAATCACAAAAGTCCAGGAATAAAAGTAAGAAGGAAGGAAAAGAATTTGAAGTGAATTCCAATTGCATAGTAACTGCAACAGATTGTTTGCTTTGTGTTTGATTTCAATGCTCTTTGCAGTGCCTATCTGAACTGCAGTATCACAAACATTTCCAACGTGCCCACTATAGTAATATTTGAGGCTATTAGGTTAATGCAGACACACCTGAGAGCCAGTACATATATCCCAGTTGACTTCAAATGGGTTCCATGCAGGCACAAGGGTCTGTCTTTATGGATCTGATTACAGAATCAGGACCCAACTGCCTAGTAGCATTCTCAATAGGTATTTTATTTGCTATGTGATTATGGGAATCCCAGAGGGTATAGGTGCAACCTTACAAAGTGGCAATAAATATTTACCTACCCTGCCACAAGCCTCTCCATAAAAATTAAGGATTTAAAAATAAAGTCTCCATGATGCTTTGCTTGCATGTTGAGAAAGATGTGGATTGTGCCTGGGCATAGGTGTGTGGGGGAGGCACCTTGGGTCAGAATTTCAAAGGTATTTAGACACCTAATGGGATTTTCAAAAGCACTTAAGCAGATTAAGTAACTAACTCACATTAAGATCAATGGAAGTTAGGTGCCTAACTTGCTTTTAGGTATTTTTCAAAATCATACCAGCCACCTAAATACCTTTGAAAAATCTAGCCCCTTGTGTCCCTCTACATCTATATCCCAGCAAGATCATAACTTTATGAATTTTCTCCTGTGGTTTATGGAGTTCAGGAGTTTGTACTGGTTATTAAGACCATTTAAATAGGGTGTATCACACATCTGCATCAAAAACTCTACTCATTCCAGCAATGCAATGTTTCATGAGCCAGTAAAATGAGCCCTGAGAAGGAAACTTTGAACTGACCTCTTACTTATGTGGGGCCAGGTATAACATAAGCCAGCTGGAGGAATGGTTGCGAGGGAAGAATTTGCAACAGAGCGGAGCAGCAAAGACAATGGAGCCCTTGATCCAGGCAGCACAACTGTTGCAGCTGAAAAAGAAAACTTCAGAAGATGCTGAGGCTATCTGCTCCTTATGTACATCCCTCACAACGCAGCAGGTAAGGGATGGGAGGACACATCTGCTATGAAACAGGTGTCAGTTCTTTCCCTCCATTACAGCAGTAACAATGCTTTAGACTTCAAGTGTCAACACACTGCATGGGACATCCCTTTTGAACAATTTTCTGGTCACATCCTGCCCACCCTGATACTACTGCAGGCAAGAAATTAGCTGCAAAGCTCTCTAATGCTTCTGAAATTTCTCTACCATTTGCTGTGCATGGATACCATTGCACATGCGGGACAGGATCAGCATTAGTCAGCTGTGGGTAATGCATACCCATCTTAGTCAGCCTTCCCCCCCCCCCCCCACGCGCACACACACTTCAGATTCCTTTTCCTCCTTTAGCAGTGGATGCAGTGCTTAGCTGTGACTTCCCTAGATGGTGATGCCACCTCCTCTGGTTCCAGCTTTAGACAGGACCACCCCAGCTGCTTGAGGAATGTATACAAACCAGGCAGTTACAATGACAAAAAGATTATGGGTCTGTTGTTGTAACTAACAGTTCTGCTGAATAGTCAGTTCTTCTTCTTTTAAATGCAATAGGTATTGTGTAAAACTGGAGGAAAACCACTCAGCTATGTTGACTAGTGGAGATCTCACAAAATTGATTTCCTTTTGGCCTTACAGCTTTGCCTTTGGCAGATAATGAACAAACATATGCCAGTAAATGTTACAGGCCTCCAGAATAAAAGCTCTGAATTCCTTTTGGGTCAGACTTCACGAGAACATTCCAAAGTGTATTGAATGGGTAGTGTAGGAAAGAGGAGTAGAGCAGAAATCCATGCCTCTCAGACATTCGTTACAAAACAGAAGAGAGGCAATCACCTCAGTGTACAGAGCAGTCTCTCATGCTTGTAGTTTTTTGCATTGCTTCACACTGACTCAGACATTCAGAATAATCCTGGATTCTTATTAAACAGAACACTTCACAGTGCTACTGTTTTTGCTTAGAGCACCAGTAGACCATGAAAGGCCAGGTCCTACCCTGAGTAGCTTAAAGCATAAAAGAGTACTACTCGGAGCAAGAATTCATGAGTAGCTTTTGAGGTGACAAGATTGAGAACTACTACTTTAATGTACCAGTTGCTCATTGGGTCTAATCAGGCTTTCATTTAAATCAATGGGAAAACTCCTGTAGACCTCAGTGGAGTAGGTGCTTAATCTTCAGTATTTAATTGTACACTCTTTCATCTGACAAAGAGTGGAAGCGAGAGGTAGGGTGCTGGGTGTTCTAATTCTCCTTCCAACACTGTCTGTGCAGCCTTTAGAATTAATGCTTTTCCTGCACGGAGTGGGTAGAGGGTCATGGATCAGGAGCTGCAGCAGGATTGGGCTGAGACCAGGAAGGGTGCAGCCAAAGTGATAGCAGGAGCATGAGGGAGGAAGTGAGTTGCTGTCCCAGAGTCTTCCTGGATTCTAATGACTCCGGGGCTTTTCTCACTCCATGTGGTACAACCTTGACAGTATCCCCATCATAAGCCCACCTGTAGGTTGTGACTCAGCAATCATAAGCACTGTTCTAAAAGATGGAGTTGGCAGCTATGTGAGGACATAACGTGCACCAGGAAGAGAACAAGAAATTAAAAAATACACTATTACTCAGATTATGCTCACCCACAAGTGGTTTAATGATGTTCAAAGATGCATGTTGTAGACAATATGGCTACGTCTACACTGGCATGATTTTGCGGAAGAGGTCTTGTGCAAAAACTCTTCCAGAAGAGAGCGTCTACATTGGCATGTGCTTTTGCGCAAGAGATGTGCTTCTGCGCAAGAGCATCCATGACAGTGTAGATGTTCTCTTGCTCAAGAAAGCTCTGATGGCCAATTTAACCATCGGGCTTTCTTGAGCAAGAAATTGGTGTTGCCTGTCTACACTGGCCTCTTGCGCACGAACAGTTGCGCAAGAGAGCTTATTCCTGAGCGGGAGCATCATAGTTCTTGCGCAAGAAGCACTGATTTCATAAATTAGAACGTCAGTGTTCTTGCGCAAGAACTCGCGGCCAGTGTAGACAGGCAGCAAGTTTTGGCGCAAAAGCGGCTGCTTTTGCGCAAGATCGCACCAATGTAGACACAGCCTATATGTTTTACACTCATCTCTGATTTTCTGTGTGCAAGTTTTTCTATTACTCTTCATTCAATTCTGTTCAGCTTTTTTGATATTCTGGGTATTTGCACTAAGTTAAAATGGTTAATCCAACAACCTTCTCTAATGACACACAGAAGAATCCCAATGTACATGCCGTAGCGGTCTCCTGTATGGAGACAGATGCAAAATTCTACAAAAGTGAAAATATCAAGTAACCAGGTAGCAGCATTTCATGCCATAGAGAAGTTCAGCTATTGCTGGCCATCTAAAACCTTGTTGTTATGTTTCCAACAGATTGTAAAAATATTAAATCTCTATACTCCTGTTAATGAGTTTGAAGAACGTGTGACAGTAGCCTTCATACGAAACATTCAGGTAAGTTAAATCTACATAAAATGGAGACAGACACCAGCAGTGAAAGTTCTTATGTAAAATGGAGACCAACAGCTCTGAAAATCCAAAAAGAAAGCAGTATTGATTTAGCATTAATGTTCCATCTCTTTTCTCTCTCCGATTTTAAGACATGATTCTGAATGTTCATTGCTTGTAAACAAAGATTATCTGATTGTTAAAGGGATGCTGTTAGTCTAGTGAAGCCTTTATGTATACATCCTTAAATAATAATATCATAAATTATACAAATAATCTCTTCCTGAAGAATGCCTCACAGCACATTACCAACTACTCAAAGTACCCATCACTGAAATGCAGCCATCTCTAGGGAGGGAAGTATCAGTGTTCAACACAGTTTAACATAGGAACATCACATAACAGTTCAAAATGGGAAGTGAAGCATACCACATCTGACTGAAATAACAGGAGGCAGTGGTAAATATCTGAATGGTAAATATATGCTTCCAGTCAGAACTAGCCAGAATGTAATGGTCAGCATTTCTACCTGTGCGTCATGGGATTGTTCCTGACCACAGAAGGCTAGGTGATATACAAATATGAAATTAAATTAGATTCAAGACACCAAGTAACTTTTACATTTAATAGATAGTTAGAACAGGGATTATTGGTATCTAATCCTTAGAATTACTCATCAGATTTGTTGTTTAATTTTAGTCTACTACTTTGTGTCAGATTAGTTACACACATACATAACAGGGCATAACATTGAGTTTGTTTATTTAATTTATTATAAACAGGATTGGGTAATTTTACAGAAGTCCTCAACAGGAAAGAAGAAAATTATTGTATTTTTCCTCTTAATGTTTTTGGTAAAATAACACATTGATGTAAAATAGCTGCTGTTGCTCCTTCATGCTGCTTTCTCTGATAAGATTTCCATTTTCTATTCAGATAATACCATTTTTATTGCCTATCCAATTCTGAGTTCAGTTTACCTAATAATTCATTTCTAAAAAAATCAAATTTTCCAGAGTGTACAGTAGTGAAAGAGAATTAAATTATGCTTAAATCCATACTAGGGGGCTGTACCCCCTGCTAGCTATGCTCACCAACCCCAGCTCTATCCCCAGCTGCCAGTGAAGGCCAGACTGAGATGTGGCAGCTCTGGTTCTCCCCCACTCCGCCCACCCTACCAGCCCCCGTCTCTCCAATAGTCTCCTCTCCTCCGCCCCCTCCCCCTGCCACCAAGGAGGGCTGAGGCTGTGCTAGCCCTGTCTCTCTTCCCCGGGGAGGAGGGCCGGAGCCAAGGCCTTGCCAGCCCCGGCTTTCTCCGTCTGGCTGCCGGTGGAGAGGTGATGTGAGGTGAGCCCCGGCTCCCCTTCCCCCTCCCCCCCCCCCCCAAGCACTGGGGAAAGGGGCAGGGGGAGAGAGGCAGGCAGAATGCAGTGTGATGTGATGATGTCACTCTGTCATCCCCCTGGGAAAAAAATTATATACAAGAGATATGATACAAAATACTCTCAACTTCACTTTCTTTAAATTTACATATTTTATTATCTTGAAAATATACCAGGAACCTCCATCAAAGCCAGAATGCATTTTTATTGTGCTTTAATGTACAGAAACTATGAGTAATAATTCTTTTAATGCCCATAAACCTCTTCATTACAAAGGATCCAAATTCATTAATAAATTATAACCTGAACTCTGTTCACTTCTGTGTAGGTACTTACACGGCAAATAGTTATGGATTGGGTCACTGACTGTTCAAAAAAAAATGGGTCTGCTCAGATTTGGAAACTCTGAAAAACTTTGAACTGAAGTCTGTTTTTTTGGATTGAAGAAAATATTTTGTTTCCATATGTGTTTTAAAAGAGGAAATAGAGGTGATGGTGCCACCTTCTTTATAAGCATTAACATAGTGGTTAGGGAACTCTCCAGATATGTGGGAAAGACACATTCAGTTCCCCCCCAATCCTGATACAGAGCAGTGATTTGAACTTAGGTGTCCCATACTGCAGAAGAGTGCCTTATCCCCTGGCTGCAGTCATTCTGACTCAGTCTTCAACACAAGGCCTAAAAGTGGAACTACTTAAAGCGGAGATACTGAGAGAGACCCATTCTAGACTATCCAATATGCAGGGATAAGGCAGCTTTCCTGCAGTGTGGGAAACCTAAGTTTAAATCTCATCTCCAGATCAGATAGAGGGAGCAACTGAACCTGGCTCCTATTCCCTATCCTAGGTGAGTGCACTGGGCTAACATTTACACTGGGCAGGCACTACCATTGTCTCATACTGCAGCCTGTTGGTAAATGGCACTTCGGTCCTGAAAACAAAATATTGGCAAAAACCCTTCAGCAACTTGATGTCAAATTGGCAACATTTTGGCTTACTAGTCACCAAAAAAATTAAAATTGCCTACTTCTACTTATTGGTATAGCATTTGAGCACTTCAGTGTTCATCTGCTCAATGTGGCTAGTGCAGCAAGTAAGGCTAGTAGGATTCAGGAATGTAGGACACCACTGAAATGCAGCCACTTCTGAGATGAAAGACAGCAATCAGCTGCCACCAGCATGCTGCATATTGTGGAGAAAGGGGATGTTAAAATGAGTATAATTTGCTAATTGTGAAAATTTCAGCTCTTACACATGGGGCGTCAGCAAGCTCCCCAGGAGGTGGTGCATGGGGCGGCAGGCTGCTCCCCAGAAGCCAGACCAGGAGCCGCATGTACTGGTTAGGGTAGCCACTAAGCTCATGCTTATCCGTTAACGATATACACCGCTACACTTGCGTACTTAGTGGAGAGCAGGAAAATTTTTGCCTTGTGACTAGGGAAAATTCACTGCTCTTCTGACGTGTGCCATGGCATCATGAATGTCAGAAAGCAGGAAAAATAATAACTAATGTTTAACATTCTTCTCAGTCCTGCTGATGTACTGGATAAAAGGATAAGCACATTGCTCTGAGTGTGTGCAGCTACACAAGAGTGTCATAGTTAGTGTCCAGGTCCATACACTCACCCTGGGGCTGCATGGTACAACTTGTGTTGCTCTGGTACAAAATTCCTGGCTACTTAGGCAGCTTCCTGGATGCATCTGGGAGGAGGAGCTCTGTTCATTGCTTGAAGGTACATCATTGTGAAACACACTAGAGGAGAAAGTGGGAGGAATTATCAGAAAAGAAATACCGGGTGGATAACAAAATTCTGTATAGTCAGTGCTGACTTCTGATGTCAGAAAAGAGACTGAAGCAAAATCTGGCCCCTGGAGTGGAACTGGCATAATTGTCCCCAAGGACACACACAAACATTTTAGTAACGCCAAAGCAATAGGTTTTGTAGGGGCTGTAAACAGGATCATGCATTGAATTCCCCCATCCCTGCAATTCCCATCTCTGGAATGTTCCTCTTTGGTACCTGCACTTGTAAGTGGCCACAGTGCTATGTCTATGATCTGCCTGAATTTAGGCTTATGTTCATAACATTTCAATTACTTGGTATATCTTTAATCCCACTCCTAGTTTCGTTCCTCTCTCTAAATGCCATAGCCTACATAATTCAGGAATCCCATTTGGTCATGCTCCAGTTACACAGAATCAATATTCACAGAACATATGAAGAGACACTTTTAATAATGTGTTTGCGACTTTATATTTGATATTCCTAGTTTCCTACTGCCAGGTGATTGGGGCAGGGACCACTTCATCTTTTATATTTGTCCAGCATGCTGTGCTCAAGACAAACTTTCCCTTTTGGAATGCAACTGAAGAACATTTTTCTAGTATCCTGAGATCAGGCCTAGGCAAAATACAGGCCACATGCAGCCCACCAAGCACCACACACTGCTCAGGAAAGTGGCTGCAGGGCCACTTCTCTTTTAGAAATGTGATCTGGGCGGAGATGAAAGGGGAGGAAGCTTTAGGTGCTGCCCCCACCCCCAACACAATCCCATTGGCCTGTTTCTGGCCAGAAACTGGCTAATGGGAACTGCCTGTTTGAACAACAGGCACCACATGAGGCACCATGCCCCTCCAGCTCTGTTATTCACACAAGCACATGGCCCTGCAGGCATGGGCAGGCTGTCTGGAAAATGTTTTAAGCTCTTCAAGCATTTTGCTCTGTAGGCAGGCAGGGTGGTTGGTGCCCTCCTCCTGCACCCATAAACCCTCTCAGGTCAGGCACCCAATCCCCTGCCCCATATCACAATCCCTTTCTCCCCTAGATCATCTTCTAAAACTCTGAACTTCAATCTCCTGCCCTAGGTCACAATTGTCTCCTTCACCCAAACTCCCTCCCAGATCCCACTGTCCCTCCTGCACCCCAGTCCTTTACCTCAAGCTCCCTTCTGCACCCAACCTCCATCCCAGACTCACCATCTCCACTAATATCATGGAAGACTGTGGCCCTCAACCACTTTCCAAAATCTTGGAATGGCTCCCCCATCAAAAGTTATTGCCCACCCCTGCCCTAAATCCTGGCACTCTTCAGACATTTTATTGTGTTAAGAGATGTAAATGCAAATTTAAAAGAAGCAATGACTTACATGAAAGACACACTAACCTTTTATTTTTCCACGTAAACTTCACAGGCACATTTGCAAGAACGAAATGATCCTCCACAGCTGCTGTTAGACTGCAAATATATGTTCCCAGTTTTGTTTCCATTCAGCCCATCCTCCATAACCATGGACTCAATTCATATTCCTGCTTCTCTCAACTTGGAATTTCTCAATGAAGTTTGAAGAAAACATATTCAAACCAGTCTCCCTTCACCAGAGAATTCAAGCAAAAAAAAAAAAAAAAAGATCTTTTAAAATGTGGACCAAACAAGATCATGGAAGAACCAATACACAGTAATCAGTTAATGCTAAACGTTATACTATAAATAAGAAACTAATCTTTTATGTGACTCTTTTTTTGTAACTTGCAGCTCAAAATAAGAATACTTGAAATACAGAAATTTTTTTACTGCTTGATTTCATGCTGAAATAGTACAAAGCCCATAGCAATCTCCAACAGAACAATAAACATTGGAAAGTAGGAGATGGGTAATTTGGTCTTCAGATAAAAATCGAAGTCAAAACACTGTCTTCAGACAAATGAGGGCACTGATTAAGATGGTTCAAACATAATAATGCATTTCCATGCAGACACATGATTTCACATTTCCTCCTGTTGCTAGTCACTTAATCACCATTGTCAGTTCAGGAATATAAATTGCAAAATGTGCAAATAAGTGTTCATCACATAGGTTAGGGTGACACACTGAAAACTATGCTTGTTTTCACCAAAGTAAATTCTATTTGTCAGAATTCTGATTTCTTGAAAGTCACCACTGCTCTCCAATCTTTATCCAGTAAAGCTTTATCTCTGTGCATGCTGCAGGGATATGGCTAGGGCTGGCCATTTGGACTTTCTCTCACCCACACAATTCTGACCGTAGCCTAAAAACTTACTAAGTCAGTGATCCCACTCCTCAGTTTACCCTGTGCTTTTAGGAGTTAAGGTACTGCCATATCCAGTAAAGATAAAAGATGCTCTACAGGTTTTTAATACCCTTCATAATTATGGAAGGAAGTAGTTATTTACTTGGACTGACATAGCCAGAACCAGAATCAATGTAAACAAATTTATACCTACACCATTATGTAAGTTATAGCAATTTTTGTGGACAATTCATGTCAATCCAACCCAGTTAAATGAAGCTCCTGATCCTGCTCGTGCAGGGTGAAATCCTAGCCCTACTTGAGTCAGTGGAAAAACTCCAATTGACTTCAACAGGGTCAAAATTTTGCCATTAATTCAACAGCATTACCTCTATTGGTGCAACTTCAGGACCTAAGGTAACAAGAGGAATACTAGCAATAATTTGTTTCATTCACAGTGCTATAAAGCAAAATAGAATGGTTAAGAGATTGAATGACTAAGGCCATATCTACGCTAGCACTTATATCAACAATACTTTTGTGAATGTGAGGGGAAAAAACCACACCCCTGAATGACAAATTTTGCTGGCATAAGTGCTCGTGTACACAGCGCTATGTCAGCAGGAGATGCTCTTCTGCTGATATAGCTACCATGCCTCATGAGCTGGTTTTACTATACTGACCAGAGAGCTTTCTCCTGTCTTCACAATACAATTACAAAAGTCCAATTTACAGCGGTGCAGTTGTATTTGTACAGCTGTGTTGCTGTAATATTGTAAGTACAGACATGGCCCACCTCAAAAATCCTACAACTAGCATTTTGATAACCCAAAGCACTTAACAGAGCACGAAAGTCAACAATAATCTTACATTCCTATCCGAATGAATACAAACAGTCAAATACAAGAAGTTATCAGATAAAATCATTTGAATTATAATCTAATAGGATATTTTGAAATCTTTATTAATTTAAAAAGTTCCCTCTTCTTCACTAGTCAAGAATTAAAATGGGTCTGCTATTCCAAAATCATTCATTGATCATTCTCAGTACTTACCAGACAATCTCTCAGTTGTCATAGGAAATGCTATCTCTGCTAGAAGAAAATGGTGTCTCAAGATAAGACAATGCCATTTAACAGCAATGATTGCATTAATTTGTAATGGGACATGTTTGCAATTATGACTTTTCAGCTTTAAGGTCACAATACTTTTGCAGTTCTAACTTTCCAACTTGCAAAATGCAACAGGGATTATCACTTGCAAAGGCTAAATCTTATAAGACTCATTAACATTTAGGCCTGTGAGCAGTCCTGTCTAAGAAAATCTTAATTTCTTTACAAGCAGTACAGTGGTAAATGCAGGGTCTCGGTAGTTCCATCATGAAAGTGGTTTTTAGAAAACCTTATACATTTTTCAGACTATTTTTAGTTGCTCTAAATCATCTCCAAATAGCAAATTATGATATCAAATTATCCCAGAACATGAGAATCTTAGACATACATAACACTTCAAAAACAACATAGCATGGTCACCTTTTAGACAAGGAGTGGGTCTTAATTTAGACATTATGAATATAATTATGTATATACACATACTATAATAGTCCTGTATATTGCTATAAAAACAAATTTTGAAGAAATGAGTGCTATTAACAGTTGTATTGGACTATGTTTACAGTAAAAGTACATGCTCTCACACACAAAGACTATGGTTTAACATAGCTATTACCAGTGAATGATATAATTAAGCCAATTCACAATGAAAGAACCACCTTTTCCTAGAACTGGTACCCATAACCAAGAATAGCAGAACATTTATTGCCTGTACAGTACCAGCACTACCTCCAAACTACACTCCTTGATCATTTGCATCTACTGTTTGTATTCAGTAATGCCTTCATTTTCCTCCCATTTACAGTAGGAATTACACTACCATGTTGCCAGCTGTGGTTTAGAAAACCCACTTTCTTGCTCTCCTCAGCTACCTCTTCATCTACACTGTTTCTTCAAAGCATTTGTTAAAGCTTTAACTGCATTTTATTTTGCAGTTAAATACTATGTTAATCCTGGAGTGAACACAGCTTCACCCTAAACAAAAATAATCTAAAGCAAAACTTTTGTCTTGGTTAGATGGTTACACAGATGCTATGGTCACAACTTATTTTGTGCCAGCAGTTTCCTCTCAGGCTCTTCAGGTCACTACCTCTCTCTAATATTGTGAATTATACACTATACAACTCCCACAGGATTCACCAAACTTAATGCTTATTAATCAAACAATTAAAGGAAGCTGCAGAATCCTCTTCCACAATGATCTTGTTATTAATCACAGGTGTAAAATGTGTCTAATGTTCTTCTAAGGGACAATGGTATTTCACTGGGAGTTGTAGGGAACTTAATGTATATGTATTATAAAAAATCTCTTACAAACCATTAGTATTTAATGTTTTGATGTGCAATAATTTAACTTATCCACTAAGTTGCATTAGGAAAAGGATTCTGTAGTTAATCTCTTTAATGTACATGATCTTTTCTGTTTAGCAATTTTTAAAAATGCTGGTTTAATTCAGTTGTATTACCATGTTCAAACAGGCGTTTTTCTTTAAAAATCCACAACTTGCATTTAAAAATACACAAATATTCAAAGTAAAAGCATGGCTTTTGAAAAACTCCTTTGCTTTTCAAATTTGTTTTCAATATTGATAACTAAATAAAGCACTTTCCCACTGTGTGCCTTTAACTGTTACTAAGGTAACTGACTTCTCAATGTTTCTCTGAAAAAATGTTAAAACTGTGGGAAAATTTTAATGTTACATCATAAAAGTCTGTAGATTTAGGAGTTTGCTTTAAAAGCATTACATTGCACTGAGACGGTTTGCAAAAATGTTTTTAACCTTATCACATTTTTTCCATGCATTGTATTTCTAAGGGTCTGAGTGGGAGTAGGCCTCTAATCTTCAAGGAAATGTATAATATATAAAAAATAATCAACACTGACTATAACAATACCCTGGATTTCATGCATGCATTTTGTGCTGGGTAGTACATTTAAGACACTTCCACAACATCCAGGACATAACTTCCATAAAAATTTTTAGTTTGAAACTGTCTTTAGGTTCAATTGTTACTCTGTTCGTTACTTCACTGAATCCACTGCAACTAATCACAAGTGAGAATTTATCACATGGGCAAGGATAGCAAGAGTGCATACGTAGATACTACAAATATGCACATATTTGAGTAGTGTAAGTGTTCAAGATTTCTCCCTCAATCTGTACAGCCCAGTTATGAATTGCAAAAGGTTTAAGTGATATCCATGATAAAACACTTGTAACACTAGGTCATATTTTCTTTCCCACTCAGCTTATTACGTGTGAAAACTTATTCTTGTCAGACTAATATTGTCACAGACAGTGTTGCAGAATTAATGTTTTCTAAACTGCACTTAAATGTGCCAACATTATTAAAGTATATGGCATGAACCACCATAAATCTTTTCTTCCAACCTTATTGAATTACACATAGTACATATAATACATCTGATTTTTTTCCTTTCTGAAATTATAGCAAAGTAAATGTTAGAGTGAAACAATTTGGAAAATATTTTCCCATTCAAGAATATAAAATTTATTTTTTAAAAAAAGTCAGTCAGAAGATAGACCTTCAAACTAAACTGAAATTTAAATAATCATACTCTATCCAAAAATATGCTACAATAACAATCCAATTAATATTTTTCTGGGAAATCTCTTTACCTTAACAGGCTGAAGGTGCAGCTGTCCTAAAGGAGTTTGAATGATATTCAGGGGATGAACCCTGACTGTAGATGGAAATATTACTGCTGATAAAATATTTTTCCATTTTGAAGAAATCTGTAAACTACACCTTTGTTTATAGTAAAATGCTTGTAACAGTTACTGTTCAGCTGTGGATACTTTTGAATAAATTAAATTGTGACTTTTTGGACAAAACTGTATTCTGTGTTTCAACAGTAGCTTCCATCTTAATCTCAAAGCACTTAAACACTAAAATGATAAATCTGAAAGCTTTTACTTACAGTTATGGGCCTCTATGGGTTTGATCCACAGCCCAATGAAATTAATGGAAGTGACTTCAATAGGGTTTGAGTTAGAGATGTTAAGGACTAGTCGACTATCCGTTAAGCATTTTCTTCTTGGATAGTCTGTCGACTAGTCGATTTCCCCCCCCCCCCGGCCCCCCGCCCCCGCTTGCTGCCTCTATCTCATAGAGCAAGGGAGGGTACTTCAAAGTGACAGCACCGCACAGCTGAGCTGGGGATCAGCTGTGCGGGGCTACTGCTTTGAAACCCCTAGGTGGCGTTTCAAAGGGGCAGCCGCTGCACAGCTGATCCGTGTCTCAGCTGTGCAGCGCTGCCCCTTTAGAACGCCGAAGCGCCAGGAAGCCCAGGGTCAGCTGGGGATTCCCCAGCTAACCCCGGGTTCCGAGCAGCTTTTCCCCAGAACCTGGGGTCAGCTGGTTGACCTCGGGTTCTGGGGAAATGCCGTTCAGAACCAGGCTCAGCTGGGGAGTCCCCAGATGACCCCGGGCTCCACAGCGCTGCCCCTTTGAAATGCTGCACCATAGGTGATTCCCAAGCAATACCCACTGCTGGAGGGGGGGACTTCGGAGTCAAGTCTGATAAAATGATGGTATAGAGGCTCCAAACTGGCCATTTGAAGTTGAATCACTCAGAATGGCAGTGTTCTGCAAAGTTATGTTTCCCCCAGATCACAACTTCTTCCCAGATCCTGCAGCCCTTCCTACACTCCTCCCCCAAGCCAGAATCCACTCTTGCACCTATACCCCCTCCCAGACTTGGCATCCCCATTCCAGATCACAACCCCCTCCGTTACCCAAACTCCCTTTGACCCCACACCCTGAGCTCCCTTCAGCACCCAGCCTCCATCCCAGACTTCGTCACCCCCTTAAATTAAAAGTGCAGCCCTTGACCACTTCCCAAAATCTTGGAGTTGCCCCTCATCAAAAATTATTGCCCAACTTTGGTCTAAAGAGAGTGCCTGATCAAACAGTGCTGTCACTTTTCCTTAACTTAATCTGACAAAAACTGAACCAGTGAGAGGGAGATGAAATGAGCAAAGGAATTTTTTTCTGAAAGGGACAAAACTCATGTTGCTCTAAAGACACCTGAAAAACACACCAGTACTTTCCTGATATGACTCTTCTATATAACGAATTCATGTGACTGCCACAGAGATCATGAATGGAAGAATGCTGTGAGAAATCTGTATTAAAATATGATGCATTATTAGAATTGTAGGAATACCAGACCACAACAACTGAAAATGATTTCCAGTCCTACCTAGAACACATGGAATCCTATATATGTGTTTTGCACCAATACCAACAGTTGGGAAGTCCCTGACAGTTTCGGAGAGTAATTCCACTACTAACTTTGGACTCTGAAAAGCAGTTATTACAATGTATACTCTTGAATATCTGCTAAACTACAATAATTATTAAACTCACAATACACCCTACTGAAATCCTATGACTATTCCTTAGAAAAACAGGTATTAGTACCGCAAACTAGCACTTATCAGGCTTATAGATGACACTGATAACAGGCAATGTAATCATAGACTTTGCACCTATAAAGCAGAAAACCCTTGGGAGGGATATAGCCATTACAAGTGGCACTGTTTACCTAATCTTTGTACTCTCCAAATTTATTGTATTTGCTTTTCTAATAGCAGACAAAATACCACCTGAAGGGAGAGAAGAAAAAGTAGCTTTCCCATTTTCCCATAACAAGAATGGGACTCTGAACCATATTGGATAAGAACTTGAACAGCGAAAAGATTATTGTATTGAATTAAACTCTGAGGATCCCTTATTCTTAAAAATATTCAGGCCATCTGAAGTATTAAGAGTTAAAATAAAATTCTCATTTGCCCCTGTGTTGAGAATTAATTCTTGCTAAAACTGTCACCCTCTATAGAAATTTGGAACAATGATTTGTCACTGGGCCCAAGTCCTAGCCTGATCTAGCCTTCAAATTGTTGCAGAAAGCCTAAAGAAACCTGCTTTACTCAGTGTCAGAGGGGTAGCATCTGACAAAGTGGGTCTTTGCCCATGGAAGCTTATGCTCCAATAAAGCTGTTAGTCTGTAAGGTGCCACAGGACTTCTCATTGTTCCTGCTTTACCCAGTGGCACTTAACAGATTTGAGAGAGAACACCCTGTTCAATCTGAAGAGAGATGCTGCATAGCTGTCTTGGTAGCCAATAGGCTATAATAGCAGCCGATGTCCTACACTTCCCATTCAAAGGCATTGGGGACATTTGTGTTCAATGGAGTCACAAACTATGATCTAAAACTCATAAGCTAGTAAATCAGTGTCATATAGGATCTTTTGCACTAAAAGAGAACATGAATAGGATCTGGCCCAAAGGGCATAAACACTTTATTCCTCTTATATAGTGACCTAAGATGTACCCATCTACAGTGCGCATGTAACTTAGGAGCAGATTTTCAAAGGAATTTAGGTGCCTAATGATGTAGATATTAAGGACTAGTTGCTTCCCGCCCCCCCCCCTTCCTCCCCTGGTCCCTTTACTGCCTCTATCAGACAGAGGCAGCAAAGGGGGGGGGGGAGGGGAAGAGGGAGTACTTCAAAGTGGCAAGGCCACATGGAGCTGATCCTGGGCTCCATGTGGAGTTGCCCCTTTGAAATGCTATCGCGGCGTTTCAAAGCGGCAGCACCCCCTGGAGCTCAGTGTCACTTGGGGAGTCCCCAGCTGATCCCAGGTTCCACAGAAATGCAGCGCGGAGCCCAGGATCAGCTGGGGAGTCTGAGTCACCCGCTGACCCCAGGCTCCATGTGGGCACTTCCGCTTTGAAATGCACAAGAGCCCCTGCTGGGGACTCTTGCATTTTTCAAAGCTGGCACACCATATGCAACCCGGGGCCAGCAGGAAGTCCCGCTGACTCTGGGCTCCATGTGGGGGCTTCCGCATTCCTCTTTTGAAATGTACAAGAGCTTCTGTAGGGGCTCTTGGGCATTTCAAAGCAGAAATGCCCACATGGAGCCTGGGATCAGCGGGGGACTCAGACTGCACATTTTTTTATACATTTCAAAGGAGGAATGCGGAAGTGCCGATCAGCTAGTCGAATAGTGGATGGAAATTCCATCAACTACTCAACTAGTAAATTAACCAGTATTTAACATCCTTAATAGATATGTCCCACTGAAATGAAAAGAAATTAGGCCCCTAACTTGGCTTAAAAATTCCATTACATGACTATCTGCACTTTCAAATGCCAAAGAAACACTGTCATTTTTGGCATGTTCCGCTATTCATTTCCTATGCTCAGCTCAGATTATTATTTCTGATCTAGATAGATCATGATCTGAACTTTAAATCCAAGCTCTCCTAGAATTTGAGATTATACAAATCTGAAGGTTGGTCCAGAATAGAGACTAAGGCCACCTGCTAAATTAGGCTACTGATCTGAACTTACTCAAAAGTTCAGAAATATTTAGAGCTCAAGTGTAGGTTAAGAATGTTAAATTGTGAAGTCAATATCATTTGTATTGACTACATGATTAGTCAATAAAGGGGCCCTCCACAGTGCCGCAGCAGAAGTTGGCCAGAGCCAGGACTGAAGAGTCCTGGTTTACACCAGCTCTGGACCATTGCGGCTCTTACTACATTTAAAATGCAGAGGCACAATGTCCTGGACCAGTGTGGGCCAGGACTGCTTGGTCCCGGCTTGCACCGGGTCCAGCAGCCCCTATTCGTGGCATCCAGCTCTGGCCGCTGCGAATAGAGGCTGAAGCAGCCCTTGCTGGAGCAGCCTCGGCCCGCTGCAGACAAAAGCTGCTTCACTGTATCCTCCCCTAGCCCCACCTCTGCTACCTCTGATAAGAGGCAGCAGGAGGGGTGGGGGCCTACTGGCACCAAGGAAGACAGTGCTGGGAAGAACCGGCTTTTTTAGCTGGCTCCCCCCAGCACCAGCTCCTGTTCCCTCCCTGCCTTGCTGCCTCTCATATATTCCCATTCCCAGCTTTTAGACTATAGACTAAGGACACCATCCCTGCCCATCCTGGCTAACAGCCATTGATAAACTTATCCTCCATGAATTCGTCTAGCTCTTTTTTGAAACCTGTTATGAGCTTGGCCTTCAGAGCATCCTCTGGCAATGAGTTCCACTGGTTGACTGTGGGTTGTGTGAAAAAATACTTCCTTTTGATTGTTTTAAACATTATGCCTATTAATTTCATTTAGAGATCCCTAGTTATGAGTAAAGAATACTTCCTTATTTAATTTCTCCACACCAATGATGATTTTATAGACCTCTATCATACCCCCCCCTTAGTCATCTCTTTTCAAAGCTGAAAAGTCCTAGTTTTATTAACGTATCTTATTATGGAAACTGTTCTACACCTCTAATCATTTTTGTTACCCTCTTCTATGTAGCTTTTTTGAGATGGAGCAACCACATCTGTACGAAGTATTCAAGATGTGGGCATACCATGGATTTATATAGAGGCAATATAATAGTTTGACTGTGCAGCATAGGGATGTTAGAAAGTGGTTATTTTAATAATAATGTAACCTAAATTTCTTAGTGGTTACATATTTACTTGATGCCCCCCGAAGGTAGGGCTGGCAGCCAGTGACCTCCCAGCTCCACTCCAGGGAGGTGTCTCATCAGAGGCAGCAGCACAGAGTAAGGATGTGAAAGGCTAACCAGTTAACTGGTAAGCATCACCCTAAATGGACAGGGACTGCTCACATATGGCCTAGGCACCCCGCAGGCAGGAGCTGTTTCAGTGGGGGCTGGGAGACAGTGCAAGAGCCAGCCCCAGCCATTGCCCCAGTGCAGAAGCTGGGTGCTGGTGGCAGCCCCAGTGCGGGGTTGAGGGCTGCTCCAGTCAGGCTGAAGCAGTCCCCAGCCTGGATCCCACTTAGTCAGTTAACCAGTTAAATGTTAGGTCAACCTAACATTTACCTAACATTAGGTCACTTAATTCATATCCCATCATTTTATATGTGTAGTTTGGATTACATTTTCCAATATGCATTGCTTTGCATTTATCAACATTGAGACGATAATGCCCCAAGATAATGCCTCAAGTCTCCTGCTGCTCAGGTTAACACAGCTACAGTGAACTCAGTAAGAAGAGAGGTACCTAATGGGGTATTTGTAAACTTTTGTAAGGTCTGACCCTATGGGGGTGGACAAGGTGTTCACTAAAGATGCCAAGGTTAATATCAGGGTAAGCCAGGTATGGATAGAGATGACTTTGTGGCTTTCACTATTTAAAATGTCAAAGTCCTTACTTTGTGAACTTCTGAAACCACTGCAGCCACTCCCACTGACATAGCTACCACCTCTCATAGAAGTAGGAATTATTAAACCGAGGGTAAACTTACAGCATCCACACAGCTGGTGCAGCTGTAAGTGCTGTAATGTATGATTGTTATGTGTATCAGAAATTAGCTATATAAAGTCTTGAACCTGCAAAACACATTACTGAGTTTCTGTTCAGGGGATGCCCATGTCCTGGTCTCAGCTGCCTTTCTCAGCACAAATTTCATCATAATGTTCTGCAGAACTCAGATTGCGCAGTGGGCTAATCATCACAGACCAGGGTTTACTGGGCTCCACACTTTTTCTTTCCAGCCATTTTGCTGCAAGATTTCCCCATCTGTCATTCTCCCAGTTACATCAGAATAGTGGTGGGCAATAATCGGCCCGTAGGCTGGATGCGGGCCCACCATTGTATTTACCTGTGCCTCCACAGGGCCAGGCGCCTGCAGAGCCCAGTGGCTTCAGATCATCATTCACAGCCAATGGGAGCTGCAGGAAGCAGTGCCCCAGTCTGTGCCAGTTCCCAAAGCTCCCTTTGGCTCAGAACAGTAATCCACGGCCAACTGTAGCTTCAAGCACCCATATCTACAGAGGCACAAGTAAATAAAGTGACAGCCCACCAGAGATAAACCCTAGCAAACCACCTCTGTTCTTATTCACCACCCCTGCATTAGAACTAGGAATAGATTTTTATTGTTAAATGGTGGTAAATGTCAAATTCACCATACATATACAAACCAATTGGAAAGATTTCCATCTATGATCATCTAAATTTATACACAGCAGAAGTAAAAAATTTGAGAACTCAGAATTTGATTTAAGGATATTTATTTTGTATATTTTGATATGTGATGTTGATAATTTGTGTATTAATGCTTATAAAGTTTTAACTTTTTAAAATTTAATCTACTGTAATTAAAATTTTTGTATGAGTTCCCCATAACTTCCTGCAACTGTGAAAATTTAAATCGATGAAAACTGGAGGGGGGGGAATTGTTTAAAACCTGTAATTCTGATCAGCTGAGAAAATGTAAAGCTATAAACATAAAAAAATACATAACAATAAACACTGATAATATCCATCAAAATTATGAAAAATAATCTTGATTCTACCAAGCCCCTCTCTCACCCCACAGAAATCTTACAACAGGAGTTTATAAACATAAAACACTTTATTTTAAAACAACCCTCATGTTTCAAGAATAGAGGTATTTTAGAGCCCTGCAAATCCGCAGATATCTGCTTTATATCCATGGGTATCTGCAGCTGCAGATGTGGACATTGGCAGCTCATTTTTGCAGATATGAATGTTAATACAATTTTTTTTAAAATCTAGAACCCTGCAAATGTGTGGATATCCACAGGTACCTTGATCCACAGCTGTAGATGCAGATATCCATGGTTCATTTTGCAGATACAAATTTTGTACCCGTACAGGCCTCTACGTATTTTAAAACACTTACCTCTCTAGTTCTAGCCTTGAACAACAAAAGCCTTATACCACCCAAGGGGGGGGTGGTAGGCAGGGCTGAGTAACAGGAGCTATGGGTGTCAAAATCACAAGTTGTCATAGACTTTCTCCCAAATTGTTCTGTTAGGATCAGGGGCTCCTGATGCAAGAGATAGTGGGATGGAGCCACAAACTCGCAGACTCCCAGGAGATCAGCAGGCCTGACCTCTTCTGTGTCCCCAGAGCTTCCAGAACACCTGCAGCTGCTCTCCTCCGGGGGGCGGCGGCATGGGTGACTGCCCTTACAGGGGCATCCCTAATGGGCAAGGGATTGTGGTGCGCACAAGGAGGGCGGTTATTACTACAGCCGGGGTGCGTAGGGGCCGCATGGCAAGGGGTCTCTCTCCAAAGGGAGAAGGGGGAGTCAAGAGGCAGCAGCAAAGAGAAGACTCTGGGAAGGAAGCAGCTGGAGGGACACGGGGCTCCAGGTAGTGAGAACAGGGGCCGGGGGAGCACGGGGCTCCAGGCACTGAGAACAGGGACCCCGGGAGGGGATACGAAGGGGGGGGGGGGACACGGGGCTCTGGGCACTGAGAACAGGGACCCTGGGGGGGGGACCCGAAGGCGGGGAGGGACACGGGGCTCCGGGCACTGAGAACAGGGACCCCGGCGGGGGACCCGAAAGGGGGGAGGGACACGGGGCTCCGGGCACCGAGAACAGGGGCCGGGGGATCCGAAGGGGGAGGGACACGGGGCTCCAGGCACTGAGAACAGGGACCCCGGGGGGGGGGGAACCCAAGGGGGGGGGACACGGGGCTCCGGGCACTGAGAACAGGGACCCCGGGGGGGGACCCGAAGGGGGGGAGGGACACGGGGCTCCGGGCACTGAGAACAGGGACCCCGGGGGGGGGGACCCGAAGGGGGGGAGGGACACGGGGCTCCGGGCACTGAGAACAGGGACCCCGGGAGGGGGGGGGACCCGAAGGGGGGGAGGGACACGGGGCTCCGGGCACTGAGAACAGGGACCCCGGGGGGGGGACACAGGGCTCCGGGCACTGAGAACAGGGACCCCGGGGGGGGGGGACCCGAAGGGGGTGAGGGACACGGGGCTCCGGGCACCGAGAACAGGGACCCCGGGGGGGGGGACCCGAAGGGGGAGGGACACGGGGCTCCGGGCACTGAGAACAGGGACCCCGGGGGGGGGGACCCGAAGGGGGAGGGACACGGGGCTCCGGGCACTGAGAACAGGAACCCCGGGGGGGGGGACCCGAAGGGGGAGGGACACGGGGCTCCGGGCACTGAGAACAGGGACCCCGGCGGGGGGATCCGAAGGGGGAGGGACACGGGGCTCCGGGCACTGAGAACAGGGACCCCATGGGGGGATCCGAAGGGGGGGGGACACGGGGCTCCGGGCACTGAGAACAGGGACCCCGGGGGGGGGGACCCGAAGGGGGAGGGACACGGGGCTCCGGGCACTGAGAACAGGGACCCCGGGGGGGGACCCAAGGGGGGAGGACACGGGGCTCCGGGCACCGAGAACAGGGACCCCGGAGGGGGGGGGGACACGGGGCTCCGGGCACTGAGAACAGGGACCCCGGGGGGGGGGACCCGAAGGGGGAGGGACACGGGGCTCCGGGCACTGAGAACAGGGACCCCGGGGGGGGGGGACCCAAGGGGGGAGGACACGGGGCTCCGGACACTGAGAACAGGGACCCCAGGGGGGGATCCGAAGGGGGGGGGACACGGGGCTCCGGGCACTGAGAACAGGGACCCCGGGGGGGGGACCCCGAAGGGGGGGAGGGACACGGGGCTCCGGGCACTGAGAACAGGGACCCCGGGGGGGGACCCCGAAGGGGGGGAGGGACACGGGGCTCCGGGCACTGAGAACAGGGACCCCGGGGGGGGGACCCGAAGCGGGGGAGGGACACGGGGCTCCGGGCACTGAGAACAGGGACCCCGGGGGGGGGACCCGAAGCGGGGGAGGGACACGGGGCTCCGGGCACTGAGAACAGGGACCCCGGAGGGGGGACCCGAAGGGGGGGAGGGACACGGGGCTCCGGGCACTGAGAACAGGGACCCCGGGGGGGGGACCCGAAGCGGGGGAGGGACACGGGGCTCCGGGCAGTGACGACAGAGATACCTTGGCTCTGCTTCGGCCCAGGCCCTTCGCCGGGGCTGGGGCTGGGGCTGGCTGCTCGCTACGGACTCAGCGTCCCCTTCGCACATTCTCCAGGCCCCGGTGTTGCCAGGAGACCGAGCAAGGACCGCGCGGAATGTCCTGATACCAAACCTTTCCCCGTTTTACCTGCCGGTCCACTCCGCTTTTCTTCCGCAGGCGCCGATTCCACTGAACCCCCCCCCCCCCCTCCTCCCCTTCCCTGAGCGCCGACGCCCCAGGCAAATGGGAAAGCGGGGGGGAGTTTGCTGTTAACATCCCTGAGATGTTACCTCAGGAACCCCCTTGGCTTTAACAACTGGGTCGATAACGCGGCTCGTGCCGAATGTGCTTTTCCCACTCGGCAGTCCCGTGCGGGGCGGGCGGGGCGAGGACTAAGGAGGGGTAAGGGGTTGGCCCTGGGGGCGTCCCGGCCCACGCCCAGGGTGGGCTGTAAGCAGCAGGACGCGAGTGACCTCCAGCGCAGCCATGGCCCTGCTCCGAGGTAAGGCGCTAACTTACTCACCCTTGGCTGAGGCCCCCCCCATCAGCCGGCTCTGCTCTTCCCCCCGCCCCCGTTCTCCCCCTGCGGGGAGGCCGATCCGGGGGGCTCCTGCCAGCCAGGCCCCAGCTCCCTGCTGCCGTCTTGGTGTCTGGCCGCCAAGTCCCAGCCTCTTGCGCCGCGTTATGGGTAGGACCCGTCCCCTGCTGTCCCCACGAAGTGAAGGGTCGCGAGTGTCTGAAACCTGCAGAGCGAGCCCCTGGTTCCAGGGGCGCCTCGCTGCAGCGTGTGGGGCACGATTCTACCGAAGCTCGCGTTTTTGTTCATATTTTCAGCGGATAAGATGCGTGTTTGTTTTTAAGCTTGTTCTTAGGCTTTTATCCGTTTAAATGTTCGCCGGTGCAGGAAATTACCAGAGTCAGACAACACTGACTGATGTCGAGAGTCAAAAAGTTAAAACTTTAGAAGCATTGAAACTCCCCTTGTCAACAACACAGCATAGAAAAAAATAAATAGAGCTAAGTCAAACACTAATGATTTCTCAATCAGCATTTTTTTTCTTTCTTTGCTTACTTGTAGGTTTTGATTTTTTTTTTTTTATGATTGTTTTCCTCGAATGTTGATTTTTCGCGCACACTCTCTCTCTCTCAGCATTTGTGGGGCGGGGGGGGGAAGGAATCAGATCCTACCAAGGCTAGCAATAGGTTTATATAGTATGACAGTGGATGAAAAACGGAAAACCGACTAAATACTAGCTGCATTTCAGTGATGAGCTGAGTGATACTAGAATAAGGCACCAAATGCAGAGTCTAAACTCAAAACTCTGGTCATCTGAAGAAGTGGGCTGTGCCCACAAAAGCTCATGATACCATCTACATCTTTTGTTAGTCTATGAAGTGCTACCAGACCTTTTGTTGTTTAAGTTTATCATTCTTTTAAGTCTGCAAAAAAAAAAAAGGATTTGGGTATTCTTCAAGTAGAGCCCTGCGTAGAATGTGCAGATACAAGATTTGTAACTGCATCAGCAAAAATGAGCTGTAGATATATGCATTCATACCTGTAAATTTAAATACCCATAGATATAAAGTGGATACCTGCAAATTTGCAGAGTTCTAGGTACAAAATTTGTATCTGTATCTGCATCCATATCTCAAAAATGAGTTGCAGATATCTGTGGATTTGCAGGGCTCTACCTTCAAGATGACGTATCCTATGTAAGAGTAAGAGGACAGTGTTTTTAAATAGAAAGCTTCAATAACTATGTGTGTTTGTGTAACCCACACACCTGGGTGTGATGTACTCTCCCACCTAGTGGCATTGAGACCACTTACAGAAAGAGAATGAGTCTACTCTACAGCTTTAGCTGAGAGCCAGCTGGCTCTTAGCTCATGCAGTAGACTAGAGGCACATGCTGTAAGCTCTAGAGGTCCCAAGTTTGATTCTACCAGGATCTGTTGGCATTACAAGTGGGGCCTTGTCCAGGTTTTCAACTGGGATGTCTCTGAAGCTCGGGATGTGCTTCCTCAGCTAGGTGAAGTATGTAACCCTTCTGGGTGTCATGTAGGGATTAGGGATGTAATAGAGTAGTTGATTAACTGATAAGCAAAAGTTTATAGGTTAATGCTATAGACCACATGCATTTCCCCCCCCCCCCCCCAAACAGTGAACTTTTTAGCAAAGCTGTCCAGCAGCCTGGCTCTGTTCTGGCTCACGCTGAGTCTGGGATCTACCCTCGCTGTGGCTCTGCATTTAAAATGTTTTCGGAGCTTGGCAGGCAACTTGGCTCAGTTCTGGTTCATGCTGGGGCCAAGAGCTCAGACACCCTCCCCTCCCCCAGACAGGGACTGATGCCACCCTGCACTGCTGCCTCTTAATCAGAAGCAGCAGCACATGGTGACAAGTAGCCAGTCTGCAAGAGGAGCTGGTTTTTAAACTCGCTCCCCTCACGAACTAGCTCCTGCCTGGCACCCTGCACTGCTGCCAGCTCCTCCCCCGGGGACTATAGAATAGTCGACTAACCAATAAGAATTCATGAGGTTACTCGACTATTCAATTAACCAATATTTAACATCCCTAGTAGGGATATTAAATTGCATTTAATCAGCTAATCGATGGAATTTTCCCTAGCCAGAGCAGCGCCTCTATACGACAGGCCCAGCCCCAGTGCACTGCTGGAGCAGTCTCTGTCCGTGGCAGGGGGCCATTACAACCCATTCACAGTGGTGGGAGGGGAAGGCCACTCCAGCTCACAGGGGCTGGAGTGTTCCCCTCCCTCCACTCAGTTCCCCTTAATCTGTTAAGCAGTTAAACATTATCTTTAACTGGTAACCAATCTAACGTGACTTTTCTTTTCACTGACACATTACTAAATTTTTACTTCTTCCAGGTTGCCCCCCCCTCCCCCCCTTGCCCTCATCTCTATGTCTGGCTCCAAAGGTTTTCTGTTTAATTAACTAGTGTTGGGTCTATTGAATACTGTAAGGATTCTCACCCTGGGAAGTTGGGCCATGGTTTCTCTAATCTACTTAGCCTGGAGCATAGAAATCTCAGATAAAATTTTAAACTTCAGTCTGTTTGAAATCAATATATAGCTGGGTGACTTTGTCTAGGAATCCGATCTAAACTGCCTTGGTTTTTTTTACAACCTTGTTTGTTTAAAGGTCATGGAAATAAACCTTTGGTTAGAATACAGTTGAAGATGAAAAAGAGGGCTTTGCTTAACTAGTCCAAAAAGGCAGTACTCTAATCCATAGTCATGGAAAGTGTTTAGATAAATATATTTTCAATCGTGTGTTCTGGGTCACCAGCCTGAAGCCATTCTGACACGCCTGCTAGCCGCTCAGTTCTAAAAACCATGGAACGCAATCCTCACATTTTGGCTCTCTATCCCTGGAAAAAACAGTAACAACAACCAAACTATCCAGTGTACTATATTAGCTCCAGAGCTTGAATTTATCACAAGCAAATATTTTAAGCATTAATCATGATTCTATATTAGTTAACCTTTGGAAGAAGATTCATTTAAGGCACAAGTGAATTGTGCTGGCCTCATTTGTTATCACCTTGATGTCCAGAGAAGAAAACTGGGGGAAGAGTGGAGACTTTGGCTATATCTAGACTGCAACGCTTTTCTGGGATACCTCCAGTATCCCAGAAAAGCAATGCTGCATCCAAGGAACACGTCCACTTTCCCCCCCCTCCTCCCCCCCCGAAAAAGCGGATGTGCTCTTTCACCATCCCTGTAAACCTTGTTCTATGAGGAAGAAGGGATGTGTTGAAAAAACAGGTTTTTCTGAAATTTGGCACTGTGTAGACACGCTACATTTCGGAAAAGCCTCTTTTGCCAGAAAAGCAGAAAAAGATACGCAAATCGTGGTTCTAGACATAGCCTAGAAGTAGCCTTTGAACAAGATACTTTGTAAGATCTCTACATTCACTAACTCTTTGATCAGTCTCTTTGGTTTTGATTAATTCAGGATTTAGAAAATCGCACTGACCAAAGCTGCCCTTAAAGTCCTACATCATGGTCTCAGACCACCACAGTAGTAAAAATCCCAGCATCCTTCCACTTGCCAACAGCTAAGACAAGGTTCTGCTGCTCACTAGGATATTGCCCATGAATTTGATGGTACCCTTTATCTTTTAAATCAGTCTCTCACTAGTAGGTGTTTACTAAATGTTTCACAGCCTGACTGAACCTCTGTTGTTCTTTAAGGTAAAAGCATAACAATTTAGTGTTTCTCAAACTTGAGGTCCAGCCAAAACGGGGCTGCAAAACTGTTGGGGGGGAGAGGCGGGCTGCGAGAGCGGTGTCTGCTAGCCAGGTGCCCACATCTGAAGGTAATGCCACTGCCAGCAGCAGCGCAGAAATAAGTGTGGCGTGGTGTGGAGGGGTTGTTGCTTTTTAAGAGGGAGGCAATTATCACAATCTGAAATATTTTTAAAAGGAGTCACAGCAAAAAAAGTTTGAAAATGTGATTTAACTTAGCTGTTAATAGTAATGAGTGCTCTCAGCTACAAGTAGATTATATATGAGATTGAGTTTAAAAACTCTTTGCTTATTTAGTTATCACTCTTCAGGACAGGAAATGTCTTTTTCCTTATGTGTTTGGGTCGTGTTCAGCATCTTGGAGCTCTGCTCTACTTCATGAGTTGGCCCCAGGTACAACCAGACTATAAATATTAGTATTTTTATTATGCTTTAGCTTTGTGCTTAGCCAATAGCATAACTGTAGCACAGGTTTTCAGCTGGGAAATGCTGTCCTCCTGAATAAGTTATTTTGCTTGTTCTACTGAGTGGAATCACTCTGTAGGGATGTGACAGTGTAAATATGTAAATGGTTAACTGATGAGCCTGGTAACCTGGAGCCTGTTACCTGCTTCTGTACACGGTAGGAGCCAGTGCTCAGCTTTTAAGAAGGCTCCTCTCAAGCACCAGCTCCCTGGGAACTGCCACCTCCCTACCACCCCCTCGTGCTGCTGCTTCTGAGAGGCAGCAGTGCAGGGAGACAGGCAGAAACAGGTATGTGTGGGGAGCTGGCTTTTAAGCCAGCTTCCTCACATAGTGGCTCCTACAAGCCACCACGTCCCCCCACCCCTGCACACTGGTTACAGTTGGAATCCAAACAGTGGATTAATAATGACACTGAATAAAATTACCTAGATATGTCAATGTATTACTGCAAGCAATCTACTCATAAGGTTAATACAACATATAATCAGTTCTTATAAATCCTAACCCCAGGAACCTAAAAATGCAGTTGTCCTTTTGTTCCAAACACCTTGTTATAGGAACTTGCATGTGGTTCAAAATTTCAACCAATTCAATTGCTTTTTTACTCAAAACTAAGGTCCCACAAGAAAACTAGGTTAAAGTAAATTCACAAGTATCAGAGGGGTAACCATAATAGTCTGTATTTGCAGACTGTTTGGCTGGAAATGGATAACAGGAGAAGGATCACGTGATGATTACCTGTTGTGTTCCCTCCCTCTAGGGTATCTGGTATTGGCCACTAGTCTGACCCAGTATGGCCGTTCTTATGGTCATATGCAAAAACAATAAAGAGTCCCTTGGCACCTTAAAAACTAACAGATTTATATAGGCATGAGCTTTCATGTGCAAAAAACCACTTTATCAGTTGCAAACTGAAAGTAGAAAGTAAACTGAGACTCCTTCCTGAAGTTCCTGTATGTTAAACGTCTATCCTGTTTGCTTCCCCCAGTTCTCAGGGCAGAATACATTATTTATAATTCAGTAGTAAACAACAGCCTCAGTTCTTGGTCTTGCTGACACTTCTTACTAAACCAGGGAAACAGTCAAATAATTTTAAAAGCAGGACTTGTTTAGGGAATTATTATTGGCATCTTTGCCAACATGAACATTCACCAATGCTCATATGGCATCACTGGTCAGTACTAAAGATGTTAAGTATTGTGTAATCGACTACTCGAGTAGTCAATGAATTTTTGCATCGACTATGCGATTAGTCAGTAGGGCAGCACTGACCCCTTTGAAACGCCACTGTGGTGTTTCAAAGGGGCAGTGCTGCACGGAAGGTGGTGTTTCAAAGGGGCATCACTGACCCCGGACTCCACTTGGCGCTGCCCTTTTGAAACACTGGGACAGCTGTTTCAAAGCAGCAGCACCACATGGAGCCCAGGTTGCTCCCCCCTTCCCCACCTTGCTGCCTCTATTTGATAGAGGCAGCAAGGGGGGGGAAGCTACTAGTCGACTGTCTTGTTGACTATCCAATAAGCATTTGCTTATCGGCTAGTCGACTAGTCCTTAACATCCCTAGTCAGTACTACACATTGATAGGGTCTGCCAGACATTTAGGCTGGTCAGGCTGATGTGGCCTCTCATAGTTGATGTTATCTCCTTCCATAAGACCAGTCCTGAAAAAATAGAAGTATCATGGTGTCCCAAAAGAACACAATAGGTGGGATTCACATAGGCATTTAGATGCCTAATTCCCCACTGAAATCAATTATTTGAAACCAAAGTTGGGTGCTTAAAGATCTTTTGTGAATCCTGTCAAAATACTTGGGTGTCTCTTAGACTTCACATTTTGGAATCCCGCCCAATGTCCGTCTTTATTGTTGAAATACTTGTAGTGTCTGCCTTATGGCACCTCCCTGGAGGTCTTCCAAGCAAATCAGGGGCATTAGATGTCTCAGTCCCCAACAGTGCATTCAGTCCTCATCAGAGTGGGCACACTTGAACTTTAGGGAGCACTTCAGAAAGTTCCCTTAAAGTACAGTTCTTCTATAGTATTCATCATTACAACTGCAAGCATTGTGGACTCCAACATTAAAAAGTGGGATAAATAAAAGGTGATTATTACGGGGAACTACATGACCCATGTCTCTAATAAAAGGCCTTGACATGTTCATGAGGAGAAATACTGGCCTATTGAATAATCACTGTCATTTTTCCATGCTACTGCATCTTCATACATCCTCTTAAAGTTTCTTGTAATACGTTTAGATACCTAATGACAAGTGTCACATCACCCTTCACCAGACAAGAAACTGAGGAAATAGCTATGGGTAAAAGTTCATAGCTTGCTCCTAGTCACTTTTCACCTAGAAGCACAAAGTTTGTTTTTACATCTTAACAATATATGTTCCATTTTATATGGAAAATTAAAGTTATTTCACACTCATACTGTGTGAGATTATGTATGAGATGCACACACATGCAATAAGCTGAGTTTTAACATGAATTTGTGTGCCTCAGAACCATGAACTTTGCGTGTTGGAATTACTTTAAGTAAAAGTCTTTACAATTAAAAAAATGAGGTAATTTTAAATAATTGTGCATAGAAGCTGCCTTTTATGCTCCATGATCTAAACCAGGGATGGGCAATAATTTTTAAAAGGGGGCCACTTCAGGGTACAGGACATGAGAGACTTTGTATACTCCCTGCACTGAGGCCCTGATTGGCCTGGGCGTGGGGGAGTGGCAGGGTGGTCGTGGGCCAGATCTACCGGCTTGGCAGTGTCTGTGTCTGGTCTATCTTGAATTGTAAAGTGCTCAGGGTAGGAAGGGACCATATTTTTCTTTGGTTGAGAAATTACAACACAAATACATAATCAGTATGATTATCCGTAACTGTAAAGTGATGTACTGGGTGATATAATCCAGTGATTCTCAATTTGCGGTCCTTGGATACCTGGCATTTGCACCTCCATTTGAAATTTTGTAAGACATCTGCAAATGAAAAAAAGGTTGAGAATTAGTGATGTAATCCATCTCTGCACTTTACCTCAAGCATCTCTTTATTTAATATTCTTTCATCTTCCTTTTCCTCACAATTGGATCCATCTCTCTCTCTCAAAAAGAAATAAAAACAAATGAATTTTCTCCTTGCTCTTCTAAATGTAAACCTATGGATTTTCTGATTTGTGTTCTAGGTGTGTTCATTGTTTCAGCCAAACGAACACCTTTTGGGGCTTTTGGAGGTCTGCTCAAGGACTTCACAGCCACTGACCTGACTGAGTGTGCTGCACGTGCTGCATTGTCTGCTGGCAAAGTCTCCCCTGAGATTATTGACAGTGTCATTGTGGGTAATGTCATGCAGGTGGGTAGAATGGAATAACTTCTGGGAGCTAGCTATTGTTGAAAACCTAGGTTACATGTACATTGCGCTTTCTTGCGCAAGAACATATGCAAATGAGGCATGACGATGAATATCACCGCGCCTCATTTGCATACTTAATGAGCCGCCATTTTTGCACAGGGGGCTTTCGCGCAAGAAGGAGAGGTTTACACTGCTCCTTCTTGCACAAAAAACCCCTCTTGTGCAAGAGCCGTTCTGCTGCTTATTTTCAGGCAGAACGGCTCTTGCACAAGAGGGGGGTTTTGCACAAGTAAGGAGCAGTGTAGACTGCTCCTTCTTGCACGAAAGCCTCTTGCGCAAAAATGGTGGCTCGTTAAGTATGCAAATTAGGTGCTACGATATTCATCGCCGTGCCTCATTTGCATATGTTCTTGCACAAGAAAGCACAATGTAGACTTAGCCCTAGTGTATTTCTACATATAAATGCATCTGTTCAAATGGGTGCTGTTGAATGAGCCAAAAATAAATCAAGCGGCTGGTAATATGAAGTATTAATAGCAGAGGGCATGTCTACACAGCAAAGTTATCTCGAAATAACAGCAGTTATTTCGAAATAACTTTCCTAGCATCTACACAAACCAACTGCTATTTCGAAATTAATTCGAAATAGCGGAGGGCTTATTTCGAAATTGGTAAACCTCATTCCATGAGGAATAGCGCCAATTTCGAAATTGCTATTTCGAAATGAGTGCTGTGTAGAAGCTTATTTCGAAATAGGGGGCCTCCAGCCCTTCCCAGGGCGCCCTGCTGGCCACCCTGGCCACAAGGTAACTTCTGACCTGATGCCCTGCTGGAACCAGTTCCAACTGGCCTTAAATGCGATTCAGCATCCAATCAGTATGGATGTGCTATTTCAAAATAGCATAAAGCTATTTCGAAATGCATTTTGTGTGTAGACACGTTATTTCGAAATAACTATTTTGAAATTAGATATTTCAAAATAACGCTGTAGTGTAGACATGCCCTAAGTGATTCCCTTTTACATTTAAGGGGCTGATCTTGTTTCCATTAACCTTTTTGAGACAAGGATAATTTAAGCAAGAGAAGCCTATCTTTGGGTATGTCTACACTACCACCCTAGTTCGAACTAGGGTGGTTAATGTAGGCATTCGAAGTTGCAAATGAAGCCCGGGATTTAAATATCCCGGGCTTCATTTGCATCTTGCCGGGCGGGCGCCATTTTTAAATCCCCTTAGGTCGAACTCCGTGCCCGCGGCTACACGCGGCACGGAGTAGGTAGTTCGAATTAGGATCTCTAATTCGAACTACCGGTACACCTCGTTCCACGAGGAGTAACGGAAGTTCGAATTAGAGATCCTAATTCGAACTACCTACTCCGTGCCGCGTGTAGCCGCGGGCACGGAGTTCGACCTAAGGGGATTTAAAAATGGCGCCCGCCCGGCAAGATGCAAATGAAGCCCGGGATATTTAAATCCCGGGCTTCATTTGCAACTTCGAATGCCTACATTAACCACCCTAGTTCGAACTAGGGTGGTAGTGTAGACATACCCTTTCTGTGCACTGCTGTCTGATTAAAAAAGAGTTTGTGTTCTCATTGAATTTCAAGCTCCTGGGTAGACTGCTCCCCCTAACAGTTCACAACTTTAGAGATAGAACTGAACATTATTTTCTTTTGGTTTTGGTTAATTGGTTTTTTCCTGGAGACCAAAGAACAGGTTGGGACTTACGATGCCAGAGAACCCTGGAAATTCTATAAAGAAATGCAAAATAAATATTATATCTTATAGATATCACCAGAGAAGTTAGTAACCTGGATGGGTGGATGAAACTGAACAAACAAGTCCTTGCCCCCAAAGAGTTTTCCATCTCAAGGCATAATTCCTTACAGTAGCCTATAATCACCCATATGACTAGGTCACTGGGTTTGTTTTGGACAGGCTGACTAAGTATTGTTAGGATGTTTTTCATCTTCATTATTCCACAGCCAGAAGAAACCACTGTCTAGTCTGACCTCCTATATAAATGTGGACTGTAGAAGTTCCTTAAAAGAATTACTAAAGCATGTCCTTTAGAACAAGTCCAATCTTGACAGTAAAATTGTTAGTGAAGGAGAGTGCATCACAACTGTTCATAAATTGTTCCAGTGGTTAATTGCCCTGAGTTCAGTGTTAATACTGTGCATGGGTGATGACTGTTTTTTCTTCCAGGGTGCAGAGGAAACACACACCAGAGAATGGTTGTGAAGTATAAATGAACTTCTGCCATTAAGAACTGTCAACCATATTTTACCCTTTGATCCCTGTATTTTGTCATGTACAGTTAGCAACTGAACTCTTTTATTTGGTGTCATTCCATTTTATAAGCATGGTGCATGGTCTAGATCAAGAGTGAGCAAATTATGTTCTGCAGGCACATCAGGCCAACCAAACATTTCCCTTTGGCCAGCTATGACCCTCTGGGCTGTTCAAAGTCCCACTGAGCAGCAGGGTGCTCAGGCAGGCTGCCTGCTTTTCTGCAGCCCTAGCCACATCACTCCCAGCAACAGCTGGCTGTCATAGCAAGCATGTCTCTCTGTGCCCCTTGAGGGGAAATGGGGAGCAGTTCTCTTCACGCTGCCTCCACACCAAACAGCATCCTCACAGCTCCCATTTGCCAGAAACTGAACAATGAGAGCTGCAGTGGGGGAGGGAGGGGGAAGCAGTGCTTGTGTGGAGAGACTCATTGCTCCTCTCCCACCAAGAGGTGCACAGAGCTAGGTTTGCCAGTAGCAGCCAGCTGCTTTGAGTGGCATGAAGCCACCATGACATGTAAGCAGCCTGACTGCCTGAGTGCCCCACTGTGCCCATGGTAAGTGCCTCCCAGCCAGGGCCAGAGCTTGCACCTCCCACCCCCTTCGTTTCCCCAAACCACGTCAGAATCCTCTCCTGCATCCAGACGCCCTCCAAGAGCCCACATCCCCTCCATTAATATAATAGAAAAGTGCAGCCTGTGACCACTTTCCAAAATTCTTGGAGTGGCCCCCCTTTGAAAATCATTGCCCACTCCTGGTCTAAATAGAATCACAGACAAATCACTGCATCCAAATTTCAGGCTGTTTTTTGTGTAAAAAAGAGTGCCATACCAATAAAAACAGTGCTATAATGGTAGTCTTGCCAAAATCAAACTTTATTTTTTTCCCACAAAAGACAAACGTCTGTCTTGAATAAGATTGTGGATATTTGCACAGTAGAAGTGACAAAACTAAGGTAAAATAATAATTAATTGATTGCCATTTATAAAAAGCACCCTCTGTAGCTGCACATCACTGCAACCAAGACAAGTTTACTTTTCACCCATCTATCAGTTATTACCTGCTGTTTTTGTTTGATTATGCAAATTCTGAATACATAAACATATCAATAAAATTATATACAAAAAAAGCACAATTTATATTACAGGTAGAACACCGATCATCTGTCCCAAATACTGACATTATTTTCTCAGGAATCTTGAACAAACTCTTATACCAGTATTGTTATACTTTCGTGTTTTTTCTTCCATCTGTACTCCATTCTACACCTTACAACACCCACCTGGAAGAGTTTGGAATCTGAGCTCTCAATCTGGAAATGAGCCATGCATGAGTAGAGGCTGTGCTGTTATGGAACTTACTGTGGGGTTTGGCCTAAAAGATGATTTATCTGTGTAAAGGTGTTTTGCTCATTGAGTAGCGATGTGGCAATGACTGGTAACTCACTAATATTTAAAAGCCTCTTTCAGAAATGGAATTTTACTATGAAAATGGCTTAGGTTTTTTATTTGATTTCTTTTTCAAAATCTCTCATACAAAGCAGATATGAATCAATAAATGTACCTCTCTTTCTCATTACTTACTTCCTTTGGGCCTAATGCTGATGCATTTTGATCACCTGAAACTCCTATTAAAGTTACTGGTGATCACAGATCAGGATTTGGCCCTTTTGTCAGTAGGCTTCTTACTGAGTGTGTGGTTATCAGTTAATGGAGGATGCTGCCCTAGCGGGAAAGGGTCTCTTTGAAATACATTTGGACACTTGTCTTCATTTGATTTGAGAAATGTCTTCCGAAGTAGGAATGCTCCCCATTTCCCCTCAAGGAAACATGTCCTCCAGAACTAACATTTACCTGAGGTATTTGATATCCTATTCTGAGCTGGTCAAAACAGTTGTTTTCAACTAAATTAGCTGATAACAAATGCTGCTCTTTGTTGACTTTACAGAGCTCTTCAGATGCTATTTATATAGCAAGGCATGTTGGTTTGCGTGTGGGAATTCCTATCCCAGTTCCAGCGCTTACTGTCAACAGGCTCTGTGGTTCTGGTTTCCAGTCCATCGCCAATGGATGTCAGGTACAATACTTCTTCTCTATGAAGAACACTGTGGTGCTGTTCAGTTAATTATCTCCTGTGAGCATCCAAAAACATACATCTTAAAGAGGAATTTTAAAGTGCATTTGTAGTAAATGTTGGCGTGTCTTGGAGCTGAATATCAACTCTGTTTGCTGAACTTTCCATATTTATAGGGATTTCCCATTGAATCGTAGGGTTGGAAAAGACCTCATGAAGTCATCAAGTCTGACCCCCTGCTATAAGCAGGACCAGTCCCAACTAAATTATCCCAGTCAGGGTTTAGTTAGTGCAATCTCCATCCTAGAGGTTTTAAAGTCCTATCTCCCTAGGTAACCCATTCTAGTGCTTCTCCACAGTCCTAGTGAAATCGTTTTTCCTAATATCCTATCTAGACTTCCTCCACTGTAATTTGAGACCTTGCTGCTTGTTCGGAGAACAGGCTCTCTCCATCCTCTTTGGAACCCCCCCCCTTCAGGTAGTTGAAGGCTCCTATCAAATCCCCCCTCACTCTTTTCGTCTGTAGACTAAATAAGACCAGATCCCTCAAACTCTCTTCATAAGTCATGTGCTCCTGCCCCATAATCTTTGCCCTCTGCTGGACTTTCTCCAATGTGTCCACATCCTTTCTGTAATGGGGGGCTCAGAATTGGACACAATACTCAAGATGTGGCCTCACCTGTACTGAATTAAGATGAGTAATCTCTTCCCAAAATTTGCCGGCAGTGCTCCCACTAATGCACCCCCAATATGCTCTGAATGCTGATCTTGCATACAAGAGTTCAACCTTCTAAAGACATTCATGTAATTAGTGTAAAAATTAGTTAGGGCTAATTTGTTAGGACAAAAAAGGTACAACTTTAAAAAAAAATAAGGATACTTAAAAACCGATGGGCCTGGTCATCTGACAGATGCTCATGGGACTCAGGCTGCTGTGCTGTAAAGTTGCTGTGTAGACATTCAGGCTTGGACTGAAGCCCAAGTTCCAGGATCTCAGGAGGGTGGGAAGGTCTCAGAGTCTGGACCCCATCCAAGCCCAAACATCTGCATTGCAATTTTTACCCTTATGAGCCTGAGTCAGTTGATGCAGTCTGCCTTTGGCCATGACAGTCTCTTACTTCAGTGTAGACATACTTTCAGTAAAGCTTCGCTGTGCTGCAGATGCACTCTGTTCTTTTCATTGTGGAGCCTTATCCTGCACTGCTTGAGTCAGTAGAAGCAAGTTGGACTTCAGAAGTTTCAGAGTATTTTTTTAAGCTCTCACACTTTCTGCGGACATACCCATGTGGGTAGCTGTAATAAATAGCAGTGTGGAGAGCTGAGAAACTTCTGATATGTTTTTATGAAAGAACGAGTGACTTTATTTCTGCTCTTACCTTGTATTGTTACCCACTGCATGTGATGGAGTTAACTTGGAACAAGACAAGTAGTGCAGTGACTGAGGGAAAGTCCCAGTCCCAGAGTGACTTGTATTTTTAAAATGTCTGTCCTCCAAGGATCTCAGAGCAGTTTACAAAAATAATTTAGTAATAGTATCCTCATTTTTAAAGCAAGGGAGGCTAATGGAAATAGAAATTAATGACTGTGCAACTTACAATGTGTTCAATGGAATAGCAGTGGTGAACAGCACTCACATCTCCTAACTTCTCTTCCTCTTCTGTAACCATTGGACAGTCTAGTCTGTCTCTTCTCCAAGTTTCTAATTAGATAGATGTTCAGTGTGTGCTCTGATAGCGATTCATAAGTGAAGTTCACCATATGCATAAGACTTTTTTTTAACAGCAGTCCACATACTTTCCATTCCTATAATAAAAACAGCTGATTTGGTTAAGTTTGCATATGATCACAGTGAAAAAGCTGACCTTTCACTGTACTTGCTCTGGTTTTGTCTGCGCTAGAAAAACAAATTGAGGTGAACTACCTTGATGTACACCTGTCACTATTTTTATTCTATAGATTACCTCTACCTCAAGACAGCTTGTCGTGTCTAGCTTGGCTTCCACTATTTTAGCTGTGAAATTGTGATCAGTAAAACATAACAAGACAGTTTTATCCTCCCTTTATCCAAGGATGAAACATTTCTTATCATGATTTTTATTTTGCTTGTGTAGACTGGTATTCAAGGAGGATAGGCACATTATAAAATTAAATGGTGTTTTGTGCAAGCTTGAGTAATGCTCCTTTAAAAAAAATGTCAATTTGAAAATAAAAAAATTCTCAAAAAAAGAAACATTTAAAATTAAGGTTATAATTATATGAATTTCTACATACAAGGTTTAAATTCTTGAAACAGATGTAAACAAAATCCTTTGGCTTTGTACTGGAAGATATATGGTGATTACCTGCTCTATTTGAGGTCCATATCTTCTTAGTATATAGATATCCACGAGCATTTGTTAGTTTGAAGGCAGAGAGTAACTTTATAAAGTGAAGTCCAAATTTTTTTTACTTACGGAGTTTTTAGGAAGGTGTCCATTATTAACCACAAAACATCTTTTGCCTCAGTTACTTATGCTTTTTTAGAAGTAATATGATTGCTCAGATTTGCACAAAGCTGCTGCACAATTTAAAATACAATCCCAGTAACGCACTTTTTTGATGTTGAGCTAATAATAGTCTATACTGAATTTATATAAAAATAGTTTCAACTCTGACTGCTCACTATGTAATACAGTAGAACCAAAGTCACGAACACCTCAGGAATGAAGGTTGTTTGTAACTGAAATGTTCTTAACTTAAACAAAACTTTCTGATGGTTTGTTTTTTCAAAAGTTTGTAGATGAACATTGACTTAATACAGCTTTGAAACATCGCTGTGCAGAAGAAAAAATGCTGCTTTTTAACCATCTTAATTTTTAATGAAAAAAGCACTGTTTCCCTACCTTGTCAAATCTTTTTTTTTTTTTTAATATTTTCTCTTTTTGAGTAGTTTACATTTAATAGAATATAAGACCTGGCTTTACTTGTTTTATTTTTCTAGAAGTACTGCATGCCCAGTTTGCCAACTGCTCTAACTGAAGTTAGTGGCACTGCAGTGTGCTCAGCATCTCTGAAAAATTAGGTCCAGTATATTTAAAACTAAGCATCCAAACTGAGGGGGGCTACTTCTGAAAAATTTGGCTTTGATCTTTCTCTTTCCCTCCCTCTTACTTGATTTCTCTCTACCATGCCCTCCTTTCAATAAAATTGGTGTAATACAATTTCACTGACTGGAGAGTTGTGTCATTTTGTTAGTCTGTTAATTATTTGAAAATTCTTGCCAGAAAATCAGTGCAAAATGAATTATTTCTTAAGTTCTGCACCTAATTTGCTAATTGGCAAAGTATGTTACTGAAGCAATTGCTATCGTCTGACAAAGAAAATAAAATACCCTAAAACCTACACATGATGCATCTATTTTTTAAATAGGAAATTTGCCTTAACGACTCAGAAGTGGTTCTTTGTGGTGGATCAGAAAGCATGAGCCAGGCGCCGTACATCGTCCGAAATATTCGATTTGGAACCAAATTGGGAACAGATATCAAGGTCTGATCGTGTGATTTTTGTTTTAATTAGGTCTCATTTACAGAGCAGTTGAAAACAATGGACCATAGACAGTGGTAACCAAAATTAATGTGAATTAGCTTGTAACCAAAATTAATGTGGATTAGCTTCAGAGTGGTAGCTGAGTTAGTCTGTAACTTAAAAAACAATGAATAGTCTTGCAGGCACCTTAAAGACTAACAAAACATGTAAATGGTATCATGAGCTTTCGTGGGCACAACCCACTTCTTCCGATGAATGGAGTTATTAAAGGTCCAGTTTCTAAATAAATAGGGGATTCGGGGGGATAGAAGGAGGGGAAAGGGAGAAATTTGACTATTTCTTCCTCCTTTTTTTACTTCTTCCCCTCCCCCCTCCATCCCTTCTTCTGAAGACAATAGGGTCATATAGCTGTAACTGACAGTATAATTTGTAGATAATGGACTTATACATGTAGAATTAGAGATACAGTTTGATTCACAGAACCTTTATTATTGGTGTTTTGGACTGGGAGAGATCCATCTGAACTGTCAGCTTGTTATCACTGCAAAGTTAACTTAGGGGCAACACCATAGTTAAAACTTAGGTTGATTCTCCTCCTTATACACAGACCATTCATTCCATTATGGTGAAACTTTTAACTCAAATTGTCTGGCCCAAGAGGAGGAATAACTTAGACTACATCCAGCCTACAGATTGGTCGTGTTAGCAGCATTCACTTGAGTTTAACACCACTCAATTCTTCCATTGCATTCCCACAATCCCTCTGTTAAGTCCAGAAAGGACAGATGTTTTCTCCCAGGCTTTTCTGGTAAAGAATTCTTAGAGTAGCATAGATTCATTCAGCCCTAAAACCCATTAGAGGTGTTCCCAGAAGTCTTAAAGGCACACATGAGTGAGAACCACAATAGAGTGAATGCAGCAACTGAAGTATTGTTTTATAGGGTGATTTTTTTTTCTTACGCCAGAGATGACACCGGTGTGTAGATAACTCTGCAGTGAAGATATATCTGCTGAGCGCTGGCTGAGAATTTAAAGATTGGCAGTGCACTTACATACATTTGATTTGGAAAGTGTTGAAAGACAAACACCACAATTTTTCCCAAATCAATTTTGATGGTAGAACTGTACTTTTTGCTTTGTGGCATTGTTGATTTCACCAGTTTCTTTTGTGTACGTTCTCACAGTTCTTTAGTTTTGTAGTCCATTACACAGAAGTAGTTTTCACACTTCTCACTTTTTACCTGCTTCAGATAGTTTTAAAATAGAATTAGATACCAAGATATTTTTAATGTTAACTTCTAAAGCACTGGTGACTATCTTGTTAAGGTACTAATACTGTAATATTGATTCTGTATAAGACTTTCTGTTTAATAATGTTTCTGGCAGATGGAGGACTCTTTGTGGGCAGGGCTAACAGACCAACACATTAATACTCCAATGGCAATTACTGCTGAAAATCTGGCTGCACAGTATAACATTACAAGAGAGGACTGTGACCGATATGCAATGAAAACACAGCAGAGATGGAAAGTTGGTCAGTACATTTTGAGAATTGAAAGTTAACATGAGTGCTCAGTCCTCTGTACTCTCCTGAATCCCAGAGCAACATTCCTTCCCAGAGCCTGAACTCCCTTGCCCTTGGTCCGAACCCCCTCCTGTACCTCAACCTTCTCCCAGAGCCCACACACCAACGCCCAGCGTTGAGCCACATACCCCTCGGACCCACTCCAGAGCCCCTTTCTGCACGTGAAGCCATCATTTCTGAATATTTCAATTCACCTAATACAAGTACCAGCTTTGCCCCCCCACCCTGCCTGCTCCGTGCCACATGGGCTGGTGGTTAACCCTTTCCCCCACACGCCACCCCACCCTCCCAACAGACTCAGCACAGCTCAAGTCGAGGGGCTAATTTCCCCCACCTCCACCCCCTGAGGCGTCACAAAGGGGCACCCCAGCAGCGTTCGGAGCAACTGCCATCCCATTGGTGCTGTTTCCTTTCTGGTTAGATTGCCTGTTCATGTGAGGGGGGAAGGGTGTGTGTAGGGAGGAAGAGGGATAGGGTGTATGTGGGGATGGGCGGTGCAGTAATGAGGGATGGTGGGGTGAGTGGGATATAGAAATGGAGGGGCAGTGTGGGGGTACAGAGGGGGAGGGATTAGGGAAGATGGGTAAGTGGGAATGGAGGGGGATGGAAGGAGGGGGATGGGCAGCGTGGGGAGGGGGAGAGGTAAGGGAGGATGGTAGGAGTAGGAATGGAGGATGGGGTGGGGAAGGGATGAAAGGAGACGGGTGGGCTGTGGGCCATGGAGGTCCCCTCCCCACAATAGTGCGCATGCTTCCCCACAAGCCAAATCCAGTGCGGAGCCTCAGGGTTTCCTCCTTTCCGAGCTCCTCTGCAGGAAGCCGGCGCTGGCACTGTAATCTTGCAGAGGGTGGGAGTGTTCAAGAGTGGAGCAGGCAGCGGCCAGAGCATGGGCCAGACGGAGGAAACGGTTCCCTGCTGGGTCCCAGAGTGTCAGGGCCCTGGAGCACAGCGAGGAGCTGCTGCCACCACCCTTGCTGCCCCCTGGCTCTGTCCTGGTCCTCCAGCGGCCAGAGAGGGGCTGAGAGACCAGGGCTGCACCGGGAAGGAGGGTGGAGGGGCTGGGGGGCAAGAGGCCAGGTGGTGGAGCCGAGAGGCCAGGGATGGAACAGCCGCCGGCTCTGCCTTCCCCAGTGGCCTGAGAGGTCAGTGACCTGCCTACCGCCAGAGACGGGGGTTAGTGAGCGTAGTGAGCAAGGGACACAGCTCCCTAATATTCTTTAAAAAGGAGTAGTCCTGTGGCATTCAAACTGATGTTGGCTAGGAGTTTCTGCCTCCTTCAGGATGTGCTGGGATCCACGGTTGCCTGGAAACGCATGTGCACGTGCACGTGCGCACACACTCAGCAAGTGTCCTGGTTTTGCAAGCTTGGCTGGACTCTGCTGGGCTCAGTGGTGGAATCAGTTTTGCAGGAGAAAATGAAATTTTGCGCAGAAAGTTAATTCTGCAGGAAACTTTGCATTGCTCCATGGAACAGAATTCCCTCAGAAGTCACAGAGACAGTATTTTTAGGATTAACTCAGACAAGACAATTTGAGATCTTCCTCAGATGTAAGCGTATTAGATGGTGATGGTGTAAATTGGCACTGCTTTACATCAGCTGATGATCTGGCCCAAGATATTTCTCCCCTTTTGTCTCAGTAACTAACTGTGCAGCATTCTAACTGTCTGACAAGCTATACAGATGTAGAACAAAGAGCAGGACAGAATGTTCATTGGAGAAACAAATCCTATTGCACATCCACTCAATGCTGTTATAAATCTAACTGCAAACTTCAGAATCACAATTTAATCCTGAAACACTCACATTTAATACTGGGTGACTATTCAGGGTAAAAAACCAAACCCTTAAAACTGTTTGCGTTTCTTTGTCAAATCTTTAAAAATCAGTTTAAATAGAATAAAAAGTCTGAAAAAGCCAACTATAAATTCCTTCATAGAAAAAGCATAAAGTTGATTAAAAATTAAAGTACACGTTTCCCTGCACTAATCAGTCAGTCATCAGCTGCTGTGTGTTTATAATTCTTGTCATTTCCTTTCTGCTACTCCAGCTCAAGATGCCGGTTACTTTAATGCTGAGATGGCACCAGTTGAAGTGAAAACAAAGAAAGGGAAGCAGCCTATGGAACAGGATGAGCATCCTAGACCCCAAACCACCCTAGAACAGCTGGGAAAGCTCCCTCCTGTCTTCAAGAAAGATGGGACTGTCACTGCTGGAAATGCTTCGGTGAGCTCGTGGACTATTAAGCATTAGAATTTTTATCTGAGAAGGTTCTATGTAGAATAGATGACAAGGGTTCTCCTAGTCTTTCTTCACCATACTTCTCATTAGCAGAGACACTGGACTACCAAGCATGGCTTCTGCAAAAAAGAATTCTGATTCCGAAACTCAAATTGCCGTATATAGTTTGGGCCTGGGTGGCTTTGAAGGTTCATATGTTGCGAGGGTGGCATGTTGACAGTTGTCTTCTCTATCCTAGAAATTCAATGCAGTGAGTAACCACTGCTACCAGCATTATGCTTGTACCATCACCCTTAACAAGACATCCACATTTTTTCATGTGCCTTGAGCCAGTATTGCTGTGGATTTCACTTTGCTCTGAGGCCATGTCTACATTACATGGAAGATAGACACTGCCGTGGTCGATCTTCTGGAGTTTCATTTAGCGAGTTTAGTGAAGACCCACTAATTCAAACTGAGAGGGCACCGCCATCAACACCGATACTCCGGCTCCTCACAAGGAGTAAGGGCAGCCTACGGGAGCATTTGCTTCCATCTACCTCCCTTTGTGTAGACAGTGATTTAAAATATGTCAACTCCAGCTACATAATTAATGCAGATGGAGTTGTGTATCTTAAGTCGACCTTCCCTTTTAGTGTAGACCAGGGCTGATTGCGTGGGACTAGCTGCTGTTCTCTTCTTTATGGACAATGAACATTTTAAATATACTAGGAATTATGGGTTAGATCTCTGGCTTCAGCTGAGCTGTGCTTTGTGGAGGACCCTGATCATTGGGTCATCTGTGGGCCTAACCAAGTGCTGGTGTAACTTAAGAGTAGCCTATGGGCTTGACAGCCATCTCTTAATGTTAAGTTTTATAGACTAGCAGTTTGTTTTGTTTTTAAGGCCAAATAGACATGTGCAATCAGGTAGTCTAGTCTCCTGCATAACAGAAAGCACAGCTGGAAGACATAGTACAAGTATTTGTAAAGTAATGTGCATGCCTAACAGCCCAAGTTTCTGAAATAGATTGTAATGGGCAGAGAATCTATTTTATTTTCTTTAAGACACTGAATTATGTAAAATTCAAATGTCTAGTATTCAATTTCAAATGCTACAAAGTAAGAAAAGAATCTGACTAGAACAAATTGACCTTTAGGAATAGAATTGTGTATTAGATGTGTGTAATAAACAATTGCTGTCTAGTTCCTTTTACATGAGTATCTGTGACATAAAATAATTGCACAATTAGTACACTGGGAATGTATGTTTGTTTTTCTTTTGTATTGCAAGGGAGTATGTGATGGAGCAGGGGCACTTATCATTGCCAGTGAAGCAGCACTTAAAAAGCACAGCCTCACTCCTCTGGCTAGAATAGTATCCTATCACGTGTCTGGGTGTGACCCCAACATTATGGGCATTGGTAAGTTGCTGTAAAGCAAATTTCTTGGTAGCATGAAACAATATGAAAGTATCCTTGTGTTGTGTGGGGGCCAAGTGTTGAGCCTGATGGCAATGGAGAAACAAGTTCCTTTTATAGAGGAGACTGCTGTCAAATCTATATCTGACTGGAGAGTGGCACAGGTGTCTTTGGCTTAAAGATGACATCAGTCCACATATTACAGTGTTGGGCCTTGAATATTAGGGGATAAGAGGAGCTCTTGGAAAAAATGGGATTCTCATTTTGGAGCCCCAGCTCAAAAAAATGACACACAAAATATTTTAATTAGGGATGGAACTGGTTAACCGGTGGCCCACCCAGGCTGGAGCAGCCCCTGCCCAATGCAGGTGGGGATCTGCTCCCAGGGCCACTGCACCACAAGTGGGGAGGGCACTCTAGCCTGGCTGAGCAGCTCCCTGCATGGGGGGCCTGGCCTGGCCATGGCTGTAGCTGCGACGCGTTAGGCCTGGCCCAAGCAGTCCCCTTGCCTGTGGCAGGGCAGGGGGTCACTCCAGCCCACCTAGCCCCCCCACCCGCCTTCAGGATCCCAGTTAAGCAGTTAAATGTAATGGTTTAATGACTTAACTGGGATTTCACATCCCTAATTACAGTATGTTGGGGAAGAATCCCGCAGATTCTGTTGTCCTACAGTACTGTCTGCTCTGCTTTTCCCAGGCTAGTGTTCAGTGACTCAGGTAAATAGAACTTCTCCCAGTTCTCCTGGCAGCCTGTTTGGCAGCTAGCTAAGATATTGCTCGAGATGTTTAACATCATTTCCCATGCTTGGTTTCATCCCAATTTTCCATTAGAGAACTAACAATTGTTTCCCTTCCTTGGCACTCACTTTGTCTATTACCAGGTGTGTGGTGATATTTCCAACACTCCTACACACACATGTACACACACAACCCTCATTTAAGCCCTGATCCAAAGCCTATATCTTTCCATTGACTTACGGCTTTGAATCTGGAACTTCATTCAGTTTATTCTCAGGATATGTTTTTGGTTTTTATTTTGTTTAATAATATTACACATATTTACTACAAAAATTAAACAATTAAAAATAGATACAAAAATTAACTTTATTTCTTGGTAAATAATTGGGTTAATGTTGGGTTAATACTGAGGGATGGGCAGGCATAAAAATAACAAATAGATAACTATTAATATTGAAAATGAGTTTTATGCTGTTGTTTAACAGGGCATACACACATGAATGCATGTGCATACATGCTTGTATGTTCCATTACATTTCCTTACTCTAACAGCCTTTTGTTTATGTTAATAATTTACTCTATCTAACATAGTGTCTTGGACTTTCTAAAGATAATCAGTGTTTTCATGCTGTTGGTGGTCCAAAATTCAGGTGAAAACTGATAAATAACAACTTTTGTAAAACCTGGGAATATTTTTGTTAAAAATTGGTAAAAACCAAAACCAAAGAGCCTTAGTTATTCTTTACTTAGCTCTCTCCAACCTTTTATTCATTTTGTTGCTTTTCATATTTGAGTTGTCAACATCTTTCCTAAAGTCCTCAAGCTATTCCAGGGGAGATCATGTCAGTTTTCTATAAAAAATAATTTGTCTCTCTAATCTGATACCCCTTCACATTACAGGCTGCTATCCAATTTGCTTTTCACCACTAATCTAAATTCTGCCTTAGCACTTATGTTTTTCAAGTATCTCACTAGATACTTCTAATTTAATTAATTTTTCCCCATGTATTGGTTTAGATTAGGTTGTAGCTGAGTTTCATTAGAAGTGTGGTGCTCATTGTAAGATTCTTCAACTACTCACTGTATCTATTTAACTTTGAAATAGGCCCCGTGCCTGCCATTACTGAGGCCTTGAAGAAAGCAGGACTCTCCCTGAAAGACATGGATTTAGTAGAGGTAAGGAGAGCAGCATGAACAAAAAGGTTGTCTCTAGTTAGGAGCATATGTTAATAATCTATATGATATGTTTTAATCTAGAATTGTGGTTCTCAAATTTTTAGCAACCTGAGGAACTCCATTTTCATTTAATTTTGTTCATGGACCCCTCAAGGCCCAGCCTCTTTTCTAAGGCCCCTCCACCCTGCATTCACTTAATTCCCTCCTCCCTCCATCACTTGCTGTCTCACACCCTCGCTCATTTTCACCAAACTGGGGTTAAGGGGAGTGCAGGCTCTGGGGTGAGGGGTTTTGAGGTTCAGAAGGAGACTCCAGGCTAGAACAGGGAGGTAGGGTGTATGTGTGTAGGGGGACAGCTCTGGCTGGTGGTGCAGGCTCTCAGGTGGGACCAGAAATGGGGGGTTTGGCTGTAGGAGAAGGCTCTGGGCTGGGGCATTGGGTTGGGGTGTAGAGAGCCTACCTGCATCTATAGGCTACAGGGACCTGGTGGCCACTTCCAAGAGCCACACGGAGCCAGAACAGGTACAGAGCCTGCCTTAGTCCACGCCCCTGCTGTGTCAACGACTGGAATTTCCAGGGTCCCTTTTCCACTGCTACTCCCTGGCATACAAGAGGCACTAAGAGGGAGTGGGAGGAGTTGATCAGCACAGCTGGCAGATCTCTGGAGTACCCTCACAGTCTCCCAGCAGTCCACAGTATGAGAAACACTGATAATAGAAGATTCTCCTCTGCTGTGTGAGGGACTGAAAGAAAAGCCTAGAATGTGGCTGCAGCAGTGATTACTATTGTCATTTAACTAAGGTTCTTTTGGTGCTTCTGCTAAACTCCTGTTTTCGGGGGCTTAAAACTCCTTTATTTTAAAAAAATGCCCTGTACTCTGTATCTTGTCTAGGAGGGACATGCTCTCCTAGGCTGCAGAGACTCTTAAAATGCTGAATTTTAAATACAGCCCCAGCAGTGTTACCTATAAGCTTAGCGCTTGTGCAGCCACCCAAGAGAAATTCAAATGCTGCCCAGCTGATTAGCAGAGTGCCCACAGCAGCGTATGTTTCTATTGGTGGTGCATATCTGCACATGTGTTGGTGCACAGAACACAATTTATTCTGCACATGGATGGAAGAAATTAGAGGGAACATTGAGCCCCAGTCAGTAGTGACTAAAGGCTGCCTCTGATAGCTGTTTAGTGCGATGTGGGAAATGTTTTAGTGACCTTGGTCCAATCCTAAAAGGCAAGTGTCCATATTCCTGCTGGCTTTTTTTTTTTTTTTAAGTTTAAAAGAGAAGCTGTGGATTAATTGGTCTTTGAAGACTGACCTGTCCATTTCTTCACTAGAAGTGGTTTGAGCAAGTCTGCTTTGAGCTCTCTTGATGAAGCAGCTTGGAGAATCTGACACTGCAGATTTCTCATAGATCTGTGCTCCATGTTCTATTGAAAAAAAATCTTGAAATTACAGTTGGAAAGAGAATCTTAAAAATGTAAATTCTGATGGAAAATTGAATGTCTACATTTTGATTGTTTCTGTGCTTTAAGGTCAATGAGGCTTTTGCTGCTCAGTATTTGTCAGTTGAAAAGGTTTTGGGTCTAGACCCTGAAAAAACCAACGTCAGCGGAGGTGCCATTGCTCTAGGTCATCCTCTGGGAGCATCAGGATCAAGGATCACTGCTCATCTGGTTCATGAGTTAAGGTGTGTGTGTAGCTGAAGCTTTTGATGAAACGCATAACACTGTTGTACTTGCATCAGCTTTGCAAGGGGGTTGTAGAAGTACACTATACAGCTGTAAAATCCTCTTTCTCTCCTGCCATTCAACACCCTTTTAGAATCCCTTCACTGGTTTCCTTTCTCTCATTGCATCACTTCGGTGCCCAGGTCCTGCAACTCCACTCTCGTTCCCTCCTATTTTCATTCCACTCCTCTCTGCTCCTTTTCAGTCTGATCCTAAATCCACAGAGATTAATACAGAGACTCCCTCCACTTCAGTTGGCTTTGGATGAGACTGTTTATTTCTCACTTTTTGCTCTCTGTCTTGTACCGTCCAACTCCTCTTGCCCCCCTCAAAAAAAGTCTGGAAAACTCCCTCTGCTTGTTCCTCCTCTGCCTTCCCTCTCCTTCAATACAAGATCAGTGGAAGTAAATTTTGTCTCTTTTTTAAAGAGTGATCTTTTTTACACTCTTAACATAAATAATTCCTCATAGTTTTGAGTGTCCAGGACAGAGACTATGTCTTTCTGTTTTTATTCATACTTCTGCAGTGCTTTATCGATGTTCAGTAATAAAACAAACCTCAGCTAATGTTCACCTCACAGAACAACACTGTAGTGCTTTTAGAAACTGAATTAGATATAAAATGATGTTCCATTCAGGCCACTTAAGCTGCATTGAAACCTGAGACACAGGGGGGAAGCGATTTCAAATTACTTTCTTTATTGGTGTTCTGAACTCCAAGGAACAACTCCAACCCATCATACAATCCTCTAGTGTCAAATTGTATATATAAATGTATAATATAGATATAATATATTCCAAAACACCCTCTCTTTAGTTGTGCATGAAACTTTTGAGAATCAAAATCCATTAGGGAAAAAAATACTTACTTTTATATTAAATCAGGGAGACAATCTCTATTTTCTGTTTTCATTGTTTCTATATAGGCGTCGTGGAGGCAAATATGCAGTTGGGTCAGCTTGCATTGGAGGTGGACAAGGTATTGCTCTTATCATTGAGAACACAGTGTAAGAGAATTGGAGAATTCAATGTCCATCTAACAACTAACTCTGACTGTTACATGCTCACCAAATAAAAGAATAATGAAAGGTAATACCTTCATCTGGTGACTATGCTGAATGAGGGAAAGGCTGTAAAGTCTGATTTCTGAACAAAATAACTTGATTGATTTTTATGATGTCCTTGTAATTAAACTAAATGTAAAACCACTATAACTTCACTCTTCTGACATTTCTTCAGATTCTTTCCAGTTTAATAAAATTTGTGTCTCTTTGGCCCTTAACTCTTCAGGAAATTATGTCTGACTATCAAATATCCACCAAACTTTCCTTATGCCAAGAATGCCAAAGTCATACCAAATACGGGCTTTGATCTTTTTTTAAACAGTTCTTCTGTCTAAAATAAACTTCTTTGAAGATCTGTGCTCCTGTTGCATTGCCTGAAAATGTGGTTGTCTTCATACTGTTTGAAGATTGTTTCTATGAAAAGCATGTATTGCAGAATTTTGTGTGCCTTTTTGTATTTGCCATATTGAAAGAACTAAGAGAAAACTGTGAAATCTCAACTGTGCCTCACAATAAAAATGATAATTGACTTTGTCCTATTGATTTTTTTTTTTTTTTTTTTTTTTGTTCAAGAAAGGTGGAATAAGTTTTGATAACTTATTTGGGTCATAATATTTCCTGTATCCTTCAGTGTGCTCAGCATTTTAAAAGTTGAGCTGTTATCTGAGATGTTAGTTCCCCATCTGACATACAGTGATGGGAAACAACTGGTAACTCTTGTAGAGATCTGAATCTTCACTGGCAATTGATGTACTGCTGTAAATCTTTCAACAGGAGTCTTCTGTTCACAATATGGTGTCATATACATTACAATGGCCCATGGTTTAATTTTCCCCTGTAAGACTGTCTCTGTGTCATGAGTTGTTTAGGGAGAGCAGTTGAGGTAACTGACTTCCTCTGTAGCAAATGCTGCTGTAGATACAGCAGGAAGTACTACAGTAGCCAACACCATAACCTTTACCTCTTTCCCCCTGCCAGAGCACATCACCTCCACAGCTTGTCTCTGCAAGTCCAGTAGTTGATATGTGAGAGATTGGAAGTCACTTTTGAACCCAGGTTGTCTTGCTTCCAGGGAAATTGGATTTACAAAGGACATGGCAGTAAGGAGTGTGGGTTTGGTGGGTGATGTTTGAAGTATATGGGCTGGCCTTTATACTATACTTCAGGGGAGTAGCAAGCAGTGAAAGTTTGGGTGGGCCCTAGCATTGGGTAGATGAGCAATAATCTATCCTTGGAGCAAGTCCAGACTGAACTATCTAGTCCTGCATGAGGAGGAGGGGCTGTCTTTGTGTTTCTCTGAGAGAGATAGCCAAGGATGGACCTAGGAAGGCAGCTGGGGATGGAGAGAAATTGGGGGCAAAAAAGAGGTGTTCTGGGCTGGGTTACTGGGTGTTCTGTGATGAATCCTTGCTGTGTCTCTGGAGCATTGGAAACTGAAGCCCTGGCCATGCTGCACCCCAAACTTGGTGGCTAATTGGATGCTGCACCCATGTTCTTAGCATCCATCCAGGTCCCTGGAGTTGGCTGGACTCCTTCCTGCCCTTGCTCCACATCTTCCCCCAAAGCTGCACTCCAGAGCCATCTCAAGGTCAGTAAGGATCATCTGCCAAGGCAACTGTACAGAGCTGGGATTGGACTAGAATCTCTAGAGTAGGTCTACACAGCAGCTGGTGCATGCTTTTGCTTCCCAGCTCAGGAAGCCAGAGGTGCTAGCTCTGATGAATGCAAACTCATCTGGACTCCGTTGATACAGTACTCAGGCAGTTAGCTTGAGACACTGGCCAGATTTCTCTTGAGTTACTTGCTAGTTTGAGCAGAGCTAGATCATGTCTGGGTTCCCATGCTGGGAAGCGCACTCCCCACTGCTGTGTAGGCATACTCTTAGTGTCTGTATTCAAGCTGGAAAGTATAATTCCTAGCTAGCGAGAGGTACCTCCATGAGCTCTTCTCAAACTAGTGCCTAAAAACAGATTTGTAGCTGTCACAGCACAAGCAGCAGGACAGACTAGCTGCACTGAATACATACATAGCCTTGCTGATAGGGGTGCCCTCGGGGCCAGCTATCCTCTCACCCCCACTGCAGGTGCTGCTGTGGCCACAGCTGCATTCTATTTTAGTGCACTAGCTTGAGAGTTGTTGTGAGGGTGTCTGACATGCCACCAAGCTCAGACTTGGGTAGGCCTGGGTGTTAATTGGGTGGGTGTGGCCCACTTGAGACTATGCCCCTGCTTTATTTGTGGTATTTGATATTGACAAGGAAGAGGCTAGATCCACAAAGGGTCTTAACCATCTAACTCCAGTGGTAGTGAAAACTGAAAATGTGAACACTACTTTACCAAACTGTCATCAGATTATAACAAACTTCACTTGATGTTTGAGTTAATGAACCTTTGAGAGGTGGTTCTTTTGAATGCTGTTGAATTATCTTTGTTGATAGATTGGACGTCTTAACTTCTACAGCTCCTGATCAGGGTGAGAATACTTATTTATGACTTGGATTATGGCAGCACATAGATATCCAAATCAGGATCTGGGGGCCACCTTGCACTAGGTGCTATACAAACACTCATTTGTGCTTTAAAATGTTAGTTGTTCTTTACTACATTTTATGATCAGTATGGATGGACGCAAGCTGCAGCGTTTGGTTCTTGAGCCAAGTTGCAACATTGTAGGATGTTTGACTCTGGGGATTTGGTTTGAGCCTGTCCCTATGCCAGTAGCATCTTACTTCTTTCTTTCTTCATTGTAAATTGTTACACGGTCTATACAGGTATTACAGTAAAATCTGTTGCTTCCAAAGGACATTATTAGCATGCTGTTACTTCCTCCTAGGGAAGGAAAGAACTTTATATCGACAACATGTTATAACTGGGCCTCTAATCTTACACTATAACACCATAAACATGTAAATAAAAAAAACTTTGACTTTGTTTCTTGGAAGATGTGTGGAAAGGAAAGAGTTAACTATACTTAGACCTGGATTCATACTACACATCCTTCTCTGTCATGTTTGTGAGTAAAGACTGGGTGGCTATCGAATGATAAAGCTTACTGCCACAAGGTGGCATATTTTAAGCATTTTACAGAGCTTACCATTCTGATACTGTGTTTGCCGTGGATGTAGTTGCTTTGCTTTGCATTTGAGAGAGGCACAGAACTTGTGCCTAATTTCCTGAGCATTTGGGTTATTTGTGGGTGTATCTCATTCTTACTGCTTTCTCAACAGAAATGCAGCATTATGCTAACGTATCTTTTTCTTATGGGCCAAGGAGCCAGAGCCTCAACTCTGACTTCAAGAGCATTTGACGGTGGTCACACATTGCAGGATTGGGCTCAAGTTAGTAATAATGCTCTTCCTATAGTAGTTGTATTCTTCTCTAAAAACATGTCCAATAGGTGAGGGTTGAGGCCCTTTTGTATAACAGGGCCCTGGGACAGTTGCCCCTTTCTCCCCTCCTCCCCCGTTGGAGGGCTTGGGGAGAGAGGTGGAAACAAGACAGGAAACTGAGTATTTAGAGAGTGTAGTTATCAGGAGACTAACAAGAGGGGAGAGAATACTGTGGGGTGTGAAGCAGGAGCATGACCAAGGGAGTTCACTTTTTTGGCAAAATTGTAGTATTGCCAACTGCAGAGATTAGAAAGTCAAGAATCAGCCCCCTGCGTCCCCCCCCTCCAAAAATAATGAATGAGATTGGCTTAAAAATCATGAATTTTAAGAAATATGTTGGGTTCTTTTTATTTGATTTCTGGTTTTTGAATCAGGAGAGGCACCTCATTGTGAGTAATGCTTTCTGTGTGAAATTTGCATCAGTGAAGATACAGGCATTTTCCTAAATGTTGGACTGGCTTGACCAGTTCTGGGTTTGTGCCCTCAGCAAAAGGTGGCTGCAAACTCTTCAAAATGCTCTGACAACCAGCATCACACCGGTCTTACTCAGATTCTACTTCAATCAGCTGCTGTTTGTTCATCAGCTGGTATGATTGTATGTGATGACAGGTAGAACCGTGTGTCATCACTATACATGATCTTGAATTCATGTGATCTTACCAGCCCACCTTGTAGCTGCATGTAAATGTTCATTAGCACTGGAAAGAGAATTGATCCTTGTGGGACTACATACACAAATGGGGCTACAAAGTTTCTCTGTTGATGTTGCTTGCAAGGGTGTCAGTTGTGATGATGTGTTCACTGATTTGGTGACATGTTTAGTAGCAACTGGCCTGAGATCAGCAAACACACTGGAGCATGTGCAGGTTTAAATTGCACACCTGGTTATTTTTCTTGCAACATGTGGAATAAATAACATGGACCACAAACTATGGAATGGCATATGCATTTCTTAGGCCATATCTACACGAGGAGATTAGTTCAAATTTTCTAAGTTCGACTTCTGGGCATCCAGTTTTACAAATTCGAAGTTCAGTGTCCTCGCTATGGGAAAGAATCAAATGTAGTCCAAGGCAGGCTCCGTTAATGTGGACGCACTACCTCTGACTCACAGCCTGGGGAGCTGCAGGAGGCCTCTCAGAAGCCAATAAGTTTGAATTACTGGCACTAGAGCATCCATGCTAATGTTATTTTGGACTTACAAGTTTGGGAATAGCATTATTCCTCATGAAAAGCAGAACTACAGAGTTTGAATTCCATGGCCTTTATTCCAGAATAATGAGCTGGGTAGTGTGGACACATAGCTTACAAATTTGACCTTGGGGAGACACGTATGCCTGACACAGGAAAAATATTTGTTTGGATGTGGTGCAGCAAAGAAATTGCTAAAGAACACTTTATCTTTGTAAAGTTAGGAGCACAGAAATGCTGCAAGGTCAGGCTCACACAAGGTAAAGCTGCCTACATATATTTACTGTATACATATATTTTCTTTACTGTATACATATATTTCCTTGGGGGGCTAATTTTGGACTAAGGTCCTAATATAGACCAGGCCTGAGTGAAAAGTGCAGTAATAAGATGGGGGTAAATTATTAAAAATTATTTAGGAGCTTAAGTCCCATGTTTAGAAATGAATTAAGACCTTAGAAGACCAAGTCTGAGTCTCTTTTGAAAATGGGGCATAAGCCCCTAAATCGTTTAGGCAGTTTTTTGAAAATTTTACCTGCTAAATCTATGGGGGGTTTTAACAATTCCCAAATATTCTGTGTGTTGCTTTGCTGCTTAACATCACATACATATTCATTCATGCCTCATAAAACATGCTTTTTAAAGGGCGTGTTACTGATTTCTGGCCCAAACTAACCTGTAAATGAATTGTGGAAATATATGTATACAGTAAAGCTCACCTAAGCAGCTTTACCTTGTGTGAGCCTGACCTTGGCAGCATTTCCGGGCTCCTAACTTTACACAGATAAACTGTTCTTTAGCAATTTCTTTGCAGCACCAAGTCCAAACAAGTATTTTTCCTGTGTCAGGAGTACGTGTCTCATCATTCCTCCTATTTTGTCTAGAACAACTGTACTTAGGAGGCCAGGAAAAGTTTTCAATCCTTCTCTATGAATGTTTGGCTCTGATACAAAATACCTCAGAACAGGGCTGTTGCATACAATCTTTGGGAAGTTTCTGTGTAAGACTATTTTTACACTGTATAGTTCTTCTCTCCCAACAGTGGTTTCATTATAGACACCTTCCAGATCTCAAAGGGGTATTTATAAAGTCCAGAAAAAGCTTCACAAATGAGGTGCTATAAACTAAACATCAAAGAGCGAACTGGTAGCCTGGGGTAAACATATAGGCTAAGTCTACACTGGCCAGTCTTGTGCAAGAACATATGCAAATGAGGCGAGGCGAATATCGCCCTGCCTCATTTGCATACTTAATGAGCTGTCATTTTGCACAAGGGCCTTTTGCACAAGAAGGAGCAGTCTACACTGCTTCTTCTTGTGCAAAAACCCCCTCTCATGAAAGAGCCATTCTGTCTGAAAATAAGTGGCAGAACAGCTCTTGCACAGGAGAGGGTTTTCACACAAGAAGGAGCAGTGTAGACTGCTCTTTCTTGTGCAAAAGCCCCTTGTGCAAAAATGGCGGCTCATTTGTATATGTTCTTGCACAAGACTGGCCAGTGTAGACGTAGCCATATAGTATGTTCAACCCCAAGCATTAAAAAATTCATGAGTTACATCCCATCACTGTAAGATCTTTAACAAATATTAAACTATTTGCTTCTGGTTGCTGAGCCTTCAGGGTTCACACCTGTCATGTTTTCAAATTTCTCTCCACAACCAGGGCTAGAAATTGGGGCGTAAGAGGGGAGGTTTCGAAAGCTGAAAGACTCCTCATCACATGGCTGAAGGATATTGGACATGAAGAAAAACTCCAAATATCATAAGATTCATGATTTTATCCTTATGAGCTGGGAACAGTGTTTAAATGCAGCTGATTGGCCAAGTCATTTCAAAGAATCAGAGTGAATCAATGGTAGAAGAAAGAATAGAATGCAGGAATCCTGTTTCCCCGAGTTTCTAATGGTATCTGATGGCAGTGACTAAGCATTCAGAAGATTTAGGCTATGTCTACACAGCGGAGCTATTTCGGGATACCTCTGGTATCCCGAAATAGCTATTCCATATCGTAAGAGCAAGCCCATTATACTGAAATATAATGGGCTTGCTATTCTGACATCCCTGTAAACCTCATTGCATGATGGATAAGGGATGTTTGGGAATAGCACCTTATTTTGAAATAACATCAAAATTGCGCAGCTTATTTCAAGGTAAGGGTGCTGTTTAGATGCATCTGCAGTATGTTTTACGGAGAAGGGGATTATAAGACAGGATGAAGCGGAAGGAAAGTGAAGACACTCTTTCTGTGCTTCTAAAAACTTCTTAACTGGGGTTGATTGAGGTGATTATTTTGGCAGGTGGCCAGCCAATTGGTGCCCTGTGTTGTCCTTTTCCCTGGGACATGTGCATTGGTCCCAGCAGTGCAGGCATCAATTCATCCAGCACTAAAGAATTAGCTGGTAAATTATTCCCATGAGTCTATTTCCCTCTTTCTCACCTGAATGTCCATGCATCACAATCTTTTGTTAGGCAGGAAAAGGGGAAGGGGATGAAGGAAGAGTAATAATAAACAATGAAATTGGCTGAAAATCATCTTGGAGCTTAGGGTTTAAAGATGACAAGCAATAGGAAATATCAATAGGAAATATGTCACAGCAATTAAGTTCAGTACTTTCCTTCCAGTGACTAGCCATTACATGATTCTTCAATGTCATATGAATCTCCTCCCCATAATACACAGAGCCAGTTATGCAATGGTATATGCAGGCTCAGGGGAAAGATAGTTATTCGTTATTTGTATTGTGGTAGCATCCAGGCACCCCAATCCTAGACCAGGATCCCCATTGTGCTAAGTGCTGTACAACTGCACAACAAAGAGGCTGTCCATTCCTGGTTCCTTACTGTGCAGTGTAGAAAGTCAGCCTGCCTTAGCCCCACTGCATCACGGACTGGACTTTTAATGGTCTGGACAGCAGTGCTGACCGGAGTTGCCAGGGTTTCTTTTCGATTGGGCATTCCAGTTGAAAACCAGCCCCCCTGGCAACCGTACCAAAAGACCCTTCTCATTTTAATACTACGTTGCACATATGCTGTAAGTAGGTATAATACACAGGTATTGAATTGTATTGACCTGACTGTTAAGGCATATTGGCTTGAGAGAAAAATACTGACTCTGATTAACAAATCTTGATGTTAAGCTCCACAGAAATGAACCTCTGCTTAATCCCTCCTAAAACTGAGGCAGACTCCATGTTAAGTGGTTTGTCCAAATTTGCAGAGCAAGACCATTCAGAGCCAGTCACAGAATTCCAGAGGCTGGAGTCCCAATCCTCCACTCTAATGCCTAGACCACACGCCTTTCCCTGCGGCCTGGTCCAAACACCACTGAAGCCAATGAGTTCAATAGTTCAATGGCCTTGGGTTAGGCCTGCACTGAGAAACAGGAGCGAAATGTGGATTTTTAAAACTAAACGGTGACTTTTGTATTTTTGGCTAACAGTTATCCCAGCACAATCTAGCACCCTGGATCATAATCTACAATTGAGAACCTAAAACCTGAGTTCAAATTTGCCCCAAATCTGAAATCTTGTCAGTCTCGTCACCTACAAAATAATTGTTCACAATCTAGATCTAAACTGTATGCCCCACCTATCCTGTCTTTCATTTGCATGATCTGGGTATCATCAGCTAGTATGAGAGTTGTCAAGTGGATGGGTGAAACACATGCACCAGCCACACCCCTTGTTAGTCTTAAGCAATCACATTTCAAGGAATGCTAGCAAATAGGCGTCTATTGTCAACCGAGGCCAATAACAGACTTACAGGCAAGAGACTTTGCAGCATGAGCCAGCACCTGACGTTCAAACCTGTCATGTACAGTGTCATACTGACATGGTGCCAGCACCTATGAAACAATGTCAAGCTACAACAAATCTACTGCAGCCATTTAACACCACATTGCTCATTGTGCAAAGAGAATCCTAGCAGATGTCCTGTGCTGGGGTGCTGTATTTGCTGAATGAAGGGGGCACTGAGCATATTTATTATTCCAGTCGCTTACTGTTTGGCACAGCTGTTTCATTCACCTTGACGACAGCAGGCAATTGAGAACCCCAAGACTTTCCACGCAACAAATTTGCTTCAGGAACATGCAGTCTGAGTCTGGTATGAGGTAGCAGGAGGTTATGTTGGCACAATGCCTTCGCTGCACTTGTATATGCCAGCTAGGCAGTAAGCCTTTTCAGTGGTCTCTGACAAATGTATTTAGTGAGGCCATTCTTTACCCAGTAGGGAATTTTTATTCCTTCTCTAAAGTCTAGACCACATGAACAGCTAGCCCACTTCAGGTCAGCGCGAGAATTAATTAGTCTGGCAGTAACTGCTTTTTAAATGACCGCTGGCTCTATACTATATTGATTTAGTGTTAATTAAAGTCTGAATTTTAATAGCCACTGTCTAGGATCCTGCACCTGAAATTAATCTTGTCTAATCCACCAGCCAGATACAACCTGGAGAATTTACAACTGAACCTTCCTCTTTTCACTGTAGTTTTGGATTGGAAAATCTGGGATGGATGCCTCAGAGGGCAAATGATGTGTTAGTGACAATCAGGCCCACCAACAAAGGGTAAAAGGAGGTAACTGAATTGCAGCTTTGCTGTATCTCATTGAAGTTAGAGTCTGGAGATTGAAGTGTTCTACTGGTTTTTTGGATGTTGCCATTCTTGATGTCTGATTTGCATCCATTTATTCTTTTGGGTAGAGCCTCTCTGGTGTGGCCAATGTACATGGCAGAGGCATTGCTGGCACATGAGGGCAGAGATCACATTAGTAGATGGGCAGGCAAATGAGCTCCTGATAGCCTGGATGATGTGGTAAGGTCCTATGATGGTGTTGCTTGAGTAGATACATGAGCAAAGTTGGCAGCAGGATTTGTTGCAGGGATAGGTTCCTGGGCTAGTGTTTTTTTGTGGTGTGGAGTGTAGTGGCTGGTGAGTAGTTGCTTCAGATTGGGGGATGTCTGTGAGGACTGGCCTGCCTCCCAATGTCTGTGAGAATGGGGGATTGTTTTCCAGGATAGATTGTAGATCGTTGATTATGTGCTGGGGAGCTTTAGCTGGGGGCTATAGGTGATGAGCAGAGGTGTTCTGTTATTTTTCTTTTGGGCCTGTCTTGTAGTAGGTGACTTCTAGGTACCTATCTGGCTCTGTCAATCTGTTTCCTCACTTTCCTACGTGGGTAGTGTGGTTTTAAGAATGCTCGACAAAGATCATGTAGCTATTTATCTCTTGTCTGGGGGGACTGGAGCAGATGCGGTTGTATCTTAGTGCTTGGCTATAGACACTGGATCATGTGACATCCAAGACACATCCATACAGGACACATCACATGATCCATGGCTGACTGGGCAGTTAAAAGCAAGACTAAGGCAGGTTCGCTGCCTGTCTTGGTTCAGCGCAGCTCCTGGAAGCAGCACCATGTCCCCCCTCTTGCTCCTACATGAAGGATTACCCAGGGGGCTCTGCATGCTGTCCCCGCCCCCATGTGTCAGCTCTGCAGCTTCCAATGGCTGGTAACTATGGCCAGTAGGCGCAGTGGGGGTGGTACCTGCAGATGGGGCAGTATGCAGAGCTACATGTCTGTGCCTCCACCTAGGAGGTAGAAGGGGTCATGCTGCTGCTTCTGGGAGCTGTTTGAGGTAAGTACTGCCCAGAACCTGCCCCGTGAACTCCACTTGCACTCCTTTCTTCAGTCCTGCTTCCCCTCCTGCCCTCTGAACCCTTCGATCCCAACCTGGAGCACCCACCTACACTCCAAACTCATCATCCACAGCTCCACCCCAGAGTCTGCAGCCCCAACCAGAGTCTTCGCACCTCCTGTACACCCACCACCTGCCCCAGTCTGGTGATAGTGAGTGAGGGTGGGGAAAGCAAAGGGGGGGGGAATTCAATGAGTGGGGGAGGAGTCTCAGAGAAGGGGCCTCAGAAGAGGAGCAGGTGGTGGGGCAATGATGATCGGTTTTGTGTAAGTAGAAAGTTTGCAACCCTCCTATGACATTCTGAGTAACTGGGCCTTGATCAACTCAGGGAATGAATGTCCATATTGAAGATGTGAACTCAGATTCCCTGCAGTGCTTGTTTGCTAACTCAGCAAATCAGCTGCTTTCAGTATGGCTTTTGATTCCCATCCATCCAGAGAGCCTTTTTAGATGACTGTTTATGAACAGGACTGCGAAGAAAAATGCTGGTTGAATTGCACCACACTCCCTTATGGAGACTGGGGTGGGGAGTGGGGAATCTGACACTGTTCTCTTATAAAACATCTTTCTGTTCTCTGTTACAACAGGGAAAAAGCAGTTCTCAGAGCTAGATAAAACAAGTGTAAGAGGACTATTGCCCTCGTATTTGGAGGGGTTCTTTGTTCGACCCCCTTCCAGTTCCAAGAGAAAGCGGACAGGCCAATGAGAAATCGAGACCCTAAGACTGACAGCCTTCAGGACCAATGGGCAGAGGCCAATACTTCAGGTCAGCCTGACTGGCAAAACAGGGAGGCCAATGAGGTTGTCCCTGGGTAAGCAGCTGGAGCTGGGAGCAGAGCCGCAGCAGCCAGAGCAAACCACAGGAGCAGCCCGAGGAGCAGAGCCGCAGCAGCCGTACCCAGAGAAGCAGTCCTAGGGGCTGAGCTGGGGGCAGAGCAGCAGGGCTGAGGCAGCGTGGAGCTGGGGTTGGAGCAGTTCAGAGCTAGGTGGCGGGAGCAACTGGGAAGAGCAAGGGGAGCCCAGGGGCAGAGGCCGGGCCCAGGGAGATGCCACCAGCCAAGAGGTCTTGCAGGCCAGATTCAGAGGGGGGGATCTCAAACCTGACAGGTAGCAGGGAGGGAACCATGCTGTGAAGAAAGGTCTTGCTACCTCGAGCTTGAAGATGCATGGCTGCCCCCAGAGCAAGTGCCTGACCCACAGCATCACTATAACACAGCCAGTGCCTGGAACCTGTGAGGAACAGACCTTGAACTGCCCTGACATTCTATGGACGGCTGTTTGTGGCTTCCCTGTGCCGACAGAGAAGAGTGACCTTTAACCTTTCTAAATTTTCCTTATATTTTTAGTTGGTTGTGCACTGAGGCATATAGCTCAACGCACACACAATGCAATGATCAATGGGTCAGGGGAGTGTGCGGTGCAGAGAGAACGAGACACCCGAGCCTCTGACCAAGGTGACTACAAAGTGGGCAGGGAGACCAGCCCAGGAATCCTGGGCCCAGCCTTGTCGGGGTTACGAAGATTCTGCCACACAGGAGAATGGAAGGGGAGTCCTTGAGATTAGGCAGGTCTCTGTGTGAAGGGAGTGGGAGCAAGGACTCAGACCCTTTACTAGCCAATTCCCCAGGCTAGTGGATAAGCCAGGAAAGATTTCCAGTATAATAATAGCAAGATCAATCCCACGCTTGCATTATGGAGCTAAAAAGTAAGCACAGAAGGACATTTCACAGCTGTATAATAAAACAATATCCCAGCAAGGTGCAGGAGGAATGAGATGTGGTGCAGCTAAGGTCATCCCAGCTGGATGATTTCCTTACACTCCCACAAGGTAATGGGGCTTGCTGTGTTATTTGCAACGCCTGCATGCCTCTGCTCTCCTCCTGCCGCATAATCTGCAAACTCCAACCGAGATTGGCCGCCGAGGAGTCAGGCCACATCTTCCTAGATGGAAACTTGAGACCCTCTAAGACCAAATGTCAGACGCTGTTCAGCTGGATCGGATGAATAGTAACAGTCATTAACAGCAAACTTGGCTCTCTGCTCTTTCGGTCAGAAACAGCATTCCGCTTTTCTGTTCAAGGCACTCCTCTTACACAGGATCCTTGGGAAGATGGGGCTTAATGAAGCACATAAGGGGATCATTTGGTCTGTGCTGGCAATACTCATGGAAAGCCTATTTCCCAAAAGAATAGTGTGTCATTACACCCCCTCTGTCTAACCTTTCAAGACCTAGATGTTCCTTTCTCTGACAGCTGGATGCTAAATAACAGATGATGAGAAAGGACGGGACACATGTAGTACTAATTTTGCAGCAAAAGGCTAAACAATAGAAACATGGGCTAGTTTCTAGGACTCGTCATTCCCAGGATTTAACCCTGCAGTCTCTGTAGATCTCTAAGTGTCCTCTAGTTGCGTTCATTTGGATGGGAAGGGATAACTGTTAGAAGCCTACCTTTTTGGTATACTACTTTGCTCTCATATTGCATCTTATAGCTAGGCCCTTCATAGTACTTTGCATACAATTAAGCCTCACAACACTCATCTGAGGTTATATGACTGTACCCCTTGTACAGAGAAGGTGACTAGGTCACACATGATTTAAGGAGCTTTCCCAAGGTCCTTAAGTAAATCAGTGGCAGAGTTAAGAGTCGGACTCAGCAGTCTCTGTTCACTGTCGACTCACTTCCTCTTTTATGAACTGAAAAACAGTCATTCCTAGAGGGTGCAGATCACTTCAACTCTCTTTCCAATACCCCACTTGCCTGGCTAGTCTTGCAGGTTATGATGTCCGTCCTCCTGGTGTACTGGAGTCAGAGCAAGTTCTAAGGGAGATAGGTACCCTTGAAGAGATTTCAATATTCTACTATACAACAAATCAGTGAAATACAGGAACCAAACAACAATGTGAATATTGGGAGGGGGTGAGCTGTGTAGGTACTAAAGCTAGGTTAAAACGGAGGATGGCTGAGACCCTGTAAACAGTGGTCTCTTTATTGAACAATAATAATAATAATTAAATGCCACAGTATCGCCACGGGGAAGGGAAAGTAATGTTATCTCAATTTTCTGATGGAGAAACCAAGGCACAAAGCATAACACTTTGGTGCTTTCCTTTACTATTAAAATGTGATACTGCAAGGGAAATAGAATAACGTTCATGTAGTTTCATATGCTATTGATGTAATAGTGTAGTACTTCCGCTTGCTAATCTAAAGCTCCACTGCCCCAAACTGTGTGGCCCATATTACCACAGGGGATTCCAGTCAGCTCTAGCAACACTTCAAGGATGTGCAATGAACAGCTTGGCAACCAGTGCCAAGTGTTACAGGGCATTTTCTGAAGCATAGTTAGCTTTTCCATTGATTTCCATGAGCTTTGGATTCAGGCCATAATGAACTAGCACTTACAAAACTTCCTGATTCCCATAAACATTTGGGAAACCTGTAAAACAAATTTAGCTGCACATTGATGGGAACTTGGTGTTACTGTATGTGCCTCTTCCCACTGAAATCTAGGTTACACAGGGTTCCCACAAGTTCTTCCACTACTGAGGCTCTCATGACTATCTTGAAGGATTTCCCCACCCATAGAGATCTTGGCAAGCAAAAAGGTGTGTACCTGCAAGTTGCCAAGTGTTCTAAACCCTAGAAACATAGGGCAACAACTTGCCTGTGAAGATCTGTACCTTACGCATATTTTAAAATTTTAGCCAGTACCCACTGCTGAATTTGCAATGCAGTAGCAAGTCAGGGTTGGTGCTGATCTGCTTTAGGTGGGAGGAGTGTGGTACATGAGATATTAAACTAAATCCCAGAGAAATCCAGCCAGGGACTAGTGGAAGATCCTATGGAACTTTTTAAAAAGATGTAGGGAGATAACTCTAATACCCTGGCTAGTACTCCCTCCCTTCCTTTCTTTGCACAATAGTTTCCATTTTGATTCTCTGCAGGCAGAGCTTATTATTCCATTTCCTATTAGTCATTTTAGTTATATGAAGGTAACTGCTCTTGTCCACAGGAGTAAGAGCCAGGAATTGCTGCATTCTAAGACTTTCTCTTTATCAGAATTTTCTGGCTTCCTCCTTATGGCTGAGTCACTTTATCGTTTTCCCAGGTGTCAAGTGGAGATAACATATCTGATACTTATGCAGCAGGATTTTAAAATAACTGTTCGGAGTCTTGCTAATGAACATTACTAACATTACAACAGACACTGTAAGAACACAAGTCTTGATCCTAGTATATTCAGTTCTAGGTTTAACAATTAAGTCCAAACAGGTCAATGAGATACAGGAGCTGTAAACTATATACACAAGAAAAAGCTGATGTATATAGTTTATAGTTTTTGTGTGTATAGTAGTTTATAGTTTCTTTATAGTAGAAACTTAATATAATATTAAAAAAACCCTCAGGTATCCAAATACACCAGATTAATGCACTGATAAGCTCTTGATTCTGTTTCCTCCCCAGCTAAATTATCGACAGAAAGATATAAATTTCACCTCTTCTCTGTGACTATCTAACTTCTATTATGATTTCCCTCTTTTCTAGAATCGCTTCCCAGCATGCTGTTCTTGTAGTCAGCCCTTTAAATCTGGGAGAGGGAGGCAGCTGCTCTTTTAATGTAGACATTTTGCATAGCAGCGGGTACACTGTTGTAGCAGGCAATCTGATAAATAGCTTCATTTCTATTTTACTTGGACTGTTATTGCATATGAGTAGTAGCACATCCTCAAAGTCAGATGGTGGAAAGAAACCTGATCTAAAATTTCCAGGTATAACCCATATCTTAGCAATTTGTGTTACTATGGGCATTAGCTAATTACAATCCTTTAGAATTGAGAGTAGAATTCAAGGTTTTTGCCTTCCAAACACATAGGTCTGTATCTTGAACTACAGTAGACTCTCCATTGGCAGTCCCTGGTGTTTAGTTATTTTAAATCATTGATGTAAAATTGAGTAGTCTTTTGAAGACATGAAATTCTGCAAATTTATAGTGAAAATTTTAGCAACTACCTTGCCTCTGTTTCCTGTATATGGTGCTATTTCTCTCACTCTCTGTATAGATGTATAGTTCTACTACCATGGTCAAGTCACTGGGAATGCATGCCAGCCTGCCTGCCTGCCTGACATTTGTACTTACATCTCAATACTAACTAGTATTGCAATTATATAGTTTCTTCCATTTAACATCCTTGGTTTGTAGAATGAAAAGTCTGACAGATCACATCATCCAAACAGTGCTTTTAATAAAACTGTCTTTTCCAGAGTAATTATAGTATCTCAAGAATGACATTATTTCCCTTTCCCAGGACAGCCACTACAGAATAGGACAGCTAGAAATTAACTGCCTGAGCAAGTCTGACATCTGATCTAATAGATGGCAGAGATAGAGGTGCACCCACATTAGCACATTTAGGTTGGAACAGCTGTTCTGTATTACACTGGTATAGCTCAGCATCAGCCTCACCTGATTTTTGCAATTTGCCTCTATGTATCCTTCCTTAATAGTAGCAGGCTGCATCTAGACTGGCAAGTTTTTGCTCAAAAGCAGCCGCTTTTGCGCAAAAACTTGCCAGCTGTCTACACTGGCCGCTTGAATTTGCGCAAGAACACTGACGATCTAATGTATGATCGTCAGTGTTCTTGCGCAAATACAATGACTCTCCCGCTCGGGAAAAAGCCCTCGTGCGCAAATGCTTTTGCGCACGAGGGTCAGTGTAGACAACTGAGAATCGTTTTGTGCAAAAAAGCCCGGATGGAGAAAATGGCGATCGGGGGCTTTTTGCACAAAACCGCATCTAGATTGGCCACGGATGCTTTTGCGCAAAAGCACTTTTGCACAAAAGCATCTGTGCCAATCTAGATGCTCTTTTCCACAAATGCTTTTAACGGAAAAACTGCACAACAGAAAATTGCTGCTTGATCATGCCCTTGCAATCAATTAAATACCTGTCTGTACATCTTCTTGGAAGATACAACATAGATCTATTTAGGCTATACTCCAAGGGCATCATGCTTTCCTATCACTCACTTGGGAAGTTGGAAGTCTGGGACTAATTATATCTCTGATATAATGCCACTGAAGCTAACAAAGTTAAAGCGGAGGTAAATATGGCTGGCACCTGGGCTTCAGGCTCAAATTCCAGCAGCAGCTGTGACTTTTTGGTTCAAGGGAGAAAGTGATTGTTTATATCTGATTAAGTTTTATGGGGGGGCACGGAAGCAGTCAGAACTGGCAGATAATGTGATATTCTGTGCTCCTAGAATTGGAACCATTACTTGTCTACAAAAAGATGTCTTAGTCACAATTGTTATATTCTCTAACTTCATGAGGAAATCAAAGCCACTTTGCTACAGGTTCTTCAGAGAATGATTACTGGAAATAATTTTCACAGTAAGAAAGGAGGGGAGGGGGTATTAAGATCTAAAATATACCAGTTCTGCCATGTTTAAAAAGCAATTACTACTGTGAAGTACATCAAATATTGTACTGTGCAGTTGGTTTGACAGGTTTATCATTGTATAATTATTTTTTTCATCTCTTAAAAAGGAAAGGTTTGTTCAAGCTCTGAGCTCTTCTACTTGGAAACTGCTCAGTATAGCCTTATTTAGGAGGTCTACCCAAAAGACACAGGCCACACAAACAAGCATCTAAATTTGGGCTTTTACATTCATATTTCAGCACCTAAATAAGTATCCTGTTTTTCAAAAGCACTCAATATCCCCTCTTGAAATTATTTTTAACTTTGTAATGTGTTTCTGAGTTAACATGTGTGATCCCTTCAAAGATCTGGAGAATCAATTCTAGAAACTTGTGTGGGTGTGGTTTGGTGTGAATTCATCCCACGCGCTGTTTTGAAAATCTTGAGTGCCTAAAATTTGCTTTCTACAATCAGATTATGGCCTTGCCTACACTATAAAGTCTTCACAAACGTTATACTGCTTTAAACTGCTGTTTGCATGTCCACATCATGCTCCTTGTGTCAGCAATGTGAAGCCACGCTAGCAGCTCCTGTATCAACACAGAGAGCATCCTAGTAGACAGTCAGCCAATTTTCAACTGAAGGGCGTGTGGGCCTGGGAGAGGAGAGTGTGACAGAGTGTGTACAAGTGGGGAGGAGACAGTGTGTTTTTGTAGGGGGGAAGTAAGTGTCAGCATGCTGTCAGGCAGCAGGCTGAGTCACAGGTGTCAATTATGTGGGTTCCTCTAGGACTGCAGCATCCATGGAAAAAAAATGTGTGTTTGGCTCCCACTGGCAGCCAATTTCCTCCTCTTCCCCCAGCACCTCCAGCCCACTGGCAGCCCCACTAATTAACTTGTTTTGCTCCCTGCCAGTGCCTCCTACCTGCTGCAGTCGCTGTTTTATAGGGTGCCGAAGGCTCTGGAAGAGAGGAGAAGCAGGGCTGCAACATGCTCAGGGAAGGGTTGGAAAGAGGTGGGCTGGGGGTTAAGGATGTTAAGGACTAGTCGAATATCTGATAAGCAAATGCTTATCAGATAGTTGACTAGTCGATTCCCACCACCCCCCGCCTCCCACACACAGCAAAGGGGGGGAAAAAGGTACTTCAAAGTGGCAGCGCTGCGCAGCTGATCCCTGGCTCAGCTGTGCAGTGCTGCCGCTTTGAAATGTTGCCTTGGCATTTCAAAGCGGCTGCACCTGTGGAGCCCGGGGTCAGCGGAGCTTGGGATCAGCTGGGGAGTGCCCAGCTGACCCCGGGTTCTGGGGAAATGCTGTGCAGAACCCAGGTTCCACTGAAATGCTGCACAGAGCCCAGGATCAGCTGGGGAGTCCCTAGCTGACCCCAGGCTCCATGTAGCATTTCAAATCGGCAGCCCAACATCGAACCCAGGGTCAGCGTGGGACTCTGAGTTCCCCACTGACCCTGGGCTCCATGAGGGCGCTTCTACTTTGAAATGCACAAGAGCCCCCACTGGGGACTCTTGTACCTTTCAAAGCTGGCACCCCGCTTGCAGGACTTCCTGCTGGCCCCGGGCTGCACACGGAGTTCCATATTCCTCCTTTGAAATGTACGAGAGCCCCAGTGGGGCATTTCAAAGGAGGAATGCGGAAGTGCCTATTGACTAGTCGATAGAAATTCCACGAACTACTCGACTAGAAAATTAGCCGATATTTAACATCCTTACTGGGGGTGGGAGCTTGGGGAAGGGGTTGGGTGAGGGCAAGGTCGGGGGTCGAGCTGGGGGTTGATCACCTCCCAGGATCAGAGGAAACAGGCATCTGTGGGCTGACTGACCTGCCCTGAGGCAGGGAGAAGGTGACACCCTCCCACACACATCAGCCCCTCGCTCTGCTCAGCACCACAGTCCTGGTAGAAGCAGCCTACTCTGCCTGCCTACTTATGGTAGTATGATTCGCTCTGAGTTCTCCCACAGCTGCCTGGAAGGAGCAGCATGCTGAGCCGCTCTGGGAGGTAGTCTCCATGAGGAGGAATGTCAAAGGAGCAGAGGGGTTTCCTCTTCTCCCCCTCTCCTACCCCACACGGCAGCAATCTGCCTGCCATTATGCTTAGCAGGGCCGACAGCCCCTGTGGGGCCCATGGGCCCTGGAGCAAGCAGAAGGGGCGAGGTCTTGGGTGAAAGGGGCGGGGATGGGGGCAGCCAGCCTTCAGTGCCATTCGGACTGTGCTGCGTTTCCTTTTCTCCTGCAGTCCTCAGACCCGCAATGAGCGGCGCTCCAGCAACAATTCAGCGGGAGCCCGGGCTCTCGCCGCTGCCACAGTAGTAGTGGCAGCAGTCAGGCACCCCAAACTCCTTAGAATCGTTGGGCTCCACAGCAATTGCCCCTCTTTACTCCCCATTTGCAGAACTGTGCTCCTACTGCATGGCAGAGCAGCAGCATTTACACTGATGCTTTGTCTCTTTAAAACTGTTGCAAAAGGCTTTCTGGCCGTTGCTGAGGTGGCTTTGTTTCACCCCAAAGCAGCAGAGTTTTGCCACCCAAAATAGCTTTGCAGTATGTGCACTCCTTCACTCTTTTATCAGGGCAGCCTTTGCCAAGAAAACTTGGTAGTGTAGGCAAGGCCTGTGTCACTTAAGCAGAGTAAGCTTCCACTATGCCTTATTAGTGAGCCGTAAGGTCATCCTCTTCACACCCATTCAAGCCTCAGTCCATGGTATGGGATATAATAGACCAGGGGAGGCTCCCCCTCCCTTGGCACGAATGTTGCCACTGGAACCCTGGTAGATGGATTTTGGGGGATGTTTTGGCTTTCCTATGCTCCAGGCAGGTTCTGGGGCAGCCGAGGAGGCAGTACGGTGCTATTTTAGACTCCAGAGAGATTACTGATAACCCAGGAAGCTGCACAGAGCATATCAAAAGCTTCTTGGGAGGAGAGTGAGACACTTTTCCCCTGCAGCAGCTTGGAGTCTGCGGAGGGGAGATACAGTGTGGCTGCAATTGGCATGTGGCTCCTTTGGGAAGGTGGGGGTGGGGTACCTCCAGGTGGTGGGGAGGGGAGGCTCTGGGCTTCAGCTGGCTTGGGGCTTCTTTGGCTGAGGGGGATGGACTTATGACCCCAGCCATGGGTGAGAGGTAGGGGATGTCAGGCTGCAGGGGGGAGGCAGAAGGGGCAGAATTGGGAGGCTAGCCTCCCCCTAAAGAGGTCACCACCTGCCACCCCTGCCTTAGTCTGATGAAACAGGCAAGGATGCTAATGTGTGCTTAGATACCATAGTGTTGCATGGACATCTGTTCAGGAGACAGTACGGAGCCTTCCAACTCAGTTTGTACAGGCAACCTAACAGCCACCACCTGGTTACTACCAACCAAGGCAGTGCTAGATCTAAATCTATAACTCCACGCTTTGTAAAGGTATGCTGCCAGCACCTCACAGACATCTTTGTGTTTTGCATTTGATCTGCATCAAGAAACAACCCACTTAAGAGCAAAATTGAGGTCTGGCTCTTTTTTTGCCCTTGAGAATTCAGGATGGGGGAGAGGGAGAATAGGATAAAATAATTAAACCCACAGATTACTTAACTGCTCATTGGGACCATGGACCTTTCACATGGCACCTTACTGCTAAGGAAAAGTTAGTGGAGCTGGGACCAAATGAATGATTAGCAACAAGATGCACAGGGGTTCATAAATTTACTTAGTAAGCCTAGGACTGAATTTATGTCTTTTAATGCAAATTACAAAACCTTTTAATTATAACACGAGGATTTATCCAAATATAGTTATTACTAATATCCTTATTTTGAATTCCTCATAGATTGCAAGTGTGCCAAGGGCTGAGATGCTGTGGTGTCAGTACCCATTAAAATAAATTATCTGGGTCACAGATCAGCCAAGTGGCATTTCAGAATGAGGCTAGGCTGTGAGGTAATGTCCTGAGCTTCAAAGTGGGTAAGAGGCTCAGTACTGCATGCCCCAGTGCTCCTTCCACCCTAATCAAGAAGCTATAAAAAGAGCTGGATGCTTGACTGGCTTCTTTTTCCTTCTTTGCATCCACAGAGTTGGAATTTAGGGGCAGTAATTACAGGCGTAAATTAGATAAATGTTTAAAAATCATGAGTGGGACCCCAGACAAAACATGAGATTGGTTTTAAAACCATTTTTAAAGTATATTTGGGGCTCATTTTATTTGTCTGTTGTTTTCTGAGCTTTCAAGTTGCATTTGGGCTGCATTTTCTGGGCTAAAAACTATCTTTGAATGAAAATTGAGATCCTCCTATCCTCATGAACGGAGGTACTGAAATTGTAAGGAAAAAAGAAAAAAATCCACCTCAAACACAAGAAAAGTTTTAGTAAAAGCTGGGACTTGGCAATCCCATTAAGTTTTTTTGCAGGCTACTCTTGTTGTGCATCTGATACACTGAGTTATTCACCAATATTCCATGGTCATCAGTGGAATTTTAGAAATTACTGGTTCCTTTGATACTCGGCAGATAAGCCAAGGTAGGTTTTTCTTGACGTAAAAGAACTGGAATGTTCAGCAACAACTGTGGGGTAAAATATCAAGGAAAAGAAGGGGAGGTGGGGAGAAAGTTGCATTCACCGCCCTTATACTCAGGCTCCCAGGCAAACTCTGCAAGTCTGTCTAGTGCTGTGCCAAAGCAGCATAGGGCTGCAATGTCTGCTGCTGTTACTCCAGCTTGTGCCCGTGTAACTCAAGCACTTTACAGTAGTAATACTCATTTTAAAAAAAAAGTGAAGAAAATCAGAACCAACCACTATTTACCAAAATCCAAAGAACATGGAGCACATCACACAGAAGAACTAAAATAGCAGCAAGAAGGGCCATTGTCGTGTCCTAAATCTGAACATTCATAGATGAAGGAGGAAAGAGAGGAAGAAGAGGAAAAGAGAAAAATGCTTCCATAAAGGTAATAAAACAAGTGGCAGTCAGTGCAGTGTTCCAGTTGGCAAATAGATGTGACGTACCTTCCTGGAATCACTGAACCACTGCTGGGCTGGAAATCTAAGAAGGAAGTTTTTATAAGTTCCATCTCTAAGAGGAGCCAAGCTAGGAAAACACCTGAACATGAAAGTCTGAATCACAACTCTTGTAGAGTAAGGCAAGAACTAGCAGTAAGTGCAAGAGAAAGGAAGTGTGGTGTGATACCAATTTTCTCCTGGTATAACTTCTTAGTTGAGAGATGATCTGCATGGAGAGGGTTGCCAGAATCCAGCATAAAAACCTACACATAAATCTATCTAGACTTTTTTATTATTAGATAAGTGTTGACAGAACAGCATGCCACTGTGTGAACCTCTGTAGAAAGGACCAATAAATAACAGTGATGGAAAAATGACAGAAAGACCTGTCAGATCATCTAGAGTATCAGCCTCTCCAGCTCTTACTGTTTGTTCAGTTCATTCTGGGGAGTTTAATTAAGGTATAGAGGAATGAAGTTGCCTGCTTCTTAAAGCCTCCCTTTCAAACCAGCTCACTTACCAGGTTACAAAATGTGCTGCTGAAAATTCAAGCTAAGATTTGAGAGCCAAGCTGAGCTATTTCATGGTAATCCATTATAAATAACAAGAAAGATTCTGCAACTGAGACTTCATTAATAACTCCGTTAATGATATATGAGCAGAAAGTGATCAATCTCACACTCGATGATGCTTTAGTTCTGCAGTAATACCAGGAATAAAAAGTAGTGAGGCTTGTTTTGGTTAAGATAGTACAAGGAGATACAAGGGTCATAGGCAGGGAATAAGAAGGCGAGACAATTTTTTTAAAACTATATCTGCATTTTAAGGATTAGGAGCCTGATCTAACACTCTGTGAAGCAAATGAGTCTTTACATTGACTTCAGTGAGTATTGGATAAGGACCTGTAAGCTAACTACAATAAAACTCTGGATCCAGAACACTTCTAAACTGCAGAAAATGTCAGATCTGAATTTCACCTTTGCAATTCCTCCCCATCTCTAATACCAGCACCTAAAAGTTATATCTAGCTCTTGAAAAATTATATCTGCAGTTTTGCAACCTTAAATTGACTGTAACATACAACTGTGCGACATGGGAAATAAAAGATAGTGGGAGTGATGGTTTTCATATATCATACTATAGAGAGCTGTTTAACCTGCCCTTGGGTGACTCCTCCTTGAAGGCGAATCAGAAAGCTGCAACATTATTGGAAGCAGTGCCATATTCCCACCTGGTGCATCTCAAGAGGGTTGTTCCCCCATTGGAAGAGCTTTAGGTTATGTCAGTCATCATCCTCCCTAGCAGAGTAAATCACCCTTTCCTTATGACACTACATTGCAGTCAAAAATATGGATATGACATTTTCTTTATGAGATACTTTTCCAGGCACCCAGATACATTTAGAGATTGAGATCACTGTGTACAGTGGGTGTTTGTTTTAATATAAGCAAAATGTCTTCTGCAGCTGCTGTCAAGCAGGGTTTGCCTTATCTTTTCTCATTTCGGCTTTACTTTGAAGCATTGCTTTAAAAAAAAAAAAGACAGATTTTATTCTGTACTCCACCTAGCCTAGTAGCCATTCTTCCCTTATAAGAGACACAAACTCTGCATGGAGTTGAGCAATTTCTTTGTTTGACAAACAATCTCTATTTTTGCTTATAATTAAAGGTGGCTAGATAAGCCTAATGATTAGTCTTAGGTCCTGGGTCTCAGCTTTATAGGGTTTTTACAACTTAGCTTTCCAATTCTTATATCTTGTCAAGAAGAGAGATGATGTCACTGTTTTATTCATATTACAGTTGCATCTTGAAGCCCCCAAAAGAGATTAGGACTCCATTGTGCTATGCTGTGTAAACACATAATAAAGGACAGTCCAAGTTCCAAAGAGTTCAATATCTAAACAGAAACACCAAGGATGGGAGAGTAAACAGACCCAGAGAGGAGAAATATTTCATCATGGACACCCAGCAGGTCAGTTATAGAATCAGCAGTAGAAAGAAGACTTCCCAGCACTCTGTACCAACCACTTCTCAGCACTCTGTACCAACCACTACACAACTATTACTGTTAAATAATCATGATAGTTGGACTCCTAACACCTTCCATCTGTGGATTTCAAAGCACTTTACAAACACTTATGAACACTTTTATACTTAAATGCTGCCAACTGTTTTCTGTGAGGCAGGAAAATATAATTGGCTCTAGTTTAGGTACAGGAAAACTGACATTAAGTGACTTGCCCAAGTTGACACAGGCAATGTATGGAAGACCCATGAAAAGGACCCAGATCTCTTTGGTGCCATTAGAAGCAGGGTCTTCACAGTGGATGCTGAGCTCTTTGGGAAGTTTTGCCCTTGCTTAGGTGCCTAAATGGAGCTTAGTTCCTTTGAAAATGTCTAGTCTCACTGTGACTCTCTGTACTTTGGTGGAGTGCCCTGTAACCAGTGTTCCTAGTAAGCTGGGCACTTGTGTGGCCACTCAGGAGAGATTCAAATGCTGCCTAGTTGATTAGCAGAGCACTCACAGCTATGTTTTTGTTTCTACTTGTGGTGCACATACACATACCTTGGTGCACATAAAATTTATTCTGCTCAAGGATGGAAAAAATCTGCACATGGATGGAAAAGATTAGCGTGAACACTACCCGGAAACACTGCCTGTAACCTCCAAATTCCTCACTGTGATCTTGCATATAAAACATGCCTTGTAAGGCATCAGGAGAAAGATTATGATCTGCTCTGAAAGTCATTTTTCTACCTGTGTATGTAGATCATCAATGCATATCAGATTATATGAATGTATTGTATGGTTGTCACTAAAATGTGTTGTAAATAGGAGGAAATCACCAGACATTAGCTTCCTAGAAACAACAGTAAGGAGAGTAACCAACACCCGAGAGAGGTGTCAACAGCCACTGTCCAGCTACAATGCAAAGTCTCACCTGCATGAGGCCACATCGAGAGAATTGCCCATCTTTGCCTGGGATCTCGGCAATCCCCCCAGACATGCCTGGACTTGTGCTTCCTACGCACATGGGACGGAGGCTGTAAAACTCAAACACAGGGGCCCATTCTTTGCCTTTCTCCTGCCCCACCATGCTGCAAGCAACAAAACACTTTGAAGTAGGGATGTTAGATAGCATTTAATTGAATAATCATGTAGCCACATCAGATCTTATCGGTTACGCAATTATTTGATTGTCCCCAGGGCCAAGGCTGGCAGCCAGGGTGCTTCCGGCCCCACACTTGGGGAGCCCCCTGCTACTGCACACTGCTGTTCTTTATCAGAGGCAGCAGTGCCGGGTGCCAGATAAAAGCTGGTCCGCAAGGGGAACCGGTTTAAAAACCAGCTCCCCAAATAGACTGACTCCCGCCAGCTGGCCCACACTGCTGCCTCTGATACAGGAATCCCATGGAACAGCCTCTATTTGTGGTGAGCCCAAGTCTACCATGGACAGAGGGTGCTCTGGGGCAGCAGCCCCTGTCCATGGGTTGCCCGAGCTCCCCGAGGACAGGGGCTGCGCCAGCATCCTGACTTCCCCCACCCCATGCTGCTGCCTCTCTAGGGAGGCAGCAGGGGGGGGGCGGCAGCTCTGTGTGAGCTGATACGCATGGGGAGCTGGCTTGAAAGCTGGCTTCCCACGTGCGCCAGCTCCTGTCTGCCTCCCCGATTCTCCCGTGCTGCTTCCTCTCTATTGGAGGCAGCAGTGCGATGGGGGGAAAAGTGGCTCTGCGGGATCCAGTGCTTGTGAGCAGCCAGCTTAAAAGCTGGCTCCTGTACCCCTCCCCACCCCAATGCCTCTGATTCAGAGGCAGCAAAGGGGGGATGCACATGTAGTCATTAGCATTAACTGATAAGCCCAGGTTTATTGGTTAATAATTGACACAACTATAGCTAACATCCCTACTCTGAAGACTCCAGTAGAAGGGATTGGGCCAGATTGCAAGGGTGAAATCGGTGTACTATGGGCTGCCATGTGCAGTGTGGTGAGAAAACATATCTGACCTAGTTGTTGCCCAGCCTTATAGAGTTGAGAGTTTAGACTGTGTGCTTTATATATATATTGTTTCTTTTGGTAACTACTCTTTTTGCCTAACACTTATAGCCACTTAAATTTTCTTTTTGTAGTCAACAATCTTCTTTTGCTGTTTATCTTTACCAGTGAGTTTGTGAATGTGGCAAGTCTGCTCAGGTTTCGCAAGGGATGTGTATATCCACTCTCCATTGATGACATGGTGAACCAATTAATAACCGATGTACAGTACTGGAAGCTGGGGGGTTTTTTTCTCTGGTGCCCATCTGTGTGAGGTGCGCGAGTGCTTCTGGGAGCATTCATGCAATCTATCTGGGTGTTGGGTCTCCACATGCAGTTGTGTTGGGTAATAAAAGTGCCTGGAGGATTGGGTGCTGGTCACTAGCAAAGCATTGTGAGAGACAGCCCAGGCTGGAGAGAGTTAAGGAGGCATAACAGTCCCACAGTCCCAGGCTAGCCCTGGGGGATCCCGTCACACTCACATTTCTTTCTTTTGGGTGAAAGGAGAAGAGGGGGAACTCTGACATGCCCAGTAACTCAACAAAGAAGCTAGAGGAGGAGACAGAGAATGTGATCAAAAGGAGCAAGATCAAAAAGCAAAAGAGAAATAAGCTTTGCACCATGCTCTGTGTGCTCAGCTTTTTGATCATGCTCCTCTCCTTCCTAAGTACATGCTTTGCTTCCTTTGGCTCAAGCCATGGAATTCTTTGCTACCACATTGCAAAACTCCCCCAGTAAAGGGGTATGTGGTGCTCCCAAGCAAAGCATTCTCCTGACCTTTCATGCTTTTACTTTTCTATGGTGCCACCAGAGGTCAAAATAAGCGGGTGCACCCAGGTGCACTACTCTGGCAAGAGCTGGCTGAGCTGCAGCAAAAGCCAGCAGGGAGCTATTAAAGAGCTGGCAGGGACCCGGTTTGCAATAGAACAGTACCTGTAAGAAACTGTAAGTTACTTTCACTGCTGACCCATCATCTGTTTTTTGCCATGGGAGTGTATCAGAATAGACTTTGATGGACCTCAGTCACAAATGCAAAGACAGGAAAGCTCACAGCTTTTTCTCAGAGGCCCCTTTCTTGCATGTGCTGAATGTTGTTCATGTTCATCAGTTAGACTGTGAGTTTGCTGACCAAATCAGTGTGGCTATGCATGTGCTTAAGTGGACCAGGCTTAGAATCATAGAACAGGAAGGGACCTCGAGAGATCATGAAGTCCAGTCTTCTGCCCGCATGGCAGGACCACGCATCGTCTAGATCATGGGTTCCCAAACTGGGGGGGGGCGTGCCCCCCTGGGAGGGGGGCATGAAGAAATTCCGGGGGGAGCGTGAGGTGACCCAGCCACACACACCCCCGTCAATCCCACCCCAAATTTTGCTGCTATTTTTTGGGAGTGGGGCATGAGGATTTCTCAAAAATCAAAAGGGGGGCGTGATGCCAAAAAGTTTGGGAACCACTGGTATAGATCATCCCTGATAGATGTCTATCCAACCTGCTCTTAAATATCTCCAGAGATGGAAATTCCACAACCCCCCCATGGCAATTTATTCCAGTGTTTAATCACCCTAACAGTTAGAAAGTTTTTCCTAATGTCCAACCTAAACCTCCCTTGCAGCAGTTTAAGCCCATTGCTTCTTGTCCTATCAGAGGCCAAAGAGAACAATTCCCCTCCCACCCCATGACACCCTTTTAGAGGCCTGAAAACCACTATCATGTCCCCTCTCAAGTATTCTCTTTTTCCAAACTAAACAAGCCCAATTCTTTCAGCCTTCCTCATAGCTCATGTTTTCTAGACTTTTAATCATTCTTGTTGCTTGTTGAGCACTTTGCAGAAGTCCAGTCCTAAAGCAGGGAGTCTGCCCTGAAGAACAGCTTAGCTGGTAATGCTATCTTTCAATATCAGAAGCACTTGTTTTCCACTAGAAGGGAAGAAGGTAAATGAGGCCTTCTCAGCCTTTTGCACCCACACACCTGCAGTTCACTTGCTGTTCACTAGCCACCTGCTTCCCTTCATGCTGCCTGGACTCTTCTCTAAGTTTGTCCTGATGTCAGATACCCCATTACACATCAGCAAGGGGGAGGTGAAGTAAGACATGGGATGGAATATCAAAGCACTTGAGTTCTAATCCCAGTTCTTGCTCTATGGCCTTGAACAAGTTACTCCCTTTCTCTCTGTTTCCCCTCCTAACCTGTGTTTGTCTAATGAAGTCTCTTTAGAGCTATGTCTTCATAGCATTAAGCAAAAGGTAAAAAGCAAAGTAGTGTTGCTATTAAATTGCTTTAATCAGGAAACACTACAAAGACTGAAAACCTTCTGCCTCCTGGAAATAGGAATGTAAATCACAGCCCTCCAAAATATCAGACTTAACTGCTATATTTTCAGGTAGTTGAATTTCTCCCTAATAAGAGGCAATTATGGAAGATCACAGAAAGTGATACATTGATCCAGAAAAATGTGCCTCGTAGCAGAATACACACACAGTCTTCTGTCAATCAAAGAAAGGTAGATACCTGCTGATGTTAGCATAAGTACTCAAATTGTAACCGTGTGACTCCCTTTTCCTTATTACCCCCCCCCCCATTTGCATATATGAAAACAATTATTTGAACAAAGAGAGCTCTGTTCTGGCTCCTTCTCTGTTCAGGCCCCTGGTCAGTGCTGAAATACCATTGAGGAAAACATCAGCTTTGTAGTCAAGAGGGCACGACTACAAAGAGGGCAAGGTTAGTGAGAAGAACAAGCAAGTACAACAGGATTTTTTTGAGTCCTGTAGGATCAACGCATTGGCTTTTCCATGCTTCCCACGCTCCTTATTTGTTGCTCTCCTGAAAGAGATCTGTTAAAGGCACATCAGCAGCTGCTGCAATGGCTCGGCTTGCCCCGGTGGTGCGGATGAAACGCAGCTCTGCACCGTGAGCGTTCCACCTGCTGCTACAGTCAGCAGGACAGTGGAGGAACATTAGGTATCACAGCTACTGCGTGATCGTCTATAACGTGCCCTGTGGCATTCTTTTTACCCAGCCATCTCAATTCACTTTACAAACATTGGCTAAACCTCATAAAGTGCCATGAGCAGGCCCACCAACAGGGCTGGTGGAGGTGGGGGCAAGGGAAGCAATTCAAAAGATTCCCAGGCTCCTGGCTGTCACTGCCACAACTGCAGCAGCCGTAGTGCCCAGAGCTCGGGGCCCTTTAAATCACTGCCAGAGCACTGTGCGCTCCAGGCACCTTTGAAGACGGAGTGGGAGGGACAGCAGCTCGAACAGCACTGAGGGTTGGCAGCTTCTAGCCCCACCCGTTCCACCCAAAGCCCTGACCCTTCTGGGAGTGCGGAGCCAGGCCCTCCCTTCCACCTTGCCCAGGGGCCTGGCAAGGCTGACAACGCCCCTGCCCGTGAGTGTAGCTAGACTCATTTTACAGATAAGGAAACTGAGGCAGAAAGTTTCAGTGACTTGCTTGAGGACACACAGCATATCTGTGCGAAAGCTGGAAATGACTCTGAACTCCTTATGGTATAATGACTCTCATCCTGGTCATGGCCTGGAGTTAGCAGCAGGGTCCGCACATGCAGTGTGCTTTGCACCATAGATTTACACCCCAGCTTGCTGCTGTCTAGACATGCTGTCAGGCTCTCTTTGCAGCTTGAGCGACAGGACTAAATCCCCTACCCACAGCTGTAGGAAATTTATAGGCCATGTGGATGAGTCACAGAGGGGTGTTGTATAACATACACTCACCAGTGGGTTACAGTGACACCTAGGGTGAAATCCTGCCCCCGTTGAAGTTAATGGCAAAACTTCCTTTGATTTCAGTGGATCCAGGATTTCAGCCCTACTCGCATGTGCTGTCCAATAGAATGGAAGTCTGGATCCAATCCATTTTCTGTCTTATATGTTCCTTTTAAAATATTTCTTTAAATATCTGTCCTGAAAAGAAGCCCCACTGAAGAAATTAATTTGTAAGTGGAAGCAGCATGGACACATGTAGAGATGCTTAGTAAAGAAACAGAGCAGGTGTGCATGTCTCGCAGCATGATGCGCTGTGACAACAATGTCTGGCTGAGCTGTGCTTAGCTCAGTTCCCATCGGTGTGTCTAAAAGGAGGGAATATTCATCTCGCATGCCAGATACAGTTAGTGCCTACAGACCGCAGAGGTTTCATCTCAAGCCTCCACGTGACAATTCAGCTTTCAAAACCAGGCCCCCATTAGCGGTAGATGGGAAATGGTTTTCCTGTCTTGCACTGGGATAAAATTGAGAGTCAGTCACCTGGTGGTTAGAGCACTGATGGGGGATGTGAAAAAGTCCCATTTGAGTCCCTGCACTGCCTGGTTCAGGTCAGCCTTGAACCTGAGTAGGGCACATCCCAGGTCCAACTCCTAACCAAGCTATTGGCTGTTCTGATCGCTCTGGTTTTGTCCAGAAATTCCACCTGACCTAGACCTGAGAACTCCTTCCTAACAAAAGTCTCCTCAAAGCCAGCACATTGCTGCAGTGTTTAGAAACTTGGCATTTTTTTTTCTTTACAGCCACAAGACAGGCCCCTGCAAAACCAGATAAGCGGGGGAGCCTTTGGGGGGGGCCGGGGGCTGGTCCCAGTTGCTGAGTGTGTTGTAGGGTTGCCAGGTATCCAGTATTTTCGCCTCCTAGCAGGGGAAAAAAAATCAGAAAATACCAGACATTTTAGGTGTCTGGTATTTTCTGAATTTTTTTACCGGATAGGAGGCGAAAATTCCGGACTGTTCGGGTCAATACTGGACACCTGGCAACCCTATTCTTAGACATTACAAAAGCAGACCTGAAACTTCCTCACGGTTTGCAGAGAGCTTTTCAATGAGCTGATTTCTGTGGGGCTGAGTTCTAAACCCACATGCAGCTCATAGCTCTTTATGGGTTTGGCCTGGAGTGGTGAAATTTGCTGCTGTCAGCTGGATTTCTCTTGTGCAGTTGGGGTCTTTGCTCAAACCACAAAGCAAAGCTCATGAGCAAACTGTAAAACAATGTTCACATGAACCTGTCACCAGGTTGGCTGGCCCTTCAAGGCGGGCAGGGCTCTGCCGCACTCTGCCAGGCTTAGACTATTTCCCTTGATGGAAGGAATGAGTGTATGAGTCACACAACAAGGAGAAAGCATGTGATTAAACCAGGCATGCTGGGAGATAAAAAGACAGCCTGTGATCAGCTATGAGGGAGACTATAAGAAAGACAGACTTGGGAGTGAGTGCTTTGTTAAAGAGTAGAAGACCAGGCAGGAAAGGGGCTATGGGGAGGAGTAGAGTGGATGCATAGGAAAAGCTCTTGGATAGAAAGATAGCACCATTAGATTTATGAGGCAGGTAGCCCAATTGCTTAGGGTCTTTGGGTTGGGAACACACAGTAGATGGTGGCAATGGGTTTCCCTCCTGTGCTGCTGCTTTGTGAGGGGATGCAGCTACTCCTGCCAACAAGGTGAGGACAAAGTGATGGATTGTAGCCTAGGAAGAGAGAAGCAGAAGCCAGGAGAATCTCTGCAGATGGTTGTGGAACAGGACAGACCGTTGCTGGAAGGGCTGTGGCTAGCACATGGCTGTGGTAGGAGAACTGAGTTTTGTGCTTCAGTTTAGTAGGGAATGGACTTTCCTTTTATGCCTGTGCAGGAGGACATGTCCCCTTGACTTAAAAACTGTTAGGAGATAGTGGTTGACTGCACTAAAGTGGACATGACAGAGTCAACAGTTACCAATAGTCTTATGAGATAAAGCCATGCTCCCTTTTCTTCCTGGTTTGTCTGTGGGAATGCCCCTCTCCTCCCCCTCCCATGGTTATGCAGCTTAATAAAGCAGCAAATTCTCAGCCACAATTCTGAAAGTATGTGTGTGTTTTTTAAGCTGAGCCATTTCACAGACTCAACTGGCTGAGGGTCAGAGGGAAACAGAGCCAGCAGAGAGGCCAGGAGTTGGACCAGTGTTTCACAAACTGCTCCGTGGAGCCCCAGGGCTCCGTGAGACATCTCCAGGGGCTCCGCGAGGTTGACAAACTGAAAAGCCTTCAAAAGCATAATTGAGAATCGCCTCAAACTGATGCAATTAACACACACCGCTGGGGCTCTGCATAAATTTTTACACATGTAAAGGGCTCCGGAGTCCAAAAAGTTTGAGAACCGCTGAGTTAGACTTTCAACAGAACCCCCCCTGTAAGCCAAAATCACCAAATGTCCCTGTGCTTTAATAAAGAATACACTTCACATCACCCATTAGTGCTTTGATAATTGCTTTTGATTTTGATCCTCAGGGAGGTTTATTATTGTCACTTGAAGTCTCAGGGCTGGAGAGGTTAGTTGGCAGATCACTGAAGGAAACATTATCCTCCACAGTCATGTTCATTCTCAGTCTTCTAGCTGCTTTCAATTGGCATGAAAAGTTTGCCAAGTTCCCTTCCCTTTATGAAGAAATGTATGCCTTCCCCAGTAGCCTGTAATGCCTTGCGTGTCTCTGCTGTCCACAGTTATTCAAAATATGGGGAGAGGAGAACACGTTCAGATTTGTAATCATATTTCATGACTCATTAATTAAAATGCTCATTGTTCTGGATTTTTCCCAGATTATTCTCCCTCTTTACAGCATACTTGGTTTATATCACTGTTGTATCCACATTCCAAATTCCAAATGAATGGATAATAAAATTGCTGTAACAGACCTCCAGGGATAGCCTCAAGTGCCATTAAGAGTCAGTATTAGTGAGCTGAATAGCCTTGTTGTTAAAGTACAGGACTAAGGAGGCAGGAGATATTCCTGACTGTGATAGTCTTCCCATGTAACCCTGGGCAAGTCACTAAACTTTTATATCTCAGTTTCTGCAATGCAAAGTGGAGATAATGATACTTCTCTACCTCACAGAGGTGTTAAGCAATTTAATAATTTTACACAATCAATTCAGTTATTTAAATACAGGGCGGCAATCACTGCATAGATGTCTAAACTTAAGTTTAAAGAAATAGGAGTATCTTTCCCATGACTTTTATGTGTAGTCACCAACAGGTTACAAAACTTTTGCCTGAGAGTTTGTTTCCCATTGCTCTGTTTGGTTTCTGCTTTGCGACTTTCTGTGTCACTTTCTGCCAGATTAAGAAGCCAGGTAAACTGCACAGGGTGAGAATCACAAAAGTAGCACTCTAGACTCAGTGAATGACCCAGCCTGACAATTGCACAGTGACTATTCCTAAGGATGAATTCTCTCTGAACCATGCTGAATGTGTCTCAGAGCCCAAGAGTGGTCCTTTCCCCATTCCCCTCAGAATTAAACACGTGCAGATGACACTGAGTTTTGTAAGAATGGCTGGACAAAAGAGTAGAGATGACACTGGAAGGACATTTCTAAAATGTTCTCTATCAGTTCAGATAAACAAATACAGCATTTCATTTCTAGTAACAATTGCATATTATCAGTAACACAACATTTTACAAAATGGGTGTCACATCCCCCTCTTTGTATATCCTATTTGCCCTTTCGCATGTGATGCTTGCTAATCAGAATGTATGAGGTGATTAAATATTTGCGTCAGAATATGAGTCAGGTTGGATTAACATCTACTTGCTTCACTCTCTGCTTCTCTAGGTTTCAGCAAAGATGATTTAGTGGTGGGGATTTTTGGCATTAGGAGAATTTAGAGTTGCTGAGAGAACTAAGTCTGCAATTATTCACCTAGGGAGAACTGAGGGTATGTCTAGATTAGGCAGGTTGACATTGCAAATGAGGCAGGGATTTAAATATCCCGTGCCTAATTTGCATAAAAATGGCCACCGCGTTTTGCCGACTCAGCACATTGTCGGCAGAAAGTGGCAGTCTAGAGGGGGATCTGTTGAGAAAGAAAGACTTTTTCGACAGATCCCTTATGCCGCCTGCAAGGTTTATAGGATCTGTCGAAAAAGCCTTTCTTTCTCGACAGATCCCCCTCTAGACTGCCACTTTTTACCGACAAAGTGCTGAGTCGGCAAAACGTGGTGGCCATTTTATGCAAATTAGGTGCGGGATATTTAAATCCCTGCCTCATTTGCAATGTCAACCTGCCTAATCTGCATCCCTCTGCCAACAGAGGGATGCAGTCTAGACATACCCTCAGAGTTCAGAGACTCATCTGTAACAATTGGTTTAGCATGGCAATAGATTACAGGGAAATTAGTTACCTAAAATAACCTACAAGAAGGGTTGAGGGATAAGAACATAAGAATGGCCATACTGAGTCAGACCAATGGTCTATCTAGCCCAGTATCCTGTCTTTCAACAGTGGCCAATGCCAGGTGCTTCAAAGGGAATGAACAGAGCAGATAGTCATCAAGCGATATACCCCCTGTCGCCCATTCCCAGCTCCATGCAAACAGAGGCTAGGAACACTTCAGAGCATGTGTTGATGAATTAGTGATGTGTGAGTGACTTTCTCTGTGTGCCATACCCATTACATTATCTGAATGAGTGTGAGTAGAATATAGTATTCAAAGGAAACCATTAGGAAGAGGGTGGCCCCTGCACTTCTCTGACCATTCTTTGGTCCTCCCACTTCTCCTTAACCTCTACTTCCAATCTTCCCTCTATTGATCACTGCACTGAAGGGAGAACATCACACTAAGCCCATATGACCCACAGAGGAGAGGCCAGTGCTGCAGTAGCTCTTTGGTACAGTGCTTCCGCCTTTACAGCAGGCTGCGAGGGGATCAACTGGTCTAGGATAAGATGGCTAAAGATCCAGAGGATGAAAGATGTGGGAGCTTTTTTAGGATGGCTGAACGCAGAAGTTCCCAGGTCCATCTCTTTCTCTTAGCACCTAGGATGAGAAGGTGCCCATCTCCTTCAGGCAAGTTCGGTGGTTCTGTTCATCCTCTGAAAGACATTAAAATGCTGGAGGATAAGTAGGTGAAAGGCTGCAGTTAAAGGGGAGAATTTACCCACAGGCTGTGTCTATACTGGCCAGTTTTTCTGCAAAAGCATCCGCTTTTGCGCAAAAACTAGCCAGCTGTCTACACTGGCCGCTTGAATTTGCGCAAGAGCACTGACGTTCTAATGTAAGAAATCAGTGCTTCTTGTGCAAATACTTGACGCTCCCGTTCGGGCAAAAGTCCTTTTGCGCAAAAGGGCCAGCGTAGACAGCTCAGTTTTGTTTTGCGCAAAAAAGCCCCGATGGCTAAAATGGCGATCGGGGTTTTCTTGCGCAAAAGCACATCTAGATTGGCCACGGACGCTTTTGCGCAAAAAGTGCTTTTGCGCAAAAGCATCCGTGCCAATCTAGACGCTCTCTTGCGCAAATACTTTTAACGGAAAACTTTTCCGTTAAAAGCATTTGCGCAAAATCATGCCAGTCTAGACGTAGCCACAAAGTATACATGAGACAAACTGGTTCATAGGACTGTGAAAGTCTGGGATGAAGAGAACCTTTCTGCCTGGTGACTCTTGTGCTAGTCAAAGCTCAGTGTAATGCAAAGGTCTGTCTTGTCATCCAGTGGTTTGTATGAACTGACAGTAGATTTAAGCTTTTATCTAAAATAACTAGGTTAAACTGACAACACGGCTAAAGAAACCTATGTCTTGTGGAGCTAAGATGCGTATAGACTTTTCTCTATTGCAGATACTGGGACACCAGTACTCCATTGCAGGAGATTGGAGGCCTTTTTCAAATTAGGAAGTGAGGCAAGAGAAGTCTTTAATTTGTTGTAGGTATTTAGAAAAACGACTTCGTATACTTCAAAGAAGTTCTGCTTACATGGGGTCACCAGCATTTTGAAATGGGCCAATGCCTTTTGATATGCCAAAATATGAATGAGGGGGAGAAACATTGTCCATCAAGAACCAAGAAATAATTAACGTAATATATTGTAATCTGGGAAACAGCTTTTTGAGTATGGTAAAATCACGTAAAATCACAGGATAAAATATCTGTCTATACATTATGACAGGTGTCATCAGATAACGCTTATTCACATAGTTTTCCAAATTCTTTTTCTAAGTTTTTGAGCAAATGTTCAGTACTGGGAAGACATGTTGTGTTGTAGTTTCTTGTTATGCAAAGTTCTATGACTCAACACAGCAGTCCTTAGAGAAGGAGCGCTGTCAGTGATTCGCTGCCTTAGACTATGTCTTTACATTGAGAAGATATGTGACAAATGAACTGATATTCCAGGCAAAGAAGTGACCAAGTTTCAGAGACTTCATTGGTTGCCTGCTGCAGTGACATTCTTCTGGCCCCTGTTTGGTGGGAAGAATGCTTGTTAAATCAGCATAAGAATACTGTGGTTTCTGACAGCAACAAACTTGCAGTTGCTACAGCTCCTGTTTGGGGCCTTGGTACAATAGGGCTGTCACAACCTCACTTTCCTAAGTATCCAAACACTGCTTTTGGTCAGTACAAGTGTTCATTTAGATTGGAGTATTACAAGTCATTTTCATTTTTACAATACTGCAAGCAGGCAGCTGCAGTTTACTGCTTTCCTTGCAGACAGTTTTCCAGGGGTTTCAGAGTCCCTGCATTCACCAAAAACCGAGTAAGAGACTGGAATATTATAGGACACATGCTTCAGAAACATATACAATCTGCCATACAGAAGCAGTGCTCTCAAAAGGTGGCAGTTTTTCAAGCAGTCAAAAGAAGTGGGCTCTGAACTGGCACACTTGTCAAATTAACAGAAGATGGTGTTACAAGAACACAGATATGCTTCAAAAATCAGGTTGATTGCTCTGAGTGAGGGAATGCTGCTGCCACCTATAACAACATTAAGCAGTTCTTACAAGCATCAGGGATTACCAACTGGCCAGTCTTAGCACAGTGTTATGATGGGGCTGCTGAAATGGCAAGTAATGTAATTGGAGTACAGCAAAAATTTCTGCAAGATCATTCCACTAATATATGTATAATATACACACACTGCAAGGCTCATAAATTGAATTTGGTTTTAGTTGAGGCCTGCAAAATAAACCAGAGAGCAACAGGTTTTATTTACACTCTCATGGACCTATTTACCTTCTTTTCACAGCCTGGCACACAGCATGCTTACTTAGAGGCCCAGAACATGCTTGGAGTAAAACCGGAATTGTCTAGTTTAAGTGACACAAGATAGAAGTGCAGATGGAAAAATATATCTTTTGTAAAAAATTCCACGAGAGTGTAACCCATATACCTGCTGGGTGGGTGTACTGTTCCATGTAGTGGCACTTAGACCACTTACAGAGAGCAGGAATATGAGCGTGCTCTACAATCTTAGCTAAGAGTCAGCTGGCTTTTAGCTTAAGCCAATGTTTCCCAAATAGTGCTCCACGGAACCCCGGGGTTCTACAAAGTGAAAGTAAGGGTTCTGTGAGAACCCGATCACTCCCCTTACCCCCCCCAAGCTAGCCTTAGGGGCCGCCATTTTCAAGGGGCCACCAGCCGCCCCGGTATCAGGAGCTGTCCGGCGTCTTTTTTGTTGTTGTTTTTTTTTTGGTTGACCAGTTTTCCCTGGGATTTGGGGGGTTTTTCTGTTTTGTTTTGGTTTTTTTGCTTGACAGTTTTTCCACCTTTTTGGTCGACCAGTTTCCCCAAGTGTTTTTTTTTTTTAAAAAGGGTTCCATGGCCAAATAAAATTGGGAAACACTGGCTCAAACTGTAGAGGGTCATGCAGTAAGTTCCAGAGCTCCCAGGTTTGGTTCCAACTGTCAGCGTTACAGGAGCAATTTTCAGCAGTTTATTAAGAGCGTCAGAGCCTCCCTACTGATCATTTCTTGAAGCATCTACATTTTTGAAAAATGTGCAGAAAATAGATTTGTGTGTGTGCTTGATTTTTTTTTTACCATGTTCTTAATGTGATTCATAAAGCACACAAAGCTCGGCAGGCACAAAACACAACACTGTCTCAGGCCTGCAGTGTACTGCAAAGAACTGTCGAAGCATTAGAGAGCGTGCGAAAGCAGCGCTAAGTGGGATGATGTTTGGGAGGAAGCCCAGAAGTTCTGTGAGTGGCATGATGTCCCTGTTACCCTTGGCACAAATGAAGTGTATGCTCACAACCAACCTGTGAAAAAGTCAGTCTTCCTTGACTGTTCATTTGTTACAAGCACACACGGACAATGAGAATATCAGCCAGTTAAAATGAGAGTGCTAAAGAAAAATGGGGCAGACCGCTATATTTCCCTGTGTTGAACATTCTGATAGGTGAAGGTAGTCACAGGTTTTCATTCCCATCAATGGAAATCACGGGCTATAGCTAGACTGCCCCCTCTTGTGCAAAAAAATATGCAAATGAGGTGAAGCGTGGAATATCACTGTGCCTCATTTGCATAATTAATTAGGCTCCATTTTTGCGCAAGAGGATTTTGTGCAAAGAGGAGCCATCTACATGGCTCCTTTTTGCGCAGAAACCCCCTCTTGTGCAAGAGCCGTTCTTCCTCTCTTTTTCAGGAAGAATGGCTCTTGCGCAAAAGCATCTTGCGCAAAAATGGAGCCTCATTAATTATGCAAATGAGGTGCGGCAATATTCCACGCTTTGTCTCATTTGCATATTTTTTGCGTAAGGGGGGCAGTCTAGACATAGCCTAAAAGTGTGGATGCTGTGCTAAAATATGATCCAAAGGGCATTGGTGGACTTCTCCATCAATATGCCAGTGCCCTTTCAATCAATTCAACATTTGTTTGTGCAGAGATGCATTTGATTAAAATGATTTGCAAAAGATCACTCTGGAGAGTCTGAAGGTAGCTGTTTTACAAAACTTTTTTACTGCACATTGAAAATGACCTTACCAAAGATATTAATCCTGAGCAAAGTGATGATGCCTACAGTGCAAAGTCAGGTTGTCGGATTTTACTTCATTGATCTTAAGGTAAGATTCCAGTTGGTTTTATTTTTATTATTGTTATGACCTCCAGTGATTTTCAATTTCCCCACTTTCTAGCTCTTTACTGATCAATTTTTGTTAAGCAAATTGGTTTTCTTCCTTTTCTTTTAGAGCCTATTTATAATGGCATTTTTGTGAAATCATGTTGGTGAGAAAAACCAACTTGTTTTGCATACAAAGATGCACCTTTTCTGTCAGCTGATGAACTTCTGTGGGATATGATGATGAGCAGAGCTGCAGTGTTTGCAACAGGATACAACAACAGGGAGGAAAGGGGGAACTACATTAGTAAGCTGTCAGGGATTGGCTGGTTTGTTCCCAGTGGGTTTTGTCTTGTTTTCCCACCTATTTCAATTATTTGAATGTACATTTTTAATTAGGTGTGTGTGTTTCTTGAGGAAAATGAACACTCAAAGAGAGAACACGTGGGGGAGGATTAGGAGACTAAACGTGATATAAGTAATAATAGGTGTGTGAATAGAGACTTATGACTACTCCTTATTGCTTCAATGATTGCTAAAATGTAGCACCGTCACCTACTTGGTTGTAAGCAGAAAATAAACTTTAACAAGAGCCTGAGATTAGTTCACTTTTTTTCCCCTTCTTTGGACTTTGCCCTGTTGAATCACTTGTGGCATTTGCCTGCCTGTGCTCTTTTGGTAGATGTTTGGCTGGCTTCGATACTTGGCCCAGCTGGGAGGTTCCTCTTGATGCTGTGGTGATGCTAGAACAACACAGCTAAGGAGCGCCACAGTGGGGCAGGGAGATGGGAAGGGCCCCATCAGTTTTTTAAAAGTGATTCTGTTTTTCACTGGACTTGTATCCTTTTAGGAAATTATTTCAGAATAACTTATCTTGAAATAATAATTCCCAGAATAACTGTTTCGAAATAACTCCTGCTCGTCATGAAGAATAACACTTATTTCAAAATAACCAGCCTGTTATTTTGAAATAAAAGTCTCGGTAGTATGGACAATCCGCCTGTTAGTTGGAAATAACTCCCTAGTATAGACCAGGGCCCAGAGAGACACTTCATATAGAACTTATTACATGTTATTCCTGTGTGTGAAACAAGGACTCACACTGAAATCGTATCTGCTGGATGATTCCTCTATGAACTCTACTGTACCACAAATACAACTATCCTACATGCACAGCAATCACATAAGAGTTCCTTTAAAGATAAGGGATATGGAAAGTAAAATTTAAGAGAAGAAGCATGGCTTGTGGAAAGCAGAGCTGGTAGGGTTGCTAGGTGTCCGGTATTTTTGCCTCCTGGCTGGTAAAAAAAATTCAGAAAATACCGGACACCTAAAATGTCCGGTATTTTCTGATTTTTTTCCCAGCCAGGAGGCAAAAATCCCAGGTGCTTACCGGGTTCTGTAGGGCGCAGGGAGGCAAGATGGCGGGAGACCACCGGCAGCCTGTTAGGGCCAAAAAGCCTCAAAAGTAAAGCGTTTCTTAAAGGGTTCATGCTTTTTTTTCCCCTCAACAGAATTTTTTCCTGGTGGGGGGGGGGAGTTCGGTACTTTTTGTTAAACCATCTGGCAACCCTAAGAGCTGGGGGGTTTCTTAAGCCCCCCCACCCATCCTAGAAGCTCCATCCACTGCTTATGGAAGCAGGCACACAGCCCAGCACACCCGACACAGTGATTACTGCTCATTTAAGCACTGTGATTGCTGTGCAGTACAGAAGGGTTGGCAGTATCCCAGTCTTTCCCTACCACAGAGGTCACTCATGAACTTAAGGATCAAGATGATCTAGGACTGGTTTGAGTTTCTTCTTCCTCCTCCCCGGATGAGGCCACGGCAGGCTCATCTACCTCCTTACTGGCCATGTACAAAGGGGTCCATCAGGAGCTACTGAGGAGGGTGGCACAAAATCTGGGCCTACAGGCCAAGGAGGTCATTGAAGGGCTCCACCCCATGATCAATATTCCTGTTCCAGAGGGACCCTCTAGGGTGGCCCTGCCCCCCCTTTATAAAAACAATCAATCTCCAACACCACAAAGATCTTGTGGCAAACTCCTGCTTCCATTCCCCCCACAGCAAGAGGAGTGGAGAGGAAATATTTAATTCCCTATAAGGGATACACATTTCTATACACTCACCCACAGCCAGGTCATTGGTTGTGAATGCAGCAAATGCAAAGGAAAGGCAGGGACAGCAGGGTCCCACCCCTAAGTCAAAGGAGGCTAAAAAAAGAGGACCTCTTTGGCCAGAAGGTCTATTCATCAGAGGGGCACCAGCTGAGAATCTCTAGCTAGCAAGCGGTCCTTAGTCGCTATAATTTTAATTCATAGGTGTCTTTGGGGAAATAGTTAATCATGGGCCCTTGTTTGTACTGCCTTACTGAGAAGAAGTTGTATTCAGTTTTTAATAATCAGTTTGTTAAAGCCAGCTCAGAAACCTTTATTTTTAGAATAAGGAATAATTACATGGGGTAGGAGCTGGTGTAAAACATCACAGAAATATTGGGAAACTAGCCACTTCCTCCACCTTTTTCTTCCTTTATCTGCTCCAAACACAGCTTTACATAGAACAGTCCCCTTTTCCTCATTCCCCAAGCCCCCCATCTCTCCTACTTCATATCCCTCCTTCAATTAGTCCTTCCTCCCGTTTCATCAGTAACCCTCATAATCTTTCTTCCTGGTCTTGTGTGCTCTTTGGGACAGAGAACATACCTTGTGTGTGTTTGTAAAGGTATATATTAACTGCTACATACATGTCAACCTTTGGGGGCCACAATTTTGTGGTACTATAAAAATAGTTTCTAATATTTCATGGAGTAAGGATCGCCTTAAATTCCCAATGCTGACCACATAGTATCCATGTATATATCAGTTTTTCTTTGAGTCACCCGCAAAATCCATTCCCACCATCCTGATTTTAAAAATGTTTCAGAATTAATTGTAAATCACCTCTCTCTGTTCTTCAGCCCTTTTCTCTTGATTAGACCAGAGTTGTTACTGAGCAAGATCTGATACCTAAAGGTAATTCAAGAACAGATACTTTTCATAAAGGTGTGTGTCATTCAAAATGTACCCCACCTAATCTGCATGGTTAATACTATAGAGGAGAAAAAAGAATTTTTTGGCAGCCTAGCAGATATTTTACCCTGTAGAAGAAGCTTGGTCACAAACAGCATGACACCATGAGGATTTTCTGTTAGAGTTTATATCTTACTTGTATTTACTATATGGATCATTACCATTTCAGTTATGAATGAACAGGAAGAAGGAGTGCGAAACCATGTAGCACAATTTACCAACATCTGAGGTTATTCCAAGTCAATGAACTTTAGTAACTCTACAGGTAACAGCTCAGGCTGGCTCCCCCAATAAAAAGTAGACAAATTTAACTGAGTAGAATCAGGAGAGGTGGTTAACCAATGAGACTCAAAGAACACAGTGAGTCACACCATGATGATTTGCAATTTTGTGGTTTGGCAAGGCAAGCTGGATCCTACGGGATATGTAAGCCACATGAAAGAACAATATTAATACTATAACAAGTTTTATTCTCCTTTTTTGTTCACACAGAAATGAAAGTGCAGGGGCGTGGACATAGGGGGAGGAAGAATCGTTTATGAGAAAACTCATTCTATCATGCTGGAAACATAAGTCACCACTGAACTGGATGTATTATGTTAACCATAATACTCACTGGGTGACCCACTTATCTACTGGCACTCTTAGCAGGAAATTCCAATCTTCACAAAGATGATGGTATGAGTATATGAATTATGGAGTGATCTGACAGAAGGATTCCTAACTATGGTACTATTTGTGATTTCATTGATATAGGTTGCATTCTATTTCCTTGCCATGAGAGAGTATGGTCTACAACAGGAGTTTTCAACCTCATCTGTATTGCAACCCCCTTTCCATGGTAGGACACATCCCCATATGCACACACACAATCCTCCCATCTAGCTGATGCTTCTCTCCCATTTACAGGAAAGGTGGGACAATCTCAACCCCTTGGCACCATTCTAAGACCCCTAATTGGAAAACTCCTGATCCATAGCAAATGACCTAGGCTCAGGTCACCAGGATGCTGTTCTCATTCTGGACAGTGACTTTTTGGAAAGCCACCTAGACCAAAGTTTTTAAAGTTAAAAAACAAACAAACAAAAAATCATTGTCTGTGGCCTATTCTCAAATAGGGATTGGAGCTACATTCCCAGATTAAATGTATTGGTTTTTAATTATTCATTGTGCTTTAATATTAAGCTTATTTCTTTGTTCCTCTAATTCTTCTGTCTTTGGAGGCATGTATTCCTGTATTGCAGAAAATGTGTTTCTTATTATCTGCTGCAAAAGTTTCAGATTTTTTGTGAAACGCTGATTTCTGTTTTGCATTACAGTGCACATATTTCTTGTAGTGTCTATGAAATGTACCAGAACCACATGGCCTTTGAAAATGAGGTATTTTATTTTATACATAGAAAAGGCAGTGTGCACTTCCGGCAATACTATTCCAAGCTTCCCCATGTCACCCTATCAATATGATGCAATACTGAGGCTGGGTGTAAGGATCCTGAGGGTCTTACCATATTTAAAATGCTGTCAAACCATGAATACTATGTTGTAATGTTTAAGTGCTCTTAAAACCTCTATAGCCCTGGATCTCTTGGTTTTCATAAACTGACTTTATTCTGGCTGAACTACATATCACAGCTCAGGAATCAGACAGGTTCTTTCAAACACACAACCTCTGATTCAGCTCAGCAAATCACACCAAGAGATCAACAAAAACTGCGTAAGTCTGGTGTAAGAGATAAGTAAGGTCCTTTATTTTTCCTTTCATTTTTAGTTTTTACAAATTTTTGCTGAAAAATTCCTGGGTTTTTACCAAAGTGATTATCTGTTTTTTACTGATTTATTTTCACTTGAAGTTTGGACCACTTAAGTACATGAAAATCCTGATTATGTAAAGAAAATTCCATCTATTACATGAACATAGTGTGTTAGGCTATGTCTACATTGCTCATTCTTGCGCAAGAACATATGCAAATGAGCCACGGTGATTAATATCACTGCGCCTATTTGCATACTTAATTAGCTGCCATTTTGCGCAAGAAGGAGCAGTCTACACTGCTCCTTCTTGTGCAAAATCCCCCTCTTGCGCAAGAGCCATTCTGCCTGAAAATAAGCAGCAGAACGGCTCTTGCACGAGAGGGAGTTTTTGCACAAGAAGAAGCAGTGTAGACTGCTCCTTCTTGAGCAAAAGCCCCTTGTGCAAAATGGCAGCTCATTAAGTATTCAAATGAGGCATGGCGATATTCATCTTCTTGCCTCATTTGCATATGTTCTTGTGCAAGACTGGCCAGTGTAGACTTAGCCTATATGTTTACCCCAGGCTACCAGTTTTCTCTTTGATGTTTAGATTATAGCACCTCATTTGTGAAGCTTTTTCCATGGCTCATTTGCATATGTTCTTGTGCAAGAATGCGCAATATAGACATTGCCTTAGTGTAAGTATACATATGAAGCTCTCTGTTAAAGTAAGGTAATGTAGTGGAAGATACACACAAGCATGTGCATGCCTATATGTATGCCCGGCGAATGTACAATTCATGAAATAAACCAAAGTTTTACACTGCTTTTACTTTTACTTTTCTCTCTTTGTGGCTATTTTCTGTCCACCCCCCAGCACTGATCCCAATATTCACCCCGAAAACTGAGAAATTTTTTTTTGCACTGATTTCACCTATTTTAAATATTTTTATAACTTTACACAACATAAAAATGGAAAATGTAGGGCCTCAGAGGTAAGATAGGAAACGAAAAAGCTACTGGCATATGGGTCAAATAAAAGTTCAAGAATGGCTTGATATTACTAGCAGTTCATAATGAACAGAATATCATGGTTACCTCTCAGAAGGATGTAAACTACTGAAAACTTTGCTTCTTGTGGTAAGAAAAAAGTCTTGAGATCAAAAGAAATAGCCCTTGAAAATGCAGATTCCGGTCCTATTTGAAAAATAATCTTTGAGAGAAAATAGGGTGTAGTTTGGCTCAAGATGTCAGTTATCACAGGTGTGAGAAATGCTTATCTAGGAGCCTCATATCTTGAGAAAACACCTGCTCTAGATTATTTCCTAGAAGAATGTTATCAAAACTTTTATGTGAAAAAAGTATTAGAGAGTCTAAGGGAATGTAGATCTGGCCTTCGGTGTATTTAATGAGCTGCTTGAAGCATTTCCTTGCAGATCTGATTTTACAGGTATAACAATAATTTCTTTTTGGAAGGCATTCCTGCAATAACCACCCTTCCCTTCATAACATAACAATTCAGAGGCTGGGAGTCACTGAAGGCCTAGCTGTAGAGAAAGTGTTAAGTTACACAAGGGAGCGGAGACTAGAATGATAGTCCTTCAGCTCCAAAGCCACAGGCTCCCACTTCTTAGTTCTTGAACTGCTCTTAGATTTGCCTACAATAGGGATTTTAGAACATAAGAATGGCCATAATGGGTCAGACCAATGGTCTGTCTAGCCCAGTATCCTGTCCGCCAGTGCCAGGTGCTTTGAGGGAGTGAATAGAACAGTGAATAGAACAGGGAGTCATCGAGTGATCCATACTCATTCACTGGTTCCTGTGTTATGCGAAGGGGTAAATAACACTTCCCTTTCCACTTTCTCCACACCTGTCATGATTTTTACTAAACTTTTTCCTGTGGTGCTCATCCAAGTGCATCCTTGGGAGCATTAACAGGAGCCCTAGAATAGACACGTTTCCGGTGGATTCTGGTATTTTACCTGCAATCAACTGAACATGTTTTTCCCTGGTCTCTGTAACTTACGAACTAATTCTGTCTGCCCTCTTCTCCTATTAACTTACACTGACGGACCAGTAGGGGAAGCATCCATTCCTGCATGGTGCAGCTTTGCCCGACCACCAGCCTTGCACACACACCCCCCATCATCAGTCCCTAAAAGCCCCACCCCCATACACACTACTGGTGAGTGAGTGGCTGGTGAGCAAGGTTCTGGCCAGCAGCAGGACCCACCAGTACTGCTGGGAGGGGAGAGACAGAAAATATGGGACAATTTGCCCTTTTTTTAAGAAAAAGAGGGACACTTACAGGAGGGTTAAATATGGGACTGTCCCTTTAAAAACAGGACATCTGGTCACACTATTAAGAGAAAGATGTGGTCTTGTGCCCTGAACAAAGGAGAGGGAGCTAGGAATTCCCGACTGAAGCTGACTCTGTGGCATTCAACACCAGCCTATACCATTATCGAGGGAACCAATCTCTCACTCTCACCCAATAAATACGTAGTTATTGTTACAAAGCGGAACAGCTCCATCACAAGAGACTGAGAGAGCCACCCTCCACAGTAACCTATAGTCCAGTGGTCAGGGCACTCATCTGGGTTGTAGAAGAAGCAGGTTTGAGACTCTATTCTATATCAGGCAGAGCAGTGACTTGAGCCTGGCCCCTATCCCCTGTGATGGTCCTAACCACAGAGCCACTATTGTGGGGGGCTGGATTTTCGGGAAAAGGTCTGTTTCATCACAATATGGAACAGAAACTTTTTCTCCAGGTGGAAAAATTTGTTTCTTGGCTGGCTGCGCCCAAGTACTAGTGCTGACTCTGATGCCGGCTCCCATTAAAGTCAGTAAATTAGAAAGAAGGCCATTGACTTTACTGGGAATTGGACCAGGCCCTTCGTGGCCATCCCCCGCTGTGGAAATTCAGGTTACTGGAGAGGCTGCCTTTCAGGGTAGTCCTCAAACAGAAGCCCTGATTGCCTGTGATAATTAAAAATTCCAAGGTGCGCCCCACCAAAACGGGTGTGTTAGCAATCCTGGTGCCCTGGCCAGATTCCAAATGGGGTAATTATATTCCTCCTGCATAATTCTGCTGCAATTCTAATGAGCTGTAGGTGATCCAGTCCCATAAAGCACTGAATATTTCTTCAGACAAAAACCGCATTAGTGTTTTGGGCTTGAAACGGCACAACATTTCCTGCCCTCCACTGCCCCGCCCCCTCCCACCCTCCCGGTCTCTGTTTCACCAGTACAGATTCCTGTCCACCATTATTGTAAGACCTCGCACAAGACTGGTGGACATGCAGCAAAACCTAGCAATGCCATTTTACATGCAAAGAGTGTATGTAGGCCGGGATGCTCAAATCCTCCCCATCTCTGAGTCCTGCTGCAGAAGGAGAGCCCAGCTTCTCTCAACAGTAGTGACTGGTTTATACTAGTAAAAAAAAAGGGGGGGGATAAAGAATAAGACAGAGAATATCTTATTGCCTCTATATAAAACCATGGTATGCCACACCTTGAATACTGTATACAGATGTGTTCGCCTCATCTCAAAAAAGACATCTTGACATTGGAAAAGGTTCAGAAAAGGGCAACAAAAATGATTAGGGGTTTGGAATCAGTCCCCTAAGAAGAGAGATTTAAAAAGATTGGGACTTTTCATCTTAGAAAAGAAGACAGTAAGGGGGATATGATAGAGGTCTATAAAATCATGACTGCTATGGAAAAAGTGAATAAGGAAAAGTTATTTACTTTTTCTCACAATATAAGAACTAGGTGTCACCAAAAGAAATTAATAGGTAGCAGGTTTAAAACAAACAAAAGGAAGTTTCTCTTCAGGCAGCACACAGCAAACCTGTGGAATTCCTTGCCAGAGGATGTTGTGAAGACCAGGACTTTAATAGGGTTCAAGAAAGAACTAGATCAATTCGTGGAGGTTAGGTCCATCAATGGCTATGAGCCAGGATGGGCAGGAATGGTGTCCCTACCTGCTGTTTGTCAAGGGCTGGAAATGGGTGACAGGAAAGGGATCACTTGATGATTAACTGTTTCTGTTCACTCCCTCTGGGGCATCTGACATTGCCCACTGTCGGCAGACAGGATACTGGGCTAAATGGACCTTTGGACTGACCCAGTATGGCCCTTCTTAAGTTACATTTTCCAGGCTCTTCCCACAGAAAAGGACTAGAAAGTAATTTGTTGATATCTTTCATAATAGGATGCATTAACAATCCAAATCATGTAGCCCCAAGATTTCAGCCCCACTGACACAATAAAAATACGTCTAAGAAGGGTCCAGATTAAGCACAATTCAGGAACTATAACTTCTCCATCCTGCCATGGAAAATTTTCAAACCTTCACCTCTCTGAATAAGGCAAAATTGCTCAGTAGGCTGGATTCATAGTTGTGGACACTGGAACATCTGTCTACACGGCAGCATTTGTTTTCATAATGTGTTTTTGTATCTAGTCGAGTAGGGGTTAGCTTCACCCTGGCCACCACTGCATGGTGGCAGCTTAAGTGAAGGGCAGTTGGAAGTAGCTGAAAGTTTATTTAGAGGATATTCAAATAGCACATCTGTGTAACAACATAATTTTACCACTGTTGCCCTCATGCTGTTATTTGTTACACTTAATTTTCTGCATTTGTTTCAGATTAGATTGCAAATTCGTCAGGGCAAGAACTATAGATTTATTTAACCTGATTCTCATTATTTATTTCTTATTCGGATTACCAGTTTTGGATCATGACCCCCAACCTGATTGTGTTAGGTGCAATACAAGCACAGAACAAAAATATGGTTTTATACGATTCCTATTTACATTAAGTCCCCTTTACGTTGCAATGCAAAGGGTCTTACTGTAAATAAGATTCAGGCCCATTGATTTCAAGTCCAGAAAAGATCGCTATGATCATGTTGGCAGACCTTTTGCAGACTGCAGACCACATAATTCTCTTCAATGCAGGTATCAGAGGCTGAATTTAATATAGTCCTAATTATTTGTATGGTGCTTTTGATAAGGGTGTCCTGATCCTGATTGGGACCTTTGGGAGCTATTGCAGTATAAATAATAATAACTTTTAGTTACCATTTGGATTAGAATCCAACAGACAAAGAAGCTCCAGATCCCATTACTACATTGATGGAGTCACTGAGGTACAGTCTGGACTGGGGGACCACTGAGTCCTCTGTCCTACCAGTCTGGGGTATCTCTCATACTGTGATGCTGTCTCAAGCCGCAAAAGTCTGGCAGGTGCTGCACTTATGCCAACATCCACAGCCAAGGACACACCTCCCCACTTAGGGTATGTCTACACTACAGAGTTCTGTCGGAAAAATGGCCTTTTTTCCGACAAAATTTGAGGAACGTCCACACTGCAATTGTGTTCTTCTGCAAGAAAATCGAAAGAACAGAGGGGTTTTTCCAGCATTGGTAATCCTCATTCTATGAGGAAGAAAGCCTTTTTGCGAAAGAGCTCTTTCGCAAAAAGGCATGTATGGACGGGGAAGAGGGAGAAGAGGAAAGAGGAAAAAGCACAGGTGCCTTGGTGGCCATACCGTCCATAGCAATCACAGCTTACATGTGAGAGAGCATCCATTCAGTCTGGACGCTCTCTTTCAAAAAAGCAGATGACTTTTTTCAATGCACTTTTGCAATGTGGACACTCTCTTTCAGAAGAAGTTTTTTCGGAAGATCTCTTCTGAAAAAAGCTTCTTCCAAAAGAAGTCTGTAGTCTAGACGTAGCCTTAGTTTACTGCAGGATTGTTAGTCACTGACTAATGCGGGCAGATGAGAGGATCCTCTTTAGGTTTTGACCATACAACTCCCAAGCATTGCTAAACATTTTTGTGTTACCCACATGTGCTCTTGCAAAACTCTGTGCACTTTTTACTGTTTTGTGGATGAGTGTGGTAAGTTCAAAAGTGTCTTCTCTGGGTTGCTAGAAAGCAGATCTTTGTATCTGGGCAGCATTGTTAACTCTTCTGCTTTTTCCAGTGAATGTTAAATCAAGGCAGATATTAATGTTTTCTAGAATGTAGGTATCTGGGTAGTTAGCCATCAATGACATGAAATCGTGTGTCTCAGTTCCCCCCTCCACACAGGATTTATTACAGTTTATCTGCTCTGACAAGCTTCACGCCTGTTTACAGCATTAGCAGAGACAAAGCCTTACCACAGGGCTTCTTAACATGGGATTTTTTATTTACTCCTCCTAACGTGTCCAAAAACCATTTCTCAAAAATCATTCATGTTACATCTTTTCATAGGATTTACCATCAGTGCCAAATTCTTTGTCATAGAGAGTACCACTAGCATCAAAATTTGTATTATGAGATTTTACAATAATATCAACTCTTTCATCACAGGTAGGCATTTCCAGGTATTTTTAATCAATACCACACCTTCTGTTTGCACAGTCTGGTTTGTTCAGTATCCTAATGTGGCATTGCCTTCAGTTGCAGTGTGGGAGTTGCTCTCATCCTCCTCCGCACCTGGAAGCATGCGGCTTCCCCCAACTGCAGAATAATCAAAGACATGTCCCCTCTTTCTTTCAGCAATTCCTGGAACTTCACTCTTTTTCTCCACTCATCAGAGGAAGTGGGTTTTGCCCATGAAAGCTCATGGTGCCACAGGACTACTCATTGTTTTTAAAGTTATAGACTTAACACAGCTACCCCTCTGAGACTCTTTTCCTCAGTGGTCCCAGCACTGAAGCCTATTCACTATAAGTTCACTAAGCTCACTTCTCCCTCAGGGTGAATCTACATTGCACCGTATATGACATGAATGAGTGTGGGTGTTCTAGTGTAATACATCATGTCACACAGTCCTCTCAGTAAACCAGCTCCCTTTTAAGAATGTAGTTACAGGCAGAAAAATCATTGGATTTTTTTCATTCCGAAGTTATTTACCAATTAGTGGAGTGATGGTTTAGAGTTTATATGAGTCTAATTCTTTAAAAAAAAAACTATTAAGCCTTCCTTTCAGTAAACTTTTCATAGATAAATTATGTCTGTCTAATCAACATTTGATGTGTGTTTGTACTGAGATGAACTTTTTTCCAATGTAAACTTCTCCATGTGATTTAAGAGGAGACAGCTGGCTTACAACTGGTACTGTACATAGGGGAATTTCTTGAGGAACTAGAATCAGCTGTAACACCAAAACAAACATTCAGGATGAGCTGGTGAGCTCTCTCATTCTCTAAATAGCATTTGATTTGGGGAATTTGATGTGCTGCATTGTACAGAAGAAAATCCCAGTATACTCTTTCGATAGCAAAACACATAAATATCTGTTAAGTCCTGATCCAGGGATTAGATAATGGCAATTTTGGTACAAGTTTAGATAAGATTGTGTGTCTTTTAAATAAAATAGAACAAAGAAATCACCTGATTTATCACCAATCTAGTATTAATTTCAGTGTAATTGCATGTCTATAGAATCAGACTTATATACACAAAAATTAACTCAGATGGATCAAACCTCCCACAGTGGCTATATTAGGAACATGAAACAAAATCTTTAATTTGCCTTTAACATGTTCAAGAAACATTTTTGAAAAATCTGCTAACAATGGGATAGGGTTTTGTGCGCGATTAAAGATTATTATTGGTCTGCTGCAGCACTGCCAACTCTAATCATTCAAAAATTGTGAAACCCGGAGAGTCGATCCAAATTATCCCAGAGTTCAGAAGTGCTTAGGATTGGGGATTTGTCTTGGGCCAATCTCAAAAAGAAGCAAGTTAAGCTTTTAATATCTGAACAGACAGAACTTTTTAGGCCCAGGAACTTTCTGTGATCATGAGATTTTTATTTGGTCTAAATATCTATTGGACACATTTTATACTTATCACAAGGTCTCTATTTCGTCACAACATTTCCTATCACTGGCACTGTAATGACTCTCCATTGTTCCCTGTCTCCTCTTCAGACATGCCCTGCTGCTGCAAAACTGGAAAGGAGCCTTAAAGGTTAGCTTTAGCAGATGGCCTTCCTTCTCTTGTAAATTGAATTCTATTCCAGCTTTAAGCGAATGTCAATACCCTTTTGGAAGGATTCCGAATAGAAGCTCTTCTTCCTGTCTGAACAAAAGACAGAACTATGTAGCACTTTAAAGACTAACAAGATGGTTTATTAGGTGATGAGCTTTCATGGGCCAGACCCACTTCCTCAGATCAATATGTGGAAGAAAATCGGCACAACCATATATACCAAAGTGATACAATAAAAAAAAATGAATGCATGTGAAATTGACAAATCAAATTTTAGAACAGAGTGGGAGTGAGGGGGTAGGTTAGTGTCTGTGAAGTAATGACATAGGGGTGATAATAGGGGAAGTTTCTGTGAGGTAATGACATTAGGGGTGATAATTGGGGAAGCTATCTTTGTAATGGGTGAGATAATTAGAGTCTTTGTTTAAACCCATACATAAAGTGTCAAATTTAAGCATGAATGACAATTCTGAAGCTTCTCGTTGAAGTCTGGAGTTAAAGTCTCTTTGAAGCAATATGCATGTTTTAAGGTCATTGAGAGAATGGTCAGTCTGGCTGAAATGGCAAGCAACAGCTTTCTCTCTGTGAGAGAGTCATGTCTGTTTTGTGTGCATTGATTCTTCGGCGAAGTGTCTGAGACGTTTGTCCAATGTACATAGCAGACGGACACTTTAGGCACATGATGGCATGAATTATATTTCTGGATGAACAGGAATATGTGTTCTTGATCTTGTAACTGGCATGGTTAGGTCCAATAATGGTGTCAGCAGAGTAAATATGTGGACAAAGCTGGCACTGGGGTTTGTTGCAAGGGAAAGTTCCAGGGTTGGTATTAGTGTGGTATGTCCTGTGGTTGTTGGTAAGAATCATCCTGAGGCTAGGTGGTTGTCTATAGGAGACTATGGGTCTGTCTTCCAGAGCCTCTCGGAGTGTAGTAAACTACAACCTATACTGGAACAGGATACTACACTGGCCCACGAAAGCTCATCACCTAATAAACTATCTCGTTAGTCTTTAAAGTGCTACATAGTTCTGTCTTTGTTTCAGCTAGACCAGACTAACACGGCTGCATCTCTATCACTATTCTTCTTGTTTGTTTCTGTTACAATCAACTATTAGCTACACAAATTGAACAACAGTTAAATTAATTTGGATGGAAGAAAACAATTCACCCTTAATAATACTTGTCCTAAATTAGGGCTAACCTCTCTTTTGAAGTTCACCCCACTCTGGGATTTTTGTTTGTTCATTTTTTAAATACTATTCAATTTCCCTGAATGTCTACATTTCTAAATTCTAGCTAGATCAGGAAGAGAAAATTTTGAAGTGCCAGGGGAGAGGAACTTTTCAGGGTCTTTCCAGCCTATTAAGGGAGTCTATTCTTGCATGATTTCCATCTTTGTCCACAGATAAACTTTAAGGCCAGTTGTCTGTTTTTAGATAGGGGTATGAGCCAAATCATTGGATCTGAACACTTGCAGAGGTTACAGGAAGTTTGGATCTAGAAATTCCCTACCTTTTGTGTCTTGTAGGAGTGTTAGTATTCAGAACTAGCAACATTATCGGCCTCAAGTAATTCAAGATTCAGGAGGCAGACTCCCCAAAAACATGAGATTGGCTTGAAAATCATGAGTCTTTTTTAAAATAATATACTTATTATTTAATTTTCCTTTTGGTTTTCAAGCCTTTTGGATACACCTTGGTTACATCTCCACACTTTTCTCACCAACCAATAAAGGGTGGAAACATACTTTTAAAAAAACAAATGTAATCTTAGTTCCAGAGGCTTAAAGGAAAAACACCAAATATCATGACACTCATATTTAGGGCCCTTCTAAATTCATGGACTATTTTGATCAATTTCATGGTCATGGCATTTTAAAAACAATTCATTTTATTATTTCAGCTACTGAAATCTGAAATGTCATGGTTTTGTAATTGTAGAGGTCCTGACCCAAAAAGAACTTTGGGGGGTCACAAGATTATTGTAGGAGAGTCTGCAGTACTTCTCTTTTTGTTGTGTCACTGCAGCCACTGAAGGCAGCACAGAAATAAAGGCTGCAATGCTAAAATCCCCCTAAAAGAACCTTGCCGACCCATCCCCCTGCAACTTTTTTTTGGGTCAGGACCCCCAGTTTGAGAAATGCTGGTCTCCCCCATTAAATCTGTATAGTATACGGTAAAAGCACACAAAATGCCAGATTTGATGGGGGGGAGACCAGATTGCACTGCCTTTGATGCATTGTTCATGGTCAAGAATTTGGTAGGGTCCTACTCATAATACTAGGATGAGAGCTGACAGTGCTAAATTAGGGTTAGTCTTCTGGGGCTTAATTTAATCTCCTGCTTTGAAAATTACCAAAGCTTCCCACTTGAACTGCAAGGCTCAGTTTGGGCATATTTCTGGCACTTGTTAACACCATTAGAATAAACAGTGTACAAAGCATTTATGAAAGGGAAGTCTTTTTGCCTGCTTCACATATTTCCTTACTTCACGTGGTTTGACTCCTACTGTCTTATTGTACATCAATTTTTTTGTTTCTGACCTATGCAGAGATAACACTGTAATTGTGGTTTTCAATTCATCAGGAAAGGACAGAGCTGTGTCTGTACCATGTGGAATTAAGCTCTCCCTTTAAGCCCTAGCCCTGTAGGCTAAAACACAGGAGGGGAAAGCAACATAGTAAATCCAGTGGCTATTTTGTACCTCTTTTGAGTATCAAACAGAACCCCCCTTTTTTTCATCAGATTTTGTTGAGCTTTTGACATCCCGTGCTCAAAACTATTATTAAGAAGACTCTTTAGCTTCCATAGCATGTTTCAGAGGTGCACACATCAAAGGGTATAGTAACATTAAACTGAATGAAATGTTCATAGTGCCTCTATATCAAGAAACCAGGGCTAAAATTTTCCTAGCAGTCTAAGGCATTCAGGCACTTATCTACTATTAAATTAATGGAAGGTGTATGCCTTGATGTCCTAGATTGCTTTGAAAATTTCAATCAAGGTCTATTTAAGAGGGGATTTACTGATGAGTAAATTATTGGGCAGTACTATTGATTTATTGGACACAGTGACTTCTGATAATTTTTTAATGGCTTGTGCTGTGTTTTCTATCACTTGGCTGGCTCTATTATGTCCTGCTCAATGAGCACAGTGTGATTTCTCTGTCTAGATGAAGGAAAACAAAGAACAAAGAGTTGTCATGAAAGAGCCTGCCTAGTGACTCACTTTGTAACACTTTGTCCCAGAGCTGGTGCACAGGATAGCAACTGCCTCAAATATGCCCCTACCCAGGGATTCCGCTGGGTCCAATACACAGAAAATAGAATGATAGGATAATTATGAATTCTGTGAAATATACGTCACTGTTCTCAGATCAGTCAGTCCCAAAGGCACAATTGTTTCTCCTCCTTGGGAAAGGTGTTAATGTATACTGTAGCCTGGCTTTCAGGGAAGCTCTGTAACTCTCCTCTCCTGACATCTCTATGGCTTGCCAGAAATACAATATAAAAACCCATGTAAGCAGAGCATGGGCCATGACCACGTTCCCATTTGACTGAAGGTTCTTCATCAGTATAATGATGTGGACGATGGAAGACAAGACCTGGTTACACAGGTAAATGTCCTGTAAGGAAAATAAGGCTGCTGCAGCCATTGCTCAGCAGTTATCTGTTCATTATTGTACATGCATCTGCTTGTATTTATGCTGGACACAAAACCAAGTGAGTGTTTACCTCCTATGCATTAAAAGCTGTTCCCAGAAGATGCTCACTTGGAAAGTGCAATCATGAAATCTGAACTTGTTTATAAGGACTAGTTGGAGTTTGCAACTAAAGTAAATCTACACAGAACATCTTCATAAACACAAAACACTCACCCAGCCAGCTTTTCATGTAACAGGCTGTGTTGCCTGAGAAAACCACTTGAGCTATAAACTCAGAGTGAAATCAGGTTCCCACTGACGTTAATGGGAGCTTTGCCATTGAGTTCCATGGAGAAAAGAGTCCTGGGAGAAACCCACACAATGAATCCTGAAGTAAGAGTAAAGAGCAAAGGGCTATGTGGGAAGTGACTCGGGGAATAGCAGCAGCAATGGAGTTAAAGGACGCAGCATGTGGAGGCTATTTGTAGGGCTCCTGGGTTGGGACCCGGAGTAATGGGTAAGCCTGTCTCCATCCACCAGTCACAGACAGAGTGGCCAAAGGCCCCAGAATGGTTCAAGTTTCTTGTAGAAGCCAAGCTCAGGACTGGAGTTTAAAGGGCTCTATGACAAGGCAGAAGTCCTTGCAGAGGCTGAACTTTGTTACCCTGGGTAGGGGACTGAACTTGAAGGCGTGACCTGGCTGGAAAGCTGTGGTAATAAGAACCGATGAGGCAAAGAGTCTTCCGAGGGAAAGTCTTGAGGACACTGCTCTATACCAGGGCAGGCATGGACTTAAAACTAGTCCAAAAAGGGATTGAGGACTGAGCCTAGAAACAGGGCTACAGACTTTTAAAAGGGCACACGGACAGGCCCTGAGGCACCTTTTACCTCGGAAAGGGTTCCTTTATGTCTTAGACTTTGTGCAGCTTAGCCAGAGGGGTGGGCCTCTGAACACCCAAAGGATAGGAGGCGCTCACAGAAGGTGTGCCCCTCACAAGTGCCTTGACCATTGATGCAATCTCAAAACCTTGATAAATTGAATAGGCCTGATGCTACCCTTATTGGGTGTGTGTCTTACACAGGTGTAACTCTTGATTACAGTGATGTGTGATCCAAATCAGGTCTCCACTGGCCAAACCTTGCTCACCTTTCATTGACTTCCATGTATGAATGGGCTGAAGATTTTTCATATCAAAACTATTTTGTCTTTGCAGACCATTCATCAGTGTTTTGCATCCCTGGGTCACTCACCCAGTGCACAATCCCCAACCACTGAAATCCTCTTCACAACAGTGCCAGTAACACAGTGCAACAAGAATTAAGCAAAGAAGTGAAGAATGATGTAGCTTAAAAAAATTCCAAGGTGAGTTGGAGTTGGAATTTATGCTAGGTTCTAGAATAGATATTTTAGAAATCCAAGATTTAATTTTCAAAATAGGGCTGTGAATAAAAGCTGCAATGAGAACCATAGCTCTGTTTTCAGCCACATGAAGGCATTGGTTCAGTATTGCCATAGACTGCCTCCAGTTGAATTATGCCCGGCAGGTTTCATATAAGCATTGATTTAGCTTTATTTATAAGAATAGATGAATATTCAGTCTGACTTCGCATGACGATACATCCTGGGGTTGTTTTCTCTCTTTCACACACACAAACACATGCATGCATACTATACTGATGTGCAAATGTGACCACTCGCTAGATTTCAATCAATCCTTTTTTATATTAAGTGTTAAAATAAATGAACATTTTTAAACAGAGGAAAGTTTGTTTCTCTGCTTGTGCTTCTCCAGGAGCACTATTTCTGATTTTGGTTGAGAGGAGGACAACTTTAACCATGATTTCAGAGGCTAGTTAGACACTTGAAAAATCTACTTTTCTGAAAGATAATTTAGCAGTTAGCTGACAGGAACCTTGCATCTAATTTATTATATAAAAGAAAGGCAAATAAATATTAGACCCACTCAGTTCTAATAGTAACATGTTCTGACATCTTATAGCAAGTCACTCAGGGTACGTCTAGACTACAGGCTTTTGTCGACAGAGGCTTTGTCAACAGATACTGTCAACAAAGCTTCTGTCGACAAAGAGTGTCTAGACTACATCCAGTTCTGTCGACAAAGCAAGCCGCTTTGTCGACATGAGAGTGTAGGTGTAAAGGACAGTGTAGATGCAATAACGCCTACTGTTGACAGAACTCTGTCGACAAAAGGCGTTATTCCTCGTAGAATGAGGTTTCCCACCGTCGACAGAACTCGGCGGTAGTGTAGATGCAGGTATAGTTTTGCAGATAAAAGTCCACTTTTGTCGACAAACTCCTGTAGTCTAGACACACCCTCAAGGAACACTGCTGGGCTTAGAATTTTAATACACATTCTTATTTTGTTACTAATTCTGCAGCGAGAAAGAGACCCCCATCGGAACTCCTGGGTTCTCTCTAAGCTCTGGGAGGGAAGGGGGAGGTTTAGTGGGTTATGGCAAGGGTCAGATATATCTGGGTTCTATGTAAGAACAGCAGAATAGCCAGACTGGGTCAGACCAAAGGTCCATCTAGCCCAGTATTCCACCTTTTGACAGTAGCACATGCCAGGTGTGTCAGAGGGAATAAACACAACAGGCAATCATTGAATGAGTCATCCCATCACCCATTCCCAGGTCCTGGCAAACAGAGGCGAGGGGCATGCAGAACATGGTGTTGGATCCCTACTCACCCTGGCTAATAGCCATTGAGGGACCTATTCTCCATAAACTAATATAGGTTTTTTTCAACCCTGTTATAGTCCTGCCCTTCACAACATCCTCTGGCATGGAGTTCCACAGGCTGACTGTGAAGAAAGATTTTCTTTTGTTTGTTTTAAATCTGCTGCCTATTAATTTAATTGAGTGATTCCTAGTTCTTGTATTATATGAAGGGGTAAATTACACTCCCTCCTTCAATTTTTCCACACAATTTATGATTTTATAGACCTCTGCCATATCTCTCCCTTCATCATCTTTTTTGTCCTACTCTTTTTAATCTCTCCTTAAATGGCATGTGTTTAGTATGCCTAATAATTTCTGTTGCCCTTCTCTGTACCTTTTCCAAATACAATATATCTTTTTTAAGATGGGGTAATCAAATCTGCACATAGTATTCAATATGTGGGTATACCATTGATTTATATAGAGGCAATATGGTATTTTCTACCTTATTATCCATCCCTTTCTTAATGAGCTGAAAAACAGTTGACATGGCATTTTCACACAATTGTTCACAATGATGCCAATATCTCTTTATTGATTGGGTCAGCTAATTTAGACCCCATCATTTTATATGTGTATTTGGGATCATATTTGCCACGTGCATTACTTTGCATTTATCAGCATTGAATTTCATATGACATTGTGTTGCCCAGTGACCCGGTTTTGTGAAATCCCTTTGTAACTCTTTGCATTCTGCTTTGGACTTAACTATCTTGAACAAATTTTGTATCATCTGTAGATTTTGCCAACTCGCTGTTTACCCTTTTTTCCAGATCATTTATGAATGCAATGGACAGCACTGGGCGCACTACAGACCCCACTGGGGACACCTCTCTTTACTTTTCTCCATTCTTGCAGTTATTGCAACCACTGGCCTGCCTGATAATACTTTTGGGGTCATCTAAGGATCCTTAGTTTACTTTAATGACAAGTCTTTTGTTATCTTAAACACCCTGCCTCTGTTTATAAACAAGCTCCTTGCCTCAAAGGCTGTGCTGCTCCCAGCTTCCAAATTCATCACATACCATGCTCAGGCTGTGTTGCAATTAAGAGCTCTCTCTGTGGCAAGGGTGTGTAGACCTCTGACACAACATTCATAGAGGGCTAGAGCCTCTCTCTGCTCTACATGGTGCTTCTGTGTGTTGGAATGTACAGTGTGTACAGTGTGGTCCTAACCTGGAGCTCCCCTACCTGAAAGGGCACTCCAAATCCTGATCTGCAGGCAATCACCTCCCAAAAGTAGGCATGGGGGAATGAAGCTGTTTCATACTCTATACCTCAAGGAGCTCCCTTGTGGAATTCTGCTTCCACACTGCTGCCCTCGTGTTCTGGTGTTTCAAGGGACAGTAGAGCCCACAACATAATAAACAAGTTTTCTCATTGGATGACCTTTGCGGAATGGTGCTAGGCTTCTTCTGAGGCTGGAATTTTTAAAGAAATGTCAGGAAGTTAGATGCCTGACTACCACTGAATTTCAGTGTGATTGTGGGTTCCTTAACCCTGCCAGCTCTTTTTTAAAAAATCTCAGATTTATTCTGTACTTTACAGGGTGGAATGGATCTGTTCTCTGGATTTGTATCTCAGGGGTTTTCAATGGTGGCTTTTAAATCCAGGCTACAGACTCAGTGCTTTGATGTGACTTTTCACATACAAGTAAAATTAGGATGTTGAATAATTATGAATTTGTCCTGGGATGCTGTGCATGAAGGAGTCAATGCATGTGACGTGTGTCAGACAGAGGAGGAAAGAATGCCACGAGTGTCGGCATGAGGACGAGTCTTAGTTGTGAAAACAGCATGTGATCAGCAGTCACTGTTCGCCAAACAGAGGTGCTCATACACCTCTTTCAGGAGCTCTGTAAAGTTGAAGGTAACCCTGTTATGCTTATTGGCTCCCTGACAAACATCTGTGTCTCTTGGTCATCTGCTCTCTCATCTTGTAATTCTTTTTTTGTAGTGCCACTTGTTTTCCCTGGAGCTTGACACAACAGCATGAGGTAGATGTTTAAGACTATGCACCAAACTATCCATTGTCCTGCAATTTGTACAGTCATTTGCACCAGTGCAAAATAATGTAAATCATCATCATTCTGGATGTAATGGTGTGCAGCCCTTACTTAACAGATCAGCAGCAGTGCTGTGAAGGCCGGCTCTGACCTGGATCTTGAACTTAGTAGGAGATGGGCAGACAGGATAGGCCATCCTCTCCACACACAGAGAGATGGGAAGAACTCCTGCCACTGCCTCCTGCAGCCAGCTGTCCTCCCACTGATCAGATTGCCACACAGAGGGAAGAAAGAGAAGCTTAGTGAATTCTTTGCTTCGGTCTTCACAGCTGAGGATGTGAGGGAGATTCCCAAACATGAGTCATTCTTCTTAGGTGACACATGTGAGGAATTGTTCCAGATTGAAATGTTGTTAGAGGAGGTTTTGGAACAAATTGGTAAACTTAACAGTAACAAGTCTCTGGGCCAGATGGTTTTGAAAAGAGTTCTGAAAAAACTCAAATGTGAAATTGCGGAACTATTAACTGTGGTTTGTAATCTATCCTTTAAATCAGCTTCTGTACCTAATGACTGGAAGACAGCTAATTTGATGCCAATTTAAAAAAGGTCTCTAGAGGCAATTTCTAACATCGGTATAGGGCAAATTAGTTGAAACTATAGTAAAGAATAAAATTGTCAGACACATAGATGAACACAGTTTATTGGGGAAAAGTCAACATGGTTTCTGTAAATGGAAATCATGCCTTACTAATCCACTAAAGTTCTTTGAGGGGGTCAACAAACATGTGGACAAGGGGGATCCAGTGGATATAGTGTACTTAGATGTCCAGAAAGCCTTTCACAAGGTCCCTCACCAAAGGCTCTTAAGTAAAATAAGTTGTCATGGGATGAGAGGGAAGGTCCTTTCATGGACTGATAACTGGTTAAAAGACAAAACAAAGGGTAGGAATAAATGGACAGTATTCAGATTGGAGAGGGGTAACTAGTGGTGTCCCCCAAGAGTCCATACTGGGGCCAGTCCTCTTCAACCCATTTATAAAAGACCCAGAGAAAGGGGTAAACTGTGAGGTGGCAAAATTTCCAGATGATACTAAACTGCTCAAGATAGTTAAAACCAAAGCAGACTGTGAAGAGCTTAAAAAAGATCTCACAAGACTAAGTGATTGGACAACAAAATGGCAAATGAAATGTAATGTTGATAAGTGTAAAGTAATGCATATTGGAAAAAATAACCCCAACTATAGATACAAAATGATGGGGACTAATTTAGTTATAACTATTCAAGAGAGAGATCTTGGAGTCATTGTGGATAGTTTTCTGAAAACATCCACTCAATGTGCAACAGCAGTCAAAAAAGCAAACAGATTGTTAGAAATCATTTAAAAAGGGATAGCAAATAAGACAGAGAATATCTTATTGCCTCTATATAAATCCATGATATGCCCACATCTTGAATACTGTGTACAGATGTGGTCGCTTCATCTCAAAAAAGATATCCTGGCACTGGAAAAGGTTCAGAAAAGGGCAACAGAAATGACTAGCAAATAAGACAGAGAATATCTTATTGCCTCTATATAAATCCATGATATGCCCACATCTTGAATACTGTGTACAGATGTGGTCGCTTCATCTCAAAAAAGATATCCTGGCACTGGAAAAGGTTCAGAAAAGGGCAACAGAAATGACTAGGGGTTTGGAACTGATTCCATATGAAGAGAGATTAAAAAGACTGTCAATCTTAGAAAAGAGGAAATTAAGGGGAAATATGATAGAAGTCTATGAAATCATGACTGGTGTAGAAAAAATGAATAAGGAAAAAATTATTTTCTTGTTCCCATAACGTAAGAACTAGGGGGTCACCAAATGAAATCAATATGTAGTGGGTATAAAACAAACAAAAGGAAGCTTTTCTTCACACAGCGCAGAGTCAACCTGTGGAACTCCTTGCCAGAGGATGTTGTGAAGACCAGGACTTTAATAGGGTTCAAAAAAGAACTAGATAAATTGATGGAGGTTAGGTCCATCAATGGCTATTAGCCAGGATGGGTAGGAATGGTGTCCCTAGCCACTGTTTGTCAAGGGCTGGAAATGGGTGACAGGAAAGGGATCACTTGATGATTAACTGTTTCTGTTCACTCCCTGTGGGGCATCTGATATTCACCACTGTCGGCAGACAGGATTCTGGGCTAAATGGACCTTTGGTCTGACCCAGTACGGCTGTTCTTATGTTCTCGCAACATGGACTGCCACTCGAGCATGTGCTGCTGCAGGAACACTGAAGTTGAAGAGTCTGCACTCAGGACTGGGGGACAGACCCATGGCTCAGCTAGTTTGCATGGCCCCTGTGAGCTTGCACCACAGGTGAGAATCAACCAGAGCCCCAAAGAGAAGGAGAGACTGTGGATGGAGTGGAAGCAGGGCTGTTTGCTGATACAAAGAAAGGGAGTGAGTTTGGTACTAACTACTGGCAAAGGGAGCCCCCAGCACAGCAGAGGGTTCTGTGCACTTGCCTTATGCTATGCACTGGTATTAAAGACTAACCTTGGCACACTAACATAGAATCTGTTGCCAGACATTCCAGCAGACGTATGGGCCTAATCCACACCACCAGCCCTCTTAATCTCACTCAAGATTATTTTAATACTAGTCCTACATTAGGATCTTTTGGGAATTTCCTCTGAAGGTTTCCCTAGGAAGTTGACAGCTATTTTATTATGAAAGCAGATTTCTTTCCTTTTCCTTCTTCAGCTGTTTGGTGATTTCTGTTTATCCAATTTCCTTTATGCTGCAGAGATTCCCGAGGAGAGCTCAGCCGTTCAGACAAAAAGCCCTGAGCAGCAGCAGAAGTCTCCCAAAAGGAATTGTGGGCGAAATGCCAAATGGAATAAGAAATATTTAACAAGGTTCCCAACTATTCCACCCTCTGTCTTGTCGGCAGTTCAAATGTGTACTAGCCACGCTGACATTATGGCTGTCCACTGGTTTCCAGTGTTTGTCAGTGTTACTGAAACTTTAATTTTTTCTGTGACACTTTTCTAGAATGTTTTTCCTCCCATCTCAGGGCAATTTTGCATATGCATATTGTTTGCTCTATCTGACTCGTTTTGGTGAAGAATCTCTCAGGGTTTGTTCCTGACACCATTTTTGCACCATTTTCTTTTAATGCATTGTCCCTGCCAGGATTTCCATTTGTTTACAGTTGTCCTATTTCCTCTAGATTTCAATTCAGCGAGTTTCTGCTCACCATATATAGAGGCCAGAATAACAGGTGTCTCTAGGAAATGTGTTGACTAGTTTTCAGCAAGCTGGCATATTTGTTGCATACAAAGAAATTGGGGATGAGAAATTTCCTTCGTCTGTTTTTCCACTACAATGCTCTCTTCCCTCAGTACTTTATCTCTGTGTCATTGCATTATACTGCTTCTCCTAACATTTCATTCTACAAACTCAGGTCTAAACCTGATTCTTTCTGCCTTCCTCATATCTTGACTCCATGCTACAACAGAAAGCAAATGTTGAGAGCCTCCTCTGAGACTGCCATTAAAAAAGAAAGGGTAGCCTTGATCACTTGGCTTTGTTTGTAAATTAAAATGTGTATTTTTAAAATATCATGTGTCGGTGAGTTCCCCAGTGTGTAAAACGTATATGGAATCTTCAGATTAGACTTGCTTTTGTTTTGCCCTTTAATGTACCAATACTGTGAATTTATCTAGCACCGCGAACAGATCCATAATCAGAAAGCATATCTAGTGTTATAACATTTCTGGCTTTTTAACAAGTGGGCATTTGTTTGTCATGAAGCCCTTTTGTATATTTTCCATTGTTTCCGCATGAGGATAATTTTAAGAAAAATTTTAGCATTTCAGATATATAGAGGTCATGGGAACCTCTTGCTAAGATCTGTCCTAGCTCTTAATATCAATGGTGGTTAGTAGCATTAGCAGCTTGAAGGGAATACTGTGTAAGCATTTTCCTCCTGAAGTATGCATTGAAAAGCATATTTATCCCATGTGTTGGGTTGGGCACTGACCAGAGTTATATTGCCATGGTCTGATGTTTTCTATTCATTAGCTTACACTGAGCACATTGTTCAAATGAGGGCTGGACCGCAGAGTTTGGAACAATTTCAGAAACATAACATTACTGTGGGGTATCCTTGAAGAGCATTATAATGGAGAAAAGACACACTACGCTTCACACTGTAATTAAAAAGGGCTCTCACAGAGTGTAAATAAACACTGACAAAGTGGGCTTTTCTGGTGATTCTTGTTCCGCTTATCACCACTTTGAACAGGACAATAAAAAACTTACTAGAAGTGCTTGCAAATCTTGAACCCAGGTCTGTGAGGCATCAAGTAGTACCTAGCATGCAATTACCACCTACTCCTCCTCCTACTCCTACTCTCACTTACTGTTCTCTGGAATGCCCAGAGGAGGAGATTGGCAGACCTCTGGTGCCCCAGACACATTAATAACCCAGAAGGAGATCCAGGATGTTATCTGACCAACTGAGTGAACATCTGATCTGCTGTTGTCCTAGACCTTAACTCCAGACTCTGGTTTGATCTTTGATGCTGCTCTTTGACTTTGATTTTGGTTTGTTCCCTGGTTCTTAACCCTTAGCACAGCTCTCTGACACCACCCCTGATCCTGACCCAGCTCCAGCCCCAAATCTTGGCATGAACTTGACCCCATCCCTGACTCTAGCATTGGTTCCTGACAGCTAGCCCTGTATCTGACCAATAGGCCTGACTGCCTATGTCTCAGTCCCTACAGTTATATGATTAAATATACCACAAGAGGAACAAAAACAGCAGTGAGCAACTGCTGAGTTCTAACTCCCTGGTTATAGTCGAAGCTGACTGTTCTTATCAGGGACCAGCAAATGATCCAGTATCTCTTAAGTTTAAAAAAGAAAAACCTACAGCAGCTGCAGAAAAATGATTCTGAGACCTCAGTTTGCGAACAGAAGGGACAATTCCCCTTTTAATTAGAAAGTAGTTATAAGATGGCCATGTGGAACAGGATAGAGAAAGTACTATAACTTCTAAAAAAAATTGAAGAAAAAGAATATTTATCTTTTCTTTCCTAAATCTCATATCCTCTTGCATCTTCTTAGACCTTTATACACATGGAGACCATCACAAACTTTTGGTCCAAATTTATTTTTTAATTATTATTGTTTGAAAGTGTTTACAGGGAGTTTTCTCAAGTGTGAGAGGCAACATAGAAGAAAGCACAATAATACTTGTTTGACTATTTAACAAGTGACTGATGAAAACTGGTATCAATGGTTGATTGGAGGCAGTAACTGATCTCTTGCAAATTGAAGAGAGAGCTGAAATGCACTATTAGAGGCAGGCTGTGAAGGGCCTTGAAAGTGAGGAGGAGTAACATGCACACCCCTGCTTCTTGCTATAGCTTGTTGGGGAGAGAGATGAATAGTGAGGTGAGGAAAGGAAAATACAAGGCTGGATATATAAGTGTTGCCTACTTTGCTGAAATAGCAGTGCACAAGCCCATTCCTTTCATTCACTGGCTGCTTGAGTGAGTCTGATTTGCAAATCAGAAGGAACAGTGCCAGAAAGTTATTACTTGAAATCTTGCTGAAGGTCATTCTTTTCTGTTTTAATGTTCCAGCCCCAGCATGGTAGTGGCCCTTCAGCTCAACAATAGGATCTTTTGTTTCATTCTGGCTTTTTGAACTCAAAAGAGCAATTGTCCCACAGGTACGAATGCTGCAGTTGCTCTTAATGAGGTTGGAGGGAGCAAACAGAGGTCCTTGCAATTCCTAAGCCATCAGCATAAATCCATTAATACATAGGGATTTAACATTCTTCAATATAATTACAGCTGGGGTGCCTGGCTATAGGATAACAACATTGCTGCCTGTGAGTTGTGTACATTGTTACTAGCTGAGCTACAGAAAGGCAAAGTTTCAATGTAGATTGTCTATGCCTCAGTGAATGCTGTGAAGTAATACGCCCAATTGTCAGGAAACTGTTCAACTAGGCCTTGATCCTGCACTATTGCAATCAATTTGAATTTTGTTACTGGCTTCAGTGGGAGCAGGCTAGGGAGGGGTGAGAATGTAGGTGCCTAAATAAAGACCAGGTTTCCAGAAGTTCCTGTTGAACTCTTGAAAATCAGGCCACATATGTGAGTGCCTAAATAGGAGATAAACGCTTGTATAAAGCACACATTATCTCTGATGAAGATAACCTGCTGGGATCCAGAGCTAATGCAAAGGATTGTTTTCTAGATGGGCCTAGGTCTAGAAGATTGTTTTGGTTTTGCAAGACCAAACCTGAAATTAGGAAGGAGTTTGCATTCAGAGACTATTTTAGCCAGCCCACTAAAGATCATGAGCGGGTCAAATAAAAGCTTAGGTTTAGTTCCCATCTTTATAATGAAGCAACAGGCAGTTTTGGGAATCCTCACCCTTCTGCTCTGGCTTTTGCAAAAGCAGGAGGGGCTCAGATCCAGGATCCATTTTATCTCTACACCACTCAAAGTGCAGAGGAGAAGGGGCAGTTGAGGATAAAAGGTTCCAGTTGTCCTGTTTCTAATTGTGTATCGGCAAAATCTTGTAGATTTGTTTCTTATCTTGGCCTTTGTCTTTGCTTTTTAGTTGATTTTTGCAAATATTGAAATAAAGGCTATTTAAGGTGAGGGATTCAAGGTTCTATTTATTTTCATGGTAGGTGCATTGTTCTGGCACAAAACCGAAACACTGACAGTCCAAAAATTTCTGCTAAACAGAAATTCCCTTTTCCGGCCAGCTCTAAATGTGCAAAGTGGAACAGGATCACCAAGCACAGTGGTGGGGGCTGAGGTGACAGAAGATGCATTATCATAAATGGGAGAGGACAAAAAGGGGAGAATGAAGGTGGGTGGGGTTTGCATTGCAGAGAGTGAATAGGAGATGGGGGTGGGAGGGAAGCTATAGAAGTTGAAAGCTGAGTTATCATACAGAGTCACGGAGCCTGTCAAAGGATTTGAACTGGGGATTGAAATGACCATGGCAACCCAAGAACACATTTTCTGTAGGAGCACAGAATAGATTGTAAGATAGTAGTCTGCAAGGAAGGAGGCACTCAAGTACTGGTCAGGGAGATTAGAGGGGAGATGGCTACAGCAAAGAAGGTGAGAGAGTTTTGGGAGATAAAAAGTTTTAGGGGGTATTGAACAGAAAGAACCAACATGACCTGCAAATAGTCTGTGTATGAGGCACTAAAGAAAGCAAGGAAGCAGATGCAACAGAGAGAACAGTGACATTATCAGTTCTGTGGGAAAAGTGCATGGGAAAGATGGAGGGTGTAGCTGGGACTTCCAGAATGAATTCCCTGAAAGTTTGTTGCAGACAACACTGAACAGAGAGGAAGAGGCACAGGGCAGAGAGGTAGCTATGAGAATTGTCAGCAGAGCAGAGAGGTCGATTTGGAAATTGTCAGCAAAGTGCTGGCAAATGAAGTTCTGAGAGTGCAAGAAGTGACCCGGGAACAGAGTATAATGGGAGAAGATAACATCTCTTGGGTTGTCAAGGAGCAGAGATAGTTCTTTCTCCTTCAAAGGAAGTTGGTGCTGGTGAAGGGGACTGGGTTTGCAGACCAGGAAAGTGGAATCTTGTATTGCTCAGTGGAATTATACAATCCTGGCCCCCACTCCACAGATTAGCAGCATGAGAAAGGGCTTTCTCTGATTGGTTAGGGAGTAGTTAGACTGAGAAGCTGGCCCCGGCACACTGTTGGTTAGAGGTCTAGGAGGAAATCCCACCCTGACTGTTTTGTGCCAGCTCACATCTCTGTGGCAGAGGAGGTAGAGCACCTCAAAGCGGGAGCACAGCACTGCTCAAGTCAAGGCAGTTGCTTTGGCCAATCAGGTAGGATGGGGTGGAGCTGGAGAAGGGACATACATGTTGAGGCCTGGGCAGCTACTGCTGGAGGAGCAGGCACAAAATCAGCCTGAAGCTGGAGCTTGACCTAGGGAGCAGGGCAAGCGTATGACCACTGTCAGGCTGAACAGCTGAGGCCCAGAACAGGAGTTTTGACCTATATGGTGACCAGCATGAGGTGCCTGTACTTGCGACTAAGACCAGAACTGTGTGTGGGGGAGACACTACTGGAATAGTTGGGTAAAAGAGCTTCCCCCTCTATCTATCTGGAAATTGGAGACTCACTTTGTTGGGCTATTACTGGGAGAGGAGGTACGTGGGAATCCACACAGATGTCCCCAAATGGGGAACTAATCAAGGGTTTGCCACTTGCCGAGATACAATGTTTTGATAGCAGCATCTGTCTGGAGTTAATTGCTTTCCTGCCGCCATGTGGGTTATGGAAGGGAATCAGGGAATCTGGGCCTTGTGGGAGGCAAGCAGGGTTCTCTCAGGCAAGTGGTTTGGGTTCTACTTAATGAAACCAGGGTGCCCCCTGTCACTAAGTGGGGCTTGTGTTCACTCTGTTCGTTTGTTGTGTTGCATGTGATTTCTACGGTCTTGTAGTAACTTACGTGTGTGTGAGTGTGCCTCAGTTTCCCTGGCCAGTGTACCACTCTCTAGATGTGGGTGGGAATTTTGGGTGTGACTCACGGAGGGAGGCTGCCCCAGACCAGCAAATACACAATGGCCAAGGCTCTCTTGTAACCTGAGCTTGGGAGAGGGATGCAACCAGGTAACACCTTTTGCCCAGGAAGCTGGACAAAGGAGAAGGCAGGGCTGCGACCAGTTGCTGAATGTGTGAGTGAGTCTCGGCTGGATTAGAATACAGGGAGGGGGCCCTGGCTCTGGGCCCCCATCTCCCCAAGATGGATTGTGCTGACTGCTCCTGGTTCCTGTGCTAACAAGTCTGTTCTACACAGTGTCCCTGTGAACCAATAAACCTTCGGCTCTACCTGCTGACTGAGGCTCTAGCACTCGGAAGGCAGGATAAGGGATGCCTGGAAGATAGGTAGGTGGGATGGGTTCCCATACTCCATGACACCCCACCCTCTCAATACACTAAAACTTTGTTGTGTATAGTATCTTTCACACTCACTGTCTCCAAGTGCTTTACAAAATGAGATGGTGGTTTTAGAATGATGGAAGAGCTGATGGAGACCGAGGGAGCAATGGTGAAATTAAAAGGTATCCAGGAAGGAGAAATCATGGACCAAATGCAGTACAAGTTCAGTGTCTCCAGTCAAATCACACCAAGGATGAATCTGAGTGTGCTATGGCTTCAGCTGAGACTTGAAATAAGACGGAGAGTGGATGATGTGGACAGATACATAAAGAAAACAGATACAGCCTGAGTCGTGGCCCTACCAATGTGCCTTTGCCCTGGACTGGAGGGCTTATCTCCACTGACAATTGGGAGGATTCAGTAAGTTTTCTGCCAAAATTAAGGGAACCAATGATTTCCAGATTTGGTGGCGATTTCTGAGATGTGGACAACAGCCCATGGGAACTGGCCTGAGACCACTAATACATTTCACCTGCCAGGCTTTATACAGATGTGAGCAAATGAAGAATGGTGATCACTGCCAACCTGTTCTGGATTTGAACAGTAGATTTTGAGGCAATGCCTTTGCTTGCCAGACCACCACTCAGAGTGAGTCAGCTAGCACCGAAGAGCAGAGATGTCTGACTCAGGTGGTTGCTTTGTTGGGAATCGATAAAATACCTAGAAGAGCAACAAACCTTTCCCATCCCTTCGACCACAACCCCTGTGTGAGTGTGGAAAAGCTCAATGTGCTGGTGGCAGTGCTCTGAGGCGGGCTTGCAGGGTACCCACAGCACTAGCCACTTCATCCTACCTTTTCCCATCTCCTGGGGGAGTCTAGGACTTGCCAATCATTCAAGGGCCAAGACTATGTCAAGCCCTTGCTCAGTGGTATTAGCATCCCCTGTCCCTCAGGACTAATTACAGTCTATGTGTGTTAACCTGGTTTAAATTATAACCACAGCGTATGTGACGGAAAACAGTCATCAAAACTAAATAATGTAGAAAGCAATTGATTCAGAAAGGGGGAAAATATGAGTGTTTTAAGATCAGGACCTAGGGACATAGGTAACTTCTAGTTAGGTAAAAGCTGGATACTCTTCTATCTGATAAAATGCAGTGTGGGGATTTCACGTCCTGAAGTTGACAGGGAAAAGGGCTTTTAAGAAACAGATGAAGTAAGTGTGGAGTTTCTTTTCCCTCAGGTTAATTCTGATCTGGCTATCTAGACAGTACAGACTTGCAATTGCCAAAATATTCAAAGTGGAAAGCATTACTGTATATTTTGTGTGGTTAGTGTTTAAAAAACAGCCCTTGTGAACAACTGTTTCATGCAAGGGCCAGGGATGGGGTTGCCATGGTGAAATGGGATTTACTTGGGATGAATAGCTTTCTTGTACTTTGATTAAATAAACGGGTCACTGAAGACCTCCCTCTATATGAAGATTTTTAGTGCTTTACTTGGTAGAAGACATTCCAAACAAACAATATCCTTTATAGCACCATATTATAGGTCTCTTAACACAACTCAATCCTATTACTTACCTCCACACACAAAATTGTACTCTCAAGTGTAGACTGAAAAGACAAAATGCTCCCAATGGGCAGTCTTCTGTCTCTTCGTCAGTTCCTCAACAAGAGGGATTAGCTGTAATATTTGCACTGACTGGAACTAGGACATAAAGTCCATGGGTCATTTCTTCCTATTCAGCTAATTCTTTGCATTTCAGACATTACAGGATCCTTTCATAGTTTTTCTTTCATGAAAGTAGGTTGGGGAGTGGGGGGAGGAATCTGCTGAGGAAACTTGTTTCCTGCAAGCCCCTAAAGCAAACACAACTTCTCAAAAATGTAGCCTGCTTCTCATCATAACTCCTCTGTTAGTAATATAGCTCAAGAAGCTACTCCAGTTATCTTTTGCAACTTTAGCTGAAGAAATTCTGTATTTAGATTCACTTTATGAAATAACAAATAACTTTTTTTTCAATAAAAGAACGAAAGAAACAAAATTACAAATATCTAAATTCCCCTATGGAAAGACCCCATTGTCTTTGTTGTTTCAGTTTGAGTGTGCCAAGAATTAACAGTCATCCGCTGCTGAACTGCACTAATCTCCAAAGTGAAACGTGACAGCAATTCTCAAAGCAAAATTGCCCAACAGTTTATAGCAGGAAGTGAAAGCTGTATTGTGGTCTTATTGACACTGCTGGGTGAATTTGTGTAGCCAAAAATAATTAACCAGAATTTGCTGGGATGCCAGGCTAAATACTTTGTCATGGGATTCTTAATGACTTAAAGCAATTAGAACTTTACCTTTCCCTCCATCTGAAAGTTGCCCTCACATTAGCACAGTGCCATAAACACCATGCTGGAGCACTGGTTTAGAACTTGAATCTTTGATTTTAAAGGTGTCACCTGCTGAAATATCAACACCGCTTCTTGTAGTGGGCTGGCCCTATAATTCAGTGTTTAGAGAATGAACAAGGCAAAGGAGGATGGAGAATTCTCGATCAAGTCAAATTCATTCCTTAGCTTTTCCAGGGTGTGGGGATGTAGGAAAGAAAGGCTAACAGCTGAGTGATGGCCTCTGGCTGACCCAAGAACAGCATTTGACAGGTTCCAAACTAAGCTGCATCCGTCTTTCCTTGAGAAAGGGGACTGGACGTGATGACCTCTGGAGGTCCCTTCCGGTTCTAGTGTTCTATGAAAGGAAGAATGTGCTGGCTCGTTGTGGGGTCATGGGAGGATAGAGGGGGAAACAAGGGAACGTGAGCCAGAGGATGAATGAATCTGTACAGTAGGCACAGGATTGTATTACATTCCATTCTAGTACACTGTGACCCATCGTTTTATGCTTACATTTCATTCCTTATTGCTGAAGGCAAATACAAGAATAATAAAGATAGTGCTTTCACAGGCTATGCCAGGAGTTAGCTCTCGCGCGCTTACAGTTTAACTACAGTAGATAACATGTAATTAAACAATTAGAAAGCGTGTACACTCTCCCCTCCCCCACAAATGTGCCTTCAAAAGCCCAAAGTTTTGTGCTAGAAGTCAGCTAAGACCAGAACTACTTCACTTATGTACAGAAAGAAGGGGAGTGTATTGAATTTCTGTGCTTCTCTTCATTGACTCTGGCTACCTCCATACCAACAACATGCTGTATCACCTTCCCCACCACCACCATTTTTGGAGCAAGCAGAAGCAGCAGCAGATGGGGATGATCCTACCTTATGGGAAACCTGGATTTTGGAAGGATTTTGAGACTGTGTTGGCAGTGATAAAGCACATCCTGGAATCATAGAATCATAGAATACTAGGACTGGAAGGGACCTCCAAGAGGTCATTGAGTCCAGTCCCCTGCCCTCATGGCAGGAGCAAATACTGTCTAGACCATCCCTGATAGACGTTTATCTAACCTACTCTTAAATATCTCCAGAGACGGAGATTCCACAACCTCCCTGGGCAATTTATTCCAGTGTTTGACTAACGTTTTCCTAATGTCCAACCTAAACCTCCCTTGCTGCAGTTTAAGCCCATTGCTTCTTGTTTTATCCTCAGAGGCCAAGATGAACAAGTTTTCTCTCTTCTCCTTATGACACCCTTTTAGATACCTGAAAAACTGCTATCATGTCTCCCCTCAATCTTCTCTTTTCTAAACTAAACAAACCCAATTCTTTCAGCCTTCCTTCATAGGTCATGTTCTCTAGACCTTTAATCATTCCTGTTGCTCTTCTCTGGACCCTCTCCAGTTTCTCCATATCTTTCTTGAAATGCGGTGCCCAGAACTGGACACAATACTCCAACTGAGGCCTAACCAGCACAGAGTAGAGCAGAAGAATGACTTTTTGGGTCTTGCTCACAACACACCTGTTAATGCATCCCAGAATCATGTTTGCTTTTTTTGCAACAGCATCACACTGTTGACTCATATTCCGCTTGTGGTCCACTATAACCCCTAGATCCCTTTCTGCCATACTCCTTCCTAGACAGTTGCTTCCCATTCTGTATGTGTAAAACTGATTGTTCCTTCCTAAGTGGAGCACTTTGCATTTGTCTTTATTAAACTTCATCCTGTTTACCTCAGACCATTTCTCCAATTTGTCCAGATCATTTTGAATTATGACCCTGTCCTCCAGAGCAGTCGCAACCCCTCCCAGTTTGGTATCATCTGCAAACTTAATAAGCGTACTTTCTATGCTAATATCTAAATCGTTGATGAAGATGTTGAACAGAGCTGGTCCCAAAACAGACCCCTGCGGAACCCCGCTTATTATACCTTTCCAGCAGGATTGAGAACCATTAATAACTACTCTCTGAGTATGGTTAATCAGCCAGTTATGCACCCACCTTATAATAGCCCCATCTAAGTTGTATTTGCCTAGTTTATTGATAAGAATATCATGTGAGACCGTATCAAACGCCTTACTAAAGTCTAGGTATACCACATCCACCGCTTCTCCCTTATCCACAAGGCTCGTTATCCTATCAAAGAAAGTTATCAGATTGGTTTGACATGATTTGTTCTTTACAAATCCATGCTAGCTGTTCCCTATCACCTTATTATCTTCCAAGTGTTTGGAGATGATTTCCTTAATTACTTGCTCCATTATCTTTCCTGGCACAGAAGTTAAACTGACTGGTCTGTAGTTTCCTGGGTTGTTCTTATTTCCCTTTTTATAAATGGGCACTATATTTGCCCTTTTCTAGTCTTCTGGAATCTCTCCTGTCTCCCATGATTTTCCAAAGATGATAGCTAGAGGCTCAGATACCTCCTCTATCAGCTCCTTGAGTACTCTAGGATGCATTTCATCAGGCCCTGGTGACTTGCAGGCATCTAACTTTTCTAGGTGATTTTTAACTTGTTCTTTTTTTATTTTATCTTCTAAACTTACCCCCTTCCCACTAGCATTCACTATGTTAGGCATTCCTTCAGACTTCTCGGTGAAGACCGAAACAAAGAAGTCATTAAGCATCTCTGCCATTTCCAAGTTTCCTGCTACTGTTTCTCCCTCCTCACTGACCAGTGGGCCTACCCTGTCCTTGGTCTTCCTCTTGCTTCTAATGTATTTATAAAAAGTCTTCTTGTTTCCCTTTATTCCCGTGGCTAGTTTGAGCTCATTTTGTGCCTTTGCCTTTCTAATCTTGCCCCTGCATTCCTGTGTTGTTTGCCTATATTCTTCCTTTGTAATTTGTCCTAGTTTCCATTTTTTATATGACTCCTTTTTTATTTTTAGATCATGCAAGATCTTGTGGTTAAGCCAACGTGGTCTTTTACCATATTTTCTATCTTTCCTATGCAGCAGAATAGCTTCCTTTTGGGCCCTTAACAATGTCCCTTTGAAAAACTGCCAACTCTCCTCAGTTGTCCCTGGAAGGGAGCCAAGGTTGCAGGGGTCATGCCCAAAGCCCCTAAGCTGGAGGCTGAAGGATAATTACATTTCTCCGTAGACCCCTGAAAAACAATTATTGGGTGAATGCTAGCATGCACTGCATGTTCCTGGATGCCATCCAGAAAAGAAAGAGCACGTATGTCTGCAATGCCCAGAAAAATCAGCCTTTCTGCCAGATCAGCTCTGTGAAATGAGCTGGACCATCACAAAAGCAATAAGTGTCTTACTTCGTTTGGTTTCATCTTCATAGAGGGAGGCCAACAGGAGCAAACACTCCTGTCAGCTTCCCTTACTCCTCGCAACTGCAAAGAATACCATGGCAACTGGAGCTGCCCTCAGCATTCAATTTAGCAGGTCTTAATGAGCCCTGACAAATAGAACACCAGAAGACTGATCTCCAGCGCAGCAAATGAAGACATGGCCTTAGTCAGAGGTTCCCAGGCAAGTGGTATCAAAGCAGTAGAGTTAGCCATTGTGGGAGAGGAAAGAGTAACTCTTGCTGGCTTTCAGAGAAACAATAGTAAGGTCTCCAGAGAATCAAGCCCAGACTCTTCTAAACTGCAAGCAGACCTGGCCCTTATCCTGAAAAGTATTTAAGCTTCTCACTCCCATTTAAATAAATGGAAGTTAGGCACCTATAGACCTTTGAAGAAGTGGAATAGAATAAAAAAACAGAAGGAAGGCCAGAGACAAAAGTGGCCTGGGGTATTTAAGTAAATTAGATCTGGTCCATCTCTAATGCTACATCTACACTGCAGACTTTTGTCGGCAGACACAGTGCAAATGAAGAGCTCATTAGTATTTGTCATGTCATCATTTGCATATTCTTTTTGCAGAAGCGGGTTTCTTGAGGCATAAGGGATCTTTCACAAAGCAGTTTTTTTGCACAAAATGGCCCCGTCTACACTGCTTGTTTTTGCGCAAAAACCTCTTCCGCAAAAAGCATTGACAGAGAATATGCAAATAATGGCATGACAAATACGAATGAGCTCTTCATTTGCATTATCTCTGCTGACAAAAGGCTGCAGTGTAGACGTAGCCTAAGTGACCAACTGCTAATGCAGGGTGCAGCATTGTTCCCTACAATACACAAACAATTACAAAGTCTAGAAATACTCAAATACTAGACGTGTTCACACACTCCTGACTTCCAGTGTTTAGCCTAATCTAGGGTAGAAATGTCAATGAACTGTTAAAAATCTCAAAACAGTGAATGAATGAGCTTACCAATTTGGAAACAATTTCATTATTTGATGCTTTCTTGCCAAGAATTCAAGTACAGAAAAAGAAAATGGAAAGCACAGGTAAGTACATAGTAAAATCATTGTTCACAATTAGCCATTTCTTGTTCTCTTTTTTTAAAATGGCCATTGAATTTTAGAAGTCACAGAGGGAAAGTCCTGTTAAATTACCCGGTCTAGAAGTTCCCAAACTGTGGCCTATGGCAGGCCCCTACACAGGAATTTCTGGGAATAGAGTGGTGCTTTTTTGTAAATGTGGGCTGCAATTTTTTTAAATATAAAGGAGGTCAAAATAGTAATGCAATGAGTTGGCATAAGAGAGGTTGATGAAAAACGTGAGTGGAAACATTGATTGGTAAAATGATTTTGATATAACATATTAAACATTTATACAGTAATAAAGGTTTTATAGGAATTACCTTCTAGGATCTTGCTGTAATATCATGAGTGAAAAACAATATTCCAAAATATTCCAGTCTTAATCTTCAGAGTTTTTCTGTTAAGACTATATATAGGATGGTAGTAGTTGTGAAATAGATTTTAAGTAACAGCAAACTTTTCTTCATGACAGTAAGTTCACAGCAGTGTCTAAATTATGTTCCTAGTTAGTCTCCATCTTTAAGGAGAGTTTGAAGTTCCAGTCTTCTAGGGAACTTCCGGGCAAAGATATCTACCACTTCATCCCAGTCCACTTTGGCTGCATAGTGGATGTGTATGAATGCAAGACCTCACAATTGCTTTTGCATCATGTAGGCACGCTTGTAATTGTGCAGCTTCTGAAGAGCACTTACACTGCATTCGCATTCACAACTCGTGACAGGAATAGTACAACATATCTTCAAGAGTATAAATATGTTAGGAAACATGACACCATCACATTCCTTGATGGCTTTCGCAACTGTATCTGAAAAGCTAGATTTTCTACTCTGGACAACTCAACAGGCTGTCAGCCTTAAATGTTGTCCTGAGTTATGCCCTCAGTCCAGAAGCATCCCCTATACAGAATCCTGTGATGCTCTGATAACCGTTATCTGCTCACCCAAGGCACTTTCCAGTTTGTACTATTCCTTGTATCATGACCAATTATATCTATTAGCTCATTATGAATCTTGGTGATGTATATTTGGCATTGTGGTTATTCAAACCAATGCTGAATATCTGATCATGCAGAATAGGATCATGTCTGGCTACCATTCGCAGTGCTACTAAGAAGTTGCCACAACTGTCTGCAACATCTGCATCCGAGGTTTATGAACATTTTAAAGTCTGTTCTTCTTCATGATCTCCATGTAATGGTATATATTGTTTTCCACAGAAAAGGATGGCTTCAGACACAGACTTGATCATGTGTCTGTTTTGGAGAGGGGGGGTTGTTTGTTTGTTTTATATGATCGAAATGGTTATCAATGCTTTTTTTTCTGGCATTGTTATACACTGTATTAGGTGTTCTACAGCAATCATAGAATCATTATGGTATTTGGTTTGCTAATGATCTCTAGCCTTCTCATCAATTTTGTGCCATTTGGTAAAGGGAGTATTGACAAATTGCCCACATTTACTTCTTTTGTCTTCTGGCACCATAACTGTGCAATAAATACAAAAGGCATCATCTAGTGAGGGACTCTATACCATCCCCTTGTCGTCATGCAGGTACCTATTCTTGAACTCAGAATTACATTTATGCAGAAACCTGGAAGGACAAACGTAGTCCCTCGGCGGAATGTAGCATTCAGTAAGCAGGTGGTATTCTTGAGTAGGTGAGAGTGAATTAACAACTTGGATTATCTCTTCTTTCATCATTCTGGCATTCAAAATAGTACCAATATCATCAACAGAAAGACTACCCGCTTCTGTCTTCATGGCTCTTTCTTCATCAACCAGACATTCACTGACTTCACACCCTGATTCTACATGCTCTGATTGCTGATAGACAATAGCGGAGTCTTGATTTTCATCTCTATTCCTATCTGTCTCAGCAACAACCTTCCTAACCTTTACAAAAGCATCTATCTTCATGCAAGACTTGGCTGCGGCCTTTCATTTTCTTTCCTGCTGCTCTTTTCCCCCCATAGCAATATTTAAATCCATTTTGAATATGATGGAAACCACATCAAACCGGGAGGAGGGGCAACAGCAGCACCCCAGCACTCTACTGGGGGACAATGTAGGGAGGAAAACAGCTGTACTAACCACAGCTACAGGCAGAGTGAAGAAGCAGCAAGTCCCTGGCCATCCCATCCTCCACCCCTAGAGTGTGAGCCAGGCTGGGCTTTGGCATGGATATATGTATGGGTGTGTGTGTGTTTCCAAAGCACCGCTAAAAGGCAGTGGCCTCCCCACCTAGCTCCCCAACCCTTGCCCCAGCCCTGTTTTTTGCCCAGCCTCCGCCCCAGCAGGGCTCTTACCAAAGAGTAAGGTGGGGCAGCCCTTGTGTCTAGTGCTCCAGCCTAGCTTCCTTCACCTCAGCCGCACATAGCAAGGAGGTGGCCAGCACGTTGCACCACTCACACATGGCCTGCAGCACCCCACCTACAAGCACCTTTGAGGCACTGGACCCTCCCTCACTGGCTGGCATAGGGGAGGGGCTGACATCAGACTCCCCCTCTCATGCTTACTTGGGGGACCGTGGGGGTGCATTCACACCCTTCTCACCCCATCCCCTGCGTATGGGCCTGTATGGAAGAGAACTTGGTGGCAGTCTGGGCAGAAACAATTGGTCTTTGTTTCCAACTAATAAATTGCACTAAGAGAGGCTGAGTATTTTCCTAACATAACTTTTCCTTGTGAACAATGGCTCTAGTTGCCTCAGCAATATTAGGTGATTATATATGGGTGAGGCGAAGGCTCATGCAGTTGTGAATGGGGGAGGAAGGCTCCAAAAGATTACTGCTCTATTAACATGCAGGCTATGCTACAATAAAGTTTGAGAATGCAAATCTAGGCTATTTCTTTTGTATTCAGCTGCCTGTGTTTTGTCCAGCTCCTCTTTTAAATGTCTCCAATGATGCTTTTAGCAAGACAAATAATGAACATTGTTTGTATTGCTAAAGATACAATGTTCCACACAACTCTTTAACATCATTTATCTGGGCTTTCTGCATCTTTTGTATTTTTGACGTAACATGATTGCAGATTGTGAAAGTAGACACAAATTACTGTGTTTATTTCACTCCTTACCAGCACTGATACATTTCATAGTGAAAAAGCAAGAGATTCCCGCTCCCTTCCCCCTTCTAAAGACTAGGAACCAGCACAGTTTGAGAAATGTTTGTCTGAAAGCAACTAAAACAATTTTTCAGCGTACAAGTTGCGCTAAATTACTCAGCCTCTCATTTGCTATTTTTCCCCCCAGTAGTTACCTTTTCTGTCATAATGGTTTCCCAGCTATGTATCTATAAATTATTACACAATGAAGGGGAATGGCACCTAAATCTATGGACTCTGCTCAATGTGGCATTGTTTCAAGAAACTTAAAAACAATCTTTTATTTGTATTTTGTTTTGTAGAATTTTCACAGTGAGGTCTGACAGCCATATACAATATAACAAATTTCTGTAAGCACAATTTTATATTGCATTGAGATTGTATCCCTTTCACTAGAATGATTGCCCTTTGGAACAGCTATACAAATTTTGAGAAAATATCTCCTTAGGGCCAGAGGCAAAGCCCACTGATGTCAAATGGGAATCTTTCCATAGGAGTCTTTGGAATAGGCCCTAAGGTCTAGCTTGAGGGATAGGGAGCAATCTGGAAAGAGGAAAACAAAAACAATGTGTGTTCTTTATAACTTTCTAACTAAATCCCTTCAACCTGAACTAACCTGAAGCATGAATTAAAATGTGGTAACATTAACTTTAATCTGAACTCCCTTCCTATTTGGGTTGCCGTGACTCAGCATGGTTGATCTGAGGGTTGCTTTTTTTGTCGTTGTTGTTTGTTTTTTTACACTTGTACACAGAAAAAAAGTGAAACTTTTAATTAAGTATTTATTGCCTCCAGACAAACCCTAGAACAGAAGATGCAAGAGAGCAATAGATTCCATGTCATAGGACTATGAGCATCTGACATACATACTTCACGGTGCACCATGACAAGTATTGGTCCCAGAGATCATTGTTTGAATTGAGAGGAGAGGAGGCTGTGAGATGCAGGCTGTTGCCCTCATCTCATTAGCACACATGGGCCTGTCCCTCAAGAGGAGATGGCAAGTGCATAATAAGAAAGCAAAGAATGCTCCTCACTTCTGTCCATAGAAATAACACAGAAGCTGAGGAAATCAGATGTATTTAACAGGATGTATTGGCCTGGATGGTAGGCCAAGGCCAACCACTCCTGTTACTCTTGCAGCCCAGAACTGAGGCATTCTGCTTCTTGTAGTTCCCAGAAAGCTCAGCCTAATGGGAAAGGAGGGAAGACTAAGTAAACTCCCTTTTATTAATGTGGGGGGGTGGGGTGACCAGGGAGGACTATTATAGAGCAGTGTTGGGAAAATATGGGGGACAAAAACTGAAAAGGCTGGGGAGAAGGCACATCCTGGAAATTGTAGATACGCAAGCACAGTTAGCAAACTACTCTATTCAGGGAGACTGTCTTAGTTACAACAATCTTGCAGCCCAGTGAAATAAAGGAGGGCCAAGTGGCCCACTCACTAGCCTAGATTGCCCATTGCTGTCATAAACTCTTAGGGGCAAGGACTTTTGTCCTCTTGTTTGTATGACACCTAACACAATCGAACCTAGGAGTCCATGATAGGGGCTCCTCGGTGCTGCCATAATGCAAATAAGAAATAATAAGGATTACATGGGTTTGGAGATCAGGTACTTTACAAGCTGTCTGTCCATGTCAGATTTGAGAACACAGGTTTGGGGTAACATGAGGTAGCTTACATTGCCTTTGTATGTTCTCCAGATAAAGTAAGGACACCAGTCTCCAGAGCGTGTAATCTTGTGAGATTAGAGCATACAGTGCTCACTTCTTATTGAGAACACTAGATAAGTAAGCTCTAATGAGTATCCATAAGTGCTGGCTATAAAGATTACTTTCTTGTTGACAGGCTACATCCTTGTACAATGAGGAACAGATAGGTGAGGAGGTTTGCAAAACACTGCCTGAGCCGATCAGTCCATTAATATTACTAACCATTGGCTTTTCTTGTGTATTTTCTGAAAATATGATAGAGGCAGTAGGTAGAAGTCAGGATTCATTTTAGGCCATGGGTCTGCACTATGGCACTCATGATAATGAATGGATGCCACTCACTTTATGTACCCTTTCCCTGAGGTGGCTTGGTGTTCTGTCTATTCAGACAAGAAGGCAAGCAAGAAGATTTAAAAGAAGTGAGGCAAAAGAAAGCAGAATAGATTGAGGATGAAGGAGGAATCCAAGCAGCTCAATAGAGCACCAGAGCTGGGCCCTGTGGAATGATGATATCTATCAACGCTTTATTACCAGGTCACTGTAACTTCAGGTAAATTGCTTCGGCTAAGACCCTCAAATGTATTTAGGGGCCTAACTTCCTTTGGTTGCAGCAGCACTTAACTATCTTTGAGGACCTGATCTATAAGCCATACTTGTCAAATCTATACTTAGGCTCACTTAGTCGGTGGCCTCATTTATTTATTAGGGTGCTAATCAACCAGAATTGCCACTGAAGTTAAATGGGAGCCACAAGTACTTAATTCCTCTGCCAGTCAGGCTAATTTTATTGTGTCTAAATGTAGTTTCAGGTACCTAACTTCAGTCTAAAATTTTTTGTTAAACCTCTCTTGTATTATTCATCTTCATAAAGTTCGTTGAGATCCTTGAACAAAATGTTCCCTGTGACTGAATATTATTGTCTGAAAAAGGAGAGATGGAGACAAAAGAAAAAGACTGCAAATATACTTCTCCAGTGATAGCAACACAGCAACCACCTGCCAACAGGAAGCCCTGTTACTACATACGGATGTAGCAGATGCAGTATATGAGGGATGAATCACTTGAACATGAATTGTGAGGAACTGTTATAAAAAAAAGCTTCCTTAAATTTCTGGCCACAACTTTCACCTCTTTTCACTATTTTTTCTTGGATTGTTATAACACCAAGGTCCTGACCGTTTACAGTGATTAAAGATCCCCTGGCATTTTTCCCAGGCTAGAAGTTATCTCCTATCTACTGCAGATGTTCCCCTCCAGCTGCAGTTGCATAAGCTGTACTTCCCTATTCCTCCTTAAAATTGGGTAATGAGTGAATGCAGCTGAGTTAACTTCCCTCCCTAAGAGCTAAATCCTCTTCTCAGAGATTGAGCTCGAAGTTGCTCACTGTAAGGTAATGAAGAGTTCCACAGCACCTTAGAGACTAACAAAAACGTGGATGGTATCATGAGCTTTCGTGGGCACAACCCACTTCTTCAGATGGATGGAGTTTAAGGGGTCCAGGTTACAAATAAATAGCAGAGAAAGAGAGGGAATGGGGAGGGAAAGGAAAGGAGAAAAAACGGGGAAAAAACAGTCAGTTAGAGTGTCCATGCTAAATGAAGCTGATACAGTAGATTCTAAGTATCTGGTGTTTGGCTTTTTACATCATTAGGATGTGGAATGCAGTGAGTAATCCAGTTAAGGTCCTTGTTTAAACCTCTGTTGCAGGTATCAAACTTTGCATTTGAAGTTAAGTTCTGCAGATTCCCTTTCAAGCTGGTTTTAATTGGCTTGTAATAATAGGGAAACTTTGAGATCCATTAATGAGTGCCCGGGCAAGATAAAATGTTTTCCAGTAGGGTTCTGTGTGTTACCTTTTTGAATAGCGGATTTGTGTCCATTCATCCTTTGTCATAAAGACTGTCCAGTTTGGCCAATATACATGGCAAAGGGGCAGTGCTGGTACTTGATGGCGTAGATCACATTGGTGGATGTGCAGTTATATAAGCCTTTGATGTGGTGGTTTTTGCGGTTAGGTCCTGTGATGATGTTGCTTATATAGATGTGTGGACAGAGTTGGCACCAGAATTGATTGCAGGGGTGGGTTCCTGGGTGAGTATGATGGAGGTGTGTTGCATGGTTGCTGGAAATAATTTGTTTGAGCTTAGGGGGTTGTCTGTAGGCAAGGATTGGCCTGTCCCCAAGGCCATTTCATCATATGGACCCACGAGAAGGAGACTCTTGAAGAATTCCACAGGGTTTTCAACAACTTCCACCCTACCATCAACCTTAGCTTTGGCCAGTCCACACAAGAGATCCACTTCCTTGACACTACAGTACAATTACACAATGGCCACATTTCCACCACCTTGTACCGGAAACCTACCGGCCGTTATACTTACCTACATGCCTCCAGCTTCCATCCAAGACACATTTCCCAATCAATTGTTTACAGCCAGGCCCTAAGATACAACCAGATTTGGTCCAATCCCACAGCCAGAGACAAACACCTACAGAATCTATATCAAGCATTCTTAAAACTAAAATACCCACCTGGAGAAGTGAAAAAACAGATTGACAGAGCCAGACGAGTACCCAGACATCAGCTTCTTCAAGATAGGCCCAACAAAGAAAACAACAGAACTCCATTTGTCATCACCTACAGTCCCCAACTTAAACCCCTCAAGCACATTATCAACCATCTACAACCTATCCTGGAAAATGACTCCTCACTCTCACAGGCCTTGGGAGACAGGCCAATCACATACTTTTTAAAAATGTGGACACCAGAACTGGACCCAGCATTCCAATACTGGTCTCACCAGTGCTGCAGAGATGTAACATCACCTGCCTACTCCTGCTCACTACTCTCCTGTTTGTACATCTGAGGATCACATTAGCCCTTTGTGCCACAACATCAAACTGGGAGCTGCTGTGGAGTTGCTTGTCTAATGATATCCTTAAATCCTTTTCTGACAGTCAATTGCTTTCAAGGATTTATTTATTTATTTATTTATTTAAATATTTTTACCCTGCCTTTCTATTTAAAATATTCAAGGCGGCTTACAAAAAAACACAATACAAATATATATAAAAATTTAAAATATAAGACCCCAGAGGGACATAACCAGCTAAAAACATATAGAGAGGAGGAACACACACATACAAACTCAAACATTAATAAAAGCACGAATAAAAAGGGTGGCTTTAGGCTGACGCCGAAACAACGCTAGCGTTGGTGCCATGCGAATATCCCGTGGAAGAAAATTCCATAGCCTGGGAGCAAAAGCTGAGAATGCCCTGTTCCACGTAGATGTTAATCTCCTATTCTGTATGGATGGCCTATGTTCTTTGCTCTTCAGTTAATAACTTTGCATTTAGCTGTATTAAAGCATTATTTATATGGGCCCAGCTTACCAAGCAATCCAAATCATACTATGTGATGCCCTGTCCTTTTTATTTATTGCTCAGCCAATACTTGAGGCAACAGCAATTTTTTTCAGTATTGATTTTATTCAATGGCAAAAACTACATGAACACAGAGTTACAGTTGTTTGGTGGTAGGTTGTCACTTCACAGAAGCCGATACTTCTGAAAGCCAGGTAACGCACAATTAAGGTTGCCAGTGCGACCTTAACTCTATCCTCTTTCAGCTACAGCCCAATAAACATATACCTTTGCTCTACCAATGCCACAGTAGCTAAAGCATACAAACTCTTACACCCTATACACTATATCACCCAACTCACCCATTGCCAGCAGTGCAGCGGGGCTAGAGCAACTTCCTGTTGCTGGCTCCATGCCATTGCCAGCACGTCCCTGTGGCTGGGAGGTGTGTGCAGAGCTGTCTCATCCATAGGGAAACTGGAAAACTTAACTCATTTTGTGAAACTGACTAGATATTGGTGATGCCAGCTCTCCTGATCTGATCACAAGCCTCCTGATAATTGGGAGTTTTTTTCCTAGAGAGCCCCAGCCACATTATTAGACTTAAGCCAGGTCTGGGAATTTCACTACCTGATGCCTCATGTACTGCTATCAACTGTGATCACTCTTATGCTTATGCTTGTTTGGTGGTGCCCTGGTATTACAGGAGAATCCCAGCCTTCTTTTTCTTTTTCTTTTTCCAGTTCAGGTCTTTGTTCAAACCTTGATTAAAGGTGTCAAATTTGTAAATGAAGACAAGTTCCGCAGCTTTTCTCTCTGGCAGGTTTTTGTAATTGCTTAGCAATAGTATAGTCAAGAGCAACTCCAAATACCAAAGCAAGCCAGCTAACCATTCAGATTATAGAGCAGTTGCAAAAGTTGAGTTTTAAAGCATATACAATGCTGGAAACTGAAATCCTCTGGCTGTTTCTCCATATTGGTTGCGTAGGTGATGTACAAAAATACATTTTCTTAAATGCTGTTCTCCGTTTGCTGCCCCACTCCAATGATTTTGTGGTTGTCATGGACTTCCTTTGGTAAAACTCCATTTTTTCCCACATCACATCAATAGTTCAGTCTCCAGCTTCGCATGGGGAAAAAAACCTAGACTATTTTTTCAAGGCTTATATCTCTAACTCCTGACTCAAGTGATGTCAGATTTGCATCACTACAACTACCCTAACCCCTCCAGAGGCACATCACATTTCAAAGGACTCTTACTAAGCATGTCATTTTTAGAAGACTTAGAAATGTCAAACTTTAAACAGAAGTCATGATGCAACAATATAGAGCACTGGTTGGACTCGATAATGAGGGTGTCTAGGAGTTTACCTTCTTTGAAGGAAGCATTATTATTGATTCTAGATGTTCTCAGCTGCAATTTCACATGTCTTCTGAGCTGTTCAGAGCATCCAGAGTTTCTATTTAGGTAACTTGCCCAAATTCTGGAAGGGGTGGACTTCTTGGTTCTTTTGCTATTACATTTCTGTTATGGCAACCTGTTTTTTGTCCATAAAATAGGATGAGTGTTCTTTGAGGTGGGCAAACATATTATGCTTGCTTTCAGACTGTTGGGCACTGGAAACTAGACTGAGACTTGTTGGGGAATGTTGAGAGGAAGGAAACTCAGAAGGCAACAAGAGTGTCAGGCTTGCTGACCTCCCAACAACATAACTGATGTTTTTGAACCACTTCCTGGGGGTGAAACCATCTTTGTTTCCTGGTTTCACTATTTATAATTTACTGTGGCTTAATTGTAATAATTGGGGTCAGTCAAAACCCTGGATACACAAACATATTTTGAAGAAGTTCCTGTTTTGATCCAGTTCTTGCATCAAAACTCACTGTGCACATAGTACCACATGTGCACATTGTTCCCAGTCGGAAGGGTGTACATTTTAGTTAGACCAAAGACAAATTAAAAATAAAAAGACACTAGATGAGGGAAGAATAAAGGAGAAAATTACAGCTTTTGAGGAGGCCCAGCTTGCTGCCATGACAGGTAAAATTTGGTTTTGTAGCAGATTTCTTAAGTCCCAACTCAGTAGCTTGGGTTTATTGCTAAAATGTTGTACAAGGCCCCACATGCTCAGGAAGAGCAGTCCACAAAAGTCCCACAAGAATCTGTAAGTGTCTAAATTTTCTTTGGTGCCTAACTTTTTAAAAGTAAGCATTTCCTAGCCACTTATGTTCCTGCCTGTGAGCACGTGCAGCCTATTTCGTTTTTAAAACAGTCCACATTTTGGACTTGACAAAACACTAGGTAATGTTCATGGTTCGTTTTCTTGTGTCTTTGCACTTTCCATTTTCAGCCACTTGTCCATTATTGGATGTATAACAGTTCAAATAAAAATAGCACACTGAGAATGCTAAGAAACGAACAAACTAGTAAATGAGACAATTCACTCATGTCTTACTACTGGAGCAAAACAGTACTTCACAGAGAATGACAGTATCAACTAACTGAGGGACCTTACTGCCACTACTTTGGCTACAATGACCTTTGGTACACAAACACTTTTTTTTCTGTCATCAGGACCATCCCTAGAGGGGGTGCAAATTAGCCTGTACAGTCCCCAGGTACAGCACAGTACCCTTCCTACTCTGGCCTTTATGCCACTTCCCCTGTCTGCCAGGGACTGCCTCCTAACTGCCCACCCTGCACCCCTGCTCAGGGCCAGCCCGCAGCATTTTGGCACTTGAGGCGGGGAGCTCAAATGACGCCCCCATGCCCCCTTGCTTGGGCCAAAACTTTGATAGGTCTCAATTCTGCCTTCTTCCTGTTCTAGTCCTCTCATGGCACTCCACCATCTCTGTGCATCTAGAGCAGAGAGAATACATATGCACCAGCAGCAGACACAATTTTCTACACTCTGGGTTCTAGTGGTGCCCCTCCACGGTCTGGCACCTGAGGCGGCTGCCTCAGTTCGCCTGATGGTAAGGCCAGCCCTGCCCCTGCACCCCATGCCTGGAGTTCCTAGGGATGGCTCTGTCAACCATTACAGAATTTTTTCTGAGAACCTCCTGTAACATTTTGCACTCCCTCCTCCCCCCGAGGTTTGTGAACTACAGTTTGGGAACCACTGCTCTATATCTTATAACAATCATACATATAACAATATGTTACATATAACATATAACAATACAGTATAACAATCATACATATAACAATATACCAACTAAACATTCAATATTAAACACTTAAAACTAAGCATCCAGTAAATGCTGGCAGGGCAGTTACTGAATGAGTAGAGAAAGGCCTCACTCAGATGGCAGTCCCTCAGCTCTATTTACCCATATGCTTTAGAATGTAAAATAGAGAAAGATTTTAACGTAGAAGCTTCTTAAGATTCCCTCTGAGACCGTCTACAGGTGACCCCCAACTTATGACCGCCCGACCTACAGCCGCCCGCATTTACGACCGCCCTGCTCCGGCTCAGCGTGGCCTCTCGCCCAGCACAGCCCCTGGCCGGCTCTGGGTGCCATTCGCCCCGTGCCACTGAGTCCAGGAGCCGCGGAGCCACCTACCGCCCGGCACAGACCCCAGCCGGCTCTGGGCGCAGTTCATGCTGTGCCATGCCGCTGGCTCTGGGAGACTACAACTCCCAGGAGACAAATAGGGCCAAAACAGAACCCCAATTTATAACATTGCACCTATGTGCAATAAGGGTTCGACTTACGACGGCCCGACTTACAATGGTTCTCCAGGAACCAATTAAGTCGTAATTGCGAGGGTCGCCTGTAAAGGTCTGTCTGCTCTCTGACAAGTTTTGAGAGCACTGCGTGTTGTTAATGTCTGCTGCTTGTTGACTGCCCCTAACTGTCTCTGAGGTAAAAGTGGCCCCTCAAGAAGAGACAATGAGAGCCTGCTATCTGACTGTGATCAGTGTTTCCTGGAAGCTGAGCACTTGGGCAGCCATCCAGGAGAGATTCAAATGCTGCTTAGTTGATTAGCAGAGTGCCCTCCACCAGCAACATGTGTTCCTACTAGCAGTGTACATCCCCACATGCCTCAGAGCACATAACAAAATGTATTCTGCACGTAGATGGAAAACTTAGAGGGAACATTGGCTGTGATGGCTGCTGAGGTGCCTTTGCTGGCTAGGTGGCAGAAGCTGACATTGCTTGGCCAACACTAGAATGTGGCCGTGGCTGCTGCTACCTTTTTCTGAGGTTATTCTGTATACTCTCCATTTAAAGTGTTATAATGCACTTTGAACAACTGAGCACAATCTCTCATCACACTCCAAGTAGCATTTCCCCTTAAAGTGTGACTTCAAAAAGGGAAAATGCCAATCCTGTCAGCAAAGAAAGTGAAATATTCACAGCCAAAATCTGCCAGCTGATTTCCTTTTGCAACATGCCTTGCTTTGGCTCATCTACACTATCCAGATTGCTTAAATCTTTTATTAAATCTTTAGGTTACTGCTACTCCTTGAAAAGCTGTGGAGATAGGGCTGTATAACTGTGAACTAGAGATAGATCCAACCTGGAGTACTAAATCTGATGCCTTATGTGTATGTCCATGCATGTGCACACAGACACCTATGTAAAGTACTGATTTGAATTCAAATCTCCCACCTCACGCTCATCACTATTACAATGACTTTAAAAAAACTTTGTTCCTACATAACCAAGGATCTCAAAGTGTTCTGCAGAGCGGAAAGTATGTACTACAAGGATTAATTCAAATGGCCACGGAGCAATGTTATGGAGAGGTTGAAACACAAAAACATGGAAAAATTCTATGGAAGGGATTATTACAGCCAGAGAACCTTCATCTGGGGCCTAGGCCTCCACCAAAGCTGCCAAATTATACCATAAGGAGCTATCAAGGGTAGCAAACCACTTCACTAGCCCTGAATATAGCCAGTGATTGTTCCACTGAGGACAACTACTCAGGACCAGAGAGAGTGATAAAAACTCAATAGCCCAGGGTTAGGACATCTATCTGGCCTGTGTCCAGTCTCCCTGCACCACTGGTGTTTTCATTATTTATCCACAGTTGAACAGCACTAAGCACCTCACATTAGAATATCTCAGAGCTCATTGGTTAGAGCTCAGAGTGATTAGGTACATATCACTTTAGGACAGGATACAGAGGTAAAGTTGGTAGACACCTTTCCTCATGGTGCAGCCAGTCCTGGAACTCACAAGGGGAGAGGGAATTCATGATTTAGTCTTAAGTGGAGCACAGGATCTGGTCGAAGAGGTGACTGTAGCTGAACTGCATGGTAACAGTGGCCATAATGTAATTAAATTTAACATTCTTGTGAGGGAGAAGATACCTAAAAAGCCCACCCCAGTATCATTTGACTTCAAAAAGAGGAACGTCACAAAAATGAGGAAGCTAAACAGAAATCAAAAGGAAAAGTTAGAAAAAGTGACATGATTGCCAGTTGCATGGAAACTTAAAAAAAAACCATAATGCAAAAAAAACAAATGCAAAACAAACAAACAAAAAATGCAGCCCTGGCTAAATAAAATAAAAGAAGCAGCTGGACACAAAAATCAAATTCTACACAAAAAATAGCAAGGAGCATAAAATCTGGCAAGTCAAGTGTATAATTACACAGGCCAAATATTAGTTGGAAGAGCAACTAGCAAAAGACACAAAAGCTAATAGCAAAATACATCATAAATGTGAGGCCTGTAAATAAATCAGTGGGGCCACTGTGCAGTCAAGGTGCAAAAGGAGCACTCAAGAAAGACAAGAAGTTGTATTAATTCTTTGCATCAGTCTTCACTGCAAAGGATTTGTGGGAGAGTCCTACATCTGAGTCATTTTTAGGTGACAGATCTGAGGAATTGTTCAAGATTAATGTATTAATAGTGGAGGTTTTGAAGCAAATTTATAAATTAAAACAGTAATAAGTGTCCAGGACAAGATAGTATTTATCCATGATTTCTAATGGAACTCAAACATTGAACTGCAGAACTACAAACTGTGGTATGTAACTTATCCCTTAAATCAACTTCTGTGTCAGATGAAGAGGGCAGCAGGGACATCATTTTAGATTTTGGTGGGAGGGGGGAAACTTTAACTAAGATTCCAGGGGCTACTTCCTACAGCATCAATAGTCCACAGTCACTTAAACTCTCCCTAAAATAGCCCAATGTATTTAAACCTTTTTATTAACGCATTGGTATATACCTTTAAAAAGAATCACCATCTACAATTAAATGATCAATGTTATTAGAACAGATCTATAACAAATTTTAGCAGCCAAATTTTACAACCTGCTCAGATGGGCATGGGTTTGTTCACTGAAGGATTTATACAAATGGTGATGATAAATACAAAGGGTTAAGTTGGAAGGGGGTTTCTAGTGTGTTGGTGTGAGATTGGTCAGAGTAAACATCATCTGCCACCCTCAGAAATGTTGAACAGTAAGTATATTTGCCAGCTGCAAGAGGAGGAGATATAGCAGAAAGCTACAAAATGGCTCCCAGGGGTCAGCAGCTGAGGGGCAGTGTGACAGGATGGACCTGTCAGGGTAAACCAGAGTTACCTGGCTTACCCCAGGTAAGACAGCCCCATCCCCACAGTCCTGCTTGGCATGCTCCAGTTGGAGATCTGATATAAAGGCCAGTGGAGCAGTTCAGTCTGGACTGACTGGGGAAGGAGATGCTGCTGGAGCTCTGGAGGAAGAGCAGCAAGTGGACTGAACTGTGGAGGCCAGTCAGCAAGGAGTGTCTGGAGAAACACCCAGTCTGGACGAAAGTGGGGAAGAAGGCGTCTGCGGTGAGTCCTGTAGGAAGTAGGGTGGGCAGTTACAGACCCGAGAGCTCAGTGTTTCAGATAGGGTCCCTGCTGAGCTAGTGGTGGACAATCCACTACTGACAGGGCCCTGGGCTGGAACCCAGTGAGAGGGTGGGCCCAGGTCTTCCTCCCTAACGCCCACTGACCCTCAAGGGGGATGCTACAGATGCGATTAGGGATTGCAGCTACTGGGCCTCACTGCCCTGAGAGCAGGGAGTGAGAACGGACTCACTGCTAGGCCTCGCTGCCCTGAGGGAAAGGAGTGATCATTGACTGTGGCCTCTAGATCTCACTGCCCTGAGGGAAGGGAGTAAGAACAGACTCTGGCCACTAGGTCTCACTACCCTGAGGGGAAGGAGTGGGAACGGACTCCTTCAAGATGTGGGTGTCTGTGGCCACTAGACTTGACTGCCTCATTGGAGACGAGGTGTAGTTACTGGCCCTGAGCCAAAGGGAGTGAGACCCACACAGGGAGGAGCACTCTTAGAGGTCTTAGAGGCCTAGGGCCCTGCCCCTGAGGGAGCTGGGCATGCCCACTCTGTGACAGGCAGCAGCTCCTCAAAAGGTATCTGGGAAAAGGGCCCTAGAAAAGCACAACCCTACTTTGAGGAGATTTGGTAAAATCCAGATACTGACAGAGGAATCAGTGGATATGTCTAGACTACATGCCTCTGCCAACAGAGGCATGTAAATTAGACTACCCGACATAGTCAATGAAGTGGGGATTTAAATATCCCTTGTTTCATTAAAATAAAAATGGCCACCACGCTGTGCTGGCTCAGCTGATCGTCGGTACACCGTGGTAGTGAAGATGCGGATCGGTCAACAGGGAACGCCTTTGTCGACTGCTCCCTTATGCCTTGTGAAACGAGGTTTACAGGAGCAGTCGACAAAGGCGTTCCCTGTCGACCGATCCGTGTCTTGACTGCTGCGCTGTGCCGATGATCCGCTGAGCCGGCACAGCGCGGCGGCCATTTTTATTTTAATGAAGTGGGGGATATTTAAATCCCCGCTTCATTGACTATGTCGGGTAGTCTAATTTACATGCCTCTGTCAGCAGAGGCATGTAGTCTAGACATACCCAGTATGTCTGTATCACAGACTAAGGACCAGACCCAAAGCCCATTGCTGGTAAAGAAAAGACTCCCACAGGTAAGTGGAATTAAAAAGCAGAATAAATCAGCACATTGGGATATCACCATTCCAATATTTTTCTAACTCTCTAATTTTCTAGTGAAAGTTTTAAGTGGAATTTAGACATTATTTGTGGTGGTGACAGCTTATACTTGTTTCTTCACAGCAGGGAAAGATTGTGGATTGTCTATTCTCCAGCACTGCTCTTGCAGGCTGTCAGATTTCTACATTTTAGCTAGCCTAAAGTCACTTAAAAAGTAGCCCCAGACTGGCTCAATCTCTTTCCTTCTTTCTTTCTGTAATTTACCCACTTTGCCATGATGCACAAGTGATGAGGCAGATGATAATGACAGCACTGATTTAGGCCACTACAAATGAAAGAATATTAAAAATTGTATGTAGTTGGTAGCTACTTATGTGATTTATTTTCTGCATTTATCTAAATGTAGACAATGACAAAAAAATCAATTCTACTACTTTTAATTCATTTCATTTTCAATGTCTTAGTGTACCAAGATTTGGGTTTCATACACTGCACAGGAATCATGGTCTAAAGCAGGGGTCAGCAACCTTTCAGAGGTGGAGTGTTGAGATTTGACTTATTCACCTATATGTACAGCTCTGAGTGCCAGTGATACTTTTTAAAGTCAATAATTGTCCTACTTACAGCAGCTCATTAATAAATATATTAAGATGCAGCTCTTACTGGTTAGTGCGATCCTTGGTCTTCCTTTGCCTTTCTGAGTTCTCCGATCTCGGGCTCATAGTTTGATACTTTAAGCAATACACAAGCCTCTGAGTATTCAGTCACTAACCGACTCTGGGATAGACAAAGAACAGTCTTCATATGTGAAAATATCTGTTCACAGAGGTATGTAGATCCAAAGGGTGAGAGCAGTGAAAATGCCACTTTCTTCAAGCAGTCAAATTTCACAGGCAGGGACTTCCAGCAGGCCATAACAGAAACCCTGTGATCTGTCTCGGGAGCTTCAAATGTGTGATGCAGTTCCCTAAACTTCGAGTCCCATAAGTCTGAGCATTGCAAATCAATGAGCTGCATTTCGAAATCCTCAACACCCATCCACTGAAACACTGTTGAATCCATGTCGCTGTCAGCAAAGTTGTCTGGTTTGATTAGAAAGGAAAACATCGGGCCCAAACCATTGGAAATCTTGAAATCTGACAGAAAATTCTAATGTGAGTTCTTGCATGTACATTTTAATCTCAGCAACATTGATGATGCGATGTTTCAATAGTTCTTTAAGATGTTGCAAATAGCAAAAAGTGGAGGTGTCAGTGTCCCAAGAAAAAACAACAAATGCCTTCCATGTGTCAAAAAGACTCATAACAGTTTGGCCTGCACCCTGGAGAGGGAGGTTGAGTTCGTTTGGATGTGCGGTGATATCAGTTAGAAACATTATTTGCATGAGCCATTTGCCATTATCCAAATGGCTGATGGATGATGGGGTACCATAAATTAGCGTATATAACCCGCGCACATGTATTTCCCGCACCTGCGCATAACCCGCGGTTTTTCCTGATTGTGTAAAAAAAGTCTTAGATAACCCGCGCACGTGTATAGCCCACGGGAGATGAACTCCGGGTACTGTTAATGAACAGCACCTGTAATGAAGTGTTAATGAACCGCAGCTGATGATGCTGAGCAGTAAGTATGCTACAACCCTTATTGCTGGTTTATAACCCCTTTGAACCACCTTGTTTTACCATTTATTTATTCCTTTAGTAGTTTTAACTTGTAATGAATTTTTAAAAAGTATTTAAAACTTCTTAAAACTTTTTAAATGTGCCTAAGCGCAAATCTTACACAGCCGATTTTAAATTGTGTGTTGTGACATATGCAAAGGATAATGGAAACAGAGCATCAGGGAGAAAATATTCTGTCAACAAAAAGTCTGTTTGGGAGTGGAGAAAGGAAGAAGCGGAGATTGAGAAATTACACCCTAGGAAAAGAGTGCACCACGGAAAGAAAGCCAAATGGCCAAATCGAGAAGAAAACCTGGTGAAGTGGGTTTGTGCACAGAGAGAGAACAAATGAGCGGTGTCAATGGTAGCCATACAGCTCAAGACTCGACTTATGGCTATGGAACAGAAAATCTATGATTTTAATGGGGGCTCGGGAAATTGGGTATACAAATTTATGCAGCGAAACAATCTGCGAGTTCGCGCACGGACATCTGTTGGCCAACGGCTTCCCAACAAATGGGAGAAGAAAATGGATGATTTTAAAACTTTTGTACATAAAGAAATTAACCAGCTGGGCTTGAAACCAAACAACATTATTAACATGGATGAGGTGTCCATGTCATTTGATATACCTGCTACTTGGTTTGTTGCGGAAACTGGATCGAAAACAGTCAGTGTAGCAACCACTGGTCATGAACGCACCTGTTTTACTGTAGTGTTGGCATGCACGGCAAATGGTGATAAATGAAAACCAATGGTGATTTTTAAGAGGGTAACGATGCCTAGAGAAAAACTGCCGGCTGGTGTTTGTGTGGTTTGTAACAAAAAGGGCTGGATGAACACAGATGTTATGAAGACATGGATAGACAGCTGCTTTCGTGCACGAAAAGGTGGGTTTTTTTAATGCTAAATCTCTGCTGCTTTTAGATTCCTTGGCCGCCCATAAAGAAACTTCAGTTCAGAAACATATCAACGCCATGGGTGCACATATCACCGTAATTCCAGGTGGACTGACCTGCAAGCTGCAACCACTTGATGTGGCTGTCAACCACCCGTTCAAGTGCTTCGTTCGAGAGGAATGGAACAATTGGATGACAAATGGGGAACACAGATTCACTCCGGCAGGTTGACAGCACCGTGCAACTTACTTGGAAGTTTGCAAATGGGTTTTGGTTGCTTGGGACAGAATAAAACAGGCTACTATTCGGAATGGGTTCTGTAAATGTGAAATTCTTCCTGACGTTGACTTGTCTAGCTCCGAATCCGACTACAACAGAGATTTTTATTCGGCACCACAGACCTCAACCGTCAGCGAAGCTCGCCTAGCCTTGGTTATGGATTTTACGGATGTTTTTCAAGACAGCGACTATGACAAAAGTTTTGACGATTTTGAAAACTCAGATGCTGAGGAGGATGCTGCTACCACTGATTCTAGTGAGCAGAATGAATGAACTTATGTATTTTACAACAATGTGAGGATGGCTTTTTAAACTGTTTTACCGTATATTTATTCTTTTATTATTAGTTTCACATTAAAGTTTTAACTTTTAATGTATTTTAACATCACTGCCGCTATTATTAAATTAAAATATGCTGCTTTTATCAAGTAAGAGTCAGTGTACCAGGTTTCCCCAGGGGACCCGCTGGACCCCCAATATCGTTTATCGTAAGCCGGATTCCCCGTGCATGTACCCTTCCCCAAAATGATGGTGGTCCAACCCGGCCAACTCGCAGTCGTTTGGCCGGTCGTGTCCCCGTTGCCCTGTTCGGGAATATATTGCCTCTTAAACTCTTCTCACAGGGAGAGATTTGAGAATTGCCCCGGTGGTGGGGTACGGGGGTCGGGCCCACTCTCACTCTGAGCCCCGGCCCAGGGCCCTAAGGTAGGTAATTGTATCCCTGCTCAGTGGATGGGGCTGTGACCCCTAAACCCACATGCTCATGGGTTCCGCGGCCCTGCCCTGGGCCACTTCTTTCCCCACCACCGGTGTTAGTTCTCAGTCGGCGGTGGGGTAGGACTCACCACTTGCCTCCCCCCACGTCACAATCCCACGTAGGGTCTCCTTCCCCGGGTCTCTTCCTTCGCTCTCTCCTCCCTCCCCTCTGGTTCTGTGCCCCCCTTTTAAACTGCCCACCCCGGTGGCTGAGGGCGCCTCCCCCTCCGTGCCCCCGGTCGTGCCCTCCCGCATCATCCCCGCAACGTGGCTGGCGACGTCATTTCTGTGTGTCTCCAGCCGCTCGTCCCCTGCGCCCCTGGCACCATCGACCTTTCCCCTGCTGTTCGGTCCCGAACCCGCCGGTCTCACCACCTTGCCGGTGGCCTCCGGACCCTCCACCTGTCCCCCGCGGCATGGCCCAGGGTTATCCCAAGTGCGGGGCGCCTCCGCCCCATCACAGTCAGTCTTGTCTTCCTGTAATTTCAGTAAAAAAAACCTTGTATAACACGCAGACAAGTATAGCCTGCGGGGGGTGGGGAAGGAGGGGGGATTGTAAAACCTTGCATAACCCGCGGGTTATATATGCTAAAAGACGGTAATTTTGACCTTTTTTTCTGACAAAAAAGATATTGATAGCATCAAGACAGTCCACAAAACCTGTCAAAACCTTAACCAACGAACACTGCTGTGAAGCGGAATGTCCTTGTATTCACTGTCCATTTCCTCAAGTAGGGCTTGAAACTGCCGATGTGTCAAGACAGATCAAGCAACAAGAAGATTCACGATCTTCACCACTGTAGACATCACATTATTAAGCTCCGAGTTAGAAATCTTGGCACAAAGATTTTCTTGGTGAATTATACCATGAAAATTTACTGTCAGGTGGCCAGTGTGATCCTCAATGATCTTTACAAATCCCTTCTGTTTTCCGACCAGAGCAGGGGCACTGTCAGTTGTCACAGAAAATATTTTTGTTGTCAATTCCTCTTTCCTCAAAATGATTAACAAACATCTTCGCTATACCTTCCCCTTTTGTTGTGCCATGCATGGGTTTTAGGCAGCATAGCTCTTCTCAAACTTTGTCTGAGGCATAGTATCTTGCAAGGACTGCTAACTGTGGCACATCATTTAGGTCCACACACTCATCAAGGACAAGACTAAATACCACTGCATCTTTTGATGCCACCGTCTGTTGTTTGTTAATGTTTTCTGCCATTTCACCTATATGCCTCACCACTGACCTAGCAGATAAAGTTAAGTCTTTTATTCTGGATATGATTGTGTCTTTTTTGGGCAAGCCATTGGACAAAACATCTGAACAACTGAGAAGAGCCTCTTTTATATAATGTCCATCTGTAAATAGCTTTCCATGTTTTGCAATACAATGTGCGATTTTGTAACTTCCGTCTGTGGCTTGATTTTTAATGACAGAGAAGTTAGTGAAGACACTGCTTTGCTTTTTGTACCTCATGATGGCCCATTTGACTCAGCCTTGTCTGCCTCATCCTTGAAGTGTTTCTCGTGCTTTGTCTGAAAATGTCGTTGGACACTTGATATGCGGCAAATAACACTCTCACAACATAGGGCAGAAAAAGCACTGTCTGTATGCAGAACAAATCCGTATTCAACTGTCCAAGAAGACTAAAATGAGCGAACATCTAACTTTGCTGTCTTAGGAACTGCCATTAGTTGCTGAAAATCAATTCGTCCTTCTGTCAGGATCTCTGTAATTTTTTTTAATGTTATTGTTTTGATGGCTTTGCTTCTTCTCTCCCTCCAGCTTTGGCTGCCTCAGAATAACATGAGGCTAGTGCATGTGGGGAAAGCAGGAGATTGTCAAAGAGCAATAGTTTTTCCAGTCAGCACTATGCATATGCAAAGCTCAATAGTTTTTCAGGATACGCAATTCATATCCAAACCCCGGCTTCAATTCCTAAGGGCAGCAACTCATCCACCCATGGCTGCAACACCCCTGTCTGGTCCCCAGGCTGCCTGTGGCTTCAACATCCCCCAGTCCTCAACCCACCTGCCCATGGGTTCAACATGCCGCAGCAGCAACTCACTCAGCCACCACGTGTTGTAGGCCTGAATTGCTGTTCACCCCACAATGCAGCCTCAGCCCCAGTGGCAGCCGGCCCCCAACATGGCACTGGCCGCATGTAGCTTCAACACCCGCCTCCAGTCCCCAGGACACCTGCTGCTTCAACACCACCCTCTCTGGTTCTCAGGCTGCCCACAGCTTCAACACACACACCCATCCACTCCCCAAGCTTCTCGCGGCTTCAACACTCCCCTCCACCCCCCCACCCCACCCCCCAGTCCCCAGGCCGCCCATGGCTTCAACACCTGCCCCCCACGGTCCTCAACCCCCCCCCATGCGGCTCTGGGCTGTCCCTGTTCCTGCCCCCGTCAGTGGGAGCAACCACGACACTCAACTTCCAGGAGCAGAAGGAAAGTGAGTGCTGCTGAGGAGATGGGCTGGCTTGGATTTTGTGTGTGTGTCCACACAAAGGGACAGTGGCACAGGCTCCTGGCTGCCGGGGGAGGAGAGGCAGGGCTGAGCTCCCGCCTTGCATGCCAAGGAAAATCGGCTTGCGTGCCAGGGGTTGCCAACCCCTGGTCTAAGGATTATTTTCAGTCAGATACTTGCAACTTTTTTTTTTTTGAAGCTCATGTTTTTATAACTTACCAGGGGGATAAGTTATAGATGCTTGGACTAGGACATGCAGCACCTCTTGGTTTGATGTGGTTTCCATCATGCATAGGGCATAAAGGACATTTTCAAATTATGTGTTGTAATTTAACCAGAGGCAATTCTGGTAATTGCAGGGCAGCAAGACTAACTTCAGTAGAAGGCAAATTGATTGAAGGGATAGTAAAGAACCCTATTATCAGACATTTTGGCTGAGTCTAGACTGCAGCACTTCTCTGGGATACCGGAGGTATCCTGGAAAAGCCATGCCGCGTCCAAGGAACGTATCCACTTTTTCGGAAAAAAAAAAAAAAAAATCGAAAAAGCAGACGCGCTCTTTCGCCATCCCAGTAAAACGTGTTCTACGAGGAAGAAGGGATATGTCGAAAGAGCAGGTTTTCCCAAAATTTGGTGCCGTGTAGATGTGCCAAATTTCAGAAAAGCCTCTTTTCTGAACTGCGGTTTGCAGTTTGAGTATCTTTTTCTGACTTACCTTTGTGGTCTAGACGTAGCCATAGATGAACATGATTTGTTAGGGAAAATTTCAGCTCAGCAAACTAAGCTGTCATGGGTAAGAGGGAAGGGCCTTTTGTGGACTAGTAACTGGTCAAAAGATAGGAAACAAAGGGTAGGAATCAGTTTTCAGAATGGAGAGCGATACAAAGCTCTGTATTGGGAGCAGTGCTGTTCAGCATATTCATAAGTGATCTGAAAAAGGTGAGGTGGCAAAGTTTGTAGATGACACAAAATTACTCAGGGTAGTAAAGTCCAGGGAAGTCTGAAGAATTACAAACTGATCTCACAGAACTGGGTGAGTGGTCAGCAAAATGGTAGAATAAATTCAATGTTGATAAATGCAAAATACACATTAGAAAACATAATCCCAACTATACATATAAAATGATGGAGTCTAAATTAGCTCTTACCAAGCAAAAGATCTTGGGGTCATTGTGGATAGTTCTTTGAAAGCATCTGCTCAGTGTGCAGTGGCAGTAAAAAAAAAAAAAAAAGCTAATGGAATGTTAGGAGCCATCAGGGAAGATATAATGCGATAGTAAATATCCTAATGCCACTATATAAATCCATGGCACGTCCACCGCTGGAATACTGCATGCAGTTCTGGTCACCCCATCTCAAAAAAGGTGCATTAGAAATGGAAAAGATTCAGAGAAGGGCAACAAACAAGATTAAGGGTATGGAAAAGCTTCCACAGAAAGAGAGATTTAAAAGACTGTGTCTTTTCACCTTGGAAAAGAGATGATTGAAGGGTAATATAACAGTTCTATAAAATCAGAAATAGTGAGGAGAAGGTAACTAAGGAAGTGTTACTTACAACTTCTCATAACACAAGTACCAGGGGGCACCCAATGACATTAATAGGCAACAGGTTTAAAGGAAACAAAAAAGTACTTCTTCACTCAGCATGCAGTCAGCCTGTGGAACAGGGTGCTAGGGGATGTTGCAAAGGCCAAATATATAACTAGGTTAAAAAAGCAATTAGATAAGTTCATGGTGAATAGGTCCATCAATGGCTATTAACCAACATAGTCAGGGACGCAACCCTGTGCTCTGGGTGTCCGTAAACCTGGGACTGATGGGACTGGATGACAAGAGATGTATCACTTGATAATTGCTCTGTTCTGTTCTTTCCCTGTGAAGCATCTGGCCCTGCGCCCTCAGAAGACCGGATTCTGGGCTAAATGGACCATTGATCTGACCAATATGGCTGTTCTTATGTTATTAGAAGTAGGGGACTCCAGATCAAATCTTTTTCTTCCTCTCTGGAAGAGAGGGAGGAATTGAATCTGAGTGTCCCCCATCCCAGGTGAGGTTTCTAACAGCGGAGCTAAAAGTTACCAGTCTTTCCTTTTGCTTTGTATGGAGTGAGACAGGTGCCTTCCTGCAGCCTGAATTTAGGCACCAGTTTCAGAGTGGGGCAGGGCATAGCACACATCTGGCTTCCCACCTCGTGGGCTGACTACAGTGGATCTGTATTTAGCCATTTTGTGCTGGTGCCTAATAGGGAAGTAAGCGACTAGTCGCGTAGTGGAGTCAGTACTCGACTGCTTGCTTTCTCCCTCCCGCCCCTTGTTGCCTCTGTATCAGAGGCAGCGGGGGTGGGGGAAAAGGAGCTGGTGCTGGGAGGGGCAGGAGAGACAGAGCTGCAGTGGTCCCGGAGCTGGTGTGAGCTGTTTAGTCCTGGCTCACGTTGGCCCCAGGACCTACCCCGCTGTGGGCTCTTACTACATTTAAAATTAAGAGCCACAGCGGTCCCGGAGCTGGTGCAAGCCTGGACTACTTAGTCCCATCTCGTGCTGCCCCTGGGAGCTAACCCCACTGCAGCTCTGTAGTTTAAATATAGTAGGAGCCAGGCTACCTACGTGCCTGGCTCCTATTACAGTTAAACTGCAGAGCCACAGTGGGGTAGCGAGCACCCCCCCCCTTCTTATTGACTAATCCAGTAGTCAATGGAAATTCCATCGACTACTCGATTAGCTAATTAACCACTACTTAAAATCCCCAGTGTCTAGCTCATTTCCACAAGAAATGCCTTAGGGCAATTCAGGCCCCTAACTAGATGGCACAATTGTGGATCACGAAGCAGAGATAGGGACGTATCCCAGCAGGACAGACAGAGTTTAGTAAACACTCCTTTCCTGGGCGCCTCTCATTGGCTCGATACAAATCCACTGAGGGGTGGCAGGGAGGGCACAGAAAGCAATTGCCCCGGAGCCTGGAGATTCATAGGGGCCCAGGGCTCCTAGCTGCTACCACTGCTATTGCAGCAGCGGTGGTAGTCGGAACACCAAACCCTTTAAATCACTGCCAGAGCACCTTTCCAGGCACTTCACGTGGCTCTGAAGGCTGAGGGTACGGGACCCAGCACTATGTTCCAGGTAGTGCTGAGGGCTGGCTACCTCTGGCCTTGCCCCTCCAGCTCAAGGCCCTGCCCCTTTTAGGGGCATGGAGCAGGGCCCTTGCAGAAGCTGTGGGCCCCCGTGGGTAGATAGGTAACTTAGGCAGCCCACCTACACCAGCATGTTAGTTTATGTGGTTCCCAATTTTAGGTGCCTATCTCTCCCCATTCATTGTACCGGGAGCTTAGGCACCTACCTTGGCTTGATGGATTGCAATGCCATTCCCGTGATTTTTCTACATCCCTAACACTTGACATTACAACTTCTTGTCCCACCCTCAAATATTATGGTGCTGAGGGAAGTGCAAGAACCAATACTGAATAGAATTCTCTAATTCCAGTACACAAAAGATGTGGGCTTTCTCAATTTTTCCATCTTCCAGGAAGTGAAAATACCTCAAAGACCAACTTTCACAATATTTCTGTCACCTATACACTAAATGAAACATTAAAAGCCTAGCAAAAATACAGATCTGAATAAGCACAATAAAAATACAGATACAAAAGGGCATGCACACCCTACTGTAGAATTTCTGCCCCAGGCCTTTTCTCTCCTATGGCCTCTTCCAGAGATCATCTCCCAGGATCCTGAGAGGAATCTCTAAAGAGCAACATGAGATGCCCCATCTCCCTTTCTTACCCATACTTAGGGTCTGAATGTATTGCTTCTGCACCACCTGCCTGAAGACAGCCATTCATGTTGACTGTCTGTAGTACTGCAACAGAATTAGGCCACTTTGCAATCTAGACTGCTATGGATTTGCTATTATTTAAAGAAGCTATGGGATGTAGAGCTGTGAAGTTGTTGGTAGTAGCATGCACAGTGAAAAATAATCTCCCTACTTACATTTCCTAGCAGTTCCTTTCTCATCAATGGAGATGATACCAGGAATATCCAGCTCCTAGTTTCAGTGACTTAGTGCTCAAAGGAGGGTAAAATAATCCTTGTAAATATTTATTAGCTAGCAACCATCCTTAAGTTCTGCCAGTGCTTCTCATTCTGAAAAGTTCTGCAGATCATACCTTGCACTCAGCAGTGTAGTCCACTCTCATTTTCCCTTGTCTCATGATACCTGGTGTTTTTTCTTAAAGCCCTACCTGCTGGAGTGCTGTGATTGCATCAGGATCTCAATTTTCCATTTGGAAAATGTAAGTTTGTAGCCCTCATAGTTGCAAAGAAAAGCTTGAAAATGTGAAGGGATTGTATCCTAAATGTTCAGACATCACAAAACAAGTAGAGAGCCCAGCACTTATTTTCTAAAAATCTCATGCTTTTTCAGTGCAGTGGGGGCCTGACCCATGTCTTTTGAATGCTTGGGGTTTGCAATTCCATATGTACCATCAGCATGGCTTTCACCCTTTGTTTAATACGATACATCTACACAGCAGTGTTATTTCAGAATAACTGACGTTATTCCAAAATAACATAGTTCGCATCTATAGAGGAAGCCCATTATTATGAAATAAATTTGAAAAAACAGGCTTCTTACTCCAACTTCTGTAAACCTCATTGTATGAGGAGTAAGGGAAGTCAGGGAAAGAGTGCTCTCTTTTGAAATAACTGCTGTGTAGACAGCGCCAAAGATGGAAATAAGCTATTTCGACATAAGCTATGCAATTAGTGTAGCTCAAGTTGCATAGCTTATTTCAAGTTTAGCCCTGCTGTGTAGAAGTGCCCCCATTGGCCTTCTGGGTGACCCTCAGCAAATCTGTGCCTCTGTTTCTCCACCCTCTAAACTGAGTATGATACTTACCTCCCTCCATAATGCACTCTGAGATCTACAAAAGAAAAGTGTTACATATGTCACCAAATGACATAAAATAACCTACATACGTAGGGAAATTCACAACTATTTCTTAAGCTCTGCCCTTCATATAAATGCTGTTTAACTAAGCTGGAGGTACTTCAGCTACTATCTGTTCTCTATGTCCCTCCAAGACTTCTGATGTCAACTGAATTTTTTCACTCTCTTTTTCTCTTGACGTTTTAGCTGAACATGTTATATGGAACCAGAGCTGCTTTCTATAAGGGACTCTGTCTGTTGAACTTCTTCCTTGAGAATGTTTGCTAGAGTTGCTCAGGTTTTAAGTCTTTCTGGACCTTTTTTCAGGGCTTCCTTTTTCACTTGCTCTTTAACCTGGATTCCATCCTCTCACCCAAGGTCCATTTATGTTTGGCACAAAGGCTGGTTCTCTGAGTCATTGGATCTAGCTTGATATTTTCATTACTGATGTTTTAACTCTTGTGGAGAAATCCCTAGATGCTGACGGGCACTAAGCAAATTGGTAGGAAAAGAGACTCCAAGTTCTTGGAGGCTACTCAGCATATTAAATTGCAATAACTGGTGGTTAATAATTGAATTTCATCCTTGATTGGATAGTCTCGGCTTTGTGGGAGTTTGCTTTAGTTTTTACTTTGTGTGGTTTTGTAATGTAACAGACCCTGGTCATCTGTGGGCAGAATTGAACCTGGAAACTTCTGGAGCTTAGCGCATAAGCCTCTACTGCAGGGCTATTCAACTTTGGAAGCCCTGGGGTCTACAATGATACTCACAGCACATGCCAAGGGCTGCAACTTCAGTGTGGTTCCATATATATGCAAATAACTTATTTCACACTGACGGGCATGAATACAAAGATTAAGGAAAGACTACACAACACGCAGGCCCCGTTTAAGTCAGTTCTGCTGATATTAATAAAATGCAGTATTTACCCAATTTCCACCCATATGACAGCACTTTTAATGAGCAATGACACTCCAGGAATTTAACTACTAAAACATATTTCGACAGAAGACCGTTATATTGACTACTTTTGTGTTTTGGCTCCCACATGTTGAACCCCGTGTAAATCCAAACTGTACTGTGGGCCACAAACAAATGGGCTGCGGGCCGCATGCAGCCCACGGGCCATGTGTTGAGTAGCCCTGCTCTACTGCATGAGCTAAAAGCCAGCTCACTATTAGTTAAGGCTGTAGAGTAGGTTCATATTATTCTCTCTGTAAGTGGTCTCATTGCCACTAGATGGGATAATACAACACACCCAGGTGTGTGGGTGACAGTTTGTTTTGTAATCCTTCTGTAGGCAGCTGCAGCTGTGAGCCATTATTTCTTAATAATCTGGGTAAACATGTTCCTCAATTTATGTTTGTTCATCTTTCCCAATTTGCACAGAATTTCCCCTGGGTGTCTTCCACTGCTTTGTCCTGTCTAGTCTCAAATGATTCAAGCAACAGGACATACAGCTCCTCCCTTTGAAAACCTTTCCACAGTTTAAAAGATATAATTAATACAGTCTGCATTATTGAGAGGATGTGTGAATACTGTTTTATATATCACAGTGAATTTTCACTTATATGCAGGGCCCTATCAAATTTGCAGCCCTGAAAAACATGTTGTGCGCCATGAAATCTGGTATCTCCTGTGAAATCTGGTCTTGTGTGCTTTCACCTTTATTCTACAGGTTTTATGGGGGGGGGGGGGGGAAACCAGGGTTTCTCAGGTTGGAGGATCCTGACCCAAAAGGGAAATCTAGTGGACTCATGGTATTTCCTCATTTCTGGCAAGAAGCAGCTGCTGGCCAGTACCCAACTCCAAAGACAATGCGGCCACCAGCAGCTGTAGAGAAAGAAGGGTGGCAATACCAAATCATGCGGTGTGGGGCGTGGAGAACAGTGGCTGCTGGCTAGGCACCCAGCTCTGAAGACAGCACTGCCAGCAACAGCAGCAAGGGTGGCAAGGTATGAACACCTCTGTGAAATTTGCCATTTATGCCGTGACTATCCCTCACAAAATGTGTGATTTCTCCTATGTGTAGGAAAATAACAGATTACAGGAATCTGAGCAAACTGGAGCTATTGGTTAAGCTTATTTGCTCAGTTCTATTAAGAAAAACCTAATCTTTAATCATTTCTTAACGTGAAGTCATTCCACCACAAGCAATGACCGTCTCCAGTCAGGGCTACATGTGGCTATGCTAGATCAGTATTTTGATGGGAAACAGAAGACCCTGCTTGGTGCTGCAGGAACTCGTGTTGGTGATGCAGCAGAAAATCAGTGCTGAATCAGTGCCTGATCAACAACCACATTTTCCAGTCTTTTGCTATGTCTCTGTCTCGCTAAAAGATCCAGATATTCCAGTGGGGGGGGGGGAGGGGAGGAGGAAGGTTACGCAAAGGAGACAGTGAAACTACACAGATTAGAAATAGAGAATATTTCTCTAATGTCTTTTCAATTACTTCAGGGGGTAGCCGAGTTAGTCTGTACAGAAAAAACAACAAATGGTCTGGTAGCACTTTATAGACTAACAAAACATGTAGATGGTATCATGAGCTTTTGTGGGCACAGCTCACTTCTTCAGATAACCAGAGTTTTGAGTTTAGGATGTGCAGACCCAAAATAAATAGGAAGGAAGCGGGGTGGGGGGAAGGAAAAAGAGGAGGGGCGGGTGGGAGACAGGGAGCAAGAGGGAATCAGTAAGTATCTGAAGACTGGGTCTTTTGCTTCTCCCCACCCTGTTTCTTTCCTATTTATTTTGGGTCTGCACATCCTAAACTCAAAACTCGGGTCATCTGAAGAAGTGGGCTGTGCCCATGAAAGCTCATGATACCATCTACATGTTTTGTTAGTCTATAAAGTGCTACTAGTCCATTTGTTGTTTTTTCAATTACTGTAACCCCTAGGGTGGGGCAGTGTGTTATACAGAGTTCTCATAAAAACAGGGCTCCAGACAGCTGCCAGCATTGTAAGCACCATAGGCACTGACTTCCGTTTAGTGTGTGGGGCAGGGGGTTGACCCACCCCTTCTGACCAGGCTCTGCCCCTGTTCCACCCCTTTCCTCAAGCCCCACCCTTGCCCTGTTTCCTCCCTTGAGCATGACTGAACCCCACTCCTTCCCACCCCTCCTGGAGATTCTGCTCCTGCAAATGGGAGGGAAGAAGAGGAGTTGGTCAGTGGATCACCAGTAGACAAGAGGCATGGGGTGAGGGAGAATAAAGGGGAGGAGAGCTTGGCATCAGTGGGTGCTCCACACCCATTAGCTTTTCCCCCATGGGTACTCCAGCCCCAGTGCACCCACAGTCGGTGCCTATGGTAATCACTATGTTTTCTAAGTTAAATCTGACCCTGTTAGAATGTTTCCATGGTTGTTACCACTGGTAGAAATAAATGATTGTAGCAGTGGTAGAAAATGTAGGACACAAAAGCCTAGGGTATACAAGGTGAAAGTGGGGAAGCATAGGTCCCCACCCTCTAATGTAGATCATACAGGATATGCCGGTTTTTCAACAAAGAGACTTAAATTGTGCCTGTCTATGGGTAAAACCAGGTGATTGTGTGTTAAATACGCACTTTTATTTGCACAAAACCCTGCTCCATACACAAAGTGGATGTAAAGTAAGTAAATTAAAACACAATAATAAACATGCAAAATAAGCAGCTGTGCGTGTAAGTGATGTAATGGTCATTTTTGTTGCATGCGCACATTAAAACTTAACTATGCTTCCAGATATGGATTTACTTATGCAATTACATATTCTGCTCAACCAGCTGCATCTTTTTATTACAATACATGTGTCTCTGGCTATGCCTATTGGAGAGACAAGATGAGTGAGGTAATATTTTTTTTTTATTGGACCAACTTCTGTTGGTGAGAGAGACGAGCTTTGGAGCATACCCAGAGCTTTTTCCTTTTTAGACCATCCTTTCTTTTCCTGTAGGCTGCCAAAATCTATGAAACACTATATATAACTAGACATTTTTTTTGCACCCAGATTTTGGGTGCAAAAAAATATTAATTTTTGAATACAAGCAGGGTTTTTCTTTGCATACTCAAACATACAGCTGGTACCGAAAATTATGACCACAATTTTAAGACCTGGGTTGAGACCTCTTTAGTTCTAATGGGCCAAATTCATTCTTCATGTAATCAGGCAGAGCTGCATTGACTTCAGTGCTTTTACCAGTGCTGAATTTGAGCCAATGTCATAAGACATCAGGAGGCAGAAGGAGTTTAATTAACTAGTCTGCTTGGAGCTGAAACTGAGTTAAAGCTCCTCTTACTGCTTATGGCCTTGTCTGGACCATATTTATTGCATGTAGTCACACTTCCAACTTTGGACATACACCACAATTGTGTTTTGCAATCTTTTCTGGAGAAAACAAGCATGATTCCAGTGTTGAGTTTTTAATAAATTTTGGTCTAGAAGATTCATAGGGGAAAAGGGGGCAAGGTGTTCCCTAAATACATTCATCCGCCCACATGGCATCCAGCACAGCACGTTGCTTAGCACTGTAGCATTTACTGTGTGTCTGATTCATCCCCTTGTGTTCCAAGCCAGCACAAACTATTAAAGACTGAATTGTGTGATATGTGCCACTGTACTTCTCTCACTTCACTATACCAAGAAAGTAATCTTTATTTGTTCGTGTAGGCCCTGACTCTCTAGAAATGCTGCAATTAAAACTTCTTTTAACTTCAGTGAGAATCATGCAGGAAGCAGCCTTTAGCAAGACAGCCTTACTGAGGGGAAAGCCACAGAGTTATAACAGTAAGTGGGAAAATAAACAATGCAGGAGTTCTAGTTAAAGTATGATTTTAAAAAAAAAACCCTCTAGAAGTGAGGCTACAAAAGATCTGCAAAGTGAAGCAATCAAAATCCAGGAAATTTCAAAAGTTTTCTCCTGCAGAATTAACTGGTATGTGATAACAACAGAATGGGCGGGGGAGGAGGGCTGTGACTGACTATATTTTTGCAGGCAATTTTTGTAACATTTTTTCTTTTTTAATTTCACTCGAAAATTATTTCTTTAAAAAACACAAACAAAATGGGGAGAGGAGAAATCAGTGTTCAAAACCCTTTTTTTAAACAAAATCTCCAAACATTTAACCCCTAAAAAAATCAACTTTTGGATTCTGTTACAAAGGTGAAAAATGTTGTTCAAAATGAGTACTTTCCCCCCAAAATTTTCCAACAATTTAGTTTTATGCAAAAAAAATCAATCAACTTTAATTAATAACACACAAAGCTGACAGACCTTGGTTATGAGCAGTTGGAATTGAACCGGGAACCTTTGGGGCTAAAGTCACCTGTCTCTCTCTACCACATGAGCTAAAAGCCAGTTTCTTCTTAACTAAGGTTGTAGAGCAGTGTACAGCTGCCTCTTAGTTAAAGCTGTAGAGCAGACTTCACTCTCCCTTCTCAGTGCCTCTGGGTTACAAATACGAGTAAGATCCAATGTGTATGAAGTTTTCCTGGTAAAAATACTATCCAGGTAAACTGAAGTTATACAAAGGTCCAGGGGATGACCTGGATGTCTAATCAGGGGCTTGGATAATTAGATGCTCCAGTTCCTTAGAACTCTAGGGACATGCCTGTCGCCATGAGGCCTGTTTACACTACTGCGGCACTGTTAAAGGACCTTAGGGTGCATGGCACCCCTACAGTCAGAAGAATTAAAGTTCCTGAATTTTACTCCTACAAAGGGAAAGAACCCCACAGTGGTAAACCTGGCTTTTACTGTCTCCTGACAGGGATGTGGTGAGTTAAGTAAGTTTCTGTTAAATGCATCTGTCTGTACATAGGCTAACAATGTGGATATAACCTTAATTTCCAGAATTCCCTGGCTTTACAGACTTAGATTTTTCAGTCTTTAACAACAATAATTTAGTGCTAGCTAGGTTGGGGTTTTGTTGGTTTTGATTGATTTTTTTTCCCCTTGCATTTAATTCCTCTGAATTTTTAGGAGTAAAAAAAGTAAAATCCAAAGGAGATGAGGAGCTCAAAATTTCAGGATTTGCCTACAAAACTTCTATTTGTCTTTATATGTGACTGGTATTTGGACCTATATCACAGCCCTCTTTGCAACTTTTTACCATCTAAATGATCTGGAGTTTGATATTTTTAAAACCAAAGGAATCCTTTAGGGGATCATATAGGTGACTTTATAGCAAGTTTTGAAATTTGCTTTTTCCCCTGATTAAAGCCCTAACGGCTGCAGTTGTGAGATTCTCAGGTTTCATTTAATAAACCCAGCTTCCTGTCTTTATGATAGTGAAGCAAAGCTGGAAAATGGAACCCCGCTGTAGTTTACAAATTCAAAAATGGAAAAGCAAAAGAAAAACAACCCATTTTTATCTCATGATTTTTAAGCCAATTTCATGATCTTTGGTATGGGCCAGAGTCTTGATTTTGGAATGCTTGAGCTGGCAGTACTGCGAGTAAACCAGGTGACTCACAATGGACATAGTGTCTCAGTGGAGCATTGGAATGTCAAAGCACATGCAGCTTCCCTTTCATAAAGAACATCACTGAGAAAGACAATCACCTGATGCCTAAGGTACCAACAAAGCCTGTCACATGCCAATCAGGCTTTTGCGTATCTTTTTCCGATAGCTCCTCGCAGTCTAGCCATACCCTATTAGGCAGCTGTGCAGAAGGAGATCTTGCCAAGAGGAATGGCTGTACACCACCTCGACCTGGATATAATTAGAGTCTCTGTTCCTGAGATCCCTAAATTCCTTTGTGCAATGTGAATGAACTATTAAGGGGAAAGAAATGGGCACATTTCAGTGCCATTGCATCATACTCCTCCGCCAGCAGTGCCAAAAGGGTAGAGTAGCAAGTGGTGGCTATGCTGGCTAGCTTAGACCCTCCTCAAAGGTGGGCATCTGATGCAGATTCAAACCTCTTGCTAGCAAAATTTAAATCTGGGCTGGGAGCCTCACACCCTGTGTTGCACCTCTAGAAGGAGTGAACTAAGCCCACTGGTGAATGGATTCTGATGTGTGTCCTGGTCTTTGGGTGCTTAGAAGTACAACTGCATCTCGTGTTTATTTTGTATGCGTTCCATTACAAGAGCAGCCAAAGAGTTCTAAACTGTGATACACTCCCCTGCCCCCACCTCCCAGCTGCCTTGCTAGTATCTTTAATAGGTTGGGGGCAGCCGTTTGTACAGAGCAATGCAAACTGGGACCTGCAGTCTCTGCAGCTACACTGCCATATTAAATATGACAGCAATTGCAATCTCCTCCAGTGTGCCCTGTAAGCTGAGCTCTTGGGCAGTCCCCAAGAGAGATTCAAATGCTGTCCATATGATTGACAGAACACCCACAGTCAGCAGCATGTGTTTCTACTGGTGGTGCACATGAGCACATGCCTGGATGCACATTACAAACTTTATTCTGCACGTGGATGGAAAAAATGAGAGGGAATATTGATCTGATATATGTTGGATCCTGGTGAAATGTGACTCTCATGTACCTGTCAATGTACCAGCACAGCTGGCAGATGGATAAGTCATATAGTTTCCTGATGCACACCTACATTTTTTAAATATACACATGTGCATTTTAAAACAATATCATCTGACCTAGCATGAAGCAGAGAAACTGCAGGGAGCGGTCTTTTTCAGTCATCACACTGATTTTTCTAACCTAGACACTATACTGTAGACTGCCAGCAGGTCCCTTATTTTTGTTAGCCCAAACAGAAGCACTTGTCTCTAATCATGGCTCTGTGTAATCCTGTGTGTAAGGAATGAGCATGTGATCTGGTACTTTGCCTCAGCCCTAACCCTAAGAGACTCTGTAAGATATGAAAGATGAACTTCCAGCTGTAAGACTGCTCCTCTTGCTTTACCTCCTAGAGGGTGACTGTTTTATGGCTCACCTAGAAAAGCAGCTGTGTTTACAGATAGTAGGAGTCCTGGTTTAGCTTATCAACTATGGAAATGTGCAGGATTTACCCGCAGCACGTGCAGCCCCTTGAAGCGGAAATCCACTAATCAGTTAAATCCATTCTAGTGCCTGGCTCCAAGCTGGCAGACACAACACAATATAGGCTGTGTCTAGACTGGCATGATTTTGCGGAAATGCTTTTAACAGAAAGGTTTTTCTGTTAAAAGCATTTCCGCAAAAGAGCGTCTAGATTGGCACGGGTGCCTTTGCGCAAAAAGTGCTTTTGCGCAAAAGCATCTGTGGCCAGTCTAGATGCAATTTTGCGCAAGAAAGCCCCTATTGCCATTTTCGCCATCGGGGCTTTTTTGCGCAAAACAGTTCTTCCCTGTCTACACTGGCCCTCTTGCGCAAGTATTCTTGCGCAAGAGGGCTTATCCCTGAGCGGGAGCGTCGTAGTATTTGCGCAAGAACACTGACAATCTTACATTAGATCATCAGTGTTCTTGCGCAAATTCAAGCGGCCAGTGTAGACAGCTGGCAAGTTTTTGCGCAAAAGTAGTTGCTTTTGCGTAAAATCTTGCCAGTCTAGACGCACCCTAAGTGTTTATTCTGTGAGTGAAAAGACCAGGGCAAATCAGGAGATTGTGGGGGAGTTTTATTAATTTATAGACACCGGATAGCTGAAAAGTATAAACGGGACCCCGAAGGGACAAAGCTTTTAACAATCTTCTTCTTTTCTTTATTTTCATATATCTATGTGGGTACGTCTACACTGCGGCGCTATTTCGGGATACTTCCGGTATCCCAAAATAGCTATTCCACATCTTGACAGCATGCCTGTTATTTTGAAATAGCTATTCTGATGTCCTTGTAAACCTCGTAACACAAGGATTAAGGGACATTTTCAGGATAGCGCTTTATTTTGAAATTTGGCACTGTGTAGAGTCAATTCTCCTGCTGCAGAATCTGGGTAACTCCCATTGACTTCTTCCTGCAGTAAGAGAATAAGGTCCACTGGAAGCAGTCCTTTAGAGCAGAAGGATTAAATTAAGATCTTTGGAGCGGCATAGGAACTGTGATATTGGCTTAGAGCAGTGGCCCATCGAGTCCTTTATGTTGTCTGAGACCATGGCTGGTACCCAACATTTTAGCGGCAGGTGCCAAAATAGAACTCCCTAATTCACAAGGGCAGAATAACATGTCCATGGGATGTTTCTAACCCCAGACACATCCATTGTTCTCCATCTGGCCACTTGGAAGGGAGACTCCAGTTTATTCTTTGCTGTGGTGGTGATAGTGTGTCATGAGGATGGGACAGGTGCGTGGTTTTTGTTTGGTTTTTGAGAGGAGCAGAAGGTCTTCTAGAACAAGCCCTCATGTTAGTGCTAATGCAGACTTATCTAGTTGCTCTGGAGAGGACTGTTCTGTTGTCAAACCCTCTGATTGATAACAACTATTTCACAAAGCTGCCACTGCAGCTGAAATTTCTCTTGCTTGGTCATCCCCAAAGACATTTTCTAGAAAAGTTCTCTAGTGAAGCTGTGCAGTCATTTCTGAAATATGAGTGTGAGACATCTGTCTTGCTGTCTAGGAACTTTTAATTTCATGCTTCAAAAATGTTTCAGGGTCTTTCTATGCACTCAGCACTGCTGCCATTCTGTCATTATTAATAGTAGCAGAATTTAGTATTGGTGTTAAGTATTGCCCAGAGGGCCCAGTCATAACCAGAGATTTAGTGTGCTCGGCGCTGTATAAGCACAAGGAAAGACAGTCCACTTGAGGACTGTACAGACAGAGTAAGTCCCTATTTGATCTACATAGTGTGGGGATTTCACCAACATATATTACTATGATATAAGAAAACTTACTATTTACTATGAGTTGGACAAATTCACACCTAATATAAAACCATTGGCTTATATTGGGGATGAAGTCTGGCTAGCGTATTAGCAGCTATTATAGCTCTTCTAGAGCCCATGTAACTGCCTTAGAGGTGCACTTAATCAGGTCTGACTGTTTTCAGGTGCTCAGATTCAAGGCCCAGTGAGAACTGGTGATGGTTGTAGGCCCTCAGCCATAGTTTGTTAAACACACAAATGAGGGACAAGGGTGAGTTTTTTGCTAAGTTTGAAGCAATTTCATTAGGAAAGAATAATGCTAGAACCAGATGGAATACATACTAATAGGGAGGGTTATTAACCATTGGGGAGATGGTGGATTCTCCATCCCTTGAACTCCTTCATAACCAGATGCGATCCTTGTCTGGAAGGATAATTGGGCTCAGTACAGGAGTAGCAGAATGAAATTGGATGAAATTCAATGGCGTGTTTATACAGGAAATCAGGCTACATGATCTAATAGTCCTGTCTGGGTTTATAATCTATTAATCTAAAGATCGTTGTAGTTCCCAGATTCACTTCCAGATTGTCTGCAGTTTGGGTGTGTTTCAGTCTCATATTTGGAACTGATCTGTTATATGAATAAGCGTTACCCAGGATGATCAGATCCAAACGTCACAGAGTTTTCATGGGTCTTTGTGTAAATTTTTTATTGGCTGTGGTTAGACCCGTGTTTCTCAAACTGTGGGTCCCAACCCCCCAGGGGGGGTCGCGAGCAACTTAGAGGGGGGTTGCAGCAACTTAGAGGGGGGGGTTGCGAGCAACTTAGGGGGGGTCGCGATATCACAAAGTTTGAGAATCCCTGGGTTAGACTGTAACATCAGATTGTGTGTTTATGTGCAAACGCTATCTGCAATGAAATAAATATAGATGCACTTATTTCAATAAACAGGCATTCACAAAGGCCATTAATTTTTGTTGATTACATTTATGGTAGAGATGCAAATGCTAAAAGAGTAACGGCAGTGGAGAGGAGAAAGGCATCTTGACTTTTTCCCTGAATATCCTATTTCAAAATTAGTCCAACGGGTCTCTGGAATAAGAGAATAAGATGATTAAGTAGTGACAAGTAGAAGACTGCTTCTTAGAATGAGAATGGAGGGAGTCATCATTCTGCTCATTAATGTAAGTTGTTTTGATACAGTTTCCTATTGGCACAACATAAAGCATTCTTCCTTATTGAATATATAGTTTAAACCTATCGCTGCTAATCCCACGTGCATATTACAAAAAACTATGGATTTAATATTGATAAATAAGAGTTATGACTAAATTTGTTTCTAACATTTTGCTGTGATCTCTTGTGTTGGCTGTTTAATAATCTTAAAAGAACCAAATTGGTAAGGCAGGGAAGAAATCTAACATGATTATCCTCTAATACACTAATGTGAAATCTTGGAGATGTCAGGGAGAAACCCCTTTGTCAACACACACACTAAAAATTAATTTAGATGCAATTTATTTAATTTTTATTTACCCACTTAGAAGAAAAACTGCATTGCTTTTTTCTGACTGACTTTTGTGTTAACAAATGATAGTCTGGGCTTGAACTGGTTGAGAATTTTTTGTTGAATCTTCTTTTATTTTTGTTGAAAAATTACAATTTGTGAAAACTGAAATGTTTTGCAGGGATAGTGTCAGTACAACAAATTTCTGAACTTGAAATTTGTCTTTGAAAAAATGTCAAAGTAGTCCAAATGAGTTGTGTTAATTTTGATGCAAAGTAATCAATCAAATCAAAATAATCAATTTTCCCAGTTCAAAATTACTTTGTTTTAAAATCGAGGCTAATTAGAGTTTTAAAAAATAAAAATGGTTGAAATCAAAACCAAACTTTAAGAAATTAAGAAAATGCTTTGATTTACTTATATATATATATATATTTGTTTGGTGAAAAAAATCACATTTTAGATTCACAAAAGTTTTTGAGACCTCTCCTTTTTTGTCCTGATTCAGAATGGGAAAACGTTTTGAAATCTTGAAAATGTTACAGATTAAGAAAACAATTTCCTACCCAGTGCTCTTTGTGATATCCCCTGAACTTCTGCTCAGGTTCCAATCTACCTGTTTTAAAATTAACTAGCATTTTATTTTTCTCACCATTTTATTTTATTAGTTTCTGTACTTCTGCATCTCCCAGTTCCAGATGGAATCAGAGTGACAAGTGTTTAAACTAAAGATGGATCCAGACAAAAGCTCAGATCTTAACACAGACACATGCAAATTCTAACTTGTAAGCCCTTTAGTACAGTGCCCAGGAGGTCTTGAGTTGATTGAGGTGTCTAGAAGCAGCCACCATCATCATCAATATGGCTACAAATATCTGGGCTAGGTTTTACTGAACACCTCTGAAGTTCAGTACCAGAGCCAAACTTAATAATATAGGCCAGCAGGAGACCATCTAGCTTATAACAATCTTCAACCAAGCTTCTTCTCCAACCTTAGTTTTAATTATTTTTTCAACTGAACTGCTGTTTTATTTTTCCTGTATTGGCCATGGTGTTCTGTGCAATAGGTCTTATCTATTGTTTGACTGTACTTGACCTTGTTTCTCTTATGTGGGAGAACATGCCATCCAGGTCAGCATAACTGTATTTGGGAAATGATAATGGTGTAAGTATCATAGTTTATTTTGAAATCCTTTACTCTGATCCCTTGTTACATTCCAATTTTTTACACATCGTCTGTATCCAGATTCCACCTTGATCTGTCTGTTGTTTCCCACCTGGCCGTGTTCATGAAGTACTGAGTAAGATTGCTCCATATCGTAATTTCTCTTGTGCTTGGTTTTATGTAGATGCATCACTCACTTCTAAAAACAGTAATTCTGAACAAAAACCAGGACACACATCTATTTCCTCCAATCCACTTGCTACTTTAATATATTTAGCTTCCTGTGTCCCAATTATTGACTTCTTCCCTTACCCTTTTGGGTCATGTTTTTTTACCCTGTTCTCTATACACTCAGCTGCTTTTCCCTTCTTTCTTCTCCTTTCTTCCATCTGCAAATCTTGTTCCTTGTCCTTGTCTATCCTGGAGGTTTGCCCTGAATCCAGTCACCGGGGCCAGACATTAAATTGCAGATGCAGAAAACATTTTTTGTTGTGGGCTGCTTCCATTGTTGCAATGACACATTACTGCAGCCCATCACTTGGAGGATGAGCTGTGCCTTCAGGCAGCTTTGGCCATTCCTGTGGAGGCTTTTAAAGATGAGGTCTGAAGTCTTCGTCTTCACCCCAGTATCACCTCTTGAACAGAGTCATGACCTCTTGTCAGTCTATGTTGCTCAATAGTTGAACAGTCGCATTGTGGACTAATTGGAGCTTTTTTAATAAAAAAAGCAGCAGCTCCAAGGGCAAGGACAGTGCAGTCTCCTTCTATAATGAAGGCTGCTGATTGCAAATACATGAATGACAGTAGCCAACTGTAAATGCAACAAGTTGGGGGCAGTCTCCCATTCATCCATGGACAGAGGAAAGAAAAGTTTGCATCTGTAGCTATTTATTCAATTATGGAGGGGGAATTTGCAATAAGAGGAACCTCTTTTTGTAAAAAAGATATTTTAGTGGTCCTATCATGCCATGGTGACCCTTGCCTGGAATAGGATTTCTGGCTATGCAGGTGACTAATGTGCTTGTTTAAAACTTATCTTTGTGCCCATATGTGTTTCCTTCTCTTTATATTTTTTAAATAAATTATTTTGAAGAACTTCTCAGGTCCGTACTTTGACTTGCCAAGAACCTACTAATACCTATAAGTCCCCTTACTATAGGAGCCTCTGACTTTTACAGGGAGGATCCTTTGTCCTGCAATCTAGCCCAAGAGATTACCACTCCCATGAGCCCTTGGGAAAAAGGAGGGAAAAACTGTTGCTGTCTTTCAGGCAGGGAGAGAGAGAGAGAGTTGGTGGGCTCCATTTTGGGAGGGGTGGGGGAGAGGAACCAGATTGCTGGAGTGGAGCCTCTTCCCAGTCCAGGAGCTGCTGCTGGAAGCTAGAGTGTGTTATGAAGCCTGGATCTAGGGGCTTGGATCTACAGGCTCTTTTAGGGGCTGGTAAGTAGCAGAGAGGTAGCTGTGTTAGTCTGATCATGGTAAAACAAAAAAAGCAGTCATGTAGCACTTTAAAGACTAACAAGATGGTTTATTAGATGATGGCAGACCCACTTATTCAGATCATATTCTGAAAGTGAATATGGCATGACCATTATATAACAAAAGGGATTCAATGAAGGAGTAAACAAATTATACAGTAACAAATCAACTATAGAAGTGGGGTGAGGGGACGAGGAAGAGACAAGGAAGGAGGAAATTGCTTATTGTCAGAGTCAATTAAGTGGCTAATCTGGAGTTACTACAAATATCAAGAGGTGGGGAGGCTGTCTTTGTAATGTGTAAGGTAATTATCATCTAAATTAAGGCCCATTTGCAGCCTGTTGACTTTTAGTATAAATAAAAGTTCTGAAGTCTCTCTCTGTAATCTGCTGTTAAAGTCTCTTTGAAGTAAGACGCATGCTTTCAGGTCTTTAAGGGAATGGCCAGTTTGATTAAAATGTCGGCTAACAGGTTTTTCTGTATGGAGATGCCTGATGTCTGATTTGTGAGAACTGATCCTCTGGTGATGTGATTGTCCCTAGAGGTGAGAGACTTTGGCTGTGCCTATGGCTAAGAAGGGCCTGCATAGAAGGTACTGTGAGCAGTGTTCCCTCTAAGCTGAGGGGCAGCACAACTTCACAGGTGATTAATCAGCTCTGCCCAGTCAGTCACCTCAATGCAGAGAGCCCTGAACCTTTGACCGGGCGGGGCTGATTAATAACCTATGAAGCTGTGCTTGGGAGGGAACACTGACTGTGAATACTTGTGGCTGTTTGAGAAAGTGCTGTCTGGGGCAGAGCACAGAAAACAGACTGATTCCAGGTCTATAGAGAGGCAGAGCAATCTGCCCAGGGAACCAGAGCTGCTGAGGTCTCTTCCAGCTCTATGATTCTATGATTGCCTAGCTTGGACTGACACACACAGAACCAGCACAGTGCTCTCGCCTCTCCAGCTACAGACCTTCAAGCGTGCCCACGCAAGTGTCCAGAGGAAAGCACACTCTGGGGTGGGATAAATGGTGGCAGTATAAATACCAGATAGTTAAGTTTCCTTTCTTTCTGAGAACTTTGTTAATTGAGTTTATTCACTTTTAATCTGTTAAACCCTATTTCTTTAAGTGGTTAAGTAAAGGTGTGTTAATTCTAATTTAATCAATTAGATGTATATTATTTATAATTGTTGTTTTGGAGTTAATCCAGATTATTACTGGAATAATTTTATTCCTAGAGGCTCCCAAGACACACCATTAAGTGTCTATGGGGCCAGTCAAGTGGAGGCACCACCACTGTATTTTCCTTTAGGAGCAAGGTATTGCAGCAAGGAGGTGGATAGGGAATACCTAACTATACAACTTCACCACTTGGCTACTCAGGATTTCCTTTAATGTTAAAACCATCAGGCGCCCAGGCACACAGGCGAGCATGGCCTGTTCCCAAGTAATTTAGTGAGGAAAGAGGGGGTTACATACCGTATATGGAGCACATTATCATAGGACACTATTGAGACAAATAGCTTAGTGAAGACATGACCTCAGTCTACTAGACAGAAGATTGATATTGCAGCAATAGATCTTCCAGAGCTCGATTTAGCAAGTCTAGTTAAGACTTGCTAAATCAAACTCAGAGGGTGCCCCTGCTGGCTGCCTGTACTCCTGCTTCTATGAGGAGTAGGGGAAGTTGAGGGGAGTGTTTGCTCTCATCGGCCTCCCTGTGAGGACCACGGGGAAATGCGAAACAAACTAAGTTGATTCTAGCTACTTAATTAACGTTGCTAGAGTTGCATATCTTGATTTGATGTTCTCTATGAGTATAGACCTGGCCTTAGACATTTATACAGTTTAGTTGCTTAGATTTTTATATGACTAATATAAATTAATTATACTATAGCACAGGTACTAATGGCACTTTATTATAGGGATTGATACAAGAACAGATGAATGAAATTCTCTGCCCTGTACTAGACAGGGCATCAGGCTAGAGGAACACAATGGTCCCTTCTGACTTAGCTGGTGGAACATTACAAGGGATATCGGACCTCCTGGATCAGGGCAGAAACAACTCACCAGAAGGAAATTTCCACCCCATGGCATAGCATTTCACAATTAAGATTGTTATACAAGAAGACGGAGTCCTATATCTGAAGAATTCAGAACTGAACACAGTCTGGGGCACTATATTAAACAATATGGACTACTAATCTATTCTTAATTTGTGCATGAGAAATGCAATGTCATCACAATTTACATGGCCAAAAAATGTTGTTGGCACACTGCCATAAATTCTTTCTATTCGCTAACTATGGGTGTGTTGTTTTCTATTAAAATTGAATGGAAATATGTTTTCATTATTTGAATTACAGTACTGCCTAGGGCTTAACCAAGAATGCTGTCCCATTGTGTGAGGCACTGCACAAACACAGAGCAGTAGACAGTCTCTTCCTTGAAGACCTTACAATCTAAATAGAAAAGATAGATGCAGGTTAGAGGGATGGGATAAAATATACAGGCAGAGTCATTGTTTGCAGTGTTGCCAAACACCAACCATTCAAATATCATGGGTCAGGTCTCCAAAACGTCATGACACTGACAGCTTCAAGAAATCCTCCTAATGTCACAAGACTCGTGATGAATCCTGTCAGCTGGCAACATGGATACTTGCAAACATCATGTTAGTTCTGTTACTGTTATTTTGAGATGGAGGGGCTGGGTTTGTTTCTAAATTTTTAGGGTGAGGCTTGCTTGGGAGGGGGTTAGTTAGATGGAAGGGAGAAGGACTCACAGAATCATAGAATACTAGAACTGGAAGGTGTTACCAGATTTGCCCAATTCTCTGGGGTATGCTCATTTATTAGGGTTACTCATGGGGTGGGGGGAGTTAACAATTCTATCAGGGTATGTCTACACAACAAAGTTATTTCAAAATAACAGCCCTTATTTCAAAATAATTTTACTAGCGTCTGCACACCCAAACTTCTATTTCAAAATAAATTCAAAATAGCAGACCACTTATTTCGAACTTGGTAAACCTTATTCTAAGAGGAATAACGCCAAATTTGAAATAGCTATTTCGAAATAAGTGCTGTGTAGACACTTATATCGAAATAGGGGGTCTCCAGCCTTCCCAGGGAGCCCTGGTGGCCACTCCAGCCTCAACCAAGAACACTCCTCTCCTTCCCCCCTCCCTGGAGCCCTTTAAGGGATAGACTCTGGCCACAGTGCCTGTGCCAGCACCAAGCTTGCCAGCCCAGAGCCAGCAGTCACTGCCCCGACCCAGTGGCCCCAAAACATGAGCCAGCAAGCCACTGGCTCCATCGCTCCCCAGGAGCAGTCTGCCAGCTCCCAGGAGCCTGCCAGGGCCCAGAGAAGGCGGGCACCTTCCTGGTCCAGGGTGGAGATCATGGACCTTATTCAGGTTTGGGGGGGATGCTCCCAATGTCCATGATCGCCGCAGCAGACATAGGAACGCGGCCATCTATGGCAGGATAGCTGCCAGCCTGGCCTCCAAAGGCCACGTGAGAACCCAGGAGCAGGTTTGCATGAAAATCAAGTTGGTCCGGCGAGACCCCCAACCCTGAGCTTCCCCTCCCCCTTCTTCCCCTTGCTTCCCCTTTCCAGCTCCCTCCTCCCAGGTTTCCCCCTCCCCTCTTCCACCCTCTCTTCTCCCCTCTCCCACCTCCTTTCCCCAGTCTCACCAGAGTTTCATTCCCTCCCCCCCCCCCAGTTTTGTTAAATAAAGAGAGTTTGTGTTCATGAAAATACGTGTATTTTATTTTACAACAGGAAGGGGGGTTAGGGAGGGGTAAGTGGAAGGATGCGAGGGAGGAATGAGGCACAAGCCCCCAGTGGGGCAGACCAGGGAAGCTCTTAGTGCTCATCAGGGTAGAAGCTCTCCCGCAGGGCCTCCTGGATACTGACAGACCCCGATGGACCTCCCAGATGGCAGCCTGCAGAAAGTGCAGCCAGGCTCGAAGCAACACATCCAAGAGAAGCACCAGAGTGACCAGGGGCAGCTCTGGCTCCATGTTGCAGAGTGCTGTCCCGAGTGAGGGCAATCAGAGCACGCAGAGACAAACTGCTTTGCTGTCCCTCATCAAGGTAGACAAGCAAGCAGGGAAAGCTGAGAACTGGCTGTCCCGGGGCGGGGGGGGGAGTCCCTTTAAGCACAGGCCTCAGGCAGCAGCCCCACACAGTAACTCCTGACCTGATGCCCTGCTGGAACTGGTTCCGGCCAGCCTTAAATGCGATTCAGAGTCCACTCAGTGTGGATGCTCTATTTCGAAATAGCAAAATGCTATTTCGAAATGCATTTTGTGTGTAGACGCGTTATTTCAAAATAAGCTATTTCAAAATAACGCTGTAGTGTAGACATATCCTCAGTGTGCTGCTTGCTTGTGCTACCTGTGCTCTCATATGGAGCTGATTCGCCCTGCTGCCAATTCCCCCTCCCACTGGAGCTCTCCTGCAGGAACTAGGTTCCTCAGTTCAGGGTTCTTCCCACCTCAGAAACACATGGACTCTCACCCCCACTAACAGAGCACGTCTGAGAGGACTGGTTAATCAGCACTCACCAGCTGACCCTTTATATGTCCCTGGACTCAGCAGGCTGGGTTTAACAGCAATGCCACGCTGTACCCTCATGTGCCTTTGGACTCAGTGGGCTGGATTGAACAGCACTTTAAGCTGCCATCCTCATATGCCCCCAGGTTCAGCACCTCTCTGTCCCCACTTTCACACCACAATCATTCGCTAGTAAACCACACGATGAGCAAACCCCACAGGATTTTGGGCACTACAGGGATCTTTAGCTTGGGTACAAGAAGTGTTGTTGCAGAGAAAATGGGGAAGCCAAAACAACACCCCCTGAGGAAGAGTGAGTGAGAGAGAAGCAACCAGCTTAACAATGAAAGTTATTTATTTCTGGGGGGTGGAAGAGAGAGAGAGAGAGAGAGAGAGAGAGAGAGAGAGACCTCACCACTCTGTGGAGCTTGCACTGATTGGGGTTCCCAGATGATGATGGAAGCTGGGGGTCCAGAGGACAGGAGACAAGCAGAGCAGAGCTCCCAGTACAATCAGACAGACTATGATAAAGTCTCAATGGAACTGAAGCAGTTTAAATCCAGGTATCAGAGCAGTTTTTCTTGGGCAAGAGTAGGAGGTTTTTGTAGGGACAGGACAATGTTTCAAGGAGGACATTGGATTTGTTTATGGGTAAACAGAGGCGAGACAATAGAGACTGATCACACCTGGCTATGGGTGATGTTCCTTGAAAGAGCTCACAGTGCAACTAGGCAGTTTCAATATTTTGGATATCAATAGGATCCATTACCAGAATTGGTCTAATAATGACTAATTTGGGCGTGAGCAGGCCTGGGTTCGTTAGCATCTGGAGCAGAGATTTCCCATCAGGCAGTGCTTCTCTGCTTTCGGTATCCCATAGTTCAGCACAGATCCTACTTTGGAAGAGCTATTCTCCATACTGTACACTAATGGAGATGTCTCTCTGTTCTATCTTCAATGCAGATGTGGCAGGAGTGTTTCCTTAATTCTATCACCCTTGTCTGGAGGAGTTTCGGTGTGTCTTCCCCTGCCTTTTCGTTGCTTTGTCTTTGATTCAAGCAAAAGCCTGGGGGAGAGGGATTGTTTTCCATGAGTATCACTCCCTGGCTCTCCAAGATCACAGGGCTGACAGGTGGCCATGCTCTGGTTCCCCAAGAACACAGAGCTGGTAGGTAACAAAGGGACCTTGAGAGGTCATCAAGTCTAGTCCCCTGCCCTCTCAGCAGGACCAGCCTTTATCTAGATCATCCCTGATAGATGTCTATTCAATCTGCTCTTAAATATCTCCAACATTGGAACCTGGAGGGGGTCATCAGGGTAGGGGAGGAAAGAAGAGGAGAACATTGAGAGAAGGTACAGTTAGTCTGAAGTGGAGAGGTTGGGAAGGAGGGAATTAGAGCAGCAGTTCTGAGACTTCATTGCACCATGGCCTACTTTTGATAACAAAAATTACTACATGGCCCAGGAAAGGGACTGAAGCCTGAGCCCACTCAAGCCCTGCGGCCCAGGTAATGGGGGCGGGGAAGGACCAAGGGAGTCAGGCCTGGGTGGGGGAGTCTGAGCCCTCCCACCCAGGGCTGAAGCTGAAGTCTGAGCCCTGATGTCATGGGCTGAAATCCTTGAGCTTTGGTTCCAGCAGTGGGGCTTGGGCTTCAGCAAGTCTAACCTCAGCCCTGATGACTCCATTAAAATGGAGTCACCAACCATTTTGAGGTTTCCTGACTCAGTTTGAGAACTGCTGAATTAGAGCAAATATCCAGTCAGCACAAGGATGAGAATCTGCACCTGTGAACAAAAGGGAGTGTCTGCTGGACCTTATTTCCTTCCCTCAATATATTTTTATCCCTTCTAAGAAGAGACTGGTTATTCAGAATTTTTACACCCAACTCCTGTAACCCTGGAGGGAACAGTGATTTTCTCGGTTCTCTGAAATTAAATCAATTTCTGCTTATTCAGTAACAATGTGGGAAGAACATACACAGTGTGGCTACATCTAGCTTGCAGAGTTAAATTGGAAAAAGATTCGCAATTTGCGCACTGCAAATTGCATATCATCTTTTTCTGCTTTACTGTTGAAAGAGGCTTTTCCAAAATTTGGAGCGCCTACGTGGCGCCAGATTTCAGAAAAAAGTCCTCTTTCGACACATCCCTTCTTCCTTGTAAAATGAGGTTTACAGGGATGGCAAAACAGCTCATCCGCTTTTTCGAAAATTTTTCTGAAAAAGCAGACACGTTCCTTGGACGCAGCATTGCTTTTATCCCAGAAAAGCACTGCAATCTAGACATAGCCAGTGAAACATCTACAATTACGGTATTTACAAATAAAAACTGTTTACAAAATCCTTCGGTTCATGTAATCCATGAACTGAGCAGCGCATTCTGTTTCTGAGGTGGGTGGGTGGCCGCTAAATCCCTGCTGGTAACTTGCTTTTGGCCATTCATGCACATTTTCAACACGTCTTATGAGGAAAAATATCAAAATTGGGGGTCTGATCCCAGAAGTTGCTGAGCTTCCACTGGGAGATGCTGAGCACATCTTGACTCCCAATGTCCACTCTTTAACAGGGATTTTAAATATTCAGAGCAGATTCACCAGTCCTCAATGTGTAGAGTTTGGATGTTAGCAGAGAATCTGGCACACAAAAATATGAACACCATATATGAAATATTGAGGGGATTTAATGTGCAGCATATTTATACTGGATACATGCCAGCATGAGTACAGTTTAGAGGAATAGGAATATTAAGATGGCCACATTTTAATGACATCTGTGTCTTAACAATTAAATCCCAAATTACAAATCAGTGGAGAATTACCTTGCTACCTGCATGTTCTGACTTTCGGTTCTTGCTAGTTTATAAGGGTTTTACCTCTACGCCTGAGATCATGACCTCTCTGGGGGCAGGGACAGTCCTCCTGGAGCATTTGCAAACCACATAGTATGCACTGCTATAAATAAGTAACTATTAATAACCTGTCAACTCCGAGGGGTCATTGGATCAATATGACATTTAATTTCCCATACGTATACAATCTTTCCCTTTTCATATGGAAGAAACTTCCCGTCTTAAAATTCTAAGAGGCTGTCTAACACAAGTATTTTGATTAAATCTGAGCAGTAATAAATCAAACTCAAGAACTTATTATAGAGCTAAGAAAAATTAAATTTCCATTGACATAGCATGGACTTACATACAGCCCATCTGGAATTCATATCCAACTACTCAAACATTTACAAAGAGCAAACTATATATATATATTGTACTGTATATTTACTTTTCAGGTATTCTGTTACAAATGGGGTGGGAGTCGAAAGAATTGCTGAGTCCTTGTGCAAGGTGGGTGGCTGGCTGGCTCCGCACTGGAAGGCGTGGAACCTCAGGTGAAAGGGGCGGGGCTGGGGGGGCTAACCTCTCGCCAGCTAGCCCTCAGTGCCATCTGCAGCAAGCCACACTGAGCTCTGGCAGTGATTGAAAGGCCCCAGGGCTCCAGCTGCCATCACTGCCACAGTAGCGAAGGTGGCTGGGAGCCTCCGATACTTTTGAATTACCAGGCCCCAGGGCAGATACCCTCTTTACTGCCCCCCCCCCACCCATTGGCAGGCCATAGGGTTGCCAGGTGTCCAGTTTTGAACCAGACAGTCCGGTATTTGAGCTTTCTGTCCGGGAATCAAATTGAGAAAATACCAGACATATAAATGTCCTGTATTTTCTAATTAAGTAAGTTTTATTATTATCGTGAGTATCAGTACATAGTTGCATACTGCCTGGCTGGTAGACATGCTCACGCTGAGTGAGTGTGTCTACCACCCAGGCAGTATGCAACTACACAATAGAGAGGAAGGGGGCGGGGCCAGGGCGGGATGGAATCCCTGGGGCCAGACTCGCCCGTGTGCCCCGCTGGGACCATGTGCGGGACGGGCAGCACCCCAGGATCCATGTGCGCCCGGGCCAACCCCACTCCCTGCTGGCCAGTTCCCCTCCCTGGCCAACCCCGTTCCCCGCCAGCCGGTTCCTCCCCGACCAGCCCCTCTCCCCCTAACCCCCTCCCAGCCAGCCCTGCTTCCCACCGGCCAGTTCCCTCCGCCTCTGGATCTCTCCCGGCCATCCCCACTTCCCCCTCCCAGCCAGCCCCGCTCCCCCCAACCCTCTTCCGGCCAGCCCTGCTTCCCACTGGCCGGTCTCCCCCTCCCCCCCCCAATCTCCCCCGGCCAACCCGACTCCCCTCCCGGCTGATCCCTCCCCCCGCCTCGATCTGAGAACAAGTGTGTCCGGTATTTTTTTGAAACCATCTGGTAACCCTAGCAGGCCGGGTTACAAAAGCATATATCAGCAGTCCAGCTCAGTGTGTTTCCCAGCATAGTTTGCTAAAGATATCAGTGTGCCCATGGCAGCTTTGGCTAGAGTCTGTGCTCTGGCTGTTGGGCATAATTGTTCTCTGGTGGCTAGCCTGAGCCAATTCCCATGCTGCTGCAGTCACACTGCTTAGCATGCTAGTTTAGCAGAGCTAGTGTGCTTGTCTACTCATGCTAGGAAACAGCACCCCAGCTGCAGTGGAGACATACCCCACAGCACTTATACCTTGGGTTGGAGTGACAGGATTGCCAAACAAAGCTTTCAACTCTTCCAAATCCCAGTGCTGGGGCAGAGGGTCTATCCAGGCCTTGAGCCTCATATCCCAGTGACTGCTATGGCATTGCTCAGTGCCATGCAAAATCAGGCCCATAATCACGCCATGTGGCCTGTGAAATTAAATCTTGCCTTCGGTGCTGACATCCTGTAAGATGTTTTGTAAATATGGAGCAGTCAGCATGTGCCAAATTCAAGCATATGTCAACTAACCCACCCAGCCTGCTAAACTATGCCTCAAGTGAACCTCCTGGGAATGGGATCAGTGAGCGGCTTCAAATGCAAATCCTCATCCATCGCTAGCAGAGATAGGATTCTTGGGCACACATCATCTTTGTGCTATCCCGGAAAGCAAGGAAAGCTTTAGATGAGTTATAAAGCCTCTAAATTGGACTTTGACCTTATGTAGCATTCCATCCGCTTGCGTGTATGTTTTTGCCTGTTTGGCTAGATTCTTTCCCTGAGTAACTGCTGCTGTCTAAATGCTATAGGTCAGTTGGTCACAGTCTGCTCCTTTTGGCTGGGCTCCACCTGGCAGTTCTTCAGCTAGGCCTTTCAGAATAGGTCCTCTGCTTTCTTTCTCCTAGCTCTTAGGCTGGGAGCAGCCAAAGAGGACCACAAGATGAGAGCGTCACTGTGCTAATGAGAATGGGGTGAGTTTGCACCATCACCCACTGTGTGTCATGCGTTTGGATTTATCTCATTCCAGCTTTCTGCTCCAATCATGAGAAAAAGGCATTTCCAGCTTTCATGAATCACACAGCTGACATTTTTTAAAAAAAGAATTAAGTGCATTGGTTAATTTTGGCAGAAAAAGCAGTTGGATTAGTGAGAGTGTCACAGGTTTTCTATAGCAGGAATTCTTGAGAAAACAAACACTTTCTGTTTTCTCTAAAATACCTAAGGATCATTCAGAGAAACCTCCTGGAAAGCAAATTGTTTCTGGTATCCAAGGATGAGTTGTTACTGCCTTTATTCCTGTGAACAATTAGTGGCAGTAAGGATAAAATAAAATGAACCTACTCGTCCCCCACCAAGTACCTGACGTGCTCAACTCATGTAGGATTCAATATAATGGATTCAAACTTGCACCACTGAATAAATGGAAACCTTTTCACTGACAAAATAGCCCCATCAGACTCACAACACAGCACTTACTTACCCTGAAGCCTACTGAGGAGGAAGCACTTCATGCTGTCAGGACTTTTAAGCATTAAGCTACAGTCTGATATTTAGCATACTGTGACAGGGTGTACCAGCACCACACAGGAGAAGCTAGGCCTAACTAGGCTTGCCTAGCTGAAGAAGTCCTGCCCCCGCGACCCTTTTGAGCATGCTCAGACTGCAGCCCAGGTATAAAGGTGTGGAGAGAGACTCAGTCTGGGCTGGCTGCTGAGGAGAAAGGAGGTATGACCAGAGTGCCAGCAGGTGAACTGACAGAGGGACATCAGTGCTGTGGCAGAGGATCTGGAGGAAGGACCCTGGCAGGAGGTCATTGGAGAATGGTAGGAAGTAGCTCAGGGCAGGAGATTGTAACCTGTGTGTTGTGGTGGGATTCCCTGCTGAGCAACTAGTGGACTGAACCACTGCCAATAGGGCCCTGGGCTGGGAGCCAGTGGAGTATGGAGGACCCAGTTCCCCCTACTACCTTCTGAATCCCCAACCTGTGGGGCTGGCACCCACTTACTGACTGGCTGCTAGGCTGTACTGCTCCAGTGAGAAGAGTGTTTATTATTGACTCTGACTACTAGGTTGCACTGCCCCAATGGGGGTGGGGAGGTGAATTACTGAACTTTAGCAGTTAGGCCCTATGACCCTAATGAGAGGGCCATGTGTCGAGTACAGGAAAGGAATTGTGGAACTTGTGGTGTTGGGTTGTGACTTCTCCTCTCCCTCTCCCTCCCCCTTCCAGTGGGTGAGCATACCACCCTGTGACACATACTACAGTAGACTTCTGATAATCTGGCACCGTTGGGACCTAGGTGGTGCTGGATTATCGGATATGCCAGAGTATTGGGAGGTACTCTGGTGGGGGGGGCTGTGATGGGTCTGCCAGACCTGCACTGCATCTGGGGGCTGGGTGGGGAACGGTGTGCAAGGGGAGAACCCTCTGCCGTTTTGCAGGAAGGTGGGGGAAGCCCCGCGCTGCTGCCGAGAGTTTCTGGGAGGGGAGGGGAGCGGGCTCCCCACCCCCCAGACTGCAGTAGTTATCCCCAAGCAGGGGGGTGAGGGGCAGTGCTGCGGGACCAACTGGGCAGCACCCGAGCTGCTCTGCTCTGCAGCTTCCCCAAGTCTGCCGCTCATCCGTTTCAGCAGCAGCAGTGGCAGACTTGGGGAAGCAGCGTGGAGCAGAGCAGCTGGGGTGCTGCTGGGTTGGTCCTGCAGCGCTCCCCCTCACCCCCCCCTGCTCGGTGCCTGGCAGCACCCCAGCTGCTCTGCTCTGCAGCTTCCCCAAGTCCGCTGCTCGTCCATTTCATCAGCGGCAGCAGCAGACTTGGGGAAGCAGCGTGGAGCAGAGCAGCTGGGGTGCTGCTGGGCGCCAAGCAGGGGGGTGAGGGGTGGCACTGCAGGACCAACCTGGCAGCACCCCAGCTGCTGTGCTCCGCGCCACTTCCCCAAGTCTGCCGCTGCCACTGCTGAAACTGACCAGCGGCGGACTTGGGCAAGCTGCAGAGCAGAGCAGCTGGGGTGCTGCCCGGTTGGTCCTGCAGTGCTGCCCCTCACCCCCCTGCTTGGCGCCTGGCAGCACCCCAGCTGCTCTGATCCACAGCTTGCCCAAGTCCGCCACTGGTCAGTTTCAGCAGCGGCAGCAGTGGACTTGGGGAAGCAGCGTGGAGCAGCTCCAATTGTCCGGCTAGCCGGAGCACTTCTGGGTTCCAGTTGGTGCCGGACTATCGGGAGTGCTGAACCACTGGATGCCGGACAATTGGCGTTTTACTTTAATAAGGATTTCTAAATATTTGTAAAGAACTTAGTTGCTTTGTTCAATGTCAAGTGCAATGTTACGATAATAAATGGATATTTCCTTATTTTAAGACCGTAAAACATCAACAAATTCTTGGTGCAAAGTAGCAGGTATAGAATGGCAGCCGCTCTTTTCACACCAGAGGTGGCTGCATTCCAGTGGTAGGTGAATTGTGTCTCTAGGGCTTAGTTTTGTTTTGTCACATCCATGTAATGTTATGAACTCTTCCATACTATCTGTGGAACTTGGAGAGGTAGGTGGAAAGGCGGGTTGTTTAGTCAGTAAGATGATGGATATGGAATCATGATACTTGGGTTCTAATCTGTAACTTTGGATAAATGACTTTACCTCTCTGTACCTTTGTTTCCCCTCTTCCCCTTGTCATGTCTATTAAGGCTATGTCTACACTAAAAATGCTACAAGTACTCAATTGCAACACTGCAGCTGTAGCTCGTCTCTGTAGATCAGTGGTTCTTAATCTCTTTGCCACTGTTACCTCTTAAGCTTAACCAATAAACCAAAATTAATCCTCCCCCTTTTTTAAACAGCAATAGACAAAGAAAATTACAATTAATCATTTTTATTGTATTTTGTTTTCTCAGACATTATGTTGAGAAATTTAACATCTATTGTATTTTAAACTTACTATATATTAGGTTAGTTTTTCAGAAAATGAAAGCACATCATGAATAGCATCTCAAATGAATTTCTCAGTGTGAAGGTTAACATAAGAACATAAGAATGGCCATACTGGGTCAGACCAAAGGTCCATCGAGCCCAGCATCCCATCTGCCGACGGTGGCCAATGCCAGGTGCCCCAGAGAAGGAGAACAGAAGACAATGATCAAGTGATTTATCTCCTGCCATCCATCTCCTGCCCTTGTTATGAAGGCTAGGGCACCATACTTTATCCCTGGCTAATAGCCATTTATGGACCTAACCTGCAAAAATTTATCAAGCTCTTTTTTAAACCCTAATAGAGTCCTGGCCTTCACAGCCTCCTCGGGCAAGGAGTTCCACAGGTTGACTGTGCGCTGTGTGAAGAAAAATTTCCTTTTATTAGTTTTGAACCTACTACCCATCAATTTCATTTGGTGTCCCCTAGTTCTTGTATTATGGGAAAAGGTAAATAATTTTTCTATAATCACTTTCTCCACACCATTCATGATTTTATATACCTCTATCATATCGCCCCTCAATCGCCTTTTTTCCAAACTGAAAAGTCCCAGTCTCTCTAGCCTCTCCCCATATGGGACCCTTTCCAAGCCCCTAATCATCTTAGTCGCCCTTTTCTGAACCTTTTCTAATGCCAATATATCTTTTTTGAGGTGAGGAGACCACATCTGCACGCAGTACTCGAGATGTGGGCGTACCATAGTTTTATATAGGGGAAGTATGATATCTTTTGTCTTATTATCTATCCCTTTTTTAATAATTCCTAACATCCTATTTGCCTTACTAACTGCCGCTGCACACTGCGTGGATGTCTTCATAGAACTATCCACTATAACTCCAAGATCCCTTTCCTGATCTGTCGTAGCTAAATTTGACCCCATCATGTAGTACGTGTAATTTGGGTTATTTTTTCCAACATGCATTACCTTACACTTACCCACATTAAATTTCATTTGCCATTTTGCTGCCCAATCACTCAGTTTGCTGAGATCTTTTTGTAGTTCTTCACAATCCCTTTTGCTTTTGACTGTCCTGAACAACTTTGTGTCATCTGCAAACTTGGCCACCTCACTGCTTACCTCATTTTCTAGATCATTGATGAACAAGTTGAACAGGATTGGTCCCAGTACTGACCCCTGGGGAACACCACTAGTTACCCTCCTCCATTGTGAAAATTTACCATTTATTCCCACCCTTTGTTTTCTGTCTTTTAACCAATTCTTGATCCATGAAAGGACCTTTCCTCCTATCCCATGACCACCTAATTTACGTAAAAGCCTTTGGTGTGGGACCGTGTCAAAGGCTTTCTGGAAATCTAGGTATATTATATCCACTGGGTGCCCCTCGTCCGCATGTTTATTAACCCCTTCAAAGAATTCTAACAGATTAGTTAGACACGACTTCCCTCTGCAGAAACCATGCTGACTTTTGCCCAACAATTCGTGCTCTTCTATGTGCCTTGCAATTTTATTCTTTACTAGTGTTTCTACTAATTTGCCTGGTACTGATGTTAAACTTATCGGTCTATAATTGCCAGGATCTCCTCTAGAGCCTTTTTTAAATATTGGTGTTATATTGGCCATCTTCCAGTCATTTGGTACCAAAGTGGATTTAAAGGATAGGTTACAAACCACTGTTAATAACTCCACAATTTCACATTTGAGTTCTTTCAGAACCCTTGGGTGAATGCCGTCTGGTCCCGGAGACTTGTTACTATTCAGCTTATCAATTAATTCCATAACCACCTCTAATGTCACTTCAATCTGAGTGAGTTCCTCAGATTTGTCACCTAAAAAGGCTGGCTCAGATTTAGGAACCTCTGTAACATCCTCAGCCGTGAAGACTGAAGCAAAGAAATCATTTAATCGCTCCGCAATGGCACTGTCTTCCTTGATCGCTCCTTTTATATCTTTATCATCCAAGGGCCCCACTGCTTTTTTAGCGGGCTTCCTGCTTCTAATGTATTTAAAAAACATTTTACTATCATTTTTTGAATTTTTGGCTAGCTGTTCCTCAAACTCTTTTTTGGCTTTTCTTACTACATTATGACACTTAATTTGGGAGTGTTTATGTTCCTTTCTATTTTCCTCACTAGGATTTGACATCCACTTTTTAAAAGCTGCCCTTTTCTCTCTCACTGCCTTTTTAACATGGCTGTTTAGCCATGGTGGTTCTTTGTTAGGTCTCTTACTGTGTTTTTTTTATTTGGGGTATACATTTAAGTTGGGCCTCTAGTATGGTGTCTTTAAACAGTTCCCATGCAGCTTCCAGGGATTTTAGTTTAATTACTCTCCCTTTTAGTTTCTGTTTAACTAGCTTCCTCATTTTAGTGTAATTCCCCTTTTTGAAATTAAATGCCAGAGTGTTTGACCCCTGCGGTGTTCTTCCCAACACAGGAATATTAAAAGTTATTATATTGTGGTCACTATTTCCAAGCGGTCCAGTAACAGTTACCTCTTGGACCAGATCCTGCGTTCCAGTCAAGACTAGGTCGAGAATCGACTCTCCCCTTGTGGGTTCCTGTACTAGCTGCTCCAAGAAGCAGTCATTTAAGGCATCAAGAAATTTAATCTCTGAATCCCGTCCTGAGGTGACATGCACCCAATCAATATGGGGATAATTGAAATCTCCTATTACTACTGTGTTTTTTATTTTGGTAGCCTCTCTAATCTCCCTTATCATTTCAGCATCACTATCACTGTCCTGGTTAGGTGGTCGGTAATATATTCCTAATGCCATATTCATAGTAGAGGAATGAATTGTTATCCATAATGATTCTATGGAACATTTTGATTCCTTTAGGATTTTTACTTCATTTGATTCTATATTATCCTTCACATATAGTACCACTCCGCCACCCGCACGACCTGTTCTGTCTTTCCGATATAATTTATATCCCGGTATGATAGTGTCCCACTGATTGTCCTCATTCCACCATGTTTCTGAGATGCCTATTATGTCAACTTCCTCCTTTGATATGAGGTACTCCAGTTCACCCATCTTATTAGACAGACTCCTAGCATTAGTGTAAAAAAGGTTGATACTGCTTCTGCTTGACTAGCTTAGATACAAGGTTTTGTCACAACTAATGCACACTTTAAGTCATGACTAAGATCCAATCTATTCCTTGCCTTCATTTTTTTTTTTTTAAATGTGGACAATTGTAGAAAAGCTGACCTCACAGCGATACGTAGTGGCAAATGGGATTAGAAGTTTGGGAGCTCTGTCAGAATTGGGCATTCTAAACCAGCTTTTCGCTAAAGTTGCCAGATCAGAATCCTGAAAATCTGCTTCCAATGTTTTATCTCCTCGCAGACCAAGGAATTCTGCCTTTTCCTTGATAGTCTTGTCTTTGATTACTTTTTCTTCCACTGTAAATGGTCTCTCAATCTCTGCATTCATGTGATGCTGTTCTCTATCTGGAAAGTATCTGCTGATGGATTCTGTTATTGACCGTAAGTGTCTGATATCATCCGCAAATGAACATTTCTGTTAGGGTGCCTCAAGCAGAGCTGTCAATTCTAACCACATGCATACGTGACCAGCTTCAACTGCACATCGATAAAGCTGGAACTTACTGAGGAAGCTAGCAACCTTTCCTTGAGCTGTGAGAATATTCACCATGTTTCCTTGTTGTGAGCTTTAGCTGATTAACTTCAGTAAAAAAGTCTGCAAAGTGTGCCAATTTTAGAATGAATGTATGGTCCATTATTTTCTCAAATAATTCTTGCTCTTTAGCACATCTCTTTCAAAGAACATTGGTTTTTTTTCTCTTAGTTGCAACACTCAGTTTAAGACTTCTCTGCACGATAACCAGCAAACTTCTGTATGAGACAGAAGTGCATTAAATTCAGCTCCAACCTCTTCACACAATACTTGAAACATTCTGGAAGTTGTGGCAGTACCTCAAATATGATTAACAATTTTAACAACTGCACAGTACATTTCGCTAAGATTTGGAAGTGTCTTCGCCGCCAAAGCATATCTATGAAGCACTCAGGGGGTGAATGTGGCATGAGGGGCAACCTGCTTTATGTGAGCTTTAAACCGAGTTCCGAGGGGGTAGGGGAAGCAGCTCAATGCCTACAGCAGACAATCCAGCAGCATGCACCCCTTCTCTACAGGCAGGAACCCAAACAGCTGCTGGGAGCTGGGGGGTGTGTGTGGCCAGAGAGTGAGGGGGAATGCAAGTAGGTAACAACGCAGCGGCGCTGCCACCATCAACTGGAATCCCACCCCGAGGGTCCACTCTACTGCAGGTTTGCTAGTGGTTTTATAGGAGCTTGTGACAGGGCATATCTGCCCCGCACTGAAGGGCAGAGAGTAGCCTGGGCTCAGCTGGCTGAAAAGGCCCCACCCATTCAGCCCTGCTGGGCATGCTCCCAGCGGAGCCAGGGTATAAGAGTGCAGGGAACCCTGCAGTTGGGGCAGACAGCCGGGGGAGAAGGAGCTCAGGCCGCAGCTCCCACAGGGTTCCTCCAACAGCTGTTGCCGGAACCACAGCCATCCCAGGAGCAGCACGCACCGCTGCAGCGGCAGCCACCGCTGCCCCACGAGCAACGCCAGCAGCCGCAGACGCTCAGGGAGCAACGTCCGCAGCCACAGTGACAGCCTCGACCAAGGACCCGTACCCAGTAGGCAAGCAGACTGTGTAGATGCCAGAGAGTGGTAGGAAGCAGCCCGGGGCAGAGGATTAGCTTCCGGGACTCGGTGTGTATCGGCAGGAATCAGTGTATCGGCAGTAGCTATTGTCTCTGCCTACAGGACCCTGGGCTGGGACCCAGTGGAGTGGGAGGGCCTGGGACCCCCTATCACCTTTTTTTCCTACCCTGGCCAAACTATTCCCTAGTCCAGAGAGGCTTGCCTGCACCTAGGTGTCAGCGCCATAAGTCCCCTGGCAGAGACACAGATACTTCTGAACGTGGCCAGAAGGCAGTAATTACCCTGAACGGAGGGGCCTAGATTGCTAAGTAGGCCTCAGGGCCATAACTCCCCTCATAGAGGGACAAATACTTTTGAACATGACCAGAGGGCCATAATCACCCCACGAGAAGGGCTTGGCTTACAAACTAGGACTCTCGGTCATAATTCCTTGATAGAGGGCCCAGTACTTTTGAATGTTGCCCAAAGGCCGTAAATACCTTACTTGAGGGACAGGTATGCGGGGCCGATAGCTGCAGAGGCAGTCATAGCGTCAAGGGGGTACGCACCCCTCGACAGAGCTGAACAGTAACAGGATTGAACATTTCTTGGCAAGTCAGATCAAGTTGTGCTGCAATGTGCATTGTTACTGCATGACTCCTACTACATCACCTCAGAAGGAACAATAATAAATTATTGTTGTTTAAAGTAAATTAGACAATTTAATGATGTTGCCATTACTTTGTGTTCAATTTAATTACATAAATAATATTTTTCTTCGCTGATATTACTCTTATCAGAAGTGTGTGGCTGACCAGCTCATTATCTCGTGAAACATGCCAAATTATCCCTCAAGGGCTAATTACCCCCAGGTTAAGAACCACTGTTGTAGATACTTATTACAGTGACGAAAGGGGTTTTTTCATCACTAGTAAATCTATATCAACACTGTGGCTTTTTTACACACCTGAACAATATAGCTGCACTGACCCACCTTTCTATTGTAGATCAGCTCTTAGTCACTGCCTCTGAGAGCTGATATTCTATCTCTTACTATGAGTTTATATAATATATCTACAGGTGGAACCAAACCTGAGACTTCCAATATTTAAAAAGGGCTCTAGAGGCGATCCAGGCAATTACAGACCGGTAAGTCTAACTTCAGTACCGGGCAAATTAGTCGAAACAATAGTAAAGAATAAAATTGTGAAGCATGTAGAAGAACATAATTTGTTGGACAAAAGTCAGCATGGTTTCTGTAAAGGGAAATCCTGTCTTACTAATCTATTAGAGTTCTTTGAAGGGGTTAACAAACATGCGGACAAGGGGGATCCAGTAGATATAGTATACTTAGATTTTCAGAAAGCCTTTGACAAGGTCCCTCACCAAAGGCTCTTGTGTAAATTACATGGCCATGGGATAAGAGGGAAGGTCCTTTCTTGGATTGAGAACTGGTTAAAAGACAGGAAACAAAGGGTAGGAATAAATGGTAAATTTTCAGAATGGAGAGGGGTAACTAGTGGTGTCCCCCAAGGATCAGTCCTAGGACCAATCCTGTTCAACTTATTCATAAATGATCTGGAGAAAGGGGTAAGCAGTGAGGTGGTAAAGTTTGCAGATGATACCAAACTGTTTAGGATAGTCAAGACAGAAGCAGACTGTGAGGGACTCCAAGAAGATCTCACCAAACTGAGTGATTGGGCAACAAAATGGCAAATGAAATTTAATGTGGATAAGTGTAAAGTAATGCACATCGGGAAAAATAACCCCAACTATACGTACAGTATGATGGGGGGCTAATTTGGCTACAACAAATCAGGAAAGAGATCTTGGCGTGATCGTGGACAGTTCTCTGAAAACTTCCACGCAGTGTGCAGCGGCGGTCAAAAAGGCAAATAGGATGCTCGGAATTATTAAGAAAGGGATAGAAAATAAGACCCAGAATATCTTACTGCCCCTGTATAAAACTATGGTACGCCCACATCTTGAATACTGTGTACAGATGTGGTCTCCTCACCTCAAAGATATTTTGGCCTTGGAAAGGGTTCAGAAAAGGGCAACTAAAATGATTAGGGGTTTGGAACGGGTCCCATATGAGGAGAGGTTAAAGCGACTGGGCCTTTTCAGTTTAGAAAAGAGGAGACTGAGGGGGATATGATAGAGGTATATAAAACCATGAGTGGTGTGGAGAGGGCCGATTAAAGAGGAGAGGGCCGATTAAAGAGAAGTTATTAGTTCCCTAAATAGAAGAACTAGAGGACACCAAATGAAATTAATGGGTAGCAGGTTTAAAACCAATAAAAGAAAGTTCTTCTTCACACAGCGTGTAGTCAGCCTGTGGAACTCCTTGCCAGAGGAGGCTGTGAAGGCTAGGACTATAATAGAGTTTAAAGAGAAGCTAGATAATTTCATGGAGGTTAGGTCCATAAAAGGCTATTAGCCAGGGGATAAAATGGTGTCCTTGGCCTCTGTTTGTCAGAGGCTGAAGAGGGATGGAAGGAGACAAATTGCTTGATCATTGTCTTTGGTCCACCCTCTCTGGGGCACCTGGTGCTGGCCACTGTCAGCAGACAGGATACTGGGCTAGATGGACCTTTGGTCTGACCCAGTACGGCCATTCTTATATTCTTATGTTCTGGAGCTTAGAGCTAAAAGCCATGTAGAACAGGCTCATTATTCTCTCTGTAAGTGATCTTGGTGCCACTAGATGGGACAGCAACCCACACCCAGATTGTGCCCTCTTTTACCAGCAGGTCCACATCATATTAACTGTCAGAATTTGCTTCATTGTATTATTAGTATACAAACATGGCGTCAATTTTTGCTCTGATTTGCAACCATGAAGCCCTCGTGCAATTGGGATAGTCTTGCACAGATATAATTGAATGTAGAATTTGGCCCATGGCCTCTTCATGCTTCAGCAGCCTCCTGAATTAAAGTGCTCTATAAATATTAAGTGTGTTATTAAAAGGTGTTTCCAGATGAGAGAGAATTGAGTTACCCTCACCTAAACTTTAAGTTGTCCAGAATAAAGTTTATTTTGCAGACATGAACCCTGGAAACTGATTATGAAAAGACTGTTACAAGGGACAAAGAAAAGTAAACGAAGCCTTGTTTTCCTTGGTAACAGACTAGAGTTCAAATCTCCTAGCTCAGACTTTCTTCATAGAGACTGCAAGCATGAATTGCAGCGAGATGCTTGTCCCCAGCTTGAGTTCCACCCAACTAATCAAAGAACTTGGTGAGTGTTACTGTCAAACTGCATTAACCTCTTCTCCAAGTACCTTTGGAGAGGGTCCTCTCCACTTCCCAACAGTGAAAGGGAAGGTGTCCCTCTGCCTTGAGCCAAGGCTGACTAGAACTGGCTGCAAAACCCACCTTGGCTTCCTGCTGCCAGTTACCCTCTGACTAGAACAGTGGTTCCCAAACCACTTTTTGATTTTTGAGACCCTCACGCCCCCCCTCCCAAAAAATAGCAGCAAAACTAGGTGCTATTGACGGGGGTGTGTGGCAGGGTTGCCTCGTGCCCCCCTGGAATTTCTTCATGCCCCCCAGGGGGGCACTCCCCCACAGTTTGGGACCCCATGGACTAGAGGATGCAGAAGCCATTGGAGAAGGGAGGGAACTGGCTGCAGGAAAGGGTGTGTGTTGCCACTGCAGGAAGCCAGATGGCCCAGTGCAGGAAGACAGGGAGCCTGGCTATATGCCTACTGCTAGTCTGCACTGTACTGAGCACAAAGGAAAGGAGTCTCCTGACTGACTGTGGTGCTGCTGAGGGAGGGGCAGGATTCAAAAAAGGAATTAACATTTATTTGGATATTGAGAACATCCAGAATGTAATTAGCAAGGACATTTTTAAGTCCCAAAGTTCAGGAGAGATATAAATCCTCATGTGTAAGGGCATAAGCCAGCCTCAGAACGTCCAATGCTTGCCACTGATGGAGTCAGTATACCGAGCTAGATGAATCAGGGGATTGACACAGCATGGTGATTCTTATGTTCAGGGCTTGACAAACCACTGTTTCTACTCGCCTATGGCGAGTAGATTTCAGCTGGTTGCTCCATTTGCCCCGTTCACCCGTCTGGCACATGCGTGGTGCAGGGCTGGCGAGTAGCTCTTGCCGCGGTTTGTCGAGCCCTGCTTATGTTTCTATGCCATTTAGGGCACCCTAATTCATAGCATTCTACACCACTTGGGGTATGTCTACATTGCATTCCTCCTTCGAGAGAGGAATGCAAATGCAGACAAACGAAATTGCAAATGAAGCACAGATTTGAATTTCCCATGCTTCATTTGCATAATGGTGGCCGGCCACTTTTTCCAAGTAGCCTATTTTGAGGGGGAAAAAAGGGATTATTTAGAAAAGAGACCCTTCCTTCAAAATAACTTTTACTCCTTAAAGGGTTATTTCGAAGGAAGGGTTTCTTTTCAGAATAACCCTGTGGACCACGATTTTTTTCTCGAAATATGGTATTTTGGAAGAGCGGCCAGCTGCCATTATGCAAGTGAAGCACGGGAAATTCAAATCCGTGCTTCATTTGCAATGTGTGTCTGCATTTGCATTCCCCTCTCAAAGGAGGAATGCAATGTAGACATACCCTTGGATACCAGGATGATAGACAGCTACTGTTAAACTATAGAAAGTAAGTATGTTGTCTTAAAAAGACAGAAGTTCCTCAGACAGGGTCCACATCTTCCTGTGTGTGTTGTGGAATACCAATGCTTAATAAATAGTTTCTTAAATGTAGTTTTGGGTTGGGAGTTGTTGAAAATGTGAAGAGCTTCCTCCTGTCTACTTAGAACCTTTGAGAAATTTAGAACAAATAATTCTTTCACTTAAGACCTAATAATATGAATGGTACAAAGGGTGCTGAGCTCCTGCTACCCTAAGGCCTGGTCTACACTACAGCAGAAGGACGAATTAAGATACGTGGACTCCAGTTACGTAATTAATGTATCTCAACTGGCATTTCCACACTGCTCACACAGTGGGAGGTCGATGGGAGCAAATGCTCCCATCTGCTTCCCTCACTCCTTCTGAGGAACAGGAGTACCAATGGGAGCACTCTGCATTCAGTTTAGCAGGTCTTTAGTAGACCCGCTAAATGAAACCCCGGAAGATCAACCGCGGCAGCATCAATCTTCTCCATAGGAAAGACGTGGCTTAACTGAGTAAATTGGCCAAATCCTAAAGCATTTACTCAATCTTTAATCAGGGTCAGTTCACAGTGAGTGTGGGACTATTACCTATGGGAGGGCCAAATTAAAAAAACAGAAGGGCTTCAGGATTTTTGCCCAGTGGGAACTGCAGGGGGTTAGGATCTAGTCCATTAACAGCATAGCACCTCTTAATCACCAAAGGATTAAATTCTACAGTAAAAATGTTCCCTAAAGCCCAGTCCTCTGACAGAATATCCAGACCTCCCTGGGAAAGGCACACAAAGGCACAAGTCAGCTGGAACAGGGATAAAAAATATGCAATGATTTAAAAATAAGCTGGCAAGCGACAGCTCTCTTCAGATGTGGCTCATTATATTCTGTTAATAATGTGACATTAAATGCCAGATTCCATGCTGCAGTGCAGTGCTATGTGGCAGGATGTCTGGAATTGAATGGAATGTAGGCAATAGCTAGACACCTAGGCACAAACAGCTCCAGATATTTTCACATCCTTCCATCCAGCTATAAACCCCACAAAGGGTACGTCCATACAGACATGCATAGCTTAAATAAGCTATGCGATTTGAGCTATGCAAATTGCATAGCTTATTTCGAGAGTGCTATTCCAGCGTTTTCCTTATTCCTCATGCAACGAGGTTTACAGGAAGCTGGAATAAGATGCCTGTTATTTCAAAATAATGGGCCTGCTGTTAAGACATGCACAACGCTATTTCAGGATAATGGACATTATCCCAAAATTGCGCTGCTGTGTAGATGTACAAAGTGAATTCGGCTCAGAAGAAAACCTGTGAACACCTGTGAAGATCATAGGATGGTAGCTGCCTATAAAAGGAAACAACCCTGTTTATTTTTATTCTGACTAAAATTAATTTTCCTTAGCTGGGAGCTTCAATAACAAATGGTCAACTTTTAATTAAGGTGAGCCTCTTTTTTTTTTTTTTTTTTTTTTTTTTAATTGGTGCATTTGTCCCAACACATGACCTGTTGACCTCTGAGTTGCAAACCTTTACCTGTCAGACTTTTTCTCCTTATGTTCTCTCATACACATTCATCTTCTACCAAAAGACCTCTCTCAACCCATGGGTCTCAAATCTGTGACTACAAGGTTCCAGAGGATATGGGGGCTCATCACAGTACAATTCTACTACTGATGGCTTACCGGCATCAGCTGAAACAGACTTATCAAAACCTAGCTCTGCTAGATGGTTCTACCCCTTAGCCCTAGTTGTGGAACACCAAAGCTCCTGTTTGGCCCACTATCCCTACTTAAGCCAGAAGGCGGATCAGAAAGCTGTCTGTACAACTGAGCTCCTCCCTGTTTTAGACTACTCACCCAGCTCTACCTGTTCTTGTCGCCTGACCTTGACTTCCTGCTTTTCTGACTGGGCCTGGCTTCCTGCTATCTGATTCATTAGAAAGAAACACTGATGGATCTATATATGTACAAGTTCAGATGTGTACGCAGGGGGTGTGAAGGGTGTGAAAGCACCCCCTCCCATGATCTTCCCCCCCCCCCCCCCAGGTAAACATGCTCTGGCTGGCCAGGGGAAGGCGCTGAGTCTCCCTCCCCCATGCTCTGGCTGGCTGGGGGAAGGTGAAGCTGATTCCCCCACTTACATGGGGACCATGGGAGGTGCATTCACATCCTTGCATTCCATACTTACAAAAAAGCACAACTCTCCCCCCCCCCACTATCACAGAAATTCCTGCTTATGGGCCTGAAGTTTGTAGTGAATTGTGCCCAGACCACCATGTGACCTAGGTGTTGAGTGAAAACAGTAACTTCTTAGAGGAGTCCACTGGCATTGTAATGCCTAAAACAAGAGCTCTCAAATGTGATTGTTTGTTTTCCCAATAAAGGACTGTCCCTAGAAAAAAGTTTGCTGCAGGGAGTGACCAGCCTAAAGGAAATTCATTTCCCTAGTTTGTCTTCAGAAGATGATTGGGATTTTAACCACCTGTCTGGGACTCTGAAGCAGAAAGTTTATTCTCCATCTTCAGGGCTGCATGAAGCAGAGGGTCTGTCTGCCTGATGCAAGGACTAGGCCTATGTATTCACAGGAGCAGTGAGCATGAACTTGGAAGAGCATGTATAGGTTTTTGTTCTTTTGCCTTAAGAGCTGTAACTCTTGTGTGTTTTGGAAATAAAAGTTGTAGCATCAGAAACTCCTGTGCTCCGTTCACACCTGCTCTGTGCAACTGAAGCCTGTGGGGAAGGGGGTGGAGGAGTGCTGGCCAGAGTGTCCCTCACCCTCCATGGCTAGCTGAAGGAAGCCAGCCCTGATCCCTTCTCCACCATTGCCTCCCACTTGAAGTCAGAGCTCACCCAAGTGTCCTGTCCTGGCTATGCCACTGATACAAAGCCTGTGTTCCTTACTTTACCTGCCATGAGTCCCTACAGAGTTAAACCAGAGTGTCCATGGTAGTGGAACTTGGGGTGTGCCTTAGCAACTGGCCAAGCCTCAGAGCCCTGGTCTTGGGGTCTAGAACAGTTGGACTGTGGAGTCCCATGTGTACCCTTGGAGTGTGCCTCAGAGGCCCAGAGCTAGGCACAGTTTCTGGGTGCTGACCAGACCCAGCTGGCTTGGCAATAGATGGGCTCCAACACCACTGAATTGGCATAGTAGTTCTCATCTGTGTACCCAAAAGTAGCTGACCTGGGCTGACTCCAGTAACTAATGAAATGTTGCCATTTAGCTCTGCAGAATTAATATTGGCTTTTTGCTGTAAAAATCTCCTTGCCACTGTATTCCCTGGTTTGTGGTATGGGCTGGAAATAACGTGCCTGAAACCACACTGTATTCCAAAGTGGCTATTTGTTTTAGATGTCAAAATGAGGCACAATCCCATATAGGTCTTCTACTGTCTCTTGACTTGCAGGTATAGTGGCAAGCAGGTTTTCTACAAATATAAAAGGAAGGGGCTAATGCTATTCTTATTAGGTCATGTAGTGGCTCTGAGAGCCTTAGAGTTTTTTCTGGTTATTCTGCAAAACTCACATGGCTCCAACTTCTGTTTTAGTTCCTGCCCTTTGCTGGGCCACCATTTAGCATGTGGGCTCACTTGTGGCGTTTTGTGAGGCCACCAGTACACTTGTTTCCTTTTCAATATGTTATAATAGGATATGATTGCCATAGATAGTCAGATCTTCAAAATCAGATAGTCAGATCTTCATGGCATCTTCAAAGAGTTTCCCCCCTCATCATGGAGAAATCACAAACTGAATATGAAACCCCTGGATATGTACCTGAGGCAACCATGCTGAGTGAAAGTGATCATGAAATATGAGAGAGCTCATGGTTCTGAGGAATGGTAGAAGGGAGAACAGCAAAATAAGACAATGGTGTTCAAGAAGGCAGACTTTAGCAAACTCAGGGAGTTGTTGGGTAAAATCCCATGGGAAGCAAGTCTAAGAAGAAAAACAGCTGAAGACATGCGGCGATTTTTTTTCAGAGACATTAAGGGCATAAGAGCAAACTATTCCACTTCATAGGAAAGATAGTATGGCAAGACCACCCTGGCTGAACCAGGAGAACTTGAATAATCTAAAAATCAAAAAGGAGTCCCACAAAATTGAAAAAAATGTCATATTATACTAATCCTTTATAAACAAAGGCACAAAACTAGCTCAAGCTATCTAGAGACCTAAAGGGCAACAAGAAAACATTCTCCAAATATATTAGAAGCAAGAGGAAGACCAAAGACAGAGTAGGCATGTTTCTCAATGAAGAGGAAAAACAGTAACAAAAAATGTAGAAATGACAGATATGCTTAATGACTTCTGGTTTTCACCAAGAAAGCTGGTAGTGATTGGATGCCTTGTGAATGCCAATGAAAATGGGGTAGGTTCAGAAGCTGAAATAGAAAAGAACAAGTTAAAAATTACTTAGCCAAGTTAGGTGTCTTCAAGTCACCAGGGCCTAATGAAAAGCTGCTGAGTGAGGAGGTATCTAAGTCCTTAGCTTTCTCTCTGAAAAGTCATGGAATATGGAAGAGGTTCCAGAAGACTTCCCAGAGACTTTCCTGCTGTGTAGACGTGCCCACAGTGAGTCACTAGAACAGCGGGGAACAGAAGCCAGGCATAGTAACTCCTATACATACACAACCCACCAGTCAGAGGTGCCCCCAGCTAATCCTAATGATGATTAAATATTTGAACAGCAGACTGAAGAAAATAAATCAGTGCATGCTCCAACACATTTACATTTTCCAGTTTTATTCCCTGAGCTCAGTCACCAGTAATAGCATTGTGGTGGCAAAGCATTGTACATAACTTGGCACCACCAGCATTCTATTTTTCATCCAGAAAAGAAAATGCTGCAAAGCTATTTTAAAAAGGTCAGTCGGTAGGATTATAAAACCAGACTTAGCCTCTTAATAATTATTATTAATAATAAAGCTTGTAATGAAAGTTAAAAACTGAGTTTGTGGGAATCAGCAAAACCAAAAATTACGTCAGGAACTGTCAAAACAATTTTTGTTCAGTCCTCTGGGCTGACTGACAAACAATGTACATCTTAATGATATAGGTCTAATCAAAATAAAAATGATCCTGGAGTGAAATAATAAAGACAATGAAAGGGTTGTTGAAACAATCTGGGACAATCTTTTGAAGTGCAGTGAATTGATACTGGAATAGATCATCCAGATTTTATTTATTTTTTTTTTTTTACAAACAAGCTAAAACAAATGCTCTTTTTGCAGGGCTGTATAAGCACTTGGCATTCAGTAACTGTTTAAACATTCAAGAATAGCTTTGTTTGTTAGGGCTACACCAATTTACACCAGCTGGGACTGTGGTAACAAAGATTGGACTAATATGGTGTAACTTCAGCGTTACAAACACCATAGTTATAAACTGATCGGTCAACCACACACCTCCTTTAGAACTGGAAGTATGCAATAGGCAGCAGCTGAGACCAGCAAACACAGTATAGTTCTGTTTTTATGTAAACTAGTAAAAATAAAAGGGAACTTTTTAAAAAAGATTTGACAAGGTAAGGAAACCGTTTCTGTGCTTGTTTCATTTAAATTACTTCTGCATAGAAAGTTTCAAAGCTGATTTATGTTACTGTTCAATTGTAAACTTTTAAAAGAACCACCATAATGTTTTGTTCAGAGCTACAAACATTTCAGAGTCTGTCTACATTTGCAATTGATTGGCAAAATTTTTGTTGTTCACAGGTGCTTAAAAAAAGAAAGTACTCTCCTGCCAACAAAGCAAAACTTCCTTGCGGGGCAGAGGTGGGCAATAACCAAAATCTTGACCCGCCCCCCAAAAAAGTTAAGTGGTCAAGGGCTGCACTTTTCTGTGGAGGGAGTGCGGGGTCTAGGATGGAGGTTGGGATCAGAAACATGCAAGGGGTAAGGGACTGGAGTGCAGGAGACAGTGTGGGGTCTGAGAGGGTGTTTGGGTGAAGGAGGGGATTTTGACCTGGGGCAGGAGAATGGGGTGCAGGGTCTGGGAGGGTGCTTGGGTGCAGCAGAGGATTTTGGCCTGGTAGACGGATGTAGGAGGCGGTACAGGGTTTGGAAGGGAGTAGTAACTTGGTGCAGAGGGCTTAGATGGTGACCTGGGAGAGGGAGTTGAGATGCAGGAGGGGCTGGGGTGCCAGAGGCAGGCTCTGGCTGGGAGGTGCTTACCTAAGCCAGCAGCCCTGCAGCACCCCCAATGCAGGCTGGGCTCCTTGCCTGCTGCAGCCCCAGACAGCTTGAAAATACAGGATGCACCCTCCACATGGTCCCCAACTCCAGATGGGGGAAGAGGCTTGCACTGCCCCTGTCTCCCAGGCCAATCTCTCAGCTCCAATTGGCTGGTTGTTTCCAGTCAATAGGAGCTGAGAGATTGTCTGAGGTCAGTTCTCATTGGCCGGTTGTTTCTGGCCAATAGGAGCTGAAGATTGGGGTGGGGGCAGGGAGATCACATGAAGCTTCCCCTCTCTCCTGCCCCCCCCCCCCCCTGCAGAGCAGAGAAAGATAGGGACTGCACTTTAAACGGTGGCAGCTGTGTGCCTGAGGTTCCCTTCAGGGTGGTCTGCAGGCCAGATCTAGTGGCTTGGTGGACCAGATCTGGCCCCGGGGCCATATTTTGCCCAGCCCTGTCATAGGGAGTTGAAGTATTTTGTTGGCAAAAGTGCCAACAAACAGCATTCGTGCATACACTGACTTTTAGCAACAAGGCGGTGTCAACACGGCATTGTCACTAAAAGCTACACAATGTAGACATACCTAGAGATAGGAACAACCTTGATTCCCAAGCTGCTTGCAACTCTGAGGTTCTACTGTAGTTGAAAGCTATTGCCAGCTGTTGGTGGTTGGGAAGCTATTGTGAGGTGTGTCCTTAAGAGTGCCATTGCTTTTCAGTGTCAATCAGACAGAAGCAATGTACTGGAACTACTGATACTATTATAACAGCTTATCTTTGAGGAGTCCCTCAGTGTAGTCATGCACACCATGCCACCATATTTAAACAATCACTGGGTCAGAGAGAGTTGGAGATTAGATATCACTTTGACTATTCTCTGCCTGTCACAATATAGGCGGAAGGTCAGCTTAAGGTCCACAATTCCAGCGATGTAAAAGACATAGTCAGAGTTGATGCACCTTAAGCGGAGCTTCAGTGTTGTATTCACAGTGGGAGGTCAATGGGAGAAATGCTCATGTCGATTTCCCTTACTCTTTGCAAGGAGCAGAAGTTCTGGCATCGACAGGGGCACCCTCCATGTTTGATTTAGCAGGTCTTTACTAGACCCGCTAAATTGAACTCCAGAAGACCGACGCTGCAGCATCAAACTTCCAGGAAGTAAAGACGTGGCCTAAATTATTTCTAAAGCACCTCTCGTTATGGGCCTGATCCTTCAAAGGGGGATTTCAAAGGAAGTTAGGCAGTTAAATCCCCTTGAGCAGCTGGGCCCCAGTGCCTCCTGACTTAGGCTCAGTACCCTGGACTCACTTCAGTGGCAGCCAGGAGTGCTCAGCACCTTGGAAAACTGGGTGTGTTGTGAAGGAAATGTATGATTTATAGTCCTGCCTGTGCCCACGGCCAGGCTGTGATAGTCCACTTTATTGCCAGGCCCCTCTTTCTGACCACATTAGTCACCCTTGAATGTCATGCAGAATTCTGGTTGTATTCATTTTCATAGCAATTGGTATGGTTTTATGGCATCTGTTATACACTGCGGTGGTTAGTATTATATGCAGTATAACTGGGCAGCATGACAGGATACTTGGGAAGCCAAGAGTTCTTATAAATCTTTCCTTGTGTATGAAGTAAATGGATATAGCTAGATATATGCAAATCAGTCACAGAAGCAGACACAAACAAAGGGGGGGGCATTCATTGTGTGCTAGAGAAGGGACCCACCAAGGTACTTAGGTGCTGACACCTGGGATTTAGGCATCTACGTCCCAGTTTTGGCTCCACTGGGATCCTCAAAGCTCCTGCTGAACCCAATAGGTATGTAAACTTGCTCAGCATCTAAGCTTTTTCAGGGTAAAAGCTCCCTCTGCACCTCTGGGCATGTGCACTGCTGCCTCCTTCAGGGTGTGTGGACTCCCAACTAAGCTCCAGACTGATTCACGATGTGGGGATTCTCAATGTGGTTCAGTGATATCTAAGCCCTTGTTAGCTCAACCAATTTATGTTAGTATAACTGTCACTCAGGGCTGTGGAAAAATTCACACCCATAAGCAACATCGTTATACCAAGAGAACTCTCCAGATAGACAGTGCTATGCTGATAAAAGACCTCCCAGCCATAGAACGACTGCCTCTTGGCTCAGTGGAGTACGTACACCAGTGGCAGATGCTTTCCTGTCATCGTAAGCGCTGCAGCAGCAGAGTGACACCAGTACAGCTGCAGGGCTCTACGTGGAGACAATCTCCAAGTCTTTCTCTGGCCCAGTGATTATTTAAATATTTAGCCACAGTGGGATGCTGTGTGAAAATGACTCTGGAGTCCAGCAGTTAGAGCACATGTCTGAGAGGTGGGAGGTCCTGGGGCTAGTTCGCGGGCTCCCATGACTTGTTGTTTAGCCACAGTGCAATGTCTTCAGAAGGATGAAGGAGCCCTGTATCACAATATCCCACAGCTCAGCAGTTAGTTTGCTCCTGCAAGGTAGGATTTGAACAGGAGGCTCCTTTCTCCCCCTCTGGCAGGGAGGAAGAAATTGAAACCGGGTGTCCCACATCCCACGGGCATGCACCAACCACTGGGCTAAAAGTTATAAGGCGGTCGCAACCAGTGTTCCCTCTAAGCTGTGTGGCAGCACAGCTCCACAGGTGATTAATAAGCCCCGCCTAGTCAGAGGCTCAGGTCTCCATGCATGGAGCTGACTGACCGGGCAGGGCTGACTAATCCCCTGTGAAGCTGTGCTACCCTGCAGCTTAGAGGGAATGCTAGTCCCTGCCTCCTCTTCCTCCTGGGGCTGTTTTGTGTAGAGAAAGGCAAGTGCCTAACTCATTCCTTCAGAAAGCAGCTTAGGTGCCTAAGGCACTTAATTCCAGGTGGCAGGGTCTTATTCATGGATCACTAAGCTGACCTATGAACCTATTGCCCCATAGAGGGGCCAGACTTCGCCCATACCCTTCTCATCAGTGTTTCCCATTGACTAACCCAGGTGGCTGTTTCGTAATGTGCTAGCTTTTGTGGAGCACGTTCTTAGGTGACTGTCTCTTCCCCACTCATTGTATAGGGAGCCAAGCTGCATAAATTGTCTTTGTGGAGCCCAATGTTGTTCCTGTCATTATCTAGGTGCTGCGATGCTCACATTGTCACCCACATACATCCCTTTGTGGATTCCACCCTCAGTGCCTTCCGCTTCTTCAGGAAAGGGAGGCGTTCAGTGCAGCAAAAGGTCATGCCCCAATAGCATTCAGATGGGCAAACTAACTAAGAACCAGCATCGCTTCTTATGACACCAGTGTCCATAGAGTAATTCTGGCTTTGGACCAGCATGACGGGAGCGGTCTCTGGCCTACAACAGAGCAACCTGCCTTTAACCATTGTTTATTGACAAACCTGTTCAAAATTATTTCCTAGCTCTTAGCTGAAGATGAGCTTTGGGGCCCCAAAGCATGGCATAAGAGCCCACTTAACTCTGTCTCCTCCAGCATAGGCAAGCATGTTATTCCCATTCATAACATCGTTCTTCGTGCTAGGGCAGTGTGGGAAGCCAGCTCTGTGCTGTGGCTAGACCGTGTCATTCTCATATACTGTCAAGTCAAGTCCTTCAGTAATCAGCCCTTCAGCTCAGAGGGCAGTGACGTATGCTAAGCCCCGCTCCAAACCCTGCGAGCAGCCCAGGTTGTTGCCCTTCTAATGGTTTGGAATGGGGCTATATCTCTTTCACCTGTGGGTCACCACATTTAAAAACCACCCAGATTGCTATTTTAAAAGGCTTTGGCTGCGGTTCTCAAATTTTTGGTACTGGCCAGCCCCTTCATACAGCGAGCCTCAGAGTGCAATATCCACTCCCCCCGCCCCCCCTTATAAATTCAAAACACATTTTAAAATTAATATTGGCATGTTTGTTAATATCACTTTTCACAGCCTACATACTAGTGCAGACTTCACAGAAGACTTCTTAGCTAGCTGGAAGGTTTGTACGTATGAGCCCCAGGTAATAAATAACCTTGCAACCCCCTCAGTTTGAGAACCCCTGGCCTATGGTCTCTGCTACTAGGAGTGGCTGGCCATTAGGGGCTAACTGGGCTCGTTCCTCAGAGTGAGGTAATAGTGATCCCGTGTGCCCATAATTGCTCCCTGCTGTCTCCTCCTCTGCTCCTCCAGACTCTACAACAAATAAGGGGTGGTCTGCAGGGTGAATTTAGCTAGAGGTGGAAGGGTTCTGAATGATGCTGAAATGGGATTGGTGGGGAGAGTTGGGAAGACTGGAGAAGGTGTCAGAGCTTGTGGGGGTGGTGGCAGGATTTCTAATTAGGGACAGGGTTTTTTCTGAGACTGGGCTGGGTTCTGTGCAGTGAGAAGGGTTCTCAGTGACAGTGGTGGGAGAAGGTTTCTGAGCAGTGGTGGGATGAGTAAGGGACTTGGCTCACAAGGGATGGAATGGGTTGGTGGCACTGAGTGTGAGTAAATGGGAGTGAGGAGGAAACGGTTGGCAGAGGCAGAAGGCAAAGGGCCTCACTGAAGTTCCTCGGGTGATAGCAATATGCCCCATATGAAGCTACCTTTGGAGCTTCATATATGGAACATGATGGTCTCTTTGTGTAGCACATCCTCTGTTTTCCAGCACTGGCTTCTAGTTCTATTCAAGGTGTTTATTTTGCTCTATAAAGATTATGCAGTTTGGGAACTGTCTGCATGTGGAAAGACAGTACCACTTGTCCAGTGCAATGTCTAGGTAAAATGAGACCATCTGAAGTACTCCTGCTAAAAATCTGGTATCTGGGGCCTAAACTGGTGTGAGTGTGAGGTAACTGGAGAATTCTGTGTAGCTTTGTTAATAAGAGAGTCTGTACGTGTGTGTTCCTCTTCTCTGTTTTTAGCAGGTTTTATGTCCCTCTGGGGTCTCGTATTTTAAACTTTTATATATATTTGTATTGTGTTTAAACATTTGTTGTAAGCCACCTTGAATATTTTAAATACAGAGGCGGGGTAAAAATATTTAAATAAATAAGAGTGATTGGTCGGATAGAGATTGACCTCTAAGCATGTGCATTGAAAAGCTACCCTACTTGGTCATTTCTATACAACCTTTTCAAAAAGTTGCTATTTTCTTTGCATACTCAATCATACCTCAGTTTTTAACATACAAAAAGGTTCGCTCACCCCTGAGTTAAATCCTTCATCAAGGGGTAGCATGGGTTTTAGCTACTTATTTCCTTTGCAAAACCACTGTTATGGGATATGTGCCATCAGCTGCTCAAAACCAAAGATTTCCTTAAAACCACAAGTATAACCTACCAAAAATGATTTTGTAAGATCTCTGCACTGTCCTTGTTACACGTGGGAAGATTTGGAGAGTCAAGCTATTCCTTGGACAGTTGGAATGAGTTCCACACATGCTCAGGGCTGGTCTAACTTGGCTTTGACTTAAATAAATGAGAGGAGTCTTAGGCCCATGCTCAGCCTTTCTGAAAAAAATCTCACCCTAGGAAAGTGAGATTAATGGAAGAAATCAGTGGACCAATGGGAAAAGTTTGATGGGGCAGGTGACCAAAGCCCACAGGTAAGTGAAAAACATGGAGACCTGGGAGATGGATCAGAAAAAGGGAGGAACGTGGGCTGAAATAGCAGGGATAAAGGAGAAACAAGGGCAAAATCAAGTCTGTATCTTAGCTGTATGTATACAAATGCAAGAAGTACAGGTAGTAAGCAGAAAGAACTTAAAATGCTAGAAAATAAACTGATATAGCTGATATCACAGAGACTTGGTGGGATAATACGTATGATTGAAACATGAGTAGTGTGAGGAAGACACGAGAAGTCATTCTTCTGCTCTACTCTGCACTGATTAGGACTCGGTTGGGAGTATTGTGTCCAGTTCTGGGCACCACATTTCAAGAAAGATGTGGAGAAATTGGAGAAGGTCCAGAGAAGAGTAACAAGAATGATTAAAGGTCTAGAGAACATGACCTATGAAGGAAGACTGAAAGATTTGGGCTTTTTTAGTTTAGAAAAGAGAAGATTGAGAGGGGACAACAGCTTTCAAGGATCTAAAAGGGGGTGTTGCAAGGAGGAGGGAGGAAAAACTGTTTTCCTTGGCCTCTGATGACAGGACAAGAAACAATGGGCTTAAACTGCAGCAAGGGAGGTTTAGGTTGAACATTAGGAAAACCTTCCTAACTGTCAGGGTAGTTAAACACTGAAAAATTGCCTAGGGAGGTTGTGGAATCTCCATCTCTGGAGATAATTAAGAGCAGGTTAAATAGACATCTATCAGGGATGGTCTAGATGGTACTGGGTCTTGCCATGAGGGCAGGGGACTGGACTCAATGACCTCTTGAGGTCCCTTCCAGTTCTAGTGTTCTATGATTCTAACATTCGTACAGCTTGCTCAGGAAAGATAGGTAAGAAAAAAGGTGTTGCCTTGTATATTAAAATGTGTACTCTTGGACTGAGGTTGAGATGGACATAGGAGACAGACTTATTGAGGGTCTCTACCTAAAGTTAAAAAACAAGGGTGATGTCATTATAGAGGTCTATTACAGACCACCTAATCATTCATATATATAGTAGCCCAATGTCTGTGACTCTGTAACGCTGTTCCCTCTGGGTGGCACTGTTGCCTCCCTGGCTATTCCCTCTGGGAAGCACTGTTGCCTGAGTCACATCCTTAGCCTCACGCCGTGGCTCTCGGCTGACTTCTGCGCCGCTCAGCCGGGCCGCTGCGGGGGAGCAAGTGGCCATTTGGGTGCTGTGGTCCCCATGCAGCACCCCCACGCTGCATGGGGAGCGCAGGACCCAAACGGCCGCTTGCGCCGCTTGCTCCCCCGCAGCGGCCCAGCTGAGTGGCACAGAAGTCAGCCAAGCGCCACGGCGGGAGGGGAAGGGGGCGGGACGGTGACGTACACGGCCAGGCTCCGCCCCCTGGCTGTGTACATCACTGCCCCGCCCCCCTTCTCCTCTTGCCGTAGCGCTCGGCTGACTTCTGCACCGCTCAGCCAGGCCGCCACGGGGAGCCCAAATGGCCACTTGCTCTGCTTGCTCCCCCGCAGCAGCCCAGCTGAGCAGCGCAGAAGTCAGCCGAGTGCCACGGCGGGAGGCAAACGGGGGCAGTGCCTGGACGAGCGTGCATCCCCAACGGAGACAGAGGAGAGCAGAGAGAGAGTGAGAGGCAGGAGGGGGAGAAGAGAAAGAGACGGAGAGAGAGGCAGAAGGCGGAGGAGAGCTGAAAGAGAGGGGGAGGCAGTAGGAGGAGGAGAGAGAGAGAAAGAGACACGGAGCGAGAGAACGGAGGCTCAGGAGAGAAGACCAACGTGGAGGAGAGACCTGAAAATCCCGTCTTATGACGGGCTAATTGGCTAGTCAGGAAGAAAATGTGGATGTGGCTTTTTTAAACAAAATCATCCAAAGCACAGGACTTGGTAGTAATGGGAGACTTCAAATATCCAGATAGCTAATTGGGAAAATAACACAGCAGGGCATACATAAATAATCCAACAAGTTCTTGGAATATATTGGAGATTATTTAGTATTTCAGAAGGTGGAGAAAACTACTAGGGGAGGAAGCTGTTCTAGATTTGATTTTAACAAATAGGGAGGAACTGGTTGAGAATTTGAATGTGGAAGGCAGCTTAGGTGAAAGTGACTATGAAACGATAGAGTTCATGGATTCTGAGGAATGATAGAAAGGAGAACATCTAAATAAAGACAATGGATTTCAAGAAGGCAGACTTTAGCAAACTCAGGAAGCTGATAGATAAAATTCCATGGGAAGCAAGACTAAGAGGAAAAACAACTGAAAACAATTTACAGTTTTTCAAAGGGACTTATTAAGGGCCTAAAAACAAACTATTCCACTACATAGAAAAGAAAGGAAGTATGGGAAGAGACCTCCCTGTCTTAACCAGGAGATCTTGAATGATCTAAAAATCAAAAAGGAGCCCGATAAAAAGTGGAACTAGGTCAAGTTACAAAGATGAATATAAACAAATAAATAACTCAAGTATATGGGGGCAAAATTAGAAAGGTGAAGACACAAAATGAGTCCACTCTAGCTAGAGACATAACGGGTAACAAGACAACATTCTACAAATACATTAGAAGCAAGAGGAAGACCAAGGACAGAGTAGGCCCATTGCTCAGTGAAAAGGGAAAACCAATAACAGAAAATATGGAAATAGCAGAGGTGCTTAATGACTTACTTGTTTTGGTTTTCACCAAGAAGTTGGTGGTGATTGGATACCTAATATAGTGAATGCTGGAGAAAAGGTGGTAGGTTCAAAAGTTAAAGTAACAAGTGAAAAATTACTTAGAAAAGATAGATGTCTTCAAGTCATGAGCGCCCAGAATATTCAAGGAGCTGATAGGTGGTAACTGAACTATTAGCTATCAATTTTGAAAAGTCATGGAAGACAAGAGAGATTCCAGAAGACTGGAAAAGAGCAAACAGTGCTCATTTATAAGAAGAGAAATAAGGAAAACCCAGGAAACTACAGACAACTCAGCTTAACTTCTGTGCCAGGAAAGATACTGAAGCAAATAATTAAAGAATCCATCTGCAAACATTTGGAAGAAAAAAAGGTGATAAGTAACAGTCAGCATGGATTTCTAAAGACCAAATCATGTCAAATCAACCTGATAGCTTTCTTTGATAGGATCCAGAAGGCTTGTGGATAAGGGTGAAGTAGTAGACATGGTATACCTAGACTTTAGTAAAGCATTTGACACAGTTTCACATGACCTTCTTATAGATGGGGCTACAATAGGGTTGGTTATCCAACCAGTTATACATCCATTCTCAGAGCTATCAATGAAAGGCATAACAAGTGGTGTTCCACAGGGATCAGTTTTGGGACTAGTTCTGTTGCATATCTTCACCAATGATCTAGTTAATGGCATAGAAAGTATACTTATAGGCTACGTCAACATTGGTGCGATCTTGCGCAAAAGCAGCCGCTTTTGTGCAAAAACTTGCTGCCTGTCTACACTGGCCATGAGTTCTTGCGCAAGTACACTGACGTTCTAATGTATGAAATCAGGGCTTCTTGCGCAAGAACTCTGACGCTCCCGCTCAGGAAGAAGCCCTTTTGCGCAACTGTTCTTGCGCAAGAGGCCAGTGTAGACAGGCAGCCAAGAGATTTTGCGCAAGAGCTGTCCAAATGTAAAAAAGCCCTAGTGGCCACTTGGACGTTCCGTATGCGCAGGCACTGCTCCGGACTTCCTGGTAAACCCGAGCCCCCTTAAAGGCACACGCAGCCTGCAGAGGCCACGCGGCAGAAGCACCTCTGCCAACGAGCTCTGCTGCACGGCTCTGCTCTCAGCCACAGACCACCCAGAATGGCTGCGCCGGGGGGGAGCAGCAACCCGCACCCCCAGTGCAGGAGGCCCCAAGGGGCACAAAACGGCGCGCCCCTTCCTGGTCCCCAGGGGAGATCAAGGCCCTCCTGGACCTCTGGGCCGAGGAAGAGGACCTTCATGACCCACGGTCCCATCGGAGGAATGCGGACATCTTCCGCCGCATGGCCCAGGTGCTCTCTGACCAGGGCCATCCAGCCCGGACCCTCGAAGTCCGGGCTAAAGTCAAGGAGCTGTACCTGGGCTATGTCCAGGCCAGCGAGGGCCAGGGGACAGGAGCCGACAGCTGCCCCCATTACCAGCGGCTCCATGGCATTCTGGGAGAGACGGCACCCCAGGGACCTCGGTGCCAGTTGACACCAGCAGGCGCCCCCCCATCACCAGGCCCAGCGAGGCAGGGGACGAGGCAGAGCTGCCCACTGCGTCGGAGGACGACAAGGAGGACCAGGGGAGCAGTGTCACCCTCCGGCTCGAAATCCTGTCAGGCAGCCCAGACGTCTCCTGTGCATCATCAGAAGCCGGGGAAGGATCCACTAGTGAGTGTTGCACTTTGCACTCACAAGGGCGGGGGGGAGCCAGACACCCGGGGGGGGAGGGAGAGGGAGCGTCACTCAGGCAGCGTGAGCTGCACGCTGTGTACCATACCGGTATGCAGCACGTGCAACCACGTGCATCCTGGTGCCCGAGCAGCATGTGGCCGCAGCAGGCAGCTCCAGGGCACGCCTGGGACCGTGCTGCTCGCACACACCTAGACCAGGGGGGAAGGGTGGATGCCAGCTGGAACCAGCCAGGGCCCCAGGGGCTCAGGCCAGAGCCCACTCCTCCCGAAGGGTGCAGCACACAGACAGCACACTGTCATGCCTGGCTATGCGACACAGCCAGCTGTTCCTGGGAAAACCGGTGAGCCCCTCGCCTGCTCCCGGTCCCTTGGCTGGCCCCCCCGAGCGAAGTCCCCACTGCGGCCACACATGTCCCTGGGCTACGTGTGTGAGGGCTAGCGGGAGGGGGAGGGGGGAAGCCCTCAGGCCTGCCCTAGGGCCACCTGAGTTTCGCTGCAAGGATGGTACGCTCCCCAGTCACCCCTGCTTCCGTCCAGGAGACATCCACGTGATGGGGATCTGAGAGCCCAGATCACGTCTGCCATATGTACTCCCAGGCACTGTGTGGGGATTCATCTTGCTCCCTGTCAAACACCATTGATTAGCCCAAAGCCTCACAACCTCCCTGGCAGGGAGTTCCACAGGGTAACACAACACACGCCCGCCCCCGCCCCCCTCCCCTGCAAGGGGCCAGGACACAGACTGGTGGTTACAATACATGGAGGAGCACCCTACTCTGGGGGCGGTCCTGTATGCAAACATACAACACGGGGGGGGGGGGAAACGAGTGGGCCCAAGCCACAGTACTGTGGTGTCACCTGGGCTCAGGGGCGGAGGGCATGGGGTGTGGAGATGGTGGCCGGGCTACCTGACTGACCCATCCTTTCCTCTGTTCCCTGCAGTGGGACCAAGCAGGAGCGGGGGACCCTCCAGCCCTGCGGCAGCGGCAGCACCCCCAACTACCCAGGCACCAAGCTGGCGGGTCCGGCAGCGGGACCAACTCCTCCGGCGGCACGTATAGGCCGTCAAGAGGATTGAGGCGGCCATCACACGCCAGGTGGATGCGGACCTGGAGTGGCACCAGCAGGCCTGGGGCCGCTTCCAGGCTCAGTGCAAGCACATGGGCGATGCCATCACCGCCCTCACTACACACATCGGGCATGCTGTGCATTATGGTATGGCATTGCCCCATGCACCTGCCATCCCTCTCATGCCAATACCCGTGCCCCCTCCCGCCATGCCCCCTCCTGATGCACCCCATCCTGCCCATCTCCCTATGCTGCCTGCCCCGCTGCAGCCTGAACCACATGTAGTGGTCCGCCCCCACAGAGGCAGTCACAGGGGCCACCCCTCCCAGCAGTAGCTCCCTCCTCCCCCTTCCAGTTCAGAGCCCCCTCCCTCCTTCCACCCTACGTCCCTATTGTAAATAAAAAGTTCAAGACGTTGTTTTCAAAAAAACCTGTGTAGTTTATTGGGAGGTAAGGGGAGGAGGGGAGGGAAGGGTTGGGGATGGGAGGGAGATGTAAAGGGAGACAGAGGCGACCCTACTGTGGGGCCTGGGAGAACATCTCCGTCAGGGCCTCCCGTATGCGCACTCCATCATGGTGTGCCACCGATCAGTAGCTGTCCGGGGTGGCCAGCTTCCAAATGGCGACGGTGACCCTCTTGTCCACAGGGATGGGTGCCCGCAGCCAGGTGGTGCTTCTCTGGAGCGCAGGGGCGAGAAGGCACATAGCTCCAGGAACGTCTGCTTTCGCATCCGAAAGTTCCGGAGCCATTGCTGGGTGTCCCAGTGCCCCAGGACCAGCCGGTCCCACCACTCAGTACTGGTGTCCAGTCTCCACAAGGGCCTCTCCACGGTGGGTGGGGATGCCACAGGGACGCCACCGCCTCACTGGTGAGGGAGTCCAGAGTGACCTGCGCCTCGAGGTCCTGGACAACGAGTGCAGCAGCATGGAGCAGCAGCTGCAGGCACTCCAAAATGGCCGGAAGGGGCCAGAGCAGGCACAAGGCCACCCCTGGCTCCATGGCACAACAAAAGAGCTGAGGTCAAAAAAAATCAGCAAATGGCACTAAGGCACAAGCTGTAGTGTCCAAGAAGGCAGAGGGCAACCACAACTAGAACTGCTACGGCTGTCAGTCCCTGCAAGAGGTACTAAAGCTCGCAGCAGGAGAGAAACAGCTGTCCAGGGAGATCCCTTTAAGCATGTGTCTAAAGGAGCTCCAGCCCCCGCCCCCAGAAAGGTCTGGTGCCCTTTTGCCCTCTCAAAAATGGTTCCGGGCTCCTGCTTTTGCGCAAGAGTGTCCCGGCCAATATAGATGCTCTCTTGCGCAACTACTTTAATGCAAGAACTCTTGCGCTAAAGAATTTTGGCACAAGATCACGCCAATGTAGACATAGCCATAAAGTTTGAAGATGATACCAAGGGGGGAGGGGTTGCAAGTGCTCTGGCGGATAGTGGTATAATTTTAAATGATCTAGATAAACTAGGGAAATGGTTTGAGGTAAATAGGATGAAGTTTAATAAGGACAAATGGGAGGTACTCCACTTAGGAAGGAACAATTGGTTTTGCACATACAAAATGGAAAATGACTGTCTAGGAAGGAATCTAAGTGGACCACAAGCTAAATATGAGCCAACAGTGTAACATTGTTGCAAAAAAAAAAAAATCATTCTAAGATGCATTAAAAGGAGTGTTGTAAGACAGACATTGAATTTGTGGTTGAAAAAAGTATTTTTTTTCTGCTCTACTTTGCACTGATTAAGCCTCAGCTGGAGAATTGTGTCCAGTTCTGGGCACCATGTTTCAGGAAAGATGTGCAGAAATTGGTCCAGAAAAGAGCAACAAAAATTATTGACTGCCTAGACAACATGACCTATGAGGGAAGACTGAAAGAATTGGATTGAAAGACTGAAATTTGGATTTGTTTAATCTGGAAAAGAGAAGACCGAGAGGGGACATAAGTTTTCAAGTACCTAAAAGGATGTTATAAGGAAGAAGGTGAAAAATTATTCTCCTAAACCCCTGATAGGAACAAGAAGTAATGAGTTTAAATTGTAGCAAGGGAGGTTTACTGTCAGGGTGATTAAGCACTGGAATAAATTGCCTAAGGAGGTTGTGGACTGTCCATCATTGGAGATGTTTATCTAACCTGCTCTTAAATATTGGTCAGGGATGATCTAGATCAATAATTTTTGATGGGGGGGGGGGGGGCAATCTAAGATTTTGGTAAGTGGTAAGGGCTGCACTTTTCTATGGAGGGGCTGTGGGGTTTGGGATGGAGGCTGCATGCAGAAAGGCACTCAGGGTAGGAGACTGGAGTGCAGGAGGTGTGGGGTTTGGAGGGAGTTTAGGTGAAGGAGGGGGGTTGCGAGCTAGGGCAGAAGCTTTGGGGTGCAGGGGCTATAGGGGCAGGAAAGGATTCTAGCCTGGGAGAAGGATTTAAGAAAGGGTGCAGGGTCTGGGAGGTAGTTCTGACCTGGAGAGGAGGGAGGGTGCAGAAGTTTTGGGTGGTGACCTGGGGCAGGAGGAGGTGGTGACCTGCAGCAGGGAGTTGTGGGGTGGTAAAAGACAGGCAGGGAGTTGTGGGGTGCCAGAGGCAGGCTGTGGTGGGAAGGTGCTTACCAAGGGTCCCTGCCTGCCATGGTCCCAGAGTGCTCAAAATGCCTGGCTGCTCCCTAGTGCTCTCTGCTTTGGGAACCAGGAGGAGGGGGAGACTTTGTGCACAGCAAAATCTCTCCACTCCCATTGGTCAGTTTCCACAAAGCCTTTCCCTCTTCCAGTGCCCAGAGCAGAAAGCCACAGGGAGCAACCACCTGTTTAAACCGGTATGGGGTTGTTCTGAAGTGGCTGGCTGCTCTGTGCCTGAGGGTCTTGGTGAGGAGGGCAGCCTGTGGGCTGGATTGGGTGGCATGTGGGCCAGATCTGGCCTGCAGGCCGTATCTTGCCCACCACTGAGCTAGATGCTACTTGCTCCTGCTGTGAGTGCAAGGAACTGGACTTGATGAGCTTTCAAGATCTCTTCCAGTGTTCTATGAGTTTGGTGAGTTTTGGGGAGGCTTCTAAATGTCAGCACAGGCCACTGGAGTCAAACACATTCACTCCCAAAATGGTGGTAGTTGCTAGAGGCACAATAGGCTTCTAGAAAGCAAAACCTTACTTTGTGCAATATATCTTTTAATAATAATAGCTGTACCATGTGGGGCTAGAACTGAGCCTTTAGATAATAGACATCCTTCTCCATAGCCAAATACTTTGATGGGTTGGGTTTTTTGTAAGTAGTTAGAGGGAAGCTACCCAGCCAAAGTAGAAATTCAGATCTTTAGTTCAGCACCAATTTGTAAGTGGGCCAGGCTAAGAGATGAGGGAGAAAACTGCTGTCTTGGCTGAAAACAGTTAACTCTTAACTTCTTTCCTAGTAAGGTCATCTTGGAAATTCCTGGATTGCTAAAGATCTCAGAATGATACATAGGAATCCCTGTAATCCCTGGCTTCAATCCCTGCAATTGATTAGCAATAATTCTTCACATAGATGTGCAAGTCCAGAATGCACTCACCTTACAGTTCCTTCGCAAAAGGAAGGTCACCCCATTGACAGAGTTGGAGGAACGTAAATGAGGGTGTTCAGAATGGCTATAGTCTCACGAATTGTCCTCCTGCAGTAACTTTTTTAGACCATGCTTTTTTGTTCTTAAAACAATCATAACTTCACTTGAGTGAGAGAGTCTAATCTAAATGCAGACAAAGCAGTAAAAGAGAGCCTCAGCTACATTCACTAAAGTATGGAACACTTTGCACTTGAGAGGGTAGAATTTATACACCCTTGCCTGCCTTCACTAGAAAGTTTTGCCCGTTTCCAGTGGCTAGTCTTACCCTTAATGTTCACTATAGTTGAAGCTAGACAAATTGACTAGAAAAAAAAAGCACACATTTAACAGTAAGTAACCAAGCATTGGAACAACTTACCAAGTGTTGTCATGGATTTTGTCACTGAATTATTAAATCAAGATTGGATGTTATTCTAAAAGAAACTCTTGAAATTATTTTGGGGTAGTTCTATGGCCTATGTTAGACAGGAAGTCAGACTAGATGATCACAGTATTTATTCTGGCCTGCAAATTTGTTAACCACATCCTGTTCTCAATGACTTCACTGTCAACAGTGTCTGACCTGCACAGTTTACCCTAGTCATGATAGAAGAGGCAGAAACCAGGTGTTCTCTTTTCCCAGAATTACAAACTATGCAACTTATTTCTACAAGAGACTTGTTTATTTTTTGCTTAAAGTTTATAAAAACTGTTACTCCAAAACAAGGTTTAAACTTACATATGTACAATTGAGAAATAAATAGCATTCCAAGTCATACAAAAACCATAATATACAAATAGGGCTTCAAGACCATGTATAAATATATGGCATGGTGACAAATCACAGATAGTTACCAGAGGCTTCAATTATTGAAGACTGTACATAACCAAGACAAACATCATGCTGTTCTCCAAATGAGTATGGTTATTTTAACTTCGGTTGGAATGAGACACTAAGAAAGAAGCCAGACTGAAATACCTTTGTTGACCCTTTCAGCCAGAGACCTGGATGATGACGGTCTTCATAACTTAATGAATCAGGCAGCATTGCTGCTCTGGTGTGTGTATAGAAAGCATTGCACTTTAACATCCAAGCCAAGAGTAATCCCAAACATATTAAAATGCCCCCACCCCTGAAAAGACAGTCAGGTCACCTCTGGCCTAGACACGTACAGTAGCAGACTGAGTACCTACAAGAATCTGGCCTATTCAGAACATTAGTTTCCCAGAAGAGTGGAATAGATTAATTCCATTATAAAAACAAGTTTATCTGTAATTATGTAATAAAAATATCTTTACAATTTGGAGTGGAGGGGAAGCGTAGTTATATGTTGTAGGTTAAATGAGTACCTAAACCTTGTTAAGTGCATGAGTGTGCAACCTTAAAACGTGCCTTGCTGCTACAGCTGCATTCAAGTTGAGTTTGCAGATGTGAACACATCCTCAAAATATATATTATTGAATGATGTCAAGTTTGCCTGAGGCAGTACAGATACCTTCCCAGTATACAGTAAGTAAATGGCTTCTATATTCTATATTCTTCAGATAAGATCTGCATGAAGGAAGTACTGAACAGTCCCTGTTTAAATAAAATACTGAGGTTTCAGGAAACAATCATTTTAACGAAGTGTAGCTGCCAATAACTTCAGTACATATCTGGATCTGCTTTCTCTACAGAACAGAGGGGGAGGGAGTATTGGACTTTTTTTACATTATTAGTCATGTGTACTACAATATCTGGCAGAGGTACAGTAATGGTCTCTGGGAAAAGCAAAGGACAGGATGGAGAGAAGATGGAAGTTAGGACAGAGATGATATTGTGTTCTGTCTCTTTACACTTGACTGGTTTGGTCTACTCATTCTTCCATATCATTTAGTGCAATTTAAGATCCTGTAGTACCTCCTAAGCTATACACACTGTTATGCATTCTCAGTATGCTTAGTCATGAACTATTCGAATCAGAAATTCATTTTCCATTGACTTGCGCAGCACACAGGTAGACTAGAACCAAGGCACAGATTTATCTCAACTTTGTCGATACGTCCAGTTTACTGGGACAATTAGGAGTAGACTATGCAGAGCACAACACAGTTCAGGAAAATTAGGTTAATGCACATAAACCAGATTCACCCAAATAGGGTGAGTTTAGTAGTTTTAATAAGTTATTTTAGGACAGCAACTGAAAGCATATGGATCACTCCTCACCAGAAATATTGCCTACATCTGTTCAACAAGACTGATTTCTCTATCCTGAATAGTAAGTTGTACTCAGACAAACTTTACATTAATGTCTCTTCACCTATGTAATCTTCTGCAGTAGTCTCTCTGTGTTTTGGATAGTTGGGTCTTTTTGTGCAAGTCTTCAGCTTTGAATCTGCACTGAAGGTTTTTCTGATCTAAGGAAAGAATGGGAGAGACATGGGTGAAAGATATACCCTGGTAACATGCAATGATTGCTCTTTTGTTACAATTTTGAACTTGTAACACAAGGGCTAGTAAGAAAACAAACCCAGGACATGTCAGGGAGACTGAAAACTAGGTGTGGTTCAGTATTTTGTCCTTTTTGGAACCTTTGCCTACAAATAACTTTCAGAGAGTTGGAACCTTTTATAGGAACTCAAACTGTCCAAGTGGATGTTACACTTGCATCACAGTCCTCTTCAAGTTTTGTTCCAAGGCAAATAGATTAATTGCTAACTGACATCAATGATATGTTTTAAGATCTGTGTCTTTAGAGCCTGCACCCGTAATTGTATTCAAGGACTGAAATCTGCGATTAAACACCTGTGGTTGGTCCATGACAGCTGTCCCAGGATAAGGGTATCAACATTCACGCTTGGGCTGGAGTCACAGTCCTGGCATTTCCCCCTCTGCAGGGTCCCAGAGCCAGGCAGCAGCCCAAATGTGAAGGCCTAAGGGATGCCTAATTGTGGTGTAGACAGAGTCCCACAAACCCAAGTCAGCAAACAGGTGTTTAATTGTAAGAGAGACCCTGAGGACCTAACTCTGTCCATCCACTTATACTCATCTGCTTACTTGTTGAGTGAAGTACTACATCATATGAGGAAGGGTGGTAGATTCCAGCTCCAAAGCAGCAATTCCAGGAGTGAAACTACACTACAAGAGAGCTGTCCTCCTGCTATGTAGACATCACTAGGAAGTGCATTACCACGGCCTGCCTTTGTACCTTTTCAGATAACTCTTGATATTTGTTTCCACTAGTACAGTCTCCATTTACTTTGCCATGAGAATTTAACATTAGCCTTTGCACATAATTTTATTTAGGAAATTCTTAATACACACAGAAGCAACATTAAGAGCAATTCATTATTTCTGCCAAATCCGGCACTAGACACTATCTGATATTGCTCTCAGCCAGAATTTTGCCATCTGAGGTAACTATACAAGCAGACTTTTGACACTGGGCTTTGTTACAGTGTTTGCAAAAGCTTTAACATTTTTCATTTTCATTAATGTTGAACAGACTCTTTTATAGCTTAAACTTTAAAACAAGTCCAAGAGATGTCAAGCCAAATTCACCTCTAGTATAACTCCACTGAAGTCAATGGAGTGATCTGGAACAAAATTGAACTATTTTTTAACAGAGGATAGTTGGAAGTTATCAAATCCTCACTACTTATCACTTGATGGATTAAAAGTCATGCTGCAGGACCAATGCTAGTTGATCGGGAGGGTGCACTAGAGTTTAGAGTACCTCCATTGTAGAAGATGTTATATATCTCCATATATGCTAGCTCAGTATTCCTTTAGCAATTAAGAGTCCATTCAATTTTATTAAGTTTTCTTGCTCAAGACTTTAAGTGGGAAGAATTATGCAACAGATGTTCTTAATGAAATTTTAGTGTCAATCTGGTTATACTTGTCTTCATTATACATAGCCTAATGCCTTAGACAATGGGCTTTCAAAAGAGAACCATTTAATTAAACCTTACCTTGTTTGGTTCTTTGTTGGCCAACCATCTCTACATTTCACAAACCAAAGCTCTTTACCAGGAGATATGTTGGTCAACTGAAGATCCTCTGCACAGAAAGTTAACCTAATAGGAAAAGATCAAAAGCCATGGAGACACTGCACATACAAACTGATGCAAGTTATTCATGCGTTTTGGAAAGTAACTTCTAAATGGAACACATGGCCATCATTATTTTCTAGAGACATAAGAGGGGCCAGCAAGAGTTACAGCACTGCTCACAGCTATGAGGGATTCTATAACAACCTGATTGTCAGATACAGGCCATTTCTAATTCTAGAATGCTATTGTACCACTCCTTCTAGAGTTCTAGTTTTCATAGAATCATAGAACACTAGAACTGAAAGGAACCTTGAAGTCATTGAGTCCAGTCCCCTGCCCTCATGGCAGAACCAAGCAGATCGTTGTCTAACCTGCTTTTAAATATCTCCAGAGATGGAGATTCCACAACCTGTTTAGGTAATTTATTCCAGTGCTTAACCACCCTGACAGTTAGGAAGTTTTTCCTAATGTCCAACACAAACTTCACTTGCTGCAGTTTAAGCCCATTGTTTCTTGTTATGAGTAGGGGATTTGAAAACTCAAAATAAATAGGAGAAGGGAAAGGGGTGGGGGAAAGAATGATGCTCTGTCTCCCACCCCAGAGCATCTTTCTCTTCCCCCCCCCCCCCCCATTTCCCTTTTCCGATTTATTTTGAGTTTTCAAATCCCCTACTCATCACTCCAGTCATCTGAAGAAGTGGGCTGTGCCCACGAAAGCTCATGATACCATCTACATGTTTTGTTAGTCTATAAAGTGCTACCAGACCATTTGTTCTTTTTTTCTGTGGGAATGGTTACACTGCTCTACAGCCAAAATGCTTCTGAAATAAATGTAGTCAAACTTTACTAATTCTGGGTCACTGAGAACGAAAATGATGCTTAAAATTGTTGATTGGCTCTAGTTTTCAAGGTATGCTATTGGGTCACTATATACGACCCTTGACTTGGGAATGGCGGAGGATAAGTGAGTTATAAAGGGAAGGGATCTCAATTTAAACCAGAAATGACTAAAATACATCTTTGACTGGATCTATGAATAAATCTATGACTGGGTTTGGACAGTACTTGCTTTTTAGGCAAAACAATGAATGATGCAATCTGAAGCTGGTATTGCGTCATGCATGATATGAATTGCATCATGTTATTCCTAGAAGTCATGGATGATGCAATCATAACGAAGCTTACATCACTCTGCTGAACAAATTGCCGTATATCAGCTCTAGAAATCATACAGTGTCGTGCTCTCATTTGTCAGTGTTTGATTTTGCAAAGGGACACATTTCTGTTTAGCCAAAGTGAGCAGAGATGCCTCGTACTTGTGTGAACAGTACAGATAACTTCTGCTATGTTTGTGGTGAAGTGACTTTTGCATCACAAAAGCGCAGTATAACCACTATGGTTAAGAAAGCCTATCACCTTTATTTTGGCTGCAAAATTGGAGATCAGGACAAGAGGTGGGCCCCACACATGCTGCAACACTTGTGCAACAAATCTTCGCCAGTGGTTGAACAGGAAAAGGAAATCTATGCCTTTTGCAGTGCCAATGATTTGGAGAGAGCCAACAGATCATACCAGCAATTGTTACTTCTGCATGGTGCCTCCAGTTGGGAAAGGTGTGTCAAAGAAGAAAAAGTGGACTGTGCATTATCCAAATATTCCATCAGCTATACGCATCAGGAACTGGAGAAAGACTGCCGGTTCCTGATGCACCAGAATCATTCTCACTTGAGTCAGACGAGGAAGAGGAAGAGGATGAAACTTCTGGTCCTCAACCATCAATGTCACAGGACCCACATTTTCTCCCACCCTCCTCCTCTGAACCACACCTCATAACACAAGGTGAACTGAATGATTAAACTATGTATATAATAGTTTTTTGCCTTTTGTTTCATAATAAATTTTATTTATGTAACCCTTTTGCTGATTTTTAAAGTGTTACATAAACAGGACAGGTGAAATATTATCATGTAAAGCAACCATAAACACATGAAAAGACCTAGGTTTATAATTTATGATTAAAACTCTACTATCTACACAATATACATAGACGTAAAATGTAAAAACTTAAATATCTTGGAAATAGTAGCCAATCAGTTGTTTTAATTGTCATATTTGAATTCAGCACATCAAAATACATAATAAATAGTACATTTTATCTCTGAAGCAGACGACTTCTAAAAAATTGTAGACCAGTGTTATTCAACCAGTTATGCAACCATTTTAGATTGTATTTCCCTAGTTTCTCTATAAGAAGGTCATGTAAGACTGTATCAAAAGCTTTACTGAAATCTAGGAATACCACATTTATCGCTTCCCCCTTATCCCCAAGGCTTGTTATCGTATCAAAGAAAGCTATCAGGTTGCTCTGACATGATTTGTTTTTTTACATATCCATGCAATCTGCTGCTGAATAGCATTCAGAATAGTTTCCTCCTCTAGTTTAGTGCTTTACCGGTAATGTAAGAAGCCAAAGTCCTTGACACAGCAGGTACATTCTTGTGAATTCATTGGTTTTGCAGAAAGCCTGTTCTCTAAACTGACAGAGGCAGGAAATTCATTTCTGTTAACCATGCTATTGGGTGCCCTCTAACTGAGGCATTGCTTGAATCATCAAATTTCCCTCACTGAACAGCAGCTAGCTACTTTTCTTGCTGTCTTTGACAAATCTGAACGCAACTGATTCAGAAGTCTCAGGGTCACCCCAAGCCATGAGTGTTCCACAAAAAAAGTACTGCTCTACTCACTTCTGTTGTGTTTCCCCAGACTTCACACGTATACGTCTGATCTGCAGCTCCTTAGAAGATGTATCAGGTCGGGACCAATAACTTTTGAGATTTCTCCACAGACTGTACCAAGATAGAGCAGATCCCTCCCAGGTGAGCTTGATCTTTAAGAGGTCACCGATGTCTTCTTCCGCATAGACCAGGAAAGGATTAGTAGAATTCACACCAATTTGCTCAAGTCTGAAAGACAGACAGACTAAGCATCTGTTCCTCATTAATGAAGTGACTTATTGCACTTCTCAAACTCTTGTGTTGGGAAAAGAAGGGTTCTGTCATGTATCAAGTATTCAAATCAGGCAGTTGATGATCATACTTCTAGTTTGCTACTGGTTTGATTAAAGAAAGTAGCTGTCTGGTTTAGTGTTATCCTTGTGGGGGTGTCTCATTTTTGGTTTCTTCCGTTTTTCCATCACCTACTAAGGCAACATGCAGTGACAATTTACTTTGTCAGAAGGATGGGCTGAAGGAGCTATTACACCCCTTTTGTAATCCTGCAGGATGAAGAATGCTTTTTGCCAAAGACAAACTAGAGGAGGATGTTTTCAAACCACATTAAAAATCCTCCATCATGCAGGGGAGAGGAGAGATCTCTGGCAAAACTAGCGGTGGGGAAGGAAAAGAGGAAACAGCCCAGGAATGCGTGTACTGGAAAGGAAGCCAATCTACTGTTCCCTACATGGCAGTTCATCTCCCCAAAAATAAAATCCAGCACTACGTAGGTTGCTGCTTTACTACATTCAGCAAATCTTTGAATATTAGACTTAGCAGCAACTATAGCAATAATTCTCGTGAAAGTGTACCTTACTGTCGCTTCTAATCCCATGAGCCCTTCCCACCATTCTCAACAAAAACAGGGATATGAATCCATTGCACTTGACTTACATTTCCAGAGAGAGAGGCTGAGAATCACCATTGGTGCCATGAAGGGTAACTGAGAATGTGGGTTCAGTTTCTCCTAAACTTTTGTAGCTGAAGATGTGCATTTTCATCTGATAATGGTAAACTGAAAAGAAAAGCACAGTGCCCAGATTGTGAATAAAGGGCACTGATTATTCCATGATAAGTCACGGTCTGCAAGAGGGTGCCAGCCAGTTGTCAGAGACAAGATCACCCATGCAAGTAGCCTCGAGGGTTGCCAAGGAGCCTTAACTCAGATTAGAAAACAGATAAATACTCAGCCACAGATGAAACTCCACTCTTGGAGTGCTCCCTCAGCCTTGTGGGGTGGCAGAATCATAGAAATCTTCTACCTCGCCCACACATTTCTTGCATAGAGGAACACTGTTGAAAGCATCCTCCCACAGAAGTAGTACAGGAAACATTTCTTTTAGCGGGGAGTGTTTTAGTGTTCTTTCTTAATATTAAAAGTTGCTGTCTTGCAACTGTGAGGCGGATTTTAAGTTGCTTTTATTGTCACTATTTTGTGTACATCCATAATATTTTAGTTTCTACTCAAAAGCTCTCAATTCTAAATCTAAGTTCAAGCATTCTGAACCAGAAGAAAACTCATTCTTCTCTGACAAATATTATATATTCTAAAGCTATGATCTCAGTAGCTTTAAAAAAAACACTACCTTTGAAAGGCATGTCAGCTCTGGTTTTTAAGTACATCTTGCTGTTCCTTTTGTTCCTCATTTTCTTGACATTGTAGCCAATGCTGTTGCAGCGGTTCTTTCGGCAGCTCAGGCAGATTCCCTTCTTGAAACGGCTGGAGTCAGTGCACTGAAAGGCGAAACTTTGCTTATCTTGGTTTACAAGGGAGTCCACGAAGAGGTGTACAGATCGCTCATGTTCGCATCTAACAACATTCCCAATATCTAGCTCAACAGAAAAGGTTGTGGTGGTAAGACACACTTCAGCAATTTAGCATTCACCATCCCAAGAGCTACAATTTACTGCAAGAGTTAGTGAGACTAATTGGAATTCAGCACAAGTTAAGTCTGACAAAAAACAGATAAACTACAAGATGTTATTACTACATATTTAAAGATGACAATTTTGTTCAAACACATTTAGCTGTGGAGACAGAAAACAAGACTTCAGAGCCCATATAATGTGGTCTGGAGTACAAATTAGTCTTTTAGCTGATGATGATTAACACCAGACTTGCAAAATTTACAGATTTCAAGGGGGGGGGGGGGCAATCTAAAGACAGTTTAGATGGAGAATTGCCTCTTGTTAGGTTGTATGTATTATTCTAATACACCTGCTTATGTAATGTGGGTGTCTCTTATTATTGTCCACCCCTCCCAGCGAAATCCATTATTAAACAGGAAAAATAAGAACTTACTCCCATATGCAATTGCTCCCAAAACATCACTTAATCCACAACCAGGTTGAAAATCTCCCCCATTGGGATAGATGTCAATGTGACCCACAGGCATTTGGATCCCAATGCTGACACCCAGCGTCTCCTTCGTAAATGTATGAAGAACATCCACAAAGTCTGCATCATCAGGGGAGAGACGCTTATGAGGCTCAGCTCCTTCAAACATAGGGCCAGCTGGATCCAACCCTGTTAAGGAGAACGCACAACATAGCAGCAGCCAAAAACGTGACTGGTACTTCCCTAGCAGAAGGTTATGCAATCAGACCCTGCCTCACAGAATGCAATCTAAAAAAAACACGAGTAAAAAACGTTCACTGAAGCAACATTATGTGGAACGAGAGCATGCATTAATATTTGGAATCTGACCAAGTTATTTAGGGGCATTCCGTCAGAATTGCTGCTATGATGCAAAGAACAGAAGCCCAAAATAAACCAGTGAAATCTCCATGTTGCTGGACACTCAAACCACTAGGCACGTGAGACAGTCCGTAGTGGTGGGGTCCAATGGCACGGCACCCCAAAGCAGGTATGTGGTGTACCAGGAGGTATCTGATCGCTGGTCATGTATGTTTAGCCACTATTCATGACATGAAAGAAGGGCATTTGTTTGAGACACGTTCTAAAATGCGTTACTGTTAGTGCTTAAACACTAAGGGCTAAACCTGGGATTTCAATAGGAGCAGTGAGTGAGCAGTGGTTTTTGGGGTTTGGACCCAGGTGGCAAGGGACTGGCCATAAATTAAGGCCTTTTCACTGTAGGACACTTTACTGTTCCTTCACATGATGTAGGATGAATATTACAACAGAGAATTAAAGTTTAGTTTAAGTTTGGTTAAAGACATGTGGTGTAAAGAAAGGCCCTAATTAGCAAGAAAGAGATGCTTTGAAAGTAAGGAATTATAAATAGGGAGGCTGGCTGGTTCAAAGCAAGACTAATGAATAAGGGAAGTTTCTAAAAAGCAAGCCGCTGACTGATAGAGGTGACTGCAGATTATTTTAAATAAGACAGATTCCCAGTCTTAAAATGAGCCAACATGGATCTTCCCACGCCACATACTAATGCTATCTCAAAAATTAGGGTCTATGTGAATCCAGGTGCACTAGGGAAAACTGTTGATCAGAGGGATGGGAGGAAAGGCCTTGGAGAAAGATGGTTGTAAAGCTTATCTGTATTAAGACTGGAAATAAGGGTGAACGGTCTCAAATTGGTTTTTAGCTGGCATCAGTAATTGGCAATGACAGCTCTCATTAAAGGGCATAAAAAAGTAAACCCTTAAAGAATTAATTGCTAATACCTGCCTGAACACACTGAAGCCAACCATTATGGGTCTAAGCATTCCTGGGTTTACCTTAAGTATCTTGATTAAATGCTTATCAGTATTTTGTTACTGTTTGGATGTAATAACTTGTTATTTAGCCTGTTTAACCATGTTTAAATTGAATCTCTATACCACCGGGCCTTTTAATAAAGGAACTTACGGTTAAATTAGCTTTGTGAGAATACCCTCCCTCCAATGTGAGAGAAATTCTAGGGGAGCCGAGATTTGTGTGTATGGACATAAGACATGTGATGTGGAGACAGATTCATCAGTATAGGAGAGGGAGGAATAGTCTTTGAAGCATGCACTTTTTCTGCACGGGAGAGGAACTACAGTAGCATCCAGAAGGTAAGTTGGTGAAGGAGAGACTAGTGGGGAAGAAGAAAGAGGCAGTGAACAGAAGCTGAACACTTCACCTTTCCCAATGTTCAAGGAATCCAACATTCCTATTAGTAAAGTCACACTGATACCTTGAACAGTCGGAAGTTCCCTTACAGTAATAAGGTCTAGGCAAGAATAGCTGGATAAGACTCAGAACTAAAGATGGGTTAAAACCGGAATGTTTTGTCCGAACCATCCTGCACTTCGGTCATTTTTAAGTGAGAGAGACCTGGATTACATGCCACTACTACCTGCTGCCCTCTTTTCCTTGTCTAATAAAAAATTAACTGAATTGTCTTTAACTTGAGAATGTGATCTTTGGTGCAAATTTTAAATATTTAATTTATTCAAATGCCTTCCCTATTATTTATACTTTTTTTTGCAAATATTTATGGGGAGATGGATCTCTTATCCTTAGTGTAACAGGTAATTAAGCTATACATTTTATTTCAAGGAATGTCCTTTCTCACCATGTTTCCAAATAATCCAAGACATTCCACAGGGAAAGATGAGAGTTTCTCTTTTGAGTACTGGCCTTCTGAACCAATAGCACTATGGGTATTACCCACGAAAGCTCATGATTCTATATATTTTTGTTACTCTTAGATGCCACAAGACTACTCGTTTTTATTAGGAAGTTAGTTGTGGAGGGACAAGGTAGCTTTTCACAAAGGTTGAGCAGAGTTTAAAATTTGATGTTGGCCAAAAGGGAGGCAAATGGTTGCCTCACTTAGGCTAGCTTGTAAACCAGGCCTAAAGTAGAATTTTGATAGCAGGAGTGTGTCAAATCAGGACGGAAAGCCTTTGGGTAAATGTTCACTTGGGACCTGATTCCAGTGACTGCCAGCAGTCTCACTTTCATGAGACCGTGTCAGGACTAATACAAGTCCACAAGGGATTCTTTTTTTATTTTTGCTAGAAGTGGGAGGCGGAAATTGGAGCAATCGCCTTAGTTTAATATCCTTAACATTAGGGATATTAGATATCATGAAATTAAATAATTGTGTAGCCGCTAAAATTTCATGCGGTTACACAACTATTCGATAGTCCCTGGGGATGGGGCCAGTAGCCAGTGTGCTCCTGGCCCCACTTGCAGGGAGCGACCTGCCTCCCTCCGCTGTTGCCTCTGTATCAGGAGGCAGCAAGGGGGGGGACAGGTGGGTCTGCGGAGCCAGCATGCGCAGAGAGCCAGCTTTAAAAGCTGTCTCACTGCACGTATTGGCTCCCGCCTGCCCCCCTCACCCTCTGTGCTGCTGCCTCTCTATCAGAGGCAGCAGGGCGGGAATAGGAGAGGGGCAGGCAGATCCAGTGCTCATGGGGAACCGGCTTCAAGCCAGCTCCCCATGGACACTGGCTCCTGCCTGCCCACCCTTGCTGCCAGGGGAGGGAATGTGTGTAGTTGACAGAATTAACCAATAAGCCCAGGCTTATCGGTTAATCATGTAGTCATCTACACATTGACAGCCCTACTTAACATGCAAGAAAAACATCAGTGAGGAGTGTTCAACTGGAGAATTACAAAAGAAAATAGTTGGATACTTTCATTATTAAACCCAGAGTAAGGCATCTCAACAAGGCAGCTATGATTTTGAAGTTTTGACAACCCCATTGATATTGCAAGAGGACAAAAGTATTGCACTGTGGTAGTTTTAGGAAAGCCTTACCTGTAATTCTGCCTATTGTTCCATGTGTATAGTTACCAGCATACCCAGCAACATGGGCACCAAGACTGTACCCAATTAAGTGGACGTTCTCAAGCAGAAAGTTCTGCTTTTCCTGCAAGTGCAGAAATAATTAAGTTTGGTTACGTTTTCAAGAGAGTGGATAACTCTATCTAGGCAGAGGGACTCCAGTTGCCAAATTCAGTTCTAGACATTTGGATCATGCCTCTTATGTTTTCTCAAGACACTGGCAAAAATCATTCAGTAATTTGGAGACTAGCTGGTCCCTTCTTGTTTCTAACTTTCAGTCACAGGAAAGGTGTTCTCTGAGAAACTGTCTGGAGTGATGATGATGGACATCAATGCATTCCGTTTTGCTTTGCATCCCTCACAGTTCAGTAACTTAGTAGACACATTACCAGGTGAGCTTTTATTTTTGCCAGATATGGTTCTGATTGGACATCTTGAGCCTGACTTTTTTTTCCAGAGATCTGAGCACCTAAATTGTAAGTGAAGTCAGCTGGATCTGCAGGTGCTCAGCTCCAAGGGTGCTGGAATCTAAATACAGGTGATGCTGGAACCTGTAGGCATCAGGGGGCCATGCCCCCACTCTTTAAATATGGGTATAGTTTGGGGAGTAAGGGTAATATTGGGCACCAAAACTGCCAGCCCTGGGCAGGCACAGAGCGGCACCAACAGGGGCTGCACTTCGCAGCAGAGGAATTGACCAAGTACTGTTCTGTGTTTGCCTGAAGCTGGCAGTTTTGGGAGCACCAGTGTTGCCCAAGTCCCCCAAACTACACCCATGTTAAAAAATGGAGGACTGGGCCCTGCCCTCTTCCCATTCCTGGTTCCAGTGCTGTTGCTCAGCCCCTCTGACTACCTGCCCAAAGAGTCTCAATTTGGCCATCCACAAATGGAGGCACTCAGTCACTGGTCACGGCTGGAATACTTGGGCCTTAGACTCTTCACTTGTTGATGGAGATTAACCTCTAAATTCAGCAAGCACTGCACCACTGCTCTTGCTGGTGGCATCAGGTAAGGCCAGCCCGCTGGCCAGAACTCCAGTCCTGATGCAAGCAGGGCTAGCTTCACAAAGCAGGAATGGAATGGCTTCAGGGTTGCTCCCACTTACACGAGGCTTGACTCTGGCCTGTCATCTTTGTGCTTGACCAAGCTGCTGAACTGAGGTCACGAATTAGGCCAGCCTCTTTCACACTGCAGGAGTGCTAGAGCTGGCCCCTGTTCTGTTCCCACGTGCACTACCCCACAGGGACCATTCATACAATTTTACCTGCAACCAGTTGAGCAGCCTTGCAATGTCTTTTCCAACCAGCTGTGTGTGGTTCACAGCATCGGTATAGAGCTGATGGGCCAGGGCAAGCCAGTCCACTACCACCACATTAGCATCCTTCTCTCTCTTCTGAAGAGCAGTCACCAGGCTGCCCAGCCAGCTTTCAAACATGCCACTCATCTACAAAAGATCAAATTAGTTCTTTTTGGTCCTAGAAAGCAGGACACACACATGCCATTAGGTTAGCCTTTTAAACTTTAAAATATACACATGGTCAGCTTGCACTGGGTACCAATGCTTGCATCTAGCACTTTGTTTAAGAGCAGAACTTTTACCGAAGTAACAGCAATGTGTTTGCACACCTTTCATTTAAAACGTTAGGTTCCTTCAGTCCAGTTCATGTGGCTCAGATACAAAATGAGGATGAAACACACTGACTGGCCAATATGATTTTGCAGAGTTCTTATGAGTACCTGCTAGGGTTGCCTGGTGTCAGGTATTTGCAGCCTCTGTCTGGTTTTAAAAAAAAAAAAAAAAAAAAACAGAAAATACCAGACATGTAAAATGTCCGGTATTTTCTGTTTTTCTCGGACAGAAGGCTGCTTGGGACATTCTTCCCCTGCCACATCTAGCAGGGGGGAGCGTCTTTTTTTTGGCTCAGCAACTTTGGTCCCCCGTTTGGTTTTTTTTGTTTGTTTTTGGTCATCCCCCCCCTTTTTTTTCCCCTCAACCAATTTTTTTCCTGCCATGTTCAGTATTTTTTGTGAAAGTATCTGGCAACCCTAGTACCTGCAACATTGCATCACTACTTCTAATTAGGCCTTCAAGCACAAGTAGTAGGAGGCTGCAGAGGACAGAACACAAAAAGTATAGTATCCTGTATATTCTTGACCACAGACTTATGTTTCCCCATACGGGGGCGAGGGGACAATCTAAAGGGGAGGACATGTGTCCTTCCCACATCTCTTCTCTGCCCAGTGAGGCCTGCTTCCTCCTGCCTAAGTGCAGCCTGAGCCACCATGCTCTTCCTGCCCCATGTTACTTGTGGGGTAAGAAGGGGCCTCTGTTCTCTCCCTGCACCTCACCCCTACACATTCAGCTACTCACCCTGGCAGAGAGCCTGGCTGGGAGGCCGCAGTGAGCCATTCTCTGCCCAGGCTCGGCTGCCAGGGACAGGGGCAAGCAAGCCAAAGCCCCTTTGGACTGCGGTATGTTTCTGGTTCGCTCAGCCCCTGTCCCTGGCAGCCGAGGCTGGCCAGGAAATGGGCCACTGCTGCCTCTCAGCCAGACTCTCTCAGGCAGAAGCAGCTCCATTCCACCCCCTGCCTGGCTGCTGGGGAGAGCAGCCAAACATGGTGGGAGCCCCTCTCTCTCCCTGGCAGGCCAGACTGGGGGGACACTTGCAGGCCCCTGGCCAATTTGGGGGCCACACAGGAATACTGGCAATCTGGCCCTGTCCCCTGCTCCTCCTTTCCTCTCCCCAGCCCTTCTGCTTCCTCCTGAGGCCAAAAGATGGAGCCTGTGTTGGAAAGTGTATTCACCCTACTAGGAGCTCACCTGAACCCCTTCCACCTCTAACGTGGACCTGGCCCAAGCCAATTTTCCCTCCCATTAGGCGGAGCTGGCCTGGACCACTTGTCCAAGTCCCCTTGTCCCCCGTGCAGTGCTGGTTTGATCTCGGCCATTCAGCCCCCATCCTCCAAAACCCTTTTTTGGAAAATCTGGGCATTCATCCTCTTTGCTCTTACCAATTGGTGATCAGTTGCAAGAGCAAAGGGGACAAATGCCCCATTTTTGCCAAAAAAGTTGGGCCATCTGAGGCCAAAAAAGGGACATAAGGTCATCAGGGGTAGGCCAGAAATCCCCAAACTTTTTCAGATACATCCCCCGTACATGGTCTGTGATGCACACCTCTCCCCTCCCCTAAAAACCAAGGTCAGGGATTGTGGTCAGGGCCAGAAGCGGGGACCAAAGGTGCAGCTAAGCTGCAGCAGGGAGCGGAGCCGGGGCAGGAGCTGGGCTAGGGTTCAGTGGAGCCACAGGACGATTGGGTGGTAATCCCGCCTGCTTGCCTGCACTCTCCCCCCCCAAATGTTCCTGTGTCCCCCTCAGGGGGCATACCCTGCAGTTTGGGGACCACTGCCTTAAGCTTTGGTAAGAGCTGCCCAGGACCCTCCAATATCCCTTCCCTGCAGGATGCAACATGGCTTCCCATAGTGCCTCATGTTCCCTGGGCATCTCTTACCACAGCGCCAGTTTCCAGCCTGGTAGGAGGAAGGGAAGGTAAAGGGGGCAGGGCCCCAGGGCAGCCAAGAGAGACGTGTGGTGCCTAAATGTGTTGTGCCTAGGACCCCAATAAATCTTCTGCCTCTGGGCACTTGATTCTCCCCCCCGCCAAACACACATTGCTTCTAGGGTTTGCCTCTTTCTAGAGACGGGCATGGAAACTCAAGCAGTCCTAATATTGTTGGAGTCATTTGTGCTGCCCAATTAACTAGCACACAGGAAATTAAATAGTGCCTAGGGCTACATAAGAACATAAGAACGGCCGTACCGGGTCAGACCAAAGGTCCATCTAGCCCAGTATCCTGTCTGCCGACAGTGGCCAGCACCAGGTGCCCCAGAGGGGGTGGACCGAAGACAATGATCAAGCGCTTTGTCTCCTGCCATCCCTCTCCAGCCTCTGTCAAACAGAGGCCAAGGACACCATTTTATCCCCTGGCTAATAGCCTTTTATGGACCTAACCTCCATGAAATTATCTAGCTTCTCTTTAAACTCTGTTATAGTCCTAGCCTTCACAGCCTCCTCTGGCAAGGAGTTCCACATGCTGACTACACGCTGTGTGAAGAAGAACTTTCTTTTATTAGTTTTAAACCTGCTACCCATTAATTTCATTTGGTGTCCTACATCCCATACATCCCAACGCTTACCGTCCATCCATGAATAATAAAGAAGGTTTTAGCTGTCAAGTTGAATTTGCAGTCCTCTAAACATTTGTCTTGGCCTATGGAGAGAGAACAGCCTTCATCCTCTGGAGCAGTGGAGGAGCGAAGATTAAACTTCACAAGTACTTTTTGAGCCTGTGCAAGTTCTTTTCCTTTCTTCAGCAGCAGAGGAACATCATCTAGAGAGATATCAGCGAGGTTGTATGGTTACAACTTTTAAGACCTTATTCACCAAAGTAGGTGCAAGGCAGCATTTTATTTTTAATAGAGTATTTTAAGACAGTGGTTCTTAAACTAGGGGTTGCAACCCCATTTTAATTAGGTTGCCAGGGCTGGACCTGAGGCTGAAGCCTGATCCGGAGCCACAGTCCTTTGCTGTTGGAAGGGGAGTGTCGTTGTAATGACAGCAGGCAGAATCAAACCTGGAGCTTCTGGAGTTTAGTGCATGAGCCTCTACTGCGTGAGCTAAAAGCCACGTGGGCTCTTAGATAAGGCTGTAGAGCAGACTTCTTCTTATCTCTGTAAGTGGTCTGAGTGCCACTATATGGGACAGTACAACACACCCAGCAGGGGTATGGGTTAAATGGTGTAATGAAGTTTGAGAACCCCTTTTAAGAGTTTGTTTGCCGTCTCTCTCATATCAAATGAAGGCTGGGAGATGGGAAAACAGATTCTCCACTTCCTCAATTTGAAGAAGGGGTGGTGATTTTCTGGCTCAAACCCTAGAGTACGTTTATAGACACAGCTGAAAGAGACCAACTAGCAGAGAGATTCCGAGACAGCTGCATAAGGAGGATACCTCCACTCCCTTAAATGCCCTTGTATACCTCCTCTACAAGCAATTCAAAGTCAGACACTTTGTACCCCTACTTATTAGACATCTAGCAGAGAAGAATTTCCCAGCTCAACCGCTGGCTTTTGTTGTGTCAAATCAAGAAGCTTCATGCAATGTTCTTCTAAAGTTTTGGAAAGCCGATTTTTCAGTAATATCCAAAAGTTGCTGAGGCCTGGGATGTCTTTAATGGAAGACTGGGACTTCAGTCGCTTTGCTATAACTGAATGTCAGCCAGGTTCTCCTACAGTACAGCATACTATCCTGATTATAGATTGGTGAGCTGCCCAGTCACTTCAGTTTGCTAACCACAGTAGCAGCAAGCAAACAACATGCATTTTAATTTGGAATTCACAGACATTGTAGGAGGGAGAAAGGATATGGAGGGGATGCTCTGCTATCGATTTAATTACATTGTAAATCAGTAATCCATTGTAAATCAGTGGAGAATGTTGATTGGCTTTCAAGAGCTCAACCAGACCAAAATGCATTGACCTTCCAAAATCTAAATATCATTGGAAATGCTGCAGTCCTTGCTAATGCAAAATCCCCATTGACTTTGATGGCAGTTTTGAAAAAGCATTACAGAATTTGCCTTCCCCTTTGCCATGTGAACTTTAATTGGAGGGCAAGGTTGAAGAACAACTGGGTTTTTGTGGAGCAAGAAGTGTTATAGTTTCAATTTCATTTCAAAATTAGTGTCTAGTCTTACTGTAAGTGCAACTCCTGTGACTTCAGTGAAAGTATACTTGCTTTACAGGACTGTGCCCTACCGGAGTCTTACAGCTAACACAGAGGATCAAGCACACATTAGCATGAGATTACATGGTTTTTATCACCACAACATGCCATTTTCCTTATTTCTGTCATGTTATCAAATGCACCGGGATACTGGAGCTCATGAGAACCCATGCACAGAACTAACTGCAGAGATGTGGACAAACTGGAGAAGGTCCAGAGAAGAGCAACTAAAATGATGAATGGTCTAGAAAATGTAACCTATGAGGCAAGATTGGTTTGTATAGATGGGAAAAAGAGAAGACTAAAAGGGGACATGAGAACAGCTTTCAAGTATCTAAAAGGTTGTTAACAAGGAGGGAGGAAAAAATTTCTCCTGAACACCTGAGGATAGAACAAGGAACAATGAGCTTAAATGGAAGCAAAGGAGGTTTAGGACATTAGGGAAAACTTCCTGTCAGGGGCTACGTCTAGACTGCACCTCTTTTCCGGGATACCAAAGGTATCCTGGAAAAGCTATGCTGTGTCTAAGGAATGTGGCTGCATTCTTTCGCCATCCCTATAAATTTCATTTCACGAGGAACAAGGGATGGCTTGAAAGAGAAGGTTTTTCCGAAATTTGGCGTGCAAAATTTCAGAAAAGCCTCCTTCCAAAGACAAGTGGGAAAAGATACACAAATTGCGGTACGCCAGGGTGGTTAAGCACTGGAATAAATTTTCTAGATAGTGGAATCTCCATCATTGGAGATATTTAAAACCAGGTTAGACAAACACCTGTCAGGGATGGTTTAGATGGTGCTTGGTCCTGCCATGAGTGCAGGAGACTGGACTTGATGACCTCTCAACGTTCCTTCCAGTTCTAGGATTCTATGTGTGTGTAACAAGCTTCCTGTATCTAGGCTTCTAAAGAAAGAAGTGACAGTTAGGAATGCTGTTAGATGGCATTGCTTATGCCTTGCTATACTCACTAACTAGAATCTTTAAGCAAACTGTTATATAGAGTGAATAAAATATTTCAAGTGGGCAAGGGGAACTTCCATACATTTCCTAGAGAGCCTTAGCTCTACTGAACAGGGCAACTTCTGTTTCCTACCCCGTGCTTCCAATGCATGTGCCAACTTTCCACACTCTAGTCTTATCAAATGCTTAGAAGGAAATCACGCAGTAAGGGAGCACAACTTCTCCCAGCAGCTTCAAGGGGGTAGCCGAGTTAGCCTGTTACAGAAAAAAAACAACAAATGGTCTGGTAGCACTTTATAGCCATCTACATGTTTTGTTAGTCTATAAAGTGCTACCAGATCATTTGTTGTTTTTCTCCCAGCAGTCATTCCCTTCAATCTGTTGTTGGCAGGAGAAATCCACCTAAGTTAACCCATTAGATTAAGCTGGTACTGTGAACATAAAGTCCATTTAGGTGTAGTTTAACAATCAGTACACAAAGTTGTAACAGCTAAAGAAACATTGGTAAGAAAAGGTTAAAGCCAACATGGAGTTATAAGTGGGACACATGCATGACTGGAAACTCACTGTGGTTGTATGTCTAGTCCATGTGCTAAATTAGTGGATCAGATGTATCACTGACAACGCATGGACTAGACACAAAACCCTAGAAGTTTTTCTTTAACACCAAGAGGTGCTGGTGTGTTACCTTTCAGAGGTTCTTCCTTTGCAACCGGTGCAAAATCCCTGGATGCGTTGCAATATACAATCCCAATGCACAACAGGAAAGCAGAGCTTCTCATTGCTTAAACGAGCCAGAATCTCGTCTCTTTTTCGTTCTTTCCCTTTTTGTCTCCCACTGCCGCTGGCCGCGCGCCAATCAGAGCCGGGGTGACAGATGCACACAGCTTCTTGGCGCCCCTCCTCCGGGAGAAGGAAAGAGAGCGAAGCACGTTAACGAGGGAGCAGGAGAGAAAGGAGCAAGGAAAGCGAGAAGAGTAACTGCGAGGCGCCCGAGCGCTGCCGGTGAAGCGTGCGTGGCTGCCAGGAGCCTAAAGTGGAGTTTCATGGGGAGTCACCTGACCCATGGCCAGATGGGATTTGGTTAATTTATTCATGGCTCCCGGAGCAGATTGGTCACACCCTCTCCGACGCGGACCGGCAGCTTTCCAAACACGCGGCGCGCAGCCCGCCAGCGGCTGAGCGAGCCGAGAGCGCTGGGAGAAGCATGGCACGGGGGGGAGGGAGCCAGCCGGGGGCAGCTGGGAGCACTGTGAGCTGCCCCACGGTTGTCCAGTGCCCGGGGGAAGCGAGATAGCCAGGCTGGGGCACAGAACAGTTGTGCGCCCCCCCCCCCCGTGTAACAGGACACCTCCCGTGGCGGCTCCTCCGCCGCACCCCCAGCTGGGAGGCGCTCCCTTTGCCGGCCCCTTGCAGCCGCTGCTAGGAGAGAGCATGGCGTGGGGAGGAGATACTTGGGCACTTCGGCTCAGTTAGTGGATTTGAAGGGATGGGATGGGGGGGGGGGGGAAGTGGCTTGAGCCAGCCCCATAGGTGCTGGAAAGAAGGGTGCTCCTGCGCCTCCTGGCTTGAAGTGGTGTCCGTCAGATACCGGGTTCAATAGCTCTCAGCACGCCCACTATACAAATGTTTCCAGCACGCTTGGCCAGCCCTGACGCTTTACTACTTCCTCCTTGCCCCAGTGCTGCGGGCTGATCCCCAGCAATACCCTTAACACACACACACCCCATGCTGTTGCCTTCTCCACCCAACCCACTTCTCCCTCCCCATCCCACAAGGGCAGCTACTTCCTAATCCATTGCCCCCATATCTGTCTACATATTCCCAGTGCACCTGTTAGCAGGGGTTCAGTTCTGGATTTGGTTTTCTTCCATAGCTTGGTTAGTGAGTTAGATAATGGCACAGGATACACTTACAAGGTTCCATGCTGGAGGGGTTGCAAGGGCTTTGGGGGACAGGCTAAAATTTCAGAATGAGCTGGACAAAATGGAAAAATTGTCCGAAGAAAATAGGTTGAAATTCACCAGGATCACATGCAAAGTACTCTACTCCATAAGGAACAGTCAGTTTCACACATACAGAATGAGAAATGACTGTCTAGGAAAGAGTACTGCAAAAAGGGAAAATAGGGGTCATAGTGGACCACAAGCTACATTTGAGTCAATAGTGTGGCACTGTTGCAAAAAAGGAAACACCATTTTGGGATGTATTAGCAGGAGTGTGGTAAGCAAGACATGAGAAGTAATTCTTCCACTCTCCTCTGCACTGATTAAACCTCAGCTGGAGTGTTGTGTCCAGTTCTGGGCACCACATTTCAAGAAAGAGGTGGATAAAATGGAGAAAGTCCAGTGAAGAGCAGCAAAAAAGTTCTAGAAAACATGACCTAAGAAGGAAGGCTGAAAGAACTGGGTTTGTTTAGTCTGGAGAAGAGAAGTCTGAAAGGGGATGATAACAGTTTTCAAGTATCTAAAAGGTTGTTACAAGAAGGAGGGAGAAACAAGTATTTTCCTTAACATCTGAGGATTGGACAAGAAGCAATGGGCTTAAAATGCAGCAAGTGAGGGTTCAGTTGAACATTAGGGGTACATCTACACTGCGGGCTAAAGTTGAGTTAAGATATGCAACTTTAGCTGCCTTAATTGCGTAGTTGAAGTCAAAGTAGCTTAATTCAGCTTTTGGCACTGTCTACACAGCAGGAAGTCAAAGGAAGAACACTCTTCCTTCGACTTCCCTTATGCCTCAATGAGGGTTACAGAAGTCAGAGTAAGAAGCCTGCTGAATGAATTATTTTGAAATTAACGTGCAGTGTAGACATAGACTAGGAAAAACTGGATAACTGTCAGGGTAGTTAAGCAATGGAATAAATTGCCTGGAGTGGTTGTGGAATCTTCATTATTGGGGATGTTTAAGAGCAGGTTAGACAAACATCTGTCAGGGATGATCTAAATGACACTTGGTCCTGCCATGAGTGCAGGGGACTGGACTAGGTGACCTGTTAAGATCCTTTTCATTCCTACAATTCCATGGCACTGCTCCCATCTCTGTGGTGCGTCTACACTGCAGGGCTATATCTACACTGGCACATTCTTCTGCAAAAACTCTTCCAGAAGAGAGCGTCTACACTGGCATGTGCTTTTGCGCAAGAGATGTGCTTTTGCGCAAGAGCATCCATGCCAGTGTAGACGCTCTCTTGCGCAAGAAAGCTCTGATGGCCATTTTAACCATAGGGCTTTTTTGCGCAAGAAATTCATGTTGCCTGTCTACACTGGCCTCTTGTGCAAGAACAGTTGTGCAAAAGGGCTTATTCCCAAGCGGGAGCGTCAGAGTTCTGGCGCAAGAAGCCCTGATTTCATACATTAGAACGTCAGTTTACTTGCGCAAGAACTCGTGGCCAGTGTAGACAGGCAGCAGGCTTTTGCGCAAAAGCGGCTGCTTTTGCGTGAGATCATGTCAGGGTAGACACAGCCCAGGGCTTAACTCGAAATTAGCTATGCAAATTGAGCTACATCAATTGCATAGCTTATTTCGAAATAGCTTATTTTGAAACAGGGAGCATCTACGCAGCACTTATTTTGAAATAGAGCACTCTTCCTCCAACTTCCCTTACTGCTCATACAATTAGGGTTACAGGAGTCGGAGTAAGAAGTCCTTCAGCTTGGCAGTATTTTGACACTATTTCAAAATAACTGCCTGCTGTGTAGACACAGACTAAATTATTTCAGAATAGCACCAGTTATTTCGAAATAGTGTTGCAGTGTAGATGCACCCTGTGGATGGCTGATGACTTCTCTTGGATCCCCCCAGAGCTGCTTTTTAATGACACCTTCCTCCAGTATACCCCAGGGATGGCATCTGTGTGCCTTTCCAACACCCTGCACCCCAGATGAAGGGGATACTGCTGCTCCTCATTGCAATGCTCTCAGGATGGAGTTGTGGGACTGCCGCTGCTGTTGGACTGCAGTATCCCCAGAGAACTGACTCACCCTTTCGTTGCCTACTCCTTGTTGTAGAGCACTAATTGCTGCTTGCTCTTACCATGAAAACGGCAACCTTCAGGATGGGGCTCCTAAAAGCAAGGCATGGAGCTTGCTGAGCAGATGGTCCAAGGCCAGATTCGCTTCTGAAGAAAAGGAATCACCATATGTAAGCCCCATCTGAACGAACTCTCCCCTGACCACTAAGGATGAGCTGAGGAGTGGAAAAGGCTTCAGAACCAAACTCTATATACATGAACACACGCACTCTGCCGAGCAGAGCTGTGTTGTCGAAAATGATCAACTTCGGCTGGTGCTAGGTTACCCCAATGGTAACTAGACCTGCTAAATCAAATGCCAGAAAATTGATCCTCAGCGCAGCCTCAGTCCTGTCCTGAGACATGGGAATTAACCCGTCTCCTATCTGTAAACTCAAATTTTGCTTTGCTCACACCAACCAAGTCATTCTCTTAATATGTGGTAGGATGATGGCTGTGGGCTACTTGGGGCTAGCTGAGTATTTATTATTGAAATGAATAGCACAACAATAGGAGTAAGAAGTATTCAGACAAAGACTTTTTATTCACACACCAAAGATACAAATAAAACAATACGAGTTTTATATTTTAATCTCTAAGCAGTAATCCAGGCTTTGGTAATGATCTTCTACTAGGCTGTTAGGGTTCCTTTTCAGTTCTCTTCTATGCACACCAATACTCAGAACCTTGCCTCATATATTATCTATAGTCCCCTCCCCCTTTATTTTCATTCCTCTTCTCCAGAGGGAATAATGAAGGATTTACAGATTTCTCTTTTTTAGGTTAGTTATAAAATACAATTTGGGGATTAGGATTTAATGGGATAGACTTTGGTTACTAGGTTCCCTTCCCAGCTCCCTCCACCTAATCCAGATTTGAGATGGATGGGAGGAGGGAGAGACGGAGGCTGGTGAAGGGGAATGAATTGAGTGGTGGGGGGAAGGGATGGTTTTGACCTGCAGTAACACTGGAGCACTCAGGCGGTGGGGGCAGAGAAAATGCATATGCTGGGCAGAAATACCAGCCTGGTTAAAGGATCAGACGGGAGCTGTGACTCTATTGTTAGAATTCTCTCTGAGAATTACAGCCTGTCACAGCCTCACTGTGGGCCTGATGTTGCGACAAGAACCCTATTAAACCTCAGAGTATTAACTGGGAATTCTTAAGGAATCAATATCATGCAGGCACCAGCCATTTTGCCTCTGTCTTCACAGACAAGGTCAGATCCCAGACTACTGCACTAGGCAACGCAGTATGGGAAGGAAGCGGGCAGCCCTTGGTGGAGAAAGAACAGGTTAAGAACTATTTAGAAAACCTAGACATACACAAATCCATGGATCCAGATTTAATGCTTCTAAGGGTACTGAGGGAGATGGCAAATGGCATTGCAGAGCCTTTGGTCATTATCTTTGAAAACTCATGGAGATTGGGAGAGATCCCGGATGATTGGAAAAAGGCAAATGTAGTGCCCGTCTTCAAAAAGAGAGAAGAAGGACAATCCAGGGAACTACAGACCAGTCAGCCTTACCTCACTCCCTGGAAAAATCATGGAGGAGATTCTCAAGGAATCCATTTTGAAGCACTTGAAAGAGGGAACGTGATCAGGAATAGTCAACATGGATTCACCTAGGGCAAGTTATACCTGACCAATCTGATTAGCTTCTGTGATGAGGTAGCTGGCTCTGTGGACAAGGGGAAGTCAGTGGATGTGATATACCTTGATTTTAGCAAAGCTTTTGATATGGTCTCCCACAATATTCTTGTCAGCAAGTTAAGGAAATATGGATTGGATAAATGGACTGTAAGGTGAATAGGAAGCTGGTTAGATTGTTGGGCCCAATGAGTAGTGATCAATGGCTCAATGTCTGGTTTGCGGTCGGTTTCAAGTGGAATGCCCCAAGGATTGAATCTAAGGCCAGTTTTATTCAACATCTTCATTAATGACCTGGATGAGGGGATGGATTGCACCCTCAGCAAGTTCGTAGATGACACTAAGCTAGGCGGAGATAGATACACTGGAGGGCAGGGATAGCATCCAGAGTGACCTAGACAGATTAGAGGATTGGGCCACAAGAAATCTGATGAGGTTCGACAAGGACAAGTGCAGAGTCAGGAAGAACGGCTCTTGCGCAAAAGGGGGTTTTTGCACAAAAAGGAGCCATCTACACAGAGGAGACTAAGGGGGGATATGATAGAGGTATATAAAATCATGAGTGGTGTGGAGAGGGTGAATAAAGAAAAGTTATTTATTAGTTCCCATAATAGAAGAACTAGAGGACACCAAATGAAATTAATGGGTAGAAGGTTTAAAACGAATAAAAGAAAGTTCTTCTTCACACAGCGCGTAGTCAACCTGTGGAACTCCTTGCCAGAGGAGGCTGTGAAGGTTAGGACTATAACAGAGTTTAAAGAGAAGCTAGATAATTTCATGGAGGTTAGGTCCATAAAAGGCTATTAGCCAGAGGATAGAAATGGTGTCCCTGGCCTCTGTTTGACAGAGGCTGGAGAAGGACGGCAGGAGACAAATCACTTCATCATTGTCTTCGGTCCACCCCCTCTGGGGCACCTGGTGCTGGCCACTGTTGGCAGACAGGCTACTGGGCTAGATGGACCTTTGGTCCAACCCAGTACGGCCATTCTTATGTTCTTATGTCCTTTTTGTGCAAAAGCCTCTTGCGCAAAAACGGCTGCTAATTAATTATGCAAATGAAGTGCGGCAATATTCTACTCTGCGCTTCATTTGCATAAGCTTTTGCGGAAGAAGGCTGCAGTATAGAAGTAGCTGGTGGGACTTGGGCTTATTTAGTTTGCAGAAGAGAAGAGTGAGGGGGGATTTGATAGCAGCCTTCAATTTCCTGAAGGGAGGTTCCAAAGAGGATGGAGAGAGGCTGTTCTCAGTGGTGATGGATGGCAGAGCAAGGAGCAATGGTCTCAAGTTGCAGTGGGGGAGGTCTAGGTTGGATATTAGGAAAAACTATTTCACTAGAAGGGTGGTGAAGCACTGGAATGGGTTACCTAGGGAGGTGATGGAATCTCCATCCCTAGAGGTTTTTAAATCTCGGCTTGACAAAGCCCAGGCTGGGATGATTTAGTTAGGGTTGATTCTGCTTTGGGCAGGGGGCTGGACTTGATGACCTCCTGAGGTCTCTTCCAGCCCTAGGAGTCTATGGTATGTCAGGCAACAGCATTTAGTTTTCTCCTGTAACTGTCCTTGCTGATGACAGCAGGGATCATATCACACACATTGGTTTACCATCATACAGTTCTTGTCCTATTCAGACCGAGACTATTTCTTTTTTATAACATTCAGGCCAATCTTCTGTCACGCAGTGTCATATAGATGTAGCTAGTGGGAGACACAAATGAACAGTTCAAGGTGTCACATGCCCTCCTATTTCTTGGGATGCTTCAGCAGCAAGGAGGCAGCATTCCTCCTGGCATATCAATCTGGGCATCCTCTTACACTGTGAGGCTGTGACAAGCTGCAGTGCTCTCCATGTCTTGTACTTTCGCAGCCATACACAACTAGGGCACACCCAGCTGCCGTTACATGAATTCATTTGCCTTCCATTTGTGAACCAACAGTAGAGAGGCTTCAGTAAATTCCCCTCAATTTCTCAATTGGGGATGCCACAGTGGTAATATCTTGCTTTGGTCAAAAACCTGACTAATTTAAGTTTATTATGAGGTCATCCCCTCCTCTCTCACCTCTCAATGTGGAGGGGACAATGCAGATTTCCCTGTCCTGAGCAGATTTCCCTTTGCACTTCCCGCAACACACTGTTTTAGGTAAAAAAAATATATAAAACAAATGTATTAACAACAGAAAGCTAGACTGTAAGTTATTATAACAATAAGTGCACAGATCAAAGCAGATTACCTAAGAAATAAAATAAATAAAATAAATAAGAAATAAAATCAAATCACAATCTGATTTTAAACAGTTTCACCCTGATGGTACAAACAGTCCATCAATCTTCCATACAGAGGCTAGACATCTCTTTGGCCTGGGACCACATTTCTAATTCAGTCCTCATTCCTAAGGTGTTTCTAGGTGTTGAGTTATGGGGTGGGGGGGGTGAGGCCAAGTGATAATGTTGCTTTCCCCTTTTATAGCTTCTGCCATGTGGAGGGAGTTTCATTATCCCAAACAAAAGTCCCCAGCACAGTTAATGGAAAAGTACAGGCACAAGATGAAGTCCAGTATCATATGAGCTGGTCACAAGTCCTTGTATGCTTTGGTGAATCATACCCATATCCTAGCTAGAACTTCACAAGAAAGTCTATAAGGCGGTGATAAGCTTTTTCCATGGCCTATTACATGTCTCAATGGGCCATTATCTTAAACGGTTCATGCACAATGTGCTGACTAGTGTCACCCCAAGAGCAAACACATCTGAAATAGTCAATATCCATAACTTTTGATACAGTGACAGCACATATAATCCCACAGGATTTTAGTGTTCAACAGATCAGGATTTTTGAAGGATCCCTTACAGGGCATGCTTTGCACAAAACATATGATAATTATATCACCATGGAATATGGGAGTGCCAGGGTGTTGCTTTATATGACAGAATATCACAGTGGGTTGGTGGCTTTCTTTGTTTTGTTTTTTGGCAAGGAAAGGACAGTTTGATTTTTGTTGAATGGAGGGGAGAAAGAATAGAGAAAAATCAAGGACAAAGGAATAGAACAAGGAGTCTAGACTGAGACTAAGCCTATACCCACTCTAGACTTTACAGCTATACCGTTGCATTGCACCACTCTAAGGTTTCCCATGTATCTGAGCTATGCCAGTGGGGAAAGAGCTCTGCTGTTGACATAATTATACCTTCCCCAAGAAGTGGTGGTAGCTATGTTGGCGAGAGAAGCCCTCTCACCAATGTAGTGCAGTCCACACTGGCGCTTCTGGAGGTGAAACTTATGTTGGTTATGGGGTGTTTTTTCACACCCCAACAAACAAAAGTTTGACAACAAAAATGCTAGTTTAGACAAGGCCTTTTCGGGGAAATGTATGAGTGGAACAAAGGAAAGGAACCCAGGAAATTCTGCATAATTGGCAGGTGACCTTAATGCCATTGTCTCCCTTTGCTTACACATACACAGTAGATTCAGGGCAAAAAAAAAAAAAAAAAAAAAGGCAGAATTTAGGGATGGAAAAAGCTTACTAGATCCTTCAGACCATTTCCACTGCTAAGTCAGAATTGTTCTCTGATTTAATATGTTCAAGTGATTTACATAGTCAGCACCTGTTAACATCCAGCCAATCTTCCTTCCTGCCTCTAGTTCTGATTACTTCCAGCAACTGGGATTCTACCACTTTTTTCACAGGACTCACTGGCCCACAGAGTATGTCCACCATCACTGAAATTAGGGCAGGCTTGTCCATTATATCACCTAGTTACCTCTCAGGGCAGGATCACTTCCTACAGCTCCCATTCTTATGACTTATCCAGTATAGCTTTACAGGTCTCAGGCAATAGGGCTTCCACTTTGGATGCTTTCATTAGCCCAGGACTTGTCTGCACAGATGATTTGCCCTGGTCACAGCCATCGGTAACAGTGTTTCTCTATAAATCCATATTTGTACGGATGTGTGTGGTTTGCCCCAGTTTCATGCAGAGTTAAGCTGCCATAGTGTTAATTATGGCATTACCTGTATATACTAGGGGGTTTACACTAGGGCAGCTACATAACAGCTGTGGCTGGAAATCCCAGCATAAACAAAGCCCCAGTTCCATCCCAATTACTTCAAAGCCATTCCTTTGTGAACCGCCATTTATCCTCTCCCCCTTCATAGTGATGACTTTCAAACACTAACAGCTATGAGGATGCTAGCAGGAGGACAACACTTCAATTCCTTCATGTCCTTTGAGAAACAAGTCTTTTTGCTTACAGAATATGTTAATATCCTGGAGGATCAGTGAAGTCAGGCCATAGTCTTCTGTGGTATTATCCTTTATTGAGGGCCCAGTTTGATCTCTGGCAAGCTGTCTTTGCTGCAGGTAAACCCTTCTCATATTTCTCCTAATCTGTTTTTTATGCAACATCATTCACCTTCAGTCAGCGGGGGCTGACTGAATTGCTGGACCTCTGGGCAGGAGAGAAGTGGGGGTGGCTCTTCACTCCCGGAAGGGGCATGGCCTCAGGTGAAAGGGACGGTGCTGGGGGGCAGCCAGTTCTCAGAACTGCCCAGACCACACCTCCCTCCCCCTGCCAGCCCAGAGCGCCGCTTGGAGCATGATGTGCAGAACTCCATTGGTGATTGAAAGGGCGCAGGGCTTTAGACCAAGGCTACTCAACACGCAGCCCATAGGCCGCATGTGGCCCGCAGCCCATTTGTTTGCAGCCCATGGTGTGGTTTGGGTTTACGCAGGTCTCAACATGTGGCCCGCGGGTGGGATACTTTGAATGTGGGCTCCACTGGGAACATGCTCCACAATGGCGAGGCTTCTCCCAGGCAGGGTGAGCACTGAAAGATGCAAGAGGATGGGCTGGCTGGAAGTGACGGGTACAGAGTGTCGATGTTTCTAGCCCCCAGGGAGGATGTGCCAGCAGTGCCAGTGCATTGTGTGAAAGAAGCTATTTGCATATATATTTGCATGTATATGCAACCGCACTTAAGTTGTGGCCCTAGGCATGTGCTGTGAGTATCATTGTGGCCCCTGGGGCTTCCAAAGTTGAATAGCCCTGCATTAGACGCTACTACTGCCACAGTAGCAGTGGAGGCCAGGAGCCCCCAGCCTTTTTGAATTGCTGGGCCCCAAGGCAGTTATTCCATTTGCCCACCCACTCCCATCCTTATCAGCAGGCCTAGGTTCAATATCCCCAGTAATATTTAGAGGCAGTAAAGTGATCAAAGAGGATAAATGGCAGCTAGATGGCTAGTTAAACTGTCTGGCCACTAAGAGTACATCTACACAGCAGACTTTATTCCAAAATAACGTATAGTGCGTCTACGCAGCATGTCTGTTATTTTGAAATAAATCTGAAATAACGGGCTTTTTACTCTGACTTTTGTAAACCTCATTGTATGAGGAGTAAGGGAAGTTGGAGGAAAAGTTCTCTATTTTGAAATAAGTGCTCTGTAGATGTGCCCAAATTCGAAATAAGCTATTTCGACTAAAGCTACGCAATCAGTGTAGCTCAAGTTGCGTAGCTTATTTCAAATTTAGCCCGCTGTGCAGACGTACCCTAAGTGTTCTATTAGCTGCAAATTTATATCACTACAGCACATTATCCTTAAATGAAGGCCTCTTCTTGTGAATAGATATCCACAGCGGACCCTGCCAGAGATCTACAAACCTGCAATGGGCCTCATGTCTCCCACTAAACCCCCTACTCTGTTCTCATGTTCTTATCAAGCACATGCTTCCCTGGTGTGATGTTCAGGCCCACGATAGCCCTAAGAGCTGCAGTCTAAAGAGTAAATCCGCACATTCCTGGAAAATGTTAATTCCCATTCGTGTCAGGGGGGAGAGTTACAGGATGTACCTGTCTCCAGGCATCTCTATCAGCAGGAGATTTTCAGAATGCTTTAAACTCAGTCCCCTGGGGGCAGGTCCCTGTTCAATGGTGGGCTGACCCTTAACCAGAGACAAGCTGCTTGTGACCCCTCCCTGCAGGAACTGGTCATGCTAGCCTTCTTGACCAATGTGGGGCAAGCAGCTAGTTGCTTTCTCCCCAAGGCCTCTGTCTTGCTTTCATCTTCTGATTGCTTTTGATTCACACAGTGTTCTTCCAAAGTGTCTCAGCAAAGAGTTTCCTCTTTCTAGCTATTGGGTTTCCAGATAGGTGTCTGCTATTATTCCTCTCCAGCATCTGTTCTTTGCCTCAAAGACTCCTGTTACTGACATCCTTACTGATGCCCTCATCCTTTCAAGGTACATGGAAGAGGGAGGAATATCTGATGGTGTTTTCCTGGCTTCGCTATCTTCACTTTTCTCCTCACCCTGCAACAGGACCCAGATTTGTTTAAAGAATAATATTTCTTCTTGCCTGTTTTTCAAATGCACCACTTGCCTTTTAGATCCCTGCAGAAAATCTGACATCCTGCTGTATGTTCATCATAACTCCTTTGAACTAGAGAAGAACTCTCACTCTCTTCTTCCAGATCTCAGGATGATTTCCCTAGTCCCCGAGGACTGCATGGGTACAGCTACATAGCAGGGCTAAACTCGAAATAAGCTATGCAATTTGAGCTATGCTAATTGCGTAGCTTAAGTCGAAGTAGCTTATTTTTAATTTGGGTATGGCTACACAGCACTTATTTTGAAATAGAGCACTCTTCCTCCAACTTCCCTTATTCCTCATACAATGAGGTTTACAGAAGTTGGAGTAAGAAGCCCACTATGTTGAATTTATTTCAAAATAATGGGCTTGCTGTGTAGATGTGCAATACGTTATTTCAGAATAACATCCATTATTCCAAAATGATGCTGCTGTGCAGACATCCCCTAGTGTGAGTGCCAATGTAACCTTTGGGTAAGGTACAGTTTATTTTACTGCCCTTCTCCAGTACCTAAAAATACCCAACTTCCATACAAAAGCACATGGAAAAGCTTGCGAACAGGAACAGCTAACAGGGAGTTTGGCGAGGGAGTTCTCCAGGTAAAAGAGGAGTAAAAACGGGACCCTTGTGGTAAGTGGCTGTCTGGAGTGTGTGTTTGTGTGTGTGTGAGTTATTTGCTGTGTGCTGAGCTTGTGTTTGTGTGTTTGTTTGGTTGTTTGGTTGGTTTGTTTGAAGGAGCTTCTAAAAGGTTTGAAATCTAGAAGCCTCTGTTAATTGGCTGAGCCTCAGTCAGGGGGAGGGGCTACCAGAGCTATATAAGCCTGTGACTCAGCGACCAGGAACAGCTAACAGGGAGTTTAGAGGGGGAGGTTAGAGGGCACGAGAGACTTCTGACCTTCTTTAAAACATAACTCTTATAATAATCTATATTCCAGAGGCTTAAAAAATCCCAGTTTCTGCTTAAACTTATTCATTAGAAAAATGGAGACAGAAGCCCAGCAGCAGTGTGGGGGCTATCCTGTTTATTGCGTCGAGTGTAACATGTATGATTACCTCCCCTGTGGGTGGGTGGCATATGTGTGCACCCGTTGCAAGGAGCTCCTGACCCTCAGAGACCGGGTTCGGGCTTTGGAGGCCAGGGTGGCTGAACTGGAGGAGCTAAGGGAGGTAGAGAGATATGCTGATGAGACTTTCTGGGACACTGTAGTACTGTCCCACCTCCAGTCTGAGAGCCCCAGTGCTCTTAAGGAGGATGAAAGTCTCAAGGGAACAGAGCATTCAATGGGAGCAGAGGGAAACCATCCCGTAGTTGGGACCCTCCTCCCAGAGGATGTTACGGTATCCTCTCGCACTGAGGATACCTCTGAGGGGGAGGGAATGCCAGTTAGGAAGTGGCAGGTGTTAGTAGTGGGTGATTCGATTGTTAGAAACATAGATAGTTGGGTTTGTGATGACCGGGAGAACTGTATGGTCACTTGCCTGCCTGGTGCGAAGGTTGCGGATCTCTCGAGGCATCTAGATAGACTTATGTGTAGTGCTAGGGAGGAGCCGGTGGTCGTGGTACATGTAGGTACCAATGACGTAGGGAAGGATAGGAGAGATGTCCTGGAGGCCAAATTTAGGCTGCTAGGAAAGAGACTGAAATCCAGGACCTCTATGGTGGCATTCTCGGAAATGCTTCCAGTTCCACACGCAGGGCCAGGTAGGCAGGCAGAGCTTCAGAGTCTCAATGCGTGGATGAGATGATGGTGTAGGGAAGAGGGGTTTGGATTTATTAGGAACTGGAGACACTTTTGGGAGAAGGGGAGCCTATACAGGAAGGATGGGCTCCACCTAAACCAGGGTGGAACCAGACTGCTGGCACTAAACATTAAAAAGGCCGCAGAGCAGTTTTTAAACTAAGAGATGGGGGAAAGCCGATTGGTGCGGAGATGCACGTAAATCGGAGGGAGACTTCTCTTAGAGGAGAATCCATTGATAGAGATTCTCTAAGCTGTAGTCAGAAAGAGAGGAGGGGAGAGGGCAAACCATGGGCCAGAGCAGACAAACAACTGCATACAAAGGAATCCAATGCATCAGGGAAGGGCAGACAAATAAGCAGTGGCAAATTTTTAAAGTGCTTCTACACAAATGCTAGGAGTCTGACTAATAAGATGGGTGAACTAGAGTACCTAGTATTAAATGAGGAGATTGACATAATAGGCATCACTGAAACCTGGTGGAATGAGGAAAATCTGTGGGACACAATCATACCGGGATATAAAATATATCGGAAGGATAGAGCAGGCCGGGTGGGTGGCGGAGTGGCACTGTATGTGAAAGATAATGTAGAATCAAATGAAATAAAAATATTATGTGAATGAACATGTTAAATAGAATCGCTATGGATAGTAATTCCATGCTCCAATAATAAGAAATTAGCAGTCGGGATATATTACCGACCACCTGACCAGGACAGCGATACTGACATTGAAATGCTGAGGGAGATTAGAGAGGCTACCAAAATAAAGAACTCTATAATAATGGGGGATTTTAATTATCCCCATATTGACTGGGTACATGTCACCTCAGGAAGAGAAGCAGAGATAAAATTTCTCAATGGCCTAAATGACTGCTTCTTGGAGCAGCTGGTACAGGAACCCACAAGGGGAGAGGCAATTCTCGATTTAGTCCTGAGTGGAGCGCATGATCAGGTCCAGGAAATAACCGTTACAGGACCGCTTGGGAATAGTGACCATAATATAACAACATTCAACATTCCTGTGGTGGGTAGAACACCTCAGCAGTCCAGCACCCTGGCATTTAATTTCAAAAAGGGGAATTACACAAAAATGAGGAGGCTAGTTAAACACAAATTAAAAAGCACAGTGACTAGAGCCAAATCCCTGCAAGCTGCATGGAAACTTTTTAAAGACACCATAATAGAGGCCCAACTTAAATGTATACCCCAAATTAAAAAACATAGCAAGAGACCTAAAAAAGAGTCACCGTGGCTTAACCACCATGTAAAAGAAGCAGTGAGGGACAAAAAGGCATCTTTTAAGAAGTGGAAGTCCAATCCTAGTGAGATAAATAGAAAGGAATACAAACACTGTCAAATCAAGTGTAAAAAAGTAATAAGAAAAGCAAAAAAAGATTTTGAGGAACAGCTAGCCAAAAACTCAGAAAGAAATAACAAAATGTTTTTTAAGTACATTAGAAGCAGGAAGCCTGCTAAAAAACCTGTGGGTCCCCTAGACGATCGAACTATAAAAGGCGCAATCAAGGACGATAAAGCCATTGCGGAGAAACTAAATGATTTCTTTGCTTCAGTCTTCACGGCTGAGGATGTTGGGGAGATTCCCAAATCTGCACCGTCCTTTGTGGGTGATGAATCTGAGGAACTGTCCCGGATTGAAGTGTCATTAGAGGAGGTTTTGGAACAAACAGAAAAACTTGATGTGAACAAATCTCTGGGACTGGATGGCATTCATCCAAGGGTTCTAAAAGAACTCAAATGGGAAACTGCTGAACTATTATCTGTGGTTTGTAACCTATCCCTTAAATCGGCTTCCGTACCTAATGACTGGAAGGTAGCCAATGTGACACCATTATTTAAAAAGGGCTCTAGAGGCGATCCGGGCAATTACAGACCGGTAAGTCTAACTTCAGTACCGGGCAAATTAGTTGAAACAATAGTAAAGGATAAAATTGTGAAGCATGTAGAAGAACATAATTTGTTGGACAAAAGTCAACATGGTTTCTGTAAAGGGAAATCTGTCTTACTAATCTATTAGAGTTCTTTGAAGGGGTTAACAAAAATGTGGACAAGGGGGATCCAGTAGATATAGTATACTTAGATTTTCAGAAAGCCTTTGACAAGGTCCCTCACCAAAGGCTCTTGTGTAAATTACATGGCCATGGGATAAGAGGGAAGGTCCTTTCTTGGATTGAGAACTGGTTAAAAGACAGGAAACAAAGGGTAGGAATAAATGGTAAATTTTCAGAATGGAGAGGGGTAACTAGTGGTGTCCCCCAAGGGTCAGTCCTAGGACCAATCCTTTTCAACTTATTCATAAATGATCTGGAGAAAGCGGGAAGCAGTGAGGTGGTAAAGTTTGCAGATGATACCAAACTGTTTAGGATAGTCAAGACAGAAGCAGACTGTGAAGGACTCCAAGAAGATCTCACCAAACTGAGTGATTGGGCAACAAAATGGCAAATGAAATTTAATGTGGATAAGTGTAAAGTAATGCACATCGGGAAAAATAACCCCAACTATACGTACAGTATGATGGGGGCTAATTTGGCTACGACAAATCAGGAAAGAGATCTTGGAGTGATCGTGGACAGTTTTCTGAAAACTTCCACGCAGTGTGCAGCGGCGGTCAAAAAGGCAAATAGGATGCTAGGAATTATTAAGAAAGGGATAGAAAATAAGACCCAGAATATCTTACTGCCCCTGTATAAAACTATGGTACGCCCACATCTTGAATACTGTGTACAGATGTGGTCTCCTCACCTTAAAAAAGATATTTTGGCCTTGGAAAGGGTTCAGAAAAGGGCAACTAAAATGATTAGGGGTTTGGAACGGGTCCCGTATGAGGAGAGGTTAAAGCGACTGGGACTTTTCAGTTCAGAAAAGAGGAGACTGAGGGGGGATATGGTGGAGGTATATAAAATCATGAGTGGTGTGGAGAGGGCCGATAAAGAAAAGTTATTTATTAGTTCCCTAAATAGAAGAACTAGAGTACACCAAATGAAATTAATGGGTAGCAGGTTTAAAACTAATAAAAGAAAGTTCTTCTTCACACAGCGTGTAGTCAGCCTGTGGAACTCCTTGCCAGAGGAGGCTGTGAAGGCTAGGACTATAATAGAGTTTAAAGAGAAGCTAGATAATTTCATGGAGGTTAGGTCCATAAAAGGCTATTAGCCAGGGGATAAAATGGTGTCCTTGGCCTCTGTTTGTGAGAGGCTGGAGAGGGATGGCAGGAGACAAATTGCTTGATCATTGTCTTCGGTCCACCCTCTCTGGGACACCTGGTGCTGGCCACTGTCGACAGACAGGATACTGGGCTGGATGGACCTTTGGTCTGACCCAGTACGGCCATTCTTATGTTCTTATGGAGACACAGAATTTAGTCTTGGGGGATTTTCAGCATTACAGGGTCAGCCTCCCACAGTCAAGTACAAAAATAACAAAAGGTATGAACTTAATTATTAAATACCAACTTTGTCAGCTCTTATAATGATAACCACAAAAAAGTTTATTTCAATAACATAATATAACATGGCTGCTTTATGTTCCACATATATTATCTTCAGTAATAAACAAAGGACACAAAAATAAATCTAATCTGGTCAGTCTGCACAGAAGCACAGTGAGAAGTAACAGCTTGGGTTGAGTTCACTTCAGTCTTCATTACAGTCTTTAATCACCAAAATCTATACAGCCTGCTGGATCAAAAGCACTACAAGAATAACTTTCCTCCACTTGTTTGTAGAACTCTTCAGCTGGAATCCATGCTGACTCTTCCTTCTCCTCCTCTGCTGAGGTCACTCAGGTAGCTAGTCGGCTAACTAATGAGCCAATTACTCAATGAGTAAATTGTTTAACTACAAAACTGTTACAGGAAAAATACAAAACTTAGAATAGCAAAATATAAATGACTCCCCATCATCACATCTTAAATAAGAAAAGAGTTGGTGACTCATACTGGTTGAGACTATGTAACTAAAAGAGTTTGGCTAAAATCAAGCAACATTCCAAGTATACAATTAAAATAAATTAGTTGCCCATCCCAGTTTCCTCTTTCCATAACTAACACTGCCAGGGTTCCCCTGTTGGAGGGTTAACAACATCACTAAACTGCTACAAAATGCTTCAGTTAGGGGAACCAGCCTGCTTTCAGCTCTGGACCGCAGTGTGTCCTAATCCACACAGGGCACATGGCCTTTTGTGAAGAAGCTCCCATGACTACTTGCTTTTGTCGTTGGATGATCGAGATGCTAAAGGGGCACTCAAAGATGATAAAGTCATTGCAGACAAGCTAAATGAGTTCTTTGCTTCAGTCTTCATGGCTGAGGATATTGGGGAGATTCCCAAACCTTTCTTTTTAGATGACAATCTGAGGAATTGTCTCAGATTGAGGTGTCATTAGAGGAGGTTTTGGAACAAATTGATAAACTTAACAATAACCTGGCACCAGGACCAGATGGCATTCATCCAAGAGTTCTGAAAGAACTCAAATGTGAAATTGCGGAACTATTAACTGTAGTTTGTAACCTATCCTTTAAATCAGCTTCTATACCTAAGAACTGGAAGATAGCTAACATGACACCAATATTTAAAAAGGGCTCTAGAGGTGATCCTGGCAATTACAGACCAGTAAGTCTAATGTCAGTACTGGGCAAATTAGTTGAAACTATCGTAAAGAATAAAATTGTCAGACATAGATGAACATAATTTGTTGGGGGAAAGTCAACATGGATTTTGTAAAGGGAAATCATGCCCTACTAATCTGCTAGAGTTCTTTGAGCGGGTCAACAACATTTGGACAAGGGGGATCTAGTGGATATATTATACTTAGATTTCCAGAAAGCCTTTGACAAGGTCCCTCACCAAAGGCTCTTAAGTAAAATAAGTTGTCATGGAATAAGAGGGAAGGTCCTTTCATGGATTGATAACTGGTTAAAAGACAGGAAACAAAGGGTAGGAATAAATGGTAAGTTTTCAGGATGGAGAGAGGTAACTAGTGGGGTCCCCCAAGGGTCTCTCCTGGGGCCAGTCCCATTCAACTTATGTATGTGATCTGGAGAAAGGGGTAAACAGCAGGATGGCAAAATTTGCAGATGATACTAAATTGCTCAAGATAGTTAAGACCACAGCAGACTGTGAAGAGCTTCAAAAAGATCTCACCAGACTACGTGATGGGGCAACAAAATGGCAAATAAAATTTAATGTTGATAAATGTAAATAAATGAACATCGAAAAAAATAATCCCAACTATACATCCAATATGACGGGGACTAATTTGGCTACAACTATTCAAGAGAGAGATCTTGTCGTTATTGTGGATAGTTCTCTGAAAACATTCACTCTGTGTGCAGTGGAAAAAAAAGAAAATAGAATGTTAGGAATCACTAAAAAAGGGATAAACAGTAAAACAGAAAATACCTTATTGCCTCTATATAAAACGATGGTATGCCTCATCTTGAATACTGTGTACAGATGTAGTCACCTCATCTAAAAAAAGATGTATTGGCATTGGAAAAGGTTCAGAAAAGGGCAACAAAAATTATACAGGGGTTTGAAATGGGTCCCATATGGAGAGAGATTAAAAAGACTTAGACTTTTCAGGTTAGAAAAGAGGAGACTAAGGTGGGATATGATAGAAGTCTATAAAATCATGACTGGGGGGGAAAAAGTGAATAAGGAAAAGTTATTTACTTATTCCCACTATATAAGAACTAGGGGTCACCAAATAAAATTAATAGACAGCAGATTTAAAACAAACAAAAGGAAGTTTGTCTTCACTCAGTGCACAGTCAACCTGTGGAACTCCATGCCAGTGGATGTGGTGAAGGCTAGGACTTTAACAGGGTTCAAAAAAGAGCTAGATAAATTCATGGAGGTTAAGTTCATCAATGGCTATTAGCCAGGATGGGTAGGAATGGTGACCCTAGCCTCTGTTTGTCTGGAAATGAGTGACAGGGGAGGGATCACGGAAGGATTACCTGTTGTGTACCCTCCCTCTGGGGCATCTGATATTGACCACTGTTGGCAGATAGGATACTGGGCTAGATGGACCTTTTGTCTGACCCAGTATGGCCGTTCTTATGTTCTTTCTTATGTTTTTATACTATCTGAGTCCAGCTACAGAGAACCTATAGAGCAGGGTTTCCCAACCTATGGGTCGGGACCCAAATATGGGTCATCATTACATTTCAACAGGGTTGCAAGGTGTCTCCCCAGGTGGCTCTTAAGGAGCCATTCACACATTTTTTGAATTGCCCTGGGTCACCAAGTCTTCCTGAATTGTCAAAATGGGTCCCCATCTGGAAACGGTTGGGAACCGCTGCTATAGAGCATACCCAGAACTATCACACTCAATTGGTCCTGCCTTGGGCAGGGGGCTGGACTTGATGACCTCCTGAGGTCTCTTCCCGCTCTATGATTCAATCCAGAAACTTCTGGGTGTGGAGTGTGAATTGAACATCAGCCTGGGATGGTGTTTTTCAGTTTGTGATATGTAGACCCCTGGAGTTCCACAGACTATGCCTGTGGGGCATGGGTGCGGGATCTAGGCTCTCAGTGAAAGGTGTCTATGAAAATAGTTTCAGTCCCAGAAAAGGGACCTGATCAATGAAAATTATGTGAACATCCCCACCTATGGGTCAAAACTCAGAAGTGTTGTCCTCATCATAGATGCTCACAGATTAGCATCCTTTCTCATGCTGTATCAAACACTGATAGCTGAATTCTGTTCAGTCAGGTGTCACTCTAACACTTCTGTGGTAAGAGGTTGACTTTCCAAAGGGGAAATTTTTTAGAGTTCTTCAAATGGAAAAGGCCTAGCAACAATCACTGGCCTAGCAACAATTACCAGGACACAACTCATTCCCACCCCTCCTTCTCTATAGCTCTCTTTGGGCTCATCTAGAGTACGCTAGAGTGTCGAAAGAGGATATGCAAATTTCATGGGAGCTTTCAAAAGTGAAAGTAGTTTAGACGCGGCTTTTTTGGCGAACCCCCCCCCCTTTGTCGAAAAGCCGCATAAACCTCATTTTTTGAGGAAGAGCAGCTTTTCGAAAAGGGGGGAGGGAACTCGCCAAAAAAGCCACATCTAAACTTTCATTTGAATAAAAATGGCCGCCCTTTTTGCCGACGCAGCACTTTGCCGTCAAAAAGCGGCAGTCTAGAAGGGGATCAGTCGACAAGGAAAGCCTTTTCCAACCGATCCTGTAAACCTTGTTTAAATCCCCACTTCATTTGCAATAGCGATGTGCCTAATCTATATCCCTCTGTCGGCAGAGGGGTGTAGTTTAGACACACCCAGGCAGTCCACACTGAGCTCTTGGGTGCCTCGCTCCCCACCCAGCCACTGCCAAGTCTCCAGAGGGATGCAATGAACACTTGCTGAATAACACAGTAAATTGTTTTGAGTTAATTGCATATGTTAACTGAGATTAGTTGACAATTTTAACATTCCATTTACCAGTCTGATATCCTTGTGCTGAGTAGCAGATTATTCTACAAATGGTTCTGTTTCCTTTAGTAGGACCATGTGTGGCCTACCCAAGATTATCAGGATATCAGATTCCGGTCCTAAATTAACAAAGTCTGGAAATCCTAAATTTTAGTCCTTGCCCAGATCTTAACTCATTGTGTGGCCTTGGGCAAATTATTTAAAACTTTCCAAAAGCATCTACTCATTAAGACACTTACAACCTGATTTTCAAAGCTGATGAAAGTCTGAATGCAGTTGAAGTCCAGGGGGGCTGCAGGTGCTTAGTACCTTTGAAACTTGGGTTCTGTGCATCAGATCAGGCGCCAAAAATGAGTGGAGAATTTTGGAATTGTTGTCTTTGATCTCATTGTGTCTTGGTTTCTCCATCTGTAAAATGAAGACGATAATGTGTCTCTACCTACAGAAATTTAAGCAATTAATTACTACAATTTAATCCCCTGAGAAAGAGGGTACATCTAGATTGCACAGGTATCCTGGAAAAGCTCTGATGCATCCAAGGAACGCGTCTGCTTTTATGAAAAAAATGTTGGAAAAACAGATGCATTTTGTCGGCATCCCTGTAAACCTCCTTTTACCAGAAAGAAGGGATGTTCTGAAAGAGGGGTTTTTTTCTGAAATTTGGCCCCAGGTGGATGGGCCACATTTCGGAAAAGGCTCTTTCAGAAGTAAATCAGAAAAAGATACACAATTTGCGGTACGCAAAAGGTACACAATTTGCAGTTTCTTTTTCCGATTTATCTTTGTAGTCTAGATGTAGCCAGAGTCACAAAAGCCTGGTTTTAAATCCTCATCTGAGATCACTTTATGTAACCTGGGGAAAAGAAACTAGGTTGAAATTTAACAAATGACCACTCATTTGGGAGCCTCCATTTTAGAAAGTCCAGCCAGGACCTGCCTGTCAAAGGTGTAGCGTAATCTGAGTTCCTGCTGATGGAAGAGGGAGGTGCTCAAAACCAATGTTCCCTCTAATTTTTTTATGTGCAGAATAAATTTTGTTATGTACACTCGGGCATGTGTAGATGAGCACCACCAGCAGAAAAAACACATGCTTCTGGCTGTGGGTGCTGTGGGTGCTCTGCTACTCAGCTGGACAGCACTTGAATCTCTCTTGGGTGGCTGCCCAAGCATCCTCAGCTTAGCGGGAACCCTGCTCTCAGTACTTTTGAAGTTTCTGAAAATATGGGCTGCTGCCTCTCACTGCTTCAATTTCCTCATCCATAGACTGGGGATGATACTAATTCTCTGCTGCGAGGATTGATTCATCAGCACTTACAAATTACTTTGAGATCCTGCAGAGAGACTGTGCTTAGATACCAAGGCACAAGGCACCTGATAAAGATAGGTGGATAGAGTGGTAGGTGGATGAAATGCACTGTAGAAATCTACAACATCACTATTACCATACAGCCATTCAACTTTCTCTTTTTTCAGTCTGAAACTTTCTTTCATATTTGTGTATTTTATCCTGTTGAAACACTCTCCCATTCTGTTTTTATTCTCATCCTATCCTGCCATCTAGCTGCTGCTTTCTGATTTGCTCTTTATTCTTTTAAAATTTAGATAGCCAGCAGCATATGCATCTGTCCACATAAGCTATGACCTCCCCAAATACTGCTATTGCAAGTTAGCTCCTGATTTTCATGTATATATTCTTATATACATGATGCCTATGCATCCACCAGGCATGTTGCTTTCTAAAAGTCAAGTAGTCTATCCCAAATTATTCACATTCGGTGTGCTTCCCACCAAAAATACTGGAGCAAATTTGTTTTAAATAGAAACTCTCATCTGTGTATTGTCAATTACTGTATTTTATTTACAGACAGAACCACATCCTAAGCTTGAGACATACATAATTTTATGTTACGCTCCAGGAGGTGTGGGCAGCCTTATTGCGCCCCTCTCTCGTTTTTCTGGAGTGAGCCCTGCAAGATGGTAGTCCCACCCCTCTCTCCCTCCAAACCCTCTGGAACTTTTCATTGGGCTCCTGTTTCACTAGCCCTCCCCGGCCTCCTCCCTTCTGCAATCCCAGCTGGCTGCATGCCCTCTAGCTGGTTCATTTCTGAACTACATTCAGGTTACTCAGGGGATCAACTGTACATGCTCATGCTTCACACATTCTATTTTTTCACTCTCATGTCCCGCCCCGACTTCCTACCACCTATGGAAGGTGAGGAATCCTGATTAGCCAGCCTCTACTCCACCCTAGTCCCACAGCCCACTGAGGATATCAGCTGGCAGCTCCTTAATGGAGCCATGAGCATGGACATGTGCCTGCCCTTTTTGTGGTGTGAGGGAGACCCTGGTGCATGCCTACTTTGAATGCACCAGGCAGTAGCTCCTTTTTCACCTTTTGTTGAGGTTCTTGCTGCAAGTCTCCCTGCACATGTTCATTTTTGCATATCCTATCCATGACCCCCATAAAGTTGTGAGACCTCCTCATCAACCTCCTCCTGGCCCTGGCCAAAACACCAGGAGGAGGATGCTGGACAAGGGAGTGCTCTGTGACTATGGGGACTATTTCTACTCCTCCTTGTGTGTCACGCATCTGAGCAGAATACATCTGAGCAGCATCTGCTGGCTCCCTGGATGGTTTTGAGGAGCAATGAACATTGTCTGGGGTTCTCTTCTTGGTGTCCCCCTCTGGATCCCTCCTTTTGAACCTATGACCTGCACTCCTGAACCTGTTTTTCATTCGTTGCCCCCTGTATTCACTTAGAACTAGAGTCCAGCAATCCCTCCAGCAAGGCTGGGGGAGGAGCCTTTAGAAGCCCACTCACCTCCCAAGATTTCCAGTAAGGCATCCCCTAGTCCAAATCCCTGCTCCTGAGGTCTGCTTGTGCTTCCAGATTCTCCACGCTGGCTGTGGTTCAATCTGTACCAGAACACTGTAAAGTTTCCTGCATGGTGACCCGGAAACCATAACACTAGGGAGGCATTCTCGCCCTTGTGCACTGTCACTGCTTTGTTCCTCCACTGTACTACAAATTCCACAGACCCTGCTGTAATTCATTTTATGCCTCCCATGGTGATGAATGCCTGAAAAAGATATCAAATATTCTCACTGCCCTCTTTTTCATTTCTGTCTTTCTTGCTATATGGTTTCACCTTCTTGCATTCCTCAGTTCACCACCCCTTTTTCATTCTTTTCTACCTGAGCCAGATATACTGGTGGACTAGTCTTGTCCATTTCGTAATAGGGATCCTCACAACTGATTTTCTGAAAGGGCTGTTTATCTGAGACATATTGTACAAGTGCCTGATCTCTCACTTCATACTCCTTGCCAGAGGCTTGGCCATCAAAGTATCATTGTCATTTTTCACTGGACCTCCACTAAATTAAGCAGGTCACATGTCTAAACTGCAATTTTATTTTTATATTTCAACTTTAAACATACTTTTCAAGGTGAGGTCTTTTTTGGGGGAGGTGGGGACTGGGATCCGTTAACTGCTCCATTTTAGCAACATTCTGTTTTACTGATACTTTAATTTCTGTGTTCTTTTCTGAGTCTCAGCCAGCCTAGATACTGATACCTCTACTGCTACACTTAAAATATTCTTCTGAAAGGCAGTGCTAGCTGCTGTATTACTCATTTTTTCCTTCAGTTTCTTAGATATCCCCCTTCCTTTTTCTTCTCAACACACTTTTTAACACACTCGCTCTATCTCTGATTGTCATCTCCTCCAAGCTCTGCAGTGTTCTTAGAGTCTGTGCAAACTTCCTTCTAGCTTCACATTTCTTTTCCTTTGATCACTCACTTCAGTTTTTCTTTGTGATATCAATACAACCTGCAAACAGCCTAACTTGCCAGAATGATGGATTTAGATTAATTTATTCATCAGATTGGTTAAACAAATCTTTATTAAGGCAAAACACTCAGCGGGTGGGAACTCAGTGGTACAATCTCATCACAGTCGCTTCCAGCACCTGATAAAACAGTCTGACCCTTCCTTTATTACACAAATTCATTTATAAGTCTTTGTTATCTTTTGTTATATATATGTATTACATAAGAACATAAGAATGGCCATACTGGGTCAGACCAAAGGTCCATGTAGCCCAGTATCCTGTCTTCCGGCAGTGGTTAATGCCAGGTATCCCAGAGGAAGTGAACAGAACAGGGACTCATCAAGTGATTTATCCCCTGCCACCCATTCCCAGCCTCTGACAGAAGCTCAGGACACCATTCCTACCCATCCTGGCTAATAAGCTTTGATGGACCTATCATCCATGAATTTATCTAGTTCTTTTTGGAACCCTGTTAAAAGTCCTGGAGGTCTTCACAACATCCTCTGGCAAGGAGTTCCAAAGTTTAACTGTACATTGCATGAAGAAATACTTCCTTTTGTTTGTTTTTAACCTGCTACCTATTAATTTCATTTAGTGACCCTAGTTCTTATGCTATGGGAATAAGTAAATAACTTTTACTTATTCACTTTCTCCACATCAGTCATGATTTTATAGACCTCTATCATTTCCCCTCTTAGTCTTCTCTTTTCTAAGCTGAAAAGTCCCAGTCTTATCCATCTTTCTTTATATGTCAGCTGTTCCAAACCCCTCATCATTCTGCTCTTTTCTGAACTTATTCCAGTGCCAAGATATTTTTGAGATGAGGTGACCATATCTGTACCCAGTATTCAAGATGTGGGCATACCATGGATTTATATAGGCAATAAGATATTATTTGTCTTATTCTCCATCCCTTTTTACATGATTCCTAACATTCTGTTTGCTTTTTTTGACTGCTGCGGCACATTGAGTGGATGTTTTCAGAGAGCTATCCACAATAATTCCCCATCATTTTATCATATAGTTAGGATTATGTTTTCCAATATGTATAACATTGCATTTATCAGCATTAAAATTCATCTGCCATTTTCCAACTGAACTAGAAACTTTTCCAAGCTTCATTCAGAGCAGTTTCTGAGTGCTGAGACTGACTTGGTCTCCATGATGTGTGGATTGCCCCTTATAGAAACTACTTACTGGTACTATGGAGAAATTTAAAAATATTTCAAAAATCATTGTATGATAAAATTTTTAGAACCTCTACAGACAGAAAGTTTGCATCTCTGTAAGTTTTTGCTGCTGGACAGTAGTGCCTGGGAGATTAAGCCCAGTATTACGGGGTGAGTGCAGGCTGATACAGGAAAGACTGGCTGCCATATTGAAAATAGGGTTGCCATATGTCTGGTTTTGAACCGGACAGTCCGGTATTTGAGCATTCTGTCCAGGAAACAAATTGAGAAAATACCAGACATATAAATGTCCGGTATTTTCTAATTAAGAAAGTTTTATTATTGTCATGAGCAGGGCTCGCCAAGCCGCAGCAAGCCCCGCTCGCCAGCCGCGTGGTTCAGCACGCTGCGCTGCGCATGTGCTGATCGCGCTGCGGCGCAGTGCCAGGCTATAATCTACTTGCCCGTGGTGAATAGATTACCTAAATTGTCGAGCCCTGATCATGAGTATCAGTACGTAGTTGCGTACTGCTTGAGCATGTCTACCAGCCAGGCAGAGAGGAGGGGGGGTGGAGCCAGGGCTGGGGCCGGACTCGCCCGTGCACCCCGTCGGGACTGTGCATGGGACAGGTAGCACCCCGGGATCTGTGTGTGCCCGGGGCAGCCCCGCTCCCTGCCAGCCGGTTCCCCCCCACCACTTCCCCCCTGGCCAGCCCTGCTGCCCCCAACCTCCTCCCGGCTAGCCCTGCTTCCCACTGGCCAGTTCCCCAATTCTCCCTCACGCCCCCTGATCTCCCCCAGCCACCCCCACTCTTCCCAACCCCCCTCCCAGCCAGCCCTGCTCCCCACCGGTCGATTCCCCCGCCGGCCACTCCTCCCAACCCCCTCCTGGCCAGCCCTGCTTCCTGCCGGCCGGTCGCCCCCCCCGATCGCCCCCAGTCACCCCCACTCCCCCCAACCCCCTCCCAGCCAGCCCCACTCCCCACCAGCCGGTTCCCCGCCGGCCAGCTCCACTCCCCAACTCCCTCCTGGCCAGCCCTGCTTCCCGCTAGCCAATCCCTCCCCCCCAATCTCCCCCAGTGTGACGGGGTGGAGGAACCCCGCACAGCCGGGAGCGAAACCTGGGAGGACGGAGCGGGCGGGTCGCCAGCTCTCCCTGTGGCGGTGGGGAAAGCGGCGGCAGCCGACCCGTGCCGGGGCAGTGACAGCGCCTGGGGGGGGGGGGGGGGGGCCGCTGAGCACTGGGGCAAGGACGCTCGGGGCGGACCTGGAGGACGCCGGCGCATGCGCCCTGGGGGCAGGCCGTAAAGGGGACTGGCCGCCCATGAGAGGAGGGTGTCCAGCACAAGGAAGTGGGGAGGTGACGGGCGTGGAGGCAGGTGAGGGACCACCGGGCCAGAGGCGAGACGCCCGAGCAAGGACCTAAGAGAGGGGGTGAGGAAGTGGCCCATGGCGGGCAGAAAGAGCCCTGCCTGCGGGCTGGCGAGTTTCGGCAGTTAGCCCCTTCAGCCAGGTGGGGGAGGTGACTGCCCCCACCTTAGAGCCCTGGGCTGGGACCTGGAGAGAGGGAGGGCTCAGGTCCCCCTCACACCCCTTTCTGGGCGTTGTGCACTACGGGGATCAAAGGTAACCCCGCCTCCGGGATCATGGCTTAGACCAGGGGCGAGGACAGTGGAGAGAAGGGGACTCCTTTTGTGGACTCCTTCACACCCAGTCACCCCCACTCCCTCCGACCCCCTCCCGGCCAGCCCCGCTCCCCACCGGCCAGTTCCCCCCTGGCCAGCCCCACTCCCCCAACCCCCTCCCTGCCAGCCCTGCTTCCTGCCAACCGTTCCCGCCCCCCCTGCTCCCCTCCCAGTTAGTCCCCTCCCCATCCCATTCTGAGATCACATGTGTTCGGTATTTTTTTGAAACCCATCTGGTAACCCTAATTGAAAATAACACTAGTGAGACTGTTGCAAGACTCCCAGCCAGGAGGAAATAGTTTTCTGTTGGGAGAGGCTCACTGAATTCTTACAGGGCAGTGCTGTGATAATTGAGCATGAGAAAGGTTGACATACAAGCTTCTTGGTGAGATTTGATGGTAAAGATCCAGTCATCGTGATATGGAAAAAGGAAGAGCCCATGATGCCTGCCATGAACTGCTACCATTGAAAATACCTTGGTGAAGACTCTGCATACACACTGAAAAATCTGTTCTTACCTCTACACATTCTTAGAACTTAATTGAACAAGTGTCCAGAAATAGTCCACCTCTGAAATTGGTGCATTCTAATCCTGTCCTCCACATTGCCAGAACTTGTCCCAAGCTTAATGTCATCTGTAAATTTCCTTCCACTGCTTTTGCCAAGTCATTAATGAAAACATTGAATAATGCTGGACTCAAGACAGTCTCCTGCAAGATGTTGCTAGATATGTCCTCCCACTATGACAGTAAGCCATTGATGAGTACTCTTTTAGAAGTTTCAATTACTTATGCACACATTTTATAGTAATTTAAACTAGATCATATTTCTCTATGTTCCTTTTGAGCATGCTATGTGAAATTGTGTCAGAAACCTTATTAAAATCCAAATAAATCACATCTACTGTTTCACCCCATCCAGTAGTCCAGTTATCCTGACTAAAAGAAAATTAGATGTACTAAACAAAGAACAAAATCAGTTTTTCAAGGAGTATGCAATTGATACATATGTATGGACACAACTAGCGGCATCAAATTACCATGAGGAGTGTGAAAGTAATTTTGTAACAGGGACAATTTATAACCACATATCTACTAGGGATGTCAACGAGTAGTTGACTAGACGATTAACTGATAAGCCTAGGCTGAAAAATGCAGAGCAGCTTCTGTCCAAGGGGAGCTCGGACCCCCATGGACAGGAGCTGCTCCCAAAGCAGCCTCTGTCCGTGGCAGGCCCAGGCTCACTGTGACAGAGGCTACTCTGTGGGATGCGGAGCAGCCTGTGTCTGCAGGGAGCTTGGACCCTCTGTGGACATAAGCTGCTGCTGGAGCAGCCTCTGTCCATGGGGAGTTCACATCCCCCATGGACAGGGGCTGCTGCCATCCCATGCTGCTGCCTCTGTATCAAAGGCAGCAGTGTGGGGCAGCAAACAGCCAGTCTGTGCAGGAGATGGTTTTTAAACTGGCTCCCCTCACGGACCGGCTCCTGCCTGGCACCCCGTGCTGCTGCCTGTGATACAGAAGCAGCAGCGTGAGGTGGCAGGGGGCTCCCCGGGAGTGGAGCTGGGAGTGCACTGGCTGCCAGCCCCGCCCCCGGAGATATAGAATAGTCGAGTAGGCACTAAGATTAAATGTGGTTATTTGACTATTCTATTACTCGATATCTAACATCCCTAATACCTACTTTCTGCAAGAGTGCCAAAGAATTCTTCTTGCATTCCCCACTTTGAATTTTTGTGATGGGTGCATAATATAGGGAGCTTTTTATTAATTATTAATGAATTATTATGAATGAGTTCAGGGTACTGGACTTCCAGTACTATGATTTTATGATTCTATGATATTAATTGCTGCAATTAGAGATTAATTATTAAATTGTTCTCTTTCACAGTTTGGTAGTGCCCAGGACCCTTACTCCAGATTCAGACAAGTAACAAAAAAGATCTGGGGGTTTTAGTCGTGGTCCACTTGCTTAGTTATATCCCATGCCTGCCACATCCCTAGAGTTGGATGCATTTCAGGCTCTGTGTGATTCTTTGACATAAAAATATGTTATATAAATGTACATGAATTATAAGTTTGAATTCACACAGTTTTGTCATTTTCTTAGAAGCTGGAGGTCTCAGTACCTACTGGGAAACCCCAACTCTTCTAGCTTTAATCTTTTGCATTACATTTTGAATTACCCAAATACATGTTATTTGGAAACGGTCCCTTGGTGCCCATCTCGTCTATCGTCCAGCGCAGCACCACCACCACGCTCCCTAACTGAAATCCCATCCCAATTCCTAAATTTCTCGCGAGACTACGAGGTTTCATGAGATCTCCCAGCAGCCTTTGCTCTTCCTTTCCCCCGGTGCGGGCGGCTCTTGAGGTGAGTTTGTTATGGCTGCCCCGGACGCGGCTTCAATCCACCGCTCCTCGGCGCCATCCTGCTCTGGGAGTCCGAGAACCGGCACCGAGCGGCGGGGGGATAGGCCCAGCCGCCTTCCGGCACCGATATTTCCGTGCCCGGGGGCTGCCACAGGGAGGACGGGGGAAAGGGGAGCAAAATGGTGGACTTGAGTGTCCCCCGCATGGAGGCTCCGAAAGACCCGGATGTACCAGCTCGGGTGAGGAGCCAGAGGGGCACAGGGCGACGGTTCCTATGTCGGGGAGAGAGGCCGCGGTGAGGGGCTCGGAAGTGGAGGTGGGGAGACCGGGCCGGCTCACTGTAGCGGAAGGTGGGGATTGGATTGGCTCACTAGCGGGATAGGGGGAGATTGGGCTGGTTCATTGTAACCTCAGGCGCGCTCTATACGTGGCACTAGAGTGGGTAAAGAGCCTTACGCACCGCTGAGTTGTGCGGGAGAGTCAGGCTGTCCCGCGCTGAAAACAGCCCATTAGCGAGCAGGACCATTTGCGTGCTTGTTCTTACGCCCAGTGTCATGGCTGTAGTATCTGAGCACCCTGGTGCCCAATGCACTCAGGCTGAAATGTTAGAGCAGATGTATATCTGAACCTGTTGGTGGACTAAGATGTTTTAGAAAACCAGGGTTACAATTACAGGGTGTCTGAGTGCATGCATGTGTATATGGCTTATATGACAAGTTTTCCGTGTGGAAATCCCTCTCCAATTACACAGAATATTATGGACAGAATCCACTTCATTCTCTAGCAGGATTCAGGGAAATCCGGGATATTTTAGTGTTGTGTTACAACTGGCCAAAATATGAGTGGTTTGTGAAAGGAGTAGGTTTTAAGGGCATATTTATAGTGTTTACCCTCTGCAAATATGCATTAGGGTTTACATTCTCATTTGTATTAGGTGGTACAGGAGCTGTTCTTTAAAAACTGCTTTTATGAGAAGATTGTGACTGCAGTGATGATTTTCTTGGGTTGTTTTGGGATTAGTCATGACAAGAGAATGGATTTCTGTGCAGCAGCTCTTATCAGCTGTCTCCACCACACTAAGAAATAGCATATTAGATACAACTTTGAAATACTCTTCATTAATGTTTTCCACAGTTAAGATTGGAAAATGGTCCGCTACTCACTTGATCCAGAGAACCCTACAAAATGTAAGTGATTTTTTAAATGTGCATTGCACTTGCCAGAAATTGATGAAGCTCTGTAACTTAAATTTTAATTTTTGTTTCCATAGCATGCAAGTCAAGGGGTTCTAACCTTCGAGTCCACTTTAAGGTATGCAGATTGTATGCTTGGATTTTTTTTCTGAGATTATAAGGAATAAAAAAATTTAGAAAGAAATGCTTTTCTCCATTGCATTTTGGTTAAGGTACTTATTTTGTTGTTTGTATGCTTCGGGTACAAACATCTGAAGCGTGTTAACGTTTAAATATCATTAAAATTTGGCTGTTAAAGAAGTCAGTTATGCCCATCTTACCTATGTCCTACTAATTGTCAAGGCAAAATATTTGAACACTTGCTGTGTAATATCTGGCTAGTTATAAAAAAAATATCCTTTAGGTTTGGAGAAATAGTGTTGTGTGGCTGCAGTGACGACTTTCTTAGGACACCTTTGGATTAATCATGAAAAGAAAATAGAATTCTGAGCAGCTACTTTTCCAGAGATTGTTTAATCTGCCATGCATCTTCTTAATTTGATAGCTATTAACTCACACACACCCTTTAAATTTTTTATATGGCTTTGAAATTAACATGGTTTCCTTGATTTTTTTTTAAAATTATTTTGGTACAGTTCTGAGAATAGGGATTAACTAGAACTCGGTCTCCTGGCTATTTGGCTCAAAAGTAATGGATGAAATAGTATTAAATCAGCCAAATCCCCACCATAATACAAGGATTGCTTTATTTGAATACTTTGTATCTGAACTAGTTGAATATTTGTAACTTTTTATACTCCATTTTGGCAGACATTGTCCAAATATCACTAGTGGTGTATTTAATAAAGACTGTAGTCAAGGGTGTGGTCCCAGCTACTTGAAAGATGTGGTCCTATACTGTGACCTAAAGGAACTGCTGCTAGATTATACAAGAACCACAAAACTGCCAGTTGAAGTGGCCAGTGGATGGAGCTCATGGGAGCAGGAAGTACAATATTTATAAGCCAGTTCATGATTGTGGAATTCACTAGCAGACATATGTCTGCAAACCTCTTTGCATATAGAACTAAATAAATATTTTTCTTTGATTTTATTAAGCTCTGCTGTCACAAATTAAGGCACAATAATAAACTATTATGATAAGGGTGGTCTTAGTAGAACCAAGATGAGGGTGTGTTCCTATGGGGGGCATGGAGGAGTGTTTGTGGGAGGCACAGAAGGTGTGGGCCTGTCCGCATGATGGTGGGGAGGTCGTGATCCCCAGCCTTGGTGTGGCTGAGTGCTCAACCAGGATTGTAGCTGCTGGTCCCCACCTTAGCCCAGCTCTTGCTATGTAACCTCTGGCCAGGCCCCACCACTACTCTAGGAACTGCTCTAGGGGATGGGAGTGTATGACCCTAAAGAGTTTGGGGGCACGGGCCTAGATGGAATGCAACAGTACTTACATTGACAATAAAAGAGAAAAGAGAAGCTTATGCATGAATGAACAATATTTGTCTGTTTTGTTGCTAGAATACTCGTGAAACAGCCCAAGCTATCAAGGGCATGCATATCCGGAAAGCCACTAAGTACTTAAAGGATGTGACCCTAAAAAAGCAGTGTGTTCCCTTCCGTCGCTACAATGGTGGAGTTGGCAGATGTGCTCAGGTAAGAGTTGAAATTAAGAGTTTCCAAATTCCAATCTTATGGTAGAAGGGGGTTAGGTTACATTGTGTGTATCCCACCACTGGTGACAAAAAATGCTGTGTTTAGATAAGTACAAAATAAGCTCAGTCTAGTCAAGTGGTCCCCAACCTTTTGGGGCTGCCAGGCATCCGGGGGCAGGGCCACGCATGCGCCGGGGCCGGCACTGGCATGTGCCGTGCTCCCGAGGCAGGGGCCGCCCATGCGCCTCGCGCCCAGGGCCGGCACTGGCATGTGCCGCACGCCCGGGGCGGGGCCGCCCATGCGCCAAGGACCGGCACTGGCATGTGCCCGGGGTGGGGCTGGCCGAGATTATTCCGCGGGTGCACTTAAATGCCCCGGCAGGCACCATGGCGCCCGTGGGCACCACATTGGGGACCACTAATCTAATGAATATAAGTGGCCATATAATTTCCCCTAGTTGACAACCTTTGCTTAGGAGATCTAGTCATTAGCAGAGCTGTAAGTCAGAACTAATGTGTTCGGACATTGGTGTGGATGATTTCATTTACAGCACTCATGTTTAAAAACAAGAAAAGTGTACACAAGGCCAACTTGGACATTTGTATAAAATGAAAAGACTTATTTTGTCTGGATACTGGTAAATGGGAATAAAAAACTTGGGGGGGGGGGTAGATGCATCTGGAAAGGAAATAGTTATTTTGGTGCTTTGGTTAAAAAAGCAAAAGGACTTAATTGTACATTTTTGGTTTAGCATTGTTTGTTAGAGTCATGTGTATTTGTGGTTGCTGTGATGACTTTCTTAGGACACCTTTGGATTAACCATGAAAAGAAATGTGTAGTCTGAGCAACCTTTCAAAAAAACCAGGTGATTGATCTTGTTTTGAGTACAACTACAACTAAACTCTTAATACTGTTCCAGGCCAAGCAATGGGGCTGGACACAGGGGCGTTGGCCTAAAAAGAGTGCAGAGTTCCTGCTGCACATGCTTAAAAATGCTGAGAGTAATGCTGAACTCAAGGTAGGTTAAAATGCAAATGGATGTGTCCAGTTTAAAGTAGTGGTCCCCAAACTGTGGGGCATGCTCCCAGGAGGCATGGCAGGCCCTGGACCAGTCCCCATGTGGGGACCCGTCGTTAACTCTACGTTTATTACACATTGAAAACATATATTTTGTTTATAATGTTCTCACTAAATTGTAGTGATATGTGGTGGCAGTGATGACTATCTTAGGACACCTTTGGAATAACAATGAAACAAACTTCATGTCTGAGCCATCATAATTTTGAATATTTTTTTTGTAAAAGGCAGTGAGCAGTTTTAAATCTTACTTACCTATTAGTGAACTCTTCCATTTTATACGGGTTGAACCTTGCTGGTCCGGGAACATCTGGTCTGGCATGATTTTAGTTAGTGTGGTGTCCGCTTATCATTGATGTGGCCAGGTTACAGCAACCAGTTTTGGTGCTCAATATTCTGTGCTGCTGTTTAGTTCCATTTACCCCTTAATGTTTTCTAAAACCCAGTAAACAATCGAAGTGTTGGCAATGCTGCCAGACAATACTGACATCCCATGGTTGGGCAAATTCTCTGGTTCAGTGTTGACCATGGTATTGGACTAGAGAGGTTTAACCTGTAAATGCATAAAACTGCTATGCACTTTTGTGAGATTAGCCATGATAAATTAGCATGTTTCCATTCTAAAATTTTTCAGTTTTATTCACCATTTTTGGTATAAACAAAAATATTTCTTTTATAGAAGAAAATAAACCTAGACTAAATCTTACAAGTTTCTATTGCTTTTTTCAGGGTCTTGATGTGGATTCTCTGGTAATTGAGCACATCCAGGTCAATAAGGCCCCCAAAATGCGCAGGCGTACCTACAGAGCTCATGGTCGTATCAACCCCTACATGAGTTCTCCCTGTCATATTGAGATGATCCTCACTGAGAAGGAGCAGATTGTTCCAAAGCCAGAAGAGGAAGTTGCTCAGAAGAAAAAGGTAAGATAACAAGTTTAAATTTAACTTGCGATTTTCAGACCAAATGGTTGCTATGATCACTCTTAGCCCATTTTTGGAATAACCATGAATATTCTGAGCAATATGAAGTATTACAATTTAAATACAACAGAACATGAAATGATTCTCCACAACTTCACTGAAAAAGATGCTTTCGTTTGTATGCCTTTTAGTCTCTGGTTTAAAAATAGTACAGTAAAACTCCATTGGTCCGGCATCCAATGCTCCGGCACTCCTGATGGTCCGGCATCATCGGGAACCCGGAAGTGCTCCGGGCAGCCGGGCCATTGGAGCTGCTCTGTGCGGGCTTCCCCGATTCAGCCGTTGCTGAAACTGACCAGCAGCTGAATCGGGGAAGCCGGGGGCAGAGCAGCTGGGGTGCTGCCGGGTTGGTCCCATAGTGCTGCCCCTTGAGGCTGCGGGACCAACCCGGCAGCACCCCAGCTGCTCTTGGGGACGCCAGCAGCGGCTGAATGGGGGACGCCTGGGGCAGAGCCGGACTATCGGAAGGGGGGGCTATGAAGGGTCTGGGGTGGCATCCCCCCACCCCATCCCAGACTCCTCATAGCCCCCCCCCCTTCCGATAGTCCGGCATATTTGATAATCCGGCACACCCTGGGTCCTAAAGGTGCCGGATTATCGGAAGTTTTCTGTACTTGGATTTGTTCCTGAAAACTTCATGATGATGATGTCAGGATAAAAAGAGTTATTTGGTTATATTAAAATGGCTATCTATTGAAATAGTCTTAGTAATAGGACAGCTTGTTAAATAGAACAGAGTGGTCCCATTTCTAAGGTTTTCAAATCTTTCCTGTGAAGATGAGAATAATGGCCTAACAATCTGCAATGTTGTTGCAATGTTGGTCTCAAGAGACACAAGCTGGGTGAGGACCAACTTCTGTTAAAACAAGCTTTCAGACTACTCGGAGCTCTTCTTGAGGTGTGGGGAAGGAGCTGAGAGTGTCACAACTAAGTGTAAGATCAAACAGATAGTTTATAATAAGTAGTTAGCATATATTCTAGTAAGGAATGCTCCAGGTGAACTGACCTGTTGAAGTACCCTTATAGGACAAAAGGGGTGGGGGTTATTGGGTTACAGATTTCATAAATCCAGTGTGTGTTCTAAGACCATGATTTTTAGTGTCTACCAAAGTTTAAAATAATTCCCATGCTTGTCTTTTGAACGTGTTTTGCATTTTTGAGGATGTGGGTGGATAGATCAGCTATAGTGTGTTGGTATAATTTCCTTGGTAGGTCAGACTTCCATTCTTCCCTTTTTTATTTTTCAGATATCTCAAAAGAAGCTGAAGAAGCAGAAACTTATGGCTCGGGAGTAAATCTGACATAAGATGTACATAAATAAAAAAGAAAACTTAGATTGTATTGTGTGCACTTCTTTTTTTGAGGAATTGACTTTTTTCAGGGTTTTGCTTTGTTGAGCATAACTTATAATATTTACCAGGGTTTTTTGCCCTATTTAAATATTTGCAGGTATAATTTTGGATTCTTTAAAACTCTGCTTTCAACATCTTTAATGTATGTACCTGGTAAATTGACTTGCATTCATGCCATGCCACATGCAGGTGCAGCACAAAGTGGGCAATATCCAACACCACAGGTGAGTCTTTAAGAAGAAAAATACTGCAGCTTTTCCTAGAATTCCCTACTATCAAAAGGCTTGGAAGTATAAAGATCCTCAAAAAGTATTTACCACAATTCACATAGTGCATGTCACTACATAGTTTCAAATCACTATACTTCACATCCATTCATTGAGAAAAGCCATAAATCTGCAATGATGATGCAATTATCTTAACTTTGAGACCTGACCATAGAACACAGACCACTAGAACTGGAAGGGAAATAGAGAGGTCATTGAGTCCAGTCCCCTGCCCTCATGGCAGGACCAAGCACCATCTAGACCAGGGTTTCCCAAGCTATGAGTCGCCATTACATTTGAAAAGTGCCATTTCAACCAGAAAGGGCATTGTCTCAATGACTTGATTACCTGCATACTGCTTCAAAGACATTTTCACACCAGGCTTGAAAGAGAAAGCACTGAACTGTCATTCATGCTTAAATTTGACACTTTACGCAGGGGGGGTGTCTTAACAAAGACCCTAATTACCTTACCCATTACAAAGATAGCCTCCCCAATTATCACCTCTAATATCATTAGCTCACAGACATTTACCTCCCCCCCCTTATCCCCTCTCTGTTCTGAAAAAACCGTCTAGTTAGTCTTTAAAGTGCTACATAGTCCTGTTTTTTGTTTCTCCCCAGGTGGCTCTTGAGCCATTCACACATTTGAAAAGGTTCCCCGCTGGGCTGTTCGGCAGCTGGCTTAGTCTTAAGGAGCCAATCAACTGAACTGAATACCATTTAAGTGACTCAGAGCAGGGTAGGAAAATATGTCTGGAGGTGGGGGGAAAGATTTTAGAAAGCTAGGGAACCCAAAGAAGAAACAGCACTCAGCTCAGGTAGGTAGGATTGGGGGGTCAGGTATCCGGACATCTGGTTGAAAGGTTTCCAGCCACCCCGGCCGGGGTTCTCACAGCTGGCATTGGCCAGACAGGACTCTATCATGGCCAGCTTGCAGTCGCGGGGAGGGGCAGGGTGCCCCCGCCACCCTGGCTGCAGTTCCCATGTCTGGTGGTGGCTGGCCAAGACTCTGCCCTGGATGGCTTGCAGACGCGGGAGGGGCTGGGGTCCCCCCGCCACCCCAGCCAGGGTTCTTGCAGCTGGCAGTGGCCGGCCAGGACTCTGCCTTGGCTGGCTTGCAGCTGCGAGGGAAGGGGAGGTGGGGTCCCCCTGCTGCCCTGGCCAGGTTTCTCGGCTGGCAAAATTAACTGCACCACTGGGCATTGTAAATTAGGGCTACTCAACACACGGCTGGTTCCCAGTGGGGAGTGGTCTTGTCTGCAGCGCTGCCTCCTCTGGTCGGGGAGGCAGCTCAGGCCTTGTGGCGGAGCCTGGGGAAGGGGCTGGGACTGTGCTCTGCAGTCCTGGGGGTAGGAGCTGGGACTGTGCTGGGGGAGGAGGAGAAATGGGTTGCAGCGGGAGGATGCCTGGTTCTGGGGGAGGGGTGGGTGCATTGGGATAAAGCAGTGGGCTGGGGTGCCTGGCTCTGGGGGAGGGGCATTGGGTTGGAGCAGGGAACCGGGGAGTACCTGGTTCTAGCGGAGGGGAACAGGATTGGGTTGGAGCAGGGGAGCTGGAGGGTGCCTGGCTCTGGGATAGGAGAAGGGCTATTTTAGTAAATTTTGTGATATGCATATATTTGCATATATGCAGCCGTGCTAAGTTGTGGCCCTTGGCACGTGCTGTGGGTATCATTGTAGCCTTCGGGGCTTCCAAAGTTGAGTAGCCCTGGTGCAAATAACAGCCAGTAATATATGCTGTCTCAGACTTATCGTGTTGCACAATCATAATGCGTGTAAGTGCTTATGTTAGTAAAGCAGCAATCTGGGTGTTTGCTTGGCACAATCTTACTGTGTGCATGTGCTTTTGTTATTAACACAGCAGGGGATTGTAAATTTCATTTACAAACTTATTGGATAGTCTGTGCCCTTCTGTGTTAGTTTCCTAATATTTGTCTACATAGTTGAAGTACCTCATCACCACCAAGTCCTGCACTTTGGATGATTTTGTTAGTTTAAAAAACGCCTCATTTACCTCTTCTACCTGGGTAGGTGGTCTATAGTTGACCCCTATCATGACATCACCCTAGGTTTTTTACCCCTTTTAAGCTAACCCAGAGACTCTCAACACATCTGTCTCCTACATCCATCTCCACCTCTGTCCAAGTATATACATCTAATATATAAAGGAGAATGTTTGTAAGTTTGTGCGCTAATAACTAGGACACTATAAGAGCTACCGCAACCAAACTTTGCATGGGATAACCTTTCATCCAGGAGAAGGTTTTAAGGTACTTTTGGACCCGATTGGGCCCAAGCTCAAGCTGTAAAAAATCTAAAAGTAACCTGCTGCCCTGCGCTGCCGGGGCCACCCCACCCACCCTAGGTCCCGTACCCGCCACCTGCGGCCCCCAGCACCGTCTGGGACTTGCCCCCTCCTGCCCGCGACGTTAGATAAGCGATCCCCTTCCCCCACGTCGGCACGCAATGCCCCGACCCCCATGCACACAACGGCTCGGGCACCCGCCCTGCCCCCTGTGGCACCTGCAGCCCTGGGGGAGGGAGCGGGGTTGGGGCGCCCCTCCCGTGTGTAACTTCCACATCATCCCCCGGGGGGTGGGGGGGAAGGGACCTATATTTTAATCCCTATCGAAATCTGTGCAACCATTCAAAAAAAGATAATGGACTACTGTTTTTCTACATTTTGTTCCTCCGGTTTCCCGAGCAACGCCGGGTAACTCCAGCTACTTTTTAATATGTAAGGCAACACTCCCTGTTTACCCCTCCTATCCTTCCTGAGTAAGCTGTACCCTTCTATACCAATATTCCAATTGTATTATACCACCAAGTCTCTGTGCTACCAACTATGTCATAGTTTTGTTTATTAGCACTTCAAGTTCTTCCTGCTTATTACCCATACTTTTTCCATTTGTATATAGGTATCTAAGATACTGATTTGATTTTGCCTCCCAGTTCTGCCTTGTCCCTCCTTTTTCTCTGCCATTATAGCCTATGCTCCCTCCCATATCCGACCCAACTCCCAGGTCTCCGTGTTCTTCACTTAGCTGTGAGTTTTGGTCATCTGCCCTGTCAAACCTAGTTTAAAGTCCTCCTCACTAAGTTAGCCAGTCTGCATCCAAATACAGTCTTCCCCTTCCTTGAAAGGTGAACCCCATCCCTGCTTTGCAGCCCTTGGAAGAGCATCCTGTGGTCGACCTTTGGTCACTCTCAGCAGGAGTTCCATCTGTAAAAATAGCTACAACTTTTCAAAAATGCCATTTTCTGAACCACACCAAAAGTAGCTAGACTACAAATTATGGAAATGAACATTTTAAGTATTGGGTGCCAATAATGCATGCCCTGGTGGTGCAAACAGTATCAGGAATGTACACCCCTGGTGGATGCCTCTCTAAGATCCTTTGCCTTGGTCTCTGGAACAGTGGTGCTCAACCTTTTTTAATTTGCGACCCCCAGGGCTGGGAAAATTTTGGTTGAGCAAAAAAACCACCAGCCGGAACATTTTGGTTGGGGTCCCCTTTCAATTCAAGTGCTGGTCCGCTCCCCTGCCACTCCCCCTGCTGCGCGCACGTTGGGTGCCAAGCCAAGAAAACAAAATGGTGGCCGGCCTGGCACTGCAACCCCCCAGGAAGACACCGCTGCTCTAGAAGACCTGTCTGCACTGAGTGCTTGCAGGCTCAGGGTTATGGTGTGGTTTCAAATGACAGTTAACATTCAATTTCACTGCTTATATTTAGTGGGTTTGGTAGGATGTAAGTGAAATCTGAGGCCATGGGAAATGCTGCATAGAATACAATACAAAGATCACTGAAGCAAAGAAAAACAGCACAGAAGCCAAATGCAAACAATAAAGGTACTAAACAATAGACTGCCCCCTTGATCTTCAGGCTGACTCATCAACATTTGGAAAGTGTACTGGTTGGAGGTAATCCTATATTTATGCCCTGATGATAGATCCTATTCAAAAAGTGAATTTGTCTATAGAACGCCTTTGCCCTGGCAGTAAGTCTGGTGACCACTCATGCCAAATTGTGGGATAGTCCTGAAGTGCAGCTGAATGACTCCAGGTTAACATTTGTCTCCAAGTGCCCTGACAGGCTATGGGGCAGCACCAGCCGCTTTCAAAGGGAGCCGGGGGGAGGAGCTGGACCTTGCATGCATCTGATGAAGCGGGTTTTAATCCAGGACACGCCCAAACCAATCTGTTATTCTTCAAGGTGCCACAAGATTCCTTGTTGTTTCTGCAGATCCGGAGTAACCCAGCCACCCCTCGGAGCCACTGGGAGAGGTAACTCCATTGCGTCCCAGTGCAGCGCTGGCCAGCGGGGCGCTCTCTCCTGTGGTTCCCTGCGAGCCAGAGACGCGTCCCACCCTCCCCCGGACTCAGCGCGGCGGGGTAGCCTCTCGCCTCGCGCCTTGCCCCGAGCGCCAGGGCGGGTGGCCGCAAGTCCCGCCCCTGTCCGGTTCGGGCGCGTGAGCTGCAGCGCTCCTGTCCCCATTGGCTCGGGGCTAGTGACGTCATCGACTCCCTCCGGAAGGCGGAAGTGAGGAGGCGGCTTCCGGAGCGCTGCTGGCCGGAGGGCGCGGACGGGGCCGTTAGTCTCTGGCTGCGGCTGGAGCGTGGTGGGAGGCGGACCCGGCAGGTGGGTGCGGCCCGGTTAGTCAGGGGAGCCTCTGGTCTCCCCCCCCCCCTCATAACGGGAGGGGGCTGTTCCCGCTACCTCGCCGTGCCCCCTGGGGCTGCGGGCCGCTGCTCCCCGACGGGAGTGACGTCCTGGTTGCGTCCTCGGGCTCTGATGACGGGGCAGTCCCGCTTCGCTCGACTCTCCCCTCACCCCCCCCCCCCACCTGCCTGTCCCTCGACTGAGCCCGCCTGTTTCCCTCACCCTCCACCCCCAGGCCGTGCCACTCGTGCTGGGTGGAGGCAGTGAAAAGTGTGTGTGCGTGGGGGGGCGGGGGGGAGGAATTCCTTGCCCTATGCGCCTCCGGCCTAATGGGAGGGGGATGGGCCCCTGGAGGTTTTTGTGCTCCCTGCTTCCGTCTAGCTTCTGGGACTAAATTACATTTGAGGAAGCTGTATCATCAATACGAAACAACAAGTGGTCTGGTAGCACTTTAAAGACTGACAAAACATGTAGATGGTATCATGAGCTTCCGTGGGCACAGCCCCGGGAGTGGGCGGAGGCGGGCTGCGGCAGCTGGTGCCCCAGGCGGCATGCACGATCGGCGCCCCCCGCCTGCACGGCCGTCAATGGACTGATGTCATCGGCGGGCGCCCCCGTGACGTCATCATCGGGCGCTCCAGGCGGCGGCGGTGCCCGAGGTGGCAGCTGAGTCCGCCTGTAGCCATGGACTGCCCCTGCACATCCTACTTCTTTGGATGACCCCAGCACCCTTAAGTCATGCTCCCGCTTTGTCATCTGAAGAAGTGGGCTGTGCTCAGGAAAGCTCATGATACCATCTATATGTTTTGTTAGTTTTTAAAGTGCTACCAGACTATTTGTTGTTCTTTTTTTTTTAAGTTTATCCTGTACAGACTAACTCAGCTACCCCTCTGAAGCTCATAAATAGGAAATGAGGGCAAGTTGTTGTTGGTTGGTTTAAATCCTTTGTGATGGGTTAATGCTAGAAGGCTGCCTATCCTTCAGTAACCATTGCTTTTCTATATAACACATCTCACTCTATGGCTATGTCACTGGTGGGTTCTTGTGCAAGAACATGTCCACACTGCCATGTGCTTTTGCACTAGAACATCCATGGCAGTGTGGACACTCTCTTGCGCAAGAAAGCTGTGATGGCCATTTTAGCCATAGGGCGTTCTTGTGCAAGAAACTCCTGCTGCGCATCCACAGTGCCCTCTTGCGCGAGAGAGCTTACCCTTGTTAGAAAAGAGCATAACTCTTGCGCAGGAAGTCTTCTCTTACCACGCTTTACTGTAAAACTTCTTGCGCAAGAGCGGGCGGGCAGCGTGGACGCTCTGCAGAAGAATGGCCATTCTTGCGCAAGAACTCGCCAGTGTAGACATAGCCTGTAAGTCCAGCTTTGTGGGTGCAGAATAAACAATAAAATCTTGTTGTAAAACATATACCAACCGTGACACTGTCTGCGTGTGGAAATGTCAGGAATGCCAATTATGGTCTTCCTTGGAAGGCTTTTTGGGGGAGGAGGTGTCATACACAAGAATTGTTTGCTTGCATAACTTAATGGAAGAGCAGAGATTGATTGACATTATAACAAATTTCCTTTATCCACAATGTTAAACAGATTTTGTGAAAACATAAAATTCAGCACTAAATTCCTTTCCCCTTTACATTATTTCTTTGTTTCATGAAATCTCCATTCTTAGTCTTTTTTAAACAGTACCTGAATTTCTTTTATAAAGAAACAAGCAGGGAATTTTTTACGTCGTCTTTATACAACATGAAAAGGTAGAACAGAATGACTAACATCATTAAGTTAAGATCTTTATCTTGACTGAAGTTTTTTCTTAAGAACTTTAAATACTGTATGTGGTTCAGCTTTACCAAGAGGAAGTTTCTGCTCCCAGTGAAGTCAATGGTTGTTTTGACCATGGTCCTCTGGCAAAGCAGATTTGGGCAACACAAAGGCAATGTCAGATAGTTCAGGTCCAAAGTTTGGGTAAATGCTTACACAAACATTGTGACAAGTTTCAGGGGGGTAGTTGTGTTTCAGCAAAAACCACAAGGAATCCTGTGGTACTTTTAAAGACTAAAACATGTATTTGGGCATAAGCTTTCATGAAGTAGAGCCCGCTTCCTTGTTTTTGCGAAAATTAACATGATAAATTAAGAATTTGTGAAATTAAATTTAGAAATTCAGTTAAAACAGTCTTTAGCTGAAGACTGTTCCTCCCCCCCAAAATTTTTTGCAACCAAAACATTGCAGTATAGAAACAAATCCATTGTTTAAACTGTTGGAAGGATGAAGAGCAATCAGTAGAAATGTTGCTGTGAATTAGAGACTTAAACTGATTGTTTCTAAAACATAAATCCCTGCAAAGTTCTTATTTTTTAATAAGAATTTAAAAATGTCAGTCTCTCAATTTTTCAATACTATTTTATTGTTTCTTATTAACAGATTCTGTCAAAAGATCAGAAAGAACCATGGTGTGCATTCCTTGTATTGTCATTCCAGTTTTGCTATGGGTCTATAAGAAATTCCTTGAGCCATACGTGTACCCTATAATTTCACCTTTCATTAAGCGCATATGGCCTAGGAAAGCTGTGCAGGGAACACTGGCCACCGAACATGGCCAAGGAGACAGTACTGGAACTGTGCTGGGGACTTCAACCACAAATCTAGGCCCAAGAGATGATTCTGGAACATATAAGGTAAGCAATATATTTTAATGCACATTAGAGGAGGGAAACAGCTAACAAGGAAATCCCAAGTAGAGTTCTCTATAATAATCCAACCTGGAAGTCACAAGGGCATGAAGGGTTGTTTTGGGGGAAATTTGTATATGGCAAAAAAAAGTTGTGTTTAACCAGGCTTTCTCAAATATGAAGAACAGTTACCCCAAATCAACCTCTGAGACAGAGAGAATAGAAACATCCTAGAATGGCATTGTGTATCTTGGCTATATCTAATAGTTAAGAGTTTTACTGACTCCTTACTTTTCCATAATTAAAAATTGAGTAGTTAAATCTTAAATGACAGCTCATATGAAGCTGAAAGAAGCCAGTTTCCTGTACTGGTTCTGCTGTCCCAATAAACAGTTCTGTATTTACTGATAAAAGAAAACACTTGATATGTGTTTTCTATAGTAACTTTTTTGACCATAATTGCACTCTAATATCCAAATAAATGGACATGCTCTTCTATATAAACTTTTTCTCTATCCTTTTAGAAAGTAAGAATTGCATATAAGCCTTACCCGACTTCCTTAAATTTCAGTCTGAGTGTTAGTGCAAATTTCTCAGAACTGGTGTAGATGTTCATTCTTTCCTCCACAGCTAAACTCTGGATTTTGAATGTGAAGATTTTTTTCCTTTGATATTGGTTAATGGTACTATCTCTTATTTCTCATTTCAGATTGAAAGCAATGGGGTTGCAAATGGAATTACTGCAAAGGGACCAACAGAAGTTTCTGACAAGAAAACTGATTAAAGGAACTTTGTTCATTAGGAATTTCTCTTTGCTGTACTATGTGAACTGATGCTACTGTTCCCACTTTGAGATCTGGTGGCCCTTCTGCCTGAAAGGAAGCATGAGTTGTTTGTAGCAGAGAGTTTCCTTTGCCACTGAAATGGATGAAGCAGCTTTCTATTTAAAATGTTTGAGAGAGTTGTTTTAAACTAATCTTATTTCTAATTACATTTTCCTCACTGAAAATCTCTGCATTTCTAATGCAGTTCAGATTTTATGGTTAGATATCCTAGACTAATTTATTTTTATCAATAAATGAATCTTTACATTGTAAATGTGTCAGATTTTTAGGGTTGACTTGTAATGCATCTAATATTCGTGCATTTTACAACTGTTCCTGAAGCTCCAATTTCATTGCAGCTTTCTGCTTTGCTCTTCCAACTGCATGCAAAAGGTTGGGGTTTCATCCAATATAGTTTGATGGAGTAATGTGTTAGAGATTAGTCAATCATTTGCTGTAAGAGCCCTATCCCTTCTAAAGGTGTTACGGATTGCACTGACACCAGCATGTGTCTTGGAAATGGTATAAAGACTATTTATAAAAAGATCTTCACCTGGTAACCAATAAGCTAAAGTAAGTGCAATATTTACAGGATTTATTTAGTTTATTGGAGGCAGAAAGCAAGCCCTACAGAATGGCAGGGACATAGCATGAGAGAATTACTATGTTATGTGCAAGCTGCAGTAGTTAAGATGTCAGAATTGTAAATTTCAGAATGAGTCCAGAAAAATCTGTTTAACCTGCTTGTGTAACTTATAATTAAAACAACCTGGCACTTTATTAAAAAAATCTTATAGGAATGTTTGTAGTTTTATTTTCTGTTTTAAATTTTAGTTCTTGGAATGGAAAAGTCTCAGAGTTCAGGAGAATGTACACAGGGACTTGAGCACAGGGATGGCATCTTAATTGCTTGCTTTCATAGAACACTAGAACTGGAAGGTACCTTGATAAGTCATCAAGTCCAGTCCCCTGCCTTCATGGCAGGATCAAGCACCATCTACACCCGTGGTCACCAACCCGTCGATCGTGATCGACTGGTCGATCAGGAGGGTTCAACCAGTTGATCATGAGGCGTTTGGGGGCCCCCCAACCCCAAGAAGCCCCACTACCTACCTCCGAAAATGGAGATAGTGCCGGCTTCCTGCTGGGTGGAGGGAAGTCCGGCAGCTGCGTGCCACTTCCGGGGTTTCCAGAAGTGCGCTGCCTGCTCCCCTCCTCCAGGTCTGTGGCGCACCGGGAGGAGGTAGGAGTCCCGGAGGAAGGCGTGGGCTGGGGCTGGGGCTGGGGGGGAGGAGAGGAGTGGCGTGCACCGGGGCTCCCCTCCTCTGCGGGGGAGGAGGTAGGAGTCCCGTGGGGAAGTGCGTGCCGGGGAGGGGAGAGGAGTCCCGGGGGGAAACATATGCCGGGGCTTTCCTCCTTTGCAGGGGAGGGGGGAGAAGTCCTGGAAGGAGGCTCTTGCTGGAGCTTCCCTTCTCTGGGGCGGGGGGGAGAGAAGGTGCGTGCTGAGGATTCCCTGCTCAAGCCAACACCCTGCCCCCTCCTCCCACTGGCACCCTTTCCCTGCTGGCACCCTGTCCCCACCCCAGCACCTTGTCCCTTGCCTCCATTGACACCCTGTCCTCTGCCCCAGGCCCTTGCCCCGGAATCCACTGGCCCTCTGTCCCTTGTCCCAGCACCCATTGGCACCCTGCCCCAGCACCCTGTCCTGGTACCCCCTGGCACCCTTCCCCAATACCATGTCCCCTGCTCCCACCAGCATAGTTGGGGCCACATTAGTGAGGCTTGTGGGGGTTTTGGAGGAGTTTTTATTTTGCATTTCACTTGTGTGGCCCCAATTGACTTTTCTGTGGGTGAGTGACCCCTGACTCAAAACAGGTTCCTTCCCCTTCTCATAAATAAAGACAATGCAGAAACTTTGTGTGTTTGATACAGTATTTTATTTAAAAATGAAGCCTGGCCAACAAACTCCTAATTGGAGCCAAGCCCCCATCTGCCCACAGCATTGTAACACTCCTGCACTCCCCCAGACCCTTAATCTGAGCCTATCATACACTGGAACCCCCTGCCCTGAGCCCCTCACATACCCCAACCCAAATTCCTGCACCCTCATATCCACAAGCCTGTGGTTTGCTAGGTACCCTAACCCTACATCTGACGCCAACACTGCCCGGCCTGAAGCCCCCTCCCTGACCCAGCATCCCCTTCTCCACCTCCTCCTGCATCCAGATTTCCTCCCAGAGCTTGCACCTCTCACCCCTCATATCCACAAGCCTGTGGTTTGCTAGGTACCCTAACCCTACATCTGACGCCAACACTGCCCGGCCTGAAGCCCCCTCCCTGACCCAGCATCCCCTTCTCCACCTCCTCCTGCATCCAGATTTCCTCCCAGAGCTTGCACCTCTCACCCCTTCCCACACCCAAATCCCTCATTCCCACCCTGGAGCCTACACATCCTGTCTCAACCCAGCAAGGGTACGGCTAGACTGCAGGAGTTTTTCAGGATTCCGGAGATATCCCAGAAAAACTCATCTGCATCCAGGGATGCATTTGTTCTTCCACATTTTTTAGTGGAAGAGCAAACATGATCTTTTGGTCACCCCTATATTCCTCTTTCCATGACTTCCAAAAGAAGGGGTTTTTCTGACATTTGGTCCAGTCTAGACAGGCCAAATGTTGGAAAAACCTCTTCCTACAGAAGAATTGGGGGAAAAAAGCAGAAGTATAAGGGTTTGGGGATAGCAAGTGATGGAGAAGATGAGAATAGAGAGGAAGGGGCAGAGCTTCGAAGAAAGGGCGGGGCGGTAGATCTTGGCTTGTTCTGTCATTTAAAAAGTGATCTTGGGTGTAAAAAGGTTGGAGACCACTGATCTAGACCATCCCTGATAGATGTCTATCTAACGTGCTCTTAAATATCTCCAGAGATGGAGATTCCACAACCTCCCTAGACAATTTATTCCAGTGTTTAACCACTCTGACAGTTAGGAAGTTGTTTCTAATGTCCAACCAAAACCTTCCTTGCTGCAGTTTAAACCTCAGACCATTTCTCCAGTTTGTTCAGACCTCCAAAGGAGTTGCAACTCTCCCAGCTTGATATCATCTGCAAGCTTAATAAGCGTACTCTAGTCTATGTCATCATCTAAATTATTGATGAAGATATTGAACAGAACCGGTCCCAAAACAGACCACTGCGGAACCCCACTTGTTATGCCCTTCCAGCATGATAGTGAACCATTAATAACTACTCTCTGAGAATGGTTATCCAGCCAGTTATGCACCCACCTTATAGTAGCCCTATATAAATTGCATTTGCCTAGTTTATTAAGAAGATCATGTGAGATGGTATCAAATGCCTTACTAAAGTCTAGGTATACCACATCCACTGCTTCTCCCTTATCCACAAGACTTGTTACCCTATCAAAGAAAGCTATCAGATGAATTCCTTAATTACTTGCTCCATTATCTTCCCTGGCACAGAAGTTAAACTGACTGGTCTGCAGTTTCCTGGGTTGTTCTTATTTCCCTTTTTATAGATGGGCACTAGATTTGCCCTTTTCCAGTCTTCTGGAATCTCTCCTGTCTTCCATGATTTTTCAAAGATGCTAGATAAAGACTCATATCTCCTCTATCAGCTCCTTGAGTATTCTAGGATGCATTTCATCAGGCCCTGGTGATGTGCAGACATCTAACTTTTCTAAGTAATTTTTAACTTTTTTTATTTTAGTCTGTGTACAAGACATATGGGGAATAAGCAAGAAGAACTTGAAATGTTAGTTAATAAACACAACTATGCTATAGTTTGCATCACAAAAGATTGATAGGATAATATACATAAGAATATTGATATAGAAGGGTACAGAAAGGACAAGAAGGGGAAAAAGATGTATACACTTGGGCTGAGCTTAAGATCAAAAAAGGGGACAAACTATTTTAAAGTAAGTTGGAAGTCTCTGGGTAAGGATAAAATGGATAACAAATAAGGATAGTATAATGGCAGTGATCTATCACAGGCCATTTAATCAGGAAGAAGTGATAGATAAGGCTTTTTTAAACTAACAAACTCAGGACTCTGGTGGTGATGGGGGACTTCAACTACCTAGATATCTGCTGGGTAAATAACACAGCAAGGCAGAGATTATTCAACAAGTTCTTGGAAGGTATTGGACACTTTTTTTTTTTCACAAGGTGGTGAAATCAGGTAGGAGAGATGTGGTTTCTAGATTTGATTTTTACAAATAGGCAATTTGAGAATTTGAAAGTGGCAGAAAGCATAGGTGAAACTGATTACGAAATGGTAGGAGCGGGAAACAGCCCAATAAAGATATTTCAAGAAGACACTTTAGCAAACTTGGAGCTCGTAGGTAAGATCCCATGGAAAGCAAGTCTAAGGGGAATAACAGTTCAAGAGAGTTGGAAATTTTTCAAGGAGACAGTAGTAAGGGCAGAAGAACAAATTTACCCCACTGCATAGGAAAAACAGAAAGTATGGCCAGAAACCACACTGACTTAACCAGAAGATCTTCTTTGGGAGTAACAGCACCAAACCATTTCCCTCTTCCCAGGGAATGCCTGCAGATTGCTGTAGTGCCCAAACAGTTCTCAAGGAGTAACTGTTCTTTCCCAGCTGCTTTTCAGCTTCTGTGCATTCTAGGTCTCACCTATTCTTGGCAAGCTAAGCCTCATTTAATCAACTCTCTCCACCCTCACTCCTCATCCAGACACAGCCTGGGCAGTTAATTGGCCTACATGGACACCTTATCTCCTAATCTTGTGTGAGGTGGAAACCCTATCACAGTTAAGCACTGTACAAACATACAACAAATGGTCCTACCCAAAATTACTTCTTATTGTGTAAATAAATGATCACTTATATATTTTACTTATGTCCAAAGGCAGATTATTTTGATTTTCACCTACGCTGTCCACTTGTAGTGAGGTTAAAATGCTGTCTGTTGCATGCATTTGCATTACTCAAATTTTATATATACTTTTGGATTCATGTCACTATGAGGGTTTTCTTCTTCATCTGATGCATGTATTGATGGGCACAATAGAAAATCTTAAAATAAATTGCTAGATAGCTATATGTACACATACCGTATGTTGCCAGTAGCAGGGTGACCTGATAACCCAAGAGTCTGATGTAGTATGCCAAATCCTATGTTCCTATCTCTGTAACAGTTGCTTTTCATTCAACTTTTTATATTTATCTGAGTTCCCATTAATTGAAAACACTGTACTATTCTCAGAAAATGAATTTAGGCCAAGATGTTAAGGAATAGCCCAGAATATCTCAAGAACTGCACTTCAATATTATAGTTCTGTTTCCAGTCTTATATGAAAGAGGTGCCTTATGCGTTCATGAAAGGACCCAAGTTCTGTGAGTCAAGCTTACAAGTGCATCAATGTAAAGGGGACTGTGTATGAACAATAATGATCCAATAACTGAAATCTAAACCAAATAGGTACTGACTGGTGGAGTCACACCACACTAGCATGTGGATATTTCAGATCTTATACACTAAGCATGGATTTGATGAGTTAACAAGTAGATATAGACAACCAAAGAACACCCGAATCCTAGGGGTATGACTTAGTATGTAATATTTGCAGTATTGTAGCGCTGTTAGTCCCAAATACTAGAGAGACAAGGTGGATGAGGTAATATCTTTTATTGGACCAATTTAAAGCAAACAAAAGAAAGATTTCCTTCACTCAGCACACAGTCAACCTCTGGAACTCCTTGCCAGAAGATGTGGTGAAGGCTAGGACATTTAACAGGGTTCAAAAAAGAGCTAGATAGATTCATGGAGGTTAGGTCCATCAATGGCTATAAGCCAGAATGGATAGGAATGGTATCCCTAGCCTCTGTTTCTCTGGAGGTAGGTGACAAAGGAGGGATTATGTGAGGATTACCTGTTGTGTTCTCTTCCTCTGGGGCCAGGGGCAGACTGGCAATCAAAATAGGTCTGGGAAATGGGTTGAGAACGGCCCTCCCCATGATGTCACCCCTGCATGCCCCTCCCCCTTTCCCTGCATCCAGGGCTGGCTCTAGGTTTTTTGATGCCCCAAGCAAAAAATTTTTTGCCCCCCCCTTCCCCCTTCTTTGTCTGTGGAGGATGCACACGCAAATGCAACTTGTGCGGCTTGCTGGGGGGTGGGGTGCGCGCTCTGGGGGAAGTCCAAACCCTGGGGCATTTTCATCTTCTAGGAGAGTGCCAGGGACTCCCCACGTGAGGACAATGAGCAGGCAGGTTCATCCACAGCAAGTCAGTTAAAGACTTCCAAAGCATGCAGCTGTTCACATCACCTAGTGCTGGAGTCCCGGTCCCACTCCTCACTCTGCAAAGGGATTTTATTATTAGAAGCCTTATAATCACTCAGACTCCAACCCCAACACATAAGCTGTCCAACTCTTGGTGTCCATGGACAAGAATCAGCCTCACTATACAATGAGACAGTTCAGCTCAACTGTCCAGAACAAGACAGGCACCAGACAACAAAACCCCACTAGCCTAGGACCTATTCCATGAGCGCAGCCCTGTGCTTTCTCCTTCAGGGACGGACCAAACAGCCTCTGAAGCAGGGTGGATTGATTTAAATAGCTTTGATTTAAATCTCTAATTTTAATCATGATTTAAACCGGCAAGCAGAAAACCTTGGTTTAAATGAGCAATTAATCATTTAAATTATACTTTTAAAATATTTTCCTAAAGGATGGTTGAGTCTTATTGATTAGCGACCTTTAAAACATGTTGATTTACAACTAAATATAACCTTTATGCCAAATTTGGTGCTTCTATTTACTAACTAGGAGAATAAACTCAGTACAGCTACCAACTAAATAAATGCCCAAATAATTGTGTAACTTACATGTAATCAGATTCTTAATTTTTACATTTTTATTCTATTACAGAATGGTGTGTCATAGGAACACTTAAGAGACAGGTTTTACCCCATTTATTATTTGCTAAGTGGTGGCTACTTTTTTTAAAACATATGATTTGCATCTACTTCTGTCTGGACAGAAATTCTATTTAAAATAAAGAAAACCAGCATTTAATTTTTGTATGAAATAAAACTACCTTAAATGTGAAGGACACATAACAAAAAAGTATCTAAACACATTTTGCATCTAAAATTCATTTATTAAACAAAGGATATATCCATAGTGAATATAACAGATTGCTTCTAGTCATCATGTTCTTCAAGATGTTAGAACGCTCTCATAACCAGTTTTTTACTGAGAGAAGAGGAAAACAAGTTTTTCTGCTTCGTCAGCTCTCGGTTTTGCAACGGTGAATGAACAACTAATCATTGAATTGAACTAGCCGAATAAACCAAAGTGATAAAAACATTCTCTCTTCACCTGCAGAAGAAGCTACTGCTGATGTAAACACTGGTTCCGGGTGCTTACACAGCAACTTACACTAATGAACTGGTAGAATTTCTTTAAAAGTTGACAGGAGACATGTTCTATTTAATTTTTAAATTTAATTCATAAGTTATTTAAATAGGTTATGATAAATTTAGGCCATAACAATTTTAAATTTAATTTTAAAGGTATATTATTTAAAATAAAGCCTATCACAATTCCAATTTTAATAAAGCTCTCCTGCCCCAGACAGGAAGGGACTTGGGGATACGGGCACTGGGAACACCAGAGTTCCCCTTCCTCAGACAAAGGGGGAGAGAGAATCACCTGGGTCCCAGGCATGGGTGAGGTTGTCAGGACACAGCACAAGGGGGCTGGGTTCCTGGGCAGGTGTGTGTGGGAGAGGGTTCAGGGCCCCGAGAGTAGGGGGAGGGGGGATTGTTTAGAGAGCCAGACATGAGATGGGGATCTAGGTGGGCGGCAGGGAGGCAGGGGTGGGGGGCGGGGAGAAGAGGAGACGGGGTCCCAGCAGGGTTGCAGTGGGTCAGGAGGTGGGGTGCGGGGTTGCTGGGCAGAGGCCAAGCCAGAGGAGGAGAAGAGAGGGAGGAGGTAGCGAGGGGGGGTCATGGGACAGCGAGCAGGGGCACACAGGCGGGGTGGGAAGACAGCTGGGCAAGGGGGGGTTCACAGGCAGGGGAGTTGCGGGGGAGAGAACACAGGTGAGGGGGTGGCCTGCCAGGGGGGGTACACAGGCAAGGGGGGAAGTTGCGGGGGGGCGGCTGGGGGGGGCACATGGGCAGGAGGGGGCCACACTCACTCGAAGGCGAAGAAGAGGCCGCTGGGCTCAGTGTCACCAGCAGCGGCCGTCCCGCGCCGCCCTCCAGGAAGCACCCCGGCAGGGGCTATGCCTCGGGGCTGCCTGCGCAGAGCTCCCAGCGCCCTGGGGCCAGGCGCAGGCTCCGAGCAGCCGGGTGCGAGGCTCCCAGCTTGGGGCGGCCTCCGCGGGGCTCCCCACCTGCTTCTCCTGTGGGCCGGAATGCCGCCCCTGAAAATGTGCTGCCCCAAACACATGCTTCCTTCCCTGGTGCCTAGAGCCGGCCCTGCTCCCAGGAGCGGCTTGCCGGGTTTATCCCCGTCCTCCTCCAGCAGCTGCCAGCCGGCCCTTTGGCCAATGGCCCACCGGGAAATTCTCAGTATCCCACCGGGCCAGTCCGCCCCTGTCTGGGGCACCTGGTATTAGCCACTGTCAGCAAGAAAGACAGGATACTGGGTTAGATGGACCATTGGTCTGACTCAATATGGCGGTTCTTATGTTCTGTTTGTGAAAGAGACAAACTTTTGAGCTTATACAGAACTCTTCTTCAGGTCTGGGTTTATGCCCTACCCTCTGACTTAAAACACCGTGAGCAAGCTTTAAAGCATTTAAGTTACACCACACCCCCGAGATAAACTTAAAGGCACTTATAGTCAGCACAATTTGTAAAATATAGAGAACTGGGCAAGGAAACTTAGTCACCTAGCGTAGTGCGTGGGCAAACCCCCACTTTATCAGATGCATCTCAGGAAGTGGGGTGTTTTCTTTGCCTGCAAAAGCTTATGCCCAAATAAATCTGTTAGTCTTTAAAGTGCCACAGGACACCTCATTGTTTTTGTGGTTACAGACTAAGGTGGTGTCAACACATCAAGGTTTAAAGTGGCTTTAAACAAAGTGTGGCCGCAGCGCCAGTGCTGGGAGAGAGATCTTCCAGCTATGTAAACCACCTCCAGAAGGGGAGTAGCTGAGCTCTGTAGTCTGGTTCATAGTGTGCAGTGCTGTAACTTGTTGTGCTCAGCCAGGTGTTTTTTCACACCCCTGAGCCAGAGAGTTACAGTGCTGCACAGTGTTAGTGTAGAATTAGCCTACCCCAGTGACCTCCCTGACACTAGTGTAGTAGGGAAAAGAGCTCAGGTCCTGAGGCAAGGACAGTCCTTTCCTCTTCCCTCCATTGCAAGGGAGAGATGCCTGAGACAAGTCTCCCTCTTGCCTCCAGGGAGGGGTAACTTCCCTGCCTGACATGCACTGCCTGGGGAAGGCCCTTCTCTAAGGGCACAGGCACACCGCCTCTTTCAGGCCCGCCCTCACCCTGGCCTAGGCGCGTGCTACCTGGGCCACGCCCACCTCTTCCGGGGGGGGGGACACGTTCCGCAGGAGCGGGCTCGGGCTGCGCCGCCCACTTTCCCGCAGCGAACTACATTTCCCAGCATGCTCCTCCGCGACGCGACGTAGCGCGGGGCGGGGGGGGGAGCTGTGGCGGTGTGTAGCGGCGACGTGGAAAGATGGAGGCGGCCTGATCCCGGCTGTGTCTGGGGGTGCGTGCGGTGTTCGGAGAGCGAGCCCGCCCTCGCGGGGAGAGGAGCCGCAGCCGTTGCCCCGCACTTGCTCCCACGAGAGCAGGAGCCAGGTGAGTCTCCGCCCCTCCCCCGCCCGAGGTGCGGTTCTGAGCATCTGTGGGGCAGGGGGCGGTGCCTGGAGGGGAGGCTTCCGAGTTGGCGGGGGCGGCTCGAGACGTGGGGCTGGCCGTTGGCTGTGGCTGGGCGGGGGTCGCTGCTGCTCGGGAGAAGGCGGTTGGAGGGGTCGGGGGAGTAGGGCGGGGTGGGGGGCCATTGGGGTGGGAGGTGGAGGCAGGTACGGTGGTGCACTGCCAGCCCTCTCTGCAGTGGCCTCCCTGCTTGGCAGATGTGCCTCCCTTGGGAAGGAGGCCGGGCTGGTGGAGGGCATGAATTGTGACTTGGTAGGGTTTGGCATTGGGGGTGTGCGAGGGAGGGATGTTCTCTCAGGCACGGTCCTAACTTGATAGGCCCAGGGCCAGTTTAAACAAGGGAGTGTTTCCAGAAACTGCCATTGAAATGCAGAAAAATCCTTCACTGTGAGCAGGGGTGATTCTTTTAAAAAGTGCCTGAAAAACTAATCCATAGCCGGGGGAGCCTTGCTTTCCTCCTAGCAGGTCTACCAGAGTAAATGGGGATGTTAAGGGAGGACTGATTAAACACGGTTGGATTTCAGTGCAGATCAATAGTGAGTGTTTTGCTATGACTTGGTTGGTCCTTCTATCTGTGTGTTGTAACATTTACAACATTTCAGCTTGTTATTTTAGGTCAACACTAGTTTAGTGTTGTTCTAGGTGAACACTCATCTGGAAAAGAGATGAGATTCAAAACAGTTTATCGTAACATCTTGCTTCCCATCGCCATAGTATCTGAGTGCCTTGCAATCTTTAATAAATTGATCCTTGCAGGTAGAGAAGCGGTATTATTCCTATTTTATAAATAGGAGAGGTAAGTGACAGAGAGACTGAGAGGCACACAGGAAGTGTATAGGAGAGCAGGCAAATGAATTCTGGTTTCCTCATTCCAATATATAATCACTGGACGCCTTCCCCTTTCTTCCTTTTTCTCTTTGCTTTTTCAAAGTATCATAGGAGTGAATGCAGGAAATTTTGCCCGGGTTAATTGTGGTGCACGTAGGAGTTTGATACACACACTGTAGTGCTCTGATTTAATTGAACCAGTAGAAACATAAGTTTTCATGGAACCCTGCCTGCTATTACATTATTATTGTATGTGTCAAGTGGCATGCTTTGCAGTGGAAATACAGTGAATACTGCACTAATTCTCAGCACTATCTCTTGTGGATAGTTCCCAGTACAGTGATAAAGTCCTCAGACTTATCCTTGCTGTTCACTGAGTCTTCTTCCTTTTAACAAGATTGGGCTTACTGGCTCCATATGTGTTGAAATTTAGCTGCCAAAGTTGGGAAGACCATGACTTTCAATGCATGGTTAGTCATGCTGTGATAATCTCTGTCCATGGTAGTTTTTGCCTATATGGTTGTGAAGCCAGAGCCCTGTGCCGTTACTATCTGTTGCTGTAGTGGTTTACCCTGAGAATAGTAACTAAGAAATTTCCCCAGTGTCTTGTTAAACTCATAAGGGATTCTACTTAGGGATTCAGGTTGCATATACAATCTTTTTATATGTGAAGTCCCCAACGGGCTCTTTAAGAGAATTGTCTGTGTGTATGTATTGTTCGTTTTGCTAGTCCTTACTAATTATGCCTCAGTTGTAATGGAGTGGTTTACAATTCTAGCTGTTTTTTCTTTGTGCAGTTAATAAAGCAGAGGACACTTATAGTGCTCAGGAAATAAATAAAATATTCAGCCGCTACATTGAAACAAAACTGGTTGTTGTCCTTGATGTTTCCTAGTCACTTTCACTCTCTAGTTTACTTTCCTAGCTTCCTCTGTAGCATGTTGTTCTTGGGTTCACAGTTAGGCTGTAATTAAAATTAATTAATATTTATACAAAGATATGTATCATATCAGGTTGTAAGTCAAGCAGTGTCTCTAGTATCTGGTGGAGTGAGGTCATGATCCTACAATCTAAATTTTGGGTCTACTCCAGTGTTCCCGCTAAGCTGTGTGCCTGAGCGACCATGCACAAGAAATGTTAGGCCCACCCATGTTGCCCACAGAACCATGCAGCAGCACTTACCACTCAGTTTCCTGCTGGACTGGAAGGTGAGCGGTGGCAGTGGCAGCCTCACGCGGCTGCGTGACAGTGGGCAGCTGCCCTGCTCGTGTTTGCTTTGGCTGGAGCCGGAGCGCAGTGAGGCTGTCCCTGCTGGGGCAGCCTCACCAGCCCTGGTTCCAGCTTTGGCGTGAGGGATGCTGCGGCCCGGCTGGCAGGGCTGCGTGGCTGGAGGCCATGGCTATTCGGGTGGCCCCATTCGGGGCCAGACCTACGTGACTGGAGGCGGTGGCTTCTCGAGTGGCTCTGGCCGGGGTCTGTGTCAGGTGGTGGCTGCTCGGGCGGCCCCAGCTGGGACCAGAGCCGGAGCCGTATGTTGGGCAGCTGCTCTGAAGGGTTGGTCTTGGTCTGGGTCTTGCTTTGGTCACTGATGAGCCGATTAAGGAATCCATGGTACAACATAGTGAACAATTCATTACTCAAACAAGAAAAAATTAATTTGCTGTCCTATGTCTGAGCGTTTAGGGTACACCTGCTTCATGTCTTCGAGCTTTCCTCTGCACGTGTGAGGTCTACAAATACAATTTTTTAAAAAAGGTGAAGCAGATATTGTTATTCAAACTCTTGTTTCGTGGTAAAGAACAGTTTTGAATCAGTAAGGTGAGACCGAGGCTGTGTTTTCCATTTTCCCTACTTCAATCTTGCCACCTTTTGTTATTTTCATTATAAGACTTGTGTTACTTTAAAAGTAATGCAAATCTTATAATGAAAATCACAAAAGGTGGCAAGACTGGAGTAGGGAAAATGGACCACGCAGCATGGATCTCACCATACTGATTCAAAACTGTTCTTTACCAGGGCTGGTTGACAATTTCTGAAGGAAAACTGGGCCTTTGACAAAATAAAGCTTTTCTATGAAGAAGGTTTTCTTTCCTAAAAAAAAAAAAACCAAACAAACTTTTTTTACAAGTAGGATTTTCCCCCACTGAAATTTTCAGCATTTTTTGACGAGCTCTACTTGTTATCCATGAACAAATTAGATAAAAATCTTTTGTTTGTTACTCCCTGTAGGAGTGAGTTTTAGGCAGCATGGAATGTGATACAGTTCCTATTGATGATGAAGGAACATCCAAGAGGAAAGAAAGCAGCACAACATTACAGCAAAGATGTAGGAAACAGTGATCAGAATCCCTCATATTATAATAAGTTTACTCTGAACCATGAGTGGCCCCAGGCCCGGAGCAGCTGTACCGCAGCCTTGGCTCCAACTCCAGCAGCCACCATCTCTCTAGCCATTGCAAATTACTATTAACAGTTCATTTCTGGCCGGTCAAGTTCTGCCAACCTTGAGAACAGCAGCAGTTGCTCTTTGCCAAGGAACCATTCCTGTCACCATTTATTACCTGTGTTGTGTAGGAGGGCAGCACAGGTCTTTAAGAAAAACAGCTCATTGTTCAGACTTTGCATGTGAGTGTAAGGGGGTGATGTCTCTTTACCTTATGTGAAACTGATGGCATGATACGGTACTTTGGCACTTAGGGTCAGCCATAATAATAAGGATGCTTGGGTGAAAGTTCTGGTTTAACAGCTCTTTTTATTCTTTGTGATTGGGAAAGGGTTGTTTCACTATTCTTTCTTCCATAAAATGTTATGCATGGCTCTGGGGAAGGGGAGTGGGATTGGGTTGGGGGTGTGTGTCTGGCCCTGGGGAAGGGGAGGGTGATTGGGTTAGAGGGTATGTGTGTGTGTGCCTAGCTCTGGGGAAGGGAAGGGGGATTGGGTTAGAGCAGGGGGTTGCCTGGGGGAGGGGAGGGGAAGAGCAGCCAGTGTGTGTCCTGAGACCCGGGATCCCCAGGTACTGGTCCCAGCTGTCTCTGTCCCCTCCTGGCCAGACTCCTCCATGAGCACCTTGTCCCAGCACCCACCAGCACTCTGCCCCCACCAGCACAGTTGGGGCCACATTAGTGAGGCTTGGGGGGGTTTTGGAGCAGTTATTTTTTTGCATCTCACCCGACTGACTTTTCTGTGAGTCGGTGACCCCTGACTCAAAACAGGTTCCCCGCCCCTCTCGTAAATAAAGACAACGCTGAAACATTTTGTGTTTGACATAATATTTTATTTAAAAATGAAGCCTGGCCAACAAGCCCCCAATTGGGGCCAAGCCCCCGTCTGGCTGCAGCATCATAACACTCCTGCACACATCCCTGACCCCAGACCTGAGCCTATCATACACTGGAACCCCCTGTCGTGAGCCTCTCACAGCCCCAAACTCCTGCACCCCCACATCCCCAGTCTTCTGCCACAACACTCCTGCATCATCCACACACTGCAAATCTGTGTCCTGAGCCCCTCATGCACCCAGCCTCCCTGCCCTGAGCCCCTCATGCACCCCAGCCCAAACTACTGCATCCTCACAGCCACAAGCCTGTGGCTTGCTCAGCACCCCAACTCTCCACCTGATCCCAACACTCTCCAGCCTGGAGCCCCCTCCCTGAGCCAACATCCTGTTTACTTCCTCCTGCACCCAAACTCCCTCCCAGAGCTTGCACCTCTCACCCCTTCCCAATGCTTTTTTTATGAGCCACAATAGCAGTGAAGACAGCATGAAGAGCCGGGGCAAAGTTGTTTAGCGCCCTCTCCCCTCCCCCAAAAAAAGGGCAGGGCTGCGAAGACCCAGGGAAAAGTTAACCCCCCTCCCCCCTCAAAAAAAAGCTGTGCCCTGGGGTGGATGTACCAGCACTTTTTTTTTTTTTTGCTCAACAACTTTGCCCCAGCTCTTCTCGCTGTCACGCTATTGTGGCTCTTCGTCTGGAATGGGTTGGCCACCCCTACTGAGGCTGTTGTAATTTTAAAGGTGGAATGCCATGTTAGTCCTTATTGACTAATTGAATAGTTGATGGAAATCCCATCGACTATTCAATTACTTAATTACTCTAAATTTAACATCCCTAGGTCATACTGGATAAATATGATAATCTGAAAGAAACCGTAGATATCAGAAATGAGACTTTTAAATGATGTTCTAGGCTTTCTGTTGCCGGGAGAAATCTTTGTATTACAGCATGGCACTAACTTGATGGCAAAGTTTGCATTAGGATTATATGATCATAGAATAAAATGCAGTAGTGAGTAAAGAATGCATAATGTTGCAAAATTAAACATGCTCAATAAGGTATAATTCTCGGTGTACTAATATGCTCACTTAGTGAATCAGTTCTATAATTGCTTGATTATTGCTGAATACACAGTATTATATATTTTTTTATCTCATTTTTTGTAGTGCTCTAATCTACTTTGTTTAAAAGAAAAGAGCATCCGTTTGGTTTGTTCTGGCAATTTTTAAGTTCCAAAGGTAAGAAGCACTTCTTATTATGTATAAAATGAAATTTTGATTTAACTTCTGCATTGTAATGAAAACTGGCACTAGCAGCAGCCACTTCAAGTGCAGAAAAGTTACTCTTATTAACTTTCCTGGGTAAAACTCACTTCGTCCAATGCATCTGACGAAGTGGGTTTTACTCATGAAGCTTAGGCCCAAAAAATCTGTTTGTCTTTAAGGTGCCGCAGAACTCCTTGTTTTTTCTTATTTATGGCAGTATTGTCCAGAGGCTACGATCAGGAATGTGTTAATGTCGCTCTAGGTAATGTATAATACACGATACAAGAAAAATGGTCAAAAGTCTACAATTTATGTGCAATCTTTACATATCTTCCCAAACTTTTCCATCTAATGTATAATAATCAGCTATTCCTGTTTGTCCCTCAGCCTTACCATAGTCGACTAAATTGTTCTAGGTCTCTAAGTAGAAATGCAAGCCTTGTGTAAAACTGTTGGTATTGTATTAGATTGAATTTTAGTTTATCATCAGTATTTGTTTAATATGTTAGTACAGTTGTCAACATTTTCAGCAGATACACATTCATACATGGGGAGGGGGGAGGCAGGAGCCAGTGCTTGTGGGGGGCAGCATCATTAGGAGGGGTCACACATGGGAAGCCAGCTTAAAAACCGGCTTCCTGCGTGTACCCACTCCTGCCCCCCCTCATGCTGTTGCCTCTGTATCAGGAGGGGGGGCAGGCAGCACTGTGGGAGCCAGTGCTTGCGGGGAGCTGGCTTCCCTTCCCCTGTCCCCCGCTTCTGAGGCAATGGTGGGGGCGGGGGTGCAGGATTTACTTGTAACCATGGCTCATTGATTAATCCTGTACTTGGATACATGTTCACCTCCCTAGTCTAGATGGTGCTTGGTCCTGCCATGGGTGCAGGCGACAGAACTTGATGTTTCTCATGGTTCTTTCCAGTTCTGTGTTTCTGTAAGGGGAGGTGCAATAGGAAAAGTTTGGGCACCACTACTTTAGGGCATTGCCACTGTAGGCAAATTAACATACATCCTCTTCCTCTGTTCTGCAAGAGGGTGTTTACCAGTAATAGCAGCAGCAGCAAAACTAAAGCTGTAACAGGAAGAAATGTGAAGATGTGGGGGCTGGGTGGACAATGGGCCTACGCATGTGTAGTGATGGTTGTTCCAGAGGCCAGACCAAAAGACCCACGTACATTCAGTGAAGACACAGGAAAAACGTGTAAAAAGTTTAAATCGTCTTTAAAGAGAAGGAAATGAAGACATACTATTTGATGGATGTTCTATTCGGCTCCTTAATTCCAGTACACAGACTACTGAAGCAAGGCATATCTCAGTGTATAACCGTGGGAAAGATTTTACATGAAGTACTCTAGTATATTTATGACATATAGGAAGAAAAAAAATATTTTTCTTTGCATTTATATGCATACTAGAAGATTTATCCGGTGTTGCTTGGTCCTTCAGGGCAGGGACTGTGTAGGAGGGGGTGAGGAGAGGCTCAGGGTAGGGCTGGGTGTGTGTGGGGGGGGTGCAGGAGCCATTGGGGACCAAGGGATGGCTCCTCGGAGCTAGGTGTGGCATGGGCCACACTGCCTGGGATGCAGGCAGGAAGCTTACAGTCATCCCACTTTCCTGCTGTCCCAGTGGGGTTGTTATTGTCCCAGACCCCTTCTCTAACTCCTTGCTGCCTCCATGGTCATTATACAGTATAACTGTTCCTGCTAGCAGCCCTCTCCCTTTCTGTGTTATGAAAAACAGTCCCATTCCAGGCATACCCCATTGTCCTGGCATAACCAAACCCTTATCTGCTCCTAGCTCTTACTGTTTAGGAGGAGTTCTTGAACGAACAGACAGACAGACAGACATACTTGCTTGTTTACGGACCAACTCACTCTCATATATAGTACAGTAATTCCTCATTTAACATGTGCCCGCCTAACATGTTTTCGCAATAGCACGATTTTTTTTTAGGGAATGTTTTTTGAATTACACAACCGTCCCCGGAATAACATGATTTCCCCAGCTGGCCTATCGCTGGCAGCTGCACGGGGCTTCCCCTGCCTCCCTGCAAAGTGGCGGAAGGTTCGCCGCTCGCCGTGCCGTTCCCCGTTGACTCCCCCTCGCTGGACACCTTGTCCCCCTCTCCTCCGCCCCTGCTTGCAGGACTAAGCCAATCATTAACTATTAGAGGTCAGAATGGGATCTTATCTGCTTACTGGTCTGTTATCTGTGAGGTTTTTACACCTTCCTCTGAGGCATCTGGTTCTGACCACTTTTGGAGGCTGAATACTGGATTAGCTGGGACTTGAGCACTTCATATTTGGAATAAGAGGGTTCCATTAAACAAACAAAACCAGAAGCTAAAAGCATAAAGCAACAGATTTGTATTTCTTTGTCCCCGTATTGGTAATAACAATTGCTGTGTTAATTTAAAGGTATTGTTAATTACTGTTTAAATTTTCTTATTTTTTCAAGAAAAATATTAAAAAATCGTAATTTTATGACGAAACTGACATTCTCTTTTTACTTTTGCAAGGAGTTATGCATTTATTTGATTCATTTGGGGAAGACTTATGTAATATTCCATTAGTTATTTATAAGTGTGGTGTGCAGCATCTCTTTTAGTGAAGCAACATTTCTGTTCTGCTGCAGTATGTTCCATACAAGTATCTTTGCAAATGAAAGAAGTTGGTGTTTGTTTTACCTATTATTTTGAACTGATTTTAAAACTAGTATTACTCTATCAGTGAAATGTCTTAGGAACATGTGTTGTCATGGTAATAGTTTAGAGAAGTTCATATGCAAGTGATACATAAACACAATAAAAATCTCACCATCATTAAGTGAAATAATGCTGCTCATCTCCTAATATCACTTATTTATATAAACCCTTTCCCTGTTAACATCCAATCAGCATGTAGGATTCTACAATAGCACCTTTTAATCCAGAAGATGATAAACCAGTTTGCAAACGTAAACAGTTCTATATTATGTACAAGTGATCTTTTTACCATTCCTGGGATGCAACCACATTTTGAAATGAAAACTAGCAGGCGTTTAACCATGTACTGCTTTGGGGCAATATGTGAAGAATAGCATATTTGAAACTTTATGTGGAGTGTTGGTAAGAAGAATATAATTATTCTAATTAGAATTAAGTGGGGTTATCATGCATACTCTTATTAAAGATCCATGAGATTTTTAAACAGGTTGGACCTTGTTTTTTATCTAATTTGAAAGATGGCACCTCCAGCTGTACAGAGCACCGTAAACGTAGGCTGGACATTGGTTCGTTGTGGAATCAGACAAAAGTGTGTCACTTACTGATTGCCAGTGTTTCTTCCTGCATCACCTATCCACAGGAGTTCTTGGAAATTTCTTCTCCAAGTATGGATCCAACCTAATATGGCTCAGTTTGTAGGATTTTGAGATCTCAGTAGAAAAGTGCTATGTCTGTAGGCTTTTAGGATATTTTATTAAGTACTTATGCAGCTATCAGAATGGTCTGGAGCAGTGATTCCCAACTTTTTTTATATCGCAGACTGGCAAACCTATTCACAAACTTTTGGTGAATCAGTAACATCTTGATTTGCATACTCATGCAAATAATGAATATGCAAATATGCAAATAAAATGTTACCTGTCCACCTAGCCCCAACACAGCTTCTTGCTCTCCAGTGCCTTATACCCTTTGATCCTCACCCCTACGCCCCATGCACTTTAACCTCTGACCCCTACAGCCCATGCCAATACTCTCTTGCCCCATGACCCCACCACGCCCTCACCCAACACCCTTTCCCCCTCACTCCTGTACTCCCCAGAGTGAGGCTGCCCCCTCCAGGGAATGTAGCAGTTACTGCCGCGCACTTCCTCCTCCTTCCCCCAGCACGTCCAACTCCTCCAGTCAGCAGAAAGTTTCCAATGGTGTTGGATTCCCTGTCTTGCCACAAACTTCCTGAGCGTCCTTGGGCAAGTCACTTAGGGTAAACTTTTTTCAAGTGACTGAGGCACTTAGGAGCCTCCGACCTACTGACTCTCAATGACTTACCCTCCTCAGTCACCTCTGTGCCTGTGACTGTGTGTCCCTCTGCAGTAGAGGTAGGGAGGGGAGGGAGCATCTTTCCTGGATGGGAAGGAGGAAGGTGTCTCTTGCTCCTCCTCCTCCTCCTCCTGCTGCTGCCTCTGCCCCAGCGCTGCTGCTGGGAAAATTGGCTGTGTGGGCAGGGGGAGTGGCCGTTGGGGGCAGGTGCACTCCTTCTCCTTCATGCCCCCTCAATCCCCAAGTGCGTCTTGAGCCACCATGGGTAGAGGTGGAGGACAGGGGACAGTGTGGAGCCCAGGCAGGGCTGCCATCTTACCTGGGTGGGATGAGGGAGGAGGGAAGGAAGTGCCTCCTGCTCTGCCTCCTCCTGCCACTGCCTCAGCCCCAGCACTGCTGGTGGGCAAAATCTTCAGCAGCCGCCGTGGCCCGGCAGCCAGTGGTTTGCAGGCCGGTGGTTGGGAATTGCTGTCTGGAGCCTTAATGACTGACTGATGTGGTTAGTTTTATTAGGTCTTCATACGTTTCCTTTTTAATCTAAATATTTTTTTCTAAGCTTCAGTTGCACTTGGCAAGTTTCTAACTCTAGTGGATTCATTAATTAATATTTGTAAAAATAGGAAAGTGTCATTAACAGTCTGGAAGAATGAAGTCCTCCCTTTTTACACAGAGGCAGGTGCAGCACAGCCAATGATAATGTGCTTATTTACCCATATAATTTATGGTATGCTGCTACCTCATTCTGCAGGTACCTCTGAAAATAAGTTCATTTGTTATGAACATTTAGTCTTGTACCTTTCCACTAGCAGCTGGACTGGGACTAACCAGGTTATTTCATATAGGTCAGTGAATAGCTATCAGACTCTTCTGAGTTAGAGGGCTCGTCACCTGATCTAGCTTCAAATTATTTGTCTAAAAGTGCTCATATCTATGTGACCTTGAAGTGGCTTTGAATGTAGGGAAGGGGAAATTCATGAGTGGTTCACAGAAATTTAGTCGCCTGATTCCCATTGTTGCCAATGGCAGTCACATGCCCAAGGGTTCATTCACATTGCATGCTGATTTTGGTGCAGCATCATGTTTATGTACGTGTAACTCCCTTAGCCCGGGTATAAATAGCAATGTAGACTGTGAAGCATGGTGTAGGTAGCTAAAGACATCCTGGAAAGGTGTGGGTATGTATTTGAGTATGCATCCTACCGCAGCCTCTGTTCATGCAAGCTACAACGCCCATAATACATAGCCATTTCTTGCGATGTAGTGTCCCAGAGCTTCTCTGCTGTTGGAGCCTTTCCCCACTGCCTCCTGGTAGCTGCAGACTGTCCCCACAGCAGGGAAAATTCTGGCAGGGGACAAGCAGTGGGGAAAGTTTTAGCCTTTCCACAGTGTCCCCCCCCATCTTTCTTGCCAGAGCTTTTCCTTGCTACAGTGAAAGGCTTTTGCACCAGGGAGCCCTTTGCTAGTGACATGGGTAGTTACAGTGCAGGCCTGTACACAAAAATTTCTGGGGTGTGTGTGTGTGCGAGCTGTGGGAGGGGCTGGTGGCAGCCCCACCCCTTGTGGCCCAGCCTAGCCCATCCCCGGCCTTGCTCTTGAGTGAGAAAGGGGGAATCAGCTGCAGCCTTCCCTGGCTGACCCAACCATAAGGTAGGGAGGCTGGGGAAGCGCGCCTCCTTGCTTTCCTCCGGCTGGGGCAGCACCCCTTCCTGCTTTCCCACAGCTGGTCAGAGCACAGGGGAGGGAGGCTGGGGCAATGCACCGCCCCACCTTCCCTAGGTCACTTGGAAATGGCCCCATGGGCATGGCGGACCATGAAGGACCAGGGTGTGTGTGTGTGTGTGTGTTTGTGTTTGCTTGCACCCTTCGCACCCCCCTGCGTATGGGCCTGCAGTGGAATATGAACACAGACTGCTTTTCCATTGCTGCATGTAGCTATGTGTTCACTATACACCTCTGCCAGTAGTGTGTCATTTGGCTGTTCCCTGAATAATTGTGCACAACTTTGAAAATGCTAAATTTTTTAATAATGGTCTAATGTGCCTCCTTACATTTTAAAATGTACTTTCCCTTTTGCCTACTGTTCAATGTGTTCTTTTTCTGACCACAGACAACTAGTGGAAAAGGCTTGGAATGTATGCCAATTGATTTTTTTTAAAACTTGGATATAGCTATATCTTACTGTCTTAAACTGTTGAAAGCTAACTATTCCAACCTGCTTCGATGCACTGCCCTTTTGCATCTTTCCAGCAACTGTTGTAGTTATGGAATTAGAGATTTATTGGTTTCTAGTTTGGTAAGTTCTGTTTGTCCCTCACATGTGCCAAAGATGTGCATAATCCTGTTACTAGGTTTTAAATATTTCTTTTTTTTGTAGGCTTGTTGAAGAAATGAAGCTTTAAAAAGGAACTTATCAAATAAAAAAATGGGTGCAAACAGTAGCAGCATCTGTGAGCTTCCAGAAAACGAGTACTTAAAAAGATTATCGGGAGCAGAAGCTGTCTCCGAGAATGACCCATTCTGGAATCAGCTCCTTTCTTTTAGTTTTACTGCCCCAACAAACAGGTAAGAGGTTGTTTTCTGAAGGGCTGAATGTTGGTGACCGATCCATTAACAATGGTGCCGAAGAACTCTGAATGCAAAATAGACTTGTTAATTGGGAGGAGGCATGTGTGTGGAAAATGCACCTGAGCGTAGGCTGTTGGAATACCATTCCACCATATTCTCTCACTCGTGCAGCTTCTTTTCTTCCTATTAGCTGCTGTAAATAGCCTTCATTCTCCCTGCAGCCAAGAAGGATCAGCAGTAAGTCTAGAACACTTTTTTGCGTAATAGGCCTCTGGAGATGCTGAAGAACAACAGATGGTGGCCCCTTTGAAGGACCTATAGCTTCCAGTGTTAGTCAGCTAAAGCAGTGCGTAAGATATGAGGCTGATCCTGCCAGTACTGAGCCCCTTGAACTCTCATGAGTGTAATGGGAGCTGAGGGTATTCAGCATCGCAGGTAACTGCGCTCTAAGTTTGCTACTCATAGGGTCACGTAGGGTGCAGCTATACTGCTTTGTTATTTTGAAATAATTAGCGTTATTTCAAAATAACAATGTGGCCATCTGCACAGCTATTCTGTTAATTAGAAATAATTTTGTAATAACAGCATATTCTGAAAACTGTAAACCTCATTCTACGAGGAAGAGCACCTATTCTGAAATAGCTATTTTGAAATAAGGCGTATGAAGGTGCTCGACTGCTGCTATTTCGAAATAGCCCCTTACCAGGGCCATTCTAAGTTATTCCTCCCCAGGCTTCCTCCTTCCTGAGGCTTTAAATCGAGAGAGGATGTCTACATTAAGCCTGCCTCGGACTAATTTTAAGGCTTCCCTGTAGTGTAGATGTGTTGTTTCGAAATAAGCTATTCTGGAATAGTTTATTTCAAAATAGCTGTGCAGTGTAGACATACCCTTAGAGTTTATGTTCTTGTGACATACCAGGGCACAATCCAGACAAATGAGTAGCTGTTACAATCCTGTCCTGTAGCCTGGGGGAGCTCTTTATAATGCTTTGCTGTTGTAGCTTCCATTGCTTACAAATGGTCTCCAGCATGTAAATCAGTTCCAATTATGTCTGTGTTTGCTGCAGCCAGGCACACACCTTGAATCTTACCAGCCTTGGTTATGCTGCAGGATGACTCCACCACACCCCCAGACTTGGATTTACCCTGTATTGCCAGGCCTTCTCCTGGACATTATAAATATATTGAGTCTGTTATTTCTTTAAGGGATAATATAATATGCACAGATTGTTACCCAGGCTCTTTAACTTGAACACACTGCTTTAGATGAAACAGTAAAAGAAATTCACTTAACATTTCTCTCCTTTCTGTAGGTACTGCAGTTAATGAGGTATTCTTGAGGTGGGCATTCAAGAATGATAAGGCCATTGTGTAGAAACTAAATTAATTCTTTGCTTTGGTTTTCTTGGCTGAGGATGTGAGGGAGATTCTCAAACCTGAGCCATTCTTTTTAGGTGACATTTTAAGAATTGTTGTATATTGAGGTGTCATTAGAGGAGATTTTGGAGAAAACTGATAGATTGATCAGTAGTAAGTCACCAGGACACAAATGTTTTTTCCCCAGAGTTTGGAAGGAGCTCATGTGAAATTGCAGAACTACTAACTGAAGTCTGTAACTTATTTAAATCACTTTTTGTGCCAGACAGTGGTGGACACCAGTTTTTTTTTTTAAAAGGCTTCAGAGGTGATCCTGGCAGTTACATGTAGGTAAGTCTAGTTTCAGAACCCAGCAGATTGGCTGAAGCAAAAGTAGAATTATTGGACACCTAGATTAAGATGATTTGTTAGGGAAGAGTCAACATGGTTTTTGGCAAGTGAAATTATGCCTCAACAATTTACTAGAATTTTTTGAGGGGTCAGTAAGCTTGTGGATAAGGGGAGTCCAGCCGGCGATGGTAGCTGGAACTTGCTTTGGCTTTTGCAAGTTGCTACAGCAGTACTGTTTGTGTTTTAGGGATGTAAATGATTAGGAACTCAACTAGTTGCTTGCCTCTATCAGAGAGAGATGGCAAGGGGGTGGGGGGAGTACGAGCCAGTGCTGGGGGGAGCTGGCTTAAAAGCCAGTTCCCTCCCAGCACTGTCTCCATGGAAGGCAGGGGAGGCAGAGGGCAGTGGGAAATGGTGCGAGTGGGGATTGAAACAGTCCTGCTCCTGCCAGTCCAGCTGTTGCTCCTTTCCCTTTGAAATGCATAAGAGCCGTCTGCAGCTCTTGTACATTTCAAAGGAAGAGGCACAGAGGGGAACCCGCCTCAGCAGGGACTGCTTTGGTCCCCGCTGGTGTTGCTTTCTGCTAGGTCTTGCCCTTTGAAATATACAAGAGCTGCAGGCGGCTCCTGTATATTTTAAAGGGAGAGAGGCAGCGGGAACCTGCTAGGTCTTTCCCTTTGAAATATACAGGAACTGCAGGCAGCTCTTGTACGTTTCAAAGGGAGAGGTGCAGCGGGATAGCGAATGCCCTTCTTATTGACTAATCGAGTAGTCGATGGAAATTCCCATCGACTGTTCGAAATTTAACATCCCGTGTGTGTGTGGGGGGGGGTGCGCGTGCGCACACACTCTTAGAGGAGTTGTGATGCAAGCTTCCCTCCCTCATTTTCCCCCAAATCACTCCTGGGGTATGTCGTGGTCTCTGGGTTTCAAGACCTGCAAAGACTACAAGAAGCACATGCCAAAAAGTGACTCCTTACACATCCTGCCTCAGGTCTCTGGGTGAAGGTTACCAGGAAAGACCCCTGCAAGGATCTGTCTGGAATTCCAGCCAAGGACTCTAAAAGTGTGTGAACAGTAGCTAAAAACCATCCTCATCGAGATTGCATCCTGACAGAAGTTGGAACCCAGTGCTGTAGCACAGCTTCTGAGCACATCATCTTCAGTTCCTCAGCACTCTCTCTTCTAGAGACCAGGAGCCAAAGAAAGACATCACCAAGGAGTCTCAGTACCATCATGGCACTTCCTGGGACCATTCTACTCTTTGGCATCCGTCACAGTTGCCGGTGCAGAATAAGAAGAGGGTTGAAAGGGGTCATTCTCTGGCCCATAGACCTAAAACCCAGATGCTTGTGGTACCACAGTAAGGAGACACCTAGTGCAGCCACATTCATTCATGCCCGGAAGGAATGGTTGAGTTCAGGCCATGCATGCTGTCCAGCAGTGTCTGAGAGTCTGCCACTCCCATAGATGCCAGAGGTATTCCAAGTGGCTGCGCATATCCTCACCTGCACAGCCCCTTTCTCTCAACCCAGGAATGAGACAGCACCAGCACATTTGGTACCTTGCCTGGTCCACTCCATGAGTAAACCAACAATGATGCCTTGCTGTTCCCCTTCACCATGGCACTGAATTTTGGGAGGAAGTTTGGGTAGGGGGAATGTTTGGGAGCCTAATGAAGGGGTTGGTTTGCTTTGTAGATAATAAAGGTTTGGCAGGTGGGAAGCATAATGAGAAGGAATAACAGAGTTTTGAAAATGTATTTTCTTGGTGCAGTTGACTGGGGGGGGCTATGTATTTTGTGTTACACTAAAAAAATCACAATATTATTTTATTTAATATTTTTAAAATATTAAGCAGTTTATTGGTTGACAGGAGATATGTTTGGGTATTTTTCCCTAAGGGAAAGTCTGTCTCTTGGGGTCTGATTCAGCAACCTTTACTTGAATCAGTGTTGCAGTATTTGGCCCTATAAATGTTTGATTTCTGTATAAAAATCTGGAGAGATCAGTATCAGGAGTGAAAACTGGTGTGAAGAATTCAGTGTACTGAACACCACCAGATGGTGCTCTTGTATGACACTAGTTTAGATAAGTATTTTTAGAGACATAGTACTGTCTTTTGTATGTGGTTAATAACTAGAAGGAACCATTAATGTTTCTAGTTAAGCTGTGCCTAAGTAGTCCTGCTGTTTTAAAATTGATTTCAACATTACTCCCTGCATGTCACCTTGAGCCATTTTCTTATGTGAGCAAAACAAGAGTTCAGCACTCACTGTAAAAAAAGCAAGATCGAGCTCCTTAAGAAGTCAGTTGTTAATGCTTTATTACAATGGATATTAAATATGGCTATTCCTCTTCACCCCCATGGACCAGTTGTTTTCAACAGTGGCTTGAAGGCGATGGGTTTGTCACTTGTCAAATATGGCAGGTTTTTTTGTATTTATTCTAAAAGTATACCTTGTCATTTTAGTCTATTTGTAAAATTGAATTGTTCATCAGTAGATGCTAGCTTTCAGGCTTTAATGAAACTATATCAGTGCTAAGTTGAGAGAGCTGATGGTAACTCTTCAGGATGATAGTTTTTCATAGGTGGCATCAGGTTAAATTGGGCAAGCTTTACAAAGTTAAGGTGGATGCCATCTTCCATGAGCTTTAGCATTTTTAGGTTTAGTCCTCTACCTAGTAGTGTAGGGAGTGAGGAAGCTGAAGGGGAGATCTCTTTTCTCTCTTCGGCAGGGGTCTCAAATATCTGGCCTGTGGGACTCCTGGTAGGCTGTAAGAGGATTTAAGGGGAGTGTCCATTACCGGCCTCCAGGCCCCTCCTCTTCCCATAATTGTTCCTCTCTCTTCCTCCCTAAACACCCTGCCCCCCTGAGCATGCGGCTTAGGGGATCACTGAGGGGGCGTGGTGCCACATGGTGGCAGGATCTGCAGGGGAAGTGGAGTGCAGGGGAATGTGTGCTCCTACCCAGTATGCTCTGTTTCCCCCAGGCAGCAGGAGTTGTGTGGAGTGCGGGTGCCTGCAACTGATGTGCTAGGGCCCCTCCTACCTCCCCTTGGTGATCTCCAAAGCTGAGTGGTTGTGGGACGAGATGCCGTGGGGGCAGAAGGCGGAGTGAGGCTGGAAGGGGTGGGGCTTGAAGCCAGTAATTGACAGCTTTCCCCTCTCCCCTGGCCTGCCGAAGTCCCAGGCCAAATCGCTCCAGCTGGGACTGGCACTCAGGCTGGAAGTTTGAAACCCCTGCTCTCTCTTACTGATCTCTAAAACTTCCTTAGTGCTGTGGCTAACAAGCGCCTATCTGTTTCCTGCTGGAGTGGCTTCCTCCTCCCCACCAGCTTTGTGTGCTTTTTGGCTCCTTAGACATAGGAGACAGCACACCAACGATAATGTACCACGCTGTCTGAAGATAGCAGGTGATATCGATATAATTTTTATGAATATTATGTAGCTTTTGTTGTTGTGATGAGGTTCTGCCAGGCAGTGCCAAAGAAACAAGTGTGTTTATAGCCAAAGGAAGGAGCTGAAAGGGAAACTGCTCGCTATTTGCAGCTCCTTTTGGCATGAGTGATAAGACTAGGGGCAAATATGTGAGAGTGACAGTTGCCTGATATTGCTACTGGAGCCTCAGGAGAGTTTATGGGTGATGGACGGTGTGCAGTGCATATGTATGTGTTGTTTGTTCCCCTTATAACATCAACTTCTGTTAGGTTGCTCAACATTTCCGTAACAGAGGATTCTGCATACTTATTTTTTAGAAGCTCTAATACCTCAGTTATCAGTGTGTGGGTATTCATCAGGAGGACTAGCCTCAAGCTGCAGGTGTGCCTTTTAAATACCATCAAATTCGCCTTGTTTCAGCGCCTTTGTCTATTAGGGATGTGAAAGGTTAACTGGTTACCCAGTAAGCATCACTCTAACCAAGTGGTGCTCACTGGTTAACCGGTACCTAGGAGCAGCCTCCTCTCCCGTGACCCTCTGCAGGTGGAGGGCTGCTCCAACCCGGGGGAGGGGAGAATTGACCCCTCCTCCCCAAAGTGACAGCCCAGAGTGCGGGGTTAATCGGTTAACCCAGGGGTTCTCAAACTTTGTGATACCGCGACCCCCTAAAATGCTAAATGAATGTGTATGACCCCCCCACCCTCCCCAAAGTTGTTAAGCAAAAAAAAAAAAAAGCGGGGGGGGGAGCGCGCCAAAGTTGCACCACTTTGTCCAGTTTGGGACTGCACGCTAACCACCAATGCACCCACCCCTCCCCCTGAGGCAGGCCCCCCTAGTGCCTCCCCATCCCAGTGCACTCCCCCCGAGGCAGGCATCCTCAGCGTTGGGAGCCCCACTCCAATCAAATCTCCCCCCCGCCCCCGCAGAGCTAGGCACGGAGAAACACTCTCTTACTTTTAAAGTGGCTGCTCCTGCTGCCCGGCCCGGTTGCCTCAGCTCACAGGGGAGCAGCATGTGGCCAGCTGCTGGTCTCTGCTGCTCATATTGGCCAGAGCAGCGCGCGTTCCACTCCCACCCAGCCTGGCGCCCGGCAATTGCCCTCTCCTGGCCCCCCCTTCACTAGACTCTGCGGCGCTCCTTACTCCCCCGCCCCGCCAGATGTGGCAGTGGGAAAATTGTCCCCACCGGGTTTCCGTCCGGTATTTCATGGTGTGGTTTTTTTTTTTTTTTTTTTAAACCGGACGGAGCCTGCGGGGGGAGACAAATTCAGCTGCGACCCCCCTGTAAGTTGGTCACAACCCCCCTGAAGGTCATGACCCACAGTTTGAGAAACGCTGGGTTAACCAGTTAAATCTAAGGTTTAACCGGTTAACTGATTAACTAGGATTTTATATCCCTATTGTCCATACACATCATGATAGTCTTTAATTACATGATCACATATGACTTTTTCTTACTGGACTCTTGACTCATTCAGTTTACAGGATGGACAGACAAGGGGGCACAGGCAGCTCTAAATGTGGCATTCCTAACTTAGTTGCTTGACTTATCAGCCTAAATAATGTTTGTGTATGTGGGAAAACTGTTAACAATCTATAGGCCTTTATCTGGTTTTAGGCAAGGAGCCATTGGACATGACATGTGATGGGTGAGCTTTGGTCTCAAGTAAGGTAGATCAGTACACCGCTGAGGGAAATGTGACCTTATTCTTCGGACTCTTAGTTACAGCACTTTCATGATGGAAACTTAAAACAGAATTAATTAAAGCAGAAGTTGCTGAAAATCATATGCTTAATATTTACTGTTCCACTTTGTTCCTTCCCTTGAGTTTTAGACATCACTGGTTGAAGAATAGTGTGCGTGATCCTTTAATGGAAAGCCATAAAATGAACAACTCTTATGTTGCCTTAATATGGTGCGTTTTAAAAAATTGGTACAATAAATTATATGCCGTTTTTCATTCGACGTCTTTCTTATGAATAGTCCATTAAAGTCAGCATTCCCACAGTATGAATTTACTGAATGAGCTGATTCTTCTCTGTTTTGTGAATGATGGCAAAGGAAAAGCTTTGCTTAGTCAAGGGAAAAAGGACCAACATGGCTACAACAACACTGCATAAGGGAAAAAGCTGTCAGGAAAGCTCCCTCCTGATCTCCCCCCAAGGGGTGGCTGTCTACTACAGTTTGGGTTTTATTTATGCCTTATGAAGACTCGTCCACTGTTGTAGCATGTGTGTAACTGCAATTTGTGTGGGTGATATTCTCACTGATGCTTGAGCCATAGTCAATTTTTAAAAGTAGAAATTCTATTTCTAATGCTTTGATGCCATTAAATTAAAAGGAAAGAGTGGCTTCTCAAAAGAAGAATTTTCTATCCGATCAGCCTTTTCATACAGGCAGCAATTTTCACTCAATCTCTGTTACTGTGACACTTTTGTTAAAGTCTCTGGGCCAGAGTCTGGGTCAGTTATATTAATGTAACCGCAAAATAGCGGAGTTGAAATGAATGGCGCTACTATAGATTAAATGTACTGATTTTAATAGGGTTCTCAAATTATGCAGTAATGCAGACTCTGGCCTCCACTACTGTTAAACTAGAGACCAGACCGAGTCAAATATAAAAACCTAAAAGGAATGATGGGCATTAGTTTTGGGCAGCGAACAACCTGACTTACCCTCTCCCCAATCCTTGCTTTAAAAAAAAAAAAAAAAAAGTCTTACAGAAGATTTCTCATCAGTGGAAGAAACTCCTCATGCTATAAGAAATTACAGAAATAGAAACACAAAATAAATGCTCCCTGCCCCATAAATATAAGGTCAAATGCTAACAGATAAAATAGCCAGTTCAACAAAGCAAAACAAAATTCTGGATTGTCCTAACAAAATGCCATGTATGAATAGTGATTAGTGTAATTCAAGAGTCACTCAATCTGGATAATGGGTCACAATAAGAGTAAACAAATATCGTATTTGTTTGATTCACTGGCAGTTCTGGAAAAATAATAAAAAAATCATGTTGGGGCATTTTAAACTGATTGAACAAAGGGTGAGATTCAGAAGTGATGGTTTTCTCCTACCCTCCTTTAACTCACTATCCCAGTGGTTAGGGCACTAGCCTAGGATGTGGGAGAAAGGTCTGGAACTTGACTGTCATCCCTCCCAAATTAGTGCTCCAATTACCAGGCTATAGTCATTCTCTCACTCCCTAGCTAAATGGATATTTAATTGTTTTCACAAAGTGGAGCAGCTTCAACAGAAGAGATTGAAACTCACCCAGAATACATTCCTATAGAATTTGGTTAGGGCACTCATCTGAGAGATGGGAGACAAGAATTCAAGTCCCTGCATCCCATCAGGCAAAAGGAGGTTTAGAATCTAGGTCACCCACATCCTTGCATGAGTTCTCTAACCACTTGGCCATTGGATAAAAGGGGATCCTCTTCTTCCATCTTGGTTTTGTGAATGGCATCTCAGGCTTTGTAAATTTAGCCAGAAACATCAACATGTGTAATTGAAAAATTGAACTACGTCACAGTTCAGGGCGGCTATCCCTATAGTCCATCTCTATAGTCCAGCAAGCTCACCTACTTTCAAACTTGCAGCTCACCTGGTCATCACGTCTTTTGGAAGTAAGATATGTCATCACCCTTCTGGCCAGGGTATTTCTATGCTGCCCAGCTTCCTGATTGTACTATGAATTCAACAGGAAAATCAGATTGCCTGTGCAGGCCTTCTTTGCTTTCCTTCTCAGCTAGTTAGCAGGATAATTGCCGCAGTTATTAATTACCACACAGTATTTCCCCTTCAAGCCTACTTTATTCTTAAGGTAAAAAAGTGTTTCAGAGAACATATTAATAAAAGAACCCATGCGTGCTAATAAGTGTACTATACTAAACTAACTTACTTACAGGCTCTGACAGAAGTAGTCCTTCAACATGCTACCCAAGGGATTTTCTTTGTGGTCAGCAGTTCATCACGTAAGCTTTAGCTCAAAACAAGCACCCGGTCTTATTAGATTAGCCTGGAGTCTCCCAGAATCAGCATCAATCTTCTGGTAACTATTGAAAGCAATCCTGGAGCTTTTAATAGGATAGCTTAAGAAAATTACATTATCATGTTGGGAGAAAATCTCCTGGAATAAGAGTTGGCCACCCTTAACTCTTATGGGACCTCAGTACAATAAATTGATGAAGATACAATAAATTGATGAAGAAACTAATAATCGAGTAGTGTCCCCGAGGGTGCTCCACTCGAGGTGCTGGGCTCGTCCCAGCACCGCAAACCGGAGGTTTTTCAGTAGCAGTAGCCCCCCCACTGGACCGCACATGCGCGACTGCTGCTTCACGCCTCTCAGCTGAGCGCGGTCCGGTTAGTCAGTTTCTTTCCAACCGTCCCTGGCTGCAGACCGAGTTAGCTTATGCTCCCCCTCCTGTCTGAGGAGTGAGGGAGATTAGTTAGTTTAGCTTGTTCTGTTTTTTGTCAAAAGTTGTTAGTGTTAGTGTAGTTGTTAGTGTAGTGGTAGTTCCTGGTCAGTTCAAAAAAAAAATTTTTTTTTTCCTGTACTTTTCTGTCAAGCCTCAGGTTGCATTAACATGCCAGGATCACCTGGTTTTAAAAAGTGCACCGAGTGCCAAGATGCCATGCCGGCATCAGATGGACACTCTCGCTGCATAAAATGTCTCGGGGACGGACATGTCCCGCTGAAATGCAGCCACTGCGCTAAATTAACGGCGCGCGCCAGGAGGGATCGAGAACTCAGACTCAGCGTTCTCCTCTTCAATAAAGCCCTCCAGGCTCCGGAGATGTCGGACTTGCTCCCCGCTGGGGAGCTTAAGGATTGGACAGCTCAGGAGAGCCCCCGTGGCATGGCGGGCAGAGTGAGCAGTGGGGACAGACCAGGGACCTCTGGCCATTCGCCGAGGTATCCTGCTGACAAGACGGGCAAGGGCCGAAGTTCCTCGGTCCCTACCCGAGTCCATCGCAAGGACCCTATCCCGGCACCGGCTGAGGACTCATGAGCAGAGTCGGTGCCGGCAACAGCTCAAACGGCCGCTCTGAGGCTGGCAACGGACACCCCGGCACCGGCTTTTCCCACGCATGCGCGGATGACCGCAGCCGCAGCAGCAGCGGTGCTGGGGTCTTCCCCAGCTGTTGCTGCTGCATCCTCCCAGGTGCCGGAGTCAGCGGCACCAGAATCGGTGCCGCAGGAGGGAGCTTTCGGTACAGAGCCCTCGGCACCAGCGTTACCAACACTTGTCCTGCAGCCAGTGGCACCGGGCCGGCCAATAAGCAGTCAGGCTGTGGAGGTTGCTTCTTCGTCCCTCAGTCCCCTATGCTCCGCACCGTTGCCTTCTCTCAACTCCTTGGTGCCGACAAAAGCACAACACAAGTCTGCATGAGTCTGGACACCTTCTTTAACGGACCGAGTCACGTTTTCACCCAGACCGATGTCACCTGCCTCGTCTTATGCTGGAGGTCGTCACCACGCTCATCATCACCATTATCGTTATGCATCGGCCGGAGACCGTTACTACCGATCATCCCGCCAATCACCGCCGAGACGGTATTACTGAAACCACTACTCTCGATCTCCCTCTCACTATTCCAGGAGATCCTTTTCCCCAGAGTCCCCAAGACCCCTGGAATGTCCTCGCTGGCATGACACGCTCAGAAGGTACTCTTCCAGACGTTCCCCGAGTCCATACCACAGGCATCATTGTGAGTGATGTTATTATGACCGCCCTTCTCCTCTTCATAGACGATGTCCGCGCTCGCATTCACCGTGATCCAGCCAGACCCTATCTCCTCATGTACCACTGCAATCTTCACCATCTGCTGCTCCACTGGCTCCTGCGGAGGACGCAGCATCCATCTATCAGCAGGATGACCGCACTCCTCACCAGGAGCAGCAGAGCCCGGATTTGCTGGCTCATCAGTCTTCTTCATCACCAGATGACGTGGTGGTTCCTGGGGACTTGTCTCCCACGGAAGACCAGAAACAGTTCCAGGAGCTTTTCAAGAGGGTTGCCCAATCCCAAGAGATCCAGACGACGGACGTGCAACAAAAGCGGCATCGGTTGTTGAAGAACCTGCAACCGTCCCAGAAATCGAAACTGGCATTCCCCTTTGATGAAGCCATTTTAGAGATTGCCGATGACATCTGGCAGACCCCAGCTACGTCGTTGCCAACCAATAAGAGGTCGGACAAAAAGTACTTCATAAGCCAGAAGGGTATGGACTTTTTATTTACACACCCTCAGCCCAACTCCCTTATGATAGACGCCGCACAGCAGAGAGCGAAGACGGCTCAGGCCAAAAGTGCTGCGAGTGACAAAGAAGCTAAGTGCCTCGATCTCCTAGGCAGAAAGGTATACTCTTCCTCCACTTCGACTCTAAGGATGTGCAATTATGCGGTGCAATTAGCAAATCATGATTTCGATAATTATTCAAAACTGGTCCCTCTATTCGAGCATTTGCCGGACTCTAAATGTCAAATTTTGAAGGCAGTTATACAAGAGGGCTACACGATTGCCAGGACAGCGTTGCAGATAGCGCTTGATACGGCTGATGCAGCTTCTCGAACTACAGCTACAGCCATAGTCATGCGCCGGGCATCATGGTTGCACCAAGCTGCTGTCCCGAAAGAGCTGCAATCCAAGGTGGAGGACTTACCGTTCGATCGACAGTCACTTTTTGCTCAATCCACCAAGCAGGTCTTCCATTTAGGCAAGGATGCACGACCTTGAGAATGCTGGGGATGTACATGCCTCCTTACAGACGTAAGAGATATACGCCCTATACCAACAAAGGCCGTTCTCTTACGCTACACCTCGGTCCAGACCATTTGAACAACAGAGATCAAGACAGCGTCGACAACAGTCTAACAAGGCGCCAGTCCAGCAACAAGGTCGGCAGCAGGTTTGATGTGCTGGTCGAGGGACTGTGTACCATCCCCTTGACGGAGACTCCAAACAATGTGCAAGGCTTGTTCCATCATCGCCTGAGACCTTATCAACATCGCTGGTCTCGTATATCCACCGACTGCTGGGTCCTCGACATAGTCACCTCAGGATATGCCATCCCCTTCAACTCTCTTCCTCTCCCCCTCCCCGTCCCTTTTCAGGGACCCCTCTCACGAGACCCTTCTACAACAAGAGGTTTCCCATCTGCTCGCCATAGGAGCGGTGGAGAGGGTACCAACCCAGTTTCGGGGGGGGGGATTTTAGTCTGGTTATTTCCTCACCCAGAAGAAGTCAGGGGGTTGGAGGCCTATCCTGGACCTACGTCAGCTCAATTGTTACCTGCGGAAGCAGAGATTCAAAATGGTCATGTTGTCTTCCATCATTCCGGCTCTCGACAAAGGGGATTGGTTCGCGTCCCTCGACCTGCAGGACGCCTACTTCCACATAACGATACATCCGGCTCACAGGCGATTCCTCCGGTTTGTAGTGGGAGCCAACCACTACCAATACTGAGTACTACCTTTCGGTGGCTCCGCAAGTTTTTTCCAAGACCCTTGCAGTGGTGGCAACCTAACTTCGGCATCTCGACATTACCATCTTCCCGTACCTGGACGATTGTCTGTTAAAGGCCCCAACCTTCGACGAAGCTATGTGGGCAGTTACCGCTACTACCGTGATATTCAAGGCTCTTGGTCTCCTAATCAATTTCGAGAAGTCTTTTCTCACACCGAATCATGACCTAGAGTTCATCGGGGCGAGGCTCGATTCTTCAACCGCACGAGCGTACTTACCCATGAAAAGGTTCCATCTGATTCGGGATTTGGTACAGACTGTATCAATTTCCCCCAAATCACGCATACTTACCTGTCTGCAGCTCTTGGGACATATGGCGGCTACCACCTATGTAGTTCCGCATGCGAGGCTTCATCTCCCGCAGTCTCCAGCATTGGCTATTCACTGTGTACACGCCCGGGGTACACAGCACAAACAGGACAGTTTCTATTCTGAAGCATGTCTGGGCCTCACTGATTTGGTGGGGCGACCCCAGAAATATGTTAGTAGGAGTCTCCTTCCATGCCCAGAGGCCATCATTGCAGATCACGACAGACACCTCTCTGCTCGGCTGGGTGCTCATTTACAGGACAGCCAAGCTCAGGGTCTCTGGACGCCCCAAGAATCGCTACAACACATAAACTTTCTCGAGTTTCGAGCAGTTTTCAATGCTTGCAGGAATTTCGTCCATGTCATTCAAGGTCAATCAGTACAGATCCTCACCGACAACATCTGCACGGTGTATTATGTCAACCGGCAAGGGGGTGTGCGTTCCCGCTCCCTTTGCGCAGAGGCAGTGCGCCTCTGGAATTGGGCGATCCGGCATGGTATCACCCTGACTGCAGCTTACCTTCCTGGCAAGGACAACGAGATTGCCGACGCTCTCAGCAGGCACTTTTTCTCCCAACACGAATGGGAGCTGCACACAGAAGTCACCTGCAACCTCTTCCAACGCTGGGGCTTCCCAAAGGTAGATCTCTTCGCCAGTTGCCACAACAGGAAGTGCCATCAGTACTGTTCGCGAGCGGGCATTGGCGCAGGCTCCTTGGGGGATGCCTTCCTGCTGGACTGGAGTCGTCACCAGTTGCTGTATTCATTTCCCCCTCTCCTGCTCATCCCAAGGGTGTTGGAGAAGGTAGTGTCAGAGCGTGCGACAATAATTTTGATAGCCACATCTGCCAGGGCCAAAATGGTGCTAACACAGTTGTCGAGGATGTCGGTCACCAGACCACGACGGCTACCGGTACTATTCAATTTACTATCTCAGCAGCACGGCACAATGTTCCATCCGTGCATCGAGCGCATGCACCTGATGGCGTGGCTCTTAGCTGGCTCCAAGCGTCGGAGCTGATTTGTTCTCAGGAGGTGAGACACGTACTAATTAACAGCAGGCGCCATACCACGCGCAAGACTTACCTGCAGAAGTGGCGTCGCTTTCAGGCATGGTGTGCGGCAAGAGATCTCGATCCTCTCTTGGTGCCTGTCCAGCAGGTGTTGGAATATATTATGCATCTAAAGACGGCGGGGTTGGCATGTTCTTCCCTCAGAGTACATTTAGTGGCAATTTCTGCTTTCCGTCTACCTGTCAGCGGTCATTCAGTATGTGCTCGCCCCCTCGCCAAGAGGTTTCTGAGGGGGCTCGACAACCTATATCCGGCTCACAGGATTCCACCGGAGCCGTGGGACTTGGTTTTAGTATTGGACACTATCACTCGCCCTCCCTTCGAACCGCTAGCAACGTGTGATTTACGGATGCTTACGATGAAGGTGGTGTTCCTGTTTGCCATTATGTCTGCACGTCGAGTGAGTGAATTAGCGGCTCTGTCAGCAGACCCGCCGTACACACAATTTTCTAACAATGCCGTGGTACTTCGTGTACACCCGGCCTTTCTGCCAAAGGTCAACTCTGCTTTTCATGTAAACGACCCCATATGTTTGATGACGTTCTACCCAAAGCCTCATTCCTCGCCGGAGGAGTCCCGTTTGCGCACCTTGGATGTTAGATGAGCGCTGGCTTTTTATCTAGAAAGGACACGTGGCTTTCGAAAGTCTCAACGACTGTTCCTGTCTACAGCCGAACGCTCCAAGGGCAAACAGCTCTCTGCACAGCGCATATCCAGCTTGATTGTCGCTTGCATCAGACGTTGTTACACTCTACGCAACAAACCCCTTCCGGGCCGAACTCGGGCCCACTCTACCAGGGGCATGGCAGCGTCCACTGCCTATCTTCGCGGGGTACCATTGCAGGACATATGTCGAGCAGCGACCTGGTCCTCTAATCTTACTTTTGCTAGACATTACGCTCTTGCGAATTCACTAAAGACCAACTCAGTGGTAGCCCAGGCGGTCTTGTCTGCAGCGCAGAAACGATGAGTCCGTAGCACACGTCTATCATTGGACCACTGCTGTGGACTCACCTCGAGTGGAGCACCCTCGGGGACACTACTTGATGAAGAAGAGAGAGTTACGCACCTTGTGCAGTAACGTCTGTTCTTCGAGATGTGTGTCCCCGGGGGTGTTCCACATCCCACCCTCCTCCCTGCTTTGGAGTTTTCTGTCTTTCTATCTTTCAGATGCTTCCGGTTGGGAGGAAACTGACTAACTGGACCGCACTCAACTGAGAGGCGTGAAGCAGCAGTTGCGCATGCGCGGTCCGGTGTGGGGCGGGGGGCTACTGCTACTGAAAATCCTCCGGTTTGCGGCACCGGGACGAGCCCAGCACCTCAAGTGGAGCACCCATGGGGACACACATCTCGAAGAACAGACGTTACTGCACAAGGTGAGTAACTCTCTCTTCTCTCCTGTTGACTCCAGTATTCCACCAAAACAAGGTGAGTAGGGGGAGTTGATGGGAGAGTTTCTTCTGTTGACCCAGAGCAGTGTGGACCCAGTAGCAAGTAGATCTAAGCTATGTCGATTTGAGTTATGCTAATAATGTAAATCATATTGCATAGTTAGATTGATCTGTGCCTGTGGCATAGGCCTGTCCTTAATTCCATAGGGATTAATCAAGATATTGTCAGTCTGCCACAAACTATTTCAACGTTTCAAATTTTTTCTTGTTTTTGACCAAACTGAATTGAGAAAACTAACATAAAGTCATGAAGTGTTTTGGACGATACACAATTTTGCATTTCAGCAAATTAGTTTTATCTAAAAAATGTTGTCCAGCTGTGTTCATTATCTACTCTATGATTCCATTGCACTCTCTCGCTTATGATGTGAAAGGTTGATTCACCTTGAGGTAATATTTCTCAAGTGCCTTTTTGTTTTGTGTGTGAAGATATTAAATTAAAGTTTCTGTCCCACACCCTTTTAAAAAAAAAAGCAACATTTATGCAATGGTAAGCGATGCAGTGAATGAGTGGTTCTTACATGTTTTTGCTAAATTAGCTTCCCGAGCATGTGCAAATTAGCTTATGTTTGCTTTAAATGTTGCTTAAATGCTACTGTTTTTTTTTTTAAATACAGTACAATGCAAATAAATTAACCCCTCCATCCCAACCCGGAAAGAGCTCTCCCCTTGGTAAAATCAGAACCACTGGAAGGTCCAAAGGCACAATCCAAGGGACGTATTGGACCACAGTCAATTAATGAGAGAGAACTTTCTCTCATTAACATAAATCGGTCCAATAAAAGATATTATCTCACCCACCTTGTCTTTCCCTGGCAATAGGCAATGATACTTTGAAAGAGCAGTGTCTATTGTTCATGCTGCTGTTTTTCTCATAATTAGTGATAGGCAACTTTCTTGGAGCAAGATTGATTGAGAACAAGTGCATGAATGTTGGCATAGTATGTATTTTGAAATTACAAGCCTAGTGCTCTCCTGTGGGTGGGGATGGTTTTATTTTGCCATCAGGAGAGCTCTCTTACCTATAAAGAGTGGCTACTCTGTGTACCTTACAGTGGCATGACTGTAGCTGCAGAATGGTGGTACTGGAAGGTACACAGCATAGACATAAGCTATGTTTACACTCCCACTTTATTGCACTGCAACTTTCTGGTTTGGGGTGTGAAAAAACAATCCCGCCTTCCCAAGCACAGCAAGTTACAGCATTGTGAAATGCCTTTGTAAACTGGGCTATACCACTGGGAGCTATGCTCCCGGTGAACATAAGAATGGCCATACTGGATCCATTAAAGGTTCATAGAATACTAGGACTGGAAGGGACCTCGAGAGGTCATCGAGTCCAGTCCCCTGCCCTCATGGCAGGACCCAGTACTGTCTAGATCATCCCTGATAGACATTTATCTAGCCTACTCTTAAATATCTCCAGAGATGGAGATTTCACAACCTCGCTAGGCAATTTATTCCAATGCTTAACCTCCCTGACAGTTAGGAGCTTTTTCCTAATGTCCAACCTAAACCTCCCTTGCTGCAGTTTATGCCCCTTGCTTCTTTTTCTATCCTCAGAGGCCATCTAGTCCAATATCTTGTCTTCCGATAGTGACCAATATCAGATGCCTCAGAGGGAGTGAACAGAACAGGGAATCATCAAGTGGTCCCTCTCCTGTCATCCATTTCCAACCTCTGACAAACAGGTTAGGGACACCATTCCTACCCATCCTGGCTAATAGCCATTGATTAATCTAACCTCCATGAATGTATCTAGTTCTTTTTTGAACCCTGTTAAAGTACAGTAAGCTACTCGCCTTGTGGCGATGGTTTACCTCGAGTACTGTGAGAGCTCTTTACCACTCTGCCCCACTGTGCTTTCACCTTTTAAGTGTAGACAAAGCCATAGCCTCAGAGTTAAATGGAAGATGGAACAGATTGTTCAGCATAAAACAGTTAACACGATTGAAGTCGAAGTGGCACATTAACAACCCTCCAGTCATAGGGAGGAAAGGAGTGTGGGAGAGCAAGTGACAGGAGGGCTATTAGTAAGTTACAGATTATTTGTAATAATCCATAAATCTACTGTGTCTATTTAGTCCATGATTTTTAGTCTCACGCAAAATTATGAATGTCAGCTTCAAAGCTCATCTTTTGAAACTGGTATTTTACAGGTTTCCTTTAAGGGTGGGAAGTGATAGATTAGATTTCAAGTGAATGCTTCTTGAAAAGTGGTGGTACAGTTCAGCTGAGGTTTCTTTCATTCTGTGACAAATGTGCAGGGACTTTCAGAAGTTTACCTGATAAAGTCAAGGGCTCGTTGATTGTTCTTCTGTGCACATAAGACAAGACACTTTTTCCTGAGATGAGTTATTGCTCCAAACACACTTGATACGTAGGAAGAATACGTATTGCAACTCCTATGATTCTGGTTCATAGACTACTTCTAAAATTTGTTCTCATGTGTGAGTATTCATTTGATCTACATGACTTAAAGCATATATTAAATCTTATACCTGAAATAATTTATACATTTTGAAAAATGTCCTATCTGACAATAAGACTGCTGTTACTTTATGGGGAGATTTTGTGGATTGGAATTCTTGAATTGCGGTCTGATCAATCCACTAAAAATATTCTCTTGTTGTTCATGAATGCTGGAAAATAGTTTGAAGTCTAACACTGCAACACTGTGGATTAATGAAAGGACTCTGTTTAAGATAAGTTTTCATCTTTATATTCATTCATTAACTAAACAGCATCTCCACAGGGATTGTGGTGTAAAGCAAATCCAACCGCTAGTGCTAGTGTTGTTGCTTTCATGCCACCTCATGAATCCTGGCTGATGATAGACAGAGGCATTTTCTGCATAAGTGGTCAATATAGTCTATCTTCTGTCTTCATAACAGAAAAATTATTCAGGCAACTTTTTCCACTTCTTGCACATATTATTTCCCCTGCTCGAGTTTAGTTGACTGTTAGAGTTTACATGGCAGTTTACTTTGCATTTCCTATTAAAACTTCCCTCTGCTTCCTAAAAATGGGCTGATTTTTAGTTGCACACTGCACCCACTTCATATGGCATCCTTGGGGGCCTAATAATAATTTTGAATAGTAAAGGAATAGTGTTACACTGTTTGGGCATGGTAGCAATGCTGTACTTGTGGTGGAGGCACTTCATTATAACCTTCCCTCCAGGTGCTTGTAACTCTTATGCTGAGATTTTGCAGGCATGTTCTTACCCAAAGTGTACATTTTTAAAATGGCAAAATACAATTCTGTGTTTCTCTTTTTGCTGTCTGAACTTGAGGAAATGGGGTGTATCTGGTTTTCATGATTTAAACTTTATATTTTCTTCTTGGTGAAAAAATGACTCAAGAAGTAGAGAGGTTCATGCTGTCCAGCCATATTGACCAAAGCAGGACGTCCCCTTGCAGAGACAGGTGGTAGTTAGGGTTTTTTCAGTTAGTTTTTGTTCCCTAGTTATTTTAAAAAGCAATGTGAAATGTTAGTTGCATAGTTCAACACTCAAAATTAGAAAACGAAAGGGGTACAGTTGTGAAATTATTGTCCCTTTTTGTTGAAAGTTTCAGTCCTGGAACAATTAAAAAAGCTAAATTATCCATATAATCTGAGTTATAAGTGCCTTTGGTGTCTTTTTAAGCACCCCTGTTAAAAATATTCATTCCTCTCCTTTTTTTGTGGGATTCAGATTATATGCATCCAAAGAGACCCCACTCCACCCCAAGTGTAGTTGGAGTTAAAAAAGCATTCTCCTAACCTGTCAAGAACTGATATATTCTGATGACAAGCCACCAGATTTCTAAACAGAAAATTGAGAGAAGTTCCTGTTTCTTTCAGGCCCAGTAAATTGTAATGTCTGTAGGCGTTGACTCTCTTCCATTTTTATACCATTAGTCTTCAATTACAGATGTGTTTCTAGAGCTGAAATAAGAGACCACCTCTGAGATGAAATTTTAACATTTCAGAGAAAATGTATTGGCAGGTAAGTAGTAATAGTAGTTTCTGTAGCTGAATTTCAGAAAGCAGGGAACAATGCAGATGTGAGTTTCTATAGTCAAACGAGTATAAACAAAAATTGTTTGTAGAGGCAGAGTATTAGACATTGTGGAAGGTAACTGCTTTCTTTTTCATGCATGTAGGTAATTTTTGTTCTGTAGGATAGTCCAATGCACAGGGTAGTCTGTTGATTTTAATCAATTTGATGGCTCAACTCACTGGTGAAGTAGCTCTGTCTTGGAGCATTAATACTGGCTTTACTACTGAACACCTTTTTAATAACTCTTTATCCTACCAATATCGTGTTCATTGGCTCCCAGACACTTGAGTAATGTCAGTATTCGCTCCGGTTTATTCCCCTCCTAATCAAGGCTGTGTGTATGCTTAATTGCTAAAGTGGCATAGCTCAGTGTTTCTCAACCAGTGGTATGAGTAGCAGGGTACTTGAGAGAAGTCTGGGAGGTACATCAACACAACTGAAATTTGGAAAAAACTGAATTTTTGTTTTAAGTTTTACAGCTCTGTATTATTTTTGTACTTTTTACACCCAAAAATTTCATCCCCCACCCGGCTACAATTAAGTTGTTTAAACACATGTGTTTCAATGGTAGAAAAAAACTTTTGTGTGTCTGAAAACTGTAGGTACTGGGAGTACTTATACATTTTTTTTTTTAAAAGGTGGTACTTATAATTTTTTTAAAGGGGTACTTTATAAAAAAAAGGTTGAGAAACACTGGCATAGATGCAGTGCTTCAGTTTAGACACTTGCTGCAGTGACAGGAGGGATTATCCCATCACTGTAAGTAATCCATGTCCCTGAGAGGCAGTAGGTAGACTGAGGGAAGAACTTTTCTGTTTTCACGCCCCTGGATGATATAGTTGAGTCAACCTAACTTTTCAGTGGAGCCCTGTAGAGGCTGGTTTGGATATAAAACTTGTATCTGCAAATACAGATATCTGCAGATATAAAGTGGATATCGACAGGGTTGCAGGGCTCTAGCAACAGGACTCCTGTCTGGGAGCGTGCAAATTGCTTGCATACTCTGGCATGACCAGGGACAGCTGCCGGTGAACCTGGTGCCCACCCCAGTCCCAGCACTGGCTCCTATGTGTGGCAACCTGACATGCTGTTGCTTTTGCCATTGTGGTTCCTGGCCTGGTTGCTAGCCATGGCCCTCCTGTTCTCACTTTTTGTCGCTGGAGCCCTGCATCTCCATGAATCTCTGGATATACATTTTGTATTCATGCAGGGCTTGAGTTAAGTGGCCTAGACAAAGCATCTTCAGTCACTTGGATTTTGTTTAAATCAGATTGCGTTTTGATAAACATTGACTAATATTCAGTAAGCGGAAGAGGGTTGACTTAGCCAGTTGATTATGATAAGGCTTAACGCACACCATAAGGTTATATAAAAGGGGTACTAGGAGACCTGCCTCTTATTTGTGGTGAACTTGGACACTATCCTTGACTTCACTGTGCTTTAGTTTCCCCATCTGTAAACTGAAGTGCTTTGAGATGTAGATGAAGAATGCTGGAAGTATACGTTTAGTATATGTTTTATATAGGGTCCTACCAAATTCACAGTCCATGTTAGCCAATTTCATGGTCATAGGATTTTTGAAATTGTAAATTTCATTATTTAGCTACTTAAATCAGAAATTTCATGGTGTTGTAATTGTAGACATCCTGTCACAAAAAGGAGTTGTGGAGGGGTCACAAAGTTATTGGGTGGGGGGAAGGTTGCAGTACTGCTATCATTACTTCTGTGCTGCTGGTGGTGGTGACACTGTTTTCAGAGCAGTTGGAGAGAAGTAGCCTCTGGCCAGGAGCCCAATTATGAAGGGAGAATCGCCAGCGGCAGCAAAGAAGTAAGGGTGGCATGATTTAGTATTGCCAGTCTTACTTCTGTGTTGCTGCTGTCAGGGCCTGTCTTCAGAGTAGGGTGCCTGGCCAACAGCTGCCGTTTTTCCAGCTGCCCAGCTCTGAAGGCAGTGCAGAAGTGAGGGTAGCAATACTGCCGCTCCCCCTAAAATACCTTTGTGACCTCTCCCCATCCCGACGCAAGCCCCTTTTGTGTCAGACCTCCCAATTTGAGAAATGCTGGTCTCTTAACCTCCCTATAAAGAGGCATGGCCATGCAGTAGCCTATCAAGGGTTTCACAAGTGCTCAGGGCGGTGGTATGGAGAAATGCCTCTCCCCTAGCTCTGGAGCTGCTGAGATGCTCTCCTGTGCCCTGGACCTGCTGCAGCAGAAAAGGTGTGTCTCCTTTGCTCCTGGCTCTACCAGGAGCTATTTTATCAGGGTGAGATGTTTCTTTTCCCCAGTCCAGGTGCTTTTGCTGAGTGGAGTCATCTCCTCCCCCCCACCTCCCCACTGCAGTCCCTGGGCAACCTGTACCCTAAACCTCTTATCCTGGTCTCCACAACCCTGAGCATCCTCCTACATTCTGAACTGCTCCTCCCAACCCCTTGCCACACATTACTTCCATATTGCTGCACATAACAAAGTTGCCGCATATGCATGGGAAAAATTAGAGGGAATTTTGCTGGTCTCCCCCATGAAATCTGTATAGTATAGGGCAGCGGTCTACAACCTTACAAAGTAGAAGAGCCAGTTTTTTGTTTTTGTCTCTGACCAAAATATTTCGAGAGCTCCATCACACGTAAAGCTACTTGTACTCATACACGAAGATAGCAGGTTCTGGGAGCGGGGTCAGGGATTGTATATAGGTACAGGGGGGAGTATGGGGTGCTGGTTCTAGGAGCGTTCTGGAAATTGGCATGCCTTCCCCCCCCACCCCCGCTGGCGGCACTTACTGTGAGCAGCTACTGGTTGGCAGCACAGCAGGTCTAAGGCAAGCTTCATGTCTGCCCTGGTCCCATGCTGCTCCTGGAAGGGGCTAATACCGTTGATAGAGTGCAGCGGACATGTGGCTCCACACGCTTCCCCTCTCAGCTCCCTTTGCTCAGAGTTCCCCATTTCCAGCCAATGGGAGATACTGGGCTGTTTCTTGGCAGGAGTTGTGCACAGAGACCTGTGCCACTTAGAGGCAGCTCCACTCTGCCACTGGAGCTCTTGAGCGACTAAGAGAAGAGACAACCAAAGAGCCACATGCAGCTTCCTATCTGCAGGTTGCTGGCCCTTGGTATAGGGTAAAAGAACACAAAACAACAGATTTCTTAAGGGGAGACCAGATTTCACGGTCTGTGATGCGTTTTTTATGGCAGTGAATTTGGTAGGGCCTCTTTATGTAACATTTCTCATCTTCAGAGTAGATATTAAATTGGCTTGTCTGTATTTATATTCTGAGAACAGCTAGAAAAATGCTGCTTAAAACATTCATGCCATTTCTACAGTTCAGACTGTAATAAATGGGCCTCTGCATAGAGATGATAGATGCCTTCTTTGACATCCTGGGTTTTGGACCACTAAATCCCTTCCAAATGAGTGCCCACAGACTAAGGAAAACCTCTGGTTGGAAGTTGACTCTCCCTTTCCATCCACTCAAGATTATATTGGCAACTGAGCCCCCAAGAAGACAGAAACACCAGTGGAGAACAGGAATGGGTTTGATGCAAATGCAACCCCATGTGTCATGTAATTGGAGACCGTAATTTTGTCAGAAAAGGAGTGTGCAGCCAGTCTGTGCGTGCAGGTGGAGGAGACATGGAAGTGAGAGTAAATCATCCTGAAGAGCTCTTCCATGTTCCAAATGGATGTAAGAGACTTCATCAAAAATTACTTCGGAGATTTCTGAACTTGATGGCTATGGATGGGTTTGACTTTTATCTTTAGGCGTGCAGGAATGTTTGCTAGCTAGGAGTGTGTGAGCCAGAGACTGGGCACTGCCAGACAGTAGGAAGCACAGTGGGTGCATATGGTTTTGCAGGGATCTCCTGAGTCAGATATATGCATAATAATTCACTGGCGTGTATGACCTCTGAGAGCCAGTAGTGCGCTGGTCATCACAGTCACTGTGAAAGGTATACCTGGATATTTAAGAAGTTGTGTATATATATATATATTGAAAATTGTTCTTAAGGTTTTGAAGTGAAGGCAGTCCCTAGAAGGTCACTGAAAATAGTATTTCTGAGGTAATGGGTACTTATCTCCCTGTCTGGCTTTTTTGGGTATTGTGTTGAAATAAGTTGAAACAAGCAGTAGCAGGTGATGGTTTATGAGTAGAAACAAAGGGTGGAATCAGTAAGTGAAGTGTACTGCTGGTTTATAAACAGCACATTTGAGTTCTGTGACTAGACTACAGAGTTTTTCTGGGATACCAGGGAATGCGTCTGTTCTTCCAACATTTTTTGCAGAAGAGCTGTGGTGGAAGCCCTGTCTTCCTCGTTCCACGAGGAAGAAGGGCTCTTCTGAAAGAGGAGGTTTTTCCAAAATTTGGCCCAGTGTAGATGGGCCAAATTTCGGAAAAGCCTCTTCCAACAAAACTATCAGAAAAAGGTACACAAATTGCGGTGCACAATTTGTGTACCTTTTTTTGATTAAAAAGTGACAGTGTAGACATAGCCTGAGTGTCCAGTGAACCAAGGGTTGGATATTCCATGGAGACATTCACAAACAATCAAGCCTTTCCAATAACTATACTGTAGAATAACTGCAATGCCTACAGGCTCACATTGCTTGTAGTCAGTGGAGTTGGAGATCTGACTCAGGGCAAGTGCAGACATGATTTAGTCATGCTAAAAGCAGATGGTAGCTAAGTGCCTCACCATCCTGGGTACGCCAGTGCAGCATCACAGAGTGGATTTCTGCTTGTGATGATCCCATAAATGTATACATCTAGGAGCAAAGAACATATTTTATGCTTATAAAATGGGGGACTCCATCCTGGGAAGCAGTGTCTCTTGAAAACATTTGGGGGTAGTAGAGGATAATCCTGAGAACATGAACTTTGAGTGTGATGCTGTGGCCAATAGAGTTAATGCAGTCCTGGAAGTCATAAACACAGGAATCTTGAGTAGGAGTAAAGAGGTTATTTAACCTCTCTGTTTGGCACAAGTGTGTCTGTTGCTGGAATACTGTGTCCAATTCTGGGGTTACACTTCAAGGACAACGTTGATAAATTGGAGTCAGTTCAGAGAAGAGCCATGAGAATTGATTAAAGGCTGACAAAACTTACTTTTAGTGATAGACTCAGAGCTCAGTCTATTTAGTTTAACAAAGACACGGTTAAGGGGGGGACTTGGTTACAGTCCATAAGTGTCTACATGGGGAAACAAATAGGCTCTTCAGTCTAGCACAGAAAGATATAACTTGATCCAATGACTACAAGTTAAAGCGAAGCATACATTTTTGATGGCAAAAATTAGTAATTAAAAGTAATTAACTATGGAAAAAATTACCAAAGGACGTGGTGGATTCTCCACTGACCATTTTAAAATCAAGATTGAGTATATTTCAGAAAGATATTCTCTAGAAATTGTTTGGAGATGTTCTGTGACCTGTGCTTATACAGAAGGTCAGACTTGTTGATCCCATTGGTCTCTTCCAGCCTTAAAACCTATGGATCTTTCCTGCTCACTGGCCTCCCATTTTTCTCTTCTATTTCCACAGATATACTTCCACAGATATTCATCCATATTATGTGCTCTGGCATTTAGCAAAGTGACATTTGGGGATGTTTTTGGGTGATATAGATTCTCCAGGCTTTGTTTTTGTCATTGCATACAACCCAACTGTGGAACTGGGTGCTCATTGCAAAAGTGTTTAGGCCCCAAATTTCTGCAGATATGTCCCTTATTTTGTCAGTCTGTGAATGAAAGGAAGTACTCTTTCAGTCAACATACAGTTAGACCATGGAACACATTACCTACCACAAGATGGAATTGAAGGTAAGAGTTCAATAAGACTGCATGTTTATTTATGGATAACTAGAATATATCTAGAGTTGTTGTAATTGTAGATGGGGGAAATACAAGTATTGGAAGGGATAAATTACCTCATATTTGAGGATTTAAGACAAAATCTAACCCTTAGGGATTAAGATTAGTTTATTCCCATGAACATCTATTTTATGTCTTTCCACTGTAAAGTGTTACTGCATTTGAGCTATGAGGCAAGACTGAAAGAATTGGGCTTGTTTAGTTTAGGAAAGAGCAGGCTGAGAGGGGACATGATAGCAGTTTTAAGGTACCTAAAAGAGTGGTACAAGGAGGAGGGAGAAAAATTGTTCTCCTTGTCTTCTGAGGATAGGACAAGAAGCAACGGGCTTAAATTGTAGCAAGGGAGATTTAGGTTGGACTTTAGGAAAAACTTCCTAACTGCCAGGGTGGTTAAACACTGGAATAAATTGTCTAGGGAGGTTGTAGAATCTCCATCTCTGGGGATATTTAAGAGCAGATTAGATAGATCTCTATGAGGGATGGTCTAGACGGTGCTTGGGGTCTGGACTTGATGACCTCTCGAGGTCCCTTCCAGTCTAGTGTTCTATGATTCTAAGATTTTTCCTAGGAAATGTCTGCTTCTGGCCACTTTTAGAGACAGAATACTAGACTAAATGGAGATGGACCTATGGAGTATCAATTTGTAGGTCTCTTTGGAAAATAGTGATTAGTTTGGCTAATCCATTAAATCCAATTTTCTGTAGTTCTTTTGTCTAATTTGAGGATGAGTGGGATAGCTAGACCTCCCTGGAACTAATCTGTTTCATATTATAATCCACTAGAGAGGTTTGGCCTTCTGGATGCATCTCTCTTGGTTTTACAGAGAGGAATTCTCTTGAGAACATGTGGGATGATATGTAATTATTATATGAGCATGCTAACTGTGAATGTACAAAAACATTTGGGCAAAACATCTTATAAGTAGAGGAGATTTGAGCTCTTGAGTCACTTTTTGCCAGAGAGGAAGTGCACTTGAGCTCTTGGGCACTTCTGACTACAAAAGGAACTGGCAACTAGATTAGTATGTTTAGTGGTTTCAGAAATCAGCAATGTCTGTTTTCCCCTAATTTCCTGTTTTAAAGAGAGCTGAATAATTAATCATCGTAATGTCCAATTGTAAAGAGAACTGAATACTTTCCACTTCCAAAACACTTTCTGTCCAGGGATCTCAAAGCATATTGTAAAAATTAATGAATGAATCTTTACTTTACCCAGGCATACGAACACACCTGCATATTGGAATTTACTCACCTTTCATCTCCCTTTGGCAGCTTGTGTTTCAGAGGATATGTAAAGGAAGTGTGATGCTTACCTTCTGTCCCAGCAGGGTAAAGATGTATGGGAAATGCACCAGGGAAAAGATGAACAAAATTGAGAGAATCTGTGGTTGCGAGAGAACTAGTGAGAGTGGATGATGGAGCTGAGACACAGCAGTGTGGTAGGGGAGAAATTAGTGTGTGGAAGCCTTTGAGGCTGTGGAAAGGGAAGACAGAAGAAAGTTAGAACAGGGAAAAAAGGAGAGAATGAAAAAACAGTTTTCTATTAAACTCCACCTTGATAAAGCAAACAAAAGCCTCCAGATTTTTCTTAGCCTTGGGCTGATGTGATGGCTTCTCCCTGACCCATTTAGGAGAGCATTTCTCAAACTGGGGTCTGCAGACACTAGGAGCTCCCTGAGGGTACTCCAGGGGGTTTGTGGGCCCCACTGAGAAATTCCTTCCTCTTACTCCCTCAACACTTCCCCCTCCCTCCCAGTACCTCCTTCACACCAAGGAATCCCTGGTGTGCAAGAGGTGCTAGGAGAGAGTAGAATGAGTGGGGATCTTGGGTCCATGTCACTCTTAAAAGTGGCTGGCAATGACTCTCTGGCATTTGGGAAGGCAAAGGGGTGTCTGTCCTAGGGATGTAAAATCCTATTTAATTGGCTAATCAATTAAACATATTGTTTAACCGGTTAACCAATTAAAGGTGGGTGAGTGGGTGCTTGGTCTCTTACCTTCCCATCTCTCTCTGTAGCCAAGGGCTGCTCCAGCCTGGCCAGAGCATTCCTGCCTGCAGTCCCCTGGTAAGGGTGAGGCTTACTGGTTAACTGGTTAAACCTTCACATCCACGCTCCCTCCTGTATCCCAACCCCCCTGCCCTAGCCAAGAGCCAGCACTCCACACCGTCTCCTGCATCCAAACTTCCTCCAAGGATCCGCATCCCGCTGCATTGCCTTAGCTTGGTAAAAATGAGTGAGAATGGGGGAGAGCGAAGGAAGAAGGGGAGGGGGAGTGGAATGAGTGGGGGAAACAGGGCCTCAGAGAAGGGATAGGGCAGGGATGTGGGGCAGGGAAGGGGGTGGGGCAAGGGCTAAGCAGGAGAGCTTGGCGGTTCCTGAAAAATTTTAAATCAAAATGGGAGTCCCTGGGTTGCTAAAGTTTTAGAACTGCTGATTTAGGATTTTTGTGCCACCATCATTTCCATTCTGGAAGACTGACCACAACACTCACTTCTGTATTGCTATACCCATTTTATAAATGACAGCTTCCAATCACTAGAATCACATCAGCAATGAATTTGGCCTTGAGAAGATGAGTGTCTTGCCCAAGGATATCTGAGTGAGTTGCTGACAGAACAAGGAACAAATCTAGCCTCTTACCTGTCTTTTTTTTACTTGCTAGATTCAGCTCTGCCTCTTAAGCCTCTCTGCTTAGTGCTTGGTAAATATCACAACCTGACATTTTACTTGGTATGCAAAAGGTGACAAACGGACAGAATAGTTGCACTTGGTAAAATATGACCAGCTCTTTTGATGGGATAGTAGGCAGTTACTCACAGATCATCAGCTTGTCAGAAAACTCATGTACCTGGTTTCTTAAAACAAACAAGCTGGGCCTGGAAGTGTAGAAGGCATTTCCCCACCCAAAAATCTTACTGGCTTTATATATATTATAGTGAAATTCTTCTCTGACGGATTGTATTTACTGAGAGTTAATCTATCCTAGATGTTCTATGAATGAGGGAAAGTCTACACTCATTACTATATATCTTTTCTACAACTGCTGTCATTATAACCTTTTACGAGTGTTGTACCTGAATATTTGGAGTCTAATATCTAAACTGTATCAATAAACCCATTAACCTTAGTTTGAGTTATTGCAGTTTCTATACTATATGTATTTTATGACTTTTAACCCTAAAACTGTACTTTGGGATAATTTAAGCATTAAACCCAGTTATATAATACACAGCTTAAGAAAAGTGTGTTCATACAATTTTAACATTAGCTTTAATGAAATGTTTTAAATTTGTTCTTTTTGATGGAGTTTGTCAGTTTAATAACACTAAATTGGAAAATGGGAAACTTGCAACCTATTGTTAAGTAGCCTTGTTTTTCCTTGGTAAGTGTTGGCTGGAAATAAGATCCTTAAATCTGCTATATATTTGAGAGAGTTTGTGCATGTGTCTGTCTGTTCAAGAACTCCTAAATGGTAAAAGCTAGGACCACAAAATTCGGTATACAGCTTCCCATTATAACTTAAAACAAGGTAAGGGTTTGATTGTGCCAGGAAAACAGGGTGTGCCCAGAATGGTATTGCTTCTCATAAAACCAAACAAAAAAGAGACAATCACCCAGCAGATGAAAGGGTTTAGCTGGGGGTTCCCACCTCCCTCTGAGGCTGCTCCAACCCCAATCCTCCCACCCTTAGAGTTGCAGGAGGGGCTTCCTCCTGATTCATTCAAGGGATGTTGATGGCTATTCTCCTTCATCAGGGAGCAAAGGGAAAGCACAGAGTTTGCTGCATTCCTCGTTCTGGCTGGGAAGTGCAGGGGACAGACTAACCTCACCCTGCCCAGCTGTGGGACATGCATCCTTTCCCTGGCTGTGCCCACTGGAGCTGCACTGGCCATGGAGAGGCATTTATCACCTGGCCTCAAGTTGCCATGGTGAAAGAGGGTGAGGTAGTCCTCTTTCCGCAGGGTAGTCTGCGTACTGAACCCCTCATCCCAAGCCCCAGAGCACTGATTGAAAAAAGAAAAGTGAAAATTGAGTTAAGGATCCAAGCAAAGCTGGGTAAATTTTTTAGTATTTAATAGAGAAACAGTATGGAGGTGGTCTTGGGCAAAATGCTTAACTACTTTTTGTGTTTTTCTTTTCTCAAATGCAAATACTTGACCATTTACAAAAGTTATATAGGGATTAGTTGATTTGTACAATGCTTTGAAGATCTATATATTTAATACTTCTAGTGGTATATGTGTACTTTATAGGGTTCATATAGTTGGGATTATTTTAAGGTTGTTTGATTCCTCTCCTCCTTCCTCCCCATGTCCACTTTATTGCTATAAAATCCTTGTAAGTAGATATTTTGATACAGATATGTCATCTGGGGATTAGTGAACTTGTAAAAATCCTATCCTCTTGGCATATACATGATTTACAAATGCATCTGTTGTAACCCTATGAAATAATACTGTACCCCAGTTTCAATAATTAAGTATGAAATTACATGTTTGCTTAAGGAGGCACTTTCAGTTTCAGAAGAGGGTTACATTCCTTCTTTTATATCGGTGCATGATGCAGTGATATTTCTAGTACAAAAGTAAACTTTTTCTACAAATTGAAACTGTAGTCCTATGTTTATTTTCATTGAATTGAATTCCAAAACAGGCATGGGACAAGTGAAGCTTTTGATATAGAAATGATCTGCTACTTTAAATATGAATTGTTTGACTAAGTGAGAGAGATGTTAATTGTCCATTGTATGGCCACACTACTTCAAATAATGCATGCAATCTGTGTGAGCCAGATAAATGGAGTAATTAAAATGACGTCATAGGAATTGAAGTACAGTACTGCACTATAATGCATTATTTAAATGCAGTTTTTCTATTCCACAAGCATAGGCCTCTGTTGGCTCAGGGATTCTTATTGCTCATATAACTAAATGCTTGCTTTCTTTATCTTCAGTGCTGAATTAAAGCAGTTGGAAGAAGCCACCATCTCAATCTGCAAATCTTTAGGTGAGAGATTTTTTTGATGTCTCCACATATTTCTGTGTATTGTCTACTTTTCTGATAAATCAGTGTTCATGAAAACTTCTATCTGAACTGATTTGATTTCACCCATCTGCATTTCACTAGTGAGATTTTATCACATTTGTCCCGCAAGTGTAAGATGAAAACACATTTTACTAATTTGTGCTACTTAAATGTAACATGGTGGTCTTACTCTGTGTGACCAATAGAAGGAAGTTACTTGGGCACAGTTGTTTTAGTAATTGAACAGACTTCTTATCCATTATTTTTAAAGCATTGCCCTCTTGTCTGTAGAATATCAGTGGGTAGTATATAGCAGTGGTTCCCAACCACCAGGCCACGGTCGCTCTGGGGGCCGGGGCTGTGGTACACCACTCTGGCCGCAGGTGTTTGGAGAGGCCAGCCAGCACTGGGCAGTGGTGAGGTCTCCTCCCAACCGTAGAAGAGCGCTTCCCTATGCAGTGGAAGGGCTGCGCGGAGCCTCCTGCTGCACAGGGAAGTGACCAGAGGAGACCCTGCCCCTGATTGGCTGAGATGTGGGGCAGGGCATGCTTCTCCCAATAGCCATGGTGGGAGGGGAGGTGTTGGGTGATGTGCCCCATCTCCCAGAGCTACCATGATGTGGGAAGCAGCACATGGCTAGGTGAGGCCCTGTGGGCTCCAGGGGCGGGGCTAGTGGTAGGGGGCTCTGGAGGCTGAGCTAGTAGTGGGGGGCACTGTGGGGACAGGGCTGGCACTGGGGGACTCTGGGGATGGGGCTAATATTGGGGGCTGGGGACTGGCACTGGGGAGGGTTGGGTGCAGTGGAGCTCTGGAAACAGGAGGATGGTACTGGGGGGTCTGGTGGTGGTGGGGCTATAAGGGGCAGCGGGCTGGCAGGTGTTTGGGGTGGGGGGCTGGTACTGGGGGGTTCTGAGGGTGGGCGGCTGGCATTGGGGGGGTTGGATACAGAGGACTCGGGGGTAGTGGAGGGCTCTCGGGGTTAGGGTGGCACTGTGGGCTCTGGGGGCTGGGCTTTTGGTAGACTGGTAACGTTTTATTTGCATATTTGTATATTTATCATTTGCTTAATGAATGTGAAAATATGCAAATAAAACATTACCAGTTCACCTAAAGTTTGTGAATGGGTTTGCCAGTCCCTAGTATCAAAAAGGTTGGGAACCACTGGTATACAGCATCAGTGGGCAGAAATGGATTATAGTTTGACACCGTTGACACTTGAATTAGAAGATGAGAGTATATCCTGCCTCTCATTCTGAATTTTAATTTGATTTCTTGAATGTTGTAAGCTTTAACTTGCAATGTTAACTCTGTTCATTATGTATAGACACTTCTAAAATATTGTAGGGGTAAAAATGCTGATGGAGTGAGATGATACAGGGACAAATCCGGGAAGGTAGAAGTAATGAAATAACATTACTGTGAAATCAGTCACAGTTTCCGGATAGTGTGATCTACTGAGCTGTGGAATAGTCTCCTGAAGGAAACAGCATGTTTCCATTGTTTGGAATGTCTTAAGTCTGATTTGAAAATATGGTGTAGTGAACAATCCTACAGTAGTTGAAATGTGTGTTTTTTCCCCCCATCTTTATAGACAGTTTAAAAAAAAGCCCTATAAAAGAATAGCCATGTGTGTTTATATATCACAAAATATGTAAGTGTTTCAATGGAGAGTTATTGAATTATTCCCACTCTATTCATCCTGTGTTTGAACTAATTATTATAGTTTAAATTACAAATGAAGTATAATCTTTTCAATTCCTCATCTAGTTGAGAACAATCCTCGAACAGGAAATCTTGGGGCACTGATTAAAGTCTTCCTTTCTAGAACCAAAGAGTTAAAAATTTCAGCAGAATGTCAAAAGTAAGTTGGCAGTAAAATGTTGATTGTTCCGTTTGTTTTAAATGTTCATTTTGTTGATTACTTTGGGTAATGCAACAGTGGCTGCTGCTTAACTACCTTAATTGGCACAGTGAAAATTCAGATTCTCTAAAGGTTTTGTTTGTTTGAAATTTGTTCCTCTTTAAAAGAAACTAGTATTTTATGCATTTCAAGTATTGGGAAGGAAGCATAATATGTAAAGCTGTGCTACTACAGAATTACAGAAATTTTCCATTTGCTTTATTTGTGTGAATGGGTCTAAATGTTGCAAAGAAACGTGTGTTTATGTAATTTGGATTAATCTCTGCCCTTCTCACTCTGCTCTCCCAAGCACTGTTATCCCATTGCTTTCTGTGGGCGGACATGACAGACAATAAGATGCTGTGCAAATACTCCTTTGTTATGATTATAGTCTGTGACTCAAAATTCTTTGGAACATAAATAAAATTTAAGGGAATAACTGATAGACTAGGGATTTTACGTTTTTCTTAAACCGTAGTAATAGTGGCTCTGATGCCATGCTACTGGCTGCTTTATTTTGCAAAATAAGCATTTATTAGACAGTCTTTCCATTAAGTGGCCACTGTTCTTGTCTGTCTGTCATGGGATTTTCAACTTGCCGCTCCTGCGCTTGCGCCAGTGCAGCCGCCCCCACCAACTCCTGCAGGTGTACTCTGCCGCCTGGCTCAGTGCCGTGCCGTGCGGCCCCACTCACGGGGAGGTGCTGCCGCTGTGGCTGACGTGGCAGGCGTGCTCTGCTGCCACTTCTTGCCACTCCTGCTTTCCCCCTGGTCTGACCTCAGGAACCGCTGGGAGAGCTGCAGGACCCCAGGCGGGTGGTTGACTGCCCCCCCCTCACCGGCCTGACCGGGAGAGCCACAGGACCGAGGGCGGGCGGTTGTGTGGGCCAGACTGCTGCCCCCCTCCCCCTGAGACTCGCTTCCTGGAGCGTTAACCCTCAGCCTCCTGGCCCTTCAGAGGGATGGGCCACTCTGCGCGATGGGAGGGGGCAACAGGGTGCGGAGCATCTCTGAGGGGGCATCCATCACCCCAGCATTGGTGTGTGATGTAAGGGGCCGGCTGGAACAGATGGGTCAGATCCTGTTCCAAGCTGGCGCAGGGTGGAGGATCAGGCCCTACCGCCACCGATTCATCCTCAGCTTCTTCCCGTCATGCGATACATCGGCAGAGTACAGCAGCCTCCGGGGTGGGCATCAGCTACCAATTTAGGAGAAAGATTGGATGGCTAACAGTTAGTAACTACCTTGAATTGTACTTAGCCATCCAATCTTTCTCCTAAATTGGTAGCTGAAAACTTTATTTTTATTCTTTTGGTGCACTTTCAGAAAGATTGTCTTTTGAAAGATTTTTTTATGTATATATTTTCAACTTAATGCATTCTTTCAGGCATATTATAAACCATCTGACAAAGCTTTTTTTAGCTAATCTAAATTTATTTTAATATCCTTTTCTCTTCCTCTGTGTGTGTGTGGGGGGGGGGGAGAGAACTCAAAGAACTGTACCTTCAGATGTATAGTTTTCCATGAAATTTTCCAAAGATTTTTTTTCTTGGAAATTTCTCTTCTGGTAGGGGGAGGAGGAGATGGTAGATATTTTGAGGCCATCTTTTTCCTTAAATTAGGGGTCCATTGAAAGAGAATCTCTCCTGTCCAGAGGAAAGAAATCATCTTTGTGGCTGTGCACACTAGATAGTGTTACTTCAGCAAGAGCTGCATATATTGCTGTTGATTGGGTTTCCCCGCTGGTGCACAAAAGGACCAGAGGGACATAATGCAGTTCCCTGCTGGATTGCCTTCATTCCCAGAAATCTGGGGAGAAAGCTGTGAAGAGTAACTGGACTCACTGCTTTTGCTCTTGAAATCCACAGTGCATCTTCTACTTTGAGAGCAATCTGAGGAGTATTTGTGCACATAAAGGGGAAAAATTGAAAAAAGTTTGCATGCAGAAAGTGAAGATGTCTAGCATTCTCAGTCCATTTGAGAAGATCTGCCATTATAGATTCCAAATTTTTTATTGCTTACCCTCCTGTCTCTACCTTATCACCCGGAGTTGGGCCCAGGAGAGGGGCCACGACTTTGGGATTGGGGGATGTAGACAAGAGTAAGGGGGTCAATGCTGGGGCCTTAGCTGGAGGTGAAAGTGGGATCAGAGCCCGGCTAGGGACACCAGTTGGCAGCCAGTACCCTGGACACAGGGCTGGTAGCCAGGGCCTCGGACTCTCCCTCTCCACACACACCCCCACCTTAGAAGGGGTTGGCCTGAGCCTCAGTTATGCCCTCCCAAACATTCTTCCGCGACCTGGTGGCAGGGGGTGTCCCAAAGAGTGAGGACCTCTGATATGTACTGATTAAAAAGGCTAATAAGCCAGCTTGTCAATTTCCTGAAGAGTAACTATGATGCTTTTAATAGTAGTACTAATAATGGTATATGTTGTTTCCTCTTGGAAAAATAAAAAACATTTAGGGTTTAAATATATTTTCCTTGCTGTTAAGTGTCTATACTTCAGTCACTTGAGCTTCATATGGGCTACAGGGACTTTTCTATTCACTATTATACACACTTATTCATGACTATTGCTGAACATTAATAAGTAAAACATTGACTCTTGTTTACTTTTCTGTTCCCCTTTTAGCCATCTTTTTATCTGGCAGGCCCACAATGCATTGTTCATTATTTGCTGTTTGCTAAAAGTGTTCATATGTCAGATGTCAGAAGAGGAACTGCAACTTCATTTTACTTATGAGGAGAGAATACCAGGCTCATATGGTAGGTATTGAATATCGTCAAGCAAACAAACAATTCCCCATGTATGTGAATTTGTTGAAAAACTTTTATTATTACAGCACCCAGTCCACCTTCAAGATCTCAAATGCCACTTTAAAATTTGAAATAGTAAAGTAATTATGCTTACCCGTACGTTCATCAGCCATAGAAAAAAACAGCTGGATAAACTTTGAACCCGAGGAGAGCCTGAAAGTGTGTAGGTTGGGATTTTCAAAAGCACTCAACATGGGCCTTCCTTTGAGCCCACTGTAGATAAAAAACTATCTGCAGAAGACATCACCATCCATATTTGTGCTTCAAGAGCCCAATCCCAAAGTATAGTGTCTCATCAGAGGATAAGGTTCCAAGCATAGTAAAGGAGAAGAGGAGGGATGAGTGGAAATGAGGGGAATCAGGGAGAAATGTCTTGCAGGATGCCTGGCAGCTTAGGTTTGCCTGAGAAAGCTTTGCACTTTTATATGAGACACCTGGGTTTGATTCCGACTCCTGATGATTGTGTTGCCTTAGGCTACGTCTACACTGCAGGCTTTTTGTGCAAGAACTGTTTTGCACAAGAGTTCTTGTGCAAAAGGTCTTCCATAAGAGCATGTCCACGCTGCCATGTGCTTTTGCGCAAGAGCGTCTATGGCAGTGTGGACGCTCTCTTGTGCAAGAAAGCTCTGATGGCCATTTTAGCCATAGGGATTTCTTGCGCAAGAAATTAATGTTGCCTGTCTACACTGCCTTCTTGTGGAAGAGCTCTTGTGCAAGAGGGCTTATTCCTCGTGGGGAGAGGAATAACTCTTCTGGAAGAAGCCCTGTTTTCCGACGCTGTACTGTAAATTTACTTGCGCAAGAACGCACTTGCAGTGTAGATGCTCTGCAAGTTTTTGCTCAAGAACAGTTGTTCTTGTGCAAAAAGCCTGCAGTGTAGACGTAGCCTTGGGGTTTATAGAATGCACCAACAAATCTTTGTCCCTTTATGCCTGGGCTGATACGCCATGATCTCCGTCAAGATTACAAGCTCAATAGAAATTATAGGACTTGGAAGGAAAGACTCTAGGGATAGACACTCTGGTCTTATACGTATTTAAGGTTCTAATCATATGTGGCTTATTGCATAAAACCAGTTACTTTACTTCAGCAAGGCTAGCTATTGTCAGAATTCTAATACAGTGTGTGTGGGGGGGATGTGGAAAAAAGAACCCACAAGCATCTGAATATGAGCTTCCTTCAAACAGTCAGTCCAGGCAAGAGCGTGTGTCGTGAGTGCATAATAATTGTTTGTGCATAAGACTAGTGAAAACCATTAATTAAAATCTATTTAACTCCTTGGCGCCTGCTTTTTTGCTCTGGGGAAACCAGACTTCTGGTGCCAAAAGATTAAGAGCTACATGTTGAAATGGTTTAATATCTTTAAGCTGTGATGAGTAATCTCTAAGAATGAGGTCACATAGCTGATACATTAAACAAGAAATGCCTGCTTACAATAAACTATCACAGCAGAGTGAATGTGGGTTTTTGCCTGGTAAAGAAATATTGCTTAGTTGTACAATACAGCATAGTAACAGGGAAATGCAACATGAGAAAACATTAAGTGCTTTATTTTACAGTCAAAACCACAATTATCTTTTTACTGTTAACAATGAAGGAATTCCATATTTTATAGTATGTACAGTGACTTAATATCACAGATACATATCTACGTACAAGTACTTCCACAATATTTAGTACCACTTGACTAATTTATAGAGATATTTATTAAGTTTAAATATAAGTTTGTGCTTATGGAGTAGTATAGACAGAGTTACTTGGCAATCATTTTACATGAGCAGATTGTTAGTTGAATGCTCTAAATTGAGAAGATAGCTGTGTGTGGTCTATTGGTTAGAGCAGGGGACTGGATCAGGAAGTTTGGGTTCCTTTTCAAGTGTCACTACTTTGCTATGCTTCAGAGGGATAGCCGAGTTAGTCTATAACTGGAAAAACTTAAAAAACAATGAATAGTCTAGTAGTACCTTAAAGACGAACAAAACATGTAGATGGTATCATGAGCTTTCGTGGGCACAACACACTTCTGTCATCTGAAGAAGTGGGTTTTGCCTGCTTTGCTATGGGACTTGGGTCAGTTACTTCTGTGCCTCAAGTTCTTCCTCTGTAAAATGGAGTTATTGCTTACAAATCTCATTGGAGTACTGATTTATTTAAGGATCCTAAACAGTTTTACACAGTGTTATGGTTATACATGTAATGCTGTATAGGTTTTCCTCTGTAATCTGAACTTCCCTTATCCAGCAACATCTGTGTTCCAACGTCCCTGTGGGTGCTCCTGGCCAGAGCACTCATGGGGAAAAGCCAGGGGTCCCGTGCTCAACAACTCCTCCCCTGCCCTTCCAGAGTTTCTGGAGGCCACAAATAGCTCATTTTCAGCATTCAATCTTGGGGAGGAGTGGGGACAGAGGTGGGGTCGGCACACTCAGGAGAAAAGGCAGGTTGGTTGCAGAATCACAAGGCTAGAGGCCAGGAATGCAGATGGGCTGGGAGCACAGTCCTGCAACCACGTAGCTTGCTGCGCTTTGATCCCTGGCTGTAGGGCTCTGCAGCCACCTTGCCTCTTCCCCCCAAGTGTCCCACCCCCCACAGTCCCCACTTGGTCAATGCTGGCCCCTCTGCTGCTGCCGGGGCCAGCATTAACCTCCCTGATACAGCAGATTGCCTGGTTTGGGACCAGTCGGGTCCCAAGGATGCTGGAGCAGGGTTATTTATTCTTTACTATAGTTTCAACTAATTTGTCCGGTATTGACATTAGACTTACCGGTCTGTAGTTGCCAGGATCACCTCTAAAGCCCTTTTTAAATATTGGCATCTCATAAGCTATCTTCCAGTCATTAGGTACAGAAGCTGATTTAAAGGATAGGTTACAAACCACAGTTAATAGTGCCACAATTTTACATCTGAGTTCTTTCAGAACTGTTGGGTGAATGCCATTTGGTGCCAGTGACTTGTTAAGTTTATCAACTTATTCCAAAACCTTCTCTAATGACTCCTTAGTCTGGGACAATTCCTCAGATTTGACACCTAAAAAGAATGGCTCAGGTTTGGGCATCTCCCTAACATCCTTAGCCGTGAAGACTGAAGCAAAGAATTTATTTAGTTTCTCCAGAATGTCCTTATTGTCTTTGAGTGCTCCTTTAGCATCTCAATTGTCCAGGGCGGGGGTTCCCAAACTTTTTGACACGGGGACCAGTAAATCCATTCACAAGCTTTTGGAGGACTGGTAACATATATTTGCATATTCATTAAGCAAATGATGAATATTCAAATAAGTTGTTTCTGGTCCTCCCAAAGCCCCCAGTGCCAGCTTTAGCAAAGCTTTTGATACAGTCACCCACAATATTCTTGCCAGCAAGTTAGGGGAAAATGGATTGGATAAATGGACTGTAAGATGGATAGAAAGCTGGCTAGACCAGGGTTTCCCAAACTTTTTACTTTAGTTGGAACCCGTTTTTTTTTTTTCCAGTACTGTTTTTTGCAGCCCAAAAATATAAACGCATATTAAAAAAAAGAATTAAAAATGAATAAATTTTCCATGTTTCACCCAGCTGCATCCTCCGCCCAGCCTGAGCCAGGGCTTGGGGGACCCGGTGCCACACGGGCACTCCAGGAGGTGGGAGCAGCAGCAGATTGGGGGGTAAGGTATCTGGCTAGGAGGGAGGGTGCAAGGAGGGGTAGGGTTGCCAGGTGGCCAGTTTTGTATCGGACAGTCCGGTATTTGAAGGTTCTGTCCGGGAAAGAAACTGAGAAACTACTGGACATATAAAATGTCCGGAATTTTCTAAATAGGTAAGTTTTATTATTATTAATAGGTGTATCAGTCCGTAGCTGCGAACTGCCTGGCTGGTAGATGTGCTCGCGGTGTGTGAGTGTGTCTACCAGCCAGGCAGTTCGCAACTACTCGAGGGACGGTATGGGGTAGGAGAGGGTAAAATGGAGTTCCCGGGGCTGGACTCACTCATGTGCCCCGGTCTGCATGTGCCCGGGTCAGTCCTGCTTCCCGCCAGCCGATTCGCTCCCTCCCCCCGCTTCTTCTCCCGATCTCCCCTGACCAGCCCCACTGCCCCCGTCCAGCCCTGCTTCCGCCGCCTACCCACCCTGATTTCCGCCTGACTGCTCTGCTGCCCCCAATCCTGCTTCCGCCGGCCAACCCCCCTTCCCCCCGATCTCCGCCGGACAGCCCTGTTGCCCCCAACCCTGCTTCCTGGCGGCCGGTTATCCCCCCTCCCCCCCCCCGACACACCTCCTCCCAGCCCGCCCTGCCCTGCTCCCCTCCCCTCCCGGCAGCCACTCTGAGGCCCGGTATTTTTTTCCCACGGGCCGGTACTGGACCGCAGCTCATAGTTTGGGAAACGGTGATCCAGGGCCCCCACTGGTTGTTTAGTAGGCTTCCTGCTTCTGATGTACTTAAAAAACATTTTGGTATTACTTTTTGAGTTTTTGGCTAGCTGTTCTTTAGACTCCTTTTTGGCTTTCCTTATTATGTTTTTACACTTAATTTGACAGCATTTATGCTCCTTTCTATTTTCGTCAGTAGGATTTAACTTACACTTTTTAAACAATGCCTTTTTATCACTCACTGTTTCTTTTACTTGGTTGTTAAGCCACAGTGGCACTTTTTTTGGTTCTTTTGCTGTGTTTTTTAATTTGGGGTATACATTTAAATTGGACCTCTATTATGATGTCTTTGAAAAGTTTCCATACAGCTTTCAGGGATTTTACTTTTGGCACTATACCTTTTAATTTCTGTTTAACTAACCACCTCATTTTTGTGTAGTTCCCCTTTCTGAAATTAAATGCCACAGTGTTGGGCTGCTGAGGTGTTTTTCCTACTGCTGGGATGTTAAATTTTATTACATTATGGTCACTATTTCCAAGTGGTCCAGTTATATTTGGACCAGATTCTGCGCTCCACTTAGGACTAAATAAAAAATTGCCTCTCCTCTTGTGTGTTCTGGAACTAGTGATGTTAGCTATTGGTTAATTGAATAGTTGACACGAATTCTTAGCAGTTAATCAACTATTCTCTAGTCCCCAATGCAAACCAGCCCCACTCCTGGGAAGCCCCCTACCATCCTGCTCTGCTGCCTTTCTGTCAGCGGCAGCAGCACAGGGTGCCTGGTCTGCGAGGGGAGCCAGTTTAAAAACCAGCTCCCTTTGTGGACCGACTGCCTGATGCCCCATCCCTGCCTGGGCTCGCTGCAGGCAGAGGCTGCTTCATGGCAGCCTCCCCTTCTCTCTTCCCCCTGCGCTATTGCCTCTGATAGAAGCAGCAGTGCGGGAGGTGGGGCAGGCAGTACTGATGGAGCCAGTGCTGGGGGGAAAGTGGCTTTTAAGTTGCCCCCCACCCAACACTGGCTCATGCTTTCCCTGCACCCTTGCTGCCTTTGATACAGAGACAGCAAGGCTGTGGCGGGGGCGGGGGGGTTTCCAAGTAATCGACTGGAATAACCGATAAGCCTAGGTTTGTCGGTTAATTGACTAGACGATGTTTCGTTCACATCCTTATTCGGAACCAGCTGCTCCAAGAAGCAGTCACTTAGTGTCAAGAAACTTTATCTCTGCATCTCATCCTGAGGTGATGTGTATCCAGTCAATATGGGGATAGTTGAAATCTCCCACTATTACTGAGGTTTTTCTAAAGTTTTTATAGCCTCTCCAATCTCCCTTAGCATTTCATAGTCACTATCACTATCCTGGTCAGGTGGTCGATAATATATCTCTACGGCTATATTCTTATATCCATAGAGGGTCTACGGAACATTTTGGTTCATTTAAGATTTTTACTGTTTTCTGTTTTCTTTCACGTGTAGTCCCACTTCCCCACCAGCTCCCTCTGTTCTGTTCATCTGATATATTTTGTACCCTGGTATGACTGTGTTCCATTGATTGTCCTCATTCCACCAAGTTTCTGTGATGCCTATTATATCAGTATCCTCCTTTAATATGAGGCACTCTAGTTCACCCATCTTATTCAGACTTCTAGCATTTGTTTATAAGCACTTTACAAATTTGTCACTATTTATCTGTCTGCCATACCCTGATGTATTTGAATGGCACTGTTTTCTTTTGACTTTTTCTCATCTGATCTTACCCATATTTTATCATTTTCCATCCTCTTCCTCTTTACTAGAACATAAAGAATCTCTATTAATAGACCCACCCCTAAGAGATGTCTCCGTCCAATCCATGTGCTCCTCCACACCTGTCAGCTTCTCCCCCCCCCCCCCAGCCTTTAATAAAAACTGCTCTATGACCTTTTTAATGTTAATTGCCAGCAAACTGGTTCCATTTTTGTTTTGTTGGAGCCCATTTTTCCTGTATAGGCTCCCCCTTTCCCAAAAGTTTCCCCAGTTCCTAATAAATCTAAACCACTACTCCTTCCACCACCATTTTATCCACTCATTGAGACTCTGCAGTTCTGACTGGCCCTGCACGTGGAACTGGAAGCATTTTAGAGAGTGCTACTGTTGAGGTCCTGGATTTCAATCTGTTTCCTAGAAGCCTAAATTTGGCCTCCAGAACCTCTCTCCTACCCTTCCCTAGTCATTGGTACCTACATGTACCATGACCACTGGCTCCTCCCCAGCACTGCCCACTTGGGATGTTAGATATTGGGTAACTGAATAGTCGAGTAACCGCATGAATTCTTGGTGGTTACGTGACTATTCTATAGTTCCTGTGGGTGGGGCCAGCAGCCACTGTGTTCTGGCCCCACTCTCGGGATGCCTCTTGCCACCCTGCGCTGCTGCCTCCATATCAGAGGGAGCAGTGTGGGGTACCAGGCAAGAACTGGTCCATGAGGGGAGCCAGTTTAAAAACCTGGTCCTCCCAGCACTGGCTAAGGCCGGGGGATGGGGGGGGAGGAATGCGAGTAGTCAAGAAGATGAACAGATAAGCCTAGGCTTATCAGCTAATCATATACTCCTACACATAAGTCTGTCTAGATGTCTCAAGTGATCCGCAATCTTGGCACCATGCAGGCAAGTCACCCATATGATTCTCCCAGTCATCACAAAGCCAGCTGTCTACGTTTCTAATGATCGAATCCCCTATAACACAAGTTAATCCACTTCCAAAAAATCACCCATGTTTCCTGTGAGTACAACCCTTCTCCTTGCTCATTCACCTTGAGATTGAGAGCTGATGTCTCTTTTCAGTGCACTAGCCACTTCAAGATCACTTTGGCAGAACTCTTCCAAGGTCACCTAAAAGCTACCCTGTAAGTCACTATTTTGTGCAGTCTGCTTTCCTATTCTTCTAGCCATAGGTCCATATTTTATTAAGCACTCTTTGATTTTAATATGTAGGATCTTGGCACCACTGCGAATGAGTGCACTGCAGTGGTACAGTCTTGCCATAATCAATTAACACTATTGTAAGATTTCTTTTATTTCTGAAGGAAGTGTACAATTATTAGTGTGTGAAAAAATATTGTTGCCATTTGGCACTCGGTATCTTTTATAAAAACGTAAGCATTTTATGTTTGACAGCTCAACTAAGGCAGAGTTTTTTCAGTAAACTATTATCTAGATTCATCTGAAGAAGTGGGTTGTGCCCACGAAAGCTTGTGATATCATCTACCTTTTTTGTTAGTCTGTAAGGTGCTGCAAGAGTATTTGACATTTTAAAAATTTATTCAGTTACAGACTAATACAGCTACCTCTCTGAAACTTATTAGCTAGAGGTTAATAACGTTTCATCTGAAAGATGGCACCTGCTCATTTTATGAAGAGTGTATGGTCTCTGGCAACTAGCCCAGCTTATGTTTTCTCAGCGGACTATATTTTATGTTTAAAGAGATGCATATTGTTGCATTTAGCATCCAATCAAGTGCCCAGTGGCAACGTTTGTATTCCAAAAAGTGTATGAGAAGAAAGTCTGTTAGACTATACTGTTTGTTACAATGTTAGTCTTTTATAATGAACACAGTTACTGAACCCAAACATAAGAGGGAAATGGAAACATAACAGTGACATTTGTCCTTCTATGGTTGGACCACATAGGGTATACGACTGCATTCAGAAACTTCTATCTAATGCACTTGGTTTAGTACAAACTAGGGATGTAATCTACTAGCTGGCTATCCGATAAGCATAACTTTATTGGATAGTTGACTAGTGATGCAACTAGTCGCTTCCTCCCCCTTGCTGCCTCTATCAGAGAAAGGCAGCAAGGGCAGGGAGCCGGAGCTGGTGCTGGGGGTAGCCAGTTTAAAAGTCGATTCCCCCAGCACTGTCTCCATGGGGTGGGGGATAGAGGCACAGCGGGAAATGCATGAGCAGGGACTGAAGCAGTCTCTGCTCATGCTGGTTCTGCTGCGATTCTAATTTTGAAGTGTACTAGAGGCCCAGTGGGGCTCCTGTACATTTCAAAAGCAGAAGCCACACAGGGAGCACGGGGCCAACCCAAGGGGGCTTCCTTTTGAAATGTACAACCACCACCACTGGGACTCCCCCTGCTGACCCTGCACTCCTTGCAGGGCTTCATTTCAAAAGCAGGGGCTCTTGTAGTTTCAAAGGCTCAAGCACTGCAGGGAGCACAGGTGCCAGTCCCCTGCTGGCCCAGTGCTCCCTGCGGGGCTTCCACTTTTGAACTGTATCAAGAGCCGGGCCGGCTATTCAATTAGTTAGTTAATCTAAATTTAACATTCTTAGTACAAACAGTAAAGGCTCATGTTTCCAAGCTCAGAGATCCTGGGTTCAATCACTGTAGGTGGCCTAGTCACTGGTATTACTTAATGTTTTGGTGACCCTAAAATTCACTACTACATTATATTTTAAGAGTAAAACAAAATAAATATCCATTAGTTTAATGGTGCTCTAAATCTCTGTTGTTAATTTATTTTTTTGTTTTGTTATATGTTCCATGGCATACTAGCAACTTCTCATTCTACTTAGAATTAAATTCTGACGTTATATAGGGGATTGGATTACTTGTGAACTAATAATAGGATAGTGAGATTTTCATCTATAGGGGTGTAATCTTGGTGCCATTTGAAGTCAGTTACAAAACTCTAGTTGACTTCATTGGTAGAGCCCCGTAAATCTGCAAATGTGAACACAGCTATACGCAGCTCATTTTTGTGGATATGGATGTGGCTGCGGATACAAATTTTGTATCTAGAACACTGCAAATTTGCGGATATCCGCTGGTATCCTCATCTGCATCCAAGTGGATATGGATTTCCATGACTCACTTTTGTAGATAGAGATGTGGATACAGTTTTATATCTGCACAGGGCTCTGTTTATTGGGGTCAGGGTTTTTAACCCATGTTGCTGTTTTCTGTATGGCTCAGAATTTTGAGTGAAAGTCAATATCAGGTGGCTGTGTAGCATACTGTGGAAATGAATTAACATAGTTTATTCTTAATTGGCAGCCAAGTAAGCGTATCTCAGAATCATCCATCACATTGGTATCTCCTTATTGTCAGTCAGAGCAGGAAAGCACAGGACTGAAGAGACACTGATTTGGACCTAGGGCGTTTATCTCTTGTCCATCTGACATACTACTGAAGTTCTTGCTGCCTATGCCATGCTGTTGATCTTCATGGCCTTCAATTCGGTGCTATTCATACACACAAAATTAACTTTAAATATATGTACCAACATAACTGTAAATTCATGTAGCCCATTCCCTGACCTGCAGTAGAAATTGTTAAATTTTTCTATATTAGCTGGTTACGGTTCATTGCGTTGCTAATCATAACTGTAAAAATATTACAGTAAATGCAGAAAGCCCCTGATCTGCTCATGGAATGTGACTAAGAATTTGAAGTGGAAAGGCAGGAAATTAAAAGCTACAGTTTCTCTGAAAAAACACTTGATCTTTTGCATATGCAGTGCTTTCTGTTACAGCATATTTCCATGCAAACAATTATTTCATGGAAAAAACCTAGCAGCTATATTTACTACAGCCATTAGATGAGTACAGAAACTTTCATTAATCACATAGTGGAAGTTAAGCAGTGACATTGCCAAATAGTATTTTAAAATCTCTCTCTCTCTCTCTGTGTGTGTGTGTGTGTGTGTGTGTGTGTGTGTGTGTGTGTGTGTGTGTGTGTGTGTGTGTGTGTGTGTGTGTGTGTGTGTGTGTGTGTGTGTGTGTGTGTGTGTGTGTGTGTGTGTGTTTAAAAAAAAAAGTGTAATCTGTGTGGGCTGCCAATGATTCCAAAAGAAAATGCAGCCTAATGATACTCTGTCAAAGAGGATAGCAGATTTCACAGCTTTTTCTGGGCATCTTTTTTTTTTTTTTTAATAGTAAACTAAACATCTCTCTTATCTCCCCTGATCATCAACAACAAAACCACAGATAACTTTTTAAAAAGTGCCACGGAAAACTCTCTCTTTCTGATTGCAGACCTCTTACCCATCATGTTGACAAAGTGGCTGCTTTTTGCTTTATTTTATATTTACATTTCTACATATAGGGGGTTTTAAAGAAATAATGTAACAATTAAGTCCAATTCACAAGTGACTTGGAAATACTTGAGAGTTTCAACTGGGACTGCTGGAGGGAGGAAGTCTATGGGCACTGGAGAGAAGCAGAAAGCAGCTAGTGATTGAGGCTGCCTTCTGATTCTCTCTCACTCACTAGTGGACTTCAGGTTGCAGGGGCTGTGGTTTCTCCTGTGTGAGCTACCACAGACTTTACATGCTACTGCCAATATAAGGGCACTATAGGCATGCTGCTGCCTGCTTCTCTGCTGGTGTACAATATGGCAGGCAGGCAGTGTGCATACATACAGTTGGGAACAGACCAAGCAAGGAAATGACTAGCCATCTGCCCCATGTCTCTGAGCATGAATTCCTCTTCTACATGCCCTGTTGATGCATATGTGTGTGATCTGTAGCAAAGAAATTCCTTGGATTGGTTGGTTGTCACACCACATATTTTTAGAATTGTAGCCATCATTTGCTGGAGCTGATAGTTCTCTAGGGTCAGGAAGACAGGGCTAAATATTAATAAAAAGTAGTTCTTAGTAGTTCTGTCTTAGTATGTAATAAGACTACATTTGTTAAACATTTTCCTTAACTTGTCCACTCTTAATTGTAACCTTGAGGGTACTATAGAGATGATGTGAGTTAGTAATTTATGTAGGGACTGGGTTCACTTGAATTGTAATCTGGGCTCAGTAATTGACAAATTCTGCACTTGATTTGTCTTCCCAAAATTTTCCGCCATAGTGAATGCTCATGGTAACAACATTAGGAGAGCTAAAGTGCACCATCCATGAACTGCTGCAAAAGCTACGTGCAAGTCTAGAAAAGAGTGGTTAAAACCCTGGTGGCTGCCATTGTTTTGTCTACCTAGAGTAGCAGCTCTCAAGCATTCCAGACCACTGTATCCCTTGCAGGAGTCTGATTTATCTAGTGTACCCCAAGTTTCACTAACAGAAGAACTACTTACTTGCAAAATCAGATATAAAAATACAAAAGTGTCTCAGGCACAGAATTACTGAAAAATTGCTGAATTTCTCATTTTTACCATATAATCATAAAATACATTAACTGGAATATAAATATTGTATTTACATTTCAGTGTATAGTATAGAGAACAGTATAAACAAATCATTGTATGAAATTTGTACTGACTTTGCTCATGCTTTTAATGTAGCTTGTTGTAAAACTAGCCAAATATCTAGATGAGGTGATGTATCTCCCCTCCCTCCCCCCCCCCCCCCGAACATCACTCAGGTACACATGTACCCCTGGCTGAGAGCCACTGACCATGTTCTCTCTATGGCTGCATCTGTGGAGCTCTATCAGTATTAGCAACAGTACGATACATTAAGGAAATATATAAAAATATAAAAGGCTATTAGCCAGGGGATAAAATGGTGTCCTTGGCCTCTGTTTGACAGAGGCTGGAGAGGGATGGCAGGAGACAAAGCGCTTGATCATTGTCTTCGGTCCACCCCCTCTGGGGCACCTGGTGCTGGCCACTGTCGGCAGACAGGATACTGGGCTAGATGGACCTTTGGTCTGACCCGGTACGGCCGTTCTTATGTTCTTATGTTCTTATGTAAGGAAAAAAGTCTTGTTGGCTTTGGGCAAGATATTTAGCTTCTCCAGTGTCTGTTTTTGCCATCTGCATTATGGGTGGTTCTAAGTCCTAAGTATTATTCCTGTGTCACAATCCTATAAATAAAATAACCCACATTTTGAACAATTTACATTGCTGGTTGGTTAAATTAGCTTTCATTCTAAATTTTTTGTCTTTGTTTTTGTTTATTACTTCATCACTATTACTAAGAGTAGAACATGTGCCTCTGATTTCTCTCTGTGCAAACTGGTTTTAGTCTTATCTGGATTCACCTAGGCCTGGTTTGATTCTAGAGGGTATATCTCTCCTTGATGCAAGGATCTAATCTGTTAATATGAAAGAGTAGGGTGTGCATTGTGTCTATCCTGCCATTGAAAAGACATTGTTTGTGGAAATACGTAGTGTTTCATCTTTATAGCTTGCTCTCATGTTGTAGATTTGGCATGCATCTGTTTCATTGTCTTGGCTAGACAAGAATTAAACAGGAATGCATGTGTCCCAGTCTGGAAAAGGATACATACATTTGTTTTAGCTGAGTGCAATTGGTTATAGTAATTAACTAAAAAGGGATAACTTCTTCCATAATACATGACTATGCTACAGGCAGATAGTTTTCCTACTCTACTGAATGTAAAGGATACAGGAGGAAAATATCTTCAGATTCTGTACATTTATAATAGTTCAAATCATATTGTACATGATGGAAAAAATTCTTCTGACATGCAGTTGATCGTATTTTTATTTCCAACTGCTTGGAAGAATTTTTAGAGTACATTGTAAGTTTGGTCACTTGAGCAATTTTGCAGTGTTAGCATTTCCAAGATTCATAAACTTCTCATAGATTGTATTACCTGGGATTCATTTTTGGCTGTGGTTTTAAGTCCAAGGTTAAGTATGCTCATTTACTAATTCTGGTTTGTTGCTAACAGGAGCTACATTGTATTACTCAGGGGGGATTCTATATAAAGGAAACCATGTTTCCGTGTTAAAAAACTGATTTCCTTTAGAATGTGCAGTTCAGTAGGTGACAATTTTTCATGTGTTTTTAATAAACCAATGGTGGAAAGAAATAATTTTGCTTTATTGTGAGTAGTCCCTATAGTGTGCTTTTTAAAATTGAGTCCTGAAATTAGGAGCATATGCAGGTTAAACAGAATAGCACTCCTAGAATTTGATTAAGATGTTCTTGTTGTAAGGCATATTTAACTGAAAATATTAAGTACACCAAGTTTTGGGTAATTTTAATGCTGTGCTGCCCTTTATGCTAAAGGACAAGATATGCCTGCTGCTAAGCATTAAAAATAGAAAAACAAGAATAATTTATGTACCTAAGTATCTTTCTGTAATATGAAATGTTTAATTAAACACAAACATCTTCTGCTGACTCAAGAATATATCTGAAATTTGCTTAAAGCTGTGACATTTTAATCTCTCCTGGTTTGTAATTAAGTTTTGCTCTGTAAGAGAATTTTTAATAAAATTATGCTATACGAATTAAGACATTATTGCTCCTATTACTTAGAAATATCTGGAATTCTTTTGAGAATTTTTCTGAAGCACCAAGAATGAGGTGTATGTGTTATATCTTGTATTGATGCATTCATGAGTTAAACAAGTCTTACTCTGGCAAATAAAACCCTATTGGATTTCTTTGGAAGAGGATAATTCTTGATGGGCTCTGGCAGAAGCCTTGTTTTTTAAATGATCTCAGCTTTTGCTCTAAATACAGTTTTCTTTAAATATTAAGCAATTCGATCTACAGTTTTTTTATCACTTAAGTGTTTTATAATAAAATGTAGACTGAATTCCTTTTGGAGGTAAGGCTGTGATTTGGAATGATGAATAGTATGCATGGAAATGTCTCATCTATAATTTTTTACCCCAGGATTAAAGCTGCAAAATAAACTCTTTCTATGGACATTGTGAGCCTGCTCTGCATCTCTACTGTTAAATGAGCTAAACTAAGCAAGTTCTCATGAAAAGAAGTCAGTGATTAAACCAGCTAAATTATGTTGCTCTTCTTCAGTGTCTCCTCTAGAGGGGAAACTGTGGGTTAGAAGCGCCTCCTTAGGCTGGAGATTCTTTAGCTACTATAAATCGTCATAGCTCTATTGAAGTTAATGGAGCTATGACAGTTTACACTGGCTGAGGATCTGCACCCCAGTGTGTGTCTCAAATTTAGTGGCTTAGATCAAAGGGAGAACCTTAAAATTCTAAAAATTAAGTGACTAGAATCCCTGAAGCCTAACCCTGGCCCCTCCTTGTTCTCCAAATCTAACTGGGTCTATCACCTTATATTTTAACTAGAGATGGAATCCTAAAGATCTAATGATTGGCACTCCTATGCACACACTAAATATTGTTGCAGTGTTCCATGGTATTCAGCTTTCCCTTCTTGTTCTTCTGACTGTGTAAGCACACTTCTTCATAGCTTATTTTGTAGTGGGCTTGTGGGAGATTGTAATGGACTTGCCCTTGCAGTTCTGGTGCCTCCTAGTGATATATCTGGGGATTATCTTGCTCCGTGGTCTGATGCCCCGTTCTGTAGTTGTTTAACTTGTCATCCCATTCACTTGCTCCATGGCCTCTATCTAGAGTTGCCAGATGGTTGAAACAAAAATACCGAACACCCTCCCCTCCCCCCCCAAAAAAACCAGGGAAAACATCTGTTGGGGGGGGGGAAAGGAAGGGGGAGATCAAAGTTGTTGAGCCAAAAAAAAAAAAAAGGACTCCAAGGACTTAAGCCAAAAAAAAAAAAAAGTTAAAATAAAACAGCATATCCCTTTTAAAAGTGAGTGCAGTGATAGGAGCAGTTGAGCACTAAGACCCAGGGGAAAGCATTGCTTCCCCTAGGTCTTTTGGCTGGCAGCCATTTTGTGCTGGCAGCCTTGGGGAACGAGGTAAGCATGGAGGCTGGGGGTGTTGGGAGCTGGGGGGGGGGGAGGTGGGGCGGGTGCTGAGTGTTTGTAGGGTTGCCAGGTGCCCGGCATTTTTGCCTCCTGGCCAGGGAAAAATTCAAAAAATACCAGACATTTTAGGTGTCTGGTATTCTCTGAATTTTTTTACCGGACAGGAGGCGAAAATACCGGACTGTCCGGATGAATACCGGACACCTGGCAACCCTACCTCTATCATGTTCCAGAAAGTGCAGCACTTTCATCTTTGTAGTGTAGCCTTTTAACCAAGTCACATTGAAGTTCCCTTCATTTCCGTGGTATTTTCAAAGTCTTTCAAACTGTCCCTGGCTGTCTCCAGATAGGTTGCCTTTAGCATGCTACTCCCCCGTGGCTAGTAGAGGAATCCAGGTCCACCCTGTACATGGGTTCCAATAAAGGACTTCTTGATCCGGCAGCTTGGGTCTCCATTTTCCCTGCCTGTACTGTTCCTTTTCCTGGAGTGCTTCCTACACTGCCTATTACAGATTCCTACACTCTCCCTTTGTATCAGGGAGTGTGTCTGCAGGCTTCCGCACTGTAGGTCTCCCAGTCTGTGTTGCCAGCCCTTTGCTTTTAGAGAAGCCCTGCCTGTTTCTGTCCAGGCCTGTTTCCCTGCCTGTTTCATCCCTAATTAAGCCTCATTTGCATCCTAGCTTCCCTCCAGGTGTAACCTCTGGCTAATTGGCCTCTCTCTTGCCTATATTAACTCTTCCAGGGTTGGAGTAGACTGAATGCCCCATCACACAGACACACTATTTTTTGGTGTGCTGCCAGGATTCAGGTGTTTGGTTTGTTATGGTAAATGACGTTGGTTTGCCCTGTGAGGTCAAATTTGCTACCTTTCCCTCAGTATTGATATGTAAGCCTTTACAAAATAAGTCAAAAGCCTTTTAAATCAGAATTTCCTAAAACTGTATTGTGCTAGTGCATAAAAGCATGAAAAGCAAAATATTTTTTTTTATTTATAATTCCCAGAAAAGAGACATCCTAAGGCCAATGCGACTTTGCCATAAAATTAAAATACTATTGCATAAAAAGGTTCACCAGGCAGATAATCCTTATTTTTAAACTAGAAAATATATTGGCCAGAGATTGTCAAACCTGAATTGATATCCACAAGCACCAGCCTTCATCAGACTCCTCAACACCAAAAGCCCATAACAAGAGATGAATCTTGCAACCTGCCCTGAAAGGTCATTGAGATTCAAAGGGGAGAAATGACTAGTAATTGAAGGTTCATAAGAAAAAGTGAAACTGACCACTCAGTTTTATCACCCCACTGAGTGAAATCAAACAGTAAGAAGTGGATGTTTAAGCACCAAGGAATCAGGTTGGATTGGACATAATTTTTAATTAGCTTGGCCTTTGGGACAGGGACTGCCTTTTGATTTTTTTGTTTGTTCAAGGCCTAAGATAATGGCACCTTGGTCCATGACTGAAACTCTTGGGAGCTACAATAATAAACCTAATAACTAGTAATAATAAATTGCCACTGAGGCCTTGAATTTTGATATCCATTAGGGATGTGATCTTTCTACTGAAATACTTGTTCAACTCTTAGGGTGGATGCAATTATCAGTATAAATATAAAGATGTCTTATACCATGGTAGCTTATTTCCTTTCCCTACAGAAATACCGTAAAATCTCGAATATAATGCGCACCGTTGTATAATGTACACCCTGACTTTTGAATCTTATCATAATGAAAAAAAATCTATACTCCTATATATAATGGGCACCCCGAATTTGCTGTATGCCTTTTTGTATTGCCGGTTGATTGCACGTGAGCGTACGACTATATAATGTGCGGCGTTTCAATGCTCTCTTTGTGATACCATGAGTTGTCGATGATCTTACACTGCAGCTGAAAAACTTAAGGTAGTTAGCTATGCTGAGGCTCATGGCAACAGAACTGCCAGCCACGAATTTGATGGCATAGCAGAGTCGAACTTTCGACTTTGGAGACAGCTGAAAGAGCGCCTGCAAGTGATGCCTCTGCTGAAGATGGCTGAGCGAGGTCAAAGCGCTGCATATCTTGAGATGGAGGCCAAGGTGCTTGAGTGGATTACTGAGCGTCGACAGCAGGGTGGTGGCGTTAGCATTGCGGAGGTTTGAGTGAAGGCTTTGACCATTGCGAAAACATGCATTAACACAGCCGGGTTTAAAGCTTCGTATGGCTGGGGCGATCAGTTCATGCATCGGCATGGCCTATCAGTCCAACAACGAACGACAATCGTGCAGAAGCTACCAGTGGACTCTGACACCAAATTACTACAGTTCCAGAAGTTGATCATAAAATTACTCAAGGAACACAGGTACAACCTTTCATTAATCGGTAATGGAGACCAGACACCTTTAAATTTCGATAATCCTTACGATAGAACGCTTGAAGTGAAAGGTGCCAAGACCGTATCAATTGCTACCACAGGGCATGAAAAGTCGAGGTTTACCATTATGCTTCCTTGCATGGCCGACGGAATGAAGCTGCTGCCTTATATTGTCTTTAAGCGCAAGACAATGCCAAAAAATGTTATATTCCCGAAGACTGTTCATGTGCGTGTTCACCCTAAAGGCTGGATTGACGAAGCTTTAATGCTTGATTGGCTACAGACGGTTTGGGCAAAGCAGACAGGTGGACTTATGAGAAAGCGGTCTGTAATAGTTTTGGATGCATTTCGTTGTCATCGTATGCCATCGATCAAGAAAATGCTTCAGCATGACAAAACAGACTTGGCAATTATTCCTGGTGGAATGACCAAAATGTTGCAACCGCTTGACGTGACTGTTAATAAGCCAATGAAAGATGCACTATGCAGGAAATGGAACACCTGGTTGTTGGAAGGTGAACATACATTTACTGCAGGTGGACATATGCGAACACCGACACTGGAAGACGTGACCCAGTGCATAGCAGATGTCTAGCTTCAACTTGATCCTGCTATCATAAGGAAGGGATTTCTGAAATGCGGCATCCCTAATGCGATGGATGGCAGCGAGGATGATACCCTGTGGACAGATGATGCGCGCGATCCGAGCGATGATGAATTAGGTGAAGATGACAATGACTTCTATTACCTGGATGAAGATGTCGAGGGCTATACCCCAGAAGATATTGCTCGTCTGTTTGAGGAAGATTATAACAACAGCGAATTTGAGGGCTTCAAAGATGAGTAGAAGATCAATTTCTCTCATTGAAACTGACTATTAACATATTTGCGTGTCTGAACTACGGTATTGATTTACTTACTTTTACTTTTTTCAAAGTCTATATGCTTGCTTGTCTATGGTAATAAAATTCAACTTCACATCCGGTGTCCAGCAATTAATTAACTGACGTAGAACTGCTAAAATAAAACTTCAAAAAATAATTCCTATGTATAATGCGCACCCTGACTTTTTGATGCTAAAAAACCCGAAAAAAAGTGTGCATTATACTCATGATTTTACGGTAACTGTCTTTGTCTAAGTTACCTTTATTCCAGTAAGAGGGTTACCAGATTAGGGGAGACTGGGAGTTGTACATCCTTGACTACACTAGCATGGTTAATGTGTAGACAAGGCACTAGCATGCTATGAGCTTATCACTGAAATTGTCATACTTCCTCTCAGGTTAACATTGTATCATTTTATTTGCCCACTTGCTCCCATGGTAGTAATTTTATACCTAACTTTAAAAAGTTTCAGTCCAGGTTGGACCTCGCTGGTCTGGCACCTGTGGGACCTGACTGGTCCTGAATGAGGGGATTTGTTGGACCAGGAAAGGTCCCTCCCCTCATGGCTGTGCTGCCATTGGATTAGGGCTCCAGCATGCCCCCACTACTGCATCAGCCCCTCTGCAGCTGGGACAGAGCTCTGCAGCTGGGGTGGAGGGATGGAGCTGAAGCTCTGTAGTCAGGGCCTGAGCTCCCTGGCTGCTTCTGGGGCTGGAGTTCCCCAGCTGCTGGAACCAGAACATGGCCAGAGTTCCTCAGCCAGGGATGGGGCCAGAGCTTCCTGTCCGGGGCTAGAGGTCCACAGCCGCAACCAGGCTAGAGTTCCCCTGTCACTGGGGCCAGAACTCCCCGCCATGCTGTCCATCCTCCCCTCCCCCCCCACACTCTGGGGTCTCGGCTGACTCATCGGAGCCTCTTACAGCACTCCTACCCTACCAGCAGACTTCCCTCTTCCTGGTGTTACCAGCAAAGGCACACTAGTAAACAAAATTTAATGGGGCCTGCTCTGATTAGATGTTAAAATGCCTTTGTCCCCAGAAGGAGGTCCGACCTGGAAACCACTGTATCTGTCACCGGCGGATTTACCCCCAGTCCCGTTAAATAAACACGGACACGTGTCAGATTCAAATTTAAAAGGTATATTGAAGATACAAGTAAGTAACAGTAACACAATACTGAATCAATAACCCAGTCCCTCACCCTCTGAAATAAAAGAAGATAGGAGAGCTATAACTGGCAACAGAATATTATACTTAGTCCGTCAGAGGCAGCTTTGATGTTCAGGACCTTCAACCCTTTAGCTTAAGATAGCTGTCAGGGGAGGAACACTAAGGCATCCCTGAGGATATGGTGAGACGTTTGGTTTGCTGTTAAGTCTCTGCTTGCACAACGGACAGACGCTCAGTTTCTGAGTGATAGTCAAAGAGCGGTCCTAAGCGCCATGAAGGCCTTCACCACAGCAGGTGCCGAACGATGTTTGAGGCTCTGTTTCAGTCCCGATGATACAGGGAGCAATCAGGTAGCTAAGGCTCACAATGCTGGGCTATTGCCACAGTGTGGGCCGAAGCACCCTGAGGGTGGCAGGAATGGAATCAGGTAGGTCTGTCAGCTAGACCGGGCCTTCACCACGGTCTTCTCTTGTGACCGGATGCCTCCTTCTCCAAGATGGTGCGAGAAACTGCCGACCCGATCTCCTCAGGATTCTAGATTTTATAGAGTTCAAGGCGGGAAAACTCTAAGGGTCTCTAGTGCAAAGCAGGGCGTAGTGCTGGGTGCAAAACTCGAGTCGGGTGCAGACTTTCATACTGTGTGCAGCACCGTGGTGCAGTGTGCAGATAATGATTTTGGCGGCAAAAAGCTTCTTAGGTTTCCATCTTGAATTGTCCCTCAGTCCACAAACTCCATTTTGATTTACATGGTCTATAGATGTCATACTGTCCATATGGTGCACTGTTCAGGGTTAACACTGGGCTCTGTGGTTCAGGAACAACATGCTGGACCCCAGATGTTGCCAGATTAGGGAGTCCTGATTAAGGGAGGTACAACCTGTACCAAGATAATTTCAATTTGTGTTATCTCAAATGCAGTATAGGAAGAAGAAAAATCTTTTAAAATATCCTATTACCATGGCTCGACAAATCATGGGTGAGTAGATTTCAGCCGGTCGCCCCGTTCACCGGAGGCGCACGCATGTGCAATGCAGGTCTTGCGCATGCGCAGTGTGGGGCTGGCGAGTAGGTTTTGCCAGCATTTGTCAAGCCCTGCCTATTACGTTCAATATGGTAGTGGTTTTATATTTTGTATCTTGTAAAAATACTAACCTTGGATGGTGACAGTGTGCATTGAGTCTACTGTTTCTTTTCTTAAGTTGGAAATTCTTGAGGCAAACAACGTTTCCTTTTTATTCTGTTTCAGGAGTGGAATGTGAAGATCTTATAGAAGAGCTGCTGTGTTGCCTCATTCAGCTCATTGTTGAAATCCCCCTTTTGTAAGTGCTTTTTACTGGATCTCTTTGAAACTTGGGATTTGTACTCTCTGGAGGCAATGTGTTCCTCATAATTTCCAAGCTTTCTGTGCAACAACAACAACAACAAAATTTGAGCATTAGTCAATTGCAAGACCACCATGTCTGATCTCAGTAGTGATAATTGGCCTCTGGATCTGAACTGAAGTATTTTGCTGCCCTAGATAAACTGTTGTCATGCATCCCTCCTCAATCCATCTTTTCTGCCCTATCCCATTTTTCGGTAGTTGCATTCCAGCCCCTTGCAGAACCTCAGAATACAGAGAAAGCATAGCTGCTACACTCTACAAAGAGGCTGTGTGCATCTGTTTCTGCTTGGGCACGGCCCCACTAAGTGTTACGATGAGGACAGGGGTAAGTCTCAGGGACGTTCTCCTTCAGTTGAAGCTGCCGTTGCTATAGATGCTAACCTGAAACTCACCCAAGTACCAGAAAGTGTGCCGGCTTGGAGCAGAGAGACACAACAATATATGAGAGCAGGACTTCTCATCTCCTGCACTTATATAGGGTCTTGGGTTTTTATATTAAACTTACGTTGCTCCTCTTAACCAGAAAGGTAAGGGAGATTAACTCAACTGAAGTTTGGAAGTAGAGTTTAAGTTTGACTAACAAGAGAAATTATTGGGCAGACTGTTTCTGTAGATCTTTGAAAATCAAACCAATTTGGTACCATGTTTCAGATTAGTGTTTACATTGCTAATTACTCTGGTTGGAACACTAACCAATCTGTTTACTGCCCTGATAAAGATACAACTGTTTTTGAAATATTGTAGTCATTAAATGGAATTGTCATAATTAAACTAGTGTTTTGGGCTGTCACTGTTTAATTAATATAGTGGTATGATTTAGAGTATCAGTCTGCAAAGCAAAGAGGCATTCCCAGTGCTTCCTGAAACAGTTACACTTTTTGTTTGGAACAGATTAGAGGAAATATTAAGAGGTGAAAGGGCCGAGATACATGAAAACATTCATAAGTTCCGTATCTTTTTGTTGGAAAGCAATGTGACTGTGTGGTGTCCAGTGTCACCATTCCACAATCAAAGTTGATTTAACCCTTTTCAGCTGTTGGACCCTATGTCAGCATATACTTGTTTAGTATAATAGTGGTTTTTGAAAGCTACAATTACACTACAATTATAGAGGGAAAACGTGAAGTTTAACTAATATACTACATACTTCCAAAAAACACTTAGCTCTGTGGGACTAAGGTTGTCAGGAGTCTAATTTTTGTCCAGAATACCTGATCAGAAAGGGATTTTAGCAGCTTGGGTTAGCATTGCTTACTGAGCTGTTAAAATTCTGGTTGGCACAAGGGCTGGCAGGTTCCCAACCCAGTTCTTCATGGACACTGGGAAGCAGCTGGTATGTCCCTTTGGCTCCTAGATGTAGAGGTGGCCAAGTGGGCTCTGCATGCTGCCCCTGCCCAGATCACTGACTCTGAAGCTCCTATTGGCTGGGAACAATAGCCATTGAGAGCAGCAGGCGGGGACAGCATGCTGAGATGCCTAGCTGCAACTCCATTGAGAACCCGGAGGGACATGCCATCTGCTTCCTGGGAGTTGCCTGAGGTAACAGGTGCCCAGAGCCTGCACTCCTCACCCTCCATACCTCGGCCCAGAGTCCCCTCCCACACTCAGTGTCCTCCTGGAGCCCATATTGCTGCCTGCACTCCAGCCCTGAGCTCTCATTCTGCACCCCGTCACACCTCCTAATTCCTTGCCTTAGCCCTGAGTCCCTTCAGCCTAACTCAGAGCACCCTCTTGCAACCCCAGCCCAGAGCCTACTCCCCTGCCCCAGCCTGGAGCCCCTTCCAACATCCTGAACTTTCTGGCCCCACCTTGGAGCCTTCATCTCCAGCCAGAGCTCTGACCCCCATATCTCTCTTCCCAGTCAGGCCTGGTGAAAATGGCATGGCGGGGGCGGGGGGGGGGGGTAGGGGAGGAAAAGCAAGCAAAGGGGAGGGGTGGAATGAGTGGAGGGGCAAGGTTTCAGAGAAGAGGAGGAAACAGGGTGTGAGGCAAAGATGTTCAGTTTTGTGCAAGTAGAAAGTTGGCAACTCTATTTGGAAAACATGTTTAGTTTACTGTTTAGTTTATCTTTAGGTACGTCTACAATGCAATGAAAAACCTACGGCTGGGCCATGCCAGCTGACTTGGACTCACAGGGTTGTTTATTAGTGGTGTAGATGTTTGAGCTCTGGGACCCTCTGATCTCACAGGGCCCTGGAACCCAGGGTCCAGGCTGAGCTCGAATGTTTATGCTGCAGTTAAGTAGCCCAAACCCCCCAAGTTCAAGTTGGCTGGCACAGACCAGCTGCGGTGTCTAATTACAGTGTAGACTTACATTTATAGTAATACCCATGCAAAATATGTGTACAGCTAAATCGCAGGCTCTCAAACTTATTTTGCGGAGTTTCCTTCCCCCGCATCAAAATTATTTGAGGCTGTGGCAACCCCCCACTCCCAAAAAATGACCATACCCCATTGCATGCCACCCTTAATTCTGTGCTGCTGCTGATGGCAGTGCTATCTTCAAAGCTGTGCACCCAGGCAGCAGCTGCCACTCTCAAGCTTCCATCTCTGAAGGCAGCGCAGAAGTAAGAGTGGCATTACTGTGACCCTCCTGTAATAGCCTTGTGACTTCCTTTTGGGTTGAGACCCCCAGTTTGAGAAATGCTGAGCTAGTTTTTTTTTTTAGACAGAATATTCCTGAAATAGTATGTTAAGATGCGGACAGTTCTGACATATAGCCAAAGTACAAATCTGGGATTCTTAAGAAATATGTTCATTTTGTTTACCTTGAACAATGTAAAACAGCTCCAGTCAGCAAGTTCTTTTGCAGGTCATTTAGTGAAGATTTAATGCATGGAAAACTGTTCCCGTGAGGACACACTAAATACAAAAAATTCTCATTGAGGATTTAATCTGTCTTTTCAAACTCATCTGCTGTTGAAGGTTGCCTTCTGAGTAGCTATAACATCCAAAAGGGGCCCAGATCTGTAAACTCTGGTGTGCTCTTTTTCAGACAGATACGGAAGCGTTGAAAGGTTTTTTGGATTATGATAACTGCAGATTTGTATCTAGCTCATAAGTTCTTCTTCGAGAAGTGTCCCTGTGGCTGCTCCACCTTAGGTGCTTCAGCACTGCTGAGTACTCGATTGGAGATTTGTGCCAGCAGTGTCTCAGGGCCGGCAGCGTGCGCGAGGATTTGGTGTGTTCTAAGGAGGCTATTGCGCATGAGCAGCTGGCCATTCCCCCTCAGTTCCTTCTCAACCCGTGCTGGCTGTGGTCACTGATCAGCAGTCTCCCTTTGCCTCATTTATTACCTATCTACTTACTTATACTTTACCTCAGAAACCCTTCCTACTTGACTCATCCTGACTCTTTACTCTCCTTATTAGCTGTATAGGAAAAACAAAACAAAACAAAAAACCATTGCCGGACAAGCGCATGAAGCCGCATACTAAGCCCATGTTTCTTCTAGCTCTCTAGGATATGCCGGTCTCGTCCGGATTTAAAAGGTGTTTGAGCTGCAGGCTATCCTTTTCAATTTCTGAGGGGCATGCGGAGTGTGTTCACTGTCTGGGTGTACAGCATGCCTCAGAACATTGCCCATGATGTCAAAAGCTTACAACCCAATCCAGGAGATTGAGAGAGCTACTATTCAGAATGCTACAAATAGAGAAAAAGGCTCGGTTAGCTTCTGACTTTGAGCAATCCACTCCTCCCAGACACAGATCACCTGGGACGGAGTCCTAGCGGAGTCCTATCACCAGCGGCTCATATGGGGTCGAGCCCTAAGTACCGGGAAACCAACAAGACGAATAAAAGGTCCTATTCTTCCTCAGGGACTGACTCCCACTTGAGGAAGTGAGCTCCCCACAAAAATGCTGCACCTTCAACCCCACAAATGGGGTCTGATAAGCAGCATGCAAGCGGGACCAGCAAGGAAAAAAGCCGGAACCTGAGGCACTCACAAGGTACCTCAGAAGGCACCACCAGAGGCAAAATGCAAAGCCTCAGCAGCGGCATCGACTCAAACATCTACAGCACCGTCCTCCACTCAAAGACACCGCTCACAGAAGTCACCGAGTGCAAACAACTTAGCGGAAGCGGCACCGCCAGCACCACTAACCTACCTGGCACTGCTCTCTCACTCCAAACAGCCGGCGTTCCCTTTAACTCTGCTGCATACGCCACATGCCTCCTACCCCCTGCTGCTACCTGCTCCTCAGCTGCTTTCTGATTTTACAACGGCAGCAGCATTCTCAATCAACTTGGTACCAGGGTCGGCACCGGTGGTACCCGGAACACCTCATGGTGCACCTTCTTATCCACGCCTGTCAGCTCAGTTGCCTCGTCACTCAGTGACAATGAGGATGTAGTGTCCAAACAGCCACAATTAACGTGGTGCTCCTCACATAGGTCACAACAACAAAATCAGCAATGGCAACTCCCACCATGGCTCCCAACCCTGGTTATGCCTAACTGGCCATACTGGGACTCCTGGGCGGCTTACAGACAACAACAGTTTGCACAGCCACAGCAGACACATCCAACACCAAAGTCCCAGGCACCAGTGAGGCAGGCCATAAAACAATACAGCTCAGACTCAGATGAAAAAGACATGGACTCTACGGAGGAAGAACAGAGATCACACCCTTCTCCACCCACACATAACTCATCCACCTCCACAAAGGATATGATCATAGCCCCACCGTCAACTATGGGGGATGATTTTAAGTTGTTCCAAGATCTTTTCAAGAGAGTGAAAGAGATTTCGCTAAGGTGTCAGTCAGACATGCCACAGATGCAACACTAACTTGCAAACATTCTACAAACATCTCCCCATGCAAAATTGGCCATCCCCATGAACGAGGTACTCCTGGACCCCGCCAAGAACATGTGGTTCATGCCAGCTTCAATCACCCCAACATCAAAACGAGTGGACAAAGTACTATGTCGCTCCCAAAGGTGCAGAACTTCTATTTTTCCACCAAATTCCCTCATCTTAGAAGCTACGAATCAGAGGGGGAAACAACAAGCCATACGCATAACTGCATAAGATAAGGATTGGAAGAGGCTGGATGCAATGGGGAGAAAGGCATATTCATCACCAAGCCTGAAAATAAGAATTGCTAGCTATACCGCATTATTAGCAAAATACATACATCATACCTTTGATCAATTAACATCTTTTATTGACTAACTCCCAGACAATAAAAGAGAACAGTTTAAAACAAATATCAGAAGGCACATTAATATCATGTACAGCCCTACAGGCCGCGCTCGACTCAACAGACATTGCAGCCAGATCTCTTGCTTCAGCCGTGATAATGAGATGAGCTTCCTGGCTTCAACTTTCAGGTTTTCTGAGAGAAGTCCAGTCCACTGTTGAGGATCTCCCATTCAAAGGTACGAAGCTCTTTGCAGAGTCCACAAACACCTCTTTACATACCTTGAAGGACTCAAGGGCCACTCTCAGGAATTTAGGCATTCAGTTACTTGTTACAAGAAGAAAGCAAAATAGATCATTCCACCAAAGATATAGACATACACCATTTAATCAACAACAACAACAATAAGACAATAGATGCAGACCAAGGCAAAACAGATGGAGACAGCCCTTGACCAATCCTCTGCTCAACAACCATCAACATCCAGGCAACAATTTTGAAGTCCTGGTCGAGAGTCTGACAATCGCAAAATTTCCGAGGCAGCAATCCACATCATCCACAGTATTTGGCAACAAACTAGCCAACTTTTACAGCATGGTCGGCCATTACCGACAAGTGAGTGTTGGAAATTGTGAAAACAGGATACAGTATCCCATTCATAGCCATCCTCTTACCCCACCCCTCTTCCCTGTCCCTTTTCAAGGGCCCCTCTTATGAGATATTGCTTCTACACAAGGCAGAACATCTCCTCAGCCTCGGTGCCATCGAAGTAGTACCAGAACAACACAGGGGCAAGGGGTTCTACTCTCACTATTTCCTCACCACCAAAAAGTCGGGTGGTTGGAGACCAATATTAGATCTCTGCAAGCTCAACCGTTTTGTCAGATACCAACAATTCAAGATGGTCATTCTTGTGACCGTCATATGTGCCTTGGAAAAAGGAGCATGGTTGTCTATCCTCGACCTCCAGGATGCTTATTTCCACATATCAATATACCCAACACACAGGAGGCTCCTCCATTTTACAGTAAAAGACAGACACTTCCAGTACAGAGTGTTACTGTTTGGACTCTCAACAGCCCCAAGAGTATGCTCAAAGGTACTGACAGTAGTTGCTGAACGTTTGGACAAAAATGGGATTTTGATATTTCCATACCTAGACGATTATCTAATAGCAAGCTACACACAGCAAGACACACAGCACGCTATCTCAGTAGTGAAAGCTCTCTTTGACACTCTCAGCCTACAGATAAACAAAGTGCATTTTGACCCCAGCGCAAACACTGGAGTTCGTAGGGGCACATCTGGAGTTCGTAGGGGCCAGAGCTTACTTACCTCACCACAGATGGGTCACAATCAAGGACCTGATAGCAACAGCACAGACTAGTCAGGTCATAACAGCATGACTATGCCTACAAATACTGGGACGTGTGGCAGCGGCCACGTTCGTAGTTCCCCATGCTCAACTACATATGAGACCATTACAGGCCTGGCTACACAGTCTGCCAGCCAAAAATCCACCCATTGAACAAATGCCTCTCCATGCCAAGCAAGATAAAATCCTCCCTAACGTGGACAATACGTGACAACATATGCGTGGCAGTGCCCTTCCAGCGCAGTCCACCATCAATCATGATAATGACAGATGCTTCACTCCTAGGATGGGGGGGGTGCACCTGAATCACGAGGTCGTCCAGGGCCAATGGACCCACGATGCATCATAGAATCATAGAGCTAGAAGAGACCTCAGGAGGTCATCAAATCCAGCCTCCTGCCCAAGGTAGGACCAATCCCAAATAAATCAACCCAGCCAGGGCTTTGTCATGCTGAGACTTAAAAACCTCTAGGGATGGAGATTCCACAACCTCCCTAGGTAACCCATTCCAGTGCTTCACTACCCTCCTAGTGAAATAGTTTTTCCTAATATCCAACCTCTACCTCTCCCACTGTAACTTGAGACCATTGCTCCTTGTTCTGCCATCCATCACTACTGTGAACAGCCTTTCTCCAGCCTCTTTGGAACCTCCATTCAGGAAGTTGAAGGCTGCTATCAAATCCCCCCTCACTCTTCTCTTCTGCAGACTAAACAAACCCAAATTCCTTAGTCTCTCCTCATAGGTCTTGCGCTCCAGTCCCCTAATCATTTTGGTCGCCCTCCGCTGGACTCTTTCCAATGCGTCCACATCCTTTCTGTAGTGGGGCGCCCAAAACTGGAAACAATACTCCAGATGTGGTCTGACTAGAGCCGAATAAAAGGGAATAATCACTTCTCTGGATCTGCTGGCAGTGCTCCTCCTAATGTACCCTAATATGCCATTAGCCTTCTTGGCTACAAGGGCACACTGTTGACCCATATCCAGCTTCTCATCCACTGTAATCCCCAGGTCCTTTTCTGCAGAACTGCTGCTTAACCATTTAGTCCCCAGCCTGTAACAATGCTTGGGATTCTTCCATCCCAAGTGCAGGACTCTACACTTTTCCTTGTTGAACCTCATCAGATTTCTTTTGGCCTAATCCTCTAATCTGTCCAGGTCACTCTGGACCCTCTCCCTGCCCTCCAGCATATCTTACCTCTCCCCCAGCTTAGTGTCATCCGCGAACTTGCTGAGGATGCAATCCATCCCCTCATCCAGGTCATTAATAAAGATGTTGAACAAAACTGGTCCTAGAACAGATTCTTGGGGCACTCCGCTAGAAACCGACCGCCAACCTGACATTGAGCCGTTGATCACTACCCTTTGAGCCTGACAGTCTAGCCAGCTTTCTATCCATCTTACAGTCCATTTATCCAATCTATATTCCCTTAACTTGCTGGCAAGAATATTGTGGGAAACCATATGAAAAGCTTTGCTAAAGTCAAGGTATATCACATCCACTGACTTTCCCATATCCACAGAGCCAGTTACCTCATCATAGAAGTTAATCATATTGGTCAGGCACGACTTGCCCTTTGTGAATCCATGTTGACTATTCCTGATCACTTTCCCCTCTTCCAAGTGCTTCAAAATGAATTCCTTGAGGATCCCCTCCATGATTTTTCCACGGACTGAGGTAAGGCTGACTGGTCAGTAGTTCCCTGGATTGTCGACCTTCCCTTTTTGGAAGACGGGCACTACATTTGCCTTTTTCCAGTCATCCGGGATCTCTCCCAGTCTCCATGAATTTTCAAAGATAATGGCCAGTGGCTCTGCAATGACATTTGCCAACTCCCTCAGTACCCTCAGATGCATTAAATCTGGGCCCATGGATTTGTGTATGTTTAGCTTTTCTAAATAGTTCCTAACTTGTTCTTTCCCCACCAAGGGCTGTCCACCTCCTTCCCATACTGCGTTGCCTAGTGCATTTTTCTGGGAGCGGACCTTGTCTGTGAAGACAGAGGCAAAGAAAGCATTGAGTACTTAAGCTTTTCCCACATCATCTGTCAGTAGGTTACCTCCCTCATCCAGTAAGGGCCCCACACCCTCTCTGATCACCCTCTTATTGCTAACATGCCTGTAGAAACCTTTCTTGTTATCCTTCACATCCCTTGCTAGCTGCAATTCCAGTTGCGCTTTTGCCTTCCTAATAACTCCCCTGCATTCTCGAGCAATATATTTATACTCCTCCCTAGTCATCTGTCCAAGTTTCCACTTCTTGTAAGCTTCCTTTTTGTGTTTAAGCTCACCAAGGATGTCCCCGGTAAGCCAATCTGGTTGCCTACCATATTTGCTTTTCTTGCTGCGCGTCGGGATGGTTTCTTCCTGTGACTTTAATAAGGCTTCTTTAAAATACCGCCAGCTCTCCTGGACTCCTTTCCCCTTCGTGTAAGCATCCCAGGGAATCCTGCCCGTCAGTTCTCTGAGGGAGTCAAAGTCTGCTTTTCTGAAGTCCAGGGTGCCACATAAACTTATTTGAACTAAGAGTAAGAAATGCATGCATACACTTTCTTCCCCTAATCCAGAACAGTCCAGATTCTGACAGACAGTGTCACCACAATGTACTACATCAGCAGACAGGAGCATGCTCCTACCAGTTAAGCCAGGAGGCTATATACCTCTGGGAATGGTGCATCACACGGAACGTATACCTGGTTGCAACTTACCTTCCAAGCAAAGACAACACACTAGCAGACAACTTAAGCAGACAATTCCCACGAGTGAGAGATAAATCGATCAGTGGTCATCCATCTATTCAAGAAATGGGGATTCCCAACAGTGGACCTATTCACTACCCACAGAAATGCTTGTTGCCCCCTATACTGCTCCAGAGCAGGCATAGGACCCCATTCCCTGGGGGACACCTTCAGCATACAATGGACGGCTTACCTTGCATATGCCTTCCCACCATATCCCCATATACAACAGGTGATACTCAAGATCAAACAAGACGGAGCCAGAGTGATACTAATAACACCAACTGGCCCAGACAGATGTGGTATCCTTATCTGTTACAGACAGATGACCGACTGTCCACCACACCGGTTCCCACCGGTCACGTCACTCCTCACACAGCAAAACGGCCAAATTCCCCATCCAGTCATCCACAAGCTACATCTCCTGGCGTGGATGGTAATTGGTTAAGCAACATGGAAAGATCCTTCCTGGTAGCAACATAGCTTATCCTCAAACTCCAGAAGGTCTACAACAAGAAAGACTTATATCCAAAATGGAAAAGGTTCATGGCCTAGTGTGCAACCCATGCCTATGAACCCATACACGCAGGAATATCACATATTTTACAATCCCTATTAGAAATACACAACACAGGCATCTCCATGAGCTCCATAAGGGTACACCTTGCCACCATCTCCACTCTTCATGCCCCTATACAGGGACACTCAATCGTCACACACCCTTCCATCAAACGCTTTCTGCGGGGCCTCCACAATATGTTTCCTCCATGCCACAACCCAATCCCTGCATGGGACTTGAACCTAGTGCTGAAAGCCTTTATGGGTAAACGTTTCAAGCCTCTCACCACTTGCTCGCTACTACACTTGTCAATGAAGTTGGCCTTTCTGGTAGTGATCACCTCTGCCAGATGAGTGGGGGAAATAGCAGCCTTAATGGCAGACTCCCCCCTTACACAATATTACATAAGGACAAGGTAACACTATGGCCCCACCCCTAATTCCTTCCAAAAGTACTCATCTCATTCCACTGTAATGAACCTATATACTTACCAGTCTTCTTCCTGAAACCACATAATGGCAGTAAAGAAACAGCTGTCCGTACTCTCAATGTCCGCAGAACGCTTGCCTTCTACCTACAACAAATGAAATCATTCCAAAAGGCTCCACAATTCTTTGTTTCATCTACAGAGAGATCACAGGGACTATCCATATCAAAACAGATTATTGAAATGGATATCCGGCTGCATCAAACTCTCTGGCACAGAGAGAGCCCCTCACCCACCATGGAGTCTCACTCAACAAGGGCCATGGCAACCATAATGGCATTCCTACAGGGAGTACCCACAGAACACACATGCAGGGCTGCCACATGGGCTTAACACATACTTTCACGTAACATTATGCAATTCAGAAATTTGCTGAAGCAGAAACAAGATTTGGCCAAACAATACTGTCCATCACAGAACCTCAGCAGCCGGAGTTCCCACCTCCTAATACGAATACTGCTTCATAATCACCGAAGGTGGGGACACTCCTTGAAGAAGAAGGGAAGGTTACTCACCTGTGCAGTGACTGGAGTTCTTCGAGATGGTTGTCCCCGTGGGTGCTTCACCACCCACCCTCCTCCTCTCTGCTTTGGAATACAAGAAACCTGGGTCAGAGAAGGAACTGAGGGGGAATGGCTGGCTGCACATGCACAATTGCCTCCTTAGAACACACACTGACTCCTCGTGTGCACTGCTGGCCATCCCCCCTCAGTTCCTTCTCTGACTGGCCATGGGACACAGCTGGCACAAGCCTCCAATCGAGGGCTCAGCAGTGCTCAAGTACCTAAGGTGGAGCACGCTCAGGCACAACCATCTCGAAGTCCAGTCACTTCACGGGTAAGTAACCTTCCCTTTCTTTGCCAGTGAAATTATTCTCTCGCTGCAAGCTGCATTTACCAAATCAATGTTTCCCCTATTTTGATTAGGGATGTAAAATTTTAATTATTTGCATCGACTATTTGATTAGTCGATAAGGGCGCTTCTGCTGTTGAAGTGTAGCAGCAGACCCAGGCGTCAGGCTCCACCCTGGGGGGACTCGGCTAACCCCAGGCTCCACACGGCACTGCTGCTTTGAAACGCTGCCTACAGCCCGGGATCCCCAGCTGGCCCTTGGCTGCACGCAGCATCTCAAAGCGGCAGTGCTGCCTAAAGCGCGGGGTCTGGCCCCAGGCTACAAGCAGCGCTGCTGCTTTGAAGCGCTGCCTCTTTCTGATGGAGGCAGCAAGTAGGGGGGAGGAGTGACTAGTCGACTAGCCTGTCGACTCTCCAAATGCTTATCAGATAGTCAACAAGTTGTTCACATTCCTAATTTTGACAGAAATAAATCTAGAAAATCCACACATTTGTATGTGAATGTTGGGATAGAGAAGCTGTCATGGCTCCTTTCCCACTCTGGCACGATAAATGCAGAAGTGGGGGCCAGCAAGTGTACCCCAAAACCTTATCTACCAGGCTTTGGTATAAAACTTCCCCCCAAATCTTAAAACCCTAGATTTTGGGGATAGAATCTCCACTGCCACCACCCAAATTAATAAAGAAACCAGGGGAGAGACCATTTGGGAAAATCTCACCCTTAAAGTAAAAAGCAGGACACCACCATTAACCAATACCAGGTTAATAAAAGGGAAAGAGAAAACTTTTATTATCACCACACTATTCCTGTTGAGAAAGCATCACGATTAGATAGAAAAGTAACAAAATAATATACTCATAGAGAAACTCAATGGGCCTCGAACTTAGTTAGAAAGGAAAGCCAAAACATTTTTTTAAAAAGTGCACAGACAGCAGATCCCATATCAAAACCATAAAACAATTAAACCTATTGGATTTATCTAAACTTTACCCTACTTATAGAAAGTGAAGAAAGAGTCTTTTCTTGGAGGGAGACATAGTGTCTGTCCCCCTCAAAAGCTGGAGAGAACTGCCCCGAACAAAGGAGGGAAAAACCAAAAATTCCTTTGTCCCAGTTTGAAATTCCTATCTACATTCCTATTGGCCACTCCACCTGGCTAGGTAAGGGACATAGTTAACCCCTTAGTCCCCAGGCTGCTGGCTAACCCTCATGATCATGACAGAAGCCATTTCAGTCCAGAGTTTGTCTAAATAGACTAAATTAAATTCAGTGAAAACTGTTACCTGGCACTCCTGGGGGATGGGGATTTCCGGTTAATTGAATGTGTTGGATAACAAAGCTCATTGTTCTGCCCAATCCCCTACCAGCAAATCTGACTCCCAGCAGCTCGAGGCAGGCTGAGGGAGAAGGAGGCACCTACTGATGATTTCAGCTGGCAGTGCCAGCTGCGAGAAGCCCCCGCAGCGTCTGGTTAGACAGGTGGGAGTCAGGCTTGTGTGCCTGAAGATGCAGCAGTATTGTGGCTGGGGCAAATGCCAGTAAACAAAGTTTTCTAGTTAACAGAGTGCTAGATAACAAAGCTTTCACAATATTCAGACTTACTATGACTTACCTGGCCTTACAATAGCAGAACGACTTGTGGTCCATTCTCCTGCAGGGTGGTCAGCTTCTGCAGTATATTTTATGTCTCTGTAGTTGTCGTCTATAAACCTGCTACTGGACTTGAAGTCACTTCCATAGATTATTGGTATTACAACGTGGAATCCAGATTGGAAGCTCTGCTCAGTAAAGCATCTATTAGTAGTAGTATCTCCAGAGGACTCTCACTGCTAGCTAGTGCCCTAATGTGGGATTCTGGAGAAGTCAATTTCATGAGGAAAAGGTTATTTACTGGTAATTGTTCTCTGAATATATCACTTCATTAGACCCTTACTTGTACTGCATTCCTCCCTTTAGTAATAGGTTTTAATGAAATGGCTTGGAGAAGCTGACAGATAGTTATAAAGTAGTCTCCTTGTGTCCAGAATGTAGGACTCCAGCTGCTTTACTACTTAAACGGTTCTTTGGCTCTCCTGGCAGGACATTTGACTCCTACAGAGGCAGTACATTCCACACAGATATTGGAAAGTAACTTTGTTTTCTCTGTGACTGCATTTCTGTGTGGGCCATTGAGAATTATTTCTTAGAGAGCACATTATATAGTCCAGAACCAGCCTGTAGTGGATGGTTGTTCATTCTCCATTGCAGAGACTATAAGACAAAGTGGGGAAAGACTTCTTCATGGAAGTGCAACCTCAGAGATCCCAGAGCGCTTCAGTTTGAATCAGATGTAGATGCCTGAATAGATACTCTTCGGGCATGTTACTATTAGAGGCCAAAAGATAACATTATAACTGTGAGCTTTTGGTTAGAGAAATGTTATATAATAAAATAATCATTAGATCTTTAACAGGGTGTTATTGAATTATAGGGTGAGCATCTTTCTGCTATGAGAATGCAATGTTTATGCTGATTTTACTAACTTTAGTGAAAGTTCTGATTACACATTTATCAAACCAAGCATATCTATCAAATGTTAATATTCAAAACATTGGAGAGATGTGCTGGGATTTTGTGGAGACAAATGTACTTTGTCTGAGAATTGAGTAAATGGTAAAAAATATCTGTTTGTGTTCTCTTTTGGTGGGTACATAATTGGTATGTTAATTTTCCATAACTTACCATAGTTTTTTGAAACATTTCTCCGTAGCTAGCCTTTCTTTTCTCCAGTGATAAGTTATCAGTAGTCTAGGAGCTACTAGCAGATACGAGATTAATTCTCTCGTTTTTTGTGTGAGTGACCATTTCCTCTAGGAAGCCTCAAGAGGATTAGAAGAGGATCATTTGTAATAAATAGTCAGCAGTTTGTAATGTATAGCATTCCAGTACATTCTCTAATATCTGGACATGTCCACCATATATGCATGAAATCTCCTCGTTCATAACAATTTCTCCAACATTTATCCCCATTAAATCTATATATACATTTTAATCTGATTTAGTGTGAAGTCCAATTGAAACAATATCTTAAAGAACATTTTCTATGATCATGCCACAGATTGAGGTTGATAGTCCTCTTTTCCACATGAAACGCATTCCTCTGCGATCCAGATACCCTAGAAAAAGTATCATATATGGCCTTTTTTGGTTAGAAAATGTGTATGCAAAGATTGATATAAACTAGTTATTTTTTATTTCCTCATTGACCAGACACAACCACTTCTATTAGTTAGCTTTTTGTATAAAATAACTTTCTTGAAATTTGAGAGCCATAATGCCTAACTTAAACATACTGATATCATGGTTAGTCTGGGGCAGTAAAAGTTAATTTTGATTTCTAAATAATTTAGAAAAGCTTTTTTAGCCTAGTCTAATATTCATAACATATATGCTCCTGCAAAAGACCAAAATGGAAATCTATAACCCAACTCCTCATCTCAAGAGTGCAAAAACTTCTCTCAAAATCTAAGAGAAGAGAAGAAACAAAATGTCTTGAGACTTGCCTGGAAAGGATCCAGAGACATACTCTGGGGCTTTTTCTACGCTACGGCTTTTGCTGGAAGAGGAAATGCAAATGAAGCACTGATTAGCATTCTGTCGCTCTTCATTTGCATAATTTAGTCAGAGCTGTTTTTGCGCAAAAACCCCTTGTGCAAAAACAAGCAGAGTGGCCATGTTCGTTTTGCACAAAACCCTCTTTTTGTGCTCAAAAAAGATGTTTTTGCGCAAAAAGGAAATGTCCACACTGTGTGTTTTTGCGCAAAATAAGCTCCGACTAGATTATGCAAATGAAGTGCGACAAAATGCTAATCAGTGCTTCATTTGCATTGCCTCTTCCAGCAAAAGCTGTAGTGTAGACGTAGCCCGGGAGAATATTTGAAAACCTTGTTTTCTTGAAATTAGTCTACCTGAGGACTGCTTGCTGCCCTTTGTCTCATCATGGAAGTTGTTAACTGCTGGGTTGGAGCAGATGGCAAGATGGATCATAGGATAGCATGTGTCTACCTATTAGGTAGACAGGGCTTATATTAATTAAAGCTTCCTAATGAGACTTTGAATTGCCCTGGCTGAATAATAGGCAGCCAGTGTCATTCACAAATGCTAAGTGAAAAGCTTTTAATATTTAAAATGTTTACTTTTAAAACATTAATATGGTCTCTGATTTAACGTTATTGCTCTTTAAAAAACAGCACTCTATAATTGTAATAAAACATGAATTATTGTGCAATGCTGTGTGATATATAGATGCCTCAGATGTGTTGTGGATACTGCTCTTCTATTGTCACTGCGAGCACCCAAAAATGTATAAACGAGTGTTAGTACACAGTCCATTGTATCATACTGCTTAAATATGTCATCTAATAAGCTTTATGTAGCAACTGTTACGAATATTTTGTTGTAAAATGGAGTTCCAAAAATGTTGACTTAGAGGCATCTTTCAGCAGCTTGTTAGGAATTGGTGTACATAACAGAAAATCTGGTGGTTGTTAGTACATTTTCACTTCATTAAGAGCTATAAATACATATTGGAGAAAAATTAAATACTCTGATCGAGTTACACCATTGATAAGCAGCAACCTACAGTGCCACTGTATATTAATGAACATTTCTATTACATTCTGTTATTTTCTGTAGTTTAAAAAAAAAAACCCTTCAGTTGGTTGAAATCTTCCAAATTTGAAAAGACTTATTACCATTTTCGATTTAATAAGATTTTACTGGGTTTTAGGATGCTCTTTACATTTTCTGGAATTTAAAAATAAAGCAGCTCTCAGGTTGATCTAGATGCAGTACCTTTTGAGAGTGTGTATAATAGCATTCATATAGCCGTTTATAATTTCATGGCATGTACCAAAACTTCCATAAACACATCATGAAAAATATAATTCATTTTTTTGTTCACTAATCATATGCAGTGGAGGAAGTTCCGCATGGTTTTCCTCCTTTACATTTTGAAAAGGTACTATATTGGATGCTAGTTTTATTACTCTCCAAAAATAATTTAAAATACTCCCGTTTAGATAGAGAGCTACTCAAGAGACTTTACCAATGTCACGATAGTTGTACAGGTTGTACCTCCCTAAACCAGGGTAACATGTTCCTGGACCAGGGAGGCCAGTGGTGAGCCAGGGGGCTCATGCAGTGCGGGGAGCATGGTGCCAGAGGGCTCAGGCAGCGCGGGGAATCCCGCAATCCTACTAGGAGCCCTGCAGCAGGGGATCCGTCAGTTCTGGTGGCACAGCCAGGAGTCTCGTGGAAGGGGCTCAGTTGGTGCAGGGAGTTCCACAGCACAGGGGACTCAGCTTGTGTGGGAAGCTCCAGTGGTTTGTACAGAGCTGTTCCCTATAGCGATGTGCTACTTAGGGAGAACTTAGGGTTCTGCCAGTAGCCCATCACTACAGGGAGCAGCTCTGTACAAGCCACTGGTGGTGCAGCCAAGAACATGGCAGAGGGCTCAGGTGGCACAGGAAGTCCTGCAGAGTGTGTGTGGGGTGGGGGGAGGAGCCCTGCAGCAGGGGGCTCAGGCAGCACAGCTGGGAGTCCTAGGGCTGAGGGGTTTAGCCAGGGCCAACAGCACAGCTTGCTGAAGGCAGTGGGGGTTGGCAGGGGGGTCAGAAGCAGAGTCGGTGCGTTCCTGGGAGGCCGGTGACAGGGAACCTCCCATGGTCTGGCAAATTCCCTTTTTCGGGACTCGCTAGGTCCCAAGGGTGCTGGACCACGGAGGTTCAACCTATAGTATTTGAGAACTGTTTGATTATAACCCTTTACTTAGGAAAATCTGTCATAATTATTAAAGGGAAATATCCTTCTAGTCTGTCTCCTCTTTAATGGATGGGAAAACTTGCCTGGAGGATGCAACATAGAAGAAGCTCTGTAGGGCCTAAGGGTAGGGCCAAGAAGCAGAGCATATCCGTATAGCCCAAGAAATGCACACAATTATAATTGGACCCTGTGTTACTGTGGAAAGGAATTGAACTTCTACATCACCTGGCTGGAGGGCCAAGCCATGCAAGATTTGGACAGGACGGGGTACTAGAGCTAAGGATGTTAACTAGCAGTTAATTAACTAGTCGAGTAGTCGATGGAATTTCCATCGACTACTCGACTATTCGATAGGCACTTGCTCATTCCTCCTTTGAAATGTACAAGAGCCCCCGCTGGGCCTCTTATACATTTCAAAGGAGGAATGCGGAAAAATGCGTGCAGCCCGGGGCCAGCGGGAAGGCCCGCTGACTCTGTGCTGCATGTGGGTGCCAGCTTTGAAATGCCATGTGGAGCTGGGGTCAGCTGGGGACTCCCCAGCTGATCCCAGACTCCAGTGTGGCATTTCTGCAGAATCCGGGATTAGTTGGGGACTCCCCAGCTGACCGTGGGTTCCATGCACCATTTCCCCAGAACCCGGGGTCAGCTTGGGACTCCCGAGCTGATCCTGGATTCCATGGAAATGCTGCACTGGAACCTTTGCACACAGCCCTTCCAGCCTGCTTCTCCTCCTTCCTCCAACCCAGACAGAGACGACTGTAGCAAGTGAGTCAGGACACCTCAGTCAAATTCCTCCCCTGCCTCCGCCTCACTGCATAGATGCCAGCACCCACCCACCACCCTCTGTTCCCCACCTCCCCTGTGCAATCTGCTCCCCCCCAACCCAATTGGGGGCTGGGATAAAATCCTGCTTCTCAAAGTAGGAGGCACCAGCAGTCTAGCCTGGAGTCAGGATAGGACAAAGCACAAATAAATTATCCACAACTCCCCCACTTCACTCCAGGACAGAGCACAAACAACCCCTCCACCTCACCCCAATGCTAGCACCTCCTCTTTCCCTCACCTGCCTCATGCATTCAGCCCCTTACCTCCCTTCCCAGCCCAGGAGGGTTGAAGATACTGCTGGGTTTCTGCCTCAGTCCTTTTCTCTCTCTCTCCTTGGGCAGATGGGACTCTCCAAACCTTCCACCTTGACTTCCTGTCAGCCGGTGGTCAGGGCAGTGAGTGGTGTGTGTGTGTGTGTGTGTTATACACCCGAGACTTCAACTGCTAGGACTGGGGTCCCTTAGCAGCGGGCAACCTGGAGGAGGTTGACGGGTGCCCCAAGAAGTTTACAGGGAGAGCTTATTACACCTCAGATTTTGACTGCTAGGATACACGATCCCTTCGCAGCGGGCAGCCTGGGGAGGCTGAGAGATGCCCCAACGGATCTGTCCCCTGGAAGCGACATGATCCAGCGCTCAAGCTCTCCCTATATCTGTCCCTTATGACCGGCTGGAGTTCTTTTAAAATTGTGCTTGGTTCTGTTACAGCAACTGAAGGAGTCAGGTCACAGCTTAAACAGTTACTATTTTATTGTTACAGGGTAAACTTAGCTGTTAAATGCTACTACTGTGTTACAGATAACACAGCCAGTACAAAGGACAGGACAGAAATTACACTAAGTCACTTACAGGTACCATGAAACCCTTTTGGTTCTCTGAGCTCTTATTAAATGCATGCAAAATAGACACCTAGCAGGTATATATTCTCACCCCTGCGTTCCAGACTTGGCGTGGCCAGCGTCTTTCTCTCAATCCCTCGGGAAGAAGTAGGGCGAGGTTGGGCGTCCCACAGACCTCGGGAGACAACCAATACCTGCCAGCAGGTGTAGATGATTGGAGCTCAAATGGGGTGGGCTACTAAACCCCTCTTTATACCCCTTGGGTCACGTAGGCTTCTTCCTGGTCTCAAGTGGCCAATTAGGAAAAATGGCTTTGAACGCCAAGTTTCCCACGAAGGGTGCAAAGCATAATTCACACCTGGGAAAATGTAGACAATGGGCACCTCTGGTATGTGATGGGCGAAGATTCCTCTCCTGGGACAGTGCAGGCGTGTCAATTACTGGTACTAGCCATCCGGGCAGCGGGAGGCCCCCGGGTCATTAGCTAGCCCATTTACTGTCTGGTTTCTGTTTATTAGAGTCAGGGACAGGCAGCACACCTGCGTTCCCAGGGCATCAAAGGCTGACTGCCTTTCTCTTGCTCTCTGGGGGCGGAAAACAAGATGGGGTTCATGTCTGGCTACACTTCCCCCTCAAACCAATTAATTAATTGCTTACTCATTCTCTACCCCCAGCCACTTATTCTCTCCTGATCTTTCCTGCTTAGTTCAAGCTTGCAGCTAACTTCATTTTGCTGCCGCTTAGCTAGAGTCCCTCCTCTGCCTATCAGCTGAGCTCCTTATCTATGGGGGAGTTTTGAATCTGTGAGCGGGGCTTAAAACAGCTGTGCAGCCGCGTAGCATACAGGAAACTTAGTATCTAACTAATCATCATATATGGGGGCAGGAAGGAATTTTCCCTTAGTTCAGATTGGCAGAGCCCCTGTTGTTTTTTTTGTTTGTTTTTTGTTTTGCCTTCTTCCATAGCATGGGGCACATTTCACTTTCAGGTTGAAACTAGTATACATGGTGGATTCTCTGTGACTTGGAAGTTTAGCTTACCCATAGGTTATGGGTATGTTACAGCAGCAGGCGGGTGAGGTTCTGTTGTCTGCAATATGCAGGACGTCAAACTAGATGAAAGTTCCTTCTGGCCTTTAAATACCTCACTGCTCATATACTTTATCTCCACATTTTAGATGGAGGTGTAGAATTACCCAGTTTCTTCCACACATTCTATAAGTTTGAATCGGCCATATACGCATGAAGCACCTGATGAGTATTAGTGTTATCATGTGGAGCTAGATAAGAATTATATATGATCTAGAAGTTTAATGTCTCCAGCTATAACAACAATGTTGTGGGCCATGTAATTTATACTTAGAAAAATTCTGAAAAAAATTGGGATCATCTTTGGTTTGGTGCATAGAGATTGGCAAAGATGATTATAGAACTGCCAGTTTCAGCCTTGAGGACAGTAAATATCCCTTCACTGTCAAACCTTGAGCTTGGAATATTAACATTCAGCTTTTTGTGTATTTTGAATGTCAGTGCCTCTTGCTTTAGAATTAAAACGACCAGAAACTGAGAGGCCTACCTAATCTCTATTCAGTTTACAAGCTACAAGTTCTGTTTGATCTGTCTCTCCGAGCATGGCAATGCTAATGTTCTCTTTAAGCATCAAGTATATATTTTTTTCTTTTAATAGGGTTAATACCTCCCCTTATATTCGAGGAAAGTGTTTTAATTATCGGAGTCATCATTGTTAAAATATACTAGATAAAACATAGTAATTTTATGAATAAATGAGAAATGGCATGTTTACCTGATCAGCAGACAGTTCTTGCATATCTAGGTAGCAAAAGTTGTTATATCCCGGAACATCTTTTATAAGAGAGTAAAGGAAATTCTCAGCATGGGAGAGTAGTGGAAGGGAGCAAAAAGAGGAATTAAGTAGATTTAAAAAAAAAGAAAGCAAAACAAAAAATATGAGAAATACGCATTAGTACTCTATAATCAGGATTTGGTTTAAACTGTCCAAAAATGAATACTTGACACTTAGCAGGGGGCTGCTGGATAAGGTGAAACTAGGAAATCCTCATCACCCGTGGGCTCCCAAAATTACACTATAGAAATCATTACTAATAGAATATTGATACTGTGGTCCATAAGGAAGCACTAGCTAATAAAACTGTGATATATAGATATATAATTAATCCAGTGACAGATTGTACATCAATGCTCCTTTCCTAGGATTTAAGATAATAGGAAGTAAATTGATGATAGCCTCTCAACCCTGATCAGAGCAAGGCAAAAAGAAAAGGAATTAACATATCAGTATTAATATAGCACCCATCCACTTGTTTAGAGCAGGCATATCAGATCATATTGAATTCATGCATTGCTCGCACTCTCTGGTCTGAGCATTCCCTTAATGTTTCCTCTTATGAGGAAGGAGTTTGCAGATTTTTGAGATTTTTCTACCACCTATGTAGAACTGAATGACCTTGCTGGTTCTCTCCATACTAGCTCTTTTTTCTCTGTTTTTTGCAATATAATCTTCTTAATGGCAAACTGGAGGAATTTCACAATTGGTCCTCTAGGCCTATTCCTAGGAGCTGGCTTGAGGGCAAGGGCCCACTGTGCCTGTTTCATATCAAAACAAACGTCTGCTGGTAGGTGCAACTACTTAGGGACACATGCAGCAGATTTACCTTTCTCTGTTCCTTGTGGTTTTCTATGTTGATTATCTTGATCTTAGTAGTCTTCATAACCTGCAGTTTATTTTCTTTGACGTCATCTTCCACTTCAGAAACCCGTATATTTAATTTCAGAGGTATTTGCAGCCACCTGTTGTAGACAGTCATTAGCTGCATTCCATCAGGCTCAGGCACCATCTTGCTTGTAGAGAGGGGACAGATTTTTCTGTTTCTCTGATGCTTTTGGAATCGGAGGAAGAGGCGAGTTAGGGGGTATCTTGGAGGTTTCAGTAGTGTGGTGCAATATTTCTTGGGGCTGGATGTTGTGTTTTAGGGGATGATGATTGGGGATTCCATGTGGGCCTCTTCAGAGCTCAAGCAGTCTGCATCCCCCTTGGTCTCAGTGATGTCTGGTGACTCTAAAATATTTCCTACATCAGAGCTGGCCTCTCACTTTTCTTTGTTCACCTTTTAAAATAAGGATGTAATAGCATAGTCAATTAACTGATTAACCGATAAGCAAAAGATTATCAGTCAATGCTATAGACTACATGCATTTCCCACCCTCCATCCCCTCCCGTAATTTTTATAGCAGGCTGACCAGCAGCCCAGCTTAGTCCTGGCTTGTTCTGGGTCTGGGACCTACCCCTGCTGTGGCTCTGTATTTAATGTGTATTAGGAGCCAGGCAGGCAGGCAGCCTGGCTCAGTTCCGACTCGCGCTGGGTTAGGGAGCTCAGACCTCCCCATCCCAGACCTGGGCTGCTGCCACCCCATGCTGCTGCCTCTGTATCAGGAAGCTGGTCCACAAGGGGAGCCAGTTTTAAAACCAGCTGGTTTTTAAACTGTCTCCTCTCACGGGCTAACTCATGCCTGGCATCTTGCACTGCTGCCTCTGATACAGAGGCAGCAGCATGGAGTGGCAGGGTGCTTGTTGGGAGTGGTGCTGGAGCACACTGGCTGCATTATTTGTGACTAAGCTTGGTCAAAAATTTAAAATTTTAGCCTATGTATTTTCTGTAGTTAATTGTGGGTATGTTTTAAATATAGTCAGCCCCTTTCCTCCCTTGGCTTTTTTTGGTAACAGCTATAGATTGGATACAGGCCCAATGTGCTAAGCATTGTGTAAACGTGAATTTAAAATATTTTCTTATAATATGAATGTCAGTTTGTAAATCGAAATGATAGCTTCATACATATAACTATTTTCTCTTCTCCCTGCAGAGATATAACGTATAGCATTTCCCTGGAAGCTGTGACAACACTTGTAGTCTTTCTTTCCTGCCAACTATTTCACAAGGAAATTCTGCGAGAGAGTGTCATTCATAAATACTTGATGCATGGCCGATGGTATGTCACATTATTGTGCTGCATTCAATACAGAGGAAAGCAAATAGTTTTTCATGCTGTCATAAACTTCTGTTTTTTGTTCCTAGATTGTTATACTTGAAGACAATGTAAGGAGAGGAGACATGGAGGCTTATTAGGCCCTGATCTTGTAAACACTGAAGGCATCTCTACACAGCAGGGCAAAAGTTGAGTTAAGTTATTCAACTTCAGCTACGTCAATTGCATAGCTGAAGTTGAAATAGCTTAATTCGGCTTTTAGTGCTGTCTACACAGCAGGAAGTCGAAGGAAGAACATTCTTCCTTTGACTTCCCTTACTCCTTTTGAAATGAAGGTTACAGGAGTCAGAATAAGAAGTTCTCCAGGTCGCCATTATTTCAAAATAATGGCTTGCTGTGTAGATGCGCTCTTTGTTATTTCAGAATAACGTCAGTTATTTTGAAATAATGCTGCTGTGTAGACATACCCTGCGTTTCTAATTTTACTTACTTGAGTAGTCCTTTTGGCTTTGGAGAATTTAGGTAATTAATTCTGAATTAGTTCCAACAACTCTCTTCTCCACCACTGACAGTCACTGAGGTGAGGTCATGCCGGAGGTGAAAGTAAGTGGTGAGCCCCTCTGATAAGAAGCTGGCTGGTGCTAGGATGCTCTGCTGCAAGAGGATGCATGGTGCACTGACAGCTGGGTTCCAGCTGGCTCCTGGGGCTTTCCTGCCGGCTGGCACTGGTGGCGGCTCCATACGCTGTGCTAAAGAGCAGGCAGCCAGGAAGGTTAAAGAGGCTGATTGGGGTTGCGCTGTAGGAGGCGTGTGTTCTCCCAGCCATGTTTCTGATACAGTATCTGCATCCCAGCCTGTGCTGCCTCTTTTTTGCCATGCTGGCAGCGCAGGAACAAAGGCAGTATGGGGGAGGGACCAGCAAGGTAACCTGGCTTACAACTAGGCCTGCCCCAGGTCAGCCCGGAACTCCCTCCCACACACACCTCACTGGTACCTCAGCCCTTTCCCAAGCACGCTGCCCTGATTCCTGCACCCCTCCATGCACCACCCAACCCTGACTCCTGTACCACACCACACACCCCAACCCCCTTAGCCTGGGAATATAAGCGACTAGTCGACTGTCTGATAACTATAAGCATAACTTTATTGGATAGTGGACTAGTGATGCGACTAGTTGCTTCCACCCCCTTGCTGCCTCTATCAGAGAGAGGCAGCAAGGGGGCAGAGCAGGAGTCAGTGCTAGGATGAGCTGGCTTAAAAGCCAGTTCCCCCCAGCACTGTCTGTGCAGGGAGGTAGAGGCACAGTGGGAAAAGGCGCGAGTGGGGACTGAAGCAGTCTCCGCTTGCACCATTTCTGCTGCCGTTCTGCGTTTGATTCTCCTGTGATTCTGCTGGGGCTCTTGTAGGTTTCAAAAGCAGAAGCTGCAGGGAGTGTGGGGCCAGTCCCCCACTGGGCTCTTGCTACAGTTCAAAGGTGGAGGTACCCTTATAGACTAATCGAATAGTCGATGGAAATCCCATCGACTATTTGATTAATCTAAATTTAACATCCGTACTTAAGCCCTCTGCAGCCCACGCCACACTTAAATTTCTTCCAAGTACTGTTGTATTGCAACTCTCCATCTCTCCACCCCACCGCCCTGCTCTGAGCTGATCCACCTTCTGAGTTCTGTTTGTGCTCTATCTTTAAACAGTAAGAGAAACAAAAAATAAACACTGGCAATATTAGCTGTAGACAGTAACTCTTCTATAAGCTAGCTGTTGCTGGTTGCTCCTTTCTGTATTGCTGATGGGGGAGCCAGATGCATATGGACAACAATGGACAAATCAAAAGTGTTGAGATGGACAAAAATAAATTACTTTTTAAAAGAAACCCATATTTTAAAGTTAAATTAAATAGAGATTTATTAATTGGAAAGATAGGTTGAAAATTAAATGGGAAACTGACAACATATTCTAAGACGTAAATTTATAGTCTGTTACAATCATTTAAATTAAATAACAAATATGTACATCTTCATATTTATGTGAGACATCTCAAAGAAAGTAAAGACATTGAATAGGTGGAAACCACCACGTAAACATGGGGAACTGAAGCTTTGTAAGGTGCCTAATCAGTTTTTGATATCAGTAACTTTATTTGCAGCTGCATAGCAAATTTTTTCTTAATTTCAGGTTATTCAGCTAATTTATTCATAATTAAGAAATAAAATGGTAGCTGAAAAAATGAGAGCACTTAATTTTTATCCATAGATTAGAAGAGAAAAAATAACATGAGAGGACGGGCGCAATCTGTCTATAATCTTTAAGGATGTGTGATCAGAAATGAACAGTTCAATTCATTAACTGCATATACTTTCTTGATTTACAAAAATCAATTTTAAATGAAAAATGTTTTCATATACTTTTTCTTCCATATGTATTCAGCACATTTAAGATTGTTTTATTTAATAAAAAGGTTTTTGTGCATTTTCAAATTAATTTGCTTTTCTGTCCAAATAAAGCTTGGTACATATCACAAGTAAAATATTAGTCATCTAGTAAAAAGTTAAGTTATATAATTACTTAAATAAATCCATATATAGTTTATCCTTCTGGTTAGCCAGAAACCATACTAAATTTATTGTAAATGCTGTATGTTGTTGCAAATTAAACATTTTAATGGTTACCAACCAATGAGATGTCTTATCTTCCCTCGAAATAGCTACCCTAAACTTTGTGTAATAAGTGTGATTGTGGGAACATACCCACTAGCGAAGAGACTTAATACAGTAATGTCTGCAGAGATCTTTAAGTTGTATTGATGGAATGCACTCTAGATGTGGTAAATGTTCCGGTCCTGTTTTTTTGTACATGTAGTTATAAACTGTCCTCTTGTGTAATTATGCTTATATCAATTTTTCTTTAAGTTTTGGTGCAGTTACCAATGTTCTTACTTCATGTTCTTTGATAAATATTAGTTTTTTTTTTCTTTTCAGTCTCCCATACACCAGCAGACTTGTAAAAACATTATTATATAACTTCATTAGACAAGAGAGAAGCCCTCCCCCAGGTTCCCATGTCTTCCAGCAACAGACAGATGGAGGAGGATTGCTTTATGGCATTGCATCAGGGGTTGCAAGTAAGTCTTACCTTTCCTCTAAATAGCTATCCTAATCTTTGTGTATTACATTTTTTATACATGCAATTAATCTCCTTTAGAGATGATACCTGTACATGTAATTGTGGGAATTTACCCAGTAGCAAAAGGAGGGCCCAGCAGCAGAATGGGGGACTTTTTTCAAGTTTTACTTGGTTTGAAGACAGGTCTGGCAGGTGGAGCTTGACCTGGCAAAATAAGAAATCATTCAGAGACTCTGCCACTCTCAAGTATTATCAATCTCAAATATTTCTGTAGAACTAATAATAATAATAAACCCATAATTCCTATCTCCTTAGCGTTACATTTAAGTAGTGAATATTGGGAAACCACTTTGCATATCTAAGGACTGAAGAGTTGTGACAGTTACTGTTTTTTCTTAAATGACTTACTACAGGAAAAATTACATTAAACATTCAGGGTGTGTCTAGACTGGCAAGATTTTGCGCAAAAGTGGACGCTTTTGCGCAAAAACTTGCCAGCTGTCTACACTGGCCGCTTGAATTTGCCCAAGAACACTGACGATCTAATGTAAGATTGTCAGTGTTCTTGCACAAATACTATGATGCTCCCGCTTAGGGATAAGCCCTCTTGCGCAAGAATACTTGCGCAAGAGAGCCAGTGTAGACAGGGAAGAACTGATTTGCGCAAAAAAGCCCCGATGGCGAAAATGGCGATCGAGGCTTTCTTGTGCAAAATCGCGTCTAGACTGGCCATGGATGCTTTTGCGCAAAAGCACTTTTTGCGCAAAGGCACCCGTGCCAATCTAGATGCTCTTTTGTGGAAATGCTTTTAACGGAAAAACTTTTCCGTTAAAAGCATTTCCGCAAAATCATGCCAGTCTAGACGCAGCCTCAGAGTACAATAACAAGGGAAAGCTTCTTCCAAGATATGATAGGAATCATTCTTATAAGACCACCTTTTCTGGAGATTACAAAAACAATTTTACTCTGCAGTGGTGATGGATAAGTCTTATCTGCAACTTTGCACACAGAAGAAGGGTTTTTTCATATGCATTTTATTTTTGTTTTCCTCTTGTTTAGAAGCTAACTGAGGAACAATTAATTAGAAATAATTGTTTGCACTTCTGCCAAATTCACATTTTAAGATATGTAAAATGTGTTTTACTTTAGGATCATACTTTTTGTTGAATAGGAAGCAACAAATGTATATAATTATCTAGCTGTTGCACTTGCTTGATGGAGCTGGAGGGACTGTAGCCTAATATCAGTTTTGCAATACTTTTATCTGTGCTTACACTTTGGGCACTATTTGGCATGGTGACTCATACTATAGACCTAGAATACAGTGATTTAAAGGTTTTTCTCTATTGCGGTAAGTAGTCCAGCTCTCCGAGCAATAGTAGTGAGGCCAACAGAAGCATTCTCTTGATCTGGTTGTACCTATACATGGGGGGGGGGGGTGTTAATGCAACATATTCAATTAGGACTGTGGAGCTATGTCAGCCTAAGTTTGAAGCAGGGACTAAGCCTTATTCTTCAACAAGCCTTATGCTTCAACAAGGTTGATAGTTATTTACTTTTGTCGTAGACAAGCTTGGCCATGTAGCTTGTTGTGGCTGGGTCTTCTGCTTAAAAACAGAAGTACTCTGTGTCATCTTCCTAAGAGTAGTGATTTCTCATACTGTGCTTGATGACAATTTTTCATGTCTTACTTTTGTGCTGAATTTGGCTGGTGCTTGTCCTGTCAACTAGTGGGGTGAAATTTTAACTGTGTACAGGCTTAACTGATGAGTCTTGGCTCATCCATTAACGTGCACGGTTACCCGCAGCCTTCCCTCCCCTTGCAACTGCTGCCTCTGATAGAAACAGCAGTGGCTTTTGAGCTGGCTTTTAAGAAACAGCAGTGGCTCCTGGGGAGCTGCTTGCCTCTCCTTTTCCCCCCTCCCACATGTAACTGCTGAAATTTTCATCAGTTACACATTTACTTGAATAAACACATTTTAATATCTCTATTGTCAACCCCCAAGGAGGTAGTATTTCAGAGATTGTGTGTGTGTGTGTGTGTGTGTGTGTGTGTGTGTGTGTGTGTCTGCGCTGTGTATAGTATGCATAGTCATTCGAGCTGAGTATTGCTATATAATGGAAGGAAGAGCCTATATCTGCTATGTTATAGACATTGTACGTTCCTTTTTATCTGACCAGTTAAATGACGACTCTGTGCAGGTGTGTTGCCCCTAGAAAGTACACTATTTTATTCTTTTGCAAAATCCATTCAGTGGCTGCTTCTCCGAGGAGTGTTAAAGTTCAGACCCTGAGTGGTTAGCCAGGAAATACTTTAGAGTTCAACTGGGACAGTGTATCTTCGTCTCCTCACGGAGGCAGTAAAAGAGTGCATCTTTATAACAGAGCCCAGTGCTAAACACATTGCCGTTTACCCACAAAGAGATGCAGTCACACACATCTTTCCTGTTGGCCCATATTTCTTTTCTAATTTGAAATGCTGTTTAAAGTTTTCTAATAGGGAAATGTGCAGACAGTGATAATATTTGAATGGTGCTCAGAATCAGTCATAAAGCAGTTGTTTCCCTTGCAATAGAATTTGACACTTTTTCTAAATAACGGAATATTTATGTGTACATAACATGATTTTTATGAACAATTTATCCCAAGGATCCTGAAGCCCAGTCCCATGTTCTATCCACCAGTCCACTTTTCCCCCCCTCTTCTCTCATAGAAGATAGAATGAAAACTACTTTGAAACTATATTTTAAAGCTGGGTTTCTCTACAATATGGGCTCTTGATTATGACATGGAAAATGACCTTTAGATTATATTTTCTTGATCTCTGCTCCTCCTCCCAATCTTTTTGTTTCCCTCTCTTCCTCCTCAGTCCCAGGCTTTCCAATCATGTTCTAATACCTGCCCACTTCAAAGGGACATCAGCTATCATAGGTAAATGAGGGATTTTTTTCTTCAGTCATTTTTGAGAAAGGTGACATCTACAGACACTTTCTTCACCCCTTCAGCTTTCCATCCTATGATGCCTTACTTTGTGTAGGAAATTGCTCACTGTCCCTATGTATCATAGAGAGAGAGAGATTTGAAAACAGCAAATTCAAAACATGATTTAAAAAGTCGGAGGGGTAGCCATGTTAGTCTGTAACTTTAAAAAAAAAAAAACAGGTAGTCCAGCGGCACCTTAGAGACAAACAAAATGTGTATATATATTCATGTTTCGTGTTCAAAACCCACTTCCCATTTTGTATGTGTGAAACATTGTTCCATTGTTCCTTCTAAAGAAGCAAAGAGAAGCTAAAGAAGCAGTCATACACCCCTTCCCAAAAGTGTGGGCACATCAGTTCATGCACCAGAGCAATATATATAGAGAGATATATCCCCGTGGAGGGGCTGGTGATGCCATGGCTGCTTTGTTCCTAACTTGCACCATGTTCAGCTGCTAGTCCCAGCTGTGCTGTGGGTGAGAGAGGGCATACCCCAAACCCTCTCCTCTGGCTGCAGGATGCTTCTCTTCCTCCTCCCCACCACACTTCCTGCCTCCATCACTCCTCAGTTGCTTGCCCAGCTACCTGACCAGTCCATATCCAGATCACCCCTTGCCTAGCCTTATCCCCTGTACCTGAATCCCCACTCTGCCAAGCCCTACCTTTCCATGCATCTGAACTCTGCTGTGAGCCCCTCCCCCTGCACCCAGACCATCTGCCACTGAGCCCCTCCTAGAATCCGCACCCTGACAAGCCTCGCTCATACACACACCTGTACCATCCTAACATGCCCCCAATGTCCACTTCCCTAAGCACCTGGAATCAACCCTGTTGAGCCACATCCCTTCCCATTTTCAGACTCTCTCCCTGCTGAGTCTGCTTAAACTTATTCATTAGAAAAATGGAGACAGAAGCCCAGCAGCAGAGTGGGGGCTATCCTGTTTATTGCGTCGAGTGTAACATGTATGATTACCTGCCCTGTGGGCGGGTGGCGTATGTGTGCACCCGTTGCAAGGAGCTCCTGAACCTCAGAGACCGGGTTCGGGCTTTGGAGGCCAGGATGGCTGAACTGGAGGAGCTAAGGGAGGTAGAGAGATGTTGATGAGACTTTCCGGGACATTGTAGTACTGTCCCACCTCCAGTCTGAGAGCCCCAGTGCTCTTAAGGAGGATGAAAGTCTCAAGGGAACAGAGCATTCAATGGGAGCAGAGGGAAACCATCCCGTAGTTGGGACCCTCCTCCCAGAGGATGTTGCGGTATCCTCTCGCACTGAGGATACCTCTGAGGGGGAGGGAATGCCAGTTAGGAAGCGGCAGGTGTTAGTAGTGGGTGATTCAATTGTTAGAAACATAGATAGTTGGGTTTGTGATGACAGGGAGAACCGTATGGTCACTTGCCTGCCTGGTGCGAAGGTTGCGGATCTCTCGAGGCATCTAGATACTTATGCGTAGTGCTGGGGAGGAGCCGGTGGTCATGGTACATGTAGGTACCAATGACGTAGGGAAGGGTAGGAGAGATGTCCTGGAGGCCAAATTTAGGCTGCTAGGAAAGAGACTGAAATCCAGGACCTCTATGGTGGCATTCTCGGAAATGCTTCCAGTTCCACGCGCAGGGCCAGGTAGGCAGGCAGAGCTTCAGAGTCTCAATGCGTGGATGAGATGATGGTGTAGGGAAGAGGGGTTTGGATTTATTAGGAACTGGGGACACTTTTGGGAGAGGGGGAGCCTATACAGGAAGGATGGGCTCCACCTAAACCAGGGTGGAACCAGACTGCTGGCACTAAACATTAAAAAGGCTGTAGAGCAGTTTTTAAACTAAGAGATGGGGGAAAGCCGATTGGTGCGGAGGTGCACGTAAATCGGATGGAGACTTCTCTTAGAGGAGAATCCATTGATAGAGAGTCTCTAAGCTGTAGTCAGAAAGAGAGGAGGGGAGAGGGCAAACCATGGGCCAGAGGAGGCAGACAACCACATACAAAGGAATCCAATGCACCAGGGAAGGGCAGACAAATAAGCAGTGGCAAATTTTTAAAGTGCTTCTACACAAATGCTAGGAGTCTGACTAATAAGATGGGTGAACTAGAGTACCTAGTATTAAATGAGGAGATTGACATAATAGGCATCACTGAAACCTGGTGGAATGAGGAAAATCTATGGGACACAATCATACCGGGATATAAAATATATCGAAAGGATAGAGCAGGCCAGGTGGGTGGTGGAGTGGCACTGTATGTGAAAGATAATGTAGAATCAAATGAAATAAAAATATTAAGTGAATCAACATGCTCAATAGAATCGCTATGGATAGTAATTCCATGCTCCAATAATAAGAAATTAGCAGTAGGGATATATTACCGACCACCTGACCAGGACAGCAATACTGACATTGAAATGCTGAGGGAGATTAGAGAGGCTACCAAAATAAAGAACTCTATAATAATGAGGGATTTTAATTATCCTCATATTGACTGGGTACATGTCACCTCAGGAAGAGAAGCAGAGATAAAATTTCTCAATGGCCTAAATGACTGCTTCTTGGAGCAGCTGGTGCAGGAACCCACAAGGGGAGAGGCAAGTCTTGATTTAGTCCTGAGTGGAGCGCAGGATCAGGTCCAGGAAATAACCGTTACAGGACTGCTTGGGAATAGTGACCATAATATAACAACATTCAACATTCCTGTGGTGGGTAGAACACCTCAGCAGTCCAGCACCCTGGCATTTAATTTCAAAAAGGGGAACTACACAAAAATGAGGAGGCTAGTTAAACAGAAATTAAAAGGCACAGTGAGTAGAGCCAAATCCCTGGAAGCTGCATGGAAACTTTTTAAAGACACCATAATAGAGGCCCAACTTAAATGTATACCCCAAATTAAAAAACATAGCAAGAGACCTAAAAAAGTGTCACCGTGGCTTAACCACCATGTAAAAGAAGCAGTGAGGGACAAAAAGGCATCTTTTAAGAAGTGGAAGTCCAGTCCTAGTGAGATAAATAGAAAGGAACATAAACACTGTCAAATCAAGTGTAAAAATGTAATAAGAAAAGCAAAAAAAGATTTTGAGGAACAGCTAGCCAAAAACTCAAAAAGAAATAACAAAATGTTTTTTAAGTACATTAGAAGCAGGAAGCCTGCTAAAAAACCTGTGGGTCCCCTAGACGATCGAACTATAAAAGGCGCAATCAAGGACGATAAAGCCATTGCGGAGAAACTAAATGATTTCTTTGCTTCAGTCTTCACGGCTGAGGACGTTGGGGAGATTCCCAAATCTGCACCGTCCTTTGTGGGTGATGAATCTGAGGAACTGTCCCGGATTGAAGTGTCATTAAAGGAGGTTTTGGAACAAATAGAAAAACTTAATGTTAACAAATCTCCGGGACTGGATGGCATTCATCCAAGGGTTCTAAAAGAACTCAAATGGGAAATTGCTGAACTATTATCTGTGGTTTGTAACCTATCCCTTAAATCGGCTTCTGTACCTAATGACTAGAAGGTAGCTAACGTGACACCAATAGTTAAAAAGGGCTCTAGAGGCGATCTGAGCAATTACAGACCGGTAAGTCTAACTTCAGTACCGAGCAAATTAATCGAAACAATAGTAAAGAATAAAATTGTGAAGCATGTAGAAGAACGTAATTTGTTGGTCAAAAGTCAACATGGTTTCTGTAAAGGGAAATCCTGTCTTACTAATCTATTAGAGTTCTTTGAAGGGGTTAACAAACATGCGGACAAGGGGGATCCAGTAGATATAGTATACTTAGATTTTCAGAAAGCCTTTGACAAGGTCCCTCACCAAAGGCTCTTGTGTAAATTACATGGCCATGGGATAAGAGGGAAGGTCCTTTCTTGGATTGAGAACTGGTTAAAAGACAGGAAACAAAGGGTAGGAATAAATGGTAAATTTTCAGAATGGAGAGGGGTAACTAGTGGTGTCCCCCAAGGGTCAGTCCTAGGACCAATCCTGTTCAACTTATTCATAAATGATCTGGAGAAAGGGGTAAGCAGTGAGGTGGTAAAGTTTGCAGATGATACCAAACTGTTTAGGATAGTCAAGACAGAAGCAGACTGTGAGGGACTCCAAGAAGATCTCACCAAACTGAGTGATTGGGCAACAAAATGGCAAATGAAATTTAATGTGGATAAGTGTAAAGTAATGCACATCGGGAAAAATAACCCCAACTATACGTACAGTATGATGGGGACTAATTTGGCTATGACAAATCAGGAAAAAGATCTTGGAGTTATCGTGGACAGTTCTCTGAAAACTTCCACACAGTGTGCAGCAGCAGTCAAAAAGGCAAATAGGATGCTCGGAATTATTAAGAAAGGGATAGAAAATAAGACCCAGAATATCTTACTGCCCCTGTATAAAACTATGGTACGCCCACATCTTGAATACTGTGTACAGATGTGGTCTCCTCACCTCAAAAAAGATATTTTGGCCTTGGAAAGGGTTCAGAAAAGGGCAGCTAAAATGATTAGGGGTTTGGAACGGGTCCCATATGAGGAGAGGTTAAAGCGACTGGGCCTTTTCAGTTTAGAAAAGAGGAGACTGAGGGGGGATATGATAGAGGTATATAAAATCATGAGTGGTGTGGAGAGGGCCGATTAAAGAGAAGTTATTTATTAGTTCCCTAAATAGAAGAACTAGAGGACACCAAATGAAATTAATGGGTAGCAGGTTTAAAACCAATAAAAGAAAGTTCTTCTTCACACAGCGTGTAGTCAGCCTGTGGAACTCCTTGCCAGAGGAGGCTGTGAAGGCTAGGACTATAATAGAGTTTAAAGAGAAGCTAGATAATTTCATGGAGGTTAGGTCCATAAAAGGCTATTAGCCAGGGGATAAAATGGTGTCCTTGGCCTCTGTTTGTCAGAGGCTGGAGAGGGATGGCAGGAGACAAATTGCTTGATCATTGTCTTCGGTCCACCCTCTCTGGGGCACCTGGTGGTGGCCACTGTCGGCAGACAGGATACTGGGCTAGATGGACCTTTGGTCTGACCCAGTATGGCCGTTCTTATGTTCTTATGAGTCCCAACCACTTTCACCTGGATCTCCTGCACTTAGAAGCCCCTGCAAGCTCCTGTGCATTCAGATGTCCTCGCCAACCTGCCTGCATCCAGATCATTTCATGGGCACGCCAGGGTCCCTCCACACTTGGATCCTGTTCGGCTGAACCAGCCTGCTACACATCTGGATTGGGGGTTGGCACAGGGCATGCCTGGGAGATCCTGTCTCTGTCGCTTGTTGTCTTGGTACAGCTGTCATGGAGGGGCAAGACGTGGGGTTTTTCTGGGGCATGGTCAGAATCTGGTGTGGAGTCTGTGTCCTTTGGTATGTTTCAGGCCTGCAGTGATCTCCCACTTTCATGCCACCAGTAGCCTGTGCTCCCCACTGCCTGTGTGGAACACCCAAATATATTTATTGACAAAATATGCAGAATTTTAAAATATTATGCTCAGATTTTTGGGGTGTGTGTGTGCAGAATTTTTAACTTATTTGTGAAGAATTCCCTTAGGAGTAAACAAATACAACACAATGTAGGCTGGGCCTGTGTGCAGGGGATGGTATTACTGGAATACCGGAAAGTTAATCCTCAAGTATTGCAGTATATGTATGTCCTCAAGTCAACAATGCAGGGAATACAGAATCCTGCTTGCTCTGTTCTTATCTATTCAGAGTATCACTGTTACAAATTCTTTCACATGTAGCTATAATGATAATGGTGCCTTTGTATAAATCCCTTCTTACTGTATTTCATGTTCAATTTTTTTGTCCTCACTTCTAAAGTTCTGCACTCATGTGTTCAGTTCTCATCTCCTCCTATGCCCCTGCCCCCTTCACTCCTCCTAAACAAAACTTCTGACAGTTCCTTTGATGTCCTCCCACACTAATTTTCATGCTTCTGCTTTCATTTTCTGAACCTGCTATCCCATCTCATGATGAATCAGTCTTGATTTAAAAATTTCTTAATGCTATTTTCCCATTAAATCATTGAAGATCCATCCCAGAAAAAAGATGCGCCGTTTTGTCCTTTTCCTTTTAAAGTATTGTTCTAGTAGTTATCTCCATACATGAGTTGACTAGTCCTTTGTGTGCCTGAATTGTGTTCTTTTTTGTTTTAGAATATTAAATCTCTTAGGGTGTGGATCATAAGTGAAAATGAGAGGCAGCGTGTTGGCAATATAAATTACATGCTGGTCAGTTCCTGACGCTTCTGAATTAAGCCTTGTGTGCTCATCTCTTTTTTTACTGCATCAAATGCATTGGCAGGTAAACCATAAATAAGAATTTTGAAAATGTAAAATATTACTAGCATATTAAATTAGGGTGTAGAAGAGTTTTTAAACCCAGCTGGGGGAATACCGACAGGTGGATGGAGACATCCCTTAAGGGAAGATTTATTAACACACATTCTTTGTATCTGAGTAAGATGTTGTTAAGGCACATGTAGGAACTTAAGGGAAACAGTCAAATGAAAAAAGTCCCATTCGGTTATATCACTTAATGGCAGACAGCTAAAAAGTGACATATTTTGTAAGGACTTTCAAACAAATTCTGGAAGTGTAAATATTAAGGTGGGCTGGTGTTTCATGGGCATTTTACAAGACTACTTCAAGATCCTCTTCAGTCTGACAATTCAGACTGAATTTTTTTGACAGAATTGATTCGGTTTACAATCCTCAATAAGAACCTTGATCTTCATCAGTAAAACTATTACTTTAGTAGTGTCTAACCTTTCTGGTCAGATTCACATAGTGTATATTATTGACATCGTTACAGGCACACAAGGCAATGTGTGCAATTCTAAGCTTGTAAAAGAATAATAAAACCTGGAGCAGGAAATGATCTCTCAGGTCATCTAGTTTGTCTCTAAAAGTGTGTCTAGTCCATAAATATACTGTTGTGGCATTAATATAAATTGCTTAATTCAGTTTACAAAGATCAGATGGCTTTTCTTTAAAATTCTGATTCTCATCAAGTGGAAATGGACAAAAGTTCTTTACCTCTAATGACTTGGGATCATTAAAGTGTATGCTTTGCTCTTTTATGAGAGTTGACAGAGTACTTGGGAGCATCTGGCTTCCTACTTCATATGTATGTGACTAAACATACACAATCCATTGTTCTTGCCTGTTGTCTGTTATGCGCTCTTCTCTTTAGTAAATGTACTTGCATCACTACCTCTTAAACGTATCGCAAGGAAAACAAATTTTAATACTGTATGTTTTATATTACAATTTAAAAATATTATGTAGTTTTATTATCAGTTCTCAAATTAGAGATATTGTGTTGAGAAATCTCAAAGTAGATAGGCCTTATAAAGTGGTTCTCAGAATGTGGTCTGCAACTGTTTTGATGGCGGGTTGCAGGCTTGGGACTCACCCCTGTCCCCACAGTGGGAAGCTTGCACTGGTGTTCCAGCCCTGACCCTCCCTCTCCCCCCCCCCCGTACAAAGTTGGCCCATCAGTGTTGGCTTCCCACTGTGGGGGAGGAAGAGATGAGCCTCATGGAGGAAGGAAGTGGCTGGAGGGACGACAGCGCAGGAAACCGCTCTACTAGAGACTTTCCCTGCTGCTCCCATTGGCGCAGCCCACTCCTGCACTTACCATCCTACCCAGTCTTCCCTATCCTCAGCCCGTTCCTGCACCCAATCTCGCACCCAGACCCTGCACCTCCAACCCCTCCTGCACCCAATTTGTCATCATGGGTGGGTTGGCTAGCGGTCCCATGGAAAGGTCTATGTTGAGTGGGGTGGGCTGTGGGCCAGAAAGTTGAGAACAGCTGGCCTCATAATAGAGCCAATTTAACAAAGGAACCATGAGTTTTACTAGTATGCTTACTAGGCTCTCATCTTACTTATGATTACTTTAAATTGAATACTGCTTCTGTCTTGAAAAACTTTACTGGTGACTCTCACAACTATTTAATCTAGAGCTATCTCCTTCTGCCCAAACTAAAATCTCAGCCCCTCTCTCTGACTGCATCACAGGGATATGTAGCCATGTGCTTAAGCTCAGCATAGCTAAAATAGTGTTCTTCACCTTCCCCCACCTTTCTTGCCACTTCCTGTCTGGATCACCGTGAGCCACATCACCATCCTTGTCTGTTACTAAGTCCTGAAATTTGAGCATCATCTTTGATTCAGACCTTTCTCTCGCTCTTTACATCTAGGCTATGTCTAAACTATGCAGATTCTTTCTACATACTCTCTCTCTGTGCTATTTCCTATCCATACATGAAGCTAAAACTCTTATCCAAGCTCTCATCCTCTTGCTCTCCTGATTATGTCAACCATTGTCAGCTGCGTCTTGTCCTATCCTACAAGGATCAGCTTCCTGCCATTGCCCCCCACCCGGCTTTATGAAAATTGGCTTATGAATATGCATAACTTGAAGATGCTTTAGCCAAAATGCTTCATGTGACATTTTTAAAGTTACAGTCTGCTGAATGTGTATATTCTGTTTTTGTGCATGTATTATTCTTATATGTGAAGTTAGAAATATGAAGTGTAAAGCTTCTTATTATTCTAGAATTTCCAGTGAGAGCCATTTGTGGGGCTTAGGGGCTTAATGGCCCAGTGCTCAAGGGGATGACCTGTAAATGGCTTGTTTTTCCAGTAAGCCCAAATTGTGATTAATCCTACAAAGACATGTGACCCGGCCACCTGATGCTGGAACCCATTTTGGATCTTGTGCTTTTCCACTCAAAGTGAGAAAAGTTTGCGTTGAGTACACAGAATTCCCACCTTGTGCAAGGGAGATATAAAGGTGGGAAATCAAACAAATAGGGCAAATGCCAGGAGACCCCCACTTACCACCCAAGATGCTTGCTGCAAACGTTTAGGACTGAACAGGGGGAAGGATCAGGCCAAGTTAGGAGACTGCCTAGCTTCTGAAAAAGATGATTAGAACTACTGTTGGGGTAAGAATTTGCATATAACATATTTCTTAGTGTATTAGGCTTAATTGTTGTGTTGTATTTTGGCTTAGTAACTCACTTTGATCCGTCTGTTTTCATTTGCAATCACTTAAATCCTACTTTTTATATATAGTAAAACACTTGTGTTTATCATCTAGTCCATTATAAATAATTGGAACCCACAGGGGGCCCCCAGCTGTTCATATCACTTTTTCATTGATAGAGAGAGCCCAGGAGCTTTCTCTGGGTAAGAATTTTATACAGAGTAAAAGAGATTTATTTGGGGGTTTGGTCCCTTTTGGAGGTTGTGTTCCTGGATGTTGTCAAGGCACTATAGCTGAGCCCTCCCAGAGCTGAGCTGGTTCAGCATCTGTGTTGCTCTACTAGAGGGCTGTTATCCCAACTCTGTGCCTTTGTTGGAGAAGACCAGAGCTTTTGGCCCATCAGAGACAGGACTGTGGGGTGCCCCAGGGTGCAGGTAGGTGGGCTCAGTGGTGTGATGAGCACACTGGGTGACAGCCCTAAAGGGACCTCTCTGATCGAACCCCTCACATCTCCTTCGCTCACTTGTAACAAAGTACTTTGTGTTTTCTTCCATAGTGCCCTTCACATTTGGGAACAGCTCCATATAAACATTCACAAAACTGATTCATTATCTTCCTTAAAATCCCCCTTTTCTGTGATGTCTGCAACAATATTGGCAATGGTTAGGCTGCTGATGTGCCGAGGCCATTTTTTTGTTTTGGGCTCAAACTAGATGTTTTGTTTGACACTCGAATGATCCCCCTTCGTATATATTTTTGTCTTGGAATATGTATACATTCTTATGCTGAACTATTTGCTAGTGTCACATTAAATATAAAATCAGAGTACCTTTTCCAGACCCGAGGAAGACTCTATGTAACTCGAGAACTTGTCTCCCTCACTAATGGTAGTAGGTAAAATAAAAGATATTAACCTCCCCTAACTTTTCTTTTCAATAAACCATCATGTTCACCACTGATTAGTGGTTTTTGCTGAACTGCAGAGACTGCAGGATCACACAGCCTGTGCTTGCAACGCTCATGAGAGTAGTGCAGAGCTGTGCAGGCACCATGCTTCTGTCAGAGATGGATAGCGAGTCTGTAGGAGTTGGAAGAAGGTGCAAAAATTATGGGATGACAGTGACATTATGGGAAGTTGATCCCATGCTCCTGTCCCTCGTTGACTTGTTTTGGGCCCATTTTGCATGCCCAGATGTCCCAAAAGACAGTGTGCTGGATGGTGGTGAGTTTCACAACGGGCTAGCTATCCTTTGTGGACCACACTGTGCATCGATGCAAGCACTCATGATGATTACATGCACCAACAACACAAGGAGCCAAGTGTATGTGTGCACAAGAGATGCACTCACTGCAACGGCAAGTTGGGGTTTGCCCCTCTGTGCCTGTTCACCTGTCATTCCTGCCAGGGAGCAGGGTCAGGATACAGGGGCTTGCCCTGTCCCACCTGCCTGGCATTCTTGATGGGGTGGAAGATAGGGTGTGGTAGATTCCCCCACTCCCCAGTAGGAGTGCCAGGTGAGCAGAGTGGGTCAAGATGTGGGGGTGCCTGTTTCTCCATTTAGCCGAGGCTCCTGGACATTGGCCCAGTGGCTAGTCTGCCACTGGCTTCATGACAATGTAACTTGTCAGCATAACTTGGTGGTGTAGACATGACCTCAGCCAGCACCTAATGAGAGAGAAGAGACGGAACACGGGAACATGTATACAAAAGCTAGTACCAATTCATCATACCTGTTAGGAATGCATTCTTGCATGGATGTCTGTGTGTGTTTGCAATATAAATTGTATGAACTAAAATAACTGTTCTTCTGATCATGAGACTGGGCTACCTTACTTCAGCATAGTTAGCTCCTTGTTAACAAAGTTTTTGTGCAGGAATAAAAAGTTCTAAAATACTGGGGGAAAAAACTAATTGAATGTGGAAGCTTTCATTATATTCTTAATCTGTACTCTTGGTTTTAAGGATTGCAGCCATGCTTCCTATCCACTACGCACTTTCTTTTTGACTCCTGCAACAGTGAGGTCCAGTGAAAGGTGAACTAAGGATCTGTTGAAGGTTTTGATTTGGAAATTTGTTGTCTTTTTTGGATTAGGCTAAACCCTTCACATGATTATAGCAAACATTTTTATTTTGTACTTAATGTTTTAAAAGAGCCAGCCCTAATTAAATGTGTTCCGCCAAACTGGAATTTTCAACACAAGTATGAGATTTTTACATAACCTCTGATAAATGGACTATTTTTCCTTTTGAACAAGCCATCAATAACATTTTTCCTTATTTCTGTGAAAGGGTTTCTTAGCCAAATTATAAGGCCAAAATAGTGATTCTGTGCTTAGCAAAATAACAGCATAGTGGTAAAACTAACTGTTTAACTGTTGCAGATTAATTTTATTTCCTCCTCTGACCTGAAACCAGTGGTTATTGATGAGCAGGGTTTTTTTGGTGGTTGCAGCTGGAGGATGGTTGATGTGTGGTAGTTATAATGTATAGCAACAATCATTATTTTTCATGACAGTTGGGTTTGCTTGTCAGTTGCCTCTCGAATTCAAGTGAGTGGCATTTTCCAGTATGACTCATTTGGGGGAAAGAAAAACACTATTAACAGGAAAAGTATGTGGCACCTAGGAACAGACGTCCTGTTGAAAAGAATGGATTTTCACTTTTTCAAATATATCTTTGAGTTAAAGAGAAGTTTAACCAGCATCCCAACTGGAATTTGTTTTCATCTTCTAGTAGTTTGCCTCTCTTGAGAGTTGGGCAGTGGTACTAAGGTTAGGTCTGTGCTACAAACTTTTGCTGGCATAGCTATGTCTATCCAGGGGTATTTTGAAGGGTTATTTGTGGCTGACATAGCTCTGGTTAACATAATGTGATGGGGAGGAGAAAGGGGAAAGAAGCTTGGGAGATGCTAGCAAAAGTGCAGCTTTGCTGGCACAAGCTATATCCACACTAGGAGCATTTTGCTCTTATACTGGTAGAAATGTCCTGGCAAAGCCTTCTAAGTGGTATAGATCTAGCCTAATAAAAACAGCTTTAAAAGTGGAGTTAAAAAAACCCAAGAGGTACAGCTGCAGTGGTTATAAATTGTTTTTCACCTCGTCAGGTGATAATCTTGTTTTAAACTATCCCTTAAATAACGTTGACCGCTTTTAGCATGCTTATTTGCAATTGTGTTTAAACGTTCTGTAGCTTATAGAAAACAAACCTTTTCCCACTGTAGTCAGGAAGAGCTTTACATCAATTTTAGTAGTAACAGGCTCTTAAAATGAAATCTGTCACTGAAGTACTATAGTTGCATTATAATTTTGCTTAGTAGTTACAAACATCTAATTAGAGAGATTTATTTTTCAAAAAGTATAAATTTGAAGAGGGATGTGGGAAGAATGGGTGGATAGATGAGAGTCTGGAAGAGAGCGTATAGGGATCTCTTTCCCTTTTCCCATTTTATCTCGTCGTTTCTTCCAGTCTGCTTTATTTCCCAGTCCTATAAAGTGTAACATATAGAAAGGATGGAGAAGCATGGAATTTAGGAGGTAGTCTGAGGGAGGCAGGCTGAAAGGCAAAGAGCCATGCTTCCAAGATCCATTCCCTCCTTCTCTGCTGCTCAATTGCAGTCTGTAAGGTCATTCTTTACCACAAGCTCGTTATTTATGGCTTAATCCTGCAAGGTGCTGAGTATCCTGATCCAGCAAAGCACTTATATATAGCTAGTCCCTAGATCCTGTGTTTCTTTATTCATCCCATGGTATACTCCTCTTTTCCACAAATTTTTGAGGATCTGATAGAGTTCTGCAATGGCACCACTGCTCTGAAGGACTTGCTACAGTTTAATGAGCAAGGTTTTTCTCTAGTGAACCATAAACGGTTTGCCAGACAGAACCGTTGGTTGCTTGTATGTGGCAGAGAACCAAACTCTTCCTGTTAGGCATAGGGATATAAAAGAATAGTTGATTAGTCAACTACCTGATAAACCTAGGCTTCAGTCCTGGTTTGCACCTGGTCCTGGACCTACTCCTGCTGCGGCTCTGCAGTTTAAATGAAGTAGGAGCCTGTACACTTGGCTCCTACTACATTTAAACCACAGAACTGCAGTGGCCCCTTATCAACTAATCCTGTACTTGATACAAATTGTACATGATTAGTCATCTACTCGCTACTTAACTTCCTTAGTTAGGCAAACTTGCCCTTTTGTCCTAGCCTCTAACAATAACAGAGCTGAGCTGTTACTACTTTTCCTCTGAACATTATTTGTGGTAAATTTGGAGACTAAATTCAATGAGAGAACTGTGGGAAAAGAGGGAATTTGAGTCCTACAGGAAATGAAAAATTCAATACAACCTTAACTCTAGAGTTGGTCCCGATATTTCCATAATAATCTGAAAATCCTGTTTGTTACAAAAGCTTAATGTGCTTACATCTTTCCTCGTTCCATTAGTCTTTTGAAGCTATTTGTTCAGCATAATGAAAATTTGTAATCGGTGAACATGCAGATGGTATTAAGATCTCAACTTCTATGTAGTAAAATTACTGTCACTTTCCAACTAGACTGCATATTTGTTCACAAAATAAAATATTAATCTAATTTATTGGAATAATGTATTTTGAATCTTAACTACTATAACACAAAACACTTAATCCATTCAATGTAAGTCCATTTATTTCTTCCAGGAACATAAACGACCATTAATATTTTTTATTAAGCAGCTGTTGTTATGTGTTACATAATGCTTAATGTGTGTCCTTGGAGTATATGCAGGTTTGTAATTCACTCAGACTCTGCTGACAGAGCTTGTATATGGCAATAGAGCTTCTCAAATCAGCTGCAGCTGGCATTCATTTTGAAGCCATATTTTTTTTATCATAGAGAAGGCCAGATTCTTCAGTTCACTTTGCACCTTATAGGTGGCATAAAGTAAATATAAAGAATGGAAAGGGGCTTTGAGAAAATGCCCATTATGTTGCTGCCCACTGCATGGACATTTCCCATGCCCGTCTTGGTATAAGGGTGCTGTGGTGATGGTGGTGAGACCTAAAAGCCTATCCAGAAGGCAGTCTGCATCAGCTCTTGCGCTTGCTACCACAGGACCTCCAATATCTCTACTGGCTGGTCTCTGACAACTAGGAGAGCCCTGAAGAGTGAGGTGTCCAGACTGAGGTTCACACTTAGTGACCCAAGAAAATTGGAAAAAATCTTCATTTTTTTTCGTCTTTCCTTTGGAGAATTAGGGAACAGGCAGCTCAGGAGTCTTGCTTTTATCCTCTGGAAAGTGTCATGGAATGAGCAAGCAGAGGAAGAATCATCATCCCTACTCCACAACACATGCACATCTAGCTGAAGTTGTGGCAAGGAGGAGGTATATTGAAAGAGTCAAATATTTGGAACTACTTATTTAGGTCTGGGCCTTGCCATAATAGATTATATCACCAGCATCTAAGGTCTTGTTTACACTAGAGAAATTTAAACCAGTTAAAGGCTTGTGATGATTGCAATACACCATTCACACACAGAGAAAATCCTCAGACAGTTTACAAATTGTCTGGTAAGTGGTCAGAGCAGACAACTTTTCAGCAGATCTGATAACCACTTAAAGTATAATTGGATCAGTCTGAATCAACTTAATGTCAGTGTGGATACAGCAGATAAAATTAGTCTCCCTCTTATTAGTTAACATTGCACCACTGATTGACATATCTTCCTGAATACATTGCTTTGAGAAGGTGAGGTGGAAATTGTGTTATGGACTGGCACATTGATCAACTTGAGAAAGGAATCATTTGCTGAAAACCATGTTAGCTATTCTCCCCTAAGTATACTATGGAGGAGTTTCAGATTGAAGTTGTTGTAAAATATCCTTGTCTACATTGGTAAAGGAGCCATGTTAAAACTCTGTTAAAGCACAGCAAATTCTGTTTAAGCATATGTTTAGGCAGCTCTTATTTTTAAAGTGAGTCAGCCCTGCAGTAATTAATAGACAATAATGGTTGGTTCTGTTAATATAAGCAATATATGTCCCTCATACTATTCAGACAATAATGTGGGGTTAAATAAAATAGGTCAGGATCCTATAATACAATGCACATAAGCACGCCCATGTTCCCATGCAGTGTCACAGTTACGTTCAGTGGGGGGTGGCCTGAGCTTCTACCTGTGTGGCAGAGGAATATGCATCTGTCAGTTTTAGCCAAAAATGTTGTTTTCTCATGGAAAAAGCTAAATACCAAAGGACTTTCCCTAATAGGTTTTTTCAGTGCTTTTTTTGTGTGTGTTAAAAAAAAAAAAAAAAAAGTGCTGGCACTCCAGGAGAAAAGTTGTTGAGCTCTGATTGGAGGTGCTGGTAATGTGTCTGGAGGTGCTGGTACTGAGTACCAGGCAGTACCGTGTCAAAAAAAAAAAAAAAAGCACTGGGTTTTTTTGGGTTTTTTTTTTTTTTTTTTTTTACAATCAGTTGCCTACTATACCGGGATCAATGAAAAGAAAATTATATTTAACACTTATAAAAAAACCAAATGTATGATTAACAGTTGTAAGAAAAATGATAATCTCATGTTTTAGCTCCATCTCAACCAGATGGCAGATGAAAGTATAGTTAAAACACAAGAAGATATGTTTAGTCCAATAATGCATGCATGCAGGTTTATATGAGTTAGTATGTTAGGAGGCATGAGGTAGTGTCTCTAACCATAGAAGGCACCAATACATTACCCAGATACGCACTCGAGAATGTTCATGTTTTAATGACTTTCAAATGTTAATTTAAAAATATCAATCAAAAACCCCATACCTTTTCTGCACATCTCTTAATCACTGGGGATGAGAATAGGACAAAAGTGGGAAACAGGTTACCACGTTTTCTGAAATAATAATTGTGCATTTCAAGAAATGCTCAATTTCCATGGAGAGTGTGTCCATCTACTTCACATAAAGACCTGGGGGTACGTTTGCTGCAGTTATCCCTTTGGTCAGCTGCAGCCATTCTGCACACCTGAGCAGATGTATATTTTAGTGAGTGTTTGCCTTTCATAACGCCTGAATATACATGTTTATGTTCTGCACGTATTTTCTAAATGATATTTTGCCTGTTCATGACAGTAATTCTGAGAGTGTTTAGTACAAATATTATTGATCATATAGACCACATCAACATCTATACATGTTTCTGTTCAGAAGTTGATCAGCTGCTGGTGCAATTAGTGTGGTATAATGTACTTCATTAAACTAAAATACCAAACCCTAATGCCTAGGACATTACTAATCACTTGTAAAAGGAACTATGGAAAACCCCAGAAGCATCTGACTTCACTATTTAACTGTCTTATAATTTATACATAACTATGTCCTTTTCCAGCACTGATTTGAAATTCCCTTTTTTTCCCCTTCCCCACTCAGCAGAGGTTTATAGTGGAAATACAAACACAATTGTAACTGTCGCAACATTCCTATAGTCATATTATTCTGCACCTTGAAGTCATCCCTTTCCTATGTGTTATTAAAATGGCAAAAAATCAGATAAGGTTTAGCAGATTTGTATGCATTAAAAATACTTATCTTGGTGTCTGCAGTTGTTCCTTATGAGAGGTTCAGCATTTAATATTAAATTGAATTACTTATTTTTTAAAGCTTCAGAGGGGTAGCCAAGTTAGTCTGTAACAGGAAAAACTTAAAAAACAATTTCCAATTTGGAGACCATTTGTATCTTCAAGTCAGAGGCACAGCCATGGGCACCCGCATGGCACCACAATATGCCAACATCTTTATGGCTGACCTTGAACAACATTTCCTCAGCTCTCGCCCCCTAGCACCCTTACTCTACTTGTGCTACACTGATGACATCTTCATCATATGGACCCACAGGAAAGAGACCCTTGAATTACACAGTGATTTCAACAACTTCCACCCCACCATCAACCTCAGCTTTGATCAGTCCACATGAGAGATCCACTTATTTGACACTACAGTACACTCAAATGATGGACAGATTTCTACCACCCTATACCGGAAACCTGCTGACCGCTACACTTACCTTCATGCCTCTAGCTTCCATCCCAGATACATTTCTCAACCTATTGTATAAAACCAAGCCCTAAAATACAACTGGATTTGCTCCAATCCCACAGACAGAGACAAACACCTACAGGATCTATATAGAGCATTCTTAAAATTGAAATACCCACCCAGAGAAGTGAAAAAACAGATCAATAGAGCCAAAAGAGTACCCAGACATGAGCTACTTCAAGATAGGCTCAAAAGAGAAAACAATAGAATTCCACTTGTCATCAGCTACAGTCTACAACTTAAAACCCTCCAATGTATTCTCAACAATCTACAACCCATTCTGGAAAATGACCCCTCACTCTCAGAGGCCTTGGGAGTCTACAGACAACCTCCTTATCTCAAACAAATTATTTCCAGTAACCATGAAACACACCTCCATAATAATCATCCAGGAACCTACCCCTGCAATCAGCCCCAGTGCCAACTCTGCCCACACATCTACACTAGTGATTTCGTCACTGAACCCAACCACACCAGCCACCAAATCAGAGGCTCATTTAACTGCACATCCACTAATGTGGTCTGTGCCATCAAATGCCAACAATGCCCCACTGCCATGTATATTGGCCAAACTGGACAGTCTCTGTGGGAAAGAATTAATGGACACAAATTAGATCTCCGAAAAGGCAATACACAAAAACCTGTTGGAGAACACTTTAATCTGCCTGGACACTAATTAAAGGATCTCCAAGTCACCGTGTTGTTTCAGATCAATTCCACAAGTCGAATACACAGAGAAGAATTGGAACAAACTTCATTTACAAGTTTAATTCTTATGCAAATGGTATGAACAGAGACATCGGCTGGCTCGCGCACTAGCTTCCACATCCTAATGACTTAACCAAACAATGGAGGTACTAATTGTTCTTATCAGCCTCTTGTAACCACTTGAAACATGTATTCACTGTCTCGCTCTCTTTTTTTCTTTCCCCCCCCACTCCCGCAACCCTTCCCTTATTTATTCTTGGATCCAGACTTCTAATACTACAGTCATCTGAAGAAGTGGGTTACACCCATGAAAGCTCATGATATCATCTACACGTTTTGTTAGTCTTTAAGGTGCTGCTAGACTATTTGTTGTTTTTAAAGGTTTTTTGTTTTTTTTTAAAACATGCAGGAAAATATTTACTTCTTTATTGCATTGTGAAATATTAATATATTTTATCCAGTAGAAATAGTTCTTGTATTTCTGCAGGATTTTGATACCAGTGATGTGCTTGCTTCAGAACTCACATTATTCTTTTGGTCTCAATATAAATGAAAGGGTTAGAGGTCAGATTTCTCCCTAGTGGCTTGAGGGAATGTCCATGCTATAGTTAAAAATCCATGTTTGGTCCATTCTAACTAACTTGGGCTCACAGGGCTCAGGCTAAGAGGATGTTTAATGGTGGTGTAGACACTTGGGCAGGAGCCTGGGCTCTAGGACTTGGTGAGGTGGGAAGCTCCCAGAGTGTGGTCTGCAGCCTGAGCCCAAACATTTAGACTGCAAATTAAACATCCCCTTAGCTCCTTAACCCAAGCCCTAAAAGTCTGAGACAACAGGTCTAATTACTGTATAGACATACCTTGAAAGTTTGTTCTTTTCCAAGCCATTAAAAGTCTTGTCCCATCCTCTGCAAACATGTTTCATGATGTGTGGCTAAGGCATTTGAGAATCTTTTGATATCTTCTAGATGATTAAATGGCACTTTTTGAAAGAGTATGCGTCTCTATGCACTATTGAAGAACACTTAACAGTGAAGGCTCAAATAATTTTTACAGTAATTGCTGTTAATTTCCTACAAAGAATTGTAGCAAACGTCGAAAATAGACATAGGAAGAAAGCAGATCCAAAGAGACAAATACCGTGTTATCAAACAGGCTGTCTGATCCTGCTCTCATTGAAGGCAGTTACAAAATTCCCATTCATTCCAGCAGTGCAGCATCAAGTCAAGATGGAGGGAAAATAGATTAAATATGTTAACTTCATAGTAAATTATTATGCTATCTGTAACAAGAAAAATTCAGTGCTAGTCATAGCTTTTCATTAAACTCTGGGTAAGAGATAAGAAAAATAAAGAATAGCAATAAACAGGCAGTTTTCAAAATGTTAGAAGGCTAGTCATGGAATGCCCCAAGGATACGCACTACAATAATATAGATACATTAGTAAAGTGTGTTTATTAATATATGGAAAAAGATGCCATTGGAATTATTCTTCCCTTGAGGCAGTTCTGCTCAATGTTTTTGGCATCACACTTTACAAACTAAGTAGCTGCAGAACAAGAAGATCCCCAGACAACTATTTGTAAAGCTGCATATCTCTAACAAAAATAGGGCCAGTAAAATAAATCAAAGTAATTTAACAAGTATTCCTTTAGGTTAGCAATGGTCTCTTCAGAGGAAAAAATAGTTGTTAAAGGCGAGAAAAAAATTGTCTTATAAACACATTTACAACCATTGGTCCAAAGGATATTGCTTGGCTATCATCTGTGGCCAAACTAGATTGTGAGCCACATGTGGCTCTTTTACAAATAAAGTATGGTTTACAAAGCCCCCACCCCTGCCACCCCTTAGTCTGCCAGACTAAGGGGAAGGCAGGGAGATCAAGGCTTCTGCCTTGCAGTGGGGTGGTCAGGCTAAAGGCTTCTGCCAGAGATGACTGATGCCTGCTGAGAATGGGGGGAGCCCCTCCCCAATAGCTTGAGTCATGCCTCCTTAGACACACGTCTCCTCTTATCCTCAGCTGTCATTCCCTGTAGTTCCCAGGTGTTAGCTTCGCATGGAGAGGCAGCAGCAAAGAGCTGAGAGCTGCTGGGAGTGGGGGAGGCACTCTCCCTACATCTCCTAGCTGTTTGTCACTGCCTCACCTCACAGCATCATCTGTTGTGCAGGGAGGGGGTCTGGTAGCACCACGTGACTGAGTAGAGCCAGCAAACCCTAGCAAAAACCATGAGCAAGGCAGATGACCCTATGTGTCACCATCCCATGTGTTGCCTCTGACTTCTGCCCAGTGGAGAGTGAGGTCTTTAGGCTTCAGCCCCATATGAAATGCCTACTACAGCTTAGCCCTGAGTAGGCATGTTCCATGGGGCTTAAGCTTTGAGACACCCCACACATAAGCCTCAGTATGTGAATTCTGTACTACTGAAGCCCTGAGACACTCCCCTTCCCTATAAGACTGAAGCCCAAGTCCTGACAGGTACTCCCTGGCTCTCGAACATCTGAAGATTTTTATGTGCGCAGCTCAGAGGATCACTAATTTTGGCCACTACTGTCATATGTAGTAACATGGGAAAGAACAAAAGACAATTGAGGTAGAAAGACAATTGCCAACACAAGTTTTTAAAAAATTGGCTTCACCAATTTTTGCCACTGCCTCTCCATGTGGAGCTAAATAAAATGTATAGCTTGCAGGTCCACCACTTAGTCTAAAAAAGATTCTCTTATCCAGTGACCACTAACTCAGAAATGTAGGGCTGGAAGGGACCTCAGGAAGTCATGTTCAGCCCTCTGTGCTGAGGAGGGACCAAGTAAACCTAGACTGTTCTTGACAGATATTTGTGCTACCATTCTTTAAAAGCTTCTGTGATAAAACTGTACTCTCCCATGGAAGCCTGTTCTGGTGTTTATCCTTCTAAGTTAGAAAGCTAGAAAGTTAGAAAGCGTTTCTAATCTCTAACCTATATCTCACTTACTGTAGATTAATCCCATTACTACTTGTCTCCACAACCTCCTTCAGTGAACATGGAAAGCAGTTGATCGGTGTCCTCTTTTGTAGTAACTCTGAACCTATCTGAGGACATTATTAAGGGCCCAAAAGCAAACTATTCCACTAAGTAGGAAAGATAGAAACTATGGTAAGAGACTACCTTGGATCAACCAGGAGATCTTATACGATCTAAAAATCAAAAAGGAGTCGTATAAAAAGTGGAAACTAAGTCAAATTGCAAAGGATGAATATAAGCAAACAACTCAAAGGCACAAAACGAGCTAAATCTAGCTAGAGGCATAAAGGATAACAAGAAGATGTTCTACAAGTGTATTAGGTGCAAGAGGAAGACCAAGGACAGGGTAGACCCATTGCTCAGTGAAGAGGGAGAAACAATAACAGGAAACTTGGAAATGGTAGAGGTGCTTAATTACTACTTTGTTTCAGTTTTCATCAAGAAGATGGATGGTTATGGGATGCCTAGCATAGAGAATGTTAGTGGAAATGGGGTAGGTTTAGAAGTTAAAATTAGGGATGTAAAGGACTAGTTGACTGCCTGATAAGCACATGCTTATTGGATAGACGACAGGATAGTTAACTAGTCGCTCCCCGCCCCCCCCCCTTTGCTCCCTCTATTATATAGAGGCAGCAAGGAGAGGGGAGTACTTAAAAACAGCAGCACCCCATGGAGTCCAGGGTCAGCTGCTGTTGGTGGATGGACCAGGCACCCTTGGAACAAAGGAAGGATAAGGGGGGGCCCCCCAGTGGCAGTGGATAAGGTACCTTCCTCCGGAGCCAGAGGTCAAGGGCTCGAGCCCCAGCCCCACCCCCGGGACAGCCACCACCAGCTTGGTGATGGATGGACCTGGCACCCTTTGGACAAAGGAAGGATAAGGGGGGCCCAGAACATTGATGGATGGACCAGACACCCTTGGAAGAAAGGAAGGATAAGGGGGTGTGTCTCAGAATATAGGGAGGTTGGGAGGCTTCACCAGGGGCACAGTGCACAAGGTACCCACCTCCGGATTCCCCAGCTGATCCTGGGTTCCAAGTGGTGCTGCCACTTTGAAATGCTGCTCAGAGCCCGGGGTCAGCTGCAGAATCACCAGCTGATCCTGGGCTCTATCTGGCATTTCAAATCGGCAGCACTGCCCTGAGCCAATTGTAGCCTCACCAGTGCTGAGTAGAATGAGTTACCTCCCATGCCTTAGATATGACATTCATGTTAATGGATTCTTGAACAAGTAGAACAAGTTAAAAATTACTTAAGTAAGTTAAAATTCTTCCAGGCACCAGGGGCTGATGAAATGCATCCTAGAATAATCAACTGATTGAGGGGATATCTGAGCAATTGGCTATTATCTTTGATAAGTCATTAAAGATAGGAAAAATTCCAGAAGACTGGAAAAGGGTAAATGTAGTTCCCATCTATGAAAAGGGAAATAAAGACAATCCAGGGAACAATAGGCCAGTCAGTGGAGCAGCCCCTACCTGGGGCGGGGGCTGTTCCAGCCCATCCCCATTCCCCAGTGGATGTAGTATATCTAGATTTTAGTAAGACTTGGATACAGTTTCACATGACTACCTTAACAAACTAGGGAAGTACAACCTAGATCAGGGGTGGGCAATAATTTTTGGCGGGGGGGGGCCACTCCAAAAAATGAGGAGTAACGTTAGTTTGAACCAAGGGGTTTGGTTCGAACTAACGCGTCCCGGTGCGCACTTTCACTTTCGAAACAGCTGTTGAGCGGAGTAAAGTGCTGGCGAGATCATGCTAATGAAGCGCAGGATATTTAAATCCCTGCTTCATTAACAATTTCAGTCGCCTACATTTGCATCCCTAGTTCGAACTAGGGAGCAAGTGTAGACGTACCTTATGATTCACAGTCATGCTGGAACGGTCCCCTAGGGATTCGTTCTGGGTCTGTTTCTGTTCAATAACTTCATCAGTAATTCAGATAATGTCTAATTTAGATAGAGAGTACACTCATAAAGTTTGTGGATGATACTAAGATGGTAGTGGCTGCAAATGCTTTGGAGGATGGATTATAATTCAAAATTATATGGAAAAACTGGAGAAATGGTCTGAGATAAATGGAAGAAACAATTGGTTTCACACATACAAAATGAGAAATGACTGCCTAGGAAGGAGAACTGCAGTATGGGATTACAGTCATAGTGGGTCACAAGATTAATATAAGTCAACAGTGTACCACTGTTGCAATAGCAAACATCATCCTGGATTGTGTTAGGAGTGTTGTAAGAAAGAAACAAGAAGTCATTCTTCTGCTCTGCTCTGAATAGGCCTCATTTGAAGTATTGTGTCCGGTTCTGGGTGCAATTTTTCAAGAAAGATGTGGACAAATTGGAAACAGTCAAGAGAAGAGCAACAAAAATGATTAAAGGTCTAGAAAACATGACCTTTGAGGGAAGACTGAAAGAATTGAGGTGGTTTAGTCTGGAAAAGAGAAGACTGAGAGGAAGCATAATAGTTTTCAAGTAGGTAGAACATTTTTACAAGGAGGAGAGAGAAAAATTATTCTCCTTAGCCTCTGGGCAAGAAGCAATGGGCACAAATCGCATTAAGGCATATTTAGGATTGACATTAGGAAAAACTTTCTAATGTTAGGGTAGTGAAACACTGGAATAATTTGCCTACGGAGGTTGTGGAATCACCATTATTGGAGATTTTTAAAAGCAGGTTAGACAAATACCTCTCAGGGATGGTCTATGATTCTAGGTCCAGGAGACTGGACTAGATAACTTTTCAAGGTCCATTCCAGCTATGATGTTATGATCCTAGAATATTAGCCTTTTTCACAACTGCATCACTCATACTCAATTTGTGATCCACTATAACCTCTGGATTCTTTTCAGCTATGCTATCACTTCCCCTGTTTCCCATTTTGTACTTGTGCATTTGATTTTCCCTTCCTAAGTAAAGTATTTTGCACTTTTCTTCACTGAATTTCATCTTATTGATTTCAGGCAAGTTCTCCTATTTGTCAAGGTTGTTTTGAATTCTAATCCTGTCCTCCAGAGTCTTGCTTTTGCAACACCTCCCAACTTGATGTCATCCAGAAATTTTATAAACATACCGAGCAAGTGATTGACAGTTGCATTCTGCTCTCACTACAGAAATGGACTCAGCCATGAGAGAATGGGATAAGTGTATAAACTGAAAATTACTGGCTCTCAAATCTCTCCCTTCTATCTTGGTTTTTCCGACACTGGTAAGGCACTTACTGAGATTCTGTTGTGTAAGACAGAGGATCCGGAGTATGGGATAAGAATATCTATGTAAAATTTGGCCCTTATTATTGTAGTATCTAAGTATCTCATAAATATTAAATTAATTTATTCTCTCATCTCAGCTGTGGGGATGTGATGTTTATCCCCATTTTGCAATCAGGAATTGAGGCACAGAAAGATTGAGTGACTTACCCAAATTCACATACCATGCCTTTAGCAGAGTAAGAAATTCAGGTTTGTAGAGTTCTAGTCCACAACATTAACAGTGAGCCCGTGCTGCTTCTGGTGGTAGGAAGCCAAATTCTGCGTTAGAGTAGGGTGCAGATAACCTCTCTTTTGGTGACGGGTATTGAAAACTCCAGCTGTAAGAATAGTGTTGTCCTTAACTCTAGTTTTTGTGGGTATGTTTTAAAGGGAAGAAGAAAGGGATCTCCCACTCAGGAAAAAATTTTTCTTTGGACAGGGCAGTCTCTGGATTTGGCATGAAAATGCCTCCACCTCAGAAGCTGCCATCTTATTATCTCTGGGCAGCAGCTGCAGTGACTGTCCACTTATATGCCTGCTATTCACTCTTAAAGGGACAAAGATATAGAGCTGCTTATTAGGGGTGTCATCTGACTCAGGTTCCCAACTACCAGATCCCTCAAGCAGTAACATTTTTCAAAAACTTAATTCACAAACTTAGGGGAAAACAGGCCTATTCTTCTGGGTATAACAGTTCCTCTGACTCATCACCAGAGGGTGCCAGAGCTAAAGTCTCTGCTCCTAAGATTTTACTGGTGGGTGAGGGGAGCATAATAAAAATCTTTATTCATTTTCAGATTTAATTAATTTTCATCCACATGTTCCTGGGCATTGCCAAAGGAGGAGAAGGTTAAGAAATCTGTTCGATCTAAGTCCAAGAGAGGCAAAAAGAAGTTGAGGAAAGTCAGGATCTTCCTTATAGAAGGAAATGAACTGTTAGGGTGTGTCTAGACTACACCTCTCTGTCGACAGAGAGATGTAGATTAGGCACATTGAAATTGCTAATGAAGCAGGGATTTAAATATCCCACGCTTCATTAGCATAAACATGGCCGCCACTTTTTTCGAAATGGCGCTTTTTTGAAAAAAAAGGCAGTCTAGACGCGGATCTGTCGAAAATAAACCCTTTTTCGACAGATCCTATAAACCTCATTTTTTGAGGAATACAGGATGTCGAAAAAGGGTTTATTTTCGACAGATCTGCATCTAGATTGCTGTTTCGAAAAAAGTGGCGGCCATGTTTATGCTAATGAAGCATGGGATATTTAAATCCCTGCTTTATTAGCAATTTCGATGTGCTTGATTTGCATCCCTCGGTCGACAGAGGGATGCAGTCTAGACGTAGCCCCAATGTTGGAGTCTGAATTGTAGATGAAACAAAACAGAAAGGCTCTCTTTTCCAATCTCTCTCTTGTTCAGGTGGCTAGCGGGCTTACTTTATGGTTTTCCCCCCAGTGCCCATTATTACCTGGGTAATACTAAAGAACAGAAAGGAGGAAGTGGAAGTTATTTTAGTGGCCTCCCATTGGCTCAGGAAATGTTGATTACCTGATTTAATAAACAGGCCAGTGGTGCCATTGTTGATCCTGAATTTGAGACCATATTTGTTAACCCAGGATCCAGGTTTTTACCAAGAACAAAGCAAGTTAAATGTAGCAGCTTGCATCTGAAAGGAAGTTTCTAGAATGAAAGGATTATTCTGTTCGTGTCACTGACGCTGTTAGAATCTTAGAAAAATAATCAAAGAGCCAGGATCTGGTTGAAATTGAAAGCTTGGTGTAGAGCGAGACGTATTCAGAGTCATGTAACCAAGAACTTATGTTCTGGTGTTTTTTATCAGATGATTTTAATAACTTATTGCAGACTATACCTTGACAGTACACATTTATTTACTGTCTGCAATTTTGAGGATATTCAGAAAATCTTACCACCATAAGGATACATACCTAGCTTCATTAGAGCAGCTCTGGTGTTTCTCCCAAGGTTCATAGAACTCCATCTTGTGATTTCACTGTTGTGCTAAGTGCCTTAAGGCACCATTATTTCAAAATACATTCAATTTTTCATTGAGCACAAGAGATCTTATGTCTACCTTTTTATCCATATCCTTCTAACCCAAAAGAGAAGCTGTGGCAGTAGCTGGACGTAAGTTTTATTGGTGAAGGAACTGAGAGCATAAGAAAAGCAGCCTTACAGATCTTATTCCATCCAAAGGGGGAATGTGTTAAGGCATCTACAACATCAATCTCTCAGTGAAATATGCTGGTGCTGGTTCTAAGGCATATAAAACAAAAGACCCCATTCTCCATTGGCATCAGAGCTTAGTCTAAAGCAGGGCTAGTCAACACGTGGCCCATGGGCTACATGTACCCCACGGTCCATTTGTTTGCAGCCCATGGTGCAGTTTAGGTTTACGTGGGGCTCAACACGTGACTCGTGGGTGCGATCCTTTGAACATGACCTCCACTAGGAACACGCTCCACAATGGCAAGTCGATATAATGGTCTTCTGTTGATAAGCGTTTTAGTAGTTAAATTCCTGGACTGTCATTGCTCATTAAAAGTGCTGTTACATGGGTGGAAATCAGGTAAATATTGCATTTTATTAATATCAGCAGAACTGACTTAAATAGTGCCTGCGTGTTGTGTAGTCTTGCCTTAATCTTTGTATTCATGCCCGTCAATGTGAAGGAAGCTATTTGCATATATATTTGCATGTATATGCAACCACACTTAAGTTGTGACCCTTGGCATGTGCTGTGAGTATCATTGTAGTCCCTGGGGCTTCCACAGTTGAGTAGTCCTGCTCTAAAGTACCAACAGTGGTGGTATCATGGTCTGAGAAAGGGCAGGCCTCTTACAGCTTATAAAGCTGCAATTTGATCATCTCTGCATTTGATCATCTCTGCAACTTGATGATCTCTGCATTCCAAGTTTTACAAAATGGATTCTCTGAGCATACCCTCAGACAACTCCAGCACCACCACCTACTTGGTATAGCCAACCCTGGGTATCTCCAGGGTGTTCTATACCACCATCTCATGGGATTCTGGGGCTGTGTATTGCACCCGTGCTTCTCAGGCATCTAGACTCACCTGGTACCCCCTAAAGATACTCCTCAGCCCCGACATCCAAAACATGATAACCTCCCGAAAAGATCATTTAGGGGCAGAAGTGTGGGCATTAAGAAAGAGGAGAGACGGGGGACCAGCATATCCTCCGCCCCTGCAGATGAGGTGTTCATGCCTCCACCACCGTCCTGGAGTGTTGACTTCCAGCTTTTTCAGGACATGACCAACAGTGGCAGATACTGTATAAATACCAATAGAAGAAATTAAGGATGCCATCATCCAGCTCCTTGACATACTACATTCCTCTGTATCCTCTAAAATAGCCCTCCCCATTACTGAGGCTTTTCTGAACTCTGCAAAAACCATATGGTGGACCCTAGCATCAGTGGGGTCTACCTGCAAATGAGCTGACAAAAAGAATTATATTCCAACTAAGGTGATGGAATTCCTCTTCTCCCACCTTCCTCCCAGTTCCAGGTGGTGGATGCTGTGAACTTTTGTGGCTATCTACAGTAAATGCCCATTCCCTCAAAGATTGGAAGTGTTTGGGTCCTTTTTTGGGAAGAAAGTCTATTCCTTAGCCATGCTATGGATTCAAATTGCCAATTACCAAGCCCTAACAGCAAAATATGGTTCTATCAACTGTTCAAAACTTAAGTTTCCTTGATCAGCTGCGTGAGTCACACCATAATCAGTTCAAAGCCATCATCTAGGAGAGATGGCTCTTAGTGGCCAAGAGAGTACTATGGTCTGCCCTTGGTGCAGCCAACACAGTGGTCAGTTCCCTATCCACAGCAATGATTATGTGACTTGTGTTGTGGTTACGTGTGTCAGACTTCCTGAGGCATAGTCAGCTTCTGAAGGCCACCCCCAAGTTCTTCACAGAGAAGATGGATGCCTCCCTTCATGCCCTAAAATACTGTAGGGCCATTCTCTGTTTGCTGGGCACTTCATGGCAGGACAAAAGAGAAAATTTAGTCTGCAGCCCCAGCACAAACTATGCACTGCCCAATTCTCAGTGCTATTATAAACCACAGAAGGAAACTTAAGTTCACTGCATAAATCATCTAGCAGCCCACAGTCTTCCATGTTCAAACTGTTCACTTCTAAGCAACAATTTTGACACATTGTTTGAGGCATCACTAGAGTGCTCTCCCCTAACCACTACAGCTAGCCACTATTTTCTATCTATTTGGCTACCATCAGGCAGCGTTTTGTAGCATTTGGGAAATGTATAGCCATCGAACCGATGGTTCTTGGAAATTGTTTGCATTGGGTACTCCATCCGTTTTACTTCTCTACCACCTCTACAATACTCTTCCCCCATCTTTCTTCAGGAACTCTTCTTGTGAGAGTTTACTGCAGCATGAGTGAGATTGTCTCCTACAGTTAGGAGCTATAGAACCAGTATCTCAACATCTGTGAAACAAAAGATTTTATTCTAGCTATTTTCTAATACCCAAGGCGAAAGGAGAGTGGAGACCCATACTAGAACTCCGAGCACTCAGCAAATTAGTCAAAACTCGGATTCAAGATGGTCACTCTATCTATGATTATTCCAGCATTGGAAAAGGGAAACTGACTTTTGGCCACGATCTTCAGGATGCCTACTACTATATCTCTATCCTGCCACCTCAGACAGTTCCTCAGAGTTGCTCTAGGACGAAACCACTCCCAGTACAGAGTACTCTCCTTCGTAGTGAACTATGCATCTATGCTCTCAAGGAATCATCATTTACCTCTACCTGGGCAATTGTCTCCTCAGAGCTTCTTCAGAGCTTGGTCCTTTGAAGAGCCTTGCCAGATCACCAAATCTGCAATAGATTTGTTAATGGAAATAGATCTGTAGATCAGTGTCAGAAATCAACCCTCACTCCAGTGCAGCACCTGGAATTGATACCTGCTGTCTTCAGCTCCTTACTCAGGCCAGAGCGCTCTGCTCAGGTATGTCCGCATAGATTCGTCTCTTTGGAGACTATTCAAAACAGCCCACAAATATATGCCACAGATCCATAACTCTTGGAGCATATGGCAGCAGGCACAGCAGTAATACCACATCAGGCTTCACTTGCAGTGTCTCCAGATGTGGTTCACTTCAGTTTACATACCAAACAGATACAGGCTAGGCAAACATCTGTCACCACTCATCAGGATCAAAAAGTCCTTACAGCAGTGAAAAGACCCAACAGATATTTGCCAGAGTGTGATTTGTTTAAAAAAAAAAAAAAAGAGATCCCATCGTTGCTTCTCATCACTGACTCATCCCTCATAAGATGGTCTACACAGCCTTTCAATACAAGCTGGTCATCTACGGAGATATTCCTCCACATCAACCTCCTCAAACTCTGGGCAGTCAAGAATATCTATGCCCACTTCCTCCCACTGATCAAGGGATCATGAGAACCCTCACAGACAACATAGCATGTGTGTACTACATAAATTGATAAGGAAGACCTAGAACACCCTCTTTCTGTGCAGAGATTATGGAGCTGGTGCACCACCCATCACGTCACACTATCAGTGGTTTACTGAAGTCTTTTGCAAATTTCCATATGATCATGAGTAGGAGATAAACCCAGAAATAGTTCATTAGCTATTCAGGTGGGGTGGGGAGAGACAGCAACCACAGAGCTGTTTGCCACCTACCTGAAAAGGAAATGTCCATGCTATTGCTCCAGAGCCCGGGATGAGGCAGCACACTCTAGGTGAGTCTCTTTCTCCCCAGAGGAATCGATCTTCTTTATGCCTTTCCTCTGTTACCCCCTACTGATGAAGATCTTATTAAAATGAAAAAGAGCGCACGTTATACTGATTGCTCATACTTGGCTCAGATAGACTTGGTACCTTGACCTGTCAGAACTTGCAATATGACTTCCAATCTCTCTCCATTACACTCCTTGCATTCTATCACAAAATGAAGAACGTGCCACACATCCTGACCTGGGAATTCTCAAAGCATGGCTCTTTCATGGTACTAAAATATAGAGAGTTCCTACTTGAAGGAGATACAAGAGATATTACAAAACAGTGGTACGTCTTCAACCCACCAGACTTACATAGAAAAATGGTCCAGGTTTTTGATTTGGTGTACTTCCCATTAAATTTCCCTGATCTCCATGACTCTTCCAGAGATCTTAGATTATGTGCTGAGTCAAAAAAAAAAAAAAAAAAAAAAGAGGAACGATCTTTCCTTTACCTTGGTGTCCATCTGGTGACTATAGCAGCCTTTCACTGCCTAGTAGAGGGTTATTCAGTGCTGTCACACCCACCCCTAAACACTTTCTTAAGGTTATAGTGAAGTTTTTCTCACAACCCTAACCTCCTACTCCCATGTGGGACTTGAACCTGCTGTGAAAAGCTTAACTAGACTTCCCTTCGAATCTTATGGCCATCTGTTCACTTACATACCTTTCAATGAAGACCGTTGAAAATTTGAGTTGCATTCATGGAAAGGTTTGCTTCTGAGTATGTTTAGAACCACAAAGTTAGTGAATTTGAATTTTAATGTTAACTAAACATTGAAAAATGCCTTAGAACAAACACATGTCAACCACTACAGATGGCAACCTTCAAATTAAATTTGTAATTATAGCACACATGGCATAATGTTAGATCTTGGCAATTCCTGCATTTTGTAGGCTTGACATTTTTGCTAACAATTTCTTCTCATTGGGAGCCAGATTGCTGAAAAGGAAGAAAGACTTTATAAAAGGTAATTTATATTTCTCCCTGGTAATGTGGGTGTAGTGCTAGACATAATTTCTTATATAGTATGGTGTTCATTATGTAAATAATTATTGTATCCTTTCTCAAGCATAGAAAGGGACATAATAATCAGCTAGAATGCTAAATCCTTTTAGCCAGAATTTCATCCATAAATTATAATCATGCATGCATGTGGGCGACTTATTAAATTCTAATGTCTGTGTGAGAAGTGTAGGAGGTAATAAAAGTTTGCACCATAATGGTTAATGTATTGAATGTGTGTTGAGAATTTTGTTCTGACTGTATTTTTGGGTCTTTTTAAACTATATACACTGATGCCTTAAATGAAGATTTTACTTAATCAGTTAATGGAGCAATAATTAAACATTACAGCATTTATTTCTCTCATGCATGTCTGCACTTAATACTAATCAGTGTAGTTAGAGAGAAATTGCTTGAGCATCTCAGGTTCCTTTACACATAGTTTCCTTACTGATTTAATTATTTTCATTAGGAGCATGACTTTCTACTAAAGCGAATAAATTGGGAATCCTGACTATGATGTAGTCATATTGGCATAAAGATGTCTTATATTGATAGTGTAGTTTATCATATTTCTCATAAGGACTGTGTAAGCACCCTTATTCAGCTATACACGTATTTACTCTTGAAGTATTATGGACTCCTGGTTCATGACTAAGGCTTATAGATGCAACACTAATACAAATTAATAGCAATGTATTGTTTTTATTATACGTTTATAATTAGTGTTACATCTTTTTAGATTGTCTTACTGGATCAATAACTGACTTACAAAGCACCAATATGAAGCCTTTTCTATGTATACAAAGTATGTGTCTTGACCATTGAGTTTTCTTTCACTTTTGAGAGATCTTTTACTTTGATGCAGTCTTTTTATGTGTAATGAATTCCTTTTGCTTTGTAGTAGTACTGCAGAGCTATGTGCCTGTTTTGAAAGCCCAACTATAATGACCATGGAACTGGATCAATTAAAATTGTCTCTTCATGTCCTAAGTGCATTAATATCTGGCATAGTCCATAAGGGGGAAAGTACTGCCCCACTCCACTAAGTGTCACCTGTACCTGACCTGCAGCAATTACTTTAAAGTAATATTCTTCCATAATTTACTGACACCTATATGGTTTGTAGCACAGTGTATGGTGTTTGCTGCATAGTAAGTGTACATAGATATGATGTAGTATCAACTCTGGCTCCTTGCTTATATAATTACATGCCCCCCTTCCCCTCCACTACTGCATCTGAGTATCTCACAATCTTTTACTGTATTTCTTTTCACATCATACATGTGTAATGTTATGAACATGTATAAAGTCAGGTTTGGGAGCACTATAAGAACACTTATACTATAAGAATTAGAGTATAACAAGATGCTTTGGGGCTGGATAAATCTTGGATTGACTTCTTAATAAATAATATTGATGCAAGTGGATTTGCGTGTATAAAAAAGAACGGATACCAGACCCTGTCCCAGAGTAGGGATTTTCTGCTTCTGAGACAAATTATTCCTGCCATGGTTACAGGCACCACAGATGTTGTTGTGGGTCAATTTAATTCTTCTTTTAAAAACAAATTCCATTGTACTCACATCTAGAGCTTCTGAAAGGCTTATTTACAGATATATTGATATATATATATATATTTATTTGTCTAGCTGTTATACTTGTTTGCCAGTCAGACCAGTTTGGGTTTTAGGACATGATTATAAGCTTCTAATATACACTTTCATAAGTGTCAGCAGCAAGTCCCTTTAAAAGAGAAGTTTTTGGAAAATATGAGATCTGATGTTGAAAATTAAGACATGAGCTGTTTGTATGAAGCTGATGGGTTTTTTCATTAATTTTTCAACACTAACTGGAAGATGTGGCTTATTTGCTTGCCTTTTGGGGCAGTTGCATTTTTTATTTTAAAGTAAACAATCAGATCTTGTCTTTGAAGATCTTGTGGCACCCTGAGAGCTAGTGGAATTATAAGTGATGAGGCTGAAAGGAGAGGATTTTTAGTAAGATTGAAAACTATTTTTTGGTTTGTGAAGCCAGGATGGAAACTGCAAAGTTGTTTATGCAATTCACAGATTACCTCTTAATTGAACACTGGCTGTTTTATGGAGCTGCTTGTCTCTGTGCCTTTCTGATCATAATATTTCTCTTTCTCTAATGTTTCTCTAGAATCATTACAGATTCTTAAAACAATTTGAAATTATATACACATAGTAGCTGTTTGTAGCTTCAGCAAGGTTAGTCTGTCTCTTGATGTAGCCTCATGTTTTTGTTTGTCTAAATAATGATTAGGTGACTTGGATAATTTACTTTACATGGCCTCGTTTGTTCCTTAGTCTTAATTCAGGAATTACTTCTGGAAATGGGTTGTATGTTTAGAAATACTCTTTCAAGTCCCAATTCAGCAGGGCATGTTAGCAGAACTGTAAGCATGGGAGTAGTCCCTTTTAGGGCCAGTGGAACTTTTCATTTATGCACGTGCTCAGATATCTTGATGAATTATAGCATCAGTGAAGATGACTGATAGTCTACACGGCAATAAACATAAGCACAGAAAATCACAGAACTAGAAGATTAATCCATAGCTCCTGAATCTCAAGTCCAGTGCCTTAAACCAGAAAACCAAATATAGCACCTTCAATCCAAGGACATCCAAATGTTTTTGTAAGTAAGCCTAAATAGGCTTGTTAGATATTCTTTCCATTTTATAAATGGTGGGGAAAGAGAGGAAACAAAGTTATGACCTGAGGTTACACAGTGAGTTGGCATTAGAATAGGGGTGGGACAATTATTTTTGACAGGGGGCCACTCCAAGATTTTGGAAAGTGGTTGAGGGCCGCACTCATCCATGATATTAATGGAGGAGATGCGGGGTCTGGGATGGAGGTTGGTTGCAGAAGTGAGGTTGGGGTAAGGTATGATAATCATATTTGAACTTTCAAAAAAGAGTATATATATAACACATGAATATAATGTGAGTTGGTAGATACTGATACAGATACACTCTCTCTCAGGAGTGTCCTCTTTTTTGAAAGTTCAAATGTGGTAACCCTAGGTAAGGGATGGGGGTGCAGGAGGGAGACTGGAGTCTGGGAGGGAGTTTGGGTGAAGGAGGCAGTTGTGACCTAGGGCAGGGGATTGGAGTACAGGGATTTGGGATGTGACCTAGGGTAGGAGGGTATTATGATCTAAAGCAGGAGATTGGGGTGCGAGATCTGGAAGTGGGTATGGGTGCAAGAGAGGGACAGAGGGCTTGGGTATGTTGAGTTGGGGTGGGGGGGCAGAGAGTTGGAGTAGGAAGGGGCTGAGGTGCCAGAAGCAGGCTGTGGCCAGGAGACTTACCAGCCAGCAGCCAAACTAGCCTGCTTGCCTGCAGAGCTAAGGCTTGCAGAGCTCAAAACATTTCCCAGCCAGCCTGCCTGCTTGCCTAGCCATGTGCTTCAGTGAGCCAAGGAGAGGGGGCGTGGTTCTTCTTGGTTGCCTGTTATTCCAACAAGCAGAAACCAGCCAATGGAATTGTTCTGGGGGCAGGGTGGCTCCTGAAACTTCCCCCCTGCCCTCCAGTTTTGAAACAGAAAGGAAGCTCTGTAGCTGTGTTTCTGTACAGGGCTGTGGGCAAGCAGGGGAGCCTGCGTGGGGCTCCTTTCTGCCTCTGCGGGCTGGATCCGGTGGCTTGGTGGGCCGGATCCAGTCTGCAGGCCATATTTTGGCCAGGCTTGTATTAGAACCAGCATTAGAACCCAAAGTTCCTGACTTCTAGGAATGCCATAATCTTTAGACCTTATTTCAAGGTCTATAAAACAGTGCTGTGTGTGTAATAACTTGCAATATAAGGTCCCTGCTTGAAGAACTAAAATGGTTAACTTGTAGAGATAGCTCTCTAGTTGTACATTGCATACTCTTTCTCAGGCTAATATTTTACTTTTGAAGTGAAGTAGAATACAATTAAAATTTTTAATGTATGTGTATTTACACTTATAAAGTTGAAGTTGTTTTTTAAAAGTGACTAAATAAAGAACCAGCCTCAGTAAATGTGATTACAGGGGGTAAAAGGGGCCAGCCAAGCAGAAGAGAGAATGAAAGGAGAACTGGAAGCTTTGGAAATGTGTCCAGTCAGTCAGGAAGTAGTCATGCCAAGACTTGTCGGCTGGAGCCTTGGTCTAGTCTCTCTGGTGCCAGTGATGTACAGGGGTCGGTCACAAGATCTTGCTATCTTAATTCACTCTGTCAATTCTTTACATTGCAGCTGGAGATGGCTTATAAGACAGAGGATGTAAGTACTTGAAGAGCTTGGCAATGATACCAGTTGGTTTGTTTTTATGAAGTTCACTAAAACTGACAATTGCACAAATATGAAGTGAACACCAGGAAAAAATGCAATATTTTCACAAATGTTAAAATATTCATATCCATTTACATACAAACAGTGCTCTATAAAAATGACATCTTAACCGCCTACAGAGGTTCTGCATAATATACTGGCGGGTTTTTGTGTACAGGCTTTCAAAACAGTTCTGTCGTAAGATAAAGCTTAGCTAAAAACTGAAACATTCAGTTTATGAAAAGAAAGTGAATCAGGTAAGTAAGGGAGTTAGCAGGCAGCAACATCCAGTTTGCAGCAACATCCAGTGCCTGATCAAAATTGCAGTAAGCTAGTTATTTCTGTTTCTAAGTGTAGTCTTAGATCATACTTTTACTGTATTTCTAAGACTGAGTCATAGAAAATATCCCCATCTACTTCCAAACATCTCCCACAGAGTACTAACACCAGACCTTTTATGACAACCATCATTATGAAACTTTTATTAAGAGGAGCAACCCAAGGGAACCCTTGCTGTGTGGTGGTAATTTTTGTGGACAGTGAAGGAAAGATGAGATCTTTAGGAGGTCTTGTGATTTCAACACTGTACTATGGGAAAATACATATCCTTGTGTGCACTCAGACCTTATTCTTGATTAATATGTTTAAGTGCAGTTGGCAAAAATCAAGTCATTGCCCAGAACCAAAACTTTCATAATTCAAGATTTAACTGCCAGAATTGATGCATGTTGGCACACACTTTTCATGTTTTCAAGGTTGTGCTATTTTTCACCTGCATTTTTGTTTTTGTAAATGCATATAAAAATAATGCTTAGAATCAAATCCCATTTTGTCTGTGGGTCTGTACCCTATTAAGTTTTACTACATCTTCAAGTGCTTGCTTATGTCCATTCCATCTAGGTGTGTGTGCACCATGTGCACAAGTCCCGAAAGCTTTTTACCCTTAGCAGTACCCGTTGGGCCAGCCAGAGAGACCCCTGGAGTGGCACCGCTAAAACAGTGCACATATATCCCTCAGTTCCTACTTACCGCGCATGACAGTTGCTGGAACCTGGACTTGCTCTTTGCAAGTGCACCCTTAACATTTGTTACTTTATTGTTTGTAAATAGTTCAATCTAGTAAATAATTAGTTGTTTAGTAGCTGTTAAGTTAGTGTTATCTGAAGTTTGCACTCCATTCCCCCTCCAGTGGTGGGGAGGGACGGAATGCTGGGGCCTCACGGCTTTAAGCCTTGTGCGAAGTGTCAAAAGCCTATGCCCTGTGGGGACCCCCATCATGTGTGCCTTAAGTGCCTAGGAGAGGGCATTTGACTGATCCTTGTAAAATCTTCAGAGGGGTAGCCAAGTTAGTCTGTACGGGATAAACTTAAACAACAAATAGTCTGGTAGCACTTTAAAGACTAACAAAAACATGTAGATGGTGGTATGAGCTTTTGTGGGGACAGCCCACTTCTTCAGATGACAAAGTGGGAGCGTAACTCGTGGTTGAAACTGCTCCTCATGGAGTCAGCGCTCCAACCCATGACACTGGGTCTGCACCATCTGTAAGATATGCACCAGCATCAGTACACGAGACAGGCACTACTCCAACACATTTGGTGGCGATGGGCCGATATATGGCACTGGTCCCAGTCCCCGGCACTGAAGTTGAAGACATGTAGAAGAAGGTCCCCATCAAGAAAGGAGCAAGAGGTGCGTCTGCAGGAGGGACACCAGAAAGTTCTGCTCCTGCCTGGATGTGATGTTGCTCTCGTGTCATGTAGGTGTTGGTCGAGCTCCGCATGGGCCCGTAGTTCAGAGGTCTAGAGCCTGTCCTTGGAGGAGGTCCGTGAACCCTCGATCCAGGACACGTTTTTTGAGGCCCAAGAGCTTCACCAGGCCTAGCACAGACATTTGGAGACTCCCACCTGCGCCATGCGTAATGACAACTGACACTGAAAACGAAGGCACCGAGAAGCTCTTTGCCACTGCCGGCCATGATGATGCACTCAGTACTGGCACCAGTACCTCCAACGGCACAAGCCCCAATGGGACAGCCTTCGACTTTGGCTGGACTTCGTGCAGTATTGCATGCACCAACATATAACAACATGCCACTGCTGGCACCACACTGGGGAAAGCCGGCAGTAATGGCATGTCACAGCCAGCACCGGGTCACTTTGTTGCCAGCCGGCATTATCCCACTGATGCACAAGGGTGTAGAGAGCCGGTACTTTGTGCCGCAGTCAGGACATGGACATCTCTTTGCCCACCTGCCCCCTGGCTCCACTGTGATGCAGGCTGCATGCCAGAGAGAGAGCAAGGGCCAGCTTGGGCCTACCTCCAAGAGGAAGGAGCCTAAAAAGCTTGACCTCTAGGGGAGGAAGGCCTACTGCAGGATTGCAGCTGGGGATTGCCAACCAAAAGGCAATGTTCAACAGGCATGCCTATAACTCCTGGGTGAATGCTGATAAGTTTAAAGACCAACTCCCTAGAGAGTTGCAGCAGACGTTCAGGGCCCTCACCACCGATGGCACTGCACCGGGGAAAGCCGGCAGTAATGGACAGGCTCTACTCTCAGGTCCAACAGCCTGTTTCCTCAGTGGGATCTAATTTAGTGTTCAAGGCCTCATGCACCCCCCCAGCCACGTGTTCTCTGAACCGCTTCTCATGAAATGTGGCTCTCTTGGTGTTTATCACATTGGCCAGGAAGGTATCCAAGCTACAGGCTCTTGTGTCAGAACCCCCTTACACAGTATTTTCCAAGGATATGATCATGCTCTGCCCACACCCAGCCTTTCTGCCTAAGGTGGTGTCCTTGTCCCACATGTCACAGGACATTTTCCTTCCGGTCTTCTAACCTAAGCCCCATGCAGACCAGAAAGAACAGGCATTACACTCATTAGACATGAGAAAACCCCTTGCATTTTATTTACACAGAACAAAGCCTTTCCGCAGGTCCACATAGTTGTTTATATCCATTGTAGACAGAATGAAGGGCCTCCCGGTGTTGGCACAGTGTCTCTCATCATGGATCACGGTTTGTATTAAGGCATGCTATGACCTGTCAGGGAGACACCCTCCGCTCCCCTCGCCCTCCCCCCCCCCCAAATCACTGCTCATTCCACTAGAGCCCAGGCCTTCTCTGACTTTCTTTGCGCAGATGCAGATCCTGGTTATCGGCAGGGTGGCTATCTGGTCTTCAGTTTGTATCTTTGCTACTCAGCAGGCGAGAGAGGATGCAACCGTTAACAGGGCTATGTTGCAATCCACCTCCTTCTAGGTTCCGACCCCTACTCCATGGGTACAGCTTGGGAATTACCTAGGTGGAATGGACATTAGCAAGTACCCAAAGAAGAAAAAACGGTTACTTACCTCATAACTGTTCTTTGAGATGTGTTGCTTGTGTCCATTCCAAATCCTGCCCACCTCCCCTTCATTGGAACATCCGGCAAGAAGGAACTGAAGGGGCAAAGGGCTAGCAGGGATATATATGTGCTGTTATAACAGCACCACGTCTCCCTGGCTGACCCAACGGGTACTGCTAATGGTAAAAAGTTTCTGGAGCTCATGCACGTGGTGTGCGCACACCTAAGCGGAATGAACATAAGCAACATATCTTGAAGAGCAACAGTTATGAGGTAAGTAACTATTTTTTACTTAAATACGCTGTTGTTAATTTATTTAATGTAAACTCACATTCCCTGCCCTCTATACCAGCCACTCACTACAAAAGAGAATTTAACAGGGATTAGCTGGATTGGAGGATTAATAATTGAGTATCATGTTTTTACACCTGCATGTCACTGGTTTCTATCCAGCCTGAGTGACTAGTAACAGAAAGATGTTACCATCTGATGTCTGTGATATTGATTTTAGTTCTTAGAGCTCATCAAGAGGCAGCTGTTAACAGAAAACAATCTCAGCACTGACAGTAGTTTAAATTCTTGAAGGATCAGCAGGGAGACCAAGACCTAGACTTCTCACTCAGCCTTAGAGTGCATCTGACGCAGTGGGTCTTTGCCGACGAAAGCTTATGCTCCAATAAATCTGTTAGTCTAGAAGGTGCCACAGGACCCCTTGTCGCTTCAACCTTAGAGGTAGTCCACTCCAATCAAAGTTGAGGCAAGTTTTCAAATTTGTGATGAAAATTGCTCTCATTTGACCATGATACACCTGTTTTAGGAATAGGACTTCAATCTGTAGCACCTTCCTCAGAAACAATCTGTCGCCCATATATAGAAGTGCCATTTTCATCAACTTATTATTTGTATTTTAGAGCTCTTAGTGATTCCCACAGACAGGATTACATGGTACTTAATATAATGTGAGACTGTTTTTAGTTGTGCATTATTTGCTAAACTTTAAGTGTTTGAGCTGAAATTTTCCATGCTGTGTGTCTGCCTCAGTCTAAATTTTTGGCAATAGTTCAAACAAAAATGTTTCTGCCATTTCTGAGAATAAGTTTAAGGGAAAATATAGCCATTTACATCAAAAAACAACTGTTTTGTTGAGAAGCTCAGATTGGATGATTTGGAACAGCTCTTGAGATTTGGCATATCAGGTTTCTTCTGTGGACAGGGATCTACCATTTGCTATCCCCAAAATCTACCCAGAGTTATTATATTCTGAAAATAGCTGTTTGCACATGCTCAGTAGAGGTTTGTTAGGAGAAAATTTGTCTGAACACTTCATGCAAACTGAAAGCATTCCACCCACCACAAAATGCCATGCCAGCCATATTGAGCATAGTATGCACCGAGAGTTCACTGAGCATGCTCCAACCCCAGGGCTGCAGGAGCTTAACAATTGCTCTTTCTGATTCATTGGAGGCCTATGGCTCCAAGCAGCAGAACTCAGGACCATGGAGACTGCTCTTCTGTACTCTTCATAGTTCCTACTGGCATCACAGAAGAGGAAGTTGCCTAAGTGGAATACATAGGGGTGAGGAAGAGAAGTGGAATATGTGCAGGAAAATTAAGGCTTCAAAGGCATCCTTAATTTTGGCATTTCCTGACTTTGGCATTTTAACCTCTTTTAGTGTAGCTATTTTGGATAGGCACTGCAGAGTAAGGGAAAGGGAGGGTTGTTCAGTTTTGTTTTCAGCAGTGTCTTTAATCTTAGGGAAATCCCATCAAAGTCTTGCATAGGATCAAATAAATAACTTTTGAGGCAGAATTCACTTGCAGTAAATTGGACTTCCTAGTAAGCAAAATTTGCTTGTGCAGGAAGTCTGTCTACTAGCATTGCACTTGAATGTCCTTGGGATGGCTTTCAAAGGTACTATATTTCATTTCCAGATTTTCTGTCCAGTAACATGAGGGAGCATCACTGTTTGAAGTAGATAGTGATGCATCCCAGGCTGTTCAGCAAGGACTGCTATAGTGAAATGTATCCATTAATTTGCCTGTGGAGGTTAACACAATTTCTCAGCGTCTCCCTCATTCTAGGAATCATAAACCTTGTGAAGAAAGATTAGCCACACACTATTTTGTTTGAGGGCTGACTTCTCCAATTTTCTATCTGCCTTCTAAAAGTTATTTGCAGTGTTGTTTTAGCCATATAATGTTGCTGGTCCTAGGATGTTAGCAAGACAAGTTGGATGATGTACTATCTTATTTGGACCAACTTCTATTTGGTGAGAGAGGAAATACCTTTCCCAGTCCTGAAGAAGAGCTCTGTGTAGGCAGAAAGCTCGTCTCTTTTATCCACGGAAGTTGGTTCAATAAAAGATATTAATGCAGACATCTTGTCTCTTTTTAATAAGTTAAACTTGCTTGGTAGGAAGGCTATTGGCTGCACTTTGGGAATCCTGCTTTCTTCATTAGTGGAGACTAGAGCTTTTGCTGAGGGGAAGGCTGATGTCCAGGAAAACATGTTGGCTATCCTATATCCTGTATCAACCTTTCCATTGATAGGTGCTAGTGGTGGTCATAAAAAGATGTTCCATCTGCCCTCTCAAGTGGGAACTGACACAGTTCTCTGTGAATTTGTAATTTAGATAACACATTCTTGGAGCTCTGTAGATCCACACTGTACCATAAATAACATGGGGGCATGGGTATTGGGATAAATCCAGACCATCCTCTGAAATAGATAAAAGTTTTAAAACTTTGGCTTGTGTGTAATTTAATAACAAGAGGGCAGATTGTCAGTAGTGCCAAGCATCTATCAGCTCACATTGTCCTAGTGTAAGTTTTAGGAAGATTATTGCTTGAAAATCCAGCCCCTTCACTTTAGTACCCACCCACCCAGGGGTTGCTCTCTCTTGGAATGTGGTCCCACCTGCAGCTGCTGAGCACTCTTGAAAATCTGGGACCAAAATACTTGTAGTTTTCACTTGATGAAGAGTTAGAAAGATTCAAACTATTCCATTAACCTTAGGAAGTCAAGTAGTTTCAGAATGTAAAACCTGACATCTGATTACAATTCATCACATTCTGTAGCTATCTCTAACATGGCTGTATTGGAATTATTGTTGTGTATCGCATAACATGATCACTATGGCTATGACCTAGACAATCACACAAGTCAGTAGTCTGTTATCTCTGTCAAGCTACAGTATTTAGTGCTTTAGTGTAATAAAATCACCTAGGTCAGTTGTATTCTACTTTCCATAGCCAATCTTTTCTTGAGTGCTACTTAGTGAAACAGATTTATTATACTATTACCTTTTTTCTTCCTCCAATTTATATTCCACTCTTCACCTGTAGTCTTTTGTCATAATAAGATTGTAAGCTCTTTGAGGCAGACATTGTATTTTTTTAATTACATGTGCATATCTAACATTTGAGGCCCCAACTCTGTTAAGGATCTATAGACTTCACTGCAAATAATAAAACAATGTAACAGAGAAATTTGGCTTGCTGTTTTTGTTTTAACCAAATATTTCTCTGGTGTTAGTAGATTAAGTGCAATTTTCATTTGAATTTTTAAATATGCAGACAGTAGGTTTGAAGTTATCTAGGTTCATTCAAAATATATCTATACTTTGGTCATGAAATATTGCTGTATACTTAGTCTGTAACTTGTGTCTAAATCAGCATCTCTCAAACTGTGGGTTGTGACCCTATTTTAATAGGGTTGCCAGGGCTGACTTAGATTTACTGAGGCCTGGGGCTGAAGCCTGAGCCCCACCACCTGGGGACAAAACGAAAGCCCGAGGGTTTCAGCCCTGCATGTCAGGGCTCAGGTTACAAGCTCCATGCCTGGGACTTGAAGCCCTTGGGCCCCCTTCCCGGGATGTTGGGGCTCAGTTTGCTGGGGCGGGGAGGGAGGCTCAAGCTTCAATCCCCCCATCTGGGGTCATTTTTCTTGTCAGAAGTGGGTCATGATGCAATGAAGTTTGAGAACCGTTGCTCTAAATAAGTGTGAAAAAACTAGATTTGACTTTAGTGCCAATACTTCTAATTTTCCCCAGAAAACATTGCAAAAATAACTTCTGAAAATGTAGACAGCTTGTCTTCTGTCCTTTCCTTAACACTGTTTTCAATATACATTGATAAAGCTGACTTGGGAAGGTAAAAGACTTGTACGTTTTAGATATCAAGAACACTGTATAAAAACATTTCCTGATATTGTACTGGGAAACAAGTTATTTATATTGTACATATACTCAGTTTTCATGTTTGGACCCTTTTTCTTGTAAATCTGTTATCTGTACTTTCCTCCTTTGTCTGTTGTATTTGGTGGTATTTTACTCTTAGACCAGCTGGATCATTTGTTTTGCACAGTCAACATTGCAAATAAATGTTGCTGTCTTTTACCAGGAGAAATTTTTGGACATGTTTCTCTCTTCACAGATCATATTATTGATTGTAAATGCAGTTACGCATAGCCACAGTATTCCCTCTCTCCCTGCCCCTCCAAAACCAAACCAAAGAAACAAAAAGTCCAAAAGGGGAGTCACAAAGTAGGACAGTGAGTAGAAGCCAGGGGAATTTCCTATAAAATTTCATTTTTCTAATGTCTCATTTTGTGGTTTTCTTTTTGGCTTGAGATTTGCTGCTCTGAGACCTGATAGCTGATTGAGTCATGGTTGTTATGTAATTGAATCCAAAACTAGGTGGATTGCAGTCTTTCCCACATTTCTCATAAACTTTTCATCTCTGTCTGCCTTACCTTCCCAAGTTTCTAAGGTTTAAAAGCAGTCTTAATGCTGTGATATTCTGCTTTTTGTACAGTGTTGTAAAACTTGCCTTATTTTTGTTTTGGCAGTAGTTGTGAGCTTCACTTCGGGATCTTTGGGCTGGGCATTGTACAGATGTGTAACAAAAAGATGTTCCCTGCCCCAAAGATCGTACAATCTGTGTAAAAGATGAGACAATAGGTGGATCCAAGAGATAAATGGAGGGAGTGCAATGATGAGACTGAATGGTGTGATAAGCAATGGTCTAGCACACTAGCTTAACAATTCTGTTTTTCCTTCTGTTGCTGTTCATTGTAAATTGATTAAAAAAAATGAAACTAACTTATACCCAAGTTCAACAAAGAGACACAAGCATGTACATAGTCCCATAGCTGAATTAAGGGCTTTTTTATGGAAAGAATAGCTATTCTTATTTATTTTGTCTTTTTGGCTACACTGGTTGAGGATGAGTTGATAGCTTCATTATTTGTTCCAAAATGGTAGATTTAAATCTTTTTGGAGTTTGTCATACAGTTCGTCTGTCAAAGGCAGTTTTTGAGATAGGTATCACAAGATATGCTGACTACTCTCAAGCATACTCAAGATAGCAAACATGTCAGGGTTTGGGATGGTTATGGTATATCTTGCATGACATTGCAAACTAGAAAGAGGATTATTCTTCTCTGGTCATGAATCTGATCTTCTGTACAGCACAGGCCCACAATACTACCCCTTCTAAACTCCTTTCTTCTTTTTCCTTTATGCTACTTTTACTGGTGATGGTTACAGTGGCAGCATGGAGAGTAGGGAGGATCAGGTTTCCCTTTCCTATGCAACAAGTTCTAGCCCCTCCTGGGGGATTTCCAAGAATTCCCAGTACTGCCAGGAGATATAATCCCTCTATCATGTTCTGGGTCAACCTCAGGGCCTTCTCCAATAAGTGAAATTGAATCAAAGAATTACAGCCCACAAAAGACTAGACTAGTATATGCCGCATATAGAGAACAAGATGGACAGAGGTGTACCAGTTTCTGAGCCCCCAATACCCGGGAAATGATTGAGTTATACTCAGAGAATCCTAACAAGTAACCCAAAAACCATGTGCTGCAAAGGACGATGAAAACTCTACAAGGTAATTGCCAGTTTGACCTGGGAAAAAATTTATTCCTGACCGCACGTGGCGGTCACAGTGCACATCTGAAAGAAAACCAGCCAGCCAAGCATCTGACAGAAGGGAGGAGAGAGAATGCTTGATGTTGCCGGAGAGCCTTGGCTCGCCACATCCAATCTCCCATCTCCTACCATGACCATGCCTAATGTTTCAGATGAAGGATATTTGAATCATAGAACCATAGAGCTGGAAGAGACCTTCGAAGGCCATCAAGTCCAGCCCCCTGCCCAAGGCAGGACCAATCCCAATTAAATCAACCCAGCCAGGGCTTTGTCAAGCTGAGACTTAAACACCTCTAGGGATGGAGACTCAACTACTTCCCTAGGTAACCCATTCCAGTGCTTCACCACCCTCCTAGTGAAATAGTTTTTCCTAATATCCAACCTGGATCTCTCCCACCGCAACTTGAGACCATTGTTCCTTGTTCTGCCATCCGTCACTACTGTGAACAGCCTTTCTCCAGCCTCTTTGGAACCTCCCTTCAGGAAGTTGAAGGCTGCTATCAAATCCCCCCTCACTCTTCTCTTCTGCAGACTAAATAGACCCAACTCCCTCAGCCTCTCCTCATAGGTCATACGCTCCAGCCCCCTAATCATTTTGGTTGCCCTCCGCTGGACCCTCTCCAATGCGTCCACATCCTTCCTGTAATTGGGGGCCCAGAACTGGACGCAGTACTCCAGATGTGGCCTCACCAGAGCCGAGTAAAGAGGAATAATCACATCTCTGGATCGACTGGCAATGCTCCTCCTAATGCAACCTAATATGCCATTAGCCTTCTTGGCTACAAGGGCACACTGTTGACTCATGTCCAGCTTCTCATCCACTGTAATCCCCAGGTCTTTTTCTACAGAACTGCTACGTAGCCAGTTGGTCCCCAGCCTGTAACAATGCTTGGGATTCTTCCGTCCCAAGTGCAGTACTCTACACTTGTCCTTGTTGAACCTCATCAGATTTCTTGTGGCCCAATCCTCCAATTTGTCTAAGTCACTCTGGACTCTATCCCTGCCCTCCAGCGTATCTACCTCTCCCCCTAGCTTAGTGTCATCCGCAGATTTGCTGAGGGTGCAATCCATCCCCTCATTCAGGTCATTAATAAAGATGTTGAACAAAACCGGCCCCAGAACCGAACCTTGGGGCACTCTGCTAGAAACCGACCGCCATCCTGACATCGAGCCGTTGATCGCTACCCGCTGGGCCCAACCTTCCAGCCAGCTTTCTATCCATTTTACCGTCCATTTATCCAATCCACATTCCCTTAGCTTGCTGTCAAGAATATTGTGGGAGACCGTATCAAAAGTCTTGCTAAAGTCAAGTTATATCCCATCCACTGACTTCCCCATATCCACAGATTGGTCAGGCACGACTTGCCCTTCATGAATCCATGCTGACTGTCTCGATCACCTTCCCCTCTTCCAAGTGCTTCAAATTTGAAAATACCTATTGTGTATTAGTTGGAGAGGGTGAGAAATCTCTTCCTGGAGCTTGCAGGTTGTATTCTGAAATTTGAAGTTTGAGGTCTTAGACACGAAGTGGACGTGAGCCTAGGGCTCCGAAACTCTGCCCCCTACCATCACAAACAGCCCTGTCATACAGTCACACAAAAATGTATCCAGCTCTGATTAAGTGGTTTATCATCCCAGCTCCTATTTGGAGACTGTTCCAGAACTTCACTCTTCTGATGACTAGAAACTTCTTCTAATTTCCAGCTTGAGTTTGTTCATGGCTAGTTTATATCCGTTAGTTCTTGTTCCTTCATTGTTATTTAGCTTAAATGGCTTTTCATCTGCCCTGGTATTCACCCTCCTAATGTATCTGGAGAGAAAGCAATGACATTCCGTCTTAGCCTTCTTTTTATTAGACTCTAAAGCAGGGCTACTCAACACTCGGCCCACGGGCTGCAAGCGGCCCACGGCCTGTTTGTTTGCAGCCTGCAGTGCGATTTGGGTTTACGCAGGGCTCAACACAGGTGGGATCCTTTGAACATGGCCTCTACTGGGAACATGCTCCACAACGGCGAGGCATCTCCCAGGCAGGGTGAGCATTGAAAAACGCAAGTGAATAGGCTGGCTGGAACAGACCGACACAGGGTGTCGGTGTTTCTATTCCCAAGGGAGGAGGTGCTGAGAGCACTGGGGCATTGTGGAAAGTGCTTTGTGTTCATGCCCATCAGTGTGAAATAAGCTATTTGCATATATATTTGCATGTATATTCAACCACACTTAAGTTGCGGCCCTCGGCATTGTGACCCCTGGGACTTCCAAAGTTGAGTAGCCCTGCTCTAAAGCCAAGGTCTTCCAGTCTCCTATCCATTCCCCGGTCATTCTAATAACTCTTCTTTGCACCTGTTCTAGTTTAAATTTTACTTGAGAATGAATGACCAGAATTTGGTGATTTCAAATGTGGTCTTACCAGTGCCTTGTAGAAAGGTATTAATGCAACTCTATCTCTACTAGAAACACCTAGCCTAACACAATCTAGCATTTTTTCCACAATCACATTAGAGTGTGGGTCAATCTTGTGATTAACCCATATACCAAGCAGTGTTCCCTCTAGCATTTTCTATCCTTGGGCAGGTTGAAATTTCTTATGCTGAACAGATGCCAACACCCATCCACCCTCTTTCCCCAACCTACACTTGTGCAATCTGCTCCCCCCAAGCCCAGCTGTGGGCTGGGATAAAATCCTGCTTCTTCAACTTGCAGGCACAAACAGCCTATAAGACACACAGCACAAACTTGTCACCCCTTGCCCACCTCACTCCAGGATACATAGCATAAACTCTTCCCCCCACCTCCACCTTACCCCAATGAAAGAATCCATTCACCCCGCCCCTCCCTTCTCCCACTTACTCCATGCAGTCAGCCCCTTACCTCCCCCTTCCCACTACAGGAGGCTTAAGGAGAGTGCTGAGCTTCTGCCCCTCTCTCTCTCTCCTCTCACAGATGGAACTCTCCAAACTCCCCTCCCCCACACAGTTATTGTCTCCCTCCCTCCTCCTCCCCCCAACCACTTATTCCCTCTTTATCTTCCCTCTTTGCCTGCTTTATGAGCTCCTCCATTTCACGCACACAGCAGTTCTGTTTCAAGCCCCTTGTGAGATGCCCTTCCTCCCCTCCCCCCCCCACTGGTCAGTTGAGTTCCCTCCCTGCGCAGAAGCTATGAACCTCTGAGTGGGGCTCAGAAAACAGGTGTTCAGCCATGCAGCTTATAGGGAATTTTGACTCCAAGGTTTCTGTCCTTCTCTGTTACTTCTGGCTGCTGAGCTCCCACCTTGTAACAGTGACAAGGAGTCCTGTGGCACCTTATAGACTAACAGATATATTGGAGCATAAGCTTTCGTGGGCAAAGACCCACTTCGTCAGATGCACCTTGTAACAGAATTCTTATTAGATGCTACATACATGACTGCGCTATTTAATTTTATCCCATTAGAAAATTAGATGATGAAGGAAAATGAATACTGCTATTGAGAGTGTACTCTTTAAAAATAATTATGCTCATTTTTTTGTCCAATGCATTGCTGTTTGTTGTTTATATTGCTATATTATATTGACCAGAACCCCACTGTGCTAAGTAGTGTACAAATACAGGCCAAATGGACTGTCCCTGCCCTGGGGGTTTAATAAGAACATAAGAATGGCCATACTGGGTGAGACCAAAGGTCCATCTAGCCCAGTATCCTGTCTTCTGACAGTGGCCAATGCCAGATGCCCCAGAGGGAGTGAACAGAACAGATAATCATCAAATGATCCTTCTCCTGTCATCCATTTCTAGCCCCTGACAAACACAGGCTAGGGACACCATTCCTACCCATTCTGGCTAATTGCTGTTGATGGACCTAACCTCCATGAATTTATCTAGCTCTTTTTTGAACCCTGGTGAAGTCCTAGTTAAGTCCTAGTCTTCTGGACTTTGAGTTAAAGGGACCACTTCAGTGTTGAGGTTGAACAGCATTTGTATTCAACTGCATTGTTTCAGTTGGGGCAACTGATTGAAAATTCACTGATAAAGGGCAATGTTCTTTTTTGAACCCTGTTACAGTCCTAGTCTTCACAACCTCCCCTGGCAAGGAGTTCCACAGGCCCATCGTGCTGTGTGAAGAAAAACCTCTTTTGTTTGTTTTAAACCTGCTACCTGTTAATTTCATTTGGTGACCCCTAGTTCTTGTTATGGGAATAAGTAAATAACTTTTTCTTATTCATTTTCTCCATATCTGTCATGATTTTATAGACCTGTATCACATCCCCTCTTAGTCTCCTCTTTTTTAAACTGAAAAGTTCCAGTTGTTTTAATCTCTCTTCATATGGCACCCATTCCAACCCCTTAATAATGTTTGTTGCCCTTTTCTGAACCTTTTCCAATGCCAGTATATCTTTTTTGAGATGAGGCAACCACATTTGTATGCAGTATTCAAGATGTGTGTGTACCATGGATTTATATAGAGGCAATAAGATATTCTCTGTTTTATTCTTTATCCCTTTTTAAATGATTCCTAACATTTTGTTTGCTTTTTTGACTGCTGCTGCACATTGAGTGGATATTTTCAGAGAACTATCCATAATGACTCCATGATCTCTCTTGAGTAATTATAGCTGAATTAGTCCCCATCATATTGTATGTATAGTTGGGATTATTTTTTCCAATGTGCATTACTTTACATTTATCAATATTAAAAATCATTTGCCATTTTGTTGCTCCATCACTTAGTTTTGTGAGATCCTTTTGAAGCTCTTCACAGTCTGCTTTGGTCTTAATTACCTTGAGCAGTTTATCTGCAAATTTTACCACCTCACTGTTTATAAATGATCTGGAGAAAAGGGGTAAATAGGTTAAATAGGGCAAGTCCCAGTACGGACCCTTTGGGACACCATTAGTTACCGCTCTCTATTCTGAAAACTATCCATTTTTTCCTGCACAGTGTTTCCTGTCTTTTAACAAGTTATCAGTCTGAGAGGACTTTCCCTCTTATCCCATGAGAAGTAACTTTACTTAAGAACCTTTGTTGAGGGACTTTGTCAAAGGCTAAGTACATTATACCTACTGGATTCTCCTTATCCACCTGCTTGTTGATGCCCTCAAAGAACTCTAGTAGATTAATAAGTCATGATTTCCCTTTACAGAATCCATGGTGACTTTTCCCCATCAAATTATGTTCATCTATGTGTCTGACAATTCTGTTCTTAATTATAGTTTCAACTAATTTGCCCAGTACTGATGTAGACTTACCGGTCTGTAACTGCCAGGATCGCCTCTAGAGCCCTTTTTAAATATTGGCATCACATTAGCTATCTTCCAGTCATTACGTATAGAGCTGATTTAAATTTTTGTACAAAAGACAACAGACGGATATAAACAGGCAGGGGAGTACAGGTAAACAATGAGACTGTATAGGTCAGCATGATAACCAGTGATCTCTACATGCTAGCAGTTTGTGATTTTTTTCATTGTGATGTTTGATAGGTCACAGAGTGCTGGAGCTAGGATTAATCATAGGAAATAAAAGTGAAAAGTAACTTTAAAAGATATTACTTAAAAGGAAAACCCTATCTGTTTAGTTTGGCTAAACAGCAAAAGAGATCAATGACTGACCGGCTTTATTTAAGAGGTCTGAACATGAAAAAGGGGGAATTTTTTTTAACTGCATTACACAGAGAAAACTACCTGTAGGAATAAATGGGTGAAGTGGAACAGTTGAAATGTACTAATTATAGCACATTCTTCCTGAAGTTGTTATAGCTTAGTTACTTGTCACTTAGACTAGTTGGAATAATAGATTGGATTGTAGGAAACACAACTGCATTGGGAAAGGGAAGAACACAATGCCATAATAAGTATTTTGCGTCCATAATTCATTTCTTGGAATGCTGCTTTCAGAATATGTTAATGACATCACAGCCTCTTCAAACACATTCGTCCTTCTTAACACCTTTTTTAGTGGTAAAAACACACACGCTGAAAAATCAGCTTATCCAAGAATCTCTAAGTGCCATAATTTTCTGTATAATCTGAACTCTCACTGAAAAAATGTTAAATTTTCTAGCCAATGTGATTGAGCAAATCTTCCAAATATAAATTGATGCTCTTTGGCCTTGTTCAGATAGCGTCAGTGTCTCTGCTGCTTTTCACCATTTTCTGGGTTGCAACTGCATTGGGTTATTAGGAATCATGTGGACAGCAGTGGCTCAGGTGACTTGTGCCCTACTGTTCCCAGGAAAACTATTATGCAAAGTGAAGACAAGCAATTGATTTCTTGCCTCATAGTTTCACTGATTAGAAATGTTTAGTTTGTTTCTCTTGGCCAACAGGGAGAGAATACGTCTCTGCATTAGATTAATATTATGTGTTAAATAACATTGACCCAAATGTCCTGTTGGAAGTCAGATACTCATGTGGCCCAATATTAATAGTCTTGTTATGCTGATTTGATCAAAAGGATATATATTGTGAAAAGTAGCTTTTCTACAAACTAATCCTTGAAAAAAATTCCCTTCATATGTATTTAGAGTGAGATTTTTTTTAAAAAATTAGTTTAGACCAGGAATCGACAACATTTGGCATGTTAACCTATCAGCATATTCTACTGGTGGTTCATGAGACATGAACTGCAAGACATTTTGTTTACATTGGCTATATGCAAATACAGTCTCCTGCATCTCCCAGTGACCACAGTTCACCATTCCCAGGCAATCAGAGCTGCGGGAAGGAGTCTATACCCAGAGAATTATATTTTTCCAGTAGTGTGTGGAGATTTAGTAATGCCATCCTCATTAAAATCTGAAAGTCTCCTGTTCAGGTTAATAAAAGCCACATGACTAAAATATTGCATATACAATGGTTCAGATTTAGGAATAAATGTTTGCTTGATATGATTCTGCTTACTAATGGTCCTGCTGCTTCTATTTGGTATGCAACTTTTATATTGATATATACAGTTATTGTACATGTTAATATTCTAAAAGGGAAAAATAAAATGAAAATTTTCTGGTATTTTAGCTTTTATCTTGAAACTTAAAACATCGCACAAATTTCTTAAAATTCACTATTTTTCTTGCATCCATTCGTGTCACACTATATTAATGCCTTAAAAATATGCCAGTCTACAACTGTTTAAAAGCTGAACTTATTTTGCCAGACCTTTTGTAGGCTAGAAACTAGCATTTCATAATTAGTTTTCAAATGTTCTTTCTTTTATGTTGCAAGCTATTTTTGGTTAATTATCTTAACCAAATGCCAGGCAGTGGCTTAGCGAGCACTTGTGATTGAACAAAGCAAATTAAATACTTCTGAAAATTAAAAATTGTGTTACTTTATTATTTGTGTGTCATACTGCCGCATATATTGTCAGCTACTTATGATGTTCTATTAAAACTTGTGTCTACAGCAGATAGCATTCTAAATATTTAAAAAAACTGTTGTCACTCTAAATTTTTATAATTTCCCTTCCTGAAAACTACCATGATTGAAGACTATAACCATTCTTGTCCTAATTTGTGAGGCATTGGTCTTAGTTACTTTGTTTTGTTGGATGAAGTGATCCTTTTGTATAATTTTGTAACAGTGTGTCAAATGTATAAAGAACAGTAGGATAATTTTGAGGATATGAAAGATTTTTACCTAAAAATCACTATCCAGATGAAATTACTACATTTCCTTTATTTGAACTTTGCTAGTTTCTGTCTATGCTGAGCCTTTCAGAGATTTAATGGGAATTTCCTACGTTTATTTGGCTGCAAAACTATCCAAGTCATTCATCAACAGGACAGAGCTAGACTGGTGCTCCCCAATTTTAGCTTTTAGTTCCTTAAAATCAGTATGAGGAGTTTCAAAAATTGCTAAGAAACTTTATAAAAACATTCTTTGACTTTAAGACAGGGGTTCTCACACTTTTTATTATGGAAACCACAGTTTGATACAGTGGTGGCCTTGTGGTTCTGTCCTCTCTCATTAATGATTCCATGGACCTCTTTTTCCTTTCCCATTTATGATCACAAACATCTCCATGGCAACTAGAAAAATTGTTTTCGTGGAAAAGTAATATTAGGAAAATGTTTGTATATTCACTTTCTTCTACAGTGTAGCAGCTGGGAACAAGAATGGGAGCACCATGTGAAAAGCCAGCTTTCCACAGGCTACTGCAAGTGCTTCTCAAAACACAATTTGAGAATCACTGAGTTAAGAAATTTGGTGTGCATGTTAAATATTACACAAATACGCCTGATGTTCCTAAAATGCTGTCTGTAAATAATAACAATGATAAAATATTAGTTCTATTGATTTTTTTAGAACAGTTAGCCATTGTGTTTTGTGTAAGCATTAGGTGGGTGTTTTGAAGAAACTGTTTTGTGCTATTTATTCTTCACAGTCAACTTTTACATTCATAATAAGCTTTTTAGGATGTAGCAGAACTGACTATATTCCAAAAGTCTTACCAGATTGTGGGATCAGATATGGAACTAATTCTTGTGTTAAGTTGACACGTGTGGCTAAATGGCTCTTTATTCCCCCTCCCCACATCCCCCAAGTCCAATCTGTAAATATTTTTGGAACCAGGGATATGATTATCAGGTTGGAAATGTTTCAAATGAGACCAAAACAAGTCCTCAGGATGTCTAGGCGCAGCAGTTTCTAAAAACCCCTACGTCTTCCCTTCAGCCAAAAAGTGACCAGAGGGTACCAAATAAATTTACTTCATGCAAGGCTCTAAGGGAGGCAGAAAAAGACTGCTAGCCAGCAGCTGGCACTTAATGTCAAATTTTTTAAATCAATAAACTGAATGGCCAAGTGGAGAATGTGCAGTAGAGGTTGAGGCTTCTGGGAAAAAATAGATGAGCTATACTATTAAGCTGCAGTGATGAGAAAAATGAGCCATCCAAAAAAGTTATGTCAGCATTAATTAAAATAAAATGTTAAGCATAGACTTAAAATGATGAATAATCAATTTAAAGAAAAATTGTTTGAGACTTAGGAAGCTGTGTAGCTGACTGACTGACCCATGTAAATTCACTGAAAGTTTGTCTTGCATTCTGTCATAAATGTGGAGACTGATAGAGTGGGGCTGAATGATACAGGATCCTGCTTTGTAAGATTCTGATGGTGAAATAAAATGGTGCTAGAAATTAATGTTAGAATGTGAATGGATTTTTGTAGCAACTGGGAAAAAATTGTAAAAATTTGATAATTCCCCTCCAATTTTCCTTTTCCAGTCTGAAACCTGAAATAAGCAACAAACGAAATTCATGGTGATTCAATTCTTATTACAAGAAGACAACTCTGAACTGGCTGTTTTATACCCTACTAAGCTAAAGGTCATGAAGTAAAATAAGACATTCATTCTGAGACCATTAATCACTGAGTAGTTTAAAAAGTATCACAGAAAGAGCCCCAAACTCAATAGAACTATTGCAATGAAACTGCCAATTTCCAGAAGGGGAAAAGTCTTGGAAATATTGTGTGTGTCTAAATGTATGGAATTAATGTGCCAGTCAGCTAAAATTAAATCGGTGGAACATTTTCTATTGAATTTAAATTATTTTAAAGTAGGCTCTCCATTCTCCCATCCCCCATTTAAACGTATAATCTTTCATCTTGAAACCAAAACATTAATTTTTTTTTGTTTATCCACGTGTAAGTATGCATGCAGTAGGGATGTGAAAGTGTAACTGTGTACATGGTTACAAGCTGGCTCCCAGGGATCTTTCTGCTGTATCAGAGGCAGCAGCGCAGGGTAGGGGGAGCAGACTGGAGCAGGTATGCACTGGGAGTAGACTGCTGCCCTGCATGTAACTGCTGAACTTAAATGCATTTTAACATCCCTAGTGTACAGCAAAGTTTAAAACTTACCTGAGAAGAAGCAAAAACATGATCACCCATGTGAGTCCTATTAAGTTAGATCCTTAGCATTGAATTTCTGTAGTTTTCTGCTTCTATAAAGGACTATGTGAATGGAAGTTCCTTATTGTCATAAAATCTCATTTCATACATTTGATACTTTTCCACAAATTGTCAAGCCAAATCCCAAGTGTGTATTCACTCACATGGAAAATATTTCCTACCAGCTCATAAAAGTCTTAAAATCTTCTGCTGAACAAATGCATTCTGTATCCAGAGGAAGGTTTCTTCCCTTTCTGTTCAAAATATAACCACACAGCAATGCAGCGTCAGATTGTCTTTTATTACAGAAAATTGGTGATCTAGAAGACAGGAATTGAAGCAATAAAGCCAAAGTTTTAGTAGGAGCAAATAATTGAGCAATCAGTTTGCAAACACAACACGGATTTGTCAAATCATGTCAAACCAACCTAATAGCTTTTTTTGACAGGGTAACAAGCCTTGTGGATGGCAGAATGGCAGTAGATGTGGTATATCTTGACTCTAGTAAGGCTCTTAATGCTATCTCACATGACCTTTTCATAAAATGAGTGAAATAGATCTTAGATGGAGCCACTATAAAGTGGATGCCACTGGTTGAAAAACAGTTTGCAGAGAGTAGTGATCAGTGGTTCACAGTCAGGCAGGAAGAGCAAAAAAAGACAAAAACAAAGAGGTCACGGCACACCTGCGAGTTGTTCACAGAACACCAGTGTTCCGCGGAACATAGTTTAAGAAACACTGATTTAGATAATGTCATAGAGAATACACTTATGAAGTTTGTGGGTGATACCAAGCTTCGAGGCGTTGCATGTACTTTGGAGGGATAGGATTAAAATGGTCTTCAATAAGGACAAATGCAAAGTATTCCACTTAGGAAGGAACAATCAGTTGAACACATACAAAATGGGAAGGACTGTCTAGGAAGGAGTACTGCAGAAAGGGTTTGGGGGAGAGGTCAAAGTGGAGCACAAACTAAATGAGTCAACAGCGTAACACTGTTGCAAAAAAAGCAAACATGATTCTGAGATGTGTTAACAGGAGTATTGTAAGCCGGACACAAGAAGTAATTCTTATGGTTTACTCTGCACTAATAAGACCTCAGCTGGGGTATTGTGCCTAGTTCAGGGCACCACTTTTCAGGAAGGGTGTGGACAAATTGGAAAAGTCCAGAGGAGTGCAACAAAAATGATTAATGAAAACATGACCTGTGAGGGAAGACTGAAAGAATTGGGTTTGTTTAGTCTGAAGAAGAAAAGACTGAAGGGGGGGAGAGCAGTTTTCAAGAACTTAAAAGGTTATTAGAAGGAGGTGGAAGAAAATTGGTGGCTCTTTGCTTCAGAAGATAGTATTAGAAGCAGTGGACTTAAGTTATGGTGAGGTGGCTTAGATTGGACATTAGGAAAAACTTAGCTATGAGGGTAGTTAAGCATTGGAATAAACTCTCTAGGGAGGCTGTAGAATCTCTATCATTGGAGGTTTTTAAGAGCAGTTTAAACAAATGCCTGTCACAGAGGGTCTAGATCACGGGTTCCCAAACTGGGGGGCGTGAAGAAATTCTGGGGGGGGGAGGGCGTGAGGCGACCCAGCCCCCCTCCCCATCAAGTTTTGCTGCCCTGCTCAGTTCTGGGTTTGGGTTTTTTTTTTCTCTCAACAAGTTTTTTGGAGGGGGGGGGCGCGTGAGGGTTTTTCAAAAATCAGAAAGGGGGGCGTGATGCTGAAAAGTTTGGGAACCACTGGTCTAGATAATACCTTATCTTGCCAGGAGTGCAGTGGACGGGAGTAGATGACCTCTTGAGGTCCCCTCCAGTCCTAAGATTCTATGATTGTATGATCTGATGACATAATCGAAAGAGATGACCTTGTTGGGTTTGTAAGTAAAACTCTCATCCGTATTTTGGATATAAACATAGGAATCCCAGTCCAGAGCAGAGAGAACTTCTAAAACTGAAAAGGACCTTGACCACTTCACTCAAGGAGTAAGTTGCAAGGAGTCCTTGCAGAAGAAAGAGGGGAGATTTGCAGAGCCTCAAATTCTTCCCCTCCCCACCAAAAAATTGTAAATTGGGTCCAGAAGAAGCAGCAAAGATTCTGGTCATCCCACTCTCCCTCCTAAACTGACCAAGAAGACTCTAACAAGAAGTTCCTCCTTCCCAGGGGGAATAGGACCTAGAGAAAGAAGACTGTCAGACCTCTTGAGGAGGTTCCAGGGCATAGGGACAACAATTGCAGTAGTTCTTACTAGAGCCGCAGCAGAACTTTTGCACTCACAATATGTGCTAAAAAGGTTAAAAAAGGGAAAAAGGCACAAACATCCTAGAGATGAATCCTCTGACTCATTATCCTCCCCATCCCCAGTCTGCTTCTGAATCTAAACAAGATGGGGGAAAATACAGAGAAGGGTTTTTCCCTATTGGAAAATTTCAGGTTATGTGTAATAAGGTTGTTTCCATTATTCAAATCCCATCGAAGCAGGCTCCTGAGAGTCAGCTTCAGAGTACATTTCTCGCTTCACAATCCTCCAAGGAGGTGGTATTATCCCTTCATTTCTCCTCTGAGGTTGTGATTAGGGTTTAATGGAATAAGCCCAATAAGGACAAGCACCTTAATAAGAGCAACCTCAGACTTTATAATATTCAAGAACCAAAGAACCAAAGGACTCTATTATTAAGATATAGAAGCTGAGCATAGTTAAAGCATCTATAGCCAGGGTTATGGATTTTCTCTCGGAGAGGGAGTTCAGATAGAATGATGAAAGCCATGCTCAAAAAGGCCTTTGAAACATCCTCTGGCACCCTCTGAGCAACCTAGACAGCTCCGTGTTTAAAGTCTCTCCTGACTGGAAGATCTTAAGGGCAGAAATCACCCAGCCTCTGATTCAGTTTTAAAGAAATCTCCCTAGGAACTGTGTTTTTAGCTGGCACCTCAGTGGATGCAATGTGGTTCTCCACCCGAGAGGTGACTTCCAGTTCAATAATCACATGCCATCTTATGGTCCTGTCCCTGAAAGATGGACACTCACTCTAAGCAGGTACTGTGCACTTTACAGGTTCCTTCATCTTTGGAGAAGAGCTGGAGAACAAGGTGGCATTGTGGCAAAATCCTCCTCCTGGCCCCAATAAGTATCCTTAGGAAAGGCTACAGACAGGCTTTTGCTCACCATTAGAGATACAGAAAACAGATTCTCTCAGAGAAAACAATGTATTGAGGTGCAGAGAGAAAGTCTGGAGGGATTTTACTCACCCGCTCCTCAAATTTACTTGATGACAAAGATTAAATAGGTCTCCACCCAGAATTAAAGCTAGGAGGCAGAATTTCTCATTTCCTGCAGGAATGGCTTTCATCAGCCACAGACATCTTTTTTCCTTTGTGCAGAAATGCAGGAGGTTTCTCAGAGCTATTCTTGATTTCAAAAGTCTCATTCTGGACCCTGGTCTCAATGGTGCCATCAGTCAGGGGAGGCCTTACTGACTTTTGTAGCTCTATCAGATATATAATCTTCATATTCCCAACAGATCATGCGACGGCAGATTCCAGAGGTTTTATTTATCAGTTCTGCACACTTTTGTTTGGCTCGTCATTGTCCAACCAGAGTTTTTACAAAGGTGTAAGTAATATGTAATCTTAGGTAACAGGGAACCTACTCTATACCCTGTGCTGGTCAATATTCTGATCAGAGCTCCATCACAATCAGTACTGCACAAAGCTACATCTTGGATATTGAATCCTTTCTAGGCACATGACTTCATCACCAATGCCAAAAAAGATCCTTGTTTCTAGCCACCAGAATAATTCAGCTGTGGGCAGAAATAGACACCATGGTAGTAAGGATCTACTCATCATTACAAAGATTTCAGAAAATCAGGAGATTATCGTTTTGCTCAAGAACCACAGGAAATCTATAGCACTAAGTCTCCAACTGCTATGACTTCTGGTGTTGTGCATAGTAATCTTTTCATGGGCATAGTCACTCAACAAATGTCTTCAAGCCTTCGTTTTGAAGGTGTGGGAACATTCTGAGAAATTCAGAAAACATCAACTCCCTATAGCGGTGGTCAGTCCGTGACAACATTCACAAAACCATATCTATCTGCTTCCAAATAGTCCTCACAGCCGGTGCAAGTGTGGAGGGCTGGATAGCTCACTTAGAGATATATGGTCTCTAGAGCCAGGAGGAACAGTCTCACAACATAAACCTGTAGGGATGAGAGTGGTCTGATTAACTCTGCTAATGTTCTAGCCCATCGTAAGGTGGCTCTTGAGTAAATCAGCAGGCTTAGAGTTGACAACTCACAGATGTTCTTGAATCCAAAGGTTTTCAATTCCATTGGTTAGATGGTTAGCCTTCCTTCAACTGAGATGTTTGTGAATCATATGAACACAAAGAGGCTGAGATACTTCGCAAGGAAATACTCCCATGCTCTCCCATACTGTGGAAGGTGGTTCAAAAAATAAGACAAGAACAGGCAACTGTAATGCTTAAAATTCCTTAATGGGGGCTAAAAGACATCAATTCTCAGACCTGATGTAGTTGGAACTGGAACCCCCACTCCAGCTTCCATGGATATTAGGCATATTGTCTCAGAAGGACCTCTTCTTCATCTGGACCTGGAACTGCTTCAACTATAACAGCCTGGAATCACTAATAGCTAAGTCTGTCCTCCATAGTCATTAAGACACTGCTTTCATTTAAGAGGGTGCCATATTCCTCTTTCTGGACCATATTCTACAACTGGTGCCAAGAATACAACACAGATACCAGAGTTCCTGACATTCTAGCCATTCTGGATTTTCTCCAAGAAGGCCAAACAGAAGCCTTCGGCCAAGTACCATTGCACGCAAGGTCCACTTTTAGTAGTGTGCTATTTAAGATTTTTGAGCAACCTTGTGTACAGTCCACAGGTAGCCAGATTCCTTAGTCTGACTATCCAGGCCACTTTTCAACTGAAAAGGCATGGCTCACCTTAGATGTCAGAAGTGGGTTGAGAATCTTTCCCGTGTGTGCAAAATTCCTAAGAAATTTGGACTTCCTGTTTGTATCCTCTCATCCAGAGCGCCAGGGACTTGGTGTTCCCAAATCCTCTTCCACTGGGTGGATTAGACCAATCATCAGAGGTTCCTGTCCCAGAAGGGATCAAGGCTCACTCCGTGAGACCCCTTAGCAGCCTCTTGGGTGGCACACGCAAGTTTGTCCATCTGAGAAATTTGGTCTACAGCTAGTATTTTTATTAAGCACTACATGGTGGATTTTTGTGTTCTGCAGGAAGGTGCTGAGGCAAAAGTCCAGACAGAGAATATAGAACTTGTCTACTAAACTCTTTTAGAGATGTTTATGAAAACACCTGCTCTCTTCTCACTACTTCCCCAATATCCAGAATTGAGGAAGAAGCTGGACTACAGAATGGAAAATATCTTGCTGGTAATTTCCTTTCTGCTAGCAGCATGTCCCATAGTTCTACTCACTTAAATGGCTTGTGAGCCAAAGGTCGACTAGTAAGTGGAATCGTTACCATAGGACAGTTTTTCCTTGGTCTGATGTACATAGCTATTTCATTGTCTGTGGAATATTTTGTAAGTAATGCTATTATGCAGGTTTTTCAGCTTGGGAATAACTCATCTGGTGGCAAGTGGAAGCAGAACAGGTATGGTTGGAGTGTGCAGTCAAAGCACTAATCTGCATCCATGAAACTACAGAAAGAGAAGAGCAGCCCAGATCTCCAGAATTGTGGGAGATGCTGCTTGCAGAAATGAAATTATCAGTAAGAAATTTTCCATTCTCTGAGCTGCCAGAGGGGGGAAAAAAACTCTGGTGTTTAAGATCAAAACATGTTTTCTCCAGACTCTTCTGTGTATTTGCCAAAACAAAACAATTTTTAAAGAAATGTGTTGGCATTTTTATAGAGGACAAAAATAGTGTTAATAGGGTAGCATGTTCTGTCAAATAAAATCAATAGAATCATATATGAGAAATTCAATTATAGAGTTCCCTGAAAATATTCTTATGTTCAACAATAAGACATAGACGTAAATAAAACATTCAAAATGTCCTTATTGAAAACACATGGAGAAATTTTTTATGGCTATGGATTTGCTATTTTTATAGACTGTCAACTAAGGTAGTTAACACAAAAGGCTTTCATTCAACTAATTTAAAAATCTCAAGAGGAAAAAAAGGTATTTTAGAGGCTTGGAATCACAGCCATTGTTTGTCATCACCTGGGACAAAAATGGCCTTTAAGAAAACGTCTGTCTAATTCTCACATTCTGGATTTTCACAAAAAAACGAATAATAAATAAAATTGAAGTGAAGGTTAAATTTAGAAAGAAATCCAAATGTTTTATGAAAATGCACAGTTAAGTCAACCAAACAACTTTCCATTTTTGCTGGAGTAAGTGTAGTATTTTATCAATGAACAGACCGCTATCAAGATAAATCCTTTATTATGAACAGAACTAAGTATGGAATAATATAGCAAACTTTCTGCTATTTTATGTATCTGCAGCCTGTGACTTCCCAAACCTGGGCTTGCTTGTTTCTGCTGAACAAAAATGGGTAATTGTCAAATCAAAGATTGCATGAAGAGTGTACATAAAGTATGTCATCTCTATACTTCCTGGGGGGTTTACTTTTTAGCACAGTGACACAATCTAATAATAGTACGATTCTGAATACTGAATAATTTATATTTATGGTCCCAAATTAGATTAAACTGCCTTTCTCAAAGATGCAAGATGTTTCTTGTTTTAGCTGATTATCACTATAAGGCAGAATGAAGGTTGCTTGGCTACTTTAGTTGTGTATTTCCATAACTTGGATTTCTTTTAAACTTAACCTTAGTGTTTTGTTTCTTGGATTTGCAATGTTTCTTTTGGGGATAATTGCAACATTCCTTTTGTAGTTCTACCATTACTTAGTGCACGCTTAAACATAGACACACTTTCACAAACTCAATTTTAACTCCAATGTAACAATTTTATCTGAAAGTTTTGTAGTTTCAAAATTATTAAACTGTTGCATGATGCTAAACAAAAAAGACAGAAAACAATGTTATAATTTGATATTTTTATTATTTGAGGATATGGAATGTACCTTAAATCTCTTTATTTTATTTTTAAGGCCAGTTTACTTTTAGGAATCAGAACTTGCTAGATATGGTTTTCTCTTAAAATTTTGACAACTGGTGTAAAAAACTATTAAAATCTTTCAGAGACATAACCTTCCAGCCAGTGTTTTGACAATGTCAACTATAGTATACATGTGTTATATACCGTTCATTCTCGTGACAGCCCATGACACATTAATAGGGCATCCTCTATTATTATTGGGTCATGACAACTTTTATTTTTCACCCAGTGTAGGATTTTTTATGTTCACCCTGTATGTCTGTCACTCATGACAGATGCACTGAAAATTCAAGGTGCATATGAGACTGGTTTTGTTCCTATATTTAATTTTATATAGGTTCTGTATCTGCTTTTTCAGCCTTTCCAGACTATTTTTGATTAGCTATTTCTTCCAGTATTTTGAGTTCCTGATGACCAGGAAGGAATAATTTAGGAATTTCTGCAGTTTTCAAGGACGAGGGGAGCAAGTACTTATAACATTCAGTGCCAAATTTTAAGATGCCCTGTGGAAATGAAGTGAATGTTATATGTCTCTTTTGGGATGATATTACTCTTCCAGAGTGAGAAACTTGTCAACAGAGAAATAGACCTTCAGACAGATAGTTGGGTCATATATCAATGTCATGAGTTTGGCCATGAACCTCTTTGCTTAAATTCAAAGGAAAGGTGTAATAATGGTAGATGCGCCAGAACTCCCACAGATAGGGGCTGCTGCTGCTCCACACTACTGCCTCTGTATCAGAAGTAGCAGCGCAGGGTGGCAGGGAGGAGCTGGTCTGAATGGGGCTGTTTTTTAAACCGGCTCCCGCCTGCCACCCCATGCTGCTTCCTTTGATAGAGGCAGCAGCGCGGTGGGGGGTGTCAGGTGCCTCTATAGAGCTGGTCTTCAGGGGGTGCTTTGAAGTCAGCTTCCCCCAGCACTGGCTTCTGCCTGCCCACCCCAGCTCTCTTGGTCATGAGCTTAACTGTTCTGCTCCTAAAACATATGAATTGTTTAAGAACACGTTATTGGATTCCCAAAAAGATGCAATCAAGGAAGTAGGCTATATTGTTCAAAAAACCAGTCTGATTAGAGAGGAAGGAAACTATAACATTGTTTTAAAAAGAAGAAAGGGAAAGTTGGTAGTAATAATAAATATGAATTAGAAGCTAGGAATTGTAGAAAACCGCTTAGGGAAGCAGAGTTAAGGACCATAAAATGTAGTTTAAGTATATTAGGAACCAAACAAATCCTAACAATGGTTTTTGTTTCATTACTAGATAGGGATGTGAAATGTTAACCAGTAAGCATCACCCTTAATGGATGATGCTTGCCAGTTCCAGTTCACCAGTGGGGTCTAGAGCATCTCCCCCCTGTCGTGGGTAGGGGCCTGCTCCAATTCCATAGGGCCCACCACAGATGGGCTGCTTTGGCCCGGCTTTAGCAGCCCCTGCCTGCTGCTGGGGAAGGAGTGAGCAGCTCCAGTTAAACTTTACATTTAACCGGTTAACCAATTAAACAGGATTTTACATCCCTATGAGTAGATGGAAATGGAAAATTGTCATAAATAATGTTTTAAAAATTCTGTTCTTTATTTGGGGAAAAAATGTGTGATATAGTCATATCATGTGGTAACACTTTGTTCATTCCACTAGTATCTCAGGATGTTAAACAGTAGCTGCTAAAGTTGGACATTTTTTTTAAAATCAGTAGATCTAAATAACTTGCATCTGAGAATTATAGAAGAGCAGGCTGAGGAGCTTGCTGCACTGTTAATGTTGGCTTTTCTAGAAATCTTGAAACACTGTGGAAGTTTCCAGAAGACAGGATGAAACCTAATGTTGTGCCAATATTTAAAAAAGGTAAATGGGATGACCTGAGCAATTATAGGTTTGTCGGTATGACACTGATCTCAGACAAAATAATGGAGTGGCTGATGCAAGACTTGATTAATAAATAATTAAAAGATGATAATATAATTAATCCCAATCCCAGTATGAAATTAACTTGCTATCTTTTTATGAGATTGCAAGGTTGATTGATAAAAGTGATAGTATTGATGTTATATACTTAGATTTCTTTGGGACATTTAAGTTTGTTCCTGCATGACGTTTTGATTAAAAAGCTGGAATGATGTAAAATTAATCTGGCATGTTCTGGGTTTAATAAGCACGTTTAGATATGCAACATGTCAAAATCTATTTGTGTTTTTAAAGGAGATTTTCTGATTACAAAAAGATTGTACAAATTCATCTTTCCCCTCTGTGCGTCAACTGTTTCAGTGTTCTCTTCTTGAATTCTATCACAGGTTTAACTTCTTCGCCTTCAGAACCTTGTGCTATTATGGCCCTGCCTTTTTCTCTTAATTGCAGGTTTCATCTCCTCCTTCACTATTACTACTAGGGATGTTAGAAATCATGTATTTTAGTAATTGTGTAGCCACTGTGCTCCTGGTCCCACTCCCGGGGAGCCCCCTGTCACCCTGCGCTGCTGCCTCTGTTTCCATGAGGGGAGCCAGTTTAAAAATCGGCTCCCCGTGCAGACTGTATCCCTGTGCAGAGGAATGCCGGAGGCCCCACGCAGTCGACACACATGGAGAGCTGGCTTAAAAGCCAGTTGCCTGCATGTATTGGCTTCCACCTTTCCCCCTGCTAGAGAGACAATAGCACGGGGGAGGAGGCTCTGCAGGAACTGATATGTGTGGGGAGCAGACGTCTTGCGTCTGCTGACTCCCACCTGCTCCATTCTATGCAGGCAGCTCCAAGTAATCCAGTGCTCATGGGGAGTTGGCTTTTAAGCCAGTTCCCCCCGATTACTGGCTCCCACCTACCCTTCACTATGCAGTCTCTGTGGGAGGCAGTGGGGGAAGGGAGGGGAGACAGTTCCATGGTAACGGGCACACATGGAGCTTTCTTTAAGCCAGTTTCTCACAGGCACCAGCTCCTTCCTGCCCCACTTGCTGCCTCTGTTACAGAGACAGCAAGGGGTGTGTGTGTCATGTGTAGTTATTTTGATAAATCGATAAGCCTAGGGTTATTGGTAAATTGTTTACACAATGATACACTAACATCTCTAATTACTACAGGTTGAACCTCTCTCATCTGGGCCTCCCTATTTCGGCAACATCCATGGTCCAGCTGGACCTCAGATGTTGCTGGACCAGAGAGCCCCAGCTACAGAGGTTGAGAGTGGCTGGGAGCAGAGCCAGTCTGGTCCATGGCAGTCTACAGGGGAAATGACTGGGGGGCAGAAAGACCTGGGAGCGGCTGCTGTTGCCACCACTGGCATGGGGCTGGGGCTGGGGAACCGCAAGAGCAGCTGCTGCCACCGCCGCAGGGCTGGGGCCGGGGCCGGGGAGAGGGAATACTGGGAGCTGCTGATGCCACATGGGGCCAGGGAACCCTGGGAGAAGCTGCCACTGTGCTGCTGGGGGCAGGGAGCAGAGCCCAGCAAACAGTCTGGGCACAGCAGAGTCAGGCAGGTGGGCTGGAGGAGGTCAGGCCTCTGGGTTCTCCTGGAGCAGCAGCCAGGAGAGGAGCCCTTGGGAGAGCCCAGATGCCTGACCACCTCTGGTCCAGCAAATTCCCTTGTTCAGGACCACTCCAGTCCCGAGGGTCCTGGACCAGGGAGGTTCAACTGTACTTACACTTCCAACAGACTACCTGGCTGCCAAATGCTCTCCATTCTATTCTTCTGAAATAGGCTTTCATGAAATTTTCCACCATCGATTTCATGATCAATGTTGTCCTTTTATTGTCTCTGTATTGTATCTCAACTTTGGGGTAGACCAAAAGAAATATCTTACTCATTTGTAAAGAAGGGTATGACCTTAAAGGACACCATAAATATTTATTAACAATGGCTAAGAGGATTCTCTCTTCTTTAATTATTCCCTTTAGCTGGCCTGTGGACAGTGTTCACATTGGGTGGAGTAGGAAGTAAATCAGTACCACAGGAGGAACAGTCATCACCTTTAGCTAATCAGAGCCTTCTGCTTCTGCTTGTGCTGGCTAATTTGACTGATGCTCCAGACACTCCAAACCCATACAGACAAGCTATTATGTCTTTCAAGAACACACAAGGTTTGTACCTTTTCTTAATCTTCTAATGTGAATTGAAGTAACTGAGGCATTGTGTTATCCTGGCTGCTTAACCCTTGCTTTTACCAAGGTACGCTATAATACAGGTTCTGTCCTGTAAAACTAGTCCTGTGACGTTCCTGAGGTGGCATGTCTCACCCCATGAAACTTAAGACAGTGTGGCAGGGAGGATTTAAACACTGAAAGGCACTGTGCAATTCAGTTTTGTAAAATTGAGTTTCTATAGCTTGCTTTCTTGCAAAGCTTTTGAGATGGAAATAGCCATGGGAAGGCATGGGGGTGGTGAGGCAGCAGGGGGCAGGTCAGGTAGCCTGAAGGATTCTGTTGGTGTTGGGAACATTAGGGCATTGGGAGACCTGGGCAGTGCTGGCCATAGTTCATTGCTTAGCTTTGTATGCATAGAAGTGAACTGCTTTGATGCATCAAGTTTTATGCCCTCTGAAACCTGAAGAATCAAAGGGGCTGAGCATTAAACAAGTATGCTTATTTAAAGCAGGAAGCTAATCAGCTCAGCAGGTTACGGAGCTGCTTTCATTATCCAGAAAAGCTCTTAATCCTCACAGGTCCTTGAGCTACCTGCCCTCATTTCCTACTGTTATTCTTGGTGTTGCTATTTTAAATGATGTGCTGACGACTGTACTTGTAGTGTATGTAAAGCATTTAGTCATTATAAGTGTTGGGAAACATTGTATAGTATCTTCATTGAACAGTTAGAACAAAATAATTTTGCTTCTACCGAGGATAACCATACAATTCTTCAGATTAAATTTATTCGTGTGGAAAAACTGGGAGGCAGGGAAACAGATGGGCATGACAACAAGAATTATAATGCAAGACTGGTTGCAGCTATTATAGGTGCTGAATATATTATGAGAATTGTTTTTATTATGAAAATATCCTGTCTAATTTATTGGGGATTAAACCAGTAGTATTCTAGAGAAATTATTCTGGAACCTGTATAGTTTAAGAATAACTACATTTTTTTCTATAGAATTTTTAAATACAGATTATATCCCGGCTACTGAAGTCTACATAATAGGTTTAGAAAGATGGTTTGTATTTATTAAATTCTTTAGGACTCTTCTTCCATAATACATTTAAAAGGCAGAGCTGCAGTAGGGTTAACTGCCGTGACTGGGAGCTAATTCCGCTGCAGCTCCCCTGCTTATCGACTAGTCGATTAGTTGATTAAACTATATTTAACACCCCTAGCTTACAATTCTTTTCCATAGGAGCACAGCTGGTGAGAATGTTAAAGTTGCCACTGTTTTTCATGGTGGTATACTGTGTAATATTTTATTATCTTGCTTTTATAATAAAGGATTCACATGCAAAGTATTAGCTTTTTCTCCAGCATCCCTAATATGCTAATTCAAGTCCTGAGAAGATTAAGAGAACATTTTGAAGTTGTGATCACTTTCTATAGCTAACACTACTACATTAAAAAAAGCTAAAACTGCGTATTCCAATTTCCAGCTTTTGAATTTTTTTAATGGAAATTAATTAACAATCCAGCCCAGACACACACACAGTATGACTGCCTACCTTCACCATGGTGATCACAATTTAAAAAAACAAGAAAAATAACTCCTTTCCCAGGTTTTACATTCTGTGTTAAAAATTACTCTGGGCAGGAGAGCAAGCTTTATCTTGGAAGGTTGCTTGAATTTTTCCTGGTGCTCCAGAGACCTCACCTTCTCTAAAAATAAAGATATGTCCAGTTGACTTATTGCAGCATTCTGGAAGCTCATAAAGCAAGAAATATATTTTTCTGTGTGTCCAATTAATGTTTTTTATTTAAAATGGACATTTCTGAGCAGTTTGTCTGTGGTACACTTGAAAAGTTACAGAATGAGTTCCACAAGCATCACAGAGATCAATTTTCAACCTGTTTTACTGTTACTTTCATAATCTGTTCTGCTTCCATTTCTACACCGCCCCCCCCCTCCAAAAAATATACCATATATACCATAGCCAGTTTACATGATTTTCAAGGAATTAACAACCTACACCTTTCTTTCTAGTTAGCCAAGGCCTATAGTTTGACCATTGAACATAGATTAGAGTATGTGTACACTTAAAATGCTCCACTGTGCTACTGTAATGCTTACCCAACATTTCCTAAGATGTCTTTTTTTCTTACTTCAGGAGTCAAGAAGGGAAATAAGGGATGAGAATGCACTTTTGTTACAGGCATGACTGACTGTGAGTTGGAGGGAGGAGCAAGAAAGGCTAATGTAGGAGTAAGGAAGGCTGATCAGCTCTCCTGTGAGAGAACAACTGCAACCTTGACATAACTGACATTTTGAGAGACTTGTCATGGTTTAGGGACAAAAGTAAAAGTTGAACCAAGACTAGCTAGATATTCTTTCTTCAGGTATTTAATTATTTTTGTGTTCCTTGTGTCAGACATGAAATTGTCTAAAACAGAAACCTGGGTTTTTCTTTTTTTAAAAATGTTTTTGGTTTCTTTATTCCAGATAGCACTGCTTTTCCTTCACCGAGTCCACATGCTTTCCAGATTAATTTTAACAGTTTGTACACAGCTTTGTGTGACCAGCAGAAATCTGATCAAGCAACTCTCCTTTTGTACATATTACTGCATCAGAACAGCAATGTTCGGACATATATGTTGGCACGAACTGACATGGAAAATCTTGTGAGTATTGTACTGCATATTTAGTATTCAGCAGTTGGTGTTGATTTGTGTATGATTGTGTGATATTATTCAATACTCTGGGGTAGAGAGAACAGAAACTTCTATAGAACAATGGATTGTGAATGGCTTGTCCATCTTGTTCATATTTTTATGCTCAGCATGTGGCTGGAACAAGAGATAGCACTGATAAGAGTATAAATCTCTGGAGTGTTGGCAAAATTGGTTGGGGGAAAAAGGATTGGATAGAAAAAGAGTGGCGTGAATGGACCAAGGTGGCAGGAGAATTAGGACTCATAGGTGTTTAGTGGCATGTGATGTACAGGAGGTCAAGCTGCTTAACAGGGTTCCAAAAATGCATTTGCAAGCTTGCATGTGAAGAAACTTGAATTTGCACAGACAGATTCAGTATCAACATGCAGCTCTGGGTGGGCTCATATAATTGAACATGTTACAAATTTACATGTTGAACATATTGTAATAAATTCACATGTATATAAATTTGGCCTTTAGTGACATAATGGTCTTCCATTCTTCTTATATTTCCACATCAATAGTTGCTATTTTTAATGACTAATGTAAGGAGAAATCAAAAGGAAAATTTTGAATTTGTACAAATAAACTCTGTTCCAGACTTTTATTAGCTCGAAAATACAGATCTAAATGTTTTTGAACAGGGTGGGCAATAATTTTAGGAGAGGGTTCACTTCAGAAGTTTAAGTGGCCCTGGGCTGCCCTGGAATTGGTGGGGCCTCAGGCAGAAGGGGTGGGGCCAGGACACTTCCATGCTCCCCTACCCACAGACTCTGATTGGCCTGGGGGTGGGGGAGCATGTGAAGTCTTTGCCCTCCCCCCCCCCCATCCCTCCAAGATAACTGTCAGCTGTTCTGAATAGCTGGTATTTCCCTCTAGGCACTTTTGCCCCGACGGCCCCCCCCCCCAGGTCAATCAAGGTCCTGAAGCACAGACACACCCAAATGAGATCCGCCTTGACAGTGGAGAAGTACATGGCAATTGCTCTTGGAAACTTGCAATGCCCAACAGTTACCGGTCAGTTTGGAATCAATTCAGAGTGGGGAAATCTACAGCGGGAGCTGTTATTCAAGTAGTCAAGGCAATTGGTACCATTCTGCTATGGAGGGTAGTGATTCTGGGAAACATGGATTCCATAGTGGATGGCTTTGCTGCGATGGGGGTTCCCTAACTTCAGTGGGGCGATAAACAGTACGTGCAGCCCCCATCTTTGACCCCAACCACCTTACCAAGGAGTACATAAACTGCAACAGGTACTTCTTCATGGTGCTGCTAAAGCTGTTGGATCACAAGTGCCTTTTCACTGACATCAGCGTAAAGTGGTCCAAAAAGGTGCATGATGCGCATGTCTTTAGGAACTCCTGCCTCTTCAGAAAGATGTGTGTTGGAACTATTTTCCCAGACCAGAAAATCAAAATTGGAGAGATGGAAATGCCAATAGTGGTCCTTTGCAGCCCAGCCTACCCCTTGCTCCCATGGCTCATGAAGCCGTACACAAGTAGCCTGGACTGCAGTAAGGAGCAGTTCAACTACAGGCTGAGCAAGTGAAGAATGGTGGTTGAATATGCTTTTGGGTGTTAAAGGGAAGGTTTAGGAATCTACTGACTAGGCTAGATCCCAGTGAATGCAACATTCCCTCGTGATGTTAGCCTGTTGTGTGCTCCACAGTCTTTGCAAGATCAAGGGGCACAGTTATCTGACAGGGTGGGGGCGGAGGCAGAGCACCTAGCAGAGATTTTGAGCAGCCAGATACAGGGACCAGAAGGAGAGCACAGTGCGGGGCAGTGCAAATCTGGGGCTTGGAAAGAAAGTGGTGCTTCTAAGCGCTGCATGCTCCTTGCAGGGCAGGGGCAGGGTGGAGGAAACTTTGCGCGCTCCCCTTGCCCCCAGGTCAATGAGGACTTGGGGGGCAGGGGAGCATGCAAAGTCTCCTCCTGTCCTGCCAGAAGTGCTAATTGACCTGGGGGCAGGGGAGCAGCAGAGCCTCTGCAGGCCAGATCAACCCACTTAGCAGGCCGGATTGGGCCCACGGAGGAACTTTTGCCCATCCCAGTATAGCAGATACAGAGTTCTTAAAGGAGCATATGTACTCACATGGTTTGGAGGCAGGCATGATAAGGGGCCTTCTAGGGCACAGTCCTGTGGGTGGGGGAGAGGGGGACGAGGTTCGGTCATGCCGGCAGGTCAGGGCAGTGGCTCATGCAGCTTCCCTCCTCTTGTGTCTGCCACATGCCACTTTCCGGGAGAGTGCTACTTTCCACTCTGCAGGAGCCTGTGGGTTGAAGGCGGGAAGGAGAGTGTGTGAGAGGCTAAAGCCATGGTAGCAGCAGAAGCATCAGCTAATAGCTTCCCCTCCTCCTTTATCCAGGTTGCTATGTGAGATATCAGTCTTCTCCGAATCACACAGAGTTATAGGGAGCTGATGCTGATTGAATGTGGACAGATACCTGAACCTTACGTTTCAATACTTTATGCTGTAGTGATGTTGGCTGGCATGGGAATGTGTTGCAATGTGGAGGACAGAATAGGCTGGCCTCCCCAGAAACCTTGTGAGAAGGAACAAAGAGTTCTTATTTGAGAGCTTCATGGAGATATGCAGGGAGGATTCCTGCTGCAGCTCCAGACACATTAACAAGCCGTTCCAAGCCCTCCGCGCAGTGTAGGCACAGAGTACACCACACATCACACCCTAATAGCCTTAACCCACTTGCAGCAAGAAAAAAATTGTGAACTCACTAGAAGTGCCCTCCTTGGATCAGTGCTCGACTGTCAGATGTCCTGGAGCGGAGGGGGAGCGGGGCAGGGATCATCTCCAAAGCAATGAAAAGTTTTTGGCTCTTGCCAATGGCTGGTCATTCTCCTCGTCTTCCTCCTCCTCCTCCCCCTCCACCACCATGCTGTCCTCCATGATACTGCCTGGAGTGTCTTGACAAGACTCCACCGTCTGGCTTGGGAAGCTTGTCAGGTGTCTCCCCCCCACCCCCACCCCCACCCCCCCATAATTGCGTGCAGCTGGCTGTAGAAGCGGCATGTTTGCAGATGCACCAGACTGTCCATTTGTCTCCTTTGTCTTATGGTAGGACTGCCTCAGCTCCTTTATTTTAACTCCACGTTGCTCCTGGAATAGCCTTTCTCCACCATGCGTTTTGCTATCTTTGTGTAAATATTGGCATTTTGTTTGCTGTTTTGAAGATCCAGGTGAATGGGCTCCTCTCCCCATGTGTAAGTGAGGTCCAAGATCTCATGCACACTTCATGCTGGTGCTCTTTTGTGCCCCTGGGAACTGGAACTCATGGAACTTGAACTGATGGAGGTGTACTCTCAATGATGGCCACATTGGAAATGAAATTAAAACTTTCCCGGGGCTTTTCTTGTTCACCTAGAGAGTAGTAGAGGTGCAAGTCCTGGTCAGAGCGATGCACTGCGAGATGCCTTCCAGAGGCCAAGAATTTCTGCTTTCTCTATGCTGGGTGTACACTACTGTGAATTCGACCATGCCAGGTCAAATTTTGTGTACTCCTCATGGAGCACCAAAATCAACTTCACTGTCCCTTAAAGTCGATGAAACAGCCTTGGTAGTGTGGACTCAATGTTTAAAAAATTGACCATAAGCAGCTAAAGTCAATCTAAAATCATAGTGTAGACAAGGCTTTAGGTTAGATGTTTCCAGTCGGCAGGGTTTGATGAAATAGAATACTCAGAAAGCTGACAGAGGAGATATCTGAGCAATTAGCCATTGAAAACTCCATTGGAAGATGGGAGAGATTCCAAAGTACTGAAAGATGGCATATATGATTCCAGTGTATAAAAGGAGGAGAATAAGGACAATTTAGGGAATTATGGATCAGTCAGTTTAACTTGAGTAGCTGGAAAGATAATGGAATAAATAACTCAAGCAATCAATTTGCAAACAACTAGAAGATAAGGTTTTAAGTAACAGTGAATGTGGATGTGTCAAGAATAAATGATGACACACCAGCCTAATAGCTTTCTTTGACAGGGTAACAAACACTGTAGATAGCAGGGTAGCAGACAAAGAGGTATATCTTGACTTTTGTAATGCCTTTGCTAGTGTCTCACATGACTTTCAAATAAACTATAGAATTACAGTCTACATGAAGCTCCTAAAGGTGAATGCTTAACTGGTTACAAAATCATTCCCAGACAATAGTTATCAGTGGTTCAGAGTCAACCTGGACAGGCATGTTGAGTGGGGTCTCACAGGGATCAATGCTAGCTACCTTTCTGTTCAATATCTTCATCAGTGATTTGCAGACTGGCATGGAGAGTACATTTATGAAGTTTGTGGACAATACTATGCTGAGGGGGGTTGCAAATGTTTTGGAGGATAGCATTAAAAATGGTTGGACAAACTGGAGAAATTGTCTGAAATAAATAGGATGAAATTCAATAAGGACAAATTAAAAATACTCCATTTAGGAAGGAATAATCAATTGCATATATACACAATGGGAAATGACTGCTTTGGATGGAGTACTGCAGAAAGAGATAGGGGAGGGGGAGTTATAGTGGCCAAGCTAAATGAGTCAACAGAGCAACACTGTTGCAAAAAAAGCAAAGTACCTGTATTTTTATAGTGATTTTTTTTCTATAAAAATGTCTGCTGACTGAAGACGGGTCAGCAATAAGGAATGTAACAAGCAGGCCCAGTAGAGATGGTTTAATGTGCTCTATAAGGAGAGTCCACACAGATGCACACATATAAAGATTGTCATTTCCCTTAAGTGCTACAGACTAACAAAAGATATAGTATATGAAAGAGGAAAAAAGAGAGCGATAAAAATATGTATTTTAAACACCACAGTAATCCCCATTTAGTGCCCTGAACCTAGTCAAAATTAGTAGTCTATTTTCTTAATTAACATTATAGCAGAACTGGGCCTTGAAGAGAGTTTGGGGAAGGAGAAGGTATGAATAGAGCTGGTGGAGAATTTTCCAACAAAACAAAGCTTCTTTGGAACATAGGAATTTCAGACCCAAAATGTTTTTTGAAAACATCTTGGGTTCATTGAATATTTATCTAATCACATGCAGGTTTTTGTCAGAATCCTGCCTTTTTCCAGGTGGCTTGTTGGGGATGTCAGACTTCCGGGTTCTGTAGCTGTAGTCTCTGCCATGTTGACTGCCTCGGTATGGGAATTCCAGTCTTCCAGAGTCCTGGGCTAGCTAGCTCCCAGTTCTGCCTGACTGCTGTAGTCAGAGCTGAGCTGTCTGAAAGCCAGCTTTCCCAGGACTCTGGAATCCTGGATCTTTAGGTCTAGCCAGCCTGCATAGCTAGGTTTTCCCAGAATTGCAGATCCTAGGAGCCCTAGAAGCTGCTGATTTGAAATAGATAGGATGTAAATTTTTGTAAGTTCATAATTGCAGTGGTGTTACGGATCAGGTGCATATTAATTTCAGTCAGCAACTGTCAGGATCCGGGAGGCTATATTTAGTTTTGCAAAGGCCATGTTTCAGAATATTTCAGAATTTCTGGTTCACAGGAAATTTGTAAGTATCAAAATTGGCAGGGAACCAGAAATCTCAAGGTTCACATGGCTCTACTTATGAATCATTTGAGGTTCAATATGCAAAGGGCAGCATGGAAGAGGCGTAAAACTGTTGTTAGGGAAGTAAATGGGTGTTAAATCTGGCCTAATTCACAGAACAGAAAAAACCTTAAAAAACAACAATGGCCCTGTAGCTTCTTAGGGTACGCCTATGCTGCGGGCTAAACTCAAGTTAAGATATGCAACTTCAGCTACGTTAATTGCGTAGCTGAAGTCAAAGTAGCTTACCTCAGCTTTTGGTGCTGTCTACACAGCAGGAAGTCGAAGGAAAAATGCTCTTCCTTTGACTTCCCTTGTTCGTGAAATGAGGGTTACAGAAGTCCGGGTAAGAAGCCTGTTATTTCGAAATTATGGAATAATGGGCTTGCTGTGTAGTTGTGCATTCTGTTTCAAAATAATGTGAGTTATTTCTGAATAAGCTTGCACTGTAGACATAGCCTTAGAGCAGGAATGAGCAAAAGGCCCTCAGTGGACCAGATTCAGCCCACCTAGGGTTTAGATTTGGCCCATGCCGCAGTTCCAGGTCCCGCCCCCTAGCGCATTGCCTGGGAGCCAAAGATACGCGAGCCCTTTTAACTGTTTCTATTTAAAGGGCCCACACCTTTCCTGTGCCTGTTGGACAACCCGTTGCCTGTCAATCATGGGGAAGGCATGAGCCCTTTAAACAGAAGCAGTTGAAAGGGCTTGCAAGTCCCGGCTCCCTGGCAACACGCTAGTGGCACTGGGAGCTACGAGCCCTTTTAACTGCTTTTTTTTTTTTAAAGAACTTGCACCTATCGGGTGGATGCATTGCCTGCTAGCCACCTAGCAGGCGCAAGCCCTTTTAATAGAAGCAATTGAAAGGGCTTGCTGCTCTTGGCCCCACGCTAGCAGCGAGACTGGGAGCACTCAGACCTTTAAATAGCAGGAGTTGAAAGGGCTTTCAGCTCCTGTCCCCCGCTAACGTGATGCCTGGGAGCCGCAAGGGAGGCATGAGCCCTTTCAACTCGTGCTGTTTAAAGGCTCCTCCCCTTCTGCCTGAGACGCTGCCCCTTCCGTCTGAGGCCCCGCCCTTTTGGGCAGCCCGCAACCACTTCAAAAATGTTTGAAGTAGCCGTTATTCAAAAATTATTGCCCACCCCTGCCTTAGAGACTAGCAAAAAAATATAAATAGTATTGTGAGCTTTTGTGGGCACAACCCACTTCTTCAGATGACAAATTTGTGTCCACGAAAGCTCACGATACTATTTATATATTTTTGTTAGTCTCTAAGGTGCTATAGGACCATTGTTATTTTTTAAGGTTTTTTTAATCACAGACTAACACAATAACCCCCTCTGAGATTTTTAATCACAGACCAGAGTATGCTTGGCAAAATGCTGAGATAAGGATATATAAGAAGGGAGGTGCACAGATATACGAGATCTTGAAGGAGAGGACAAGAAAGTTAACATTTTCAGTGGATTGGGAAATCTGTTGTGGGCTTCAAGGAGAAGGTGACATGGTCAGAATGATGAAGAAGTTGTTTGATTTTTAGAAGCTGTGGTTTGAATGGAGTGTAGAAACAGGGGTGTCTGATGTATTTCCAAATTAGGGCTGAATGAGCTGATGTACAATATTTTACTGAGTGTCAATAAGGAGGTTTTAATTCAGTTATCCATGCACATGTAGTGCCTTGGGTGCTTCTTGAACATAAATATGCTTCATCAATCATGCCCCATACTATGGTATATGAACAAACATCTTTTCAATTAAAAATAATAAGCATCTTGGGCAGGTCTGAAGCAATTATGTATTCCAGATGTGCTTGGCACACTGTCATTTAGCACTAACAAGACTGCTTGACAAGTATTACAAGGCCCTATAACTTACATTGCAATATATTATATTTTGATTAGTATTTTACTGTGATAAATCCTACAGGAGAAAAAAAGCTGATGTTCCTACATTTCTTCTTTCAGTAGCCATCCAAGAAAGTAAGTGTTTGCCCCAGTATATGCCTTGGTAGACTTCAAACAGCTTTTGTTGTTTTCATTGCAAAGACAAATTGTAAATCAACCTGTGCAGTTGTTTTATATTGCTTTATCTTGTGTCAAGAAAGTTATCTATTGGACGGCATAATAGTACTAGGAGAACATTTGGGTTTTGAAGGTATACTGTGTAAAATCATGTACAGTATACATGCAATAGAATCTGAGAGCAATGAACACCAGAGTTATGAACTGGTCCTTACACTGCATTTGGAACTGGAAGAATGCGATCAGGCAGCAGAGGCATAAACAAATGCAAATACTGTACAGCACAGTACTATGTTAAATGTAAGCTACTACAAGAATAAAGGGAAAGATTTTTTTTAATTGACAAGGTAAAGAAACTGACACCAGTACAGAAACATTTTAAATTAAGATGGTTAAAATCAGCATTTTTCTTCTTCTGAGTAAAGTTTTTTTTTAAAACTGTATTAAATCAAAGTTCTCTTGTAAGTGTTTTAAAGAGCAACAATAATGTTTTGTTCAGAGTTACAAACAGTGTTTCCTGTAAGCTGTGTGCTTGTGTGGCCACTTAGAAGAGATTCAAATGCCACACAGATGATTAGCAGACCACCCACGGGTAAGTTTTGTTTGAATCGGTGGTGCACATTTGCACATGTCTTGGTGCACATAGAAATTGTTCTGCAGGTAGATGGAAAAATCAGTACATGGATGGAAAAGATAAGAGAAAACATTGGTCACGTACAGGCTCCATTTCTGAGGTGTTCATAACTGAATTTCTACTATATTTTAGTTGGAAGCAAGTCAAACTATATGTGTATACAGTAAGCCTTGTTTAGGTGGTTTGAATTTTTTTAACTGAAACATTTGTGAAAGACTGAGCAAACTAGTCCAAAATAATACTAGAGTTCTAGGCTTGAAGTGAGGAAAAATAAGTCTTGTTAGTTGTTATCGCTGTTCTTAGGCTCAAAAATATCAAAGTAGGGATGTTTATTTGGCAGTATTATGTGCTACCATCCAGGAAAATTGAATCTTCCTCTAAACTTGTTCTCCTGGCTTCAAGACAAGAGTTCCGGGGAATTTCAACAGAAATGAATGAATGTGAGAGAGAGAGAGAGAGAGAGAGAAGAACACGAACAAATATTGACTCTTTCTGACTGGAACTGGGAGATGAGTGTGTCTCAGTCCTTAACAGAAGCACCGAGTTTCTAATCGAGAAATTGTAGTGGTATGGGATGCTGAAAAATTGTGTCCATTTCAACCATAACAATAGTGCTTATGCTATATAGGGAGACAATGAAGTGAAGGGCAGTTTTCTTAGAGATATAGGGAAAATCCACTTCTTTCCACTGAGAAATGGGGAAAATAAATATATTTTACTTTTAGCACCGCTATTGTGCTATCAGTGATACAAATATTATAAAAAGTGGTCTTTGTTTCAATGATCATGTCATTTAGGGGGAGAAAGCTCAACATCAGCAGAAAAATTCCTCTTTTAACCGGTGGGGGGGAGAGAAATCCCTAACTTTTGAATTTGTAGAGAAAGTTATTTGGTTCTGATGATGAAAAAAATGTTTTTTAAAAGACTCATTCTTTCCTGTGTTATCTTGATCCTGGTTAATGTGCTCCAGAAAAGGTATGTGCGCAGAAGCACACAGAGACAAACCCACTGGTTTAATAAGAAACTATAAAAATGCTTTAATATGTCTAGCCAAAACAAACTGTTTTAGAACTTGGTGATTGTAACAGAACATTTCTGGTAATTTTAAAGACATATGATGCATTCAGAGTACTGGCTGGTCACCAGAAAAGGTTTCACATGATTCATCCTGCTACATTTGGTTTGTTTTTTAAAGCAGCAAGTTAAGTCTTTAAGCATCTATAATCTGGTGGGAAGAGTTCTCTGTGCCTCATTCACTCTTGGAAATAAGAATCTTCTGAAATCCTTTTACTCTATTATTTTGTAATTTAAACTTCCTCCTGAATCATAGGAAGGGGAAATTATACTGAGCTAGTGTAAAGCTAATATTCAAATAATTGAAGAGACAGTATTTACATCTGGATTAAGTTTAGGCTGGAGCTTGGGGACAAATCAAGACTAGAGTCCAGGTACTAATTCTGTGGCAATGAAATCTTGTCAGCTCTTCTTTCAAGACTTTGGCTAAAGTTGGCCATCTTGGTGGAAATGTTGCAAGACCTTGGGCTGAACTTTCGTAAGAATGGGAACACAAACACTAACAGCATATGAATTAGAATTGGAAAAACAGGCCTTTATGGGGTTTGAATCTAATCCAGAATGATTTTCAGATCTGGGGATTCTAATTTGATCACCTCCATCACTTGACATTCAAAGAGGTTTGATTAAGGTGCCAATTTTGGCCCTACTGTGATTTTTAAAATAATTCTGAACAGTGTCTAGCTATAATGGATGGGACATAACCATTTCAAACCATAGTTCTACATTGACTAAACATTTGTAAACTGTGAGGAAGATGGTTGAGCCCCATGTATTCTAGCCAGGCAAACCGTGTTTCAATTGAGTTAGCCTCAAACCAATATAAATTTGGTTCAGCAAACAGTTTTTCTGGCAGATGGGAGATGGAATTTGTAGAGCCTTATAGTAACTGGTTTGGCTAGGAATTCTATTTGTTAGGAATTAAAATTCTGTGTCTCCAGTTGAAGAAAGTATATGTTTAGACTGACTCTTATGGAGTAAGAAAAAGCAGATGGAAGGATTTTGAGCATTTTATATCAGTAGTTGAGGTGGCTGTTTCAGGAGGAAAGCATGCTGTGATATTGTGAAAAGAGAGGGTGACACTAGGAATATTTAAAACCTTCTGTCTGTTTGTCATATTTGAAAGACTAAACTAATTTGAAAGACTAAGCTAATGATTCTTATTTTTCCCCTCAAGGTTTTGCCAATTCTTGAGATTCTCTATCATGTTGAAGAAAGAAATTCGCACCATGTTTATATGGCCCTTATAATTCTGTTGATCCTTACAGAGGATGATGGCTTCAATCGATCTATCCATGAAGTGGTGAGCTACTGTTATAGATAATAACTTTTTGGAAAATAAAATAATGTAATGTTTATCTGAGTAGAGATGAGTTTACATGTTTTACTGCCTACTCCACTAGGACAATAAGGGTATGTCTACACAGCGGTGCTATTTCAGAATAACATCCGTTATCCTGAAATAGCATTCTGCACCTCTTAACACCATGCCCGTTATTTCAAAATACATTCGAAACAATGGGCTTCTTATTCTGGCTTCCTGTAAACCTCGATGCACAAAGATTAAGGAAGACATCAGAATAGCGATTTATTTCGAAATTAGCACTGTGTAGGCAGCGACAAATTTCGAAATAAGCTATTTTGAAATAAGCTACTCAATTTGCATAGCTCAAATTGCGTAGCTTATTTCGAGGTAAACATTACTGTGTAGACGTACCCTAATTGTCTCCACAGCAGAGCTGGTTTACATATTAAACTTGGTTTTCAAGATTTGAGGACATATACTCATTTCCTACAGGACTAATTAGACCAGAGTTATAAGCTTCCTTTCAGGAATTTTTGTTTTGTGATGTGTACGAATGATTTTCCTGCCCCTAGCATAACTTTGGTTTTCTCTAGTCTGTCTTCTTTCTAGCATGGAAATAGACAGGAAGGTTGCCTTAAGGATGCTGTTTTGCCAAGGAAAGAAAAGACATAGAATGATAGGTAAACTGTCTTATGCTTTCACAGCAGCCTTATTTAAGTAGCTTATATTTCAACTGCAGAGATTTTAGTGGGAGATTTTATTTCCCAAACTGGATATAACTTCCTGACTTGGCATCTCTGTTCTGTCTTTTGGCCAGGTTAATATCTATTTTATATTAGCTATGTAATGTGGTCCAATTTCTGATTAGATATGATTGGCCTTGACCAACTCTGCTGGTGAGTGACTGGGATGATTGTTCTAGCTTCCTAGCTTGCAAACTCAGACATGCAAATGCTCTCTTGGGATAATGTGATGCATTGATGCATAAAGGAGATGTGAAAAGGTGAAAGCAATTGCTCAGGTAGCTAAATCAATCTATCTCACGGGTAAGTTTTTGTCCTATTTTAGCAGGAATGTGATATTTTCCCCAGGATATCAAAGTGTGATAGAAGCTTAAAAAAACCCGAGAGAGAGAAATTTTGGTCACAAATTTCTGTAGCCTCATAGGAAATTATGTAGATCTGTATGTATAAACCAGGCAGACTTTGTGTTTGTGAAGTTTCTGGGGACTAATAGGCAACTTTTGGGAATAAAACCAATGGCAAATATGCAAACTGCTGAAGCCAATATTTCTCTGGAGATTTTTCCTTCCTCTCCATACACCATGGGTGTATATATTTGGATGCAGCGTCTACAGATTTAGTATCTCCTTAACATTTAAGTTTTTGTTCATGAATTGAGGTTTTTGAACTGCTAAGATACAGCATGCTTGCCATCACTTCCTTGCTTCATCTTTCTTCATTTATTTCAAAGGCTTTAAATGTGTTCTGTCAACAGATCTCTTATTGTTTAGGGAAACAGATTTTCCTAAAAATCTAGCTGTAGGTTTAGCCAAGAGGTGAAAACATAATTCACTTTCAATGTCCATTTAATCCTTGTCTCACTTCTGAGATTGTCAACATGGTTGTAGTACTGGCTTTATAATGTGAGCGATATTTAACTTTAATTTTGCCCTCCTTTTTCCTGCCAGTTTTCACATTGATGCCCTTCTCTGCCTCTGTTTTCTTTCAATATGTCTTTGCTGTCTTATCCTTTGCCTCTGTTTCCATCCTCAGCAAAGGATGTTTGGCAAGCTGTCCTTTGGTGGCTTCAGGGAGCCAAAACATACAATTTTGCCCCTTAAATGAGTACTGTGGGAATGGGGGAGAGAATCCTGGGCCTGTAGTTCTATATGTTTGAACTGCTCCTGTGACCAACTTCTCAGCTGCATTGGGGAGGAAGGGCCAGAAATGGATGACTTTCAAGGAGTTGCATGCTGCTTTATCACCAGCTGATGGAGTACGTTGGCACTGAGTTAGAGGTCAGACCTGGGATCATTCAATCTTTTCCACACTCTCCTGCAAAGTCCTCCTTTCTGCCCCTTCTTTTGCATCCCATGTGAGATCAGTACTCCATTCTGTTCTGAAGGCCTAAAGTCAAATGAAATGTAACTTTGCTACTCCTGTAATATTACTTGCATTGAACTCCAGAACTTTTGTTTTCCTTGTCACTCCAAATCTTTTTCACAGAAATGGATAGGTACAATGAAGAGAAGAGGTTGGGTATCTCCTGCTGTCACCAGAGAATTCAGTTATGGGTGTGCAGGGTAGGTCCCTGTCTACACAAACATTAGACTACAACATCTCCTTAGCAACCATAACATACTTTACCAGAAAATGGTGAAAGACTTATGACTCCAAGGATTCTATTGTTTCAAGAAAATTCCCCTCCAGTTATTTGCTTTAACCACAACCCTGGGCAAACAGCATTTTCTAATTCCCTTGTGTTCTTCTTAATTCTGAGCATCCCTGAACTTTGTGTAAGAGGAGAAGGAGGGTTTCATATCTGGATCTGAATATTGCAGGTTAAGCCCAACCTAGTTCTCTTGGACAGTTTGTGAAAGGATCTTTTTGATACCAGTTCAGGGATGATCCACTCACTTGTGCATGGCTGCCAGAAGGAAACAAAAGGACAGATAAGGCCACACTTTTTCTCTTGAAGTCAGGCGCAAAACTGCATAGATGCATCTGACACCAATTTACATTCCTTTCAATGATTTTAGATGCTTAATCTCAGTGTGAAAGGTATGGTACTCGCCTCCAAAAAGAATAGTTTTGCATAGTGTTAATTATTGAATAAGTTTCATGAAGTGTCTTAAATCTCAAAGGCATAGGAAAGAAAAAACATAAGTGTAGAGAAGGGAATTGTCTTAAATCAGTCTGTAAAATGTGAATTTCTAGCATCAGTCACACAACCTGAATGAAATTCTTATGCACTGTAAGTATTGATTGCATGTTATCAATTTCAGTAGGAAGCTTCTTCCATCACTTGGCTGAAGTCTGAGAAAATTAGAGAATAATGTATTTTGCGTCGACCTGTTTTTCCTCTGTGCTGATGCATATCCTGTAATGTTCTTATAACAGTCATTACTGTGTGATCCGTTTATGGGCATATTTTCCTTTGTGGTATTACACCCACATTTATTTATTTATTGATTTTACAATTAATTTTAGTAAGCAGAGTTTTATAAATCTCTGTGATGATACAGACAGGTAAAGAGACCAGGAAACCACAGAAACTCTTCTAACCGTTGAAGGGTTTTTATTTAAAATAAATGTGGTCATAGCTGCTTGGAAGAGGTGATCAAAAACAGATCCTGTTCCTGCTACTGACACTATCCAGGCTGATCCCGGGCTTGCACAGAAACCAGCTTACTTCAGTAGTAACAATGGAGTAAACTGGTAAATCAGGAGTTCCTTACCTGTGACAGGTCTTTGAGTTGATTAACTCCCTCCCACCTAAACGCCCAGCAACAGGAAACCACAAGTTAACTGAGGCCTTCACATGAGATGGTATCACAAAACGTTTATGGTATTTTTTTTCTACAGGCAGCTGTATTTATTTTAAAGTATTTTATTTCCAAATGGCTTATTACTACTTCAATGAATTTGTGCTGCTCATTAATAAGTAATTCTGTAACACTTCATAGCACTGTACAAATATCAGTGAACATCTTCTTATAGCTGTCTAAATTAACCATCTCCATACTGTGGGTTGTGACCTCAGGCAAGCTGTGAGACATTGGGAGGAAAGAGAAACCACAAGAAAGCCAGAATATGACCCAGCTGAGCAGGCTCCTATCCTGCAGGGTTGGCCGGGCGTGGCTCCCTGCTCTGGGCATTGTGACCTGGTCCCTCGTGCATGTGTTTGCAATACCACTCACTCAGATGTTCCTCTCTGTCATGGAGCTAGACCAGAGCAGTGGTTCCCAAACAGCTTTTGCTCCAGAGCTGGCTCGGCTCTGCTCTCTGACACAACACCTATCCTGCATGCCTGGGCTAGGTCACAACACACAGCAGAGAGCTGAGCCCAGCCAACCCTGTTGGGGAACCACTGCTCTGATTATCCACTAATAATAATTGGAAATATGTTTTGTATGTTACAGTTTAAAATTTTAACATTGTGTCAGTCATCTTCTGATTCTGAAGTAGTGCCTAATAATCAGAGCCGTGGGAAATTCAGAGATTTTAGTTCTCAGGGTTTCATGCAACCACATTTTTGAAATTCTGTTATGTTGAGTCTACAGACCTCGTTTCACTTTGAGTTTGGGGTTTAAATTAATCCAGAATTCAGAGCAAAACTCTGTCAAATGTTGCGGTTTTTTCTGGGTATTGTGCGCAAAGCTTCAGATTTCATTTTCAGTGCAAATCCAAAAACTATCACTGATTTGCTTTAAGCTGGGTCCACAATATTATTTTTAAAAATCTTTGAACTTTAGCAAAACTTTCTTAAAGCCTTAAATACATTTTAAATTTTAGAAATCTTAAAACCAGGTAAATTTAATGTGTGTGTGTGTGGGGGGGGTGGTGTTGTGAGTATTTCACACTGCTGTACTAAGTCATGTTTCTTTCGGGGAAGTTGTTTTTGGAAGAGTATTTGAACAATGCAAGAAACCATACACGGTTGGGCTGGTAACTGCCTCTGTTTTGTAGTTTGCTACCATTTTGATAAGAGATCTTTTCTATCATGATCACCCTCTCTCTCATAAATTTGTAAGTTTAATGAGAGTTTATGTAATAAAACTTTAATTTAAATGTCTTGTTTATTACTGAGAGTTTATGGATTTTTTTTCTGGTGAAGCTACATTGAAGCTAAACAGTCATATAATTAAGCTTTATTGTGTGTGAAAATAACACATTTTCTCATGTATTTCAAAGCACTTTATAAAGACAGAGAAGTTTTATTTTCCCCGTTTGTTTAAAAACATTGATTGTAAAACACAGGTTCCCTCTTTCCTGAGGAACTGAATATTCATATTTCCCTTTAACTTCAGCTGTGAATTGTGGATGCTCAGCATCTCTGAAAATCTGCCACAGGTTATTTATTTAATGATACAATGAGTCTGTGGCAGAGTTAGAAACCGAGATCTGACTACCAGGCCCCTTATGAAACTCTTTCTTCCTCTTGTTACCATTATTTATTTGTACTACCATTGCTCATCAGAGCCCTACTCATGGACCAATAATCCATGGTGTTAGGTACTGTAGGAAGATGAAACAGTTTGCTTACAATTTAAGTATGAGAGAGACATTTGACACTGCTGAATTCTGTGCTGCTTTGGCAATTGGTGACATGTTTTGTCTTGCTCTTGCTGTGTATTACTATTTCAGAAGCCAACTTTGAAGCATTCTTTTTTTAGAACTTTCTGTATCTTGAAGGCATAATTGGTATAAGTGAAATGTGAAATAAATGCTATAGGAATGACATACAGGAGCAAGAAGTTTATTGTTTTGACTACAGGTTGCACCTCTGAAATCATGCACTCTCTGGTCTGGCTACTGCTGGAGCAGAGAGTCTGGGAGTCTAATGGCAGGAGGGTCAGCAGCCTGACCAGAGCTGGGGAACCTTGGTCGCCTGCAGCAGCATGGAGCCAGGGAGACCTGGCCACCCGAGGCAGTGCGAGGCTGGGGGCAGGAGAAACCGAGCAGCACACAGCAGTGCAGGGCTGGAGAACCTTAGCCACCCATGCAGTGTGGGGCCAAAGAAGACTGGCCACCTGCAGCAGTGCAGAGCTGGCAACTGGAGAGCCCTAGCTGTCTGGGACAGCAGGAGGCCAGTGCTGGGGCCGGAGAACGGAAGCCACCCATGGCAGCCCCAGTGGCAGCATGATGGACAACCTGGCTGGGGAGGGAGTGGAGGGGGCCAGAGGCAGAAGGCCAGCTGGCTCTAGGCAGATTGCAGGGGACACCTCCCCCTGGTCCGGCAAATTCTCTCATTTGGGACCGGTCAGGTCCTTCTGGTGCCGGACTAGGGAGGTGAAGCTAGACAAATTCAGACTGGAAGTAAGACACAATTTTTTAACAGTGAGAGTAACCAACCATTTGAACAACTTAATCAGGATTTTGGTGGATTGTCCAGTAATGGCAACTTTAAAATCAAGATTGGAGGTTTTTTAAAAGATCAGCTCTAGGAATTATTTTGAGGAAGTTCTATGAACTAGAGGTCAGACTTAGATGATCAGAATAGTACCTTCTGGCCTTGGAATCTATAAATCTGTGATGCAGAAATATATTTGAATGAAATATTTTGACTGCGAGTAAATTAGTCTTTTTTTTTTTTAATGTGGCTTGTTAAGTCTAGCTTTGCAAGACAGAAGATATGAAGAAGGTTTTATCTTAGAAGCTTTATCCTAGCTAATTGGGACTACTGGCCACTCTGGTACTAGTGCAAGTACAAAATAAAGAGGAGAAGGTTTCCAATAGAAGGTGCCTTGGCTTGGCATCTGGAAGAGTGAGTGCAATAGTGCGTTAATAAATAACTACCATCTGCATGTTCTGTTAGTCTGGTAGCACTTTAAAGACTATTTGTTGTTTTTTAAGTTTGCACTTAAAGGGTTTTGCTTAACAGGAGAGGGGAAGATACTTGCAGAGCAACAATAATGAAAAAGACCTGGGGTGATAATAAGCACCAAATTGAATGTGAGCCTCCTATGTGGTGTTTATTTTCTTTTGGATTCTGGAGAGTTAATTCCATTTTCATCAGCCTGAAAAGGCATTCTGTTCTGAGCAGGAAAATTTGCAGTCACTAAATAAGTTTCTGTTCACTTAAACATTTAAAAAGTCATTAAATTGGAGGTATGAAAAATAACAAGAACAAAATGTAATGCGTGGCCAGGTGGAGACTAACATAACTTGGGGTGGGGTAATATGTTTTTTTTGGAGAGCACAGATGCTGAGGGAAAGGGAATAGTGACAATGGTTCAGCAGAGTATAACGAAGTAGAATTGGGATGAGATTGGGTAAAGAAGTAGGCTAGAGATTAAGAAAAATTTCCTAGCATTGAATCTATTAGGCTGTGGAATTATCTTCCCTAGGCATTGATCGGAAGTTTAATTACTTTAATCCCTTAAAACTGGATTGGACAAAGCGCTTGAGAATGTATTGTTTGGGAACGATGCTGTATTTGCAGAAGAATGAACAATATGTTTCGTTCCATCCGTAAGCAGTTCTGTGATTCATAATTTCTATAGTAAGGTTATGAAACAAACTGGATAGACGTTGAAACGCTAGCTTCCAATGTGTTATATGTTGAGGGGAGACACAAGTGATCTACGTTCAAAATAATGGTACCCACTGTATATTGTGGTGTTCCTTAAAGGGGCTTTCTTTCACTTCGGTTATAAAATATTTTGCCCTTGTTTCTTGTAGAAATCTAGAAATCTGCCAAAATGCTAATTTAAAACAAATGTTATGCAAGATTGTCTGAACAGGAGCTCAGATTTAGATTTTGGACCCGGTGAGTGCAAACTGTTGTTAAACTGAGTTTGGATTTCATATCTGGGCTGATGGAGCTTCTCAGAGAGAAGTAAAGAAAAGTGGAGAGTGTTGCAAGAAGAGTGTTGGACATGCAAGTTGATCCTAGAGGTTCTGCTCTTGCCTCAAAATGTGTGTGTAAGTATGGTAAGTATTAATGGTAGGATTGATGCAGTCAGTAGCTCCAGAAGGAAGTAGCTCAATGAAGTATGTCAGTGACAGGTTGGTGTGAAGGCCGAGAGGGATGGCACAGAAAGGCAAAGAACATGAATGTAAATTAGTTATAGTGCTATTCACCACCTTTTTCTCCAGATGCAAATTCAAGTTGGCATAGTCCATTGAAGTATGAAACGAGCCATTAGTTATCTTACATGACTTAACAATTTTTTTTCTTAAATCATATATTAATTAGGAAATAATGTTTGACATAAAACTGTGTCTATTAAAGGATTTTAAAAAGCTTAAGTAGCAGCAAAGGGAGCATAATAATATGGAGTGTTATATGATCAGTAAATGACTTGAACATTGTGTATTAGAGCATTCATTATTCTTTTAAACTTGAATGTCAAAGTACACATTAATTCTGATAGAGAGAAAAAAATGTGGAGTGTCCTGTTAGGCTTGCAGTTCCAGTGCTCTTTTAACAACTGGCAAACCACCAGTCACTTTACTAAGAAATAAGAACGGCCATACTAGGTCAGACCAATGGTCCATCCAGCCTAGTATCCTGTCTGCCGACAGTGACCAATACCAGATGCCCCAGAGGGAGGGAACACAGCAGGAAATCCTCACATGATCCCTGCCCTGTTGCCCACCTCCAGAGAAACAGAGGCTAGGGACACCATTCCTATCCATTCTGGCTTATAGCCATTGATGGACCTAACCTCCATGAATCTATCTAGCTCTTTTTTGAACCCTGTTCAAGTCCTAGCCTTCACCACATCCTCTGACAAGGAGTTTCACAGGTTGACTGTGCGCTGAGTGAAGACAGACTTCCTTTTGTTTGTTTTAAACTTGCTGCCTATTAATTTCATTTGGTGACCCCTAGTTCTTTTATTGTGGGAATAAGCACAAAACTTCCTTATTCACTTTTTCCACAGCAGTCATGATTTTATAGACTTCTATCATATCTCCCATTAGTCTCCTCTTTTCTAAGCTGAAAAGTCCAAGTCTTTTTAATCTCTCTTCAAAAGGGACTCGTTCCAAACCCCTAATCGTTTTTGTTGCCCTTTTCTGAACCTTTTCCAATGCCAGTATATCTTTTTTTTGAGATGAGGCAACCACATCTCTACACAGTATTCAAGATGTGGGCGTACCATGGTTTTATATAGAGGCATTGATATTTTCTGTCTTATTCTCTATCCCTTTTTAATGATTTCTAACATTCTATTTGCTTTTTTGATAGAGATGCAGCCGTGTTAGTCTGGTGTAGCTGAAACAAAAGACAGAACTATGTAGCACTTTAAAGACTAACAAGATGGTTTATAGGTGATGAGCTTTCGTGGGCCAGACCCACTTCCTCAGATCAATATGTGGAAGAAAATCGGCCATATATACCAATGTGATACAATCAAAAAAATGAACGCATGTGAAATTGACAAATCAAATTTTAGGACGGGGGGGGTGAGGGGGGAAGGTTAGTTTCTGTGAGGTAATGACATAGGAGTGATAACAGGGGAAGTTTCTGTGAGGTAATGACATTAGGGGTGATAATTGGGGAAGCTATCTTTGTAATGGGTGAGATAATTAGAGTTGTTGTTTAAACCCATACATAAAGTGTCAAATTTAAGCATGAATGACAATTCTGAAGCTTCACGTTGAAGTCTGGAGATAAAGTCTCTTTGATGCAGTATGCATGTTTTAAGGTCATTGAGGGAATGATCAGTCTGGCTGAAATGGCAAGCAACAGCTTTCTCTCTGTGAGAGAGTCATGTCTGTTTTGTGTGCATTGATTCTTTGGCTTTTTTGACTGCCACTGCATACTGAGTGGATGTTTTCAGAGAACTATCCACAGTGACTCCAAGATCTCTCTCTAGAGTAATTGTAGCCAGATTAGTCCCCATCATACTGTATGTATAGTTGGGATTTTTTTTCCAGTGTGCATTACTTTACATTTCTCAACATTAAATTTCATTAGCCATTTTGTTGCCCCATCACTTAGTTTGATGAGATCTTTTTGAAGCTCTTCACAGTCTACTTTGGTCTTAACTATCTTGAGCAGTTTGGTATCTCTGCAGATTTTGCCACCTCACCGTTTACCCCTTTGTTCAGATCATTTATAAATAAGTTGAATAGGATTGGTCCCAGGACAGACCTTTGGGTGGACCCCCCTAGTTACCTCTTTCCACTCAGAAAACTTACCATTTATTCCTACCTTTTGTTTCCTGTCTTTTACCCAGTTATCAATCCATGAAAGGGCCTTCCCTTTTATCCCACGACAACTTATTTTACTTCAGAGGCTTTGGTGAGGGACCTTGTCAAAGACTTTCTGGAAATCTAAGTATGCTATATCCATTAGATCCCCCTTGTCCACATGCTTGTTGACCCCCTCAAAGAACTCTAGCAGATTAGTAAGGCATGATTTCCCTTTACAGAAACCATGTTGACTTCCCCCAACAAATTATATTCATCCACGTCACTGACAATTTTATTCTTTACTATAGTTTCAACTAATTTGCCTGGTACTGACATTAGACTTACTGGTCTGTAATTGCCAGGATCACCTCTAGAGCTCTTTTTAAATATAGGCATTTTGTTAGCTATCTTCCAGTCATTAGGTAAGGAAGCTGATTTAAAGGATAGGTTACAAACCATAGTTAATAGTTCCGCAGTTTCACATTTGAGTTCTTTCAGAACTCTTGGGTGAATGCCATCTAGTCCCAGTGACTTGTTACTGTTAAATTTATCAGTTTGTTCCAAAACCTCCTCTAATGACACCTGAATCTGGGACAATTCCTCAGATTTGTCACCTAAAAAGAATGACTCAGGTTTGGGAATCTCCCCAATATCCTCAGTCGTGAAGACTGGAGCAAAAAATTCATTTAGCTTCTCTGCAATGACTTTATCATCTTTGAGTGCCCCTTTAGGGGCTCGATCAAGAACCCCACTTGTTGTGTAGTTGGCTTCCTGCTTCTGATGTACTTAAAAAACATTTTGGTATTATTTTTTGAGTTTTTGTACATTCTAGTGACCCACCCCTTCATGTCAGAAAGATTTCCCCCAAAGACTATTACCCTACAGGCTGTAAAAATCGGAAGACCAGAGGAGTACATTTTGTTGCTGCTACTTTAGAATGGGTAAAGCTGTTTGTCATCTGAAGAACCTTCACTTAGAAAAGGAAGAGTATTGGCCTTTTTTGGTGCTATCTAAAGAAGAGATATTGCCACTGCATATTCTCCCACCCTCCTATTCCTTATGCAGGGCTCCGTCTACTAGGATGAAAGTAGATATTAGGCTGGATTGGCCTCAGTGCTGTAGGGAAGGCGACCCAGTGGTGATATCCCTAACTTTGAAGTAGGGTATAGTAGGGTACATCACCCAGTGGTGATATCCCTAACTTTGAAGTAGGGTATAGTAGGGTACATCCTGGGCTCCCTGAGGAATAGCTGAAGCCTCAGGAGTCAATGAAGTGCTGATACATTGGTCCATACCAGTCCATTTTGAGCTCTGCCAAGGGCTGCTTTTAATTTGATTCTTAAACTAGAAGTTTAATTATAGGAAGGAAGTGAATATTTGTGCTTGGGGTGTAGCACAGATGCACAAAATAGTACTTTTAAGGGGGCATCTGAGCCTGAAAGCTTTCAATTCAACACTTTATAAAAGATGATCTGGTGCTGGACATGGAGGAGAATCTAGTGAATAAAATGAGTCGTAACAATTCCTTAAAACTCTAGCTGGAGAAGCAAAAGGTGGCCTGGTCTCTGCTGTTCCTTCTGGCATAGACTTCTCTATGGACTCTTATTTAATTTGTAAATTGTACACCATCAAGATGCATAGGAGATAAAAAGGTGCAGAGAACTCACTCCTTTAGCATAGCTGGTTCTAGGTTGGATAGTGCGAGTCTTTTGTTCAGTGGGGATTTAGTCTAAAATGTTTCTGATGTAGCTCTGTGGATCTTTCCTGGTAAAACTGAAATTCTATCCATGTTAAACTGATGTATTTGGAATTTTGTGCTGGCTTTTTTAAAAATGAGACCATTCCTTGTTTCATTTTATTACTAATGTTGAGTTAAACCTGCCACAAGTGACCATTCAGAGGGCTGACAATTCTGTTCCTTTAACAGTGTGGCTGTTTATATTAATAATATAACATATTTTAGAGTGTTTTTGTCTGTGAGCGAGAGCACCTGTCTGTTCGTCCAGCTGTTTGTTTGTTTGTTTGTTTGTTCAAGAACTCCTCCTAATCAGTTAGGACCACCAAATTTGGTATACAGTTTCCTCTTATTATAACTTAAAGCAAGGTAAGGGTTTGGTTGTGGAGGGGGGAGGAGGGTTCAGTCCCATCCCTTATGCATACGGGGATGCATATAACCATACAGAAAAGACACAGAATCACCAAGTAAAAGGGGCTGGCTGGGGGAATGTCCCCCTCCACTCCCATCTGGAAGTGCCCAGCCCCAAGCCTACCACCCCACCAGGTGCCCCCCATTCATACAGGCAGGAGTGGCCCGAGGCAGGCTGCGGCAGCTGGCGCCCCAGGCAGAATGCGCAATTGGCGCCCCTGCCTGCACGGCCGTCAGTGGGGTGACTTCATCATCGGGCGCCCTGGGCACCCCGTGACGTCATCATCGGCCACCGCTGAAGGCGGCGCCCTAGGCGACAGCCGAGTCGGCCTATAGTCACAGGCCGCCCCTGCAAACAGGAACATTGCTGGCTGTGGAGCACAAGGGGCAGATGAACTTGGACCAGCCCCAGCTGAGGGTCATGCACCCCTCCCCCAGCTGTGTGCCACTGGAGCTGCAGCGGCCATGGAGAGGCGCTTCCCACCTGGCCGCAAGTAGGGATTTAAAATCCCATTTAACTTATTGTTTAACTGGTTAACTAATTAAAAGAGTGGGCTGGAGGGGCCTCCTCACCACGGGTAGGGTGGCTCCAGCCTGTTTGCTTCCTGACCCACACTGGGCTGCTGACTCCCAGTCTGTGCATGCTGGGAGCTGGCAGCCCTGTGGGGCTGGAACAGCCTTAGCAGGCTGGGTGTTGCTCCCGGGTAAAGGTTAACCATTACCCAGTAATCATCATCCATTACTTATTCACATCCCTAGCCCTAAGCTGCTGTGGTGAGAGAGGGCTTCATACTGAACCCCTCATCCCCAGCTCAATGATTTAAATTAAGAAAAACAAAAACTGAGTTAAGGACCTAAGCAACACCAGATAAATCTTCTAGTACTAATAATATGCTTAATTTGAGGATATTTTTGAATAGTCTCTTAAAAGAGCAGGTTAGCTAATAAATTGTGAAACTACTGTATAGATTTTGTTTATGCATTTTATGGTGTTACACATTTTTTGTAAATCTCATATTTTCTGCATTGAAACTTAACTCATACTAATAACTTTCACTTACATAGAGTAAAATCTCTACATGAAACCACCCTTATTAGACAACTTCCTGTTTCATTAGTCTGTCCAGAGTATTCCCAAATGTCCTGAGTGGGATTCTTCTCCTTCAGTGAGCTATTGCTATTATTACTTTATTTATGTTCCACGTAGAACATAGGCACTCTAGTCATGGTAAGCGACTGATCTTTGCTGGTCCCTTAAATAGTCTTTCAATACAGGTTTACCTTGGCATATGTGTGTGTGTATATATATGTGTGCACAAATTAAAATTAGTTCAACACACCAGTAATTTTTTATTCACATATCTCCTCTTCATGCCTTCGCCATATGAAATCTGCAAGTTGAATATTACTGCAACACCCTTTGAAAATCTGGAATACGATAAATTTTAATGTATTGAACTTGGAGGCTAATTTACTTATCTTCAGTGAAGTGAGAGCCAAAGAACTGCATGATTTTATGTCATCTCATTCACAATTGAAACTTGGTGTTCAAAGCTGTATTTTTCCTTGTTGCAGATATTGAAAAATATCACTTGGTATTCAGAGCGTGTTCTAACTGAGATTTCACTGGGGAGTCTCCTGATATTGGTCGTGATAAGAACCATTCAGTACAACATGACAAGGACAAGGGTAAGAGTTTTATTTAGATCTTACAGATGTAGTGTGTATATATATCTGCAGTCTTCTATCAGCTGGAGTTCAGTTCCAAACAGTGGTAAAAAACTAAAAACCAAAAAACACAAAAGGAACCCTTTCCAGAGTAAAACATAAACACAGGGGAGGCAGAAAAAAGGTCAGTACTCGGGTACGGCATGAAGTGCTTCTGAATTTGTAAAGCAATTTCTGTGATATTATTCAGTTCAGCTGCTTTAATTACTAACATACAAACGCCAAGCATAGTAATAGCTGCATAGTTCCCAGAAAAAAGTATCAGCACACCATATAATTAAATGAAGTGTAGGATATTTAACCTACCCAGGTTGAACCTCTCTAGTCCAGCACACTCTGATCCAGCAACATCCATGGTCCAGCATGATTTTTGTTAGCCGGATGACAATTTATCATGGGTGTGGCCAAGTTTTCTGTGATCCCATAAAGCTAGTTTACAGCCACCAGTCCTACCTCTTAGGGGTAAATTAGAGATAAACAACAGCACAGAACACTAAGTGTCTAAGAGCACCCTAAGCAGTGGAAGTATTGGTAATGATTCTAGACAATACTGACCTCCCGTGGTTTGGCACTAGTGAGGTGCCAGACTAGAGAGGTTCCACCTTTATTAAATCATGTTGAAGTATGGATTTTGGGTCTTTATTATTTGATCGTATAGTTTTATAAACTGGTGTGTTAAACGTACTTTTCTTCCACCCTAATTATGTTTTTTTCTGGAAAAAAACCTTTTTCTTATAAATATAATTAAGAGATCTGTGGCAAAGCTTAGTTGTTTCAAAGATATTGCTCATCATGCATTATTTCGCTTTTGTCTTCCCTAAATCTATTAGTTTATATTTTGTGGATCCTCAGGTATCCTCTAAGTGTTTCTCAATATTTCTTTAAAGAGTATAGCAGACATGTAAAATACATTATAGACTTTTGCACGTCTTTCATTGCTAAAAATGTGGAGAAATTTTTGCAATAAAATCAACTAAAGCATGGTGTTGATAGTATTAGATCAAAGAATTTAAAACCAAACTCATCATCATCTCTCTGTGGTCACACCATATGAACAAATAATTTTATAACTATATAATTATCTTAACACTACCCTTATTAACATCTTAAAACAGACATTAATTGACTGTAATTTCTGTTTCATGAGATAGCAAACACAATGGAATGGAAGGAAAGGAAGCTGATAGTTTATACTGAATTAAATGTAAGCAATATTTTGTCAAGTAAGATTTTATAAACAGGAATAAGGGTTTGTGAGCCATTTAACCAGTAAATAGTTTCTTGTTAAATAGGTTGCATTTTAATTCCAAATATTTATCAGGTCTACCCTCTGGTTTTAGTTAGAGGCTTTACTAGTATATTCAGAAGTTCTCCCATTCCTCCTCTCCACCCTACTTTTTTTTCCTGAGTCATGAGTAAATTTTAGCCAACAATGCTGAATCAATCTTCTTGCTCACAAGAAGATCTTTATGCTTTGAAAATGGGAGCACAGGTAAAGCGGATTTTTCAATATATGTCTGATTTCAACTTACTGTATTGATTGCCCCAATACAGATACTAATTCCTTGGACACTGGCAGAATAAGTTGTAAAATGAGTCAGAGGCCACTTCATGTTTTCCAAGAATCTTCCCTTCTAATTGATATATTTATATGTAACATTGGGAGGTCTGTGTTATTCTTAGGAAGAATAAATGCATATATTAGTCTAGAGCAGGAAGAGCAACTTCTTAATGAAGGAAATCATTAAGCATTGCTCCATGTTGTAGAGAGGTTAGTCAAACATGATTAGAGAGAGCGCCTGGGAGAGGAGAATCTAATTTTCTGCAAAAGGTGAGTATACAATGAGCAACCGAGTATTACAGTAAATTAATCCCTCCAATATGATTCTTAAAACTTATTCTCTTCCTTTGAAGAGTAGCATAGTCCATGTTTACTTGCCTCTTCCCTATGAACAGGATCAATAAATATTGCATAAGACATAGGATTGTGGATTCCATAGTTTTGTCAGTGTTATGCAGTTCTCTGAGAGTGCTAGTGTTTAAACATTTTATCTGGAAAGGTAGCAGTTAAAATGGGCTTCAGAAACACCAACTAGATAGGGGCAGAACTTATGAAGTACCATATTAATAATAGTAGTGGACAATTTGAATGTTCTGAAATAATTAATATGGAGGTCAAAGAGTATAGGGCAAAAAGGGTTGGGTAAGTCCAGAGAGAATTCAGGCAGAGGAATGGAGAGAAAATTAAACAGTACAGATTTTCAGTACCATTTATCCATTATGTTCCTGACCCCATTATGTATCAACTTTTATTTTAAAATATTTATGTACACTGAAATCTGTACAAGAGACCACCCTTATTAGGCAAATTCATATCTAAAGAGACCATTTTTAAAGCATGTCTAATATACAAAAGTGCATTTCTGCTCCACCTTCATTAGAAGACCACCTCTGTTAAGCAACGGATGTTTGTTAGTCCTTTGAGTGGTTTCTTATGACAGGTCTCACTATATATGAAAAGGATAGTTTGATGTGTTTTTCCCCCTCTTTTCCAACAGGACAAATACCTTCATACAAATTGTCTGGCAGCCTTAGCAAATATGTCAGCACAGTTCCGCTCACTTCATCAGTATGCTGCTCAGAGAATCATCAGGTAAATATAAATCTTTTTAAAATATTTAAACTAGTTTTCCAACTAAATTCAGAGGGAAAGGGACTTGAATTTTCTATGACTGAATAGATATAAGAGAAATTGGATTTAAATTATATCAGATCAATTTTATATCCCTTCATGAAGTCTGGGTTAAGTTTTGAGTTAGTGAAAAATATTCTGAATCTTTATCAAAGAAGCATTTGATTTTTTTCTGTTCTCCATAAACCAGCCATAGCAATTGTTTTTAAACAGGAAGATTTTTAAGTCACTTGTTTTATTATGACAAAAAAGCAGTAGGTGATTGTTCTCTAGAACATTGCTACCTGGACTTTCAACTCGGTATATTTCCACTTGTCCTGAAGACACAGGCCTTGATTGTTAATGTGGACAAAACATAGCCATTTGTTTGTGATGGGCTGTTGTGCACTTTTTGTAATTACTTCCTTTTCTGCCTTTTTAAATGGTCAGGTTCACTAGCCTTTCTTGTAACAATTCAGTTGATGTCAGTGCGTGTTCTTAGAGCACCGCTTTCACAGAATCTTAGATATAGAAGGTAGGAAAAATCAAGTCCCACCAGTTCCAGAGGCTACCATGTAATTGCTGGTAAAGGTGTGGGATGTGCCCACTTTATTTTAGAATTCATTTACTCAATGCTCCAAATGAAACCAAAAAGGTGATGTTACATCCTGTGGAAAAATTGTATGGTGCTTGGCAAATATAGATTTTATCCCAAAAAGTTCAAAATATCACATTTCTTTAAGTGTACATATACTTTGTAAAAGTCTAGACTAACAGGTAGTACAGTATTTAAAAAAAAAGTACTGGGTTTGTGGGAGCTATTTCTGTGATAGTCCTTCCTGCTCTTTAGGTGCTCACTTCTGTCTATCTCAGGCTATGTCTACACTACAGGGAATGCGTCTCCAGGGAATGTGTCTGCTCCTCCGAAATTGCTTTCGGAAGAGCAGACGTGCTTTTTCGGCATCCCTGTAAACCCCATTTTACGAGGAAGAAGGGATGTTCAGAAAAAGGTGGTCTTTCCGGATGTTTGGCCCAATGTAGAGGGGCGAAATGTAGGAAAAGCCTCTTCCAAAAAAAGAAGCGGAAAAAGCTACGCAAATTGTGGTTCTCAATTTGTGTAGCTTTTTCTGGAAGAACAGTGTAGTATTTACTAACATAGCCTCACAATCATCTCCCTGCATTCAGCAGCAGGGCTAAGGGTTTAAGTCACACAGGGAAGTGCCAAGACTTGTGATTTCAGCCATCTGGGCTGTCTTCGGGCTTCAGCTAACTGTTAAAAATCTCTAGTTGTGGAGATTCCGAAAACTTCCTGAGTCACCTATATACTTAAATGTCTTTATAGTTAGAAAGCTTTTTTCTGCTATCTAACCTGAATCTCCCTTGCATCAGATTAACCTGATCATTTCTTGTTCTACCTTCAGTAGACATCAAGAACAATTGATCACCATCATCCTCTTTACAATGACTCTTCATATATATGAAGACTTCTGCTAAGTTCCCCTTTACTTTTCTCAGAACTAAAACCACCCAGTTTTGCTAAACTTTTCCCATAGATCAGTTTTTCTAAACCTTTTATCATTTTTGTTGTGCTCCTCTAGAACCTCTCCAATTTGTCCATGCCTAAAGATGGTGCCCACAACTGGACATAATACTCCAGCTGAAGCCTCACCAGTGGAAAATAGTGGGAGAGAATTACCTCCCAGTATCTTTTATGACACTCCTGTTAAAATATCCTGGAATGGTAGACTTTTTTTGCAGTTGCATCACGTAGTTGACTTATGTTCAATTTGTAATCCACTATAATCCCCAAATTCTTTTCAGCCGTACTACTGCCTAGCCAATTATTCTCTATTTTGTTGTTACTATTTGATTTTGCTTCCTTCAGCACATGTGGTACTTTGCACTTGTCTTCATTGAATTTCATCTTGTTGGTCTCATACCAATTCTTCAGTTTCTCAGGATGGTTCTGAAATCTGATTTTGTCCCCAATATGGCTTGCAATCTCTCACAGTTTTATGCTATCTGCAGATTTTATTAGCATACTCTAAACTCCATTATCCAAAAGAATCCATGTTGGCTATTGCTTCTTGCTATTGTTTATTGCCCTGTTATCACGTAAGTCCGGTGGTGTCTAGCACGCTGACTACTAGCCACCTGTGGATATTTGGACGGCTGAGTGTGGCCAGTTGACTTGAACAGTGTGGCTATTTGGCCAGTTGAGTGTGGCTCGTTGGACACCATGGACCTAGGTGCTTAAAAATTAATTCATTAATTTCTTCCAGAATCTTTCCAGGAATAGAAGTTAGGCTGACTGGTCTGTAATTCCCCAGGTCCTCTTTACTCTGCATTTCAAGATAGGTACTATGTTTGCACTTGTCCAGTCCTTTGGGACTTCATCCCTCCTCCCTGAGTTCTCTAAGAATGTTGTGGACTGTCCCGGGATTGCTTTAGGTAAGTTCTTAAGTATCCTAGGGTAAATTTTGGCACTACACATTTGAATATATCTAGATACTTTAATCTGTTCCTTCCCTGTTTGTGTCTGGTCATAACCTTTTTAGTGAAGACTGATGCAAAATAGGCATTTAACACGTCTGTCTTCCTGAAGTTATCCGTTATTACTTCTCTTGTCCTGCTAAGTAGTGGACTTACACTTTCCTTAGTCTTTTGCTTACTCCTAATGTATTCATAGAACCTCTTCTTACTGCCTCTTATGTCTCTTGCTACATAAACTCACTTCGTACCATTGCCTTTCTGATTGTATCCTTGCACTTTTGTACCCATTCTTAGCACTTTTTCCATGCTAACTATTCCAAACTTCAGGAGCTCTCTCAGTTCTCCCTGAGCAGAAAAGACCCCAGCTCTATAGCATTATCCAAGAGGGCCATACCATTGCACACATGGCTTTACAGTCTGCCATGGACGTGGCGGACACGGCAGCTTGCACTACTGCAACTGCCATTGTCACATGCAGAGCCTTGTGGCTCCAAGCATCGGGAATCCTGAGAGAGCTGCAGCAGAAAGTGGAAGATCTTCCATTTGACAAAACTAACTTGTTTGCGGCTAAAACAGATGAAGTTCTACATTCTATGAAAGATGCCCAGACAACGTTAAGAACTTTGGGCATATACACACCACCTAGTAAGAGACTCGAGTACAACTACTATTTGAGACCTAGAGAGCTATACAGACAACTACTACGGTACGACTTCAGAAAAAGACACAGGCTACAGAGTCTCAAACCACAGCATCACCAACAGTCTGCAACGATCCAACCTTTATGCTTCAGACAACAAATTTGAAGGTTTGGTCAAGGGCCAAAGAGAAATTCCCACTGCTACGACACCATCATCTTTCCATATGCAGTTTACCCACTGGCTTTGGTCCTTTCTACACCAGTGGACACAGATAACATCAGACTGCTGGGTAGTAGAGGTCATCAAAGTGGGCTACTTCATTCCCTAAGAACGGTCATACTGGGTCAGACCAAAGGTCCATCTAGCCCAGTATCCTGTCTGCTGACAGTGGCCAATGCCAAATGCCCCTGCGGGAGTGAACACATCAGGTAATCTTCATGAGATCCCTCTCCTGTCATCCATTTCCAGACAAACAGAGGCTAGGGATACCATTCCTACCCATTCTGGCTAATAGCCATTGATGGACCTAACCTTCATGAATTTATCTAGCTCTTTTTTGAACCGTTCATTTCCATATTCCCTACCCATCTCCCCCACTCCTTTCCTCTTCCAGACCCTTCTCACGAGGTTCTGCTCCAACAGGAAGTCCAACATCTGCAAATAGGAGCAATAGAGCCAGTGCCATCAGCTTTCGAGGGAAGGGGCTTCTACTCGAAATATTTCCTAACAGAGAAGAAAACTGGTGGACAGAGTACCAAGGAAACTCAACAATTAAGTAACATACAGAAGGTTCAAGATGGTGATGCTAGCAACAGTTATACCTGCATTGGATCACAGGGATTGGCTCTCAGCCCTCAGCCTGAAGGGCTAGATAACAATCTATCCTGTGTACAGATGCATTTTATATTTCATAGTGGGCAACCAACACTATTAGTACCGTGTTCTTCCATTTGGCCTCTCGACAGAACCCAGAGATTTTTCAAAGGCTCCGGCTATAGTCATTTCACATCTCTGCTTTCTGAGAGCAATAATATTTTCATACCTGGACAACTGTACACAACCTCAGATTTCACATCAACGATCAAAAATCCACACTCCAGCCAACACAAACTCTCAAATTTATAGGAGCATGCCTCGATTCTATGTCAGCCACAGCAACATTACCCAGACAGATTCGAGGTCCTCACTTTCCTTATCGCCACAGCATGCACAATACTGACTACCACAGTATGCAAATGGTCACATGGCAGCAATCACGTATGTGGTGAGACTAGCCAGACTACACATGAGATGTTTACAAGCATGGCTTGCCACAGTCTATATCCCCATCAAGGACTTGCTACACAAAACTGTCACTATGCCACCACATGTCCTCGCTTCGCTGCATTGGTGGACACAGTCTCAGAACATGTTACAAGGGGTTCCCTTCCAATAACCTGCTCCCACTGTTACCATTATGATAGACATATCTCTCATGGGATGGGGATCTCATCTTGGACCCCATATGGTACAAGAGAAGTGGTCCTACCACGAACAAATGCTCCACATCAACCTGCTCGAACTCAGGGCAGTCCATTATGCCTGCCATCATTTCCTTCTGTTTATAGCACACAAAATGATCAACATCATGATGGACAATACAGCGTGCATGTACTACATCAACCTGCACAGGGGAGCCCAGTCCACTTTCCTCTGTACAGAGACCTTGAGACTATGGAATTGGGGCATCATGCACCATGTCAATTCTATTGCCATGTACTTTCTGGAGTCACTCAATGTGATGGCAGACAACCTCAACCACATCTTCTCAGACCAGCATGAGTGGGAACTAGACACTCGATCCCTTTGGAAGATCTTTTGCAAATGGGGACAACCAGAAATAGACTTGTTTGTAACCAGGTCCAACCAAAAGTGCCTTCCATTCTGCTCCAGAGCAGCCCGAGGCAGGAGATTATTTCCTCCTGAATTGGGGCGCTCCTCTACTATACATGTTCCCATCACTACGTCTGATCCACCGAATAATTATGAAAATCTGACAAGAACGAGCACAGGTAATTCTGGTTCCACCAGCATGGTCGAGACAGACCTGGTTCCCTCACATGCACAGATTAGCAGCCATAGATCCTCACACCTTTCCTCCGCAACACAACTCCTGACTTAACACCATGGCAGAGTTCTCCATCCTGATCCTGGGAAACTTCCCCTGAAGACATGGCTCCTCCTTGGCTTCAGGATGCCAAAGCTACCTGCTGAGACAGGGTAAAACAAATACTTGTCAATAGCAGGAGATAATCCACCAGAAGAACATACATCTACAAGTGGACGAGGTTCTCCCGATGGGTAAAACAGACCCATCATATGCCACCCAATACCACTCCCATTCCAATGATATTAGACTACCTTTTGGGGCTAAGGGAAGCAGGGCTTTCTTTTAATACAGTAAAGGTTCATGCAGTGGTGATAGCAGCCTTCCACAAAACTAATGATGGCACTTCAATTTTCGTACATCCCATCATCAGGTGTTTCCTTATGCACTTGCAGAGCACTTTCCCATTGGTACGCCCACAGACTCCTATATGGGACCTGAATCATGTCCTGAAGAGCTTAACCAAACTTCCCTTCTAACCACTAGCAACCTGTTCCTGGCTACATCTCTCCATGAAGGTGGCCTTTCTAGTAGCCATAATTTCTAGCAGGAGAGTGGGTGAGTTAGCCACATTAATGGCTGACCCAACGTACACGATATACACTAAGGATAGAGTAACCCTCTGACCCCATTCCAAATTCCTCCCCAAGGTCCCAGCTCCTTTCCATATCTATGAACCCATACACTTACCTGTGTTCTGTTCCAAGCCGCCCACTGATTCATTCCAAGGAGCGTTACACACCTTAGAGGCCCAACAAGCGCTGATCGAACGATACGCTGGAAGAAGTCAGCAAGACTCTTTTTGTCATTCACAGAGCACTCCTAAGGTCAGGCCATCTCCTCTCAATGAATATCAAAATGGATCTTGTCCTGAATCCACACCTGCTATACCATCCACAACAGGTGCCACGTACCATAACAGCTCATTCCACCAGAGCAATGGCTTCCACCACAGCCTTCCTGAACAGTGTCCCACCAGAAGAGATTTGTAAAGTGGCAATGTGGTCTTCCTACCATACCTTCACAAAACATTACACTTTTACCTCTGCAATTTTCCCAGCAACAAGCAGTGGAACAAGTAGTGCTGTCCACAATTTCCAGGGTAGGGGTCCAAACCCGCCTCCACGATGCAAACATTGCTTTGTAGTCACCCTGAATGGAGCAACCATGGGGACATCACTTGCAGAAGAAAAGAGAGTTACTCACCCTGTGCTGTAACAGGGATTCTTTGAGAAGTATGTCCCTGTGGGTGCTCCACTACCCTTCCTCCTTCCTCTTCTTTGGAGCCTCTTTCAGGTCCAGAACCAAAGTAAAGAAGGAATAGGGGCGTCGCCCCTAACAGATACCAATAGTACAAGGAGATGCTACTGCACCTGCGCAGTGCTGCAGGGCACTGCTAGAAAAATCTCCAGTCGCTAGTGCAAGGACCCAGAGTGGAGCACCCACAGGGACACACATCTCTATGAACTCCCGTTACTGCACAGGGTGAGTAACTCTCTTTTCCCAGTACATTCGAAGAACCATTTTGTATTTTCCCATAGTACTTTTCCAACAGATGTTTGAGTAGTTACAGTCCCCCATTAATACCAGGTTTTGTGTTCTGGGTATTTTAGTTCTAAAAATACCTCATTCACATCCTCCTCCTGATTTCGTCATCTGTAATATACGTTTACAAAGACATCACTCCTGTTTTTTCAGGCAGAGGGCTTCAACTAATCTGCCCCTCACCTTTCTAATTTTATATATATATATATATATAGTGGCAGGGTCATTCCCATTCCTGGGCCCATGACCCCTGTTCAGCCCACTGTCCCACAGTCTAGGAGTCACAGTATATGGCTCACTCGCCTTGGTTTGAGATTTGTTGTCTCCCTGTCGTCTTTAACAAGGTGGATGCTGCTCTCTTGGCTTCTCTGGTGTCTTTCGCTCTCCAAACTCCTTCACAGCTCTCCAAACTCTTTCACAACTCTCCAAACTCCTTCTCAGCTCTCTCCCTCCTCACCCACAGGGAGAATTCTTAAATAGGCCTCTGGGCAGCCGCAATTAGTTTCACCTGGGCCTTAATTGATTTTGCAGCCGCCCTGTCTCAGCTGCCCCTAATTAGCCAGGATTACTGACTCTCTTTGTAAGAGCTGCCTCTTTTCTCTTCCACCAAGCTCTTTAACCTGCTGTATCACCCCTGCTCTGTCACATATCCCCCTCCCCTGCTCAACACTATGGGGTTGGGCTACTTGGGACGGCAGGCAGCACACCCTTGATAAGCTGTCAGCGTTGCCATGCTTGGCTCCAGCCCTATGTTTCACTTGGAAGTGGAATGATTGCAGGGACAGGAACCACCGTGTTACTCTTGCATTCCTGTCTTTATTCTGGTGCATCCATTGTAGGGGCGCGTGGTCTGTGACGAGGGTGAATTGTCTTCTGAGCAGGTAGTATCGTAGGCTCTCCACGGCCCGCTTTATTGCAAGACACTCCTTCTCCACGATAGCATAGTTTCGTTCCCTTGGGAGGAGCTTCCGACTTAGGTATAGTACAGGATTCTCTTCTTCTACGACCATTTGGGACAATACCGCACCTAATCCAACTTCCGAGGCATCGGTCTGTAGTATGAACTCTCTCTCAAAATCTGGGGCTATGAGCACTGGGTCACTGCACAGGGCTTATTTTAAGTTGTTGAATGCGTCGTCTGCTGCTGGGGTCCATTTCACCACATCCAGGCCCCGGGCTCTCATTAAGTCTGTCAGGGGACATGCCCTTGAAGCAAAATGGGGGATAAATCTCCGGTAATACCCCACTAGTCCCAAGAATGCCCGGACCTGTTTCTTACGTACAGGCTGGGGCCAGTTCTGTATTGCAGCCACTTTATTCAATTGGGGTTTCACTAAGCCTCTCCCTACTATGTACCTCAGGTATTTGGCCTGTTGTACATTTTGTTGGGTTTGTGGTTAGGCCAACTTCACTTAAGGTGTCCAGTACAGCCGCCACCTTCTCTAAATGTGTGTCCCAGTCCGGGATGTGGATGATGACATCATCAAGATAAGCAGCTGCATATGTACGGTGAGGGCGCAGTAGTTTGTCCATAAGTCGCTGGAAAGTTGCAGGGGCTCCATGTAATCCAAACGGGAGGACGATGTACTGATATAGGCCCTCGGGGGTGGCAAAGGCTGTCTTCTCTCTGGCTTCCCTGGCCAACGGAATTTGCCAGTACCCCTTGGTCAGGTCGAGGGTGGACAAAAACTGAGCCTTTCCCAGCTGATCAATGAGCTCATCTATTCGCAGCATGGGATATGCATCAAACTTTGACACCTCATTCAACTTCCGGAAATCATTGCAAAAACGGAGGCTGCCGTCAGGTTTAGGCACTAAGACAATGGGGCTGGACCATTGGCTGTGGGATTCCTCAATGACATCTAGTTCTAGCATTTTCCTTACTTCTTTTTGTACCTCCTTTCGCTTTGCTTCTGGGATTCAGTAGGGCCTGACATTCACTCTTACGCCTGGGTCCGTGACTATATGGTGCTCGACTTCAGTGGTCCGGCCGGGCTCTGTTGAGAATACATCTGAGTGTCGCTTCAGCATTGCAAGAACCTCTGCCCTCTGGCCCGGGGTTAATTCTGGGGAGATCCCCACCTGTCGCTGTTGGCATTCATTCAGTATTGCTGCCCCCGGGTGGCCAGCTCCACCTCCCTGTCTTGCCATGGTTTGAGCAGGTTAACATGGTAGATTTGTTCCAGTTTCCGGTGACCCGGCTGCTGCACCTTATAATCTACCTCCCCTATGACCTCAACCACTTCATAGGGTCCCTGCCACCTGGCAAGGAGCTTGCTCTCCGCTGTCGGGGCCAGCACCACTACCCGATCGCCCACCTGGAATTTCTGGACCATCGCCCGACGGTTGTAGTAGGTTTGCTGGGCCTGCTGAGCTTTTTCTAGGTGCTCTCTTACAATGGGGGTTATCCGCGCGATCCTGTCCTTCATCTGCAGGACGTGCTCTACAGTATTGCATCCATGGTTTGTCTGCTCCTCCCAGGTCTCTTTGGCAAGGTCCAGAAGGCCCCGGGGGCTTCGCCCATATAGCAGTTCAAATGGGGAAAAACCTGTGGACACCTGTGGTACTTCTCGAATGGCAAACATGAGGTATGGGAGTAGGTCATCCCAATCTTTCCCGTCCCGACTCACTACCTTCCAGATCATGTCCTTGAGGGTGCGGTTGAACCGCTCAACGAGGATATCCTTCTGCGGGTGGTATACTGACGTCCTCAGAGCCCGTATGTGGAGTAGTGCACACAGGTCCTTCATTAACTTCGACACAAAGGGAGTACCGTGATCGGTTAGGATCTCCTTGGGTATCCCCCCCCTCGAGAAGATTTGAACTAACTCCCTTGCTACTGTCTTAGAATGGGTATTTTTCAGGGGTACTGCCTCAGGGTATCGGGTGGCGTAGTCTAGGACCCCTAATATGTTCCGGTGTCCTGGGGCTGACTTTTCTAATGGGCCCACTAAGTCGATAGCGATGCGTTCAAAAGGGACCTCAATAGTAGGTAGGGGTATCAGTGGAGCTCTCAAGTGTGGCTGGGGCCCATGAAGCTAGCATTCGGGGCAAGAGGCACAATACCGCCGATCCTCCATATATACCCCGGGCCAGTAGAACCTTGTAAAATCTGATCTAGGGTCTTCTCAACTCCTAGGTGACCCCCGAATAAATGACTGTGTGCTAGGTCCAGCACGGCTCGCCAGTGATTCTGAGGCACCAAGAGCTGTTCCACCTCCTGTCCTGGGCCTGGCAATACTCAGTACAGTAGATACCTCTTGATAATGTAATAGGGTCTAGGGCCCTTGAGCCTTCCTTCTATGGGGATCCCATTTACTTCATCTACCTCTTTACGAATGTTTTGATACAGCGGGTCGTTGACCTGGTCCTATCCAAAATTTTCAAGCGAGGGCTCTACCTGCCTGGGCTCTGGGGAACCTTTGGCCTCTTCCATCCCAGGGGGCCCTGCTGAGGTAGGCCCAGCCTCAGGCTCGTTTACCTCTCTCAGTGCTTCATTATCAGTTGGCTCAGTTTCCCCCCTGGCCAGGGCCTGCCTTAGGTTCTGGGTCAGAATTCGAGTACCCAGTTTCTTGGCTGCCCTCCTTTCCCGCTTTGATTTCCGGGGTTTCCCAGGCTCAGAAAATAGGTCCTGGCAAAATTCGTGAAAACTTGGGAGGGAGCTCTCTTCCTTTCTCTCCGTTGTAGGGAGCAGGTCACTAAATCCAGGGAAGTCCCGCCCAATCACAACTGGGTATGGGAGCCTCGGAATTACCCCACTGCAACCATTGTGATATTCCCCTCTATCTCTATTTGTACAGGGACAACAGGGTAATAATTGACATCTCCATGGACACAGGAGATCCCTGTGTGCTTGGCATGGGTCAGCTGGTCTGGTTCCATCAGCTGCTCGGAGACCAATGTGATGGTGCTCTCTGAGTCCACCAAGGCCATGGTCTCTATTCCATTCATCTTAACGGGTCGGGTGTATAGATGGGGGGCCATTGCTATGCCTGCCAAATTTATGAGATTGCAGGGGCCTCCCAGGTCTCCTAGGTCACATTGCATGGGTTCTGTTATGTAGGGACACTGTGCCGCTCTATGCCCAATCTCCCCGCATGCGTAGCATCAATACCCTGCCTGGGGCATCCCCCTATTTCTTGGGCTACTGGGTTTTACCCCCTGACCTTCCTGCCCCCGGTCCCCAAGTCCCTTTATGGCCTCTAGCTGCTCTTCTGTCTCCCTCTTCCCCGGCCAAGTCTTACTCGAGGGTTCAGAGCCACAGGCCTTTGGGGCTAGTCCAGTTCTCTTGTCTCTCCGGACTTCTTTGCTGAGGGGTTGCAAGAGTCCTTTAGTCGTTAATTGTCTTTTCACAAGGGCTACCATGTCATCATATGAGGAGGGTTCATTCTGGCTGACCCAGGCTCGCAGATCGGGTGGTAGGCCCCCCATAAACCGGTCCAGGACAATAATTTCCACAATCTTCTCCGGGCTGTAGATCTCCGGCTGCAACCATTTTCGGGCCAAGTGCATCATGTCAAACAGTTGTGCCCTTGGTGCTCTGCCCTCCCCATATCGCCACTCATGGAACCTTTGAGCTCTGATAGCAATGGTTACTCCCGACCCAGCGAGGATCTCAGCCTTCATCTGGGAATACTCAGTGGTGGCCTCCTCTGGCATGTCGAAATAGGCCTTCTGGGCCTCACCACATAGAAATGGGGCCAGGATGCTGGCCCACTGGGCTCGGAGCCGACCTTCCCGCAGGGCTGTCCTCTCAAATGCCAGGAGGTACGCCTCCACATCATCCTCCTTTGTCATTTTCTGGAGGAAACTGCTGGCCCGCAGGGACCGTGCTGCATCTGAGCCATGCACCTGAGTGGTCAGAGCCTTCATCTGCATTATTACCTCCTGCAAGGTGGCTCGATCCTGGGCAGCCTGGCTCATCAGCAGCTGGTTAGTTTCCTGCTGTAGTCGTACTGACTCCTGCTGGGCAGCCACCTGAGCCCGGATAGCTTCTTTCTGTGCTGTAGTGGCTTGTATGAGGGCCTTTACTACATCCTCCATTTTGTTTTTTCTCCCGCCTTTCTTGGGTGGCCTAGTCCGTCTTGGGTGGGTCCGCTGCAAGGTCTCACTGCAGCGAAATATCCCACTCCTGGCACCACATATGGCAGGGTCAGTTCTACTCCTGGGCCCCTGACCCCTGTTCATCCCACTGTCCCACAGTCTTGGAGTCACAGTGTATGGCTCACTTGCCTTGGTTTGAGATTTGTTGTCTCCCTGTCGTCTTTAAGAAGGTCAATGCTGCTCTCTTGGCTCCTCTGGTGTCTTTCTCTCTCCAAACTCCTCCTCCACTCTCCAAAACTCCTTCACAGCTCTCCAAACTCTTTCTCAGTTTTCCAAACTCCTTCTCAATTCTCTCCACACTCTTTCACAGCTCTCCAAACTCCTTCTCAGCTCTCTCCCTCCTCACCCACAGGGAGAGTTCTTAAATAGGCCTCTGGGCAGCCCCAATTAGTTTCACCTGGGCCTTAATTGATTTTGCAGCCTCCCTGTCTCAGCTGCCCCCTAATTAGCCAGGATTGCTGACTCTCTTTGTAAGAGCTGCCTCTTTCCCCTTCCACCAAGCTCTTTAAGTTGCTGTATCACCCCTGCTCTGTCTATATATATATATATATATAGACACACACACACACCCACACACCTCGACAAATAATGTAATCTACTCACCTGTGGTGAGTAGATTACACCCCAGAAGAGCCAGCGCAGAACCGCGTGGCTGGCGAACAGGGCTTGCCGCCACATGGTGAGCCCTGTATGTGTGTGTCTGTCTCTCTCTCTCTCTCATATATAGACACACACACACACTTGATTATTAATGCACAGTCTCCTCCCTTGTTTCCCTGCCTGTATTTCATTTAGAAATTGGGAGGGATGCCCAAGAATAACCTCCTTCACCTTCATTCACAGAGCCCTGTAGTCAATGCTGATATGCTCTGAGTTATAGGTAGTATCGTTAGTTCCCACGTGAATGGGTGAGAAGAATGAATCTTGACAACCATTCTGTAATGTATCGGACATGGGATCCAAGCAGGCTGCACACCACCTAGGACATCATGTTAGGTCAGCAGATTGATGCTGCCATTCTCTCAGATGGGAATTCACAGCCATCAACATCCGTTTCTTCTACTCTTGAGTGTGGAGGAAATGAGATTCCAATCTCAGGGCAGAGGCTCCTTTTCCCCAACCATTAGGGTGCTCCTCTCCTCTTGTTGTCAGTACAGTATATAGGTTCTTGACCTCAATGGATTGGGACCAAGGTGTGTGCCCAATCCATTGTAGTCTCCTCATCACAGAGTGGCGTGTTCTTCATCCTCTGGTACCTCTGTGCTCTGTATGTCATGATATCATATCACACTTATATCATAAAGGTTAAATATTCTTAGGAGTATTCTGTGAAAAGGAAGGATGAAAGTAATCTGATAGCCACTGTGGTTAAAACTCTGTTTCAGCATCAGTGGACTAGAGCCTTATTTGAACCCGTCAGGATATGAATATGCCTCTGAAGGAATATTAAGAAACTGTGGTACACATAATAAAAAGTGCACTTTATGAAGGCTGCAGGAAAACCTTAAAAAAAGCATATAATACTTTAAAACTACATATTTTTAATTTTAGGGTATACAGTTTTAAACTAAGAAAGCAATTAGCTTAGGCAGAGAACAGAATGCAGACAGTCATAATTCAAGACTCATTAGATGATATGAGAAGTAATTCAGTTTCTATGCAAGCTTTTTCCAAATTGTCTTCTGAGCAAAGACTGCCAGTTTTTTTAAATTTTGAAGAATGTTGTCCATTAAAGGTTGAGCATATTTAATATAGTGGACCTACGATCTCCATAAAGTATAACTTTATAACATCAGAAAATTTACATCACCTTCCTGTGGACATCAGAGATGACAGATTAGTGTTAATACAGGTTGGACTTCCCTCATCCGGCACCCTCGGGACCTCACCGGTCCCAGATGAGGAATTTTGCTGGACCAGGGGAGGTAATATCTGGCTCCCCTGATGCCAGATCCCCCCATCCTTGGACTAGCCACCAGCCTTCTTGCCAGCTCCCCCTTGCCACCTGTCTTGCTGCCCTGCCGGTCCCCCACCAACCTCCTTCCTTGCTGTGCAAGGCAGCCCAACTGTGCCACACCGGGCTCCTGGCCCAGCCAGACAGCCCCGCTACGCCATTCTGGGCTCCAAGCCCCGCTGGACAGCACTGCTGCACCATTCCGGGATATCTTCATCTTACAGGGTCTAAAGCAAAAAGTAATTTCAGGATATCTTAATGTCTTTCATCAGTTCCTCAGAATTGTAGTAACATATTTTTGGGGTGTTTGATTTTTTTACTCCAAACCTGAACTCTCTTCAGAAAGGATCTTTGTGTTTTAAAGTGGAAGATGTTTAGACTTGGCCAGGCTTTGGTTTATTCCATTAGTATAAGACATGTTCTCTGTCAAGAAGTAAAAACATTTGTGCAGCAGAAAGATGCATGTGACCTGAGCTGCTTATTAGGAGCCTTGTTAGACTTAGAATCCTGAAATTAATAGTCTAAAAATGTGGGGGGAGATGAGAAGTCTCTGAGGGTTAATAAAGTTTCCTAGTGGTGACATTACCAAAGCATAATTACTAGCTCAGAACTCATTAGGCTGCTGGCACAGGAAGATAAACAAATGGGTATACAACATTGCTTTACCCAATGTGAGCATTCTAGTCTTCCTGCCTATTTGTTTTTTCCTTTGGTCACTGCACTAGAGGGAAGCTTTTTAAAAATATGGGTTCCCGTTTTACATAATAGTGGACACACAGGGCAGAAATGCAGTGAAATTGGACTATCCACCCCGGCCCAGATACTTTTGCCTAGCAGCACCAATAGGAATGGCACTCATGGCCTGTGGTCCTATCCCCTCCCCTGGCCATAAGAGCAGCACCACTTTTGACTCCCTTAGTTCCTTCTCACCACCCATGGAGTGAGAGTTGGAGCTCTGTGGAGTGTGTTTGCTTGTTTTTTTTAGAAATTTTATTTTATATAGTAATAGTAAACTAAAGGTAAGTGGTGTTAAAGTAGTTGGCTGCCCTGTGTGGTGCCCTAACCAGGTTTCAAGTATTGTCCATTGTATAGGGCCCCTCCCCCCCCAACAGCAACATCCATGCAGGGTACTTGTCTCTTGGCAAGGGGCATATTAAAAAGCGTGCTCAATCTGCAAATCATTTACAAAGATGAGTCAGGTGGCAAGAGACTTGTGGTTGAAACAGAGTAGGCTACGAGGCCTGTTTCAGCACCAAGGCCCTTTTCTGATTAGCACTTGCCTTCAGATCTGGTAGGTGATGCCTCCCTACACTTGGGATCTGGTGTTTCTCCCAAGAGGAAGAGGTTGTTCACCCTCCTGTGATGTGTCGAGGAAGAGGTCCTATAAAAAGAGTTGGAAAAATTCCAGGTCTTTGGGAGACTCCCCTTCTAAAAGGAATGCTGACAACACCATACTCCCTTTGGCAAGAGGGATGGAGTAGGTCCATCCAACTGCTCCCTCTGACAAAAGCAGTGAGGGCCTATACCTTTGATTCTCGTTCTGGCCATGGGTTGTCCATTGAGCCCATTACCAATTAGGTCAGCCATAGTGTTATTTCCATTCCAACAGTATACTAGATGGCTTCAGATCTGCTTTGCCCCACAATCCCAGATTCTGGTGCTATGGCTTCTACTGACTCATCCTACATTGTGCCCTTGGCATCTTCTGGCCATGTTGCAGAAATGTTGGGTCCATCAGCACCACAGCTTACATCATCTGGGCCATAGACTATGGTCTTTTGTTTTCTGGTGTTTGTCACTGAGCAGGTCTCTGCTTTCTTAAACTCCCAGAACTTGTGACATTAGGTTTCTCTCATGTTAAACAGTGCTCAGAAAGAGTGTAAGAGCTATTAGCAGGATACATGTCTTGTGGTCACTTTACTTTCACTCAGTTTAAGGAAAGAACAGTAATGGAGTTCAAAAGTGGTTAACATGTGTCCCATTATTTTACTCAGGATTTGTCTCTGCAGCACAGTGTTCTGAAAATGGAAATCGCTATATTTTTCATCAATCATTTCCATTAAAAAAGTTACCTTGGGTGGCAATGATTGCCTTACATGTAGTTTTCTCTGAGAGTTAGAAGAAAAAAGACAGAAGACATTTCAATAGAATGTTAGAAACGATTCCAGTAGAACCTTGAAACCGCAGTCGTTCCTGACCAGATTTTCTGAGTCTGTTCTAAGTTAAACATATTAGTAAAACCATAAGTCATATTCTGTAACAGAGAGAAACTCAGAGTAAGTGATTTGCTTGAACATGTCCATCATCTCCAGTTGATTGACTATTTTCTGCAAGCATCAAGTGAGGAGTTCTGACACATAGTATTCATGGTCTTAGTTTAGATCTGACACACACTAATTCCTGTAATAAATTTTCTTTTGGGGAGTGAAAACCTGATCTAAATTAGGGAATGAATATTGAGGCTTTAGGAATAAGAACATAAGAATGGCCATACTGGGTCAGACCAAAGGTCCATCCAGCCCAGTACCCTGTCTGCCGACTGGCCAATGCCAGGTGTCCCAGAGGGAGTGAATTGAACAGGTAATGATCAAGCGATCTCTCTCCTGCCATCCATCTCCACCCTCTGACAAACAGAGGCTAAGGACACCATTCCTTACCCATACTGGCAAATAGCCATTTATGGACCTAACCTCCATGAATTTATCTAGTTCTCTTTTAAACCCTGTTATAGTCCTAGCCTTCACAACTTCCTCAGGCAAGGAGTTCCATAGATTGACTATGCGCTGTGTGAAGAACAACTTCCTTTTATTTGTTTTAAACCTGCTGCCCATTAGTTTCATTTGGTGGCCCCTAGTTCTTATATTATGGGAACAAGTAAATAACTTTTCCTTATTCACTTTCTCCACACCACTCATGATTTTATAGACCTCTATCATATCCCCCCTTAGTCTCCTCTTTTCCAAGCTGAAAAGTCCCAGTCTTTTTAATCTCTCCTCATATGGGACGGGTTCCAAACCTCTAATCATTTTAGTTGCCCTTCTCTGAACCTTTTCTAATGCCAGTATATCTTTTTTGAGATGAGGAGACCACATCTGTACACAGTATTCCAGATGTGGGCGTACCATGGATTTATATAAGGGCAATAAGATATTCTCCATCTTATTCTCTATCCCTTTTTTAATGATTCCTAACATCCTGTTTGCTTTTTTGACTGCCGCTGCTCGCTGCGTGGACGTCTTCAGAGAACTATCCTTTATGAGTCCAAGATCTTTCCTGATTAGTTGTAGCCAAATTAGCCCCCATCATATTATATGTATAGTTGGGGTTATTTTTTCCAATGTGCATTACTTTACATTTATCCACATTAAATCTTATTTGCCATTTTGTTGCCCAGTCACTTAGTTTGGTGAGATTTTTCTTTGAAGTTCTTCACAGTCTGCATTGGTCTTAACTACCTTGAGCAGTTTAGTATCGTCTGCAAACCTTGCCACCTCACTGTTTACCCCTTTCTCCAGATCATTTATGAATAAGTTGAATAGGATTGGTCCTAGGACTGACCCTTGGGGAACACCACTAGTTACCCCTCTCCATTCTGAAAATTTACCACCCATTCCTACCCTTTGTTTCCTGTCTTTTAACCAGTTCTCAGTCCATGAAAGGATCTTCCCTCTTATCCCATGACAACTTAATTTAAGTAAGAGCCTTTGGTGAGGGACCCCGCCAAAGGCCCTCTGGAAATCCAAGTACACCACATCCACTGGATCCCCCCTGTCCACATGCCTGTCAACCCCCTCGAACTCCAGTAGATTAGCAAGACATGATTTCCCCCCACAGAAACCATGTTGACTTTTGCCCAACAAACCATGTTCCTCTATGTGTCCGACAATTTCACTCTCCACCATTGCTTCAACCAACCCACCCGGTACTGACGCCAGACCTATCGGTCTTTAATTGCCAGGATCGCCTCCAGAGCCCCTTCCAAGTACTGGCGTCACACTAGTTATCCTCCAGTCACCAGGTACAGAAGTTGATCCAAAGGATAGGCTACAAACCACAGTCAATAGCTCCTCAATTTCACACCTGAGTTCCCTCAGAACTCCTGGGTGAATGCCATCTGGTCCCGTCCATCAACTAATTCCAAAACCTCCTCCAATGACACTTCAATCTGTGACAAGTCCTCAGATTTGTTACCGACAAAGGACGGGTCAGGTTTGGGAGTCTCCCTAAGGGTATGTCTACACTACCACCCTAGTTCGAACTAGGGAGGTTAATGTAGCCGAGGTGTACCGGTAGTTCGAATTAGAGATCCTAATTCGAACTCCGTGCCACGTGTAGCCGCGGGCACGGAGTTCGACCTAAGGGGATTTAAAAATGGCGCCCTCCCGGCAAGATGCAAATGAAGCCCGGGATATTTAAATCCCGGGCTTCATTTGCAACTTCGAATGCCTACATTAACCACCCTAGTTCGAACTAGGGTGGTAGTGTAGACATACCCTAACATCCTCAGCCGTGAAGACTGAAGCAAAGAATTCATTTAGTTTCTCCGCAATGACTTTATCGTCTTTAAGTGCTACTTTTGTATCTCGATCGTTCAGGGGCCCCAGGGGTTGTTTAGCAGGCTTACTGCTTCTGATGTACCTAAAAAACATTTTGTTATTACCTTTTAAATTTTTGGTTAGCTGTTCTTCAAACTCCTTTTTGGCTTTTCTTATTACATTTTTACACTTAATTTGGCAGTGTTTATGCTCCTTTCTATTTACCTCACTAGGGGTATGTCTAGACTACATGCCTCTGTCGCCAGAGGCATATAAATTAGACTACCTGACATAGTCAATGAAGCCAGGATTTAAATATCCCTGGCTTCATTAAAATAAAAATGGCTGCCACGCTGTGCCGGCTCAGCTGATCATTGGCACAGCGCGTGTGTCGACTGCTCCCGTAAACCTCGTTTCACGAGGCATAAGGGAGCGGTCGACAAAGGGTTCCCTTGTCACCTGATCCGCATCTTGACTCGCGCACTGTGCCGACAATCAGCTGAGCCGGCACAGCACGGCAGTCATTTTTATTTTAATGAAGCCGGGGATATTTAAATCCCCGCTTCATTGACTATGTCGGGTAGTCTAATTTACATGCCTCTGTGACAGAGACATGTAGTCTAGACATACCCTAGGATTTGACTTCCACTTTTTAAAAGATGTCTTTTTATCTCTCACTGCTTCTTTTACATGGTTGTTAAGCCACGGTGGCTCTTTTTTTTAAATCTTCTACTATGTTTTTTAATTTGGGGTATACATTTAAGTTGGGCCTCTATTATGGTGTCTTTGAAAAGTGTCCATGCAGTTTGCAGGGATTTTACTTTAGTCACTGTACCTTTTTAATTTCTGTTTATCATCTCTCACCAATTTAATTAAAGACCGTTACTCCTCTATGTAAATAATATAGGAAAATATTCAGCTGCTTATGAAACCTGATTTGTCTTGTGAGGTTTGTTCCCTGCTCTTCACACTTTATGCCTGTCATAATTTTTATTGCAGCATTGCAATACGGTGAGTGATATAATCACCGTGTCGAGGGATTATGGAGAGTGTGAGTAGTACAGAGTCAGGATAGGTATGTTTGAGGAAGTAGCTGCAGAAAAGAAAATAAGAGGGGTGTAGCATTCTCAAACTATATTAGTTGGAGTCTTAAGAGCTGTAGCTTCCATCCAAAGAAACTTCCTCTGCCTCTAGGACTCTGTAATTCTTATTCTGAACTCCGCTTATCCTAAGGATACTGTCCAGTTAAGCACTTCATTACTGTGTCTACTAACTCCATATGCTTACCTCAACTTCTCAAGACTCCAGGGTGCAACAGTGGCTTTTAAAATCTCTTGACAGGGTTAAATGGAAGGTGAAGCTGTAGCTACAGTGGAAAGAAGCTTGAAATGTTGTAGGATTTGACAGGTACCACATGCATCAATTTTTCTATAAGACTTATGATTCAGCATTTCTTAAGCTAATAGTCTACTGTAAATATGGGAAATAACAGCAGGCTTTTGTGTGGTAGAAATAAACAAAGTCTGCAATGAATGATTAAGCTTGCATTGACGTCATGTGAAGAGGTCTTACTGATTCTTTAACTTATTTTTGGGTTCACAAGTGGATCTTTCCCCAAACTCAATGTGTATGGTATGGCAGAGATAGGAGGATGCTGGAAAAAGGGGTGATGGCTTACGAATAAAAAGCTCTAAAGGCTTGTCAGGTAACAGTTGGAAGGTCCTCTTTTGGAGACCAGTTGGCTCATACAAATATTTGTTCTCATCACTGAGGATTTTCAAATTCATAGAAACTGCAGTTTTGCACAAAAATGGCAGTGTCTGTATTAATTCCAGCATACTAAGAAAAAATTTTAATGCTCTTCAGAGCTTGGGAATTATCACAAAAGTGTCCAGGTGAAGGATGAAAGTACAATACATTTCAAAAGTAGCATTCCAGTAATAATATTCTTTAAGCTGCCCTGGATACATTCCTTCTAAATAGCTGGTCCATCTGCATGTTTAAACCATTTTTGTGCTTTGTCTTTAACATTGGTACCATATAAACACCTCCTCCTGGCTCTTTCATATTTTTCTTTTTATGGGTCATCACTTCCTTATGTCTGTTTCTAATCTACAAATCCTGTTGCTGAGAAAGGTAATGTGGACTCTATATAATGAGAATACTACTTTTCATAAATGTATCACTACTATTTTAGTCTACCAAGAATACCTCATGAATTACCAAATCTATATCAATTTTCCATATTCCTCTGTAATAAATGCTAATAGTATGGAAATAATACCCATCTGATGAGACTTTTGTTTGTGTTTCATCATTAGTCACATTAGTAAATAAGAATATAAAAATGGTCATATGGGTCAAAGCAATGGTCCACCTAACCCAGTATCTGCTCTCTGACAATGGCCAATGCCAGATGCTTCAGAGGGAATGAATACAACATGGCAATTTTGAGTGATCTGTCTGGTAATGCTCCCTCTAACATTTTCCATCCTTGGGCAGGTTGAATTTTCTTACGTGCAATACCGATGTTGAGGTAGTGTGTGGATATGCACCACTAGTACAGGCAAAAAATCTAGATAAAAATATATATTTTAAACAGTCCATAGGTGTGGAAGAAAATATATTAAAAAGGGATAATTAATAAGGGGCAATGCTCACAATGTTTGTTCAGTATGAAATCAAATAAAAAGAAAATTAACACTACCCTTGGAATACATGTATTGTCATCCTTTCTAACTCAGGCTAGTAAACACACCAAAATGCATATTATACACACATAGCCCAGCTCTAAACAAATCTGGGTCAACTAGAAATAGTCATGCTGTCCTTGCAAATATTAATACAATATTTACTGACACTGGAAAATAGAGTAAAAGACATTCACTCAGGCTTATACAGTTTCTCTGGGGAATGTTTAGGATCCATGCTATACAAATACAAGTGAAACAGACCTGTAAAAAGAGAGAAAAGTCTCCTGGTTTGAAACTTTCACCTTGTGTGTGTCACCAGCTCAAAAGGTAGAAGTCCCAGAGCAAATTAACGTGTGGCTTCAGGGTTTGTAGAGAGATGCATGTTTCAAAGAGGTTGCACATAAGTTTTCATCCTACAAAACAACTAGTATCACACCTAGTACTTGGTACTTCTGACTCATAAGAGCCAGAACGCTACCAGATAGCAAAGATCTGGCTTTAATGCAATACAATTAATTACTAATATAGGATTTGAAAAAATCATTATGATCAGAGTTTTAGATATCTACAGCATCCAAAAACAATTCTGTTAAAAGAATCTTTTTCTTTCTTACCGTAAGCCATTAACACCTATGTAAACTTTGTTTGAAATACAATCATGCAAATGTCCTGGCACCTCCCCCCTATGCAGCCTGCTACCCCCCTCCTCCAGTCCAGACAGAGGGGATCTCACTCTCCCATCTGGACTGCAGCAAGTAAGTCAGGACACCCCAAACTCCCCCCACTTCCACCTCACTGAACAGATGCCAGCACCCACACACCCTCTCTTTCCTTTCCCTTCTTCTGTGCAATCTGTCCCCCCCACCCCACCCCCAGCCCAGCTGGGGGCTGGGATGAAATCCTGCTTCTCAGTTTTGCAGGCACCATCAGCCTAGCTAGGTGTCAGGGCAGGACATGGCACAAAAAAGTCTCTCCACCCCCACCTCACCCCAGGACACAACATAAACTCTCCACCCCCACCTCACCCTAATGTCAATACTCACCCACCCACATATTCCTTTCTCCTCCTCCTCTCCCCAAACTCCCCTACCCTGCAAGTCCCCTTCAGCCACTTACTCCTTCCTTCCCTCCTCATCTCTCCTCTCTACCTGCTCTCTGAGCTCCTCAGTTTGTAGTAGACAGATGCTGCTGCTGCTCAGTGAGAGGACCCCCCTCCACCAGCCCACCAGCTGAACTCCCTGTGTGGAGGCTCTGAGCCTCTGGGTGGGATTTATTAAAAATCTGGGTGGCTGCACAGCTTACAGGAAACTTTGGTGTCTGGTGTCATCCAGTCCCAACTTCTGGCAGCTGGAGCTGTGAAGACCATCTTGGCTAATAGCCATTGATGTACCTATCTTCCAGGAACTTTGCTGATTTTCGTTTGAATTCAGTTATGCTTTTGGCTGATCACAGCATTCCTTTGATTGTGCCTCATATAAAGAAGTACTTCCTTTTGGTTTTTTTTAAACCTATTGTCTATAGACTCAGGAGCCGCAAGTGGCTCTATAATGTGTCTCCTGTGGCTCTTTGCAACACATGATATTAAAACACTGTGTGATTGAATTATTAACCAATCTAAGTTATTAACCAATAAGAATGCTTTTATTATGTTAGCCAATTAAGTTATCAACTTGCACTACATTAACAACTTACTTATTGTGAGAAACTCTACTGTATATTTGAAGAGTTTCTGTTTGTTCAAGGACTCCTCCTAAATGGTAAGAGCTAGGACCACCACATTCTGTGTACTGCTTTCTCTTATAACTGAAAGCAAAGTGAGGGTTTGGTTGTTCCAGGAAAATGGGATGTGTCTGGAATGGAATTGCTTCTCATAAACCCAGAAGAGACAGAATCACCAGGCAGGTGAAAGAGGCTGGTTGGGAGTGTTCCTTACCCCTCCCAGCCCCAGACGCCCTTTAGGAAGGATGGGGGGGCTGACGTTCCTCCCTTCCACACACACGCCCTGCAGATTCGTCTGGGGACATTGCAGGCTGTTCCCCTTCATCAGAAAGCGAGGGGAAAGGGCACAATTTGCTGCATTCCTCACACTTACTGAGGAGTACAGGGGGCAAAGGAGCTGTGCACTTTGCTATCACCCTTCCTGTCCCTGTCAGGGACTAAGAGCAAGCAGCCCTGGTTTGAATCTTCGGTGCAGGTGGCCTTCTGCTCCAGCCACCCCCCTACACACACTCACTCACTCCCCTACCCAGAGCCCCTTTTCACCCCCCTAACCCTCACTAATGCACCCCTTCCCCAACTTCCACCCCTGTGTCCTTATCTCCTCCTTAAGGGCCCAAGCAACACTGGTAAATGTGTTAGTAATATATACTATTATTTTATGTAAAGTGTGTCATACTGTTTAAATATGAATATATAATACTATAACCAGCTACTGCTGTGGCTCTTTTGAATAATATTGACCACTAATTTGGCTCCTGACCCACTGAGGTCTGAGTATCACTGGCCATTTACATTCATTTAGTAGGATCTGCGGTGACAAACATGGTATTTCTTCAAGGGTGTGGGAACTTATGCTCAGTATTCATTAGGACAAGTCATTTCTTTTCTTTTTCTTTAGAATTTAAATAATATTTTGCAGTGCGATAGGTCTTTTCCTTCCAGGACTTCACAATGCTTTCCAGTGATTAATTAAGTAAGCCTCACTTCACCCCATATGCCATATAAAAATAAATAGCTCAGAAAAGTGCTCTTCCATAGAGTATGTAAGCTGTTTAGCAATGTACAGGGAAATTACCTGATAATTTAGGGTCAGAAGTGAAGAAAAATCCAGTATTCACTTGAAATTGTAGGAAAGATGTATATAAATAGAATATGACTATCATAGTTTTGCCAGCAAACTAGGAATAGTGCTCTCATTTGAAAAAACAAAAACAATCAGAAGTACCATGGAATCTTTTCATCATTCACAAATGGCCAGGGCCTTTATTTTACTTCTCATCCAAAAGAGCATTTCCAGTGGTGCCTCCTAGCTTCATGCTGAGGTACTCATTTGATGTTGATTCCAAAAGAACAGTTACTGCCTTCCGAATTTCCAATGCCAATTTTTGCCTTATATGAATTGGGCTGACTATGCTTAACGTGTGAGATTGAGGAGGCAAGAGTAGGAGAAAAAAGCCCTATAACCAAATAAGCACCAAACGTTTATAACATTCTCAGTGCTTAGACACAACTGCCAATATGTATTAGGAGCAAAATTTAATAGTATTATATGTAAATGAGCATTTTAGTCAGAAATTTTATTTACTGTACATTCCTATTTGCAAGACGACACATACAACTTTGAGCCGTCTTGATGTTATGCCAACTCCAGTGGCAGGAGGTAGGTGTTTACAGCATTTATATAAGCACAGTAACCAGTATGTGAATTGATATATATTAACCAGGGGGAAAAAATGACTGTTTTGCATTTGTGTGTAACATTAAACTTGAGCCCATGCCAATGAGATTATTTGTTTCCATAGTAACAAAAATACTTCATTTTGGTAAAGGGAGAACAAGACAACCCTGAAAAACAATCTGAGATAGCTGTATTACACTGTAACTTTAAAAACGAGTAGTCCTGTGGCACCTTAGGCTATGCCTACACAGCAGTGTTATTCTGAAATAACAAAGAGTATGTCTACACTGCAAGCCATTATTTCAAAATAATAGTGAGCTGGAGGATTTCTTACTCCCAACTTCTATAACCTTCATTTTATGAGGAGTAAGGGAAGTTGAAAGAAGAGTGTTCTTCCTTTGACTTCCTGCTGTGTAGACAGTGCCAAAAGCTGAATTAAGCTGTTTCAACTTAAGCTATGCAATTGTCATGGCTCAAGTTGAGTAGCTTAATTCAACTTTTGCCCCCTCTCTCTATAGAACAGTAAGCCTTTGAAATGTATTCTTAGATAAAGTTCCTTTTTTCCTGCTGAGAAGACATGCCTTGCAGTCTGGTGAAGACTTCAAGCTGGTTTCTCCCCTTCTAGTGATAGTTGAGTGGTTATCTCCTCCCCTTGTTAGCTTGATAGCTTAGTTTACTTTTTATGTAAATGCATGCCCTTTGTCTTTTGATTTGCCATGGAAACACGTTTAATCAGGTGGTACCACATTCAATTTTTTAGGGGTTGGGGAGGTAACTAGTGTCCTATCTGGCACAAGTTTGAGGAACATAATATCAGTACATGCTTGTAACTTTGCATATGTTATCCATACATACGTTACCCAAAAATGAACAATATTAGTGATCAGTAAATTGTGAATTTTACATTGATAAATTACATGCCCCCTTTTGGGTATATATCCTAATAGTGTGGCGGTTGACATTGAAATGCTTTTTGGTTCACAGACACAATGAAGGGGATATTAAGAAGATAGTGTAAATGTAGAGCAACTTACACCTTTGCTTCTTGCATGTTTATTGACTATAAAATAGGTTGAGGCATCCCCCAAAATTTTCTGATGGCGCGTTTATGGAATGGGTGTGGGAGGACATTGGATTGTAGCAGTGGCTGTTGAGTGCTTCCTCCTCATCTCACACATGTTTCTGGGTCAGATTAAAAGAAGTCATGAGCAAGGTAAAGAGCAGTAGACCCAGAACTGTGCATCAGAGGAGATACTGGCATGTTGAGGTGATGGAAGATGCTTTCTTCTACCTCTGTTGCAGCTTGAACTTTTTAGGTACATTTTGGTTTAAAAGGCAGTTACTGTTTTTACAGTTAGCATATTAACAATTTTTTCAGCCTTGGTTTTAGCGTCTGTTAGATTCTTGTCTTCCCTTTCCCCTTGATTTTTTTTCTAACACTTATCAGAAAGATTCTCGGCTGTTTTAGAAGACAGGTGTACCATACAAAATCATCCTGGAAAAAAGACTGCAGGTGCTCTTGAATCTGGATATCATACTTCCCCTATATAAAACTATGGTACGCCCACATCTCGAGTACTGCGTGCAGATGTGGTCTCCTCACCTCAAAAAAGATATATTGGCATTAGAAAAGGTTCAGAAAAGGGCGACTAAGATGATTAGGGGCTTGGAAAGGGTCCCATATGGGGAGAGGCTAGAGAGACTGGGACTTTTCAGTTTGGAAAAAAGGCGATTGAGGGGCGATATGATAGAGGTATATAAAATCATGAATGGTGTGGAGAAAGTGATTATAGAAAAATTATTTACCTTTTCCCATAATACAAGAACTAGGGGACACCAAATGAAATTGATGGGTAGTAGGTTCAAAACTAATAAAAGGAAATTTTTCTTCACACAGCGCACAGTCAACCTGTGGAACTCCTTGCCCGAGGAGGCTGTGAAGGCCAGGACTCTATTAGGGTTTAAAAAAGAGCTTGATAAATTTTTGCAGGTTAGGTCCATAAATGGCTATTAGCCAGGGATAAAGTATGGTGCCCTAGCCTTCATAACAAGGGCAGGAGATGGATGGCAGGAGATAAATCACTTGATCATTGTCTTCTGTTCTCCTTCTCTGGGGCACCTGGCATTGGCCACCGTCGGCAGATGGGATGCTGGGCTCGATGGACCTTTGGTCTGACCCAGTATGGCCATTCTTATGTTCTTATGGATACAAGTCAATGGGGGCCCTGTGAACACATCTGTGTATAGAATTTGTCCCTACGGATTTGAGCCTGATGGATGTTGAACACGTACAATTCCCAGTGGAGTTACTGGGATTGATGCTTCTCAAAATCAGGCTCTTAGTGTGTGTTTTCTGGGCTGGGTATTTAAAGATATATATTTAACAGACCTTCTAATAGTCAGTAAAAAGACCAGAAAAAAATGCCGCCATAACTAAACAGATCAAAAGAGGCACCTAGAGATAGTCATCCTTTACAAACTGAAAATCACATCTTACTGAGCAAAATAGAAAGAGAAAAAAAATCTCAAGTCAAGTGTAAAAGTGTAATTGGGCAGGCCAGAAAAGAATTCAATATACAATAGCAAAAGACACACATTAACAGCAATAAAAATTTTAAGTAGAGCAGAAGCAGTAAGCCTGCCAAGGAATCAGGGAGGCTTCTGGACAGTCAAGATGCAAATGGAGCACTCAAGGAAGAAAAGGCCATCATGGAGACGCTAAATTAATTCTTTGTCTTGGTCTTCACTGCAGCGAATGTGAGGGAGTTCCCACAACCTTAGCCATTCTTTTTAGGTATCTCAGATTACAATATCAATAGAAGTCATTTTGGAACAAACTGCTAAATGATAGAAGGTCACCAGGCCTATATGGTTCTGAAGGAACTCAAATATGATATTGCAGAACTACTAATTGTGGTGTATAACCTATTAATTCAATCAGCCTCTCTTCCAGATGACTGGAAGATAGCTAATGTAATACCAGTTTTTAAATAAGGCTTCAGAGGTGATCTTGGCAATTACAGGCCAGTAAGCCTAACTTCAGTACCAGGCTGAAATTATAATAAAAAACAGAATTATCGGACACAGCTAAACATGGTATGTTGTGTAAGAGTCAACACTGCTTTTGTAAAGGCATGTCATGCCTCACCAATCTATCAGAATTATTTGAGGGTGTCAACTAACGTGAGGACAGGGGTGATCTAGTGGATATACTATACCAGGACTTTGAAAAAGCCTTTGATAAGATCCCTCACTAGAGGCTTTTAAGCAAAGTAAGCAGTTGTGATAAGAAGGAATGATCAGTAACTAGTTAAAAAATAAGAAACAAAGGGAAAGAATAAATGTTCAGCTTTCGCATTGGAGAGTTAAATACCGGGGGGTCCCCCAAAGATCTTTACTGGGACCAGTGCTGTTTAACATTCACAAATGATCTGGGAAAGGAAGTAAATATTGAGATGGTAATGTTTGCAGATGATACAAAATTATTGAAAATAGTTAAGTCCAAAGTAGACTGCCAGGAGCTACAAAGGGCTCTCAGACCTAGGTGATTGGGCAACAAATGGCAGATGAAATTAAATATTCATAATTGTAAAGTGATGCATATTGGAAAATATCCCAACTATACAAAATGATGTAGTCTGTTAGCTGCTATCACTCAAGAAAGAGATCTTGGAGTCATCATCAAGATGTTCCATCATCTTTGAAAACATCTGCTCAATGTCCAGCACCAATCAGAAAAGCTAACAATGTTAGGAATCATTAGGAATAGGATAGATCATAAGGTAATGAATATCACAGTGCCTCTATATAAATCCATGGTACACCCACACCTTGACTACTGTGTGCAGATCACACCATCTCAAAAAAGATATACAGATTGAACCTCATCCTTGGGACCCTGACCAGAGCAGAACCAGAGAATTTGCCAAACCAGAGGAGGTCAATATTGTCTAGCAGCATTGCCAACACTTCCTGGGCTTGTAGAAGACATTTAGGGGTAAATCAGAGCTAAATAACATCACACAACACTGAGAGCAGGGACTGGTGGCTGTAAACAAACTTCATGTGATGACAGGAAACTTAGCAACACCCATGATCAGTGGACATCTCACTAATTAAAATCATGCCAAACCACGGATGTTGCCAGACCAGAGTGTCCTGGACGAAGATACTCAACCCATATTAGAACAGGAAAAAGTACAGAGAATAGAAACAAAAACAATGAATGGTATGGAACAGTTTCCATATGACGAGAGATTAATAAGACTGTTCAGCTTGGAAGAGAGACAACTTTTTCGTTGTCTTTTTGGTTGGGCACTGTGAGGTTCTGGGTCTTGTTTTGGTTCTTACTGAGAAGCAGCTACTACCAATCATTAAGAGTTTGGTATCTTTAGATTTAATAGAGCAGATAAGAATATTTTATTTTTTAACAACGTCTCAGATTTATGCAGCATATAACCCTGGAAATATTTATATGGTGAGATGACCTATTGGAGATGTTTTATTATTTTCATTATCTCAGAAAATGGCAAAGTTTCATCTTTTAAGTAAAAACAACTGTTTTTGATGGGATAACTCCAGACCACACTTACTGATTTCACAGGCTCCAGTTACCGAGATGTTCCAAATTTGACCTATTGGAAGTTGGTATTGATTCTTTAATATTTTACTATCAAATCTCAAGATAATCAGTTTGATGTTTTACTCTTTAAAAGAGAAAAATGTACAAATCTAATTTGCTGGAGTGGTGCATCTTTTTCCTTTTAATGTGTAAAATACACGCTTGGCTTTTTGTCTTTAGGATTGACATGTTGCTTTTGTGTGTGTATATGTACGCACACCTTTAGCCCTCAGTCTCATTTGCTATAATCCATTTGTTTTTCAGAAATTTTTATAATAAATAGGTATTTGCTTTGAAATGAAAGTAGTCAACCCAATAAAAAGTAATAAAAGTAACAACCGTTCCAACAGCATTTGATTGTAGTTTGAATGCACATTGGAACACTAGCTTTCAAACTCTGGTTAAGATCATTGATTAAAAGATTAGCTCTAGCTTCCACATTTCACTGTTGTTTTTCTTTACATACAAATATATTGAGAGTTGTATGCCTGAGTCATATACAGAGTTAGCTCACTTTAACCTGAAGTAATTTTAAAAACTGATTTAATTAAACTGGGGCAAAACAATATGGATATTCTTTAATGCAGTTTAACTTGTATTAATTTATCTTAAATAAATTTAATGCTAAAGTAAGTTAAATCAGCATAATCCAGGTTTATACAATTGAGTATTTATGCAGAGGTTTATAGCCTTTTTAAAATCACACTTTTGGTTAAACTAGTTCAACTTTGAATATAGACAAGGCCTAACATATACAAGGCCCAGCTTGCTTGGATCTGGCCTCTGAGGCTTGGGGCTCCCCTCAGTATTGGGGAGCCCGTGATGGTGCTCCAGCTTCCCTTGCGGGGCTGGAGCACACAAAATCTACTAGCCTGGGCTCCCCAAGGCTCTGGTGTGCAAGAGAAATGTTGGGAATGTCTTTCTGTTGGAGGCCACATCAGTGAGGGTTTTTTGGTTTGTTTTTGCTTCTCTCTGATTTTTCTGTGGGTCAGTGGCCCCTGCCCCAAAAAAGATTCCCCACCCCTGTCTTGGAGCCATGAAAATGGAGATAGCAAAGTAGTGCTGGCCACAGAGAATCCCACAGCCATCTATTATTTATCTATGTATTAATAATGCCCAGGGGTCTCAATCAAAATTGAGGCTCTGTTGTGCCAGAAACTATACAAACATACAAAGACATAGCCCTTATCTTAAAGTACTTATAATCTAAACTGCAGTGTGGTTTGGGGTAGGAGGTTGTATATTGATAGTATGCCTTCGCTTCAGAGTTAACTTGGGTTCTCTCTTGGGTGTTGTCTCTAACTCCTCTCTGGTCCACCCCCTCTGCCCCCCCCCCCCAAACCTTTCCTGAATTTGGTGTTGCTTTGAACCCAAGCTAGCCAGACCAGATGGGGATATAGGCTAGAGTTCCAGTACTGCTTTCTCTTGAGCTAGTAATCCCACACACTTTTAGTGTTCAGGCTAAATCACTTAAGTGCTAATAATCCTCTAGTCTAGTGCATGCCCACAATCCCTTTGTACACTCAGAGACACAGACAAGCTCGGTCTGAATTCACTAGGAAGGCAACATAGAACATCTCTGCTTTCTAGAGGAGATATGGCCCCAGGAGTCCTAGAAATACACACTGGTGAGTGCAGCACCAGAGAGCACAGCAACTTGGGTACAGTTTTGCATTATGGTTGCTCACATGTGGGCTAGGCTAGCACATGTGATTGGCACATGAGTCAGAGCAGATGGATTAAATCTGCAATGAAGACACATCCTGAGTTGTTCTGTATTGGTTCTTTAGAAAAATACCACCTCTTGCTCCTTCTGTGAACCGCAACATATATGCTATGAATAGATGGCTTGGCCACATGCCCATAAAGTGCCAGATTGATTGTAAACCATTTGAGGTAGAGACCATGACACATGATAGTGTGATAGCAGTACAGTATATTGTAGATTAACTGTTCTACTGATCAGCTTATCCTCCACAGGGTGGCCGATAGACTTCACTGGGCCCTGGACAAGATGCAGGGGGCGGCATCTCTGGGGCCCTGGAAGGGGCAGGGTTCAGGGTAGCCTCCCTCAGCCAACCCTTCAGAGCTGCCCAGTGTATATCACCCAGTGCTCTAGCAGGCCCAGGGCCGCTGCTGTTGCTGTTATAGCAGCAGTGGCCGCTGGGAACCCCGGGCCCTCTTAAAATACCGGGCCCCGACACAGTTGCCCCTTTTGGTTGCCCCCTCACTGTTCGTTGGCCTGGTCCTCTAATAAATTCATGAGTGCAAGGACATTGTGAAGTAGCATTAACACAGGCTATATGAAATTTGACTCGAGTGATCAACATATTTTCTGGGTTTCTGTCCACATTATATTACACTAAAGCCAAATATCTCCGAGTGATTTTCCCACAACCCTCCGCCGTCTGCCAACTTTAAGACAAGTGTATATTTCATAAAAATAATTTCAAGAGGTTTTTCATGGAAGGACTGACCAATGCTGTTTTTAATAACTGATAGGCTGTCTCCACTGCTGGGATTCTAGGATGCATGAGTATTTCAGAGTAATGACTCAGTAATTCTACATGACTTTTTCACTCCTCTGGGGTAAGATGTCATTTTCCATGAAGCTAGTTAAATTCCGTTGAATATTCTTTTTTTTTTTCTGGTAACATTGTAAACCAGGTCCAGGCTCATGAGTTCATATCTTCAAGCCAAGTTAAAAGTCAGCTAAAAATTTTACTTTATTTTTTTTGTTTTGTTTACAAGCTCCAAACTTGGCAAACTCTTGTTTGCTTTAGTAATAGACCCAGCACATAGACTATCAGTTCTTTCTGTCTTTCTAATTTTTGTTTTAGTTTGAACTGCTGCTTTGCTCTGTTTGGCATCTTCTGCTGTCAGCACAAAAACCTCTTTGGGCATAAAACATTAATTGGCTTTCTTAAAAGAAAATTCCTCTTTCTGTTTTTCTCCCTTTACCCTTGTCTTTCAGTTATACCTGCCGCCACTTGCGGAGATATGTATGTGTCTTGGACAAACTGTATTTCCCTCACTCTCACTGCTCCACGCTGCAGCATTGCTTCTCGACCCTCAGTGACAATGGAGAGGAACTCTTGTCTTTAACTTGTTCTCACATTCTCAGATCCTATGCTTCCAGGTTATTAACCTCTGCTCTGCATTTATTGCATGCTGCATGCTGTGTGTGACTGATCTTTGCATGCTTAAGTGAACAGATGTAAAACATTAAATGGGCAAGGGGGTTGTTTGTATCTTTAATAACCTAAAACTAATGGCATCCTTGATATACTTTATAACAAGTGTGGTATTAATGGAGGGCCTAACATTAGGTTGTGTAGTGCTTATCTCCATAAGTTGAGCATAAGGTTCCATAATTTGTGTGTAGGCTTTGGAGGCGTTAGAACTTTACATGAGATGTACTTTATTTTAATATCTTTCCAAAAGTGCCTTAATATTTCAAATATAAGACCAATCGGCTGAAATGCACAGATACTGCATACTTATGTAATTGCTTTGGACTTCAGAGGTGGTTTAAAGATGATCTCTCTTAAACACAAGCCTGAGTCCAGTTGTTGCAGTTATTCTGCACAACAATGTTGATTTAGGGAATGGAGATAGAGCCTTCTCTCTTTTCTTGAACTTTACTTCATTTCATTTTCATGATTGCTTAAACCAGAGAGCTGCTGTTTTTGACACATTTTTACATAATGGGGAGAGTAATGAATAGCCATTAACCTCAAATAACAATAGAAAGTCAACATCCTTAGTCCAGAATCATTATATCATACACAAAAACAGTAAAATAGAAAGAAATATTTTTAAAACTCTAATAGGAAGAATAAATGTAAGATGTTTTTAAAAATAAAAATAGTTATACCCATACTACTTTCTTGACTAGGTAGATAATTTAATATATTATCTAAGATGGTAAGAGTTTTAGGAAAACAAAGAAAAATTGCATGACAGAATTGACTAGAATATGGAAAGAATCCAGAATGGAAATACAGCTTCCCAGCAAAGCAAGTGTACAATAGCAACAGACCACACAGTTAACATAAGTTAAACCATCTTGTTTATCAAGGAAAGAAGAAACTGTGGCATGCAAGTTAAAATAGCTCTGTTTGTATGAATTTTATAGTAGTCCATAATGGTGGGGAATTATTTCAAAGAATCCTAACAAGAGATGAATATCTAGCTATCCCAAAAGCAAGAAGAGAAGACAATTGTTTTTTATACCTTAAAGAATGCACAGACATTGATTGCTTAAAAGTAATAGTAATAATAATGAAGAAAAATTCCTGAGCTAAATGTTATGCTCTGCTAAGGGCTGAAATCCTGTACACATGATGACATGGTTTAATATGAAACATGGAATAATTTTATATGTTACTTAAATATCTGTTTTATTACGAAAGGACCTGTTTTGGATTGAGGCCCCTAATTGTAGTTTATTAACTAAAAATACTAATTAATCTGCCAAACTCTAGAAAATCTGTTAAAATGAACATTGCTGAGCCAAATTTCATTTAGTTGCACTAGTATTAAACTAGAATAGCTGAACACAATAACTTGTGCCCCTTCTGTGTTATATTTAGAATGTCTTGAACAGCAGTTGCATCCAAATTGGATACTTTTGGTGCTCCTGCAGGTAACATCTTTGGCTGGAGGCATGCATCAAGTAGGCTGGAGTTGTGCAAGCTCCTTCTCAAAGATTTCCAAAGAATTTCAGTCTTTGTTTTTGTTTTTGTTTTGTTTTTTGTTCCCTGCTCTTCTAAGACTCTGCCAATTTTCATGTTGGTTTTACAATATGGACAAATACTTACATCTCCAGATTTGTTTGTGTTAAGTAACTCAATCAGTGATTGGAACCCAGGTTTCTAGAGTGCAAGAAGAGTTCACTGATCCCTATGGTACTTACTCTCCATAGTAAAGCTAAGAATGAACCAAATCTCCATAAAGACATAAAGATGAAAATTGTTGAATAACTGTCGGGATTTTTGAAGTATCACATAGCTAACTGTTTAGTTTAAAATTTTCCGGTCTTAAATTTATATTTTCATGGTTCTCACCAGTAGCAGCACTGGAATCAGTTCTTGACAGTGTGTCTGTCCTTGTTTATGCATGTGTACATCATCATGATGCTAGCACTAATACTGAGATACTTTTCATGCCTGTTTATAATAGCTCTGCCAGACAGTTACAAGTTGGAAATAGCCAGGTGGGAGTAAGAGATTACTGCAGGAGAGGATTAGGCAGAGTGGTGGGCAGTTCTTTCCTTACTTAACACAAAGAGTGTTTGTTTTGTAGGGCTTTGGGTATATATGCTAAGGTTTAGTTTTAAATTAAATGTACCAAACCACTAAAAAATAAAGTATTTGTTCTACCTGAAGACAGAATTTCTCATCTCTAACCCCAAACTTCTATTGTAAACATTTAATATCTTGCAGCTATTTCCAAGACTAATGCCACAAAGATGCAGGGATAGGAAGATTAGTTGGTCTAGTGCTGGCAGTTAGTGACACACACATCCAATGGAAAGTGCTCAGATAACAGTAGTGCAGGTCAATAGAAGAACCTGTACAGAATAGAAAGAACCTTTCAATAAGCATTCAGCACCACGGTAAAGCTCTTCTCAAATGGTGCAATCCAAATGATCCAACACTGAATGCTGGGATCGTGAACAGAATCAGTGGTACTTTCCAGTAACTACACTTATGTTGGAAAGGCCAAGAAATCATGCATTTTATAAACAAAACGCAGACATTTTTTTCCTACAAAACATATGTTCTTGAAAATAAATACAAAAAGTGACAACAATGCCATACTTACAATAATTTTATAACAGCATATCAGTGTACAGGTTGAACTTCTCTCAAACGGGACTCTCTAGTTTGGCAACATTTGTGGTGCAGCAGGACCATGGATGTTGCTGGACCAGAGAGACCCGGTGGATGGCCAGAGGCAGGAGTCCTGTGGGGGGCTGGGAACCCAGCCAGGATAGCTGCAGCTAGGCCAGCAGCTGGGAGCCCTGCTGCGGGAGTCTGTCAAAGCCAGAGGCAGGATGGCCGGAATGCCAGCAGGCTCCGGCAGGCAGCGGGCTGCTACATTGGGGCAGGAGCCCTGATAGTGAAACTGGGGGCTGCTGCAGCAGCACTGGTGGGGACACTGCTGCCCCAGTAGGGCTGGTAGGGACAGGAACCGCGGCAGCTGAGCAGTGGTTTGCTGCAGGGAGCGGGGAGGCAGGAGTCCTGGCAGCGGGACTGCGGGCTGGCAGGCCTGGTATTGCCGCAGCACATCTGCTGGTAGGGCCAAACTGCTGCGGTAGGGCTGGGAGCACCCTCAGCAGGTCAGTAGTTTTCTGCAGCGGAACTGGGAGCCCCAGTGGGACTGTGGACTGCTGTGAGAGGGCAATGGGACTGGTGGCAGGTAGGCAGGTGGCTGGGAGGCCAACCCAGGAGTTGAGCCATGCTAGTGGGGACCAGTGGCAGGGGGCCAGCAATGACTGACCCTGGTCTGGCAAAATCCCTCCTTCAGGACCACCCATGTCCCGAGGGTGCCAGACCCAGGAGGTCCAACCTGTACTAGTATGCGTAGTGGAAGGAAACAACCTTGGTACTGGAATCTTGTAAATAGTGTGTGTATTTTTATAAGCTGTAGACTAACTTAACATTACTTTTTTATGAAATGTGACTTGTACACCAGTTTAGAGATATCAGTGTATATCAGCCAAAGTTTTGAGATTTTGTTTTTTGTTTTTAAATAAAGATAAGACAAAATAAGGTTGTTTAAAAACAAAAATATTTCCAAGTAGAGGACACTGCTCATGAAAAAATTCAACTGACTTTTTTTTTGGTGCTTTTTCTTTTTCATATGGATACCTAGCAGATTAACCTGGCATTGCAGGGGGGCGTAGGAGGGGTGTAGGAGTCAGGGCAGGGGCTTGACAATGTGGGTGGGAGTGCAAGAATTCATTATCAATAACTTTCTCTTGTGGTCAGCTCCTATCTTAAAGTTTGCAAATATTATGTATTTCTTATCCAAAAATCAGAAGTGAGGATGGAAAGCAATGAATTATAATGGTTCACCAATCCAGAGCCTAGCAAAACTTCATGGTAGTACACTTCCTACTGTATTACAGCAGCGTGCTCCTCATTCCAACAAAACTCCCACTGATGTATATGGGACTTTTCCCTGAATAAGGACAATATGATCAGTCACCAACTGTATAAATAGTGTGTCAGTCTTCTGAAACTGTTTATCTATCTGCTCCTGTGAGGTGTTGCTTCCCTCCATAGTACCACACGGCATCAGGCATTTTATGTGCACATGTACTGTGAGCAGTGATTGCATTTTAATTTTTGAAATTGGAGGAGCGAGTATTCATCACAGAAAAAGGAGATGGAGAAGGAAGGGCATTAAGGAACTTTTAGGGGTAACAAAGTTAAGAAAAATTAACACAGTTCATGCCTATTCTTATTCATTGAAAGTTGCATTTAATTTTTTTTTTTCAAAATGTACCTTAGCCGGTGTCTTTTGAACACTATTTTTGCATTTTGAGATTGAAAAGCTTTGGTGACCTCTTGTTTTGTGGCTTTGTAAACATGTTTATACCACACTTGGTGAACAACAAGCACTAGTTAAAATTAATGGGTTTGTAAAGGAAGAAAAGGGGGGGATGGAGGTATTTGGTGGTTATCGCTTGTATTGCCTGACTGCTATCAGCCTGTGGCAACTGTTCTCAAGGCATTTAAAAAGGGAATGCAATTTCCATCCTTTCTTACTATTAACATAATCTCTTTCTCCTTCCTCCTCTCCCCCCACCCCCCGCCATTACTGCACAGCCAACGCTCCCTCAGCAGTGGAACTGGGGATGGGAGAGGAACTGGTGGGGAGGAGGACAGGACTGGGCAGGAGGTGGAGCCAGGGGGCCAGAGTTTAACTATAGCTGATGGCAAGTTTTGTATATTATCTATAATTAGAAAAACAGCTAGAGCTTGGGTAGATGCTGTTAAATGCAAGTATAAATCCAGTTACTGTTCTTTTGAAAGCTGTTCTCCTACATGTATGGTAGGTAGTTTACATTTGCAAGTTCTTATATTCACAGTAGTTTGAAGTAGAAATTAGTCCATACTATTTTTTGCAGTGAAGTGAGCATTATAGTATTTGCATAAATGTTGCTGTCTGCTGTATAAATAAATGTCTGAGTATAAGACACATTAGCATGGACTAGAAACCAGTATTTTCATGTATTCTCTGGGCAAAGACTTTCCATCCCATTGAGAATGGTATGGAGACCCATGATTGATGGGTTCATCTATAGTGCCATGTGTTCCCCCAGAGCAATGGGATCAGCACCCCCAAAGCAGGCTGGGCTCCCTGTCTGCTGCAGCCCCAGATCACTTAAAACTGCAGTCTGCTTGCTTCATGTGGCTCTCAGCTCCAGGAGAGGGAAGAGGCTTGTGCTGTTTTGGTGCCCCAGGCCAATCCCTCAGCTTTTATTTGCTGGTTGTATCCAGCCAATAGGAGCTAAGAGATTGGCTGGGGTCAATTCCTATTGGCTGGTTGTTTCTGGCCAATAGGAACTGAGGATTGGTTTGGGAGTGGGGAGACCACACAAATCCTCCCCCACCCTCCAGAGCATAGAGGCACACGGAGCAGTCCTGCATTTGAAACAGAGACTGCTGTGTGCCTAGGGTCCTGGCAGGGAGGTCTGCAAGCTGGATCCAGTGGCTTTTCAGACTGGATCCAACCCACGATATGTATCTTTCTCACCTCTGATCTAGATCACCCCTGACACATGTCTGTCTAACCTGCTCTTCAAAATCTCCAGTGATGGAGAGTCCACAACCTCCCTAGGTAACTTGGTCCAGTGGTTAACCACTGTGACAGGAATTTTTTCCTAATGTCTAATCTAAACCTCCCTTGCTGCATTTAAACCCATTTCTGCTTGTCCTGTCATCAGAGGTTCAGAAGAAAATTTTTTCTCCCTCCTCCTTGTAAGTGTCTTTTGGGTACTTGAAACTTGTAATGTCCCCTCTGTCTTGTCTTTTCTAAACTAAACAAACCTAATTCTTCGAGAGATGCCTCTATGGGTGCTCCACTGTAGATATCAGTGCACCCCTGCTCCATCTGTTGGAGGTTTTTAAAGCAGTATCCTTGTGACCTGTGCAGGCATGGTGCCTGACTCATGTCTTCAGTGCCGTGACATCACACGTGCATCCTCCCCTTAGTTCCTTCTCTACTATCCCTGGCTGGAGACTTTTAGATAAGTAGTAGTTTTCCATTGCCTAGATAAGTTTCTCTTATCCCAGCTGGCCCTTCCTCCCCCCCTCCTCTCTTCCCCCAAGAAAAAAATAAAACAAAATACGAAGGTTTCTCCTCAAAAAAAATTTTTTCCCCAGTTTTTTCTTATAGTTAGTTTGCCTGGTTCACCAGGTTTTAAGCATTGCATATCTTGTAAAGACACTGTCCCTCTTTTGGATGGACACTCTCAGTGTGTCCATTGCTTGGGAGAAACCCATGTTGCCCAGAAATACGTTCAGTGCAACAAGTTAAAGGAAAGACAGGGATCTGCGATTAAAATTAATCCTTATGGAGAAGTCCCTTTGCCCTGCCTGAACTCTCCACGGCACACTTTAAGCCTCAACTGGTCAAGACCAAGAAGACTTGGAAATAGCATGCATTGCTTCAGAAGGCTTCCCTGGACACCAGGCAATCTCTAAACAACTCGGTGTCAATTGCACCATGGTTAAATCCCTATCACATGCCTGGGGTCTCTGGCATCACTTGCACCATTAATGCTACCGGTGCACACCACTCTGGTGCCAAGGTAAAAGGCTTCAAGTTGCCTCTCTCGCTTGCAGTGGCATCACTTAGCACCGATAGTGCCATACCAGCTGCACCACTGCTGGGGCGGCACCTACTACCAATACGGCTCTGCTGATTGATACTGGCGGTGTGCTAATGGCCTTCCAATTCTGTTGGCATTGGACAAGCCTGTGACACTGCCATTGACAGTAATGCAGCACACTACAGCAGCATACATGCTGGCACCGCCCAGCACAGGGACCTTCTTTCTTTCATAAGGACTCTTAATTCTCCATTTCTCTGCACCAATCTTTCTGCAGGCACACTGATACCACACTATCACCTCTCTCCCACCCATTTTTCAAGCGAGGATGCGGAGAACATTGAGGCAGTCTTTTCACCTTAGCATTCCCCCTTCCACCGATTCTCCAGTTCCCTCAGCAGGGTCATGATCGAGATTGTCCAATGCCAGGGATTTTCCTCTCTAGTACACCTTGGATGGGACTGTTTATGCCTTACACAGGACACTGTCAGTACTGGAGCCCATGGGGATTTCACTATAGACATCCCTCCAGCAAACACCATCATAATAGTCGCACAATAAAACTCCTCCTCAACGCCACTAATTTCCACCTATATAGGGGCAGAAGGAAACAAGTCCTGCACAGGCGCAACCGCTGGTCCCAGACACCTCTCCAGATACTAATTTATCATCTTCACTGGATGAAGCCATCATACTGCCCCCTCCTATGGTAGGGGACGACATCACCACTTTTCAGCACCCCTTCAAAAGGGTGGCTGCAGAGATCAATATTGCCCTTGAAGAGGTTACAGAAAACCAGCATGAGCTCACTGATATCCTGCAATCAGTGACATCCTCAAAGATCACCCTCCCGATTAACACTGTGGTTATGGACACAGCCAAAACCATCTATTAAATGCCTGCCACCATAACACCTATCTGCAAAAAAGTGGATAAGAAGTATTGCGTCCCACTCACACATCCAGCTCCACTCATTATCTCCAGATCTATCACCATCCCTTCAACTATTCAGTCACCATCTCTTCCCATTCTTCAACAATTAGCATACCATCACCTCAGATAAATGGGTATTGCAAACTGATTGGGTTACACCATCTCCTTCAGATCAGTATCCTCAATCCAACACCCCAAGCTGTCCCTCTTCAGGGACCACTCATGACCTATTATACCACCAGGAAATGCAACATTCCCTCCAATTGGAGGCCAGAGAACCCATTCCAGCCCAACACTCAGGGAAAGGATTCTATTCTCATTGTTTTCTCACAAAAAAGAATAACGGGGGATGGCACCCAATTCTTAGCCTCACAGGTCTCAACAGATACGTTAAAAAGCAGACGTTTAAAATCATGACCCTAACAACTATTGTTCCAGCACAAGAGCAGGAAGATTCGTTTTTATCCCTCGATCTTCAAGATGCATATTTCTATGTTTCCATGCACCCGGGTCACAGATGTTTTCTCTGGTTTGTCCTTCATCACAAATCCCTACCAGTACAAAGTCTTATATTTTGGCCTCTGCACAGCACTGAGAGTCTTTCCCAAAATCCTGGTGGCAGTGACTGAGCAACTCAGAAGGAAGGGCATCATTATTTTTCCTTCCCTGAACGACTGCCTCCTGAAGGCACATTCCATGCAGGAATTACAACGAAGCACCCTTATCACCATCCAATGTTTCCATGCCTTCACCCTACAGATAAATTTAAAAAATCAACACTCCCACTCAAAAGGTAGAATTCATAGGGAGGGCTTTTGTTGTTTGCCACTGTGATCTCTCTGCTGATTTGAGTGCCAGTTGGTTCATTAGAAGGTATCCAGGAACTAGATGTTCATTTATGCCTTCAGTTGAAAAACAGTTTTTTTCTTTGTGCAGATTAAACTTTAGACTCAATTTTGTGTAATTAGCAAGAAATAGTTTTTATTAGCTTTAATTAGCCGTTTTCAATACCTTCGGAATCTACTAAATATCACTCATAATACTAGTTTGATACACATGTGCTTTTTCATTTACGTGTTAGAACTGAAATCCACTTGAGTTAATATATTGTAGATGGTTTTTATGCTGCGTCAATTACTCATGCCCCATTTATGTTTAAACTAGGGCCAGGTAAAGGAATCTGTTTGTTTAATGAATAAAAATGAGTGTACTGAACTAATAACTGGAGGCGGTTGGGGTTTTTTTCCAAAAATTCAAGAGAGACCCAAGCAGGATGAGGTAATATCTTTTATTGGCCCAGCTTCTATTGGTGAAGGAGACAAGGTGAATTCATTTGAAAGAGTAGCAATTATCTGATTTCAACCATACAGTTGTTGTTGGGGCATTTAGTGCTCTGGATGAGGTATATCACATATTGGAATAGGCATGCATAGGACCCGTCAGAGATATCATATCTTCTGATTACTTTGTCCAGACCTGAAGAAGAGTTCTGTGCAGTTCTAATGCTTGTCTGTGTCACCCACAGCAGTTGGACCAATACAAACTATTACCTCACCCACCGTGTGTCTGAAATATCTTGGGACCAACATGGCAACAAAAATACTGAAAACAACAAAGCTTAGAACAGTAAAGCTTGAAGAATAATTTTTGATTATGACTAAAGAGCCAACAGAGGGAGTAGTATTGTTTTTAATGGGTCCCTATGTAGACATTCTCATTCTTTCAGGCCTTGGCACAGTGCCAGGTCATGCCCCAGCTGCTAATGAGCCCTGCCCACTGGGGTTCCCCAAGCAGAAGCATGGAGAGTTGCCTGGCGGGCAACCGGGTGTGCTATGCCTAGAGCTGGGGCCACAGTGAGGCTGTCCCTACTGGCGTCCACTACATGGCTCGGCTGGCAGGGCCACATGATGGGCAGCTGCAGCACTCGCCCAGGGCCGAATGCCTAGTGGGGCCTGGCTGTGGCGGTGCTCAGCAGGCACTGGGAGGCAGCAGTAGGGCTAGATGAGGGGGGCGGGGCAGGAACGGGAGGGGGCCTCCATGCAGTGCTTGGCCCCAGCTGAGTGCCACAGCACCTGGGCTCCATGCAGTGCTTGGCCCCAGCAGAGTGCTGCAGCTGCACTGAGTTGGGGCCCGACTGCCACGGCACTCAGCTGGGGCCAAGAGCCATGTGGAGCCTGGCTGTGTGGCTCTTAGCAGGGGCCAGGCACACTGCAGGGTCCATGCAGCCCTCCTGCCACGCTCTATGCTCAGCTGGCAGATGCGAGGCAGGGGTGGGGCAGGCATGGAGGGCTATGGGGGTGGGGCTAGTTCTGGGGGGCTCTAAGAGGCAGGGGAGCTGACACTGAGGGGCACTGTGACATTCAGGATGGGGAGCTGGCAGTTGGGGGATTCTGAGGGTGGGGCTATTAGTGAGGGAGCTAGGGGGGCAAGGCTGTCACTGGGGACAGGGCTAATATTGGAGACTGGCATGGGGAGACCTGGGGGGATTGGCTGCAATGGACTCTGGAAACAGGAGGCTGGCACTGAGGTGTTTGAGGCGGGGAGGCTGGCACTGGCGGGGTTGGGTGCAGGGGACTCTGGGGTCAGTGGCTGGCACTGGAGAGGTGAGGGGCCCTGGGGGTTAGGGCTGGCACTGGGGGCTCTGGAGGCCGGGGCTTTTTATACCACGAACCGGTAAAGCCGTTCACAAACTTTTAGCAGACTGGTAACATTTTAGTTTCATATTTGAATATTCATCATTTGCATAATGAATACGCAAGTTTGCAAATAAAATGTTACCGGCATGCCAAAAGTTTGTGAATGGGTTTGCTAGTCCCTGGTATAAAAAAGGTTGGGAACCATTGCATTAAACAATAGCTCAAAAACAAATAGTACAGCTCCACCATAGAGGACATTATCCATAAGGTTATATTAACTTTAGAAGAGGTAAAATGTTGTGTTTATGCTATTCTCATGACTTGCCTATATTAAGGGGTACTTTTCTAATGGAATTATAATGGTGAAATACAAGTTATTTAAGGTGAGTTTCTATAATGTGTATAATGGTCTGTATTTAATTCTGTAACTTTATTACATATTTAAAATGACACTAATACCCTTAGCATGTGAAAATGAAAGAGAAAAACAGTAATTCAGAGAATATTACTATAAGAGTACATAAAACCCATTCATCGAATTTCTGGCCCAGTAGTCAGTTAGGGTTGCCAGGTGTCCGGTTGCCAGGTGTCCGGTTTTGAACTGGACAGTCCGGTATTTGAACTGGACAAACAAATACTATTTGTTTGTCTGGGAAACAAATTGAGAAAATACCGGACATATAAAATGTCCAGTATTTTCTAATTAGGTAAATTTTATTATTATTAGGAGTATCAATATGTAGTTGCGAACTGCCTGGCTGGTAGACACGCTCACGAGGCCCTGGAGGTTTTTCACCTTCCTCTGTAGCATGGGGCACGGATCACTTGCTGGAAGATTCTCTGCATCTTGGGTTCCTTAAACCATTTGAGGACTTCAATATCTGAGATATAGGTGAGAGGATTATTCTAGGAGAGGGTGGGTGAGATTCTGTGGCCTGCATTGTGCAGGGGGTCAGACTAGATGATCATAATGGTCCCTTCTGATCTTAAAGTCTATGAGTACGCAACTACGTGGGGGAGAGGGGAGGGGCCGGGGCGAGATGGAATCCCTGGGGCCGGACTCGCTCGTGCTTCGCCGGGACTGTGTGTGGGATGGGCAGAGCCCCAGGATCTGCGTGCGCCAGGTCAGTCCCACTCCCCGCCAGCTCATTCTCTCCCCCCGCTCCCTTCCCGGCCAGCCCTGCTTCCCGCTGGCCGATCCCTCCCCCACCCCTGATCTCCCCCAGCCAGTCCCACTCCCCCATCAGCCCTGCTTCCTGCCGGCCGGTTCTCCCCCCCTCCGCCTCCCGATCTCCCCCGGCCACCTCCGCTCCCCCCAACCCTCTCCCGGCCAGCTCTGCTTCCTGCCGGCCGGTCCTCCCCCGATCTCCCCCAGCCAGTCCCGCTGCCCCTGACCCCGCCCCCCGCCCTGCTTCCCGCTGGCTGGTTCTCCCCTCCTCCCCCTCCTCCCGGCCAGCCCTGCTCCCCTCCCGTCTGGTCCCCCCCAGCTGAGATCAAGTGTGTCCAGTATTTTCTTTGAAGCCACCTGGTAACCTATAGGCTGTTAAGACCTCTAGGCCCTGCCAAAGAGTTTGTGGGGCCACGGCAGCACGCTGTGGAAGGCTGCACCACGCAGCCAGGTGAGACTCCCAGCCAGAGCAGCAAGCAAGCGGCTGGGTGCGTGGGCACTAGGCAGTGTGGGACTCTGAAGGCACGGGGCCCAAGGGAGTCGCTTTGCTCGCCTTGCCCTGAGGCCGGGCCTGAAGACCTCTTGGGTCTCCACACACCAAATAAGTAATTACAAACAATGCTGTAGTGTAGTCCTTGAGTATTCCCATACTCAAAAATGTTACTGGTCTGATGTTTTTAACTGGTCTGATAAATTAAAGTTAACTGCTTTCCTTAAAAATGGGGGCGGTGAGGAAGAGAAAGTGTGTGTGTGTGTCTGTTCCAGTAACTCTGTTTACCTTTCCTCCTCTGACCGTGCCCCTTCTTTCAACCTCTCACCTCTTCCTGGACATTCTGGCACATGTTTTAAACTCAATTTGGGGAACTCTGAGCCCCTCCAAACCTTCTATTATTCCTCTCTTCTCTGCTGCTGTTGCTAACTCAACCACCTTCCCCATCACCTGGACTCCAAGTGTCAGTGTCATTTTTGACTTCTGCCATCAGGGGAGGCAGGGAAATTTAGAATATGATGTTCCCACGGTCTCAGTCCTATAGTCTTATTCACACAGGAGTCCTTCTGCTGACACGCATTCAGCTGCAGGATTGGAACGCTAATGTCACAGCCTACTTGAGTATCCAGTTAAACATTTTCAAATCAAAATAAACGATTGATGTAACTGTAAATACAGTAGATGGATTAATCATTGCAGCTTTAATTATAAAAGGGGCATTGATAATAGCAGTACAGATCCAGTGCTACTACTGTCTTTCTGTATGTTTGTGAGAGTTTGTGAGGGTGCAAATGCAAGAGTTTAGTTCTGATGAGACCTTTGCCAATTTACTCATTTTAATTATTCTGATTTTCTTTATACCAGAAAACCCACCTACCACAAAGGTTTGTTTGAATTGTTGGCCTCTTTCTGTAGATTATGTACAATGATAAACCATAAAATAAGAATGTATGCAAATTTTGCTACAGCCTTTTCTCTTTCTTTTCATTTAGGATTTATAGTGGGGCATTCCTTAGATTTATAGATTGTTTTTAAGGGCAGAAGGGAACATTGAATGTCATTATCTAATATGACTTCCAGCAGAATAGTTCTGTTGTAGATTTTTATCAGTAATGACTTCGTTTTTTCCATGTCATTGATAAAAAAAAATGTAATAGTATAATGCCAAGAATTGATCCCCATGACTGACCAATAAAAACGTACCTACTTGATCATGATTCACCATTAACAATTACATTTTGAGACCTAGCAATTAGCCAGTATTTAATCTGTTTAGTGTATGGCACGTTGGGATGCTGTGATTCTAATTTCTTAATAAAAATGTCATGTGGAACCAAGCCAACTGCCTTACAGAAGTCTCAGGTATGTTGCATCAAAAATGTGTATTATATTCAGCATTTAACTTTAGTAGCTGTTTTTAATGTCCTCATTGGTTGTTGTAATGGAAAGTATTTGCGGTTGTAATGGAAAGTATTTCATCATAAGATATAAATGCATCATCTGTTTTTTTTTACCAAACACAGAACTGAAATATTTATTGGACACTTTTGCCTTTCCTGCATTGCTATTGATGGCTCTACCATTTCCAATGTTACGCTGATATCATTGGTAGGCCTAGTTTGTTCTTTATATACTTTAAAAACTCCTTATTTTCTTTAGCTTTGTTAGCCATTGATTTCTGCTTGTGTTCTTTGGCATCCTATATCAATATTCTTAGCTTCTAACTTACATTTGTTGCCATCGATTTCTGGTTTTTTTTCATTATTTGTCCTATTTTTTAAAAGCTATAGCTGCTTTCACTTCCCTTCTAAGACACGTTAGTATTGGCTTTGCATTTTTAAACACATCTTTGCCTTCTTTCTCAATTGTGGTATTTTGGGTGTTTAATAAAAAGTTTGAAAACCATTTCCAATTATCATTGACAGTTTTTTCTTTTAAAATTCTTTATCCCAACTAATTGTGCTCACATTATTTTAAACCTTTTGAAATTGATCCCTTTAAAGCACTATATTTATTTTAATGGTCTGCACTTTACTTTGCTTACATAGAGCAAATGCAATGAAGTCATGATCACTTGCAGCTATTCAACCAAATAATTTTTAGTTCTGCTATGAAAGGGAATTGATCTGTAATATACAATTCCCCCACATTGGATGCAACACTTTGTGAGTTAGGAAATTGTCATAAATAATTTTTAGGAAGTCTAAGAATACTTTAGTACTGGCAGCATGAAACTTTGAAGTCTCCCATGATATTTCAGCCCCCTCTCTGCCAACATTATACATATGGCTTAAGGGGCAGGTCCTCCTGTTCTTCTTCGAGTGGTTGCTCGTGTCCATTCGAATTAGGTGTGCGCACCGCGTGCACCGCGTCTTCCAGAGCGTTTTCCCTAGCGGTACCCGTAGCACTGGCAGGGCGCCCCATGGAGTGGCACCGCCATGACGGGGCATAAGTATCCCTGCCAGCGCTGCCCTACCTCAGTTCCTTCTTACCGCCCATGACGGTCGTTGGAGCGTTTCTTTCTCTTAGATCAGTTAATGGTTCCCATTTCTATTAGTATTGTAAATAGTCCTGAATAGTTCAGTTAGTTAGGTAGTTAGTGTTTCTTTGTTCTTTTCCTTCTCCCCCTTCGGGGGTGAGGAATGCCAGGGCCGCAAGGCTTTAAGGTGTGCACTGTCTGCGCAAAGTTCATGCCCAGAGGAGACCCTCACGACAGTTGTCTGAAGTGTTTGGGTGAGAACCATCTTACGGACGCTTGTAAGATCTGCAAATCTTTTAAGCCCCGCACTAAGAGGGAGAGAGACTCTCGCCTAAAACTTCTCCTCATGGAGGCGGCTTTACAGCCGGTACCTGCTGGGCACTCTGCGGTGCGCAGTGCACCGGCGTCCACGCGAGATGCCCCATCTTGGAACTGGCCCTCGGCGTCGAGGGCCCAGCACCAGTCTCACTCTCTGGCACCGAAAAGGTCAAGAACGTCTCGTTTTAGGTCTCCGAGCCAGAAGTCCACGCCGGACACCTTTGAGGCGGCCCATGGCCTTATTAGCCTCACTACCTCACCTCCGTCGTCGGTTGAGGTGGAAGGGTCGAGATCACCTACGCCGGAAGCCATGTTGGCACCGGCTTCGCCTCCGCACCGGCATGACCGAACGGCACCGGCCACTTATGCAGAGGGACCGTCCCCGGTGGGACCAGTACCGCTTGCCACCGTATCGGTGCCGGCATCGACGCAGGCCGCCAGGCCCCACTAGGCGCTCGACTGGGCTCGACCTCCCGCGGTGCTGGGACCCCTTCCAGACCCTGTCTTGGCGGCGCCTGTGCCGTTTCACCCTGGCCTCGCGACGATGTCTTTGACACCATCGTCGGGCCCTTCAGCATCAGCTTCTTCAGCACCGATGCACGTTTCGGCACAATCACAGGCACCGGCATTGACTCTGTGGGCCACGCTGGTACCACCATCGCCAGTGACGTCGGCCTCTTCGGGGTTTGTATCGCAACCGATACCGACTACGGCACCACAGATATGCCCCGTGTCGGCACCGCAACTTGCACCGGGACCGGTTCTCCCGGTGCCGCAACTGGCTCCACCCCGGGCATCGGAATATGTTCTCCCGGCACCGACTCCACTCCAGGCACCGGGACCGGTTTTCCCGGTGCCGCAGTCCGCAGCTCCTCTCACGGCACTGGGACCTGTTCTCCCGGTACCGCAATAGACACTGGCACCGACACAGTTTTCCCCAGTACCGGCACGTCCGCATCGAGAGCACGCGGGCAAACCCGAGTCCATGGCCAGGTTTGCTCCCCCGTCGATGGCAGTACATTCGTCATCTGCGCCTCCCTGGCCTGAGTCTGATTACTTGTCCGATTCTGATGCGGCATCGTTCAGGTCGGGGTCCTCGGCAGCTTCCTCGACGCATAGATCTCGTTCCCGGCACCGGTATGATAGTTCGCGGGTGCAACAGACTTGGCCGCCTCAGCCGCAATGGCCATTTTGGACACTGTGGGCTTACCACCAGTGGCAAGGGCCTGTGCCCTCTTCTGTGGTGTCCGATGCCTCAGGGCAACGAGCGCAACCGTCGGCGTCGCTGTCAAGACCCCTTCCCTCCCCCCAGAGGTCGGTTGCTGCCGACGCCGCTGCTGTGCCGCAGGCCTCGGTACCGGAGCCGCTTCCGCAAGCGGTGCCGCCTGCCCAGCCAGCGCCTCAACCAGTTCCTGCGCTGGGCCCGGCACCAGTCCAGGAGTCATTGTCATTGTCCAGGAGTCATTGTCGTCATCATCGCCGGACGAAGCTTTGGCGGATCCCGCACTGGCGTTGCCTACTATGGATGCCCGTGCGCATCAGGAGCTGCTTAGGCGTCTGGCCTCCAATCTGGGTGTCCCAGTGGAGCCAGTAGTGGAGGACACGGACCCCATGATTGACATCCTCTCGGACGATGCGCCCGCCCGCTTGGCTTTGCCACTTAATAAAACCATGGCCAAGATTACCGATGCCCTGTGGCAGACCCTGGCTACCTTGACCCCCACCTTAAAGGGAGTCTAGAGGTGCTATTACGTCCCCCAGTCGGGACATGAACACCTGTACTCCCAGCCCGTTCCTTGGTCGTCCAGGCTGCGGCCCAAAAAGAGAGGCTTCCCCAGCCAGGGCCGTCCCCAAAAGCTAGGGAGCCCAAGCGCCTTGACCTGATGGGCCATAAGGTATATGCCACTGGTGGGGTGCAACTCCGCATTGCCAATCAGCAAGCGATGCTGAGCTGCTATGCTTTTAATACCTGGCAGGCTGTGGATAAGTTCAAGGACAAGCTGCCTGCTGAGGCCCGTCAGGAGTTTGTGGCCATGACTTCTGAGGGCAGAACCATTGCTTCCCTGGACGCTGTCGACTCTGCAGCCCGCACCATCGCGTCAGGTGTGGTTATGCGCCGTGGTGCCTGGCTGCAGGTGTCTGGAATACCTCCGGACATCCAAACCACGATCCAGGACTTGCCCTTTAATGGGAAAGCCTTGTTTTCGGAGCACACGGACTCCGGGCTCCATACGCTCAAGGACACGAGGTCTACCCTACAGTCCTTGGGGATTCATACACCGGCCCCCCAGCGTCGTCAACTGCCCTACAGACAGCAGGGCAGAACTCAGTCCCAGGTCCCCCGTGGGGATTACTGGAGACGCCGTCCTCGTGCTCCCAGTGAGGGTGCGGGGGCGGCTGCGGGCCCGTCCTCCGCCAGGGGTCGTCAACGCCACCCGAGAGGGGATACCCCTCGTGGGGCTGGTCAAGGTCCCTCCCAGCAATCCAAGCATCTGTTTTGACGGGATGCTAGAGGGTCGCGCACCAGCCTCCCACCCTGGCCCCCCGTTTGGGGCCAGGTTGTCCCGGTTTTCCTGCGCCTGGGCAGGAATCACGACCGACACCTGGGTCCTAAAGATAGTCAGGTGTGGCTATACCATCCCTTTCCTGGGCTCGCCCCCTTCCAACCTGCCCACCCCGTCGCTTTTCAGGGACACCTCTCACGAAGGCACGCTCCGCCAAGAGGTGCTGGCGCTTCTCGAAAAGGGAGCTGTGGAGAGGGTCCCCCCACATCTGCAGGGCAAGGGGTTTTATTCCCGATATTTCGTTGTCCTGAAACCCAAGGGCGGGGTTCGTCCCATCTTAGATCTCAGGGACCTCAACAAGATGGTCGTGAAGTCCAGGTTCAGAATGGTAACCCTAGCTTCTGTTATCCCAGTTTTACAGTTAGGAGACTGGTACACAACCCTCAATCTAAAGGACGCTTACTTCCATGTGGCAATAAGACCCAGCCACAGGAGGTTTCTCCATTTTATTGTTTCCCGATGCCACTTCTAATTTACAGTGCTCCCATTTGGCCTTTCAGCAGCACCCAGGGTCTTTACAAAATGCATGGCAGTCGTAGTGGCGTTCCTCCGCAAAAAAGGGGTACATGTTTTTCCGTACCTAGACGACTGGCCGCTCCTACGAGCAAGTAGAGGCCCATGTTTCCCTCATAAGGGCTCTCTTCGTAAGGCTGGGACTCATGCTAAACGAAGAAAAGTCATTGTTGACTCCCTCTCAACACCTCGAATTTGTAGGAGCCCTCCTGGACGCCAGGGTGGCAAGAGCACTCCTTCCCAGGGCCAGGTTTCTATCCATAGTGGAGCTGGTCTCCGAGTTAACCCGGTTCCCCATCATGACAGCCCGAGTCTGCTCCAGGCTGCTGGGACACATGGCGGCGTGTACGTATGTGGTAAGCCATGCTCGAATGAGGCTCAGGCCTCTGCAGGCCTGGTTGGCAAGGGCATTCAACCAAACCAGGGGTCTGTGGGACATGGTTCTCACAGTGCCGCCGGAGGGGATAGCCTCCTTACAATGGTGGACCCAGGAGATGGTGGTGTGCAGCGGGTTCACTGTACCCCCCCCCCCACTTACACTGGTCACAGATGCTTCCGACCTGGGTTGGGGAGCACACCTGGGGTGTCACAGGACCCAGGGATTATGGTCCCCAGCAGAGCGGGCTCTGCACATAAATGTCTGGGAGCTCAGGGCTGTCAGGAGAGCCTGCGAGACCTTCCTGTCGAAGCTCTCTCGCCGCTCTGTCCTGGTGCGCCTGGACAACGCGGCGGCTGTGTTTTACCTCAACAGGCAGGGGGGAGCTCGATCGCTTCCCCTCTGCCGCGAGGCTCTGTGCCTCTGGGACCTGTGTGTAGAGCACGACATAGTTTTGCAGGCAGAGTACCTGCCGGGGTGCAAAAACGCACTGGCCGATGCTCTGAGCAGGTCCTTCGGAGCCCACGAGTGGTCCCTCAAGGATTCAGCCCTTCGTCAGGTCTTCCACAGGTGGGGTTGTCCCCTAGTAGACCTGTTTGCCTCGGCACGCAACACCAAGTGCCAGAGTTATTGCTCCCTGTTGGGGCTCGGGGAACACTCCAGGGGGGATGCCATGACAGTGCCATGGCCGGCAGGCATCCTCTATGCTTTTCCCCCGTTTCCCCTAATTCCCAGGGTTCTGACCAGGGTCAAGACCTTCAGGTCCACGGTCATCCTGATAGCCCCGAGGTGGCCCAGACAATTCTGGTTCCCTATCCTGGTGGACATGCTCACCAAGGACCCTATTATACTTCCACCGGTTTGGGATCTCCTGACCCAACCTTGGGACGAGAGGACCATGGTTCACCCGAATCTCAGCTCTTTCCACCTAACGGCCTGGTTTATCTGTGGCTGACCCAACCGGAAAGGGAATGTTCCCAGGAGGTACAGATGGTGCTCCTAAGCAGTAGGAAACCGTCTACCAGGCGGTCGTACGCAGCCAAGTGGCGGCGGTTCTCGTCTTGGGCGTCCAGAAGGGGAGTGCACCTGTCTTGTGCACCTGTCCCGTCCATTCTGGACTACCTCTTTGAACTTAGGTCCAGTGGCCTCTCTACCTCCTCTATTAGAGTTCATGCAGCATCTCTCTCTGCCTTCCATGTTGGTTCGGCAGGAGTTTCTCTGTTTTCTGACCCTGTGGTCAAAAGGTTTCTTAAGGGTTTGGATAAGTTGTATCCCTCTGTTTGACCCCCTCTCCCCGCTTGGGATCTTAACCTTGTGTTGTCTAAACTCGTGTCACCCCCCTTTGAGCCACTGGCCACGTGTTCTTTGAAGCACCTTTCTATGAAGGTTGCGTTCATTGTGGCCGTTACCTCGGCTCGCAGGGTCTCCGAGCTGAGGGCATTAACTGTGGACCCGCCCTACCTAGTGTTTTCTGACAATAATGTGAGGCTCCGCCCTCACCCGGCCTTTCTCCCCAAGGTGGTGTCACCATTCTATTTGTCCCAAGAAATTTACCTCCCGGTTTTCTTCCCAAAGCCCCACGCCTCCCCTAAGGAGCAGGTGCTCCATTCCCTGGATGCTAGACGTGCGCTAGCTTTCAAAATTGATAGGACCAAGCCCTTTCGTAAATCCACACAATTGTTTATTGCTGTCGCTGACAGAATGAAGGGGCTTCCCATATCGACCCAAAGGTTGTCCAGTTGGGTCGCAGGGTGTATCAGGGAGTGTTATGCCTTGGCCGGGAAGGTCCCGCTCCGGGTTACAGCACATTCCACCAGGGCGCAGGCGTCTTCTGTAGCTTTTGGGGCGCAGGTTCCAGTCACTGAAATCTGCAGGGCGGCCACGTGGTCGTCGCTCCATACCTTTACAGTGCACTACGCACTGACACAGCAGGCTAGGGAGGACGCAGGGGTGGGCTCTGCAGTCCTCAGCTCCGTATTGTAAATATGTATGTTTTATCTGTACCACGTTGCACTTTTCTATAGTTTTTCTATGTTCGGTTTGTTGTATAAATATGTTTGTATTGTTCAACTTTTGTGGACTTCTCTTTCTGAGTGCTCCGACCCCTCCTCCTTGAAGTGGGGTTGGCTTGGAAGTCACCTAATTCGAATGGACATGAGCAACCACTCGAAGAAGAAAAGAACGGTTACTTACCTGTAACTGTTGTTCTTTGAGATGTGTTGCTCATGTCCATTCGACTCCCCCCCCCATTTCCCCTTCGTCGGAGCATCCGGCAAGAAGGAACTGAGGTAGGGCAGCGCCGGCAGGGGTACTTATGCCCCGCCATGGCGGCGCCACTCCAGGGGGCACCCTGCCGGTGCTACGGGTACCGCTAGGGAAAACGCTCCGGAAGATGCAGTGCACGCGGTGCGCACACCTAATTCGAATGGACATGAGCAACACATCTCAAAGAACAACAGTTACAGGTAAGTAACCGTTCTTTTCTCTACTGGGATTTTGGTGTTCCATTGATTCATTGCAATATTGACGCATAAGCATTCTTATGAAAGAATGTAGTAAGGAGATCCTTGTGTATTTGAGCTTTAACTGTTCTGAATTTGAGTACATTAATAAGATATATAAATTACATATCACAGAAATTAATTATGTAAAACCCAACACTATGATCATTTCATTAGTCTATCCACCCAGACCCTGCCCAGGAAGGATTATTTCCATATTATATGTTTTTTCTTTGTTTTGTGCAGTCTAGTCTTGAGTAGGCAGAAGTAGACGTGTGATTAAACTATATAAATTCAGAGACTTTTTTGTAACTCTGCTACTGATAAATGGGCATAACAATACTACCTTTAGGTGGTGCTATGAGGCCAAATTAATATTTTACCAGTTGATTTCCCAGATAGAGGGTGCTCAAAAAAGTGCAAATTATTATTCTAATGAATTAAGCGTCTTGAGTGATGGGGCTTCCCAACGTTTTACTGTTCCACACTCCAGCAGACGCAAGTGAGCAGTAGTTATTCCCAATATTTAGCATACGTTTTCCTTTGCCTAATTTCATTACATCCCAGGAATTTTGTGAAATTAATAGTTAGATCAAATTATCACACCCACTCACCAATTCTTCAGAAGTAGAAATTGATAGGGGAGGTTTTAGCAGCCTAATTATCTGAGCATTTAAATTAAGGAAGAAAAAGGAAAATCAGACAAGAAGAGGGAAAGAGGAAACCTTTCTTTTTTCTCTCTCTCTCTAATTCTGCTGTTCCTTCCCTTCTCCTTACTCCTCCTTTTCCTCCACCTCTGCTTTCTTGGGGGGAAATTCATTGTGTTTTTCATTTCTGTGCAGGAGGATTAATATTGTGCATTTTTCCATACTCACATGTTGAAGAAATAAATTACTCCAAATCCTGCTGCCTTATTCTGTGTTTTATATTTAAGTTCCTTTTGCTGCCAAAGCAGCTCATAATATTTTTCAGAAAAGCTACTTGTTTTTGGAAGTAGCTCTTCCTTCCAGAGCTGCTTTCTTTCTCTTCATGAAATGAACTGTATCTTCCAAAATAGACTGAGACACTTTGTTTAATCTGCACTTGAACTCACTGCACACTAAACACCTCTAGCTCAATTTTAACCAATGATGCTGTCTGCAAAGCACTAGATGGTGCTGATGATATTACTAAATTAGCAGTATTTATGACTGTAGACATAACACTGCATTTTCACTGCAGGTAAACAGTTTTTAAAGCCAAGCTTTAGACAAGCTGAAAATCTGTCTTCAAATGAACAATTTACTGTGTAAATAAGATGTCTGGATTTGGAAAGGGAAAAGAACCTGAGTTGATGCATGCCATTATCCCAGATGATCTATTGTTTCCGTACTCATTTTCAGTCTTGCAGACTGGAGGTCTATTCCAAGTGCTTCCAGTTATAACAGTTACAAGTAGAGGGAAGGCTGATATGAGGCCTAGGTAGGTAGGTAGGTATCTTGAGGGGAAAAGAGGATGAGAGAGTCTAGAGGTTAGCAAAGTAGTTTTCATCGGGACTTTTCTCTGGTTTGAAGATTTTCACTCTTTTCAGACCTTCTGAATTATCCTCAGTGCTGTAGGTACTGATCATCACCTATAATTATCACAAAGGATTAGTATTTCTTAATCTTATCTCACACTATTTGTATGCCAAACTAATTGAGACAGGTGTGGTTCGGTGATAGTTTCATGATGGGGCTAGGAATCAGGAAGTCATATTTCCAACCCCAGCCCTGACCCTGATTACCTGTGATCTTGGGCATTTTACTTCTTTTTTTTTTTTTTTTTTTACTTCAGCTTCTCCATCAGTAACATAGGGAGGATAATATATAGCTATCATAAAGGTAGTTTTGAGGGTTAATTAGATAGTGAGTGATAAGGGCTTTGAATACAGTGTTATAGAAATCAAGCAATTAATACTATCCCAAAGACATCTCAGATTTAAGAGATTTTGTGAACTGATAGGACATTTAGTTGGCTCTTAAGAGAAAAGTTAGGGTGTGGGTTTGAAAAAATAACTCATTTCCTCTTGCCTTTTGCTGAGGTTCTTGGATAACAATGAAGAAACAGGATATTGTTAGTGTGAGGAACTTACTTTACATGCTGTGAAAGATACTGTATTTTAAGCAAGTAAAGAATAAAGACGACTTGCTCAAACTCTGATTACTACTTTTGCAGAGAGAGAGAAGCTTTGAGTTCTCTCTGCTCTTCAAAGCACTAAAACAGTCTCTCAGAGCCCAAATAGATACTGTATCTGTAGTATAACAACTCGGGAAATAATCTGCCTCTTCAATATTATTTAATGAAACTTGCTACCTAAATGTATGTATTTGTTTACATAAATATAACACATGAACTCTGCCACTATAGCCTGGTGCCCATCAAGACAGAATGCCAAGCATTCCCCAATGCTAACACCATCACTACTTTGTTAGTGGTTGTCACTAGCTTTTATTTATCCTGTTTTGTGTTGTGGATTTATATCAGCTAATAAATTACTAATATTAGTGATTGTTGTGAAATTGTATGCCAACTCTAAATCCTTATGAATGCTTTGGAAATGAGCCTGCAGGACGAGATAAAAGAATATACAACAGCAGACCTCTTCTATATACAGTAAATTGTCACCTCTAGGATACGGTCAACTGCACCAAGAAAATATATATCTATTTTTTACAACTATGGCCATCCAGAGCCCTGGTGCATGTAGAAGAATTATATAAAAAATATACAAAATTAGGACACAAACCAATCAAAACTCTCCAGTTATCCACATAAAACTTACTCAGGCCACAATTCTGGAAAAACATATAATTTCAGAGGGGAATATATGAGCTTAACAAATTCAGGTTCTGAAGGACCAGTGTTAGGAGGCAGACTCCGAAACTGAGGTTGATTTACTGGAAATGCTCTCTGCAATCTATCTAGCTACTTATATTGTGCCTATTACCATATTATCTGAGTGCCTTATTGCCAGCTGCCCTCCCTTTTAAATCCAGGAATTAGCCATTTAAGCAACTCAACAGGTATGATACCACACACAATTATAGAGCTATTATCTGCAAATTAAAAGCACTACAGCCCCAGATTGTCACTATACACTCTTATTGCATCACAAGCATACTGAATAGGAAGAACCCTATGATATCCTCCAAAAGAGAGATTCTTGGGGCAGATGAGCAATCTCCTAGTGCTACTGTGTGGGTTCTCTCAGAGATAAAAGAATGGACCCAGTAAAGCATAATTTACTCTATCCTTGCCAAGAACTGCTGTCTTGTGGTCACTGGCATCAATGGCAATAGATAAATATTAAAATGTCTGCATTGACACTTGATTACCTCAGGCTGTAACTGACCAATGAGACCAGTGCTGTTTGTGAGTCATATCTAGAACTAAAACATGGCTGAGTTTTAAGTGTCTTTTGAGTTTTTCTCTATCCTTGTTCTGCTGGCACGTCTCGCTTCCAGAATGGTTATAGAGAAGCAAAAGTCTCTGTCTCTTGTCTCCTTGTGTGAAATATAATATATGCAGAGATTAGAAATAGAAATGGTGAATGGATTTGAGGGTAAAAGTAGTAAGACAGCTGCCTGAGGGACATAGACATTAGAAATTATAATAGGTCGGAAAGCTTCATGAAGCAGGGATCCTGACAGTAATAAATGGTATGATTTGTGAATTAGTAAATGTATGGTATAAATAGGGCAATATATAACGTTTGTCAAGGCCAGAGACTGACACTTCAAGGCTGTTCATAGCTCAGCTCCTGCATTCTTCAAGGCCAAGGTTTTAAAAAATGATTAGCAATTGTGGAGGTCTTCATGTTTTGGATGCTCATTTTGAGGCACCTTCCAGGGGTTCTGATTATCAAAGTGCTGAGCACTTGCCCAAGTCTTTTATTTACATAAGACAGCTATACTGGGTCAGACGAATGGTCCATCTAGCCCAGTATCCTGTCTTCCAACAGTGGCCAATACCAGATGCCTGAGAGGGTGTGAACAGAACAGGGAATCATCAAGTAATCCCTGTTCTGTCAGCCATTTCCAGCCTTTGACAGAGACCATTCCTAGCCATCCTGGCTAATAACCATTGATGGACCTAACCTCCATGAATTCATCTACCTCTTTCTTGAACCCTGTTAAACTCCTGGTCGTCTCAACCTCCTCTGGCAAGGAGTTCCACAGGCCAACCATGTGCTGTGTGAAGAAAAACTTCCTTTTGTTTGTTTTAAACCTGCTACCTATTAAATTCATTTGGTGACCCCTAGTCCTTATGTTATGGGAACAAGTAAATAACTTTTCCTTATTAACTTTACACACCAGTCATGATTTTATAGAACTTTATCATATAAAAACATAAGAACGGCCATACTGGGTCAGACCAAGAGTCCATCCAGCCCAGTATCCTGTCTGCCAACAGTGACCAATAGCAGATGCCCCAGAGGGAGGGAACACAACAGGTAATCCTCATGTGATCCCTCCCCTGTCTCTCACCGCCAGAGAAACAGAGACTAGGGGCACCATTCTTACCCATCCTGACTAATAGCCATTGATGGACCTAACCTCCATGAATCTATCTAGCTCTTTTTTGAACCCTATTAAGTCCTAGCCTTCACCACATCCCTCTGGCAAGGAGTGAAGAAAAACTTTCTTATGTTTGTTTTAAAACTGCTGCCTATTGATTTCATTTGGTGACCCCTAGTTCTTCTATTGTGGAAATAAGCAAATAACTTTTCCTTATTCACTTTTTCTACACCGGTCATGATTTTATAGACCTCTATCATATCCCCCCCCCCCTTAGTCTCCTCTTTTGTAAGCTGAAAAGCCCAAGTCTTTTTAATCTGTCTTCATATGGGACCCATTCCAAACCCTAATAATTTTTGTTGCCCTTTTCTGAACCTTTTCCAATGCCAATATATCTTTTTTTACATGAGGCAACCACATCTCTACACAGTATTCAAGATATGGGCATACCATGGTTTTATATAGAGGCAATAAGATGTTCTCTGTCTTATTCTTTATCCCTTTTTTAATTATTTCTGACATTCTATTTGCTTTTTTGACTGCCGCTGCACACTGAGTAGATGTTTTCAGAGAACTATCCACAATGACTCCAAGATCTCTCTCTTGAGTAGTTGTAGCTAAATTAGTCCCCATCACGTTGGAAAAAATAATCCTAACTATATATACACAATGTGCATTACTTTACATTTATCAGCATTAAATTTCATTTGCCATTTTCTTGCCCAATCACTTATTTTGGTGAGATCTTTTTGTTTACAGTCTGCTTTGGTCTTAAATATCTTGAGCAGTTTGGTATCTGCAAATTTTGCCAACTTACTGTTTACCCCTTTCTCTAGATCATTTATAAATAAGTTGAATAGGATTGGTCCTAGGATAGACCCTTAGGGGACCCCATTAGTTACTTCTCTCCATTCTGAAAACTATCCATTTATTCCTACCCTTTGTTTCCTATCTTTTAACCAGTTATCAATCCATGAAAGGTCCTTCCCTCTTACCCCATGACACCTTACTTTACTTCAGAGCCTTTAGTGAGGGACTTTGTGAAAGGCTTTCTGGAAATTTAAATACACTATATCCACTGGATCCCCCTTGTCCACATATTTGTTGACCCCCCCTCAAAGAACTCTAGCAGATTAGTAAGGCATGATTTCCCTTTACAGAAACCATGTTGACTTTCCCCCAACAAATTATATTCATCCACGTCACTGACAATTTTATTCTTTACTATACTTTAAACTAATTTGCCCGGTACTGATGTTAGACTTACTGGTCAGTAATTACCAGCATCACCTCTAGAGCCCTTTTTAAATATTGGCATCACGTTAGCTATCTTCCAGTCATTAGGTACAGAAGCTGATTTACAGGATAGGTTACAAACCACAGTTAATAGTTCTGCAATTTCACATTTGAGTTCTTTCAGAACTTTTGGGTGCATGCCATCTAGTTCCGGTGACTTGTTACTATTAAGTTTATCAATTTGTTCCAAAACCTCCTCTAATGACACCTCAATCCGGGACAGTTCCTCAGATTTGTCACCTAAAAAGAATGGCTTAGGTTTGGGAATCTCCCTCATATCCTCAGTCATGAAGAGCGAAGCAAAGAATTCATTTAGTTACTCTGCAATGATCTTATTGTCTTTGGTCCTCTGGCATCTCAGTCGTCCAGGGGCCCCACTGGTTTTTTAGCAGGATTCCTGCTTCTGAAGTACTTAAAAATTCGGATGTACTTATTTCCCACTATTGTCACCATCAAGGCCTTCCCTCTGCCTTCACCTTCATTTTACGTCCTTCCACAATCATTTCCATGCTTCCTTTCATGACTGCCCTGTATACCTAGAATGACCTCTCTCGACATCATGCAGGCTACTTTCCTCATTCGTATCCCTCCCACAAACCTTGTGGTGCATGTGTTAAACAGTTTCTTGGCATTCTATTGTGCAATACTATTCCTTGTTTTTCCATTCTTGGATTACAAACTCTCTCCATATGCCTTGTCTCCCTTAGACTTTAAGATGCTCAGAGCAAGGACCTGTCTTGTCTTTCTGTGTCTTTAAAGCACTATGCACATCTCTGTTAAAATGTGTTTAAGTAACCGTGTAATCCCTGAAAAATTCAGTGGTTACACGCAGGGCGGCCTTTGACTTCCTGGGATCTGGTGCACTCCAGGAGCCTGCTTTTAAGCTGGTTCCTCACATGTACTGTGAATCTGTGTGTAACCGTGAATGTTAATTCATGAACCCAGACTCATCAGTTAACTATATACAAAGTTACACTTTCACGTCACTACTCTGTATTAGCATTAGACAAGGCAATACTGGATTGTGATGTCTCTGTGTTTATAATAAATATGCAACATAAAGAATACATTTACTGTTGCATGTGTTTAAAATGTTAATATTAATAGTCAGGGCTTGACAAATGGTGGCGAAATCTACTCTCCAGCCCCGCACTCCGCATGCGCAAGACCCGCATTGCGCATGCGCGCGCCGCCGGTGAACGGGGCGACTGGCTAAAATCTACTCGCCACAGGCAAGTAAAAACAGCAATTTGTTGAGCCCTGTTAATAGTCATGCTCTACCTAAATATCAGTGTCCAGCAACATACCTGTATATCTAAAAACAAAGCTGAACATGTCAGTTTAATGTGACTGAGAGCTCTTATTGAAATGCCAGTGTTTTAGTCATCAAACCACCTAATTTCTACATCCATTTGTTAACCTTAATGAAAATAAATTTTGATTTTATTTATAGGAGCTGCTGGGTGTAAAATTTCAAAATCTGAAAAATTAAAACAGTTGGCTAGCCAAAAAAGGGGCCTGCCTTCGTGCATGAAGTGAGAGTAAGAAGTAGTCAACGGCCAATTAATTATTTTAATGATAATAGATCAGGTTAAACATACAAAAACTCATCATTCTTGGCCATTGTGTCACTTTGATGTTCCATTATGTACTGTGTTCAGTGTCACTCAGCTCACCTAAAGAATGATTTATAGTAACAGAGATTGACAAAGGTCTTGAAGGGCAACAAAATAGTTTAGATTGATACTTGTAGGTTTTACGTATGAAGACAGATTGCCTACTCTTTCTCTTCAGGCTAAAAATTTCAGCAGTTTACAAAATAGTTTTGGGTACAGTGAAGACACTCACAGAGTAACACCAGTGGAACTAAAGAGTAGTCTCTTTCAAGTACATTCCTTCTAAAGTAGTGTTTTCATCTGTGTAGTTAACTTGAGTCAGTAAATTCACTGCCCAGGAGCTCATACTAATTTAGACCAGAAATAAAAGTGCACCTTTTTTAACAGTGAGGATAAGTAACCACTGGTAATTTGCCAAGGGTTTTAGTGGATTCCCCATTCCTCATACTTTCTAAATCAAGGATGTTTTTTCTAAAATATATGCTCAGTTGGAAATAGGAACTAATTCAGGGAGATACGGCATTTGTGATGCAGGTCAGATTAGATTATCACAGTAATTTTTTTCTGGGCTAGTCTGTGAACATATACAATCACAGATTGATAATTTATATTCGTTTCTCCTCACTGAATAGTATGTATACCAGGGAGGGCATCTAAAATAATATGTTTGGGGAATACTAGTAAAAATTAAGCACAGGACTTTTTAAAGATCCAAAGTGATTCAGGAAAATAAGGGAATGTTCATATTGGGCTTTCTGTGGTGAATTAAGTCACTAAGCTTATTTTGAAATTTCTAGCCAAAGTATAAGAAGTTAAAAATAGTTTTTTTAAAAAAGCAGACATACATAGGACATACAGTCCCTCTAAATTCACGGGTGAATTACTTACGTAATGTAGTTCATCATCCTCTGATTTGCATCAGAAATCTCTGCTGTTCCTTGACAAGAAAACATGTACGTATGGGAGTCCTGACTAAATTAGTAAAATACATATCTCTGTTAATGTAGAGGTTTTTTATGTACTAAAACATTAACAAACTGAAACAGAGAAAAGTAGACAAAAATGTACAAGCTACTATACATCTCCATATTTGTGAAAAATAAGTATATTGTATTGAGAGTGTGAGCTTGTTATGGATGCACATGAGCAGAATTAAATCTGCACAAACAGTCTTAACATTGTTATTCCCAGACTTCTGAATATTTAAGCATGAAAACGTAACATTCTTTCTCCATATTTTGTAGTATGGAATTCAACATTCTTTCTCATTTGTCTAAGATGTGAAGCATATTACCCATAAAACTGATTTGCATTGTATTTTTCTTTAACTCTCCTAATTCAAGGAAATATGGAAAATTTACTCTAATTGAATACTCTAGCAAGCTGGAAGTAGAGGGTCTCTTGTGAAATCTTATTATAGTAAACATTTTCAGATTTTTGTGTTCTTTTTCAGTTTGTTTTCTTTGCTGTCTAAAAAACACAACAAAGTTTTGGAGCAAGCCACACAAACCTTGAGAGGTTCCCTCAGTCCAGATGACTCTCCACTTCCTGATTACGTGAGTATTGAGCTTACTGTTTAAGTGAACTTCTCAAAATAGAAGCAGCAACATCCCTAAATTCTGCAAAAGTTTATCAAAGTGTGTGACAGTGAGGCAACCACCAACACCAAAATATAGGAACCTCTCAAAATGACATCATGTCTGAAACTTAGTAAGAAAATGAAAAATATACTTACAAATGGTGAAAGAAAACCACAGCTATTCATAGCTAAGAAATCTTCCATAGCCTGTCAGCTTACAGTTTTCAAGAGAGTTGCAATTGGATGAATTTAAGAGATATATAGTTAAAAGCATACTTTAGCAAAAATAACTCTGGCATTTGCCAATATTTTAAAAGGCCTAAAATAATATGCAGATCAAGAAATTGAAACAACCCCTTATACATCTTTGAAACAGCAGTGAATGCTGAATGTTTTTGAACACATACACTTATGTGGATGGCTTCTCCTTTATTCCAAGCCAATATCTGCAGATGGGGCAACAATTTGTAAATTCATTGCATGACTGTCAGAAAAATTCTTGTTTACTATTAATTTATATAACAAAGTATCTTCTTTCCAAGACTTAAATGGCAGTATTGATACATTCTTTTCAAATGTCTCTGGTTCATATTGATTTGCATTGTTATATTTTATTTTATAAATCTGTGCAAAATTTTTTTTTTTCTAATTTATAAATTGCTTTGAGTTTGATCTGGAAATATGGTTATATTTTACCTTGAATTTTAGTAAGTGTTTCAGGAAACCAAACTCTTGGATATTACAAACTTTGCAACTTCATCTTCACATATTTAAAGCTTTTAAAAGCCTATGTACCTTTTCGAAGATATTTATTTATTTATTTATTTATTTGCATTATCATAGCACCTGGGTACTCCTGTCATGAATCAGAACCCCATACTGGCCACTGTACAAATAGGGGGAAAAAAACAAACAGTCCCTGCCCTAAAAACCCTGCTAAGTCTAAGATACGAGACAACTGATGAATACTGACAGAATAGGGATTTTCAAGGAAACAAACAGTATTGGTCAGCATGATAGACTTTAGTCTCAACACACTAATATTTATTAGGACTATTACTTTTTTATCTATGTATTATATTTTGCAGGCTCAAAATGGCTAATTTAATTAGCAAGATCTCTTGACTCGCATGTGCTGGCCAAATTGTTAGTATGCAATACACAAACAATTTTGCTATTCAAAAGCAGAGTGCTAGCTAAGGTTATTGAGTAAACAGTCATCAGCCTTTTCTCCTATTTAGTCTTGCTACCTGTGATGCCATATTTCAGAGTAACTTCGTACAGCACCAGTGATTTTATGCTCTCTGATTTGTGTCTGTTGTGCTTTGGAGAAGTAAAACAATAACCTTTACCATTTTGACTGATTTGTAACTCAAAACATGGTGTTAAGCAAAACAAAAAACACCTCAGCATAAGAAACATAATCCTGTATTGTATTAAAAGAGAGTGTCACAAGTCTAAAAGCATTTTCAGTGGGGCAAGCATGGACAACCAGATGTCTTTTAAACTTTGCTAGGATCTCAGTGGGTCAGTGCTCTAACTTTCTAAGTGACGCTCTTTCCTTTGGGTCAGTTCTGAACTAAGGATGTTAAAATGTGATTATCAGGCTAATTGTATAGTGGATACAATTTGTATGGACTGTATGATTAGTCGATAGGGCAGAGCTTCAGCGGGGGGTAGCTCCTGGAGCTGGCTCAAGCCGGGACTGAGCAATCCTGGCTTGTGCTGGCTCTGGGAGCCACCCGTTTGTGGGACTGCATTTCAAATGTAGTAAGAGCCACCGGCTTCTTACTGCATTTAAAATGCAGAGGTGCAGTGATCAGCGTGAGCCGGGACTACTGGGTCCCAGCTTGCACTGAGTCCAGCAGCCCCTGTTTGCGGCGAACAGCCCCTGTTTGCGGCGAACAGAGGCTGTTCTGACAGCAGACCCTCTTTGTGGCAGCCAGGGCTGGCCGTGGACAGGAGCTGCTGCCGGAACAACCCCTGCCTAAGGCCAGCCCTGGCTGCCATGAACAGGGTTTCCTTGGCGGTAGCAGCAGCCTCTGTTTGCAGTGGGGCCCAGCTCCCCACTAGGACCCCTGTGGACAGGGGCTACTTCACAGCAGCCTCCCCTGTTCCACCCTCCCCCGCTGCCTGCTGTGCAGCTGGTGCTGGGGGAAACTGGCTTTTAAACCAGCTCCCCATAGCACTGGCTCCTGTTCCCCCGGGCGCTGCAGGGAGCATGGGGCCAGCAGGGACTGACGCAGTCCCCCGCTCACGCTGGTTCCTGCTGTGGCCACTGCAGCTTTTGAAATGTACAAGAGCCTTGTACATTTCAAAGGCTGAAGTGGGAACCCAGGCAAGCGGGGGACTGCTTCAGTCCCCACTCGCGCTGTTCACCTGCTGCGCCCCTGCCCCCCCCCCATGGAGACAGTGCTGGGTGGAGCCGGCTGTTAAGCCAGCTCCCCCCTCTTGCTTCCTCTCTCTGATTGATGCAGCAAGGGGGGGAAAGCAACTAGTCGAGTCACTACTCAACTATCGGATAAGCTTATGCGTATTGGATGGTTGAGTAGTCGCTTACATCCCTATAATGAGCCCTTGTCCCAGTATGTTATAAGTGGGTACTACACTAGAGATGCCATTTTTGGGATACAACATTACACAATTCCTGAGCACTTGTGGTTACAAATCTCATATATTTTTTCCTGGGGCTAATTAACTTGAGTGCCTGGTCAAATTCCAACTTTGGGCAAACTTTAAAAAAAACAACAAATAGTTCTGCAGTACCTTAGAAACTAACAAAAAATGTAGATGGTCTCATGAGTGTTCAACACACAACCCATTTCTTCAGTTGTGCCCACGAATGCTCATGATACCATCTACATTTTTTGTTAGTCTCTAAGGTACTGCAGAAATATTTGTTGTCTAAGTTTTTTTAGTTACAGACTAACACGGCTACCCTTCTGCAACTTTGGGCAATTACAGTTAGGCATGTTCAAAGGCCTCTTTCAACTACAGGAATCTTCATGACCTGTCCTAAAAATCTTGAGTAGAGTTGCTTTGACAGCTTTCAGCACAGTAATGGCTGTGTTCAGTGGCACAGTCAGTCTCCAGTTATCAAATCCATCTCACTGAAATGTTGGGGAGCTTAAATAGTTAATGTATGTAAAGCACTTGGAGGTGTTTGAATGAAAATCTGTGTAGGATGTGAAATTATTTTAATGCTAGCGCACATTCTTAAATAATGGATGGGGTGGTTATATCTGTGTGTGGAGGGGAGTTATATCAAGTTTTTAAGACTAAAGATCTTCTATCTTTAGAATTCTCTCCCAAGTTTTATGAAATAGTTAGTTTAGGTAAAAGTTGAAAAACTCCCTAAGGAATAAAATTTTAAATTTAAAAATAATTTTTTACTCTAACAAATTGACAGGTGTCCATTCTGCATATTCAGTGCACAGTCATGTAGGTTTAACTGTCTAAATTAATTTTAATTGCAGTTATATGTATCACAGGGATAGAGATTTATGGCAGCACAATGCTTTTACTTGCTGCTTACTCTATATTACCTTAGATGTTGAGTGGCTTTTGAAGGCAGCAGGGCTGACAGACACCATGGACCCAGGGGCAAGGTGTGAAGGGCTGTCTCCGCACGCCCAGAAGGGGCAAAGCCCCAGGCAGAAGTGGAGCCAAAGACAGACATCTCTTAGCAACACCTAGAATGCAGCACTAGATCTCTCTTCTTCCCCCCCCCCCCCCCCCAAACCCTCAGAGCTCTGTGGAGTGGCACTCCCACGGCAGTTCAAAGGGCTCAGGGCACTGCTGCAGTATCTCTCTCGTCAGCAAGTCTGGTTGAAGGCCTTTAGAAGCAGATTTCTGAAACTCTGACACCCGTAACTGGGATGAGACTTCCAGAAGTTCTCCTCAGAGGCTGCTGAATTCTTTTTACACAGGCCCGTATGCAGGGTGGGGGGGTGAAGGATCCTCCAAGTAAGCATGAGACTGGCACAATGTGTGTGCCCCCAGACTCCCTCCCCCTGTGCTCCGGCTGGCTGGGGGAAGGCTGCGGCTGATTTTACCCTCCTCTCCCCCAAGAGCAAGGCCGGGGATGGGGCAGCCACCAGCCCCTACCATGGCTCGCACCACCCAAAAAAATTTCTGCATCTGGGTCTGTAACAATCTTTTATTTTCTCACTAGCCAATTACCAGTCTCCAAGTTGGTTGGGTTCTCTGCAAACAGCCAAAGTAAATTGGTAACTGACCACATGGGAAAACTTTTGTAACTCAGTTGTTTAAATATTTTTATTGGGGAGGTAAAAAATAAGTGGGTATTTCCCAAAGTGAAGTCTAGAAGTACATCCTTGCACACGTACCAATTAGGTGCTGTAGTTCTGAACTAGCCCATCTTTGAGGATATCACTTAAATGTCATTTCTGAGGCAGTTAAAAGCTTGTCAGTGGCCATGAGTATCCTCTAGCAATTAAACCTCTGGGTTATTTATATATAGAGCCCTGTGCTGATAAAAAAAAATTGTATCTGTATCCACATCTGCAGAAAACAACTGCAGATATCCACATCCGCAGATGTAGAAACCCACGGATATAAAGCAGATATTCACAAATTTGTAGGATTCTAGATACAAAATTTGTATCTGCATCCAGAGCTGCAAAAATGAGCTTTGGATAGCCACAAGAGGGATGCATCTCCAGCTGGGGGAGTGCTGGCAGCCATTGGAGGGTCCAAGGGAACATTGCAGGTCCATCATGTCACGGATGCAGATACCTGTGGATATAAAGTGGATATCAGTAGATTGGTAGGGGTTCTACTTAGATGATGTGTGGAAATCCCTCAGATGAAAGATGCTGTACAAGCACCGAATATTATTTTTTCATCCCACAAGATCTGTAGAGCAGCTACACAGTTGCTCAATACCTACTTTTACTAAACATTTATTTATTGGACACATTTTAAAGTAGGTCTTAAGAAATTCCTGGTGTTTTAGAGCACTCTGGTGCCACGTGTTGAACACCATGTGACCAATTATATGAACTGTGCAAGAAACTTCCTTTGCAACATATTTTCATATGGGGGATATATCACCCTACCTTTGAAAATACCAAAATGATCTTGTGATTAGTTCTCCGAAGCCTAGTCCAAAATGTGATGTTTCTGCATTAGTCAAGAGCTAGAAATCGTTCTACTTTTATAGTCAAAAAGGGAAGTTTAAACACTATGAGCAAAGTAAGCTGTGCATTTTAGAAACCAGTAGCAAAGCCTGATGGATTTGTGAGGATTGTTGTTTAGAGCTGAATTTTTCCTGGCCAGTTCCCAGTCTAGTGAATTATTTCTTACCTGCTGTGCAGAGCTAATGTTGTTGGGAAGCAGAGGCTTCTACAAATGTCACTCTATTTCCTCCTTCTTTGTTAATAATCTACATAAAACTTTGTAATTGCTTGACTAGATATTTTTCCTCTTTCTATTCTATTCTCAGATTGTTCTCTATAATGGGGGTAAATGAAGTCCAGTATTTAGATTCTTCTTTGATTTATCCTTGATTTATATGGTAAATAGAAAGCAGCTGTCTGTTTAAGCATCTAATTCTTGAAACCCTTAGGCCCCTCAAGCGTCATCTGGAAATAATGTAGCTTGTAAAACAAAGCTAAGAAGAAAAAGTAATGTTTGTTTTATGTGGGATGAATGACTTCAGTTGGGGTCCTTCTAATTCGGCCATTATGAGGGTTATTAAAAAGCAGTATTACAAAAGTGGTTTCAGCAAAAAAGATTTTTTTGCAACTTCTATCTTGTTATTACAGTTGATTATAGTCAAAGCTGAAAGGATACTTTATAAATAGTCCTTCATTTCAGTTCCTTGAACAGAGGACCAAAGGATCAGTAATCTTTCTCTCTCCTATATGGGTGGATGTTAAATGGGTCCCTTATTTCATCTGATTCCTTAAAACACATAGTGTGTTAGACATCAAATTTTTTTATGTACTTGCCTTGTATGCCTTGGGATCTGCAAAGTCTAGCTGAAGAAAGGTCTCTGAACCAAGTGGAAAAAAAAACCCACAGAAAACTATGTATTTTATTCTGGATTCAATTCTGTTGATGTTGATAAAAAATTACTGTACATAATAACTAGACAAGCTTTATCTTCAATATGTTTCATATAATCTCAGTTCTGTTAAATTGCTGAAACAAAGCTACTTCTTTATAATATAAATTATTTCACCCTACCTTGCCATCATATCACCTGGCTATGTCTTTTAGGAATAAATTTCCATGATGTTTTCTTAGCTCCGGTCTCGTTAGACAATCACTTGATCTGTTAGCTGAGATTACCGATAGTAATACCAATTAAGGTGGTGGTTTTTCTGGTCCAGACAAATGAGTTGTTAATCTCAGTCTACCAAACTGCCAACCTATGAAGATTTCAGTCACTCAATCTGGACAGTATAAAAATGTAACTAAGAGATTGTAACGTTTTGGCACCATGTAAAATTGTGTATGCTTACATAGGTACAACTTATAGGCAGCAGCTGCACCTAAAAAAGTCTGGTTATAGGAACATATTAAGGTTGAAAAGACTTTGATATTCTCAGCATGTAAAGAAGAACTGCATCACAGTGGACAATAAGCTTTTTTTTTTTTTTAAACAAAGGTGAGCTTGCCTTGATTCTAATTATATCATTCAATAATTAGAAAAAGTAATGAGAAATAGAAGTAAGAAGACTGTTTTATGTGATACCATCTGGTAACTTTAATAGTGTTTTAGAGGTGAAACTAAACCAATTACCCATCCAGCTAAATACTGTCTAACAGTAGTTACACAGTGACTGTGTATTGCATTAGAGTTCGCTTAATTGTATCCTTCATAATGCTAGCAGTAGAAGTTGAGTCATTTTTTGCTGCAGGAGAAAAGGCTTCTTATCATTATGCAGTATATTCTAATATATACAAAATATAAAAAAGAAAGAAGCCCTTCTGGCATAGTATTTACTCAAGACATTTTTAAAATCTATTATTTAGCCCTATTCTTTACATTGAAGCTTTGTCTGCTTTATTCCAGAATTATTTCCCTGTATAATTTCTTCAATTTTAACTTGTCAAGGACTCTGCTTAATTTAAGCTTTTCAGGGTTTGATTTTCCAAACTGATAGTATTTAGTTACATAATGTTAATGAATGAATATGTTGTTAAGTATTCACTTATGCCTACCTACATTTTTGAGTCCTTGAATTATAGATCTTGTTGTGGCTGCACTTACTAAGCTTTTCTACTGTAATTATGAAAGAAAATGATGATTTGTTTCAGTAATTTATTATTGAAAGTTGTATAATATCAGACATTTGTGATAAGTTTAAAGTTGGCATTGTCTGTTTAAGGTATGCAGAATGTAGCAGTTTAGGCTCCCTTAGTCTAATGTTATGGTTATCCAGTTTTGCTCTAAATTATTCTTAGATTCTAAGGCTGTAAGGGACATCGTGGTCATCTAGTCTGAGCTCCTGTATAGTCTGAGCCATACAACTTCCCCAAAATAATGCCTACAGATGATTTTTTAGAAAAATATCCAATCTTTATTTAAAAGTTGGCAGTGATAGAAAATCAATGACCCTTGGTAAATTGTTCTACTAATTAATTGTTCTGCTGATTTAATCTACCCTCACTGTCAACATTTTCCACTTTATTTTTAGTCTGAATTTGTCCAGCTTCAGCTTCCCACCATTGGTTTGCATTATATCTTTCTTTTCTAGATTGGAGAGCCCATTATTGAATAATTATTTCACATGTAGGTACTTTTAGACTATAATCAAGTTACTCTTTATTGATAATTCTACCATTTCCATTTGGTAATAGTGGTTTTGGTCTATTAGGGATGTAAAATCCTGTTTAATTAGCTAACTGGTTAAATGTTACATTTAACCGGTTAACTGATTAAAGTGGGCTGGAGCTCCCTTCCCCTTCCCCCCCCCTCCCGGTACCGTGGGCAGGGGATGCTTCAGCCCAGCTGCTTACAGCCCTGTGTGGATTGCTAGCTCCAAGCCCTTGTGGATAGAGTTACCAGGTTTCCAGTATTCACCCAGACAGTCCAGTATTTTTGCCTCCTGTCCGGTAAAACCTGAGATGTCTGGTATTCTCTGAATTTTTCCCCGGCCAGGAGGCGAAAATGCCCGGCACCTGGCAACCCTACAAACAGTCAGTGCCCGGCCCCCTCTCACCCCCCCGAGTTCTCCCCCTGGCCCCCAACACCCCCAACCCCATGCTTACCTGGTTCCCCAAGGCTGCCGGCACAAAATGGCTGCCGGCCAAAAGACCTAGTGCTCAACTGCTCCCCTGTTCCTATCCCCGCGCTCACTCTTAAAGGGGACATGCTGTTTTAATGCTGTTTTATTTTAATTTTTTTTTGCTCAACAACTTTGGTCTCCCCCCCCCCTTTTTTCCCCTTCAACAGAATTTTTTCCCAGTGTTGTTTTTGGGGTGGGGGTTTCGGTATTTTTGTATCAATCATCTGGCAACCCTATTTGTGGGCTGTGAGTTGGCAGTCTCGTGTGGACCCAGAAGTGGGAACTGCCCCCCTCCCCTGCTGCCGCTTCTGGCCCCATGCAAGCTGGAGCAGCCCTCTGCTGCAGCAGGCTGCTCCTGGGTAAAGGTTAATCATTACCTGGTAAGCACTACCCATTAACAGTGGTGCTTACTGGGTAACCGGTTAACCGGTTACCCATTCACATCCCCTAACCACTGTCAGGATTCTTTTTGTTCCTAATATATTTTAAAACTACCTTATTGTCCTTTAAGGTGCTAGCCATAGATTTCTCCTTATCCCTTGGCTTCCATTTGTTGATTTTCTGCAGTTCCTAACTTCTGATTTATTTTCATTACTATCAACTTCCCCTTTTCTTCCTTTTGTTGTATATTATTTTTTCATTTGTACAGCTGCCTTCATTGCCCACTAAACCTGGTAGGGTTTTGTTTGTTTTTTACCAGGATAGCCTTCTTCCTGAATTGTGGCTTTTGGGCCATCTAGTAAGGCAGTGGTCACCAACCAGTAGATCGGGATGTACTGGTAGATCTTGGAGCCTCAGACAGGTGATCCTGACTGGTTTGGCCAAGAGGCTATCAGGTGCCAGCACGTCAGCTTCCCCTCCCTCCACTGCTCCATATCTCCTGCCCTTTGCCTTGGAGCTGCCTCCTCACATCCTCAGGAGCCTCCTGCTTGCTGTGCAGAGCAGGGGAGGGAGAGGAGGGGACACTGATGTCAAGGTGCTCCCTCTCCCACCCTGTATCCTGTCTCCACAGAGCAGGAGTGGGGGGGCACAACAGGACTTAGGATGGAGTTTGCTGGCTACATTTGGGAGTGGTGTAGGGCCAGGCTAAGGGTGAGCTTGCCATAGCCTCACTGCACCACCACCCAGGAGCCACGTGAGGTAAGCCCAGGTGGAGCCCACATCCCAAAACCCTACCCCAGTCATGAACCCCTCTCCTATGCCCCAAGCTCCTGTCTTAGCCCCGAGCAACCCTGCATCCAAATGCCCTCCCAGAGCCTGCACCTAGAACCTGCTCTGGCACCTTAACTGCCTGCCCCAAGCTCAGCTCAGAGCCTCTTGAATTACAAATCCCTTAATTTAAGATCAGAGCCTGCACCCCAACCCTCTGCCCCTGCCTGGTGAAAGTGAGGGAGGAGGGAAGGGAGAACAGAGTGGGCAGGGCCTCAGAGGTAGGGGCAAGGGTATTTGGGTTTGAGGTAGATCTTGGACTGTGCTTACATTCAAAAAGTGATCTCATGCTTAAAAAGATTGGAGACCCCTGTAATAAGGTGTCCTTAAATGATTCCCAATTATCATTCACATTTTTCTGATTCAATTCTTCCTGCCATTTGATTTGGCTCATAATTATTTTCAACTTTGTGAAATTGGCCTTTTGAAAGCTCCATGTGTATAAATTAATGGTCTGGCTTTCATTGAGTTTGCATATTATATATAGGATCAGATCATGATCACTTGTACCTAAGTGACCACTTATTTTTAGTTCTGCAATCAGTTTGAGGTGGAGATCAAATTCAAACAGTTTAATGGGCCAAATCAGCGGGCCCAGATAATCTCTAACCAAGAATATTAAAGGATCTAACACACAATTTTCAAACTCAATAGCAAGTATTCTTAATGAATCTATCAACTTGGGGATAGTATCCTATGATTGGAAAATTGCTAATGTGGTACCTTTTTTTAAAGAAATGAAAAAAAGTGTTCTGTTAAACTACTGGCCCATTAGTTTGACCTCAAATATATACAAGGTCATGGAACAAATTTTGAAAGGAAAAGTAGTTAAGGACATAGAGATAATGAGCAATTGGAATAAAATGCCAAATGGTTCTATAAAAGGTAGATTGTGCCATTAGCTCAACCTAATCTCTTTCTGTGAGAAGATAGCCAAGTTTCTCCACAAAAGAAATGCAATAGATCAGTGGTCTCCAACCTTTTTACATCCAAGATCACTTTTTAAATGTCAGGATAAGCCAAGATCTATTCCATCCCTTCCCCAAAACCACACCCCTTCCTTAAGGCTCCGCCCTCTCCATTCCCTTCCTCTCTATCACTTGTTGTCCATAGCCCTTACTCACTCTCACTGGGTTGAGACATTTCTTCTCCCATTGTCCTTTGGTTCCTTAGTTAATTTTGTTTTCTGCATTTTGATTTTGTATTGTGTGTTTGTATCTTTCCTCTTTTTATCTTCCCTTTAGCTATCGGATTAATTTCCTTCTGATTTTTCTGGTTGCTGTCTAGTTCTTGACAACCAGTACTGTTGGGTTATAAGTGGAATCGCCATTTAACATCAGATTCTTTTTAGGGTGCTCTTCCCTCAACTGTGAATGCTGAGCTACAGGCTATAAATACATTTTCTAAGTACTACTCATCCACTCCCCCAGATGAATTATGTTTTAGTATGAGAGAAAATTCCTCCTACCTAATCCCACAACTTTTATATAATCAAAAGGTAGCAATTTTTGGATAGGCTTGAATAACAGTCTAACTTAAGAACAAAAATGAGCTCTTTTATTAAATAAGCACCAAATTCTGCAGTTCCTTCTGAATTGTTACTCAACACTTCCCTTTGAATCCATTTGGACTCCATTTGTTTATCTCTAAACAACAAGAACAAATTAACCTAAAATTATCTGACAAAATACATAAGAACAGCCATACTGAATCAGACCTGAGGTCCATCTAGCCAAGTATCCTGTCCTCAGACAGAGACCAATGCCAGGTGCCCCGGAGGAAATGAACAGAACAGGGAATCAAGTGATACCCCCTGTCACCCATTCCCAGCTTCTGACCCTAACCCATTCCTACCCATCTTGGCTAATGGCCATTGATGGATCTAACCTCCATGAATTTATCTAATTCTTTTCTGAACTCTGTTAAATCCCTGGTCTTCACAACATCCTCTGGCCAGGAGTTTCACAGGGTGACTGTGCATTACATGAAGAAATACTTGCTTTGGTTTTAAACCTGCTACCTATTAATTTCATTTGGTGACCCTCTACTTGTTGTTTTATGGGAACAAGTAAATAAACTTATCCTTATTTACCTTCTCCACATCAGTCATGATTTTATAGACTTCTATCATATCCCCTCTTAGTCTCTTTTCTAAGATTAAAGTCCCAATTTTATTAATCTCTCTTCATATGGCAGTTGTTCCAAACTCCTAATCATTTTTGTTGCCATTTTCTGAATCTTTTCCAATGCCAAGCTACTGTTTTTGAGATGATGTGACCACATCTGTACACAGTATTCAAGATGTGGGTGTACAGAGGCAGTAAGATAAAACGAATACAATGGTATTTGGAGAGAAGGAAATAGGAAGGACGATCAGTGTAGATGGGATCGAACTAGAGAATGTAGAGAAGTTCACATATTTGGGGAGCAACATGATATATGATCTAGACTGTAAGAAGGAAATAGCGACTAGAATAGCAAAAGCAAGAGCGAGTTTGAAGGCGATGGATAAGATCTGGAAAAGTAAAGCGATTAGCTTAGGAACGAAGCTGAGCGTGTTGAAAACGTGTGTACTTAGCAGCATGTTGTACGGATGTGAGACATGGGTGATAACGAAAGATTTGAAGAGAAGAATATTGGCATTCGAGAGGAGTTGTTATAGAAAGATCCTGAGAATAAGATGGAACAGAAGGTCACCAACGAGGAATTATATAGCAAGATACAGCCAAAAGAGAACCTACCGCAGAAGGTTATACAATGTAAGTTACAGCTATTCAGGCATATCTGCAGAATGAATGACGAACGAAAAGTTAAGACCCTGGTATTCGGCATAATGGATGGTCTGAATAGGAGAGGCAGACCCCACAGAGAATGGGTAGATGATATAGTAGATTGGTGCGGAGCTAATCTCCAGAAACTAAGGTTACGTCTAGACTACATGCCTCTGGCGACAGAGGCATGTAGATTAGGCTACCCGGCATAGGAAAATGAAGCCGCTTCATTTAAATTTTAGGTTCATTTAAATAATCGCCGCTTCATTTAAATTTAAATGGCTGCCGCGCTGAGCCGATCAGCTGTTTGTCGGCTCAGCGTGGTAGTCTGGACGCTCCGCGGTCGACATCAAAGGCATTTGTCGACCTCCCAGGAAAACCTCATCCCAGGAGGCATACCTGGGAGGTCGACAAATGCCTTTGATGTCGACCACAGAGCGCCCAGACTACCATGCTGAGCCGACAAACAGCTGATCGGCTTAGCGCGGCAGCCATTTAAATTTAAATGAAGCGGCGATTATTTAAATCGCCGCTTCATTTTCCTATGCCGGGTAGCCTAATCTACATGCCTCTGTCGCCAGACGCATGTAGTCTAGACGTACCCTAAGTCACTCTGCACCGGACAGGGAAAGATGGAAGGAAATAGTGAGGGAAGTGCTGAGCCCATGGTTTTTGATGATGATGAATAAGATATTCTCTGTCTCTTTCGCTATCACTTTTTAAATTATTCCAAATATACTGTTTACTTTTTTGACTCCTGCTGCACATTGAATTGGTGTTTTCAGAAAACAATGACTGCAAGATCTCTCTGTTGAATGGTAATAGCTAATTTAGCCTCCATTATTTTGTATGTATAGTTGGGATTATGTTTTCCAATATGCATTACTTTGAACTTATTAACATTAAAATTAATTTGACAATTTGTTGCCCAATCACGTAGTTTTGTGAATCCTCTTGAAGTTCTTCACAGTCTGCTTTGGACTTCACTATTTTGCAGTTTAGTGTCATCTGAAAATTTTGTCACCTCAATTATTAGTCCTTTTTCCAGATCATACATGAATATGTTGAATAGGATTGGTCCCAATATAAACTGCTGCAGGATACTACTAGTTACCTCTCTCCATTCTAAAAACTGACACTGATTTCTACCCTTTGTTTTCTTGTCTTTTATCCATTATCAATCCATGAGAGGACTTTCCTGCTCTTCACATGACAGCTTACTAAATAATTTTTGGTGAGGGACCTTGTCAAAAGCTTTCTGGAAATATAAGTACACTATATCCACTGGATCCCCCTTGTCCATATGCTTGTTGACTCCCTCAAACAATTCCTAAGTCCCTCCTACTGGCTTTAATCTTTTAAATGGATTAATCCATTTAAAAGGCTAGTGTACAGCTGGTGGGGGGGGGAGGGGGGGACCCTGCGTGAGCTGGAAATGAGCTGTCCCGGTTCGCACTGGGTCCTCCCTGCTGTGCTTTAGCCTTTTAAATGTATTAAGAGCCTCTAGGCTCTTAATACATTTAAAAAGCAGAGGTGCATCTGAGACTAGGTGTGAGCTGGGAATCAGCTGTTTCCTGGCTTGTGCCCAGTCCCCGCTACCTCCCTGCCTCCCCTGCTCCCTGCGGAGATGGTGCTGGGAGGAACCGGCTTTTAAGATGGCTCCCCCCAACAGTGGTTCTGGCTCCCCGCACCCCTTGCTGCCTCTGATAGAGGGAAAGGGAAGCGACCAGTCAACTAGTCACTTAAATCCCTAATCCTGGCACATCTAATATATAAAGAAGAATGTTTGTAAATTTGTGCGCTAATAACTTGGACACTATAAGAGCTACCGCAGCCAAACTTTGCATGGGATAATCTTTCATCCAGGAGAAAGTTTTAAGGTACTTTTGGACCCGATTGGGCCCAAGCTCAAGCTGTAAAAATCAAAAAGTAACCCGCCATGCTGCGCTGCAGGGGCTGCCCCCCCCCCCACCCTAGGTCCCGTGCCCGCCACCTGCAGCCCCCAGCGCCATCTGGGAAACACACACACCCTGTGCCGGCATGCAGTGCCCCAACCCCCATGTGCACAACAGCTCGGGAGGCACCTGCAGCCCCGGGCGCGAGCTGGGGCGCCCCTCCCACATGTAACCTCCTCTCCACTCGCGGTCGCACCCCTTCCCCTCCGGGGATGATGCGGACCAATATTTTAATCTCTATAGAAATCAGTGCAACTTTTCTACCATTCAAAAAAGATAATGGACTACTGTTTTTCTACATTTTGTTCCTCCGGTTTCCTGAGCAACGCCGGGTAACTCCAGCTAGTCTAATATATTTGAGGGAGTTTGTGTGTCTGCCTGCCTGTCTGTCGGTTTGTCTGAGTCCATTTGTTCAAGCACTGCTCTTAAATGGTAGGAGCTAGAATAACCAAATTTGGTATGCAGCTTTCTGTTATGATAACTTTAAAGCAAGGTCAGGGTTTGGTTGTGCCAAGAAAATGGGATATGCATGGAACGAAATTGTTTCTCATTAAATGGTAAGGAAAGGAGTGTGATAACAGGGATGGTTACACTCATGAATGACCACATGGGGGCAGCAGGCACCCAGCCTGGGGAGCATCCACTGGCCAGAAGCACAGCTCCCTTCCACCCCAGATCCCCCAGGGAGCAGCTGCCAGCTGGTCAGTGCAGCCCCTGCTGCCCCAGGCAGCCCTGGGGAGAAGTTGGCAGGCAGGCTATCTCTCTCCCCCCCCCCCCCCCCAAATGCAGGCCAGGCCCTGGGGAGAAGCTGGTGAGCAGGCTGCACAGCACCCACCCTGGGCCAGTGGGTGGACTGTGCAGTCCCTGCCCCAGACTAGTCCAGAGGAGAAGCCAGCGCACACACCCCCATCTCTCCTGAGCATTCCACCCCCTCCCTGGAGCCCCTCCACACCTTCCAGCCCCCAGCCCTGACTCCTGCACCCCCAGCCATGAGCCCCCCCCCCGACTCCTGCATTCCATGCCCTGTGCCCTGAAACAGTCCTCATCCGCTAACCCTGACTCCTGCATCCCCCCACATCCCCAAGCCTCTGCATTGACTCCTGCACCCTACACACCTCCAAGCCTCTGCTATGAAGGACCTGAACAACACTGGGTAAATCTTCTAGTATGCATATAAGAGAAATAACATCTGAAAGCTGTTCTTCTATCCTACCTTTTGGAATCATATAGTAAAAAGTCCATTTTTTTTAGCAGCATTTAATAATGCTATCTGCTGCTGTGCACTCCCAGTGCATTAGGCAGGAAGTTGAGTAGCGTCATCAGCTCCTGTGTTTATCAGAAATTGTGCAGTACTCTTATCCAGTGTCTAGGGGAATGCGATGCGAAAGGGGGAAAAAAAGGCTTCTAGTAAATGACAACATTTAATCTAAAAGTTGCCCTGCTGATTTGACTTGCCTATATCGGCTCTCAAAAGCCTGTCTCCTTCCTGTTTGCACTTTCCTCAGTCTGTGAAGAGGTTCTTGGGAGTTTCTTTTTGTTGTTATTTATGTTGCCAGTTGTTTTAATAAACTGGTCTATGCCTTGATAATTAGTAGATAATGATGAAAACCATAATTAGCAGTAGGCTCATTTTAAAGAGGTAATAAGGTAAACAAATAAAACCACTTTGGTAATTCTTTTAAAAGACTTCACATGTATGCACCTTAGGTTGCAAACCACTCCAACGCCCAGTATTGCTTCAAAATACAGTATGTTTCTAACGTGTGTCTGTCCAACTGTATTTTCTAATTTTTAATAACACTTAATATATGAAGATAGGTACAATGTGTATTCCAGTAGGTCTCATAAAGTTTTGCACTTCTAAAATAATTTTGGGTACATCTACACATCAGGGCAAAACTCGAATTAAGCTACGCAACTTCCACTACGTCAGTTGCATAGCTTAAGCAAGTCGAAATAGCTTATTTCGGCTTTTGGCGCGGTCTACACAGAAGGAAGTCGAAGGAAGAACACTCTTACTCCTCATAAAATGAGGGTTACAGGAGTCGGCGTAAGAACTCCTCCAGCTCAACATAATTTCAAAATAATGGCTTGCTGCATAGACGTGCTCTTTGTTATTTTGGAATAGCGTCAGTTATTCTGAAATAATGCTGCTATGTAGACATACCCTTTCTGACCATGTTGTTATTCCTCAGTTTATCAGAAGAAATTAAATCATCTTTTGTGATTTAGCTTCAGTTGCAGGATAAAATGATGGCTGTAAAGTAGCATATTCTTGCTCTTACAGTATGGGATTAGTGTACCCTAATTCCTGTTAAGTGCTTATTATTTAGACCTGAACTCTTTGTTGTGCACTGCTAATATTTTTTAAAAAACCAATTTTGCCTTCATTCAAAAGCTTTTGTATGTCTCTGCCACCTCTCCTATGTGAAATGCAACTGGCTATATTACAGCTCTTTCAATCTTGGTTAATATTTTCAGGAGGCCTTTTATCAGCAGAAAATGTTGCTTCATTCCTTTTCCTATTACAACTTTCAGATATGTAGGTTAAAGTGATAGAAAAGAGGCTATTGAAAAAGAAATGCTTAGGATAATTTGTGTTAACCGATAACTTTTAATGTGTGAAAATTATTTTTAGAGAATCAGAATCACAAGCAAATGTGAACTGTATTCAGTCATTTGGACTGCAACAAAGAGGTAGTGAAGTCCAATGGTTAAGGCTCTGGACAGGGACTCAGCAAATCTGGGTTCTATTCTTATCTCTTACAGGTGAACTGCTGTGTCATCTTGGCTACATCACTTTACCCTCTGTGTCTGTTTCCCCTCCCACGTTTGTCTTGTCTGTTTAGCTTGTAAACCCTTTTGTTCAGGGACTGTCTTACTACGTGTGTGTTCACTGGCTTGCACGTAGGAGAGACGTGCAAATCCGTCGATGTGGATGCAGAAATCCATGGCTCACTTTTGCTGATACAGAGGCAAATTTTGTATCTAGAACCCTGCAAAATTTGCAGATACCCATTTTATATCCATGGGTATCTGCATCCACATCTCTGGATCATTTTTGGAGATGCATATCTACTCAGGACTCTAACAATAGGACCTTGATCTCCACCAGGATTTCTAAGTGCCACCATAATGCAAGTAATAAAAACTCTGCACAAAATGGAAATAGAAAGCAGGCTGACTTATTTTTGTTCCTTGGATTTTGTGGTGGTGTTCTACTAGTCTCTTCTTCACCGTAGGTTGCTTTTGCATTGATCTGCTTTGAAATCTTTTTGGGCAAACTACAGTTCTTACAGCAATGAGTCTCTATATGGACATTCTAGACAGTCCCAGAAACAACAATTTTTGTTTTTTCTGGCATCAAAAATATTTCATAAAAGTTTGAAACATCTGATTTGTGAACTCAGGCTGACTTATTTCTGCCGCATGCAATCACTTCAAAAGTAATTTTCACCCTAAAGCAGTGTTTCTCAAAGTGGTCTGCAGACCCACTCTGAGAGAGCTACTAATGGGCCACTCCAGTTTGGCCACTCCTATTGGCTTCAGTTCGCCGTCTGCAGCCAACAGGAGCCAGGGAAAGTGGTGTGACCCAGGCTGCTAATTCTCGCAGCTCACCTTGGCTGCAAAAGGTAAACCAGACCCAATGGGAGCCACAAGGCTCCATGGCTGTGGAGCCAGTAAATAAACAAACTTGGAGCGGCCCATTAGCAGCTCTGAGTGGGTCCACAGACCACTTTGAGAAACACTGCCCTAAAGACAAAAATACTTAAAGGCTTTTTGGCTGCTATGTGAAATCTGAGAACTAATGCCTCTGAAGCTACTGAAACTTCATGTATCACAAAGGATGGAATCTATATGTACTTCATTATAAGATATTCTGTTTGCTATTTCTGTTGCTTCATGTTCTAGAACGGATGGGCAATAATTTTTGATGGGGGGGGCCACTCCAAGATTTTGGAAAGGGGTTGAGGGCCACACTCTTCCATGATATTAATGGTGGAGATGTGAGGTCTGGGGTGGAGGTTGGGTGCAGAAGGGAGCTTGGGGTAAGGGATTGGGGTTCAGGAGGGAGACTGGAGTCTGGGGGGGAGTTTGGGTGAAGGAGGCAGTTATGACCTAGGGCAGGGGACTGCAGTGCAGGGGTTTGGGATGTGACCTAGGGTAGGAGGGGATTGTGATCTGAGGCAGGAGATTGGGCTGCCAGATCTGGGAGGGGGTATGAGTGTAATAGGCGGACAGAGAATTTGGGTATGTTGAAGGGGGGCAGAGGGTTGGGGCAGGAAAGGGCTGGGGTGCCAGAAGCAGGCTGTGTCCAGGGGACTTACCTGCCAGCTGCCAAATTTGCCTGCCTGCCTGCAGAGCTAAGGCTTGCAGAGCTTAAAAGGTTTCCCAGCCTGCCTGCTTGCCTGGCCATGTGCTGCAGAGAATAACTGAGACAAGGAGAGAGGGTGTGGTTCTTCTTGGCTGCCTGTTATTCCAACAAGCAGCTGCCATTGGCTGGTTTCTGGCTGGAAACCGGCCCAGTGGGATTGTGCTAGGGGCGGGGCAGCTCCTGAAACATCCCCCTTCCTCTTCTGTTTTAAAACAAAAACAGAGCCCTGCAGAAGCCTTCTTTCATGGTGCCTGCCAGGGGTTCCCCGCTGCCTCTGCAGGCTGGATCCAGTAGCTTGGTGGACCAGATGCAGGCCATGGGCCATATTTTGCCCAGGCCTGTTCTAGAAATACACAACATGCTGTATCACAAAAGCACTTGTTCCTGTCCAATTTAACTTCTATGAAACCCATTGTCCTAATAACTTAATATTTAGTCCACTTACTGTGTAGCATTGTGTATATATGACTTCAGATAAAATAAATGAGTTTTATTTATATTAGTCCTGAAAGTGTTGAGGTTCATAGTCATTCTTATATCTTGTAAAGAATACATGCCATAGTATCTTTTCAGTTTCTGTGAAACTTCCATCTCTCATGCTCATAAATTCCCCCAGTCCCCCTCTCAAAATGAGCTCACAGTTCAGTTCTGGAGCAGAATATAGCTGGCATGGAAGGCCAAACTGTGTCTGCTATCTTGGCCAATCCAATGAAGGACTTCAAATATCAGGACAGAGATCTTAAATTGTACTCACTGGTCAATTAGGAACTAGTAGAGAGAGCTTGATGACTAAGTAGAGTCCATAATACTGTAAGTTGATAGGTGATGGTTTTTTTGCTAGCTTCTCAAATAAGCATGCTTAGACGGCAGTGCATCAGGTCTCTGTTACATTTCACATACTAACTGTTTTACAGTAGATATTTTACCGTTGGTAGGCTGTGTATATAGAACTTGAATCTGAAACCATTACATTGTGTAGCACTTGCATAGTGTCATTTTGTTTATTGGGCTCAACAGTCACTAGACAGTTGGTTCTTCCATTCCAGGTTGTCATAAAATTTGCAAGTTAGTGGGAAGTGTTAAGATTGTATGTTTACCTTCTTGTTTCCTGACTTAGCATTCAGCCTTGATATCCTCACCTACTTAGATGAAATAATGCTGTGGTGTCCAACACGCTAGCTGCTAGCCACATGTGGCTATCTGGCCAGTTGTGTGTAGCTATTTGGCTTGAACAATGTGGCTATTTGGCCGGTTGAGCGTAGCTAGTAGAACTGGTTGGAAACCACAGAAATAATGCTTAATGAGAAGTAATGGCCTATTCATAAAGATTTCACATTTTCTTTTTTACAGTACAAAAATTTGCATAATTAAATTTTCAGGCATGAATAAGGAACAAATATTGCTTTAATCTTAATTATCAAGTGAACATTAATAATTCATTTTTCTTTAAAAACAGTTATGCCGTAGGATATACAGTCCCCTGTAAAATGTTTGTGTTTAGTGCAGCTGGATATCATTTGTGTCATATTATGGATGTGTGGGTTTTGGAAATATTCTGTTCTTTGTATATGGCAGGGTTGGGAAACCTTTCTTCCGTCATGGGAGGGGTGCGGGGCACAGATACAGTGGTGCTGGAACCATTTTTTGAAGTGGGGATGCTGAAAGCCAGTGGTCCCCAAACTTTTTGCCTTACCCTTACCTCTGTCTATGTCCCCTCTCCCCAGAGCTGGAGCCAAGACTGGGCTGTGGCTCCAAGATATGGGGGAGGCGACAGAACACAGACGGGGTGAGGGACCTGAGGCTGGGACCGTTGCTGGGAGTAGGAGTAGAACTCCCTGGTGCGGGGCCAGCAGCTAGGACTCCGCATGCAAGGTCAGGAGTAAAGCTCCATACAAAGAGTCCAGCAGCACTGTGATCCAGGGGATAGGCCAAGTGGCCAAGACCCTCAAAACCTGGGGGTGCTGCAGCACCCTCTGTACTGAGGCTCAGGACTTCCCCCATGGCAGAATGAACTAGCACTTGCAGCTCTAGCCCCATGGAGGGGACCAGCAGGTTGGATGAAATTTAGCAATGGGCTGGACCCAGCCCACGGGCTGTAGGTCCCCCACCCCTGGTAGATGATGTGACATTAGATTCTTCATCGAGAAGGGTCCCTATAGGTGCTCCACCTTAGATATTTGGGTGCCACTGTGCACCTAGGTTAGAGATTTTTGGTAGCAGTACCCTCCAGAAGGCTGCGCACATGAACCAGACGGCACACACAGTGCTGCTACTATGCGTGCACAGCAACCATCCCCTCAGTTCCTTCTCTGGTGCCGCTGGCATCAGTCGGAACCGCAGTTGTTCTCCAGCTGTTTGCAAAATTTCAAATTCGTTCTTATGCTTAGTGTAGCGTTTATAGTAGTTTTCATAGTTCGGAGTAGGTTTTTCTAGTTACCGTTATTGTTGTTAAAAAAAAAAAAAAAAAAAAAACAACAACCCTTTTTTATTGTTGTGGTTAAGGCCGTTTGCCTTAGCAAAAAATTTTCTTCCTGGGATGCCTGGTTCCCAAGGATTCAAACGCTGCCTGTCCTGTAGGCTTTCAGTTCCTGTCTCTGACGAGCACTCACAGTGTATACGCCACCACCGCCCAGTGCCAACACGGCAAGCAGCCAACAGCCCGCATGTGCAAGGCAAGGGAGCTCCAGCTGTGTTTTGTGTCTCCAGAAAATTCATTCTCTGAATTGGGATGATTTAGTAGAAGGTCTTGTTTAAGAACATTAGAATGGCCATACTGGGTCAGACCAAAGGTCCATCTAGCCCAGAATCCTGTCTCCCAACAGCGACCAATACCAGATGCCCCACAGGGAGTGAACAGAACAGGTAATCATCAACAGATCCCTCTCCCTGTCATCCATTTCCAGCCCCTGACAAACAGAGGTGAGGGTCACCATTCCTACCCATTTTGATTTGATGTTTGTACTTACATCATCCTGATTGAGAGGCTGTTTTATCATAAATAAAGTAAGTAACCATTTAAGAGTGTGACTGGAAAAGTAATAGAGTGTGTGTATTGAAGAAAAAGCGAAGTGTTGAAGCATCAAGTTATGGATTAACTGGACATTGAAGGGACACACAGCAGATGATGGTAGAATATAGTAAATGGTATAAAAAGTGCAGGTCAATTCATTTGACTTGCATCAGCGTGTTGCCCTAATGGTGGGAGGTATGCACAGTGTTTGCTCAGTATGAACAGCTCAAAGAAGGGCTTTGACTAGTTGTTATATGGAGAAGTTAATCTTCTAAGGAATGATGAGCTCAATCTCTCGGATACATTTTGCAAGAAGAAAAAAGCTGCCTGTATTGATTAAAATAATCTGTCATTTCTAAAGGTCATCTGCAGGAGACTCCAGATCTAATTCAGATTTGTTATGATCCATCTTCCAATATGCATTGTAATTGTAAACTACCTGCTTGATTTGAGCTGGAGTTCAACTTGATTATCTATAAATCCTCTCAGACAATTTTTGAGCATTCTTGTCAGCATCTGTAGCTGTTAAACTGTTTAAAAGGCTTAGCAACATTACCATAGTTGTTGGGGTCCTCATCTTTCCAACTTTCATTTGGTACATATTTTACCTTGGGTTAGGCTGGTTTCTGGCTGTTTCAGTTTGTCATCTTTTTCCCTCAGTTTCTCCCTTGCTGTTCTAAGTGACAGCTGTATTTTTAAAAAGCTTTTACCTTTCATTGCTGAAAGAGTTCTGCCATATAATGGAGAGTGACAGTATACGTTGCTTGCTGAAGAATCTATTTTAGGCTATAGAGAAGGCAGATGGACATCACTTCTTAGAAACTGCATTTTTAAATAACAGAATATGAGAGAGAGAGAGAGAGAATAATAGTGAAGGAGCCATGATCCCAAGGATATTAAATCCATGTGGCTGATGATTTATTATTCCTGACTTTGCTACCAAACTGACAACTCCATTTTCAATTCTGAGTAATGTTCATAGCACTCTGATTTAGTCTTTTTTGATGGTGCATTCATTTGTGAGCCATGTAATTTTTCTGTTAACAGTGGAGTCTCCTTCTTTCTCCCCATAACAATTCAGCATTGTGGCTGAAAACTAGTGAGATTTTTATGTACAAGAACTACAAAGTATTTTATGTACCATTAAATGAGCTATACATAGATAACAGAGCTGTATCACCAAATGATTGGCTTTGAAGGCCATTTGCGCATTAATTTTGAAAGCAGCTTTCATGTGCACTTCCTTCTTCCACCAATCCCCACCCCTTTGGCAAAGCCACATAATTTTGTTAAAGGTTTTATTTTCTGCTGAAAATGCAGGAAATTCAGACAACTCTCTTGGAAGCTCCCCAAAGCTAATACAAACAAGATACATATGCTTCTCTTAAAGTAACTAAAAATAAAGTAAATTATTTGAAACTGGTTAACTTTATAAATTCCCCTCCAAAGGGGAAAAGGAAGTTTATATAATGAAAACTATGATTATGGATGCTGTTAAATGATGTTATCAAAGTTAAATTCCCCAAGTGCCAACTTGTCTATCGGATGTAAAATAGCTCCTTGATACCAAACTTTATGATAATTAAATTAGAATTTCAAGGAGGCATGGAAGAACAAACTGCTAAAATCCGAAAACCTAATAATTTGTATTTATGAAACTAACTACATTAAAACATAGTGGTAAATTAACCAAGGAAATACATCTAATTATCAGTTTAGGTTCTTTATGGGTATGTGTGGTTCTTAGCTACAAATTGCCAAATTTCATCTGTTCAGGCATCTCTGATAGTAGTAGTGTTTTGGTTCAGGAGAAAATGGTTAATAGAAAAGCCCCAGAGTTCCTTTTAATCCTAGATTTATTTTTGAGAAATAGCTCCCATCATGGGTTTCATATAGCATACTCTGATGCTTTTGGGTATATGTAATGGACGTTTCCTTTTACTTTCCATTGTTGGCAATACACATCTGAGAAAGTGAATTGTATCTCATGAAATCTTGTGTCCTAATACATTTGTTAGTCTTTAAGGTGTCACCGGATTCCTTGTTGTTTTTGCTGAAACAGACTAACATGGCTACCTCTCTAAAACCACTTTTAAATTGTATCTGTATTATAATGGAGCTGGTCATATTATGGTTCTGGTTGCAAAGTGAAGCTTAATAAGAGCTGTAAGTTTTTAGTTTGTAAAAATCTCACGTATATAATGCTAGAAGATTTACCGGGCATTGCTTGGGCCCTTGGGGCAGGGAGCTGAGGGTGTGAGGAGTGCTCGAGTCAAGATTGGGAGGGCAAGGAAGGACTTAGGGTGGGGTGCAGGAGTTAGAGCAGAGGGTAGGTGGCTCAGGGGAGGGATGAGGAGCAGGAGTCAGGGCAGGGGATTGGAAGGTGTGGGGGAGTTAAGGCCAGCCTGGTGCAGCGGGGGGATGTGCTGCCCAGTCACTGGCTGTCCCCTCAGGCCCAGCCCGGAGGAGGAGGGCTGTACTGCTAGCCAACAGCTATTCCTGGGGGCTGGTGCATTTGCTCCCCCCGCCCCCCCCCCAGTGGTCATTCGAGAGTATCACTTTCGGGTATCACCCTCATCCCATTGTGCTAGGAGACACACACACAGAGACAGACACACACACACAAACACTCTCAAATATGTAGTAGATTGCACATACACTGCTATGTTAAAGGAACATTAAAGTTGCAAAACTGTGCACTCAAAAGTAGGTAAATTCAGAACTTAAAATACCTCTGAAAGTATGAGGGGATATTATTATTCTGATGTTACACATGGAGCACTGTGGCATAGAGAGAGGAATGTCAAAAGTGTCCACTGATCTGAGAGGCCCAGTTTGAGGTAGGCCTGATTTTTCAAAGTACTTAGCATTATATGGCACTTTACACAATCAAAATACTGCTCTTTCATTTTACTTGCAGCTCAAGCTTCCCTTCTCTCCCTTCATATACAGGCTTCCAGTCCCACTCTCCTAACCCATCTATTCCCAGTCTCTCCCTCAAGCTCTGTGTCAATCTACCTCCCTCCCAATCTTTTGTTCTTTCTACACTCAAGTTTGGCATCTTTGGGTGTGTCTAGACTACAGGGTTTGTCTAGACTACAGGGTTTTGTTGACAAAAGTGGACTTTTGTTGACAAAACTATACCTGCGTCTAAACTGCCACTGAGTTCTGTCGACATAATGTCGACAGAACTCAGCAGTTTTGTCGATGGCTGTAAACCTCATTCTATGAGGAATAACGCCTTTTGTCGACAGAGTTCTGTTGACAGAAGGTGTTATTGCATCTACACTGTCCTTTGCATCTACACTGTCATGTCGACAAAGCGGCTTGCTTTGTCGACAGAACTGGATGTAGTCTAGACGCTCTTTGTCGATAGAAGCTTTGTCGCCAGTATCTGTCGACAAAACTTCTGTCAACAAAAGCCTGTAGTCTAGACGTACCCATAATGAGGGAAACCTAGGTGTTGACAGGGGAAGAACTGAGAGCACAGATGTGTGTCTCAGTTCTGGTGCCTGGCACTACCGTGACCCATTGCACCCAGGAGCAGCAGTTACAAGGAAAGTCACTCATAGGCATGGGAACTAAGAGTATAGGGACGCTGGAGCCCCTCCGGGCTCCTGGCCTAACACCCAGGGTTCCTGGCTGCCACCTCAAGCTCTGAGGGCTTCACTGCTGGCTCTGGTCCCGGGGTCATGGCTGACAGCTCTGTGCACCATGGGGCTCTGCTTCAGCCCCACGAGCTGGGGGCTCTGCTGACAGCCCCATGGCCTGGGTTCCAGCTGCTGGTCCCACACACCAAGACTTTGCTAGAGCCTCAGCTGGCAGGGGAAAGAGGGGAGAACAAAGGTAAAAGGGGGATATCAGCACCCCCATTCTTAAAAATGTTTCTGTGCCACTGAAGTCACTTTCAGCCATTGGAGCTCTGAGATGGAACATATTTATTCACTCTGTTGGGATGGCAAATTTCAGCTGGGAAGGGATTGAGTACGCTCAGTGCAGACGGCAAATTTCAGCCCAAATAATTAAAGTTTGGCAAAGTTATAAGCAACTGAAAACCGTCTCTTACAATAGAAAGCTTCAGATGACCTTCAGCATAGAAGTTGCTAACTATACCTCTTCTAATATATCCTTCTTGATTTTGTTCTATTTTAGGCCTGTCCATTAATGGCAGTTAACACATGAGATTAATGCAAAACAAATTGACTAGCTTTAAAAAGTAGTTGCAAATAATCTGTTTTAACTGCACTGTTAAACAATAATAGAATGCCAGTTTAAATGTCTTAAAAATATTTGTGGATGTTTTTCTATATTTTCTGATGTACTGATTTCAGTTACAACATAGAATACAGCGAGCACAGTGCTTACAGAATGTTATTTTTATTACAATATTTGCACTGTAATAAAGAAAAACAAAAGAAATATTTTTCAGTTCACTTCAGACATGTACTCTAGTGCAATCTCTTTATTGTGAAAGTGCAATACATAACTACACTCAGAATCAAAACAATGTAAAACATTAGAGCCTGTAAGCCAAAGCATTAAGGGGCATGTAAATACCTTGCAACACCAGCTACAGCAGTGCCATGCAAACACCTGTTCTCATATTCAGGTGACATGAGAAAAAAGAAGCATCTACATCTCAACCAGGCACTTCAAAATACCAATTTGGAGAATTTTTATGGAGGCTCTAAGTTACATCCCCCAACCCCTTTTGTAAAACAACAAGTCACATGGCAGAGATTCCGGATCTAACATGACAGTAGACACATTATGGCTGTATCCTCTCCTTTGCCACCAGTATTTATGTATCTAAATACTTTTGAACTTGAGTTCTGAATTCATTAGCCTTTCCTATTGACAACATAACTTGCAAACTCCATCGGAACTTGAATGCACAAACCCCTGCACACACAATCAATTTCCTGAAAAATCTGCCGATCACTAGGATTGCCAGGTTTCCGGTTTTGAACCGGACAGTCCGGTATTTGAGCTTTCTGTCCAGGAAACGAATTGAGAAAATACCGGACATTTATATGTCCGGTATTTTCTAATTAAATAAGTTTTTTTATTATCATGAGTATCAGTACATAGTTGCATACCGTCTGGCTGGTAGATGCGCTCACGCTGCGTGAACGTGTCCACCAGCTACGTAGTACGCAACTATGCAGTAGAGGAGGAGGCAGAGGCGGGGCCGGGGCGGGATGGAATCCCCGGGGCCAGACTTGCCTGTGTGCCCCTCCGTGACCGTGCGCAGGATGGGCAGCACCCCGGGATCTGTGTGCGCCCAGGCCAGCCCCACTCCCCCGACCCTCTCCCGGCCAGCCCCGCTCCCCGCCGGACGGTTCCCCCCCCCCGGCCAGCCCTGCTTCCTGCCGGCTGGTTCTCCCCTCCTCCCCCGATATTCCCCAGCCAGCCCCACTGCCCCCCAATGCCCTCCAGGCCAGCCCCACTCCCTCCGACCCCCTCCCGGCCAGTCCTCCCCACCCCCGATCTGAGTTCAGGTATGTCTGCTATTTTTTTCAAACCATCTGGTAACCCTATCGATCACAGACATTTTCAGAGCAGCAACCTGAACATCTGCTCACATATTCACATAATGTTACACAGTTCCTCAGGACTAGCATCTGATGCAACACTGGAACTGACTGTTTTTATCAGTAAAAACCACATCTTTCCAGCAAGAAGCACTGTTCAACAGTCACCTAAAGTGGAAGCACCCATACACAGAGCACTGTGCGGATGCAAAATGTGTATTGTCCATATCCATAAAAATGAACTGCGACTATCTGCATTCACGGATGTAGATACCTGCAATATAAAACATGTCTGCAGATTTGCAGGTCTCTACCCATAGGAATGCTACTCCAAGAAGGAGAGAAGGTTATTCAGTGCAATAACTGAGGTTCTTCAAGAGATGTGTCCATAAAGGTGCTCCACTACCTACTTTCCTCCCCTTTACTTCAAAGTTTCCACAGACAAGCTCTATGGTAGAGAAGGAACTGAAGGCAGTTTAGCCACACAGCTCTGTATAGCTGCCTAATGTGGCATGAAATGAAGAAAGCACATGTACAGACCAAACAGGCTCTGCTACAGGTTGGATCTCCCTGGTCCAGAACCTTTGGGACCTTATTGGTCCTGGATGAGGAGTTTTGCTGGACAAGGGGAGGTCATTTCTGGCACCCCTACTGCTGGCCACCCTACTGCCAGCCCTACCCCCTCCCCAGCCCCCTGCACCTGGCTTCTCATTGCCCTCTCCCCACTGCAGCCCACAGCTCCCATCCCAGCTGAGCCATGCCCTGGCTTTCTAGCTCCCACACCCATCCACCAAGCTCAGCTGAGTCACGCCCTGGCTTCTTGCATCTCCCCCCCACCCCGGACACTGCAAGCTGTAGAGGAGATGAAGGTGGGGGGGAGGTTCTCCCAGTATGGAACAGCTGCGGACAAACTAGTTTCTCTTCACTCTCCATAGGAAGTAGTTGCAGCAAGATGGAATCCATTAATTCCTTTTCTCCCTTTATCTTCCTCTAGTTGGAATAGTGGCTACTTTTCTTCTCCTCCTCCTTGGCAAAGAAGGCATTGTTAAACTGATATGTGGTAATTGATGCAATCTGAAGGGATTTTTAAAAGTGCTATTGCTTTATACTGGAAAGAAATGTTACTGTCTTTAGATGGAAAGTCTACTATAATTCACTGGAATTATTTTTTTTTCTCCCCATACTGTAAGCAGAGTTCTATTATGAAATAGGGAAGTGCTACAGATAGATCATGTCTTTTTCTGAAATGTAGAAGGCAATAGGCTCATGAGCTATTTATTCCTAATCCTGTGTCCAGGACAACAGGAAAGACTGAAGCCATCATGGTGTGATTTTGCTTACCCTTACAACATCTCTAAAGAGTCCTGATTAACAGTGTCAGTGCTGGTGAGAGGTTGAACAGTATGAGCAGGGAGTTTTACCCATTGCCCACAGCCAAGAGAGGTCTGTTCTTCAGTGTAAACACTGTCTGTATGACACATCCTGATGTGATGGCCCACTGGGATAGGTTCAGAATACTGTCAGGTGATGTTGGAGATGGAATTTTGCTAGTTTCTCTATGATCTTGTTCAGAATGGAAGGTTGAATTATGGTAGTCATTGTCTGGGTTGGTTGTCAAATACGTTAAGTGCAATTGATCTAAAATATGGTGACCTAGTGCACTACCAGTAGAGGACTTTTTCACAGATCATCTGTGATCCAACTTCAGTAGCCTAGAACAGTGTTTCTCAACCAGTGGTATGAAACACTTGCGGGGTACTTGAGAGAAGTCTGGGGGGTATGTCAACACAACTAAAATTTGGAGAAAACTGAATTTTGTTTTAAGTTTTATAGTGTTTTATTACTTTTGTAGTTTTTACACCCAAAAATTTCATCACTTGTCCAGCTTTGATTAAGTTAACAAATGTGTTGCAACGGTAGAAGAAAAATGTTGTCTGAGAAAACTATAAGTACTGGGGGTACTTACAATTTTTTTTAAAAGGGGTACTTTATAAAAAAAGTTGAGAAACACTGGCCTAGAATGTTCCCCAGTGCCAAAATAATTTGCAATAGAAGAGTTTAGTCTAGATTGTTTACCTACTTTATTTTTTCTTGCTGACTTTTTTCTGGCTCTCTGTTTACTCTCTCTCCTTTTTGTTTTCCACACTGAGTGCTGAACAGAAAATAAAATGCAGTGCATCTGTACTGAGCTGCATTTACCTGTAGCACCTGCTAGGAGTGAAAATCGACTTAAAACACATAACTTCAGTGACTTTCACTCACTACAGTTACTGTGGTTTTCCTTTTCTCCCTTTATCTTCCTCTTTGAGATGGGAGCATTCTGCAAACTGGACACTATCGTCCACTGAACTTTAAGGTAAAAGTTTGGATGTTAAAGAAGAAAGCATAGTTTTGTTACCAGACAAAAAAGAATGCAAGACTTGTCGCTACTGATGAGACATCAGACAGCAAACTGCATTAGTAATAATACCTGAGTACTATCATCATTTCTGCCTAATGGTGGAAAATGGCATGTTAACCTTTTGCTTGTTTCTTAAAGGCACAAGACCTGAATGTGATTGAAGAAGTGATCAGAATGATGTTAGAGATTATCAATTCCTGCTTGACCAATTCTCTCCACCACAATCCTAATTTGGTGTATGCGCTGCTTTACAAGCGGGATCTGTTTGAACAGTTTCGAACTCACCCCTCCTTCCAGGACATAATGCAAAATATAGACCTGGTAAGTAATATTTATTAGTCAGTTGCAAGTGATAAAACAAGTCTCTTAAACACAGTTAGCTGATTATGCTTTTAAGATAAGTTATTTTTTTCACATTTATTTATCCCTTTCTTTTGCTAGGTATTTTTAGACTCTCTTTAAAGTTTTGAGCCTATAAATCATGATTTGTAGTAAAGAGAAGGGTGGAACTTTTGAGTTGTTCTCAAATCCTCTCCCTTCCATCATTCTCTGGGACTACACTATGAACCATACAGGCTTGGCTTCCATCCTTACTTGGCAGACACCATGACTTGTTCAATGAGATCAGTGAAACCCACTGATGAGGATTTCCCCAAGCTGCAACAAATCCTCTTTTGAAAGGAACCCACTCCAAGTGGTTGCCTTTCAGTTTTCTAAGGGAGGCCAGTGGTAGCTACTCTTTTTTCCTGCTCTGCAAGAGCACATCATCAGGCACCATCTTTCTTCACAGTAGGGTTTTTTCCAAAAGTAATCTCTCTTAATACTCCAGTGGTGGAAGAGGAGGAATAAACAAGCTAAGCGCAGGCAGGCAGCTGTCTGACTGACTATGCCCAATCTGAACTTGTACTGCTTTGACCTGCAGAAGGGTCTGGTGAGTAGGAGTTTAGAAAAAAGCATAAAACGAAATTCTTAGCGCTAACTGCCCTCTACAGTAAAAGCGATCCTAGTGCTACTCTCAAGTGGACCTATGCTGATTATTAGGATGAATTTGAACTTCTGTGTAGGGATCCAGGTTAGACCTCATATCTAGTTCAATACTTAACAGACTTGCTGTGATGGGGGATTTGGTAGGAAAAGGGATTGGTAGTTAAGTATTTTCTAATATGAAATACAGCAGTGCCTTAAATATTCATGAATTAAGGACCTGGATTATAATCCTTGCTTAGAAAATAAATGTTAAATTTTAATAGATCAGCATTTTGACCTCCGTTAGTTGGTATGTATACAGTAGTTCAGTGCAAATTGTTTTTTATCCATCTCTTCTGGTCATAGTTCGGGGATATGGTCAGCTACTTACTCAGGTTGAATGTTATATTGATATTTTAATTTAATATTGTCAATGGGTTTTTTCTTCTTTATAAACTAGCCAAATTACCATTAGCAGCCTTATTTAGAAATTTAAATTGTAATTCATCACATTTCAAATCCATCACTCTCTTTCAGTTTGTGTGACCAGATGAGTTGGGTATAGATTAACTAAATGGTATAGTTTCATACTCATCCTGATCATAGCAAGAGAGGACAGAGGGTTGGTTGATTTTTAAATACAACAATATATTTCTATTCTGTGGTAGCACTTGGCATTCATAAAAATAAGGCCAAAGCTAGTGGTAATGGGGCAGCTGTGTGCACCCTTCCCAATCCAATTTTTTCCCCCTGGACCTGCAGCTTTCCACTTTTGTGTCATTTTGTCTGCTGCATCTAGTGGGGAACAGACATGACCTACTGAAGCTTTAACTACAATTAATAGTTTTTTCCTGTCAACTGCACCATATCTAAACTTGAGCATAATTGTTACCTTTCTACCAAAAAGTAAATGGAATATAAATGAGTATTTGAGTATAAAATAAAACTTCTTTTCATTCCCCCTTCAGTTTTAATTAACCTTGTTTATTGCTATTTACCCAAATACTTTCCTTTTCCCACTTCTCTCTTAATTGTGATATCCATGCCATGTGCTCCTTATTAGCTGCTCCTTTGACATTTGAGGTCACTAATCACAAGAGATGCTCTAAAATTGTTAAAGAAACTCTTGTTGTATAATGGCCATTATAAATACAGCATTTAAATTCCCCGTCATAATGCCAAGAACTTATTTTGACTTCAATAGGCAATCTACATGCACAACATGGATTCTCTGATCAGGCTCCTAATGATTAGGAATTCACTGTAATTTTGCTCTTTCCTGAGCAATAGATTCAAGCTGCTGGAGCTTTAAGCTCTATAGCATGTTAAATTTCTTGCTGTAATAGGTACCTAGTTTGTCATGTGATGTTACTGAGAGTCTGTCAGTCATGTACTGGTTTACGTTTGCTTTAAATTGCCATATGAGTTAAACACACTTCGAAAGATCCATAAGCAGAGCCATTTGCATCTTTATCTGAAGTGGCTGAATTTCTTTCACTTCCACTCACTGTTCTAATTTTGCAGTCACTGAAAGATTTTTGAGAAAGTTCAGACCTCAGAATGCCCATGGTCTTTCACATCTTCATTGTTTAGATGATCTTATGATACAGGATTTTCAACAGGGGATGGATGGGAATAGCCAACAGGGGATGGATCACTCAATGATTGCCTGTTCTGTTCATTCCATCTGGGGCATCTGGCATTCACCACTACTGAAAGACAGGATCCTGGGCTAGATGAACCTTTGGTCTGACCTGCCCCTTCATCGGGTGGGGGGTGGCCAAAGGTGACAACACTTAATGAATAATTAACTGTCACAGTTCCCTTGTGTGGTGGGTAGCCTCTGTACTTATTTATGAAGAGGTTTGATTTGTCCATGAACATGTGAGTCAGAGGTAGAGCCAGGAATAAAGCCCAAGTATTGCTGCCTGAAAAGCTCATGCCCATTAGACTATGCCTTCTGTGGAAGACAAAGGCATTCTTCTCCATGTAACTGTTAAATGCAGATTTACTAATGTAACCATTTAAACAAAGCCCTTTAATGTTAGGATATAGGATAATGCCAAGCCATTTCTGAACCCTTCTAACTATTTAAAGCTTTCCAAGGGAGTGTCTTGATATTTTAAATAACTTCTTTGTTAGGAAAGCAAAGATGTCAAAAAATATTTTTAAAACGTACCTGTCACCAGCTAGCAGGTGGTGAGAGCTGTCAGCTTTCCCATCTGAATAAATTATTACACTCAATAGACTCTTCTGCTCACCCCCAATCCAGAAGTTGTTCCAACACAGTTGCTATTCCCTGGAGAAAAGAATCAGTCTTTCTCAGATTGCAGTTGCCAAAGCATATGGACAAATCCTCCCAAATCCTCCAGAAAGTAGTAAGGAGTATAACCCTCCACTTTACAAATGGAAACACTAAGGCAATGCAGTTAAATATTTGTCTAATATCACAAAAGGAGTAGGCATCTGAATAGGGCCCAACTGTCCCTGACTCCCAGAACTGTGCTCATGCCACTAGATTTCCCTTCTGTGCTCTGTGGATTATATTCTGCCACTCTGTGGTCCTTAGGGTGCTGCGAAGTGCATGGAGCTCTGTGGAAGGATGCTGACTACCCCATGAAGTGGCACACAAACTAAAGCCCATCTTTAGAGCCCTGCACAGACACAACATTTGTGTCTGCATCCACAGCTGTAGCTGCAAAATGAGTCACAAATATCCATGGATTTGGAGGGCTCTACCCATCTTTGAGTGGGATTCACCCATGCAGAAGGAAACAGGCCCTTTGCCATGGAAAGTTGGTACCAACACTGCAAGGGGGGCGATTCCATCTTGAGTCTTTGGCTGTGCGCTGGCCAGTCTTCAGAAGCACCTTTTCTCCAGCAAGGGCTGCCTGTGTTCGGGGCCTTTCTGTTTGTAGTGCAGCTGCCAGGTTTCAGCAGTTCCCCAGTCACTGGCTACATGAGGGTCCCTAGACATCCAGATATAAGGTTATTTAGCAGTGGCTCAGCATCTTCCTCATGCCACATGCCAACTTCACCTAGCATCGCCTCTATCTGACCCCTACTACATGGCAAACGTGTTTGGCTCACCACACCACATGCCATTGAGGACTCATTCTAGCAGGGTGCACTTTTGCAGATTCCATTCATGCAGTAGAACTACTCCTTGCACAACTGGCAGGAGCAGGAACCAACAGCAAAATCCTGCTTACTGAATGGAATAATTCTTCTTTTACACTGGATGTAGAACTTTTTTCACCCCAAATTGTAATGCAGCATGCCAACATTGCATGCAGAAAGTAGTTGATTTATCCAATGTGAAAAATTTGTAGAGTTTTTCTATACAGTGTTCACCCTTAAAAGCTTGCCCAGCTGCCTTAAATAACTAGTTACTTTGCTTCAGTATTTGAAATATTCAAGTTATTTCCTAGAAGTAATATTGCAGAGACCTAGATAACTTCTATATTTGTGGCAGGTGTTCAAGGGTAACCACTGAATAAAGCCGGGATGGGCAATAATTTTTAACCAGGGGCCACTTCTGCCCTGAGAGAACTGCCAGCTGTTCAGAACAGCTGGCAGTTCCTTCTAGGTACCCATGCCCCTGGCGGTGGGAGGAGACTTCGCATACTCCCCCCAGCCAATCAGGGCTTAGGGGTGGGGGGAGCATGCAAAGTCTCCTCCTGCCCTGCCCCCGTTCTGTAAGGAGTGTGCAGCACTTGGAAACACCACGCCCCTTATAGGACAAGAGAGACTTTGCACGCTCCCCAGGCCAATCAGAGCCTGGGGGCAGGGGAAACACGCAAAATCTCCTCTTGCCCTGCCCCCTTCCTGCAAGGAATTTGCAGAACTTCTAAGTGCCACACACTCCCTGCAGAGCGGGAGGAGACTTTGCATGCTCCCCCCATGTCACCCTCAAGCCCTGATTTGGCCTGTGGGCAGGGCGAGCGCAGGAAGTCTCTCACTCCCTGCCCTCAGGCACGCAACATTTAGTCAACCCCTAGGCCAGTGGTCCCCAGCGCAGTGCCCGTGGGTGTCATGGCGCCCACCAGGGCATTTATGTGCGCCCGCTCAGTGACTAGGGCCGGCCTGAGCCATTCTTGCGCCCCGGGCACGCGGCGCATGCGCAGCACCAACCCCGCCTGGCCTGGCAGCCCCAAAAGGTTGGGGACCATTGCCCTAGGCCCTGATTGGCATGGGGGTGGGGGAGCAGCAGGGCCTCTGTCAGCTGGATCAACTCATTTGGCAGGCCGGATCCAGCCCACGGAGGTCCTTTTGCCTATCCCAGTATAAAGCATTTTCCAGTGTAAACTGGACATAGCTGTATTTCCCATCCCTATCTCTTTTCTAAATAAACTGGTAATTATCATCACTGTATGAGTGGGAACATACAGGCACACTTAACACTGTAAACAATAGACTGCAATCAAAATACCTTCTATTTCCTATTAATTTATTTTTAATTTTAGAAAGTCATCTTACTGGGATATTGTTTATCTTGTTGAGCTGAGCTAAATGGGACAGTCTATATCTGGCTCCTACAGCTCAAAAGAATGGTATGATTTCTATTCTATCTTGCTACTGAAACATCACCCCTCCCCAAGAGCAGACTGTGTACCTGTCTTTATTTTACAAATGACCCCAAATTGGGCAAACTGCCTCATATGTCCCAGAAGTTTGGTAGAGGCTCCAAACAGGTAATTGCTAGAGCTGTGATTGTCATGGAGTGTCACTGACTTCATTACTTTCATGTTTCTTGGGACTGCTGTGAGAGTTGTGATAAGTAGTTGAACAAACTTCATTGGGAGCTGCTAAAATCCTTGTTTGATAGTCTGATAGAAAGCAGGAGCTCAGCAACAACAGTGTGATGATGCAGAGGATCAGCACAATGTTTCCTAGGGACAATTTTAATTCCCCATTGTGTCTCATGACTCCCATCTCCCTTTCTAGTTAGAGACTTCTAAATTGGAAGATTTGGCTTGGCTCTAATATGGCAGCTTTTATTTTCAGGCCTGTTATTACAGAATTTACAGTGAGCATGAGCAAAAGGTTATTTTAGGTACAAACACTGTAAATGGCTTGTGGGGTTTCTTTTGTTCCATTTTGGGGTTTTTTTAACTGCATTTTCATGACTTTCTAAAAATGTCTGCTGAAAAAATTGCAGCCTTGCTGATTACAAGTCTGTTGAAATATTCCCAGTGAAAGATTTTTCACAATAATTTGCCTGGTTTTAAGTTTGTAAACTTAACAAGTACTGTAGCGTTCTTACAATATTTAATAATTTCCATGAAAGGGTTACTTGAAAATTATCCCACAGTCCCATGAAGGTTCTCAGATCTTTTAGTGAACCTACTCAGAGTTTTAAGGTCAAGCTGGGTGTGTTTATTGTTACTTTGGGTTTAATGTTGAAACTTTTGCACTGTTCTTATTGCTGATGCCTGAAGCTGCTTTTGTTAGGGCTAAAAGAGGTGATCTGTTTTACCTGTGCTGCAGGTCAGTAGGGGCTAAGAGTAGTCACCATACTCTACCCACATGTTACCTGTATGAATCGAGCTATGTCTTGGGAAGTAATCTTAGGTGAGGTGCAGGTCCTTACTATCTATTCTCATGAGAGGTTGTTTTTGTCCCTATCTTCTTTGGATTTGTTTGTGGGTATGACATGTTACTCAGTGTGTACCCATGCTGCAAATCTAAAAATAGCAAACCGCGGCAAATACAAATGTCTTTGTTTTCACCATTTTAAAAAAAGTCAAGATTTTTGCACTTATTGCCAAGATTGTTTTCCTCTGTCGCAGAGTTAACCTTGAAAATTGTATGCTGAGAAGGCAGAAATGAATTCTGCTGTTGTTTTTATCTACAAAAAATAGTTAAGAGTTGTGACGTTGTTTGTTAGGCAGACAACAGTGCTGTGCAAGAAAGGGCTCACAGGCTATGCAGCACTTCAGCTTAAGCTGAAATAGAATCCAAGCTATGGAAATGTAGATGAATATGTTTTTTAGAACCTTTGATTTTTTTATACACATTTTATAAATATAAATAAATATTTCTTTATTTCAAAATATCAAATAATTTCAGCAAACAAACTGGCAAAATGATATACATTTTGGATTCTCTCATCATCATCATCATCAACAACCGTGGGCTCAACTCCCATTGGTGTCCGATGCCTCCCTCACTACTTCCTTCCATCTTTCCCTGTCCGGTGCGGAGTGGCTTAGTTTCTGTAGATTAGCTCTGCACCAATCCACTATATCATCTACCCATTCTCTGTAGGGTCTCTCTCTCCTATTTGGACCATCCATTATGCCAAATACCAGAGTCTTGTTGTTTCGCTCATCGTTTATTCTACAGATATGCCCAAATAGCTGTAACTTCCATTGTGTAACCTTCTGCAGTAGGTTCTCTTTTGGCTGTATCTTCCTATATAATTCCTCGTTAGTGACCTTCTCCATCCATCTTATTCTCAGGATCTTTCTATAACAACTCCTCTCTGCCATACCTTAAACACCAAAACATCTTTATCATAAATTATAATTGCATTCTAGTTGTGTGAATGTTGTGTGGCAGTATCCCTCCTATAAAGAGGAACTAATGGTGCAGCTTTATTGGGAAATTGATGTAATGGGACAGAAATTGTTTAGGCATTATTGTCAGCTGGGCCAAATTGTTTTGAACACCCAGTACAGAAGAGTGCTTTTTCTAATAGGGAAGGGAAGCAGTTCGGCCCTGACTATGCTGGTTGCCGAAGATTATGCAGTCCCTTTTAACAGTTGGACAAGGATGGAAGAGCAACCTTTTACCACGAGTCATCTTCCTCCTTGTATATTTGAGCATGCAGAGCTTTAAATAATTCAGAGGAACCAGCCTGAGTTGCTCATTTCATCTTTGTAGTTATTTACTGTTTCCATCAGACCAGTTGCTCAAATGATTAGCGAGAACAGTCATTTCCAATTTATCAAAATGGACACTACATAAAAGTGCTCAAATACTTGGAAATTGTGCTTCTTTTGTCCTCAAACCCTTCTTGCCAAAGGTTGTAAAAATGTGTTTACCCTTGGGGTTTAAAATACTATGATAAAACTGAGGTACTTTCAATTTTGCATGCATTTTTTAAGTAGGCAAGAGATTGAGTTGAGGTTTCAGTTAATTTTCAAGATTTATTTAAATATAGCTATTTAGGGTTGGATTCTAATTAAGGCTCTTGACCACTGGAAAATAATTAGCTTTTATTGAATAATTCCAAATTCTAAAAATGAACTTTCTGTCTGTGAGGAATTATTTCTGATTTTCCAAGTGTATGTTCCTTCTTTTTCTTAAAAACAAAAAATAAAACCCCACCTGCTACATCTTATTATAGTACGTCTCCAAGTTTGTTTGGACCAATAAACACTATAAAATCAGTTACCTTGGGTTACAGCAGAGAAGTAGCTTGGAGGGAAGAAGGGTGCTCATCTCTCCTCACTGTTTTGTAGATACAGTTTTTTACTTCTCAATACTAGTTGGATGTTGAAGAATACCATACCACTGACCTGTTTTAACTATTCACTCCTACACATGATATACCTGTTCATTTCTCTGAGAAGCTGCCATCAACTCAAACCTGAGCTATGGTAGCTTGAAATATTTTGAATACCGTGCTCTATATATAGTGTATCTCTTTTTTTTTTTTTTTGTAAACCCACTGGCTCCCTTGGGAGATTTTAATATAGATTGAACCTCTCTGGTCCGGCACCCTCAGGACCAGAGTGGTCCCAAACAAGTGAATTTGCCAGACCAGGGCAGGTCAGGCGTCCAGGATCACCCGAGGCTCCCCTCCTGGCTGCTGCCCCGGGAGAACCCGGAGGCCTGACCTCCTCCAGCTCACCTGCCTACCTCTGCTGCCCCCCTGGGGCTCTACTCCCTGCCCCATGTGGCAGCAGCTGCTCCTGGGAGTTCCCTGACCCTGTGCAGAGCGGTGGAAGCTGCTCCTGAGGTTCCCTGACCCAGTCCCCTATGCCGTGGCAGCTGCTCTGGGGCTATCTACCGCTAGGTCACTGGCCCTGCTGGCCGTCACTGACCAGACAGACCACGGATGTTGCCAGACCAGAGAGTCCTGGACGAGAGAGGTTCAACCTGCATATGGAATTACTCAAATATGCCCTCTGATTATTTTAAAATCTTAACGCATAAGCAATTGTATATTTTACCTTAATATATCTATTTATTTAGATATCAGTCTTACACTTCACAGCAAAGAATATCCATCCAAAGCTCTGTGTGCTTTGGCATACATTGAAAACACAAAGTAGTCGATAAAAGTAAAAACTGACGAAAGCAGCAGTTCCTTTTCCCACTTACCACTATATGAAATACAAGATTACATCCCATATATTGGTATCTTCTCCTCAGTGTTTTACACAAAATGGTACTTGCATATGGTATCAACATTACCCACAGTTCCTTCAACATAACTCATTTGAGTGGAGTGATTTTATATAAATTTGGCTAAAAATGTGAGGCAACATTTTGTTTTCAGTGAAGCCACAAACTACACATATTTAAAACATTTTATTGTCTTTATGCCAAACAAATCAACATTAAGTGTATTGCTATCCACTTTATCAAGTGTTTACATGCTTCCAGTATTTTGGTGTATTTCCTATTTAATCAAACTCCCATCTTAGCTAATGAGCTGTTAGCATTGTTTGTTGGACAGAACATTTCAAACATTATAATTTTATTTCTTTTGCATAATACATTGCTTAAGGACAACATATTTGTGTGGTGTAGGAGATATGTCTGTTGGTCTAATGGGACTGCCTAAAAGATAAAAGATTTTGTAATTTTATAATGACATTTTCAAACCACTTTTTAACTGCATTATTTCCCTTTAAACCATTGCTTAAATACTCCTGTGAAAAGAATCCCTGCAGTGTTTGTAATATAATATTTTTATATTTAATTTGTTTTGTACTTTGCAATTTCCAGAGGAGATGATAGCACATCTACCTGTCCTAAAAAGGAGGCAGAGCTTGCAGCCTGCTCAGGATAAAAGAGTCACTAATTTGAATCCCAAAGTAATCAAACTATCAGCTGTCTTTGTTTTACTAACAGCAGCAGAGTTGGGAGGCATAATTAGGTTAATGGTTCCTGGCTCCAGCTGTGTGTCTCGCTTAACAGAACAAAGGCAGCTCCACTGAGATTCTATAATATAGTATACTTTTTTTTAACTTGGAGATAATTAACAAAGGTTACTTCAGTGCGCTGGAGTTGTAAGCCTTCAGATGCATAATGTAGAATTACTGCTCGTCCAAAAACTCTCTCTCTCTCTATCTCCTGCATTCTCACATAATGGAACATGTAAACAGGTATATTTACGTATGGAATATGTACACTGATTTGGGCATTTGCAGACGGAGATAGCCAATCAGACATCCAGCTACTCATTTGTGCATACATTTCTGTAGGCCCACAAGGTGCCTATAGTTGTGCTCTGGTAATTGGGTCATGGATTAAGTACCTTTTTTGTAGAAATGCAGGCAGGCTCTTGTGTCCTTGACCATAATTTACTCTTTCTGCACTCTGGTATAATGTACTATGCTCCAGTGTGTGTTGTATGGTTGCCACCATCTTCCAGATGAATTAGTGTCATTTTCAAAGTGCTTTAAGTTCTCTGGGGTTGAAAGGAGATATAGATATATATATAGGATGACTGAATTCTTGTTTCATGCTATTCCATGTCAAAGAACTGGGGCTGGACCACCTGCTTTTACTGGAACCTTAAGGTGGATGATGCGGGTGAAGCCCTGATTAACAGGGGCAAGCTGGACTAAGGAAGGAAGGATAAAATATGGTGTCAGCCTGGCCTGGTCAGTGGGATGCATGTGGAGTTCTGAGCCTTGGGAGAGCAGCAACAACAGGAAGGAACAGACAGAGTAGATATGTTGGGAACATGGATGTGTGGTTAGTTTTAATCACTGTGGTTTGGGTGCCCCCTAATGTTGTCAACTCTCACAGTTTTATGATCATATTTCATGATTTTTTTTAAATCCCCATTCTTGGAGTCATGTGATTACATGCACATCTCAGTTTCCATTTTTTGAAAATGAAAGTACATTTCTGGCCATAAGCGTTGGGTAGAAAAGCCTGAAAATTTGGACCCTACAAACTCAAAATGTAGAGGTGCACACATGAAATTTAAAAAATGATTGATTTGTGGGTACCTGGCTCATGCTGTTTGGTCACTTGGGACTGTGCCAGCCACCGTGTTTGTTCTGAGTTTTGTGTGATTTTTGGATCTCTTCTGTCCAACTTTATTAACACTGAGTCCCAAACCCTGTGGTCCCTGAGTGTCTCATTTCTCTGCTCACTCTGCCTCTGGTTTAGTTAGGTTGGTGGGTTTATTGAATTTGTCTTTAACCCTGAAAATCACCCCCTTCTTGAGGCCTAGCTAGCCATAGCTGGTGAGGCAGAGAACCAGGGCAGGAGTTGTTGAGTGCATGGGTCTGGGAAGAGTGCTTAGTTCCCAATTTTCCAAGAGCAGCAAAATCTCAAGCTAGCACCAAGTACTACTTTAAATGTGTGAACTTGCATCTCTGACTACTTGGGTCCAACTGTGATGGAAACATTAAACTATCCTGTTCTCTAAAATTGATGCTTTGCTTCAACCACAGGTTAATTGGTCTTGAGGCAAGAATCGTTAGGTAACATTTTATGGTCTGTATTATGCAAGAGATTGGACTAGATCAGTGGTTCCCAACCTTTATTTATGCTGGGGACCGGCAAACCCATTCACAAACCTTTGGCAGACCAGTAACATTGTATTTGCATATTCATCATACAAATAATGAATATGCAAATACACAAATAGAATGTTATGTGGCCACCTGGCCCCAACCCACCCCCTTACTCCCCAGTGCCTAACACCCTTTGACCTCCACCCATATTCCCCATGCTCTTTCACCCTTTAACCTCTGACCCTTATAGTCCACGCCCACACCTTCTTGCCCCCTGACCCCACCATGCCCACCCAACACCCCTTTGTCCCCCCAATCCCAACACTCCTCAGAGTGAAGCTGCCCCCCAAAGCAGCATGGTGTTACTGCTGCACGGAAAGGGGGAATGGCTGTTGGCAGTGTGCGCGCTCCCTCTCCTTTGCACCCCCTCATTCCCCAAGTGTGTTTTGCATCCTGATGGGTAGGGTAAGAGCATGGAGACCTGGCCAGGCCATCATTACCAAGGAGAGAGAGAGGAAGGTGCCGCCTTCTCTGCCTCCTCCTGCTGCCACCGGCAAAACTGGCCGCGGGGGCAGAGCACAGAGCCCCAGGTGGCCACCATTACTGAGGGGGTAGGAGAGAGGGAGGCTCCTCCTGTTGCTGCCTTAGCGCCACTGCTGGCAAAAGCGGCTGCACGGGCAGAGTGTGGAGCCCCAGCTGGCTGCCATTACCAAGGAGGAAGGGAGGTGCCTCCTCCTCCACTGCCTCCTGCTGCCACTTCCGCCCTAGCGCCACTGCCAGCAAAAGCGGTGGTGTGAGTAGGGGGAGTGGCTATTGGCTCCCTCCTCCTTCGTGCCTCCTCCCTCCCCAAGCACAGAGGAGGGAGGAAGGCACCTCCTCCTCCGTCTCCTTCTGCCATTCCTCAGCTACCGTGGGTGCTGGAGCTGAGCCTTCATGAACTGGCAACCGGCAGTTGGGAACCGCTGGACTAGGTGGTCCCTTCTGGCCTTTAAAATCAATGACCATATATATTAATAGAAATTAGAGATGGGAGAACTAGTGGATCTTCTAATCCATCTCCTGCCAAAGAAAGATAGTTTCCAACAATGCTTTTTCTAATGCTTTCTCCAGTATAGTTTTGAAATCTTTTAAGGAATGTGACATCCACTGTTAAGTTTTAGGTAGTTGTGAATTGGTTTCAATAAAAACCAATTCATTACAAGCATATTTGAGTCAAATATTAACCAGAAGTTTTTTTATATGTAACAATGGAGGAAATAAATAAGATATTACACAGATTTCTGTTATTCAGCATCATCATATATATAAACAGAATGTAAATCTGTTAATTGAATTGCATTGCTAAATGAACTGTATTAATCAGCCACCAACACTACAGCTGAAGAATGTTGATAATTTCTATAAATCAGCACATTCCTTGCTTGTGGCATAAGTAATTATGCATGCTTTAGAAACAAAACCGTTTAAAGATATTATGATCAAAGGAAAGAGAGAAAATGATTGTTTCATTTGTGAACTGGCAAAATTATCTCTTTCTTACACTTGTTTATGTGTTATCACTTTCTGTTCCAGGTGATCAGCTTTTTCAGCTCACGCTTAGAGCAAGCCGGAGCCCAGCTGTCAGTGGAAAGGGTTCTGGAAATCATCAAACAAGGAGCTGTCGCATTGCCCAAAGACAGGTTAAGAGTAAGTGCTGGCAAAGACTTAGTTAATTAAAATGTAGCGTTCTAATTAATTATGTCAAGATGTCATTTTTCTTTTGAGATCAAGCCATACAATACTACATTATGGATTGCAATATGTTTGTGTTTTAATTTAAAATACCTCATTAGTTTAGACCGAAAGCTTATGTTTTTGTTTTATTTATGTGTAAAATGTGTTTTCTTGATTTGTTAGTGAATTTTGATGCCTACGAGTTAGAGACATTAGAATGCACCCAGGGTAGGGCTTTCTCATAACATTTCAGAGATGGAGTCTTTACTCTGTGACCACACTGTTAAAATTCTCAACCAGGCCTGCCTCATTTCCCAGTTTTACTATTGTCTCATCATCCTCTCTGGCCTTCCAGACATCCAGATTGCCCTTTCAGGGCCACACAACACTGCTAGGATCATTTTCCTGACCCATATTTCAGGGGTAGAAACAAAATGGCCCACTGAAAACAACCTAGAACTTGGGGAGTCCTAATCTTGTTTGAACACAAGCACCCTGTTTGATCCTGAATGAGCACTTAACAGACTTGGTTCCCCAGCTGTATGGTGGGGAATTGTAGCACATTCCTACCTCTCACAGAGGGTGTTCACATTTGTCCCTTTGTTGGTAGATCATGCCAAAACCATCACGAACAGTGTGAGCAATGCACTGTGGGTATGTATCCCACAGTGAAGTGTTGTGAAAAGGCAGAGTTCCCTGCACATTTTGGGATTCCCTCTGAGTTCTTCCATGCTTCCTCAGCTCCTGGGAGCAGCGTCACAAGTAGCTCTGTGAGCTGTCTGTGCTGAGGAATGGCCAAGTAGCACAGCAGACTGTTTCCCCCCTCCCCACCTCCTGCAGCAGCAGTCTGCCTGCCACCACATTGCTTGTGCAAGGCAGAACAGGAGCTACGGTTGTCAGGTGTCCAGTTTTCACCCGGACAGTCCAGTATTTGCTGGCTCCGTCTGGTTAAAAAAAAAAAACAAAAAAAAACCCAGGAAATACCAGACATGTGCAATGTCCGGTATTTCCCGTTCCCCTGGGATGGAAGCCTGGCAGTGACAATTTTTCCCTGCCACATCTGGCGGGAGAGTGAGGAGCATGGCAGAGTCTAGCGAAGGGGGGGGTAAGAGGGGGCATGTGCCAGGCGCCACGCTAGGCGGGCGCCGGGCTGGGCTGGGAGTGGAGCGCACACTGCTCTGGCCCACGTGACCAGCAGAGACTGGGAGCTGGCCACGTGATGCCTCCCTCTCTCTACAATGCGAGCCGAGGCAGCCGGGCCGGGCGGCAGGAGCAGCCACTTTAAAAGTCAGATTGTTCCTTTGTGCCTGGCTCTGCAGAGGGGAGGGGGAAAATTTGATTGGGGTGGAGGCTCCCGACTCTGGGGATGCCTGCCTCGGGGGGGGGGAGGGAGTGCACTGGGATGAGGGGAAGCTGGGGGGGGCCTGGCTCTGAGATGGGGTGAGTGCATTGGGATGGAAGGACGCTAGGGGGGCCTGGCTCTGATGCAGGGGTGAGTGCATTGGGATGGGGGGACACAAGGGGGCCTGGCTCGGGGGGGGTGCATTGGGGGTTAGTGTGTGATCCCAAACTGGAGGGAGTGGTGCAACTTTTGCTTAACAACTTTGGCCCCCCTTCCTCTCTCTTTTTTTTTTTTTTTTTTTGGTTCTGCTTACCATCTTTGGTCTCCCCCCCCTTTTTTTCTTCCCCCTTAACAGAATTTTTCCCCGATGTTGTGGTTGGTTGGTTGGTTTGTTTGGGGTTTTTTTGGTGGGGGAGGGGGATGTTCAGTATTTTTTGTTAAACCATCTGGCAACCCTAACAGGAGCAGTCCAATGATTTGCTCTTTGTGTTCCCCACACTGAGCAGTGCACTCAGCTGTCAGATATGGATCTTTGGAAAGGAAGAGGGGCATGCCTGCAGGGCAGCAGTGATCAAAACACTGAGCAGAGCAATCACTGCAGGCATTGTGGGATACTGGCAGAAGCCAGTTCTGTCAACAAAACAAACAGCAGTCTCTACACTAGCTTTTTTGTCAGCAATAAAGGGAAAGGAAAAGAGAAGCCCCTTGTAGGGGTGGAAGCTTTTGTTGTTGAAACTGGACATTTTTCTCAACAAAGGTTTTATTGCAAGTGTGTGCATGTCTTTTGGCGACAGAACTTGGTAATGTAGACATGCCCTTTGAAACACTCCTGTTTGTCCGCTACATCAAATGTGTTATAAACCTTATACTTAAGATACTTCACAACCCAACCCTCCCTCAGTATTCAGTCTTTAATATTACTGCATTGTTGTTTCCCTGTATTGCTGTTCTGCCAGCATCGGCACCCTACAATACCCTTTCTTCTACTTCTCACACTGCCACCTTCGCACTCTCTTCTGTGTTCTCCCTTATAGGGATGTTAGATGTATCATTGAATGGTCATGTACCCCTTCTCCAGTCTAGTCTGTAAAGCCACTATCTTGTTCTTCATCAAGTTTCTACTCCAGATCCACTTCTAGGGTGATACTTTCAGGAAACTATCAACTGATAACAGGACATGGCAGAGGATGAATGAGAAGTTCTGACTACTGACATTTTATTGATTTGTATCTTATTTAAAAAAAATCTTGGGATCCATCTAACTATGAATACGTACTTACATAATTCTTGATACTGTTTCTTTCATCCTCCCTGTGCCGCTGGCTCAGGTACAACAGAGCCAATTGAAAAACACCACTACATCTTGATTTATTTCCATTCCATGTATGGCATTGTTAGAAAAAGAGCATTCTTTTATGAATAATTAAAAGTTCCGTGTAATCAAAAGAATCATAGTGTTGCTTAACATAAATTCATTGTTAAATAGTAAATTGAAGTGCACAAAGAGCTGAGGTTTATTCTTTACAACATGAGTATGTCAAGTTGATGAGAATTTGAGATGTCTATAGGTTCCTGTACACATGCATATATATATATTGGCATAGATCACTTGTTTAACATAGGCCTTCCATCTTTTTGTGCTATTAAGGCAACTAAAGTATTAAACTAGCTAGTACACCAGATTCCCAATTGAAAGAAAATTAGTTTCAATGCTAATATTCTGATAAATTTAGCTTTGTATATTTATAAGCAACGTTCAATGTAGTATACTATATAGCAAGGGTTGGTAACGTATGGCTTGAGAGCCAAATATGGCTCACGAGGGAGCTAGATATGGCTCTTCTGCAGCTCGAGCTCTGCTCCCCCCCTTGCTCTTCCTGCAGCTGGGAGCCCATGCTGGGGCTCCAGCCTTGCAGCCGCCTGCAAAATTAGAATGCCACTGCCAGCTTCTTGCAGGGGACGAGGAGTGGGGAAGCCCTGAGTCTACCCACCAGATCTGGCTTGTGGGGAAGAAGGCGGAGCCAGAAGTAGCTGCTGCTCCCCTCCCCTTCCCCCAGCTGGGGAATAGCAGCACACAGATGTGCTTCCTGAAGGATTTCCCTGCTGCTCCCATTGGAGAAATGGGAAAAGCCTCCAGTGCCTGGGAGCAGCATGTGGCACAAAAACAATTAAGTGCCCTCCATTCCTCTCACATACCCCCAGTACTGAGATCCCTCCCCCTGGCCAAACACCCTGCCCCCAGCCTGCTCCTGCCCCCTCTCTCCTGAACAGACACCCTGCCCTCACCATTCTCCTGCACCCTCCGCCTTGGCCACACACACTACCCCCAGCTATACCCTGCCTTGCTCCTGCCCCTCCTTCCTGGCCAGACACACTACTCCCAGCCTGCTCCTGCATCCTACCTCCCGCAGCGCCGCCCCTCACCCCCCTGCTCGGCGATAACTACTGCAGTCTGGGGGGTGGGGAGCCCACTCCCCTCCCGGAAACTCTCGGCGGTGGCACGGGGCTTCCCCCACCTTCCTGCAAAAGGGCGGAGGGTTCCCCGCCGTGCCGTTCCCCGCCCACCCCCCACCCCTCGGCCGGTCGCAGTGCGGGTTCCGGCAGACAGTCACAGAGGTATAATCCCCTTCCCCTCTTCTCCCCTTCCCTTTACCAGCCGCAAGCGCCCATGGGGCTCACAGCAGCTCCAATTGTCCGGCTGGCTGGAGCACTTCCGGGTTCCAGTTGGTGCCGGACTGTCGGGAGTGCCAGACCACTGGATGCCGGACAATTGGAGTTTTACTGTACAATGTTTCATTTATGCTATTATTAGCTATTATGTCAATTATCAACAATATTAAGTTTGTATATTTTCAGTCAAGCAGATGGACATTCTTACACAGCTCTTCGTTGACTACTTGTTCTGAATTTTGATGTAGTTTGGCTCTTTGGTTTGAAAAGGTTGCCAACCCCTGTATTTAGTGTTGTCTTCTATTCAAAACCTCTTTACAAACATTAAGTCCCACAAACTCCTATGAGACAAAGAACTAATGCATATCCTTTTTTAAGAGTGAATGGACGGAGGCATAGAAACCTTGCCTCTTTCCAAAAGTCACCAAAGCTAGAATCAGGGCAGGAAGAGAGAGAGGTCTGGTGTCTTGGTTCCCAGTATGCTACTCTGACCACTAGACGACTCTTGCTCCCAAATACTGACTATATTACCGTTGCCCCTTTCCTAACCAAAAGTCTGTTTCTTGTCTGGAGCAGATATCAGTGATTTTTTTCCTTAGTGGTATGTGTGTGTTTGTAAAATGTACACAAGCCACATTTCCTCAATTAGGTGGTAACAAACAGTAGCCCAAACAGCTATCTCTTACAGAAACCTCAGAGCGGGCCCCTCTGCGATGTCCCTCAGAAGGAGCTGTTTTGTGCCTCCCTGTTTTCGCTTTGTCCATGGCGCTACGTAGCTCTTCTGCTCCAGTCCCTAACTATAACCTGGGAAACTCCTAGTCCAAGGCTAGGGTAGATTCCTTGGAAGGGCAACCCTCTTTTTTCTTGTAGCAGCTCTGCACCATAAAGGAACCTCAGTGCCTCAACTGCCAGACAAAGGAGAGTGCCCTAATGCTATAATACTATGAATGACTCTCTGGGTATGGTTACTGCCTGCCATGGTTAGCTCTAGGTATAGTTTCATCATGAGTGCTCAAACATCAGTAATCCCTGATGTTGAGTGAGGTAGATGAACAGTAAACAGACCATGGGGTGGAAGCGTGAGGATTAAAGCAGTGCTTTCATTCATTTACTCAAGGCAGACACACATCTGTTAGCTCAGTTCAGGATTTTATTTTTCAATACATATATAAAAATAAGAAAAATATCTTAAGTTGTGAATGTCCTTGACTCAATTACTGTGGGCTTAGTGGAAGAAATAACTTTGATTGAATTAGATTTATTTAGATTTTGAGCTTATTGTTGTAGCCATTGTCAAAATATGAAAAAATATGAACAAATAAAAGCACTTTCAGCCATGATCCTGGTCCACACAATGGTGCTTATCAGTTTCACTACATTTCATGCCGCTCCTAGTCACTTTCATGCTGGGAAGTGGCATGTGATTGACAGTAGCACATAACTCAACTGCAAATCTCAGATTGCTAATTAAATTGGCCTTTTTAGGTAAATATGTGAAAAATGATCCCTAACTCTATTTGGCAAATACATGCCAAGAACTGGAAGCTCTATCTTAGTATGCTTACAAGAAGCTACCTCACTGCTGTTCAAAATAAACATAGTGTAATTAACATTACTTTAAATCTAGTGCGTTTAGCCATATACTAAGTAAGTCAGGAGGAGTCCAAGCTGAGTAATTTAGTCTTTTAGAAGACTTCTGCATAAACAGAGAGATAAAGAACGAGCACTGAAATCAAGAGCTGGTTGTTTCTCCTTCAGCCTGAGAGAAGATAAATGAAGCTAATAAGCCTGGGACTGAGGTGGAAACCACAGCTCATAGATATAGCTGTCTCCTCTGCAGACAAGCAGCCCACGGATCCAGGCTCCCTTTTTTACTGCAGAAGCTTATTAAGGGCAATTTAAAGATCATGGTGATAGGTGAAAATTGACCATAGTGTCTTTCTCTTTTAAATTCACAGGTTGTCTCTTCTTCCTTTTGGTGAATTATCTGTAGCTTGAGGATTAGGAGTGAGAGAGAAGTTAGACTGTGTCTGGAGTCTGGGATTTATCTCAAGATTTTGAATGGGAGTTAGCCAGCAGATAACTGCTCTTTTACAATAAGTGGGAAAACTTGTTCTGAATGCCAGGTATTAACTGGAAGCTGACATTTGGGTTCATGGAGTGAACACACTGGAGAAACCACATTTCATGCTTTTGAAAGAAACTTCCCATTGGCTAAGCCATTTAAACTAAAAACATTTTATTTTTACAAATACATGCTTAAGTTGGATATCCGCCCTGCCTGATTTTTTTCCACTGCATGTTTATTCGTATTTACTACTTTTTTTCCTGTGGTTCTTCAAAATCTCTCATTGTGCTCTACAGAAGCATTTATGCTTTTATATTGTTCCTCTTTGATATCAGACAAGCATTTAACAGTCATTAAAACTTGTTCTAGTTTTATGAGCAATAAAATTCACTCAACAGAATGTAAAAGGGAAAAAACCTTGTTCCATCCAATCACTAGACCCTGACTGAACAGAAAACCAGGACACATCTCAGTGTACGTCAACAAAGCATTTTGGACTGATCCTCTCAGCCTGGGTCCCTTCCGAGTCCAAGCTCCAGCCCATGCCAGTTTTTTCAGGGCACTAACATGAATCCTGATAAGCTAAGTCTGTCCACCTGGGCTGGGAGGCTTGCTCCAAAATCCTGGGTAAACATACCGTCAGAGTATTGTTCCACGTAGCTGAACAGTTCTAGCTCCCTCCACTCCTGTTTGTTACATAGGAAAGAAGCCCTTAGTCACCAGACAGTAAAGGATGAGGGAGGAAAGGGGGAATAGGAGACAGGATTGTTTCTGAGTAGTGCCTAACCCAGAGGTGGGCAATAATTTTTGATGGGGAACCACTCTAAGATTTTGGAAAGTGGTATTACTGGAGGAGGTGCAGGGTCTGGGATGGAGGTTGAGTGCAGAAGGGACTGGGTACAGGAGGGTCTGGGAGGGAATTTGGGTGAAGGAGGCAGTTGTGACCTGGGGCACGGGATTGGGGTGCAGGGGCTTGGGCTGTGACCTAGGGCAGGAGGAGGTTGTGACTAGGGCAGAGGACTGGAGTGCAGGAGGGATGCAGGGGTTTGGGTAATGACCTTGAGCCCTAGTTCCCTCTAAGCTGAACACCTGCATGGCCATGCACAAATAATTCTAGACCTGCGCACCTTTTTTGCAGAGCCACGCAGCACCACTCATTTTTCTGCAGTACCTGGAGTGGCAAGGTGGGTTCTAACTCCCGCAGAAAGTGAGCGGTGGGCAGCTGCTCCTCAGCCAGGGCCGGGGCTGCACAGTGGGTGGGCAGGTGGCTGCTGTGGCCAACCGGGACTGTGGCAGTTGGCTGCTCCGGTGGCTGGGGCTGCTCCAGCAGCCCTGAGCCATGTGGCAGTGGTGTTGCTCCAGCGCGCTGCATGACAAGAGGGCTGCTCCAGTGGCTCGGGCCACGTGTCGAGAGGGCAGCGCTGGTGGCCAGGGTTCTCCGGCAGCCTGAGCCACGTGGCAGGGGCCGGGGGGAGAGGGGAGAGGCTGCTCTTGCAGCCAGGACCATATGATGGGACTGCTCCGGCAGCCAGCTCCAGCCCTTCCCCAGGGTGGAGCTGTGGCCCGGGTCCCATAGTGGATGCCTGGCTGCTCCCTGGGCGGGCTGCATAGCAGCCTCCGAAAGCTGGAGCTGGGCTGTGGTGCAGCTGCTCCTGGGGCTGGGGCCCACTGCATCTCTGCCCCTCTTTCACCCCTCAGAGCCCTCTGTCTCCTTCCTCCCCTCCCCCCGCGTGTCACTACCCCAGCACCTCACTCCCTGCAAAACCTGGGTGCTAGCAGCAGCTTTCCTCTGCCCCAGGTGAGGACTCCCAGCCAGCCCCGTGAGGCGTGGCCTGGGGCAGTCTCTTCCCTGCACACAGACTGCCCCAGGAGCAGCATTCCCGGGACACAGTTCATCTCCCATCTACCTGGGAGCAGGGCTCGGGGTCTCTGCGCTGGGAGAGTCTTTTGGGAGCAGCACCACTGGTGGGTGCCACAGTGGCACATCTGAACAAGCACACATCACCTCATTGTTGGTGCACGAGATAAAACTCACCCCGCTCGTGGATGGAAAATCTTAGAGGGAACACTGCCTAGGGCAGGGGATTACAGTGCAGGGGTTTGGGTTGTGACCTAGGACAGGTTATTGGGATGCAGGGTTTTGGATAGTGACCTAGGGCAGGATGGGCTAGTGACCTAGAATAGGGGAGGATTGTGATCTAAGGTAGGGATTTAGGGTGCAGGGTCTGGGTGGGGGTATGGGCTTAGGAGAGAGGCAGAGGGTTTGGTACAAGGGGCAAGTGTTGGGAGGGGCAGTGGGCTGGGGGGCAGGGAAGGGCTGAGGTGCCAGAGTTAGGCTCTTGCCGGGAGATTTACCAGTGAGACTCCGGGCCAGCAGCCCAGCATTTCTCAGGCAGGAGCCTTCTCCATCCCCACCCAGGCTTCAGAGCCTGAGGGGAGGGTTGCTTTGCCTGCTGCCTGTTCTTGCCCAGAAACCGGCCAATGACCTTGTGCTGGGGGCAAGAGCAGCCATGAGCACCACTCCCACCTCCACCCTGATCACTGTTTGTGAAACTCAAACGGCCTGGGAACTGCTTTTCTGAGTGGCATGCGGGGGCGGGTCAGGCAAAGGAGTCTGTCTGAGGCTCCCTGCTGTGTCCATAGGCCAGATCCAGCACATGGGAGGTATTTTGCCCAGGCCTGACCTAGTGCCTTCCCAGAACTGCTGTGCAGCCTTTGCATACCATCCAGCTGTTTGGAGAACAATGAAATTGCTATAATTAAAATAAATCATCGTTTTGGGCCAAAGTGGCAATGGAGAACTTGTGTCTTCTGGCCTTTAAATTTTAGGGCTAGTTTGCACTGCAAAGTTAATTCAAGTTACAGCTTAAAAGTTGCCCCCCTCCCTTGACTCTTGCTCATGAGCAAAATTCCTTAATTCTAGAGCAAAGGTGGTTTTCACTCGAGCTGGCAGGCCCAAGAGAAAGGGGATACAGGCTTAGGCTAGAGTGAGCACCACTTGTCTGATGCTAATATAATCACTGAGCATTGACACAGGCTAGCAAGGGGTGGGTAATAATTTTTAATGGGGGGGGCCATGCCAAGATTTTGGTAAGTGGTCAAGGGCTGCACTTCTGTGGAGGGGGCTCGGGGTCTGAGTAGTGTTACCAGGTAGACCCCCCCCTCCCCCCAAAAAATACCGGACACACTTGATCATGGGTGGGAGGGGGGAGGGACCGGCCAGGAGGGGAGTGGGGTTGGCAGGGGGGGTCGGGCGCGGCAGGGCTGACCGGGAGGAGGCAGGGCTGGCGGGGGGGGGCGGGGGGGGGGTCCAGGGTCGTGGGGCTGGCCGGGAGGAAGGGGGGTGGGAAGCAGAGCTGGCGGGGGGGGGGTGCAGCCACTGGCCGCAACCGGAGTCCAACAGGCCGCACCCCCAGCAGGCACTCCCTGTAGTTGCTAGTAGAAGCCAGGTGGGGGCAGGGGAGCCACTCCTCCAGCCCGGCTTCTGCACGCAATCAGAGGCTCCCAGCTGGGAGGTGGGGCCGCGATTGGCACTGGGAGCCTCTGGTTGTGTGCAGAAGCCAGGCGGGGAGAGTGGCTGGGAGTCCCAGACATTGCCCCCGCCCCGCCCCGCCCCGCCCGGCTTTTGCACGCAACCCCAGGGCTCCCAGCGCCAATTGCAGCCCGCCTCCCAGTCGCTCCCCTGCCCCCGCTCCCGCCAGGCTTCCGTCCAGCACCCAGCCGGAAATTCAGAAAATACCGGTATTTTCTGAATTTTTCTACCGGACAGAGGGCGCAAATACCGGACTGTCCAATAGAAAACCGGACACCTGGCAACCCTAGGTTTGAGACGGTGGTCAGGGTGTAGAAGGGAGCTTGGGATAGAGGACTAGAGTGCAGGAGGGAGTGTGGACTCTGAGAGGGAGTTTGTGTGAAGGATGAGGTTATGATCTGGGGCAGGGGCTTTCAGCGCAGGATCCAGGAGAGATTATGGGTGCAGGAGAGATTTCTGGCCTGGGGTAGGGATGTAGGAGGGGGGTGCAGGGTCTGGGAGGAAGTTGTGACCTGGGAGAAGAGGGGGAAAGGAGTGCAGAGGGTTTGGGTGGTGACTTGGGGCAGAAAGTTGGGGGGAAAGAAGGGGGTGGGGCACCAGAGGCAGGCACTGGCTAGGAGGCACTTACCTTGGTGTCTCCTAGCCAGCAGCCCAGCAGGAATCCAAGACAGGCTCCATGATTGTCTGCTGGGTAGCTGCTCCATGTGGCTGTGCTCCAACATGGGAAGGGAGGAGGCTTTGCTTGCTGCCTCAGCTTCCAGCAACATTTCTCAGTTCCTATTGACCAGAAACTGGCCAATGGGAGCTGAGGGATTTTGCTAGGGGGCAGGGCCAGGGTGAAGTTTCCTCCTTCCTGCCCAGTGTGCATAGCAATTACCAGCCTGCTGTTTAGTGTGTCTGCAGCTGCTCTGTAGTAAGGGCACCGGCCCTCTAGGTCTCCACTGTTTTCCCATAAGACCGCCATGTGCTCAGAAAGGACAGACAGGTTCTCCCACAATATGATGTCAGCTTAGCTTACTGCAGTCCTAAAAATCATGGCTTGTGCTCTCAGAAATCTTAGCATCATGCACAAGTGAGTGCAGCACTAGTAATTCAAGTGTGTTTTCTCCGTGTGGCTATTCTCGCTTTGTGCTAACTAGCTCCCCTAAGAGGTGTAACTTGAGTTTAGATCATTCAAGTTAGCTCTGCAGTAGAGAGATACCCTTTGAGGAAAGTGCCTTTGACTTCTCAGAAGCTGGGGGAAGGAAGCTTCTGAATTTACAGTGCACAGGGCAGGCAATTTGCTGGTTCTGTTGCTGGCTTCTCTGACACCTGGAAAGGTTCTGATCTCTTCTGTAGGGTGATCAGAAGGGCACTGTCATCTTTTGTTCAATTCCTTGCCCTTTTATAAGGTTCATAGTCAGCTGTTGCCTGGGCCCATGCAGAGTGAGGGGAGTACCACTCAGCAGAAGAACGCTGTGTGCATAAAACTTGTACAGCACGAAATCAACTCCCACATCAGTGTCACTTGCAAATCATTGACCTGTGTTGGCACCTGCAGTTTGATACTGGGGTTGTTCTTGGTCTGCCATTGTGCTGGGATTCTCACATATTAGCCTTACCCTTTAGGAGAGTTTTTCATCTAAGACCGGCTGGACAGCTTGGCTCTCTGTTTCAATGCACACACTGCCACAGTTATTGCCTTTGCCATCTTCCATCTATATTACTACAATATGCTCTTTGAGTGTGTTTTGTACATAATACAACACCCAACCCTCTGAGTATGTTGGATCACTGGGCATACATTACACCAGTGCTCCATGCTCTGGATTGGCCAACTATTTGCATTTTGGGTGTTGGTTACAATCTGTAAAGCCTTTATGTGGTCTAGGGTGCAACTACAAGGGAGATCATCCCTCACCCTGTGAATCATGACACCGGTTAAGATCAGAAAGATTGCTCTTGCTGATGATTCACTGAGTTTCGTTGTAGGAATCTTGCAGCAGGGCATTCCCCACTGAGTTCTCGTGCTTGGAGGTCAGGCTGCTGTGCTGTGCTGTGCCAGAACAAGACTGCGGTGAGCTTCAGGGCACGATGCAAAGCACATTTGTTCATACAGGCCTTTAATTAAGCCATGGCAAACACATGGTTTACTAATTTAAATGGGTTGTCTCTGCCTGTGACTGTTTTATGTTTGTTTTAATTGTTGTAATAGTGCCCAGCTGCCATGGACACTGAGCACTACATAAGAATATGTAAATTAATGCCACATGGCATTGCAAAGGAGCAAACAGCAGATTAATGATGGAGACCAGGGACTCTGGGGCATAGTGCTGGGTGAGGGAGACAGAAAACTTCCTAAAAATAAATTCATCAGATTTTCTCTATATTTATGTTTTTCTGCTCTGAAAGGTCAAGGATCTGACAATACTGGAAGCTGACTGTGTCTAATACATCCTTTGGTCTGACATTATGCAGGCAGCTGTAATGCAAACTTCCCTTTGGCTAACACACAGCTGCTGTTAACCCTTAACCTTCAGAATATCAAACTGGAAGGAGGAATGTAGGGGATATTTTTGGCAAGCTCTTTTACAGTTCTCCAGAACTGATGCTAAAAACAATACGTAGTGGTTTTGTTGGGGCAGAATTGTGAATAAAAATCAAAGCACAGTTCTAGTGTGTATCTACATTGCAACTCTGACATGGGGCTGAATGGCATTGGTTGATGCTGAACAAAACTAAGGCCTGGTCACATCTAAAACTTAGGTTCTCACACATGGTGCAACTTAGTTAGGTCGACCTAACCCTTGCTGTACTAGATGCTGTCAAGTCAATGGAATGTGCTTCTGTCAACTTAGCTTACCACTTCTCTAGGGGCTGGATTTACTACAGCAACAGAAAAATCCCTTCCGTTGTGGTAGTAAATACCTACGCTATAGCAGAGAAGCTACAGCTGTGCTGCTCTAGCATAGATACTCTTGTAAGATGTCACTCACTTCTCAGCTGACTGAGAAGCAGTGAATAATTAATTCATGTTACTTTTGAAAGCATTCATACCCAGAGGTCTGATTCTCACAGGCTTTTGTGCTGTCCTTCCCTCAACGAACATGCCTTGAGAGAGCCAGGAGTTCCAGGAACAATTATGTGAAGTGTTGTTACTGAACTTAGGACAGTAGATGGCCTGGTTGAGGATGGTACTTAATTAAGCAGGTGCCCAAGGGCTTGTCTACACACAAACTTGCACTGGTTTAATTAAATAGCCTTAATTAAACTAATGAAAACCCTTGTGTGGACCCTCTTATTTAATCGTGGCTAATTTTCATGTTGTTTAAATCTGTTCCTACTTGTCTTAGGTAAGGTTATGTCTACACCAGGGATTTTAGGAAGTGTGTAATTTGGTAATTGTGTAGCCATCAAAATTTTTGTCAGATACACAATTAACCAATAATCAGCTCTGCATTTGAAAAAGTTGAGTCGGCACGCAAGCATGCTGGCTCAGTCCTAGTTTGTGCCTGGTCCAATGGTGCCCCTCTGCATTTAAAGAGCTTGAGAGCTGGCATACAAGCATGCTGGCTCAGTCCCAGCTCACACCAGGTCCAACAGTATCCCTGCTGCGGCTCTGCATTTAAAGAGCTTGAGAACCGCAGTGAGGGTAGCTGTTGGACCCAGCATGAGCCGGGACTGAGCCAGCATGCTTGTGCACTGGCTCCCAAAATACTTCAAATGCAGAGCTACTGGGGGCGCGGGAGTATTTTGTGTAAGCCAATAGCATTAACCAATAAGCTTAATCGTTTAACTGGCTAAACTATTAGATCCATAGTCTACATTAGCACTTCTGTGGGTAAAACTTTTGTCAGTCAGGAGTGTGAAAACACACACCCCTGACTGACATAAGTTTCATCAACAAAAGTACCGATGCAGCCAGCACTACATCACCAGGAGATGTGCCATGTGCCACTCGTTGGGGTTGTTTAAATATGCTCATGGCAGAGGTCTCTCCTGTTGGCTACATAAGAGAATTTACCTCAGCACAGCTATGTGGTACAACTGTAGTGTAGACATAACCTACATTGCAATAAGCATCCACACAAGCATTTGCACCAGTTTAACCAAACTGATTTATAATCACAGTTTAAGGGTTTCCCTACATGGGGAGTTATTCGAGATTAGCTATGCCTGATTAACTCCATGTGTGAACACCCTTATTTTGGAATTAAAGTACCTCAGGCCATGTCTGTGCTATGAGTGCCACAGCAACAGAGTTACAGCACCATAGCACAGCTATAAATAACAGTGGAAATGGTGAGGCACTGCTTAGGTGTGTAAAGTAAAGACTTGCCAGAACCTTGAAGTGTTATACCCTACAAGACTCTCTACATGCCCAATCCCTGCGTTCCCCATCTACACTGCTGTTTTTAGCAGTGTAGCACCCTGCTGCCTCCCCTGTGCCGAAAGAGCCTTTCCATGCCGTAGAGAGATGCCAGAGCTTTTCCCTGGTGCCTCTTGCCTATCAGAACCTCTCTCCACTGCCAGAGTCTTTCTGTTTGACATTGCTCTTTCCTTGCCCTGGGGACAGGCAGAGAACGTGCTCTATACAGTTCTGCAAATGCAAACATTGCCTACAGCACTATATCAGCATCGCTGATTCATGGAAATAATTTTTCAGTGGCAGTTTTCAGATCCACAATCATTTGAAAAATGGGTTGAGCTCTCAAAAAAACAGGGCAGCATCAGTGAAACTTTGTCAAAAATTTATTCCAATGGTCTCTAAAGAAATTAAAATATGGCCTATTTCTCTGTACACACAATGTATACAATGCAAATACTGCAAATGAGTGGGAATGAGTTTGTGATCAGCTATTACAAAACTGATTTCCAAGTTCTGTTTCCAGTATACGTTGTAAGAATGTACGTAATTTGGAAGCTTTAAGGAAAGGGAAATAAATGTATACTGTCACTATTTGGAACATAGTTGAGCTTGAAACATTCAGTGAGAAGCTTCATATTACTGAACTGTAGACTTTTAAACTGTTTGCTTAATATGGTGAGTCATTTGTAAAGCATATTGATATAAACAAAGATTGTTAAATTTAAAAAGCAACAAAAATGCCCAGCACAATTACTGCTCCACTAAACCTATATGTGAGATTTTAAATGTTGCATGTTCCAAGATTTGGCTTACTTTTGTTGGTATAAGAAAAGTACTTTTGCACATAAGGTCCTAGTTACAGTCAAGTTATCTGTCAAAAGATTGCCAGGTCTCGCAACAGTAGTGTATACCACAACCTCTCTGTGGCACTCCCAAAGAGAGTTAGTTAACGTTGTAACTGATACCATATTTATACATTACTTTCAAGACTATTTGAGAAGGGGATGTGCAGTCCACCTCTCCCCAGGTGTCCTTTGGATATGAAAATTCTAGAACATACATTTTTATTAAATTATTTTGATAGGCTTATGTGCAAAAATAACGCTCGTATGGTCATTGGAAATTTGCTTAAAAAATGTGGCTGCTCTTGAGAACCCAAACAACTTAGGTTTGCTTTTATATTGTAGCTGTCAGTCATTTGTGGAATTAAAACAGCATTTTCACTTAACATTTGTTTCAGGGGCTTTTTCTATGGTTTCTTTCAGTAGTGGTGGTGAGGAAACCTATTAAATGGGAGGTGGGGTGCAGAGAGAAGGAATTAAAAAGCTTACTGGCGTTGCTAACTAGGGCTAGAAAGAAACAGCAATTTTAGTTTACTTGTACTCCTGGCACAATGTCAGAAGTATAGTAATGCTTTTCTGACACCTCCCTATCAAAGAGTAATATAAACATCACTACAGCATCAGCATAGGAAAATATGCATTAGCAAGCTCTTGAGTCTCTGCTCTTTAAACTCTTTCCCATGTAATATTAGATTCTCACTGTAAACGAGCCAGAATGTTTTCCAGCAGAAAATAATCATCATGCCTTCAACTTGGAAAGAGCACTCCATAAAACTTTTTCATTGTAGATCAAGAGTAAACAGAGAACTTCAGTCCTATTACCCTACTATTCCCTAAAATGTGCATTCTTCTTAGCATTTTAAAGATTCATGGTTGAACTCCTGGCCCTGTTTAAGTCAATAGGGACTGGTAGTTTTAAATGTTACGAACCATTACTGCTAGTTTAATAATAGGAAACAAGGACTTTTCCAATTTCCAGGAAACTTATCATGAGAGTCTTCTGTAGGAGTAGATCAGTCCTCCAAATGGTATGATGACTTGACAGCAGGGTTGGGATTCAGGTCTCCTGGGATCTTTACTTGGCTCTTCCACTGGCTCATTGTGAGACTGAGAGTTGCAATCCCTTGGTTTCCCTGCTTGTAAAATAAGTTTAATACTTTACAAAAAGGGCCTCAGTTTGTGGAGTGAGACACACAGATAAATGATACCATTTAAGCACATGTTGTTCATTTGTTTTATGACCACAATTTTGTAATAGTGGCATTGGTGCAGTATTTTGCTGTAATATTTCACAATTTGGGAATATGACCATAAATACTTGTTGCTTTGCTAATCATGTGTCACCTGTGAAGCCAACTTAACAATAGTAACTTGCATTGCTGCTGCCTAGATGTAGGCAACCAGAGTCTTAGTCCCCATATCAACAGAGACTGAGGATGCTACACAGCAGTCATGTTTATTCTTTAGCAGAGAAAGGCATCCATCACAATGATCAACACGCCAATTAAAAAGCACTTGCTGGTTTCATGTCCAATCTTCTTTGGCCTTATCCTCTCTCAGGTAACTATTGCATCAGTAAGAATGTCATTATTACCCAGTCGCATCATTACTCTTATACACTTACTATTCCTTCAGTTAGCATTATCCACTTTTAAATCCAAACCTTTATCCATCTCGCCATGTGTCTGGGGTCACAAGACTTTATATGTTATATAGCATGGCAACATGGAACTTGGGAGAGCCCATGCTTCATACCTCTTTGCTGCTCTGCACTAATGACACTGAATAACAGGGGCTATGGAAGCAAAGTAGTGGTAGGTGAGTAGGTGAAGATGGAATTAGTGACATTGCTAATGCGGAAATCTCAGCTTGAGGGATCTGTGTTTGAATCTTGAGTACCATATTACCATTTAATTCTTGAATTGTGTGTGTGTGTGTGTGTGTGTGTGTGTGTGTGTGTGTGTGTGTGTGAGAGAGAGAGAGAGAGAGAGAGAGAGAGAGAGAGCGAGCGAGCGAGCGCACATATATGTAATGTATATAGCAGTAACTGCTTTAACCAAAGGACATTAATAATAGTTAGCGTTTAATACTCTTTTCTATCTCCAGAATACTTTGCAAGCATAACCAATCCACTGTTCTGGTAAGATAAGTAGTATCTTCCCCACTTTACAGATGGGGAATTTGTTATACAGAGACTTTAAGGGACTTGACTAAGGCCACAGAAGGGAGTCAGTGTCAGTTGGGATTATGATTCCTGGAATTCTTAGCTCTCTATTTTAAGATTAAACCATGCTGCTCTCTCCAAGGTGCATTCTGGTTTTCATATACCTTGCTTACAAACCAGGGTTTGAATGGTAAATACTTAACATGAAGAACTTACATTAAAAAAAAGAATTCCACTTTGTGTTTATCAAACACAGAACTTTACCTTCTGTTTGAACCTCAGCAATATCCCTAAAATCACAGCAAATCAATACATGGTTACATCATGATAAAGAGAAAAATTAGTCAAATGGGAAAAATTTCCTTTGAAATGAAGAATTTATCCTATGGTTACAAGAGCAAATAGAAGATGGAAGGAAAATAAGTTCAGACATTTGGGCTAAGAGCAAGCATATAATATTTCTCTAGCTTGCCTGGTTTCTTTTTTAATATTTTGTTCATCAGTGAAAATGTGCCCTTCCTTATAAACTGTTGAATCTATAGCATTTTTCTCCCTGTCACTGTGACATCTGTTTGTGAGGGTGTAGCTAATCAACTACAGACTCCACTACTAATCTAAGCCTGCAAGCCACTTGAAAAGTTAGCCTATATTTTGTAATAAAAGCCTGAAGTTATTATTTGAGCTATTTTTTCTTTTTCTTTTCCCTTCAGGGGTCATCAGACTGGCAATACTTTTTTTTACAAGCTCAGGCTTTGGACTTTTAAAAGTTAAATCTTTACGTGTCAAGCTACTTGACTTTTCTGTAAAAATGTTTGAGTTGTGTATCAACTTGTAGCAATATAAAAAAGAACAAATATTCAGGTTAGCTCCATTTTGAAAGATGTTTTTTTTAAATGTTACATCTAAAAACTTATCACCACTTGTCTGTCATAATGAAGAGTTCTAGTTATTTGGCAGGTAGATCTGATGTTTACTGTTATGTTGTGCTGTTAAATGATCACATGTACTAGTTGTGATAACTTAAAATAGAAAAGAACTCTGAGAGGGTTTATTTAGATTAAAACAAAAAATTCTAAAATGCAAGAGAGATTGCTCAACTTTGCAAGTCAGTTCATTTGAAAATTTGCCCTAGTCACACACTTGCCAAAATATATCCATACTTGAATTATTTATTTTCTGTACTTATTTCTCCTGTTGAAATACATAAATAAAATAAAAATCTAAAGTCATTCTAAATACAAAGTTGCTTTTGGGGCTTGGCTTTAAAATGTATAAACAATAAAAGCAGTTAAAAGCCATATACCAGTGTGTGTTTTATACAGCCATGTGTTTCCAGCTCAGTGGCTTAAAGTATAATATAGGAAGTGTACTATAGTCATTTCATTTTTTAAGGGGATACCACATGTTGATGAAGTACTATCATGTTGTGCTTCAGTAAGAGTTCTAAATGGAATCTGGCAGTTCCAATGTTTGCATGGTGCTATTTGGCTCAGTAGTGATAAGCAATAGACTGTCTGGCTCCTTCAAGGAGTCTTTCAGTAATGTCTGAGCACTCGACAGTTCCGAAACCCTCTGGCTGACTTTCCCCTGTGGACCGTTCATTTATCAGGAAATGAAATTGGTTACAGGATTTCTCACGTTGCCAAACCTCACTGACGAAATCTGGTTTGTTCCTAATTTCAGAAGTAGCAAGAAGACATTAACTGTTTCTCTTGTTAGTTTCTTTATGACTTTGCTAAGAAGTCTCCATATCCCTTTTAACTTTAAATATTGTATGAGGTTGCTGACATGCAGTCTCACTATATACACTTCCTGCAGATCATAAACTTAATAATATAACCCTTACATTCATGTTTGTTCCTTTCCATTGTAGTTAGAAATAATTTTCAACCAATTTTCAGTTTTATCTTACCTGAATGCTTTTAACTTGTGGTTTAGTATCATGGCAAGTTAAGCATATTCTTGATGTCACACATCACCTTGTGCATAAAGTAGAAGCAATAAAATTAAGAGAAGTATGGATTTGAAAATATTTTATAGTACTTCTTGTTTAAGAGCTAAACTTCCCAATATAGTAGGTAATCTAGTTTATATGATCTTGACCAGATCATTTTTAAAAATTTAGTCTGATGTACTGTCCATGAAAATTATAAACAGGTTATAGTAATCTTTTGGTGCACTTTACTATTAACTTTGCATTTTACTTTTATTTACAAACCATTTGCCCCCTACTGACTACAAACTGATTTTTTTAAAGGTTTTTGGGGTATATATATTTTCCACAGGTTATACTAAACCTGTAAAATCAGATATACATAATTCAAGTTAATTGATAACATAAAATTAAAGTACATATTTTACTGGGAAATACCATATTATTCTTCAAAATTTGATTGCTCTAGCACTTGTGTGGCATTCACTGCTGCTGTGAACATAAATTTACAATCTGGCAGATTGCTGTGCGAACGAAAAGTAATTGATACAAAATGTACCCAGAACAGTGTTGCAACTATCTAGGAGACAGCGTCTGTCTCTCAAGACTATGAAGGCTTTGTCCACTGAACAGCTAAGTGATCTGTTGTTTTCCTTCTGTTGCAATACTATTTTTGTGTTTGAGCACAGAGAGAGGAATGACAACCAGACAGTTGTCTGTTAGTCAGTGCTGACTCCCGTTTCTCTATCACCCAAATCAGTTTGTGTAACAGAATATTACAGTGGGAGCATTTCTATTGTGACATCAATGTGTTCTATTGCAGCCTAATAGTTGTATCCTCTTATGTGTGGAATTAACATGCCCAGAGGTAAAGCACAGTGCACATATGGTAATTATTATGACTGGAAGTGGTTCCTTCATTAATTGAAGGCAGTAGCAACTAAAACGAGCCTTATTTAATTTTCATCAGTTCTTACGACAAGATCCTGTAAACAGGATCCTTTGCAGTCTCATCTTTATCACTCTTTCTCTTTTTCATTAAGAATGGGTCACAAGGAAAATGTTTAGGATTCTTTGTGCTCAGCCTTTGTCAGTGTTTTGGATCCTTCTTTCATTAACTAATTGTTTTTGAAAACAGCTATACAGCAACCTGCTATAGAGAATTTAATGTCTCGTCTGTGACTTACTGAGATTGACATGGTGTCACAAGACCAGTCCTTGGCTGGTGCCAACTAGTGGCCTTGCACAGTCTGGACCCTGTAGGGGCAAGCCATTGCAAAAAGAGAATAAATGAATGACACTATCTTGTCAAGTGAAGCCTCGTCACTGATGTAATTCAGAAACATAAAAATGATAAATTTTCAAAGCTGTCTTCAGCTAAAATTGTACTTGGAAGTCTTACAATGGTAGCCATTTTGTCTTTTATTATGATTGTGTAAACAAAATGTTCCTGTTAACAAGCAGCATTCTTAACACACATACACAGGATAGAGAACACAAAACTGAAAAGTTCAGAGAATCCATTCATCTATTTTCCCTCTAGATATTCAAGGCAGAAAGTAAATAGAAGCCCTAAGTTCTCACATTTGGCATTCTTCCTGCTACAAATGAAAGAATTAATAATGATAGAATGCCCAGAAAACCACATGTCACTAGTCTTTCACCCATGGACTCCTACATTAAAATACAGACTTGTCTCACAAGTGGAACAATATTTGGTGCGCTCATCATTATCCCAAATGGACAGCTGCTGCCGTCATAAAACCACTATAGATATTAACGCTGTTTGATCTGTAAGGACATTGCCCTTTCTCCTCAAAACACATCTCTGCCTTAATGCCTGCAAAATATTAGGCAGTTGAGAATGGACAGGTTTGAGGCAGGAGAAAAATTTAAGTATATCAACATGAATACAATATACATAAACATTATGGGCAGGGTCTTGAAAGGTACTTAAACTTCCATGGACTTCTGTGGAAGTTAGGCTGCCAGTGAGTGATTCTGAAAATTCTACCTTGTATACATTTTGATTGCCGCCTCCTGCGTTCTCCCTCATACGCTGCTTGTATGGTTTGATTGTAAATTCTTTGGGGAGAGGCAGTGTATTTCCTGTTCAAAGACATTATAACTTTGTAGGAACTACTGGTGTGCAAACAAATAAGTTTGATATAATTAACAGTGCTTGATCCAGAGGCCAAAGACTGGAGTGGGATAGGTTGTGCACAAAAGTACTGAGGTGCATTGGCATTGGGTTTTGGGTGACTAACTGAAGTAGTTGCAATGCTACAATTCAGGGCTCAGATGTATTACTTTTATTCCAGAACAGTGTGTCCAGGCAGGGGATTTATTCCATGATAGCGGCATTGTATTGGAATAGTTATTTTGGAATAACCAAATGAGTCAGTTCCCTTAGACATGGTTTAATTATGTCTCTAGCCAGCATTGTAGATGCTTCACATGCTACCTTTTGAAGCATGAAATACAGGCACTCAAACACTGCCATGGTGATTGCAGTATAAAAACCTATATAGCATCAAATAAAACAGTGCAAATGAACTAATCTGTGGTTGATCCATAAAAATAATTCTAATACTTCAAGTTATATTAAAACTTTTTAGAGTATTTCACATCTAGTGCTCAAACTGTTTGCTTAGCCTTGGAGATTCTGGATCCTTTTGTGATAGTGGAGTGGGAGACAGGATTGTTTACAACTTTGCTGTGCCTCTTTATTACATTGACTGTTACTGTAGCTGCCAATTTCCAATATTTGAAAGCCAGTGGCAGCCAATGGTCCATCTAGTCCAGTTTGGACAGCAATCAGTACCAGACACATCAGAAGAGAGTAGAACTCCCATAATGAGCAATTGTGCAAAAATTTGCCTATGGAAAATCTTACCCCCTTACCAGTAGGCAGTTAGCATTCAGTTTGTTCTGAAACTAAGGAGTGTTAAACATAAGCAAAACCAATATCATGTCAACATTTCCATGTATCAAAAGAAATACTAATTTATCCTGTGGTGAGCCTAGCAATAGTTGTCCTGCCACTGAAAGAGCCATTTCCTTGATTCTCTCTCCCTCTGTCTAAAAGGGCTGGGGTTGGTGCAGAGGTAGTATGCTTAGCCTTGAGAAGGCAGTAGGTTTTCAGTGTTTTATGACTTCCTTGGTTATCACTGACTGGCTCCAGGGGGACTCATCTAGTTCTTATCCATAAGGAAGAAGACTGCACTGTGGGGGTTTAAAGAGCAGGGGATGTGGAGGGTTGGGTTGATATGCAGGACAGTCGAGGACATTGTCAGGAGTGGGAGGGTATTTTCATATTTCTACCTACAAAGGTTTGTTTCCTTCCTATTAAAGAGCAGCCACTGATGGAAGAGTGCTAGCAAAAGCCAAGGCTCTGTGTTTGTTCTTAAGCTGTCATGATGAATGTATGACCTGACCTCAACATTAGATGTTTTGAAAACCTTGTGGAGGAGGGGGGGAAGCCAATTAAATATGAATTCCAGTCTTTAAAGGGAGTTTGAATGACCAAGAGAAATAAAACAAATGTTTCTCTTTCTCTTTTGAAACAAGCTCGTCTAGACTAAACTTCTAGTAGTATGAAATGCTGCAACGAGATCAGCTGGAAATGACTAAGGCAGTAGAAAATCTGATTTTTTATGCAGGCCTTGAGATGGCATAGCATGTAAGTCAGTCTATCTTGTCTGGCATTGATTCAGCTATGAAGTTTTAAAAAAAACACACACAAAAAAGCCCACTAGTTTAAGTGGGTCCTAAAAGTTCCTTCAATGCTGCAGAAAGACAAAAAGGTCTGACTTCACAGAAGTGAACTGACAAGCAAAAGACTAGATACACTTCATGTACAAAACATAGCATACTGTGTGGCCTATTGCACTTTAGTGTCTATTGGTCATCTGGCACCAGTTGTATTAGATTTGTTGCTTTGGTTAAGTGTTGACTTGAAGAAACCAGTACAAACCCCCCAAAAAATACTGTACGTAAGGGTATGTCTACATTACCAAGTTTTGTCACCAAAACCTCACTTGTGGCGACACAATGGTGAAAATGTACACACTGCAATGTGACTTGTGTCAGGAAAAAGTCCATTTTCAGTTTAAAAAAAAAAAAAAACCTTTCACCCTACTAGAGGTTTTTTTCCCCTTTTCCCTTCCCTTTATTATTGACAAACAGCAAGTATAGACTACACAGCATCTCTACTGTATTATATAGGGCCACGTCCAAATACCCATATCCCAGACTTCCATTTGTTTTGTTGAAAAAACCGGCTTCCACCAGTATCCCACAATGCCTGCCCTGGGAATCGTTCTCCTCAGTGTTTTGATTTCTTCTATCTTGGAGGCATACGTCCCTCCCCTTTCAAAGCTCCATATCTGATAATTGAGTGTGCTGCTCCATTTGGGGAACAAACTGCAAATCATTGGACTGCTCCTGTTCTGCACTGCACTAGGAACATAGCAGCAGGCAGACTGCTGCTGGGGAAGGGGGGGGGGTGGCAATTTAAATGGGGGACAGGCTGCTGTGCTGCTTTGACATTCCTCAGCACAGAAAGATCACAGAGCTACTCATGATGCCACTCCAGCAGCTGAGAAGTAACTTGGAGGGAATCCCAAAATGTTCAGGGATCAGCTCTCTCTTCCCACAACACTGCACTGTGGGATACATACCCACAGTGCATTGCTCTCACGGTCTGTGATAAAACAAAAGGAAAAACTATGTAGCAGTTTAAAGACTAACAAAATGGTTTAATAGGTGATGAGCTTTCGTGGGCCAGACCCACTACCTCAGATCATATTCTGGAAGAGCATTGGCATGACCATATATACCAAAGGAATACAATGAAAAAAGTGAACACATTATTAAACTGACAAATGATCTATCAACAGAGAGAGCAAATGTGAACACCTTCTAATGATTTTTATTTTATTGATTTTTGGGTATCAACCTAAATTTTTTGGACAAAACTTGGTAAAGTAGACATACCTTAAGATACAGGACAAAAGGAAACACTACAGTAAAAGTGATTTCAGGAAAATGGAGCATGAACAAGATTAAGTATTTGCAAAACTGTTCTGACTTTACAGGCCATTTTAACCACCATATCATTTAAGCCATGTTTATTTTCCAGGATGATTCAAATATTTTTAAGAGCACATGGAAGGAATGTCACTAACCAAAGCTTCAAAGCTTCTCTGGCTTTCCAACAAATAATTAATAATCAAAAACTAACCCTAAACCCTAACCCTTAACACTAACACTAACCTTTAGGAGCACCTGAGAGCCACATCCTTAAAAATCGTAGGAGCCACACAGTTAAGGAAGGTGACATTTCCCAGGGATCCCTTCTTCTCATAACACTTTTCTCTGTCTAGCTAAGCTTGGTCGCCTGCAATATGAATCCTCCCTTAGTTAAACACTCTGTTAGTGTAGTGAAAAGCCCTGTGCCTAGTGAACTGTGTATGCATGACATGTTATTTCCAATGGACTCGTAATTCATGTCAAATCAAAGGAAATTTTCACAAGGATACACAAAAGCTATTTCCCTTCAGTGGGTGCTACCTCCTTGCTGTGTGTTAGCTTTCTGCCCCCAGCCTTATGGGTTGGAGAGGTTTTTCAAAAAAGTTTTATTTATAGGGTTGCCAGGTGTCCGGTTTTGAACCAGACAGTCCAGTATTTGAGCTTTCTGTTCGGGAAACAAATTGAGAAAATATAAACGAGAAAATATAAATGTCCGGTATTTTCTAAATAAGATGTAATGTAGATTGTGATATGTCAGGTGTGTCCGGTATTTTTGTTGAAACCATCTGGCAACCCTACTTATTTATACCAGTAAACAAGAGACTTACCAGCATGCTAACCAGTTAACCGGCCCTTCCCAGTTTCCTCCAGTAGCCATGGAGCAGCCCCAGCTATGGCAGGGCCAGGTGGACAGATCTAGATTAAAACAGTCAACCAATTAAGCATTTTTAACATCCCTAATTGTTCTTGTGCATTATTACAATGTGAAAAGAGCCTTTCTGTTTCCAGTGAAACTTTCGCTTAGAGCAAGGCTATTGTGTCAATAAAAAAAAAGTTTTGCCATAAGAGAGTTTCGCTATATAGACCATTAAGTATGAGAAGACACAATGGAGAGCAATTCATTGATGAGTGACCCAGTCGCCAACTCATGACTCTCCTGTACTCTGCTACTCACAAATCACCCAAACACAGACAAATTTAAATGCCCTCCACCCTAAACTAATGCGTATTCTCACTGTGCGTCTCTGTTTCTCTGCTTCACTCACCCAGTCTCTTTTCCACTATGTAATAAAGTTGCAGAAGCTTTGCTGTTATTACACTTGTATATTTTTGTTTTAAATAACAATTAATTTGATTTCCTACATTTTAGTGGGGGGGCCTGCTTATCTCAGAGCAGGAGTTCTCTATTTGCTGAGCCTCTAGTCAAGAAGGGAGTATGTCAGTCATAGTGTACATTTCCCAGTTCACAAAGATTACAGAGCCAAAGGTCTGCAGACTGAATGGGGATGTTAGTCAGCATGTCCTGAACTTAAGAAAGATAAGGGTCCACTTCCTAGGCTGCCCTGATCAGAAAGTTAACAGTTGGTGACAGTAAGTCTGTCTCTGTTCTTAAGTAATTGTTATCATTTTGTAATATTTACAGGTCTGGCTCCCTCAGATTAAAATGTAGAAAATCAAAAAGAACTTCTTCCTTCAGAAACATACACCACTGCTTTCTCCCAGACACTTTTTTTTTTTTTTTAAAGGGGAGGATGTTGCAGGCTTGGCACGCCATGCAGGCGACATACTGTGGGGGTGGGGGAAGAGGATATCAGTTTTGGCTTCATCTCTGTGGGCTACTACTATGTAAAAGTAACTACAAAATGAGCTGCACAGAGCTCTCTGATGCAGAAGTAAATCTGCTGTAAAAGTCAGCAATAAAAAAACCCAGTGGAGAACTTGTTCTTGGCTCTGGCATCATGGGGTGGGGACAGTGATTGTATTTCTCCACTCACTGCATGAAATGAAGGTTAGTGGGGGGTTTGGACCCGGATGGAATAATATCAGGGATACTTGCCCAAAGCAACGTTGTTTGGCTGGTTGAACCTTCTGGATACTGTCATAGCTTTACACCAACTTCCAATGAAACCACATCTGGGACCTCGTCACTAGTAAACTATGCAAACTGAATCACTGCTCCTTCTCTTGCCACCCTGTAGGACTTGGGAACATTACAATGTCTACACAGCTAAAAAGAAAAAAATTGCAAAGTCTGTTTTAACCTCCTAGACTTGTATTTTTCAGGAAGCTCATCTCCTGTGTCCCTGGAGTTTGATGACCACTTTATTCCCTGCCTGGGTGAAACTGGAAGCCTCTATAACTAAAATCCTGGGGTAATGGGGAAGTGTCAGAAAAAAAGAGTAACTTCCAAAAGCAAACTGCTTAACTGTGTCACCTGCAGGGCAGTTTGTGCTTCCAGCTGCCTTTACTCCTCCTGTTTCATTATGGGCATGAATCAAAAATAGGGGGAAAGAAACACCAGAGTTTCACAGGTGCTCAGTGACGCTTCTTCATGGTAAACAAAAAAGACACAATTTAAAAGAGAGGAACAACAAAAAATTCCTCTTTTTTTCCCTCCCTAGAGAAAACTACTGCAGTCATAACAGTATCTAGAAAAAGAATTTAAAAACACAATAATGCTCCAAATTATCATTTTTGCAAATATGCTGAAATAATGAGCCAGATGAGAATTAGCATTTGCATTCCTACCTCACAGCACATCTGAAGTGCATGTATCAAGAGCAGTAATGCATGCCCTTTTCTGGCTTATTGCTTCAACATAAAATGTTGGTCATGTTCTTGAGCTTAATTGTTCTCTTATTGCTATGGAATGTAATTACTATACAGTATGTTTGTTTTATATTGCTGCTCAAAGCTCCCTGATTCAGTCCTAGTCTGAGTTTTATTTGCAAAATTGGTAGGTTACATACAGTGTCTTTGCACGGGAGAGGTCAATTTGTAATGAGGGCTTTTATCTGATTTTCCTCTTGCAGTAGGACATTACTCTTGTTATGGGGGAGCGTTAGATGAGGGGCTTGTATGTTAACATGGGTGGAGCAAGATTAGAAGATGGTATCTCTAGCACAAAATATTTCCACAGTAAACAGCATTCCTTCTATTTTATAACAATCTTCTTTCAAAATCAAAATAGCAGTGAATGCGTCACCACTTTGCTGTTGTGACTTTGAAGATAAAAGTACAGTAACTCTCTTTATATGAAGTTTATTTCCTGTATTTTCACTAACATGAGGATGGCTATAAAATTTACATACAGGACACTGTACTATATCCTCTTCTCCAAATAAATAACTAAATATAATGAGTGAATTCATTATTCAGTTGTTTTTGTCTCAAAATCTTGTCTGTGTTTTACCTTTAAAGACCCACTTAAAACTTTTTGCAACTCTTTTTTCAAGACAAGCTTAATTTTTCATGGGTAAGATATGTAACAAATCTGTTTAACAAGAGATAAAAGCATGTGATTAACTTTTGAGAAGATAATTGGCACATTACTATCTCTGACAAGACAATTGGAATATCTTTGTCGGTTGTTTGTAGTGTTGCATATTTTATGAGAGGTACAAAGTGAAGACAGGACTGTAATTTTATACATAGTACTCTGCTGATATAGCCCAGAGTACATTGTTCTGTACATTGCTGGTGCCATTCTGTGCACATCTTCTCCAGGAACAGTATCCCCTGCTCAGATAGTATAGGATAGCTGTCTAGACTGTTTCCAGAATGCACAGGTACACAGAATGGTTGATGTAAGTGCAGATGCACAGATACAGCTGATATATGGGTGTGTTGTGAAAAACTGTTCTGAAGACACAATTCAGCCTTGTTTCCAGGCTAAATGAGTTTCATATGCTAATTACCAAGACATGGCTGTATTTGTAATCTAGACGGGGTTTAATTGGATGGTACTTCCTTCACAGTGAATTGGGACCCATCCCTAGATCATCAGGAGAATCTACTGCAGGGAGACCCAGTGCAGTGGTCCTTCTCTGTAAAAGCCAAGCACTCTGTTTGTAACACCCAGTGATCAGGAGGATAGACCAGAAACTGGGCTCAGGTAATAACGCCACAAAGATTAAAACATGAAACTTGGGAGAAAGTGAAAGCACCAGCACAAGAGTTGCTTTAACCCTTTCCTTTGTAGTGTCAGCTGCAACCTTCAGAGGGCATTTACCCGTTTACAAATTCTCATAATATGTACTGACACCAATTTCAAAGTTAAATTTGTTTGTATAAGGCTTAGTTTGAATTGGTTTTTTCTTCCTAATGTACTAATAGATGATTTGTTTGGGCTAGATGCAACACCCCCACGAACGCTAGCACTGCTCCCTTGATGGACAAAGAGGGTAGCAGAAGGGTGATGCATTGGGCCACTGCTAAATTGTCGTTAAAGGGGGAAGCTGTTCATTTACTTTAATAGCCATAAAACTGTGTCAAAACTACCTTAATTTATGCTAGATGATCAAGTCCCTTAGTTTGAATGTGTTATCAGTGTCACAATATGATCCCAGCCCATTTTTTCATCTGTTATATTGGATATTTGTTCCATGTTGGCATTGCACTTCATCTGTCTATCGTAGGTATTTATATGGCTACCATCATACTGTATCTAAATGCCTCATAATCTTTAATGTAGTTATCCTCACAACACTCATTTTAGGGATGTTAAGTAGCGGTTAATTGGCTAATCTAGTAGTCAATGGAATTTCCATCGATTGGTCAATAAGAAAGGGCAGTTTCAGCACTCATGCCCAGCTGGCACCGGGTCTCAGTATAACCCCATGCTGCTATTCTGCACTATTAAAGGGACAGGGAAACTGGTGCGAGGACCCTGGCTGACTTCCTAGTCCACGGTCTCAGCACAGCCCCCCTTCCCTGCTACTACTCTGCATTATTAAAGGGACATGGAAGCCAGCATCCTCTCGCACCGACTTCCCTGTGCCTTTAATAATGCAGAGCAGCAGCTGGGGCAGAGGGAAAGAGAGCGAGTAGTCAATAGTGCTAATTTTACTCATCTGAGGTAGGAAAGTCTTTTATCTCCATATTACAGATTGGTTCTAAGACAGACACACATTAAGTGATCTGCTCAAGGTTACACAGGAAATTTGCTTTCAAACTGGTAATCTTGAGTCCCAAGGAAGCCCCCAAACACTCCTTCAGTTTTCTTTGATAAATATCTCAGTACAAACCTGTGTTGTGTATTCTGGACTCAGAAGACTGAGAGGGGACATGATAGCGGTTTTCAGGTATCTAAAAGGTTGTCACAGGGAGGAGGGAGACAATTGTTCTCCTTGGCCTCTGAGGATAGGACAAGAAGCAATGGACTTAAACTGCAGCAAGGGAGGTTTAGGTTGGACATTAGGAAAAACTGCCTAACTGTCACGGTGGTTAAACGCTGGAATAAATTGCCTAGGGAGATTGTGGAATCTCCATCACTGGAGATATTTAAATGCAGGTTGGACAGACACTTGAGAGACTAGTGGTTGGTCTTGCCGTGAGGGCAGGGGACTGGACTCGATGACCTCTCGAGGTCCCTTCCAGTTCTAGGATTCTATAATTCCACAAATCAAATTCCCATTTATGTCAGTGCAAGCTTGAAACACGATCTACTGTGTGAAGAGTCAAAAGGTTTTTTTCCCTGAGTTAAACAGGCTGAACTTCTCTAGTCCAGAACTCTCTGGTCCAGAAACATCCATCATCCAGATTGATTTTAATTTGCTAGATGCCCACTTTTAATGGGTGTGGCCAAGTTTCCCACAGTCCAACAAAGCTTGTTTACAGCAACTAGTCCTCAGTGTTCTGTGCTGTTGTTTAGCTCTAATTTACCCCTAAATGTCCTCTAGCAGCTCAGTAAGCAATGGAAGTGTTGGTAATGCTGCTAGACAGTGCTGACCTGCCATGGTCCAGAAGATTCTCTGGTTTGGAACCAGTCAGGTACCAAGGGTGCTGAAATAGAGAGGTTCAACCTGTATAGGTAAGTTCTTGAATTCAAAGCCAATCTTATTATATTTGACACGCTCCTCTGCAAGTGTGCTCCTTTCACTAAATACCAAAATCAAGAAGTACATCTATATAATCATACTGTGTAAGACCCTGGAAACCTCTGGCAAATCCTGAACTAGCCAATATTCCATCATCTTTTGTGTTTGCCCATTGTATAAATGCTAGCACTGCACAGGTGAAACTAAGCACTGAATTATAGCTACAGAATCACCTCTGCTACTGATAAGTGTTGATGCACTGTGTACCCCCAGTCCCACTTTATATAAGCCCACACTCTTTTTTTAATTTCCTTTCTCTGACAGTGTGGTCTAATGGCAATTTGGGTTCAGAACAAATCCATTTCAAGAACTTTGAGGGGGTTTTCCCCTCTTTACCTCTCCTGCTTTGTGCACTTGGGATTCAGGACTTCCTTAAGTTGATTGCTTTATTTTGTGTTTAGATGTAGCATATTAGAAAGGGAACAGGTTTTAAACATGATCCATTTACAAAGGCCTGAGATGAAAGTCTTAGAAATCACATATTTTTAAATATACAAGATCATTTGAACCATGTAAAAAATGTAGCCTGTATCATTTTAATTCTTATTAGACAGCTCTATGTCTTAGATCAAAGCTGGTCTTAAAACACATTTATATTCAGAAAATTACAGATAAGAAAGGACTTTGCTTCCTGTGTATTCTGCAGCGCATACAGGTCCTCCGGTTATAAAATAAACTGCACAGAATTTACTTAATGTAACTAGAACACATTAAAACACTTGAAGGATGGGAGTGACTTCAGGTGATATCCTGGCCTCAGTTACTTCAATGGGACCAGGATTTCACCCTTTTAGCAGGTCTATGCTTAAAACATTGCAGCAGATGAAGACATTACTGTGCTAACAGGAGAGCTTCTCTCCTTTGTGTAGTTAATCCACCTGGGTCACTTCCAGGTTTAAATTAGCATAAAGGGTGGAGTGTCTGTAACTTGTAGTCTTTAAATAATGATTTGAGGACATCAGTAACTCAGCCAGAGGTAAGGGATCTATTCCAGGAGAGGGTGGGTGAGGTTCTGTGGCCTGCAATAAGCAGGTCAGACTAGATTATTGTGATGGTCCCATCTGACCTTAAAGTCTATTGGTCTGAATCTGAGATGTGGTAGCTATGTCGATGGAAGAATGGTCAAGTCTGAGGGCCTGGTTCTATAGAAGAAATGGGCAACCTAGGCTAGTGAGTGGGCCCCATGAGTGGCCCTCTTTCACAGTGTCCACAAGATTGTCATAACCAAGATGGTCTCCTGGGATAGTCTAGTTTTGCTAACTGCATTTGCGTACTAGAATTTGCGGGGTATGCCAACTGATCAGCAGCACTTTGATTGGCTGCAGAGGGAGCGCACAGCTCTCACCATCAGTGTTGTGTTCCGTAAGCGCACACCTCACTTCACATGCGCTTGCTTTATGTGCATGTCACTTTAGTAATACCGGTAGGAAAAAAAAGTACATGGATGGACACCAACGGAATCTGGCACCCTTGTACATGGGCAACCATTAACAGAATGTCTCATGACCCCCACACAGAACCCCGATGGGACACAAGTTGCCCACAACTTTAGCGTGAGTTGTGCCCAAGTTGGATTTGCAGGGTTTGTAAAGCAGGAGCTGTATTTTTGTACTCTTGATCAAGATACAAATATTAAACCTAGTATGTATATTTGATAATAAATCTTTAGCTACTTCTATGATATAAGCAGTTCAAATATATAATCAGAATAGTTTCTACAAACTCGCTGCTTTTCATTGTTGAGAAAAGCTTTACCCAGCATTCTGCAGCTGTATGGGTTCTGAATGAAGAGCAAGAAGTTTGACCTGTCAACTCATTTACCTTTTCCATAATACCGACAAAAATAGCATTCAGTGATTACAAAATGTGCATGCCCTGAAAATCCCTAGTTAGGAAGCAATATATATCCGTTTCATGCCAGTAAAGGCTCTCTCTTACTCTAGTAGGCTCATCTCCTCCAGCCGTAGGAGAGCTGACAATTTACAGCAATATATTTTAATGGCAGCGAGAAACAAGTCTAGGGATTATTCTATCCAAAGGATTTTGCTCATCTCTCTGAGTAGATATTATGCTTAATGGTATCTCAAATGTTCTAGCAGAGTCAGAAGCCAGAACCATTTTATATATTGTTAATAGCTCTCTGCTTGTTTTAAAATAATCCCCTACCTTGTTTCCAACGGTTTCTGCCTTGAAAATTTTCCTCAGCATTCTTACTTGCATGCTGTCATTATGAAGTTATTCATTATCACCTGCTGCGGTACCAGTGTATTGTATCCATTACAACAGGAGTGGGCAATAATTTTTGCAGGGGAGCCATTTCATGAATTTTGGCAGTGGTCGCAGGCTGCCCCTGAAGGGGCAGGGCCTCAGCCAGAAGGGGGCTGTTCCCTCTAGGTGCAGCCCACCCCTGGCAGGGGGCGGAGACTTTGTGTGCTTCCCCTGCCCCCAGGCTAATCAGGATCTAGGGATAGGGGATCACACGACATTTCCCTCCCCCTGCCCTGCCAGGGGTGCATGGTACCTAGAGGGAACCACCAGCCATTTTGAACAGCTTGCGGTTCCCTCTGGTGCCGTGCGTCCAGACGGGGGAAGGAGATTTTGTGTGCTCCCCCCATCCCCATGTCTCGATTGGCCTGGAGATGCGGGAGCGGCAGGGCAGCCGCGGGCCAGATCAAATGGCTTGGTGGGCTGGATCCAGTCCACGGACCCTGCTTTCCCCACCCCGGCATTACAAGATACTTAACTTGTATTTTCAGGAAGGCCTATTGTGAACCCGACAGGTCTTGCAAAGGCTGACAATATTTCTCTTTCTGTTTGTGACTGATGGTTGTTCTTTACAGTCGACTGATTTCATTCGTGGGTGTTTACAACTGTCTTCTATAAATTTAATCTAGGCAGATGTTTTCCAAGCCTTCCCTTTTTTCACTCTTCAGTTTCCCTTTTTTCTTCATTCTCTAGACACTCTTCCCACACACAGCTTCCCTCCCTGCCCTGATTCCCACCCACCCCTCACACAGACCCCTTAATATCTACAGATCTTGCTTTGCCTAGTACATTTCCTGGAGCCTCCTCTCTGTCTCTCCCAATATGATTTTCTCATAGAATTTATTCTCTTAATCTGAAAAAATTTAATGATGTAGACATGATGCACACCACACACACACACTTAACTGATAGACGTTCCGTCAGCCACAGAAAGAGAAGTGATACAAATGTTGCTGATGGAATCAAAGAGAAAGGAACAGTCTGGCCTCCCCAGAAAAAAATGAAATATCACTTTCGGGGATATCTTCTGGTGACCTAAACAACAGAAGGAAATGTCCTTCCAGAGATTCTGTAAAATCAGACACCTCCAAAGCACATAGTCTAATACACAGCAGGGAGTGGGTACAAAGCACAGCTGTTGCATTATTTTGGTCAGCTATTAATTTGAGACTGTTTGCATAAAGTCTGGAAAAAGGCTTCAGAGATTTTTCTAGTGTGTTTAGCTATTCTTATGGAGATGAAATCTTCGACAACTTGTACACTGGCATATCTGAGGGGGACTGACATACTATAAGAATAGATAAGCCCCAGTTTATCATTTCAGTGCATTAGACATGTAGCGATACATTTTCATGTGATGCATATAACAGTAGCATTAAGGATTCACTGTCATGTTGAATCTTTAGCTAATTCTTTTTGCAAGCTTTGATGAATTGCTAATGCAGAGTCAGATCACAGAGCTGCCCCCCACGCAGCATTCCTGTTAGCAGGAGCAATATAAAGCCCATAATTTGACAATATGTTACTGGGCTACTAAGTGAAACTAATGTTTTCAAAAGCACATAATCACTGAGGAGCCTGAGTCTTTTGCACTTTGTTTCCAGAAACAATGTACATTTACAATATTTGAGAAAAGGAAGGGTCTCCAATGCGCTGTAGGTAACCCTGTATTTTGATACTTTGCCTTTCCCCTGGTACTGGGCCAGCTGTTTGTCCAAAGCAATACCTGATCTAGCATGAGACCACCTATACTGATTTACCAGTTCCATCTGTCATTGCTTCTGTTTTGTTGTTAAATGGCAATCATCCAGTGACAGGATATTGAATCCTAAATCAGAACTTTATTTTTTTAAAGTCCTGAGCAGATACTGAATTTTAAATGGGATTAGCGCTTCACTAGCTATGCCAGGATAGTCAGCTACTTGTGATGTCCTTCTAATCTCTAGATGCAGGAAAAAAGTTATTGAACTTTTGTGGTAGCAAGTTATTGCACTTTATTTCTACATCTGTTCACTGGACTTCCTGTGGTTTTTCATTAAATTATATCATAGACAGCCCAGACAGTCTGTAGCTCCTGATCCTTCTAGTTATACTGCTTCTCCAACCATTAAAATCTGACTTCTGCTTTGTCTAGCAGAAGGAAGCAAGACACGTCTATGTGGTAGGTTGATTCACTGGAGCTGATAAACTTGCTGTCTGCAGTGCAGTGGAAATCCTAGCATTACCTTGGGCTTTAAAATTCAAAGCAACTAAATGCCTTTAAGATTGTTTTAAACTAGCGTGGGTCTATAGAATTGTCTTCACTCAATGAGGTAGTGGCTGCCTACAAATAGGGAGAATGCCCAGACCTGTTTGGGTCATGACAGTCAGTTCAAAGATTGCTAGCAAAGGGTGCAGATGAATAATAATGTGTGTGTTCTACATGCTTTCTCCTAGCAGAAGAGTGTAGCTGATAGCCAACTGAAAGAAAGCACAAGTGAACAGAGCTAAGGAAAAAGATGCAGATGCTGATTTGTCCCAGGACCAGATTTTCAAAAGTTACTAGTGATTTTGGATGCATTCATTTCATGTTAGACATTGTGTAATTGAATAGTCATGTAACCACATGAAATCTTAACAGAGCTTGGACCCTTTGTGGAGAGGTGCTGCTCCTGCAGACCAGTCTCTGGCCATGGTGAGCCCTAGCTGCTGCGGACAGAGGCTGCTTTGCAGCAGAGGCAAATTCACGGAGCCAGCACTGGGCTTAGGGAAAATGGTGCTATGGGCAAACTTGTGTTTTGGTGCCCCGACCCTGTGGGCATAGCACCACCCATTTCTCCTGGCATCCATGGGCTCCCCAACCTGCACGCCTCCATCCTATGCTCTCTCTATCATTAACCCCTGCATTGTGCCCCCTTTGCCCCTAAGCTCTGCACAGTGCCCTCTTCATCCCAACCCCTGCCCAGTACCCTCCACCCCCTTTGTCCAGCAACACCCAGACCCAGTAGCCCCTCACCCCCTGGCTACTACACCCTGAGTATGGACCCAGTTTGCCCAGCCCTAAGGCTGGCCCTATGTGGAGCCGATACGTGCGGGGAGCCAGCTTGAAAGCAGGCTCCCCATATGTATTGGCTCCAGTCTCTATCAGAGGCAGCAGCGTGGGGGTGGGGGGAGCAAGCAGGTGGATCTGGCGCTCATGGGGAGTTTGCTTCAAGTTAGGTCCTCACTGGTACCGGTTCCTCCTCTCCTCCTGCCTCTGATACAGGGGCAGCAAGCGGTGGGGGAGTGTGTGTAGTTGAAAGATTAACTGACAAGCCCAGGCTACACGTTGATATCCCCAGTCCATTTTGGGGTGCACAATTGAAATGTTCTAGACTCTGCACCTAGTTTTCAGCAAGCACAGTACAGCCCATCCACCCTCTGAAAATCAGGGCCCTTTGAAGTAATTTATCTTGCATATCCAGAAACTGAACTACCCAATATCAGTAGCTACTTCAGAAAAATCTTGGCCTCCATGTTTGTTTTTCCAGAATTCAGTTACCCTAAACAGAACGCAGAAGAAAATAGTTGCCCAGATTAATAATCTGAATAGCAGTACTAACAGTATGTGGAATTCTCACAGATCTGTGTGTCTGTTAAGTTAGCGCATTTGTGATTCTTATGACTATTCTAAAATGGTTGTGATACGAGGTAGTTTTACAGCTGTCCTAGGATGTTGGTTTAGTACGGTCTCTCCTACCTATTTTGTAATTGTCAAAGTTCATCCATTTAGAAGTAGTACATGTAAAAATAAATGGCATGAAGTTGCATTTAAACATGCTTTGACTGTACTTTGAACTACAATATGTAAAAAATGTTAAACATTTGTCAACTTTTTGACCTTTTAGGGGATACTTCATCCCTGCTGTCATTTGTAAACTATTTTTAAATGAGTCTAGTGAGCCAGGCACAGGTCTTATAAGATATACCTTGGTAATCATAAATGTTCCCATAGCAGTGTTTGATAAACACCCCTAATTTTTTAAATGGAACAATACAGAATTATTTTTCTTAACTATAAAGAAAAAACTATAAAGAGGTGCTAGAATGGTAAATCTGGAGATTAGAGACTTTTGCTAGACATAGAATGGGGAGAGTCTCCAGGATGCCTCAGGACTGAACTAGAGCAAGAGAGCTCAGTCTCCATGAACATTCATTTCTTGACCTCTTTGTTGAAATTGCCAGAAAAGGTGTCACTTAAGATAGCTTTTGATGCTTGAGGTGGATACCCTTTCACTTTAGGCCACCAATTAGTTTAACATAGTCCACTAAGCAGCGGTTGATAATTATACTGCTTTTATTGAGGCAGGGTCTGAATTAGTAAGCTAGAAGTCAAAAGCTCCATATCTCATCAACCCAGTGAGCCATCCAGTGTCCACTGCCTAGGTATTTAATCAAATTCTGGTCATATCTGTCACTACTTGTACTCTTTTTATGAAGACATAACTGAAATTGCATGCCGTAACTGAAAACCATAGACACGCTGACATAAAACATATTTCAGATCTCATTATTGACAGCGAAACTTCCGAGACAAACCTGCAGAGTTTTCAAGAAAAAAAAATGCAGCATGACAGGTGAAAAAAATTAAAGTTTCCTTTACATTGCCAGAGTGGTGTAAAGAAGTCTTTTTGTAAAAGGTTAGTGGCCTTATATATGCTTATGGTACTTTACTGATTAGAAATTTTTTAACTGAAAACATTTCCTATTAAAATGTGGTGTGCAACAGTTTGCAACTGACCTTTCTGGAGATGGTCAGTAGTCAATATAAATTGTGAGTTTGAATCCACAGGCCTCATTTGCTCTTCAGATGCCTGTGATGTAACACTAAGATATGACTGAGCATATCTATTGACTAATATCTGGTAGTAAATGGTCAATACTAGCTCCATTACTATTACGGCAGGTTTGGGTATTTCCTTCAGTGCTTCCCAATTCCAGTCTCCGACCATTGTACTGTAATTTAAATAAAATTACCAGAATAACTGGAACTAGCATAATTATATAGTGTTATTTTAATAAATAAAATAGGCAACATTTTAAAATATTGTGTACAAAAACTTTCATTTTTGGTTCAGCATTTTTAATTTTTGGCATAGAATTTCCTAGGAATTATTTGTGTGTGTGCGTGTGTATGTAATGCTTTCTTAAAGGCAGTGTTGTTTACCCTAACCCTAAATAGCTTTTATTATAATATATATTTTTATCCTTTTTGTTCCAAAGGATCCAAAATCATTTGAATAATACATATTCTGCAGCCATTTCTGGCATGGAAGATGGCATCCATTTAAGAACTTATCTATACTAGGAAATTTAATCATGCTTTAAATGTGAGTTAAATGCATTGAGTTAGCTGGTGCAAAACTGAACATGACAGAAAATAATTAGGAGGAATGCATAGGATCAGAAAGGTGGAAATTTAGAGGAAGGCAATTTGGAAGATGAGGAAGACTTTGAGAATTTTGATGCCAAGAGGGAAGGTAACAGAGGAGATTTAGTGAAAAGTGTGGGGATCTAATGGGCAAGAGATTCTTATGAGGATAGTAAGTCCTGGAGGAAACCTTTAGGTTTTGGGAGTGGATGGGGAAGGAATGACACGTCAGAGAACTGAAGATACCATGACATTTGAGGATACCAATTCAGTATGAGGGGATTTCCAGGGAATCCGGAGGGTTGACAGGAAAACTGAAGTGCCAGGAAGGCTGTAGGAATGAAGAGGAATGGGGTATGCCAGTAGTTGAAAGGGAACTTGGGGGAGCATCAGAGGGGATGAGGCAGTTGCCAGAGTACTATGAAGTTAACCAGGAAAGGTCATGGGGCAGTATCTATGGGAAGACATGAAAACAGGCACAGCAGAGGATGATGGATGAAAAATAGGATGTTTGGAATTAAGGAAGGAGAGAGTGAAGTGGGAGAGGAAACATTGGGAAGGAGAAGTCTGGAATGCTGAGGAGGAAAGAGAAAATTTGGGGGAAGTACAGACTGAAAGGATGCGGTAAGGAGAAGGGACGTCCAGGGTGTAGTGATAGCATTGAAGAGAGTAGAGAATAAGTGGAGGAAACAGAATGGGGAGGAAAGGAGAAGAGAGAGAAAAGGGTGAGAATTGAAAAGATTTGGGAAGGGGAAAATTAACTTAATGGAGAGTAGAAGAGTTTGGCATGATTCAAGAGAAGGGAGGAGACTTTTGGGGAGAGGAGGTGGAGGAAACAGCATTGGTTTGAGGTTGAGGAAGGGATTTGAAGAGGAAGCTGCTCTGCCATAGACTTCTTGAGTGATCAAGTCACATAGGCCATGTTCCACTACAAAATTAAGTTAACCTATGTTACGGGGCATACAGCTGCTGCAATTATTACATCACTTGTGTGCGTGCACCCTGCATTCCTTGTCTTGGCTATGTACATCCTCACTAGGAGCACTTGTATCAACACAGAGTGCAGTGCACCATGGGTAAGTAGGCCACTGTGTAACTGTTACCATGTTTTGGAAAGTATTGCAGTACTTCGTGGGACCAAAACGAGGTGTACATGGGTGACTGGAAGCATGGTTTCAACTTCCCAAAATGCAGTGTTCTCCACCCAATAATTTTGTCTGAGTCCCATAATATTTTGCACCTCTTTTCAAAATCCTCACAAAACTGCATGTCCCTTGTCACTCTCTTGTTGTCTGACAGAAGCATACAGACTGCACAGCTCTGCACTGTTATCATGGGTGTTGAAAGCACAAGGTGCCTGATTTGTACTATTTACTGAATTGCAAAGGAGCTGAGGGGAACATGACAGTTTCCTTAGAGGATATTGAGATGGCTGGTGTATGGAAACCAACTGGCTAAGCAGCAGTTCAGCAGAAAAGGATCTGGCGTTACAGTGGATGAGAAGCTGGATATGAGTCAACAGTGTGCCCTTGTAGCCAAGAAGGGTAATGATATACTGAGGTGCATTAGGAGGAACATTTCCAGCAGACCTAGAGAAGTGATTATTCCCCTTTATTCGGCACTAGTGAGGCCACATCTGGAGCATTGTGTCCAGTTCTGGCCTCCCCACTACGGAAAGGATGTGGACGGATTGGAGAGGGTCCAGCGGAGGGCAACGAAAATTATTAGAGAGCTGGGACACATGACCTACAAGGAGAGGCTGAGAGATTTGGCCTTGTTTAGTCTGCAGAAGAGAAGAGTGAGGGGGAATTGATAGCAGCCTTTAACTACCTGAAGGGAGGTTCCAAAGAGGATGGAGAGAGGCTGTTCTCAGTAGTGACAGATGGCAGAACGAGGAGCAATGGTCTCAAGTTGTAGTGGGGGAGGTCTAGATTAGGAGAAACTATTTCAGTAGGAAGGTGGTGAAGCACTGGAATGGGTTCCCTAGGGAGGTAGTAGAATCTCCGTCCCTAAAGGTTTTTAAGTTCCAGTTTGACAAAGTCCTGGCTGGGATGATTTAGTTGGGGTTGGTCATGCTTTGGGCAGGGAGCTGGACTCGATGACGACCTGAGGTCTCTTCCAGCCCTATGATTCTATGACTGAACAGTGGAGAGCTGCTAAGTGTGCTCCCAAGCAGGGCAACCAGGAAAAAGAATTGCAAACATTTTCAGAATTTTAAAAAGGAAGGTTGGCTTCCTATCTACTTGACCACTGGGCAATGGAGTTCATAAAAATAACAGAGCAGTCAGTGTGGAACATTGTAGGACAGCTCCTGCAGGCCAGTAAGGGTGCATCTACACTGCAGGGCTTAACTCGAAATAAGCTATGCAAATTGAGCTACGTCAATTGTGTATCTTATTTCGAAATAGCTTATTTTGAAATAGGGAGCGTCTACACAGCACTTATTTTTAAATAGAGCACTCTTCCTTTGACTTACCTTATTCCTCGTACAATGAGGGTTACAGGAGTCAAAGTAAGAAGTCCTCCAGCTTTACAGTATTTTGACACTATTTCGAAAGAACTGCCTCCTGTGTAGACATGGACTAAGTTATTTTGGAATAGTGCTAGTTATTTCGAAATAGTCTTGCAGTGTAGACATACCCTAAGAGTCAGCATATGTAACATAGCATCTATGCTGATGCTATACGCTCAGGGAAGGTGCTTTTAAGTTGTTGTAGCATGGGACTTACAGTGGTGTGAGTGATATTTAAGTGTAGAGATCTCCACAGCTAAACTGACATAAGCTGCCTTACATTCACCTAACCGTGTAGTGGAGACCAGGCCTTAGTCTCTCTCTGACTCAGTTCCCCATCTGTTTAAAAGGGAATAACAAAACTGTCCAATTAACTGTCCAATTAAAATTGGGAAGAAAAATATGCCAAAGACTGTGAGGTGCTCAGATATTCAGTAACAGGGGCAATATAGTACCTAAGATAGCTCTCTCTTAGACCGTATACTAGGATCAGAACAAAGCTAGTTAGAACTGTGTTTAGGGTTGTAGCGCTCTCCAATCTGATCCCACTGTGAGTAGAGCCAGAGTGCCAATCTAAGAGAGAATGTCAGCACATTCTGACATAGAGCTGCTCACAGCGAGGTGTGATTGGCATTCCTTTGAACATACCAAACCTGACACCTTATACAAGCCATGAGCATGGCCCTGAGTGGAGTTATGGGAGGCCTGTTCGCTTGTCTGCCCATGTGCAAAATGTTCCTAAAACAAAACACTTCACGCCAAAGGCCAGACTAATTTGTGTCTTGTTGGCATCACTGCTCGCATCAAACTACTATCCTAAATGAACAGTGATGACCACGTTTTTGTTGCTCCTTAGAGCACAAATAAACAAGATGTGTAAATGTAAATAAACCTGAATGCCAAGTGGACAAGAAAACGCCTTTCAGTAGAGAGAAATTCTGATGGGAAGAGACTGTTGGGTCAACACAAGGAAGCACTGAGAAAAGTGATAAGGTATCCCTTCATTATTAATGGGCAAAGAGGCCTCTAAGCCATTGTCATCCTTGCTCTAATCATGTTGCACCATGGCAGTTTATTCTTAGCCTTAGCCACAAACTCATAAATAATGAAATGGGCCATGTTTTATCTTACCCCAGTGATTACTGTAATGTGGCTTTTATCTGCATCCCTGCCAGGCGGGTAGAAACGGGCAACATTCAGAAGTAGATAAAAATGAATGAATTACACCATATAAAAATAGGTTCAGGTCTTCCAAAAAAAAAGTGCTTATTGACAGTGAACTAATAGCTGCCTTATTAGGAACTGTGTAGGCTGTCTCTCTGGTGGGCTGCCTTTCTGTTCTGTAGACTATAGGAGGAAGAGATAAGAGACTGGAGACTGCAAACCGAGGCAGACTGGAGACAGGCTGCATGGCACATCTATGCTATGTTAATTCTTGGAAGTGTTTTACCCATAAATGGTACAGCAGAGCACCAGACATTGTGGAAATGATTTATATGCAGTGTAGTTGTGGGTATACTGGTACCAGTATACTCGAGAGACAAGGTGGGTGAGATAATATATTTTATGGGATCAACTTCTGTTGGTGAGAGAAACAAGCTTTCAAACCACACAGAGCTCTTCTTCAGGTCTAGGAAATGTACCCTGAGCATCACGACTAAATGCTCTCTATCTTGAATGGTCCCCTAGAATATGTGATAACTATTTATTTATGCTAACCAATCTCTTCCATCTTGCATCTGGCTGTGACTGACTATATTTCTTAGACCTGAAGAAAAATTCTGTGCGGCTCAAACGCTTGCTCCTCTCTCCAGCAGAAGTGGGTCCCATAAAATTTCACTTGCCTTGTGTCTCTAAATATACAGTTTGGCCAGTAATTTGGGGGATGAAGAGCTATTTGTGTGTAAGAACAACTAGATGATAATGCACCCAGCTAGGAATAGATTAAATAGAATGGAGTACGTATTTCATGTATTTTGTCTGAAGGGCTCCAATGGCTTTAATTAAGCCTCACAGCAGCCATCTGTGATGGATTAGTGCTAGTCTCGCTTTAAAGGTGGGGAAACTGAGGCACAGGAAATTAATGACTCACCCAAAGCCACAAAGTGCATCAGTGGCAGAGCTAGGTATAGTATCCAGGAGTCCAGGCACCCTGCCCCGCTAATCTAACCACACTTCTTTCCTTTGATCATACTTCTGGAAGGATAGAGAGCTAGCATCTCTACTAGAGACATCTGTGTATGGAACAGTCTTTAAAAATTGGAGAAATACGTCAGTGTATCATCACTTTCTTGGAAATGAAGAATAAAGTGTCATACACAGTCCTAGGTCCTGTTCTCAAAGAGCTGTGGACCATAATAGCATAATCCATTTTTGTGTTGCCTGAAATAACCTGCATGTGCTGTCTTGAGGCTGCTATATCTTAATTGTCCTCTTCACAACTTCTCATGTTTACAAAGTTCCATCCGTTTAGTGTTCGTTAATGGCCCATCTCTTGTGTGACTCAGAGAGCTATGGAGCAACCAGTGCAAGGTGTGTCGCCAACAGCAAAGGGCTGAACACAGCATGTGTCAAAATAGCAGTGTACGTTTAAAAGGGCAAACAGTGCTGGTCTCTTTATCCTCCTTGGTAAATGTATTTTCATTTCAGGTCTGATGGTCAGTTCCCTTGGAGCTCTTTTTGTCACCACACCTTATGGGAGCTCTTATGCAGTCTACAGGTTTATGAACTGATGCAAATCCTCCCTCAATGGGCTTTTGTTTCTTGTTGCAGAAATTCCCGGAGCTGAAGTTTAAGTATGTAGAGGAGGAGCAGCCAGAAGACTTCTTCATCCCTTATGTCTGGTCCCTGGTATACAATTCTGCTGTGGCTCTGTATTGGAACCCACAGGACATCCAGCTGTTCACTATGGATTCTGGCTGAGGGAGAAGCAGCCAAGCCAGCTGTGCTCTGTCTGATTACAGGCAAAGAAACTCAAAACTGCGTGTGAATATGTGACCCCTTCCCAGAATGCATCCTCTAAACCTGAAGCTTAGTGAGAATAAAGCTTGCTACTATTGTACAGTGCGACTTTGACATTTTGGTACCAAACTGCAGCAGACACACTGGAAGCAGATTGTGGTGTGGGAGAGAAACTGGCAAACTTTTATTTCTAATTCATATAACCTAGAGCTTATCCAATGAAAATGGGGCCTTAGACCTGCAGTATGATGTTACCACCACCAAGAAATCTGATAGCTTTTTTAACTAAAATGGGGAAATGAGGAGAGAGTGTTAGCTGATCTGGAAGTGGCATTTATATCTTTATTACCTTTAAGTGATGCATTTTCTTTGGGTCAGGGTCTTTGAACACAAACATTTTCTACAATGGACTATCTCACCAGTACTTTGCCTCCTCTCATGGCAACTTATTTTGATGACATTGCAATGTCTACAGTCTCTAAAATATCTATATTAATGTAATCAGCATATACGAGGCTGCATGTTAATCAAATGATGTTTCTAGACAGAGAGGAGGATACTGTGGTATATATGAGAGGGTTTTCAACTGCGAGACTTTTGTTTTGAAGAGCTATCACAACACTTTTGATTGTTAATACTCTTTATGGGGCTTGAGACACTAGCTTCCAGAGGAAAGGCCCTCTCAGACTCACATTACGGTACTTCCTAGAAATTGACCACATGAACAAATCTTCAAAGAAAAGTAGAGCTATGCCACATAAGTTTGTGCACTTTCAGCAGTGTCTAATGGGAGTCCCTGGTGGTATGTTAAAAATCCCCTTTTTGCTGCAAAAGGGATTATAGCAGAGATATAGATTAACAGAATGTGGAACACTTCAAAATGGATGTTTTAAAATATTCTTTCCTGATGTACCTAGCTTAATGAAAATAATTAAGATACGCACTCTGCAGATAGAAAAACAAAAGAAATTGGTTGACATTATTTTAAGTGTCTCTTTCCTCCCCTGCATATAAAGGATTTGTTTGTCTCTGGGACAAGCTCCTGACAGTGTTCACTTCCACATGCTCACAGAAACTCCTTCTACACCTTATACTGCTTTCTGGAAGTCGCTGTCACTAATTCAGGTGTTCTGCATGCCGAAATATAAAGGGGCTGTTCTTACACGTATATGGTAAATCCCTCAATTCACTGCCTGACCCAGCATGTTCTGTTTACAGAATCGGAGAATAGTGCGCATTTGCTTTCGCACACAATCTTCTGAGTGGCTTTAAACAGAGTTTCCTGTGTTCATTTTTCTTTTGCTGAAGAATTTGGACATGTACTTTGTTTTTATCTGTCTGTTTGGAAGCAAAGTCCTTTTGGACAAGTGGAACTGCTGGATTTTTTTTTAAAAACTCCTTTCCCTATTTACTTAAAACTATAAGTATGAAGAGCCATGCATAGCATAGGCCTTCCCAGTGCTTTCAAGCAGAGGTAGCTTTTGGGAGGAGGCAACATGAAGAGAAGAGCTGCAACTCTTTTGAGTGTAAAATATGGGAAACAATTGAACTGTGACTGAAGACAGGGGTATGTTTGTGCTACGTTTGGGGTTGGTTTGCTTTTTTTAAACCTCTGAACAAAAGTCAAAGGGGATTGAATGGCTTTTGTGTTGGTTATAGTGATTTGTAATTTTATCTTTAAATAAAGGACTAGAGTGTTTGTGAGCCAGGAAAGCTGCACAGTCCTTAGTATGGTCATTCTAAAAGTGCACCTTTAAACTGCGGATTCTGAGACAAACTGTGCTTCAGTTCTTCATCTGACTTAACCACAGTGAGAGTCTGATCCTCCCACATAAAGACCATCTTCCATCCCTATTGACTTCAGTGATAACTGGGGACACCCAGGACCTCCACGCTGGTGTATCATCTTTGAGAGAATCTGATTTTCTTTAAAAGAACTGTATGTAAGTACAGGGGCATATAGCAGCAATCTGATATACACAGGTCAAACAAGACACTGAATCAGTGAAGGAGTGGCATGTAATTTCAATTTGTCCTCTTAATAATGTTGCACTAACGTAAAAGAGAAGCATGCTTGTTTCAATGGAATGCTTTTCTTGTGCAGTTAATTAAAATGCAGTGCATATGGGCCCCAGCAGGATTGTAATCGCAGGAGCCAGAATCCAAAGCTGAAACAGTAGAGCAAGCCAAAGTTTATACTGAAATCCATCCTATTATGATTGGTTCTTTCAAGTTTCCAAGCATTGTACAGGTATAGAAATGTCTTGGAGTCTGCAGTCTGATATGTTCACAAATACTCTATTTTCTTTCAGATCTGTAAGTACCTTTTGAGGGATCCTTTTCATTATTTTTGTGTGAAAGATTTATTATGTAGTAATAAAAAAAAAAAACCTAAACAGACTGTTGTATTTGTTTTCCATAGCAATTACTGCGCATAACACTTGGCCCCAGAGAGCTTAGGGTTTTTTTATTTAATATGCATGCAGTTTCATAACTAATATCAGTGCTTTCCAATATAGAGAATCAGATTTAATTTTACTAAATAGATCATTTAAATCCTGCATTTAATATGAGGAACTAAATTGTGGTTATCCTTTTCAATGGCTCCTGGACACACGGTTTTGATAGATGACCTTTCCCCACCTTGCTGGTTTCTTACCAGAACTCTTTAGAATTAAGTCAACCTAAGTCTTGTCAACTATCATAAGTTGCATTAATAACATTGGTGGAGCATGTCCACACAGCACTCCTTGTATTGATTGTGTGTATCCACAGCCATTGCCCTTGGCCACAGTTGTTGCTCATGCATTGACAGAGCTTTGGTCATGGGTAGCTATCCCACTGTACAACTGGTCACCCTTTGATTCTGGGAGCTTTGGGAATGGCAGGGGTTGCCTCCGAAGATGGTATGCTGCTCCCTATAGAAGGGGCATGTCTTCAGCACTGCACCCAGTGACAATTGGCTTCTCTTGCCTTCTGTACTCGTGCCTCAGTTCCTTGACTTCAGCATGACACTGCTGTGTGTCCCTGCCGTGCCCATACTCCTGCATGTCGCTAGCAATCAGCCCATAGGCATTCCTACGGCTGATGAGATGCTGTGATTGCACAGCATCCTCTCCCCATGGTCTCAGCAGATCCAACAGCTGCGGTGTACTCCACATAAGAGCACATCTGCTCATCACCATGGTATCCTCGCATTATCCAGTGTAAATACTTCAGCCGGGCCAATGAGCCTGAAATTTTATTGGGTACTGTCTGTACCCCCTTTTTCAATGTGGGGCATCTGATAACACTTCAACGATAGTACAGAAGAAAGCAACTTTTGGAGAGCTGGGAAACACCTGTCAGGTTCAGAGAAATAAGATGCTCACCTGGTGTTTTATTTTGTTGTTTTTTAATTTCTCAGGATGAGTCTCCTATCCTCTGTAGCACAATTAAGTGTGGGAATATTTGGCAGTTGGTAGCTCTGCCATTTCTTAGAAATATATAATATAAAGGACTTCCTCCAGGTGTATCAGACTAGCATCTTTCATGAGCATTAAATTCTGCATCAAACACACACTCTAAAAATTCCAAGGTTGATTTTGTCCTCTTTAAAAGCAAGACAGTTGATCTAGAACAGTGTTTTCCTATCAGTCCTAAAGCAGGAACCTTTGTCAACATCTTTAGCGGACAAAACATAATTTTGCCATTTAAAAGGGAGAAAAATATTTATTTATACGTTTGGCTAAGCACTGGAAGAGGCTGCTGGCCCAGTTATCAGATGTAAATGTACGTTATTCTACATCTAATATTTAAAGAATTTTGTACCAGTTCTACATTTTAAAGAAGTGAAAATATTTTAGTCGTAGCTAATATTGAGCCACCGTGCCAACCAATCACCTTTCATTTTTGATGAGGCTCTACTTTAAGTATCCTAATAGCAATCTTCTCCCTTGCTACAGGTTCTACCAGAAAGTCATGGATGGTATTGGGTCATCATGTAGCAGACCCTGCAGTCACCATTCATTAGAGATTGCTCACATTTGAGAACTGAATTTTACAGCATAGAATGCACCTGGTTTTCACAGTGGCTGCAAAGCAGGTTAGCCCAACAGTGAATGCAACTGGATGGCTGCTGATTTTTTGGGGTCAAAGCACAAATGCTGTTTCACTCGGAAAATTGTTCGTTAACGGTATCTTTGCACTTGTTGGTCATAGCGTTCACATGTGGGGCAGCAGCATGCAAAATGCTTCTGTGGATGTGTGACAGGAATTGTGCACTTAAAAGGAATGTCTTTTCTGCCATTTAAAAAGAGCTCTCTGCTTGAAAGTTGATCTGTATTTTGAAGTGATTCTAAAGCAGTGCTAAACATCTTCACAAGGCTCTTGTGAGCAATCCTTGACTTTTTGGACATGCGAGATTGGATCAAATCAACCAATGACTCACTGCCCAGCTATGCTGGTAATAATTCTTGTGTATTTAAAAGACAAGGAAAATAGCTTGATATAAAATTAAGATACTAAAGTAACCTTTTTGGGTTGCACATGCTTTTTGGTTTAGTACAAATTATATTGTAAATAGTTTGCTTTACTATAGCTAGCAGTTACTTTGTTTTGCAAGATTCCAGCTGGACTTGTGGCGTGAAAAACACACAAGAGTTTAATCATAGGAACTATTGCTGGACAGGTACTTAGGTTTATAAAGTTTTATTGCTGATAAATTCTTTCAAGTATCCATGCTTGAAAGTGGAAGGCACTGTAACCACCCACACACTGTACATTCACTTATAAGCACTCAGATAAATGAAAATGTCATTATCAGTGAATCGCTCCAAGTCACAAATCAAATACACTCCAGAATAGCCAAGCTGGGACAATTTGAATGAAAGATTTAGAGAGAGAGAGAGAGATTTTAAATGCTGCTGAAACACTGCATTAATCCTTCATCATCACTTTAAAAACTGCCTCAAAATTAATCCAGAATGAATGAGACTTGGCAAGGCTGATGAAATGTTCAGCTGTACGTGAAGTTTTTACCGACTGGCTTGGCAGCTTTCAATCTTTAAGTTAATATTGTGCTGTTGAAAGGTGCCAGATTTGACAGCACTGGGTAACTTGGGAGCCCTCTATTTACTCAGTAGCTACAGAGTGAGCAGCAGCGGAACAAGGTTGATCTCATGCAATATTCAAGAGTGAATGACTAACCCCCTCCCAAGACTTAGTAAAATGCTCATGGTACCCACTGCCAGGCTACCACACCACTCTGGAAAGATCTCCTCTAGCAATGAGAGGGTATTTCTTCCTTGAGGAGTGTCCCTGTGGATGCTCCACCTTAGTTGTTTTCAGCGCCACTGCACCTTTAGTCGGAGATTTAAGTAAGCAGTTCCCTCGGTTGGCTGGGCATGTGGACAGCCAGCATGTGGCATTCATAATGGCTACTGTGCATGTTCAGCCAACCGACCCCTCCATTCTTTCTCCGCCACCGTTGGCCATAGTCGGAACCTGCAGTTGCCCCACATACTCTTTGAACATTGTTTGAATTTATTAGATAGTTTAGTTTTGTAGTTAGTTATTTAGTGTTTATAAGTTACCTGTTAATAGTTACGTGTTACAGTTGTTCTTTAGATAGTCAGCAAACCATTTTTTAACATGGTCTAAGGACATTCCTGGTTCACCAGGCTTTAAGCGGTGTCTGACATGTAGATTGCCAATACTAGGGATGGGAACGAGTAGTCAACTATCTGATAAGTAAATGCTTATCGGATAGCCAACAGGCTAGTTGAATAGTTGCTTCCTCCCCTTGCTGCCTCTATTAGAAAGAGGCAGCAAGGGGAGGCAGAAGAAGGGATGCTTCAAAGTGGCAGTGCTGCATGGAATCCAGGGTCGGCTGGGGACTTAGAATGGGTCTCCAAGCGCCTCTACCACTTTGAAACGCTGCAGGGAGCATGGGGCCAGTGTGGGATTGCTGAGCCCCCTGCTGGCCCTGTGCTTCCCACAGCGCTTTTGCCTTTGAAGTGTAACAACAGTCCTGGGGCTGTTGCTACACTTCAAAGGCAGAAGTGCCCCTTATCGACGATTCAATTAGCCAAATAATAGAAATTTTACATCCCTAGTTGATACCTATATCAGATGGCTACGCTCAGTGTGTGCATTGCCTGGGATAGGGACACTCAACGGACAAGTGCCGTCACTGCAAGAAATTGACTGCAAGAACCAGAAAGTCCAGAGAACTCCAGCTTAAACTTATGTCATTGGAGAAAGCGGTGCGGCCCGCATCTGACCCTGAATATTCCTCACCCCCCAGATAGCGTTTGCCTATTGCAAGCTCTGAGAAGTCGCCTCCCTTGGGGGTGAGACCCTCAGATAATACGGCTGATCAAGCCAAAAAGTGCTCTTATTCTTCCTCTAAGGGTGAGTCTCCTGAGAAAAAGTGCCCACATTCAAAGAAATCAACCTCTGCACCAGCAGCATACAAGGCACCGGACAGCGAAGTTCCGGGTACATCTGGTACTGATACTACCTGAGGGGCAAAAGACCAAACTCGGTCTAGCTCTAAGACCTCAGCACATTCCAAGCCTAAGTCAGCTCTGTCGGCACCGACAAAGCAGCGGTCAGCGTTGGCACTAAGCACAGCCATGTTTCCACCAACCGCAGCAGTTGGCATCGCCGCCTCAGACCAAGCATTCCACCTCACAGGCTCAAGCTAAGCCCCTAGCACTGCCGGTGCTGAGCAAGAGGTCAGATCAGTCAGCCAATCCCCTGTGACAGACTATGCCGGCTCCGGGGCTGGCACCGATTGCACAGGCACTGCAACAGTTCACCATAGCTGCAGATCTCATAGTAACCTCGGTGCTGGCAATGCCATTGTTCAGCAGTGACAGCATGCTGAATACATCTCATTTTTCCCTGCCTGGGACATCAGGATCAGCTCCTGCTCTGTCACTATCCAGTGATGACAACGATGACTACATTACTGTGCACATACCAAGGCACTCATCACCTAAGCCAGTGCAGCATCCCACTCAGTGGCAACCACCACAATAAATGGTCTGGTAGCACTTTATAGACTAACAAAACATGTAGATGGTATCATGAGCTTTGGCGGGCACAGCCCACTTCTTCAGATGACCGGAGTTATGAGTAGGGGAAATGAAAACTCGAAATAAATAGGAGATGCTCTTTCTCTCGCCCACCCCTTTCTCCTATTTATTTATTATTTATTTATTTATTATTTATTTAATACTGCCACCCCCAACCTCTGGAGATGACTTCAGGTTGTTCCAGGAGCTGTACAGATGCATTGCGGATGTCCTGGACCTATTACTCGTTAACTTGCCAGAGACCCAGTACAAGTTCTTAAACATTTTACATGCCTCACTAGCTGCTAACGTGGTGTTACCTATGAACGCTGCTCTCATGGACCTGGCAAAAACAATATGGCAGAAGCCTGCCACTATCCCACAGGCCTGCAAAAGGTCCAACAAAAATATTACGTTGCACCACAGGAGGCAGACTTTTTATTTTCCCATCCGAAGCCCAATTCCCTGGTGATACAGGCTGTCAATCAGAGGGGAAAGCAGCAAGCTGCTTGTATCATGCTGTACGACACAGAATGGCACCAGCTTGACCTCCTGGGGAGAAAAGCCTGCTCCTCTGCTACCCTCCAATTGAGGATAGCCAGTTATACAGCTCTGCTCGTGAAATACACATACAACATATTCAAGCAGATGACACCTTTTATTGAACAGCTTCCAGACAATAAGAGGGAACAGTTCAAGCCCAACATGAATGAAGAGGCTCTCATTTCATGCACAGCCCTCCAAGCCGCACTCAATTTGGCTGATACAGCAGCACTATCCATCTCCATGGTTGTGAGCAGGTCTTGGCTCTTGGCTACAGTTGTCCAGTTTCCTGAAGGAGGTGCAAGCCACAGTAGAGGACCTCCCATTCGAGGGTTCTAAACTGAGTCAACAGACGCAGTATTACATACTCTCAAGGATTCAAAAGCTACCTTGCAAACCTTAGGCATGCCTGAAATAAAAAGGAAGCAGGGTTAGAGCATTTAATCAGAAGTATTGACGCAGAGATATTTTGACAGCAGGAGCAAACAGAGCAGGCTAGGCTCAGGCAGTTGACTGAACAACAGGTGTCATCACAACCATTGACTTCAAGACAGGGATTTTGAACTGTTGGTCAAGGGCAGGACAGCCCCAAATTCTCTAAAGCTTTCTTTTCTTCCTTATACTCAGTTTGGGAACAGATTGGCATTTTGTTATCAGAGTGGTTGGACATCACCACTGACAAGTGGATTTTGGAAATAGTGTGCAATGGTTGTACTGTTTCCCATTCCTATCTACCCCTCCTGCCCACCTTCCTTACCCATCCCTCTTCGGGGACCCAACTCACCAGACTGCACTTCTGCAAGAGATAGAACATCTTCTCCAGCTCAGCGTGATAGAACATTTACCAACCCAATACAGGGGAGAGGGGTTTTACTCCTACTACTTTCTCACAAAAAAGAAGAGCAAAGGATGGAGACCAATCCTAGATTTACAGTCTCAATCAATTTGTCTGCGCCCAATGCTTCAAAATGGTGACTCTCACCATAATTCCAGCCTTAGAGAAGGGAGACTGGCTGTCCACCCTCGACCTACAGGACGCATACTTCCACATCTTGATACACCCAGCACACAGACACTTCTAAGGATTTGCAGTGCACCAGCACCACTCTCAATACACTGTGCTCCCCTTTGGATTTTCCAGAGCACCAGGAGTCTTTTCCAAGGTCTTAGCGGTGGCTGCAGCATACCTTCGCCAAAGGGGAATCGTCATCTTCCCATACCAGGATGACTGCTTACTGAAGGGGTCTTCTTTTCAGGATGCACAATGGATGGTGACAACCACGGAGTACTATTCAACAAACTAGGACTGCAACTCAATCTTCAAAAATGCTCTTTGACCCCAACATAAACCCTCCAATTCATAGGGGCCAAACTCAACTGTACAACCATAATTGCATCACTGCCACTTGCCAGTGCTGCAGCACTCATGGACTTGAGAGGACAGGCACAACACAGTCTGCAGGTCTCAGCAAAGCTTTGTTTTCAGCTTGTGGGACACGTGGCAGTGGCTACGTTCATACTACCACATGCTCACCTACACATGAGACCATTACAAGCCTGGCTTCATACTGTATACAAGCCCCAGGTTCACCAAATAAGCAAACGCCTGTCCATGCCAATCATGGTGAAAGAATCTCTCACCTGGTGAACGGAGGTAGACGACACGTGCAAGGGAGATCCTTTTCACCCCACACCCCCATCAGTCACAATAATCATGGACACATCACTGTTAGGGTGGGGAGCCCACATTGGTCAAAAAGTCTTCCAAGGCTGATGGTCACCAAAGGAGTCCAAACTCTAAATCAACCTCTTGCAACTCCAAGCGGTTCGCAACACCTGACAACATTTTCCGGCCTCATCCATGACAAGTCAGTACACGTGCTTAGGGACAAACCGACAACCATGTTCGACATCAATCACAAGGACGGAGCCCGCTCTTTCCCACTATGTGGAGAAGCAGTCCACTTCTGGGAATGGTGCATTCCACATGCAATATCACCCACAGAGCATCCTATCTCCCAGGCAGAGAGAATGCCCTGGCAGACAATTTCAGCAGACCCTTTACCCTAAACCACGAATGGGAAATCAACCCAAGCATGTTGAGGCTGGTGTTCAAATAATGGGGATACCCCACTATAGACCTCTTTGCGAACCACAATAATACCAAATGCAGCAAGTACTGTTCCAGAGCAGATCTAGGTCCCCAATCTCTGGGGGACTCATTTATAATAAAGTGGGACAGATTAATATGCTCATGTATGCCTTCCCACCACTGCCCTTGCTCCCACAATGTGATTCTGAAAATAAAACAGGACAGAGCCAGGGTCATACTGGTAGGTTCAAACTGGCTGAGACAAACGTGATTCCCTTATCTGCTTCCGATGACACAAGCTCCTCCGTAGCACTTCCCTCCTGTTTCCACTCTCTTCACTCAGGACAGAGGCAGGCTTCATCATCCCAATATCCAGAACCTTCACCTACAAGCATGGCTCATCACTGGCTAACTTCTCTAGAATCAAGATGTTCAGATGCTGTACAAGAGACTCTCTTAAATTCGTGTAGGCCATCTACAAGAAAGACATACATTCATAAGAGGCATGGATTCACCCTCTGGTGCGATTCACATAACCTCTTGCCTTCCATAGTTGGCCTTCCAGAAATTTTACAATATCTATTATCTCTCAAGCAGTCAGGGATCTCCCTCAGTTCTGCAAGAGTGCATCTTGCCACAATTACTGCATTACACTCCACAATTTATGAACTGTGTGTTCGCACATCCTACGTTTAAATGTTTTATGAGGGGGCTACAAAATACATAGTCTCAGATGATGACCCCAACACCGGCATGGGACCAAAACCTCGTACTCAGAACATTAATGGGGAAGCCCTTCAAACCCACGGCCACATGCTCCCTGTTACACTTATCCATGAAATGGCATTCTTAGTAGCCATTACTTCAGCACGCAGGGTGGGTGAACTGGGAGCCCTGATGACTGATCCTTCTTATACCATACACCACAAGGACAAGGTCATCCTCCACCTGCACCTAAGTTCCTTCCCAAGATGTCTACCTCATTTCGCTGCAATGAATCCATATACTTACCAGTCGTCTTTCCCAAGCCTCACGCCGACAGCAAGGAGACCATGCTTCATACACTGGATGTCCGTAGGGCATTAGCCTTTTACTTACAAAGGACCAAATCGTTCAGGAAGTCTACCAGATTCTTTATAGCTGTTGCAGAGAGATTACAGGGCACGCTCATCTCCAAACAGAGGTTATCTAAATGGATAGCGGATTGAATCTGCCTCTCATACTCTGTACTTAACCATAAGCCCTCAACATCCATAAGGACACACTCTACTAAAGTGATGGCAGCTTCCACCGTATTTCTCAAAAACATACCTATCAGAGACATTTGCAAAGCTGCTACATGGGCTTCGGCTCCCACATTTACATGACATAATGCCGTTGACTCTTATTCAGCTATGGACACGCAGTTTGGAGATACTATATTGTCCACGGTCCATACAGATTGACCTGAGCTCCCTCCAACACTGCTTCATAATCACCTAAAGTGGAGCACGCACAGGAACACTCCTTGGTGCAGTAACTGAGGTTCTTCAAGATGCTTGTTCCTGTGGGAACTCCACCACCCACCCTTCCTCCCCGCTGCTCCAGAACGCCTCTGTTTCTGGAGAGAGAAGGAACTGAGGGGTCAGTTGGCTGTGCACGTGCAGTCGCAGTTACGAACTCCGCATGCCAGCTGCCCGCGTGCACAGGCAACCGAGGGCACTGCTGTTTTAAATCTCCAACTAAAGGCACAGTGGCGCCAAAAACACCTAAGGTGGAGCAACCACAGGGACAACCATCTCGAAGAACCTCAGTTACGGCACCAGATTGGTAACATTCTCTTCCATCTCCTATTCATGCCCAGTAACTTCTTGGCTTATTTAATGCTACTTGCCAACAAGGCTGCTACTCGTCTGTGATGTGGATGCTGATCTGCTTTCACCTGGACCAATGCCATCAACTCATAGCACCAAAGATCTGTCAGATAATGATTTTCATAGAAGATAGAGCTGGAAGAGACCTCAGGAGGTCATCTACTCCAGACTCCTGCTCGAAGCAGGACTAACCTCAACTAAATCATTCCAGCCAGGGCTTTGTCCAGCTTGGCCTTAAAGCCTCTGAGGATGGAGATTCCACCCCCTCCCTAGGTAACCCATTCCAGTGCTTCACCACCCTTCTAGTGAAATAGTTTTTCCTAATAGCCAGCCTAGGCCTTTCCCACTGCAACTTGAGACCTTGCTCTTTGTTCTGTCATCTGCCACTACTCAGAACTGCCTGGCTCAATTATCTTTGGAACCCACCCCCGCCTTTTAGGAAGTTGAAGGCTGCTATCAAATGCTCCCTCACTCTTCTCTTCTGCAGACTAAATAAGCCCAGTTCCTTCAGCCTCTGCTCATAAAACATGTGCCCCAGCCCACTGATCATTTTCATTACCCTCCGCAAGGCCCTCTCCAATTGCCCACATCCTTTCTGTAGAGGGGAACTGAAAACTGGTTGCAATACTCCAGTGGGCCCCCTACTACCTACCTGGGTTGGATTCAAACTAGTGACCTAAGAATAGCAAATGATCTTACCAGCCAGAGCTTTTCATCCCCAAATATTTTACAAAGCGGTGTACAAGCTGGGGCGTCACTTTTTCCTGTACTGAACATCTGAACAGCTCCATGGAACCTTCGACAAACACAAGGGGGCGGGACTTTATTTTTGTATTCATCTGAACGATACAATCTCCTACTCCCCAGCCTTCAAATGAAGGCTTGAATTTTTAAAAATAGTAACTGGAAATGGCACTGGAACATTTATACATTTAATAAACTCTCAATACCAGGGGCTCTTTACACATTCTTCATAACACTAACAATGTAGGCAGTTTAGCATGCTGGGTGATCTATATTGCTCAATTAAACATGCCCATTCATTGTTTTAACAAATTTGCAGTTTTTGCTCTGAAACAATCATTCCATTCTGTAATCACCTTGGCAGCAGGACTCTGCCCCTCTTACCCCCATTGCAAAGTGTCCATTGTGCTCCATCCCCTCAGTAGGAGTGGACAGTAGAGCAGTCACAGTTCCTCCATCCAACTGTGAACACTTCAAACCTGTTGCAGCAAATTCTGAAGAAGAACTCAAGTAAGTGCTGCCTGGAGCCCACCTCGCATCCTGAACCCCCTCTCTCAGCCCTTAGGCTCCTTCCTGCAGCCCAACCTTTTGTCCCAGCCCTAACCCGCCCCCTCCCCCCCAACTCAAAGCTCTCTGTGCTGTATAGAGGTTCCAGTCCAGCCTATAGAGGAGCCAGGCCCTGAGTCTGTCAGACCACAGTTCCTCATGTGAAGAATCTGAGGTGAGCAAGGAGCCCAGCGCAATCCACCAAAAGGGAGGTGAGAAATGTTCCAGTCCAATAACTTGGCACTGACCCTGTGATGCCCTGCCGCTCTCTCCCGTTCTGACAGTACAGCTGCATGGGAGCCAGGCTGTGAGGGCTTTCCCCAGCAGTAAGTGGCTGCCACTGGAATTCTTAGCAAGGGGAGTCATCCCATCATGACAGGGTTCTTGAAGGAATTAATGTATTTCCAAGACTCTGAACAATTGTTTTTTCCCTAACCATCCCCCTCCTGCTTCGAGTCTTCTGATTCCCCAGACATAGCTCCCTGCCTCTCTAGTGGGGGCTTTGCTGCATCAGCTTGCGGGGGTGTGCTGGGATGTATGGTGGCTGGTACCACTCTGCTACACACACGCATCGGTGAGCCTCATATTGGTCAGCAGAGCTGGCTCCAAAAAAACAAAATAGAAGTTGACACCAACAAGAGCCTGCTAGCCGGCATTTGGAGTGGGAGTATCTCTAGGGAACAGTAGGATAGGGCCCAGTGAGCCCAAGGTTTGCGGATTCAGAGTACACAATGGATCGGCCTCTATCATCTCCCAGGCTTTTGGGAATTGAAGATAGTTCACAGAACCACTAGAAAGAGAATTTTCCTTCATTAGCAGCAATGTCTTGGTTTTCGCCTGTGACCTGCAATGTTATACGCTGGCCCAAACCAAAATCCTGGATCCAAACTGGGTGAATGCAGATGCTGACCTTGTAGGCAGACTGCGGAGCTTGGAACTTCTCTTCATTCTGTAGGAGGAAAGTCCACCCCCTGGATTCCTTCCTGGGCTTCCACTAGGTACTCCTGCTGGAGGGAGTGACCTCAGCTGGGCCAGGTGTGGCTCTACAGACAACTGTGCAATGTGGTGGCAGCATAGTTAAAAAATTGTGGGTGGGAACATAGCTGAGGGGGTTTACAGCATACGGCCCCTTAATGCTTAGCAATGGAATTGACTCTCATGTCTTGTTCCTGCTCGAGAGGGGGAACATGACTGCAGTATCATCCAAAAGGCATGAAGGTCGGTACTGAGGGAGCATCCCAGTAAAGACAGAGTTATGTGGAGTTCTGAATGGGCGTTATTGGCTTGCAATGATGCAGCTAGGTTAGGGCTTGGAACTCAGATACGGGAAACATAGGAGGCCAGACCAAAGGTCCATCTAGTTCAGTATCCTGTCTTCTGACAGTGGCCAATGCCAGATGCCCCAGAGGGAATGAACAGAACAGGGAATCATCAAGGGATCCATCCTCTGTCACCCATTGCCAGCTGCTGACAAACAGAAACCAGAGACACCATTCCTGCCCTTCCTAACTAATAGCCATTAATGGACTGATACTCCATGAAATTTTCTAGCTCTTCTTTGAACCCCATTGAAGTCCTGGCCTTCACAACATCCTCTGGCAAGGAGTTCCAGAGGTTGACACTGCTTTGTGTGAAGAAGTACTTCCTTTGTTTGTTTTAAACCTGCCACCTATTAATTTAATTTGGTGACCCCCTCATTCTTGTGTTAGGGGAAGGAGTAAATAACTCTTCTTTATTCAATTTCTCCACACCAGTCAGGATTGTATAGACTTCTATCATATTTCCCTTTAATCATCTCTTTTCCAAGCTGAAAAGTCCCAGTCTTATTAATCTCTCCTCATATGGCAGCCATTCCATACCCCTAATCCGTCGCCCTGCAAACACAGGATAAGTCCAATCCTCTTCTGTTTTTATTGCTCATGAACTCAGACAAATACAGTAATTCCCCCTGCCTTTGTTTTATGGTATTGCACATGCCAGGAGAGAAACCACATCCAAGACAAACAGTTCTCATTAGCCATGGGACCTCTGGGTGTGGCCCAGCAGAGTACTGAGCAGAACCTGAGCTACCTTTGAGTCTACTGGCGTCAATGGAGATAGCCAGAGCGGGGGAATGACCCTGTTCCCTCCTTCCTGACAGTGATGTGGGGGTGCTCTCTGCCATGAGTCCCTGCCTTCAACCACCCAGCTTCATGCTGTCTGAAACATGGGCCCTGAGCTGAGAGCCTAGCTCCTTGGCTGAGCTCATACCACTGTTAGCCTGACTTTCCTACCCCCCGCATCTATCATCGGTGTTTAGTGTAGTTGAGATGCAGCTCTCAGCAAGGCTGGCTCACTGTGGGAGGTCTCTGTGCCCCACTGGGATGACCTGCTTACACAGCATCCAGAGACACAGACACTTGCCTAGATACTTTCCAGTTGCTGGGTAGATTTACTGTCACGTGACACTCCATGTTCCCACCTTTTCCTCTGTTTTGGTGCCAAAATCCTGGAGAAGAAGGGGCACCAAGATGGAGGCCAGATTGTCCTTTTGCCAATTCAAGATGGAGATTCAACCAAAATGGCAGCCATATAAATCAGACGTGTTTAACCCATTTCCTTCCAACACCACCAGCTCCTCACGTGGGCCACCTATGCCAGGAGGAGCAAGGCCAAGAATCATCTGTGCTGAGGGGAAAAAATATCAGGCAGTAGTAGCTTTCTCATGCAGTTGGCAGGGTGTGGGTGGAGAAGTGGGGCATGCAATGAGGAATGGTGCCAGGCGAAGGGTGATTTGTTTCAAATCTCCGTCCATTCCTGTGTCATCGCCCTCCAGTCTATTGCTGAAACCCGATGGATTTGTGTTAGCCAGCGCCTTATGGTAGGAGACACTGAAGAGGAACCCGGGGGCTGCAGGGAATTAGGGCTGGTGCTGCAGATTTTGGCAGTTAGTTCCCCCTCTTGCTCAGTAATGACCTAGTGCCCCAGAGTAGCAGTAGTAGGGGGACATTGTGCTTGGTGGAGGTGGCAGCTCTTGGCGGGAGAGGAAAAGCCGTGATCCTGACTGTGTTCATAATAAAACTTAGTCCTTTTCATGACAGATGTCCTACTAGTCCCAGTAATTATACTCCACCTACCTGCACTTTGTTAAAAGACACAGTCTACCCATTTCAGTGAAGGGTGTGTGACAGACATCAATATCATGCTGTGGGAACTTTCAAGTGTTGTTCCCAAATAGAGCTGCGTGAATAATTCACCACGACTTTGTGAAGCGCTTTGAGATCTACCAATGATCTTCTAGTTCTAGTATTCTATGATTCTATGAAAACTGAGATCATTATTCTTATTGTTAATTCATTCAGGAAATTTCGCCTTCTGTGCTCTTCCTGAGTGGACCGGGAACAGAGGATGACTTTATTTATGGGAAATAATTTTCTGACAATTGCTTTGGCTGCAGTTGGTTTGGAAGTGGCAGTTGTTGCAAATATTTGTTCTGAAATTTGAGTTGATAATATTTTTCTTCCTCTTTCCCGACCAAATGAGTGTAATTCTTAGAAGCAGGTTTCTGAGGGTGGCACTTCATTATTGTTTATTTTACTATATTATAGCACCAAAATGCGAGTGGGGTGCTTCAGAGAAGAAGGTCCTGTCTACACTCAGAAAATGCACATTGGGCAGTGGAGGTGGCCTGAGCTCCGGACTCTTTACATCTATAGCTCCATTTTGCAGTGTTGGAACTAGACAATTATAGTTACGCAGTAGAAATGCCCTTAATGTAGGCAGATATATGGAGGCAAAGGAACAAAAATGGCTAATGTAACTGAGTTACACATTTTTGGTGTAAAGTGCGGAATCGATGTCTCTGAAAACGGAAGTCCTCTCCCTCCAGGGCAAGCACGGCACAGCTCTTGATGGGACAAGATTCCTATAGGTTGCCTAGCTAGCGTGCCTTGGCCCTGCTCTAGAGCAGCGGTTCCCAACTGCCGGGCTGCGACCTGCTGGCTGCCGGGCTGTGGGAGTTCGCGGCAGCTCAGCTCTGGCAACCGTGGTGGCTGAGGCACGGCAGGAGGAGGCGGAGCAGGAGGCACCTTCCTCCCTCCTCCGCACTTGGGGAGATGCACTTGAGGAGGGAGGGGACGTGAATGAGGAGGGAGTGCACATGCCACCAACAACCACTCCGCCTGCCTGCGCGGCAGTAACAGCCATGCTCCCTGGGGGGGCAGCCTTGCCCTGGGGAGTGTGGGGTTGGGATTAAAGGGCAAAGAGTTTTGGGTGAGGGCGTGGTGGGGTCATGAAGCAAGAGGGTGTGGGCGTGGACCATAGTGGTCAGAGGCTAAAGGCTCAAAGGACATAGTGATGGGGGTCAAAGGCTGTTAGGCACTGGGGAGCAAAGAGCTGGGTTGCGGCGAGGTGGTCAGGTAACATTTTATTTGCACATCTGCATATTCATTATTTGCATAATGAATACGCAAATAAAATATTACCAGTCCACCAAAAGTTTGTGAATGGGTTTGCCAGTCCCCGGCATAAAAAAGGTTGGGAACCACTGTTTTAGAGAGAACCCCTTCTGAAAAGGTCATGTCGCTCCATTCCTGGCCAGCCCGCCAACTGGGGGGAGGAAGGTGGCAGCTGCCCGCTGCTACGGTGGCAGCCAGAGCCCCGGGCATTTTAAATCACCCTGCTGCATGCTCTGTGCAGCACTGGGGCTGAGCCGCCCTCCCCTCACCCCACCCCAGGGGCCCTCGGAGGCTGTCGGCTCCCCTGGTTCCTGGGGTCTGTTCAAGCCTCAGTCACTCTGCTAGAACTCCCCCAAGGCCTCAGGTGTGGACACCTGTCCTGTAGGAAAGGGGCTGAAAAACCACCAGCTTATTTCATGGCCAAGCAATGAGAGGGTCAGATTTGAACCAAGGAGGAGTTCGCTGACTTCTCTGAGCTTTCAAGGGGGGGAGCCAAAACCCACTGAAATCGAGAGCCTTTCCACAAACATCTGTGGATTTAGGAGTAGAACCTGTAGGCCTACCAGTTTCTCTCTGGATTTTGTGCAGGTTTTACAATGCAAGGAGTTGCTCTTTCAGGGCTGCTGCCTCAAATGTTCTGCTGAGTGCTGGGCCTTGACTGATCAGAAATTGCCGCTGTTCAGATGGCTGCATTTTCAACCTGGTGGGGAGCATCAAGAGCCCAGCTTTGCTGTTCTGTGCATCTGTTCGGTGCTTCTCCATCCCATGAGCAGTGGCTTTAGAACACTGCGCCTGACTTCCAAATAAAGCTGAGGCATAATTCTGTGTACGAAATAAGCTGTTGTCAAAATAGGAGGATAAATAGTGACTATTTATGGAATGCTGAGCTTCAGCCGACTTCATACATACAGCCTGTTGTGAGAGGGGGTGACCGTAAATAGGCCATTGCTTTGTGCCAGGCTTTGTAAAACAGGCCAAAGAAATGATGGAAATATAATTGGCCTGTGATAATTCCATACACAGTGGGTTTCCATTATGCTCTCGTGTGTCAGGGTTTGTTGTTTGATTTGTCCTCTTTGCATTTAAATACTCATGGGCTCCAAGAAAAGGCAGGCCCCACTTACTGGCTAAAACACCTCCCACCCATGAGGAACTGGGCTTTGTGTCCTGATCCTTCAGTTCAGTTCAGGACTCTAAGGCTACGTCTAGGCTGCAAGTCTCTTTCGAAAGAGGCTTTTTTGAAAGATACTTTCGAAAAAGAGCATCTAGACTACAACCAGTACTTTCGAAAAAGTAAACCACTTTTTCAAAAGAGAGCACCCAGGCGGTCTGGATGCTCTCTTTTGAAAAAGCACAGTTTGCATTACATAGCGCCTTTTTTTGAAAGAGCACTTTTGAAAAAAGGTGTTATTCCTCGTAAAACGAGATTTTCCATGGTCGAAAAAACTGCCGCATTCTTTCGATTTACTTTCGAAAGAATGTGGCAGCAGTCTAGACGCAGAGGAAGTTTTTTCGAAAAAAGGCCACTTTTTTCGAAAAAACCCCTGTAGTCTAGACACACTCTAACACTTCTGCTAAAAGAGTTGTGCTGAGTTGGAACAAGTAGAAGTAGGTTCAGGTCTGGCTGCCAAATGGTGGCATCAGCCACCCAACCATACTTGGGCTCTACACTTTGCTGGAAAAGGCTTTCAGCACCAGTTCTTCTGAATCCTATGTGGAAACGGCTAAGGTTCTAGTGCTGCTTTCTCAACAGTGTTTCTGTGTCTCTCTTGTATAGGTGGGAGTTTTCTGTAATTTGTGCAGCATTGTCAGCTGTCATGATTTTATTACAAGGCTCATAATATTTGGTAGCTCCTCTTCAAGTCCCCAGCTCCTGGAATGATATGATTAGGTGTGACTCTCAGCTTCCATTTAAAATATGTTTCTAGTTCTCATGATTGTAGAGAAAAGCTTGAAGACCTGAACACTAAAGACTGTGATACCAAAAGACAAGGCACTTTCATTTAGAAATAATGAGGGTTTTTTACTTAAAAAGAAAAAGCACATGCTATTTTGTGAGCTCCACTCATGGTTTTTGAACTCATATTTTACAATACAGCAACCGGCATGATCTCAAAGTAGTAGGGTGACCTCGTATCAGTGACATGCATTAGATCAAACTTAAAAAACAATGACTGGTCCTACAGCACCTAAGAGACTAACAAAAAAAAAAAGTCAGTAGTCTCATGAGCTTTTTTTGTTAGTCTCTAAGTGCTGTGGGACCATTTGTTGTTTAAGTTTTTCAGTAACAGACTAACACAGCTACCCCTCTGATGCTTTAGATCAGTGAGTGGCAACCTAGGCTAATGAGTGGCCTTCCTTCATCTGAGCTGGCTGCAAGATTGTTATAACCAAGACAGTCTCCTGGGGCAGGGCAGTTTTGCTAACTGTGCTGGCATACCTAGAATGTGTGGGATGATCGATTGAACCGGAGCAGCGCTTTGGTTGGACACAGAGGAAGCGCACGGCTCTCATAGTCAGTGTTGTATGTAATCAGCACGCACCTCGCTTCACTAGCAGTATGTGAGTGTCACTACGTAAAACCGGTAGGAAAAAAATGATGTGGATGAAAACCAGCAGAATCTGGCAACCCTGTGCATGGGCAACAGGAAACAAAATGTCTTGTGGACACAGAAACCCGACGGGCTGCAGATTGGCCACCGCTGCTTTAGATTATTACATCAACACTGTGTTATGCTGGGTTCACTGTCTAACTGATGGACATCCTGCCGCCAAGAAGCTTTCTTCGAATTACTTTGCCACAGCAGAGTCTCAGCCACCCTTTGGCTCGATGGCCTGCATTGCTGGAAGCAGCCCTGGTGATGTGTCATCTCTGCAAAGGATTAGTTATGCAGAGAGGAGAGGAAGGTTGGACTTGAGGGCTTATATCAGCCCACAGCAAACCAAGTCTAGAGTTTGATAGATACAAGACACTGTTGCATTAGGGGCATCTGAAGCAATGAGGAGAAAGACGCCACGTTGCCCAAAAAAATCCATCTGTGGTTGGCTTATGCCCTGAAGCAGAGAGGCTGTATTCTCCCAGATAGCAGAGTCATGATTGTGTTCATCATTTAGGACATGATTTGGTCCATGAAAGGCACAGTTTCTGTGACATTACCACACCTCTGTGACTTCTTCAGCTTCGGCTGTCCACAGCTGCAGCTAGGGCTGTGTGCCCCTCCCATGTCTGGAGCTGTGCACATCTGCCCTGGTGCAGCATGGCTTGGGATGCCCATCCCTTCCCCTGGGATTCCAAGGGTATGTCTAGACTGCATCCCTCTGTCAGCAGAGGGATGCAGATTAGGCAGGTCGACATTGCAAATGGGGCAGGGATTTAAATATCCCATGCCTAATTTGCATAAAAATGGCTGCCGCGTTTTGCCGACTCAGCACTTTGTCAGCAAAAAGCGGCAGTCTAGAGGGGGATTTGTCAAGAAAGAAAGCCTTTTTCGACAGATCCCTTATGCCTTCTGCAAGGAGGTTTACAGGATGTGTCGAAAAAGGCTTTCTTTCTCGATAGATCCTTCTCTAGACTGCCGCTTTTTGCTGACAAAGTGCTGAGTCGGCAAAACGTGGGGGCCATTTTTATGCAAATTAGGAGTGGGATATTTAAATCCCTGCCTCGTTTGCAATGTCGACCTGCCTAATCTGCATCCCTCTGCCGACAGAGGGATGCAGTCGAGACATACCTCAACTGTCATTCCTTCTCTCCCGCCCTACCCCCACCCCTCATTATTTTTAGTAAATGTCACAGGCAGATCATCACGGTCTCCTTTCAATTTTTTGTTCATTTCCTATGACCTATTTTAACCTTACTTATCATGTAGGTAAATGTCTGATCTCCTTTTGAACCCTGTTGGCCTTAACTTTACCTTGTGGCAGTGAGTTCCGTAGATTAACAATATTTGTAAAACAAAGTATTTCCTTGCCTGTCCATTCTTGAATTTCTCCTCATTCTCATATTAGGAAAGAGGTTATCTAAGAGTACAGAATTTATTTTCTCTACACCTTTTAGTACATCATACACCTCAATCACATCCCTGCTTCTTTGTTCAGCAAGCTCTCCTCATACACATCTCTTCATAGATTCTAAAGCCTGAAGGAACCATGGTGATCATCTGGCCTCCTATATAACACAAGCCATAGGATTTCCCCCACACAATGCTGAAAGCTGATCTTTTAGGAGAAGCATCTAATCTTAATTTTACAATGTTTAGTTCTGGAGAATCCACAATGACACTTGGTAAGTTGTTCCAATGATTAATTACTCTCACTATTAACAGTGCCTTGCATGACAACAAGTTTCAGAGGTAGCTGTGTTTGTTTCAGCAAAAATAACAAGGAGTCCAGTGGCACCTTTCTAAAGGCTAATAATTTTACTGCTATACTGAGGAGCCCATTATTAAATATTTGGTCCCCATGTAGGTACTTACAGACTGTGATCAAGTCACTCCTCAACCTTCTCTTTAAGATACATAGATTGAGCTCTGTCTAGCACTACAAGGCGGGGTTTCTAATCCTTTAATCATTCTCGTGGCTCTTCTCTGAACCCTCTCCAATTTATCAACATCTTTGTTGCATTAAGGACACTAGAACCGGACACAGTATTCCAACAGTGCCAAAGACAGAGATAAAATAACCTCTCTACTGCTACTTGAGATTCCCCTGTTTATGTTCTCATTAGCTCTTTTGGCCACAGCATCACACTGGGAGCTCACATTCAGCTGCTTATTCATCCCCAAATCTTTTTCAGAGTCAGTTCTTCCCAGGACAGATCCCCCATCCTGTCAGTATGGCCTTCCTCCTTTTTTCCTGGAAGTATGTCTTTAAATTTAGCTGTATTAAAACACACTGTTTCCTTGCACTCCCTTTACAAATGATCCAGATTGCTCTGAATCACAGACCTGTCCTCTTTATTATTTATCACTCCCCCAATGTTTGTGTCATCTGCAAACTTTGTCAGTGATTATTTTATGTTTATTTCCTAGCCACTGATACAAATGTTAAATGGCATAGGTCAAATCTCCACCCCCCTTTCTGGGAACAGACTTACTTGATGATGATTCTCTGTTTACACTTTTGAGATCTATCAATTAGCCAGTTTTTAATCAATGTAATATGCATCATGTTCATTTTATATTATTCCAGTTTTTTAATCAGTGTCACGCAGTACCAAACCAAATACCTTACAGAAATCTAATTATATTACAGCAACACTATTACCTTTAAGATATCAAGTTAGTTCGACAGGATCTATTTGCCATAAATCCATGTTGATCTGCATTAATTACATTACCCACCTTAAGTACTTTACCATTTGAGCCATAATTAATAAAGCCTTCAAGCCTTTAATCATGTTTATTACCCCTCTCTGGACCCCTTTGATTTCTGCTATATCTTTTGGGAGGCGGATTGATGAGAGCTGTATGCAGTATTCCAGTCAGATTCTTTAACTCTTCTTTAATTCTTAAAAGACAGTCTGCATGAAATAGTTTGCCAGGCAACACAAATCTGGGTCCTTTGGGCAGGCTAATAGAGCACCTTCCTCCTCTGTCACCAATTTCACCCCCACCCAGGTCAGTACTGACCAACCACAGAGGTCAGTGTTTGGTCTAGTGTTTGTATTCCACTAGGGTGCAGATAGTCTGCTTACTTGTGTTTACTTGCTTGGGTTTCGTGAACTCCCTTGTACTGCTGGGATGCAGAGCCGAACCAAGTGAAGTGAATCAGCAATTTTCTCTCTGAAGTAAGGCTGTCTGTGGGCACCTTTAAAACAAACCAGCAGAAGAGTTCTTGGCATCGTCTCTCCTGCAAGTTTCTCCCAACCAAACTATGAAGTGAAAATTAAATTTACATTCTTTTCCTTCCCTAAATCAAATATGGCAGGCGCCAATTGCCATTTGAAAGGTCAATCTTTCCACCTCAAAGTCTGTAATCAGTAAATTATTCACCTAACCAACATTCATGAACTCCAAACTGTCTTCATCTTTTTCTCCCCCTAATTAAAGAATACGTGGAGGGGTGGGAATGAGAAGCTTGTAATAATCTCCCAGATGGAGAGCTTGTAAAAGCAGGCATCTATAGCAGTCATGGAGACATGGGAGTATCTTCAAAACCACACTATTTTCTATGTCTTTTGGGCAATTTAAGATCAAGTTTGTAAAAGTGGAATCACTGACATGTTTTGTGTGTTTTTTCCCCTCTGACACAGAGGAGAGTTCTGAGTGGACTGTATTCCTGCAAACCGAATGAGATGAATAATTTTCAAGGATTTATCCTTTTTTACATGTAAGTACCATAAAAAGCCATGATGCTGGCAGTGTTTCTAGTTCGTGAGTTCATCTCACAATGTTTGGAATTTTTCTTATAGCCGCACCTCCTTTGGTCTTTGGATATGAGTCTGGCTTAGGAGGCTTGAGGTGACCATAAATGGCACATATGTCCTCTGCATAGGGATGGAGTTCACCCCGCATGCTAAGTATTTTAGTCCAGTGGTGCTCAACCTTTTCCAATTGTTCCTTTCAGGAGACTGAAATCCAAGCTCCACCGCCCAGGTCTCAAGCATAAAACAGTTTCATGGGGCCCTGGGCATTTGCCCTGCGTGCCAGGCCCTAACACCAGGCATCAGGCCACCGACGGGGAAGGGGGACAGTAGGGGCATCTGCGCTGGGGCTTGGTGATTCAAAAGGACCCGGAGCTCCCAGCCACCACCGTTGCTACTGTGGCAGCAGCAGCAACCAGAGCCCTGGATGTCACACACTGGGTGGCACTGAAAGGCTGGCATGGGGAGCCTCGCCTACAGCTCCTATCCCTTCAGTCTGAGGCCCCGCCCCTTCCGGGAGCATGGAGTCAGCTCTCCCTACTTGCCCAGGGGCGGTGAACCCCCTGGGGGTTGTGTGACTCCTAGGCTGAGAAACACTGATGTAGAGGAGCTGATGTACTCCCTGGAAGACTTCTGCATACACTCAAGCTATGCAGAATAACCCTGTCTGGGAACCACTGTCTGAGATATTTCAGGCAACCTTTCATCCCCAGCAGAGCTCAGACCTGTCCTGCTCTCAAATCCTCAGCTGTTTGGGCCTGTAGTTTCTGTCCAAACTTCTGATTGAGCACACACAAAGCAGCATAGGCTTTATAGGCATTATTAGTAGTTAGGGCCCTGCGGGGGATTTGACATGAAGCCTCATACAACCAACACAGCCACACACAAAAACCTGATGCCGGCCACCCATGCTGTTCATCTATGAACATGCATGCAGCGCATAGGTGTGTGTGTAAGAGTGAGAGTGTTGTCCCAAAACATCAAACAGAAGTTAGTCCCTGACAGAGAGAGCTGATTTCATCGATTTTTATAACTGTTGCAGACCTGTAATAAATCAAAGGACATGCAACTTCCTCCTTTAATATTGAACTCAACTGGGCCTTTTATAGTTATATCGCTAATCACAGGCATTTTGCAGGTGCAGACTTGCCTCTGCTTTAGTAAAAGCAATGGATGATTAAAGGTGCCAATTTAGCAGGTCTGTGCATTGCCAGACATATGAATAGGCAAGAAGTAGGGAATTTTCAGGATACTTCCTTACGAACACTATATTATTAGATGCATATTTCAAGAAGCAAGTATTTTCAAAGCAAGAAGGCAGCGGAGGTAATGACCAGAAGACAAGGTTTGTACAAAGAATTTATATTGATAGGCCATTCCAGGAAAGCTTGAACTCAATCTCTCAATACGTTCACACCTTGCAGGTTAGGAAAGGCAACATTTTTTCTTCTGGCAAACATCAAGGAATGTCTCCCAGCCAAATACATTCTCTGTTATAACAGATGTGCCAAATAGATGGGAACATCAGTCAAGCACATCAGTGACTTCCACAGAGTTTAGCCTTTCCTCACATGAATATGTTGATAGGACCTGATCCAAAGTTGGCTAAAGTCAATGACAAAGCTACTGCTGACATTGGTGAGATATGGCCCAGGTTTGTATTCCTTTGTGATGGGGGATGGGAGGGGTGGGAAACAATCTTCCAGATATGAAATAAGGCAAGGCTGTGTGTCTGAGTCTGCAGACAGACAGACTGGAGAGAAATTGAGAGGTGGCTGCTGTGCCAGTTGTCTCAATGAGCTGTGAGCTCTGAAGCCTAATGACGCACCAGTTAAACTCCAACATTAATTGATCACACTGCAGAAGCATCCTGATATGGTGGGATTGTAAATGGTGCGAGGGATTGTGGAAGGAGATTGAGGCTGTGTCTAAGCTACATCCCTTTTCTCAAAAAAGGGAGGTAAATTAGACACTTTGAAATTGCAAATGAAGCTGGGATTTAAATTTCTCGTGCTTCATTTGCATAATGGTGGCTGCATTTTTTTTCAATACGGGGCTTTTCGAAAGAAAAACGGCTGTTTACACGGGAATTGATCGAAAATAAAACCCTTTTTCAAAAGACCCTGTACTCATTTTTTCAGGAGCACAGGATCTTTTGAAAAAGAGTTTTATTTTTGATCAATCCCCATCTAAACAGCCATTTTTCTTTTGAAAAGCCCCGTTTCGAAAAAAACTGCGACCGCCATTATGCAAATGAAGCACGAGAAATTTAAATCCCGGCTTCATTTGCAATTTCAAAGTGTCTAATTTACCTCCCTTTTTTGAGAAAAGGGATGTAATTTTTAGACAACCTGAGTAAGATACTACCTCTGTCCCCTTCCATTTGTGTCAGAATGGCCACACAACATGCTATGCAGCCAGGGCTGGCCCGACCATACAGGTGAACTTGGTGGTTGCCTAGGGCACCAGGCTTTAAGGGTTGCTAGATTAGACGGAAGTGATTTTTTTTCTCTATTTTAACTATATATTTGTTATCTCATATAAATGAAAGTATCAAATATTTTATACTTGTAAAACAGGGCATCGTTGCCATGTCAAGTGGAGTTCTATTATTTATTTCACATTGTGGAGCACAGCGATGTATAGAAATATAGTTACAAATGTGTCACGGCGTAGTTTCCAAAAGTACCGCCTGGCTTTGCTGCATAGGGGCGATCCGGCAGTTCAGTCATTCTCCGTAGCCCAGTGTTGGCCAGTCATACAGTTGAGTCAATGTTGCTCACCACTTAGGGAGGGGCAGTCAGCAACCCGTGATCGATGGCCCAGTGCAGAAGGGTTACAACTCAAATAAAGAATCCTTTCTGTACCAAGGAATACAGATTTTCCTAACTTCCCAAAAATCAGTTCCTTTGGAAGGAAGACTGTTTTGCAACTTGAAATGCAACTATTTATAGCAATAACCAGACGCACTGTGTATAACTCAAAATGGTTAAAACTTTGTGTCAGCTACTGGGCTGGTTTACCCTAGACAGTATAATTGTGTTAGGATCACTGAAGAGTAGAAAAAAAAACAATAAAAATATTTGTATTTTTCCATCGTTCATTTTGAATGCCAATTAAAGGTAAAATTTCATTCTAGACATCTCATTTTTTTCTATACTGAATGTGGGATGGGGCACCAAAGTCATAGTTCACCTAGGATGCTAAAAACCCTTGGCCTGGCCTTCATTGCAGCTGCTTTGAACAGCAGGAAATTACAAAGACTCATAAGAGACACCACAGATCTCAGTATCTCTACAGAAAGTATGAAAAATTGCTGGGACTGGGACTGAAAGCAGAAGTAGGTGTAGCTATCAGCTAGACTCCCAGCAGCTTCTCCTGGGCTTTGATAGCTTTTCGTTACAAATATGCAATGAAGTGGAAGAGTTTGAGTTCTGTCCCCAAGTGCCAAACCCCAAAGGGTCGAACTGAAGAGAACTTACTTTGCTGAAGATGCCAGACCTTGCCTTTCTGAAAGTGTTTTGAGGGTGTTGCTAGTACAGGTATATTCACTCTTGAGTTCTATAGAATTTTCCCATGGGGTGAAGCCCTTCGCTCATGGATATTGTCATGGCCATAAGGGATTGTTAGCAGCCTGGGGACTACGGGGTTAACTATGTCCCTGTACCTAGCCAGGTATCTGCTCAGCCAATAGAAATGCAGGTAGGGATTTCAAATTGAGACAAAGGAATTTTTGGGTTTTTCCCTCTTTTGTCTCTGGGCCAGTTTGCTCTCTAGATACTGAGGGAGACAGAAGACATATGTCTCTCCAAGAAAGACTCTTCATAATGTGTAAGTAGGGTAAAGTCTAGATAAATCCATCAGATTTTATTGTTTTCTGTTTTGGGAATTTGGATCTGATGTCTGTGCTGTTAGAAATGGGTTTGCCTCTCTTTTGTAACTAAGTCCTGAGCCTATGGGGGGGGGTCCCCCATGATTATATTAATTGGTGACTTTTTCCATCTAGTCATTATGCTTGCAACGGTAGTATTGTTTTAATAATAAAAGTTCTTTCTTTTCTTTTTTTTTTTTTAAATTAACCTGGTATTAGTTCATTTCTGTGTCCTGGAAAATCAGTTTGTGGGATTTGCATGCCTCTGACAAGGGGACAGCAATCACAAACTGCAATTTGTATTTTCTCCTCTTTTTCAAGCTCTTTGAAGAAAACAGTTTGGGGTGCTCTGGGGTTGGCTTCAAGTGTCCAGCCCCTGTTCTGGGGTTCAGAAACAGTTGGTGGTGAGAGAATATTTGCCAAAATCTGGGTATTAGGATTTTGGGGGGAGTTTTTGTACCAAAGCCTGTAGAGATCAGGTTTTGGGGTTGCTTTTGTGGGCCCCCACTTCTGCATTCATAGTGCCAGAGTGGAGAACAGCCTTGACAGTTATATTCTGTCTCAAATTTTAGAAGTTGGTTTAAAAGTCTAATAGAATGGAAAACATTCTCATTAAATGCTATGAGCAAAGTCTTCTGCTGGTATTAATTGGTGCTACTCTGATACACACCAGCTGTGGATCTTGATCTAAAAGAGAAACAGCATGGTCCAGTCATTAGGGATTGAGAGACATGAGAGAGTTACTTTCTCTCTGTCCTTTAGTTCCCCATCTGTAAAATGGGGATAATAACACTGTTCTCTCTCTTAGGCATATTGTGAAAATAAATACATTGAAGACTGTGAAGCACTCAGACACTATAGTCATGGAGGTCACATAAATACAACTGATGATAGAATAATTAAGTATGTGTGTGATGCACAGTCATTTTCATGTTATATTTTATTTGACTGCTTGCAATTAATGAACCTACATAATCTCCAACTGGCCAGATGCAATTATTAGAACATGCAAAAGTGCTCATAATCGGATATTAAATATGAAGTGGTGAGTGAGCATCAATAATAAAAGGAGGGGTTGAAGAAAGACTAATTTATCTTGTAGGTCCTTGGGCTAGGCACATGCACATCTGGCTGGCATATTGGAGCTCAGGATTTGCACGTAAAATTTGTGGATGACACCAGCCTGGGAGGCCCTGCAAGCATTTTGGAGGACAGGGTTAGAATTCAAAATGACCTTCCTTGATAAATTGGAGAGTTGGTGTGAAATCAACCAGATGAAATTGAATAAAGACAAGTTTTGGAGGTTTTTAAGGCCAGACATGGCAAAGCCCTGGCTGGAATGATCGAGCTGAAGTTGGTCCTGCTTGGAGCAGAGGGCTAGATGACCTCCTGAAGGCTGTTCCAACCCTAATGGTCTATGATTTGTGACAGGGTCAGAGCAGAAGGCTATAAAAAAGTAGTGAAGGGGAGATCTCTGTGCCAGTGTAACAAAGAGGGCCTGGTTTAGAACCAGCAGAGGCAATCAGGGGTAGTGAAACACCTGGGGCTAATTGACCAGGCCTGCAAGTCAGGCCAGCCTAGGCTACTTAGGACTCCTGGAGGTAATTAAGAAAACCAGTTCAAACTGGCTATAAAAGAAGCTTTGCCTGCAGTTGGTGCGGGTGCATGTAGCTGAGAGGATGGAGGAAGCCCTGCTGGGAGTAGGAGGAAAGGAGACAGCAACTGAACGTGAGAAGGATGAACCGGAGAGAAGGAAGGTGCTGTGGAAGGTGTGGGGAAGTAGCCCAGGGGTCTTATGGCTGTATTCTAGCAGGTGTTGGTGATTCATATGGGCAGCTACTATTACAGGGCCCTGGGCTAGAATGTGGAGTAGAGGGTGGGCCTGGGTTCTCTCCCCCACCCCAACACCCACCTCCCCATTTCCACTCAGGGAAAAGGACTGTGGAGTTTATTCTCTGTTCTTACATATGCTGACCATTGATGAAAAGAGCTCAACAAACAGCAAACCAAAGCCCTAGGTGTGTTTAGGGTTGCCAGATGGTTGAAACAAAAATACTGAACACCCCGCCCCCCCTCCCCATGGGAAAAAATTCCGTTGAAGGGGAAAAAAAGGGGGGGGAGACCAAAGTTGTTGAGGGGGGAAAAAAAAGTGACAGCATGTCCCCTTTAAGAGTGAGTGCAGGGATAGGAACAGGGGAGCGATTGAGCACTAAGACCCAGGGGAAAGCATTGCTTTGCCTAGGTCTTTTGGCCGGCAGCCATTTTGTGCCAGCAGCCTTGGGAAACCAGGTAAGCATGGGGGCTGGGGTCGGGGGGCTGGGGGTGTTGGGAGCCAGAGGGGGGTTTGGGGGGGAGGCCGGGCGCTGAGTGTTTGTAGGGTTGCCAGGTGCACGGCATTTTCGCCTCCTGGCCGGGGAAAAATTCAGAAAATACCAGACATTTTAGGTGTCCGGTATTCTCTGAATTTTTTTACCGGACAGGAGCCGAAAATACTGGACACCTGGCAACCCTAGGTGTGGTGCCTAAAACTGCTGTGAGCTTCTCAGGCAAGCAAATCTGCCAAGAAGTGCAGGACCCACCGCGTTTTCGTAGGAGCTTTGTCACAGATTGTAAGCGCAAAGTACTGAACTTGGGAAGGAAAAAGCAAATGCAGAACTGCAAAATGGGGTGGGGGCAGTACTACTGAAAAGGCTCTGGGGGCTATGGTGGATCACAAATTGAATATGAGTCAACAGCATAGTGCAGTTGCAAAAAAAAAGGATCATATTGTTCCAGGTATACTAACAGACACTGAAAACTGTAGGCTGGAGTATCTTGTGCAGTTGTGGGCACCACACTTTAAAAAAGATGTAGACAAACTGGACAGAGGAGAGCAACAAAAATTATGAAAGGTTTAGAAAACCTGACAGATGAGGAAAAGATAAAAAAAACTGGACATGTTCAGACCTGAGAACAGAAGACTGGGGGAGGGAACATAACAGTCTTCAGATACATTCAGGGCTCATATGTTATAAAGAGGACGCCAATCAATTGTTCTCTATGCCCACTGAAGGTAGAACAATAAGCACTGAGCTTGATCTGCAGCAAGGGAGATTTCGGTTAGATTTTAGGGAAAACTTTCTAACCTAGTGTACACTACGCCCTTGCTCCTGGTCTATCTAGCCTACACAACTTCAGCTATGCGAATAGTGTAGCTGACGTTGACATATTTACTCTAGTGTCTTCCACATGGTGAGGTCGGCTGATGCTGCTTTCCCACTGACTCTGACTATTCTTCTCATCTTAGTGGAGTACTGAGTTGTCAGGTGAGTGCTTGGAGGTTGATTTATTGCTGCTAAGAAGACACAATAAATCGATCGCCGATAGCTCGATCCTTGTGGGGTAGACCACTGTCTGATGTAGACAAGCCTTAAGAGTACTTAAGCTCTGGAGGAGGATTCCCAGGGATGTTGTAGAAGCCCTGCCATTAGAGGTTTTGTTAGGAACAAGTTAGACAAACACCTCTCAGGGCTGGTCTGGGTTTACTTGGGCCTTCTTCAGCTTAGGGGGTTGGACTTGATGACTTCTCAAGGTCCCATCCAGCCCCTGCATTTCTGAGCTTATGATTCTGTGGTATGGTACAATTATATGTATATAATGAACATTATTGATTAGCTCATGCTGGGTATTGAGCCCAAAGGAAGGATGTGAATGCATTGGCAAATACCGATTATGTCACTGCTATAGGCTAACAGTATTGCAATTCATGTCATTTTGGGATCAGGAATGCCCTGAAGCTCTTGGGAAATCTGGATTTGCTTGAGCTTTGGGATGCGGACCCACTTCTGTTTGTTGTGAGTAGTGGGTTTGTCATTAAGATACATTCTCAGGCTGATGGGTGGGGAGCTGATTTGGATGCATCCCTGTCAGATTAGTGTTATTAACAATCTCCCTAGGGCGATAGAGCTGGGGGAACCCTATAACAGTCTAGAAGCCATTTTCAACAGCAAATTGAAGGCTTGAGTGCAGACAGTAAATCACCATCAACAGCACTTCCCAGGTCACTCACAAGCATCAGTAGAACATCAACCAGTAAGTGACCAAGACTGCAACCCACGCAGATTAAGGGCCATCCAGGCCTCTCACTGTGCATATCCTATCCGTGCAGAGAGAATCCCTTAAGGCTGCGTTTCTCAAACTGTGGGTCCTGACCCCCTGGGGGGTCACGAGCAACTTAGAGGGGGGTCACAGTCTCTCTGCCTGTGCTGCTTCCTGAGTGGGCTGAGGGATGAGTCTCAGGAAGCAACATGGGCTGAGGGACGTGCAGGCTGCAGGCACAGCTATGTTATTTGGAGGGTCCATTCAATTTTAATAGATTGAAAAGGGGTCTGTATGCTCAAAAAGGTTGGGAGCTGCTTCCTTAAGGTGATCACGACAGGATATCACAAATGGTCTCTGTTTTGGGCTTGTTGCACATGGGCCGTGATTAGGAGTTGTAAAAAGACAGGAAGTTTGAAGTTGCTGTCTAGTTCTGCCACTGACCTGGCAAGCAGAATTCCAAGCCTTTGTTACTGGTGCTGCTACTGTGAGCTCAGTCAAGTGATTTAAATTCTCTGGCCCAGTCTGTAGTATGGGTATAATAGTATCAGGTGTGAGACTGAAGCAATGTGTCTCAAGTGCACTAAGACCCTTGAGTGGAAGGTGCTCTGTAAATTCAACGTGCTACTTACATAAAACCTCCCATGTGGCACTAGTTTCTAGCTTTTGCATCAGGAGTACAAGCTCAGCCCCAGAGAACCTATTCCTCTGCAGAGGACATTCTGGATTCTGATCCTTCCAGGTTTGGTAACCTCAGTTATTGAGTTTACTTCTAGAGGCACATGTCTAGTTTCAGCAGTCTTATGGTATTTTCAATCTATCCAGTTTTCCAGCGGTAGTCAGGAAGGTGAGCACAAGTCACTAGTGCACATGACCAGGCCCACCAATGGGAGGGAGGGCAGGAAACTTAGAAATGGCAGAGGGGCTTAATGACTTCTTTGCTTTGGTTTTCATCAAGAAGATGGATGGTGACAGGATGCCTAACAGAGAATGCTAGTGGATATTGGGTAGGTTTAGAAGTTAAAATTTAAAAAAAGAACAAGTTAAAAATTACTTAGAAAAGTTAGATGTCTGCAAGTCACCAGGGCCTGATGAAATGTATCCTAGAATACTCAAGGAGCTGATAGAGCAGGTATCTGAGCCTTTATCATCTTTGAAAAATCATGGAAGTTGGGAGAGATTCCAGAAGATTGGAAAAGGGCAAATATAGTCCCCATCTATAAACAGGGAAATAAGAACAACCCACGAAATTATAGACCAGTCAGTTTAACTCCTGTGCCAACAAAGATAATGGAGCAAGTAATTAAGGAAACCATCTGCAAACATGTGGAAGATAATAAGGTGATTGGTAACAGCCATCATGGATTTGTAAAGAACAGATCATGTCAAACCAATCTGATAGCTTTCTTTGATAGGATAACAAGTCTTGTGGATAATGGAGAAGCAGTGGACATGGAATACCTAGACTTTAGTATGGCATTTGATACGGTCTCACATGACCTTCTTATCAATAAAATAGGGAAATGCAACCTAGATGGGGCTACTACAAGGTGGGTGCATAACTGGCTGGATAACTGTTCTCAGAGAGTAGTTATTAACGATTCACAGTCATGCTGGAAGTGCATAACAAGTGGGGTTCCGCAGGGGTCTGTTTTGAGATTGGTTCTGTTCAATACCTTCATCAATGATTTAGATGATAGCATAGAGAGTACGATTATTAAGTTTGCAGATGCCGCCACACTAGGAGGAGTTGCAAGTGTTTTGGAGGATTGGGTCAAAATTCAAAGTGACCTGGACAAACTGGAGAAATGGTCTGAGATAAACAGGATGAAGTTTAATAAGGACAAATGCAAAGTGCTCCATTTAGGAAGGAACAATCCGTTTCATATATACAGAATGGAAAGCGACTGTCTAGGAAGGAGTACTGCTGGAAGGGATTTAGGGATCATAGTGGACTACAAGTTAAACATGAGTCGACAGTGTGACACTGTAACAAAAAATAGCAAACATGATTCTGGAATGCTTTAATAGGAGTGTTGTGAGTAAGATATGAGAAGTCATTCTTCCACTCTACTCTGAGCAGATTAGAGTATTGTGCCCAGTTCTGAGTACCACATATCAAGAAAGATGTGGAGAAGGTCCAGAAAAGAGCAACAAAAATAATTAAAGGTCTAGAAAACATGACCTATGAGTGAAGACTGAAAGAACTGGGCTTGTTTAGTTTGGAAAAGAGAAGACTGAGCGAGGACATGATAGTGGTTTTCAAGTATCTAAAAGGATGTTACAAGTAGGAGGGGAAAAATTGTTCTCTTTGACCTCTGATAAGACAAGAAGCAATGGGCTTAAATTGCAGCAGGGGAGGTTTAGGTTGAACGTTAGGAAAAACATCCTAACTGTCAGGGTGGTTAAAGACTGGAATAAGTTGCCTAGGGAGGTTGTGGAATCTCCATCTCTGGAGATATTTAAGAGCAGGTTGGACAGACATCTATCAGGGATGATCTAGATGGTGCTTGGTCCTGCTGTGAGGACAGGGGACTGGACTCAATGACCTCTTGAGGTTCTATGATTTTATGAAAGGGGCAATTGCCCCAGGACCTGGTGATTCAAAGGGGCCCAGTGCTCCCAGCTGCCGCCACTGCTACTATGACAGCAGTGGCGGCTAGACCCCTGGGCCTTTTAAATCACTGCCAGAGCACTACATGCTCTGGGTAGCACTATGGGCGGGGGGGGGGGGGGGGGCGCGGTGTAGGGGGCATGCTGTGTACTGAACGGTGCTGATCCTGCCTGGGGGCTGGCATGGCATGCTCCTAGCAGTGCTCAGGGCTGGCTGGCCCAGACCTGCCCCTTCCGCCCTAGGCCCTACCTTTCTCTCTATTCCCTTGTGCCATGTGTATGTATGTTTATATTGTGGCTGTGAGCTTTAGAGAAGGGTAGTTTAGTTGTGTTTGTACAGCTGCTGAGCTCACTGCTGTGATGTTGCCATCCACTGTGCAGTTGTATAAATCTTTCCTCCCCATTACATTACTACAAAGTATTCCTTCCTTTTCTGCTGTGAAAGGCAGAGCAGAGAGTTGAGAGCGTAGTCTCCAAATATTTAGAAAACGTAGTAAAGTCTTTGCATTACTGAGAGGGCCAAACCAAAACTCTGAAGCCAAGCACGTTGGGGTCAAATCTCTGATCTGGACCTAAATTTTCAAAGGCTACATAGCTTCTCTCCAGCATCTGCCAACCACCAGGCTTATTTTTGACAACTATTGTGGCACTGAAGAATGCCAGGGGTCATTTCATGGCTATTGGGCTGGATTTCCTAGCCACCTCTGGCAGCTAAAATGAAATTCCAGAGAACCAAAGAGAATATCCCACAGTAACTGCACCAAAACGTGGAGGGCTTGGCTCCCGTTGGAACATGACAGCAGCACAGTGCAAGGCTGCTGCTGTGTCACTGTGTTGTGCTCCAGTGTAGACCAGTGGTCTCCAGCTTTTTTATGCACAAAATCTTTTTGAATTTAAGGGTAACCCGAAATCTACCTTGACCCTTCCCTGAAGCCTCACCCCGCTCACTCCATCCCCACTCTCCCTCCCTCACTTTCACTGGGCTGGGGCAGAGGCTTGGGATGCAGGAGGGAATCTGGGGTTTTGGCTCGGGGGGGATTCAGGGCTGGGGCAGAGGGTTCGGGTTCAGAAGAGGGTTTCAGGGTGCAGGAGGGCATATGGGGTGCTGACTCTGAGAGGGGGCTCAGAGCTAAGGCAGTGGTTTGGGGTGCAGATGGGGATATGGGGTGCTGGCTGTGGGAGGGAGGCAGGGTCCTGGCTCTGGTTAAGGGGTCAGGGCAGGGGCTTGGAGAGCCAGAGGAGGTATGGGGTGCTGGATCAGGATCTGCTGGGGGAGGTGCCTGAGATGTAGGAGGGGGTTTGTGGTGCAGGAGGGGGTAAGGCAACTTATGTTCACTGAATTATGTCAGTATCTAACTGCCCTCCCTTCTCCCCCCCCCCCCATGTAAGTGCCCTACTACACCAACATAATCATGGGCGGTGGCTTCCCCAGTTCATGGGGGTGCTTGACTCTCCACTTGGCCCCAAGCTCTGCCCCCATTACGCCTCTTACCCCAACCCCGCATCCCACCCTCCACCTACCTCTTTTCTGCGTACCTCCTGCACACCAGTTGTGGTGGGTGGAAGATCAGTGGTCACATGCCTGCCCCCCAACCTGATTTCTTCCCGTATGCCTCACCCAACCTCACTCTGACCTGCCTTGCCCTACCTCGCCTCTTCCACACCTCTGCTCAGCCCCTGCCTCTCCCACCAAGCCCTCTTCTCCAAGCAATGTGGCACTGGTGACTATCAGGGTTAGGGGACTGGCACCTGCAGCAGAGGTTGGGCACTCCTGTGCTCGCTGGCAGCAGCGGTGGGGGAAAAGGAGCAATGTAGCCCTAGCTCGCTCTGCTCTGCTCTCCCGGCCCCGTCACGCTACTTCCCATCAGTGAGTGCGAGGGCAGTCACTCCCTTCCCCAAGTGACGTGCTGTAAGACAGGAAAATGGACCCCCCCCCTCCCTGCCAGTCCCCCTTCAGTCACTGGAAACTCTTCTGTGGAAGACGTGCCCCACCATCAGGAGGATACTGGTGACGTGAACCCTCGCAGTCATTACTGAGGTGGCTGAAAATCAACCTAATGTAGGTCAACTTAAGTCTGTAGCCACAGGAGCCATGTGGGCGGGGGGTAGGGCATATGGGCCCAAAGGCTGCAGGCAGGAGGGGCAAGAATCTAATGGGGAAGAAGGGAGCAGGGGCTGTATCGCTTGGGGGAAGGGGAAGAGGAAGGGTGGAGGCAAAGCAAGGGCGGAGAAGAGGCAGGAAGATGGTGGGGCGGGGAGGGGCACAGGTAGGGAGAGGAGAGACCTGAGGTGGAAGGGGGTTGTCCCCCAGCCCTTTCGTGGCTGGTGACCCCTCCTGCCCCTCTTCACCAGTCCCCTCTGTCTGTAGTGTAGATGTAACTCGCACACCTCCTAGGTGTTTCATGCAGTGCCCCATATAGTGGTACTGAGACCACTTAGAGAAAGAATGAGTCTTCTCTTCAGACTTGACTGAGCGCCAGCTGGCTTTTAGCTGAAGTGGTAGAGGCCCATGTACTAAACTCCAGAGGTCCCAGGTTCGGTTCCGTGTCTCAGCGTTACATAGATCCACCCTTAGGCTACATCTACACTGCATCCCTCTTGCGCAAAAGCCTATGCAAATGAAGCGTGGATTAGCGTATTGCCGCACTTCATTTGCATAAATAATTAGGGGCCATTTTTGCGCAAGAGGGGGGTTTTGTGCAAAAAGGAGCCAACTACACAGCTCCGTTTTGCGCAAAAACACCCTCTTGCGCAAGAGCCGTTCTTCCTGAAAAAATGAGGAAGAACAGCTCTTGCGCACGAGGGGGTTTTTGCACAGAAAGGAGCTGTGTAGACGGCTCCTTTCTGCGCAAAAGCCTCTTGCGCAAAACCGGGCCCTAATTAATTATGCAAATCAAGTGCAGCAATATGCTAATCTGCGCTTCATTTGTATAGGCTTTTGCTCATGAGGGATGCGGTGTAGACATAGCCTCTGTGAGGTCTCTCTCCTCCCTTTTTGTCACGATCATCTGCAGCTCCAGATGACCAGGCCCAGTTTAAGCCTTGGAACTCAGACTGTTGTACAAGGTTTGGGTAGGAAACAAAAGGATTCTCTGCACTATTTTAACATTGGACAATTGATCTTAAATACTCTTTCTTGTGTAGCATTAAAAAGAATGTTCCATGAATCCGTTCCAGGAAGAGTCTTGGGGATTCAACTGGAAATGTGACAGGCTCTCAGTGAGTAAAGAGTGGAAAATATATGTGGACAGTCTGAGGCTGAAGACACGGTGAGACACAAGTCTCAGGATCAAGTCCTGAATGGGACGAGTCTCACGTACAGTAGTAGAACGACATCTAAACCAGTGCAGATGATATTTCACATGCTGTTTTGGGCTGGCAAGATGCACACACATAGGTCTCTAACAGACAGCCAATACCTCTGAGTGCACAACACACAACAGCAAACCATCTGGACCTACTGTACAATCAACAGGGCATTCCCATGCAGCTAGGCCACTGTGCCAAGTGAAAGCTCACCACGGACATCCGCAGGGTAGATTTCTTCTTTTACTTGGAAGCTATTTAAATATTTTAACATTCGAGCAGCATAATTACCACTCGAGTCACTCTAGCAAACCAGTCAGTAACAGCGATTGCTTTAAGGGAAATCCATTTCCTGTTGGCAGCGTTCAGGATGGGGATTATTCTGTTCCTTTGTTTTCAGCCTCTGAATCGGAGGCTACCTCTGCTTCTCAAGTTAAACGAATGCTACGCGTCTCTCTAAACTGGGGATATTTGCTCTGGTGGAGGAACTACACCAGCGTCGCTGCTGTGGTGTAGATCCTCAGCATAGATCAGGGTGGGGATCTGGCCTGCCAAGTCACGGGATCTGGCCTGCCAAGTCACCAGATCTGGCCTGTGGCCCAAAAGGGCTCCCTTCCTGCCCCACCCCAGCCCACTGCTCAGAGCAGCCAACTGCAAGGGAGGAGGGAGAGGTTTCTCCTGCTGTCCCCACATCCAGCACAATACTGCAGCTCCCATTGGGTGAGGGATGTCAGTGGTTAACCAGTTAACTGGTAAGCATCACCCTGTTAATTGGTGGCTCAGCTGGGCCCCCACCACTCTGCAGCTGGGGGGGGGGGGGCTCCAGCCCCACCAGCACAGCACAGTGGGCCCAGCCCAGCTGGAGCAGTCCCCCCCCCGCAACAGGCCCAGCTTGGCTGGAGCAGCCCGTGACCTGGCAGGCTCAGCTAGACTGGAGCGGCCCACCACCCGCAGGATGCAGTTTAAGCGATTAACTGGTTACGTGTAACATTTAACAGGATTTGACATCCCTAGACAGGACCTGGAGGGCCAGGTCAAAATGTAAAGATGAGTCTGGAGAGCCCAGGGGGTGTTTGAGAGCAGGTGACCCTCTACAGGAATGCTTGAAATTCAAGCCATTGCTAAGCCGAATCTGTGCTGGGTGAATGCTGCTCGGTGCAAAGGTTCTCTTTGGATGCTTTGCTCCAAACCTCCTGGGGAAACCTTATGAAAATAGGCTCTTATCAGATTTCTCTGTTGTCCTGCTGAAAATATGTCCGGAAGAGCAGTCTAGACTCTACAAGAGCACTGCTTTGGGAATTCCTGTGCACTGGCCAGAACCAAGAAGTGCAAAACTGAACAATCATTAAGGGAAAAGTTACCTGCACTTTTTAACAACTCATAAAAATTTCAAAACAGTAAGTAGTCCTGTGGCTCCTTAGAGAGTAACGGAAATATACAGAAGCGTGAGCTTTCGTGGGTAAAACCCAATTCATCTGATGAAGTGGCTCTTACCCAGGAAAGCTCATGATTCTATATATTTCTGTTACTCTCTAAAGTGCCATAACCTGGACTACTCCTTGTTTTTAAAGTTACCGACTAACAGGTCTACTCCTCTGAGACCTAAAAGTTTCAGTTCAGATGAAGTTTCAGGGCAGTTCTTATTTTATCTGAACCTATTTACCCATAACTATCAATAGCTGCTTGTTTTCTGGTGGTGAGGTGGGGGGGGAGGGAGCAGCTCTGGACACCTCCCCAGAAGGGGTGGGGCCTCTGGTAGGAGGGGCAAGGCTGGGGTAATCCCCCAGACAGTCCTTCAGCACCACCCAGCATGCGCTGCCTAAGGCTCTGGTGGTGATTTAAAGGGGACAGGGCGCTGGCTGCTGTAGCAGTGGCCAGGTGCTCCAGGCCCCAGGGCAGCTGCCCTCTTTGCCTCCCCCCCTTGATGGCGGGCCTGTATGGTAGCAAGAGCTCCTTTCCAAATGACTGCTTCTGTTTTCATGGCAGCCCAGTGATGCTGTCTGTCAGTACCTGGAGCATGTTGCTCCCATAAGCATTCCACAGCAGCCAGCCTTCTTACCCAGTACTGAGAGCTGTCAGGAGCCACCTCACCCTGGCAAATGGAAAACATCCCCTACCTCCAGCGTGCCGGAGGCGCCCATTTGGCTCGCCGACACAGAATGAAGGGAACCGGGAATGTGCAGATCTGCCTTTCCAGGGAGGGTGGGTAATCCAGAGGGGTTTGTCTGGCATGAGAAATTCCATCCTTTTTATACAAAGCCCTGGAGCATTGCGGTAATGAACATGATGATAAACACCACTTCGCGTAACTGGACCCTGTTGTGTTTCATCAGTGTCGTAGCAGCTGGTTGTGGGTGACCCTTGGGACCACCAGGACCAGCTGATGGCATGTTAAACACGATGGCCCCCTACCTGCATGGGTCATTTGATAGAATCATACAATACTAGCAAGGACTTCGAGAGCTCATCAAGTCCAGACTCCTGCCCTCACGGCAGAACCGAGGAACATCTAGACTATCCCTGATAGATGTCTGTCCAACCTGCTCCTAAATATCTCCAGTGATGGACATTCCACCACCAGATTTAGCATTGTGTTTGCTACCACAACTCCTCCAGGCCATGTTCCAACACCATGTAATGCCCCACGGTGAGAAACCCAGGCTCCCTGCCTGCAGGAGAGACACGAACCCAGTGCTGTCCTGGGAGAGTGCGGATACTGCAGTCAGCATAGGCGGCAGGTTACGTGGGCCTGTGCTGCCCTGACACTTGGAACATTCCTGGCCCAGGGCCAGGCTCCACCAAAGTGGAACCAGCTCAGGTCCCTCCAGGGCCACCCCTGCAGCCCCACATGCTCTCCATCAGTTGCATGCCCTGGGCTGCCTGCTGCCCCTCCATATCCTCTTGTACATCTGCAGCCCCGCCGGCTGCCCCTACGTGCCCCCTGTGGACCTTCTGGCCCATCTGCTGCCCCTGCATGTTCCCCTCCCCCTCCCTCTGTGTTCACCAGCCCCACCTACTGCTCCCAGCGATTTAAAAAAGGGGGTGGGGGCGTTTGAGTGGGGGAAGGGCACAGGCTCTGGACATTCTGGGCATCACCAAAATTTCTGCAAATCTGCCACCAGACAGTCAGGGTCTGAACATGGGCCCCAGAAGAAATGTTGGGTCAGGGCTGGCGTGGAGGACTCCAGTGGCCCCATTTCTTTATCACAACTATGCTACAACTTGCGGTGGTTGACACAGTGACCCCCCAAGCATGAGCCATCTGCTGAGCAGGCGGGGGACCTCATCGTGAGGCATGATGGCAGCTCCTTGCTCTCTCAAGTAGGGATGTAATTGTGTAGTGGGTTAAATGATTAATCTGTAAGTGAAAGCTTATTGGTTAATGCCACCGAGTACACACATCTCCCTCCCCTTGCAGCTCTGCCAGTAAATTTTTTAAAGGGCTGCTCAGCAGGCTGGCTCAGTCCCAGCTCGCGCCGGGTCCCCGGAGCTAGCCCTGCTGTGGCTCTGCAAGGAAAGTATTATTCCAGAGCTGCAGCAAGGGTGCTCCTGGGACCTCGCGTGAGCCAGGACTGAGCCAAGCTGCCTGCTCGCTGGCTTATAAATTACTCTTAGTTCAGAGCTGCAGCAGGGGCAGTTGCCGGACCCAGCACAAGCCAGGGCTGAGTGCTAACCCTTATCGATTAATCATGTAGTTGACCAATTTTTTGTCAATTATATGATTAACAAATTACAGGCTTCTTAACATCCCTACTCTGGGGTGAGCCCCATGCTGTCTGCAGACTCAAATGTCACTGCATCAGTTACAGGTGGGGTCATGTGTTTCAGCTTTTCTTTGCAACCAGGAAGGCTAGAAACACATTTTTTGTTGTTTCTATAACCAATACAGGACTGTGGGATTCAGGGGCCACGGCGTGTCCCTAACATGGGTGCACCTTAATCCAGCCTGGGAAACAATATGGCTCTACAATGTACTGACCGAAAGCTGCTGCACTCAAGTGTTTTGTCAGCCAAGGAGCACAGCTAAATCCATGATGCCACAGAAGATGGTCCCAGCTAAGCCACTCCTTTACCCAGCCAGCTGACATAACATATGTCCTCTCCATGCTTCCAGATGGTATTAAGGACCAAGTCCGGCCAACAATTACATTCAGCTCTGTGAGCCAGAGGGTTGTGTGAAAAAGCGGCTGTTATGAAGGCAGATTAACATCAACGAAGTGTCTTTTTTAAACGTTCTTTGAGGATTCCCTGAGGGGCAGATTCTGCCACACTTCACTCCAGGGTAGCGCACGGAGACTATTCCCAGAATAAGATCATACTCACTGTCGCTAGGATGTCAGAAGTTGACCCTAAGACCTATTCTAAATACAGTTTTTGGACTGATGTAACTATGTTGGTTTAACCAATGTAACTATGCCAGTACAACCTAGTGTGGACACACACCTCCTGGTATAAAGGTGCTTTCGACCAGTCTGGTCACAAAACAGGCGTAGCTCTACCAGCATAAGCACATTTACACTGGTGCACCTGTGTCCACACTACACTGTTACAGTTAATATGATACAACTATGTTTACACATAGCGAGGAAAAATCACTTTGCTGTTCACACAAAACGTACTTGGCATGAACGCCCATTTTTGATCATCATAGCCTTCCTGGCTGTGTGAGCTTGGAAGAGTCACTTAATCTCACTGAGCCTCATTTTATTCCTATTTGTAAAATAGTTTGTGGATCAAAAAGGTGGTATTAAATTCTAGGCATTATTTAAATATATTCTGACCTGTCAGGGATGGTCTAGATCAGTGGTCTCCAACCTTTTTAACCACAAGATCACTTTTTCAAATTAAGTGCAAGGTAAGATCTACCTCAACCCAAATACCCTTGCCCCGCTTCCTTCCCGCCCCTTCTTTGAAGGCCTGCCCCGCTCCACCCCTTCCCCGAGGCCTCACCCTGCTCACTCCATCCGCCTTCCTCCCCATCCTCACTCACTTTCACCAGGCTGGGGTAGGGGGTTGGGGTGCAGGCTCTGGTCTTGGGCCAAGGGATTTGGAGTGTGGGAGGGACTCGGGGCTTAGCCTAGGGTGTGGGATTGGGGTCTAGCAGGGGTTTCAGGGTGCAAACTCTGGGAGGGAGTTTGGGTGCAGGGGGGTGGGTGCAGGAGGAGGTTCAGGACTGGGACGGGTTCAGGAAGCAGGCTCTGGCTGGGCATCAGACGGCTTCTGGGTGGTGGAGCAGGGGGGTTAAGGCAGGCTTACTCCTGCCCTGGCCCAGCACCACTCCTGAAAGTAGCTGGCATGTACAGCAGTGGCTCCGTGGCGCCATGTGCTGCCCCTCATCGACAGGAACTGAGCCTACAGCTTTCTCTGGCCACAATTCCCCGTTATTGGTCAATGGGAGCTGGTGTCTGCAAACAAGGACAGCACGTGAAAACCCCCACTCTGCCTTTCTCAGGGGCTGCAGGGACACGCCGGCCACTTCCAGAAGCAGCAATTGCCACAGGGCTAACTACTTCAGTTAGGCATTTTAGAACTCACTATTCAAAGAATTAAATTTAAGTGTAAAAGAGAAATGAAAATGATGAAATGCACAGACCAGTCAAACCAAAAATAACACAAGCAGTAAAAGAAGTGATAACCATCCCCACACATATGTGTTGGGTCGGGAGATGGGAGTGAAGGACAGTGTGTGTGTGAGAATGACAGACACACACACGCAGGTGAAACAAAAGACAGAACTATGTAGCACTTTAAAGACTAACAAGATGGTTTATTAGGTGATGAGCTTTCATGGGTCAGACCCAAGAGATTTGAATTGCTAAGCCCCCTCCATCCCCTTCTCTCTGTGTGGAGACAGGGTACAGAAGTGGGGGGAGGAGGGACACCCTGACATCAGCACCCCCCCCCCCTTCTTCCTCCCACACCCTGCACAGCAAGCAGGAGGCTTCCAGGTGGACAGCTCCAAGGCAGAGGGCAGGAGCAGCATGACAGCGGGTTAAGGTGCAACTGAAGTGCCAGCACTTGAGAGCTTCCTGGTCAAACCAATCAGAATCCCCTGTCAGACATTCCAAGATCTACCAGTAGATCCCGATCTACTGGTTGTTGACCTCTGTTCTGGATGGTCCTGCCATGTGTTCAGGACACTGGATTTGATGATGGCTGGAGGCCTCTTTTAGTCCTGTAAGTCTTTTCCTCGCCCCCAATATTCTGTAGCCATTTAGAAGGGTACGTTCCTAACCCCCCCCATTGCCCCGCACACACATAATATTCATAAGTTTCACTCTCTTTCATCAAAAAATCTCTCCCTGTTGATTATACTTAGAAGATGTGTTTTTGTTTTTCTCCCCAAATGGACCGAGGTTATAGCAGGGATGTATTAGCAGAGCTAAGTGCATGCACCAAGGACAGACAGCCTCCAAAATCCTTGCAAGTGCACAGATGGTAGAACTCTCTCAGAAGGAACCACAGACAAGGGCTCGTAAGATGGGCAAATGAGGCCTAATCAAGCCATTGATGCAAACACGGGTTCCTGAATGCATTCTAAACCAAGTATATCCACATGTGAATTCCTCTAACTAGATCGTGCGCATTGCTCATTAATAGTCTCCTGTTAGCTGTAATGTGATACCAGTAATACTCGGAGCACAACATGCTCAAGCGTATGGATCATTTCCCACTTGAATTCCATTTCTGCTTTTTCTCGTGGAGCGGGGATTGCTGGAGCCGGGGCTCTTAATGTGTGTGGTTGGGGAGGAGGGCTACTAATGCAAGGAAAGCACTCAGGAATTAAGTTGTGAATAGCCCAAAGGCAACAACGCAGAAAAGGCCTTTTGCGTCTTTTTGGCATGGCTGGGATTGCGCTATTGGTTTAGGGTGATGACTGCCTATTACTGCTGCTTACAGCATCGGGGGGGTTTTAGTTAATTACAGCTGGTTGTGGAATTGACAGGAGCAATAATCGGGATTAACTCATCAGTGGCAAAATGCTGAGGGCAAAAGGTCTCTGCATAAAGAGCAGTTACCCAGAAAAATGAGAAGAAACCTGATATTACCCTTAGGCGGGCAAGGGGAGGGAAGGAGACAAACTGCAGCAGGATGGGGGGATAGTTCTGTCCAAACTCTTCTGATTTTTATCTCCCTTATATTCTGACCAGGGTATCTGAGACTGTCATTAGTATTTATTTGTATTGCAGTCATGCCTGGAGGCGTCTAGAAAGATCAAGGGTCCTATTGCGTTGGGTTTTGCACAAGTGTAAAACCACCAATGGGCAGAACCAAACCTGGGATCTATGGAGCTTACTGCATGAGCCTCAAGCCAGCTGACTATTAGCTAAGGCTATAGAGCAGATTCATTAGTCTCTCTGTAAGTGGTCTTGCTGCCACCAGATGGGACATACAGTGGAAGACTATCCTGGGCCCAAAGACCTTACAGTCTACCCAGACATGGACTTGCAGGGAGCGGGGCAGTGTCTTGCCCAAGGTCAGTGGCAGAGGGCATTCTAGAACCAAGTGCTCCTGGCTCCTAGCTTGGTTCTCTCTCCCCTGCAGCATAGGCCTCCCAAATTTGTTATTTGATGGAAGTGGCCCCGTAGAGTCTTTTGCAGTTTCTCTCCTGTTTCTGATTCTGTGGCTGTGCTGCAATACATCTGGTGAAGATGCTCTATGCTGATGGGACAGAGTTCTCCTGTCGGCATAATAAACCACCTTTGCAATCGGCAGAAGAAATCCCAGTGGGAGAAGCTCTCCTGCCGACATAGCACTGTGCACACAAACACTAGTGTCAACCTAACTTAGCTTGCTCAGCAGGATGGTTTATTCACACCCTTGAGTGACATGAATTATGTCAGCATAAGCTTATAGTGTAGACACAACCTAACAGTAAAACAAAAGGAAGTCACACATCATTCATGGCAGCGGTATTGTTGCTGGCCTAAAATAACACATGTTCCATTGCCACTTCCCTTGGTCTTCAGCTCCTGTTCTTCCCTCTTCTTCTTTAACCCCACTGTCGAGTCTTGCCTAAGCTTCAGTTTTGTATTGATCCTTCAAACAACCCTGCATGGGCTGACCCTTGCATGCACATGACTCTTCAGTGAGTCTTTGGATGGGCCCAAGGGTCTGTCCATACAGAGCAGCTTGGAAGGCCACGGCTTTAGATTGTAAATTTATCACAACAGAAACTGTTCCTCTGCTCTATATTTGTCCAGGTAATATCAATTTAGAGGCTATGCAAGATGAAAATTTCTTGGATTGAAGAAGCTGTGAATCAGAGAAGCGGAGGCTTTCCTAGACAGCCAGGTTCAGGAACCACCAATATCCCAGGTTCATGGAAGAATGGAGCTGGCCACCAGAGAGTAGAGGACCACAAGGAATTCCACACAGCTAGAATTTTCAGATTGATACCAGGTCCTTGATGTGGAAACTTTGGAAGATACCTCTCAGGATCTAGTAGGTCCAAAGGAATGGAGAAATGTATGACACGTGTGGATGTCAGCTCAGCCCAACCTGTAAGAAAATCAAGCTTGCCCACAAAGATTTCTCCAAGCATCCAAGACTATGTCTACACTAGAGTTTTTCCTGGATACCCAAAAAAACTCTGCCGCATCCAGGGAACGCGTCCACTTTTCCAGAACAGTTTCCGAAAAAGCGGGCACATTCTTTCGGAAGCCCTGTATTCCTCTTTTTATGAGGAATAAGGGATCTTCTGAAAGAGGAGGATTTTCCCACATTTGGCCCCGTGTAAATGGGCCAAATGTCGGAAAAGCCTCTTCCGGGAAAAAAAAAGCGGAAAAAGAATGCTGTGTAAACATAGCCATAGGCACATGGACATTCCTTCTTGGAGACTCAGTCTTCAGAAGAACCAAAAGAAATTCTGCAATGGACAGGCAGACAACAGGATGGTGTGCAGCCTTCCCAGAGCCAAGACACAAGATATCACTCTAAGATTGGACAGGGTTTTGAAATTGGCAGGCCAGGATCCTTTAGTGATGGTTCATTTCAGTAATAATGATACTATGTCATGGGATATCTTGCAGATAGTAGAAGACTCCAGGGAACACAGAAGCATGCCAAAGAAGAATGTCCAAGCTATCTTCTCTAAGATCCTTACTGTTCCACAAGTGAAGGAACCACTGTCTAGATAAGTGGTGGAGGGTGGAGGAGCTTGGTTTAATGGAACAATGGTGCAGATTCTGTAGGCAGAGGGGGCTATAGAGTTTGGATGGCCTCCCTCTCAGCAGAAGGGAGACCAATCTCCTGGGAAGAAGCTGGCTAGAGTAGTGGCAAGAGTGTTAAACTATTAATTTAAACAAAAGGGGAGGGTAAAAAGAGGGAATACATGAGCACTCAGCCATAGGTGTTGGAACTAGGAGTGCAGAAGGTGCTGCAGCGCTCTCTGGTTTGAAGTGGTTTCCATTATACCTAGGGTTTACAGTTTGGTTTAACGCCTCTCAGCAGCCCCTCTATACAAATTAGGCCTGTCAAGCAATTAAAACAATTTATCATGATTTAAAAATTTAATCATGATTAATCACGTGTGCTGCCCCTTTGAAACTCTGTGGTGGCATTTCAAAGGGGCAGCACTGCAGGAGCCCGGGATGAGCTGGAGTCCTCAGCTGACCCCCGGCTCCGTGTAGCGCTGCCCTTTTGAAGCACCAGAGTGGCACTTCAAAGGGGCAGTGCAGCATTAATGCCTGCGATTAACACGTTAATGTTTTTAACATGTTAATCCTGCCCTGCGTTAATCGCAGGCGTTAACGCAGATAAATTGACAGCCCTAATACAAATTGTTCCAGCCCACCCTGCACTCAGCACAAAACAGAGATTTTGAGAGCAAAATGAATCAAGGAACCAAAGCACAAGAAGAGAAGAAATACTCGAATTGCTGTTATGCACAAATGCTAGGAGCCTGGGTCACAAACAGAGGAATTGGAATTGCTCGTTTGTTAGCATAAATTCAATCTAGCTGGTTTTACTGAAACCTGGTGGGATGATTTGCAGGACTGGAATGTTAAGATCAATGGTCATAATCTATTTAGGAAGGATTGAGTGCACAAAAAGGGAGAGGGAGTGGCAACCATTGTCAAAAATGACATTACCTGTTTCCAAACCACTGATTACTTGGAAGAAAACGATCCTGAATGTTTATGAATCAATGTTCTAGCAGATAAAGCACAAGATGGGGGAGTAATTGATATCTGCTACAGGCTGCCAAATCAAATTAGGGAACAGGATGGCCATCTCCTTACACACCTGTGAGTAGTGTGTGTGTGTGGGGGGGGGTCACCTGTAGGGGGCATCAGTTTGGGTGACATATGCTGGAAGTCTCATGCTGCCAGTACTAAAACAGCCTTGCAATTTCTAAACATTGTAGATGGCAATTTCCTAACTCAAAAACTGTTGCAGCAAACACAAGGGAATTCTATAGAAGATCTTGTCCTAACAGATAAAGAGGGACTGATCACAGAACTAAAAATTAACGGCAGCTTAAGTACAAGTGATCATGACTTGATCACATTTATAAATGTGCAAGCAGAATGAAGTCCAGAGCAGTAATATATATGCATAGTGCTTTAACAGGGCCAATTTCTCAAAGCTGAAAACAATTATGAGCCAAATCAGCTGGGAGGAAGAATGTAATCAGAAGAATGTGAATGATGATTGGGGATCGTTTAAAAATACCTTTACTAAGTGCCCCAAAAGCCTCAGTCAAGGAACAAGCTGTATTGGTTAAAAAACACAAAAAACTGGCTTAGAGGGGAAATGAAAGCAGCTATAAAATGAGTATATATGCAAAGGAAGAAAGGGAAAAGAGAAAGTTTAGAAAAATGGATGTCCTTTAAGGAAACATAAAATCATAACTGATAAAGTTTGCAGATGATCCAGGAAGTGGGAGAGTGGTAAATAATGAAGAGGACAGGTCACTGATTTGGAACCATCTGGGTTGCATGGTAAACTGGGTGCAAGCAAACAATATGTGTTTTACTACAGCTAATTGTAAATGCATACATCTAGGAACAAAGAAAGTAGGCCACACTTACAGGATGGGTGACCCTGGAAAAGATTTAGGGTTGTGGTCTGCTCAAAATGAGCTCCCAGTGTGATGATGTGGACGAAAGAATTATTGAGCTCCTGGGATGCATCAGCAAGAGAATCTCTAATAGAAATAGAGAAGTAATTTTATATCTGCCTTTTGGCACTGCTGGAACACTCTGTCCAATTCTGGAGCCAATAATTCAAGGGAGTTCTTGATAACTTGAAGAGGGTTCAGAGAAGAGCTACAAGAATGCTTAAAGGATTAGAAAACCTACATAAGAACGGCCATACTAGTTCCAACCAAAGGTCCATCTGGACCAGTATCCTGTCTGCCAACAGTGGTCAATACCAGATGTCCCAGAGGGAGGGAACACAACAAGTAATCCTCACGTGATCCCTCCCCTGTCACCCACCTCCAGAGAAACAGAGGCTAGGGATACCATTCCTACCTATCCTGCCTAATAGCCATTGATAGACCTAACCTCCATGAATCTATAGCTCCTTTTTGAACTCTGTTAAAGTTCTAGCCTTCACTGCAAGGAGTTCCACAGGTTGACTGTGCGCTGAGTAAAGTAAAACTTCCTTTTGGTTGTTTTAAACCTGCTACCTATTAATTTCATTTGTTGACCCCTAGTTCTTATATTGTGGGAATAAGTAAATAACTTTTCCTTATTCGCTATTTCCACACCAGTCATGTTTTTATAGACCTCTATCATATCCCCCCTTAGTCTCCTCTTTTTTAAGTTGAAAAGTCCAAGTCTTTTTAATTTCTCTTCATATGGGACCTGTTCCAAACCACTAATCATTTTTGTTGCCCTTTTCTGAATCTTTTCCAATGCCAATATATCTTTTTTGAGATGAGGCAACCACATCTGTATGCAGTATTCAAGATGTGGGCATACCATGGTTTTATAAAATGTGCCTTATAGCGATAGACTCCAGGAGCTCAATCGATTTAAGTTAACAAAGATAACGTTAAAGGTGAGTCCATATGTATTTGGCTACATGGGGAACAAATACTTCGCAATGGGCTCCTGAGTCTAGCAGAGAAAGGGAGAACATGCTCCAAAGGCCGGAAGTTGAGGCTAGACAAGCTCAGACTGGAAATAAGTTGTACATTTTTGGCAGTGAGGGAGAGTAACCCTTTAAATAGTTTACCAAATGTCGTGGTGGATTCTCCGTCCATAACAATCTTTTAAATCAAGATTGGATGTTTTTCGGAAAGATCTGCTCCAGGAATTATTCTGGGGAAATTCCAAGGCCTGTGATACCCAGAGGCAGGAGCAGACTGGCAATCAAAATAGGCCTGGGAACGGCCTTCCCCATGACGTCACCCCTGCATGCCCCTCATGCCCTGTCCCCTTTCCCTGCGTCACGTCCAGCACGCAGCACAAGTGGCGGGTCAGGCTCTGTGCGCCGCATACAGCGCGGACGCAGAGCCGCTTGGAGTGCGGGGCAATGGCTGCCCGTCACGAGTGGATACGACGGCCCATTGGGAAATTCCCAGTATCCCGTCGGGCCAGTCCGCCCCTGCCCAGAGGTCAGGCTAGATTGGGGTGGCAATAATTTTTGGAGTGGCCCTGGGCTGCCCCAGAAGGGACGGGGCCTAAACCGGAAGGGGTGGGGCCAGTATGACTTCCCCACCCACAGACCATGATTTGTCTGGAGGTGGGGGAGCCCCTCTGCCTCCTCCCACTAGGCACCCATGCCCCTGGCAGGGCGGGAAGAAGCTTTGCACGCTCCCCCCACCCACAGGCCAATCAGGGCCTGGGGGTAGGGGGAGCGCATGAAGCCTCCTCCCACCCTACCCTGCCTTGCGAGGAGCATGTGGCACTTCAAAGTGCCACATGCTCCTCGCAGGGTGGGAGGAAGCTTCGCGCACTCCTCTGTCCCCAGGCCAATCAGGGCCTGGGGAGGGGGGAGCTGCATGAAGTTTCCTTCACACTGCCCCGCCCTGCGTGAGTGTACAGCACTTTGAACTGCCGCACGCTCCTCGCAGGGCGGGGGGGAACGGAGGAGGAAACTTTGCATGCTCTTTCCACCCCCAGGCCAATCAGGGCTTGGGGACGGGGGAGCGCGTGCTGTCTCCTCCCGCCCTGCGAGACGCGCATGGCGCTTCAAAGTGCTGCGTGCTCCTGGCAGGGTGGGAGGAAGCTTTGCGCTCCCCAGGTCCTAATTGGCCTGGAGGCAGGGAAGCGGCAGGGACTCCGCGGACTGGATCAACCTGCTTGGCGGGCCAGATCCGGCCTCCAGAGGCCCTTTTGCCCACCCCTGGGCTAGATGATCAGAGTGGTCAGCACAAGGTCTATGCCACACCATTTTGAGGGGCAATGTGGTGTTTGTGGTAGCCGTTGGCACAGGAGTGTATTTCAACTGGCACAGGGGCACATCGCCTTCAGCTTCCCAAAAGAGACACATTGTATCCTTCACCAGTAGGTGACGCGCAGAACCGGTACTTGGATTCATGCAGGGCAGAGGGAGGTAGAACACGTGTTGCAGTCATGCCAGGACCCAGAAGGCTATGGGGATCCAACCAACAGAGAGCATCCTACGTTAGGCACTATTGTAGTTACTACATCACAGCTTGCCTAGAGGCAGACCACACAGCCACCATCCCCGGGGGCTCTGAGGAGCAGGAAGTGGCCACCAGCCTGGCTGCCACGGAAGCACTCCCGCCCTTCCCCGCTGCCCTGTTGCAGGTAAGATCATGGCTACAGCACAGGTGCTGAGCAGCTTGGGGCAGTTCCTGGCAGCACTGCCCTGCTGGGGCTTAGGCCCCAAATGCAGCTGCCCACCTGGCTCCAAGCTTGGGCCCAGCCTACACCTGCCACTCTGGGCCCAGCCCCAAGGCCCGGCCCTGGTTGCTTTGGACTTGCTTCAACAGCCAGAAACAACCCTGCAAGGTGTGTGGGAGGGGTAGGGAGTTGCTAGTGGATAGGCACGGGGTGGATTTGGGCAGAGCAATGGTGGCAGAGTGGAAGGGACCAGGTGGGGTACAGGCTGGGATGGGCTAGTGGTATAGTGCATGCAGGGCCAAGTAGGGGTGCAGGCAGCACCTGGGGTGTGGAGAGAAGGGAACCAGGCTAGGCTGTGAGCTGGGCAGAGGGGCTGACAGACTTGCTGGGCCCTTGGGGAAGATGGGGGAGGCAGCTCTGTGCTGCCAGAAGGGGCGGGGCCTCTGGAAAAAGGGGCGGGGCTGGGGCAGTCAGTTTTCAGTGCCTCCTGGAGCACGGCAATTTGGTGGCGATTGAAAGGGCCCAGGGTTCCGGCTGAATCATGTGTTTCCTTTTGAATCACTGGCAAGTGCCTCCTTTGCTCCCCTCCCGCCCCATTGGCGGGCTGGGGGCCAGGGGCATGGAATGCATGGGGGGCAGGCAGAGGGTGCCCAGCCAGACTCCCTGTGGTTGAGATGAGCATCTCCAAGAGGAAGGTTGTGAGGTGTAAATGAGTGGATCCGTCACCCTAGAGAGAGAGAAAGCTGGGGGAGGGCAGATAGGGGTGGAGGCTGAATATCTGTACTCATTTAGAATGTGTTTCTCCAAACCAGATTTACTGACGTACTCTAGCTCCTGTGCAACATTTGGACAATGGGAAAGCTGTTGTCCACCTGGTCTGAGGGGCCAGTTACACTGGGTTTATGATATGGCCCAAACGTAGCTGGAGCATATACCTGAATCTTGCCTCTTAGAGGATAGGATCAAATTCTATCCTACTAGCAGGTATATCAGTGGTACTTGGAAGATAATATAGCTGTTGGTGAGGGCTGGCTTTTTAAGTAGGGCAGTTAACACCTCTATGATATGGAAGTAAATAAGTGCCTGATTTAGGGATTGTCTGTACAAAAATTTAGTTGGCAGCAAGCTGGGGTGTGACTTTAGCCCCCATTAGCCTGCTGCAGACTAACTATTCACATGCACCCTGCTGATGTGCATTAACAGTGTGCTAATGTGCTTAATCCCATCCTGTTTCAAAGACTAGATCAAAGAGCTCTAATGAATTAACATGCATCAACAGGGTGCATACAAACAGACCACTGTAAGGCTAGTGCCAGTAGATTCACACTCCAGCTTGCTATGGTGTAATTGTTAGTGTAGATGAACCCTTAGGCAACGTCTACACTGGCAGCTTCTTGTGCAAGAACTCTTTTGTGGAAGAGTTCTTGTGCAAAAACTCTTCCACAAGAGTGTGTCTACACTGGCATGTGCTTTTGCACAAGAGCATCCATACCAGTGTAGACGCTCTCTTCCGCAAGAAAGTCTGATGGCCATTTTAACCATAGGGGCTTCTTGTGCAAGAAATTCATGTTGCCTGTCTACACTGGCCTCTTCTGGAAGAGCTCTTGTGCAAGAGGGCTTATTCCTCATGTGGAGAGGAATAACTCTTCCGGAAGAAGCCCTGTTTTACAACACTATATTGTCAATTTACTTCTGGAAGAATGCTTGTGCAGTGTTGACAGCCAGCAAGTTTTTGCGGAAGAACGGCTGTTCTTCCAGAAGAAGCTGCCAGTGTAGACATGTTAGATAGTAATTGTGACTGGGTAGGCATTCCCTGCACTGAAATGGGTGGGGTTAAAACCCTGTGGGGCGTGGAAGTCCCGCCCCTTCACCCAGACTGGGCATGCTCCAAATGCTGGGGCAGCAGAACAGCTCAGTCTGCGCTGGCCACTGAAGGAGAAGGATGTTCAGCTGGAGCACCAGGGCTTGACCAGCCAGTGGGAGACAGAGCCCCAGAGCAATCCCAGAGAGAAGCAGCTGCTGGGGAACCAGAAGACCCAGCTGCTACATGAGATTCTGTCCCACCGGTAGGAAGTGACCTAGGGAGGGTGCAGGAGCGGCCTCTCCCACTGAGCTAAACTCTGCATATTTCAGCCGGATTCCCCGCCCAGGGAGTGGTAGACCACTCTGCCACTCTCAAGGCCCTGGGTCAAGATCCGGTGGAGTAGTGTGGACCTAGGTCCCCCTACCCAAGTGACTGGCCCCAACCCCCCAACTTACTGACTTCGGCTACCAAGCTGTGCTGCCCTGAGTTAAAGAGCCATCCCATGCTGATTTTGGCTACTAGAGCAGGGTACCCTGAGTTAGAGGGCTACCTCTCATTGACTCTAGCCATTAGGCTGTGCTGCCATAGACCAAGGGCTAGTGTTCACCGACTGAGACAGAGACTGCTGAAGATTTGATGGCTGACTAGGTAGCATCCACACTCCCCCCCCCCCCCCCCGTGCACACTCCCCCTCAAGAGTTGTGCATACTGCAGCGAGGGTTGCCAGGTGTCCGGTATTCACCTGGACAGTCCGGTATTTTCGCCTCCTGTCCGGTAAAATTCAAAAAATACTGGACACCTAAAATGTCTGGTATTTTCTGGGTTTTTTTCCCTGCCAGGAGGCAAAAATACAAGACACCTGGCAACCCTACGACACACTCAGCAACTGGGCACAGTCCCCCTCCCCTGGGCTTAAAGACCTGAAGCAATGGGAAGTAATGCCTTCCCTGGGTCTTAGTGCTCAACCGCCCCTCTTCCTATCCCTATTCTGACTCTGCACACACTTAAAGGGGCCATGCTGTTTTAATGCTGGGGGTTTTTTTTATGTTTTGCTCAACAACTTTGGTCTCCCCCCACCTTTTTTCCCCCCCTCAACAGAATTTTTTCCCTGGTGTTTTTTGTTTGGGGGGGGGAGGAGGGTGGTGTTCGGTATTTTTGGTTAAACTATCTGGCAACCCTAACAGCAACAGTAATGTAACAATGGATATGGGGTTATCTTTGTAGAATGTTGAGGGTGTTATTTTTTAATGTTTTTTCACAATTGCATGGCAGTATGGATCTTTGTGTTTCGTATCTGTGACCCAGGGACCACATTTCCTAGAGTGGGCTTGTATATTTGTGACAAACCTTGTTTGCATTTGTTGCCCCACCACATAACTGGGGAATGCAAAACAAATGCTATTTCTGCTCAAATTGCAAGTTTTTCCATGGGCAAAACTGTGGGTTCATCTGCAAAGGTTTGGCACTTGATTCCCCACTGCAGCCCTCCCCTTTGCAGCTGTGTAACTCCATACATTTTATTGCCAGTGGAGTTGCACCAACTTGAAACTGGAGTAACACAATAGTGACTCAAGCCCTGGGGCTTTTTGACTGACTACATGTGTGCTGGAGATCTGCCTTGCTCCTTTAAATTTGGCAAATTAAAGCTGGGTTACGTGTGTTTTGTGTTGATACAATATATGCGTTTCTTGTGAATATGAGAGGTCTCATAATTGTGGTTGTGCCGATTTTCAATTAGATAACAGTACTGGTAAAACCTGCTGATTAGTTTGGTTTGGAATATGAGAGCTTTATCTTACAGTGACATCACACACAAGAGAGTCTCCAAACTCTATCTACCAACTTGAAAGCATTTCTGCAGGCCTCCTGCACTATAAAATTTAGCCCCATGTGTGTAGAGAGCCTGCAAACAGGAAGGGTGTGTCTACACAGCAGTATTATTCTGCAATAAAGTGAGTGTTTACCCAACAATTCTGTTATTTTGAAATAAATGCAAAATAATGGCCGGCTCATGCTGACTTCTGTAAACCTACTTCCACGAGGAATAACGCCTATTCCGAAATAGCTATTTTGGAATAGCAGTAGTGTGGATGCTCCACTGCTGCTATTTCAAAATAGCTCCTCCCCAGGGCCATTCAGAGAAATTACTCCCCAGTGCCTCCTGGGGCTCCATATCAAGGTAGCATGTCCACATTAGGGAAGCCTGCCTTGGATTAATTTTGAGGCTTCTGTGTAGTGTAGATGTGCTATTTCGAAAAGCTATTTCAGAGTATTTCTTCCAGCATAGCTTATTTCAAAATAAGCGTGCAGTGTAGACGTACCCTAAGAGTATTGGGTTTGTGTCTGTGGACATGTTGTGATTTTTCTAAGATGATAAAGGTAAGCACAATTTTCCATTTTAAAACTGGGAAGAGGGCCCCTCTAACCTATTCTTACACCAGGACTCTGTGGGCACCTTCCTAGCCCCCATGCATAGCCATGTCACTTGCTGCTGTTTTGGAAGTCAGAAAGGCCTATGCTATCTTCCTCTTCAGGAGGAGATTGTTCCACAATAGGTTTGTTTTCAGCACAGAAAGGACTGGCTTCTGCCTCCTCCCCCAATTGTGTGAGTTGCCCTTACACACCAGAGCCAGTATTATCATTAATCCTGAGGCATTTCCACCGCACCTTTCCAACATTAACAGTCTCAGATAAATATAAACGTGTGCTTTCGTGGGCAAAACTCTTCTCTTCTGAAAAAGTGGGTTTTGCCCATGAAATCTCATGATACCGTGTGTATGTGTGTGTGTGTGTGTATATATATAAAAATAAATTTGTTGGTCTCTAAGGTGCTACAGGACTACTCCTTTTTTAACATGAACAGTGTTATTCTCACAAAGGAAGCATCAGGCTTTTACTTAAACTAAGACTTTAGACTGAGGTGGGCAAAATCCAGCCCACAGGCCAAATCTGGCCTGCCAGACCTTCAGATCCATCCCACCATGATCCTCTGCTCTAGATAACAGATTTCTTGATATGTCTAGGATATGTCTAGGATGGTTACTGGATCTGTGGCAGCAGATGTGGTTATCTATGGATTTCTTGAATATAATTGTCGGTAGTGTCCCATTGTTAAAACTGTTCGTGGTGTCCAGCAATTTGATGTTGATGTGGGAGTACTGTAGAGAGAGTCGGATGGATGGATGGTGTTTGTTGAAGTTGTGGTGGAAAGCTCTGAGGGAGTTCAGGTCATTGGTCCAGAGGATGAAAATATCATTGCTGTATCTCAGGTATATCATTGGTAATCAGAATTTTGTTTGAAGGTGGCCCACAAAGATGTTGGCATATAAGGGAACCATCCTAGTACACATAACAGTTCCCATGGTTTGGACAACGTGTTTGTTATTAAAAGTAAAGTTGTGATGGGAGAAGATTAAATGAATGAATTTGGTGAAATGTCTGGGGTGTATTGTAAGTGCTGTCCATTGTCTTGTAGATATTTGAAGCAAGCAGTGATGAAAAGGTTCAGAGAAGGGCCACAAAAATGATTAGGGGTTTGGAACGGGTCCCATATGAAGAGAGATTACAAAGACTTGGACTTTTGAGCTTAGAAAACAGGAGACTAATGGGGGATATGATAGAGGTCTATAAAATCATGACTGGTGTGGAAAAACTGAATAAGGAAAAGTTATTTACTTGTTCCCATAATATAAGAACTAGGAGTCACCAAATGAAATTAATAGGTAACAGGTTTAAAACAAAAAAAAGGAAGTTTTTCTTCACACAGCACACAGTTGGCCTGTGGAACTCCTTACCAGGAAAGGTTGTGAAGGCTAGGACTTTAACAGAGTTCAAGAAGAACGAGATGAATTCATGGAGGTTAGATCAATCAATGGCTATTAGCCAGGATGGGTAGGAATGGTGTCCTTAGCCTCGGTTTGTTTGGAAATGGTTGACAGGGAAGGGATCATGTAAGGATTATCTGTTGTGTTCACTCTCTCTGGGGCATCTGGCATTGGCCACTGTCAACAGATAGGATACTGGGCCAGATGGACCTTTGGTCTGACCCAGTATGGCCATTCTTAGATTCTTAAAATGAGTCTGCTTTTTCCTCTAATTAATAAACTCTGCTCTAATAAATAGCTTCTCTTCCTGAATGACAACCCAGTGAAGGAATTTATACTCACAGGGATTTGGTCCCAGATGTCTGATGGGGATATGCCACATAGACGGAAGAAAAAACAACAAAAAAGATTAAAAAAAAATCTCCATGTCAACTCTCTATCAGACATAATTGTAAATGATCCCAAATATCTACATTTCACTCACAGTAGACAAAACAAGATATAACATGTTTCCCTTCAGAAGTACTTCAGATGGCTGAAGCTAACGTTACAATGAGCATATTTCCTTGAATAAAGGCCAAATCTCCCCTTACTCATGCAAACAGTCTCACTGAAGATAGCAGGAGCTGGGCCCAATCCTGAGGGGCAAGAAGGGCTCATTTTGCAGTCAGTGGGAATTGAGGAATGCTCCAGCACCTGGCTGAAGGTGCTCAGCTCCTTACAGGATCAGACCCACTCTGTTCAAGAGAGAAACCATCACTTTCATGGATTCCTTATGTCACACAGCTGAGTCAGGGTGAGGTTCAAATCCCTTTGTCCTATAAGAGTTTCATTCAACGGAACTTTCCCTTGTCGGTATCCTACAGCATTGTGGATACTAGGTATAATATTTCTATGTATGGCTACGTAGCTAGCTTCATATTGGTCTGACAAGGAGCTTGCGTAAGTGCTTCACAGCAGGAATATGGGTTGTATAACTGGGCGCTATGTGAACAGCGTGACTCTGACTTTATTCATTCAAAAGCAGCACTGCCCTAGACACTAGCACACCACATTGGCTTTTTACATAATTATCAGCCTAGGGCCTACAGAGAGCTGTCAAAACAAGTAGCTATTGCAGTGGTTCGAATTCCCAGTGCATCAGGGCTTAAGTCCTTCCCGTATTAGAAATAATATGAAAAGCTGTTTCCTTTTCCAGGGTATAGCTTAAGAAATTGTGTAAGCTGCCTGACGTCCCTTTTCCTTGGAAAGCGCTACACATGCTGAGCATCTTGCCTGGTCCTACTTTAATATGGACGCAGGCTTGGATTTTAACCAAAGCTCTCTAATGAAGATTAAGCAACTCCACAAGCAGCTGCTACATGGTGATAAGTGGAGACTGGATAAAGGTATCAATTTAGATTGAACTGAGGAAGTTCTGCTTATGCACTTTAACAGCAAAAATGTACAGATGGCAACTGAAATACTTAGGGAATTTCGTAAGAAAAATCCAGCCGAGTCCTAGGCCTTGTCTACACTAACCCTCGCCATTGATCTAATTGATGTGACTTCAGCTATACAAATAGCATAGCTGAAGGGGATGTACTTACCGCAGCATCTTGAGTGTGGTAAGATTGGCGGGGCTGCTCTCCTGTCAACGCCAGGATGCTCTTTTCATCCTGGTGGAGTACTGGAGTCAACAGGAGTGTGCTCAGAGATTAATTTATCATGTCTAAGCAGACACAATTAATCGAGGGCCGGCGGATCGATCACTGCCGCGTCGATCCCTGGCATAGTGCAGACAAGCCCTTACAAACAAATGTCCTTTCTACAGCTGGCCACTCAGGAGTCCTAGAGACTCCACCTGAACTATTTTTATGTGAGAAATGAAATTATCAGTGTCACTGAGATGGTGACATTGTTGACTTACTGCAGTGAGTGAAACGGTAAAGCTTGCACTTGCATACCGTCCTGCCAACGGGCAGTATCGCTGCTTACTAATGGAAAATGCAAATCTGTTCCCTTCACTGGTGAAAAACATCTTCATGCAATACTTGGTAGGCAACTGGTATGGGTCTTTGGCACTGCAGTATTATTGTTCGTGGAGGTCTCTATGGCTATGTCTACACTAGGAAATTATTTCAAAATTACTAAAATTGACGTAACTTCAGACTTAACAAAATTGAAATAGCATGTCCTCACCGTGGGGAAGCATCAAAATTAGAATTATTTTGAAATAGAGCACCCATGTTGATTGGAGCCTGCCTTGGACTTAGAGCCCCCAGAAGCACTCTGGTGAGGGCACCAGGAGGATGGATACTTCCTGTGGCTGCTTGGTCAGGCAAGCTGGGATGCGTGCTGTCAGGGGCTCCTCTCTGGCTGCGTCTCACATGCCAGTCCTCCAGTGCCTTCCCCCTCAGGGGGATACAAAAGAGATACAGGGAGCACGTACCTTCATGTGCTCTGGTTGCCCTTGCAGATGTCACAGCATGGAGCCAGAGCTGCTGCAAAGCAGTGCCAGGCTCACAGGCCTCATGCTGCGCCTCATGGCGCAGTACTTCCAGACTGCCTGTATGTTGCTCCAGCAGGGCCAGAACCTGCAGGATGAACCCCAGCATGGACCACAGGCCCTGCTCACCCAGGTCCTGGCGCTCCTGCTGCTGCTCATGCCCCTCAAGCCCTTTGACACAGCAGAATGTTGCTTCTAGCAGAGGGTGACGAGCTCAGGCTGGTGGGACCACATGGTCATGCAGGGATGGGACGACCAGCAGTGGCTGCAAAACTTCTGCATATGGAAAGCCACCTTCCTCGAGCTCAATGAGAGGCTCACCCTTGCCCTCAGGTAACAGGACACCCACATGCAACCTGCAGAAATGTGTGGTCATCGCCCTGTGGAATGACACCTATTGCTCTGTCAGGAACCAGTTCAGCATGGGGAAATCCACAGTTGGGACTGTGTTTCTTCAGGTAGCGAAGGCCATGAACCGCATGCTGCTACGAAGGGTTATCACTCTGGGCAACGTGGACAGCATCGTCAATGGCTTTGCCACCATGGGCTTCCCCGACTATGGGAGGACCACAGAAGGCACGCACATCCCCATCCTGGCCCTCGACCACCGTGCCTCATACTCCATGAGCAGAAAGGGGTACTTCTCCATGGTGCTGCTGGCCCTCATGGATCACAAGAGATGCTTCACTGACATCAGCATCAGAGGGTCAGGAAAGGTGCATGATGCCCGCATCTTTGGGAACTCCTGCCTGTTCCGAAAGATGCACACCAGCACTTTTTTCCCCACGTGCACCATCAGAGTCAGGGAGGTGGATGTGTCCATTGTTATCCTGGGCAATGCAGTCTAATCCTTGCTCCTCTGGCTCATGAAGCCCTACTCAGGCAGCCTGGACCCCAGCAAGAAGGACTTCAATGCCAGGCTGGGCAGGTGCTGCATGGTGGTGGAGTGTGTGTTCGGCTGTTTAAAGGGGAGGTTCAGCAGTCTCCTCGCCCATCTGGACCTCAGCAAGTGCAACAGCCCCTTTGTGGTGGCGGCTGTTGTGCGCTCCACAACCTATGTAAGAGCAAGGGGAAGACTTTTCTGCTGGGATGGGGGGCTAAGGCTAAACATCTGGCCAGAGAATTTGAGAGCTGGACACCAGTGCCATTTGTGTAGCTTATCAAGGGGCTGTGCTCCTCAGGGAGACCTTGAGGGAAAATTTTGTACAAGGCCAATTGTGAGACTCTCCCCCGTACTCCTCCACAAGGGGCCCCAGCAGTCCCTTTGTGTGCCTTTCATCCACCACCTTTTCCTTCCCCTGCCCTCCCTTGCCACCTTCCCCACCTCCCCTGCAGAGCAAATACTAAAGACATATTTGTTAAAAAAAAAAAATAGGACTGTTTATTGGGGGGGGACATAGAACAGTGGAGGGACTGGGTAAAGAACCTGGAATGGGGGAAAGGGGCTCAGGGTTGGGGCTGGGAGAAGGGATGTAAGCGATTAGTTGAATACCTAACAAGCATAAACTTGTTGGTTAGTTGAGTCACTCCTCAAGTAGTTGCTCTCCCTTCTCCTCCCCTCCCTCCGGCCCCCCTCCCCACACTCCCCGCTTGCTGTCTCTGTATCCTGTCTCTGTGATGGGGAGGCAGGACAGGCAGAAACACAGTGGGGAACCTGGGGCAAGTGGGGACTCAAGCAGTCCCCTCGCATGCTGGGTCCTGACTGCTGCACCTCTGCCTCTGAAGTGTAGCAAGAGCCCCACGGGCATGACCCTGGCCATGTGTGGCACTGCTGTGTGGTTCCATGACCCCAGACTTCTTAGTGGTGGCTTGTTGTGGGAAGGTGTCCCACCATGGAGGCTGGAATAAGGCAGGCCTCTCCAGGAACCTTGTGAGAAGGACAGAGGAGTTCCTGTGTGAGAGCATCATGGGACTGAGTGCTCTGGACTGGTGCTCCATATGCACCCACATGCACAGGCTGTTGTGTGACCCCACCCCCCCATGCTGAGTAGGCTGAGAGAGGAGTGTGCAGCCCATCACCTGCCCCTGTGTAGGGAAAGTTATAGAATTCACCTGAAGTGTCCTCCCCTGGTTCCTCCAAAGCCTGGGAGATATCCTGGTGGGTGGGGGGGGATTGGCTCCAGGATGAGGAGCAGGTCCTGCTGGTGTCATGGTCACCTGGCTCGCCGCCTCCTCTTCCTCCTCATCCCCTGCCACCCTGCCCACGTGGAGGCTGACGCCAGGCATGTCCTGGCCAGACTTGACACTGATGGCGACTTATAATACTTGCAGCTGTGAGGAGCCAACCCAGAGCGTCCGCTCTGCTCCCTGGCCTTGTGGTTGGCCTGCCGGAGCTCTTTTATTTTAATCCGGCACTGGTTGAGTGACCAGGTGTGGCCTTTGTCGGCCAGGCTGATGGCAATCTGGCTGTAGACTATGGCATTCCTCTTTCTGCTGTGGAGATCCTGGAGGTTGATCTCTTCTCCTCAGATCTCAATGAGGTCCAGGATCTCTGCACCAATCCAGGCCGGAGCTCTCCTGTGTCTCTGGCCAGTGGCAACTGAGAGAGCAGCAGGAGTGCTGGCTGCCAGGGGAGGCTCTGAGGGAGCATTGGGGTCGCTCATGGCTGCCTCAGTTGCTGCTGTCTCTCATGGGACTTTCACCGCTCGCCACATGGGACAAGCCCTTCTCCTCCTGCCAGAACTTTTAAGCTCCACATGAGGAGGGGAGCAGTGGAGATGCCAGGTGTGGCCAGAGCAGTCAGAGCTGCAGCTGCAAGAGGCCTCTGGAGGCCAATTATTTCAAAATAGCAGCACCGGAGCGTCCACACTAACACTATTTCGAAATTAGTGTTATTTCCCGAGGAAAACAGGAGGACAGATTTTGAAATAAGCGGCCCATTATTTCAAAATAACGGGCTTGATAGCGTGGACACTCCGCTTATAAATTCAACATAAGGGGGGTTGTTTCAAAATAACCTAGTGTAGACCAGGGCTATGGGCAAAATAGTAGTGTTGATTACACTGGTATTACAGTGTAGTTAGTGCAGGTATTACATCCTCGTAACTAACATCAGAATGTAGCCCATGCTTACTTGCTGGCTATGATACAATGCACGTGCTTTCCAGTTATTTAAAATGCACAACAAGATGAACATCAATGGCATGAGCAAGAATAAATGATGTAGTATCCTGCTAGGGTTGGTTTGTAATTTATTGAAGATGGAGACCTCAGAATTGTGCTCTGTTGTAACTGTTTGTGCCTTTAGACTCTCAGCTTGCTGGATCAAGGACTTAGTTGTTTAGCATCTGTCGACTTTTATGATGCTATATAAATAATTGTTGGGTTAGCGTGACCCTGTAGTTATAATGACTGTGAGCATGCTTCAATGTCAGAGACGCTGTTCTTTTGATAGATGGTCATTAACAGACAACAGAGTATTTATTTTTATTCTGATGAATCCAACATGATATATTTATTGATATCCTTCCCCACAGATTTCGCCTCCAATTGCTGTGAATATTCAGATTTTTCAGAATTAGATGCACACGCTTGGGTGCCCACATGTACACCATAGCATGTGTACATGAATATGCACACTCTGCATGCATGCCAGGTATTGGTACATGCACAAGGCCAGCAAGAGACCCAGCTGGTTAGGTGTGTGTCCAGATACCTGAGTTACACAAGCACATTGAGGATTCAGGTATAAAACTTGATGTGTATGTTGTGTCTTAAGAGGATGAGAGCCTATTTCTGCTACACCTAGTGGAGATAGGTACCCCATTAGTTCAAGCAAAAGAGGCCAACGCTAGTAGTGCCAATTTGACTGACACATGAGGGATTGAAAAGGGGGCTTCCAGAGCTAAATAGCTTGGCTGTTTAGCTGGGACTGTAACCAATTCTTATCCTCTCAAAATTGAGCACAGTACCTGTAACATACCAAAAAAACAACAACAAGAACAAATGGTCTGGTAGCACTTTATAGACTAACAAAACATGTAGATGGTATCATGAGCTTTCATGGGCACAGCCCACTTCTTCAGATGACTGGAGCTATGAGTTACCAGTACAGAGGATCTGTGTTTAAGTCCTACTTGTAACCCATCAGGGAATTATTATATATGGATCAGCTGTCTATATTTAGCTGTGCATTCCTACCTTTGGAAATGTAACCTCACTTCTCTTTTCTCATTTGGTCTCCTAGAACAACTTCTCTTAGTCCACCCTTCTTCCCTAACTCCCGTTGGCTGCCTTTACTCCTGGCAAAAGCAGGAGTACCCGATGCTTGTGGCAGCACCCTCTGAGTTTGATTTAGGGAGTCTTAACTAGACTCACTAAATTGAACTCCGGAAGATCAAGCGCGGCAGCGGCAATCTTCTACATAGTGAAGACGTGGCCTAAGGCTGATCATCCCACGAGTAGCTGCTGCAGTGCTGGCCCCGGGATATTAGAGAGACAAGGTGTGTGAGGCAATACCTTTTATTGGAACAACTTTTTCTAAAAGATATCTCTTCACCCACCTCGTCTCTCCAATAAAACAACAGACAAAAACACAGGCCAGTATTTACTAGTCTGGGTTGAAATCCTGACTCTAATTAATAGGAGTTTTGTCATTGATTTCATGGGAAGCCAGAATTTCATTCTGGGTGTCCCAACTTACACACACAGATATAGATAGACACAGACCGACATTGACTATCAAAGGTGTTAAACTTTCCCAGCATCCATAAAAGAGGCCCAAATGTGGCACCTTTTAGACCAAATGTCTAAGACATCAACAGCGCTTTGGGGAAAGGAGAGTGAAGGGTTTGTTTTCCTCCTTTGATTTATTGGTTAGCAGAATTAAATGCTTATTTATATGTGATTATTTCTGGTGCAGTGCGGCCGTCCTTTGCCACTGTCAATCAAGCTTACAGTTAAGTCACCTAGAGCTCCTTCTATGGGCATTTTAAAATTGAGATTTAAATCTAAACCAATAAGGTCAATGGGAGATGAATGCCTTGTCCAGCAAAGCTTGACCCGGGTACAAATGGGGCTACTTGGGTGAAGAAAGGCCACTTGCATAAGTCAGGATTCAGGACTTGCCAGCATAAACATAATTCATAACACACACCATTAAGATTAAAACTTTTAAAAATACCCCTTTAAGAAAAGCTTGATGCCAAATCAATAAACACCTTTTGCAAGAACAGCTGTCCCATCTGGAGCTAGGAGTAGAGCTTGCCACTTCCCTGCAGCCATGTAAGGAGCCTGCCCCAGCTATGTCAACTCACAGTGGGGCCCACCCAGGCCGTGCCCCTCCCCAAACACCCAAGGCATACTGAAGGCTATCTCCCAGCACCCAGAGTGCCCCCTGTGGCACCACCTTTTAAAGGCTCCCCCACCCATTCATTGGCCATGAATTTTTTACTGCCCATGACTTCTACTAAAAATATCTGTAATTAAAATGTAGCCTTAGGCACGGATTACTTGCAGTTTAAACAAGTGTAAATAGTGGATACTCTGTAACTTTTGATAGTCATTGATGGACATATCTTCCATGAACTTATCTAGTTCTTTTTTGAACACTGTAATAGTTTTGGCCTTCACAACATCATCTGGCAAGGAGTTCCACAGGTTGACTGTACATTGTGTGAAAAAACACTTCCTTCTGTTTTTTTTAAACCTGCTACCTATTAATGTGGTGACCCCCTAGTTCTTGTGTTATGAGAAGGTGTAAACTACACTTCCTGACTTACTTTCTCCACACCAGTCCTGATTTTACAGGCCACTAGAAGATTTACCCAGAGTTGTTTAGGTCCTTAACTTATTTTTTTTAAATTAAAGGAAAATGTACTTGTTTTATTTAAATAATTGTATTTTTCAAAAATAGTGTTCATTTATAAAGATAATTTTAGTTCGTTTTTTAAAAATGGGAATTCCATCAAGTGTCTTTTTTCCTATAAACTCTTACCATTTGCTGTGTTGTAACAAAAAAGGGCTATAGTCAGTTTGGTTTCCAATAACATTGTCTTCTAGTTTTTCAAATCTTAAGCATTTATTTAGTTGTGCCAAAGTAGAGCACTACTTCACATTTCTCCATTTTATCTCTTTTCTGTAAGGTTTATTGAGAAGCGATCATCCTGTTCCATCCTGTGTTGCTTTAAGTTATGATTAGAGGAAGCTGTATACTGAATTTGATGGTCTTAGCTCTTATTGACTAGGAAGAATTCTTGATCAACAGCTAAGCTCTCTAAAATATATAGTAGATTATCATATCCCCTCTTACAAAGGCTCCGACTCCATGGGTATTCCAGAGCTGGGACAACCATGGGGGAAAATTAGTGAATGCAGAGCACCCACCAGCACCAAACTCCCCCTCCCGCATGCCTCCCACATACCAGCATCCCTGCGCTTGCCCACTTCAAACTCTCCTTTCCAGCACTTTCAGAATGCTGTGAACAGAACAACCTAGGGCCATCAACTTTGACAGTCTCTTGACTGCAGGTCCAACCTCATGGAACATTAAGCTGTCTACACAGTAGCCTTACTAAGGAAAGAAACTGGAGTTTTTTAGAAAGGGGGGAGAGAGGCTGTATTTATGAAGGAGCAATTGGCTTGGAGGTGATCCCCCTGCTACTACATGTAAGAATAGCTGGCTGAAGAGAGGGAAGGCAGGAGGTACTCTTCCTAGCTTGAAAGGCTGACCATGCCTCAGGCTCACAGAAGGGGTGAGATCAGGCATGGGGAAGGGTGTGCCTTAGAAATTCGAGTATTTTGCAAAGATTGGTAACTTTAGCACTTTTTAAAGAATAAAGTGACTGTGGATAAGAAATCCCTTTGCTAAGCCTGTGTTCCAGTCCTTCCTGCCACCTTGTCCTTGAAGGATGTAAGCTAGAAGATGGCTAGTGGCACTCTGTCAGAGGACATGTGTGAGCAACTTAGGAGGCTCAGAAGGTCAGAAGCACTGAGTCTGGGTCTGGGTTGATGGAATGGGCAGGTCTCGTCCCAAAGAAGGACTCAGGCCAGGGGGATTGAGCCTGGGACAGAGAGTAGGAAACAGTGTCCCAGCTCAGACCAGACTCAATGGACTTAGAAGCTCACATAGGACCACTCACAACAGGCTGGCGACACCAATCTATTCTAACAAGACTGCTCTTTTTGCAAGAGTGGGATTTGTTTGCTCTGAATGCTTTTTTGAGTCCTTGAAGAGTTGAATCCTTTCAAAGAAACTATTCAAGACTCTCATTTACCTCTGTCCTGCCCAAGCCTTTTCTAAATACGATTCAGTGATACAGCGCACAGTAAAGATGCACAGTGAACTAGTGTTGCAAACTTGCTGAAGCTAGAGTCAGCGCTGTGCATGCCAAACATGCAGGTTATTGGTTATCCAGAGTATTCCAAGGAATCTGTCAAGATATATCACCTCCTTGCGAGGGTAATTGTGGGATCTGTGCTTAAAGGGCCCTTTGGGCTGCCACAAGAGATGGTAAAAGATTTCACGAACACTGTTACTATTAAAGGGCTTTCCATGGATTAGACATTATGGGAGGCTTGGCCAGGAGTCAGGAGACGTCGGTTCTTTTGCTGGCTCTGCTGTTGACCTGCTGTGTGGTGTTCTGCAATTCATGGCATCGCTCCGTGCCTCACTTTCCCCACCAGTAAAAGAGAGATTGTTCTTTAGCCTTCACCCTCCCTATTTTTTTTAGCCCTTTGAGGTCTGCTGATGAAGAAAGCTATCAAAGTGTTACATTCTGTTGTTGTTCTTTGCTATACACAAAAAATCAAGGGCAAGGGGTATTAATTGTCAAGCAGCGCCATCCCTAAGGGGGTGCACAGCCTAGGGCAGCCCCCCCAATGCTCCAGGCATGAGGCCCAAGGCAACCTGCCCTGCCTCTACCACACCCCTGCTTGCCCCCTCCCTCAAATGATGTGACCCAGGGATTACTGGGGGCAGGGGCCCTGGCATGGGGCAGCAGCAGGGTTTGCTTCCCACACTCACCACAGTGGTGGGAGCTGGAGCAACCAGGTAGCTTGCTCTGCTCCATCCTGCGGCCCATCTTCCAGCCACAGCTGCACTCCCCTTCACCACACCAGTGGGAAACAGAGCACCCGGCCCCAGGACACTCTGCTTCCTGACACTCTGGTGAAAGCAGGAAGGGGAGACCTCTGCTACTGCCCACGTCAGGTCCTCTGGGTCCCATCCAAAGGATGATTGAGGCAGCCACCATGCCCCCCCCCCACAAGCATGGTGCCTGGGGCAGCCACCCCAAACTATCCTATAGACTGGACAGCTCTGAGGGCAAGTGATATTTTAGGAAGAAAGGTATCAAGTGGGGAAGGTTTGTCAGACTCTTCACTAGCTGCAGAGGGGAAGGGAAAAAAGTCCGTGGCACAGCAGTGTAACACCCCCTGGAAGCTGGTGCACAGGGCAACCGCCCTGCTTCTCCACCTCTGGAACTGGCCCTGTTGCCTGGTTATGGATGTGGCTATGCAATGGCTAAATAGTAAGTGTATTTGCTCCAAGAATTGTTTCCAGCAAAAAAATGGGCTTCACTCAATTCCTTAACTACCGTCCACTAGGGAATCACTCACCTCATCTTGGGAACTAGAGGGGATAGGAAGGAAGTCTGCATCTGGAAGATTTAAAGGCGTATTGGCATCTTCAGAAGTTACTGTGTCTAAATGAGGCACAAAGAAACCCAACAGGAGCCTCTAGAACAGTGTTTCTTAAACTTTCTAAGACCAAGGAACACCAAACAATTTTTTTTATGAGGAACACCAAGGATTTTTTGTTGAGAGAGGGGAAAAAAAATGGTCGGGGGGGTGGGAGGGTGGGGAAGGATTGGGGGAAGGTTGTTGAGGAGAAAAAAAAGGGTTGGGGGAAAGTTATTGAGCAAAAAAAAAAAGCACTTGTCCCTTTAAGGGTGGCCATTTTTAATTCTGTTGTTCTCCACCGCACACCTCTGACTGCCTCGCAGTGTGCCACGGAACACAATTTAAGAAACACTGCTCTAGATATGCAAAGTCTGGATACAGTGGAGCTGCCTCTTCAGGATGGATGTGTTGTGTCCAAAGGGCAGGCTGCATGTTTAGCTGGGAGGCCAGGCTCCAAAACTACAAATGGGGATGTGTCGGTGACATATGCAGCACCTCTAGATTCAAGATGTGGGCAGCTGTGAGATGCTATATTTTGGCCTCGAGCCTGCTGACACATGCATTTTGTGTGACAAGGTGCATAGGTTTGCTGAGCTCCAGCAAAGTTAAGTGCTTTGTCTAGTCCACCTGGCGGGGCCCCGGGCTCAAGACCAATACAGGCCTACTCTTCTATATACAAGACCTTAGACTTAACAGTGGAGACATGGGTGGGGAACAGCTGTGTGAGGAAACAGGGATTTAAGCCCAATCCATGCTAATGAAGAGTTTAGCTTTAATCTCCCTCTGGCACCCAACTCCTGCTACTAGATAGAAATAAGTTGGTGACCGCACAGTGCACTCTCATTAATGCAGGATCAGGTTCCCCTGTGCTCCCTAAGCCCAGAGATCAAAGCGAATGGGATTCTTTCATTAATTTAAGTGGCTCTTGGACCCAGTCCATTGCCATGCTTATCACCTCTTAGCTTGGGTGTTGCTGGATAATGCTTTTTATGCAATGGGTTTGGCAGGATGCTGGGATCCTACCATAGGCTGGGACCTGGATTTTATGTCCGGTCCATCAATATGGAGCAATAAATTTCAGGATCTATATATTCCACAGGTGACATCTGTGACTCAGAGATGAGGACAGCCCTGGATGGTAGACTGTGGTGAGATGCATTAGGTTCCTGTAGAGAGCACTTGGGAAGGTCCCTGACTTCACTTTGCTACTCTAAGAACATAAGAATGGCCATACTGGGTCAGACCAAAGATCCATCCAGCCCAGTAACCTGTCTGCCAACAGTGGCCAATGCCAGGTGTCCCAGAGGGAGTGAATCGAACAGGTAATGATCAAGCGATCTCTCTCCTGCCATCCATCTCCATCCTCTGACAAACAGAGGCTAGGGACACCATTTCTTACCCATACTGGCTAATAGCCATTTATGGATTTAACCTCCATGAATTTATCTATTTCTCTTTTAAACCCTGTAATAGTCCTAGTCTTCACAACCTCCTCAGGCAAGAAGTTCCATAGATTGACTATGCGCTGTGTGAAGAGGAACTTCCCTGTATTTGTTTTAAACCTGCTGCCCGTTAGTTTCATTTGGTGGCCCCTAGTTCTTATATTATGGGAACAAGTAAATAACTTTTCCTTATTCACCTTCTCCACACCATTCATGATTTTATAGACCTCTATCATATCCCACCTTAGTCTCCTCTTTTCCAAGCTGAAAAGTCCCAGTCTCTTTAATCTCTCCTCATATGGGACCTGTTCCAAACCCCTAATCATTTTAGTTTGCCCTTCTCTGAACCTTTTCTAATGCCAGTATATCTTTTTTGAGATGAGATGACCACATCTGTACGCAGTATTTCAGATGTGGGCGTACCATGGATTTATATAAGGGCAATAAAATATTCTCTGTCTTATTCTCTATCCCTTTTTTAATGATTCCTAACATCCTGTTTGCTTTTTTGACTGCCGCTGCTCGCTGCGTGGACGTCTTCAGAGAACTATCCGTGATGAGTCCAAGATCTCTTTCCTGATTAGTTGTAGCTAAATTAGCCCCCTCATATTATATGTATAGTTAGGGTTATTTTTTCCAATGTGCATTACTTTACATTTATCCACATTAAATTTCATTTGCCATTTTGTTGCCTAGTCACTTAGTTAGGTGAGATCTTTTTGAAGTTCTTCACAGTCTGCTTTGGTCTTAACTACCTTGAGCAGTTTAGTATCGTCTGCAAACCTTGCCACCTCACTGTTTACCCCTTTCTCCAGATCATTTATGAATAAGTTGAATAGGATTGGTCCTAGGACTGACCCTTGGGGAACACCACTAGTTACCCCTCTCCATTCTGAAAATTTACCATTTATTCCTATCTTTGTTTCCTGTCTTTTAACCAGTTCTCAGTCCACTCTAACCCTTCATTGTTGTGCTTTCCCTCCATACCCATTTTGGAAATGTTCTAGGATCACATTTAATTCAAAGGCATCAGCCTTGTGGTTTGCTAACTGTGATTGTAAGATGTTAGCAAACATTGTGACAGTGAAGATATTTATTTAGCTGTTGTTTTGAAAGCATGGGCAGGATATAGACATATGTATAAAATTACAGATGATTTCTTTCCTCCTACAGATGGGTGATGGTAAAATTGGTCACTTAATTTGAAAGACTGAGACAGAGGTGATAGTAATTACTCAAATGTCATGGCAACAGCACATGTTAGCACTGTGAGGAAATCAACATTTTCCACGTGCAATTCGGAGTGTTCTTCAGAATAATCCTACTCACTAAGGGAGTTTAGCATCAATATCTGCCTTCAATAGGAGCAGTGTTACGTGAGAAAGCATTGCAATTATTATTAATACAGCATCATAAGTATTCATCAGTATTCCCTGGAAGCTGTGCGCTTGTGCAGCTGCTCAGGAGAGATTAAAATGCTGCCCAGCTGATTAAAAGAGCACCCACAGCTTTTTTTTGTTTCTATTGGTGGTGCACATTTGCACATGTCTCAATGCACATAAAAATTGATTCTGCACATGGATGGGAAAAAATCCGCACATGGATGGAAAAGATTAGAGGGAATATTGGTATATATAGTGCTTTTCAGTAAGAAGGTATTACATATCCTGATGTCCAACCTAGTTAAGCTTAGAAAAAACTGTTTGACTGTGGCCAATACTACTCCCATTAGATTCAATGGCAAAACTCCCATTGCCTTCAATGAGAGAAAGATTGGAATCAGTTCTGGTCCAGTCCAACTCCCATTGAGCTCACTGGAGAGATTCCCTTTGACTTCAAGGAGAAGTCGGATAAGGCCCTTACTGGATAACTGTGTGATTCCCTTTCAGATGTCAGTCAAGGGTTAATTTCATTCTTTGGTCCTGGATGTTTGAATCAGACTAAACAAGCATTTATTAATTATTAGTATGATTAGTTATTTGTACTGTAATAGTAGTAGTGGCCTCAGAACCCCTTTGTGCTAGGTGCTGTCCAAACAGAACAAAAAAAGTCCCTGTCCCAAAGCGCTTACAGTCTAATTTATATTTTAAATAGTACAACTAATACTAAGTATTACTGCTAATAATACTAAAAATGTACAGTTGTCTGTTGTATCCAGAGATGACATCATGGCCTCCCATATTCTCATGTGGCTATATTGTCTGATTCACAAGGGGCAAGATTGTGAACAGTTATGACACAGGAATAGGCAGGCTCCTATTGAAACCACTTGGTCCTGTTTTCCATCTTTTTCCGGATCTTTCTTCCTCAAGGTGTTTACAACTTGTATTGAGACTTGCTCTCCATTCAGATCTGTCCATAGCTGTGTCTGCAAAGTTATCAATATTCATGCATCCTGAGGTGAGATTCTGCTTACAGAGAGCATGAAGCATTTTCACCAACCATCCCTCTTGCTCTCTCTGAGTTTCAACAAGTCATAGAAGACATTTTTCAGGAGTCTGTCATCGCCCATTCTGGTGCCGTGACCTGGCCATATAAGCTTAGCGTTGATTGTCATGACCTCGATGCAATGTTTTTGTTCTTTTAAGGATGTTAACATTTCAGACTTTGTCTCACCGAGGGATCTTCAGAATAGAGCAGAGACCATGCATGTGAAATTTTGAAGTTTTTCAATGTGTCCACAGTAAACTGTCCATTTCCCACCCACGTAAAAGGGATGCTTTCACACTTTATTTATCATCAGTTTTGTTGATTATTTGATGCGTGGATTGAATATCCTATGTACTGGCTGAATAGCCTCTGGCAAAGTCTTCTTACCTTTCATATTCTATTTGAAATTTCTTGATCCAGGAAACCATCATTTGAGAGAGCAATCTCAAAGTACATAAACCATTTATCATATCTAAAGAGGTGAAACAAGGGTGTGTGCTTGCACCAGTTCTTTTTAGTCTTTTTGCAGCCACTCTGGTTTATGCAATGAACAGTCTTTAAAGGGGTATCTACATAGGCTAAGTCTACACTGCAAGATTTTTGCACAAAAATGGCTGTTTTTGCGCAAAAACCTGTGGAGCGTCCACACCTCAAATTGCACAAGTAAATCAGCAGTAAAATGGCAGAACAGAGGGCTTTTGCCGGTGTAGGTAAACCTCATTCTATGAGGAATAACTCCCTTTTGCGCTATAGCTATTGCACAAAAAGGCATGTGTGGACGCTCCAGAGGGGTTTCTTGTGCAAGAAACCCCTATGGGAAAAAGTACAGGTGCTCACAGAATGGCCATCAGAGCTTTCTTGCACAAGAGCGTCCATGCAATGTGGACACACTCCTACGCAAAAGCACTTCATTTTTGCGATGCGCTTTGAGGTGTGGACGTGCTCTTGCGCAAGAAGTTTTTGCACAAAAACTCTTGCGTAAAAGGCTTCTTGCGCAAGAAGTTTGTAGTGTAGACATAGCCATAAGGTACAGAATGGATAGAGAACTCTTCAGTCTTTGAAGGCTTACTGCAAAGGCAAAAGTTCTTGAGGAATTCATATATGAAGCCCTTTTTGTTGATGCTGCTGCTCTACTTTGTCACAATGAAAAGGATCAACAATTTATTCTTGCCTGGTTCTCACCAGCAAGAATTTAATTTATCATTAGCCTGGGGAGGGGAAAAAACCCTGAAGTCCTCTTCCAACCAGATTCAGCAACTATTACCACTTTTTATCATCAATGGTGATGAAAAAGTAAAGATGGTCAGTCACCTTAAAAAATAATAAAAATATCATTTAGTTTTACTTTTACCCATTTAGCTAAACCTGTATATGGGTAATAAACCCCCAGGCTTCACTCTATATAAGTCAACGACTAATGGCTTTGAGGTGAAAATAAACTGTTCCCTTAGGAATTTATCCCTTAATGGGGGTTTTACACTGTCCTCTGAAGCATTTGGTACTGGCCACTACCATAGACAGGATTCCAAGCTAGACAGACTGGTATTACAATTCCTATGTTCCTGTATTTTATTTTTAATGAGCTTACACACCTTTAATAGTGTGATGCCACATAATCCAATGTTAATTGATTCAGTACAGGTAGCAGATAGTCATTGTAAAACAGAGGTGTGGGTGGTATGTATTAATTGTATTTGTTGAAATAAAAAGAAGTTATGCAGCCTAACTGTTATGCCACAAATTTAGGGTTGTAAAGAATATTCCACAGCAGAGGCCTTCCATTTTCTTTCCATTGCCAGATAAGATACCTGGCAGTGAAGGCTGATGCAATGCAGACTTTTACAACACATTCAGTGTGCAGACAGTAGTCAGGAAATCCAGGGAAAAATAAACAAATCAGGCTTCTGCACCCTGAAATAAATACTTTGAGAGGGTAAAGGGTTTAATTAAAAAAATCTTTGCAAATATTTTCATATCTCAGAATAGATCTTTGGTATTTAGTTTCTAGTCCTTAAGAACATCTAGCAAAATATCAGTTCTCAGTTGTTATTGCTATTTGTATTACAGCTGTTGTTGGTTGGCCTGCATGTGCTCTTTCTGTATGCTGTACCAGCTCTGCAAATAGAAAGACTACAGTCTTGGTTTGTTGGTAAAGGCACTCAGCCAGGTTTATTGTCAACGACTGATGGTACTAGTGCCATGGTGCAGTGGTTACAGCCTTACAGATACCCTAATCATGTATATCCATAACAATGGACTCAGTTCAGAAGCAGCAGGACTTTCTGCTCCTCCAGGTTGGCCAAAGATGATCCTCTTATGATTTCTTCTTCTATTCATAGCCTGGTCAGGCCTAAGGCCCTGCACAAGGGCCTCTTTCTACCACAGCAGTATCAGCTAGAGGGCTCAGCTGAGTTAGAGACCCCTTTGTGATTGGCACTGTATGTCCATGTAGTAAAAGAGACTAGTGTGATGGTTCTCAAGGCACCCAGGACTGTGAGTCACCTTCTTACCTGTCAGCCATAGAGCTGTTTGCTGTATATGGTGGAGCAAAGTGCGCATACTCGCGCACATACATATACGTGCACATGTAAGTCAATTCCCTTGGTTCATTGGCTTTGTATCTTGAGAAACCAAGGGGTTGTCATTCCTTTTGTTAGAAATCTTTCTCTCGTATTTGTCACTTTTGCCACCTAAACTTGTGATCTAGCGAGATGTCCAAAGACAACCAGAGCCAGGCTAAGGCTCTACTTTCAAAGGAGACCTCACCCTAGTGTGGAGCTAATGCCCCAGCGTGGTGGTAAAGAATGCTGCACTACTGGCAGGACAAACACTGAAGTTCCTGACCACTTGTGGTCATCAAAAACCCATCTTGCATTTACTCCAGGTCAACGTGCAGCTTGAGTAGTCAGTTAGTTATATTCTGCCGGCTTACCTACTAGTATTCTTACCTGCATAGTATTCTTCTCCTCTCATCCAACCCGTCGTCTTGTGTTCTTGGGTACTGTTAAATGGCTGTTGCAAGACCATTCCAGAGATGGCTACCTTTCCATGCTTTTGGAGTCTAGAGCAGTGGTTCTCAACCAGTGGTTTGCACCCCCCTGTGGGTGAGGGGAGGTGTGTCCTGCCGACTACGTCTAAGCGGTCCATAAAAGGTGGTGGTTGTAATTACTGTGAAGGGGCATCTACCCTGCGCTGGCCCTTTAAGTGTAAAACCCAGCCTTGGGAGACGGCTGGGAGCAAAGCCCACAGCTAAGGCTGATATTGCCCATTAGGGCCCAGCTATGGGCTGTATAAATAAGGATTCTGGGAGAGAAAGAGTCAGACTCTTGCTCTAGCTGGGGAGCTGGCTGCCAGGGAAGCTGGGGGCTTCCTGAGACAGAGCAATGCGGGGGAAAGGCAGGCAAAGCTGGGGATCCCTGGCCTCCCTCCCAGGCTGCAAGGCCTGAGTGTACTGGGCTGCAGGGAGACAGCCAGGCTAGAAAGAGGCAACAGGTCCTCCCTCCCCTTGCCAATGATGAGTGGCCATTGCAGACTGCAGTTTGCCCCTGAGTCGGGGACTAGATGAAGACTGGCAGTGGGCCACTGAGGCAAGGCGGGTACAGGAGAATTGGGGGTTCCCTGGAAGGGGAGGATCCCAGAGTGCAGACACTGATAAACACCCCCCGCCCCCGGAAGGGGGCTGAGAGAAACTGTAGTGGGCACTACCAGAGGGCGGTGTCCTGAAGAAGACGCCATTGTCTGGGAGCCACGTGGGTTCAGCACTGGAGAACGGAGTGACAGGGGAGACACCAGCCAGAGGGAGGCGCCCTGTGAGCAGGCAAGAGCTAATTCCCAGTGCCACTGGCAGGAGACGCCATGGCGATGAGTGTCTGCCCTGTGACAGGTGCACAGAATTTGTCTAAGATCTCCAAAGGGATTCCCAAAGATCTCCAGTGGGATTCCCATCTCTATTTGAAAAAGTGTAGGGGCTGGCAAATGAAGAAAGGGTTGAAAACCACTTGTCTCATGCATAGGGCATTCCACTGGGAGTCAGAAGATCTGTTTTCTATTCCTGGCTCTGGCATGGCCTGACTGTGCAATTTCTCTGTTCCGCTCCTCAGTTTAACCCTATTTGTAAGAGGAGGATAACCACTCTTTGCGAAGCACTTTGAAAACTACTTCTGAAACACGGTATAAGTGCGGATGATTAGATTTTTGTACAACTGGCATCATTTGTAGAGCACTTTGGAATCCATGAGACTGAGTGATGCTAAATTAACATTTATACCATTATGCACTCTTATTTTGAGACACATCCCACAACTATATTAGGCTTGTGTTGTGTTTGGGAAGCCACAACTTAATGTATTTATTGGCCACGTGCAACTCTTGTAGATTTTAACTGCTCTGCAGAATGACAGATCAATCGCCAGTTGAAGGATCTGTCCAGCAGTGTCACCATTCTGCAAAATGGAGCCACAGTTATTTTATCGGACTATTTTTCACGTGCATCTATGTGAAGGGCATTGTTGCTGAGCTTACCATTCACAGAATTGCTCTCATTAGATTTTTAGAGTAGACTGAGATTAGCCATTAACATAATACAGCTTGAATCACTGAAAACCAGTATTCTCTGATCTGGCAACATCCATGATCTTGCCAGTCCATGGATGCGACTGGACCAGAGAACCCTGGAGCCTACGGGCAGGAGGGCCAGCCAGGGCTGGGAAAAACAGTTGGCAGCTCAGCTGGAGGCAGAGCAGGACCAGGAGTGGAGTCTCCCGGAAGCCCCTGGGAACACAGGGCTGGGGCCGGAGTCTCCTGCCAATCCCCTGGAGTGCAGAGCTGAGCTGGAGTCCCCCGGCAGCCTGTGTTGGCACAGGGCCAAAGCCCCATAGCAGCCCCAGGAGCAGAGAGTTGGGACTGGAGCCCCATGGCAGGAGCTGGAACCTGTGCCACCCAGGCAGTTGGCAGCAGCTGGGCAAGCAGCCTGGCCAGTTGCGGGGAGGCGGGGGGGGCGAGGCAGGATGCCTGCTGGGGTAGCCTGCTGGCACTATGGGATTGGGAGCTGGTGGCAGACCTCCCCTGGTCCAGCAAATTCTCTTGTTCAGGACCGGTCAGGTCCCCATGGTGCCGGACCAGGGAGGTCAACGTGTACCAAATTCTGGGCTCAGGAAAGGTGATCAGAGGCAGCTTGGGAGCATCATTGAAGTGTCACAACCAATATTTTGTTGCTAATATCCATGGCTGGGGGAGGCTAGCCCCCAAGCCCACCCCTTCCATCCTATGTCCCACTCCATCCACACCCCTGCCTGCTGGAGCCCAGAGCCCCACCCCCTACAGTCGCCAGCCCCTTCAGATGACTCCCCCCCCTCCCCCGATCCTGAAGTGGGCATTGCAGATGCAGCCCCCACAGCCCTGGAGCATGGGCAGGGTGGGTGACTCAAGCTCAGCCCTCCCTGCAGAAGAGCAGGTGACACAGCTCCAGCCACAGAGCACTGGTGGGTGGTGCGGCCCAAGCAGGGGCTACCCCATCGTGAGACAGGCATGGCCTCACTGAGCAAAAGCAGTAGAAGGCCTGGGAACAGAGCATGGGAGGGACCACGCTGGGCTGTTGGAGGAAGTATAGTCTCCGCCAGCCTACGGTACCCACTGCCCATGTTGCTATCCAAAGGAACATACATTTCATGCAAGGTGGAGCCAGAGTTACATCTCTCTGTTTATTCTCCTGGAACAACCCTACAATCAGTAATGTATTATTTTAGGAAAATAAGATCCAATGCAGATATCAGTTCCCTTAAGCTACTTTTGACCCATATTGCTGTTTGTTTGAGTGCTTGTGATGGGAACACTACACATTAGGAAGCAATGTAATAATAATCGCTGAAATAAAACAGTACGTCTCAACTAACACTAGACATATTGTTCTGAATGCCAATAGAGTAGGCGGATCAGGCACCAGGCCGCAGGGATTCATACAGGAATATTCCTTTGGGGCCAACACTGGCAGGTATTTGTACCGATGTGCATGCCAGAAAAGTGGTGGACTGAGGAGGGAAGGATTCTGGCTCCTACAAAAAAAGCAGAAGAGCCACCTATTCTGCAGCTTTACCAGGGGTTGGGCCCCAGATGGACATGGAAAAAGAGAGGCTAGGTTGCATGACTGGTACCTTTCATGCATCCATATACCCTAAGTGCCATATGGCCCCACTTTTCTCTGTGCCTTGTGCATTATTTCTGCAGAAATGAGCCATACCCAGGGATTCCACATATGAGGACACAGTATGGCCACCCAATTAATGTGGCTTATATAGTATTAATACGTGCCTATTTGGGGTGAAAAAACTGAGACAGAATTTGGCTTTTCATTCCCTCTATCTAATGTTTTATCCATCATATTGAGAATTTCTTTAGAAAGGGTAATAAAGCCCATTGTAATTAGACTTGGTTTTGCTATGGCAACATAAATACAGGTTTACTAAGTTTTACATTTACAATAAAAATGTACAGAAGATTTGCTTTGAATTACAATATTACTTAGGAGATAACTAATTATTACATACAGCTTGCTAACAGTGGCGATTTTCAGCTAGTTTAATATTAAAGAGACGCCATCAACTTAGTAAAAACCAGACATATGTTTTTTAAACCCCCCCCCCCCCCCAAAATCTGTTTTCAGATTTACTTTGGGCATTTAACAGCAGTTTGTGTATAGTCAATTTCACTTCATAGTCAGTAAATCCATTTCCTTTGTTTGCATGGGTCTTTCAGAGAGCAAGAGAGACTTTAAAAAAATAGGAAAATGTAGTCATAAAACCACAGGAATTGACAGGAGGGCTGCAGATCAGATGTACTACCTGAAACTATGATTAACTCAGTTTTGAAACTCAGTGTTCTTTTAATTTCCCAGATTATTATATAACATAGATAATATATTTCTTTATGGAACTCGCATCGCAAGCCAACACTATGGCTTTAACATTTTTATCATGAAATGACAGGAGGTGGTGATACGTGTCCTTCCACATGCCACTTCCCACGAGGCCTAAAAAAGATCATCATACTTTATTTTATGATCAACGGGTCATTCATTTATATCTGCTTTAAAGCCACAGTAGACCTTTTGCCAATCACTAATAGAAACTAAATAAACACAGCCAAACAGTGTCATCTATCCATGCAGTGAGTAATTATGAGGGATTCCTCTTTAAATAGATGTTTAAGTAAATATAGAAATATCATTTTACAAATGCTGGCTCAAGAGGAGTTGTTGGAGGAATTACAAAAAGGAGATACCACACTTAAATATGTGCATATTTCAGAGCATATATGAAGGTATATAGTTACTAAGCACACAGCAGGGAGACTTGTAGTTAATTTTTTTTATATATTTTTAAAAAATCCACCATCAGCTGATAGTCTGGTTTGGTATAGATTTTTTTTTTATTTCAGAAGCTTCATTCATAAAAGTTACTCATTATAGTAGAAACCTCTAATGTACAAAGAATTTATTTTTCAGGAAGGATGGCAGGGAAATCTTTTATATGGCATATTACAAGCTTATGCAATATGAAATAATTCTGTGATGCAGCTGTATGTACTTATTATATCCTCTCTATGTGTGACCTCATAACACTTCATTTGCAAGCACCCTAGGTGTCCTGGCCAAATTCCAACTCAAAGAATTTCATGTTACTTACCTAAATTCCCCCCTACAATTTCAATAGGATATAATTTTCTTAATTTCCTAAACTGGAGTGTAATGCTGCTATAGGCTGTTAAACAGCCCTCCAGAGGTGGTTGCATTTCAGCAATGTGGAACAATTCTCATAATAATTTAGCAGTTTGTACAGTGAACTAAAGCTATAAAGCCCATTTTTAAGGGTTTTATTATAATTTTTAATAAACACTTTGGGCTCTTTTGAAACATAAGACTATATCATATACATTACACATACTGTAAAATGTGTGAGGAAATTATTGTCTACACCCACGTTGCCTTCACCACTCCTCTGCTACATCATACAAAGACACCATAAAATTCTGGGTTATGATCACTGCTCCAACACGATGTAATTTTGAGGGTAAAAGTGTCCACTTATTTTGTGTGCCCAACAGTCAATAGTAGGAGGGGCTGATCAGCCACTTTGAAAATCCGGCCTGAACGTCTTGAGATGAGCACCCGAAATTAGCGGACACTAGTGTAAAATGCAGGCCTTAGCCTCTCTGCATCAGTTTCTCCACCTGTAAAATGAGAATAGTAACTATGACCTACTTTCACCACAGAGTGGGCTTAATAGTCTATGACTGTAAAGCACTGGATGAGTTTTATTAGTAAAGTATTATTATTATCATCATACCCATCCACAGAAACTGCATGGTAAAAGAGGAAATGATCTGGAAACATTGAGGGACCAACGATTCTAAGAAGCACATTCTGTAATGTATATGGACTAATTTCTGCATTACACAAGGAACTGTCTGATGCTGTGCTCCATCGCTCTGGTTTTATGCTGGTGTAACTCCACTGGAGGCACACAATGAGCATAATGAAATGGACAATCGGGCTCACGATGCTTGATGCAGCATTAGTTCTTTTCTGCTCTGTAAATCCCAGTGGAGGAGCCACAGCATGCACTCACCACAGAGGAGCTAATGGCAGCTCAGCAGCGAACCTGGATATGCTGCCCTTAGTGGAACACCATGGAAGCATGGCCAGGGTTTGGGCATGGTCCTGGCCTTTGCACTTTTCCCTCCTACTCTGGGAGGGGGGAGGAAGGGAAGAATTCTGCACCACTGCCCACATGCAGAATTCATGTCCCCTGCAGATTCCTTTTCCAAATGAAAAGGGGCTGCAATTACACCTTTTGCCAACTGGGGGCTGCTGTGGTGCCAGAACAAAGGGCAACTGGCTCACCTGCCAAAGCAGTCAGCTGCAGAGAGGGAGGAGGAGAGGCTACTCTCCTCGCTATGCCCTGCTCGTAGGGCCAGGTGAGAAGGCAAAGGATGGGGGAGAGACAGAACAGGACACAAGGGGCTGCTGGGAGTAGGGTCACATACACTGGGGTTCAGAAGGGCTAGTGGTGGGGGTATAGACTGGGGTGGGGCACAGGAGCTATTGCAGGGGGACAGCATGGAGCCAGAGACTGAAAGAGAGTGGGGGTGGAGGGACACATGGAGGAAACACTCTACTCTATGGACAGAAATGACAGGTGAATTATTGTGTGTTTTACCTTTTAGATGGCCAAGGTTCATACCAGCGGTGAGGCAGTGATATTAATTGCTTTAGCCTGTATCAGACTTTCTGTGCCATAAATGAATTTTTCCTTTCTGTTCTGGAGAATAGATTAAGTATCTTGGTCTGAAATGGACCGAACAGGCCCGGTGTCATCACAGAAGCACATAATGGCATAGGATTTTTATACCTTTGCAGTGTTCATTAGAAACCATGCTGTTTAAATAAAGATTTTCTTTTTTGGTTTAGCACACTTATGCCATTTCCCAGCCTTCCTTTAGTTCAAACAGATGTAAGCAGAACAGTGTGAGATAATGCAAGAGCATTTCTAAAGCCACTCGGGAAATGCTTATCATGCTTTGCTCTTTTTCAGCACCTCTACTATGGGGGTCTCAAACATCCTATCGTAAGATCCAGTGAGCTACGAAGGTGTTGTTACATCTATTTACAGATGGTTAAATTGAGGCAGGGGATCTATTCTTGTGGGAAAATGCTATACTTTAATAAGGATTAAACCAACATACCAGTAATTTTACAGAAATTTCTCTAACCCCTATATTTTTTTTTAAACAAGATCTTTTCAAAGGGTTCTGAAAAGAGGGATGTTGTTTTCTGTGCGATTCTACAGGATTGCCCCCAAAACAGCAAAAACCATAATGGCAAATTACCATTTTCTCTTAAATTCCCTTGGAGGTTTCCATCAAGGCAAGATCACTTAAAGTGAAAACACTTAAGTACTCCTTTAATTTTAAACCTGTGACTAGCTAGGGCAATGACGGTGCATGTAAAATACACGGGACTGCAGGATAGGGGGCTGGGTGAGTCAATGACAAGGCTGGAGTACACCCCCCTCCTCCCCCCCGTCGTTTAGACCACGGGCCAAACATCTAATTCTGTGTGGGGGGAGGGGGGGGGAAGAGTATGAACAAATGTATAAATGAGAATATGGGGCAAATGACTGAAAGTCTTTGCAGAGGAGGAAGGATCCTTGTGCCTTTCTCCTTCCTGTCGCCTCTGCTTCACCCCTCTCTCTTTCCACTTCCTCGTTCACACCCGCTGCCCTTTCCTTTCCTCCCGTTTCAGCCGCCCAGCTTCTCCCCCTCCCGCCTGGCTCCCTTTTTCTGTCCGATCCGTCTCGGCCTTTTCACGCCCAGCGCTCCTTCAAATCTGTTGCGCCCTCGCTGCCTCCCTCTCCCCCCCCCCCCCCGCTCCGCTTTCCTCCCCCCATTCACCTTTTCTCTCCCCGCCCCCGGCCGGGAGCGCAGTGCCCGGGGCGGCGCCCTGCTGAGCCGCCTGCTGACTCGCAGTCGCTACCTGCCGCCGGCGGGGGCTGGGAAGGGGGCGCAGCCCGACGCGGCGCCAGCTGCCGCTGCACCGCGGGGGCCCGGCCGAGCCGCAGGCTGGCGCGGCGCCGCCCCGAAAGCCTCCCCCGCCTGCGCCCGGCGCTGCCCGGCCCCGCGCTCGGGCAGCCCTGCCGGGCGGGCGCTGAGCAATCGCCTGGCGGCCGCCGGGCTGGCCAGCGCCGCTGACTCATGGGGCCGCGGTGCCTGTGGCGTGGCAAGGCGGGGCCGGCTGCGTGCGGAGCGGGGTGAGACGGAGCCTCCCAGCCGGCTCCCCGCCTCCAGCCGCGCTGCCCGGCAGCTGGGAATCCCCGCCCGGCCCGGCCCGGCCCCGTCTGCGCCCAGGCTCCCGGGCCGGCCAGGCAATCACCGGCCGCGCACGCACAGCCAGGCCCGGCCGGGGCAGGGACAGACAGACACACACGCACACAGCCCGGCCGGGGCAGGGACAGACAGACACACACGCACACAGCCCGGCCGGGGCAGGGACAGACAGACACACACGCACACAGCCCCGGCCGGGGCAGGGACAGACAGACACACACGCACACAGCCCGGCCGGGGCAGGGACACACACATACACACACAGCCCCGGCCGGGGCAGGGACAGACAGACACACACAGCCCCGGCCGGGGCAGGGACAGACAGACACACACACACACAGCCCCGGCCGGGGCAGGGACAGACAGACACACACGCACACAGCCCGGCCGGGGCAGGGACACACACATACACACACAGCCCCGGCCGGGGCAGGGACAGACAGACACACACACACACAGCCCCGGCCGGGGCAGGGACAGACAGACACACACGCACACAGCCCGGCCGGGGCAGGGACACACACACAGCTCCGGCCGGGGCAGGGACAGACAGACACACACGCACACAGCCCGGCCGGGGCAGGGACACACACATACACACACAGCCCCGGCCGGGGCAGGGACAGACAGACACACACGCACACAGCCCGGCCGGGGCAGGGACACACACACACACACACACACACACACAGAGCCAAGCGAGTCAGGGAACACACTCACAACCTGGCTGGGGTAGGGGCAGAGACACATCCACACTTCCCAGCTGGGGCAGCAGCCACACACACTCGCAGCTTGGCTGGGGCCTGAATAGACAGACACATGCACAGCCTGGCTGGGGCAGGTCTAGTCACACACACAGCCAGGTGGAGGCAGGGACATAGGCACACACACATAGTCTGGCCAGGTAATGGACCACACGCACCCTGACCAGGGATGAAACAAACACACACAGGCTGGAGAGATGCACATACACAACTTGGTCTGGGTATGGACACGGAGAGAGAGACACACAAAAGGTAAACACACACTCTCTCTGTCTCTGTCTCTCTCTCCCTCTCTCCAGTCTGTCCAGGAGATGAACTCAGAAAGAGAGACATACAGACAGAGCCCAGTGGAGATGGAGGTAGTATACAAACACACACACACACACACATACTCCCTCCCTCCCTAACTAGGGTATGGACTTACACTCCCAGACCAGTGAGCAGATAGACAGGCAGAGAGAGACACACACCCAGTTCTACAGGGAAGTGGGCAGATAAACATACACACAGCTTACTGGAGGAATGACGGACAGATGGACACACACACAAACCCTTGCTAGGGGAAGATAGACTGCATGGCTGCAGGCTGAATAGACAAGACATGCCCAGCCCGGCCAGGAGATGGATGGATGTACAGAGACACACACAGTGAGGCCAGGAGATGGACGGACAGACAGACACATATCCAGTACATCCTGAAAGTGGACAGTCAGACACATGCACACACAGCCCAGCCAGGGGATGGATTGACAGACACACATGTGCCCTGAGCCCAACTGGGGGAAGTGTGGACAGACAGACAGACAGACACCCTGAGCCCTGCCAGGGGATAGACACAGCCTAGCCAGGGAGATGGACTGAAACAGATACACACCCACCCACTCACTTGTCCTCCCATGCAAATGGACATAGACACACAGACCAACTAGGGACTGGAGGTCCACCCAGCCAGCCCAATGGAGGAATGGGCACATACACTCTCTTCCCAGTCAGAGAATGGGGATACACACATACCAATTGGATAATCAGCATACACTCACGTCCCTCCCAGGGAATAGGGAGAAACCCATTCCGGCCAGGGAATGGATGCGTACGTTTTCTGGTCAGGGAATGGAGATGTGCTCACAGAGGGAATGTACAGACACATACATACCCATCTCAACTGGGGAATATGTTTTCACAAACACACTCTCTCCAGCTGGGAGATGTATCCACCAACAACCAAGAAATGTACATTCACACACATCTGTGTATCAGCCTGGGAATAAATGCACCAGCCCGGGAATGCACCAACACTGTTTGTCTTTCTCTGTGATATGCACATGCCAATCAGCACTCAGCCATGCACAGCTTTACACCAGTCAAGGCATGCTCTCTCTCGCTCTCTCTCTCCTTTTCCTTCATAATTATTTTCTGTACCTTCTAGTATTGTGTGATAAATATTAGAAATAGCCCCCAACTGATACCCAAACCCAAACACTGTATCATCAACTTTGGAAAGAAAAAATACCCATGTCCAGCAGACTTTGCTTTAGTTTATAAGATGGAACGGAATTGCAATGCCAGTTAAAACTTCCCTGGGTAACTTCGTACCCAGATCCCAATTCTCAGACTTGAGTCCATTTCTATAGATGGATCTGATCCAGAGCATTAGATCTGAGCTCTCTCTTGCTTTGGGCCCATCGATTTTAAAATTCTGAGGACAAGCTGTTTGAACCACCCTGCTACTGTAACAGCTTTGTTTAGCTTCTCACCCGCTCCCAGGAATCTTACAAGTAAACTCACTGGGGGGAAGGCAGGGTTGCTGTTAGTGCCTTTGCCAAAAAAAAGAGAGCTCTTAACTTTCAAAAGTGTGGGCAGAAGTTTATTTTCAAAACACCTGATTCTTTTTCTGTATGCACCCTGTTCATGCTGAAATTGGACTGAGGTATCAGATGTCTCATGGAGTGGGGTAGCTGTGGCTGGTAGGCAAGCTCCACATCTTGCAATTTTATGTGTGTTCTTGAAGGATGCTCAGAAGTGATGGTGCCACGTCCCAGCCCTTCTGCCATAAATAAGGCTACTTCTAAGCAATCACTTTGCTAAAATCCTTGGGGGATCTTGTCAGCAGAGATCTGCATGTAGAGCTAGCACTTAAAATAGGCCTAATGTATAGAAAACACTGGCGTCTTTACCAGCTTCCAAGTCTCCAAAATGGGCATGCTAGTCTAGTCTAGCCTTTAAGTCAAAAAGCAATGGCCAGCATGAATATTAGGAACCCATTGCTTTATTAGTTTGCCAATTTTCCATTTTTTTCAATATGATGATGGTGGTATTATGTCATTCTTTAAATAGTTCTTATTATAACAACATTAGAGTCTTTTTAGAAACTTGATGATCCACTGACGTGCAGAATAGAAACAGTCATCCAAAACCACCCCCTTCCAATAATGGGGTCCCTAACAGACCTATAAGCACGTGTATAGACATGATACATCTATATTCTATTGCATACCTGAAGTATGGGTTTAGTTACTGCAGCTGCATGTGAAAATTAAGTACTTGCAAGCACAAAGGGCTGGCTGGACACATAACTGACCATAGACATGCATTTTAATTTGCATATTTTCATGCATCCATACACTCCTGGGAATTTGAAATGCAGGAGCACAACGTAAGTTCTGTTTAAAAGATGTGTATTAACTGCTTTTTAAAAAAATGCTGTTACAATTTTTACTGTGCCTTTCTCATGAGTTCCAGTGGGACCAGGGTTTCCCAACCTATGGGTCGGGACCTAAATATGGGTCACTATTACATTTCAAAAGGGTCGCCAAGTATCTCCTTAGGTAGCTCTGCCCCTCCTCCTCCCCCTGTTTTTGAATTGGCTTGGGTCACCAAGTCTTCCCGAATTGTCAAAATGGTCCCCATCTGGAAAAGGTTGGGAACTGCCAAGTAGGACACAAATTTGCTGTATTTTAAAAATACCAAGACTTTGCTACAAGTTCAGAACGTGTTAAAATTCCAAAAGGAAAAATGGTCTGTGGCTTCAACAGAATGTAATTAGTGCTGCATTCTAACAGCATTTCCTCTTTGGTTTTGATCATGGGAGGTGTGAAGTAGCCCAGAGCATGTTGCAGAGCTGAGACCATGGATCTTGAGAAATCTGAGCTGCAGACTTCCTAGCACATCACAAGTACCATAAACAAAAGTTTTGGTGATTATAATAATAAATAATAAATACTTAGCACATAATGACAATGGGTTGAAGTTTTGAATAGAAGGGTTTTTTTAAACATCTATTTATGGTGCTTGTGATATTCAATTTGGCAGGAATTCTACAGCTCAAATTTTGTAAGATCGTTAAGAGGTGGCAATTGTCTCACCTTTTTCTGTAAACACAATTATAATTACATTTTTAAACAATGACTATAAAACGTCTTAAATTTTTTTAGACGTGTTCTTGGGATGATGTATAATTTTTTTTTTTTTTTAGGCTTTGCAGTTCACCTTTAACTTCCATCACTTAAAGTGGCAGCTTCCAATGTATTTATTTATATATTTGATGGATTATAATTGTTAAAGTGACTTTTTTCTTGGAAGTTAGATGCAGTGACTATAATAAAGTCTAGTTATAGAACAATTCCCAGCCCATGCCGCTTCCTACAGCTCCCCTTGGCTGCAGATGGCAAATGGGAGCCAGTGGAAGCTATGAGGCTCTGTAGCCACCGCACCATTAAGTAAACAAACTGGCATGGCCAGTTTATAGATTTTGCAAAGGGGTTTCATAGACCACGTTGAGAAACACTGGTTTAGATGCATGTTCTTTAATTATACCAACAACACAAAAAGCAAGGACAAAGGGTAGAAAATATACATCTGATAAACTTTGGAGCGCCGGGCCTTGTTGGACCTGAATTCATGTCCAAGGCAAAAAAAAAAATCAATATTAATACATTTGAGACATGATGGACCTAATCCTGCAGTCCACATTTAAGGAATTTTTCCATTTTCTCTTAGGTAAGTACAGTAAGATTGGCCGCTCTATGCATTAATCATTCATAGCATACTGCATGGCTATCTCCAGAGATGCACTGGATATGTGAGTTAGGCCAACACTAAGTGCTTTTGAAAGATCCTGTCTTTAATTTTCTTTTCACTATTTGTGCAATTTATTTAGTTTTTGCAACTTGGATAATAGAAACAGGCTAAGTCTCAGAGAGGTAGCCGTGTAAGTCTGAATTTGCAGAAACAACAAGGAGTCCTGTGGCACCTTAGCAGATTTATTTGGGCATAAGTTTTCAGGGGTAAAATGAAGCGGGTTTTACCCATGAAAGCTTATGCCCTAATAAATCTGTTAGTCTCTAACTTGCCATAGGACTCCCTGTTGTATCAACAGGGATAGTCAGTTTTGTATGTGTTTGTAGGACCCAGTCCCGCATTTTCTGTCCCCCTAAAACTCCAGTTGATTTAAGCTTCAATCAATGAATGTTTTTGATGGCTACCTCTACATCACAGACGTCTGCTGGCGTAGCTGCGCCGGCAAAGATGTGCTGTGCTGTTTCTGGTCTAGCTTGTTTCTCTCCTTGGGGGCTGTTGGGAGGAGGAGATGGTTTTATTATACTTTTTTTTTGGGGGGGGGGGTTCTGGTATGGTTTTGTCCACACTAGGAGCACTTAACTGGTATATTATAGGGCAGTGTTCTCAGCCTATGTTTCATTGTGCGTCTCATATGCAGCTGTCTTTGTGTTATAGCCTCACAATATATATACTATTTGTATGTTCCTGAGCACCATATGGATTACAGCTATATGGTGACTGAGCCATGGGTTGAGAACTCCTTGTATATGGTATTCCTGCATCTGTAAAGTGCTAGTTACAGACTACAGTGAGTTTCCTCTCAATATCACTTTTAGGTTCTCATGCAAAATTTGCCACTCAAAAATTGTGGGGACTGTTAAACTCCAGATGGGCTGTTTTCATTGTAATGAACCTTACCTAGAAGCTTTCCCTGGAAACGTTTCTATTGGACATAGATTTTGTCAAAACTTCTTTTAACAAAACCTATATGTAGGACAAATGAGCCCTCTCTGTGTCTCTTTAGTACATTTGTACATTCAGGATGAACACAACTACAAATACAAATACAAAAATTGATGAAAATTAATTACTTGGTCAGCAGCATTTTTTTTTATCAAAATCAGACCAGGTCTCTACCAGGCATTTTTGCTGGTAAAAAAGTGTCAGTTTGGAGGTATGACTTTTATAATATTTCTATATGGCAAAAAGCCCTAATGTAAATGCAAATATACTGGGGCAGAAGAGGGTGGAAAGGAGAGGGAGTGCCAGCTTGATTTGTTCAAGCCAGGGGACTGGTATAAACTGCAGGGTTGGTCCTGCTTTGGGGAAAGGGGTTGGACTCAATGACCTCCTGAGGTTTCTTCCAACCCTATGATTCTGACTGGCCGATAGAGCTATACAGAAAACACTTGTTTGTAGAGTCTAGGGCAGTAATCCACAAACTGTGGGAGGCATGCCCCTGGTGGGGCATTGAGGAATGTTTGGGAGGGGACCTGGGGCAGCCCTCACAGGGAAAGGGAAGGAAGCACCATCCAGCCCTGCTCTTCCTCCAGCCCTATCCCCAGCTGAGGCCTTGACCACGGCATGGCTTTGGCCCCCTCGACCATGTTGACTTGGCTTCCAGCCCCACTCCCAGGACGGGGAGAGGCTAGACATATTACTTTACGGCAGGGGTGGGGAACCTTTTTTGGTCAGGGGCTGCTGACCCATAGAAAAATCAGTCAGGGGCCGCATACAAGTGAGAAGCGAAAAACACCTCTCACTGAGGAGGCCCTCCGACTGAGGAGCAGAAAGACACTCCCCACATTCCCCTCGCATACCAGAGCCTATGAGGGCTTAGACTTGTAGATTTTGTGTGCTCCAGCCCCATGGGAGTCAGTGGGGGGAATGGAGTATCAGCACAGCCTCCCCAGTGGTGGGTGGAGAGCCCTGAGCCTCGGGCCGGATCCAGGCAAGCTGGGGCCCACATCTGGCCCCCTGACCTTAGGTTCTCTACCCCTGCTTTACTGGTAAGGAGTAACATAAAAAATATGGGATCCACTGGTCTAGAGACTGGTCTGCAGTGGGGACGTATGTTGGCATAGGTAGGTCACTTGGGCGGGGGCGACTAAAGGGAAAGACATAAATGACATAATTCTCCCCCTCTGCTCCCCGCCCCCCCATGTAACTTCCCCACATGACTTATTCTTACCTCCGGTGTTCTTCCTCTCCCCTCCCCATGGCGCCTTACCTGGCAGGGGGAAGGTGCTCTGTCCTCTCCCAGGCGGCCTTCAGCCATTCTGCGGGCCTGGGACGCTGCCCAATGCAGCACAACAGCTGCCTGGGAGACTGCAGCCACTGCCATGCACACCAGAGAGCATCCCAGGCAGGCAGTGCAGCTGGAACTGGAAGAAGAAAGAGTCTAGCCTTGCCTTTTCCCTTCCAGCTCTGCTCCTGGCCCCTTGTCCCTCTCGGCATTTTAGGGAGGGGTACGTAACCATGTATGCTTCTCCTACATATCACCCCTGCTTAGGTTAGGGGAGTGAAAAATCCATACCCCTGAGCAATGTAGGTAAGCCGACCTAACTCCTGGTAAAGATATGCTGACCGAAAAATTCTTCTGTTAAGGTAGCTACTGCCTCTCCAGGAGGTGGATTACCTATGCTGATGGGGAAAACCCTCCCATCAGCATAACTAGTGTCTATACTGAAGAGCTACAGTGGGGCTGCTGCTGCTGAGTCGCTATAATGCAGTGGTCTCCAACCTTATTGACCACAAGATCACGTTTTTCAATTTAAGGGCAATGTAAGAACTACCCTAAACCCAAATACCCTTGCCCTGCTTCCTTCCCACTCCTTCTCTGAGGCCCTGCCCCTGCTCCATCCCTTCTCCAAGGCCTCACCCTGCTCACTCCATCCTTCTTTCGCCCCCTTTCTTACTCACTTTCACCAGGCTAGGTAGGAGGGTGGGGTGCAGGCTCTGGTCTTGGGCCAAGGGGTTTGGTGTGTGGGAAGGGCTCCAGGCTTAGACCAAGGTGGGGGATTGGGGTCCATGAGGGGTTTCAGGCTGCAAGCTCTGGGAAGCAGTTTGGGTGCAGAGAGACTCATGTCTGGGGCAGGAGGAGGTTCAGGGCTGGGACAGGGGTTCAGGAAGCAAGTTCTGGCTGGGCATCAGATGGCTTCCGGGTGGTGGAGCAGTGGGGTAAAGGCAGGCTTACTCTTGCCCTGGCCCTGCAACACTCCTGAGAGCAGCTGGCATGTACAGCAATGGCTCCATGGCGCCATGTGCTGCCCCTCACCGACAAGCACTGAGCCCACAGCTTCTACTGGCCATAGTTCCCCGTAGAACTATGGGAGCTGCAGGAGTGGTGTCTGCAGGCAAGGACAGCATGTGAAGACCTCCACTCTGCCTTTCTCAGGGGCTGCAGGGGCATGCCAGCCACTTCCAGGAGCAGCAGTTACCATGGAGATAATGACTCCAGCCATGACAGGTGAGGCATTTTAGAACTCGCTACTCAAATAATTAAATTTAAGTGTTAGAGAAATGAAAATTATGAAATGCACAGACCAGTCAAAACCCCAAAATAACCCACTTTGCAAGCGGTAAAAGACATAACAACAACCCCTCACGTATATGTTGGGTCGGGAGACAAGAGTGAAGGACAGTGTGTGTTTGTGAGAATGACAGAGACACACACAGTGTGTGAGTATGACAGATTTGCATTGCCAGGATCCCTCCATCCCCTTCTCTCTGTGTGGAGATGGGGTACAGGGGCACCCTGACATCAGCTCCCCCCTTTTCTCCCTCCCACACCCTCCCTCCCACACAAGCAGGAGGCTCCCAGGTGGACAGCTACAAGACAGAGGGAAGGAGCAGCATGACAGTGGGTGGAGGGGCAGCTGAAGTGCCAGCACTTGATAGCTTCCTGGTCAAACCAATCAGAATCCCCTGTCAGATGCTCCAATCCTGATCTATTGGTTGGTGACCACTGCTGTAATGTTTCAAGTGTAGGCAAGCCTCCAGCCTCAGTTCCTGGATAAAGGACAAATGAAGCCAATAACTCTCCTAAAAAGTTCAGCAATGGGCATTTGAGGAATGTTTGATCGGTATCATAAATACAAAAAAAATCTAGACCTAGGCAATAAAGACAAAAAAGTTCAGTGATTTTTAAAATTTTAAACTGAACATCAGATCTCACATGCCAAATTTCAGTCACAATGGTTCTCAAACTTTTTGTACTGGTGAGCCCTTTCACACAGCAAGCCTCTGAATGCAAACAGTTCCCCTCTAATCCCCCCTTATCAATTAAAAATCAGGGTTTATCTCTTAATGTCATGTTAATTTAATTTCACTGGGGCTCCTGCTGTCACCCCTACTGACCCCCAGTTTGAGAATCTCTGGTCTACAGGCACTTTCTGAGCCTTCGAATTAGCAATGATAATGCTGAGGAGTCCTAAACTACAGTGCTGCTTTAGTGACGATGCTCGGTTGACACAGCTGTGAATGATGAAAGTCTTGTGGATCAATTTCAAGTATAGACATAGCCTAACGTAGGAATTCTCCTTTGGGAATGGATAAGCAGTCCATAGAGAGCTTGGACCTGCAGTCTTTTCTCAGGCTAAATTCCCTAGGCAATGGGAATTCTGCCCAAGAAAAGACTAGATGCCACTGCAATAAATATACAAAAGACATGTAAATAATGTTAAGGTTATGACCTATGGTGTTAAAAGGAAGGAACTCCAAAGCTATAACCATACCTGCCAAAAATAGGAAACAGAGAACACTGAGATTTTCCTTTTGTCCCCAGGCCATTTTCCGAACCCCATTCCAATCATTTCAGCCACTGGGGGAGTAGGAATGGGTGGGTGGGAGGGGAATGTCAATATTGTTTTTAATGAGGAAACTGAAATCTCCACCTGCCTTTATGTTGATCTAGTGGTAGGACTCAGTAACTCTCTTCTTTCTGGGCAACCAGAAGGTGCTCCATCTCTCTGCTCTGATCCATCCAAAATCACCCAGCCTTGGGGCCCCGCAGCAGATTTTAGACCTAAGAAATCCCCCTAAAGCCTGAGACTTATGCCAAAAATCGTGAGATTAGCCAACTAAGGATTCTGACTGAAACGCTGTACTTAACTCATTGACATTCCATCTTTCATTTGTCCCTTTGGGCATAGGCGTTGCAGCCTGATGGTTCATACTAGGAGTTCTAATTTCCAAAAGACAGCATTGATGTGGGGTCTGTATTCTAACTTTTCCTGGAGCATCCTGCCCAACTTCCATAATGCTACGAGCTGTATCAATGCTGTATAAGTAATATGAACAGGGCGAAGGTGCTTTGGGACCACAGACAGATGAGAAGGCTTTGTGAAAACATACACCACCACATTCCTCCACTTTTGTTTTTAGGTGAACAAGTGGAGGGGTATGACATTGGCACATTGTAATGCCTGAAATGGCCCAGTTTTAAGACAGACACGTTAAGCAAAGCCTGGATCTGGCCTACAATTTTCCAAAATATTAACTACTTGTTAGGAAACAGAGAAAAGGCACTTGGCAAAAGTAATATATTTTGAAAATGGTTTTGAGTTATACAATTGTACATGCAATTTGGAAAATGGGGAACCTCTATGTTTTTCAAACTTGTGTTGCTTAAAAAATGCCCACAGAATTTCTAAATTTTCTGTTCACTTAAAAAAAAATCTCTTTTGTTGCAAGCTCTCACAACTAGGGTTGCCAGGTGTCCGGTATTGGCCTGGACAGTCTGGTATTTGCCGCCTCTGTCCAGTAAAAAAAAAACAGAAAATACCAGACATGTGAAATATCCAATATTTCCTGTTTCCCTTGGATGGAAGCTTGGCGGAGACAATTTTCCCCTGCTGCGACTGGCGGAGGCAGGGGAGTGAGAGTGTGGCAGAGGCGTAGCGAAGGGGGGGCAGGAGGGGACACTTGCCCCCGGGCGCCACGCTAGGAGGCGCCAGGCTGGGGTGGGAGCAGAGCGCACGCTGCTCTGGCCCACGTGACTCTCTGAGCAGAGACCCGGGAGCTGACCACATGATGCCTCCCTCGTCTACACACTGTGAGCCGAGGCAGCCGGGCCAGGCGGCAGGAGCGGTGACTTTAAAAGTAAGATTTCCTTACCCAGCCGTCCCATTCCTCCAGTGCTTGGCTTTACGGGGGGAGGGAGGAGGGAGGATTTGATTGGGGTGGGACACTCCTGGCACTGGGGATGCCTGGCTCAGGGGGAGGGGTGAGTGCACTGGGGGACGCTGTGGGGGGCCTGGCTCTGATCATATCCACATAGATCATATCTTCACTAAGTGCTACAGCAGCACAGCTCTAGCACTGTAAGGCCATGTCTTCTACACTACAGAATTATGTCAACCTAATCGATGCTTAGCTTCTTGGGTCAGTGGAGTAAGTCCTCACCAGGAGCACTTGTATCCATTCTATTGTCAGCCTGGGGGATTGTGGGATGTCTCCTGTAACAGTCAGCATAAGCAAAGTAGTGTCTACACACTGATACTGCATTGCCTAATTACATTGACCTTGACACTGTGACACTTGGGGAGGTGGTGCTACTAAATTGCAGTAGAGAATCATTTACATCTGCAGAAGCCAAATTTAAGTGAAGACTCTTCCAAAGCTGGGTTGACACAAGGCAGCTTACATTGCCTTAACTATGTATGATAGCTCAGGGCCCAGGCCAGGGATAAGTGTAAAAAAGCTCTGAATTTGTCAGGCTTCAACTTCCAGCCCCTGAATATGTTTGTATCTTTGTCCAATAGGTTAAAGACATATGAGCACATTTCTGTTCTTCATGTAGGGACTTACTGACTGTAATCAAGTCATCCCTTATCCTTCGCTTTGTTAAGCTAAACAGATTGTTTGAGCTGGTGGAGTCTAGCACCACAAGGCAATTGTTCATGTGGCTCTTCTCTGAACCCTCTCCAATATCAATATCTGTCTAGAAACCGCTCTCTCACTCTTTTTGTACCTTTTCCAACCTCCTTCACTCATCTAGACCTGGCCTTTTCTCTATTACTTCTTGCTGTTGTTGATACAAAAGCAGCACCTGTCACCAGAACTGTCCTCCTGTATGTCTCTGTATCAAGTAACTACTCATCTAGTCTGAAAGTGGGTATAGAGCCAAATTCTTCTCTGGAGTTGCACTCCAGTTGATGTACACGAGGGAAGAATTTAGACTAATGGAGGTAATATCTTTTATTGGACCAACTTCTGTGTGTGAAAGAGATAATCTTTCACGGTTACACAGAGATTTTTTTCAGGTTTACAACAGAAGTTGGCTCAATAAAATATATTACTTCACCCACCTTGTCTCAAATGTCCAGGGACCAACACTGTTACAACACTGCAAATATCTATTCATCTATCACTCATCACTGATATCAGCACATTGACTTTCTCTTCTGTCTGTACCTCTTCATGTCTCTATCTCCCTGCTATCATTTGCTATGTAATTATTTAAAGTGCTTAGGAATACATTTTGCATGAAAGGCTCTCTACCAAATACAGTTGTCTTGTACCCTGTAAGCAGGGTTCAAAGTTGGGAATAAATGGGTCGTGGAACTTTCCTCATTCTGCTTTGGGCTGGCTCTTCCATTCTGCTTTTGCCCAGGAGGCTTCTGCTGCACTAGTCCCTTCTCTTTCCCTTGATGCATAGGACTCATGATTTAGCCATGCTTACTAAGAGCTGGTCTATACACAGTTTTTGTGTTTAGTACAACCCTTTAGTTGTGGGCACTTATACCAGTACAAAGGTACTAATATAATTAGTATGGTTAATTCCCATAGTTTTAGATTAAAGACTCAAGTTTTATGGTGAACAGCTATATTGATATAAGCACCTTTATACCAGTGTATCTGCATCCACATTGAGGGACTGCACTGCTTTAACCATAAGAACGGCTATACTGGGTAAGACTAAAGTTCCATCTAGCCCAGTATCCTGTCTCTCAACTGTGGCCAATGCTAGGTGCCCCAGAGGGAATGAACAGAACAGGTAATCATCAAGTGATCCACCCCCTGTTGTCCATTCCCAGCTTCTGACAAAGAGTAGGGACACCATTCCTATCCATCCTGGCTAATAGCCATTGATAGATCTATCCTATGTGAATTTATCTAGTTATTTTTTGAACTCACTTAAAATCCTGGCCTTCACAACATCCTCTGGAAAGGAGTTCCACAGGTTAACTGTATATTGTATTAAGAAATAATTCCTTTTGTTTGTTTTAAACTTGCTACCTATTAATCTCATTTGGTGATTCCATTTATCTGATCCTAAATTGATATCATTAAAGCATTACAAAAACTGTGTAGACAATTCTGAAGGACATTAAAGAATTAAGCATGCGTTTGACTTTAAACTTGTGTGTAAGTGCTTTGCTAGATTGGGAGCCGAAGGATAACATTAGAAGCAATCAGATTAAATTAAGGAAAGAAAAATTTACCCTGGCCAGAGCCGGGGTTGGGAGGGAACCATGAAAAACTATCCCAATAAACATAAGAACATAAGAACATAAGAATGGCCATACTGGGTCAGACCAAAGGTCCATCGAGCCCAGCATCCCATCTGCCGACGGTGGCCAATGCCAGGTGCCCCAGAGAAGGAGAACAGAAGACAATGATCAAGTGATTTATCTCCTGCCATCCATCTCCTGCCCTTGTTATGAAGGCTAGGGCACCATACTTTATCCCTGGCTAATAGCCATTTATGGACCTAACCTGCAAAAATTTATCAAGCTCTTTTTTAAACCCTAATAGAGTCCTGGCCTTCACAGCCTCCTCGGGCAAGGAGTTCCACAGGTTGACTGTGCGCTGTGTGAAGAAAAATTTCCTTTTATTTGTTTTGAACCTACTACCCATCAATTTCATTTGGTGTCCCCTAGTTCTTGTATTATGGGAAAAGGTAAATAATTTTTCTATAATCACTTTCTCCACACCATTCATGATTTTATATACCTCTATCATATCGCCCCTCAATCGCCTTTTTTCCAAACTGAAAAGTCCCAGTCTCTCTAGCCTCTCCCCATATGGGACCCTTTCCAAGCCCCTAATCATCTTAGTCGCCCTTTTCTGAACCTTTTCTAATGCCAATATATCTTTTTTGAGGTGAGGAGACCACATCTGCACGCAGTACTCGAGATGTGGGCGTACCATAGTTTTATATAGGGGAAGTATGATATCTTTTGTCTTATTATCTATCCCTTTTTTAATAATTCCTAACATCCTATTTGCCTTACTAACTGCCGCTGCACACTGCGTGGATGTCTTCATAGAACTATCCACTATAACTCCAAGATCCCTTTCCTGATCTGTCGTAGCTAAATTTGACCCCATCATGTAGTACGTGTAATTTGGGTTATTTTTTCCAACATGCATTACCTTACACTTACCCACATTAAATTTCATTTGCCATTTTGCTGCCCAATCACTCAGTTTGCTGAGATCTTTTTGTAGTTCTTCACAATCCCTTTTGCTTTTGACTGTCCTGAACAACTTTGTGATGAGATATGATGATATATAGCTGGTTGTAGAAGAGTCTCACAGGTCAAACTCTGTCACTTGAGCCCCTTGCAGCTAGATGGACAAAATACTGGCAAATGCGCTGTATGGGATAGGTATTAGTCTAACTGGATGGATAGTGTCCTAATAGGCCTTTTTTATCTCTAATTTCTGTGGCATTCAATCACACTGAATAAGTATGTTAGCTCAAAATAAAAAGCCCCCAGGTAGTTTCTAGCATCAACAATCAAATTATCATATTATCCTACAAATTTAATGCCCTATGAGGGTGAATAAGGTCAGGTTCACACTTCTCTAATATGTATTGTTTGTCTCTCTTGCAGACTCAGGAAGACAACTTTGCATCAAGTCACACTGAGGTTTTCTTTGCAGTCATAAGGTCTATTTGCTATTTAAATGAGAGCTGCAGAGACTGAGAAGTAAGCAGAAAAGTGCCAAAAATGACATTCTAACTCACTCTGAACCTTGTTTGCAAGCCTCTGAAATTAAAAGTTTATAACTGAAGCAAGGGAAACAAATTTAACTATTTTAAATCTTTTAATCTGCATGGAGTGCCACTCAAGTACATGAAATCTCCATTTTCTTTCTTGCCTTCTCTCCAGACAGGCTTGTTCCTTCCTACTTATTGTTAATTACAGTATTTGTAAATATCACCAAGAGCTATTCCCAAAAGAGAAAAATAATTCATATTTGTTATTGATCCAATCCCAACCCAGAAAGACCATGAGAAGGGATCATATTTGTTTATATATGTCTGGTAATGATGTCAGAAAAGATTTTACTCGCCTCATTTTATCTTTTGTGTGTGTGTGTGTCTTTGCTGTGTCTCTCACCCTGGTGCTGTTAAAAAAGCAATTAGGTTAACAGTGCCCTGGCTCCAACTGTCTGTCAAATGCTGAATTGCAATGCAAATTAACTCCAGTTTATCACTTTTAACTTTTCAAAGACAATTGGGTAACAGGAAAGTCTCCAGAAACCTCCATATGAATAGTGTCTGGAAAGAAAAGGTACAGTTTTTATTTGTATTTGATTTCACTTGCATAATCAAATGTATGTGTCCATATTTTTGATGATGTATTTAATTCATATGTATAAATTACTTTCCTCTTGTTAAAGATAAATCAAGTTGGAAAAACAGCTTTAAATTAACCTACAGATCACATAGTTGAGAAATTTTTGTCTGTTTGTTAGTCCAAACCCAGTTTATTTAAATCAGATAATTAGGCCCTTTAAAGTCAAAGGGATAAGTTTAACCCATTCCCTGGAGTTGTATTAGAGATGAGTTTCAAACCCAAGAGTAAATTGAACAGATACACTGGTTGATGACACCCTCTCCATTATCTGAATGACATTGTCATTTCCCCGGTATATTTCAACATGCGTTTTCTTGCTTCCTAACTGTTGCTCTTGGAGAAGAGGACATATTTGGTTCACATCTACTTGCCAATGAACAAATACAGTAAAATCAGGGGATGCTTTAATGGGCTTATTTATATGATTTAAATGTACTGGTTTGGCCTAACAAGTCAGATTTCATACAGTAACTATTAAAAAAAGAGAACACATACTTTTTTATTCTTTCCATTTTAGACACATGTCCATTTCCCTAAGTACATCTAAATCTAGGTTTTTAGAAAAATAAGACATGGAATTAATGATTGAAAGAGGTATGATATGGGAGAACCTGCCCCTGATTTTATGATAGTGAAAAAATAAGTTAAAAAACACAAAATATTTGCACTTTTTAATTAGTTATTGATTTAATCTTTTTCTTTGTGACATTTAATAAAGCCATACAAGGACAATTAAATAATTAATTTATTCAAAATAATACAATAAATTTCACCTGCAGGGCTCAAGGTACTTTACAAAGAAGGATAAATATTTGTTTCCCCGTTTCACAGATAGAAAAACTGAGGTGCAGAAAAGATGAGGTTTCTACTGAAGCTAGTGGCAAAGTGGCGAAGTCAGTAGCAGAGCTGAAAGAAGTACCCAAGTCACCTGAGTTCCAGTTTTGTGCTCTGTCCATTGGACCACATTTTGTCCTGGCACTGCATATTGCTAATTACTATTCTTGTCACTCTGGTTAGTATATGTAGGAATCTCTGCATTACTATTACCAAAATAACTAATAATGCAAACATAAATCACAATAGAAAAAGTGATGATTATAAAGGAAAAATTATACCCCTTATTCACTGTGAACAAATTGTTTGAATCCACCTCATTTATAATAGTTTGGACAGCTTTTGACATAAAACAAGAATGTAATGCACAGGGTAATAGGTGTGTCTATCTAATCTGGTCTTTCAGTATCAGCAGAAGCGGGGAAAGTATCTCTCAGTTTATCGTATGTACCACAGTGATAAAAGGTTTTGAGATTCTCTACGCTGCTATAATAAAAAGAGGAGACAGTTTAAAAAAATCAGGTCACCTCTGAGGCTTATGAAAGAGATATTAAAAGAAAGAAATGTAATTTATTTTCAATTTTTCAAGTCTCTGAAGTGACCATTAAAAAAAATTGCACTGTACTGGAAAGTGCAGCAAACTTAAAAGCTGATGCCCTGGCTACACTATATGGCCATTAATCCTTTGTTACTTCAAGGTTAGATTACTGCAATGCACTCTCCATGGGGCTGCATTGTTCAGAAATTGCAGAGTGTGGTGGCCCATGTGTTAAGTAAGCTTATATTTACTCTGAAATATAGTTTTATGTATGTATGTATGTATATTACTGTAGCACCTAGGAACCCTAGGCATGGAACCCACTGGGCTCGGTACAGAAGCAGAACAAAAAGTCCAACTGTTCAGGGTGAAATTTCTGGTGTTTATCCTCTGATTACCTTCCCTATAAAGCCATAAATCAGCCTTGATAAATTCTTCACCTAAATGCCCTGAGCAAATAAAAATGGACAAACCAATCATATGGACAAAGTCAGGTGAGTAGATTTTATTCTCAGGATGGTATGTTTTCACTAGAATTTTTCAAGCCAGTTCTACAGGCTTGGCTTCCAACTACCTTGATCCTGCCAGTAACACAAACAGCTTTTGTGCATGTGAATAGTTTCATTGGAGTATTGAGTCCTGAGGTGTGTGTTTGCAGGATAAGGCCTACTACATTTGAGCCTGCATTCTTGTGCATCCAATGCACCTGGAGAAGTCAATTCCAGGAATGCAGTGCATCTACAGTATGTATGTTCTAGGACCTTTTAGAATAATAACTCTTGGGCTGTCTGTGTTTTATGGGTTTTGTCTTGTTTATTTCACTGAAGTTACTTTGGAATCAGGTTTGTTTATAGTAGCTAGTGTTCAGAGCATGTGATTTTAGAGACATGGGTCTGTTTCCAACTCTGCAACTGACTTACCATATGACCTTAAGCAACTCACTTGTTCGTCTGGGCCTGGTCTCTGGCAACACTTGCACAGGTGAATAATCCCATTAAATCCTATGTCAGTGTTTGCAAGATTGTGATTCTCAGGATTAAAGCCCAGCACTAGATCTGGGTTGGCCTCCAGCTGTAGTGCTGTGTCATCACATATAACCGCTGTGTCTCAGTTTACCCCTCTGCAAAACTGGCATAGTAAGCCTGACTTGATGGGGGATCTGAAAGGCTTAATTTATTAAAAATGTCAGGTTCTTTGAAGCATGGCACTATATAGTGCAAAGTGTTGTGATGATGTTTTATTAATATCCATGGCTCATTTTCCTCACTTGTAAGAAAGGGTTAATTACACTTACTCACCATTGAGATCCTCTGATGACAAGTGCTGTACAAGTGCAAAGTGTTTTCATTATATTTTACCTAATGTCTTTGGCTTTACAAATTAACTGTTGATTACAAAAACAAAAAAGTCCAAACTGAGTCTGCAAACTCTTTTTTTGAATGGGAAAGCAAACCCTGTCGATACAAATATCGAGCAAGCTACCCCTCACCGCAGCATCTCACTGATAAATATCCTTTTGAGTTCATCTCCATGAGCAATTATTTCCTTGGTGCACTGTATCTTGATCGTGTTTTTTTTAAAGAAAATTAATTTATTTCTTGAATGTGATGTGAATTTTATGCACTTCCCCTACCCGCTCCCCTCCTCGCTCTCCAGACTTCAGAAATAAAAAAATAGCTTTTAGAAACCCGATCTGTTGTTTGCGCAACACAATCACTTTTTTTTTAAAGCGACAGGGTGTCTAGACGCCCACGTGATTGGGGGCCGGGGCTGGGCAGCGATACTGCGCACTGCGAGTCACCGAGGCAAAGCGGCGAGGAGGGGGGAGGGAGAGGAGGTGGAGGCTGTTGGCTGGCTAGAGAGCAGAGCTGGCGGACGGCTGCAAGGCTATGGACACTGCTAGGTAATAGCCACCTCACTTGGGAGCCCCCCCTCCTCTTCGCAGGCCACCCCCTCCAAAAGACAAGGAACTCCCCCTCTCGCCCAGGGGAAGGAAGAAGAAAAAGGTGTGTGCGTGTGGGGAGAGACAGAATCTTCTGCAATGAGAGCTCTGTGAAGGAAGAAGGGAGTGGAAAAAGGAGGGGAAGGAGGAAAAAAAAAGGCAAAGCAAACCAGGCGAGCCAAGCAAAAGGAGCTGCTTTTTTTTTTTCCCCTGTGTGTATTGGTAGCCGATGCAAGGACTGGAAAGGCTGCCTTGGAGGAGGAGAGCTGGAGCCAGAAGGGAAGGAAGAAGAGCGAACGGCTGCATTAGCATGTACTAGCGAGAGAAAGAGCGAGACAGAAGAGACTGGGGGGGGGGCAGGTGATAATTTCAGCGCCTGTCATTCATTATAGGATCATCCCTGCCACTTCTCACCCATCAGTCCTTTTATTTTGTAAGGGTTGGGTGGGAGGAGAGGTGGGGGCAACTGTATTTTAAGAAAAACTGACCCTACCTCCTGGTCTTTCTGAAAGGCAGTCAGGGAGAGGGAGCGGAACCAGCCTTTTGGAAGGGAAGAGAGACTCCCACTTAAAATATATATATATATATATAAGCAGCCGCCTCGAGGATTTTTTTGGTGTGTGGATTAAAATCTTTGCTAAGAAGAAGGGGAAAAAGCATCAGGACGACTTGGGAGCTTTTTTAAAAAGGATGTAACATTCTTGGGTGCATTTTTTTTTTAAAAAATGTAAGTTTTTGTGATTATTCAGACGTCCACATTTTAGGTTTTTAAAAAAAAATTCGTTCTTTTGGCTCTTTCTTTTAAAAATCCACCCCCTGTTGTAGAAAATCCTTTTTTCCCAGTCCCCTTCCAAAAAACCCTTATTTTTATGGAATCTATAGATATGTTATTACTAAGGAAATAGGGTTTTTTTTAAAATCGCGTGCCTTCGTTTTGCAACAGTTTTTGGGGGATGGGGAAGATCTTGATTTTCTTTTATCTAAAACAGTCATCCTCATCTGAAACCAAATGTGATATAGAGATTTTGCAATCACTTTGACAGACCTGCAACACAAGAAGATCTGTTCTTCCCCTATCTCTTTGAAGGGGGAGCATGTTTTCTGCAATTCTTGTTACAGTGAACATTTGATTTCTCTCCCCCCCCCCCATCTCTTTTAGTTTCTGTTTTCTCAGTTCCTATTTAGAAGTATTTGGTGAAAAATTCTGAATAGATCCGTATGAAACTGTAGGATTTCCAGCGGCTTTTTGAAGGATTTAAGAGAGACAGAGGAACAACCCCAACCCTGTAAGAGACTGGCGTATGTTACAGATTGCTTTGGCTCTTCCACAACCTCCACCGCCACCAACCCTCCTCCCCACTGTATCCCTATCATTTCAGGCTGCTTGTGTTGGCTGCCTGGACTCGGATCCCGGATTCTTCATGATTTGCGGACGACATGCTCGTTTTTTAGCCGGGAAACCTTCTTCTCGTCCCGCATGTTCAGGACCAAACGATCGGTGCTCGTCCGGCGACTCTGGAGGAGCCGTGCGCCCGGCGGGGAGGAGGAGGAAGGAGAGCCCGGGGAACCAGCAGCGGACAGCCGGGCGCATGGGGCTGGAGGCGGCCGGGGCTGTTGTATGGGCAAGTCGGGGAAGATCAGCAAGGCTCACCTCGGCTCGGAGGCGGAATTGAAAGCGCTGATCCACGCGGTCCTGAAGAGGCTGAAGGAGAAACAGCTGGAGGTGCTCTTGCAAGCGGTGGAATCCAAAGGGGGCACGCGGACCTCCTGCCTCCTCCTGCCCGGCAAGGTGGACTCCAAACTGGGCCAGCATTGGTACTCGCTCCCTTTGCTGCTGTGTAAAGTATTCAGGTGGCCCGATCTCAGGCATTGCTCGGAAGTGAAGAGGTTATGTTGCTGTGAATCTTATGGAAAAACTCACCCGGAGCTGGTTTGCTGCAATCCCCACCACCTCACCAGGCTCTGTGAACTAGGTACGCCGGAGGGCAGGCATGTGCACTGGTGGGAAACTCCCGAGCTGGGGTGGGTGAGCGGGTAGGAGCACAGGGGAACTGCCGTATGCACAGAAAATACGGGCATAGGGGTGGGGGTCCAACACTGGTTCTGAGGGTGTCAGATAATCAGCGTCTATTGTCCGCGTTTGTGTCACACAATAGCCGAGGCTTCCAGGTTTTTTTACTCTGGCAACATTCGCACGTACCCTATGGAAGGTGCTTGGAGTTCGGGTTGCAATTTTTAGCCGGCCTCTTCCCTTGCAAGGCGCTTCTTGCACAGCGGATTTCTTTTTTTTTCCTACCTACAGTAAAACAAGGATGTGGTTCACTGCTGTCTATATGGAGAAGGCTGTATACGAAAAAGGAAACCCTGTAACCCTTCAGGTGCCTTGAACCTTTCAAACGATATTCAGCAGTGAATTTTTGTTTTAGGGAGGACTGATAATTTGCAGAGAGGTCCCGGCGAACGAGCCAGACGTGCATAATCTAGATCTGCTTTGCTTTGGGAAATGGATCCCTGGAGCTTAGGTTTAATAACTGAATTTCCAGCCAGTCTTGGATTTACAAAGCAACCCAGCTTTGGAAGCCAGTGGTTCGCAAATTCCCCCCTTAATAAGAGAACGCATAGTTTAGGGATTGCAGTGTATCTGTTGGAAGCATGCTTCTCTCTCCTCCAGTCAGCAGAAAAGACTCAGAAAAGTTATCCGCCCGGGACCAAAAAAAAAAAAAAATTCAGTGCCTTTTTGTTGGTTAATGGAAATAGGGTTTTTTTGGCACGTTTAACTCCCGTGTTATCTACCCGATGGCCTAAAAGAGCGATCTTTGACTTGCATTTCACTTCCCCGTCTTTAAACATTGCAATTACTTGTAAACTTTGCTTAGTTGATGTAGAATAGAAATCATCCAGTTCTGAGTAGAGGGGAGAGGTGGGAGGGGGCAGAGGTAATTGGCAACACTTGATTTTTTTTTTCTTGCCCTTTTTCCCCTTTTCTGTGAAATGTTAAATGTGTGTGCAGCTAGCAAGGATTATCTGGCAGTCTGGATCAGTTGGTGATTTCCAGTGCTGGAGTGTTTTAGCCGAGCCAAGGAGGCCCTGATCAGACAGCCAGAGTAGCAGATAGCAGGGAGACTGGCGCCAGGCGGCCCCTTTTGTTTATCTGACAGCTAAATATCAAGGCAATCACCGCCTAGCTGCCCTGCCTCCAACCCCCAGAGCTAAGACAAACAGTTTTGCTAAAAGAATGCCACTGTTATCATAAGTTCCTATCTTTTTTTCTCATGGCTCTGCCTTTATTTTCTCTGTGCTTTTCTAATTCCAGAGTCTCCCCCTCCACCCTACTCCAGATATCCAATGGATTTTCTCAAACCAACTGGTAAGTAGACTTTTAAAAAGTAGGCTACTGTCTTCAGATAAAAAGGGAAAACATGCCTTTGTCAGGGGATATGTCTCCTTCCATTGTTATATTTCTGGTGCATTTCACTTTTTGGCTGTTTCAGTGGGATTTTTGCCCCACTGCCACCCCAAATGATTTAATATATACATTGGTTAAGAAAACCTCTAGTTTTTAAACCCAGAAGCTATAGTAGGTAGTTCCTTTACATTGTTGCCTTTCCTAGATATGCTTGTACCAAGAAACCCAAAAACTCAGAATGGGAATGCCCATAAAAATAATGTGAGTGGGTAGGTTTTGCAAATTTTGCTTAATGAATATCTACAAAATGTATAAAGTCTTCCTAAGACTTTACAACTGTTAAGTATTAAGTGAAAAATGCATAACTTGTCAATTCACTGTATTTGAATTCTCATGAACTTGGACTGGTATAAGGTACAGCAAAAGGACATTAGATTTTGTTGGCACATATGGCTGTATATAAATGGTTTTTTTAAAGCACCTGTAATTATTATCAAATTTTAAAAAATATGGAGGAGAGTTAAAAGTTTCTAACACAGCTCTTCGTGCCTGTTGCTTGTAATTGAATGGCACAGTGCCAGGGCAGAAGCCCATCTGAGGCTGGCACCAAGCTCTGTTGCGGTTGTCTGCATAAACTTCTGGTTGGCAGCAAGCTCGCCCTGTGTTAGATAAATAGGACTGGCATCCTGGAAGGAGGAGACAGATTTAGGGAAAATCGGAAATGGGGATAAAATCAGGGAGGTGCTGAGCTCCACCAAGCCCCTTCAGATCTCTTGGAAGATGACTGAATCTAAAATATTGATTACAGAACAATTGTCTTTCTGTTTGTGTCCTAAAGTTATGCAGCGCCATATGGCAACTTAGTACTTTACTTTTAAAAAGGGAGTTTAAAATAGGTTTGTTCCCATAGAACAGTTTCAGGGCTGTGTTTCTAAAATAGCTGATTTTCTAAAATTATTGCCATTCAGTTTGGGGTTGGCTAGTTTCCGGAGTTCAAAAAGTGTTAAAACCCCAAGGGGCTTGCCTGGTAAGTTTCTCTTTCCATTTAAAGTGTCTTTCAGTAAATGCTCTTAAAAGGGGGAAGGGTTTGTTGTAGGGTATGAGGATGTTTTAGAAAACTGGGATATGGACATGGGGCCCCATCCCACAAGAGTGTCTCTTGTAACATCATCTCTCCATTGAAGTTAAGGTGCTTTAGCCAGTACACCTCTTTAGGAAAGTACTTCGTGTCTTTCAGTACTGGCTGCTGTTAATAAAGTTCAGTTTTTCCACTGTAAACTCTGATTAACTTAAGGAGTTTTCTCTGTGCCATGTGGAAACAGGCATAACTGTTTAATAAATGAATGGATTACAAAGCATATAATATTTTGCCTAAGCATGAAAAAACACTAGACAAGTATTCACTACTTAATGAAGAGATATCAGTGTTATTCTATCCTATATCCCTTATAAGCACTAAGCATTTACTAGTTGCTTTGATTTTAAAGGATTGTTTCTTTACATAGGCAAAGAATCTATTGAGTAGTAAAGAATTTTGTGGTTGTTAGAAAAAGTTATCATTTAATCAGTTTATCAAATGGATAGCAGAATGGTCTGATAGAACCTTCACATGCTAAAAATTTGCCTATGTAATTTTTCCCTAATGACTTTTGCATAGGGCATAAACTAATTTGTAAAGGGATCAGGAGGGGCTATACACCTATAGGAAAGAAGGGTAATCATTGCCTTTAGTTTCCTGGAAACATGTTAGGATAAAACTATTAGCAGGTTTAAACATCCAATCTACCTTTTCAGGACCTCATTTTCAGTTAGTGGAATGATACATTTATTCATTAGCAAGTGTTGACATAAGGTAGTAAAATGTATGTAAACAGAAAAGCCGCAGAACATGAATGTGCCATTTCGAAAGGAAAAGCTCTTCCTATCAGCCAATAGGAAGTGATTAATACTGCCAATCGGAAACTCAAAAACAACTGGTTGCTCACTAAAAAGTTGAATTTAAAAAAAAAAAAGGTCCGTTTGGCAGTTGAACTTTGAGTAATATAATACATGGAACAGCAACAGAGACAAACAGAAGTCTATAAGTCTGTCATTGCAGATGGTGCTTACACTTTTTTGCTTCCTCTTTTATCAAGGCTAGTGTGGAGAGAATGAGATACACAGACATTATTTTATCTATTGTTGCAATCTCCTGTGGCAGAAAGAACCAGAACCGAGCTGGGATCCCAGGTTCCTGCATTCCTGCATTTCCAAGCATTGTGTGGAATATTGCCTAAAGCTAGTGAAGTGAGGAAAGGGGAATATTAGCTTACAGTGGAAAGATGTTTGAATATGAACTATTTGAAGCAAGTAGAAGTCCTGTCCTCACTATTCACCAGCATTTCACCTTTAGGGAAACATAGAATGTAGTACACTGTCCAGGATTGGTGAAGCCATTTTACTAGCACCATTAAAACAGCAAAGGTCTTTCCATTTACACAACAGTCTAGAGAAGAACCGTCTGCAGATACTGCTAACAAGTGTATGTAACAGTAAATCTGACCTCTCACGGAGTGTGATAGTACTTGGGAAGTCAACGTGTAGCCGACTATCCGATTAATCGATAAAGTTTAGGCTTATCAGTTAATCTTGTCTTGTCCACTACGTGCATGCCGCCCCACTACCTCTGAATCAGAGGTGGCAAGGGGAGGGAGCAGGATCCAGTTCCCAGGAGGATCCACCTGCCCTCTCCCCCCGCGCTGCTGCCTCTGATAGAGAGGCAGCAGTGCGAAGCGTGAGGGGAGTAGGCTGGAGCCTATGTGTGTGGGGAGCCAGTTTTCAAGTCAGCTCCGCACATGTATTGGCTCCGTGGCTCTGTAAGAGGGGTGGGGCAGGGGAGGCTGCCACGGAGTAGCCCCTGTCCATGGGAGGAGTCCGAGCTCCCCACTGTGCAGCCTCTATCCCCCAGGACAGACGGCAGCAGTCCCTGTCTGGGGGGGGGGGATCTGAGCTCCCCAGGGACAAAGGTTGCTCTGCATCCCGTGGAGTAGCCACAGACAGGGGCTGCTGCCACTCCATGCTGCTGCCTCTGAAACAGTGCAAGGCGGCAGGCATCTGGTCTGCGAGAGAAGCTGTTTTTTGAACTGGCTCTCCTTGTGGATCGTTTCCGCCTGCCACCTCACACTGGGCTGCCTCTGATACAGAGGCAGCAGTGCTGAGTGGCAGGGGGCTCTTCAGGAGCCCCTGGGGACTGTCGAATAGTCGTGTAACCACTAAGATTTCATGCAGTTACACAAACTATTCAGTGACACGATATCTAGCATCCCTAGATAGTACCAATAATACAATAAAAGCTTTGCTGTCCGACATCAGCCAGTCAGTCTATAGGATGGTTCAGAGCAGCTGCGCCAGGCTCCATACTTGAGGGCCTCCAGAGTGGCCATGTCAGCCATCCTATGGATGGGACAGTCCTCCATGTTAGCTCTGGGGACTGGCGCAGCCCTGAGGGATTATCTGCAGGTCGGGGGAACCTGGTGTGGGGGCAGCAGCAGGGGTCAGGTTCCCCACACTCACCACAGTGGTGAGAGTTGGAGCTACCCAGCGGCCTGCTTCTCTCTGCCTCGCCACCCATTTCCCAGCTCACTGTGCTCTGCTTCACCATGGCTTCAGAAAGTGGAGTGCCCCAACTGGTTCCCCCATGCCCTGAATTGCTGCCATACTGAAGCAGGCCACAGAGGGCTGGGAGAGGGCAGCACAGCTGGCTGGTAGGTAGCTTTGCCTCCCGCTGCTGTGCTGGGTGTGGTGGTGGGGACCCTTGCTCCTGCCCTGCACTAGCCCACCCCCAGTAATCAGGCTCAGGTCTTGAGGGGAGGGGTCTTGAGGGAAGGGGTACAATGGGAGTGGGAAGAGGTGGAGCAAGGGTAGAGATTGGAGGAAAGGATGGAGCGGGACGGAGCAGGTGTAGGGTGGGGGCGGGGCCTGGGCCTGTGAGAGGTGCCCTGGGTCTGGTACCTGAGGCAGGGGGGAGGAGGGCATAGGGGATTGCCCTGGGCTTCCGGTTAAGGATATCCCTGTGTGGCAGGTTGGGAGAATAGGAGGTGCCAGTTAGTCAAAAATTCTGGTTTGCTAAGAGTTAGATGTGGCAGTGTAATGCCAGCTTGCAGAGAACTGGAATACAATGAAGTGAATAACGTATAAAATGGTGCACAGGTGCTCACCAATCCAGTGGTCACTCTGCACTGCAGAGCGGTTGGTTTGTTGAAGCACTTACATGTATACAGTTTTCTATACAGTAGGTTTTTTTATGACTCTACATATCACTGGGCAGAGTATGGTGTGCACCCAGATCACTAAAAATACACTGAACACTAAAACTAGACTGAACACAATTTAATCTTTGATTCAAAAGGCACTTCAGGATCTTGCACTCAGGATCATCATCACCAATATCAGTTACCATTGTGGAAGTAGAAGTTGTAGGAGATTGAGCTGACTCTGTAATGACCCTACGAAACCCTGGAAGCTGCTTTTTTTGGGGTTTTTTTTTTTTGATTAAACCCCTGATATCAGCTTGCTTAATTGTCTCTACCTCTTTTGCATAAAAGTAGAGTGCAGCGGGTGCCAATTGCATAATGTTCTGGGGCTGTGTGCTAGATTGAAGTTGGTTACTAGATTAAAGATTTGTATTGGGAGTGATCAGAAATTCTGGTTAATAGACTTTTCTGGTTGGTAAGGTGCTGAATAACACAGCCTTTACTGTCATACATACATACACAGTTCTGGCAAGATCCTGCAAGTCCTACATATGTGCACAACTAACTCCCAACTGATGTGAGCATGACTAATGCATAAGGTGGGGTTGCAGGATCAGACCTTTACTTAGTATTATTCATGCAAGTATCTAAAAGCTTTTATAAATATGAATGAAGCCTTCTAAGCCCCCCGTAAGTTAGCTCTGTATTAATACAATAACTGTACAGATGGGTCACCTAAGAGTCAGGAACACTTGGGTGACTTAGTCAAGGCTACACAGATGTGGGAAGAGGCTTGACGCCAGTGCCCAAAATGGCATACAGATTTTCCCCAGTTCTCTTCAACAGTATGGCGAACTGTATTGTCCTTATGAAGAGTCTGAATCTGCAAGTCCTTCGTTCTTTCCCATTAGCCTCAGTAGTCATTTTATCTGTGTATGATCTTCAAATTCAGACTGCAAATAAAAATGCTCATTGGAGATGGGAGATTGTTGGCAATGTCCTTGACAGGCCAGATATGCAGAATTTAAGAGTCAGTGTGGTGAGAGTTTCATACAGTGGACTCTAGAGAGGCCACCATTGTGCACCCAGCAACCCTGGGTTGCTGTTCCATGCTGATGCACATTAGCAGACTTCATAGTTTGCATCCATGATCTGGGTAACTATGACTCTTCCAAAAGCAACCCTGGGGCCGGGGGAATGGATTTCCAGTGCCAGAAGGATATTGGTGGCCCCAGGTGCATGTTGCTTCTCAGCATGCTCTCCTGGCTCACAGCTCAGGTGTTGTAAGTTTGTGAAGTGGGCTGGGCCTGCCATTTAATTGCTGAATTAAAGGTCCTACCCCCTTTTCTCTTCTTTTCCTTTTACCCCCACAGTGGTTGTGTATCAGGTTTTACCGGCTGGATACGTTCCCTCTGGGAGCAGTCATGGTGCTATACGAGGTGCTTCCCCCCTCCCCCTTCTCCTAGCAGCTGAACTTAGCTCTGGCTCAAACTCTTCACCCCCTTGCATGAAAGAGTATAGAGCAGTGTTTCCCAACCAGGGTTCCGTGGAACCCTGCGCTTCCGCAGACCATCGTCAGGGGTTCCGCGAGAAATGGTTGAACAAAGAAATAAAATTTTTTTTCTTACAGTGTCAGCTGACATATATATAAAACAGCTCTTTACAAATAAATTTTCTTGCCAGTAATTTAGCAGTAATTGAATTGCGCTCCCCGCTTTCAACTTTTTCTGGCCAAGCAAACGTTTTCATAGATAGGGGTTCCTCGGGCTATGAAAAATTATTTTAGGGGTTCCTCCATGGGAAAAAGGTTGGGAATCACTGGTATAGAGTGTGGCCACTAGACTGGATGGTCCTGATCTCTACTGGATCTATCTCATGCCTAAACATATGAAGAACATGATTTCATGTCCATTGGAAGTGGCTCACTTTACAAAGGAATCTGGAGTGAAAGGGCTAACATGTAACAACCTTATGCAGCATAGACAGTGCTTCCCGTAGCCAGACTGCTCAGATGTGGTCTCTGGATGATGCTAACTAAGAATGCAAGGCTAAGCTAGCCAACTGTTAATGCAAGGAATGGGAAAGGATCATCGTCTCTTTCATAGCCTGTGCTGGATGGTTTTTCCAGTATGGGGTGTAAGAGGGAATATCAGTGCATTCAGTAATGGCTTATCCTAAAATGAGGCCTGTGATCCAATGCTGTTCTTGGTGTAAATGAATCGATAAAAGGAATTTGCTGTAGGATTTTATGGAGTGGGATCAATTGAATACTAGAAAGGGACCCAATGAAACTCTGTTTGGAACTTCAAGCATTGTGCACAGTTATGCTATGGCAAAGGTCCCAGCTTTAGGGAGGAATCTGAATGTAGCAGCCCAATTTCTAATGTGCAGCTTTGATGAAGAATCAGAGAGCTATTTTTTGTGTTTGAATTCAAGCTGTAGGGTTACTTTACCTCCACAGTAATGTTATGGTTAGGATTGTGGAAGGGGAGGGGGGGGAGTTAAATTAGCAGAGGTGGACATATTGCAATACCTGTCGCCTGCATTCTTGAGAAATGGATCCAAAGTTACTTAAAAATATCTGTCTGAATTGCTAGCAGAAGAATCTGGTTATATTTGACCCTAAAGCAAGATGACTTGTAAGGGGCAAATTATGGCTTTTTGATGTATGGCACAAATATCACATTGACTCTCAAGTGGGAGTGCAACATGTTCAGAGGCAGATTAGAGCTGGATATGAAGCACTAATCTGTAGTACAATCCAAGACTATATATTTGATGCCTGCATTCAGAAAGATGTGAGTGTGCTGAGGGAAAGTATCAGCAAAAGCATTTGAAAGTGATCTCAAAGGAAAGATACAAGGGAGTTACCTGTTCAGATGTTGACAGGGTTAAAAAATAGCATATTTCCTTTGAACGTAGAAAACAAACTTTTAGAAAGTGTATAGTATACAATATTTCACAAGTAAATCCATTTCCTGTCTCCTCTATTGTTTTCAGCTTGATTAAGTGTATCCTGTTAAACTGTGTATTCCTGGTATGGATATACTTTACTCTGATAAAAAATGAGATTATACACACACATACTTTTTCCCCATAGGTTTTTCATAGTGAGCGCTTGGAAAAAAAATGTGGGGAGGACAAAAAACTCTATCCTATTGGTGCTGTGGCCCAGACTTTAAGAGATGGTTTGTAGTTGAAATGATGCAATTTAAGGTGTCTTAATTTTGCATAACCCACTGTGGCACCTTGCCAGGAGCCTGAGGGTTGCATGTTCAGTTAGATTTTTTTCTTAGCTGCAAATGCCTTCAACCACTATTTTCTTATATTTGCGTCTTCCTTTTTTATTACAATTGCTTGTGAGGGTTCATCTGCAGTTAAAAGTTTGATCAACCTTGACCTAATGCTGGACACCCAAGGACCAAACTTTGCCTGTTCCTGAATTAACACTTCTAAATGTCAAGAGGAATAACTAATGAGAGAGATTCCTTTCATCATAAAAGCCCCTTCAGTGAATTTGGTCCAATCAGGCATGTTAGGTGCATACACAACACACTGGGAAGCAAAGTAATTTACAATCAGCGGAAAGAAAAATGTAGTTGAGTTCTTAATGAAATGAGGGAAAAAGACAGGAACAAAGGAGTAAGTTGACACTGGACTATTTGTAACAAAAGTGGAGGATTTTTTTCTCTCTCTTGAAGGTTAATATTAGGGATGTAAAATCCCGTTTAAAGTGTTAACCGGTTAACCATGTGCCATGGGCCTGCTCACTGGGTAGGTAACTGGTTACCTGTTTACATCCCTTGTTAATATTTTCATCTTACCATTGTAGTTTTGTTCTAAATTCAAAGTATAAAGCATCTGTTTAAACTCTTACCAAGCTCTGATAACTTTACTTAAAAGATGGCAAGCCTGATTTCATTAACCTGTGACTTGGACAAAAAGATCCCAGCCCTTATGTCATTTTTGCATGCATTGAGTAATGATTAAGTGGTAGCGTAGAGTTTAGACAAGGGTGATGAGTTTAGGGTGGATATATTATGATGAATGGTGGTGTCTGTGCAGACAATTAGTAATAGCTTCCTGTTGAACACTTTGGAATGCACGTTCTGTTCTTTGACGTTCTTTACCATGTGCTAAAAAACTAATATATACTCATTTCTTATTTTTTTTCCCTCTGCTGCAGCAGATTGTCCAGATTCTGTGCCTTCCTCCACTGAAACAGGGGGAACTAATTGTCTAGCCCCTGGGGGGCTTTCAGGTAAGACACATTATTTGTGGTGAGCTTTACTCACTCCAGCCTCCTTGTGTGTGCATCCAACGCTTCTGTTGGTTTGAATGAAGTAAGAATGATGCAGGGACAGTATAAGATTATGGGTCACTTTCAAAGGGAGAATTAATTTTCAACAGGAGTTAGGCACCTGGGGGCAAATGGATGGACCTGTGGGGAAAATTGAATATTGGTAGTGGTTCAGTACAGGGTATAAATTACTTATAGAGAACTGAGCAGGTGAATACAACTATATTCTTATTTTTGCCTTATTTACACAGGTGGCACATGGATTTCAGTGGGGCTAATTGCGTAGATAAGATAACACGGAGTCCGGTGGCACTTTAAAGACTAACACATGTATTAGGGCAAAAGCTTAGAATTTGACTGGTGGTCTTGAATCCTTGTAGGGTTTTTGTTTGGTTGTGGTAACTAGTTTTTGCACCGCCTTCTAGCTATAGCACATTCAGTAATGGCATCCGTGGTCAGTATATTGTACCTTTGCATGAGGACAACTGATCCAATGAATGTTTTCCATTCCAGCCATTGTGTTCTTGTATGATACTAAGCAATGGTTGCCTGAAAACTGTCTATAATAGGCTAACAATCACCTGAGAAATATTAGGGGAACTGTGTCAGCGTTTTATGTATCCGGGGCTATATTATATCTGTTTCTGGATGGACTGGCAAGGTGATAAAGAAGGCACATGGGAGCCCATGCACAAGGGGCAGGTAAAGACAGTATGGCTCTCAGAACTGCTAGCCAGCTGACTAGTAACACAGCATGATCTGGGGATCTGTTGGGCTGGATACAGCACCTGTCCCTGCACAAAGATTGTTGTGTTGGGAGGAGAACACTTGACTGCACCTTTCGTACAGGTGCATGAAAAGACATTTCCCAGTGCCCTCTCTTAGCATCCAGCAGACCATTTTGGCCTGTTTTTCAGAGCCGGGAACTTTAATGAGACCTGCAGATCAGTCCTTTCAAAGGTATAATACCTTATTCACTTCCTTCTTTTTCCCAGAACAGCTGTGCCTTTCAAGAAATATAGCTGAGCCTTAAATGCAGTTGCTAATACTATGACTTCATAATTTGTCTTGAAATATGTACCTGCATGGTCCACTGTAGTTGGAAGGTACTTTCCCTGTCAGTGAATATCTGTGATTTATGATTTGTGGAGCATTTACTCAATTCATTGCCCTGTGACTGGAATTTTAGAAATATGTAGTTTGCTGGTTGCTACTGCTGCTTCTATGTGTGTCTTCTCTCCAGGAATTTCATTTGGTGTGGATGTCTTTAAGTGAGCCTTGTTTGTTTTTCTTTCAGTGTAATATATACCCTGCCTGTTATTTGAGAGGGAAGCATATTATTTGCTCAAAGGCCCTAACGAGAATTAATCAAAGGAAGAGGGAGAAGGGCAACTTGTGGTTGGTCTCTGTTTTGAGGGGTGGAGGTCTGTTGGTGGTGATAACTTTAGGGAAGAATGTGGGGAGAGAAAAAGGACTGGAGAAGGGAAACTGGGAAAAGAACAGAAACAAGAAATAAAACAACACAATAAGGATGTTAGATCATTTTTTTCCCTCAAGAAATATGTGGGGTGGGTGGGGAGGGATTGAGTTCCACAGGATACCACATGAAATAAGTAAAGGAAGTACTAGCTTTTAAAAGGGGGGTTTGTGAAAGGTTTGTGTTATTGATAACATCTCGTCTGTCTAGTCTGCTCCTGAAGGGACAGAGGGAGGTGGGGATTTGGGCTGCAGGAAATAACATAGTTTGCCTATGAATGCCTTCTTAAGGAGTTAGCTATGGAAGTTTAATTTCATAGCACAGCAAGAACTGGCAAAGGTACTCTGCATGGGAAAGGTTTATTAATATATCCTCTTCCGCAGCCTGCAGAAGGAGGCACTGTTCCTTTTGAGGGGTAATTTTTTTTTCTGTCTTGGGTTATCAGAAGTTTTCCAACCCCCCCCCCCCCAATGGGAAACTTTTAGGATCATTAACCACTCTTTCCCCACTCCCCCCATCAGTGTAATTGTAGCCATTTAGTTTAATGAGGAGCCGATAGGAGTGTTGACTCATGGAGGGATATGGTTAGCTGTGCAAGCTGGGAGACAAAGCTGAATGCCTCCACATGAAAGAGCATTTGTTTTGAATTTGCTCTGATTTACTGGCAACTTGGTTCTACACACAGAAGTGCAGCTCTGAAAATTCCCAACTGAAGAGACCCAGTCAAGCAAAGAAAAACCGCAGTTTGCAGCAGTTCTCTAAAGCTAACTTTCTTTTTCTACAAACTTTGGTCGCACAAACAGTGTATTTGAACAAGGCTTTAATGAGCTATTGTCAAACTGCACTTAGAGTTTTATTTCTGTCTGAAGGGAAAAGTTCTGTCTTCTCTCCATTTAAACAGACAATAGTTCACAGATGCCGTACATAAAGCATATCCTCTCATCTTCTTTTCACTCTTTGGAACTCATGAGTTATATGGTGAGTTGCTTTATGACTGTATCCTAAAAGGATGTTTCACTGGATTAAAAAAAAGCCCTAAATTGCTGTGCCTCTGATTAGGTTGTACTGACTGTCCAACTGCACAGCATTGGGATTGAATGGATCAAGATGATGCTTTTTAGCAACACTGGAAACTCCAAACACTGGAGTCACCCTGGCAACCACTGAGGAGCAGCCACCTCTGGTGTGGAATTTGGCAACTGTTAAACAGTGCTCAGCCACGCCACAGGGAAAAGGAGACTGAACCAGTTGAAGGTAAAAAGGTAGCATGTAGGAAGGCAGAATGCAGTTGCCACAGATGAAATTTGAGAATTGGGACAGGATACTGCAGTTAACGCCCCTCTTCCTGGGGAATGGGGCCAGTGCCTTAGCATTTTAAGAGACTGGGATATTACAAGACCAATAATACAACAGAAGCAGCGCATTAAAAAATGCTTCTCCGGTCCTCTTGAACAATGCAGAAAACTGGATCATTTTAAGTAGTCTCAGTTTCAGCTACACATTTTTCATTCTTCTTCATGAAACACAGGGTGATTTCAAGGATGAATGACAGGGGTAACCAACATAGCAGAGCTGAGAGGATGTAGGAGGGTGACCAGTGTGGAATGATGAGGGTAAGAGCTTCTATAAGTGTTTTCCCCCTTGAAATAACCAATCTGAGCCTCTCTTTCACTTGCTCTGTTTTCTGTTTTTCTTCCTGGCCTAGGTTGCACTGCAGTGCGCCAGCTTAATGAATGGGGCTCAGTTCGGGGTGGGAGGAAGGTCGGGAGCTTGGAGCCAGGGACTTGATTCTTTTGGCAAGGGAAGAAAAAAAATGGAGCTGAATGTGAAAACGTAATCCCATGGGGGTCTTCACAAAGGAACCGGTTCCTCCTGAAATGCACAGAGGTGACCTTTAATTCACTGGTGCTGCCCTTTTATGTTGTATGTGGCACTTTAAAAGGAGCAAGCCTAAGAGTGGGGGGAGGGAAGCAGGAGGAGGAAGGCTGAATTTTGGGAAAGGGGAGTGGGAACCCTGACAGCACAACCACACTAAACCACTGGGACCTAGTTAACTTTGTTTTTTAAAAAAAGGTGAAAATCCGAATAGCAAAACCCATGGAATCTACATGACAGCTTGGTTCGATTTTAGTGCAGTATCAGTTAATCCATTACTGCAAAGGAAAAACATGCCAGTCTTCTCTCTTTCCCCACTCAGTTTCTCTCTCTCCTCTTTCTCCATTCCCTTTTAGGTCTCTGTCACTCCATTTGGCTTGGTTTGGTTTTTGTTTATTTGTTTTATTGCCTATTTCCTTGCTGGCTCGCTCTCTCTCTCTTGCCCAGTTCAATATTCCTTGCTTAAGAAATCTCCCACCAAAGTCAATCAGAGATATTCTTGCCTGTGCAGTAAGGAACTAGATTCTCTTTCTTTTAAACTAAATCATTTAACAAAAGCACAGCGATAAAAAGAAAAAGAATTCCCTTAAATAGGGAGGACGGGCTGTTTTTCAAATGTAGTCTGATCTGACTCTCCCCCAGGAGATGTTGTTTGTGATGGTGCTTTAGTTTCTAACAAATAAGCTGTGGTTGCATATGTGGGATGTCTCAGCCTCTCCTCAAAAACAGAAGTCCTCAAAGGGCCTCCGAGCGGCTGCTTCATGATGAGCTGTCTTGTGTCCTAGTCATCACTGCTTTTTTTTTTAAGGAATATTAATAAAATATCAGACCCAATAAGTGAGAAAGATTGGTGTCCCAAGTGGAGGTGTCTTTGACACACACTCATTTTGGACTAGATCCCAAATCCATGGAAGTTGATGGAAGTGTTTTTCCTTGTGTTTTGGGGTTTTGGATCAGGCCCTGGCTGCATGACTACACCTCAGGTTGTGCTATTGAGACCTTCTGTGGGGCTGTTCTGAAAGGCAGGCACATAACACTGTGGTGGCTTAAAACAAACATAACCCCTTTGCATTCTGGATCAATGCCTTACTTTTGTTTAAAACAGAAGCTGAAGTGACAGGAAACAGCATCAAGATATTTGTCAGCACTTTTGATCCCCATTCTATCACCCTTCACCTCAAAATCTCATCTTCTTTTAATGGAACATGTTAATTCAAGTTTGATTCATCTTTACTACAAAAGCGCCAATGTGCAGCTGACTGACATTTCATTATGAAATAGCGGACAGGCCTGGAATGTTTCACTATGACTTTGATCCCTTCTGGTATCTGTGTCAGCTTGGGAGAAGCACCTTTTATAAATCTAGAACTATTCACAATAGAAGCACAATGATTTGGCTTGCTCTGCATTCCCTCCCCTCCCCCTGCAAATACTGGAGTAGCAGGGTTCTTGAAGGTTTCTCTGGAAAGATCCTGATGGTGTTCCCCTCTCCTTCATCTCATACGGTTTATAACTGCCTGTGAAATGTCTTTATTTACAAATTGGCATCCTATTATAATCAGAAATTGAGAAATCTTCCTGCGTAAGTGGGATTGTATATTTGTTGCTTGGATAAACAATAGCTTGTGATTTAAAAAAAAAAGTCTTATATACTCAGTTTATTTGAGCACATACACTCTTTCTGTTGTTTTAAATGTCACAATTCATCACAAATCATTAGCTTGTACTTCTGTGTATTATATAGCTTACCTAAAAACTTGCTCCTGTGCTCAAAGGGACAAGGTTAGCAGGGGTTAATGCTAAGATGACAGCATTGAAGTCTTTGGAGCAAACCAGGCCGCCTGCCAGACTAGGAGCCTTGCAGCCTCACACATCATCTGACCATGGCAGAATGTAGCCAGGCCAGTGAAGTGGAGAGAGACTGGGACTTGGCAAGGGCTCCATGTAGCTTTTGGCCTCTGACACTCCATTCTAGCTCCTCCTTGTGTTAGACCCTTTCTTCCATAAGCTGGCTGGACTTTCTAAGGTGGAATCTCTGCAAGCAGAGGAAATGGGAACAAAGCAGAGTAGCAAAGGTTTTGGGTGAATAGTGTGGAGTGCATGTGTGCACATGCGTGCATGGCCCGCTTTCCTGGATTTTAACTAATGTCCTATCAGTTTCTTCAGTTAAATTCTATAGGATTTTCTCAAAAGAATCTCCATGTAAAATTCCACCTTGAAAAACAACAAACAACAACAAAATCAATGAAATGCTGTCACTGCGGGCTTTTCTGTGGCATCTGGGAAAAGCATCCCCCTGGTCAGATTTCCCTCTTATTAAGCAGAATCTGTTTAATTTTGGTAGAGAAGAACAACTTTTTTCTGCCACAGCTATTTCTGATGCATGCAGCTTCAAATGGCAGTTTTACTTTTGCAAGACTATTGTGTGTAAGAGTTTTCGGTGCTGCAAGCTAGTGATTTCCTGTGCCATTATTTCTATACAGCAATTCTAACAATTTTGGAGAAAATTATAAGCGCCAAATGCATTTTAAAAGTTTAGCGCCAGTCATGTGAGCATGTGTTTGTCTGTATATTTGGCTTTGACTAACTCAGAAGGATATCTACCTGCACAATAAAATGCACCCCATGAATGTGGTGGGAAACGGGATAATTTGGGACCTCTTATCTAACAGGTGAGAGTTCTTTTAAAAAAGGATGAGGTTGCTTTTGCATGTGAAGACTGAGAATGCCACCACTGCGTGATCTTAAATGCATGTAATATGGAAGGATAGGTGGGGAGAATGCACCCCTAAATCTTCCTGCATGCTGGAGCACCTCACTCTGGGTGAGGCCTGAGAAATCTTGTCCCTTTCCCTTAGTAGAATTGGTGGATCAAGGTCAAGGTGTGTGTCATGAAGAAGGAGGTGAGATTTAGCCCCGATCATAGAGACCTCAAGCTCAGATTTTCAAAAGCATCCATTGCTGTTGGAGCTCTCCATATTATTGGGGTTCTAACTTGAGATGTCCAGGCCTGTTTTCTCAGAGATGCCTCACCACAGACAATTCCTTCTCTGCCACCACAGCATTCACATGTTCCTTCCATTACACTGAACTGTGCAGTGTGACTGTGCTCCTGACAGCCTGTCGCTTGACTATTAACTAAGGTTATTGAAGGGTTATCATCAGTCCCTATCAGCTTCACAGTCACTCTGACTCCCGGAGGCTTGGAGAGACACTGAGACTGACCTCTCTCTCCCTTTGACCAAATAGGGGACCAGGTCAGTCTTATCTGCTATGTGAGGGGGGAGTAAGAGGGATGGTTTCAAAAGATGAACGTGAAATTCCTGCTGGTGCCTTCTTGTAGTGACCTCGCAGTGAGCTGTGTAAAAGAATACTGTAATGGGCCACTGAGAGGTCACTGCCAGCCGTACCATCTTTCTTAAGCAGGATTGAATGACCCACGCAGCAGTCTGGCCGCTTGCCTACTGTCACAAAGTAGCTTCCTTTCTAGTTTATTTTGAGCTCCAAGATATTATTAACTGCTGATACACAGTCTGGATTTAGTTGTAACACACAAAGAAAGCGAAGTTCAAGTTTGCCTTCTTCACTTTTTACCTAAATATATTTTGTTTCTCTCTGTCCCCCCGGCTCCCTTCTCCTTGTGTATGGGATGTTTGTCATGGGCTTGTTTAACATGGAAACTGGGGAGTAAGTTATGTCATGGATGCTCTTGAGGAATCCTGTCATGTCAACAAGAATATGGCCCAATCTTGTGTGGTGCTGAGGTCTGTGGGAAAGGAGCCTCGGCGCCTTGCAGGATTTCCGGCCTTTGGCTTTTGATTAGACTTTTAAAGTGATAATGTCTTGGGTGTAGTCTAGAAATGTTGGCTGTTGAGTTTGAGGGGATGGCGGAGTGACTTCACCACCAAAAGCCATTTTGCCGGAATAGAACCGTTTTGCAAGAAAATCCAAACAAGGATTTCATTGCTGAGATTCTCCCTCACTGTGCAGTGGAAATGGATTTATCTGCCTGCTCCATCAGCCTCACAGATCCCCGTGGATCTACAGGATGTCATCTGAGTAAGACCTTCTACCCCTTCAGTAGCTCTGGGCCCAGGCAACCTTTTTTTTTTTTCCTACTCCTTGGATTTGCTACTGGCAGCAGGCCCTGGTGACCTTGTCATGTGGTGGGGGCAGGAGAAATCTGTGGTAAAGTTAATACAACCTGGATATGTATTTATTTATATGGAGATATACCATCTCAGAGCTGGAAGAGACCTTGAGAGGTCATCGAGTCCAGTCCCCTGCCCTTATGGCAGGACCAAGTACCATCCCTGACAGATTTGCCCCAGATCCCCAAATGGCCCCCTCAAGGATTGAGCTTACAACCCTGGGTTTAGCAGGCCAAGGCTCAGACCACTGAGCTATCCCTCCCTTAAGTACCACTAGAGTAGGGGGGTGGGCAGTGATCATCCCGATTCCAACCCCTTCTCCAGGGGGATTCTGTACAGTGCAAAGCGCTCTCCACATGGTCTTGAGAAAGGAAAAGAATGATGCAATGGAGATGCCAGGCCCCTTCCTCCTTATATTCCCACATGCAGGAGAGAGCTGTGTGCAAAATAGTCCTACATGAGGAGCTTGAAGCTATCCTTAAGTTTGTAATATCTAGGTTCCCTGGGAACACTGGCTCACATCCTGGCATGGCTGACTCATCTCTTCTGAGTTCCATTCAGCGCATTTGGAAAGGGACTTCCCTGTGGATGAGACGAGAAAAAGATGCCCTGGTGTCATTGACCAAAATACGTATTTGGCTTTTGGGGTGGTGCGGTGAGAGGACCTGTGGTTCAGTGTGATACAGTAAGAGGGTAGCACCAAAGTAGTTAAGGTTGAAATATGGGGAGCCTTCATCAGGCTAAACTCCTTTTTCCTTTAGTGGTCCAGATTCAGCTCAGTGTGCAGGTCAGCTTTCATCATCAGCATCCGTTAATAGTGAAGTATCCTCAAAGAAGATCTCTCCCTCTGGGGGGGTATCTTGGCTGGGAGCGGGAAAGACTGGTGAAGGGAGGCATAATTGATACCCTCCTTGTACCAGCTTTGGTTGTTCAATACAGGTTTTTTGCCCAGTGCTTAATTTGTTCCAGGACTGAGCCCCCTGGCACCTATCGGGTTGGCAGTTCATAGCCTCAGCATCTCTGGACTTGCCCCTTCAGTTATGAAAATAAAAAAGTTGCTTAAGCCAGAGCATCTAATTGCTTGAGCCCCGGCACCTTTTTCACTACAAATTAAGTTTTGCCTCAGGTGCTGGGCCAGCCAGAGAACCATGTTCTGCAGTGTTGTTCTGGGTAGGAGTTTAAATATGTGATGATAACTGTCACCCAGTTAATTAACAGGAAACATTGGGACAAGACAGGAAATTGCATCATTTTTTTTATGAGGAAAGAGCCAAGAAAAAAATAGAAAGAAAAGAAAACATAGTTATTAATGAAAGGAGAGAAGAGGTGGAAAGGAAAACAAAAAGAGCTTTTTTTCCCCCAATGATCAGAAAGTTCTTGTGGTGCCCAATTTTCAGAGAGAGGCTGTTGGCGTACTCTTTATTTTATTTTTATTATGTTGAAAAATATTTTAATAGCAGGGTCACCTTTGCTTGAACGTTAAACTCAGCCTCCTTTCTCAATTTACTGAAGGATCTTTTCATGACTTTTCTCAGCTTCCTTCCCCAAACTGCCAGGCCTAGGAAGCTCTTGGCTTGGAAGCTAATTTTGGTTTGGCTGCTCAACCCTCAAAATTGGTCCCCACCCAGTGTCATTATCTTGGTTTAAACTTGCAACAAAAAAAAAGAGAGAGAGAGAGAAATTTTTTATAAAAGTTTGCACAGCCCTTCCTTACCCTTTTAACCTTGCTGCACAAAAAGCAGGGACACTTCAGTTTCCTAAATGCTGTGTCCTTAGAATTTGCAGCTTCAGGTCCGCTCTCTTTGGCTTATTTTAAATGACATTAAATGACTAGTAACAGAGAGGGAGCCGTGTTAGTCTGATCTTGGTAAAACAAAAAGAGCAGTCATGTAGCACTTTAAAGACTAACAAGATAGTTTATTAGGTGATGAGCTGTCGTGGGGCAGACCTACTTCTTCAGCTTAACAGATCTGCAGAAGTGGGTCTGCCCCATGAAAGCTCATCACCTAATAAACTATTTTGTTAGTCTTTAAAGTGCTACATTAAATGACTAGTCTTTTTTGAAAAGGTCCTTGGGAATCATCTTTGAGTTCTTCCTAGTGCATTAACTAAGACAAAAAAATGAATGCCTTTTGGAGTTGGCTTGGTGGATCTGACCTGAGATGTTTGTGAAGAACGAGTACAAACAAAAACAAAAAATGAATCATAAGGGGCTGATGAGATTGACTTTGCTTCTGCAGGCCCTTGGATTGTCTTTTTCCAGACAACAGTGTTAATGTGAATGGAGGCACACATAGGGTTGAGTGCTAGGCAATGTTCCCTTTATAACTTTCCCCATCTATATGCAAAATAAATTTTGTTATGTACACTGAGGCGTGTGCAGATGTGCACCACCGGTAGAACTGTATGCTGCCTGCTGCAGGTGCTTTGCTAGTCAGCGGGGTGGCTTTTGAATCTTTCCTGGGTGGCGGTCCAAGCGCTCAGCTTACAGGAAACGGTGGCTTGCTAGGCATAGTCCTCTGAACTCTTTGTCTCTGTTCCTCCTGCATGTCTGTTGCCTTAACTTGCAAGTGCTCAAGGTGAAAAGACTGATACAGGTAGAGAATGGGCACCTTTGAGGAGATATGATCTTAAAAGCCAAAAGGCCATCCTTCCCCATGCTACTTAGGCTCTTAGCTCTAACTCCACAAGTAATTTGGTTGCCATGCACCAGTTCTCTTCGGCTTCTCTGTGCACTTCCTCTCCTGCTGAACTCTTTTTTGCATTGTTCTTACACACACACATCCTGTACCCGTGCTGTATAGGAACATCTACCCAGCACCTGTGCTATGAAGGACCAAGCTTGCCACCTAGACTATGTCTACACTTGCACTTGATCAGCAAAACTTTTGTCTTTTGGGTACCTGCCCCCCCAAAATTTTGCTGTAGCAAGTGAAAGTGTGAACACTGCTTTGTCTGCAGGCACTCTCTGCTACGGATAAAGCAAAACCCCTCCTGGGGAAAGAGTATTTTGTCGACAAAAGTGCAACAAATAGCATTCACACACGCTGACTTTTAGCCACAGGCTTGTGTCGACACAGGCCGGTCACTAAAAACTGCATACATACCCTCAGACATGTAGCAAGTGAGATGCTGATAGGGTTGAATGTAAATTGATGGGCTAACACATCGCTGGGTGTGAGGCTGCCATTGTGTCTAAATCTCCCAATTTCATATGCATCAGTAGGACTTCTGGCTAGACTGATATCACTTTCCTTGGTTGCACACGCACAAAGATGCAGCCTAACTAGCTCGCTGAGTAATCTTATCGTTATTCAAATAGAGGCTATTACAGGAGACAGCGAGGAGCTCATTCGTCTGTTTCTTCTTGTTTCGTTTTGTTTTCATAACACGATGGATGAAAGCCTCGGGTTGTAATTGTCAGTGTATAAAGCATTGCTGAGAATTCAGCAAGGGTGACTTGTCAAAACACAACACTGACGCCAGAGCAGAGTGATGTAGGCAGACTGAATGCAGGCTGAAGTGGTTTTGCAGGAGAGCTTTGTTGTCTACTCCTTTTTTATCTAATCCCTTGGAACAGTTTTGAAACACGAATTTCAGTTTAATCTTTTGTGCCATCTTCTTTCAATTCAGCTGGTGTATGCATGTGTGTGAATATAGACTTCCATATATGCAATTATTCCCATCAAGCATCTATGGAAAACAGCAGGTTAAACACTGTGCAGAAGCTGGGTAGATTAGTGATTATTCAGGTATGTCCTCAGGAGTCTTTGTGTCTCTGTGGTTGGTTGATAAATTGCAGGCCCACAGAAAAGTAATGCTGATCTTTGAGGGTTTCTGCTGATAAAGAGGAAAGGCATATTCTGTGTTAAATTAATACTTCCAAACAGCTCAAGTTGCTGAACTTTCAAAATATTATTATATGTCTGTACACATACGTGTACATAATAAGCAAGTATGGGACGATGAATAGTAATCATCTTTTTGTAAAGATGTAGTGTGTAGAGTGGTGCTACCAGGGTAGGTTAAATGAGAGCTAACTTTTAAAAGTGAACAGTATACCAGTGTTCAATGGAATAAAATAGAACACTCAGGTTGTCATCATGCCTTTTAAAGGCAAACTTCCCATCACCAAGGATCCAGTCTCCCCTTTTAAAATCTTTTTAAAGCATGCAAAGACACCCATGGTGTCATAATATGTTCATTAGCTTGAAGCAACCTTATTTATGCCTGACAAATCCAGGTGCTGCAGAGGTGGTGAGTGTTCAAACATTCGTCACTTTTTAATTGAAGTTGGCTCTAGAACGAATGACTTATAAGTGATGAAAATGATGCCTTTATTTTATAGATACTAAAAATTCCAGAGCAGTACTGCAGCAGGTGAGAGCCTTTCCAAGTCAGATAATGGACCATGAAGTCTAATGGACAACTCAGTGGTGGTTTTTTGCACTTTGATGTATAACTAGCTTTATTCCAAGCAAGTAAAGTAGTTATCTGCCTCTTTGAAGACCACTGACGTTTAGTCTGGATTTTGAAGATCTGGAGAACACTAATTAAAATCAGAGACTGCCCCCCTGCCCAAGTAAAAAAGCCCGACAGAACCAGAGAGATTTTGCCCTGCTGGTAGGGGACCGTAACTCCCATCTGATACTGTTCTATTGGATATGAGTATTTCATTTGTTGAATACCATGTTGGACAGAGTAAATAAATGCATAAAATCATACTTCTGCTATTTGATTCCTGTATCATTGCTTGAAGTTTTGTTTGGAAAACTAGCTGGGAGCCTGAAGTTTGAACTGGTGAATTAATTTTCTTTGTAAACCGGGACCAGGCTGAGGCTTTCTAGCTCACAAAAAGGGACAAACTCATAAATCTTAATGCAAAGCAAAGTGTCCTGTAGTTTTTCTGTTCTTTCACATTGCCTTGCAGAGTAAGTATGGAAAATGTATCCTTTAATGTCACCCGGCTCAATCTTAGAATCATTACTCATGCCTGTAGTGATTACTCAGGTGAGTAAACATCACTGGCTTGTGTAATTGTTGTGGAATGGGGCCCAAGTACAGGAGAATTACACCCAGAACTCCTCCTGTCTCTTGTCATGTAGCCTCAGCATAGGCAGTTCATTTTGGGGAGAGAGAAATGGACTATAGTGTGAATTGGGGGATGTGGATGGGAGGTAGCAAGGAAACACCAATAAAACAATGGCTGCCAGGCTGTGCAAATGCCCTGGAAGATCCTTGGTACCTAATTGATGCTGGAAGGCTACGGATTCAATTTAATATAGTTTAGTCTCTTATGATAACAAGAGGTGGCCCCCCTTTTCAATGCTGAGATGAGTTGGAAGATACACCTTTTGCACTGTGGTTTTGATGCTGGGGAAGGGAGATGTAAAGGGTGTGTGAACAAGTTTATTTTTTGTGTGTTAATTTTGTACACATTGTCTAAAATATAAAAGTCCTGTTAACTTCTGTGTTTCTGTGAAGGCCATGGGGGTAGGCATGTGACTGGTTAACCGGCGTGGGAACGGAGTAGCCCCTGTCTATACCGCCCTTCCCCCTTCTCCTTTAATCAGTTAACCAGTTAAACATTACGTTTAATGGGTTAAACAATTAAATGGGATTTTGCATCCCTAAAGCAAAGAAGTCAGGATGGTCTGCTAGATTCAGGTCCCATCTCCACTCCTGCTGCAACAGAATCAGGAGACCCCATTACAATCCTGTTGTCCTCTGACATGGTCACAAGCTTAGTTAAAAGTTATAAGACAGATACCACCCAAATGTGTCCCCCAAACCAGGCTGAAGTCTTGGAGTGCCTATGGATTCAGCCCAGTTAAAGAGACATGGTTAGGTTTTGTCTAGATTGCAACTTTTAATCTGTGAAACTGGGTCGGAGACAACCATGCTGTAACTGGGTGCCCTAACTGGATTAGAAAAGGAGTGTAAATGGGATTGAGAGCTAGGAACTCCTGAATGCTAAACCAGGCACTGCCACTGAGTCATTGTATAGCCTAAGGCAAATCCCTTTAACCTCTGTATGGCTCAGTTCCCCATCTGTAAAAGGTGGGCCCTTGCTTAACCCATTTCGCAGGAATGTTGGAAGGATTAATTAGTTAATGAATGTAATGCACTGTATAATTGCTAAGTAGTAGTATTAATCCAGAGAGTAAAGTGGGGAGAGAAGGGGGACAGATAAGCAGCTTCTTACTTGTGACCCTAGTCTCTGAACATTTTGAAAAGTACTTCACTGTTGCTTTTGGCTATTAGCTTTCATTCTTAGCCTGGAGTTACCAGGGTTGCATTTGCAGAGTGGAGTGGACAGGCCAGGATAGAGGGGGGATATTGTGGGTGGGAGAGACCACCAGACCGTATTTTGTGGGCCAGAATGCGTGTGTATGTGTGTGTGAGAGAGCTTTGCTGCATGCGCTTTGGAATAGTAGTGATTAGATTATGAAGGCAGACAGAAGTAATGATTAACTTTTTCAGTCTGCATGCTGTCTCCAGTCTGGCGCTTGGTGTTGTTTTTCCCCCTAAGTAGGCCCTGGCCCTGAGTCGACAGGGTATTAGGTTGTAAAGAAAGACAGAAGGAATGAAAGCGAGGGGAGGGGTGGTGAAGGGGGGTGATTTTTCCATCAGATCCGGGAATGGAATTTATTGGCTGGAATGCAGTAAATGTTCAAAATGCCATCCCATCTAAACAGTTTTCATAATTGTTATGGAAGGGGGGTTGTTGGGGGCACCAGGGAATGAAAAGAACTTTTGTTTCTAACTGTATTTTTCCACATCTTATATCCGTATAAGAAACATTTCCCTGCTCTCTAGAAAAAATAGTGTTTTAAGCAAGGGAGGACCTCTCTCTCTCTCTCTCTCTCTCTCTCTCTCTAAATGTCTGTTTTTGGTCTTGTAATAACTGGGGAGAACTGTAGGTCAGTGTGCTGCAAGGAGTGAGTTTTAAAAGTTTTTTTTCATTATTAAAATTCAGCTAGCAATTGTGTGCATTTAGGAAAGAATTGTAGTGCATGTCTAGGTATTAAATATCAGTTTGGAAATACTAAGCTTCTGTGCATCAACGGTTTTACGAGCCTGTTAACGTGTAACCCGCATAGCTGCCCCTTGTCAATGGAAATAAGTTCAGAGCTTACAGCTTTGTCTGAGCTCCTCTCTCTCCTTGCTCCAAGGTGCAACACGGAGATCAAACTTCCTGCAGAATGACTAGGTGACCGGATACAGTGGTGTGACCTGGGTGTTATTGTTGGACTCTTTTTTGGATTTGATTTTCTGTTTTTATTTATTGAAAAAGGTTTATAGTCTTCATTCTGCTAGTCCTAGTCCAGGAAAATTTTAATGTTGGAAGTCCTTGTCTTGGACATAAGGATTGCTTACTCTGCTTTTATGCCAGGCGACTTCCATTGGCTTTGATGGGATTATTCCCAAATTACACTGGAATGATTGAGAATGAAAAGGAGACCTATTGACACCAATGAGAAAACTCGCAAGAGTAAAATTTACACAGAAAAATACGTTTTGGCAAGATCAGTTGCAGGTGTGGCTTTCTTTGCTGAGTGGTAGGAAGTCACCAGCCCCATCTATGTCTGCCCCCCTGGGAACCCAGCCTCAAATAGTGGTTGGCTATAAGTAGAAAAAGGGTGTGTCTCAGGAGACATAGGCTTATCATGCAAATGAGTCAGCCAACCTGTGTTTTTCCTTCTTGGGACATGCAACTGAGTGAGTAGTTTGACAGTGCAACAACAGAACTCCGGTGCTGGCTCAGGTTTCCGGTGTGTCAAGAGAAACCACTTGCTGATTCTCATTTAAAACAAGATAACTCAGGATGTACATGGTAACTGAAAAAGTCTGGAGCAGGGGGCTAGAGGGGCAAGGGTGAAGGTTTCAAACTACAGAGGGTGGGATGGGGTTGGCAGGCAGGATTATTGTTCTTACCACAATAAAATCAGGTGTCCAACATGAATTTTGAAGGATTATAGTGAATTGCCAGAGAAGACACCACAGAGGAACAATGTCAGTGCAAAAAAGTGAGGGACAAGGAGATGGGCGAGAGAGAGATTGGGTTATGTGGAAGAAACTGAAAGATTTTGGGGGAGAAGCAATGGGTCTAGAGAAGAGAACCTGTCCAAGGATCTTCCGAGTAACTTGAGGGCATTTTGTTATTGCAGGCCCCAGTGGTGCCACTTATTCCAGCCCGGTCTCCTTAGGGTTACTTTGCTGGGATAGCAATACCAACGTGTTGTGTCAGAAAAGTGCTTCTAGTGTATAGCTTATACTAGCAAAATGGAGCTTTTCCAAGCAATCACAGGTTGCACTGCTGCTAAAATAGCAATTGCAGCAAAAGTTTGTAGCGTAGACCTTGGCCTTCCGTCAAATCTCCTTTCCTTGGATGGGGCTCCTTATGGTGCAAGGTGTGAGAGAGCAGCGGCAGAATCTGGAGCTACATACACATTATTATTTTTATATAACCAACTCCTGAAGTTGATAAGTGTGTCACTTTACAAAGGTATGGATCCAATAGTTTGGGGGCAAGAACACTTCAGGGAGAGTAGAATAGCAGAACCAGTGCTACCGGAGAAAAAAATGAGCACATAATTTATACTGTTTCTCTGACAGGGTATGAAATAAGAACATTTGCTACAGCTAAAATCATTTTTGCTGCATATGTTTCCCATTCAGATGTATCAAATGATACTAATAGAATTTTGATGGGCCCCTCCCCTCTAGCCCTTATTTGTCTGCTCACCTGTTGACAGTGTGTCATAAAAGCCCATGCAGAAGTGGTTTTCAACCTTTTTTCGTTTGCAGACCCCTTTGGAAATTTAGACAAGTCTGCGGACCATAATTTAAAAGCTACTGCTATATAGGACTGCACCAGAGTGTATGGTAGGAGCTTCCTTTCTAATGTCTGAAATTCTGTTAAGTTATTTTCAAAGCCATTTTTAAAGGAGTTTGCTCTGTCTCTCCCTTCCTCCCTCATATATATACATATACACACACATTTATTTTTTGTATCTGATCACAGGATTTGTTTCTGTTTAGAGAAGAGTGGGGGCGAGGGGGAGTAAGATTCCCACCTTGTTTCCTTCTGACCTTAAAATAAAACATTTGGAAAGAAAAAGTTTTCTGCATCTTTGGGGGGTTAGAAAAAGGGACAAAGAAATTAAAACTGAAGAAATGATTAGACTGACTGTATACTAAACAACAGCAAAGAGGCCCATTTACTGTAAATATTATGAATGGATTTGGCTGACTCCAGGGTCCCCACCCTTCCTCTAAGGCTTTTCTCTGAATTAAGTCGAAATTCGGCCTTCAGACAGCACAGTGCTCTATAATTTGCATGGCTGATGAGGCCCAAAGCCTGGGACAGAGGAAGCTGGAAGTCAGCTGGCTCCTTTCTAACCACTGGAGACAGGCAGACAGGCATTTTTGGTGTGTGTGTGTTTTTTCTTCTAGCTCAAAACACACTCTTACAAGGACTGGTGGCTGCTGCCTGCTGGCTTTTAAAGAAAATTTAGCTGGGCGTAAAAGAGTTCTCTTCTTGGGTAATTTTTAGCACTAGTAATTGATTAATCATCATAATGAGACAGTAACAATGACTAGTTGTGCATTTATGAATCAAATTTTTTGTTTGGCAGAGCGAGAAAACCCTGTAGATTTCAGTTTCAGTTCAGCTCTTGTCTCATCTCTTATCCGTCTCCCCTTCTTTCCCTTCTCTTTAATTTGTATATTTAAAAAGTAGAAGATGTAAAAAAAAGCTGGCATAGAGAATGTAGGGCAGTGTTTGACTCATAATGTGTGTGTGTGTGTGTGGTTCTTTTTCAATCATCCTATGTTTTTCAGGCTTTAATTTCCTGTGTTGAAGGGGCCCCATTCTGCTGTTGAAGTCCATAGCATTCAAAGGGAGCTGGCCCATGTGGTGACACTGGGTACAGTTCAGGATGTTTCAGTGTTTCCATTCTGAGTCTTTGCTGTCTGGGACTTTTAGCTAGTACTCTAAGGAACTCATTGACCTCAGCCAGAAGGGGCTCACGGGAATCTTTTTTTGATTCAGTGTCCACCCAGCCTCACAATTAAATTAACCTATTACATTTCTGGGTTTGAATGACAGCCGAGGACTCAAAAGAGGAGGAAACTCCAGGCCCAAACCATTATGTGTGAGGGTGAAATGCTGGGGGATATCACAGATGCCTTCCACGCATCAACATATCTCAGAAGTCATGCTGGCTCCGACTGAACATTTGTTGAGGTTTCACCATAAGGGTTTGCCAGCCTTGAAGACCATTAGAACAACCTTTGGGCAAGTTTCAGGTTGGCAACCAATTTCTAAAACAGGCAAATGTCCCTTAGTTTTCTTATGGAAGTTTTGCACAGAGCTAGTAATAATTAACAGGGACATGAACCAGAAATGACAGCTGAAGTTTGTCTCCAACTCTGCACTTGGTGCCAGACCCCTTCCTCCAGAATGACTTGACCCAAAACCTTAATCTGAACATCCTCATTAAACTTTAATTTTCAGGGCTGAACCTGGACTTAACAGTTTGGCCCAATCTCTAGAAACAAACTGTCATAAAAACTTCACATACTGAGCACAAAATCCGCTGAAATCAAATGGGAGTTTTGCATGAGTAGGAATTTCAGGCCTAGTGCTTTAATAGGAGAGCAAAGGTTTTTTATGCACTAAAAGATGTTAAGTTAAACCAAAAATAGATTAGAAAAAATGCTTCCATTTCCCTGAATATGAATGGAAGCCAAGAGATTTGTCTGGGCAGATGGGGCATCTTGTTAAAGTAAAAATTCCTAAGGCTCTTTATCTTTCAGAGTTATTGTATATGCTGAGTAATAAGAGCTGCCTAATTTATGGTCTAGCCTGTCTATCCACGGATTAAGGACTCCATAAGTACCCATTGACACGATAGCTCTCTGTAATGGCTCCTAAAGAGATGTTATGGTCTATCGTGTCAATAATCCACAGATTAAGGGCTCCCTAAGTACGTGTTGACACGACAGACTGTAGCAGCTCCTTTTAGTCTATTGTTTTGGTGATTCTGTACAATCACAATGGAAGAACTGTGGTGATTCCGTTTCTGCGATGCTGCCCTATTCCGGGCTAGCGGATGATCATTCATGTACATATCAGTATTGGCTTGGACTTATTATTGTTTGTGAAAACAACAGCAGCAGCAGCAACAACAGGAGTTTAACACACAATACTCTCCTAAATTAGCCTTTCAGAAATGACCTGTTCTATCAAGAGCAAGGAAATAAGTTACAACTGTTGCACTACCCTTGTGTATAATGTAGTGTACACTGGTTGGGGTAGGAAGCCTTTAAGAGCAAACTCTTGTCTCCAAGGTGTGTATGAAGCCTCTGTTAAAGTCATTGGAGGGCACCAATGCACTATTTACAGGTCTGAATTTAGATTTATGCAAAATCTTAACATTAACACTGTTAATCTGAAAATCATTTACATAGGAATATTTTTGCCTCCTTATTTTTACAAGTAGTCCTTCTCTCCACTTGCAAAATTACTAGAAAGATCAGAAAGGAACAGCAATGCTTTTTTTTTTTTAAACCTAAGATAATGGTACATTAGCCAGCACCATAGGTATAGACAGTTTCACTGTTTCATTCATGGATATTTGCACTGTGGTCTACTTACATCATTGCCATGCATTTCTCTTGGAGCGTAAATGAACACTAGGGATGTAAAAATTGTGTTTAATCAGTTAACTGGTTTATGTTTAACTGGTTCACCGCGTAAATAGAGGCGGCTAAGGGCTACTCCAGCCTAGCCAGGCTGCTGGTTAACAGTAACCAGTAAGCATCACTTGCGAAGGGTGATGCTAACCAGTTAGCCATTCACATCCCTAATGCACACACTCACTTCCCGAGATTGTGCGAAAGGCTGTTTATCATTAAGAGCAGCAGTAAAATTGAGGCTGAAGAGGCAGCAGGCAGAGACAGATAGGAGAGAAAGGGGAAGGAGATGGGAGACAGTGTGTCTAGTGAGGTTGCTCACTGGCCTTGCTTGAAAGATCCTTACAAACAAACAGGACAAGAGAGCAGGGGAAAAAAAACCTTTAATGGTTTAAAAATCAACCTTTGGGATGTACTATTTAAAGATCTCTCGGTGAGAAAGTGGGATATTTTACAGTAGGTTGATCTCAGTGAATTGGAGCAATGCTCCCTTTTACATGACGTGTTTGGAAAACATAGGACGTGTTTGGAAAAATGTATATGAAAGCTGAACATGCGTGTGCATGAGAATGTGGAGTACTTTGTACGGGGCACTTTTCTTTGGGTGGAGAAAGAGCTGTCGAGAATTCGTTCTTTGTAGCTTGCCCTCTGTGGCTGTGTTGAGTTGGTCTGTCTCTCTAGCCAAGAAAAGCTGGTCATGGTTCTGTAGAGTTCATGAATGCTACTCTGGGGTCAGCTGGAGGGGATTATTTCAGAATGACAGGATACTTCCAGCCCAGGAAGAAGCAGACTGAGCTTCATCTCAATCCTGTACCCCCTGGGAGGGCGACACATTGCTGGTCCAGCTCTCCATGTGCTGAAACGGAGATAGACAGATACGAGAGGGAGCGTTGTTTAATAGAGCCATTTGTGTAGATTCCATACCTCCTGTTAAGACAGAGTTCTGGAAGCTAGGCTTCCATATAGCCAGAAGAAAAGGCAAAAGCAATCACACCTTCTGAACCTTGTTTGTGTCTTCCAGGTTAAACACCCCTCATGTAGTGTTCATAGATGGGGTCTTGGAGTCAGGACTCATGAGTTATAGACCCAACTTTGCTACCAATTTAAAATCAGTCATAGATAAATTAACCTTTCTGTGCCTTATTTAGGGGAGTAGCAACAGTGTGTGGGGGATGGTTGGTTACTCCAAGCAGGGCACTGGGAAACTAGCAGCTCTTCCTCATCAACTTTTTATTTATAATTTCAGGGTATATTCAAAAATGTTTCAAATTGGCCCATGTTTCATATAAAATCCAACCACCGTATCATGGAGGGGGGGAGGAATAAAAGCACCTGGAACCTTGAAAATATGAAAGGGCCTCCAGGAAAACTTTATGATCACATTTAGATTGTTAAAAACACGAAAAAATGAATTATTGTTTAAAATAGTTCTGCAGTTGGAAAGACAATAAAGAATTTAATGCAAACAGCACAGTGAAAAGAGCCAACTATAAGGTCATTTTAAAAACTTGATCACAAACAAATTCATACTGCTATTTCAGGCAGGATATTATTACAAAAGTCTGATAGATTGTTCTGTGCAGGACTCATACGGTTTTCTAAAGAAGAGTGAATTGACTAGCAAAAAAAGTTATCTTTGTCAAAATAATAATTTAAAAAATAGGAATTTCTCCCATCTTTGTAAACTTTGTATGGAAACAAAAATGGGGCTTTAAAAACCAAGAACAGAATTTTCATTCATAAATAACATTCATTTCCTATTTTAGTCCTGTGTGTGAGGAAGCATATCAACTTGTGCCCAAACAAAGAGAGGTTACTTTTGTGTTTCTTGCAAACAAAATCTGTTACGAAAAATAAAGTTTGCTTGCCTTGCCTAGAGTGCCCATCAACAAAGCACTGCACTTATCCATGGCAAGTCCCAGCTCCTAAACTAAAGATCTTAAAGTCGAAGCCTGACAGGGAAGGAAATAACAAAGAATAAATGATTTGCCCAAGGTCACACAGAAAGTCTGTGTCAGAGCCGAGACTGACCCTTAACTTTACTGAATCCAAACCCAGTAACTTAATCACTCACTACCCTTTGGGTAGGCCAGTTCAGGCAGCCTCTGAGCCTGGGTCAACAGACTTAAGCTTGGAGATATTGGGGTACAACAAGGTTTAGCTTGCTTAAAAAAATACATTCAAAATCCCATTTTTCAACAAAATCCCCAAAGTTAGAGAAAAATTAAAATGAAATGTCTTTGTTTTCCTCTGTTTTTCAGAGGAAACCCTCCCAATTTCCCCATCAGCTCTAAAAATTTGGAGTAACATTTGATGCGAGTCCTCCTCTTTTAGAATGCTGGGACAACCCGAACGATGTATTGAGCTTAGAACAATGTTCTGGTGTTTCCGTTCCCCAAACTACGAGTGGTTGGGGTCGCTAAAATAGTTATTCCGAAATAGCTTATTTCAAAATACCACATCTACTCTCTGCAGGGAAGCCTCAAAATTAATCCGAGGCAGGCTTCCCTAATGTAGATGTGCTATCTCGATGTAGAGTCCCAGAAGGCACTGGGGAGGAATAATTTAGAATGGCCCTGGTGAAGGAGTTATTTTGAAATAGCAGCAGGGGAGCATCTACACACGTCTTATTTCAAAATAGCTATTTTGGAATAGGCGTTAAACCTCGTAGAACAAGGTTTACAGATTTTGGAATAAGCTGTCCGTTATTTCGAAATTATTTCAAAATAACGGAATGGCTGTGTAGACACTTGCATTGCTATTAATGCTAGTTATCTCAAAATAATGGCACAGTGTAGATGCACCCAGAGTCACTGGGAGATCATACCATGCAGAGGACACCATTCTATACAGAAAAATCGTGTCTTCCATACAGCATGTGAAGTCATGCTCTGTGTAGGAAGCCATTTTTAAATCAGAAAATGAGATCATGCAGGCAGAAAGTTTGGGAAACACTATTCTAGTGTTCCATTCTTTTGTAAAGGTTGGGTGTGGGCTTGATTTAAGGCTCCCACTTGCATCTTCACACCAACCTCCTTGGTTTAATTTCTCTTGACTGTCATTCCAGGTTTTCTTTTCAGATCTTTGGTTTCCTCGCCAGATTCAATATCTCTCAGGAGTAGCTTTAGGGGTGGTCAAAGAAGCCATGGATTTGAATTCTGGGCAAAAAATGACAACAGGGATTGGGAGGAGGAGGTGAAAAACCTTGTAAATTTTAGCTCTGCTTTGTGTCCCAAGAGTGGCCGAGGCAATGTATTTGTCTGGAGTTGTCTCCCCTGTTCCTTCTGCTTTCCCATTTAACAGCGCGGGGGGGGAGGAGAGGGGAAGGGATGAAAGCAAAAAAAAAAAAAAAAAAAAAAAAGGTGAAGAACATTTTTTTTAAACACAAAAAATCTTTATGAAACATTAACTGAAGTTGCACAGGGGCTAATAAGGTGGAAGGTGTTTAGAAAACACTTTATCAATATTTGCTGTGATTAACCAGGGATTGAGAGCTGGACTGGGTGTTGTCGGGGTTATCTATTAATAATGATTAATATACATAAAAGGTAGGCAGTAAGCTCATCTGGGCAGAGACTGTGTTTTTATTCTGTTTGCACAATATCCAGTACAGTGAAGCCTGATTGGGTCCCTGGACATAAGAATGGCCATACTAGGTCAGACCAAAAGTCTGTCTAGCTAAGTCTTCCAACACTGGCCAATGCCAGTGCCCCAGAGGGAATGAACAGAACGGGGAATCATCAAGTGATCTCTGCCCTGTTGCCCATTCCCAGCTTCTGACAAACAGGGGATAGGAACACCATTCCTGCCTATCTTTAGCTAATAACCATTGATGGACTGATCCTCCATGAATTTATTCAGTTCTTTTTTGAACCCTGTTAAAGTCCTGGACTTCACAAAATCCTCTGGCAAGGAGTTCCACAGATTGATTGTGTGTGGTGTGGTGTGGGCACTCTGTGATACAGATTTTAGTAATCAGTGACAACAGCCAATTGAAGGATGGTTAATAAATAACACCGTCATGCTTTGTTTACATTATTAATTATTACTGCATTACGGTAGCAGCCACAATGTGCTGAAATCTCCTCTCATATTCAAAAAAGGATGTTCCTTGTTCTGAGGCATTTGCAGTCTGGAGCTTTTACTATGAACAAGAACCCCAAAGCATATCTCTGCCATTTGGTAGCTACTCAAATGGAGCTAGCTTTGGCAATTTGCCAAGTACGTATTAGCTGGAAAGCCTGGTTCCAGATGCTAAGATGCTCAGAGTTGTGGGATGAGGGGAAAGTTTGGATTCCAGGACTTTGGTTTGGCTCCTTATAGAGCAGGGGCCAGGGTTTCAAAAGAACTCAGCGTGCAACCTACTGAACTTTTTTGTGAAAACTTGCTGCTGAATTTGATGCTTCAGTGGAAGCTGAAACCTTTGCACCCCTGGCCCTTATGGACCATTTGGGAGGTTAAGTTCTAAGGTTTTGTCAGGGCCATCTCTAGTGAGGCAACATGGTCTCCTAGCACAGTGTTTCTCAACCAATGGTATGAGTACCCTTAGGGGTACTCGAGAGAAGTCGGCGGGGGGGAGGGGACATCAACACAACTGAAATTTGGAGAAAACTGAATTTTTGTTTTAAGTTTTACAGCACTTTATTATTTTGTACTTTTTACGCCCAAAAATTTCATTGCCCGCCCAGCTATGGTTAAGTTGTTTAAACAAATGTGTTGCAATGGTAGAAAACAATTGTGTCTCTGAAAACTGTAGGTACTGAGGGTACTTATAATTTTTTTTAAAGGGGGTGCTTTTTTATAAAGACACTGCAACTAGCAGATAGAAGTACAGACTGTGGATCACAGCACCATCCACCTTGTATTTACGTATGGCCTTGGGCAAACCTGTGCTTCTGTTTCCCCATCTATATAACAATGCAGATAATTATACTTGCTGACCTTTGAGATATCCTTGGGTGATATGTGCCCAGTATTATAGATTGCAAGCATGCTGGATCTCTTCATTATACGTTTGTGCAGCGCATCTCTGGACACTGCCACAATGCAAAGAACAAGGAAAGCTTTCTGTGAAAACCTTTGGGGAGCTGCTCCACATAATCTGCTCTTTTCTTTTCTCTGCCATTCACACTTCTGTCTTTGCCTGCCACCCAGCCCCCACCCCCCCAAAAGATATAGCTTGGTCTGTCGCTAGACACACTGCTGTTTTAGCAACAGTCCCAAGAGAGAGTGGGGAAGGGAGGAAAAATCCACTCACAGCTTACATATGGCATAACTATGAAAAAAGCATCTTTGGTGATTTGGTAACTTGCCCAACAGCAAGGACTCATCCTGTTTATCTGAGCACTACATTTATATTCTCATGGCTTCAGGGGTAGACATCCAGTCAACGGCCTAGTCTCTCAAGTGGAAGACACTTGGACATGTTTATACTGTGTTTTGGCACTAACTCATTTTAAAAAAAATCCTGATTACCAAAAGCTTGTCCTTGAGGTCTGGTCACTCCATGTCACTGAAAAGCCTAGCGGGATTCATTCATGAACTTCCAGTCCTCCATAAAGATCTGTTCATTCATAGCCAGGGCAGCTCTTTTTTTATCCGCTGGCAATTAAATAACTCTTTGTAAGTGGCAATGGGCTACTTGTTAAGTGGTCTTCACTAATGCAAGTGCAAACATGAGGTGAAATCTGCTCCCCCCCACCGCGAAAGGGATGACTTTGTTAAAGAAAATACAAACTTAAGAATTTCACTGAGATTCAGCATGTTCAATGCATATTGCCCCAGAAATACCCTAAACTGGAGTAAAAGAAAAATGGTGAGTTTCACGCATCTGATAAGTTTGGGGTTTTTTTAACAACATAGCTTAGCTTTCCTAACTTCTTAAACAAATAGCTATTTAAAATATCCTTTTTAAAAGGTATATACATACATCTAATTAATAATAATTGGAAAAACTCCAGTCCTACAAAATGTGTAGTAGGTTGGATTCTCATCTCTGTTACACCAGTGTAAATCCGGAGTGAAATCCATGTGACTTAATTCTGATCTAACATATGAGTTTACAACAGAATCCATTTCAGAAATCGGAATTTGTTCTTTAGCCACGTGACTTCCAGGTTTGCACCAGTTCCATGAACTTGCTCCATGGTTAACTTAATCTACTGTCAGTACTCAGGCAAAAATCCTGCAGCCTGGGCAAGGATGGCAGGATCTGGCCCTTAAGGTACACCACAAGGCATTGTAAAAAGAAGAGCAGGATCTAGGGAGTCTGTGGAAAGAGAATACTACATCCTGTCCTTGCAATGAGATTTAGCTTTAAGGGCCATGCAGAGGAGAGAGAGAGAGACACAGAGCCTGCAATTTATCCGGGCTAGGTAATTAACATAATCTGAGCACTTCTTTCACTGACGTCTGTCTTAAAATTGCTGGGTGGACTGGCGGGCTGTGAAGATGAAAGGGAAGAATGCCGTCTGAGGGATTTTCTTTCACGCCATAGGGTGTAAGGGCCTTCTACCCAGATACATTTCCTGTTCTTTTTACTCCTCCCGCTCAGTCCCCCCCCCCGCCCCCCATTAATTTTTCCTTCATGGAACCAAATGCTTTTCCTGTCTCTTCACACAGGACAGTAGTCGAGTGTGAGTTTCACAGACTCATTCCCCCCTCTTGGCTCCCCCTACCCAGTGCATACACTGAGGCAGTTCCAGAAGGTTAGGGTGAAGGTAATTTGATACTAGGCTCAGCTCTTCCCACCCCCACTACGACCTCCTCTTCCCCTCCCCTTCTCTCACTCAGCTTTTTTCCCCCTGCTTGCTGCTTATTTGGTGCCAGGTTTCAGTGGATTGAGTTATATGAAACAAAGTATTGTGAGGCACCAAAGGGGGGAGGCTAAAAGACTAATCGGGGCACACTTAAAAGTAGACAGAATTAAGCCTGCACATTCACAAGGCTTGTTTCTCTTTCACAAAGCCTCATAAGTACATGCACCAACAACTCCAGCCTGCCCCCCAATCATCTTTTCGGTGGGTAAACTGACAACAACTTATCTTTCTAGTTTCCAAACGTGCAGTTGGGCCCATTTTTAATAGCTGCTTCCAGCAACTGGAGAAATATTTTCCTCGCTGGCATAGAAATGAGGAAATTACAAGTGTGTGGTTGGATTTATTTTTTAAGAGCACAGTACTGTTCTCTAAACATAATCCAAAGACTAAAAAATGCCTCTGTTGGGGAAACAGGCTTATTAAATAGTCAGTAAAAAGCAAAGAAAATACAGCAACTGGACTGGGCTGATTTAGCTACTCTATTTTCCTTTTGTCATTCTTTCTTTATGATTTTTTTATTGTGCTATATTAAGGTGCTATGTGGGTTTATTGGGAAACATCACTAGCAGTGAAATGGCGTTAGGGAATATTACAGTTTTGAGAGTAAATAAGGAAATGTTGTTTACACATAACACAAGAACTAGGGGTCACCAAATTAAATTAGTAGGCAGCAGGTTTAAAACAAAGTATTTTTTCACACAACGCTCAGTCAACCTGTGGAAAGAACACTTTGCCAGAAGATGTTGTGAAGGCCAAGACTGTAACAGGGTTAAAAAACAAACTAGATAAGTTAGTGGAGGATAGGTCCATCAATGGCTATTAGCTAACCAGGATGACCCGAGATGGTGTGCTTAGCCTCTGCTTGCCAGAAGCTGTGAATGGGTGACAGGGGATGAATCAGTTGATGATTACTTGTTATGTTCATTCCCTCTGAAGCACTGGCCACTATCGAAAGAGAGGATATTGGGCTAGATAGACCTTTTGTCTGACCCTGTATGGCCATTCTTATGTAGTGTGTAAGAGATCTTTACCTGCTGGTTTGTGTGTGTGTGTGCGCATGTATCGATTTATTTTGGAAAAGTAATATTATTTCTCACTTTCAGCTCTGAACTTGCTTTTTCTGGTTTGCTTTGTTGAAATATTACAGAGATTAATAGTTCCCACGTCTTAACACATCTTTAAAAACTGGAAGGAGAAATTATTAGCTAAGCAACACAAAGCTGTTGAATATAGCTAGTGTTGTTACGAGAGTCAAAATACCCCTGTCCAGTCATCCCATCTTAGCCCTAGGAGCAGCAACTCTGTCTTAGCTGGTCAGAGAAGGGTAGATGGCAGTTGAAAGAGGAGGGAAGAGCTAAAAGAACTGACTTTTTTTTTTCTTTTTCGTTTTTGTTAACAAATGGAAGACTTCCGGTCTCCACCCTGCCACCACAAACCGCAGTCTAACTGCTGTTCAGTCAGATTTATAGCTCATCTGACGTTGGAATCTTAGCATTTATTACCAGGGCTCTGGCTATAGGCGTAAATAGGCTCCGTAAATTATAGCAGTTGATCTGTTGTGCTGTTGAGCAATGTTTAACTCGCCTTTTATGGAAACCCTTTTTTGGGGAAAAATTATATATGAACAAAGCTTGTCTAGGCTTAAAGCCTTTGAAAGTAAAGTGATCTATGGAGTGTGTGAGACTGTGGGTACCTTAGCCCTCATCCTGGCTTACCCACACTTCACAGAGAAAAAATGTCTGCGGCTGATTAGCAACTCCAGTATTATGTTATCCACATTGATTTACTGTTGCTTAAATTGATTAGCTGCAACTAGGGTTTGAGGGAAAGGGAAGAAATCAATTACTATAGGTACACTGCTCAGCCGTTTATATCTTCTGAGAATTCTGGCAGTCGTTGGGGCCAGGCTAACCAGTCATCCCCGAGTTACCTGGAGGCACAGAACAGAAGTGTTCTCACTGCAAAGCGGGCAAGTTACCAGCCCAAGGAAATGCCTCGCTCTGGCATTAGCTTGTACTCCTGGATGGGCCAGCTAGCCAGGGTGTAAAACGCTACTGCACTCGAATGAGAAATGTTTGTATGTGGGGAGGGAATGGGAGGTATGGGGCAGCATCTTAACTTCCCTGGGGCCTCTGAGAATCTGGGCCGATGTCCTTTTGACGATAGAGTTTAGACTTGGATCTTGGTTCTCTTGTCTTTGAAAAAGCATTTTGAAAGCTGTGGGAAGAGAGTGATCATTAAGTGCTCAGGATTTATAAGCTTATGTTGTTTATCTCGTAATAAATATCTTGTTTTCCCTCCCTGTCTCTGTAGATTCCCAAGTTCTTCAGGGGCCGGGGGATCGGTCACACTGGTGTGTGGTGGCATATTGGGAAGAGAAAACACGTGTGGGTCGGCTGTACTCTGTCCAAGAGCCCTCCTTGGATATCTTCTATGATCTACCTCAGGGGAACGGCTTCTGCCTCGGACAACTCAATTCAGACAACAAAAGCCAGCTGGTGCAGAAAGTCCGCAGTAAAATTGGCTACGGCATCCAGCTGACGAAGGAAGTGGACGGCGTGTGGGTATACAATCGCAGTAGTTACCCTATCTTTATCAAGTCGGCCACACTGGACAACCCCGACTCCAGGACGTTGCTGGTTCACAAAGTGTTCCCAGGATTTTCCATCAAGGCTTTTGACTATGAGAAGGCGTACAGCTTACAGAGGCCTAACGACCACGAGTTCATGCAGCAGCCATGGACTGGATTTACTGTTCAGATCAGCTTTGTGAAAGGCTGGGGCCAGTGCTACACAAGACAGTTTATCAGCAGTTGCCCATGCTGGTTGGAGGTTATTTTTAATAACCGATGACTTGAGACAGAGAGGACTCATGACATTATAACTACTTTGCTGCTATTATTTCCTTCTGAGTGCTTGCTTTTCATGCAGACTTTTTTCTTTGTTTGTTTTTGTGTTTTGTGTTCCCCCTCCCCCCGCTGTTTTGAGAAATAGCTTATGGAAAGAATTTTGCCTATTTGTTTTAAAAAGTGTGAATGACCAACAACTCAGAAGAGGATGGAGAAGGTGTGGGAGGGAATTATATAAAATAATATCACTTAATGCCTCTAAAATTATTACTCTTAAGTGATTGGTGGAATTCAGTCACATGCTCCCTCTCTTGAACAAAAAGTATTTAATATGATTTTGACACACCAGAGGTCTGCTGCTGCCAGAGGTCTCCTCGCCTTCCCTTGTCATGCGGAGGGTGTGTGCACACACACTCATGCGTGTGCACACAGGGCCATCTTGCTGCAGCTTCTGCTCAGAGTGGTGGCACATTCCTGCTACTTGTCAAAGTGCAGCATCTTCATTCTTGTGATGTTAAGCCAAGTTCTCCCCAGTGGTAATCACCCTGCTTTGTCCCTGACACAGGACAAATGTATGCGCCCATGCACCCAGGAGGCATTAGGAGCCAATGCAGCGAAGTGAAACCTTATCATTCAGTTCCTTGCTCCTCTTCTCCCCTCCCCCCAATTTTCTTTTGTGTATGCTTGTTGCTTTATTTAAAGATCACATCTTGTCACTGTTGTGCTGACAGTCCATGGTGGAAGCATGGGTTTTGGAAGACACATGCCTACACTTTGAGTGCTTTTATTGTTTTATTGATACTATGAGGAAGAAAACCATGCATGGCCCATGCTGTTCAATTTGAGCTGAGACACAAACTTGGTGAGAAAATATACACCTAAAAAAGGAAAACAAACAGAAACCTAGGGTAAAATGTATTCAAGATCTTTGGTCCATCATGACCTGCCTTGATCAGGTTATAGCGGTACCAGTTGTATCCAGAAACGCAGTTGCTCTTTCATTTCTTCTTGAATTCATACTCTAGTATGATACTTTTACACTGTTCTTAGCTCAATGAGCATGTTTAGACCTTAACATAAGCTATTTTTCTAAATATAAAGGTTTAAATGAACAAGAGAAGCAGTCTCATTGGAACTTTAGCATTGTAGTGCTTTGGAAATAAAAAGAAAAAAAAAAGGACTCCTTAAAAAAACCTTGAGATTTATTAAAGAAAAATGTATTTTATGTTATATATAAATATATTATTACTTGTAAATACAAAAGACGTTTTATAAGCATCATTATTTATGTATTGTGCAATGTGTATAAATGAGAAAAATAAGAAAGATGCACTTTGCTTTAATATAAATGCAAATAACAAATGCCAAATTTAAAAAAAACACGAGATTGGTGTTTTTTTTCCTATGGGTGTTATCATCCAGATGAATGTTTTTTCTAAAGGAGTTTATGTTCCATTAAAAAATAAAAATGTACACTTGAGCTGCCGTTTTGTAGAGTAACTCATTTATGGATGGGAGTAGGGTTGATGAAAATCAAGTAAAAAGACTACCTGGAGCTGGGTCTAAGTTCCCAATGATGGGATTAAGTAGACATTGCTGTTTGACTAGGGGCTGACTCACAACACAGCTGCTGCTCAGGTTTCGGAGGGAGGGTCGACAGCTGGTTAGAACTTAGGAGTGGTGACACCACTTCATCTGATAGGTGGTGCCAGCAACATGCTGGATTTCTTCCAATGCTGGCCTCATCTGCTGCTCCGATTTTTTGTTCCCCCATTCTGCTTCCCAGTGAATGGGAGCAGAATGCACAGAATGACCTGGCTGGGGCGAAAAGAGCAACGGTGAGGGACAGCTGGCTCCATCCAAGCCAGTTCACACAGCCTAGCCTCTCAGAGGTCAGGAAGTCTGCTTCTTTCCTACCACCATGGGAATATGTGCTCTTCCCCAGTTACTGTGGTTTCTGAGCACCTCATGCTCTTGCATGCATTTATCACCTGAGTGAGCTAGAAGATGCTGTCATCCCCAGTTTACAGAGGGGGACCTGAAATCCAGAGAGGCTCAGGGATGTGCCCTCAGTCACCTAGGAAGGCTATAGCAGAACAAGGGTCTTGAATTTGATCTCCCAAGAACTCCATGCCATAAGCACTGCACCGTGCAGTTCTCACATACTGGAAACATCAGACATTACGGGTGGGGAGGGGAACATGGCCTAATCTCCCTCCGTTGCCTATTGCAGTTCCCATTGACTGCCCATAGAAGGGCAGGCAGATTGGTATGCTGTAGAATTAGCCAGTTAAATAAGAAGCCATGGGCTCCCTCTTGGAGAGTGAGTTACAGCTGTTGCCAGAGTGCCTCCTATTGCAAGGACCTAAGGCCAGTGTTCAGTAACTAGCTCATATCCAGGCCTAGGACATGCTTAGCGATGAGACTAGCTATAAGATGTACAACAGGAATGCAGAGAAGAAGTTAGCGGGGCAACCGGAGGAAGTAAGATTACAACCAAAAGTGGCGACAAAAAAAATTTCCAGTGCCAATCATTTCTTTGGTAAATGCAGCTTTTATAAGAAGGTCTGTCACATTGGCTAGCTATGCATCTCCCTCTGGGATAGAAGGTAGTTTATCAACTAGCACAGAGAAAATCCAGGAACACAGAGGGTGGGAAATATCAAAGACAATGGAATGCTGTCTACTATCACGGACCAAGTTACGACATTGAAAGTGTCATGCTAAGCAGGTAGGCCATTCGATTTGTAAGGGTGCTGCTGAGAGAGCTACATGCACTAGCTTGCATAGTAATTCAGCCCGGGTACCTCAGGAAGGAAGGGTTGAGTTGCATTTGACTGAAGTGCCAGCGCAGTGAGGTTGGCAAAACTCAGGCAAACCTTGGGATACTGACCAGTTTCCAGTGGCGGGCAGCTGGGTGCCACATGTTCTAAGAACTTGGGAGGCAGGAGAACCATGTCTGGTCACCAGGATGGGTTTAGGGCATGTGGGAAGCATGTTGCAATGCTTGGCCGGTAGGTGACTCACCCAATCCAGCTCCCTGCTTAAACCTGCTACCTTTAGCTATGCACTGTGGCCAATTAGTTTCCAGCTCCAATTCATGGCACACAGGGCGTTCAGGTTAGTGGAATGGGAGTGGGCATGGACAGAACTGCCAGTAGGGATAGGTTATTGGCTCGGGCCTGAGGGCACTTTCAGGAGTTCTGCAGGACGACGGGTATATTGAGGGTATTGAATTGTTGGGGGGAGGGGATATGTCAGGTCACTTGGGTGGATGCAGACAAGGGAGGACAAGCTGGGGGTAAATTAAAGGCGCAGTATGGATTATGCTAAAGGTAGCTGGGAGGCTTTCAGGGAAGTCAGTACTTGGCTATAGGAAAGAAAATGGTGATGGGATGGTCACATATCAGGGCTCTAGGAAAATTCTGTTCTGTATTAGGGCTGCTTCTGAGTAACAGCATGGACCATGTTTGGCTGCTGAGCTGATCCTGTCAGGCAGCAGTTTGGTTATGGCTGGGGGGGGCCAATCACTGCTTTCTTTGAAAGAGGAGGAGGGAGGTGGGTGCCAATATGAGTTTGAAGCTCAGCATTAGTCATGGTGAAAAGCAGCATCATCCTGGCACCTGAAGTCCTCAGGCAGGAACCCCTTGAGCATCAGCAGCACAGGTTTCTTCCGCACCACCATCCCTGGGTGAGGAGCTGTTCAGTCTCTAGGCCCTCTCAGGCTACGTCTAGGCTTCTTTTGGAAGAAGCTTTTCTGGAAGAGATCTTCTGAAAAAACGCCTTCCAAAAGAGCGCCTCCACACTGCCAACGCGCATCGAAAAATCGATCTGCTTTTTCGAAAGAGAGCATCCACACTGAATGGACGCTATCTCGCATTTAAAGTGATTACTGTGGACAGAGTGGCCACCAGGGCTTCTTCCTTGTACAACGAGGTTTACCAGTGCTGGAAAAGCCCCTCTGTTCTTTCGATTTTCTTTCAAAAGAACGCGATTGCAGTGTGGATGTAATTGAAGTTTTTTTTCTGAAAAACAGCTGTTCTTCCAAAAAATCGCTGTAGTGTAGACATACCCTCAGTTCCCAGCCTTTTCGATGTTTCAGCACAGGGACACCAGTTGTGAGGGTGTTTTTGGAGACATCTATAGTCTTTAAGCCAGGGATTGTATTTGTACAGTATCCAGCATGATGGGATCTGATCATGCCTGACCCCCATGGGAAATACAGAAGTATAAACAAAATATGGTGTATTTCACTAGGAACGGACTGCAGCCTCATCTAGGAGTGTTTCACCCTGGCCAGCGGACAGTCATCAAAACAACTTTCTGTTACGTGCTAGGTTCAAGTTGGAAACCCAGAGAGAGAAGATGCCGCATCCTATTACCAGCCTCCAGCCTTTCCTCTTTTAACAGGGTTTCAGTGTCAAAGTTAGTGATTCTTTAACTACTAATGTTATTCAGAATGTCTTGCTTGGTACTCTTCATGTGACTGCAAAGAGGTCAAATGTTGTAGAAACTTCATCTACACCGTAAGTCAGTTTGTTTTCTTTGTATTCTCTGCCAGCAGACTTGAACTATTCACTGGTCACATCACAGTTTTTGCATGGCCTAGTGGCCAGACTAGCTGACAATGCTAGTTTTGCTAGCGGTTCAAACATACCGGCATGTCTAAAAAAAATTCATATGGTGCTAGAACCACAATGGGCTTAAGGGTCCTAACTGCTCTTTAGACATTTAGATCCCCCAAACCCCTGCTCAGTTGTTGCCTAACCCCATAGCAATTTAAAAATCCCTAAGCCGCTAAGGCTCCACTGATAAAGTCCCTGCCCCCCCCCAAATCTGCCAGTGAGCATGTGAACAGCTGTCTCAGTCCCTAATCCACACGGCGGCTCTGGTCACTGGGGCTATGTCTACACTTGCGGCTTCTTGCGCGAGACATATGCAAATGAGGCTAAGCGTGGAATATCGCCGAGCCTTGTTTGCATACCTAATGAGCCACCATTATTTGCAAAAGGGGCTCTTGCGCCAGAAGGCGCTGTCTACACTGCCCCTTCTTGTGCAAGAAAAACCCTCTTGCGCAATGCCGCTACGCCGATTATTTTCAGGATTAACGGCATTGTGCAAGAGGGTTTTTTCTTGCGCAAGAAGGGGCAGTGTAGACAACTCCTTCTGGCGCAAGAGCCTCCTTTGCAAAAATGGCGGCTCATTAGGTATGCAAATGAGGCTCGGCGATATTCCATGCTTAGCCTCATTTGCATATTTCTTGCTCAAGACGCCGCAAGTGTAGACATAGCCAGGGAGTGGCTCAGGGAATGGGAGCAGTCAAGGGGAAAGAAGGAGAGCAGGACATGGCTGCTACCAGAGTGTCCATGGGTTGGGACCCAGAGTAGTGGGTGGGCCTGGGTTCCCCCCTTCGCACCACACCTGGCTACCACGGAGTGTGGCCTTTACAAACTATGGCTTGCCCCTGAGGCAAGGGGCTAGACTTTTGGGGCTGCAGTTGGCCACTCAGGTGGGTGTCCATGCTAGCGTAGGCATGACCTACGTTACAAGTTGTGATGGGTTAATGTGGAATGGTTTAGCTGATGCTGATAATGTTCTGCCTTTCATTGGAGACCATGGCCAGAGACAGATTAGGCGTTGTGGGGCCCTGGACCAGAGCAAGCGGGGGGGTTCTCCCCACCCCTCTATCTGCAGTCCCCCTCGCCCACTTCAGCGCCACCAATAGAAGCACATGCTGCTGGCTGTGGGTGCTCTGCTTATCAGCTGGATGGCATTTGAAGCTCTCCTGGGCAGCTGCCAAAACACTCCACTTACAGGGAACACCAGTTGCTGCATGTGGGTTTGCCCTGTGCTGCATGCCCAACACACCTGTGAAGGAGTGGGTTTGGGGCACAGTGACTTCCCACAAGCCCCATTGGCCCAGTGGCTAATCTGCCACTGTCTGTGGCATTTGACAAGGGCTGCAAGACAAGTCACACTGGAGGCTTTTATGAAGGTTCTTGTGTCAAAAGCCCAAGATCAGTTTTTCACAGGAGAAAAGCTGGGAAATAACCAGGCTAACAGAGGCGTTTGTTGTTACCGCTGCGTAGCCTTAGCTACAGCTTTGCTTTCAGTATATTTCTTTTGGCAGTTTTCACAAACATTCCTTGTGGGGAACACCAAGAATTAGACACTTTGCACTTTGAGGTGTAGATGTGCTTTTTTGCACAAGATGGTTTTGCGCAAGAATTCTTCTGCAAAAGACTCCTTACGCAAAAACCCTGCAGTGTAAGCATAGCCTGTGTCCCTGTGTAATGCCAGCTTAGCCAGAGAGTGGGGACGATGATGTCACTACTCAGCGCTGGATGTGGCCAGTCAGTCGTGCGATCGCCTGTATATACCACCGTAAATCCCCGTACGCACTCTCAGGGAGCGTGGATCATGTGGGTGACTGAATACGATTATACTAGTGCCACGGCGGACAAAGTCAAAGCTTCAGCTGTCAGACCAGTTGCTTGTATGAGAGTGCACAGGCTCTCGCGTATAGTTGCGCAAGTTCTTCTATTTAAAAATTTAACCGTGACAAATATAACTTGACGATGATAGCTGGATCTACTTAGCTACAATACACAACAATAATATTTGTGATCTACTTTTTCAGCTCCATATATAAGACTATTATTAGGGGCTCCACAAAATTCTTTCGAGTTTAAAAGAGTTCCGTGGCCAAATACAATTGGGCAACAATAGCCTAGTCATTCTCCAGCCACTATTGCTCAGTGCCCACTGTTCAACAGCCATGCACATTTGTCTGTGCACTCACCAAGTAAGGACTGTCTGGATTGAGCAGGTCATGCCAGTGAGTAGGTATGATGGTAGGTACATTATACTGGTCAAGAGACTCCATTCACAACCATTTTATACAGCATAGTTTGTTTTCCATTCATCTGGTTCTCGTCTCCCTGGATGCCACAGTATTCCCCTCTCTAGCAATCACATAACATTAAGGACCTCAAACATTGCCTGGCTTAGCCAATACCAAACCCTGCATCTTCAATGGACAGTGCTGTACAAAAGGATTTACTAGCACTCTGGGATATTTGACATCAATCTTTTCCTGCTGCTAAATGTAATCTTGCTTTGTACCAAGACTCCAGTGTAATCAGTACTAAATCTTCTGATGATATACTGGGAGACAGTAAATTATAGCACAGTTGAGGCTTTTTCATTGTAGCTCTGCTGAACAGTAATTGCAGAGCACCATAAAATAGGTACAAAACCAGCTAACTTTTTGCTGATCAATCACATGTGGAAAACCATCAAGCTGTTGAGACTAGAATAGGGTCACTAATGTTTCACATAACAGAGCTAGGATGAAGAAAAGTGTTTGTTATTAAACCCCTAGGCTGCGTCTAGACTGGCATGAATTTGCACAAATGCTTTTAACGGAAAAGTTTTTCCGTTAAAAGTATTTGCGCAAGAGAGCGTCTAGATTGGCACGGACGCTTTTGCGCAAAAGCGTCCATGGCCAATCTAGATGCGCTTTTGCTCAAGAAAGCCCCGATCGCCATTTTAGCCATTGTGGCTTTTTTGCGCAAAACAAAACTGAGCTGTCTACACTGGCCCTTTTGCGCAAAAGGACTTTTGCCCGAATGGGAGCGTCAAAGTATTTGCGCAAGAAGCACTGATTTCTTACATTAGAACCTCAGTGCTCGTGCGCAAATTCAAGCGGCCAGTGTAGACAGCTGGCTAGTTTTTGCTCAAAAGCAGCTGCTTTTGCGGAAGAACTGGCCAGTGTAGACACAGCCCTAGTGCTGCAATCCCAGTAGATTCCTGCAGGCTAAATCAGTTTGGGCCTGGGCACTGGATGGGAGTCTGCCAAAGTCCTGCCAGGAGCTGCAAGACGTGGTATTGTTGGTTCACCAGGCGATGCTCTTCCTCCGAGACAAGTACCAAATTCATGGTACCACCGGACTAAGGGCACTGTGCATTCAAGGAGGCTCCTTTCAGCCTCCTTGCCCACATGCTCAGGGTGTGATTGATTGCCATATTTGGAGATCAGGAAGAAATATTGCCCTGAGTTCAGACTGGCAGAGACGCAAGGGTTTTTTTTCTATATCCTCTGCAATGTGGGGCACAAGTCACGTCCAGATTTAAACTAGAGCAAATGGTGGATTCTCTGTAACTTGAAGTCTTTACATCATGATTTGAGGACTTCAGTAACTCAGCCAGCGGTTATGGGTGTCGCGAGAACCACAGGTCTGATGATGCATACCCAAGGGGGGAAGGACAGAACCAGGTGGACCGTTTTAGCAAATAAAAGATATTTATTTATGACAGTGATGAATTTATAGTATTTATTCTAAGATTTTTTTAATAGACCGTGTCAATAATGAATTTACAGTATTTTATATTTATTCTACGGTTTCTAGTTAAACGTGGCAGAAATATAAGGATGAGAACGGCAAGGGGAATAGTCTCTATTCTAAAGATATCCAGCTACACTAATTAAACAACAGTGATAACTACAAACGCTATGTACTACCAATACAACTACAACACTAAGCTTATACAACAAAGAAAATCAAATCATACATACCAACTTACACAGCACACGGAACATTTAAAAGATATCTGTTCGGTTGCGAAGGCCTTGGTTATGCCCGAGAGTCGGGGGAGGTGGTTGGACGGTTGATCAGGCTGGCAGCGCTTTGAAGTATACAGGAAGGCACATGCACGGTGGTACGTGTGTTGCGAAGACCTCCTCGAGTGAACTGTGCAATGGGTATTTATCCCCAAGTCTGCACATCGCTTTCCTGTGCTTGCATTTTACCATATACGGCCCAACGGTCACCAAGTGGGGGGTCTGTGACCCAGTGGTTGGGCTGAAACTGTGCAGGTTTCATGCGACCAGGTAAGCCCCGCAGTTCTCACGCCAAGGTAATGGGTGGGAGAGGCCAAGGCTATTTTCCCCTTTTCACACCTTCCCTTTTTTCTAAACGCAATGGTATGCAGGAAGGGTGCGGCCGGTTTCTCCCAAGGAGTACTGCAGCCCACTATAGCAAGAGCGGCCTGGCCAAACTTTTTATTGGGGGGGGCAGTTTTTCTTCTAACAATGGGGTTATGAGTCTATTAGAGGAAAGAGAAGGTGACATTCTGTGGCCTACAACGTGCAGACTAGATGATCATGATGGTCCCTTCTGACCTGCAGTCTGAGACATCAACCCGAGGCCCCAGCTACTTGTGGTTAACTCTCAAAGCTCTTTCCACAGCTCTAATGATGTGTGTCCATTAGGACAGCCCCCTGGTTGATGAGTGCAGAACACTATCAGCATTTTAAGCTCATTTTGCTCTGGAGTACATGCAGAGGCGTAGTGCGGGGGGGAAACGCAATTGCCCCCAGGCGCCACACTGGGGGGGGGGGGAACGCCAGGCTGGGGTGAGAGCGAGCGCACGCTGCGCAGGCTCACCTGGCATGGGCGGCGAGCTATATGGGCGTCCCCTCCGGCCCCGGACCGTCCCTGCTGTGCGCCGCGTTCAGTCAGCTCCCCCTTGCCGGCGCATGCTGCCGCCATGCGCAGCATTTCCAGTTGACATCGTTTCCCGGTGACGTGACATCACGGCCCAGGACTTTAAAACTGCTCAGAGCCGCATTGCGCCGTGCGGCCTAGCTCCGGGTTCGGCATCCGGGGAATTCTGGGGCCCGAGTGCAGACTCTGGCCCCGCAAAGTGGAAGGCAGAAGGTACGGCAGGGCAGGGCAGGGGGAAAGCTAGGGGGAAGGGGTGGGAGAGGAAGAGGCTTGTGCAGAGGGGGAGGGAGAGGGAGAGGAAGGGGCTTGTGCGGAGGGGGAGGGGATGGGAGAGGAAGGCACCAAGGGACAGCGTGGAGGAGAGACAAATGCCAGGGGGGGCCAAGTGGAGACAAAGGGCAGGAGGGGAGGTGTCAGTGGAAGGGGGGACAGGGTGATGCTGGGAGAGGAGAGGAGAGGGTAAGGGCATTGGGGTCTAGAGGGGGGAGGCACTGCCCCCTGCCTGAAACCTTGTGCAGGTGTTAAACAGCTGTCCAGCCCACCCTAGAGGTGACTGCATTTCAGCATGCCTGAAGCAACACAGCACCAGCAATGGACAGGAGAATGGCTCCTGGGCATGGCTTTCTCATGACTGCCTCAGTCCCATTGGATGGGCCTCAGCCTCTTTCCTTCCCCTCCCCCCCTTTGCAATGGGGCTGTAGACTCTGCGGGAGAGGGGTGGAGGCAGGCAGAGGTGTCTCCCTGCAGTAGATGTAGACACGTCTCTGTATTAATCATTCTCTCATTGAAGTTTTTAGCTTTGTATTGAGTCCTTTTACATGGAAACTTTGTATTACGTCTTGGTAGAATTGTCCCTAGGACAAGTGAGGCAGAGACTGTCCCTGTGGGGTGAATGAGGTGAGCACCTGTGGGCAGTTACAAACGTTGGAGAAGGGATGGAAGCCAGATCCAAGATCAATGAGCCCTGGGAAGTGGGCCCATTGAAAGGAGACTGGACCTGTGGATGCCTTGGGGGTCAGCAGCAAGGGCCTGCTTTGGGAAGCCCCCTCTTTGGAGGTGAATGTGGCAGCATTGAGACACCACCCAGAAGCAGGCGCCACAGACACAAACTGCAGATTCATGGGACGGCTCTCACAGATCTTGCACAAGCATAAGATGATAGATCTGCGGGGGGGGGAGGGCAGTGGTGTAGCGAGGGGGCCGGAGGGGTTAGTTGCCCCTGGGTACCATGCTAGGGAGGCACCAATTTAATCCCATTCTGCTCCCCCAGTCATCCCTCAGCTCACGTGCTCCTACTCCACCTGCCACCGGCAGCTGGAGCCTCCTCCCTGCCTCTCTGCTCCAAGCCCGCCCCTCCTCCACTCCACCAATGGGTTAGTGCATGAGGGAGCCCGGCCCCAAATTGTAGGGGGTAGGGGAAGATGCGATACAAGTTCCCCTCAGCTGTTCACCGGGTTTGGGGCTGTGCCACATAGCGGCAGGGGGGGTGCAAATAGTTCCTTTGCCCCTGGGCGCATAACACCCTCGCTACGCCTCTGAGTAAATGAGGCCAGAAATAAACTTCCAGATGAGTCTTACTGTTTTTACTTGCCTTACACTTACATTACATATGCTCAATGGGGCAGGCGTTTCTCTGTGTTGGTACAACCACAGTACAGTCTTGCTGCATGACTAGCCGCACCTAAGCATTATGATAATGCACACGATAAATAATAATAATTGCTTGACACAGTTGTTTGCTGGTAGCTTATCTACACAAGAAATTTCTAGTTAAATCAAAGCAAAGCTCTGTGTAGACACACTGATCTTGATTTATAAGTGGTTTCTCGCAGTTTAGTGCAAGTTGTAAATCACGATAGTGCCAATGAAATCAACATCGATTTATTACTAGTATTTATTTGTATGCAGTAGTGGCTAGTGATCCTGGCCCAGCCTGGGATTGTGGCATCAGGGACTGTGCCTTTAAGGACTGAGCTTTCCAGATAGAGTCTGGGCTGGGCACTGCAGGGAAAGGCCTTGTTGCTGTCAGGCATACCCAGTTAGCACAATGGGACCCTGATTTCTGTGCTTCAAAGAGCTTTGCTTTATTTCTGTGACCCATTCTAAGTGATGTAGACAAATACAATGAAAAGCCCCACAGCCCTCACAATGGAGGAGTAAGACAAGAGATATGTGGATACAGAAATTCGACAGGGGCTTATCTCTGATCTCAAATGTGTTGGTGTGCAGTGGAGTCTGAGTCATGCAGTGATATGAAGGGAGTTTTGAGTTCAGAACTCTGGAGGGGGGTCTAACTCAGGCAAATCTCCCACTGAAGCCATCTGGGGAGTTACCTGAGCAAGGCTGGCTGGATCAGGCTTTAACAGGGTCCAGATGTCATCCAAGAGCATGTTAGAATAAATTACCTCCAACCTGTGCCTAATCCAGCCCATTTCCTGCTTTAGACCATGCTTCTGCCTGTCCAGTGTCATGTTACATAACACAGTGTAATGGCTGGAATTCTAAGCTGGTTTTCAAGCTGGATACCTGCTGGCAAGTTCCAGATCGGCCCATTTTGTGTTGCAGAAGCTAAAGCATCCCAGGCATCTGAGAAGCAATTTGACAGCTATCCTAATTACGTCAGACTAACCTGGCACAAACCTGCTGCTGCTGTCTTTGGCCAAGCTGTTTGTGGGTCTCCTCATGCTGATTAGGCAATGATTCTCAGGGCAGGTGGGCCCCTGCACCTTACATGAAACCTCACTGATTTCTGCAATGGGGTAAGGGTTTATCTGTGCTGAGCACTTGCAGGATTGGGGCCCTGTGGAACACAAACTTCTGCAGGTCAAGAAGGTTGATTCCTCATGATGGGCCAGGGCAAGATGATGGACAGATATAAATGTCCTTCCCTTGGAAGTCCCATCTGACTCCTTCCTACCCTGTATTTCCAACATAGTCTCTCATCCCATCGTCTCTTCTTCACTGGTGGTGGATCACGATGCATCCCTGGTGCAGTTTCCACTGGATGAAGATCCACAGTCCATCGTGCAGGAGTCCTCTTTGATTCCTTGCTGAAGCAGAATACGCAGCATTCACAAGGAACACTTGACCATGGATGCTTGGCTAGGAAGCTCCATCCCTTCCTGGAGGACAAGACCACACCTTTGTCACCTCTCACCTGGATTACAACAACATGATGTACCTGGGCGTGACGTCTCAGCTCTTAGTAAATCCTCGCCGTTCAGACCACTCTCCTTAACAACACAGGCTACTGCGAACATAGCATACCCGTCTTCCACTGGCGTTCAATCGGATTTCTAACCAAGTTCAAGATCTCAGTCCTTACCTTCAATGCTTTCCCTAGCCTGAGGGAATGGTATAAGAAAAACCAATCTAAAGCTCCTTTGGAACAATGTTCTCTCAACTATACTAATCAAGTTTGTCTGTGTGGGAAACAGAACTTTCTCCAGGGGTAGTCTGAGACTAGAATGAACGCCCCCAGGAACTAAGGACCAGCACAGTCTTCACCACGTTCTGCTCCAAGTGCCAGGTTGACCTTTCTTTGATCTTGCCTTCTCTTACCTAAACCCATAGCAACAAGTATTTTTAAATAAAAAAAGAAAGCAAACAAAAACCCCACGGTGGCCTGCCACAATAAGACATGCTACTGCATACACTTTTCCCTCTGGAGAGAGGAAGGGAGATCAAACAATATGTGACAGATGTGTAGCCATGATGCTTAATGTACTACTGCCTAATGCACTATTTGAATCCAGGAGGTGGGCGGGCGCTAGCTAGGCCACTGCTAAAGGCCCCTCCCCCAGCCTTGCGGGATTGACCACTGGACCTGGGATTCAATTAATTGCAGGGGACAAATAATGAAAAACAGGGTCAGGCATGCGGGTCAAAGGTTTAAACCAAGGGAACCGGATGGGGACACTGAGCAGAAAACCTCGGACAGTGCCCATTGCGCCTCGAAGCTGTTCAGGGAGCTAGTGGACACTGCCCAGAGGAACTCTGCCCAGATCTGTGAGACTAGGAGGAGCGGAGATAGACCCCCCCCAGTTGCAGAGCAGCCTCCTCCTGGTATCGTACATAGCAGCATTTGCCAGGGCCAGGAGAAGGTTCACGAGGAGGTCTCGCGACTTGTGGGGCCATGGATGGGGTGCGCAGCAATAAAAAGGTGAGGGGAAAAGTGCAGCCAGATCCTCAACAAGAGATTTTGGAGGAGCTGGAAAAGGGGCTGTAACCTGGTGCATTCAAGATAGGCGTGCACCAGGTTTTCCCTCACGCCACAGAAGGGGCAGGTGTTGGGGATGGGGTGAACTGCGCCAAGTACATGCCCATGCTCACATCTCCATGGAGTTCCTCACCCTCCACAGGTGTTAGGTAGTCCTGCCACTTCGTATCAGGGTGGGACACGAGGGTGAGGAAATGTAACATGCAGAGCACGAGCATGTACAGATGTTCTTGAGGCATGGTTCGAAAGCAAACTGGCTGCAGATCCTGCAGCCAGCTGGGGGCCCAGGGATGGGGAGGCCGGGGTGGCCCACGGAACAGGGGCCCAAGAAAAAGGGATGGAGGACTTGCAGTGGGAATGGGGGGGCAGGGCGTACCCTCTTGCAGGGCTCATTGTAGGAAATCGAGAGTGGGCTGCAACAAAGCCGCCTTCGCCCTTGTCTCGCCTGGATCTGGCCCCGAGGCTCAGGGCTCCCCCTCCCCAGCATTGGGGAGCCCATGCTTGTGCTCCAGGCCCCACCTCCCTAGTGGTGCTGGAGCACACAAAACCTACTAGCCTGGGCCACCCAAGGCTCTGCTGTACAAAGTGAATGTGGAGAATGTTTTTCTTCTTCTCAAATCGGGGGCCACCTCGCTGAGGGTAATCTACACTACAGCGTTATTCGAAATATCTAATTTTGAAATAGTTAATTCAAAATAGCTTATTTCGAAATAACTCGTCTACATACACAATGCATTTCGAAATAGTGTTTTTCTATTTCGAAATAGCGCGTCCACACTGAGTGGACGTTGAATCGCATTTAAGGCTGGTTGGAACCAGTTCCCACAGGGCATCAGGTCAGAAGTTACCTTGTGGCCAGGGCAGCCAGTAGGGCACCCTGGGAAGGGCTGGAGGCCCCCTATTTCGAAATAAGCGTCTATACAGAGCTTATTTCAAAATAGTAATTTCGAAATTGGCGCTATTCCTCGTGGAATGAGGTTTACCAATTTCAAAATAAGCCCTCTGCTATTTTGAATTAATTTCGAAATAATGGAATGGCTGTGTAGACACTAGGAAAGTTATTTCGAAATAACTTTGCTGTGTAGCCATACCCTGAGGGGCTTTGTTTTTTCAGTAGCCCCCTGATCCAAAAAAGGCTCTCGGCTCCCTGGCTTAATTCATTAATGGGGGAGGCACTGAAGAGGTTTCCACCGCCCCCGAGCTTCTGCCAGGGATGGGGTTGGGGGATGCGTGGGCTTCCCCAGCCAGTAATGAGCCCAGTATAAGAACCTATGCAGAACAACACCACCACCACCACAAGTGATCTGCTGAAGAATCCATGGCAGGTCAGTGGCTGAGTGCGGAATAGTACCCAGGTTTGTACCTTGTATAGCACTGATCACATTGTCAGCTCTCAATCAATGCACAGTCATAACAATTATTAACGACACTTGGCATTGTTAAAAAAACGGGGGCCAAATTTATTCTTTTCTTCCAGCAAGCCAATTTCTCGCCGACTTCAGCGATGCAAACTCATCCTGTTTTCTCACCAAGATCAGGCATTTAGCCAGGCAAGCGGCGGTATAGGAGAGATTACCCTAGCTGAGGGGCATGCATGGTTTGCTGTCTGGGCTTTTTTCTTCGAAAGATTACTGAAGTATGACTCTCCTCTGAGCCAACTCCAGGGCCATAGTTCAAACTTTCTTCTGTGGCATGCCTTTCTCCTCATCCCTCTCCATTCTTAGCAGAGGATTTGCTGAAGAATAGTCTTACTTCCTTTGCAGCCTGTACCTAATGTGCATGGAAAAAGCACATCTGAGGGGTTGAAAAAACACCCCTAAAGGTACTGCTTGAATCAGACCTTTAACTGCCCCTTCCCTGCTTGCCCCTTTGCTTCTTTCTGCACCTCCTACCCCCTGAAGCCCCAAGACTGGAGAAGCTCTGTCCCTGCATAGGGCCCCAAGATGCAGCAGGGAGTGAGAGTGCTGGGGTTTTCCTTACCATGCCCCACGCTTCTGCAGGGACCAGGGTTCAGGCGCTGGGGCTTCTACCCTGTCCACCTGGTGCTTCTGCAAAAGAGCAGGGTCAGGCATGGGGGCTTCCTTTTCTACCCTGCAGATTTGGCCAGGGACAGGGTCAAGGCACCGGGGGGGGGGGAGGAAGGGGAGGTTTCTGCTGGGAACGGGGTTGCGGGGGTCGCTGGGGAGCCTTCTGCCCGGATTAGGGGAGGGTGCTGCTGGAGTTCCCCCATCTGATGGCTTTTGCCAGAGTCAGATTTAGGGAGTCAGAGGGGCCTCCCTTGCCCACCCCATGCTGCTGCCAAGGCGTGGGGTCCCTGCCACCTCGCAACATCTGCTGGGGACAAGGACAAAGTCAGGGAGCACAGGGACTTCCCTGCCAGCTGCTGCTGGGGATCGAGGTCAGAGGGCCACTTGGGGGCTTCTGCTGGGGACAGGTGGGAGGGTCACTGTACTACAGCTTCTGCCAGGGATGGGGTCGGAGGACATGGGGGCTTCCTCTTCCCACTGAACAGCCAAAGCCAGGGGCCTTCCTGTTGGCTGGGGCCTCTGGGCACAGGCCCTTAGACTCAGTGGCTAACACACACACACACACACACACAGTGGCTAACACACACACACACACACACACACACACACACACACACACACACAGAGTGTTCTCTTCTTGTGGCTTCAGAAAAATGGACTCGAAAAACACTCAGTGACACTGGCACAAACTCAGGCAGCTGACAGCACTGAGCCAGATGGCCCAGAAGCCAAGCCATTGGATTTGTCATACTGGGTCACAGCGCTGGCCCTCTGCCAGTGGTTATTTCCTGATGATTCAGGGGATTGAGAAACTTTCCAGTTAACCACCGAGGTAGGAAATGCCATAGTGTGCGGGCAATCAGCTTCTGCCCTGACGGCTACCTAACCAGGTATGAGAGTTACTTATGGCACACACACAGCCCAAAAGCATCCTGACACGCACGATCAGAAACCCTTAATTCCTTCGGGCCATGGTGACCACCTTAGGGCCAATGGCCTGGGCTTTGAGCACTCAGTCCACGGGAGGCTTTTTTTGGATTCTAAGGCCAGGAGGGACCCTTGTGATAGCTAGTCTGACCTCTTGCATGATGACACAGGCCATAGGACTTCCTCTGCATGCTAGTCAGGTCCCAGGTGCAGCCCCCTAACCCCCCCCCAGCTTTATCCCCTCCCCTAAAGCACAGTCAAGGCAGGTTTTCTCAGTTGCAGTCTCGTCCTTTGTGTGAGCTGCCTCTCTGAAATCCTCTGAAGACACAAGGGAGCAACATCTCTATGGCCCCATTTGTAAAGGCACAGGTAAATGAAATGAAAACAACATTACTCACAGGCTGGGCACTTGCTACTTTATGCAACAGCAGCTCAACATGCTGAGGCTGTGTCTACACTGGCGCGAGCTTGCACAAAAGCGGCCGCTCTTGCGCAAAAACTTTCTGCCTGTCTACACTGGCCACGAGTTCTTGCGCAAGTGCACTGACGGTCTCATGTATGAAATCAGGGCTTCTTGCGCCAGAACTCTGACACTCCCACTCGGGAAGAAGCCCTTTTGCGCACCTGTTCTTGTGCAAGAGGCCAGTGTAGACAGGCAGCCAAGAGATTTTGCGCAAGAGCCGTCCAAATGGAAAAAAGCCCTAGTGGCCGCTTGGATGCTCCGTATGCGCAGTCACCGCTCAGGACTTCCGGGTAACCCGAGCCCCCTTAAAGGCACACGCAGCCTGCAGAGGCCATGCAGCAGAAGCACCTCTGCCACCGAGCTCTGCCGTGCGGCTCTGCTCCTTCAGCCACCAGCACCACCCAGGATGGCCGCTCCAGGGGGGCAGCAGCAACCCGCACCCCCAGCGCAGGAGGCCCCAAGGGGCACGAAGAGGCACACCCCTTCCTGGTCCTCTGTGGAGATCGAGGCCCTGCTGGATCTCTGGGCCAATGAAGAGGCCCTCCATGACCCCCCGTGCCCGTCGGAGGAATGCGGACATCTTCCGCCGCATGGCCCAGGCGCTCTCCCAACAAGGCCATCCAGCCCAGACCCTCGAACAGGTCCGGGCTAAAGTAAAGGAGCTGCAGCTGGGCTATGTCCAGGCCAGGGGGCAGGAGCCGACAGCTGCCCCCATTATGAGCACCTCCATGGCATCCTGGGCGAGGTGGCACCCCAGGGACCCTCGGTGCCCGTGGACACCAGCAGGCGCCCCCCCCCCCCCGTCACCAGGCCCAGCGAGGCGGGGGACGAGGTGGAGCTGCCCACCAGGTCAGAGGTGGACGAGGATGACCAGGGGAGCACCATCACCTTGCAGCTGGAAATGCTGTCAGGCAGCCCGGACGTCTCCCGCGCGTCGTCGGAGGCCGGGGAAGGATCCACTGGTGAGTGTTGCACTTTGCACTCACAAAGGTGGGGGGGAGCCAGGTGCCCGGGGGCGGGGGCGGGGAGGGAGCGTCACTCAGGCAGCGTGAGCTGCACGCTGTGTACCATACCGGTATGCAGCACGTGCAACCACGTGCAGCCTGGTGACCGAGCGGCATGTGGCCGCGGCAGGCAGCTCCAGGGCACGCCTGGGACCGTGCTGCTCACACACATCCGGACCAGGGGGGAAGGGTGGATGCCGGCTGGAACCAGCCAGGGCCCCAGGGGCTCAAGCCAGAGCCCACACCTCCCGAAGGGTGCAGCACACAGACAGCACACTGTTCATGCCTGGCTGTGCGACACAGCCAGCTGTTCCTGGGAAAACCGCAGCGACACAGCCCTGTGAGCGTGGCCCCCACTGAGCCCCTCGCCTGCTCCCGGCGCCTTGGCTGGCCCCCCGAGGGAAGTCCTGCACTGCAGCCACACATGTCCCTGGGCTACGTGTGTGAGGGCTAGTGGGAGGGGGGAAGCGCTCAGGCCTGGCCCTAGGGCCACCTGAGTTTTGCTGCAAGGATGGTACGCTCCCCAGTCACCCCTGCTTCCGTCCAGGAGACAGCCACGTGATGGGGATCTGAGAGCCCAGACCACGTCTGCCATACGTGCTCCCAGGCACTGTGTGGGGATTCATCTTGCTCCCTGTCAAATGCCATTGATTAGTCCAAAGCCTCATAGCCTCCCCGGCAGGGAGTTCCACAGGTTAACACAACGCATGCCAAGGGGCCAGGACACAGCCCAGTGGTTACAATACATGGAGGAGCACCCTACTCTGGGGGCGGTCCTGTATGCAAACATACAACACGGAGGGGAGGGGGGAACCAAGTGGGCCCAAGCCACAGTACTGTGGTGTCACCTGGGCTCAGGGCGAAGCGCATGGGGTGTGGGGACGATGGCCGGGCTGCCTGACTTACCCATCCTTTCCTCTGTTCCCTGCAGCGGGACCAGCCAGGAGCGAGGGACCCTCCAGCCCTGCAGCAGCGGCAGCACCCCCAACCGCCCAGGCACCAAATCGGCAGGTCCGGCAGTGGGACCAACTCCTCCTGCACCATGTACAGGCCGTCGAGAGGATCGAGGTGACCATCACACACTGGGTTGATGCTGACCTGGAGTGGTGCCAGTAGGCCTGGGGGCGCTTCCAGGCTCAGTGTGACCACGTATGTGATGCTGTCACTGCCCTCACTGCGCACATCGGGCACGCTGTGCACTATGGGATGGCATTGCCCCAGGCACCTGCCATCCCTCCCATGCCAATGCCCATGCCCCCTCCTCCTGCTGCCCCTCCTGCTCCTGCCATGCCCCCTCCTGGTGCACCCCATCCTGCTCCTGCCATGCCCCCTCCTGGTGCACCCCATCCTGCCCATCTCCCCGTGCTGCCTGTCCTGATGAGGCCTGAACGCCATGCAGTTGTCCGCCCTCGCAGAGGTGGTCGCAGGGGCCACCCTTCCCAGCAGTAGCTCCCTCCTCCCCTACCCAGTTCAGAGCCCCCTCCCTTCTCCCCCTCCCAGTTCAGAGCCCCCTCCCTCCTCCCACCCTATGTCCCCATTGTAAATAAAAAGTTCAAGACTTTGTTTTCCACAAAAAACTGTGTTGTTTATTGGGAGGTAAGGGGAGGGGGGGAGGGAAGGGTTGGGGATGGGAGGGAGATGTAAAGGGAGACAGAGGCGGCCCTACTGTGGGGCCTGGGAGAACATCTCCTTCAGGGCCTCCCGTATGCGCACCCCATCATGGTGCGCCTGGCGGATGGCAGCTGTGCGGGGCTGTTCGAAGGCCTGGCCCTCGCCTGCCATCCATGCCGGGAGGAAGGCCTCCCCCTTCCGCTCCATGATGTTGTGGAGCACACAGCATGCGGCCACGACCTCGGAGACATACCACTCACCCATCTCAAGACAGGTGAGCAAACAACGAAACCGGGCTTTCAGATGGCCGAAGGCGCACTTGACCTGGTTGCGGGCCCAGTTTGAGGCGGTCATTGAATCGGGCCCAGTTGTGGTCTGTCCGCCCCGTGTAGGGCCGCATCAACCAGGGCAGCAGGGGGTAGGCCGCGTCCCCCACAATACATGTGGGCATGGGCACGTCCCCAAAAGTAAATTCCCGCTGGGGGAGGAAAGTGCCTGCCTCCAGCCTGCGAAACAGGCCGCAGTGTTGTAGAATGTGGGCGTCGTGTGCCCTGCCGGACCAGCCCGCATAAATGTCCGTGAGGGCCTGGAGCACAATGGAGAAGTACCCCTTGTGGTTTATTAAATGGGCCGCTCAATGCTCCGGGGCACAGACAGGGATGTGGGTTGCATCCAGGGCTCCCCTGCAGTTGGGGAACTCCAGTGCAGCGAAGCCGGCCACCGTTGCATCCATGTCCTGCAGGTGGATGACTCGCTGGAGCAGGATGTCGTTGATGGCATGGACGACCTGCAGAAGGGTGCACAGAAACACAGGGGAACGCATCACATAAGGCAGGGTGAGTGCATGCTCCCTTGGGGGGTTCCCACCCCCCCCGTGAGGCCCTCTGTCCTCACACACCAGGGCCCCCTCTCCCCACGGGCTACCCCCTCCCCTTCACCAGCAGGCCTGTGCAAGAGAGGGATGGCCCAAACCCCTGGGTGACGGGGCAGCCCCCTCTCACCCCATTGCCCCAGCCTGGAGTCTTGCCTGCCCCTGGGCATGGAATGCAGCACCCTCCCCCCCCCCCCCAGGACTTACCTGCATGACGACGGCACCAACAGTGGATCTGCCCACCCCGAACTGGTGTGCCACCGATCAGTAGCTGTCCAGGGTGGCCAGCTTCCATATGGCGATGGTGACCCTCTTGTCTACGGGGATGGGTGCCCGCAGACAGGTGGTGCTTCTCTGGAGCACAGGGGCAACCCAGGCGCATAGCTCCAGGAACATCTGCTTTCGCATCCAAACGTTTCGGAGCCATTGCTGGTTGTCCCATTGCCCCAGGACCAGCCAGTCCCACCACTCGGTACTGGTGTCCATTCTCCACAAGGACCTCTCCACAGTGGGGTGGGGATGCCACAGAGACGCCACCGCTTCCCAGGTGAGGGAGTCCAGAGCGACCTGTGCCTTGGGGTCCTGGACGAGGAGTGCAGCAGCATGGAGCAGCAGCTGCAGGCACTCCAAAATGGCCGGAAGGGGCCAGAGCAGACACAAGGCCACCCCTGGCTCCATGGCACAACAAAAGAGCTAACAGCAAAAAATCACCAAATGGCACTAAGGCACAAGCTGTGGTGTCCAAGAAGGCAGAGGGCAACCACAACTAGAACTGTTACGGCTGTCAGTCCCTGCAAGAGGTACTAAAGCTCGCAGCAGGAAAGAAACAGCTGTCCAGGGAGATCCCTTTAAGCATGTGTCTCAAAGGAGCTCCAGCCCCCGCCCGCGAAAAGGCCTGGTGCCCTTTTGCCCTCTCCAAAGTGGTTCCGGGCTCCTGCTTTTGCGCAAGAGCGTCCCGCCAATGTAGACGCTGTCTTGCGCAAAAGCGCATCGCTCTGATGATGAGTCCCTGACAATGTAGACACTCTCTCGCGCAACTACTTTAACACAAGAACTCTTGCGCTAAAGAGTTTTTGCGCAAGATCACGCCAGTGTAGACGTAGCCTGAGTGTGTGTTTGTGTATGGGGGGGGAATTCCCACTTAATTACAGTCACCATTAGTAGAAGATGCAAATACCTGACAGCCCCTAACATGTGTGGAAGTGCTATTATCTCCATGCTAGAGATGGGAAACTGAGGCACACAGTGTCTGAATACGTTGCTCATGGTCACAGAGGGAATTGGTGGCAGAGCAAGGAAATAACGTACTGTCACCTGAGCCCCAGACTAGTGCCCTCACCACTCAATCAGCCTTCCTGTCAAATCCAATAGGATAACAGCACTATACAGCTTATTCATTCTTCATGGGTGCTCCACGAAGATGGGCCCCGACCAAACCTGGGCTCTAAACAGCACTGAACTTTAGAAGAGATCAGATCTGAACTTTGCAACAAAGGGAGCAATCTTGACTCTGTTGAAGTCATTGGGAGTTTTGCCGTTGATGACAAAGTTTCATAGGAGGGGTGTGTCTACATTGCAATAAAACACATGCAGTTGGCCTGTGTCTGACTCAGGCTCATGGGGTTTGGGCTGTGGGGTGCCAGGTCTGAGACTCCAGCCCGAGACCAAACATCTATATAGTAATTTTATAGCCCTACAGCCTGAGTCCCACAAGACAGGATCAGCTGACGCTGTGACATGGGTGTTTTATTGCAATGTGCACATGCCTGTCTTGTACTATGCAAAGAAAACCAGCAGGGCCTGGTTCTTGACTTCTCTTCATTGGCACACATCGGGAGAAATGCCACTGGAAATGGTTGAGTTGTATCTGCAGCTACATCTATACTTCAGCTGAGACTAGGGAGACAGACATGGGCTAACTGTACTTGTGCTAAAATGCTAAAAGTATGACTGTAGCCAGAGGTATCAGCCAGCTGAGTAAAAACCCAAAGAACCTCCCTGGATATGCACTTGGGTTCTAGCCCATGCTGCCCCCCCAGCTATGCTGCTATTTTTAGGACACTGGCTCGTGCCATGTCTGTCCCTCTGAGCCAAAAAGAACACTCCCAGCTGCAGTGTAGACTTAACCGAGTGTAAACCTGGAGTACATGAGAGCAGAATGAGGTCTGAGGAAGGCCACATAAAGTTGGAAAGGAAGATCCAGTTGGCAGCTGATATTTCCAAAGAACATTGATCGTTAATGACCTCAACCCGCTGTAGGAAGGGATTGCCTGAAAGAAATTAGTCACCACAATTCAGACAGCCAAACAGGTATTGTGGGTTAGTAGGGTCAGCACTGCAACACGTAAGAGAAACTTTTTCTGATGGAAAAGTTTGAACACATACAAAATGAAAGAAAATCCTCTACATGAGATGAAATAGAGCTCTTACTATTATTTAAGCAGTGGTGTTGCTTAGAAATTGTTGCTCTGAGGATGCTCAGACTTAAAAAAAAAAGAGTAAATTCTTCCAGGAAACAATCCCAGTCTGCAGATGAGCCTGCTGCTGAACAAAGTAAAACTTAGAGAAAGTGCAAACTTTGTGGCTGTGCCTCTATATTATTTTCTACGAGACTCTGAAACAAAACGAGTGTAAATTTGGAAAAATTTAAATTCTCGGGCAAAAATGTGTTCAGCTCGTGTCTAGCTGCCAAATAAATTAAACAGGGCAGCAATTCTCACCATTATCCAAACAGTGAATTTTAAAACAGAAATGATGGGGGCCCAACCTTGCATGAGAATCATATTAAGCACCTACTATTGCTACTTTAGATCAGTCAGCCATGGCTGAAAGTGCAATCGAACAAGGGGTTCTGTCTGCTCCAGGGAAGGTGCATGTAGCTGTTTGTACATGTTACCCCCTGGCTGGCATCACACCTCTTTGTTACCTGCCAGACAGGGGTGGCAGGTTTGTATAATTTTTGGTGGTGCCCCATTAGTCACGCCCCTGACCCCCATTAGCCACGCCCCTGACCCCCATTAGCCACACCCCTGGAGGCTCACATGACCAGAAGTAAAAGGTGTCATGTCACCCCTCTCGAAGGACTTTTCCCACCATCCTCCTACCAACAGGGATTAGTTTGCCCCCCCCCCCACCAAACCCCCCTCATGCAACTATCCTGCAATTGCAGTAACCCAATGTGTGTGACATTAACTCGGGGGCAGAGAGACTGGGGGAAGTGTTCCCTCTAAGGCTATGTCTACACTTGCGGCTTCTTGAGCAAGTACAGCCGTTCTTGTGGAAGAACCCGCAGAGCATCCACACTGCCTACCTGCTCTTGCACAAGGAAATTTACAGTACGGCGCGGTAAGAGAGGGTTCCTTGTGCAAGAGCTACGCGCTTTTTTAACAAGTGTAAGCCCTCTTGCGCAAGAGGGCAGTGTGGATGGTCGGCAGGGATTTCTTGCGCAAGAAACCCCTGTGGCTAAAATGGCCATTGGAGCTTTCTTGCGCAAGAGAACGTCCACACTGCCATGGATGCTCTTGCACAAAACCACAGCTCTCACATGGCAGTGTGGACAAGGCCGGCCCGAGCCATTCGCATGCCCCAGGCCCCGGGAGCGCGGCACCGCCCCCGGGAGTGTGACGCTTGCGTGCCCCCCACCTCCGGATGCGTGGTCCCGCCCCTGGGCACGCGGTGCATGCGTGGCCCCGCCCCGGGCACACAGAGCATGTGCGGTGCCACTCCCGCCCGGCTCAGCAGCCCCATGCAGCGCCCCCTACAATGGGGCACCCCAGGCGGTAGCCCACCTCGCCCCTACCTTGGGCTGGCTCTGAGTGTGGACATGTTCTTGCACAAGATTTCTTGCACAAGAACCCTGGCTCAAGATGTTCTTGCGCAAGAAGCTGCCAGTGTAGACATAGCCTAAGAGTTTCCTCCCATGAGCAGAATGAATTTTGTGTTGTGCACCAGTACTGAGTTCATGTGGCTTGTTTAGATGTGCCACTGTGGCACCCAAGTTATCATATATATAGTAGCCCAATGTCTGTGACTCTGTAACACTGAAATGCTGGCTGTTCCTTCTGGGCGGCGCTGTTGCCTGAGTCATGTCCTTCGCCTCCCACCATGGCGCTTGGCTGACTTCTGCGCCGCTCAGCCGGGCCGCCGCAGGGGAGCAAGCGGCACAAGCTGCCGTTTGGGCACCGCGGTCCCCATGCAGCAGGGGGATGCTGCATGGGGAGCGCGGGGCCCAAACGGCCGCTTGCACTGCTTGCTCCCCCGTGGCGGCCCGGCTGAGCAGTGCAGAAGTCAGCTGAACGCCACAGTGGGAGAGGAAGGGGGGTTGGGCGGTGACATACACAGCCAGAGGGCGGGGCCTGGCTGTGTATGTCACTGCCCCACCCCCCTTCGCACCCTTCTTCGCCTCCCACCGTGGCGCTTGGCTGACTTCTGCGCCGCTCAGCCGGGCCGCCGCAGGGGAGCCCAAACGGCCGCTTGCTCCGCTTGCTGCACCGCGGCGGCCCGGCTGAGCGGCGCAGAAGTCAGCCGAGTGCCACGGCAGGAGGCGAAGAGGGGTAAGGCGGTAACGTGCGGCATGACAGCAGCTCCAGGTCCCGGCCCCTAGCTGTGAACGTCACTGCCCGGCCCCCCTTCGCCTCCCACAGCGGCGCTCAGCTGACTTCTGCACCGCTCAGCCAGGCCGCTGCATGGGAGCAAGTGGCGCAAGCGACTGTCTGGACTCCGTGCTCCCCATGCAGCATGGGGAGCGCGGAGCCCAAACAGCCGTTTGGGCTCTGCGGTCCCCCAAGTGAGAGGCAGGATGGGGAGGAAAAGAGAAAGAGAGAGACGGAGAGAGAGGCAGGAGGCGGAGGAGAGCTGAGAGGGCGGGGGAGGCAGTAGGGGGAGGAGAGAGAGAGACACGGAGTGAGAGACCGGAGGCTCAGGAGAGAAGACCAACGTGGAGGAGAGACCTGAAAATCCCGTCTTATGATGGGCTAATTGTCTAGTTAATAAATATTTTATAAACCTTTACCTTTTCTCTCTGCTGCCATGTCTCCTCCCCTTGCTCCATCAGCTCCCCTGGTGCCTGCTGCCCCCCAACCCCTGACTCTCGTCTGCTGTCCTGACTCCTGCCCTTCTCACTGCCCTCAGCCCTCCTGCAACCTGCCCCCCCTCCACCAGCTCTTCTCTCCCCCCTGTGTCCACTCCTCCAGTAGCCCCACTCTGATCATGTGAGCTACCCCTCCTCATCCCCTCTTCTAACACCTGCCTCTACACACCTGCCCTGCCTCTCTCTTCTGGTGCTGGTCCCTCCCCTGCAGGTGTCTGTCCTTCTGCTTCACCCCCAGAATCCCCTGGCACGTGCACCTTCCCTTAGCCCTGCACCCTCCTGGTGCCTCCCCCTTCCCTCACTGCCCTACCCCCTTTTTCCCTGATGCCCACCCCCTCACCAACCTCTGCCCCCATTCCCCTCATGCCTCTCTGTGCCCTCACACATGACTTGCTCCATCCCCACCTTTATCATGCCCACCCCTTCTTTCAAGCCTTCTCCCAGCTCCTCCCCCTACCCCCTCTAGACCCCAATGCCCTTACCCTCTCCTCTCCTCTCCCAGCATCCCTCCTTCCACTGACACCTCCCCTCCTGCCCTTTTCCTCATTTTCTGCACTTGGCCCCCTGGCATTTGTCTCTCCTCCACCCTGTCCCTCGGTGCCTTCCCCTTTCTCCCCCTCCCCCTCCGCACAAGCCCCTTCCTCTCCCATCCCTTCCCCTATTTTCCCCATCCCCTCCGCACAAGCCCCTTCCTCTCCCATCCCTTTCCCTATTTTCCCCATCCCCTCCGCACAAGCCCCTTCCTCTCCCACCCTGTCCCCTATTTCCCCCTCCCCCTCCACACAAGCCCCTTCCTCTCCCATCCCTCCCACCCTTTCCCCCTCCCCCTCCGCACAAGCCCCTTCCTCTCCTACCCTTTCCCCTATTTCCCCCTCCCCCTCCACACAAGCCCCTTCCTCTCCCACCCCTTCCGCCTAGTTTTCCCCCTCCCCTACCTTCTGACTTCCACTTTGCAGGGCCGGAGTCTGCGCTCGGGCCCTGGACTCGGGCCCTGAACTCCGGAGCTAGGCCGAGCGGCACAACACGGCGCTGAGCAGTTTTAAAGTCCCGGGCCGTGACGTCATGTCACACCCGGGTGTCTCCCTGCTCACATGGGAACGCCGCGCATGGCAACAGCAGCAGCCAGCAGTGCGTGCCAGTGAGGGGAGCCGCACTGAAAGCTGCACATGGCAGGGACGGGACGGGGCCGGGGGGGACGCTCTGGGGCCGCGATGGGAGGACGCATGGGGGGGCCGGCAGGTGGGGGCCGGGGACCACTCCAGGCAGAGCCGGGGAAGAGACCCAGCTCCAAATATTACTGGAGCAGGGCCCCCAGCTCTGAATATTGGTGGAGCACGGGCACCACGAGCCCATATAACTCGCCGCCCACGCTGACAGAACTGTTTCTCCCACCTGCTGTCATCGATTCTTCCTTTCCAGCTGCTCCAGAACTTTTGGGGTCCCACATTTCATCTGGTTCTCACAAGGCCCCACGATGATTGTGCCTGGCACTAGTCAGAACCAAAGTCAGTCTCTCTCTCTCTCTCTCTCTCACTTCCATCTCCATAGCTCTTCTTTGTTCCCTTGTCTCTTTTTAAAGTATTGAGTGATGTAACAAATCTTTGACCAGATCCTCCCTTGTATTCTGTGGTTGTTTTTCCTTGGTGGATGGAGTCTGTCTACTGGTGAACGTGCCTGACTTCTCACGGTCTGGTTTGGAAAAGTAGCCATTAACAATGCAGGGCCTAGACGATTCATGATAACATTTCACTAACATGCATGTCTCTGAACAAAACTTGCCATTTCCCTTGTTACCCAAGAAGCAAACACAGATCTTTTCAGACCCGTTTTAAAGGTGGAAGTAAAGGGGGGAAGGAGTGTTGGGCATGGGTCCCCAAGAAAGTACAGTCTGCGCTTGTGCAGCAGCTACACACGGAAACAGTTTATAATAATCCTACACTGTCCACAGGCTGCCATTGCTCTGATCACCATAACCCTGCGGAACAGGCAAACCTGCACTACCTTCTGCATGTGAGCAGGGGGCAACCCACTCCTTGTACAGCCAAACTCTGTGCTGCCTTGGTTCTGGCAGCGCTGTATGAGGGATAGTTTGGGAGAGCGTCGCACCACGGCCGTGGGGAAGTGGCAGCCCTGCCATGGAATCTCCATGAGAAAATGGATAAGTACACCCGGCAAAGCTTCGACACCGTCTCCCAGCATGATTCTGTTGCTGTCTGTGTGTACAGCGATGCTCTGTTTGGGCATAACGCAGACAGGGCTTAGCCAGCTCACAGAAGTACCACCTCTATTCACCCTGCCCCCAACCCCCGACTGCAAGCGCAACTTCCCAAGCTGCTGCCTGTCCCTCCCCCACCCTGCTGGAATACACAGCAACTTACCACCCCGCATGGCCACCGCCTCCCCTTTGGCTGCACTCAGAACAACTTACCACCCCACATGGCCTCCACTCTCCCCGCCCTGGCTGCACTAGAACAACTTATCGCCCCATACTGCTGCGGCTCCCCCCTCGCCCAGCTGCACTAGAGCAACTTACTGCCCTGTTTGGTTGCCAATTGGACCTTTAGGCTTTCCAGATGCTTTCACCAAAAATCCCGAACATGGCAGGAAAGAAACTTGGTCGAGTAAAAAAAACCCAAACAAACCCAGGAGATGAAAGTTGTTGAGCAAAAAACCCCCCAAAAATGGGAGAACAAAAAAAAAAAAAGGTTGCTGCACCTTTAAGAATCCCCACGCTCCTCGCTTCCCCCCCGCCCTCACCAGACGCAGCAGGGGAACAATGTATCCGCCGGCCTTCCATCCAAGAAAAACAGAAAATACCGGACATTTTACATGTCCGGTATTTTCTGGGTTTTTTTACTGGATGGGGCCAGAAATAACAGACTGTCTGGGCAAAAACTGGACACCTGGCAACCCTATGGACCTTCCCTCCTGCCCCCGCCTGCATAGCAACTTACCCTGCATCTCTTCCCTTCCTTCATGTTTTACATGCAGCTGCTGAGAGTCCTCACAAACATTGGGACTATAGAACAATTCCTCACTTCCTGGCACACTGGTTGCCACAGGATTGAGCCTAACCCCTTCATCTGCTTCCACCTCTTCATCAATAACGTCTATCTCTGGGAGAAGTGTTTCTGACTGTGCTATGAGACGTGTCTACATTCGCGTTGGGTGCGGACCTGGGGTCCCCACTCAGGATTGTGTCTAGTTCTTTATAAAAACAGCATGTTGAGGGTGCAGTACTAGACCATCTGTTTGCCTCCTTCTGCTCCTTTATCTTGGCTCTGCATTGTATGTGTCTCGTTCATACTCTGTCACGCACAGGGCTCGAGAAATGTGACCATATGTATCCAGGTTCCTACAGGTCCCTCGCAGCTGTGATTACACTGATTCTTCATCCCACACACTGACAGGATCCAAAAGCTCTTCATTGCTCCAAGCAGAAGAGTGTTGTGAGCAATAGCCACCCCTGTTTCCACAAGGACCACTACACAACGAGCCAGACACCAGGAAATGGATTTCTAAAGTTCCCGTGGTTTGCAGATAGGAGAGGCCATCTGTTTACCTGTTTATGTGGCTGCAGAGCAGCAGAGTTCAAAGCACTGGCCAGAGTGGCTAAACAGGTATTACGGGAAACATTCTGGAAGTCAATAAACTCGACAAAAAACTAACTGTAGTACACAATTACATGATTGTTGACAATATAGGGAGGGGGAGAGCCAAAAGTCCCATGTGGAGATGGATGGTTTTTGTTGCCCAAACTGTGCATTTGTTGCAACTTTTGTTTTGAAGCGATGTGGATGCTCTCTGGGTTTTGTCGCCGAAAACATTGTTTTGGAGACCAGACTTCCAGGTGTAGACAAGGTCCTCGTCTCTCTCCTGCTGACCTTCTTTTATCACCATATTTCCCTGTTGACGCCAGTATGGGTAGGGCCTTGGTATGCATCCAGAACCCAGAGGTGAAAGTGCTACCATATAGGGCAGTCCCACTACCTACTACAGGCCTAAGCAAAATACAGCCTGTGGGCCAGATTCTGCCCACTAAGCCACTGGATCCATCCTGCGGATGCTGTGGGAAACCCCAGGCAGGCTCCGCACTTGTCTTGCCCCACCCACAAGCCGCTCAGAAACACGGCTGCCAGGCAGTTTCTCTGTGATGCCAGAGTGGAGGGGGGGAAGGCTTCAGTTGCAGCTCCCACCCCCAGCACAATCCAATTGGCCGGTTTCTGGCCAGAAACTGGCCAATGGGAGCTGCTTGTTTGAATAACAGGCAGCCATGAAGCACCACGCCTCCTCCCCTCTGGGGCTCATAACTATTCACAGAGGACATGGTTGCAGCTTTTGTGGGAGTAGGGCAGGCAGGGAGGCTGCTTCAGAAACTGCTGGCTTGTAAATCTTCTGGCCAGAGCCTGCCTCTGGCATCCCAGCCCTTCCCTTCCCAACCCTCTGCCCCCTGCTTCTGCCCCCTACTCCACATACCCAAATCCTCTGCCCCCCTCCTGCATCAATATCTCCACCCAGACCTGGCACCCCAATTCCCTGCCCCAGACCATAGTCCCCTCCAGCCCTAGCTTACAAGCCAAACCCCTGTACCTCAATCCCCGGCACCACCTCCTATACCCCAATTCCCTGCCCTAGGTCACAATCCAACCCCCTGCACTCCAGTCCAGTGCCCCTGGTCACAACCACCTCCTTCACCCAAACTCCCTCCCAGACCCCACACTCCCTCCTGCACCCCAGTCCCTTACCCCAAGCTCCCCTCTGCACCCAACCTCTATTCCAGTCCCCGCACCTCCTCCATTAATATCATGGAAGAGTGCAGCCCTCAATCACTTTCCAAATTCTTGGAGTGGTCCCCCCATCGAAAATTATTGCCCCCCAACCTAGTATAACTGACAAACATATCCCTAAAACTTGGTAGTCCAGGCATATATTATTAATCATTAGTGTTATCTGAACTGCAGTAATGTTGGTCATAAATAAACACAGATGCTGTACAAAACACAATGACAGTTCATGCCCCAAAGAGCTTATAATTTTCTAAGTACAAAACAAGAGACAACAGATGGATACAGACAGATGGAGGAGTACAAGGAAACAATGAGCCAGTGCCGGTCAGCATTACGGGAGGTGGTCTCAGCACACCAGCTGCCCAACCATTGTCCAAAACTTTGTAGGCATCCAGTCAAAAGTAAAGTTAGTAGCACTTGAAAATACAGATGGGCACCACCCAGAACACTGAGTGTAATCCCCTGAAGTACTTACAGTTTGGCTCATGGTCTGAGCCTATTTCTAACACACTCAAAACCAATCTCCACCCCCAGAGGCAAACCCTTTGGAGGTTGAGAAGTTTAGACTGGGTTAAGCAGTGCTTAATGTGGTCTGAGAAAAGTGTGTGTATGAGGATCTATCCACCGATTAAAGCATACCCCCCTAAGTGACTTGGCTCTATTTCCCCCCCCCCCCCGGATCTGCGAGCTGCCATCACTTTAAGACTAAGAAGCCAAAATTTCTTGTCTGGGGCCTATTTCTATAGCAAACCAGGACTTAGCTCACAAGATCTGAACCAGTCTGGAGTATGAGAAAGTTCACAGAGCTAGAAACTTTGGAATTTATAGCTCAGGAAATTAAAACTCACTCACCTCACTTCTGTATATACAAGTGGAGTCTACCAGATAACCATGGGGAGGATCAAGATGTGCAAGACTGGGTTTTAGAAACCAAATAAACTAAAAAGCATGGCCAATATAATGTCTGCAGAAAGCTACAAAAATTAGCAGAAAGGCCCCACCCTTTATTGCTTTTAAATTTCAGCTGTTTAAAAAAAAAACAAAAAAAAAGCTTTGCATGTTAGTATTTACCTGTGTGGCGCTCAGAGTTGTCAACTCTGACACTTGTATTGAGTATCTTGTAATAGTTAGGCTGCGTCTAGACCGGCATGATTTTGTGCAAATACTTTTAACTGAAAAGTTTTTCCATTAAAAGTATTTGCGCAAGAGAGCGTCTACACTGGCATGTGCCTTTGCGCAAAAGATTTGCTTTTGCGCAAAAGCATCCGTGCCAGTGTAGACGCTCTCTTGTGCAAGAAAGCTCCGATGGCCATTTTAGCCGTCGGGCTTTCTTGCGCAAGAAATTAACGTTGCTGTCTACACTGGCCTCTTGCGCAAGAGGGCTTATCCCTGAGTGGGAGCGTCAGAGTATTTGTGCAAGAAGCACTGATTTTGTACATTACAACATCAGTGTTCTTGCGCAAATAGTCGCGGCCAGTGTAGACAGGTGGCAAGATTTTGCACAAAAGCGGCCGCTTTTGCGCAAAATCTTGCCAATGTAGACACAGCCTAAGTGTTTTTCATAAAGCCACACCTGCTGGAATTGAGCTGGCATGAAACTCTTAGTTTTCATAAACAAAACAAAACAAAAAAGAAAAGCTTCAAAATGTGGCCCAAATGCATGCTAAAGGCTCAGAAACGGGAAGGCCACGCTAAACAAACAAAACCCTTCACAATTATTATCTTTAAAAAAAACCTCATGATTTTTAATTCGATCTCAGGATTGCATGACTCAGAGAAATATCTTCACTTCTCCGTACCTCAGTTTACCCATCTGTAAATTGCAACACTAATGCTAAGAAATCCATCTTTGTGTACATAACAATACCAAAGAGACTTTTTCACAGTATCTTAATAAACCATGAGGAGGAACCAATCTCTGAGCCGCTTTGGACTTACCTAACCTATAAGCTGAACTCTTCACTGTAAACAGATCCTCCACCTACAGCTCGCTATGGCTAATTTGCCTTCCAGCCTTCACTGTGGATAGATGCCAATAGTGTTATTCTTCTCTGCTCTGTGAAACCAACCAAAATCAGAAGGGACCACTTGAGATCCACTTAGCACATATTGAAATGCTTGCCCAAAGGGACAAGGAAGGGAACAGTCAGGCCCCACAGAATCTCCATGGGCACCCAGAAAGTCTGACTTTGAAATTTTTATTATTAATGATGCCAGGAAAATAATTTTTATACGTCTATCTCCACCCACTTTATAGTGCTTGGCTTTGCCTGTGTTCACAGCTCTGTGGAGTTTGCTTTCCAAGAACGTTTGTGCAAATGGAATTTACAGGCTACAGGGAAAGCAAATATGACGCTCACACACTTGCAGAACTCACCATTAGACTCCTGTTTGGTTCAGGCAGAAGCCACCAAAGGAAGGCTTGATGCATTGGGAAGGAGGCAGCAAAATGGGGCCTAGCCAGGGCCATGCCTGTCCCCCCCTAACAGCCAGAACAATGCAGGAGGAACTTCCCATGCACACTCTGGGGGTGCCCCTAGCGTGAAGTACTCTCTGTCATATACAAGGTTTACAGTATGGTTCAGTGGCTCTCAGCATCCCCATTATACTATTCCAGCACTTCTGAGTTGGACTGAGATGGTACCACCCCCCCATGGGCTTGGGAGAAAGCTGCAAAAAGGAGCCATCCAGAGTCTCAGACATCAGGGTCAGAAGCAGCCCAACCAGGACCTTTGGAGAACTTAGTACAGTTGTGAGTGACTTTCTCTGCTCTGGTGCTGCTTGTGCTAGCTCTCCCCCTACCCCTCCCTCAAAATCTCTTCACCTCCTCTTACCCTAGTCACCCTGTCCCCGTCAATGTCTGTCTCCCTTCCCTGTAGCTGATCTCCTCATGTGAAACAAAAAATAAAATAATATAATAAATAAATAAATAAATAAATAATAATAATAATGGCACTGACATGACTTTTGGTGCATTCCCAACTGTTCTGTTGGTGTGTTCCTCATCTCCCCTCACCCTGTGTCTGCCTTGCCTAGGTAGACCATAAGCTCTTTGGGAGAGGGACCATCAAAAAAGGACTCTGGCTGTACAGCACCTTGCACAGTGGGTCCTGAGACACAACTGGGGCTCTTGGCACAAATGGGGCTATTTTAATACACATCAATAACAACAGCCTCAACATCCTGAGCTCCTGGCCGTAAATTTATGGAGATTAAGGCCCCAAGAGGCCATTTGATCAGTGACTCTGACATCCTGTATATCACAGTCCATTAAATTTCACCCAATTACCCCTGCATTGAGCCCAATAATTTGTCGGACTGTAGCATGCTGTCCAGAAAGGAATCTAGTCTGGAGCTGAAGATATCCTCCACTTCCCTTGCTCGTTTGTTCCACTGGTTAATCGCCCTCGTTGTTACAAATGAATGCCTCTGAATTCATCTGGCTTCCGCTTTCAGCCAATGGTTCTAGTTCTGTCTCTCTCCACTAAATTTAGTCCTTGGTATTTTCTTCCCATGAAGGTATTTATATTCTGTAATGAAGTCACCTCTCAATCTTCCTTACAATAAGCTAAGCAGACTCTCACTTCAAGTCATTTTTTCCAGGCCTCACATCATTTTTGTGGCTGTTTGCTGCTCTCACCCATATTTTATAGTCCTTTTTAAAATGAGATCAGGAGAAATGGACTTAGTAGTCCAGTATAGGCCTCACAGTGCTATGTACAGAGGGAAAAACACCTTCCCATTCCTCTGTTTCACATGAGTTCTTTTTGCCAAAACATGCACTGGGATTCTGGCTACATCTAGACAACAGGCTTCTTTCGGAAGAAGCTTTTTTTCGGAAGAGATCTTCCAAAAAATTTTTCTTCCGAAAGAGAGCATCCTCACTGAAAAAGTGCATCGAAAAAGTGATCTGCTTTTTCGAAAGAGAGTGTCCACACTGACTGGACGCTCTCTCGCATGTAAGCTGTGATTGCTATGGATGGAATGGCTACCAGGGCACCTGTGCTTTTTCCTCTTTCCTCTTCTTCCGAAAGAGCTCCCTCTTCCCTGTCCACACTTGCCTTTTTGTGAAAGAGCTCTTTCGCAAAACGGTTGCTTCCTCGTAGAATGAGGATTACCAATGCCGGAAAAACCCCTCTGTTCTTTCAATTTTCTTGCGGAAGAACGCAATTGCAGTGTGGACGTTCCTCAAGTTTTGTCGGAAAAACAACCGTTTTTCTGACAAAACTTTATAGTGCAGACATACCCTCCATGTGGCATTGTTTGTCCACTGTGATCCAGCAAGATCTATTGGATCTCTCTCCACTGGGCAAAGTGTGGGTATGTCTGCGAGACAGCGACAGGAAATGCTTCCCCTTGCTAGTGTACGGCGTCTATTTTAGAGATTACAATCAGGTCTTTCCGGATGTATTTATACAAACATTGCCCGACTGTCAGAGGTGAAAGTGGGCTGGTGCGGCACATTGGTAAGAACCAGCTGCCAGACCAGCCTGCACATGGGCGACTTTTTGTTCCCCTCTGTGGGCGGTCCTGCTGGTAGGGTCTGGCAGTGCTGCTGCGGCAGCACTTCACTGCTCCTTTTGCCTGGGGGCAGCAGTGGGGGCCAGGGGCTCTTCAAATCACCACCAGAGCCCCAGCGCCCCCTGCTGCCTCTGCTGTAGCCCCAGAATTCCCAGCTGCCAGCCATGGAGGACTGGCTGTGGTGTGTGTCTTCCCCAGCCCCTCCCCTTCTGCCTGAGGCTCCACCCCCCCGGGGACCCAGAGCTGCCCACCCCACTAAGGACACCAGGCCTGGTGCAGAGCACACTGGTAAGTCTGGCGTCCACTTAAACCCCTGCCACCTGCATATTACCAGCTGAGTGCCTTCTAAGGGTAATATTCCACGTGACTGAGGTCTAAAAAAGAACTGTTGTTTTGTTGTTATTGCTGCTGCTGTTTGTGGAACCCACACTCCAAAAGACAGACTGTGGCACCTTTTCCTACAAGGCAGCAGGGAGGTGACATGCACTTCCAGTGCAGACTTGCCTCCAAGTTTGCTAAAACCACGTCCTATTAATCTATGTAATTATGTCCTGGCTCTAAACAACCCTGTCAACAAGTTTAAACATGGGGAGAACTGGAATATACAAATCTGGCATGTTGCATACTGAACATCCCTCAAGCCTACAGTTCCCCATTGCGGTTATGTCTCACAAAATCCACCATGCCCCTACGTCAAATTCCAGATGGGGCCAAATCTCACTCTCAATTCCTCCAGAGTAATTTCACCCTTTTCAATGGACTAATTTAGATCATAAGCTTCCTTTTGTGCCCCCCAGACCCAGCCAAGAAAAAGAACATTCACTCTTTCTGATTCTACCCTTTTTCATTCCTTTTTCTTCATCCTCCTTCTATATTGTAAGTAATTAGAAGTAAATGAAAATAAGTGAGGGGCCGCTATTGTTTTGTTGTCTAACTTTTTTCATAGACCGCTTGAAAATTGCTGAGGGTCTCGGTGGACGACTTAATGATCTTTCCAAATATTCTTTGTACCATTAGCTAGCTATTGTACAGTGCTTTGGATAAGAGCGCTTTATTAAAATAAACAACTCCATGGCCACGGAGGACAGCTTCAGGCGCCCCCGTGACCCTGCGCTGGCTGGCCTGGAAAAGTGGGCAAAGACCCACATGTGCACTACCTAAAAATGAGGGGGGGGCACAGTTCCATCAGCCATCTGAGTGCCCCCTCCCACCCTGGGCTCACTGGCTGCTCTCCCCCTGGACTGCAGGCAGCTGCCACTAACCTAGTGGCAGCCTGCAGCATGAACACAGGCTGGAAGGCTTCAGAGGGGTGCGGGGGACCCACACCATGAGCAACCGGAGAGAAGCGGTGCTTTCCCTCTTCAAAGTGCCGCTTTTCTCCTGCTGGCTGTGAGGCTGCCCGGTGCTCCTCTGTAGCCTTCCAGCCCGTGTTTGCGCTGCTCACCACCTTCTGCTGGCCCTCCCGAGGCTGCAGTCTGTAGGTGAGCCTCCCTGCTCTCCTGTCCCACCCCCAGCCCTCTCTCCAGAGGGACTGTCCACCCCCATAGGGCAGCCGCCCCCTGCGTGGGGGTGTTGCTGGTCCCGGTGCTGGATAGCTCAGCCATGAGGCGCCGTATCGCTGTGGGGGGGGGGCCGTGCCAAGGCACAGTATGTTTCATTGTAAATCTGCCCCTGGCTTGGAGGGTTGGGCAGGCCCAGCACTGTGCTGTGGGTGGTACTGCGGTCTGCCCCCTCTGCCTGAGGCCCTGTTCCTTCTGGGGGGTATGGAGCTGGCTCCCCCACACCTTGCCTAGGGGGCCTGCAAAAGCTGTCAGACCCCCGGTAAATAGTTGGTAAATACTTGAGGGGGCAGTAACAATAAAGAAAGAGAGGAATACAGCTGGAGAGTTAAAAACAAGATACGGACTAATGGTCTGAATGGGCCCAATGCCAAACCCTGGACTTTGAGAAAATGTGGAAGCAGATCAAGATACAGAGGTGAATCCCTTGGTTGGACCCTGAATCTAAAAGCAGAACATAACAGCCATAGTGGGTCAGACCAAAGGTCCCTGTAGTGCAGTGTCCTGTCTTGTGATGGTGGACAATGCCAGGCACCCCAGAGGGAATGAACAGAACAGGGAATCAGTCATGATCTACCTGTCACCCATTCCCAGCTTCTGGCAAACAGAAGCTAGGGATACCATTACTGCCCAATAGCCATTGACGGACCAGCCAGATGGGAACGCTGAATGCAGCCCTCCCAACACTTTCATGCATTTTTAGAAAGCTTGGATCTGGATCCAAACATCGAAGCCTGGGCCCTTCTCTACCTGCAGCTAGAGAAGGGGAAACTGGAATTAGATACTGGAGAATTTTAGCCTGTGGGGTCACTCAAACAGTAGGACTATGTAAGCCAGGGACATCACTGAAACTCCATAGCTAGCAGTGCTCAAGACAAAATGAGATATAAAACTTGGTGGAAATAGCACAGAGAGCTTCTTGCTGCACTTGTGGGCTATTGGACTAGATGGTCCACGAGGTCCCGCTCAGCACTAATGTAACATTGGCAGACCCCAGTCACCTGGGGAACGGAATCAAACCTGGGCCCTCTGGAGCTTAGTGCATGAGTCTCAAGCCAGCTGCTTGCTAGCTAAGGCACTAGAGCAGACTTGTTATTCTCTCTGTAAGTGGTCTCAGTGCCATTAGATGGGACAGTGCAACACCCCTAGGAAGTGTGTGGGTTAGGCTATGTCTACACTACAGAACTTTTCCAGGATACCGGAGGTATCCTGGAAAAGCTGTGCCACATCCCGGGAACGCGTCCACTTTTTTGGAAGCGTTTTCGAAAAAGCGGATGTGTTCTTTCAGCATCCCTGTATGAAGAAGAAGGGATGTGTCGGAAGAGGAGGTTTTTTCCAAAATTTGTAGACGGGCCAAATTTCGGAAAAGCCTCTTCTGAAAAAAAGCAGAAAAAGATACACCAATTGTGGTTCGCAATTGGCGCATCTTTTTCTGACTTTTATTTGCAGTCTAGACATAGCCCTACACTAAGGCCCACCAATACAAGTCTCAGTTGTTTAGCCCTGTGCAATACTGAGGGCTCATCTACACTTAAAATGCTGCAACAGTGCTACCAGTGAAGATGCTCACCCCTGCCATAGTGAGTAATAATTTCTGAAGGGGAGCCACTGCATAAATTTCTGAGGTGGTCCCAGGCTACCCTGGAAGGGGTGGGGTCTCAGGCGGAAGGGGCAGAGACAGGAAGCTTCCCATGCTCCCCTGCATTCAGACCCTGATTGGTCTGGAGGTGGGAGAGTGCCTGAAGTTTCGCCCCCCACCCTGCCAGGCGTACGCAGTGCCTAGAGAGAACTACCAGCTGTTTTGAAGATCTGGTGGTTCCTTCTAGGCGCCATACACCCCGGCATCAGGAGGAGACTTTATGGCCCCCCCCCGTCTCCAGGCCAATCAGGGCTGGGGGCATGGAATAGCGTGAAATATCTTGCCTCCTGCCCCCCGCCCAGTCAGGGGTGCGTGGGGTCTACAGGGAACTGCCAGCTGTTTTGAACAGCTGGCGGTTGCCTCTGGTTCCACACACACCTGGTGGGAGGAGGAAACTTCACGCGCTCCCCTGTCTCCAGGTCTCAACTGGCCCGGGGGCAGGGGAGCGCAGGGTGGCTACGGGCCAGATCAACCAGCTTGGCAAGCTGGAACTAGCCTGCGGAGGTTGTCTTACCCACCCCTGCCTTATGCCTTCATAAGGTTTTCTCCATCTCATGGAAAACCGTAGCTCATGGGAGAATTCTCCTGTCAACCTAGTGCTGTCTACATTGACGTTTAGGTTGGTTTAACTGCATTGTTCAGGGCTGTGGGCTACACTGACAGTTTCCTTATGTAAGCCAGGCTTAAGACTTTGAATGGGAAAGCATCAGAGGCAACGACAAACAGTCGCAATCACTCAAAGGTAATAAAGAAACCCTGCTACCAGACAGGGGTCCATCCTGTCTATGAACAGACAGAGAAACGCCTGTTTCCTGTATAACAGAATATGGAGAAAGATACTCACATCCATTCACTGAGGAAATCACTTGTAGCATGTGTGGGACATTGATCAATGCTTGGATCCTGGTTTGTTTGAAAGCAGTCAGCTCTGCAAAAGACCAGACTTCTGAGGAGCGGGGGAAAATCGACTTGTAGACAAAGGTTTGCATTTTGTGTTACAATCACTTCTTTCCACCCCTCTCTTATTTCTAGGTAAACCTTTAGACCAGGACTACTCAACTTTGGAAGCCCCGGGGGCCACAATGATACTCACAGCACATGCCGAGGGCTGTAACTTAAGGCATATACATGCAAATATATATGCATGTATATGCCTTAAGTTACAAATATATGCAAATAGCTTCTTTTACACTATGGGCATGAATACGAAGATTAGGCCTTAAGCTGTGGTGTTGGACCCAAATGTGGCCAATGTGAGCCAGTCAGCCCCTCTCAGGTTCTGCCCACAGGGCTAAGCAGGCAACAATTCCCACAATGCACTGGCACTCCCAGCACCTCCTCCCTGGGGGCTAGAAACACCAACACCCTGTACCCGCCTGTTCCAGCCAGCCCATCCACTTGCGTCTGTCAATGCTCGCTCCGCCTGGGAGACCCCTCGCCATTGTGGAGCGTGTTCCCAGTGGAGGCCATGTTCAAAGGAGCCCACCCACAGGCCACGTGTTAAGCCCTGCGTAAACCCAAACCGCACTGCAGACTGCAAACAAACAGACCACGTGTTGAGTAGTTCTGCTTTTGACTTACTTGAATAGACCTTATTTTGAGTTACGGTAAGAACTCACAAGTGCTGTGTGGTTGACAGGAGCAGTGGCTTCAGCTAAAACTGGTAAACTGAGGGACAATGCAATTTTGCATGCAGAGGATCTTCACCGAAAAGCAGCTGCAGAAAACAGGCCTATACCTTCAATGAGGTAAAAGCAAGGGACGCCATTACAATAGGAAAGATCAAAGGGAGGCTATTTCCATTCTCAGGTCACACATCCATTGGCAGTATATGGGGATACAGAAAACGCTTCCTCTAACCACACTGCAAATTTTAGCGCGTCAGAGCAAGTTTCCCTTGCACCTGCCTCACAGGCCAGGCAGAAGATCTTCCCTAAGCTTAATTTTTAACCATTTGGTTTTAATTAGCAGCACTTACGAGTCATTTGTCAGTGACTGATTTTCCTCCCCACTCCCAGCAGCTGCTGGACTAAATGAAAATTCATTAAATTTCATGTCCTGATACTAATGAATCCATTTTTTTGCTGCTGTCATTGCAGTCAGTGTATCAGATTTATTCCATTAATCAGCAGAGTCACTGTTCATCCTCCTTCAACCAACATATCGGCCTAGGGCTAAAAGAAGGGATTCTCCAATCCGGCTTCAGCTTGAGGTTACTCCTTCCACGGGACCAATGCAACACTCAAACTAGGTGCTACTAAAGGTTTATTAATAGTTTTATTGCTGGGGGAAGGTAGAGTTTGTGTGTGGTCCTGGAAACACCTGTCTTCTATACATCCATAGACCTGATGCAGAGTGGGCAGCAAGTCGTACAAAATTCTCAACAGCCTGCCGCTAAGAAGGCCTCCGCTGGGATTGGAAGGACCACCTCTCATAGAGATACAATTGTGCATTTCTCCAGCAGCACCGTCCACGAGAGGCACCCAAAGCTCTCTACTAATACCAGCAAGTTTAGCTTCATAAAAGTCCTGTTGGGAAGGAGGGTAAATGTTTTTAGCCCCACACAGTCCAACTGAGACAGGGAGTGGGTAAGTGCCTTGTGCAAGCACACACAGGAAGCCAATGCTGGAGCTGGGAGAGGGCCTGATCCCAAGCCAACTAAAATCAATAGGCATCTTTCCATTGATTTCAACAGGCTGGTAATATAGATCAGAGCCCAAACCTGTGACTTCACCACACACGCATTCCCCCTCTGGTGTAAGAGGTTAACTCGGGCACCAAAGCCCATACCGCCTTTTTGTTTCTTACTGAGGCTGAAAATTCAAAAGACTAGGTCGGTGGTGATGGTGTTTTTTTGTGATTTGGCAACTTGTTCTGTAGAACCTGTTCCAAAACTAACAATTCATTTCACAGGCAACTCAGAGACCAAAGGGTCAGCTAATTATGGACATTTATGAAGGCGAAGAAGAGATTCTTCAAAAGCATTTTCCTTTAATGTGGTGGTGAATTGGAATCCACTCCAGCAGATTTGTTTTTATCATCAGTGTTAGACCAACACAGTCTACTCTGAATCCCATCCATGGTGTCTAGCTGCTCTGTAGCCTCAAGACAATAGAATTGTCAACCCTTGTCTTTGATCTGACACTCTCCTTGACGTCTCCAAGCTACCGTTAGTAACAATTTCTGTATTGCTTTGACTATGCAAAATATTACTACAGGTTGGGCCTCCCTGATCCGGCCACCTCGGGTCTTGATTGGTCCCGGATGAGGGATTTTGCCAGATCTGGGGAGGTCATTTCAGACCTCCCTGCTGCTGGTCCACCCTGCTGCCAGTCCACCCTGCCCTAATCCCCCCCACACTGGCTCCCATGGGCAGTCCATTGAGCCACGTGCCAATTCCTGCCCCCTCGCCTCACAACCCAACTGAGCTGCATGCCTGCTCCCAGCCCCCCTGCAGCCCAGCTGAGCCGCTTGCCAAACTTGTCGGCTCCCTCCCCATCCCCCCTTCAACCTCTGCATCGCACCAGGATCCTGGCCTCCCGACCCCCTGCAGCACACTGGGACTTTCTGATCCTGGAACATCCGTGGTCCTGCTGGACCACGGATGTTGCCAGACAAGAGAGTCCTGGTTTATAGAGGTGCAGTCTGTATTTAATACTGCTTTGGTTAAGTGGTAACTTAAAGAATGAAGGGTTAACTCAATGAGCTTTTGACACAGAATCCCATTATAGTGCCGTAGGACACAGCTATCTTGTACCTTGTTATTAAAAGCCTAAGGAAGGAAAAGATTAATGCCCCAATAAAGCTAGCGATTCCCAGGGGAAATTTAACGCTATACACTAGAGCTAGGCAAATAATAAATTATTGGGTTTGCTTGAAATTCCAAAAATAAAAAAACCAAACAAACAGAACCTCAGATCCAGCTGAGACTGAACTGGAAAAAAAAATTCTTGAAAATTTTGGCAAATCAAAAATTGTTTTGGATTGTGTCAAACAAAACACATTCAATTTCGAGCATCTTGTAATCGCCTTGTATTTTTTTAAATAGCATGGAAGACACATCAAAACAAAAAGCTGTTGACAACTGAAGAAAATCAAGACCTCCCATTTAAAAAATGTCAGAACAAAACATTTCAACTTTTTCAGATTTTTGTTGTTGTTGTTGCCAATATGAGCAATTTGGTCCAAATGGCACAAATACCACAAAATATTTGTATTGCTAAATCTTTACTTTTCACCAAAAAAAGTTGCTGCTGAAAAACTTGGCTTGGCTTTGCTGTTCACACCTGGCCTGTCTGTCTCCATTCACGGGGTTCAAGGCTGAGTATTTACTCTGACACACCAATTTCCAATCTCACTGAAATGTGCCTCTTAAGTGTTGCTCCACAAAGAAAACCAAAGACAAACAGGGCAGTGCCGTTCCTGTGTGTTTGGCTGAAAATAACAGACTTAATTTTGAGCTGTTGTGACATGGCTGATTAGGCAGCAATCTTCTGTATGCCCCAAAACTTATGCTTAATGGTGAACTCTGGCCCTTTACAGGAGTTCAATTTGACAGACAGAGGCAGCTGGACCAGCTGAATTGGCCTCCTTGTCCTTATCTCCTTCCTCCACCTTATCTATTTCCACTAGAAATTGGATTTGAAACATGTGCCTCTAGATTGAAGCAGGGAGCTACTGTACCATCTTGCTACTCAAAATGAGCCTCGGATGAGGGCTGCTGATAAGATCACACTATTTCCTGGCAACAGAGCACTTGGGCAAGGACTCGTAGAAACAACTGCTTGCAGACGCGGAGAAAGCTGAGATCAGAGCGATAAAAGCATTTTGCAGCAGTGGGCTCGTAATCTGCTTGCAAAATAGGCCGAGAATCAGTGACTTGGATTGGGGCCAGCAAGCACCTAGCTCCTATCTGACACTTCCGAGACATAACAAAACAGAAAAAGAGAGACACCAACAACCTGAGATGACCCTGAGAAACGGATCCAGGCAAGGAGATGAACGGGAAGGCCAGGTGATGCTTTCATTGACAGCGTCCGCTCCTGGGCACTCGTCTTCAATTTCTGCAGTTAATAATGTTGAGGAACTTACAAAGAGACTCTAATGCAGAACCCTGAGGTCCTTTAAGGAACAAATGCATCTGGGTCACAGTTGGACATGCAACTAAACAGAGCAAGGAAGCGAAGAAAAATTAGCAACACTTAATAAAGTAGCCACATTTTATATGGATGATATGCCCCTATAGAAGACATTAGCATCCCTGGCAGACCCACACATATGGGGGCCACTCTGAGGATATGCAGGGGACATCTACAGTGCACACGTCTTTCAGAGGTGTGCAGATTATGCGTCCAGGGAGAACCTCCAACATGAGTTTAAGTAGCACCCTAGACAGTGAGGAACAGACACACCTGAAAGTACTGAAGTACATGCTTTACATGGTTCTCTACTTGCCCAAGCCATTCCTCCCTGTTTAGCGTGCTATTTATAGCGGGATTGTGTCTCACTGCCTCCCCACTGCTGGAGCCATTCCCCATTGGAGGGAAAGATTCTGCCGGGGGGGGGAAGGCACTGGCAGGCAGTGGGGTTGAGCCTTTCCCCGCTGCCTCTCCCCTGCCAGAATTTTCGCTGACACACGTAGTTACAGGCAGCAATGTAGACACAGCCTGCTTCTCACTGCAGCGATACATACGCTACACCAGAGCTGGCACTAGGCCTAAGCAGGCTCAGTGGCAGAGCGAAGAGGAGGCGGGGGGCAGTTGCCCCCGGGTGCCATGCTGGGGGGGGGCAATTTAGTCCCCCTCCGCTCCTCCTGTCATCCCTCAGCTTGCCTGCTCCTCCTCCGCCCGCCGGTGGCAGCTGGAACCTCCTCCCCACCTCTCCGCCCCCAGCCCAACCCTCCTCCATCTCCACCAGCGGGTTAGTACGTGCAGGGGCCCGGTCCCAAGCTGGAGGGGGTGGGGGAAGACATGGTACAAGCTCCCCCCTCTCCTCAGAGGGTCGGGCTCAGACGGGCACCAGGTTTGGGGTGGGGGGGCGGGGCGCAAATTTTGCCTCTGCCCCTGGGCGCATAACACCCTCACTACGCCTCTGAGCACAAGCAGCTTAAGGGGCATCATATTTGCTTTTGCAGTATGAGTTCTCTGTGGTGGGCCCAAAAGTATTTTTGCTTAGGGCCCCCCATGGGTTGGTCCTGCCTCTGCCCCCAGGCGACAAGTGTCATAGACAACAGGAGGAGGTGACTCCCCAATCAGCCTAGTGCAACCCAGCCCTGGCTCAGGCCCCAGACCAGGTCCCCTCTTACTGTTCCCAGTGCTCTGCTTTGGCTGGCCCAGGCTGGCTGGGACTGGCCAGCCTGCCACAGGCAAGGGACTTGGGAGGGCTGGTAGTGGGGCTGTACTGCTCACCCAGTGCCCAGACCTTGCTGCCCAGTGCTCTGGGGCTGGGGCGCAGCACCCACACTGCCCAGGGTCTTGAGGTGCTGAGGCCATGCTGCTTGGCTGCCCATTGCACCAGGCCTGGGGCTTTGCCCCTGGCCACACGATGCTGGGCCCAGGGATTGTGGGTGGGGGGTGCTCTGGTGGGTGGGTCCTTGAAGGGGCAGAGGGTGGAGGGAGTGGGGATGTGGGCTAGCCCCCAAAGAGGCAAGTAGTGTAGCTAAAGCTAGAGAGCAGGGGTGGCCAAACGTACTGACTGTCTGAGCAACGTATGACAATCTTCAAAAGTCTGAGAGCCAGAGCTTGGGGCTTCAGTCTCGCAAGAGGCACCTACTACGGCTGAAGCCCTAAGCCCCAGTAGGCATTCGCCATGGGGCTGAAATGCTGTGAACTCCCCTACTTCCTACTGGGTAGAAACCAGAGGCAACAGGTCGGGGGAGTCTATGGGGATCCCATGCCCCCACCCCAATTTTTGCCAGGGTTTTTGGCCCCATGGTGCTGCCAGGCTCCCTCTTTACATGAAAAGCAGGAAGCTGAGGTTGTGGGGAGAGACAGCAGCAAGCAAATAGGAGCTATAGGGAGAGCTGCTGCTTTTGCTGCTGCCTCTCCCCATGGAGTTAACGCTCCCCTTTGCAGTGCCCAGCTCTTTGCCGCTGCCTCTCTACACAGAGCTGGGAGCTACAGGGAGGAGCCACTGTGGATAAGAGGGGGGTGGGGTGCCTGCACAGTGTGTGACTCACACTGGATGAGGGGAACTTTTAAATTTTGCTCCCCCCCAGTTTCAGCAGGAAACAGACAGAAATCACTATCCCCACTGTCCTGACACAGGGCAGAAGACTGGAGCCTCCCCGCTCCCTTCCATTCTGGTAGGCGGAGAAGCGGGGAGGCTTGGGGGGAGCCATGAGCTGAACTTTGACTGTAAAAGAGCCCCTGCAGTTTGACAACCCCTACTACAGAGAGAGAAACCCTAAGCAGAGTCATTTCATACACCAGTGTCCTGCATGAGTCAGATAGGAAGTGACACTAAATCCAGGACCAAGGCTACATCTACACATAAAACCCTACAGCGGCACCACTGCAGCACTTCAGTGTAGGTACTAGCTACACCGACAGGTGGGCTTCTCCCATTGTTGTATGTAATCTATCTCCCCAAGAGGCTGCTAGGGTTGATGGAAGAATTCTATCTACAGGGATTCACCTTAACTACATCAGGGAGGTAGTCATCACCTTAACTACAAAATGGTGGTCGACCTAATGTTCAGCACAGACCTCCCAAAATTACCACAGCCTTGTTGACTTATGCTGACTAGGTTTCATGGGGTTTGGAGCATGTCCAGCAGCGAGGGAAAGGGAATGAAAAATCAGGATGCCAAATTGATTCCTGATGACTTCATTGGAGCTACTTGAATTCAGCCCTAGGCTCTTGGATTTTCTGAACAGTTTATTGTGGGTCCTTAGGGAAAATCACTTTTGGCAAGTCTTATTTTCTGAGGTAAAAAAAAAGAAAAATCAGCCTCCTCACTGACATAGTCACAGTGGTACAGAATCTGGATGTAGATAAGGCCTTAAGCTCCTCGGTGCCCAAGTCAGTTTTGAAAATGGGAATTACCACTTTTGAAAATCCCACCAAATTAACCACATCTAAGAGTGTGGGTGCTCAGCAACTTTGAAGACTGTGTACCACAACTTCCTTTTCTGTGAAAGGGAACTAGTGACACTGACCTCCCGGAGGGGTCAAGCCTAGTTGGAGATCCCCAGAAGAGAGGTTCTGTAGAAGAGCAGGATGTTACTAGATTGCACATTTTGTAGATTCTATGGGCAGTGTTCATTGTACACGTTATGGGCTCCATTCCCCTCACAAGCTCGGTGTGCCACTACTGCCAAATTGCCTTCCCCTATCCTCTATTTCAAGAACTTCCTACGTGTCCCAACCTATCCCCTGCCAGGAGCTGCATTTCCCACGCTGCCATATCATGCCCCACCCAAACAAGGACTCTTGTGCCCTCTCATGTGCCTCTCCCCCTTCTGAGACTCCCATTTTCCCCAGGGCCTCCTTTCCATTCTTCCCTTCCCCTATACCAGGGTCACCTCATCACACAATCACTACCAGGTGCCCCATTCCCGCCATTTCCATCTTCCCCTCCCGCCTTGCCAGGAGCTCTGTGTGTAATTCTATTCCCTTCTTTCTTTGCACATCTCTTCCTGCAGGCTTTCGGTGTGACCCCATTCCCCAAAGCAGAATGCCCTAATCTACCTCCCTTCCAGGGGTTCTCTTGTGCCCTATTCCCCCCCACCCCCCGCCCATCTAGAGACTGTGTGCACATCTCCTCCCCCACAGCTGTTCTTATCTGGAACAGAAGTGATCCACACTGGCAACATGTTAAAGAGGAGCTGGAGGTATTGTTAAGATGAACACATTAATGGTTACCCTCAACCAGTTACTTAACCTATAGACAATTGCAAGGTGCTTGCAGCTGAGGCTGTGCTAATCAGATGGCAGGAGCTCCTTTCCTCCTCCCCCCCTTTCAGTTTTCCAATATTCCCAAAAGAGTATAAGGCTCCTAGGAAATTTTGGAGTTCCTTGAATGGTGTGTTCAAAAGTTATCATGTGATAGCCAGAGAAATGCAACTGAGTTGAGTGTAAAGTCCTTCACAATCTCAGGCAATGTGTTTTGCACTGAGCAATCAGGTGAATTGAAAGAAGAAACTACAGGCATGAAATTACGTATGTGCCTCAATCATCTTTAACTGAGTAGGAAATGTGTCATAGTCTGAAGCCAGTCTAAAAAGAATCTGTCACCCAAGTGCTTCCACTCCAGGAATGAGTATGCTCTATATTCCCTATGTCACTATTGCACTCTTCTTTGTTAACATTAGTGTACCCTTTTCAGTCAGCTTTCTAATAAATGCTGGGTAATCTAGGAAGTAAAGTAACTGCACTACATCACACATCTTTTCCAGGAAGAGAGATTTTGAACTCAAACATTTTCAGAAATGCAATGCCTAGGAAATGATGCAAACTCAGAATTTATCTGACCAGTGGTGCCTCAGGTTAAAAAAAATCCTTCCTGACCCCTGCAGGTGATCAGTTGAAGCTCCGAAGCATGAGATTTGATTGTAGTGACTGACTTAGTGCTGAGCTACAAGAGTTGTGAGCATGCGGGGAATGCAGGCAATTCTGTTCTCCTGAACAATCCATGGGTCATCCAGCCTGCTGCCCCCACTTCACACATAAGGCACGGAATGTCTCCTAGAAGCTGGATTAAAGCATATCTTTTTAAAAACTAGCTACTGTTGTCTTTTCTCTTGGTGGTTGATTTGAATGTAGACCAGGGCAGTCATCCAGGGGCTACGGAAGTTCCTTAAAATTGGGGGGGCACTGGTGCCCAAACCATGGCCTGCCTGCTGCCCCTTCGCCCCAAGACCTCATCTTAGCACCACCTCTCTCCCTCAAAACCCCACTCCCTACTTGCTCCTCTCTTCCGACTGCCCCCATCACTCACCGTTATGGCTCATCAAAAGTGGGGAGTATGGCCCTCCCTCTTTTAGAAGTGATGGGGCTATTACTGCTTGGCATCCTGTGATCTGGCGCTCCTGGTCATGACTGAATGTTATCATCATCCAGTAGCTATTCAGTTGACTTTGTGAAATGAAATTGGTGGAGCACATTTCTGGCCCTCAACCAATAGTGAACCATCATCACAAAAGCCATCACCACAATTGGCAGACACTGGTTGCCAGTTGATAGTCACTGGCAACTTCATCAGCATCCACTGCAGACGCGGAAGGAGAGGCCAGAGTTATCTAGCTTCCTCTTGCTGCTCCCTCCTGGTTGACAAAAAAGCGGGCTGACAGGCGCTGCGCTATATGGTAGATAATAAACAGGGGACTTCATTTTTCCAGGGCTGTTAATTTGATACCATTCACAAGCTGTAAATTCACATTGCCGTGAATTTTAATGGTGGTGAGAATGGAAACACATTAAATGTGAGCAAAAAGTTCACCCTGGAACATTTTTGCTTTTAAACAGACTTTTTTTTTTTTTTTTTTGCCATTGAGGCCATATATGATGACAGGAAGAGACGTGGATACACTGTTAAGCACACAGCATCCCCAGCAGTTCTAGTTACCTTCATGGCTTGAGCTTCTGTGCTGTGCTCCCAGAGGGAAGGAGGAGAGACAAGGGCCATGCCCTGGGGAAATTCTATGCCCCTGGAAGCACAGTGCTGGCCCCTAGATGCTGTTGTGGCCTGGGATGGAGACAGGATCTGTCCAGTGGCATGTCAAATCAGTGTAGGTGCTGAGTGGATTGCAGGACGAAGGCAGTGGTAGACGGCTTCTGTAAGAAAATCACCTAGCTGGCTCTTCTGTAGCATTTTTCCTCAGTAGACCTCAAAGCTAATATATTTTTCCTTCCCACATCCCTGGGAGATAGGCAAATTCTGTAATCCCCTCTGACAGGTGGGGAACAGAGGCACAAAGAAACTTAAGGGTACATCTACACTACAGAGGAAGATCGAAGCTGCTGCTGTCGATCTTCCAGGGTTTGAATTAGCGGTCTAGTTAGGACAGCTAATTCGAAGTGAGAGGGGCACTCTGGTTGATGCTGGTAGCCCTGTTTTCATGAGCAGTAAGGGAAGTTGAGGGAGGAGTGTTCCTCCTTCAACTTCTCGCAGTGTAGACAGTGCCAAAAGCCGAGTTAAGTTACTTCGACTTCAGCTACGCAATTAACATAGCTGAAGTTGCGAAGCTTAATTTGATTTTGTCCTATGTGGACATACCTCTTATGATTTGCCTGAGATCACAAAGTAAGGCCTTAGCAGACCAGGGTACTGAGCCTAGGTCTGCTAAGGCCAATGTTTTCTCTATTTTTTTCCATTTATATACAGAATAAATTTTATTCCAGACACCGAGGCATGTATGAATGTGCACCACCAGTAAGAACACATGCTGCCAGCTGTGGGCATTATGGGAGCTTTGCTGATCAGCTGGGAAGCATTTGAATCTCTCCTGGATGGCCATCCAAGTGCCTTGCTTACAGGAAACACTGGTCCCAATCAACTCCCCTTCCTCTTTCAGTGAACAGAAAGAGGCAACTGGGAAGTGAGGGCAGCAACAAAAAAAGGCAATTGAAGAGGAAAATCCTGGGGCAGTAAAGGAGGGCAAGAGACCAGCAGCAAAGAGTGGGAAGGAAAAAGGCATCGTTAGAGGAGTTGAGAACAGATCTGCCCCGGGGTGGGGAGGAGGCAACTACCCTAAGGCTTGGCAATTCAGAAGGCCCCAGGGCTCCTAGCTTCTGCAGCGGTGGTGGATGGAGCCCCAGGCCTTTTAAATTGCCACTGCAGCCCTGTCCTCCAGGCAGGACTGAGGGCTATCTGGGGTAGGCGTGGTGCACTCCAGATGGCTGAGGACTGCCCAGGGGAGGCTAGCCACAGCCCCCACCTTCCAGGGGTGCAGAGCTGGCCCCCCCTTGCCTTGCCCAGGGACCGGTGAGTCTGTCGACCCTACTGCTGGAGAGGGCAACAGAGCTGAGTGCTGGGAGCTGAGAGTATCCTATTTGAAGCATGAATATGTATCAGTGAGGGGTTCTGGTGTCAACCTAAAGTACTAGAGCTTGAGAGGAACGACTGTGGGTTTCATATGAGTATCCAGTGTCCCGTCCCTGCTGCTTCATTTCTCCTGCAAACACAGGCTTTTCTCCGGGGAGTCGCAATTCACCTGCGAAGGAAAACATTGCAAGTTGCACCTGTCACAACATGGAACCCACACGGTGAAATGGAACATACTTAATCCGCCCGCATTCCATGCTGCTGCTGGAGACAAACGTCAGGGGAACGGGAAGGATGCTGAGCCTTGCCAACAGCGTAAAGATGTTCTTCTTAGCTGCTAACCAACAACAAGCACGGCCCCGCCGGGGGTGGGGGCACCCAGGTTGATTCAGAGAGAAGCTGACACTTCATGGCAGATCTTCTGTGGAGAGGCAGCGCAGTTTCCCTTCCCCCCTTCCCTTGTTTATTAGCATGAGGGATTTGTCTGTTGGCCTGCCGACGGGGATGGGGAGGTAGGAGGGGAGGAAGAATGGGGGCAATTGCCCCAGGGCCTGGTGATTCAAAGGGGTACGGGGCTCCTTTGAATCGCCGCTGGAGTGCTGCTCTGTGTGGCCCTGAGGGCTGGCTGCCCCGACCCCACCCTTCTACCCGAGGCCTTGCCCTTTCTCTGGGTGAGGTCCCGCCGCAACTTTCCCTGAGGCCTGCGATGGCTGTATGTCTGGATGAAGGCAGGAGCCTCCTCTCTCACTTGAAGTTACGCTCCTCCCTTTGTGATCTGATCATCTCCATAGCAACCCTACAAAACATGGCTCCAAAGTGGGGAGAATACGCAAGGGGGCAGATGTGCTTTTAAAAAGAAAGGGGGAGGACCGTGGTGCAAAAGAGGAAGTACAGGCCTGTGAATCAGAACGGGGAAGCTCCAGTCCCAGATCTGCTGGCTAGTGACTCCCAGAGTGTCCTTGACCACGTCATTTACCGCATTGTGTCTCAGTTCCCCTATCTGTAAAATCGAGGCAATGATAGACGGTTAGTTCATGAGGTGTGAATACCAGAACGAGTCACAGTGTTCCTGTAACAGTCTCACTTAATGCTGTTCACAGAGGAAATACCACTTGCCTACTCCTACTGGAGATGCCCCAGTTTATACCACCCAGGATTCACCCTCTTGGCTACAGCTTTGCACTGGGAACTCCTATTCCACTGGTTTACTATGACCCCTGAATACTTTTCAGTGTCACTGCGTTCCAGGATTCAGACCCCATGTTGCAAGTGTGACCAATTATTATTGTTAATTTTATGACTACTATTGTTATTTAGTACCATAGCACCTAAGAGCCCAGCCCCACTCATGGTCCAGGACCCCATTATATGAGGTGCTGTACAAACACAGAACAAGGTTTCTGTCCTCAAGAGCTTACCCTGTAAATATGAGGCTAGCGATACCAGCTGGATGCAGATAGACGGGGAGCAGTGTTCCCTGGAAGCTAAGCACTTGTGCAGCTACTCAGGAAAGATTCAAATACCACCCAGCTGATTAGCAAAGCACCCACAGCTAGGGTTTGTTTCTACCGGTGGTGCACATTCGTGCATGCCTCGATACACATGAAAAAATTATTCTTCACACGTATGCAAAAAATCCACATGTGGATGAAAAGCTTAGAAGGAACATTGCAAGGGAGTACAAAGAAATAGTGAGACCATATGGATCAGCATGCTAGGCACAGCAGCCTACCCGTCATCAAGTTATTTGTAAACCTACATTCTTTGTTCCTGGCTGTATGACCTTGTAACAGGCTGTATTAAAACTCACATGAATCAAAGGCATTCATCATATCAAGCGAACCAGGCTGGGTTTTCCTCCTCATTGTTTACCACTCTACCAATTATGATGCCATCTGCACATTTTTATCAGCAATTATTTTATATTTTCTTACAGATTATTGATAGATGTTGAATAGCATCAGGCTGAAAATAGATCCTTGCAGGACTGCACAAGAAAAACCCCTGGTTGGCTGATGAGTTCCCATTTGCAATTACTTTTTGCAATTTAACAGTTATTCAGTTTTTAATCCAATGGTCTTGGAGTCTCTGACAGGTGATCCTGACAGGTTTGGCCAAGAGGTTATCAATCCCAGCATTTCAGATGCTCTTCCCCTCCCCCAACTGCTGCACATCTCCTGCCCTTTGCCTTTGAGCTGTCCCCTCAGGAGTCTCTGCTTGCTGTGCGGGGCAGGGAAGGAAGAAGGGGCGGTGATGTCAAGGTGCCCTCCTCCCACCCTGTATCTCCACAGAGTGGAGGAGGGGCACAACAGGACTTGGGATGGAGTTTTCTGGCTGGTTTTGGGAGTGGTGCAGGGCCAGGACAGGGGTGAGTCTGCCTTAGCCCCACTGCACCACCACCCAAGAGCCACCAGAGGTAAGCCCAGCTAGTGCCCACATCCCAAAACCCTACCCCAGTCATGAACCCCCCTCCTGCACCCCAAGTCCCTGCCCCAGCCCTGAGCACCCCTGCATCCAAATACCGTCCCACAGCCTGCACCTAGAACCCCCCTGACACTCCAAATGCCTGCCCCAAGCTCAGCTCAGAGCCCCTCTCACACTCCAAATCCCTTAATCCAAGACCAGAGCCTGCACCCCAACCCTCTGCCCCAGACTAGTGAAAGTGAGGGAGGGTGAGAGAGGGAGGGAGGGAGGATGGAATGAGCAGGGGTGGGGGCCTCACAGGAGCACAAAGGAGGCGGGGCCAGGGTGTTTGGGTTTGAGGTTGATCTTGGATTGCAACTTAAACTAAAAAAGTGGTCTCGTGCTTAAAAAGGTTGGAGACCCCTGTTTTAATCCATTTAATACGGGCTACGTATAACTCTGCCTAGGAAGCTTGTAAAGGGTGAGTGCCCTACCCAGCTATCACGACATAAGACAATAACTAAGCCATGTTGCCTGTAACCCACTGATGGTTCTGGTTGTGAAATCACGGTTTTGCTTGTTGTGTGGCTGAGCGCTACAAAATAGGTGCTTCACCTCCCAGACCCGAAATTCCAATTTGTTGACTCCAATGACCTGGAAAGACAAGCAAAACAGCCACCTCAGGGAACACCTTGAGAGCAGCCCAAACTGGTACCATGAGGAATATGTTGTTTTCATTATACATGATAGATGCAGCCAAAGAATGTCTCCAGAGTAGGAAGGTTCAGCTCCACCCAGACCCGGCCTTAGGGCCAGGTGAACAAGTTGGTTGCCTTGGGCCCTGTGTCTTCAGGGCTCTGCACTGCCTGATGCCCACCCACCTGGCCACTCGCTCGCTGCCCTGCCTGGGAGCCACCTGGCCACGTGGTGCAGCCAATCACAGAGACAAACTTTGCCAGCCCCCGCCCTCCTTCTCCCTCCCACAGGTACCATGGAAAAGCACTGGGTTCCAGCCCCACAACTCCACAAAGAGGAAGAGACAGAGATGGCCACTGGCCCATCTTGTGACTGCTTGCAACAGACCCCTGCCCACACCTGGAGCCTGCCCTGTGGAGGGGATGCCCTGGCCAGCCAGAAGAGATTATACCCAGTCTGGGATTATCCCTGCCTAGGGGGCAGAGTGAGGGGAAGAGAAACCCTGCTCCACTGAGAGAATCCGCCCCAATGTCCTGTAACATGATGGGGCGGGGGTCTCCCACATAAGGGACAGGAATAGGAGAGAGGGACCCCAGTGTCTCACACATGGGGTAAACTTACACCAGCTTACTGAAACACAGAGTTGACACAATCATCTTCAACTGTATTGAAAATGCTCTCAAGTCACAGAAAATTGTGCAATAACCTCCAAAACAAACAAACAAAAAATACCTTCAATACGAGTCTTTAACTCTGTTAGACGCTGGGAGTACTGACCAATGTTTTAATAGATGCTGTCAAATAAATTCCGTTCAGGGCTTCTATTGGAAGTTTTACGCTAGTGTATAATGACATCATAGTGAACAGTAAAAGCATGGCAGATGACATTGAAATAGACACCAGTTAAAATGGGAAAGGGCCTTGGAATGTCATTGATGTTCCCTTTAAACTTTGCCATCCATGTGCAAATTTTTTCCATCCATGTGCAGAATAAATTTTTATGAGCACCCAGGCATGTGTGAATGTGCACCAAAGTAGAAACAAAACCTAGCGGTGGGCGCTCTGTTCTCCTGAGCAGCTGTACAAGTGCTTAACTTACAGGGAACACTGAATGTCATTCTCAGTCTCCAAGGAGTGGGAGTGTAAACTAGCAGCTGAAGCTGTTATGGGTCACAGAAAAGCACAATGGGCAGGACTGAATGAAATTGGAGTGCTGATGAGGAAGTTGTGTCAGGAATACCCCATCCAGGGAATGGGATTTCACTTGTACTAGCAAACTAGAAAGGGGCATCAGGTCCGATCACAGGGCACATGATAATTTGTGGTTTAACATTCACCCACAGCAGTGTTTTCAAAGGACCTAGACAGACAGACAGGCAGGAAGCTTGCAGTTCACACGTACCTTCTTTCTGAGTACTGTTACACCACTTGACAGCCTTGCAGAAGGACTAAGTTTAATTCTTTTCTTTCAGCTTCACTAACCAGCACTGGAGAGTTTGTAATGTGCTTGGGACATGATGTGGTCCCTAATGTCAGCAATCTCTGGGCCTGATCTAATCAATCCTTACTCATAAGAGTAGTTATTACTCAGTTAATCTGTCCCACTGAAGGCTAAGTGTTTGCAACTTCTGGCTCTATATTAGGACTGTTTGCTAAATATAAGACCCTTTCACGTCACCCACATAGTCTGCAGCCTTGGGCCAAATTCCACTCTCAGCAGCACTGGTTTAAAACTGGAAACACTCCACTGACATTAGTGAAGTTGCTGCAGGTACAAAAACAATGTCATTGATAGCAGGATAGGGCCAACTATTTGTGTTAGGGTTTAAGCTCTGAACAATACAACATTTTATACAAAGTGAGAAGTAAGAATAGAAATGTTTAGAGGGAAAGCAGGTAGCATACCTACAAGAGCATATACAGAATTCCCTGCACTGACACTACGTGCCAGATTTTGCTCATTTTACTCACACAAGCACTCCAATAGATTTAATAGGATCACTTGCATAAGAAATCTGATCAGGATTTGCTCTGTTATGGCTGTAACATCAGCAAGTTCACATGCAATGTCTTAATGGTACCACATGTACCACATGAAACCTGTCCTTTAAATCAGCTTCTGTACCTAATGACTGGAAGATAGCTAATGTGATGCCAATATTTAAAAAGGGCTCCAGAGGTGATCCTGGCAATTACAGATCGGTAAATCTAATGTCAGTACCAGGCAAATTAGTTGAAACTATAGTAAAGAATAAAATTGTCAGACACATGGATGAACATAATTTGCTGGGGAAAAGTCAACATGGTTTCCATAAAGGGAAATCATGCCTTACTAATCTACTGGAGATCTTTGAGGGGGTCAACAAACACGTGGACAAGGGGGGTCCAGTAGGTATAGTGTATTTAGATTTCCAGAAAGCCTTTGACAAGGTCCCTCACCAAAGGCTCTTAAGTAAAGTAAATTGTCATGAGATAAGGGGGAAGGTCCTCTCATGGATTGATAACTGGTTAAAAGAGAAGAAACATAGGGTAGAAATAAATGGTAAGTTTTCAGAATGGAGAGAGGTAACTAGTGGTGTCCCCCAAGGGTCTGTACTGGGACCAATCCTATTCAACCTATTTATAAATGATCTAGAGAAAGGGGTAAACAGTGAAGTGGCCAAATTTGCAGATGATACTAAACTGCTCAAGATAGTTAAGACCAAAGCAGACTGTGCAGAGCTTCAAAAGAGCTCTCAAAACTAAGTAATTGGGCAACAAAATGGCAAATGAAATTTAATGTTGGTAAATGTAAAGCAATGCACATTGGAAAAAATAATCCCAACTATACATACAATATGATGGGGACTAATTTAGTGATAACTACTCAAGAGAGAGATCTTGGAGTCATTGTGGATAGTTCTCTGAAAAACATACACTCAATGTGCAGCGGCAGTCAAAAAAGCAAACCGAATGTTAGGCATCATTAAAAAAGGGATAGAGAATAATACAGAGAACATCTTATTGCCTCTGTATAAAACCATGGTACGCCCACATCTTGAATGCTGCATACAGATATCGTTGCCTCATCTCAAAAAAGATACCTTGGCATTAGAAAAGATTCAGAAAAGGGCAACAAAAATGATTAGGGGTTTAGAATGGCTCCCATATGAAGAGATTAAAAAGACGTGGACTTTTCATCTTAGAAAAGAGGAGACTAAGGAGAGATATGATAGAGGTCTATACAATCATGACTGTTGTGGAAAAAGTGAATAAGGAAAAGTTATTTACTTGTTCCCATAACATAAAAACTAGGGGTCACCAAATGAAATTAATAGGTAGCAGGTTTAAAACAAACAAAAGAAGTTTTTCTTCACACAGCTCATGGTCGGCCTGTGGAACTCCTTGCCAGAGGCTGTTGTGAAAACCAGGACTTTAACAGGCTTCAAGAAAGAACTAGATACATTCATGAAGGTTAGGTCCATTGATGGCTATTAAGCCAGGATCAGTAGGAATGGTATCCCTAGCCTCTGTCAAAAGCTGGGAATGGGTGACGGGAGAGGGATTGCTTGAAGATTCCCTGTTGTGTTCACTCCCTCTGGGGCATCTGGCATTAGCCACTGTCAGAAGACAGGATCCTGAGCTAGATGGACCTTTGGTCTGACCCAGTATGGCTGTTTCTATGTTCTTATGGAATTTAATTTCACCAGACTGTACATACAGCAAGTTACCAGTTAAGCCAAGGATTCTTAGCCTGTGGGTTGAAACGCCACTGAATAGGGTCACATGACCATCCTACCCTTCACTCCCTCCAGGATGGGGTAGTGGCTTGGTGGGAGGGGATTTCTGAGGGGGACCCACTGTGCAAAAGCTCAAGAACACTTGCACTAGTCTATAAACAACTGTCTGACATGATGATGTAGCAAAAGGATCTCAACCCCAATTAATGCTTATTTCCACAGCAATTTGCTTCAGATAGAAGTTCTGGGAAAACACCTTAAAAAGCAGGAGTGCGGTGGGGGTGGGGGTGGGGGGGAATGAAGGGGAGTTGGAGTGACATGTATGATCTGCCTCCTGAATCAGGCTGTGGATCTTGACAGAAAACAGTCTCTCAGGAGTTTTGAGGTCTGACTGATTCCTGTAGAACCAGAAATATTACAAGAGCCACTTTTGCAGCATTCTAGCACCTCCACCTCAGGAAGTAGAGGTGCAGCAAAACAACAAAAAGAATGAGTTTAAAAAAACCCCTCAGCCCTCAAAAACAAAGTGAACTCTCTTTTGAACCTCAAAATAAATAAATAGGCTGCAGACAGCTAACTAACTAACTAACTAACTAAACAGTTGTAGCTTAAAGTTCAGCCTCGTTCCAATTTTATTCAAAGTCTAATTTTATTCAAATTTGGATTCAAATTCTCATAAAAAAGTACTCCTGTGTTCTGCTGTTACCTTCAGCAGTACCTGATCTGACTCGCATCAAGAGTGCTGCCTTTAAAGTCAATGGCGCTACACTATTGTAAAACCAGTGTGAGTGTGGAATCTGGCCCTGTGCATCTTACAACAGAAAGGCATAGCTGTTGGCTACAGACTACAGAAGTATACTAGAGTAACAGAATGAGTGAGCCACTTGCACTGACTTTTTTGTATGTTGTCTTGTTTTGGAGCATTGCTATGGAAAGTTCTATAGCAGGGGCGAGGGACCTTTTTTGGGTTGGGGGCCACTGACCCACAGAAAATCAATTGAGGCTGCATACAAGTGAGAAGTAAAAACCCTCCAAAAGACAAAGAAAGAAAGAAAGAAAGAACCCACCTTTCTGACATGGCCCTGACTCAGAAGAAAAAAGAAACTCCCCCACAGTCTCCTCACACGCCAGTGCCTAGGGGGGGCCCAGGCTAGTAGATTTTGTGGGGGAAAAGCCTCCAGGCAGCACTTTACTGCACCAGCTGGGAGGAAGGGGAGTGGCAGTGCACAGAGCCACTTCTTCCCCACCCCCGCCAGGCAGAGCCTGTGAGTCACATCCAGCTCTGGCTCGCCTGACTCCAGCCCATGAAGCCTTGGGACTCCTCCCTCCACAGTGGGGAGCCAGCACAGGCACTCCAGCCCCATGGAGTTGTGGGGTGGGATGTGGGGCTGGAGTGCCATGGGCTCCCCAGTCCTCGGGGAGAAGCCCCAATTCCCAAGCCTTGCACCTCACAGGATGGATCCAGGCAAGCTGGGGGCCAAATGTGGCCCCCTGGCCTTAGGTTCACCATCCCTGTTCTCTAGTAATGAACATGGACTAAGAACAAGGTCTGTGCTATGTGCTAAATGGAGATATCTTGGTTAACCAGGTGATCTTAGGGACCTCACAAAGGATCCTATGGTAGTTTTAAGAAACAGAGAAATCAGAAATATAGCCTCAGTAAAGTGGTCTCTCGTAAGTCCCTATTGTCTCCCTAGCCCTCAAGGGGATGAGAAGGAGGGACGAATGGAAGAATGATGATGAGTAACTCTGTGCTGATTTTCTCCTCATGCCACTTTCTGCAGTATGTGAAACATCTCAGCCATCAACAGCCCCTACAACACGGAAATGCAGCCCCAGCCCAGAGCCATAGTGATAAACAAAGATTTTTATCTGCAGGCAAGTTATAAACACTCTCCACTGAGCTAAGGTCAGATCAGGGTTCACCACCTCCCTGGAGACTACAGGTCTATCAGAGATCTCCACTGTCAGCCTGCCCAGACCATGTGAGATAGGCAGAGACTAAAGCAGATACGAGATATAATTATCTGCCATCGTCAGCACATCCTGTAACGCACTGCATCTCAAAGATTCATCTAAAAGGAGCCACCATAGGCCCACTCCCATTCACGGATTCTCATCTGACTTGACTGTTCCTGCTCTGCAGCCCCTTCTACACATTGTTTCATGAATGTGACACCACCTTCAAACACAGTGAACCACAGCTGTGCTTGGTAGTGTTCTGTGCTTTGCCCGGCCCGGTTGCTTTTGTGTGCCGTGCTTGGGGCACTCCTGTGACTATAACACTGTCAGTGTGGCTATGTAATTGTGCGGTGCTTGCTGTACATCGAAGATTGTTACACTCAGTTTGCCACTGGCTCTGTGAGTTGTGTCACACTGAGCCATAACAAGTAGGTGCTTTCAGAACTGCGAGGCACTCTGCAGCATCTGTCGCGCACTGATACAATTCACTTATTTCCCACGTAATAGAAATTGTATTCAGTAACAAAAGCACTGCAAAGAAAAAACCAGTGCAATTTTAAAGCAAACGCATTAAAAGCATAGTACATCAATGGAACAGAATAAATTCAAGGAAAAGAACATGCATGCCCATTTTACCTATGCATACCGCAACAGCGGCTTTCACAGGGCAGTGTATAGGAAACTGTGGTTGTCCTTGTCCCTCTGGACGGAGCGGTAGGAGTATGATGCAGCTAGGGTTGCCAGATGGTTGAAACAAAATACCGAACACGCCCCCTCCCCCCCAAAAAAAGACACCGGAAAAAATTCTGTTGAAGGGGGGGAAAAAAGAGGGGGAGAAGACCAAGGTTGTTGGGAAAAAAAAAAGACTCCAAGGACTTATTAAGCCAATAAAATAAAACAAAACAGCATTAAAACAGCATGTCCCCTTTAAGAGTTAGTGCAGGGATAGGAACGGGGAGCAGTTGAGCACTAAGACCCAGAGGAAGCATTGCTTCCCCTAGGTCTTTTGGCCAGCAGCCATCTCGTGCTGGCAGCCTTGGGGAACCAAGTAAGCATGGGGGCTGGGGGCTAGGGGTGTTGGGGGCCAGGGGGAGGCTGGGCGCTGAGTGTTTGTAGGGTTGCCAGGTACCCAGCATTTTCGCCTCCTTGCCGTGGAAAAATTCAGAAAATACCAGACATTTTAGGTGTCCGGTATTCTCTGAATTTTTTTTACCGGACAGGAGGTGAAAATACCGGACTGTCCAGGTGAATACCGAACACCTGGCAACCCTAGATGCAGCCCCTGGTGCCTTGTGGAACATTGGAGGTGGATTGTAGGGGTGTGTGATAGATTTCTCCCTAGGTGGCAAAGAGAAGCAAATATGGGTTTTTGAATCTGTAGGTCCATAAGAGTCTGCAGCAGCTATGTTTGCTGCTGGAGAAGCCCCCCTCATACCCTCCATCTCCCCCTCCTTTTCCTGCTGGGACTTCTGGGCCTTTCCACTGTCCAGGCTTTCTTCTCTAGGCTGCTTGCTGTGTCCACTCTCCAAGCCCTGTGCTCAGGCCTGCTGACTGGGGAGAGTGGGAGGGAAGGGGGAAGGGAAAGAAGGGGGCAACTGCCCCAGGGCCCAGCGATTAAAAATGGCCCGGGGTTTTTGGCTGCCTTTAAATCACTTCTGGAGCCTCCAGGTAGCACTAAGGGCTCTGGGGGGCGCAGCAAGGTCTGGCAGCACTGAGAGCTGGCTGCCTCAGCCCTGCCCCTTCCACCTGAGGCCCCGCCCCTTTCGGGAACACGGAGTCAGCCCCTCTCACCTTGTGCAGAGGCCTGGCAATTCTGTCAGCCCCTCTGCCTTTGTTCATGGTCTGATGTAGCACTAACTTGTAGGATCTTGTAGAACATGTCTTTCTAAGTCCACTTCTTTCTCCTCATCTGGTTCAGGCTTTCCACTGGGCTGGCTGAGGAACCCCTCAAGACCACAACAGCAGCAGCTGTAGCCAAAGCACACACAGAGGTACCATTGTCAGCGCAGTTACAATGGAAAGTGGTGGTTGAGATTCAGAACTCCCTTCCATTGGTTTCTTAATGCTTTACTCAAGACAGGCTTGTTGGCACTTCTGCTTTGGAGTGCTTGTGCATGGTGCCATGCACCGCATCAGCCATGGTGAGAATGGCTCACCAAAGGTAAGGAAAAAAGGAGAGAACTGCTTTGAGAAAAGTCTTTCAACCCCTTGTGCACCCATCCTATACAGGTTGAAACTCACTAATTCACCACCCTGGGGACCTGACCAGCGCCAAACCAGAGAATTTGCCAGACCTCGGGAGGTCAGTATTGTCTAGCAGCATTACCAACACTTCCACTGATTACTGGGCTCTTAGAAGACAGTTAGGGGTCAATTAGAATTAAATAACAGCACAGAACACTGAGAACCCGGACTGGAGGCTGTCAACACACTTTATGGAACCATGGGAAACTTGGACATTCAGTGGACTAGTGGACACCCAGCTAACTAAAATCATGCTGGATCATGGATGTTTCTGGACCAGAGAGGTTCAACCTGTAGTCATTTCACCTAGACCATATTTTCTAGTTTGCTTATGAGAATGTCATGAGGGACTGTGTAAAAAACCTTACTAAAGGCCAGTTATGTCACATCTACTGCCTCCCCTTTAGCCACAAGACTAGTTGTCCTATCAAAGAGGAGAATTAGTTTGGTCTGGCAAGATTTGTTTTTGACAAATCCATGTTGGCTGTTACTTATCACATTATTATCTTCTAGATGCTTACAAATTTATTATAGTTGTTTCCCCCCGGGGTATCAAAATTAGTCTGACTGGTCTATAATTCTCTGTGTCCTTTTTATTCCCCTTTTAAAAGTACACTGTGTTTGCCCCTTTCCAGTCCACTGGGACCTCGCCAGTCCCCCAGCTGTTCTCAAAGATTAACGTTTCTGAGACTGTTTCAGCTAGTTCCTTCAATATCCTCCGATAAATTTCATCAGCCAGGACAATTTGAATACATCTACATTATTTAACTATTCCTAAACATGTTAATTCCCTATTCTGACCTTTGATCCTTCCCCCTTACTGTAATATTGTGTTAAGCATCTTATCACAATTAATTTTTTTCGTGAAGACTGAACAAAAAAGGCATTAAACTCCTCAGCCTTCAGAGTATCACAACTAATAAGCCATGTTATGGAGCACCTATTATCCCTCAGCCCATCCCGATTTTTTACACTTGCTATCTAGTAATAAATTGCCTAAGGAGGTTGTGGAATCTCCATCACTGGAGATATTTAAGAGCAGGTTAGACAGACATATATCAGGGTTGATTTAGATTGTGCTTGGTCCTGCCGTGAGGGCAGGGGACTATACTTGATGATCTCTCAAGGTCCCTTCCAGTTTTAGTATTCTATGATTCTAGTCACTGTAAGTCAGTCTCCTTTGCTTTATCTTTTGGGTTACTGACCTTTACAACTAAGGACAAAGGTTGCTTTGTGTCAAGTATAGTATAGTATAGCTGCAGGTATATGATATAATAGTGCTTTACATTGATATAGCTATTCATGTGTGGGAACGGGAATAACTGGACTGGACAAGTCCCCGTTATAGCAGTATGACTGTGTTCACACTAGGGGATGATCTCAGAAAACTATATTGCACTGGGGGAGGGGGGGGGACAGAGGAGGGAATCACTCCTCTAACCCAGCAGTGCGCAACCCGTGGGTCGTGACCCCCTTGGGGGTTGCGGCTGTCTTCCTGGGGGGGTCGCAGTACTGGGCCGTCCACCATTTTGTTTTCCCGGCTCAATGCCTGATGTACGCACAGTGGTGGGAGTGGCAGGGGAGCAGACTGCCGCTTTAAATTAAAGTGGCCACAACAAAATGTTCCCGCCGTTTTACCCTGGGGGTTGCGAATTAAAAAAGGTTGAGCACCACTGGTTAAGCTTTTAAATGTAGACCAGTCCTTAAGATGAGATCCCGGCCCCACTGAAGTCAGTGCAACACTCCAATTCAATTTCATAGGGTCAGAATTTCATTCTGTGTTCTCTCCAACTCCTTTTTCTTGTTTCCTTCAGGAGCAGGATTGAGCCATGCTTTCCTATTGGGGTTTTCCTCATGAGCTGGAGATCCTATTGCTCCCACACAGTAATAAATCCTGTATGGATCGCATAGGCTTCCAGCTAGAAAATATGATACCACTGGAATTCTGTATATTGTTCTCAAGTGATATCTTTTATGGCTCAGATCCAACTCCCTGTAAAGTCAATGGACTTCAGTGGGAATTGGATTGGACTTTATGTGAATTACAGTAATGATCCTTAGGAAGGAAGAATTAATCCCCATTCTTCCAATACATCATTGACAAGGATTTACAGCCAAGATAAAATTATGACTTTAGATAAAGACAAAATACATGGGCGTGTTTGAGTAACTATTGTAAAAACAACCCTGATACAACAGTGAAGAGTGGTGGATCAATGCTGGTAATAACAACATCACAGTAATAAAATCAGACTATTTTGATTTCTCGCCCTTAATTTATCACGGGAAAGAGCAGGTCTCATCTTTATTCTGTAGCACTGTTTGGAAAATCATCTTTTACGAAGCAAGCACTGACATACTCCTTCCACCTCATTTTTATTCATTAAAAAACACAGAGCTGCAAAATAGGGATTGATTTCAAGCAATAGCTGCAAAATATTGCCCTCGGGGTAGAAGATATCTTGGTTGTAAAATAATACACAAACTAAATTTCACAAGCTCTGTAATTTTTCCTCTCCCCGGGGCAATATTTTATAATGATGGTCTTCAAGCCAATTTTTCATAATACAAAATGTTCCGATACCACAACGCTTATTTTTTCCATAATCTGCCTTCTTCCACCACACCTTTGAACCTCTTTTGCACTCTAACTTCAGCATGATTTTCTTCAGACCCTCATTTTTCTCAGCCTGGTTTGTTAAACCAGGATCTCCATTTCTTCCTCTGAAATGTGTGTTTAACCTAAAGATTCAATAATACCCAGCACCCAGAGAGCTTCCCATTATTCACTATGGTTTAAAGACACCATCAGAAGGAAAGTTTGATTATCCCCATTTTAAAAATGGGAAAAACTGAGGCCCAAAAGTCCAGTTACTTAACTGAGATCACAGAAAAAGTCAGTCAAAACCAGAATTCGGATTCAGGAGTTCTATATTTCTAGTTGTATTCTCAAACCCACTCTGTCTTATGTCTCTAAAATTCACAAAACACTTTAACTAACAATAAGTGATTTTAAGCTATATAGAGCAGCAGTTGAGAGCACCACTTTGTTAAGGATTCTCATTTCAAGTGAAATTTTCTGGTCTTACAATTCTGTCATAATAATTAATGTCCCGACTATGAAAATACTGAGGGTAATGTCTAGACATGCTACAGATGCACAGATGCGTCACTGCAGATGCACTGCTGCAGTGCTGTAGTATAAGCAAGTACTACAGGATGTCTTCTGTCACTGTAATAAATCCCTGTTTCTAGAGATGGTAGCTAGGGTGATGGAAGGATTCTTCCGTCACCTGAGTGCTGTCTACACTGGTAGATTGGCTTAACTACATCTCCTAGGGATATGAAGTTTTCACCCCCCATGAGCAATGTAATTAGGGCGACCTAACTTTCTAGTGTAGACTAGCCTTCGCACACAGGAGCAATTTTATGCACAGAAGTAGATCCATGTGTGCAAAATTACTCATGGATTATGTTTGTAAAGGCTTGTCTACGCTGAGAAGACACATTAGCATAGCAGCAACTTTCTGAGGAGTGAAAAATACACACCACTGAGAGACATAGTGAAACCAACTGAAATTGCGGTGTAGCCTGCACTACATTAAACAACGCATTCTTCCCTCCATCTACCTACCACATCTCCAGGAGGTTGATTACCTACAGCAATGGGAGGGGTTCTCTGCCCCCGCAGGAAGTGTTGACAGTCCCACAGCTGTGCTGCTGTAACGTGTTAAGTGTAGCCATAGCTTTGGTATTCGTAGGACTGAGGCTTAGACTATAAACTCTGTGGAACAGGGACCAGCTTGTTGTTCTATGTACAGCATCTGGCACAGTGCAGTCCTGGTCCATGACTAGAGCTTCTAAGTGCCACTGCTATACACATACTGAATAATAATTTAAAGGGGTACTATCATGCTAAGCATCAAGGGCCTTATGAGAAGATCTCTGTGTCTTAATGAATAAATGAGATTCAGGTCTCAAGTATTTAATAAAAACATCCTTGCCAGGAACAGCTATGGAAAGGAATTTTGAAACATTCAGTGACCTTTAAACGCTCTCGCTAGCAGCCTATGCAAACATACACTCGGTTTTCATACTGGCCAGCGTTCCCTGTAAGCTGAGTGCTTGGGTGGCCACCCAAGAGAGATTCAAATGCCACTTAGCTGATTAGCAGAGCACCCACAGCACACAGCCAGCAGCACGTATTTCTACTGGTGGTGCGCATCTGCATGTCTCAGTGCCCATAACAAACTTTATTCTACTCATGAATGGAAAAAATTAGAGGGAACACAGGTACCAGTAGAGATGTGTAGGGGACTTGGTATGTGGAGATGTTTCTTTTCACAGCTTTTGGTTACAGATGCTTACTTCATCTGGACCTTCCTGGGCATAATATGATTTATTTATGGTGTTAGCAGCAGTTCCAAAATTACTAATTAATTCAGCACATTTGTTTTCTTCAAATCAAAGTTTAATCTGGAAAGTGGCTCTCTGGAAAATGGTTGGAAATTTTAGAGGCACATGGAGACAATGTTATTCTGAGTACAGAGTAAACGTGGAAGATGATTGTTCCTAGTTCTTCCCTGGCTCTGTGACCTTACCTGCCCAGTGTATTTTTGCTAGCTGCCTTTATACTAGCAAACCTCTGCGTGAATTCTAGGTCAAACAAATGTGTTAGCATCATATGATCCAAACACATTTATTTGGGATCGGCTCTGAAGTATGATTTGAAGGGATGGTTCTTCTGAGGTTCTCTCGTGGCAGAGCTGTCTGAAGAGACTGGGGGATTGTGGAAAGTGGCACCAGCAGTTCCCACCAATACATCAAGAAAAGAAAGAGTCAGGTATGATTTTTGCATTTTAACTCTTTCTATGCCATCGAGATTTTAACCAGTCACAAGGTTTTCCTCAGAAAAAGTCAGGGCACATGGCACACAGTTCTCCCTCTCTTCCCCATGCTGTATGAGGAAACTAAAAGGGTCACATGCAAGTTGGCTTAGGTCACATGTTTGGCTCTGTTGCAATAAATCCATGGCTACCCATGACACTGCACGTGCCATGGCCCTACAGAATGACATAGGAACAGCCAGGTGAGAACGCAGATGATCCATCTCCGAATCCCAGTCTCCACATACTAAAGGAGAATCTTCACCGGAGAATCGCACATGGCCTATGACATGCAGCTGAGCAATTCAGATTCCTTCCAACAGTGCATGGTGATAGTTACATATACACACTAGTCATTTCACTTACAAAGCCTATACATTTGCCTCCAACAGTCAGTAACTTGGGGTATAACCAGATGGCATGAAAGAGAGGATTTTTCTCTGCATACAATGTGTCCAGCGTATATCAGACACATTAGGATTAATAGCATGTTATCCAAACAGGATATAGTCAATGCAGATCTTGATTTTGTAGTGCAATTCCAAAAAGGACAAAGAAATGAAGCAAAGTCCATCCTCAAGCTCCTAAGTCCAGTTCTAGCCAGATGTTCTTCTCCCAGTGACTCATAAATTGCTGCTTACCCGATTTAAATCCAGCTAACTAGAGCTTTTTAAAACAACAAACTTGAAAATTTGACCTTTCCCCTCTCTATTTCTCAATTTCTCCATTTGTGATGGGGGGAATAATACATCCCTTTGCCAGGTGTGTTGACCCTCTCAGATAATATAAATTCAAAGCACTATTAATTTATTATTTATCATTAATATTAATAATACAATAATAATAATAATAATTCCTGCTACGTACAACTCAGAGGTCTGATTTGTGCAGTAGATTATTTATCAATGACAGGGAGCATCCATAGCCCTCTGCACCAATCAGAAGTGAGAGTAGTCCTCATTCATGCAGTCACAATGGCTCCTTTGGCACATCCCTCTTCAAAGCTGCATGATTCCGGTTGCCTTGGAGCGGAATGCACTTTGCAAAGCATTGTGAGGGGCTCACCTAGTGCAGCTGGGAATGGGAGCCAAGATAGCAGCCTTAGATTTCTGACATCCAGAGAGTGACGACAGAAGGGAATTAATTGGACGCAGTTGGCTCATTCGTCCTACAGACCATGGCGTGGTGATGAATCCACTCGCTTGGACTGGAGCCTGAGAACAGAACAGACACACAAAGCTAATCTGAGCAGTCTGTCTTGCCTTGCCCATCTGAGCACAGTGCCCTTGCTCAGGGAAGTGGCGGGGAGGGGAGGGAGCTGTTGCGCTGTATGCTTTGATGAAGCACAGCAGGGTATATCTACGGCCATGGAGACCTATGTCTTCCTGGGTGGCTCCTGTGTGTTTTGTTTTAAAAGGATGGCACTCTAGGCTTTCTATCTGGACTTCCTCATCCATGAGTGCACAAAAGGTCCTATAAAGCAGAAGTGGCAGAGAGACAGGCCCACGAACCAATATGCCCCAGCCAGGCCCAGCCTTTGGGCAAGGCGAGTGAGGCGGTCACCTTGGGCCCCACGCATGCAGGGCCCTACAGCTCCGTGCATTCGAGGTCCCACACCGCCCAGTTCCTGACCCCACCCACCCGGCCAGGAGCCGCACGGCCGTGCAGCTCTGCGTGCTGCCTTGGGCCCTGCACACTCCTTGGCTGGGCCTGGCCCCAGCTGTTTTAACCCAAGTCCCATGACTATCTTTAAAGAGCCAAGGTGGGTGAGATAATATATAGACCAACTTCTGTGGGGGAAAGAGACAAGCTTTCAGGCAACACAGAGGGTAATATCCTGGTATGAACATGGCTACAACTGCACTGCAATAACTCTCTTCAACACAGAGATGCGTCTCAAAAAGACCAAACCTCCGAGCACAGGAAGATCATAGGTTTTTATGGGCTAGACTGCCATGTTAAAGATGAGGTGTGCTCTGGGGTGGCTAGTCATTTTTATCTGAGGTTTAATAATTAGTGTTAGTTGAGCACTTTGAATATGGAGAGTGATAGATATCAGGTGATACAGATCAGGATTGATGATGTCTGGCAAGTTACCCATATGGCTTCCCACTGGGCATAGTCTGAGCATCCCACTGTCTAGTCAGTATTAGTATTGCTGTTATTATTTATTTGTATTACTGTGCGCCGAGGAGTTCTAGTCATGGATATGATTGCACTAGCATAAAGTCCAAGAAAGTCCAGTGAAGTGACTCAGGCGCATTCGGAATCTGGCTCAGCATCTTTGAAATGTTTTAATTACGACCAAAGACAAGGTGGACGAAGAAGTTTCCAATTGAAAGAAAATGCCAGTTTTCATTAAAATAAGTGCTGAGTGAAAACGTCTGCCTGGCGCTGGTCACTGCTGCCTGACAGCTTTTCATTGCCAGGATTGCACCTCTCCTATGATGCACTGCAATCTTCCCTCCAGTGGAATCGGGGAGGTCACATGACTGTGGTGCATCAGTGGAGATGGAGTCCAGGCGGGGAGTCCAGGTTCCACGTATGGCATTGCAGCACCATGGGCAGATGCAGTTTGATATGGCATTGACTCAAAACAAAAGTGCTTGCTTGGGTTCCCCTCACCAAAACAAAACTGTGCCGGGTTGGGTCACAGAGAACCCCTTGAGACTGTCACTTGACGGGCTCATCATACCACTGAGCCTGCCTACTTGCTTTCTGGGGCTCCTCCCCTCCCTGTCCTGCTGAGCCAGAAGCTCCCCCAGCAAAGGCACAGCATTGAGGTCATAGCCCCCTGGCAGAGTAACACAAACATTGAACCAGCTCAGTTCTGGGGCTTGAAACAGCAGCACCCTGATGCTTAGCCCCAGGGGGATCAGAATCCCAGATAAATCCGTCTTACTTTGTATAAAAGTTTCATACAGAGAAAGCTCATAAAGTTCACTCCCTTTATCAATGAACGGGAGATATGCACAACTGTTGTTCCTCCCTCAGGCAACAATTATTACACTGGGTTGGTTATTTAACAAAAGTGATTTCATTACCTATAAAAAAAATAGGATTTAAGTAGTTGTAAGTGATGACAGACTGATCAAAGGAAGTGACTAAGCTAAAATAAAACAAAATGCACCAGCTAAGATTAAAACTGTAAGAAACTTTTTACATGCAATTTCTTACCCTAACAGTAGTTTTAATGATCTTTTCTCACAACGAGGCAGCTTCCTAACTTGGTCTCAGTCCTTCCCACTGTTCAGTCTTAGATGTGTCATCTGGGTGGTAAGCAGAGGGTGTCTTCCAACTGCCAACTCCCCCTTTGTTTGGTTCTCTGCCTAGAAATAGATTTTACCCAAGGTGAGAATCCTTTGTGTTCAGCTTCAACCCTTTCACACCCCCATGGAAAAGTATAACATTCAAAATGGTTTCCAAAATCTGGTGACCTGGCCTCATGTCTTGACAGGACCAACAATAGTACCATCTTTCAGAAAAAAACAAGACTATGTACAGATCATTGGTTTGAGCACTGGGCCTTAAATTCTTTAAGTACCACTAATGGCTTTTATTATAAGACCTAGATTAATAAATGGGTTTACCCTTCATATTTCTAACTTAACATACAAGAATGAAACAGGTACACAAATATAATATATACATTCAGTGGATTACAAGCTTTTCAGTGAGAGATTACATGCCACATTTTGCATAAAGCATATTTGAGTTATGCATATTCATACTCAAAAACACATTTCCTTAAAAATATGGGGGCACAACCTCACAAAAACATTCAGTGTTATTGGAACAATTTGTGTAATGGGTGTGCTGAACCTAAGCTAGTGAGCAGACCACACGAGTGGCTCTCCTTCATCTCAAGATTGTCGCAACCAAGACGGTCTCCTGGGCGAGGGTAGTTTTGCTAACTGTACTTGCGCACCTAGAAATTGCGAGGTGTGTTGATTGAACCATAGCTGTGCTTTGACTGGATGCAGAGGGAGCACGTGGCTCTCACAGTCAGTGTTGCATGCAATCAGCAACCCCCTCATTTCACGTGCCCTTGCTTTACATGCGTGTCATTTTAGTAATACCAGTAGGAAAAAAACTGTGTGGACGGAAACCAGTGGAATCTGGCAAACCTGCACCTGGGCAACAGTAACCTGTTTCAGGGGCCACACTTAGAACCCACACTTAGAACGCCAGTGGAATCTGGCAACCCCATTGGGCTGCATGTGGCCCACGGGCCACAAGTTGCCCATCACTCCTGTATATGATGGAAACCCCATCACATCAGAGGGTGTAGCATCATGCCTTGTTCCAGGAACCCAGAAAACATTCCAAAAATTTGTAATTCAGAGATGTCTACATTTGTCATTCCATGGAAAGGTTCAGTATTTCAACATTTCCTCCCAGTTCAGGACAAAAATAAAGACCAACATTTGGAAGAAAAGAGTTTGCATGAGTCCTGCCCGGCTCTACGTGTTTTGTGAATAAAGAGTACTTCAGCCGTCTGTGCTGCAAATCTAACCTTTTCCCAGCATTCCTAAATACAGAGACACACAGACACAAATACTGTGAGCCAATTCCTCAGCTGATGTAATTCCATATATCTGCATCGACTTCAATGGTCTTCCCCTGATTTACCTCAGCTGAGAAGCTCGGCGGTATGTTTTCTGTGTTTTCATAGATACATAATTTATTACTATTATGGCATTTTAATTGGTCTGTGCAGCATCCTGACTGTCTTGGCTGAGAGAAAACATGTTTAGCAAATTATTACTATATTATGATATATTTTAAAATACCCAGTAATTATGCACATGAGGAACCAATGCAAAAATCAGGAGAGAGTTGATCTCTTGCAAACCTTACACAGTGCATGTATAATTGATCACATTGAACCTGATGCTCTTTGAAATCACTGACAACACTTCCCACTGGCTTCGATAGCAGTAGGAGAGGAACAAAGTAATACTGATCTAAGAATTTTTGCTTTAAGGGCATTAATATCGTTAGACTGAGACTTTTAGTTTTTGGTTTGGTTTGGATGAAGTAGAACCACACAGCCAGCTGGAAATTCTCCAGTGGGTCATTTCCCTCCTATTTACTATTTTGTTTCTTTCAAATTTGACAGATCAGAGAGATGCATGCAAGAGTTTATGGCAAAAACGTTTTCAAGACAAAGTAATTTAGTCTGTGACCCACTCACCACTGCCAGCTATTTCACACAGAGCCATCATTGCTCCAGATCAGCCACGGCAAAGTAGAACTTGGCAAAACTTTTCCAACTGAATGTTTTTCCCATCTGAAAGTGGCAATTTGATTACATTGAAATAGTTTTAGGGAAACATATAGCTTTTTTTTCAACATTTTAATAGAAAATTATCAAAATATTTAGTTAAAAAAAAGTTGAACTGCTTTGTTTCAGCTGAGTTTTGGCTTTAAATACTATATTAATTGTAATAATATCAAATAAAATGTTTTAACTTTTGTATTATAAACTAGCCAATTAGCCTGTCATAAGCCGGGATTTTCAGGTCTCTCCTCCACGTCGGTCTTCTCTCCTGAGCCTCCGGTCTCTCGCTCCAGCTCTCTCGCTCTCTTCCTCCTACTGCCTCTCCCTTTCTCTCTCAGCTATCCTCCGCCTTCTGCCTCTCTCTCCGTCTCTCTCTTTCTCTTCTCCCCCTCCTGCCTCTCACTCTCTCTCCACTCTCCTCTGTCTCTGTTGGGGATGCACGCTTGTCCAGGCCCTGCCCCCTGGGTGTGTACGTCACTGCTCCGCCCCCCTTCGCCACCCGCCATGGCGTTCGGCTGACTTCTGCGCCGCTCAGCCAGGCCGCCGCGTGGGAGCAAGCAGTGCAAACAGCCTCTCTCCCTCTTCTCCTCCTACTGCCTCACCCTCTCTCTCTCTCAGCTCTCGTCCACCTTCTGCCTTTCTCTCCTTCTCTCTCTCTTTCTCTTCTCCCCCTCATGCCTCTCACTCTGTGTTTCTCTTCTCCTCCTCCTGCTGCGTCTCTCTCACTCTCTCTCTCACTGTCCTCTGCCTCCTCCGTTCTCCTCTCTGTCTCCTCCGCGTCCTCTGCGTCTGTTCCGCTTTCCTCCTTTTGAATCCGGCGCCCTTTCCTGACGTCAGAGACGCACACTCGTCCGGGCCCCACCCCCTGGCTGTTCCCTCTGGGTGGCGCTGTTGCCTCCCTCCATGGCGCTCGGCTGACTTCTGCGCCAATCAGCCGGGCCGCCGCATGGGAGCAAGCGGCGCAAGCGGCGCAAGCGGCTGTTTGAGCCCCGCACTTCCCATGCAGCACCTCCGTGCTGCATGGGGAGCGCAGACCCCAAACAGCCGCTTGCTCCTGTGCGGCAGCCCGGCTGAGCGGCACAGAAGTCAGCCGAGCACCACCGCGGGAGGCAACAGCACGCCCAGGGGGAACAGCCAGCGTTTCAGCATTACAGAGTCACAGACATTGGGCTACTATATATATGATTGAAATGATAATGTCAAAAATAAAACTTTTTGATCTTATCAAACCTAAACATTGTGGTAAAGTTGAAATGAAATATTTCAGAATATTTCATTTAATAAAACCCCCCTCAGATTTTGACTTTTCTTTCTGGTTTGGAACAAAACAAAATTTGAAATCTTAGCAATTTCCTGGAAATTCCATTTTTCTGTCAGCTGAACTGCTGAATTATTATAACTGGATTGCTAAGTAGCTTGCTAGATTGATTTAAAACATCACCTAAAGATAGAAAGTATAATTCTTCACTGCCTTGCATTTTATGCCTGTACAAAGTGAGAACAAAGTGCTGAAATTGTATGTTTTGCATAGGTGTAAATGACAAGACAAAAAGGAAGAGATTGAGAAATCAAACTCTCTCTCTACATCTAGGTTTTCCTAAGGTCTAGCTCAGCAGTAAGCTCCAGCGAAAGTCATCCATCTACAGCAAAGGATCAAAATGGGCAGCAGCAATGCATGCTTGTTCACACAGCCTAGCCAGGGTGCCTCACTCCTGTCCTGGAGGAACGTGTGATAGGGTCCATCAGCCTTTATTTTTGCATTCCATCTTTGGACAATCCTTGGAGGCTGCCAAGAACGCATCAGTTAGGATGGAAACACACCTTCCTGGGCTCAGCCCCACCAAACTCATTTCACACACTGATACACAGAGGGCCATTGTATAAGTCTCAGCCTAGTGTAGAGATTAATTTCTAGTCTTTCCCCTCACGGTTCTGTCTTATATGTTATAGGGTTCAAATAGAAGATGCCAACAGTCTCTCTCCTGACTGACAATGAGAAATGTTATTTATTATTTGTATTGGGCAGCACCTAGAGGCCACCTATCCGGGACTCATTGTGCTAGGCACTGTATGTACATCTATGGAAAAGATGGACACTGCCTTAGAGAGCTTATCAACTAAATAAATTAATATCATTTATTTACTATCAAGTGGGTTTAGCAAAATCCATAGTCAAAAACTCTGAAAGAGTTTGTTTGACCCACTTATGCAGTGGGACTATTTTGATATGTCTCTGGAATAAATATAATGGAGCTGTTCTCGTTATAACCCACTGGCTTAAAGTCCATGTGAGGCTCTAAGAAGGCCTACAGGCCCCCAAGATGATTTGCACGACAGGCTTTTGTTTATTGCTGGCTCTGCTTGGGGTAGTTAATTGTGGGTTCTGCGCATTGCATCTGTGAGGGATTAAAAAAGCAAAACAAAAAACAGTCCTCGGCTAGTCATATATAAACACAGCTGTACACCCCGGCGAACATACCCACTCTGACAATATACAATCTTTGCTGGAGCACCCGGGAGACTTTGCCAATATGCACTTTCTGTCTCTCTTACGTATAAGCTTTCCTCTTGATTGGGGTATCACTTACTTAGCACCATAAACATATATGGTGCTGTATATATAGCCAAACTGTGCCCTCACTGGAATCAACAGTAAAATGCTCCTTGCTTTCTCTAGGGACAGGATTTAACCCAAAGAGTAAGACAAGTTCCTTGCCCCAAAGATCTTACAATGGAGATAAGATAAGATAAAGATGAGATAAGAGCCTCGAATCAGCTGTTCACAGTGTTCCAGCTTTGCGAGGAACAGGGAGGAGCAGGGACAGAGAGCAAATCAGGCAATTTGCACACTCTGAAAGTGCTGGAAGGGAGGGGGAGGAGCAGGTAAGTGCAGGGCTTCGGTACTCCAGTGTGTGAGAGGTACCTGGGGGAGCAGGGAAACCAGTGGGGTCATGAGGCCTCAGATAGAACCCCAATGGGCCATGGGCTGCTGTGGCCCATTGAGGCGAAGAAGGGCCACTCACGCGGCCCATTCACCATTCCTGGTTCATAGAATCATAGAATACTAGAACTGGAAGGGACATCAAGAGGTCATTGCGTCCAGTCCTCTTCCCTTATGGCAGGACCAAACACCATCTAGATCATCCCTGACAGATGTCTGTCCAACCTGCTCTTAAATATCTCCAGTGATGGAGATTCCACAACCTTCCCAGGCAATTTAGTCCAGTGTTTAACCACCCTGACAGTTATGAAGTTTTTCCTAATGTCCAACCTACACTTCCCTTGCTGCAGTTTAAGCCCATTGCTTCTTGTCTTATCATTAGAGGCCAAGGAGAACAATTTTTCTCCCTCCTCCTTGTAACACCCTTTTAGCTACTTGAAAACTACTATCATGTTCCCGCTCAGTCTTTTCTTTTCTAAACTAAACAAGCCCATTTCTTTCAGTCTTCCCTCATAGGTCATGTTTTCTAGATCTTTAATCATTTCTGTTGCTCTTCTCTGTACCTTCTCTAATTTCTCCACATCTTCCTTGAAATGTGGTGCCCAGAACTGGACACAATACTCCAACTGAGGCCCAATCAATGCAGAGTAGAGTGGAAGAATGACTTCTCTTGTCTTCCTCACAACACTCCTGTTAATGCATCCCAGAATCATGTTTGCTTTTTTTTTTTGCAACAATGTCACATGGTTGACTCAGAATTAGCTTGTGGTCCACTATGACCCCTAGATCTCTTTCTACACTACTCTCTCCTAGACAGTCACTCCCATTCTGTATGTGGTTGCTCATCCCTGCTCTAAGGATTGTGCTGTCTCAGTGGCAGGCAGCAATTTTGTTCCACTCTCAGAAGAAATTCTTCCAGAATCCCAGTGTGGCTTCCGACCATTCCGAGGACTTGATCTTCATTGCTCAGCAATTGCAAGAAAAATGTCATGAATAAAATCAAGCCTTATACATGAGTTTCATCAACCGGACCAAGTCGTTCGATTCAATCAATCGTAGCACCCTGTGGACCATTCTCTCAAAGATCAATTGCCCCCCAAAATTTGTCAGCATCCTGAGGCTGCTTCTTGACAATCTGACTGCTACAGTGTGAGTAACAATGGATCCTGAAGCAACCCTTTTGAGGTCAAAATGGGAGTCAAACAAGGCTGCGTCATTGCTCCAGCGCTGTTCTGCATCTTCATCACCATGACCCTCCATTTCATTTACAGTAAGCTTCCAGATGGCATTAAGATTATCTACAGAACTAATGGGAAGCTTTTCAACCTCAGGAGACTGAAGGCCAAAAGCAAGACCCCCATGACTTCGATAATGGAGCTCCAGTACATGGATGACAATATGCCCATTGCTCTTTCCCCCGTAACTCTTCAGACCATCTTAGGAGCTTTCACTGAAGCGTACGAGAATCTTGGCCTCACACAGAACATCAAAAAGACCAAGGTGCTCCATCAACCCTTGTCAATGGGACAATCTCATGTACCATCTATCAAAGTCAATGGAGAACTGCTGGAAAACACGGAGCGTTTCCCGTATCTTGGTAGTCATCTCTCCGCCAAAGTTGACATTGACGCAGAAATCCAGCATCACCTGAACTGCGCAAGTTCTGTTTTGGCCTGCCTGAGACGAAGGGTCTTTGAAAACCGGGACATCAGTGCCAAGACAAAGCTCCTTGGGTACCGTGCAGTGATTGTTTCAACACTGCTATATGCATGTGAAACCTGGACAACATATAAGCATCACATGAAGGCACTTGAACAATATCATCAAGCTGCCTCAGGAGAATCCTAAATATCCCTTGGGAGGACAGGCGCACAAACACTAGTGTCCTGGAAGACTCAAACATGACCAGCATCAAAGCTATCATCATCTACCAACAACTTCTCTGGACTGGTCATGCGGTCCAGATGCCTGATCAGTGCCTCCCAAAACAGATTTTGTTTTCTGAGCTGAAGGAAGGACGGAGGAGCGCTGGGGGCCAGAGGAAGCAATTTAAGGACATGTTGAAGGCAAACATGAAAAAGTGTGGCATCGGTGTTGACACTTGGGAGAACTTTGCCTGGGACCATCTCCAGTGGAGAGCGGTAATCCACGAGTAGCTGGTGCAGTCTGAGAGGTCCCACCACAGCGCAGATGAGGAGAGAAGGGGAAAAGAGTGGCAAAAACTACCCTGAATCCCTCCAATAGCCACCAGCACCTTCCCCTTCTGTGATAAGACCTGTGGCTCCAGAATTGGGCTGGTCAGCCATCTACGGATCCACAAATTGGAGGGTGACAGGAAGACGTCCTACTCGTTATCAAGTGACCCCTGAGAGCATGGTGGGTGACTCCCCCAGAGGAACTACTAAGGAGGTGGGCGCAAGGAAGAGCTTTGCACCACAGTTCAGAGGATTGGGGAACCAACAGGAGCATCCTTGAATCAGGCCTTGTGCATGGAGGTCCAGGTTGCTGGTTCAGATATCTCAGAGTGGGATCCTAAGTGGGATCCTTCAGGCCTCCTGTTGGCTTGCCAGATAAGCTCTGATGGTGATGGACCAATTACCCTTTCGTAACACAGGGGGATGCAGCAGAAAATCCATTCTGAAGGTCCCTGGGAAGGTGTTGCTTCTTCTTTCATCCTATCTGCTGTGGAGGGGATGATACCTCACCCTCGTGCAAAGATCTCCATCCTATGCAGATGGGAAGCCAGTGCTCTGCTAGGCAGTGGAGCTTCATGTCTTCCCTAGGTTTGTGATGCTTCAGGCAAAACATAGATCAGAGGACATTCAGGTTTAAATGAAAATCCAAGGAAACCTGGGGAATGAATTTGGGATGCAGCCTCAAGGATTCGTTGTCTCTCTGGAAGATGGAATAAGGCGGATCGGGCATAAGGATCCCAAGTTCACCTCCCCTGCTGGCCAAGGTGAGAGCTGTGCAAAATACCTTCACCGGTAAGAGCAACAGAGAGCAGGAGGCCAAAGCTTCAAAAGGCAGCTGGCACCAGTTTCAGGTCCCCTGCTTGTGCTGGCCTTTATGCTACTGGGAATGTTCTCACTACACGAGTTAAAAATATTATTCTTGTGGGATAGGTGACAATCAAGCAGTTTTCCACCTGGGTCTGGAAGGCATTAGAGATGGCTAACTGTACTCACAGTGAATGGAGCGAGAGCCCTGAAGCGCTCCACAAGGGGATATTGCTCAGGAATAAAAGGACTTCTGGCCTCCTCTGGAGGTAATAGACGCACATGGTGCCCTAGGGAAAAATACTTCCATTTGCCACCGTAGCCCTTCCTCATACATCCTGGTACTGAGCAGGACAGCCTGGACATCCAGCAAACAGGATTCCTTAAGCCCATTGACAATCTGGAATCCAGGCTGTCAGAGGGAGGGATGCTGGGTTGGGATGGCTGGTTCCACCGCTGTTCTGCTACAGTAGGCGCAGAAACATTTTGGAATGGATGCAGGGGTGGCAGGCCATGTGAAGACCCCTCATGAACTAGAACGGTCTCAGCCACTAAGGAGATGTTAAGATTCCCCTTGCTTTGTCTATCCAGATGTTCTTGTGGATGCTTAGGAAGAGAGGAACTGGAGGGAAGGAATACATCAATGGATCATATCACTTCTCTAGGAAGACATTCCCCTGGGAGAAGCATCCCAGTGCTTTCTGAAAGCAGCAAACTTGGCACTTCTTGTTTGGCTGAGGGGCAAAGAGGTCTCAAGATGGGACTCACCACTGGCAAAATATCTGCAGGATCAGTGGTGAGCAGAGCTCTAACTTGTGGCCCTCATGAGTCTATCTGCTAGAGAGCTCTTTGCCCTAATATGTGCACTACCGAGAGAGTGATGTGGGAGGCACGAATTCCCCAGCTGTACTTTCTCCCTGCAGAGTGGTGTGGACCTTGCTCCCCCACTTTTCGTTTGTATAACAAACAGCAAGCTCATTGTCTGATGGGATTTGGGCATGAGCGGATCAGAGGAAAGGCAGGAAGTGGTAGCATGCTCTGCATGCAGCTCTTAGCTGGAGAAGGTTGATGTGGACAATGGACCATTGCAAGAGTTGAATGATCCTGAACTTCATGGTGGCCCAGGTGTGCTCCCCAACCTCGAAGAGACATGTCTCTACTGAATGTTCCTGTGGGTGGGTGTCTTCTCCCAGCAGGTGAGCAAGGTCCAGATGCTGGAAGGAAGTGAGACTCTCATCCAAGGAGTCCCTGTCAGAACATAGATCTATCTCCACCACGCAGCTGATCAGGAGCCACAGGAGGTAAGCCTGTTCCCTAACCCTGCACCCCAATTCCCTGCCACATCCCTGAACCCCCAAGCCCCAGAGCTCCCTCCTGCACTCTAGTCAAAAGATATAATTGTGTTGGGTCACAAGCATCAACAATTTGCTTTAACTGAGGAAAAAAATTGGCAAACCACTGCCTTAGAGGCATGAAAAGTCTAAAGGGGTGAACTGTGTACTGGGGTTGGGGTGGATTTGCCAACACTAACAATTTCAAAATCAAGACTGTACGTTTTTCTCAATCATCTAGGATTTGGGGGAAGTTTATGGGAAGTGTTATACAGGAAGGCAGCTTAGATGATCACTTCTGGCGTTGGAATTGAAGAGCCTATAGAAGTGCTATGAGCTCACTATAAAACACGGGAATTTCCTGTGTGCGGGGTAGGTTTTGATAAGAAAATAAGCATCCTTTAAATTAAGACTTGCAAACCAGTTGTCAGCATTCAGGGAGCAGATTATACCTGCTAGGGTAATCCTTCTGACTCTTGAGCAGTGTATGAAAATGCTGAACTGCCTGAAATTCAAGATGGTTCCCCAGCCCCGTGTCTTTAGGGAGATTAGGAAATAGTTGGAGTAAAGGCCCTTCACCTATGTGGACGAGATGCCATCTCTCTCATCCCCAGCTGAATCAGGGATTCTACTTCCCGCTTGAGAATCCTCTTGTGACAAGAGTTCCTGTAAAGAGAAGGGGATGGGAGTTTTGGAGAAGGGATAGAGAGGAATTTGGTTGAGATGAAATCTGAAAGTTAGATTTTGGAAGGAAATGGGCCAGGTGATCAGTGGAGGGGGGTTTGGAAACTGGCTGTGTTGGGACTGGTTGATGGCTCTCACACATTCTATCGAAATGTGTTCTCTGTAGGCAAGGTGGTCTGGAGAGGGGATGGTAGTGGGGCAGTATATCTGCCACACTGTACCCTCCACTGTTCTCTCGGTGGTTCATAGAGCCTCTGATTGTAGAATGGCTGTGCTAACCAGGTAATCTGTTTTCATCTGGAATAGCCTGGAATTAGGACTGCTTTTCTATGGCAACTTATTGATGAACTTTGGTAGCTTGTTGCAGTTAATAAAGTTGTGCTTAGACAGAAGTGCCAGGTTATCACTGGAGAGACTAACAAAAATATTTAGGATCATGAGCTTTCATGGGTAAGACCCACTTCATCGTAGGAGTATGAAGACAGACTTGCTAAGTATTTTCCAAATGACTCAAGTTTCATTCTAAACGCGTAGCTGCACCATCGCAACTTAAATTTGTCCAATTTAGGGGCCTGGGCTGGATGACCTCTCGAGGTCCCTTCCAGTCCTATGATTTTCTAATTCACTCTGAGCACATCTGTGAATGATGCTGAAAGTGCCCAGTGCAGCTTCCTCTCTGTCCCTGAAATGAGAAAAAGCTGTTAACAAATCCAGCCCCAGAGAAGGGTTTAATTACAGAGCGAGGGAACCCACATGGTACCACATTTGTTTAATGCTCTCTTTTAACTTTTGCCAAAGCAACAATCATTTAAGCTACGTTTCGGCTCACCAGCACGGCAACAACGTCATTACATCGAGCACAAGCTTGCTTTGTCACTTCAACAGGGCCAGTCTGTCATGGGCCCTGTACTACAAAATGCACCAGCCTTTATGCATTATTAAGGGTTGAGCTGAAAAGTGACTGAGCCCTGATTTGTAAATGTGTCACAGTTAAAAAGGCCAAGTTTGGATTGCCATGATTCAGGGGCTGCTGTTATTGGTAATCCAGGTTTTTGGGCTACAACTAGGAAGTCATAAAAATGTTTCCAAATCTTGACATTTCTTATTTGCACCAATGATTACACTGCTCTACAGCCAAAATGCTTCTGAAATAAATGTAGTCAAACTTTACTAATTCTGGGTCACTGAGAACGAAAATGATGCTTAAAATTGTTGATTGGCTCTAGTTTTCAAGATATGCTATTGGGTCAGTATATACGACCCTTGACTTGGGAATGACGGAGGATAAGTGAGTTATAAAGGGAAGGGATCTCAATTTAAACCAGAAATGACTAAAATACATCTTTGACTGGATCTATGAATAAATCTATGACTGGGTTTGGACAGTACTTGCTTTTTAGGCAAAACAATGAATGATGCAATCTGAAGCTGGTATTGCGTCATGCATGATATGAATTGCATCATGTTATTCCTAGAAGTCATGGATGATGCAATCATAACGAAGCTTACATCACTCTGCTGAACAAATTGCCCTATATCAGCTCTAGAAATCATACAGTGTCGTGCTCTCTTATTTGTCAGTGTTTGATTTTGCAAAGGGACACATTTCTGTTTAGCCAAAGTGAGCAGAGATGCCTCGTACTTGTGTGAACAGGGCAGATGACTTCTGCTATGTTTGTGGTGAAGTGACTTTTGCATCACAAAAGCACAGTATAACCACTATGGTTAAGAAAGCCTATCACCTTTATTTTGGCTGCAAAATTGGAGATCAGGACAAGAGGTGGGCCCCACACATATGCTGCAACACTTGTGCAACAAATCTTCGCCAGTGGTTGAACAGGAAAAGGAAATCTATGACTTTTGCAATGCCAATGATTTGGAGAGAGCCAACAGATCATACCAGCAATTGTTACTTCTGCATGGTGCCTCCAGTTGGGAAAGGCGTGTCAAAGAAGAAAAAGTGGACTGTGCATTATCCAAACATTCCATCAGCTATACACCCAGTACCCCACGGAGAAGGACTGCCGGTTCCTGATGCACCAGAATCACAAAGTACGGCTGTTTTCTCTGCGAATGGGATAGTCGTGCAAGAGATTCCCACTACATCAAGATAGATTGGCCACTCCGACAGTCATTGGAGCCTGGGAGGAAAAGTGTTCAGCATCCACCACTTGTTGAATCAAGGAAGATTTTGTTACCACCCTTACACATCAAGCTGGGTCTGATGAAAAACTTTGTCAAGGCCACGGACAAAACACAAGCAGCTTTCAAGGTTAAGTGAAGCTAAGATAAAGGAAGGTGTCTTTGTTGGTCCTCAGATTTGTGAACTTCTTCGAGATGATGCATTTGACCATGCACTGCAAGGCAAGAAAAAGACGGCATGGAAAGCCTTCCAGTTAGTGGCAATAAATTTTCTCGGAAACAACAAGGCAGACAACTACAGGTTGTTGGTGGAAAACCTCCTCAAGGCATACAAAAGCCTTGGTTGCAACATGTCACTAAAGATACATTTTTTGCACTCTTATCTAGATTTTTTTCCACCGAACTGCGGAGCAGTGAGCGACGAGCACGGTGAGCGATTTCACCAGGACATTGCAACAACGGAGAAATACTATCAGGGCAAATGGAGCCCATCAATGCTTGCAGACTATTGCTGGACAGTGACAAGAGATACTCCATTTAATGAATACAAGAGACAAGCCAAGAAGCGCCGAGTAGACACTGAATAGGACTAAACTTTGTACATATTAGTTTTTTGCCTTTTGTTTCATAATAAATTTTATTTATATAACCCTTTTGCTGATTTTTAAAGTGTTACATAAACAGGACAGGTGAAATATTATCATGCAAAGCAACCATAAACACATGAAAAGACCTAGGTTTACAATTTATGATTAACTCTACTATCTACACAATATACATAGACGTAAAATGTAAAAACTTAAATATCTTGGAAACAGTAGCCAATCAGTTGTTTTAATTGTCATATTTGAATTCAGCACATCAAAATACATAATAAATAGCACATTTTATCTCTGAAGCAGATGACTTCTAAAAAATTGTAGACCAGTGTTATTTAAGGCCAATTCAAACAAGTGATGTCCTAGAGATCATAAGATTAGGAGGGATGGGATGAAACTAAGGAAAGGAAAGGTTAGAGTCACCACGTGGAAAACTTCCCTTTGGCCAGTTCAGATAATGGAATATTCCCCCTCACAGGGAGTAGTTGGAGGCTACAGATAAAGCACTAGAAAGTGTCCTGAAGGAGAAAGACCTGTGTTGATGGGAAGGCCAAGCATACTGAGGTGTCCTCTGTTTTTATAAGCAGTTTTGTGCCTGCAAATAATTGCGCCTGCGTTTCTATGCTGGAAGATCAGGCAGATGCTTCACAACGGTTGCTGATAGTCACAGATTATTTGGGCACAAGATGACACCCATTGAAAGGGAGGCCAGCTGGAGGCCTGGCTGCAAATCTGCTCCAATGGGTCTTGACACTCTCTAGCGTTCTATTTTATCATCTTGATTTTCCTTAGAATTCAGAGCACTACCCTGGTGTGTATGCATTAAGTTATATCGCACTCATAACCATGGTATCTGAGTGACTCTCCTGTTAGTAATGCACATCTAAATGTGTCTAGAGATTGTCTGGCCTTCTGACCTGGGCAGATCGAGAGGGCCAATGCCATTGTCTGCTTGGCCTATAGAGGCCTCTTTTATTCCTTTGCTATAAACAAGTCCCAGGCTTACATTCCTGTTTCAGTATATACTTGGCTGGGCTATTTCACATGGCACATTTGATTGTTTCTTTTGGGCAGAACGGAGCCGATTTTAATGTATCTAATTTTTGTAAGATAGTTTTTTAAAAATCTGTATACTTAAGGTGACTGTTTTGGTATAGAAGGATTCAGTCCCTGTAGAGCTTGTGAAAAAATAAAATGTAATTGAAATTCAAAATTTTGTCAACATTTGACAGATTTCAACCTGCTCGCGAGGTGATTACAAAATGTACATAAAGTGCTATCTGTCTCCCATTTCTTTTCAAAATTTCATCTTGTGTCAAAATTTCAGAATTATTTTTTTTTAACAAGCACTGCATGGATTGAAACAGCCTGAAATCAGGAAAGGGGAAATCAGGTTTAGCGTGTCAAACTTTATGGTTCTTATTACATTGCTCCTATGTTTGGACAGTTCATCCTTGCCTGAACTGTCACATACCCAGGGAAATGTAGGGCTTTAAACCCATCAGCTGACATGGCACTGATTTAGGCATGGTCAAATGCCCAGGGAATTTAATGGGAGTCTTTCTGCTAACTTGGATCAGATCCTAAGGACTTGTTGTTTATATGAATCCCATCAACGGCTGGTTGGAGAAGAGGGATTGGTGGTGGAGGGGAGGACTGATTGTTGCATCTGTTATCAGCTTTAAATGGTGTAGAACGCCTGCATGCCCAGGATGGGAGTCACAGGAGCAAACAATGAGTAAATGAAGGAACACAAACAGCTACAGACAAAAGTCCCCCCACCCCCCCCCGTCTGTCTCCTGGAGTCAGGGCAGCTTTCGTGGGAAGGAATGAAAAGATTTTAATAATTCAGCGGCTTACCCTCTGGAACTCCTTGTATAGCAGAGGAGCGGATGGATATCTTCATGATGCTACTGACAAGACAATACTGCACACTGTCTTGAATAGTACATGTTTCAGGTTTAATTCCTGGATTTCTCTTCTCATGTCCTGGGCTGATAAGAGCTCAGACGTCCTGCTCTAAGGAGGGTTCCCAATGATGCTACAGTCCTGGCACTCATCGATGATCTATAGGTCTCTAGTCCTCCTCAACTGAGGTGGAGCAATAGCACCTGAGGGTTGGGGTATTAAGGATGGACAATAAGGACTCTGGGGAAGAAGCTCCATCTTGGGGATCTATCTGTCTGTCTGACCTCTGGGGGACCACCTCTGGGGGACCACCATGACATATGGGGGACCACCTCTTTTGCTGGTGAATGTGGTGTATGTAGCTATGTAACTGTAGTGAGTTTGTTTTGTGTACTTTACCTTGACATTTCTAGGCTTCCCATGAGCATTAAGTGGGGCATAGCTGATGTAGCATATAACTGAGAAGAGACACATGAAGAATCTCCTTTTGTCCTGGTTCTCTTTAGTGTAAAATAAAGACTTGTCAAGGTGGACTCCCCGCCCCCCCAGTGCAAACCCCATTCTAGATGTGCTAATCATTCCCCTCCTCCAAAGAAACTGCTGTGTAGGAATATGTCAACCAGGCTGGAAGTATTTGCTGCTCTGTGTACACATGGAAAAGCAGCAACTTGTGCTTCTTGCTCCTCATACATCATGAAACAGCCCATCAATGAGAGAGGAGCAGGGATGCTCACAACCGGCCAATAGTCAGATTTAGCATCGCCAAAGCCCTTTAATAATGAGCCAGACCCTGCCTTGACAAGGGGGCCTGTGAAGGGGCAAAACACTTTTGAGTTTCCCTCAATGATGAGGTTTGTGAGATTCCCTCACCGAAGAAAATGGTGGTCTGGATCTCTGCCTATTAGAGACACACAGAGGGTACGTCTAGACTACAGGCTTTTGTCGACAGAGGCTTTGTCGACAGATACTGTCGACAAAGCCTCTGTTGACAAAGAGCATCTAGACCACATCCAGTTCTGTCGACAAAGCAAGCCGCTTTGTCGACATGAGAGTGTAGACGCAAAGGACAGTGTAGATGCAATAACGCCTTCTGTCGACAGAACTCTATCGACAGAAGGTGTTATTCCTCATAGAATGAGGTTTACTGCCATCAACAAAACTGCTGAGTTCTGTCAACGTGATGTTGACAGAACTCGGCGGTAGTGTAGACGGTAGTGTAGACGCAGGTATAGTATTGTCGACAAAAGTCCACTTTTGTCGACAAAACCCTGTGGTCTAGACCCTGTAGTCTAACTGTGGCTGACCCTGAGGCCATCTCAAAAGGGGGATCCCTGCCACTCCTGGCTGTATTACATTCCCTGAGATATACAGAGGACAACGTGTTTCCCTCAGCCATACTCCTGGCCTATTTATATAAGAGCTGCCATCTTGGCGACACACCAGGGACTGAGCAGGCGACCCCCCGCCCAGAGCAAAAAAGTGTAGCTCAGGCGATAGCAGCTTACCTTACTGGCCAGGGCTGGAATAAACACCTACTTTCTGCATCTCAGAAATAAAGCGGGGGGGGGGGGGAGGGATCTGTAAAAACACTCCCCAGTGGGTTATTTCCCAGCCCTCTCTGCATTGCTGTGAAGGTGCTTGAGTCTGTTTTCTGCACAGAGAGTGGGAAATCTGTGCACAGGGAGCCCTCCAGTACTATGGAGGCATCCCTTAGGCTGCTCCCATTCGTGCACTGAGACAAATCAACCCAGCTCGTGAAGTCTGACAGGACCACAGTACAAATACCTGAAAATGAAGAGACAACGGGGAAGAGTCTGTTCCACTCCCTGCTCAGAGGCACCTTTCCCTTCTTAGGGCCTGAATGGGTGGGCTGTTCCAGGAGGCTCTGCGTGAACAATATGCTGAAACTACATGAGGTAAAACATGCCTAGAGGTCTGAAACTCGCAGCCAGATCCAGCCCTTTCCAACCTGATTCAGTGCTTTATCACCACGGTGTTGCAATGGTTTCCTGGCTGCTGATCCAATGCTAGGTTAAAAGTCTCAGAAGGGTGGCCGTGTTACTCGGTAACTTTAAAAATGAGTAGCCCTGTGGTACCTTAGAGACTATCTATCTATCTAACTATATATATATATTTATATATATATATAGTATCATGAGCTTTTGTGGGCAAAACCCACTTCTTCAGATGAGATAATCTTGAGTGGAGGAAAAAAAGGGAGACCTTCAGAATAAGGAGGGAGAGCTAGGTTGTGGGGTAGCCAGCTCTCCCAGCCCGAATGCCATTGCTGCAAGCGGTGCCCAGTCTGTCCAGTCGGGAGAGTTGGCTACCAGGTAGGCAAAGGGCTGCAGCTGCAAGCTGGCTGCTGCTTCTGCTTACGGGTGTGTGTGGAGGAAGCCGACTGACTCGTGATTTCCTTCAAGTGACTGTGCTCAGAAACTGCATTATTGTCCTGCACCATGGGGTACAAGTCCATGCATGTCCTCCATTTGCCTCGGGGAGAGGAGACGGAGGGGATGGAGTAGGAGAGAAATGTCTCTACAGGCCACATTAAACATGATCATAAAAAGGGAGGGTTTTTGTCCATAGGACTCTACTGCACTCACCTGACAATGCCGTCACAGATCCCTCCCTCCGGCTGCACCATTGTCCCCTTGGTAGGGGCTGCTGCAAAGACGTCTGGCTTGCTGGGAAAAAGCAAAAGGGAGAAGCAAAGCACCAGGGCTGTTGGCCATTTATTCATTAGTCCTGGAACCTGGGCAACTTGGTTCTGCTCTTTGCTACAGTGTGAATGTTTCGCTTCAGAGAAGCGGTGCTGCCTGCTAGTTTAAGCAGCCCTGGGTCTTGCTCCCAGTTTTGCCACAGACTCTCTTCCGCGAGTCATGTAGCCTGTTACAAGGGGATAATAGCACTGGAGGTGTTGTGAGATTTAATGCTTAGACGTCCAGCGATAGCCCCATGTCCTGGAATCCCCAAGGGTAGGAACGCTGAGGGACAAGGCTAGTTTGGCGGGGGAGAGAGACCAGGTGTCATTTTACGCCAAGTGTAAAACTGTAGGGTGATGTTATGGGGCTCATTCAGACTGGCAGGGGGTTCTGTCATCGATTGCCCTGTAACTTGGATGCCTTTATGCCAATGCTGCTGTGGCTCACAGCCCTGACACCAGTAGCCAGCCCACTAGCATAAAGGTCTCTCCCTGGCATCCACCAACCTTGTCACTTCCTTGCAAGGTGACTCCAAAAGCCTGTCGCATCCCGAGTCTCCCCAAATCAATCTACTGTGGGCAGCAGGTATTGTAGGCCATGGAAGGCTAAGCCATGGCTCTGCTCACACACTGTCCCCTCTCTTGCTCTCTCTCCTCCTATGAAGCTGGCAGAGGTTCTGCTCCAGCTAGCAGCCAGGGGTGGCTGGGTCCGGTGCTTAGGCCACAGGAGGGGTGAGCTAGGGGTGGTATTGGGCTTGGTACTTGGGTTGGCCTGCATGGCTGAGGTGGGCTAGCTGGCGGCGTAGCATAGCTGAGGCAGGCAGCTGGGGGCCCCTCTGGCCATGGGGGCCAGAGGGAAGTGGGGACTCCAGCCATGGAGGAGGAGGCCTTGGGGCTCTCACAGAAGGGGACAGAGCCTTAGGCAGAAGGGGGACAGGGAGTAGCCTCCCAAAAGAGGCGGTTCACCTGCCACCCATGCTTTTCCATGACAACCAGACCCTTTTCTTAACAACCAGACCCTGGGAATTTTCCCACCGGGTTTGTTACCCCGGAAGGCACAAAACCTGACCCTACACACCAGCATGCTTGAAGCCACACTCCACACAGTTTGCACACCAGAAATCTGTTTGGGGTAAAATAAACAAATGGTTTATTCAATAGAAAACTGACAGATTCAAAGCTGAAGGAGCCAGAGAAGCAAACACATACAAGATACACAGAAAACGAACCCAAAGATACTACTTCTGGCTTTACACACTCACATTAGAGCAAAACCTTCCTTTTCTAATACAAGTTACCTCTGAACAGTTTCCCATTCTTCCAGCCTTTCGAGGTGACTGTCCCTCAGTTTGTGGATAGATTTCACTTCAAACCCTTTCCCCTTTAAGAAGGGGTTTCAGCCTTTTTCCTCGGTTACTACAGATATTCTAGGTGGGGAAAGCTCCCTCCTTGGCGGAGACTGGGATTTTCTTTCTGGTTTCAGGTTACGTCAGTGTTTTCCCATTCATTTTGATGCCCCATCATTTGTCTTTGCCTGGTTCCTAGGATGCTACATGCTCATAGCTTGTGGAGGCAGTCCTCCTTCACCCCTGTCTGGCTGCCCACCTCCCTGCTGCGAATGCTCTAACACCCTTCATGAGCACAGTTTTACATACACACAAGTACATACATTCATAACCACGGACTGCACACACATCGCGTAGAGGCCATCAAGTCCAGCACATCACAAGCTTTCATAGAGGACCTTACTTCACATATTTACATACACAATAACATTGCAAACGACCAGTTGATTCCACTGCTTACTCTTTAAGGTTCAACCCTCCCTTCCTCCCTAGGTGGACGTTGGACCCTGAATGTTACCCCTCACCCCACTGCAGTGAATGGCAAAATTCCCCTTGACCGCCATGGGGCCAGGACGTCACTCAGGGTTTTATGAAAAAAAGAGTTATCCTCAAGTTGGCAGTGAACTTTGAAGTTGTTCCTGAAGGAGAATGGGACTGGCGCTGTGGTAGCTAGATGTGATTTTGGCTTGGGCGGGTTCATGTGTGCAGACAGGAGGGGGTCTTGCTGAGGCAGGGTGGCCTTTTGTACAGGTTTTGCTGTATATTTAATGTCTGGATCCCTTCCGCATGTTCTGCTGAGACCCTGCAGAACTCAGTGGAAACTGTGATGTGGCTTCGGAGCTCCAGAGCTGAATGCAGGGGAAGTTTTTCAAAGCCAACTTGGGGATTTTGCCACCCAACTCCCATGACATGTCAATGTGTCTAAATCCCCCTCAATGGCTCCGACAATCTTCAGTTGGGTGCCTGCTCCTGCTCACGTTGAAATCAATGAAAAAACTCCCAGGGACTTGCATGGGATGTGGATCAGGCTCTGGACATAGAATCATGGAATACTAGAACTGGAAGGGACCTCGAGAGGTCATCGAGTCCAGTCCCCTGTTCTCACGGCAGGATCAGTCACTGTCTAGATCATGTCTGAAGTGCTTTATCCCATCTCGATTCCTCAGCAGGCAGCACTGGGACGTGATGAGCGACGGGAGCTACTGAGGTGCCAAAGCACTTAGGGCTGGATTTACAAAGAGGTTTAGGCACCTAAGCCCAACTTCTAGGTACCACTGACAATCTCAAGACCCCCACTCAGCGGTTGCCTGACTCCATAGGTGCCTACACTTCCACTCTTGGGCAAGCACAATGCCACCTACATCCCACTGATGCCCCAGAGCTGGCAGCCTTAGGGCAAGCCGGAGCACTACCCTGCCTGAGACACCTGAGACTGAAGCCATGAGCTGAGCATGCCTACAGGATTGGGCCCTGCACAAAAGAGAGGTAGGAGAGAGTGAGACAGTACCTGAGCCCTTAGAGTGCTCCAGAGCCCAGTGGTTAGGGCACTTGCTGGGTAGGGAAGAGATCCAGGTTGGAATCCCCGTTCTTACTGATTTGGGGCAGTATTTGACCCTATAGTCCAGGGGAGTGCCTGAACCACCAAGGTGTCTTTCTGGTTAAAGATGTTCACTTTGTGTGAGGATTTGAGTCTAAGACCCACCCCTCTTTTCTCTGCATTTCACTCCTGTCTAGTTCGGCAGAGCTCTGCTCAGTTTGCTGCCTTCTGAGAATCCCTTTCTTAAGTGGCTAACTCTCCCCACACAAGGCATTGGGTGCAGGGAAGCTCTGGATGCCTAACAGCAGGGATCTTAGGGGTTAGGCCTTGCAATGCCTAACTACCTCTGTGAGTCTAGCCCCTTCCCCACACCCAGCTAGGCTCCACCAGCCGAAAAATAAAAGGGTGTAGCTTGCATCTGCATTACTACGGTTAGTGCAATCTCTGGAAATCCATCAAGCTGTAGTTTACATGGGAGCTGGTTAGCCAATGAGGACTTGTCTATGCACAGAAGTCGCAACTCTTTACACGGATCAGAATAGTTACAGCAGTACAACCCTCTTATGAGGATGCGGTTATATGAAGAACATTATAGCTGGTCCAGTATGAAAAAGGGAATACGCTGCAGCAATGCAAGACACCTTTACACCAATATCACTGTGCACACCGAGGGTGTGTGCTCTAGTACAGGTTGAACCTCTCTAGTCCAGCACCTTAGGGACCTGACCAATGCTGAACTAGAAAATTTGCCAAATCAAGGGAGGTCAATACTGTCTAGCAGCATTGCCAACATTTCCACTGCTTATTGGGCTCTTAGAAGACATTTAGGGGTAAATTAGAGCTAAATAACAGCACAGAACACGGAGAGCCAGGACTGGTGGGTGTGAACAAACTTTATGGAACTGCAGAAAACTTGGCCACACCCATGATAAGTGGATGTCCGGCTAACTAAAATCATGCCGGCCCAGTGAATGCCAGACTAGAGGTTCAACCTGTATAACTGTATCATTAAAACAATTACCACCCCTCCCCAACCAACATGGTTGTACCATTAGAAGAATGTATGCATAGGCCTAATTGGTTGTAATTTACTACTCTTTAAATTATTTCAGGGCAAGTCTCTATGTGGATACTATTTCACATTGTGTGTCTTATTTCAATTTAAATGACGTCTATCTTTTTCTGACCTAAGTTACATCAAACACAACTCTCCTAGCAGCAGGAATGGATCCACTGAAAGGAAAGTATGAGTAAACACTGATTTAGTATTTTTCTGCTCACCAATGAGTTGAAATAGTCACAAATTTCAGACTGTAAATAAAATGCAAGGGCGATATATTATAGATAAGAAAAGCATGTAGCTTAAACAGATTCAGCTACTGTAGAAGATGTTTAATTTAGCTCATAAGTTTACATAAAGGCATGATTTTAACTGATTTTGTAAAAGCGATAGAAAAACCTGTGTGGACACCCTTAATTTGATTTATACGTGGCTTATAATAGTTTATCTTACAGCAGTACATTTAAAGACACATGCTAGACCAATATAAGGGTGTCTACATGGGGGCTTTCACCAGTTTAACTAAGGTGGCCTACATACCATTTATACCAGTTTGTGTACATTGGTTTAGTTAAACCTATATGGATACTTAGTTTGACATATTATTTAAACTTTTTTCTGATTTAAACTAAGCCTCCTTTAAAGGGAATCAGGAGTGCCCACCTAAGGGTCTGTACCTGTACAAAATCCCACCTCACAGCTGCAATTCTGCAGCTAAGCAAGCCTTCAAGTGGTTTTTAAACTATTTTAATTAAACAGGTGCAACATATTTGTGTGGACAAGATCACTGGAAGGCACTGGGAGGGAGGAAGGACATAAAGACACTTGAAATTCATTATGGCAGCAACCAAATAACCCTGAAAATTCAACCAAACAACCTGACAGCAGGGGTCTCACGCAGCCCAGAGCACATTGCCCCTGTGCTCTCTGAGCACTTCACAGTCCCAAATTATCAACAGCAAAATATCTCATTTTCCCTTGCTTGCTGCCTTACATCAGGCGGTCTTAAAGTAGTGGATCTCTACCCTTTGGGCCTCAGGACCCTAACCCTTGAGGGCCCCCTGTGATCCAGGAAATAGTAAGCCAGATGCTTCTTGCCCTAAAGCTGAGTATTCCCTACCCACCACAGGTAGTGTGCCCATTCTTGTGGTAAGGCCTGAGTTAGTACACCATGTGTACTGTAGCCGCAATTCCAGTGGCTCCTGTCGTATGGGGCTGCCTAGGCCCACCTCTCCTCTCCAAGCGTTGAGACCACTGCGGTCCCAGTGCTGCTCAGGTTGGACCCAGCCTCCCTGACAGGCAAGCGGATGGGCACACTGTGTGTCAATGGCATTATGACCCACGTATGGGGCTGTGGCACCACTCACTGAAATTTGGTCTGACAGGGGTGAGAGAGAGGTGGCTGGGCCCAACCGGGGCACCTGGGCACCTGGCCACAATGCTCAAGAGTGGGGAGCTGAGGCCAGCCAGTCCTGTGGGACAGGAGCCACCTCTGTGCGGTGAGTGTGGGCAGGATGTGCACCCCCCCCGCCCCCACACCTCTCCTTTAAGCTTCCTTCTTTCCCTGGCGGCAGGTCGCACCTCACCCCACAGCCCAGACCTCCCCTATGACCCTTTGATGCGTTCTGGTGACTCGGTTTTGGGTCATGCCCCCTGGGTTGCGAAACTCTGCCTGAAAGAACTTGGCAAACATTAGCAGAGCCTCACAATCCCTCCCACCCGCTTCACTCCCCGCTTTGCCAAGGGATATTCTCAGATGCGGTGATCAGCCTCAGGTAGCAAATCAGTGGGAGAGCCACCGCAGAAACCCAACTTCCTGTCCCCTGAGACCTCCCTGTCTTGTGCGGCATCTCCCTCCTTCACTCTCTGTCTCTGTAACCCCCCCACAGCACGGAGCCTTGTGCAAAGGAGCGGCGAGCTGGGCATCGTGCTGAGCGCTGCAATGACAGTAATGCACGGGGCCACAGAGCAAAGAGAGATTTTACTGGAAAGAGGAAAGGAAATTGCATCTTTAATAATTTACTTGGGCAGTTCAGAGGGAGCCAGGTTGGTGGTATCAGCGCATTCAGAAAATCCCACCATCTGTTCCTGGGAATCTTGCTGGCTCCACTGTCCAGTCAGAAAGACCACAGGGGGACCATTTTCTCATTAAAAAGGGACAGTGGATACTCAGTGGTGTCTAGACCAGGGTGAAAGGTTAAAACACAGTAATCCCTGGAACCTGTTAAACTGATCTCCCCTTGAAAAAAAGAAAAAAGAAAAAAGAAAATCAATGCAACTGTAACTGAGGTAGGCAGCTAAGAAGCACTGCTCTGGAAGTGTGTGAATTTAATAACTCCCGCATTGGACTGAGTACCTTGCCTTCTGTGCACGTTACTAATGATGCGTTGGGTCGGCAGTTTTCAGTGGGATCATCTCTACCCTCCTGGGTAACACAGGCTTACAATGTCCCAACAATAATTCCTAGAACTGATCTTTAGAAAAACAGCCAGTCCTGATTTAAAAATTGCCAGCGATGGAGAATTCAACACAACCATTGATAACTTTTCCAGTGTCTAATTACCCGCTCCGTTAGACAGTTAGGCCTTATTTCCAGTCTGACTTTCTCTAGCTTCAGCTTCCAGCCATGTGGGTGTTTATAGGTTTTTCTGCTAGCTTGAAGAGCCCTTTACTAAATATTGGCTCCCCATTTAGATACTTACAAACTGTGATCAATCCACCCCTTAGCCTTCTCTTCGGTAAACTACATAGATTCAGCTCATCAAGCCTAGCACAAGAAGGCAGGTTTTCTAACCCTTTCATCATTCTCATGGCTCTTCTCTGAACTCTCTCCAATTTACCAACATCTTTCTAGAGCTGTGGACAACAGAGCAAGACACAGGATTCCAGCAGCGGTCAAACCAGTGCCATAGAGAGAGGTAAGATAACTAGAGTGTCCTCTTTATGCACCCCAGGATCGCACTAGCTCTTTGGGTCCCAGCATTGCACTGGGAGCTCACCTATAGCCAATTAGCTACCTCCACCCTCAAATCTTTTTCAGAATTGCTGCTTTTAGGATCCTTTGGGTAAGTCTGGCCCACATTGTTCCTAAGATGTATACAAGTTACATTTAGTCATATTAAAATGCATATTGACTGCTTGCAAGCAGTTTATCAAGCGATCTAGATCGTTCTGTATCAGGGACCCATGCTCTTCCTTATTTACCACTCCCACCAGGTCCCGGGGGGCAAAGGGCCAATTGCCCTGGGGTCCGACAATACAAAAGTGTCCACCACAGTCCCAAGCCCTTTAAATCACTGCCGGAGCTCTGTGTGGTGCGCACTGGGTAGCACCGAGGGCTGCCTGAGGGAGGCATGCCACTCTCTAGACAATGCTGAGGGCTGCCTACTCCTGCCCTGCCCCTCCCCTTCTGCCTGAGGCCCCGCCCCTTCTGGGGTGCATGAAGAAAGGTCTCTCCATCTTGCCCCAGGTTCTGGCAAGGCTGTCAGCAAGGCTGATTGACACAAGTTTTGTGTCATCTCGTCTTAATCTGTGATGGTTTTATGTTTTCTTCCAGGTCACTGGTAAAAATGAACCAGCTTTTAATCTACTTAATGTGGGCCAGATTAATTTTATGTTGTTATATTTTTAATCAGAATGTCACGTGGTACAAACTTAAAAGCTTTTTACAGAAATCTAACATATCACCACTAATACTTTTATCAACCAAATTTATAATCTCTTAAAAAAGAGAAGATATCAAGTTAGTTTGACAGGATTTATTTTCCATAAACCCATGCTGATTGTCATTAATTATATTACCCTCATTAAGTTTTTATTGAGTCCTCTATCAGCTGCTCCATTATCTTACCCAGGATTGATGTCCGACCAACAGGCCTATAATTATTCAGGTCATCTTGTATACTCTTTTTTAAATACTGGGCACAAAATTAGCTTTCTTCTAGTCTTTTGGAATTTCCCCAATACTCTAAGACTTATTGAAAAGCAACATTAATGGACAAGAGAACTATTCAGACAGCTCTTTTAAAACTCTTGGATGCAAATTATCCAGCTCTACTGATTTTAAAATGTCTAACTTTAGTAGTTACTCCTCCTGAGATACTAAAGAAACAGAAAGATTGTTAACATCATATGATATGGCTACATCCCCTGCTTTGTTCCCATATGCAGAACTGAAATATGTATTGAACTAGGGATGTAAGAGGTTAACTGGTTATCTAGTAAGCGGTAAGCATATCAGCCTGCTTACCTGGTAACCGGTTAACCAACATGTCCGGAGCAACCCCTGCCTATGGTCATAATGGGACAGAGCAGTCTCCCGCCCATGACTGTGGCTGGCCCGACTGGAGCAGTACCCCCCCGCCCACACACACACCAGTATAGTGGCCAGACCAGCAGGACCCAGCCCACGGCAGGCTGGAACAGCCATCTGCCCACAGCACACAGTGGTTAACCAGTTAAATGATATGACTTAATTTGAATGGGTTTTTACATCCATATCTTGAACACTTCTGTCTTTTCTGCATTATTATTGCTAATTTTGCCATTTATATCCACTGATGGACCAATACCAGTTTGGGGGTTTTTTTTTGTTCCTAACATATTTTTAAAACTACTTCTTCTCCTTAACTCTGCCAGCCATAGTTTTCTCTCTTCGTCCTTTTGCTTCCCATATACATTTTCTACAATCCCTAGCTTTTAATATATATTATTGTCAGCTTCCCCCTTTTTCCATGGATTATATATTATAGCTATCTTCAGTTTCCCCACTAAATCAGGTCAATTTTTTGACCAATGCATCCTTCTTCCTCGGTTACGGTTTTTGGGCATCTAGCAAAGTGTTCCTAATCAATTCCCAATGATCATTCACATTTTTTTCCTGATTAAATTCTCCCTCCCAACTGATGTGGCTCGGAAATTCTTTTAGATTTGCGAAATTAGGCCTTTTTAATGCACCAGGTGTCTCTATTACTAGTCTGGACTTTATTCTGTTTGTACATCATCAATGTGATCAAATCATGATCACTTGTACCTAAGCCACCATTAATTTTTAGTTCTTTGATCAGTTCTTCTTTGTCTGTGAAAACAACGCCTAACAAATTCCCCAGTGTTGATGCTATTAACAGTTTTACCCTTGTGCTTATTTGGAGTCATCTATGGGGCCAGGAGTGAAACCTTACAGCCAGCTTTGTACAACATTTGCACCAGTTGTAATTCCAGGGCAGAGCTGGGCCCATGCTGCACAGTTTGTCTCAGAAATGGAACTTTCCCACCACTAGGGCATATCTGGACCCTTGTTTTACCAGGTAAGACTTTGGGGCCTTTCCCTCAAAGGAGCACTGGGAATTCCAATAGAAGCCAATGGGAGATGTGGATGTTCCATGTAAACGGCCCTTAATTTGGGCCTCATCTCCAGTGAGGTTAAGTGACTGTTCTATAGAAAACCAGCAGTACTGGATAAGCTGTGGGTGCTGAATTATTCTGTGTGAGGGACAAGCGGGAAGGGTTTATTTTTTGTAGAGCTGAGACATGAAACAAATGAGGAACATGAACACTATGAAAACAAAACACTCCCTCTCCCCGCAAAAATGTGGCAAAATAAGGAGGCAATGGAAGTTTCTAAACATTGATTTCAATATTTATTCTGTGATTAATATCACAATTCACCATAATAGTTGCACTATTTGTCATCCATTTTGATGAAATCATAATATAATAAAAATGATAGTTTCAGCAAGTGAGTTTTTGCATATATTAAAATGCAGACTTTTACAATAGCAACAAAAATGTGCAAACCCCTCCCCAAAGTAACAAAACAAAACAAACCCTTATACTGAGGTATTTAGTCATGCTATCAATTTCAACAGAAGCAGGGGAAAAGAGAATCTAATGGTGATAGCTTTGGATGCCCCTGCGCTGTTTCTTTGTGGGGAATGGGACCAGATCAGTAGAAGAACCCGAAGACTGGGCCTGACCCAATGCCCACTAAAGTGAAATACAGTCTTTGCATTGACTTCAGTGGATGCTACATGGACTTTAGCGGCCCAAACTTGTTCCCACTGAGGCCAATGGCAAAACCGTAATGACTTTAATGGGAGGATCCAACCTTCTAAAGCCTGATCATGTGAAAGGCGAGCACCCTCAATTTTCTATTCAGAGCCCTCACAGGCCACAGGATACAGCCCTCAGAGAGGAGCACATAACAGGGCGATCAGTCGATCAGACATGCAGCACAGCCTGCTGTACCAAACAATTAAGGAAGGAAAAAATAATCCCTCCTTTAAGTTTCTAACCAGACAGCTATTTTTAAAAACATTGTCCTTTTCTTCCATACTTAGTTCCAAACTCAACAAAATAAACATCTTAGTAGACCATCAGAACTCATATCACATATCAACAGAGAAATGGTGAAACGTTAGGCTTTAAACATTTATTACTCAGATCAGATGATGTATTTTATAGCATACAGTGGTTCTGGATGTTCTATAAACAAGACTGAATTGCCATAAAGAGTTATCTTCGTTGTCTTAACAGTCTAGGAAAAGCTGAAAATGATGGTGTTTTTCTCCCCTAGTACAAATATCTAGCCTTTTCCTCCCCCCCACCCCAATATTTTTCCTTTTCTCTTTTTTAAAAAGCGCTTAGTTTAATAGGATAAGTCATTAAATTTTCAAACACAATAAATACATTTTAAAAAATCATTGTTAGCACGACCATGTTCTGAAGGAAACGACAACTCCCTTTGCTTTTGACACTGAACTTCGAAAGCTTTAGTGTTATTTCTTCTGGAGATCACAAAAGGATCTAAACAATAATAATAACAACTATTAGTGTAAATCCATAGAACACTCAGAGGGGGAATAAAAATCAAGTTTAAGATTTTGAAACTTGCAAGTGAGCGGTGTTTGTAAAAATAAGGCTAAGCTTGACTAGGAAAATATATCACAGGGGCTTCTGACAATTTTTCTTTCAAAGTCATTCATCACACCAAGAATAGATTCAAAGTAATATCCTCCAGGGAAAATGGGAAAACCAAGCATATCATTTTCTTCACTGCTCTCCTCCCTTTTTGTATTTCACCTTTCATATAAATGATGTCTTCTCCAAACAGTGGTGAAATCCCTTGCGGGAAAACACACAAGTCACTTTGTGGAAAACTAAAACCTTCAATTCGGAAATAATTGCACTAGGAACTAGCCTAATCTCATGCCATATGGATTCTGGGAACATGGCTAACCATTTTGAGTCCACAAATCTGTTCTTCATTTGAGCTTCTCTCTCCCTCTTCATCCTCCATGCAAATTTAGTTACTGTAACTTGGAGAAAACATTTTGTGCCTGTGCAGTATCACCTCAGGGATTTCCTAACTGCTCTTCTCCTCCTAGATCTTCAAACAGTGAGGAGATATCGTCTCAGGGCAGAGGGAAAAATTCAATGATGTATGGAAGAAGGGCCAGATTCTGAGCTGGTGTGAACCGATATAGCTTGAATGAAGATACTCTGACTCATATCAGCTGACGATCTGACCTAACATTTCTAAATGGACTTCCCTCTGCCCTCTGATTTTATTTTAAGGGAACAATTTTTAAAATTTACTTTTATTGAGAAAACAAAGGTTGAAACAGGCCAATAACTAATGAAAAGACATAAAGGGATTCTCATGTTCATTCAAAGAGTAATTCGATGTGCACTAACGGGCTATGTCTACACTAGAGAGCTGAGAGTGGCATAGACCTCTTGTGTAGCCACTCTATGCCAATGAGAGAGAGTTCTGCTGTCCACCTAATTAACCACCCCCAATGAGCAAGCTCTCCAGTCGACATAACAGTGTGCACATGACCACTTATTCTGGCAAAACTTACATCACTTGGGCGATGTCTAGACTGCAGGCTTCTTTTGGAAGAAGCTTTTCTGGAAGAGATCTTCCAAAAAAACTTCTTCTGAAAGAGAGCGTCTACACAGCAAAAGCGCATTCAAAAAGCGATCTGCTTTTTCAAAAGAGAGCGTCCACAATGAATGGATGCTATCTTGCATTTAAGCTGTAATTACTATGGACAGAGTGGCCACCAGGGCACCTGTGATTTTTCCTCTTCTTGCGAAAGAACTCCCTCTTCCCTGTCCACACACACCTTTTCCTGAAAGAGCTCTTCCAGAAAAAGGCTTCTTCCTTGTAGAAAGAGGTTTACCAATGTCTGAAAACCCCCTCTGTTCTTTCAATTTTTTTTCAAAAGAACACGATTGCAGTGTGGACGTAAGTGAAGTTTTTTCGGAAAAATTGCTGTTTTTCCGAAAATACTCTGCAGTGTAGACATACGTTTGGTGGTGGCGGTGGTGTGTTTTTTTCAGATCCCTGAGCAACAAAAATTTTGCTGACTTAAGTACTAGTGTAGACGTGGCCTTAATAATTACTGGCTTTGATGACTGTAAATAATGGAACAACCCAACACACTCACCTGGATTTCTGTACTTAGTCTTACTATGAATTTGTGAAAATATTAAAGAAAACAGATGATTTCACAATGCTGCTTTAGAGACATATCTAGTGAACCTATACTATGGGATCTAGTTGTATCTAAGTCCCGCTGCTTTGCTGATGACTTCCCACCACAGAGCATCTTATAGAATGTATGTTATATATACTGGCGGTACTGGTGATGCTTTCATATTCACATGGTAGACAGTCTCTTGCTTTGAAAAACTTGGAAACGTAAACTGGTGACCGCTCTGACGGCATGTCTACCCTAGGAAAGTATTTCAAAATAACTAAAATCAATTTAATAACTCCCAAAATAACAGTATCGAAATAGCATGTCCACACTACAGGGAAGCCTCGAAATTATTCCAAGGCAGGCTCCATTAATGTGGATGCGCTACCTTGACATAGCGCTCCAGGAAGCACTGGGGACTAATTAGTTCAAAGTACTCTGGGGAGTAGTTATTTCGAAATAGCAGCACTGAAATGTCCACACTACTGCAATTTTGAAATAACTATTTCAAAATTAGCCTTATTTCCTTGGAAAGCAGGAGTACAGATTTAGAAATAAGCATCCCGTTATTTTAAAATAACGGCCTTGGTAGTGTGGATACTCTGCTTATTAATTCAACCTAAGGTGTTTACTTTGAAATAAAGCTTCCCTTGTGTAGACCAGAGATTAGATGGAGAAAAATGCTGTGCTGAACTGTTTCTTTCACTACTTAGCAATGCTATTCAATGGCAGCAATGTCAAAGGTAAAGTTTTTTGCTATCATTGGACTTTCAAATGATATGACTGGCTGCATCTATAGTTCCTGGGGTGGGGAGGGGAATACATTTTTAGTCAACATTCAGACTGACAGGTACCGATGGAACAATCAACATTTCAAATTACAAAGCAGTTAATGACAGAATGAACATACTTTAATTGTCAGATACAGATCACAAATCATTGAAAGATGGATCTTACATCACGAGAAGTTCTCACTATTCAAAAAAGACTGGGGTGAAATCTCCGGGCTACAGAACAAAGTAACAGGCCAAATCCATTAAGCCTGCGTATCTGAGTACAAGACTGCAGCTAGAAGGCAATCTCGATTAAAGGAAAACTGAATAACCCCTGTTGGCTGGTGGTAGGGAAGCATTTGAGCAGAGTTACTGTCATGTGGCTTGGCTTTGCCATGTAGTGCTCCAAGAAAACTCCCCGTTATTAGGTGAAAATTCAAGTCTTAGAAATGCAATTTCCAATTCTCCTCTGGGTTCTTCTCCCCCCCCCCCCTTCCTTTGATACATTCAGAGGTCATTTTGAAAATGTTGTAGATTAAGATTATGCCAGATGAAAGACAGGAGCCACAAAAGTTGGCATGCAGACTAGGAGAGCTGGGAATAGGTGCCATAGATTGTGGTTACCAGAGGTCTCAGTTAGATCATTTATACATTTCCTCTTAAGGCGCTGGTGCCTGTAAGTTAGGGGTTGTTTTCCTTAAAAAAAAAAAAAAAAATCACCACTTTAACATTCTTTGACCAAGCCTGAAAAAGTAGCAGCAGCAAGTAGCAACCGAAAGCTGCTTACGTAATTATTCTGATTGGTTGTGGACGTTAGAAAGCAATCAGTCAATGGTGAACAAGCCAAATACCTGAAGCTTCTATCCCATTAGATCAACCTTGAAGAATTTGGTTTTCCATCTTTAGCATGATCTCAAAAGGGGGAGGAATAAGGTTGGTAAATGTTCATGACAATTCTGTGAGGCTGCACTAAATCTAGTCTTAAGCAGCTGCTTCTTTCTCTCCCCAAGGGGGCAAGGCATCAGAGGGCAAACACCTTATGGAGGGTTTAGATTCAAAGGCTACAACTCTGAATCTTAACACTGCTGGGCTTTGTTGCTTAATATATAAAGTCCACTCTCTCACAGATTCTCACTATAAACCGATGCTATCCTTACTATGACACAGTGAGGTACTCCAAGTGGTAGTCTTCAGAAGGCTAATCCCCCATCATCCCCAGACTGTTTCTGGAACTTAGAGATCAGTCTTTCCAGAGAAGTCCAGGCATTAGGCAGTTTTTTATAGCTGAATCAAGGTCTTCTCCTTCTTTCTTGGACACGCACTGTTGAGGTTCCTGTTTCCTGCTGTTTCCCCTTGCTTTGTGTGCACCTTAGAAAAGACCTAAGCAGAGACATTTCAAATTCTTGTGAACCATAAAACAAATCTCCTCTCTTCTTGTGGTATTTTCTCAGTTGGAAATTTCTGCCCTCAAATTTGGCTTCCTGGAAATAATTTTTCCTCGCATAACACGACAGATTTGTTTTTCTCTTTCACCTCCATAAAACATACAGAACATCCAAAAAAAGATCTGGACTGAATCTTTGCTCGCGTCAACAAGCAGGCAGCAATTAAATCTACTAGTAAAGGAGACAGCTCCAAGTTGTGGATTTCAAATCCAGATCTGCAATGCCTCAATGCTGGTGGGTATTTGGATCTGGGAGTTTTGTGTTTGGGTCTCATATTTAATCAGGAGCTGGATTCCAGTTTCATGGTGCCATAGGTGAGTTTGCCATATCCATACCTCTCATTACCAGAGGAAAGGGAAGAACAAAAGAAAAGTGGAAAAAAATGGGAATATACTACATTTTTAAGCACTGATGAGTAGCTCTAATCACAAACTGCCTTTTGGAAAAGAGCTCATGAGTGTTACAAACACCAAAACAGATTTTCCAAGTGAGTTTCTGAGACCTGCTGCAACAAGGAAATCAGGCCAATATGATATAAAAATCTTAATGGTCAGATCCACCCAACATTGGTAGCTATGTTCGGATCGCAGGTGCCTGGTGGGAGGGTTATATACTGCAGCTTCCTTCTCTCATCTTCCACTGAAATAAGTGCTGAACAAATAAAGGGAATTTTCTACCCCCTAATTTTGTTAGACTTCATCAAGTAAGCACCAGAAGTAATTTAATAAATAAAAGCATCCATACAGAAACAACTACTAAGCCATGGCATCATGTCCTGGTCACCATACAGGAAATGAGGTAATGGCCTGCCAGTCCCTCTTTACCAGCACAAAGCTACTGAAATAAGTAACTTTCAAGCATGTTTCAAATACTGGGCTTGAACAGATCTCCTTTTCCAGAAAAAGAAACAGACATTAGTCACAGGCTCCATAGATCAGGTTGTTACTCAGCCCCCAAATGATCAATATTGTGTTTATGTAGATCTCTCCCAAGTCTCTTGCCTTACACAATACATTAAAGCCTGCAAGTTGCTGAGCACCCACAAATCCCGCTGGCATCACAGGGAATTAAAGCCATGCCCCACTCTAGGATTGGCCCCTCAAGAAGAGTTCTGTAGGGAGCTTGGCTCTTCTGAGGAATGACAGATTTGCCACAGAATAATTCACAAAATAAATGAATCGCATGCTTAGAAGCTGTAGTTTCTCTGCCAAAACTTTCATGTGCTTCAGCCCTAATACTTGTTTTATGACGGACTTGGATCCATCTCTGTCTAACAGCACGTTGCACGCTTACTGCTCACCTTCCCTAATCAAGTCAAGTCACGGGCCTCACTTTCCATGCTAGACTGATCTGCCTTAGGAGCAGTTTGCACACGCTCCTCAGCATTGCCGACACTTCAGCTTCCCGGGTGCGAGTATTGCTGAGAGCCCTAGAGTCGACGGAGCACTAGTGCTTTGAAGCACCTGTATCACCTAATCCAGTTTGGATCTGGTCGCGTGAACACGGTGCTTAAATTGCTGATACCAGCCTCTCAACACAGGCTCCCCATGTTTTTAACACCAGTGAAACAGCACTAGTGTCAATTATGATGGGACATACAGATGTGGTGGCTGCCACCTATGCCAAGACGCTGGAGACTGAACAGGGCACCTCCAGAGCTTAAAAAGTATGAGCTGTGACAACTTGCGCTACAGAATCAAACCTCTCTAGCTGGAGCTGTAACAGACTTGTCCTGTCTGTGCATTGGACATGGAGGCGGGGGACCAGTAACACACCTCACCAGAGGAGTTACATCCTTCCGCTGATCCATGGAAGCTCATCCTCACTGTCGGAGGCCCACAGGAGTCTGAATTCCAGACAAGATTTCCACTGTGTGACAGCTGCCATCCTGTCTGACCCACCAGGAATGGAACCAGAGATGGCCAGAGCTAAAAGCACGAGTTGCTACAGTTTGAGCGAAAAGTCCCTAGCTAGGGCTGTACCAGACTCATAGCCTCTGAATTGCACACAGAGGGGGAACAGTAACACACACACCAGTGGATTATATAGATAAGGCCAGTGAGATGCACTGTGGCTTCTTTCTCATGCTCCCTCTACCTGCATCGCTAGCCATTTGCATTGCTCTTCTCTTTACTCTTCATTTCGTGGAAAGAAAAAACTCTCTCTGACCCACCTCCATATCAGAGGCTGTATTAGTGACATTGACTAATCAGACTCTGCTTCCCGGCAAAGCAAAAGACAGGGACAGCCTTCTTCCTAGTTCCACATCTACACAATGCAAACCGAGAGACACTGGTTAGGAAAGTTTAGATAATTAGAAGCCAAACAAACTATAGTTTTGGCTTTTCTTTTTTCCTTTCCAATGCCAAATACTTGTCACCTTCTATTTACCGATTTCCAAAGAAGAACTTCAAGTCTTAATTTTTCCCTCAATCCGTCTATTATTAGGCCCAAGCATAAGGGACCTGGTTTAAATGTATAATTACAACTGTGACAGTAATTACAATAAAGCACTCTTTAAACGAACAAACAAACAAAATTACAAAAAATAATGGATTATAGTTTAGTGGATGAGGAATACTGCGTCTTTAACAGCAAACAGCTGCAAAATGCCTGTGTTTCTTAAGAGTTACCAGCTCAAAGCGGACATTTTTCAATTACCTTAAGAGGTTACTGGCAAGAAGACTGTGGCTATGATACTTCTAAAGTGGCTTTTGGATATTTTTTTTAACTTCTCCTTCCAATTTAATATCCTTGTGCCAACCATTCAAGCACTCACATTATAATGTTATTTTCATGTTTCAAAGTTGATAGCAATTGTCCATTTTAAAAAAGACCTAATAAAACAACAACAAAGAAAAATGAAAACCCAGTGCAAATAAAAAAAATCATTGTGTGTGAAGTCCTAATCTAAAATCAGGTGTTGGAGGGGATGCAAGGATGGGGGAGGTTGGGGAGAATAAAATGCTGAAGACCAGAGGAGGAAAAAAATAATGAAAGCTTCGCTTTGACAAAAGCCGTCAATTACCGGCGTCTGGTGTGGAACGTGTCTTTCTTTGTCCTCCCAAGACATCTGCTGTGTGTTGTCTCCTGCCAGTTGGCTGGTGCAAGCCAAGAGAATGGCGTGAAAACAATGCTAGCCTGCACTTCCACTTGCTTTTCAGCTTCTCCGTGTTCTTTCTAAAGCCAAACAATAACACGGCGGGATGCGCGGCTGCATGAGCAATGATTTAATAAAAGAAACCTGAAACAAAAACTCAGCAGGAAAGAGGGGTGGCCCTCCGCAACACAGCTGAAAAGAAACATGCTCCCCTGCCCCCCAACCTCATGAACATATTCTTAAGCATGCTGGGGTTTGTCTTCTTAGGTATTTTCTCATAAAGGTTCTTGCTTCTCTCTCCAGTAGCTGATCAATTTGTAGTACAGTTCCTTCCTGTTTCCTTTTAAGGTGCATGTCTTCTTTCTGCTCCCTTCCATCCCCACCTCCCCGTGGTCTCACGCTGTCAGTTTCTGGATTGTCTTGTTGTAGTACTGTGTGATGGTGGGCATCAAGGGGTTCCAGTTGTTGGCATGCAACTCAATGACCTCGAGGAGGAGGGACCGTGTCAGCATGGACTCCGAGGGGCACAGCATCTTGTCACGTGCTATTGCCAGCAGCTCTGTCATCATCTCAGGCAGCTGCTCCTCCAGCAGCCGGCCTGTGCTTTGCAGCTGTCAAGAGAGAAGGGTGGAAAGTTGCATGTTAAAGTGCAAGTCACCACTCCGGTGCTTATTGTTGTTCAGTTTTAAAACTATCCTGGTTGTGACTATGGTGTCAGCTAGGGCTTGTCATGCACGCACGCGCGTGTGTGTGTGTGTGCGTGCACGCACGCTCTGAAAGGAACTATAAAGCTCCATTAATCACAGCAATGCTATCACAATCCCTTGCATTGTGGAGACCCTTCTGGAATGCTATGCCGCTGGCACCCATGTTTGTAAATTATTAAAAGAGGAGGAAAGTTCAGAAGTGGATGCAGACAGGCAGTCCCTCTGAAAAAGTGATGTCGGCTGCAGAGAACAGTGGAAGAGCCACAGACAGTCTGCTGTTTGCTGTCATGTAACAACTGGAGGGCTTGTGGAGGCTACATTAAACAGCATTTAGTTACAGAGAGAAAATATTTACATAGTAGGGCTGATATTCAAAAGTGCAGCCACCCTTTCTGGAGGCAAAGCCCTCACCTGCAGTTAGCATCTGCAACTGAGATACGAGTGTAAATCCTGAGACCTTGGAAGCTGAATTACTTGGGAATGGGTGCAAATGTGACATGAGTATGTTGTGCTAAGAAAGCCTACAAATGTAGCCTGTGAACTCAACTATAAGAAAGTTTATGAAGTGTCACAATAACCCCGGACAATAAAAGTTGATGGGAAAAGAGGCAAAAGCGATGCAAAGACTGAATACGTCCAAACTAGGCCCACTGATGTAACTCAAGACCGTGCCCGGGAAACTAAAAACCGCAATGGTCAATAAATGAAGCAAAATCGGTGTGTAGGAAATTAGGTCTAAATGGTGTAGAAAATAAAAAGGGGATGGGCTATTCCACTCATCACTCCCCTCTGGGTCCTCAGAAAGAGACTGTGGGGAGAAAAAGCTGGCTGCCGCGATGCTGGCTGACTGAAAGATGAGAGAAGGGGAAAGAGAGAGCTTTACCAATGTGGCTGCCACCCCCACCATTTCCTGGCACCCACTTCATCCGAATCTTGAGAGATGTCCTGACTAGGGATGTAAAGGTTTAACTGATTAACTGGTTACACGGTAAGCATCACCCTTACTGGTTAACTGGTGGCTTGGCTGGACCCACCGCACTGTGCCACGGGCTGGAGCAGCCTCCTGTGTCGCAGTGGGACCGCAGGGGGATGTGGGTAGCAGGAGCTTGGTTTCACATCTTAGCTTGGGTCATGCGGAGCCCACGGCAGTGGGGCTGCACTTGTGGTCCCTCTTGAGAACTTTTTGTTTTTGCGATGTCTCTCAAATAAACCAACAAGTTAAAATATATATAAAAGAGGGTCAAATTCTCCACAGCTGTTTGCTGTTTGCCCGTCTATCACCATTTCGCCTTGCACAGCACAAGTGCAAAGGGGGAGCTGCAAACAGTATTGTTCTGATTTTACAACCACTGGGCACAGGTGTAAACAACGACACAAGAAAATCTGAAGTCCCAGCTCCCTCCATACCTCCATGGAACAGCAAAGGACAGCATCTTCTTTCACATCCTGAGATTGCAACAACTGAAAGAGAGGAGGGACAAAAAAGAGTTGCTGGTTATTAAAGCATGCCCTGTTTCTATTCCATTACAATCGCCCCCCAACAGATTGCTCCTTCCCTCCTGTGTCTGCTTTCCCTACAGCCGCAGGGGAAAACAAGGAAAGAAGTCTCTGGTATGAATGAAGACTCAGAAAATCAAGCATAGAACGCAGCATTTCCTATGATGAGATCAAGGAAGCGGAGCAGCACATACGTAATAGATGGTAACTCCTAGAGGAAATTTTAAGTATGTAATGGTGGTTTTTATGATGAAGATGACTGTACACAAAGAAACATGCTGAGTCCCCTCACTCATTTCACATACTTAGGCTACTAAATAGCTATCACGTGAACATTTTCAGCCATTAGTCTGGACAGCAGGTGAAGCAGTAACTAGAAGCGAAGGGCTCTCTATGCCCTTGCCAAATGAGAAAGCATAGAAGCATTAAGAGTTTGCATCCTGAGCCTGATGGTCGCCTTCAGAGCTGTTTTTCTGAAAACAACTTTGCAGAAGAGCATCATTTCCTACACACAGGATTCTATTTCCATCATGCTGATTTCACGCTCATGTAATTCCACTGACTCCCAACTTCACCCACTTGTAGAATCACTCACAGTTGTGGAGAACTGAACTCACAACTGTGTCTTAGACCACAACTTCCTCCTTAGTCACTAGTGCTTAGCAAAGATAGTAAAATGGGTTTTCACTGAACTCTGTCGCAAGGGTGATGGGACTGGGGGACTATCCACTGAATGGAAATATTGAGGTGGGGGAGAATCTATGTTCCCACCTTCCTCCCCCAAACTTTTTGGCCCCTGCTGCTCTCACTGAGGCAAGAGAGGAACGGGACAGGAGTGACTGCAGCAGCTCTGGCAATGCATAGGACAGGGCAGGCAATAAGCAGCTGGCGGGATGGTTTGATGCTGCTGACCAATGGAAGCTGAGGGAAGCGGCACGGACCAGAAAGGGAGGGCTCTCAGGATATGTCTAGACTGCATCCGTCTGTCAGCAGAGGGATGCAGATTAGGCAGGTTGACATTGCAAATGAGGCAGCGATTTAAATATCTCGTGCCTAATTTGCATAAAAATGGCTGCCGCGTTTTGCTGACTCAGCACTTTGTCGGCAAAAAGCGGCAGTCTAGAGGGGGATCTGTCGAGAAAGAAAGCCTTTTTCGACAGATCCTGTAAACCTCCTTGCAGGAGGCATAAGGGATCTATCAAAAAAGGCTTTCTTTCTCAACAGACCCCCCTCTAGACTGCTGCTTTTTGCTGACAAAGTGCTGAGTCAGCAAAACGCGGCGGCCATTTTTATGCAAATTAGGCACGGGATATTTAAATCCCTGCCTCATTTGCAATGTTGACCTGCCTAATCTGCATCCCTCTGCCGACAGAGGGATGCAGTCTAGACATACCCTCAGTTACTACAGGGAATTCTTTCCTGGTGTCTGGCTGTTGGGTCTTTCCAAACATGCTCAGGGTCTGACTGACTGACATGTCTGGGGTCAGGAAGGGACTTGGCAGAGTCCTGATTGGAAGAGACCCTGGGATCTTTCTCCCCCTTCCCTGCAGCATGGGGCACAGGTCACTTGCAGGCTTAAACTAGTGTAAATGGTGGATTCTCTTTAAATCATGATCTGAGGATTTTAGTAACTCATTTCAAGATTAGGGGCCTATTACAGGAGTGGGTGGGTGAGTTCTGTGGCCTGCAACATACAGGAGGTTAGACTAAAGGACCACATCCATCCATTCTGGCCTTAAAGCCTCTGTTTCTAAGAACTGGTAGCTCAGGAAAGCCAAGGGTTAGGAAGGACATTTTGGGCCCATCTGCACTGGCCTCCCAGCTGCCTTCAAATGCCAGATTTATACCTGGCTTCTGCTAAACCTGTTTACCACAGTGAAGAGGGTCAGACAGTTAGCTGGTCGGTGTGATGTGGGTCAGAGCAATGGACTTGAGACTCAGCCGGCAATCTGGATTTAATTCCTGGTTTGATTGTGGGCATGTCACTGAGGGTAAGATTTTCAAAAATGCTGTGTCAGCCCAACTCTGTGTCCAGGGAAAGTCAATGGGAAAACTGCTGTCAGCAAGAGCCAAGTTATGCCAGTGCTGAGCACTGACCTTGATCGCTCTGTGCCTCAGAAATGGGGATAACTGTTCTTCCCTGCCTTATAGGACTGCTGGGTGGATAAACTCCTGAAGTGTTTGTGAGGTGCCACAGAGATGGGGGCCAGACATGCACGTAGGTAGACAGACTCTAGTGCCTGCTTTTAAACATGGTTTTGGCCACATCTACTCAGCTGACTTCAAAGTGTTGTAAATAGGTCTAGTGGGAACTGTGTTTAAAGCCAGCTTATAAACATGGCCGTGAGGCCAGTCAAAACATGGCCATTAGATAGGTAGGAAGGAACAGCACAGACACGGAGCAAAGGTAGTGATGAATGGGACTCTTTAAATGCTGATCTACGGAGAAGGGACAGCGGGGACAAGAATTAGAGAGGGGACTCTTCCCACATGCTATCATAACAAGCTAATAAGAAACATGGAGCATTTACTGCCTCCTTGCGAGTTATATTTTCAAAAGTATTTTCATGGACTTAGGAGGGGGTGCAAGGATTGCAAGATGCAGTAGTTTAGTGACGTTATGCCCTGTCTGCGCTGCGGTCTGGACTGTGCTAGATAAACCCATTTCAGCAACAGGTGATTTGTGTAGCACAGACAGGGCTGAATGCCTCTCAGGCTGCCTTAGATGGCTGCACATGAATCTCCCCTCCAACAGAAATAACAGATCTCTAAGCTTCTCCTCAAACCTAAGGAGGCTAAATTGGCTGACACAGCTCACATTTGCTTGCTAGGGCTACTGACTGGTTAGGTCTGTGCAAGTTGGGGTAGTAGGGTTCAGGACCAGGGATTTTGTTATTTGGCGAGTGATTTTGTAACCCTTGTCAATGGTATTCTGATGCTCCCTAAGCAGCTCTCTGTCTTCCTGGGTATCCTAGGCATAGGAGAAGACCATGGGGCTGGCGCCCCTGCTAGACGGCACCCTCCCAGTGGGTCCTGAGCATAGGCAGGATGGCACGTCTGTCAACAATCATGTTACCCTTGTTGCCTGCTTGCCCCTTGGAGATCTCTTCTGTGTCTACCCTTTGCTCTAAAGCCCCATCCCAGAAGTGCATACAAATCCCCACAGCATGTGTAACACCTGTCCAATGGGAAATCCCGTCAGCAGGAGTCACATGCATGCATCAGAGTACACAGTTTGACCCTGAAGCGATAAAGTGTGCACCATTCAACTGCAGCTAGAATTGCAACTTTGAAGTGTCTGACTTTTGTGTGATTAAAATCTCAATCTACTTAATTGCATTTGCAGTTTAATGTATTTTATCCAACTGTATTATATATGCCTATTATGTAAGCACCCCTCCTACATTATAATTATAGTCTATATTTAACCATTTATAACTCACACACGGTATATGCTACGTTTGCAGAAATACTGCCACAGAAATCAGTCTGTCATTCCAAAACAGGCACTCACATCTATCAGGACAGCTACAAAATGCAGAAGGAGGTTAACAGAGTACAAGACACAGTAATGGTGAGGAGGTGCAAGAGGCACACAACACCACAGGTGAGAGGAGATTCACTCCTCTGTCTAATCTGGACCAGCTGGAGGGGTTAATAACATTGTGTACTATGAGCATTTTTTAATTCAATAATTTCTGGTGCTAACAGCTTTGTAGAATGGAAGGAGAAACCCCAAGAGCTCTCGTTTAGATCGCTGGAAGGGAAGGCTTCTGATTCCAGATTTCTGTGCTCCTCTGACACATACAGCATATGCCAATCTGTTTCAGAAGGTCTGGTAGGTCTCAAGGTGTTACAGGTTTTCATAAACAAACGAAAATACATTTTATAGGCTCTATTCTTGGAAATAATGTGTGTTGTGCAGCAATAGTGATTCTATGGGAGCTATAATGCATTTTTCCTAGAGAATTCATTAATTTTTCGCACGCCAGAAGTAAAAGTGCACAATTTCCTTTACAAAGTAGTCCAGGAAAAGATGCCTTACAACCACTGACACGTTTTTGTATGGCAAAGAAGCAAAAGCAGATTATGTGCCTGGCATGTGGCGATGACAAAATGCCACTTGTGCCAACGGCGTGCAAGCAGTCTTGAGTCCATGCTGGCATTTTTATCACCCACTTTGGGGCAAGTCAACCTATTTCTTTCAGAACCTGAAAGCACATCTACACTAGGGGTTGTACCTTTTAACAAAGGAATCTAACATGACTTACAAATGCAGCTAACGTCCTCCCATTCCCCTGTAAGGTAAGGAAGTATTATTATTTCCATGTTACAGAGGTAAACTGAGGCACAGAGAAGTTAAACGTCTTGCTCAGTGTTATCCGAGACACTAGCACTGGTACCATGAACAGACTTTATGAACCTTGACATGCAGTCCCATGTTTTATCACTAGAACACATTCCATGAACACTTAAACACATTAATTCCATTCATTCTGTGAAATACAGCAGGAACAGTTTGAAGTCCAGAGGCATTAACTACACACTGCATGCTTATTGACATTACTGATGAACGCAGAGTGCTAATTACTAGAGCTGTGTAAAATATTTAATCAAAACCAAAAAAAATCAACATTAGCCACATAGCTTCTATCATCACACAATGGGCTTGATTAGGGATGTGAGTAATCAAATACTCAACTACCCGATAAGTCTAAATTTACTGGGTAGTTGAGTTCTTGACTACTCACTTCCCAGGCTCTTTGCTGCCTCTGTATTTGAGGCAGCAAGGGCAGGGGGGATAGGAGCCAGTGCTGGGGAAAGCTGGCTTAAAAGCAGGTTCCTCACAGCACTGTCTCCATGGTGCCACCTGCCCCGGCGGGGGGGGAGAGAGGGAGGGCGGGCGGGCGGGGGGGGGGAGGAAATGGGGCAGAGGAGGAGAGGGGAGGCTGCCACGAAGCAGCCTCTGCCCGTGGCCACCCGGATACCCACTAAGACAACTATGAATGTTTCAGCACGTTTCAAAATGATTTATATTGCGGAGGTGAAATTGACTGAACTCAGTGATACTTCTGTTGGTTCCCCGAAAGGCTGAGCCTCCCTCATGTGCTCAGCAGCTCTAGCAAACGCCATGTAGGATATGTCTACACTTCATCTGGGACCAAGCCGCCCAGTCTTGGTCCACAGACTTTTGGTAGGGCTCATGCTATTGCTTTATCAGCCCACAGCTCAATGTTAAAACAACATACATGCAGCTCTTGTGAGTGTACTAGCGCAAGCCCTGCTTACACAAGTCTGAGGGGCCCAGACTGGGACACTCGTTCCCAGATGCAATATAGCCACAACCATGACTCTACTTTTATGGAAGAGGGGCTGCCCTTTGTCTGCTCACTCCAAGCCAGTCAGGGGAACGCTCTTTCCATCCCCCACTCCAAAAACTCTAGCGATCTGTCATTTTTCCAGGGGCCATTTGCCTAGTGACCGTTGCAAGGCCTTACAGAGCATGCCTGCGCCCTGATTTCCGAGAGCCAGCTGTGCACGTGGGAGGATCACATACTTAACTGGGCCAATGGGATTTGTTACAATGCCATCTCCAGCTGTTGTCGTCACAAGGAAAACAGCCCACTGGGGGGGGGGGAAACTGCACAGTGCAAACCAGGATGCAGGGGATGAGTGACCAGCAAACATCCTACCAGCAAATCCAGTTTGAAGACCTCCACGGACTGTCCCCATGTGGGATCAACTTGGAAATTTACCAAGGCATCAGAAGAGCCTGCTCCTTGCTCTCACTGAAGGCAGAGTTAATCTGCCATTAAATTCAATGGGAACTGGATCAAACCCAATCCTTCTGATGGGATATTTGACTCGGTGCTAAGGCTCAGAGCTAAGAGAGGTTCAGTGGTCCGGGGGCTTAGCACTTCTGAGGGAAAACGGGACCACTGGGAATCACTGTACCTTTGAGGTCCATGGTCTTGTGTTGTCATAGGAACTGTCCTGATCTCCCCCACCAGCAGCAGCAGGTCCCCAGAGCAAAGTGACTCATGAGTTTCCTATGAGGCTGCAGAACAAATCACGGTGGCCCCACCCTGGCCTGCAAGACATTCCTGAAACTTGTAAGTGAGCATGGGGTTAGGGCTGGTGAACGGGGGCAGGCGGGGGGCTGGTTACATGCAGGGCTGGATTACCCAATAGGCAGACTAAGCACATGCTTAGGGCACCAGCAAAGCAGGGGCAAAAAAAAAAAAAAAAAAAAAAAAAGAGAGATTTTATGGTATAGAATTGTTTTTATTTTGAATTACACATGGGGGGGCACCATAATCTTTTCAGTGCTTAGGGCCTCTAAAGGTCTTAATCCGGCCCTGGTTACATGTTGCCTCTTCTGCCTACCACTGGCACTTCACATGCTCCCCCTTTCACTGTCCTCTCCCTTGTGTGTTCCTTCACCCCCTCAGCCCCACTGCTGGTCTGTCTGCCCCCGGGAGGGCACATCGCAGCACTGTGCAAAGAACCAGCCCCTGGTCAGAATATTCACCAACAGCCTGGTTCAGGGGAGACTGGTGAGGAGGGACACAGGTGGCCCTGAAACACATGACCACCCCTCCCCCAGCCTGGGGAAGTGCCAGGACAACCTCCCCTCTGCCCCTGGCCCTCCTTCCCCTGCCCCTGCTTCACCTTCTCCACTTCTTCCCCCAACCCCCTCTGCTGAGCAGCGTGACCCAGGGATTACCAGAGAGAGGGATGTGGCGCCGACAGCAGGGATCTGGCCCCCCTGCACTCATCAGCAGTGGCAAAGTCGAGCAACACAGCCCTAGCTTGCTCTGCTCCTCTGGCTACCTCACTTCGCTTCCTGCGGGTGCACCCTGCCCCTCTCCTAAGCAACGTGGCCTGGACAGAAGAGTGAGCTGGAGTCGTGTTGCTCTGCTCCCCTCACTACTGACAGTGAGTGTGTGTATGTGTGTGTATGTGGGTGTGGGGCGGGGATCCTGCTGTGGGCTCCAGGCTCCACTGCTAAGCCGGCTATAGCTGCTGGTTGGCCCCGGCCACTTCTGCTGGTGGCACTGGGAGCCTGTGCAGAGCTCCAGGACAAAGCGGTCCTGGAGGAGGAAGATTTTTGAATTGGAAAGATTTTAATAGATATTGACTAGCATTCTGGAGGCGCGATGCAGTCTCCCTGTGAAAATCTAAACCACAGCCGCTAGCAGCCATAGAGAGGTGAATTGTGACACTGGGATTTCGTGGCTGCTCTATCTCCATTCGTTATCATCAGTACTAGATGCTAAAAATTAGGCTCTGTAAGTTCACAGTCAGCTAATCAAAGTGCATGTCATGGAAGCAGAGCGACAACAATTGCTGTCTCTTAAGCTGCCTGGCCACAATATCTGATGCCCCTTCCTTGACCGCTCCCCACAGCCTTCCAGCGCTTTTTAAAAATGTCTCTTAAAATGCGCTGCTGTGTCAGGGAGACAGGGACAAGTCTCAAGGGACCTTCACTGTTAACAGAAAGTGGCATGAAAAACATTAAAGTTTGAAGACATCTCCGCTAGGAGCTGGGCTGTGGCATTCATGCCACGGAGAATAAAATCTGAGAAAAAAAAGGGTGAGCAGATGGTCAAAGGGGAAAGCTGGGACACATGCTGCTGAGGTGGAGAGAGTTCTGGAGATTGGGCGGGGGAAAATGAGGGAGAAGGAGGTGAGCAGAGAAAGGTTTGGCCAGGGAGGGAGGGGAGGAAAGGAGTGAAGTAGTTCATTCCCCATGCATCAGCCAAGTCACCTCTTTTCTCTTTCCCCACACACTGAATAAAAACCAGGGTCTCCTTGCCTCCCTTATCACACCTTTTAGTCTTTTTTTTTCCAGGGGCCAGTCTATTCACTGTATCCGCAGGCCCAGCTCGGCTGTATCTGTGAATCTCTCCTGCTCCAATCCGCTCGTCTTTCTTTCCCATATCTAGATTTTACATTCTCCTCCTCTTCTTCCCCTGTTCTTACATCTTCGGTGCTTTTTTCTCCTTTTGCTCACATGATCATCCCTCCCTTCTTGTTCCTCCTCTCAGCTCCACACCCAGACCTCAATCTGCTCCCCCTTTGCCATTTCCCTGTGGAGCTCTTGCTGATCCCCCTCCTCTTACACACAGGGAGCGTCAAACCCATTAACCCCCCCCCCCATTCATTCCTTTGTTTCCCTCCTTTCCTCCTAGAAACAGCTTCCTTGTTGTCTCCATGTCTGGTGCTCCCCCCTCACAGGGAGAAGCCAGGATCTGCCCACCAAGGCAGAACGGGGCAGAAGTGCAGCTCATGACATGGAGTAACCGAAAAGTGACCTGCTGAGGGCAGGAAGCAGGGTAGTGACAGTTCTGGTGGGAGAACAGCCTCTGAGGTGCATAACAGTCAGCCTGCTATCAGTATCACTGGCCAGAAGCTTTGTCAGGCAGTCAAAGGCCACAGAGATTTAGAGGAACTGGGACAAAACACGAGTTTTATAAACAGACAAGGATACCAGGAATAGCTCTGAAAGAGACAGTGCTGATTTTCAGACACAAGCCACCCTACAGAGGCTAAATGCAAACAAACAGATACAGCACAAATCTAATTCCTCCTCCTTCGGATGGAAGTGTCTGATTCTTCTCCCCTACATGTGTATCGTTTTCTTCCCGACATAGGGCCTGATTGTGACCTCAAGCATCGTAGGGTGCCTCTCTACTGAGGTGCACGGAATAACTGGTGTAAAAGCAATGTGAAGTAAGAATCACACTCCGCCCCACGTCTTCAATGCTACAATACACAGAAGCAAATTCTATCTCAGTTTATTACTAGAAGAACAATCTTAAAATCGTACCATCTTATTATATTGACAAGGATCCTCATTACTCTCAGAGGGCTGATTTTTTTTCTAAATGTGAAAGATTAAAACAACAACAACAACAACAAAGACAACCCAACACTTTAAAAGTTGCAATTTTTTTCTCCAAACAGCTCTGCCCTCTAAGCTCTTCTGACAGAAGTTGGGAAGGTTTTTCCCCTAGTCTTCCTCTAAGAAAGACAGTGAAAAAATGGTGGAATGTAATGGAATGACAGCGGTGCTACCTCCGCACTCCCAAAGACAAGTGCCGGTGTGAACAGCGTTTGTCATGCTCTCCTGCTAACAACGTGAACGCTGCTCACTGGGGGTGGAAGTATTTTGTCAACAAAAGACCTACAAACAGCGGCTCTATGCTGCCCAGCTTGTAAAGACATGGTTGTGTTGATGTGGTCGTATCACTAAAAGCAGGGTAGTGTAGACAAAGCCTGGGTAATGGCACTCCTTGCCCAGAGAGACAAGAACAAGGCAAACCTGACTATGTTCAGACTGATATGTAAGACAACCTGAGAGAAAATCTGTCCCTAGGAACAATGTCCTGTCCCACCCACCCAGACAGGCGCCTCCTCCCGTTCCCCCTGGAACATTCACACATACTCTGCAGCCTAGGGGGATGGATGGGAAAAAAAGATTTTCATTTATTTATTGTTTGAACTTTTGTGCTTCATTATAATTTTGTCTGGTGCCTGTGGACTAAGCTAGCATGCTCCTTAGATTGGACATTTACTACAGCCCTCCAAAGTTCCCTTTTAATCTTTTCAATCCATATGCAGAATAAATTTTGTTATGTGCACCGAGGCATGTGCAAATGTGCACCACCATGAGACACAAATCTAGATGTGGGCGCTCTTCTAATCAGCTGGGTGGCATTTGAATCTCTCTTGAGTGGCCACACAAGTGCACAGTTTACAGGGAACACTGCAGCTCTCCTTGTTTTTATCTGCAAAATGTCCTCTTCCCTCCTTCGAACCTATTTCTTCAAACGATCCTTTCCACCTTCTCAGTAAATCCCGCACCAGCCCAATCCTCATCATTGTCTGAGGTCTTTTCTTACATTTGCCTTGTCCACTTTAGACTGTCAGCTCTTCTGTAGCGTACGTGTTTTCATCCTGGTTTGTAAAGTGCTTTGGAAATTCCCTGGGCTGTGTAACAGATTTTTTTTTGTAACAACAATAAATAAAAATGATCAGAGGTAAGAACTTGGAAGGTGTTACTCTGCACAACACGTAATACTCCCAGCCCCCAGCACAGACATCCCCACTTCTCTTTTCCTTTTCTGGAGCCCAAACAACCACAACTGAGATGACGCACAGCGAAAAAGTGTGGCTTATTTGCTACTGTGGAAGTCCATTTTCCTCTTGTTGAGAGAGGCTGCTTTGGTGACCTCTGAGTCATCGGTCGTCCTCCTCATTAGCCAGCAGCAGGAATTCTTTCAGGCTGGCCCACCCAGTACCAATGTCATAGACTCCCTCTGCCATACTCACACCCCCTCCCCACCCATTCTGTCTAGCCTAGCATAAGCTTAGGCCATTACTGAAGGTGTTAATTTGCTTTTATTGGGGGAGGAAAGGAAGGGAGCTACAGAGACGAAGCCTCCCTGCGGGAAGGGAAACGACATTCCTGCCACAGCCATCATACAACATTCCCCTTCCTCTTGCTCACTCCCTTGGTGACCTCTGGCTCAGTCTGCCAAAGCTATGAAGGAAAAGCGGGGTGTGGGGAGGAGAGGTTAAGATGCAAGAAGAGCTGAAAGCACCAAGAGACAAAGATCTTAGCTTGTCTCCAGTGATTTTTACAAAGGACTACAATGTAAAGGAACTGGGTGGAGGAAAGGCAGGAGAAAAAGCAAGTACAAGTATTTGAAGGGTGTCATCAAACAGGAGGGCGAATCATAGAGCCAGTATGGACCACTGGATCATCTGAACTGACCTCCTCTCTAGCACAGGCCACCAAACCCACCCACACCCACGCTCCAAATCCAACAAATGAAACCAGACCAAAGTATTACACCCCTAGTATGTGCCATGGCAGGAAAGCAATTAAGTGATACATACCCAGATAATCCTGGCATGTGACCCCCACCCACATGGTGCAGATAAACCCTCCATGGTTACTGCTTATCTGAGCTGGGGGACATTCCCTCTCAACCTCACATGGTGCCATCTGTCAGACCCATGGCTGGATTTACACCTTGTGCTCCCTTAGGCACAGTATCTTCAGTACCCCCTCTGCCTATAGCTAACCTTCGTGTTGCACACAACGAAAAGACCTGTGGCACCTTAGGGCGAGTCTATACTGCACCATAGCTCGGAATAAGATACACAATTTGAGCTACGCAAAGTGCGTATCTTATTTCAATCTCATTTCGCAATAGCTTATTACGTAATTTTGAAATAACTTGCTATTCTGAAACGTCCCTTACTCCTCGTGGAATGAGGTTTACAGGGATGTCAGAATAGCGAGCCCGAAATAACGGGCTTGCTGTTAAGACACAGGATAGCTATTTCGGGATACTCCGGTATCCCAAAATAGTGTTGCAGTATAGACGTACCTTCTAAGACTAAGGGTATGTCTACACTACAAAGTTAATTCGAAACAACAGCAGTTATTTCGAATTAACTTTAATAGCATCTACACAGGCAAACCGCTATTTCGAAATAAATTCGAAATAGTGGAGCCCTTATTTCGAATTTGGTAAACCTCATTCTACGAGGAATAACACCAAATTCGAAATAGCTAATTCGAAATAAGTGCTATGTAGACACTTATTTTGAATTAGGGGGCCTCCAGCCCTTCCCAGTTTCCCCTGGTGGCCACTCTGGGCCAAACCAGGAAAACTCCTCTTCTCTCCCCCAGCCCTGGGGCCCTTAAAGGGGTAGACTCTGGCCACTGGGCACGTGCGAGAGCCAGGCCTGCCTCAGCCAGTGGCCACATAATGGCAGCCAGCTGTCCCCCGCCCAGTCCCCCAGCATCCAGGGGCCAGCCAGGGGCCGTAGACGGTGCGCGCCCTCATGGACTAGTGAGGAGATCATGGACCTCATTGAGGTTTTGGGGGAGGCCCCCAATGTCCATGATCTCTGCACTAGGTGGAGGAACGCGGCCGTCTATGGCCACATAGCGGCCACCATGACCAGGAAAGGCCACAGGCGCACCCAGGAGCAGGTGCGCCTGAAGGTGAAGGAGCTGCGGCAGGCGTACGCCAGGGCCACCAGGGGCGGCGCCGCAGCGGGGGCTGCCACCTGCCCCTACTTTCCCGCCCTCGACTGAATCCTGGGGGGAGGGGCGGTCCGCGTCAGCCCGGGAAGCAGCGAGCCGGACCGGAGGGCCTTGACCCAGGCGCCGCAGAGGGGCCACCACCAGCTGACCTGGCACCGGAGTCAGCAGGGTCGTCCGGGGAGGCCATACCAGGTAAGTGCCAGCACTGTCCCCTACCCGGGGGAGAGGCGGAGAGGGAGACCAGGGACTGCGCGTGTGGGCCATGCCTCCCACGGATCATGCAGCCACCTGTGCACGTGCGAGCACATACCGTGCCACCCTTGGGCAGGTGGCTCCAGCTGCGTGATGCCCAGGGGCCATGGTCTGATGTCACACGCATGTGACACACTCCCGACCCCGGGGCAGGACCCAGCAGGACGCCCTCCCTTCACACGCCCCCTCTACACAGAGGCAGGGGACATCTCCCCCCCCCGCCTCGGCCGCACTGTACACGGCACAGGGGCATGGGTGCGGTCTCGGGGCAGCTCCCACTCCCAAGGAGAGCCAGACATCCTGACCATGGCCTCTGTGCAAGCACGTCAGCTCTGACGGTGCAGAGCACGGTCACCCTCACCGCACAGGGGGTGCTGGGCATCATCCACTGAGTCCCCAGGGAGAACTGACCACTTCTCTTCTTTCTCCACAGCCGCACCAGCTGCACGTGCAGGGTGCACCACCCCTCCTGGGACATGCTCCCACACCCGAGGGCTCCTCCGGACCACCAGCTCGCGGCAGGGGTACCGGGACCAGCACCTGGGGGCCCTGTGAGCCCTGCACTGCACCATCCAGGCCTGGGCGCAGGAGGACCTGCAGCTCCACCGGGAGCAGCTTGCTCAGGACCGTGCCATGTGCTCACACCTGCAGGCCCTGCTGCAGAGCATGCTGCCCCGTGCCGCCCCAGCACCTGCTGCCCCCACAGCTACTGTTCCTCTTCCCACTCCTGCCTCCCCCCCCTCAACCTCCTCACCCTCCTCCTCAATCTCCACACCTCCCACCTCAATCTCCACACTCTCCTCCCCATCCCCCCGGGGATGCCAAGGCCCCCGCACCCACCGTGCTGGGAGACATGTGGCCCGACGAGACCCCCCCCACCCCTGAGCGCTGAGCTTCCCCTCCCCCTTCCTCCCCTTGCTTCCCCCTTCCAGCTTCCTCCTCCCAGTTTTCCCCCTCCCCTCTCCCACCCTTTCTCCTCCCCTCTCCTGCCTCCTTTCCCCAATCTCCCCAGAGGTTCATTCCTCCTCCCCAGTTTTGTTAAATAAAGACAGTTGATGTTTATGAAAAAACGTGTATTTTATTTGACATCAGGAAGGGGGGCTAAGGAGGGGTAAGTGGAAGGACGTGAAGGAGGAATGGGGCACGAACCCCCGGTGGGGAGGACCGGGTTGGCTCTGAGGGCTCCTCGGGATGGATGCTCTCCTGCAGGGCCTCCTGGATCTTGACAGCCCCCCAGTGAACCTCCCGGATGGCAGCCTGCAGCAAGTGCAGCCGGGCTGATGGCAATAACCCCACGAGACGCACCGGTGTGCCCAGGGACAGGTCTGGTTCCATGTTGCAGAGTGCTGTGGTGTCCCAAGCGAGGGCAAACAGAGCACTCCGAGACACAAATGCTTTGCTGTCCCCTCAGTGAGGTAGACCAGCAAGCAGAGAAACCTGAGAACTGTCTGTCCGGGATGGGGGATCGGGTCCTTTTAAGCACAGACCTCGGATGAGGTAGCAGCCCCACACACTAAGTCCAACCCTGATGCCCTGCCGGCACTGGTTCCGGCCAGCCTTACCTTCAATTCAGGGTCCACTCAATGTGGACATGCTATTTCGAATTAGAAAAACGCTATTTCGATTTAGTTTTTGTGTCTAGATGCGTTATTTCTAATTAGCTTATTTTGAATTAACTATTTCGAAATAAGTTAATGCTGTAGTGTAGACATACCCTAACAGATTTATTTGGGCATAAGCTTCCGTGGGCAAAATCCCACGTTGTCAGATGCATGGAATGGAAATTCCAGAGGCAGTCATAAATATACAGACTGTATTGTGGATCCAGACTAACATGACTACCCCTCTGATACATGTTGCACACAGTTTTAGAGAGGTAAAGTGCCTTAGACCCTGATCAGACCCCAGCATGTGAGCAAGAACCAAGCACCCGAGACAGACCGCTCAGTGCCATCTCTGACCCCTACCAGTCACATCCCTAATGCTTCTGAGGAAGGAGACGAGACAAAACAAAACAAAACAAAACAAACTACCTCCCCACACTCTACAAGGGGGAACAAGCAGGAGTGATGGGGCAAGGTAACACAAAGGAAAATTTCAGATGAATATCAGGGAGGGTACTAGGCTGTGAAAGTCTCTCTCAAGGAAGTGGTATAATTCCCATGTTCTCAGGACATTCCAAACCGGACGGGGCACCAGAGAAAACACTATTGGGAACAGTCTTGCACTGGTGGGAAAAGTGAAAGATCAGGCTACTTTTTTGACTAAGCAGAAGGAAATGCAACATGTAAAGAGCATGAAAAGCACAGAAGATTTAAACAGTCCTGCCACTTGTAAGAATTCAAGCTGTGATGGTTAACACAGGCCAGGTTAACACAGGCTGTCAGAGACACTTAGATCTGCCTTTCATTGCCTGAGCTACTCTGATCTGGCTTTATCTTCAAAGAGATCTGAAAAGGGTAGAATGTCCCAGAGGGAAGGAATGGTGCCGGCATAGCATCACCTCCGCCTGGAAATCCACAAATGCCCCTTCTGCTCCCACTGTTGGACCCAACAGGTCCTCGGTACTGGGAAGGGGACAAGATGCTCCTCCAGGGAAGAAGATGCCTTTCCAGGGTATGCATCCTGCTGACCAAGCAGATCTCCCTCCATCTGGCTTCCAACATCGCTAACCCTCCTGCGGAGCTCCATCTGGAGCTGCTACTGAGCAGCATGAGAGCTGGGCTGAATGGGAGCAGGAGCCCCACAAGAGCACAGCAGGGCAGCTGTGAATTAAGAACAACTACAGCTTGCATAATACCTGGGAGTCCCAATAACCAGCCAAGGTTAGAAAAGACTGTACAATAACTTAGGACTGAGGACAACCACAGCTGTTCATTGCCTTCCAAGAGAAAGCAAAGCGCAGACACTGGCCTGTTTGGGCAGACTGGCTTGCTAGGATGCCACAGCGCTAGCAGTGAACTGCACAGCCTGGAAAACCCCAGGTCAGGAGGGAGAGAGATGCAGATCTCTACCTAAGAGAGGTGACAGCTGATAAGTGTCTGCCCTGAAGGGACCACAATGGGGGAACACGGGGCAGCTGCCCTGAACTGTCACACTATTTAATAATTTGTTCTGGTGCGTCATCAATTTGTAAGACCTAATAATAGGGTTATATGGAATAGCCAGCATGGATTTGTCAAGAACAAATCATGCCTAACAAATCTCATTTCCCTCTTTAGCATGGTTACTGGCCTAATGGAGAGGGAGAAGCAGTAGCTGTGATTTTCTCACATATTGAATGGGAGTCAACAATGTGCTGCAGTTGTGAACAAGGGTAATGTGAACTGGCATATCATATGTAAGACATGGAAGGTAACTGTGCTGTTCTACTCTGCATGAGAGCCTCACCTGAAGTAATGTGCCCCATATCTGGCACCAAGCATTAGGAAAAATATGGACAAATCAGAGAGAGTCCAGATGAAAGCCATAAAAATGATAAAAGGTTTAGAAAACCTAACCTAGGAGGAAAGGTTAAATAAACTGGGCATGTTTAATTTTGAGAAAAGAAAATGTAGAGAGGACCTGATAACAATCTTCAAACATGTTAAGGGTAGCATGAAAGGGACTGTAATCAATTGTTCTCCAGATGCATTGAAGGTAGGATAAGAAATAATCAACTTAATATGCAGCAAGGAAGATTTAGGTTAGACGTTAGGAAAAACTTTTCAGCTAAAAGAATAGCAAAGCACTGGAGTAGATTATCAAGGGAGCTCGTGGAATCCCTTCCAGGGGAGATCTTCGCGAAAAAGGCCGGACAAACACCTATCAAGGATGCTCTAGGTTTACTTGGTCGGTCCAACCTCAGCACTGGTGGCCTCTCAAGATTCCTTCCAGCCCTGCATTACTATGATTAACATCACATGGGGGATGTCGTCTAGTGGTTGAGGGAACATTGTCTAATTTGTATCACAAGTGTGACCCAGTGGAGAGTAGGTGATAAACAAACATTCTCCTCTGTGCTGATGCAGAGGATATGAATTAGTACAGGCCCCATATGGACAGCCTTAAAAGTTGTGTTTTTAGCTCTCAATGTCCCCGGTTCAATTCCCAGTGTGTTGACTAAGATGGCAAATATTGTAGAGCAGTCATGAGGGAGTAGAATGGCAGAACCTGCCTTATAGGCTTTCCTAGTTTATAATAATGACTCACGTAATTTCTCTGTGCCTCAGTTTATTCATCTCTCCACTCACAAGAGTGTTGTGATGAGCTTAATGTTTACAACATGTCCTGGCACGTGCAGATAAAAGTTGCTATGTAAACACAAAATAATTACTCTTAGCACTTTTGTTTTTTGCTGCTATGCTTTTGTTTCATGAGCAGAACTTATCTTGCTGCCAGTTGTTTAGCTCTGTTGTCGTATGGGACTACAGAGACACAACTGGTAAAATCGAAATTCACAGCTCCTCTAAAGGGGCCATAAGCCTGCTTTTCCTAAGAATGTTGTTTACAAGAAGCAGAAGTCATAAAAGAACAATTCTCCAACCAATTTAAAAGCTCTCCCTTTCCCTTCAACATTTAGATAAAATTTTAACACTTTACCTTATTTTTGTATTTGCAAATCTCAGGCTTCTGCCAAAATCATTAAAGGTCAGGGTTCCACCATGCTTTCTATCAATCCCCCATCTCATTTCTTCACTCAGCGCACAGTCAATCCGGAACTCCTTGCCAGAGGATGTGATGAGGGCTTGGACTTTGACAGGGTTCAAAGGAGAGCTAGATAGATTCATGGAGGTTAGGTCCATCAATGGCTATTAGCCAGGATGGGTAGGAATGGTACCCCTAGCCTCTGTTTCTCCGGAGGTGGGTGAATCACATGAGGATTACCTGTTGTGTCCCCTCTCTTTGGAGCATCTGGTATTGGCCACTGTCGGCAGACAGGATACTGGGCTAGATGGACCTTTGGTCTGACCCAGTATGGCCGTTCTTATGTTCATTTACCTCACAGATGGCAGTGCTGTCTAGAGGATCACACATTAGCCTGGGGAGTCTGGAGACTGGGGCACTGATCCTACTGCTACCACAAACCTGCTGTGTGACCTTAAGCAAGTCTCTTCATTTATCTGAGCCTATTTTTCCCTCCCATCTTTTGTCTGTCTTGACTATTTAGACGTTAGATTCCCCAGGGCAGGGACTGCCTCTTTTTATAAACTATGTGGTATTACCCCAGCAATGGGACACCAAGGCTAGACAGTGGTTGCATGAGTGACCCTCCTTTGTCTCAGTGGGCTGCAAGATTAACATAACGAAGACGTTCTCCCAGCATAAGGGAGTTTTGCTAACTGCACTCATGTAGCTAGAGTTTGCTGGGGGTGCTGACTGAACAGTAGCAGCGCTTTGATTGGATGCAGAGGGAGCACATGGGTCTCACTGTCAGTGTTGTGAGCAATCAGCACGCACCTCACTTGACCTAGCTTGGCTTTACATGTGTGTCACTTTAGTAATACCATTAGGGAAAAAAACTACGTGGCTAGAAACTAGCGTGGGCAACAGTAAACAAAATTCCTTGCAAGCCACACATAGAACCTGGTGGGCTACATGCGGTTGGCAGCCTGCAGGTTGCCCACCACTAGTTTATACTGGGTCCTCCATGATACAGCCCTGATCTTGACTGGGGTTGCTAGGTGCTACTGTAATATAATATAGATTAAAAACAATACCTCATTCTTGCTTTCCTTAGTCTCTGCTCTCTCTGAGATAATCTGCATGTCCTATTCCCGTGTGGTTTGGAGTTGGATATTATTTCCCTTTCAGAACTAACACTTTTTGTACTGCTGGATTTTGCATGGTTGGTGTCCTTAAGGATGGGGGGTGGGGATGTCTCGGGACTCTGAGCTTTAATTCAAAGGACAGAAGGATACAAAAGCTCATCCAAGAACGGAATAATTCAAAGGGATAGATAGAAGAGGGAAAATGTTAATAAATGAAAAGAGAGAATAAAAACCCAGGACACTCAACAGCCTGGCCAAATACATAGGTGGAAAACTGAGTCATTACCTCCCTGAGGCAGGTATAAATGGGACAGACAAGGACTCGGAAGGGCTCCCCGGTGTTGCTCCTCATGGTGCCGAAGACTTCGCAGAGAAAGGTGATGAACCCCAACCAACGCTCTACGTCATGCTGCTGCAGCTCCTCCCGCATTGTGAAATCTTTCTGCAAGGGGGATAGACAACAGGCAGCATCAGCAAAAACACATCACACTAGAAGAGGCAACGGCTGTCTAGGGAGGGAATTAAGAAAAGAGGAAATTGAAACGAGGGGGAGAGAGAGCAAGAGAGACAAACTGACCCTTTAGTAATGAGCATACAGATTACTCAAAGTTCAGTGGCTGAGATTTCAACACAGCATAAAGCAGGTACTCTAGAAATAGCAGCAGCAGCTGCACAATGCAACAGAAACAATTTCCCTTTGGCCTGTCTGTAACATATGTGAGTGTTCAACATGCAAAAGAAGGGGGCTGGTTTAACAGGTGTGGCAAACACAAAAGGCACAAAAGCATGAGAGGGGTAGCTGAGTTAGTCTGTAACTGGAAAAACGTAAAAAACAACCAATAGTCTTGCAGCACCTTAAAGACATAAAAACATGTACAGTAAAACTCCAATTGTCCGGCATCCAGTGGTCCGGCACTCCCGATAGTCCGGCACCAACTGGAACCCGGAAGTGCTCCGGCCAGCCGGACAATTGGAGCTGCTGCGAGCCCCATGGGCACTTGTGGCTGGGAAAGGGGAGGGGAGAAGAGGGGAAGGGGATTATACCCCTGTGATGGGTCTGCCAGGACCCGCACTGTGTCTGGCCAAGGGTGGGGGGGGGGAAGGCACGGCGAGGGGCGAACCCTCCGCCGTTTTGCAGGAAGGCGGGGGAAGCCCTGCACAGCCACCGAGAGTTTCTGGGAAGGGAGTGGGCTCCCCACCCCCTAGACTGCAGCAGTTATCGCCGAGCAAAACGGCAGAGAGTTCGCCCCTCGCCGCGCCATTCCCTGCCCACCCCCCGGACACAGTGTGGGTCCTGGCAGACCCGTCACAGCCCCCCGCCAGAGTACCTCCCCATACTCCAGCATATCTGATAATCCGGCACCACCTAGGTCCCAAAGGTGCCGGATTATCCAAAGTCTACTGTAGATGGTATCACGCACTTTTGTGGGCACAGCCCACTTCTTCAGATGAATGGAACATTACGGCTGTGTCTAGACTGGCGCGATCTTGCGCCAGAGCTATGCAAATGAGGCTCAGCGTGGAATATCGCCAAGCCTCATTTGCATAACTAATGAGCTGCCATTTTTGCGGAAGAGGCTCTTGCGCAAGACGGAGCTGTCTACACTGCCCCGTCTTGCGCAAGAAAAACCCTCTTGCGCAAAGCCGTTATGCCTGAAAATAATCAGGATAATGGCTTTGGGCAAGAGGGTTTTTCTTGCGCAAGACGGGGCAGTGTAGACAGCTCCGTCTTGTGCAAGAGCCTCTTCCACAAAAATGGCGGCTCATTAGTTATGCAAATGAGGCTCAGCGATATTCCACGCTGAGCCTCATTTGCATAGCTCTGGCGCAAGATCGCGCCAGTCTAGACACAGCCTACAAGTCCAGATCCAAGAATAAATAAGAGAAGGGGTGGGGGGAAGGATGGGGGAAAAGGAGCCATAGAGGCAGCACACTTCCGCCTGGCTTTTTTTCTCAAGGGAACTCATATCAGCACAGATAAGTTCAGTCTGTCAACGCCTTTCCCAGAGTTAGCACCGAAAGGGACCACATTCTCCCCTGCACTGGGACTCGGACTTCCTTGGGTTGCTGGTGTGTCCTGCCTGCTGCAACTGTTCCTTGGCACCCTCTAAATTACAGCAGGGGACTGGCCTGCTGCCCGCCTGGATGAGGACCAGGAGAGTACAATGTTGGCATTCAAAAGTCCCTCCCTCCTGTGTCATACTGTTGCCACAACCAAGGATTGTGGGAATTACACAACTCCAGAAGCAAGGTCAGGATCAGATGCACAGTGAGTTATGTGTCTCTCCCCCGGCCCGCTAGTCTAATTCATAACAGAAATGGTGGCTGCCCAAAGCAAAGACAGCAAGAACAGAGACGTGTGGGAGACAGGGAAGAAAAGAATGACAGAGAAAAACGGAAACACAACCAAACAAATCTGGTCCTTTACTTTTACAGAGATGAAACAATAAATTATAACCCTATAATCCAAGTGTACATAGTGCTCAGGACCAGGGGCTATTTTCCCAACTCCTTTTCGATGTTACAGCAGCTCATTTCAAGAACTATCACAGCACTCTGCTTATTTCCACTCTTAATGGTTATAAATGAATCAACATAATGCAGGGAAACATTACAAAACAAGGCTATTCTCAAATATAACATAACAAATTGCAGGCAAAGTATGCATTGAATGTGTGTGCCGCTCCATATATAAAATCTAGCAACTAAAATGCTAATGAAGGATCTTTTCGACATCAGCTTATTCCTATTGACGAAAACTAAAAGGCTATGTCTACTCTACAGGGTTTTTGCGCAAAACCCGCTGTTTTTGCGCAAAGACCCGCAGAGCATCCACACCTCAAGCGTGTTTTTATGCAAGAAAATTTACAGTAAAATGGCAGAACAGAGGGCTTTTTGTGGTGTAGGTATACCTCTTTCTATGAGGAATAACTCCTTTTCGTGCAAGAGTTATTGCGCAAAAAGGTATGTGTGGACACACAACAGGGGTTTCTTGCGCAAAAAGATCCTATCAGAAAAAGCACCGGTGCTCTTTCTTGTGCAAGAGTGTCCATGCAGTGTGTCCTCCGGCAAGACAGAGCAAGTTCCATGAAGGCAGGGACTTTTTCAAGACTTGGAGGTCCCTCTGCAAGAGCCTGACATCTCTCCGTACTAATGTCTGTTCCACTCCCAGGTCAGTCTATCCCAGTGGTAACCAACCAGTAGATCGGGAGCTACTGGTAGATCATGGAGCCTCTGGTAGGTGTTCCTGACTGGTTTGGCCAGAGTCTGTCGAGTGCCAGCACTTCAGCTGTCCCTCCCTCCTACTACTGTGCACCTCTTGCCCTTTGCCTTGAAGCTGCCACCCTGCACCCCCGGGAGCCTCCTGCTTGCTGGGCAGGGCAGGGGAGGGAGAAGAGAGGCACTGATGTCAAGGTGCCCCCTCTCCCACCCTGTATCCCATCTCCACAGAGCAGAGAGGGGACACAACAAGACTTGGGATGGAGTTTGCTGGCTGCTTTTGGGAATGGTGCAGGGCCAGGGCAGGGGTGAGCCTGCCTTAGCCCCACTGCACCACCACCCAGGAGCCACCTGAGGTAAGCAGTGCCCAGTTGGAGACCACGTCCTGAAGCCCTACCCCAGTCATGAACCCCCTCCTGAACCCCAAGCAACCCTGCATTCAAACACCCTCCCAGAGCCTGTACCTAGAACCACGCCGGCACCCCAACTGCCTGCTCCAAGCTCAGCTCAGAGCCCCTCTTGCACTCCAAATCCCTTAATCCAAGACCAGAGCCTGCACCCCAACCCGCTGCCCCTGACTGGTGAAAATGAGGGAGGATGGGGGAGGGAGGGAGGATGGAGTGAGCAGGGGCAGGGCCTCAGAGAAGGGACACAAAGGAGGAGGGGTGCAAGGGTATTGGGTTTGAGGTAGATCTTGGATTGCATTTAAATTCAAAAAGTGATATCATGCTTAAAAAGGCTGGAGACCACTGGTCTATCCCTTGGAGGCTTAAAGGCATGTCTCCCTGGTATGAGGATGAGCTGTACTGCAGCAGGGACAGCTCTACTCTACATAGCCTGAGTTCCTCCTAGGGCCTAATCCTCTCCCCTCCCTTTTTGGGAGTACAGGCTCTACTTTCACATGGGGCCTACACCGCCCAGGTTCACTATGCCTATGGTGTAGCAGAGGAAGGCTCCTTGTACTCCCATCCTCTCTTTACACTGCCAAGCAGCCGCACTAGTCACCATTCAACCTTTAGCATTTTGCTGCAGGATCTCACACACCTTCCACCAACCCAAATGTCTTCCCCCTCAAATCCAGAGACTCCCATTTAAACCACAGTTTCCTGCCTAACCATGTTTACTGATGCACTGATATTTCCTGCATGGGACCACATCAATCCAGATTGAAAGCCATTGAATAGATTGCAAAGATTCCCAAGGCATTCTGGGAAATTCTTAGCTGCTTGGGTCAACTGCATGAACTTGGGCACTGTGATTTAGATAGCAAAGACAAAAACAGCTCCATGCAAGCACGGGGTAAAAAGAGCCACATATATATTCCACTCCCCTGTGGATTCACCTTGAGAGATGCACTGGCTCTATACACAAACTGAGTTTTGTATTTTTAAACTTCCTTAAGTAGACAGTCCCTCTATCAACCCTAAAAACCATAAAACACCTAGGCTGGGATACCATACAGTTTAAATAAGAAATTCCAGGAGATTTATGTCTTGATCGTGTCAGGAGAAGTAGATTTCTTGCCAGCTCAAACACTTCAAGCTGAAAATACACCTTTCCTTATTTACTGAAAGGAATTCACAGCAGATTACAGTACTGGGAAACTGCAAGGAGAGAGAGGATGCAGTTTTGGAAGTGTGCAGAAAACACCCAAGGGGCATTGCACAAAGGCTCCTTCCTTCAAATCCCTGCCTAACACACTCTCTTTCAGCAAAGCCTTTGTGAGAAACTTCTCCAAATAAATTCATTATAAAAATACAAACACGTGCTCTGCTTTGAGATTCACTCTGACTATTACTGGATAGACCTGAACTGTGGTATCTTTTGCGTAGACTGTAATCTTTGTGAAGCAGAAACATCTTTTCTTCTTTATCAAGGACACAAAAATAATTGGGCCAGGGCTAAAATAGTTTGGTCATAGACTTCCTTTGATTTATAGCATAGCTGCCAGTTGAGCAAAGATGGGGAGGGGTAAAATACTGGTCCAGGACTAAGGAGACCTGGTTTCCAATCACAGCTTTTTCACTGTTTGCTGAGTGACCTTGAGTAAGTCACCTCACTGCTGTGTGCCTCATGTAAAGGGACTGTTAGCGCCTTACTAAAACTCAGTGGGAGTTTTTGATTGGCCAGCTCACAGTACCAAAAGGTCCATGAGAAATCAGGGCCCTGAGACTGACAGTCCCCAGGGACAATGCGAACAGGCCAACACTCCAGGTCAGCCTGATTGACAGGTTGGACAGAGCAATGAGGGAATTAGGAGGTCAGGTCCCATCGTCCGTGTGAGCTGGGATTCTCTGGGTTTCTGAGTCAAAGGGGGAGAGAGCTAAGAAGAGCAGCAAGGAGTGCAAGCTGTGCTGAGGAGCAGACCTGCAGTGACAAGAGCCAGAGGCCCACACAGCCCAAAGAGCGCAGACCTTGTGGTGAGAAGCAGACCTGCAGTGACAAGAGCCAGAGGCCCACACAGCCCAAAGAGCGCAGACCCTGTGCTAAGAAGCAGACCTGCAGTGACCAGAGCCAAAGGGGTCAGAGAAGCAATGCAAGGAACTGGAGGATGGCAAAGCAGCATAGTCTGGAGCTGGGTCCAGTAAAGGGGGGAAAAGAGGCTCTGGGCAGGGAGATGCCACCCGCCAAGAGGCCCTGCAGGCCAGACCTGGAGAGGGATTGTAACTCCAGCTGGGAGAGGGGTCCTGCCACCTAGAGCCTGAAGTCCTGTGGTCACTGCCAGAGCAAGTGTGTCCAGCCTGCAGCCCCCCTGCAGCACAGCCAGGGCCTGAGAAAGAGCCCTGGGACCTATAAGGAACAGATTGTGAACTGTCCTTACACTCTGCAAACTGCTGTTTGTGATGTCCCCGTGCTACAGAGCAGGACTATGTGTTCTCATTTAACCTTTCTCATTTTTTCCTTATTCTTTTCTTTTTAATCAGTTGCTGTTTAATAAATTGTATTCACTTTGAACTGTATGTAGCGATCAGTGGGTCAAGAAAGCATCCAGTATGAAGAGAGCGCCCCGGAGTGGGGACACCCTAGCCCCCTGCCCTAAATGACTACAAGGTTGAGGATTCAGCCCCAGAAAACCTGGGCCCAGCTTTGTTGGGATTTCGAGGACTCTGCTACTCAGGAGAGTGGAAGGGGAGCCTTCAGGGTCAGGGAGGCCCTTGGATAAAGGAAGTGGGAGCGGGGACTCAGATCCTTTTGCTGGTCCATTTCACCGGGGTAGTACAGAAGCCAGGAAAGTTCCCCACAATAGCAGGACCATTCCCCTGCTTACACTGAGTTTCTCCATCTGTAAGATGGGCATAATAATACTGCCTTCCTTAGTAAAGCACTTTGGGATCTACGGATGACAAGTGCTAAATAAGAGCTAGCAAGACCAAGGTTGATTAAGATCCTTCTGAAGTAAATAAACTTGTATTAGTAGTTACTACTGCCTTCCGCAGTGGGAGGGAGTGGGCAGAATGATTCAGGATACTTAATTCAATAGCGATTTCTATCCCTGGTTTATCTGGGATTTGCATGCACAATTGCACTGCTTGTTTAAGTCTTTAGAAAACCTGGCCTGAAAGGTGTAATCGTTATGATTCAGAGTCAGCCCACCATTTACATGAAGTTCCTCCTCCAGAGCTCACACTTCTCTTAGACCTCTTTCATATCTCAGGGACACCGTTTGGTTCTGTCTGTTCTACAGATTTAAACCAGAGCAATTAGGTCCCCTCATTGTTGGCCTACATACAGCCTCAGTCAGACAAACAAAAAAAGTAATTTTCAATTTCACCTACTCTCTAATGAACTCTCCCAATAAAACCTGCACAGACTCATTGGCCTGATTTGCATCCTTTGCTCTGGAGAAGATCGAAAGTGGCACAGGCTGGTTTGGGGAACTCTGCATGGCACGTACCAGCACTATACCTTGTACCCATACAGTATAGTACTTCTAAGTCAGGGCTGAGCAAAATACGGCCCGGAGGCTGAATCCGACCCGCCAAGCCACCAGATCCGGACCGCGGATCCCCCTGCTGGGACCCTCAGGCACGCAGCTGCCGCGATTTAAAACTCAGTCCCTGGGGCTCTCTGCTCTGCAGGGAGGCGGAGGCTTTGTGCGATGTCCTCAGCTCCTATTGGCCAGAAACAACCGGCCAATAAGAACTGACCTCAGATGGGAGCTGAGAGATTGGCCTTGAGAGACTGGGGCCGTGCAAGCCTCTTCCCCCACCATGAGTTGAGAGCCATGTGGAGGGAGCAGCCTATATTTTCAAGCGCGCTGTGGCTGCAACAGGCTGGGAGCCCAGCCTACCTTGGGAGTGCTGCAGCCTGCTGGCCAGGAGACACTTAAGTAAACTCCTCCCAGCCAAAGCCTGCCTCTGGCACCCCAGCCCCTCCTGCACTCCAAGTCCCTCCCCTAGGTCAGCATTCAAACCCTCTGCACCCCCTTTCCCAGGTCACAACTCCCTCCCAGACCCTGTACCTCCTCCTACACCCCTCCCCGTGCCAGAATCCTCTCCTGCACCCACACCCCCTCCTGACCTTACACCCCAATTCCCTGACCCAGGTCACAAGCCCCTTCTCCACCCAAACACCCTCTCAGACCCCATGCCATCTCCTGCATTCCAGTCCCTTACCCTGTGTGCCCTTCTGCACCCAACTCTAACCTAGACCCTGCACCCCCTCCACAGAAAAGTGTGGCCCTTGACTACTTACCAAAATCTTGGAGTGGCCCCAACAACAAAAATTATTGCCCACCCGTGTTCTAAATGCTGACAGTGTGTGGCCGGGACAGAAATAAAGCTCCGCGGTCCCAAGGAGCAAGCAAAGCCCACACAATCAGCAGAGTCTCTTGTGCAGAAAAGCAGCTGCAAGCTTTCCTGTAACTACGGTCTGGCAACACTGCAGCCACTCAACACCAGGACCTATCAGTTTCAAAAAGCATCCAGCGCTTTCATGAGAGCAAATCCCTTGTTCCAAGGGACACAGGAAGCCTCACTGGATCATTGCTGATTCATTTGTTTCCCACCCATAAGATCCCACATCAGCATCTCATGCTCTCCTCCACCTAGGAAGGCGAGGGAGCTCTTTTGGACCCCAATCAGCCATCAGTCCCATTCGTCGAGAGTACAGCCAGCCTCCAAGCCACAATCCGCATGGCAAGCAGCTGTCGCTGAAACACTCAAATGAGAACTAATGTGCTAAGTCAGTGTGGCTACCTTTTCCAGCTGTTCTGTTATTCTAATGGAAGCATCCCTGCTGACAGTGCCTTTACTGAACCCATCTTAAAAATCCCACAGTGCTTTTAAAACCGATTTCTTCTACCACTGGTTTTTAGCAAGGAGGTGTGCCTAGGGCCTGTGACTGCATCTGTGTGCTCTGTGCAGGGTAAAGTATGCAGTTGGCATGCAAATAAATGCTATTTCTTAATGTTTAAGTAGCACGTCTCCTCTTCTGAGCACTTTAGGAACATTCAGGGATTCATCTTGTTATGGGCTCCCAGATACCAGACCAGTTAAGGGCTCTTTCATCAGCATTTCCAAAGTTTAAAGCACGATTGCAAGCAATGCTTGATGGAGAAAGATAACTAGCACGAGAGCAAAATGTTTGTTTTTATTTATGTGGAGCCTATAAGCCCAGTTCTGCTTATATTGGTGTAAATCTCAAGCAACTCCCCTGGAGATAGTATGAGTTTACACTGGTGTAACTGAGCAGAACTATCTGTGTAAGGAAGACTCTATTTGCTCACAGGAAAATGAGAACATTTCTGGAGGCTCTCTTGTCTCTCATCTGCAAGGTTAAGTATAAAAGATTTCAGTCTTCACTGTGATGTTTCTGTATCTTTCAGTACAAGCCATTCTTCACTCTACCAGTAAGCAATATATATTGATATATAGAGAGCAATATATACTTATATACACATTGGGAAGGTGTCATAAAAGAGCCAATTCCTACACTCTAGCCCAGGGCTACTCAACTTTGGAAGCCCATGGGGCCACAATGATACTCACAGTCACAGCACATGCCGAGGGCTGCAACTTAAGCGTAGCTGCATATACACGCAAATATATGCAAATAGCTTCTTTCACACTGACGGGCACGAATACAAATATTAAGGCAAGACTACACAACACACAGGCACCATTTAAGTCAGTTCTGCTGATATTCATAAAATGCAATATTTATCTGATTTCCACCCATGGGTACGTCTAGACTACAGGCTTTTGTCGACAAAGCTTCTGTCAACAAAGAGCGTCTAGACTACAGCCAGTTCTGTCGACAAAGCAAGCCACTTTGTCGACATGAGAGTGTAGACGCAAAGGACAGTGTAGATGCAATAACGCCTTCTGTCGACACAAGGCATTTTTCCTCGTAGAATGAGGTTTACCACCGTCCACAAAACTGTCCACAACTCGGCGATAGTGTAGATGCAGGTATAGTTTTGTCAACAAAACCCTGTAGTCTAGACACACGCTATATGACAGCACTTTTAATAAGCAATGACAGTCCAGGAATTTAACTACTAAAACACGTATCAACAGAAGACCATTATATTGACTACTTTTTGTTTTAGCTCCCACCCGCTGGCCGCAAATAAACAGGCCGCATGTGGCCGGCGGGCCGCGTGTTGAGTAGTCCTGCTCTAGCCTATACAGACATGCCTTTTCACACAATGCACTTTTCAAAGATCCATGCAACTTTAAAATCTACATTCCTAGCTTGACAAGATTTTTTTTTGTAATAATAATAATAAAAAAAACCCTGTCCTAATTCTGTCAAATCCTATTTCTTCTCTCAGGCACTGCAAGGCACATCCATTTTAGAGAGCCAGTTTTGGCAAAGTCGGGTTTGATTGTTAAAACTGAATAACTGCTGATTTAATGTGAACTAAATTAGCGTTTAGACTGGACTTGGTTGCTGACCTATACTCTGCAACCCTTTCACCCGATCAGGATCAAGAGACCTCTTTTCAGATCTGCATGTGAAAGAAGATGAAGATATCCCACCACTGAATCTTCATTCTGGTTCAGAGAAACCAGGTCTCAGGCATTTCCAAGCCCTGGAATGTGTTTGACAGTATTTAGCATGCTGCCAGAATGCTTTGGACACCTGAGGATTAGAGGCAGCAGTGATATCCACCAATGGATGGAGAAACCTGCCCCAAATTCCATAAGCACTAAATTAGCAGAATGCATTATTTGTATCAAATTAGTCACTCGTCTCTGTTTATCACAAAGTGTTCTCCACACACACGCTAAGCATTTATGTGACATTCTGTGTCCACACAACTTTATTTAATGCAGCATTTTCTGTCTGCGTGGTGCCTCACAACGCTTTCTGCTGCTAAATAATAAATGCCATCTGAGATGGAAATCCAAGAGGGAGAGAGAGCTTAGCGTGCAGACTGGAGATGAGCTGGTGAGGTCAATGAGGAGTTGAGGTGCAGGGAGATTGTTTCAGGCTACATTAGAGAAGGCTCTCACATCACCCAGGTGCAAGGAGCTGGAATTAATCCTTCATAGATTTTAAAATACATTACAAGTAGGCGCCAAGTTTTTCAAGCATGACTGCCTAAAGTTAGACACCAAATAGCTGACCTGAACTTTTAAGCGTGTTGAATGCCAGCAGTTTCCATTGGCTTTTCTGTCTTATCCCCATGTTGACTTTCTGCTCCCGTTCCATATGCACAACTGGAGAGAATAATTCCATAGCACACAGGGCTGCTTAACCTGTCAAACCCCTTGTGTAGTCTCTATGCTGAGCTTAAATGGCCTGGACCTTCTAGTGCCTATGCGAATCTGGCCCTTGGACTGCAGCATTCACTAGCAGCATGGCACTTACTAGGATGAACAAAACATCACACTGCAGACATTGGGAGAGAAGGACATCATGCCATTCAGATTGTAAAAAACAACTTAAGTGGCCGCAAAATTCCCAGCGAGCAAAACAACTGCATTACAGGAGCACATAGGGCTCCCTCTGAAACGTAGCTCCATTGTGCTAGGAATGTATGAATGCAACAGTCTCACTAGACAAGACCAAAGAACAGTGGGAAGTAGAGCAGAGACAGAATGACTTGACCAGGGTCATCCAGCAGGTCAGTGGCAGAGCTGAGAATAGAACCCGACCCCCCCACCCCGCCCCTTCGACTCCGTCCAGCGCCCTAACCATGACTGCTCTTGTGTGCTATGCATTAGCTCTGCTGGAAGAATGGGCCCTCAAAACAACGAGTGTGGGGTGTGCCATGAAAACACCATTCTAAAGTGGAACAAAAGGGGTCTAGAACTCAGGAGGCTGAGAAACACACTGACTGTTATAATAAAACAAAATGGAAGCATACTGTCCTCCTCCAATAAAATTTAATTTACCGCACAAATGCTTTCTTAATGCTGAAAAAATAACCTCTGGGAAGCAGATTGGTTTGTCCCACATGTTCAGGTTGGATGTCAGCGCAACGAGCAAGTTATCTTTCATCAGCTTGACTATATTTTTAAACGCAAACTGTATTACGACTCTGAAGATGTCTTGGTCTCCAGATAGTCCAAATACATGTACCAGATTGCTTTCCTCCAACGCCCACAGATTAAAATACATCCTATTTATACCAGGTAGCAGGTTTGCTTTCACATACCCCTGTGAACTGGAGAAAAAATTGCTACAAAACCACGCAGCGAATGGGGAAAGTGTAAGGGGCATCTCTTAAGAGGTTCCAGATTAGAAGGAAGAGCCCTGATAAGGCAAATTATACTTCTCTACCTACACTACAGAAGTATGAACAAGAGGCCTCAAAATCCAAGCCAACAATGTGTTTAATTACCCTTGGCTAACAGTGGGTGTCCTGCCAAGGGTGCTCAAAAGGGACAAAAAGCATAAGGAGCTGCCCTCGCTTTCTTGGACTTCCTGTGGACAAAGACTGGGAGAAGTTAGCGTAGCTGGCAGTACTGGCCTCTCCATAGGACCAGAGAAGGAAGATTCCTTGTTCCCGGCCCCGCCTCTACTAAAGATCAGCAGAGCAGAGTGGTGGTGGAGCCTACACTTCCCACTGATAAGGGTGTCTGAGTCTCTAGCCAGGCCAATCATTCATGATCAGGAAGGAACGTTGCAACATCTTTTAATAAGGTTCCCAAATAGGCTTGTTCGGTGCCCAGTATCCCTGCTGGGTTACTGAATCAGCACCAGCTTGGAGGGTAAAAGTTTACAGTGGCTTCAAAAGGAGGGTTAATTTAAGCATCGGCACTTATAAAGGAAAAAAATAAATCACACATTTGAGCTTGTTGCTTGTTGTGGTCTCAACACATGGCTCTTCCTCTGGCAGCGATGATGTTTGCTCACTTATTGGCATGGAAGCAGGAAATACTGAGTCAGAAATACTGTGTAAAAACCCCACAGGGCTTCGATATCACGGTGATAGGCAGTATGTACAGACTTGAGAGAGTGTTCTAAATACATGATCTTATTGCCAATGTGCGGCAAAAGGTTGGAGCCTTAAATGGCTGGTTGGAAAGTGTCCGCGATATATAAAACAGCTCTGAGGAGAGAACTGGCTGAGCTAGCAAGGACAGTACCCGCCCTTTGTTATTTTCACCTCCACTACTTATCGCTATTAAATACCCTTTCCGGTTATTACAGCTCCCTCCCACTGCTTTCCAAAAAACCAAAAAAAACCCTCTTCCGACATTTACTGAGGCAAACGCCGCTCTGTATTCCTCCAATTCCACCCCACCGTTGGATGCTGATGGACTTCATCTATTATGGACAGAAGCACCTAGGGATCTTAACTAAGATTCAGGCACTGTTGTAAGTAGTCCCGGCCCTGGAGAGCTTACAGTCAAAACAGGCAAAGGGCGCGCAAAAGGACATATCTCCATTTTACAGAGGCAGCGAGTGAGCTGCCCAAGCCCACACACAGAGTGTGTAATAGAGAAGGAAATTGAATTCAGCTCTCTTGAGTTCCAGCCCAGTGTCTTACCTACCAGGTCATTCTTCCTATCTGTCTCAGGACAGCCCTTCCCCCTTCCTCAGTCAATCACACAACAGACATGCTACTCTACTCCTTCACATGTACACAATGGTGTCCTGTGACTCAGAGGAGGAACAGATGATTCTAAGTGCCTCTGCATGTGGGCATCTGTTAGTTCTGAGGGGCAAGGCAGATCACTGACAGTGTGTCCTAATGTCTGAGCCATAAAGTCCCTCAAAGGATTCTGGAACCTCCTACTCTCCAAGGGTAAACCACAAAAACAGGTCTACCTGCCGGACGGCATCATGGAAAAGCTAAACTCTCAAGCGAAGGGATGAGGGCCAGGCCAGGATGGTGGTGTCATAGAGTCCTAGGGTTGGAAGAGACCTCAGGAGGCCATCAAGTCCAACCCCCTGCCCAAAGCAGGCAGGTGTACTTCAAAGCACAGCCTGCTGCCAGTCCCACATTGAAAATGAGATCAACAGGGAGTCCCCACCTCCCTCTCCCAAGTCATAAACAGAGATAAGTAATGGCGCCAGAGTCTTTCACCTCTAGGCTGGCACTTCAAATCCAGGCTAGATGGGAAGTAACTGAAAGCAGTGGCCACCAGAGGCCTCTTTGTTGGTGTGTGTTAAGTGACTTTCCTGACTTTAGTTTGGGTCTCAGTGAACAAGTGCCACTCGTAAGACTAAGTTGTATTTGGATCACGGAAAACCTCCCTTGAACCTGAAAAGCTGGTTCCTCTGGCTAATGGTTGACGTACACAATGGTTTTGCTGTATTCACTCTCAGGATCAACCCAAGACATTAGTCAGTGGGGCCATTAATCTGTTTGCTTCACCACTTGCCCCCAAATTTCATACAGAAAATACTGAGGAGGAAGAAAGAGGTGCCACTTATTTTGATGAGCAAAACTTGCATCAACAGCTTACCAGGTGCCTGCTCCTTCGGCATTCACATATTGCAAAAGGCCAAGCCTGTCGAGTCACTGTAGTTATTTTGCTGAAAAGCAGAAGAGAGCAGCAAGGGGGAGGAGGAGGTTGCTCTTTTGAAAGTCCCCTGCCACCTCGGAGCCAACCGAGTGGCAGGGGAGACTTTCAGGCTTTTTTAGACTGTAAAAACATGTCTACAAAAATATATAAATCTACTCTTCTGTTCTACATGAGTAACCAAAATGCCAAATGCAGTATTCAGAAAGGGGCTGTAATCTGATGGGGGAAGGGAGTAGAGAAAAGGGAGAGCACCAGTTTATTCATCTGAATTTTTTTTCTTAAAGTTACACAGCAACCAGAGGGGAGCCGAGACTGGATTTATTTGCGGACGTTGCTTTCGCCCTTGCAACCGCGAATGGATTTTCTATCCTTAGTTTTGTGGGGGCTTGGAGTGCAAGTGATGAGTCATATTAAAATTCCAGGCTTCAGAGAGCACTGTGCCATTCCTGTCCCAGGGATTATTCGCACTCTAGAGCAAAAGGATAAACAGGGTTGGATGGGGAGCCTGGGCGAGAGAGAAAAGCCACTGCAACTTAACGATTAGGGAAGCCAAATCAGAATAAATCACCGTCTCAGAAATAGAGCAGCTTTATTTACAGATGGAGCAACTGTGGTCTAGTAGACAGATCATAGGAACGGGAGGCAGGAGACCTGAGTTTTATTTTCAGCTGTATCTTGGACTCCCTGTACAAGCATGGCACCTATGTGCCTTAGTTTCCCCTTCTGTAAAATGGGACTATTACTATGCCCATGAAGTGCTTTGGGACCTATGAATGGAGAGTTTAACATAAGGACACATTATTATTCGCCCCACAGTAAAGGAGAATTATTGAAAACTTGGTGCAGGAAAACAATCAAAACTTCTGGGTGCTGTTCTGAACCTCAACTTTGCATTTTCTCACCATTCCTATAATGTTTCACTCCACCAGATTCTCAGCACTGTGTTTCCCCTAAGCTATAATTGCATTTACATTGTCACACAGTTTCCTCTCTTCTCCTCTTAGCGTATGTTCCATCTGCTTTGGCAGGACCTGCAAGAGTAAGCAGCTGCCTTTCATGCGTACCTTTCAGCACCATCCCCACCCCTGTACTCTGCGTTCCTACAGAGCCTCCCAGCCAAGGATCTCTAAGCACTTTCTGAACATTAATGAATGAAGCTTGACAACTACCCTCTGAGCTGGCAAATAGCACCAGCATTAGTTTTCAGAGGAAGAGAGCTCTGAGGCGACTTGCCCACAGTCACACAGCTGGGACTACAACCACAATCTCAGGCAGCTATGAGCAGAAGCAGATATGAAAGAGGATCCCGAGGAACAACCTGGTGATATGTTCAGCCCCCTTGGCATCATCAGATGGCAGGACACAGGAGGATTATGGGATTCCTACCAAGGTGCTCTTCCTTGACCCTGCTTGTAGGCACCATCTTTGCTATCTGCCTCGGGTTAGTTAGTGGTTAATAAATATGAACCTGCTGAAAGGGAAAAGGAGCTTTCTTCCTCTTCCACACTTGCCAGGGCTCCCGAGCAGTATTGAAGGGCGAGCTCTCTGCTTTGCTAGCCCTTCCCAGAACATTTACTGCAGAGAGAGGAGAAATTCTTCACTCCTCTACTCCTGGCTGAGGTCTCTACTACACAATCTCTCCACCCCCCAGTCCTTTTCCTTTTGTGACTATTTCCACTGCTTCCGCTGCCCATGCTCAGAGCTTTCCTTAGCAGCACAAAGCTAATGCATTCCTTTCGCAACTTTGCGGCTACCCGGAGGACAGGGAAGCAGTGACCCATCTTGTCAGTTTCATTCTGCATGGGGTTGGGAAAGCTATGAACACCAGCTGTCTGCAGGCTCAGGAAAACAGCAGACGGTCAGGGGACACCGAGGTCACAATTCAGGATTTTTCCTATTACCGAAACGCTGTGAATTCTCCAGAAGCAGCTTGCTTAGGGCTTCTCTGCATTTGAAGCACTACACTGGCATGGCTGCAGCACTCCAATTGTGCTCCTGTAGTGCTTTAGTGTAGCTACTGCACTGAAAGGAGGGTTTCTTCAATCGGCATGAGTAATCCTTCAAGAGGCATAACAAGAATTCTTCTATTGACTTAGCGCTGTCCACAGCGGGGCTTAGGTCCGTTTCACCGCATCACTCAGGGATGTGGATTTTTCAGACCCCTGAGTGATGTGGCTATGCTGACCTAAGTTCCCATTAAGGACCAGCCATCAAAATCCCATGGTCACCAAAGGAATCTTCCAACTGGGATGTGGACTTTTCAAGTCCTGCCTGTACGGAACACTTTGCTCAGCGAAGAAATGTTACTTGCTTTTCTCCATTGCACATGGCTACGAGTAGGGTGAGGGTGGGTAGGAGGCCAAGGTTAGAAGCTCTGGGCTATAGTTTCTGGCTCTGCCACAGGACCAAATTTTCAAAACCATGCATTAATTTTAGTTTCTTCAATTGTCTAGGTGCCTTGAGACCCTAAGGGCCTGATTTTCAGAGATACAGTGACTGAACTCAATGGCAGCTGTGGGTACAGGCATACAGATGTCTCTTGGGCAGGGGTGGGCAATAATTTTTGAAAGGACGCCACTTCACAAATTTCTGAAGTGGCTGTGGGCCACCCCGGAATGGGCAGAAGGGGCGGAGCCAGGGCAAGGAGGTTTCCCATGCTCCCCTGCCCACAAATCCTGATTGCCCTGGGGGCGGGGGTAGCATGTGAATTCTTTGGCCCCTGCCCCTCAGTGCCTAGAAAGAACCACCAGTGATTTTGAAGAGCTGGCGGTTCCTTCTGGTGCTGCATAGGGATGTTAAATATCGGTTAACTGAATAGTTGAGTAACCTCATGAATTCTTATTGGTTACTCCACTATTCTATAGTCCCCCAGGGCAGGGCCAGTCGCCAATGAGCTCTGGACCCACTCCCGAGGAGCCCCCTGCCACCCTGCACTGCTGCCTCTGTACCAGTTTAAAAACCAGCTCCCTTCGCAGATCAGCTGCCTATTGCCCCATGCTGCTGCCTCTGATACAGAGGCAGCAGAGTGGGGTAGCAGCATCCCCTGTCTGGGAGGAGTTAGATCCTGGACCCAGTGCAAGCAGGAATTGAGCTGGGTTGCCTGCCCGCCTGGCTCCTAATACACTTTAAATGCAGAGCTGCAGCAGGAGTAGGACCCAGACCTGGCGTGAGCCAGGACTGAGCCGGGATGCCTGCCCACCTGGCTCCTAATATACTTTAAATGCAGAGCCACAGTGGGGGTAGATCCCAGACCCAGCATGAGCCAAGACTGAGCTGTGCTGCTGGCCAGCCTGCTAAAAAATTTATTGGCAGAGAGGAGGGCAGTGTGTGTAGTCTAATAGTTAATTGAATACACTATTACATCCCTAGTGCTGCATGCCCCTGGTAGGGGGAGGAGACTTCGCATGCTCCCCCCTCTCCAGGTCCCAAATGGTCTGGGGGCGTGGGAGTAGTAGGGCAGCCTCAGGCTGGATCAACCTTCTTGGTGGGCCAGATCTGGTCCACAGAGGCTGTCTTGCCCATCCCTGGGGTAAGGGATTGGGGTGCAGGAGGGCTTGTGAGGTCTGGGAGGGAGTTTGGGTGAAGGAGGGAGTTGTGACCTGGGGCACAAGATTGGGGTGTAGGGGTTTGGGTTGTGACCTAGGACAGGAGGGCACTGTGACCTAGGGCAGGGAACTGGGGTACAGGAGGGGGTGCAGGGGTTTGGGTTGTGACCTAGGGAAGGGGATTACAATGCAGGGGTTTGGGTTTTGATCTAGGCAGGAGGAGATTGTGATCTGGGGCAGGGGATTGCGATGCAGGATCTGGGAAGGGGTATGGGCTCAGGAGGTTGGCAGACAGTTTGGCTTATGGAGGATAGGGGAGTAGGAGTGAAGGGGGGAGAGGAATGGGGCTAGGGTGCCAGAGGCAGGCTCTGGCCTGGAGACTTACCAGTGAGACTCCCAGCCATCAGCCCAGATTTCTCTCTCACAGGCAGGAGCCTGCTTCACCCCCACACAGGCTGCAGGGCCATGTGCTCTGTGAATAAGAGCTGGCAGAGAGGGGGAGTGGTGCTTCCTGTTCTGCCTGTTTTTCAAACAGGCAGCTCCCATTGGCCAGAAACCAGCCAATGGCATTGTGCTGGGGGCAGGAGCAGCCATGAGGCACCACTCCCTCCTTCCCCTCTGCTCACAGTTTGTGGAGCACAAATGGCCGCACAGCCGCTTTTCTGAGCGGTGTGCAGGGGCTGGCAAGCCAGGGAGTCTGCCTAAGGATATTTGCTGCCTCTGAGGGCTGGATCCAATCGTTTGGTGGGCCGGATCCAGCCCATGGAAGGTGTTTTGCCCATGCTTGCTACTGGGGCACTCTAAAATTGAGGCCTCAAATTTAGTGGACACAAGTAAATTTTGGTCGTAACCTCTCTGTGACTCTGTTCAGCTGTAAACTGGGGATTATGACAATTATCCACCTCACCTGGCATAATTCATTAATGTTCCCGAATTCCTTGAGAAGAGTGCACAGCCAGCTGGTTAATTATTAATTTTACAATACTTGAGTGGGAATATAAAAAATGGATGTTTCAATACAAAAGTGTTGGCATTAACCTCCCAGTGCCAGAGATCCAGAAGCACTCTCACTCTCAGATGAATAAGAGAACAGGGCAGACACAATCCAGGTGAGAAGACCAGCAAATACCAGGTATCATACTAAGCTGTTAAAATTCTAAACAAAACCTCCCTCCAATGACCCTCTGAAACTATGTAGACGGTCTGCAAAGGGACTCTTATATGGGCAAGGAATCCAAAGAAAAAAGGGAAAAGACCTAAGCCCCATGCAAATCAGCTTGTATTCGCAAAAACAACAAGGGTTTTTGCCCATGAAAGCTTATTTCCAAATAAATTTGTTAGTCTTTCAGGTGCCATAGGACTCCTCATTGTTTATGCAAATCACAGACTCTCTCGCTATTGTTTTTCTTTCATTTGTAGTCAAATCTGAAAAAGAACACATCACTCAGGGGTGGGAAGGTATTGTGGTTAGCTTGTGCATTGTTACAATCCCTGTTTCAGCTGCAAAATATTAGCATCTGTAGTAAGTGACAAAAGCAGATAAATTATAGTGAGAGGTACTCTTCAGACTGTTTTAACAGAAAGATAATGCATGGAGAGTTATTGCTATAGCAATACTTTGGAAACAGATAGTTAATCGCTGAGAAAAGGGTGGGACTCCTCTTCTAATTGAATTCATATTGATTGAATGGAAAAATCTTTTTCCATTCTTTAAAAAAAATTTCTCCACCCAATTTTGCCACCTCACAGAGAGAGAGTGCGTACTCCCCTCGCCCCTTCCCCCCCCCATTTTTATTTGCTCTTATCCCCCACTTTCCAGGTCCTGGATTAAGTTAATACAAATTCTTGTCATATTCCAGCTACTGGGGAGAAGGGAGGAGTGCTTTTGGAAGTTCAAGATGAACTGTCCTTTCCTAGTTCCTTGTATAATGCAGGCAGAGCAGTGCCATCTTCCCCACATACCTTTGCCAATCCTGACCTCCAAGATGCCCCTATTATTTCCTTTTCTGGGCTCTTCACAAGTACAGATGGGTAATGATGTCCAAATGTCCAGTACACTAAGGGTATGTCTACACAGCAGGGCTAAAGACGAATTAAGCTATGCTATGCAACTTCAGCTATGTCAATTGCGTAGCTTAAGTCAAAATAGCTTAATTCGTTTTTTGGTGCTGTCTAGACAGCAGGAAGTCGAAGGAAGAACACTCTTCTTTCAATTTCCCTTACTCCTCATGAAATGAAGTTAACAGGAGTCAGAGTTAGAAGTCCTCCAGCTTGACATTATTTCACAATAAAGGCTTGTAGTGTAGACGCACATAACATCAGAATAACATCAACAATGCTGCTGTGTAGACATACCCTCAGTGATGAGAGTCATTTCTAAAATGGAACAGGTAGCAGCCTTTAAATCAACCAAGAGTGCATGGGAGGCTGCAGTGGTTAATTTGTAATCAAAGAGGTGTAATAGACTCATAGAACACTAGAACTGGAAGGGACCTCGAGAGGTCATCGAGTCCAGTCCCCTGCCCTCACAACAGGACCCAGTACCGTCTAGACCATCCCTGACAAATGTCTATCTAACTTGCTCTTAAATGTCTCCAGAGATGTTGGGCTCAAGCAGTTAGGACCTGGGGCAGCAAGCCCAGAAGTGCCACACTATGGAGTACCAAGGTTAACACAAATTAAACACTAGGAAGCTGGCTTTGAAAAACAGTGATACATTCCCTTAAAATGCAGGCCCATGTCAGAAACAGCAGTGGAGACCTTGAAATGATGGGACAGACAGAGGGAGGAAAACACATCAGATTTCTGGGGGATGGAGGCAAACAAGGATCTAAAATCAGTTCTGTTACTAGAAACTGAATAGAATGGAAAGATAACCTCTGGAGAAAGACAAGACCAGCAAACGAGACTGGACTACAGGTGTCCAGAGGAGAAAGTAGACACTGTGTCACTTAAACTGCCTCTATTTAGGATTACTCCACCATATAATTAAACTGTCCAATTGTTACATTCCACTCCCTGCGCCCATCCACTTAAAGTATAATCACAATATCACAGCAGTCACCTTTCTGATGAGCTGTAAAACAGGGGTCGTGACCACTGGTGTTCATAGAAAGAACATTTCATAGAAGTAAGGCTGCTATTTGAGTCATGTTTAATTTACCTAAAATCCCTCCAAGAGTTTCAGCTGGATTCTTCTTCATCTCGCCTGCCATAAAATATGGTATGTATAACAAATAGCTGCCATGTTCCACCCTAGAGGTGGCTGCTTTTCAACCTAGGGGACAATTATTCATAAAACAATGTGGGTGAAAATACTGTTGTAAAAATGAGATATGGTCATGATAGTTGATATTTTAAGGAAGGCTGCAGATGTATTAATGATACTGATAAATAAATACAAATGCACAAGGATTTTTTTTCTCTCTCTCTTTCCCTTGAAGTATTACCTTTATTTTATGGCCACGTAATATAGCCATAACCCACTCTGGTACAGCATTTTGAAAGGTTTGATAGCAAAGCAGCCCCTTGGTTTGCATTTTGGAAGAAAAGCCGCCTTATCAATATCGGTTTTGTGCCTGGAGCCAGTATCTGAAGCTCTTGAAAGCCATATAAGACAAGTCTACACTGTAGTGTGAAAAGTCAGCCTGTTGCCAGATGCAACACAGAAATGTGCAGAATTTCAAAAGGTTGGGGTGTGTATGAGGCATGGTAGTGTGTGTGGGGGGGGAGGAGGGGAAGGCTGAGGGGAGGGGGCAGAGAGCATTTCTGACTTAGGACATGACAGTTCAGTCAGGTTCATAAGTGGTTCCTAATGTGCTCACAAAAACGCCAGGACAGCTTCGTAAGAAGCTGCGAGTTCTCAGCAGTAGGTGACAAAAGGAAATCGGGAAGGGGCTGCACTCAAAAGAAACTCCCCCAATGCTTTTTAACAAGGAACCAGAGCTTCTCTGGGCCAGGCTGGGATCGTCTTGCCAAACTGCGCTGGATATAAAACAGCAGAACCCCATAATCCACAATGGCAACACACATGATCAAGGTAATTAGAGAGGCTCCAGTGAATGAATGATTGCGCAGGCTGCTTCTGCAGCCCTGCAGATCTCGGCTGCTCTTATCCCGACCCTATTGCTCACAGTTACACAAAATGTTTCGCCACTGGGGTTGGATCATTGCCCCAAACTGCGTCTCAGACATCCCTACTTTAACCCGGTGTACCTTTCACTTGTACCTTCCTCTGTCCCCTCAGCATGCAGATTACACTTAGACCCCTTACGCACCACTCCAGTAGAAGCAGGTGCAGGAGTCCAAACAAAGCAACAGTCCAGCATCTAGGAGGAGCTTGTGGCTTAGAGGAGACCCAGCTGATCCCCATGAAATTGTTGGGCTAAGGGAAGCAGCTGGAAGAGTTGGCACAGCTGTCATTTGTACATCAGGTATACCATGTCCTGGGTATCCCCAAAGCCCAGGGAGTGAGCACAGCCAAGAGGGCATCTATGTCCTATCTACACAAGGCAAGGAGAATGAGGTGTTTTTCTTCCAACACAGGGGCCTTGGCATATCCCTCCATGCCTGTGTCACCTGCTACTATGCACCCTCTACATGGGACTACATACCAAACCCACTTAGAAGCCTCAACTAGTGTAGAACGTCATGAGCTCTTCATTAAGTGCATCTTCCCAACAGCAGCCTATTACTGCTAGTGCCCATGGGTCAGCATGGACTCCTGACAAGTGGGAATTCAAGGTGCTCCTTTAAACCTCTAATGCCCTCTCCCATTTGGGACTTGTCACTGGCAGGATCTCTTCTTGGGAAATCCATGAAGCTTCTTGCACTGGGTTCCTCTCACTACCAACAGAAGAGACCTGCTGGCAGGGCATTCTCTGAGAAGGATCCTTAGCCTTATAATTCATTCACCACTTATGCCCAGCCCTGCTAATTTCCCAGGCACACTGTCGAGCCCATCTTCTCCAGACACTCAGGGAGGGCGAGAGAGGGCATGTGATTTCCCTGGGAGGAGTCCACTTGATGGTATGTCCTTACTTTAGAGTGGTCCATTGTATTTGAGATTTATTGCGACAAGACATCTGTGTCAGGGTTTGGGATGGGATCATTTAAAATTACCTTATATACTTGCTCATTGGCCTGTTTGTGCATAAGCTGACCCCTCAAGACGAATAGATAAAAAATGGCAAATTGCTATAATCCTTTCATAAGCGGCCCCTATATTTCAGCAGTTGGCAAACTTTGGTTTCCGGCTCATCAAGGTAAGCTGCTGCCATGCCGGGATGTTTTATTGACCTGGAGCGTCTGCAGGCATGAAGCCCTGCAGCTCCCAGTGTCTGCAATTCGCCGTTCCTGGCCAACAGGAGCAGTGGGAAGTGGTGGCTAGCACATCCCTTCGGCCTGTGCCACTTCCTGCTGCTCCCATTGGCCAGGAATGGCAAATCACAGAGTCTGGGAGCTGAGAGGCTCCATGCCTGCGGATACTCCAGGTACACAAAATGTCCTGGCACGCCAGAGGCTTGCGCTGATGGGCTGGGGACTGACGTTCACCAACCCCTGATCTATGATGACAGTGTAGACCCATTGGCAAGCTGACCCCCCCCCCCGCTCTTTGATGCTTCCCTTTTTTGCTAAAAAGTTTGTCTTATGCACAAGTATACATGGTAATTAAGTGGATGTGAGGCAATGTGGGCTGGAGTAAGGGCCTCTGCAGTTACCCCTGGGCATGGTCAGCATAGGTGCTAAGGGAGAGCCCTGCCTTCAACCCACTGTCTGTCATTAACCAGAGAGACAGGTGAAGCCCTCGGCTCCTGTTTCTCTCTCTTGCACTCCCGCCTGCCTGTCGCTGCCTCTTCTGAGCACCGAGTTCCTTGCCGGCATTTGCTGGCACACACGACCCTGAGAAATACCACTGCAGAGCCCTCTCAGTGACAGCCATTCATCAGCAGGCAAATACAAATCCCACTGGAGTTCTCCGTCCCCTTTCCTAGCCCCTCTATGCTTGGTGATCCTGAGAATTTCATCACCCCAACTAGGTTGCTCAGGCTGTCCAGAGGGGCAAGGGGCCAGTGGCAGGTCTCAGGAATCCCAGCCTTACAATCTAGGGAAGCAGAGAGCTCTGCAGGCATTTGTCAGCACACTGCATTCTTTTTCCTTAAGCTTCACACATGCAATGTGTCCCCTCCATAAGGCGAAGGTGCCAGGGAGTCTACAGGGTGCAGCCAAATCAGCAAGAAGAGCCAGGGAGAGAGAAGGCAGCTATGTGTTTGCACTTGTCACAGGGTTTTCCCCTTGAGCCCCCTATTGCTGTGATCCAGGGACCTAACCAAACCACAGGGTCTCCAAAGGTCAAAACCCCAGTGAGTGGGGAAAGAGGTGGAGCACTTGGCCCTTTAAGGGGTGACTCACTCCGGATTTATGCCTGCTGAACGTTGGATGGTTTTAAATAGCTTGCCCCCCGCCCCCTCCCTCATCCCATGCTCCTGTCAGCTGAGAGGCAAACTTGCCTCTGATTCGGAATTATCTGAACTGGTCTTTTCTCCTGATGTTGCCTTTCTCCCTCACACGGACTCTCGACCTCAGGCAACCCGATGTCACCAGCGGAGGACCTGATCCTCAGAGGTGCTGATCAGTGTTCCCGCTAAGATCTTCCATCCATAAGTGGAGTGAGTTTTGTCTTGTGCACCAATACTGAAGTCAAGCACGCTTATTCGGCTGTGTGGCACCCAAGTTATTAACAAATATCTTTTATATATACAGTATTCTTAAAATGTTATGGAAGAAAGAATACTAAAACAAGGGAAAATTAACAAGTTGTGTGACTTTAAATGTTTATTTAATATAAAGCCAAATAAAAATACAATTAATATTGCAAAATTTTCAGTAGCTCATTTCCTCTGTTTATAGCCCTCTCCCAGACTCTCCCCGAGCTGGGCTTCCTCCTCAATTAAATCTGACTCTCCTTTCAGGGGACTATGTTAGTTGGCTTTTCAGACTAACATTTCTGAGCTTGTGTAGGAAAAACTCTCCACTGCACACCTAGACAACAGCTTATTGAATATTCTTCCCCATTCACATTGTGTCTCAAGGCTAGATTTTATTTTGGATCAGAGGTGAAGTCAATCCCAAGTGCTCCAGATTTCTTTCCTGAGGTAATATTTGCATACATGCTCATAAGATACCCCAAAAGACTATGTGCAGACAAGCCCAGGGCATGCCACCCTCCTATTGACCAGCCACTTCTGGGGGGACAGGTTTCTGGAAAAATAAAGCAGCACTGAATAAGGTTTTTCACAGCTGTGGTCCCCTGTTGTTCCATAGGCGAGTCCCTGATTCCCCAAGCCAGGTCAGTCACTTCACCCATCTCTCATGCTGTAGTTAGTATCTGATGCCTGTTCAACAAGTGGGCACTTCACCCCTACTGTTCTCTGCAAGTTTTTATTCTCCTGAAGAGAAGGGTCTTTCTTATACCAGCTACCCCAGTCTCCCTTCAGTTCCAGAGCTGCTGCAGTGCCCAGCTCTTTGGTGTGGCCATGTTTCCCTCTCTCTGTCTCTATCCATGGGGGAAGACAAACTCCCCACTTGTGTGCACAGGGAATATCTACCCATCCCCTTTCTGAGTGGGACAGTGTCAGTGCTTCATTGCTGGGCTACCATCCGAGTCTCATGTGACAATGCCTGAGCTTGTTACAACATCTCTGGAGGGCCTGGTTCTGTACACAAGCCAGTGACACCTCACAAACGTCAACAGGACCACGCTGGTGAGAGTGAGAGCAGAGCCAGGCCTGCAGTCTCTTGCCACTGCCCTGCACCTCTGCTGAGATAGCGAAGGGAACTGGCAGGCTGACATGCTCAGACAGAGAGCCAGCTGGGGCTACAAAACCCCTTTTATACCAGCCAGCCCAGTGCCAAAACAAGCCTGTTCAGCTCTCTTTTAAAGGCCACGAAGAGAGCTGTTTATCTGTAAGGCTGCTGCTGTGGCTTGGGGGCACTGGGAGAAGTGACTGTGTCACTGCCCCGACCTTCTCTGTGCTTGGGATCTTTGGGTGCCTCATTAATGTGGGGGAAAGCAGGAAGGACATGTTGTCCACTGTGACGAAGTGTCTGTCCCGCACTGCCCCTTTCAGGGTAAAACCCAGCCCTGGGAGAGGGCTGAGAGCAAAGCCTGCAGCTGAGGTAGGTACTGCCAATCAGGGCCCAGCTGGGGGCTGTCTAAAGAAGGGCTCCCAGAGGGAGGAAGGGATACACACTTGGTCTAGCCGGGGAGCAGGAAGACCCGGCTGCTAAGGAAGCTTGGAGGCTTCCTGAGACAGAGCAAGGCTGGGGTAAGGCAGGCAGGGCTGGGGAGCTCTGGCCTGACCTCACTCCCAGGCTCAGGGCCTGAGGCAAGGCCTGAGAGTACTAGGGGGGCAGCCAGGATAGGAAAAGGCAGCAGGTCCACAGCCCTTGCCAATGATGAGTGGCTGTTGCAGTTTGCCCCTGAGGCAGGGGCTAGATGAAGACCCATGTTCACATAAACAGTCATTGGCTCCCTGTCCATTTCACACCCCATGGCGTTGCTGACCCCAAGCATTCCAAGGTCAGGTGTCCGGCCCCCAAAGTCACATCGACATGTTTTGTTCTTTTAAATTTGCCTTCTGCTCCGTTCACCCCCTGAAGCTTTTCCCTGCAAACACAAGGCCTAGAGATGTCCCTATTTAAAGGCATGAAAGCTGAGGTTCTCTGGTGACCAGATGATGGCAGCAGCCAGGGTGCTAACCAAAACCCCAATTATGAGACTTGTGATAACAAGTATCAACTTTGGAATCGCTTTACAAACTCTCACCTGGGTATCCTCAAGGCTCCCTTGTGCCCTGGCTGTTCTCCCACCCGACAAACCTTTCTACCTTATCTCTGTTCTCTGACCCAACTCTTTGCTCCTCCGCTTATGATACTGCCTTCAACCCACACTGATGTCGGCATTTGGAGCAGCCCACTCTCCCGCTGCTTCTTCTCATACCCCCTCTCACAACATATCTGTGATTCCTGGTTCATGATGCTTAACTCACTCTTCAACAAAACAACCTAGTTGTGCTTCCTCGAGACTCCTGGTTCTATCAAACTCAACTATGCTCCCCGCCTACAGCTAGGGATGTGAAAACTGCCTAGAATAGTTAACTGGTTGTATGCTTTGTTTAACCGGTTAACCACCAGCTGCAGGTGGTGGGGGCTGCTCCAGCCCCAGCTTGCTGCAGGCAGCGGGTGCTGCTCCGGCTCTCCTGCCCGGGGTCCTACCAGCTGGGCTGCTGTGGAGGGGGAGCTCTCCAGTTAAGCAGTAAGCATGCTCCCCTACCTACATCATGGCTATTGCCCTACTCCTCAGGCTTGGCTTGGCTTGCCCCGCCCCGATCAGCAGCTGCTGCTGCATCACACTCACAGAGCAGTAACTGGGAGGGGTATGTTATTTCCCTGCACAGGCTAACTCGTTTTAGGAACTTTGCCTCTTGGAAAGGAGCTGGAGCAATTTGTGTCCAACATCCCACTAAGCAGACGCGAATTGATTCACAGGTTAGGGATGCAGATGACTGGTTTCACTATATCTCTTGACAGCTTCCCCTACCCCGAAGAATGAGCTGGAAGGCTGTATCGGTGACTGACTCCATTCAACGTAAGGGCTCCATCCTGTCCACGCTTTGTGCCCGAGCATGCTCCTTGCTAGGGTGAGCAAGCAGTTCCACTGGCTTCACTGCAGCCCTGTGTGTGATCAGAGGCGCCCAGAGTTACACTGTGCAGCTGCAGACAGGCTGAGAAGGGTGGGTGGGAGCCAGTTGGAGTTTGCTAGCAGGCTACATTCTTTTTTTAAGCTTCACACATGCAGTGCAGCCTCTCTATAAGGCGGAGGTGCCAAGGAGTCTATGGGGAGCAGCCAAGTTTGCAAAGAGAGACGTAAGAGGAACTAAAACTGAGGAGGGGCAGGTGCATGTGGGGGCTGAAAGCATGTGTGCGCATGCGCGCTTAAATTTCCCCTCCCTCAACATTTTAACATTTCGTTGAGCCACTTGTGACACTGGAAATGTAACTTGCATTTGAAAATAGGTTGCCTCCATTGAAAAGTCAACATCTCTAAAACAAAAATAAGATAAAAAAGCAGTAACCAGGCCCATGTAGAATTTGGAATAGTGCCTCTGATTTATGCAAGCTCAATCTTAGGAAAGATTCTGTAATTAAATTGCTGTTTCCACCTTGATTGGCTGGGTCACGGACACATCTGACTTTACAGCAACTTTAATTATTTGGAGAAGGGAAAATAATATTTATTTTATTCATTCTACATTTTTTTTTACAAATGCCAAATTACACTGTAATCCTGGTGACACAATCTTTCTTCTGTCGTGTTCTTTCAAGACACAAGAATACAAAGAGCACAGTCCGGCTAAAAGCAGGCAGCCCTATTGACTTCAGTGACTGTTTTGCTGGACGGGAGCCAGACAGCACATGGAAAAGTCACGCACAGGTAATTCCTAATTGCTGTAGCCTCCTCTTCCTTGCCTGATTTGAGCCAGTATTAGAATCATAGGGTGGGCAGGGATCTCAGGAGGTCATTGAGTCCAACCCCCTGCCCAAAGCAGGTCCAACCCCAACTCAATCATCCCAGCCAGGGCTTCGTCAAGCCAGGACTTAAAAACCTCTAGGGATGGAGACTCCACCACCTCCCTAGGCAACCAATACTGGGGGAACAGAAGGCATTATGGCTCCACCCACCAGATAGCAAACAAGACTTCCTCTATATAAGCTTCAGTCAGCTCCTCCCCTTCAGCTAGACCAGGAGTGGGCAACCTGACGCTCATGGGCCACATGCGTCCCACTGGGGTTTCACCTGTGCCCATGGACCTCCTGTCTGTCACTCCCACACGTGCCTCTCCCGCACTGGAGCCCCACACGTCCTATTCCTCCCCCTTCCTCACAGCACTTTCAGAATGCCATGAATCCCTAATTCGTGCTCTATCCTTGCTCCTCCACCTCACTTCCAGAGCTTGAACCCCACAAATCAGCTGCTTACGACCCCCCACTACGGCTCACTGAGATGAAGGAGGGCCACTCATGTGGCTCACTCGCTTGCATTGGTGGCCCACTGCTAAGTTAGATACTTTCATACAAAGACCGTTTTAGGCAAATAGGGATATGTCTACACTACGGGATAAGATCGAATTCAGATACGCAACTTCAGCTATGTTAACTGTGTCGCTGACGTCGCAGTACCTTAACTCAACTTTTGGCGCTGTCCACACTGCAGGAAGCTGAAGGGAGAATTTCGACTTCCCTTACTCCTCGTGGAAGCAGGACTTCCGGCATCGACTATGGTGCCCCTCTCATTTCGAATTAGCGTGTCTTCACTAGACCTGCTAATTCAAATCCTGAAAGATCAACAGCGTAAGCTTTGATCTTCTCCGTAGTATAAATGTACCCTAGAAAAAGCCACAACTCAGGGAAGAAGGGTAGTTTAGGATGGGAGGACAAGCATCTATAATAAGGGACTCATTAGTGAGTAATTTTACTCTGTCACACGTCCCACTTCTCCCATCCTCTGAGCAAGATGTTTAGGCAGCTATAGGAAGCAATATCTCTGAAGAAGGGCTTCCCTTATCGCTGTTACAAAGAGGCTAGTGATCAGTTGATCTCCATGTCTACCAAGGATAGGACAAGAAGCCATTGCCTGAGTTTGCAACAAGCGCTGGACATTAGGAAAGGCTTTTGAACCATAAGGACATTTAAGTACTAGTGCAGGTTGCCTAGGGAGGTTGTGGAATTCTCATCATTGGAGATTTTGAAGAAAAACACCTGCCAGGAGCATTATCAGTACATTTAGTCTTGCCTCAGTGTAAGTGGATGGACCAGATGACCTCTCAAGGCTTCTTTCATCCCTATACATCTATCATTTTTATGCTTATGCCATTGTAGCACATTCTGTCCACAGGAGACATCCCATGCAGACAGCAGGTTTAGAGAGATATCTGATGCCAGCTGATACACCACAAAGATACCCACTTGAAAGGCCACCGATGTGGAGGTGGGGGACCAAAAAGGGCAGCTGCCCCAGGCCCAGCACTTCAGGCCACCATCGCTGCTACCTCAGCAGTGGCAGAGCATATCAGGCCTTTTAATCACTGCTGGAGCCCCTGGTGGCATGTGCCCAGCAGCCCCAGTGGTGCAGAAGGGCTGGCTGGAGGAGGTTAGCCTCAGCCCCACCCCTTCAGCCCAAGGCCCCACCCCTTCTTTTTCTCCCCAGGCAAAGACTCTCGTCAGCCCTGCCCACCTGAGCCTTGACGGCCCAGGAAGCAGAGATACTTTCAGAACGATGGTCTTGATACTATGGGTGAGGGGTTGCCTGGTTTCACATGATCACAGATGCGCAACAGCCGCCATTTTAGCAGAAATAGTGAGGACCAGAGACCTTCAGAACTAAAAACATGAGCTGCTACAGCTGAAGCTCACATCCTTGGTGGATCAGACTTAGAAGGCCACTGTAACACACTCACTGGTGTGCTACACAGGGCAATGGCTATCTGAGTACCTGCCCTTCCTTTATGACAAACTTAAACTTCACTCTTCTGAACTTCAAGGTCTTGGAAGAGATCTGATGTCCAACATATGTAACTTATTGTGCCGAGGGTAATGGGTCAGGACAGGACCTCAGAGTGAGATGAAGCCCTCGTCTTTGGAGAGAATGGCAAACATGGAGACAAAATGATGAGGGAATTCTATGACCCTTTTGCACGCTCTCTCTACAAACAGAGCCACTTTCAGAGTAAGAAACCTTTGTAATGGGAGAGAATGTTAAAATCATTAAACATGGATGTGGGACAGAGCCCAGCCAGCCAACAAAGCTGTGGGTTGCAGGATAGCTGGCCGGGGGGAGGATGGGAGGGAAGAGAGGAAGGGAAAACATTCAGCTTCTATTCTTCTGGGAATCCACAAGCTCTGATGCAACTAAGGCCTCCAGTTGGTTTTACCAGCCCATGAGTCTTGCATCAGCAGCACACTGAATGGGGAAGGAACCCTCATTGCAGAGGGAATGGTCAGGGGCTCTTTCAGGGATAGGGGGGCTTATTTGTGTTCCAGAAGCCTGCAGGCAAGAGCAGGCAGGATTCAGCTGAGCTGGTGGCTGGGGTTCCTGGAGTTGGAGGCCAAGTAGGAGGAATTGCAGGCACTAGGGGAGCTGAAGACAACTCCCTGTTGCCCCCCAAATGGTTGCCTAGATGCTGTAGGCAAGTGAGGAGGAGAGCATGTCTCTGAGAAAGTCCACATGCTTTGCAGAGGCGGGATGGTGTCTCAGCAGTAAATACTAGAGAGATGGGCACTGCAGCTAGCTCCCTATAACTCTCCCCCATATGTGATCCCTTGATCTCAGTGGGTTGCTCAGATACATGGACTCTGTCTTCTCGGACTGAAAATCCTCATGCTAATAGATCCACTGGAGGCCAGGGTCTACTGGGGGCAAGAGCCTCCTTTTTCTTCTTTTGTCCCCTTAGGGAAGAAAAGGAAGAATGAGAGAAGGACTGAGAGGAAGGCACCATACTTCAGAGGTAAAGGATGAAAGAACTACAGAGGTGTGTAGGGCTACATAAAGAGAGAAAGTCTCACTCAAGTCTTCTGTCTCCTTCCCTCCAATGGCCTCTCCCACAGGACATGAGAAGAGAATACGACAACTTACATTCCTCTTTCAAGGCTGTCCACCTTGCATGCCAGCAGCAGAAATTTGAACCAATCCATGTTACATTTTGTTCTCATTTCCAAACATTAAGTACGCATACCCATGCAGTGTACTAATGTGGCCACACACAAAGAATCATGTAGAACAGACTCCCATCTCTTGGCTGAGTAGCAAATACTGTGCGTCCTTCTATAGCCCGGTCTCACACAACAATCTGCAAATCCCAAAAGAGGTGTTGAAAATCATTTCATGATTGAAGACTGCTCTGGAGCACACACAGGGCTTCCAGGCCAACTCATTCTTTTCACAGCACTCAAGAGCCAGTATTTCTCTGCAACTAGATTTACAATTTGCCCATTTTGTGCACCAAATCAACGTGGGGCTTTCAATCTACTTGCCAGTTTCATGGGGAGGGTGTGGGGAGGTTTTCCCACTCTACGTACAAAATATAACAATCAAACATGAGAGGGGACTGAACAGGAGGTGACAGAGTTAACAGAATCCAAGCCAGAGAGATTCATGGCACCAGGGATTTGTGTAAAGTTTCATACTGGAACCCTTTTCTAAATTCTTTTGGTCATGAAATGATAGACGGGAGGAAAAACATTGCAACTATTTAGTCTGCAGGGGAGGTGGCTGTGGCCCAGCCCTCTGACTATACTGTCGCATTTGAGAAAGGACTTTAACAGATGACTCTGTGCTCCTGCCACCCCATTAGGCTCTGTCTATACTTACAAGTTTAAAACACTACTGGGACAGGGCTTTAACGCGGCAGCGTGGTCATGGCACCAGTGCTGGGAGAGAGTTCTTCCAGCACTCTAGGTAATCCACCTCCACAAGGGGAGCAGCTAACAGCGCTGGGAGCCTGTTCACACTGGCACTTAACAGCGCTGTAACAAAAAGTTACAGTGCAGTAACTTGCCAGTGTAGACAAGCCCTCAGTGTCCCACTGACGCTGCTGAACTACCTGACTGTTCAACATTTATTTATTTTATTTAGTCAAAATATTTTTACCCTGCCTCTCTATTTAAAATATTCGAGGTGGCATACACAATTTTTAAAACACAATACAGTGAAACCTTTGTTATCTGGCACTCTGTTAACCAGAAAACTTTGTTAACCGGCATTGCCCCCAACCACAATACTGTCACACCTTCAGGCGCACAGGCCTGGCTTGGTTTACCATGATTGGCTTCACAATTTTTTATGTAATAAGTACTAATCATCTTTAACTCAAAATAGAAATGTGAGACCAACTGCCTCACATGACAAAACTACCGATATTAAAAACATGAGTTTTACTATTATTGTCCATTGGTTTTTTCTAGGTTGACAGGACCCTCAGATAACCGTAATTTTTAGATAACCGGAACGCCCTAATCCCTGAGCATGCCGGATAACACAGGTTTTACTGTATAAATATATATCAAAAAATTAAAATACGAGACCCCAGGTGGACATAAAACCTGCTAAGACATCTCGAGGGGAGGGATACACACACACACACACACACACACACACACACATGCACACACAGACTCAAACACTGATAAAAGCACAAGTAAAAAGGTTGGCTTTAGCCTGGCACAGAAACAATGCTAACGTTGGCGCCATGCGAATATCTCGGGGTAGAGAATTCCACAGCATGGGAGCAAAAGCTGAGAAGGCCCTGCTCCGTGTAGATGTTAATCTTATCTTCACAAGTGGAGGAACACGGAGCAGAGCCTCCCCAGCTGACCTCAATCTCTGGGCAGGTTGATATGGGAGAAGACAGTCCTTCAGGTACCCCAGACCCAACCCATTAGGGTTTTATAGGTCATAACCAAGATCTTAAATTGTGCCCGGAAACATACTGGAAGCCAGTGCAGCTGCCAAAGCACCGGCATAATGTGCTCCGTATAACGAGTATTAGTTAAAACTCGAGCAGCTGCTTTCTGGAGCAGTTGAAGTTTCCGAAGGCTCTTCAGAGGCAGCCCCAAATAAAAGGCATTGCAATAATCCAATTGGGATGTAACAAGAGCATGGATCATTGTGGCCAAGTCATGCTTATTGAGGAAGGGTTGCAGCTGGCAGATCAGACGAAGCTGCCCAATAGCACTCCTGGCCACCGAAGACATTTGGTTCTCAAATGTTAAAATAGGGTCCAGGAGGACTCCCAAACTGAGTACCTGTTCTTTCAGGGGGAGTGTAACCCTGTCTAGAACAGGTACCACACCACATTCCTGAGCAGATGGCCTCCTGATCCACAGGGCCTCAGTCTTATCTGGACTCAGCTTCAGCTTCAGTGTCTATTGACTTGTGTCAACAGACACAAGTTCTATCATTAGTGCTCCTTGCTAATGATGCAACTGGGGACAGTGTGAGGGACAACCGTTGCCAATTTTGGCTGGATGTATTCCTGGAGATTTCATCACGTGACATAACCTTTCATTACAACTCCGGTCATCTGAAGAAGTGGGCTGTGCCCACAAAAGCTCATGATATCATCGACATGTTTTGTTAGTCTGTAAAGTGCTACCAGACCATTTGCTGTTTTTTCCTGTACAGACTAAGTCGGCTACCCCCTGAAGCTTTCATTAAAGAGGAGTCTTTAATTCCTGGAGAGTCCAGGCCAGTCCTGGTGGGTTGGCAACCCTATGAGGGATAATGAACAGGCATAGTAACTGAGAAACATTTCCCAAGAGAAATGACCAGTATGGCAAAAAAAGTTAGCAGCCAGGCCCTAGAAAATTTCTGAAAACCGTTTGGAGCTGATCTGCACAAATTCTGTGAAGTCATATTGTTAGCAAAGATTTTATTTTGCTAAAAAACCAAAAATACTGTTTCAGGAAGGAATTCCCTTTTTAAAGGAGACTTAACAACATAAGAATGGCCATACTGGGTCAGACCAAAGGTCCATCCAGCCCAGTACCCTGTCTGCTGACAGTGGCCAATGCCAGGTGTCCCAGAGGGAGTGAACTGAAAAGGTACTGATCAAGCAATCTCTCTCCTGCCATCCACCTCCACCCTCTGACAAACAGAGGCTCGGGACACTATTCCTTGCCCATACTGGCTAATAGCCATTAATGGACTTAACCTCCATGAATTTATCTAGTTCTCTTTTAAACCCTGTTATAGTTCTAGCCTTCACAACCTCCTCAGGCAAGGAGTTTCACGATTGACTATGCGCTGTGTGAAGAAGAACTTCCTTTTATTTGTTTTAAACCTGCTGCCCATTAGTTTCATTTAATTCCTGGACCAAGGGTTCAGTAATCTTTGCAGTGTGCCCTTTGCAGTGTACACCTACTGAACACACTCTGCAGTGTACACCTACTGAACACACTTTGCTCCTATGCAACTAACTGCGTGGCCCTCTGATCAAAAAAGCCAAGTAACAGGAAAGAAGGGGCTGGATGGGAAAGCCGCAAGTCTGCAGAATATAATATGAAGCCACGACAACTTTTCCTTCTGAGTCCTCATACTTAAAAGGGACAATTTCAAAATACAAATGCAGTGTGAACTCCGGAGTGCCTGAAACGCTCTGATCCGAACCTCTGCATTATCCAAATCCTTGCTTCTCCATGCTGGGGGAGGAGGCAACCAAGGGATTTGGGTAATGCACAGGCTCAGATAATAGAGCAGACCCCCACCTCCCAAAGTGTCCCTCTACCTCCAGAGCAGAGATACTACAGAGGACTCCTTGTGCTGCTATAGGATCCGTGATGCCCAAACCTTGTAGGCACAAGGTGTAGGGAAGCCTGTGGTCCTGACAGGGCAGTTTCCTGGCCCAAAGGCTCTGCCCCACCCCACCAGGACCACAGCCTCGCCCTGTACCCTGCAATAACCGGGAGGACAGGAGTGTGAAGAGAGCTCGATGGAGCCCTGCTGTCATGGGAGGGAGTGGGCAGCACTTTAACTGTGGAGCAGCAAAGGGCTCCCTGCACTGCTGCTCCCGTTTCCTTGCTTATCCAAATAAAATCCGTGTCCTGCCACTCTCCGTCTAACCAGGAGAATTCTGCAGTGTATTGTGTTAGAATGATGTTTCCTTACCAGTTTTACAAACTGCATACCTGGAAAGGGGCAGCTCTGGGTTACGGTCTCTTAAGAACGGTGCCCCGGTAACGCTAAGCCAAGGGGAAAACCCTCTGATTACTATAACACAATGAATTTTTAAAATCTCATTTACTTTTCACCGCCGATGCTAATTGTTCGCTCGATGTGTTTCAGCCGGTTGGAGGCTCAAGCCTGACTAATTCATTTTGCTCACTTTTTGCAGTCCACGGTTTCACTTTGTGGTGCTCCTGCACTAGCACCGCGTAGCTGTGTTAGGGATCTCCACGCCTGGCAAGGAGAGCTTTCCAGAGGCTCCCCCATTCTGGAGGCTGTGCAGGTGAAATGGAGCACATGCAAAGTTAATAACACTGATGCCAGGAACAGGAGGGACACTGAGGTGATTCCATTAGTTGCAGCATGTTCTGTTAATCCAGAGGATGTATTGCAAAGTGAAGGCAGCATCACACTATGCTTTGTTTCCTTCTCCCCCTAAAGAAGCCTTTGTGTCCTCAGAGCTGAGGTGTCGTACCTTCCACTATTTCATAGGCTATTTGCTACCCAGGCAATGGTTCCTCTAATTTTTTCCATCCATGTCAGGATTTTTTTCCATCTATGTATGGAATAAACTTTATTCTGTTCACTAAGGCATATGCGAATGTGCACTACCAGTAGAAACAAAAAGCCTAGTTATGGGGGCACTTAGCTAATTAGCTGGGGCAGCACTTGAATCTCTCCTAAGCTGCACAAATGCACTGCTTACAGAGAAAACTGTATCTAGGTACAGACGTCACCCTGTCGTCCCACAGGAAGAGTTTTCATATATATGAGAGAGAGGGAAAGAGAGAGAGAGAAAAAAAGGCTCCTTGGTTTAGATCTTTTCAGGCCAGACTTTTAGCCTGGAACAAATTATTGTGTCTAATTTATAATGCCTAAAGAATAGGTTGCCAGAGGAAATGTTGAAAGATCATTAGCTACAGCAGGACTGAATACTTTAAACACAATATTTTTGGAAATACATGCAATAATGCAGGGAGTGACAGGAGTCTCTAGTCCACGTAAAATATTAATTTGCACTTAATTTTATTTTTTAAGAGAAGAGGACATTAAAAAACTGCAGTGCCACTACGGGACAGACACTTACAGACTATATGGAAGAAAGACTCTCTATGTGGGGAGTTCAGCCATTCCTAGTCTAGACTGGCTCTTCCAGCAATCCCTGCAGAATAGTGCCACCTAGAGGGCAGTCTGCATCTAGCTGAATAGAACACGCCACATACCAGACAAAGTGTTCAGACTTACAATGCCTTGGGCAGGTCATGTCAACTCTTAAAGGAAAAGAACCTACAAAGCTGGTTAGGAAGAAACATCAGAATGCTTAAAAAAAAACCCCTAAAACAAGATCAAACTAAAGGGATGAGGAAGCAGATACGTCCTTTCCGGTGCAGATGCTTGAGGGCATAAAACCACTCTCAAGTGTCTGATGCTTCACACTCCAAGAGATGCTTGCAACATCCCTGTGATGTAGGTTGGCATTATTATTCCCATTTTATGGATTGGGAAATGGACACGGATGGGCTAAGGACTGCTCAAGGTCACAGAGGGAATCACTTTCAGAGTTAGGAGTCAGAAAGCTCCTGCCTCCTAATGTCTTCCCCTCCCTTTTCTCTATGTTCCTTTTCCAAACCTCCTATTTTTCAAACCTTTATAAATTAGCCCCGGAAGGCCAGATTCCGTTGAAACAAGAGGCGTAAAGCAGAGGATGGGGGAGAGGAGAACTGGTCTTCTAGCTGAATAAAAATGGGATTGCCAATTGTTAAAGTCAGACAAATGCATTCAACAAACTAATGGGTTTAAAGCCTTTTTTTTAAAAAAGGGAGTGGAATCAAAAGGAAAGACTCTCTATCCCTTTTGGTGCTGGTTCTCATTGCAGTTTCGACACCAGTGAGGGGCAACCTAGGCTAGTGAGTGGGCCAAATGAGTGGCCCTCCAGCTCAGTGATTGTCGTAACCAAGACGGTCTCCCAGGATAGGGTAGTTTTGCTACCTGCACTTGTGTACTTAGAATTTGTGGGGTGTGCCAGCTGAACCAGAGCAGCGCTTTGATTGGATGCAGAGGGAGCACAAAGCTCTCACAATGTTGTGTGCCATCAGCACCCACGTCACTTCGTGTGCCCTTCCTTTAAGTGTGTATCACTTCTGTAATACCGGCAGGAAAAAACCTACGTGGATGGAAACCAGTGGAATCAGGCAACCCTGCACGTGAGCAGTGGTAAACAACATCTTGTGGGCCATACACAGAGCCCTGATGGACCGCAAGTGGCCCTTGGGTGACAGGTTGCCCACTACTGCTCTAGGCCAAATTCACTTTCCACAGAAGTCAATGAGCTCCCAATCAATTTCAGTGGGAGCAGGATTTGGCTCTCTGAGCACTGAATAGATGCTCTAAAGTGCTAACATGCCTGATCTAGAGGTGAGCAGGTGTCCTTTTCCCCCAGTAACTTAGACAACTGAGTAACTAACTAGAGATTTAGAAGAACCACTAGTGTGTGCCAAAACATGGACTATGTCTTTTAAGAGGCTGGGGGTAGGGGATCCAATACTGTAATTAAACGAAAGAACTCTCTAATTAAAATCTGAGTAATGTTTAATTTCAGTTTGCAATGCACATCCTTAAAGCAACTGGGGGCCTAATTATTTGTTACGTCTCACCATATCCAGCTGAGTCAGTTACGATCCACTGAGATGCACTTTGTGTCTGATCCTTCAGATTAACCTCTACGCTCAGCATTGTCTGCAGAAGAGCTTTCAGTCCATCAGAGCTAGAGATCGGTGACCTTCAGAACAAGGGCCTTTAGTTTTGATTAATACCAAACTAGCACCACCAAGCCAGTCAAGGCCCAGGTAATGACTTACTGGCAGTTAGCTAGTAGTTAAAGCCATAGGCACAAGATCATGTAACATGAATTCAGGTAAATAATGGGGAAATATGGCTGAATTATCTTTATTTGGAAAAGTAGCATTTGAGCAGTGGCAGCTGCCCCCGGACATGTCACAGGGGTCAGGCCCGTGCACCCAGCGGAAGGTACCACCTCACTATCCCATGCCTTGTACAGTCCATCCCAGCTGGTCTCCAAATGAGTGGTGCCAACTGACAATGGCTATGCAGCGGAAAGCACCTGCAAACAGTTTTAGCGGGTTGTGCTCATGCAGGCAGGATCCTGGCAACGCAGACTGAAAGGAAAATGGAGCGGAGAAAGACTTGCCAGCCTGATCAGGAGTGGTGTTGACTCAAAACGTGGCAAATCAGTAGTAAAACGGCCAACTCATACTGGAAACAGCCACTTCGCTATGGAGTGCTGATGCCATCCATTCCTTTGAAAGAACATTGGGGAGGCCCAGCTCTGGGCTGCTTGGACTGGTCTGGAAGAGAGTACTTCACGAACCTGACAAGCACGCCATTTAGCCCTAAGTAGAGGTATATGCTGTGCCAATCTCATCGTGCAAGGCCTGGGATAATGCAACAGCAGCACTAGCCCTGCCATTTGTTCAGGAGGTCCCCTCTTGATTCAGAAATTCCACAGGCTATCAGGGATGGAGGCAAGAGCCACGTACGGTTGAAAAACCTTGCAAGTTCTGCAATGGACGGTAGAGAAAAAAGTTGTGAATCTCTCTGCAGGCTAAAGTTTGTTGTGGATTGGGAGGGGAAACCATTTGGTCTGATTCACCTCTTGAAGAGGCATTACTAGAAATCCAGGCTGAATCTGAGACTTGGTATTGCAGCAATAGACATTTGTGTTATTCATTTATCTGCATCCCCCACACCACCTAACTACACTGCTCAGCAAAGCCAGGGCAGGGCGGAAGCATGAAATATCCCATATCACTCTGTTCCCAAACAGAAAAGACACCCCTCCATCCTGGCAGACTTTTACTTGTCATCCAGTGGCCATTGATTGCTGGATTTTTTCCCCCTATCAGTACATATTTGGCTAAACCAGTGGTTCTCAACTTGCAGACCACAGGCCGCTTGTGCCCAAACAGCACACACTGCTGCAGCCCATAGGATATCCCCAGGGCCACACAGGTTGTATATTTATTCTGTGGATGGAGCCCACACAATAGATAGAGCTGCGGCCCACATTGGTAAACAGGTTGAGAACCACTGGGCTAAATGGAAACAACATGCCCCCAACACAAACCACTCCTACAACACATTCTCTCTGCTCCCCACTTACCCTGTCATCAGGCAAATTGGATGTTTAAGAATTGCCTGCTCCCATGCCCTTTGGGATTTCCCTAGATCTTGTCTACAGTGGGGTTTTAGCCACCAGTGTAGCTGTGCCCACGCAAGCCCAGACCACATGCACAGTTTGGCCTGGTCCAGCTGATTCCAGTTTCAAACCAGGGTGAACATAAATGGTGTCTACACTAGCAGGGCTGCTGGTGCCTAATGTGCAGACTAGTTTGCTGCTAGGCAAACAAAGTTTGAGTCAGTGGCCTGTTTGCATTATACTCTTTTAATTGTCTCCCTGCATATAGTTTATGCATACTCCCCACTACCAGGCGCTGGAAGGCAGAGGCTAGTGCAGCATATTTCCCAGGCAGTAAGGCTGGTCTGTGGAATTTCCCCACCATACAATCCTTCTGTTTACAGTTCCTTGTGGTGTCAGGGCTCTGCAGAGATAGCTGCCCATACAAACGCTCACAGCCCCAGCCCAGATTTGCAGATAAGCATGTCAGCTAGCACCACAGGCCAAGAGAGGCCCCTTTCACCACAGCCCATTACAACAGCTTTCCCAGGCCCAAGGAAAGGAAAGCATTTGAAAGCAATTACATTAGGGGCATTCTGGGTTGGAAATAGCACTGTGCTTTCAGCAACCACTTGAAATGCATTGAGGATGCTGTGTTTTTGGATAAGGAGAGGAGGCGTAAAATCTCTCTGCACCCTTGGTCCTCAGGATAAGACCCAGGTGGCAGGGGAATTTATAGTTTCAGCACACACATGGAAGCAGCAAACAACTCACCCTGCACTGCCCAATGCCAGGTGAAGGGATAAGCTGAGGGACAGGTGGGGTGGGGGAGGGAGGACAAGTGCTTTCTGGCATTAGCCTTCTGGTGCCAGGAGCCGGGATTTCCCAACAATGCAGACGCCAATGTCCGTAAAACCTCTAAACTTCAAGCAGTTCTAGCAGAGTGACATGGATTTAAGCTGGAACGCTCAGGAGCAGATGGTCGGACAGACTAATGCATTAGACTGGCTGAGTCCCTGACCTGGCAAGCACACACGCTCTGGCCTAGGCTAGGATTTGTGCCTTTTGAACGAAAATGGATCCTCGCTCTGCATCAATCCAAGAAAGTGATGCTGTCCCCTTAAACACCTCTTCTCTCCCTGTACCCCTGTGCTCTGAGGGATCTCCAAATCAGAACGATTTTGTGCCTGTGTAACAGAAAACTTTTGATGGCTCTTTACAAAATAACTTCTTAACCTTCAACTCAGGAAAGGGGCTGGAAGTGCAAATGGCTTCACACAATTTTTATGCTACATTGTCCCTGCCTAAAATCCTGGGGCTGCCAGTCAGAAGATGCAATTTAAAGCAGCCTCACAGCAGCACTAAACCGCACTGGCTATGATGACAGCTGTGGATTGGCTGAATGCAGCAGCCCGCAAGCCCTGCCCTCTGACTAGGATAGTGGTCCCCAACCTTTTAAAGCATGAGATCGCTTTTTGAATTTAAGTGCAATCCAGGATCTACCTCAAACCCAAACACGGTTGCTCCACTTCCTTCCCAACCCTTCTCTGAGGCCCCACCCCTGCTCATCCTCCCTCTTCCATCCTCACTCACTTTTATCAGGCTGGGGGCAGGGACTTACGCTGCAGGATGGGTTCAGGACTGGGGCTAGGGTTTGGAATGCAGGCTCCAGCTGGGCACTGCTTACCACAGGTGGCTTCTGGGTGGTGGTGCAGGTGGATAAGGCAGGCTCACCCTACCCTGACCCTGCACCACTCCCAAAAGCAGTCAGCAAACTCTCTCCATCCCTACCCCTCCTCTGCTCTGTGGAGATGGGGTACAAGGTGGAGGGATGGGCATCCTGACATCAGCACTCCCCCGCTCCCCGTGCCCTGCACAGCAAGCAGGAGGCTGCCAGGAGTGAGGGGCACCTCCACGCAGGGCTGGACCGAGCCACTCCGGTGCCCCGGGCAGACAGTTTAATTGTGCCCTGGGTTGGGGGAGGGTGCATGCATAGCCCCACCCCTGTGCCGGCGCATGGGAGAGGGCGCATGCGCGGCCCCGCCCCTGCCCGGCACGTGGGGGAGGGTGCACGGCGCTGGCGGCGGCAGGACGCACGTGCCTGGCCCGGCCCAGCCCGGCTACCGCCGCTGGCGCGCAGCCGGGGGCCGCCTGGGGCGGGCCGAGCCTGGCTGTGCAGGGCCCCGTGGCCGCAGGGGGAAGGGCGCTGCTGATCGGCGCTGCGGGGGTTAATGCAGCCCCCGCCCCGGACGGCCGCTGCAGGGTGGCCGCTGGGAGCTGCTGCAGCCCGCGATCCGGGAGCCAGGCGCCTGATGGCAGCTATAACATAAGAACATAAGAATGGTCGTACTGGGTCAGACCAAAGGTCCATCTAGTCCAGCAGCCTGTCTGCCGACAGTGGCCAGCACCAGGTGCCCCAGAGGGGGTGGACCGAAGACAATGATCAAGCGATTTGTCTCGTGCCATCCTTCTCCAGCCTCTTACAAACAGAGGCCAGGGACACCATTTCTATCCCCTGGCTAATAGCCTTTTATGGACCTAACCTCCATGAAATTATCTAGTTTCTCTTTAAACTCTGTTATAGTCCTAGCCTTCATGGCCTCCTCTGGCAAGGAGTTCCACAGGTTGACTACGTGCTATGTGAAGAACTTTCTTTTATTAGTTTTAAACCTGCTACCCATTAACTTCATTTGGTGTCCTCTAGTTCTTCTATTATGGGAACTAATAAATAACTTTTCTTTATTCACCCTCTCCACACCACTCATGATTTTATATACCTCTATCGTATCCCCCCTAAGTCTCCTCTTTTCTAAACTGAGAAGTCCCAGTCGCTTTAACCTCTCTTCATATGGGACCCGTTCCAAACCCCTAATCATTTTAGTTGCCCTTTCCTGAACCCTTTCTAAGGCCAAAATATCTTTTTTGAGGTGAGGACACCACCTTACAGCTGCCATCAGGCGCCCCCCATAGGTTGGCGCCCCAGGCAGCTGCCCGGCTAGCCCATGCCTTAATCTGGCCCTGCCTCCACGGGAGAGGGCAGGAGCAGCACGGCAGTGCTGAGGGGCAGATGAAGGGCCGGCACTTGATAGCCTCCCAGCCAAACCTGTCAGGATCACCTGTCAAAGTATCCAAGATCTACTAGTAGATCCTGATTTACTGGTTGGTGACCACTGAACTAGGAGCTGGGAGAGGACCTGCTTAGCCTGCCTCAGGGCACCTGTGGATTCCTCCATACCAGGGCAATCCTCAGGTAGCCTGACCCTCTGACTTTGCATTCTTAATGGGGGGCAGGGGGAGAGTGGAGGTAGGAGCAGGTGAGGGAGGAGAGGAGGTAGGCAGGGTCTGTCCCAACGTACATTTTCCCACAGAAGAACTAAATTCTAGGCAGCAGTTCACCATAATCAGAATTATAGTAATCTTCTCAAGACTGCTGGGGCTTGCACTCCAATTTACACTGCACCCGGGTTGACTGCACACAGCTGCCACTGCATGCCCAGATGCTCTGCAATTCTGTCTGGGTCCTTTACAGAAAAAATAGGTTACCCAGAAAAAATCCTACAAAGTGAGGAAGGGAAAGTTTCTGGTAGGGAACGGGAGCAGCACATGGCTTGCCATGCACATTCATTCTGAGTCTTGGGAGACCACTCATTTTTAACTCCTCAGAGGACTGATAACAATTTATAGTTGGAGTCTGCCTGGATCCCAATACAACAAGTATCAGCAGCCACCAATCAGACGCACGCCCACTGAGAGGCATCAAAGTAGTGGCACTGAAGGGAACTGATAAATCTCACGACACCCCGCAGCTGACCGATATGCATTCCCAGTTCACTGGGTCCCCTTCCTTGAAGAACAACAGATTTGGTGTGTATGCAAAGGCTACATGTTTAAGACAATTTACTACAGGTTGGACCTCCCTGGTCCGGCACCCTCGGGACCTGACTGGATTCTGCTGGACCACGGGAGGTCATTTCTGGATCCCTGCCACTGGCCTGTCCTGCTGGCCTCCCAGCTAGCTTCCCACCTCCCGCAGGCCCCGCTTCCCTACCGACCCGGGTGGGCAGCCATCGCTACTGTGGCCCCAAGACCCACCGAGCTACTGTGGCCCCCAGCTCCACTGGGCAGCCACAGCTGGGACTCCCAATCCCCCCAGGAAGCCCCACTGTCACGTGCTGGGTGGAGCCGCCGTCAGCTCACTGCGGGCAGCTCACTGCCCTGCTGGTCCCACTGGGATCCTTGCCGCTGGCTCTCCACCAGGACTCTCTGGTCCTGCAATATCCGTGCTGGACCATGGATATTGCCGGACCAGAGAATCCCGGTTAAGAAAGTTTCAACCCATACATAGCAAGTGTGCTATTATACTAATAGCACACTTGCTATTTAGGGTTGGTCCTGCTTTGGACAGGGGGCTGGATTCGACCTCCTGAATCTTTTTCAGCCCTGGTATTCTATGATCAATAAGCAAAAAGAGGAAGATCCCCGAGCAGCTGCTGTATGATCTGGCATGTCAATAATTGCAAATTATACAAGCATAACCAGTAAAAAAAGGTCTTAAACACACAAATGGAGAGAGAGAGAGAGAGAGGGAGAGAGAGAGAGAGAGTGTGTGTCTGTGTGTGTAACAGAGTAATTACACACAAACATTTACTCATGATCCTTAATACAGGCATCTGAGCAATTATTAAACCCTCTACAGAATAAACAGATTATTATCATTATACCTAATGATTCCTAGTACTTCTATAGCACTTTGCATCTTCAAAGCACTGAGCCATGTCCCCATTTTATAGGAAGATGCATGGAGACACGGAGAGATTTAGTAAAACTTTCTCAAGGCTACAAAATGCATCAGTCTCAGATCTGGGCCCTTACGCTCTTCATTCACTCCCAAATAACTCATGGCTTGTTCTTCTTCAGACTGGAAATGGAGCTAGAAGAAAGCATAATCCATTTAAAGGATTTCTTTTATTTATAGAGGAGAGGAGAGACCCTGAGGTTTCTTTTCTTGACAAGGCCGAGGCGGGAGCAGTGGACTATAAATCATTTGGCAGCGCATTCAATTCAACACAAGCCTATCATTCTTTTGGATTTGAAAGCCCTTCCCGCAACTTGGATGTTCTAATCTAGCCACGATTCATCCTCCACAATACACCTGTATCAGAAATTAAACATTTCCCTCGTCGGGCAGCTGGATCAGATGGATTCCAACCACCTTCCTGCTACTCCTCAAACCTGAACCAAACAGCATGGGATGGCACAGAGAGGCTGCTAGTCACATAAGAGTCACTTTGTGGACTGTCCCACTATGCAGGACATTTCTGGAACAGTCAAATTTAGGTTCAGCTCAGATGCTCCAAACCCACGGGCCCCCCGCAGCTTGTGTTTTTCCACCCTCTGGATCAATTGCTGTTTGTCTCCCTGGTGCCCTCACTAACACCCCATGTTTATCTCCACTAGCCTCAGAAACAGTCTAGGTGCATTATTACATAATGCCGAAGCTTTTTTCCCATGCTGCTCAGCCACTGCCAGTTTTTCCATTCACCGACCCAGCAGGTACGCGCTCTGTTCCTGCTGCCAGGCATGCCTGTGCTAGGCCGAGAGTCCCTGCTAACTTGCGTGGTTTGGATTCCCTCATCTGACTGACTGTGCAGGAATCGATCTTACACACAGCCTTCCCCTCCTGCCCCCTCCCCCCACTCGTAATGGAAAGGATCTACAAACTGACTGTGCCGCTTGTACAGTCAGAGAGGTGCCACTGCTCCGCTTACAAAGAGGAAAGTTTAAACCATGCAGCTTGACATTTAATACGGGGTTCTCCAATAACCCACTTATCTGCCTGGGACCCGTTTCAGAGCAGCTCCTGTAACGTTAACAAACACAGCAAAGCCTGTCAAGTATTATTACTATCAGGAGATATGCAAAGACTATGGCTTGGCCAGACTGGCGGGGAACAGTGGAACATTCCCAGGGCTGAGTGAAGCTACTCCAGAGCCGGCCATATAACATTAATTGATTTTAAACTCTCATCTTCACCTGCCGGGTCAGGCAGGCAGCCAGAATTGCCTCCCCCGCTCTCATTCCTCCCCAGTGGAATTTTGATCACTGCAGACGTTTGGACCCTGACTACTATGCAGTGTGGAATAAACACCCTGTTACAGAATTACAACACGTCTTCAGAGATGCATCAACAAGTACCTGACAGTAGGCCCTGTGGTTCAGAGGAAACAAAAAATGGGAACTTACCCTCTTCTCCCATCTTTTTCTAATTTTAAATTTGAGTTAATAAGATTTGTCCATGCTGACCACTGACTCAGCACAGTGGCTTCTCCGAGCAAATCTAAACAAGCTCACATGCTTCCCGGAACCATTCATGTGTTCAATCCTTTCTCTGCGCTCAGACAGCTATGCAGACATAATGGCCTGATTCAGCTCTCCCCTCCACTGCTGACTCTGGGGGGAGCTAGTCCTGATGCATGTCAGCACATGCAAGCTCAGAGTCAGGCCTGATGAAACAGGTGAATAAACTGGTTGGTAGGCTGCACAATTTGCAAAACAATATAAAAATCATAGAATTGAATCGTAGAATCATTGGAGTGGAAGGAACCTCGACAGGTCATCAAGTCCAGTCCTCTGCATGGGGACCAAGCACCATTTAGATCGCCGGTTTTCAAACCTGGGTCGCAGGCCCGTCTGGGTAAGCCCACAGTGCTTTGTTCATTCAAGCGTCCGTAGCCACGGAGCCTCACAGCTGTTTCCAGCCAAGGGGAGCTGTGGGAAGCAGTGTGGCCCAGGGCCGCTCCTTCCAGAAGCTCCCCTTGGCTGGAAATAGCGAACCACAACCAAAGGGAGCAATTTTTGTAATCATCTTGACCTTTCCCAGCTGTAAAGAAAACGAAATTATATTTGCAACATGAGAACAACATGAACGCTTTGCACTTACAAAGCAACATTCACCTCGGGATCTCACAGAGGTTTACAAAAGGAGAGTCATTATTATCATCTCCATTAGGTGTGGAAACTAAGGCACCCAATGTCTGAAAACTTACAAGTGCCCCTCTAAAGCCAGTGTTTCCACTTTCACAGGATCAGTATGTTCAACCCACCAGAACCTCTAGAGACAAGGACATCTACCTCTATGTCACGGAGGATCTCTACCTAATCAAAGCAATCTAGAGCTGAGCTGATTACGGTAGAAAGGAACCGATTATTTAGTGGTCTGAGCAACAGGCTGGGAGTCAGGATGCGTGTGGTGAAATCCCAGCCCTATTTTGAAGTCAATGGGAGTTTTGTCACAAAATATGATAGGGCCCAAATTGCATTCCTGAATTCTAATCTCTCTGCTCCTGGTTGTGTGAGTTTAGGCAAGTCACTCAGTCACTATGGGTATGTCTACACTACATGGCTCCGTCGACGGAGCCATGTAGATGTGCTTTGTAGACATAGCAAAATGAAGTGGCGATTTAAATAATCGCCGCTTCATTTACATCAAAATGGCTGCCGCACTGTGCCGATCAGCTGTTTGGCGGCACAGCGCGGTAGTCTGGATGCTCGGCCGTCGACATCAAAAGCCTTTGTTGACCGCCCCGGTAAACCTCATCCCACGAGGCATAACGGGGCAGTTGACAAAGGCTTTTGATGTCGACCGCCGAGCGTCCAGACTACCGCACTGTGCTGCCAAACAGCTGATTGGCACAGTGCGGCAGCCATTTTGATGTAAATGAAGCGGCGATTATTTAAATCGCCGCTTCATTTTGCTATATCTACAAAGCTCATCTACATGGCTCCATTGACGGAGACATGTAGTGTAGACATACCCTGAGTGACTCTGTTTTCCCATCTGTAAAGTGAGAGGTATAATGCCTGCTCGCTCTCATAAAGCCCTCTGGGATCTACAGATGAAAAGCACTGTATCAGTGATAATTTTTAGTATTACATGCTATTTTTGCACACACATCTGCACCTGTGAGGGAGATTCTTAGGCTATAACAGCAGAAGATGATCCTTCTGCAAATCATTATCTTGCTGTTCATCGTAACCTTTTACCGAAAAAGAAGTGTAGTGTAGACATAGCCTAAGAGGCTCATATTTTTTAATGCTGTGGGATCTCTAGTTGAAGAAACCTCTTTGACATCTGGGCAACAGCTTTTCACAGACAGCTCTCGTTACTGAACTGCCATACCGTGTTTCCAGTATGTGGAGAGGGCAATTGTCATCCTCTACTTAAATGAAGTGAATTCAAAAGAAAGCAATGGGTGGACATTTGGATTGCTGTTACATGTCACTGCTATGGGTTAGGTCCTCATTCCAAGCTGCATTTTGGTTCTCCCATCTTCACTTCTTTCGGATTTCAAACAACTACTCATTCCTTATCTGGAACATTTAAAAGGCAACATTCTGCTTTTAAACGGTGTCTGAGGAACTTACATTGTCCCTATTAACGCACACCTATACTAGGAGGGCCTTCAGGTGCAGTGCCGACTCGGGTACCTGGACAACTATTACAGCAGCAGCTGCAATTCAGCAGCATGTCCTACCTTTAATAGACCGATCCTCACAAAACCCCTAAACCAGAGGTGAAGAACTTCAGGCCCGGGGGTTGGATGCGGCCCCTGGCTTGCCTGGATTCAGCTCCTGAGGCTCAGTGTCCCCCTCCCCAGCACTGGGGAGCCCATACTGGTGCTCCAGTCCCACCGCTACCCCACCAAGGGGCTGGAGCACACAAAATCTACTAACCCTTTCCCCCACCTTGTGCGTGAGGGGAATGTGGGGAGTATCTTTCTCCTTCTCAGCCAGGGGCCACATCAGTGAGGATTTTTTGGTTTTTTTGCTTCTCACTTGTATGCTGTCCCTGACTGATTTTTCTGTGGGTGGGTGGCCCCCAACCCAAAAAAGGTTCCCCACCCCTGCCCTAAACACTCTCCCAAATATATAGTAGATAAGGTATTAGCATTCTGTCTTGTGCTAGCTTACCCACCGACTTTACTGTCAATGGAAGAGTTTGTTTTACTTCCCCATAGTATCTACCCAGGATCTGTTGCCCTGAAGTTATCAGATACAGTGGAATCCACTGAAATACGGTATCTTTTGATACATTCTATGTAAAATGAATTCAAAAATAGGGCAATGTTCTTTAAAACAAGGATAAGATACAGGAATAAACCTACAGTGTGAAGACGTTTCCAGGGGTTCAAGAGATAAAAACCACAATAATTACTTTCTGCCTCTCAAAAACGTGCTGTGTTTGTGAAAGACATTAGATGGGATAAATAAAAGAACTACTTGGCCTGCTATGGACAAAGTACATTCTGTGCTATGGCACCTCCCCCACACATCAAAGCTGATGTTTCACAATCCTGATCATAATTTTCATTCCTTGGCTTTTCCATCTCACTCATCTTCATAATATCAGAGCAGCTCACAAAACAGCCATTAATTTAGCCCGAGGTGGAGGATTATCATCATCATCACCACCCCATTTTATGGATGGAGAAACTGAGGAATGGAGAGCCACTGATTTACTGTGGTCACATAGCAACAAGTTTGATTCTCCACTGCCTCACACCTTGTGCAATCATTTACACTGGCATGAGACGAGTTGTACCATACCAATCAGCCTGGCTGATCCAAAAGGCAGGGATCGGCCCAGTTCAATGTCCATGGCTGAGGTGAGGACAGAGTGATCATCTACCCATTCCCAGACCTGTGTCTGAACCACAGACCATCCTGCCGCTCTCAAGGAGCATGGTCAGAACTAGGGGATGGGGGGGAAGACTGTCCAGTTTCCATGCTCTCTCAGCCATTGCTCCTCTTGGGTTATACCAGTCAGCAACATAGCCTGCTGACATGCATCTTCCAGGCACTGTACTCAGAACACAGTATACTTCACAAAAAGTGCTTTCAGTGAATACCTCATATAAGCAATGTCTTGGTTTAACAGAGGGGTCAAGGTTTGACTGAATAGGGTTTTAGGGTGTATACTTGAAATAGCTCTGCTACCACGATCCAGAAGTTTATTTCTAAATGCAGGGACATACCACATTTTGAATCTGACTGGATTCACGTAACCTTTCCGCAGCAGGCTGGCTGTGTTGATCTGTGTGCATAGATGTGTATTTTTTTTTAAAGGTATCACATCCTTCTGTTTGATGTGTTGTTGGGAACCGTTGCTAAGGAAAGCAGTGTACAATTACAGCCACGGTGATGTCCACTCTAATAATATACTTTGCTATGCATAGTTCAGATGCAGACACCTCTCTGCTATAAAGAGCATAGAGATTTCAACAGAGGAATACTCTAACTTATGTTACAAACCCAGGGTTTGCAGTAGATCTAGTTTTCAAAGTGCGGGGGCTGCGTAAGCCTGTGTTTAAAACTATGACAAGCAAAATTCTCTTGTGGGAGACAAATCACCCACAGACTAGGAGACAAAGCAAACACATACACAAGCTCTGAAATGTCTTTCAATTAACTCTCCCCCTCCAATACTCTTTAGGTACAATGCTGTACTACATCTCCTGGAGGCAAAACCTAGGGTCAGCCATGGATTCTTCTCCTACCTTCAATCTCCTCGTTACAGCATGTTTTCTCCTACTGTGGAGAGCATTAGCCTATTTCCCCTGCATTGGGATCTTGTGTTTTGGAGAAGGCCCTTATTATGGAAAAAGAACTAGTATCAATTCATTTTGTTTAGCGGAATTACTGCTTCTGAGGCAGGAAGATGATATTAGGACTCTGAAGGATAACCTGTACTAAAGGCCAACAAAAGTCTCTAATCCGTAACTCTAGCGTCAATGTTACATGATCTGTTATGTCTCAGAAGGGTAGCCGTGTTAGTCTGTATCTACAGAAACAACGAGAAGTCCCTGAGACACCTTTAAGACTAACAGATTTATATGGGCATAAGCTTTCATGGATAAAAACCATTTCGTTCAATGCAAGACGGATGAACTGGACTCTGCTGTGTTTTTGCATGATCTGTTATGTTTGTTGAAAAGACACACTCCAAAACAAAACCTCAGACAAATAAAACTCTCCACTGCACACACAATTATCCCCTTGCGGAAAGAATGAACCACAGGTTACAGAAGGGAGTCATGACACCATGTGGTCTATTCAAAGGTGATCTGCTGCTGGGCAGATAGAACAACTTATCATAGGGTATGTCGACACTATGCCCCCTAATTCGAACTAGGGAGGCAAATGAAGCATACTGAAGTTGCTAATGAAGCGCGGGATTTAAATATCCCACGCTTCATTAGCATATTCGTGGCCGGTCGCCATTTTAAAATGCTGGTCGCCCGATTTAACTTGCCGCGTGTAGACACGGTACTTCGATCGGAAACCCTTCCCTCGAATTAACTGTTACTCCTTATTGCACAAGGAGTAACGGTTAAATCAAGGGAAGGATTTCTGATCGAACTACCGCGTCTACACGTGGCAAGTTAAATTGGGTGACCGGCATTTTAAAATGGCGACTGGCCACGAATATGCTAATGAAGCGCGGGATATTTAAATCCCGCGCTTCATTAGCAACTTCGGTATGCTTCATTTGCCTCCCTAGTTCAAACTAGGGGGCAAGTGTAGCCATACCCATAGAGAATACAGTGTGCTCTGCATAAATGCATTTCACTTCTATTTGCAGTTTGGGGTGGAAGAATAAAGGTGACAAGGAATGACACCTACCCTGTGCTGAGTGGGGTTCAGCCCCATGGTGATGACAAACCACAAAAGTTGGCAATGCATCCTACAGCTGCACTCGTCTTTATGTAGAAACACAAATGCCACAGATTAGAAGGCCTAGAACAGAATGCAAAGCTTCATGGCTCACAGAGGCCCAATTCATGTTGCATCACATGCTGGGACCTGCCCCACGTTTCTAGTAAAGATGAGGTCAGATGCAAATTGCTCCATTTTGTGCCATGGTAGCCCCTTCTGTTGGGCAATATTTTGATGACTCTCATTCAACCCATTTCACTCCCCTCAGAATTTCACTGATTTAAAAACAAAGAAAAAGAATGCTGTGTCCAGAAATAGCCACATTTCCCCAAGGACAATCAGGCATCCGTTGCACTATTTTGTTTTACATGTGCCACTGAAGTGCCTCTAAAAGTCAACATCATCCAGAATCAAGAGCAAAAACTGGATTCACAGCCAAAATGCAGGGCGGGCAAAATCCAAAGCACAGCTTTCCCGAGACAGTCAGTCCCTGTATTTCACATCAAGACAGCTGCTACTTTAGACACTGGTTCATTTGCAGCCAGGGTTATTAAGTCAGAATATCTGTATGTCTGCCAAGGGAGATACTCCTCAGAGAAGCTGTCTTGGGGGTGGGGGGGTGCATTGTGGCGTCTTTGTGCCACCAAACTGGCATATGTTTCAGGATCAAAAAAGTCTCACGAGATAAGCTATGAACATGAGCAGTTCCTGAAGTGAAATCTAAGCAGGTCCCCCTATTAAGGCACGTGCTTGTCAACAGCTAAAAATAAAAAAAGAGCCAAGTTGAAAAGACAAAACCACATTTGTTCATTAAGCAGTACTCTTAGAACTTTAGCTGCTCTGTGCCTGCTTTTATCTCACAAGGATCAGCTGAGGTTTAGGGACATGATCAATATATATTGACCAATGCTCACAGGGCAGCTCAGTGGGTTAACACTCTAATCTGTTAGATCCTCTGGTTCACGTCTGGGGGCTGCAGGGCTGGCCGAGCTGCAGAGATCTCAATTTGCAGTCAGTTGTTCCTGACAGAGAGGGACAAACAAATCCACACAGCTCCTTCAAAACAGGAACATCTGTTGGGACCATATGCGAGGGGCTTGATCTGCAGTTATCGGGTCTGCCTTCACAGTCAGTGGCCAATAGTATTCAGAGGATGAATGGGCATGTTTATCCCTATTTATCACACCCTTGTACAAAGACTCCGGGGCTTGGCCATGTACAGCTAGAAGAGCTCTTTACACTTTGGGATAAGCTTGGTCCAAAAGGTGTTACTGACAAATAAGTCCAGTTCTAGATCAGGCATTTTAGAAATGTTATCAATGAATTGTAAAGAATAACGTGTGGGATGTGATTTGGAAACACTGGTATCTTGGGGGCTGGAGATGGTCAGAACTCCTGTGTTCAATTTTGTTTGCAACTGATTTCCTGTGTCTCTTTGCGCAAGACATTTAGTCCTCTGTGCTTCTATTTCCAAAATGGTTATTAGGTGCCTTACCAATCACACAGAGTGTGGGAAGGCTTCCTGTGTGTAAAGAACTTTGGAACTATAGTTACTACGTTCCTACTTAATAGCATATTGGGCTGTCATGCGATTAAAAAATTATTCACAATTCATCCCACTGCTAAACAATAATAGAATACCATTTATTTCTACCATTTATTTCAATATTTTTGGATGTTTTCTACATTTTCAAATATATTGATATCAATTACACAGTGTACAATGCTCGCTTTACTTTGTTTTTTATTACAAATATTTGCACTCTAAAAACCAAAAGAAACAGCATTTTTCATTCCCCCATTACGAGTACTGTAGTGTAATCATGAAAACGGAACTTACAAATGCAGACTTGTGTACAAAAAATAACTGCATTCAAAAATAAAACAATGTAAAGCTTTAGAGCCTAGAAGTCCATTCAGTCCTACATTTTGTTCAGCCAGTCTCTCAGACCAACACATTTGATTGCAATTTGCAAGTGATTATGTTGCTCACTTCTTGTTTACAATGCCACCTGAAAGGCGGCACCACGGAGCAAGTGCTGGAAGGTATCAGGTTTTAAGCTGACTGTCCCCAGCACCAGCTCCTGCTTCCCCCCACTTGCTGTCTCTGATACAGAGGCGGGAGGGGCAATGCAAGTAGTTGAGAAGGTAACCAATAAGCCTAGGCGTATCCGTTAATCATCTATTCGACTAATCATTTACATTCCTATCTGAAACAAGACAATCCTGTGACCTGTTCAAAGTTTCACCACCATTTAAACTGATTCAGGGCCTCTCTCTACCTGCTCACACTACTTCTTTAACCATCCCTATTCTGAAGGATGGGAAATCACTTACAACAAGTAACTACAATACTGGTCACAAAGTAAATCCCTGAGTATGTTAATGCGTCATGTTTAGCCATAAACATAAGCTCAATAATTCTTCAGTTGTGGTAACAACAAATAAAAAATGATGGATGCCCTCCTCGAGCTACTGTCAGTTGCTGAGTTTTATAAATCCCCAAAATGAGTTTAAATGTTTCCTGATCTTGCTGCATGAGAACAAAGGGACCAATCCTGCCAGTTGTTGTGCACATCTTATCTTAGAAGCTGCCAAGTGTCTTCAACTCCCAGTGACTCAGCAACTTGCAGCATCTGATCCAAAAAGATGAAGGGTCTAATCCAAAGCCCGCAGAAAGCAATGGAAAGACTCCCATTGATTTTGATGGGGTCTGGATCAGGTCTATTCCTTAGAAACTCTAAACCAGAATACCCGCTTTCTTCTCCCCACAAAAATCACTGCTGCAGGCAGGTTCTGTGATTAATAATGCAGAAAACTTGTCACACAGAATCCCAGAGTCGCCCCTCCCGAAGTATTTCTGTTGACTGGATTAGAGACACATCTGTCAGTCATTGACGCCTGATGTCAGCTCGGCAGCTGTTTCCTTGTGGAAGAAGATTTGAGATTTTTTGTTCTCCTCTTGGACCACTGGCCCTCACGCTGAACTCCACTTCATCACAGGAGAACCTGATTGAAAATAGCTGGTGCCGGCTCTGGTTTCCTCTGACTTTACCAGAAGGACGCGCAGCAGAGCACACAAGACGGATATCCTCTCCTTGGCTCTGTGCATTCGCCCACGTGGGTGTTCCAAGCAGCACTCACAAATCCCACAGGCAAAGACAGGATTCATAGCGACAGGAGCAGAGACAATTCTGGATGTGAACCCAAGCTGGCTGCCAGGCTGGAAAGGAAAAGGCTGGCTGGAAAGGAGGATTGTGCGGCTTTCAGAAATATTACTTTTAACTGTCAGAGCCTTGATTTTCAGAACTTCTGCGTTCTCTCTATTCTATTCTAAGTCAATGGGAGCTGCAGATGTAGGCCTCACAGTTGGTCTTCAGATTTTCTTTTAAAATGAGCCTGCAAAATTATTAGCTAGCCTCTCCCTATGCTACCGCTGTCACTATGATCAACCCCGTCACTGACAGCTGAGATCATCTTAGAACTCTCCAAGGGAAGGGGCCCATAGCCTCGGGACAGATTCAAGACTAACTCAGTATCACGGAGGTACTGTGTGTGCTGTTGTTTCTGATCACAGTACATGTTATTCCTAGGGGTGGGAGCTGAGCCCAGGGCAGCGTCTTGCTCAAATTCCTGCCGTATCGCAAAGAATTATTAGTCCTTAAAAAAAATAATTTTTTGCTCCCAAATGGTTTATTTTAAACACAGTGAGAAAAGAAGGGTGTCTGTGAAACTGGACTTTGAAAGAAACTCAAAGACCCGCATGGTGAGCTGATACTGCCTTGTAAGAGATCTACAGTGAAATTCCGGCTCCATTAAGGCAATAAAAAACACCCATTAACTTCTGTGTGCAGCATAACCAAGGCTGGTGAGAGCCATGGTGTAACTGGGGGGCTGCTGTTGCACGCAGGCGGTGGCTTGCATGCTAGAAAGCTGTTTATGAGAGGCCCATGCAGGAGCTATAGGGCATTGTCAGGCACTTAAGGTCGCAGGGCAGAGGTGACACAGCTCCCCACTAATCTGGGTTGTATCCCGGTACATCACAACCCCACAGCAATGGCCATGGCCAGGGGAGACAACAGCTTTGCTGGGCCCCCGGGCAAGGAGTGGGGGGGGCCCTGGCTCTGTGCTCCTGGAAGAGGCAGTAGTGGCAGTGGCAGCTGGGAGTCCTGGGTCCTTTTGAAACACCGGGCCCTGGGGCAACTGCCCCCTTTTCTCCCTCCTATCAGCAGGCCTGGCCATTGCCAGAGGGCAAAGTTGAAAGGATGGGTCACCTGTCTACATCCCTCCTTCAGTTGCAGGCTCCCCCCAGTCTTCAGAATGGGGTGTTGCCCAGAAAGCAGACAGCCTCTTTACCCTCCAAAAGTTCCCCAAGACATGAGACCTACAGAAAGAAGCCCTCTGCCGAGGAAGAGTCTCTCCAAATCCAGTTCAAATACAATCCTAGGATCAGTGGGGCCGACAGCCACCATGGGTCTCAGGGAAAGGCATGGGGAGGCCTGGCTCCACGCCCCCGAGTGGGGTGTAGCCTTGGGTGGAAGGGGTGGTTCTGAGGGCAGTAAATCCTGAGAGTGTGGCGCTGGGCTCTTGCCCCAACACCTCACAGCAGCATGAAGCAGCACTCCCTTGGCAATTCAAAGGGACCCAAGGCTCCGGCCACCATCACGGCCAGAGTAGCAGTAGTGGTGGCCAGTAGCTCTGGGCCCCTTTGAAATTCCAGGCCCCTGTGCAATTGCCCCCATTATCCCTGCTGTTGGTGGGCCTGCTGTTTCCACCAGTCCTGATGATTGTAGCAGCTTCCCTGGCTGCTGGAGTGTTCAACAATGGCAGAGTCTTTGTTTGTACTACAGTAACCCTTCTACCAGGAAGTGCCGGCAGCAAACAGGGCCGGATTCAATATCGAGGGGTTCCTTTTCATCCATCCAACACAGAACTGGCTCGAGTGCCCACCCAGTAACCTGGAAAATTCACACACACCACTGGGAGCTGCTGGGAAGCAATGCTTCCCCACTTGCAAGCACAGAGACTGAGCGTAGAAAAGAAACTTTTAATAAAAGAGGAAGAGAAGTGACGTGCGATTAATTTGGGAAAATACCACAGACATAGTTCATAACCAACTCACGAGTAAACATCCCAGCTCGAGTAGGTTGGGCAATGTCCTTTGGCTCTCAGGCTCACAAGTCCAGCAATGTAAGTGTCCCATTCGCTGCCCAGCCCTTCTCTGCACCTCACTCACAGTTGCTGCCCTTGGTCAGGGCAGACCAGAGTTCAGAGGTGATCTGCAGAGTTCACCTCCCATCTTGGGAGGGGGAGGGGGCGATAGGAGGCATCTCACCCACCTTGTTGGTCACTCGCCATCCAGCTGCTCACTGCTCTCTGGTGCCACTTTGCTGGCCACCTGCCGCTGCTCCCGCCAGCTGCCCACCACTGCTCCCGCCAGCCACTCCTCCCAGCTGCTGCTCCTGCCAACCTGTGATGGATTTGGCTTTGGGCCAAACCTAGTGATTTCAGCTCTTTGTGATTTCAGCTTCTCAGTGATTTCAGGTCTTGGCCCACAGCACAGTCCAGCCAAAAGATTTCAACACCCACTGGAGTAATTTAACATAATAAAGAGACTCCTTATGGAGTCTGTTTTAGTTCTATCATTAGAACAGGGGATGGGGAAAGGGCAGAGAAACAGGTTGAACCAGTTTTACAGCTCACTGCATGTAGCCTGCTGGTTCAGAGCGCTACCCTTTCCCCCAGTCAACTTCACAGAGTTTGGAAGAGGAAGCCTTGTCCATCTGGGATTCTTTACAATGACAGTGTCTCTCTCCTTTGAACTGAGTTAAACACAGTCTGCTTTTCTGCATTCCCAATAACTGCAAGCATTGGTGGTCATATTTTATAATTCCTACATTTAAGGTTCACATGGTTTGTGACCCCACAACAGCCATATTGGTTACAATAGACAAAATATCATTCTAACAATTGGATATCTAGCAGGCCTAAGCAAGTGAGTGAACTATATTTACATAACCACACCCAGGATTTCTTTCCCATTCCAGTGTGAACTGTATTTACATAACAACAGTTGAATACGTAGCAGGTGTAAGCAACAGAATGAATCACACCCAGGATTCCTTTCCCATTCCAGCTGGCGGTAACAAAAGCATTGATTCAGACCCTGTTTACATTACATATAGGCTCTTAGAGAAACATGAATGGGATCCAGTTTCCCATTTACAGCTCTGGGGATAGTAAATCACTGATCCTCGCTGAGAAGTCCCCACGGATCATGTTTAGGGTTTCAATTAGTTCTGTCTTCAGAGGTGTTGAGAGTTTGGTTCAGGTTTGTTGGGAAGTAGTTGTTAAACACCAGAACATGAATGTTTTAGGGATTTGCTCATTTAGTTTAATCCTGGATGTGGCTGCCAGAAAAGACTGAAAAATGTCATGGGAAAGAGCGATTCATAAGTGCCCCTGAAGGAATCTCATCTGCTATAGAGTTAGGTGCTAGAATCTCATGGGCTCGCAGAATATTTTACAGCAGAATTTTAGGCTACCTGCTCTTGATGCTTCCATCTTAACCAGTGGGATCTACTCACACTGCAAGGACATAAAGCAGCACAGTCACCTCACATCCCCTAGGGCAAAAACCAGAGCAAGAATGGAGACAAAATCACAAGAAAAAATATTTAAAAAAAACCCCCAACATGACTCAAGAGATAATTCAAATATTCAAAGGATCAGTGATTCCCATATGCCTGTGCTCAGCTTGGGTACGAGAAGGTAATGGAAAGAAGAAGCAAGCCCATAAATTGCTTCTTATACAATGCCAGTTGTTGATATTGTCTATGCAACTTCTGAAGCCACAAAAACTCACCTGAGCAAAACTGGAAGTTTCCTCATTCAGTAGCTGAAAGCAGGGATTGGTACATAATGATACAGTGAAGGAGCATGGACTGCGGCTTAAAGCAAGTTCTGGGTTTCAGGACTGCTGGGTCCTAATCTCAGCTCCATTATAGAGTAAGATATCACAGTACCAGCACTGTCACGAACTTGCTGCATGACCTTAGACGAGTTAGTTGCACTCCATGGCAACATCCCTCACTTAGTTTAATTAGTTACATATTTGTGGAAGTGTCTTGAGATCCTTGAATGATACTTAACAACATGCAAGCGCAGAGCGTGACCCCAATCCCCCACCACTGGAGTGAGCTACAAAACAAACTCCTTGAATGGCACTTGCGCATTATATAAATGACCTTGCTGCTGGAACATGTACATTTACAAGGGGATAAATAAGGACACAGTTTAACATCAGCTTGTCTAGCTATAGAAGTCGCAGGTGACACATTACTCTTTCTCTCTCTTATTCCTTCAGACTCCTCCTCACTCTGAGATTTGTTCATCAACAATCCATTCTTAGCTACAATTCTCATTATACATGCCTGCCTTCTCATTGACCTGGAGTTGTGAAAGCAAAGTCTCTTTTCTTCTAAACCCATTGGAAAACAAGACTCATCACTTAAAGCTTTTGTGTGATGGAATTTCTCTGTTACTATAGTCAAGACTTCCCCATCTGTTAGCATGAGCAGGAAACAAGTGCTGGGTCTACAGGTTAATTTTCATGTTTACCATGTTACTATAACAGATACTTAATACAGAAAACAATATACAGGAGCTTCATCCCATTGAATAATTTCTGTTGGCAGCTTCAAAGATGTGGGGCAGATTCCTTCCCTGGGCAATTTCCTTTCTTCAGCAACACAGTTTCATGAGAGCTGCTAGTTCCTGAGATCTGGCTGAGCACAGGGTGAATCAGAAAGGGACAGGCAGCTTACTAAATAGAAATGTTTAAATTTGTACTTAATATTGCACCTTCTAATGTGAAAGTGCCTCACACATGAGTTACTGGGGAACAACAAAACAAGCAGGTAGGTAAAGTCGGTATTATTATTCCCAGTTCACATACCTCCAAGTATTTCACTCCAGCAAGTCAATGCAAATGGGAAACTGAAGTGCAGCAAGACACAGTGACTTGCCCAGGGTCAGATCATGAGTTGGTAGCACAGCAAAACCCAGGAGCCATGACCCCTTATCTCCAGCCATTGGATAGAATTCTACCCAACTCCCATGTAAACAGCATGTTCATTTCACTGGAAACCTCCCAACTCAGAAAAATCACAAAGAAAGGTTCAGCTCCACAGAGCCCTTATTTTCCATAACAAAAGACAAGAAGCAAATGGATAAGAGGGAGGAAACTTCCAGGATACTTCCCCACTCAAAATACTGGAGAAGATCGTGAAGCTCTTCTCCAGTACTCCAGTGACCTACAGGAGTCAGTCATTAGCTTCACTCATTCACGCCAGCTGAGCATCTGGCCTACTGCACAGCAGAAGAGCCAACAGCAGATAATCCAAAAACAATGGTTACTATTCTTGAGAAGGATCCTCTAATGTTAAAGAGCAAAGGTGGGAGCTAGGACTGCTCTGTTATATTCCTGGCTCTGCCAATTGGTCAGATCTCTGAGCCTCGTCTGAAAAATGAGGATGATATGGCAGGACACCAAAGGAGCTGAAGGCCTGGGGTTTGAAGTTGATGCCTGATTATCCTTAAGCTCATAAGATCAAGTATGCACAGTTCTTAACGCAATAAAAAGAAGCCACCCTTATTATACAATCTCTTTCCTTAGGAAACTGGCCAGAAGTATCCCAACTGTCATGCAGAATGAATACACTTTTGCCCCCATCTTCATTAGAAGATCACCACCATGAACTGACTGACATCTGTAGGTCACTGGAGTACTTGAAAGGACAGCATTCTCCTGCGTTTGTTTCTTGGAACACAAGCACCACCACCGTAGGTTAGTGAATAATCAGCTAGTGACACAAATCTCACCAGTATGAGGATAACTTTTACAAAGCCTTCTGAGCAAGGAATGCTCGCTGGGTATGTCTACAGAGCAGCTAGACACACATGGCTGGCCTGTGCCAGCCAATTGAGGCTTGCAGAGCTCAGGATGCAGGGCTGCTTTTACTGCTGTGTGGACATCTGGAGTTGGTCTAGACCCTGGGCTTTAGGACCCTGTGGGGTGGGAGGGTCCCAGAGTTTGGGCTCCAGCCGAAGCCTGGAAATGGATACGGCAATGAAAAAGCCCCGCAGCCCGAACCCTGTGAGCCTGAATCAGCTGATGGGGAACAGCCAGAGCATTTTCTTTGCTGTGCAGATATAGCCTCAGCTTCCTTGAGATTGGCTCACGCTCATGAGTTCACCACAGCTGCTGTTTCAGATTCTTTTTGGGAAGACGGAGAGTTCTGGTGCACAAGGTTGTGGTAAAGCCCGCAGCAGTCACAGGATGGCACAGCAGCCCTTTAGCGAGATCTCCCTCTGTGGCTTGTGGCTGCACCAACTCTTCTCTCTCAAAGCAGAGGGAGTTGGAGGCTTGCTACATGTAAACCAAAGTGCTAGTATTTTGGCCAGTTGGACATGAAGGCTAGGGATGTGGCAAGAAGGAACCATCAGCAATTCACCCACAGCAGGATCAAACAGACCAGGCAACTGCCACGTGCTGTTTGCCCCAACGTCCTACCACCCAGGGCACGGCTCACCACCAGCCACAGGACTGGAAACAAGCAACTCAAAGGACAATAAAGTGATGAATTCCAGCCACAGCAGCAAAGGAAAGCAGAAAGGCAAGGAAAGCACGCTGTGATTTCAGCGACAGGACATATGTGCTACAGACTGCCAGCAACAAAATGAAAATTAGGGCCACTCCCACATCATCAACACCAGAATTTCTGCACATGATCAACACCAGGAATTGCTGCAGAGCTCAAAAAGGGAACTGGTGCCCATACAAAATAACATCACTGGTTGGGGTGCAACGCTGTTACATCCTATAGCCAAAGCCTTAATGTGGCAAGAGGCTTTCCCCATCCACCTGGCGCCTTTCACGAAGGGCATCCTTGTCAGCCACCCTCTCAGCTCACAGAGTGATGTTCTGATTGTCAAGGCCTGTTTGTTTCAAATCAAGGTGGACCTTTCCCACTTTCCCTGGGAAGAGACACCGGAGCCCTGACTACACCTGTGGTGGTAAACACTTGCTCAGAGTAGACAAGTAGACAAAGGACAGTCACCTCAGGTGACATACATGTACCTCACATCAGCCTTAGTTGAGACGAGAGAGGCCTTGCCATCATATCCCAAAAGCTCCCTTCCTCCACACGTGATGTCTGGTTCCCAAACCCAGGCCTGTAGTTTCCAGATATCCTGGTCACCATGGAGTGTCTGCTGAAATCTGGTGGGCCAAGGAGCTAACAGAACTACAGCCTCAGCCAAGGCACCACCCATGGGAGTCCTGGCTGGAGGAATTCCTGGCTCCACCGATTGGCCCAATTATGCTATTTAAGCCAGAAGGTGGCATGGAAAGTTGTCTGAGCAACCAGGTGATTCCCTGTTGCTGCTGCATGAGAATCTGTGCTTGTGCCCACTTCCTGCCTTCTGCACCCTGTGCCCAGCCTGTTCCTGATTGCTGTTCCACTCCTGGCTCCTGCCTTTGCTCCTGGGTCCCACCGTGCTCCTGCTCCAGGCATGCTCCTTGCCTTTCCTCTGGTTGCTGTCCTTACACATAGCTTCCAATCATCAGTTACCAGTCCTGGCTCAGACCCCTCGCTCCCACTTCTGACTCTGGCTGGACCCTTGGCTCTGGCATTTAGCATCTCACCACAGCCCTAGCACTTGGCTTCGATTCCTGGTTCTGATTTCAGCTCAGCCTCTGGCTCTGGTAACTGGCATTGAGTTTGTTCCCTGACCTGAATGCCTGCTCCACCCACCTCACCTGCGCTGATCACTTAGGGTATCTACACTAGCCCCCTAGTTTGAACTAGGGAGGCTAATGTAGGCAAATCATTCGAAGTTGCAAATCAAGCCCGGGATTTAAATATCCTGCGCTTGATTTGCATCTTCCTGGCCGGTCACCATTTTTTGAAATTTACAAGTCCGGACTAGCTTCCTGCGTCTACACGCGGCAGGGACCCGGTAGTTCAAAATAAAGCCCTACTTCAAACTACCTGTTATTCCTCCTGGAATGAGGTTTAACACTAAAGAAAATGCCCCAGGACTGAAAGCTGGCAACACCTCAGCAGTGCTCAACTGAGCTGGCTTCAGGCAGATAACTAACAGGTTAAATGCACCCCAATAAGCCAGCCAGTCACCCTGTGAAATGGTGAACTAAACTGAGCCCACCATTCAAGGCTGAAGAGATGAGAAAAGAGACAGGTCCATGAATCACTCTGGCCAACTCGGGAATGAGCCTGATGAGCTTTGGAGAGAGTCTATGCTAGCCCTCCTTTGCCAAACAAATCATCAGGAGCAGCAGGCAGGGAACAAAGAAGGTATGTGGAAGGTTGTGGGCAGGCCTAGGGACTCTAAGATACACTCTCCCAGAAAGCAAGTAACCACCTATCAACCACGTGATGGGCTGCAGAACAGTATAATCAACCAATACAGACATTCAAGCCCGCATTCTCCATCAGTATGAAGCTGGTGCCTAGGGGCAATCCCATTTTCCCTGGTTATAGATCATTATTAGGGTCTAAATGCCATGGCTGTCAGTTTAAATTTTTGATTGACTTTGCTTTTCTGCAGTGTTCTTGGACATGGTACAGTACAGTGCTGGGCATACTGATAAAAAGTCACCCATGCTAATCAGTGACACCCCTCTCCCCCCAAATCATTACCGTCTGGGTTGTAAGTGCAGCTGTTAAGGCTGCAAGCCATGCAGGTCAATGCCAGCAATTTTCCTCCAGCAGTGAGCTGCCTGCTAGACGGTAGAGTTGAATCAGGGCTCATATTGGACTAAACCACCTTTCAGGTATTTATTTCCATCATTTAGCCTCAAGAGCTGTGGGATATTTGGCAACAAAAGTGGGCTCTGGCAGACCAATGGGAGGCACAAATATGAGCGGGGAGGACCCTCCATAGATAACGGTCAGCTTTCTCCCATTTAAGCTAGAGGGTTGTCTCCCCAAATGCCCATCACCTCAAGTACCTCACTGGATCTTGTAGGAAGGGAGATCTGCTAATTAAGGCACTGGACAGAGACTCCACAGATCTGGATTCAATTTAAGACTCTACCATAAATTTCTTGTGTGATGCTGAGCAAGTCACTTCAGCCCAGATCCATGAAGGGACTTTGGAGGAGGTCTGCTAGTACCTTCCGGCTTCAGGCCCCATAGGTCAGATGCAGGGGAACGGCTATCTGCCTTAAGCATCACGCTGGACACAGGCATGAGATAGGCCACCTAGAAGCCTGTCTTAGCTAATAATGTGCTTGCCCCAGGTAGAAATGTAGATGCCTGGGGGTCTTTTACAGGGAAAATGTGGGGGCCGAGTGAGTTCAGGGTCAGGCAAGTTGGGGGATTCTGCAGATTGCAGCAGAACATTCTGGGCTTTAGGTACCTTTAGAGATCTTGGCCTTCATCTCCCTGAGCCTCACCTTCCAGTCTGTAAATGGGATAAAGAGCCTTCCTTTCTCCTTCTTGGCCTGTCTTGTCTATTTAGACCTTAAGGTCTTCAGGCCAGGGACTGTCTAGGTCCAGTCCCAGCACACTGGCTCTGATGTTAGTCCAAGACTGTTGGTGCTATCGTAGTACAAACAATAAACAATAATCTCAATCGCTGGGGAGTTGCAAAAGCAGAGAGGTCGTCTCTGACGCACTAAGGATTCAAACCTTTTAGAGCTTTAGGGGTTAAAGCTAGGTGGAGATTGTGCTGAGGGAATGAGCATTTGTTAAATCGAGCTTTTAAAATAGAAGGGGAGAGAGAGATGGATATTAACCGGATGGTGCCTATAAAATTATATCAGTTGGTCGTAACCATGAAACACTTGTATAAACAAACAGAAAAACCATTGCCCTCTTCCCACTTACACTTTTCTTTTCTATAATTAATTGGGCAAGAATGGAACTTGGGAAAAGCTCAACTATGGTCAGAATTCCTGGACTTCTTTCTAGTAATAATAACACACTGGGAGCAGCTGCAACTATCTAATTACCTGCAGCATGTTGAGAAGCAGGCTTCGGAACTTGGTCCCTTCCACCATGAAGAGCGCCATTTTGTCACAGAGCTTGGCGGCTGTGGAGGCGAAGCTGCGGTCCGTCACCGCTTTCTGGTAAATGGTCTTGACTATCTCGCCCAGCATCTCCTCTGAGTTGGTGGAGTTCTGGGCCTCCTCCATGAAGGTGGTGAGCTTGGAGTCCACGTCACTACTGTTGTTCCTCATGCTGTTGAGGATTTCAATTAATTTGTCCATTTTGTTCTTTTGGGGGTTGGTCGCCTCCACCGGCACTTCGTCCTGGTCCATGAAAAGGGAAAGACAAGGCATCTGTTACACAAGGAAAAAACAGACATATCAGCCCTTGTTCTCTCACAGAAAACAGAGGGGTGGGGGTGATGGGAGTCATACAATCAGATCTAAAACTAGGCATGTTCTAGGGGTACACTGGTCTGAGGTCAGGACTGGGAGCGCTAATTACTGCTCTGACAGGGACTCCAATGCAAATCACATCACATCTCGGTGCCTCAACATCCCCATGGGGTAGATATACCTGTGTACCTCAGAGGAGTGACATTTGCTAAGTGCCTGTGAGCCAGGTTTGCCTGCAGAGAAAAGTTAGAGCATGTTGACTCAACATGACTCTGCTCCCCCAGCTGGAAAGACCCACGTCACACTGGGTATATGCAGACATTAGTGTATTGCAATAAACTTACAATAAAAAACCAGCATCCTCCAGGATGCACTTGGATAGATTATCTATTAAAACCCTCAAAAAATTGAAACTTTGTCTCCAAAAAGAATTTCTCATCCATCACTTGGGCACAATAGTTTTGTTGTTGCTGAGTGTTCAAGGGAAGGGGGAAAGATAAAGGTGCTTTTAGAATCATAGAATCACAGAGCTGGAAGAGACCTTAGGAGGTCATCAAGTCCAGCCCCCTGCCCAAGGCAGAACCAATTCCAAATAAATCAACCCAGCCAGGGCTTTGTCAAGTCGAGACTTAAAAACCTCTAAGGATGGAGATTCCACCACCTCCCTAGGTAACCCATTCCAGTGCTTCACCACCCTCCTAGTGAAATAGTTTTTCCTAATATCCAACCTAGACCACTCCCACTGTAACTTGAGACCATTGCTCCTTGTTCTGCCATCCATCACCACTGAGAACAGCCTCTCTCCATCCTCTTTGGAACCTCCCTTCAGGAAGTTGAAGGCTGCTATCAAATCCCCCCTCACTCTTCTCTTCTGCAAACAAACCTAAATCCCTCAATCTCTCCTCATAGGTCATGCGCTCCAGCACCCTAATCATTTTGGTCGCCCTCCACTGGACCCTCTCCAGTGTGTCCACATCCTTTCTATAGTGGGGGGCCCAGAACTGGACACAATACTCCAGATGTGGCCTCACCAGAGCCAAATAAAGGGGAATAATCGTTTCTCTGGATATGCTGGCAATGCTCCTCCTAATCCATCCTAATATGCCATTAGCCTTCTTGTGCTATATTGTGCTTTTGATTTATTCAGCCATCTATATAGATGAATGAATATCAGGTTTAAGTGGTGAATCTAAATATCCAGTGTTGAAAGTCTGAATTCTGTACTCAGTATCTAGATTTTGGAGGAGACAGAGAGCCATATTTTAGAACACTCCAAAGACACAACTGGCACTTGTAAACAGACTGGGAAATACCCATGCTCCTGTTTTGGGCTCAAAAACCCTCATCTTGAACATCTCTAAATCAGCACCATTGGTACCTGACCGGTGCTGAACCAAAGGATTTGCCAGACCATGAGACGTCAATATTGTCTAGCAGCATTACCAACACTTCCACTGATACTGGGCTCTTAGAAGACATTTAGGAGTAAAATAGAGCTAAATAACAGCACAGAACACTGAGAGCCACTTTATGGGACCACGGGATACTTGGCCACACCCATGATAAGTGGACATCCAGCTAACTAAAATCATGCCGAACCACAGATGTTGCCGGATCAGAGAGTGCTGGACTGGAGAAGGTTCAACCTGCAGTGTTTTTTGCAGGTTGGAGTCCACAATCTCTCCTTGCAAACTTTGTCTTAACATGAACCCCATACAACTGGCCTGGTGCAGTTAGATCAAGAGACTCAGAAGCGTGCCAGTAAAAGACATGATAAAGAACTACAAAAACCCAGCCACCCACCATAAGTAGTGTTGACTAAGAGATGAGACAGTAAATTTGGGTGTGCTCAGGAACAAGGCCCCTTGTTACTTTGCCACATGTAGGTGTGTGTAACGATCAACAGCTGGGCTTTTTATGAAGGGAAATTCAGCTCCTAAGAGGGGATAGTACCTTTTCTTTTAGTCTCCTTCGCAGTCTGTCTTTGGAAGACTGAAGCAAATTGACCTTGGGCCTTTCCCCGCTGCGCTCATGAACACTGTCTCTCCGCTTGGTTTCTGGCTCCTGAATGTACTGCTGAGACTGTCTGTCCACGACCTCTGTGCTCCGGTGCATCTCCAGAGGGATGTGCACCGTGCAGACGGAGGTGTCCTCGATTTTCAAATTCTCAGTCTCTTTGGCATTTCTGTGCGTTTCCTTGTCATTGGGCGAGTGCTTCTGGTTGTGGTGCCATCGCCGGTTTTGGCTGTAGCCATGGTGGCTTTGCCTCCCTGAGGAGTGAGGTGCTTGGCTTCCCTGGTAGAGTTTCTGGTGTTCCCTGTTGTGTTTGGCAGGCCCTTGCTGATGATCCGTGTGCTGCTGCTGCACTTTGTTTCCTCCAGGAGGCCTTGGTTGTCTCCTGAAAACACAAACGGAAAAGTCAGCGTACTCAAGCCCCTCACCTTCGCTGACGTTTATCTGCACCGGGAGCACAACAAAATTGGCCACAACAGCTCCCTAAAGAAGAGCTTTTCCACTGGGGTAATTTGGGGCAATGAGTATTTCCCTGATCATTACTGATAGAGAGAATGATTTACTGGGGAGCTGCTCAGCTGTGCAAAGTAACACAGCAAGCCATTCAATTGGGACACCTTAAAAAACGATCCTGAACAATTATAATCCAGACATCTTCACGTTATCCAAGCCTGCAACGCACTCTCAATACATCCGTGAACCCCTCGATCAGTGGTCCCTAACACAGTGCTCGCGGGCGCCATGGCACCCGCCGGGGCATTGATGTGCGCCCGCCTAGTTGGGGTTGCAACGAGGGATGGCCGGGGGAGGACGGGCCGCACATGCTGCGGGGCCGAACTCGCGCCATGACAGGGCGTGGGGAAGCGGCGGCAGCGGGAGAACCTGTCGGGGAGTGGGGCGGGGAAGCTGCGGGAGCAGGGCGGCCGGTCCAGAGTGGCGAAATGGCCGCAGTGGGGTGTCTGGCACCGGCGCAGGCGCACTTGGCACGGGGCCGGCTGGCTGGGCGACGCAGTGGGATGATGTCACCCACTGGTGCAGCGCCCACCACACAAAAAGGTTGAGGACCACTGCCCTGGATGATCACCCAACAACTGTCTTTTATGTGGTTTCAGTGCCCATGACGGTCCTTTCCCTGGGGCCTTGCTGCAGGGAGCTAGACAGCGTTAGCAATCTCTTGTGTGTCCTTAGCATTGTTCTCACATTGCTATTCCTCCTCCTCCCCCATTTCTGTCTTTCCTCCCTCATCGGAGTCAGCTGCTTCCTCTTGCTCTCTGGCACCTGCCCATGACTGTCCCAAACAAATCCCTAAGCCTAGTAATTGTATTTGTCTTAAAATACAAATAGGTTTTATTGACAGATTACAGAAATGGAGAGAAAAAGTATGAAATCCAAAGGAACGTGAGAGAAAACACAACGAGACGAGGCATCCTCAAACCTCATTACACTGTGACCCCCTTCCAACAACAAAAATTACTACATGACCCAAGGAAGGGCAACAAAGACTGAGCACTACCACTCCAGATTGGGGAAGGGACAAAAGTCAAAGTCCAAGGGATTCAGCCCCAGATGGGCCTGTAAGTTGAGCTTGATGCCCTGGGCCCCAGCAGGTCAAAGTCAGCCCTGGCAACTCACTTTGGGGTCCTGGCCCTCAGTCTGAGAACCACTGAACTAGAAAAATGCTGCAGAATGTGTTGATGTGGAGGAAAGGTTGTTTCAGATTCACAGCCTCCACCTTGGGAGGCTGGGTTCAAGTCCCTTTGCCACAGACTTCCCATGTGACTGTGGCAAGTCATTTACCCTCTCTGTGCCCCAGTACCCATCTGTAAAATGGAGTTAACGGCACTCCCCTACCTCACAGAGACACTGGAAGGATAAATACATTATAGAACAGGGGTGGGCAAAAGGGACTCCACGGGCCGGATCCGACCTGCCAAGTGGGTTGATCCAGCGGGTTGATCCAGCCCATGGAGGCCCTGCCACTCCCCTGCTCCCAAGCCAAACCTGGGGGTGCATGAAACTTGCTCCCGCCGTGCTAGGAGCACGCTGCACTTTGAAGGGCTGCATGCTCCTCGCAAGGCGGGGGTAGGGCAGGAGGAGGCTGCGGGTGCTCCCCCCACCCCCAGGCCAATCAGGGCCTGGGGGCGGGGGAGCTGCGTGAAGCTTCCTTCGCCCTGCCTTGGCCCTGTGAGGAGCGTGCAGCACATCCAAGTGCCACGTGCTTCTTGCATGGCGGGAGGAGCCTTCGAGCACTCCCCTGCCCCCCAGGCCCTGATTGGCCCGGGGGCGGGGGGAGTGCTGAAAGCCTCCTCCTGCCCTACCCCCACCCTGCAAGGAGCACGCGGCATGGTCTGTGGGTGGGGTAGCCCAGAAGCGTACTGGCCTCACCCCTTCCGGTTTAGGCCCCGCCCCTTTTGGGCGGCCCAGGGGCACTTCAAAACTTTTTGCAGTGGCCCCCCAGCCAAAAATTATTGCCCACCCCGTTATAGAATAAGGGATCCGATACTACAATAATGGACCCCAGACAAGACAGCTAACCCTAGGCTTCAGTAGCAAAAATAGCTTTGTGACACTTGAGAAATCAGTGTGTCTGCTCCCTGTCAACTGGGTCTGCATTTCAGCATTGACTTTGCAAGGTAAGCCACTTGGTTGGAGATAGTCTTTGTGTCTCACATCTCACTTACAAAGTCTTCCCTCTTATAGGGAAGAGCTCTGTGCATCTTCCCAACAAATCAGGATAGTTACTTTGCTATCCAAGATGGCACAAACCTGACACACATCTCTGAACTTCCTCCAAGAAGCTGGGCTGGATTTTCAAGAGATTTGGGTGGCCAAGTCCCACTGAATGTCTAATTGCTTTGGTCCCCTTTGAAGAAGTCCATCCTTGTTGCTATGTTGGTTTAGCAGTCCTGTCTAGAACAAAGCTCTACCGAACGGTGGCTTCTCCCACCCTCTGCAGTAAAAATGTCTCTTTGGATAGAAGCCAGGCAAGGAACCGATCTTGGGAATATCTTGTTCCATACATTTCTGACAAAAGAAATTTTGGCTAAACCCCTGCACTGTTCCACCAGCTCTGGTTGGAAGTTTACACCGTTCTTGCTCTGGTTGGAAGTTTTAAAAATGTAACAGGAGTTGCTAACACTGAGCAGCAAGAGACAAAATTAGAAAAGAAAAACTAACAAGTATCAAATCCAACACCTCCTGCCAACTCACCCTCTTCAGGTCTTACTTTCAGCAAAGCCTCAACAGTTTTCATTCTGTGCCCTACAAAACGCTCTCCCATTTCTAAATATTTCAATAGCATTTTCTCCCCAGATGCCCCTATTTATGGCATTCACGTGCTGGCATGTTTGTACGGCAACACTTGCTGAACATTAGCAGGTTCCTGCGAGGGCTTGGGGAGGAATAGAAGCGTGTCAAGGGTGTCAAGGCTTCTGCTCATTCCTCACATAACCCCTGTTACAGTTGAGTTATTTACTTTCCAGTGAAAAAGGAGGGAGTCATTATTGGCTCAGGCCAAAGAGACACGTTTTGCCTCTCTACAGAACATGCCATCCAAAGCTTTAAAGACACAGCCATTGTGTCTTGCAACACCCTTGTGAGGTAGAGGAGAACCTATACCAACATTTTATCCACATGGGGAAACTGAGTCCCAAAGAGCTATGGTGGAGATGTACCCAGACACATATGGAAGTAAATGTTCACAAATGACGTGCCCAAGCTAATGGGAAGGGGAGCCATTAATACAACCCACAAGTCCTGGCTCTTAGCCCCTTGCTCCAACTACTAGGTTAGATTGCGTGTCTCCCTGAAACGGTAAAACAGATGAAGTTCTATGCCATCTATCCACTTGGGCCACAGTCTGCATTTGCTTTAGTATAGCAAATGTATCTGGTGTGGGATGTTTTCCACAAAGCAGACACGGTCATCCTAAACAACAAACAAAAAAGCGTGTGCCTGTTACATTGGAAAGTGAGGCCATTTTCCCCTTGCTCTCTTCTAGAGGAAGCTAAAGCTTGAGGAAATTCCTGCCAGCAGATGCAGCCAAAGGGTATCTCTCATTCTCCATCTGAACTTGGACATTTCGTATTTCCAAACGGGCTGTCAAGACAAGATTATCAGTGTTTGCAACACACACAAAAAGCGGAGGAAGTTTAAAGGCCTTTTTTCATATGAAAGGACAGGATTCAAGGCATCCTATGACCTGCTTAGTTTTCCATTGCTTTAAACTAGGTTATCTTCAAGGCAACAGGGAATGGAGTTTAAAGAGATGCATAGGAATTTTTAAAAGTATATCACATTGCATCCAAATCCCATTTAGAGGTTGTGAGCCTTTTACAAGGGTTATTTCCTTTACCACACTGTTGATTATCCAGATAGCTGTGTGTCTTATCTAATCTGACTCTCTCCTCCAGTTGGATTTGCTCACCCAGTCGGCTTCCCCACAGCAGTAACATGTGAGGTCACCAGTTCTAGGTTGTGAATGCATCATGATGGGAGGAGCAGATGGTTCTAAAAAGGAGGAGAGCCTCTATTTGCAGTGCTGTCCCTTTAAAACAGCGGTTCCCAACCTTTTCCAGATGGGGACCCATTTTGACAATTCAGGAAGACTTGGTGACCCAAGGCAATTAAAAAACGGGGGGAGGAGGGAGGGCAGAGTCACCTGGGGAGACACTTGGCGACCCTTTTGAAATGTAATGGTGATGCATATTTGGGTCCCAACCCATAAGTTGGGAAACCCTGCTTTAAAACAAGACACCCTGGAGCCCTGGATTGTGCTAGCTTGAAAGCAGGACTGCACAGGGCTAGCAGTAAAAACAGCAGCAGTTCCCAGCATAACCACTGTCCTTTTAACACTTGCTACTTTGTTTAAAAAGCATGCTGGATTGGCACTGTAAAATTCAGCAATTTTCAGCAGGGATGGAGTGTCACAATCTGCACTGACAAAAAGAGAGGGGTTGTAGATAGTAGGGCAACCATAACATTCATGAAACTGGCTTGTAACGTTAAGTGCCTTTCACCTTCTTTCTAGGCCCTCGGCAGGGTGGATCCTTTAACTGTTCATTGTCAGTTTTCTCAAGGGAAAGAATTCTATAAAGAACATGCAATTTTGAGTGTAAGTATTAGCTGAAAGTCAAGGAAACATTTTTGCCTTGACTTTTATTACAGCAAAGATTTATGTTTGCAAACAAATGTTTTACATGTAATTTAAATGGTTTTTTTATTACCTGGGTCGTTCCCCTGCAATATTTGCAACCCAGACTCAGGAACATTATACTGCTTTGTAAGAACCAGAAACTGAGACCGAATAGAAATAGAAAGGAAAACTAACCACTTAAATCAGGGGTGAGCAAGACACCATCTGCGGGCCGGATCCAGCCCGCCAAGCCATTGCATCCAGTCCGCAGCCGCCCTGCCACTCCCCGGCCTCCAAGCCAATCAAGACCTGGGGACGAGGGAGCACGCAAAGTCTCCTCCACTCGCCAGGGGCAAAGACTCCATGTACTTCCCCACCCCCAGGCCAACCAGGGTCTGCGGGCAGGGGGGCATGTGAAGTCTCCTGGCCCCACCACTTCTGCCTGAGTCCCCATCCCTTCTCGGGTGGCCTGTGACCACTTCCAAAATTCTGGAGGGCTCCCTCCTCAAAAATTATTGCCTACCCCGACTTAAACGCAGACGTTCAAGTTCAGGGAACTGTAAAGCAATAGAGAATGAAAGTAAGTTAGATATATAACACTCTTTCAATTTTAACAATATATGGAATTACAAGTAACCTAGATAAAAATACTTTTAACTCATTTTTATATTAACATTGCCCTGTTAATGGTTAAGTTTAGCTCTCAAGTAACTCTTTACATATTTACAAAACAATGTACAACTGTATTAATTAATGGAATCAAATAAATATTGATGGAGCCTTGTGTGGAGGATCTATTTCTGTAAAATGATTGTAACTTACAGCAAACAGGAAAGTTTGCCCCGGTTTTCCTCTCCTCCTTTTTATTTCCTTTCCCATTCAGTTTGAAAAAAAAATAAATTAATGTCTCAAACTTAAATTCAGTGGTCTGAGACTAAACACAAATTCTTTCCATTGCCATCGAGAACAAGTCTGTTCTTCCTACATTTAGCCAAATATAAGCCTTCAGTCTGCATGGTTAAGAGCCAGTTGGCCTCAGAAAGTGGCTTGAACTAATGCAGGTGCCAAGGAATACAGCTATGATGGGCAGACTGGTTTGGCAGACAGATCTCGGGACTGTTTAGCCACTGACGATTGTAATATATTTGTGAATGGCCACTTCCTTCGTCAGAGCACATTTGGCGGATTAGTGCAAATTTGTTCTAGGAAAAGTAAAATAAATTGCTATGTGAAATGTTTTAAATAACCGGTGTTATTTATCCAGACAGGGATTGGCGTGTAAGGATGTAGATGACATTGAATTCTGGAGTGGGGATTATTTGCAGAACTAGGACAAAACCAATAACGAAATGCAATCTTATTGGTTTGCTGCAACAAGAAGTTTGTGTCTCTCCCCCTTACATATATGAACATTTCTTCTGCATAGGTCTGGAAATTTTAGAATATTAGAAAAATGTCTCTCATTTAAGATCCAGTTTTGGGCTGCAACAATAAAGCAGATACATGAAAGGCCACTCAGGATCATCAATCTGACAGTTAAAAAGGCAATATTTATCTGGCAAGCAGCTAAACAAACATCAATGAAATTTGCAAAGAGCGTCACCAATTATGGCTGAAAACACTGCCATTAAACCAGTAAGGAAAAAAGTTTACAGAAAATAAAGAGGCAAAGGAAAGAAAATGTCAGACAAAAGCAAAGCTATTGACTTGGCAGCAGGTAGAAGCAGGGAAACTGTTCAGCATTCAGGCAAACATGGAGAGACTGTAATGAGTCCCACCTCTTTGCAAAACAGCCCAGACAAAGCGGAAAGATGTCTGGGTTAAAACTAGAATGGGGGATTCTTTAAGCAATGGATAGCTGTTCATAAAACTCAGTAAAGAAGCTGCAGAGTCAAATGAATGGTTAATAAAAATACACAGGGGGGCTTGGTCCTCCTCCCGTGAAGTCAAATGGCAAAGTCCCATTGGCTTCTATGATATAGGATTAGGGCCAGAGCTTTCATTCACAGATTCATATTGATAGCGTTTAAAGGATAAAAGGGAGCATTAGAACATCTAGTTTCACCGCTTGTAAATCAGAAGCCATTAAATATCACCCAATTGCCCTAATATTGAGCCCAGTTTGACTAACACATACCTTGTGTTTGGCTAAAACATCATTTCTGAAAGGCACCCAGTCTGTATGTGAAGATATGAAGAGATGGAGAAGCCACCACTTCCTTTGATAATTTGTTCTACTGGTTGATCACTATCACCATTAACCCTCTTCTCTCCCCCCCACGACTATCTACAATGTGAATTTATCTGGCTTGGCCTTCCAGACACTGGTTCTTAGGTCTTTTTCTGCTAGATTAAGGAGCCCTTTTCTCCCTGTGAAGATGCTTATACACTGCCCTACCAAGTAGACCATCCTTCCTCTCTCCTCTTTTGGATGCCATACATTCCAGAGAAAAGATCTACCCTCAGATGAGATCTGGCATGAACAACTTCTAGAAAATCATTTCCTGCTGGAGGAACTCGGGGAGAAATGAAAGCTGGACTTACAAGTGGAAGTAACTTAAACCTTAACTGGAGAGTGACTACCACACCATAATAACTGCACTAACCCGTTTACCTGACCTCTGGTTAATCAGATGTTTTGACACATTGAAGCTCTCTCTACAGTGAATTTGCCCCAACGTAACTAATCAGTGTAGTAATACGTGCAAAACCCAACTACAGGTGTATTGCACCACTGTAAAGAGGAAATAACACCACTGCAGATTAACCAGTTAATATTTCATAGTACGTGGCCCCAGTGTAAGTCTGCTTTGTGCCAGTGCAACATGTCTACATTACCCTGGCACACCAGTGCACATTATAGCTACAAAAAGGTGCATGCTCTCTTAGTGTGGAGAGGACAAAAGTTTGGCCATAACCCTTATCCCAAAAGTAATGCCCAGCATTCACTGCACCTTTTCCTGAAGAGGTCTCTGACATTTTCACACTGTAATATGAACACAGTCCATCACTAAAAGCAGCCACTTCTGGGATGGAACACAGTAGCCATTTAACAGTGCACAGAAACACTAGATGGGTGATGAGGACAGAAAGTGAAGGAAGTTGCTATATCCACCCGAGCCAAACAAACAACAAAAATTCAGGTTGGTGGACTATAAAATACCCAGCTGGCAAAATGGCCCAGACCTGCTCCCATTTTACCCCTGCCTAGGGTTCTCACAACCAAAAGAGACCTAGGGTAGAGTTTAAGTTTCTACAAAAGAGTCTAGAGGATCATCAGCTGTGAAGTAGTATAGTGCCACTGAAAAAATTTCATGTCAAAATGAATTGCCTGTTCAGGCCAGATGAGTATCTAACACAGTATTTCCAGCAACACAGGCTCTTAAGTTCTTGCTGAGGCTCTGGTTTTGCACTGATTCAGGGGAAAGTGTGTGTCACACTTAAACGAGAGTTCCCCTTCCTGCTGTACCTAGATGTTATCTGGATGTCTCCCATACAAGCACTGACCCAGGCAGGGGCACCCAGAATGAGGAGGGGCACAGGAGGCCATGGCCCCATCACTTTTAAAAGTGTAAAGACTTGTGCAGAAAGAACAGCAAATATGTCAGGTGACCAGCTTGGCTTAACAGAGAAATCTTCAGTGAGCTTATACACAAAAAGGATGCATCCAAGAAGTGGAAACTTGGACAGATGATTAGGGAGGAATATAAAAATATTGCTTGAGCGTGCAGGGGAGTAATCAGGAAGGCCAAAGCAAAACTGGAGTTTCAGCTGGCAAGGAATGTGAAGAATAACAAAAAGGGTTTCTACAGGTATGTTAGCAACAAGAAGGTGGTCAGGGAAAGGGATGTAAGTAAGTAGGCAAGTAGTTGACTAATTGATAAACCTAAACTTATCAGGTAGTTGAGTCAACTACTTGCTACCTCCCGCCCACGCTGCCTCAGTATCAGAGGCAGCAAGGGGGGGAGGGAAACAGAAGCCAGTGCTGGGGGGAGGTGGCTTTAAAGACAGTTCCCCCCAGTACCATCTCTGCAGTGCCAACTCTCCCCCCTGCTGTTGCCTCTACCAGGGAGGCTGCCATGAAGCAGCCTCTGCCTGTGGCGGGCCCAAACTCACGGCGGGCAGAGGCTGCTCCGGCAGCAGCCCGTTTGTGGCAGCAATCCCTGTCCGTGAGGGATCCCAGATCCCCTCTGGGACTTGCCGAAAACAGTGGCTGCTGGACCCTGTGTGAGCTGGGACTGAGCAAGCCCGGTTCAGCCCTGGCTCACGCCAGTCCAGTATCGCTGCAGCTCTGCATTTTAAATGTAGCAGGAGCCGGGCTGTCTGCACGCCTGACTCCTATTACACTTAAACTGCAGAGCCACAGCGGAGGTAGCTCCTGGACCAGCACGAGCCAGTACAGAATTCCTTCCCTTATTGACTAATTGTGTAGTTGCTACGCATTGTAATGACCACAATTAGTCAATTGCCCGCCTCTTAACATCCTTAGGGAAAGTGTGGGATGCTTACTGAATGGGGAAGGCAACCTAGTGACAGATGATGTGGGAAAAGCTGAAATGCTCAATGCTTTTTTGGTTCACTCCTCACACACAAGCTCAGCTCAAGACTGCTGTACTGGTTAGCACAGTATGGGGAGAGGTAAGTAGCCCTCAGCAGTGAAAGAACAGGTTAAGGACTATTTAGAAAAGATGGACATGCACAAGTCCATTGGGCTGGATTTAATGCATCTGAGGGTGCTGAGAGTGTTGACTGATGTGGTTGCAGAGCAACTGGCCATTTTTTAAAGAGGTTAGTGTTGCCTCTTTGTATCCCACCTCAGCATCCCTTAAGGTGCTGCATTGCAGAGACTTCCCCTCTGGCTGGAGAGAAATGGTTACCAGGTGCCACGTGTTGATCATGGACCATTCTTCTGGGAAAACCCAAATTCATATTCTTTGCAACAGTGTAGTGTATTTCCCCGAGACTCCATCTGTTCCCTAGCCTGAGTGACCCGATAAAACATCAGCTCCCATGAAGAGACACACCAGAGCCATCCAACAAATGGAGATATAGTAATTGCTAAATGCCATTTGGAAAATACCTTTCTTGTGTTCTTACCCAGGCAATGCTTATTTTGCTATTTAAGGCTTGAGAACTAATGGCTGCATTGTGCCTTGAGAGGATGCCCAGCGCTCCATGGACTAAGTTACCCTAATGCATTTCCTTTTGAGGCAATCCAGCTCAGAATGAATATCGAACCCAGATAGAATTGCCCCCTCAACCCTGCTTAAGAAAATGCTTCTGTTAACGCAGCCACGTATGCAGCAGTTTGGTATAATTATTCTTTACAGAATGATTTTATGGTTCCCTGGAAACGGAATAACTGTGTACACTTGGTCCTCTTGAGTTGAAAAAAGGAAAAATAATAAGGACAGCATGATGGCCTGTTTTCCCTTTATTTTTTTGGCTTTAATGTCAAGTAACTATTTTCCCTTTAAGGGTCAAATCTTGCTCCAGCACAAGTCCCTGACAAAGCTCCCATTCACTTCAATGGCACTAGGATTTGGGATATAAATCAATATGTCAACTAAAGAGACATGCAGAGTTACAGGCTAATTGAATAAGTATGAAAGCTGACAGAATCCTTCTAAGCTTAAGCTAAGCTTAAAATACAATGTTCCTTTAAGATGGCACATTTTCATTTGCACCATTGCCCTACACTGATTTTTTAATTAATGTATTCTACTCCCCAGGGGACCCTCCACACACAAATCTAAGACTCCAGCAGTCTCAGCAATTACCAGAATGTCACTCAAAAATATACAGGATGCTTGTAAGTTTCAACATGAGGTTTGTGTAACTCACCCACCTACTGGGTGTGGGTTGCTGTCCCATGTAATGGCACTCAAGACCACTTATAGAGAAAAAGAATGAGTCTGCTCTACAGCCTTAGTGGAGAGGCAGCTGGCTTTATAGCTTAAGCTATAGAGCCTCGTGCACTAAGCTCTTAAGCGGTCCCAGGTTCAGTTCTACAGGTTCTTGTTACATTGCTCCGAAAAAAAAGGTGGGGCCAGAAGACGTACTGGTGGGGAAAAAAAACCCCATGAACGTGCACAGCTGCGATCTAAAACACAAATGCTGTGCCCCAATCTGCCTTTCCTCATGTCCCCTTAGCTACAGGAGTATTCTGAAGGCTCACCCCATTTGTCTGGCATGTGGAAAGCCCACGGACAATAAATGGGTGTGTTTTCATAGTGACTGCATGGCCATTTGGTCAGGAAATTCCCATTAACTCTAGTCAGAGTTAAGCAGCTATGTCTCTGAAAAAGCATTTTGGAAATTTAACCTACAATGCACATCAACTCTTTTGGAGGAGAACACCAACATCCTGACTATTTACCTACCCACCCTGTGAGCTCTTTGGAGCGGAGAATGTCTTCTTCTGTGCATCTGAACAACACCTAGCACAATGGGGTCCTGAACCATGATTGGGGCTCCTAGGCACTACCCCAAAACAAATAGTAATACTTGCAGGCACTGGTGATCCCAGGAACATTTTTGCAAGAATTGGAGCATTCATGCTAGTTTCCTGCCCAAATTCCAACATTTTTTCTACAACTGTTCTGTGGTTCTGAGTAAAGCATCTCTCCCTTCCTTTCTCAGAATACTGTATAGTTGTGTTCTGTGCTGTGGTCGGTTACACAACAACAACAATTAGTCTACAGCTAGATCCAGAGCAGAGAGCAAACTTATATTAATCCTTGTCTCAGGGCAAATAGTGTCTCCTTCCACCTCTATAAGCCTTCTTGTGGGAGGCCAGCTTTACTATGGCCAGTTTTCAGAATGGAAAGAGGTAAATAATGGTGTTCCTCAGGGGGCTGTACTGGGATCAGTCTTATTCAACACATTCACAAATGAACTGAAAAAAGGGGCAAATAGTGAGGGGGAAAAATTTGCAGATGACACAAAGTTATTCAAGATAGCTAACCCTCAAGCAGACTGCCAAGAACTACAAAAGGATCTCACAAAACTGTGTAACTGAGCAACAATATGGCAGATGAAATTCATCGATGATAAATGCCAAGTAATGCACACTGGAAAACATAATCCCAACTACACATATAAAATGATGCAGTCTAAATTATCCATTATCACTAAAGAAAGAGATCTGGGAGACATTATGGATAGTTCTCTGAAAACATCTGCTCAATGTGCAACAAATGGTCAAAAAAGTGAACAGTGTTGGGAATCATTAAGAAAAGGATAGATAATAAAACAGAAAGTATATTGTGTCTGTATAAATTCATGATATGCCCACATCTTGAATATTATGTGTAGACAAGATCATCGCATCTTAAAAAAACACCATCACATACTGGAACAGAAAAAGACTCAGAAAAGGGCAACAAAATCATGAAGGGGTATGGAACGGCTTCTGTATGAAGCGAGATTAATAAGAATGGGACCTTTTATCTTGGAAAAGTGACAACCAAGTGGGGGGCGATGATAAACGCCTATAAAATCATGACTGGTGTGGAGAAAGTAAATAAGGAAGTGTTATTTACTACTTCTCATAACTAGGGGTCACCAAATGAAATTAATAGGCAGTTGATTTTAAAACAAACAAAAGGAAGTATTTCTTTACACAATGCACACTCAACCTATGGAACTCTTTGCTGGTTGTTTGCACCCAAGCAAATTCTGTCTGAAATACTTATATGGTCCCGATTTCCACAGTATCTGAGCATCTCACAGGTTTTAATGTATTGATTCTCAGAATACTCCTGTGAGGGGCAGCAGTACAAGTGCCCCATTTTACAGACAGAAATAACAGGATTCAAAAACGAGCTAGAGAAGTTCATGGAGGATAGCTCCATCAATGGCTGTTAACCAGGATTGGCAGGGCGGTGTCCTAGTCTCTGTTTGCCAGAAGCTGGGAATGGACGACAGGGGATGGATCACTTGATGACTACATGTTCTATTTATTCCCTCTGGGGCACTGGCCACTGTAAAAAGACAGGGTACTGGACTAGATGGTCTGACCCAGTATGGCCGTTCTTATATTCTTAACAATGTGTTTACTGTTCAGGCATTCCTATTAATGGGGATGAAAAGTCAGCCATGGGGACATTTTTATGGTTAAAGATGGTTTAACCTATCTGATGAGGATTCTCCACTCCCACCTTCTCCCAACCTTTAGGGCTTTTCTGAAAATTTCTAGTACAATTTTGGTTGAGTGGGGAAAGGAAAGAAGGTGAAAGGGAAGAATTTTTAAATTTTTTTATATCAAGAGCCATCAATATAAGAGTTAAATGTTATGGCATCTATGATACCAATGGGGTAAGACGCTGTCTCCATTATCACTCTGTTAGCTAACTCAATAAGGCTTTCCAGAAAAGAAAGAATCAGAAAGAAGCAGAGACCTCTTAAATATCCTCCTGAACAAAATGATTTCTCTTGGTCCAGATTTTGTGAATTAACTGTTTCACTCAGCGTGAAATCTAAAGGGAACCCATCTCTAGCAAAGGAGGTGACCCCTTGACAACAGAAATAATACAACTCCCCTGAGATGTATGATTAATCTAGTTCTTTTGAAGGGGAAACATCTAGGCTTGCCAACCTCTTCCAAATCTTGATAAATCAATTAGCTTAACTCTGGCACTGCTGGGCATAACATCCTTTTATTCCTGAAGAACAACACAGGATACCTAAACAGTCTTCTCCCTGCAGCAGTTGTGATTAATTGGCAAGATCTGGCCTCAACACAATACTGTTCCCTGCTGTGCTGCATTACTTGCTTAGGCCCCTGTCCCAAGTAATGTCAGGCACATGCACAAACATTTGCAGGATTAGGGCTTTGGGGTTAAATCCTGCTTCACTGGAGTCACTGGCAGGTTTGCTATAAAGTTCAGTAGGAGCAGGCCCTTAATTTCCATTCTAGAGGATGTGACATTTCACCAAACATTGCCGTTGGCACCCAAGCAAATTCTGTCTCAAGTACTTACATGACCCCGATAACCATAGTATCTGAGCATCTCATAGGTTTTAACGTATTGATTCACAGAATACTGCTGTGAGGGACAGCAGTACAACTGCCTCATTTTACAGATGGAAAACTGAGGTAGAGAGAGGCTAAATGGCCCAAGGAAGTCTGTGGCAGAGAAGGGAATAATCCTGAATCTGTCAAGCACGAGCAACCCATAGTTCATCCTTCCTTTCTGGCTCCATCTTTGTTTTAAGTAATGTTATCATGGACACTAAATGCTATTTCCAGTATGCAGTTTATTAAAGCCCAGCTCTGGCTGCTTGATATTTTTGTTACTGCTCGGAATGGAAACATTCACATGAGCTTGATGGTTCCACAGCTTTTAATCAAAATCTCAATACCCAGCGAAAAGGCAACAACAGACACGAACTATGAGGAACTGAATGAACTTCTGTTTGCTCTTTCCTTTGGTTTCCCCCCACCAATGGTTTTGGTTGGCTCGGGTTCCATTTTTGTTTGACTTCTTATCGCATGAGAAAGACCACAAGGAAACGCTAACTTATGACTACAAAAATGAAAACGTTTGTACGTTAGTTATATATATACATTTTCATTAAGAGATTTACACACACAAAGCACCTCTCACCTCAAACTGCTTTCACGGACTCTCAATGAGGAGTCCTGTGGCACCTCAAAGACAAACAGATTTATTTGGGCACAAGCTTTTGTGGATAAAAACCACTTCGTCAGATGCATCTGTTACAGTCCTTAAGCCCTGGCTGCGTAGCTTAATTCGACTTTTGCTCTGTTGTGCAGAAGTGCCCTTTATTATTATAAAACCCCCAAACATACATCTGCTATTGGAAAGTGTAATACACCTTTTAAGGCTGACATCTGAAGGGCTGTTAGGGTTGATAATTTAATATGCTGCAAAAGGTGACTTAGATTTTGGTAGTACCCAAACTGAGGTTGGTGTTTTGCAAACACAGGCAAGCACAAACGACTGTGTGTCCTTCTCTCACATCACTTCTCAGCTTCAATTCCAACTCCCTTATGCCCCTTCCTCCATATTAATCAGCAGTTTACTCAATGAAGTAAGTCAGTGAAATAGACAACTAGGTAGGCTATGGGCTACATCCAGTTATCATTAAAGATAACAGACATGCCACCATTGATTTAAAAGGGGTACTGGATTTGACCCATTGGATCTGATTCGGCAAAGCCCTTCGGCACATAATTATGATCACTGCAGTCAAATGGGATTATCCACGTGCTTAAATGAGTGACTGAATTGAGGCCTTAGTCTTCTAGTCTCTCATAAGCATCATGAAAGTGAATCTTGAGGCAGGATTTAAACAAAGTGGGTGCAGCTGCTTTGCAGACCAGCTCAGGGATGGGTCCCAAGTACAGATAACATGAAAGATGGCAAAGAGATGATGTTTCTAAATGTTTTGTTTGGTTTTTCACAACTTGTTCGGGATGCCCAGGTGTGACCCTCTTCCTACATACATTGCCTGCTGCCAGCTAGAAAGCCATCCCTGCCTTTTGTGTGTGTATGTGTGTCTGTCTGTCTCTCAAATATGCTGAAGTAGTTAAATATCTAATTTAGAACATGCTTATCAATGGCTGCATTAGTGAACTGCAAGCGCTCTTACTCAGAGTTATGTTTTGATCATTTGGCTTTTGGAAATGTAATAGCAAATACTTTCAGAATGCCTTAAAAAGAGCATGTGATGCAAGTGAAAACCACTTCTTTCTAACAGTGGTTATTTAACCACAGTATGTACTGACTAAACGGGGGTCTTGGACTATTGCCGAGAATGTGAATGTAATTAAAATTTATATTATTTTACTACTCTACAATAAAAGAGCTCCCATCGCAAGCTCTAAGAACCCTTTAAAAGCTTTTAATTTACCCAAAGTCCAAATGATCCTGTAAAAGAGAGAGATAAAATTTAACTTAAACTCCTAGCAACATATACACACAGAATCCCAACCAGACTACGTATTATCACCCCCAGCCCTACCCATCACCTTATGTCCTAAATAGTCTGGATAAAAATCCCACCCACTGCCCTTTTGTTACAGCTGTTTTTATTTAGATCTCCATGACTCTTTGACCCGCAGGCAAGAGACATCCGACTGTATGTTTTTTCCATAGCCTATTTATACCAATGCTTTTTAGTCAACAAACATTGTATTTCCCTCAGCAGCCCAAGCAAGCTTCAGCAGGACCTCCTAGCGGCTGTCCAGACATGTGAATTAATTCTGATCCCACAGCCAACAATTATTTCCGACTCAACATGTTTGTAAAATATCAGTCCAAATAGTGAAGATGCTTTTGAGCTACACCTGCCCATATATGATGGTGGCCCATTCTAAGCACATTAAATGAACTCATATTGATAGAGCATAATATAGTATGTGAGGGTTATAGGGCTGGGAGCCAGGACTCCAGGCTTCTAAGACCTATTCTTAGGAGTCATTTATTGTTCTCGTTCTTGGGGGTGAAAAATGAAGCCAAAGTGAATTCAGTTCTGTTGGTTAAATGCAAAAAAGTAAAAATTTCATTCATGCCTTGAAAATTGATGAGCCTAAAACAAGACATTACCAGACTTGGAGCAGATATTCAACATCTTCATGCCTGTTAATGACCTCTGCCTCTTCCCACTCAATCTTGGGAACATCTTTGCAGACAAATCCAGCTCCGGCATTCACAGGAACGAATACAATAAAACCAATTAAAAATATTCACTAATAGTGTTTGCTTAACTCTTTGTTTGCTTATACTAGGAAACACGTTACGGGGGGTGGAAAAACAAGTGATTTTTATGCCAAGTGACATATCAGTTCCATAGAATAGATGTCATATTTTTACTACTAATATTTTGGGCAGAGACTCAGAGTGGGAATGGAAAGTATTTCCAGTGCCATGACTTCTTTATTTTGCAAACATCAGTTGCTAACTGGGGTCAGACAGAAATACTGTTCAGAAATAAGAGCCCAAAACAACTCAAGCTGTCAGTTTCTCCACAGTAAACACGCCCTGAGGCACTGAGAAGATTCTACAGGTTGCTGACTTTTAGGTTTCCTGTGTCTAGTCTATGCTCCACTGGCCAACATGTTAAGGAATTGTTTTAAACAGTGTGCTAGAAAATTGATGTCAGGTGAGACTATTGCACAGGATGTGAATTGGCTAGGACAGATTTTGAAAAGTTTGGAGGCTTGTCTTGAGGTTTTTTGTTTTTTTTTTAAATGGTAAAACCACTTTTATCTTAAAAACAACTTTTATCTTACAAAAAGTCATGCTCTGTCCACAGCTGTGTTAGCTGAACTGGTTTGTAAATGGCCTACTAACTACTGCAGACGGTCTTTAGCTCACTTCTCAACTGCATAAAGCAGCTTCCAAATTACTTGTAGCCTCATTTGTCCTGTGTACCCCAAGTTTCACCTCACTTGAAAATCTGACAAAAAGGCCAGTGTCACAGCACACTATGACTGAAAAATAGCTGACCTTCTCTATTTTACCACACAATTATAAAATAAAACAACTGGAATATTAATATCGTATTTACATTTCAGTGTATAAGGTATAGGGAGGTAAAAATCCTGTTCCATTGGCTAACTTGTTTAACTGGGTAACTGATTAAAGTGGGTGAGGGGGAGACCATTCCAGCCCGGCTGGAATGGCCCCCCCCCCCCGCCAGGCTGAAACACCCCTCCCTCCCAGGCAGGGGATGCTGCAGCCTTCCAGGCCCTCCACAGGCAGTGGCTGCTCTGGAGCAGACCCTGTCCAAGGTGGGCCCCCCCGCGAGGCTGGAACAGCTCTCTGCCCATGACAGGCAGGGAGCTGCTCCAGCCCCACCGGTTAACTGGTTAAACCTTCACATCCCTAATATGATATATAGAGCAGAATAAACAAGTCAGTGTAAGCAATTTGAATTTGTACTGATTTGTACTTGTGTTTTTTATATACTGAGTTGTAATACGAGACATTCTAAATAAGTTGATGTACCCTCTGGATATCTCTGTGTGCCCCCTAAAGGAACACTTCTTAGGAACACAAAGATCCTCTGCCCCCAAACACAACATTTGGGCTTGATCCTCCATGACTCACATGCAGGGTGTGGCATCTACAATCTGATAACAGACCAAAAGGTCGGCTTAAGGTACACCACTCCAGCTACGTAAAGAATGTAGTTGGAGTCAACATACCTTAAGCCAATGGTCACCAACCCGTCGATCGTGATAGACTGGTCGATCACGGTGTCTCCAAGAGTCAATCTTCAGTTCAGTCTGAACTGCGTGCCTGCGCACAATACATTTTAGGTCTGCCCTCCTCATTTGCAGAGTAGCACACATAGAACAGAAGGTGAGTGGTGGTGGGGGCTTGGTGGGTTCTGCTGGGGCACCCTCAGCGGGCTGAATGCCACAGCCAGCTAGTCATGCCACTGCCCCTCTTTGCTCCAGCTGTGGTGGATCGTGGCACAGTGGCTGAACACTGTGGCCAGCTGGCCAGGCCACATGGTGGCGGGCACCTGCCCCTCTTTGCTCCAGCTGGAGCCGGGGCGTGGTGAAGCTGTCCTTGCTAGGTTCCAGCTCCGGGGGACTACATACTGACTGGTAGGGAGAAGTGTACATTTGCCTATTTTTGACCCCTTGCTTTCATGATCTATTTATTCACATGAGTGAACCCGTGGACTTATTCTATAATTATTGGGTAATTGCTAAAATTTTAAATTCAAACAGCTGTTAAAGCTCTCTTCAGTCTGACCCTGACAATTCTACCACCACACTGTACCAACACACAAATACCACACATTTGGTAATTAGTGCTATCTTGCCTTTTATTTTAGCTATACATCCCTGGCTAATGATAACGATGAGTGATGAACCTGGGCCATCTAAGAAACCGAAAATGTACACAACCTACACGCGGAATGTACAAGATAAGACCATATACAACATTATCTTAGGAATAGATCTTAGGGGTAGATTTTGGGTTGCATATAAATTCAAAAAGTGATCTTGGGCTGAAAAAGGCCATCTTCACTGTAGGAAGTTGACAGGAGCAAACTCTCCCATCAGCTTTCCTTACTCCTTATGATTGCAAGGAGTACTGGTGCCGACCAGGGGTGCTCTCAGAGTTTGATTTTTTTGGTCTTTATTAGACCTGCTAAATCGAATGCCAGAAGATTGATCTCCAGCATGAGAGACGTGGTTTTGCACAACAAGAAATCATGTAGCCAGACAGTTAAAGTGCCATGGAATTTTTCTTAATCAACCAGGTTTCATTTATGGGTCCACCTTACAAAATCACATATGAAGTTCTAGGTTCTGTCAAACCTTCTTAATCCTCTACCTAAGAGACTAAAAAGGGAAATCACTTGTCCAGTAGAGGCTGATCTTTAAAATAAATAGTAACAGAGACTTAAATTTAAAATGGATGTCTACAAGAAGACTTGATCTATTAGTGAAGATCCTTCACTATGATTTCACTGCCCTGTATTCCTGTGCATCTTTCATCCCGCAGTATCTTCGTAGAAATTATGAACTGCAATCAGAATTTATGTGCAAGTCAAACCTCCTAATGCTAATTTAATGCTTGTCTAAGTAGGGATATCCAGGAAAATTAATCTGAAATAACAGAGGGTATGAATTTGAAGTGGATTAGTTAAATCACATGGAACCTCTATGTCAGTGGTTCTCAAACTTTTTGGCCTGTGGCCCTCCTGGCTTAATGTGTAGACCACCAGTTGCTAATGGAAACGTGCCATTAATTATGCCCGAGCCATTTTGCTAGTGCTGCAGCTAGGGAGAATGGTTTAATTGAACCAGTATGAAAGGAAATATTCATTTAAATTACTAAACAGATTAAGCATTTTAACTTTCTCATGTTAGTTTAGCAAACTTCATTTTAAATACAGTAAAATATTAATTTATGTCCAACACAAAAGGTTTCAATGTTGTCTTTATTTATGGCAGGGGTGGAGACCTTTTTTGGGTTGGGGGCCACTGACCCACAGAAAAATCATCTGAGGATCACACAAGTGAGAAGCAAAACAACCCCTTCAAAAACCCCCAAACCTCACAGATGTGGCCCCCAACTGAGACACTTCACTCCTCTAGCACTCCAGCCCCACGGGGAGGGGAGGAACAGGGAGGACTGAGGTTCAGGGCTTCCATACGCCAGATTTACTCTTCTGGGGTTAGTGGATTTATGGACAACCCTATGCTCTGGGGGGGGGGATGGGGGACACACAAAAATGAGGGGTTCAGTATGTGGGACAGGACTGCCAGCAAGTGGGATAGGGATGGGGTGCGGGATCTGGAAGGGGGTGGAGTGCAGGAGGGGGTGAGAGTGTGAGATCTGTATGGGAGGAAGGGTGCAGGACCAGTCTGGAAGTAGGCTGTCTGGCCAGGAGGGAGGGGGCAAGAGCAAGAGAAGGTGCAGTGTGTGGGCAGGAGGGAGGTGCAGGAGCAAAGGTGGGTGCAAGAATAGTTTGGGGGTAGATTGTCTGGCTGGGGGGAGGGTGCTGGAGCAGGCTGGGGGTGCAGGGTCTCAGTGGAGGAGGTAAGTTGAGGGGTGGAGTGAAGGTTCTGAGTATAAGGGGAACAGCGGCACTTACCTACCATCACACCCCACGCTGCTCTCAGGCACTGTGTCCCAAGCATGGTTTCCTGCTGCTCCCATTGGCCGGGTGCCTCCAGGCCGTGCATCCATGCTGCTGTTCCCCCAGCCGGGGAAGGGGGAGTGGCAGCATGTGGAGCCACTTCTGGCTTGACTTCTTCCCCATGAGCTGGGTCTGGCGGGGAGACTAAGGGCTTTCTTCCCCTCCCCCCCCAGCCCCCGCGGGAAGCAGTGAGTGCTAGTGCAGGCTCCCTGCTGTGTGGGGAGGGAGGGAGGGAAGAAGCACGGGAAGGGGGCTGAGCTCGAGCCGCGGACAACCTGGAAGGCCGTAGATCGCTGGTGGTCCACGGACCACAATTTGAGAACCACTGCTCTATGAGAACACCCTCATTCAGAATCAAAATGAATTAAACAATCATATAAACGCCACTTTAAATCTGAATAGCAGAATCCACACAGGGATTTAATATGGGTTAGCTAATCCACTTTAAAATTCACACTTTTAGTTAATTCAGATTACTTTTCCAGGTTGTCCCCTCGTAGACAAGCCCATCGACTCTTACACTCAGATTCCTTTACAACTTCTTACTGGTATTCTTTCTCTCCCAATCCCTACAGGAGTTTAAATTGGCACAACTTCCATTCTAAGAAGCTGGGAGGTGTACAAAAGGTAGCTCCTTTCTCACCAGTTACAGTACATCATAGTAATGCAACTGAAAGAGGAGAAGAAAGGAAAACAACTTATTATGTAAGTGTATAAAATAAGAGGCTATGTATTTCTACACATGTTACTATATACTTAAAGTCCTTCTGTACTGAGGTCCTGAGCAGCTACAGACAATAATTGCCATGAATTAAATGGATACATACAGGAAACGCTCCAGAGAGACAGCCATTGTTGGTACTAGGTCAATTTCTTTCAGCAGATGAAGCCATATTGTATCATTTCTGCATTTCCTTCTCTCAAGCGTGATTGGCTAAAACAGCATCACATGACCATTTATAGTGTGAACTACCAGTCACTAAACCAGCAGTTTTTCAGGGTAGCAGCATGATACAGAGGATAGCATGATGGACTAGCAGTCAGGAGAGAAAGGGTTTATTATTCGCTCTTTCATCGAGCTGCTGTATGACCTTGGATGAAGTCACTTCACCTTTATTTTGTCTCGGTTTTCTCTCAGTTGGGGATAGCAGCACCAACCCATCTTTGAAAAGCATGTTGAGGTCTATGAACAAACAGCACCATATTATCATTTGAACATCAGAGAGCTGCTTAAATTAAGAGAAAACTAATCATTGTGACTCTGGAAGAATTTCACAGAATCATAGAATCCTAGGGCTAGAAGAGACCTCAGGAAGCCCCCTGTAGGGGGCTGGGCCAACCCTAACTAAATCATCCTGGCCAGGGCTTTGTCAAGCTAGGATGTAAAAACGTTTAGGGATGGAGATTCCACCACCTCCCTAGGTAACCCATTCCACTACTTCACACCCTCCTAGGAAAACAGTTTTTCATAATATCCAACCTAGACCTCCCCCACTGTAACTTGAGACCATTGCTCCTTGTTCTGCCATCTGTTGCCACTGAGAACAGCCTCTCTCCATCCATCCTCTTTGGAACCTCCCTTCAAAAAGTTGAAGGCTGCTGTCAAATCCCCCCTCACTCTTCTCTTCTGTAGACTAAATAAGCCCAAATCCCTCAGCCTCTCCTTGTAGGTCATTTGCTCCAGCCCCCTAATAATTTTGGTTGCCCTCCACTGGACCCTCTCCAGTGTGTCCACATCCTTTCTATCGTGGGGGGCTCAGAACTGGACACAATACTTCAGATGTGGCCTCACCAGTGCCGAATAAAAGGGAATAACAACTTATCTCAATCTGCTGGAAATGCTCCTCCTAATGCACCCTAATATGCCATTAGCCTTCTTGGCTATAAGGGCACACGGTTGCCTCATATCCAGCTTCTCACCCACTGTAAGGACCCCCAGGTCCTTTTCTGTGGAACTGCTGCTTAGCTAGTCGATCCCCAGACTGTAACAGTGCTTGGGATTCTGCACTTGTCCTTGTTGAACCTCATCAGATTTCTTTTGGCCCAATTTGTCTAGGTCACTCTGGACCCTATCCCTACACTCCAACCTATCTACCTCTCCCCTTAGCTTAATGTCATCCGCAACCTTGCTGAGGGTGCAATCCATCCCCTCATCCAGGTCATTAATAAAGATGTTGAACAAAACTGGCCCTAGATCTGATCCTTGGGGCACTCCGCTTGAAACCGACTGCCAGCCAGACATTGAGCCGTTGATCACTACCCATTGGGCCCAACAATCTAGCCAGCTTTCCAGCCACCTTACAGTCCATATATCCAATCCATACTTCCTTAACTTGCTGGCAAGAATATTGTGGGAGACTGTATCAAAACTTTGCTAAAGTTAAGGTATACCACATCCACCAACTTCCTCATGTCCACAGAGCCAGTTTTCCTGGCTTCTTCATGGAGTTTCCTCTGGAGCACTTTACCTTGGGTCCCACATAAGGTCTTGTCTACAGTACAAGGGTATTGCTGGTTTACCATCCAAACCCTCGAGCATGGACACAATTATACTGGTATAAAAGTGCTTATACTAGTCTATCTTATACCAGTTCCTTTCGTTAACTTAAGCCATACCTGTATAAACAGCTATACTAATATATCTGTGCCCACACAAGGGCTTATACAGAAAAATGTCTGTCAATTAAACAAAAAAAGTAAAAATCAGCCCCTTAACCAGCTTACCTATGAGAGGCCCAAGAGAAGTATGTGATTTTGCAAACTGCTCTAAGTGAAAACCTGATGACCCTTTGGAGCCGCCTTGTTTAGCAGCAGCGCAAGCCAGTTGCAAGGCAGTAACTTTAATGAATTCCTTGCTTCTGGAAGCAATTTCTTCACTGTCTGGTCTGGTGGCTCTCCAACAACTCCAGCTTCCTCTGCTAGTTACCTCCAACTGCCATGGGAATCTTCTCCCCATCTTCTAGCGTCTCTGCTAGTTGGTCTTTGAAAAACACATTCTTGTGGTTTATATTGTCACAAAAACAAAAATCCATCCTTCTCCCACATAGCAATTTATCCTGTCTGAATGAACATGCATACATGCACGTGCATGATACTATTGCTTTATGTGGGTCATAGTCTCATGTGGAAAAAAATACACTAAACCCATATTGTACTCTTGAGGTTGGCAGCTCAAGAAAATTAATTTAGTAAGATAATACTGTGCTAATAAAAAATGTTATAGCTCCTCAAGGTCAGTGGCGCCAAAGACAGTCGAAGGAGAAGAAACAGCTATCTATTTCTAAATCACTTCTAACCAACAGCTTAGATGATACAATATTTATGTTCACCCTCAGGCACAAGGTGGTTGTAGCTGTGACCACAAACTGTGCTCATTCAGGATGGATAAAAGGAGGTAACAAGCACTGATCTTACATGCTGAGCTGTACATACACACATTAGAGTGTCTCTATTCTTACGTTTGAAGCTTCTCAAGTATAGACACTTACTGTTGAAGAACTCTCATCGTGAGGAACAAACACTTTGATAAGTAGTTCTTTATTTTCTTCCTGAGAATGACAACCCTCAATTTGCTCCGATTTCCCATGGTAAGGCACTGATTTCTGAAGATGTTTCATTAACATGATGGCTTCTATAAATACAACTTGTCTTTGACCAACAGTTCAAAGTTTTTAAATCTCCAAGCAGAGAAGTAATTATTATGTTAACAATGAGGCTATAATTAGTTGATTTCAGTTGTTTAAAAACATTTTTACCAGAGTGCTCTGCATCTCTAAATTCTCATATTATCTATGTAGATTCTTGTGTTGGCACCCATTACCATAGTACTTAAACAAAGGTATATTTACATCTTTCTTTAAAAGCTCTGGGGTCCTGGATCTGTTTCTGATTATGGGTCCTGAGTTGTCAGAATCTACCTCAAGACACAATACTGATCCCAACTTAGTGTAAAGGGCAGATTCCTTCTGTCTCTGGCAAATTTCCTGTACGTTTCCTGGAGGGGGTTCTCTCACTAGTTCATACCTCCTGCTTTCCACTTGCATCGACGGCTGTGAAATCTCTTGATGGGTTCCAGCTCCAGCAGTGCCCTTTAGACAACCAGTGACATCATTTACAATGGCGTCAAACAACCTCTTTAGTCAGCAGCTTCCTCTCTTGGCAACTCCCGACCGACATGTTTTTCTGCATCAACTAGTGCCATTTTGTAATGCCTTCCCCTCCCACTCCCTATGAGGTTCAGTCCAACCGACAAAGGTCTACCGTTGGGTGGCAGCAGAGATCCTTGTGGCTCTGTCTCTAGAGGTGCTGAAGTGGGAGGTTTCTTCTGTCCAAACTGGAAATGGGCAGCCTAGTTGCCCAACCAGACTAGTGGCCCTTTCTGATCTGTAGTGGTCAATCTGGCCTGGGTCTTACTCAGCCCTTATTACTGTATGGCCCCTGGGGTTTACACAAGCTCCTGGAATGGGGTTAGCCACAGCATAATTCTTTCTGGGTTAGGAGAAGTGGGCACAAACCTGTGTGTTAAAGTGGGAGGTCTGAGGTGCATAGCTGAGGTCTAGATCTTACCAACCTGGGACTATTAGTTGTGTTCCCATAGCACTGAAGAACCCCCTCCGCCCTTTGCCTTCTCTCAAAGATTGTCGCCTAGAGCAGGAAACAGATTCTTACTGCTGGCTGGGGAGGCAGGTGTATTGGTGAACACAAGTAATGAAGAGTCAGGCAGATACCTTTAAAGTGCTTCCTAGAAAAGCTGCTAAACAGTGGTCAGGAGCAGCCATCTGCTCCCCTCATAAGTGAGGTGGCTCTGGGGTGAGATGGAGAGAGAGGACTGGGCACTATGCCACTAGCTCACACTGTCAGGGGACAAAGATTGGGGGGGAAGTCAGGTCACATATTCTCCCTAGAGGTTTTTAAGTCCCGGCTTGACAAAGCCCTGGATGGGATGATTTAGTTGGGGTTGGTCCTGCTTTGGGCAGGGGGCTGGACTCAATAACCTCCTGAGATCTCTTCCATCCCTAGGATTCTATGATTCTTCACCTTCCTAATTCAGCAGGGATTTTTTTACATGTATAATTAACTATTATTTAAATAGCCCACAGGGACTGAGGAAAGTTACTAAACCTGTCTGATAACTTTTGTTTCCAGGGAAAGTGGGATAAAAGACATACAGGCCTTATAAACCACTTGTAGCTTTTACAGGTCAACTCCAAGTCCCTACTATCCTGCCTCCATCTAAACACCACTTAAAATGAAAGAGACCATGTATAGTAAAGATTCAAGAAATGGATCCCAGCAACCTGTAGGATCCAAACAGATGCTACATGTAGACAATCAAGTCCAAGTACAGATTGTCACCACACATCATGTAAGACCCGGTTCTGGGATCTCTCACTTATATCTGCGTCTCTTCCTTCTTGGCCCACCCAGCCTATGCTCTGCCATGCTTTATGCTCTTCCACCAGCAGAAAGGGACAGCTACAAATCTGCTTCTGAGAGATGCTGAGGTGCTCCTCATTCCGCATGCAAAGTCTGAGCAGGGCACCCATGGGGCAGAAGGGTGGCTGGGAGAGGTGCCTTTATTGCAGAATAAATATACAGTGAGGCTTCCAGGCCACGTTTTAATGTATCCATGTGTAACTACCACCAGGCGGATTTGAACCTGGGTTCTCTGGCACTGAGTATAGGAGCCTCTACCTTCTGAGCTAAAAGACAGCTGGCTCCCAGCCCATGCTACAGAGGTCTCTTGGTCTTAACTGTTGCTGTGGTCTAGGTGCCACTGCATGGTAACCACACTAGGTATGTGGGTTACACATGCATCTAAAAACACATTTTATTTTGTTAGCAGGGGTTTTATTATGTCTGAGGCTGCAGAGAGCAGCAGAGAGTCTTTATTTATGTGTGTCCAGCTAGGAGATTATAAACCTTCCTCTGTTTCCAATGTGGATCTTACCCGATTATCCATGTCTTGTTATCAGCAATAAACTGGATCAGGGCAATTGTCCGTACTCGAGGCTACACCCAGAAGACCAGCCTGCAGCTGCAGGTAGTGGAGTGTCACTGCTTCCATCTTTATGCATTTCCGCACATTGCACCTGCAGGCTGTAGTTTGCACTGGTACAAAACAGTGTTGAGATGCTCAGAGACCACAGTGCTGGATGCCGAACAGATAACACCTCTCATCTATTACATCCCTTCCTGGTGGGCGCTGTGGTCATCTTTATGCGGAAAGCTTGAATCAAATTTCAGAGGGGCTGGCTGGCTGATACGATGAGATGAGCCTTATCTGTGCATGTGCAGTGCAAAGTCGACTCTGGTCAAGAGTGGGGAACAGCCTTATTTGAGTCCGATGGAAGTGTTCTCGTTCAGAAAGCAGTTTGGTGCTCGCAGGCTAGTCACTACGTGACCAAAAGAGTGCAGGTGTCATTCTCCAATGGCCAGAGCTGTGGATCTGGATGTCAGGAGCCCCAGGTTCCCTACTTGCAGATGTGTTAGGCTCAGACAAGAGGTATGGGCTTGATGCAGGAATCCATGGGTACAATTCTATGGCCTGTGTTATGCAGGAAGTCAGACTAGATTATCACAATGGTAAGTCTCTGAAGCTATTTCCAACTCTAACTTTCTGTCTGACTTCAGCCAGGTCACTTCCCCTTCCCATGTCTCTGTTTTTCCTCACAGTTTTTACTGCTCTGCACTACTGTAATATAGATCACAGTCACAAAGTACTCCCCCCTCCCCCCGTCTGCATCACCTGGCCCCTCTTGGCAGTCCTCACTCAACTGGCCCGGAGAATGAACTACATTCTCAGGCATGCATGTGGGTCTGCCCAGTCAAGGGTGAGGCAGGAGGAGACACTTGCATCATGGCGGCCATGCTCTACCTGCTCAGTGGATAAGTCTCTGGCTCTGCATATCCAGTTCTTTTCCCTCAAAAATAGAAGGAAAACAATCAAGTCCCCACACCCTTTCCTTTGAGATCGTCCTCTTTCCCTCGCTGTGACCCAGTCATTTAAAGCCTACATGAAAGAGTTCATGGTTCTAAAATATGAAAGTCATAGGCCAAAGCTCTGAAACTTGGATGGTTAAAATACAAACGTAGGCTCCTAAATAAAAGTGACCCAATCTTCAGAGGTGCTGAGCATCTGCAATACCCACTAACAGGGCCAGATTAACAAAGGGGCTCTTGGGCCTGGAGCCCTGGGCCCTAGGGTAAGGAGAGGCCCCACAAAAAGACCTCTGGGACACCAAAAGTTCAGATCTTTTTGCTAGGTCCCTTTAGCCTGGCATGGAGGGAGGATGTGGCTCTATGTGCTGCCATTCCTCCACGCTGGGCCGGAGCCATTTGCTGTGAACGTTGGGGGAAGCGCTGTCTCTGTGCTACCCTCATCTGCAGGCTCTGCCCTGCAGCTCCCATTGGCCAGGAATCCCAGCCAATGGGATCTGCAGGGGTGGTATTTGGAGGTGAGCGCAGGGCAGAGCAGTGCACGCTGAGCTATGTGCTTTACTCCCTCTCCCCCCACCAAAGGGGAACTGCCCAGGTAAGTGCCCCACACCCCAACCCCTTGGCCTAGCTGAGTCTCCTTCTGCACCCAAAGTCCTAACTCTCTAGACCTCATGCCCCAACCCAGAGCAACCCTCCCTCACCCTGACTCCTACTGAGCCCCTTCCATATTCCAAACCCTTTGCCCCCAGCCTGGAGCCTCCTCCTGCACTCCAAATGCTTTATCCCCAACACCACCCACAGCCCCTCCTGCACCTAACTCTCCTGCCTCAACCAGCAGCCCCCTCCTGCACTCGGAAACCCTTATTTTTGACGCCACCCTGGAACTGGGGGGGGGCCCTCAAAATTTAATAGTCCCAGACCCCCAGAAGAGTTAATCCAGTCCTGTCCACTGATCTCTACAAGTCAAGCCATTTTTATTCTGGAGCCAAAATATAGATTTCTGAGTTTACCCTTAAACATGTAGGTTTCAAAATTTGGACCTTTGTTTTTAGCATTTGGTTTAGTAGCATTATTCTGTGAGAAGTAATACTGTACCAAAATAGCACCTAGTTCATTGAACATCCTCTTCCCTCTGCCCCACAAAAAATCCTGTGAATATGTGGCCCTGCAAGAACAAAAGGTATTTTTCTTTATTGTTCCAAGAGCTGCTTCTTTCTGAAGAACCCGGAATAAAAAGATGGGAACACAAATATGTCCGTGCTATAAACTTTATTAACTATTTCTATTTCACTCTCCCAGCTGAAGAGATTTGCCTTATTGACCTTTGAGAACAGATTTCTGTGGCTTTTCCAGAATTTCACAGCATTAAAAATGACATATTAATGTCAGCTGTAAAACATGCTCACTTTCACATTCACCCTGAATAACGTGCTATCTTGAAATCTACTGCTAGTGACATTCCTATTGCTATTTATACTCCTGAATTAAGTGCTACCACTTGTTCACGAATAGAACAGTATGGCAGCAGCACTACAAATAGTGCAACTTTAAAGATAGCATGAAAATTTCATGAAACAGGCCTTTAAAGCCAACTCATTACAAAGTGATTGGAAATAAATAAACCACATGAAGCCATTATATAGAGGGGATACCAGGCTTTTCTAGCTGATCTTATCAATATCATCACAAAGCCCAACTCTCTCAGAAGGAAAAGCATCATTGTAATATTAGCATCATGTCACTTATCTGTTGAAATAAACGGCTTTATTTTAACATCTACTATTTGAGTACAACTTTACAGACTGAAATACTAAGGCAACAGAGTTAAATTATACCTATGACCAGACAGGGAAAAAGGAAGTCCAAGAGGTGTAGGCCAAGGGAATAAGTTTGGGTTTTTTTTAATGGAGATTTCCTAAAATGCAGATTTGATCATGTGGAGAGAAGCACAAAGTCAGCATCAGATGGTGAGTGATGCAGAGCGGAAGACGCACACACCAAAAGATGCACCGCTATCCATAACTGTTAATTATTCAAAACCACAAGCAGTTCTATGGCACCTACACTACAGACTTTACAGCAGCACAGTTGCACCACTGTAAGGTCTCTTGTGTAGCCACTTGATGGCAACAGGATAGAACACTTCTGTGCATAATTAAACCACTCCCAATAACTGGTGTGTTTTTCTTCCCCTACAATCAACTGACAAAAGTACTAGTGTAGACATAGAGACTAACAAATTTATTAGGTTGGGAGCTTTTGAGAGTAAAGCCCACTTCATCAGATGAGTTGGAGTGGAAGTGAGTTTTACCCATGAAAGCTGATGATACTATCTATTTTGGTTAGACTCTATGGTGCCACAGAACTGCTTGTTGTTTTTAAAGTTACAGACTAACACCGCTACCTCTCTGAGACTTGTTAATTATTAAATGAGAATTGGAGCATGGTTTTACAATTCATACATAGGAAATTTCCAGGGTCCTACGTTCTATTCTTGACTGCCACTGACTTCATGTGTCACTTTGTGGAAGTCACATGACTCCTATGACCCTCAGTTTCCCATTTATTGATATTCACTCACCACAAGATGGTGCTATGAAGACTAATGACTTCATGTTTACAAAGGACTCAAAATCCTTGGGCAGAAGATGCTAGAGTAGCAAAAGAACCTATTATCTTGCTTTTTAAAAAAAATATTATTTTAAAAGGGACATGTTCAACTTCAAATCTAGTCAATTTAACAAATACTTTCCGCTCCTGTATCAGCCCCATTGGTCTTCCCTGCAAATGTTTGTGGGTTGGTTTACAGTATCCCTGCTATTATGTGAAAGATCCATGCAAACAAAAGAGGGAAACTAACTGGTTGACTATTCAAGGGAACTAGTGAAATAGACTATACATAATTGCTGGCAAATGCACAAAACAAACACACACAAAAAAGGAGGGCTGCATTCCTGGCAGTCTCTTTTCAGTTATAGTGATTATGGGTATTAATGTTTATTATTAGAGGTAAGAGTGTTCATTAAGAAATGTGACTTTTTTTTATAAGCGGATGGTGTCTCTATGAATGTGTGTATGGCATGGTTGGAGGAGTGGGGGTAATTATTTGGATGTTTCTTAATAAAACTATGAAGTATGCATACATGGTATCTGTGCACACTATTTGTGCACACTATTTGGCTAAACTGGCACCCCTGCCATGGATGCAGCAGGCATGGATTTAGCATGGGTCTGGTGATAGAGATGACAGATACCTTCTCGAGTATCATGACTGTTGCTGCAGTGGATACACTGAGTGTCTGAGAATAAGGATGAGCCCGGTTGTCTCTGCTGAGGCTGTATTTGTAGGGCTTCCAGGAAGGGGTTGGTATGTACATCTGTAGACACATGGCAGGGCAATGGAAGCTGTTGCAAAGACTGGTGTGCTTAGTCCATTGTCTTGCTGAAGAGCTCAATCCCATGGATAGTGTCTTGGATCACTCTCACTACTCCAGATGCTAATAGCGGCACGGCCCCTGATTTTGGGTCTGTGCGGGAAACATCCCAGGACTGTCTGCATGGCTGTTTTGGGGACAATCAGGCCTTTTTAAATCTCTGTTAATATCTATTAAGTCCTCCCTAGTGTCTTGCGGTACTTTCGACGAGAAGGTCAGGAAATTATATTTGTCCTGCAGTTGCAAAGAGGCAGACAAATAAGCTTGCACCTGATGAAGTGCAGTTCTTTGGAGGCCTTGCCCTCTGGCAAGTCCGTAAATTTCTATTTCTGCTACACTGCTGAGGGTCGGTGTGGGAGAAAAAGCACTTGGAGCTCCACAGAAGTAGCTGATGATACTTCTCTACGCGTTTAGAAGGGGCTGGACCACGGCCAAGGTTTGCCAGAGTCCTGTGGTTGGTTCTAGCACACCCTCATTGATGGGGAGAACTATCCTGGCTGGGGATGGTGCAGGCACAATGCCAAAGTATTCATTTCTCTTGTATGATTGCTGCTTTGGAATGTAGTTGTGACACTTTCTCGGGTCACCAAAAACAATGGTCACTGAGTGAGCCCCTTCTGCGTCACGTGGGAGAGATTTGCTGGTGCTAAACTGGGTGATAGCTCTCTATCCTTCCAATCTGTTAGCCACCCCACATAAAATTTCTCAGGACTCTGACACCCTTTAACTTTGCCCCGCAGTTAACACTTGCTGCACCCCAGTTCCTGAGCTTCTGGAAGCATGGGTAGCGAGTTATATGGGCTCGTGGTGCCCAGGCTCCAGCAATATTTAGAGCCAGGGGCCCTGCTCCATCAATATTTGGAGCTGGGTCTCTCCCCTGGCCCTGCTTGGAGCGGCCCCCGGTCCCAGAGCGTCTCTCCCCCAGCCCCGGACCGTCCCTGCCGTGCGCAACCTTCAATCAGCTTTCCCTTGCCAGCTGCTGCTGCCATGCGCGGCGTGCTCAAACAGGTGGGCGGGGAGATGCCCGGGCGTGACGTGACATCACGGCCCGGGACTTTAAAACTGCTCAACGGTGCGTGGCTGAGTTGCAGATTTGGGGACTTCTGGGGTGGAGCGCAGACTCCGGCCCCACAAAGTGGAAGGCAGAAGGTAGGGGAGGGCTGGGAGAGAAAGGGGCTTGTGCGGAAGGGGAAGAAAGAGGAAGGGGCTTGTGCGGAGGGGAAGGGAGAAAACTAGGGGAAGGGCTGGGAGAGGAAGGGGCTTGTATGGAGGGAGAGGGGGAAGAAAGGGGAAGGCACCAAAGGGACAGGGTAGAGGAGAGACAAATGCCAGGGGGCCAAGTGCAGACAATGAGGAAAAGGGCAGGAGGGGAGGTGTCAGTGGGAGGGGGACAGGGTGATGCTGGGAGGGGAGAGGGTAAGGGCATTGGGGGCTGGAGGAGGAGGTGCTGGGAGAAGGCTTGAAAGAAGGGGTGGGCATGAGAAAGGCCAGGATGGAGCAAGTCATGTGTGAGGGCACAGAGGGGCATGAGGGGAATGGGGGCAGAGAGTGGTGAGGGGGTGGGCATCAGGGAAAAAGAGCAAAGGGGGCAGGGGCTGTGAGGGAAGGGGGAGGCACCAGGAGGGTGAAAGCGTAAGGGAAGGTGCAGGTGCCAGGGGATTCTGGGGATGAAGCAGAAGGGCAGACACCTGCAGGGGAGGGACCAGCACCAAAGGAGAGAGGCAGGGCAGGTGTGTAGAGGGAGGTGTTAGAAGAGGGGATGAGGAGGGGTAGCTCACATGATCAGAGTGGGGCTACTGGAGGAGTGGGCACAAGGGGGAGAGAAGGGCTGGTGGAGGGGGGCAGGTTGCAGGAGGGCTGAGGGCAGTGAGAAGGGCAGGAGTCAGGACAGCAGAGGAGGGTGAGGAGTTGGGGGGGCAGCAGGCACCAGGGGAGCTGATGGAGCAAGGGGAGGAGACATGGCAGCAGAGGGGAAAGGTAGAGGTTTATAAGATATTTATTAATAACTTGGGTGCCACAGTAGCACATCCAAACAAGCCACATGAACTCAGTACTGATGCACAACACAAAATTCATTCTGCTCGTGGGAGGAAACTCTTAGGCTATGTCTACACTGGCGGTTTCTTGCACAAGAACATCTTGCGCAAGGGTTCTTGTGGAAGAACATGTCCACACTGCCATGTGAGAGCTGTGGTTTTGTGCAAGAGCATCCATGGCAGTGTGGACGTTCTCTTGCGCAAGAAAGCTCCAATGGCCATTTTAGCCATAGGGGTTTCTTGCGCAAGAAATCCCTGCCGAGCATCCACACTGCCCTCTTGCGCAAGAGGACTTACACCTGTTAGAAAAGAGGGTAGCTCTTGCGCAAGACACCCTCTCTTACCACGCCGTACTGTAAATTTCCTTGCACAAGAGCAGGCGGGCAGCGTGGATGCTCTGTGGGTTCTTGCAAAAGAACGGCTGTACTTGCGCAAGAAGCCGCGAGTGTAGACATAGCCTTAGAGGGAACACTTCCCCCAGCCTCTCTGCCGCCGAGTTAATGTCACACAGATTGGGTTAATGCAACTGCAGGATAGTTGCATGCGGGGGGCTTGGTGGGGGCCAAACTAATCCCTGTTGGTAGGAGGATGGTGGGAAAAGCCCTTCGAGAGGGGTGACATGACACCTTTTACTTCTGGTCATGTGTCCATCTTGCCCCAAGCGTGTTACCTCCAGAGGCGTGGCTAATGGGGGGTGAGGTGGGGGATGTCAGGGGGCGTGGCTAATGGGGGGTCAGGAGGCGTGGCTAACAGGCGGTCAGGGGGCATGGCTAATGGGGCACTACCAAAAATTATACAAACCTGCTGCCCATGTCTGGAGAGCTGTCCCCTGGACACTGATCACTCACAGAAATGATCAAGTCTGTGATCTCTACAGAGACATCGTACACTCCAGCTTGCTTGATTCAGCTAAGAGTTCATTCTTCCTTAATATTACAGCATGGAAGTCTACTTATGATACAACCAAAAGAAATGTATTAGCAGAGACAGAGATTTAACTGATTCTGAGTAAGGTCAGTAGAAACAGATATGGTTACAAACAAACGTGTAACATGCTACTAAGAGAGCAAACCCAACTTTAGCAGGCTGAAATCTTTGTCTCGGACATGTTTCTCACCTAAAGCAACTTACTTAGCATCACCACCCTCAGTGCCAGGATCCAGCTTTCCTGGCTACAAAATGTGCTGTCATTTTTGCTCCCTCAGTGATGGACAAACACAATGTCTTTTTGCCTCTGCCTTATAGCCAGGGCTGGCCTGAGCCATTTGGGAGCCCCGGGCCCGGGCGCGCGGCGCCTCCCCTGGGCGCACGGTGCATGCACGGGCCCGCCCCTGGGGCGCAAGCCCACCCCCCCTAGGGAGCGCGGGCCCACCCCTGGGGCACACAGCACATGCACTGCCCAGCCTAGCCTGGCCACTGCTGCTGGAGCGCAGCCTGGGGCCGCCCAGGGCGGGCAGCGCCTGGCCGTGCAGGGCCCCGCGGCCGTGGGGGGAAGGGCACTGCTGGCCTGCACCACGGGGATGGGGGGCTGACGCTGTGAGAGCCGGGCGCGCGGCGCCTGATAGCAGCTATAAGGGATGCTGCGCGCCCCTTACAGCTGCCATCAGACGCACCCCCATCGGTTGGCGCCCCGGGCAGCTGCCTGGCTAGCCCACCCCTTAGTCCGGCCCTGCTTATAGCCCAGTAGTACTACTGCTATTTGCTCTCTGGAGTGCAAGGTTACTTTTTTCATCCTCTTATTAAGTTGCTTTTCCTATTGACTTCAGATGCAAAATGAACTCCCACTGCATTTGATTTATCCTGTTCATTTTACATCAGAGCTCTTCGAAGGCAGGTAAATCAAACTGGAGAAAACCTGGTTATCAGCTCTTCCTGGTTATGTAATTTAATCGTATTTTTAGTATGTATACACAAATTCTTGCAAGATACCCATATGTACATCTCACAGTGTTTATGATGATTGATACTTTTATTTGATACCTGGCACAACACTGTTTATAGATCAATACTATGTAAGCAATGTATTTGGTGTAGTGAGTTTGTTAGGCCTGATAGGGATATTAGCTATCATGTAACTGAATAGTCATGTAACCGCATGAAACTTTAGTGGTTATACAACTATTTGATAGTCACTGGGGGCGGCCAATGGGAGCCGAATCCTGGGGAGCCCCCTGCTACCCCATGCTGCTGGCTCTGTATTGGAGGCAGCAGCGCAGGGTGCCAGGTGGGAGCTGGCTTGCAAGGGAAGTCAGTTTAGTCTTGAGAAAAGAAGACTATGAGGGGACCTGATAACTGTCTACAAATATGCTAAGGGAGGTATAAAGAGGATTGTGATCAATTGTTCTGTATGTCCACAGAAAGTAGAATAAGTAGTAATGGGCTTAATGGACAGCAAGGGAGATTTAGGTTAGATACTAGGAAAAGCTTTTATTGAGAAGTTCTGGGGTAAGTTGCCAAGGAAATGTGTGGAATTCCTGTCAGTGAAGATTTTAACGGTCAGGTTAGGCAAACATCTGTCAGCGATGATCTAGATTTGGTCCTGCTGCAGCATGGGGGGGGGGGGGGGGAAGAGAAAGAGGAGCTGGATTTAATCATTTCTCAAGGTCCCTTCCAGCCCTACATTTCTAGGATCCCATGTCCCTGGAGAGGAATCTTGCCTGTCTGGTGAGAGTGTCTCTTGGTCACATACTTGGCACCATGGGCCAGCCGTGTTGTCTTGGCTGCCTCACTGAACACTGCTTCAGTCTGAGAAGCCCTATCCTTAAAGGAATGATGCCTCTTTCTCCTCCCCATAGGAGAGTGTCTCTTGATGTTCAGAGCCATGTTTCGGCTCTGCTTGGCCCTGCCTCTACTGATGAGCGTTGCCATTGCCGTCTCTCAGCAGATGCTGAAAACCTAGAACTCAAGTGGTCACTACTGTCGTGGCCACCAACAATTTTGGTTTAGCACAGGAACATGAGGCAGCTCAGGGTCCATGTGAGACCCTAGTGGACACTGCCAGAAAAAAGAATCTGACTGACTGTGTCTAAGGTAAGGCTTCTCAAACTTCATTGCCATACAACCCTCTTCTTTCGACAAAAATTACTGCACAACCCCAAGAAGGGGAACCGAAGCCTAAATCTGTATCACCTTGGGCAGAGGGGCCAAAGCCCAAATTCTTCAGCCCCATGCAAAGGCTTGTAACTTGAGCCCCACACCCAGAGCTGGGGCCAAAGCCTGACCCCGATTGCTCACGGCTGAAACCCTAGGACTAAAGCTTCAGCGGTAGGCTTGGGCTTTAGCTTCAGCCTTGGGTCCCATCAAGTCTAACAAAAGCTTAGTGACTGCACTGAGATGGGGTTGCAATCCACTTTGGGTCCCAATCCACAGTTTGATAACCGCTGGTCTAAAGTGAATGCCCACCAGCAGTGGAATCCACACTGGCATACTCAAAGAACAATACCTATTCTTAAATCCTCAAATCAATTGTGTGCATACGTGCATGAAACCAGGACTGTGAAAAATGAATGTTAAGCTGGGGGTTATTGGTTGTAATCATTTTACTTTCCATAAAGCGCTATCATAAAACCCTGAGTTTATACAACACACCATTATGCATCTATTGAGATGTCTACATAGAATATTTTGCAAGCTGTATGCAAGCCTTTCAACCAGCAGTAGCAAGAGAGAAAAACAACCTGAAAAAGAGTCCTGATGTCATAAAGTATATCTGCAGCTTGGCAACTTGGGCTGAATTTAGTCTAAAGGACAAGGAGGAGCACTACAATCACCAAGGTCACAAAAAATCCGAATAAAAATTCTTGTGTTGTACAGCTTTTATGTAATGACAAGGTCACTTTAAGCATAGAGGTGATAACCCAACCATCTGTGAAACACACTGGGCTCTTTGCTTCCATTGGCTCTTGGCATAGAACAAGGCAAACAATGAAAGGAAAAGATTTGATTTTCTTAAATGAATACATGTTAACCCCTTTCTTGGCACCACCTCAGAATGTGGTGGAGTAGGTTTAGGGAAAAGTAATATTTACTGAATAGTAACGTTCACCCATACAGTCCTGGGACTGGCTGAAAACCAAACAGATCTCGTTGATCAAGCAAAAGGCCCTGTCTGTCTTTTCATCTTGTACCATGCTAATTCTGCGACCATTTTATAGATGTAATTTCACAGAGACAGCAAACATTTATATAGGTACATTTTCTCTGTATGTCAGGATAGACAGCTCCTTAAACTGTCATTAGTGTCAGCCAAATGACTTTAAACTTGGCATATTCCTTTGCGGCTCCTTTCACTGATAACATTTTATATCTGCTATCAGTGCAGTAGCTATGCCAATCTGGAAGAGCAAGCTGGATTCTATTGCCCATCATGAACCACCACAAAACTACCAGCTAAGTTCTCATCATGGAATCTTTTGCTCTGGACGGTTGTTTTCCAGATAGTAAGAATACCACTTGATGTATAGATCGTAAGCGACGTTGCCACTATTGGCAATTAGAAAAAAAAAAAGACATTTCTTGGCTTGAAAATTGATCAGATTCAATACAGAAATACACTGATAAGACGCAAAACATGGAACATCACAAACTATTTTAATTAACAATCCTTTAAAATGAACCCGAACGCTGGAGCCAGGAGAGAGAGAGTCCATGGGAATGGGGATTAGATTCATGCCGACAAACCTACCTGAATTTACCATAGTAGTAAATGCATAGGTTTAGGCTCACTATAGCACTTGAACGAAGTGCAGATTGCCTTCTTCCTCACAGAAAGATCACAATATTCTTATGCCATCTAGCTTGTTCTTTTCAGCCAACTGTTCATTTGAAAAAACTTAAAAAACAACCAATAGTCTTGCAGAACCTTAGGGTATGTCTACACTACCACCCTAGTTCGAACTAGGGTGGTTAATGTAGGCATTCGAAGTTGCAAATGAAGCCCGGGATTTAAATATCCCGGGCTTCATTTGCATCTTGCCGGGCGGGCGCCATTTTTAAATCCCCTTAGCTCGAACTCCGTGCCCGCGGCTACACGCGGCACGGAGTAGGTAGTTCGAATTAGGATCTCCGTCTACTCGAAAGTTCGAACTAGGGTGGTAGTGTAGACATACCCTTAGAGACTAACAAAACATGTAGATAGTATCATGAGCTTTCGTGGGCACAACCCACTTCTTCAGATGAAAAGCGCATGGTACCATCTACATGTTTTGTTAGTCTCTAAGGTGCTGCAAGACTATTTGTTGTTTTTTAAGCATTTCCAGTTACAGACTAACTTGGCTATCCCTCTGAAGCTTTTGTTCATTTGAAGACATGCATGTTTACTGCTGCCCTGTAGAACCTCTTTCTGCCTGTTCATTGCTGTAGCCACATCTCCATTCATGACCACTGGCACTCGTCAGCCTTATTATTCCAGGCTACCATTTTGTTACACTATGAACATACCAAGATGGGTCTATGGTTCTGCAAATCCAGAACTGCCTTTGGCAGTAGTCTGATGCTTAGAAGGAAGGGAGCAAAAAGTGGAATGCCAATGCACCTGGCCAATTGTGCAGTAGTGCATGGGTGTAGAGAAGGAGGGCTCATTCCTGATCCCTGCTACAGGCAGCTTACTCCGATGGAATTACTCTGATGTTCCCTTGAGCACAACAAATGTGATTATTAGCTAAAAATGATGCAGCCTCTTCATAAATCCAGCGGCCGTATTGGATTCTGTGACCTGTGGCAGCAAAATGAATAGAGTACACAAGTATCTGATGCGTGACGAAGCATTTCCTTTTCATTGTTTTTAATTTAGTCTCTCATTAACTTTACTGGGCGATAGAAATGACCTTTTATTAGCAGACAGTGAAAAACAGCGAAAGCTGTTTTCACGATGCATTGTCATCATTTTACAATCCCTCAATGAAGTCTCCACTTCCATCACCTAGGCCTAGAGCTCCACCTCTATGCCCTTCTAGGTTGTCTGTATCTAACTTTTTTCACTTACTGTTCCAGCTCCTCTGTCTCTTCCCTTTGTTTTCCACACACACACTGCTTGCTTAATTCCCCTCCCCCCGCAGCTGCCCAGTACTTATTAATTTTTACTCTACAGCATTTATGGTGCAAATGGCACTTCCTGTCATATTTATAGCACAATAAATTGATCTAGTGGCCTTTATGGTATTTTAAAAGGAAACAGTTCAGGAATAATGTCCCTCGCGGTGTCTCCACTGAAAATACTTTACAAAGGGAGTTTGCCACAAGAGGAAAAGCAACATAAACATTCGAGCTAATCATCGTAGGCAGTTTAGTGTCCCTCAGGGTCTGTAAAAGTCTGACATAGAAATAGGTCAGAGCTCCTTCCCTCTTCACCAGAGCTGATGTAGGATCTCAGCCATTCACAGCCTGACTCAAAGCCTATGGATTTCCAATGGGCTTTGGATCGGGCCCAGTCACTCTGCAGAGGCTAATCAGAACATGTTCTATAACGATTATTTAACAGGACTGTGTACTTCTAGAGCTGCATGGATGTCCATAGTACACACAACCACATATCCTTTCTTCACCCCCCACACAACCATGCTTCCAAAGTGGACACAAAGTGGATCAGCAGCAGCTTACAAATCACCCGTGTTTCAGAATGAGGCAACACTCTCTGGCAGTCACCTGGGGCTTTAATGGGAAAAAAGGATATTACACATCCTCCAGTCTGAAATGAATTACTCGGTGGGTACGTCTACACTGTGGAGCTATTTCAGGATACCGGAAATATCTTGTAATAGCTATTCTGTGTCTATTGAAACAGCCCATTATTTTGAAATAGATTGCAAAATAACTTTCAAAATAGATTTCAAAATAATGGGCGGCTTATTCCGACATCTCCGTAACCCTCATTCCACAAGGGTAAAGGGGAATTTTGGAATAGTGAGTTATTTTGAAATTTGGCACTGTGTAGCCCACACCAAATTACGAAATAAACTATTTCCAACTACACTCGAAGTAAGCTACGCAATTTGCATAGCTTATTCCAAGCTAAGGCTGCTCTACAGACACACACTAAATGTAAAGCCAAGTTAGCCACAGCAAACAAACTGGGACAATAAAAGGGAAAATTCACTATCAAAGGCAACTGTTATTCAGGACAGCTGTTTTAGATACTGGAAAGCAACAGGGAAAGGTAAAGAATCACATTACTCTCAGTCCTTAAGGAAATAAAACTATAGGATTTCTCATCATCTGGAGGCCACTCTTGGAGATCTTAGGACAGTACTGTTTGGCCTCTCTGGTATCTGTTACCATCTGGCTAAATTGACACTTTTAAGTGAACATTTGATGACACATACAAATGCAGGGCGTACATGACAAGTTGGATGAATCTTGTGTAGGAGGCCTGGCAACCAGCATGTAAACTCCTGCTTCGGAGGGGCAGATCTGGCCCCTTGGGTCTCTGGTTGCCTTGAAACCCAGAAGGGCTAAATGGACAGGAAGAATGCCTGGAAAGGATTGTTAGCCAACAGACCTACTTAGCATCCTGCCGCTTGTTTCCAAGAATGCAGTAGAAAGGGGACATTAATGAAATCAGAGGAAGTCCAAAGGATTCAAAGCTTTCATTCAGAAAAGAAGTAGAAGCCTTTTGGGAAGAAAGAACAGTTACTTACCTCGTAACTGTGATTCTTCGAGATGTGTTGCTCATGTCCATTCCAATATAGGTGTGTGCGCGCAGCGTGCACGTGTCGTCGGAAGATTTTCCCTCAGCAGTACCCTTAGAGCTAGCAGGGAGCCCCCTACAGCAGCGCCAGTATATCAGTGCATATATACCCTGCTGGCTCTCTCCCCAGCCTGTTCCTTCTTACCAGTACACTGCTGGCAGATAAGGAGGGTGGGCGGGGATTTGGAATGGACATGAGCAACACATCTCAAAGAATCACAGTTACGAGGTAAGTAACCGTTCTTTCTTCTTCGAGTGATTGCTCATGTGCATTCCAATATAGGTGATTCCAAAGCAGGATCTAACTAACGCAGGAGGCCGGAGGAAGAAAAGGCCCCTGAATTAAGGACCGCCCGCCCTAGGGCGGTGTCTCCCCTGGCCTGTTGAGGAAGGGCATAATGGTTAGCAAACGTATGGACCGAAGACCACGTGGCAGCCCTACAAATGTCCGAAATGGGGACCTGTGCGGCGAAAGCGGTGGACGTCGCCATTGCCCTTGTGGAGTGCGCCCTTAGGGGCGCGGCTGGTGTGCCTGCCAGGGAGTAGCACTCTTTAATACAAGCAGTTATCCAAGAGGCAATCCTCTGAGTGGATACGGGTTGGCCCCTCATATGTTCAGCAGTGGCTACAAAGAGCTGCTGTGACTTACGGAATGGTTTAGTCCTGTCTAAATAAAAGGCTAGCGCCCTTCTAACATCTAATGTGTGCAGGACCTGTTCTTTCCCCGACGCGTGTGGTTTGGGGTAGAAAACCAGGAGGAAAATATCTTGGGAAGTGTGGAAAGAGGAAACCACCTTCGGCAGGAATGCCGGGTGGGGGTGCAGTCTGACTTTGTCTCTGAAAAACACCGTGTATGGGGGATCGCAGGTTAGAGCCCTAAGTTCGGATACCTGTCTCGCGGACGTGATCGCCACCAGGAGAGAGACCTTATATGATAGGTGGAGGAGCGAACATGTAGCCATCGGCTCAAAGGGAGGGCCCATAAGTTTAGAGAGGAGCAGGTTTAGATCCCACTGCGGGATGGGAAGTCTTACATGTGGGCAGAGCCTATCGAGGCCCTTTAAAAACCATTGGGTTGGCGAACAGTGTCTTGCCCCCTTCCCCTGAGCGGAAGGCAGATATGGCTGCCAGATGAACCTTGATGGATGATGAGGACAGGTGTTGGAGCCTAAGATCCAGTAAGTAGTCTAGAATCCTGGGGACCGGTACCGATCTTGGGTGTACCCCCTGTTTGGATGCCCAGGAGCAGAAGCGTTTCCATTTGGCCAGGTAAGTGGATCTAGTGGACGGTTTCCTGCTTCCTAGCAGGACCTCCTGGACCCGTTGGGAACACTGGAGCTCTTGTGCCGTTAGCCACAGAGCTTTCATGCCGTCAAATGCAGGGACTGCAGGTCCGGGTGGTGCAGCCTGCCTGAGTCCTGCGATATGAGGTCAGGGACTAACGGTAGGGTTACCGGCCTCTCGCACGAGAGGCTGAGTAGCATTGAGTACCAATGCTGTTGCGGCCATGCTGGGGCGATTAGGATTAGCACTGACCTGAATTCCCGCACCTTCAGCAAAACCCTGCTGACCAGAGGGAACGATGGGAAAGCATAAAGCAGTCCCCGGGGCCAAGGAAACAGGAGGGCATTCCTGAGGGAACCCCACCCCTGTCCCAGGAGGGAGCAATAACGGGGACACTTGGCGTTCTGGGGAGTGGCAAAGAGGTCCAGGTGGGGAAACCCCCATGCATGGAAAACCAGCTGGGCTATGTCCCAGCGGAGGGACCACTCGTGACTCGCGAAAGACCTGCTCAACCTGTCCGCCAGGGCATTCTGGGAGCCCAGGAGGTATGAGGCCGTCGGGTGGATATCCGCCCCAATGCATAGCTCCCAGAGGTGGAGCGCCTCGGAGCACAGGCGGGGAGAACGGGTCCCATCCTGCTTGTTTATATAGGCCACGGCCGTCGTGTTGTCCGATAATAGGAGGATCGATTTGCCCCTCAAGTGGAGAAGGAAAACTACACATGCGAGCCGGACTGCTCTGAGCTCTCTGACATTGATATGTAGAGAGGCTTGGTGCGGGGACCATGTACCTTGAGTGTGCAGTTCTCCGAGGTGGGCTCCCCAACCCGTGTCCGACGCGTCTGTCACGAGCCGGAGTGACGGGGCTAGTCTGCAGAACGGGACTCCGGAGCGGATCTCTTCTTGGAAAGTCCACCACTGCAGTGCAAGGAGGACGCTCGCAGGGATGCTTAGGACACTGTCCCAGGAGTGAACGGTCGGTCTGTGCACCCGTGCGAGCCACATTTGCAGAGGGTACATGCGCAGCCTGGCATATTGCACTACCTACGTGCAAGCGGCCATGAGACCGAGCAGGCGCATGCAGGTCCGGGCGGTTGTCATTGGGAAGGTCTGAAGCGACATGATCTTCGCCTTCAGCATGAGAAAGCGGGAGTCTGGTAAGTAGGCTCTCTGGGATCGGGAGTCCAGGGTGACGCCCACGAACTCTGTAGTTTGTGTGGGGACTAGGGTGGACTTGTCCATGTTTAGCAGGAGCCCTAGATCCTGAAAAAGATTTTGTACCACGGTGATATGATTCTTCACCTGGTCGTTGGACCCTCCGTGGAGAAGCCAATCGTCTAATTATGGGAACACTTGGACGCCCCTTCTCCTGAGTTCTGCGGCCACTACAGCCATGCATTTGGTAAAAACCCGAGGGGCCGTAAAGAAACCAAAAGGGAGGGCCGTAAATTGATAGTGGTCCTGGCCCACCATGAAACGCAGGAACCTGCCGTGGGAGGGGGCAATCAAGACGTGAAAATATGCGTCCTTTAGATCGAGGGCGGCGTACCAGTCTCTAGGTGCTAGGGATGGGATGAGAGATGCCAGGGTCACCATTTTGAACTTCCTTTTCACGATGAAGGAGTTCAGGGCCCTGAGGTCTAGGATTGGGCGAAGGCCCCCTTTTGCCTTTGGGACTAGGAAGTACCGTGAATAGAAACCCCTGCCCCGGTGTTCGTGGGGAACGGGTTTGATGGCCCCCAGTTCAAGCAGATGGTTCACTTCCACCCGTAGGAGGGATTCGTGAGATGGGTCCCTGAAATGGACGAGGTAGGAGGGTGGGTGGGAGTGGGCGATAGGAAGGGGATGGAGTAGCCCGATTCCACTATCTCCAGGACCCAGCGGTCTGATGTGACTGACCTCCAGGCCTGGATAAAGGGGAATAAACGGTCCCAGAAGGGGAATGGGGAGACTGGTATGAGGCCCTTGAAGGTCCCGTCAAAACCCCTGGCGGGATCCGGGGGGCTTGTTGGAGGGCCCCTGGTTGGAGTCAGAGGGTGGGCAGGATTGTCGGCAGTTGTGTCTGCCGTTATTGCCCCTGCCACTGCAGCGTGAGAAGTCGGGCCGCGGACCCTGTGAGGGTGCTCTGGTGGCTCTCCTACCTAGAAAGGAACGCCTCTGCATGGCCAGGGTGTGTAGGCCCAAAGACTTAAGCGTGGCCCTAGTGTCTTTCAGCCCGTGTAGGCGCTGGTTGGTTTGCTCTGAGAAGAGCGAGGTACCCTTGAAGGGGAGGTCCTGTAGGGTATTTTGGACCTCAGGAGGCACCCCGGAACCCTGTAACCAGGAGCTGTGGCGCAGTACGACCCCTGTGGCCATGACTCTGGAGGCGGCGGCGGCCATGTCGAGCACTGCTTGCAGGGCCACCTGAGAGATGGTCCATCCCTCATCTTGCAGGGCTTTAAACTCTGCCCAGGACTCCTGGGGGAGCAAGTCAGCAAACTTGGCCATTGACATCCAGGTGTTATAGCCGTACCGGGAGAGGACCACCTGCTGGTTAGCAATCTGGTACTGGATTCCCCCGGACGCATAAACCGTCCTCTCCAGTAAGTCGGCCTTTTTGGCGTCCTTACGCTTGGGGGTCGATGCCGGTTGCCCCTGCCTCTCCCTGTGAGCAGTGCACCTCATGCTGCTGCTCACGGGGCACCCGCGGCGAGTGGTGCCAGGGGTCTCCATGCCATCTGGGCGATGTCGCAGCAGGGGGAGGTGAGGGGGACAACTCAATAAGCACCCTGGCTGCCTCCAGTGCCTCCAGCGTGGATAGGTCAGGGAGGTCCTCCGGGGAGCTATCATCCCGCTGCCGGGGTGGGTAATCTCCCGGCCTCGAAGGCCCGGGGCATGGGCTGTCTGGCGCCACGTGCCCCACCGAGGGGCGCACGGAGGGCGCATGCCCAGGCGGGGACCGACCCCTGTCCAGCTGCCTCTTTCTGGACGGTGCTGGTGAGTGGGAGCAGCACCTGGCCCTGCATGGTGCCGGGGAAGGGTGGCGCATTGATGCCTCCCGCACGGAGGCTGGTGCGCTGCCTGTGCTCGGTGCCGGGCCCGGTGCCGAGGCCGGTGCTGGGTGGAGAGCTGACTCCATTAAGAGTGCCCGGAGACGGGATTCACGCTCTCGCTTAGTCCTGGGCTTAAAGGCTTTGCAGATTTTACACACTGATGTTAAGTGTGATTCTCCCAGGCACTTCAAACAAGATGAGTGCGGATCGCTGCAGGGCATAGGCTTGTTGCACTCCTTGCAGGCTTTGAAGCCCTGATGGCCAGGCATGTGGAGCACAGCGGCGGGGTGAAGAGGTCAAGCACAAAGAAGAGTCTTTAAAGTAAATTCACAGGTACTTAACTGAAGCACAAAGGTAAATAATCAAGGGATTAGCAGTTGAAAACACAACTCAGGGAGCTGAGGTTGTTCCAAGGACCCTCACGGGCGGTAAGAAGGAACAGGCTGGGGAGAGAGCCAGCAGGGTATACATGCACTGATATACTGGCGCGCTGTAGGGGGCTCCCTGCTGGCTCTAAGGGTACTGCTGAGGGAAAATCTTCCAACGACGCGTGCATGTGGCGCGCACACACCTATATTGGAATGCACATGAGCAATCACTCGAAGAAGAAGTGATGAGTTGCTTTCCAGTGAAAGAGTAACTTTTGTGCCAGAACTTTAAAGCCTATTTATTTTTCAATAGGTGGTATCTGCCTCTATGCCTTTGCCACAAAAGAGAGAAACAGTTGCCCCCACACTTGCAGCTTCAGATACTCGATGTCCTGGCCAATGCAGAGGCTGAATTGACATAGCATTCTCTTGCCATCAAGGAAAAACAAATCTCTTGGCTTCAAGAACTCCAACAATTGTCCCATAATCCACATGCCTCCAGCTCCATTCTTCTTTCACCATAGGAAAAGCAAAGCATAAATCTGTCAGCCTCTTTTTAAGTGTCTGTAGCCCACCAGCAGTAATGGATAATAGCATCCATGCCTATGCAGGTTACTTACATGACATCCATTACCGGGGTACCTTAACACCTCACAATCTTTGCTGTATTTATCCTCACAACACCCCCATCTGGCAAAGCAGTGCTAGTCTTTAAGTAGCTCTGCATATTCACATGCTGCTGCTTGGTGCTGTCCAATTCTATTTATCCCCATTTTAAAGATGGGGAACTGAGGCACAGAGAAATTAAGTTTGCTGCAGAACAGGGACCTAAACCCACATCTCTCAATTCCTATACTAGTACCCAAACCACTGGGCCATCCTTCTTCTTCTAAGCACAGATGTCTGTTAAGGCTTGTTTGTGCAGCACTGAACCCTGGCCACACAGATTATTTCAATGGGAGTTCTTACTCAGCAATACAAGAGCATTTCGGTCAGTTTAATGAACTTTTAAAAATTAAATTAATGCCAAATAGAAAAAGCACAATCTTTCTGTTTAACAGAATCTGTACTGAAGAACCAGATTCCTCCACTTAATTTTATCATCCCAACTAAAAACTGCATTATTGTTCAGACAGATTCCAAGGAAGATGGACATGCAAGAAACATTTCAAACCCTGACAGATGTCACCATGGATTTTATGAATAGAAGCACTTCTCTTTTCTAAACTAAACAAACTTGGGTCAGGAATGATTTAGATGGTGCTTGGTCCTGCTGTGATTATAGGTGACTGGACTTGATAACCTCTCGATGTCCCTTCCACTTCCAGTATTCCATCGTTCTAGAACAAAACTAAAATCAAACTATGGAGAAGTCCCCCAAATAACTGGTGGGATATCTGGCAGAGCTACTTAAGAACTACCATACTGGATGAGATCAAAGGCCTATCTAGCCCAGTCTCCTGTCTTCTCACAGTGGCCAAAGCCAAGTGCTTCAAAGGGAATGAATAGAACAGACAACCATCAAGTGATGCATATCCTGCCACCCGTTTCCAGCTTCTGGCAAAGTGAGACTAGGAATATGATAGAGTCCTATAAAATCATGACTGGTGTGGAGAAAATGAATCAGGAAGTGTTATTTACCCCTTCTCATAACACAAGAACTAGGGGTCACCAAATGAAATTAAAGGTCCGTCAAGACTACAGGCTTTTGTCGACAGAAGTTTTTTCGACAGATACTGTCGACAAAGCTTCTATCGACAAAGAGCGTCTAGACTACATCCAGTTCCGGCGACAAAGCAAGCCACTTTGTCGACATGACAGTGTAGACGCAAAGGACAGTGTAGATGCAATAACGCCTTCTGTTGACAGAACTCTGTCGACAAAAGGCGTTATTCCTCGTAGAATGAGGTTTACCGCCGTCGACAAAACTGCCGAGTTCTGTCGACGTTATGTTGACAGAACTCAGTGGCAGTGTAGACGCAGGTATAGTTTTGTCAACCAAAATCCACTTTTGTCAACAAAACCCTGTAGTCTAGACACACCCTAATAGACAGCAGGTTTAAAACAAGCAAAAGGAAGTATTTTGTCATACAACACACAGTCAGCCTGTGGAACTCTGTCAGAGGAGGTTTTGAAGGTCCAGGCTATAACAAGGTTCAAAAACGAACTAGATAAATTCATGGAGGATAAGTCCAACAGTGGCTATTAAGGAGGATGGGCAGGGACAGTGTCCCTAGCTAATGAATACAAGAAAACACTATTTAAAAATTCCCCAGTATTCTTATGGTTCATCATTACAAATGCATTTCTCCTCAGCTGGTTCAGTGACAGAATTAGCTCAGTGCTCCACTAACCCAGTAGACCAAGTATCTGGCATGAATTCTACTGCCTTGGCTAGCCCCTGCTGAGAGGAAAATTACCGAGAAAAAAACAGACCATTCTCCTCCATGAAATGAATGCTATCCCCACAGTGCTCACTTGTTCAGGTCCACACTAGCAGACAACCAATAGCAGCCGTTATTCTGAAATAACTTTGCTGTGTAGACACACCCTATCTGACCATGTAATTACAGATTGCAATGAATGCACAAAGGGGGAGACAACTATAAATATGGCGTTTCCCAACTTTTTGTAAAAAATGAGAAAAAGGGAAAATATTTTCACCTTTTGCTACTATTTTTCTCCGGAGAAAAATGGAGAGAGTTATACTCCTTAAAATGAGAGAGAGGGATTTTTTCAAAACTTTCAACACAACATTTTAAAAATTCTATTCCAAATGGAGTAGAAAAATGACAGATTCTGGCAAAAAATCCCCTTCTCTCACAAAAATGTAATTTTTCTATGAAAATTAGTGTTTGTTATCTACCTCTCCCCCTGTTTTTTGACAATGTTATTGTCCAGTTACTAATTTGGCACATTGACAATATTTTTCTAAAGAAAGCAAGTGTGAGAAAGAAAGTGACACTTTTTAAATAGGCTGTAATTCAGCCAAAACTGAATCATACTTCCCAGGTCAAAAAAAAGGAGTCATATTGCTAACCCAAAGGCTTTGTAATTCAGGGCTGCAATTAATGGAGGAGTCAGAACTTATTTTATAGGGAGAGTGTTAGACAAAGTCCATATATGGGTTGCTATCAGCTCCTCATACAAAAAAATAACCTTGAAGGCTAAAAATATCCAGCGTAGTGGAGCCAGGAGAATCCTTGGATTTATGAAATAAACAATTCATTGTGTCCAGCACTGGTCTTAGAATTCCAAGCACAAGTTTGATAACTTCCTCCTAATGGCCGTTTATCAACATGACAGAAAAAAACCCACCACGTAATTTGTCATTTTTGCTCAAACAAGGCAGACAGCAGACAGGAACAGCAGGCAGCATGTCAGCCAGAGTGGAGGGAAGCTGTGTGGGAAGACTGCACTGCACCTGCATGCAATATGCCTGGCTCCAATTGGTGCTATTAGTTCACTTTCAAGAGGACAGGAAATCAAGCAGATAACAGAATTTAATCCAGACCACCAAAAAAATAAGCAGCTCATGTCAGGGTTGTGGGACCAAACTTATTCCTTTCAAAGAATTCGCCCCCATCCCCTCGCATTTCCCCTCACACGTGTCAATTCCACAAACCACCACTGTCCTTGCTTCCACGTTCTTCTTTAAGAGCTCAATAAAGTCAATGGGACATTGGTTCAGGCCCTTCGACTTGTTTCTTCTGTGATGCCCATCAAAATGATCCAACCCAAGCATGACAAATCCTTCTAGGTTATTCCTTCCTGCGAGCTTCCCAAGATGTCCTGCCTTGTCTGTGTCTGTCTACCAGGCTGTTATCTCCTGCCCTTGAGTTTATGTTCTGAACAGTGCAGAGCTCACACTGTTAGTGTTTAATGGAGCAAGTCCAGCTCATCTTCCTCATGCCAAGTAGCCACTCTTACCAAGAAGGGTGTGTGTCCCACTCATGGTCCCATAGATAAAGCTGCTCTGTGTTTCACACTACTTTTACGTTGTATCAAAATAAAGGCAACTGTAGAATAGGTATGAAATGCTTTCTCAGCTGTCAACTTTCACAGACCACACTTAGGTGGATCTGGGAGGGGAACGTGAGCTTGATTTTTCAAGGCTGGGTCTTTTCTGCATCCCGACAATGTTTAAACAGATGCCGAGACCTCCCAACAGTTTCACTAGCAGTGGCAATAAAATGCCTCATCTACTGGTTGTACAGCAGAGGGATACTGATCCCTCCACATTACCCTATTCCATAACCAGTAAATGAATCTTATATATCCACCAACAAAATGCCTGGGCTGATAAGATAACTACACAGCAATAAAGTGTGAATATCTTTGCAACCAGTTCTATGTTCCCATATAATCTGGCAAATACACTGCAAACAGTTTGTTTAATTGATTTTTTTAAAAGTCTCAATCTACCATGTTTTTCCCACACAAAATAACCATTTTGAGACCCCCACTTACTGCAAATCAATTTTATAGAGGGAGCGCTCTCTTTGGGGCATCATTAGCAACATTAAAATGATGAGTAGCTAAGGCTTCCATTTTATTTCGTGATACACTGAGAAGTGAGATGGTTCTAGAGCCGTGGTCACCAACCGGTAGATCGCGATCTACTGGTCGATCTCAGGGGCTCTAAGAGTCGCTCTTGAGCCCTCTCTGAACTGGGCGCCTGTGCAGCACATTTACATTAGATTTTCTCATTTGAGGAGCAGCTACTCACCGAGCAACAACACAGGTGAGTAGCTGCGCAGAATGGTGGGAGCTGGGAGGTCAGGAGGGCTGAAACACCCCGGCCAGCTGGCTGTGGTTTTCAGCTGAAAGAGGCTGCCCCGCGCTCCAGCTGATCGGCGGCTTCTCCTTTGCACCTGCCCAAGTGGAGCGTGGGGCACCCTGGCTGAGCGCCATGGCCAGCTGACCGGGAAGCCGCTTCTCTTTGCTCCAGCCCAGCTGCCCTGCGCTCAGCCTGGGAAGCTTGCTCCAGCACAGCTGGAGCTAGGCGCAGCCTCCCTGGGCTGAGCGCAGGGCAGCCGGGCTGGAGCGAAGAGAAGCCGCTTCTCTTCGCTTCCACCTGGCTGCCCTGCGGTCAGCCCGGAGGGAGCGCAGGACGGAGGCTTCCCTTCGTGGCTGGTGTAGGGGACTCCCTGCCCCCGAACCTTGTTCCCTCTCCCCTGCCCCAAACCTGTCCCCCACCCTCCTGCCCCCCTGTTCCCTCTCCCTTGCCCCCCCCGCCCCTCTGCAGAAACCTGTCCCCCTGCCTTCCCCACTACAGAAACCTGTCCCCCTGCTCCCCGTGCAGAAACCTGTCCCCCCCAGCACCCTGTCCCCTGCTGCAGAAACCTGTCCTTCTGGAACTCTGCCCCCTCTCCCCTGCACCCACTAGCACCCTGTTCCCTGCCCCAGAACCCACTAGCACCCCTCCCCAGTACTGTGTCCCCTGCTCCCAAATGACTTTTCTATGGGTCAGTGACCCCTGACTCAAGGCAGGTTCCCTGCCATTCTCATAAATAAAGACAATGCAGAAACTTTTTGTGTTTAACATAGTATTTTATTTAAAAATGAAGCCTGGCCAACAAACCCCCAATTGGGGCCAAGCCCCCATCTGGCCACAACCACTCCTGCATTCCCTCTTACCCAGACCCTAGATCTGAGCCTATCATACACTGGAATCCCCTGCCCTGAGCCCCTCACATACCCTAACCCAAATTCCTGCAACCTCACATCCACAAGCTTGCTTAGTACCCCAACACTGCCGGGCCTGGAGCCCCCTCCCCGAGCCAGTGTACCCTTCTCCACCTCCTCCTGCATCCAGATTTCCTCCCAGAGCTTGCACCTCTCACCCCTTCCCACACCCAAATCCCTCATTCCCACCCCAGAGACTACACATCCTGTCTCAACCCAGCGAGGGTCCGGCTAAACTGCAGGAGTTTTTCAGGATTCTGGAGATATCCCAGAAAAACTCTTCTGCATCCACGGCTGCATCCTTCCGCTTTTTTTAGTAGAAGAGCAAACATGCTCTTTCGGTCACCCCTATATTCCTCTTTCCACAAGGAATAAGGGGGCTTCCAAAAGAAGGGTTTTTTTTCTGACATTTGGTCCAGTCTAGACAGGCCAAATGTTGGAAAAACCTCTTCGTACAGAAGAATTTTTTTTTTTTTAAAAGCAGCAGTATAAGGATTGGGGATAGCAAGTGATGGAGAGGAGGAGAATAGAGAGGGCGGGGCTTCAAGGAAGGGGCGGGGCAGTAGATCTTGGCTTGGTTTGTCATTTAAAAAGTGATCTTGGGTGTAAAAAGGTTGGAGACCACTGTTCTAGAGTGTACAGGCTGTTTATATGAGACAGCTGATAGCATGAGTCTAGCCATATGGTGGGAGAGCATGTATCAGTGGCAAGGGCCAGCCAGCCATTAAAGTCTGGGGGATTAGTCCAGGCCCTCTCAGTCTAAACAGTTTTCTGAGAGGTGCTGGTGGGAGAATCAATACAGTTTCACTTGTTCTCCTCCCTTCGTTGGAACATGTTGCTTCGGTGCTCAGGACTGATCACTGCCTAAGCTCTAGTAGGAGACAGACCGACAGAGGTTTACTGAGGGTAGCCATCCCCATCAATGGGGCTTCAGCCACTGCAGTAGTTCCATTCAGACTGTGGATACGCTTCAGGCAGAACAGGAAGCACAATAGGGAACACAACAAGGCCAGGTAACAAAGTAATATAAGGATGGTGTGGCATCTAGCGGTCCCCGTCTGGATCATAGTCCCAGCCAGGCCTTCCTTGAGGAAGTCCGTCTGAAAAATCTGCTCTCCCGCATCATCCACTCAGGTGGCTCTCTCCTTTCAGCTGCTCCCTCCACACCTCAAGCTCTTACAGATGAAGCAAGCTGGGAATGACTGAGACCGTGGCAGCTCATTAACCCTTCCCCAGCCAGTGTGGTGTCTGTACCCCTATCACACTCTCAGACAATCGTTTCAAGCATTCTACAATTAAGATTAAAAGTGCTCTTTCCAAATTCAAGGGCACTGTCTGTCACAGCCCCTTACAAGTGCTTTACTAACGCTGAAGGACTGAACTTCACTATCCCCATGCGCAGCAAGTGTTACCTTCCCTTCACAGATGGGGAAATTTAGGGTAAAAAAGATAAACGGAAAATTGATGGAAGAGCTGAGACAGGAAATCAATTCCAGGCTCCCCAGTCATGCACTGTGAATATAACACCCAACCTAATCTAATTCAATTCCAGGTATTTCTATATGCACCGTCACATCATCTTCTTAAGATGGCACTGCCTGCCTCCCAGAATATTGGGTTTCTGTTCAACAAGCGACTGGAAGTTTGTCCTGAAATAACTTCTTATAAACCCCACCACCCTCAGCCTATGCTCCTACAGCTAGTATCAGGGTTGGTCCTCCAGCAAGTAGGTTCTTAGTACACTTTAAAACTGGTGTTTGGGGATGCACTAAGAAAATGTCCTGTAAATACCATAATCTTGTTATGAAGTCATCTTTTTTTCTATAAAGAGAAGGGGAAAATCAGATTCAGTCTAACAGAAAAAGGGATGGGCCAAGGCATTAGGAACTAGAGGGGGTGGGTTAAATTGCATCACTTTTGAATCAATCTCAATCCCTGAAGTCACGAACCAAAAAGCCTTGTGTGGCTACCAGACTGTGGGATGGTGTATTTTGCAGGGAATCACACGGTGGACACATCTGAGAGTTCAACTTACTCTTTCAAGCATTTGCGTATTTATTTTTTAAAAGGGCTGAAATGAACTGTTGTCCCTCCTCCCTATGGATCTGACTTCCCATGTTGCGTTATTGACTGACATTTAAAGTGCCCCAGTGGATTTCTTGCTTTTGTCCTAATTGAATATACATGGTCCATTGCTCCGTTAATCTAGCATGAATAACATACATTATAAATGTCTTTGTAATTCACAGGTTATCAGATCGTCTCTTGGGATATTTATCACAGTTCCTTTGTAAAACCTTGGACTAGGCCGCATATATTATCTATATTTTATCTCACTATGTGGTCTTCCAACAAGGCAGTTTCACCTGCTATCAGTTCTTGTCATCTGTGGGGAGGAGGGCAGAATGCATGCATGAAAGCTAAATGCTTATGTTTGCTGACAGCTTATCCAGGGTAATCTGAACAGAGCAAGAAGAAAAAGAAACACCTCTCATGTGACTGTTTTACAGCTGCACAACAGGCTAAATGATCAGCTGGATAAATGGAACTACACATGTTTACACCAGCTAAGGACTGGCCCAACAGTTGTAAGTACAGGGCACAGAACTGTCACCATTTCAAAGGCTTCTTTAACAGTGATGGCTTGTAATAATGCTGAATAGTTCCCATCCTGAGCTGCAGAAAACCTTCAGAAAGACGGACAGTTTTACACAGCCATCGCCTCACTGATTTTAGCAGTTATCCTTGATTTACATAGGTGTAAAAGAAGGAAAACCAGGCCCACATTCGGATTCAAGGAGGCCCATTTTATCTGAGTCCCACTCACATGGCAACAGCGCAGCCATATCATGTTAAAACTTCATGTGACTTAGTTCAGCCACTTGTTATTCTGCTCAGTGCAGGAATTAGTGGATGAAATGTTTGTAACCTATGTTATGCACAAGGCTCTTCATTTTTGGTATTTACCAACTTTCCTCGTTCATTTTTCAAATCTCCCCCGCCCCGGATTTTGAAAGATCAGTATTCAGATTTGATTGATTTTCACACAAATTTTGGCTTGTTTGGGACCTGGGAATTTTGTTTGCAGCAGAAGCAGAGTGAAGTCTCCAACTCCCTGCAGGCCAATCACTGCAGCTCTTGCTCCCTCTTCCTCCCCCACTACACAAAGGAAGCAGAGAGTGATGCACTGAAGGGCTGGGTTCAAGAGGAGAGCAGAAGACTGCACTCTGTAAAGACTGTCCCCCTCCCTCCAGGCAGTGCCGCCTCCTAAGTTGGTTCTTCACTACGGTCCTGCCACTAACTCAGCATGGTGGGGGAGTGAGACAGGCAAGGAGCTGGGTCTCAGCAGCTGAAACCACCTAATCACTGCAGCAGCAGGCCTGCAGGGAATGGGTACTTCTTCATGTGCTTTATCATGAGTACACCCCCTCTGCCCACTGCCCTCCACGGAGTGCCAGGCGGGCTTCCTCCACCTCTCCTCCTGCCCTTCAAGTTCACACATCACTGGAAAATCCAGACCCTAGTTTCTACCGTATAACACGATTTATCGCCATAACTTTGTACAGCCGGCATCCTTCGCCATACTCTTTATGCTGTACACGGGATATGACCGTTCTCAGTTATTCACACCGTTATTACCTCTTGGCTTCATTACAGCAATGATACACACCTGGGCACAAAACCTTCAGCACACAGGAAATGCTAGCTAGTACAGAGAGCACATCACACCAGTCCATTGCTCTGTCTGCTGGCTTTCCATAGAGTTTCTAAGCAAATTCAGGCTCTTGGTCTTTATCTGCCATGTGTTCTCTGGCCGGGGTCCAGGATACTAAAAGACTATCTTGAAAGCTCTAGGACGAAGATCACAGCTGACAACTTTGTTTCTCTGGCCCAATGGAACTCTCAACAATAAGAATAAAGCTTGTTTGTGCCAGAGATGGAACTTTCCCCGGGGTTGCTCCGAGACTGTGGAAGGAACAGGCTGTAGGCCCCAGGATCTAAGGACCATCACAAACCTCACCCCTTTCTGTTTCTAGCACAACTTCTCTGACAGCGGACATGCTTCTCTCTCTGGGGAAAGAGGAGGGAGAACAAACCACACGTGACAGATGTGCAGCCACCTTATTTAATGCGCAGCTGGAAGGTGCTGTAGTACTACGATGCTGAGATCAGTATAAACACTTATACCGAATAGAACAGAACCGAAAAAACAGAAATCGAAAATACCACCTGTGTGTGCAACATGGACACATTAAGACGAACCCCTGCATTTCCTGATTTGTTTTGAAATTTAACTGTGCAAACAATGTGAGTTTATTTATTATTTTAAATCTAAATAAATAAAATTTAAATAAAGATGCCCATCCAAGGCTTTTGGTGCTCACTATTATAACACAATAAATACAATTAAATTAAATCTCCGTAGCTTTAAAATGATCAGTTCCACAGGAACTCAAACAAGCCGGCCGGTCACCTATTCCCTTTTCGATGTGTGCATACTGCAGTTATACTCCAGGGCTCAGGCTGTGAAATTATAAAATTGCAGTGTAGGTGTTTAGGCTTGGCCTGGAACCAGCCCGTATTCTGGGACCCCACAAAGGGCTCCAGCCTGAGCCCAAACTTGTACCCAAACTTACAGCCCCAGAGCCCGAACCCTGCAAGCCTGAGTCAGCTGACACAGGCCAGCTGTAAGCATTTTCATTATCTAGGATGCCCACCCCTCAAGCCCTCTCAAAAAATCCTGATTCTTTCGCAGAGTGCCAGAAAGACAGCAAATTCAGACTCTCCCACACCAAAGTGGGAACGAGTTCTCCAGTCTCAACACTCTCACAGAGAACATCTCACCAGTTGCCTCTTCTCTTTCATAAAAAGGGGGATCCGGCATGGGAGACTAGCTAGCCACAGCTGTGACAGTATGGTACAGGGAGAAGGTAGTCTGCCAGGTAGAGCGTCCCAGACCTTTTAGGGCTTAATTAGGTCACACGACCAACACCTTAACCGCCACTCAGAAGCCAAAGGGTAGCCAGTGCAGATCCCAGCTCACTGGTGTCATAATGTAGCATTTTGCATGCAATAAATATTTCAGCTAAACACAACATAATTGAAAAACAACATTCAAAGCAGTGCGGAGAAGAGCTGCAGAAGTAAAAAAAGGTCAAAGACATGTTGGACAGATCTCTCCTACCTCCGGTCGTTTCTCCTTCTTCTGAATAATTTTTTGGTGTGTGCAATTTCAGCTTCATGTGGCAATGGATGATAACCCTGGTAAAAAGAGGGGGGGAAAACACAATTGTGAAATGTAAGAACTAGGAGGCAGTGATATTTAAGTAGTCAGAACAGGGTACGGCGTTCTAGTCCCGCTGCATGGATGCACGTAAACAACATGTAGCTCCTTAAAGAGACAAGGAGAGTGAGGTAGAAGAGCTTTGCGTCACTCAAAAGCTTGTCTCTCTCACCAACAGAAACTGGTCCACTAAAAGATATTCCCTCTCCCAGCCTGTCTAATATCCTGGGACTGAAACAGCTACAACAACACCACATGTGGTGCTCCTTGTCAGTCCTATACAATATGAAAATTGGTAGAACAGATTAAATCTTATAAATGCCTCTCTCCCTCAACTTGCAGATCTGTAAAGCCATGCAAAGTCACAACTATCTCAGGGCAGTTCTGAGGTGTAGTTAATCTAAGCCATCTGAAACACTCAGATGAATATTGTTCACCAACGCACATTTAAGGGACTGTTATTAATGGCACCCAATATCTTATTCACTGGGAATTCGGATGCTCATGCCACTGACATACCATTTTTACCACTCTGCTGCTATACTTTCATGACAAACCATCCACTCTTTTTTATTTTAAACTCAGCAGTAAAAATTTACAACATTTCTCTGGAAACATGAAGAACTAAATTTAGCCGACAGAGCGCTGGCATGGGGGGTCAGCATCAGGGTGACATCTTGTGCAACTTCATGAGTGACACTGTCCTCCTCCCATCCCCACAACTTCATTTTCATATTATGGTTCCTTGGAGGACAGCAACAGTTCTCTCTTTGCGCCCTAATCCACTCCCCACATGCTTCTGTGATAGGTTAACTTCCACATGAACTGCAGATGCTGTATACTACAAGACAATGCAGACATCACCCTTGTAACTTCCTTACAGCACCTACTATCTGGGATAACTAGTTAGGGAGACTGTGTCGCTTAGCTATCAGAACAAGCCACTCAGAGTCAACACACTCCTAGGCTCTATTTCCTGGCACCCCACTTATTCACTCTTTTAGCACAGGCAAGTCAATAACTAAGTCATATACTTAGTGCTTACAAAGCATTTTTCCATCCTCATAGTGCTTTACCATCATTAATTAATCTAGACAACACCTCTCTCCTATTGGGACAAATTATCCCCATTAAACAGATGGGGAAACAACTAGGGCTGTCAACTGACCTGCATTAATGCCTGCAATTAACACAGGACATGATTAACGCATTCATTTTTTTAACACCTTAATGCTGCGCTGCCCCTTTGAAGTGCCGCTCCGGCACTTCAAAGGGGCAGCGCAAGCCGAGCTGGGAATCAGCTGGAGTCCCCAGCTGATCCCGGGCTCCACTGTTGCAAAGCCCCTTTGAAGCGCCGAAGCAGCACTTTGCAACAGGGAGCTGGGGATCCGCTGGAGTTCCCAGCTGATCCCAGGCTCCTAATACACTGCCCCTTTAAGGCACCAAAACAGCACTTCACGGGGCAGCACAAGCAGAGCACAAGCTGGAGTACCCAGCTGATCCCTGACTCCGCGATGCAAAGTCCCTTTGAAGTGCTGCTCCAGCGCTTCAAAGGGGCTTTTCAGCAGTGGAGCCGGGGATCTGCTGGAGTCCCCAGATGAACCCAGGCTCCTAATGGCTGCCCCTTGGAAATGCCGCTGTGGTGGGGGGACTCCAGCTGATCCCGGCTCCATGCAGTACTGCCCAATTTAACGCCACTGCGGCGTTTCAAAGGGGAGGTGCGCGATTAATCACGCGATCAAATTTTTTAATCACTTGACAGCCCTAGAAACAACCAATGCACAGGATGATAAGTGATTTGCTCAGCCAAGTTAATGGAAAAGCTGGGATTAGAACCTAGGGTCCTGACTCTCAGTTCTGTCCCCTATCCAGTAGACTACGCTGTGCTTGCTTGTTGACTCATTTTGCCCATGGGATCATGGGGATGATTTTACTTACTTTCCTCCTAGGGGTATCGTGAGGCTTCATTAATGCTTGCAGAGAGCTTTGAGGTTCTTGGATGAAAGGCACTATCCCACAAAGTGTTATTTATTTTCTTTGATCTACAAAGCCATGATAACCACCAAAGGCAGTAAAAATCTTTTATTTATGCATTAAATACTTCCCAGGCTGGCAATAAAAACTCTGTAAAAATCACTCTATTTCCATAGCAATCCATCTTTTCCACTGAGTTACAGTCTCTGCCTCGAAACTAATGAATTACCATGTATGAGAGGCTACCAGAAAATGGCATGCATATGGGAGGAGAGAATGTCTCAGCATGCAACCACTTTTTGTTACACTGGCATGACACCACACACCTACCACACTTCAGCAAGTGCCCTTTCTCCCAACACATCCTTAAAATTATTAGTTTACTTAATAGCAACAACACTTTGAGAAAGAGCCTCATAGGAGATGCTCCAGAATTGCAATTTTGTAATGAACATTAATGAATTTAGCCTCACAACCTGCCTGTGAGCTAGGCCAGCATCATAGCATCATGCATTTTATGATAATCAGGAGTGTTATGATAATCAGGTCTGAGCACTTGGGTAACACAGTCCAGAGAACTTCATCAAGTGGTACATGCATGTAGCCCCTAACTTTTGTTTGAGCTACAGTACATGTTTAAGAAAGACAGCCTGTCCTAATATGAAGGCTTCACATGAGGAGGAATCTATCACATCTGTAGGTAAATTATTCCAAAATGTTTACACTTTGAGTTTGCCTAGCTTCAATTTCCAGCCTTAGGATCATGTTATGTGTCTGTCTGCTAGATTAAAGAATCCTCTGCTACATATTCCTTATGTAGCTATAGCTCACATGGAAGTCATACAATCACAGAATCATAGAATCATGGGACTGGAAGAGACCTCAGGAGGTCATTGAATCCAACCCCCTTCCCAAAGCAGGACCAACCCTAAATTATTCCAGCCAGGGCTTTGTCAAGACAGGACTTTAAAACCTCTAGGGATGGAGATTCCACCACCTCCCTAGGTAACACATTCCAGTGCTTCACCACCCTCCTAGTGAAATAGTTTTTCTTAATATCTAACCTAGATCTCCCCCACTGTAACGTAAGACCATTGCTCCTTGTTCTGCCCTCCATCACTACTGAGAACAGCCTCTCTCCATCCTCTTTGGAACCTCCCTTCAGGAAGTTGAAGGCTTCTGTCAAATCCCCTCTCACTCTTCTCTTCTGCAGACTAAATAAGCCCAAATCCCTCCGTCACTCCTCGTAGGTCATGTGCTCCAGCCCCCCTAATCATTTTGATTGCTCTCCGCTGGACCCTCTCCAATGTGTCCACATCCTTTCTATAGTGGGGGCCCAGAACTGGACGCAATACTCTAGATGTGGCCTCACCAGTGCCGAATAAAGGGGAATAACAACTTCTCTAGATCTGCTGGCAATGTTCCTCCTAATGCACCCTAATATAATATTAGCCTTCTTGGCTACAAGGGCACACTGTTGACTCCTATCCAACTTCTCACCCACTGTAAGGACCCCCAGGTCCTTTTCTGCTGACTTGCTGCTTAGCCAGTTGGTCCCCAGCCTGTAACAGTGCTTGGGATTCTTCTGTCCCAAGTTCAAGATTCTGCACTTGTCCTTGTTGAACCTCATCAGATTTCTTTTGGCCCAATCCTCCAATTTGTCTAGGTCACTCTGGACCCTATCCCTACCCTCCAACATATCTTCCTCTCCCTTTAGCTTAGTGTCATCCACAAACTTGCTGAGGGTGCAATCCATCCCCTCGTCCAGGTTATTAATAAAGATGATGAACAAAACCAACCCTAGAACTGATTCTTGGGGCACTCTGCTTAAAACAGACTGCCAGCCAGCCATCGAGCCATTGATCACTACCCATTGAGCCCGACAATCTAGCCAGCTTTCCAGCCACCTTACAGTGCATTTATCCAATCCATACTTCCTTAACTTGCTGGCAAGAATATTGTGGGAGACTGTATCAAAAGCTTTGCTAAAGTCAAGGTATATCACATCCACCAACTTCCCCATGTCCACAGAGCCAGTTCCTGCATCACAGAAGCTAATCAGGTTGGTCAGGCATGACTTGCTCTTGGTGAATCCATACTGACTATTCCTGATCACTTTCCCTTCTTCCAAGTGCCTCAAAATTGATTCCTTGAGGATCCTCTCCATGATTTTTCCGGGGACTGAGGTGAGGCCAACCCATCTATAGTTTCCTAGATTGTCTTTCTTCCCTTTTTTAAAGATGGGCACTACATTTGCCCTTTTCCAATCGTCCGGGACCTCTCCCAATCTCCACAAATTTTCAAAGATAATGGCCAAAGGCTCTGCAATGACATTTGCCAACTCCCTTAGTACCCTCGGATGCATTAAATCTGGACCCATGGATTTGTATATGTCTAGCTTTTCTAAATAGTTCTTAACCTGTTCTTTCTCCACCAAGGGCTGCCCACCTCCTTCCCATACTGTGTTGCCTAGTGCAGTAGTCTGGGAGCTGACCTTGTCTGTGAAGACAGACGCAAAAAAAAGCATTGAGTACTTCAGCTTTTCCCATATCATCTGTCACTAGGTTACCTCCCTCATCCAGTAAGGGCCCCACACTCTCCCCGATAACCCTCTTATTGCTAATGTGCCTGTAGAAACCTTTCTTGTTACCCTTCACATCCATTGCTAGTTGCAATTCCAACTGTGCTTTCATCTTCCTGATTGCTCCCCTGTATTCTAGAGCATACTCCTCCCTAGTCATCTGACCAAGTTTCCACTTCTTATACACTTCCTTTTTGTGTTTAAGCTCACCAAGGATTTCCCTGGTAAGCCACCCTGGTCGTTTACCACATTTGCTTTTCTTACTGTGCATCAGGATGATTTGTTCCTGTGCCTTCAATAAGGCTTCTTGAAAATATTGCCAGCTCTCCTGGACTCCTTTCCCCTTCATGTTAGTGTCCCAGGGGATCCTGATCATCAGTTCTCTAAGGGAGTCAAAGTCTGCTTTTCTGAAGTCCAGGGTGTATATTTTGCTGCTCTCCTTTCTTCCTTTGGTCAGGATCCTGAACTCAACCATCTCATGATCACTGCTGCCCAGGTTACCACCCACATCTACTTCTCCTACTAGCTAAGTCATTTCTTAACCTCCTCTTTCACCATTTTCCGGACTGAGAAACTGATGGAGAAACAGGTTACATGACTCAGCCCAGGTATAAGTAAATTTGAGGAAGATCTAGGGCAAGAAACAGTTTCCCCAATTTCCTATTATGTATTTAACCACACGATCTTCTCTCTCTTCTTGAAATCCATATCAAGATGCCCGTAATACACAGATGTCACAATCTCCGCTACAACATACAAGTAGTGACAATATGTGTTGCTAAAACCCAACATGAGATGACCTTGTATTTGTTTGCCAGCAGATTAACCTTGGACCAATGGGGCTGCTGTGTAATTCAGCAAAGTAAAACATCATGGTGTTCTGCAGTAACTTGCCATAAGGCCATTCACGTAGCATTATAAATACCGTTCCGTCCAGGCTTGCTGGATCTTGCCTCACAACTCCATACAGCACACCACTGATTAAAGGGAAAAATACTTTGCTGACAAGCCGTGTAGAAAGGCAGCAGTGCAGTGAAGTTTGAGGACTTTACACTATGGCAATTTTATAAAACTCAGATTAATGGAGGCAAACAGTTAATATTCCTCTCTGGCAAGTACAAAGCCTCATAATCCAATTTCTGCAGGATTTAAAAGTTTTCATTAAATATTTAAGACTCCAGCCCTTCCAAATGTAAACTCAGCATAAACTGCTGCATTGCTGCATGTCTTCCTCCTCACATGGCAGCTCCACTGTTCTTCAGGACTTTGCCAACCGGCAGTACAGCGAAATTAACAAAACTCTGGTCATAGCATGGCATGCGTAAGACAGAACAATGACATGTGAGGGAGCCTTTTATTCTACAAAGGATCTGGACATGTCTGGAGTGGAGAAAATTCTAAGTCCCTCTCAGGACACAGAATCCCCCTTTTTCATGGGGCACAACTCCCTTTTCTAGACCTAGTCATGAGACTTTTATGTTTTCTTGGGGTGGAGGAAGAGAGAAAGTCACTGCCCTGCTTGTACCTATTCTAGGTCTCTAGCAGGCCTAATTTTGAGGAAAGGAAATCTTGTATGGGGTGGGAGAAAGGGCATTGTAGCAGGCTAATTTAAAAAAAAAAACAATAACTGGCAGTAGCTGCTCAGATATCTGGAATGTTAGAATAATTCTTGGACAGATGATTTAGTGAACAGTCAAAAGGTACATAATTTATCTGATGGTACACCATTTATCTGATGGCTATTATACCCATTGGCTGCGTCTAGACTGGCATGAATTTGTGCAAATGCTTTTAACAGAAAACTTTTCCGTTAAAAGTATTTGTGCAAGAGAGTATCTAGATTGGCACGGACGCTTTGGCGCAAAAGCACTTTTTGCGCAAAAGCGTCCGTAGCCAATCTAGACACGCTTTTGCGCAAGAAAGCCCCGATCGCCATTTTAGCCATCGGGGCTTTTTTGCGCAAAACAAAACTGAGCTGTCTACACTGGCCCTTTTGCACAAAAGGTTTTGCGCAAAAGGACTTTTGCCCGAACGGGAGCGTCAAAGTATTTGCGCAAGAAGCACTGATTTCTTACATTAGAACGTCAGTGCTCTTGTGCAAATTCAAGCAGCCAGTCTAGACACAGCCATTGTGTGTGGCACACTCATATTTTTACACACAAACACGTGCACATGTACTTGTTTTTAAGGTGACTTTTCTGATGAAAACCTAGAACTCATGCATAGTTTTCCAGAAAACAAGGCAGTCCCATTTTTGGTAATCACACCTAATTGGGCGCGCTCTTCCCATTCAGTATGAAGATGCAACTGACTGATGGGTAGCCAAATGGGCAAGTTTAGCAAAACAGTGGACCAGGCAGGCAAACACTCCGTATTGTCTGCTATAAGAAAATTGGGATAGGAGGAGACCAAGTTAGTTTACAACCTCAAAGTGAGCACATCAGTGAGTCAGTGGCTTCTCTGGTGGTCAGTAAGCGGCACACCCTGGTCCACACAATAGTTTCAAAGAAAGGGGTTGGTTCAGTTCCTCTCAGGTCACAGAGTAGCTGCCATTGAAACTAACAAGCAGCCCCTACTGCTGCTGGACAAAGTGATTTTTTCATAGCGTGTTCTCATATTTAATTTTAGATAAGATAGAGCTCCTGCGCAAGAGGGCTTAAACCTGATAAAAAAAGAGCGTAACTCTTGTGCAAGGAGCCCTCTCTTACCACACCGTACTGTAAATTTCCTTGCGCAAGAGCGGGCAGGCAGTGTGGACGCTCTGCAGATTCTTGCGCAAGAACGGCCGTACTTGCTCAAGAAGCCACGAGCGTAGACATAGCCCTAGTGTGGTTACTGAGCAATGCAAGTGGTACCTAGACCACAGCAACAGTTAAGATCAAGAGACCTCTACAGCAAGGGCTGGGAACCAGCTGGCTTTTAGCTCAGTGGGTAGAGGCTCCTATACTCAGCTCCCGAGGGCCCAGGTTCAAACCTACCCGGTGATGGTTACACATGCACACAGTAAGAGGGTGTTCTGTCCCCTTTAAAGGCAGTGGGCATCTGGGGCCAGTCAATGCTGTCCCAAGGCCTGGCTCCCTGAGAAGAGCAAGTATGTACTGACACACAGCTCCCTTAGAAATCTGGTGCACTGATGTTCTTTGGGGTCAAGTGGCAGTCTCATGATCAGCCACCATGTACATAAGACAAGTCTATAACTTAGCAGAATAAAGATCATACCCCAGAACTCCCAAGCAGAGGACTTAGGAGAGAGACCTGTAAGGCATATGAGCCTGCTGAGAGAGAAACCCAACTAAGAGGCCTACAAAGGATTGTGAAGCTCTGGTTCGGGGGCGAGGGGGACACTCTAAGGGAAATGAAGCCCTGGCAAAGGATAGGTAAGACATTTGAGCCTGGAGGGAAGACTGTACAAGTGCTGAAGCTCACTGTAAATTAGAAGGGTTAATGGAACCTAAAGAAGAGGGGTGGCAGGTTACAAGCATTATTTTATGGTAATTAACCAGATCCAGAAGGGAAGCAGGAGCAGTACTGTAAAGACAGCAGGTGTGGTGGTTTGATTGATCTGAGATAGGAAGGAAAACTGAGGCAGGAGATGGGTCTGAGGATGTACTTGCTATGTACAGAGGCATGCATGCGCACACACGTCTGTCTGCATTTTAATCACATCACGAATCTGAGCAAATCTTAACTCCCTATCACCCCACCCATCTGAGAAACGGGACAGCTTTCTATGTTGACACAGAACCATTTACATAGCAAGTCCCAGAGAGAGAACAAATCAAAATCTTTCAAGAACATGCTGACATTCGGCAGCAGCCGTGAAATCTGCCTCTTCTCTCCTCCCTCCCGCACCCAGCAAACCACACTCAATGCTGCACTGTCAGACTCATGAACTTATTAACTCAGGTTACCCTGGTTACTCGTTTGGGAAAGACTTAATGAAGTGGGGGTGGGAACATTTAAAGCCACTCTTATGGCATGTGCTATTACAGCATTTGCAGGATTCATGTTCTCTAATGTCTGCATGGGAAATTATACCAATTCAACCACTCCTTCTGTCCATTTCACTTACAATGGTAAATCACAGGAAGAAAAATAGAATAAGCCAATTATGCCATCTACCTTCATGAAGCTAACATAGCCTGTCTGATTCCAGGGGCTCAGTCAAGGGACTAAAAGCTACTTCCTTACAAATTAAATGGTCTCAACTCAGCCATATTTGATTACCGTCCCCAATCTACCTTATTGAAAACCTCAAGTGTAAATTTATTCTGTGGTGGATGGTTTTGACAAGGTGGCATACCAGGCATATTGCAGATCTGGTTGAAATTTAAGAGGATGTGAAAGGTCAGTTTTTGACATTTTGCCCCTCTACTGTTAGGGTCCATTTTATTCATTATGGTTTTCAGATGTGTGTTTTCCTGGGGGGGAAAAAAAGAGGTGCCTTAAATTATTACTGATGTCTTTTCACAACAAAGAGAATTATGACAAAAAGGTGGTGAATTAACCTAGTAGCATCTTAGTTTAAAAAAGCCACACTGGAGCCAGGACAACAGAAAAGAGCAAGAGAAATAGCAAGACTTGTCAGCAAAAATTATTGGTGCTGAAAAATCATTTGGCATTACAAGGGTATTATTGGATGTGAGCTTTATTTCAGTGATATTTTTACCCCTTTCCTGCTCCATGCAAAAAGACATTTTACCTCTCAGCTTTTCATAAAGAAATGGCTGCAGAAGGCTTGAACTAAACAGATGGGTTAAATCTACAGTAGATCCTAGTAGTCTTGCTCATTTTATTTGTACACAAGCCTCAGGTTGTCTTTTTTATTTTACTTTGAAGGCACTGCCGTTGTTATTACAGAGGCTAACAATAAAAAAATCATCAGCTGGAGCCAGTACAAAAAAACCCACAGTTCCAGGACTGACCTAAAAATGTAAACAAACCTGAACTGACACAGAAACTCATGAAACATTGTGCGAAAAAGGTGTTAATTTGACTACAAAAGGGCAGGAAAGTCCTGGACATGATAAAACCATAGCTATATTTATTTATTGAGATTTAACTTGTGAATGTTGTTCTCTTGGCCTGTACAGAATTTAAAGCAACGTTCAGTACCAAAATAATTCTAACCAGTAATGTTTGTCGAACTCCCGTATGAAACTCATAGCTCAACCTCTTCTCACTCCATCTCCTCCCTTAAACATCCTTGTCATCTTCTCACCAAGGCACTGTAAAGTACATCAACTCTAAATTGACATGAGGCTCAGGAAACAGATATGCACTGTGCAAGGAGAATACACATAATTCAAGAGTTAAATCACAACCAATTCTAGTGACACTACATATGACTCTTTAATCAACATTGCAAAATTTGTAACAAAAATGTATTTGTGATCATACACGCTATTCACTCACTTTAGCTACTCAAGTGGGCAGGGCTTTGTTTGTGGGTGGAATTTGGAACAGTATCATATGCTCTCCCCCCCCACACACACACCAGTGTGACCCTGATCGCCTTCCCTCCGATTTACATGATCAAGGCCAATACTTTACAAAGCAAAGAATAACTATTGTTTGTGTTTTGGCTGGAGACAGTTCCTTGGAGACTACCTGCTATTCCCTCCTCCCATTCCAGGAATTTCCACACCACTCAGCCTTTCATTCGCTTATGAATGTTACAGAAGGGGATTTTTTTTCCCCTGAAGAAGATGGCAGTGTCATGGCTCAAACCCTTGACCTGATTCGTATGCCACAGGGTAGTACCAAACAATGACAGGAAGCCACAAATAAACTATTTCCCTCCTATGAAAATTCAGATGATAAACGTATTCCTTCAAATTCCAAAGTGTTCATTTTTTTGTGGGAAGGTGTTTATAGTAATACAGTTGCTTCTGTATAAGGAATCAACCGGTTTTCTTCACTTCACTGAACTGGAAATCTAAGGGATAAGCCACCACAGCGTTGCAAAAATGCTCTGACCCAGCAAAAGAAGAAAGCTGAATTGTCAGAGCACCTTCACTAAAATTGGATCCTTCCCTTCCACCAAGACCATTATAAACTGGATGACTTCTTAATCCAGCTAATCAACCTTCTCCCAACTTTACTGCTAGGTCTGGGGCTAGATCAGAGACCAGGACAGGACAGAGTTTCCAAATCTTCACAAGAACTGGAACAGAGCTTAGGAAATCTGCAGCTCTCTTAGAAAAACCAGGAGCTGCCTCCATCTTCACTGCTGCAAGCCTTACAAACTCTGCAACAGCCAATGCAGAAGTCGATAAGCTGTACAGTTGTCCACTGGAGCTCAGAGGCATGGTAACAGGATGTGCATGCTCGGTGAATCAGGACGTCCCATCCCTATTGACTGGCTCTTCATCCAAATGAGATGGCTGGGAAGCTGCTCCTTGAGAGATGTTCTGATTTAGAGGATTTCCTGGTTAACCACTTCCCTATTAAGTGGAATATACTGTAAATGTGCATTTACCGCTAAAGGCAAAGAGACATATAAAACAACAGTAATGTTTAGCTGCGGCAGGAATGCAGTTTTTAGTTTCAACAGGAGAATGTCTCTTTAAGGCACAGGAAAGCTAAGAGGGAGGTTACAGAATGTACAGTGGCTCTGTAATGACCATTTTCATGGTATATATAAATAAAACTGTCTCTAGTGCACTAAGGTATTATACATGGAACCATTTCAACACATGGCCCTACTCTCCCCGTTTGCCCTAAAGAATCAATGCTTTTCTGGGGAGCCACAATGAAGCATTCAGCTTGGAAGCCACATGGACTTTGCAAGCTGACTACTAGGGACAATTTATGTACACCTTTCACCAAACTCCAGCAGTATTAATGCCTTGCAAACTGTACAGTACACCCATAGAAATCAGGTCACTGCATCCCACTAGTGCAGGGGCAGGGAATCTTTTTTGGGTTGGGGGCCACTGACCCACAGAAAAATCATTCGGGGGCCACACACAAGCGAGAAGCACAAAACCCAACCAAACCCTCACTACCATGGCCCTGACCAAGAAGGAGAAAGATACTCCCCACATTCCCCTCACACACCAGAGCCTACAGGGGCCCAGGCTAGTAGATTCTGTGTGCCCCAGCCCCATGGAGGGGACAGCGGGGGATGGAGTGCTAGAGTGGGCTCCCCAATGCTGGGCAGGGAGCCCTGAGCTTCGGAGCAGGATCCAGACAAGTTGCGGGCTGCATCCGACGCCCAGGTCTTAGGTCCCCCACTCCTGCACTGTGAATCACACAAGCCAAATGAATGGCAGGAGCCTCTCTACACAACATTGCTGTGAAGGCAGCATGAAGAACAAATCTGCAATTAACAGTTTAGGGATCATTGGACAGGCAAAATATAATAGCCTCCCACAAGAACTCTTGCACAAAAAGGAGTTATGCCTCGTAGAAGGAGGTATACCTACACCGCAAAAAGCCCTCTGTTCTGTTGATTGACTGTAGATTTTCTTGTGCAAAAACGTGCTTGAGGTGTGGATGCTCTGCGGGTTTTTGCGCAAAAACCCTGTAGTGTAGACATAGAGTACAATTCAGATGTATTAAAACTTTAAAAATCCAGAATGTCCATGGTCCCATACCAAGAACTGCCTCTGGAAACCTGTTACAAGTGCTGGCTGCCATGTTCATCACAACACATAGCCTACAGAGGTTGCCGAGTCAAAAACAAAGGAAAACCACACCAACTCCAATCAGAAAAGTGAGGTATTAATGCTCTAGAAACGGACTATTGGAGTCTCTTCTATGCTGTATAGAAACAGGACTCTGCAGAGGGGTCTCATACTTCCATAAAGTACCATAGGAAGAATATAAATAACAGACAAAAGAAATCCTGCTTTGTTACAAGTATCTACAAATGCAAAATCTGACTTAGGAAACAGACTTTTTTTCCCAGGTTACAGAAAAATGGGAACAATACCTCATGAGTGGAAGTAACCGTAATTGTTTTAACTGATGTTATTTTAGTGTTGTTTACATTTATTGTTTATTTGTATGCGTTTCCTTTACTCACGTCATGCTCAAAAACAGACTTTACTACCGGTGTAACTGCTCTGTCTACAAATAGACCTGCACGTTCAATAGATAAGGATTCAACCACTGAAGTGCTGTTTGTAGCCATTAAAGGAGACTCAAAGAAACTAGCTTTAAAATGAACCATGTTAGGGAACTAGAGTTTCTTCCTGGCAGTCAGGTCTTTTTAATACCACGACACTGGTTTGAGTGATGCTCAGGTCACCTATGGCTAAAGTTCATTACTTTCCAAAAGCTGTTTTGTGGTCTGTTTAAAATGCATTTTTGCATCAACCAGCACTTCCGCGAAGGTATTTGCATGACAGGCACCTGGGAGCATTCAGCCAGGTGTGTGGGTTATGTACCGCACCCTCCAGCAGCCCTTCTACCTCTCCTGCCCCCAGCACCATCCGTCTGTGGGAAGTCCTGCTGATCTACTCCTTCCCTGCCTCCCGGTGCCTCCCTCTGCCTGAAAGATAGGACCCGGGAGGGAATGGGAGAATCAGGGACATGTCACGCATGGGGGCAGGGGGAAGAGGCAGGATGGGGGCTTGAGGGAAGGGGTGGGACTGGCTGTGGGACCTGGAGAAGGTCGAGCACCCCCCCCAGCTAGGGCAAAAGTCAGCGCCTATGCTCAGGCATGAGACCTAGGATTAAGTGGACCATGTAGCCTGAGCTCTGCTGCTACAGGTTGGACCTCCCTGGTCCATCAGCCTCAGGACCTGTCCAGGATGAGGGATTTTGCTGGACCATGGGAGGGCATTTCTGGCCCCCCTGCCACCAGTCCCCTCAGTTCTGGCCCGGCCTGCTGGCTGGCTCCTCACCTGCTGCAAGCTTTGCTACCCTGCCGACCCCCGTGGGCAGCAGCGCACTGGGGCTCTTGGCTTCCCCGAGCACTCGCACCCCACTGCTCTGGGCCCCCTGGACAGCAGAGTGCTGGGGCTCTCAGCCCCACTGGGTAGCCGTGTGCCAGGGCTCTCAGCTCCCTCATGCAGCTGTACACCACCACTACGGGACCCACCAGGCCGCTACTGTGGCAGTGGCTTCCAGCACCACTGGGCTGTTGCCACCACTACTGTAGCTCCCAGCCCCGGCAGGCAGCCACTTGCGGGGTCTCCCAGCCCCACTGGGCAGCTCCTTTGCTGTGCACTGTGTGGCTCCACCGACAACTTGCTGTCGGCCCCGCAGGGCTTCCTGCTGCTGACCCTCCACTGGGACTCTCTCTGGTCCTGCAACATCCAGGCCAGACCATCAATGTTGCTGGACCAGAAAGTCCTGGTTTAGAGAGCTTCAACCGGTACTCCCAGAGATGTTCCGTTATGGACTGGGCCACCACTGCAAGTGGGGAGACCCAAGGGGCAGATGAGTGGTGCAAGACTAAATGGGTACTTTGTATTAATTTCCTTTAACTCCCAAGAGAAATGGGAGGGTAGAAATCAACGGCGAGGTGTGCTCTGGAAATGAGGTCTCTCCTTCCCTTGGAGCATGTGGGTTTACCTTAGGTCAGGGGCGGGCAAGATGCAGCCAGTAGGCCAGATCCAGCACTCCAAGCCGCCAGATCTGACCAATGGCCACCTTGCTAGGACCCTTAAGACCCTCTGGCATCTTACACCACTTCAGAGCTGGCTGCTCTGTGAGCTGCACACTGGGGAGAGAGGAGAATGCTTCATGTGCTGCTCCCATCCCTAGCAAAATCTCTCAGCTCACATTGGTCAGTTTTCAGCCAATAGGAGCTAAGAAATGTTGCTGGTGGCAGGGCCAGTGTGTGACGCTTCCTCCCGCATCCCTCCTGCTGGAGCACAGCCAGTTGGAGCAGCCAGCCCAGCAGCCTGGGACTGCAGCAGACAGGCATGGAGCTTGCTTCAGGTTCCTGCAGGGCTGCTGTCTGGGAACCGCCTAGGTATGCACTTCCTAGCCATAGCCTGCCTCTCGCATCCACCTTCTCTTTCCCCCCAACTTCCTGCCCTAGGCCACTACCCCCTCCTGTCCCAGATAACCACCCAAACTCTCTGTACCCCTTCGCCGCACCTCCTCCAGGTCACAACTCCCTGCTAGATCTTGCTCCCTCTCTTACGCCTCTCCCACAGGCCAGAATCTTCTCCTGCACCTATATCCCCTCCCCCAACACTGCACCCCAATCTCCTGCCCCAGGTTACCACCCAAACTCTCTGCACCATCCTCCCGCAGGTCACAACTCCTTCCCATACCCTGCACCCCTTCCTATACCCTCTTCCAGGCCAGAATCCTCTCCTGCACCCATATCCCTCCCAGACCCTATACCCCAAGCCCCTATCTATAGATCATAACCCCCTTCTTCACTCAACTCCCTCTCAGACCCCACACCTTCTCCTGCATCCCAGTCCTCTATCCCAAGTAGGGATGTAAGCGACTAGTCGACTATCCAATAGGCATATGCTTATCCGATATTCAACTAGTGACTTGACTAGTTGCCTCCACCGCCCCGCTTTGCTGCTTCTATCAGAGAGAGGAAGCGAAGGGGGGATAGCAGGAGCCAATGCTAGGGGGAGCTGGTTAAAAGCTGGTTCCCCCCAGCACCATCTCCATGGGGGGGGGGGAGCAGGGGGAAACCGAAGCGCCCCATGCTCCCTGCTTTCGAAATGTACAAGAGCTCCAGGGGGCTTGAGTCCCCTGCTGGAGCTTAGTTTAACCAGAAGTCTGCTCTATCTTTGGAAGACCTAGCTAATCTGGCCTAAACAGAGGCCAGCTCCAGCCTTGAAAGACTGAGTACAGCTTCAAAGAGGCTAGTCTGCAAAGGCCTTGCTAAACAATGGGTAGTTTATTCCAACTCTTAGCAGGGGGTAGGCAGAATTACTTAAACTGGGAGCTACAATGCTATGATGTTAGTATGGGAATATTTTTCATGTAAATTATTTTAGTTCCTCTGGGATCTAAAATTACTTAAAATATGATTTCCCTGTACTTTTAGTGTTCCTGGGTTGGTTTGGGCATTTTTTTGCCTCTGACTCCTTCATGGTATTTGAGCCAATGACCCACAGTTCACACCCTTCACATCACTGTAGATAAAGGACTTCAATCTCCTCAGTTTTCAATCTGGCCTCTCTCAGCAGCATACTCAGAGAAGTGAGCAGAGCTTGCATCACCATTCATAATTTTTTAAAGTTAATTCACTGGTGTATCATCACATTGGACTTTAGTGTAGAAGCTGACACAATGCGAAGAAGCACGTGCTTACCAAAATACGAGGGGAGATTATCTTTCATTCTTGCTTGCTTTAGAACAATATTTCAGCACATGCATTTAGTGCTGATCAAAAGGGGCTAGATGGTTAGCCCAAATATTTTATCAAGCCTACCTGTGCCCTACAGAAATCCCCTCACCCCGGAAAAGCCTTATACATTTCATAAAGAATGAGGACTTCCCTAAAATAATTTAAAAACTAACCTCGAGTTGATATCAGTGGACTTTGAATCAACCTCCGAATCATCCTCCAACTTCAAAAGAGTAATGCCTATTAAATCCTATTGGTTTGGGGCCCTAATGAATGCCACAGGACTTTTCCATTGGCACAATATCAGCAGAGCCCTGCATGGATACAAAATTTGTGTCTGCATCCACATCTGTATTCGCAAAAATGAGCCACAGATATTTGCATCCACATTCACGGGATGCATGGATTTGAAGGGTTCTACACAGAAAATTTATATCCACATCTGCATCTATATCTGCAAAAAAATAAGCTGCGGATACCCGTGGATATAAAGTGGGTATCTGTGGATTTGCAGGGCGCTCAACATCAGCTTTTACTGAGATAATCACTGGATGTGGTCACTCCAATTTTTCTATTCAGCCTTTTGCTCCTGAGACTGCAGAGATTTTTGAGAAACTTCATCAAAGTGTCTTTTGGTTTCATCCTCATCCAACAAACCCCTTTTCAAATATGCACACACAGACACATTCCCCCATCTTGGTTAGGCTGCACTATACAACTTTCAATTCACAGAATCCATGTATTTCTCAGTGAAGGCTGCAGCATTCACACTTAGGGGGAAGTCACTTATTAGCTGAGCAACTACTAAATTACCATAAAAACACCACTACAAAGTTCACTCTCTCCTTTCAGCATTAATGAATGTGGTGAGACTAACTGAAGGTTTTTGCAGCACTATCAATAGTTCGCACTCCTAAGGCACCTTCCAGCTGAGAATCTCCATGTGCTATATAGACATTAACGAATTAAGCCTAAGACCCAAGGAAGCAGATCTGAAGTGTTTCATTATGTGTTTTCCTGCTCTGATGTCTGGCAGGGAAAACAGGCAATCTTTTCTTTAGAGGAAGGGAGATGTGCTTGAGAAGGATCCTCAATGCTTGATTGGTCTCCTGTCCCACTCAGTGAATAGAGGTGCTGTTGTCAAAACATCTATTCCAGTTCAGGTGAGCAAGAGCAATCCCTAGAACCCACTATGGCCATAATCCTGTACCATGGAAATCCATGGGAATTTAATGGAAGCAATATCAGGCCCCTGAAGATCTATGCTCTCTTGCTGCCAACGGCCTACAGCAAAATACAAAACTGGGGGCAGGTCATTATGCAATTCTTCAGGCTCCCTACCAGTTAAGCCAGCTCACAGTCCCCTCTCTGAAGACCGAGTCAAGTCTTTCTTCCTGGAATTTTCTGTCTATGTCTCAAGCAAATCTTTCTGACCCTTTCTTTCCCTTCTCCAATCCCTGATTATCCAACATTGGGCAGCAGAGGTAAGGCAAAGGACTATCTTCCAAACATATCTGCTAAACCCAGGGATCAGAAAAAACTGACAGGACCCCTAAGCAATGTTCCCTCTAATCTTTTCCATCCACGGACAGATTTTTTCCATCTATGTGCAGAATAAATTTTGTTATTTGCATTGAGGTGTGAATGTGCACCACCAGTAGAAAGAAACCTAGCTGTGGGCATTCTGCTAATCAGCTGGGTGACATTTAAATCTCTCCTGAGTGGCCACACAAGCGCCCAGCTTATAGGGAACACTGCCCCAAAGAGTTGAATTTTTCCACCCCTCTTTGACCAGGCTTTCTTCTTTGGGAAAAGTGTAGGAAACCTTTATACAAGGCATCACCTTTTCTGTTTGCTAGAAGAATCCTTTTGGGCTTTGACCTGGAACACACAGCCAAAAGACATGAGCCCCGAGAGTATCTTTATTGAACATGGCTTACCACAGGGTGTGGTATAGCTGGTGAGGGCACATACAAGGGTGGATACAGCTACTTGTTGAACATATCTGTTTCCACCCCAGGATGTTCCTGTCATGCTTCAAAAGCAAAGATTCCTCTATTTTTAAATGCAGGAGCAAATACAAGAAACACAACAGCCAAAATAGTGCACTTTTCACAGTGACTAAATTGCATCACACTGTATATTAGTTACATATGGTCCTCTAGAACTATCCCAGGAGCATTCCAACAAACATTAGTGTGACCAACCACCCTCCTACATGTACCTGGGTTGAAAGCCTGAGAGACAAGTCTCCTCATTTCCTCCCTCACTCCAGGCTAACAGTGAATTATTCCCAGCCTCAAAGAAACCAACTAGAATGTGTTGGTGGGAATTTGTTGGTTTATTCATAACTCTTTTTACCATATTTCTTAATGAAATTTGCTCCTGATATCACTTGGCAGCCTGGCAGCATTAAAGACTGAAAATCTGCTATTTACTCCAAAGCAGATACAGTAGCGGCACAAACTTTCCTTAGTGCCATCCCACAATCCTGACCACGTTGAGCGGTGCAAAGTTAGCTCATTCTCAATGGACCAGCCAATCCTTGGCCCTTCCGCTGAGTCTGCCCCTTGGCACCACTTTTGTGATCCACTAGAAACTGGATTGAGTGTTCCCTATAAGCTGTGCATTTGTGTGGCCACTGAGAAGAGAGTCAAATGCAGTCCAGGTGATTGACAGACACCCACACCTAGTTTTTTTGTTTCTACTGGTGGTTCACACTGACACATGCATTTGGTGAACCCCAAAAAGTTTATTCCGCACATGGACGACAAAAATTCCACATGCGAATGGAAAAAATGAGAGGCAACACTGAGTCCCCTCCTCTCAATTCACTTCACACAGGACTCCAAATTGCCTCAGGTAGTAATGCCCATATGGGTCAGAACCAAGTGATTTATTTAAAGCAAATCTGTGGCAGGTCTGGGATCTAAACTCAAGTCTCCCAATCCCAAGTTCCATTCCAGTGAACCTTAGCCATAGGAGCAATTTTCCTATGCATACAGCAGCAGCATTAAATAAGGTAGCCAATAACTTAACCTAAAGCAATTATAGGCTTCTTGGTTCACATGCTCCCTTCACCGATTATCGCTAGCTACACCACTAGGTCAAGACGCTAAAGGCATGTTTGGATCCTCTCTCCAGTCTGCACTTTCAGTCAGTCAGATGAAAATATCCTGGTGAGCTTGGATGACCGAGGCTGTGCTTCCTAAAATAAAATAAATAAATAAATAAATAAATAGAATCTCATGTCTGTGTGGCTGCCTGTCTCTGTGTTTGGCAACTCTCTTTCCTTATCAACACCAAAAACATTCCTTTAAGAGCCAGGGACTCTTGCCAGGCAGAACACCACACTACAAGCACACCTCCTACCCCCTCTATCAAACCAAAGCAACAAAAGCCAGGCTCTTCCTACGGTAAAGGGAAAAATAGATTTCCCACCAGCTATGAAAAGCTAGAGGTTAATATAAATTCCATGGCTTTGAGGGGGAAATGGAGCTGCATTCAAAGACTCAATGGCTAACCACGTTTCCTTCGTCTGGCAACTGGAAGCTCCGCGAGCAGAGTTATTGAGGAAATTAGATGAGGGCTATATTTGTTCCAGCTGCAGTTTTCCCTTAACCCCTTGAAGTGGTGTTTCCCAAAGAAGGATTTCATTTTTAATGCTTGCTTTTCATTTTCATTCATGCAATGCTAAAACTATTTGTTTTAATCGCTGTCATTCATAAATTAAAAACAAAAAAGCGCTTCATAAAAAAGCACAATCTGGATGAATTGAGGATGGGAGGAGTCTAAGAAAAAAAAATTTCAAGACTAAAATTGTAAAAGGAAAGTGAGATAAAGACACACAAAAAAATTACAACAGAATCTTTCTTGCTTTTAAATGTTAATGTAGCCATGCAAAAATGCTATGAATATGTTACGAGCCAAGCCATGAAATCTCCCCCCACACACACACATTCTAATGATGAGAAAATGAATGATATTTCACTCCTGCAATATTTTTTTTATTCATCTCAAGTGAGAAAGCAGATTTTTTCAAGTTTGTATTTGTGACACACATCTGAGATCAAGTATCAGAGGGGTAGCCGTGTTAGTCTGAATCTGCAAAAGCGGCGAGGAGTCCTGTGGCACCTTATAGACTAACTGAAGTGTTGGAGCATAAGCTTTCGTGGGCAAAGACCCACTTCGTCAGATGCATGTAGTGGAAATTTCCAGAGGCAGGTATAAATATGCAGGCCAGAATCAGGCTGGAGATGACGAGGTGGATCCAATCAGGGAGGATGAGGCCCACTTCTAGTAGCTGATCTGGAGGTGTGAATTCCAAGAGAGGAGAAGCTGCTTTTGTAGCTTTTGTGAGCCATTCACAGTCTTTGTTTAATCCTGAGTTGATTGTGCCAAACTTGAAGATGAACTGTAGCTCAGCAGTCTGAGATCAGTCGATGTCTTTAGAACAACTAAATACCTAACGACTAAAATATTATGTCGGAAGGATTAGATTGTGATGAGTAAACCTCAGTGATTTCACCACACACACCCTTCTCCCCCAGAGGAAAAAAATATTTCTATCACGAACAATCAATATGTACACATAGGCAAAGCAAGAAAAATGCTGCTTGAAAACTATTAGAATAGACTTTGGTTTAAAGAATATTTAATTTGTACATTTTGAAATTGAATGTTCACAACTTTAATGGTTATAAAAACCGTTCACATTTTGAATCTCAGTATCTACTGTCATTAAATAATTATTGTCTGATCTACCCATTGCCTCATACTCCTCCCATAATTTTGTGCATCTGTGAAAATTTAAATAAATTAAACTAGGGAAAAATGATAAAAATAAGCATCAATATTATCTATCTAAATTTTAAAAATCTAATTCCACCAAGCCTAAAAATATTTTGTTTCGCTCCTATGAGCTCTTTCAAGGCTAGCATCTAGCATCTTTACAGTGCCAGATATATCACTGATATTTAATAATAATAAACACATTGGGGATATCTAAGCAGCTTTCAGTACCACTACCTTTGTCTAAGGACAATGACCTTACTCATGTGGAGTAGTATCTTACTCTGAAACTGGACTATCATACAGTAAAATACTACTTTACATGAATCTGGCCCTAAATCCGTTACTCATTTAGGCCACAATCTAACTAAGCATTTAAGCACATGCTTAAATTTAAGCATGTTAGTAAACAGATTGAATTCAATGGGACTAATCATGGACTTAAAGTTAAGCACATGCTTCACATTTTACTTGATCGGGCCTTATTTTTGGTATGCCAAGTTTAAAATATAACTTATAAGAATATCTGATTTTTAGCTATCTTCCCCAACTTCAAAACCGGCTGAGAACCTGATTTAAAAGGAAGCGTCTCTAGCTCACAGGAACGCTATGTCTCTCTTTAATTATACCTGCATGTGAAATACCTTCCTGAAATCCCCACCCAAACAAAGCCTTAAAAAGGAAACAATGGAAATGCTTGATGTTTCCACGAGGAAAACATTCTAAGCAGTGACAAAAGGGGCACGTACGATTGGGCTGATGTCCGTTCTTACTGTTCCCAAACCAGACTCGTTTCCACAATAACGAACAGCCTGGAGAAACACCTATTTATCACATACCTGATTTTTTAAGCCAGAAGCTTCCTCATCCCTCAATTCCCAGCATGTATTCAAATCCCACCATACAATTCTGCAAAGCCTTCCAGCACTGACAGAAAGAGCATCTTGATGGATAGAGGGGGAAAGCCTCACAACGTGAACTCCATGAACCAAACAACTTTTCATTTCTGTTCCTCATGGAAAAACTGGGCACCCAGAGCCAATCTGGCAAGGAGCTGAGAGATTCTAAACAAGCTTGCCTGCCACCAGCCCCTACTGGCTTTTACTGCAAGGAACTGAGGGCATCTCTTAGAGCCAGATCCCAACCAAGGGAGCTGTATACACCCCTCCTTTGTCCTCTCTGCTCTGTCTTACTCAGCATGGCCTGTCATTTTGATCTGTGATTAGTATTTCACAGTATTTCTATGGGCACTGGTACTGGGCCTATTGTACCAGGTACTGTACAGATAATCCCTACCCCACTTACACTTTAGACTAGATAGAGAAAGGGTGGAAGAATGTGATAGAGCAGGCAAGCAGAAGATGCAGAGAATGAAATTTTGACAGTGATTTCAATGGGGCCAGGATTTCACCCACAAGTGTGAAGGACCACACATACCAATGGCACTACAGAAATAAAAATCAAGATATTTTGACAAACCAATCTATAATGATGGCTGGGTTACTGGATCCAGATCTCAAAAAGGTCCATTTTATTGGCTATTTTCTCAGACAAGTTGCAGGTCACGGATTTCTACCGCGGAATGTACAATGCTGAAAGGAATTTAGCTACTAAGACACTTTTCTTTCAGTCAGATCTCCTATCATGAGAGGTGCTTCAGATCTAATATAAATAGGTCCTGATCCTTAAGCTGGATCCTGCAAAGGCTAAAAGATCTGCATACAGAAAGAATGTGTCTTAATTTGTACACTACCACAAAGGCATCACCAGTAAGAGCTGTGCATTTCTCATGGAGATGGTTTTCTTTTTGCAGTAAAACTTCATAGTAAAAAATCATTGGCAAATGTAAAGGCTCCCACTTTTTTACCCAAAATGCTTTAAATGGCAAATGTAGAGAAAAACCCAAAGCAAATCAACTCCACAAAGCACTACCTTGAAGCACTACAAGGTATTTACATTTAATAATCTAAAGTGTAACTGATAATATGGGCAAGGACTTTTCTCCCCTGACAAAAGATACAGGTCAGGATTTTGAAAAACAAGTGATTTTGTGTGCCCAATTTTCTCGCTGAGCATCTACCCTCTGAAAATTGGTCCCTTTTATAGATGTCTCAAATTGGGCACCCAAAATCACAGTCACTTTGCAGAATCGTGGCCTGATAGTATCCTTTAATGCAAATGGAAGATAAAGTAACCAACAGAACATCATAGCAAAGAACTAACATTGCGATTAGAAAGAAATGTATAGGAAGTGTCATTATAGAGGTTCTTGCAGGTTGCATGTAGACAGGCATGGGGGAGTCACTCACCATAGCAATGATTGCCAACACAATCCCTAGAGTACCAACCTAGGCCTGTATTGACAGGGACCTGGGTTCTCACAGCTTTGGTGGAGCCAAGTTCAGTTTACCCTGTGACACACAGCAGCTTCTCAGAGCACTTGCAGAATGGGAGGAGGGAGGTGTGTGTATGTGTGTAGTGGGGGGAAATAAGAGAAGTTGCCATGGTGCTTTGCAGAACATGTCAGATTGCACGTACTTAAGAGGATAGCAGCTTACTTCTCATCAGTGAGGATAAGCCCTTTAATGGTCACTTCCCCCGCCAAAGCAGAGCTGATCCTCAGAAAAGTCCTTTAGTGTGAGGAAATCCTGACCACTAGCACCAAGGTGTTATCAACATAGCAAGACGACAATGGCAGCTGGATCAGACACATGGCGGTCACCTTTGTATTTATGCTTCTAATCAGATCGAGAGTCCACTCCAGGTCCTGTTTCCACACTTTCACTTTGGGATGTAATCAAGCAATAAAGTACTACCTAGTCATTGTGATAAAAGGGCAGATATTTTCTAGGGTAATTTTACAAGCAGAATCCCTCTTCTCTGTGGCTATTTTATAAGCTCTTCAATCCAGGTTGTGCTTAACAAACTGGGAGAGGTTTTTTCCTCCCCTCTACACAATGCTAGCTTTAAAAGAAAACTAAAGAGAAAGCCCTAACACAAAGCCCCGTATACCATGACACTAACAGTTATACACATGCAGAGCCTTTCATCTTCAAAGCACTTCCACATATTAGTTAGGGACTGCTGCATGTACATTATGGTGTTTCTCTGTGAATCTCGTGTAGTCATCAAGCAATCATCATGAATGTCCTCCCAGCCAATTCTGGTTGATGCCTCTCCATGAGCAATAACAGTTTTTCCAGGTGTAGGCCAGGCAGCCACTTACATGACATCAGTCAAACTGGACACCTGCCAACCGCCTTACAATAGGAGGAGTTTGCTCTCCTCTTGATCAATCGGCTCCTGTAAGTGCTACAGAAACGAACCCTTTTCTACTGTGTTCTGCTGCTGCTGCTGTGAGGCTCCCTACATGTATAACCACTTAGAAATATCAATGTCCCGCAAGATCCCACTATGAGAATGTAATGATTGTTGGAGGCAGCCTCACGTATGGGACGCAGGGTAGAACTCCAGCAGTTAACAGGCGTCATATACACACCCTGAGAGCAGAACTGGTCCCTGCTATCGTGGTTGTTCAATCACAAAACAAAGAGTGAACAACGTGCTGCGGGAAGAGAAGATGGACTGAGCAAAAAAGGATACTACTAAGCCATTTCCTCATCTGAATAAGTGTCCCCTCCAGGTGAGGCGATAAGGAAGAATAATGGTAGAGTCCTGTGGAAGAAGTTGCACCTTCTGTCTAACAGAAGACCATCACTGATAACTGGACAGATGCTTTACAAGTGCCAGGGGCATTATATAAGAAACGTAAAGACTATCAAAAAGTTGCTTTGGTACCTTTCATAAGCACTAGCTTTATACCAGAACCGTAGAAAAATTCAAGGGAATGATGCTTTGTGTCTTGTAACACAGATTATAAATTTCACTGGGTGACTCAAGACTCTAAGAAACTTTCTGTTATGTCACGTGTTACTAGAGCTCTCCTAGGGCCCTGCAGAAGCAGAGGTAGCCTGGGATATTTGCACATACCCCTCACAATGGAAGGAAGAGGGTGTAGGAGGGAGGATCATACTGCTGACCCCTTTATTGTTCTTGGGCCAGAAGAAAGCTTCCTCCTGGCTTAAGAACCTCTGTGCTGAAAAAGTTTTCCAGCCACAGCGAGTCATACAGAGTCACAGTTTTCCCCCCCTCCCTGTCGGTCAAGCGACTGGGAGTCACAGGGTTGTGATCCATTCACAAATACCTGCTGCACATCACGTAGTCTTTCCCCCCCGCTGCAGGGCAAGGCGCTGAGACCCAAGCAAACTAAAATAAACCATTTTCTCCAAAGATTTGAAAAAGAAAGGAAGAAAGGACCTCGTTCCCAGACTGACGCCTCTAGCGAGCGTGTGTGTGGGGAAACGAGACGACAATATGAAAAACAAAACAAAAAACAGCAAATTCTGCTAATGAGGAATAAATGGAGGTTTTCCAAAAAAACACAACAATCCACCATTATATAACAAGGTTTAACTGAGAGTCGTAGGGGTCACACGATGCAGTAGACTGGAAAAACCAAAGTGCAATGTAGCCTTTTAATTGTTAAACCAACCATTAAAAAGTAAAATAGAAAAACGATATTGGAATTGTAAAACAAGGTAGCTGCTCACACACTAATGGGCTTATTTTTGTCCCCTTAGAATTTCTGGCTGGAAGGCCCACCAGCTAACCTTCCATTTCTCCCCTTTCATATTTCTGGTCAGTGATCTATTTAGTCTAGATGCATCTGGGGTCAGTTCTGGCCTCCTCCTCACTTGGACAGATGGCCTCTTGCTGCTGTGAACTTTGAAATACGTCTACACTAAAAGTAGAACAGTATTAAAAGACTCAGATGCCACACAATGGTGCTAGGATGTGGTGAACGCTCCATTCCACTTTGTACAGATCCTAGGTCCTGAATCAATGCCATTTCAGGAGACTTAAAACACAGTGAGATCCAATTCACAGTCTAGAGTGAAACAATGCCATATCTCTGTTGAAGCCGGATACATCAAACACAATTCTGCTTATAGCATAGATGGGCCCTCAAACTGTCCATATTGGGGACACAGGAACCACTCTCAGGTACTAAAGTCTCAGTCAGCTGTTATTATCAGTGGATGTTATTTACAGAAGAGCCTTCTGCATTCAGATCTACTTTTATATTATCTTGGGTAAATCTGCTGGAAGCTGGTCCAATCAACAGTCTGGTAAAGCAACCTATCCTACACACTCAAGTAACCCCTGGTTCTAAACAGTCTTCTACCTGAAGTGGCATTAGACCCAGAAGAAATTGCTTTGTAAGTCTCCTTAGTACAAAGAAGACCCTCAAGATCCTAAGACCCCGTTTATGCGGGAGTTCAAACAGAAAGGAGGAACCACATTTAATCTCATCTCCTGATAAACCAGTCCCCATGACTGTTTACCTAGGATGAGTGGATGGGGACAAACCAAACTAGAAACATGTTAGAAAGCACATTCTAGCCCAAACTATGTATTAAACCTGGTAAAGCCTGATGTAGCAAGTTAGGAACATGTCCGTTATATCCAGAAAACATTCCATATTATTTCTGCAGGTATAGCTCGTGATGCCGTTTATTAGCATTTTGCCACTGAATCCTACTTCACCTCTTCTTCTATTCTTAAGAGTAGAATTAAATGTTCAAGAGCTTGTCTACATGGCCAATCAGCGTGCAGCAAGGCAAACTGTGAATCTACAGCATGATAGCCTGCCAGCACTAACTTGATATGTGGACCCTAGAAGTTGTGCAGTAAGCTCTGATCTACTCCTGTTTCAAACCGCATACGTCAAAGCACACTATGGAACTTTTAGTGTGCTGCAGTGGGATCCAGATGGTAAGCCAGTGCACTGTAGATTGCAACACACGCAACATTCCTATGTAGACCAACCACCACCATTAGCCACCTGCAACAATGGCAGTACAGTGTTACTGTACCCACAAAGAACCAGTATTCTTAAGATGAATGAATATGAGAACAGACATTCACTGGAGTAATGAGAAAACAATTGCTTTGTTTACTAATCTTATTTGAGGTGAAGACTTAGTTCAGAGAACAAGACCCAATGTTACATGGATTGGTAATAGGATACAGAAGAGCAATGTTCCCTCTAATTTTTTCTATTCATGTGCAGAATAAATTTTGTTATGTACACCAAAGCATGTACAGATCTGCAACACCAATAAAAACACATGCTGCTAGCTGTGGGAGACTGTGGATGCTCTGCTAATCAGCTGGGTGGTATCTGAATCTCTTCGCATGGGAGGCCACCCAAGTGCTCAGCTTACAGGGAACACAGCAGTAGAGAGGATTTCATCTGTAAATTACTGGTTCAAATTAAGTCCAGATCACTAGTAAGTTTTTTCATTATCATCTAGCAACTGTATTTTGGCCATAGTCCTGTTCCTACTAATTACTGTTATTTGTACATAGCACTTCAGAGCCCCATTGTGCTAGATGCTGCATAAACAAAACCAAAAAAGAGCTTGCAATGTAAGTGTAAGACAAGAAACAGATGGATATAGACAAATGATGGAGTACTAGGAAACAATGAAACATTACTGGCTACCAAATCAGGCAGAAATCTCTGCATCCCAGAAATCTGTCAAGATTTTTTGTGGGAATCATGGAAAAGGAGCAATTTAAGGAGGGCTCTGAAGTGAAGAGATGTCAGCATCATTAGCGAGGCTGGCAGTATTTAACCATGGCTAGCTTTAGGGAATAATGGCATCTACATCTGTGATCAAGTGAGATTTGAAGGTTCTTTTCCTTTAACTTGAAGGCAAGGATCACAAGCAGCTAGCATCTTGTATGGTACGTGGGTGTTCCCTCAGTCCAGAATCCTCCCCCGCGATAAACATACATATATACTCTGTCTGGAAAAGTTGCCTAAATAGAATACACAATGAGACTGAAATAATCAAGGCAGCCACAAAAGCAGGAAGAAATGCAGCTTGATGATCCTCTAGGGGTTTCACTGCTCACACATTACACAAATAAAAAGCAACAATGAACAATTTCTTCTTCTTTATATTAGTACCAGCAGGAGAAAGGGCTCTGGGGTTCAAGAATCTGCCATTGGTGGCATCAAACATCACTGCTGCTCATGACTGGAATGCAGGGTTGGTGGTTCATAGTGAGAACCTCTTTAAAAGGCTGAACCAAGAGTTTCTATTTTGCAGTCTTACTTGATGGCAGGAGTACATAGCTCTGGACTAACTGAATTCAATCTTGCAATAAGATGAGGAATTACTGAAGCAAAGATGGGATGCACAACACAATAATACACAAAGATATGAAACAAAGGCTATGTCTAGACTGCAGGCTTCTTTCGGAAGAAGCTCTTCCAGAAGAGATCTTCCAAAAAGACATCTTCGAAAAAGAGCATCCACAACAGCAAAAGTGCATCAAAAAAGCAATCTGCTTTTTCAAAAGATAGCGTTGGATCCTATCTTGCATTTAAGCTGTGATTACTATGGACGGAATGGCCACCAGGGCACCTCTGCTTTTTCCTCTTTCCTCTTCTTTCAAAAGAACTTCCTCTTCCCCGCCCCCACAAGCCCTTTTCCAAAAGAGCTCTTTCGGAAAAAGACTTCTTCCTCATAGAAAGAGGTCTACCAATGTTGGAAAACCCCCTCTGTTCCTTCGATTTTTTGTCAAAAGAACGCGACTGCAGTGTGGAAGTAAATGAAGGCTTTTTTTCTGAAAAACGGCCGTTTTTCAAAAAAACTCTGTAGTGTAGACATAGCCACAGCAGTGTATCATGCTAACTAGAGAAAGAAGCCCATATAAGGTTAGCAGCGTAGCCCAGTAAACTAGGAGTCCAGAATCAGAGGTTCTAGTCCTATCTCTGCTACTAATGTGCTGGGACTTGTTGGAAAAGTCACTTTCCTTATCTGGACCTGAGTTTCCTATTCTTTTATATAGCTAGAGCTTTGCTAATATTGTAGGGCACCCAATGTATTAAACACATTTATATACAAGTGCCCAAATACTACACAGATGGACTCAGGGTAGTAACAACTTATGTATGCTAACCTCAATTCAAATGTTTAGTCTCCTAATTCAGCATTTGAAATTTCAAAGAAGAGATGCATAGACTTTTTTAATTGACTGCCTTATACTTTAATGCTCATGTTTGAATGACCTATTGTGTCTGAAAAAGACAATCAAAAGAAAGGTATACAAGTTGAACCTTTCTAGTTTGGCACTCTGGTCCAGCAATTTCTGTGATCTGGCATGATTACAGTTAGCCATATGTCCACCTGTGATGGGGGTGGCCAAGTTTCCCACAGTCCTATAAAGTTTGTTTACAGCCACCAATCCTGGCTCTCAGTGTTCTGTGTTGTTATTTAGCTCTAATTTACCCCTAAATGTCTTCTAAGAGCCCAGTAAGCAGTGGAAGTGTTGATAATGCTGCTAGACAATATGGACCTCCTATGGTCTGGTAAATTCTCTGGTTCAGCACTGGTCAGGTCCTGAGTGCCAGACTAGAAAGATTCAACCTGTACTATATACTTTTAAACAGAGATGAAAGTAAGGTGGTGCATACCGATGCATTGCTCCGACAAGAGCTGGCTGGGGGACAGGGACCTGTCCATCAGCCAGGTAAGGTAACCCAGCCCCTGGGGGCCACCCCTACTCTCTCCCCTCCACTCCCAGCCCCCTGCCCTGACTTCTGCACCCCAACACTCTGCCCTGAGCCCCCTGCAATACACCCCATACTTAAATTTCTTACAGGTACTGTCATATTGCAACCCCTGCACAACCTGACCTCAGCTCTCCGCCCCGCCCCCCCCCCCGGGGGGGCAGGTTGTGATAGGACAGTACCTGTAAGAAATGTAAGTTACTTTCATCCCTGCTTTTAAAATATGTTTAGTTGAAAATAAAATAAGAATGTATAAGATCTCATTCCAACTTCCAAGGTACAAACAAAAATTTAGGGACAATCTTTATCTTCCTTGAGTTCCACACACCAAAAAAAAAAAAAAAAAAGCCACAGAGGTGAAATGAAGTGATACATTTTCCAGTTAGGGGACAACCTCTCACAGTAAAATACCTTGCATTATAATAAACATTTACCCAGCTACTGAATACATACATATTATACATATGGGCTATGTCTACACAGTAGCATTATTTTGGAATAACTGATGTTATTCCAAAATAACATAGTCCGCGTCTACACACAAGCAGTTATTCCGAAATAATGTCAAAATAATGTTGAGTTGGAGGACTGTTTATTCCAACTCCTATAACCCTCATTGTATGAGGAGTAAGAGAAATCAGAGAAAGAGTGCTCTCTCTCTCTTGAAATAACTGCTGTGTAAACAGCGCCAAAAGCCAAAATAAGCTATTTCAACTTAAGCTACACAATTAGTGTAGCTCAAGTTGCGTAGCTTATTTCGAGTCTAGCCCTGCTATGTAGACGTGTCCATACATATACTCATATATCTCCTTTCGCCTGCATATCACATTTAAGTACAGTACAGGACATAAGTGGATTTACTTATGGGCTGGCAACAGACAGGAAACATGCGTTTTAAGAACTTCTGGTCTCCTTTTTTGTATCACTTGTTATTTTCATAACAGCAGAGGAAACACTTAGCAAAAGCGGGGGGTAGGGAGGGCTTTGCTGGCTAACAATTAATTTTAAATCCTATGGGAAATGGTTAACCCGTTATTCTGTCAGATAAGAGATGTGACATTAGCAGAAGTTAACATAAAAACTCAGCTCCTTTGTAAAAGAGGGTCTGATTTTAAAGAGGATGTACAAAGAGGGAAACATGGCTTGAGACTTTTTTGGCTCTTCTATAACGTATTTAAAAAGCCCAAAAGTCTTTTTTGTTTGTGTTTTACTTATTACAAATTCATGACTTTCATCAAAGACTCTACTGGACATCTCGGAGGATTATGACATTGGAGATGTCATTCAAGGAGATTGCTTTAAAAAGGAACTGGAGTTTGAATCAGCCTCGTCAAAACTCAGATTTCTGTTTGCTTTTATTAGTTTTTTAACTCAAATACCGAGACATATTTGGGAGAAAAGTTTTTTTTTTTTTTTTTTTTTTTTAAAGATTCAACATCATTGTCCCTGAAGGCCAAGAAAGACATCTCAAATTAATGAGTCTTCTAGGTAAAGAAGGGAAAATAAAATATCCAACTTTCTTGATATTTCTAAAAGAAAAAAAGAAGCAGTTTATTTGGGGTAGGGAGATGGAGGAAGATGAAGCAAACTTTCTGTCTTTTCTCTAAATATTAAAAAGTTGCAAAAAACCCACCTTTTTTTCTTTTGAAACACACCTGTAAGTTGGAGAGAGAAAAAATGATTTCTTCTTTCATAAGGAAACAATCATACTTACGAGTCAGTACTTAATTTGAGACAATTTTTTAAAGTTTCCTATATCTGCAGAATTGTATTGAATAGGCCATTCCTCATGCTCATTCCCAAGTCATCTCATTTCTCAAGAGCGCCCCAAGTGTGGCAAAAGCTACTTGTGGACTTCTAAAGTGTGACCCAAAGCAGTCCTTGCCTTAGAGCATGGCCTGTGAAAATGGTCAGGAAATGCAAATCTCTGGTGACTGGTCCTCATCTCCTACCTCCCCACTTCCTGGAGGACCCTAGCCATGAAAAACATCAGCCAACTGGGAGCCTTACAGCAATCATGTTCCTCAAATTATCCCTCCATTCATACTACCTTCCCCTACCCCTCTACTCCACGCAGCATGCTGTGACCTTGTTTAACTTCTTGCTTTTGTTCCCATGTTCTCCATGGCTAACTCCTTCTCTTCTTTCCCCCACCAAATTGCTCAAGAACACCCTCCTCCTGCATCCTGCTGTCACTACCCACAGAGCCCCACTTCTCAGTCACTTCTGTTTTCTCTTCTCCGGTTCCTTCGATTCCCCTTTTTCAGCCAATGTTCAGACTCATTCTTGGTTTATCCTAACCAATTCACCAATAAGATCTGGACCAACCCCCAAATTCTGGCAGCAAACACCCCTAATCTCTGTGGCTAGGCTCATCCATGGAAAGGAAGGATGATGCAGCCATGAGGATACTAGTGTGGGGCATAGGAAACATGGGTTCAATTCCAGACTCTAGACACAGATCGCACAGTGTCTGGCAACTCAGGTAACTTTTTCAAAAGCAGGTAAGTTGCATTTTCAAAAGAGTAGTAGACACATTTCAATGAAAGTCAAAATAATGAGGAATCCTGTGGCATATTAAAGACTAAGGGCTTAATTGCGTAGCTTAAGTCGAAACAGCTTATTCCGACTTTTGGCGCTGTCTACACTAAGGATGTTAAAATGTGGTTATCAGGCTAATCGTATAGTCGATACAATTTGTATCGACTATACAATTAGTCAATAAGCGCCGCTCTGCAGAGCCGCAGCAGGGGTAACTCCAGGAGCCAACTTGAGCCGGGACTGAGCAGTCCTGGCTCCTGCCGGCTCCAGAGTCCCCCATGCTGCAGCTCTACATTTAAAATGCAGAGGCGCAGTGATTAGCGCGAGCTGGGACTGCTCGGTCCTGGCTCACACTGAGACCAGCAGCCCGACTGCAGCGGATAGTTCTGCTGCCCCTGGCTGTGGCCAGCCCTGTCTGCCATGAACAGGGGTTACTTGGCAGCAACAGACCCTGTCCATGGGGGGGGGAGGGGGGGAGCTACCCACTGGGACCCCTGCAAACAGGGGCTGCTTTGCAGCAGTGTGCCCTATCCCCTCACTGCTGCCTCTGATAGAGGAAGCGGGATGGGGGCAGCCGGCATCCTGAAGACGGCTCCTGTCCCCCCACTTGTTGCCTCTCTCTGACAGAGGCAGCAAGGGGGGAAGCAACTAGTCGAATCGCTACTTGACTATCCGATAAGCATTTGCTTATCAGATAGTTGACTAATTACTTACATCCCTAGTCTACACAGCAGTTATTTCAAGATAGAGCACTCTTCCCCCAACATTGTACTCCTCATACAATGAGGGTTACAGGAGTCAGAATAAGCAGTCCTCCAGCTTGACATTATTTTGACAACGTCGAAATAACTGCTTGTGTATAGACATGGACTATGTTATTCCAAAATAACGCTGCTGTGTAGACATAGCCCAACAGATGTATTTGGGCATAAGCTTTCCTGGGCAAAACTCCACTTCATCAGATCTAACAAAGTGGGTTCCAGTCCATGAAAGCTTATCCCCAAATAAATCTGTTAGTTTTTAGGGTGCCACAGGACTTCTTGTTTTTGCTGATACTGACTAACATGGCTATCCCTCTGATAAATGAAAGTCAAGGGGACTGAAACACCCAACTCACTTGAACACTCTTGAAATGTTTACCTTTAGTATCTCTGGCCCAGATTCTGAAAGGTACTTAAGTGCCTATCTCCCATATAAGTTAATAGGTGTTAGGCAGCTTGAGGATATGGTTACCCTGGGCCTCAGTTTCCCATCTCTGTAAGGGGGAGAATAGTACTGCCCTATCTCAGAGGACTGGAGGGAAAATAAATACAGTAAAGACTCTGAGGTGCTCAGATATTACAACAATAGGAACCACAGAAAGATCTTGTATTTTAATCCTATGTCATCCATATGGCCCAATCTGCTTTGCTCAGCAGAGCGATTCACCCCATTTCCCACAAAATGCTCATCAGTTTCATCCCAAAATACACAGACACACACACACACACACACACACACACACACACAGAAATACCTCTCCCGTCCTCTTGACCCCTGGATCTAGTGATCACTATGTCCCACTATGCAGATCACAGGCCTGTGTTTGGATGCATGATGGGAGGTAGTCTGAGGTCAGCTGAAATGGGTTAAGTGGGAAGAGAGTGGTATGACCCTGGTTCAGGATGCATAAGGAAATGTAGCAACCGTACACAGTATATTTTAGTATTTGGAAAAAGTGACAATGTCAGCCTCCGGTACTGCTTCCCCTGTGCCTAGCTTTGTTTAACCATGGGAGGCCACAGTGCCAAAGGCCTACCAGTCCTTCCAGGGAAATGCTGCAGTGCCCTCTAGTGCTGAAAGATTGCCATGTAACGTTCTGTGTCCTTACACCAGCCAGATTAGTCACAGGTTAGAGTGACTCCACATGGTTACAGTTTATACAGGCCCTCCTTTCAAATTGATTCACGTGCCTTTGCCTCCAACGTTTCACTTTCTGCTTCATGTGCCTTTGCTCCCTAAGTTTGACTTTCTGCTTTAAATGCAGCCCAAAACTCTGAATCTAGGCTATGGCTTTAGCTGGTTTCCACATGAAAATAAAAACCAGGAATTCCCCACCCTTCCTTTCTCAGCCAACAGGCCGCAGGCTTTCCTTCCCTTCCCTTTTATTGTCCTCCATGGAGAGTAAGGACAATGACCTGCAACCTAACTCTCAATTATGATGTGTTCAGGGCGGTATCTGGGGGTATGTCTAGACAACAGGCTTTTGTCGACAGCAGTTTTGTCGACAGATACTGTCGACAAAGTTTCTGTCGACAAAGTTTCTGTCGACAAAGAGCATCTAGACTACATCCAGTTCTGTCAACAAAGCAAGCCGCTTTGTCGACATGACAGTGTAGATGCAAAGGATAGTGTAGATGCAATAACGCCTTCTGTTGACAGAACTCTGTCGACAAAAGGCGTTATTCCTCGTAGAATGAGGTTTACAGCCATCGACAAAACTGCTGAGTTCTGTCGACATTATGTCGACAGAACTCAGCGGCAGTGTAGAGCAGGTATAGTTTTGTTGACAAAAATCCACTTTTGTCAACAAAACCCTGTAGTCTAGACACACCTCAGCAGACTACATCCTCCTGGATCTAGTGGAAGCCAGTAGGCCTAGTCTGATTTTCAGGGGGCAATCAGGGCAATCTCTCTCTTGCCCTACCAACTCCACTCTTGCTCAGAAGCATCAGGACTCAGACAGTTCCAATGCTGTCCTTATCATAGCCCATGGCCGGAGACTTCCCAGATTACACACTGGTGTCCTCCTGATGACCTGGGTCCCCACACCAGCAGCTGGCGGTTTTCTAACTACTTGGGTGCTGAAGTCTGGGCCTGCTGTGAGGAGGGACAAGCTGCTTAGAATAGAACTGAAAGTCCAGTGAACCTTTATGAAGTAGGATGTGCTCAGGGGTAGCCTACTAGATAGTGCATAGGATCAGGAGATTAGGGTTCTATTCCTGATTCTAGCCCTGGCTTGCTAGGTGACTGCGAGCAAGTTGGCTTTCTTGTCTGTAAGACACCGATGATGATACCATCCTCATTTATAAAACGAGCAGACACCTACTGATCGAAAGCACTCTAAAAGAGCTAAGTATTATTACAGGTTTCTCAGAACTCCAACCCTTAAACCACAGAGGGCAGATTGGACTGGCTCCACAAGCCAGAATCTATTAATGGTGGTATTCATACCATCTTGAGCTATGGAACATACAATACATCTTTTTCCCTCCTACTTTTGTGGAAAACCTTCAAAATATGAGCCAGGCATAACTAATAGAGTGCTGAGTTAGCTGGCAGCCAGAAACGATAGATCTCAGGTATATGAACTGCTCCTATTGCTGTAAATAGGTGGGTGTCACTGAACCCCAACAATGGCCATCTGAATGTTAAGTGTATTGATAATTTATTTCCCTGATGTTTGCTAAAGGGGACCCAGCAGTGTTCCGTATCTGCAAGATTTCAAAGCGATCACTTTGCAAATATGCCTCCAAAAATGAGGGTAAAATAGGACCCACACTTTGAAGTTTTCAATTATTACTGCTGTTGAGAGCTAGGTTAAACTTTGTTGTTGGTTAAGTTAGAACCTCACTGAAATGGATGAGTATGAACACATCGTTCATTTAAGACAGCAATAAAAGGCAGGCAAAGGGCCCTACCTAAAACAAAACATAATGGAGTCCACTTTGACTGCACCATGTGATTAGCTATTAGATACTGTTCTGAACAGCTTGGGGGTAGGGGGGTTTAAGGAAAACATAACCTGGAGGGACAAACAAACTCAGAGACACTCAAAGGAAGAGCAAGAAAGTCAAGCAGCACCTCTGTAAACATGGTGTGGTCCTTGTAGGAGCCCAAAGAGAGGTTCTGGGACTGAGGTGCTGGTTGAAAGAAGCTGGGGTTGAAAAACTAAAAGAACTACTCCTGATTTTGGTTCCTCCTGCATTCGGAAAAACAGGGCTTGTTACATTCCTTGAAAATAAGATTACCCCCAATGAAAATAACATATTCCCTTATCGGTTTCTACTTCCCACTGGAACAACCTGCAAGACTCCAAACTTTGACTGGCTGGTTGGGTTGAAAAGGGGCATCATAGTTACCATTTATATTGAGGGAGCGCAAGGTTGGGGCTTGTAACATTTTCTGCAGATTTGGGATAAAGTATGCGCTAACCTCCTCCCCCCCCACACTTTATTTATTTGGCCCACATACTGTGGTTTTACAACAGGGATAGTCAATTATTTCTTGTAAAGGTCCAAATTTCTTGAGCAAGGTGCGGTCAAGGTCCAGACTCCAGAGAAAAAACTTTTCACATCACAGTAACACCACCGCCACCACCATCACGGGCGAGTCTATGCTACAAAATTAAGTTGACCTAAGTTAAGCTGGTGTTAAGCCACTGCCGTAATTATTGAATGCCCACATTCTGACCCCTCTGTTGGTGATGTATGTCCATACCAGGTGCTCTTCCTTTGGTACAACTGATAGTCTGAGGTGCTTGGAAACTTGGAGCCCCGTAGTATAGGGTTCTGGGAGCCTGGAGTCATGCACTTACCTAGCCTGTGGCTGTCTTTGACAGCCCGAGCCATCTGTAAGCATAAGTAAAGAAAAAGATTTTGCAGTCCATTCAGAAGTGTCTGGCAAGCCGGATTTGGCCCAGGGCCACCTATTGACTATCCATGATTACAACAAGTCCTGTATGCAGTTTAATAAACAATTATGGAAGAGACCCTCTCACCACAGCCTAAAAACAGCAAAAGTTACCATTTTTTGCGCCCCTGATAAGCAATGATGTTATATCTGATGCAAGTCATACAGTTCAACTGTATTCATCATAGCCAATGCTTCTGTCCCCTTGCAAAAATATTCAAGTTCATGAAGGCAAGTAAACTCTGTGACCTGCAAACCACACTCGTCTCTGACTTCTCTTTTTTTAACATTCCAGAGACAGCAACGGAACAAGCAGCTTCATCTGCCTTGCCCTGTCAATGACCTGACCTCTAATGAGAGGGCAGCTGCTAAATCAAAGGGGTCAGAGACGATTAAGCCAGTCTATTCACTGAGCCCTCAGCTTCTCCCATAGACCTCCTCATAGACAATGAAGGTAAATGGCATGTAAGTAGGCTTGGCAAAATTCTATGTTTTTAATAAAATTTTAATGGATAATGTTTATTGAAGCTTTCCCTGCATTTTTAGCTATTTTAAATTTTCATCATTATGGGAAATTATGGGGAGGAGAATGTCAAACAATTATTTAATGACACTCCCCAGTCAGTTCTTTAGTAGCATAATTCTTACCTTTCCTTTGTAAGTTTAGATCTTCATCAATGGAAATATTTGTGTGTTGGTTTGCATACGTGCGGTAAAATCACTTACTGACATTTACAGATAAAAAAATCAAATCTTTCCGAACTTACGTATTGGTGGGTGGTGAAAAGCTCACCCCCTAACTGAAAGTCACAGCATAAAATAGCAAAATACATTTCACTTGGCAGGGGAGATGTGACTTGCAATACAGTCCTTTGGTGATGTACATTGTGACCCATATTCAATACAGCTTGGCTTTCTGACAGGGACTTTCCAGTCATTTTAGTGGCTACAGGATTGGAAAGACCCTGGGGATATGAGAAGCTAGCTTTGTTAGACTGAAATGCCATATGCTGAGTCAAATTCAGTGGGGACATAAACCAGCACAAAATTACAGAGTAGACGTGAATCAGTCAGACAACTGGGACCAGTTTTAACCTAGAGTAGCTTGCTCTAATATGGCAGTAAGTGGGTGTGCAAAAGAAGAATGACTCACAAACCAAAGGAAGGGAGGTTTGGCATCCAAGGAGTAATTGTTATAGGAAATAGAAATTGCTGTACCAGACTGGGTCAGTGGTCCATCTAGTCTAGTACCCTGTCTTTATCCTTACCGGGCTAGTTCCAGATGCTGAGACACAGATGACAGAATCCCCAGTAATAGACAATGAAGTAATAATCTGTCCAGGCCCGGTCAAAAAGAGTTCGCGGGGCCCAGGGCAGCATGCTGTGTTTGGCTGAGCCGCATGGGCATGCAGATCCCAGTCAGGGCAGCGAGTGAGCAGCTGGGTTGGGCGGGGCCAGGAGCTGGGCAGCGTGTGGCCCTGAATGCACAGGGCTACGGGGCCCTGAATGCGCGGGGCCCAAGACAACCGCCTCACTCGCCTTGCCCAAAGACCAGGCCTGAATCTGTCCATGGGAAGCTGCATGGGAGGGGATTGCTTCAGCAATTCAATGGCAGATCTGTTTACAGCAGATCTCAATTTCACCAAACACCCCTTAGAATCACAGACTACTAGAACTGGAAGGACTTTGTGAGATCATCAAGTCGAGTCCCCTGCCCTCATGGCAGGACCACACACCGGCTAGATCATCCCTGACAGATGTCTATCCAACCTGCTGTTAAATATCTCCAGAGATGGAGATTCCATAACCTCCCTAGGCAATTTATTCCAGCGTTTAACCACACTGACAGTTAGAAAGTTTTTCCTTATGTTCAACCTAAACCTCCGTTGCTACAATTTAAGCCCATTGCTTCTTGTCCTATCCTCAGAGTCCAAGGGGAACAATTTTTGTCCCTCCTCCTTGTAACACCCTTTTAGATGCTTGAGAACTACTATTATGTCCCCTCTCAGTCTTCTCTTTTGTAAACGAAACAAGCCTAATTCTTTCAGTCTTCCCACATAGGTTATTTTTTCTAGGCCTTTAATCATTTTTGTTGCTCTTCTCTGGACTTGCTCCAGTTTTTCCACATCTTTCTTGAAATGCAGTGTCCAGAACTGGACACAACACTCCAAATGAGGCCTAATCAGTGCAAAGTAGAGCAGAAGAATGACTTCTCGTGTCTTGCTCACAACACTCCTGTTAATGTATCCCAGAATGATAGTTGCTTTTTTTTTTTTTTTTTTGCAACACTGCCACACTGCTGACTCATATTTAGCTTGTGGTCCACTATGACCCCTAGACCCCTTTCTGCAGTACTCCTTCCTAGACAGACACTTCCTATTCTGTATGTGTGAAACGGATTGTTCCTTTCTAAGTGGAGTACTTTGCATTTTTCCTTATTAAACTTCATCCTATTTACCTCAGACCATTTCTCTAGTTTGTCCAGATCATTTTGAATTATGACCCTATCCTCCAAAGCACTTGCAACTCCCCACCACCTTGATATCATCTGCAAACTTAATAATTGTACTCTATGTCATCATCTAAATCGTCAATGAAAATATTGAACAGAACCGGTCCCAAAACAGACCCCTGCGGAACTCCTATCAAAGAAAGCTATCAGATTAGTTTGACATGATTTGTTATAAATCCACGCTAGGTGTTACCTATCACCTTATTATCTTCCAGTTGTTTGCAGATGAATTCCTTAATTACTTGCTCCATTACCTTCCCTGGCACAGAAGTTAAACTAACTGGTCTGTAGTTTCCTTCATCTGACAATTGTTATATTTTTCCTCCTTTGTAAGACAGGCTGCAGGTCACCACGCAGACCTTACCTGAACCATGTTTTACCTCTGTCAGGAATGCTTTACTGCTCCTGCTCCTTCATTTAAGAATGGTATCCTATCTAGGCAGGACTATGAATTCACAGCTATGAATGGTGTACCACAGACTTCCAATCTATTTGAAAGGACTTACGTGTCCAATCTATTCTAAAGGAGTGTGTGTCCTTACAATAATCAGCTAGCTTAGTACAGGCAAGCATGTTTCCCCCCAGAGGCTGGCTGCAGCACTGTTAGGCTGTGTCTAGACTACATGGCTCCGTCGACGGAGCCATGTAGATTTGTTTGTTCGGCAAAGGGAAATGAAGCCGCGATTTAAATAATCGCGGCTTCATTTAAATTTAAATGGCTGCCGCGCTCTGCCGACCAGCTGTTTGTCAGCTCAGCGCGCTAGTCTGGACGCTCCACAGTCGACATCAAAGCCCTTTGTCGACTGCCCCAGTAAACCTCATCCCACAAGGAATAACGGGGAGGTCGACAAAGGGCTTTGATGTCGACTGTGGAGCGTCCAGACTAGCGCTGAGCCGACAAACAGCTGATCAGCTGTTTGTCGGCTCAGCGCGGCAGCCATTTAAATTTAAATGAAGGGGCGATTATTTAAATCGCCGCTTCATTTCTCTTTGCCTACAACCCTAATCTGCATGGCTCCGTCGATGGAATCATGTAGTCTAGACACAGCCTTAGTGACAGCTAACAGAATTATCCTCTTCGTTCACCCACAAGCATAATCCATTGTTTTTAGGTTCTTATACCACACTTATTACCCTGGCTCCACAGCACATGTACTCAGGTGGCTCTAGGTGCAGGCCCTGACAGTTGTGCCACTCAGCAATGTATGACCTTTGTGATCCAAGCTCTTGCATCCTCCCCCCACCACCCTTGGCAGGTGTAAAGGCAGCTAGGAGTGCACTGCTGGGAGAGGCTGCCTACGGCAACCACTGGCTAAAGGTGAAGCTAGCTTGCAGGAGAATGCTGCACAGGGGCATGTTGCTTAGCAACCGCAAGCAGCCAAGATACCTAATCAGGAACTATCCAGTTGTAACTGGGAAAGGGATGGGGTGAGCTAGAGTTAGCTGCACTGAAAGCAATGAACAGGAAAGGACCATCTGGGGTTGGAAGCCTTTTGAGGTAAAAGTAAAGGCACAAGGTGGCCGGGGAGAAATCAGGAGAACAGTATTCCAAGCGATGTGTGCTGTACAAAGAAGAAGGGTTTCAAGGACTCTGAAGCAATCAGTGCTACACTGATAAAATTGTGTTATTGACTGACTCTCCATGAGCATTGCCTACCTGCTCCAAAGAGATCTGTGCCCAGACCCCGACGTGCCCTGCCTCATGGAAGGAGAGAAATCTAAATTGTTCACTAGTGAGTCCTCCATGCCAGCATGGCACACACATAACTTTTCACAACAAGCAGTGTCACTCCACTAGGGTAGCAGCACGGGGAACCCTAGTGCAGACAGCAGTGTGGGTGTTTTAACCACCACGTCGCCTAACCCTGGTTTTAGCAAATCTAAATGACATGATGGTTGAAGTGCCAGCAGCACCTAGTCTACACTAGAGCTCCTACAGTGCTGCTGCTTATCCAGCTCCACCAGTGGTAACTAATGGGTTTCTACAGGAAAAGTCTGGCATACATGAGACCTTAGTTGCTGCTTCTTTAATGTAGCAATAGCGGTCACTGATAGTTTTACAGAAAAAGGGTTTGTAGCACTCAGGCTAGATCTAGTAGATTGGTGTCCATATCACAAGACCCACTACCACAATGGTTATTTTCACTGGTAGCCTGTTGGGAGGGCAAGGACTCAATGGATAAGAGATTAAACCAATCACGTGTCCCTACATGTAGTTCCTCCAATCAGGGTTTAGGTCTGATGGATACTCTTACTCCTACCTGTGCTAAACGCACAACGGCTGTCAGTCTAACACTGCTCATGAAGGCAAAGATTGACTTTTTAAAAAGAACATAAGGTGCATAAGGAATTCCCCTCTTCTGGTGCAGCTGGGCCATAGTTCCTTACCCAGTAAGGAAGCTGAATGACAGCTGTATCCACTAACTGTCTGTGCAGAAGTGAGACAACCTCATAATACTCAAGGCAACTTCCAAAAAGTCAGAAAAGGGAACTTACTTATCGGACTGCCACTATCCATTAGCTACACTTACAGAACTAACGACAAACTTAGAAATATTTATATTTGAAGGCCAGGATTGGGCTGAAGAGAAAGGAGAAAGGCTGAACACAGGAGGAGTCCGCTTGGGTGATGCCAAGGTAAAACGGAACCACTGAGATGGCTGGTCCATCCCATCACGAGAACCTTTTTTGTGGAGCAGGAGGAGAGCAGGGTGTGGACATGGATCAGTGGACGCTGCCTGCAAGAATTCTCCAGTCTCAAGTGCATGCATACCCCACCGCACAATACACACAGGGTATGTCTACGCTTGCACCCTAGTTCGAACTAGGGATGCAAATGTAGGCATTCGAAATAGTCAGTGAAGCCGGGATTTACATATCCTGCGCTTCATTAGCATAATCTCGGCCGCGCGCTATTCTGAACGCCAGCTGATTCTAAAGTGAAAGTACGCTCTGGGCCATGTTAGTTTGAATCAAACCCCTTGGTTCGAACTAACGTTACTTGAGGAGTCTAGACTACATGGCTCTGTCGACAGAGACATGTAAAATAGTTTACTCGGCATAGTCAAAGAAGCAGGGATTTAAATAATCCCCGCTTCATTAAAATAAAAGTGGCCACCGCGCTGTGCTGACGATCAGCTGGTCCGGCACAGCGCGGCAGTCTAGACGTGGCACGGTCGACAAGGGAAGCCTTTGTCAACCGTTCTGGTAAACAAGGTGCGGTCGACAAAGGCTTCCCTTGTCGACCACGCTGCGTCTAGACTGCCACACTGTGCCGGATCAGCTGATCATCGGCACAGCAAGGCGACCATTTTTATTTTAATGGTTTCTTTGACTATGCCGAGTAAACTATTTTACATGGCTCTGTCGACAGAGCCATGTAGTCTAGACATACCCACAATGATTAGTCATTCAGACACTGAGCCAGATTAAATCAAATTCATGCCGATACCTAATGTTTACCACACATTATAAAGCGAAGCAAAACACACACATATCTACTGTGATATGTGAAGTACTGTACTTCTTAGAACATAAAATAAGTTAACCATTTACTGGAGATTTAAAAGTGTATGTGGATACTCTGGGGAAGATCTGTAGGTGGGAGTTCAACCAACCTTAAGCTAGCAAACATCCAAAATGCCAGCTGTGTAATTCTCTTGATCCTTCTGGCATTTTCTATAAAAGCTTTCAATCCCCCCCAGAACACTTGCCACAAAACATTGTACTTTACTCTTGTAACACTGGCAGGTCAGGTACTAGCTCTTACCAAGTTGGGAGGCATTAGATAAGAACAAACAAACTTATAGCTGGAGACCAGACCAGTTCACTTTTCTGTTAGTATTGCTCAGAATAAGTGTTAGTCTTATGAGAATGTGTTTAGTGCTTAGATTCTACAGAGTTTTTACAAGTTGCTGCATCTTATTTGTAGTTGTGGAAGTTAAATCCTAGTGAGGAAAATAGAAAGGAACATAAACTCTATCAAATGAAGTGTAAAAATATAATTAGGCCAAAAAGGAATTTGAAGAACAGCTAACCAAAAACTCAAAAAGTAACAGCAATTTTTTAAGTACACCAGAAGCAGGAAGGCTGCTAAACAACCAGTGGGGCCACTGGGCAATTGAGATGCTAAAGGAGCACTCAAGAACGATATGGTCATTGCAATGAAACTAAATGTATTTTGTGCATCGGTCCTCATGGCTGAGGATGTGAGGGAGATTCCCAAACCTGAGCCATTCTTTATACTAGGGATGTTAAATATTAGTCAATTGAATAGTCAATTAACCTCATGAATGCTTATTGGTTACTCGACTATTCTATAGTCCCCGGGGGTGGGGCTGGCAGCCAGTGAGCTCCAGCCCTACTCCCGAGGAGCTTCCTGCCACTCCACACTGCTGCCTCTGTACCAGAGGCAGCCGAGCGGGATGCCAGGTGGGAGCTGGTCCGTGAGGGGAGCCAGTTTAAAAATCAGCCCCCCTTGCAGACCGGCTGCCTGTTGCCCCACACTGATGCCTCTGATATAGAGGCAGCGGCCCCTGTCCAGGAGAGGAGGGAAGGGCTGAGCTCCCAGACCCAGCATGAGCCAGAACTGAGTCAGGCTGCCTGCCTGCCTGGCTCCTAATACACTTTAAATTCAGAGTTGCAGCGGGGGTAGGTCACGGACCTGGTGTGAGCCAGGACCTAGCCAGGCTGCTGGCCAGTCTGCTAAAAAATTTACTGGAATATGTGTGTGGGGGGGGGGGGGGGGGGGGAAATGCTTGTAGTCTATGGCATTAACCAATAAGCTTTTGCTTATCAGTTAATGGACTACACTATTACATCCCTACTTTGTACATGACAATTCTGAGGAACTGTCTCCGAATGAGATGTCATTAGAGGAGGTTTTGGAACAAAATTAAACAGTAATAAGTCAGCAGGAGTAGATGGCATTCACCCAAGAGTTCACATTTGAGTTCCTTCAGAAATTGCAGAACCACTGATCATGGTTTGTAACCTATCCTTCAAATCATTTTTTGCACCAAATGATTGGAGAAAAGTTAATGTGATGCCAATTTTTAAAAAGGGCTCTAGAGATTATCCTGACAATTACAGACTGGTAAATCCAACTTCAGTACTGGGCAAATTGGTTGAAACCATAATATGGAAAAGAATTGTCAGACATATAGATGAACATAATTTTTTGGGGGAAAAGTCAACATGGTTTCTGTAAACCATAGGAAAGGGAAATTGTGCCTCACTAATTTACTAGAATTCTTTGAGGGGGTCAAAATGTGGACTAGAGGGATCCAGTGAATAGTGAAGTGTACTTAGATTTTCAGAAAGCCTTTGACAAGGTCCCTCACCAAAGGTTCTTAAGCAAAGTAAGCAGTCATGGAATAAGAGGGAAGATCTTCTCATGGATTGATAACTGGTTAAAAGATAGGAAACAACAGGTAGGAACAAGGATGCAGATATGGTCACCTTATCTCAGAAAAGATATTTTAGTACTGGAAAACGTTCAGAAACAGGGCAGCAAAAAAGGACATGCAACAGCTGCCACATGAGTTGAGATTAAGAAGACTGGGACTTTTCAGCTTGTAAAAGAGATGACTAAGGGGGGATATGATAGAGGTCTATAAAATCATGAAGTGTGGAAAAAGTAAATATGGAAAAGTTATTTACTTGCTCCCATCACCTAAGATCTAGGGGTCACCAAATGAAATCATTAGGTAGTAGTTTTAAAACAAACAAAAGCAAGTATTTCTTCACACAACGTATAGTCAACCTGTAGATCTTCTTGCCAAAGGATGTTGTAAGACCAGGACTTTAACAGAGTTAAAAAAGAATGAGATAAATAAAACAGATTGAGGACAAGTCCATCAATGGCCATTAGCGAGAATGGGCAGGAATGACGTCCGTAGCCCCTGTTTGTCAGCATGGTTGACAGGATCATTTGACGATTACCTGTTGTGTTTATTCCCTCTGGGGAACCTGGTATTGGCTACTGTCAGGAGACAGGATACTGGGCTAGTTGGTCCTTTGGTTTGATCCAGTATGGTCGTTCTTATGTACTGTCTATGCCATGCTATAAGGAAACATGTAAGCTTTGTGAAATTGAAAATGTTTGCTCTAAACTTGTGAACACAGATGGGAAGAGTGCTCTGCCTCATCTATCCAGGAGAACAATCAAAATCAGATGGGCCACCAAGAAACATCACAATGCAAAGGCATGGTGAATGGCCCTAATGTACCCTTGGAAATCCTATGTGCAAGGAAGATTATCCCATGGACTTGGAAGGCAAATGAAAGAAATAAAAATCAAAGACACAGGAAAAACTGTCATCTCTTTGCTGTTTGAACTCTCAATGAGGCCAGAGATACTAAACTGAAGCCAGAGATCCCAGGGTATGTCTACACTACAGCACTAATTCAAACTAACTTAGTTCGAATTAGTTAATTCGAACTAAGCTAATTCCAATTAGTGCATCTAGACCTAAAAACTAATTCGAATTAGCGTTTTGCTAATTCGAAATAGCATGTCCACATTGAGTGGACCCTGAACCAAAGTTAAGGCTGGCCGGAACCAGTGCTGGCAGCGCATCAGGTTAGGACTTAGAGCGTGGAGCTGCTGCCTCAGGCTAGCCGAGGGCTGTGCTTAAAGGGGCCCGACCCCCACCCCGGACAGACAGTTCTCAGGGTTCCCCGCTTGCTTGTCTACCTCGATGAGGGACAGCAAAGCAGTCCTGTCTTGGAGTGCCCTGAGTGCCCACATTCCACACATCACAGCACTCGGCCATCAGCCTGGCTACACTTGCTGCAGGCTGCCATCCGGGGGGTCAATCGGGGGGCTGTCAGGATCCAGGAGGCCCTGCAGGAGAGCTTCCACACCGAGGAGCCCGCAGAGCCACCCCAGTCCTCCCCATCGGGGGCTCGTGCCCCATTCCTCCCTCACCTCCTTCCACTTACCCCTCCCTAGCCCCCCTTCCTGATGTAAAAAATAAAGGACATGTATGTTCAAAAATAGAAACTCTCTTTATTTAACAAAACTGGGGGGGGGGGGGAATTAACCTCTAGGGAGACTGGGAAAAGGAGGTGGGAGAGGGGAAGAGAGAGGGTGGGAGAGGGGAAGTGGAAACCTGGGAGGAGGGAGCTGGAAGGGGGAAGCCAGGGGAAGAAGGAGGAGGGGAAGTATAAAACTATGGTATGCCATATCTTCAGTACTGTGTACAGATGTGGTCTCCTCACCTCAAAGAAGATATTTTGGCCTTGGAAAGGGTTCAGAAAAGGGCAACTACAATGATTAGGGGTTTGGAACAGGTCCCATATGAAGAGAGGCTAAAGAGACTGGGACTTTTCAGCTTAGAAAAGAGGAGACTGAGGGGGGATAAGATAGAGGTATATAAAAGCATGAGTGGTGTGGAGAGGGTGAATAAAGAAAAGTTCTTCATTAGTTCCCATAATAGAAGGACTAGAGGACACCAAATGAAATGAATGCCCAGCAGGTTTAAAACTAATAAGCGAAAGTTCTTCTTCACACAGCACATAGTCAACCTGTGGAACCCCTTGCCATAGGAGGCTGTGAAGGCTAGAACTATAACAGAGTTTAAAGAGAAGTTAGATAAATTCATGGAGGTTGGGTCCATGGAGTGCTATTAGCCAGGGAGTAGGAACGGTGCCCCTGGCCTCTGTTTGTGGAAGACTGGAGATGGATGGCACGAGACAAATCGCTTGGTCATTGTCTTCGGTCCATCCCCTCCGGGGTACCTGGTGCTGGCCACTGTTGGCAGATAGGCTACTGGGCTAGATGGACCTTTGGTCTGACCCAGTACGGCCGTTCTTATGTTCTTATGTTCTAAGCTCAGGGCTCAGGGTCGGGGGTCTCACTGGACAACTTGATTTTCATGCAAACCTGCTCCTGGGTTCGCATGTGGCCTTTGGTGGCCAGGCTGACAGCTCTCCTGCCCTAGACGGCCTCATTCCTGTGCCTAGTGCGGAGGTCGTAGACGTTGGAGGTCTTCCCCCAAACCTCGATGAGGTCCACAATCTCCTCACTAGACCAGGCGGGCGCCCGCCTCTTGCAGCCCCGGGTAGGCTCCTGGGAGCCGCCAGACTGGTCCTGGGAAGAGGCGGAGGGCTGGGTGGCAGCAGGTGGCTGGCTCATGCCGTGCCAGTTGCTGGCAGGCTTGCAACTGACACGAGCACTGTAGCCAGACCGTGCCCCTTTAAGGGTTCCGGGGCCGGGAGGGGGGCAGAAAAGTTTCCCTGGTTTGGCCCAGAGTGGCCACCAGGGCAAGCTGGGAAGGGCTAGCCTCCAACTAGTTTGAATTAAGTGGCTACACAGCCCTTAATTCGAACTACTTAATTCGAACTAGGCGTTAGTCCTCATAGAATGAGGTTTACCTAGTTCGAATTAAGCGCTCTGCTAGTTCGAATTAAGTTCGAACTAGCGGTTTGTATGTATAGACGCTATGAAAGTTAATTCGAACTAACGACTGTTAGTTGGAATTAACTCTGTAGTGTAGACATACCCCCAGAGAGTTACCCCTGGGTCCACCTGAAAGACATTTTGAATTGAAAGATCACTGCAACTCTGAAACTTAGGATTCAAATTGCAACTAATTTGTGAGCACGTTTGCATGTTTTAATTTGTTAAAAACTCATTTATTTTTCCTTGTTAGTCTTTAGATAATTTATTACAGGATTAGTCACAGGTGGTGCCAGGGTATCAACAGATCTCTTGGGACTGGAAGTATTCTGAATAATTTGTGATTTTTTTGGTCTAAGTGACCATTTTATCACTAAATCCAGACTGCTTGGGTGGCAAGATAGACTAGAGAGTCTAAAGAGATAGTCTGAGAGTCCACGGTGAGACTATTATAGTGAACCAGGAGTTCACATTTGTCACTAGCTTGGTGAAATCTAATTATAGAACATACCACCACTTTGGGGTGTCTGCTCTGAGATAGACACTCACAGTCACAAGCCACTTCAGAGGGCACATGCAGCACTGTAATGCATTCTAAGCTATCAGCTTGTTGGCTGCTCTCACAAAAAGTGACGATTAAGAGGCAGGATTAAGTTTCTGAAATTGTCTTGTAATTTTTGGGATGGGGAAAACTTAGCCCACCTATATAAGTACACACGCAGAGAATCATAGAAATCTAGGATTGCAAGGGACCTGGAGAAATCTTCTAGTTCAGTCCCCTGCACTCATGGCAGAAGCAAGTAGTTTAAACTCCCCCCTCCCCCCGCAATTATAAGGACGTATAGTATTGCTGATCTTTCCCTCCAATGACTCAGAATCATCATAGTTCTATTAACAGGCACAGGTGGCTCTCCACTGGAGTGGTGCTTTCAGATACAAAATTTAGGTGAGAGGATCTTTGCTTCATGGCTGAGCAGACAGAAAATTTTACAGTCCCCTTTGCCTAAACCACAACAGACAGTGCAGTTTCCCTTTTTTTAAAACATAGGGGAACTGAAAGAAATTTGCCTCTTGCCTGATTATTTTGACATTGCGAGTAGCTGTGAGAGTCTCTATCACTGGTTTCTAGAATGTGTACCTACAAACATAATTTGCGCATACAATGATATAGCTTAAAACCCACTGCCATCTAATGGCAGCAAAAAAAATGTCATGGCACATCTACATTGGAACTGGAGAACTATACTTTGCTACGTTTCAGTTTGGAAACAAAGGGCCTGTGTGCTGTAAGGAGAGCCTCAAACGCCTCTGATCTAATCCCAGGTTTGCCACAGTATGGTGTTAGATAATCATCTAACCTCTTTGTACACAGTTTCCACATTGAGGAACAGGCAATCATACTTCACCAGGGTGTTCCAATTATTGGAACTATACACAGCTTTGAGGATTTCTTGTCATATTATACAGCACCTTTCTCACTAGCACCAATGCCTGCCATGACATGCGACTTTTAAAGTATACCAGGCCAGAAAGACATTTAGCTGCTAATCACTATTTGCAATGCTGTCCCTTTAAAATCCCTTGATAGTTCAGAACTGCTCCTGCCTCACTGAAGTCATCTTCTAAACTCCCAAACTCTTCAGCAGGAGCAGGATTCAGTTTAGACTTCTAATCATCCCCTGTCCCCTTCTGCTCCCTATTCCAGTGCCTGATGCCTGAAGCAAGGACTGCTTCCTCACCAGCTTCTTTGCTCCTGTCCAAGGAAAGTGATGTAAAATGATAGTTTACAGACAACTCTGCATTCTAAGAATATGATGTGCTTTCAAGCCTCACTGCTCTGGTTATTGCAAAGTCCCCTCTTGAAGATTGCACAGTTATATTTCTTATTGCTACTCATATAGTTTCTTCTCTTGCACTATTTGTAATTTTGATTTGTGAGCCAGAGAGACAAATGACTTGCCCAGGGAAGTTAGGAACTCCTTTGATCCAGTCTTGGGTCTGCAACTCACTTGCTGTGACCTTGGACTAAATCACCTAACCTCGGTGATACAGTCTGCATATCTGTGAAATAGGCATAAAATCATTTTATGCTATTTGTAAGTCATTTCTGTATTTACTCACCAACTATTTAGAGATAAAACTTTATGTGTCGGGTCACCAATATTTCAAACAGAGAATTAGGTCAGGAAAGTTATCAACAAGGAACAATGTGTGTGAAAGGTCTAGGGAACCTTGGCACAGTTTACTCCAGTTTTTCTAGAACCCATTAAAACACAGCCCTGCTGTGAAGGAAGTGGTCAAAAACGCATTTTAAATGCATTTATATTACAAGACAAGCTTTGAAAGATTTTTATTACTGTTAATTAGAGGGATTGTGCCATTCTTGTTCTTTTATGAAGTAAAAAAATTGCACTGAATTGTGGGGTTTTGTTGTTGTTGTTGTTGTTGAGAAAGTGGACAAATCTCTGCCTGTGGACCAGCATCTACCCTGAGAGGAGAGCGACACTAAGGGAGCAAGAAAAGATGGCCTCTTTGTGCTTTAATCAGGTTGGTATTAATTTGGTTAACTTATAGTTTGCCCAGGTTTCACCACTGGCAGAATTTAGTCAGCTGAGGTCACTGCATTCAGTGATAACCATTTCCAGGCCCCCCAAACTTCCCATGCATTTGCCAAAGGATGGAAAAGCACAGCACATGCTGCATGCTCCTGCCTCAGGCTAAGAGCCGCACCTGATGATATTTCAATGTCAGGCAAGTCATTTGGTCTCTTTGCCTCTGTCAAAGCAGCTGACAAACGAGGTAAAAACTAAATGCGTGACGAAAACCGGACACTGCATCCGAGCCAAGCTGCTCTGGGCAAACATAGCACCCAAAAGCCTGGCAATAAAAATGTGAGTCCTGTGAACAGAGACTATTTACCTACTTTCAAAACATATTTTTCCCCCAAAGACTATTGACTTTTAAAGGCATGTTGGTGCCTAAGTCACTTGATTTTTGAAAATTTCACCTTCTGTCATCACAAATGGAGTACTACCCACAAGCCATCAGATTTCTACAACAAAAGGCCAATGTTGCCTCTAATTTTTTCCAAACATGTGTGGAATAAATTTAGTTATGTGCACCAAAGCATGTGCGGATGTACATCACTGATAGAAACACATGCTGCCAACTGTGGGCACTCTGCTAATCAGCTGGAAGGCACCTGAATCTCTCCTGTGGGACCTCCGAAGTGCTCAGCTTACAGGGAATGCTGCACAAGACATACCCAATAGTTATTTCTTCTTAGTAGTCTCTCCAAAGTGCTAGACACTGTAAAAATGAGAAGGAACACTCTTATCTGTGTTAATCTTACTCTTTTACTTGCTACAAGTATTATTGCTCATCTTTTCAAAACAAAGATGGACTGTTAACAAAAGCAGCAGAGCAGCATGACCCTAAACTGAAAAAAGACAGAAAAAAACCCTAACTTAAATCTATCTGCACTGTTGAGAACTGCTTTGGTCATGTCCTAATGTAAATGTCCACAAGGTGGCAGAATGCACCATCACTCAAACCTTAATCTAGCCTATTCTTCTCATTGGGGGTGGTATAAATATTTCTATTTCAGAGCAAAAGGTGAGGAAATTGGAGCAAAGGAAAGGAAAATTACCCAGGAAAACTGTCAATGCAGACTTTTTCTTAGCTCATCTTTGTTCTGTTTTCTAAGCCTATTCTAATAGATACTGCCAAACAAATGCAGATGTCTTTTGTGATATCTCCTGCATAAACCAGAGATGGGCTCTTCCAGCAGAACTTAAGATCCTGAATATTCCAAAAGATCCACAGTTTTTGGATCTCAAGTGCACAAAAGCCAGCACACTTAGCACAGACTGACAAAGCTAGCCTGTAAGAGAGATCAATGAGAAGGAGCCCTGTACCTCTTGTGTAGACAGAAGCCTACGTCCAGGCAGCAGGGAGACCTTTGCTAGCGATTCACAAGGCAGAACCCTTGCTTGTGGGATGAAGAGGAGGTTGAGGTGGTGGTGCCATCTAGCTGGCAACTTTTAGCTCAATCGTTAGCTCACTCAGCTGGGGTGTGGGCTCAATTTCTGCTCCCCTTAGACACTTGAACAAGGATTGCCGGGGGCAGGAGAGAGATCGATCCACTGGGCTGAATATTATGGGCATCACCACCTCTGCCGCAGGCAGATTGTAAAAGGGAGCCCATCTGGCACAAGGCCTTGGGATCCACCTAGCAGACAGGGGCCCCGAACATGAGGTGGGGAAGGGGCTCATACACAGACATTCCATTATCCCAGAGGGTGCTTGACCTCCACTCTGCCCCAAGCCCTGCCCACACTCCACTCTTCCCTTAAGCTGCCACCCCCACCCTGCCTCTTTCTACCCCACCCTTGCACCTTCCCACTCTTTCTGCCCCCATTCTACTCCTCCCCATGTGCGCCCCCACTCTTACTTAACACACACACACCCCACCCCGTGCCTCCTGCACACCACTGGACAGTTGATCCACTGGGAGGGAGAGAGAGGTGCAGATGGGTGGGACAGCCAACAGGTGGGAAGGCTGAAGGGAGGGAGAGCAGCTGATGAGTGGTATTGCTGGTAGATGCTGAGCACCTATTCCTTTTTTCCCCCACGTGCTCCAGCCATGCAGCACCCACACAGCTGGTGCCTATGGGTGAGCTAACACCTACCTTCCAGGTTCATAAATCGCACTGGGGCTTAAGCAGGAGCTAGGTGTCCAGGTGCTTAGACCGAGGCACAAGCGCACATGCTCAGAGGCAGTAACACAGGCACCAATGGGAATATTTGCCCAGAACATTTTGGTACTAAGTGAGTTTAGGCACCCACAGGATTTGGCAGGAGTTTGCGGATCTCAGTGGAACCTAAAATTGTGACATAGACTGCTAAAACCACGCTAAGTCCCTAAGTCTGGAGTTGAGGTGGCAAAGATTTTGCAAATCTAACCTGATATTCCTAATGTTTATTTAAAACCAGAGAGTGATAAATAGCAAACCAGTCATCGCCGGCGCTGCATGAACACATTCAAATCCAGTTAACTATGATTTATTAGGCTTACACCAGCTGCCAGTAAGTATTTCACTTGTCAACACTGCACGCGAGCAATTCACAGCAATAACTGCACAGCTCTTAGCTTCCATATGCACAGGTGACAATACATCCATAGATAAGCAAGTCTTTGAAATAAACATAATAGCCTACTAGTCTGCCTACAAGGCAAAATGGATACACAAAATTAAACACTTACACTAGGTCATTATGATGGGTCTTCGACTGAACAGGTCAGGTCCCCAAATAACGTGTCAAAAGTCATGTCTCAAATAAAGCCATTATTAACCTGAAAGCTTTCTCCCCACTTACCACAAAGGCTGCTGTACCACACTGTGAAGGGTAGTTTAGATGCAATTATTATAGTGGAAAGGTGTCTGGAGACAGGGCTGGATTCTGAAAAGGGCTTTAGGGGCTGCATCTCAGAGCCCTGCAGTAAAAAGACTCCTTAGCTCAGGGCACTGGGTTGCAGCCACTAATGCCCCTGTGTGCTGTGGCTCTGCCTCATGGGGGTGGGGGTGGAGGAAGCAGCTCTGGGGGCTGTCATTCCCCTCTCTCCTCCCCCTGGTCGGAGATGCATGAGTCACCAATAGCGGCACTCACCTGCAGGCTCCACCCCCACCACTTCCACTGGCTGGGAATCTTGGCCAATGGGAGCAGTGCCTGCAAGCGCAGGGCTGCACTGAGCCACCTGTTCCCCCCCCCCAAGAGTTTCACCAGGTAAGAGCTCCTCCTGCACCCCTCTCTCCCAGACCAGACGACGCCACCCTCAGCCTGCTCCTGCACGTACCTCCCTAAAAGATCCTGCAGCCTCACCCCCGGCACACTCCAGTACCCTACTTCCTGCCCAGACTCTGCACCTCCATTACACCCCAACCCGTTCCTGTGCCCTACCTTCCTCCCAGAGCCTATATCTCCAGCCTGCTCCTGCACCCTTCCTCCCGCCCAGACCATGCAACCCAACCCTGCACGTGTGTTAGGCAGCTGAATATTTGTCTTCTCCTTGACCGTGTCTTGCCCTGGTGCTTAGTCAGGAGATACACATCCTGACATCTAGAATGAGGCAGCAGCCTGCTTGCCCAGAGGTAGATATAGGTGCCTAATGGGCTTTCTACTGCAAAAGTTAGGTGCTGGCTGAGCTTAGACACCTACAGATTCAGCGGGAGTTCTGTGAATGAGAGGAGTCTAAAACAGGGACTTAGGTGCTTCTGTGAATCCTGTGTTCCTTAGCTGTCAAAATCAGCCACCAAATGGAGACAAAAGCAGCATATCTACCCGAGCACATGACTTATATTTACAACAGAAAGTGCAAGAGGAGGGGCCATCTTCATTAGCAATGCGAACAAATGGAAACCAGCAATCTATCAGCAATATGGCATCACCAAAACATACCTGCCAGACGGGAAGGACTTTCTCGATGTCGTTCAGGTTGATTCCATCTCCTTCCTCGTGCTTCCCTTTTCCAAGCCTGGGCCAGCAACAAAAAACAAAGCCAATGGTTATTTGCTTCTGTGTGCATGAATGTTTTTTGCATGAGCAACCTTGGAGCAGCTGTCTTTATCCCTCATGTTTCCTTGTGTCTTGTTAATTCCCAGCACTTATGGCTGGTTTTGTTTTTTTTTAAAAAATAACAGAATGGGAAATAAGGTTAAAAGAAGAGCTTGGAAAGCTGCTGAGTTTGAGTACAATAGGAGATTCACACATGTAGCACCTTTATTTCTCACCGAATCTTCACTGTCCATCCTCTGCAGACATAAGCCACTGTGGTTTTTCAAAAACCTTCACCGTTTATCTGCATTTCCTCTCTTTGCTATTTCAGTTGAATGAAATGTCCCAAATGTACCAGTTGGGTGCAGAAAGGAGCTTGGGGTATGGGATTGGAGTGTAGGAGGGGGGGTGCAGTGTCTGGGACAGAGTTTGGCTGAAAGAGGTGGTTGTAGCCAATGTTCCCTCTAATCTTTTCCATCCATGTGCAGATTTTTTCCATCCATGTGTGGAATAAAATTTTACATGCACCAAGCCCTGTACAAATGTGCACCACCAATAGAAACAAAAAACCTAGCTACGGACACCGTGCTAATCAGCTGGACAGCATTTGAATCTCCCAGGGGTATAAATCACACTTTACAGGGTGCACAGCTTATAGGGAACACTGGCTGTGATCTGGGGCAGGAGACTGAGGTGCGGGAGGGGGTAGAGGGTCTGGAAAGGGGTATGAGTGCAGGAAAGGATTCTGACCTGGGGCAAGAGTGTAGAAGGAGAATTGTGACCTGGGGTGGAAGTGAAGAGGTTTGGATTGTGACTTAGAGCAGGAAGGGGTTGTGACCCGAGGCAGGGAATTGGGGTACAGGAGGAGGTGCAGGGTTTGGGGGATTGGGTGCAGGAGAGGATTATGATCTGGGGGAGGGATATAAATAGGGGCTGCAGGGTCTGGGAGGGAGTTGTGACCCAGGACAGGATGTTGAGGGGAGGGAGGGAATGGGGTGCCAGATGCAGGTTCTGGCCAGGAGGTGCTTACCTTAAGCGGCTCCCTGCCAGCAGGCCAGCAGGACCCTTGGGCACGTCCCCTGCCTGTCGCACTCCCGCTGCATGCCATGCAAAGCAGTCGGCGGTCAGCTGCAGGAGCCATGTGTGTCTGTGTGGCGTGTGCCATGAGAGAAGGGAGGCTCTGTACACTGCCTGCGCTGCAAGCACAGCCCAGACAACTCTCATTGGCCGGTTTCCATGCGGGGCCTGGGACAGGGAGCCCCAAGAGTGGCTGCTGCTGCTCCGTGCAGGGCCAAGTGGCCGGGGGGGGGGGGGTGACCCCGGGAGCAGCTGCCACTCCATGTGGGGTCAGGCAGCCAGGGGCAAGGAGCCCCAAGAGTGGCTGCTGCCGCTCTGTGTGGGGCCAGGCAGCAGGGGGCAGAGACTTTTTCTGTCACAGACCCACAGAAAAATCATTTGGGGACCACACAAGTAAGAAGCAAAAAAACTCCTCCAAAAACCCTCATCAGTCATATGGCCCCCAACTAAGACACCTCATTCTTCTGGCACTCCAGCCCCACGAGGGGAAGGGACAGGGAAGACTGAGGTTCAGGGCTTCCCAAAGGCCAGATTTACTTTTCTAGGGTTCCAAAGTTCGTGGATTTTGTGGACCCCCCTAGGCTATGAGGTGGGGACAAAAATGAGGGGTTCAGTGTGTGGAACAGGGCTGCCAGCGAGTGGGATAGGGATGCAAGATCTGGGCGGGAGGTGGGGTGCAGGACAGGATGAGGAGGACAGAGTCTGGAAGGCAGCAGGAGAGGGTGTGGAGTACGAGAGGGAGTTTTGGGGGTAGGAGGGGGTTGGGGGAGTAACGCAAAAAAGGTGAGAGGGTGAGAATGCAGCCAAATAGCTAGTTGGGGAGGAAGGCTAAGAAGTGGGGAGTAAAGGAAAAAGCGCAGCTTCTGCGAAGTAAAATTGTATCCCCCTTCCCTCTGCTCCAGCCTCGCTACCCTCATCCCCATGATCCCCCCAGCCTGATCCCCTGCATCATCCCATGTCCCTCAGTACAAACCCTGCCTCCTCCCATCCTGCCCCCGAATCCTCCTCCTGTGCCCCCAGTGCACTCTCCAGCAGGGCAGCAGCACAGGGACCCACAGCCCTCTGGGAGCAGCGCTGTGGTGAGGAGAAGTGGGGGGGCAGAGTGTCTTCCCTGCCCAGCCCAGTCCCTTGCCTGCAGGAACTAACAACTGTGGTTTGTAACCTATCCTTTAAATCGGCTTCTGTACCTAATGACTGGAAGATAGCGAACGTGATGCCAATATTTAAAAAGGGCTCTAGAGATGATCCTGGCAATTACAGAACAGTAACTCTAATGTCAGTACCGGGCAAATTAGTTGAAACCACAGTGAAGAATAAAATTGTGAGTGACATGGATGAACATAATTTGTTGGGAGAAAGTCAACATGGTTTCTGTAAAGGGAAATCTTGCCTTACTAATCTGCTAGAGTTCTTTGAGGGGATCAACAAACATGTGGACAAGGGGTGGTCTGGTGGATATAGTATATTTAGATTTCCAGAAAGCCTTTGACAAGGTCCCTCACCAAAGGCTTTTAAGTAAAGTAAGTTATCATGGGATAAGAGGGGAATGTCCTTTCATGGACTGATAACTGATTAAAAGTCAGGAAATAAAGGGTAAGAATAAATGGTAAGTTTTCCTAGTGGAGAGAGGTAAGTAGTGGGGTCTCCCAAGGATCTGTCCTGGGACTAATCCTATTCAACTTATTTATAAATGATCCAGAGAAAGGGGTAAACAGTGAGGTGGCAAAATTTGCAGATGATACCAAACTGCTCAAGATAGTTAAGACCAAAGCAGACTGTGAAGAGCTTCAAAAAGATCTCACCAAACTAAGTAATGGGGCGACAAAATGGCTAATGAAATTTAATGTTGATAAATTCAAAGTAATGCACATTGGAAAAAATAATCCCAGCTATATATACAATATGATGGGGACTAATTTAGCTACAACTGCTCAAGAGAGCTCTTGAAGTCGTGGATAGCTTTCTGAAAACATCCACTCAGTGTGCACAGGCAGTCAAAAAAGCAAACAGAATGTTCGGAATCATTAAAAATGGGATAGAGAATAAGACAGAGAATATCTTATTGCCTCTATATAAAAGTATGGTATGCCCACATGTTGAATACTGTGGGATAAGAGTATTCCTCTTATCAAAAAAGACCTCATCTCAAAAAAGACATCTTGTCACTGGAAAGGGTTCAGAAAAGGGCAGCAAAAATTATTAGGGGTTTGGAACAGGTCCCATAGGAAGAGAGATTAAAAGGACTTGGGCTTTTCAGCTTAGAAAAGAAGAGACTAAGGAGGAATATGACAGAGGTCCATAAAATTACGACTGGTGTGGAAAAAGTGAACAAGGAAAAGTTATTTACTTATTCTCACAATTTAAGAACTAGAGGTCACCAAATGAAATTAATAGGCAGCAGGTTTAAAACAAACAAAATGAAGTTTTTCTTCACCCAGTGCACAGTCAACCTGTGGAACTCCTTGCCAGAGGATGTGGTAAAGACTAGGACTTTAACAGGTTTCAAGAGCTAGATAGGTTCATGGAGGTTAGGTCCATCAATGCCTAATAGCCAGGATGGGTAGGAATGGTGCCCCTAGCTTCTGTTTCTCTGGAGGTAGGTGACAAGGGAGGGATCATGTGACAATTACCTGTTGTGTTCCCTCCCTCTGGGGCATCTGGTATTGGCCACTCTCGGCAGACAAGATACTGGGCTGTATGGACCTTTGGTCTGAACCAGTATGGCTGTTCTTAGGACTGAATGGTTGGAAGAGAGAGGAAAGACCATCCACATTAAGATCTGCCGACCTCTCAATTTTCAGAAACCTCGGGCACTGACTTTTTTCTATACCACAGTGTAAAAGTATTCAGACTGTGTAAATGCCTAGAACAGAGCAGAATGGTTTAATAATATACACAGGTTTATGGCTAGGAGAAATAGGATGAAATTATGACCAGGAAATTTTATGAAGAATATTTTCATGTTCCACTATAATATAATCTACACACCTACGGGGTGTGCTTCACTGTCCCATGGTGCGGCACTTAAATCATTTACAGAGAGAAAGAATGAGCGTGCTCTACAGCCTTAGTTGAGAGCCAGCTGGCTTTTTGTTCAAGTGGTAGAAGCTGATGAATTAAGTGCCAGAGATCCCAGATTCGGTTCCACCTGTCAGCGTTACAATAGCACCATTAAAGATTTGCTAGGGAAAAAGGTGGAAGCCTTGTCACTTTTTAAAGCAGAGATGGACCCAAGCCAGAAAATAGGGATCTTAGTCCTTCCTATAGTTAAAGGGTGTTTGAACCAAAAGGATTTAGCTTGGCCCCATGCCTGGTGAAAGCAATAGAAAAGCTCATAGAGGGAACAATTCCACATTAGCCTTCCACCCCAGGAGAGGATCCAAGCTTCCACCACAAATTTCTAATATCTGCCATGTGAGCCAGGCATGCTTCCTCACCCTGAGGCTAAGCACTGCTAAGGAACTGTGCCACCAAACCAGAACTCTTACAGAACACACACACATTCACACTTAGAGAAGATGACATCGTGGTACTTACCCTTCTCTGTCTATGTGTGGGAGCGGGTGTTTAGGGGTGTTCCGGAGCTTCCTGTGAAACTGTGTGAAGTCCAACTTTTCAGGCTGTAAATCCCAGGTTGCACCACTGGTGGGGAGGGGAGGGGAGGGCAAATAACACACTATAAATCAAATGTGTTCGTATTGGAAAGAGAATATCATATATACTTGCCCTTTATTTTTCAAAGGCTATTGTTTCTGGAGACATTGTTTCTGCTTCCAGCCGCCCCTGACCAGGCACCCCCAACTTTTATACTGCCACACTTAACTGCCCTAAATAAAAACATTAGGTGCTGCACCTACACCTTCTAAGCTGCATAAGCTCTTAGTCTTGGAAAAGTTCCCTTCAGTCTTTCATTGCAGCAGCTAGACTGGTCCATGCAGTAGACCAGGGGTAGGCAAAAGGGCCTCTGCAGGCCCAATCCATCCTGCCAAGTGGGTGGATCTGGCCTGCGGAGGCCCTGCTGCTCTCCCGCCCCCAGGCCAATTAGGGCCTGGGGGGGGGGGAGCACATGAAGTTTCCTCCACTGTGCCAGGAGCACGCGGTGCTTTGAAGTGCCACAAGCTCCTGGCAGGGCGGGAGGAGACTTTGCGTGCTCCACCGCCCCCAAGCCTTGATTGGCCTGGGGGTGGGAGGAGCATGCAAAGGTTCTCCCACCCTGCCCCTGCTCTGCAAGGAGCATGTGGCACTTAGAAGTGTGGTGCACTCTTGGCAGGAGGGAAGGAGGCTTCTCGTGCTCCCTCTCCTCCAGGCCCTGATTGGCCTGGGGGTGAGGGAGCACGGGAAGTCTCTTCCCACTGCCAGGGGTATGGTGCTTAGTGGGAAGGGGGGCAAAGGGGTTCCCCCACCCTCAAACCAATCATGGTCTGTGGGTGGGGAAGCCCAAAGAATCCTGGCCCCGCCCCTTCCGGAGAGGCCCAGGGCCATTTCAAAAATTTTTGAAGTGGTCCCCGGCAAAAAATTATTGCCCACCCCCGCAGTAGACAGAGATACCCTCTTAAGAATCCTCATTTGTTGCTTGGAAGCTCCCTGCTGGAATGTGCATTACATAAGCTGGGGCATGGATCAAGTGCCAAGGAGGAACTCTCCCTCTGGAGATTGAAGCCTGTAGTGCCTATGGATGGGCACCACATGGAGCACAAAGCTGTGAGGAAACGTTTATTGTATTGTTTTCAGCTTCTGTGGTTGAATGGGGCAAAGAACCCTCAGGGCCCATGTGCTGGAAGGGAAACTGAAGAGCTCCTGCCACTAGCAGTAGTGCAAAATGCACGAGTGCACTGCCGGTATATGGACAAACAACTGGATTCTTCCAAGTCCCTGAGAGGTTATTTGGTTTTGTGTGTCAGGATTCCTCGACAGATATGGCCATGCCAATACTGCCACTGGAGGTGTGATTGCAGCTCAGGTAGCCAGCACAATCAAAAATTGCAAGGAAGACATGGAGCCTGGACCATAGTGCAAGCTAGCAATACAAGTATGTACCTAAGGTTCTGAGAGGGCTTGTATGCCACCAAATCTTCCCTGCTATTTTTAGTCAGGCTGGCATGGGTATCCCTCCACATCATGCAATCTCACCTCCATAGACATACTTTTAAACTTGTCAAATTAGTGCACTTTTCAGATGCTGAGTGAGCAAACAATCCCACCAATCTCCTTCAGTTTGAACACCAGCATAATGGTGCATGTTATACATAGGACCAGGAACTGGATTGGGGGAGAGGAGGAAGAAGTATGACATTCGCCTCCAAGTTGCAATGCTTACTTGTTTGTGGAAGAGCCCTGAGAAGAGGTCCAAATAAGGTCATATTCCATGTGTCTTGTAAAATGACTTTTATATGAGCTTACCTGAAGGAATCAAAGGTATTGGCTGCCCAGATATCTGTCCCCAACATGTCCAGGGAGTTGTCTTTGTTGCCATTCTAAAAAGGAGGGGAAAGAATTGTTATTCTTGGGGAGTTGTGATGAGCTTCCTGACCTGACATGTAACTTTGCCACTGAGTACTAGCAAGGCTCTTCTTCTGAGTGAAATACACACTACAGGTTCAACCTCTCTAGTCTGGTATCCCCCGGGATCTGACTGGTGCTGAACCAGAGAATTTGCCAGACCACGGGAGGTCAATATTGTCTAGCAGCATTACCAACACTTCCACTGCTCACTGGGCTCTTAGAAGATATTTAGACCTAAATAACAGCTAGAACACTGAGAGCCAAGACTGGTGGCTATAAACAAACTTTATGGAACTGCGGGAAACCTGGCCACAACCATGATAAGTGGACATCCAGCTAACTAAAATCATGCTGGACCATGGATGTTGCTGGACTAGAGAGGTTCAACCTGTACAATGAACAGCATTTTGGATGGGTCTCTCATTTCTCTGATTGCTTCTTAAGAACAGGGTCAGACAAAAGCTCCATCTGGCCCAGCATTCTGTCTTTCAACAGTGGCCAATGCCAGTATAGGTAATACTATAGGTAACTGTGAAGTGATCCATTCACTGTGGCCCATTCCCAGCTTCTGACAGAGGCTATAAACAGCATTCCTTCCCATCCTGGCTAATAGGTATTGATGAACCTATCCTCCATGAATTTATCTAGTTCTTTATTGAACCCTGTTAAAGTCCTGGCCTTCACAACCTCCTCTGGCAAAGAGGCTGAGTGTGCAGTGTGTGAAGAAATAATTCCTTTTGTTTGCTTTAAACCTGCGGCCTAATAATTTCATTTGGTTTTGGTGTTATGAAGGGGAGTAAACAGCACTGCCTTATTCACTTCCTTTCTGCACACCCATCACAGTGGGAACCTCAGTCATATCCCCCCCTTTTGTCATCTCTTTTCCACGCTGAAAAGTCACAGTCTCATTGATCTCTCCTTATATGGAAGCTGTTCCATACCCTTAAACGTGTTTGTGGCCCTGTTCTGAACCTCTTCCAGTTCCAATATGTCTTTGTTGAGATGGGGCAACCACATCTGCACACGATATTCAAGATATAGGCATATCATGGGTTTATATAGAAGCAACATGATATTTTCTGTCTTCTTCTCTATCCTTTTCTTAATTATTCCCAAAATTCTGTTCTCGTTTTTGACCACCACTGCCAGAGCCATCCTATCCATAGGACGTACGGGGCTTTTGGGGATACCCATGGTGGTTGCCCCAGCCATTCTTTGGATGAGAGGGATAGGGGATTACAGAGGCTTGGTGCGGCGGCAGCAAGGGGTCACCTTCCCATCTCCACTCACCACACAAGTGGCAGGAGCTGGAGTGGCCTGGCAGCCTACTCTGCTCCAGCCCGCCGCCTTCTCCTGGCCTGCTACACGACTTCTCAGCAGCAGTATGAAACAGAGCGCCCCCCCCTGCCCGGCTTTCCTGTTCCCGCCACCCGCGGTAATGAGTGTGCGTGGGGTTTGGATGAGGGGTTGCCCCAGGCACCATACCTCCCTCAAGACGGCCCTGGCCAGTGCACACTGAGTTTCCATAATAACTCCAAGATCTCTTTCTTGAGTGCTAACACCTAATTTAGACCCCATCATTTTATATGCATAAATGGGTTCATGTTTTCCAAAGTGCACTACTTTGTTTTTATCAACATTAAATGTCATCTACCGTTTTGTTGCCCAGTCACACAGTTTTGAGACATCTTTTTCTAGGTCGAGACATAATTATCGGGAGTAATTTTGTATCATCTGCATTTTGCCCCCTCACTGTTTACCCCTTTTTCCAGATCATTTACAAATATGTTAAATAGGACTGATCCCAGTTCAGAGACCTGGGTGACATCACTATTTACCTCTCTCCATTCTGAAAACTGACCATTGATTCTTACCCTTAATTTCCTATCTTTTATCCAGTTACCAATCCAGGAGAGGACCTTCCCTCTTATCCCATGACAGCTTAATTTGTTTAAGAGCCTTTGATGCAGGACTTTTGTCAAAGACATTCTGAAAATAAAATACACTATATCTACTGGTTTGCCCTTGTCCACATGCTTGATGACCACTAAAGCATTCTAATAGATTGGTGAGGCATAATTTCCCTTTCCGTAACCATGTTGACTCTTTACCAACAAATTATGTTCATCTATGTGTCTGACAATTTTGTTCCTTACTATATTTTCAGCCAGTTTGCAGGGTACTGATGTCAGGCTTACCAGCCTATAAGAGCTTACCGGTGACTATAAGGGGTCACCTCTGGAAGCCTTTTTAAAAAATTAGCTATCTTCCAATCATTTGGTACAGAAGCTTATTTAAATTATAGGTTACAAACCACAGTTAGTAGCTCTGCAATTTCACATTTGAGTTCCTTCAGAACTTGAGTGAATACCATCTGGCCCTAGTGACTTATGACTGTTAAATGTATCTGTTTGTTTATAAACCTCCTTTAATGTCACCTCAGTCTGGCTATGTCTAGACTACACGCCTCTTTTGAAAAAGAGCGTCTCAACTGCAACCAGTACTTTCAAAAAAGCAAGCCACTTTTTCGAAAGAGAGCACCCAGGCAGTCTGGATGCTCTCTTTCGAAAAAGCACAGTTTGTATTACATAGCACCTTTTTTTGAAAGAGCACTTTCGAAAAAAGGCATTATTCCTCATAAAATGAGGTTTTCCGCGGTTGAAAAAACTGCTGCGTTCTTTTGATTTACTTTTGAAAGAACGCGGCAGCAGTCTAGACATAGGGGAAGTTTTTTTTAAAAAAGGCCACTTTTTTAAAAAAAAAAACAACCCTGTAGTCTAGACACACCCTCTGTGTAGTTCCTCAGATTTGTCACCTAAGAAGAACGGGTCAGGCTTGGGAATCTCCCTAACATCCTCAGCTGTGAAACTGGATGCAAAAAATTCATTTATTTCTCTGCAATGGGTTTATCGTCCTTCAATGCCCCTTTAGCATCTCAATAATTCTGTGGCCCTACAGTTTGTTGAGTTGGCTTCCTACTTCTGATGTACTTATAACTATTTTGCTGTTACTTTTTGAACCTTTGGCTAGCTGTTCTTCAAATTCTTTTTTTGGCACTTCGTTATATTTTTAGACTTCATTTGCCACAGTTTATGTTCCCTCCTATTTTCCTCACTAGGATTTAACTTCCACTTTTAAAGGATGCCTTTTTGCCTCTCACTGCTTCTTTCTAACTTTGTTATTTAGCCACAGTGGTACTTTTTTGGTTCTCTGTTTTTTAACTTGGGGTACACGTTCAAGTTGAGCCTCTATCATGGTGTCTTTGAAACATTTCCATGCAGCTTGCAGGGATTTCCCTTTTGGCTCTGTTCGTTTTAATTCTATTTAACTAACTTCCTCGTTTTTGTGTAGTTTTCTTTTCTAAATTTAAATGCTACAGTGCAGGGCTGTTGTCAAGATGATTTTATATATATATATATATATATATATACACATAGAGATAGATAGATAGAGAGAGAGAGAGAGAGACATATATATGTTAGTCTCTAAGGTGCCACAGAACTATTCATTGTTTTTAAAGTTACAGACTAACACGGCTACCCCCTGAGACTTAATTGTATTATAGTCACTATTATCTTGCAGTCCAGTTATATTCACCTCTTGGACCAGATTCCATGCTCCACTTAGAACTAAATCAAGAATATCTCCCCCACTGCTGGGGCCAGGAAGAGTGGAAAAGGGAGCTGCATGAGTCATATGCAGAAAGGACAAGAGACAGAACTTGGAAGTGAAGGAAATAAATCAGAAAAAAGAGCCATGGAAGTGGAAGGGAGTGAAACAAAATCCTCTCACTATTCATCTCTAACTATACTATCACTAAAAACCAGCCTTACTAACTAATCCTAAACAAACTGCTGTAGAAACTGTCAACAGTAGACACGAGAGCTACAAGTACAAGATTCCCAAACTAGTACATAAGGCTTAGTGCAGACCACTCTATAAGGGGTCTCGGTGCCCCTAGATGGGAAAATACACCACACTCAGAAAGTGTGTAAGTTACACCAGAATTTCAACCCAATGGGTTCTTTGGGTCAAGAATTCTCAGCACAGAAGACATAGTTTGCAACATGCATGCCAGTACAGAGTAGTCTGATGGCCTATCATGGAAGCTCAGTTCATGATTTTAGGAAGATCAGCTGTCAAAAGGAGACACTCTCCTTCCCTTTCCCAAGTAGTCATAACCAATCCTATGAAATCTCATCTTCGTCTCATTCTATTTCATATCACAAATACACTATTATGATTGAAGTAATCGGGTTTATGGCCAGAAAGGGCTAACAGATCATCTCATCTGACTCTATTCTCAAAACCCTGTGTGCACAAATTCAGGGTGGACAAAATTTACATCAATCAATTTACATCAGTGTGAAAGTCACAGCACGAGGAGTAACAGTTAATTAGAGGGAAGGGTTTTAAATCGGACTACCGTGTCTACACGCGGTAAGTTAAATCAGGTGACCGGCATTTTAAAATGGCGACCAGCCGCGAATATGCTAATCAAGCGCGGGATACTTAAATCCCGCGCTTCATTAGCAACTTCAGTATGCTTCATTTGCCTCCCTAGTCCGAACTAGGGGGCAAGTGTAGACATACCCTCATTGATTCATCCACCTCATGTCATTCAGTCCCAGCTTCTGACAATCAGATGTTTAGAGACATCTGAACTATGGGGTTGTGTCCTTAGTGATCCTAGCTAATAGCCATTGGTGGACCTATCCTCCATGAACTTACCTATTTCTATTTAGAACTCAGTTCTATTTTTGGTCTTCACAACCACCCTGGCCACCAGTTCCACAAGCTGACTGTATATTATGTGAGGTACTTCCTTTTGTTTGTTTTAAACCTGCTGCCCGTTAATTTAATTGGGCAATTGCTGGTTCTTGTGTTATATGAAGAGACAAACACTTCCCTATTCACCATCTCCATATTGTTCAGTTTTATAAGACCCTATCATATCTCCCTTTAGTCATCTCTTTTCTTCACAAGAACAGCCATACTGGGTCACACCAAAGTCCATCTACCTCAATACCCCATCTTTTGACAGTGACCAATGCCAGGTACCCCATAGAGAATGAACAGAACAGGCTATCACCAAGAGATCCACCCCTGCTGCCCACTCCCAGCCTCTGGTAAACAGGCTGGGGACACCATCTCTGCCCATCTTGGCTAATAGCCATTGATAGATCTATTCGAAGCCAAACAGTCCCAATGTTTCTAATCTCTCCTCATACGGAAGCTATGCCATATCCCTAATCATTTTAACTGTACTTCTCTGTACCTTTTCTAATTCTAAATTTTTTTTTTTTGAGATGGTGAGGACCAAAACAGAATGCAGGATTCAATGAGTATATCATGGAGTTCTATAATTTTATTATCTACCCTTTTTCTCAAAGGTTCCTAACATTGTTAGCTTTTTTGACTGCCACTGCACACTGAGTAGATATTTTCAGAGAACTGTCCACGATGACTCAAAAATCTCTTTCTTGAGTAGTATCAGCTAATTTAGACCCCATCATTTTGTGTGCATACTTGAGATTATTTTTTCTAATTTGTATAATTTTGCACTTACCAGTGCTGAATTTCATCTGCCATTTTGTTGCCTAGTCACCCAGTTTTGTGAGATCCCTTTGTAATTCTTAGCAATCAGATTTTGTCTTTATGATCTCTTAAAGAGCTTTTGTCTTAATTTTGTATTGTCTGAAAACTTTGGCACCTCACGGTTTGCCCCCCTTTTCCAGACCATTTATAAAAATGTTGAACAGTACTGACCCCAGCATAGATCCTTTGGGGACTTCTCTAATTATTTCTCTTTACTGTGTAAACTGACCATTTATTTCGTATATTTTAAGTAGTTACTGATCCATGAGTGGGCCTTACCTCTTATCCCATTACTGCTTACTTTGCTTAAGAGCTTTACTAAGGAACCTTGTCAAAGACCTTCTGAAAGTCCAAGTACACTAAATCCTCTGGATCATCCTTGTTCACATGCTTGAAGACTCTGCTCAAAGAATTCTAATGGACTGTTGAGGCATGATTCCCCTTTACAACAGTTATATTGAATTTTCCACAATATATTGTGTTCATCCATGTATATGACTGAAACTATTGTAAAGAACAGAACAACCATTTTTTCTGATGCTGAAGTTAGGCTTACTGGCCTATAATTGCCAGGTTCATCTCTGGAGCCCTTTTTTAAAAATTGGTATTACATTAGCTATCCTTCGTCCTCTGGTACAAAGGCTGATTTAAGAGATAGGTTACATACCCCAGTTAGTAGTTCTGCACTTTCATATTTGAATTTCTTCAGAATTCTTGCGTGAATATCATCTGGTCCTGGTGACTTATTACTGTTTTATCAATTTGTTCCAAAACCCCCTCTAATGGCACTGCAGTTTGGTACAGGTCCTTAGATCTGTCACGTAAAGAGAATGGCTCAGGTATGGGGCTCTCCCTCACATCCTCTGAAGTGAAAACTGATGCAAAAAGTTTGTTTAACTTCTCCGCAACAGCCTTGTTTGCTGCCACAGTTTTCAAGCAAGTAAAACCAATGAACTGGTAGATGTCACTGATTAAACACCTGGAACTAGTTTACTGAAGTGCTAACCCAGCTGTGACTACTGATTGCAAGTATGTAGAGAATATATTTTTTAAATTTCAGTTTATTCATCTAATTCAGTTCAATGATTATATTTCATTCAAAGTGAAGAAATTAATTGGGTTTGGAAAAATAGCAAAGCTTGTTTTCTTCTTCTATTCTATAAATAATAATTAAGTGTAAGGATGAGATCTACTAGTTCTAAAGCTTGAAGGACACGAGGACCTGAAACAATTAGTTCAATTCACTAGCTACAGATAATGCTTCCCTTATTTAATCAAACAGTTGGTTTTATGTATTCAGAACATTTTAAAATGCTTTTTGTGTAATTGTAATTGAATTACAATTTCCAGCCAAAGAGAGTTTGACAGAAATTGAGTAAAATCTAATAAGAAATATATCATTCACCATTTTCTGATATAACACAAATGTAAATATAATGTGAATAAATAAATGCATATTAAACTACATAACTGTTTAAATAAATATGTATAAATATAGTGTATCACATGGTTAGCAAAAAACAGCACCAAACTTAGCATCAAGGCTATATTTAGTTGCAAATCAACTTTATTAATGGCTACCAACCAATGAGAATCAAACTTTTTGTAGGAAAATAATTGAAAGTACACATGCAAAACAAGACTAAAATTGATTTAAATCAAGGTTCTCGACTTGCTGATTTAAATCGCTTAGATTTAAATCAATCAATCCTGATAAGTACTGCATGTAAAATTGATGTACTTTCCTATTACCATAAATACTGTAAACAACTGACTGAGTTTTAACCTTCCCAGTCACTTAAATACAAGGATTATCCGGGATACCATGCTGGGTTCTATGTCTTTATCACCTGGCAAGTTTCCCATGGATAAGAGCCTTTACCACGCAGCCTTACCAGTTGTCCAGTGACCACCACCAAATGTGCCGTAGCTCCCGTGGGCCCCCAAAACAGGAACTGAGCCTGGAACCAGACCTCAGCATCTGTCACTGTTTAGGCTATCTGGTTGGCTGCACATTTTGACTTTTAATGGTGATCTGCAAAAATCTTTTTAAAGACACCTCTATAAAACCCCAAAACTAAAGCACTACCAGATTTCAAGCACAAATGAATTCCCTCTAAATTAAACCAAGCAGCAGCAAACTTATTTCCCCACATTAAGGCACTCACTACTACTAAAAAAGTAGTCTTGAAATGTAGAGAACAGAAACATACATTCCAACTAGGTCTTTAGCAGTTGGAATAGATACATACACACACAGTCATTAAAAGTCCATGATTAATAGCAAGCGGAGGACATGATTTCAGCATTCCTCAATTGGCTTTCACCAATCACTGCCAGTTTATACCTTGGTTGAATGACTGAACTGGCTGCTTCTCCCTTGGCTGTCAGACCTTGATCCAGACCCAGGCCTGGAGCCTGAACTAGGCTGGGATCCTGAACTGCCACTGCTGCTGTGATCCCAATCTTCCTAGAAACAACAAACAGCTCACTTTAGTCAGGTGCAACTTAATTTCTGCCCTAATGAAAAATGCCGGCCTAATATACAGAGTCTGTGCAGTCGAAATCTCGTAAGGATGGCACTACACGCCAAAAATTCCCAGGAATGTGTGGCACTGCCAACAGTATACTCTGTTGCTTTAAATAAGTCACTGAACATCTTTGGACCAAATTCTGCCTTTATTACACACTGTGCAACCCAATCAACTACAACGGGGCTGGCTGATGTTTGAGTCAAGGCAGGATCTGGCCTTTCATACCTCAGTTCCCACATCTATAAAAGCAGGATAATAATGCTTGTGTCCCTTATTGTCATGAGGACTAATGAATGTTTATTCAGCAACACAATGTACTACATCACTACTTAGTATAATTTACAAAAAAATTCAACCCCACTCCAATATAAACTTATCTAGTGCATTTTCTTCTTTCTCCATTTATTTCTTGGACACTCAGACTTCACCTGCTCACCCACCTTGAAAATATCTAGGCTCCACCCCTGGATTGTATTAAACAACGGTCACTATTTTCATCTGTGAAACAATTGTTCCAAATGTGCTATCTTTATCATCATTATGACTATAATGTCAAAGAACTGGTAGGTTTCTGGGCATGCCGGGGACAAGAGGAATCATTACAAATTAGAATAACCGATATGGTCACACATTTACCCACCGAAACCTGGAAGGGGATTTTTTTCAGGGTAATGGGGGAAGGAAAAAATGTCTGCAGACTAACATCTTACAGGGCTTCCCAAGGTTTGCTTTGAAATGACCTTTGAAGTGGGTAAATATGCAAAAAAGATTATGTAGTGCAGAATGCTGAACTCTGTTAAGTGTTTTCAGAAACTGGAAAATAAAATGAGGCATTTGCACCAGAAAAAAGATGTAAGAGTTAATATGTTAAAGAGGGCTTTGGAGAAATACTGACTGGGGCTACTGAAGTCTTAATTCATCATAGGCTGTCCACGCGCTAAGAGGAGAGATAGTCACTTTTACCTTTAAGAACCAACTGGACAGCTGGTACAGGCTCCTGTCCTTTGGCACTCAGGCCTGATGGATACAGTTTCTAATATGGCACAATTGTATCAATTAGGAGGGCGATTGTTTCTAGTGTAGGTGCTGTCATAGCGGTATGCAAGTGCCTTTCACCAGTCTACCTCATTCCTTTTCTTGCACAGGAATAAGCTGTACCAGAATAAGCACATTTATACAAGTGTGCCCACATTAAATGGGTATAGTTAAATGGATACAACTTTGACATGTAGACAAGTCCTATCCTAGCCTAGCAAGGCCTCCATAGCCTGTGCCTGGAGAGTATGTTTGTTCCTTATTCATTAAACAAACAGTACTTTGCTTAAATGCCGTTACAATTTAGACTTAACTGTTGCTGTGGGAAACAAGAGTTGACCCTCCACCTCCAGAATTGGAAGGCACAGCCCTCAGAGGAAAAAAGCGAACCACCAAGGTGAACAGGTTCTGACATCATAAGGAGAGGGGCTTGGAGGGGCTGAGGTCTCTGCCCAGGGATGTTCCACAGACAGAAAACAGATAGAGACTTGTGCTGACACAGAGTGAGACCTCTGACTTTCAGAGCCACCTAACCTCTTAGGTAACTAGATACTTCCACTGTATGTCACCTGGGACGTAGCTAATTCCTGCTATTTGGGAGAAGGCCCGTTGGGAATGCTGATCAGAAATAGTGAGGACGAGCAAAAACACTGTCAGGTGGCCAAGCTAGCATGGAGTAAACACATTTATGGAGCAAACTGCCAAGGATACAGCAAGGTGGCAGTTGTACAAAATGGTTAGAGACTATGATGCATGCAGATATCTACAGAACTAAGAAGAAACTCATTTTGTCTGGGGAGAGCTTAAGCAGAAAAAGAGGCTATGAGTAGAACAGGGTGAAATTATTTACCTAAACTTCCCCCATTCTCCCAAAAACCACAGATTTGGGTTGACCAAAACATTTGGTGAATCTGAGTCTATTTCAACAAACCGTTCCTGTAAAAGAACAAAACAAAACAAACAACCCCTCAAACTTGAAACAAACAATTCTGAAAAAAATCTAAACAATTCAGTTTGATATTTCTTAAACTAAGCATTATGCCTTTTTGTTTTGAAATTACTATTAGGCTTTCTTTTTAATTTTTTTTAAAGGAGAAAACACTGGAAATTGAAACAAAATGTTTCATTTTATCAACAAGATTTTATTCCCCATTTTTTGGAGTTGCCAACAAACGAACACTCCATTATTCACACAGAGCTTGGTAAGGCAAGAATTGTGAACTCCGCTTCTATGTTCTCAGAACCAGGGCTACAGCAGCAGATGAGAACATCTAATGAGGTCATATTCTGGGATAACATCTGAAAACCAGGAAGTACTTAAAGGATTTGAGAGATAAGAAAAACATTTTACTGTACCTCTGTAGAATTCCATTTCTGTGCTGAATACCCCCACTCTCAACAGTATGTAGTGCCCCTTTAAGGGTATGCCTATACTACCAAGTTTTATTGACAAAACTTATGTCGACGCTGGGGATGTAAGGGAGTAGTCGACTAGTCCATTATGTGGTAAGCCTAGGCCCTAGGCTTATCGGGTAGTCAACTACTTGCATTCCTGTCCCCCTTGCTGCCTCTGTATCAATCCCTGTCATGAAGCAGCCCCTGTCTTTGGGGGGGTCCAGCTCGAGCTGGGCAGGCAGCTCGACTCAGTCCCAGCTTGCGCCGGGTCCCAGACCAAACCCTGCTGCAGCTCTGCAATTTAAAACGTAGTAGGAACTGGGGGGGGCAGGCTGCCCAGCTCCTACTGCCTTTTAAATTGCAGAGTCACATCGGGGTTTGGTCCTGCACCTGGCGCGAGCTGGGACTGAGCTGGGCTGCCTATCGCCTAATCGATTAGATGATACAAATTCTATCGACTACTCGATTAGTTAAATACCCACTTTTTAACATCCCTAGTCAACACCCAAAAGTCGACAAAACAAAAATCACCAGGATGTAAATGGTTAACCGGTTAACCAGTAAGCCTCACCTTTAACTGGTGAGTCTTACTGGTTTAATGGTAGAGCTGAAGCAGCTCCCTGCCTGCCCAGGAAAGGTGGCTGCTCCACCTCTGGGGGCCCACGGCATGTAGGGACTGCTCTAGCCAGGCGACCAGCATAGCCCCGATCTCTGGTGGGCCTGCCCAGCATCCAAGCTGCTGGTTACATGCTGGCTCTCTGGGATATTAGCCCTCAAGTGGCTGAGAATAACAACAACATAGATTTTGACATGCAACGTGGCAACCTGTATTTTAACAGAAATAAAGCTTTAGATCTTTGAATCTCAATGTCTACTGTCATTCAATACTTATTGTCTGGCTCCCCTATTGTCTGATTCCCCCCCCCCCCATAATCCCCCACCACTGTGGCTATTTAAATCAATAAAAAATGCTTGAGAATAAACATTGGTTTTATGTGACAAAATGATAAATAAAGATCAAAACTCAGCTAACGCTACCCATCGCCTTGGCCTCCCGTGCTCATTCCTGTAGGCCACAAGGGAAGCAAACAGAAATAGCTCTTCCTCTAAGCCAGGCAGCAGTATAATGAACAGATGCAACAGTGCTCTCAACAACTCCACTCTGAGGAAGAAGGGTGATTAAAAGCTATTAAGAGAGCAACAAGGAGATTTTTAAACCTATGTACAACTCAGAGAAGCCCAAAGAAACCTTCCATGCTGGAAAAGGCTTATGAGAAAACAGCACACCAAAGAGAGCTTCTAAGAAATAACAGTAAATAATTCAGTGGACAACTGAGAGTCCTTGAGAGAGATGGTCCCCCATTGCATTAACCCATAGGCCGAGTACAGCATGCTGTGGAAAGACACAATTAAAAGCCAGTTCGTTCCTTCTTGGCACGAGCTGCTTCCAGTCTTAACCCCAGCTCACTCTAAAATCAACTTGTTTTCTTTGCAGGCCATGGACAGCTACCTGATCTAATTCCAACCCACATCAGCACATTAACGCTGCTGCTAGAAGAGCACAGGCGGCACGCATAAGGTATGTTTGGTGTCTAGCTGTCTGGATGGAATGAATAGTGCAGGATAAGTATAAAATTTTTTTTTTAAAAAGGCCAGGTTTGGTAAAGGAAATATGTATGTGTTGTAAAGAAAAGCCCTGCCCAGCAAGTAGAAGAAAGGCCTTGAAAATAATGAATTATAAGGCCAAAAGAAATTAAGTACAGATTGAACCTCACAAATCCAGGACTCTCTAGACCGGCAACATCCCTGGTCTGGCAAGGCCAGGGATGTTGCTTAACCAAACAGTCCCAGAGCAATGCAGGGGCTGGGGAGCCCTGGCTGGGCCAGGTGGCTTCTGGGGAACTCCCGCCGTGGCCTGGCGGAGGCATAAGGGATCTGTCGAAAAAGGCTTTCTTTCTTGACAGATCCCCCTCTAGACTGCCGCTTTTTGCCGACAAAGTGCTGAGTCGGCAAAACACGGCGGCCATTTTTATGAAAATTAGGCATGGGATATTTAAATTCCTGCCTCATTTGCAATGTCGACCTGCCTAATCTGCATCCCTCTGCCGACAGAGGGATGCAGTCTAGACATACCCTCTGATTAAGTGTCCTCACGTTCCTATTGTTTGTCTGTATGATCTCTGTCTGGTTTGTAACAGTTTCTGTCTGCTGTAGAATTAATTTTGCTAGGTGTAAATCAATTAAGGTGGTGGGGTAGGATTGGTTAGGTAATTCTGTTATGATTGGTTAGTAAGATTATACTAAAATAATTGGTTATGGTATAGCTGAGCAGGACTCAGGTTTCACTATATAAACTGGGGTCCAAGAGGAGACCAGAAGAAGAGCAGAAGGAAAGAAGCAAAAAGCTGGAAGAAGACCAAAGGGAAACAAGGAACACCAAGAAGAAAGGGGAAGACCTGGAAGAACTACTCACCTCCAAGACACAGTCTAAAACCAGAGCTGCCAGGACCCCTCTGCACAACTCTGACGTGCAGCAGCTAGGATCCAGAGAGAGACTGACCTTGCCTGGCCAACAGGGGAAGTGTGCCTGTATCAGGATTGGTGAGCATGACACTGTGTGTAGCATGTGTATTCTGCCTGCTTGGGAATTGTCAATAAATAAAAATAAGGATATTACTGTGTGAGGCTCTTTCAGTGGCTAAAGATCCAGCAAAACCCACAGGAAGTTACACCCTGAACCCCAGAAATTGGGTAAGGTGAGCCCTAGGAACTGGCTAAAGGTGTATATACCTAAAGTGTGAAAGGGATCGAGCAATTTGTGCAAGGTAACACCTGGCTGAAGCGGGGTTGGTGGAGGCAGGCGGCCAGAATCCCCAGCAGCAGCAGGACAGCCAGGCAGCTCTGGAACCCCAGGGAACACTCTGTGGCAGCAGGACAGGCAGCAGCCAAGCAGTCCCTGCCAGGAACCCCGGGAGACCTTGGGACAGCAGGCGAGCAGCAGGGTGGGAAGCTGTGCCAGGACAGCTTTAGTGAGCCCCAGGGAGAGGAGCCGTGGAATGGGACAGCCAGAAGGGGAACACTGACCTCCCCTTGTCCAGCAAACTCGCTGGTCCAGGACAACTCAGGTTCAGCCTGTAGAAAGGGTATCTGGTTCAAAGAATGGCTAACAAGAGATGGGGAAGTTTCTAAAAAGGAATGTCTCTGTCCACAGGGGTAACTGCAGATAGTTTTAAATTGCCCACAGATAATTGGTCTTAAAAGAGCCAACACAGCCCCTTCCCAAAGCACACACCAGTGGCAAAACCTATGTGAAGCCAGGTGAATGGGAAAACTGTTGCACAGCAAGGAGAGAAAAAGCCTTAGGGAAAAAGAAGGCTGGAAATAAAGGTACATTGTCTTCTGGCCTGCTGACAGGGAGTCCGAAGGCGGAAGTTGTCCTGGGGCTGGGCAATTCAAAAGGGCCTAGGGCTCCCAGCTGCTGCCACTGCCACTGCAAGAGAGTTTTCAGACACAGGGTCTGCACCTGGGGTGTGTGCCTAGAAGCCAAGAGCCAGAGAGAGGCAGCACCTAAACCTCCCCAGCCAAAATTACAGTACAGTGGCCCGGTGATCTTCCAGGAGTGGGAGCTCACCTGGGTTGTTACCTTATGGACATGACAGTGATAGCCATGTGATCTTTTGCAGAACTACGTGATAAACGTATTTATCACCCGCCTTTGCCTGTCTCATTTGCCCTCTGCCATCTCTGCTGGGACCACTTCGAACATTCCAAGCCATTCAATAGCTTCCAAACAGCCACCAACCTCATTTCATTTTTTAAATCGACTTGCTACAAAAAATAATTCCTGCCTTGCTTCAAATGTAAGTTTCTCCCCTCCCCCCCCAACATATTAGTCCAAGACTCAGGCCAGGCAATAGAGTTTATTCTGGATCAGTGACAAGGTTAGCAGTCAAATATATTGTTGATCTTTCACATGTACAAACAAGACAGGTGTCCCTTTAATGCAATGAACCAAACTAGCTCTGAATATCAGGCTTTTCACCATCGGTACTGCCAATCCTAAATTAGGGATGTAATAGTGTAGTCAATTAACTGATTAACCGATAAGCAAAAGCTTATAAGTTAATGCTATAGACTACATGCATTTCCCCCCTCCCGCTTGTCAGTAATTTTTTTTTAGCAGGCTGGCCAGCAGCCCAGCTCAGCCCTGGCTTGTGCCGGGTCTGGGACCTTTCCCTTCTGCAGCTCTGCGTTTAAAGTGTATTAGGAACCAGGTGGGCAGGCAGCCTGGCTCAGTTCCAGCTGACGCCGAGTCTGAGAGCTCAGCCCCCCCGCCTCCCCTCCCAGACAGGCAGCAGGTCCGCGAAGGCAGCTGGTTTTTAAACTGGCTCCCCTCATGCACCAGCTCCCACCTGGCACCCCACGCTGCTGCCTCTGATAGAGAGGCAGCAGTGCGGAGTGGCAGAGGACTCCTCAGGAGTGGGGCCGGAGCGCACTGGCTGCCAGCCCTGCCCCCTGGGGACAACAGAATAGTTGTGTAACTGATAAGAATTCATGAGGTTAATTGACTGTTCAATTAACTGATATTTAACATCCCTACCCTAAATATTAAAAAAATCAGGAGTCAGCCCTCTCCCAAAACCATGAGATCATCTTTACAATCACAAGTTCTTAAAATTGTATTCACATTCTTTCATGCTGCATTCCCTGTCAGTTCCTGGCCTGCGCCAGAAAAGCTAATGATTTAACAAGCCTGTCAAGAAGATGAAGAACTGCCTTCTGCTTTTTGGGTCTCTAGATTACATTTTTAAGCTTTTCCGTGCAACCACAAGCACTAGAAACTCTTATTTAAAGGGAGGGGGGGGAAATGCGAGAGAGAGTCTCATCTAATAACAGCAGCCCAAGAGCTGGAGCTTTAAGAAAACATCAGATATCGCAAGACTGATGATAAGATTGCAGTTATATTCATATGCCACTATATATTTTCGTGGTTTCTAAAATGTACTAGTTATACGGAGATATACCTATCTCATAGAACTGGAAGGGACCTCGAGAGGTCATTGAGTCCAGTCCCCTACCCTCATGGCAGGACCAAGTATCATCCCTGACAGATTTGCCCCAGATCCCTAAATGGCCCCCTCAAGGATTGAGCTCACAAGCCTGAGTTTAGCAGGCCAATGCTCAAACCACTGAGCTATCCCTCCCCCGATTGATCGCTCTCTGAAAACTATGAGTCCAACTATACAAGCCACAATGGGTGTTGTTTTCACAAGAAGAGGTAAATGAAAACTACCAGTATTTTAGAATAAAATGCTGAACTATCAAATATTTCTAAAATATTTTCCTGTGAACATGTGATGTACACGATATATTTTGATATAAAGATTTTATTGGCACTCATTTGAGATGATCTGCATAACTCATTGTTACACCAGTCTCCTGAGACAGGATAATTTTGCTAACTGCACTTGTATACCTAGAATTTGTAGGTGTGCCGATTGAACCGTAGCAGTGATTTGAATGGATGCAGAGGATGCCATGGCTCTCACTGTCAATGTTATATGCATTCAGCATGCACCTCACTTCACATGCCCATGCTTTACATGCATGTCATTTTAGTAATACTGGTAGGAAAAACAGTATATAGATGGAAACCAGCAGAATCTGGCAATCCTGTGCATAGGCAACGGTAAACGGGCCACAGATAGAACTCCCACGGGCTGCATGTGGCCCACTGATCGTAGGTTGTCTGCCACTGTTCTAGTGGCTACCAAATCAAGTCAGTCCCTCCCGCCAAAGGACAGTCTAGCTTTATGACAGACACAACAGGTGGCATCCAGCACATTTTAGCACAATAAGTAGCATAGGTTATACCTCCCTAAACTGGGACTCTGTGGTCTGGCTGCTGGACCACGGAGGTTCCTGGACCACAGAACCCAGGGACATGGAGGTCTGGCAGCGCAGCCAGGGAGCTCCGACCCCAGGGAGCCCTGGCTGTCTGGTGGCAGCCAGGGAGCTCCAGCCCTGGGAGGTCAGAGGTGGCAAGGGGGGCTGGAGACTGGCAGCAGCAGAGCTGGTCTGGTGGTTCAAACTCGGGGGCAACAGAGCTGGGCACAGGCCAGAAGGAGCCAGCAGCAGGGAGGGCGGTGGGCTGGAAGGCCAGTGGCAGGGGTCTGCCTCCTCTGGTCTGGCAAATCCCCTCATTCAGGACCAGTCAGGTCCTGAGAGTGCTGGACCAGGGTCCAACCTGTAGTCATTTCTCCTTCTGGAGTGAAGAGGCAATCCTAAATTTGTACCAACAAATCCCCATACAAGAACCATTTCACACACAATTGCCCGTCCTTCCATGTATACAGTCTCAGAAGCCTTTCCACTTAATGAATTTATCTCAAAAATACATCAGAGTTCCTCTTTGCAAGAGCCCTCACCAGTGGAATACAAATAAAGTATTTTAAATAATCTTCCCAGAAGGCCTTTTCTTTACAATTTTTTTCCAACTGAAAAAGATTTAAATTATATTATCTAATCTTTCCTCATTTACATTGGATATGTGTCACAAAGAAGACATTTTACATACAGTGATGTAGTGGTTTTCACCCCCGAGGCTCCCAGGGTGCTATGCATACTATAAGGAGATCACTTAGCCCACCACCCACTCAAATACAGCGGCTGTTTAGCAGGGCCCAGAAACATGCATCAAACGAGGTCAGGAAGTGAAGGCGATATTCAACTGAAACTGCAGGGGGAATTTTAGATAAGCAGAACGCAATTATCTGATTGGCTCAGGCCAGCACACCAGGAGTTAACCTGAAAATGTTAATGAGCTCTTTAATGATTATAAGCAGGAAAAGCCTTAGGCCAGATTTGCCACTGCCTTTACACCCTGCGTTGTCACTTACATCTGTACAGAGGATGGGTGCCAAATGATACCAACTCAGAATTCTCCAGGCACACCAATGACTGTTTTACTACCTTTTTGCACAGGGGTTACACAAGATGCATGGCAGTGGAGAGCCAGGCTCTTCACAGCTCTTCCAGCAGCACACTGCCCCCCTGGAGACACACTGGGGGTCAGGTTTTCAAAAGATATTTAGGTACCTAAAGATGTTGTTAGATGGCTAGTGGAATTCTCAGGGGCATAAGTGCCTAATCTGCTTTGGCACTTCTGAAAATCCCAGTGGGCCCCTATCTACATCATTAGTCATCTAATGCCTTTGAAAATCTGGTTCTGAATTTCTACCAACTCAGAGGTTCACCTGTTCCATGAAAACACCGTACACTATCCTGGGTTTTCCTTCCAGGTCTCCCATCTCCAAGGCAGAGCCTTCTTGTCTGAGATCTCACAGATAAGAAACAGATTAGAAAAAATGCACATCTAAATATTTAGTTCAATTTTTTTTTCCAACACAGGGCATTTCTATGAAAATGGGATTTGTAGTAGGAGAGGCCCATTTTCAACATTTTTTCCAACTAACAAAAACTTGGAAGAGTACTGATTTCTTTCATTTTTTCAATAATCCCCTCCAACAGTTTAAGAGAAATGTCTATGTTGATATCAACATTTTTTAATGGGAAATAAACATTTCCTGGTCATGTCACATAGTGATTTGTATTTCACATTTAAAACCTATATCTTAGGAATTAATCTGTTTAAAATGCTGACAGCTACATGTAAAAAAAATAAAAAATTAAAAATCAACAGTCAGCAACAACTATGAGTGGAGCACAATCCTCATGATAACTTCTTAGAACAAAAGCTGGCAGATCGTTTTCAGTACCAGGGAAAATCTGTCACTAATAATTAAAACAAACTGGGGAGAGGGACCACTATTAGCTCTACTGTAGACAGGGAGAGAACCCAAAACATAACAAGAGCAGATCAGAAAGGACAACTTGGACATGTGTGTGAATGTTATTTGTTTATACAAAACAAGACTACTGGAAGAGCTCAAAAAGCTTTACCCCCACCCACAAAATGCCAAAGCACAAGGTAGATGAAATATGTGCTGATGGATACAAAAGAGAAATGTATTCCTTGTAATGACCTACTGCTCCCCGCACTCCACTCTACTCACAGCCCTTCATGTCAGCTCATCAGCTGAACCAGACACGCCAGTTGCTATTCATGTGCTGGGGAAGCCAACCTGAGAAAGTAGTACCCTGTTAATATTCTGAGCAATCCTAGTAGCGTAATGACATCAGCAAGACCTGAATTAGAATTGCGAGCTAGCTGCACTAGCATTCAGAGCAGATTCAAATGAGAGAGGTGAAAAGAAAACATATATCGCACCAGGGAATTGCTGCTAAATATTTCAGAGACTCCAGAAGGCAGCAGATCAAAGCTACCATATACTGAATCTATAGTTATGTTTACCACCTTCAGAGGTTTTTATCAGTGTCTGTAGCTAAGTCTTTGGATGGTGTCTCTTCACGCTGTAAGCTTGTAGTAGGCTATAATACTCTAGCGCCCCCTTCGGGACAGGGTGAGCACTACTTATAACTTGGAGTCCAGGGTACAACTCTCTGGCTGTGATGCTCAAGGTCTCTGACCGATTGTGCCCAAGCCCAGTAAAAGTGACTGAGGATGGGGAGGAGCGAGTGACGGAAATGGGGGGCGGGATGGAGCGAAAGGGGCAGGACTTTGGGAAGTGGGTGGGGGCCTCAGGGAAGGGACAGGATAGATCTTGGATTGCCCTTAAATTCCAAAATTGATCTTGGGCATAAAAAGTTTGGGGGCCTCTGCCCTAATGGATACAGCTTGATTAGCTCTTCCCCATTTATAGCTTGAATACAGGCGGCCCTCGCTGTAAGTCCAAGATATGTTCCAAAACACTTGAACTTATAGCAAAACAACTTAAAGCGGGGAATTTTTTCCCCGCGGCTGACTTCCATTTGTGCAAACCGTTTTTTGGAGGGTTTTTTTGAGCGTGACTTAAGAACAGGGAATGGGAGGACTTATAAGACATCACCAGTTCCTAAAAGCATTGACTGTGGTGTGGAACGAATTAATACCGTGCAATTTATAGCGGGGACATCCTGTACCTGCAGAAGGAGCTGAACGGAAGGACAAGAGCCAGCATCACATTACTGGACAGTAATCAGACTCACCATCCAATGCCCTGTTGAGCCCAGTTTGGGAACTAAGTGGTTTATACAGGATTGGCTGATGCTGGAGAAATCTTTGCTTTTTAACTATGAATTCAACCTCAGCTGCTATTTTCTAGTCTCTTTGTTCTTGCAATGCATACATGCTCATTTTACACCATATCATATGTGAAATGCTGCAGTCCCACAAGACCCACATTTCTGAGACCCTTTTAGCTGGTGATGAGTGATGCCCATGGGGAACTGCCAGCAGGAGAGGTGTATTTATTTACCCATATGCCTAAACGAAGGGTGGGCAATAATTTTTTAAGGGGGGCTACTTCATGAATTTCAAAAGTGACCGTGGGCCACCTCAGAAGGGGCGGGGTCTTGGGTGGAATGGGCGGGCTGAATGAGTGATTTGAAGATTTCCACTGAGCCTGACTGTGCCTTAGTATTTATAACGAGTCCAGTAAGGTTCCCCATCTAGTCTGCTGTGTCCATTTGAACCAAATGGGCTTGTTGAGGCTGTGTGTATCAGCATAGGAACACACAAAATGGATTTTGTAAGCTTTTGCGACAGGGTGAATGAACTCCGTATTACTGTTTGTCTTTGACCAGAATAAGACTTCCCCAACTCTGCTGCTTAATTGTCTGTTCACAGTGCCCTTCATGTATCTTTTCCAGCATTGGCTTCCAAACAGTGTGGGAACTCCTGTTTTTAAATCTTTCTTGAGTATGCCCAGAACTGTTGAAAGCTCACTGTATAATGCAAATGCCCAGGTCAGAAGCGTTGATTCCGCTATCCACTACTTATACCTTGTAATGTTTTCCCATCCTTAGCTACTTCCTCCTGATAGCTTACCCTACACTTTTTGAAACCTCTGGAACCCCCAGTGCCTGCCCCACCCCCCTCACCTAGCCCTGCGCTGCCTCCCAGCCGCCAGCTCAGCACTGCTGCCTGGGTCGTGGGTGCTCTAACGCTGCTGTGCCGGGCTCCACGTGGCTCTCCCGCCACGCAGCAAACTGCTCTTCTGTGTCTGGGAGGAGACCTCACCCCTCCCAGTGCTGGTTGGCTGAGAGGTGGGGCAGGACACGCCTCTCCCAACAGCCGTGGCAGGAGGGGAGGCGCTGGATGGTGTACCTGAGCCCTGGCCCCCAGAGCTGCCGTGGCCCGGCAGCCAGCAGCTTGAGCCTACTGCCGATCCATGGACCAGCGGTTAAGTTCCTTGGGCACAGCAGAAAAACTAAATACAAGCTCCCCACAGGGAGCGGAACTACAACATCAAGTCTTTATATGGTGACTGGAAGACTCAGACAGCAGAGCAGTTAAAGGTGGGAATAGGTCTTCTACTCCATCCCTCTGCCAGTGTGGGGATTCCCCCGGCGAGTATACTCACCCATTTAGCCAACGGGTTATTTATATTAAAACAAATAAATAAAATAATAAATAATATAATGTAACATTAAAATAAATATTATTCGTATTAAATCAAATAAATAATCTTTGGCACGCATACTGTGTTTTTTGTATTGTGTTTGTACAGCGCCAAGCACCCAGCTCCAGGACAGGGGTTCCTAAGAGCTAATGCAAGATAAAAATAATGGTTGTAAGAGACGGACCCAACCACAGCTTGACCTTGGTGTATTCAAGATCTAGACCCAAATGTAGGTCTGGAATTGGATGCTAAGATCCATTTTAAATGATCACAGATGGCAGTACCGTTAGTCAAAGATATGATCTTTGAGGCAGGGACTGCACCTGCATAGTAGAGTTGTTAATTATCGTTTAAAATGTTGACCGTTTAAATGGTAGGTCCAACTGGTTAACCTTGGAGCAGCTGACAAGAGAGGCAGGAGGCTGCTCCAGTCCAGCCAGACCACCAGTTAACTGGTTACCCATAGGCACCATCCAGTAAGGCAGTGATCTCCAACCTTTTTACACCGAAGATCACTTTTTAAATCTCAGAACAGGCGAAGATCTACCGCCCCGCCCCTTCCTTGAAGCCCCGCCCCTTTCTTGAAGCCCCACCCTCTCTGTTCTCCTCCTGTCCATCACTTGCTATCCCCAGCCCTTACTTACATACTCTGATAAACACTTTATTTTTAAATTATGCGATATATAAAATTAAAATCATGTGTTTATAGTTATGAAATAAATGGTCTGTTTTTTATTCATGCTATTTAAATCTAAAATGAAGCATTTATAATTATACATTTTGTGGGGACAGAGTTCTGCGGCTGGGGGCAGGGGAGAGGGATCAGGGTGCTGGGAGGGCAGAGGACAGGGTTCTGCAGCAGGGGACAGGGTGCCAGTGGGGACAGAGTTCGGGGAGTGGGGACGGGAATGGGGACAGAGTTCTGTAGCTGGGGACAAGGGAATGGGGACAGAGTTCGGGGAATGGGGACAGGAATGCGGACAGGAATGGGGACAGGGGAGTGGGGACAGAGTTTGGGGAGTGGGGACGGGAATGGGGACAGAGTTCTGTAGCTGGGGACAGGGGAATGGGGACAGAGTTCGGGGAGTGGGGACAGGAGTGCGGACAGAGTTCTGTAGCTGGGGACGGGAATGGGGACAGAGTTCGGGGAATGGGGACAGAGTTCAGGGAGTGGGGACAGGGGAGTGGGGACAGAGTTCGGGGAGTGGGGACAGGAGTGGGGACAGAGTTCTGTAGCTGGGGACAGGAATGGTGACAGGGGAGTGGGGACAGAGTTCGGGGAGTGGGGACAGAGTTCTGTAGCTGGGGACAGGAATGGGGACGGGGAGTGGGGACAGAGTTCGGGGAGTGGGGACAGAGTTCTGTAGCTGGGGACAGGAATGGGGACGGGGAGTGGGGACAGAGTTCGGGGAGTGGGGACAGAGTTCTGTAGCTGGGGACAGGAATGGGGATAGGGGAGTGGGGACAGAGTTCTGTAGCTGGGGACAGGAATGGGGACAGGGGAGTGGGGACAGAGTTCTGTAGCTGGGGACAGGAATGGGGACAGGGGAGTGGGGACAGAGTTCTGTAGCTGGGGACAGGAATGGGGACAGGGGAGTGGCGACAGAGTTCTGTAGCTGGGGACAGGAATGGGGACAGGGGAGTGGGGACAGAGTTCTGTAGCTGGGGACAGGAATGGGGACAGGGGAGTGGGGACAGAGTTCGGGGAGTGGCGACAGAGTTCTGTAGCTGGGGACAGGAATGGGGACGGGGAGTGGGGACAGAGTTCGGGGAGTGGGGACAGAGTTCTGTAGCTGGGGACAGGAATGGGGACAGGGGAGTGGGGACAGAGTTCTGTAGCTGGGGACAGGAATGGGGACAGGGGAATGGGGACAGAGTTCGGGGAGTGGGGACAGAGTTCTGTAGCTGGGGACAGGAATGGGGACAGGGGAGTGGGGACAGAGTTCTGTAGCTGGGGACAGGAATGGGGACAGGGGAGTGGGGACAGAGTTCGGGGAGTGGCGACAGAGTTCTGTAGCTGGGGACAGGAATGGGGACAGGGGAGTGGGGACAGAGTTCGGGGAGTGGGGACAGAGTTCTGTAGCTGGGGACAGGAATGGGGACGGGGAGTGAGGACAGAGTTCGGGGAGTGGGGACAGAGTTCTGTAGCTGGGGACAGGAATGGGGACAGGGGAGTGGGGACAGAGTTCTGTAGCTGGGGACAGGAATGGGGACAGGGGAGTGGGGACAGAGTTCGGGGAGTGGCAACAGAGTTCTGTAGCTGGGGACAGGAATGGGGACAGGGGAGTGGGGACAGAGTTCGGGGAGTGGGGACAGAGTTCTGTAGCTGGGGACAGGAATGGGGACGGGGAGTGAGGACAGAGTTCGGGGAGTGGGGACAGAGTTCTGTAGCTGGGGACAGGAATGGGGACAGGGGAGTGGGGACAGAGTTCTGTAGCTGGGGACAGGAATGGGGACAGGGGAGTGGGGACAGAGTTCGGGGAGTGGGGACAGAGTTCTGTAGCTGGGGACAGGAATGGGGACAGGGGAGTGGGGACAGAGTTCGGGGAGTGGCGACAGAGTTCTGTAGCTGGGGACAGGAATGGGGACAGGGGAGTGGGGACAGAGTTCGGGGAGTGGCGACAGAGTTCTGTAGCTGGGGACAGGAATGGGGACGGGGAGTGGGGACAGAGTTCTGTAGCTGGGGACAGGAATGGGGATGGGGAGTGGGGACAGAGTTCTGTAGCTGGGGACAGGAATGGGGACAGGGGAGTGGGAACAGAGTTCGGGGAGTGGGGACAGAGTTCTGTAGCTGGGGACAGGAATGGGGACGGGGAGTGGGGACAGAGTTCTGTAGCTGGGGACAGGAATGGGGATGGGGAGTGGGGACAGAGTTCTGTAGCTGGGGACAGGAATGGGGACAGGGGAGTGGGAACAGAGTTCGGGGAGTGGGGACAGAGTTCTGTAGCTGGGGACAGGGGAGCGGAGTCTGGGGAGCGGGGACAGGGTGCCAGTGGCAGCAGAGTCACCTGCATCTGCCTCCTTCCAGGATTCGCTCTCCCTTCCCCCCCCCCCCGCGGGAAGCCAGCACATGCCTCCTCCGGGCCCCCCGTGGTGCAGGGAAACCCCGAGCGTGCCTGCGGTGGGGCCAAACCCCCGCGGGAGCCTGCCTCGGGGGCAACCCCCCCCCATTCCGCAGCGGGGCCAAACCCCCGCGGGAGCCTGCACCAGGGGCAACCCCCACCCCTCCCACGGTGGGGCCAGCCCCCCCTTCCGCGGCGCAGCGCGGCCCTGCCCCTCCCCTTCCGCAGCGCAGCCAACCCCCGCGGGCACCTGCCCCGGGGCCAAACCCCCCTCCCGCGTTGCAGCGCGGCCAACCCCCTCCTGCAGCATGGCCAACCCCCACAGGCGCCTGCTCCAGGGTCAAACCCCCCTTCCACGGCACGGCCCGGCACGGCCTGGCCAACTCCCTCCCCTCCCGCAGCGCGGCCAAACCCTGGGGCCGACTCCCGCTCCCGCGGCGCAGGGAAACCCCTGTGCCCAACTCACCCCTCCGGCGCTGGCGGCGCAGGGAAGCCTCCACACTCCCCCTCCAGGGCCAACGCCCCCTCCCCCAGCACGCAACAGAGCTGTGGGAGGGGGAGCAGCCCGCGCACTTCCGGAACCCCCGGAAGTGACGCAGGCTTCAGAGAGGACTTCCGTCCACCCCACGGGAAGCCGGCACTACACTAGAGGTAGGTAGTGGGGCTTCTCGGGGGTGGGGGGAAGATGGGGGGGCGGGGTTGCCCAAACGCCTCGCGATCGACTGATCGAGGCCTTGCGATCGACCAGTCGATCGCGATCGACGGGCTGGTGACCACGGCAGTAAGGTAACTGGTTAACACTTTATATCCCTATTGCATAGTGTCTTAGGTACTTACATGGGCCCCCTCACCATCGGGTCTGAAAGCCTCACACTTTCCCATGCATTTATCCACACAGCATGCCTGTGAAGCTCCTGTTGTGCAGATGGGGAACTGAGACACAGACTGATTTGCATAAGGTCATACAGGCAACCTGTGACACAGCAGGGACTTGAACCCAGGTTAGTCTAGCACCTAACCACTAGACCATCCTTCCTCTCTAAACGTATCTCTGCCATTTTACATGTTCAGAATGTGCCTCACCTGGGGTAGCTTTGTCATACAACCTAGAAGTTCACTCAGGAGACAGCTCTTGGTTTTCATGATGTTCAGCCCAAACTGCCCATTTTGAAAAGTTACATCCCATTATTTCTAGTTGCACCCCTTTCACTGACCATTCCAAACCACTCCTTCCATAGAGAATCCCTCTCTCCTAAGGGCCTTCACACACCCCCAAACCAGAAATGTATTCAGAGTATCAGCAAAAAGTGTCAATTTTGCAAAAAGCTCACAGGTCACTGGGTAAGCAGCAGCCACCCGCATCCATGTATGGAATTTCTGGGCCATTTGCTGCCTTTGGTAATGAAACAGTTTGCTCCCAAATATCAGTGGGAGCCACCCTTAGGCTATGTCTACACTACAAGGTTTTTCTGCAAAAATGGCCATATTTGCGCAAAAAACGATGGAGTGTCCATACCCTCAAGCCCATTTTTGCACAAGAAAATTTACAGTAAAATGGCAGAACAGAGGACTTTTTGTGGTAGAATTATTCCTCTCCCCAAGAGGAATAACTCCTTTTTGTGCTACAGCTCTTGCGCAAAAAGGCATGTGTGGATGCTCCGCAGGGGTTTGTTGCACAAAAAGAGCCTATCAGAAAAAGCACAGGTGAGTGCCGTGTGGACACTCTCTTGAGCAAGAGCACATCGCTTTTGCAGTGTGGACGCACTTTTGCACAAGAAATTTTTGCGGAAGATCTCTTCCTCAAAAAGCTTCTTGCGCAAAAACCCTGCAGTGTAGACAAAGCTTTAAAATCAACACAGCACAGGCCTTTAGGTTCTAACAAGCACTTCTCAACTGCTCAGCGCATCCCCTCGCTTAATACCCCCCAGCCCATGTTATTGCAACGCATCCCATTCCGACTGGTCAAGTCCGTATGAGGCACAGGCTACTGTGTTTTTGCTGGTGGTGCCATGTGGAGGGGCAAAAAGGGAATTGCACAGAGCTATGTGCACCCACAAGAGACTGCTCTCGTCTTTGCAAAAGGATTGCTTTCTTGGCCCCCTCTGTCAACTACCAGCAGTATACTTGCATTACAGAACAGTCACGCCTTGCTCACAACACCCTCAGATCTCTACTCTGTCTTCCTCATGAGCAGATTTCCTTCTCCCTCCCACCAGCAAGAACAATTTCCAATCTCCGTTCATCAAAGCAGAAACTGCAGCCATTTATGCCCAGGAAGCTGGTCTTGGTGAGAATACAGAATTTCTCTTCTTTTCAACTTCAAACTCAGAGGTGTTTCTACAGAAGCTAAAACAATGAGGATTCTTGTGGCACCTTAAAGACTAACTGATTTATTTGGGCCTAAGCTTTTGCAGGCGAAGACCCACTTTGTCAGATGCATTCAAGTGGGTCTTTGCCTATCAAAGCTTATGCCCAAATAAATCCATTAGTCAGTAAGGTGCCACAGGACTCCTCATTGTTTTTGCAGATACAGCTATTCCTCTGATACATAAAACATTTGGGTTATTTTGGGAACATCTGATGAAAAGTGTAATTGACAAAAAGATCTTTATTAGCCATCGCAAGGAGCAAGAATCTGCCCCTGCACTATCCCCCAGACGTTACGCTGATAAGACCTGCAGATGCCTGCTTATCTATGTGTCCAAACCTGAGGGTCCATCTCCTAGAGCACAGGACACCACAATATGGTAATCCCACATTTTAGCTTAACTCCTCATGTCCGGTCACACTAACCTGTGAGAGGTTGGACTGCGTTTTCTCACTCTCCCCGTCCCCTTCTGTTTTGTCGGTCAGCAAACCTTGGACTTGGTACTCAAGGACATAGCTGTCAATGAACCTCTCCAGCTCTTCGATTTCCTGAGATCGGCTACTCCCTGCCTCAGAGGAGGCAGATGCCACAGAGGAGTTTTCCATCACTCCAGGTAAGGAGCTGAGAATAGAGGGGGCCTTGAAAAGAGAGAAGATATAAATTAATTCCTTGTCCTTTATCTAAGCCACACGTCTGCCAAGCAAAATACTTTACATACATACACACAATCACATATAACACATTCTCCTTTAGCTCACAAACATGAGCTTCCATATTCCAAAACACCTACTAAATAAATAAAAAGGTCCAGTTACAGAAGCAGCATACCAAGGCCCCAGCAGACTGGTTAGTGCTTACAGGAGCATTCAACAAAAGGCACTGTGTTTACAATTACACTATCTTCCAATGGGTGGGCTAAAAGAGAACAGAAGCCTTCATAATACTCATATCTTTCCCTCACAAGAGCTCAAGTGGCAGACACAAATGTTCTAAAGCAGGAGATGCAGACTTCTATTCTCCATAACCGGGCAGTGAAAGATACCCTGGTCTGAGACTGCTCTTTGCAGCTCTAAACTAGTACCAAAGAAGGGCCGCTAGAAAGGGAGAAATAGTGACAGTTACAAATTCCAATACAGAACAAAGAAACTGAAGGAAAAAGGCTAGAAATGCTTCCCACCCTTTTCCTATCGGAAAGCTGAAAACAGCCACACCCCTGCACCTGTTTTGTGCAGCATGTAAACCAGAATGTATTACAAATGGATCAAAGGGAAGGAATACTGACAAAGATTTAAGTGTAAACTTCTCATTAAAGCATCTTCTCCTGTTAGGCTCTATGTACAGTAGAACGGAAGCGAGGAAGAGCACTGCCATTACTATTCTAGCTGCACTGATGTCAGGTGAACAACAGGGCATCAGGTCACAGCTGGGAATGACACACAGGAAAGTGAGGAGTCCAAGCAGAGCACAGATAATGAAAGGAACCTCTAGCATAGCGGTACAAAACAAAATGCTGTTTCAGCATCTGTGCCTGCAAATGGAACAGCCAGATCAAAGGTGCACCGAGTGGAACAGAACAGAAAGGTCAACCTAGGTTCTATTTTGCATGTTTTTGGCAGATAAAAAATTTAACTTGGGGGGGGGGCGGACATAATTTCTTCATCAGTTCATTAGCTGAAAACCACAGGGGAAAGCAGTGGATGGTTAGATCTCATTACTCTCAGTCTGAACTAACACACCAGAGAGGCACTCGGAGGTGAGCCATTTACTGCTGTCTCCAGAGAAAGAACACACAATCCCCTTTACACGTAAAATCTTATTCACCGGTAAAGATACTTTTATCCCTGGGATGAGCTAGAACGGTGCTGAATAGTGTAGCCAATGGAAGCTCAGGCTACTTAGCTCCACTCAAAAATCAAGCCTTCATGTTATACATTGTGGGGCATACAAAACATTTACCCTTTTGTACAATGCCCCTTCAGTTAGAGCCTGACTTGAAAATCCCACAAGGAAACCTTGGATTTAATTTGAGGTTGGTGCAACTCATTTACAAAATCATTCCTGAGTTTGATAACTTTTAGACAGGGGCTATACCTGCTCTGAAGGAGCTGCTAATTCCATAGCCCCTCATTTTCACCCAGGGAAATATGCTGCTTCCCTGCCTTTAAGTCTGTCTTTGTGATTGAAACAAGATTTGCCAAACAGGACAGAATCAGAGAAATTCAGAGGTCCGCTAGTCCCTCCAATGTTGAGGCTGGATTAAATATGCTTAGACCATGATGACCATGATCAACAGATGTTTGTGTAAACTGTTCTTGAAATCATCCACTGATGGGGATTCCACAACCTTTTTTAGATGGTATGTTCCAGTGCTTAATTACTCTTATAGTTAGAAAGCGTCTTCTAATATCTAACCTAAATCTTCCATGCTACAGGCTAAGCCAATCACTTCTTGCCCTACATTCACAGGACAAGAACAGTTGATTACGGTCCTCTTTATGGCAACAATATTTGAGGACACTCATGTCCCCCTTCAGCCTTCATTTGTCTAGATTAAACATGTCAAATTCTTTCAATTTTCCTTATAGGTCAGAATTTCTAAGCCTTTTGTAAGTTTTGTCGCTCTCCTCTGGGGACTCTCTTCAATTTGTCCACATCTTTCTTAAAGTGTGGTGTCCAAAACTGTTCTCCAGGCCTCCAGTGGAGGTCTCACCAGGGGTGTCAAGCAGGACAATCATCTTTCAGGTCTTACATGTGACACTCCTATGATCACACTCCAGAATCAGATTAGCTTTTTTTCCACAACAGCATCACATTGTTGACTCATGTGCAATTTGTGGGCCACAATAGCCCCCAGATCCTTTTCAGCAATGCTACCATCTAGCTAGCTATTCCCCATTTGGTAGTGGTGCCAGTTCAAGGTTTTTGCCCATGAAAGATTATGCCCAAATAAATCTGGTAGTCTTTAAAGTGCCACAGGACTTCTCAATGGGGTTTTGCGTGCGCACGCGTGTGTGTGTGTGTGTGTTCATCTAGAGATCCTATAATTCTGTTATTTACTATAGTTTCAACCAATTTGCCATGTACTGAAATTAAGCTTACTGGAGTGTAATTGCCAGGATTGTCTCCGGAGCCTTATGCAAATTAGCGTCACATTAGTGATCCTCTAGTCATCTGGAACAGAAGCTGATTTAAATGATAGGTTACATAACACAGTCAGTAGTTCTGCAATTTCAAATGCAAGTTCCTTCAGAATTCTTGGATGAATACCATCTAGTCCAGGTAAATTATTGTTTAATTTGTCGGTTTGTTCCAAAGCCTCCTCTAATGACACCTCAATCTGGGACAGTTATTCAGATCTGTTACCTAAAAAGAATGGCTCAGGTTTAGGAACCTCACAAATCCCCAGGTACGAAGACCAATACAAAATATTCATTTAGTTTTTCTGCAAGGGCCTTATCTTCCTTGAGTGGTCCTTCAGCATCTCGATCATCCAGTGAGTCCACTAGTGGTTTAGCAGGCTTCCTGCTTCTGAAATCTGATGTACTCAAACAATTTTTGCTGTTACTTTTTGAGTCTTGGTTAGCTGTTCTTCAATTTTTTTTTTTTTTGGCTTCCTTATTACATTTTTATACTTCACTTGCCAGAGTTTATGTTCCTTTCTGTTTTCCTCAGTAGGATGGAACTTTCACTTCTTTAAAGGATGCCTTTTTGCTTCTGACTGCTTCTTTTACTTTGTGGTTTTGCCATGGTGGAACTTTTTTTTTTTTTTTGTATTCTTACTATGCTTTTTCATTGGGGGCGTACATTTAAACTGAGCCTCTATTAACTGGTCTTTAAAAAGTTTCTATGCAGCTTGCAGGGTTTTCCCTTATGGCACTGTACCTTTGAATTTCTGTTTCATTAATTCTCTCATTTTTTGTTACTCCCCCTTTCTGAAATTAAATGTTCCCCCAAGATATTAAATTTTATTATGTTACTAGAAGATTTACTTGGCATTTCTTGGGTCCTTAACTCAGATAAGTTTGCAGTCTGCCCCAGGGAGAGAGGACAACCCCAACCCTCTCTCACCATAGCAGCTTGGGGCTAGCTGAAAAGAATCTGTTCATGGCCGCGGCAGCCAAGAGAGGGGTACATATCCCCCAACTGGAGGATAGACAGACAGACAGACACAGACAAACTCTCTAAAATATATAGTAGATAGCTGTCCTTTTCTTCACCTCTACCCGCTGCTGGCCCAATGGAGTTATAGCTGTGCCAGTCTCCATCTCTGGCCCCTTGCTGCCCCCGTGTGGTCATTCTACAGTATAACTGTCCCTCCTACCTGACCCTCCACTTTTTATTTTATGAAAATAAACACCCAAACCTTTATCCTACTTTAAGGTATGATAAGACGAAGCTGCATACCAAATCTGGTGGTCCTAATTCCTACTGTTTAGGAGTTCTTGAACAAATGGAACCTAGACAGATGGACACATGGACAGGCAAAGTTTCTAAAATATATGGTGGATGATCATGATTACCATACTCCTTGTATCTGCAGATAAACATCTGTGGTGCTAAGCAGATTCCCTCACTGATTCCTCTGTTGCTGTTCCTAGGTCTTCCCTAATATCTATCCCTTTGTTAAGATCTTCACACAAAATCAGAAACAAACCAATTAAAGATTAATGGAACATTCATAATATGTTCTAAGGCCATGGTGTCCAACCAGTTCTGAAGTGAATTAACCACACTCAACTGGCCAAATAGCCACATGTGGCTAGTGCGTTGGATACCACGGTTCTAAGAGCACAGAATACATTCCCTCAGAATCCAGACTACATTCCCTCAGATCTCCTTGTATGTAACATGATCTTTTCAAGGTTTGCCAGCTCATGACAGTAACATGATTCATCATTCAGCTATAAATTCTCTCTTTGAAATCAGTCTGTTAGCATGTCACAGGCTTTGCTTGGATCCAGACAAAGGAAATGAATTAACATTGCAACCGGCAAGTGCCCTTTGCAACTCATTTAGCTGTGCCTAGGTACTACAGAATAGTACCAGTCTGTTTGCTGATGACGAGCTAGAACATATTCATTGTCCTGTACCATCACAATCAATAGCTAGTGACTTTTGACCCTACAGCAGTCTAGCTGACTACTTAGATACAGCGAGTACTGCCCTAATTCATAGCACTAAGTGATACAGCCTCATATAATTTGTGAAGCAAAAAGACAGTTAGTGCTATGATCCTATGAGGGCAGACAGGGTCAGTACTTGAATAAGAGATCATCAAAAGCTACTGTTGATAGATAATGCCGTTCGTCTCAACCCACGCGGGACGAATGCTCACCCACATGCCACCACTGCACAGGGAGCTGCTAGACATGCTTAAGGAGGAGATTTTAAAATTAAAATCACTTGTAGTTACTGAAGCTCCCACTTTTGAAAGGAGTCAGAAGCAGTGTTCCCTCAGATTTCCCATCCATGAGTGGAGTGAGTTTTGTCTTGTGTACCAACATCGACGCGATGTGCACTTCTTCGGGTGTGCACCACTGTGGCACCCACCAATTACAAATAAAATTATATATATATATATATAAATAATTTTGTTATAGTATAAGAAACAATACTAAACCAACGGATGATTAACAGGTGCATGACCCTGAGGTACAGGAATCAGGGCCGGGGATGGGAGTTATTGTGGGGCTCAGGCCAGGGGGTACACGATTCAGCGCAGGGGGGAGCTCACGATGAGGGGCTGAGAGGTTGGGGAGGTGGTAACTCCCCACTGGAGGGAGGCTGGAGCTGGGCTGCCCATTCCTCCAGTGGTTCCTTGCAGGCGGTGCACCCAGGACTGCCTAGCCCCCTAAGAAGCTGTTTGCTGGGGGGAAGCAGAGCTGGGCTGCCCAACCCCAGCCAGCCCGCAGCTCTTTATGGGAGGAAGGGCTGGGGCTGGGCTGCCTGGCTCCCTCAACCAGTGGGTGAGGGAGGAGCTGAGGGTGTGCTACCCCGTGCTCCCAGCTAGCTGGCTGGCAGCTTCTGGGGTATAGGGGCCCGGGCTCCTGAATAGCAGCTGCCCACCTGGCCAGTGCTGCAGCCGCGAGGTGGGGGATAAGTTCGGGGGTCACGCGGCAGCTTCAGTCCCGGCGGAGCTGCTGCTGCTGCTGCTGCTGCTGCTGCTGCTGCTGCCGCCCATCATGTGGCAGCTCCGGTTACCAGAGCTGCTGCCACCACCCGGCAAGTGGCAGCTCTGGCCCCGGCCAGGGACACCAAAGCAGCCACCACCACCCGTCCTGCCCACTGTAGCTGGAGCCAGGGCCGGTGAGGCTGCCCCAGCAGGGACAGCCTCACCATGCCCCAACAGCAGTCAGAGCAAAAGGGGGCAGGACAGCCACCCGCCACCACGCAGCACCACCAGAACCCACCAGGCTGCCGCCACCACCACCACTCTCCTTCCAGTCCAGCAGGAAAGTGAGTGGTGGTGAGTGCTGCTGCGCAGCTGTGCAGGTGAGGTGGGCGGGCGTGAAATTTCTTGTGCACGTGAAATCTCTTGTGCGCAGCCATGCAGCTTAGCAGGAACCTTGATAGAGGGATGCACACACAATCCAACCTTTGTAAGAGACTTAACATTTCACTGTCTCACCATGCTGCCCTGCCCCATTTTATTCAGTAAATGAAAAAAACCCTTCACAGCCCACAATTTTCCTTTATCAAATTACTGCATGGCAAGTATTTGGAGGGCTAAGTTTTAATCCCCTGAAAACCTGGGGTTATAAATGGAAAGCTGACAGAGCTTAGCTCTAGTGTTACTAGCAGGTGCCATTCTAATTATTTTAAAGGCCTCTCGCCTAACAGCCACAATTTGCATTTACATAGTTCATTCATCACAAAGGATCTGAAAGCCCCTTACAAAATAAAACTGATATATGTTACAAATTACTTGCAAGAGTCTCTTCACACGCCACTGAAACACAACCACCTGTGGCACAGAAGGTGGCAGATGTTTAAACAGCTCACAGCAATACCTATGTGCAATGAGAAATGACGGCAATTACCATCTCCAACTGCAACTGCACAAAGACTTGTATGAAGAATGTAGTGACCTGAAATGGAATACAGTTAGGCCACATGGACTATCTTCATTCCTATGAAAACGGTAGTGGGATATTTCTAAACAAGAAATGGTCAGAACATCTGTGTTACATTTCCATCACAGCACAATACCTGCTGCAGTAAAACGCTCTGTCCTATCTGCCTGGGGCACTGACTTAAGAGAGAACTGAATCAATCATTGTTGATAATACTTTGTGCCATTGAGGAAGTGACCAGAGCAGATTCTGCTTAGCTTGCAAACTATTGCTGAATTCACTGCACGGAATTGTATGCCTGCAGCTTCTAGTTAATCACACAGTATGTTCTACTATATCTTTTCAATTTCCAGACTCCAAAGATCCTTCACAAATAAAAACGGAAACAGGACAGGGCTGACAAGGTTACTACTTGTGAGGAAAATGCCTTGAAGACTCAAACACAAATAGCTCTTAAGAGGAAATATGTACAGCTCCCAAAAACATTGCAATATTCACTATCAAGCATAATGCAGCCCAAGGAACAATCAAAACCCAAGCCAGACCAGCTAAAGCAGAAAAGTTGAAAGCATACAAGTCAACCACTATGGGTATGTCTACACTTGCACCCTCTTTCGAGAGAGGGATGCAAATGACGACATTCGACATTGCAAATGAAGCCGGGATTTAAATATTCATTTGCATATTTGCATTATAGCGCTATTTCGAAATAACAGATGCTGTTAAGACGCAGTTATTTCAAGAGAAAACCCTTCTCTCAAAATAACTGGTAAACCTCATTGTATGAGGAATAAGGGTTATTTCAAGAGAAGGGTTTTCTCTCGAAATAACTGCATCTTAACAGCGTCTGTTATTTTGAAATAGCGCTAGGGCCAGGGTGAGCAGACAGTGAAGGCTGAGCCATGTGTGCCCCACTCGGCCTTCAGCCACTCGCCCTGCTCTGCCCCCTTGGGTTGTGGCACCCACACAGCGCCCACGCGGGAAAAAGCCCCGGCAACTGGCAGGCTCTGGTCCCTGCCCGCGAGCCCAGTGGGCTGCTGCCACCGGTGCACAGGGCTCAGCACCCAGCCACACCGGCTCAGCTGCCGGAGCTCCCTCCCAGGTGCCTACGGGGTGCGGCTGGGCTCCTCGAACACCAAGCCCAGCCAGCGGCGCTGCCCCCACCTGCTCAGCCCACACAAAGCCCCAAACGCCGCAAGCCCAGCCTAGAGCTCTGCACCGCGTTGCTGGCGGCATCGGCCCAACTTGCCGCAGGAGACCCACCAGTGGAGCCCTGCCAGCCCGGCTAATGCAGAGAGCCTGCATCTCCCAGAGCCCAGAATGGTCACACCGAGCTTGCCTGGTGTTTCAGTCCTTAACTCCTGGCCCAGTGCTGGGCAGCCCTGGGTGCTTACCCAGCTGCCATGCATGAGCGGGGCTCGCGGGAGAGTGGTACCAGCCCGGCACATGGGATGGGTGAGAGCGGAGCTCTGGCTAAGCCACCCCCAGAGCAGATGGCTCGTCCTGGGTTCTAGGCGGGAGGTGGGGGAGGGAAATGCAAGTCGAGTACTCGACTGACTACCTGATAAGCCTACTCGACTCCTCTCTTACATCCCTACTCAGCATAGGGGGATGGACTAATCCAGGGTAGGGATGTGAAAGGTTAACCGGATAACCGGTAAGCCTCACCCATTAAGGGTTACTGGTTCTGGTTAACTGGTAGAGACTGGAGCAGCTCCCCGCCCACCTGAGAGTGCTGCAACCTCAGAGGTTGCAACACCCAGAGTCAAGAGCCACACCCAGTCACTCCACGCAGCTGCAGGAACTGCCACTGTGGGGTGAATGCCAGGGAGGACCTGACCGAAACCTCCGCAGGGCCTCCAACCCTGGATCACAACACACCATAAATACTGACCCATATAGCCCAAGAAGGCTAAGAACCACTGGACTAGATGACATCTAGACCGACACTCTGACGATTCTGTGGTATCTTGCAAAGCTGAGTAAGCATGTGCTCATGTAGGCAGGGGTGGGCAAAAGGGCCTCCGCAGGCCTGATCCAGCCCGCCAAGCAGGTTGATCCGGCCTGCGGAGGCCCTGCTGCTCCCCCACCCTCAGGCCAATTAGGGCCTGGGGGCGGGGGAGCACACGAAGCCTCGTCCCGCTCTGCCAGGAGCACATGGTGCTTTGAAGGGGTGAAAGGGGACATCCTGCGCTCCCCCATGCCCAAGCCCTAATTGGCCTGGGGGCGGGGGGAGCATGCGAAGCTTCCTCCTACTCTGCAAGGAGCGGGGAAGTGCCGCGTGCTCCTGGCGAGGGTACGGGGTGGGTGTAGGGCGGGAGGAGGCTTCACATGCTCCCTCGCCCACAAGCCCTGATTGGCTTATGCAATTTGCGTAAGTTTTTTTCAGAAAACCCCTATAGTGTAGACCTAGCCATAGAGAATCCAAGTAGGAAAAGACAGAGGGTGGGGAAGAACCACCAACGGGGACTTTGTAAGGGGAGGCAAAGCAGGAGAATTAAGGTGGAGTGAATTATAATGAAGATATAGGAGATATTTAAAAAACATTTTCCCACTCCCCTCACCTTGGGAAAGGGGATCCGAACCCTCCCTCCACACCCAGAGGATGTGAGGCCACATCTGGGAGTATTGTGTCCAGTTCTGGGCCCCCCACTACAAAAGGATGTGGACGCACTGGAGAGGGTCTAGTGGAGGGCAACCAAAATGATTAGGGGGCTGGAGCATACGACCTATGAGGAGAGGCTGAGGGAGTTGGGTCTGTTTAGTCTGCAGAAGCGAAGAGTGAGGGGGGGATTTGATAGCAGCCTTCAGCTTCCTGAAGGGAGGATCCAAAGAGGATGGAGAAAGGCTGTTCTCAGTAGTGACGGATGGCAGAACAAGGAGCGATGGTCTTAAGTTGTGGTGGGAGAGGTCCAGGTTGGATATTAGGAAAAACTATTTCACTAGGAGAGTGGTGAAACACTGGAATGGGTTACCTATGGAAGTAGTGGAGTCTCCATCCCTAGAGGTATTTAAGTCTCAGCTTGACAAAGCCCTGACTGGGTTGATCTAATTGGGATTGGTCCTGCCTAGAGCAGGGGGCTGGACTTGATGACCTCCTGAGGTCTCTTTCAGCTCTATGGTTCTATGATTCTGGCATTTTACTTTCTCTCCCTCCCAAAGACTTGCATTGCAGCCATCCCAATGGTTCCGGAACTGCCAGAGAGTTACTGTGCTGCAAAGTGGCAAGAGATGCTGTGTCCCACTAGGTCTGAGCAGAGTTACTTGGATTTCTCTGCTTCTGTCACAGTCCTGGCTAATCCGTCTCCATCTCCCTGGTCATCAGGCCAAGAAAGCTGCCGCCTTAGCAATCCCATTGGCTAGTAGTGATGTAAAATCCCATTTAATTTGTTAACCAGTTAAAAGTTAAGTTTAAGTGATTACCTGATTAAATGGGGGAGGTGAGCGGGGCAGCCGTTCCAGCCCGCTAGGCTGGAGTGCCCCCCGACTTGTTGTGGCCAGACTGGAGCAGCCCCCATGCTGCGGGTAGGGGCTGCTCCAGCCCTGCAGGGCTGCTAGCTCCCAACCTACACGGGCTTGTGGGCTAGGAGTTGACTGCCCTCCCTCCGCCCTGACTGCCACTTCTGTTCCCCCCCACACACACGCAAGGCTGCAGACTCGCATGGGGGGCTGCTCCCGGTTAATGCTTAAAGGTGATGCTTACTGGGTAACCGGTTACCTGTTCACATCCCTATTGGCCAGCTCTTTCTGCCTTCTCTGACTGATTTCTTTTTGCCACCACTCCATGCTCCAGCTCAGCGTATAACAAACCAAACCAAACTCTGGCACGTGGCTGTTCTCCAAACCTAGTATGTAGCAAACCACTGCACTCTTGCTTCCCTGCGCCTATCAGCAGCTTGACTGCAGTTAGGATGTCCACAATAATGACAGGTGCTAATGGCAATATCACCACCAACCTTACCGTGTCTACACCAAAAGCAAATAAACTGTTTGTAACAGGTCAGAAACAAACAGCAATTTCTTACCAGCCAGTAGCATGCAACTGAACGCAATCAGGCAGCCCTGTGCTGAGTTCATTTTCCATACGGGAATGCCAAGTGGAAACAGCCACCAGAACAGAAAAATTTCTGTTGCTTAGCAGGTGGGTGGAAGTGCTTGGCAGTGCAATAGAAATGTTAAACTCTTGCAGCTGGAGGGGGGGAGGGGGATTAAATTAAAGAGGACGTAAACCTCCTGCGGTTTATACTGGACAGCCTACCCGCTAACAAAATCATAAAACAACTTAACACTTCCATCGCACTCTATGGCCTTGTCTTCACCGAGAGATTTACTAGACTTGTAACTAAATGCTGGGCCTAATTCTAGTCCTGTCCATAACCCACCCTAATTTTAGACCAGTGGTGCTTTTAACTTCAGTCCCTAACCCCAAAGGAGATACAAACTAAAACCTTAGCAAGCAAAACTCATCAGGTGCTAACAGGGGGGGCTGACAGTCACTGCTGACCCAGGAACAGGTGTGTGGGGGGGGTCTCAAGCAGTCAGCCATTAGAGCGTTCCCCACCCCCAGCCCTCAGAGCCTTATAAAGTGGCATTACGGTGGAAATTCAAAGGGACCCAGAGCTTGCGGCTGCAGTATCAGAGGCAGCAGCCAGAAGCTCCAGGCCCTGTTGAATTGCCGGGACGCGGGACAATTGCCCCTTCTTCCCCCCACCTCACATCACCAGTCCTGGGTGCTAATATGCTCGCTCTGTAGTGCAGAGGTAGGCTAGCACCACTAGTTTTTCCACACTTGCCCACAATTCCTCCCCTCCCTCCCCCCCCCCCCCAAACCATGATGAACAGACCAGTTCTCCCACAACCCTCTGGGAAAGAATTTATAGTGCAGCTCAGCTAAAGTGCAGCACCCAGACCCACGGGATATGCCCCCAGAAGCGCTAGTATTACACATCCATGAAAACAGTGGCAGCAACTGGAGTGTCATTTCACGTGTGGCCACTGTCATTCAAACTAGGCAATCTCAAGTTAACTGTGCGAAAGACATACCCTAAGGGCCCTACCTAGAACCCAAACGCTGTAACAGCCTTGTGAGATTAGTACGTATCAGTCATAGATGGGGAAAGCAGACACAGAGATGTGAAAACTAACCTAGAAAGAGAAAAGAAGTTGCATTGGCCATTTTTTGCTTCATTATGACGACACCACAAAATGATGTCTGCATTTCTTTGATGCTAGAAACTCAGTCCTGGTACATGCTGTGTTTCTAGAAGATTTGAGGGAGGTGGGGGGGGGGGGAGACTTAAGAACTAGCAGGGTCATGACATCATAAGTATCAAGGAAATAAAATTGGATTAATTGAGGGGAAAGTGATTTTTTCCATTTCAGACTCGCTTTGTTAAAACCTATTTAAATCCACGATAAAATCTGGAGGAAGAGATCACTCTGTTAAGCAGAGTCTAGACAGAATTTCCCAATGCAGGTGCCGAAAGTTTGGCACCCATCTGAGATTTGGACTACATTACACCTATAAATTCCAGTAGAATCAACATGAACTGCGAGTACTTGGCACATTTGCAAATCAAGGAGCTTTGATTTAGGCGCGTAGGTATGGATTTAGGTGCCTAACTTTAGTGAACAATTTGAAAAGTTTGGCCTCTACATTCCTAACCTTTCAATTCAGTGTTGACAAGTTGCCATTTTAGATCTCTGGTCCTCCCTGGAGACCTCCTGCAAAATCAGGGAATTTAGAACTATATTCCTAAGAGTGTTTTTAAAAACCTCAAGTCTCTCAGGCCTCCTTTACTCACCATAAAGAAGCAGATCACCTTTAAGCTACTTGCCCAGGGCTATATAATAAATATTTGTCTAAAGTGGAATTAATAATTTCGGACTCCTAGTTATTCCACTGTCTTCCTAATCATAACCATGGTATATAGTGTTCTCACTGTGCCAGATTCTTTGGAATCTCATGTTAAGAAATTGTGCTTCACAGATGTTATTTAGAGTTTCTGATTATATGACCCTCCTGGACATGTGAACTTGAGAATCAACAGCCTTTACCAGCACTGAAACAGCTAGACGGATAGCGGAGAGGGCTGTAAGCCACGGTCTTGAAACATAATTTAGAACCTAATGTTTAAAAAAAAGGTAGTAAAAAGGTAGAAGTCCAATTGCACATGCAGTTTGGATTCATAAATCGGGACTTGTTGCACATATATAAGGCTGTGCAGGTGTCTATCTAGCCATGTGCATGTGCAAAGCCAGAGACCTAACTTCAAGACAGGCCTTTAACAGGGTCAAAAGCAGTGGTGGGCCCAAGCCCATGGAGGTTCTATGTGTGGTCCATGAGACATTTTGTTTACCCATTGCCCACATGCAGAGCTGCCAGATTCCGCTGGTTTCTGTCCACAGATTTTTTTTTCCTACCGGTATTAGTAAAGTGACACACACGTAAAGCAAGGGCACATGAAGTTAGTTGTGTGCTGTTTTATTGCACACAACATTGACTGCGAGAGCCACGCGCTCCCTCTGCATCCAATTAAAATGCTGCAAATTCTAGGTAGGCAAGTGCAGTTAGCAAAACTACCCTGTCCCAGGAGACCGTCTAGGTTACAACAATCTTGCAGCCCACTCACTAGCCTAGCTTGCTCATCAGTGATGAAAAAGTCTTAGACTATTTCATTACATCAGTGCAAGCACACATGAACTAAAGTGCCCTTAACAAATGGGCAGCTACAGCCCATCCTCACACAACCCTGCAAACAACCCCTCAAGCTAGCACCTACACCCAGCTAGGGCCTGATCTACACGAGAAGGTTTTACCAACAAATTCTTCCTACCTTCCTTCATGCCTTCCATATAACCGTGTTTATGTTGAGTCCTGCTGGCAGAACCCTCCACTTCTGCCACTACCGTTATTCCTCTTCTTTGAGTGATATAATCCCTCGACCCTATATTTCCTTGACCCAAAACTCCAACAGTCTCAAGAGGAGGGAAGGTATCCTGCAATACACAGAAAAAGTCTCCTCCACTGGAAGGTGATGCTGAGTATACTGGGAGCACATCTAGACTACGTTTTAATTTTGAAAGAGGATATGCAAAGTCTTCCGATCACATTTTCGAAAGAGGATCTTTCGAAAGTGAAAGTAGTTCGGACGTGGGGTTTTTTCAGAAAAAAATCCTTTCGAAAAACCGCGTAAACTTTTTTTTAGGAAGAGCCTTTTTTTTTTTTTCCGAAAAAGGGGTTTTTTTTTGTTTTTTTTTAAAAAAAGCGTCCAGGCTACTTTCACTTTCGAAAGATCCTCTTTCAAAAATGCGATTGGATTTATCCTCTTTCGAAAATAAAATGTAGCCTAGAGGTGCCCTGGGATTCCTGCCCAGGGTGCAACACCTCTTTTGCCAATACACTGTGATGCGGTGTGGACACAATACACCAACACAAGCAGACAAGTATGAACACACTCCACTGAGATAACAACGAGGAGTTAAAGACTTAGGGTACGGCTGCACTGCAACAGAATTTCAAAATAACTAGCGCTATACCTAAATAACTTAGTTTGCATCTACACAGCAGGCAGATGTTTCAAAATAGTGTCAAAATACTGTCAAGCTGGAGGACTTCTTACTCCAAGTCCTGTAACCCTCATTGTATGAGGAATAAGGGAAGTTGGAGGAACAGTGCTCTATTTTGAAATAAGTGATGTGTAGATGCTCCCTATTTTGAAATAAGCAATTTCAAATAAGATATGCAATTGACCTAGCTCAATTTGCATAGCTTATTTTGAGTTAAGTCCTGCAGTGTAGATGCACCTGAACGGATTTATTTGGGCATAAGCTTTCGGGTGTAAAAAAGACTTATACATGCTGCTTTTCCTAGAAGATTCTATGTGAGACTTAAGAACCACACAGTGGTTTTTACCCACAAAAGCTTGTCATAGAATCACAGAATTCTAGAACTGGAAGGGACCTCGAGATGTCATCAAGTCCAGTCCCCTGCCCTCACGACCAAGCACTGTCTAGATCATCCCTGACTGGTGTCTGTCTAACCTGCTCTCAAATATCTCCAGTGATGGAGATTCCACAACCCCCCCTAGGCAATTTATTCCAGTGTTTAACCACCCTGAGAGGCAGGAAGTTTTTCCTAATGTCCAAATCTAAACCTCCCTTGCTACAGTTTAAGCCCACTGCTTCTTGTCCTATCCTCAGAGGCCAAGGAGAACAATTTGTCTCCCTCCTCCTTATAACACTCTTTTAGATACTTGAAAACTGCTATCATGTCCCCTTCTCAGTTTTCTCTTTTCTAAACTAAACAAGCCCAGTTCTTTCAGTCTTCCCTCATAGCTCATGTTTTCTAGACCTTTAATCATTTCTCTTGCTTTTCTCTGGACCCTCTCCCATTTCTCCACATCTTTCTTGAAACGTGGTGCCCAGAATTAGACACAATACTCCAATTGAGGCCTCATCAGCGCAGAGTGGAGCAGAATGACTACTCATGTCTTGCTCACAGCACTCCTATTAATGCATCCCAGAATCATGTTTGCTTTTTTTGTGATAGTGTCACGCTGTTGACTCATGTTTAACTTGTTGACCACTATGACCCCAAAATCGCTTTCAGCAGTATTCCTTCCTTGACAATTGCTTCCCATTCCATATGGGTGAAACTGACTGTTTCTTCCCAAGTGGAGTATTTTGCATTTGTCCTTATTAAACTTCATCCTGTTTACCTCAGACCATTTCTCTAGTTTGTCCAGATCATTTTGAATTTTGACCCTATCCACCAAAGTACTTGCAACTCCTCCCAGCTTGGTAGCATCTGCAAACTTAATAATCGTACTCTCTATGTAATCAACTAAATCGTTGATGAAGATATTGAACAGATCCCCCCCCAAAACAGATCCCTGTGGAACCCCATTTGTTATGCCCTTCCAGAATGACTGTGAACAGTTAATAACTACTCTCTGAGAATGGTTATCCAGCCTGTTATGCACGCACCTTACAGTAGCCCCATCTAGACTGTATTTCCCTCATTTATTGATAAGAGCATGCGAGACCGTGTCAAGTGCCTTACTAAAGCCTAAGTATATTTATGCTCAAATAAATCTGTTAGTCTTTAAGGTTCTACAGGACTCTCTGTTGTTTTGCAGATACAGACTAAGATGGCTACTCCCCCCCCACCCAGCGACTTGTCCAATGAAACAGTTTTGTTGGAAGCTCTATGCCAGCAGGACTTTTGCAGGTACAGCTTTCTAGTGAAAATGTCCTGAGTTAACTCAGGCAAGGTCACCTTCAGAAGTGGTGAACTTGTCTTTTAAAACAAAACAACAAAGAGGAGGAGGCTGTAATGGTCCAGTCTGATTTGCTTTGACATTCTTCCACTGCTCACCTCCTGACACACTAAGCTTATGGTTGTCATTGTGGTATGATAGCTGCTTGGCTTCTGTCATGTTATTGATGGTTCATGCATCCGCGAGCAGCAAAAACCATACACAGGAACGAAGGATGATGGCATCAATAAAACCCTAAAGCCAGCCATGGGAACATAAATATCCAAAAAGTCAAATCCAGAATCAAATGTGTAGTACGCCTCAATGCAAAGCTGAATTAGGAATGAGTCCAAGAAAGAAGCTCAGAGTTTACATTTTGATATTTTAAATCTTGTACCCTTGTTATATATTGGCTGAGATGCAACAAATCCAGATTGCATGCAGAAGGCTTTGGTGCCTCTTGTGGGTGTCTTAAGATGACTAGATGGCAGGACAGGCTACTCCCTCATATTTTTGTTTTAAATAAAAATTAATTCTGCAGTTTGTCCAATTATGTAGACTAACATTGTATTTGAGATATGTAGATTTTCTCATTCTGTAAGATGCTTAATCATTTAAAAAAGGCACAGAACTAATTAGTTATTTCAGGAAACCTGCTAGATTAGACCAGTCATTCTCAACCTTTCTATGCTACTATATCCCTTTCAGGAATCTGTCTTGCATAGCCCCCCAAAGTTTCAAATCCCTTAAAAACTACTTGCTTACAAAACCAGATATAAAAATACAAACGTGTCACAGCACACTATTCCTGGAAAATTACTTATTTTCTGCTTTTGGCCATAAAATTATGAAATAAATTAACGGGAATATAAAATATTGTACTTTCATTTCAATATACACTATAAACAAGTCATTATCAGTATGAAGTTTTAGTTTGTACTGACATTGTGAGTGCTTTTTATGCAGCCTGTTGTAAAACTAGGCCAATATCTAGATGAGTTGATGTACCCCCTAGAAGACCTCTGAGTACCCTCAAGGGTACAAATACCACTGGCTGAAAACAACTGGATAGAGCAAAAAGGATATTACTGCTAGAGAAGCTCATTAAGGGAAATTCTGAGAATGCAGACCAGTTGTTTCATAGCATAGTTCAGACCTCAGGGCGAAGGGCAGCGATACGAAATTTAAGCATCTGTGTATTTTAAAGCATTTCTTAACACTTTAATTATCCAAGGAATTGTTACAAAGATATTAACAGGTAACCAACAAAGCACATTAAGAGTTTGATCCTGAAACACTGACTTCACTAGGAATGGAAGAAGGCCTTCACACAGCACGAAAGTGCATCCACAGAACACAGTCAACCTGTGGAACTCCTTGCCCAAGGATGTTGTGAAGACTAGGACTTTAACAGGATTCAAAAAAGAGAGAGATTCATGGAGGTTAGGTCCATCAAAGGCTATTAGCCAGGATGGGTAGTAATGGTGTCCCTAGCTTCTGTTTGTCTGGAAATGGATGACAGGGGAGGGATCACGTGATGATTACCTGTCGTGTTGCCTCCTTCTGGGGCATCTGGTATTGGCCACTGTCAGCAGACAGGATACTGGGCTAGATGGACCTTTGGTCTGACCTAGTAGGCTGTTCTTATCTTCACAGACAACACTTCTTACAGTCACAATTACAGTGTCGTGCCCAGCAACATGGCTGGAAGCAAATGCTTTGGGCTGATATTCAGACCTTGGGCACCACCATTGGAATGAAACAAAAAGACTGGCTAAACCAGCCCTGATACAACGCCTGTCCTCCATGAGCCAAAGCCACTGTGGCTGTATTGGTCCAGCGAGAATTAGGCTAACCAGTACAGTGGAGTCTTTGAAAGCTCCCGGACTGGCATCATGGACATTGGGTAAACATTGCAAGGCTAGGTGGCACTTCCGCCAACAGTTTGCTGCAATGTTTTACAGGATAGTATAAGCAAAGCCTGACAGGGCCCTTCTCACCTGCTGGGCAACAGAGTTCCAGCTGCTCACAGCCTGAAGAACATTCTCATACATTTGAGCTTTGTGGCTTATTCTTCTCTACCCAGCAGCCAATAAGAAAAGCACCTCATTGCTCAGTCTGCAAGTTCATCAGGGCAGGCCTGTCTTGTTTCAGGAATGAATAATATCAAGAACAGTGGCACGGTAACCCCTCAACCGACTCATCTAGATGCTACTGCAGACCAAAACAAGGAGACAACCCAATAGTTTTTAGAACCCCAATTTGCACACTTCTTGAAGCTAGGGATGTTAAAATGAGATTAATGAACTATTCAATTAGTCAATAAGGGTGCTTCGGCTTTGAAATGTAGCAAGAGCCCACCCGGCTGTCTCTGCATTTCAAAGGCGGAAGTGCTATGCAGCATTTCAAAGACTGACTGCCGCACGGAGCCCAGGGCCAGCAGGAGACTCTGAGTTCCCCGCAGGCCCCAGGCTCCATGAAGCGCTTCCGCTTTGAAATGTACAAGAGCCCCAGTGGGGACTCTTGTACATTTCAAAGGTGGAACGCCGCTGCTGTGCCCGTGCCCGTCCCCTCCCACGGAACTAGAGCTGGGGGGAACTAGCTTTTAAGCCATTTCCCCCCAGTACCTCTCCTCTTCCCCACCCCCCTTGCTGCTTCTTTCTGATAAAGGCAGCAAGGGGGGAGGGGAAGCGACTAGTCAATGAGTGTGTTGACTATCCGATAAGCTTTTGCTTATCGGATAGTCGACTAGCTGAGTAGTCGCTTATGTTCCTACTTGGAGCACAGAGTAAAACTGCAGGTGAAAAGCACAGTGACTGTGTTGCCACAACTTCAGCCAGTTGTAGCTCAAATGCAGTCGTGGGTATCAGAAGCAGCTTGACCCAGATGCTAGGAAAGAAGACAATGTTGGGATTTTGAGCTCCTGCTTCTTTATGTGCCTGCCCGCCTTTGCCTTTTTACACCCACCCCAAGGAAAGACGGGTGAACTGGGAGATAAAGCACTGCTTTGCTGGAAGTAAACAAAGCCCATATTTTCATAACTATAAAGCCTCGAAAGCATGGGGAAGCAATTCCAAGTCAAATAAAACACACAACACCTCAATTAGCATAAGCCACTAAATAACCACTACATAATGTCTTCCAACCTAGTCTGGACTAGTAATGCGGGAGAGGAATACCCCTCTTAGGACTTCTCTTGGATTTTTTCTAAAGGCTTCCACGGTTGTTTGCACCAGTGCAGTTCCACTTATGTACCAGCTCTAGTGCAAACCCCATAGGATAGACATAGTGCACTGATAGCAGCTTAGTCCAGCTTGAAACTGGAGTAATCTGAACTGGTGCCAGTCTCAGTTTAAACTGGTGCCATGTGTCCATGCTAGGGATTTGCAGCTTCACTCATGGAGCAACCCATATAAGAAAAACAAAACAAAACAAAACAAAACAAGGAAAACCTAGCCCAGACCCCAAAGGCCCCAACAGGAGAGCATATAAGCACAGGAATAGTTTCAGTGACATAGCTAAAGAGCATTGCCTGGATGTAAAGAATATTCTAACCTACTTACCTGCACTGGGAAGGATTCCAAGTGTTAGTGTAAGACCTGACCCCAGAGGCAAGAATGCTACCAAATGAGCTATGTTGATACCTTGAACGTCATAAGGTTATTTACTGAAAAAAAAAATTACATTTGCTTCTACACGTGCATCCCTCCTACCATGAAACAAGACCCGGAAAGAAAAGGAGTCAGTAGATTGCATAATGCACACAAGCATCTAAAACCATGACCTGTGCAATTAAGCATGTGGCCTGTATTTGGCATCGCTAGCAAAGAGAAGGATCTGCTTGCAAAGAATTTGGTATTTACTTGGCACCTAGCGTCCTGCTAAACTGGCATAACACCTTCTGACTGGGCCCAGTGCCATCTGCCAAGTGAGGAAAGAGTTCAGACAGCCAAAGTTCAGGCATATGCACAGATCCTCAATGCCACAGTAACAGAACAAGCAAGCTGTGTAGCCTACCCATAGCCACAGCGCCCCTTGTAGTGCGCTCAGGTAAAAAGAAAGGTAATTGTGTAGGGTGAGGTTTTGAATGGTGAATCAGGGGGTCTGTCCCACGGGGGACGGAGTTGGGATGCCTTTATACGTAAAACATTTAAGCCACAGTTCTCTTTCAGAGAGATCTCGGTGAAAACTGCTCTGCGATAGCAAATTCCATAGGACAATAAGGATTTTAGTGACCTGTCAAAGCGGTGCTGAGTTCCAGTAAAAATCTCTCAAATAACTCACTATGGTGTGCTGCCAGTCTGGATCCTCATGCAATGTCACTTCTAGGGAGTCCTTCCCATAGCGAAGGAACTTCACACTGGAAGAAACTTTCATGGATATAAAAAAGCCATTAGCTTCCCTGATGTCTTTACTCCCTCTGCCATACACTTAGATATCTGTGCTAGGATCTGAGTGTGTTTCTTAACAGCCCGGCTCCTCTGCCAGGTGGGAAGCAGTGACCTTGTGTTTAGGACATGTGTTGTCAAGAAAGACGACAAAAAAACAACAACACAATGTTGCATCACAAATTCATCATCCCGACTTCAGCACTGAGGAGCAAGGCCATTGTGTGTTGCTATTGTTTGCATTGCAGCAGCTAGAGCCCCAGCCATAGAGCACGGCTCATTGTCACAAGAATAGAGGTATTAGTTCCATATCCTGAGCAAATTCTAGCAGGCCAACCTAATATTATTACACCAACCTAATATTATTACACCAACCTAATATCCCCGGAGCCTCAGGTGAATTCATTTTTTTAATTCTAAGCTGTTGTGTCATATACTGTGATCTGTTAAACTGATGTGCTCTACACAAGAGGCAGCTGCAACACAATCCAAGGTGAAGTCTCTGCCTCCTGGAAGGATGCACCCAAGGAGTAGCATCTCTGCCACTAGACCCACAAGAATAATTTCTCTCTCTCTTCCTATTTAGCATCTACATGCAGCCACAAAGTGAACCGGTCAGATAATAAAGACCAAAATACCAGCAAATATGAAGATGACATGCAACTCTACCTACCCTTTGCTTCATGCAAGTGATATCACTACCAACTACATGGCCCAGTTCTGGGATGTGATCAATGAATGGCTGAAGACCTACTGGTTGAAGCTAAATCTCAGAACAATGGAAGTGATGCTGGTGACCAGAGGAAAGACTTCTGAAGAGCTCACAGCTCTGGTGCACTCTCTTTGGGATGAAGACATGCATCCACAGTCAAAGTGTCGGTACTTGGGAGTCCTCCTGGGTCCCTCGCTGACACTAAGCTCTTGTAAAGCAGCATCTGTGAGTAACAATTTAAACCATCTCCAGCTGGCTAGAAGACACCAACCCATCCTGTGCATGATGACCCAGCTTCAGTCAGATAGGCCTTTTTTCCCGGTCAGACTTGGGCTACAGCAATATGATATGCTTGGGCAGGAAACCATCATCTTTAGAAATGGCAATTAATACACAACGCTCCCCAGACACACAAACTGCTGCAAGCACATCCCACCTGTCCTTCACTCCCTGCATTGGCTTCTCACAGAATATCCAATCAAGTTCAAGGTTCTTTTCTTCACGGCACTCCACAGCCTCAGCTAAGTGTACTGAAACAAAGAAATCAACTCATTCTCCACTTGAAGACCATGGCCAACCACCGGGCACCTCAGGCATCATTAAAAACTTTCTAACACAAGGATGAAGTCAGTCCATGCAGGAGAGAGAACTCTCTCAGGGGACAATCCAAGGCTGGGGAATGAACTCCCTCAGTTACTAAGGGCCACCATAAACCTCACCACCTTCCACTCCACGCACAAAAGGCATTTCTTGGACCTGCCTCTCCAATATCAACACAGACCAGACCACCTTGCCCCAGGACCCACAATGGCTGTCGGCCCTGTTGGCCATGTCAGTAAATACACTACTGGAAAGTGCTCAGACATGATAATGAGGACAGTATACTATGTAGAACTGAATAGTAATTTCTATATAGCCTATAAAGCTTCTTCAGCGCTTCCAGATGGCAGGTAGTGTATACATCAAGTTACAATTATTCAATGGTGTATTTTGAACGTAATTTTGAAACTGGCCAGGAAAGAAAATTAACATCCAATTTGATACAGTAATTCCTCATTTAACACTATAGATATGTTTCAGAAAATGATTGTGTTAAGTGAAAACGTGTTATGCGGGGTCAGTTTTCCCATTGAAAATAATGGAAAAGGTGGGGGTTGTGTTTCAAGCGGTGGTATCTGTTGGGACCGGGACATAAGGTTGGGAGAGAAAGGGGACTGGGTTACAGCAGGGAGGGGAGGTGTTTGGCTCTGGGGAAGGGAAGGGGAGGAGAGGGGAGGGGGATTGGGTTGGGACTATGCCCCTGTGACGGGCCTGCCGGGACCCGCACTGCGTCTGGTGAGGGGGGGGGGTCGCTGGGGAACAGCACGGCGAATGGCGAACCTTCCACCGCTTTGCAGGGAAGTGGGGGAAGCCCCGCGCAGCTGCCGGCAACGGGCCGGCTGGGGAAATCGTGTTATTCCGGGGACGGTCGTGTAATTCAAAAAAAGTTCCCTAAAAAAAAAATCATGCTATCGCGAAAACGTGTTAAGCGGGCACATCTTAAATGAGGAATTACTGTATTTCAAATTATAGCTAAATTAAAACATTTGCTATTTGCATATTCATTTACCTATATGGACACATTTGAGAAGAGAAAAAACAAAGCACAATTCAGTATTGTGCATTCCTCCCGCCAAAGGAAACATTTTATGAAACTGAACAAGTGGCAGAAATGCAGCATTACACGCCCCCCCCCATACACATACGCTTTCCAAGAGCTCCTCTCCAAAGCTGCAGTGCCTGTCCTTTGAGTTCTGAAAACTACCACGAGCACATTCTGTTCACAGCAGCAGCCTGAGTAATAGATCATGGCTTGAAAAAAATGTTTACAACACACCTACTCAGAGAGGCTGATTTGAAAAATATTCTTCCTCCAAAAGAAGTCCAAATACAGTGCCTTAAGGAGAAGATTCCAAACTCCTGTGTGTTGAGAAGGAGGGCAGCTAGCATTGTGAACAACAGCACTTTCCCCATAGTTGCTGTGAAACTGACAATTCTTGGCAGTTTCGCTCTGCTGATAGGGCAGCTACACTTTTTGCAAATGCAAAGTAAGACTATGAGCACCAGTGACATTTAAGGACTGCTCGTGGTGTAGAAATCCTAAATTCAGGCAGAGCTCTGCAAAAGCAGAATTTATTCTGCATTCCAGCATTATATTGCATATTGCCCAAAGATGAGTACAGCATAATAAATGCTGCTGTGCATGGATAAAATCATTATTGCAAGTCTGCAATCGAACATTGTGACCACATGCTTATGCACCAGCTCCGGCCAGCATATACTCTCTTTTGCAAATAAACAAAGGGAGACCATTACCAGAAACTAAATCTTTTCTTTAAAGGCACTCAGGCAACATAATGGCCACTTTTGGTGTGAAAAGCCCTGTAATCCTAAAAGACACATCCAACTCCAGTTGAGATGTCAACATGCTGAAGTAATCCATACAGTAGGTCACTGACACAGGGGAGGGGGTGGGCTGAATGAAACCAGGTCACGTGATCAGAGGCAAGACAAGCACCCTCAGCAACTAATCCCCTCTAAACCATTCCTACAGTTTGCTGGCAAACAGGATTTTTGTGCCTGCACAGAGACATCCTACTAGAATTCAGAATACATACCACAGCTGCGAGCCAGCAAAATTGCATAGCTGCTGCCCAGTCTCTCTGTCTTTCACATCCAAAAATGCACACACACCCCATTAACTATTATCTTACCACCAAAAAGAAAGGAGGTATCAGAACCAACGCTGAGCTGAGGTGAAGCAGGGAAGAGCACTGCATGAATCTTGCAAACATAGCTCCTTGGAGGGTGACCGGATAACAAGAGTGAAAAATCAGGGTGGAGGTGGGAGGTAGTAGGCGCCCATGTTAGACAAAACCCAAAATATCAAGACTGTTCCTGCTGCCTTTGTCCTCATCCACAACTATTTCTTGGGGACAATTTATATCTTCAAGTCAGCTGCACAGCTATGAGCATCTGAATGGCCCCACAATATGCCAACATCTTTATGATGAACCTTGAACAATGTTTCCTCAGCTCTCGCCCCTAATACTGTTACTCTACTTACGCTACATTGATGACATCATCATATGGACCCATGGGAAGGAGACCCTTGAATTTCAAAGGGATTTCAACAACTTTCACCCCACCATCAACCTCAGTCTGGACCAGTCGATACAAGAGATCCATGTCCTTGACACTACAGTATAATTACATGATGGCCACATTTCCACCACCTTGTATCGGAAACCTACTGACCGTTATACTTACCTACATGCCTCCAGCTTCCATCCAAGACACATTTCCCAATCAATTGTTTATAGCCAGGCCCCAAGATACAACCGGATTTGCTCCAGTCCCACAGACAGAGACAAACACCTACAGGTAGGGATGTGAATGACGAGTCAATTTGCTTATCAGATAGTTGACACACTGGTCGACTAGTGGCTTCCCCACCCTCGTTGCCTTTATCAGAAAGAAGCAGTAAGGAGGAAGGGGGGGGGGGGAGGAGAGGGTGCTTCAAAGTGGCAGCGCCACGTGGAGCCTGGGATCTGACGCTTTGAAATGCCTCGTGCAGCCCATGGGGACAGGCCAGTCCTCGTCTACAGACAACCCCCTAACCTGAAACAAATTCTTTCCAGCAACCACGCAGCACACCTCCATCATACTCACCCAGGAACGCACCCCTGCAATAAACACTGGTGCTAACTCTGTCCACACATCTATACAAGTGACACCATCACAGGGCCTAACCACAGAAACCACCACATCAGAGGCTCACACAACTGCACATCCACTAATGTGATATATGCCCCTCTGCTGGCCAAACTGGACAGTGCCAACAACAAAGGATTAGTGGACACAAGTCAGATATTTGAAAAGGTAACACACAGAAACCAGTTGGGGAACATTTTAACTTGCCTGGGTACTCTCTAATGGCTCTCAAAATGACTATTCTTACAAAGCAATTTCAAAAAAACAGCTGGAGAGAGAAACTGCAGAACTTGCCTTCATTTGCAAATCTGACACCTTTAAATCAAGGTCTGAACAAAGACATGAACTGGATGGGCCACTATATTCAACATCATAATAACATCAAAAGGTAAGTATTGGGCACTTACAACCCACTCTATTAGCCTCATTTAGCACGGACACTCTAATTGACACTTTTTTTTTCTCCTTCTCTTTCCCTCCCCCCTATCCCCTCTTTTTCTGCTATTTATTTGCACCTCTGGATCCCTTACTCCATTCATGTGAAGAAGTGGGCTGTGCCCACAAAAGTTCATGATACCATCTGCATTTTTGTTAGCCTAATTTTAAAGGGAAAAAATTTAAACAATGAATGATCTTGCAGCACGTTAGCGACTATCTGGTCACCCTACCACCCAAAAACCTGCTTCTACATATTAGCATGCTTCAAGTTTTAAAAAGGAGATGGAGCAGAAACTGACTCTTACTGTTCTGATGTCTGTTCTAAGCAGCTCCAATCATCATAATTAAACTGGATCTGAGCCTAGGGGCTCAAGCAGAGACGAGGGAGCTAGGAGCTGTACAAACACGTAATAAAAAAATCCCTGTCCCAAGGAGTCTACAATGTAGGAATAAGATAAGAGTCCACACATGTTTTCAGAGCTCCAGGTTAATGGCGAGACAACACAAGTCAGCATGAGAAGCAGCAGTCACAACACACCAGCGACCTAACCACAGTCCATTTTTTTTTTTGTCATCATCCGATCAGAGAAGAATTTTCATTAGCGATCAGGACCCATTTTGTCAGCACCACATATACATAATGAAAACATGGTCCCTACTCCGAAGAGATTACAGTCTAAGAAGAGACATCACAGGGGTATGTGACAAAGACCGAGGAGAGCACAAGAGGCAGATGAGACTAGCACAGTAAATTGCAATGCCCGCTTTTTGACACGCAGCTAATCAGTGTTTAGGGCCCTGGGGATGGTCCATTGGTGACAGTCAGGCAATGTCTCTGCTAAGGTGCACGGCTGAGTACAAAAAATTCTTCCCCTGGCCACCTCCTCTGCTCCGGTGAGCGGGGCTGGCTGAGACGGTGTGGTAAGGGAGCCGGTGGGGTGGAGGGCTGGGACCTGCTGCGGCCACGTGGCAGGAAGGGAGGCCTGCTCCAGTGGCCGGGGCTGCCACGTGGCATCTGGGGCCAGGAACGGGACCTGTCATATGGGGGTGGGGTCTGCTCCAGTGGCTGGGAAGAGAACCTGCTGCCTGGCGGGGAGAGGGGTTCTGCTCCGGCAGCTGGAAACGTGTGAGTGTTAATAAATTGGGTGCCACGGTGTTACACAGCCAAACCAGCACACATGACCTCAATCTTGGTGCACATGCCAAAACTCACTCTGCTCATGGCTGGAAAATCGTAGAGGGAACACGGCAGTCAGGTATTTCTTTGATGCAGTTTTGTTGACAAAGCACGTACAGGACTAAGCCATGTCTACACAGCAAGCAGGCACCCGCAGTTGTCCCATGGTAACCAACTCAGACTTATGGGGTACGTCTAGACTACATGGCTCCGTCAACGGAGCCATGTAGTCTAGACGTACCCATGGGGTTCAGGCTGAAGCGTTGGCTAGGACCCTCCAGGGTTGGGGGGCCTCAGAGCTAGGGTTCTAGCCCAAGCCCAGCACTCCACACAGCAACGAAACAGCCACACAAGCCCGAGCCCACAAGCCCCAGTTAGCTAGCACAGGCCAGCTACACGTTGTTATTTACTGTGTAGACTTAGAGGAGGTCCTGTCTCCCCAGAAGCAGGAGGAATCAAATAGCAAGGAACTGCTTCTTTTGTTCCCAACACCAAGCACTCTCTTTTCAGCCTGCAACTCTGCCCCAAAAACCTCTCCCCTGATTTCTTCCAGGGCTATATGCTGCACTTTCAGCTGCTCCTGCTCTCTCTCTCTCTCATATACCCCTGCCCAAAATAATATACAGGGAAAGTTCCTGGGCCCTTCACATACTCCTTTTTATTTCAGGTAAGGCGCTGTGACCATCCCCACACTTACGTTAATTGAAAGGGGTGTTCACACCATCAGCAATCGTGATTTCCATCAACCTATCACAAACTCGTAACAGCTACATTCAGAGCACACCAGGTGCTTAATCTCTGTAGCATGCTTTGTAGCTGCAGATAGTTGTGGTCTAGTAGACACTTGTTCTGCCTCAGGACTGAACTGCCTGCCAAAATGGTCCCCTCCACTGTGACTCGAAACTATATTCTTCTTTACTTCCTGTCGTAACAGCTGCCACCCAGCTTGGATGCCATTCAGTCCAGAGGTGACTGCATTGCAATGCTCGGTGAAGCATTCCAATATCTAGTTCAGCGTTTCTCAACCTTTTTTTTTATTAAGTACCCCTTTAAAAAAATATATTATAAGTACGCCCAGTACCTACAATTTTCAGACACACATTTTTTTTTTCTACCATTGCAACACATTTGTTTAAACAACTTAATTGTAACCAGGAGAGAGATGAAATTTTTGGGTGTAAAAAGTACAAAAATAATAAAGTGTTGTAAAACTTAAAACAAAAATTCAGTTTTCTCCAAATTTTAGTTGTGCTGACGTACCCCCAGACTTCTCTCGAGTACCCCTAAGGGTTCTCGTACCACTGGTTGAGAAACACTGATCTAGTTTGTGCCTCACCTCAGTTCATCAAGCCTTTTGGGATCCCTTTGGGACAAAAGCTGTTCTTTAAATGCAATATTTTATCACTCTACCAGACTTCCACCAAAAACATCCATTTACTTTGGGACTGCTCATGGTTACACCTTTTGCAGGAAGCTCTGATGCAGACTGATGGTTTTATTTACCCAGAGAGCTCAGACTAGACTCATTCTTTTTTGTCCTTGAATGAGAGAGAATTTATTGCTGGAGCCAGAATGACTGAAAATCTCTATGTACTCAAACAACAAATTGGGCATCAGCCCAAATTGTCTCAAATGGCCCCCTCTTGACTCCCTAAATCCAGTCAGTCCTTGGCTTCTTGGCTAAGAGTGCCAGAAGTGTATCCATCATTAGTAACATGCACACTTGTTCTCCGTCCAATGCTTGGAGATGCCACCTCATTTGACACAGGCAACAACTTTTACTCAGCTGACCCAAGCGGATTGGAATGGGCAACCAAAAGCAATGTTCAAGCAGTGCAATGACAAATGGGATATAAAAGACTAGAAGGGGGTCAAGACTGTTGTCAGTGCCTTCAGCCACACACTTTCTGATACCGTGCTGTCAACCAAGCAGAGGATGAGAGACAACAAAGTATGGCAGGCCCAATCCTGCTGTTCTGGCATGTCCCAGGGTCTCACTGCAGGCACGCAAGCGTACAAGAAATGAAGGTCGCAGTGGGGTAGCCATGTTAGTCTGTAATTTTAAAAACAACAAGTAGTCCGGTGGCACCTGAGGGTATGTCTACACTGCATTCCTCTTTCAAGAGAGGAATGCAAATGCAGCTGAGCAAAATTGCAAATGAAGCGTGAATTTGAATTTCCCGCACTTCATTTGCGTAATCACGTCTGGGCACTATTTCGAAATACCCTATTTTGAAAAAAGAAATGCTATCTAGACGCGGTTATTTAGAAAGAAAACCCTTCTTTCGAAATAACCCTTAAACCTCATTTTATAAGGAGTAAGGGTTATTTTGAAAGAAGGGTTTTCTTTCGAAATAACCGCATCTAGACAGCGTTTCTTTTTTCAAAATAGGGTATTTCGAAATAGCACCTGGACACAATTACGCAAATGAAGCACGGGAAATTGAAATCCGCTCTTCATTTGCAATTTTGCTCAGCTGCATTTGCATTCCTCTCTTGAAAGAGGAATGCAGTGTAGACATACCCTTAGAGTAACAAAAATATATATAGTATCATGAGCTTTTGTCGGCAAAGCCCACTTCCTTCCACTCAAGCTCATCAGAGGAAGTATGTTTTGCCCATGAAAGCTCATGATACCATATATATTTTTTTGTTAGTCTCTAAGGGTGCGTCTACACAGCAGGGCTTAACTTGAAATAAGCTACGCAAATTGAGCTACGTCAATAGCTTATTTTGAAATTGGAAGCGTCTACACAGCACTTATTTCAAAATAGAGCACTCTTCCTCTGACTTCCCTTACTCCTCGTACAAATGAGGGTTACAGGAGTCGGAGTAAGAAGTCCTCCAGCTTGACAGTATTTCAACATTATTTCGAAATAACTGCCTGCTGTGTAGACGCGGACTAAGTTATTTTGAAATAATGTTGTTGTTTAGATGTACCCTAGGATGCCACAGAACTACTCGTTTCTCAAGAAATCAAGGATCAGGCTTGTGTCTTCATCCAGTCTCTGGTAGCTGTTCTGAGCACATGACTGATTGAAAACAATCACAGGAGCAAACATCACCACAGCTGCGAAAGGAATTCAAAGGACAATGTCACTGACCAGCGAGGTATTTTAGACATCTCACTGTGCTTTCTAGCATCCTGCTGTTCATTTGTTAATGTACTAACAGGTGAGGATGGGACTGAACGAGACCTGAACAGATGGCTGCCTTCACTTTGTCAGCCACTCAGTCTTCGAGTGTGTCTACGCCAGGTGAACATGTCAGCATTTTAAAAGCACTGATGCAAGTCTACCCAGGATGAATGCTATAGTGAAGACAGAACTTCATGGACTTGAGTTTTGTCAGAAGAGGTCTAGATGCCAGAGTTATAAAAATCGCTGGTTGCACATACTCTCGGAGCCAAGGCACAGTCTGCCTCTCCACTGCTGCGAAGTTCATGTATTTACATGCACTTGTGCAAAAGACACTCCCCCCCACTCTGAAGGGATGTAGAGAGTCAGCATAGACAGCCCAAAATATCTTATTCAGTGGAGCCATTAGAACCAAAAAGTTAGAGATCAGCACTTCGATTCAAAACACCCTCCTTTTCCAGAAAGTTCTGAGTTACCCAAACACAACCCTCAGCCGGATGTGGCTTTTATTATCCAGCCAGAGCTGGCTGAAATCCATCAAATAGTTCTGGCGATGTTTTTGGAAGATGCTACAAGAACCACAGAAGAGGCTGCTGGGAGGGAAATTTCAGGCTGCTCACTCCTTGCCGGGTGGCCTTCGAACACCAGCAGCATACAGCATTTGGTCTACGTGTGCGTGCATGTGCACTTTGAGCCAGATTCTGGGCAGATTGACACCCCTGCTGTGATGCCACATGGAGATCTGGACATAAGTCAGAACAGAATGTGGCCCATCACACATTTATGCTGCACTCTTTCCAAGAAGCAGAGGGTGGAGGGAAGAGGAGAAGTAGGCAAAATAATAAACCAGAGTCCTACAGCTGCGCTCTCAACTTTTTTCTTTCCGAGGCCCCCTTTCCCCGACATGCTATAAAAATTCCATGGCCCGGCTGTACCACCACAACTGCTCTTCAGTAGATTAAAAGCCAGGGCCTGCATGAGGGAATAGATAGCAGAGCAATTGGTTACCTAAGCCCCACACCACAGGGGCTAAGTTGCTCTGGCCTACGGGCTCAGGCTACATACGGAAGACAAGATACTGGGCTGGATGGACCTTTGGTCTGACCCAGTATGGCCGTTCTTATGGCTTTAGCCCTGGACAGCAAGGCCCAGAACTCAGCTTCCTGTTCTGGGCCCCAGTGATTCTAATGCCGGCCCTGCTCTTTGAATTATTTTGGTGGATGCCCTGAAACCTGCCCCAGTCCTCTGGTTGAGAACCCCTGTTCTACAGTGCCACCTCACCTCTTCCAAAGGACCTATGGAGATTACAGGCCTCAGCACACAATGCTCCCATTGGATTGTTCATATTCGTATTATGGCAACGCCTCAGGGCCCTAACTAGGATCAAAGCCACAATTTGCTGGGCACTGAAAAAAAACCACACACGCAGGGGTTTCCTCTGCAGCTGCCATAAATCTGCACAACAAGCAGCTGCTTTCACTTATTTCCCCACAGGTATAAGAAACAACCTAGGGGGAGCTGAACGAAGAGCACAACACAGGATCCCTCAAGGTAAAGAAGCTGCAAGCATTTGTGTTGCTGGATTAATTGCCCAAGAGATCCTTGATTTTTGATTAATAAGAAGAAAATGAAGCAGCTCAGCTGAAGAAACTTTTGTGGATGGGAGACTAGGAGAGAGGCTTTTATTAATTAAAACCTTGTATAAATGACAAAGGCTGTAACGCTTTCTACTTCAGCAGTGTTGGTATTTCAGCTAGCTGGTTAAGAGAACAGTGTGTCCCTGCAACAAATCTGGGAGATCTCACTGTATTAAAGATATGTATTATTGTGGTCCACAGACAGCATGTAATTCATGGAGGAAGGTGACAGCAACCTTCCAGCAAAATAGGAACAGTTGAGAGGGGTGGGGTTGTTTGATTAGGCAAATTCACTCAGGTTGTACCAGCATCACTACTCACCATTAGTGCTGACTTCCTCCTTGCTCCTTCCTGCACAGCTCCAAGCCCTGCCCCCTACTCCACCTCTTGCACCAAGCCCCCACCCAGCTCTAGTCCTACCCCACCTCTTCTCACCAGTTCTGCCCCTTCCCCCAAGTGAGCTCTGTCACTGCTCTTCTGGCTCCCTCCCAGCATGCCACAGAACAGCTGATCACGGCAGGTGGGAGGCATTGGGAGGGAAGGAGAGGAGGTGCTCAACAGGGCCATTGGGGAACGGGGGCTGGCTGCTGGTGAGTGCTCAGCACCTGATGATTTTTTCCCTGTGCATGCTACCCGGTCAATCTGGATTCTCCAGAGACCTACAGACAAAAAAGAACTTTCGGTGGAACTGACTCCAAGCTTTGTTTCTGATCCAGCAAGCAGACAAAACCTTCTATCCCAAGGGCTGGAAGGACTTTGGCCTACTAGGGCCCACATACAACTGATGAGACATCTCTAGTAAGCTCTTAACATGTATAGGAACTTTTATTGTTTTTAATGTTTACTCTGCAATGCGGTCACTTTAAGAACCAATGTGCTTGCTGATAAAGGGCTGTGTGGTAATTCCTAATTGTTGGCAGTATGCCATGAAGAGAAAGCAAAGCACAGATGCTGGCCTACTGGGAATCCCACAGTGCAGGCAGGAAACTACAGTCTGGAAAACTGCCAGTCAGGAGGGACTGAGACACAGGTCTTTACCCCCAGGGAGGTGACCTCTTTGGATTCAAGAGCCTGATGAGGCACCCTGGAGGGACCACCAAGAGGGAACAAAGCGGTGCCCTGAACTGTGCCAGTCACCCTTCTAACATCAGCGCTCGGTGCTTGGGTCCTCTGCAATCTCTGACCCCCAGAAAAGAAGCCACGGGCCAGTTGTTCAGGGTAATGGGGCATCAAGGACCATCCCAACTATGCCTGGAACCCTCCTTGCCACCCTCCCAACAACCCTAGTGCCACCACTCTCGCAGTACCTCCAATTCCTCTGCACCCTGAGCCAGACCACTTTGCTTTCCCACTATACACTTTTAAACCCAGTCACTCTGCTAACCGGTGGGATGTACCTAATGCAGCTCTGGATTCAGTGCAGGATAAATCACAGGCCATTGAGAATCAGAGCTGGAACAACATCCCTCAAGAGAACGAAGCCAGACATTGCTTGTTATTTTATAAAGTCCCTGGGTCTGGTGATGCAAATAGACTGGGCGGGAGGAGGACAGCTCTACCCTCAGAAAGGGGGGACTCCAACAGCCCCCCTTTCCCTCTTCATCACCTGATAAACTGTAAAGCGAGCAGGTAAGCAGTTCAGACTTCACAGCTCAAATGGCAGTTTTTGTGTAGAACTATTGCCCTTGGAAAAAGACACATCCTGCGGCCCAGCTGGGATTTATAACTCACAAAACAAGAGCTGTGCAAGAGGCACAGACATTTGCCATTCTGATGCCAAGTCACCTTTACTGGTTCCATCTATAAAGGTGGTTCTTCTTACACCTGCATAGACTCAGAATTTCTGCATTGAGTTTGGAAGGGAGAAGGAGGGCTAGGTACAGAATCAAGCCCAGAGCTGGGTGTAAGAGCCGGGCCCTACTTCTATGATGGGCTGAGTCCAACTCCCAGATCCATATGCTCTTTTATTTCCTTGGGGAGGTGAAGTTCAAAATCCAAATTTTAAGGTCCGTGCCCATCTCTGGTCACCAAGAGAGCCATGAATCCAGGCCACTGTTGGATCCAGGTTGTAGAACCTCATGGATCACTGGTCCCATCTGACAGTCAATCGCGTATTCCTATGTCAAGGCAAAATACTCTCCATCAGAAGACTATGTGAAAGAAAGAGAGCCAGACTACCAATCTGGCTCCTCCCCTCCCCCTGCCACCAATTCATAGATGCCAAAATCTGTCCTCCTGCCACGCAACTTCCCCAATATAATTCCTAGAGCAGACCTTTGAGAAAAATATCCCAACTTAATTTAAAAATCGCCATTGATGGAGAATCCACCACAACTCTTGGTAAACTATTTCAATGGTTCATCACCTTCACTGTTAAAAATGTATACCTTGTATCCAGTGCAATTTGTCTAGTTTCAACTTCTAAACACTGGATCATGTTATACCTTTCACAGCTAGACCGGCACGCCCATTATCAAGTACCTAGACAGGTCACCCTTAAACCTTCTTTGTGTTAAGCTAAATAATTCAGCTCTTTGACTCTATAAGACATTTCATGCACACCATTGTGCTCATTCTCCTCTCTTGGGGATGGGAAAAATGTTTTAGCAGCTTTTTTTCTACATAGGAAGAAAACTCACAATAAGCTCATGGTAAAGAACAAACATGCAAACTGTCATTGAGACTTGGGACCCAATACACTAACCACTAAGTTGAAATCCAGACTGAAGAGACTGGCTGGAATTCCTTCGACAACTCAGTTCAACTTCTAGAGTCCTCCCACAGCTTGACTAGAATAGAAAGCACTTTGCAAAAACTCTGAGCTGCATGTGGATGATGTGTGTGGAACGACTGCAAGTCACCATGTAAAATATGCACAGTTCTTTCTAGGACACACTGCAGAGCAAAACTTTGGAAAAGTATCCACCTGCCCCATGTGGAGGATGGCAGATACCTGAAACACAGCTGGGAACCCAAAACTTTGCTGCATTTTAGGCATTCAGGGGACTGTAAGCAAGTGTACACTACAAAATAATGTCAATCTAAGTTACATCAACATACATCCAGCACAGTAATTAAATCGCTTTTGCACATCCACACTACACAACTTAGGTCAGCAGCGCATATCCTCATCAGGAGTGCGGGCACCAACTGAACTATCAGGGTGGGGCACTGTGGGATGGCTTTGGAAAGGCAGCAATCGTTGATGTCAGCAACGCAGCGTCTGACACTGTGTCAGCCTAATTACAGTACTTCAGCCTAACACTATGCCTCTAGCGGATTTAGCATTAAGCCAGTGTACTGGAAGAGTTGCATGGGTTACATTTTGGTGTAGACCCAGAGTTTGGTGATGTAAGCTGTTGTATAGATGAGGCCCGTGTCAGCTTTGATGGGAGAAAATGAAAAGCGCTTCTTATTTCATTATGCTCTCTTGTGAGTCTGTCTCTACCTTTCACTCTTGGTCTCATACTTAGAAAGTATGCTAATTGAGGCAGGGACTGTGTTTTTAGTCTGTGTATGTACAGCACCTAGCTCAGTGGGATCCTGATCTAAGACTGGGGCTCTTTGGTGCTATGATAATACAAATAATTAAATGAACTCTCATCATATCCAGTGGAAAAAGAACGAATATCAATTATTTTGGAGCGAAATGTAACCGTACATAAAAAACTATTGGCCTTTATTTCCTTTCCATTTACAATAAAAGGGCCCCCGTATGCAAGGGCTTGGAGTCACCACCCACCTTGTTAAAATTACAGACCAAACATGAATTTCAATCATTTCACCCCTTCCGCCTCGTCACAGCTCTAACCCATAATAAAAACGTCATCGGTGTTTGCTATTCAATAGCCATTTCTTAATATTACAGTGTCAGGATTGAGGGAGAACCTCTGGAACCTCAGGTTTGCCTCTGGAATGCCAGAAACGCTGAGAGGATTTGACAATAGAAACAAAACTATACATGCAAAATCATCCAGACTGGAAATTAGGATAAGCATCCATCTGAAACAAAGGCATCTGAATGGGCAGAATCTTTCTGATTCAGGAGCCTAAAGTTAGGCAGGCAGGCACTTCATTTAAGCAGGTTTACAATTATATTTAAATCTCAAGAAAAAAATATTTATCCTTTTCCCTCATTAAATACTAAACAAATCAATCCCCTGCAGGTATATCAGATGAAACAACTAGTCCACAGGCTTCCCTGTGTGGAACTGAGAATATCGCCGTATCTTTCTGTACCAGCTTTCCCTTCATCCCTGCCCTGGGTGTTGCTGGGTGATATAAGTTATCAGTGGGTGAATTATTTGAGACACTTGATCAGAAGATACTATAGAAAGGTGCTCTGTGGAAGTGTGTAGAAATAAAATGTAACTATATTTCCAGTGGCTGAAACTTTATATTTCCAGTTGTAAAACATGTCCCGAGGTCTTACTGGGGCAAGAAAATTCTTCACGGATCACGAAACATGAAGCAATACACAACCTATTTTAAACCAAGAATCCTCTGTGTCTTCTGCCTGGTATAGTTAGTGAGCTACTGATGGGTTTAGTCAAACTGGGGCTGGGGTCTCTTCCCCTTTTAGGTGAAAACCTTCAGTTCAATGTAGGGTTGCCAGGTGTCCAGTATTCACCCGGACAGTCTGGTATTTGCGGGCTCCATCCGGTAAAAATCCCCAGGAAATACCGGACACGTGGAATGTCTGGTATTTCCTGTTCCTCTGGAAGCCCAGCAGGAACAATTTTCCCCTGCTGCATCTGGCAGGGGAGCGAGGAGCACGGCAGAGTCGTGGTGAAGGGGGAACAGGAGGGAGAATGTTCCGGGTGCCATGCTGGGGGGTGCTAGGCTGGGGTGGGAGCGGAGCGCGCGCTGCTCTGGCCCACGTGACCAATAGAGACCGGGAGCTGGCCACGTGACGCCTCCGTCTATACAATGTGAGCCGAGGCAGCAGGGCCGGGTGGCGGGAGCAGCCACTTTAAAAGTCAGATTGTTCCTCTGTGCCTGGCTCTGCAGGGAGGGGCAGGGGGGGGGAGAGATTTGATTGGAGCTGGGGCTCCAACGCTGGCGATGCCTGCCTCGGGGAGGGGAGAGTGCACTGGGATGGGGGGGGATGCTAGGGGGGGGGGGCCTGGCTCTGAGGCAGGGGTGAGTGCACTGGGATGGAGAGACTGGGGGGCCTGGGCTCGGGGAGGCGTGGGTGCATTGGTGGTTAGTGTGTGGTCCCAAACTGCAGGGAGTGGTGCAACTTACTCTTAAAAACTTTGGCTCCCCCCCCTTTTTTTTTGCTTAACAACTTTGGTCTCCCCCCTTTCTTTTTCCTCGACAGAATTTTTTCCCGGTGTGGGGGTTTTTTGGGGTTTTTTTTTTTTTTGGGTGGGGTGTGTGTGTTCGGTATTTTTTGTTAAACCATCTGGTAACCCTAGTTCAATGCCTCCAGGTTTGTGTGCTAAAGCAATAGGTGTTTTACAGTCAGGTGCACGCACAAGCACAAACAAGCGAGAAGCAAAAACAAAACCAAAACTCGCTGACTTGGCTTCCAACAAGCTCGGGACTTCCCTCAGCAGCAGAGACAGCTCATGTGTGTGGGGAAGCCCTGAGCCTCACCATGGGCTGGATCCAAGTACACCAGAGGCCGGCCCAGCCCACAGGTTCCCCAACCCTGTTCTACAGGGACCCAGACCCAGATGCTGGTTATGACTGCTGACTGGAGCTGATCTGGAGATTGACCTAGTTTATATTTTATGAGCATTTCTGAGTGAACGAAAACCATTACCCAGTAATTAAAACTGAGTTTACAAGTCCAAGGGGCTCAGCGAGATTTCTTTTCATCTCAGCAGTTCTTTTTGGCACAGTTCAGGAGGAGACTGCCTTTTGGGTCAGGCTAATCAAAACGCTGACTGCAGATCAGGCGTGTTTACAAAACACAGCCATGACCAGCGTGCCTTGCACACTGCCTGGATTCCACACAATCCCATGAATCTCGGCACATATCCCAATGCCATGCAAGACTCTCCCACGCTTTCTCTTATTCTGCCAACCACCCCTGAGGCTGCCTATATTTGAGCCCACACAGTATGACACCCCTTCTCTGCTCCCTATGGGGACCTCTCTCTGTGAGCCCAGATAGTAGACAGTGTGTCTAGTTCTTCTGTACTCCTTCCATCCACAGATCCCCAATGCTACTGGGAAGGGAGCTAAGAGACTGGGTGCTGCATTAGGTGGGACCCAGGAGACCTGGGTTTGATTCCTAGCACTGCCACTGGCCTGCTGGGTGACCATGGGCAAGTCATTTTTTTCTCCTTGTGCCTCAGTTTCCCTACATGTAAAATGGGGATCATGATAGTGACCTCCTTTCTAAAGAGTTCTGAGATCTAAAGATGAACATACCAGGTATTGCTACTGATAACAACAAGGGGAGTTGAATGCGCAGAGGCAGGGGGAAGAAAAGTGAAGTCAAGGGGAACAGAGTAGGAAGGAAGAGGTGAATTATGGGGCATACTGTGAGTAAGAGGGCAAGGAGAAATGGGTGAGAGCAGTGATGGTCGTCTTTGCATTTTTTGTCTCTTGTTCAGGGGTCCACCTCCACCACTGTGCCTCTTTGTCTGAATTCAGCATCCCCTAATGCAACACTAGGAAGCAGAATTTCCTAAAAAAAGCAAGTCCCATTTATAGCTGTTATTAAGGCAGGCTTTTGATCTAATGATCAGAGTAGAAGGCTGGGTCCTATATGCAATGCTGCCCCACACTTAATTACACCCCTAAGCAAGTCACTTATACTTTGTGCCTCAGTTTCCCCATCTATAAAATGGCATTATGCAATAAACATCATAATGGATACCCTAAATCAGCAATGGGTAACCTAGGCTAGTAAGTGGGCCATGTGAATGACCCTCCATCTCAATGGGCTGCAAGACTGTGGTAACCAAGGCAGTCTCCCAGCACAGGGTAATTTTGCTGACTGCACTTGCATTCCTAGAATTTGCGGGGTTTGATGTTTGAACCACAGCAGCGCTTTGATTGGACGCAAAGGGAGCACACGGCTCTCACAGTCAGTGTGTGCTATTGGCACCCACCTCGCTTCACATGCCCTTGCTTTACACACAGGTCACATTAATAATACCTGTAGGAAAAAACAACACTGATAGAAACCAGCAGAATCTGGCAACCCTGCACATGGGCAACAGTAAACTAAATGTCTCCTGGACCACACACGGAACCCCGATGGGCCGCATGCAGCTCAAGGGCCACGGATTGCCCACCACTGCCCTAAATTATTTGGGGAAAGGGACTGGCTATTTGTTAGCACTAAGGGGTCCTGTCCAGGACCGGGGCACTTGGATGCCACCTTGTTGGAACTGTGATGCATTTGGAGCAGCTCTGTAGTAGCTGGTGAATGCTGTCAGTTGGTCTGGTGATGTTTACTGCCTGAATGCATTGGGTAAACTCCATAGAGGGCCACCTCGGAAAACAGGCATGAAGGAACAGATTGACTCAAGGTAAACTACCTCCCAGCAAACACTTAAGAGTTAGCTGTTACGGGACAATGCCAGAAGTATTAGCTATGATTATTTTGCCTCCTCTCCAACCAGCCTACAAAATGGGTTTAGAGCAGGTCAGGAAAAGTCCCACAAGCACAGATGGCCAAAAGAACTCTAGCTGGATAAAAAGGGACCCTCTCTCAAAAAACATGGATAGTTGTTTGGGGGGAAACCAGACAGACACAGGGCCCTGCTGAGGGTGTCTGAAGAAGTGAGATTTGTCTATGTTACCATCTGGGGATGGTTCTGTTGTCTCAAGGTAAAACCAATATATTCAGATTGATATTTTATGGCCCCTTTTTTCCCCTAAAAGCTTAGTACCGAGAGTTAAAATAAATCTGTTTTAAAAGTCTCTGTCTGTCTGTCCACTGTATGCATCCATGGTCACAGACTCCTGGAAGGAAGAGCCACAGATGCCCAAATTCAGTTGGATCTGCTAGGCAAGTGTGATTGATGCAGAGGGTACTGTTGTCCTGGGTTTGGTGTAAGAGTGGGAAGAAGCATGACATTGCACCTCAGGAAAGATACAGGCTCGAGGCCTGACGCTTGAGAGCATGCGCTCCAAGAGACCAGCAAGGGGACCAAGGCATATAATGATAATGATTTCGGCAGTAGGGGGAGGAATTGTGAGGCTAATATTTGTTTAAAGTCCTTTGATATCTCTGGGTGGCCAAAGATACAGACACAGACATTATTATCCTATGTGAAACCAATGGCATCAGCCATGACAGAGCATGTTTAACAATCTGGAGATTTCAGCAGACCCTATTTCACTTGCTAAGATGAGACATTCCTGTACACACCAGTATGTCGGCCTGCTCAGATGCTTACAAGGTCACTGTGCTCCTCTATACGCACAGAGACACTTTCCTAGAAAGCTCTAAACCTTCACCCTCATTCCTGTGTATTTATTAGCCATTGCCCATGGGAGGCAAAGCAGGAGGGTTCTGAGAAGTGTCTGACCAACCAGATCCCACCTTTAGAAAAGCTGCTCTCAAAGTCTTGATGCTTGGGGCCATCTCCAATTCCATACAGAATGAACAAAGCTAGGGTTCATTCTAGGGAAGCAGGGGAGGGAAGATCTGACTCCACTGGGGGAAGAACCATTCACCATGCCTGAGTTTTATATACCTTGCAACCACACCTTATGACAAGCTTCTTAAAGAACCCTGACTGTTTGTGCTTCACTGGAGGCAGCATTGGACTGGGACTCTGGAGACTTGGGGGGGTGGGGGGTCTATTCCTGCCTTGGGTGAGGCATGGCAATCTTCCATGCCTCAGTTTCCCCACCTGTAAGTTGGGAATAAGGATACTGACTTCATTCGTTAAGATCTACTTGCTACTTTGCTTTGAGATCTATTGGTCATATCTAGGTCAGTGGTGGGCAATAACTGTTCCACGGACTGGAGGTGGTTCACCATGGTTAGCCCCTGCAGGCCCACTGCATGTACCTGTGACTCCACTAGCACGGTCACTCACAGTTCCCAATGGTGGCGGATCGCTGTTCCTGGCCAGTGGGAACTGCGGGAAGTGGCACGGACTGGGACATAGCTTCCTGCAGCTCCATTGGCCGGGAAAGGTGATCGGCAGTAACGGGAGCTTCCAGCAGCCATACCTACAGAGGTGCAGGTAAAGAAAGTGCCAGCAGCCTGCCAGGGGCTAACCCTGACAAAGCCACATCTGGCTTATTGCCCACCGCAATCTAGGTATTATCATCAAGCTAACTTGGTCTCTTACATTAGACCCTCTTCAATCTAGCAGGCAAAGATCCAATGGCAATAAGGTGAGGCTATTCAAACTGGATATGACAATTAAAAACCCCCAGAAGGTAATTAGCCATTAGCGCCTTTTACTAAGGGAAGTGGTAAATTCACCATCCCTTGGAGTCTTTAAATTTAGATTGGGCTGTTACACTACATGCTTCAGTTCGAACACACGTTACTAGGGTGGATACTATTCAATTACGTGCTAGGGAAGAATAATTCCCTGCACTGCTGAAAAAAAAAAAAAAAATCACATTCTGTGGCCTGGGCTATGTAGGATGTTAAGTTAGACCAGTGTTTCCCAACCAGGGTTCCGCGGAACCATCATCAGGGGTTCCGCGAGAAATCACGGAATAAATAATGCTGGGCGGGGCCTGGAGCGTCTGTCATGCCCTTCGCCTCCCGCCCTGGTGCTCAGCTGACTTCTGCGCCGCTCAGCCGGGCCGCCGCACGGGAGCAAGCAGTGCAAGAGGTGGGGACTTCTATATATATATATATATATATATATATATATATATAAATAAAACAGCTCTTTAAAAATAAATTTTCTTGAAAAAAATTTAGCAGTAATTGAATTGCGCTCCCCGCTGTCAACTTTTTCTGGCCAAACAAACGTTTTCATAGGTGGGGGTTCCTCGGGATATGAAAAATTATTGTAGGGGTTCCTCCATGGGAAAAAGGTTGGGAATCACTGAGTTAGACTATCAGGGTGAGGGGCCTTTCTAGCTTTAAAGTCTGGGACTGAAGAACCAGAGCTTATCTAGAGAATGGAGGCTCAAAAGGAGGATTTACAGAATAAATTAAATTATATGAATGGTCAAGAAAAGAAATTCACACCAAACCTCTGCTCACCGTGTATGCTTTGAGACGTTACATTAAGCGAGTTGGAACTATGCTGTACATAAATGGTGTTATGGATTTAGTGAATGGTGTGCTGGCCAGCGTACCAATTACCAGGGATGTTAAAAAGCGGTTAATTAGTTAACCGTGTAACCAATAAAAAAATCCTATTGGTTATATACTGCAAGCTCCGCAGTATAAAGCTGCCACCCCATGCTGCTAGTCTGTATCAGAGCCCACAGGATGGCAGCCAGCTCCCTGGGAGAAGGGCCAGCAGCCAGTGTGTGCTGGGAGCCAGCTCCTGGCTTCACTCCTGGAGAGCTGGCTGTGCTACGGGCTCTGCAGTAGAAGCTTTATACTGCAGAGCCAGCAGCACGGGGTGGCAGCCAGCTCTCTGGCAGCCGGTGCATGCCGGGAGCCAACTTTTAAGCCAGCTCCCAGCGTGTACTGGCTCCCGGCTCCCAATCCCGCTCCTGGCCCTGCTCCCAGGGAGCTGGCTGCCACCCTGTGGGCTCTGATACAGACCAGCAGCATGGGGTGGCAGCCTGCTCCTCAAGAGTGGGACAGGGAGCCATCGTGTAACTATTACAGTAACTGATAAGCTCATGCTGCCAATTGCTATTGTTTGAAGCAGTCTTGTCTCACCTCAACTGGATGTTGGGTTTTTTATTGTTCTTGAAGGCACTCAAGCTCACACACAGAATGAAAAATGCTTCCAGCCTTTTGTGCTGCTAATGTTCATTTGGTGAGTGTGATACAAATAACCTCATGATGGAGGAGATTTTATATCACTTCTTTCCCCCGCAGCTCAAAGCGTGCTCTCAAAGCCAAAACACTTTACTCTTTTTTAAATAATAATCACCCCCCGGGGTTAACATTAAAAGTTACAGTCCCCTTCCCAAGAATGAATAGAAGTAGATCTTTTTTTTTTTTCTTCCTCTGAAAAAACCAAGATAATTGAAAGAGGCAGTCTGGTGAGCTTCCCTATCCAAAATGCCACGAAGAGCATAGGCAGGTACAATGCAAGATTCCCTACCCACCTCATCCAGTGCAGTTCAACCCTCATTACTGCAGTTCTGGCTCGGAGAAGATCAGTTTGTTGACAGTGCACAGTATTTTCCTCCAGTGTACAGAAAGGCACATGGTGCTCGGTTAAGATTCGCCTACTTCATTCCACGTGTGACCTCTTCATTCTACGTGACTAGTAGCAGGTGAGTCCACCTCCGCTGAGGGGAAAGGCTAATGCATTAAGCTGCTGTAGCACTTGACCCTTCTGCAGCATGTCAGAATCTGACCATCATGCCACTTTAAATTCTGCTTTGATTAGCACGGTGATTAATTTTAGCAATGGTGCACTGATTGGTGTTGGCTGTGCTCAGTTATAATAGGCCACCCTGCCTCATCCTCACAGCAATGCATGGCAGCAGATGGCTTGGGGTGAATGATTGCAGAATTTAATGGAGAATGAAACTGTTCAGCTCGCCTGTGAAGCAAACACACCCAAGTTTTCAGGACTGTCGCTTACTGACACCCTCGTAAGAACTAAAACAGCCTCATGCAAAAATGTTTTAACAACACAAATAAAAGCTTTGTTTAGCAGCAGTTAAGGTTGCATCAGGACTCACCCCATTCAGCCAAATCCTTAAGAGTACAGAAATAAAAAGTGAAAGTGAAAAACTGGCAGCATTCCTCAGCACTTTCACATCACCTACATTGCTGTGGATACCACATAAAACCAATCTTATCCATGTCCACCGACACCAAAAAGCAATAGGGGCTGGAGAGGCATTTGTGTAGTTAGGCACTAAAATTTTAAGTGTGGTCACACCTGGTTACTGTGTCCTGGGAAAAAAGTAACATGGGATAGATGTTCAAAAATGCTCAAGAACCAACAGCTCACTCTCTGATATTTCCAGTAAGAATTTGCAAATTACTGGAACAATAAGCAAAACAACAAGCAAAAAAACAAATATTAGCAAAAGCGCGTAGAGATTCGCACACAGCAGTTGATTCAGAAGTGGTTGGATGTGTGTCCCATCCTAACTGTGCCTTTTTTTTTTTTTGGATCAACAGAAGGTTTATATAGTCAGAAGGGTAGAAAGGCCCTGATTCAGGGTCTAAAATACCACACCTCTGTGTGACAGTCATACCCAACTAGCCTGCTATGTAGACAACACTATGCTGATTGGAGAAGCTTTCCCGTCCAAGTAGGAACAGGTATACTAAAGCACAGCTGGACCGCTGTAGGGCTGTACATGAAGACACACCTTTAGTCTGGTGGTGTGCACATGTAATGCTAACAGACACTGGCTGTCTCTGGTTGGGATCAAACCTGACACCTGTGGAGCTAAATGCATGAGCTAGAAGCCAAGTGGTTCTTAGCTAACACAGCAGCAGACTCACTATTCTGTAAGTGGTCCCAGGGCCACTAAAGGGAATAGGGCACCATGCCCAGAACGTGTATGGGTTAAGAGACCACTGTCTACCAGCTGACCAATATGATCTCTTTGTGCACTTGTATTCCCCATCTATATTCATCTGTTGTCCAGCTTTATACTTTAACTGTAAGCTCCTCGGGGCATGGACTGCCTTCCTTTTGTTCTATATTTGCACAATAAGGTTCTGATCCATGAATAGGGCTCGAAGGCACTACAGTCATACAAATAATACTTTGTGCTGCCTGGCTGAAAAATTTATTTAGTGCAGAGTAATGGGCATTCATACAGCATAATGAAGTGGCCACCGAAGCCTCAACACAGATTGGACAAAGGCTGATGCAGAGCCATTGCTTCTGGAATATTTACTCTGGCCATGTCAAACAATGAAAACCCCACTCTGCTAATTGTATTGTTTATTCTCTTTCACATACACACACATTCACACTGTTCATTGGCCTTCGTGTCAAGTTTTACAGGACAAGAAAAAAAGTGAACAGTTTAGAACTGTACCCGTACCGTGGTGCTCTTTTTAAAAATGATCTAATCCCAGCAATCCCCATGTTTCTATGAACCCATCCTGATCCAATACCAATCAAGGGCTGCGTCTACACTGGCATGATTTTGCGCAAATACTTTTAACAGAAAAGTTTTTCCGTTAAAAGTATTTGCGCAAGAGAGCGTCTACATTGGCATGTGCTTTTGCGCAAAAGATGTGCTTTTGCACAAAAGCATCCGTGCCAGTGTAGACGCTCTCTTGCGCAAGAAAGCTCCGATGGCCATTTTAGCCATCGGGCTTTCTTGTGCAAGAAATTAACGTTGCCTGTCTACACTGGCCTCTTGTGCAAGAGGGCTTATCCCTGAGCGGGAGCGTCAGAGTATTTGCGCAAGAAGCACTGATTTTGTACATTACAACGTCAGTGTTCTTGCGCAAATACTAGTGGCCAGTGTAGACAGGCAGCAAGATTTTGCCCAAAAATCTTGCCAATGTAGACACAGCTAAGGGGTTTGCAATAAGGAAGTCTGATGGTAGGGCCTGTTTCTGCCAAATCAATGGGGCTACTTACAGTTTGTAAAACTGGAATTAAAAACCATGGTAATCTTTGCAAGATTGGGACCTTACTGGCTTTCAGAGAGGATCGACGACAATTCTGAGAGGGAATGTACAATGAGAAATTTAAGAGAACGTGACACTCAGGCATTAGCCTCTAAAGTTTTAGAATTTTAAACGTGGGGGGGGGGGAGTTGTTTTGTTTTATCCTCAGTAGAGCAGAAAAGTCAGATGAGATGCTCCCATTATGCGCACTGGCTGGAAGTGCGTCAGAGTATCCATTCACTCTCAACAGTATTGCTTTTATTTCTGGTGCTTTCAATTCACTTTAACATGTTGCAAACTCCCATCTTGCAATAATGTAAATCAAAGCCTCTGAAAGAGGCACAGCCTATATTTGTGTTTAATAGATTAGACTAGTTTGCGTTCTGCTTACTGAAGACTGATGCATTTGAATGGAAGACATTCCACTTTACCTCACCCCTAAATGAACCATTATCAAAAATGAAAGCATCTGGGCAGTGAATGAGAGTAATTCATGGCTTCTAGTCAGGTCAGCAGGAGGGTGCTAAGGAATGCTGTGAAAAAAATCTAAGTTGTACCAGAGTTACTTTTCTGGTAGGTGGCAAACTGCAAAGAATATACCGGACACATGGGATAATCCAGCAACATGCACAGGTTATGTCTGGGTCAATAAATTATTCCCATTACTCCCAAGGAAATCCATGACAGCACCTTGCTATACATCTTACACTGTGGCATGCATAAATGGGTGAATGTGGCCTTTTTTAAACGATTAAAAAAAATAGATAAAATTGCAGCTTTGAGAAACTAAGAAAGCCCCCTGGGAAAAATATCTGTCTGAAACTCTCTCACACACACACACACACACACCATTGGTTTTCAATCTGTAGGCTGTGGACCCTTGAAGGTCTACAGCAGGGGTGGGCAATAATTTTGGAAGGCAGGGGTCCCACTTCACAAATTTCAGAAGTGGCTATGGGCCGACTCAGAAGGGGGCGGGTCCTCCGGCAGAAGGGGCAGGGTTGAGAATTACCCTGATGAGTATGGTGACCTAATTGACTGATACTCTAAATCATACCACTAATTAATTAAACAGACACAGCCCAAAACACTAGTTTAATGCTGACAATTCCACATAATGAATACAATATTTCAAAAACAGTTATATCTTTATCAGGGCAGCAAACAGATTGGTTAGCATTCCAACCAGAGCAATTAGCAATGTAAACACTAGTCTGAAACAATGAAATGAAATGCGTACAGCAACAGATAATCTGAGAAAAGTTTTAATCTTGTTTTTGCTGATACAACCACCCATTCCACAACACCCAAGTCAGCCTCCTCTATTACAAGCATGTAGTAGTGGGTGCTTTATCTGGAAACCCTATGGACTTTAGAACTATTTGTTTATTTACAACATACCAAATAATATCAGGCTGGTTGAGTGAAATCTACACAGCAGAACCTTTTATCTAAGAGGTGCAATTACCTCATCAACTTCTCTCATTTGCTTTTCCAAACAGTGCAGTCTCCTGACCACCACTGTGCTGTCAGGCTTCTGTGGTACTTTTCCAGCCAAACCAATCACTTAACTTTGGTTTAAGGCTCCACCCCACCTAAACTGTGCTGGAAACTGTGTTACTCTAAACTGGTCTCAAATACTGTTTAAACATGACAAAGGTTAATTCCTTTTAAAAACATAACCCTAGCAAGCCTGGCTGGCAAAACCATGTTTAAATGGCTTCAACCTGAATCAGTGGCTGAAACACAGTTTGCGCCCCAAATCTGTGCAAACAGGCCTTGTACTCAGTCTTCCAGGGGAGATATATTCCTAGACTCAGTGTTGCTAACCCTTGCAGTTTAAAAAAAAAAACAAACAAACAAAAAAAATCACATGTCAGGGTACTTGGTGTTTTTTTCTTAAAGCACCAGCTCCTGGAGTCATGGGACTGAAGAATCTCAGCTTCCCGATTAAAAAAAAAAAAAAGTACTTTCCAAGCCCTCACAGTTAAAGATAGAAATTTCAAAAATGTGACACCCCCAAAGGCTCCAAGACAAATAAAGAATAATCCAAAATGTTGTTTCTGAAAACTCTGGTTTAAAATCACAGTCTTGTGATTTTTGGAAGCCTGGGGATGGCAATATAGGGGAATCCTATTTGCCTACCTGCCTCTTTCACCCCACATCCACACCTTGTTTAGCTACTATTTCAGACTATGTGTCTAAAGACTCAGTAAGACAGTCCCTACAGTGGACCACATTTGCTATCATGCTGAAGCTGACTGGGCAGGAAGGGGGTTAAAAAAACCAGAAGAGGGGCTTGAGCTTAAGGAAGTAAAGAGCTTGGATACTGCTTGTGGTGTGCGGTTCCATGTAGTGGCCCTTAGATCTCTTAAAGGGAGAAAGAATGAGTTTGCTCTATGGCAGAGCTACTCAACTTTGGAAGCCTAGGGGGCCACAATGATACTCTCAGCACATGCCGAGGGCTGTAACTTAAGTGTGGCCACATATACATGCAAATATATATGCAAGTATATGCAAATAGCTTTTCACGCTGATGGGCATGAATACAAAGATTAAGGCAAGACTACACAACATATGGGCCGCATTTAAGTTAGTTCTGCTGATATTAATAAAATGGAATATTTACCCAATTTCCACCCATATGACACCACTTTTAATGAGCAATGACAGTCCAGGAATTTAACTACGAAAATGCATATCACCAGAAGACCATTACATAGACTACTTTTTTGTTTTGGCTCCCACCCATGGGCTGCAAACAAACGGGCCATGTGTTGAGTAGCCCTGCTCTATGTCCTTAGCCAGCTGGCGTTTAGCTCAAGCTGTAGCAGTTCATGCACTAAGCTCCAGAGGTCCCAAATTCGGTTCTGCTTATGGCCGTTACGCTTGCAGAGATACCAAGGGTTTTTTTTGCATGAACTGCAAAACCGAATTGCAGCGGCTTTTCCCACTTCCAGTCTCTGGCCCTCCCTTGTGGATAAAGAGGAGATGGATACACTTAGTGGCTCAGCTGAACTGGAGACAATCCCAACACATGGGCCCCTAAATCATTGAATCAGACCGTACAGCTGAAAACAGGTTTCAAAATTTTCTTCCTGACTCACTAAATCAGCTCCCCCCACCAATCACGTTGGAGGTGCTAATCTAAAACAGCAAAGGAGATGACAGTGTCACTCAGCAGCTGAGGACAGAGACAGGAATGCTTTTAAATATTGTACTGGGAGGTTCTTAGCAAGAAGGACAAGACAACAGCCCTGAGCCATAGGTATCAGAGACACCCCTCCTCGCTGGTACGCCTATAAAAAATGGATCACAAATTCATCATCTGTCTTAAGGACAGACAGCATCATCGGTGATCATCCGGTGTAACCTCCTGCATAAGCCAAGCCACAGAATTTCACCCAGCAATTCCTTCATCAAGTCCCTAATTCATGGCAGAGCTAGAGCGTAACGTTTTAAGAGACACCTGGTCTTGATTCGCTGGCTGGAAGAGTGCAAATGAAATGGAGCAATGCCAGACACATGGGCCATGTCTATTCTTTTGCAAGATGCACAGTCGTTAACTAGTGTTGCCAACTTTGGTAGGACATATTCCTGGAGGTTTCATTGTATGACAACCTTTAATTAAAGATTAATCTTTAATTCCCGGAGACAGGACAGTTCTGGAGACTAGTCAATCCTATTGTTAATTCTGGTTCAGCTCCACCAGGTGCAGCAGTGTGGGGAGTCCCATGGTAGGATGGCCACTGCCTGTCACTCAGCAATATCACAGAATCATAGAAGTTATGGGCTGGAAGAGTCAGGAGATCATCTAGTCCAATCCCCTACCTGAAGCAGGGCCAACCCCAACTGCAGAAATATACCAAAGGTGGCAGAAATACCAGCAGCCTCTTTGCACTAGAGCTCCTGCCATTGGGACAACTGCTGGAGCTGCACTAGTGCTAGCAACAAGGGGATGTTTTAAGGGGAAAAAAAAAGCCTTGTGCAAACTGGTGAGTGGGTAGAACAAATACCCTACTGTGCCCAATCCACAAAGGACAGGCTTTTGTAACAGCCCCCTCTAGAGAGCTTTAGTCCTTTACTACAAGATGGAGAAACGCATAGGTTTTGCTCTATGGGTTCCCAATGTAATTCCCGGTAGATGGCAGCCATCACAAAGGCTGGTCAGGAAATAGTCAAGTGCAGTGTTTTCAGAAGACAATGCAGATTTGTTGAATTGGAAACTTTTCATGGGAAGGTGCCAGTTTCAACAGAACTATGGAATTACTGGTCATTACTGGGGGGGGGGAGGAAGCAGAAGTAAAAGTTACCTCTCCCCCCCCCAAAAAAAATCCACATAACCAATAGCCTGGTTGTTAGGGCATTCACTGGAGACTTGAATTTTGGTCCCCCACATCCCTTGTAATGTCAGGCAACTGGCTAGTTTGGGGTAGGGTGTCTCTGGCCAGTTTTTCCAATGAAAAATTTTAAAAAGTCCTGGGCCTTGTCATGTTGTACAATGAGAAACTTTTCAGTATTTCTAAACTTTCTGCAAAAGTAGAAAACCATTTCCTGCCCAGCTCTAGCCATCACTGTCCCAAGGCTCACAGACTTATATCCCATTCCTTCTATCACCATTACTCACCCAGGTACTTACCAGGTCACTCATACTTAGCTCCTAAATTTCTCTTTTGGATCAGTCCCCAGAACACACATTGACTGCTAGTCTCTGAACTCCCTGCTGATTATGACTACCTATCATTAGAAATGAATAGCTGGGATTCCATGTTTATTTCGAATCAGAATACACTACGTCTTAATTAGCTAATCAAATGCAGTTTCTCGGCCGACATTCCTCCTACATTTAATCAATGTATATACAGAAGAGATCGAATGTGTTCCAACTGTAATTAAATACCTAGGTCCGTGTCTACACTACAGAGAAGATCAAAGCAGCTGCAGTCAATCTTCTGGGGTTCCAATTAGCAGGTTTAGTGAAGACACACTGACCCAAACTGAGAGGGCGCTCCTGTCGATACCAATAGTTTAGCTGCTATGAGGAATAAGGGAAGTCGAAGGGAGAATGTACTCCCGCTGACCTCCCACTGAGTGGATGGCACCAAAATTTGAGTTAAGATACTTCGACTTAAGCTACGCAATTAACTAGGGATGTTAAATATCGGTTAATTGAATAGTCGAGTAACCTCATGAACTCTTATCTGTTAATCAACTATGCTATAGTCCCTGGGGGAGAGGCTGGCAGCCACCATATCAGAGGCAGCAGCACAGAATGCCAGGCAGGAGCTGGTCTGTGAGGGGAGCTGGTTTAAAAAACAGCTCCCCTTGTGAATCGGCTACCTGTTGCCCAGTACTGCTGCCTCTGATAAAGAGGCAGTAGCATGGGATGGCTGCAGCCCCTCTCTAAGGGGGGGTCTGAGCTCCCCGACTGGTGTGAGCCAGAACTGAGCTGGGCTGCCCGCCCGCCTGGCTCCTAATACACTTTAAATGCAGAGCCACAGCAGGGGTAGGTTCCTGACCCAGCACAAGCCAGAACTGAGCTGGGCTGCTGGCCAGCCTGCTAAAAAATTTACTGGCAAGAGTGGGGGGAGGGAAATGCGGGTAGTCTATAGCGTTAACCTATAAGCTTTTGCTTATCAATTAATCGACTACACTATTACATCCCTACAATTAACATAGCTGAAGTTGGGTATCTTAATTCGAACTTATCCCTTAGTGTAGACTAGGCCTGGGAGAAGAGTGCTATTAGTATTAATTCATGATCCTTTGTGTGACCTGAAAAGGAAGGAGCACAAATCGGGATGGCTGAATACAATGAAAGAAGGCTGGAATAAACTGATGAAATTAAGACCAGGTGCTGGAACTAGAAGTAGTGGGTGTGCTGCCACACTCTCTGGCTTGAAATATTAATAACAACCCAAATGCATGTTTTCCCTTCAGCATCCCCACTATAAAAACTATTCCAGCACCTCTGAAATTAAATTAACTATTTAGATTGAAATTTATTAGCCTGAGTAATAATCACCCAAGGAAAGTGACAGAAGTCCCATTGCCTGGTGCATTTCAAGTTAAACTGGAAAAAAACACCAGTAACAACAACAGTATTAGCAGAGGATAGATCAAATAACTTAACAGGTCTCGCTTCACAATTATGGGCGAAGCTACTAGATAATCTTAATTATACGTGTTGCTAACATACCCCCTTACAGAAGAAACATATATTGGACAACAAAGGCCTTGGGATATGTCTACACAGCAAAGTTATTTCGAAATAACTTTACCAGCATCTACACAGCCAAACTGCTATTTCGAAATTAAATCGAAATAGCGGAGGGCTTATTTTGAAATTGGTAAACCTCATTCCACGAGGAATAGCGCCAATTTCGAAACTGCTATTTCGAAATAAGCGCTGTGTAGACGCTCATTTCAAAATAGGAGGCCTCCAGCCCTTCCCAGGGTGCCCTGGTGGCTACTCTGGGCACAACCAAGAAAACTCCTCTCCCTCTCCCCCCCCCCCGGGCCCGGAGCCCTTAAAGGGGTAGACTCTGGCCACAGTGCCTGTGCCAGCTCCAAGCCTGCCAGCCCAGAGCCAGCAGTCGCTGCACCTGACCCAGTGGCCCCCAGCATGAGCCAGGCAGCCAGTGCCAGCCAGCCCTCCATCGCTCCCCAGGACCAGTCTGCCAGCTCCCAGAAGCCTGCCAGGGGCTGGAAAAGGCGGGCGCCTGCCTGGTCCAGTGCGGAGATCAGGGACCTAATTCAGGTTTGGGGGGATGCCTCCAACGTCCATGATCTCCGCACTAAATGGAGGAACGCAACTGTCTACAGGCAGATGGCTGCCAGCCTGGCCACCAAAGGCCACAGGGGGCAGCTCCCAACCCGGGGCAGACCAAGACCCCTGCCTCTATTTTGATGCCATGGACCACATCCTGGGGGGCAGGACAGTCCGTGCCCCCCAGGTGGTCATCGAGTTTGCTGCCTCCCACTGCTCCAGCCCCTGCTGCCTCCCCAGCTACCGCTCCTCCTCCCACTCCTTCTCCCCCTCCTGCTTCTTCCTCCCCACCCTCCCCACACCTCCAGGGACGCCGAGGCCCCCGCACCCACGGTGCTGGGAGACAGTTGGGCCGCCCCCCCCCTCCCCCGAGCCCTGAGCTTCTCCTCCCCCTTCCTCCCCTTGCCTCCTCCTGCCAGCTCCCTCCTCCCAGGTTTTCCCCTCCCTTCTCCCACCCTCCCTCCTCCCCTCTCCCACCTTCTTTCCCCAGTCTCACCTCAATGTCATTCTCCCCCCCCCCCCAGTTTTGTTCAATAAAGAGGCTTTGTTGTAATGAACACATGTGTCTTTTATTGTACTGCAGGAAGGGGGGTTAGGGAGGGGTAAGTGGAAGGATGTGAGGGAGGAATGAGGCACAAGCCCCCAGTGGGGCACACCAGGGAGACTGTTACTGCCTGCAGAACGTGCTTCTAGGCTCGCAGCAACACGTCCAAGAGAAGCACCAGAGAGCCCAGGGGCGGCTCCGGCTCCATGTTGCAGAGTGCTGTGGTGTCCTGAGTGAGGACAACCAGAGCATGCAGAGAAAAAAATGCTTTGCTGTCCCTCAGCGAGGTAGGCAAGCAAGCAGTGAAACCTTAGAACCGGCTGTCCGGGGCAGGGGAGGGGGCATCCCTTTAAGCACAGGTCTCAGATAGTCTCAGGCAGCAGCCACACAAGGTAACTCCTGACCTGGTGCCCTGCCAGAACCGGTTCTGGCTGGCCTTAAATGAGATTCAGCGTCCTATCAGTGTGGACACACTATTTTGAAATAGCAAAATGCTATTTCAAAATAAGATATTTCGAAATAACGCTGGAGTGTAGACATACTCTTGTAGATTTATGATTTCACTGGATTGTTTTAAAATATAAAAACGGATCTCCTGAGAGACGCAGGGAAAACACAAACAAACAATGTTGCTAAAACATTTGCAAATTATCACCAGCTTCTTCAGACATTTCACTGCACCTCTCCTACACCAAGCCAATATTTACAGTAGCTGCTGAGCAACCTCCAATCAAGAAGACTGTCACAATATTAGCCTGTACTTTATCTCCAAACAAGCTGAAAGAACAACATACAATAAAGCTTTTGAGGACATTAGATTCGCACACATCTCTCAGATATTCTAGGGGTCACTACTTGATCAAGTAGGTAAACCAGTGCCTGTTCCATCCCCACTATAAGAAATGTGGATGTGTTTAATTTAAGGGGAAAAGGCATTTGCCTGGCTTAAGGCCTGGCAAATTTCAAGATTTGTGTCTGGGGATATTTATCTTCAAGAAAAGGCATTAGAAGCCCCTCAGCCTACAAGCACAGTCTAAAACACTCAATTGTGTCGAGTCAGGATTTGATATTATAGTATGTCTCTTGTAGGCCCATTCTAACCATTTCTTGTAAAGCCTTAGGTGCCTCAGTCATGGACCAGAAACCCATTGTGCTAGGTGCTGTACAAAAACCACAAGAGACAGTCCCTGCCCCAAAGAGATTACAAGAGGAACGGTGCAATAAATGCCAAGTATTATTACTTCATTTCTTTGAGCATCCCGGAAACTCCCTCCATTCTCTCTTCAAACAAATGAGGGTGGGTTTGGAAGCATGCCAGGCAATCTTCCAGGCTGAGAGAACAGTCAGCTTGTAACTAATTCCCTTTTAAAAAAAAAAAAAAAACAAAAACACACAGTAATTGTCAAGCAGACCCCATACAATAATTTAACAGACTCCTCTAGATTCTAGAGTTTAGAACAATGGTTCTCAAACATGGGCATGTGTACCCCTGGAGGTAGGCAGGGACCTTTTAGGGGGCACATCAACTCTCTAGATATTTGCCTAATTTTAAAACAGACTTTATAAAAAACACTGACAAAATCCATACAAACGAAAATTTCATTCAGTGACTTGTTTATGCTGCTGATAGCCTGAACTGAAAGTACAATATTTATATTCCAATTGATTTTCTCAATGAGGTTAAAATGAGAAAGTCAGGAATATGTCAGTGATAGCGTGCTGAGACACTTGTGTGGTTTTTAGGTCTGATTTTGTAAGGAACAGTTAAGTGAAGTGAAACTTGGGGGTACGTAAGACAAAATCAGATGCCTGACAGAGGTACGGTGCTCTGGAAAGGTTAACAGCCTCTGCTCCAGAACAACCAGGCTCCAGCACAGGCTGCTGTTACTGTCAGACCTTCTAAGAACAAGCTGTGAGCTTCCGCAGCATTCTTTGGCAGCAACTCTGCCAGCCCCTCTGCCCGCAGCGCAAAGGAGGATAGTCCCAGCCCTCTCTCAACTCCTTGCTTGCAGGGTGTACGAAATTCAACCCCACTTTCTAAACTAAGAAAGCAACAAGCAAGGCCATGGGATGACTTAGGAAAAGAAGGGTCAAGTGGGGCCTGGAATTTAGACCAGAGCTTTCCCAGTGAGGGAAATATTTAAAGCAGATGGTCCTCGCCTCTCCGCACTGCCCCATCAAAACACCTCGCAGCTGCTCCGCATAACAGGTTGGACCTCTCAAAACTGGGAGTCCCTCATCTGGCAACATCTGTGGTCCAGTAGGACCACAGGTGTTCCTGGACCAGGGAGTCCTGGCTGGCAGCTCCAGTGGCAAGAGGGCTGGTGGCTTGTAGCCCGGCGGGGCTGAAGCCAGTGCTGGAGCCCCAGGAGCGCAGCAGGGGCCGCAGCAGCCCCAGTACCAGGGCCAGGGATGTGGCAGTCGCTGTAGAGAGGCTGGGGCCAGAGACACGGCAGACATGGCAGCCCCGATAGCAGGGCCTGGGCCAGAAACACAGTAGCCCTGATAACGGAGCCAGGGCAGTTACACCAGCCCTGGTAGCGGGGCTAGAGCCAGGGCAGCACGGCAGGGGAGTAGCTGGGGCTGGCAGCAGGGAGGGAAGGTGGTCTGGGGAGCTGGTAGCAGGGAACCTCCTCTGGTCCAGGGAACCTCCTCTGGTCCAGGAAATTCCTTCATTGGGGACTGGTCAAGTTCCTAGGGTGCGGGACCAGAGAGGTCCAACCTGTACAACATTAGTTTTTGTATGCAAAAAACATGCAGGTCACCAATTCCTTTTCATTAGATCTGGATGCAAATTGGGCACCCAAAAATCCCTGGTCATTCGGTTAAACCTCAATCAGTGTGTGTCTACATAGCATGTACATCTGTACATTATTTCAACAGACCTTCTAGCACAGGGCTACTCGACATGTGGCCCATGGGCTGCATGCGGCCTGCAGCCCATTTGTTTCTGGCCTGCCGTGTGGTTTGGATTTACGTGGGGCTCAACACACGGGTGGGAGCCAAACAAAAAAGTAGTCAAGATACTGGTCTTCTGTTGATACACGTTTTAGTAGTTAAATTCCTGGACTGTCATTGCCCATTAAAAGTGCTGACATATGGATGGAAATCGGGTAAATACTGGATTTTATTAATATCAGCAGAACTGACTTAAATGGGGCCTGCGTGTTGTGTAGTCTTTCCTTAATCTTTGTATTCATGCCCGTAAGTGTGAAAAAAGCTATTTGCATATATATCTGCATGTATATGCAACCTCACTTAAGTTGAGGCCCTCAGCATGTGCTGAGAGTATCACCGTGGCCCCTGGGGCTTTCAAAGTTGAGTAGCCCTGGGTTAGCACATGAACCTTCCTGTTAGCTTAGTACCTTCATCAGAGCAAAACGTGCAGATTAGACAGACTCTTACTCAACAAACATGGCATAAGCAAGTAGAGGTGGACAACAGAAAGCACAAGGCAAACTCAGGGAGGAAGGACTGTACAACTGACATCAAAGAGGAGAGACTGAGTCACTTTTTCTTCCCCAGTGCCCAAAACACAAAGGAGTGCACAGGAAAACACTTCATCTACCACCAGAAAGGAATCAAATTTCCCTCAGAGGAGGAAGAGCAGTGGAGGTAAGACAGGTTGAAAGGGAACAAACAAAAGAGATAGCACCGCTCTATCTAGCGGCATGCCACCAAATCAGGAACGGATATTAAAGGCGCTGGGTAGCAAACTCCAAGACACTGCAAAGTCATAGCCTAGCAGGCAGATGCTTCCTGTGTTGTTTCTATCTCTGACAGAGATCTGAGTCTCTGACCCTGCTACACTCTGGCAATCTTCAAACAGCTCATCACCTCCAGAGAGCATTTTGAATTGCAGATTATAGTGGAGTATGCAGTGCCGCCCTCTCTTCTCCATGCAGCATCCTCACCTTGGATAGCTGTCAAGGTAGCCACACAGTGAATAATAAAGTCCAGACAATGGTAGGGAATAAAACGACACCACTTCTTCGATACGAAGAATGATCATTCAATGGCTTTGATTATGGCTCACGCAAGTGAAGCAGCTGGGTTTGCCGCTCCGTGCTCCACAGCCGTTTCTGGAAGCCCTTCAGAGAGCCCATCCGGACGCCTCCCAAATACTAACACTTGATGTAGCCTGGCCGAAAAGGACGCTACAATCCTACATAAACACATCCCCAGGAGAAACAAAAGAGGCAATCTCCCTCTGCCTGCCTCTGGGGCTCAGGACGCCTCCTCTGTATTTACACTTTTCTGCAAGGACAGCGCTTGTGTGGACATGGACACACACAATCCAGCCTATTGAAAAAGGCTCATCCCAATTTCTGAAAACCTTCTCTCTCTGGCATGACATAACCAACTCCAAGTCCCTTCGGAATAGAACTCAGTTGCAGTAACTGCCCCCCAATCCTTCTAGTCTGAACCACAGAGCTAACAGCTTGGGGTCATATCTCCAAGAAAGACCTTTTGGGTTAGAGCGTGACGCCTTCCTCTACCACGTTCTGTTCCTTTGCCTCCACAAGAGGCCATGGCAGGGGGGAATCATCCCAATAGGCTCAAAAGGTGGAATATGGCTCCTGCCACAAACCAACAATGAGGCTCCTGAATCAGCGAGAAAGGGTTACTTCCTCCTCCCTCATCACAGGCCACAAGTCTTTACAGTGTGTCGAGTCCTGGCCTGGCAGACCTGGGAACTGCGCACAGCCCTGAAATCTAATCCCCACAGAGAACTGCGAATAGCAATGCCACCAGGAGACTGCAAGAAAGCTTTTACTATTTGCAAAAGGACATACCTCCTCTCAAGCAAACTGTGCCAGTCACAATTCTGGGGGAAAGAGGGAACGGATTGATACGTGTAATTCATGTCACAATGCTTTTTTTATTTGGTCTAAGGTGAAATCTGTGCAATTTCACAGGTTTAATGAAGTTTCGTTACATTCACTGGAGGAGATTATGTTCTCTCTGCTGAGATATCGGCGCATGAATACAAACCTGAGGCAGTTGTCACATTAAAAGGCAGCCTTTGTTTTGAACTGACTGTCTGACTCAGCGCAATTCCAGCTCATAGCTCCAAGACCAATAACAGGAGACAAGCATAGAACAACCATTTCCGACTGCAGACCATGAATCCTTGTGGATTTTTATTGCTTATGCAGTCACAGATAGACAATTCCTAGAGGCATTTCGTTCAGAAAATCCTTCTTTATGTCTCAGTCCATCTCCTAGAAAGTGCTGCCTGCAAAATAGCTCCTAAAAGACTGCTAGGGGACAGAACGAGAGAAGAAACAGGAACAAATGTACCCCTTATTTTCACAGAATGTGGGTTAGGTTTTCTTCACCCAGATTCCCCAAAAGAAAAAAACTGCATCTCCTATGCCAGATAGTTAACATATGACCCAATTTGGCTTCCCAGTCTTTGGGCACATTGACGGTGCAGTAAAATTAGTAGGAAAACACAGTAGGCACACACCCCTAATTCAGGACAACGAAGAGTCAAGGCTTTGGCTGTGCCACCAACTCACTGGGTGGCTTTGGCTATTCACTTAGGCTCCTAAATTACTTAAATATCAGGCCTTAGTTCCCACTGATTTCCTAAGGACTGGGGGCCAGATGCGGCCACCAGCTTGCCCAGATCCTGCCCCCAAGGTGAGGGCTCCTCTCCAGCATTGGGGAGCCCATGCTGGTGCTCCAGCCCCCTTCCCACTCCACCGCAGGGCTGAAGCACACAAAAATCTACTTGCCTAGACCCCCACCCAGGCGCTGGTGTGCGAGGGGAATGTGGGGAGTGCCTTTTTGCTTCTCAGGCAGGGGCCACGTCTGTGAGGGGTTCTCCCCCCCCCCTTTTTTAGCTTCTCACTTGTGTGCAGTCTCCGACTGATTTTTCTGTGGGTCAGCAGCCCCCGACCCAAAAATGGTTCCCCACCCAGCTATATATCTTTAAAATCATAGGCCACAGTAACTCTGCATCAGTTTCCCCTTTTTTCCAGATGTAAGAACAGGACAATTTTGAAGAGATCCACTTGTCTTCTTCTCCCAGTTTCTGGCAATAAGAGGTTTAAGGTCATCCTGAGCAAGGGCTTACATCCCGAATCATGTTAATGAACCTAACCTTAATTAAATTATCTAGCTATTTTTTGAACTCCTGTTCTATTTTTGGTTACCACAGCATCCCATGGCAATGAGTTCCACAGGTTAATCATGTGTCATGTGAAAAAGTCTGCCCCTTGTTTGTGTTCAACCTGATGCCTATTAGTTTCATCGGGTGACCCCTGGCTTTGTATTGTAGAAAGGGTAAATAACACTTCTCTATTCACTTTCTTCACATCAGTCATGATTTTATAGACCTCTATCATGTCCTCCTTTAATCTCTTCTCTAAGCTGAACAGCCCTAACCTTTTTAGCAGGCCTGGGCAAAATATGGGCTCGTGGGCTGCATCTGGCCCACCAAGCCACCGGATCAGACCCACAGACCACTCTGCTGAGTCCCTCAGGCACGCAGCTGCCGTGGTTTAAAGCACAGTCCATGCGGCTCTCTGCTCTGCAGGGAGGGGGAGGCTTTGTGTGATCTCCCCGCCCCCATCCCAATCCTCAGCTCCTATAGGCTGGAAACAACCAGCCAACAGGAGCTGTGAGATTGGCCTGGAGTATGGGGGCAGCACAAGCCTCTTTCCCTTACCGGAGCTGAGAGTCACGTGGAGGGAGCAAGCTTGCAGTTTAAAGTGATCTGGGGGTACAGCAGGCAGGGAGCCCAGCCAGCCTTGGGGGTGCTACAGGGCTGCTGGCTTAAGTAAATGCCTCCCAGTCAGAGCCTGCCTCTGGCACCCGTGCCCTTCCCGCTCTCCAACTTCCTCCCCCAGGTCACCATCCAAATCCTCTGCACCCCCCCCCCAGCCCTAGGTCACAATTCCCTCCCAGACCCTGTACTCCCTCCTACACTCCTCCCCCAGGCCAGAATCCTCTCCTGCACCCAAACACCCTCCCACACCCTGCACCCCAATCCCCTGCACCAGGTCACCACCCAAACCCTCTGCAGTCTGCACCTCCTTTTTTCCCTTCTCCCAGGTCACAATTCCCTCCCAGACTTTGCATTCCCTCCTAGAGCCTCTCCCCCAGGCCAGAATCTTCTTTTGCACCCACACTCCCTCCCTGACACTACACCCCAATTCCTGACCCAAGTCACAACTCCTCCTTCACGCAAACTCCCTCAGACCTCATACCATCTCCTACACCCCAGTCCCTAACCCCATGTGCCCTTCTGCACCCAACCTCCACCCTAAACCCTGCATCTCCTTCACAGAAAAGTGCGGGCCTTGACCACTTTCCAAAAACTTGGAGTGGCCTCCCCACCAAAAATATTGCCCCTGCTTTTTAGTCTCTGCCCGCATGGAAGCTGTCCCATATCCATGCTCTGGCTTTGAGTTCTGCTACATCAATTTTGAGATGGGAGGACTAAAACTGGAGGCCCATTCAAGGTACGAGGATGCCATGGTTATACATAAATGGCATTCAAATATTTTATGTCCCTTTCCTAACCATTCCTAACGTTCTGTTCTCCCTTTTCAACACTGCTGTGCACTTCACTACTTTGAAGAGTTTTGTATCACCCGTAAATGTTGCCGCTTCACAGTTCACTCCCTTTTCCAGAGCATTTATGAACAAGCTAAACAGCAGAGGTCCCCATAAAGACCCTTGGGAACCTTGCTGTTTGCCCTTTGTTTTCTGTCTCTGAGGCTGGGGCTGTGCCACCAGCCCTCCTGGGACCAAATAGGCCACCCGCTGCCCACACTTCAGCGTTGGGGGAGGCCGTTCCCACAGCAGCCTGTGTTCCCCATGCTCTTTTCACCCTATGGATCAAGCACACTTTTTAAAGTTCCATGGGATGGATCACCCTTAACCATACGCTGTTCATTGTTCCCAGCCCACACCACCTCCTGCAGCTCCCAGTGGCTGGGATGGGAATGGTGAACTGCAGCTAACAGGAGCTGTAAGTAGGGATGTCAGATAGCGGGTAATAGAACAGTCGACTAACTGCATGAATTCTTAGCAGTTAGTCGACTATTCTATAGTCCCCGGGGGCGGGGCCAGCAGCCAGTGTGCTCTGGCCCCAATCCCGGGGAGCTCCCTGCTGTATCAGAGGCAGCAGTGCAGGGTGCCAGGTGGGAGCTGGTCCGCAAGGGGAGCCCGTTTAAAAACCAGCTCCCCTCTGTGAAGCAGCCTCTGTCTGCAGCAAACCTGGGCTCGCCACGGACCGAGGCTGCTTTGCAGCAGCAGCAGCTGCGGGAGTTTGGACCCCCCGCGGACAGGGTCTGCTGCCGCGAAGCAGTCTCTGCCTGCAGCAGGCCTGGGCTTGCAGCAGACTGAGGCTGGTTCACGGAAGTCTCCCCTGCCCCCACCCTGGCGCTGCTGCCTCTATCGGAACCCTGTCGTTCCTATACATTTTGTACCCTTGTATTACCAAGTCCCATTATAATCTTTCCACCAAGCTTCTGAAATGCCTACAACAATATCCTTGATTAATGGCAGACACTTTAGTTCACTTATCTTGTACTGAGACTTCCAGCATTTGTATATAAGTATTGATGCATTTCTTCAATATTCAGTTTCTTGCCTTCATGCACTATTTTTAAATGGGGCTGTTTTATTATTGACTGTTCACTAGTTCCTACCTATACATGGCCAACTTCTGTCCTAGGACAGAGTACCCCCTTTAAAACCTCTCCCCTAAGCAAGGTTTCTGCTTAAGCCATGTGCTCCTCACACATGTGGGCTTTCTCTCACATGCCAGCCGTCTAGTTTTGTTTTGGTTAAGGCAGACCCCATCATTCCAATTAAGGATGTTAAATTTCAATAAATTAACTAATCGAACAGTCGATGGGATTTCTATCGACTATTTGATTAGTTGATAAGGACTAGCGCAGCATTCTGCCTTTGAAATGTACAAGAGCCCCAGCAGGGGCTCTTGTAGATTTCAAAGTTGGAACACTGCTGCTGTATCCCTGCCCCCTCCCATAGATCTGGCTTCCAAGCCGGCTCTCTCCAGCACCCCCTTCTCTTCTCCCCCCTCCCCCCGCTGTCTCTTTGTGATAGAGACAGCAAGGGGGGGAAGCGACTAGTCGACTAGCATGTCGACTATCCAGTTGACTAGTCGATTAGTCGCTTACATCCCTACTTCCAGTGTAGGCTACTCATTTCCCATAAGATTTCCCAGTGCCTAAGTAACCAAAATTCCTCCCCTCTACATCACAACTTCATTCATCCATTGAAGCTCTGCAGTTCTGCCTGTTTAACTGGCCCTACTCGTGGAACTGGAAGCATTTCAGAGAATGCTACTATGGAGGTCCTGGACTTTAATCTCTTATCTAGACGCCTAAATTTGGATTCCAGGACCTCTCTCCCCTTATGTCACTGGTATCTACACGTGAGCTCCTAGGCACCAACTCCTTCCCAGCACTAGGCCATCTCATGAGACACTCCCTTTGCACCTGATGGCAGGCACTTTACCATGTGGTTCTCCCAGTAATCACAAACCCAGATAGCTATATTTCTCATAATTCAATCCCCTACTCCTATTGCCTGTCTGTTCCTAATAACTGGGGTCCCTGCCCCTGGGTACGTGAGGGTATCAGGAGATCATCAGGAAGGTGGATCCCAACTATGGGATCACTGATCTCCACTCCAACTTAATGCTTTCCTGCCTCAAGAATTCGTCCTCCTGAACAGAGCAGAAGCCGCTGGACCGAGGATGGGCCCACTCTGTTATGTTCCTGGAAGTCAGTTCTGTGTGCCTCTCCATCTCCTTTTGCTCCACCGGTACATACAGGAGGCCCCCACCTTACGACGGCCCGAGTTACGACCCCCCGCACTTACAGCCTTTTCCGTAAGTACAGAAGGGCCCAAAACCCCCCAACTTACGTCCTCGGCCCCGCATTTACGACGGCGTATGACGCCTGTTGTAAATGCAAACTGGAGTTACGATGTCCCCGGAACCGATTGCGTCGCAAATCGGGGGCAGCCTGTACTCAGACTCGGAGGACCACATTGGTACAGCACTCAGTAGGTTGGATTGAAGGCACTAGAGCAATGTAAATGTTAGTATCATTATTTAACTACATCAGCAGGTGTGTTGGAAGGTTGGGTTAATGTTTGTACAACACTTTCCAAACGTAAGTGTTACTATGTCATTAACTACTCTCTGCAGTTATGTTGTGGCTAGTTTTTCATTAGACTCCATCTCTCTCTTTAGCTTCCTAAACGTCACTCAAAGTCCTGGGACAAAGGTTCCCACTAAGCTGTATGGCCATGCAGCTATCTAATAAGGGCTGCATCCCTGAAAGCCATGCTCTGTGCCAGCTCTTCCTGGTGGGGGCAGGACGGAAGGCACCTCTGAGCTGTCATTCCTTCCCCCACGGCTGGAGCCACGTCACTGCAAGCACGGGGAAGCTCTGTCCCCGCAGCTCCCATTGGCTGGGAATCACAACCATTGGGAGCTGCAGGGAGCAGTCCCTGCAACTGATCAAGGAGTAGCACAGAGCCACTTGTTCCTTCCCCCACTACATGGGGGCTGCCCCAGTTAAACACACTGCATCCCAATCCCCTTTCCTAAGGTCCCTCCTGCACCTTATCTCCTGCCCAGATGCTGCACTAGGGATGTCAACATGTAGTCCACTACACAATTATCCGATAAACCTGGGCTTATCAGTTAATCCCATCGACACCCCCCTTCCCCCGCTACCTCTGTATCAGAGGCAGCAAGGGTGGGGAGGCAGGAGCTGATACGCATGGTGACTTGGTTTTTAAGCTGGCTCTCTGCATATGCAGGCTTCACAGAGCTGCCTGCCCCCCCACTTGCTGCCTCCCACAGAGCATGGCTCCCCACAAACACCAGTTCCCACCTCTCCCCCCCCCCCCCCCATGTACATACATAACGGCTAAAATTTCAACTGGTTACAAGTTTACTTGAACACCCAACAGATAGTATCCCTACTCCGCACCCCCACCCCAACCTCCAGCCCTCAGCCCGCTCACACACTCCCAATCCCATGGCCCCAGCCTAACGCCCCATCCTGCACCTCATTCCCACATAACCCTGAGCCCCCTCCCACCAAGGATCATCCATATGAATTGTGTTATGTGTACCAATATGGAGGGAAAATTAGAGGGAACAGTCCCTGGCACAACTTTGTATCTGCACATCTCTCTGTGAAACACTAACAAATTTACACCTACCATTCCTATTCTTTGGCATTTGTACTATTTTAGCACCTAGGAACCCTAGTTCTGGACCAGGATCCTATTACGTTAGGCACTGTACAAACACAGAACAGAGAGACAGCTCCTGCCTGAAGGTGCTTACAGTTAAAATGAACTACAACACACAGTTCACAACTACACAATCACAAACTATCCTCCAATTAGTCCTCCCTTTACAATGCAGCAACATCAGTGTATTCTCTCATCGTTATCCAGAATACACAAATATCTACACTTTTTGCCTTCCCAATGCAGTGACTACCCCTCTGAAGCTTTTAAAATTTGCTGGAAATTTTACTGCTATTTGAACTCTTCACAGTGATACTGTGGACATCTGAAATCCCATGTTTCCTTATTATTTAGTGTTTGTAACAGGCCTAGCCATACAAGGATCCCACAGTGTTAGGCCCTGTACAAACACAGACCAAGCAAATGCCCCCTGCCCAAAACACTTACAATCATATTTGTACCACATTATAGTATCACACTTTGTACTGTCTATGCATTAACTAGCAGATTTATATTTCAACAATCTACGGGTATAAAATGTCCCCAGCTACCAAGGAATTCAGAGTTTAAGATGTCAGTCTGTTATGTAACTTGTCACATGAATGGGGAGGATAACTGGTAGTGGTCAAGACTACCTTAGCTCACATACCTCAACTCTCATTTTCATAGCTGTTTTAACTTTCACCTTCCTTTTGAGTTTCCTAGCTGCTGCCTGAGTACCCCATGATTTCAATGAGAGTTAGGGAATTAGGCGCTTTGAAAATCCCATTGGCACCTATCTGCATGTTTAGATGCCTAAATACTAGGAATGTTAAAAATCGTGTATTAGGGTAACCCTGTAACTGCTGAAAATCTCAGGGATAGCATGGCTACCTGGCACTGCGGACTCTGCAGTATAAAACTTAGCTTTATACCGCAGAGTCCGCAGCAAAGCCTCCTCTCTGGGAACAGGGCTGCCAGCCCCTGCCCATCCAGTTCTCAGGGAGGAGACTTCACTGAATGTAAACGACACCGTTGGCCAACAAGCATCCGCTTATTGGTTAAACAGTTAGTTGTGTACACTCAAACATCCCTACCTTTAAAAGTCTTGCCCTCCATGCTTGATTTCCCCATCTGTAAAATGGGCATAGTCACCCTTCCCAGCCTCCCAGGGATAAATGCAGTAAAGAACAATGCTCCAATACTACAGTGATGTGGGCCACACAAGTGCTTTAGATAAACAGAAAGATTCCCATTGACCATGGTGCACTTTGGGGTAATCTCTCTGAGCTCTTTGGGGCAGGTTTCCTTCTATGTATATGCACAGCACTTAACAAAATGTATTGTCTGTACTACTGTAGCCCTTAGCCTTTATTCTGGGTCAGGGCCCCATTCCACCAAAGTGATGTTCCCTGTCCCAGTGAAGCAGAATCTCAGCTGAGGCCTCTTGGAGCCACCATATACAAAGAGTAAATGATGATTGAGAGGTATAGTAAAGAAATTAATTAAAACCAGACTCCAACAGTGATCCTTGTTAAACAGTGAGTAGTCCTGTGGCACCTTAGAGACTAACAAAAATTTATAGTATCATGAGCTTTCATGGGCAAGACCCATTTCATCAGGTAAGTTGTTAAACAGGTGCAGCGTCAGCTACAATAAGCTCTTTCCTCCACATGGGATACTGCAATTTACTCTCCCCAGCTCTTCATTTCCATTCCATAGTAGAGCCTCTTTTCATCCCATGAGCTCTAGACTGCCTGAATTCAGTGTTCAAGTTAAGATTTCACGAGACACGTTATTAAGCGAGTCTATGAAAAACTCAATACAGTCCAGCCATGCTCAGACTCTAGACTCTGCTGTTTCATGTTATCCAGGATAAAGATAAAAAAAACAGAGCAATTGAGAGGCTTCTTGTGATTTCCATTCTAGAAGTCATCCCCCCCCTTCCTTCTGTAACGCGGCAAAGTAGTGTTGTTAAAATTCCTCCCTCAGAGCTCTACAGCCAGGAAGGAGCTGGATTTCTAGAGGGACTTTGGTACAAACTCAGAAAAGCAAGGCAGGGAATAGCAGCCTTGTATATTGTGGTTTGAATAAAACCATACATTATTGGTCTAACACAAGATTTATGATTCCAGTTAAATGGCTATGCTTGGACTGAGAGCATGTATTCAGCCATCCTAGATGCAAAGCACTAGGAGCAAGCTCTGCGAATGTTAATCAAATGTATTTAATACCTATTAAATTGCCCCACTGTTGTTTAACACAGTCAACATCCTCACATGGATTTACTGTGTCTGTGGTGTGGCAGGGGGATTTCGGGGGGGGGGCTCAGCAAGGGGAAAGGAAATAGGTCAGTTCCTTTATTTGAAAGCAGACAGATGTTCAACACGATCCTTCTAGACCACTGCATCACAATGAGAGACAAGCTACCACACAGCACATGCCAGGGCTAGAAAAGGCTTTGGTTTCACAAAAGTGGGCAGGTTTTGTTTTAAATGGGAGGCACCATTGTGGGGGGGGAATGTTTCCAGAAAAGGGATCTGTCCCCTCACTTTGCCTCCTGAGTTCCAGGCACATTTTGGCTGTGGCAAAGCCTCGGAGGAGGGGGAGGGGCTAGAGAGCATGCTGGGGATGCCCCAGATGACATCAGTCAACTGGGTGAAGAAGTGGCTGAAGTGGGGAGGGGCAGGACTGGCTTTCAGGGCTGGGCAGAGAACAAAGCACTCCTCAGGCAGGGTAGCCCCTCCCCTGCCAGCCCCGGGGGGCTGCGAGGGATCTGGCAGCCAAAGGAATGAAAGGCTTAATGTGGAGACATCCGCTGAAACATGCCTTTGGTCTGGGGGCGAGGCACTGATTCCTCCATGCATGACGGAGCTGCAGCGTACTCAGGAACACGCTGAGGGAGGGGCATGTTGAAAAAAACGGGGGATGGTAAACTAGGAGGCTGGTCCACCAGCCAGGCAAGGAAAGCAAACTCCATGCCCAGTCCTTTGTAAGGTCAATTCCTCAGGCACTGTGTATGGGTGATTATAACCCTCGCAAACAAGACACATATGAAGTGGCTGCTCCTAATCGCCACAGAAACTGGTACAATAAAAAGAGAATTACCTCATCCACCTTGTATCTCTGATATCCTGGGACCCACATGGTTACAGCTACCCTGCATGCTAATTCCCACAAGCACTTCTAGCCTCCAGGAGCCAAAGGATTAGAGGGACTCATTTTCCCACTGCCCCCTGAACTCAGCTTCCTCTTCCTTACATATCCGGTCCTGAAGGCGAGCTGTGCGCGGCTGGAGAGCCTCTCTCTCTTGCTGACACAAGTTGGTTCAATAAAAGGTATTACTCACCCTGCTTGTCTCAGTGAAGTGACAGGCAGAGATTTCTTAACCCTTTCCAGACAGCATCTTTACTTTACTACGTGTACCTAGATCTTATGCAAAGCTTTTTATTCATAGCTCTCAAAGTGCTTTACAAAGGAGATATGGATCATTCTCTCAATTTTGTGAATGGGGAAACTGAGGTATGGCAGTATGGAGAGGTGAACTGACTTGCCCAAGGTCACCCAGCAGACCTGTGGCAAAGCTGAGAAGAACCTAGGTCTCCTGAGCCCCAATCCAGTGCCAGCTCCATCAAACCAGACTCGTGGCAGTGATATTTTACACTTGCAAAATGTAGGTTGAATAAACGGTGTCTGCAAATTTACCTGCCTCTCTCTCTCTCTGTTAGTTTCCACACTCAGGAACACACAGGGTTTGGTTTGAACTGTGACAATCTTTGGTGACGTCCACTGTTTTCACCCTGGTGGGGTTTTGTTTGATGGGGTGACTTTTCATGATGGCTTTGCTGTGAAGAGAACACAGTGTGTTTGTTTTCCTCGTAAGCTCTCTGGGATGAAGCACCGCAGGGGTTGCTGCGGGGCCTTAGCTGAGAACTGGGGACAGCACCCTGCCTCCCCTCCGTACCTCATGAGCTGTGTAGAGGCCCCATGTTCATTTCAGACAGCATGCACTGCAGGCACTGTTCCTAAGGATCTATCTCCCTGCTGAGTTTCTAAGGTCCACAGGGAGGTTTGTTTATGAGGAGATAAAGTAGTGACAGAGGTTGAACTTAAGGGTGAAAAGACAAGCTGGGGAGAAGCAGCAACAACAGCGGAGAATAGGGCCTAGAGGAACAAAGGAAGAATCTGGGTTTTCTCTGCTTCCTACAGGACCTCCTTTCTGCTCTACAGCTTCCCCTTTGTCCTCATGCTCCCCCATTTCCTTCCTCTCTCAGAGGTTACCAAACGGAGGCCTGCAGCCCCGCTGGCTGCTTCCCCGGCGCTGGCTCTCTTCAGCTCCCACTACTTCCCGGTCCAGCCTCTACCAAAGCAGAATGATATCAGGAGGAGGGGCCTCTTCTAGGGGTTGCTACAACATAACGAGAAGGAGGAGAGGAAACAGCAGCCACCATCAAGCTCTGGAGCCAGCAGTACCGCTGAAGCTGCTAGCAGGAGAGGCATCTGCAGAACTCTCTGGGAGGAGGAAATGAAGGAACTGGGCAAAACATGCAGTGGAGGAGGAAATGAAGCAGCAGAAAATATCAAGCAATAAGCATCCCATACAGGGAAGGAGGAAGAGGGGAAAGATCAGTGGCAGAGCAACACCTACCAGGATGTGGAGACTGAGAGGAACACAACAGATGGGAGGAAGTGGTGAAAATCCCTTGTTCAATAACACATATAGCCTGGGAAGTGCCAGGAAGGTGGTGAGCTGCTATTACCGCTCCGCATGGAGTGCATGTGTGTTACCTATCTTCCCTACCCTCCACCTGACACACTTGTTCTCATCTACCTGTTAGATCTTGTCTGTAGCTCCTAAGGACAGGGAAGGTCATTTTCTGATTGTACAATATGCGGCATAATGGTGCCCAAGCTGACACAGGCCAGTAGGCACTGCCACATTGTTAGTTATTTGTCCTACTGCAGCCTTTGAGAGCCCCAGTTGTGTGTCTGGACCCCATCATGCCAAGTGCTGTACAAAAACAGAACCAAAAGTTACACCCTGCCCTAGAGAGCTTACAGCTTAGATATGATTACTTGTGGAATAAGAAGAGCAAAAGGAGATGGAGACTGTAACTTTTACCATATCACCACAATAAAGACAGTTAAAATACAGACACTATAACAATACTTTTAACAGCCAGGTGCTGCATGCACCCAAAGGGTAGCACTTTCAACAATCACGAACAGGCAGGTGAGGTCCACTAGACCGACAATCCCCTTTGATGAATGGGGGGAGGGAGTAATACTCTTTTCTGGTCATTCCAACCATTCAGTTAACTAAGTTCTTTCGCAGTAGTTAACTCTTGGGACCTAGCCCTAACTGTCTTGCCTATCAGAGTTAGACAGTGCGTCCTAAAGAGTCCCCAGGAATGTGAGGGAAGCAGCAGGTGAACTGGGAGGAGGCCAGGAAAACTAATAGAAATGGAGTGGATTTTTTTATTTGAAATCAGTGGCCTTGCTGTTCCTGATGTTGTGTAATCGGAGCAGAGCTGGAAGGACATGCGAGTAAAACAGGGAATGTTTAGTCAGATGTGATCAGGTTATTTTCTTTTATTTTGAGGTTTGTTGGTCTTCCCCAGGCTGAGCACATGCGACTACTCCCTTGCACTGTAACATTCCAAACTGAATGCCGTGGAAGCAAATTTATGTGTTTTAAGCCATTTTTACTTTGTTCAGTTGCTCTGACACACCTAGCAGCCAAGTGATGTTTCACAAAGCGTGTCATCTTTGTTTTCTTAAACAAAAAAAAACAAACAAAAAAAACCCACACTTTTAAGACCATAATCTGATTCCTGTGTCCTAGAAGACAGGAGGTTCTGTGTGCATGTGCCTAAGACTGCAAAGCCAAACACTAAGAAAAATTAGTTTTCAAGTTTGCTCCAGAGGGAGGGTTAAATGAGGGTACCCTACAGGATGAAATTCCCAAATGCACCTTCTTGGGTTCTACAATAGAGTTTGCATTTGGGTAGTGGTGAGGGCAGCCATACCAATCTGTAACCTTGGGGAATTTTAACACAGGCTTTTAGTGGCAAGGTATTTTTTAAGGTCTCCTGTTTCCAACCTTCTGCACCCCAAGTGCCACAGTGGGGAACTGCCTTACCAGCCTTTAATAACAGTAGTCGGTGCTTGGAGAGACTGCGGGAACAGCAGCCCCAGTAAATGTGCATCCCTGTGGGCCTTCTAAGATCTGTATCAGCCACTGGGTCACCTTTGCAAGGGCAGGAATAAATGCCCAGATGCCTGCTTTTTTAGAAGGATGGGAGCGGAGAAAAAGTGTGAGGGGGGAGCATGTGGAATACAGGGCTTGTTGTACAGCACATAGATTTTATTTCCCCAAACATGTGTTTAATTTAAAAAGCATGCCAGGATTTGAAAGAGATTGTCCACCACAAAATAATCATAGGGCAGATACATCACAAATAAACACACATTAGTGTGGCGAGAGCTCAACCCATGACATGCAGTGTGGTTTTCCAAGTCATCTAAAATAATACTGGAGTGTGGTTATCTGCAAGTGCTGCTTCAGGAGGACCCTGGAATAATAGTCTTCTGAATCTTGGTGGAACTGACAGCCCAGATGCTGCTAATGGGCCTTTCAGGTCACCGTACCAAGTCCTTCTGAAGGTCATTCTCTCCTGGCCAATTAAAGCCGGGCACAGCAGGAACAAATCCACCAGCATACAGGGCAATTTAACTACTCCAACATAATTCTGGAGCATGCATGGAACAGCGTGGAATACAGACCCTACAGAATTAGGTGACTGGGAGTGGTCATTATGCATCTAAAGTCTGGTGTAACAGTTAAAAACAAAGTCTCCTTGTCAGTTCGAACGTACGTGCAGTCGGGCATGCTTGCGGGTTAACCCAGGATGAAAGGGGGCTGGATGGACCTGTTGTGTTCACATCCTCTGGAGCATCTGGCATTGGCCACAGTCAGAAGACATGATACTCTGACCCAGTATGGCCGTTCTTATGTAGGAAAGAAAAGACTCCTTCTCTGTGGGGTGCTAACACTAACTCAGTTGGTTGTCGCAATTTTTCACATAATTTTGATCCAGTCAGTCATTGGAAATAGTTAAAAAGCCGGATATAGTTTACTAGATGCCAGGGGACATAAGAATAGGAACAATGGGGGATGTATTACTTACAATAAAACCACATCTCTGAACAGTTGCAGTTTCCCTGCCTTCATAACTGAGCCCCCTATGGTAAAATGAACCAAATCATGACCTCCCTGCATCCCCACCTTGCGTTGTGAAAGGCCTGCATGCCTGATCTTATACAATCCACAAGTGTCCTTCACACCCCACTTCCCTCAGGAAAAGGGGATGTAGATCTTCATAATAGGATGCTTCCTCTCTTTTCTGACATGCTTTGATGAGCAGAGAGATAGTCAGAAGCAAGGACAATAAAAATACCATCACGGGCATCTGAATTGGCAGCACCCATAAAATGGGCCTGCTCAGCACCACACAGCAATGGTTTCAGGCTCTCTGAAAACTCAGGCAGGCACTGCTGCATCCATTAGGGTCAGAGTTTGAAGGGTTTCTTCACCATCATAACAGAGACTTATTTCAAAAAAGAAAAAAAAACCCTGAGAGACTGTCTGTGCCCCATGCCCAGCAAGTCTTAAGCAGCAGCCCTTCTTCCCCAGTTTGGGGAACACACCTTCACTAAATAAAACCAAGTCTTGCATATGCGTGCAGCATATAGAAACACATTTACAAACAAATATTGTAGGTATGTTCTTAGAGACAGAACTAGTGCTGAGGGCACGAACAGCCCAGGTAAGGAAGTAGTGAGCCTTACAAATTGTAGCTAATCTTGACTTACATAGAAACAAGCAAGTTTGATAATATTAGACAAAAATAGAGCTTTAATGATTGACATCAAGTTCTCCCCAAATGACAGCTGCTTCTTTTTATAGAAATTTAGTGAAACAGCATTTAAAGGTTAAAGTTAAGAAAGGGTTGTGACTTTTTTTGCTTCTAAATAATGCATAAATAAAGCCTGAAATATGTTTTTCCCCCCTACTTGTTTCTTTTTTAGCAGTGCAGGCCGTGTCAAGCTTTCCCTACTGGGGATTAAGTGCTATAATGACACTGCAAAAGACTGAAAGCTGAGCCATTAGGAAGGAAAGGATTTAAACCAGGCTGTTTAAAACCTAGTGATGTGGCAGATTCTCCCATCACTTGGGGTCTTAACATCACAAAGTATCATTAAAAATATTCTATCGTTCAAACAGGAGTTATGGGTTTGATGCAGAAACTACTGGAGAATGTTTGCAGGACTGCAGAAAGTCAGATTAGACCAGCATAGTGGTTCCTTCTGGCACTAAAAAGCCATGAATCTATGAAACACTTTATCTTCTGTGTATTTTTGCTAATAACCTTTTAACCTGGATGTCTAGTTAACACAAAGGAAAAACAACAAATAGTCCTGGGGCTCCCTTAGCCTGGTCTACGTGAGGACTTTTGTCCAAAATCACCCTCCCCACAAACTCTGAATTAGTATACGGTGCATCCACACTACCAAGCCCGTTATTTCGGAATAACGGTCCACAGAATTCAAACTCTGCACTCTGGCTTTTTATCAGGAATGACGCTAATACCAAACTTGTAAGTTTGAAATAACGTTAGTGTGGACGCTTCGATGCCGCTAATTCAACCTATTTGGCCTCTGGGAGGCCTCGCACAGCTCCCTAGAGTGCTTTCTGGGGCTCCAAGTCCAAGGGAGTGCGTACACATTAATGGAGCCTGCCTTGGACTAATTTCTATGCTTCCCCGTAGTGAGACCATACAAGTTCAAATTTGTAACTTCGGGAGTTCGTACGTCAAATTTAGTAATTTTGAAATAATTTCCTAGTGTAGACGTGGCCTTAGAGACTAACAAATAGATATGTATATTTGTGAGTCTCTAAGGTGCCACAGGACTACTCATTTTTAAAGTTACATACTAACATGACTCCCACTCTGAGACTTTTAAACATAAAGGAAAGTATGCCTTTCCTAATGCTTGAGAGAAATCACAGTACACTCCTCCTGAGATTCCCAAAGAGCCTTCCAGAAAAGCCATGTAACAGGATGCTCAGCATTCCTGATATTCCTCCGGTAAAGTCAACAGAAAAAAAAAAACCCCTCTCACTGAGTCCTTTTCATGTCAAGGGTTCTTTATATTAGGAATGTTAAATATGGTTAATTGAATAGTTGATTAACCTCATGAATTCTTATCAGTTACTCAACTATTCTATAGTTCCCAGGGGGGTGGGGATGGCAATCAGTGCATTCCAGCCCCACTCCCAAGGAGTCCCCTGCCACTCCATGCTGCTGCCTCTGTATCAGAGGCAACAGTGTAGGGTGCCAGGCAGGAGCTGATCTGCAAGGGGAGCCTGTTTAAAAACCAGCTCCCCTCACGGACCAGCTGCCTGTTGTCCTGTGCTGCTGCCTCTGATACAGAGCCAGCAGTGCAGGGTGGCAGCAGCCCCTGCCCAGGGTGGGGTCTCAGCTCCCGGACACAGTGCAAGCCAGAACTCAGCCAGGCTGCCTGCCTGCCTGGTTCCTAATTAGGGATGTGAAAGACTAGTCATTTCCTGCACCCCACTTGCTGCCTCTATCAGAAAGATGCAGCAAGGGGGTAGGGGGAGAGGAAAGGGTACTTGAAAGTGGCAGCACCGCTTGAAGCCTGGGGCCAGACCCCGGGGTCTACATGGCACTGCCATTTTGAAAAGCCGCATGCAGCCCGGGGCCAGCTGGGGTATCCCCAAGCTGCACGTGGCGTTTCAAAGCGGCAGTGCCGCGCAAAGCCTGGAGTCAGCAGGGGAGTCCCCAGCTGATCGCAGGCTCCACACAACGCTTTCACTTTTGAAGTGGCGGCCTCCTCCACACTTCAAAGGCAGAGGCGCCCTATCAACTAATCGAATAATTGATGCAAAATGCATTGACTATTCGATTAGTCAATTACCCAAAACTTAACATCCTTACTCCTAATACACTTTAAATGCAGAGCTGCAGCAGGTATAGGTCCTGGACCCAGAGCAAGCCGGGACTGAGGCAGGCTACTGGACAGCCTGCTAAAAAAATTACTGGCAGGGGGGAGGGAGAAATGCGTGTAGTCTGTAGCATTAACCAATAAACTTTTTTTAAAAAAATCAGTTAATCGACTACACTATTACATCCCTACTTTATATATCATACAGAAGTGCAAAACAAAAAAAACAGATCTAATTTTCAATAAATGTCCTTTTCCCACTGCTTGTAAGATGACAAGCAAATCCTGCTAAAGCCAAGCAGTCTACCGTGAAGGCAAGAATTTCATCCATAGCATTCTCCCCAATAGCAATACAAAAGCAAAGATTAAAAAAAAATCCCAGCCAGGTTCTGAAAACCTAGAGCGCTGGATAGTGATGTAAAGGAGTAGTCGACTAGTCAACTACCTATAAGCCTCTGCTTGCTGGGACTCTGTTCACTGTTTGCTTTGTTATGCTGTATGTGATTCTACTGTCCTGTGCTGCTCTGTAGTGAGAGAGAGAGTGTGTGTGCACACGTGCGTGCGTGTATAGTGCCCAGTGAGGGATGGGATCCCTGGGGGAGAACTCCTGAGGGAAGCCTATGCTTATTGGGTAGTCAAGTCCACTACTCCTCACATTCCCCCACTCCTTGCTGCCTCTATATATGAGGCAGCAAGGTAGGGGAGGGAGGAAGCAGGAGCCGGTGCTAGGGGAGCCGGATTCTTAAAAGCTGGCTCCCCACAGCACCGTCTCTGCGGTGCCACCCATCCCCCGCCCCCACTGCCTCTATCAGAGGCAGGGAAGGAGGGGCTGCTGCCGTGAAGCACCCCGTCCACAGCAACCCAGCTGGGCAGGCAGCCGGCTCGGTTCCGGCTTATGCTGAGTGCAGGACAAAACCCCGCTGCAGCTCTGCAATTTAAAATGCAGTAGGAGGCGGGGGCAGGCTGCCCAGCTCCTACTGCCTTTTAAATTGCAGAGCCACAGCGGGGTTTGGTCCCACACCCGGTGCGAATTAATCGAGTAGTTGATAAAAATTCTATCAACAACTCAATTAGTTAAATGCCCGCATTTTAACATCCCTAGTGCAGGAGCAGTAACACTGAAGGGTTCCTCCTGGGAATCGTGGGGTGTTTCAGGCAAGGGCCTGTGAGTCTGCAAGCCCTTGGGAACAGTGGGGAGATGGCCGATACCCATCTCCTGAGGAGGGACATTGTCGAGCTGTGAAAGGAGAGAAGGATGAAGATCGGAGGGTTCAGTAAGGCCCAGCTAATTGCCCAGCTGCAAGAGAATGATTCCCCCATGAAGCTGGATCCAGTCCGAGCTGGGAGAAGCCAGACAGCTCCAGGGTCTGCACAACAACTGCAAGGGCCCAGCGCCAAGCTGCTGAGATAGAGGCTGTTCCTGCAGGACTGTGACATGGGGGGGGAGGGGGTTTGTGTTAAGGACAGTGCCAAGTCCTGGCTGATGCTCTGGCACAGAAAGAGGGGCCTGAACTTCCCCAGGCCACTGGCTGAACGACCCTGCTCAGTTCGGTCTCGAAGGGGGGAGAGATGTGACATAGGGGGGGACTGTGTTCACTGTTTGCTTTGTTATGCTGTATGTGATTCTACTGTCCTGTGCTACTCTGTAGTGAGAGAAAGTGTGTGTGCGCGCGTGCGTGCGCAGTGCCCAGTGACAGATGGGATCCTTGGGGGAGAACTCCTGAGGGAAGGCACATAGGGAATGGCCCAGGCTGGCCCATCCCCCTTTACAGAACAAAGTTTGGTCTTATGTCATGCTAGATGTCGCAGAGGTGATGCCTATAGAAAACCTGGCCACCGTTAAGCAGTGGGTGTGCTGAGCCCTTTGCTGTCCAACTATTATTCGTTATGCTACTCCAGCTACCTTGTTGTCTCCCTCCTTATATTTAGATTGTCAACTCTTTGGAACAGGGACTGCCTTTTTGTTGTTTTTGTAATCTAGGATTACAGCACTAGGAGTGGCAACAATACAAATAACAGCGACAACAATAATAATAAACAAAGGTCCGCTAAAGACACATATGAGAAAGCCTAAAGAAACTGTCCACTAAAAAAAACCCACGCCACACTTCTGAACATTTATGATAGCTCTAAGTTAAAGAAATCACACCTAAGATAACAAGAAATGAAAGACTTTATAGAAAAAAAAATACTACAATAATAGCACCAAGATTGGGGGCTCATTGTTGAAATTACCTATTATTTCTTCCGTACAGAAATGGCTGCATTGCAGCTAGAAGCATGCCTCCCAGCCCAGGTAAACAGACTTGTGCTAGCAGGGCTCCTGTTAAGCATGCTAAAAATGGTTGTGTGTGGCCACTGCAGTGGCTGGAGCTAGCTACCCGATAGACCTCAGATCCAGAAGGCAAGGTGGGCTTGATCTCAGGGAGGCTACTAAAGCTTCCTCCAGTGCTGCAATGCTCACATAGCTATTTATAGAGAACCGACAGGAGCCCCACTAACACAAGTCTGTCTATCCAGGCTGGGAGGCTTGCCTCTATCTGCAGTGTAGACACACCCTGCGTACACAGAGCAGCAGCACCTTCTTTGTGTGGAGTCAGCTCCTTTTACACATTTTAACCGGTCGTTCCTTCTTTCCAAAGCCAGAAGTGAACAGATTATGGACTGAACAGATTATGGACTGACATCTTCCACTGGCCCTTTCCAAAGGACACGGTCCTCTTAATACCTCATCATTTTTTTAAAACATTACTCCGAATAATTCCAGGGACCAGATCCTATATCTGCCCCTAATTTCTTCTGCCAAGGAGCTGTGGTTTTGCAATCATGGTTTTTTTTTTTTTTTTTTAAGAAAGTGTTTCTGCATGAAAGACCCACATCAAGAGGTACAGGAGAAACAGACAATGCATGAAGAGCTGCCAAACGCACAGAAGAAATTGAAGGAAAGCAGTTGCAACTTCCAGCATACTCCTGCAATTTAGCCACCTCACCTTGGGGGGCGGGGGTGGGAGAGCCAAACTGTCCCTTTAAATGACTTCTCCATGCCCTGTTACACAATCTTTAAAAACACATCAGTTGCTATCCTCAAAACCAAAACAATAGATTGCATTTGCCAGGCTTTCAAAGCAAAATGTTTGCTGCAGAATTATAACCCTCTTAAAAAAAAAATCTAGTCACTTTAGCAGCATTTGATAACTTTCATCACTGCATAGAAGCATACAAAGAATCTCCAAAAGCCTCACAACACAAACCTCCATATTTTACCATAAAGCTTTCAGATGAAGAACTGCTGCAATATTACAGACATAAATTACCAGATTAGTTTCCCCAATCTTCAAACCAGAGAAGAATGTAATCTACCATCTGCCTCCACGCTCATCAGCTATCTATGCTATTCCATATTTCCCAAAGTGCATACTTTGGTTTATACCCATAGGAGACATGGCCCATTGATTTCTATGGAGCCAGCATTTCACCTATGTTCCTTTTTTATAGTGTTAAGTCAGGCAGACAAATAACACACATGGAAACTTGTTTCTATTTGTAGCATCCAACAGAGTTGCAACATGGAACAGTTCCTGCTTTCTTTTCCTCTCTCACATACAGACATCAAAGATGGTACTTTAATTGCAACATTGAGACACTTAAACCTAATCCTCTCTTAATAAACACGGGTGCTGTCTTATTGCTTCATTACTCTCAAAGGATACTATGGTCCATGAATCTCTGACTCACTTGCAAGAATTTGCTTCTGGCAAACTGACTTCCACTGCCTCCCTTTGCCAAAAAAACAAGAACACAAGAGTACTAGTTTCCTGTGAGTCAGAAAAGGCTTTCCTCCTCACAGGGACAAACTGTAAAGTGAGAAGCACAAGGGGAAAGAGACCATAAAATAAAACTATGCAAAAGAATGCTCCCAAAACTTTTGGAAGAAACCAGGAGTCTGATATATCAGGACCACAAGGTAGGCCCAGGGGATATAGGAATACAGGTACCCATGGAAAGTCACTAAGATGCTTTTGAAAAATCCTCTCCATATATTTTCAAGTGTGGCCACTGTTTTTAGGTGCCCAAACAGAGACATCCTACACCTGTGTTTACAGAAGTCCAGAGCACCCCAGTATTCTCCATTGCAGTCACCCAAACATTATGCCACCCCCAAAGCAGAAGCCACTTTGGCCTCACTCACAACCTAAATTGAGAAGTACAAACAATAGGCCGGGGGAGTAACAGTTTAAGTTTCTCCGTGGACTACTGAAAGGAAAGACTACGTGATCGATTCAGCAAGTAGGCAGGAAGTGGGTGTGTAATCAAAGAAAGTTTCATAGCAGTCCGGGGTGGAGATCTACAAAGATCTACTGTAGTGACTACTTGTTCCTTTTTCAGCATTGACTACAAGGAATCTCAATAATAAACAGGAACATAAGAGAAAAGAGAAAAAAGTCATGGCAAAGTCATCATAAAAGCCTTAAAAATAAAAAACAACAACTACCTTTTCATCACACAAGATCTCCCTTCAAACCAGCTCTTAAAAGTGTGTATTCATAGAACAGGCAAACTATTACAAGCCAGGCATTCAAACCAACCTTCTAAAACTGCCAGGAAAGTAACTAACCCAGGTGTAAAGCGACACCCACCTTGAGGATTAAAATGAGACAAAAAATGTCATCTGGTTATAAACAGACATCCACTATTCACTGCAGATGAGCAGAAGTTTTGCAAGGCTGATCTAGTTACAGTCCCCAGATCCAGCAGGTGTCATTCAATAGCACTGATCTGTCACAACAGCACAACTTCTACCGTAAGAACTCCAGGATGGGAGTTAAGAGACCTGGGTTCTAGTCTCTGCTCTCTCACCAACCTGCTGCATCACTCTGGGCAAGACACTCCACTTCTGTGCCTCAGTTTCCTAAACTGCAAAATGGGACCAATGATACATTCCTTAGTAAAATGTGTTAGGTTGATGGGGTGGTGGTGGGGAAACATTATATGCTTTATGTATGAGCTACATACAATTAATAATTTCTGGAAGACAAGATGACATTGGCTACATTCCTCTAAGACTGGAATTCTGCTACCAGTCAAGTCTGGTTTCAATTTTCATACCTACCTGCTCAAACTGCCACCTGCTTATTAGTAAAAGAACATCTCTAAACACGACATTTAGTAAGAATGTGCACATCATCGGTTTGGCTTCGCAATTGGACTACTGTCTGACTACAGCCGCTCCCCGAGTTACAACCACCTCCACTTACGACCATCCGCACTTACGACCAAAGTGGTCGTAAATGCGGATCCGAGTTATGAACGGCAATCCGTGCTTACAAACAGCGCGGTCGCCATGTAACTCTATGGGATCCGAGTTACGAACACTTCGAGTTACAGACCAAGTGTTGGTCCGTAACTTGTTCATAACTCGGGGAGTGGCTGTACTTGCACATGCAGGCTAGGGATGTAAGTGACTACTCGAGTATCTGGGTGGCTCTTACTACATTTAAAATGCAGAGCCGCAGCAGTCCCAGAGCCAGCGCGAGCCAGCACTGCTCAGTCCTGGCTTACGCTGGCTTCGGGAGCTATACCCTCTGCAGCTCTGTATTTTAAATGTAGTAGGAGTTGGGCTGCCTACACTCCCAGTTCCTACGACATTTTTACTGCAGAGCCCCAGCAGGGGTAGCGAGCACCTTCCCTTATCGATTAATCATGTAGTCAAATTGTATCGACTAAACAATTAGCAAATTACCCGCGTCTTAACATCCTTAATGCAGGCATGTTAGATGCAGAAAGTGCCCAGGAAAGCAGGAAATGTAACCACCCACAGAAAGAAGCAATTGCTTTTTCATACACAGAGACCATTTCACTCAATAGACCTGGCCCATGCAATTAGTAATCAAGTGCATACTCATACAAGACGAACCCTTGCACAAGTGGCATAGTGGTGAAGTCTCGCTGAAAATGCTCCATACAAAACCAACCCAATGAGCTCCACTGGTGTGTTATAGTTCAAATACTGTTAAAAGTTACGATCAGCAATGGCCACAACTTATGCAGGGATGTGATTATGAAAGCGGATGTCAAACCACACACTTCTGTATGGATTTTCTGTATTTGCTTGGGAAACTTGGACTCCTGCAGTCACTAAGCTTTCCATGCCACAGACACACAATATTTAAACTGAGAGGAATCTAACATGGGCATGGCTGGTGACGTGTGAGGGGGAAAGCAGAGAATCAGAAAAGCAAACACATTTCAGTTGTATGCTGCTTTTCATGGTTGCAGAACTCTAAGCTAGGACTGCTGGAGTGTAGCTCCACCCCCAGTTCTGCCCTGGCCATGCCAAGACAACTTGTAAACCCCCAGTTTCTCCATCTGGTTAGCAAGGACATAGTCCTTACCAACTTCAGGGCTTGTCTACACTAAGGAGAAGATCGACGCTCACGTAGACTTATAAATCAAACGCTGAGGGCAGCCCCCAGCGGCATCCGGTACTTCTCATTCTGTGAGGTGTAAGGGAAGCCGACAAGATCATGTGCTCCCGTCAGCCTTCTACTGTGTGGATGACACCATGACTCAGTTTAAGGTAAGGCAAAATGCGTAGCTGGAGTTGCACGCCTTAAAATCGACCTGCCTGGAGGGGCAAGCTGCTTGCATGAGCCGATACGTGCGTGGAGCTGGCTTCCCCCATATACCAGTTCCCGCCTTCCCCCCCCCCCCCGTGATACAGAAGCAGCAAAGGGGAGATGTGTGTAGTCAATTGGATTAACCAATAAGTCCAGGTTTATCAGTTAATGGGATATTCAACCACACTATGATATCCCTATTGATTATATGAATAAGATATTGCAATCATGTTCAAAACAGAGGACAATGCAGTACTCTTCTATAGGGCATTTCAGTGGAGTATCTCAAAGCACTTTACACATGCTAACTACCCAAGGCTCTCAACACCCCTGTAAATCAGATAGGGACTACTTCTCCTGCCAATGAAATGCAAGCACCACTGGATAGCACTATGTGACAGTTTAAATATTATCAATTGGGGGGGGGGCAGGAATTAGCTTTCTGTCTGGAAAAGTAACTTGCCTCCAATAGTTACATGTCCCATCAAAGATTAACATATTTGAAAGAAAACAATGGAAAATCCTATATTCTAATTTATTTACTCTGTGTATAGACAAGTTTGCTGTTTCCCTTGCATAGTCAGTTTCCTCCTTGCTGGGAAACCACTTACAAACATCAACAAGGGAGAAGAAAGCTCTTGGTATCTTATTTCAGAGAATTTATTTAAAAAAAAAAAACAACTCAGGACATGCTGAATTAAAGCGCATTTAAAAAAAAACAGATTAACAGGGTCCCTTTAAAAGAAGAGAAGAAGAATGCCGCAAAAACTGCAGAAGGAGTTGAGAGGTAGATTTCAATTACCCAAAGTGGAACTGATTCCTAGGTTAAAACACCCTCACGAGTTATATTTCTTGCAGGAGTACCCACCAAAAATGGTCAGGACTTCAGTTTCACCTGGATGACTGCACACCTCAACAGCACAGCCTCTCTCATTATCAGACAGGGCACCCCCTACTTATCAATGACAAGGCTTGCAAGATTACATTCATTTACTGTTGGTGAGAAAATGTTTCTCAAGTAAGATGCTTGGGCCATGAGTTTACACAGAAACCAAACTTTGGGGGTTTTTTTTTTTTACACATTAAATTCCCAGCTTTCACAGTTGCCAAAATAACCTTCCCAACGTAACTGATGCTGTATTGTGGGGTGTAAACTACCCCCACCACACACACTTCATTTTAATTCATTATTGACTTTGAAACCTAATGAATATGCATAAATATCAATATTGCTAATCATGTCACTGCTGATCAGCTTAGCAGAAAGAAAAAGATAATGTACTTCAGTCCATTACTGGACTTTAAACATACCTGAATCTACAGTAGGATAGCTAGTCTGCAACACCGACAGTCAGTCGTGTCTACTTCACTTTGCTCCTGCTTAGGAAGGCAGAGAGCAGCAAGGGCAGGTACTGGAGTTACAAGGGAAGGGCACCCAAAATTAGAGACTGGAGGAGAAAGTTAGATTAGTGGAGACTTGCCCGTGCAATAGCCAGAAGGATGGAAGAAGGTAACTGTAGTGGTAACACTCCTCCCCAAAAACTAGGGATGTTAGAAAGCGGTTATTTTAATAATTGTGTAACTACTAAAGAATTATTTGGTTCCACGGTTATTTGATGCCCTGGGGGCAGGGCTGGCAGCCAGTGTGCTCCCAACTACACTCCCAGGGAGCCCCCTGCTACCGCCTCTGTAATCAGACTCACCACCAACAGAGGCTGCTCCATTGGATGCTGGAGCAGCCTCTGCCCACAGGGAACTGATACAGAGGTAGGAGGATGGGGCAGCAGGCAGGCTTCCCGCATGGACTGCCTCCCCAGGTTGCTGCCTCTGTATCAGAGGCAGCAGCACAGAGTGACAAGCAGCTCCCCTGCATGCTCTTTATTGAAAACTTGGATCCAGCGGGATGGGACTAAGCCAGCCTGCTGGTCCAAGTTTTAAATGAAAAGCACGGGGTGTGGAGGGAGTGTTTTGCAGTTAATTGGAATAGTTAACCAATAAGCAATCGTTTATCGGTTAAACGGTTAGCCAGCTAGCTACTAACATCCCTATCAACCCTCCCCCAAATTGTGACATTTGGAGGGACACGACAGAGATAGAAAGAGAGAACACAAGGAAACGAACTTGTATTTCCCTTCCAGCAGTGTGAGCTGAGGAACAGGCAGCAAGACAGAGTGCAACGAGATCACAGAACAGTATCTTGCTAGGAAGCCAGCCCCCTTCCTGCAATTGGCAGCGGGACTCAGTACGCTACTGCTGTCCCATTCCATACTTGGTATCAATCTTAGGCTATAGCTACTACCTGGTACATTGTCAAGCTCTGTTCACCACTTTGTGCAACAACTTGGAAATCCCCTACAAGATTCCCATCCAATTAGTGACCAGCCCAACCCTTCTTGTCAAAGAAACTGCAGTTTCAGGTGCAATGGCTGTGTATTTAACTGCTCTCACAGAGGCCTTACTGAATTCTGACCTTAGCCACATATCTGTGCATGGTCCAAGCAGAGCCAAAGCTGGCCCATGGGAGCTTGCATTCCAACCTAGAGTTTTAAATACAAACACAAACTGAGTTCATTCCCTTACGCACACATCATGTTAGTACTTCAGCCAAGTGCCGCATGATCAGACCTCTCTACACAAGTTCTACAGAGGGCCTGGGGATATGAAATTCAGTTCACGGCTTCTGCTTCTGGGTCTCTACAGCTGAGATTTTGGATCCGGCTGGAAACCTTTCACAGTCCTGGGGGGGGGGGGCCAGAGGGTTTAAAAACACACTAATTTGTTTTAGATGATATGTTAAAACCATTTGCAGATGCCTAAAATTACAACCAGAGCTGAAATCAACCCATTACGTCATGCAAGAATCCCTCAGCCTATGTAGTCAAGTATCAGAGGGGTAGCCATGTTAGTCTGAATCTGCAAAAGCGATGAGGAGTCCTGTGGCACCTTATAGACTAACAGATTTATTGGAGCATAAGCTTTCATGAGCAAAGACCCACTTCGTGCATCTGACAAAGTGGGTCTTTGCTCATGAAAGCTTATGCTCCAATAAATCTGTTAGTCTATAAGGTGCCACAGGACTCCTCATAGCTTCAGCCCAGGGCTGGATTAAGATCTTTAGAGGCCCTAAGCACTGAAAAGATTATGGTGCCCCCCGCATATGTAATTCAAAATAAAAACAATACTATACTGTAAAATCTCTTTTTTTTGTTTGGTGCCCCTGCTTTGCTGGTGCCCTAAGCACATGTTCAGTCTGCCTATTGGGTAATGCAGCCCTGCTTCAGCCCATGTAGGCTCTTTCCTAGCACTCAGCCACATTCTTAGCTGATGTAAGTGACACAGTCAATGCAGCTACTTGGTAACACCTCCTAAGACACACCACAGTTTTTAAGACCAGAAGGAACCACCAAATCATCTAATCTGACCTCCCCTGTATAGCACAAGCCCCCACCACCCAGCACTTGCACAGGGACCGAACAATCGACATGAGACCAAAGCATTTCAAGCCCCAGGAGACTAGACAGCTAATGAGGCACTACATCAGCGATGGGCAAGTGGGTGGGCTGCATGAGTGGCCCTCCTTCATCTCAGTGGGTCACAAGATTTTCATAACCAAGGTCCCCTGGGATAGGGCAGTTTTGCTAATTGCGCTGGCATGTCTAGAAATTGCGGGATGTGCCGACTGAACCGTAGCAGCGTTTTGATTGGATGCATAGTTCTCACAGTCAATCAGCACACTCCTCACTTCATGTGCCCTTGCTTTAAGTGTGTGTCAATGCAGTAATACCAGTAGGAAAAAACAACACAGTCGGAAACCAGCATAATCTGGCAACCCAGTACATGGGCAACAGAAAACAAAATGTCTCACGGGCCATGCATAGGACCCTGATGGGCTGCATGTGGCCCTCAGGGCCACAGGTTGCCCACCACTGCACTACAAGGTACACCAATGCCTGAGGCCCTGACAATGGCAGGGAAAATGTTACAAGAGATAAACCCACATAATCCCAGCAAGTGACCCATACCTACATATTGCAAAGGAAGGCAACCCACCCCCATGAGGTGGCTGCCAACCTAACCTACAGGAAAATTCCTTCCTGACCCCACGTATGGGGATCAGTCATACCCTGATCATGCGACCAGGAACAGTTGAGAAACAGAATGCTTGGTACCACCTCAGAGCCTGGATCCGTCTCCCTCATTGTCCCATCTCCAGCTGTAGCCACCTCCAGATGCTTCAGATCATCTAGCCTGACTCTCTGGACAACACAGGCCACAGAATTTCACCCAGTTACCCATGTACTAAACCCAATAACTTGTAAGCTTTTAAAAAAAATAATGCTGGCTGGACCGTGGCTTTTCTGTACACACACTAAAATCATTTGCACTGTCTTCAGAGCTGAGCAGTTGGAAAGCGGTGGCTGCTGGCTGGGAGCCCAGCTCTGAAGTTAGTGCCACTGCCAGCAGCAATGCAGAAATGAGAGCAGCATGTTATGTTATTGCCACCCTTCTGCACGCCAGCCAGCAGCAACAGAGAAGTAAGGGTGGCAATAAAATATCATGCCATCTTCACTTCTGCCTGCTGCTACTGCTGCCTTCAAAGCTGGCCTCCCAACCAGCAACTACGACTGTCCGGCTGCCCAGTTACAAAGGCAGCACAGAAGTAGGGGGTGGTGGCAATACCGCAGTCCCCACCTCCACAATAGCCTTGTGACAGCCTTTTACATCAGGATCCCAATCTTGAGACCTACTGACTTACGGGTTTTATGTATTTATATTTTGAAATACATATTCGTGATGTACAACCGCACTGTGAAATTTACCATTAAAATATTTGGAACTGTGAAATTCAAGATTTTTAATGTGCTGTGATGGTGACATTTACAAAAATGGACCGTGAATTAAGTCAGGCCCTACCTATAAACTATTTAAAAAGGCACAAGTGGGCAAAAGGGAAGGGAGAGTTGCCCTGTATGTCAAAAATTGCATTACCTTGTTCTCAGGGGAAAAAAAGATCCTGAATGCTTATGGATCAATGTCCTAACAGACAAAGCAAAAGACGGAATATTATTTGGTGTCTGCTATAGCCCACCAAATCACACTAGAGTATAGAATAACCAACCTCCTTAGGCACCTATCTGTGATGTGTAGGAAAAAAGTGTGTGATCATGGGGGACTTTAAACTGAGCAACATATACTGGAGGTCTCATGCTGCCAGTACAAAAATATCCATGAAATGTCTGAACTTTATAGATTACGATTTCCTAAATAAAAAATGTTGCTGCCAACATGGGGGAATTCTACTTGAGACCTTGTGTTAACAGATAAAAAGGAATTGATCACAGAACTAAAATTTAATGGTAGTGTAGGTACAAGTGATCATGATTTGCTCACATTTGTAATGTCCAAACAGATTAAAGTTCAGACTAGTGATGTGTAATATATACACACTTTGTGTTTCGACAGTGGCAATTTTACAAAACTGAAACAGTTATGAGCCACAACAGCTGGGAGGAAAAATTTACTCAGAAAAACGTTAACTATATTTGGAAATAATTTAAGAACACCTTACCAGATGCCCATAAAGCTACAATTCCACAAATGAGGAAGAAGACTGTGCTGATTAAAAAAAATCAACTGGTTTAGAAGGGAAGTGAATAAATCTGTAAAAAATAAAAAACAAGCATAACAAATGGAAGAAAAGGGAAGCTGATAGTGATGAACACAAATCAGAAGACAACAATTGCAGAAAATTGAGAAGGGGAGCTAAGGTACATAAGAAAAAAACTGTATGACTAGCAAACTTAAAGACAATAAGAAGTTTTGGAATTATATTACAAACAAAAAGAATCCTGACAATCGTACTGGCCCATTGCTAGATGAAAATGTTAGAATTATCAATAACTAGAAGATTTACACGGTGTTGCTCAGGTCCTTAACTCAATCATTTTTGTTTTTTCTTCATCTAAATCATTGCTCTGGGGTGGGGCAGGCAGGGTATGCAGGCTGCCATGGGAAGAGAGGACTACCCCAGCCATCTCTCACGTCAGCAGCCTGGGGCCAGGTGAGCAGTTTCAGCAGGCACAGCCAGCAGAGGGGTGCATGACCCCTGGCTAGGGCAGGTCTAGGTTCATCTGTCCCCTATTGTCCTCAGACAGATTGAGGAATGGAGCAAACTGCACTTTCCCCTTGCTGCCTCATAAAGGGGAACAGCCAGCAATGTTCCCATATGAAGGGGAGGGGAAGCTGCAGCCCCCCACCCTCCCTATAGGATGCTGGGGGGCAGGTAGGCTCGAGATTGGGAGAGCACCCCAGCCAACATCTTTCACCTGCCTGGTGACTCTGTCTCTTTTCTGTATGGTTTTATGCATTCCCTTATGAATGGGAAGCTGTTCCAATCAAACACTCACCTTGCTTTAAGTTATGGTAAGAGGAAGCTATATACCAAATTTGGTGGTCCTAACTCTTACTGGAACAGAGTCGCTCCCTCACAGACTCTTTCTCTCAAATATATAGTAGATAATGCAGAAAAGGCAGATGTAGTCAATAGATATTTCTGTTTTGTATTAGGGGGAAAAACAGATGATAAAGTCTCATCATATAGTCAGAACACTCTTTCCATTCCACTTGTGTCTCTAGAACAGTGATGCGCAACCTGTGGGTCGGTTGCAGCTGCCTTCCTGGGGGGGGGCTGCAATGCTTGGATCCAGCCAGCCGTTTTTCCTGGCTTCCCAGCTGAGCACCTGACGTACACATGGTGGGGGTGGGGGAGTGGCAGGAGAGCACCCCAACAATTAAAGGGGCTGCTTTCTTTCTTTTTTTTTTTTTTTTTTGCTCAACCAATGGGGGTCGCGAATGAAAAAAGGTTGCGCACCACTGCTCTAGAGGATGTAAACAGAAGATACTAAAATAAGACTAAAATACTAAAATAATATGAGCAGGTCCAGATAATGCACATCCAAGAGCTTTAAGAGAGTTCAATTAGGATCTTCCTGGTCCGCCTACAAATGTCCTACACTGCATAACTTATTTTGATCTTATTTCAAAATAGCTTATTTCATAATCTGGCACTGTCTAAACAGCATCAAATTTTGAAACAATCCGCTATTCCAAAATGTCCCTTACTCCTCATGGAATGAGGTTTACAGGGATGTTGGAATAGCGAACCCGTTATATTTCAAAATAACAGGATTGCCGTGAAGACGTGGGATAGCTATTTCGGGATACTCCGGTATCCTAAAATAGCGTTGAAATGTAGACGTAGCCATAATGTTGATTTTCCAATTCATCTTGAGGCACTGAGCAATCTCCAGAAAGCTGGAAGAAAGCTAATGTTGTGCCAATGTTTAAGAAGTGTAAATAGGATAACCTACGTTATGATAGGCCTGTTAGCCTTACATTGATAGAAGGCAAGATAATGGAGCAGTTAACAAGGGACTAAAGGGGGATAAAATCATCAATGTAAATCAACATGGGTTTATAGAAGACAGATCATCAAATTAACCAGATACCTTTTTTCTATGAGATTATATGTTTGGTTAATAAAAATAATATCAACATAATATATTTATACTTCTTTAAGGCATTTGACCCAATGCTGCATGATATTTTGAATAAAAAAACTGGAATGATATAAAATTAACATCACACACATTACATGGATTAAAAACTAACTAACTAATAGGTCTCAAAATGTAATTGTAAAAGGGGAACCATCATTGAGTGGGTCTGTTTCCTGTGGGATCCTACACTACTGAATATCTTTATTAATGATCTGAAAGAAAACAAATTAATCACTGATAAAGTTGCTGATAACACAAAAATTGGGCCAGTGGTAAACAATACAAAAAAGACAGATTACTGATTAAACAATCTGGATTGCTCAGCAAATTGGGTGCAAGCAAACAATATGTATTAAGGACTAAATGTAAATGTATGCATTTGGGAACAAAGAACGTAGGCTGGGGGGCTTCTAACCTGGGAAGCAGTGACTCAAAGAGATTTGGGGACTGGGGTGGATAATCATCTGAACATAAGCTCTTAGACTGGTGATGCTATGGCCAAAACTGCTAATGTGATCCTTGGGTGCATAAACTGGGCAATCTGGAGTAGAGAGGCTATTTTACTTCTGAATTTGGCACTGGTGTGACGCTCCTGGAGTCCTGTGCTCAGTTCTGGTGCCCACAATTCAACAAGGATGTTGATTAACTGGAGAGGGTTCAGGGAAGAGCCAGGAGAATGAGCAAAGAATTAGAAAAATGCTTTGTAGGACCAGACTGAAGGAGCTCAATCTATTTAGCTAACAGAGAAGATTAAAGAGTGACTAGATTTCAGTTTGCAAGTACTGACATGGGAACAAATCCTTACTAATTGGCTCGTCTATCAAGCACAGAAAGGTACAGAATAGAGACGTAACAAACAAAAAAACATTAGCCATGTAACGGATTAAAATATTATCGGTTACACGGTTAAACTTTTTAGGGGATATAGCAGTAAGGAGGGAAGGGTAGTCGCCCCTCACAGCGGGCTCCACTCCTCTCCCAAGGCGGGTCTCACTGTGCCCCTATCTGTGCAAATGGAAATAATGCTGTGCAAAGTGCAACCAAAAGTGCAAGTCACTGAGAACCCAAGGGGCTCTTCTTTCCTGCCTGTCCCAGACAGTCGGAAAGACGTTCTTGTACAGAAAGCATGGGACTGGGAGCCAGGACACCTGGGTGCTCCTCTGAGCTCTGAGCCAAGTCACCAGTTGTCTGTGCCTCTGCTTCACCACCCCTAAAAGGCAGAGAATGAGCTGGAGGCCTGCACAGAGAGCAGTGAGATGGGAGGGAGAGAGGAGCAGAGTCCTGCTACATTTTATTCTTCTTCCCCAAATCACATCTAGCCTTCCCCCTCGTACAAAGCCAGCGCCCTGGAGGCTATAGCTGTTGGGACCAATCTCACTGCAGGCATCCCAGGGTCCTCGGGCAGCACCTCTCCCACCCCCAGCAGTGAGCCCAAGCAGCCAGGGCTCCGGGAGGGATGCACGGGCACTCAGTGCCGGGCGGGAGCGTCTCCGAGGCAGGGACGGAGGGTGGCAGACAGGAGCGAGCACGACCCGGCGGTGCAGCTGTACGCGCCTCGCCTCTCACTGCAGCCGCCGCCAGCTGCTGTGTCACTTCCCCGGGCCCTTGCGGGGCTGCGGAGCATTTGGCTCCCCCCAGGCTCCACGTCTCCGGCTCTTGGCAGGGGGGAGCGAGGCCACGGGCCGGGAGCGGGGAGAAGGCGGCAGGCAGGGGGTCCCCCCAGCCAGCCAGAAGTGCCAGAACCCAGGCAGCCGGGACCGCGCCCAAATCCGGTTCGGGCGGCTACGGCTCATTCATCCAGGCGCAGGTGGCAAGCACCGCTCGCGGGCAGCAGGGGCTGGGGCAGGTTGTGCAGCAGGGGCTGGCTGGCTTCACCCCCCTTCTCCAATTCCTACAGCTTAGCCCGGATAACACAGGAGGGCCGGGGCGAGAGGGAGGGTTTGGGGGTGGGAAGGTGCTGACAAAAAGCCACCGAGGCGGCTCCAAATCCGCACCCAGAATTGCACTGCGTTTGCCGGCAGACTTGCAGCCAGAATTGCACTGCGTTTGCCGGCAGGCGAGCCAGGAACGCGGCGGCTGCGAATTGGGATCCACTTCCGAATCCCAGCGAACGCACCCGCGTCACCGCCTCCCCTCTGCGCCCACATTCCATGGGGCAGCACTTCGATTTATTCATTCCTAAATAATGTCAGACGCGTAACAAGATAAAACCCAATGAGGATCGCTCTGTTCATACACCGCTTAATTTTACGATACGAATAGGCTCCGAATTAAAATGGAGAAAAACGAAGAGCTTTGCAGCACAATCTGAAGTCGCTTAATTCTAGGTACACACACACACACACACACACACACACACACACACACTCTAAAGCAGCTGCATGCAAGTGGAAGATGAAAGGGTTACAATCCTCCCCACACACACACACACACACACAAAAAATCCTATATCATCAGGAGAGAGAGAGAAAAGGACCCGAGGACGCATCATCAAACAACAACAACAAAGCTTCTATCAATCAGACACGCTTCTGGAACAAACAGTATTATAGGAAACAATCTCCCCTCCCCATACACTGCTCCCGACTATAGTGAGGGGGGCCCTTATTTATCTAAGCATTCTTTCAATACAGCTCTCACCGCGCTCAAGCTACGTGCCTTCATCCCCCGAGTCTAAAGTCTCCTGTGCCCGACGGATTCTGAGTGATGCCCTCACAACAACACAAACACCCCGTCCTGATAGATCCAGGAAGCCCAACTGACCATTCATGCTCCCCTTCCCACCACAGCCCGCAATGGGAGTTCCCCGACAGCGGGGGAGGGGAAGGGGGGAGTTCGGTCTAGACAACATGCAATCAACACACATCCACGCTAGGATGCGGGCGGGGGGGGGGGGAATCACATGGGAGAGGGATAAAAATGAAAGCAAAGTACACGCCGCTGTGGCCTAGGAAGAAGCAAGGGAACAGGACCCTGACTAATCACAGCTCTGGACACAAAGCCTCCAGTCTGCCCTTTTGAAATCCGGGGGGGGGGGGGGAGAATTGCAACCAGCTGCACGCTGGCCACCACAACTGCGACCCACTGCCGCAAAAGGAAGCTTCACAACAAAGGGAAAACACACCCCTCCCTGGAACACAGACATGACAGCGACAACATGGTTTGTAGCCCTCAGCTCTAGGCTCTTCCCTGCCACCAAAACACTGAACTGGTTCAGTTTCAAGCTGCTCCCCGCCTGAAAAATAGCTTCTCTGGCGCGGGGAAGGCAGATGGAAAGAAAAAAAAAAAAACAAGCTCCCAGACAGTTGCAATGGTGCGTGTGTTTTACAGGTCCCAGCTATTAGGTGGCTTTTTCCTGGCAATCTGCACAGACGCACACAAAACAAGCACAAGTGCAAAACCCCATACAAACCAACCACTCCCCGGCTAGAGATTATCTTGATTTACCTTGCTGGGCGTCCAAGGCTAGGGGAGAGCGTGGCCTGGCTGGGGGAAGGGGATCCTGATGTCAGATTCCTGCCTTTAGGTTCATGAGTCCTGCCTTGATGAAGGAGGTTTAACTGCCCAGTGCACAGCAGGAGAAAAACCCGGCTCTGACACAGGCAAAGAGAATGCAGGAATGTGACGTCTCAGCTCCTCCTAAAGACCCACGTGTATAGACTTTAAAAGAAAGGGACACGCTCGGCATGCTGGGAAATGTAGTTCCGCTCCTTATCCTCTCTAGTTCTCGACATGGGAGTTGCTCCCCATCTGGGTAGGGAGAGTGTGGCTTTCGAGGTCAAAGTCCATTTGAAGTGGAACAAGGACATTCTCTTGCATTAAGGCTCCCATTCCTCCCCAACACACACACTTCTGAAAACTCTGCAGATAAAGCCCTGGAGGCCCATATATAAAAGGCAACAAACCTTCACTGGTCAAGAGAAACTGTAGTTAAATGGACTGTTTCAACTGTAGGATTCTTGGGACTGGGATCTAATCTCTTCTTCTTTCTTTGTAAGACATCCAAGCAAATGTGTAATGCAACGTGTAATGTATACATAATTATTACTTATATTGCATTAATGCTTTTGTGCTGTAACCTCATATCTGACTCCAAGAGTGTTTATACTTTGATAGCTTGTAACCTCTTTGAGGGTGCTGCAGACCTGCCAAAAGGGGTGGGGCCTGGGGGGGGGGGAGGGTCAAAGGAGGCAGTTGCACTGGGGCCGGGCGATTCAAAGGAGTTTGGGGCTCCTGGCTGCCAGCACTGCTATTGTGGCTGTGGTAGGGGCTGGAGTCCTGGGCCCTTTAAATCCCTGCTGAGTGCCACACTGGGTCTGAGGTGTGGGGGGGGGGGGAGAGGGGCAGCATCATAGTCTGGGCAGTGCTGAGAGTGGCTGTCCAGGCCCTGCCCCTTTCGTCTGAGGTCCCATACTTTTGGAAGGTGTGGAGCTGGGCCCCCCATACACCTTGCGTAGAGTCCTGGGGGGCAGGGACTGTTTTTAGAGATTACTAATAATTACAACAGACTGCTTTAGTCTTTAGGGCAGAGACTATCTTACTAAAAGGCCAGCACTTTTTCCATACAATAATAACAGTATAGAGCACAACACTTCCAAAAACACTTTGCATGCCATGATTGGTGCAGCATGGATACTAAGGGACCTGCCCAAGGTCACAGAAGAAATCAGTGGCAAAGCCAAGCCAGCACCTCTTTCACAACTTTGCCCTTCAGGTGTAGCACTGAGTATAGGTAGGCCAAACCTGTGATTTTAGGCATTGTTAGAAGTGGAGAGCCAACCCCAGCTGCTGCTGCTTATGGCTAGAGGACATAGAAGCTCAGCAGAGGAGCTGTCTCAAAGTTGTTACCAGTTGGTAGGGAGCCTACAGTTGCTCAAGTACAGGGCTGGCAACAGACTTCACTGGTCCTTGAAAAATATGTGGGGGCGGAGTCTTGGCTCTGGGCCCCAAGGAAGGGGCAGGGCCTGAGGAAGAAGTGGGGGTTAGGGGCAGTCAGCCCTCAGCACTGTCTGGACCGCACTGTGTGGGGCTCCAGTGGTAATGTAAAGGGCCCAGAGCCTTGGGTCCTTTTAAATCACTGGGCCCCAGGGCAACTGCCCCCTTTAGTCCCCTTCCCCCTGTTGGCAACTCTGCTCAATTGCTACCAGCAGTAGCCTGGGCAATTACGCCTCCTACTATTGTGAACTTGGTTTGGCCTCCCAAAATGGGTGCGATAGGTAACAGTCAGTACTATAACCTGCCCTGTGACACAATGGAGAGATGGTATTCCATCTTTCAGCCAATTGGGGGCCCAGTTGATAAGTGGGATGGTTACAGCACAACACAACCCTTTTGACTTCAACTGGGGTCTGTCATTAAGGAATCAATAGCTGGGTCACAACCTAACTTTTTGTACCTCTATCTCCCATCTTTAAAATATGGCATAACACTACTCCCTTTCTTCCACCTTCTGTCTCTCTTGTCTCTGTAGAGAGCAAGCCCTTTGAGGCAAGGGCTCTCTCCTAGTATATGTTTGGACAGGGCCTAGATAACAACAGGCCCTGCATTCAACTAGGGTTGGTATGCACTGCCTTGATATAAACAACAGTATTGGCTTACAATAATATATTGGGCAATAGCAACTAAAACGTTTTAAAACAAAGTCACTTTATTTTTATTTAATTATAATTAAAATAATTAATATACAAAACATTTTAAATTAAAAAACAGAACTTACGCTTTTTCAGATGTTCAGATGAATTTTACATATTCTTTATCCCTACTTAAAACAGCTTTGAAATGTTTTCTTAGGCATTCAAATCCATTCTCTTTCTGCCCTCCCTCTGATTTTCTAGATGACTGTTTACCATCTGATCGTTCCTTTCTTAGTTATATTTAAGACACTTAAAAACTTTTCTTACTCTGCAGTTCTCTTTAACATGCACCTGAATAAATATATAAAGCTAGCAAACATAAAAGTCCCTTTCAGGAAGAATTGCCACCATACATGAACTCATCTAGCTGGCCTTTAAAAATAATAATTTTATTTGAGAGTGAAATTGGATTCAAAAGATTTCTCCCTGCTGTGCTTTATTTTTGACCATATTGTACATAGCCTTGCCTGGGCATGTTGCCATGACAACCTTATATTCACCGGAGGGTGTCTATAAATCGGCGAAGTCATTGTTAATTTAGTTCTGGATTTTTAGTTTAGTGTTTTAGGCAAGAAGAACTGCTCAGATTTTAATATTTTTGTCCAAAATCAGTTTAATTATTAAGCCAGCACCAGAAGCATCACTAGGTTGAAGACTGAGTTGGCATTTATCTTGTAAAGAGGAAGCTCACTGGAGTGGACAATGGCTGTACCCAAGATCCTATATTCACAGGCCATTATACCAGCTATAGTGTAACACCAACAGACCGTGGTTGTCAGCAGCTGGGATCAGACCTGGAACCTCTGTAGCTTAATGCATTAGCCTCTACAGCATGAGCTAAAAGACACATGCCACTGAGACAATACTCTAACGGACTCATTAATCTCTAGCTCAGTGGTTCTCAAACGTTTGTATTGGTGACCCCTTTCATACAGCAAGCCTATGAGTTTGACCCTCCCTTTTTTATATTTAGCACTATTTTAAATGCTGGAGGCAAAGCAGCGTTTGAGGGTGGAGGCTGACAGCTTGTGACCATCACATAAAAAACCTGGTGACTCCCTAGGGGGTCATGACTCCCAGTTTGAGAACCTCAGCTAGCTGCCACTAGAGGGGGACAGAGTGCCAAATCAGCTGTTATGGTTATGGGTTACAATAGCACTCATAGCCTTCAGCTCTACAAATCAAACATCAAGAATGGTAACACACGTAAACCTGCAGTGGAACATTTTAACCTACCTGGACATTCAATAATGGATTTAAAAGTAGCTCAGGATCCTATATGTTTGTTAGTCCCTAAGTGCCACAGGACCACTCGTTGTTTATAAAAATCCAAGTGTGGACAAGGCAAGTGTGTTTTTAACTTGTGTTATCTAGTTGAGGTAAACTCTAGATTGTGGTGGTGGTTGTTACAAATACAACTTTTTGCCTAGTTAAAGACAACGTCTCAACAGCTTCTACTTAGTTACATGCCTAAAGGTGGATTTAGGAGTCTTTTTGTAGTCTTCCCATTTTGATAATCATGGGCCACGCGAGTAGCTTTATTGGCATGAGCAGTTTTGTTGAGTTCCTTGGGACAGTTAGTCACTTGCATGAGTATTTGCAGAGTCAAGACTTAAAGTAGAACCCACGACAGCTAGATGGCAGAAGGATCCTATGCATACCTCAGCTTTGTAATATTACTGTCTTGACATGGCTAGAACACAATTCAGTCTGGTCTGCACAGGCAAAACCAAACTGTGTCGTAATGTGTTGTGGATGGGTTCCCTACCATCTAGTGAATCAAGACCCTATTCAACATTTATGTGAAATTGTTTGGAGAGATCAAAATGCCAGGGGCTACTATACTATATCAGTATGTCAGTGACACACACATAGCCCAACCACATCCATCTCAGAGACTGCTGAATCTTGGCTGTTCCAGTGTCTGAAGGAAATGTACCTGGATGAAAGGAAGCTGGTGCAAGTTAAACCCAGGGAAGATGGAGGTTTCTATTCATTATTTACAGTATATAACGCACAATTGTAAGGAACTTCAATTTCCATTAATATCAGTGGAACTACAGTTAAGAAAAGGGGCACCCTCTAAGACTGAAAAAAACGTGCTTGAATAGTCATTTTATCTTGTACATTTGAAGCTTGCCAGGACTATCTCCTTGGTGATGTTCTTTTCACAGTCGGTCCTGGCAGTGGGGAGATGCCATCTTTAAAGGAACTGTAAGCCGTTGCTTAGTCTTGTCAGGCCATTAGCAAGGCACAAAGCAGCATGTACTTTTGCTGGCTGCTACTGCACTGGCACAACATTAGGGTGGGAGGAGCTGGAAGATCCCACCATGGTAAACATTATTTGTGAAAAGCAGAACATGGGCAGTTCCTGGTCCTCTTACCTCCATGGAAAAGAGGCCACGGCTGTTTCACATACCATGTGCTGCTGGGTACTAATATGAGCTGACTCCATGTTTGTTTAACTGAAGTGGCTCTTTAGTACAGCAGCTATTTACTTGCTGCTACTGCAGCTTAGCACTCTAACTGTGTGTAAGGGGACTGTTAGCCTCTTACTAAAACTCAGTGGGAGTTTTTTGTTGGCCAGCTCCCAGTACCAAAAGGTGAAGGGTCCATGAGACTGACAGTCCCCAGGGACAATGGAAAGAGGCCAACATTCCAGCTCAGCCTGATTGACAGGTTGGACAGATCAATGAGGAAATTAGGAGGCCAGGTCCCGTCCTCCCTGTGAGCTGGGATTTTCTAGGTCTCTCTGAGAAAAGGAGAGAGCAGCAAGAAGAGCAAGCTGTGTTGAGAGACAGACCTGCAGTGTCAGAGCCAGAGGCCCATACAGCCCACAAAGCGCAGACCCTGTGCTAAGAAGTACACCTGCGGTGACAGAGCCAGACACACACAGCCCAAGGAGCGCAGACCCTGTGGTGAGCAGCAGACCTGCAGTGACCTGAGAGCCAAAGGGGTCAGAGAAGCAAGGCAAGGAGCTGGACGCTGGCAAAGCTGTACAGTCTGCAGTTGGGTGTGGTGAGCAGCTGGGATCAGAAAAGTGGGGGGGGGAGAGGCTCTGGGCAGGGAGACGCCACCTGCCAAGAGGTCCTGCAAGCCAGACCTGGAAAGGGATTGTAACTCCAACTGGGAGAGGGGTCCTGCCACCTAGAGCCTGAAGTCCTGTGGTCACTACCAGAGCAAGCGTGTCCAACCTGCAGCCCCCCCTGCAGCACAGCCAAGGCCTGAGAGAGAGCCCTGGGACCTATAAGGAACAGACTGTGAACTGTCCTTAAACTCTGCAAACTGCTGTTTGTGATGTGAGTGAGGCTATGTGTTCTCATTTAACCTTTCTCATTTTTTCCTTATTCTTTTCTTTTTAATCCGTTGCTGTTTAATAAATTGTATTTGCTTTGAACTGTATGTAATGATCACCGGGTCAAGAAAGCATCCAGTGTGAAGAGAGCACCCCGGAGTGGGGACACCCTAACCCCTGCCCCAAATGACTACAAAGTCAGGGATTAAGCCACAGAAAACCTGGGCCCAGCCTTGTTGGGATTTCGAGGACTCTGCTACTCAGGAGAGTGGAAGGGGAGCCCTCAGGGTCAGGGAGGCCTTTGGGAAAAGAAGTGGGAGCGGAGACACAGATCCTTTCGCTGGTCCATTTCATCGGGGTAGTATAGAAGCCAGGAAAGTTCCCCACAATAGCGGGACCATTTCCCCGCTTACACATGCGTCAAAGGAACCATTTGCTGTTGCTTCCTCTTAACCCTGTTGCTCCGCCCTCCAAGTTGTGACTATGATCTCATGTGCAGTGGTGCAAATCAGGAATAAGCCCACAGAGAGAGAGAGTCAAGTTGAACACAGAATTGAAAATCTGTGTCCGATTCCAAAGAGTAGAGTTTAAGGCCAGATGGGACCATCAGAGCTATGGGACATAGACACCTTGATAATCCCATCCCATGTGTTTATAATTAAGTATTTCCAGGGACGAGCTAATCGTGCTGATAAGCTTTACATTGAGCAGATAGTTACAGTTCCTGTCAAGATCAGCTTTCCAGATGCTTCTCTAAATTAAGAAGGTAAAGAAATAATCCCAGGCTACCATCAGGGAAGGGACAAAAATCACCCTAGCCTCCAGAATGTAAAAGCCTACGGGTATGTCTACACTAGCTTGTTAATTCGAGCTAGGTAGGCAAACCAGGCAACCGGAGTTGCAAATGAAGCCCGGGATGAAGTCCTTAGTTCGGATTAACTTTAAACAGCCGCGTGTAGCCGCGGGCAGTTCGTTCGAACTACGGGGGATTTAAAAATGGCGGCCGGACGGGAACATGCAAATAAAGCCCGGGATATTTAAATCCCGGGCTTCATTTGCAACTCCGGTTGCCTGGTTTGCCTACCTAGCTCGAATTAATGAGCTAGTGTAGACATACCCTGTCAGACCTATGTACTCCCCTATCTGTTTAGTGGAGAAGCAGCAGCAAGAGAAGAGTTCTCGCAGTATCCCTAGTGGGAGCAGTTGAAGGAAGCCAGGTAATCCAAGTGGTTGCTTCCATAGTACATGCAAGGAAACAACAAATCAAAGATGCCACTTTAGGCAGAATATCTTACTGCGCCTATATAAAACTATGGTACGCCCACATCTTGAATACGCATACAGATGTGGTCTCCTCACCTCAAAAAAGATATTTTGGCATTAGAAAAAGTTCAGAAAAGGGCAACTAAAATGATTAGGGGTTTGAAATGGGTCCCATATGAGGAGAGGCTAAAGAGACTGGGACTTTTCAGTTTAGAAAAGAGGAGACTGAAGGGGGATATGATAGAGGTATATAAAATCACGAGTGGTGTGGAGAGGGTGAATAAAGAAAAGTTATTTACTTGTTCCCATAATATAAGAACTAGAGGACACCAAATGAAATTAATGGGTAGCAGGTTTAAAACTAATAAAAGAAAGTTCTTCACACAGAGCACAGTCAACTTGTGGAACTCCTTGCCAGAGGAGGCTGTGAAGGCTAGGACGATAACAGAGTTTAAAAAAGAGCTAGCTAATGGAGGTTGGGGGGGAGGGTCTGTGTTACTCACTGTTTTGAGCCTTGGCCTGCTAAACCCAGGGTTATGAGTTCAATTCTTGAGGAGGCCATTTAGGGATCTGGGACTCAATGACCTTTCAAGGTCCCTTCCAGCTCTAGGAGATAGGCATCTCCATTCATTTTTTAAATATACCATCAGTCTCTGAATTTCCTGTGTTAATCAACAGGACCCAGGATTCTGTATATCATTAGTGTGTTGCTGAAGATCATAAAATCACATCTCTAAAAAAATTGTCATCCCCCACCCACACTGGGCTGCCATCCGACATAGGGGCACCAGTTCAATAGTACTGCATAGGGCTCCATAAATCCTCAGGACAGCCCTGGCGGGAGAGAAAAGCAAGAACATTCCTACAACGTGTGTCAGTCCTTTTTGGATATCTCGTAGGACACATCATGATGTAGTGGCCCTCTACAAGATTCTAAAGTGGCCAGCAATAGCTTGTGGAAAGACATTGAGCAGTTAAGTATTATGGTGAAAGATACTATAGAAAAACTTGAAAGCCAAAGAGATCATTAATCCAGTTGGTTTGTAGTTTATTGGAAGCTGTATGGAGGAAATAAAAGATTTCCTGTAAGAAACCAAGACTGGAGACAGAGGACTTCTCTGTTCCTTTTCAACCCCCAACAGAACCTCACGAAGTGGCTCTGCCCTCCTCTTTCCTTCAGTCAGGACTGGTTAGAATACCCATCACGACTTTGTTTACATCACAGATTAAGAGAATATTGTGCACAAGTGCAGAATATTCCACCTGTCGCTGCCAGTGCAAATCACAAATGGTAAGTTAGCCTTCCGGTGCTGCCAATGATACAGATGGAGGAACTGTGGCACAGACAGGTGCTGTGACTTGCCCAGGGCCACACAAGAAGTTTCTGGCATGAGAATAGAACCAAGGCCTCTTGCCAAACAGTCTTGTGTGTGACCTTCCATATGATCCCTCTGCACGTTAATCAAGCTCCAGAAAGGGCCACTCCCAGGCAAAGACTGAATTACGCTGGTGAGAGGAAATGATGGCACAGCCTCGCTTTGGAAATGTGATGCACAGGGGCAGAGCTACATGCTCCATTTTAAATGTATTTTTAGAAGGACATTTGCATCCAGGGCGATGGACGGTGCCAAGACTATTTTCAAGCCAGTACTGGATTCACTGGCACGGGGTCAAAGCCTGAAATGGAGGATGGGTCTGTGCTCCTGAAGAGCCAACTCTCTCCAAGCTGTCATGCTGGCATGATTCTAATTTAATTTCTGATAACTCTGGCTTTTGCATATCCTCTCTTGCAATTGTTGTTGTCCTCACTCATGAAAATCGAGTATTACACTTATCAGCTTTAGTACTCTTAGCACAAATCCCTTAGAGAGAGACACTTGATTTCCTTCCGCTACAAACTTAGCTGGTCAGTTAAAAGGACTCACTTTGTTCTGCAATAGCATTTGAAGTTTGACACACACACATCCGTAAGGCTCTTTGCGCTGTGCTTTCCACTGATGCAGAGAGACTAGTTATTGTCTAAATGGGGAGAACTAACTGTGTGCTAGGGGATCGCTGCAAGAAGCAGATGATGAAGGTCACCGGAATTGTACAATCAATCAGATCAGACCAAAGGCCCAGTTAGGCAAGAATCCTGCAAGCAAAGATACTGGCTTCTCTCCTGGGATAACAAAGCTCCATGAGCACTTCTCTCATATACCCATTCACGTAAAGCTCCCAACAAAATCACTGAGCATTTAGTTTGAGCGAGGACTGCTCCTCTCTTTTAATACGAGTGGGTGACTGTGGGCCTGCTTCTGCTCTCCCTCCCACCGAAAGCCCACTGGAACCAACAGCAGTTAGCGACAGGAATGCCAGGGAATGGTATGATGTTCAATCAGTGTACAGCTGGTGCAAGAGCAGAACGTTGTCGTAAGAATGAAGGCTTCTGCTCTGTTTCACTGCGGTTTTGATGGAGGAAACAGAGGCTGAAAGAGAAGACTACTAAGGTTGTTCACAATCAGGCAGAAGTGCCAGGGGACTGCTTTTGGAAATCATACCAGGTATAAATCAGAGAGCCATAGCAGCACTTCAGCTTTCTGAAGCATTACTGTTCCCCCACATGGGCAGGCACTGTGTGGTTTTAAAAGTCTCTGGAATGAGGTTTACAAGGCATCCTAATTAACAGAGTCTGAGGTCACCTGTTGGCTTGCATAAGTAGGTAGTTTTCTACAGCACTGTCCTTTGGCTATACTACACCTGCTGTTAAATAAGCTTTATATACAGTGCACTCCTGACTATCAGAGTAACATGGGGGACATGCATTTTATTTAGATAATTGGGAATTTGAATAATCACGGAGGCAGGTACCATTCAGCCGCAGGGTGGCCTCTCATGTGGCCAGGTGCTGGCCCTCCTTCTCACAGGCCTGGCTGGGAGGTTGGGGTGTCCTCTACTCTGCCCTGCTCACACACTTTCATGAGAGCAAGGATGAAAGGCCGGTGACATCCGATGCCTGCTGGAGCAAGGTGCAAGGGGCAGCTAAGGTGCAGGCAAGGCAGAGCAGAGGCCCCCAGCCAGGATTGCAGCCTTCCCTTCAGTTTGTGTCTGCAGGAATCGGATGTTGCTGGCTCTGTGGCAGTGCAGGGAAACCTCTACAGCTCTGCTGTCATGGCCCTACCCACTCAGTCCTGGGACAGAGGGACTGCAGAAAGCTCCATGTCTTGTGTCCAGAACCATTCAGTTCTGGAGGCCAGGCGCTCATTCTGCTCCTTGCAGTCCTGGCCTCGGGGTCTCTTCTCCACTACCCAAATCTCCACATTAGCTGAATCCCTTCCTTCTCCCCAGCACGGGCTATACGGGGAACCAGGACGATATTCGGATAATGCAAATTTTAGGAGAACAGGGTTGCTGATACATGGGAATTTACAGGTTGAACCTCTGTGGTCTGGGACTTTCTGGTCTGGCAACATCCGTGGTGAGGACCAGAGGTTGCTGGAGGCTGGAAGCAGAGCTGGTCAGTGGGGTACCAAAGACCACAGCCAGCTGGGCTGGGAAACCGGGCAGGGGGGAGGGAGGGACTTCCGGAGCCTGCGTGGCTAGGGAGGAGGGGGAGCACAGAGTCTGCAGCAAGCGAGGCTGGCAATGGGGGCGGGGGAGACCTGCAGAGCCCACAGCTGCTGGGGATGTAAGCACTGGCAAGACTGCCGAAGCTCCCGATCCACAGAACCTGCAGGGCTGCCACAGCCAGGGAGGTGGGGGCAGCCGTGCCAGGTAGCTGGGAAGAGGAGCCCAGCAGGGAGGCTGGTGCCTCCCCCCACCCAACCTTCCCTGATCCGGCAAATTCCCTTGTCCGGGACCGATCAAGTCCTAAGGATGCTGGACCAGGGAGGTCTAACCTCTACTCTATTTTTTGTTCTGTATTTGCCATAGTTACAGAGCAAGCTGTGTTTTAGAGCCCTTTTAATCCCTCTTGAGTCCACCTCCCCTGGACTGGAACCACAAAGCCCTACCCTTGCAGCCCTCCTGTTAACCAACAGCTTCTCCAAAGCAAAGCATCATTGATTCGCCCAAAGGCACATAGCACTCAGAACAAAGGGACAAAACAAAAGGCCTATGATGCCTGGCACTTGCCATATGCTTTCCTTGCAAGTTTTGAGTATGTTCCGCTTAGCCTAAGCTCCCTGTGCCTAGGCTGAGAGACTACAGCCTACAGCCTTCTCCCAGTGTTACTGCTGGCCGCTTAACCCCCTTCCTCTCTAGGCTGGGGACTTTAATGTGGTAGTGCCCTTGTGATCCTTGACTGGGCTTGGGGGAAAAATAACCTCCTAGCATGAAGCAAGGCAGGTGGGCATTTCCTAATTAACATTTCTCCCATTGTTTCCTTAAAGACCCTTCATAGGATTCAGAGGGGTAGCGGAGTTAGTCTGTAACAGGAAAAACTTAAAAAACAACAAATAGTCTGGTAGCACTTTAAAGACTAACAAAACATGTAGATGGTATCATAAAATTTCGTGGGCACAGCCCACTTCTTCAGATGACCAGAGTTTTGGAAGTCTGGAACCAAGATTAAATAAGGGAAAGGGGGAGGGAAGGGGGGAAGAAAAAAAATTGGAAGGGTGGGGAAAAGGGACATTGGGTAGCTAAGTTTCAAAGGGATAGCCCAGACAATCTGTAAAAAGAAAAACTCAAAAAACAACAAATAGTCCATTAGCATCTTAAAGACTAAATAGTTAAGAGGCTGATAATAACCATTAGTTTGCACTAGGAAAGGAAGAGTATTAACACCAGATTCTACACAGACATCAAGAACCATTGGCACCTTCATTGTTTGGTTGGTTGATAATGTGCGAGCCATCTGATATCCTGATTTAGACCATTTGCATGAGAATTAAACTTGAGAATGAAGTGGAGTTCCAATCCTTCTCTGTGTATTTGGCTTGTGGAATTGGTCTGGAACAAAACAGCAAATTGTAGATCCTTTAATGAGTGTCCAGGGAGGTTAAAGTACGAGGTATTTATATCTCAATCATTGTTTCATTTCCTGTTTCTTCCTTTGACTGAGTTCCATGCCATCAGGATACTATCAAACAGGTAAACTGAGGTGCACATGATGTTCCTAACAAATTCATACAGCTCTCTCCCTTGTAATACCAAGACATTTCATAGCCTGTTCCCTTAGCAGCTAGTTTTGGACAAATGTCAAAGGCCCACACGGCATGCTCGCTTTACTGTACATGGAGTAGACTTTGGAGATGAATAGGAATTGATTGTTTTTATTTTTAACTCAAGTAACTTGAAACTGGACTTGGCAATGCTGTCTAGAACATAGTGCAGGGAACAATCCTGCATTGGCGGAGGGACGGACTCATGACCAAATCGGTCTCATGATTTTTACAGACTATTCCACATGGTCTTTTCTTTGGACAGACCGTAACTTTCAGGCAGGCTCCACTCTGCTCCTCTGAGGAAGTGGTTTTGCACATGAAAGCTCATGATACTATATATATTTGTTAGTCTCTAAGGTGCTACAGGACTATTCTTTTTTTAAAGTTACAGACTAACACGGCTACCCCTCTGAGACGTTTTGACAGGCATGGGCTATTGCATCCAGTCCCAGTTGTGGCTGTGTCACCTCTCCTCGTTATCGTATGGCTGAGTGAGTGAGGAATGCAACAAACTGTGCACTTTCCCCTTGCTCCGTGATGAAGGGGAACAGCCAGCAACATCCTTCATCCATCCTTCAGCCCCCCTTTCCCCCCAAGAGCACCAAGGGGTAGGAGGTTTAGGGCTGGGGCAGTCCTGGATGGCTCCTTTCACCTGTCTGATGATTCTGTCTCTTTACTATATGGTTTTATGAGAAGCAATCCCAATTCAGGCACATCCCAGTTTCCTGGCACAAGCCCTTACCTTGGTTTAAGTTAAGATAAGAGGAAGCAGAATACAGCATTTGGTGGTCCTAGCTCTTACCGTTTAGGATGAGTTCTTGAAGAAACAGATGGACAGACAGACATATGAACAGACATACAAACTCTTTCAAATATATAGTAGATTATTATTATGTTATCATTTCAATTGGTTAATAACATAGTAAAAGCATCCTGACTGGTCCATAACTTAGACTAGCTAATAATAAAACACACAGGGTATGTCTACACTGCCACCCTAGTTCGAACTAGGGTGGCTAATGTAGGCATTCGAACTTGCAAATGAAGCCTGGGATTTAAATATCCCGGGCTTTATTTGCATGTTCCCGGGCGCCGCCATTTTTAAATGCCCCGTAGTTCAAACTCCCTGCCCGCGGCTACACGCGGCACGGGCTAGGTAGTTCGAATTAAACCTCCTAATTCGAACTACCGTTACGCCTCATTGAATGTTTCCCTAATAAGGGGAAAACTGGTGAAAAGACTGGGCCCAGCTCTCCCACCAGTAAGGGTTGTTTGTGGGACAAAGGACTGTAGGCTGAGGGTGTGTGCTGTATTCGGTGGAATTACACCAAGACCGGACGTGTTACGTCTAATTGTGAATTATTCCCATGTCCACCCTTCTTCCACAGTGGAAATAAAAGGTTTAATTTTATTTTATTTCTAATTTATCCTAATGAAAAGGGGGCTAGTAACACAATTAAGCAGGCTCCTCGGAGAGTTGCTGCTTCTTTGAAAGAAAACTAATCAGTAAAGACCTGCCTTGGGCCATGATATAATATCATTTCCAGCAGATAATCTTTAATTTGTCTATAATAGATCCAGGGTTTGTTGTATTCATGCAGTATAGAGTCTCTGAACTTTGGTTACTAACTTCAAAGTACTGGAGCACAGAATAAGCTTTTTCTTTTGACAGCCACACTGTTTTCCTACACAATCCCCATGTTTCCCACTAAAACACCCCTATGTTAATTGTCTTTTCCTTGTTCTTCAGCTCTTGCCATGAAAGGCTCTACATTTTTGCTATATAATCTTAAAAAAAAACATTGTGTTTTTTGCCCCCGCTGTGGTTCCATTTCAATGCTGGGCAAAGTGATTCCCATTATAAGCAGCGATCTCATTCTAGCTAAAGCTACAAAACTGTTTCCATTTCAAGCCCGTTTTTCTGTGAGTTCACAACTTTCTGGTGCACTCACCTGATTGGTCTCTGCCCAAGAGAGCTTTCTTTTTGCAGAGGAGGGAGAACATTTGAGCAAGGTTTCTTTCACCATTTGGAATACTACAGTATTGCCATCCTCACTGCGTGTTCGAAAATCATGAGACTGGCTTAAATATAAAGGGATTTAAGGAGAGATAATAATATTCTTCTTGGCTTGTGTTTCCTGACACTTTAGGATTCAGCTAGATTATAATTTCAAGCTTTTCTCCATGACAGCAAAGGCTAGAAATGTACATTTGTTATTTAAAGGAAAACAGCATGAGAGCCTCACTTTCTTAATTCCAATAGCTGGAGGAGGCTATAAGAAAAGAAATCAAATGTCCCGAGACTCAGTAAAAATCTCAAGAGTTGGCAGCTCTGATGGTGAGGTCAAATAGAGCATTTTGTCTTATTTTAAAGAAAAACATTCGGAACCCTTTCCCTTCGTATGGATATTCCTAGTAGGGATGGGAATCTAGAAAGGGCTGCACTTTAACATTTCAGCCACAGAAACAGGCCTCAAAGAGCGGCATGTGCTTTGCTAGGTCTGAAGAAACTGGCTTTGAAGTATAAGGCTGAACAATTGGAAAGGGAATATTCAGGGCCTGATCTAAAGGCCAATGAAATCCCTGCAAGTCTTTCCATGGATTTCAATGGGCTTTGAATCAGGTCTTTAGTATGGAGAGGACAGAGCGTTATGAAAACTGACCACCATTAATGTTAAACCCATATGCTAAGCCTGTGACAGAGGGGTATGACTGGTCTGGGCTTCTTTACCTACTCCCACTATAGGAACAATCCCCAAACTGAATTAGTCCATCACACTTGTGCTTTTCAGCTCCACAGAGTTTGCTGCCTGGTGGGTCTCTTAAGTGGGGGATGCCGTGTCCCTACTTCTGCTTCTTCTTTGCCCCAACTGTCCAAACCTCCCAATACAAGACCAATCCTGGGAATGATTCTTCCACATTCTTCCTTCATTCTGCCATGTTTACCCACACGTTTGTTCTCTGTTGTAGCAAGAGACTAAAGAAGTCTAGCTCTGTGATGCAGACCCAATAAAAGGTTAAAACATGAGTTGGTCACAGTCTACATAGAGAAGAGATTTCTGATAGTAGAGGATTATTTAATTATTTTAGCAGAAGAAGACATCATAATATCCAGTGGCTAGAAGGTGAAGCTAGACAAAGTTAAACTCAAATTAAGGTGAACATTTTTAACAGAGAGGACAATTAACCATGGGAACAACTTATTTAGAGGTGTTTTGGATTCTCCATCACTTGAAATCTTTAAATCAAGACTGGTATCTTTCTGGTATCCGCGGGTTAACCCTGTAGTGTAGACATAACCTGATACAGCATGGGGGGGAAGCAACTAGTTGAGTCACTAGTCAACTAGTCGCTTACATCCCTAGTCTTGACAGAGGCATTATTGTTAATGATGTATATTGTAAAATACGCAAGGTGTACATTGAAGCCAAGTTAACATTTCACAAATTTAGCTTCTCTTGCAATGTCTAGCTTTGATTGCATGATTACATAACCTTTTGCTGTGGGAGCTAAAGTATTTAAAACAATGTGTATGTACAGTGACAGTTGCTGGGTGAAGGCTGAGGTTGTTTCTTTCCCGTGCCTCTTCTCAGATCTGTAGCATTAGATTGCTGCATATGCATGTCTTTATTCTCAGCTGCTTGGCTCTCCTGGGGCTATGGGGTTTGGTAGATGTGATAGCCAGTTACATACATAAATTACTGCAGGGAAACATGACGTATTTATAAGCCACTGCCTTTTACAGCCCTGTATACAACTGTGGGGAACAGATAATATTTTTATGCTATTATATACTGGTGAATATAGACATTTTCTGTTGTCCTTGCGCATGTGGAAAGTAAGAAAAGATCAGCGCTGCTAGTGGTGGGACACAACAGGAGTGAACCCACACAGGATGGGGCTTGATCTTGCCTCCCCTGAATACCAGCTAGTGTAACAAACCCATGTTGTACAGACATCAGAACACAATCCCAACTTCACTTGCCCACACTGAGCCAGGCCTGGGGCCTTTGTCCTTGGGCTATAATACAGGCCCCTACCACTTTGGAGTTGTGGGAGAACTCTTTTAGCTAGGAGGCTCTTCACTTAGACTACAGGGCAAGGCCATGCACATACAACCTCAGAGGAACAGATTGTGATGCTTCTTCTCATCTTAAGGAGTATCTTACTCCTTGAATGTCCCCATGGATGAGTCATCTGGCCCAAGGCAAGTCTATGACATTTGACTGGCACTGAAAAAGGCCTCTCTACAGAGTGTGTAGTGATTCATAATGCATCTTTGTAGCACTGTAGAAATACCATAGCCCAGTGTGCTCCCTTATCTGGCCTCAGGCCCTGTAGCAGGGCACCAGCCCTTTGAAACTTAGTTCAACTCTACCTGTTCTCCAATCCCAATGTCATATTCCTTCCAGACCTGGTAGAAAGACTAAGCACTAGAGGAGCCCGGGACTTCCAGGAGTACAAGGGGACAGGTACCTGGGGGGTCTGCACTACCTCCCCCAGCAGTCTTACTGACTTCTGATCCTATTCCTGGGGCAGTTTCCTATCAGTCTGCTGCAGAGGCAGGGTAGCCCTCAGCTTGTCTGTCTGCCACTCCCTTCTGCCTGGACTGCAGCCTCTCAGACCAACTGTTGCTGGTCAACCAACTCGCCACAGCTGGGAAGTATGTTACTCTGTCCCTTAATGGCTGCGGCAAAGTGGCTTTTACACCCCCCCCTCGCATCCCCACAGCCAGGCCTGCTGCAAGGAGGGGCGAAGAGGATAGTTGCCCCAGGGCCTGGCGATTCAAAGGAGCCCGGGGGTCCCAGCTGCTGCCACTGGTACTTGGTAGCGGCCAGAGCTCCAGGCTCTTTCAATCACCACCAGCGTGCCACGCCATTTACGCTGGGCAGTGCTAAGGGTGCATGCTGCACTCCAGGCGGTCCTCCCAGCTGCCTGGGGGCTGGCATGGTGTGCTCTGGGAAGTGCTCAGGGCTGGTTGCCCCAAGTCCCTCCCCTTCCACTGAGTCCCCGCCCCCACACCTTGTCCAGGAGCCCACAGGGGCTGTCGGTGCCCCTGCCCACAATCATTGTGTCTCTGGCGATGGCTGTGAGAACAGGGATGCTCCATACCTCCCATTCCCAGCACAGCTGCTGCTATTCACGCCATCATGCAAAGGCATTTTAGCCAAGCGTACAGTAAGTCCTCCCTTAACGCTGTCCTGGTTAACATGTTTCATCGTTACATTGCTTATCTGTTGAGCCCAGGCTCGTCTAAAGTTGTGCAATGCTCCATTACAACGTCATTTCTCCAATACTTGCAGGATTTTCTGGAGAAGCAGTCTGTCCTTGTGGAGGTTTGGAACAAGGGTGGGCTGGCAGGCCCCCACCCCATCAGCTCCCCTAAGTTCCCTGTAAGGTACTTCAGCTGTCCCTCCCCCCACTGCCACGCTGCTCCTGCCCTCTGGCTTGGAGCTGCACCCAGGAGCCACCTGCTGGCTGTGTGTGGGAGGAGAGGGGTGCTGATGTTAGGATGTCCACCCCCCCCCAACGCCCCACCCCATACCCCATCTCTACAAAGCAAGATATTACAGCTACAGAGTCTGGTGTCTGGACCTTTTGATCTACTTACAAAGGCATTGTACTTGAAGTGAGGTAAGCATACTTAAAGGGGCAATGCAGGACTCTGCCTCTCAAATACACACACAGAGTGTGTGAATTTCTGTCTGTCTCAAACACAGTGGCTACATCTACATTGGCAGCTTCTTGCGCAAGAACGGCTGTTCTTGCACAAAAACTTGCCGGGTGTCTACGCTGCACGCGTGTTCTTGCGCAAGTAAATTTACAGTCTAGTGTCGGAAAACAGGGTTTCTTCTGGAAGAGTTATTCCTCTCCCCACGAGGAATAAGCCCTCTTGCACAAGAGCTCTTGCGCAAGAGGGCAGTATAGACAGGCAACATGAATTTCTTGCTCAAGAAACCCCTATGGCTAAAATGGCCATCAGAGCTTTCTTGCGCAAGAGAGCGTCCACACTGCCATAGACGCTCTTGTGCAAAAGCACATCTCTTGCGCAAAAGCACGTGCCCAGTGTAGACGCACTCTTGTGGAAGACCTTTTGCGCAAAAACTCTTCTGCAAAACAGTTCTTGAGCAAGAAGTTGCCAGTGTAGACGTAGCCAGTGTGTGTGAGTGTGTGTCTCTCACCACCACCCCCTGGCACTGTGCAGCCATGTACGTACTGTCCCGAGGAGTGGTGCACTCCAGCAGTTTAGTGTGGGCTCATTATACTCTTCAGTTTCTGCAGGGAAGTGTTTGCAGCCACTACCTTTCCCCATTCCTGCCTCAGTCCATACTGCTTTGTAGCATGTGAGGCTACATTAACAGCAACGTGTTAACCCTTGAGGGCTCAGTCAAGTGCTAGCTCATCATTTCGTAACAAAGACATTCCCTGGAAATATTGCACCCTCGGACTCCACCACCTCAACCAAGCTTCAGAATCATCATTGCTGTGTACAGTATTAAATTGTTTAAAACGTCTACTCTATTTGTATACACTGGCTTTTGTCTGCTAAAACATTTCCAAGGAACCTAATCTCCCTCCCCTTTAACAATATTTTTTATGGGGAAATTCGATTCCCTTAACATTGTTTTGCTTAAAATAGCATTGTTCAGGAACATAACTACAGTGTAAAATGGGGCGTTATTGTAGTGGAATAGATAAAGGCATTTCTTAGTATATCAGAATAAATATATTTGAGAAAGCTGCCAACTATGCAAATTGCTGGAGGTAAGTTTTGAAATCACTCTGGTTATTTCTGTAGTCATTCTGTGGATTGATGAACAGAGGGGCTTAAAGTGTGAAGTTCCATTTTAAAGGGCTCAAACCCACTATAAGTAAATCTGCTATCTGTATTCACCCAAAAATCTGGCGTTTGAGCCCTGCAGATTGAGTAGATGAAAGGGATACAGCATTAACTTTGTATTGGATTGAGTGTTCACATACAAATAACGTGCGTTACGCAGAACATGTTTTAGAAACTTCGGCTGAGCTACTCAAAATAGGCTCCCCATAACGTTGAGGCACTGGTAGTTGTGTCCTCTGGTGTCACTTCCCAGCATTCTCAGAGCATGACACAAAAGCATCAGGAGAGCACACAGTCCAGAGCACGGATTAATCCAGCGGGGATTCCGCAGAAGCATTTGAAAGAGATAAATCAGTTGTTTTAAGTCGACTGACACAGGACAGCTTTGGCCCAGTGTAGCCAGACATGAACCCCATCTTGTTTCCCCCCCCCCCCAGAGAGCAAGAGAAAGGCAGTCAGCCTTTGATGCCCTGGGAACGCAGGGGTGCTGCTTGTCTCTGACTCTAATAAACAGAAACCAGACAGTAAATGGGCTAGCTGACGACCAGGGGACCTTCCACCGCCCTGATGGCTAGCACCAGTAATTGACACGCCTGCACTGTCCCAGGAGTGGAATCTTCGCCCATCACATACCAGAGGTGCCCATTGTCTGCATTTTCCCAGGTGTGAATTATGCTTTGCACCCTTCGTGGGAAACTTGGCATTCAAAGCCATTTTCCCTAATTGGCCACTTGAGACCAGGAAGAAGCCTACGTGACCCAAGGGGTATAAAGAGGGGTTTAGTAGCCCACCCCATTTGAGCTCCAATCTATACCTGCTGGCAGGTATATGTTGTCTCCCGACGTCTGTGGGACGCCCAGCCTCGCCCTACTTCTTCCCGAGGGATTGAGAGAAAGACGCTGGCCACGCCAAGTCTGGAACGCAGGGGTGAGAATTATACCTGCAATGTGTTTCTTATGTGTACACTTTAATTTAGTTACTCTATTATAAGTTTCTCTAATCAACCTGTTTCACTTCTATTGTAAACAAGAAAAATAAGATTGTGCCCTCATTCACTTTATAAGTTTAAATATATATATTGAACCAAGTTTTCTTTCTTCTTTCTTTTCTTTCTCCTACAAATAAGCAAGTGTGGTTTGAGTTTCTGACTTGAACCCGTGCTGCTGTACCCGAACCGAACACAAACAAAAGAACTCCAGCTGGTCATAAGGGACAGATATAGGGAGAGCTTGAGTGTTGGATCGTGTCGCTTCCAGGGGACAGATCCATTGGGGCACCTCTCAGCCTCCCCAGGCTGCCCACTGCGACGGGACTTTGTGTCCTAGCAGTCAAAGTCTGAGGTGTAAAGCTCTCCCTGTTAAACTCTGGGGCGTCTGTCAGCCTGTTGGCTGCCCACTGCAAAGGATCCCGATCCTAGCAGTAAAGACACGGACGTTAAACTCTTTGGGGCACCCGTCAACCTCCTCCAGGTTGCCCACTGCTAAGGGACCCCACTCCTAGCAGTTAAAGTCTCGGGTGTATAGCTCACACACACTACTCACTGCCCTGACCACCGGCTGACACCCAGATGCTCAAAGGTTTCTAGGTGCCTAACTCCCAAAGTTACCCCTTTTATAGCTCTGCTGAGAGCACCGACTTGTAGAATGCATTAGTTTATACAGGTCTGAACTGCACCCCTCCCCTCCCCCAGGGATAAGAGCAGGCTATCATTGCACAGCTGCTTCTCAAAAAGGGACCCTTTAGTTCCCATGCCTTTGTTCCATAGCCGGACTCACTCCAGTTGTGATGATAAAGGCAATCTGATACCCCGCTGAGACCAGCCTGCTGGAGAACAACAGCCCTTTACTTGGCCTATTCATCTGGAGAAATGAGAAGCAGCATCATTCCAAAATGCCCCTGTTTTAGAGCCGGCAGAACTAAACCTGGGATCCCCACTGGGCACCCAGCAGATGCTGTCTAGTATCCTGCACCCATTTACACGGCAGAAGAAACATGCTTAGGTAGACAGCCTGAGGATTTCAGAGTGTTCTTACTAAAAGGGGAGAGCCCAGCAATGTGTATATCCCCCTAAGTGTCACATCTTTTCCCTCCTTTTCTCCCATCTTCCATCCTCTGATTATCAGAGGAGCTGACAGCCACCCGAGGCCCCTAGACAAGGTGGAGGAGGGACCCCAGCTCCATGCTCCCAGAAGGAGTATGGCCTCAAGCAAAAGGGCAGGGCTGAGGACAGCCAGTCCTCAGCATTACCCGGCCCCTACCCCAGTGCTACCTGGAGCACACCATGCAGCACCTCTACCTCCTCAGGCAGCCCTAAGAGCTGCCCGGAGCATCACAGCAGCCCTCCAGTGACAATTTAAAGGGCCTGAAGCTTTGGGCACCACCACTGCCACTTCCCCCTACCCCCATCAGTGTGTCTGCATATTATCATGCCTTTATTGCTCCTTGTCATGACCATGAGGGTTAGCCAGCAGCCTGGGGACTAAGGGGTTAATATGTCCCTTACCTAAGCCAGGTAGAGTCAGCCAATAGGAATGCAGGTAGGAATTTCAAACTGGGACAAAGGAATTTTGGGGTTTTTTCCTCCTTTGTCCCTGGGCAGTTTTGGTCTCCAGCTAGTGAGGGGAACAGACAAAATCTCTCCCTCCAAGAAGAGACTCTTCACTATCTGTAAGTAGGGTAAAGTTTAGATAAATCCGTTAGGTTTTATTGTTTTATGGTTTGGGAAATGGGATCTGATGTCTGTGCATTTAAAAAAGTGGGTTTTTGCTCTCTTTTGTAATTAAGTCCTGGCCCATGGTGGGGTTCCCCCCCCCATGAGTATATTAATTTGTGACTTTTCCATCTAGTCATTATGCTTGCAACAGGAATATTGTGGTGATAATAAAAGTTCTTTCTCTTTTCTTTTTTTTTAACCTGGTATTGGTTAATTGTTGTGTCCTGCTTTTTACTTTAGGGGTGAGATTTCCCAGGTGATCTCTCCCCTGACTTTTTCTTATCATTACTTGGGGGGGTGGCAGCGGATTTTATCCCCAAAATCTAGGTTTTTAAGATTTTTGGGGGGAAGTTTATGCCAAAGCCTGGAAAGATAAGGTTTTGGGGTACTTTTGCGGGCCCCCACTTCTGCATTCATCGTGCCAGAGTGGGGAAGGAGCCATGACACTCCTCCACTTTTCTCTCCATCATTCATGCATCCTGCTTGCAGGAAGAGAGGGCTTAATCGTGAATGAGGGAATCAGAGAGGGGTAAGGAGCACTTTTGCTACTCTGCACAGGCCTCCTCCAGCACCAAGGTATCCTCTGTACCAGGAACTGTAGAGAAAGCAGGGAGGACAAAGCTGTGTCAGCAAAGGCGGTGATCAAATTACTCCCCACCCCCAGAAGATCAGCTCCGGGGCCAGTTTGTAACTCCTCAGTGAGTCCAGCTCTTGCAGCTACACACTGCTCTCTGTTTGGGCTGGATTATCAACTTTTGAAGGGGGCCCACTGGCTGGGCTTCCCCCACTTCCCATAACCTAACACAGTTCACCTTTCAGGAGAGGGTCCGGAAGTGCATCTTTTGCCAACCGTTTGTAATCGCCTCTACCTGCCTACACATTTCCTCTCACGCGGGCGTTTCCACCTCCAAATGTCCATAGCTGGTTAGAATCCTCTCTTAGCCGCCTCAGCCCCCTGTCATTTCTCAGGCTTTTCCTTGAAAGCCCTCCCTTTCATCACTAGCTGTCTTGTCACGGGGTCTCCATGGATACCCCAGGCATGGGGGGGTTGTTCTAGAGCTGTAGTCAGAGGGCATATTGCCTCTGGGGAAGCTGCTGCTTTCAGCACCACTCCAACCATCTCAGGGCAGGACTACGCTATTGGGGGGGGGGGGAACATTGGTGTAAGTTACGCAATTCCAGCTCCATAACTAATGTAGTTGGAGTCGACGTACCTTTAGCCGAGCTTGGTGCCATCCTCATTATGGGAGGTCGATGGGAGGAATGCTCCTGTCAACTTCCCTTACTCCTCATGACGAGGAGTACCAGCAGCGAGGGGGCTGCCCTCAGCATCCCCACCAGGCCCACTAAATTGAACGCCGGAAGATCAATCACTGCAGCGTCAATCCTCCTGGTAACGTAATGCATACATGCCCTGTAGACTCCAGGGTTTTATAGGCTGCTCCTCTCATGCGGTGTGACTCAGGGCACTGCCCTAGTACTCAACAGAGTTACTCTCCCTGCCCTCCCCCGCCACCGACTCCTTACATGGGCTAAGTGCTGGGTTCCTGGCTGTGCCACCAGGTGCCAGCACCCACAGCAACTCTTCTCCATGTCTGGGGCACAGGGGTACTGTACTTTGGGCAGATAATGAATACTCCTCATTAACAGCAGTACACAGGAAACAAACACCAAATGAAATCTACAGCCAAAAGCGATACAGCAAAGGGGAGACAGGAACCAAGCAAGGAAAGGGTGAAGGTTAACTACTAAATGCTAAAACCTTCATATAGTAAATTCTAGTATATATATTCTATAGTAAATCTTCTAGTAATTAATAAGTATATGTCCCCACACAATGAATTCATACTTCTGTAGCTCTTTTGGGTAGTGTTGATGGCTTATTTGGCTCCTGAACCACTGAGGTGTGAGTATCACTGTTCTATAATATTAAATTTGTGACTATAATATTTAATTTCTCCCTCCCTACCCCCACATTGATAGGCTGCGAAACACTTCTACAACTAATAGCAGGAATGTAAGAATTTGTGGGCTGACACCAGCGTGGTCATGTCCCCGACGCCATGTTTTTACTCCTGGCCAGAGTCCTCCCCTAGGCCCTTGGCCTGGAGCCCAGTGAATGGCCAGCACTGAGTTGGATCTCTGCAGGGCTGCCATGGTTTGACCCCTGCTCTACAAACCACCGCAGTTCAAACTTCTCCCTTGTGAGGAACTGGGAGCTAATTGGACTCCCTAGGCTGGAGCTAAGAGAGAAGCAGAAGAAACGTAGACAGCCCAAACTTAGACTAAACCAACCCCCATGGGTCCAGTGGGGCAAGTAAGCCAGCATGGCCAGGCACGCCATACCAGCAAGACATTTACTGTCTGCACATCATACTGGAAAGACACTTTTTCAGAACTGCAGGCCTCTCCTGGGAAACAAAGCAGTGAAAGGAGCAGGACGTGGGGCGGCCGGTCACAGGAGCCAGTGTCTCCCATTGGCAGCTCCTCCAGCACTGCTGTACCATCTCCAGCCCAATCCTCCAGCACGGCTGTACCATCCCCAGCCCAGTCCTCCAGCACGGCTGTACCATCCCCAGCCCAGTCCTCTAGCACGCTGTACCATCTCCAGCCCAATCCTCCAGCACGGCTGTACCATCCCTAGCCCAGTCCTCTAGCATGGCTGTACCATTCCCAGCCCAGTCCTCTAGCACGGCTGTACCATCCCCAGCTCAGTCCTCCAGCACAGCTGTACCATCCCCAGCCCAGTCCTCCAGCACGGCTGTACCATCCCCAGCTCAGTCCTCCAGCATGGCTGTACCATCCCCAGCCCAGTCCTCCAGCATGGCTGTACCATCCCCAGCCCCAACCTCCAGCAGGGCTGCACCACCCCCAGCCCCGGCCTCCAGCAGGGCTGCACAGAACCACGCAGCTGTGTCTTCTTTCTGGGAAGGGCTAGAGGTGGCGCAGCTGTATTGGAGCAGTTGATGGCCTGGCAGGCTGGGCAATGGAGTCTGGGGCTCTAGAGTAATTCATATGATAGGACTTGGTTACATATATGGCCTAATAAAATAAAGACAATTGTTTAACTTCTAATGGTACTTAAGACCACCGAGCGCATTCGCAATAGTAAAACAAGAGCAATGGAAATAAGCTCTACAGATAACTCAAATCTGAACCCCAAAGTTTAAACCCCCACATTTTCTCGGGTCTCAGAATCTGAGGCATGATTCAGCAACAAGTCAGAGGGTGTAGCTGCTTAATTGTCCTTACTGCACAAAACTTTGGGCAAATGCCACACTACCAAGAATAGGAGGGGAGGGAAAATAAGAGGATGGAACATTCTGACATCCGGGCGGGGACTATGGGGAAGTTATCAATATCCAGGAGTAAAGCAACAGACTATTTAGGTGTGATTCTGAGAATAGCCTCACCCTCCAGATCCCTTCCCTCAGGGTATGTCTACACTGCAAAGTTAATTTGAAATAACAGCCGTTATTTTGAATTAACTTTAATAGCGTCTATACATGCAAATGCTATTTCAAATTTAATTCAAAATAGCAGAGCACTTAATTCGAATTTGGTAAACCTCATTCTACGAGGAGTAACGCCAAATTCGAAATAGCTAATTCGAAATAAGTGCTGTGTAGACACTTAATTTGAATTAGCTGGCCTCCAGCCCTTCCCAGTTTCCCCTGGTGGCCACTCTGGGCCAATCCAGGAAAACTCCTCTCCTCTCCCCTCAGCCCCGGAGCCCTTAAAGGGGTAGACTCTGGCCAGACTTCACGTGCCAGATCCAGGCCTGCCAGCAGTCTCTGCCCCTGACCCAGTGGCCCCACCATGAGCCTGGCAGCCAGTGCCAGCCAGCCATCTTCCGCCCAGTCCCCCAGCACCCAGGAGCCAGCCAGAGGTCATAGATGCTGCGCTTCCTCCTGGACTAGTGAGATCATGGACCTCATTGAGGTTTGGGGGCAGGCCCCCAATGTCCATCTCTGCACTAGATGGAGGAACGTGGCCGTCTACAGCCACAGAGCTGCCACCATGGTCCAGAAAGGCCACAGGCGCACCCAGGAGCAGGTGCGCCTGAAAATTAAAGAGTTGCGGCAGGGGTACGCCAGGGCCACTCGGGGCAGCTCCTTAGCAGGGGCAGACACCTGCCCCTACTCTGAGGCACTGGACCACATCCTGGGGGGCAGGATGGTCCGTGACACCCTGGGGGGCAGCGAGCTGGGACCAGAGGGCCCTGACCAGGGCGCAGAGGAGGAGCTGCCACGGAGGGAGCCACACTGGCTGGACCCCCGAGCTGTCCCAGCAGCGGAGTCACCAGGGTTGTCCAGGGAGGCCACACCATGTAAGTGCCATCACTGTCCCCTTCCCCGGGGCGGGCTGGGGAGGGAGACCAAGGACCGCGCGCGTGGGCCTTGCTTACCACAGATCACGCAGCAACCTGTGCACGTGCGAGCACATGCCGTGCCACCCCTGGGCAGGTGGCTCCAGCTGCGTGCCACACAGGGGCTGTGGCCTGATAGCCACACGCGTGCATGAAGAGACCTGACATGCTCCTGACCCCGGGGCGGGACACAGCAGGATGCCCTCCCTTCACAAGCCCCCTCTAACATCTCCCCCCCACCTCACCCACACTATACACGGCACAGAGGCATGGGTGCAGTCTCGGGGCACCTCCCACTCCCGGGGATAGCCAGACATTCTGACCATGGCTTCTGTGCAAGCACAGCCACTCTGACGGTGCAGGGCACGGTCATCCTCACCTTGCAGAGGGGGGCTGGGCTTCACCCACTGTGTCCCCAGGGAGAACTGACCACTTCTCTTCTGTCTCCACAGCCGCACCAGCTGCACGTGCAGGGCGCACCACCCCACCCGGGACATCCTCCCGCACCCGAGGGCTCCACAGGACGACCGCAACACGGCAGGGGTACCAAGAGCAGCAGCTGGGGGCCCTGCGAGCCCTGACCTGCATCATGGAGCAGCGGGCACAGGAAGAATGGGAGTTCCAGAGGGAGCTGCTTGCCCAGGGTCATGCCATCTGTACCCATCTGCAGACCCTGGTGCAGAGCGTGCTGCCTCGTGCCGCTCCAGCGCCTGCTTCCCCGCCAGCTACCGTTCCTCCTCCCACTTCTTCTCCCCCTCCCGCCTCTCCCTCCTCAACCTCCTCCTCAATCTCCACACACCCCACCTCAACCTCCACACACCCCACCTCAACCTCCACACCCTCCTCCCCATCCCCCCAGGGATGCTGAGGCCCCTGCACCTGCTTTGCTGGGAGACATGTGGCCCGACGAGACCCCCACTCCTGAGCGCTGAGCTTCCCCTCCTCCTTCCTCCCCTTGCTTCCCCCTTCCAGCTCCCTCCTCCCAGTTTTCCCCCTCCCCTCTCCCAACCTCACTCCTCCCATCTCCCGCCTCCTTTCCCCAGTCTTCCCAGAGGTTCATCCCCACCCCAGTTTTGTTCAATAAACCCAGTTTCTATTTTTGAAAAAAAGTGTATTTTATTTGACATCAGGAAGGGGGGTTAGGGAGGGGTAAGTGGAAGGACGTGAGGGTGGAATGGGGCACGAGCCCCCGGTGGGGAGGACCAGGGTGGCTCTGAAGGCTCCTCGGGGTGGACGCTCTCCTGCAGGGCCTCCTGGATCCTGACAGCCCCCTGATGGACACCCCTGGATGGCAGCCTGCAGCAAGTGCAACCGGGCTGATGGCAACGACCCCACAAGATGCACCAGCATGCCCAGGGGCAGCTCCGGCTCCATGTGGCTGAGTGCTATGGTGTCCCGAGTGCAGGCACTCAGGGTACTACAAGACAGGAATGCTTTGCTGTCCCTCATCGATGTAGACAAGCAAGCAGAGAATCGTGAGAACTGTCTGTCCGGGATGGGGGTAGGGTCCCTTTAAGCACGGAGCTCAGTTAGCCTCAGGCAGCAGCCCCACACACTAAGTCCTAACCTGATGCCCTGCCAGCACTGGTTCCGGCCAGCCTTAACTTCGGTTCAGGGTCCACTCAGTGTGGACGTGCTATTTCGAAATAGCAAAACGCTATTTTGAAATAGTTTTTGTGTATAGATGCGTTACTTTGAATTAGCTTAATTCGAATTAACTATTTCGAATTAAGTTAACTCGAATTAACGCTGTAGTGTAGACATACCCTCAATGATTTGTCAGGGCTGGTACTAACAAACCTCGGCAGCTCAGAACCTCTCAGGATCAGATCTATCTTTCAGGGTGTCTAGACTGCAGAGTTTTTCCAAGAATGCGTCTGCTCTTCCGAAATGTTTTTTAGAAGAGGAGACGCATTTTTTTTGGCATCCCTGTAAACCTCATTTTACGAGGAAGAAGTGATGTTCCAAAAAAGTGTATTTTTCCAACATTTGGCCCAGTGTAGATGGGCCAAATGTTGGAAAAGCCTCTTCTGGAAAAAGATACGCAAATTGTGAACTGCAGTTTGCATATCTTTTTCCGCTTCTTTTTTTGGAAGAACTGTGGAGTCTAGACACAGACTCAGAAACCTAGATGACATGCAAGGCTTTGATTTGCATGAACCGGGTATTTGGTGTGGGGATAACAGTCTGTTTTTTTACAGCACAACAGAATTTAATCTGTATTTCAGATGGGGTTTTTTCCCCCTTTCTCGCTGCATAAAAAAAATCAAATCCATGGATTTGAGTGTCTGGAGTTGTTACCTACCTATAGAACCTTAATGACTGTGATAACATTTAAGGCATGCTCTATTGGAAGGAAAGTGAAATCTTTCAGCTCTAGTTTGGAGACCAGGAAAAGAATTTCCCAAGCTACATTTTACAGGCATATCTGGACAGGTTTCAGCTGAAGATTGATCACAGACATGCTTAGGTTGACAGAAATCAGGGGAAGGACTGTGTGCAAAAGTGCCTAGCAAATCACTATGAATAAGCTTTATACTGCAAGGAACAATTTCTTGACCTTGTAATACTTGTCCAACGCCTTGCATTTGCATGCCACAGTTGCACCTGTGTTTTAAATTATAAGGGTCAGTTGCAACACCTGAGAGCAAGTCATTAGCACAGATCTGGTGCAAGAGTTTACAGAGGCAGTTGCACCAGTTCTGCTGGGTTTAACCCCAACCCCACAATGCTGTGCCTCATATCTGGAAAATGCTCTAAAAACCCCTGTATTGAACTGGAAAGAATAGACCAAGGTTTAAGTACCAGCTGTCAATATAGCAGAGCTGCAATCAAAGCAGTGACAGTGGAAACTTTAAAGAAAAAAAAATTAGCCTATGGGCATAGGCCCTCTGGGTAAAGCCTCCAACAGGGTGGCGTTGACATAATCATCAGTTCTTGTAACATGTTATTATTCCAATGACACTGCGTGTAAAAGCTTGGTTTCTTTCAGGGATTATGGCCAGATTGTCCAAGCCTGACTCCCATTGAAATCAATGGAAGATAAGAGCCCAAATACTTCTATGGATCTGGGCCTTTGTGCTCTCCACTCTAACCAGAGACATTAAAAAAAAATACAAGGGTAAATAGGGAATTATGTTTCTTTCACTCACTTCAAAGTTTCAATTTAAGGAACTTGGTCCACATGCTCCAGCTTCCACAAGCACAGGGAGTGGGGTGGTGGATGGACTAGATGACCTCCTGAGGTCCCTTCTACTCCCACCTAATTCTATGTAGGGTTGCCAGATAGGTATTTTTTGTGAAACTAACATGGTGGAGGAAAAAATTGGTTGAGCAAAAAAACCCCCGAAACAATCGCACAAAAACAGAGTCACGGCACGGCGTCTTTAAATCCCCACAATATCCCCGCCCCCACCAGACACAGCAGGAGAAGAATGTCCCAAGTGGCCTTCCGTCTGAGAAAAACAGAAAATACCAGACATTTTACATGTCCGCCATTTTCTGCTTTTTTTTTTTTTACCGGACAGAAGCCGCAAATACCAGACTGTCCGGGCCAATACGGGACACCTGGCAACCCTAATTCTATGTGTGATGGAACTCCCCTCACCCCCCGCTTTATAAAATTATCTTGTGGATACAAATATGCATAACTTGAAGATGCTTTGGACAAAATACCTCATGTAACCTATTAATTTTAACATTACAGCCTGCTGGATCTGTATATCTTATTTTGGTTTATGTAAAGTTAGAGTTATGGGGTAGGGAATGGTTTATGGTTTTAAATGTGCAATTGAAAGTCATCAAGGGTGTTTCCAGTGCTCAGACACCTCAATGTCTGGGTAATAACCTATAAACAGCCTCCTTTGTCCTTTAAGTCTAAGCAGTGGCCGGTCTTCGGAAGATATGTGACCACCCCAACTGGTAGGGTCTGACCAGGTAATTTACCATGAAAGGGGAGAATGTAGAAACAAAGAATTCCAGCCCAAAAAAGAAGGCTATTTAAGATGCAAAATTTTCAGGCTTTTTGTCTTTGGCTGGCATGACACACCCAGGGAATAAACCAGAAACCCCAGGAAAAAAAAGATCTTCCTTGGCTTGGAGGATATTTAGCTGAAATAAGAACAGTTTTAGGGTAAGTTTGCAATAAGGTTCAATGTGTTAGAACTATCTATGTATTTTCTGTTTCTTTTAAATTTGTAATTTACTTTGCTCTGTTTTCCCTTGCAACCACTTAAATCCCGCTGTTTGTACTTAATAAAATTACTTTTATTTACTATCAAGTTCAGTGTAAATAACTGTTACTCGGGGGATCATTCAGTGTGTACATCCTTCCTTTCCTTGTGAAAGGGGGCTTACCTGAATGATATGGGGTTCTGATCCCAGTTGGTTACCTGGATGCTATGCCTAAAACTGCATTTTTCTGAGACCTGAAGTGATGCAGTGTCTGCAATGCTCTTCTGGGGGTTGGGGAGGAGGCAGTGATCTCAGCTCTGTGCCTGGGCTGGAAGAGACCAGGAGATCTGGCCCAGCAGGACAGAGTGGTGAGAAGCCCCAGAGAGCAAGGTGGCAAGTGTCAGTGGCTTTGTCAGTACATTGGGAAGCAGCCCCAAGGGGTCTTCTGTAACCGTACCCTGTCACACTATCTATGTGCTCTCCAAAGCCAAACACTTTGCCTCACCCCACCTCACTGCTGGCATGAAGTCTAACCTGTGTAGCAGATTTAAACTGTGAACTCTGGGGCTGACTCAGGCAGATTTAAGCAGAGATAGTCTTGCTCAAGAGTACACATTGGCCAGCATCTCAGGCCCGCATCATCGCTACTTCCAGCCCTTCTTCCTGCGCTGCTGGAGAGCCAACACAGGCCCAAACTCTGCCATAGGCACAGTCTGCATGATGCCCCTACTACGACATCTCTTCAGGCCCCTGCCCTTTTAACAGCAGGCCTGCCTGGAACTGTTATCAGCTCTCTGCTTATATTATGAGGCTCACACTATTTAACATTAAACTCAATGCTGTTGTTCCTGGAGTCCAATGATAACATGAGAGTCTCAGCTTAAACAAAATAAATGAAACCCTGTTTTTTTATAGAGAAAAGTTTGAAAATGTAATTCAAGGGCACCCTCAAGTTTCAGAAACTAGGAGGGAAAAAAAAGGTCAATGATTTTTTTAATAATTTAAAGCTCGTGATTTCAGTCGGGGCCTGGCTCATGATTTTTGAGCATTTGGGGCTAGCATTTCTGTATCTGTCATTTATGTACCTGTCAAAGGCAGAATTTATATTATAAATATCAATGAAAGAACAGAGTGCAATAGCGAAGAAGATACTTTCAGTTTATTTGTTTAGCAGGGGATTGAACTAATAGTAGATGTGACAATATGCCCCTGGTGCTGGCAAAGACTCCTGTATATGTCCTGGATGGACAAGATGAATGCTTGTGGTAGAAATATTACTGGAGAGAAGCAAACCCTACGTCAGAAATCAACAGGCACAAACTTTTGTAAGTACAAAAGCAGTTTCTCCTCTCTTGGTGTTCACACCTCCACATCAGCTGCTAGAAGTGGGCTTCACCCTCCTTATCCTTGTTATCTCTAGCCTTATTCTGGCCTGCATATTTATACCTGCCTCTGGAAATTTCCACTACGTGCATCTGACAAAGTGGGTCTTTGCCCACGAAAGCTTATGCTCCAATACATCTGTTAGTCTATAAGGTGCCACGGGACTCCTTGTCGCTTTTGCAGATCCAGACTAACAAGGCTATCCCTCTGAAACTTTTGTATGTTGGTCACATCAGGCACATAGCTGGAAATAACCCTGAGAAAGTTACCATGAATGGAATGGTGGGGGAGGGAGGTGATTGTAGTAGTGGGAAGACCAGCAAGAGATGCATAGTTGGTTTGCGGCATATCACTGGCAAATTAGTTGCTAAGTGCTCAAAGCCTTCTGAAACTCTTCTGTGTCAGTACTAGTATTCAGACACAAATAAATGGATTTAGCTGACTCACTGGACAATAGCTTTCTTTTGAGAGTCAATTTCTCATTCAGAATTATGAGCAGGTAGTTTTCTGCAACAACCTCCTAGTTTAGAGCACTGTCCCTAAACTGTGTATTTCCTACTTCAGGGGTGAGCAATAAGCGACGCAAAAAGTCAGACTCAGAGGGCTGCTAGATGCTTTATTTACCTGCACATGGAGATATGGCTGTTTGCAGCTCCCGTTGGCCGTGGTTCATTGTTCCCAGCCAACAGGAGCTGTAGAAAGTGGTGTGGGCAGGGCCACTGCTTTCCACAGCTCCCATTGGCTGGGAACAGCAAACTATGCCAACGAGAGCTGAGTGGCTGTACCTGCAGACACACAGGTAAATAAAGCATCTGGCAGCCTGCCAGGGGCTAACCCTGATGTCAAGGCTTTTTCCCCACTCTGGAACGATGAATGCAGAAGTGGGGGCCCGCAAAAGTACCCCAAAACCTTATCTTTCCAGGCTTTGGTATAAAACTTCCTCCCAAAATCTGAAAAACCTAGATTTTGGGGATAAAAATCCGCTGCCACCACCCAAGTAATGATAAGAAAAAATCAGGGGAGAGATCACTTGGGAAATCTCAACCCTAAAGTAAAAACCAGGACACAAAAATTAATGAATACCAGGTTAATAAAAAGAAAAGAGAAAGAACTTTTATCATCATCACAATATTCCTGTTGCAAGCATAATGACTAGATGGAAAAGTCATGAATTAATATACTCATGGGGGGAACCCCACCATGCGCCAAGAGCTTATTACAAAAGAGAGCAAAAACCCACTTTTTTAAATGCACAGACATCAGATCCCATTTCTCAAACCATAAAACAATAAAACCTAATGGATTTATCTAAACTTTACCCTACTTACAGATAGTGAAGAGTCTTTTCTTGTCTGTCTCCCTCAGTAGCTGGAGAGAAACTGCCCAGGGACAAAGGAGGAAAAAACCTAAAAATTCCTTTGTCCCAGTTTGAAATTCCTACTTGCATTCCTATTGGCTGACTCTACCTGGCTTAGGTAAGGGACATAGTTAACCCCTTAGTCCCCAGGCTGCTGGCCATCTCTCATGATCATGACACCTGGCAAATCATGTCTGGCCTGCAGGCCACTTATTGCCTACCCCTGTCCTACTTGAACTAAGTTTTCAAATTTACATGAAATATAGCCCTTTGTACCTCTCTCCTGCTAGTAACATCAAACGGATGTCTCTGAGCATAGATGACTTTGCATGCAGCATGACAGAGCCAGCATAGAAGTAGCAAGTATAATTAAGCAGGTTGCTTCACTACTAGGGGTATTTGTTTCTGAAAAGATATGGTGCCACAAATACAAAAGATATCACGCTATTCTATATCCAATATCAGTGACCCCTAGTCTGAGAACAACACCCACTTGGTGCTTCAAGTCCCAATGCATCTGGCCTATTTTCTTCCTGAACCCACTGGCAGAGCATACGGCTTGACCATCCACCTTATCATTGCTTCATGACTTTTGACCACTTGGTAGTGCATGCATCTAGTCATATTACAGATCTAGTCACATTATGTGTCTAGATGCCCTTCTTGGGCCAGGGAATTCCCCCTCTCCCCCCCCCCCCACTTCATTATAATTGCAAAGCTGTGATACAAGAAGAACAGGACAACTGGGGCCCAACTGTTTTCTCTAGCAGGATGACATCCAACAAGGGGCAGGGAAACATGAGACCGGACTTGTGAAGTTGCCCTGGATTTTTTCCATAGGCCTGAGAAGCAACGGGTGAGGTATGGTTGGTGGAACTGGCTGTTTTATCCCCTAGGCCTCAGAGAACCTCAAAGGATCAGAGACATCCAGAGTGGCTCCCTAGTTTCCTCTGTCTCTCCTGTGCTCCCTGGCAAGGACCTTCCCACAGGCTGGTACCCCAGCATTCTTTCCTAAATGGTGAGTTCCCAACTGAGCAGTGTTCCCTCTAAGCTGTGGGGCAGTATGAAGCTCACTGACTGGGCGGGGCTGATTCATCACCTGTGAAGCTGTGCTGCCATGCAGCTTAGAGGGAACCCTGCAACTGAGGAGATGGGAGGAAGGGATTCTCACAGCGTGAAATGGGTTTGAAAGGCAGATGACACCACCTCCGCTGTCTCCCCATCTGCATTTCGTACGTCCCCTCCCCCCAACCCCAGAAGACCTTCTGTGGTGCGGGGAGCAATGCAGCAGAAACATTATGACTCTTGGACCGGAGCCTGCTGGCTCATGCAAGTGAATGGGATGAACTGACCCTTTATCATAACGTAGCACAGAGCATCCAGGAGATGCAGCATGATCGAGCAGTGGGGCACTGCACTGGACTCACACATGAGTTCTGTCCTTGGCTGTGCCAGTTTCCTGTTATGTGACCCTGGGAAAATCTCTTCATCACTCTGTCCCCCTTCCTACCCTTTGTTCTATCTATTTAGAATTTGGGGCAAGTGCCCCCTCATACCATGGCCCAGCTACACTACAGGGACGATACCTGTGCCTGGCAGCATAACCCTGTAGCATGGCTGTAGCCTACCCTGACAACAGAAGTTTTTTGGTCAGTCTAGGAACATCAGTTCCCTGAATGATAGCAGGCAGGCTGAGGGAAGCACTCTTATCTGTTATGCCTACCCATGGGGTGTGGTTTTTTCACACCCCTAAGCAACAGAGATCCATGCATAAGCCAGGCTTAAGTATATGTATAGCACCAAGCACATGGGGGCCCTGCTCTTGGTTGGGACTTCTGGAATGCAGGTTCTATTGCTGCTGTATAAAACACTGAAAACTACACATTCCACAATCTACAAAGTTACAACCCAAATAGACAAATCTAAGTGCAGTGGATGTCAGAGCAAGGCTCTATCATGGTAAGTAAGCCAGATGTGTAAAACAGGTAAAGAAAGTTCCACAGGCTTAATTAGCCTAGTGGAAATCTTTCTGGGTGTTTGTTTTTCCCATTCTGGTGTCAGCTAAGTTAGAGGAAATTGAATAAGACCCAGCTCAAAGACATTGAATTTGGAAAACACTCCCCCACTACACCCAGATTTGAGGGAAATCACCACAAACCTTAAGTCTTGTCTCCATTTACTGGAGGATCAGTGCTCCACGATTGATCTTCCAGAGTTTGATTTGGTGGGTGTAGTAAAGACCTGATAAATTGAATGCTGAGGGCACCCCAGTTGACCACAGTACTCCTCACTGTCACGAGGAGTAAGGGAAGTTGACGGGAGTGTTTCTCCCATCTCCCTCCCACTGTGGGGACAAAATTGATTCAAGGTACATCAACTTCAGCTACGCAATTCACATAGCTGGAGTTGCGTAGCTTGCATTTATTTTCTCCGTCAGTGTAGACTTAGCCTTCGTCACCTGATTACTTCCTGAGCCTGGCCTATGTAACAATGACATTGAAATGAGCAATCACCACTCCTGTGTAGAGCTGCAGGAGCTAGTCATAGCAAGTCATAGATCCAAAGGATTGGATTCTTTTTTTCTATTTTCAAATGACCTTGTTTTTTTTACTAGTTTTGTCATTAGCAGAGTTGTCTGAACACTGGAACAAGTTGGTGAAAGTGCCTTCAACTCCTAGTGAATTCAGTGGAAGGTGAGGGGGCTCAGCACCAGAGAGGCTGAAGTCCTTAACACAAACAGATCTTAGCCTCTGGTGCATTCCTGAGCTATTCGGCTCAGCTGGGAGTTCGCCTACTCACTCTCCTGACTCCTGTGGTATTGTTTTTACTGGATGAAGCTTTTAAACAAGTGTGAAGTTAGAACATTTAAGATGGCTTCACAAAGATATGCACTTTCCTGATCTTTTTGCAAACAGACAAAGCAAGTTCTCAGCTTTTTTTTTCTCCCTCCCCCAGGCGGATATCTGTGACAGTTTCTTGCTTGCCCTGATTTATATACAAGGGCAGGGAGTTCTGCTCCTTGTATTCATCACCTGGTTTAAAACATAAAATCATAGAATACTAGGACTGGAAGGGACCTCGAGAGGTCATCGAGTCCAGTCCCCTGCCCTCATGGCAGGACCAAATACTGTCTAGACCATCCCTGATAGACATTTATCTAACCTACTCTTAAATATCTCCAGAGATGGAGATTCCACAACCTCCCTGGGCAATTTATTCCAGTGTTTGACTACCCTGACAGTTAGGAACTTTTTCCTAATGTCCAACCTAAACCTCCCTTGTTTCAGTCTAAGCCCATTGCTTCTTTTTCTATCCTCAGAGGCCAAGATGAACAAGTTTTCTCCCTCCTCCTTATGACACCCTTTTAGATACCTGAAAACTGCTATCATGTCCCCCCTCAATCTTCTCTTTTGTAAACTAAACAAACCCAATTCTTTCAGCCTTCCTTCACAGGTCATGTTCTCTAGACCTTTAATCATTCTTGTTGCTCTTCTCTGGACCCTCTCCAATTTCTCCACATCCTTCTTGAAATGCGGTGCCCAGAACTGGACACAATACTCCAACTGAGGCCTAACTAGTGCAGAGTAGAGCGGAAGAATGACTTCTCGTGTCTTGCTCACAACATACCTGTTAATGCATCCCAGAATCATGTTTGCTTTTTTTGCAACAGCATCACACTGCTGACTCATATTCAGCTTGTGGTCCACGATAACCCCTAGATCCCTTTCTGCCGTACTCCTTCCTAGACAGTCGCTTCCCATTCTGTATGTGTGAAACTGATTGTTCCTTCCTAAGCGGAGCACTTTGCATTTGTCTTTATTAAACTTCATCCTGTTTACCTCAGACCATTTCTCCAATTTGTCCAGATCATTTTGAATTATGACCCTATCCTCCAGATTAGTCGCAACCCCTCCCAGCTTGGTATCCTCTGCAAACTTAATAAGCGTACTTTCTATGCCAATATCTAAATTGTTGATGAAGATATTGAAGAGAGCCGGTCCCAAAACAGACCCCTGCGGAACCCCACTTGTTATACCTTTCCAGCAGGATTGTGAACCATTAATAACTACTCTCTGAGTACGTTTATCCAGCCAGTTATGCACCCACCTTATAGTAGCCCTATCTAAGTTGTATTTGCCTAGTTTATTGATAAGAATATCATGCTATGGTCTGATCTCTCTCACTCACATGTACAGCAAAGGCAAACATTGCGGCCTTGCTGCACAGTTGGCAACATAACGTTCCCCCACCTTACCATAGTATCTGCTTCTTTTTCTGTGACTTCCAGTGTGACCCTGACAAGCACAGTCCAGCTTGCAAAAGAACTGCAGTGGCAGCTGATAAGAACTAGCCTTTTTCTATTTTGCAAAAGAGGTCCAAGAAATAAGACAGCTAAAAAACCACCGAGGGAGGAGGGCACCACACCAGCAATACATCCATAGTTCTACCGAAGCACAACACTGAACATTCCTAGACACACTGAGGCACTGGCCAGTACCATTCTCTTCTAAGGCCTGGTCTACACTACAGGGGAAGGTCAAAGTAAGATACGTAACCCCAGCTATGTAAATTATGTAGCTGGAGTTGACATATCTTAAATCCCCATCCACACAGCAGGAGGTCAATGTCAGCATCAATCTTCCGTGTAGTGTAGACGCGCCCTAAGTGTCTACTGAATTCTTCTCCTTGTCCACCCCTGCCTTAGTTAAAGTATTGTGACTAGTTTTACCATAGCAGTGCCCCAGTCACATAAATTATTTGTCATATATATTGGTTACTATTTTCCCAGCTCCTACAGCGGGGATATTAGTAAAAAAGGGCTATTAAAAAGCTATCATGAGTAGTTTATTCTACTACTTTAAATTATTTTATCTAACAAATCCAAGCCCATAGCGTTTGTTTCATTTGCTTGGGCGCTGCAGCAAAGCTAATGCCACCAAGCACTTGACTCATCTTCATGAACAGAGGATACAGAATTTAGCTCCCTCCAGCTTGGGAGGAAGTCAGAGGAGAATCCACCAGTAGATCTGACCACTGCAGAGTCAAAGGCACACAGTTAAAGTAGATGGCTGCGGCACGCCTAGTTGTTACCGTATCCCCTTCACGTTGAAAAGTGTGGACATTTCCTTTGCTCCTTTTCCATGTGTAATGGAAACCTCAAGATTAGCAATGATAAGCCTTCGGTCTCAAAACGCTATTGTCTTCGCTTGCTTTGGCTGTCAGCTAAGCCGCTCAGCAATAACCTCCACACATGTCCTGTAAGCAGGTTATTTTCTGCCAGCTGGACTGTTTAATATTTAATGGCCTTATCCTGTTTGAACATTGGTTTAACTGGGATTTGCTCTCCCAGATGTTGGGTTCCTCTGCCATTTGAGTCACTGCTGACGGATCAAACTCACCACTGGTGTAAGCAGATGACTTGAGAGGTTACATTTTGGCAAGGAGTGGGCACTAGTAGCCAGCTCAGCCTCTTTTATTTTATACTAAAAACCAGGTGGTAGTCTGTAATATTATCTGTCAGTTTGTGCTATGGTAGCTCCTAAAGTCTGGTTGACTCCGGTGTACTAGCCACTGTGCAAACATTATGGTAGGAGACAGGCCCTGCCCTAGTTAGCTTACAGTGTAGGGAGACTAGACAGACCAAGGGTAGGAAGGGAAACAGAGGCACAGATCTGGGGAACCTTTTTTGGGTCGGAGGCCACTGACTCTCAGAAAAATCAGTCGGGGGCCGCACATAAAAAACCCTCACTGATGTGGCACCCAACTGAGAAGGAGAAAGACAATCCCCACATTCCCCTCGCACACCAGAGTCCGGGGGTGGGGGGGGGGGGGGGCGCAGCCCACTAGATTTTGTGTGCTCCAGTCCCATGGTGGGGCAGCATGGGGCTGGAGCCCAGTACAGGCTCCCCAATGCAGGGGAGGGCCTAAGCCTCAGGGGTTTGATCCAGGCAAGCTGAGGGCCACCTCAGGCCCCTCGGCCTGAGGTTCCCCACCCCTGCACTAGGAGAACACAATGACAAGCCAACACAGAGCAGCTCTAAATTGGCTGGGCCTAGCCCAGCACTCAGGCTAGCAACTGACAGGCCACAGGAAGGGAGTCCCAGAGCAGGGTGATTTGCAAAAGGTCTGGGATAGCATTTTGGGAGGGGGGTGAGCGGGGGGGAGAAAGTTACTTACTAAGGGACAAATGCTTCCTTTCTCTCAGACCTGTGTAACACCAGCGAAGCATGGCATGGGACACCAGGAGGATTGGCAGATACGATTAGGGCAGGGGTTCTCAAACTGCAGGTCCCAACCCGCTGGGGGGTCGCGAGCAACTTAGAGGGGGGCGTGGTATCACAGAGTTTGAGAACCCCTGGATTAGGGTAGGAAGGAACCTCAGTCCAACCCCCTGCTCAAAGCAGGACCAATCCCCACTACATCATTCCAACCAGGGCTTTGTCAAGCTGGGACTTAAAAGCGTTTAAGGATGGAGATTCTACCATCTCCCTAGGTAACCCATTCCAGTGCTTCATCACCCTCCTAGTGCAATAGTTTTTCCTAATATCCAATCTAGATCTCTCCCACTGTAACTTGAGACCATTGCTCCTTGTTCTGTCATTTGTCACTGCTGAGAACTTCCTCTCTCCATCCTCTTTGGAACTCCCCTTTCAGGCAGGCCTGCTGATGGGAGGGCAAAGGATCAACTTCCCCACGGCCTAGCGATTCAAAAGGACCTGGGGCTTCTGACCGCCACTGTTGCTACGACAGCAGTGGCTGGAACTCGGGGACCTTTACATTGCTGCTGCGGCCCTGCCCAGCAAGCGGGTGGGGAGCTGCAGCGCTGAGGGCTGGTTGTCCTGGCCCTGCCCCTTCCACTCAAGGCCCTGCCCCTTCTAGGGCCAGGACCCCTCCCAACTTTGCCCAGGGGCCCAATGAATCTGTCGGCTTCCCTGGTTGAAGGCTGCTATCAAATCCTCCCCTATTCTGCTCTTCTTTTTGAAGACTAAATAAGCCCAGTTCCCCCAGTCTCTCCTCATGGTTCATGTGTCCCATCCCCCAGATCATTTTCACTGCCTGCTGCCGGGCTCTCTCCAATTTGCCCAAATTCTTCCTGTAGTGGGGAGCCCAAAACTGGACCCAAAACTCCAGATGTGGCCTCACCAGCGCCAAATAGAGGGAAATAATCACCTCCCTCAATCTGCTGGCAATGCTCCTACTAATGCAGCCCAATATGCCATTAGCTTTCTTGGCAACAAGAGTGCGCTGTTGACTCATATTCAGCTTCTCCTCTCCTGTAATCTCCATGCATAGCTGGGCATGGGACAGCTAGCTGGCTCGTCTCCTCTGGCACCAGCTGCTGTAGCCCTGTAGTTGTTTACTTGGGAATCAGCCCTCCAACCAAGTCATGTGTTGTCCCACAAAACAATAGTGCAATGATTTTATGCCAGGTCTTTGGTCCAGCTATGGGATCAATAGTCCTTACATCTTTTATATCAGGATGACTTTCATGCCATCTTCCTCACTTGTTGGTAGGGAAACCACAGACCCCTTCTCCCGCACTCTGGTAGTAAGTAGCTAAAGTAGCTTCCTCATATTCCTTGCTGGAAATAGGTAAATGCTATTTATTCCATCTCATAACATAAGAACTAGGGGGGTCACCCCATGAAATTAATAGGCAGCAGGTTTAAAGCAAATAAAAGAAAGTATTGCTTCACAAAACACACAGTTAACCTGTGGAACTCCCTGTCAGAGGATGTTATAAAGGCCATGACTGTAACAGGGTGCAAACAAGAACTAAATAAACTCATGAAGGATAGGCCCATGAATGGCTGTCAGCCAGGATAGGCAGGAATGGTGTGCTTAGCCTCTGTTTGACAGAAACTGGGAGCTGAGTGACAGGGAAAGAATCACTAGAATATTACCGTTCTGTTCATTACCTCTAGGGCACCTAGCATTGGCCACTGTCGGAAGACAGGATACTGGGCTAGATGGACTTTTAGTCTGACCCAGGATGGCTGTTCTTATACCTCCCACAACTACTTCTTACCTCAGTCTGTCTCTAGGCCAGTGGTTCTCAAACATTTTGGCCCGCAGCTCACCCCGCTCAATGCAAACCTGTGGACCACCAGCTAACCATCCATGATGACAAAATGCCTTTGTTTATCTCTAAATACCTTATACACTAAATTATTCATATTAGGCTACTGGAGCTATAACATAAGGGGGCGTATATAACTGGTAAGAAAGGAAGTATTAATCAAAATAATTAAACAGATTAAGCACTTTTACTTTCTCATGCTAGCTTACCAAACTTCATTTTAAATAAAGTAAAATATTAATGTATGTCCAAAACAAAGGGTTCCAATGCTGTCTTTATTTATGACATGGGAGGGGACCTTTTTTGGGTCAAAGGCCACTGATCCTCAGAAAAATCAGTCAGGGGCCACATAAAAAAGAGGAGCAATCTCCTCTCAAAAGCACCAAAAAACCCAACCTCACTGATGGGAGGAATGAGACACCTCACTCCCCTGGTGCTCCAGCCCCACAGGGGAAGAGGGCAGGGAGGACCAAAGTTCAGGACTTCCCACAGGCCAGATTAACTCTTCTGGGGTCCTGTGCTTAGTAGATTGTGACCCCCTGTAGGCTCTGGGGTGTGACCAAAACTGAGGGGTTCAGTGTGTGGGAGGGGGCTGCCAGGAAGTGGGTGTAAGAGGGGGTGAGGGTTCTGGGTGGGGGGTAGGGTGCTGGAGTGGGCTGAGAGTGGGGGTCTGGCTGGGAATTTGAGTGCAGGAGGAGCTGAGGGTGAAAGGTCTGGCCAGGAGTTTGGGTGCAGGAACAGACTGGGAATAGGGTGTCTGGCCAGGGGAGAGGGTGAAGGAGCAGGCTTTGGTAGGATCTCTGGCCGGGGCAGGGGAGTGCAGGAGCAAGCTGGGAGTGCAAGGTCTCAGCAGGAGGAGGCTATGTGAGGGGGTTGGGGTGTGAGGTCTGGGCATGATGGGGGGCACTTACCTGGCTTCATGTCCCTGCTGCTCTCGGGTATCACTCCAGGCACTGTGTCCCAGACACTGCCTCCTGCTGTTCCCATTGACTATGAGTCTGGCCAATGGTAGCAGTGGGGAAAGCCTCCAGTCAGTGTGTCCATGCATTGCTGTTCCTCCAGCTAGGGGGAGGGGCAGCATGCAGAGCCACTTGCTCCCTTCGCAATCCAGATCCAGCAGTGAGGCTCTGGGCTTTCTCCCTTACCCCCAGCAAGAAGCTGGTGGCAGCACTCCAACCTCTGGGGGGGAAGGGAGTGCAGGGCCTGGACTGCTAGCACAGGCTACCCATTGCAGGTCAGAGGCTGGGCGGCTGAGCCTACAGCCATGTCCTACCTGCAAGGTGTCTGTGGACCACTAGTTTGTGAACCACTGCTCTAGGCCCCTCCTTGGGTTCTCCCCTCCACAGAATCTTCACCACTTCCCAAGTTCTGCAGAACTCTTTCCTACATTTACCAGACAATGCCTCTCTCCCTGGAGATCCCATCCTTTTCTGTCTTGTCCAGGGTCCCTGTGTCCATCTCTCCCCAAGAATGTGGCTATAGGGGCTTTTTGGCACAATAGGAGCTCACTCCATTCATAGCCCCTCTCAGCCTCTCTCTTATTCACCCTTCTCAGGAGCATATTCCCAAGCCTTCTTCCAGCTCCCTACTATCCTTACTTTTCTTCAGTGGTCATTCAGCCACCTGGCTCCTCCCCAGCTGGGTTTAATGCTAAATTGAGCATGGCCCACCCTCCAGATGCAAGGAGGAGCCATGATTTGTGCTCTGGCTCCAGTTAATTCTTTCTCTGCCAGGGTAGAGTATACAGAGACATTTTGGGCCAAAGAAATGGTCACCATATTCTAGCTGACAATATGGAACGTATTCCATAGGCAAAGAGGTGGCAGAATACCCTGCCCAGTGCACACAAGGGAGGTACAAACAGCAAAGCACAATTACATTTTTAATCTGGCAAATTCCCAGGAATATTCGAGGTCCTAGCCCAATGCTGGTGAAAATTCACAGCAGCATCTTGGTTGTGCTCCATGCAATTGTGTGCCTCACCCACATTATCAGTGCTTAGACCCTATAAGACAAGATTTTCAGTGGTGACTTGTGATTTCGAGTGCCCAGCTTGGAACCCCCAGGAACTCAGCATGTTCTGAAAATCAGCTTTTGATGCTGCCTTGAGTCAGGCAGCCTCTGAAAATGACACATTCGAAACTACTTGGGATTTTTAACAACTAGGTAGCTGTTGGAGTGCTTTAATAGAACTATCTCTAGTGTAGTCTACATGTGCATTGATTCACACCCAGGGAGATAGTCTTCAATGTGGCACAAACCCAGAGCCTTCAGCATCCACCTCATAAGCTTGGCTCTGCAAGAGTCAGCTGATGGCAGAGTCTCAGGGGCCATAAAGAGGCCTGCACTCTGGGTGCTATAGCTCTAACCTCTATCCCAGATCAGGACTGTGTATGTCTGCAGCAATGGTTCCTAAATCCCAGCAATGTGGTGCCTACATCACTGTGACATCAAAATAAGACCTAAAAGAGTACCTTGCTGCCTCCGTGAAGGATGTAGATAGGCAGGAGACACAACTGCTCATTTCAGGCCAAGTATGTGTCCATGTAATTAAGTACACAGTAGTTTTCTTAACCATGGCCAGCTGACTGATACAACAGACTCTTGAATTCCCCTTTGTGCAGTCTGATGCACAGAGCCCACAGCTAAACCAGTGCAGAGATGCCCTCTCGTGGCCACTGTAATGTATTCCCAGCCTCCAAGATCATGTAAAAATGTAGCCGTGCAAGACCATAAATAAAGGTTTAAAGAGGAAAAAAAAAGAACAAATGACTGTTACAGCTTAAACAGCCATGTATGAAAGCAGTGTGTATGAGTGGTAGGTAATTCAGGAAGGGAATGCCTTTTTTCCAAAGTGTTTGTACAGCACCTAGCAACACAGGGCCTCAGTTTTGCTTAGACCCTGAGGGGTAGTCAGTTGGTATTTGCTAAGATCCATATTGCTTGGTCAAGATAGAGTCAAGGTCTAGACGTCAAAGAAAAACTGACAATAATAAATAAAAAGATTTTGAGGGCCATTCAAAATTATTTGGCAGTCGGGTTTTGGCCCGCAGGCTGCCTATTGACTACCCTGATGATGTTGTAGTACATCTAGAAAGGGTTAATATTAACAGTGATGCTTTATTAGGCTTTTGGGTGATGTTCTCTATAATTTTTTATGTCTGTGTGTGGAATGACTTTCAAGATGTGCACCAATGTGGAGGTATAATATCATTTAACAAAAGTCATTCTGCATATGGTAAGGGGATGGCACTGAGGAGCTTTCAATTCTTCCTGCTTGTTTCCCACACTTCTTGCGTTCATGTCCAGACACCTTAGATAACTAGCTAATTGCCCTACTTTCTCAGTATGAATCAAGGGACCTCCTTTGTTGCACCTTCCTCCTTGAGTTTCTTCCCAGTATCCCACTTCCCCGATTACCTTAGGGTTTAGGTCACCATCCCCTGATGTACCTAGTTTAAAGCCCTCCTCACTAGGTTTGCAAGCCTGCCTGCAAAGTTGTTCTTCCCTCTCTTCGTTAGGTGAAAACCATCTCTTCCTAGCAATCCTTGTGTCCAGAACAGCATCTCATGGTTGAAGAATCCAAAGCCCTCTCTCTGACACCACCTGTGCAATTTCCTAAATTAGATGACCCCTACCTGGGCCTTTTTCTTCAACAAGGAGGATGGATGAGAACCACGCTTGCGCCTCAAATCTGACCCGCTCAAGGTCATTCTTCACAGTTGTCATCAGGCAGGTGTTCCAGTGGGTTCCTGACAGGCCTTCTTCTCCGTCAATGATGATAAACTTCCGGCTGCGTGTGTGCGTGTGCTCCTCTGTCTAACGTGTTAACCATGCACAATTAGTCAAGACGACAGACTCCGAGAGCCCCCAGAAACCATAAATCAGATAAGGATCCAAAGCACCTGGCCAGGTTTATTGCCAAGCGAGGTACAATAGCAGTTGTCAGTGAACAGATTCGCTGTTGTGCCACTATACATATGTATGCCATGACAATGGACTAACACCTGATCAATACTATGGATCCAGCATTGCCCCTTCGGTCAGCCGATGAACACCCTTTGGGGTACACTTTTATACACAGGAACAAACAAGTTACACATCATTCCTAATGTATCAGGTTGCCGCCCTTTGTTGCCTAGTTACCAACCCTTACAAAGGGGGGTTCAATTACTAGCCATCATGATGTCAATTTAGACCCTGTATTGAACCTGGGTAGGTATGTGTGTTATTTGTGTGTGTGTGGGGGCGGGGGGGTGGTACCAACATGTTTCTTAATGAGGTGTTCTGTTACAACCCCTCTGGAATGTGATTACAGCCTGTGCCTAGCACCTCTTAGGTATGAGTGTTGCTGTAATGTCAGCCCTGTCCTTGCTAACTTCTGTGAGCAGGGCCTGCCTCTTGCTCACAGCTGAACTCTGCTTTATATTAGCAAAGTTTTGATCCTTGCTGTCTAAGCCTCAGGCCTCATATCCACCCTGTGACACACAGGGTTATATTTTCAGGCTCTCGTCTTACTACAGCAGGATCATCATGGAGAAGTAGGAAGGGGTACGATCCGAGGGTGTGATCAGTCTCACTCCAGGCAATCAGTGCACTTCTTGGGTTTCCCAGTCTGGACAGCAGATGAATGACTCCATCCCTGTAGGAGGGAGTCCCCAACTACCACCACCTATCTCCTTCTCTTGGGAGCAATGGCCGTGGCACCCCCATCCCTAAGACTATTCATCCTATTCCTTTGGGTAGATGGGGTCTCCTTCTGATTCCTTCCCTCAGGGGTCTCTTCCAAAGCATTCTCCACTGTAGTACATGTGCAGAAAGCCTGAGAATTGTTACCTACCTCTATCTAGGTTGGAGATACCTGGGTTGCTTTTCTTTTCCTGGAGGTCGCATGCTGCCAACTTTCTTCCATGTTCTGCACTGCCCTCTCTGGTTCTTCAGCACGCTGTGCTTGCAGTACCACATGCTGACTTCTATCCAGAAAGACTTTATTATCTCTGGTGCAAGGAAGGGTTGATTCTTGGGTCTCCAGGCCTTCTGAAAGGATCCTGCTCTTGTGGGCCGGCATCCAGCCAGAGGCGATCCTTGCAGGTGTAGCTGCACTGAGGTGGGTGGGCTTGGCTCATCCTGGCTTGACAGCCCAGTGGGTTGAGAATTGATCTTGGAAAGCAGGGTGGGGAGGACAGGTGTCTGTGGAGCCTTGCTGCTGGGGCAACTTTTCAGGCCTGTTGGCCTGCATGGATTGTTGGAGGCAGGTTGCCTTTCAGAGGCTGTGCTGTGGCCAAAGGACTAAAAGCCAACTGCCTCCTTCTAGGAGAGTAGACACTTATCAGAAGTGGGGATCAACAATCATCTAAGCCCAACACCGTAAAAACTCATCCATTCTGGTGAATCCTGAGGGATGACTGCCACACAGTGTGCTAAAGATGATCAACTTCTTTGGAAGTCTTCATTGAACCCGCAGCCTTGATCCTCTGAGGGTGGTGGGTGTAGCATCACTTACCTAGGTATGGAGTGAGAGGTCAGCTATATCTGCCTTCATAGCTCAGGAGATATAACACTGGCCTGGTAAACTAAGGGTTGTGAGTTTAAATCTCACTGGAACCTCAACAGCTGTATTTGGCTGTGCCTCTTGTCTCCCTTATATGAGCTGTTTGGCTTCTCTTTAGCTATTTACTAATTTGGGGACAGGGAGACCACTAGCAGTTTACACAGGCCTGTTTTCTTTTTTTCTTACTTCTGCTTACAACTGCCATTTTTTCTTCCCTGTCCCATGCCTGTACTATGATGTGCCTGGTTTTTCTTCCCAGTGCTGTGCCTGGGATGCGCCTGGTTTTTCTTCCCTGCTCTATCCTGGATTATGATGTACCTTGCATGGCTGGTAAAGGAATCCGGGTCCTTCCTCTACACTTGTGCAGGGACCCTCCACCCAGCAGTTCTGGGCTTTCTTCTCTTTCCCTGAACTGCTTTCCACAACTCCTGCCTTCACTCCTTGCTCTGGATGCAGTAGCTTCCAAATCCTCATCCCTCTTCCAAGGGAGTGAGTGCCTTTTCCCTGAACGGGGGCTGTGTAGAAATCCACCTGATGAGAGATGATTTTGGATGTAAGGGAAACTTGGGGGAGTTGTTTGTGGCTCAAAAGAGCAATGTTTCTTTACAGCCCAGGAAAGGTGAATTGCTTCTTAAAGAAGCTTCTAAGGAAGGGAATCCTCCAGGTATTTTTTGCTAGCAGTTTGGTGTGGCTGGAGGGAGTGAAAGGGATTTGATTTAAGGACAAAGGTCTGCCTGTAAAAGGCAGCAGTTTATTCGATAAGACACTTATTTCAGTTCCTAACAGCTAGAATTTTTCTGTTCAAAATGACTCTACTGACTTGGGTTTAGAAAGTTCCAGTGTGGACATTTTTGAAGACGTTTCCTATGGACTGAAAGATGAAGTGGAACAGCCAGAGAACTGGAATAACCCTGGGATGACCAAGTGGCTGTGTCTGAGCAGCTTACTGGGAGGTCAGTGTTATTGGGACAGGAATACTTCCAGGTTGATTCTGGAAGTGGCTAGTGTGTGTCTCGGGTTCAGAAGAAAGACTGGAAAGCCAAGTATGCAAAGTAGAAAAGCTGTGTGGTTAATCTCTCTAGAATGCAGGAGATGGCAGGTAAACGCCCATCTCAAGACACTGTGGACACTTGTAATCTCTCATTGAACTTCACATTTGATTCCATGTGGAAGCAGAAGTTAGTGATGGAAGGAGAAAAGATCTGTAAATCTAGCATGACAGTGACAGTGAATGGTGTCTACTTTTGGACAAAGACCAGCCTTGGAATTGGTAGCAATTAAGAAAGCAGAGGAAAATATTAGTGTCTGTGATGATAGTTGTTATCTGACTGACTGGGGGTAGAAAGACTCCATCCTCATTGTGAGCAAAGAGGACACATCCTTCCAGCACATTGACTCTGTTGAGCAAGGGACACCAGGATAGAATCATACAACACTAGAAATGGAAGGGACCTCAAAAGGTCATCGAGTCCAGTCCCCTGCCCTCACGGCAGGACCCAGTACCATCTAGAACATCCTTGATAGATGTCCATCTAACCTGCTCTTAAATATCTCCAGAGATGGAGATTCCACAACCTCCTGAGGCAATTTATTCCAGTGTTTAATCACTCTGACAGTTAGGAAGTTTTTCCTAATGTCCAACCTAAACCTCCCTTGCTGCAGTTTAAGCCCCTTGCTTCTTGTCCTATCCTCAGAGGCCAAGGAGAACAATTTTTCTCTCGCCTCTTTGTGACTCCCTTTTAGATACCTAAAAACCACTATCATGTCCCCTCTCAGTCTTCTCCTTTCCAAACTAAACAAGCCCAGTTCTTTCAGTCTTCCTTCATAGGTCATGTTCTCTAGACCTTTAATCATTCTTGTTGCTTTTCTCTGGACCTTCTCCAATTTCTCCACATCTTTCTTGAAATGTGGTTCCCAGAACTGGACACAATACTTCAACTGAGGCCTAATCAGCGCAGAGTAGAGTGGAAGAATGACTTCTCATGTCTGGCTCACAACACTTCTGTTAATGAATCCCAGGATCATGTTTGCTTTTTTTGCCACAGTGTCACACTGTTGACTCCTATTTATCTTGTGGTCCACTATGACCCCTAGATCCCTTTCTGCAGTACCCCTTCCTAGACAGTCGCTTCCCATTCTAAATGTGTGAAATGGATTGTTCCTTCCTAAGTGGAGTACTTTGCATTTGTCCTTATTAAACTTCATCCTGTTTATCTCAGACCATTTCTCCAGTTTGTCCAGATCATTTTGAATTATGGCCCTATCCTCCAAAACAGTTGCAACCCCTTTCATCTCTGTATTATCTGCAAACTTATTAAGCGTACTCTTTTTGCCAATATCTAAATCATTGATGAAGATATTGAACAGAACCTGTCTCAGTGGAGCCTGGCTGCTGGGGCAACTTTCCAGGCTGGTTGGCCTTTGTGGATGGTGGGAGACAGCTTGGCTTTGTCTACACTGGCGGCTTCTTACGCAAGAACACCTTGCGCAAGTCTTCTTGTGCAAGAAGACTTGTGCAAGAAAACGTCCACACTGCCATGTGCAAGCTGTGCTTTTGCACAAGAGTGCCCATGGCAGGGTGGACACTCTCTTGCGCAAGAAAGCTCTGATGGCCATTTTAGCCATAGGGCTTTCTTGCGCAAGAAATCCCTGCCGAGCGTCCACACTGCCCGCTTGCGCAAGAGCTCCTGCGCAAGAGGGCTTACACCTGTTAAAAAAGAGCGTAGCTCTTGCGCAAGAAGCCCTCTCTTACCACGCCGTACTGTAAATTTACTTGCGCAAGAGCGGGCGGGCAGTGTGGACGCTCTGCAGATTCTTGCGCAAGAACGGCCGTACTTGAGCAAGAAACCGCAAGTGTAGACATAGCCCTTGTGTTTTAGAGGCTGTTCTGCGGCAAAGAACAGCTGCCTCCTTCCAGGAGAGTAAGCTCTTACCAAAAATAGGAATTGAACCCATTCAGACAAACACTTACTAGAATTTAAACCAAAGCCTGTTACTGCTCAGCTATTCTGGCAAACCCAGGAGACTGAGTGCGCTGCCTGGAAGATAATCAACTTCTTTAGGAGTCTTCATTGACTCTGCAGTCTTGATCCTGTGAGGCTGGTGGGTGTAGCATCACTTACATAGGGATGGACTGACAGAGCAGAAGCCTACCAGCTTGGCTCCATTGCTCAGTGGTTAGCATATTGGTCTTGTAAACCAGTGGTTATGAGTTCAACTCTCACTGGGGCCTCACCAGCTGTGTATCTATGCTTTCCTTTCTGTGAGGTGCTTGACTTCTCTTTAGGCATTTACTAATTTGAGGACAGGGTGACCATGAGCTTCATGTCAGCACACCAGACCATTTTTTGCAAAATAGAAGCATTAAGATGCAAACTTCTGCCAGTTGGTTAAAGGGCAGCATCAGGCAGGCTCCTGCCACAAGCGCTCCAGTCCAGTGCACTAGCCACTCGCCCATTTTGGTGAGTATGCCAAAGAGTGCTTCACCCGCTGCACCCAAACAGCCTCCAGCGTGTCCTGGCTTTGAAGAACTACCCAAGGAAGTGCGCCTCAACAGGTCTCAGAAAATACTTTGCTTGCGTTCCACATGCGTTTGGCTAGCTGTGGTGGGAGGTGAAACTGGATCACCTCAGTCAAAGGTTGGGAAAATCTCCTAGCCCAAACTAAAGATGTGAAATTGTTCTTGCTGCACCTAGCAGCACCCTTCCGGACTTGACAGATTGCCTATTTACCAACGGACCGGAGGATGGGGTCCTAGGGTCTCCCAGACCAAAGGCCCACAAGTTAGCCTCCGGAGGCTGGCTCCCAAGCCTCATGGTCTCCCACAACTTGATTACTAAGCCTTCTGCCACAGCTTTTCTTGGCAGGGGGCAGCATTTCCACTGGGGTCCGCTTTAGGGGAGAGCCCGACTGGCAAGAGGCCACCAGGTCAAGCCATTGGGTGTTATGAGCTGCTTCTCCCCCGAGTATGGGATGACAGCTGGCGAGGGTCACTCTGCCTGGTCCAATGCCCCTGTGGGCCGCCCAGGAGAAAGCCAACAGAGAAAAGATGGGAAGAAAGGAGGTAGTTGGAGGCTCTTTTTTCCAGGGTCACCATATCCATTGATCTTGGGGAGCCGCAAGAGGGAACCCAACGCAATCCTGCACTGAGAGTACCTTTGCCACCACCCCCCGAAGAGCTGCTTGGAGAAGAACTGTTGGAGAAAGAGAGACAGTCTTGGATCAAGGGCGCAGCTTCCACAGGTGGCATTGAGGCCGCTGATTTGCTACCCACAAAAACCTGACTGAAAGGTGAGACTTTTCCAAAGGCTTCAGAGCCGGCTTCCCCACCAACATGAGGTGTGCTCTGAGTGAGTGGCCTCTCCCTTCCAGCCACGGAGCCCTCCTGACACAAAGGACTGTTCTTGTTCAGTCCAGCCCAGCCAGGTGCTGTGTGAGAAACTGACCGTGCAGGTGATCTTGGGATGGTGAAGATGGAGGCACAGACTTTGGGAACCTTCTGCTTACCGCTGCCTGGCTTTTCTTCCCAGCCCTGGGCCTGGATTATGATGTGCTATAATGTGTCCTGAACCATGATGTGTCTGGCTTTTGCTCCCAGTCCTGTGCCTGGACTATGATGCACACTGGAAAGGAAATCCGGGCCATCGCTCTGTTCTGGGATCCGGTGCAGAGACCCTCTACCCAGCAGTTCTGGCCTTTCTGCTCCTTCCCCAGACTGCTTCCTACAACTCCTGGTTGCACTCCTTGTTCTGGATGTAGGAGCCTCCAAATCCTCCTCCCTCTACCAAGGGAGTGTGTGCCTTTTCCCAGCAACAGCAGCATCCCCTCTGTGTTGCCAGCTTCATGGCTTTAGAAGGCCTGCCCATGTCCTACCCAGCTGAGACTGCTCCCACTCAAGCTCTGATCCCTGGTTCTTCCTCCAGGTACAGACGATGGTGTTCAGAGAACTACCTGGCCACCTGAAGCCTTCTTGCTCTCAGTGGCTGCCCAAAGCCTCAGGCTCTGCAGCCACCATCTGATGCATAAGGTCATGCCACAGATTTATGGCAGAGAGCTCAGGCTTGTGTGGGGTGTGAGAGCCAAAAGGAGAAGTGGCAGGCACTTAAGAGTTTGCAGAGCAGCACGCTAGCCGCAGTGATATTCGGAGCCACGCGGGTACGTGGAACGTGAGCCCACTGCCTTCGCTGCTCTCACATACCAAGCAATCTTTTGGGCCTTCTGAAAAGATCATGCTCTGTGTGGGCCAGCATCCAGCCCGAGGCAGTCCTTTCAGGTGCAGCTGCACTGAGGTGGGTGGGCTTGGCTCAGCAGCTCCAGGGATTGAGAATTGGTCTTGGAAAGCAGGGCCAGGAGGGTAGGTCTCAGTGGAGCCTGGCTGCTGGGGCAACTTTTCGGGCTTGTTGGCTTTTGTGGATTGTTGGAGGCAGCCTGCCTTTTAGAGGCTGTGCTGTGGCAAAGGACTAAAAGACAGATGCCTCTTTCCAGGAGAATAAGTGCTTGCTAGAAGTAGGGATTGAACCTACTCAGCCATCTGAATGTAAAGTCCATGGCTTAACTGCTCAGCCATCCTGGCAAATGCTGAAGGCTAGTTTACCCATCCCTGTCCAGAAGATGATTGACTTCTTTAGCAGCCCTCATTGAGCCTGCAGTCTTGATCCTGTGAGGGTGTTAGGTGTAGCATCAATTACCTAGGGATGGACAGACAGCATATACATTTATCAGCTTGGCTCCATAGCTCAGGGGTTAGAGCATTGGTCTTGTAAACCAGGGGTCGTGAGTTCAAATCTCACTGGGGCCTCAAATACTGTCTTCTCTTTAGCATTTATTAATTTGGGGACAGAGTGACCACAAGCTGCATGTGAGCATGCTAGATAGAGGCAGCAAGCCGAAAAGGGCAATAACAGGCTCCTGCCAGAAATGGCTCAGGCCCTTTGGGGCTTCAATCCAGCATGCATTCTGCTGAGTATGACAGAGACTGCTTCACCAGCCACAGCCTCCAGTGTGCTCTGGCTTTGAAGAGCTATCTAGGGAAATGCATCTCAAGAGGGCTCAGAAAATGCTTTGCTTGCATGCTAGGTGTGGCATGGCAGGCCGGCCTGGGACCTTAGGGTATGTCTGCACCGCATTTCTTTTTCGAGAGAGGAATGCAGATGCAGCTGAGTGAAATTGCAAATGAAGTGCAGACTTGAATGTCCCGTGCTTCATCTGCATAATCACGTCCGGCCACTTTTTCGAAATACCCTATTTCGAGATAATAACCGCGTCTACACAGCGTTTTTTCGAGAACAAACCCTTCTTTTGAAATACCCTATTTCGAGATAAAAACGCTGTGTAGACGCGGTTATTTTGAGAACAAACCCTTCTTTGAAATAACTGTTAAACCTCATTTTATAAGGAGCAAGGGTTAACAGTTATTTCAAAGAAGGGTTTGTTCTCAAAATAACCGCATCTACACAGCGTTTTTTATCTCGAAATAGGGTATTTCGAAAAAGCGTCCGGACACGATTATGCAAATGAAGCACAGGAAATTCAAATCCACGCTTCATTTGCAATTTCGCTCGGCTGCATCTGCATTCCTCCCTTGAAAGAGGAATACCCTTAGAGTCTAGGGGAGGCAAAACTGGTTCACCTTGGTCAGAGTTTGGGGGAAAAACTCAAAGTCCAAAGCAAAGATGTAGAATTGCTCTTGCTGCTCCTAGCACCCTTCCAGGCTTGACACATTGCCTATTTACCAACGGATGGGAGGATGGGGTGCTAGGTTCCCCAGCCCAACAGCCACAAGTTAGCCTCCAGAAGCTGACTATCAAACCTCATGGTCTCCCACAGCTTGACTGTTAAGCCTTCCGCTATGGCTCCTCTTGGCAGGGAGCAGAATCTTTACTGGTATCTGCTTTAGAGGAGAGCCTGGCTGGCAAAATTAAGGCCACCAGGTCAAGCTACTGGGTGTCATGGGCCATTTCTGCCATGAGTATGGGGAGGCACCTGGCGAGGATCACCAGCTAAGTCCTTAACTGCTCGGCCATTCTGATGATCCCTGAGGGGTGACCGCATCGCTCCTTGTGATATAACAGGTGGTACGGGGCACCACTGAGAGGGTCAAATCAGGGTGAATTGCTGAGAACCAGGGCTACTTGCAGCCCAAGACTGGGGTCTTCCTCTGCAAGGCACCAAGCCAGTCACACACAGCACTCCAGCTGCGCCTCTGTCCAACAAGAAGTTGCAAGCAAATCCCCTTAGACACTCCAGCTTTTCCTGTGCCACAGCCAGCACCACACCTTACACAGATGAGAGGTTATGAAAACCAATCTCACCAACTCTGAACAGGTTCTCCGAGTCCCAAAGGACCAGCCAGAGTCCCAGGTCAGTTTACACCTCAAATCTTACCCAAAAGGGCATGCTGGGCCAGTCCTTTAAAATCTAAAGGGTTATTAATAAAAGAAAGAAAAGGTTGAGAGTAGAATTGATAAAGAAAGCACAATACACATACCAATCACAAAGTTCTTAATGCAGCCGAGTTGTAACAAACTGCTAGCTTACAATTCTCTTGAGTACATCCTATGTTAGGATGGGTCCACAAATCCTTCCAGGATCTCTGCCCTTAGCAAAGGTGCTTCTGGAGTGGAGAGCAAGAGTGAAGACAAAAGATGGGGGCACCCCCAGGATACATGTAAAATCTTGCCCATGCAGAAGGAAATCCATGGTTCTCCTGAGTGATAGTACCTCCCCAAAATGGAGCGGATCACATGATCACCAAACCAGTCTGGCTACGTCTAGACTGCCGCTTTTTATCGGAAAAAGGTTTGCAAATTGTGTACCTTTTTCCGATAGTTTTGTAGGAAGAGGCTTTTCTGAAATTTGGCCCATCTACACAGGGCCAAATTTCAGAAAAACCTCCTCTTTCAGAAGAGCCCTTCTTCCTTGTGGCATGAGCAAGACAGAGCTTCCAAAGAGCACATCCGCTCTTCCGCAAAAAATGTCAGAAAAGCAGACATGTTCCCTGGACGCGGTGGAGTTTTTGACACAGTGCCTGGACTCCATAGTCTAGACATAGCCTGGAAGTCCTTGCTGAGCCCGCAGCCTTGAGCCTGTGAGGATGGTGGGCATTACTTACCTAGGGATAGAGAGACAGTAGCAGTGCCCACCTCCATAGCTCAGGGGTTAGAATATTAGCCTTGCAAACCAGCAGTTATGTGCCCAGATCTCACTGGGGCCTTAACAACTGTTTACAGATGTGGCTGTAGTCTCCTTTCTGTGAGGTGCTCAGCTTCCTTTGAAGCACTTACTAATTTGGGGAAAGGGAAACCACAAGCAGCTTGTCAGCACACCAGATGTCTTTGCTAAATAGGAGCTGCAGACTTCTGCCCCCTGGTCAAAGGGCAGTGGCATGGAGCAGCATCTGCTTTAGGGGAGAGCCCGGCTGGCAGAATTCTGAGGGGGCTTCATTCCAGTGCATTATCCGTCAGCCCATTCTGGTGAGTATGCCAAAGAGTGCTTTGTCTGGAACAGCCTCTAGTGTGCTCTGGTTTTCAGGACTAACATAATTTATTACTCAGCACCAGCTAATGTGATTACAGGCAGCAAAAAATACCACTCCATCTGCTGAATAGCTAGCAAATCTAAGCACAGCAGGAGCACACTGTATTTATATAGACACACTCAGGGTCTCTCCCCTCTTCCAGCTAGCTATCAGGGCAGAGCCTGCTTACACTTACATTGAAGTCAGTGCCAAAGCTGCCATTGACTTCAAGGGAAAAATGACATTGTGCCAGGTGGGAGGCAGGGAGGGCGGGCAAGAGGGCGATCAGGTAAGCACTGCCTGCACTGCACAGCAAGCGCTTCTGACGTGTTTTATAAAGAGGGCCTGAGAGTGCAGGTCATGGCTGGAGGGACTCTAGGAGGGGGTGGGCTTCAGAGGTTAAGTTTGCATGGCACCCTGCATCAGAGAGGCTGCTCTGGGCCTGGGAGAAAACACAAGAGTGCCTCTTGGGGGATCCAGATGGGGTTTGAAGGAACATTGGTTAGCAGGACCCAGAGTCTGAGTAACGGGGAGTTACAAGATACACGCAGGGGTTGAGCTCCAAAACTGTGACCCTAAATATCAACCTTCTGCTGCTAATGGCCAAGGCACCTCTCTTCCCACAGGTGCTGTCTGCATTCTGTAGTTTAAAAATACCCCAGGAGGATTTCTTCTAAACCCCCAGGTTGCGTATCAAATGATTTTGATTTTTCCATATATAAAGAAGTTCAAGATACAGGCACTGCCTTGTGATCAGAGCATCTGGCAACCCACTACCCAGTGTACAGCAGCCATTTTGTTCTCTTAAAGACCTGAACCAGAAAGCCTTGTACACTCAGAATTCAAGGGAACCAGGCCCTCCGCAGCTGGGAGGCTGTCACACCAGCTATGTAGATTTATACCAGTTGAGGATTAGACCAAGTGCATGGAAGGATCTCTCATGTATTTCTACGGCTACACTAGCAGATTATTTTGTTTCAAAATAATAACTCCCAAAGTAACTATGTTGAAATAGCGCTATACCACTTCACAAGCAGGAGTTATTTCAAAATAACAAACCCTTTATTTCAAAATAACAGGCTTGGTAGTGTGGATGCTCGCCTTGTTATTTTGAAATAAGGGGGGTTATTTTGAAATAACTCCCTAGTGTAGACATGCCCTAAAAGACCTATGTAGAAATATAATAAAATCATAATAGCCAGGTGCTTGTGTTTGGGGCAAGGACTAGATCCCCCTCCGCACATGGGACCAGCCTTGAGCACTTACTGGGCTAAATAGCTCATTGGTGCAAATCTTGTTTTAGTTAGTGCTGCCTCACAAGCAGTTTGCTTGGTGTAAACATCATTTGGATGTAGCACAGGCTGGTCTGCAGTAGTTCACACTAGATGCCTTGCTCAGTGCAATCACAATAGCCTGAGTCCCACATTGAGGGAAGCTCTTAGGATCTCATTGAAAAAATAAGTCAAGCAGGGCTTCAGAGACAGGCCAAGCTAATAAGCTCCCCAATTTCTGAATGTTATTTAGGACCTGACTATCCATTCCATCACCTGTAACAACCCTTCAGATGTCTCATTATTTCCACCCGATTAAAGCGGATTGTCAGTTCTCAGCTATTATTAAGGAAGGTTATTATTATAGCCCCTGGGGATGTTCCATTCTGCAGCTCGGGCAAGATTATTATTTGTATTGTAGTGGTGCCTCGGAGGCCCAGTTTGGAGCAGTACCCCATTGTGCTAAGTACGGTACTAGTAGCGAACAAAAAGACTGCCCATGCCTCAGGAGTTTAGGGTATGTCTGTACATCGGTGCTATTTTGGGATACATCTGGTATCCCAAAATAGAGTTTTCCACATCTTAACAGCACACCAGTTATTTCAAAATGCAGTCAAAATAATGGGCTTGCTATTCCGACGTTCCAGTAAACCTCGTTCCATGAGGATTAAGAAACTTGTCAGAATAGCAGTCTATTTCGAAATCTGGTGCTGTGTAGCTCAAATAGCGTAGCTTATTTCCAGCTAGTGCTGCTGGGTAGACACACCCTTAATATATAACAAGAGACAACAGATAGAGACACACAGATGGGATAGTGCAACTAAACAGTGAATCAGTACTGATCAGCATGGTAGGCAGTGGTCCTAGCAAACGGCAGCTTAAGCCTGTCAAGCTTTTGTAGCAAAAAGGGAGTTTTAAGAAAGGCTGAAGGAGGGCAGTTAGTTTGGTGGATATTTACTGGGAATACTTTCAAAGCATATGGGGCATCACAGCAGGAAACACAAATGAGTTCAGCAGGGTGGGACGTGTTTGGGGGCTATTTTGTAATAATTCCTGGATGCCAGAAGTTGGCCTGGCTATTAGGGTGGACTGTACAAGTTTAACTAAGTTGGAGTCTGTGTGGAAAGACTGACAGGCAGGAAAGGAATGAAAGCCACCCCTTGGCAAATACTTCAGAGCTGGTAAGGGATAATGGCACTCCTCTACAAACACGTCAGAGCTGGTAAGGGCCAATGCCAGAAAGCTTAGCTTACATTCTGCCTACATCTCCAGCCAACTTACAAAACTGGCTTTGACCAGGACAGAACTCGACCTGTGACCAGAAGAACTAGCAGGGTTTAAAAGGACACTTGAGCAAGTTATTTTGGGAGACCCAGATGGAGACAGACTCTGTGTGTGTGGCGGTAGACCTGCCTACACCACCATTGTAGGAGGACGAGCCTTTAGACTCTGTGCAGACTGTTCTTTTAAAATCCTTTTTTTCCCCTCAATAAGCTTAGTTCTTGCTGTTAAAACAAACAGCTGTTTGGTTGCAGAAGACTGTGTGGTCATTGCATACCACTTGTCGCCTGCATCTGTCCACAAGGGTGCCACCTCTTCCACCTAGGGTTACCAGGTAGACCCCCCAAAAAAACCAGACACACTTGATTGTGGGCAGGGGTGAGGGGACCGGCCAGGAGGGGGGCGAGGCTGGCTGGGAGGAAGGTGGGGGCTGGGAGGAAGGGGATGGGGCGGGAAGCAGAGCTGGTGGGGGGGGCAGTGCAGCAGCGCTGGCCAGGGGAGATCAGGAAGAGGAACGGGCCGGCAGGAAGCAGAGCTGGGGGGCGGTGCAGGAGGGCTGGCCGGGGAAGATCAGGAGGAGAAGTGGGGGAGAACCGACCGGCCAGCTTCCCCCACCCAGCTGCTTCCCCCACCCAGGCTTCCATCTGGTGCGCAGCTGGAAAAATCAGAAAATACCAGACATTGCACATATCCGGTATTGTCTGATTTTTTTTACCAGACAGAGCGCGCAAATACCGGACTGTCCGGTACAATACCGGACACCTGGCAACCCTACTTCCACCCCTGGTCAGGGGTTTAGAGCTGGCTGCCAGTGTGCTTGCTGCTGTGGAGGGCTCAGGGGGAGCACTGGGGTCTGCCATGGCAGCAGGGAAGGCTGGGCAGGGTGCTAGTGTGTAGCAAGGTGCAAGCTGGGCCTGCATCGTGCCACAAGCGCTTTCCCTTCTGCCTGCAGCTTTACAGGCTTCAGGGGAAGGGAAACTATAGAGCAGGGGTTCCCAAACTTTTTGACACAGGGACCAGTAAATCCATTCACGAACTTTTGGAGGACCGGTAATGTTCATTTGCATATTTGCATATTCATTAATCAAATGATGAATATTCAAATAAGTTGTTTCTGGTCCTCCCAAAACCCCCAGTGCCAGCTTTAGCAAAGCTTTTGATATGGTCACCCACAATATCCTTGCCAGCAAGTTAAGGAATATGGATTGGATAAATGGACTGTAAGACAGACAGAAAGCTGGTTAGACCAGGGTTTCCCAATCTTTTTACTTTAGTTGGAGCCCTTTTTTTTCCAGTACTGCTTTTTGCAGCCCAAAAATATAAACACATAAAAACAAACTGAGAAAATACCAGACATATAACATGTCTGGTATTTTCTCATTAGGTAAGTTGTATTATTACTAGATAGATCAGTTTGTAGTTTCGAACTGCCTGGCTGGTAAATGTGCTCAGGCTGCATGAGTATGTCTACCAGCCAGACAGTTTGCAACTACTCAAGGGGTGTGTGTGTGTGGGGGGGGGGGGGGGGGGGAGACACAGTAGAATCCCCGGGCTGGACTAACTCATGTTTTGTGCTTTGTGGGGGGGAGGGGGGAACGGGGGCAGCGCCCCAAGATCTACATATGGCTGGGTCAGTCCCACTCCCCGCAGGCCAATTCATTCCTCTTCCCTGCTCCCCCCACTGCACCTCTGGCCAGCCCCACAACCCCCTCCCAGGCAGCCAGTTCTCCCCTGCTTCTCCTCCCAATCTCCCTTGGCCAGCCCTGCTGCCCGCATCCAGCCCTCCTTCCAGCGGCCGCTTCTCCCCCCCCAACCACATCTTCCCTGGCCAGCTCCCTGCCCCTAACCTCACACCCCCTGGCAGCCCTGCTTCCATCAGCCCCCCAATCTCCCCAGCCTGCCCCGATTCCCCCGTCCAGTGCTGCTTCCGGTGGCCAGCTCTCCCCTCCTCCTCACCCCAGAATCCCCTGGCACCTGCACCTTCCCTTAGCCCTGCACCCTCCTGGTGCCTCCCCCTTCCCTTACTGCCCCTGCCCCCTTTGCCCTCTTTTTCCCTAATACCCACCCCTCCCACCACTCTCTGCCCCATTCCCCTCGTGCCCCTCTGTGCCCTCACACATGACTTGCTCCATCCTGGCCTTCCTCATGCCTACCCCTTCCTTCAAGCCTTCTCCCAACACCTCCTCCTCCAGCCCCCAATGCCCTTCCCTTCTTCTCTCCTCTCCCAGCATCACCCTGTCCCCCCTCCCACTGACACCTCCCCTCCTGCCCTTTTCCTCATTGTCTCCACTTGGCCCCCCGCCATATGTCTCTCTCTCTCCTGCACCCTGTCCCTTGGTGCCTGCCCCTCCCCCCGCCCAAGCCCCTTCGCCCCCCCACCTCTCCTCTCCTCCCCTCCGCTCCGCTCCGCTGCTGCCGCCGCACAAGCCGGTTCCCTACCTTCTGCCTTCTCTGTTGCAGGGCCAGAGTCCGCGCTCAGGCCCCGGCGGCCGAACCCGGAGCCAGCCAGGCCCCGCAACGTGCCTCCCACGCATTTCAAAACCCCAGGCCGTGACATCACGTCACGCCCAGGCGCCCTCCCCGCCCACGTGCAACACCGCGCATGGGCAGCAGCAACAGGCAGCGAAGAGGAGCTGCGCATGGCAGGGACGTCCGGGGCCGAGGGGGATGCTCTGGGGGCAAGGTGGGAGAACGCTCCGGGGGGTGTGTGTCGGCAGGGGGGTGCGGGGCTCACTCCAGGCAGAGCCGGGGAGAGACCCAGCTCCACATATTGGGCTCTGTAACTCGCCGGCACGTCCAGGTTCAGGGGCGCGGAGCCCGATTCAACCGAATCAGTCAAATCAGCCTAAGGGCCGGTAGCCACCAGGCACACTGAGGCCCAGGATTTATTTCCCGGGCCACGGCCCATAGTTTGGGAAATGCTGCTATAGAGTTTTGAGGGGTGTGGACAGAGTGGCCACCAGGGCAGCTGTAAGAAGTCCTGGAGGCCAATTATTTTGAAATAAGCACAGCTGAGCTGTTCACACTCACCCTATTTCAAAACAGCTATTTCAAAATAGGAGTTATTCCTTGTGAAATGAGGGTTTACTATTTCGGAATAAGAAGCCTGTTATTTTGAAACAATTTCAAAATGATGGGCTTGCTGTGTGGACGCTCACATTGTTATTTTGAAATCAATCTATAGAAATAGCCATGATTATCACTGATACTCTATTAAGATGAATAGGGCACTTTGCACCTCTCAAAGTTACATTTTAAGCTGCCTGCAGATTCAGACAACAGTGCATCAGTTTAACACAGAGTTTAGACTGTGGGCTTGTTGACTGCAGCTGTGCTGTAGATACCACCCATTCAATGGCATAGGTAATTTGCCTCCCTGAGAGGCAGTAGCTAGGTCACAATTAGGAGTCTTCTGTCAACTTAGCACTTTCTACACTTTGGTTAGGTTGGCTTAATTATGTTGCTCAGGGGTGTGGATTTATCACATATCAATGCTAATGTCAATTCCAAGTGCAGAACAGTCCTGTGTCTATAGGGCCACTGTTGGAAAGGGAACTCACTACATTAACACAAAGTACATGTTAGTTTACACCAGCAACATCCACATGGGGGAGTTACAGCACAGCATGTTGTGTTTGCTGCAGAGCACATCCCCTAGTCTGACCTGCAGGGCTATGGAGATAAGCCCCTATGATACTGCAGCACAGTTCTGTGGTGAAGTGTGGATTCTGCAGCAAATTCCGTAGCTGTGGATTTGGACTCCAGGAAGCCTTATCAGTATTTATACACTTCCTACAGTTTTGCATATTTCCTTGCACTAGCATTCATCCACAACTTGCAAGAAGGAAAAGCACTGGGCAAACCCCTGTAAAAGTGTGGGGATGAGAGACATGGATTATGAACCTCCATTTCCCTACAAACTTCCCACTCCAACCTGCCCCCCTTCTCATTCTGCTGCCTTCTCTCTCAGCGACCAAAAGAAAGAGAAAAAACTCTAATGGGCTCCAACAGGGCTGCTCCCTTTTGGCTATATGAAAGCACTGGGGAAAAAAGAGCCAGAAACAGTCTCATAGCTGACAGCTGAAGCAGACTCAAGCTGCACATAGCTATTAGGGAGCCTATGTAATATGCAAATCCCCTTGCATCAAAATAACAGCACCTCAAAACCTCATTAATCATTTTGTTATCAAACCCTGGGTCTGCTCCAGGCCCACTGATTGGAGGGGAAAAGGGGAGGGACAAAGGGGGTAACTGCCCCTAGGCTGGCATTTCAAAGTGGCTTGCGGCTTCTGGCCGCCACTGCTGGTACTATAGCAGTGGCGGTGCCCTGAGGCCCAGGCCCTTCAAAATCACCACCCGAGCCCTGTACTGGACAGCCCCAAGCTGCATGCACTGGATGCACTGGAAGGGGGAGCGCAGTCCCGGCAGTGCTGAGGGCTAGTCCCACCGCTTCCATCCAAGGCCCCGCTCCTTCCATCCAAGTGGGGCCACCCACAACTTGCTCAGGGGCCCAGCAAGTCTGTCGGCTCGCCTGGGCTGCTCAGAGGTTGCCAGCACAGCAGCTAAGGGAAGGTTCCAAAAGGGAGTTTGATATTGCTAAGGAAGAAAATGGTGCATCATGGGCACCTGCCTTCTGAGATCTGTCTGTGATGCTTACGTGGCCTCCATTACTATAGTAACATATTATTTTCCCTCCCAACAGCCCTGTGAGTTAGGAAAGTGCAGTTATCCCCGTTTTACAGGTGTGGAACTGAGGGACAGAGAGGCTAGGGCACAGATCCTCAATGGTTCTTACCTTCCATTGGATTCAGTGGAAATTAGGAGCCTAAATACCTCTGAGGATCTGGGCTCAAGTGACTTGCCCAAGGTCACACAGGAAATCTGTGGCACAGCAGAGAATTTAAGTTTGGTCTCCTCAGTTCCAGGCTAGACTTGGACCAGTCTTACTCTTCTGGCAGGCATTTAAACAGGAGGAAAAGGAAGGCAAAACAGTCCCCGTAGCAGTGGTCCCAAGCCCTGCATGGTTTATTTCAAACAATACATAAATGTGTGCAAGAAACACAATGGGTACAACGTTGAAAAGAACCTACATGACTTAGGAGCCCAAAGCCCAATGATTCTCAATAAAACTTAAGCTCCTAAGTTACTACTTCTCTTTCTGAAAATTTTACCCACTGGTGAGGTTTTGCTCAGTCCTACAGGAAATGAGTATGACTGCGGTTGCAGAGGATTGCATAAGATACTTTCTACGCCACAAAAGAAAATGTTAGGGACTTTTTTCTTTATGCATTAATTTAATGCTGAGGAAAGATATCAGATACTGTCTGGACTACTAACTGCTTTATGCTCTGCATTTAATGATTTGTGAAAGATGCTTAGATACTAGTATGAGGAGCACAATAATTGTGTTCACACACAGCTCCAAAGAATGAAATCCTCCATTTATATACATAATGGGTACAAAAGTGAGCAGCAGCAATGCAAACTTACCCACAAAGTCCTCCAACCAACATATGCCAAGCCAGACCTGGAGGAAATAAGTCTCCATGTCCGTTCAGTCACGGCTGTTGCTGCATATAACCAGCAGGGGCAGCCGGTACTGGCTTTTAGGATATGGACATGAGTCCATTTGGAAGCAGACTCACATCACCAAGACCATCTATCAGATGAGAACAAATTTCAGTCAGTACCGCACTGGATTTAAAGCAGAAACCTAAATGTTCTTTGTCCCATTAATAAAAGGCCATCCAGCTCCTGTTATGTCCAGATTACATTAACTAACAGGGGCTGTCATCCACTCAGGTTGTTTGGCTTTAGCTGCCGGTTGCATCTTGTCATTCACTGATACTATAAGTTGCTTGGAGCTGGGACAGTTTTTTACTTACTTCTTCTATGCAGCACCTGGCACAGCAGAACCTTAATTCCTGACAGACCTCTGTGCTCTGGAGTGATGCCATAAACACATAAACATAGTGAAGCAGTAAGTGCAGGGAGATATTGTAAAAGAATAGGTTTTGTGGGAACCGCTGAGAGGGTCAAATCAGGGCAAATTGCTTAGAAACAGGGCTACTTACAGCCCAAGACTGGGGATCCTCCTCTATAAGGATATGTCTAAACTAGCCCCCTAGTTCAAACTAGGGAGGCTAATGTAGGCATTCGAAGTTGCAAATCAAGCCCAGGATTTAAATATCCCGCGCTTGATTTGCATCTTCCTGGCCGGTCGCCATTTTTTGAAATTTACAAGTCCGGACTAACTGCCCGCGTCTACACGTGGCAGGGACCCGGTAGTTCGAAATAAAGCCCTAGTTCGAACTACCTGTTAAACCTCATTCCAGGAGGAATAACAGATAGTTCGAACTAGGGCTTTATTTCAAACTACCGGGTCCCTGCTGCGTGTAGACGCAGGCAGTTAGTCCGGACTTATAAATTTCAAAAATGGCGACCGGCCGGGAAGATTCAAATCAAGCGCGGGATATTTAAATCCCGGGCTTGATTTGCAACTTCGAATGCCTACATTAGCCTCCCTAGTTCGAACTAGGGGGCTTGTGTAGACATACCCTAAGGCACTAAACCAATCACAAGGAACACTTCAGCTGCCACACTGGCCAGTAACAAGTCACACAAGCAACCCCTTTAGACACTCCAACTTTACCTGTGCCACAACCAGTACCACACCGTACACAGATGAGAGGTTATGAAAACCAGTCTCCACAAATCTGAACAGGTTATTCCGATCACCAAGGATCAGCCACATTCCCAGGTCAATTTATACCTTAGATCTTACCCAAAAAAGCACACTGTGGCAATCCTTTAGAATCTAAAATCTAAAGGTTTATTAAAAGAAAGAAAGAAAAGGTTGAGAGTAGAATTGTTAAAGAAATTACATTACATACACCAATCCCAAAGTTCCTGGTGCCAGCTTGTAGCAAAGATCTAATAAACTGGTATTTTAAAAGTCTCTGGAATACATCCTTTGTTAGGATGGGTCAGTAAACCTTCCGGGCCCTTTGTTCATAGCAAAGATGCTTCTGAAGTGATGAGTTGGAATGAAGACAAATGGAGGAGCTTCTATGGTCCTTTTTATAACCTTGCCCATGTGGAGGGAAATCCATTGTTCTCTCTGTGTGAAGGTACCTCCCAAAATGGAGTTTGTCATATGAGCTAGTCACCTGTCCATGCATAATTCAATCCGTTTTATGCAAGTGGTCATGGCGTACCTGCTTGACTGCAGGTTTGCAGCAGAATTCCTCAGATGTCTATTAGCCACACTTGAGGCCCATTGTCAGAGGAGTAATGCAATTCCCTCTGTTGCCACCCTTCACAATAGGTGAGTGATGCCTGTTGCAGTCTCTCAGAAGCAAACATTTGAAATACCAGTACAGAGCCCATACTCATAACATCACATACAAAAATCATACAAGCATATGTATTATATAAACAGAATCAGCAAAGCATAAGCATTCAATTAACACCTCACTTTGCACAGAAATTGGGGCAAATACACAATAGGGCGTGCCACAATGATCCGCATGTTCATATTAAAATCCAGTAACATCAGAGATATCAAAACCAGTGTCTTTTAGAAGTATTCAGCAAGGAGTAAAGCGTGCACAGGAGACAGGGTTCCCTATGGAGCTTAACAATAGCAGACATGTTTTGCTACATTTCAGAGATAATTTTTGTCGTGACGTGCACATTTATGAAGCGCAAAAACAATACTTTCGCTCTGCAAATATGAAGACACATCTCTTTTCTAGAAAAAAAAAAGCCTGATGAGATCAGAACTTAAGACAATGAATCCATCTAATTGCAAAGGATAAGAGCACTTAAAAAAAAATCAAAGAAAAGCTGCAGAAATCTTCCCAGTATAAACTCCTGCTCTATGTATTGATCCATAGGAAGAGAGGGCGGCCCAGATATAGTCTTGTTCTAACCAAGGTAGAATTAGTATAATTAAGGTACTGCTGTGGTAGAGAAAATGTTGACCATGTTACATTGGGGAGGGAGAGCGAATGCCCTGGAGGCATTAACGGACTAGCAAGCCTTGTGGCAACTGCAGGTTGCTGGTCTCCATCCAGTCCAGTTTCATAACAAATGGGGACTTATTCTGGGGTGACCTGTATGAAACAAGTTGACCTGGCTCTGATTTTAGTGGGCTGTTGTCCAGCCAACTAATTGCACAGCTTGGCTTCTACGTTGGTGAAGAAGTCACTGAGGGCATGTCTACACAGCAGGGCTAAAGCCAAAATAAGCTACACAATTTGAGCTATGTCAATTGCATAGCTTAAGTCGAAATAGCTTATTTCGGCTTTTGGCGCTGTCTACACAGCAGGAAATCTGAGAGAGAGCACCCTTCCTTCTACTTCCCTTACTCCTTGTACAATGAGGATTACAGGAGTCGGAGTAAGAAGTCCTCCAGCTCGACATTATTTCAACATTATGTTGAAGTAATGGCTGGCTGTGTAGATGTGGACTATGTTATTTTGGTATAATGGCAGTTATTCCGAAGTAACACTGCTGTGTAGACGTACCCTGAATGCTTTAGAAGCATTCCTGGAATGCTCACAGTTCAGGGCAGCTGCACCTAAATTCCTCCTCCATAGTCCACCAAAGGCAATCACTGTAGGCTCTTTGCTCCTCAGCCTTCACTTCTCTTAGGCAGAGACCCATATCTCTTTGCCAGGCTGTGTAGTTCCCTGCCTACATCCTAAATATTCCTTGCAAGCCAGACTGCCTAGATAGGCCAGTCCCTGCAGTTGGCTTTCACTATGAAGGCTGTGAGCAATGTAATTGCCAGCAGTTATTAGATACCACACAGGTCTTTGTAAGCAAGCACATTTATTCTTAAACGGAAAGCATTACATAAAAGACATGTTAAAAACAACACAGAAACCCTACACACATGCAAATAAGCCTGCCAGAGCTCACCCACAAATTCCAACAAGAGCTCTGGGATGAATCAGTCCTTCAAACCTTACAAAGGGATTTTTCTGTGGCTACAAGTTCAGAACAGTCCTGCTGAGAACAGTGACTTCCCTGAATAGTTCAGTTTTAACTTTTACATCTGGGGCCTTGCATTTTCAGATTCCCGGCCCACACAATGGACCCCTCCCTCAAGGCATAGCTTCAACATTTGCATTCACCTCACCATACAGATCCCAGGAAAAGCACTCAACACTGTTTGCCCCCCCAAAGTCCATTCTTGTTTGGCCTATTGTTGAATGCCATCTTTGGACATTCACAACAATTCCTAGGGTTCCATACCATCTGCCACCTAGAGAAGTTACATATAATCCCAGCACACAATACTTCCTATACAATGAACTCCAAAGATATTTGAACTAAGTTCATTAAGGTTTTCCAAGAATATTGCAGAAAATTGCCACAACTGTCCTAATAGCTTGCTTGTGTTGCCAGCTCTCATGTTGGATTTGGCCTGTGAAGAAATGGACACTTTCTGGGACTGACAGGACAGTACCTTTCACCAGCACGAAATTACTACACAGATGCATTGACATCAAACAGTTGCCTAGAAAAGGCACAGCAGTTAGCATAAAGGGCATAAGTTGGAGGAGGGGACAGGGTTGGAGTATCCTTGAGCCCCAGAGATTCCCAGCAGCCAAAATTTCCCCTTCTGGCTATCGCCCACCTGTGTAGATTACAGAAGTTTCTCAGTGGCTCTTTAATTATGTAAGGGGTGGAGCCAGCCCAAGACTGGGGTGTGTGCAAAAAGTGTGTCTACTCCAGCTTGACTTGCCCTGAGAGTGCCTTGGCCAAGACAACAAATCAAGGCAGTTCAGATTCCCAACCCCTCACCACATAACAAATAAGGGGAAAGGTTTTGTCAGAGCCCCTTCTTAAAATACTGGTAGTACCCGATTGCGATAGCTGTGGGCATTTAGGGAAGGGAAGGCAAGTCACGCAGGCTCGGGTCCACTACATATTTCTACCATTGTCTTTTTTTCCCAAGCCCAGTTGCTCTTTAACCAATTCTTCGCCCCTCTGGCATCCTGCATGTCCTAGGACCAGCATCTGCTTCCACGAACATCAATATCAGTGCTCTGATGGGAGCAGGAGAAAGGTCCCAATGGGTAAACAGCTCTGCTGTTCCTAGTGTTTTGTTCGTATTTGTGGGAACAGAAGTGGGGGGAAGCCCTGCCTGCATAGCTGTGTTTTCTTCCCTGTCCCACGCATATCTGTGTTCTTTGTTTTTACTTATGTCTTCTTATTTTTTTAACCTAAATGAATTGGGCTGAACGAGTCTTTCAGTTGTCAGACACTTGCTTGAGGCCACAAGAAAAGAACCACAACACTTTCAAGTAAGGATGCTTTTAGTTTTCATGGCTGCTTTTCTAACAATGAGCGATGCGTGCTCTGATCAAGATCAATTAACGAAACACGAGAACAAAGGTTCGATAAAACACACCACAATATGCTGGCAGGCAGCACAGAAACATATCCACTCACCTGCAGGTCATACCGCAGCCAGGGCTACAGTGTATTTGTAATAAGGGCAAACCTACAAATGAGCAATCTTCTCTGTGCTTTGGGAAATGCTCCTGAAGCTCAGAGTTGAATAAACCATCCCCAAAGACATGGTCCAAAGCCTACTGAAGTCAATGGGAGTCTTTCTATCAACTTGAGTGGGATTTAGCTCATGATCCAAGGTTGTTACTAAGCAGCAGCACAGAGGCACTTAGGGTATGTCTAGACTACATGGCTCCGTCGATGGAGCCATGCAAACTAGTTTACCCGACATAGTCAATGAAGCGGGGATTTAAATAATCCCCGCTTCATTAAAATAAAAATGGCCACCACGCTGTGCCGACAATCAGCTGATCTGGCACAGCGCGGCAGTCTAGACGCGGATTGGTCGACAAGGGAAGCCTTTGTTGATCGCTCCTGTAAACCTCGTTTCATGAGGCATAAGGGAGCGGTCGACTAAGGCTTCCCTTGTCGACTGATCCATGTCTAGATTGCCACGCTGTGCCGGATCAGCTGATTGTCAGCACAGCGCACGGCCATTTTTATTTTAATGAAGTGGGGATTATTTAAATCCCCCCTTCATTGACTATATCGGGTAAACTAGTTTACATGGCTCCATCAACGGAGCCATGTAGTCGAGACATACCCCTAGACAATGGTAGCACGGCATCTGCAGAAGACATGCTGCCAAAGGCAGGGAGGGACGTAAGAATGGCCATACTGGATGAGACCAAAGGTCCATTTAGCCCAGTATCCTATCTGCCGAGAGTAGCCAATGCCAGGTGCTTCAGAGGGAATGAACAGAACAGGTAACCATCAAGTGATCCATTCCCAGTCGCCCATTCACAACCCTGACAAAACAGAGACTAAGGGCCCATCCTTGCCCATCCTGGCTAATAGTCATTGATGACCTACCCCCCAGGAATGTATCTAGCTCATGTTTGAACCCCTCTTATAGTTGTGACCTTCACAACATCCTCTGGCAAGGAGTTCCAGAGGTGGACTCTGAGTTGTACTTCCTTTTGTTTGTTTAAAACCTGCTACCTATTAGTTTAATTGGGTACTTCCTAGTCCTTGTGTTATGAGGAGTAAATATCAATTCCTTATTTACTTTCTCCATACCACTCCTTGATTTTATAAACCTTTATCACATCTGTTCTTAGTCATCTCTTTTCCAAACTGAAAAGACGCAAAAAGCACTTTTATTAATCCCTCCTCCTATGGAAGCCACTCCATAACCCTAATCATTTTTGTTGCCCTTTTCTGAACCTTTTCCAATCCCAATATGTTTTTTGACATGGGGCAATCAGATCTGCATGCAGTATTCAAGATGTGGGCATACCGTGAATTTCTATGAAGGCAATATGATATTTTCTCTCATTAACTACCCCTTTCCTAATGACTCTCAACATTCTGGTTGCTTTTTTGACAAGTAGAGATGTGTGGTAATAACATGGATGTGGGTACTTATGGCTCTTATCTAATGGACCGGGGGCAGCAAAGCCTCCCTCTGGTTTCACCTGCTGTACTTCAATACCAAAGTGACAGGTGCCTTCGAGATGCCTAAAACTGGCAAGAAGACATAGCACTGGGATTATTTTATATAGTATTCATCTGTTTATGAAATGCCACAGTAATAACCTTGTACAGGCTGAACAACAGTATCGCAGAACTAACAGTTCTTTAAAATTGCAACTGGGTCTCCTTATGGATATTTTGGAAATGCCAGAACTGTTCACTGGAGCTTTTAAAGAGGTCTTATAAGATGAACAACAAAATATGCTGAAAGGTTACCCTCAAAATAGCTAAGGACCTTGATCATCTGTATGAGATGTGCAGCCCTTGCTTCAATGGCAGATTTTCTGTGCAGATCTCCTATGGCTTATGTAAAAGGCAGTGTTCCAAAAGGTCAGAAAGGTAATTAAAGAGACAAAAGACCAACTCTTCCCAACATAAAAGCAGGCACTCAGTGTAAACATTTGTCTGTCAGATTGTATCTCCTTAGGCTTATTAAAAATTAAGCTTTTTTTAAAGGTCTCAATCATAAAGAGTGCAAAGTGCAAATACAATAAGAATTACTTAGAAAACTATTCTATTTTAGTGATAAAAAAACTTTGAAAAGCAAACTGCTTTGTTATAATACTGTCATTTTAAGAGACCCTAGACCAGATTCTCCAGCAATGCTAACCAATTTTAACGGGCTATTTTACAAGTTTACAGCTGCTGTGCATGACGGGAGCAATGCCAAAGTGGCCAGAAGAAACCAATAAATCTGGCTCGCCGTGTATCCAGGGACGCCATTTCAGATTGGGCGGGGGTGTGTGTGTGTGTGTGTGTGACCTGTGCATGCTGTGATGGGGGGCGGGGGAGAGCAAGAGCAGGGAAGGTGGACTGAGGACAGCTGCTTCAGCAGTGTTACTAAGTATCATCAGAACAAACCAAACACCAAAAGAGGGGAGGGGGGAACCAACTAAGGTTTTCCCTCTAAGCTTTTCCATCCTTGGGGAGGCTGAATTTTCTTTTGGGTGGGTTGAAATTACTTATGTGCAACACCAATATTGAGGTAGTGTGTGGATGTGCACTCACTAGTACAAATACAAACCGTAGGTCTAAATATATATTTTAAATAGTCCATAGGTGTGGAAGAAAATATATTAAAACAAGGGATAATTAACAAGGAGCAATGCTTATTATTATTTCATATGAAATCAAATAAAAAGAAAATTAACACTACCCTTAGCTGAAGAAGTGGGTTGCGCCCACGAAAGTTCATGATACTATTTATATATTTTTGTTAGCTTAAGGTGCTACAGGACCATTGTTGGTTTTTTAGTTACAGACTAACACGGCTACTCCTCTGAGACCTTGGAGTATATGTATCATCATCCTTTCTAACAGATAGATACATGTTTCAAAGATCTTGCAAATAAGGTTTCACCCTACAAAATAGGTAGCATCCCACCTAGTACTTATGACCTCTGACACATAAGAGCCAGAACTCTACCAGATAGCAAAGATCTGGCCTTAACGCAATACAGTTTACCATGTATTAATTAGGGCACGTCTAAACTACATTCCTCTTCTGAAAGAGGAATGTAAATGAGCCCAATCGAAAGTGCAAATGAAGCGCAGATTTACAAATCTTGTGCTTCATTTGCATAATCATGTGAGAGCGCTTTTTCGAAAAAGGCTTTTTTTTAAAAAAAGAAACCGCAGTCTAGAGGGGGTTCTTTAAAAAAAAAAAAAAACCCTTCTTCGAAAGAACCTGTACTCCTGAAAAAAATTAGGTGTATGGGTTCTTTCGAAAAAGGGTTTTTTTTTCAAAAGAACCCCATCTAGACTGCAGTTTCTTTTTCAAAAAGCCCTTTTTCGAAAAAGCGCTCTCATGCGATTATGCAAATGAAGCACAAGATTTGTAAATCCGTGCTTCATCTGCATTTTCGATCAGGCTCATTTACATTCCTCTTTTGGAAGAAGAATGTAGTTTAGACATAGCCTTAGTAACACAGGATTTTAAAAAAACGTTAAGATCAGAGTTTTAGATATCTGCAACTCTCGAAAAAATTCTGTTAAAAGAATCTTTGTCTTTCTTACCTTAAGCCATTAACACAGGGGTGGGCAATAATTTTTGATGTGGGGGGTGGCACGCCAAGACTTTGGTAAGTGGTCAAGGGCTGCACTCTTCCATTATATTAATGGCGGAGGTGCAGGGGTTTGGGATAGACGTTGGGTGCAGAAGGGAGCTTGGGATACAGGATTGGTGTGTGGGATCTGGGAGGGAGTTTGGGTGAAGTAGGGGATCATGACCTGGAGCAACGGACTGGGGTGAGGAGGGGGTGTAGGGCCTGGGAGGAGGTTGTGACCTGAAGAGGAGTGTAAGAGGGGATGCAGTGTCTGGGAAGGTGTATGGGGTCTGGAGCAGGGGTGCAGAAGGTTTGGGTTACATGGGGTAGGAAGGCAGAAGGGGGTAGGGGGAAAGGGAGGGAGAGGCTGGAGGTTACCTGGCTCCCAGCCAGCAGCCCATCAGGTTCATTAGCCAGGGTCCCTGCCTTCCAGCCCCTGTACATGCTCAGGGGAGCTGTAGGAGCCATGTTTATTGTTCTGAACTGAATGCTGTGAGCCATGGGGATGAGGGAGGAAGGACACTTCTCATCCTGCCTGTCCTGCAAACAGGCAGCTGCTAGTGGTTAAAACTGGCCAGTGTGAGCTACTGGGGGCAGGGGCAGCATGAGAAGCCTGTCTCCCCTCCGTCCAGGGTCTCAGCGTTCACAAACACACATGTGACCCTGCATCTGGCTTTCTGGAGTGCCAAGTTGGTGTAGGGCAGGCAGGGAGCTGGCTGAGGCTCTCACAGCCAGATCCGACCCACAGATCATCTTTTGCCCAGCCCTGGCGTAGAGGCTGGAGCCAGCTTCTTTATTTATAGCAGACAGCAGCAGCGTCTGTTCCTCTGAGAAGGTGAGTACCCCACTCCCCCTAACCCAGCCAATCAGCTGAGCTCCCTGCCTGCGTGGGGAGCTTGGAACCTCTGTGTGGGGCTCAGAAAAGGGCTGTGTGCCCACACGGGCACACAGTTTACAGGGAACCTTGCTTCCCACACACATCTCTATCCAGGGGCTACCAAGGCACTGGAAAACACTGCTTGTTTTGGTAGACAACTTAACAGTTAGCTGACAAGAGCACTGTATCTAATTGCTATATAAAAGAAAGAAAATTAAATAAATATATTAGACTCACTCAGCTCTAACATTTAACATGTTCTGACATCTTGTGGAAAGTCACTTAAGGGACACAAGTTAGCCTTAAAATGTTAATGTATATTCTTACTTTGTTACTAACTCTGGGAAGAGAGAGACCCTGTCAGGACTCCTGGGCGCGCTCTCAGCTCTGGAAGGAAAGTGGGGTCTATGAGCAAGGGTGCACATACATTTCAGCTCTATACAAGAACATCAGAATGGCCATACTGGGTCAGATCAAAGGTCCTTCTAGACCTGTATCCGATCTTCCAACAGTGGCCAATTCCAGGTGCTTCAGAAGGAATAAACAGAACATGCAATCATCATGATCCATCCCGTTGCTCATCCCCAGCTTCTGGAAAACAGAAGCTAGGAACACCATTCCTGCTCATTCTGGCTAGTAGCCATTGATGGACCCACCCTCCTTGAACTTATTTTGTTTTTATTGGAATCCTGTTATAGTTTGGCCTTTCTACCATCTCCTGTCAAAGAGTTCCACAAGTTGACCATGAAAAAAAATAATTTATTCTGTTTGTTTTAAATCTGCTGCTTATACATTTAATTGGGTCAGCTTCTTGTGTTATGTTAGTGAAGGAATGAATAACATTTCCTTATTGTATTTTTCCTCACCATATCCCCCACCCTTTAATCGTTTTTTTCAAGATGAAAAGTCTTAGTCTTGTTAATCTCTCCTCATATGGAAGCTGTTCCTTACCCCTAATCATTTCTGTTGTCCTTTCTGTACCTTTTCCAAAGCCAATATATCTTTTTTTAGATGGAGTGACCAGATCTGTATACAGTATTCAAGATGTGGGCACCCAATGATTTTATACAGCAGCAATATGGAATTTTGTCTTATCTATTCCTTTCCTAATGATTCCCAATAGTCTGTTAGCTTCTTAGTTTTTAGACTGCCACTGCACATTGAGCAGATGTTTTCAGGAAACTATCCACAAAGATTCCAAGATCTCTTTCTTGAGTGATAACAGGTATTTTAGACACCATCACTTTTTTCTCTATAGTTAGGATTATATTTTTTCCATGTGCATTACTTTGCACTTATCAACACTGAATTCCATCTGCCTTTGTGTTGCCCAGTCACCCAGCTTTGTGAGATCTCTTTGTAACTCTTTCTAGTCAGCTTTGGATTAGTCATTGTTCACCTCTTTTTCAAGAACATTTATGAGAAGTTTAACAGAAGTGATCCAAATGCAGATCCCTGCAGCACAACACTCATTCCTACACTTTCTCCCCTATCTTTTAAGTGGGGTACCCGGCAATGTTTTCATGATGATTTAATGATCCTTCAATTACCTGAATAACTGACCTTTTGTTATTCTTAATCACCCTGCCCCTCCCGCTTTTTATAACAAACTCCCTGCCCCAAAGGCAAAGCTGCAAGCAACTCAAACTGTTGCATTTAAGAACTGCCTCTGGAGTCAGGGCATGTAGCTTTAAGCAGACCTCAAGCATGAAATCCAGGGATTCAGACTCAGGAGGAGGGGCTTCTGCCCTCCCAGCTCCCATAAATGGCACCCCTGCATGTATCAAATAAGAAATGGGAATGCCTGATCTGTGTTCCAGGGTGACAGACTGACAATGGGGGAGGGAGTCTCTGTTGTGCTAGACAGGCTGGAAAACAGCTGGATCTGGCCAGCTGAGAAGTCTCCTGGCATGATGAAGGAACTCCCATCTAGTGCAAAACCAGCCTATCTGGCTCTGGCAGCACCTGCCAGCTGGTCCTAAAATAGCGGATGTATCCAGAGCTGGGGCAGAAGTGCACTGTACTCTGGCTGTGATCAGCTGTTGCACAGTCCCTGAGAAAACTTGGCCCTGTGGAGAATCTTGGCTTGTGTTTGTGACCAGACACAGTGTCATCTTCGACCTCATCCTTCTCCCCTCCCCATTAACCATATTCTATTGGATCAACCCACACTATTAATTTGTAAGAGCAAATCTGGGTCTCTAGTCTTAGCTGCTTCCTCTCCCCTCCCTATATATCCCCAATGGTATTTGATCGTGCCTGCTGACTGTAGTTGTCACATGCTTTTCCTCACATCCAGGAAGGCAGCTGAGTAATAAGACCATCCATGGAATTGTGCCAATTCCTTTATGTGCATGAGCTGACGAGGGACTCTCTGGACAGATGTGTTATACTCCTTTTCTCCTGGAGGCTCATCCTCATTCATGTCACAGGACAGCCAATCTTCCCTGGCCCAGAGCCAGGAGTCTGTTCCAAGCTCAGACTTCCTTGGTAGCCTACTGACTTGGGGATATTGCTCCTTATCATTTCCCTCAAAGCCAGGTCATGTCCATGCCTACACTAGATAGTTGGAGCCCTTTTGGCAGCTACGTTAAATGTCAGTCATCAAGGAGAATCATCCTTGTGTCAATGCTAGAGAGTTTCAGATGCTGTTTCCTCTGGAATCTCAATTGCCAGGAAATTGCTACACTCCCAGGGCTAGATTCTCAGCTGGTGTAATTCAGTAGACCTCCACGCTACTGATTTGAACCAGTTGAAAATCTGGCCCTTTTTCTGTGTGAACTGAGAATGCATTCAGCTGCCATGTCAGCTCAGGGAAGTTATTGTGGAAAATCCATTATGCATCCGTGAATCTATGTAGGTTCTTCTAGGGTGGCCATGGGCATCCTCTCAGCTGGTGCTGCTCCACTGACTTCAGCTGTTACTATGCAGATTTACACAGGCCTAGGATAGGGCTCCATAACGATAGCATCTAGTCACCTCACCTGCATAACACTCTACAAGGCAGGGAACTATAACAGATTTAGTAACTGACTTTGCTCGGGTCAGTAGGTGTTTCTTGGCTTATCTCAGACATCCCCTAAACCATGGGTTCCCAAACTGGGGGGCGCCTGGGGAGGCGTGAAGAAATTCCAGGGGGGGTGTGAGCGACCCAGCCGCCCCCCCCATCAAGTTTTGCCGCTCCAGTCAGTTCCTTTTTTCTTTCCCTCAACAAGTTTTGCTGCTATTTTTTGGGGGGGCGTGAGTGTTTCTCAAAAATCAAAAAGGGGGCATGATGCCGAAAAGTTTGGGAACCATTGCCCTAAACAATGGGGCCTGCTCCCAGATGGGAACAAGCCCTATTTCAATTATGACAGAGGAAGTTCGGAATGTTTATGTGCTTTCTGCCTCTGGGTGAAAGGGAAGTTGTTTTTGTAAGACAGATGCCTCTGTACTTTCTGGATGCCTTTTTGTTTATTCAACTCGTACGGACTCGGCCTGCTTGGGGTAACCCATCCAGAAGCACACTGTCAGGTCATGTGATGGAAGTACTATCCCCATAACACGGTGTGGCTCACCGCTGCGGCTCACCGCTGCAACGTCTCCTGCTGGTCACTCGGGAACTAGCTCCGTTCAGCATGGGAGCGCCCCCTTCCAGCCGGTGTCTCACCTGCTGTTACCTGAGTATGTGTTAATGGTTCAGCCTCCGACATTAGGACCTGTGTGCCTCCCAGGCCACCCTCCCCTCTGGATATTGCCCTGCCGCGGTGCCCCCACACTCTGGAGTTCTCCTCCTCAGAAACTCCCCAACCCCCAATACCCACGTTGCCTCACTGCCAGCTGTCATCTAGTCCTGCCTCAGGGCAAACTGCAGTCTGAAATGGCCATTCATCATTGGCAAGCCTGCCACCCTGCAGCCCTAGTACTCTCAGGCTTGGTTTCAGTCCCTGCAACCTAGGAGCAGTGTCAGGCCAGAACTCCCCAAGTCTACCTGCCTTTCCCTCACACTGCTGTGACTCAGGAAGCCTCTAGCTTCCCTGGCAGCCAGGTCCTTCCTACTCTAAAGCTGAAGCAAGTTTTCCTCCCACTCCAGGAGCCCTTATTTACACAGCCCTCAGCTGGGCCCTAATTGGCTGATATCTGGCACAGCTGAGGGCTCCACAATCTCAGCCCTCTGCCAAGGCTGAGTTTAACCCTCGTTAGGCCATTGCAGGACAGACATCCCATCATAATCCCCATTTTACATCTGGGGAAACTGAGGCACAGAGCGATGGCAGTTAGAATTTTTGAAAGCTTACATCCTCTGTACTCTCCAAAAAGGGCTCATTGAGGGGTCAGAAGATTTTCAAAACAGCTTCTTAGTTGTGCCCAAGATCCACGAGAGCACTGGGGGCTGACTGCCAGACGGTAAAGGTATTTAGGCACCTTAAGACATAGAAGAGTCCCTGGTGTGATTTTTCAGAAGCACCTAGACCCTTTTGAAAATACCACTTGGTCCCTATGGGCATTTTCAAGCACTTAAATGCCTTTAAAATCTATTTGGAAAATTTAATTCCATGATTTTTTATAATTTAATTTGAAAACGTTTTTAAAAAAATTCTCATTTGTATATTTTTACTATAATTTTTACATTTTTTCATTGTAGGTCAATAGTAGTAGCACATTACTGGACATCCTCATGTTAGCCTAGAATCATTTTTCAACAGCAGGATAGACAAACATCTGCTCCTCTAATTAGCATAAGAAGTGTCTGCTCAAACTGTCAAAGAGCTAAACTGTTTCATAATGTTACAAAGAGATAACACAGAGCCCTACCTATAATATGGCATGTCAGCAGTACATAACATGGCATGTCTTGGCATCTCAGTGTATCTTTCTACTACTGACACATCATGTGACTAAGTAATATAAAAATGAAAAAATAAAGTTATTGTAAAAAATGAAAATTGCTTCAAAATGAATTTTTAAAAAATTAAACTCTTCTGAAACAAAAAAACATTAGGAATTTCTTTTTCACGTGAAGTCTTGAAAATATATGGGTTTGTTGCCATTCAGAATAAGAACGTTTAAGTTCCATGCAAAATGAAAATTTGGGGTTTTGACACACCCTTCCCAGAGACACCACTCTGCCCCCATACTCAGGTAGGTACTGCTGCTCTAGTCATGTAAAGATCATGACTAGACAAGGGGGCACAAGACCTGTCATGCAGGACCAGGTCACTTACTGGTGCTCTGCGTCACCCACTCCAAAATGATTTCCAGCCCCCAACCTTAATCCCTTGAGAGAGGGTAGAGGAGAGAGGGAATGAATCTGACAAAGAGCAAAGAGTTTTTTCAAGGTGATTTTGGGCTAGACTAGGCCATGGAGGTAACATTAGACTCCCCAGAGACATGACAGAGTGAATGGGAGGAGAGATGGAATGGGAGGATTCAAGTAGAGCCGGGCTGCTGCAGCCATTACAGACCCATAGTCACAGACTGTAAGGCTACAAGGGACCATTGTTGTAATCTAGTCTCACCTTCTGCACATCACAGGCCACAGAACCTCCCCAATCCTCCTGTAATAGACCCATAATTTCTGGCTGAGTTACTGAAGCCCTGAAATAATTATTTAAAGTAGTGATGAGCCACCATGAGTGGCCCTCCTTCATCTCTGCGGGCCGCAGATGTCTACAGCCCACCTGCGGCCACGGACACCCTGTCTGCCCCCCTACCCTATGCACCAGGGCACTGAAGCCCTGCACTTCCTACTCCCCTCTCCCTTCCCTCACTTTTGGAGGGCCATAAATCGCCTGATTTGCCCTCCATCCCCTCACTTCCCCTTCCCTCCCAGAGCTTAAACAGCTGATTTGTGGAATTCCAGTTCTGGGAGGGAGGGAAAGAATTTTCTGTAGTAAATCAGGGCACCCACCTCCGGCTAGTGTCCCATCTCTGGCCAATGGGAATATTTGCTACTAGCAGTCACAGATGGGCCACATGCCAATGTAGTCAGTCTCATCATACCATCCCCTCCATAAACTTATCAAACTCAGGGTACGGCTAGACTGCACGGGGGTTTTGGGATACCGGAGGTATCTCGAAAAAACTCCGAATCCAGGGAACACGTTTGCTCTTCCACTTTTTTTTGCAGAAGAGCAAACACGCTCTTTCTGAAGCAACTGCGTTCCTCGTTCCACGAGAAAGAAGGGATCTTCCGAAAGAGGGTTTTTTTCCAAAATTTGGCCCAGTCTAGACGGGCCAAATTTTGGAAAAGCTTCTTCCTACAAAAGTATCAGAAAAAGATATGCAAAATATGGAGCGCGTTTTGCGTATCTTTTTCTGATACAACCTTGCAGTCTAGCTGTACCCTCAGTCTTGGAGGATTCTTTTGGCCCCACTATTCCCTTTGGATGGCTGTTCCTGAACTTCATTCCTCCTGTGGCTAGAAACCTTTGCTTAATTTCAACGAAAACTTGTCAATGGCCAGTTTATATCTATTTGTTCTTATATGATCACTGGTGTTTAACTTAAATAACTCCTCTCCTTCCTTGGTATTTATTTCTCTGATATATTTATAGAGAGCAATCAGATCTTCCCCAGCTTTGTTTGGTTGGACTAAACAAACTAAGCATCTTGAGTCTCCTCTTGTAGGTAAGTTTTGCATTTGTCTGATCATCCTAGCAGTTGTCTGCACCTGTTCCAGTTTGAATTCATTTTTTTAAACACTGGAGACCAAAACTGCACCAGTATTCCATATGAGGTCTCACCAGTGCATTATATAATGGTAATAACACTTCCTATTTCTAATGGTAATACCTCACGTAATGCAGCCTAAGGCTGCATTAGCCTTTTTCATGCCTCATTACAGTGGTGGCTCATAGCCACTCTGTGATCGGCCAATACATTTCAGGTCTTTCTCCCTCTCCTGCTGCATCCAGCTATACATCTCCAACCAACAGCAAAAATTCTTGTTATTAGTCCAGAAGTGCATGACCTTGTACTTTATACTATTAATTTCATCTCATTTCTATTACTCCAGTTTTCATGATCATTCAGATCTTCTTCTACAATATTCTGGTCCTCTTCCATACTAGAAATTCCTCCCAATATTGTGTCATCTGCAAATTTTATTAGCACACTCCCACTTTTGTGCGAGGCCTATTGATGAAAATGTTAAATAAGATTGGTCCCAAGACCAATCACTGAGGAATTCTACTAGTAACCTTTCTCCAGCCTTTCAGTATGACTTGTACTCTCCTCTTTAACCAGTGCCTTATCTACTTTTAAATTCTCATGTTAATCCCTGTTTTATCCAATTTAGCTAACAATTACTCATGTGGAACTGTATCAAATGACTCACTGAAATCCATGTAGATTAGATGTACATTTCCTTTCCAGTTATCTTCTCAATGAAAGAAATCAGACTGGTCTGGCACTGTCAAATTTTTATTAAACCATGTTGTATTTTATCCCAATGTCTACATCCTTAACAACTTTCTCTTTCAAAATGTGTTCAAAGAGCTTACATACAATTGAGGTCAAACTAATAGGCCTGTAGTTTCCTGGATCACTCCCTCCCCCCCCCCAACACACTTCCTAAAAACAAGCATTATATTAGCAATTCTCCAGTCATAGGATATAGCCCCCGAGTTTATGGAGTCTTTAAAAATCCATGGGCCAGTTCCTTTAATATTCTTGGAGATTATCTGGGCCCACAGAAACAGAGGAGATGCCAAGACATGCCATATAAAGTCTGTGAACCGAGAAGGATTTAAAAAAAAAAAAATCATACCTTGTTTCATCTCTGATGTAAATCCGTCAATGACAACGAACACAGGGACATCCATACTGAATCAGACTCAGTCCAACTGTCCAGTATCCTGTCTCCAATAGTGGCCAACACCCACTATAGGGAAATCTGTCCCAAGCAAAGATCTCATTCTAATCCCTAATAGCAAGAGATTGGATTTAGCCCCGAAACATGAAGTTTTATCCCCCTCCTTTTGATAGCATTAACTGTTACTACAAAAATACCATTAAAAGAATGTTAAGGATGTAAAATCAGTAGTGGTCCTGTTGAAAAAATTAGTATGCGATCATGTAATTAAAGACTGTATCATAATGCATATGCACAAGGGGGTTCAAATTAAATGTACACAAGCAACATTCATTCTGGCATTTACTAGTTTTTTACTGCTTGACTTGCAACATTAACATTCTTTTAATGTAATTTTAATGCAATTTCCTAAATATTAAAAAAAACGCCAGAAATTCCATTATGTAGAATCATATTGATCCCTAGTTCAGACCTTTCGGGCCATACTACAGAGCTCTACAATTTGAGTTAATTACGTAAGTGGCAACTGTAGTAGACTGCCATCCGCTATGGGGACCAGTCCTAGAGGAATGAGACAACATTGTCATGAATAATGACCAGTACTGTGGAATAGCTGATAAAGAAGTTGGATGAGTACTGTGATTCCAGACAGAAGGCGACCAAAGAGTGATTTGTTTCTTAGTTTCAGATGAAAAAAAGTAAGCAGGAACAGATACTTATGTTACAGAGCTGAGAACTCTGCCATCCACACATAACTTTGGAGACATTAATGATTCCTTAATTAAAGACCGGAAAGGATTCCTATCTGGCAATGTTGCACCAAAAGATCCTCTCAGGGATTAGACAGTAGCTTCCTATGAGGAGCAGTCTGCTGCCGTCCTGCAGAGGAACAATGGACAACACATACAGACAGTTAGGAGATGCCGAACTAAGCATGTAGCCCTCAACAACAAAGGAGCTAAGGACTTGAGGCTACTACGCACAGGGTAGCAGGTCTGGGTCCAACCATCAAATTGCCAAGCAAAACAATGACACAAGGCAACAGTCCAAGCTTCAGCAGGATAAGGTGGCCATCAAGGTGCCTCAAGAATACAGAACAGTTGCATTTAGTGCATAGTGATTTTTTAAATTAAATTTAGTGCTAATAAGCACATCTATAAAGACTACCAAAACATTGAAAGCTTACTCACAATTCTAAGAGTGACTAGTGTTGATATTTATGTCTTTTTCTAGCATCATTCAGAATTTTTTGTTTCTCAGGAAATGAAAGCACATGTCTTTGCATTCTTCTGAAAAATTAATGCAGGGCTAGAGCTTTGCTTTTATCCTGTTCACCTCCAGTCTGTTCCTCTCATTGCTCCAAGCGGTGCTCATCCTTGAAAAAACCTATTCTGTGTGAGCATTGCTGCATGGTAATGAGAATATGTAGGAGCTAATTATCGTCATGGTCTTGAAGGGTATTTGGGTTTGCTGAAAAGTTTCTGATACCTCTCCTCACTCATCTGGCAGTCTTTCATTTCAAGAGAGTATATAACACGTTCCACAATGGCAAATTCATCGTACAGCATATCTACGTAAATCTCTTTAGGACTTGCAAGCCTGGCCTGTCACGAAAGAATCACGAAATTCTTCAAAGGGCACAGCATTTGCAAGGTCTAATTTGGACACTTTACTATGAAAGCTGTTTTCAGAGAAGTCATATCTGACACTTAAGCATATTTTGGCTCTTTCATAAAAATTTAGAAAATCACTCTCACTTTTCTTAGCCACGACTTGTATTAATTGCTTCAGTCTGGTATTCACAGCAAACCCAAAAACCGTGTCTTGAATCCTTCTCCCATGTTGCTCATAGATTTAAGTCATTAGCTCATACACTGAGATGACACTGAATGACTTGGCCTCTAAAGCGTCAATACAGTCTGTGAATAATTTCAGAGCGTGGCTGAGAAAGAGAAAGTAAAACTCAGCCAATTCACTGGCATTTTCCTCAACACTGAAACATTTCCACAGTTTTTTGGGGGCACTCATCCTCACAAACTCTGAAAGTAACTTGACATAACTTTCCAGTATTTCAACAACCAGTCAAGCGCTGCATTTAAAATGCAGTAGGAGCCAAGGGGGCAACTTGATTAAATACCCACCTCTTAACATCCCTGTCCCAAGCTGGAGCTCTCCCGTTTACATGGACACTAGGGCCCTGAACCTGCAAAGAAGATCCCTGTCAATATTGAAGACAGGGGGATATCTGTGCCGAGTTAACTGCAGGATCAGGGCCAATATGGCTATTTAATAGCCTGATGTAGCCTTCATGGAAATTCTGACCTCCATGACCTCCATGAAGTCAACGACAAAACTGCTGACATTCATGGGCTCAGGATTTCACCCCACAATTCCTAACTTATGTACCCATCTTTGAACTATGGGCCTACAATGTGTTTGAGTCATTAGCTTAATTAGATAATGATATTATAGTGCCTTAGACCTAAGAAGGAATACACCTATCAGGTGTATAGGATTTTACAACAAAACCATACTCATGGCCAGATTTAAATCATTACATATGAAACAGATGCCTAATTCACTAACCACACAGCTTTAGCAGCATAAAGGAATCTGCTGGAGTTAAATTAGCCACCAGAGGGAGATCACAGTATTCCATGAAGCTACCAAGCAAACATGAGAGCTGCAAAATTCATAGCCCATTAAGGGAGAAAGATTTAACCAATGCCATATGCCATAAACTGACATGCAGCTGATATGCTGAGTGAAGAGCTTTCCTCCAGCACTAATTCTGTTTGTACCGGGGTCTTGAGCAAGTCTATTTGCATTTGAGCCACTGGAAAATCCAGAGTGTGCCCTGGTGCCATGTATTACATGTATTTTATTTAACAACATGCACGTATATCAGCCAAAACTTGAGGTCCTCACGCATGCAAAACCCTCACAAGTTTCAGTGGGACCTGAGGACTTAGCCCTATATTCTAGGGGTATTAGTTAGCCCTGTATTCTAGGGGTATTAGTTATTTAGCTATGGGTCCAACCCATGCCCATCATTCTAGGATATCATGTATCACTCTGACCACTCAGAACAGCAGATATAGGTTTAGAACACATCTGCTTGTTCCGGGGGCAGCAGTTTTGCAAACATTTTGGCAGTGCCCAGGAAGCCCAGAGCTCACACCCCTCCCCCACTCAAACTCTCCCACCACCACCCGCCTAAGGCTCTGAGAGGAAATTTGGGTGGGGGACAGGTGTGGGCTCTGGGAGGGAGTTTGGGTGCTGGGTGCAGGCTCTGGACTGAAGCAGGGAATTAGGGGGGCAGGAAGGAGGCAGGCTCTGGGAGGGAGTTTGGATACAGGAAGTGTGAGGGGTGGAGCTCTGGAGACCTTGGGTGCAGTTTGGGGTCCGGTGTGCAGGGAATGTGGGTGCAGGGCAGGGTGAGAAGTGCAGGCTCTGAGATGGAATCTGGGTGTTGGCTCTAGTCTGGGGCACAGAGTGGGGGTGCTGGGTGCAGGCACCACAAGGAAGTTTGGGGGCTAGAGGGTGAGGGAGGTTGAGGACAGAGGCATGAGGGGAGGGTGAAGGCTCTGGAGGGAGTGAGGAGCACAAGAGGGACAGGGGAGTGGATGGGGGTGCCACACTTATCTGGGAGAACCTCCCTTTAGCAACAGCTCCTGGGGGGGTAGGAGTCTCCAGGTGCTGCTGCCCCTGCACATTCCCCCCTTCTGTCCCGTGCGTTCCCCTCTGCCACCCCCTGCATTCCCCCCTGCACATCCCTATTAGTAGAGGGGTCTGTTCCATCCACACTTGCCAACAGCATTATGACTAGTCATGGCAATCATTGTTTTTGGTACAATCCACAGTGCTTTTAACTAGCTAGCAGACGCTCCCCATTGGCCATCTTTATTATTTTCTCTTAAGCATACATCCTCAGGCCCAGGAATCTGCTAAATTTATCCTCTGTGCTATGCCCGAACTGAAATGCACAGGGTAAGCAGGGGTATTTTTAATTGTAGGTAAACCTCATCTACAACCAACCTCTCATTTCATGACTATAGATGGTACATTTTCCAGGCCAGCTGAAATCAAAACCTGTGCTTTCTTTCCGCAAGCCCCAAACGACTGTTTTCTCCTGATTCTTTTGGTGCCTATGTAAGTAGAATGTCACTTGGCAAGGAAATGAACTGCACAGGAGACCTGGGGAAGGACGTGGCCCATAGCTTCAAGCATTTTGCTCATGCTGGAGATAAAGCCAGGGAGGTTTATGTGCCTAAAGCTACATGGCTCATGCAAATGCCAGAGTCACAGGAAGTGCGAGGCTCTGAGGACAAATAAAATGTCAAAAAGCTAAGCTATTTTTCTGCTAGGTTCACAAAACCGCATGGCATACAAATGAAAACGAGCCATCTGGTCAATCTTTCTGAGATCTTAAATTAAGCATCCAGAGTCATCTATACCAATGCAACACAACTGGTACTATTCATAGGCAAAACACACATACTTGCTATCAGCAGCAGAGATGTGGCTGTTATGAAATGAGCTTCAGTAATTCTGGGCCCATATACACTCTCGGGCATGTCTACACTTGGAAATTATTTTGAAATAACTTATTTCAAAATAATAACTCCTGAAATAATGATTTCGAAATAGCATGTCCACACCACAGGGAAGCCTCAAAACTAGTCTGAGGCAGGCTCCCCGAGCGCACGTCTACGCAGCAGGGCTAAAGCCGAAATAAGCTACGCAATTTGAGCTACGTCAATTGCATAATGTAAGTCGAAATAGCTTATATCGGCATTTGGTGCTGTCTACACAACACGAAGTCCGAGGAAGAGCACTCTTCCTCCAACTTCCCTTACTCTTTGTAAAATGAGGGTTACAGAAGTCGGAGTAAGTAGTCCTCCAGCTTGACATTATTTTGACATTATGTTGAAATAACTGCTTGTAGTGTAGACATGGACTATGTTATTTCGGAATATCATTAGTTATTCCAAAATAACACTGCTGTGTGGACGTGTCCTTAGTGTGGATGTGCTACCTCAACTTAGAGCCCCAAGAGGACTTGGGGAGTAATTACTTTGCATGACTGGGGAATAGTTATTTCAAAATAGCAGTAGTGAAGTGTCCACACTACTGCTATTTCAAAATAACTATTTTGAAAGAAGTGTTATTCCTCGTGGAAAGCAGGAGTTATTAGTTCGGTAGAACCAGCTCCTTATTTTGAAATAAAGGGCTTGGTAGTGTGGACACTCCACTTATTATTTCAAAATAAGGGGAGTTATTTTGCAATCAGTCCCTAGTGTATACCAGGACTCAGTGAGGTGTTCTACTGTTTAATTCACATCACCCCACCCCTCTGGTCAGGTAGTTTCAGAACTGAGATCCTGTCCATTCTCTTTTGTTTGTTTTTGTATTGTAACCACCAGCATACGTGCCGCACTGCATCTGTCTGAACTCTCTGCATAAATATTTGGCTCCACTGAAGTCAATGGGAGTTTTGTCATTAGCTTCAGTGCGGCCAGGATTTTATCCCTGGTTTTCCTGGTTCTTTCATCCTGTCTAAGGACATTATTATTAATGTATTAATGTATTAATGTGCCTGCACTGGCCCTTTAAGGGCAAAACCCAGGCCCGGAGCGGGGGGGAGGGGGGGAGTAAAGACCCAGCTGAGGCTGTTCTAGCTAATGAGGGCCCAAATGGGGGCTATATAAAGGGGGGTAGTCACTCACCTGGGGGGGGAGAACAGTAAGGGGCTGGCAGCTGAGGAAGCAGGAGGCTCTCAGGAGCTAGAGCAATGCTAGGGCAGCAAGGCAGGGCTAGGGGAGCTCTAGCCAATTGAGCTCCCAGGCTGTAGGGCCTCGAGCAAGGCCCAGGGCTAGGAGGGCTGTAGCGAGGCAGTCCTGGTAAGCGGGGGTGGTAGGTCCACACCCCCTCGCTGGTGATGAGTGGCCCTTACAGACTGCAGTTTGCCCTGAGATGAGCTACATGAGGACTGGCAGTGGGTCACTGAGGCAGGGTGGTAAGGCAGCCCCCAACCATGCCACATGAAGACCCAGATGGAATTGGGGCCAACAGTGCTAAATCTCATGCCCAGAAGTTTACAGTATGAACAGACAAGATGGTCAAAGGGAGCATTATTATTCCATGGCACAGGTAAGGATTTGAGGCACAGAAAGTTTGTGACTTGCTCAAGGTCACATACAGAATCGATGGCAAACATAGAGATTGAAGCCACATCTTCTAAATCACAGCCCAGTGATTTAACCAAAAGCCCATCCTTCTGCTGTGCTTTCTCTCTCTCCCCTAATTTTCCAATAGCCAGGTTTCTATCCCTCCTCCTTGAGGGCCTGATTCTAACCTCTCTTGTACTCCAGTAAATCAGGAGTAATTCCACTGATGTCAGGTAAGGGAGAGAAGAATATAAGTTATCAATGGAGAGTTCTTCATGATTTACCGATACATACATAAATAAATACATAAAAATCAGTTTTGCTCCTTGTTGAACTGTCATAGCCAGAGCAAAATCAATTACTGGTCTCTTTGAGTAAAGCAAATAATGTTATAATGGAAAGGGAAAGGCCATTAGATTTCTTGGCAGAATCCCACATTTGAACTGTGAGTGCTTAAACTGGCAGCATACCATGTGTAGAAAGGCAGACATTTTAGAAACAGTGATCTGTGTCTGTAGTGGAGATAGCTATGCAAATTCAGGGGTCATCCCCTTCCTACCGCTTGGGTAGGAAGCAATGATTACAAATGTATATCTAGATTTCATAGCCAGCACATTGTCAGTGCAGTGAGGTGGTGAATATCCTTTGGGTCCCTGGCGAAGTAACGAAGGGGACACGGATGTGATGTGTTCCATCGTTTGTGCATGTTGATCAGTTGCATACAGGCATTTGCTTCATTTTCCATTTAAAGGGAGTTTGTCCACCTCTCCCATGGGCTGTCCTGATGCAATTCAGTCTCCACCGGACTTTCCTTGGCAGGATTAATGATGAGCAGTATCGATGCTCCACGTGGTGCTCCATTAAAACTTGGCATCAAAGGTGAGAGTAAAGGTCCCATCTCAGTCCCACAGAGGGTTGTGGGATTTTAATCTGGTCTTTGGTGGGTTCTGTAGCTCACCATGCAAAGCGAGACTCATGTTGGCATTGACGTGGTTGAGAAAGCGAGATCTCTGAGCAGCTCTTCTAGTCTTGTGGTCACTGCTGGTTGATTGAGATCAACTGAGTCAATCCTGGGGAATCTCCCAGTCGATTGAAATCGGCACTCAGCAGGCTGCCTGCTTGTCCCGGCCCCATGCCACCAGCCCTTTCCTGGGAGTGGCCAGCGTGGCTCCATGATCCTGTGTGTGTGGAGAGGGAGGCAGGGGGGCTGCTCCTGCTAGCAAGCACTGCTCCCCTACAGCTCCCATTGGCTGGAAACAGGGAACTGTGGCCAATGGGAGCAGATAGACACAGTGCTGGCAGAAAGGGGCAGAGTGTGGAGCCATGTGGCCTCTATCGCCATTCCCAGGGCCATAGGGGCATGTTGGCCACTTGTGGGAGGGGCGTGGGGCCAGGGCAGCCAGGCAGCCTGCCTCCGCCTCACTGCGTCATCAACTGGGAGCCACCAGTGGTACATGCCATCTGGCTGGAGGCCGCACACCAACCCGCACATCCCTCTTGGAGCCAGCACCCTATACCTGCTCCAGCATCCCAAACCCCAGCCCTGCCCCCTCCCAGAGCCAGACCCTGCAGCCCCTCCTGTACTCCAAGCCCTAGCCCTGAGCTCCAAGCCACCTCCTAGAGCCAGAACTAAAAAACACCCCAACCTTGATCCCCCTCAGAGCCCTATATCCCCTCCTGTACCTTTTCCTGCGCCTCAATTTGCTGGCTCAAACCTCTCCCAGAGCCAACACCCATATTCCCTCCCAAACCCCATCTCCGTGTCCCAGCCTGGTAAAAGTGAGTGAGGTTGAGCAAGCGACGGAGAGCAGGGGATGGAGTGAGTGGGGCAGGGCTTCGTGGAACCCTCAGGTAAGAGGGAGGATAAATCTTGGGTTGCCCTAGTGATCTTGAGCATAAAAAAGACGGGGACCACTCCTTTCATCTATGAAGGCTGTGTAATAAGTGAAATAGTACCAGGAGCCAGTGGAGTTGATTCGAGCATCCCTGACACTGTACACATGGTGTTATTGATAGGGATGTGAAAGTGTAAATGTGTAAATGGTTAACCTTCACGGTTACACACAGATTCCCCTCCTTCCCTCCCCCCACACACACTGTCTCTGTATCAGAGGCAGTGGTGGGGAGGTTGAAGGCGGGAGCCGCTGCTCATGGGGAGCTAGCTTTTAAGCACTGGTCCCCACTCGTGCTGCTGTTTCTGATATGGAGGCAGCTAGGGGAGGGGACAGGCAGTTCTGTGGGATCTGCCTCCCCTCCACATGTGAACATGTAACACGTTTACCTAAACCCAAATTTTAACATCCCTAGTTATTGAGTCGACTATCAAGGAGTTTAGTATAACTGCTGCACGGTATTCAGCTGCAGAATATACCAATACAACTGCTGTGGTTCATCAGCTCTGTGGACTGGAGCCCCATAACGTTCTGGCCAATTTCCTGATAAGTGCAACATGAGACCTGACCTTATCGTGGGTGTTCTTGTCAAAAGGTGAAACTCTGATCCAGTGTAATGCCAAGACAATTTGGGGTTAGCCTTGTGGCTGATGCTTTTACTGCAGAACTGAGTTTGGTATTAGCCATTTCATTGGTCAGATGGGAAGTAGTCACCATGTGTGGTTTTTTTTCAAATTAAGCGTAAGTTTCCAGCATTGGAAATAATCAGCCATTGGGCTAAGACTTTGGGTTAGGGTGCAGCTGATAGTCTGGAGGCTTGTACACTGAACAACTAGGGCAATGTCATCCACATACTCCAGACATGCATCTGACGAAGTGGGTCTTTGCCCACGAAAGCTTAGCTCCAATACATCTGTTAGTCTATAAGGTGCCACAGGACTCCTTGTCACTCACACATACTCCATATGTGAATTTCCTTGTCTCCATCACTGTGTATCTCCAGTGTACAGATTAAAAAGCATCAGGGTCACGATGGAGCCCTGAGGAATGTCTGAGCTAAGAGTTCTTGGTCTACGGATCAGGCCATGAAGGGGTACCTTAAAGCAGGGTCCCTGGTCATTGCCACCATGAGGCGTATCATTTGCTGGCAGTGAGTGGCATGGTATATGTAGGGGGAGGAGGCACTGTCTCCAGTCTGTGTTGTATACTGAGGACAAATCAACAAGGGTGATCCCTGTGTTCAATTTATATTGGAAACCTACCTCAGTGGAATCAGGGTATGTCTACACTGCAGTGTTTTCCTGGAAATACAGCCGTTTTTCCGGAAAAACTATACTTAGGTCCACACTTCCATTGTGTGCTTTTGACAGAATATTCTGCCAGTCAAACGGGTGTCCTTTGCACGCACTTGTTATGGTGAAAATAATCAGGGCCAAAGGTGGGAACTAGTGAGCAGGGTTGCTAGCAGGGCTTCTCCACCAGGGCTTGAAGGAAACCTCCCCATGAAGTTTGCAGAGGAGCGGCATCACAACCAGCGCTCCCTCTCCATGGAGGAAACTGGCTGGTGAATCATCACAGCCGAAGGTCCCATGGGAAGCAAGACTAAGAGGAAAAACAACTGAAGAGATTTGGCAGTTTTTCAAATGGACATTATTAAGGGCCCCAAAGCAAACTATTCCGCTGTGTAGGAAAGATAGAAAGTATGGCAAAAGACCTCCTTGGCTTAACCAGGAGATCTTGCATGATCTAAAAATCAAAGAGGAGTCGTATAAAAAGTGGGAACTAGCTCAAATTACAAGCAAACATTGCAAGTATGCAGGGGCAAGATTAGAAAGGCGAGGCACACACCAAGCTCAATCTACCTAGAGACATAAAGGGTAACGAAGACAATCTACAAATATATTAGAAGCAAGAGAAAGACCAAGGACAGAGTAGGCCCATTGCTCAGTGAAGAGGAAGGAACAAAAACAGGAAACTTGGAAATGGCAGAGATGCGTAATGACTTCTTTGTTTCGGTTTCTGTCTAGAAGACTAAGGGTGACGGGATGCCTAACATAGTGAATGCTAGTGGAAATGGGGTAGGTTTAGGAGTTAAAATTAAAAAAAAAAAGTTAAAAATTACTTAGAAAAGTTAGACGTCTTCAAGTCACCAGGGCCTGATGAAATGCATCCTAGAATATTCAAGGAGGCGATAAAGGAGGAATCTGAGCCTTTAGCTATCATCTTTGAAAAGTCATGGAAGGCGGAAGAGATTCCAGAAGACTGTCAAATGGCAAATATAGTGCCCATCTAGAAAAAGAGAAATAAGAACAACCCAGGAAACTACAAACCAGTCAGTTTAACTTCTGTGCCAAGGAAGATAATGGTAAGAGTAATTAAGGAAGTCATCTGCAAACAACTGGAAGATAAGAAGGTGATAGATAACAGCCAGCATGAATTTTTAAAGAACCAATCATATCAAACCAATCTGATAGCTTTCTTTGATAGGATAACAAGTCTTGTGGATAAGGGAGAAGCGGTGGATGTGGTATACCTAGATTTTAGTAAGGCATTTGATATGATCTTGCATGACCTTCTTATCAATAAACTAGGAAATACAACCTAGATGGGGCTACTGTAAATGGGTGCATAACTGGCTGGATAACCATTCTCAGAGAAAAACAACAAATGGTCTGGTAGCACTTTATAGACTAACTTTTCTAGGTGATTTTTAACTTGTTCTTTCTTTTATTTTATCTTCTAAACCTACCCCCTTCCCACTAGCATTCACTGTGTTAGACATTCCTTCAGACTTCTCGGTGAAGACCGAAACAAAAAAGTCATTAAGCATCTCTGCCATTTCCAAGTTTCCTGTTACTGTTTCTCCCTCCTCACTGACCAGTGGGCCTACCCTGTCCTTGGTCTTCCTCTTGCTTCTAATGTATTTATAAAAAGTCGTCTTGTTTCCCTTTATTCCCGTAGCTAGTTTGAGCTCATTTTGTGCCTTTGCCTTTCTAATCTTGCCCCTGCATTCCTGTGTTGTTTGCCTATATTCATCCTTTGTAATTTGTCCTACTTTCCATTTTTTATATGACTCCTTTTTTTATTTTTAGATCATGCAAGATCTCATGGTTAAGCCAAGGTGGTCTTTTGCCATATTTTCCATCTTTCCAACACAGCGGAATAGCTTGCTTTTGGGCCCTTAATATCCCTTTGAAAAACTGCCAACTCTCTTCAGCTGTTTTTCCCCTCAGTCTTGATTCCCATGGGACCTTACCTATCAGCTCTCTGAGCTTACCAAAATCCACCTTCCTGAAATCCATTGTCTCTATTTTGCTGCTCTCCCTTCTACCTTTCCTTAGGATTGTGAACTCTATGATTTCATGTTCACTTTCACCGAAGCTGCCTTCCACTTTCAAATTCTCAACTAGTTCCTCCCTATTTGTTAGCATCAAATCTAGAACAGCTTCCCCCCGGTAGCTTTTTCAACCTTCTGAAATAAAAAGTTGTCTCCAATGCAGTCCAAGAACTTATTGGATAGTCTGTGCCCCGCTGTGTTATTTTCCGAACACATATCTGGATAGTTGAAGTCCCCCATTACCACCAAATCTTGGGCTTTGGATGATATTGTTAGTTGTTTAAAAAAAGCCTCATCCACTTCTTCCACCTGGGTAGGTGGCCTGTAGTAGACTCCTAGCATGATATCACCCTTGTTTTTAATCCCTTTTAGCCTAACCCAGAGACTCTCAACACTTCCGTCTCCTGTGTCCATCTCCATTTCACTCCAAGTGTGTTCATTTTTAATATATAAGGCATCACCTCCTCCCTTTTTTCCCTGTCTATCCTTCCTGAGCAAGCTGTACCCTTCTATACAAACATTCCAATCATTTGTATTATCCCACCAAGTTTCTGTGATGCCAGCAATGTCATAATTGTACTTATTTATTAGCACTTCCAGTTCTTCCTGCTTATTACCCATACTTCTCGCATTTGTATATAGGCATCTAAGATACTGATTTGACCTTGCCTCCCAGTTTTGCCCTGATCCTCCTTTCTCTCTGCCATTATAGCCCACGCTCCCTCCCATTTCCGACCCATCTCCCAGGTCTCCATATTCTCCACTTACCTGTGGGCTTTGCTCACCTGTCCCCGTTGAACCTAGTTTAAAGCCCTCCTCACTAGGTTAGCCAGTCTGTGTCCAAATAGGGTCTTCCCCCTCCTCGAAAGGTGAACGCCATCTCTGCCTAGCAGTCCTTCCTGGAATAGCATCCCGTGGTCGACAAAGCCAAAGCCCTCCTGGCGACAGCATCTCCGCAGCCAGGCATTCACCTCTAGGATGCACCTGTCTCTGCCTGGGCCCCTACCTTCGACAGGAAGGATCAAAGAGAATACCACCTGCACTTCAAACTCCTTCACCCGTACTCCCAGAGCCCTGTAGTCACTCTTGATAGGGAGGTGTTACAAGTGCTTTGGAGGATAGGGTCATAATTCAAAATGATCTGGACAAACTGGAGAAATGGTCTGAGGTTAACAGGATGAAGTTTAATAAAGACAAATGCAAAGTACTCCACTTAGGAAGGAACAATCCGTTTCACACATACAGAATGGGAAATGACTGTCCAGGAAGGAGTACTGCAGAAAGGGATCTAGGGGTCATAGTGAACCACAAGTTAAATATGAGTCAACAGTGTGACACTGTGGCAAAAAAAGCAAACCTGATTCTGGGAAGCATTAACAGAAGTGTGAACAGGACACAAGAAGTCATTCTTCCGCTCTACTCTGAACTGATTAGGCCTCAGTTGTTGTACTGTGTCCAGTTCTGGGCACCACATTTCAAGAAAGATGTGGAGAAATTGGAGAAGGTGCAGAGGAGAGCAACAAAAATGATTAAAGAGCATGAGCTATGAGGGAAGACTGAAAGAATTGGGCTTTTTTAGTTTAACAAAGAGAAGACTGAGAGGAAACATGATAGCAGTTTTCAAGTATCTAAAAGAGTGTTAAAACAAGGAGGGACAAATTGTTCTCCTTGGCCTCTGATGATAGGACAAGAAGCAATGAGCTTAAATTGCAGCAAGGGAAATTTAAGTTGAACATTAGGAAAAACTTCCTGTCAGGGTGGTTAAACACTGGAGTAAATTGCCTAGGGAGGCTGTGGAATCTCCATCACTGGAGATATTTAAGAGCAGGTTGGACAGACATCTATCAGGGATGATCTAGACCAGAGCTACTTAACACGTGGCCCATGGGCTGCATGCAGCCTGTGGCCCATTTGTTTGTGGTCTACGATGTGGTTTCAGTTGATGTGGGGCTCAACATGTGGCCTGTAGGTGGGATGCTTTGAACATGACCTCCACTGGGAACATGCTCCACAATGGTGAGGTGTCTCCCAGGTGGGGTGAGCATTGAAAGACGCAAGAGGATGGGCTGGCTGGAACAAATGGATACAGGGTGTCAGCATTTCTAGCCCCCAGGGAGGAGGTGCTGGGAGTGCCAGGGCATTGTGGGAAGTGCTGGCTGCTTAGCCTTGTGGGCAGAGCCTGAGAGGTGCTGACTAGCTCTCACTGGCCACCTTTGGGTCTGGTGCCATGTCAGGGCAGCCCTGCTTCCATCCTGCACGGAGCAATGGACTCCTGCCTGGGAACATCAGCCCTGCTGGGAATCCAGGACGGGGCTCTCAGGCACCTGTCCTGTTTTGCCTCTCATGTCTGGCCTGACTCGTCTAGCTCCCCATCCACCGCAGGTTGGAGCGCTCTAGCTTGGAAACTTTTCTTTGTATTGTAAAATCACTCCAAGAAACACACAACCTGAAGCTTCAATCTAAGAACTCAAAACACTGGTATAGAATTTTCTTTTTAATAAGAAGCATTAATAATGCTTAATGAGAAGCATTAAAAATGGCAACAAAGAAGAGACACTTGTTGAACGAATATAGGGTTTTCAACACTGTTTGGGAGATGGAATTCGCTTTTGCAGAGAGAAATGGAAAACCAGTGTGTCTTCTTTGCCAAAAGACTATTGCTGAGTTAAAGAAAACAAACCCGCAATGGCACCATGAATCTTGTCATCCTGAGTTCAAAGACTTGTATCCACCTGACAGCAATTTAAGGACACTAAGATATGTTCCATACTGGAAGTTTACCGTATTCAACAAGATATGTTCTGTTTGTAATTGTGAAGCCAAAACAAAAAAGTAGTCAATATAATGGTCTTCTGTTGATACGTGTTTTAGTAGCGAAATTCATGGACTGTCATTGCTCATTAAAAGTGGTGTCATATAGGTGGAAATCGGGTAAATATTGCATTGTATTAATATCAGCAGAACTGACTTAAATGGGGCCTGCATGTTTTGTCGTCTTGCTTTAATCTTTGTATTCATGCCTGTCAGCGTGAAAGAAGCTATTTGCATATATTTGCACATATATTAGCATGTGTATATACAACCACACTTAAGTTGTGGCCTTCGGCATGTGCTGTGAGTATCATTGTGGCCCCTGGGGCTTCCAAAGTTGAGTAGCCCTGATCTAGATGGTGCTTGGTCCTGCCGTGAGGGCAGGGGACTGGACTTGATAATCTCTTTAGGTCCCCTCCAGTTCTAGTATTCTATGATTCTATCCACTAGTCCTGTCTCCCAATCCTTGAGACTCAAGGGACACTGGCAGAACAGATATTCATGACATATAGACTTTGGTGGTGTCCCCAAATCCTGTCCCAACTGCTTGGGGTGTCCCCAAATCCTTCCTGCACTTTTCTGCATCAGCGGAAGAGACTCAGGATTTGACCCTCCAGTTCTTTCCAATGGGAAACCCAATATCTCAGTCCCAGGGTCCATTCCTATACTATTTGTTTATGGAAGATTTCCATTTAAATCAGTGGGAGTTTTGCCCAGGTGAGGCATGCAGGATCAGATCCCTAGATGAGACAATTAAATGATTGATATTAGCAGTACTGCAGTAGTACCCAAAGGCCACAGACAGAATTAGGGCCCCACTGTGGTAGGTGCTGTTCACACAGAAGACGTACTCTTGAGAGAACCTACCAAAAAACAGTGATACTAAATTTCACTGTAAAATATGAGGGAATCTTGTTTTCTGACCCAATAGAGCTGGAAGATATCTTGGAAACGTCCTGGATTTTGATTTAGATGTGGAAAAACCCCCACAACAATTGTTGATGTGAAGGATGGAGTATGTAGCAACTGCTTAATGTTAAAGTTCAGGGCACTTTTGTATGATTCATCATGTGCTTACTTCTCTCTGAAAGTGTGGGGTGGGAAGGAAGGGAGCAGAAAAGAGTGGAAGAGAGGAAAGAGGAAGGGAGGAAATTGATGAGACTGAGTTACCAGATGAAAGGCAATGTAGGCTACCTTCTGACTGTGATTTGGCTAAATTTTAAATGGAAAAAAAAACAGACAAAACTGCTGTCAGATGCTCACTATTTCTTCCCTTTGCAGGAGAAACAAATGAGAACAGGTTGAACCTCTCTAGTCCGGCACCATCTGTGCCAAACCAGAGAATTTGCCAAATCACGGGAGGTCACTATTGTCTAGCAGCATTACCAACACTTCCACTGCTTACTGGGCTATTAGAAGACATTTAGGAGTAAATTAGAACTAAATAACAGCACAGAACACTGAGAACCAGGACTGGTAGCTGTAAACAAATTGAATGGAACTGCAGACAACTTGGCCACACCCATAAGTGGACATCTGGTGAACTAAAACCATGCCGGACCATGGATGTTGCCAGACTACAGAGTGCCGGATTAGAGAGGTTCAACCTGTACTTGAACCTGATTCAACAAGAGGAGGGGCTGTATTGATTTATCACCATTCTCTTTTTAAAGAATAAACAGGATTTATTTTATTTATCTATTTTCTGAGAGTCTCCACTGCAGGAAGTTGAAGAGCAGCCCAGGAATTCTGCAAGAGTTATCTCATTGAGGCTTCAGGGGTGCCATTAGCATCTGCGAAGGATGCAGGAAGTGTATCCTCCTGCTCTCAAGGTCCATGGAAAAGGACATGCCTGGCTCCCATGGAAGATCTTTTTCTCCAGGCAGCTATTCTGGCTCTCTTCACCTCCTTTGACAGCACAATAAAGAATCCTCACGCCAGGGAGCAGGAGCTGCAAAAGAAACTCTGCGGGAACTCATGCTGCTCAAACATTCCTAATACCCAGTGAGATTTCACAGCAAAAATCCGTAAGGTCAGCAGGGGATAATGCGGATTTCCCTGCTCTGCCACTTTGCATATCATTCTAGGTCTACATGCATAGAGCTAATTGAGGAGAATCTCTGAGAGTCAGCGTCTGACAAAGAGGCAATGTTACTATAGTGCAGTGGCTCTCCTGCCAGCAGGTCCGTGGGGTATTTCATGGTCTTCTACATGTTCAAAGCCTTCTTTATGGGCAGTGCAGCTTGTTCATCTTTCAGGGTAGTGAAACGCACAGCTCATTAGTCACGGTGAAATTCAACACAGCGGCTGACCAGAGAATGGAAATGGACTAGAACCCTTTGTGTTTGCAGCAGTTTGGGACACTAAACCAAGAGACCCAGGAAACCCTTACAGAAAGTGTGTCAGAAAAAGTTAGTTGGGCAAAGGGTGATCATCTGGTCAAATATATTTTGGGGTGGAGGACATGGAGGGGAGGAGAATGATTTACACTAAAGAACAATACCAACCCAATAACAAATGGGTATAAACTGGCAATGAAGAAATTCAGGCTGGAATTTAGTACATTTCTAAATATCAGCGGTAAGGGTGTGCACAGGAATAAATATTTTGCCACTTCTGGAGAGATGGATGAGCTGTCTCCCTTCCCCAAAGTATAACTGCCTCTCCTCTTCCCTGCCCTCGCGTATGGAGGAACTGACTCTTTCTCCTCCTCCACACCAGGTGGAGGAACTGCCTTCCATCATCTCCCCTGAGCAAGGCCAACAGACTCACCAGGCCACTGGGAAAAGGAAGGGGCCCCTGCTCTGTACCCCTGGAAGGGGTGGAGCCTCAGGAGAAAGAGGTGGGACTGGGGCTAGGCAGTCCTCAGCACTTCCTGGGAAGCACCGTGTCTGTGCCTCTCCTGGACAGCCCTTAGTGTTGCTCGGAATGCACAGCTCCGTGCTCCAGCAGTGATTTAAAGGGACCAGGGCTCTGGCTGCAACTGCTGCCATAGCAGTAGAGGCTGCCAGAAGCTCTGGGCCCTTTTTTATTGCTGGGTTCTGGGGCAGTTGCCCCCTTTCTCCCCATCCCCCCCACCCAGATTGATGGAGCTGGGTCTCCCTCCTTCCCCACAAAGCCCCTGGACCATGGAGCTGGTTCTCCTGCCATGGCCCTGGGTCCTGGCCAGAGGAACTCTCTTCCTCTGCCCTGACCCCAGAGGAGTTTTGTGCCTCTGCTGTTTGGGGACATTTCCCTGCTTGACCCCCTTGCCCGGAGCCAGAGGAGTGATGTTCTGGTGCAACCTTCCCTTAGGAGGCACGAGGGCAAACAAGCTAACAAGTTTTAACATACAGCTTGATAAATGTGTGTAGGGGATTACACGGCAGGATTGCCAGCCACAGCAAGGAACTGAATGCAAAGACCCAGAAGGGTTCTTCCAGCCCAATGTGTCTATATACCTAACCAAAAGACAGCAATGTGCTACTATGTTCGCTCATCCCTATCTTTGGCACAGACGTTGTGGAACAGAAGGGGTCTTATGTGGAGCATAAGTCTTCTCCCTGTACTGGTAGCACCGCTCTTAGCATGGCTACGTTAATATAATTTTAATTCCTAGGCTCTTTCCTCCTCACTTTTATGTTTCCATTTCTATCCTCTCTGCCTCTCTTCCCTGCCATCTGTTTAGTGAACTTACTCCTGGCATAGTCTCCAGCTGCCACACTTTGCCCAGGCAAAATTCCCACTTGAGCATTCCTGGAGTGAAAATAGTAAGGTCAATTTTCTTATTGTCTAACACTTATATTGCAGTGAGTCCTGGAAGTCACAAGCAAGTCAGTTTCATTGTGCTAGGCACTGTACAAACATACAGTAAATGGCAGAGCACACCTCAAAGAACTTACAGGTTGAAAAGAAAAGACAACAGGAGGATGAGAGAAACAAGTGGGAGGGGAGAGAGGTAAAGAAGAGTGGCCAGGAGAACAGCTTTGTTCTTGCACAGTTTACACACACAAATCTTAGTCTCTCAGATCCAGCCAATCCGAACTTTGTCACCTGCAAATCCATTACCAGAGACTATTTCCCTGTGCACTATGGCAAAGCGATTAGAAGGAGAATAACATGATGGCTTTACAGATGCTGGCAGGCAGTTTTTCCCCAGGCAGAAAGGGCAGCATAGAATCATAGAATAGTAGAACTCGAAGGGACCTTGAGAGGTCATCGAGTCCAGTCCCCTGCAGTCATCGCAGGACCAAGCACCATCTAGATCCGTGGTGTTCAACAGGTTAACCACTAATCACAGTTGGCTATTTGGCCAGTTGAGTGTGGCTAGTTCACTAGCTTCAGAACTGGTTGGACACCATGGATCTAAATCATTCCTGACCAGGCCTGCTGACACGGGGTAGGGGAGCAAAATGGGCAGTTGTCTGTTGCCAGTGATTCAAAGGGGTCCGGACTCCTGGCCACCACCACTGCGACTGTGGGATTGGCAGTGGCTGTAGCCCTGGACTCTTTAAATTGCTATCAGACAACTGCACTGGACACTCCATGTGGCTGAGGGTGGGATGGGCATGCTGTTTTCTGGGTGGCACTGAGGCTTGGCGGTCCTTGGCCCTGGTCCTTCCAGCCACTCCAGGGCATGGAACTGCCCTCCTCACCCGTCACCTTGCCTGGATCCCTGGTTGCAGGTAGTCCTGCTGTCCCAGACAATGTTTATTTAACCTGTTCTTAAAAATCTCCAGTGGTGGAGATACCACAACCTCCTTAGGCAATTTATTCCAGTGCTTAACCACCCTGACAGGAAGATTTTCCTAATGTCCAACCTAAACCTCCCTTGCTGCAATTTAAGCCCAATGCTTCTTGTCTTATCATCAGAGGTAAAGGAAAATTTTCCTCCCTCTTCCTCATAACACTCTTTTAGGTACTTGAAAACTGCTATTATGCTCAGTCTTCTCTTTCCCAGACTAAACAAACCCAGCTACCCCTCTGAACCAGTTTTTTCAATCTTCCCTCATACCTCATGTTTTCTAGACCTTGAATCATTTTTGTTGCTCTTCTCTGGACCATCACTAATTTGTTTACATCTTTCCTGAAACATGGTGCCCTGAACTGGACAAAATACTTCTGCTGAGGCCTGATCAACTCAGAATAGAGGGGAAGAATGATGTGTCCTCTCTTGCTTATAATACTCCTGTGAACACATCCCAGAATGATGTTTGCTTTTTTGGCACACCATTGACTCCTATTTAGCTTGTGGGCCACTATGACCCCTAGATCCTTTTCTGCAGTGCTCCTTCCCAGACAGTCTCTTCCTATTTTCTTCGGGTGTGTCTAGACTACTGGGTTTTTTCCGAAAAAAGTGGCCTTTTTTTGAAAAAACTTCCCCTGCGTCTAGACTGCTGCCACGTTCTTCGAAATTAAATCAAAAGAACACAGTTTTTTCGACGGCAGAAAACCATATTTTACGAGGAAGAACGCGTTTTTTCAAAAGTGCTCTTTCGAAAAAAGGCGTTCTTGAATGCAAACGGGGCTTTTTCGAAAGAGAGCATCCCAACTGCTTGGGTGCTCTCTTTCGAAAAAGCGGCTCGCGTTTTCGAAAGTACTGGTTGTAGTGGACGCTCTTTTTCGAAAGTATCGTTCGAAAAAAAGCCTCTTTCGAAAGAGGATTGCAGTCTAGATTTAGCCTTTGCATGGAACTGATTGTTCCTTCCTAGGGGGCGTAATTTGCAATTATACTTACTGGAAGGGCTAAGCCCCACTTCAAGGTACAGCAACAAAGCAGCCAGGAGTTCTGGAATTTGAACCCAGGCTTGTTCACGCTCTAAGCAGGAACCATGCCCTCCACCAACAAAGCACCGGGCGAGAAGCCGGCAAGCCTGGGTGGGAGAGGGAAGACGGGAGCCAGCTCCGACAGAGCAGCAAGGACAGAGAGAGGGAGGCTAAGCCGGGAAGGGCTTTGAAGGTCAGGACTAGATAAGAAACTTGTGCTTGATCCGTGCCTGAAACGTGAAGCAGCCCCCGGGCTTACCCACCTCGGTCTGGCTCTGTTCAGGCCGCGCTGGCTGCAAGGGGACCCCGGTGCGGGGCTGGTTTGCAGCAGACGGGAGACCAGCGGCTTGTCGCACGGCGGACCCCACGGGGCGCTGCCGGTCCAGCCACTCATTCCTCTTGGCTCCGCCTTCGCCTTCTCCCACGCTCGGCCCCCATCCGCGGCCCCTGATTGGCTCCTTCCCGTGTCAGTCGGCCGGAGTTTATTCGGTCGCGTGGACCTGTCAAGTCCGGCTGAGGCTGGGAGGCTGGATGCGGCTTGACCGGCCCTCCCTGCTCCCACGTGGCAGGCGGGCTGGCAGCGGCAGGCAGCGCCTCCAAGGCCAGGCCCCCCGCAGCTTGCGAGCAGGGCTGGGGCAGCGGAAAGCCTGAATCAGCGCAGCACAGGGATCCCGCGGCGCTGGGCGCTGAACGAGGAAGCTCCTGCTGCTTGGCCTGAATCAGTGGGAATTTCCCCTGTGCTGCCCCCTGCATGGGGAGCAAACGGGGTCTCCCTCCCGCTGGGCAGGGAAGCCCTCGGCGTGAAATGCCTGGGGACCCCCTCCCCTCGTTGGTATCAATTAGCGGTGCAATGCTTGGGAGAGCCTCCCCCACTATTGCCCTTCCCCGTGGAATGCAATGCACGGGATGCAGGTTCCTAAACGAAATGCAAGGGGACCCCTCCCCTCGTTGCCATCAATTAGCAGTACAATACCGGGGGGAGCCCCAACCTCCCGTGCAACTCACAGGAACCCAGGTTCCCAAAAGAAACCTTGCGTGGCGCGCATCACAGCGAGTTCCCTCCTCCAGACCGAGGATTAAGGGAACCTCAGGCGCGTAGTGACTCAAAGGGACCCTCGTCACTACGCAGTGGTTGAGGGAGGTTCCCTCGCCACCCGCCCAGCGGGCAGTGGAAAGATGGGAGCCCCTGCCAAGTGTGTGCCCGGGGCTACGGGACTTCCCCGGCTCTGCTGGTTGTTTCCTGCCTTGGCGGTGCGGCTGGGACACGTTCCACCAAACCTTCCACGGGGCAAAGGCGGCGCCGGGCAAACTTTTGGAACCCAGCCCAGCCGGTGGGCGTGCGCCCCGCCAGGGACCCGACCTAGGCAGAGCGGCACCCCCAAGCTGTAGCGTGCCCCAGTCTGGCGCGCCTGGGAGGAGGGGGAAAGAGAAGAAGCACCCAGCCTCCTCCGGGCCTGGAAGGGGCAGGGGTGGACGGCGCCTCCCCGTCCAATCTCTCCCAGCAACAGTTTGAATCGAGCCATATAAAGGGAAGAGTGTGCCGAGGAGACACGCCGAGTGCATGTGTGAGAGGGGGGGAGGAAGAGCGGAGGGGAGGGAGGGAGCAGGCTACAGACATCCGGGCCCTTTGCACATTCCAGTCCCACAGCCCTGTGCAGCCACCACCTCCGGGAGCCGCTGCCAGCCGCCAGCAGAGCGAGCCCCGCACGGCTCGAGCCCCGCGGTGCAGCAGCTGCTCGACGCTGCCAGCCCGGCCGGAGCTGCAGCTGGTGCCGGCTGCGCGGCGGGGAGACGCTGACAGCTGAGCCGGTGCCGCCTCCAGGAGACGCTGACAGCCGCGGCAGCTGGGCGCCAAGTGAGGCGGGGGCGCTGCGCCCGCAGCTGGGCAGTGGGCGGAGGAGCCTTCAACCCCCCCCTGCCAGGTTTGTGCCCCGGCTGCGCTCTGCGCGCTGCGCGCGTTCCCCAAACCACCTGCCCGCCGCTCTGTCCCGCCCGCGGGTGCGGAGCTGCTGCCCGCCAGGGGGATGCTGCCATGCGGGAGGAGGCTGGCGTGGTGATTTCAGGTCCTTGGGGGAGGGCGCTGGGCTGGCATTAGCGGAGAGGAACGGGAGGCAGGAGCTTGCAGCTGGGAACAGGGGAAGGCTCTGCCTGCCGGGGAGATGCAGGGTAGGTGGGTGGATGGGGGAGCCTTTGCAGAGCGATCAGACAGGTGGCTTCCTTGGGAAGTTTTCCTGTAGTTTGCGTGGAAACCCTAGTTTCCATAAGTCTGCCTGGCATTCGGAGGCGATTTCCTGCCCCGTCCTCTTGGCGTTTATTTATTTAGAGAGGCTGTGGCCGGAGCTATGGAGCTTGCCTTGGGCTGATGATGGCTAGTGGGAAGGTGGGGATGAAGTCGTGCTGAGGGAGGGAGAGAGGACAAAGCGTTCAGCACGTCCGTGGGGTCCAAGGCACCCAACAGGCTGTAAACATTGGCAACTTATTACATTTTACAGCACAAGTTTAGAATTTGATCCATACTTGTTTTCAGTGCAGATGCCTTGATGGGCACTTAAAATGTGTAGTGGCTGGTTTAGTGAAAAAAAATACAGAACTAAGGAATTGCTTTAACCAGTCTCTCAGCTTAAAAACCACACACTAAAGCAAATCCCACCTGCCCTTACCTATGCTGTTAATAACACCATCAATTTTAAAATCTGACTGGCTATTAATTTTTTAGTTAGTTCTACTTTTAGGAGCTTATGTTCTAGCATAGTCCTGTAATGTTTTGGTAGCAAACACTGGGAAAGAGGTGTGTGTATGTATGTTTTTAAACCCTATTTATACTGGTGTGTTTTAAAAAACATGGAAATATTTCTGTTGCTCTTAGCTTCTGTAAATTCTTGTTTTTACAAAACCTAAATTTTTGGCCAGATTTTGACCTTGTCACTTACTGTACCTTTAAAGCACTCATAATATTGATGCCACAGTTAGGACTAAAATGAAAAGATACGTATTTTCTTTCTCTGCTTTGCACCATAAGTTGATGTGAATGTTAAAAGAAACCCATCAAAACTTTGCTAATGCAATGTGCTTTTGTACTTACAACAAATGGAACAGGCTCTGACTGTAAATTCGTATCCAGGAGGGAAAAGCTGGGCTTGTGGTTAAGACACTGAATGTGACTCAGGAGGCTTAGGTTTAGTTCCCTGCTCTTCCTGCGTGACCCTGGACTTGCTTCATTTTCAGTGCTTCAGTTTCTTCTCTGAAAATGGGTTTAATAATATTTCCTTACCTCTTGGGCGTGCTGCAAAGATAAATCTATTATTTGTGAGGCACTCTGAGGAGGTTGTGTAATTAGATACAACTGAAACTGCATTTCCCTCTTATCCTTTATAGACAAAGAAATGTCATGGAATGGAAATCTTCCTAGGGAACTATAAGAGACCGTTGAAGTCTATACATTCTTGTTTCGTTTGGGATCAAACTTGCAGTCATTGTTCATGGAGGTTAAGAACTTCTAGGTCAGTGATGAGAGCTGCCTTGAGATCTTCTGGAACAGAATATTGTGTCTGGGGAGTAGGGAGAAACTTGACACCTAGACTTTACTGTGCAAAAATTTACTCCTGAGCAAAGCCCTTTAGAAGGAAGTCTTGCGGTTTCAGTACTCCAGCGGGGATTGAGGAATGTGTCAGCCTCGTGGATTTGTTTATTATTGGCACTGATGTTAAATCCAAAGTTTTGGACACTTTTCCGGATTTCTTTTTGCAGTTTAGAAACTTGCAAATGAAGAAAGATGAGGCTACCCTTTCCCAGGGCTATTGTGGCTTTAGCTTACGTTGTAGCTAACAACATGAAAAGATAAAAGAATAATAATCCAACACTTAAGTAAAACAACAGGAAGCATTATTCTCACCTAAAGATTATCTGTTACTTCACAACAAACTACATTGCAGACCCTGAATCACCGATAACAGAGAAGGCAGAGGACTCTTAGGTTGTTATGGTGTCCATCTCCCAGTTGCCTGAAAGTACACCTTGCAGTATTCTTGAGTATTTTCCCGGGGATTCAGACAGCAAGGAAGGAAGACAAAGACTGGATTCAAGCCAACTAGCTAGAAGATGCACCTTTTTTTTAGCAGTGCAGGTAACTAACCATTGGAAGCAGGTTGTCAGGGGATGTGGTGTGTTCTGGATTTCTTGGAATCTTTAAATCAAGACTGGAAGTCTTTCTGAAAGATACATTCTAGTTCAAGTAGACCTTATAGGCTAGATGCATAACATAGGCTGTGGAATTTCACCCAGTGATTCCTGTAAGAGATCAGGTTAGATGATCACAGTGGTCCCTTGTAGCTTTAACTCTATGATGTTCTCTTCCTTCTCCCTCCCCCACCCCCAGCTCAATTTGCTGTCTTTATTGAGATGATACTCCTGCTGAAGCTGCTGGTAAGACTACTTAATTTAATAGCTCTTATGCTCAAGCAAATATAACACCGAATGAGAATGTCTGTATCAGTTAATATAGCTTCCTATGAGCATCCTGTAACTTACAACATGTTCTTTTACTACTTGCAAATGACACTGTCTTCCTATTTTATACCCTCCAATTTTGTGTTTATGGGGAGGTATCTCTCTTGCAGCAGATTGCTGCCATGAATTATCTATCACATTTCTCTTGCTCATCCTCTCAGCACTAATTTCACAAACTCTCTTTGCAGTGGAGGGGGCCCAATCCTTCTCCCACTGAAACCCACTGCAGGAATACCTTTGACTTCAGTGGGAACAGGACGGGTACCTCGTTTTGTTTATTGTTGGCTTCTCAAATTCTCTGCAAGCATAGCTGACTCATGGTAGCACTCCAGAGGTGCACCGCCCTGCCAAAATTATGATTGCTAAATGGGGTGCCCCCTCATGCCCTCTCCCTGCCCCTCTAGGTGGCCCTCCCTGCATCCCCTTCCCTTGCAGGCACCAGTAACTTATGCCTGCAGGCCAAATGCTTTCTTCTGGTTGTGAGAGGAGAGGCTGAATCCATAGATCTGAATTGGGAGGCAGAGGGAGGGAGCAAAAACTGCAGGGTATTCCTCCTGAATAAGGACAAGCCTCTTTGTGGGAACTTATGGGGCTCCAGCCAAATGGGTTAGGTGGGGACTAGGGATGTAAAAACCTGTTTAATCAGTTAACCCATTAACCATTATGTTTAACCAATTAACTGACTAAGTGAGATCCTGAGGACACGGTAAGTCTGATGCATTCACATTCCTAGTGGAGACTGGCTGGAGCAAAAAGGAATAGGGATGTTAAATATCGGTTAATTGAATAGTCAAGTAATCTGCTGAGGAGGGACCTGGCCTTTGACAGGCCTGGTGGTGTTAGCAATGACCAGAATGGATAGGCAGTGGTTAAAATACATTGGAACAGGAGTGGGAACTCTTAGTGCACCAGCCACTCAACTGGGGGAGCTGGGCAGAAGCTCAGCCTACACATGCCTGATGTTACCCCCAGGGGCAGATTTGCTCCCTTCTGGCCTGCCGATGGGGGTGAGGAGAGGGCAAAGAGTACAGCTACCCTAGGGCCCAGTGATTCTAAAGGACCTGGGGCTCCCGTTGGTGCCCGGAGCCCCAGGCTTTTTAAACTGCTGCTGAAGAGGCATGCTCTGGCCAGCTCTAAGGGCTATTGGTGGGGGTGCACCACATCCTGGGTGGTGCTGAGGGCTGTGGGGGGTGGCTAGTACGGTGCACTTGCTGCCCCAGCCTCACCTCTTTTGCCCGAGGGCCCGCCCGTTCTAGAAACTCAGAGCTGCCCGTCCTTACCCAGCGGCCATGGTCCCCCTCCCCCCCCCCCCGATTCCCCTTACTTTAACCTGCTGTATACTAAGAAATATTATTCTTTACTTTTGGCTTTACTATTAAGCCTGAAGAAAGAGGGGTTTTTTTTTAAATCTAAATATTACAGGCCGTACTATGCTATTGATTTTTTTTTAAGTCAAACTCCCCACTGAAACCATTAAAGCTTAAAAATTGATGGTACAATATGGCCTTTTATTAGCAACATAACTTTTAATCAACACGAAAGGACAGCGTCTAAGCTCAGATTTGTGTTCCACATCTCTGCAACACTCAGACAATGCCCCCTCCTCCACATAGCCGCTCCATCTACCTGTCAACACAGCTTTACCAGGCTATTCTTTAGGAAAACATAAAGAAGAGAATCAACATCTGGGAGGTTCCCTTTTCTAGTCTCCTGCTCGAAGGCCCTAGAATGTGGAGAAAGGGGTCTATGTATTGTTTTAAACCAAAAATAGTTAACATTAACTTTAGCAGTGCGTTATTCATTATGGCTCTTGCTGCTTGTGCAGAGACAGTTTCTGGTAGGAATGAGCTTGCTATTTTAGTAACAGTAGCATTTTCCTCAAGGGAATCCCTCAGGGTTGGCCATTATGGTGTGGTACTGTAACTTGGAAAAATGAGGCTTAGCTTACCCCTAACAGGTAGATCTATATTAGTGCCACTTCTCAGCTGAGATCAACAAGGTTGAGTGTTGTGAACTGTTGTGATTTATTGAGTGCTGTGAGCCTGAAATGTATTTGTTCTAGTCTCATAATTTCTGAGGTGGAGAGATTGTAATCCTGAGGGTCACATAGCTAGTGGGTGACAGAGTGGGGATTAGAAATCATGAAGACCAGGTACTAACTTGCTGTGTGGCCTTGGCCAAGTCATTGCTGCTTGCTCCCTCAGTTTCTCTAGCTGCAGAAAGTGTGTGTGATTCATAAAATTGCATTCCTGGCCCCCAGTGCTACAGTTACATTAGTGCTGCACAGTTTTCTTGTCCTACCACCTGAGCTGGCTCCTGAACCCCACTGTTTTCAGGGTTCCTATTCTTCTACCAAGGGGAGTGGTAGTGGAATACCTGCACTTTCAAATTTCTTACTGCTTCCTGCCCATCCCTGGTCTCCCCTAGCGGGCATAACAAAATCCAGCAGCCATTCTCTCAAACCAGGGATTGCATGAGGGACTTGATCTTCCCACTTGGACAGAAGCACTAGTTCCAGGCCTAACGTGCAGCTGGGGAAAATCTTGCTCCTTCCAGTGGACCGTGGATGTGCTGCTGGAGCACTTATCCCGAAGGAGAGTGCTGCTACTCTGAAGATAGTTGTTTCCAGGCTATCCCCTGGGCTGTTTGGAACTGAAGCTCACTGGTAGGACCAGATCATGCTCAGCACCCTTAACTCCCTCTCTTGTTGGTGGGAGCTGAGAGGGCTCAGTGCTTCTCAGGATGAGAGTCTCGGTTTGCCGTCTCTACAAAATTCCTGTCAATTCTTGTCTCTTTATTAGCACCTGGCTGTGAGCACAGGGACTGATAATAACCAGTGTTCCCTCTATTTTTTTCCATCCATGTGCAAAATAAATTTTGTTATGTGCACTGAGGCATATGTGGATGTGCACCACCAGTAGAAACACATGCTGCTGGCCATGGGTGTTCTGCTAATCAGCTGGGAGGCATTTGAATCTCTTCTGGGTGGCCACCCAAGTGTTCAGTTTACAGGGAACACTGCTGATAATTCTGATCTGCCTGAGCCAAGAGCAGGACAACATGAGGTAGAGCATAGTGGCTTTATGCACTGACTGTCAGCCAGAGGCCAGATTGGCTCCTGGTGCTGCTTAAAGCAGAGGTGGCTTAGGGAGAATGTGGTGCCAATAAAGTAAACCTTGCTTACTCCTGTGAGTAACCCTTACTCATAGGCTACGTCTACACTGCAGGCTTCTTGTGCAAGAACTTTTTGCACAATCCAAGAGCGCGTCCACACTGCCATGTGCTTTTTGCGCAAGAGATGTGCTTTTGCGCAAAAGTGTCCATGGCAGTGTGGACGCTCTCTTGAGCAAGAAAGCTCTCATGGCCATTTTAGCTGTAGGGGTTTCTTGTGCAAGAAACCTCTGTTCCTGTCCACACTAGCCTTTTTGTGCAGGAGGTCTTGTGCAAAAAGGCTTATTCCTCATGGGGAGAGGAATAACACTTGTGCAAAAAGCCCTCTCTTCTGACGATCTACTGTAAACTTTCTTGCTCAAGAACAGGCTTGTAGTGTGGACGCTCCGCAAGCTTTTGCGCAAGAATGGCCATTCTTGTGCAAGAAGCCTGCAGTATAGACTTAGCCATAAAGTGGTCTGGAACTACCTTCAATGGGACTGCTTGGGGGAATAAGTATTTTTTTCACAAGGCTAAGGCTTTCAGGATTGGGATCTATGTGAGAAATTCCTCCTTCAGAATGGAGGAATACATAAAGCATAAAATCCAGGGGCTATTTCACTGGGGATAGTCACATGGCCCGACAATCTGTAATTGTAGGAGAATACATCAAGGTGGGAAATAAGGTGTGACAAGTGTTTAACAATGAGGGCAGGGCCGGATTAAGGGGGAGGCTAGCCGCGCAGTGCCCCTTAGAGCTGCCATCAGGTGCCACGCGCCCGATTGCAGCTGTAACGTGCGCAGCATGCTGGGGGGTGGGGCCGTGCATGTGCCGTGCGCCCGGGGGCGGAGCCACGCATGCGTCGTGCGCCCACTGCCCGGGGCGCAGGAATGGCTCAAGCCGGCCCTGAATGAGGGTAATTAACCACTGGAACAACTTACCAAGGGCAGCAGTGGATTCTCCAGCACTGTCAATTTTAAAATAAAAATTCGACAAACAGGGATTGTTTTGGGGGAGATTTCTGGTCTGTGTTTTGCAGGAGGTCAGGCTAGATCGGGGTGGGCAGTAATTTTCGTAAGGGGGTTGCTTCATGAATTTTGGTACCTGGTCATGGGCCAGCTCCACCCTCCACCCCCGAAGGGGTAGAACCTGGGGCAGAGGGGGTGGGGCTGGGGACTAAAACACAGAGGGCTTTGAAGTAAAAACACAGCAAAGGGCTCACGACTCCTGGCTTCACTGCTACCGCATTGTCTGGCAGCTATTTAAAGGGCTTGGGGCTTCAGCCCCTGACAGGGTAGTGCCACAACCTTGAGCCATTTAAATAGGATCCTTCTGCCTGAGCCGCTGCCTGGAAATTTGGTGGTACGGACAGCAGGATATAAATAGAAAGTGGCCAGATGCAGTCTGCAGGCCAGATCAAAGTGTTCGGCAGGCCGGATCCAGTCCTGGGCTAGATGATCACATTGATCCTATTTGACCTTGGAATCTGAATCACACTCTTGTTACTGAAAATGGCAAAGCCATAAAGCAAAAATGGGGCTTGCATAAGCCAGGCCATCTGGAAAATGAATGAAAAGTAGGGAGATGGCTTAATTGGAGTGACTGTCTCTTATCTGGGTGGTAGGTAAATCTCTTAATAGTGTTCCTGCACATTTTACAAACAATAAGAAATACAAAATAAAGGTCCTGATGATGAGATTTTTTTTTATCATGAAATATTTAGGACTTTTTGTTTTATAGCCATAGCACCGGGGTGAGTAACAAAGGAGTGATTAACTTTACAGGCCTGTAAACACACATCTTTATTCACTAATCAGCATGGAAAGAGGTCAGAAAGGGATTTTCAAAAAAACATAACATAAGAATGGCCATACGGGGTCAGATCAAAGGTGCATCTAGCCCAGAATCCTGTCTGCCAACAGTGGCCAATGCTGGATGCCTCAGAGAGAGTGACCAGAACAGGTAATCATCAACGGATCCCAGTCCTGTTGTCCATGTCCAGCTAGGGACACCATTCCTCTCCAGCCTAGCTAATAGCCATTGATAGACCTAACTTCCATGAATACATATTGACTTTGAATGGGAGATGGGCACTTAAATTCTTTAGGTGACCATGGAAATCTGATTCTGTCATGAGGAAATGACAGAATGAATTCTCCAAGCACTTGTCACTGCTCTGTACCCGGAAAGTTACATGATTTCCTGCCCACACTTCAGATTCTTGCTGCAAACAAAGTTTCTTAGCTGCAGTTATAATATGCCAGAGATTTTACATGTCTTGTCCAAAATCTGCTGACAAAGGAACATTTGAAGATAAAGTGAAACTGAGAATTTTAGAAATGAGGCCGAAGACCATAATCACTTTCAGCTACTTTTAAAATTTCAACGCCCACATTTGAAAACATGGCTGCCTACAGTTAAGCACCTAAATCCAGATTCAGGCTTCTAAATAAAAGTGGCCTGATTTCTTTTCCTAGGTGCTAAGCACTCCCAGCTCCTAAGGAACCCAGTGAGAACTGTGGGTGCTCACACCTTTGAAAACCAGGCCATTTACATTTAGGTGCCTACACGTGGCTTTCAAAGCCTAAAGTTAAGCACCTACATTTGATATTTTTGTTTCGTGTATCCTCTTTTTCTGCCAGACCTTTGTCACATTCGCAGTGTCATCATTCTCCAGCACCTGTCATTTAGATGAGGTTCACCGGAACAGACGTTTAGTGACACACCAGATACATTCAACTAGAAGCACCTACAGCCATTGTTTTATTCTGTGGTTGTACAGCGGCTGGCACAACTGAATCCTGACCTGTGACTGTAGCTCCCAGGTGCTAGGGTAATACAACAATCAATAATAATAATAATACTTTATTGCAGTAAAATGGTCAGCTCTACTCTAGCTTACTTCACATGGGTTCACATGGGTTCTATGAGCCTTCATTAGTCTTTGTGAAGTATTTGGGATGCTCAGGTATACCATGCTATGTTCATGAAAAATATTATGGCAATTATCCAGGAAGAAAGCAAAGCCTTTTAAGGGCCTGGTCCAAGACCCACTGAAATCCGTGGAAGGATACCTATTGCCTTTGGCAGGTGTTGGATTACTTTGGATGTTTACACTGTAAAACCCAACCCCCTTAAAAAAATACTCGTAGCAAAGAGTCTCAGAGCCTGGGCCTGTAGACATGGGCTTTCAGGGTTTGTTGTTATGGTGCTAACAATAGTAGTGTAGCCAGTGCTGCTCCAGCTGGAGCAATGGGCTCTGAAACCTGTCAAGGAGGGTGGGTCTCAGATCTTGAACTCTAGCCCCAGAGGGAATCCCTTTGCCACTGTATTTAGCAGGCACAGCATGAGCCTCAGTCTGTAGACCAGGCCCTGAGACTCACTCCCACAGGTGTGGTGGGTTTTGTCTGGTTTTGGTTTTGCAGTGTCAATGTGTCTCACCTTCAATGTGAACTTCAGGCAATGGGAAGGAGGAAAACCCTTTGATCATTTGGAAGTTACAGCATTATGGACTGGCATGTGTGATTCTATGACAGAGTGCTAGGCAAAAGCATCCGATCCAGCACTCTGCTCACTACAGCTAAATTAGTTACTCCAGAGCAGACCTTGTTATGAAGAGCTGTGCCTAATTGATAGGCTGGGGAGAGCTAAAAAGACCTTTAGGGGATGATAGAAAAGACATAGGAAGGAAATGGGATGGGAGGAAACTGAGAGATTGCTCATCTCTGCTTACTTCAGGAGTGAAGGACTCCCTAGCTATGCTGGGCCCCTGGACAAGGGGTGTGGGTGGTTCTGGGCTCCTGGAAGGGGTGGGGCAGAAGGGGCAGAGCCAGGGTAGCCAGCCCTGAGCACTGCCCTGGCTGAGGCGCATTGCCCTGCCCGCCTCCCAGCCCTTAGAGCCACCATAGTGGTGGCGGTGGCAGCGGCCAAAGCCCTGGACCCTTTAGAATTACTGGGCCTGGGGGCAAATGCTCCCTTTGCACCCTTCTGTTGGCAGGCCTGGGTGTACAGCTGTAAGTATAAGGATGTATAGTATACAAGGGTCCTGGAAACCAGTGTAGTAAAATAAATTGCACAGGGTGTTTTACCAGCAAAAAGGTCTGTGAGCTGCTTGTGAACATGAGCAGGGGCAGGAGCGAGCAGGCCCTGCCACACGCTGCTATAATGCATTGTTTGTTTTTTCATTGATTTGTTTTAAATTAAATCACACTAACTCTCCTAACAAAATAAAGAATTGGCCTTAGCCTGCATTCTTTCCATAAATGCCACTCCTACTGAAGGCGCTGGGAATTCAGCATGCTTTTGGACAACAAGACCTAGTCAGTGTATTTCAGTGCTTTGTACTTCCACAGTGCTTACTATTTGAGAATCTCAAAGTGCTTTGCAAGCATTAGGTATCGTGCCAGATCTCCTGATTTATCCTGAGTCTTGCAACATTTGTTGGGTTTTCTTGGGTTTTCATATTCATGGGAATATGACAATTTCAGTTTTTGTTAAAAAGTTTGTATCCTATAAAGAAAATCTTAAAAACATCACTCTAATGCATCTCAAAGGTATAAAAAATACAAGGTGGAAAGAACATATCCTATTAACATTTCTTGGTTTTCTGAAGTTAATTTCATTATTTTTGGATGCTTGAGTTTAGCAATACTGCATTAGTAAACTGCTATCATAACTCTTTCAGGCATTATGATAGCCATTTTATAGACTGGGAAGACCTGGATACAATGGTGTTAAAAGGGCTTGATTCTGTGAGGTGCTGAATGTCCTCAACATCTCACTTAGGGTTGAAAATCTTAGTACTTGAGCCTAAATGCCTAAATATGGATTTAGACACCTAAATACAAGTGGCTAGAGTCTCAAAACTACTTATGTGTAGGTACCAAACTGTGAATGTAGGAGCCTAACTTCTGGCTCATGTATTTTTAAATTTTCCCTGAAGTGATTTGCCCAGGCAGGCTATCGAAGAGCTAGAAGTGGAACCCACACCATGTGACACCCCAGCCTGTATTTTTACCACTAGACCACTCTTTGCCAGTTAGGACTTGTCTGCATTTTAAATGATACAACAGCACAGCTTTGCTGCTGCAATGCATCATTGTAGATACTGCCTATGCCAAAAGGAGGGATTCTCTTGTCATTGTAGGGGTAATCTACCTTCCTGAGAGGCAGGAGCTAGTTTGATGGGAGAATTCTTCTATCAGCCAAGCGCAGTCTATATGGGACTTAGGTTGGTTTATCTACATCACTCAGGGGTGGGTTTTTTTCACACCCTCCAGTGACATAACTATGCCAATCCAACGCTCTAAAGTAGACCAGGCCTGAATGAGGAGTTGCTGTTCTCCTCTCCCATAAACACAAATGATGACCAACCTCACACATATTATTTTCTCCAGGAAAGATTCTTGTAAGCTACTATTTTAGGTACCTTGTTTATTTGTTTGTTTTTCAAACGAGATAAGTTTTCATTGTGTTTGTAAAGCTCTGGGGTTTCCTTTCGCCTCCCCGTCCTGGATGGCCACAGACTCTGGCTATAAAAAGGGGAAGGCTCCATCCAGGAAGTATTAGAATATAAAAGGAAATATTTCAGTTCTATAATGAATGAAGCTTGGCAAGTTCAGAGAGGATATGGAGAGAAAGGGGAGGGAGGAGTGGCAGGTGTGTTTGGAGGGAAGGGCGTGCCATCAAATGTATTTTAAGCTCTGGAAGTTGAGTGCCACTGATTTTACCGCACTTTGGAGAAAAAAGATTTGGTTGTTTTATTTTTTTTAATCTCCTTGTGACACACTTTAAGAAACACTAATCATTCTTTTAACTTGTTTCAACTCATTACATTAATTAGAGCTTAGTTTGTCTCTTGTGCTTTTTCAAGGGCGAGGCCCAAGATTTATGGAACAAAGAGCTCTTGCCTTAGAGAACACAAGTTTGCATTTTTGTAGGCAATAGTGTTTGTGGGAAATACGCTAATCTGTAAAACTGCCCACTTCCTCTGCTGGATCATGGGGAAGTGGCTACAAAGGACCTACAAAGGAAGACTTCAAAGAGCAAGATGAAATGTGGAGCTCAGCCGGAGAGGGGAGGTTTGGGGTTCAGGAACTGCTGCTAGTGAAGATGATGAGAAAACTCTAAGGGAGCAGGATTTTGACCCGACGGCTTTTGTCAAAGAAAAACTGTATAAAGGAAGCCAAATGGAGTTCAGGATGCTCAGCACCTTGCAAGCCCAGGCCCAAAGAAATAGGGAACCAGCCTGTTTTTTCCTTGAAGTAGGAGAATTGCTTTCAGGTGTTTAACTCTTTAATGTTCCAGATACTGCAATGAGACACTTTGATCTGCCCATCTAAACAGATGAAAACCGAACCTGGAGCGGGGATGTGGCCAATATGGAAATAAGCAGGACTTTGGGGGGAGATTCTCTAGTGTGCAGAAAGCAATTCTCCACATGAGTATATAGCAGGAGAGCCTCTTTTTCAGTGACCAGATTTGCAGAGCGTCTTACAGAGGGTGGACTTATATTCTTGTATTGCGCTTGTCATAATGCTGGAGCTGTTAAAACACACACTTTTTGTGTGCTGGTACAATGACGAAGTACAAACATCCCAATGTTACAAGACTTTGGGGCAGTCTGACTCACCACTCAACCAGTGGTACGAGTATCCTTAGGGGTACTTGAGAGAAGTCTGGGGGGTACGTCAACACAACTGAAATTTGGAGAAAACTGAATTTTTACAGAGCTTTATTATTTTTGCACTTTTTACACCCAAAAATGTCATCATCCACCTGGCTACGATTAAGTTGTTTAAAAAAATGTGTTATAATGGTAGAAAAAAAATTTGTGTGTCTGAAAACTGTAGGTACTGCGGGTACTTATAATTTTTTTTTTAAAGCGGTACTTTATAAAAAAAAAAGGTTGAGAAACACTGTACTAGTGGACACAGCACTGATTTTATGAATCATCTGAAAGTTTTCACCTTCTGCAGCATAGTGACCCCTGCAGGGGCATTGGCTTTCTGGGAGCCTGGGTGGACTGGTGCTGTATAATGTTTGGGGTAGTGTCATTTGGTACTGAATCACAGGGTAAAATGCTGCCTTCTGAACTGCCATCTCCACTTCCTGCAACTCTTGGGGTTTCCCCATACAGCTGCGCATCTGATTTACCTCTGCTTAGCTTGTGCAATCTGTTGCAATCACAACTCTTGCAGCCTCCATAGTATGTCTGATTAGTCGTCTCGTAAACAGGGCAACAGTGCAGTTTGAAACAGCCCTTAGCAGCCAGTCTAACCTACGTACAGTATGTGGGAGGGTGTGTGATTGTATTTAATGCCCAGTTTACTTAGGGCAAGTCTATACTAGAAACACTACAGCACCACTGTGGAACTGTAATGTAGACACACAGTGGTGGGAGGAGGTTCTTCCATCACTGTAGTAAATCCACCTCTCTAAGAGTCAGTAGCTATATTGATGGGGAAATGTGAATGGTTTCTGTACTGGGGTGTAGGTTGGCTTAATTATATTTTATATGGTGTGAAAATGTTCATCTTAAATTTGCATTTCCTTTTTTATGGCTATTTGATTGTAGTATTTTCTAGCCCAATGTATTAATTTTTATTTTACACTTGCACTTGGATAGGGAGGGAAGGGACATAGCTATGCGTGAATCCATAACTTCTGGGGTTAAACACTAACTGTGTTCCACTCTAGAAGCAGCTGTAGGAATATTGGGTGGATTCTTGTTCTGTAAACCATTCATAGTGTGATTTGGGATCTCTTGCTGTATAAGTCCAAATTACTAGGTTCTACTTTCAAATACAAGCTGCTGCGTAATCACACAAGCAAGTAGTGATTCTCCCCCCATTATGTTATAATAGCCTCATAAAGATACAAACAGACTTGATGGTATTAATGGGGATCATGTGATCCAGTTGCATATTCTTACAGGGAAGGTTAAAAGAGTTATAAATTAACTCTTATAAAACAACCTGATCAAAAAGGCTGGGAAAGAGAAGACTGTTTTGTGGTTTTTTTTTTATATTGTATATTTTTTTTACATGGGCTGGCTTGATGATAAACACAAGATTAAAATGAAAACCCCAAAGTAAAAATAAACAAGGGTGGGCAGGAACACAGTGACCTCAAATAGACCATAAATGGGCTTGAGGTTAGAGTCCCAAAGGGCCTGAGACACGAAAGTCTGTAACTGTTTACAGTTTAAGGATTATATTTCCTCTCTTAGCTTCCAGAAGTCAGTCTCTGTGACATAAAGAGAAAACATTCTGTATATTCATTGTCACTTTTAAACGTGCTGATTGTCAATGAAATAGAGGAGAAGAGAAACATGACTGATGGTAGTCACTTAAGTTGCTCAGTAGGGATTTGTAGCTACGTTGGCATTATTACTGCAGTATTGTCTGCCAGCATGCTGTAGTTGCGAGCTGTCAGCCTTTCCATTATAAATCGCTGTTTTCAGATGTTCAGAATCCGATGGCAAATTTTCTCTCCAGGCTGAAATCTCGTAGAGGAGGCCTCAGTCTGCTATCAGATTTCAAATAAAAAAGGATGGGTCATTTTTAAGTTATATAAATACAAAAGTCAAAGGACTACGTACATCCTGCTAATCTTTCTCAAATGAATTGACTCAGATCAGTGGTGACTAGTGAACAGGATTTAAACCAGTGTCATGGATTTTGCTGCTCTTGGTTTTTTATACTTCTTTTAAATGAAACTTTTCAGGCAGGCAACTCCTTCTTGGCAAATGCATTGAAAAGTAGTGAGCAGTGAGATGGTACTTAATTTTCATTCCATTTTCATTCCTCATTTTAACTAGTAACTCCATTTCTTTAGAGATTTTTTTACTACCATATTTCAAATTTTGGGTCTGTAATTTGCATGTAAAAACCAGATTTTGAATGCTGTTTAAATAATAAATAATTATTAGCAAAAATGATCAGGAGTGCAGTTACCTTAAGAATCAAAGCCAGTAACCATTTAGGCCATCAGAGGAGAGAAATCACATGCAAACCCAATAGTCCCCATCCCCAGAGCTGCCTCGTTTCTATCCCACAGATTATGCATAATCTAGCAAATAAAAATCTTTAAAGGATTTCTCAGAGGAAGAAGCATTTAGATCCTCTTTCAGATTTTCAACAGCAACTACCTTAAGCTTCTACAATTCTTCTAGTGTTCTTATCTTGAGTAAACAAAACAAAAAATAAACCCCAAATCCACCCCTCAAACAGTCTAAAATAACCCAGGGGTATGTCTACGCTACAGGATGAGGTTGAATTAAGATACACAACTTCAGCTACATTAATTACTGCAGGAAGTAACACTGCAGGAAGTTGAAGGTAGAACAGTCTCCCTTCAACTTCCCTTACTCCTTGTGGAAGCAGAACTACTGGCATCAGTCGGAATGCTCCTCTCAGTTCGAATTAGTGTGTCTTCACTAGACCTGATCATTCAAACCCTGGAAAATCAACAGTGGCAGTTTTGATACCCTAAGAGATTAAATGTGAAAAAGTATGTTCTTGTGATAAGCGACTGGGCTGGGAGATTTAAGTTCAAACTGCAACTCTGACAGAGTTTCCATATGTGACTTGGGCAAGTTATTTCGGGTAACATATTCAAAATATCTACATGAGTTAGAAACTGCAAAACTTTAACACTTAATTTTTATGGGTCTCAATTCCTCATCTGCAAAGTGGGGAGGGATAATCTTATTTCCTTTCTCATACCCTTTGTCTGTCTTTCCGATTCATATTGTAAGCTCTTTGGGGAAGAGACTGTATCAATATGTATGCACAATTCCCAGCACAATGGGGCCGTCTGTTCAGTTGTGAAATACTGTATGCTACAGTAATATTGCTAATAACAATAGTAATAGCTAGGGAAAATGTGCTTCTTAAGCCCCAATCTGAGAGAATTCTACTTGAAAAAAAAATGTAATCGTCTTGGCTTGTTGCTTCAGTGAGATCCAGGTGGAAATGTGTCTGTCTTCCTAAGTAAAATACCTGTTTGTTTACTCTACTACTGCTGTCAACAAAAGGAAAAGTAGAGAAATTAAATCCATATCTCCGCAGAATATTTTTCATTCATATCCGTTTGAGAGAACCAGAGGCCTGGGGAGGGGCGTGTTATACTCTTTCTAACCTCATGAATGGTTCAACTTTAAAATCAAGTAACAGCTTAAGCCCTCCTTGCATTTCATCTGGAGTTTCTTCAGAGTCCCATGCTCAGTATAAGTACTTGATCCTGCAGTCTCTGTGAAAAACATCCATTGAATATGGTGGGAGTTTGAGCAAGGGCCACAGATAAGGGGACTGCATTTGCATCATCTATTCTTTTGTTCTTCTAGTTAGAACCACATTATTGTAACTGGGTACAAACAACAGCATTTTACACATGTAGGCCTGCTATCTGATCTGCCTTCACAGACCCCATGTCCCTGCCTGCTCAGAGACCTACTGAAATCAGTGGGACTCTCTTGGGGTCAGCTCTCAGGAGTGTGGATATAGTTACTTGATTTTAGTGTGCTATTGAAAAACACATAGAGCCAGAGTCTCCACTGGTGTAAATTGATGTAGCTCCGTTGACTTCAACAGAGCTATGCAAATTTACATCAGCTAAGGATTCTAGCCCATAAATACTGTCATTTGCAGTAATAATTAATTTTGGATGCAAGTATTTGTGGGATCAGAACTGTGCTGGCAAGAGAGAGAGCTGAGCTTTTGGAGCCAGACTGTCAAGGCTTCACCAATCACAGTTGGCACTAGATCTTCCCAAAGTGCTCAGCAGCTTTGCAACACTAATGTTCAGTTTTCCAAACAGCTGTGCACTCCACATCTGGATCTCTTTTGACAATCTGGCCATTTCCAGCAGTGCGTAAAAGGGAGCCGAGCTCTTCTGAAAATCTGGTCACTGGAGCACAGCAGCAATGGCCTAGCTACCAACTGCTGCTTCATCTGCGTGCATAATGATTTTTGCTAACTCAGGAGTTTAACTCCTCACAACCAAAACAGCCCAACAAATGTACGGTGTTGAAAACCATACCCACTTCCTCCAGGCTATCTCATAATTGAGTACATTGGGCCGCTTTCTTTCCTTAAGCCATGCCCGTGGCACTTAACGTGATGGGAATGGTATTTATCATATTACCCACTTGCAGTGGACGCGTTGCTATGAAACAAGACGGAACCTTAAACAACGTTTGCATTAATGGTTTTCATCCTCGTAACCAAGCTGAACTGAGGTCTGGTTGGTATTGGGGACTTCTGCTATTTTAAAGCAATGCATAAAGCTTGTGCTGAGCGCCATGCAGTATCACTTGTTATTGCTTCCTTCCCTTGTGCATGCCATTTGATGGGCAACTGCAGAATGTTACCAGGATAGCCAGACCATATGTTCAGATGTCGCTTTCCTTGGATATTACCAGGCAGTTTGGATGAAGAATTTGTTCCTGGGAGTTGTGGCCCAATGGCAAAAGCACATATTTATTTAAAAGAAAAAGCAGAGAAGGAAGTTAAAGTAACCTTCCAGTCTTGAACTAGTTTCCTGTGTTATGTGTTTTTTTGAAAGAATTGGCAGAGCACGCCAGGGGAAATCTGCTGTAACTTTCCATTCTTGCTGCCCATTGTCCTGCCCGTGGATACCAGATAAAAGGAACTTGGGATGAGGTAGGGGTTAGGGTGGGGAACTGTTGGTAGAAATATGGGGAGATAATACTTCTATTAACACCCTGAGGCTTATCCTATAACACTGTCCAGTTATAGGCAGGTATATCTCATGTTTGTCACACACACCATTTGTTTTTCAGGTTTGTATGTTTTTAAATGAGGATTATTTAGGTTGAAATTAATTAATTTGCCTTCTCAAGACATTGTACTCCCATGAGCAGCAGGGAGCCTAATACCATGGTGCTCCCTGAAGGAGATATGAAACTGAGGAGAGATGGCTACTGTGACCTTCATTATATGCACCAAACAAACAAACCACAACCCTTCCTTTCCTTCCTTTCTCCTAGACCACTGGTCACCAACCAGTAGCTCGGGATCTACTAGTAGATCTTGGAATTGTTGACAGGTGATCCTGAGAGGTTTGGCCGGGAGGCTATCAAGTGCTGGCACTTCATCTGCCCCCTCTGCCTTGGAGCTGCCCCTTGACCCCAGGAGCCTCCTGCTTGCTGTGCAGGGCATGGGAAGAAGGCAGGGGCTCATGTCAGGGTTCCCCTCCTCCCATCCTGTACCCCATCTCCACAGAGCAGAGGAGGCAGGGATGGAGGGAGTTTGCTGGCAGCTTTTGGGAGTGGTGCAGGACCACGGTAGGGATGAGCCTGCCTTAGCCTCCTGCACCACCACTCAGAAGCCACCTGTGGTAAGCGGTGCCCAGCTGGAGCCCACATTCTGAACCCCGGCCCCAGTTCTGGATGCCTCCTGCACCCCAAACCCCGGCCCTAGCCCTGAGTCCCCCTGCCCCCAAACTCCCTCCCAGAGCCTGCCCCCTGAGCCCCCTCCTGCACCTCAACTCCCTGCCCCAGGCTCAGCTCAGAGCCCCTCCCATACTCCAAAACCTTTAGCCCAAGGTCAATGTCTGCATGCCCCTCCCCCTCACCCCAACCCTCTGCTTCCAGCCTGATAAAAGTGAGGGAGGATGGAGAGAGCAGGGGCGGGGCCTCAAAAGGGGCAGGAAGGAGGCGGGGCAAGGGGGTTTGGGTTTGAGGTAGATCCTGGATTGCACTTAAATTCAAAAAGTGATCTCATGCTTTAAAGGTTGGAGACCACTGTCCCTAGACCAAGAGGGAGTCCATCCAGCAGGGCCACCTCGGAGAATGAGTGAGATCTGTAGATTGGGCAGGGTGGGGTTGGTGTGTTCCATTTTCCCTCAAACCTTTGGGGCAAAATGATACAGTCTGCAGTCTGTGGTCCAACTTTCCCCTCTGTATTATTAACCCTCTCTTGAGTCCATGAGGCTGGGGGCTAGAGAGAGCCAGTGGCAATGGGCTTTTGAATGGGTAGGCTTGGTCTTTGGTAGATCGCCCATGCAGCTCTCAGTGCATCCCTTGATTCAGTGGGCTGAGCCCTGGCCTGTTCCCCAGATGTAGGAAAACTACTCTGCTCCTGAGGAGAGCAGTCCAGGGCCACAGTGGAAGAGAAATCCATTGCTATTGGCACCTCGGGATTTCAGCCACTTTCTTACCTCAGCCCCTGTGTTTCAGCAGCACGCAGGATCAGTTTTGTCCAATAATGAGCCTCTTCTGATCCACCTCAAACTGTTGCCGTGATTTTGGCCCTCTTCCCTTTTGTGTCTCACCTTTACCTCCTGGTTGCCAGGCAACCCCATTGCTATTAATGGCCCATAGTCAATATATAGTACTCTCAACTCCCCCGTCCACACCCTGTACCTCTCAGAAACAGAAAAATGGCTCATGCTGGATTCCAGCTGTCTTTGAGGAGCTCTGCTCCGAGAGGTGCAGAAAACCTCTGTGGCAAGCAGAGGTGACTCCTCTAGCTGGCCTGGACATGAGATAACTTTCCTCTTTGGGAGTCACTTGCTGGCCTTGGGCCACATGTTGTGTCTCTTCTGGGTTTTCCCTCATGGGGCTTTGGCAATGGCAGGCATTTTGTCTGCCTACACCTACTGATGTCCTGAGATCTGGCTGGAATTTTGAGCTCCTACAAGGAGAGGAACATCCATCTCTGCATAGCTCCCTTGGCTCTTCTCTGCCCCCTTGGGAATGATGGAGCCATGCAGGGGGAGCAGTAACTTGTAGACCAGTTTCCACTTTGAGCTGTTTACACCTGAGAGGAGTGTACCACAAAAGAACAGTTGTTTCATGTCTCTTTCCCGTACTCCCTACGTGGCACAGATCCCCAGTTCTGGAAGGTGTGAGGTCTAATGGGAAGAATGAAACAGAGCCATACCTCTCCCCATGATGTTCAATGGTGCTTGTGTGCCTTCATTGTGTCTAGGCTTCTCAGCCTCTGGCATGGTGCAATTTGTCACTGTCCGCGCCAGTCCAGATAATGAAGAATAGTATGCCCCAGTCCAGCAGTCCTTACCTCAAATGGAGTCTGTGGGGAGCTTTTTCTGAGGCCAGGTTTACACTACACCTGGAAGGTTGAGGTAAAGTACGCAATTCCAGCTATGTAAAATACATAGCTGGAGTCAGTTTGCCTTAAGCCAAACTTGGCACCGTCTCCACAGAGAGAGGTCAACTGGAACAAATGCTTCCCTTACTCCTCACCATTGCGAGGAATACCTGCACCAACCGGAACTGCCCTGTGTTTAATTTAGTGGGTCTTAACTAGACCCACTAAATCAAATGCCAGAAGACCGATCTCCAGTGCAGTAAGTATAGACATGGACTGAGTAAGGGCTGTAAAATCAGGGCTAGAGAGGGAAGTAAGAACAAGGTTGCTACCTGTCCAAAGTCAATGGGGATGTTGTGTCTGTTTCTGACAATGATGGAGCACACAAATACACTCACTATAAACAAGTAGCAATAACTCTTTGCATTTCTAGAGCATCATTCAACTGAGTGTTCCTAAACTCTTCCCAAATATCCGTTAAGTTTGCTGGAACAGTTTACCAAGGGATGTGGTGGAGCCTTCATCATGTGATCTCTTTTAAATCAAAATCACATATTTTTCTAAAAAAAATACAGCTAGCTCAGTGACAAGATATGGGCTCAATGCAGGAATCACTACATGAAGTTCTCTGGCATATGTTCTGTACCCTATGAAACAGACAAATATGTGTTGCCCATCCTACAGATGAAAACCAGGACACAGAGAGGGCAAGGGATTTTTCCAAGGCTACAAAGTGGTCAGGTCTTCAGGCTAGGAACAGAACCTAGAAATAATTCCTTTAATTAAACCAATCTGATAAATTATCTTAATAAAAATAATCTTTCCTTGAGAGTCATGGGGCTGAATTTACTGAAAATGCATGCCTGCATTAGCCAACTGCATGCCCATTCATAATAACTGCATATGCAGATTAGGTTCCAAATTTGCATTTATTCTGCATATGCATTGCACGATTTATCCTGCTACTTACAAACACTCTGTGATATCAGCAGTTGCCAAAAAAGAGGGAAAAAATGGTTCTCCTGAATTCTGAAACATGTTGACCTACTGAAACACACAGGGATGAAAATGAGCCCATTTCTCCATAGGATTTGCACAGCCATTCACTTCCTCCCCATGGAGTAACTCATATATAACTGATGACCCGTAGGGAGAACTGTGACACTCATGAGAGATCCCCAAATGTTTCTCATTATTTAGGGAATGCCGGTCATCTTGTATTACGATATATAAAAGGGAGTCTGGAGGGAGAACAGAAGAGGCTCCTCTGAGTCTGTTAAGTGGACACTAGCTCTTTTAATTTATGCTCAGAATAAGCACTGGAAACTGCATAGGTCATGCATGGTTCATCCTGGCCTTTTTTGTTTGTCCAAAGAAGCAGCAGTTATGCAAGTTTTACTTTTTATATGCTCCAGCACTGTTGTTATTGATTTACTCTCCAGATCGTGACACTAGGTGTAAACTATAATTCTCTGTTTTCATTTGCAGTTCGTTGCATCTTGAGGCTTTTCCTTTGTAGGAATCAGGGCTGCTCAAATGAGCTTTAAAATATTCCCCTACCCTCTAAGTACCTACTGCACTTGCATTTGTATGGAATAATGGATGGGATAGTGCTCAACAGTGATGTTTTGACTGGGCCACGGTTGGGTTATGCAGGTTGTCCCAAACAATGCCATTAAACCCGTTCTGCCAGCTCTGAGCCATCATATACTATGGGCATGCCACTTACTTTACAGAGAACATTTTAGAAATTTGTCAATGTGTTTGGATGTCTTATTGGTTCAGTTTCCGCGGGAAGGCCAAAAGTCTTTGTGGAACGAGTCTAACTATACAGGTTTGGAAGGAAAGGGAAATTATACATTCTGAACTCAGTTAAAAAGAGCTAAAATGCCTAAAATAGCTTTTCTGTATATAATGATGTTGTGGTTTTTAGGTCAAATATTTCGGAACCTACTAGGGCTGGAAGAGGTGGATCAGGAATGGGGCCTGAGATGAAGGTGGCGGGGGGGACAGACAATTCTAGGCCCTGCATCCCCATAAGAATGACCCTGCTTAGGGGTGTGAGGCATACTGACCTTACCCCCAGTGAAGTCAGCACAGTGTCGATGGGAGGACTTTCCCCATCAACATAACTACTGCCTTTCACAGAGGTGGATTAACTACGGCATCAGGAAAAGCTCTCCCGTCGGCGGAGGAGCTGCACAGCAGTGTTTTAATTTAAGTGTAGACCTGCGCTTAGGCTCCTGAGCTATCTTTGAAATTTTACCCAGGGTAGAAACTCTCCAAGGCTCCGTGCTCCATGTATAAAATCATAGAACACTAGAACTGGAAGGGACCTCGAGAGGACATCAAGTCCAGTCCCCTGCCCTCACGGCAAGACCAAGCACTGTCTAGATCATCCCTGATAGATGTCTGTCCAACCTGCTCTTAAATATCTCCAGTGATGGAGATTCCACAACCTCCCTATTGTGGCAATTTATTCCAGTGTTTAACCACCCTGACAGGAAGTTTTTCCTAATGTTCAACCTAAACCTCCCTTGCTGCTTGTCCTATCATCAAAGGCCAAGGGGAACAATTTTTGTCTCTCCTCCTTGTAGCACTCTTTGAGATACTTGATCATGTGGATAATAGGAGGGTGGAGAAAATAAACACACTGAAGATTGTGAGGTGCTCAGACACTACAATAATGGGAGCCATAGATGGACAGATAAATAGATACTTGGTGCAGATCTTGATTCCATTTACTGCTTCCAGTGAGGGCTGCAGTCCATTCAGGAAGCAACAGGGATGGGCTGCTTTCTGTGAACAGGCAGAAGACCTACACGACCTGCTGCAGGACACAGTGGTTGTGGGCCTTCGTTGGGTCCACCTCTGCCATGCCACAGACTTCAGTGGAGCTGGTTCAGCCCAGTTGAGGGCTGGGCTCAGCTGACACCCAGCTCTGTGGAATGCAGTGCAGGATCTGTGCTGTTGCACAACAGAGCCTGTGAGGGGATGTGGGGGATCTGTCATGATTTCTGTATTACAGGAAGTTGTGTCTAATTCAGGCTCATACTCAGACTGAACACAGGTGCTTGATTAAGTCTCTGGAAAGGTTTCAAGTCTGAGTGTTGTCACGTGTGAGCAGTTGGGGTGAGGGGCGGTGGAGATAGAATGACAGCTATAACTGGGAGCAACCAAAGGGTTCTTGGGTCAGTTGTGGAGTGTCACAGCAATACTGAATAGGCACCCAGTCTTGTAGCCCTCACTCATATGCGTGGTCCCATTGATTGGACTGTGATGACTCGTAAGAGCAGGAGCTAAAGGATCAGGCCTTTTGATAAGGGTACTATTTATCTCTGCTAGGGTGAAGTGCACCTTACACTGAAGGTTGCTGTGGCCTGTTGTGATTCATTCCCAGAGAAAGCCAGGAAGTGTTTTCACTGCTGTGCTTCCTTGAAGGATCACACTGGGTGAGGGCAGCTTTATGTTCCATTCCATAGGAGCCCTGCTGTTGGTGACTGCAGCAGAAGGATGCACTAATTGGGGGCATTTCCAGCTATTTTTGCAGGTCCCCTACCCCTGCCAGTGACCCCAGTAGTAGGAGGTGTTTTTGATAAGCCTTTTTGAATCTCAGTACCAACTCTCTGCCGTGGGCCTGGCACACCTGCACAAACTCTAGAATGAATTTGGGTCAAGTCAAGATTGGATGTTTTTCTAACTAGTGTGAACAGGAGTTAATTCAGGGAAGTCCAATGGCCTACGGTCCTATGGAGGAGGTCCTATGGCCTTTGTTATACAGGTCAGAATAGATGGTCACAACAGTCCATTCTGGATTTACAATCTATAAATCTGTATATATGCTGATGACTACTGAGTTTTTTGAACCAGTATGATGGGGCTAATTTGGCTATAACAAATCAGGAACGAGATCTTGGAGTTATCGTGGATAGTTCCCTGAAAACTTCCACACAGTGTGCAGCGGCAGTCAAAAAGGCAAATAGGATGCTAGGAATTATTAAGAAAGGGATAGAAAATAAGACCCAGAATATCTTACTGCCCCTGTATAAAACTATGGTACGCCCACATCTTGAATACTGTGTACAGATGTGGTCTCCTCACCTCAAAAAAGATATTTTGGCCTTGGAAAGGGTTCAGAAAAGGGCCACTAAAATGATTAGGGGTTTGGAACGGGTCCCATATGAAGAGAGGTTAAAACGACTGGGACTTTTCAGTTTGGAAAAGAGGAGACTGAGGGGGGATATGATAGAGGTATAAAAAATCATTGGTGATGTGGAGAGGGCAAATAAAGAAAAGTTATTTATTAGTTCCCATAATAGAAGAAGTAGAGGACACCAAATGAAGTTAATGGGTAGCAGGTTTAAAACTAATAAAAGAAAGTTCTTCACAGAGAGTGTAGTCAACCTGTGGAACTCCTTGCCAGAGGAGGCTGTGAAGGCTAGGAATATAACAGAGTTTAAAGAGAAGCTAGATAATTTCATGGAGGTTAGGTCCATAAAAGGCTATTAGCCAGGGGATAGAAATGGTGCCCCTGGCCTCTGTTTGTCAGAGGCTGGAGAGGGATGGCAGGAGGCAAATCGCTTGATCATTGTCTTTAGTCCACCCTCTCTGGGGCACCTGGCAGTGGCCACTGTCAGCAGACAGGCTACTGGGCTAGATGGACCTTTGTTCTGACCCAGTATGGCCGTTCTTATGTTCTTATGAGTTTTGAGATGAAGTGTGATCAGCACAGGCTGTGCTGATGATGTTCCCTTGTTTGGTTAAAACCTCTTCACTTTGTTTCCCACTCCCAAATCTGCTGTTAGCAAATGAAGAACAAAGGATTATGTGCCTTTACCTTTTTCAAAAAATGATTCGATGTCTTTGCTTGAGATTCTCCACCACAAACAGAAAGTATCTGTGGGCTGCTTAAAAAAAAAAAGGCACCTCTCTTGCTTGATAAGACACCTCTCTTGCTTGATATGAAAGAAGTGGGGGAGGGGGAACCACACACCAATTCAGTGTCAGTGGCGAAGGCCCAGAAGTGCCTGACATCAGCTCTAGTTTCAGTGCCCATCACTCCCACTGTCTAGAGGAAGCAAGTGACATTTCCTGTATTTAAGCTTTCAGACCAAATAATCACAGAATCGGTTTTTTGGAACTCAGACGCAGGGCACAACCCCTGCCGGGTGTAAGTCTTGGTGGAATCACACCAGGGATGAATTTGGCTCACGAAATTGTCATGTTGTTCCCGTGAGCTAAAATTCATCTCCTTGTGTAATCTCTTTTGAATTGCCTTTCTGATGAAGCAGGAGATGCTTGGAATTCGTCTGTGAACAGTTGTTTAGTTTTGGTTCCTATGGGGTCTTGTTTTTAATAACATATGCTATCCCGTGGTAATGGGGATTCCAGCTCTCTGTATCTCACAGTGGGAGTGAATTTCTGCTCTTTCTCTTGCCAGCCCTGTGACTTTGACTTATAAGTAAACTAGAAGATTTACCTGGCATTGCTCAGGTCCTTCAGGGCAGGGGGTGCTGCGAGGGGGTGGGGGGGTGCAGGAGTCAGGTCAGGGACTTGGAGACGTGGGGGCTCAGGGCAAAGGGTGATAGTACAGGAGTCAGGGGAGAGGTGGAGGGTAGGGGATGGGAGGTGTGGGAGGATTCAGAGCAGGGGGTGCAGGGGTTTGGAAGGACAGGGGCGTTTACTGGGGCCACCTGTGATGGTGAGGATGGTGCTGCTTCTATGGCAGGCTTCCCTGGTCAGCCAGCCTGCTCAGCTTCCCACAGCAGCACCTTGCATGAAGGGGGGAGCTGGGGCCAGCCTCCCTGGCCCCCCGGTGGCTCCTTGCTGGGGGAGGGAGGCTGGGCCTGGGCTGCCCAGCACCTCCTCATGGGGAGAATGGGAGAGATGGGGCTGTGCTGCCTGGCTCTCCTGGCCCACCCGCAACTCCTTGGGGGGCGGGCCAGGCTGCTGGCTGGCGGGGCTCCCTCCCATCCAGCACTGAGGCTGAGGGCCAGGAGGGAGGAGTTTGGAGACAGGGGGGTGTGGCGGCGCGTCGGGGTCCCCCGACTCCTGCACCCCCGTAATGGCACAGACAGACTCCACCAGCCAGTAGAATAGAGGGAGTTTATTGCTTCTCCAGGATACAGCACAGCACAGATGTCATCTGGTTACAGGAACCGGCCCTAGGATGCCTCAGCCCCCCTTGAGATGGGGGATGCTGGGCCCCTAAATTCCAGCCCCTTTCCCTAGGCCGTCTCCTCCATGATCCCAGACAGAAAAACTAACTCTTCCTTCCCTCCAGGGCTCCACCCCCTCCTTCCCATTGTTCCGCTCCATGGGAGATACCTGTCTGACGAGTTTCGAAGCCCCCTTGCATAATGACTCATCCCCTGCCCTGCTGGGCCCTGCTGCAGACAGCAGCCAGTGGAGGTCACTGACAACCCACTGCCCAGCATAGCAACCAGCAAGGTACCCCCAGTACGTCACAGGGGGCCATTTACTTGGGCTGGTGGCTGACATTATGGAGAGCCCTAGCTTCAGCTGGCCACTCTCTTCCTGGTGTGGCCATCCCTCTGTGGTCACTGCAGTACAGCTGTCCCCCATGCTCTCTGCTCTCCATGGTCATTGGGGAGCAGAACAGTCCCTCCTATCAGCCCCTCCCTTTCCATGTTATGGAAGACAATCGCATTCCAAGCACATTCCATTTTCCTGGCACAACCAAACCCTGACCTTGCTTTGAGTTAGGATAAAAGGAAGCTGCACACCAAATTTGGTGGTCCTAGCTCTTGCCATTTAGGGGGAGTCCTTGAAGAAATGGACTCACAACGGAGGAATGGACTCGTGAACAGACAGACCCACAAACTTTCTAAAATAGATACGATTACACCTACATCTAACTCCTGCTTATTATCACTGTTACAATGAGGCCAGAAGGCTAGAGACTGTGGTAATGAAGGAGAAAGGTGACCAAGACAGGGAATAGCATTATAGCAGCGGGGGTAGTAAGGCCAGGGTGAGATTTTGCTCTATAAAGAAAATGTGGCAGGCTGGAAGGAGGACAGGAAATGAAAGAGTGAGGTCAAAGGAACAGGAGATGGGGGAGAACAAGGGAATGGTAAAGGGAGGTGGCAAAGGAGAATTGGGAAGAAGAATATGAAATTTTGTTTTGGGGGAGGTTGGAGCAAGGTATCGTGGAGGAGATGTGTGGGAGACAGCTGGGAGTGCGGGGCTAGGCAGAGGGGTGGCAGCTGGGAGAGGAGAGCTGAACATGAGAATCATCTGTGTAGAAGAGACAGCTGAAACCATGGAGGCAGAGGAGACTGCAAAGAGAGAGAGAGAGCAGAAGAAGAGGATGATACTGAAGACACATGCCTTAGGAGAAGAGGAACAGCTACCACTGGGGATGCTGATGGAGCCATCGCCAAGGTGAGAGTAGAATCTGGAGAGCGTAGGACCAGGGAAGCCAAGGGGAGTGGGAGTATACTGCAACTGCCGTGTCTAGGGCAACCGAGAGACCAGAACCAGTGAGAATAGAGAAGAGCTCAGTTGCCTCAGCTAGGAAGAGAGCACTGGAGACTCTGCAGGGAGGAGGAGAGGAGCCAGGCTGCAGGGGAGTGAACCAGGAGATGCTGTGGAAGCAGACACACATTTTAGGATGGTGGTAGCGACAGGAAGTGGGGAATAGGATAGCACCGGGAGACTGAAGGAAGCAAGGTTGTGGCTAGAGGGTAAAGGAGCCAAGCGGATGCATCGAGACAGATAATAAAGGAGAGATGGAGCAAAGGAAGTGCAGAAGGGGGAGGATTAGAGCCCTGGAGACGGCTGTGCAGGGAGATGCAGAGGGTAGCTAGAGGTCTTAGGGTCTGAGATGGAGAGAGGGTGGGACTGAGGTCAAAGGTCAGGGAGGGGAGGTCAAGGAGACTTCCTAATGTTTTGCTCTGTAATAAGATAGGCAAGATCTGGGGGAGGGAGAGGTGTGGAGGAGTAGCCTGGCTGGGAGGAAGCTTGCAGGGGGGACAAGAAGATGCTGCCCAAAGAATAGAGCTGCAGTGACAAACCCCAGAGAGATGGGTGGGGGGCAACCATGTGCACACACAGTATTGGTGAAACGTGCCTCGGTGAGTTTCTGCCGTATTTGTGATCCAAGGAGAGATGCGATTGGCTCTAGGAGATGGAGAAGACCACACCCAAAATGGCTTAATAAACCCGCCCCTCCCCCCACTGTGATGAATTTGGAATCAGCTTCCATTCTCCCATCCCTTCCCCCTGCCTCTCCAAAGCAACGTCCTCCCCCGGGGGAGACCCTGCTGCTCCTGCACGGCAGCGTGCTGGCTGCTGTGCCCCTGGTATCTGATAGGTGCAGTAGCTGGAGGGATTTGTGATTTGCAGGTGGTGTCCTGAAGCCTGCTGTGCTCTGCAGCACAGGTTTAGTGCAACACTGTCAAAGGGAACAGCGATGTGCTGTGCCCAGCTGGTGCCTTTAGTATCCACTGGTTGCCCAGTGGGAAGGGCATGTGACCATGATGGGCACGCTGTGCCAGCTGCTGTATGGGTTTACAAGAAGGGCAGGGTGCAGGAAGCCCTGGTTTTCCTTTTACCCCTTGTGTGGCTGCTGGGCACAGTTACATGCTTCTCCTTCCTAGTGCACCAGTCAGCACAGAGGAGTCCCTCTGCATCAGCCATCAGCTCTTGCCAGCTGTGCATCAGGGAGTAGCCAGGGTATAGCTGCAGGTGTGACCCCACTATGAGCTAGCAAGCACTAGGAAGGAAACTGGATGTCAGGGAGCTCAGGAAGGCAGGATCCACCCCAGAATTTCCTCTGCTCCTCAAGCTCACACAGCTGAGCCTGATACACTACCACCCACCACATACATTCACAAACAAGTCAGGTCCCTCTCCCCAGAAGTTGTAATATGGGCTTAAAAATCATAAGGTTTAAAATAAGGATGTTGAAAAGAGGGTAATTGACTAATTGTGTAGTCGATACAATTTGTATCGAGTACGTGATTAGTCAATAAAGGGCCTTGCTGCCGCTCTGCAGTTTAAATATAGTAGAAGCTGGGCATGCAGTCAGTCTGGCTCTTACTACATTTAAACTCTAGAGCTGCAGCAGGGGTAGGTCCAGGACCTGGTGTGAGCTAGGACTGAGCAGTCCTGGTTCCCGCCAGGTCCCGGACCACTGCACCTCTGCCTCCTCTGCCCCGTCTCCCACACCGAGGAGATGGTGCTGGGGGGAACCTGCTTCCCCCCCCCCGTGCTGCAGAGGCAGGAAGGGCGGGAGAGCGAGTAGTTGAGTAGTGACTCAACTAATCGCTTACATCCCTAGTTTAAAACTAATAACTCTTGTCTCCTTTTCATTTTCTTTTTGGCTTTGGGGCTTTTCTGGGTCACATTTTTAGAACCCTGCAAATTTGTGGACATCTCCTTTACACCCGCGGATATCTGCATCTGTGGATGTTAATGTGGATATCCGCACCTTATTTTTGCAGGTGCAGAGGTGGATACAAATTTTGTATCTAGAACCCTGCAAATTTGTGGATATCTGCTTTATACCCCTGCATCAATGGATATCAGTGCAGACACCTGCGGCTCACTTTTGCAGCTAAGGTGAGGATGCGGATACAAATTTTGTATCCGTGCAGGACTCTACACATTTTAAAGTCTTTCTGTGCAATTAGAAGGGCTGGAGACTTTTTTTAATGGAAGATGCAATTCCTTCATCATCCCTGGACTCCAGGAGCTGGGGCTTTAAGAAAGACACTAAATGTTGCAAGACTCGGCAGCCCTGCCAATGTTCATTGCCTCAGCACCAGGAGACCCTCTTCTTAGTGCAGGGCTGCTTCAATGCATGGAGGTCCCAGGTCCTAGTAAAGCAAGGTCAGCTGTATTGGGCCCAGCTTATTTGCTTTTGACGAAGTGTGAGGGGCTCACTTGGCTTGGCTTCTGTGCAGCTGCCACAGCTTTTGGCACTGTGAAATGCTGTGGAGCTGGAGACATGTATTGGTCAATAATATAATGGATGTTTAATGTACAACTAGAAGAATCAGTTACAGAGAGTTCTCAGGGATGATTTCTCACAAAAAGCAAAGAAGCAGCAGCACTCTCCTGTGGAGGCCAGAGCGGGCGGGGGATGGCTGTACAATTATATAACCAGACCCTTGTGCAAACATGAACCTACTGGCACATATTGACTGGTATCCCTCCATCCTTGTATGCAGGAGGCAGCTGCACACAGAACACTGAGCCAGAATAATCCATGTGGGGTTTTGTTTTTCTGGACCCTTGTAATCTTACCGTTGACAAAAGCAGGCTAGTGCGGTAAGTCATTTCCTTTCCAGCAAGCATTCAGCGTGCCACCCCTGGGCTCTGCCTCCCCCACCCCCACGCCCTTTTGCACAGATTGCTCCTTGTTCCATGTTCTGTACCACCCAGGGCTTCCTTTCCAAGTTTTCTTACACCCTGCTATATTTGTGTAGAAGAAAGTTTTAAAGTCACAAAGCCTGGTAGCTGAGCACACGAGAGGGTCCTCTTGAAAACAAGCTTGATTCTCCACAGAGCTCAGGCATGGTGTGTGTGTGTATGTGGGGGGGATGACGGGGCATTTAGTGTTTCTGCTATTTTGTGGTCTTCTCCTGTTCTATACATTTAATTTCTTAACTTTTCCCATCTCATCTTTATGTGTGAGAAGGGTGTCAGACTCAGAGCATTGAAGACCTCAGGCCTTTGCATATCCCCAGAACAGATGTGATGCAAACTTCCTCACTCTGTACAACAGGAGCAACCCGGTACGTAGGTGGAGATCATTCAATTTCCATGGTCCTTTCTGGTTTTGGTCTGTCTCCTAACACTGCCAGGTGTAGTGGTGCTATTGCCCAATCACAATCACCGAGAAATCAGAATTCAGATCCAGGCCCTGCTTTGACCCCCATTTGCTCTCCCTCCCATTTGGGTTTTTAGATCCAGAGTTTGGCATGGGCAGAACTCCAGTGAGAGCAGATCTGAAGTCACCAACTCATTTCACCAAGGTCACCACTGAATATCCTTTGTTCATTACTAACTGAGCCTGGAATTAAATGTGTGGATGACTTTTTGATTGAATTCTGTATCTAACATGTAATACAATGTAGACTGTTCCACTGTCTGTCTGAGTTCGTACTATTCATATATGGCACTACTGTTATTACTCTTTCTTACTCTTTTACTCTTAGTCATTCTTTAAGTTGTGTATTGTATAGATGAAAAGGCACAAGATAATTTCTTCACATCCGATAAAGGCTTATTTCAAAACGCCTGCGCTGGAATATCAGTGGCCTATACTCTGAATTTCCACTAAAGTGGTAGACCGTGTTATTGGTTACTGAATTATTTAGCTGCACAGCTACCTTTACCAGTAACAAAAATGAACATTTAACTTTCAATTGTCTCAGCTGGGAAACAAATATAGGGCACTGCAAACCCAGTGAAATGCAGTAGTGAAATAATTCTTTAGAGTCTATGTTTTAAAAGGGTTCATAGTTATTTTGTGAATGGAGAAATCATGCAGCGGAAGGCATATACCAGCAATCTATTAATTGCTGCCTTTAGAATTTGTAGCTAGACAGCCTGAAATTTGTACCCTTTTAGAAAGAGATAAAATAAATCAATTCTGGCTTCCAGACAACTAAAGTCTGATCGTGCTCCTTTGGAAATCAGTGAACATCTCTTCAATGCAGAGTTAACTCGAGTTTTAACTCAAGTATATCCCGTAACTCAAGTCCCATTCTCAAAATCCCATAACTCAAGTGCGGTAGGTGCTTTTCACTTGAGTTGGGTGGTCTGAGATGGGGCATAGGCTACAGCTCATCAACTCCTAATCTGACCATCACAGATTTATAAAATTGTAGGACTACAAGGGACCTTGAAAGCCTTCTGGTCCAGTCCCCTGTACTCACGGCAGGACCAAGCGCTTTCTAGACCATCCCTGACATGTGGTTGTCTAAGCTGCTCTTAAAAATCCCCAGTGATGGAGATTCCACAAGCTCTGTAGGCAATTTATTCCAGTGCTTAACCACCCTGAGAGTTAGGAAGATTTTCCTAATGATGTCCAACCTAACCCTCCCTTGATGCAATATAAGCCCATTGCTTCTTGTCCTATCATCAGAAGTTAAAGAGAACAATTTTTCTCCCTTCTACTTATAACAACCTGTTACATACTTGAAAACTCTTACCTTGTCTCCTCTCAGTCTTCATAACTCCAGAATAAACAAACTGAATTTTTTCAAACTCCCCTTATAGCTCATGTTTACTAAACCTTTAATCTATTTTGTTGCTCATTTCTGGACTTTCTCTAATTTGTTCTCATCTTTCCTAAAATGTGGTGCCCAGAATTGGACACAATACTCCAGCTGAGGCCTAACTAGCGTGGAGTAGAGTGGAAGAATTATTCATTGTGTCTTGTTCACAATGCTCCTGTTAATGCATTCCAGAATCACATTTGCTTTTTTTGCAGCAGGGTCACACTGTTGACTCATATTCAGCTTATGGTCCACTATGACCCCTAGATCCCTTTCTGCAGTACTCTGTCCTAGACAGACACTTCCCATTCTGTATGTGTGAAACGGATTGTTCCTTCCTAAGTGGAGCACTTTGCATTTGTCCTTATTGAATGTCATCCTATTTACCTGAGACCATTTCTCTACTTTGTCCAGATCATCTTGAATTATGACCCTATCCTCGAAAGCACTTGCAACCCCTCCCAGTATTGAGAGAAGTTTTCTCTTTGTTGACAACTAACATTAACTCAGCAATGAGCCAGAACTGTCGTTCATCTGGAGCAGTTTCAATCCTACCCTGCTATGCAGCTTCTTCTGTCCTTTCAGTGTCTCTGTGTGCAGGAGAGCTGCAGTGTGGCCCTTCAGGGTTTGTTCTGAATTGGACTAAGAAATTTTCTCCTCCAGCTGCCGGCATTGGTGCTCATGTGGCACGAGGGCAGTATCTGAAGTGGTGGCACCTCTCAAACAATTCTGCACTGTGCTGTTGACCCTATTCTCTTTTCATTAAAATGTGAAGATAAATAACTTTTGCGCAAGCATGTGGGGGGAAAAGGAAATGAAGGTCATTTGACATTGGGCTGCTGTCAGCCTCAAGTTAGACTCCTTCAAGAGTCATTTATCCTGGATGTTAACTTACTTCCAGCTACAGTCCACGTGGCGATCACCTTGAGACAAAAGAGTTTTTTCCATTTTTATTGTTTTGTTTGTGTGAGACACATAAATCTATACTCAACTCAGGATGTGTTGTCCACAGACTGAGAGAGGAGGTGAGGGGAGGCTTGGAGGAAGATATTAAGAACTGTTTTAGCCATGTTGGGTTTGAGCTGACCCCTGGACATCCAGAAGGAGATGTAATTATAATGTTAATACGTAGGTAGCAGCGGAGCCCCAGGCTTGGGGGAATCCAGGGGCATACACTTCCTGTGGTATCTGACTGCAACATGCCCAGACCCAGGGTGTGGAAAGGATGAAGCCCAATCTAGTCCTCAGTAAAGACACTGAAAACTAAATTAATGTTAAGTGGAAAGCAGTCTGGTAGTGTTTAATTTCTAGCATTGTCAGCGCTTCTTTGCTTTGGTCCCACCCAAACGCTATGTGCTGGCAAAGTGAGATTTACTACAGTTCTTTTTCTGAAATAAAGCAAGCCCATTTTTGCTGCCAGTTACTCTGCTGTAACTCCGTTGACTCCAGATTTATGTGGGTGTAATTAAGAGCAGACTCTGACCCCATGTTGCAGAACTTTCCATTTACACCTCTTGGGCAAAATTACTCTTCCTGTGTGGCGTTAGGCCGATGGCAGGTGTGGTTATAAAATGTATTTATCTCTTAATGCTGAATAAATGTGAGCTTTCAAATAAACTGCCACGACCTAGAGCATTCATGACATCCTGAATGAGTGATATATAAAAACAATCACAATTAACTTCAAAGCACAGACGAGTTAATTAGTTTTAAATCACTCTTCACTGACACCTGGGATCAGAAGCTACTGCTTTTCTTCCTATCAATTCAGCTGTGACTTTTAATAATAATGATATTTTTAATCCTAACTTGTGACATGTAAATTACAACAGAGATCAAATCTGCATGTATTGCAAGGTAGAGGGCCCAAAAGAATCACCTATTCCAGGGCATTCTTTTTATTAAACCAAGCAAAGTATAACAACAGAGCAAACTGCTTGGCACTGTTCCTGTTTCTATCATCTGCACTTTTGTGGCACTGTCATAACATGAATGCTCTTACGTCATCAATACCACAATGAAAAGGAATCTTATCCTGGCAGGTTTCTGGGGCTGTAAAGGCCGGTGGCATGATGCACTGGCTGGCTTAATTAATTCCACTTTGATTGGCTTAGCTCTGCATTTTCACCCACTGAACCCTATTCTGAAATGTATGTTGTGTGGATGCACCTATTCTGCAGCAGGCCTGAAAAGAACTGACATTTCCACATGATCATTTCCATATACATCATGGATACAGACAGCAGGGATGTTAATGTTAGGTTAGAGCAGTTCCCCACCTGCCCCATACAGGGAGGGGGCTGCTCCAGCCCCGCAGGGCCCACTGCAGGCAGGGGCTGCTCTAGCCTTCCAGTCAGAGCAGACCCTGTCCATGGTGGGCACAGCCCCCCCAACCACTGCAGGTTACATGCTGGCTCCCCAGGAGTGGAAGTAGGCAATAGGAAGGTTTAGCCCTTGGACAAGAACAGTAATATTACCTAGCTCTTATGTAGCACTTCTCATCAGTAGATCATGTTGCTGAGGTTATGGGAGATTTGGTGCAGCTAGCCCAGGTGGGCAGATAGGAGGCAAAAACCCCCAAGAACAATAGAGTTTGGGTTCAAGCTGGGATTCTGGGATGAGCAAAAAGGAGATCACAGGAGCAGGATTGTAGGATCTCAAAATGCCAAGGTGAGCTGGGCTGAGACAAAAAGCATCATGGAAATATGGCATTTGCCTTTAAAAAATAAACAGAACACATCAGCCTGCCCGGTTTGCTTAGTACTGCTTTTCTTTTCATATTAGTATGCTGAGTAATAATAATGAGGGTTGCTAACCTTCCAGGATTGTCCTGGAGTCTCTAGGAATTAAAGATTGATCTTTAATTAAAGATTATGTCATGTAACGAAATGACCAGGAATGCCTGCAAGCATAACAGTAATGCAGCCTTACCGTCTCACCCTAGGCAAGCGGCTTGTTTTGATGGGCAGCCATTGTGGCAGAAGGTAGGGGAGTAGGTTCTGTGCCTGGACTGCTGGTAGATTTTCATGGCTATCACAAGAGCAATGCTGGACGAATGGAAACTTGAAGCGAGTTGCTGAGTTGCCTGGGGGAGAAGCAACAAGAAGGCAGTGATGGGAGAAAATGGAATGAAGGAATGAAACTGCATGTGTAAGGGGAGGAGAATGGATGAAGAGAATTAGGATATTTTAGATTAAAAAAGCGAATGCTTTGGGCCATCTCCTGGTCACAGCTGAGGCTCACTTGCAGTGCGTAGGCAGCGCAAATCAGCTGGGAGACCAACTTGGCTGGTAATTCCTGCCTTACGGGAATTCCTGGGCAGTACAGGAATGGTATAATGATGCATGCCCATTGGGTATGAGATTTGGCAAAGGAAAAGGGCATATGACCATTGTGCCTTGCTTATTCCTAGATGCTGGAAGAACCCCGCCTGGTCTACTGACAGCTGGTATAAGATGGGTCAGTCCTGAGACTGCTCTATCTTGTATTGGAGACGCGGGCACATGCTTATACTGGTCATGGAGTTGGGGAGTGATCAAGGTTTACTGTGTCATGGGCCTGTCCTGATCAGACCCAGTTTAGGGATTGGGTACGGGAGTGGGTCTTTTTCTTTAAATCTTACTGGTGACATAACACAGAAAAGCCCGGCATGATTAAAATCCAGTCATCTGGGTGACTCAAAGACGCACGATGATTTGTGATAATGTGTGAAAAACCTTCAACCACATTTTGGTTATTCTTCCTGCAGAGCTAACTCAGGGATCGGCGCTGGGGTCTGAGCACCCAGGTTAGCCCAGGTGTGAGCAGCCTGCAAAGTCCCCTACTGGAGTTACAGTGCCCTCACTGGCATTGTGCTCACCCATGTATTGCTGGGACTTCTGAGGGCACATCTCATGGTTCTTGGCCCTGAGGTGAGGTGAGATGAGGTGAGGTGCTCTCTTAATTTTTCCCAGTGAATTGGGGGGGAAACTGTCTGTCCTTCTCAGCACACAGCGGAATTGTGAGAAAGCACTGGAGGACTACCAGAATGCAAATGCTTTAGCCTGCATCCTCATTGCAAGTGGGTCAGTTACTAGCCTACTTCATTTGGTCCTTAATTTACAATCCCTTCCGGGCCAGCTAGCCTGGATATACAGTACCGACATGCTTTGGGTGAGAGAGTTTTGTGTCTGGACAGTATGTGGGTGAGGGTAACACTTGAGTATTAGCCAAAGTTAACTCTGCAATGAAATCATTTTATACACTTGCTTCCAGGCAAGTCACCTTAAACTCACAAGCCTCAACAGGAACCAGGCCAGGTTCCTTACTGTGCATCTCTTGGCACTAGACTCCTGTCTTAATAACTGTAAAGATCAGGGTTGCCAAGGTCTTTCTGTTGCTATAGTGAGATTAGATAGCACAGGGCTTCTGAATTCTGCCTTCCCCTATGCTGAGGAAAAACACAATCAGTGTGCTTTGCTTCGCCGATAAGATTTTCCCAAATAGTGACTCCTAACTGCACCTGAAATACATACTACATGCCTTTGTCTTGCTTAATATTTAAAAAATTGCTTATAGAGACATTTTCCCCTTGAATTAATTTAAGATTCTCTCTCAGGCTGTAATGAGTTTACAGTTACAAATTGTGAAGTTAGAGTATTTACCGGTATTCATCTTTATATATACGTCAAGCTAGCAAAATGCTTCCTTCCTATCTGGGTAATTAGAGAGCTCTGCATTAGTCCAAACAGCAGGCTGCACTTGGACATAGCTTTGCCTTTTACACAGGGGCGTGGTGCGGAGATGATTGATGAAATGAACTGGAGTGCTCTGAATCTGGTGAGACTTCTGGATTCGGGGAAGGGAAGATGCTATTGAAATCAAGAGCTGGAGGGTTTGCAGGCAGAAGATCAGGGCACAGTTCTTATTGTATGACATTACCAGCTGTTTGTTGTCTAATGCACATCATCAATAATGGGTTATAGCATCTGGTCCCAGGATCAGCCAAGCATAAGACACAATTTGATTTTAATTTTCGTGGTGGATCTGACAACTTTGCATTTTGTGTATTTAATAGTAACTCAGGTGAGATTCCCCCAGTGCAGGATGATACTGGATAAGAGCCAGAGATATTTTTCCTGTTGGTGCTGGAGATGTTTTTCACAAAGGTTTGAGACTGAACCACGTATGACTCTGGTACTAACTGGAGTGAGACAAATAATCCACCCCACTTCTGTGACTGCAGAGGACCTACTGTCATTCTGCTGTGTGTGTGCATGGAGAGTGCTGCATGATTTCTATGCTCAGTGCGGTGCTTGGGTTCAGTGCATTCTGTGCAGTCCACACAGGGATCCCAACCCTCCACAGGGATAGCCTTGCATCTTTGCTTAGGGTGGTTTGGGGGAAGAACAAGCGCTGGAGTAGTGCATTTGATCACTATTGCTCCCCAGGGAGAAGAGAAACATTGGGGGCTACTCAGGGCTGCACTAGTGTCTTCAGGCTGGCTCTATTTCAGCTTTGTGACTCAAAGAAAAAGGTCTCCTTGCCCCAGGCCTTATGGAGGATCCCCCTATTCAAAGTCCCTATAGTCAGGTTTGGTAAAGGGCGCGTGGGAGGATTTGCCTGGAAGATATAGGTCTCTGGTTCTAACAAGAAGCATTGCTTTGAGTTTGGCAGTCTCCCCATGTCATGGGGCATAGAAATGGAATGACGGAGATGCCCATTCATGCAGTGTTCACTGGAGGGGTGGGATGCTGTTCTAAGGACTTACTTTTCTGACTGGGATGGAAGGAGTTGATGTTTTATGTCACAAAAAAATGTTCTGTACTTACTAAGTGGAGGAAGACACTGTTGGTGAGGGATGAGCTAAACACAGTGGGCTGGAGACATCTCAGTAATTTAAGAAAGAGGTTCTCAATGTTTCCAGATTATTGTACCCCTTTCATAAATCTGATTTGTCTTACATACCCCAAATTTCACTTCACTTAATCCGTAGCCAAGGAGATTTAGGTAGCTATTAGGGAAAACTTTCTAACAATATGCGTAGTTAAGCACTGCAATAGGCTTCCAAGGGAGGTTGTGGAAACCTCATCAGGGAGGTTTATAGAGATGGGTTGGACAAACACCTGCCAGGGATTGTATAGGTTTATTTGATTCTGCCTCAACACAGGGGGCTGGATTTTGATGACCTCTTGAGTGCCATCTAGCCCTGTATTTTTATGATTCTGTTATTTCCAAATAAAATTGTATCTGTTTTTAAGAAATGGTTTCTTCAACAACAAAAATTAAAGATGTCAACGCAAAGCATATTCTCTACACGAACCAAAACCCCTTAGTTGAAAACTCCATTTTCCATCAAAAAACATTTTTGACAGAAATTTTCCAACCACCCCTATTTATTCTGTGTCTGACATGTCTCACCTGTGTAACCATATTTAATCTCTTTGCCTCGGTAACCCCATTTGTAAAATGGGCCTGTACTTCTGCCATCTGCCTTTACTTTTGTTGATGCATGAGATTGTTATCATGGATTTTTTTCTCGTGCACTGAAAGGGTTTTATTGCAGCCAGTTGCACCACTGAATCCAGATAAACACAGATCCCAACCTTAGCATTAATTGCACCACTGTTTTTCTCAGTGCTGCCCTTCCTGACTCGTAGTGGTGCTCTAAACACACTGGGTTAACGTATCTTTTGTTAGAACTGTCATGACTTAATCTTATCATCATTTGGTGGCGGTGACTAAATGTCTCTAAGTAGGTTAAACCATAATCGCTCGCAAGAGCTCTGTTAAAAGGTTAAGTCCTGTTGGTAAATGTCATGCCCATGAAGTCCAATTAAGGCTGATATTTATGCGATTGCACCTCTCATCCCAAATGATTATTGCTTTTAGAAGTGACCGAGGGCTTGTTCCTGCTCCCACTGAAATCCAGCTATTTTGGGAGCTGCACGATTAGGCCCCAGACATATCATCTTTTCAGATTTCTGGGCATTTTATGAGCTGCTTTGCTGTCCTTTTTTCTACAGCTGGTTTCTACTGTTTCCTCTTGCGTTGCAGCTGTCACAACAAACTTACTTGGATTAAGAGAACATGGAACTTTTGAGGAAGCAGTTTTCACTTACAAACAGTTAAGTCCAAAGAGAGAAGCTTAGCTAAATATTCCCTTGGAGGAGACACATGATCTAAGACCTATCCTGGCATCTGAACCCCTTACAGCCATAAATGAACTCTTTCCTCACAACCAGCACCCCACTGGGGAGGGAAATATTAGCCTTGCTTTGAGTGAGGAGCTGCTGAAGCATCGTGTACAATAAGAGCAACACTTTCAAAAGTGCCTACATCACTTTTGGAAAAGTGACAAAAGGCCAGATTTGAGATTTGGGTGCCTAAAGCGGTAGATAGGCCCCTAACAGTAGTGCCTAAATCCCCTTGGTTTCAATGGGAGTTTGATGCCTAACCTACTTAGGCACTTCTGTAAATCACAGTAGCCTGAATACCTTTGATCATCTGGCCCTAAGCAGCCAGAACCTCATTGACAGTCAAGGGGTCTTAGTGGCATAACTGTCTCAGTTACTTTTCAATAGAGGACTAAGGCACTTTTGAAAACATTCTCCTAAGTCATTCAAGAAGTTTGTAGCTAAACCAGGTATAGACCCCAGATCCCTTGAGTGTTAGCCCAGCACCCTAACTACTAGCTAACCCTTTTTAATACAGCTGGACCCTGATGGGCACTATACTCCTGGTACCCAGCACAGCGTGCTCCCAGAGGTGGGCTGAGGCTGTGAAATACGGGTAAGGAAAACTAGGCTGTGATAATTATGGCCTAGAGGAGAAATAGGAATCTCTGTACTCTGGGAAGGTTTTATCCTGAGCCCCTCTGTAGCATCCAGGGATTACGTACAGAAACAGGCAACAATGGGAAATTGACCAGGGACCTTCAGTGCGGAACCCCCAGGCCCGTAGCACTTAGCCAAGGCAGACAGCAGGCTGTGGGGAGATAATATTCTGTTGTAGTCACGGGGACCAACCATTCCATGGGGCTGTGATCATGTGCTCTATGGGTTCAATCCAATGCCCACTAAAGTCAGTGGACAGATTCCCATTGATGTTAATGGATGCTGGATTGGGCTCTAAGCCAGTATATTACACTTGGTTAAGCAAAGTCGCATTAAAACTGCCCTGGATGTATTAATAATTAGATGTAAGATGCCCTGACTTCCCTGAAGTCAGATATTTGAATGATTCTCTTTCATTCTGTCTCTGAAATGCTGGTAGAAAAATATAAACTATGACTGCTCTATCCCGTGTCGCATGCTTCCCGCAAACAAATTCCTGAGTCGCAGTTGGCAGAGTTAGATGATTCATGGCAGCCAGTGATGGTCTGTTCACTGTGCACCACTCCTGAAGGGGTTAAGGTGGTTCAGAAGAGACTAATTAACGTAATGGGCTGCAACTGGGGGAGTCTTAGGCTTGACTGACAAGCACTAATTGAAGACAGAGCCCATCTTGAGCAAGAGTAGGTGGGGGGTTGTGTAGAGCAAGGAGGTGAGATCAGAAGGGGCTGTAAGGCAGATATCCTCAGTCACTTTCTGGGCCCAGGGAGGAGAGAAGGGGGAGGTACTGGGATCCTAACCCTACAGAAAAGCTGCATCCAGAGGGTGGAGAGGAAAGCTTCAGGTGCCAGGGGTAGGAAGAGTCCCAGTGCACTGGTAGCAAGGGCTGGTATCCTGCAGACTTTGACGTAGATTGTTTGGTTAGTGGGCTGGAACCTGGAATAGTATGTGGGCCTGAGATCCTTTGCTGGCCACTGGGAAAGTGGCTGGATTTTGAAAGGGAAGACAGCCAGCAATGGGACTCGGACAGCTGGCCGGGTGAGAGACTCTGGAAGGGGAAAACTGCATAGTGCCCTGGCCAGTGGGCCTCGCTATGAAGAGAAATCACTGTGACTAGCAGAGAGCAAGAGGAGCTGTAGCGCCAATGACTAAAGGAAGGGGGCATCTGACTGGACAGAGCTAATCCCTAGATGCAGCCACAGAGGGCTGCCCCCGCAGTAATTGAACCCCAACACACCGAGGGAGTGAGAAACTGAGGAGCAGAAGGTAGGTGAGAAGGTAGGTGCTCTCAGGTGAGGTCTAGTTCTATGGCCACCCAGACCTCTTAAGTTAAGAGAGCTTATGTGCTTTGTGGATGAGTTGGAGAGGGTGGCGGGGGAGAAGCCTCTCCCACCAGAAGTGGTGGGAAAGAATGTGACAGGGGAGGCCAGTACGAAATACCCAGTGGGAAGGACAGTAAAGGGAGATGGGATATAAGTCCATGCAGCGGCGCAATCCTGTGGCGTTTTCAAAGCAAGTAGAACAGTTCATAACTGGCTTGTGAAATGAATGAGCAAGTGAGCCTTTGGATTGTAGCAGGAATCAGCCTAGCAGTCCTTAATCTTGTTTACAATTGATAAGCTACTCTAATCTGCTAAATATGAGTATGGTAACTCCTGCATTTTTCTTACTGTTATGGGGAGGTGCATTGATTTATGGTGTTTACACGCAAATTTTCTTTGACTTGTTAATTCCTTAGAGTTTCATTTAGGTTATCTTTTTTTTAAAGCCTTCCATTATCACTCTGGCCTGATGGAGTTGTTTGTTACGCAGCTCACAGAGCACTGCAAACAGTTGGAGCACTTTTTGATTGTTCAAATGTTATGAACCACATCCTACAACATGTCAAGCTTATTCTTCTGGCTGTTAAACCTAATGTTATACCTCCTAATGAGCACTCATACCAGGAGGCATACATTATGCACACCCACAACATGTTCACCCTGTTAGTTTGGTACATAGAAAAGTCATTGATGGAGACTTAGGGGGGCCAGTAGCATCCCTGGAATCCTGAGGTGAAGAACTGAATTTGTTTTTTTTGTAAACTTCTAAGTTTAGAATCTGAGCAGTAAAACATCACCTCTGTGCATCTAGGCTAGCCAAACCCCAGATTTCATAAAAGAGCTATATCTTAAAATTGACGTTTGCTTATATATTTTTAATCCTTCAAGATTTTGAGCAGGGCATGATACATTGCTACTTCCTGTGAGTCAGAGTTTAACTAGCCTTTGTGTGCTTTAATCTGTTCCAGTTGCCTAAAGGAAGTATAGAACAATTTCTGAGTTTAGTTTTCTGTGCTAAACCTGACTTTGAGCTGAGTGCTTCTCTGATTAATTGAACTTTAAGATCCCAGAAATTCCAGACTCTGCATGTGAATCTGTGTGTATTTAACAGAGTTGTAAGAGAAGTGATCACACCCTTGTTAGCTGTGATCCAGACACACAGATTGTAGCACAAATGTGGTGAGCTGGGGGAGGGGGTAAGATCAGCAGCTATAAATTGTCAAACTCTGACAGCGTACACCATCTGAGAATCTAATCTGGAATATCAGTGCAAATATGGAACTCTGCACTAAGTTTATACTGAACCTTAAATTGCGGTGCTAGCACAGATTGGGTCAATGACTATCAGTACCATCACTATGCAAAATGAAACCCTTTCAAGCCAGGATGTGTGGCAGTACCTCCAGCACCTATGACAGTGATGGGCAATAACCAGCCTGCGGGCCAGATGCAGTTCATCAGGATTAGCCCCTGGCGGGCTGCCTCTGCTGTATTTACCTGCGCCTCTGCAGGTATGGGAGCTTGTAGCTCCTGTTGGCCATGGATCAGTTCCAGGCCAATGGGAGATGCAGGAAGCAGTGTCCAGGGCCACAACACTTTCTGCAGCTCCCATTGGCCAGGAATGGTGATCCATTGCCAACGGGAATTGCAATCTCCCATACCTGCAGAAGCAGAGCTGCAGGTAAATAAACCAGCAGCCACCCGCTAGGGGATAACCCTTGTGAACTGTCTTCATCTTATTGCCCACCCCGACTTCTGATCTTAGAAACTATTGTTTTGAGAACACTAAAAAGACCTAGACATAGTTAAAACTACCTCCATTTCATTAGCTGATGAATTGTTTGTCTAATTTAGAATGAATCTCAGACGGGTATCTGTGTTAGTCTGTATCTGTAAAAACAACGAGGAGTCTTGTGGCACCTTAGGCCATGTCTACACTACGTGGAAGATCAACATTGCTGCAGTTGATCTGGGATTCGATTTAATGGGTCTAATGAAGACCCACTAAATCGAACTCAGAGGGTGACCCCGTTGGTGCCGGTACTCCTGCTCCTCACAAGGAGTAAGGGAAGCCTCTGGGAGCATTTACTCCCATCGGCCTCCTGCTGTGTGGATGGCACGGTAACTCAACTTAAGTTATATCAACTCCAGCTACATTAATTATATAGCTGGAGTTGCATATCTTGTTAAAATGTAGAAAGGACAGAATTAACCTGTGGAGGCCATGGTACAGAGTCACCACAAAACTGTGTTGGCACAGCTTTTCGGAAACGGAAGAACATTGTAGTACAGGGATGGGGAAGGGGTGGGGCCTCAAATGGAAGAGGGGGCCAGGATGTTTCCAGGCTTCCACACCCCTAGACCATAATTGGTCTGGGGGTGGGGGAGCCCCTTTGCCCCTCCTTCCCACTAAGCACCCATGCCTCTGGCAGTGGGAGGACATTTCCCATGCTCTCCCATCCCCAGGCCAATCAGGGCTTGAGGGTGGAGCGAGCACACGAAGCTTCCTCTGCCTTGCAAGGAGCATATGGCACCAGGCCTGGGGGCGGGAGGAGCGCGTGAAGTTTCCTCTGCCCTACCCCTGCCCTGCGAGGAGCACGTGGCACTTAGAAGTGCTGCGTGCTTCTTGCAGGGCGGAGGAGGCTTTGCGCACTTCCCCCCGCCCCCAGACCATAATTGGCCTGGGGTCAGGGGAAGCGGCAGGGCCTCCCCTGGCTGGATCAACCCGCTTGGTGGGCCAGATCTGGCCCGTGGAGGCCCTTTTGCCCACCCCTGTTGTAGCATCTGATGCAAAGCAGAGTCAAAATTCTCATTCTGCAATGAAACAATCATCTTCCCTTCCCCCAGCAAAAAAAACCTCATACACACCTTCCATCATTCTGTATTGAAGGCATAAATACGGAATAGCAACAACATTTCACAGCCCACTAGTAAATGGTAAATCCTAGTGGGATACATTCATTATGGAAGGAGCTAGAAACAAATAGTTTTATGTGCTCCTCTACAATATAATTTTGATCCTGCTTACTGCTATAAACAACCCCAGGGATGGGTAATATTTGCTCTGGCTCATCTTATTGTAGCAGTTTTAAAATGTAACTTAATGTAGTGGGCCTGTACTTTATTCCCCAACACTAATCTGTGTGGCTGTGCTGAATGCATACTTGACAATTTAGTTTGCACAAGGGTAATCCCATCAATGCAGGACCTAGTGCCATATTATTTTGCATTTGCATTTATTTAGGTGATGATTTAGCTTCAAATTTTCAGATTCTTATTCATTGTAAATTTAATATGCTAGAAAATAGTGAACAATATATTTCTTATTTAATCATGGAATCATAGAATGCTAGAACTGGAAGGGACCTCGAGAGATCAAGTCCAGTCCCCTGCCCTCACAGCAGGACCAAGCATCGTCTAGATCATCCCTGACAGATGTCTGTCTAACCTGCTCTTAAATATCTCCAGTGATGGAGATTTCACAACCTCCCTAGGCAATTTATTCCAGTGTTTAACCACCCTGACAGTTAAGAAGTTTTTCCTAATGTCCAGCCTAAACCTCCCTTGCTGCAATTTAAGCCCATTGCTTCTTGTCCTGTCATCAGAGGTCAAGGAGAATAATTTTTGTCCCTTCTCTTTGTGACACCCTTTTAGGTACTTGAAAGCTGCTATCATGTCCCCTTTCAGTCTTCTCCTTTCCAAACCAAACAAGCCCACTTCTTTCAGTCTTCCCTCAGCTCATGTTCTCTAGACCTTGAATCATTCTTGTTGCTTTTCTCTAGACCTTCTCCAGTTTCTCCACATCTTTCTTGAAATGTGGTGCCCAGAACTGGACACAATACTCCAACAACACAGAGCAGAGCAGAAGAATTATTTCTCATGTCTTCCTCGCAACACTCCTGTTAATGCATCCCCCTGGTTTTGCAACAGTTTCACACTGACTCAAATTTAGCTTGTGGTCCACCTAGATCTCTTTCCACACTATTGCTTCCTAGGCAGTATTTCCCAATTTTGGTGTGTATTTAATGGATTGTTTCTTCCTAAGTGGAGCACTTTGCATTTGTCCTTATTAAACTTCATCCTATTTACCTCTGACCATTTCTCCAGTTTGTCCAGATCATTTTGAATTATGACCCTATCCTCCAAAACACTTGCGACCCCTCCCACCTTGGTATCATCATTAATAAATCATTAGTTTTGCTTACGATTTATGTCACGCTTCAATAGGATGGTAACTGGAATTTAAACATACAACAGCATATACATTTTATTTTTATTAAACTAAACAAGCCCTTAATGCAGCATGTGACTCATTGTGCCATATTTATGAAGTTTTGACCTCAAAAATGAAATTTGCTCTTTTTCTCCCAATTCTTTCATGACCTGTAAAACAGCCTTTAACTCAGGTTTTTTATAGAAGCTAAGGTATTCAGCATATTTATTATTTTAAGACAGTATGACAAATTTCAGTTTTAACTTATTTTATATTTAAATTTAGATTTCATTTTAAGCAAGTTTATTTTTAAACATTAAATTAATTGTAACTTAAATAACAAAACAAAAAACCAGCTTTTTTTTAAATCACTTTTTTATCCTTCCTGCTTCAGTACGGGCTCTGCATTTATTTTTCTGGCTGTGCTAAATGGAAGACCTATTAAAATAGTTTTTTGGAAAGTTCATAGGGTGGGGAATCAAAACGCTATGAAAATTTGACTGGTGTAAATGTTCATCCGTATGAACATTCCCAGGCTACTTCTATATGCAGCACTATTTCAGGATACTGGAGGTATCCCGAAATAACTATTCTGCATCTTTTGAGCACGCCCGTTATTTCGAAATGTAACGGACTCGCTATTCTGACGTCCCAGTAAACCTCATTCCACATAGAGTAAGGCACGTTTCGGAATAGCGATTTATTTAAAAATAAGTGCTGTGTATACCGCACCAAATTTTGAAATAAGTTATTTCGAAATTGACTTGAAATAAGCTATGCAATTTGCGTAGCTCACATTGCGTTGCTTATTTTGAGCTACAGGTGCAGTGTAGATGCACCCCCAAAGAGTAATTATCAGTGGTTTAGAGTCAAGCTGGAAGGTCATAAGGAGTGGATTTCCACAGGGGTCAGTTCTGGGTCTGGTTCTGTTCCATGACTTCATCAATTATTTAGATATTGGCATAGAGAGTACACTTGTAAAGCTTGATGATACCACCAAGCTGGGAGGGGTTGCGAGTGTTTTGGAGGCTAGGATGAAAATTCAAAATGATCTGGACAAACTGGAGAAATGGTCTGAAGTAAATAATGGTCTGAAATTCAATAATGACAAATACAAAGTACTCCACTTAGGAAGAAACAATCCATTAAATACACACCAAAACTGGGAAATGACTGCGTAGGAATGAATAGTGTGAAAGGGATCTAAGGGTCATAGTGGACCACAGGGTAAATATGAATTAATAGTGTAACACTATTGTAAAAAAAAACAAAAACAAACACCCACACCCACCATTTTGGGATGCATTAACAGGAATGTTGTAAGCAAGACTTGAGAGGCAATTCTTCTGCTGTACTACACACGGATTAGGCCAAAACTGGAGTATTGTGTCCAGTTCTGGGTGCCACATTTCAGGAAATACGTGGACCAAATTGGAGAAAGTTCAAAGAAGAGCAACAAAAATGATTAAAGGTGTAGAAAACCTGAGCCGTGAGAGAAGATTGAAATAATTTATTTGTTTAGTCTGGAAAAGACAAGATTTAGTGGGAACATGAGAAGTATAAGAACTATCTTTCATTACGTGTTCATACTGTGCATACCACAAGGGAGCCCCAATACTGGTTAGGCTGCTGGTATTACAAACAATTAAGAATGTGTTTCAGTAGAGTCCAACTAATCCCCCAAACCAATAGGACACTTTTTATTGTTTTGCAAAAATTCTGTACCACTTGAAAGATTTAAACATCTGGAAGCTTCCTCCTGGCATATAAGCCTTCATCATCTGCTCTCAGCCCCCGGAGTGTGCACTTCCCATTCAAACTCCAACATTTCCTCTGAAGAACCTTTGCAAAAATATATGCAAAGGGCAAAATAACAAACGGCTGGAGTTTTATCATTGTCTTGTCCTTAGTCAAAGGATCATAGAAGGTTGTTGTTTTGACCTTTGCATGTATTTTTGCAAATTTTATTGGGAGTTAATGAGAAATTTGGCTGGGTTATGTAAATCAGCTGGAATGAAATAAAGTGCTGAGGGACTATATGTAGGCTTGGGAGAACTCAATTTTTGTTTGTTTTATCGTTTTGACTGATTATCAACGTTTTACGCATTTTTCCCAATTTTTTCAATTTAAATGATCATAGCCATGCAAAATTATAGAGGGCCAGACAATTATTTAATGACAATAGATTTTGAGATTCAAAAAGCTAAAACTTTAAAATTAAAATACAAATCAGCATCACATATCGACGCATATGAAGTAGAGAACCTTAAGTCAAACTTAAGTTATCAGCAGCGTTTTTCTTACTTTACCTCTCTGTAGCTTTAACTTATTATTGATGAAAACACTTTTTCATCCACTTGTATGTGTACAATGAAATCAATATTAATTAAAAACCTAATCTTTCCAACTCTGATTATATCACAATTGGGGACTAGTTGGCTCTTTTATTGTAGCAGACAAGCAGTGTCCTCCTATGAATGTGTACCATTGCCAAGTGTGTTGATTCTGCTGGGAGAAGTTAATATGATCTTGCTATGACTCACTGGTATAGGAGGCTTTTAATTCTGCCTGGATAAAAAGGAGATGGGAATGGTGCTTTACAGAACAAGGGGGATCTAAGTTGTGAGGTGAGCAGTCATGAGGGAGGAGCTCTCAGAGCAGCTAAGTCTAGGGAAAAGCTTGAGCTGAATTCAGTTAATTTCTGTTAAGTGGGGAAAAATGCCATGAAAGGGGTGAGTTTTGAGTGCTTAGTAGATGAACTAACTATGTTTAAGGGAGTGGTGGAAAGGCTCAGATTCTGAAAGGGGGATGATTTTTTTCCTTATTAAACTTAATACTGATATTGCTATCACTAGTTTTCTGAATCTGCAACTTTTTGGGGAGGGGGGTAAGGAGGGTGGTCTTGTGATTAAGATGCTGAACTGGGAAAGTGTGTCTTCAGTTCATCACTCTGGTACAAACTTTTTTTTTATCTTGTTACTTAGGCCCTAGCCCTGCAAACTCTTGGGCACATGCCCAACTTGAAACACATGAGTACCCCCATACGGGACAGTTGAGGTGCCTAAAGTTAAGTATGTGCACAAACATTTGCAGAACTGGTGTTAATGGGGATAGCATTTCCTTTGTCTGTTGTGTTTATTTAGATTGTAAACTTGTTGGGGGCAGGGATTATCAATACTATGTTTGTACAGCACCTAGCATGATAGGACCTCCAATAATAACAAATTAATAGTAACTGTGACAACTCATAATTGGAATATTAACTGCCACCCATTCACTGTGTTCTTGCTTATTTCTTATTGAGATATGACTTTGTAAATTATTAATTTCAGACTTTGCCATTTCCATAGACAGAAACATTCACAACCCAAAGAAAGTCAGAGAGCTGACACTCCAGGGCTTTGATAAAGAGCAATGGGGGAATGATCAAACAGAGGTAGGGAAGGACAAGGTGCATTTGAATAAGCTAGTAGTAACAATGGTCTAAGGAGCCAAACGTGGATTTCAAAAAACAATATGATAATTCTCTAACTCAGAAGTATGTGGGAACCGCTGGCATGGGGTGCATCTGGAAAGGGAACAAAGAAACCTACATACCCTGTGTCAGGGCCATTTTCCCACTCTGGCACTTGAGTGCAGAAGGTGGGGGCCCGCAAAAGACCTTAAATACCCTGCCTCTAATAGGCTCTGTTTACAAAAAAAAAAAAAAAAAAAAAAAACCCCAGATGCACGGGCTCTGGAAACCAGGCTGCCACCATCAACTAATTTAGACCCTGAAAAAAAAGGAAGGAATAGTTGAATTTCTTCCCCACAGGTACCCCAAGCTCTTTTGCTCTAAAAGAGCTTGAAAAAAGAAACAAAAAGCACAAAAAACACACTATCTCTGATAGCTGACCTCTCAGGCTAGGCAGACATAGGGTATGTCTACACTAGCCCCCTAGTTCGAACTAGGGTGGCTAATGTAGGCATTCGAACTTGCAAATGAAGCCCGGGATTTAAATATCCCGGGCTTCATTTGCATGTTCCCGGGCGGGCGCCATTTTTAAATCCCCTTAGTTCGAACTGACTGCCTGCGGCTACACGCAGCAGTCAGAAGTTAATCCGAACTAAGTTCTTAGTTCGGATTAACTGTTACTCCTCCTGCAATGAGGTGTAACAGTTAATCCGAACGAAGGACTTAGTTCGGATTAACTTCTGACTGCCGCGTGTAGCCGCGGGCAGTCAGTTCGAACTAAGGGGATTTAAAAATGGCACCCGCCCGGGAACATGCAAATGAAGCCCGGGATATTTAAATCCCGGGCTTCATTTGCAAGTTCGAATGCCTACATTAGCCACCCTAGTTCGAACTAGGGGGCTAGTGAAGACATACCCACACATACAGACCTCCCATTACCTTCCAGGACTCAGGAATCAAATCATCGCCTTAAAAGGCGGGATTTTATTAACAAAACAAAAATATATACTTGATAAAGCCTACTTGGTTGCTAGGTGTTATAGAACAACTAAGAAAAGAACAGATCAAAACACAAAGAACAGTCTCTTTGGGCTATAGCGCAAATATGGTGAGTGGGGAAGGGGAGGCACATGGAATTCACACGGAGAAGTTTAACCAAACAACCAAAACAAAGAAAAATACCCTGATTGCAACTAAATATACATTTTCCCTTTATTTACTCATGATCTCTTCATGGTTCAGTCTATTTCCATGCCCTGAATTCCTTGGTGGCATGGTAGTCCTGCCTGGGATTAAATCATTCTGTCTCCCAACTTCTGGCTTTAACTCACACACAAAGAGAGCAGACAAGGTATCTACAGGCGGCCCCCGACTTACAACCGCCCGAGTTCCGACCCTCCCCCCCCTCCACTTACAACCATTTTTGTAAGTGTGGAAGGGGTCGGAAACCCCCGACTTACGTCCTTGGCCCACATTTATGATGGCACCTGTCATAAATGCGGGTTCAAGTTACGATGCCCCCGACTTGCAACACTTTCCCTGGAATCAATTGTGTCACAAGTCAGGTGCCTCCTGTATATACAACCCAAATTACAGCATGGTTAGTAATTGGTGTATCCCAGAAGAAGATATACCATTGGTTCTTCTGGCCTCCTGACAACACCCTTAGCGACCTGAGTTTAACCCTTTAGTCACCAAGAGCTGGCCAGCACTCCTCCTATCCATCACGCCCCGTCATAAAGGGGCACCAAACCTCCTGGCTGGCAGGTCTGAAACAGTCCTCACCTGGTCCTCTGCCCAGCAGAACACACACACCTGTGCTTAACTGTGTGAGTAGTCCTGGTGGTTTCATCTGAATCTGGGCCATGAATCAGGTTCTTGATGAATTACCATGGTAGCGAAGCACCAGTGTGCTGTATAGTGGCTAGAAATGCCAAGAAGGCACAAGAGCCTTTTTTTTTAGACAGTTGCTTATTTTAAATTTTAATAAAGAAATGTATTTTATTTGAAAAAACAAATCAGAACTACTCTTCCCCCACACCCTTTCCATTTCTTCCCCTCCTTTCCGTTTCCTCCTCACATCTCCTCCTGTTTCCTCCTTCCCATCAGAATCCACTCCCTATTAAATAACTCACCCTATTCCATTTTTAGGCACATGTGTATATATTTGTGAATATCTAATATTAGTACGGATCCCAGAAATTAGTATGGATCCATATAAATGTTTACAATATTGAAAATATGAATTAAAGCAACTGATATTACTAGCACTGTAAACTGGTTGGAGTTACAGGGAAGGGGGCATAAGCAGCAACGTGCAGAAGGGCAGCCATGAGGCACTCCTTGTTAAAACTTTATTACATAGCTGAAATGAAGATTGGAGTTGTCTTCATTTCGCTGACATATTTCCCTCATCCCTGCCTTCTCCTTCCATGCATTTTTACAGCTGGGACATGGGATTTGTCACTCACTAAGGGGAAGGTTGGGTTTTTTTTGTTTTGTTTTTTTTAAGTAGCCTGTTAAAATGCTGGCAGCACATACATCTCTTGGTGTTAATTACTCTTAAAAGTTAGTGATCCAGATTCTACTGTCAATTACAAGGAAACAACTCCCATTGACTTCAACAGGAGTGTCACTCATTTATGGTAACAGAGGAATCTTTATCTCCTATTCCAAGCATAATTCCTCCTAGCTTGTCTCATGTCCAGAACTTTGAAACAAGATATTTACAATCCATCCTTCCTTCTGGTAGATTATGATTTTTAGTAAATAACAGTGTACATTGATCTCTCTCATCTCACCCCGCCACTGTATGGGTGTGTCTACACTGTACCTGCCGCTCGAAATAAGCTACGTAATTTGAACTACACAAATTGCATAGCTTATTCGAGTTAATTTTGAAATAGAGCTGTGTCTACACAGCGCCAAATTTTGAAATAGAGCGCTATTCTGAAACATGCCTTAGCCCTTGTGAAATGAGGTTTACGGGGTGTTGGAATAGCGAGCCCATTATATTTCAAAATAACAGACTTGCTCAGAAAACACAGAATAGCTATTTCAGGATACTGGAAATATCCCGAAATAGTTCCTCAGTGTAGACATGGTAGATTTCAGGATCCTGACCAAAGGAAGAAAAGAGAGTAGTAAAATACACACCTTGAACTTCAGAAAAGCAGACTTCGACTCCTCAGAGACCTGACAGGCAGAATCCCCTGGGATGCTAACATGAAGGGGAAAGGAGCCCAGGAGAGCTGGCAGTATTTTAAAGAAGACTTATTGAAGGCACAGAAAGAAACCATTCCAATGCGTAGCAAGAGAAGCAAATATGGTAGGAGACTGGATTGGCTTACCAGGGAAATCCTTGGTGAACTTAAGCACAAAAAGGGAGCTTACAAAAAGTGGAAACTTGGATAGATGACTAGGGAGGGGTATAAATCTATAGCTCGAGAATGCAGGGGAGTTATCAGGAAGGCGAAAGCGCAATTGGAATTGCGACTTGCAAGGGATGTGAAGGATGACAAGGAAGGTTTCTATGGGCATGTTAGCAAGAAGGTGATCAGAGAGGGTGTGGGGCCCCTACTGGATGAGGGTGGTAACCTAGTGACAGATGACGTGGGGAAAGCTGAAGTACTTAATGCTTTCTTTGCGTCTGTCTTCATGGACAAGATCAGCTTCCAGACTAATGAGCTAAGTGATGCAATATGGGACGAAGGTGGACAGCCCTTTGTGGGGAAAGAACAAGTTAGGAAGTATTTAGAAAAGCTAAACGTACATACATTCATGGCTCCAGACTTAATACATCCGAGGGAACCGAGGGAGTTGGCAAATGTCATTGAGGAGCCTTTGGCCATTATCTCTGAAAAGTCGTGGAGATCAGGAGAGATCCCGGATGATTGGAAAAAGGCAAATGTAGTGCCCATCTTTAAGAAAGGGGAGAAGGACGATCCAGGGAACTATAGGCTGGTCAATCTTACCTCAGTCCCTGGAAAAATCATTGAGGGGATCCACAAGTAATCCATTTTGAAGCACTTGGAAGAGGGGAAGGTGATCAAGAATAGTCAGCATGGATTCATGAAGGGCAAGTTGTGCCTGACCAATCTGATTAGCTTCTATGATGACATAACTGGCTCTGTGGATATGGGGAAGTCAGTGGATGTGATATACCTGGACTTTAGCAAGGCTTTTGATAGGGTCTCCCACAATATTCTTGCCAGCAAGTTAAGGGAATGTGGATTGGATAAATGAACAGTAAGATGGATAGAAAGCTGGCTAGAAGGTCGGGCCCAGCGAGTAGTGATCAACGGCTCGATGTCAGGATGGCAGTCGGTTTCTAGCGGAGTGCCCCAAGTTTCGGTTCTGGGACCGGTTTTGTTCAACATCTTTAATGATCTGGATGAGGGGATGGATTGCACCCTCAGCAAGTTTGCGGATGACACTAAACTAGGGGGAGAGGTAGATACGCTGGAGGGCAGGGATAGAGTCCAGAGTGACTTAGACAAATTGGAGGATTGGGCCACAAGAAATCTGATGAGGTTCAACAAGGAGAAGTGCGAGTCCTGCACTTGGGACAGAAGAATCCCAAGCATTGTTACAGGCTGGGGACCAACTGGCTAAGTAGCAGTTCTGTAGAAAAGGACCTGGGGATTACAGTGGATGAGAAGCTGGACATGAGTCAACAGTGTGCCCTTGTAGCCAAGAAGGCTAATGGCATATTAGGTTGCATTAAGAGGAGCATTGCCAGTCGATCCAGAGATGTGATTATTCCCCTTTATTTGGCTCTGGTGAGGCCACATCTGGAGCATTGTGTCCAGTTCTGGGCCCCCCACTATAAAAAGGATGTGGACGCATTGGAGAGGGTCCAGCGGAGGGCAACCAAAATGATTAGGGGGCTGGAGCATATGACCTACGAGGAGAGGCTGAGGGAGTTGGGTCTATTTAGTCTGCAGAAGAGAAGAGTGAGGGGGGATTTGATAGCAGCCTTCAACTTCCTGAAGGGAGGTTCCAAAGAGGATGGAGAAAGGCTTTCACAGTAGTGATGGATGGCAGAACAAGGAACAATGGTCTCTAGTTGCGGTGGGAGAGATCCAGGTTGGATATTAGGAAAAACTATTTCACTAGGAGGGTGGTGAAGCACTGGATTGGGTTACCTAGGGAAGTAGTGGAATCTCCATCCCTAGAGGTGTTTAAGTCTCAGCTTGACAAAGCCCTGGCTGCGTTGATTTAATTGGGATTGGTCCTGCCTTGGGCAGGGGGCTGGACTTGATGGCCTTCTAAGGTCTCTTCCAGCTATATGATTCTATGACATAGCCTATGATGGCCATGTTTTGTGCACACAGTCCATCGTAGGGAAAAGAAATGCCAAATGAGCTAAAAGCTGACTGTTATTCTGAACAGCTAGTTCCCACAGAAACAAGTCACCTGGCCAATTCGCAACAATAACCGAAGACATCAAAAAAACAACACTTGGAAATTTGGCTTTGCATATATACCCTATGCCCGTGGTCACCAACCGGTAGATCGCGATCTACCGGTCGATCTCAGGGGCTCTAAGAGTCGCTCTTGAGCCCTCTCTGAACTGGGCGCCTGCGCAGCACATTTACATTAGATTTCCTCATTTGAGGAGCAGCTACTCACCGAGCAACAACACAGGTGAGTAGCTGCGCAGAATGGTGGGAGCTGGGAGGTCAGGAGGGCTGAAACACCCCGGCCAGCTAGCTGTGGCTTTCAGCTGAAAGAGGCTGCCCCGTGCTCCAACTGATCGGCGGCTTCTCCTTTGCGCCTGCCCAAGTGGAGCGTGGGGCACCCTGGCTGAGCGCCATGGCCAGCTGACCGGGCAGCCGCTTCTCTTCGCTCCAGCCCAGCTGCCCTGCGCTCAGCCCAGGGAGGCTGTGCCTAGCTCCAGCTGTGCTGGAGCAAGCTTCCCAGGATGAGTGCAGGGCAGCCGGGCTGGAGCGAAGAGAGGCGGCTTTTCTTCGCTCCAGCCCGGTTGCCCTGTGCTCAGCCCAGGGAGGCTGCGCCTAGCTCCAGCTGTGCTGGAGCAAGCTTCCCAGGCTGAGCGCAGGGCAGCTGGGCTGGAGCAAAGAGAAGCCGCTTCTCTTCGCTTCCGCCTGGCTGCCCTGCGGTCAGCCCGGAGGGAGCGCAGGATGGAGGCTTTCCTCCGTGGCTGGTGTAGGGGACTCCCTGCCCCCGAACCTTGTTCCCTCTCCCCCGCCCCAAACCTGTCCCCCACCCTCCTGACCCCCTGTTCCCTCTCCCTTGCCCTCCCACCCCTCTGCAGAAACCTGTCCCCCTGCCTTCCCCACTACAGAAACCTGTCCCCCTGCTCCCCGTGCAGAAACCTGTCCCCCCCAGCACCCTGTCCCCTGCTGCAGAAACCTGTCCTTCTGGAACTCTGCCCCCTCTCCCCTGCACCCACTGGCACCCTGTTCCCTGCCCCAGAACCCACTAGCACCCCTCCCCAGTACTGTGTCCCCTGCTCCCAAATGACTTTTCTATGGGTCAATGACCCCTGACTCAAGGCAGGTTCCCTGCCATTCTCATAAATAAAGACAATGCAGAAACTTTTTGTGTTTAACATAGTATTTTATTTAAAAATGAAGCCTAGCCAACAAACCCCCAATTGGGGCCAAGCCCCCATTTGGCCACAACCACTCCTGCATTCCCTCTTACCCAGACCCTAGATCTGAGCCTATCATACACTGGAACCCTCTGCCCTGAGCCCCTCACATGCCCTAACCCAAATTCCTGCACCCTCACATCCACAAGCCTGTGGCTTGCTTCGTATCCCAACACTGCCCGGCCTGGAGCCCCCTCCGCGAGCCAGTGTCCCCTTCTCCACCACCTCCTGCATCCAGATTTCCTCCCAGAGCTTGCACCTCTCACCCATTCCCACACCCAAATCCCTCATTCCCACCCCAGAGACTACACATCCTGTCTCAACCCAGCGAGGGTCTGGCTAGACTGCAGGAGTTTTTCAGGATTCTGGAGATATCCCAGAAAAACTCTTCTGCATCCACGGTTGCATTTGTTCTTCCGCTTTTTTTAGTAGAAGAGCAAACATGCTCTTTCGGTCACCCCTATATTCCTCTTTCCACAAGGAATAAGGGGGCTTCCAAAAGAAGGGTTTTTTTTCTGACATTTGGTCCAGTCTAGACAGGCCAAATGTTGGAAAAACCTCTTCGTACAGAAGAATTTTTTTTTAAAAAAAGCAGCAGTATAAGGATTGGGGATAGCAAGTGATGGAGAGGAGGAGAATAGAGAGGGCGGGGCTTCAAGGAAGGAGCGGGGCTTCAAGGAAGGAGCGGGGCAGTAGATCTTGGCTTGGTTGTCATTTAAAAAGTGATCTTGGGTGTAAAAAGGTTGGAGACCACTGCCCTATGCCTTTCACATGCAGCACAGAGTTGTGTTGTAATGTATGGGTCTCTCTTTATGGTAGTGCAAAGTGTATACAAATGACAAGAACCTGCCAGCCAGTGGAGGAAATACTGCTTCTCAGGAGACTGAGTTGTACTCTGTGGCTTATAAGTCGTAGTGCGTACTGGCCTGTAAGCATTTTGTCTGAGTGTGAAACCATATCACAGCTTAGAAATAGTAAGGGCAGGTATAATATAGTCAGAGGAGAGAGGAACCGGAAGCACTTTGTGTTCTCTTTCATATACATGTGCACACATGCTAGAGTTACTTGGCAAATGGGGGAAAATCATTGTTTTATCAGGAGATCTATGAAACCAGCACTGTCCTCTAGGGTTTTTTTTTTTTTTTTTTTTGTACAGGTCCTGATCCTGCTTGGAGATTTGGGGAGCTGCTGTAATACAAATACGTTATTGCCGTTAACTATTGGCTTGTGCAAGTATTTCCCTGTAGAATTCCTTAGTTTAAATTTTTGACTGTGAAACTAGTCTGTGAAACTCGTCCAGAGAGAGAATAATGGGTTAGTGCTAAGTTCTGATATCCATCGACCCAATGCATTTGAAATAACGCCTTCAAAGTCAGTGCTGAATTGTTATTAGTTGGAGTTACAGAATTGCAAAAGAGACTCAGTTCTGAGATCTCAGCAACTCCATGGCAGTCACTGGCGATCTCCATAGCATGTAATGAGGATCCGGGTCTGGCCCAAAGGGTGGCAAATGCCTCTAAGTCTACTTGTCTCTCAAACAGCCAGCTCTCTTCCCCTTTGTAATAAATCGGACCCAGCCCCTGAGATCATTCTTGAAGAATTGCATAGCAGTTGTTTGATATATGGACAGTAAGTTGTAACCAGTTCCCAGTATTCTATGAAATACAGGGTACATGTGCATGAATGATATATTTGACTGGCGAAAAGTAATTTTAATTGCCCTGTTTTCTGCTTGTCTGTTAAGTGAGTGGAGTGCCATCCAATGTTAGCATGGATACAAGGTTCCAGGACAAGATTTACTCCTGGTGAACAAGGAACTGACTCCATTGCCCTCGGAAAAGGTTGTAAGAGTGGAGGAAGCATGCCATTGCTGTGCTCCCCATCTTTCTGTGTCCCTTCTGCATGCTAACTTAGTTTGCTTCCAGACAGCAAACACTATCCCTTGAGGAAAACTTTGTTTCCTGTTTGTCTTCTGCAGAGATGTTCCACCAGTTGACAATCAGTCAACATCTGTAGATGGGGCCAGGATGCCAACTATTGAGAACCCTCAATTCCTACTGCTTGCAATGGGAGCAACTCGTAGAGTCAGGCTCTTAAAATGGGCTCAGTTAGGCAGCGCCTCATGATGTAGTACATTCACTATTCAGTGATTTATATTTGGTGAAGCCAGCGCTCAGATGAGCTGGAAAATTTGCACGAAGGGAAGGAGATTCTGTGCAAAATGTTCGTTCTTTTGTAGATAGCTTCTCACATTTCCCTCTAGCCTTCGTTTCTGAGTGTGCATGTGTGACTAGAAAGGTTCCCTCTTCTTTCCTTTCACTCTGGCTGTTGGCTCCGTGACAAAACAGCATTTGCAAGTGTTCCTCCCATGGCTGTGACTGACTTCCCAACCAGCTGCAGTCATCAGAAGCAAGCATACACCATGACTCCTGTGCCACAGCATGTGCAGTTTTACTCTCCTGCAAGGCAATGTTTGTCATGATGAGTGTCAGGTGCCTTCTTAATTTGTCATCTAGTTACTCTGGGCAGGCCTATACTGCAACTAGACATCCGTGGCTGGCCCGTGTCAGCCAATTCAGCTCGGGCTAAGGTGCTGTTTAATTGTGGTGTCGACGGTCAGGCTCATACTGCAGCTTGAACTTTGTGACCCTCACCTCTCAGGGTCCTAGCGCCTGATCTTTGCCAGATGCTACAAATAAGCTACAGGTTCCCAGCCAATGAGTGCAAATGACAGCTGTGTTGCACTCCTAGCTCTAGCAGACCCCAAGACTGGAGTTCTGTCCCTGGACTGCCCATGTGGTACCTTATCACCACACTACATTGGGTCTGTAACTTCAAAGCAAAGCCCCATATCAGTTGCACTGACTCTTTTTCTGCCTCAAGATTAGCTAGGCTGTGAGTCCTGCATGTGTGGCCTTCCCTATACTCAAAATGACAGTGAATAGATACATGTGATAGCAATGGACCATAATTAAAATAACTGCCAGAAAAATACAAAGGTAAAGTGCATAGGGCCTAATCCGTCTCTTTTTAAAACACACCAAAAAAATGGATGGGCCCCTAAAAAAAAAAATCCTTGGAGACTCTTTTTTCATAACTTGTAGCTCATTTTCAAGGCACGATACTGTGTGAGTAACATGTTTAAGTCCTTTTTTCCCCTTCTTTTACAGGGTAGGGACTTAGACAGAGGGTATGTCTACACTGCATGCTTATTTTGAAATAAGCTATTCCAAAATAGCTTATTTCAAAATAGCACGTCTACACTGCAGGGAAGGCTCAAAATTGGTCTGAGGCAGGCTTCCCTAATGTAGACGTGCTATCTCGATTTAGAACCCCAGGAGGCACCGGAGAGGAATAACTTAGAATGGCCCTGGTGAGGGGCTATTTCGAAATAGCAGCAGTGGAACGTCTACACATGCCTTATTTCGAAATAGCTATTTTGGAATAGGCGTTATTCCTTGTAAAATGAGGTTTACAGATTTCAGAATATGCCGTTTATTATTTCGAAATGATTTCGAAATAATGGAATGGCTGTATAGATACTCGCATTGTGATTTTGAAATAATGGTACAGTGTAGACATACCCAGAGTCACAAATGAGGGATAGTCCAGTGGTTATGGCACTAGTTTAAGACTTGGGGAAACCTAAATTTAAGCCCCTGCTCCACAATAAATTTCCTGTGTGATCTTAGCAGATTGCTGAGTATCTCTATGCCTTAGTTCCCAGTTTGTAAAATAGGGATCCTAGCACACCTCTACCTCATGATGGGTGCCACGTAAGGCCAAAGACGGGTAAAGCTATCATAGAGAGAATGAACTAAAACAAATCTGTATCCATCCCAGAGCCATGTGCTTTTGCTATGCAATTTGAACAACCTAACATCATTTGAGAGAAACTTTCCTTCCTATCGTGTTGAGGAGATGGAAGGAGCAGGGAGATACCCTACATTCCTTTCAGTGCAGTAGGGAATGCAGACACTTATTTTATTTTGATATTAAAGACATATTTTAAAGAAGTGTCAACCTGTGAGTTGTCCATTTTATTATAAAAAAAAAGTTGTTTTTGTTTCCATCCACTCCCAAGGGTGGTTTAAAGAGCAGCAAAGAAGAATCCGTGATGGGTTAGCAACCGAGTGTTTAATTTGATTATTTGGAAAGAGATGTGCACTGTGCTCTGATAGTTTATGGTCAGCCTCTAAATTCCCACTAGATTGAGATCTGCGCTTTTGGCGGTGTCATTGTGTATTATTGCTGGAAAACATTGTTTGGCTTAATCTTTCCAGTAGATTTAGTCTCCAATTGATACAAGAAGCAGGAAACGCTAAGGGCAAAATTCTCCCTAAGTGATCTGTGCACCTCTGAGATTTCTAATGAATATTCTGCACTCCTTCCCCAGGTGAGCTGTGTAGGGACTAAGTGACACATTACATGTCCAAAATCAGACACCACATGCACTTTAGCCCATGCTTAAATCCCACTGAAATCCAAGTTCAGGTTAATCCTGTGCCCACATGGTTTGCTGAATCGGAGCTTGGAAGAGGTTTTTTTAAATTATCAAGAATCACACGAGACTTTTCATCCAAAAGTGAGGTGATTAGAACTGTGCCTGGCACAGAGCGAGAGAGACCATGTTGTATTGTGTAGTGTTTCGCTGCCAAATCAGGAATGGATCAAACCCCAAATGTGTAGGGGTAGATCCTAAGTTTGTGCAAGCTGTCACTACTCTGTCAATGGAGCTTTGGTTTACAGCACTTGAAGATCTGATGTACTCCCTAGTGCTATCCAGCGTGCATTGTACTTACCACTGACACATGCAGGTTTAGGGGAACAGGGCAGCGTGTCCCTTTTTTACACTTTGGCAATACTTGTGTAGTGTTTGGTGACAGCGAAGCTGAATTAAATAGTGTGTGGGATATACCATAAAGATCTGCACTAGGAATCTAAAAGAATATTAAAAAAAAATTAACCATGTAACAGATAAAAACTCTATCAGTTACATGGTTAAACACGGGGTTTAGTTGCCAGCTGCCAGCCCCATGGGGAGGTGCAGTGGGCCTGGCTGGACTGGAGCAGCCTTCTCCCTCTCCCCCGCACAGTGTAGTGGGGGTGTGGGTTGCTCTGGCCGGACCAGGTGCCAGTTAACCCAGTTACCAGTAAGCATCACCCAGCAAGCATTATCCCTAATCTGCACCATAATTCCAAGAAGGGAAATCTTGGAAATTTGTCATATGAAGAGTATAGTGGATTTGGGACCCAACTCAGTGCAGCCAAATTCTTCTTTCTTTTTTGCATTCTGGCAGTGCCCCTCGTGTAGCTTCGGGCCCCATGATGCTTGGTACTGTACAAGCAAAGAATACAAGGTAGTCCCTGCTTTGGATAGCTTACCTTGTAAACAATCTGACAGATGAACAGTGAAAAAGCAACTTGATACAACTCTTTCCAGTTTTCCCTTTCTCTTAAAAAACAAAAACATTTTCTCTAGGCCTATCTGGAGGTCAAAATTCTTCATAGCCCTTGCTCAGCTGAGCCTGGATTCATTCCCATTTCTGCGGTGATTAATTGGATCCTTTTATTTTCCTTGCTTTTCATTCAACTATTACTCTCCTTTAAAAAAAAAAAAAGTACTGCTGTATTGTCAGATTACCCCCTTCAGGTGTTTTCCTTAGTAGAGTTCCATGGGACTGATCCTGTGAGGTGCTGAGCGCCTGCAGCTTCAGGTGCCTTCAATAAAAATTGAGTGGTCAGAATCCCACAAGAGGTACTGCAGATCACATGGAATCAGGCCTTTGCATTGCTTTTTTTCCTGACTTGCTAATTCTTTCAATTTGTGATAGAAATGAAGAATTGAATGGAATGAAAGTGGTGCTGGAGTTCAAGACATTATATGTCAGGGCTCAAGCAACTTTTTTTTTTTTTTAAACTTTCATAACTGAAGTGGCAAGCCTAGGCACAAATTGAGCCCTGGATCCACCAATAATCCCCAAATCCTTTTCAGGAGTACTGTCACCTGGCCAGTTATTCTCCATTTTGTAGCTGTTCATTTGAACTTACCCTTTGGAAGGAAAAAAAACCAAAGTGCTTCACTTATTGAGTTTCATCTTGCTGATCTCAAACCAAATCTTGAAGGTGTCAAGGCCTTCTTGAATTCTAATCCTGTCCTCCAAAGTGCTTGCAACCTTCCCTGCCTGATGTCAGCTGCAGCTTTTATAAGCATACTCTTGTACCCAAGTCACTAATGAAAATATTGAATAGACTGAACCCAGGACTGACCCCTTTGGAACTTCACTAAATACACCATCTCAATTTGAACATGAACCATTGATCATTGCTCTTTGAGTATTGCCTTTCCACCAGTTGTGCACCCACCTTATAATGACTGTATTTGGACTTCACTGTTCTAGTTTACTTATGAAGGGGAAAGCCTTACTAAAGTCAAGATATATCACATCTACTGCTTCACCTGCCCCATCCAGTAGGCCAGCAACCCTGTCACAGAAGCAAATTAGTGTGGGGTTTGTCAGGAATTTTTCTTGATAAAGCCATGCTGGCTATTCCTTAACCCTGTTATCCAATAGCTGCTTACGAGCTGATTAATAATTTGTTCCAGTTTTAAAGTATAGCCTGATCTATACTTCCTGGAGTCCTTTTTGTTCCCTTTATTAAAGATGGATACTATGTTTGCCAGTTCCCAGTCCTCTCAGACCTCTACCTATCCTCTGAAGACTCAAGATAATTGCTAATGGCACCAAAATTGCTTCAGCTATTTCCTTGAGTACCATAGGTTGAATTTCATCAGGCCTTGCCAATTTGAATAATCTAATTACCTTAAATATTCTTTAACCTGTTCTTTCCCTATCTTTGGCTTGCATTCCTTCCCCCTTGTTGTTAATACTAATTTGCACTGAATATCTGGTTACCACTAATCTTTTTAGAGAAGGTTAAGCAAACTGAGGTGTTGAATCCCTATATTTCTTGATGTCATCCATGGGCTACTTTTGGAGGGGGAGTTTCTGAGTATATCTCATGTAGATTCTGGGACAGGTGAGGAGGCAGTATGTGGAGTCCAGGGAGACTACTGAGGAAGCTGGGTAGCACTTGGGACCCAGGAAAAGCTTCTTCTGGATGAGAGACTAGATCCCGAGGCAGACTTTTCTGGCAGCTTGCTAGACACTGTGTGGCTGCAGCTGGTCCATAACTCCTCTGGGCAGGTGGGGGAAAAGAGGCTGCAGCTAACTTGGGACTCCTCAGGTCAGGTGGCAGGGGCTCAAAGCTCCAGCTGCAGGGGAGAAGGGTTAGGGGTCTCAGGACTTCAGCACAGGTGAGGAAAGGAGGTCTCTAGGCTTCAGCTATGGGAGCATGTGTGGATGGAAGGGGCGGAGCCAGGGGGAACTCCACCCACCACACATGATGTCATCAGTTATGAACTCTCCTTCCATGCTAAGTAGAGGACTATTGCTTCCTTCACCTCACTTCCAATGTATTTAAAGAACCTCTTCTTGTTGCCTTTTATGTCCCTTGGTAGGTGCAACTCACTTTGTGCCTTAGTCTCTCTTTGTCCCCACATGGTTGTGCTGTTCTTTTGCACTCCTTCTTAGCAACGTGTCCATGTTTCCACTTTGGGGAGGATTTCTCTCTGATTTTCAGGGTCATTAAAGAGCTCCTGATGAAGTCATGTGGGCTTCTTACTAGTGTTCCTATCCTTCCTTCATATCAGGATGGTTTCCATTTGTGCCATTAATGTAATCTCATTGAGAAAACTGACAGCCCTCCTAAATACCATTTTTCCTTAGATTTTCTTCAATTTCTGCCTGTTGGTCAGAATCAAGTCTAAAATGGCTGTCTCCTCTGGTTACTTTTTCCACTTTCTGGAACTAAAAGCTGTCCCCACATATTCCAAGAATGGATTGGAAATCTTTTGAGTTTTGCTGTATTTTTTTTCCCAGCCGATATCTGGATAGTTACAACCCTTATTACTACCAGGTCTTGGATGCTTCTGTTATTCTAGAAATGCCTCATCCACTTCCTCTGCCTGATATGGCGATCTATAGTAGACACTTGGATTACATCACCCCTATTTTTCATCCCTTTTATCTTTTTAATCTTTACCCAGACTTTCAGCTGCCTTACCTCTCACCTGCTTGTGAAACTCAGATTAAGCAATTATTATATATTATTTTGATACATCATACAACACATCCTTCATTTTTATCCTGCCTGTTTTTCCTAGACATGATATACCCCTCTGTACCAATATTCCAGTCATCAGTCTTATCCTACCAAGTCTTATTTAATCTTTTTATTACTGACCTCGGCACCAAAAGTGGGAGTGTGCTAATAAAATTTGCGGATGACACAAAGTTGGGAGGTATTGCCAATTCAATAAAGGATTGGGATATCATACAGGAAGATCTAGATGATCTTGTAAATTGGAGTAATATCAATAGGATGAAATTTAATAGTGAGAAGTGTAAGGTTATGCATTTAGGGATTAATAACAAGAATTTTAGTTATAAGCTGGGGACACATCAGTTGGAAGTGACGGTAGAGGAGAAGGACCTAGGAGTCCTGGTTGATCACAGGATGACTATGAGCTGCCAATGTGACATGGCCGTGAAAAAGGCTAATACGGTCTTGGGATGCATTAGGCAAGGTATTTCCAGTAGAGATAAGGAGGTGTTAGTGCTGTTATACAAGGCATTGGTGAGACCTCATTTGGAATACTGTGTGCAGTTCTGGTCTCCCATGTTTAAGAAGGATGAATTCAAATTGGAACAGGAACAAAGAAAGGCCACTAGGATGATTTGAGGAATGGAAAACCTGTCTTATGAAAGGAGACTCAGGGAGCTTGGCTTGTTTACCTTGGCCAGAAGAAGGCTGAGGGGAGACGATTGCTCTCTTTAAATATATTAGAGGGATAAATACTAGAGAGGGAGAGGAATTATTTAAGCTCAATATCAATGTGGACACAAGAACAAATGGATATAAGCTGGCTACCAGGAAGTTTAGACTTGAAATTAGATGAAGGTTTCTAACCATTAGAGGAGTGAAGTTCTGGAACAGCCTTCCAAGGGAAGTAGTGGGGGCAAAAGACCTATCTGGCTTCAAGATTAAGCTAGATGGTTTATGAAGGGGATGGTTTGATGGGATAACATGATCTTGGCAACTAATTGACCTTTCACTATCAGTGGTAAATAGGCCAATGGTGGGATAATAGGAGTTACTATAGAGAACTTTTCCTGGGTGTCTGGCTGGTGAGTCTTGCCCACATGCTCAGGGTTCAGCTGATTGCCATATTTGGGGTCGGGAAGGAATTTTCCTCCAGGGTAGATAGGCAGAAGCCCTGGAGGTTTTTCGCCTGCCTCTGTAGCGTGGGGCACGGATCACTTACTGGAGGATTCTCTGTATCTTGGGGTCTTTAAACCATCATTTGAAGACTTCAATATCTGAGATATAGGTGAGAGGATTATTCTAGGAGTGGGTGGTTGAGATTCTGTGGCCTGCATTGTGCAGGGGGTCAGACTAGATGATCATGGTGGTCCCTTCTGACCTTAAAGTCTATGAGTCTATGAGTAAGTCCGACACCAATTAAGTCATAATTTAGCTTGTATACTGATACTTCTAGTTCTTCCTGTTTATTTCCCATACTTCTTCTATAAACACCTAAGATATCAAGCATATTTCCTCTGGCTGCTCTTATGATGCTATTGTAATTTTCCATGTCTTCCCATTTCTACCTCAATATTTAGCCTTCTGTTAAGATCACCTTTTTGGTGCTTACCTGTGAGCTTTTGTCACCTGTGGGCTCATGACACAAATATCCCTGATTTACAGTTTCAGAATGGAAACCCATTCTGATCCATGGCAGATGTTTTAGGAAATAAACAGGGAAACACTTCACGACATGGAAATGTAATGTGCTTTCTGTTACATTTTATGGTTCTCTCCTTACTGATAGAGGAAGGTCAGCATTGCTTGGAGGAAGAAATACAATTATATCCTTGTGCAAGTTCCCATTATGCATAAGATACATTCATTTTGGTGCAGATTACTGCTGAACTTTCATTGATGCTATGAGGAGGGAAAGGAATTTCATGTGTTTTTTACACCAGTACCACAGTGTAGCTACAGTGAATAAAAATACTAATGCAAATGGAAAATACCCTATTAGAGCCCACTGATATGCTATTAAGGCCTAGGGCCATTTCTTCTTTAGATGAAATCTTAACAGGTCTCATTAAGTAATACTAGTGATGTCATACATTTATAGCACCTTTAATTTCAAAGTGCTTTACAAACTGCATCAAGAATCTCTTCATTCACCACTGAAATAGTCACTTTAGGGAGCATAGCAGGTTGACTCTTTAAATGGTTCCTCGTGGAAATAGTCCCACTGAAGTCAGTAATATTAATTGTATGAGTGAGGACTGAGTAAAGATTTATTGCGTGTAGCCCGCACAGTACAGGAAGTGCAGGATAATACTCCATTCAACTGAAATTATGAGGGGAATGATACCTAAGCAGAATACCTACCCAAATTAAAATCTGTGCAAGATGTCAGGATTAGTACCTGATCTCTTGCTAAAAGCCATGGAACTGTCCTTACCACAAGGGGACATGGTTTCCTTTTTACATCTTACCCTTAAAAGGCAGTACCTCCATCAGAGCATAACCTACTCGGATGCCAGCCTGGTGCATTAGTATCTCAACTCATGCAGTTTGCTTCAGTGGTGCCATTTCCTGCACTACCTTGAGTTTTCTGTTGGAGACGCTGGGCTGAGAACTGCCCAGGTCTGACCTTCTACAGCTAGAAAAACCTGGTGAGTTCTGTGGCCTCACTGACCAGACAAGAACAGCAGCTGTACCCAGAATGGTTGTGGCAGGTCAGAGTATTCCATTTCTGGGGACTGCGTGTCTTGGACCAGCTCCTTATTTTATGCAGACATTAATTCTTGACTAGTTTAATGGCCAGCTTAGCTTCGTAGACATTTCGTTTAACTGTGGGAGTTGATTTCACCTGTCCTCCCACAGGATAGACCAGGAACTAAGGCTTGGAGGTTATCTATAAGTGGAAGGGCATTGGCCAAAGACTGAAAATATATGAGGAGGAGAGATTCAAAGGGAAGAAATATATTCTCTCTCTCCACCATCCAAAAAGAAGCTGTAGAGAGACCCAAAAGAAAGAAGAGAGGAAGACAGGAGAGGGAAAGGAGACCTACATCTACACTCTGTAAAGACTCAGTTGCATGAATTATTCTTCACTGCCAACTCCTAAAAGCACTGTTGCCATGTTGCATTATGCCTGACTCATTCCACTCCAGAGGTGGCTGCACTTAAATGGTGGATAATGCAATTAGTGCAGACATTGGGGCAAATTCTGAACTGACCTGCATCTAGTGTGGCCCCAGGTAAACGGGGATTACAAGATGAGGGAGTAAATCAGAAAAGAATGGACCCCACAGTCTGTGGAGCACCTTGCTGTAAAAGCTGCTATATAAACATGGGCATTACTCTTAGTGCTTGGCTCAGTGCAAAACCTTTAGTGGCACAATCTGGAGTGGGGAGAGGAGATGACTCAATGTGTCAGATCTCTGCAAACTTGATCAAGGGCCTCATTGAAAGAGGCAGGCCTGTTTTCTTATTGTCTCAGACCCTTACTTAGAAATCTGGGTGAGGGGACGTGCCTGTGGCTGGAATGTCCATTGTCTCCATTTTCATCACTGGTACAATGGGCTTTCAGTCAAGGAGAATTACAGTATTAAGCAGAGTTGTTGACTCGAGTCCCACGACTTGAACTCGAGTCCGACTTAAGTCGCCTAGGTGACTCGACTTGAGACTCAACTCGGGTTCACTGTTTGTGACTTGAGACTTGACTTGAGACTTCCTAATTTTGTTAAATCGACTTGGTGAAAAAATTGTCCAAAAATGCCAATATTGATGGCTTGTACAAAAGTAACTTGGCATTTTTTAAATTAGACTTGAGACTCGACTTGGGACTTGACTCGAAAGTGACTTTAGGGACTCGAGACTCAACTTGAGACTTGAACTGTAGTGACTTGAGACTCAACTTGGACTTGACAATGACATCTTGAAGACAACACTGGTATTAAGAAACACTTGGTGCTATCACAGGGAGGCCAAAATGGGGAATGGACATTGAGATTAGGGCTTGCCATTTAGATCTCCTGCAGTGGGGGAAGAGTTAGGATTTTGCAGTAAGTCTTTGGGCCGGATTCTAATACCCTTAACTCATAGTCAGTAGTACTCTACTCCATGAGTAGCCCTACTGAAATCAAACCAACAGGGTAGAACGCAGAAGCCCCACCCTGCAAATCTTCTAGTCTGTTCCCAACCTGTCACATGGTGTTTGGGTGCTGACTGAGATCACAGACAGAGGTTGCTAAATAATAGCCTTGATTGTCATTGCTGGACTTTTCCCATCACTCAAAAGCCTCCAAAATCAATCAAGGGTTGGTGCATGGGGGGAAATTATTGGAAAAACTATAGATATCGCATATGATTGCTGGCAAACAAAGAAGGTTCTGACTTCCTCTGCTGTGCAAATGCTGAGACAGTGTTTTTTTTCCCCGTGACTTCAAATCTGGTGATTAATATTACAATTATTTCTCACCAATGACAGTAGTGTATTAGGAGTGAGCCTCATGGCAAAATAAATTGAGAGGTTATTTTCAGGTCATAGGCCTCTTCCCTTCCTATATAAATATCTTTTCACAGGGTGGAACTATTTGCAAAGCTGAGACATTTCCAATGTTTGGGGCTTAAGGGCATGGACACAGACAGATCAATTACAAGCACAGAGAGTATTTACAAAATGGGTTCTCAGCTGGGAGATCGTGGCTACCCCTAATGTGCCCTTCCAGTATTGCTAGATGGGAAGGGGATCCAAAGTAAGTAAGAAACAGGTTGAGAGCCACGATTTAAAATATAGCAGGGTGCAGGAGTGGGGTAATCCAACATAATACTACGAAGCGTGAAGTTCCTAAAAGTAAGATTTCATGGAAAGGAGATGCATCTAATCTACTTTTAGCTTCAGTGTGTTTCTGCTTCTTCCGGTGATCAGGGCTGTAAGGTAGAGATCATAGACTTGACCCTCTATGGGGAAGGGTATTGCATGTATCAGTGCAAAGTGAAATTTGATGAGCAGCAGGAACTTAATCCTATATTAATGAGATGTGCAGCTGCCAAGTTACTCCCATCTAGTAGCAGGAAGGTCAGGAAAGTAACATGTAGCTAAATCCCTCTTGCATGCTGAGGGCTGCATTTGAGTCCAGACATGCCTGTTCTTTTCACACACCCTACTATTATTCTCTATTCACAGATTTCTGAGTATGGGAGAGGGTCCATATAAAGCTTGAGACTCACTCCTGCATAGTGCAGAGGATAAATCATAAGTTTCCATGTGCACTTCCAGCTGTGCCTTCCACAGTAACTTGCAGAAACTAGGCATACAGATTGAACCACCTTTTTACTAACGTGGTTTTAAGCCCCAAAATGGAGGGCTTTGGGGCAAAACTGGAACATTTTAAAAAAGCTTCAACTTTTGGCAAAAAGACATTGTTTTAATAAAGCTAAAATGTCCCGTTTCAACATTTTCAGAACTGAATGTTTCAATTTTTTGTTTCAAAATGACTTTGAGGCAATTTGAATATAAAGTTGAAATTGGAGCAAAATGTTTCCATTTTATCAAAATGAAACAGTTCAGTTGACCCAAAATTATTTTAATTCTTTTTGTGGGAAACTTTCTTTGTTCTGTTGTGGAACAGAAAATGTTTTTAAATTACAGAAATGTCCCACAAAATGGAAAACCTGGTTCCTTGATAACTAATTAAAAGTAAGGCCTAAATGTGTGACTGAAGCAGAATTCACTCCTTTGAAAGGGTCCATCTTGAGTCAGGAAATCTTAAATAATATGCTGAAATACTGAACTTTTCCCTTTTGTACTTATATGTCCTGATAAAGTGGCCCCTTCAAGGTGCCCCCTGGTGGCCACAGGGCAGCCATGAACACAGTCACTCACCTGTTTCCTCTTTTGGATCCCCAGACAAACTCCACACTGGGTTGTTTTTTCCTGTCCCATCACAACAACCCTGCTTGTGGGACTGATATAGTAACTTGAAGGTCAAAACTAAACACAAGATTTCCCTTCAGCACAGCCCAAACTCCCCTGGTACGGTCCGGGTTCCTTAGCAAGCTTCTGCCAGCCTATCCTAACTGGAGCAGGTCTCTGGGTCTTCGCAGCAAGAACCTCACTTAGGCTAGTTTCACTACAGCCTCCTGACCTCCCCCCTCACAGCAGCCACCTCCTGTTCTTTATAGGAAATAGCCTGATTCCTCTCAGGCAGGGTGCATTCTATGCTTAGGGATGAGTTGGCCCCCAACTTCCAACCCAAGGTAAGCGACCGTGTTACAGACCCTCAGTGTCAGTGCTTGGTACCTTGCAGTCTTGAAAGTATTTATCCTCCCAGTGTTCCTGTGAGGGGGCTGTTATCTCCTTTCAGAAAAAAGAGAGACTTGGTCACTTGCCCTGGTCACACAAGGAGTCTGTGGCAATGGAAGGAACCTGAACCTTAGGCTAGTGCCCTAACCACTGTGCAATGCTTCCTTTCAATCCCAAGGCTTCCCAGATGTCTGGGAGAATCATTCTCCTCTGTTTTATCAACTCAGTCTGTTTGCATTAATTCCTCTTGCTCTCTGTTCACGGAGACCCTTGAAGGAGCAAGACTTTAAAGTGGCCTGGCTGGAGGGCCAGGTTGTAGGAAGAGGCTGATCACTACACAGGCAGAATGCCTGTCAGCAGAAGACACCCAGCCAGGGTGGGGGAGAGCTGCTACACCAGACTTGGCCACAAGGTGGTGCAACCAGTTGAGTCAACCCCTTCACACCTCCCCACATGCTTCAAGAATGACTGTAAACAGTTCACACTCCTTCCTGTGGATGGAGTTCAGGGGCCTGTAAATAAAATGAAACTCATCATGTGCTTGTCTGTGGCAAACCTTTTGAAGTTTAGGGCCTGATTCTGCTTCTCTTTGAATTCCCACTGATGTTATTGAGAGATGGTCAGGTCAGTAGTTACTGTCTTTAGAGAGAAAATGCTTGATTTGTTTTTTCCATAGCTTCTGGACTACAGGAGGCTTACGCTGGAAGCCTGGAGTTCAAAATCGTAATAGAGATGGGAAAAACCTATCAATCTTTGAGCATTTTCCCCACACCCTGCCTCCTTGGCTAATCTTATTCAGTATGTTTCCTGTCACTTTGTCTAGCATCATTTTAAACAGCTAAGTGATGGGATATGCATGACTTCCCTTGGAAGAATATTCCACTATCTAATAGAGCAGGCTCAGACGTTTTCCCCCCCTTGATATTCAGCCTAAATTTTACTCTGGTTATTCTCATCTGAGTCTTCCCTGTTATGCCCCTGAGCTTGAGGTGGGAGAAGTCAAGATCCAGAATCTAAACTATGGCTCATAAGTGTTCTTTGATGGAAAAAGCCTATAAAATGCAATGGGAGAAACCAACCCACTCATAGAGAAAGGTACTAGGGTTCTACAGAATGACTCTGAAGACCTTTTAGGATCCATGCTCTGTTAAAGAAATTCTTTCTGTTGTGTATTTTTTATAACTATCTTTTGGAATTCTATTACTGGAATATAATTCTCATTAAATTCTATAGGATGGTCCAAAAACTTGTAGAAAAGTCATCATGCTCTATGGAATTCTATAGGGCTTTTCCCCAGAGGTGGCTGCAACATGTGCATCAGCATATGGAGTTGCGGAACAAGCATGCTTGGGCAAAAGAGAAGAGAGGTCTGTAACTTGTTTACTTTGTCTTAATTTAAGATGCAAGCTGCAAAACCTCGTCCAAATGTGAATCAGAGTAGGATAGTACCAGAGGTGGCTAGATGGGGAAGTGCACTAGTGATGTAGTCTAAACACCAGATTCCTGGTGCCTATGGGCAATTTTAGAATGGCATCAGGAACCTCTGGATGAATATTCTTCACAGCTTGAGGCATCAGCTTTCAGCTAAAGTGGAGGTTTGGGAACAGCCATCTGTGGAGGTGGTATCCGATTGCCATTTGCTTCTTTAATTGCTAAGAGCTCAGTTGTACCGTTTTAGGCACAGTCTTCGGTAGGTAACAGCAGCCGGGTCAAAATATTTAACCTCCTTGCCTTGGTTTCCTGCTCCAGCAGATGGAGGCAACAGTACCTCCTAGGGCTCCGGTGAGTACTAACTCAGTAGGGGAGCTCTCCTTTGCTCCCATTGAATCCAGTGACGGATCTCTCCTTGATACCAGTGGTGTCCAGAGAGAACCCAGTGTTTAATGCTCTGGCATGTGAAGGTGTCATATATTGGGGGTTCGATTCAGGCTAGTAAGGGGTTGTCACCATCTGCCCTGTAACCCTGGGAGCGTTAAATGCTCTGCTGCTTTGTGACACGACTCTGACACCAGCAGCCAGCAGACAAGCATGCAATTCCGTGAGTGTCCAGGTGTTGTATTCTGCCCACAGCAGCCTGCCTACAACACAACAGCCCCATGGTGGCCTCCACTGGCCTTGGTTACTATCCCACGCGCACCCTCAGTCCCAAATGTCCTGAAAACCATCTGCCCTGTAACGTCCATCCCGCTGCTGGAACATTCAGAGGAATAATAAGGTCTGTTGCTCCTTTTAACGAGATTCTTGAGTGCGGCAGCTGGTTACTTTAACTGGAGTTTACAATCTCTTCCATTCCAAACCAGTGCAGGGCTGGTTCAGATTAAAAATAAAACAAATGTATTAACAAAGAGGTTAATACGATACACTTTCTAATGGCTAAGACTTTACTCAATATAAGATACAGCCTTGGTTCAAAGGAGATTTCTTACCACTTTTTTCCAACTATGGCTGAATTTCTTTCAGCCAGGACCTTCCACAGAAGTAAAAGATTCTAGTTTCCCTTGTCTTCCTTTGTGAAAAGATTTTTCCTAAGCAGATTTCTCACCTATATGCAGTTCCAGAGAATTCAACCTCCTTGATTGAAGGATCTCTTTTTCTGAGCTTGCAAGAGCTCTGTACCCTTGTATCTCTCCAGTGATGGAGGCCAACGTAGCTTCTTCTCTCTTCCCTTGCAGCTTCTCCATCTCACTGTTTTTTCCCCCCAAACTCAGAGTGGCCTCATGCTGCTCTTCACATCTGGTGGTTGTACTTCCCAGCTCCCTGCTGATGTCTATGTAAATAAGGCCTCCATTGTTTTTGGTCACACTTTAGTTTAATTTCATTGGCAACAGATAGGTAGCTGTCCTCCCTCCTGTCTGGGTGAGTACTTGTTTCTCCATTCATTTGGTCACAGACTTTAAACCATAATATCAGTGAGTTTTCATAACTCCTGATGTAGTGCTAATACTTACATTTCACAATGATATTTATTACCCAAGTATCATTAGCTTTCATAACAGACGCTCTTTGGTGCTCTTTTATAATGTAGCATTATTGTACAGTCAGTTGATTAAATTATGTATCATTTGAGATTCAAACTCCCTGTCTTTATAGCCCAGTAAGCCATTGAAATCTCTTCTCAGATGAAGATGCTTTTCTCCTGGGAAGAGATGCCATGTGGTCTGGTGAAGATTCATGCTGGGTTCCTCCCCTACTGATGATAATTGAGTCATTACCTCCTCCCCTTGTTAGCTGGATGGCTTTGTTTTACCTTTTATGTAAATGAACCTTCATTGTCTCAATGTGATGACCAGGTTGGTCAGGCATGCAAACACATTCCCTTGTGTAGGGGCAGATTGGCTTTATGTATTGCTTGCCAAGCACATAATTCTATCACATACACAAGTCCTTGTCTGAACCTTGTGCATATATCACATAAGAATATTAGTGATCAGTGACATATATTACAGGGTGTGTATATATAATGACAACAGTGTGTTAGTATAGTAAGTATGTCAGGCCTGACAAGAGTTGCTGACACAGACTAGTGAACCACAAATGGGCTTCTGTGTCGTAGAAAGTGTGATTTATTTCCCCCTTCCCAAGAGTTCTTCATGTTGTGCTACCTCTGCTTCCACTCAGCTGAATGAGAGTTTTGTCAGTGACTTCAGTGGGAGCAGAGATAGGCCCAATGTTGGGGGCCTTTGAAAATTCCACCTGGTAAATGTTAATGGAATGCTAGCTTACTGCGAGTGAGAATACTTAAAGCAGGTGCCAAGAAGATACTGAGCCAGTTCTGCTCAAATGATCTCAGTCTCACATGGGCTTTACAAAAAAAGGTCTACGTTCAAATAAATAAGGCAAAACTGAAACAAGGGCCAAGGATACGTGAGTTGGGCGTTTCTCTTCACCTCACATTTTTGGCTGACTTGCTTTTATTTTTCTAGCCGACTCCTGAGCATTTATGCACTCTCCAACTAGATTTAACAAGCACAAAATCAGGACTTTTAAAAACCCGATTGCTTATCGCACGTATCTGCTTCTAAAGAGGCTTTCATGACTAGAAGTTATGCAAAAGTGAGGGGGTTCTAAAATGTGGCTGCTTTTCAAAGAAGACTGAAGGCTAAGTTCTTTCACTTTCCCACTTCTCTCAATAAGGCCTTAATTCTGCACTCTCTTAAGCATGTGCTTAACCTGATCATCATGTAAATATTCATATGGACTTCTCTTTTGCTTAAGGTTAAGTATATGCCAAAGAGTTTGGGGGAATCTGGATCTAACTTTCCAAACTTCTGATTTAGTAAGGCACTTAAGCATGTGCTTAACTTTTTAAGTGGAAGAATACACCACTGACGTCAGTGAAGCAACTCATGTGCTTACATTTAAGCATGTGCTTAGCTGTATTTAAAGGCTAACTGTGGAGGACAGAATTTTCTGTTTAAAATGACTGTATAATTGTGACCTTTTGAGCATTCTCCTAATTTATACTTTCCAGATATAGTAATACAGTATTTGTCCTGAACGAGTGCTAGCTTGTTTAGCTGAAAAAAATCACTTGTGTCTATTTCGAGTGCCTGTGATTCTTTTTTTCTTTATACAGTGCAGATGGTGTGTGCCATTTAACAGTACGACTCAGAAAGAAAAGTGCCACCAAACATTTGCTTGGTTATTCCTACATGTTGGCACAGCAGAACTTTCAGAAGCTTGCCCATATGTGGGGAAACAAGCTTTCTGTTTCTCGTCCGCAGGGACTGTACACTGTAAACAGCCTCACTTTTTTTTTTTTTTTAAATGACTTGCCTTTCTGGGATGCTGGATGTATCCAGGACTTGATCCAAAGCTTGTTCGTGTCAGTGGTGAAACTCCCAACCTGTGCCTACACACACTTATGGAGCAAGCCTCTTAACCCAGGTGGAGAGATCTGCACTAGAAAAATAGCTTCTGAAGCCTAGGGAAGGGGGTAGGTTTCAGAGCCTGAACTCCTGGATGAGCTGCATGTTCAAAGTGCCATCTCTTTGCACAGCAATTTTTGGCATGCTAGCCTGAGCCCCACTAGCTTGAATCTGACCTGGACTTGAAGGTTTGCTTCCCTCCCTGCAAAGTGCTGTGTAGATAAAACTGACTTTAGTGGGCTTTGGATCAGGTCCATATTTAATGAAGTGCTCTGAAATCCTCGGGGATAAATCGTGCTATGTAGGATACTTACAAATATTAGTTATTTGTAACTAATATTAATATTCTGTTAATGCAGAATAGTATTTAGCCCATAATAAATCATATTTTGTATTCCTAAAGCACCATTTATCCTGATGTGTCCCAAAGCACTTCATAAATTGCATCCATGCAAATCATCCTTTCAAATTCCAGCTGTTGAGCTTAGTCCTATAATAGTATTTTTGTTGGGTGTCTTTTTGTAGCTCCTAAGAGCCCTAGTTGTGGAGTAGGAGAGCTTGCAGTCTAAGTACAATTGCTGGGGCCAATACATACGTAACCCAGTGGGTTACAGGGGCATGGCTCTTCAGCTCAAGCAGTAGCAGCTCATACTTCTAGCTCTAGAAGCTCACAGTTCAGTCTCTGGTGAACCACATGCTCACCTCCTCCCACTGTCTCCTCCCTGGTCAGTGCAAACCCCCAGCAATGGCCTTTGCTCAGAGGACCTACCATCCAGCAGCTGAGGGGGGTGAAGTAGCAACTAGCGCCCCTGGCATGACTCGTGTCCATATTTAAGCCTGTAGAACTGGGCAGTAACATGTTCCCTGGCTTCCTCCTTTCCCTGCCCCAGCCCACGCTGCTTCTTTCTCGCCTGCAGAGGGGATGACTGGAGAGGAACACTTTGCCTACTGTGACACTTCCATTTATTAACAGTGGGCCAGATTCTCTCCCCCTGTTCCAGTCTTCACTGCCCAGCTTTTGTTCAGTCTGTGCAGCTGCCATAAAAGAGCCAAACCAGCCCAAAAGAGATGGTAGATGAGGAACAGGAAAGGATTTGCCAGGGCCACGTGTGCCCGCACCCCACCATTGCTCAAGGGCTGTAGTGTCCCGTGGATACCGTGTTAAGTGGTGCAAGCAAGAGCAGCCCCTGTGCTCCTCTAAGACATGCTGGGCTCGGAGCATCTTGAGAATCAACATCCATGACTGGTTTCCTGATTGCCCTCCTTTGCACTATGCTGCTTAGAGCACAGGAAGGAATCTGGGCCACCGGGTCTCATTCTGACCTCACAAACCAAGTCCTGTAGGAGCAGAGTGTGGCGAGAATTTAGCCCGTGGTTTCTTCAGCTGAGCAAAAAGCTGTTTGGAACTAAAATCTTCAGCAATGCACAAGAATCCCCTTCGACTGTATTGTCCATGCAACTCTGGCTCACTGAGCAACCCAGCAACACCCACAGCAATAGCGAGAATGAGGCAGGGTATAAAAATGCTGTTCAGGTTCAGCTATAAATTAGCCTCTGCATTCTGCCTTTCAGCCTGGAGTGATTTCCAGATTCATAATGTACCTCGCCAGGAAGCATGGAGCCCAGAGGTGTTTTAACCTTCATTTTGGAATGACCAATCTGGCAGCTTCAGTCACTCTCAAGTGGCAACCTTAGGCTCCTGTAGAGATAACGGCTCAGGTAATCACACAGGTCCGAAACTGTGCGCCACCTTATGTCATCAGGGCAATTTGAAAATCAATTTGATGTCTGTCAGGGAGGCGGCGTGGCTCCCACAGGACCAGAGTGACATGCTGGGTCCACTCATTAGAATTCAGGGGGCAGCATTTTGTGCAAGCCAGAGGCTGGTGCAGTGTCTTTCTGGGAAAGTCATAAAAATAAAGCATTACAATCATCTCCCCTAATTAAAGGCAACAGTAGCAGGGACCGCAGCCCCAGCCTGTTACACAGCTGGATTCTGGTAAAGAGAAGTGCTAGCCACAGAAGTGCTGTGATGAGCAAATAAGATAAGCAGATGCTGCTGCCCCCTCATTTCTAACACTGGCATGGGGAGGAGGGCTCTTTGAACAGTGGTTTAGTCAAGCACTTAGAAGATTTGAGGTCAAAGTCTGACATGGCTAGTGATGAATTTGAAGGCAATGGAGGAAGAGCAGCAAACGTTATGAGTAGGCTGCATGGTTTGACTCATGAGGAAAGATTAAAAAGGGTAAATACCTCTGTTGTGGATAAGTGACAGTAACAGGGATGTAATTGCAGACCATGAATACTGGAGGTATAAGAACCAAAGATAAAGAGAGAGGTTGACTGGAGTGGGGGAGAAGAGAAATATGAGGAATAAGGGGATGAAATTAAGCAAAAGAAAGTACAAGCTCAGCTTCTGAATGGAGATCAGTGATTTGTACTCATTAGGCCACTTCTACATCACTAGCTCTCACGTCCTCCCCATTTATCACCCTCTGTTTTCAGCATACCAATTACCTAAGAAAGGACTGTATTCTCTTCTCATGGATACTGGGCAATTACAGAATAACTCCATTAAGTGCGAAGAAATCGTAGTGTAACTGACATCAGAATTAGATTCCCCCAGGACCAAATCTTTTGAAAAAACAAAAGTGTCTTTTGTAACACTTATTGTAAAGGAGGGTGTAAAACACATGTTCCATGTATTCATATTCAGGATAGTCAGAAATCTCAGTCAGTACATTTCTAGTCTTGCGGGTTGGAAGAGTTAACCTTACAAATGGGAGTGCTGTTGATGCAGTGTCATCTTCCTGAGTCTGCAGGCAGCCTGAGATGATATGGAAAGTGTGAACTCACTTGCCCCCTATTGGTCTTATTGGGATGCCAGTGCTTTAACTCCCTTCTATATCATGCCAGTGCTTTAACTCCCTTCTATATCATTAACTCTTTCCACACTAGTATTTTTAGCAGGGGAAAGAATGGCTGAATTTTCTATAGCTCTATTAATTTTGCATGCCTCACTCTCAGGGGGTATGCCTACACTACAGGACAAAGTTGAGTTAAGATACGCAACTTCTGCTATGTTAATTGTGTAGCTGAAGTCAAAGTAGCTTAACTTGGCTTTTGGCACTGTCTACACTGTGGAAAGTTGAAGAGAGAACACTCTTCCTTCGACTACCCTTACTCCTCATAAAAGCAGAATTATGGGCATCGATTGGAGTGCCCTCTCACTTCCAATTAGCGTGTGTTCACTAGACCACTAATTCGAACCCTGGAAGATCGACAGCAGCAGCTTTGATCTTCCTCTGTAGTGTAGATGTACCCTGAGTTCTCAGCATGAGACAGAGGCATCTGATTTTGAGAGCTGCTTGCCACTTGCAGCTCATGATGACTTCAGATAGAGTAGTGGGTAATCAGCACCTCTGGAAATCAGCTCCTTAAAAGTGTTTCCATATCACACACAGCATATGTTACATCAACGTAGGGCAGGTTACGCAAAGGTTTTTTGCACTGGTTTAAACTGAATAGTTAAAATAGTCTAAGCCACATCTAAACTAGGTTAGCATAATCCAGTAATTTCCTGAATTCAACTAACCAGGTATGAGTACTGAATTTTTGTTAGGGGTTTGAAATCAATGTAAAATCGATTTAGTTGCACTAGTACAAATTTTCTAATAAAGCCCTGAGGCCGCCGCGCACACATGTTCCAAAATGAAACTTACACAGCATTACACATTGCTTCTGGATATGACCCGTTTGACCCGACACTGAAATTAGATCCTCACTTTTATGAAAAATAAAATAAAAGGAGCTGCGCTGTTTCCTGCTGCACTTTCATTTTCTTCTTGGTGCTGTCGAAGCAATGTTTGCTAGGGCCCCTGCCCACTTTTATTTCAGTTCATAACGTGTAATTGTGTTCAGGGCCAAATATAGGGAATGGAATTCTAGGGTGGGCTCTCTGCCTGTCACACAACAAAGCCTCAGAAAGGGTGTTGCCTCCTTTCAACATCCTCCTCCATAACCACTTGATCTGGTTGCGTGGTAACCCAGTGATCGTGCACAATTTACCTTCCCCACCCTCCTCCCTTTCAACCCCCAGTCACCGCAACTGGCCTGATTTAGCCGCTGAGGCTCTCTGGTTAATGTCAGATCAGCAGATGATCTGTGTTTTGTTGCGTTCTGTGTTTCCTGGTCGAGTTTGGGGGGAGGAGGGGCAAAAGGAAAAAGTGTTCAGAAATATGGAATGATCTACTTGCTTCATGATTGCACTCACTTCTCCGCTGATGTGTAGCGGTATCTGGGACTAGAGAAGAGACCATGCTAATGTTCTGCAAGTTCAGAATGCAGGGAACGCCTTTGGAAAGGCAAGCAGTGAGTTAAAGGTTTAATAACTGCTGTGTTGACACAGAAAGTCATTCTGTCTGCAGAAGCAAACTGACTCTGAGGCAGAATGCATGTGGCAATGCCATTCCTTTCTCATTTCTAAAGTGCCCTTTACCATAGTTTGTAAGGACCTGATCCTGTACATATGCATGCTACTAATCTTATCTCTGTAGCCATCCTGCGGTTTTTGAGGGAGTAAAGTTACTCATGTGCATGTTGACAGCACTGGGCCCTGAGTGAGTATGTAACTACACACGCAGGCATACCCACAGCTATGTATGTACTCAACAGCTCAGCTAGGAGAATAATCCTGTACATGTGCCCAAGTAATTCTGGGATTTGGGGCTGGGGTTTCAAAGGGCCTGAGCATGTTAAGTGCCCAACTCCCACTGAAAGCCAATGAGAACTGGGCACCTAATCCTTTCCTAGTTCCCTTTGAAAATCCCTGTCTTGATGGCAAAAGCTGCTCCAACAACTTATTATAGGAGGTGTAAGGAAGTAAGCTGGGTTTCATTCATGTACCAGAGCACAGAGGCACCAACTCCATGAGTGCTCCAGGCCTCAAGTACTCACAAAGAAAGGGGGGCTGCTGAGCACCCACACAGCTGGATAAATCTTTTGTGAACTTTGGCACCCCTGTTTCGCTCTGTCTTGAGGTTTCACCCCTGCGTGGCCTCTTCCCATTGATGCCCTGCCCCTACTCAGCCTCTGTTCCCCAAGGTCCCACCCTTTGCTCATCCGGGAGAGGAGGGGTGGAGAGGAGCATACACCAGTAAAAACAAAAGGCAGCTCCTGTGCCAGAGGACACGGTTCTGGAAATTCTGTGTGGATAACAAGTGTGCAATGTGCAAAATAGAGCCGGGATCTACCATCTTGGAGCAGGGAATAGAGCAATCCGGGTTCCATTCCGGGCCATGCCACGCATTTGCTCTGTGACCTCTGGCCCATTAACTGAATTTCTCTGCACCTCAGTTTCCCCTTTGGAAAAACGGGAATAATAATACCCACGGCACAGGGCTGTAACAGGCCGTGGCTCATTACTGTTTGTAAAGGTGCTGGAGGGAACAAATAGATAGTTCATTATTAATGATTAGATGATATTACTGTTTACTGGTGTTAAGATTTGCCGGGAGCAAAATTTTTCCCCCAGCATGTTGTGTTACTCACAGTGATTGCCGATGGGAATTGTTTGAATAACAAGAGCAGACAAGGAGCCTGCAAAGTGTTTAAAGCCGGGGGGGAAATAAGACTAAATTGTACCAAACCTGGCAAAGCAGTGTTAATGACATTCTACAGCGGGCAGTGGGAGGGCACCCCGACACAGTCAGCAATATGAATGTGGGCACTTAAGATGGCAGTGTCCTCCTGGGGGGGGGACGGGGGGGGACTGGGAGTCTTGGGGTAGGGGCACTATCCAAGTTTGAAGCTTCAAATGTGTCGGTAAGTGTGTGGGGGGCGGGGAGGGGAGAGATTCCGCATAGGCCTGTGATGTTGCTGTGATAACCACAACTTTCCACTGTCAAGCAGAGTGACCAGCAAGTCTGTCGGCTACTCAAAGGAAACCTATATCTAGGGCTGCACAGGGAGTGTGAGAGCCCCCAGCCTCCTTTCATGGAGGTTAGCTCACTGGCCCTGCCCCCCTCATGCACTGAAGGGCTCCCCCCGCACAGCGGCAGGAGGAGCCCTGGCTGAACCACCCTGACCCCCAGGCCACTGGCTGCCCTGAACACCAGCCCATCCCCAGCCTAAGTCCTGCTGTGACCTCTGGGCTGCCAGCCCAACCTGAGCCCCCACCAGCATCAGGGAAGACACGGAGCAAGGCCAGACCCTCAGAGCAGAGTATGGGCAGGGCCAAACCCTGGGTGCGGGGAGGCTGAGTCTCACCTGGCCTATTCTACCCGCCATCCATGCTAGGAGTGGTGAGACTCTCCATTTGGAAACATATTCTGGGGAGAGCTGCTTCTCCAGTTGGAAAACCTCTGTGCCTCGTGTGTGCCTTGGGGCGTCATTACACATGCTGGTGAGAGAACTGTGCGACCGATACCATGCTACCTGCAGTAGTGCCCTTCCGCCCCATGGCTTGGGACCCCGATTCCTCCATCTGTTTATCCTCACGTTTCTGAGGTGCCCGAAATGTTGGCCTCCTGGCTGCTGCTTAACTGGCCTCATTTTTCCTGTGCCTCTTCTGGCTGCTCGGCCTCCTTTCTCCTGAATTCAGGCTGACTGTTCGCCATTTCCTAGTGCTATTCCCTTGCTTCCTCTGAGGCTCCTGCTTATTCCCTGCTTCTGTTTGCCCACCCACCTGACCGACCCCAGAGCCCCCTGTGTTCTGCAAGTAGCGGCTGATGCAGTGGTACTCTACCCCTGGGCTTGGCGGAAGCTTGCCATTTTTCACTGTGTTTTTTTTCAGTCTGTGACAGACCAAGGGCTCGAGCTGCAAAGTTCGGATTCAGGTTTCAAAAGCCTCAAAGTTCCAGGGTACGGGGATCTAGGGTTTTGGTTCAGGTCTAGATTCAATGACACAATGACACTTGATGTTCCTTCCATGGACCTCAGCAGGAAGCAAAGGCTCAGAACTAGAACTATGCAAAATGTCTGCCTTACAGCCTGGGAACACACAGAAGTCATGGGGCTCTGTGTTTGCTGGCAAGTCATTCAGATCAGCTTTGTAGGGACAGTGCAGGATCCCTACCTGAACAGTGAGGGGTTCTGAAATCTGGGTCTGTCTATGGTTTCCTGTTTAGATTCAAAACCAGGTGAAATGTGCTAGTTTAATTTTGCTTTGAGTTTTCAGATTCCATCAAACAAGACTCAGAGATAAATTTGAGGGATGAAGAGGTGCATGCGTGGACACTAGCCCCCATGGATGGAACCTGAGTTGGGCATAGCACATCCCCTTTGGATGTAGAACTGCTGTGATTTGCACAGCTGTGGTCAGAATCCCTGAATGAGTGACAGCAGGATCCCCTCCTCTCTATGCCCAGAACCCCCAAATCAGAATGAGTCAGACCCCAAACCCTCCTATGGTCAGATGCCTTTCTGAGTAAGGGGATCCTTGTTGCCCAAAGGTGCTGTATATTCTGATAAAGATGCTATGTATTCTGCTACTCCTCTTTATTCCCTTACGTTCCAAAGGCTAAATGACTGGCAATTCCATAAAACTCCATTGGAATCCTTCAGCTGATCTTTGGGAGTTCTAACTGGCTGACCAGTAATCCCCAACCTGGAGCCAAATATACCCCTCCACTGATCTGTCCCCAAACCTAGCTGTTACATGGAGGCAGTTGAAAATGTTCAGCTAGAATTTCCCCTAGCTTGGCTCTGCTTCTTACGAAGGAGGGAGAGGCTTAGTCTACGCTGCAGGGTTTTTGCGCTAGAAGCCTTTTGTGGAAGAGTTCTTGCACAAAAACTTCTTGTGCAAAAGCGCATCCAGACCTCAAAGCTCATCACAAAAGTGATATGCTTTTGCGCAAGAGAGCGTCCACACTGCATGGACACTCTTGCACAAGAAAGCTCTGATGGCCATGCACAGAATGGCCATCAGAGCACCTGTGCTTTTTCCGATAGGGGTTTCTTGCACAAAAACCCTTCCGGAGCGTCCACACCTGCCTTTTTGCGCAAGAGCTGTAGCGTAAAAAGGAGTTATTCCTCATGGGGAGAGGAATATCTCTACTGGCAAAAGCCCTCTGTTTTGCCAACTTTCTTGTGCAAAAACGCACTTGAGGTGTGGATGCTCCGCCGGTTTTTGTGCAAAAACCTTGTAGTGTAGACATAGCCAGAAACTCCACCCTCTTCTGTCCATCAGAGCCACTCTGCAGAATGAATCATGGACGTGGAAGTCACTGCTTCTCCTTCCCATTGTGGTGAGCATGCTCCTCCTGGGTCCTGTCTGTTGGGTGTTTTTGACATTTGCCTCTCCCTACAGGAGCATATTGGTGGTGCCGGGGCAGTCTCTCACACAGCAGTGGGGAGGTGTAATTCACAGATCTGGATAGACAGAGATGTGCTAATTCTGCTTGAATGAGCACCTAACAGTAGTAGTGTGACTGTTATGGCATGGGGGGTGTGTGTGTGTGTGTGTGTGTGTGTGTGTGTGTGTGTGTGTGTGTGTGTGTGTGTGTGTGTGTGTGTGTGTGTGTGTGTGTGTGTGTGTGTGTGTGTGTGTGTGTGTGTGTGTGTGTCCATCTCCCCTGCTGGAAATCACATCTCCCAGTTCCTGTGCAGACGGTTCCCTCTTGATAATTGAGGTTTAGGATTCCCAGTCTCAGACTTTCCTCCTGTCTTCAAGTCCAGCTCACCAGCTGGCACTGCTTGCCCTATCCTCTGGTTTTTAATGTCTCCTGTGAGGTGTAGTTGGTGCGGGTACTCAGCACTTCCTGTCCCCTATTCTGCATAGTAAACTGGATGCCATTCCAGTTGGGGTTGGGGAGGCTGAACACCAGCTTCCCCTAATACAGATACCCAGTCCCAAAGAGTCTCTTTGCTGATCCCCAGTGTTCAGGGCTGGAACGGACCCCTTCACTTTCAGGCCGGGGGGATTGTTGATTAAGTTGGTTCCCCAACTGCCAATTAGTGGGATTTTCAGACACACTCAGCACTGCCTTAGCTAATACAGAAACAGAGGGAGTCCTAAAAAACATGGAACCCTATGATGCCATTTTAAAAACATCCCTTTCCAGAGTAGAATCAACTTACGCAGGGCAGTTGTCACCATTGAGTAAGGAGGGTAAGATCTCCGGGAAGGCTGATCAATTAGGGCTGTCCCCTCTCCTCTCCATTTCCCCCTCAGCAAGGGCTTTGTCCTTTTGGACCTACACCTAGGTGTGGGGGGAAGACAGTGAGTGAAGACAAAGGTTTGCTGAGTTCAGAGATTCTTACCACTCTGAGCCATGTGGCGATGCTACAGCTCCCACTCTCCACCAGCATTCATGGAGTTAGAATATTGCCCAGTTATAGATCTTGTTTCCACCAGAAGAGGTGCAACCGCAGAGCCTTGTTGGCCAGTTGCTGCTGTCTTTGGGTCACTGCAGAGAAAACCAAGGAGAGGGGAGGCTGAAAGGAAAAGGAAGCCCAAAGGACATTTTAATAAAAGAATTGGCCATAGAGTTTCTGTTGCCAGGAATAAATCAGCAGTAGGCGGTTCAGAGGGAGGCAAGGTCTCACCTGGCAGATGAACCTTAGGCTGCCCGGCCTCAGTAAGTGCATTGCTTGTCAGTGAAAACAGAAACACCGAAAACTGACTGGCAGGGAATGACAGTAAAAAAAATGCACGTGTCACAAAAAAGGGCTAGATCAGCTGGAAATTTAGCGTTGCCTTTCCTTCTCAAGAGCCTCTGGGTTACAGGAGCACTTCTATTAGAGCAGTAGTTCTCAACCTTTTTTTTTTTTTCACGGATCACTTCGAAATTGCTGAGGGTCTTGGCGGACAACTTAATATCTTTCCAAACGTTGTTTGTACCATTAGCTAACTATGGTAAAGTGCTTTGGATCAATGTGCTATATAAAAACACTCTGAATAATAATTAACTATCCCTCTTGCATGCATATTATCTGCACACATAGCTCAGCTTTAAGATGCTAAACAAATTTATGAGTCAACTAGAAATACTCTCATTGCAAATATTAATACAGTGTTTTCTGGTACTGGAAAGGAGAGTAAAAGGTGTTCATTTAGGGTTATGCAGTTTCTCAGAGATGTCCACTCTAAATTGTATTAATACTTCATCCACACAGAACCATAAAAATAAGCAATAAAATGACACATACGGCAAAACAAAACCACAAACAAACAAGTGATAACACTGAAAACACAAAGAAAAGTAAAACAAGTACGGGTTGAATCTCTCTAGTCCAGCACTTTCCAGTCCGGCAACATCCATGGTCCGGCATTATTTTAGTTAGCTGAATGTCCTCTTATCATGGGTGTGGCCAAGTTTCCCGTGGTCCCATAAAGTTGTTTACAGCCTCCAGTCCTGGCTTTGTGTTCTGTGCTGTTAGTTTGCTCTCATTTACCCTAAAGGTCTTCTAAGATCCCAGTAAGCAGTGAAAGTGTTGGTACCGTAATGTAGCGAATATAACCCGCAGGTTATATTCGTTTTTACAACTCCCCCCCCCCCACGGGGTATACTCGGGTGCAGGGTATACAAAATTTTTTTTACACACCAGCTCACCGCCCAGTTCCTGCGCAGCCTCCAGTCTCTGAGTGGTGAGCACTCCCCCGCCCGGTTCCTGCACAGCTTCCAGCCTCCGGGCGGGGGAGCGCTCACCACCCGATTCCTCCGCAGCCATAGGAAGGGTCGGGGGAGCGCTCATCCGGCTGCGCAGGAACCGGGCGGTGAGTGCTCCCCTGCCTAGAGGCTGGCGGCTGCGCAGGAACCGGGCGGTGAGTGGCTGGCTAATTCTCCCTCCCCCCCCCCCGCACCATAAATATACCCCTGGCACCCCGTGGGTTATACTTGTGCGCTGGGTATACAAGATTTTTTTTTTTAACCCCACGGATTATACTCATGCGCGGGGTATACAAGATTTTTTTAACTCAAAAAGCAAAAACCGTGGGGTATATTTGGGTGCGGGGTATATTCGCTAAAAGACGGTAATGCTGCTAGACATTTCTCTGGTTCGGCACCAGTCAGCTCCTGAGGGTGCAGGACCAGAGAGGTTCAACCTGTAGTTTGTTATGGATATTTTAAATGAGTGTTTACCCATGCTGTTCAAATGCAACACAGCCCTGTGGAAACAGGCAAAGTTCTCCTGTTTTCACATTGTGCATGTCCCCATTTCAAAAACTCACAGTGGATTCTTGAGAATTTCAGTAGGAATCTGCAGACGCTACTTGAAAAATTTAAAGAATGTCGAAGTGAATGATAGCTGTGCCATGGGTTTTTATCTCTCAAATTTTATAAGAAGATTAAAAACATAGAGAGTGGTGCCATCTTCTATGAAGTTCTATAACATTTTCACATAAAGTTAAGAAAACTTTTAACTTACAAATGGTATTACTGAGAACCTGATTGTGTGGCTGCCTCTACAGTGGCAGAATTGACTCACCACCAGAGCACAGCTAGATGCCAAAGTGTTAAAAATACCTGTGTACTATCTACACCACAGTTGCCCTGGTAGCCACCACTAGCGCAGCTGTATAAGTGGTGAATTGCCCGAGATAGATTCAGCCTTCTCATATCTATAAACTGTAATACAGTCTACAGCCCGTGGCAGGTTGCATGTGTTATTGACTTGCAATACTATAGGAGAGGCTAAATGGTCTAGTGGTGAGGGCATTGAATTAGGACTCAGGACCCATCTCTGTAGTGTGACCTCACACAAGTCAATTCTCCTCTTTGTGGCTCTCTTTTTCCTCCTATCATTTGTCCGCTAGACTGTAAGCTATTTGGGACAGGGCTTGTCTCTTACTATGTGCACATGAATGGCCCAGCCCAGTGGTCTCTGATCTCCATTGAGCCTCTAGGTGTTGCTATAACCCAGACAATAAATAACAAAATTAAGTCAGAATATCTCTGATTTTGAAGATTTAAGATGACCCCTAGGTATTGTCTGAATATTTGGGGGCACAATTTAAGTGGGATACTGCTTTTCCCCCTCCACCTAGATTTAAATGAGACCACTTCCAGAGCATTGATAGCTCAGGATTGTAGGGGACCTGTGCTGATTATTTTAAAAGTTTGTAGGACTCTCTGATCCATCCTATTCCTTCCAGCTCCTAAATTGCTGCTAGGAAGGCAGAACTGGCCAAACAGCAGTAGCTTTCTATATTTTGATCTTGTAGTTTTGATGTGATTTCATAGAAAATAAATGCTGTGTCCTTAAGGATTGGTCGGCAGCTAAGTATAAGGGTATGTAACTCCACCCTGCAGTTTTGTTAGAACTGAGGCTTTTTTGGGGAGGAGGAGGGAGTGGTGGATTGCCTCCCTCCCCTTCATCTCAACTATGAAATAACCAAAGTTTTAAAGTAATGGCCCTTTATCATGCAGGCAGAGTTATTCTACCTACTTGTCACCCACAGAAAGCTAAAAGAGCAGGACCTAGCGGAAACCAAATCTCACCTTCATCTGTGTATTGTGCTCCCTTATCTGGCCCTTATGCAGCTATTGTTATAAAAGAGTTTACCAGAATACGTTGCTGTACTTAAAAACATCTCTCAGAATATTCCAGCCTGTTGTCACTCAGCTGTGCTGACGATAGGTAAAGCAAGTATATCGGTTCTCTGCTTGCAGGTGAATTATCTCTGAGCAGCCAGCTCTACAGTAGACACACTTTAAATTAGAATTGTGTATATTGGTAAAAGGTGTGGAGCTGGTGTCAGTGTATTTTCAAACAGTGTGCTTAATGGTTTAGTCAATTCAATCATCTATCGTTTTGTTATTGAAAGAGCTATTAATTCCCCCTTCTGTTCCATTCTTCTTCAGTAAGAATCTGTTTGCCGATTTATCAGCTGTCTTTTAAAAGTCTCAGAGGTGTATCCTCAATGCATCTAATGAAGTGGGTTCCAGACCATGAAAGCTTATGCCCAAATAAATCTGTTATAGTCTTTATTGTGCCATAGGACTCCTTGTTTTATTTTTTAAAGTGATGTTTGCTCTGATGTTCACTCACCTGCTTTTTTATATTGCTCATTTTGTACAGAGTGGATTTCTCTTGATAAACAAAAAGATACTGCGGGACTAGAGACTAGAAAGGGCAACCTCCTGCCCTCCCCCCCCACCCATATACACACACACACGCACACGTGCAGCACTATTTTGGTAACAGCAAATTATGCATTCTACAAATTACCCATTGGTTATGTGTCTGTCTGTTACCATATAACAATGTTCTGCCTTCAGATGGCCACTAATATATTTAAACTTACACTTCACAGATTGTTAGGCATCTTATTAGAAAGGACTTGGGGTTTAGGTTGGTCCTTGAATAGCTGGCAACTTGGGGGGGGAGGTATCTATTTCTTCTGTAAAAAGACTTCTTCTACTTGACTAGAAAAACAGGTTAAAACTGAGTATCTGCAGACTATCTACAGACAGTGAGGCATTTCATCTGAATACCTTGATATACATATTAGATTACATCTGAGAATTTACTGCACTAAAATTCTAATTGACTCTAGCATTTTAATGCTTAAGAGGTTATCAACCAAAAGTAATAAAAAGTAATAATTTTCATTTGATCTTTTATTTTGGTTTCAGAAGCTGGAAAAACCCAAGATACATTCTTTCACTTGCATGCATGCTCTCACTCACACACATGCAATAACATAACAGATCCATTTCAGTAAATTTTCGAAGTTGTAGTATCTAGATAACTTCAAATAGCAAATGTCTAAATTAGGCTTCAAAGAACATGGGAATTGTCCTTCCTCTCTCCTCCCTTCCCCTCCAACTTTTCTCAGTACAATACAGACTGGAAGCTCATCTCCACCCCACCTGTACCCCCATCAGATTAATGGTCCATTTAGCTTGGTTCTCTATTTCCCACAATCCATCACCACATGATCAATGGTCATCCAGATTGGTACCCTGCTCTCATCTCTCTCTTCTATCAGACCAATGGTCCATCTAGGTTGATACCCTGTCTTCAACAGAGACAAGTACAAGATGCTTTAGACAAACGTATGCCTGGGATTTGTTGTGAGACATGAGGCTGAATGTTAAGGCCTACGTTTTCCAGAAAGACTACTCATCTTAGGTGCTTCCATTTCTGGGTGTTAAACTTGTGACCTGATTTCCAGAGTCACCAAGCAGCTCCCATCAAGTTCACATGGAGCTGTGGCTATTCAGCACTGTTGAGAATCAGGCCCAACCTGTGTCAAGTGTCAAACTCAAAAATGGAGACTCTGGGAATGAAATTGTAGCCTTCTATTAAAGCTGGGTGGGGAAAAAAAATGAAATTTCAAAAGATCTTCCTTTGCCAAATTGGGACAAAGGAAAATTTCAAAAATTTTCAAACTCTGAATCTAAAGAAAAAATTGGTTCTGGTCGAACAGAATGTTTTGTTTTGACTTTGACCCTTTTTATTTATTTTTTTATTGTAAATGAACTTAAATTTTGAAGTGAAAAAATAGAACTTTTCATTTAAAAAATGTGACATTTCATTGATAATTTCGAAACAATTTTATTCAATTTTTTTCATCAGCAGTCACCTTTTCCTGAAAAAAAGTTGGTTTCAAAGAATCAACATTGTTTCTTATGGAAAAAAATAGTAAGTTGAAAAACTCTGTTCCCGCTGCACTGTAAATGGCTTCATATACCTCTGGACTTAGCTTACTCCTTACCATATATCTTTGCTTTTATAAACAAAAAGGGGGTAGGTAGAACTATGGTAATATGGTTACTAAATCCTGAGCCAAGTGACCATGCTCTCCAGAGCCAGACTACTACTACTATGAACCTCATTTAATTGATTTAGATTTATTTCGATGCAGATAAAAGATTCTCTCCGTTTCTAGGCACTTCTCCCAGTTTCTAGGCACTCTTGCCATCAGAAGACGATACACTCATCATTTCAGATCCAAGCTGTTTGGACTATGGAAATGTGATGTCTCGTGAAACCATCCTGAGAGGTGTTACAAGCATACCAGCTATGAGTCTCCAGAACAGATGTCGTCTTGTTCCACTTTCACACCACCTGTGGTTTCCTTTCCAGCTTCCCCCGATCCACCTTCTTTCACAGACCACATCACATTTTTAAAAGGAAAACCACATACGCTTTGCAGGCAAGTCTGCAGCACAAGAAAGAACAGGAGAGAAAGGGTTGTTTTTTTCCCTGTCATTTTCGTTCACATTATAGGCACCTTTTGCCTTGGTGCATGTATTTTCTATTTTCAAGAAAATGTCTCCTTGTTGTTTTCCCTAGTGCTCTCCCCCTCATCATGTCTGGGCTTTTTACTTTCCCTCATCTTCTCTCTGTTAGCAGTTATCTGTGCTTACCAGAGTACTGGAGGTCGGCCATTTTACTAACTGCTTTGGGAGAAACCAATACTGTGGTCTCGTGCCACGCTGAGCACCCACATGGCGATCTAGGCGTGGCTCTGCATTTACAAACTGTATTAAGGCTGAATTCAAAGGCAAGGGGAATCCTAGGTCCCTACCTTTTGTTCAATAAAATCGATGATCCTTCAGTCACCAGGACTTGCTCAGAAGATGTTATTTACATGGCTACTTCTGATTTTAAAACTCATGTGCTCACAAGATTATTGGCTATGGGATTGGGATACTAAATCCAAAAACAATCCCCAAAATTATAACAGTGCTAGGAGAAAGCACTTACCTGTTTTTTATGTCTTTCTTACTGGTTCCCACAGAGTTTGGCAATCTCTTTAGAGCACTGTTATTTCTTCCAGTGGTTTACATAAATGCTCTGAAAATGGTTAATGGCTGGTGCGCTTCACAAGGGTTTTGAAGCATTTCGAGATCCTCCAGGTGGTCTCTCTATCACACCCATACCATAACATCCTCATCCATTTTTTATTATGGTGACTGAACATTTCTATTGCAGCAGCACCTAGAGGACAAAAAGTCATCTGGACAGGGCCCCATTGTGGTAGTCATTTCCTGCCCCCAAAGGTCTTACAGGCTAGAAGAAAAGATGTAACAGGTAGATTTGAGACAAGCATGTTGTGGATGGGGTATATAGGTCGGTGAAGCTCAGGTATTACTCTTATTCCGTTCAGAAACGTGAATTTTTTTTTAAATGTCTGATGCATCTTTTCAATATTCATGAATAAACTACAGCTAGATCCTGCAGAGCAGACCAGACCCAGTGTTAGCAAATCTAGCCTCAGGGACTCTCTCCTGTTCAGGGGAGTCAGTGGTGGAGCTGAGCTGGTACAGAGGCTCCTAAGCCACCCTTATTCCTGTGGCAGTGGTGTTTTTGGTCAGGGTTTGGCAAGGGAATCCTTGGCAATCTCCAGCTGCTGCAGTGGCCTCTTGAGACTCATGAAACTGAAAGCAACTCTCAGGCATGTGCTGGTGAACCAGCCCAGTGACCAATAGGCCTGGGATTAGAAAGGTCCAGAGGAGACTTAAACCCACTGTGGTGGGAGGAATCTTGCCTCCTAGCAGCTGGGCATGGTGCTGCTGATCTCACAAAGTGGGTTTCTGATGGCTCCGCCCTTCAGCCACAGGTTCAAGTCCCATGGGTAGCAGGAAGAGAACACCAGCTCACTCACAGCTGCTCCTGACACCTAGGCTGGCAGGATCTGCTCAGAACAGCCTTTTCAAGATCACATCGAGCAAAGCCCTGGGGGCAACAGTCCCATGCCTGAGTGTGGCAAACAGGGATGCTATATTCAGCAGCTAAGGAGACAGCGTGGCACATACTAGGCACTGTAATGGACCTACCACTAAGGCTACGTAAGGGCCTGCTTTGCCATGGGAGCCACAGCAAAGAGAGAGAATTCTCCATTGCCGTGTGTTGGTTTGGCAAGGGCAGATCCATCGGAGCTGCGCTTGTGGTAGCCAGCCAGCCAAGAAATGAAAGCCTGGAGGAGGGGCTGCCACATCAAATGACCCAGGGTAATTTTGGGCTTGCATCAGGAATCTGCAGCCTGTTGGAGAAAATGTTGACGGGGACTCTGAAAGGAGTCCTGGGGCCAGAGTATCAGCTGGTGTAAAGTGGGCTAGTTCTGTGACAGAAGTGGAAGGACGCTGATTTACACCAGACTGGGATCTGGACCACACCGGGGTTGGTATTTAGAATTTATCACTCTGTCCATCATTGTCAGAAAACAATGAAGAGTAGAATCAGCTCCTACCAGGCTGGGTTGGGTTGGTTGGCACAGGGAAATCGAACCCAGGTTTCCTAGGGCAGGGAGTGCCCTGCAGACAGCCATACCGCCGCCAAGGGTGGCTGTGTGTGTTTGCCCCACCCATGCCCTGCCGTTGGAGGTGACTTCCATACAATCCGAGCAGCTGCATGTGGGGAATGTGCCACTACCTGGGGGCAGTGAATCATACCCAGTAGGTGTGTGGGTTACACGCGCACGCACACGTGCCTTGGGCTGGGTGGATGTGCCTGTGCGAGTAAGAATGTGTGACTGGGAATGGCAGAACTCATTTAGAAACTCAAGTAAGCCCCCCTCTTCCATGGTGACTCAGAATGAAATTAACTTGGCTCTGTCCTGCCCATTGTTCCTAGCCATCATGTTAAGTGCTATGAAGCCCCTTATATCGGCTTCTGTCTGTTCCCAATTAATAATCCCAGGAGCATGAGCTGGTTCAATTGTACAGAGTTTGCTCTAACAGCTATCAGCATTCACTGAGCTATGGAGCAGCCACTTTGCAGAACAATAGGACAATCAGCACCGCTGCAGTCTCAAGTGCTCATATCCTGGCCTTGAAGTGGCAGAAGAAGAATTAACGGGGATAATAGTTTGACCAGTTAGGTTAATTGATTCCAGGGGAAAGCCTTGATGTAAGATCACGGCTACAGGGGTGGGAACCGGGGAAACAGAGATGACCCCAGCTTGCAGAATTGGGATGTAGATTTTAATTGCTTCAGAATTGGGGCCTATTCACAGCAGGGGTTTTGGTTGCACGTATTATTCTGGAGATGGGGAGCAGCAGAGACATTCAGAGCCAGACGTGGGTTTGAATTCTGTGCCCTACCAAAGTGTGGGAGAGTTTGGCTGCCGGGGCACATCTCCAGAGCAGTGGCTCTCAAGCTGTGGATCAGGACCCAACGTGGGTCGCAGCTCCATTTTTATGGGGTAGCCAGGGCTGGCTTAGAGGCCCACAGCCAAAGACAAAGCTCCAGCCCCGCTGCCTGCAGCTGAAGCCTGAGGGTTTCAGCCCTGTGTGTTGGGACTCGGGTTCCTCACGCAGCCTTTGTGCTGGGTCGATAAGCCAGCACCAATCCAGTGCGGAACGCTGGCTGGTGAGAGCACGGCCAGGTTCATGGCAGCAGGGTGTGAATCATGAGGTAGCTTGACTATGTCAGGGGTTTAGGCCCTAGAATATGACTTTGAACAAAGGCCAGTCATTGTGAGTCAGATTGTTGCTAGTCTGTAGAGGGGAGCACATCTGGGGGGAGCCTTCCTTCTTCTTCATAGTCTTTGCGAGAGCCAACCTCACGCTCGGCCTTTGGAGATGCAAGGGGGCTGCTCTCTTCATGAGTCAGTTGGGGGTGGGTCCACTCCCTCTGCATCTTGGGACAACTGGAGAGCAATTCACATGTAATACGGATGAAGTTTCAATGAGCAATGACCTGGGGGATTCCAAGGCTAGAAGCCAGTGTGTGTCTGGAAAACAATTTTTTCCAGTCAAATAACACTCCTCTGTGTGGCCCTGAGATACAACCCTTTCTCCTGGTATAGGGGGGAATATTACCCATCCTGTGCCTCTGGCCAGTTGTGAGGGACCATAGATCTCAACCATGGGCCCACACGTCAAGCAATCGCCTCCAACTAGTGCAAAGGTGGGCAATAATTTTAGACGGGGGCTACTTCACTCATTTTTGAAGTGGCCCTGGGCCGCCCTGGAAGGGGTGGGGCCTCTGGTGGAAGGGGTGGGATCCGGACACTTCCTGCTCCCCCTCCCACAGACCCTGATTGGCCTGGGGGTGGGGGAGCAGGTGAAGTCTCTGCCCCCGCCCTCACACACCTAGAGAGAACTGCCAGCTGTCAACTGGGGGATGGAGGAAGCCCACAAGGGCAGGAGGAGACTTCGTGAGCTTCTCCCACCCCCAGACCAATCAGAGCCTGGGGGCAGGAGGAGCACATGAAGTGTCTCACTCCCTACCTCTGCCTGCAAGGGGCATGCGGCCCTTACAGGGTGGGGGCAGGGAGCAAGAGACTTCACATGCTCTTCCCTCCCCCCACACCCTGATTGGCCTGGGAGCAGGGGAGAGGCAGGGCGTCCATGGGCCAGATCCACCCGCTTGGTGGTCCAGATCCGGCCCACGGAGGCCCTTTTGCCCACCCCTGAACTAGTGGCTCACCCAAACAACTGGAGAAGAGGGCTAGCCAAGCATTAGCTCAGAAAGAGCCCTGTCCACAAAGCTCCTGATTGGGGGAGATATACCCAATTGGCTGGGATGTACTACTTAACCAGAAATAGGTACAGGAGCAGAAGTTGTCTGAGCAACAGGTGAATCCCTGGTTAACTGCTACTATGGACCTCTTGCCAGACTCCAGAGCCCTCCTTTCTTTCTAATCCCAGACCCCTGTCTGCCCTGACTTCTGCTTTGTAGCCTCACTCCAGATCCCTGCTCTTACGCCCTGACTCTGGCTCTGACCTCTAGCTTGGCACCTGCCTCTTGACTCCTGCTCCAGTTCCAGGCTCCTGACTCTAACTATTAGGCATAGATGTCCATGCCCCCAAGTCCCTGCACCAGGTCAGTTTTGTGGGAAAACAATTCGTAGCTGAAAAGGAGCTATTTATTTATAAGTGTAATAAATAATATTGAGCCTAACAATGGCTGTGAAGTGGCCATTCTGGTTTCTTAGTCTCCTTTCCACTGTTGCCCTACCCTGTTCTGTGATGACAGCATGGGCTTAGCTCTTCTGAGAGTTCATCCTTTGGGCTGCTAGGCCAGTCCCCACTTAATTTAATTAAGACTCTACCCCGGGCCCCAGTGACACCATTGATCAAATATAAGGTCCTATGCTCTTCCTCCTCTGGACCCAATTCCAGCTTCAGATATGTTTTCCCCTTCCCACTGCTCTTCCAATCCTCTTAATGAAACTGCATGACACTTACAAGTCCCTGTGGTGCTTATGTTACTTGCTTCAGCCTTTCCCTATCAATCCTCTACTCTGCCCTGTTTTCTGAGTCACATGCCAGTCTGCCTTCAAAGTTCCCATTGTCTGTTGGCTGGCCGGAGCCAAGAGCATCCAGAAGCTACCCAAATGATGCTGTACTGTGTGTGGCAGCAATCTCTGCAGTTTATTAAAACTATGAAGCTTTTATGATTCTGGTCAAAAGGGGGAAGGAAAATTTCATTTACTTGAATGGAAAAGCAGAAGATGTGTCGTACCATGAAGGCTTGAAGCTGCTGGCTTCTGCCTGTGGAAAAGCTAAGTGTTAGAGGCTACGTCTAGACTGCAAGCCTCTTTCGAAAGAGGCTTTTTCAAAAGATACTTTCAAAAAAGCCTCTTTCGAAAAAGAGCGTGTAGACTAAAAGCAAGCTGCTTTTTCGAAAGAGAGAACCCAGACAGTCTGGATGCTCTCTTTCGAAAAAGCACAGTTTGCATTACATAGCGCCTTTTTTCGAAAAAAGGCATTCTTCCTCGTAAAACGAGGTTTTCCGCAGTCGAAAAAACCACCACGTTCTTTTGATTTACTTTCGAAAGAACGCGGCAGCAGTCTAGACGCAGGGGAAGTTTTTTCAAAAAAAGGCCATTTTTTTCGAAAAAACCCTGTAGTCTAGACACACCCAGAGATTTGGATAGCACAGGTGCACTCTTTGTTTCCCTGCCGAGGTGACACCTGTGGAGGGAAGTTGCAGGAGTATCTCTCCCGCAGAAGAAGGGTTGCTGTCTGAGGGGTCCTGGAGAGCAACATTGCATGTGTGACTAGTATTACTATTCTGCTCCTCCGTCTTTTGTATAAGCCTCCTCAACCAAGATTGCCTTCTGGCAAGGAAGGGTACGGGGGAAGCAAAGAGAAAGAAACGCCTTTGCTCTAAGTAAAGATGGAGCTGTATAGAGAAACTTACAAGCAGGCCTCTATTCTGAGTGCCCTTTCATTAAGAATGGTTTGTAAAGCCAAAGCATGGTTGATGGCTCTTCCTGGCTGATATTCTGGTTTCAGCACACACTGATGAGAACACCTTGGGGCCCCATAAATTACAGGCATGCAGAACGTAGTCAAGAAAGGACCCAAATCCACCAGGGCTCACCTCCTGGAGGAATGGGTTTGGCTATCTCCTCCTGAGTCCAATGGATGATTCCTGTTTAATGCTCCAGAGGAAGGTGAAGAAGCCCACCTGAGATTTGCACCAAAGGGCACAGTCCTTCTTGCCCCAGCTCTGTGGGCACAGATTGCCCCGTAGCCTGGAGAGGACATTCTGCTGTACAGGAATCATGGTAAGATGGACCATGGCGCTCTGCTTTGCTAGAACACGATGGGGTCCAGGGTGGTCAGTGAGGTTGTGGCTGCACCGATGCCAGGCCAAACCTTTCTCTGTGCAGGCACTCCAGCAGCCTGGAGAATGCAGTGGCTGGTAGTCTTCAAGTGCAGTAGTCTTCAAGGGAAGAGATGAGCTGTCTTCCCCGTAGTCTGTGTCCTCAGGCTCAAAGCAGGGAGCAGGACTGAGCCAAAGAGGGTGGGAAATTCCTACCCTCCTGCCAGCCCCCCCCTCCCCCCCCCGCCCCATTTGATTCATCCTGTGCATGTGAGCTGGTATCACAATGGTTAAGTATTTAGCTCTGTTGTTATCCTAAAAGAAGAAAGTTTCTCTCTCTGTGTGTTTATTGTGCTTGTTAGAAAATCATGGCCTCTTAAGTATCCTTTAGTGCTATTGACAAGATGCTGGCTAAAGTGTAAAAACACCCTAAGAAGTCAGCCCATTGCTATGGGAACTATTGGTTAACATTGTAAAGTACATACCGAACAAAGAAGAACAGCTTTTATTTATTGGCAGTTCTCTTTTAAAATAGATTCAGGTTTTAATTTTAACTTCCCATTATTCATTTAGAAGCTGGTTTCTTTGGACCACAGGACAGGCTATAGCAAATTGGACTAAATCAGGGGTGTGGAACTTAAGCCTGGGGGCCGGATGCGTCCCCCGGCTTGCCTGGATCCGGCCCCTGAGGCTCGGGGCTCCCACCTCAGCATTGATGAGCCCACGCTGTCCAGAATAGTGTGTCTGCTAGTGACCCCATACTGGATGCTGCAGAGGAAGGTGCAAGAAACCCCATAAGAGAGAACTGTGTAATTACCAAAGTGGGAGTTTTCTTCCTATCCCCATCATTTGCTGGTTGGTTATGTCCTGAAGCTTATATTCTGTTTTTTTAAAAATTCTGTCCAATGTAGCTATTAGAGATGTCCAGGGAACCAAACTATACTTCTGCAGAAAATGTCAAGGTTTTGGGAAAGTTTTCATTGTGAAAGGGAATAAACCTCCCAAAACTCCTTATTTTCCATGGTAGTGATATTCTGCAGTGTTTTATTTTAGAAATGCCGAAACATGCCCACAAGGATGAAATATGATCTGGTGTTTCCCGGAATGAAATGTGCTCCCCAGGATCCTGGAAGCTCTGAAATCCACTGCTCCAGAGGAAACCAAGCCTGAATTCTGTCAGGAATGTTGTGGAAAACTACACGTTTCCATGAATGTTTCAATTTTGAGGAATCATTTTCTGAGGGAGAAATGTGTAATCAGAAACTTTCCTACTAGCTGCAATGCCTATGAATATTCTCCCGAGCCATGCTTGTTATGAAAACTTCTAAGCTCTTAGCTTCAACATCTTGTGGCAGTGAGTTTCACTGGTTATTATTATGCATTGTGGATTTTTTTTAAGTATTTCCTTTTATCAGGTTTCACTTTGTTGCCTTTTAGTTCCACAGGATAGTCTCTTTGTTCTTGTCCTTAGAATTGCCTGATTTACCTTTTCTAGACTGCTAATTATTTTAGATACCCTCTCATTTGTCACCTGTCTAAACTAAACTGTCTCTTCCTGATCCTGCCCATTTTTCTTACTCTCCCATGAACTTCTCTATATCTACTGTATCTTTTTTGAGAAGGGGCCACCAGAATTGTGTACTCAGTTCCAGGTGCAGCTGTGGCATTGATGTATATAAGCACACTAGCAGTGTTTTCTGTCTCATTCCCTAATTATTTGCTCTTTTGACTGCATTGAGCTGGGGGTTTTAACTGTACTGTCTGCTGTGGTATTTTTTTTCTTTTTTCTGAGTGGTAGCTGATAATTTAGAAAGCAGCAGTGTGTAGGCGGGGTTCAAAGGATCCGTTCCCCTGGGAATTGCCTGGCCTTGGTCAACATTAAATTTAATCGGCCATCATGCCGCCTAGTTGCTTAGCATTGCTGGGTCCCTCTGGAGCTGTTCGCAGCTTTCCCTAACCTTGAAGACTGGAACATTATTAAACACTCTGCTAGGCACCAGTTTCAGTTAAGGATAGAAGAAGAAAGAACGCATGCAAATGATCTGTTTGTTTAAACTGCTTTTCTTTAGGGGGTGTGGTCACCTTGTCGGCACCCAGAAATAAGTCTGGGCCAAATCACTGCATCCCCTAGAAAAGTCCATGGGGTGGGATCAGAGGGAGGAAGAATCTTCAAAGTGCTCTTCATTGCCAGGTCGTTCTATCTGGGGGTGAGGTTTGCCCCCTGTGGAATAAGGTTCATGCCCCACAACCTGCAACAACCCGTGAATTTTGAGAGATCTGTCTGGATCTTCTGTGTCTCTTCACAGGCACCAGGATCCCCTATCCACGGTTGGCCTTCCTGGCAGCATGACTCCACTGGAGTTGTGTTATCAGGGAATGCCCCACTACTCTGAGACAACAGGTCCAATGGATTCATGCTAGCTATGGGCAGAGCCGGTCTTAGGGGTGGGTGAGCCATGTAGTCGCTTGGGGCCACCATTTTCAAGGGGCTGCCGACAGAGCCCTATGGAAGCCGTTCGGGACATGTGGCAATTAAAAGGGCTGCGATCGCATTTTGGCTCCTTTTCCTTTTTTGGTTGACAAATTTTGCCTGGCGGTCACTTGGGGCCGCCAGTTGGTTAGGACCGGCCCTGGCCATGGGGACTTGCGTGGGCTGAAATGATTCAGCTGTGTAGCGGGAGTCAGTTAAAAGCTAGTAGAGTCTCCAGCAGCATCAGCTCTCTCTCCTGGAATCCCTGTGAGGTTGGCTGGGAGCAAAGTGGGTCTCACTAGCTCCATTCCCTTTTCCCCTCTCCCATGTGAGTTTCAGCCCATGCAGCTCTTGTTCATGGGAAAGGGGAAGGGTGATGTGGTGGAGATGGATAAAATCCCCCCAATCCATTGCACACTCTGTTCAGAAACAGGATGATCACTGCGTGAGATTTCTCCTTTGCGCATGGATCATGGGGATGTTGTCTAGGCCATTATAAATAATTAATATGACTATGAGGAATGTAGATTGGATCAGAAAGGCAACAATTTGCCCTCTTGCTAACTAAGAAATAAATGTTTCTTTCCTTGCCCATTTCATCATTTCCTGTTTGACAAGAGTTCCCTTCCTTATGTTTCCTCTGGAGCACAAAACAAGCCCCTCATTCGCTTGCTTATGTGTCAAATAGGACATGGGCAAAGAGGCCAGTAGTGATAAGGTTGGGAGATAATTTGTGCTTCCTTTGATGGCTGGGGTTCTAGCTCCGTGGAAGTGGACACAAAATAGGTCCTACAAAAAGAGTGACTGTTTTTTTTTTCTCTCTGAAAGAATATATAAATATTTAGGGCAAAGTTTTTGAAAGTAACTAGTAATTTTTGCGTGCCCAGCTAGAAGGGCCCCGATTTTTCAGAGGGCAGGTTTTTAAGCCCACTCTGGAAACCAGGCCCTTTTCAGGTCCTTGGGTGGATGCTCCCAAAATTGAGGCACCTAGAATCACCAGTCCCTTTTGAAAATCTTAGATGCTGGAGTAGTAACATGGTTATCAAGAAGTTAACTCAGTATTATGGGTTGGAGCTATGGCCCACTATTCCCTTTCTTCTTGTTTAGTTAGTATGTTTCCCCCCCACTCTGTCATGTGGTTGAATAAAGCAGCATGTTCTCAACCTGACACCTAGAAAATGTGTCTCTTGTGCACGGAGCAGTCCCCTTACAAAAGTGGGAAAGTATTTTCCTCCACGTGCTAATCATTTTGAGGAAGATCAATACAAGGGCTTAAACTAGAAGGTAGAATTTTCCAAGGTACTCAGCATTAGCCTAACTCTGCTCCCAGTGAACTCAGGAATGGGCAACCTAGGCTAGTGAGTGGGCTGCATGAGGCTAGGGTAGCTTTGCTAAGATCGGTATGCCGGTCACACCATGGCACTGCTTTGATTGGATGCAGAGGGAGCGTATGGCTCGCACAGTCAGTGTTGTGTGCAATCAGCAGGCACCTCACTTCACATATCTTTGCTTTACGTGGGTGTCACTTTAGTAACACTGGTAGTAATAAAAGGATGCAGATGGAAACCGGCGGAATCTGGCCACCTTGCACCTGGGTAACGGTAAACAAAAATGTCTTGTGGGGCCACACATATAACCCTTATGAGCCATTTGCAGCCCATGTGCTGCAGGTTGCCCACCACCGGTTTAACCTTCACTTCAATTGTGAGCTCTTTGGGGCAGGGACTGTCTCTGTGTTCTGTGTCTGTACAGCACCTGGCACACATGGGTCCTGGTCCAGGACTGGCACTCCTAGGTGCTCTTGCAATACAAATAATGAATCACACTAATTAATAATGCCATTGATTTCAAGGGGGGAGGCGCAGCACGATCAGTACTAAGAGCTTTGGATAAATCCTGCTCTGTGTGTCTCTTTAAAAATTGTGAAATATAAAATGACTGGTAGTCACCTTGTATGACCCCGGTGTCACCAGCTCTTCTGGTATTGTCATGAGTCTTGAAAGATTTGATGTTTTTTTTTAAGTCCCAGCTCTTGGAATCATGTGCAAACCCAAATCTCAGCTTCTTTTATTTATTTTTTATTTATTTATTTTTACTTTCTTTATTTTATTTATTGATTTATTTTATTTCTACTTTCTACCCTCAAAGTTGTTGAAAAATTGGAAGTTGGATACCCCTCCTGACATGCACCGTACCGTTATGAACTGCTGATGGTATTTAAGCCAATCTCACGATTTTTTGGAGGAAAGGAGATTTTTGAACACTTGTGGGTTGGCCTGGCCATACCACAACTCAGCCCATTGATTCCTACCCCTTTCTTCAGTGCAGCTTGACATTTTGAGCCTTGTTTTGGCCTTATGGCTGACAAGCAGCTCAAGTCAGTGCAGGGAGATCATTCACCCTTCAGTTTTCTACCTAGGCAGGGCAGATGAATTGTTTTTATGCAATGACATTTTTATATTGAGAAATTGAATGCTTCCTTGAAGTGCCTGGGTTGGGGAGCCTTGAAAAGCAGAGCGTGTGATGGTTCTAATTACAGTCGTGGAGAGGCTAAGTGCTGCAGACAGTCAGGAATTTCTACCTTTTCAGATATACTTGAAAAGAAATAACCTTCTTCACGCATTCAAAGCAGGAGCCCCGCCAACCAAACGCTCTTAGATCTCTGCTTATGTTAATACTTCATCTTTGAAAATGTCCAGAATGCAGCAAATTAGCCAGAATGTTTTAAATTGGGGGTCCAACAAATTGTAGGTGTGCCCCTGCTGTGCTTGCCAATTCCCCTTTCCTGGTCTGGATGTATGCAAACTAGCACTAACACTATTAGTGGCATGCATAATAGTAGGAGTCATACTCATTTTATAGCAGTGTTCAGAAGCTCCAATGGGGTCTCATAATGGGGAAGGATGGGCTCGTGGGTAAACCAAGGGGTTGGGACTCAAGCTATTTGGGTTCAGTTCCCTGTTCTGTCATAGACTCACTGGGTACGTCTATGCATCCAGAAGAAAAAAGCCCTCTGGCAGTGAGTCTCAGAGCCCCATCAGTAGATTGGGTTTCTGCTGTGTAGACAGATCTAGGGGAGGAGGATAGAATTCAGATCCCAAGGTGCAATCCAAGTCGAAACAGCTAAATCAGGGGTGAGCAAGACAGCTTCTGCAGGCCAGATCTGGGCCACCAAGAGGGGTGATCCGGCCCGCAGACACCCTGCTGCTCCCCTGCCCCCAGGCCAATCAGGGCCTTCTCCGCCGCCAGGGGCGCATGGCACTTAGAGTGAACCACCAGCTGCTTTGCTGGCGCTGCACACTCCTTGCAGGGCAGGAGCAGGGAGTGAGAGACTTCGTGTGCTCTCCCACCCCCTGGCCCTGATTCACCTGGGGGCAGGGGGAGTGCTCAAAGTCTTCTCCTGCCTCCAGGGGGTAGGTTCCTAGAAGGAAAGGCTGGCAGTTCTCTCTAGGAGGGGGCGAGGGCAATCAGGGTCTGTGGGCGGGAGAGCATGGAAGTGTCCTGGCCCCGCCCCTTCCAAGGCTACTGCACACACAGTAGGTACATCTGCAGATGGTACACATGCTATGGTAATCTGGCCCCATCCTATAAGCCAGTGGTCACCAACCAGTAGATCGGGATCTACTGGTAGATCTTGGAGCCGCTGACAGGTGATCCTGACTGATTTGGCTTGGAAGCTATCAAGTGCTGACACTTCTGTTGCCCCTCCACCCACTGTCATGCTGCTCTTGCTTTCTGTCTTGGAGCTGTCCCCCTGGGAGCCTCTTGCTTGCTGTGCAGGGTGTGGGAGGGAGAAAAGAGGGGATACTGATGTTAGGGTGTCCCTCCTCACCCCACTTCTGTACCCCATCTCCACACAGAAAGAAGAGGATGGAGGGATCTTGGCAATGCAAATCTGTCACACACATGTATGTCTATTGTTCTCAGAAACACACACTGTCTTTCACTCCCATCTCCCAACCCAACGCATACGTGTGTGTGTGGGGGTGGGGGTGGTGGTTACTACTTTTACTGCTTGCAAAGTGGGTTGGTTTTGGCTTTTGACTGGTCTGTGCATTTCATCATTTTAATTTCTCTTTCATGCTTAAATTTAAATCTTTGAGTAGTGAGTTCTGAAATGCCTCACCTGTCGTGGCTGGAGTAATTATCCCTGTGGTTATTGCTGCTCTGGGAAGCATGTCCCAGACATTTTGGGCCCTTCCCCTCCCGCTGTGGCGCTCAGCTGAGTGCTGCGCCCCTCAGCCGGGCTGCCGTGGGGGAGCCAGCAGCGCAAGGGGCCATTTGGGCTCCCCTGCGGTGGGAAGGGAAGGAGGGGCGGGGCGGTGATGTACACGGCCCCGCCCCCTGGCCGTGTATGTCACTGCCCTGCCCTCCTCCCTCGCGGCGGCCCAGCTGAGCAGGCAGCACTCAGCCAAGTGCCATGGCGAGAGGGGAAGGGGAAGAGGGGCGGGGAGAGACGGAGGGGAGAGAGAGGCAGGAGGAGGAGGAGAAGAGAAAGGGAGAGTGAAAGGCAGGAGGGGGAGAAGAGAAAGAAAGAGACGGAGAGAGAGGCAGAAGGCGAGAGAGGCAGGAGGTGGAGGAGAGCTGAGAGAGAGAGGGGAGGCAGTCGGAGGAGATAGAGAGAGAGAGAGACGGAGCCGGAGCCGGAGCGAGAGACCGGAGGCTCAGGAGAGAAGACCAAGGTGGAGGAGAGACCTGAAAATCCTGTCTTATGATGGGTAATTGGCTAGTTGATTAATAATGGGTAAACCATGGCCAGTTGAAGCTGTGGGCTCAGCACCTGTAGATGAGGGGCAGCACATGGCACCATGGAGCCATTGCTGCACATTCCAGCTGCTTTCAGGAGCGGTGCAGGGCCAGGCCAGGAGTAAGCCTTCCTTAACCCCACTGCTCCACCACCCAGAAGCTATCTCAGTTAAACAGTGCCCAGCTAGAGCCTGCTTCTTGAACCCCTGTTCTGGCCCTGAACCTCCTCCTGCCCCTCTGCACCCAAAGTCCTTCCCAGAGCTTCCACCCTGAAACCCCTCCTGGACCTCAGTCCCCTGCCCTGGGTTAAGCCCGGAGCCCCTCCCACACTCCAAACTCCTTGGCTCAGGACCAGAGCCTGCACTCCAGGCCGGAGAAGGGGTGCAGCAGGGGCAGGGCCTCAAAGAAGGGGCAGGAAGGAAGTGGGGCAAGGGTATTTGGGTTGAGGTAGATCTTACATTGCACTTATATACGAAAAATGATCTTGTGGTTAAAAAGGTTGGAGACCGCTGCTATAAGCTATATTGTGTGATATTTTCATTTCTTAGGGCACTTCCACGCAGCAAAGCTAAAGCCAAAATAGGCTGCGCAACTTCAGCTACGTCAATTGTGTAGCTTAGATAAAAATAGTTTATTTTGGCTTTTGGCGCTGTCTACATGGCAGGAAGTCCGAGGAACGGCATTCTTCCTCTGACTTCCTTTACTCTTCTACTCCTCATACAATGAGGGTTACAGGAGTCGGAGTAAGAAGTCTTCCAGCCAGGGATTTCCCTATACCCCCATACCCCCCCTGAATTTCCTCAACACCCCCTCCCCGTTTTGTGAACTAGTTACATGCTAATGTAGTGATTGTCTGGAAATTTGAATTGAAATTGAAACATTAATACACACTTTAAAAGCATATACAGTGTATGATAAGATATGTGTATCTGAAAAAGTATAATACATTTGAAAAGTATGAACATAGACTAGCTTCCTTATACAGCTGTTGTTTTTCATGACAATGTCAGTGCATTCATTTTGGTGATGTTGGCCAACCTAATAATTTCAAATTATGATTTGTAAGCAAAGTCAAAATGAGCTCTTCCTGACAACTAGTGATGAGCTGGGGGTTGGGGGGAAAGGCTTCAGGACCAGATTGTATTTACATTCACACCTAATCTACCTAGGTATCTAGCAAACAGAGCTGTGTTGCCCAAGTGATAGATTTTGGCTGGGGTTGGGTTACAAATCACTTGAATGGGTGGGGGGGGGGAGGGGGATGAAATGTTGTTGTTCTTATTGTATGAGTAAAGGGCAGTAGAACTGTACTTAACCTGTACTGATTGAGGGCATCAAGAGAGAGGGTGGGGACAGGTGTTTTGCTTGATGGTCTGTCTGAGTCACAAGTACTATTTGACCTGCCCCTCTCCACTGTTTAAAGACAGAGCTGATTAGGCTCCATATATAGTCTTTTGTTTTGTTAAGTGACCACTACAGCTGAAATCTCTGATAATCAGGTCTAAGTGCTTAGTCCTGCTGTGGGGACAGTGTTCCTGTGGCTACAGTGCTTTTGTGTAAGAGACAGCCCAGACTGCACTAGCAGCGAGGTTCCCCCACTGAGAGCTCACCTGAAATCACTGAGCTGGGTGGAACCTCAAGAGACCAACTCCCAGAGGTCACAGTGGCAGGTGGCAGCAGAAGGTGACGGCGCAGGAGTGAACAGAGCGATGGAGTGAATGGTGGCACAATGAACAACAGTGGCCAGAGTGAACAGTGAGCAGCTGGAGGAACAAGCATGGTGCCTTCTTGCCCCCACCTGGGAGGCGTACTCACGTGAAAGCACCTCTGAACTCTGAGTCTCCATTGACCAAGGACAACACCGGTGAGTGGGGTGAGGTGGAGGGAAAAATGAGGGGCATGTTAAATAAACATTTGTTTGTTGGACGATATTTTAGTGACTTTGCTCCAGAATGCTAGATTTGTGCCTGGGAATGGAAACTTATATAAATGTGTTTCCTAGTAGGCCAAGATTTTTAAAATGCATTATTTGCCAAGGTTGTCATCTCACATCATTGCTATCTTGAGAGGTCATTACGTTGGGGAGTTTCTGTACTAAACATCTTTATTATCAGGCCTCAACAAATCAGGCAATCTACTTGCCCATGGCGAGTAGATTTTAGCCCGGCGGGGCCGCGTAGCGTGGTCAGCGCATATGCAGCGTGTGCTTCCGCGCAGCTGGCGAGCAGGGCTCGCCACCACTTGGCGAACCCTGTTTATTATTATAATTAATTTTTACATAAGAATGGTCATACCGGGTCAGACCAGTGGTCCATATAGCCCGGTATCCTGTCTTCCGACAGTGGTCAAGGCCAGGTGCTTCAGAGGGAATGAACAGAACAGGTAATCAAGTGATCCATCTCCTGTTGCTCATTCCCAGCTTCTGGCAACAGGCTAGGGACACTCAGAGCATGGTATTGCATCCCTCTCCATCCTGGCTAATTGCCACTGATGGACCTATTCTCCAGGAATGTATCTAGTTCTTTTTTTAATCCTGTTATAGTTTTGGTCTTCACAGCATCCCCTGGCAAAGAGTTCCACAGGTTGACTTTATGTTGTGTGAAGAAATACTTCCTTTTGTTTTTTTAAAACCTGCTGCCTATTAATTTCATTGGGTGACTGCTAGTTCTTATGTTATGTGAAGGATTAAATAACATTTCCTTATTCACTTTTTTCACACTAGTCAAGATTTTATAGACCCCCCATCATAATCCCCCTTTAGTCATTCTTTTCTAAGCTGAAAATTCCCAGTCATTTTAATCTCTCCTCCTGTTTCATACCCCTAATCATTTTAGTTGCCCATCTCTGTACCTTTTCCAGTTCCAATATATCTTTTTTGGGATGGGGTAACCAGCTCTGCACACAGTATTCAAGGTGTGCACGTACCATGGTTTTACATAGAGGCAATATGTATTTTCTGTTATGTGTTTTGGTGTATTTTGCATTATCCTTATATTAAATTTGCATTATCCTAACAAAACATTTAATTTATTCATATCTCTCTTATACGTTTCAGGTCAAAGTGAAAATGAAAAGACAAAAAACAATACAACAATTTTTCCACTCAAAGGCCTCAAAAACTAACCAAGGTGAAGAATACATCAAGAACCAAGAATATATCAACATGTCATCTGAAGGGTCAAGTGGTGTATCTACATCCGACCAGCCCGAAGCACAAATACAGCTACCTACTGAAGAAACCGTGTCTCCAAAACCTAAAGGCAGTTCCCGATGTTTGTTGATCAAAGTGTTCCCATTTATTGAAGGTACAAAAGATGGCTACTGGTGCACCTCTTGCAAAAAAGCTTATGAAGAAGGAAAGCTTTCCAATGCTATAATTGGTAAAAGTGGAGGAGCTTGGTTTGTCAGACCGATCAGCAAAGCCAATGCTGACAAACTATGTGAAAAGGCAGCAAAACACCAGGCCACTGGACTGCATCAACATGCAGAAAGCCTTATAAGCCCACTTTCAAAGCCATTTTTAGAAGTACTTAATGAGGCTGTTAAGAATCCTGGAGACACAACACAGTTCATGCGAACAAACATGGCTGTGGCATCATACTTTCTATTTAAGCAAGAGATACACACACTACAACCTGGAGGCCAATGCTAAGTGCATTGTCCCTTGTTCATCCTGAAGTTGAACACTGGTTCCGAACAAGACCCGCAAATGCTCACTATCTGAAACTCAACTGACTGGCTAGAAGAAGCATGCAGTGCAACAGTGAAAGACTCAACAGTTGAAAAAGTGAAGAACTCTCTCACCACATTCAAAAAATTTGCATACATGGCTGATGAACGCACCTATGCAAATGAGCATCAAGTATTAAGTTATTGTGTATGTTATCTTGACGTCAGTGGTAGGCCAGTAGATGCATTTCTAGATGTTCAAGTGATAGAAAACACATTGGCTGCATCTGTGACAACCCACATCTTAGAAGAGTTAAATGCTTGCAGTTGGACCCCAAACAGGTGGTTGCTTGTGCATTTGATGGAGCTGCAAACTTATCTGGAAGACATGGTGGAGTACAAGCTTTGCTCAGAGAAAAGTGTAACCCTAATCTCTCCTGTACACACTGCAGAGGCCATCTACTCCAACTAGCACTAGTACGAGCTGCAGAATCTTCAAAAGACATTAAAAAAGCTATTAATTTAATGTCTTCATTATATTCTTTTTTCAGCAAGAGTCCAAAAAGACTGAATATCTTGGAAAATATAGAAGATACACTGGGATTGAAATTCAAATTAGTCCATCCTGGGAAAACCCGCTGCCTTTCTCATGAGCGATCCTTGACTGTTGTCTTAAAATTACTCCAGCTGTTATTACTGGCTTTGGAAAGTATCTATCAAGATGGGCTGGATCTAAGTAGTGAGGTTTGTGGATTACTTTTGCTACTACCTTCAGAGAAGACTATTGCCATTCTCTCTCTCGTAAATCTACTGTTGAAACCACTTGGGTCATTAAACAATGCCATCCAGGCATCTGCTACAACAGTTAGTAGATCTTTGTCCAGCAATAGAAGCTACATTTGGATTAATCAGAGAGCTATCCATTGAAAAAGTACTGGAAGAAGCAAAAATTTCAGTCCAGAAGTTGACTACTGAAGGCATTTATATTGAATCCTTAAGTGAAGTTGACAAGAAGTGTTTGTTAAGACAACTGAAAAAGTACACAGACTTGATTCTTAAAAATGTACAACAGCGACTTCTAGGTTCTACTCAACCTCTACATAGCTTTTACAGATGCCTGTCCTATAAAACACCGACAGTTGAGTGGAGTGAGGCACTACCAGCAATGGGGCTGCCATGTGCTCAGGGCAGAATAGAGAATTTGAACACAGAGTGGAATATCATAGGACGAATGAATGAATATTTGATTTCAACTTCTTTTTTATCATCACTGGTGGCTCGACCGGATCTTTGTGCTTTGTTTCCTGGGATGAAAGAAGTAGGAATTCATCTCTTGCTACTCCCAGTCACAACAGCTACAGCTGAGTGTTCCTTTTCATCATTGAATAGAATTTTGTGTTCTGAAAGAAGTCACCTTCTGCCTGATCATGTGAATGAACTAATGAGCATATCAACTGAAGGAAGTGCCGGACACACAAGAAGCCACCAAAGATGAACGCATTGCATTCGAGAAGTTCATTAACAGAGTTGTGCAAAATTATAACAAGAAACCAAGAAGGATGTAGATGTAGTGCTTCATAGAAGGTTTGAATAGCCAACTTTAATTTGTGTGATTTTAAAACATGAGTTAAATCTAATAAAATGGTCATGAAACATTTTTCAGTTTTTACTATGGTGCCATACAGCCCACCTTCACCCTCATGGTCTCACCCCTCATCGGCCCTGACACCCCCCCCCCATAAATTTGAACGCCCCCCCTAATTTCAATTCCTGGGGAAAACACTGCTTCCAGCTCGACATTATTTTGATATTATGTCGAAATACCTGCTTGTAGTGTAGACGTGGACTATGTTGTTTCAGAATAATGCAGTTATTCAGAAATAACACTGTTGTTTACACGTACCCATAGGCTATGTCTACACTGTAGGCATCTTGCACAGGAGATGTGCTTTTGCGCATGAGCGTCCATGGGAGTGGAGCAGGCCGGAGCTGGGTCACTCAGCTTCCTGTCGCTGCCAGTGAGTTGGGGGAGGGGTAACACCTACTGCTGAGACCAGGCTCCTGCTAATCCTCTGGGCCCTGAAATGTCCCAGGGTGGTGGGTCAAACTGTCCATAAAACAGGACAGCTCTGGCTGTCAGCTACTGGCCACTTGCCCCTCCCCCCATGACATTGGGGGCCACAGCACCCTTCATGCTCCCCCCCTCATTGCCCTGCACCACTGGACTCATTGTGGGGTGTTTAAAAGGATTCTCCTGGGAGTCTAGGGCTATGTCTACACAGCAGCGTTATTTCGGGATAATTGACGTTTTTCAGAAATAGAATAGTGTGTGTCGACACTACAAGCCTTTATTTTGAAATAATGTCGAGCTGGAGGACTTTTTCCTCCAACACATGGTAACCCTCATTTCAGGAGGAGTAAAGGGAAGTCAAAGGAAGAGTGTTCTTCCTTCGACTTCCTGCTGTGTAGACAGCGCCAAAAGTTGAATTAAGCTATTTTGACTTCAGCTATGAAATTGACGTAGCTGAAGTTATGAAGCTTAATTCAAGTTTAGCCCTGCTGAGTGTGTAGTCATACCCTGGGAGTCTTTGCAACCACTGAACTCTTCAGAAAGGCTGGCTTTTCTGTCACACAGGGCATACGGTAGTCACGTTGCTTCCTGCTCTAGTGAAAGGTGCTAAGATACCATGGTGATGAGGGTGGCATAAGAACCCAAGCAGAAGAGAAGAGAATAGCCGGGGAAGGAACTCTGATGCATTCACTGTGAGTGTGCAGTATACCATGTGCAGTTCACAATGTGTAAATCCTATTCCAGTGCACAAAAGTGCCCATGGGCACTGGATAATAACACACTCTTGCTTCCTAACATCTTGTAAGCTGCAAAATGTGTATGGGGATTGCTGTTTGGATTGCAGTATCATCCTTGCTATTATGGCCCCTTTATGCTAGGTGCTGTACAAACCTATAACAAGGAGATAATCCCTGCCCCAGGGGATTTACACTCCAAGACAAAGGAGAACAGCTGGAGACAACAAACTGATGTAGCAGAAAGAAACAATGAGACAAGACAAGTCAGAATGAAAAGCAGTGATCATGGAGCAAACACATGGTAATATACTGCAAGGGAATACTTGCTACTGCAAAATGTATATATATAGTAGCTTACTGCAAGGCAAGCTACTATATATATCAGTGGTCACCAACCAGTAGATCAGGATCTACCGGTAGATCTTGGAGCTTCTGACAGGTGATCTTGACTGGGTTGGCTGGGAGGCTACCAGAGCCTCAGAGCTGCCCCTGGGAGCCTCCTCCTTGTTGTGCAAGGTGGAGGAGACAGAGGCAGGGGGGCACTGAAGTCTCTCTATCCCCTTCTCCTGTACCCCATCTTCACAGAGTGAGGTGGGTGGGGCCTCAGCAAAGGGGTGGAGCAGGGGTATTTGGGTTTGAAGTAGATCCTGGACTGACTTAAATTCAAAAAGTGACCTTGTGCTTAAAAAGGTTGGAGACCACTGATGTATATTTAAGGGTGGTAAGGAAAAATGCACAATATTCAATTGTATTATTGAGAAATAGTGTAAAATCGTGTAAGTAAGGGGCTAAGGGATACACCCTAGGGAAGAGTCAACATTGCTCATAAGCAACCTTAACGCTGGGATTTCCTAACTCAGAAGGGCTCCATCATGCAATTTTAATGTTGTTCTAATGGTGTTTTTATGGATATATTGTAGTAATTGCCAATAATTGATCATTTAAAAATATATTTTATATTCTAAATCCCAGAAGAGTTAAAACTGAACTTTGCACAATCACTCTGTGTTATGTTTTTCATCCGTCATCAACATGTTGTCTGTGTTTGATTTCTCAGTCCTAAGAGTGCTATAATGCAATATTGTTTGCATGGAAAAAATAGCACTGTGTGTCCGCCACTTGAGTTATGTTTTCTTAGTCCAGTCAAGGGTGAAAACATCTTTAATAGCCACCAGTGAGAAGTAGCTTACAGCTCCTCAGCTGTATAGATCAAGGAGTGGTGCTGAACCACCTTTTTCAGAGGATTAAGTGGTGGATTAATGAGAATGGGGAAGAGTTGGTATAGTCAATATTTTGATTTTGAAGGACAGCTTAAAAGCACAGACTTGCTCACAGTTAACATTAAAGGTGTATTTTAGGGAGGCTGTGAATGGTTGTGATCTAAGGGCTGAATATTTTACTGTAATAACCAGGTTTATCTGAGTTTTTCTCAGCTGTAACCTTGGACGAGCATCTCAACATTTTGGCATCGGGAGGATTTCATTCAGCACACAAGAACCCTATGCATAGGGGTGTTACGTGATAGCAGTAAGAGCAGAAATGGTTTTACTAGAATGTATGGTTTATTGAAATTTAGCCTGGGGGAGGGGTAGAAATACCTCCTTGGCCAAATCCTGTTCTGGTGTCACTCCAAGGACTATGTAAGGGATACATTTGGCCCATGACATGGGTTAGGGTTGGTCATGCTTTGCTCGGGGGTTGGACTCGATGACCTCTTGAGGGCTCTTCCAGCCCTATGATGCTATGACCCTAAGGCTTTGTCTATACTGCAGGGTTTTTGCGCAAGAAGCTTTTAGTGGAAGAGATCTTCTGCAAAAACTTCTTGAGCAAAAGCGCATCCACATCTCAAAAGCACATCGCAAAAGCAATGTGCTTTTGTGCAGGAGAGCGTCCAGACTGCATGGATGCTCTTGCACAAGAAAGCTCTGATTGCCATTAACAGAATGGCCATCAGAGCACCTGTGCTTTTTCTGATAGGCTCTTTTTGTGCAAGAAACCCCTGCGGAGCATCCACACATGCCTTTTTGCGCAAGAGCTGTAGTGCAAAAAGGAGTTATTCCTCGTGGGGAGAGGAATAACTTTACCAGCAAAAGCCCTCTGTCCTGTCGATTTAACTGTTTTTTGGGGGGGGAGGTTGCACTTGAAGTGTGGACGCTCCACTGGTTTTTGTGCAAAAACTTTGTAATATAGACATAGCCTAAGAGTTAAGGCTGGGATTTCCAAAGGAGCTAAAGGGAAGTGGGTGCACAATTCCTGTAAAATTTCAATGGGTGTGGGTACCTAATTTTGTTAGGGTCCTTTGAAAATTCCAGGCTAAATCTTGTCTCTGTGCACGGGACATCTTGTGTGTTCTGACAGCCAGGCTTCCCAAAGGGGATCATTCTGGGACAAAGAAATTCTCAGACTGTGCTGGGCAGCCACTACTCCTGGCCAGCGCAAGGGGCGAGTAAGCTGCCAAAGGGATCCACCTAGCAGCTGATCCACCATGCACTTCTTTGTTCCCTATTCCATTATAAGGCTAGCATGGGTATCCCCCACATGACAGAGCTCTGAGTGCTTAACCCAGTTCGGTTCCCCAAACTCTGCACCCTGCTCAGCAGAATCTCCTTGGTTCCTGTTGTATCTCACTAGTTGCGGATATCTCCCTCAGTTTGTTTTGGTAGGTTTGTTCCTAACTGGTTCCTATAGCAGAGAGTCCAGGAACTGCAATTCCCAGGATACACCAGGAGGGAGAAGCTAGAGAGGACAAGGAAAGGACAAATGGAAGCTCTGGGAAAGAGTGAGGGGAATTAACTTCACTTTTGAATCTTCCTTAGAGGGGTTCAGGTGCAACATAAATGCACAAGTGTAAAACTCTCCAGCCTTAGGCAGCTTGCTGAGGAGAGCAATTTAAAGGGGCAGTTCCTACTTTTTTCCATAATACTCCTTTTCCCCACCTGGCATATTCCTCTGTTGTTCTGAGTACCCCAGTTTGCTTCCACACTTATTACCATGATGCAAGGCCCACCTCCACCGTTCTTCATGACTACCTCAGAAGATCCTTCATTTCCATAGGAACCATGGAAGTCTTTACTTCTCTAACTATATGCTTGCTATAGATCCTTCTGCTCACACTCCAGAAGAGTGGAATGCCCAACTGCTTCATTGCTTTGGTCTTGAAGGGCAATGAATCTTCAAGCATCTCCTTCCCGTTACGTCCTGCTACGAAAGATGTGACTCCGTATGATGCTGCTCTCTGAGCCCCAGATGATCATTTTAATCATTTGATAAATGTTGCCAACCCCTTCAAGTTCTGTTCCTGGCTAGAGAGGCCTCATGCTGAGCCCGCTGAGCACGACGCAGCTGCATTATGTGAGCTGAGCGTAGCCTGTGAATTTGAAATGAATAGGGGTCTAATTGTCATGAAAATGACCAGTTCCAAGATTTGCGAAGGACTCTTCATGGGGAAAGGCTGTACTATGGAGAAAATCGTATCAACCATCCATCGAGTTGTAAATGTCATCCACCGTGCTAAGTCACTTTCCACAACACCAGCCTGTGCAGATTAAGGCAATCCAATACAAGACTGCAACCTGCAAAGCTCGTACGCTTACACACTCGGTGCCTCTACTTTCCCATGCGCCACATTGCTTCAGTGCTACACCTGTGATGACAGAAGGCAGACTTTCCAAGGGTGTCCTGCTAAGAAATCAATATGCAAGAAGGGCAACAGAAAAGGACAGGTTGCCATCTGTGGTGTATCTGGAGCTCTCACAGATGAGGATGGTGGCCAACTGGGTCCTGAGGGTGTTCTGAATATGACAGGAAATCACTGAGCACTCCATGCTGCCAAGTGCACGTCAGCAGCCATGAGATGAGACTCTTAGCAGATTCTGGTTCATCTTGCACTGTAATTCTTAACCAGCTCTACTCTGTGCTCCCAGTCTGTGGTACATCCTCCAGAGTTATACCCCAGAGGCATAGGCACCAAATTACTAAGATTCTAGGGGATGCTCGAACACCACACCACACCATGCCCCTCTCACTCTCCCTCTCCAAGCTTCCGCTTCTTCCTGTCCCCTTTGCCCTCCCCCAGCGCCTCTTGCCCGGCGCTAAACAGCTGATCACAGCAGGTGGGAGGCATTGGGAGGAGGGAGCAGTGCTGATTAGGGGTGCTTCCAGTGGGTGCTGAGCACCCACTATTTTTTTCTGTAGGTACTCCAGCCAAAGAGGTTATGGTGGAGGTTATGGTATAATTGATCTCCCCTCACCATAAATGTCTATTTTAAAACTACCCTTAAGTACAAGGACCATAAAATCCAAAAGAGTTTCTATTTGAGGGTGGAATCATCAGAAATCTTCAGATAGCACTGGATATGTATAATACAGAACCTGTCCTGTAAACGGAAGATGGGATACAAGCAGGAAACATATCTGACTTTCCAGAAGTTTTCACGACAACAATAAAACTCAAGATCCAGTTAAAAATTAATGGGGTGCCTGTACAGCATAAAGTGCAAAATATATCTATTGTACTGAAACCACTGCTCAAAGGAGAGATTCTGAAAGCGAAGCAGATAACATTGAACTGATTGATTCATCAGAATAGGTTTCTCCTGTTGTTCTTACCAGGAAGCCACCATGTGTTTGAACTTGTGAGATCTGAACTCCAACAGTGTGGTGGACAGTCATCCTCTAGCCAACATCAATGAAATACTGCTCACCTTGAAGGAGGCAAGAGTCTTTACAATCCTTGTTTTATCCTCCATTTACCATCAGATCCCCTTAATGGAAGAATCGCACAAGTGCACAGCTTTCATCGCTCCAGATGGTTTGTTCCAGTGCAAACAGATGTCATTTGGATCAGCCGCTGCAGTATCCATAAGGATGGCTGAGATCTTTGGAGAGACCAAAGTGTTACTTACAAGATGGCATTGTGGTCTGTGGCGAAGATAAAGCCAAACATGATATCGTCCTTTTAAAAAGTTTCAGAGAAACTTCAGTGAAATAAGCAAGCAAGAAGGAATGTCAATTCCATATCAACTCAGTTGCATATGTAGGATGTACAATGTGTCAAAGTGGTATAAGCCAAAACCAGATCCAGTGAAAGTCGTTAGTGACATACCAGAGCAAGACAGTAAAGACAAATTTTGATCCTTTCTCGGACTGTGCAAATACAATTCTCAATTTGTACAGCAATTTGCTATGAAAGTAATTCATTTGTGTCATCTCCAGAAAAGGATGTGAGGTTTGAATGGGATAAAGCATGGAAACACAGCTTTAACTAGAAGAAATATGCATTTTCCACCAGCCCAGCTCTTACCAGCTTGATTTTTGAGAAGCATACGGTTGTCAGAGCAGACGCTCGTGGATGTGACCTTAGTGCTATCTTGACCCAGCTAAAAAATGGATGAGCAGTCACCATTATATTCACCTCCAGAGCTCTGACCAATCCATCAAAATATTGTGTTGCTAAGAAAGAAGCTCTAGCATGTTTCTGAGCAGTGAGATGCTTCATAACCTACCTGGGTTAGGAGATTTATCTGAATATCTGATCACAAACCTTTTCCGCTTTATTCACCACATGAGGTTCTGGAGGAGCAATACCAATAATTGCCAAATGGACCACCAAACTAATTAACTTAGTCTGGAAATCAATGTATCTTCCATGTGCCAAGAACATCACTCCAGATTGTCCATCTCACATGCCCATGCCTTATCATGAGGGTGCAATCAAGATCATGAAGAGATTATCATTGCACAGAGCTTTGCTACAACTCAAAGATACCAAAATACATACATCCATATATACACACATCATGTGAGCTGTCCTTTGTAAATTACTGGATTTTGAGAATTGACCATTTTGTTGTGTCTACACTTCTGAGAGAATGATTTATACACCTGCACATGAAAAACGTCTGGGACAAGACGACTTGTGGCTAAGGATGGACAAGTACATTGAAGAAATAAGAATTTCACAGGTTGTGCTAATAGTACTAAGTCAGAAAATACCTTTAGCATCCCTCTCACACCAGTAAACCAGTCCAGCTGTGCATGGAAGAAACTGACCCTTGGCATAATGGGACCATTTGAAGAGCAGCCTGTTCCACAAAGCTTGCCATAGTTACTTACGGTAGACTATCAAAAGTGGCCAGAAGTTACATTCCCTAGAAAGGTTACCACTGAAATGGTGATTAAGTTTGTGTGTAAATCTTCCCTTGGGAAGAATTTCCTAAGGAGTTGGTATTGGACAATGAAATGCAACTGACATATGCTGAAAATGTAACACTACCTTAGTAGCAAAGTATCAAACACAAAACTGTTTCTTTATACTATCTGGGAGTTAATGGTCTAGTTGAGAGAGTAAACAGGTTACTGAAAGAAAGTTTGCAACTTACCAGGTTGCAAATGAGACCAGGGAAAGCATCTTTACATGGAACACTGCTTGCTAACAGGACCACTTACCACTCAACAACAGGAGTATCACCCTTTGAACTGTTAAGAAGATTCAAGACCAATATATGATTTACAACCTGTCAAGGGGTTATATGTTCTCCTTTTTAAACCAAACCTTCCGATGGCATTATTTGTGAATATGTTAAGAACAAGCATGAGAAATACAGATAGTGTGTAGATTGTAAGAAAGGTGATAAACCTCAAGTTTTGAATTGGAGATTTTGTTTATGTGAAGCTGTCATACAGAGTCCAAAAATATCCATGTCCTTTGCAAAGAGGAGAAATCCAAAGTGATTCTGCTGTATTAATAGTAGGAAAGAAGTGTAACATTTCAAGATTGTCTGAAGCTCATCAACTGGCAGCTGAAGAAGAGAATGCTAAATTCTACCTTGGACCACAGAACATCAATGAGACTGGTAGTGATGATGGACAATCTATAGTAGTAGGAATTGCTCCACTGTCAAATCTCATTCCTGCATCTCCAGCTATTGGGAGACATCTGAGACAAAGGATACTGCCTAAAAAATTGAAAGATTTTGTTACTGACAGCTGGAAATAATGGTTTAAAGTTTTATAATGGATATTCGAAAGGAAAAGGGTGTGTTGCATTTAGTGAGGTGCAAAGAGCTACACCAGTTTGTGTATGTTTCTAGGTAATTTCTTTACCTTACAGTCTAGGAGCTACAATTCCCAGGATGCATCAGGGAGGCAGAAGAGAGAGAGGACAAAAAAAGGGAAGAATGTGGGCTGTGAGTGAGGGGAATAAACCTTATCTTTGCTATTATCAAGCCTCCCAAGTCTTCTTCCATGGGGCTCAGGCACATGAGTTCCTTTACATTAGGGGCCCTCTTGTGAATTTGCAACAATCAGAAATGAAAGTGGCACCCAAGTAGCTTGATGTAGCAATCTAGCTAGCCCCCTGGCGAGAAGCAAATTGGATTGGGAGGTGAAATATGCTGTGGTGGTTGGTGGTTCTGAATCTGCTACTGGAGGTGCCCATCTTGCTAAACTGAACCAAAACCATGACCCCTCTTTGCTAGTTTGCTTTTCCTCCCATCCAGTCAGAAGACTATAATAGGACTCCCCTGGTGTTTAAGTCCCCATTCAGAACAGGAGAAGATTATGGAGCACTGCACCGATGGAGGTTGTGCAATTGGCCTTTTGCCTTGTACCAGCCTGAAATTAGGAGTAAGGAGTCTGCAGCATCATGAACTCACTGCAAAGCTACAGTATCAGGCCCTGATCCAAAGGCCATTGGAGGAGATGGGATTCTTTCTATTGATTTGGATCAAACCATCGTATGTATGCTCTCCAGCAGTCTTCTCCATTTATTAAAATAGTTTGGCATCCAGACAGGCTGTTGTTTAGATCCAGCAAAACCAAAGTCTTCCCTCTGTATAGTACATCTGTGTCTAACATTTAAAACTCCTTGGTAAGCAGGGCTGGCAACTCTTCCTCCACATAAAACCTCAGTGGTCATACAGCATCCTTTCCTGATAACTCCCCTCGGTCCTCCTCCCAGAGCTCAGGTTAGTCCTCGTGGAGCCATTAAGGGGGCAGGTAGGATCTTTTTCTCCTCTTCTGCTCTGTATTGTGTTGTTGGGTACACGCTACAAGAACATGAACAGCTTCCTTTTTTATCATGTTTTCTAGTTCAGACAAAAGCATCAGCCCCAGCCAAACCAGAGTAATGGTTGTAGTAACCAATGAGTGTGGCTTATTTGTATTCCAGTAGTGCCCAGGTGTGATTACATGGCTGGTTAGTATGATGGCAGTGGTGTTAGGCTGTGTCACCACCACCGGGCGGATTTGAACCTGGGATCTCAGTATAGGAGCCTCGATAACTTAAGCTATAAAGCCAGTTGGTGCTCAGCTCAGGCTGTAGAGCTCCTTTGTTCTTATCTCTCACTGTAAGTGGTCTTAGTGCCATTACATGGGACAGTGAACTACCCGAGGGCTACATCAACACTGCAGAGTTTTTGCGCAAAAACTTGCGGAGCGCCCACACTACAAGCGCGTTTTTGCGCAAGAAAAAGTACGGTAGATCGTCAGAAGACAGGTCTTTTTGCGCAAGAATCATTCCTCGTTCTACAAGGAATAAGCCTTTTTTTGCAAGAGCTCTTGCGCAAAAAGGCATGTGGATGGACAACGGGTTTCTTGCACAAGAAACCCCTATCGGAAAAAGCACAGGTACTCTGATGGCCATTCTTCGAATGGCCATCAGAGCTTTCTTGCACAAGAGCATCCATGGCAGTGTGTATGCTCTCTTGCACAAAAGCACATCATTTGCACAAAAGCACATTGCAGTGTGGACGCGCTCTTGCGCAAGAACTTTTTGCGGAAGATCTCTTCCGCAAAAAGTTCTGCGCAAGAAGCCTGTAGTGTAGACGTAGCCTAGGTGTGTGGGTTACATCTACATGAAGGCACTAAGGGGTGTTTCAAGTCCTGTGAGCTAACTTGCTTTGCAAAAGTAGCTCTTTTCCTAGTCTAGATAGACCTTTTGCCCACAGGGGAGATTTCTGAAGGCACACGTGGCAGTGAGGTGTCTAACTTCTACTGAAAGTCAATGAGTTAGGTACCTTGTGATCATTTGTGCCTTTCAAAACCTACCGCCTTCTCTAAGCTATTTGAAGGTTGTGCTGATAGAAAGTATTGGGCTTCAGCTCAACCAGTTTAGCACGTTAGAAACTGCCCTGCCTCCTGATAACACCCTACTCAAGAAAAGATCTAAAAGGGACTCCCGCAAGACCTGTTTCTCACGGGTTGTGCATATGTACCTCCATAGCTGGCCCCGATGTTTGTCTTGGTTTAGCCTCAAAAGGCTCCAGCCATGGGGCTTTCATTGCTTCCATTCTGAGTGCTGCTTTTCTGGTGTGTGTAGGAGGGTGTGTGGGGGGGGGAGAGGTCCCTTGTTCCTTTTTTTGCTTTGTCTCCCCCTTCTTTCCCATGCGTGTCTCAAGACATCCTCTGGTGTTTCTTTTCCTACCCACCTTCCTGCTCAAACACTAAACTCCTGTAAGTGGTGGAGGCGACTGAATGGTCTGAACTTCTCTGTCTGGCCTGAGTCACTTTCTCCCATCTCTCCCTCTGTACTTTCAAGGCCCAGCACATTTGTTGCAAACTCCAGTCAGGCCTCCATGACTTTAATTTCTCTTTCAAGGACTGTTCCTGCTCTACTGAAGTCAATAGGAACAGGATAGGGCCTCTAAATTTGTAATCAATATAGTTGCTCAGAGGACAATGTCTTTTGCAGGGCTCACCATTCCTTTCAACGACAGTTACTTTTCATGTTCAGTGTTAGCAGTATTGCCAACTCCATGTGTTCAAAAAATCTAGCCCTCTCCCTCCTTGCCAAATCACAAGATTGCTTTAAAAATCACAATATTTATAATAGTAAATTTGAGGTTCTTTTCATTTGCCTGCCCTTGTCAAAACATTTAGGGTTCACATTTTCAAATTTTTCTCTGCAAACATGAGGGCTAGAAACATACTTTTTCTAAGAGAGGAAAGGAAAGGAAAAACTGAGATTTTCAGGTAATAAGGTAATTCCAGCAGCTGCAGTTCTAACTGAAATCACAAATATCAATAGACTCATGATAAAATCATGAGCATTGACAAGACTGTTAGGGATTTTTGTCTCTCTCTTTTTTTTTTTTTTTTTTTTAAAGAACATAAGAACGGCCATTCTAGGTCAGACCAAAGGTCCATCTAGCTCAGTATCCTGTCTTCCAGCAGTGGCCAATACCAGGTGTCACAGAAGGAATGAACAGAACAGATAATCATCAAATGATCCCTCCCTTGTCACCTATTCCCAGCTTCTGACAGAGGATAGAGACACCATTCCTACCATCCTGGTTAATAAGCATTGATGGACCTATCCTCCATGAATGTATCTAGTTCTTTTTTTGAACCTTATTAAACTTCTGGTCTTCACAATGCCTTCTGGCAAGGAGTTCCACAGGCTGGGGTATGTCTACACAGTAGTGTTATTTTGGAATAACTGACGTTATTTCAAAATAAAGTGTGTGTCTACACAGCAAGCCGTTATTTCAAAATAATTTTGAGATGGAGGACTTCTTACTCTGACTCCTGTAACCCTCAATTCACTTGGAGTAAGGGAAGTTGAAGGAAGAGCGTTCTTCCTTCAACTTCCTGCTGTATAGACCGCGCCAAACGCCAAATTAAGCTATTTTGACTTCAGCTACGCAATTGACATAGCTGAAGTTGCGTAGCTAACCTTGACTTTTGCCCTGCAGTGTAGACGTGCCCTAGGAAAGCTAAGCTACAAAAGCACATGCAGTGAGCCCATTTCTGCAGCCCTTACTCACACTTCGAACTGCTCAAATTATTCACTCTTAGCAGATGATTCTGCACACACAGCTTTTTATATTGTTGTGTTTTGTGACTCATGCACAAGCAGGTCATGACATTTTCTACTTTGTTCATCATTTGCTATGGATAGTTTGTGTGAACAAATTCCAACCTCTGGATTGTTCACCAGCTGTTTTTCTTATTCATTACATGGCATGATTGGTCACCTCAGTCATGTCGTGTTGCCTCTGTTTCCTGGTTGGATGACCTTTGCTGTATAAGCACGAGGTGCCTGCCTTTGTATTTGCAAACATTTGTTGGGGTCTGACAATTCTGTTGTACTTGTTGTTATAATTAATAATAGCTTCTCAAATGCTCTTACAACAGAAGTCAGAGGGAGCTGAGAACAATTAGAATGTTCAGTAGGCATGGGGAGAATCCAGAATCTATACAGAATCCAGCTTTGTATCACTGGAGAGGATGCACCAATAATGTACCATACATGTCATTGGTGCTGTGCTGTCCAATGGCTCAAGAGCATGATACAAGGCTGATGCTAAGGCTAGACTTGGGTTTCTCGCAAGGTAGTATGGTTTATGGCCAGGCACAGTGTAGGGCCATGTGCTACTGGATGCTACATACCAGCTGTGGTTTTGAATATGATTTTGAGTCTTTTTGTTAAATATGCTTTAAAATGCCTTGATCCGGGGAGCAATCCAGTCCATTGTGGGGCTAGAACCTCAGCTGGACTCCATGCCAATTTATACCATCTGGGGGATTTGTCCCATTGTTCTACCTTATCAATAAAGCAGGATTTTGAGAACAGTTTTGTGTAACTGGTAGTTTCCCAGGCCATCACCCTTGCTCCACCTAAGGTCTCTAGAATGCTTCCTATGGTCCACAGGATTGGCCATTTTGAGAGCCAGGCCATGGAGGAATAGAGAAGAGAGAGGGATAGGAAAGACTGAAGGACAGAGAAGAGAGATGTGGAAGTGGAGAAGAGAGATGGTCCCATGAGCCAATTTCTTTCAGTTATCCACTGAATGTAAACCTTGGACGACCTTGGGTGTAATTTATTCCTTTGTGTGGAGTAGATCCTGAAGTGTGGTAAATCCATTGATTTTAACATCTGATGATCTGTTGATCTGTCTCATTATTTTAGGAGGGGTTTTTATGTTCATATAATCATATCCATACATGTAAGTGGTATATTTTGAAGCTATAGGGACAAGCTGGTTCTCAAATTAAATTATTTCTGTATCTGAAGAAAAGCTGTTGACTTAAGTGGAGTTACATGGGATTAATGCACCTTTGTTTCATTTTTCCATTGATGTTAAATTGCTAATCACTGTTGATTAACCTGTGGAAGAAAACAATGTCCTTACTTTGCGTTTGTAAGCAACAAGCCCAGAGGCAGTTTATTACGAGCAATTGCATGGGAAGGGTCTACAGTCTAGGCAGATCTTCAAAAAACAAAACAATTAAAGCCAATATACATACTTTCCCGTTACATATAATAACAATAAACAATTATTTTCCTTTCCATAATAATTTCCTTCAGACGCCACCTTATCTCGGATTCTCACTAGAGTCAGCATTTCATTCTTATCTTTTAGAGTGAAGCAGAGAAGCATTTCTTTAGAAATTTTGCTCTCGCGTTGTCAGGCCTAAAAGTGAGCCTGACTCTTGCTTTGCTACTGACCAACCTAAGATGACTACACACAAGTCCCTTATCCTCTTTCCCTGCTTCCACAAACCTTTTGAACACTACAGCCCAGGTTCTCAACTGGTGTAAATCAGCACAGTTCAAAGGAGCTTTGCCAGTTCACACCAGCCAACGATCAGGGCCTACATCTCTATCGTACTCATGACCTTCCTTTTTGTCAAATGTCCATCATGACTTAGCGCATCTATCACAGTTGGTATGGACCCCCAAATTAATGCAAGATCTGTACACTGTAATCTGTGGGTCACCCAAAGAGATTAATTAAATGAGGAGCCATTCCTGATCAGCAGTTCAGCTGGTACAACTTTTTAAAAAGTCAATTACATTAGTTTGGAATCCATAACTTTACTAAAAAAAAATAAAACTATTCTAATACCCCAGCATATAGCATATTCACAGTGGGAATCTGCAGGATTTTTACTCTCTCTCTCTCTCTTTTAAGAATTATTTTTGTGATTTTTTTTTTTTTTTTTTTAAGTAAAGCTAGTGGTGGTGAAATTTCTCATAGTGGAGTTGGAAAAACACCATGGCAACCATTAAAAACTCATCAGCCTTACTGAAGATAAATAGATTTAGGACACCTCATTATCTGTAGTATCCCTTTGTACTCTTCTACACTTAGCCTTGCAAATACCTTACATATTACAAATCCTGAGGTTTACTACTGTAATGATATACTCAGTTATCTAAGCCAATTGGGCAAGTTTTAAAGGCTATCCTTATACCTTTTGGGTAAGTTTTTTAAAAAACATCCTAGCTCTCTGCATTATAAATAAAAGCTCCCGTATTAATTCTAATACCAATAAACCTTCCATGTTTGCCCGTATAAAAAATGCTACTGCATTGATCCCTAGCAGGGTTACTCCAGAGAACTGAGCCATCACTTTGAAATGGTGCATTTTTCTCTAAATTAAAGAAATAATGTAAAGAAAGTTTTTGGAAATTGGAATGCAGTAAGAATGAAGAGATTTGCTAGGCTTCTATTTAGAGCAGTAGCATGACATCTAGCAATTGTACTAAACAGTCGGGGGGGGGGGGAGAGAAAGAGGGAGATATCTGCCTCCAAATAGGTACTAAATGTCCATTTCTATATCCACAACTATAGCATGATGGCACCTTTCTCTGTGCAAAAAACACCATGGGCCTGATTCTAATTTCTTGTGGTTGTTGGTGTCAGTGGGATTAGCCCCAATCTACACTAGCATAAGAGGGAATAGAATTAGGCTCTGGATCTCTGGGGAGGGGAAGGCCATCCAGGAACTGGTTTTAGTATAGGCACTGTAAGTAGTAAAACCAGGATTGCAATCATAGTTGGGTGGCTGCCCAAGCACAGATTCAGATTGGGGTTTCCCGCCCTCTCCGCACAAGTAGTGCTGCGTTGTCATGGTTCCCTTTCCATGCCCTTCCTTTTATATCACCCTCCCAAAATGCCATCCTCATTATGTCACCCTTTACTGCACTCTGGTGACACACCACCCGCTTAACCCCGTCACTCCCCACGCTGGAGGTGACTCCTTCCCCTATCCTTTCCCCACCTCTGCCTGTGGCTGTCTTCACTCCTCACCTCCCACTTCTTCCACTCCCTTGCTTACCATATCTGTTACTGACGCTGTGATTGCTGGCCAGTGACCTGGGTGAGGGTGGTCCTTGGAAGAAGCTCAGGCAATGCTCCTTAGGCTGACTCTCAGCTCTCCCTTCCACTCAGAGAGCTTTGGGAGTGGGAGTTATTTCAGGGGAAAGTCAATGAAAAAAGAACTGTATGTGTTGCTTCTACTCCTGTACACCTATCCCCACCTTTTCGCTGGGGGGCAGGCAGCAGCTTGATCAGGAAAGTTATGGCTCTGATTCTAGGATGCTCTCATGATGAGAATTTTCCTTTGCTGTCCCGTGTAATCCATGAGTATCCTAATACCTGTTGCAACTTGTACTTGGTACCTGGCCAGAGGCAGAGATGTAAAGTGGGAGAAGGAGTAGAGTTTAGTCCTTTACTTCACCAAGAATCCAAGTGGCACAAGAGGTCCTTGACTGATTTCTTCACATCAGGGACGGCAAGGGAGGGAGTGGGGGCATTCACTCGTCTATTAAGTCTCAGAGGGGTACCCATGTTAGTCTGTAACTTTAAAACCAGCGAGTAGTCCTGTGACACCTTAGAGACTAACAAAAATATATATATAATCACAAGCTTTCAAGGGCAAAACCCACTTCTTCAGATGAGCTGGAGTGGAAAAATGGGAACCCTGAATTTATAAAAGAAAAAGCAAGGAAAGAGAAAAATACCTGTCAATTGTAGTACCTATGCTAACGAGGCTAATTGAGTGGGCTGGAAGTGTACCATACTTAGCTTTTGATGTAAATGAGGTGTTAAATGTACGGAAAGCTGGCTTTATAATGGCACATCAAGTTAATGTCATTGTTCAAGCCCAGGGAAAGAGTGTCAAATTTGCATAGGAAGGTCAATTCTGCACTCTCTGTAATTGGCTTGTGAAATTCCTTTGTAAAAGAATTGCTACTTTTAGATCCATGATTGAGTGCCCTTATGCCTGTGTGAGATAGATTGATGTTTGCCCTGCATATGGAGGTAAACATTTCTGTAACAGGGTCCAGGTGTGCAAACCCATGTCACATTGATCACGGCCAGTTTAGCTAACCTGCCTTTTCACTGCCCTGAAGCAGAGGGATTAGCCCATAGCAAAGGTTCAGAGCACCAGCCTTTGTGTACTCGTAATCGGTGTAGGAGGTTAATGCCCGTGTATTGTACTGTTCTGTGTGGCAAAGAGACACGGGGACAATCCAAACCTGTGTTGCTTGAGCAGGAAGTGGAATAGAGGAAAACAGGATGTGGCAACCTGGCGAGCTCAGTGTTCATCTGAATGCTGCGACTGCACGGATATAAGGACAGTGGGACACTTCCAGGTTAAACATCCTATGTTAAAAAGGCATTGTGTCTGATCACCACCACTCTTCTGTGAAAATACCTGGGGTAGGAAGCCTGTGGAGAGGGAGGGAATCACCAGTGTATTCTTCTTGCAGAGCTTCCTTCAAGTCCTTCCAGGGGTGGAAGTGGGGGGGGGGGTGAGAAGAGTGGACTGTTTGCTTCTCAAATCCCTTCCCCTTGGAAAAAAAGAAGGGGGACTGGCTACTCAGAGCGCTGGGGATCTCCATCCATGCAGAAGCACCAGTGCAATACTCCCCTTTCTGTCAAGTGTACTGGGCTTCCCTAAGCATGATGCTTCCCTTCAGTGATGCTTCGATAACTAAGTCTCCTATCTGGGTAAGATAGGAGGGGCACCACCCCTCATCCAAGACAGGCCCTGACCCCACAGCCTCCCCACTGGCCACAGTTCTCCATCACTGATCAATGGGAGCTGCAGGAGCAGGGTCTGCAGGCAAGGAGACAGCACATGGAGACTTCCTGTGCTGATCCTCCCAGGGGCCTCAGGGACATGCCAGCCACCTCCAGGACCACAACCACCATCAGGACAATTACTCCGGACGTATGACCCCGTCACCACAGGATCTGAGGGCTTGACAACCTTCACTGGATTTCTCCGCATCACACCCCAGGGAGGTCAGGCAAGGCTGTTATTGCTGTAGGACAGCTGGGGAGCTCAAGGCACAGAGAGATGGAGTGACTTCCACCAAGTCACACAAGCAGTGTGATGGAGCAGAGAACTGAATCCAGGTTCTATGCCCTAGCCACTTCCTCTCATGGCCCCTCTGAAGGGGAGACAAAGGAAGGTTCCTGAGCTTCTTTTATAGAAACTCAGGAATAGTCTGTACTGAGTAATTTTTTTTCATATTCTTTGTGGAACAGCCACAGACCTTTGACTCTGTTAGTTCCTGTGCAAATAAAACATCCCTGGATTAGTGTTATTTATATAGTATGAATTCAGCATTCACAAAAGGTGCCTGCTTGGCAGCTCTGAAGACAGACAATAGCATCTGTACAGTCTGCGTAGTTGCATGGAAGTTTTCCTTATGTTGTCTCTCTCCCCCATTTCTCGAATGCCAGTGGGTCTCAACCCTGAGCCAGAGAGAACACCTTACGACTAAGAAACTTCTTTAATCTCTTTGGCCTATTTGATTCTAGGCCTCTCTTCTCAAGTGGCCAGTGAAGGAGCCAACTGATGTAGCTGTTAATGTGTGTTTTGTCATCACTTCTCTGTTAGTAGGGCAAATTCATGGCTTATTTTGGTCAATTTCACAGTCATAGGATTTTAAGAACCATACATATTCATGATTTCAGCTATTTAAATCTGAAATTTCAGTGTTGTAATTGTAGAGGTGCTGACCAAAAAAGGAGTTGGGGAAAGGAGATCACAAGGTTATTGTAGGTGAAGTTGCAGTATTGCTACCCTTACTTCTGCACTGCTGGCTTCCAGAGCTGGAGAACAGCAGCTGCTGGCTGGGAGCCCAACTCTGAAGGCAGAGCCACCAGCAGCAGCAGCACAGAACTTAGGGTGGCATGGTATGGTGTTGCCACTCTTCTGTACTGCTGCTGGCAACTTGGTGCCTGGCCAACAGCTGTGCTCCTTGACTGCCTAGCTCTGAAGGCCAGAAGCACAGAAGTAAGGGTGGCAATACTATGACCCCCCGCCCTTATAATAATCCTGGGACTTCCCTGCAATTCCTGTTTTGATCAAGGCCCCCAATTTGAGAAATGTTGCTCTCTGAGCAATCTGTATACTGTAGTCTCAAATCACACAAAAGCACCAGATTTTAGGGGGGTGGGGGGAGACCAGATGTCATGGTCCATGCTGTATTTTTCATGGCCATGAATTTGGTAGGGCCCTATCTATTAGGGACTGGACTAAGATCACCAGTTTGCTTTGCCTAGGCCCTGAAAGCTAATTCTGCAAATTGTTGAGTCTTTCCAGAGATACTAACATCAGTGGAAACTGAGAGGTCTGAACCCCACGTAGGAGGCACTGAGCATGTCTCAGGATCAGATCCTCAGCAGGATTCTATTCTATTCTATTCTATGAATTACTGGGTGGAATCCTATGCTGTGTTATGCTGGAAATCAGACTAGAGGATCATGGTAGTCCATTCTAACTTTAAAACCTGTGAATCTATTCTATCTAGGTTCAAATAGTCCAACCAGCATAAGTAAATGAGTGCCTCAGTTACTACTGACTTCAACTGTTTCACACCTATTGACCCATAGGTGAAAAGCTCCAGAATTCATCCTACCAGGACTCTGAAACGGCTGCTCCATGGCATAAGAAATTTTGCACTAGTGGTTGGCTCAAAGGGTTGGATCCTGATTCTGAGTTCACTCAATGTGTTATTCAGTATAACAAATCTTCTGCCCACTAATTCACCTGGAAATTGGTCAAGCTTAGGTTGACTCTAAAAAACAGATGCAATCCATGAATGGAACTTTCCTGGCTAACTGCATTCCATTTCTCAATGCTGTCACACTGTAGATCAATGATTTGATGTTTAATGTTCCAAGTTACAACCTCAACACCATCCAAAAGAATAAAATTAATCCTTTACTTCCAGAGTGGGAATTTCTTGATCACCACTCTGGCAGTGTTCCCATGCATCCTGTTTAGCAAAGAGCACTTAACTTTGAGAAAGCTGTAAAAACATGTTTTTAAAAAATATTTCACGCCATCAAAAACCATCCAAGGCTCAGTGTGTCAGCTATCTCTGGAGAGGAACCCTGTGAGATTCTGCATTTTCAGAAGAGTGCAGGACCCACAATTAGAGGCCAGATTTTCAGAAGATGATTGGAAGAGGAGACTAAACAGGGTCTATGATCGAGGTTTATAAAATCATGACTGGTGTGGAAAAAGTGAATAAGGAAGTTAGTTACTTATTCCCGCAATATAAGAACTAGAGGTCACCAAATGGAATTAATAGGTAGCAGGTTTAAAACAAACAAAAGGAAGTTTTTCTTCACTCAGGCTATAGCTACACTGCCGTATTTTTGTGGAAGAAGATATGCAAATGGCATGCTCATTTGCATATCTTCTACCGATTCTTTTTGCAGAAGAGGTTTTGCCGCTAAAAAGCCCCGTATAGAGAGGGCCATTTGTTGGTAAAAACCTCTTTTTTGCAAGATCCTGTATACCTCGTTTTTTGATAATAAGGGATCTTGTGAAAAAGGCTTTTTTCCCAACAAATGGCCCCGTCTACACAGGGCTTTTTAACAGCAAAACCGCTTCCGCAAAAAAGAATCAGAAGAAGATATGCAAATGAGTGCACCATTTGCATATCCTCTTCTGCAAAAAACCCGCAATGTAGACACAGCCTCAGTGGACAGTCAACCTGTGGAACTCCTTGCCAAAGGATGTTGTGAAGTCTAGGACTTTAACAGTGTTCAAAAAAGAGCTAGATAGATTCATGGAGGTTAGGTCCATCAATGGCTATTAGCCAGCATGGGTTGGAATGGTGTCTCTAGCCTCTGTTTGTCTAGAAATGGATAACAAGAGAGGGATCATGTGAGGATTACCTGTTGTGTTCCCTCCCTCCAGGGCATCTGTTATTGGCCATTCTCAGTAGACAGGATACTGAGCTAGATGGACTGTTGGTCTGACCCAGTATGGCCGTCCTTATATTCTTATGGTAGAGGCAGTCTTCTTGGCAAAAGGTGCTGTGATGACATCACCAGTTGTATGGATTCCTCCCAGTACCAGAAACAGGAAATGATCTCATTTAGACACCACAATGTGGCTAGATCCTTAAAAGGGGTCTGTAGGCTGGTCATATGGCAAGCAAACACAAATTTTTGCCAGTAAGAAGAGGGAGAGTCATGTGACCTCTCTACGTGAGCTCCACCCCCCACATGATTCCACCTTGTCCCCAACCCAGGACCCCCATGCTCTTCCCTTCCCCATCCCATCCCACGTTACCTGGGAGAGGAGGTGCTTTGGGCGGTATGGCAGATGGAAAGGAATCAGTGGAAAAAGGAACAGAACCTCCCGCCCCTGCACAGAGCTGCTGCACCTTTGTACGGGGCAGGGAAAAGACAGAGCAAAACTCCCAGCTGCCACTGCTGCCCCTCTGCAGAGCTGCTGTGTCTGAGGGCTAGGGGAGGGGAAGCTGGTAGCTCTGCTCCCTTCCCTGCTGGGAGGGGCAGCCCCTTCAGGTGGGGAAAGGAGCAGAGTTCCCCCCCCCCCACACACTCTGTACATAGACACAGCAGATCCGTAGAAGGGTAGAGGGCCGACAGCCATGCCTGAGAGGAGATGCGGGGGAGGGGGACAGCTGGCCCCTCCTCCTGTTTTATTCTGGTACTCACCATACCAGCTAAAATAGCTTGGTGGTATGGCATACCAGAGTGTACCATCTTACTTGCGGTACAGGGGGTGAGCCTATGTTTGGGTGCCTAAATGGGAGCTGAGTTATCTTGAAAATCTAGCGTGGACTAACACTTACCCTGATTTTTTCTTAAAAATCTCTTAGGTGCATAGATGGACATGAGAATATAGAGGGGCCAGTTCTACCCTGCTTTGCACCCTGTACATCTCCACTAATACCAGATTACTCCAGGGGGAATTCTGCATAAAAAAATTACTAAATTTGCAAACTTATATTTTAAAATTCTGCATATTTCATTTGTCAGAATAACACAATGTAATCGTTCCAGCTTCAATTATTTTGGCAATTTATTTCAAAGTACCTGTCAGCAAATAAATCTGTAGCAATACAGACAACAAGAAAGATCCAGGAAATGTTTTTTGACAGATTCCTTACTAGGCATATTATTGCAAAACTCTGTGTAATAATTCATTTAAACAACAGTACAAAACTGTAGTTCCCACATACCTCAGAGGCAGTGCAGAGGCTTGGGGGAAGTCAAGGGTAATGGAGGAGCTGAAGAAGAGGGAAGTAATTACTGGGAACGAGTGTGCATGTGAACTTGGAGGGTTGTTTGGCTAGGTGGGAGAAGTATGGAATAGGTATTTTGTGGGTGAGGAGGGATTGTTATGGAGCCTCCCCCATGCAGACCCTGGCTGACCCCTAGCCTCTCTCATTCAGTCAGGCACATCTGCCTCTGCCCCCATGTGTCCCTGCATCCTGTCTCCCCATCTCCATGTGCCCCTGCATGCACACTTTCATTCACCCCTACTCCAGTCTGTCCCCCCACTAGTCCTTCTGAACCCCAGTCTGTGATCCCCAGCAGCCTCATGTACCCCATGCTGTTGGTCCCCCCCCATGACCTCATGCCTCCTATCCTAGCCTCATGGGCAGGTACTGTGAGAAGGCAGCCTCTTTTCTTCATCTGCAGTTGGGGCTACTCCTTCTAGGGAGTGGCTGTTTTGGTGCCACAATGGCCCCTGGTGGGTGAAAGGAGTAACCACAGCATCTTTCCAGCAGAACGTATTATCTGCTGGAAAAAAAGTTCTGCATGGCACGTGAATTCTGCACATGCACAGTGGCACAAAATTCCCCCAAGAGGATTATTAGTTGGGCTGCCTGGGTTATGTGCGTAAACAGAATTTGGTCCAAAGTTCTTTCCCCTTGGAGGTCCAGATTCTACCTTCCACCTCAGTGACCCCAAAGCAAAAAGTCCACTGTAAACTGAAGCTAACACTAAGGGCCTGATTCTGAAAAGTGCTGACCCTTTATGCAAAAATCCAATTGAATTTAATAGGGTTGGTACTAACAGGGTGCGACAGAAATTGCTCTGAAACCCAATTGAGTTTAAGAGAGAATGAACTTCTTTCTGTAGAGTTTTTAGGTTTCAAACATCCAATAGAATTGTATAGCAGGTGAATCTGCCTCAATTAAATTCCATATGATGGTTAAATTAAAAAACCTGTAGAAGGCTATCATATCTATTATATTCTGGGGCGGAGAGAGGTTTCTATAAGAGGAAGATTAATTAAAGCAACTTCCCATTGCCTTCAGTGGAAATTGTGGCTGTTCAGCGCATATCAGGATGAGCCCTTATTTTAGGAGACAAGGAGCAATACTGTTACAGCAGGATGAAACGGATGATGTATAACCTTGGCACTGGCTTCACAATCCTAGACTGGCATCCATCAGTACCACAAGACTGGTCCTATTCCAATTCTAGCACAACAATGTATAGTGACATTTCCAGGATCAGGGGTTGAGGGTTTTGACTGGGCTGTGTCCTGTTTTGGCAGTCCTTTTGCTACAGATGCTACTCACTGTGCTGTTTATAAAAAAGGAAACAACAGCTCACTCCCTGGTAAATCATAGTGGGGATCGGGGACTGAGGACGTAGCTTCCTTCAGAGGAGCCTTGCTACAGTTTCCTGTGTGAAGAGAAGAGATTGAAAAGGATCAAGCAGGGAAAGAGGAGGGGTCGAGAAGGAAGAAAGGGTGTGAGTCTTTATTAAGCAGCAGCATTGCAATTAGCTATTCCTTCACATCCCCTTTTGGGCTTGGGATTTTTCTTGAATTAAACAAGCAACTAATTCATTCTCTCTGTGTTTTTGATGCTGCTCTCTAAGCTTTGAACATAATTGACACAAAGATGTCGGAGGTCAGATGGTGGTTTTCCAGTTGCCTGCTTTATTAGGATGTTGTAACACAAACCTCCTAGAAGAGGGAATAAACTACTGAACATCTCCTCCCCCTGTGCATGCACAGACTGTTGATCTGCATTCTGTCAGGGAAAGCCCCTGCAAGGAGTAGTTTATGCACCATTTGAGCACCGAATTAAGCTCTAGGGCACTCTTAATTCAAAATGAGTGGCCACATGAAAGGTTTGCACCAATTTAACTAAATCGGTTTCTCATCCAGTTTTGTTCAAAAGGTGCAACTCTGTAGCCCTCAGTGAGATCAGAACTAGGCCCCATATATTCAGGATGAAGGGTTAAGAAAATCAGTTTGATATTGAGCTAGCCTGTGCACATCTCCAATTCTTATCTCATTTACATGGTCAGAAATCTGGAGTATATACCCCTATAAAAGCGATCAGAATTGGCTCCTTTTACTGGAAATGGGTTCTTATGACTCACTGTTCCTTAGTTATGGGCCTCAGCTGGAATACACCGGCCACAGCTCCATGGACGAGGTTAGGAGCTGGCCCTGTGTTTCCAGCACTGCTGAAACAAGCAACAATGCCGCCAGTTCAATGAGAACTCATTTGGGCCGCAGCTCTGCACTGTGGGGTAGGTGTGGAGGTGCACAACTCCTGTGGGAATGCTAGGAGGCACAATATCTCCAGGAGATTTTGGCTGGGTAATACCTGCTGCTTACTGCTACACTCCTGATGCTGGTACAGTGTTCATTCCTCCCCACAGCTGATCATGGTCCCTCCTTTTTCAGTGCTAGCCTGGGTTAATACCAGAATGAGGGTTTAATTGAAGGAAGCACCTGAGAAGAGAGTGGAAAGGGAGAGAATCAACTTGTACCTTCTCCTGCACTGGCACAAGACCAGACCACACCCTTCTCCTCATTTATTTATGAAAGCAAAAGTGACTACAGGTTGCACAGTGTTAGCAGAGTGGGGGGCTAGCCTCACATTGATTCATGTACCTTCAGGGCTTTTAATGAGCTGTGCAACGTGACAAGACATTCAAAATTCTCCTGCTGAGTGGAAACCAAATAGAGGGCATTAGTCAACCTTTTCCTCACACATGGAGCAAGCATTCTGAGAGATCCACGGTAACTGGACCTCCAACTCGGCTTCTCAGAATCCTTCATGAATTGTCTTTGAGATTTCAACACAGCCGATTATTCCTCAATTTGTTATAACCTGAAAATAAAGACAGATAAAGGCAAAATGTTCTGGGAAGAATGCCAAGCCAAAGGCATTAAATTATTAAGTGATCTGTATCTGGATAATAGATTTACGTCCTTTAACTACTTTTAGGGAAAAAATATATAATGTTTTCAAGACCAGTTTGGGAATTTCTTTAAAAACAGAGCCATCCCTTCCTTTTTATTTGATTGCTATAATAATAAAAAAAAAACGTAATGAAACCATATAGGAGAATATAGTCTGCAGATTTCTATATCGGAATTGGAAATTAACAATGTGAAATGATCAACATATTTTTTAAAGGCACTTTACAAGTCACTGTATATTGGAAAAGGTACAACTATCCATCAAAGCAAGGCTGGGGATAAAATAATTAGAAATCACACAACCATAACAAGGGAAGATTAGTGCTAAAATTAGAAGCCGTAAAGTTGGTTTTGGATTATATTGGAATCTGAGCAGAGAGTTTAATTATATGGCGTTATTTAAGAGAAGGCAGAGCATGAGCAGAGCAATTCATGGTATGAATTGTCCAGTTTTTGGTTGTGTTAGCATAAAAGTGCTATTGACACTTTTGTTTGAGATGATCTGAGGCAATACTGTTTGAAATCCTGCATTGTAATCTAAGGGCTTGTCTTCACTTACCAGGAGATTGACGCTGTGCAGATTGATCTCTCGGTGTTTGATTTAGCGGGTCTAGTAAAGACCCGCTAAATCAGTTGTCATCAACCAGTAGATTGGGATTTACAGGTAGATCTTGGAGCCTCTGACAGGTGATCCTGACTGTTTGGCCAGGAAGCTCTCAAGCGCTGGCCCTTCAGTTGCCTCTCAACCCGCTGTCATGTTGCTCCTGCCCTCTACCTTGGAGTTGCAATCCTGGGAGCCTCCTGCTTGCTGTGCAGGGTGTAGGAGGTAGCGGGGGGGAGGAGGGGGCTGATGTTATGGTGTCCCTCCTCCCCCCACTTCTGTACCCTGTCTCCACACAGAGAGAAGGGGATGGAGGGGGCTTGGCAATGCAAATCTGTCATACTCACACACTGTGTGTGTCTCTGTCATCCTCACACACACGCACTGCCCTTCACTCCCATCTCCCGACCCAACACATACGTTACTTCTTTTACTGCTTGCAAAGTGGGTTGGTTTTCATTTTTCACTGGTCTGTGCATTTCATCATTTTCATTTCTCTCTTTTCTTAAATTTAATTCTTTGAGTAGTGAGTTCGAAAATGCCTAACTGGAGTAATTGTCCCTGTGGCAATTGCTGCTCCTGGAAGTGGCTGGCATGTCCCTGCAGCCCCCGACAAAGGCAGACTGGGGTCTTCACATGCCTTCCTTGCCTGTAGACACCGCTCCTGCAGCTCCCATTGATCAATAACGGGGAACTATGGTCAGTAGAAGCTGTGGGCTCCGTGCCTGTAGGTGAGGGGAAGCACATGGCGCCACGGAGCCACTGCTGTACATGCCAGCTGCTTTCAGGAGTGGTGCAGGGCCAGGGCAGGAGTAAGCCTGCCTTAACCCCACTGCTCCACCACCCAGAAACTCTCTCGGGCTATGTCTAAACTACATTCCTCTTCCAAAAGAGGAATGTAAATGAGCATGATCAAAAATGCAAATGAAGCGCGTGAGAGCACTTTTTCGAAAAACAAACCGCAGTCTTTTTCGAAAGAACCCGTATACCTCATTTTTTCAGGAGTATGTGTTCTTGACTCCCGTGTATGTTGTGTTGACTCCAGCTATGCTATTTTTGTAACTGGAGTTACATATCTTAAGTCAACTTTCTCCCCTAGTATAGACCTGACCTAATAGTTTTCCAACATTTGGGTTTGAAGGGAGGTCGAATGGTCGGTCTTTCCTGGCCTCAGGAGGGCTAGGGTCAATGTTTGGCTCTGCCACAGATTTCCTGTGTAACCTTGAGCAAGTCACTTACTCGCTTTCTGTCAATGTTTCCTCGCCGTAAAGGGTGATGATGATAATACATCCTCTCTCCCACCTATTGTGTACCTTTGAGCAGGAACTGCCTCTTGTTATATTTGGACAGTGTTTAACACAGCTAGGTCCCTGAAGCCAGTTGTGGTTTCTGGATGCTAATGTAAATACTGCTACTAATAATGAGGCAGCTTCCACTTACATTGGTTTTATACCCATGACGTCAGTGGAGCTACATCTGATTTACATGAGTGCCAGTGGGTTTAGGAGGAGGCCTTTTGGCTGGTCTCATAGACAGCTCTACAGAATGCTTCCTGTTTCAGAGAGTTTCTGGCTTCTCCCAGCTGAATCCTATAGGAGGAGTGTAGTACGTTGCTGGGCGCTATGTTTGGGCTATGGGCTGTGGATGACCCCTACTGGCCTCTGTCTGTAAGCACGGCCCAGCAGGGGGCGCCTTGAGGGCCCCCATGACAGTGACCGAACTCGTCCAACCGGTTAAGGGAAGGGACGGAACGAAGGAAGTGAGTGTTGGGGGAAGGGTCAGTGTTGGGCTGGAACCAGGAAGGAGACAGACTAAGGAGGGGGCTGGGAGTCTAGGGGCCCAGGCACCCCATCTCAAGGGGTCTGAGGCATCCTGGCCCTGACTCCTGCAGCCACATCACGTCTATGCTGTGCTGTATCCTGGAGAAGCAATAAACCCTCTCTATTCTACTGGCTGGTGGAGTCTGTTCTTGCTGCTACGGGGCTGCAGGATCGGAGGAACCCCGACTTGCTGTCACAAAGAGCCTTTATTTTTTGAGTAATACAAAACATTTCATAGACTGTAGATAAAGCCAGGAGGAAACAGTGATCATCTGCAAAACACAGGGCATGGAACTTTCCCCCAAACAATTCCTCAGGCAGATCTTTTGAAAAAACTCCACTGTTGATTTGAAAGTTGCCAGTGAGAGCAAATCCACTATGACTCTGGGTAAGTTATTCCAATGGTTAATGACTCTCACCCTCAAAAATGTATAGCCTGCTTCCAATCTGACTTTGCCTAGCTTTGGCTGGGAAATTAGGTGTACATTTTCACAGGAGGATAGGCACTCTGCTCTGGGATTTGTATTTCAATGTGTCTTTGCTATTTAGGATCATGTCAGGTAAAGACCACAGAATTCGGAGTAGCTATAAGGTGAAAAGTCCCTCTTCACTGCTTCCAGTGTAATTGCTTTTAATCTTTATACCTTTGTACCTCTCCTTGTTTATACACTGGGCAGGGGCACTAATTTGCTAGCACTGGGAGGGGAAGATAGATTGGGAGGGGTGCAAGGAAGTAAGGAAAAACTGCCAACTGGCATGATGCAGAAGCTAAAATCATAGCCTCCCAATTCCAAAGTTAAATAAAAATCAGCAAAGAAACGCATGAAATTTGAATCTCCAGCAACTGTTACTCATAGCTTGTTTTTCAGAGTGCCGAGTCCTGATGTTCCTGGGCATGTTCACACACACACACACACACACACACACACACACGTGTGTGTGTGCTTGCTTTGCATGTGCAGTAATTGCAACTGCCTGTGCAGTCTAGGCATTTGAACGAACAACTGAGGATGGTGGACCCATCTAGGTATGTCAGTGGCTGCTTTGCATGCCTAGTCCTCATTCATAAGCATATAAATTTGAAGTAGGTGAATACTCCCACTGATTTCAGAATTCACCAAAACCACTAAGTAGATTTATTATTAATTGGCTTCAATGGGATAGCTCACCTGCCTAAATGTATCTTCATGCTTTGCTAGGTCAGGTCCTTATGCTCTAAAAGGTGGACACATAGGCTATGTCTAGACTACACCTGTCTGTCAACAGAGAGATGTAGATTAGGCACATTGAAATTGCTAATGAAGCAGGGATTTAAATACCCCATGCTTCATTAGCATAAACATGGCCGTCGCTTTTTTTTCAAAACGGAGCTTTTTCGAAAAAACCCCGGCAGTCTAGATGCAGATCTGTCGAAAATAAACCCTTTTTTGACAGATCCTATATTCCTCAAAAAATGAGGTTTACAGGATCTGTCGATAAAGGATTTATTTATTTCTATCCCTAGAAGACAGGGTGCAGTGGGGAAAACTGGAGATGGGGAACAATTAATAGAATGGTTTTGAAGTGAGAGAATTTTTTTTTTAAATAAAAGTGAGCATCTAACACGACTCTGAGCTAGTGTAACTCAGGGGAGTAGAAACAGATTACTCCTGATTTACACCAGCACAGGTGAGAGGAGAACTGCCCCAATAATCTGACTTCTTAGGGGCCTTGTGGAAATTGTGAGTGCACAACTGGCTTGCCCATGATCTGAGTCAGAGCACAAGGCACGCTATTACCGAGCACTGACAGCATGCTTGGCACTGAGAAAATAGACAGAGGGAGCGAGAGCCATTCCATCAGTGGCTTTCAGACCCTGACCGCACAGTTCAGACCCAGGACCTATGTAAAGCATTGTATAATGGAGTCTTGCTGAGGTGGCGGTTGAAAGACTTGCGTGAAACATCTTGTTTTTGAATAAAATCGCGGAGGCTCAACTCCAGCCAGTGGGTCAGCTGTAGATTCCAGGGAGTGCAGCGTGTGGGCATCTGAGGGTCCACATGGGATTTAAACATTGTTCTGAAAGTCAGAATGAGTTAGCACCAGGCCTGCTCCTGTATTATCCATGCACTATAATAATAATAATAATAATAATAATTAATAATTAGTCATTCTTATTGGCCCTGAGTCTCCATTGCCCTGCACCTCGTGTAGTCGTTTACACTAGTGCAGTATAAGTGTAAAACAGGGATAAAGTGATGCCATTGTTACACCCACTTTGCACTGCAGTAAAACAATTAAAAATCAAGCCCATTGTGGTTAGTGGCTAATTAGAGCCACACTGCAGGATTGGGGCCATTGTTACCTTCTGTTTTAGTGTAGTTTCCATTATTGTGTGTGACTCATTAGTGTACATGCCGGCTGTACGTTTGTAGGTAAAATGGAGCACGGATAAGTGCCCATGGTCTGTTGCACAGTGAATAAGCCACTGACCTGATGCTAACTGCCACTGCAGAGGATGTGTTTTTGTTTTGTGCATCATCTTTAATGGGGAGGGAGGGCAGGGGAACATATTAGCTACATGGTCGCTAAGCACGAAGCAGTTGCTCTTGGCAAGGGGATCATAAAATGAGATCCAAAACACAGACTGGTTTGGAACAAGGGCGTGTGTAATGCATGTCTGCTGGCCTGCGAGGTTGTTAGAGAAACAGAAGGGGAGTTCCTGCGTCAGTGGAGAGGAGAGTAGGGTTTTGTCCGGTCTGGCTGTGGTAAAGCCATCTACACCAGCGTTGTGATTTATTTATTTGTTCTGGTTCACGAGAACTTGCCTTCCTCCAGGGCTGGCCCTCGGACTGTATGTTTCTGATGCGAAAATCGTCTGTTTCCGAATGGAGAGCGATAGCTGCCGCGAAACCTCCCCAAGCCAGCTTCCCTCTCAGCACTAATAGCTTACCCACGTTCAGTCTCTACAACCTACCCACTAAGCAAAAGCCTTGGAAAATCTGGAAAGTCAACAAACTCAGGTCCTGCTGGGCCATGGCAAAGACACAAGGCCCAGAATCTAGGGCTCTCTACTGGCTATGCCTTTATAGCTGCCGCCTCCCATTTAAAACGGGTGATAGTTAACTGGAGCATCCCAGCTTGATCCAGTGACCCAGGAGGACAGAAGCAGCACTTGCTGTAAGGTACCCAGGACCCATTAAAACCAATGAATTGCAATGGGTGCTTTCCATTAAAACCAATGAATTGCAATGGACTGGACGCCTGTGCAGAATGTGGGATGCTGATGTGATGTGTGCCATGGGAGATACCAGGAGAAGCCAGAGGCACTGCGCACAAGCCACAATCCGCATGTGGTGATGGCAACACACCACTGTTAGTGTTATTTGTTGGGTCTGCACTGACTGTGTTGATGTGTGGGTCTTGGGTGAAGCTCTGCAGGGTGCTTGGAGGTCATCATGCTCCAGCCCTCTCTACCTGTTGGCTTACTGTCATCAGCTGTAAGTGGGGTACCTTGAAGCCCAGCTCAGATAGAAGGCTCCATGCTGGGGCCCTGATTGTTGGAACACCAGAGCTGCTGACCAGCCTGCTCCCTTTATTAAAGCTAGAAGGCGGCTCCACCCTGCTTCAGACTGCTCACCCGGTGTTACCTGCTGCTGTCTCCTAACCCTGACTTTCTGGTTGGTCTCTAACTTGGTCTCTTCCTGGGATCTCACTCTTGGTTCCTAAGTTCAGCTCCTGGTTCTGATCCATGGCAGTGCTACATGAGCCATTAGGCCCAGCCACCTGTCTCCTGGCCCTGACACTGACCAGGAGCTGTGTCCAAGACCCATGCATCGAGACAGTCAGTGCAGGCCCAGCAAATGGTCTTTCTGTGGGACATGGCTCTAATGACAGCTCCTGTTGTGGACGGGCTAGATGGTGGCTGTCCCCTAAGCAAATCTACAAGGAGAAGGACACTCTTCCTCTGCTCTCTTGCACCCTCCAGCAGAACTCAGCTATTGAGTTACACAGAAGAATCAGGCCCTATCTGATAGCAACACAAGACCATGTAAAACCATGGACATTTGTTTTCATGAGTTCTGGATGCAGTCACATACTTTTCAAGTGGCTTACCATCATGCAAGCACAGTAACAAGTGACGGTACAAGCAGTCTCTCATTGCCAGTCACCCTCATGCTCTTTAACCCGTCCTGCTTTGCTCTGAGTGCACATTCAGAGGTGATGGTCCTTGCTGTAAACCAATCAACTTTTTCCTTGGGTGGAAAAGAGGAGAAGGTGCTAAGTGCAGAGCCAAGTATATATACTGACAACCATTAGAAAGAGATGGACAATTCAGATTGTGGTTAGGCTACAGATGAGGTGATAGAGTCATGGTCATCTGCATCCTAAGTCTTGTAAGGGCACTTGTTAGCTCACAATATGGACTGGATCAAAATAGAACTGGAAAATAGTCACATTCCAGCTGTAGAACATAGTCATCAAAGCCCAAGACACATGTGTCAAGTGGTGACTTTAATCTGGTGTATAAGTACCTTCACAACGAGAAAACATGAGGTAGTAAAAGGCTCTTTAATGTACTAGAGAAAGGCGAAATAGGAGCCAATGGGTGCCAGTTTAAAGCCAGATAAATTCAAACTGGAAATGGCACATTTTTTTAACACTGAGAGTGATTAAACAGTGGAGCATGTATCAAGGGAAGGAGTACTTTCTCCATCTTTAAGTCAAGACGGGATGCCTTTCTGGAAGATGCGCTTTATCCAAACACAAATTATGGGGCTTAACACAGGAGTAACTGGGTGATATTACTGGCTGTCTCTGATATACAGGAAGTCAGATTAGATGACCTAATGATCCCTTTTAGCCTTAAAGTCTAAGTATCTATGAATATGCATGTGCACTCCCATTTTGTCATAGTGTGGCTCTTTTATGCACTTGCATTACAGAGTTAAGTTTGAAATACACTTGAAAGAGTGTTTCTGCTAAGTGATGCCAAAACTACTCCAATGAAATATTTGTGGCCTTTCAAAAAGGGGTATGGCAGAACTTTGCTCATTCAAACTAATGATTCCCTGCAGAATACTGAATTTTGGGAACCACTGTATACCTTCACGAGATACAGACAAAAGAGGCATGACAAAACACACGGTATTGTAATATCAAACAGAGCAGAACTTGATCTTATGGAACACCTTTCATATTCAGAGTATTTCAAAGCACTTTACGAAGTAATGAGCTGAATACTGACTGTGTGGCCAAATGGAGCATTCATTATGTGCTTAACAATAGCTCACACACATCCCTTTAGAGGAAAACCTGTTTCACAGAGAGGGAATATTGGATACGGCAGTTATCCAGAACACCTTTTTTTAAAAAAATACCATTAGATCATGCATTGGACAGTCATCAGAGATGGTCAGAATGGGCCTCAATGTAATGCATGCCCTCACTGCTATACATGGGTATCTCTATGCATGCATACCGCTGAACACAAATGGATCATTGTAAACATCCTGGTGTGAGGGGCTTAGCTATGAATGTTACAAAGTTGCATTGTGTCTATAAAAGGGTTGGGATGAAGGTAAAGCGTTTTTGCTAGAGTGGATGTGACTGAGAGACTGTTGTTGATGCATGTAATATCGATATTGAAACAGGCAGATGAGATGCTGGGAATGGACAACTGAGGATAGAATTTTTTTTTTTGCCAGAAGCTGGAAGTAGATGTCCGAGGATGGATCACTCGATGATTTAAATTGCAGCAAGAAAGGTGTAGGTTGGACAGTAGGAAAAAATCCTAACTATCAAGGTAATTAAACACTGAATAAATTGCCTATTGTGGTTGTAGAATCTCCATCATTAGAGATTTTTAAGAGCAGGTTATATGGTTATATGGCCAGCTGTCAGGGATGGTCTAGATGGTGCTTGATCCTTCAATGAGTGTAGGGGACTTGACTTAATGACCTCACAAGGGTCCTTCCTGTTCTGTGATTCCCTATTCTGTTCATTCTCTATGAAGCACTTGCCCTCAGCCTGGAGGGAAGGCTGATTAAAACACCTGCTGCCAGTTAAGGCTTATAGGCACACTATAAAAACCCTTCCCTCAGGCAAGGCAGGGGAGGAAGAAAAGGGATGGACCAGAGAAGAGAGACTGAGTGGAAGACAAACCCAGAAGGCAGCAAGTTAACCGGGCCTGTTACAATCAAGACAACAGGGAGGAGGTACCCAGGGAGTGGTTGGGGAAGTGGCTCTGGAGGGGCCTCTATTCAATGGGGCAAGGGCCAGGCCTCACAGCCCCACTCGGGGCTACCTCATAGGGCCCTGGGCTGGAACCCAGAGCAAGTAGGTGGGACCAGGTTCCCCCCAACCCTCTTCCTGGCTGGTGGGCTGCTAGTAAGGAGCGGGGGTACCCTTGCCTTCTCAGCAGTGGTAAGGACACCGTGAGCCACTGAGGCACATACAAAGACCCTGCCAGGAAGCACAGGACCCGGGGGGCTCAGCCCATACTTGCCACACAATGCACAAATGCATGCCCTCCTCCTTTTATTCCCATGCCAGTTTGCACAACAGCTTCATTGGCTTAACTCATGGGTGTATTCATCATCTGTGCTCATTCATCGGTAGCCTGGCAAACCAGAGCCTGGTACTGGAGTTCAGCGGTGCAGCTCAGCCCTCAAAGGGAGTGACATTAGCTCTGCAAGCTTATTTCGGAAAAAGCTATAGCGTCCACATGACAGGGAAGTCTCAAAATTAGTCCGAGGCAGGCTTCCCTAATGTGGATGCGCTATCTCGATTTAGAGCCCCAGGGGGAGGAATAACTTAGAATGGTCCTGGCGAGGAGCTATTTCGACATAGCAGCAGTGGAGTGTCCACGCACACCCTCTTCTAAAAGAGCTTTTTCGGAAGAGGCATTATTCCTCGTGGAATGAGGTTTACCAACGTCAGAAAAAGCCCTCCATTATTTCAGTTTTCTTTTGAAATAATGCAATGGTTGTGTGGGTGTTAGTATTGTTTTTCTGGAATAACGGCCATTTTTCTGGAATAATGGTGCCATGTCCATGCACCCTTAGAAATTAACAAAAATATGTAGAATAATGAGCTTTTGTGGGCAAAACCTACTTCTTCAGATGAATTGGAGTGGAAAGAGCAGAAACCAAGATAGCTATAGATGTAACAGCAAGAAGTACCTGTCAATTGCAGGATGTAATTGTTAATTGCATCTGTTCATCTACACAGCTTCTTGCTAGAACCCTGGTATTACCTGAATCCCAGGGACCTCACAGCTTCATTGCTGGGATGGATAAACATTGTGCTCACTATGTGACAAATCTCCAAGCAGGAAGAGAAGCAGGAACCAGACAAACTGCTCCAAAGTCTGCATTTCCATCACTGCTCAGTCTCCATTTTCAGGCAGCCAGTGCTCACCGAGAGGCGGGGATAAGAGTGTGCCCTGTAGCCAATGCTGTCTGCTGTGCTGTCATCCTGGAGCAGGATTTTGATGACGTGCAGATTCTTTCCTTTCCTGTCTGCCTCTGCCTCCTGTTCAGTCAGGGCAGGTCTGCTTTCCAAGCGGAGGTGTCTTAAAACTGCTGACATGCGGCAACCGTAGCAAATACAAACTGTCTGCCAGCCCCAGGTTCCTGTAGGTATTTATTGGATGCCACTTTTGTAAATTAACTCTTTCAGGGAGGTAACTCTCTTAGCTTTCGCTGAGAGCCAATTACCCTGCATTTAAAAAAATAAACCCCTGCATGTGATGGCACCATCATGGATTGAAGCCAACTCAAGACACTCTATGGGAGCTGAGGGCTTGTCATATGTCACGTGTTCGAATTCAAAGCCCCAGGACACAGGGCCTCTTGTTTCATGTGTGTCCATTTTAGTTTGAAGCTCCATCCCTCTTTACATCACCAGGAGCTGGGTTCTGCTGCCCTTTGCTCGTGGGAATGGCCCTCACTCATCTTAGCAACTGCTTTAAGCTTCCTGGGACTTCTGGTGCAAGGCCGGAGTGCTCGGATGTGTTAGCGTTCATGGGGTTGGGAGCCCGGGTTGGAAGACCAGGAGGCTCTGAAGGGTTAAAGAGAGAGGATGTTAAAGCTGTGGCAACACTCCCAGTGCCTGTGCTGGGAGAAGATTCAGCGCTGGAAATGAAGGTAATTTAGGTCCTTGTGGTTGAGGGAATTGTTCCCTCCCACTGCTAGTCTATGGGCAGATCCTCTGAGTGTGAATCGCATCCTCCCAGGTGCAATTGGGATCAGCTGCCTCCATGGCATGGTTTCTGTATTGCCCCCTTACTTACTGTGGATTCTGCACTATGCAGCCCACATGTCCAGGGTTTGCAAAGAGGAAGAATTTGGCCAGTTGTCTGGCTTCCTGGGGATTCTGTGAAGAGAAACAGCCTAGCTTGCTCTCTTTTCTGTGATCTCCAGGGAACTTAGTGCTGGAGAGACGTCTGGTAGTATTGCTCCAGTGGAGCCATGTTGCTAAGGAGCTCTGTGGGGTGTGGTATCTCTAAGAAATTGTGAGGCTACCTCCTGTGAGATGCTACACAAACTCAGCTTCCATTGACAAGTTAAAAATTACTTAGAAAAGTTAGACGTCTTCAAGTCACCAGGGCCTGATGAAATGCATCCTAGAAAACTCAAGGAGCTGATAGCTAAAGGCTCAGATACCTCCTCTATCTCATTTGAAAAGTCATGGAAGTTAGAAGAGATTCCAGAAGACTGGAAAAGGGCAAATACAGTGCCCTTCTATAAAAAGGGATATAAGAACAAACCAGGAAACTACAGACCAGTCAGTTTAACTTCTGTGCCAGGAAAGATAATGGAGCAAGTAATTAAGGAATTAATCTGCGAACACCTGGAAGATAATAAGGTGATACGTAACAGCCAGCATGGATTTGTAAAGAACAAATCATGCCAAACCAATCTGATAGCTTTCTTTGATAGGATAACAAGTCTTGTGGATAAGGGAGAAGCGATGGATGTGGTATACCTAGACTTTAGTAAGGCATTTGATACGGACTTGCGTAACTTTCTTATCAATAAACTAGGCACATACAACTTAGATGGGGCTAATATAAGGTGGGTGCATAACTGGCTGGATAACCATTCTCAGAGAATAATTATTAACGGTTCACAATCATGCTGGAAGGGCATAACAAGTGGGGTTATGCAGGGGTCTGTTTTGGGACCAGTTCTGTTGAATATCTTCAACGATTTAGATGATGGCATAGAGAGTACGCTTATTAAGTTTGCAGATGATACCAAGCTGGGAGGGGTTGCAACTGTTTTGTAGGATAGGATCATAATTCAAAATGATCTGGAGAAATGGTCTGAGATAAATAGGATGAAGTTTAATAAGGACAACTGCAAAGTACTCCACTTAGGAAGGAACAATCCATTTCAAATATATAGCATGGGAAGTGACTGTCTAGGAAGAAGTACTGTAGAAAGGTATCTAGGGGTCATAGTGGACCACAAGCTAAATATGAGTCAACAGTGTGACGCTGTTGCAAAAAAAGCAAATATGATTCTGGGAAGCATTAATAGGAGTCCTGTGAGCAAGACATAAGTCATTCTTCCGTTCTACTCTGTGCTGATTAGGCCTTGATTGGAGTATTGTGTCCAGTTCTGGGCACCACATTTCAAGAAAGATGTGGAGAAATTGGGGAGGGTCCAGAGAAGAGCAACAAAAATGATTAAAGGTCTAGAAAACATGAACTATGAGGCAAGGCTGAAGGAACTGAACTTCTTTAGTTTGGAAAAGAGAAGACTGAGAGGGGACATGATAGCAGTTTTCAGGTATCTAAAAGGGTGTCACAGGGAGAGGGGGGGAAAATTGTTCTCTTTGGCCTCTGATGATAGGACAAGAAACAATGCGCTTAAACTGCAGCAAGGGAGGTTTAAGTTGGACATTAGGAAAAGCTTCCTAACTGGCAGGGTGGTTAAATACTGAAATAAATTGCCTAGAGAGGCTGTGGAATCTCCATCTCTGGAGATATTTAAGAGCAGGTTGGACAGACATCTATCAGGGATGATATAGACCGTGATTGGCCCTGCCATGAAGGCAGGGGACTGGACTTGATGACTTCTCGAGGTCCCTTCCAGTTCTAGTGTTGTATGATTCTATGACTAATTGACAATTTGCGGGGGGGACAGGACTGGGTCTCCGATGTAGTTCTGGGATGTGGAACTGCAAAGAAGGTATTGCAGCTGCAGTGGGTTGGTAGAATGCATACCTTGCTCTGTCATGACTGCTCACAGTGCTGGGCAAAATGGGGAGGTGTAAAGGCCTCCTTCTGGAAGGAGGGCAGGCACTAGTCAAACTAACCAGAAAGGTTTTGGATGTGGGAAAACACACATTAATGCAGCACCCAAAAGCTGTCCATCAGGGAACAAAAGGGAAATAGAAATGTACAGACAGGGGTCACACAGATGTGTCTGCATCCTGCAGAGAACTTCGCCCAAGACTGCAGCACCTTGGACAGGCCTGCACTGTCTGTCTTGCCATCTACAGGTACATCTCCTGTGGCGTGAATACACCTGTGGGTAACCTGCCCTGTACTTATCCACAGCCAAGAGAAGGAGACTGTCACCATGAAATCTTCACACTGTCGAAGTAATAACAACGACATTCATATCACTGACAAGCCTCCCCACACCCTTGTGTTGGAATCATTATTCCTCAGACTGCCCTCTGACAGGGGAGTACAAAGGGGGCAATTACCCCAGATCCCAGCAATTCAAAGGGCCTGGGACTCCCTGCTGCTGCTGCTGCCCCAGGCCCTTTAAATCACTGCCAGAGCGCCATGCGGCGTGCTCCATGTGGCTCTTAGGGCTGCCTGGGGAAGTGGAGGCACCACATGCTCTGGGAGTCTGTGAGGGCTGGAAAGGATGGCACTCAGGGCTGGCTGCCCCTCTTCCTTCTAAGGCCCTGCCCCTTCTGGAAGCATGAAGCTGGGCCCACCCACACCTTGCCCATGGGCCCACGGAGGCAGTTGTCTCCCCTGTTTCTCAGGCTGCAAGAAAAATTGAGGGCTGCAGTTTTCTGGTGGAACACAGCTTTTTCCACACGCCGCAACTTTTTATAGTTGCCACAAATTTGAGTGAGTTGCCTTCCAACCTGACGTTCAGGGTCACAAGGCCATAAGGATTTGATCCAGCCCTCCCTGCATCTTGCTTGCTTTCAAGGGCTGTGTGGAACACTCAGCATCTCTTCTGTGTTGCTGCCCTGCTTTGGAAGGCAGGCTCCGTTCAATGGAAGAAGGTGCTGGAGCTTAGGTGGGTGTGTGTGTGTACCCAGGGTTGGTGTTCCTTGTAGGTGCACCTGGGGTAGTTTCCTGTTTTTATCAGGAAGCGGGTAATGGTCCATGAACCTATATAACAACAGAAAGATTGAAAAGGAGCTGCTGTCTACACAGTATTTTCTCTACTGTTTCCATTGTATATACATGAATCCTGTGTGTTTTGGATTTTTTATGGAACTTGAACTGACCTCACCAAAACCGCAACTTCAACAAATAGTGGCCACAACTTGCTCACAGCCTTAATTGTTCCTTTTCTTACAGGTCAGGAGGAGAAGCACAGAAAGATAAAATGATTTGGCCAATGTCACCTAGTGGGTCAGTGACAGAGTGGGGACTAGAACCTGTTCATTACTGTCTCCTAGTTCCCTTCTTCCCACCGCTGTCCAGCACTCCAGAGAGACTAAAATGGTGGTCTCCAACCTTTTTAACCACAAGATCACTTTTTCAATTTAAGTGCAACATAAGATCTACCTCAACCCAAATACCTTTCCCTGCTTCCTTCCCGCCCCTCTTTGAGGCCCTGCCCCTGCTCCACCCCTTCTCTGATGCCTCACCCTGCTCACTGCATCCCACTTCATCCCTCATCTTCACTCCCTTCATCAGGCTGGGTTAGGGGTGGAGTGCAGGCTCTGGTCTTGGGCCAAGGAGTTTGGAGTATGGGAGGGGCTCTGGGCTTAGCCCAGGGTGGGGATTCAAGGTGCAGGCTCTGGGAATTTGGGTGCAGGGGGACTCACATTTGGGGCAGGAGGTTGGATGCAAGAGGAGGTTCAGGGCTGGGACGGGTTCAGGAAGCAGGCTCTGGCTGGACATCATTTAACTGAGACAGCGTCCAGGTGGTGGAGCAGGGGGGTTAAGGCAGGCTTACTCCTGCCCTGGCCCAGGACCACTTCTGAAAGCAGCTGGCATGTACAGCAGTGGCTCCATGGTGCCATGTGCTGCTCCTCATCTACAGGCACTGAGCCTGCAGCTTCTACTGGCCACGGTTCCCCGTTACTGATCAATGGGAGCTGCAGGCAAGGACAGCCTGTGGGGACCCCCTGCTCTGCCTCTGTCCGGGGCTGCAGGGACATGCCAGCTAAATCCAGGAGTAGCAATTACCACAGGGATAATGACTCCAGCCACGACAGGTTCAGCATTTTAGAACTTGCTACTCAAAGAATTAAATTTAAGTGTAAGAGAGAAATGAAAATGATGAAATGCACAGACCAGTCAAAACCCAAAATTAACCCACTTTGCAAGCAGTAACAGAAGTAACCACAACCCCCCATGTATGTGTTGGGTTGGGAGAGGAGGACAGTGTGTGTCTGTGAGAGTGACAGAGATTTGCATTGCCACGCTCCCTCCATCCCCTTCTCTCTGTGTGGAGACAGGGTACAGGAGTTGGGGGAGGGAAGATACCCTGACCTCAGTGCCCCCCCTTTTCTCCCTCCCACACCCTGCACAGCAAGCAGGAGGCTACAGGGGGGAGGGGGACAGCTCCAAGGAAGAAGGCAGGAGCAGCATGACAGTGGGTGGAGGGGCAACTGAAGTGCCAGCACTTGATAGTTTCCAAACCAGTCAGGATCACCTGTCAGAGGCTATGAGATCTACCAGTGGATCCTGATCTACTGGTTGGTGACCACTGGACTAAAACATAATGGGAAGCAGTCAGCCAAAGTATTCATGCTGCATATGCAAGATTCTATGGAAATGACCTTTTTCAGCAGCATACTGAACAGCTGCAGCACGGGAGCCTTTGAACATGTGCAAGAGGGGATAGAGCACCAGATCTTTGTCACAAGGGTCTCAGAAGGAATGGATTTATTGGGCCAGCTCCTCATCTGGTATAAATCTATGTCCCTTGATATTAGTGATGCTACATCCCCCGTTCTCACTGCTGAGAACCTCAGACCATTCTATCCTCCTGCTAATCATTACTTAGGCTATGTAGTACCTTGAGATGAGCCTTCTCATTAGGAGGCACACCACAAATTGTTTTCCGTGAGACTTTAGCAATGTATTTCCTTATGTACTAACTGAAATTACTTATGTCTCTAATTCTTTACGACTAATTTAATTCTTCTTCCTCCACTCGCTCTCTGCAGTATCTGAAGTGGAGAAATACTTTTTTCAACTGGATTTGGTTCAGTTACATTTTCCTGTGTGTGAGGGGTTTCTTAGGGTCTTGATAACTGTTTCTCTTCTGTAAGTTGTCACTGACAGGTACGTCTTTACTATGGACTGACTTCCATCCTGCTGTGTTTCCTAACATCCCACAAACATATGGCTTCCGTGAGAGCCTTACTATGACAGATCCACAACTGATTATTAGAGGAGACTTTTCTGATTGTTCCCTATGTAAGGAATATGTATCTGTCTATCAGGAGATAGAGAGAACAAGCTAAAGGGAGCATAAGGAATGGTTTAGATTTGATAGATTTATCTTCACAGGTGACAAGAGAGATAACTCACCTGTAACTATGTCACTCATGAATTATCCTTCTGGTGTCTCTTCAAGAGTGAAGGTTAATGCTATGCCATTGCTGACCCGTCATTTTATCTATAGAATTTATATAACTTCTCATGCCTTTTTGGCAATGCTTTTTAATTGCTGGATAAGGGGTATTTATCTATTTTCTTGTGATGAATAGCTGCCCAGTTGTTGTCCGTCTATCACCTGTGATCGGCTCCTGTTTCGTTTACTTTAAAACCAGAAATGAAGAATTATTCTATGAAATGCTGGGAGGGGCCAGTGTTATAGTCTCACCTGTCACTGTAGTATCTGAACACCTTCCATGGAAAATGGATTGGCAGGAATGAGATCCCTAGTGGGATTCATGGGGTCTCTAGCTCTTCCCCTGTTCAGAGTATAAAATCAGTGCTTGGGGAGCAGTCGGTTTGTTTCTTAAAATCTGTAAAGGCTCTTGAAAGCTCCTGCACAGTGCTGGTATCAGCCAGAGTCCCTGGGACCTGACAGATACATGGGAGAAGCCAGTGCAGAGAAAATATCCTCAGATTGCAACATGTAGAAGCATTGGGCAGCTAGAAGGCAAAACTAACCTCAACCCAGACTTCCAGAAAATCTACCCAACAAATATGACTCGAATGGAGGAGAGGGAGTGAATCTGAAAGCAAAATCACTAATAGCAAAAAAAAAAAAAAAAAAAAATCAATAAATCTCACATTTGGAAATAAAAGGCAACTAACAGAAGGGACAATTATACAGTATCAGATAGTGACACAACCTGAATTCCAGCAGGATAGGAAATATGGAGCAAAAACCACTCAGGTGCTTCTAGATACAGATAAGGAAAGCAATTCCCATTTACCCGCAGAAATAAAGAAGAGGTCCTGATAAAACACTCCATGCCTGGATTGGATTAGGATTCTTGTTGTGAAAATTCATTACCAGCATGCAAAAGAATGAATATCTTGCAGCAGAGCTAAACTGACTACAAAACAACATTCATCTGGGGAAGAGCTGATTTGTTCAGAATAAATAGATTTCTTTCAAAAGGAGTGGGGGGAGTGCATCTGTGGAAAACTTGTATCTCTGCCCTGACATTTATTATGCAAACAAGTGCACACCTCTCCAAACCCTGAAAGATTAGGACACTTCCAAATAGTGAATATAGCTGCTCAAAGTAACTTCAGGGCCAGGTTGTGATATGACTCACTGTGCTTTATTCCACAAGTAATTATCGACTTTAGTGGGACTTCTCGTGGGGTGAGGTACTATTCAGCATGAACAGGGGTATTGCAAGCTGGCCCTTTATACTGCAAGTTCCTTTAAAACAAATCCAGAACAGCAGCAGGCTAGAATTTTCGTGTGTGTGTGTGTGTGTGTGTGTGTGTGTGTGTGTATATATATATATATATATATATATATATATATATATATAAGCTTATTTTTTGGTAATCTTTTGGGGCAACGTAACCTAGTTTTTATAACTTTGGCCCAGATTTTTAAAGGTATTTAGGTGCCTAGCTAGGCACGTAGGCTCCGCTGAAAATACTAGGTGTCTGTCTACCTAAAAAAATCTGGCCCTTAGCCCTTACTAAGGCAAATTTACCGCTGAATGGGGTAAATTTGAATGGGGAATTTTGCTTCAGTAAGAGCTTTTCACCCAGGCCCACTGCCGGGGGGAAGCAAAGGAGCGGTTGCCCTGGGACCCAGTGAATCAAAGATGCCCAGGGTTCCTGGCAGCTGCCACTGCTACTGTGGCAGCAGCGGTGGCTAGAGCCCTGAGCCTTTTAAATAGCTAGCTGCTGGAGCACCGTGTGGCTCTAAAGGCTGGGGGGAAGGGCTGGGTGCCCATGGCCCTCCTCCTTCCAGGGTGCAGAGCCGGACACCTTGCCCAGGGGCTCACTCCCCACAGTGGTAGGATGTAACCTTTAAACTCAATTTCATGCTCAGCACTGGGGACTACGGAATCGATCTTGTACTCTTGATGCACTGCAGCAGACACCTACGGCTGCATAAAGCCCCGTTGAAGACAATGGGCATCTGCCCACTGCATCAAATTTCAGGACTGTCTTTTATGGTGTTCCAGGCATAATAATGAGAGGCGGGCGGAGTGTATGAGCAGCTAATAGTGTTACTGTGATTACCATGGGATAAGCTGCGGGGGGGATAGAGGGGAAATGGGATATGCATGTAAATAAAATGGGTCTGCACATCCTAAACTCAAAACTCCGGTCATGTGAAGAAGTGGGCTGTGCCCACGAAAACTCATGGTACCATCTACATGTTTTGTTAGTCTATAAAGTGCTTTGTTGTTTTTTAAGTTTATCCTGCACAGACTAACTTGGCTACCCCTCTGACGCTTATTTTACTTCGTTATTTATCCATTTGCATGAACAAAAGTTCTGGCCCCACTGAAACTCCCATTGAGTTCCGTGGGCCAAGACTGCACTGAAGATTTTGAGCAGAAAGCTTGGGGCAAACAAGCTTTCCCCCAGCCCTTCTGACTTCCCCCCCGCCCCTCTCCTCACACACAAAATCAGCATTGTGCATGCCATGAGGTCATTTGTGTCTCCAAATGGGACAGTTTGCATATATAACAACTCACATGTTGTGCATCTTCACCTTCAAGAGCTAAACAGAGAGGAAACTTCACTAGTCTCTGACCACAACTTGGCTGTTGTTTTTATTTATTTATTGTGTTTATTATGGTAGTGCCTAAGGCCCAGTCAAGATGGCACCCCGTTGTGCTAGGTGCTGTACAGACACATAGTAATAGATGGTCCCTGCCCCCAAAGAGCTTAGAAAGCTTGTCTAGCTTCACCCTTCCCGTCCCCATCACAGGACTGCACAAACCTCTTCAGATCATTAAGTGGAAGAATAGGACTGAAGTCTCTTGAACGATGAGGACTGTGGGTGTCAGAGGCTGGTTACAGGCTGTGGGAAGGAAAAAGCCTTGCACTTTCTTTTTGGCTAACAGAGGAGCCTCTCGGATTGGTTTGGGACTGTCGGTGTTTGTTTTCCATCTGCTGTGTTTAGTCAGTGCATGGGGCCTACAGTGCTCCCTGGCATGGCTGCCCTCTTGTACTTCTCCAGCACTGCTCTGCTAATGGGATCTGACTTGATGGCTTTGCATGTTTAAATGAATTAAATACAGCTGCTAGGAAAAAATAAGTAACCTGATGGCACTGTGGCTCCTTAGTCGACATTATAATTACAGCAGCACTTGCCTGAGAGTGCCACGCTCTCTGGCTTGTTTCTAAAATCACTCCAAACCTGCCCTTTGATCAATTGCTTCATCCCCTTTTCTCCCTTCTCCTCTTCCTCATTCAGTATCTAACCCTTCTCTCTCCCTCACTCCTCTGCGTCCTGGTTCAATTGCCTGTCTCCTCACTGCTCCTTAACCAGGCACCTAGGTGGGTGGGTTAGCTACCTTGATTGGTCACAAAGAGTGAAACATGGCAAATCTCCTCTCACAATCTGGGGCTGAACTGATACCCTGGATCTCCTCCATTAGTGCTGAGCATGTTGCCCTCTAGTTTAAATAACACAATAATAACAGTACCTGTCTCTTCGATAGCACTTTCCATCAGTAGATCTCAAAGCCCATCACAGTCTTTCATGTATTTATCCTCACTTCACTATCCTGTGAAGTAGGGAAGTGCTATTATCAGCATCTTCTTCCTCTATATTGTACATACGGTAGTTTGAAGCTGACAGCAATCCCATTGAGAATTGAAGAATTAAATATACACTCCACAAAGCCAAATCCCATACAGTTTTGCATCTGTCATGGAAACTGGACTGCTAGAGAGAATTGTCTGAAAGTATGCTGCTCCTCCTACCATTTCAGCCCAAATCACTTCACACTAGTTCACAGTTTTACATGGTTTCTTTTGAAACTTTTCAACAGGAAGCATTTACACAGGAAGCAATGCTAGCAGCTTCACAATCTTCCCTAGTCAGTCACTGTGTTGCATCCCTGTTTAAAAGAATGGACAATGCCCACTAAGAATCATAGAACACTAGCACGGAAGGAACCTCGAGAGACCATCAAGTCCAGTCCCCTGCCCTCAAGGCAGGACCAAACATGGTCTAAATCATCCCTGATAGATGTCTGTCCAACCTGCTCTTAAATATCTCCAGAGATGGAGATTCCACAACCTCCCTAGGCAACTTAGTCCAGTGTTTAACCACCCTGACAGTTAGGAAGCTTTTCCTAATGTCCAGCCTAAACCTCCCTTGCTGCAGTTTAAGCCCATTGCTTCTTATCCTATCATCAGAGGCCAAAGAGAACAATTTTCCCCCCTCCTCCCTGTGACACCCTTTTAGATACCTGAAAACCGCTATCATGTCCCCTTTCAGTTTTCCCTTTCTAAACTAAACAAGTTTAGTTCCTTCAACTTTGCTTCATAGCTCATGTTTTCTAGACCTTTTACCATTCTTGTTGCTCTTCTCTGGAACTTCTCCAATTTCTTCACATCTTTCTTGAAATGTGGTGCCTAGAACTGGACACAATACTCCAATCAAGGCCTAATCAGCGCAGAGTAGAGCAGAAGAATGACTTCTCATGTCTGGCTCACAACACTCCTGTTAATGCATCCCAGAATCATGTTTGCTTTTTTTGCAACAGTGTCACACTGTTGACTCATATTTAGCTTGTAGTGCACTATGACCCCTGGATCCCTGTCAGCAGTACTCCTTCCTAGACAGTCGCTGCCCATTCTGTGTGTGTGAAACTGAGTGTTCCTTCCTCAGTGGAGTACTTTGTCCTAATTAAACTTCATCCTATTTACCTTAGACCATTTCTGATAAGGATCAGAGGAGTTACATTTCCACAAGAACCACAGAAGACGTTTGCAACCAAGCCCCAGGTCAAGAAACTCATGGCTGGTTTCATTATAAACTTGTACCAGATTCATTGAAAGAGCTATTAAAATGTGAACTTTTGGAGCAGATTTTCGCCCAGTGAGATGAGTTAGGGTTGCATATCAGAACCCAGAGTGGAGTTCAAGCTGGAGAATTTCAAACACTCTACACCCGTGGTCACCAAACAGTCGATCGCGATCGACTGGTCGATCACGAGGCCTCGATCAGTCAATTGCGAGGTGTTCGGGCAACTCCACCCCCCATTTTTCCCCCACCCCCGAGAAGCCCCACTACCTATCTCTAGTGTAGTGCTGGCTTCCCGCGGGGTGGATGGAAGTCCTGTCTGAAGCCCGCGTCAGTTCCAGGGGTTCTGGAAGTGTGCGGGCTGCTCCCCTCCCAAAGCTGTGTTGCATGCTGGGGGAGGGGGCATCGGCCCTGGAGGAGGAGTGCGGTGGCTTCCCTGCGCCGCCGGCACCGGAGGGGTGAGTCGAGCGCCTCACGGGAGCGGGGGTTGGCCCCGGGGTTTGGCCCGGGGCAGGCACCGGCAGGGGTTTCGTCCCACCACAGGAGAGGGGGTTTGGCCCCGGGGCAGGCGCCCGCGGGGGTTTGGCTCCGCCGCGGGGGGTTGGCCGCGCTGCAGGAGAGGGGGTTTGGCCCGGGGCAGGCACCCGCAGAGGTTGGCTGCACTGGGGGAGGGGGGGTGTTGGCTGCGCTGAGGGAGGAGGAGGGGGTTTGGCCCCGGGGCAGGCACCCGCGGGGGTTTGGTTGCGCTGCGAGAGGCACGCGCCGACTTCCCTTGGGGGGGAGAATCCTGGGAGGAGGTGATAGCAGGGGACTCTCTGCCCCCACTCCCCCCTGTTCCCTCTCCCCAGCCTCAGAAACCTGTCCCCACTGGCACCCTGTCCCCTGCCCTCCTGGCACCCTGTCCCCTCTCCCGTCCCCAGCCGCAGAAACCTGTCCCCACTGGCACCCTGTCCAAACAGGTTCCCTGCCCTTCTCAGAAATAAAGACAATGCAGAAACTTTTTGTGTCTGACATAGTATTTTATTTGAAAATGAAGCCGGGCCAACAAATCCCCAATTGGGGCCAAGCCCCCATCTGGCTACAGCATCATGACACTCCTGCACTCCCCTTTCCCCCAGACCCTAGATCTCAGCCTATCATACGCTGGAACCCCCTGCCCTGAGCCCCTCACATACCCCAACCCAAATTCCTGAACCCTCACATCCAGAAGTCTGTGGCTTGCTTAGTACCCTAACCCTACATCTGACCCCAACACTGTCTGGCCTGGAACTCCCTCCCCAAGCCAGTGTTCCCTTATCCACTTCCTCCTGCATCCAGATTTCCTCCCAGAGCTTGCACCTCTCACCCCTTCCCTCACCCAAATCCCTCATTCCCACCCTGGAGCCTACACATCCTGTCTCAACCCAGCGAGGGTACGGCTAGACTGCAGGAGTTTTTCAGGATTCTGGAGATACCCCAGAAAACCTCTTCTGCATCCAGGGATGCGTTTGTTCTTCCACTTCTTTTAGTGGAAGAGCAAACATGATCTTTCAGTCACCCCTATATTCCTCTTTCCACGAGGAATAAGGGGGCTTCCAAAAGAAGGGTTTTTTTTGACATTTGGTCAAGTCTAGACAAGCCAAATGTTGGAAAAACTTCTTCCTACAGAAGAATTGGGGGAAAAAAGCAGCAGTGTAAGGGTTGGGGATAGCAAGTGATGGAGAGGAGGAGAACAGAAGGGGCGGGGCTTCAAAGAAGGGGCAGAGCGGTAGATCTTGGCTTGTTCTGTCATTTAAAAAGTGATCTTGGGTGTAAAAAAGTTGGAGACCACTGCTCTACACCCAGGGCTGGAGTGTGGGGGTGTTGGTGTTTGGCAGGATTTTTATTCAACTCCACCCCCAATGTGCAGTTTCAGTCCAAAGGGATTAAGTGTGTGCTTCTCTTCCCTAATTACATCCCCTTTGGCATCTCAGACTGGTGCTTGAGGCCTGCTAGACAGGTAGTCTGGAACATAGTTCTGACTTAATGGACTCCAGGAGCCATGGTGGATGAATAGTGTGGATGTACTTGTCCAATTCAAAGGATGCTTCTAGTCTACTATATATTTGAGAGTTTATCTGTCTGTGCGTGAATGAGTAAGTGAGTCTGTGTGTCTATTAGTTTGTTCAAGAACACTTCCTAAACAGTAAGAACCAGGATCACCAAATTTGGTATGAATTTTCATCTTACCACAACTTACAGTAATTTGGTTGTGCCAGGATAATGGGATGTGCCTGGAATGTGATTGTTTCTCATAATATGGAAAGGAGGGATCTGCTAGCAGGGATAGTTATACTGTATAATGACTACAGGGGCAGCAAGAGGCCAGAGGTGGGGACCAGGACAGCAAAAACTCCATTGGGGCAGTAGGGGACAGTAGTGGAGAAGGGAACAGCTGTCTATTATATATTGGAGAGAGTTTGTGTGTCTGTCCCCCACCCGGGGGACATGCACTTCTCCCCAGGCTGTGCCCCCTGTAGCTGCAGAGGCTATGGAGAGGCACTTCTCACCTGGCCCCAAGATGCTACAGTGAGAGAGGGCTGGAGTTGTCCTCTGTCCCCAGGGCAGCCTGCAAACTGAACCCCTCATCCCCCAGCCCCACCCCAGAGCAATGATTCAAATGAAGAAAAACAAAAATTAAATGAGTTAAGGACCCAAGCAATTCCAGGTAAATCTTCTAGTATACAGATAAGTGTCATTACACTTGTGCGGGTGGTGATTGCAATGAACAGACTTCTGGTTGTAATGATCAGATCTCTGCTCCTATACATTGTCTGCAGCATCAATCTCTGCTTATATATGATCTGTTGTCATATATCTGCCTTGAGTTGCTAAAAAATTGTCTATGCACTCAGTCTGAAGCACTGAACTGAGTGAGTATGATTGGAGCTGTAAACTTTATGAGATCCTGCAGATTATGGTAAAATTTAAATTGGGTTGCCAATTGGGCTACTTTTATAAAAGAGAGTCATTCTGATGTCTTGCAGAATGCAACATGGTAATTTTCACTATTATGTCGATGCTATCCACATTAAGGAACAAAGCAGGTGCTCCTTGCAAGACTGGTTTTAATGCATTCAATTTTTATAGTTCATACACTATTATCTAGTGACTTTTCCTATTGGCTGTCCCTTTCTTTGAATTATGATTGTTTGCTTATTTCTGTGGTGGGAGTGCTGAGACATTCTGTTCAGTTTAGGGCTCTGTTGTTCTAAGCATCGTATAAAAACACAGGAAGAAATGCTCTCTAACGGCCCATGGCTCCAATCCTGCAATCGATAGCGGACTGCTATGCCTGCCCGAGCCCCTATCACTTCAGCTGAGCTCCACTTAGATGCAGCAATTGTAGGAACAAAGCCTAAGAAATAAATCAGTAATAAATTCCCATAAATGTCTGGGGTAAAATGCAGAGATCTGTTAGAAAGATAAAGAATAATACCTATGGTCACTACAAATAAATGACCAAATAACAGTGCATATTCGAATTAATTTTCAGAACTATTTTTGAAGTTGGATTTTGAGAAAGTTACTTAGGGTTCAGCACCCAGCCTGTACCTTAAACTGTGTCACTGCACTGTCTGGATGGTGACTTCCTGTTTTATTGCTAATTATTCATTGCTGCCAGTCCTTCACTATTCATAACTCTGATAATAAGACTCTCGATATCCATTGTAAGGAGTAACCCTGCGTTGGCAGAGGGCCGGTGTATATGACATAGTCGGTCTTTTACAGTCCTTATGCAGCAGCAATCAAAAAAGCTAACAGAACGTTAGGAACCATTTGGAAAGGGACAGATAATAAGACAGTAAATATCATAATGCCACTATATAAATCCGTAGTTTACACCTACGCCTGGAATGCAGAGTGCAGTTCTGGTCACCCCATCTCAAAAAAAGATATATTAGAAATGGAAAAGATATAGAGGAAGGGCAGCAAAAATGATGAGGGGTATCGAACAGCTTCCAGATGAGGAGAGATTAATAAGAAAGGGACCGTTCAGCTTGGAAAAGAGACGACTAAAGGGGGATATGATAGAGGTCTATAAAGTTGTGAGTGATGTGAAGAAAAGGAATAAGGAAGTGTTATTTACCCCTTCACATAAGGCCAGGCCAATCCTGGAAAGCTGGCAACCAATGTTCCCTTTAAGCATTTCTATGCACGTGCAGAATAAATTTGTATGTGCACCAAGATGTGCAAATGTGCACCACCAATAGAAACACAAAACCTAGCTGTGCTAATAGGCTGAGCGGCATTTGAAGCTCTCCTGAGTGGCCACACAAGCACAGCTTACAGGGAACACTGCTGGCAAACCTAGACACAACCCTATGCTCTGGGTGTCCCTCAGCTCTGACCGCAGATGCTGGGACTGAAGGATAAAAGATAGATCACTTGGTAATTGCCTTTTTTGTTCATTCCCTCTGAAGCATTTGAAATTGGTCATTGTTAGAAAACAGGATACTGGGCTAGATAGACCATTGGTCTGTCCCAGTATGGCCATTCTTATGTTTTTAGGATGCTCATCACAGTAGTAGCTGAATGGCTATTCTTAGCATGAACTCTTTACCCTAAAGAGAATAATTGGGCTTTTCTTCGGCCACATCTACATGGAAGTTCAAATTAAGATATGTATCTCCAGTTACATTAATCGCGTCACTGGAGTTGACATACCTTAATTTGAACTTTGGCGCCATCTCCACAGTGGGAAGTGGACGGGAGTAAACTAGACCTACTAAATCAAATGCCAGAAGATCGACCGCCACAGTGTGGATCTCTGTGTAAGCATAGACACAGCCCTATTGTTTCACTTGGGCCAGGATTTCACCCCCGTGGCAACTTTCTTTCTGTAACAGTCTTGCTGTGTTTGCCTTTAACACCCTACATTGCTAGCAGGTGTGAAGTTTGCTGGGACATGGTTAAGTGGGTTCTGCTGATTCACTGGTGATGGTGACTCCCTCTGCCATCTGGCTAGCAGTGACTTTACAGAGAGCATGGATCTAGGACATAGGCAGAGCAGGGCTGAAGAAAGGACCCCAGGGACAAGCTGTGCCTGAGGGAAAAGTTTGAGCTGAATTCTGTCACCGTGGAGATTTCTTGGCTAATGAAGCCAAACCCCAAGAAAGTGCCTTTGTGTTTGTTAGCTTTAAGACAGCAATTCCCATAACTGGCGATGTCAGGGAAGATGAAAAAACTGATTTAAAAAGTGTTGAGCAACTAAAATGAGTGGATGGTTGTAACGTTAATGAGCAGAATGGAGACACTCTTAGCCGGCCTGTACCAGCATCTGCTTTCCAGTTCAACAAAAGGTGTTAATCCAATAGCTGTTCAGTAACACTGTCTAGCCAGGAGAGGTTTATTTGACAGATAGGAAAAATATCTCCGTCAGGGAGTGATTTGTGTGGTTTGTCTGGGTGGAAGTAAGTCCCCAGTTTCTCATTGTCAGAGTAGTACTTGTATTATAACATTAGCCAGTGCACCCACACATATTGCAGTAATGCTCCATGTGTTTGTGTACGCATGCTGTTCTCCTTTGCTAGATTAAATCAGCATTGCTCAGTTGTGTGTCATAAGCCTTTTACTGCAAATACCTGAAGAAGATCCTCCTTTAATTCAAGTAGGGGTCTTTGTATCTGGAGCAGGAGAATCTGAATTTTATTCCTTCTGGTGCCAGGAGGCTCGAGACTACCCACATCCTGCAGCACAGCAACAGGCATGACACCTACACAGCTGTAAACTTTTCAGTGTATTGAAAAAGAGCCTCTCCTCTACTTCCCAGTTCTTAAATTAATGACTTAAAGTTCTGTGTCTTAATACACTCATCAGCCAGAGATGGTCAGACAGAGATAGATAGAGAGCCCCCTTGTCTTTTGCAGGTTTTTGCAGTGGCAGCTCCTTCCAGCTATTCACGTCAGGTGGGGCATGGATCCATGGGCCAGTGCTCTTGAAAAGTCTCTGGGAGGCACCCTTGAGTGTGTCAGCCTGTTAGGGTTACACTCTCTCATTAGGGTAAGGCACTTGGTTTCACCACCCTGGGAGTGTGTCTAGACTACACCTCTCTGTCGACAGTGGGATGCAAATCAAGCACATCGAAATTGCTAATGAAGCCAGGATTTAAATATCCCATGCTTCATTAGCATAAACATGGCCACCGCTTTTTTTTCAAAACAGAGTTTTTTCAAAAAAAGGCAGTCTAGACGCAGATCTGTCGAAAATAAAGCCTTTTTCGACAGATCCTGTAAACCTCATTTTTTTAGGACTACAGGATTTGTCGAAAAAGGGTTTATTTTCGACAGATCCGCGTCTAGACTGCTTTTGTTCGAAAAAACTCTGTTTCGAAAAAAGCGGCGGCCATGTTTATGATAATGAGGCATGGGATATTTAAATCCCGGCTTCATTAGCAATTTCAATGTGCTTGATCTGCATCCCTCTGTCGACAGAGGGATGCAGTCTAGACGTAGCCTGGGAGTGGTGTCATGGGCCTTTAGTGCCCCTGCTTCACATTGTAAGCTTCCTTCAGTGAGTCCACTTGAGCTGGACACCTGAGAGTGACTGGTACACTCAAAGGGAACCCTGCACCCCCACCTGCCCCAAACTGCAGTAACTCCCAGCCAGCATGGTGAAAGCTGCATGGTTTATTAGCTCCTGGCACACAGCACAGAAAGTCCTTGATTGGCACAGAGAACAAAACGTTACAGTATGGTCCATCTCAGTCAGCACAGAGCCCTCTGGTCCCTTATTCCCCAGACCAGGAGAGTCTTTCCCCCCTTCCAATACCTCCACACTAACTGCACCCCACCACCCCCGTACTTTGTTCTTGTTTCCTGGCAAACACTGTCACATGGCCCTCCTCCTCAGCCCTTTGTTCTCCAGCTGGTCAAACATGGCTGCCTTCTTACAGCAGGATGGGTGATCCATGGCTGTTAGTTGCTAAGTGCCAAATGTCCTGGCACTTGCAGTGGCATTGTCTGCTTTGCTCAGACTCCCCATGGACATGGGGCCCAGGCCCCAGATAGGCAGGCATCAGTCGCACCTGGTAAACAACCTTTCCCCACCACCTAGTTAGCCATGCATAGGGGAAACTGAGGCATAGACAATATTCATGCAAAATATTGCAGATGATTCCCAGTCCAGCACACCAGGCAGAAGGGCACAGAGCTCAATGTGCTAATGAGAGGCAAAGGCTTCCCTTATAGCAATTCTGTGCTAGGAAGCATAAATTCATGGGACATCTGCCATGGCATGTTAATGAGGCATTCAGAGTCAAAAGAGATTAATTAGAAACCTGACTCCACGTCCAGTAGGAGGTGTCTGGTTCATCCAGAATCTAGCCCAGGTAGCTAAAAGGGATCTTGTGGCTACAAGAAAAGCCACAATACAGCCCAGTTGTTATGCCTTATCTCCCTCAGACTCAGGGGAACACAACAAGAGAACACATTTCTGGATTGGCTCAAAGCAAATGTCCTCAACACCCTCCCATTCTGGAAGGACAGCAGGAAGCAGTGCCTCTTTTGTTCAGCTGGCTGTGCTCTAGTCTGGTAGTTACGTGGAGAGGGTGATGATTTGTTTGCTGTCTTCAGAAAACGTCCAGATCTATTCTTGAAATGCAGGTCGCTTGTCACGCCTATTTAGAACGGAACCATAATGCACCACAGCCTCTTGTGTAGCCCAGCACATTTTGTTGACTCTTCTAGGAGGCTCCTTCTGGATGACAATTGGTGAGCTTGGACTTTGTCGCAAACCATGTTGTCTGACGGGACTGTACCTGGGACCTTCATCAGCAAAAATAGAGGTCCCCATCTCTTGCGTGAAAGGAGAATTCTATTGTGGTGTTATCATTGCTGTTGTCAGCCACTAGAGGAAAACCTGACTTTGATCAAACCAATGGGAATTTTCAGTCAGGCTAGGATTTCACCCAGCGATCTCATACACCAAACCAGTCCGTTGCAGGTACCCACTGACTTCAGTGGGAGATTTGCCTGACTAGGGACTGCAGGGATAAGACCTGTGGTTATGTTGACAATGGACCACATTAAGCTTTTTGCCCCTTTGTTGTTGACTTTCTGCTATTTAGCACCAAATGAGCCATTAGTCCAGAGCAGAATGGTTACTCGTCAGCTAATGATCTGAACTGGGGCTGGGGCTAGGAAAGGAGGTCAGGCTTTAAGTGCACAAGGTCAGAAGAGCTCCAGAGTCTCAAAAGCAAACAGCATCATTAGTGACAGAAAAGGCTCGCTTTTGCTGTGCGATTATACCACTTGCTTTGCAGTCTGTACTGTGAGATCACTGAACACAGTACAGCCAAGGGGATGTTGCACAAACCTCTGTGCAATATAAAAGTTACCTGTGACTGCAAGCATTGCTTACTGCGTAAATAAATGTGTCATTATTTAAGACCTGAGCTATGTTACAAGGCAAATACAACTCACTGAAGCTATTACTGGGGTTCTGTTCCCTTTTCACTACTTGAACTTGTGTAAACTATAATTCTCTCACATTTAATAAATTTTTTAAAAAATACTTGAAGCCCCTTATTAGTTTATTTGTGGACATTAGCCTACTTGTAGATTTGAAGAGAAAATGGAATTGGCACCATCTCATAACACAGTGTCTCATGGAGGCTGGTCCAGGATTCCAGTAGAAGAGGAAGGAGGAAATCAACCAGGAAATGCACATAAGCAGTCTCAGGCTACGTCTAGATTTCTAGATCTTCCAGAAAAGCTTATTTCGAAAGAAAGCGTCCACGCAGCAAAAGCACAACGAAAAAGCGATCTGCTTTTTTGAAAGATAGCGTCCAATCAATGCGGACGCTATCTTGCATTTAAGTTGTGATTAGTATGGACAGAGTGGCCACGAGGGCTCCCGTGTTATTTCCCGGAGGCCTCTTCTTTCGAAAGAACTCCCTCTTCTGTGTCCATACACGCTTTTTTCCGAGAAAGCTTTTTTGGAAAAAGGCTTCTTCCTCGTAGAAAGAAGTTTACTGCTGTCAGAAAAACCCCTCTGTTCTTTCGACTTTCTGTTGAAAGAACTCAATGGCAGTCTGGATGCAAGTATTGTTTTTCTGGAAAAACAGCTGTTTTTTTGGAGAAATGCTGCAGTGTAGACTCACCCTTAGTCCGAACTCCGTGCCCGCGGCTACACACAGCACAGAGTAGGTAGTTCAAATTAGGAACAAGGAGTAACAGTAGTTTGAATTAGGATCTCTAATTCGAACTACCTACTCTGTGCTGCGTGTAGCCACGGGCACGGAGTTCGGACTAAGGGGGATTTAAAAATGGCGGCGCCCGGGAACATGCAAATGAAGCCCGGGATATTTAAATCCCGGGCTTCATTTGCAACTCCAGTTGCCTTCATTTGCCTACCTAGCTCGAACTAACGAGCTAGTGTAGACATACCCTGGGATTTCAGCACATATTTCAAGTGAAGATAATACAGTTACCCACTCTCTGTTCCAAATACTATGTGGTTGGCTCATTCTAGTGCTACATTTCTATGACTTCCACTTCAGCACAACTACTGTCCACTTAGCATCCCTTGAATTAAAGTGTGCCACATTTTAGCCTCTGTATATTCCATTAGTTAATCTAGCATCTTGGATACCTGTCTAATCTGATCTAATTACCCTGTCTCTGTGGCATGTAGGTGCTTTGTTCTCTGTTTTGAAATAGACAGTCAATATCTTGATAATGTAGGAGTGCAGTGTTTGCAAGTTATTGCTGCGCTGTTAGCTGCTATTGAACCATGTTTTGCCTTTTCTTATCTTCACTATGGTATTATTAAAACAAAGGCAATCACTAACGTAAACTACCTGGCTTATACCCACACAATGGGAGATATAGTCACTGATGAAATACTACATTTAAATAATGGTAAGCAACATTTTGTTTAGCAAAAGCCAGAATATTCAAAGCTAAACGAGACTTAAGTGGTGGCTGGACCATTTGTTAATGTGACCTACTGGTGAATATGTTCAAAAGCTTTAGGGGGTAGCCGAGTTAGTCTGTACAGGATAAACTTAAAAAACAACAAATAGTCTGGTAGCACTTTAAAGACTAACAAAACATATACATGGTATCATGAGCTGTCGTGGGCACAGCCCACTTCATCAGATGACTGTGCCCACGAAAGCTCATGATACCATCTACATGTTTTGTTCGTCTTCAAAGTGCTACCAGACTGTTTGTTGTTGGTGAATAAGTGTTACAGATTCTCTTGTGTGGCTGATCTGTACTGTACAGGAGTCTATTACAGCCCCAGGCAGGTTAGCCGAATGTATAGCAGCTTAGCTGAGAGCCAGTTGGCTTTTAGCTCACGTGGTAGAGACTCATACACTAAGGTCCAGAGGTCCTCTGTTTGATTCTGTCTGCAGATGACTGGAGTCTGTTGACGTTACAAGTGGGGGCTCACTGAGGCTACGTCTAGACTGCAGTGTTAAATTGGAAAAAGAAATGCAATTTGCGGTGTGCAAATTGCATATCTTTTTCTGATTTACTTTTGAAAGAGATTTTTCCGAAATTTGGTGGGTCTACATGGCTCCAAATTTTGTAAAAAAGTGCTCTTTCGACACATCCCTTATGCCTCGTAGAACCAGGTTTACCGGGATGGTGAAAGAGGGCATCCGCTTGGACGCAGTGTTGCTTTTCTGGGATACCAGAGGTCTAGACATAGGCTGGGAGAATAATGAGCCTGCTCTACAGCCTTAGCTGAGAGCCTGCTGGCTTTTAGCTCATGCAGTAGAGGCTCATGCACTAAGCTCCAGAGGTCCCAGGTTGGGGCTGTGTGTATATGTTACTCTGTGGTTTGCTGGTATTTCATATACACAAAGTCCCATACAGTTCAGAATCCAATAAGGCCATTACGTGCAACACAGTCTTCACATTGAAGTGAACATAGTTCCAAGTGTGTGAGTGTATTTGCTACACAATGTTGCACACTTTGATATTATCTGACCTCAGACTATTAGGGTGCAGCTAATGTTGCAGGAGATGCCAGACCAGTTTAGGCAGCACTTCTCAGTCCATTGTGTGGTTCTCCTAAGTAATTTCATGCTACAGAACAGGTACAGTAGTGGAACACAAAGAAGGGTAAGATGCAGGGTATCAGCTGATCTGGACATTGTAAGCAAAATCCATGAAGCAATGGGTATGAAATTGTACTATACCTTTACGGTAAAAAAGTGAGTTCACAAAGCCGGGGTAAGTGTTGAGAGGGTCTCAGGCCTGATTCTGGTTGTCAGTCCCAATATGCTGGTGTAAATCAGCCAGTGGAGCTAAACCAGTTTACATCATAATCAGGCCTTCATCCTTAGCCAGATTCCCAGGCTACTTGCAGAGTGAAGTGCTACTCAAGGGAACCAAGGGAAGGCAGGATGTGGCCATCAGGCTGAGATCTTTCAACTGGTCTGATTTTTTCCCCCTCTTTTAATTTTTCAGGAGATGGTCTAGGGTGCAAAGGGAACGTCTGTCTGAGATTTGAAACGGAGACAAGAGGAATTGTGAGTATAAATTCCTGCTACTCTGAGGTTGTTTACCTGCGAGAAGAGTTAGGGGATTTAGGAAACAGGGTTTACCAGAAAAACGTTACTGTTCTGACTTTTTAGCCTTTCTTGGGGCCTGATCTTGCAAGGCGCGAAGCATCTCCTCTGAAATGCTGAGCACCTTCAGCCACTATGGGCCTCAGTAAGACTCAAGGGTGTGCAGTGACTGCCAGTCTGGGAAACTGATGAGTCAGTAGAAGTCTAAACACCTCCAAAAAAGAACAAAATAGTTTTTTAAAATGTATGGTGATGGAACTGCAACATGTTGCTTTCCATCAGTCTGTTGAGAAGATTATCATGCTTTATAGATGTATTTCCTTGTATGTTGTCACCCTATCTGTAAGAAGCAGAAACAGATATTTTACCATCTATGCAGATCTATGTTATGCCAAAGGATTTCTGTTTAACACTTTGATGAATGACTCGCAATTTCCTCATGCCTGGCCCCCTAATGCAGCCCTGCCTGGTGACAAAGAACCCAACATTCACTGACAGAACAAAAGGACCTCAGATGTTTATGATTTAAATGAGCTGAAGAGTATGGGGGAGATCCCCCAGTGGTGTAAATTGGTGCCGATCCATTGATCTGAGCTACTCTGATTTGTACCAGCTACTGCTCTGGCTTTATGTGTCATCACACAGCTGGGTTGCTGACCCTGTTGCTTGTATGGGATGAATCCTGAGAAGTACTGAGCCCTCTCTGAGCACCTTGATAACAACTGGCCAGATCCTAATGTCCTTTGTTCAGGCCTCGTTCTGCCAGCGTTACACATGTTGTGAAATGCCTTCATTCCTGGAGTAGTCCCAAGGGGTTAGACTGGTTCCTGTACTGCATGCCTGCCCAGGGGCATAAGAAGGAGTAAGAACTCCCCTTGCATGCCTGCAGGAGCTGCTTGCACCTGGGGTCTGGGTGTGGACGAGTAAGTGGGTGCTGTTTAGAAATGAAAGTGCCTTGAACTGCCCCTCCATCCAAGCACAAGTAGGCAGGAGAGGTATGGAATGGGGTCAGGGCTGCAGTGAGCTGGTGCAGAGGGCTTAGTGGTATATAGGCCAAGAGCAAATTCCTACCTACACACCTCCTCTCCTCTGAGCAATCTCTGGGATGTTCTTTGGCAGTGCAGGAAGGTGGGTGTGGCATAACCTAGCCCACTGAATAAAGAATTAATGGTCATGAGTCAGGGAGGGGGCAGAACTGGGCCCTGGGCTTTTCTCAGCTTTTCCTCAAGCAATCTCCGTATTGAAGAAAATGGGAGCGGGTCTAATGCCAAGAGCCCTGCAGGTCCCATCTGTGGAAATGCCTATGAGGAGTGAGTCTTGGGCAGGGGGTAGAGGAGGAAGAAGCTTTGCCAGGATCTTGTTCTGGGTTTTTCTGGGTTGCACCAACTAGGGTGGAATTTTCCTGCTTGCCTCAGATTGGATAGAGGTCTTGCCCTTTGCCTCACGTATCCTCTCGGACCCGATCCACAAGTGCCCTGGGCCATCCATGAGGGAGAGCTCAGGATCTGTCTGAAAGACATAGCAAGGGTTGTGAAGGATGCTCAGAACCTGTCAGGATTTGACCTGGTTTGTCCTCTGTGCACATACTCGAGTCAGGTCTTGAGATCTTTTCTGCATTTTTCCCTTCTCCTCCTGGGTGTTCTCAGCTCCTCCCCAGTTGCCTTATGATGTGTGACAAGCTGGTTACTCCCTCTCCTGTATTGCTAACGATGATACTAAAATAAGGTTTAACTCAGATTCTTGCACTGTCCCCACCATTGCACACCTCCCACTAGTTTGGTACAGGATGTTCATTCTGTCCCTTCACTCCAGGTGCTCCCGCCTCCATTCAAAGCCACGCTGACTAGAATGAACTCGGAGCTATGTTTTGTGAAGGACTAGGCCGAATGATTTAATAAAATCCAAAGAGGTCCATCTACCGCTTGCCCTTCCTCCACAACATGACAGTTTTTACTAAAAGGAAGCAGCCCTGAAGCTTGCCTGGCAAGCTCCGTTCTTCAACTCCACTTCTTCTGTTGTTGGTGGTTACAGATAGGGACGCCCATCTCCCATTTCCACCCATTATGGTTGCTTTGGAGCTAAGAAATTGGATAACGCCATCCACCTCTTGGTGCACGTCTTCTCGCGAATCTGAGCCCTGGCCTGCTGTATCAAAATCCTGGCGCTGAAAGGTCCCAAATTCTTACGGACAAGGAAGAAACTAGCAGGGCCTGGTTTGTCTCTTCTGACACCAGCATATCATTCTGAAACTAGTGTCACCCTGCTGCCAAGCAGTAGCCAATGGTGTCCTCTGCCTTGGAAGTTGGCTTCCCAGGATGGAGAAATCAGTGACGTGGAGTCTGGGTAACTAAGAGTCTAAGTGTAATTTGCTTTATGCCACAGCAGACAAAGGGCTGTGGCATAATCTAGCCCATGGACAGTACCAATGCTGCCCATGGAGTAAAGAATTGATCATTGCAAGGGTGGGCTGAGAAGTCCAACAGCATGCTTAGCAATCTCAGCCTGTCTCCAGAACTGACTCCAATCAGAGGCCAAGGCAGGGACGCAAATTCTCCTGTGGCTCACACAGCTCCCTTTCTCCCACAGTTGTCTCTACATAACCTTATGCACAACCCAAAATTAATAACAACATAGGGTATCTTCCCAAGTGCCAAAACTTGCTCACACGCTAAGCAAAGGAACTCAGAAGAGTGTGTGTAACAGTGTCACCTGCCATAACAATAGTGCATGCACCCTTGAGATCTGTGCACCACAAGGAGCTTTGGTGCAGAGACCCCTCCTTCCACTGTGAGCTTAGCGCTTCCCAGGATCGGGCTGTATTAATCTCTCCAAGCCTCAGCCCCTCTCTTTAAGGTGGGGGTGGTAATGCTTCCCACTGTCACAGGTAGGCCCTCTGACAGGGGGTCAAAAAAGGGCAGTTGCCCCTGGGCCTGGCAATTCAAAAGGGCCCAACGCTCCTGGTGGCTGCTGCCCCAGGCCCTTTAAATCATTGGTGGGACCCCACATAGTGCCCTTCAGGTAGCTCTGAGGGATGGCTGAGAGAAGAGAGGGGTGATTCTGAGTGCTCTGGGCAGTGCTGAGCAATAGCTGGCCCCAGCCTCCCCGGGAAGGGGCCCGGGAAGCCCGCCAGCCCCCGCCCCGGTCCCAGGCATGTGAAGGTAAATGAATTAATAGACGTGAGGCTCGTATAGCACAATTTGGGACCTTATATGAGAACCTAGATAGAGAGGCAAGAGCCTCAGAGGGACAAAGCTGATTTATGCCAGGTGAGGCCCTGTCCCTTAGCTGAAATAGGCAACCAGAAATCATAAAATCCTGAAGGTGGGTTCATCCTATTAAACATACATTTATACTGTAGTTAGCGTTAAATTAATGGCATTCGTTGGCATATCTGACTTGGATACTGTTTAATGATTTACTCAACTATCCATCAGTCTTTATAATCATCTCATGAGACTTTCTTGGGTTTCCATGTGTTTACTTTGCCTGGGGTCTGCAAATCTCCCCAACTAGATTTTTTCTCCTGCAACCTTGTTCACATCCCCCCCCCCCCAAAAGGAGCCATTTTAGTCTCCTTACAATTTACACAGACATTTCAGTAAGCTGTGACACAATCTTTCTGCTGATGGGTATGTGATCTGGCCTGTCTCAGCTACTGCTATTATTTTTTTGGTGGAGTCCCCATGAGAAGTAAAACTCTAATTTGCTGCAAAGAAATAGAATCGTTATCTAGATTGAAATAATTTCTTTTTCCAGCCCACAAACTGATAAAACATCAAATTGGTGGAGTTTTCTTATCAGCTCATAGAATTTGTAGGACACAAAATAATGACCTGTCAACTTGCCTCGAGCAGGCCTGTTCTGTAGCTCTGCACCAGTCACGCAGACCCTACACAAAATGTAGGACAAAATCTAGCGCTGTCTTGATGGTATTTTAATAAGGATATTTAAGAGGACTTCTGATAAGCCTCACAACTGGATGGGTAATGTGAGAGCTGAGATTTTATTACAGCCCCTTATTATTTTGGTACCTTTAGGCTACTGTATTTACACTAGAATCTGCACTTATGCTAAGCTTAAGGTAGCTGCAAATCTTGTGTGTTCAGGACTTGCTAACTAGAGAGAAATATGCTGGCTTGAGTTACTGAAGCTGTTACTTTTCAATTTGGTTACAAACTGGCAGCTCGTAACCCAAGTGCAGGTTTGACCACTATTAGCAACTGATCCTGCAAACTTCCAATCCAAACTTTTGTCCACTCATTTAGACTATATTAGTTTTGGGGAGACCAACATCAAGGGCCTAATTTCCATGGGTGCAGAGGAACACACAACTTCATTTGAAGTTCATAGATGCTCCAAATGTTCAGCCAAATCCAAAGAGAATCAGGTTTAAAACTGAAGGCTCTTAAATTAACAGATGTAATTCAACCGTTGCTCATTAAATTGGCCTGTATAGAAGTCAGTCTTCCATGAGTGAGGACCACTCACTCATGAGAGAGTTTGCAGGATCAGGCCCTCCTGATGTGTGTTTGGATCTGATGCAATTGTGAAAGACAGGCTTGGTTACTGATCAGGCTTGGTTACTGCAAAACAGCTCATCCCCTTTTACACAGATCTGTCTGAAAAGGGACTATGTTAACGTGAACCCAGTAACATTTCATTTGCACTCGCACGGTCTCCACTGTTGAGTTACACGGCAACACTTCAATGTATGCTGCAGCTCACTCTTCCATCATCCGTGTTGCAGGGTTATGTAGACATGCCTAAAGGAATCATCTCCTTGGCAAAATAGCTGGCAATGGTTTCAAGACATCCGATCTCATTTGCATCAATCTAGGTATGTCTGAGATGGATGTACATACCCACACTAGCTTGTCTTGGGCTAGCATGGCTAAAAAATCATTGTAGTTGTGGTGGCACTGGCTTCGTTGCAAGCTATACAAGCACAGCAGAGACCTTAGGAACGGACGCATATTGCTGGCCTGCACTGAGCCCGTACAACCGGGCTCCACTGCTCTTTTTAGCATTGTTAGTACAGCTAAAGCTATGTCTACCTGTCCTGCAATGGACCTCAGATAGCAGTGCAAGGCGTAGCCAGGGAAGGTGAGATCCTGCACAGGGAATCTCAAGGCGAGTGGTATCACGCAGTGGTACATGTCGATGGGGGCGGTTCTGGAATATGCACTTGGTGTATACTCCCAGGGAATTCTAGAGCCACCAGACGGCACTTTCTGCATAGGACCTGGGGAGCAATGTCAGTAGGAGAGAAGCCCTCTCTCCAATCCCCACCACCCTGCAGGGTCAGTCCCTAACTGAAAGGCTCCCCTCTTTAGTTAAACTCCTTTATCCAGCTGAGACATGCTGCATTGGGCTGGAATTTCACCCCTATACTTCAAGATTATTTTAAGAAAAGTGCCTAGCCCTGATCTGCAAATATCTTAACCTCCCCCCTCCCCTTTAAGTTGACAGTCAGATACGTTTTTTGAATTTCCCTTGAAGTACTTGTTGTTTCCAGGTGGCATATAAAGCCCCATCATGCTGAGCACTGTATATTGCATAGTGGGAGACAGTCCCTGCCCTAGTAAGCTTACAGAGTAAACAGACAAGAATGGGGAAGTATTATTGTCCTCATTTCACAGATAGAGGTACTCAAGGTACATCTGTACTGCAAAGGACCCCTATGGCATTGAGTTTTAGGGCTGGCTCTACTGACTTGGGCCCACGGCATTGTAGACAAGCTCAGAAAGGCAGTGTAGACAAGCCTGCTTGGGCTCTGAAACCCAGTGAGAGGGGAAGGTCTCAGAGCCCAAGTGGGACCCTCTATGCTGCTGTTCTTAGTTCCGTAGCACAAGTCCTGCAAGACCCCCCTAGGTAATACTGTTAATCTGTTGAGTGCGCTCTGAGACTCACTTCAGTGAGTTTGTTTTTGTTGGCTATGTAAATGTTCCCTTAGCCAGTGAGAGATTAAGTAACTTTCCACACACTGCCTGCATCAGAGGTCTTCTGCCGTCCCAGGTCCTCTAAGTCCTAGGCTTGTGCCTTAACCACAAGGTCATCCTTCCTCTTGCATTGCTCCGTCTGAGATTAAGGATGTGGCCTAGCTAACATTGAATATGATGGCAGAACTCCCTTTGACCTCCATGATTATGCTCTAATATAGGGAGGGAAACATGCAAAAATCTAGTTAACAAAAGAAAACAAATCTAGGTTGGACAGGCCCTTGCCTCCCGCTGTGAATTACTCCAACCCCCAGCCAGCACTAGGCAAAGCAAAAAAGAAAAGCAACTCTGGAAAGGGTCAGTTCTTGCTGCTCAGTTGGTCAGCTGTCTATAGATCCAATTTCTTCCGTTTTCTGTGGCATGGCAGGCCCCTAGGTAACATCTGACTGAATAGAATTGTAAGTGTTTAAACTGTATTGATGGACATGGATGTTTTATCCTATGTGCCTGAGATTTCAGCCCGTCAGACATGAAGCAGGTCAAGATTCTTATGTCATTGTGTGTATTACAGAGAGGAGAACAGAATACGCTTGATAAAAGTGGGGACTTAAAAGAGACACTACTTTAGGCATGAAACTTTCAAGTCGCACAATGCATCAAAGAGCCTTAGTCTGTACATTGAAAGGGGCGAAAGACGTTGCCTAATATTTTGATAGAATGACTAATAAGCACATAGAGTGTCTGGAAGCTAATTTAGAAGTACAGATTGCACTGTGTGCTCCAATATGAACCTCTCCCCAAAAGAGTCCTTAGCGAAAGAAAATGCATTTGGAGACCAAGTTTTCTCCCTTTAAATGCCCCCTTTTGAATGTCTCCTGGTAAGAGTTACTTATGAAAAGATTAAATAAAGTCTGTGCTAGAAGCAGCATGTTTCAAAAGAAACTCTAGCGCCAGTAGGGATTCCACTTCTCTTCCTTTCTCCACCCATTTTTGTTCCTTAAATATTGAAAGTATTGCATGCAATGTACTATAATAGGGTCCTTAGGATGCAGAGGCATATATTAGCATTCAGGGGCAGGGGCAGGTTCTTATTTGTCTTTGACATTTCATTCTTAGGGAATGGGGAGGTGTCTTGGGGGTGCGGAGGGGAGGGAATCACTCTTTCTGCGTGGTCTTAGCTTTTGTTCCAGAGGAGGCCCCATTGTTTTGTTTGGACACGGTACAGGATAACCTGTTGCTCTTTGCAGCAGGAGTTGAAAATCTTGCACAAAGCTGAAGATACCAGTTATGTTGCAGGTGTTGCTGTTGTGCAGAAAATGTCTTTTAAACAAGAAACTGTTCCAGGGGTCCTTACTAGGGGAAGCATTCTGCACCTGTGGTACCCAGCAATATAATGGCACTGTGCATGGTAGGTGAGGCTGGCCCTTCTGCAATGGCCCATACAATCCAGAGGGGCTGAGTGGAGCCTGAGAGGGGCTTGTGTAGGCCTGAATTTCACCTTATGTCAGGAGACTTAGGGCCCAATCCAGCATCACTGAAGTCAATGGGAGTCTCCCCACTGACATCAGTGGGATTTGGACTGAGCCTTAAATCACCGGAGCTTGAAGTCATCGAGCCTTTTTTTCAGTGGCACCGAAGGAGGCAGGATCTGGACCTAAAAATGAGGAGAGTAGAGCCCTTCTTTCCTGAACCCTTAAAAATAGCTCACTTCAGGTTGGGTGTCAAATCCCTGAGAGCCAAATCCCATGAGATGCTGAATTTCCTGATCCCCCATAATAGTATGAGCCTGGGAGCTCCATGCCTCTCCAGGGTCACCAGGCCTCACAGGGTCAATGCTTGTGAGATGCACGGATGGAATCTCCAGTATCACCAACTAGAATGTTGTGTTAATGTTGAGACATGAGCTAGGTGACCCAGTGGGTGGATTAAGGCAGGGGTGGACATTAACTTTTGATGGGGGGCCACTCCAAGCATTTGGAAAGTGGTTGAGGGCCGCACTCTTTCATGATATTAATGGAGGAGGTACAGGGTCTGGGATAGAGGTTGGGTGCAGAAGGGAGCTTGGGGTAAGGGAGAGAGTTTGGGTGAAGAAGGCAGTTATGACCTGGGGCACTGAACTGGGGTGCAGGGGTTGGATTGTGACCTAGGGCAGGGACTTGGGGTACACCAGGGGGGTACAGGGATTTGGGTTGTGAGCTGGGGCAGGAGGAGACTGTGATCTGGGGCAGTGGATTGGGGTGCTGGATATGGGAGGGGATATGGGTACAGGAGGCAGAGGATTTGGGTATGTGGAGCAAGGGGCAGGAGGGGGGGGCACAGGATTGGGGAAGAGAGGGGCTGGGGTGCTAGAGGCAGGGTCTGGCCAGGAGACTTACCAGCCAGCAGCCCATTCCTGAATCAGCCTCTCTGCTAGCCAGTGTTCCCTCTCAGCTGCATGGCAGCACAGCTTCACAGGTAATTAATCAGCCCCACTCAGTCAGCTCAGTGCCCTGAGCCTCTGACTGGGTGGAGCTGATTAATCACCTGTGAAGCTGTGCTGCCGTGCAGCTTAGAGGGAACATTACTGCCTGCCCTGCCCCCACACAGGCAACAGCCATGTGCTCTGGAGCCCCTTGTGCTTCATGGCTGCCTGTTATTGAAACAGGCAGCTCCCATTGGCCAGTTTCTGGCCAGAAACTGGTCAATGGGATTGTGCTGGGGGCAGGAGCAGCTCCTAAAGCTTCCCCCTGCCCCCTCTGGAGTTTTTAAAGAAAAAACGCTCCGCAGCCGCATTTCTGAGCTGTGTATGGGTGGGGCGAGGCAAGCCTGGGACTCCCCATAGAGTCCGTGGGCTGGATCCAGTGGCTTCGCAGGCCGGATCTGGCCTGCGGGCCATATTTTGCGCAGGCCTGGGTTAAGGGCTGGCTGAGGGCATTAAGGAGATTATCACGTTGGGGCTGCCCGTTGGAAATTGGATGAGATTGATAATGAGGGGAAGCCCATCCCTAGTAAACATAAGAACTAGGGATCACCAAATGAAATTAATAGGTTGCAGGTTTAAAACAAAAAAAGGAAGTATTTCTTCACTCAATGCACAGTCAACCTGTGGAACTCCTTGCCAGAGGAAGTTGTGAAGATCATAGATTTAACAAAGTTCAGAAAAGAACTAAATAGATTCATGGAGGACTGGTCCATCGATGGCTATTAGCCAGGATGGGCAGGAATGGTGCCCCTAGCCTCTGTTGTCAGAAGCTGGGAATAGATGACAGGAGAGGGATCACTTGATGACTCTCTGTTCTGTTCATTCCCTCTGGGGCACCTGACAGTGGTCTCTGCCGGCAGACAGGATACTGGGCTAGATGGACCTGCGGCCTGATCCAGTCTGGCTGTCCATATGCTACCCAAAGGCTCTGTTGGCCCCTGGGAAATAAGCTACTGCTGGCCTCCCACCACATTCCACTGGACATGACAAAACCGCCCCAAGTGCCCCAGCCTGGTTGACAGCAGGGAGATGCGGAGTGAACTAACCTCTCACCTCAGCGGGTGGGAGTTGAGATGCATTCGGGCTGCCCCAGGGGAGAAGCTCGCATTCCTACTGGGGGAGCACAGGGCATCCATCTCCCAGATTGTCAGTGAGGCCTCTTCCATGAGCCTTTGCAAATATATCATGAAAAGTGTCTGGGGAAGGGGAGCGGAACAAAAAGGGCAAGCACGGCAGGCAGGCTCCCTATCTCCCCATCAGCAAACAGGCAGGGCAAAGAGGCTGCATAATTGTCCGACCCGGGCAAGCCACAAAAATATCAAGGAAAAGTGGAATCTGTCGGTCAGCTGGGTTTCTGTCCTCCCTTTGCCTTGCAGAACAAGGGGCTGCTCTGAGCCAGCTCCGTTTCCTGCTGCCCTCACTTGTCACATCAAACTTTATTTTTACCATCTGTGGAGACATAGTTAAATTTTAGTGCTCACTTATCTCCTTCTCCCCCAGGCCACAATTAATTGAGGCCAGGAGGCAGGCAGGGCTGGCTGCTCAGGCAATATTTACAAGAAGAAGGGAATGTTAATGGGTCACTTGTGGATGGGGGGAGCTGCTGCAGGTGGGAGGTGACATTTGGCAAGGGAGGAAATCTTTGGAACCTTGCACAGACCCCCCCGAGTGATTAAAATCTCTGAGAAGGAGGCTTTTTATAGCAAGGAATTAAAACCTGCTCCCCACATGAAAATCCTAGGGCTGGGTCTCTTGTTTCTCTGGGACTCTTTTGGTGGCTGGGTGTAGCAGCGAGGCTGTGATGTGAAAGAACACAGAGCCCGTGGGGGGAGAATGGCAAAGAAGCTAGAGGGGCTTTTCAGAGTTATAAACTCCTCCGATGCTGCAAAACTTGAACTTGGGAGCTCAGGAGGAAATGACAGCTGCTCCTCTCCCGGCTCAACCTGGCAGCAGCATTCAGCTGATTATTATTATTTAAAGAGACAAGATGGGTGAAGTAATAGCTTGTATTGGACCAACTTCTGCTGGGGTGAGAGACGCTTTTTGAGTCACAGAGAGCTCTTCTGAGACAGGTACTTAGAGTGACAGGGCTAAATACAAGGAGTTAACACATGTTGCAAGGGGCCATTCAAAATGAAGTGGACTATTAACACCCCTGCAGTCAGAGAAAAAGGAGGGCTCGTGGTTTACAGACTGTTGTGATGAGACATAAAACCAGGATCTCTACTGAGGCCATGAATTTTAGTGTCTAGCGAAGTTATGAATTTATGCTCCCAGATGCATCTTTTGAGGATGAGGACAGAGGTGTCCAATGTGGAGTGATCATTTTGTGAAAAGTGTTTGCCCTCCCTCCCCCCGATAGGGTGGCTCTGCCTTTTGTTATTCCTCTGCGTGAGTTCAGCTGAAAGTGGAGGGATTGTGTTGTTTCACCCACACTGCTCTTACTCAGGCATTCAATGCGCTGGAGGAGGCACACCACATCTTGTGATACAGCATGCATAGAACCCACAGACCTTGAAGGGTGTTGATCACCAGAGCAGTGGAGGTTTTGCACTTCATGTTTGGGCGGTGTCTGGTGCTACTTTGAGTTAGTGTGCCCTGGTCTGTGGGTAGCTTGCTTTGGGTGATGTGTTTGGTGAGGGGGGAGAGGTTATTTAAAGGCCAGAAGATGGAGGTCAGGGAAGATTTCTTTTAGGATGGGATCCCCATCAAGTAAAGATTGCAATTATTTGTTGATACCTGGATATGGCTTCCAGTGCATGGTGGTAAATGACAACCTGGGGGGGGAGTATTTGTTATTTACTGGGCAGGTTTGAACCTGGGAACTGTGGGTATGTCTAGACTGCATCCCTCTGTCAGCAGAGGGATGCAGATTAGGCAGGTTGACATTGCAAATGAGGCAGGGATTTAAATATCCCGCACCTAATTTGAATAAAAATGGCCTCTGCGTTTTGCTGACTCAGCACTTTGTCGGCAAAAAGCGGCAGTCTAGAGGGGGATCTGTCGAGAAAGAAAGCCTTTTTCAACAGATTCCTTATGCCTCCTGCAAGGAGGTTTACAGGATCTGTCGAAAAAGGCTTTCTTTCTCGACAGATCCCCCTCTAGACTGCCTCGTTTTGCTGACAAACTGCTGAGTCGGCAAAACGCAGAGGCCATTTTTATGCAAATTAGGTGCAGGATATTTAAATCCCTGCCTCATTTGCAATGTCGACCTGCCTAATCTGCATCCCTCTGCTGAAAGAGGGATGCAGTTTAGACATACCCTGTGGAATCCTGTATAGGAGCCTCTACTGTTTGAGCTAAAAGCCAGCTGACTCTCAACCCAGGCTGTAGAAGTCTCTTGTTCTTATCTGTTGCTGTAAGTGGTCTAAGTGCCACAACATGGGACTGTGAACCACGCTAGGTATGTGGGTTACATAGTCACTGGATTTTATTTTTTTTGTATTGAAGCGGAAAATGCCTAAGGGAATTTGGTGCCTAAATTAGGACTTGGGTGACTAACTCCTTTATGAAGCTTCAGGGGGTAGCCAAGTTAGTCTGTTACAGAAAAAATATCTCCAAGTAGCTGTCTTGTCACAAACCAGTTCTACAAGCCAGATCCACAGGGAAGCATTGGAATTAGAGTTCATCCACAAATTCAGTTCACATGCTAATGGACTCAATAGTGATGAAAGATGGTCGGGACACTACCAATTTAACAACCATTGAAGGTGGAAACAGCTCTCTGTGTTGTATCCTTCCTGACATGGGAGTCTCTCTATTGACTCTGATTTTTATCTGCTTCAGTTTAACTATCCAATCTTCAGATACTTACTGATGCTCTGTCTCCCACCCCCCTCCTTTTTTTTCACCTTCCCCCCCTCCCCTTCCCCTCTCCTATTTATTTCGGGTGTACACATCTCAAAGTCATAACTCTGGTCATCTGAAGAAGTGGGCTGTGCCCATGAAAGCTCATGGTACCATCTACATGTTTTGTTAGTCTATAAAGTGCTACCAGACCATTTGTTGTTTTTTAACTCCTTTATGGTCCTTTGTCCTTGCTCTGTCTCCGAGGGAACATCTACACAGTAGCATGTAGTTCAAAATAAGCTATGCAATTTGAGCTACGCAAATTGTGTAGCTTATTTCGAAATTGAGCGCTATTCTGACGAGTCCTTTACTCCTCATGCAACAAGGTTTATGGGACGTTGGAATAACAAGCCTGTTATTTTGAATGTATTTCGAAATAACGGACTTGCTGCTAAGATGCGCAGAACATTATTTTGGGAAAACAGATATTATCCTGAAATAGTGCTGCTGTGTATATGTACCCCAAGAGAGCTCATGGCCCCTGGGATAGGGAATGGTTACCATTCTCTCAGGGGAACATAAGTGGCCTGTTCCAGGATGAGATCTACTTCTCTGGTGGAATGTTATTGTTTGGTGAAGGCAATTTTAAATGTATTGAAATGAGACTCAGCAGGTCCAGGTCCCACCATGCTGTGTGCTGTACATACAGAGGGTATGTCTACACTACAGAGTTTTGTCAGAAAAATGGCCGTTTTTCGGACAAAACTTGAACGTCCACACTGCAATTGCGTTCTTCCGCAAGAAAATCGAAAGAACAGAGGGCTTTTTCCGACATTGGTAATCCTCGTTCTACGAGGAAGAAGACTTTTTGCGAAAGAGCTCTTTCGTAAAAAGGCGTATGTAGACAGGGAAAAGGGAGTTATTTCGAAAGAAGAGGAAAGAGGAAAAAGCACAGATGCCCTGGTAGCTATCCCGTCCAAAGCAATCACAGCTTCCATGTGAGAAAGTGTCCATTCAGTCTGGATGCTGTCTTTCGAAAAAGCAGATCGCTTTATCGATGCACTTTTTCAGTGAGGACGCTCTCTTTCAGAAGTTTTTTTGGAAGATCTCTTTCGAAAAAAGCTTCTTCCAAAAGAAGCCTATCGTCTAGATGTAGCCAGAGAGTGAATGGTAGTCCCTGCTGGTGTTCCCTGTAAGCTGTGTGCTTGAGCGGCCACTCAGGAGAGATTCAAATGCCACCCAGCTGATTAGCAGAGTGCCCACTGCTGTTTCTGCTTGTGGTGCACATTTACACATGCCTTGGTGCATATAAAAATGAATTCCACACATTGATGGAAAAAATCAGAGGGAAGGAAAAGATCAAAGGGAATGCTGGTCCCTGCCACAAAGAGCTTATGCCTTATGTATGAAATACAAGACCCAAGAGATGGATGGGACGAACAAATTTACAAGGTAGGTGGTAGCGGGAAGTAGGGGAACACTTAGCTAAACAAGAGCAGTATCCCAGCTTGCCACCTGCCGAGCTGTTATCAGATGGGTTTCCTGTGCAAAATTTAAGGGACAAAGGAATTCAGGAGAGCTAGTAGTTTTTCATGGAGCCCCTAATAAAGGCATAACTGCAAACCATCCCAGTGTGAATTAAAAATAGGAATTAAAAATAAGAGGCTAAGACGAGTCTATCAGGAGCTCTTTATGACCTGCAGATCAAAAGGGAATGCTACAAAAAGTGGAAACATGGATGAATTGCCAAAGTGGAGTACAGAACACTGTCACAAGCATGTAGGGATAAAACCTGAAAGACTAAGATACAAATTGAGTTACATATAGCAAGGGACATGAAAGATGAGAGTTTCTTTAAATACATAAGGAACAAGAGAAAGACAAAGGAAAGCATAGGTCCTCTGCTTAGCAGGAAAGGAGAGCTAAGAACTGATGACATCAAGAAGGCTGAGATGTTTAATGACTATTTTTTCTTCAATCTTCAGTAAAAAGGTTAATGGTGACTAGATACCCAACACAGTATTAACAGTGAGGAGGAAGGAATTCAAGCCAAAATAGGGGAAAGACAGAGTAAAGAATATTTAGGTAAGTGAAATGTATTGAAGTTTCAGGACCTGATGAAATTCTTTCTAGGATACTTAAGGACAGAAGTGAGAATAAGGTGGTGCGCCCTGGTGCACCACTCTGGCAAGAAAGAGCCAGCTGGCGGTGGGGCACTGCACTTTAGAAGAAGGTCTGGCACGCTCCCAGCCAGCCTCCTGCTGGTTCCCAAGGCTTTCCTGCAGGCTGGTGTGCTAAGCAGCATGCAACCAGTTAGGTGAAAGGAGCACAGCTAAGGGTGCGCAGTAGGAGGTTTAAAGACCATAGGGTATGTCTACACTACAGCGTTATTTCGAAATATCTAATTTCAAAATAGTTAATTCGAAATAAGTTATTTTGAAATAACGTGTCTACACACAAAATGCATTTCAAAATAGCGTTTTGCTGTTTCAAAATGCCGCGTCCACACTGAGTGGACCCTGAATCGCATTTAAGGCCGGCCAGAACCAGTTCCAGCAGGGCATCAGGTCAGGAGTTACTTTGTGTGGCTGCTGCCTGAGGCTATTTGAGGCTTGTGCTTAAAGGGACCCCCCCAGCCAGCCGGTTCTCAGGTTTCCCTGCTTGCTTGCCTACCTCGATGAGGGACAGCAAAGCATTTTGTCCCTGCATGCTCTGGTTGCCCTCACTTGGGACACCACAGCACTCTGCAACATGGAGCCAGAGCTGCCCCTGGGCACTCTGGTGCTTCTCGTGGACGCGTTGCTGCGAGCCTGGCTGCACTTTCTGCAGGCTGCCATCCAGGAGGTCCATCGGGGGGCTGTCAGTTTCCAGGAGGCCCTGTGGGAGAGCTTCCACTCTGAGGAGCACTAAGCCTCCCTGCTCTGCCCCACAGGAGGCTTGTGCCTCATTCCTCCCTTACGTCCTTCCACTTACCCCTCCCTAACCCCCCTTCCTGATGTCAAATAAAAGACACGGATTTTCATGAACACAAACTCTCTTTATTTAACAAAACTGTGTGTGGGGGGGGGGGGATGAAACTCTGGTGAGACTGGGGAAAGTAGGCGGGAGAGGGGAGAGAGAGGATGGGAGAGGGGAGGGGGAAACCTAGGAGGAGGGAGCTGGAAGGGGGAAGCAAGGGGATGAAGGGTGAGGGGAAGCTCAGGGCTCAGGGTTGGGGGTCTCGCTGGACCAACTTGATTTTCATGCAAACCTGCTCCTAGGTTCACATGTGGCCTTTGGTGGTGAGGCTGGCAGCTATCCTGCCATAGATGGCTGCATTCCTCCGTCTAGTGCGGAGATTATGGACGTTGGGGGCATCCCCTCCAAACCTGAATAAGGTCCATGATCTCCACCCTGGACCAGGAAGGCGCCCACCTTCTCCGGGCCCTGTCAGGTTCCTGGGAGCTGGCAGACTGCTCCTGGGGAGCGGTGGAGGGCTGGCTGCCAGTGGCTTGCTGGCTCATGTTTTGGGTCCACTGGGTCAGGGGCAATGACTGCTGGCTCTGGGCTGGCAGGCTTGGAGCTAGTACAGGCACTGTGGCCAGAGTCAACGCCTTTAAGGGCTCCGGGGAGGGGGGGAGGGAGAGGAGTGTTCTTGGTTGAGGCTGGAGTGGCCACCCGGGCACCCTGGGAAGGCTGGAGGCCCCCTATTTTGAAGTAAATGTCTACACAGCACTTATTTTGAAATAGCTATTTCAAATTTGGCGTTATTCCTCGTGGAATGAGGTTTGCCAAATTCGAAATAAGCACTCCGCTATTTTGAATTAATTTCGAAATAGCAGTTTGGCTGTGTAGACGCTAGTAAAGTTATTTCGAAATAACTTTGCTGTGTAGACATACCCATACTGATTTGTGATGCTGGGAACGCAGGACCTTTGCCTACAAGACTGTAAAGCAGTTTGCTATAGAGTGGATCCCAGCTGCAAAGTTTGGATCCAGAGAAGTGTCCATGTTGGAGGCTGGATCAGGCCCTTCTCCAGTTTCCAGTCTGCTTTTTGAATAGTGTGAGGGAGCTCAAGCTGAGATTTCCAAAGATGCCTAAGGGAGTTAGGTGCCTATGTTGGGACTTGGGTGACTAACCCCTTTATGGGTTGTCCTTATTCTGTCTCCAACAGAGCTCTCGGACTCTGGGTTAGGGAGAAATTCATCCTTGTGCAAAGAGTCAGCTTAAAAGTGAGTCTTTGTGGCCAAACTCCCCCGCCTGGAAATTGGCTTTTAGTGGAAACTTGGAAATATTTAGCACAAAACCTCAGACTAATCATCCCCCCAGAATTAGGCCTGTCCTAAGATTCCCCTGTAGAACCTCCCTGTTTCTGCTTTCTGGTTCCATCTTCCTAGATAGGTGCTCTCTCTCTCTACCCCTTATATTCTGCATGGAGTTAACAAACTGCTTCTGCCAAAACGAGTTAGTGGGACTTCAGCATCTTTGTGCTGGGTGTGTCCTCTCAAAGAGCCAGGAGAGCAGAGCGGAGGGTAAGCATCTCAAGCAGTGACAAAAACAGAGGAGTGAGCAAACACTCCCCACATCGCCTTTATTACAGCTCATAGTATAAAGACTAACTCAATGTTGGGAGCTCTCAGCCAGCCAGCTCTCTTTCTCTCTGCCTCCACACAGTCCCAGAAGCAACGTATTCAGTTTTCATCTTTATAGTGCAATGATGAGCGCCCCTCGCTGTAGTGTCTGAGTGGTAGAGAGTAGCCCATTATTATGGGAAATTAAATCCCATCTGGGGTGACTCCAGGGTACAGAATAGAACTATACAGGAAATAGTTGTGGAACCTCCTAGATCAAAGCCACCGTGGCACCCTTAGCACCGTAAAGCCACATAAATATCCAGAGGATTAGTCCACCATCTATTTAGTGTAGATAAGGAAGCTTTGCCAGCCCGAGAGCTGAGTCTTTCCAGTAGTTTGTGTTTTTGCATAGCTCTAAAACAGCGGTGGGCAAACTGCGGCTCACCGGCCACATGTAGTCCATCAGGGTTCTATCTGTGGGCCATGAGACATTTTGTTCACGGTTGCCCACACATAGGTTTGCCAGATTGTGCTGGTTTCTGGCCTCATAGTGTTTTCCTACCGGTGTTACTAAAGTGACACAGATGTAAATCAAAGTCACATGCAGTGAGGTGCGTGCTAATGGCACACGACATTGACGGTGAGAGCCATGCGCTCCCTCCGCATCCAATCAAAGCACTGCTGTGGTTTAATTGGCACATCCCGCAACTTCTAGGTACGCAAGCGCAGTCAGCAAAACTACCCTCTCATGGGAGATTGCCTTAGTTATGACAATCTTGCGGCCCACTGAGATGGAAGGCCACTCCTGCGGCCCATTCACTAGACTAGTTTACCCATCGCTGCTCTAGAATATAATGTCCCACAAGAGCAAGTGAAGGGAAGGGGGTTAATTTCTGCAGATGTACTGAGAATCATTGCCTTTCCACCTGTCGGGTCCCTGAACTGATCATGTTCTTTAATAAGACATTTGTGGCAAGTCCTTGCAAAACTACATATGTCCTGTCTTTCTGAACCGGAATTAATCCATAGTTCCTGTAATCTAGCATTGGTCTGGGTATTTTGTTTCAAATTTTGTATTCAGGGCCAGCTCCAAAGCTCACGGAAGTCAGTGGAGAAGTGAAACAAAACCTACATCTCACTGTTTATTGGTGACGACAAGTGAACTTTATTCTCTGAACTTTCAGACATCGGGGCTGAGCAGGGGTGCCGTTTCCCTCTCAGGTTGGCCAGTGGCACAATTGTCATTACCAGGGTTAGGTATGCTATGAAGAGGAATCCTTACATACGTACACTAGGGAGATGAGTGCTAGCTCCAAAGGTTGATAAACACTGTCAGCTCCTGTTTGGGTCTGGAGCGCTGAAGGAAGATCCTGCTAAGAGGGTCACAGTGAAGGAAGCCGGGGTCTGATGTAATTGTGTTTTATAGAATCATAGAATCCTAGGGCTGGAAAAGACCTCAGGAGGTCATCGAGTCCAGCCCCCTGCCCAAAGCAGGACCAAACCCAACTAATCGATTCTGTAATGGTTTGCCAGGTTGGACAACTCAGTTAGGATTGTATTCTTCAAAAGCTCTTTTGATCACTCAGTATTAAGTGCAGGGTGAGAAAGAGCAGCCTCCAGGAAAGACCTGAAGCATTGCAGGGGATGATTACAGGCCTGGTAGCCACATTAACTTGTCTAGTGCCCGTACTTTGTGGGCAGGAGTGCCGTTTATTACCCCTGTTTGTCTAGGGTGAAGAGGAATTTGATTAGCCTGCTGGTGACCACAGAAATCAGTCTTCTACTGTTCCCAGCTGGGAAAGGGGACCTTGTGGTAAAGGGGAAGGGTCACCAGGAAACAGTGTACAGAGGCCCATCTATTAGCACTAGGCATAGTCCAAGGAGATTTAAGCTAAGGTTGGACTTTGAGGCTGAGTTGCATGCAATGACTTGAATATCAGCACTGCTGAGTGCCTATTGAACCCAGCTGCAGGGGCTCAGCATTTTCGCATCTCAGGCCAATCTGATCTATTGGCCTTTACCACCAAGCCTGAGTAGCTGGGCTGACTGGGGCACAGGGGAGGTTCTGAAGTGTGACTCAATCACAGTTCAAGTTCTGGCTTTTCCATCTGTGCCCGCTCAGCTGTGTCACTGGTGCACTGGGGATTGGACTGGTGCATTGGGGATTAGACTCTAGACTCTACCCATTTCCCACCCCTATCTGCACACAACCAGACTACTTGTGCATATTTCTCTTATTTTCCTGGATAATCACACTGTCGTGTGGTTTGATTTATTTTAGATCCAAGGGAAACCAGGACACTTCAGGGAAACTTAACCACTTTCTTATTTATTGCAAGCTTTAAGCAGTTAATACAGTTGTTTAAGTTTTACAAGCCTTAAAAACAATTACTATACAATTTAAACCTTAAACACTATAAATTCTAAAGCAATTAATACAGCGCAAAGCAATGCAAAAGCAACTAATAGAAGATCTACTATAATACAATAATAAAGCCTAAGTCACTAATGGTACGTCTATACTTGCTCCCTAGTTCGAGCTAGGGATGCAAATGTAGCCAACCGAAATTGCTAATGAAGTGGGGATTTAAATATCCCGTGCTTCATTAGCATAATCTCGCCCGCACGCTATTCCGATTGCCAGCTGATACGAACCAGGAAATGTGCTCCGGGCCACATTATTTCGAATCAAACCTCACAAAATGAGGAGTAACGTTAGCTCGAACCAAGAGGTTTGATTCGAACTAACTCATCCCGGAGCGCATTTCCTGGTTTGAATCAGCTGTTGAGCTGATTAGCTCAACTGAATCAGCTGTTGAGCTGATTAGCTCAACATTCATTAGCAATTTCGGTTGGCTACATTTGCATCCCTAGCTCAAACTAGGGAGCAAGTGTAGACGTACCCTTACACTTCACCCATATGCTACCTACAGTTTCAGGCAGGAGGTAGGTTCCTTTTCTCCCCCTGCAATGGAATGCCATGCACTGGGTCACCAGTGTGAAGGGCCTATTTACTTCTAGTTACATCGAGCAGGATCTATGGTCAATCTTGCCCTTTCCCTCACATCAATATAGCAAAGTGAGACTTGGTCGTTCTAATAATATTTACCAATTGATTCTGTATTGTGTAGGATATGTAAAATGCCCAATGCCCCTATTTGGAGTACATCCTGCTCAGGATGTTGCTGCTATGTGCATAGTTGACAGTTGTATGGCTGCATCTGTAATTTTTACTTCAGTACAAGGTTGCTCATCTTGTGTTCTTGGCGTGGTCTCACATACCATGCTTAATCTGCATTATTCAAAACATTCCTGCCTCTCACAGCTTCTCCCTCCCAAACCATGCTTGCGTGCTTATGTGCACCAGACTTGAGACAGGCCTGGGTTTTGCTTTTTAGAGATCCACAGTATAGACAAGGCAGACATCATTGTTTATTGTCAAGTCAGGGTAGCCAGGCTCCCCTACATCACACACAAGGAATCTCTGTATCTGTGTGAGCCTGCATCTGTCCATCATTCTCTAGTCTATCTTGTGATCCGACGTCTACCAATGTAACTCACCGAGCTTCTATTGACTTTCATGGGTCAGAATCAAGCCCTATGTGTATGCCTATTACATTCTTTTTATTTAAAATGTAGCTAACTCAATAGCAGAACTGGTCAAAGTTTCTTCATTCAAATAGTTTTTCTCTCACGAAAAATGCTTCCGAACTAAAATGAAAGTTTTCCCCAAAAAATGGTCATAATGTGTGTGTGGAGGGGGGGGGAAGGGGAATTGACATAAAAAAAGGCTGGTTTTTTTCAGTGTTCAATAAAATATTTCAAGTTCTTGATATTTAACTTTTGCAATTAGCACTTTTTTTTAACTGAAAACTGATTTTCTTTTTGTTACTGAAAATGTTGTTTAGAAATCAGACACTATTGTGGTTTTGGTTTTTCATTGATATTTTTGCCCATGCCCTACCTGTGGAAAACCCTGTGTCAGGAATGATTTGAAAATATGGTGTTCATCTAGGCAGTCTGTGTAGGTTGTGCCTTTATATATCTTGTGATGATCCAGTGATGGCAACACATGCCTTGTGACCTTGACAGTTATTGTAATTCTTTCTTTGCTGGGTTATCACTGATGATGATCCATTTACAACTCATGCAGAATGTGGCTTCATGACCACTCTTCGTCCTTTATGCGTTCTTTATGCTGGCTGCCTGTTCAGTGACAGATTCAGTTTTAATTGGCCTGACTGGTTTATAAAGGTCTGAATATGACTGACTCCAGTTATACCTGAGACCTCCTCCTTGAGCCTCCACTTGGTATACTCATATACCACTTAAGTACTACCTGATGTTTAGAGGCGCCACCATTGTATTGGACGTCAGAGATAATCAAGCATCTGCTACAACAGGGTGGACAGCAAGGAGCTCCTCAAACTCAACTCATTCCATCTCTCCCCACTTTCATTAAACTCTTAAAACCATTTTTTTCCCAAGGGGAGTCTTGAAATAGCAACTGCTGTTGCTGTGTTATCATTTGGGGTGGGGACTGATTTGTTTATCCATCTTGTTTGTAATTTGGTAATGTGTTTTTATTAGTTAATGAGAAATTGTTTTATGCTTGTACTTCAGTACCCGGCGTGCCTCTGTTGAGTGGATGTGGTGCTTCTACTTATTATTATTATTATTATTATTATTATTATTATTATTATTGCTAAAATGATTTTTTTAAACCCTGTGAAAAATAATTGGCCTTCTTTGATCAGATTTGCTCTTTAGGGTTTTGTTTGGTGAGGTTTGATTATTCCAGAATAAATATAGACTTTGAGAGCTCCAATCTCCATTTTCCTGCACATTGGAAGCTCCATTTCAAAATGGGAGGAGAATATCCTCTTATTCTTAAAAAAATATATATTAATTTTGACCAATTATGAAGGGTATTCATGTCCTGGTGTGAATGCTGGTAATTATCCTGTGGGTTTTACAATCCCACGCTTGATTTGCCTTGGTGCTGCAGAAGATGTAAATATCCCTATGTTATTGCCTATTATAAGTGAGTTTTGGAAGATGGTTTCAGTCGCATAGTCCATCTAAAACAGTGGGTAAATGCTATTTGAAACGCTGTTAAAATACAATTGCTCACTGATTTACACACTCAAGGAAGTGTCCCTTTGCTCGGAGCTGTGAGCTGAATAAAAAGCTTTTCAAGTGGTGCTTTTACTAAATAGATAATGGAATGGCATTTTATTTTCTGCTTTAATCCATTATGTCAGTGTACAGCAACATATCCAGCTGATAGATTTTAAGATACCAGAGCCAGACAGTCAAGCCACTTCCTTTTTTATTTCTATAAAGCAAATTTTGGTTTGGGACAGGCCCCAGGAAACACACATTGTCTGCAGCAGAAGGGTGATATCATGTGCAACTCTGAATTGCAGTGTAATGGGGGGCTCCTATCCTCCTTTCGGAGGGGCCTCAGCTATTGGGAAAGAACAGTTTGCACCATGTGGCCCATTCAGTCTATGTTCTCTCTACAGTCATGGCCAATAAAGGGGCCAGCTGTGATCTCTCTATCATGGAACTGGGCTGAGAACCTCCTGCTCGTGTCACAGTAGAGCTTGTTGATGTCTCTTAAGCCCTGATCTAGCCACATACTTAACATTATGTGAGTATTTTAGTGCTGGGCTGGCCTTTTAGCCTCTCTATGCCTGAGTTCCCCACCTATAAAATGGGGATGCTACTCAACTACCTCCCAGGGATGTTGCGAGAATAATTTCCATCACGATGTTGCACTGCTCAGTTACTATGGTAATGGGGCCTGGAACGCAGATAGGCAGATGCTAGTCAGCCATCACAAACCTCTTTTGGATTTGAACTGGTGAGAAAAGGCTTCTATGTGTATTTACCAATCCCCCGAGCCACTTGCTCTCCCACTTTTGTTCTATAACATCTGTTATTTTTAGCTCCAGGCATTATCATCACTGGTTGCTGCGAATTGCATATCACGCTTAGCACGTGTCACTAAGGCCATAAGTGTGATGTATCTAGGCACTGGAGTTACATTTCTGACCACCCACCCCCAAGCGAGTTTTTGTTGCAGAAGCAAGGTTGTGCAGGTAGCTTCTAACGCACAGTAATGAGGGTAGGCGCATTTTCCTGTGTTAGTGTTGCAGCTTTTCCCAGAAACTCTAAACTTTGGAGAAGAGAGAGAATGATCTTTTCTAAGTGCCATTCTGGATCGCCTGTAATTGTTAGCCAGTGTCTCTGCTCAGAGGAGTCCAGAGAGCAGTTGGCTGCTGGGTCTGGAAAGAAACAAGAAACTTTGGGTAAAGGGGCATTAATCCGGTTGAAGCTCATCCTTACTAATTCATTGTTTCCGTCAAAAAACCCACTACATAGCTGCTTTCTGAATGAACCCAGTGTCTGTGCCTCTGAAAAAAAACTTGGTCCAGTGAAAAATAAGAGCTGCTCCTGTCTCGTGTCTAGTCTGAAATGCTTTTTTTCTTTAACTTGCATCTGTGACCCAGCTGTACTGTAATATCTTATTTGTATGTATATACACACATATGCTCATAATCCCTGTTAAACACAGTTGTCCAAGGGCCTGATCCTGCAGCCCTAAGGACTATTGAAGTCAGATGAACTGATCATGTAAGAAAAGGCGACTCAGTGTATACGTTTTTCAGGATCAGGCCCAGAGAGCTCTACACAGAGAGCTGATCATAAGCCAAAGAGAACAGGAAAGTTTTGAGGAGAGATTTAAAGAGGGGAAGTGACTCAGTAGCTTGGCGGGAAGTGAAGATGGAGGAAGGGAGGGTGGAGGAAAAAAGTTCCAGATAGACGGGGGTGGCAGGGATGGGAGGGCAGCGTGAATAAAAGAATGGCCCCACCCACGGCTGCAGGGTGGGGAGGACAGACTGGAAGATCAGTGTATGTGAGAAGTGGGGGAAAAGACTGTGACATTGGGGAGGCTCCCCATAACAATCCTTTTCATAGCGTGGGTGGACCCCATCTTAATAGGGAGAGTGCCTTCTCTTCCATTCACAGTCACTTAACATCCTCGGGCCAGCCTCAGCCATCGCTTGGACAGAAAAGCAGTTTTAGAAAAGCACTTAATGTATTTGAGCTGTCTTCTAATGCAGTTAAGCAGCTGGAAATGAGAAGAACTGGCACCATGTCAGTAACCATCTCTGCAAGGACTGTCCGCAGATGAAGGGCAACGAGAATAATTATGGGCCTGGAAAAACTCTCACATGAAAAAAAAACTGAAAAGATTGGGGTTGTTTACCTTAGAAAGGAAACGAGTAAGTGCGTATAAAATAAAAAATGGTCTAGAGAAGGTCGGTTGGGAGCTTCTGTTCTTCCTGTCTCATACCATAGGAACAAGGGGACCTTTGATGAAATGGAAAGGCAGCAAATTCAACGCTCATCACAGAAAATACTTCTTCACTCACCATGTAATCAGACTGGGGAACTCACTGCCACACGATGCCATTAAATCCAAGAATTTAGTATGATTGAAATAGGGTTTGGATGTTTATAAGTCGACGATCCAGAGTTGTTAATGACTGCAGAGAGAGTTTTGGAAGGGGTACTAACTCATGCTTCAGGGTTTAAACTGATTTCTAACTGTTAAGGATTAGGATGAGAACTTCATGGGGTAAATTATCCCACATCCACTGAGACATTTCTTGCACCTTTCCCTAAAGCACGTAGTGTTGGCAAAAATGCCAGATTAGATGGACTAATGGTCTGATGCAGTGTTTCCTATAAGCTGAGTGCTTAGGCAGGTGCCCAGGAGAGATTCCCGTGCTGCCCATCTGATTAGCAGAACACCCACAGCTGCCTACAGCCAGCAGCATGTGTTTCTATTGGTGGTGCACATCTGCACGCGCTGCGGTGCACATAATAAAATTTATCTCATGCATGATGGAAAAAAAGAGGGAACACTGGTCTGATACATGTATTGCAATTCCTATTTTTCCTCACTGTGCAGGCTCCTAGCTGCCTGCAGACCTGAATGAGAGAACCTCTGCTGCCAAGAATTCTGAAAATCAGGAAGGCAGTTTTGAAGTGGACTCTGGGATGGATAGGAAGCCAACAAAAAGGAACAGAGATAACTCCTGCACTGAGAGAGTAATCTGGCCAAAGCAGTTGGGACACACTGAAGATTAGACAAGATAAAATGTACAACAGAAAGGCCACATAATGAGGAACTGTAGTAATCAAGGTGAAAGAAGATTAAAGCACGAGTAATGTTGCAGCAGAGACAGGCTCAAGGGAAAGAGAAAGTCTGGCAGCGCTCCAGAGGTGATAATAGGCAGATTAACTGACCAAAAAGAGGTGGGAGAATAAAATAAAATAATTTTGGAGGTCAGAACGACTTCAACAGTTTGGGCTTTGAAGCAAAGTTAAAATCTGAACTAATGAGGTGGGGACGTGGGACAAAAATGTGATTTTTATTAAATATATAGATTTTTAAAAGTATTTAAAATGTTACATCTGAGACCCCAAAATCTGGACCTGAGATCTACAGGTTGCACAGTAGCTGGTATGGTTAGGGTATTTTTTGTTTAGAGATAAGCCTGGACCGAAAACCGGTCATCTGAACTTTGGGACCATTCTGAGCCAGATCTGAATTGTGCAACTGTATGATGGACCTCAACCAGAACCTGGAACCCATGATGTGCCAATCCATATGCAAATGTTGTGACTGGGACTGATCTCTAGGGCTACTTCTAGACTACACCTCTCTGTCGACAGAGAGATGTAGATTAGGCACGTTGAAATTGCTAATGAAGCAGGGATTTAAATATCCCATGCTTCATTAGCATAAACATGGCTGCCGCTTTTTTTTCGAAACTGAGCTTTTTTGAAAAAAAAAGGCAGTCTAGACGCAGATCTGTCAAAAAATAAAGCCTTTTTCGAAAGATCCTGTAAACCTCATTTTTTGAGGAATACAGGATCTTTCGAAAAAGGCTTTATTTTTCGTCAGATCCGCATCTAGACTGCCTTTTTTTTTTTTTTTCGAAAAAGCTCTGTTTCGAAAAAAAGCGGCAGCCATGTTTATGCTAATGAAGCATGGGATATTTAAATCCCTGCTTCATTAGCAATTTCGACGTGCCTAATCTACATCTCTCTGTTGACAGAGAGGTATAGTCTAGACACAGCATAGGTCTCCTAGTTAGCAGAGAAGACACTTCAGGCCGTTCCTCATTTGTGTCTGGGGGATAGTTTGGGAGATTTTCTTTTTCTTTCTCTTTTCTTACTGCCACTAGAGTGTAGTGAGGATAAAGCTTCCTTTGGGGCAGCTGTGCAGCTCTGTGCCTGGCAAACAGTGTGCTGCCTAGAACAGCATGAGTGCCTGCTCTGAGGAAACAGATGTGCCCGCTGCAAGGCAAAGTGATGCAGCAGGAACAAAGTGAGGTTGGGTAGAAGGCAGCAGTCACTGAGAGCCCGATGACATGATGATACATGCGGGCTGTAGGCTCAATCAACTTCTATCAGAATTGCTAGGAATGAAGAGAAAGGCTGTTTTATTTTAATACGTACAGGGATTTACTTTCTCCAGTTTAAGTTTAGATCTCTCTTCTCTCATTGGCAACCCCTTTTGGGAATAGATTTTGCCAGAAAGAAATGGAAGATCAAGACACTAGGATTTAGGAGACCTTCACACTAATGGTTGCTTTGCTACAGATTTCCTTTGTGATCTTGGGCAAGTTCCTTAGCATCTGTAATGCTTTCCTACCTCACAGAAGTGCTGTAAGGATGAAATATGTTGTGAGGTGCTTAGATACTGTGGTAATGAGCCATGTATGTATCTTGATAGATTTGGTAGCCTTATTCCAAATGCTACGAATTGACCCTATCAAGGCCTGGATGGGGCAGCATGCCCCTTAAACAGCTGGTCTTCCTCCCAGACTGGCTCCTCATATTCCACTCCTGTCCTGGTGATTGTTAAAAAAAGCCCTCTCCCTCTATCTGCATCCAAAATGCAGTTGCAAAGGTTAACAGAATGACAGAAGAAAGTAGCTCCCTTTAATGAGACTCCTTAGGCTACTGTAATTTTGAAATAGCAAACTGATCCAGGACACTTGATTCCAATAGCTGCAGGTTAAAAAGGTGGATGCAGATTTGATCCAAATATAGTCTCTGCCTTCTGGGGGCTCATTCATTGTGAAATGTTAGCCCCTTGTGGACCTTATTATTAAAAATCAAATCTGTGGTTCAGAGAGTGCTGACAGCCTAGGATTTGGTCAGACCATTGGCCATCAAACTTGGTTTTCTACTTATAGAAGCTGACAACTCCTAATGTTACAGAAGCAACTGACACACTTCCTCTCCTACCATTCCTGCTTCATGCTCCTTACCAACATGCGATATATAGGCTAAGAAAATGATTCGCTCACGAACTGACTCATGAAAGTGGCTCACCCTTATTTAGTCTCCATCCATATAAATGTTATTGGTCATAAAATGGCCCAGTCCTTTGGGAAATCTAAAATCCACAATACTGGTGAGTAGTTGTTTGGTGAAGAAGCATTTCTGTGTATTTGTTGTTATTAGTTTAATCCAGTAATCCAGCGTTTCTCAAACTGCGGGTCCCGACCCCCCGGGGGGTCGCGAGCAACTTAGAAGGAGATCGCAAACAACTTAGAGGGGGGTCATGAGCAACTGAGAGGCTGGTTGCAGCAATGGAGAGGGGGGTCACGAGCAACTGAGAAGGGGGTTGCGGTATCACAAGTTTGAGAACCCCTGCATTAAGCGCTTACTCTTTTGATAGCCATGCTGGGCTCTTGGGCAAAGTGTGTGTGTGGGGGCCATCACTGTGCTCCCCGAAGGGGTAGGCCCTTGGGCGGAAGAGGCAGGGTAGGCTGGAGTGTGCTCTGTCTGCCCCTCTCAGTCCTTAGAGCCGCCCAGAGTGCAGCATGTGGCACTCTGGAGGCAATTTAAAGAATCCGGAACTCCGGGCAACATTGTCGCCACAGTAGTGGTGGTGGTCGCTGGAAGCACTGAGCCCTTTTGAATCGACAGGCCCCGGGCAACTGCCCCCTTTGCCCCTCCCCTGTCAGCAGGCCCGCTCTTTTGTTATGGATAACTGCCAGGGGCTGTCACCACGCCCCTCAGAGCTTTGAATGGATCCATGAAGTGGCCAGTAATTTGTAATCCCTGCCTCAGTTTTTTTTTTTTCAACATCCTTTCATAGTGCAACTGTGGAAATCTTTAGTTCCCTTCTCTGAACGTTTTCAGACCATGCTGTCGCTTTCTTAAGATGAGACAGAACTGGGTACAGGGTTCCAGATGAGGGCGTGGCATGGCTGGCTGCAGTGTCATCATAACCCCCCTTCTTTAAATGGCTTCTCTTTATTACAGTTTTCTTCAAAGCACTGCAGGCTATTTAATTTTGGCAATACCCAGCACTTGCATGCAGCTTCACGGGTTCAAGCACTGTATAGCCAACTGTCAACAAAAAAGTGACCTCCAGTTCTCAGACCCATGTACTATCTTAGCTCCTCATAATTTTTAACCAGTTCATCCTTCCAACACCCTTGCAAGGTAGGGTATTGCTTTTACCACCATTTTACAGAGAAGGAACAAAGAAGCAAGTAAGGCCCTGAAAATAGTGGGAGTTAGGCACCTAAATATTTTTGAAAATCTGGGTCTATGTGACTTGTCCAAGGTCACACAAGAAGTCTGTAGTAGAGCAAGGAACTGGTTTCCCAGAGTCGCATGGAAACACACTAACCACTGGACAATCCTTCCTCCTTGTTTCACAGATGGAAAAAAAACCCCTGCGCACAGAGATTAAGGGGTTTGCTCATGTTCACACAGTGAGCAAGGGACAGAGTCAGAAAGAGATTCTAAGCTGAGCCCCCTACTGTATCTACTAGACTCTGCTGTTTCTTACTATGAAGGACGAGACACTCTTCAGCAATTCCATAGTAATGCTACTTTATCTTTAGTAACTTTTTTCATCCAAGGATCTCAACGCTCTTTACAAACACAATGAACTTAACTTACAAACATATCTCTGCAGTACATTGTAGATAAGTATTATTCTAATATGAGGGTGGGAACAGGGAAACGGAGGCACACAGGTATAAGTGATTTGCCCAAGGCCGTATTGTGAGTTATTGGTGGCATCATCCAGATGTCCTCACTTCCTCTGTGCCTTACTCACAGGACCTTCCTTCGTCTCTCTCTCTGGTAGAGGCAGATTTGATTCATGGCACCAAACTGCTTTTTCTAAAGCTTACAGCTAGGCCCGCTGATGAAGCGAGGGCAGCAAAGGGGGCAACTGCCCCGGGTCCCAGTGATTCTAAAGGGCCCAGGGTTCCTGGCCACTGCTGCTACTCCGGCAGAGGTGGCAGCCAAAGCCCCAGGCCCTTTAAATCCCTGCCAGAGCCTGGAGCACTGTGTGGCGTGTTCCAGGAAGCTCTAAGGCAGTGTTTCTCAATTGGTGCTCCGTGGAACACTGGGGTTGGAACGCAAGAGTTCCGTGAAGAGCCGACACTCCCCCGCTCACTCTTAAAGAGACGGCAGGGGCTTTTTTTTTTTTTTTTTTGCTCGATGAAACTCGGCGGGGGCGTAGGGACTCCGTGGCCAAATAAAATTGGGAAACACTGCTCTAAGGGGTGGAGGGCACTGGCTTAGTGTGCTCTGGCCTTTTCCTTTCCAGGAGCACGGAGCCACCTTCCCACCTACACACACACACTTTGCTCAGGGGCCTGTCATGGCTGTCAGCTCCCCTGCTCCAGGCAATAAAAAGATATCTGTGTCATTGCAGTGGAACTGGTGCAAAAAACTCTGATCACTTCTCTGAATGTGGGACGGGACATTTGAAAGAAACCTCCCTCCAATAGACTGGCTAGAGTGGGAGAGCCAAGCCTCTGCTGTGGTTACAGTGCTGAATATTTGCTGAATCTGGACTCCTGTCAAAATAGAGAAAACCCCAGATCAGTTATGTGGGGTGTAAAGTAATTGAATACATACAAGAGATAGAGCCTATTCCTCCCTCTGACGGCCAGGTATTAGAATGAACTCCTGTGTGGTTTGTAAGATCTTGACCCAAAGACATCTCACAACAGTGGGGGAAACAGATGAGAAATGTAGCAGTAACGTGCATCTAGCATGCATCCAATTGTCCTTTAGTTTCTCTCCTTGCCATTGCTGTGTCCAGTATCTCATAAGTGGAGGAGTTTTTGAATAAGTTAGTTTGGAGCAGCAGGGTAAGATGATAAGAGCCGGCATATGTACAGAACGATACTGTTACCTTCTACTGCGTATGCCAGCAAAGAAATGGGGGCTGCTGCTTCTTTGAATAAAAATGGCAAATTAGTAATTTAAAAATCAAATTAGAGCACAGAGGAGCTCAATAAATTGTTGGGGCTATAGATAAGCGCAGGAGTGAAATGGATTCATTAAAATACAAATTATTTAAGAGACCCTCCTGGAATGCTATTATGCAGCGTGTCAGTGACTCATTTTCATTTCACTGAGACAAGGCTACAGTTTTGCACACACATGATGAATGGGCACTTTTTGCTGCTTTTTTTGAAACGTGGCACAATATATGCAGTTAGCACCGTAGTGTCTTTCATGCTGTTAAAATCAGGCCCTCAAGGAGCAATCAGAGTGAAATCTTCAGGGAGCACGTCACATGGACAACAAAGTCAAGTGTAGGAAAAAAGTAACTACAGTCTAGTTCCCCAGAGATTGTTAGGTCCTCAGCTGTAGTCTGCTTCGCTACTATGCAGTCAAGGTGGAACCAACAGACTTGTTGGATCCCTGAGCAAGATCAGGGGAGGGGGCCCAGCTCTGCATTCCCAGAAGGGGCGGGGTAGAAGGGGTGGGGTGGGGACAGCCAGGACCTCAGCAGTGCCTGGAGCACACTGTGCTGCCCCCTCTCACCCTGCCTGGAGCGTGCCATGTGGTGCTCTGGCGGTGATTTAAAGAGCCCCGGGATTCCAGCCACCGCCACTCCTGCGGTAGCAGCAGTAGCCGAGACCCCTGAGCTAGAACCCCTAGATTCGCCAGTCTCTGGGGCAACTGCCCTCTTCCTGCCCACCCTCCGTTGGAGGGCCTGTATACAGTAGGTTCCCATCGCTTTCAAGCAGTGCAGCGTTACTTCCTTGCACTGCGCTCTGGCTTCCCCCTGTGTCGGATTCCCCTGAACGGAGGGTTATGCTTTGTGGGCCAGATTCTGCACTCAGTGAAACTGCGTATATCCAGCCATTCCACAGAAGTCAACGGATTTACCTCAGAATTAGGCCCTGCGTAAGCAGGTGCCTAACCTTAATCTCATAAAACCAGGGGCACCACTCCTATGCTTTAAAGCAGCGGTTCTCAAACTTTTTGGGCTCCGGAGCCCTTTACATGCGTAAAAATTTATGCAGAGCCCCAGTGGTCCACTGATTGTATGTGTTGTACCTATCGATGTTTCCAGTTTGTCAACCTCACGGAGCCCCTGGAGATGTCTCTCAGAGCCCTGGGGCTCCGCGGAGCACAGTTTGAGAAACACTGCTTTAAAGGAAGGCATCTGCTTCAGTATCTAAAATATGCTTTAGTCGAACAGGATATTGGATTCAGCACAGAAGTACTGATGCTGTTTTGTGATCTGTACCACACTGGAGGTCAGACCACATGATTTAATGGCCTGTGAGTCAACTGTGCTGAATTGGAGCCTTCCACAGCAGCTTCTGATTGTAATATAAATCCTGTACTCTTTGGGCCTCATACTCCAGTCTGCAGGTGTGTTGCCAGAGTAAGGACAGTAAGATAAGAGGCCCTTGTCTCCTTTATATTGTTTGCTCTAGTTCAGTAGTCCAATCCCTGCCTAAAACAGAGGGGAAAATGTTGTCTCCTAAAGTGTTAATTGCAGCTGAATGAAGTTGCAGCTGGCTCTCCAGCACTGTGGCCGGTGGAGAGATTGGAGCTTTAGCTGTGTGAAAATGTGTAGGAGAGGCTAAGAAAAACATTCCGGCCTAAGCAGAGATTGGGGTGGGGGTGTAGGCTGGGTTGGAGGGGGAGAGCACAAGAAGAAAGTTGAGGTAATATCTTTTTTAGTATTTGTGGTTACATCACATTCCTGAATCTGCCTTCTCATGAATTAGGCTATGGGGACTGGCACAGAAAGAAGAGGTGGGGTAAGCCAGTCCAAACCGGCCTGGCAGCAAAAGGGGCGTTTTCTTGGCATGGCTTTCACCAAGCATCCTGGCACTGTGAACCCTCTCAGAACCTCATATAAAACTCAAGTATTTAAAGGGACACCATCAAGTTAATGTCAGCCAAAAATCTTTTTAAAAAACTCCTGAAAAATCAGTAAATTATTTTTCTATTTCTTTAATTGGTGAGGGCAACCATTTTTTAAATTAATTTAGATTTGCAGTGTTTGCAAACAATCCTACAGTGGTGCATGAGTACTAGCAAGACGGGATGCAAAAGGTGAAATGGACTTGTTTATTTTCCTTGGCTAAAGCGGAGAGAAATGCTCAGTGGGATTTTAACCTGATTTTCAATGGCAAGAATATTTAAGGAGCAGAGCGTTTTTCCACCAGCACATCTTAAAAGGCTAGATTTTTGCTACCATAATGATGGCTGACTCATAACTCATCCCATTGGAACCCACGAGACCAGTCCTGAAATTAGCCACTGTTCAGCCTGAGTTTGGATATTGTAGTGGGGCACAGTGGGCTTCACAGCAGTGGGAAAGCATGATCACCCTCACTTTGTGGGCAGGGAAATGGAAGCACAGAGAGGTTCAGGCCAAAATTTTCAGAAGCAGCCACTGATTTTTAGGCGTCTCAGTTTTGGGGGCTTTTAACTTGGGGGGAGCATCCAAAACAAGAGAAAACCAACATCAGCAGCCGCTTTAAAGATGTGGGTCTTCGTGGCTTGCTCAAGGCCAGAGAGAGTTTTGCGACAGGCAGGCCTGTTCACGGGGAGAGGAGAGGAGGGTGGGGCAAAGAGGGCAGTTGTCCTGGGGCCCTATGATTCTAAAGGGCCCAGGGCTCCATCTGCCGTAGTGACAGCAACTGGAAGTCCTAGGGCCTTTAAAAAAGCCGCCAGAGCGCCGCACATTCCAGAGCCCCACACTATACACTTTGGGCAGCTCTGAGGGCTGGCAGGAGAGGCAGTGCCACACTGGGCAGTGCTGGGGGGGGGCTGGCTGCCTCAGCCTTGTCCCTTGTAGCCGAGGTCTCGCCCTTTCTGGGAGCATGGAGCCACCCACTCACACACATTGCCCAGGGGCCCAGTGATCCTGTCAGTTCTCCTGGGGATAGGATGATGAAATGTATGGCAGGGTTTGGCAGGAAGAAGTCAAAAGAGACTTCTTTTCTCTGAGGATGAGATGGGCTCCCTGTAACATCTTGTCATCAGATGAAAGTTTGATTTAATGCCTTGTCTTCTCCTGAATTCACCTTCAGCGCTGACAATACGTTTCAATGCTGTGCTCCAGGGTGGGGCGTAGATGGGGCCTCTTTGGGTTAAACATCCGGGAGCTGAATGTCCCTCCAAGTAGCTCTAGAGTGAGATTTTGAACGGAGAGTTTTTAGCGATTGCTTAGCAGCAAAGTCCCATGTACAGGCAAGGAGATGCTCTTAGCCAGAGTTCATATCCGGAGCATCAGAAAGTTGCACGGAGCCCTTGGTGAACTCATAATGCTCGAGGACACGGCTCAGAGAGCACATAGAATTCTGAACAGCCCTTAAAAATGCTAGCGCATGAAAAATACATTTGAGGCCAAATTCACCTTTGGTGTAACTTCATTGGCTTCTTCAGTGGAAGAACAGGAGTGATGAATGAACATAGGAATAATTAATGGTTTGAATTTCTGCAGAGCTTTTATCCAAGGCCTTTGCTAGCATCAGCTAATTAAGTGACACAGCCTGAGCTGGGCAAACCTGCAAAGTTCAGTTTGTGAGCCAAACCCTACTCGCTGCCATACAAGGGTGGCAAGTGAGTCCACCCCTATCCTGAGTCCTCCATGAGAACATCCCATCCACCTTCCTCCTCTCCTCTGGCACATACTAGGTCTGTAATAGCTGTTATTGGCCACTGTCAGAAGACAGGACACTGGGCTAGAGGGACCTTTGCTCAGACCCAATATAGTCATTCTTATGTTCTTGGCACCCCCTCCCTTCCAATGAACCTGGGCACAGTAGCCCTCTTATTAAATAGAGAGGGTGCCATCTGGCTGCTTTCTATCTTAGTGGTGGGAGGATTCAGAGCTGGGGCCACTCTCTATGCATACACACAAACATCCCCCTCCCCCTTCTCTCTCTCTCTGCCTCCAAGGGTCCTTTGGGGACATGAACTGAGCTTGCACCTCCATCTCCCACTGCAACGGTGCTGTGCTGAGCACCAGGGACAGGACGTGTTTCATGGGGATTTATTGAGGGAGCTGAGGAACCATCAAGAGTTGAGAAAAGAAGATTGGGGGAGGGGCTTAAGTCTTCAAATATGTACAAGGTGGTCAAAAGTGGCCAGTGATCAATTGGTCTCCATGTCCACCACGTATAGGCCAAGAAGTAATCTGCTTAGTTGGCACCAAGGAAGATTTAAGTTAGGTAATAGGGAAAGCTTTCTAACTATAAAGATAGCTCAGCAGTGGAACAGTTACCAGGCAAGGTTATGGGATCCTCGCCATTGGAAGTTTGAAGAATAGGCTAGGACAGACACCTATCTGGGATGCTCTTGGTATACTAAAGCTACGCCTACAGTACAAACTAAGGGTGATTCCCCCTGCTCGTGTGCACATGCTCACGCTAGCTCCCATCCATCTAGCATGAGTAAAATAGTGGTGTCTGCCCAAGTAGCCTTGCCTTTCCTTGGTAGGTGGGGATTGTTGTGGCTACTGGAGATTGGAGGTGAGGGAATTTGGTCCATGTGGGGAGAAAGCAGGATGGACCCCTATATCCTCATGGTTAAAAAGAAAGGCACCTCAAGAACTAGATTTGAACTCTCCATTGACATAGTCTCCCAAACTCAATCTAACGGCCTGTGTATCATCACCTTGTGTTAGAGAGAAAATGTCCAAGCAAGTGGTACATGTGGCGGCAACAGACATGTTTTGCCTCTCTCTTCAGTACCTGCCTACCGTTGGTCTGGTGCTGCCTTTGGCCTATTACCGGTGCTTTCACTCAAAGGATAGAGGCTCATGCTAATGGATTAGGGTTCATGCATGTAGGGTTGTTTATATTTAGATCCCTGCCACCATCCTGCGGCAGGAGGGTTGCCTGGCAGCTTATTCCTTTGAGCCCGAATGCTTGCTTTCTGTTTCAAGGCTGTCTTAGCAAGAGAAGGGGCTAGGGACTTAACTGTTTAGGAAACTGAGCTATTCCTTCTCTTTAGAGCAGCGGTTCCCAACTGCTGGTCCGTGAACCCCTGTCTGCCGGATCATGGCACATTGCCAGGCCACGCCCCCTGCATTCATTTAGTTCCACCCCTCGGGTTCCCAGGGAATTCCCTTCCTGCACACTTCCGCATGCAGCAACAGGGTGAGTGGAGCAGCAGGTAGCTGGGTGTGCTGTGGCTGGAGCCCTACTGGGGCTGCCTCACTGTGGCCCCAATTCCAGCTCCAGCAACTGCTACATGGCCAGGCTGGTGGGGCCAAGTGCTGGGTGAAGGGCAGCTGCTCCTGCAACCTCATTCTCCTCCCTCCCTGCTCAGCAGGAGCCTGCCCCTGACCTCCAGCTGCTCCCAGCCAGCAGGTGCTCACATTATTATCATGCATTATTAAGTGCATAGGAAAATATGAATGTGCAGAATATGTTAGTACTGCCTCTGTAATTCTGGTGCAATTGAGGCATAAGGTTTGAACTGGAGAATACTCTTTAACAAATCTTAGCAACTGTTTTACTGGTTTTTTAAAATGTATGTGTGTGCAGCAGTTTTTCAAATTCTTGTTAACCATCATGTCCCCCCTCCTTTGATTTGCCTGAGATTCCATGGGCTAAAATCACTATAATGAATATGCAAACATGGAAATAAGCTAATTACCTTCATGAATATGCAAATATTTCAGTGCCAGTCTACTGACAGTTTTTGAATGAGTTTGCTGGTCCGCAGTATAAAAAAGGTTGGGAAGCACTGCTTTAGAGGGTCTGTGGGCACAGGCTTCATGAGCCCCAAAAGATGATCTAGGCACGATATAAGTAACAAATCATAATCCAGTGAAATAATCTGCCCATGAGATGTCATTCAGAAAGCAAGGAAGTGAACGTAAAGTCTTTTGTCGTGTCTCTGAGCCTGCAGGAACTGGGCTGGATTTCTCCAGGAGGAGGCATGAACTTTTAATTGCATTTTGACTTTCCAGCTTGCTCCCTTTTAATCACCACGGTACAGTTCAGTGGCTCCCACCCATCCTGGGAAGGTGCAACTATAGCAAGACTGGAGGCACAGTCTGAACGAAGTCACCCAAAGGGCTGACTGCCAGGGTGGTAGTCCAAGATTTAGACTGCACTTTTAAAGTATGGACTCTGAGCACCAGAACTGAACCATGCCTTAAATGTGATGGAGCAGGCATAGCCCATAGGAAACTATATTCTAAGAGCTAGTCTACACCCAGGAATAAAGATTAACTAAATGATCGGTGTTTATACTATATATAGTGTACACTTCATGCAAGCAGTGCTAATATGACATCCAGCCAGTATTCCCGTATTTCCATCCATTCTCAAACCATGCTGGGAGAAATGTTAAGACTTGACATAATTTTGTTAGCAACTCTTCGTAATGCATTACAGTAAAATGAGGATCTGAAAAACTTGCCTTATAGCGGGAAAGTAAAGAAGCTCAAACAATATCATTTACCTAAGAGAAGGTGAAGAGGTGACTTGACCATGGTCTACAAGAGCCTATATGGAGAAGAGAGCTAGTTGGCAAAGGCACAATGAGATCTTGTGGTTGGAAGCTGAAGCTAGAGAAATTCAAACTGGAAATAAGATGCAAATATTGAAGGCCATGTCTACACTAGGGAAGTATTTCGAAATCACTGAATTTGACTTAACTCCCAATTTAACAAATTTGAAAGAGTGTGCCCACAGTACAGACAAGCCTTGAAATTAGTCTGAAGCAGGCTCCATTAAGGTGGACACACTACCTCAGACTTAGAGTCCCAGGAAGCACTGCGGAGTAATTAGTTCAAATTACTCTGGGGAGTAATTATTTTGAAATAGCGGCATCAGGGTATCTACACTACTGTTATTTCAAAATAACTACTTCAGAATTAGCGTTACTCCTGATGAAAAGCAGGAATATAGATTTCTAATTCCGCAGCCTGTTATTTTGAAATAATGGGCTTGGTAGTGTGGATGCTTCGCTTATAAATTTGACCTTGGAGGGGTTGTTTGGAAATAAAGTCCTAGTGTAGATCAGGCTAGGAGTGAGGGTCATTAACCATTAAAGCAATTTATCATTCGCCATCATCTAAATTCTTTACATCTACATGGGATTCATAGGCGTGCGCACGTGGTGTGCCGGGCACGTGTGCTGGGTGTGCCCAGGCACATCCTAATGTTTCAAAGGGCCGCCCTGGTGCGCTGGGGAATGGACGCTGCGCCGGGTTTGCCACGCATGCATGGCCAAAACCGGCGGGTCTTAGGACCCCACGGAAATAGGAGGCAGGGAGCAGCATCGTCACCCCGCCTCCCAGGCAAGCGAGGTAAGTTTAAACCCCGGGCGGGAAGGCGGGGGATGTGTCCCGGGCAGGGGATCGGGAGCAGCGCAGCTGGTGTGTGTGTGTGTGGGGGGGTCGGGTCAGGAGCAGGTCGGCTGGCCCGGGGTCGGGGGGACCTGGGGGCAGCGCGGCTGGCCTGGGGAGGAGGCGGTGCCCAGGGTCGGGGGCAGCGCGGCTGGGCCGGGGAGAGGGGGGCCGGGGTCAGGGGTAGCGTGGCTGGCCCCCGCCCCCCCAGAGCTGCTTTCCGTCCCCCCTCTTCCTCCCGGCCAACCCAGCGTTCCTCGACACCCCCCCCCCAGCTCTGCTTCCTGCACCTCCTTCCTCCGGGCCCCCCTTCCTCCTGGCCAGCCCTGCGGCCCCTGACCCCCCGCCAGCTCTGCTTCCCACCCCCCTTCCTCCTGGCCATCCCCCCCCGTCGAGTCCAGTCCCTCCACCTGGTCCATGATCAAGTGTGTCCGGTTTTTTTGAGGGTGGTCTACCTGGTATCCCTACCAGCTGCAGCTCCACAACATGCCCATAGACAGGGCTTCTCCTCCTCCCCAAGACATCAGACTCAACTAGAGGCTCCCAGAGCCAATTGCGCCCCACCTTCCAGTCATTCCCGCCGCCGCCGCCAGGCTTCAGTCTGGCGCCCAGCCGGAAAACCAGGAAATACCAGCCATTGTACGTGTCGGGTATTTCCTGGATTTTTTTTACCAGACAGAGGGCCCAAAAACCGGACTGTCCGGTAGAAACCCGGACACCTGGCAACCCTACGAGTCGGACCCGGTGCAGGCACCAAGTGATGGGGAGACTGCCGGAACTTTGGGAACCAGAGACTGCGGGGTGGGGGTTTGTGGCCCAAAAGGAGGCTGAGAAACCTAAGAAAGACAGAGTAGGGGGAGCACCAGAAGGGTGATAGTCAGGGCGACCCTAGAACTCTGTTACAAACCAGCTGGCAGCTGCTGGAGGAGGAGGAAAAAATAGGGGGAAAGGGTCAGAGAGGAAGGGGCTTGTGCTGAGGGGAGGGGGGCAGGTCAGGAGAAGAAAGGAGAAGGCACCAAGGGACAGGGTAGAGGAGAGACAAATGCCAGGGGGCCAAGTGGAGACAATGAGGAAAAGGGCAGGAGGGGAAGTGTCAGTGGGAGGGGGGACAGGATGATGCTAGGAGAGGAGAGGGGAAGGGCTTTGGGGGCTAGAGGGGAGAAGGGGAGGTGCTGGGAGAAGGCTTGAAAGAAGGGGTGGGCATGAGGAAGGCAGGGATGGAGCAAGGCATGTGTGAAGGCATAGGGACATGAGGGAAACGGGGGCAGAGGGTGGTGAGGGGGTGGGCATCAGGGAAAAAGAGGACAAAGGGGGCAGGGGCAATGAAGGAAGGGGGAGGCACCAGGAGGGTGCAGGGCTAAGGGAAGGTGCAGGTGCCAGGGGATTCTGGGGGTGAAGCAGAAGGGCAGACACCTGCAGGGGAGGGACCAGCACCAGAGGAGAGAGGCAGGGCAGGTGTGTAGAGGGAAGTGTTAGGAGAGGGGATGAGGAGGGGTAGCTCACATGATCAGAGTGGGGCTACAGGAGGAGTGGGCACAGGGGGGAGAGAAAGGCTGGTGGAGGGGGGCAGGTCTCAGGAATGCTGAGGGCAGTGAGAAGAGCAGGAGTCAGGACAGCAGAGGTGGGTGAGGGGTTGGGAGAGGCAGCAGGCACCAGGGGAGCTGATGGAGCAAGGGGAGGTGACAGGGCAGCAGAGGGGAAAGGTAGAGGTTTATAAGATACTTATTAATAACTTGGGTGCCACAGTGGCACATCCAAACAAGCCACAAACTCAGTACTGGTGCATAACACAAAATTTATTGTGCTCATGGGAGGAAACTCTTAGAGGGAACACTTCCCCCAGCCTCTCTGCCCCAGAGTTAATGTCACATACATTGGGTTAATGCAATTGCAGGATAGTTGCATGAGGCGGGTTTGGTGAGGGCCAAACTAATCCCTATTGGTAAGAGGATAGTAAAAGTCCTGGGGGGGGCGGGGGGGTGGTCACATGACACCTTTTATTTCTGGTCATGTGTCCATATTGCCCCGAAAGTATTACCTCCAGAGGCGTGGCTAATGGGGGTGAGGGGGTGTGGCTAATGGGGGTCAAAGAGTACATTTAAAAAAAATTCTTTGGGTGCACACCCTAATGAAATGTGCTGTGCATGCCTATGATGGGATTATTATTATTTAATTGTATTACTGCAGTATTAAGGAGCCCCAGTCATGGATCAGGTCCCCACTGTGCTGGACAAACATGGGACAGGAGGATTATATGTTTCTAAAAGAGATGCTCTTGTTCAAGCTGAAGTTGTGAGCTGGATGCAGAAATTACTGGGTGAGGTTCTTGGGCTGTATTATGCAGGGGTCAGATTAGATGATCATCATGGAACCTTCTGACTTTAAAATCTGTGTCTCCATGAGTAAAATAACCCTGTGTTTTATATAGAAGATTTCCTGCAAACTGAATCCCAAATCACTGTCAAAAGTTAACTAATAATACAAGTTAAATATTTAAATACTGAATAACACAGGGGTATTAAGACCTATCGACAAGGGAGGAAAGATATTTTCAGATGACATTTGAAAAGATGTGGAGGGTTTTTGAGGCAAAGGAAAGTAAAGATTGAAGAGGAGAATGTTCTTGAACAACAGAAGGAAAATTGTGGCGATCTAGTATATTGAATATTGGTAGGCTTTGAAGGATTAGATTTGTATCTGTAATTTTTGGTAAATGATTTTATTGTACATACACAAACTAACAAAAATTTCCATTGAAGATGATGATGAATTTTACAGATAGGCAATGTCAGAAAAAATGTTGCTTGAGAATTTATTTGAGTTAGGATATTTGCTTTGTATATTTTGAGACATGAGAGGTGGACCATTTGTGTTTTAATGGTTATAAAGCTTTACATTTCTGAATCTCTAAAGGGCATTCACAGTCATTAAATAATGATTGTCTGCCCCCCTGTTTTCTGAGCCCCCTTTATAATCTCCCACGTGTGTGAAAATTAAAATGGACACACACAAAAATTAAAAATCCCTAAACCCCATAATTTGGTGCAACTCTGAAAATCTAAATGGATAAAAATAAAAAAGCTTAAAAACAAGCATTGATACTAGCCACTGAAATTATAAAAGAATAAAAATAGGACAGCTATTCCGATTATATAATGCTGTTGGAAAAAGAGGAGATAAAAGTCTGGATCTTTCCAAGGGAAAAAGAAATGACCCAAGATGTCAATTTCAGCTGAAAGAACATACAAGTTCAACATTTTCATTTTTCACATTGTATGTTCTAGCAGTTTGCCGGGCAGTTCGTCAGGGTCAGGGAACAGATAATGAATCTGCAGAAATGCAGCTATTTGTATAGCTGAGCCCATTAGAGCTAAGAATCTGTCAGCTTTTCCATATGAAAGGGCATTTTTCACAGGGTTGCGGCTGGGACATAAATAGTTTAATTTCAGATGGAAACACAGTAAGTTCTCAGCCTCTGAGCACTTTTTAAACATGATATTGAGAAGGAAATCACATCGATCATATTTTTAATAAAGGAGAAGCAAATGACACGTTTGCCTCTAGCCATTAACATGAAATTCTGCAGGCATCTGTGGCCTAATCCAAAGCTCATGCAGGTCAGTGGGAGTCTTTCCATTTATTTCAGCGAGTCTGGATCAGGTCCTTTTTTTCCATAATAGGGAATAGCTGCTTGTGTACTGAGTCACACTGTCTGGGCCTGAGCATGGGAGTTGTAGCTAGAGACTCCGGAGCTCTTATTTGAGATCTGATACTAATTCCCCTTGGGAAAGTCACTTAAAGTTGGATTGTCCTTGGGTCCTTGCATGGAGAGGGTGGAGTGGGGAGAAAAGCAAGGGGCTACCCTCTGTAAGGGAGTTGGGATTCATGCGCTATGCCATATTTCAGAGGTGCATATAACAGTTCACTGGGAACAGGAGGGCTCAGGGGCCCTTACAGAAGCTGCAGTATTGTTCAGTCCATTGGCAGGAAGGAAGATCTTTTGGCTAAGGCACTAGCCGTGGGATTTAGGAGACCGGAGTTCAATTTCTGGTGCTCCTGCAGCTTGACTAGTCTAACTGATCATAATATATGGAGGGGGGAGGAATTTCCCCCCAGGTCAGATTGGCAGAGATCTGAGGGCAGGGGGCTTTGCCTTCCTCTGCAGAATGTGGCGAGGGTCACTTGCCAGGATTATCCGGCTATATCTCTTTTAATCAGAGCCGGCGCTAAGTATCAGCAGGCTGAGCAATTGCTTAGGGTCCCAGGCAGCTCAGGGGGGGCCATATTAATTATTAATATGTGTTGGGACTTGATATTCCATTGTAGGGCCCCGAGTGGGTTAGCACTGGCACTGCCCTTGTGGCAGGAGCCCAGGGCAGCGGTGTACCTCTCCACTTGCTATTCTCGGCCTGGGGCACATGATAGTTTAGTCTCCTGTGGGTCTGTATTATGCAGGAGGTCAGATTAGATGATCACCATGGTATCTTCTGAGCTGAAAATCTCTGTCTCCATGAATAAAATAACCCTGTGTTTTATAGAGAAGATTTCCTGCCAACTGAGCTGTAATACTGCGGTGTAAATTCACTTGTTGGGTTTGGTGTGCGGGTGCTGGGTAGTGCTATACAGGAGGTCAGAGAAGAGCAGTGGTTTTCAAAGTACAGATTGTGAGTGTTGGGTCGCAGAATGTTAGGTACGAGGTCACTTTGCTGTAGGGTAACCAGGTGACCAGAAGGGGTGCTAAGGCAGGTCTCCCACCTTTCCTGGCCAATGGGAGCTTGGGGTTGGTGCCTATGTAACCCACACACCTGGGCTATGTCTGCACTCGCGGCTTCTTGTGTCAGAAGTATGCAAATGAGGCTAAGTGTGGAATATCGCCGAGCCTCATTTGCATACCTAATGAGCCACCATTTTTGCAGAAGAGGTTCTTGCGCCAGAAGGAGCTGTCTACACTGCCCCTTCTTGCACAAGAAAACCCCTCTTGCGCAATGTCCTTACGCCAATTATTTTCAGGAATAACGGCATTGCACAAGAGGGGTTTTCTTGAGCAAGAAAGGGCAGTGTAGACAGCTCCTTCTGGTGCAAGAACCTCTTCTGCAAAAATGGCGGCTCATTAGGTATGCAAATGAGGCTCAGCGATATTCCACGCTTAGCCTCATTTGCATACTTCTGACGCAAGAAGCCGCGAGTGTAGACATAGCCCTAGTGTGGTTACTGAGCAATACAAGTGGTACCTAGACCACAGCAACAGTTAAGATCAAGAGACCTCTACAACATGGGCTGGGAGCCAGCTGGCTTTTAGCTCAGAGAGTAGAGGCTCCTATACTCAGCTCTAGAGGTCCCAGGTTCAATACAAGTGAGGGCCTATCCCGGATCTTAACTGGGACTCTAAAGTGCAGGATGTGCTTCCTCACCTAGGGGAAGTATGTAACCCACACACCTAGGCTATGTCTACACTGGCGCGATCTTGTGCCAGAAATATGCAAATGAGGCTGTGTGGAATATTGCCGAGCCTCATTTGCATATCTAATGAGCCACCATTTTTTTCAGAAGAGGCTCTTGTGCAAGAAGGAGCGTCTACACTGCCTCTTCTTGCGCAAGAAAAACCCTCTTGCGCAATACTGTTCTTCCTGAAAAGTAATAGGTGTAACAGCATTGCACAAGAGGGTTTTTCTTGCACAAGGGGCAGCGTAGACACTCCTTCTTGCACAAGAGCCTCTTCTGAAAAACATGGCATCTCATTAGATATGCAAATGAGGCTCAGCAATGTTCTACGCTTAGCCTCATTTGCATATTTTTGGCACAAGATTGCGCCAGTGTAGACATAGCCCGTGTCGTTACTGAGCAATGCAAGTGGTACCTAGACCACAGCAACAGTTAAAATCAAGAGACCTCTACAGCATGGGCTGGGAGCCAGCTGGCTTTTAGCTCCTATACTCAGCTCCAGAGGTCCCAGGTTCAAATCCACCCAGTGGCAGTTTCACCTGTAGGCAAGAACAGCACGCAGAGCCACTTGTGTGCTTCTGCTAAGAACCCGACCTGCTGCTGGCCACTTCCAGGGCACAGCACTATCCACACTGCCAGGATAGGCATGGAGCCTGCTTTAGCACCTCCACTGTGTTGCTAACCAGCAGTGGCTGGAGGTAAGTCCGTACTCCAGTCCCCTGCCCTGAACTCCCCATATACACCTGGAACCCGCTCCTGGCAGAGGCGTAGCGAGGGTGCTATGCACCAAGGGGCAAAGACAAAATTCTCCCCTAACCCCACCACTGCTGCGCAGCAGGGCCCCAAACCTGGCTCACAGCTGAGCCCGACCCTGACAGGAGGGAGGGGAGCTTGTACCGCATCTTCCCCCGCCCCCTCCAGTTTGAGGCCAGGCCCCTACATGCACTAACCCGCCGGCAGAGATAGAGGAGGGTTCAGGCTGGGGGGTGGAGAGGAGGCTTCAGCTGTCGGCGGCAGGAGGAGGAGCAGGGGAGCCGAGGGATGACAGGGGGAGCTGAGGGGGACCAAATTGGTGCCCCCCCTAGCGTGGCACCCAGGGGCAACTGCCCATCTCCACCCACCCCTCGCTATGCCACTGTCTCCTGCACTCCAAACCTCTCCATCCTGCACTCCATCCTGGAGCCTGCACTCTAGTCAAAAGACATAATTGGGTTATGGGCATGAACCATTTTCTTCAACTGGATCACGAGAAAAAAAAAGTTTGAAAACCACTGGAGTAGATGATCTGGTAGCCCCTTCTGCTCTTAATCTCTAGCTCTGTGACTTCTTGTGTGACCTTGGGCAAGTCACTTGACCTCTCTGGGTTCTGGTCCCTGTTAGAATTGCCAGGTGTCCGGTTTTCGCCCAAACAGTCTGGTATTTGCGGCCCACTTTTTTGTTCAACAAGTTTGCTCTTCCCGCTCCCCCCCCCCAGTCTTTTAAAAGGATGAACACTTTGGCAGGAACAGTGTCTGCTGCTATGTGAGTAATGAATAACACTAATAATCTATGCCCTCATTTAAAATTAATCTGTATTAAAACTAGCCATTTTCAGTGGCACCCACACTATCCTGGCAACGTATATACACAAATAGAAGTGGACTTCCTGCCTTGAAGCTCTTATCCTCTAAAACAGGAGTTCCCAAACTTTTTGACACCGGGGACCAGTAAATCCATTCACGAGCTTTTGGAGGACTGGTAACATTTATTTGCATATTCATTGAGCAAATGATGAATATGCAAATAAATTGTTTCAAGTCCTCCCAAAGCCCCCAGTGCCAATTTTAGCCCACAGAAAAGTCTGTTGGGGCCACACAAGTGAGATACAAAAACACAACCCCTCCAAACACCTCAAACCTCACTAATGTGGCCCCAGCTGTGCTTGTGGGTGCTGGGACAGAGTTCTGGGAAGGGTGCCAATGAGTGCTGGGGCAGGGGACAGGGTGCTTGTGGGTGTTAGGGCAGGGTACTTATGGAGGTCTGGGGGGGGAGGGGACAGGGACTGATACCTGGGGATACTGTAGCTGCTAAGGCCCAGGAAGTGCGTGGGCTGCTCCCCCGTCCCCCAAACAGCAGCGCGGTACCTGACACACTGGTCCTGATGCCTTCCTGCGCAGGTAGAGGGGGAGTCCCGGACCGTGCCTGCTCCAACCGCTCGGGCAGCATGTGCCTTGCTCCTCCGATCCCCACAGCAGCACACGCCGCCCGAGCAGCTGGAGCCGGCGCAGTCCTGGATCCCCACCCACTCCCCAGTGCGCGACGGACCGCTTTATCCTCCGGCGCCACGTGTTCTGCGTTGGTGCTCGTGACACCCGGCCTTCTCCCTGGGTCCTAGCGTCCACCGGATCTAGCCCTGCTGCCTGGGAGCATGCTCAGCAGAGACGCTGCGGCGGCGGGCTCTCTGCCAAGAATTTTTCTGAGGACTGGTAATTTTTTTTTAAGGACTGGTACCAGGCCACGGACCACACTTTGGGAAACACTGCTCTAAAAAAAGAGAAAAATTACTTTAAGCTGTAAAAACAAGCAGAAAGAATTTACTGCTGCCTTAAGGAACTGATAATCTTGCACATAATTAAGCAATTTATCCAGTATTTATATATGTCTTCATTTAAGCAGCTATGTGTGCATTGGTTTGATTTATTGGGAGCAGCAGTTGTCACTACCCTTCCCTGAGATACGACGCTCACACTGTTATCCCAATGCTTTTTGAGCTCTAATTGCAACTCCACGCAATGACATGAGCACATTACACAATGCAGGGATTCACCGTGGCTTCACATGTGCTGGGTCGTTTGTGGAGAGGGGAAAGAGGTGTAGCTTAAGGATGAATTTAATTTGTGGTGCACAGACTTTGCAATGTATCAATGCCCAGAGTTCCTCGTGCTGCCACGTTGGGCATCCTGAAATGTGCAACACACAACTTGACTGTGGAATAATGACTGTGCGTCAGGGCCCTTGTAAAGGGGGATGTGCTGACCTCAGGCTGTGCACTCTGACCCCAATTCGGGAAAGCACTTCAGCTCATATTTAACTTTGAAATGAATGAGGTTTACAGGGACATCAGAATAGCACACCCATTATTTCGAAAGTTATTTCGAAATAACAGGCGCGCTGTCAAGACACAGAAAACACTATTTCGAGATACTGGAAGTATCTCGAAATAGCGCCACTGTCTAGACGCACTCTAAATGACCACAGTTCCAGTGACCACAGTGGAGTTTTATTGATCTACACCTGAGATTCTGGTATTCAAGAAAAAGTACTTTGAGATCCCTTAGGATAAATCTGGTTTACGCCTATTACAACTTGGAATAATACACCCTTTACAATCTTTTAAACTCCAGCTAGGTTATTTAATAAGCACTTAATTGCCTTAAAAAGGATCTTTGCTGGTTTGTTATAGTCCTTGTTTTTTGGTTGAGAATGGTTTAGCAGCAGGTGACTCAGATTCTGCATATAAATCTCATATGGATGCCACAGAGAATAATCTTCCATGACTCAGAATAGATAGCTTCTAATTCTGGGACTTGTTGGAAATGGCTCCTGATGCTGCAAAACATATGGTTATGAAAAATTAAACTGGTCCTTAAGACCTATCCCTTCTCCAGTGCCCACAAGAAGGGAACCAATAATAAAGTTTTTTTTAAATATAAGACAAAAATCAGCCACTGTCAATTGAATTGCCAGTATATGGACATCTCAAACTATGTGACTAAATGAACACTCTGTTATAGGCTTTGTCCATTCTCTCCTCCACATCTCCTCCCTCCTGTGGCTTCCTTTCACTTGTTGTATCCCATCTAAAATTAGGCCTAGCTCCTTCAAGCACTTGCACATCTTCTTGACTTTATTACCAAGAGTAATCCCAATGAAATCCCAATGGAATTACTCATAGTATTGAAGCTGAGTATGTGCATAAAGTGTTCACAGATCACTGACTTAGAGTTCACAGATTTTGGGGAAGGGAGCTTCTATTTCCATTTCGGTAGCAATTTCAATAGCATTTTTTATTTAAAAAGTCACCAAAATTAGTGAAAAAATTAAATAAAATTAAAAAGTTCATAAGAATTTTACTCAAAAATATAGTTTTGAGTAAAGGTCTCCTTTGAACAAGTTACATTTTTCTTTGAAAATTTCAGTCAGCTGTGGAAAAGTGTTAACTTTTAAAATTGAAAGCATTACTTTCTCTCTTCAGGTAATACTTGCAATACTTTCTATACTTCGTTACTGTTTTCTAGTTGTCAAAAAATGGAGATTATTCAGAAAGTGGGGAAAACCCCTGAATTGTCAAATAAAAAATTATAACAATTAAAATAATCTCTTGTTTTGAAAAACTTGGGAGACTTTTTTATCTTTTTTTTTTTCACAACAAATTCTTTCCAAAAACAAATTTAACAAAACAACACCAAACAAAATTGTGGAAAACCAAAAATTTCAGAAAGCAGTTTTTTCAGGTTCTCCTTTCCCCTTACAAAATGTTTTATTTTGAACAATTCAAGAAAAAAATGTTTTTGAAAAAAGCATTTCCACAAAAATATTTTAATTTTTGGCAAAACCCAATTTTTCAATTAAACACAGCTTCCTTACATAATTTTCAACCAACTGTAATCTGCTGCTGATGTGCATGGGGATGCAAATAAACTTAAATTCTAGGACTGCACTGACATTACTGAGAATTTCAGCCTTTTATATTACTTCTCTAGTTTTAGTAGACTGTATTACTTTCCTAAGTGCTGTTTCTTATGCCAATGAACCACCTGTAGATAGAGTCTGGCAGTTCACTTTGCTTCTTCCTTCTACTACTGTATTTCCTGCCATGTTAGAAGTAGTTAAGTATCTTGTAAAAGTCCTTTATAGATTGGAAGACCGGTTCATTCTAAGTAGGGCTGCTTGTAAAAATGAGAAATCAATTTTGTGAAAAAATCAAAGTTGTTTCCATTTTTCAGGATTCAAAATTGACCCATTTTCTCTACTATGTGGTATTTTTGCAGTATCTTTTATCATAATCACTTTAGAGATTTTTCATTTGCCAGCCCCTCTGTTTTCAGTGAGAAATGCAAATGAAACATTTTGGAAGTGATTTTGATAAAAAATATTGGTAAGCACATTGATAAAAATATCAATTAAAACATAATGTAAAATGTCATGAAAAACAGAAAATTTCAGTAAAATAATGTTTTATTAACAGGTCAGAGGAAAAGGCCATTTATGACAAAAAACTTTTTTTGTGCAAAAAACATTGACCAGCTCTAATTTGGAGCATACCTACTCTGCCCTATGTTGCTCCGACTACTCCGACTCCCCCCCTCAAACCTGACTTCTCACTTTTGTCTAGCAAATGACCCTATTCTAGGGATGTATAACCCTGTTTAATCAGTTAACCGGTTAAATGTTATGTTTAATAGGTTAACTGTTTAACTGGGATCCCTACCCAAGTCTAGCTGACTTTGGCCACAGCTGCCAGTACTTAAGAGGAAGGTGAGAATAGCTTCCTCTTCATTCTGCTTTTGTCTGTCCAAAGAAGAACAGACAACACAGTGCATATAAGGGGACACATTCTCCACTCATGTAACTCCACTGGGGCTGTGCCAAGAGGGAAGTTGGTTCAGTGAGCTTGACCCTGCATTGTTTGCACACCCCACACTCCCATTAGAAATCAGTGGGGACATGGAGTGTGCAAGGGGGTGTTTGGCTTTGGTGAGCAGGTGCTGGGTGGTGGCGGCTTGTGATACAGGCAGGTCAGACTAGAGGATGTGATGGTCCCTTCTGGTCTTAAACTCTAAGCTTTATTACCCTGCAGGAAAAACAGTGGTTGGCAATTTCTGTTCCTCTCCATTGCAAGGCTGGCATTTACTGGATAATGCCCAAGATTTGCTTTTGCCTTATCTGGGGCCAGACGTATTGTTAGCACTGACTTCACTTATTAATTTACCAGTCACTCCCTAGAAACCCGGTAGTCAGAGAAATTGCAGATAGTGGTTTGGGTGTGGGGATGGAAACTGTCTCTTTTTTTTCTCTAAATACAGACGGCATACAGTAAGTACTTCAAACATCAAATTGTTCTAAGCAGCAGCCTCCTCAAATCAATGCTTTGAAAGTAGCTGTGTTGCCATCTGGCTATTTGACACTTGGTTTCACCTCTTATATTAGAAGACTCACCCTGTATGACATTTTTAATTAGACTAAGACTGTGATTTGGTGGGGGGAAATTATATAATTTTATAGTGTAAACCAGCATGGAGTAGTGTATATTGGTACTCCTGTATTTTAAAAATATCTTCCAAAGAAAATCAGTATCTCCTTGTCGTCATAATACTTTGGGACAGAGGGAAAAGTTTGATTTTCCCCAGTAAGTCTAACATCAGTACCGGATAAATTAGTTGAAACTATAGTAAAGAATAAAATTGTCTGACACCTGGATGAACAAAATTTGTAGGGGGAAAGTCAGCATGGTTTCTGTAAGGGAAATCATGCCTTACTAATCTGCTAGTTCTTTGAGGGGTTCGACAAACATGTGGACAAGGGGGATCCAGTGGATACAGTATACCTAGATTTCCAGAAAGCCTTTGACAAGGTCCCTCACCAAAGGCTCTTAAGTAAAGCAAGTTGTCATGGGATAAGAGGGAAGGTCCTTTCATGGATTTATAACTGGTTAAAAGACAGGAAACAGAGTTTAGGAATAAATGGTAAGTTTTCAGAGTAAAGAGAGGTAACAAGTGGGGTCCCACAAGGGTCTGTTCTGGGACCAATCCTATTCAACTTATTTATAAATGATCTAGAGAAAGGGGTATAAAATGAGGTGGCAAAATTTGCAGATGATACCAAACTGCTCAAGATAGTTAAGACCAAAGCAGACTGTGAAGAGCTTCAAAAAGATCTCACCAACAGGAGCGGCCCGTGAGCCTAGGCAGACTCGGCAGTCACCTAGGGCGCTGCCGGCCCGGGCGCCCGATGATGAGATCACGGGGTGCCGGGGCGCCCCGTGATTATGTCACGGCCATTGACAGCCGTGCAGGCGGGGGCGCCGATCGCGCCTTCCACCTGGAGTGCCAGCTGCCACAGCCGGCCTCGGGCCGCTCCTGCTCACCAAACTAAGTGATGGGGCGACAAAATGGCAAATGAAATTTAATGTTGATAAACGTAAAGTAATGCACATTGGAAAAAATAATCCCAACTATACATACAATATGATGGGGACTAATTTAGCGACAACTAAGAGAGGGTATGTCTACACTAGCTCGTTAGTTCGAGCTAGGTAGGCAAATGAGGGCAACCGGAGTTGCAAATGAAGCCCGGGCGCCGACATTTTTAAATCCCCCTTAGTCCGTGGAATGAGGAGTAACGGTAGTTCGAATTAGTCCGTGCCTACCTAGCTCGAACTAACGAGCTAGTGTAGACATACCCAGAGAGATCTTGGAGTCATTGTGGATAGTTACTTAGGAACGGCCATACTGGGTCAGACCAAAGGTCCATCTAGCCCACTACCCTGTCTGCCGACAATGGCCAATATCAGATGTCCCAGAAGGAGGGATCACAACAGGTAATCCTCAGGTAATCCTCAGGTGATCAACAGGTGATCCCACCCCTGTCACCCACCTCCAGAGAAACAGAGGCTAGGGATACCATTCCTACCCATCCTGGTTAATAGCCATTGATGGACCTAACCTCCATGAATTTATTTATTCAGATGTTCTCTGTAAACATCCACTCAGTGTGCAGCAGCAGTCAGAAAAACAAATAGAATATTAGGAATCATTAAAAAAGGGGATAGAGAATAAGATAGAGAATATCTTATTGCCTCTGGATAAAACCATGATACGCCCACATCTTGAATACTGCATACAGATATGCTTGCATCATCTCAAAAAAGATATATTGGCATTGGAAAAGGTTCAGAAAAGGGCAACTAAATGATTAGGGGTGTAGAAGGGGCCCCATATAAAGAGAGATTAAAAAGACTTGGACTTTTCAGCTTAGAAAAGAGGAGACTAAGGGGGGATATGATAGAGGTCTCTAAAATAATGACTGATGTGGAAAAAGTGAATAAGGAAAAGTTATTTACTTATTCCCACACTATAAGAACTAGGGGTCACCAAATGAAATTAATAGGCAGCAGGTTTAAAACAAACAAAAGGAACTTTTTCCTCACTCAGTGCATAGTCAACCTGTGGAACTCCTTGCCTGAGGATGTGGTGAAGACTAGGACTTTACAGAGTTCAAAAAAGAGCTAGATAGATTCATGGAGGTTAGGTCCATCGATGGCTATTAGCCAGGATGGGTAAGAATGCCGTCCCTAGCCTCTGTTTGTAAATGGGTGACAGGAGAAGGATCACATGAGGATTACCTGTTGTGTTCTCTCCTCTCTGCGGCATCTGGTATTGGCCGCTGTCAGCAGACAGATACTGGGCTAGATGAACCTTCGGTCTGACCCAGTATGGCTGTTCTTATGTTCTTACAATTTGAAAAGACTGGGATTTTTCAGCTTGGAAAAGAGTCAACTAAGGGAGGGTATTATAGAGGTCTATAAAGTCATGACTGGTGTGGAGAAAGTAAATAAAGAAGAGTTATTTACTCCTTCCTACCGCACAAGAAATGAAATGGTAGCAGGTTTAAAACAAACTAAAGGAAGTTTTTCTTCATACAGCACATGATCAGCCTGTAGAACTCCTTGCCAGAGGAGGTTGCGAAGACCAGGACTTTAACAGGTCTCAAAAATAGCTAGATACATTCTCTGTGGATAGGTCTATCAATGCTTATTAGCCAGGATGAGCAGGAATGGTGTCCCTAGCCTCTGTTAGTCAGAAGCTGGGAATGGGTGGCAGGGGATGGGTCACTTGATGATGACTTGTTCTGTTCATTCTGAGGCACCTGGCATTGGCCATTGTCAGAATACTGGGCTACATGGACCTTTCTCGGTAGTGACAGAAGGCAGAATGAGGAGCAATGGTCTCAAGTTGCGGTGGGGGAGGTCTAGGTTGGTTATTAGGAAAAACTATTTCACTAGGAGGGTGGTGAAGCACTGGAATGGGTTACCTAGGGAAGTGGTGGAATCTCCATCCCTAGAGGTTTTTAAGTCCCAGCTTGACAAAGCCCTGGCTGGGATGATTTAATTAGGGTTGGTGCTGCTTTGGGCAAGAAGTTGGACTCGATGATGAGGTCTCTTCCAACCCTATGAGTCTGTGGTCTGACCCAGTATGGCTGTTCTTATGATTATTTATGTATGTAGAATTTAGCTTGATATGCTGAAACTCACACAACTTACAAATGTTAGATAATGAAAGAATTATAAGAATCAAAGTATAAAGGAGACAGGTACATATGTAGATGGCAAGGGTTCCATCCTGAAAAGCCTTGCACAGGTGAACAGCAAATAGATCCTCTCTAGGTACCAGAGGCAATGTGGCCTAGTGGCTAAGGTACTGGCTTGAGAGTCAGAAGATAAAGGCTTTACTCCTGACTCTGCCACTGATCTGTTGTGTGCCTTTGTGCAAGCTACTTCACCTCATTTTACCTTTGCTTTCCTCCCTCTTTGTCTATCTTGTTTATTTAGATTGTAAGCCATCCAGTGCAGATCTGTCTCGTATGCATTTGTTCTATGGGGTCTAGTCTCAACTCAGGCCTGTAGGTGCTACTGTAATACTGTGTGTTGAGTTTAGTCTGCGGGGGGGCTAGCTGCCTCTGATGTACAGGCAGTCAGGCCAGATGTAGGGTTGCCAGGTGTCCGGTTTTGAACTGGACAGTCCAGTATTTGAGCTTTCTGTTTGGGAAACAAATTGAGAAAATATAAATGAGAAAATAGAAATGTCCGGTATTTTCTAAATAAGATGTAATGTAGATTGTGATGTAATGTCAAGTGTGTCCAGTATTTTTGTTGAAAACATCTGGCAACCCTAGCCAGATGGTCTCTTCTAACCTTAAATCCTATGATGCTGAGATACAAATAAATAATAATAACGGAGCAGGTTCTCCTCGCACACGGGTGTAAATCAGGAGTGATTCTTCTGAGAAGGCAGACTCTAGGGTTGCCAACATTGTATTTCAAAATAAAGGGCTGTTTTCTTAGTGCCTCCACCCCACCCCGCCTCCCACTATCATTACCATTATTATTTTCATCATCACTGTTACTAATATAATAATAATTAATATGTACTACGTACCTGCATTTGTCAAGGGTATTTCTCGCTGCTTTTTGCAGCACTCAGCAACTTCTGATCTTGTTGTACAGAGATGGAAAAAATAAGGGATGTCCCATGGGCCTGCTCACATAAGTCTACCTCACCTGAGCAAAACCATTCTGTGTGGGTGCCTAAGTCATCAGAAAAGAGCTGATGCAGGACAGCCCTCAGCATGAATGAATATTATTCCGTGGTGGCTTTTGAACTCTGGACACAAATGTGGATTTCTGATTGTCTGTCGGTGATACACTCCTTCATGAATAGTGCCCTGAAAATGCTTGTGCCTAATTGTTTCTCTCTCTCTCTTTCTGTCTTTCACTTCCATTAATGGCTCAGAGAAATTCCAGGCTGTGCATGTGGAGGGGACTACTGTACCTACTGATGGTTAAAGTCTTGTAGTCTCCCACCTTGTGCCTTACCCATCACCTGACTTGTGAGATAATCACCCGGACCAGTACTGCCTGTTGGGTTTTGTTAACTAAATAAAACTGCATTTGTGTGCTTCTTGCCTCTGTTTTCCTTCCTATTCTGCAAATTAATGCACAGTACTTGATGCTTTGTTAAGTGATATCCAGATCCTTCTAAAAAGAGGTGAAAACATTGACTCCTAACAGTTTTGCTTCGTTTCAGCAAGTTTCACCATTGAAAATGGACCAAACCAAACCAAACGAAACAAAAACCAGAAACCCCATCCAGAGAACTCTGATTTTAGATTCTGAACTGGTGTAAATGAGTTAACTCCCTGGAGCCATATCAGAGTAAAACAGGGGAGGATCTGTCCCAAAGAGTGTCTGTCATTAATTGTATGCTACATCTTTAAACATCAAGCTTTTAAAAACAGAGACTCTTTCAAAGGAACTTAATTTACTTGTTTTGAAACTGAAGCATGAAAAGCTACGGGTAAAATTGGTACATGTCCCACACGCTGGTTAGACCTTAATAGTACAGGTGGACAGCGAAGGCTCAGTGCCAAATACTTTTGGTTTAGAGGGAGTGGTGGGAGTGAATTCTCATAACCGCTCCTTGCAAGGCTTAACTTTCCTCACACAAATCAATGACAATCTCCACTCTGCTGCAGACACCCTCGGAGCAACGTTACCAGTTTCCCATTAAAACCAAGTGGCGAGTTTTATGAGAGACTACACAAGGTGGGGGGAAAGGGAGAATACACGAGGAGAAAAAGGTGGGTTGGACACTGCTACCTTTCCACACTGTGGCGGGTTTCCAAAAGATCTGATTTTCCTTGCAGTGTTTGTGGTTTATTTAATCAAGGGAAAGCAGCCTGAATTTCATGTGCTCCGGCTTATCTAGTTTGTTTCAAGAAGATCTCCAGTGTGCCTAGAGCTCTGTAGCATGTTTCTGTTGCTGTCCTCTGTTATGATCTATCACCGCTTACAAGGATTTTAATTAGTATTCAAACCAGAACCTGCAGTTCTCTTTGTGATTTACTTGTGCAGCTCCTTGACTCTTTACCAAGCGTGGAAATCTTGGCTCCACATGAAGACAGATATAATGCAGAGTGTCTCAATTTGTGTGGCTTTTACAAGTCTGGTTCAGATTTTTTTTTTATCGGTGTTAAAAGGAATCTTTTTGCTTCTCCTGTTGGTTAGGCAGGTGGGTTCTGAGCACAGGCAAACTGTGTAAAATAATTGACATTCTTATTTTGTTTGTATTAATTTTTGTAGCAACTTTTGCTCGTTTGACATTGCTAAGGGAAAAAATACTATAAAATCTTTGAAATGTCTTAGTAAACTGAATAGTTATGGAATAATTGTCAAGTGCTCATTCGGAATGTAATCATTATACAACTGGTTGGTACAGTTTTAGTGAGGTTCAAACTGATCTGCTTTCTGTTGTCTGTGCAGAAAGCAGTAATTGTGTGCGGGAAACAAGAAGTACTTTATCCTAAAACCTTGAGTCATCCCTATTTGGAAACTCAGGTTGAAATACTGGTGAGTGTCTGTGTGGATCTTTTTGCTTCTTTTTCAGCTAGTCCAATGCTTATATGCCTCCATTGTGGTGTTACAGAGTCAACTTTTTTGTTGTTGTTTATTTTGTAAGTGCAAGTGAAAGTGCTGTTTTGATGGTTCAAAATTCCTCCTAAATCCTAGTAACAGGAATAGCTATACCAGACTTTGTGATGAGGGTAATTCCCATAGCTAAGAGATACCGAATGTTCTATATGTCTGCATGATTTCTTGCTTATTATATTTGAGATGTTCTTATTTAAAGCAGGACTTGGCTATTTAAAGGTTTTATTTGCACTACTCATTGATCTTTGAGTTCTTTTGTCTCTTTCATATGGTTTGTGCTTGTAAAGACACAAACCAGTTCAGAAATATCTTAGTTATATGATTGTGCAGAGAAATAGAATTTGTTCTGCTTCTGTATAAGCACAATACTGCTATGGTCTAATCCCTCTAGTTATACTATTACAGGGGAATGCAAATGGTTGTGATGATTTTTTTTTCTTTATTGGATTATGGGGCTATTAGTGACTTGTACCATGGTAACGGGGCAACAAAAGCATCCTTATATATTTTGTCTGTGCCAGTACACCTCAGCCATTACAGATCTTTTCTAAGCAGAGCTACTAGTGCGTGGTTTTGTGAAGTGAATGAATGCCCATTAGGGGATAGTTATGAAACTGACTTTGATGGTATAAATTTTACCAAGTCAAATTTGAATCCAGGTCCCTGGAAATGAAGATTTCAATAATGATGAAATTCCCTGTTGAAAAAATCTTTCTTGAGTTCTGATCCCAGACTCATTACACCATGAGGAAATCCTCAACTGGGATAAATTGGCATAATTCTATATGCTCCTATGAGAATTTACCCCAGCTGAAAATCTGTCACAGTCGGTCGTGGGCAAGTCATTCTTCTGTGTGCATTAGTTTCCCCTTCTGTGAAATGTAGATAATAATAAGTACTGACCTATTTCACAGGGACGTTGTGAGGATGAATAAGATAGTTAATGTAAGAGTGCAGCATTACTGTTGAAAAACTGGTGCTTTTGGGACATCTGGCTCTGTCCCTACGTGAGGGTTGCTTACTTGCCCAGCAATGACTTATCATGAGTTGAACTGTGCATATCCAAACACCTGGTATAGATTTACTTACTACAAGAGACAGCACTCATGAGAGTCCTAGAATATACAAATCAGCACATATAATTAGATTTGTGTATTAGCTAATGCAGTTCAGACTGAGCAGGTCAGTTTTCCCAGTTGTCCTGGGCCTCAACCACGTCAATTCCAACCTCTAACTAGATGCAGTTGGTGTAGTTCAAAGCAGAATTGTTCATTACCTTTGTACCCATGTTACAAATACACATGTCATTTGGGGACACATGAAACAATACTAGCACTTAGTGTTCAGTGCCTGAGCTTACAAACTCTTTTTCATATAAACAGTCTTTGCCAATGAAAACAGTCTCAATGAAATAAATGGGACTAAGCCCCTGGGGGTGGGGACCATCTTTTGTGTTTGTACAGCACCTAGTACAATAAAGTTCTGGTCCAGGACGGGCTCATAGGTGCTGCAGTAATACAGGTAATAGCAACAATAATACTCACACAGGGAAGGGACTGCTCCTGTGAAGAAGGGTTTGCAGGATCAGGCCTTTATCTTTTGCTTTCCATGCCTATTTCTTTTCTTTGGGCAAGTCAACACTATAAAGTTAAGTTGACTTAAATTACATCTATGTACAGCCTCTGCAGTAATTGCATCGCTTTTGTACATCCACATGATTTTCCTTGTGTCGGCACTGGCAGTGCACGTCCTCACCAGGAGTGCTTGGACTGATTGAACTGGCAGTCAGGGGATTATGGGATGGCTTCTGAAAGGCAGCAACAGTCCATGTCAGCAACTCAGGGCACGTCTACACTACACGGAATATCAATGCTGCCGTTGTCGAACTTCCGGCGTTTGTTTTAGTGGGTGTAGTATAGACCCACTAGATCAAATTCAAAGGGCACCCCCATCGGCACCGGTACTTCTGCTTCTCACGAGGAGTAAGGGAAGCCAACAAGAGCTTTTGCTCCCATTGGCCTCCTGCTGTGTCGATGGTGCAGAAACGTGATGTAAGATACGTCAACTCCAGTTAATTTACACAGCAAGAGTTGTGTATCTTGCTTCGACCTTCCCATGTAGTGTAGACCAGGCCTCATTATCTACACTGACATTGTGTTGACCTAACTCCATAGACCTAAGCCAGTGGTCTCCAACCTTTTAAAGCATGAGATCACTTTTTGAATTCAAGTGCATTCCAAGATCTACCTCAAACCCAAATACCCTGGCCCCGCCTCCTTTGTGTCCCTTCTCTGAGGCTCCTCCCCCTGCTCACTCCATCCTCCTCCCCTCCCCCATACTCCCTCATTTTCATCAGGCAGGGCCAGCGGGTTGGGGTGCAGGCTCTGGTCTTAGATTAAGGGATTTGGAGTGTGAGAGGGGCTCTGAGCTGAGCTTAGAGCAGGCAGTTGGGGTGCTGGAGGGGTTTCTAGGTGCAGGCGCTGGGATGGCATTTGGATGCAGGAGTGCTCAAGGCTAGGGTTGGGGCTTGGAGTGCAGGAGGGAGTTCATGACTGGGGTAGGGTTTCAGGTTTTGGGCTCCAACTTGCCACTGCATACATCAGGTGGCTCTTGGGTGGTGGTGCAGTGGGGCTAAAGCAGGCTCATCCCTGCCCTGGCCCTGCACCACTCCCAAAGGCATCCAGCAAACTCCTTCCCAAGTCCTGTTGTGCCCCCAGTCTTCTCTGTGGAAATAGTATAGAGGGTGGGAGAGGGGGCACTTGACATCAGCACCCCTCTTCTCCCTCCCCTATCCTGCACAGCAAGCAGGAGGCTCCCGGCGGTGGAGGGGGGAGGCAGCTCCAAGGCAAAGAGCAGGAGTTGTGCAGCAGTGGGGGTGGGGGGAGCAGCTGACGTGCCAGCACTTGATAGCCTCTTGGCCAAACCTCTCAAGATCACCTGTCAGAGGCTCCAAGATCTACCAGTAGATCCCGATCTACTGGTTGGTGACTACTGACCTAAGCACTATGCCTCTCGCAGTGGTGGGGTTATTAAGTCAGTGTAGTTGGTGAGAGCTACATTTTAGAGTAGATGCTTGCTGAGATAGGTTGATGTAAGCTGACGTATGTTGACCTAATTCTGCAAGGTAGTGGTGGAAATGGCTAATCAAGGTGCCAGGCAGTGAAGATTTTGGCCCTACATGTTTAAGCACTTTATGAATATTTAATCATGTAAGGGTACGATTTTCAGTGGACTCCTATGGGAGTCTAACTCCCTTTGAAAATCCTACCCTACAAACAGATATAAATGAGAGTTTTCATTCATATATATATATATATATATATATATATATATATAAAACTAGAAAATTTACCAGGTGTTGCTCAGGTCCTTAACTCAATTTTTGTTTTTTGGAAAATGAAATGAACATGCACATGCTTAATTTAAATCATTGCTCTGGGGTGGGGGTGAGGGGTTCAGGATGCAGGCTGCCCTCAGAGAGAGGACAACCCCAGCCCACCCTCACCCCTCACCACAGCAGCTTGGGGCCAGGTGAGAAGCGCCTCTCCATAGCTGCTGCAGCTCCAGAGGCCACAGCTGGTAGAGGGGTGCCTGTCCCCGAGCTGGGGCCGGTCCAGGTTTGTCTGTGACCTGCACTCCCCAGCCAGAGTGAGGAATGCAGCAAACTGTGCACTTTACCCGCACGCCCTGACAAAGAGGAACAGCCAGCAATGTCCCTGTATGAATTGGGGGAGGGGCGCTTCAGCCCCCTCCCACTCTGCCGAAAGGGAGCCTGGGGGTGGGAGGCTGGGGACTGGGGCAGTGAGGGTTGCCAGATGGTTTTAACAAAAATACCGGGCACACTTGACATTCCATCACAATCTACATTACGTCTTATTTAGAAAATACCGGACATTTCTATTTTCTCATTTCTATTTTCTCAATTTGTTTCCCGAACAGAAAGCTCAAATACTGGACTGTCCGGTTCAAAACCGGATACCTGGCAACCTTCGGGGCAGTCCCAAAGCGGGGTGCCCACAGTCATCCCCTTTCACCTACCTTGTGATTCTCTTTTCTGTATGGTTTTATGAGAAGCAATCCTATTCTAATCACATCCCATTTTCCTGGCACAACCAAACCTGACCTTGCTTTTAAGTTATGATAAGAAGAAGCCGTATATCGAATTTGGTGGTCCTAGATCTTATGTTTAGGAGGAATTCTAGAACAAAGAGGCAAAACCACAGACAGACAGAAAAACAGACAAACTCTCTCAAATATATAGTAGATGTAATAAATGGGAAGGCATTGAACACTTTTTAAAGCAAAGAAGGTCCTCTTTGAGATTTCGTAGTCACTGTACTATTCCAAAAACATGTCACCAGTGTAAAGGCTTTCAGAATGCAAGAGTCTCACAAATCAACTAACAGATAACAGTTAAAGATAACAGAGGGTTATAGACTAGGTCTAGCCTTAAAAACCTAGATGTGTGATGATTTTAGCAAACATTGTTAAGTCTGATGTACTGAAATCTCTTGATATTGTAACCCAGTGTTTCTCAACCTTTTTTTTTATAAAGTACCCCTTTAAAAAAAATTAAGTACCCCCCAGTACCTACAGTTTTCAGACACACAATTTTTTTCTACCATTGCAACACATTTGTTTAAACAACTTAATCATAGCCGGGCGGGAGATGAAATTTTTGGGTGTAAAAAGTACGAAAATAATAAAATGCTGTAAAACTTAAAACAAAAATTCAGTTTTCTCCAAATTTCAGTTGTGCTGACATACCCCCCCAGACTTCTCTCGAGCACCCCTAAGGGTACTCGTACCACTGGTTGAGAAACACTGTTCTAACCTGTCCCTGTTTTGCTGGGTTCTCAGTTCCATTCTAGCACAGGGAACTCTGAGTGATTTTAAAAATTATTGGCAATAAATATTTTGGGTTGTTTTGCTTGAGAGCCATCGTTTAGAATTACTAAGCATTTTACATGTTTCACTGAATCTGTCCCTAAAATGAATTGAAGTAGCAGAGTGGTAAATTTTGGCTTTAATTTTAAAGGTCTAATCCTGTAAGACTAATTCAAGAGAGAAACTCCATTCGCTCAGCTGAGTAAGGCTCATTCAAGTGACTAAGTTACAGAATGCAGCCTTAATGCTGCTAATAAACATGGGCTTTATTTTCCATGGACAAGCCAACTCCTGTTACAAGGGTAATTTTAGCCAGCACATTGGCGGTTGGTAGATCAGGTGCACTTCATTATAAATTCAATGATGGCAAGAAAGTTTGATTTTTCCCCCTTTCCTTTTAAATATAAAGATTAATACAGGGAAAAGGTGAGTCAACATATAGCAGGGACCCTTCTGTGTATACAGTAATTACACAGGTGTATAATTGTACAGAAATGTTTGCTGTGTTTGTTCTGATCCAGCTACGCAACAATGCAGGTTTAGGCAGTGAGATAGCTGGATGGTTTATTTTCTTGTGGTGGTGAGCTTTAGAGATGAATAGAGGGAGGGGATCTGGTGATGGCTATTTCTGCCCAGAGCAATTGGGAGGCTCTTTCAGATTAGTCAGCGCTCTTTTATTTCTTCCTGTGTACCCCATAGTAACTTTCACTTAAAAAAAAATCACTCCAGTGCACAACTTACCTAACAATGTATTTTGCTCCTCGTCTCTGATTGGTTCCTGACAACTGTAAGCTCTTTTCCACAGCAAGTCCCTCTCCCATGTGTGAGAGGATAAGGGTCCTATGCCCTCAGCTCAGCTCTGTGAGCCAGAGACTAGAAATGTGTCAGAGCTGCAGGGTTTGGTTCAGATGGGGGTTTGCAGGGGCAGAGAACAAACAGTGAAGCTCTATTGGGAGGGTCAAGCTGTGAGAACTCCAGTCCCTACCTCACTCCTTGGTGAACCTCCAGCTGCATCCCAGGCACCAACACTTCTGTTGGGATCCTGATTGCTGCTGCCTGTTGTGTTGGGGGCATTCCCTTTCCTCCTGCTTCCTGCTTGGCAGTGCTTGGGGTGGAGGAGGACGTTTCTCTGCAGTCCCCCCAGCTGCCATGCTACCCATAATTTAAGGCTCCTTCAAACTGTCAGAGCTGTAAAAAGTCAGACTGCTGCTTCTGTCCTAGTGCTTGCCAGGTGCTGAAGAGAAGAGGGCACGTTTGACTTTGGGGGGGCTCTGAACAGGGTGTCTGTGTGTATGGGTGGAGGATCAGACTTCATTCTAGACCAAGGGTTCTCGATATTTTTCTTTCTGAGGCACCCCAACATGCTTTAAAAATTCCACAGCCCAGCTGTGCCATGGCAACTGGTTTTCTGTTTATAAAAACCAGGGCCAGCGTCAGAGGATAACAAGCTGGGCAATTGCCTAGGACCCCCAGGAAGCTATATTGCTCAGACTTTGGCTTCTGTCCCATGGGGCATGTTTCAGGGCCCCAGGCTTCTGCTCCATGCAGTGCGGCATCAGATTTCTGTCCCCCCTCAGCCACTCTAGTGCTGGCCCTGTTTGGCAGCTCCCCTGAAATTTGGCTCACGGCCCCCCAGAGAGTCCCAGGCCCCTGCTTGAGAACCACTGTTCTAGACTCCTCAGGAGACCCTGAGAATTAGGCCAGGAGTCAAAGGCTCTCTCTGATGGACTGTTCTCTTTTCCCTCCCTACTCCCACCCCCAAAATATACACGTTTGGGGAGTTGCTGCTTATTGCCCATTGATGACCCCACCCTAGGAGGAGACCACAGGGTTGGCCCAAAGACAATAAGCATAGAAATCCTGACTCTTACTGGGAGGAGACAGGGTGGAGGGATGGAGGTTTGCCAGCTTTACAGCTATGCAAACAGTCCACACCCATGTTAGCTGAACTTTCTGTTTATCTTCCCAAAAGCCCATCCTCATGGTATCTGGGCACCTGTTGTAAAAGTGGGTTGAGGTTCTGTGAGTATGTCCCACCTGAACCCTAGACTTGGTTTGAATGGGGCGTTTAGCTCTGCTAGGAGCTCCTGAGTTCTAATCCTGACTCTGACATTGCCCTTGTGGCATAGGAGAAGTCACTTAAGCCTCCCTTCCTTCAAGTCCTGACAAGAGCGAGGTAGAGCATATGCTGCAAAAGCCGCTTAATATGGTAATTCTAATCACCTCATTGCAGGGTGAATAAAAATTGATGATTTGGAGGGGGAATTAAAATGGATTTTTAATATTTAAATTGCTTTCTTACTTAAATTGGATTTTTGATGTTGTTTAAATTAAAATGTTTTTCTTTTTAAAAATAAACCAGTTTGAAATGAAATGTAATACAATATATGTTAAGGCGCAAAATGTAATGTAATCTCTTAAAATGCTTAAATAAAAAATAAATGTGACGAATCTACAGATCTCTTTCAAAAATGTGTAGTTAAAGGCTTGTTTTCTGTACAAAGAAAGCATTGGGGGGGGGGGCTATCAAATTCTTAAGGGCAAGCTTTATAAATATGGCACAATAAGTCACTTATCGTATTAACTAGCCAATTAGCCTGACATAAGATGGGATTTTCAGGTCTCTCCTCCACGTTGGTCTTCTCTCCTGAGCCTCCGGTCTCTCGCTCAGTCTCTCTCTCTCCTCCTCCTACTGCCTCCCCCTCTCTCTCTTAGTTCTCCTCCGCCTCCTGCCTCTCTCGCCTTCTGCCTCTCTCTCCGTCTCTTTCTTTCTCTTCTCCCCCTCCTGCCTCTCACTCTCCTTTTCTCTTCTCCTCCTCCTCCTGCCTCTCTCTCCGCTCCGTCTCTCCCCGCCCCTCTTCCCCTTCCACCGGGGCGCTTGGCTGAGTGCTGCGCCGTTCAGCCGGGCCGCCGCGGGGGAGGGGGGCAGTACACGGCCAGGGGGCGGGGCCATGTACATCACGGCCCCGCCCCCTTCCCCTCCCGCTGTGTGCTGCATGTGGAGCACAGATCCCAAATGGCTGCTTGCCGCCGCTTGCTCCCCCGCCGCGGCCCAGCTGAGCGGCGCAGAACTCAGCCGAGCACCACGGCGGGAGGCAAGAGTGCCCCCCAGTGGCAAGTCTGTAACGCTACAGCGTTACAGACTCTCAGACATTGGGCTACTATATATATGATGGCTTGGTCCTGTGGGTGACCTAAGGTCTGTGTTCCTGGGTACAGGAGATTTGGAAAGTCATACAGGCGGAGGGACTTGGCCTCTCACTCGAGGAGCTGCCATCATCGTGTACCTCAGCAGGATCCACCATTGAAGCCATCTGGGTGGTCTCACTCCTATTTTATAGCTTCTCCCTACCTGAGCTCTGATTGGCTTGCTTCTCAACTGATGAATATTTATGACTCCTCGTACACCATGAAAAGTTACTTTCTAGTTCATGGGAAAACACTGATCTGACCAGCAGCTACCAGGCCTTGCTTCTGCATGGTTGAGAAAGTAAATAAAGAAGTGTTATTTACTTCTTCGCATAACACAAATCTAGTGGTCACCGAATGAAATTAATAAGCAACAGGTTTAAAACAAGCAAAAGGAAGCATTTCTTCACACAACACACCATCAACCTGTGGAACTCTTTGCCAGAGGATGTTGTGAAGGCCAGGATTATAACAGGGTTCAAAAAAGAACTAGATACATTCATGGAGGATAAGTCCATCCATGGTTATTAGACAGCATGGGTAGGGAGGGTGTCCATAGCCTCTTTTTGCCAGGGGCTGGGAGTGGCTGGCAGGGAATGGATCACTTGTGGATTTCCTGGCACTGGCCACTGTTGGAAGACAAAACACTGGCTTAGATGGACCTTTGGTCTTACCCAGTATGGCTAGTAAATGGACTTACTCTGGCTCCTTGCATGCACAGAGGCAGAGAACAGACAGACAGAAATCCATGAGTTTTTGAATTGCCTTTCTCTGTCTCTAAATAAATATAATACTGCTGTACAAAAGGCATGTGGGTTACACAAGCAGAAATCTTGGATTGTTGCTAGTTCTTTTGTTTTCTTGGGGTGGGACGGTGGATTTATGTAACAAGAGAAAATGAGCCATATGTGCAACACTGGTGTCAAAGCAGGACACTGTGGGAAGAAGAAGCAGAATTCTTCAGGGTGCTGCCTTTAATGTTGATTTCAACACCTGGAAAGTGGAGGAAGAAACCCCGCCATGGCTGCAGGTCATAAAAAAGACCCTATGTAGGAATATTTTCAACAAATTCCTGTACCTCTCTGTAAAAAGAAACCTGTGCCAAATATTATAGTGCAACAAAGAAATGCAAGATCTGGTTGTAAGAATGAAACAAAATTATTAAAAATGCTGCTCAGAAAGCAATGGCTTTGAAGAAGATGAAATGGACATGCCTGAACAACCTGGATCAACGCGTTAGTAAACTTATTTTTGCACCATTTTTATGCCTGCTATGTCTTACTATCCTAGTAAATTATCATTTTGATTATGGTCACATATTTGTGTTTGAAGTAGGTGACTTACCTATGAATTTCAAAATGATTGTGTTACAATATAATTGGTACGTTACTTGTTGAAGTATTTATCAAATCCATTTTTACTGCTGGACTTCTGAGATGATTTTTTATTGCTCTATATAATCAAACATCCTAACTTAATATTTCCTGTTTAAAAGTAAAGTTTTGTTAGGCATTTATGAATTTTAACTTTTTTGTTTAAATTTCAAACTGCTTAGTGTGTTCCTAGAAATGAAGTTTTAAATACATTTTAGCTAATCCCTGTGATTTATTATTTTCCCTAGAAAACTGGCTTTAGAATAAATTGTGTCATTCAAACAGAGGCACAAACAGCTGCAGTAGAAGGAATCTTTCATTTACCATCTCTTTTCTTACAGCAAAGTTTACTGAGTAATATTTTGTGAGTGAAAGTGACCTCTTTTACCATTTTGTTTCAAGTGCCAGTGTAGACATACAGGTTTCTGAATATCCATTATCTATAGTGTCCACTCTCAGTGCTGCAACTAAACATATTTTGTATAGTAAATTATCTGTATTTTTTTAAAACAATTTCTTCATCGCCCAATAAAACCATAGATGCGTTTGTAATGAAGACCAGCAAATTCCAGCAAGACTCCATAGATGAAAAAAGATTGCACAATTCACTTATGCAACAAATTCTCCTTTTTGTCTTCTTAGGAACAAACATTTCATTGACATGGTTCAATTGTTACAACTTTACACTCCCCCCAGCAGAGCAGATACTGCTGGAAGGTTGCTGGATAAAGTGTCTGAGATGGAAATTGAACTGCGTGCAAAAGACATTGATGGAAAATTTGGTAATCTGAGTCTTGATGAGTGGACCAATATACACAACAATCCAGTAATATGTGCTTGTATGATAGTAGAAAACGGGGTTGGCTACATTATGGAAAAGATACATCAGGAGAGGCCCATGCGGCTGAATGCTAAAAAGAAGTAGCAATAAAAGCTATAACAATTTGTGAGCAAAATTCCAAGTATATAAGGTGCAGTAAGCTTTGTCGCAGACAATGCTAGAAATGAATACAGATGAAAAAAGTCTAAAAGATAATGAAGGGAACCTGAAACTTATAATATATGGGTATGATACTCATTTGCTGCATCTTTTACCCAAAGACTTAAGTGCAACTCTAGGAGTAAAGGAAAATATTGTTGGAATTGCAAAATACTTCTGTAAGAAGCACTTTGCTTCCCATTCACTGAAAACAGCAGGAGGACACAAACTAATTCTTCCCCCAAGATGTATGGTGGAATTCAGTGGTAGACTGCTTTGAGCTGTTTATTAAGAACCTTCCTATTCTGATGAAAATGCATGAAGAAAATTGTGACAAAATAGACAGAACTATCACAGCCAAAGTAGTCAACATCAGGCTAAAGAGAACTGTAGAAAATACACTGAAATCTATTTCCATGACCTTAGACAAATAGAAAGGTTGCTGTTGTAGTGCTGATGCGATTGAAATGTGGAAAGAACTTCAAGAGACAGTAAAGAATGAAATACCCAACAACAAAGTAAAGTTGCAGGCAGTAAAGAAGTGGATGGATCAAACATTTATTCCACCTAATTTTCTTGCCAATATTCTCAACCCAAAGTACCAGTGTAGATGCCTAACCGCTGAAGAAAAATATGCTTCTATGACACAGGGATCTAATAATCACCCATCAATCATGCCATGCCTAATAAATTGCAATGCTGAAGATGAGCCATCCAAGTAGTACATGTTTGCTGATCCTGGTTCCACAGGACTGATGGACGTTACTAGCTAAGCATACTGGAACCATAGTTGATGGAAGTGCTAAACCAGCTTTTCTCAGCAGTAGCGTCTTCTACTGCAGGCACAGAAGAAGTGCAAAGTTGAGAAAGTCAGTCGGGAGTTGAAAAAGTAGAATCACTTGTTTTTCTCCTCCGTTAATGAATACAAGTGAGGATGGAGGGGATGAGATTGAGTAGATTTATAAATCTGAAGGACAGCCTGGGTAATGTAGGAGACCATTGTCTCATTTTCAAGAGACTTAGGCAAGTAGGAACTTAAGCTCTGGTCACTATCCCTTTAGGCATATTTGAAATTTTTGCCTGACTAATCTGAAATATCAGTATATTAATTCAGTGAGTACAGTTAATCTCTTGGTTCTTTCAATAAATCATTTAGTTGTAAATGTGAGACATTTATGTATCTAAAATATTTAATGCGGTTTTGTTTAATAAAAATAAATGTTACCTGCTTAGTGTGTTTAATTGAATTCCCGTTACCATCCTAATGCAGCTTGACACAAATCATGAACAGTAAGCTAATTATCTAGTAAACCAGCAAATGTATCAGTCAGCATTTTTGACTATATAAAAATGTACACTGAATAAGAATCGGAAAACACTAAGCTACATAATTGCTTAAATAAACCTATATAGTTATAGCGCACCCTCCTAGGCAACAAAAAGATGTACCAGATCTAATGTACAGGTTATAAATCAATGTCACTCTAATGTTTATATCAGTCAATTTAGAAAATAATTGAAGTACAGCCAGAAAAGTTGATCAAAACTGATGATTTAAGTCCAGCTTTGTACATGGTGATTTAAATCACTGATTTAAATTGCTTTGATTTAAATTAGTCCACCCGTCTTCACTGCCACCTTGGGCTCCCCCCAGCTGTTTGCCAAATCCACCTGTTGTTTCTGTCTCACATTTCAATCAGAAGCTTGTTGGAGGAGGAACTGTCTTTTCCTTGTGTATTTGCACAGTGTTTGGCTCAATGGGAACTCTGAGTGCTAGCACAATACAAAGATTTATTCTGATTAATAATGTTGTTAATTGAAATTTGGCCTCTTTTAGGGGACAGATGAAACTCAGTGTTGGGACATACAAAGTAATGCACATTGGACAAAATAATCCTAACTATATGTACAAAATGATGGGGTCTGAATTAGCTTCTTCTCAAGAAAGAGACCTTGAAGTCATAGTGGATAAGTCTCTGAAAACATCTGCTCAATGTACAGTTGCAGTCAACAAAGCAAACAGAAAGTTAGGAATCATTAGGAAAGGGGTAGAAAATAAGACAACATCATAATGCCACTATCTATGTCCATGGTGTGCTCACACCTTGCATACTGCGTGCAGCTGTGGTTACAAAAGAAGTTATAGGAGAATTGGAAAAGGTGCAGAGGGGGGCAATGAAAATGATAAGGACTACGGAACAGTTTCCATACAAGAAGAGATTAAAAGGCTGGGACTGTTTATTTTAGCAAAGAGACAGTTAGGGGATTATATAATGAGGTCTATACAGTTATGAGTGGTATGAAGAAAGTGGATAGGGAAGTGTTATTTACCCATTCTCATAACACAAAATCCAGGAGTCACTCAATGAAATAGATAGTCAATATGTGGAACTCCTTGCCAGGGGATGTTGTGAAAACAAAAGTATAACTGGATGCAAAAGAGGATTAAACAAGTTTGTGAAAGATAGGTCCATCAATGGCTATTAGCCAAGATGGTCAGGGGTGCAACCCCATGTTCAGGGTGTCCCTAAATCTCTGACTGCCTGTAGCTAGCACTGAATGACAGGGGATGGATTACTCAGAATTGCCCTTTTCTGTTCATTCCCTCTGAGACATTTGGCACTGGCTACTGTTGGATGATCCGATACTGGTCTAGGTAGAGCCAGTGTTGCCCGTCTTATGTTCTGATGAGGGTTAATTAGACTGTGTCTGCACCATGCTTTGGTGGTGAAGAGCACCCTAAATACTAAATATCATTACTGGTAAGTGAACCTGTGGCAAAAGTTTTGCGACCTGTTATATGTTAGATGCCCAAAGCCACATTAAGGCAAGTTTATAGCTAACAGTTGCTTCTCTTCTGTCTCACTTGGCTGATTGAGGGTGTCATCTCATGTATGACTAGAGAGCGAGGACCATGCCGTGCAATTGAGCAACAGTGGCACCTCTAGAACATGCAAGGCTATGTGCTTGATCACCCAAGAGACACAGACGCCATTGATTTCTCCAACAGGACATTTTCCTGTGTGATTGGCCTTTACCTTTCTCTCCAGCCACTCTCAAAAAATGCCATTGTCCTGTGATTGAAGGCTCGAAAGGGCAAAGGTAAGGAAAGTGGCGCACTATAGCTAAAGGGCAGGCCTAGAAGTCAGGAGACACAGAGTTCATTTCTGGCTCTAACAGATTCCCTCTGTGACTTTGGCCAGGTTCTGAAAGCTCCCCATGGCGTGAGACAGAGTTCCATGCTGAATTCCGTGTTGCAAATGGCACCTTGAGAGAAAGTCCAGAGGGCATGGCCAGAACCTAGAATTTAGACTTGGGTTCCAGTCTCGGCTGGACACTTGTCTTCCTGGGTTGCTGAGGTGTAAAACGGAGCATTTTCCTACATCACAGAAGAGTTGTGAGGATAAATTCACTGCAGATTGTGAGGTGCTCAAATAGTACAGTTATGGGGGCCATCCAAGGGCCTTTGATGGATAGTGTTTGTGACTCATGACCAGACTTCTGATTTCTGGGAAGGGGTTTGTAATTTATAGGTTCTCACCTCAAAATGTGTCCCTTTTTCTCTCAATAGATTTCTAAATTAGATATTTTCCTAGCACCTCTATTTGCCAACTGCTCCCCTCACAGTAGAGATAACCAGTTTGTGTAGTCTGGCCTATATATCACAGGCCACCAAGTGCACCCAGCACCCTCACGGAAATATCATCCTCAGAACCTGATTGCTGTGGGTTTCACCGTGTAAAGGGGACAGTCTGGGTTAGTAATTCCTCTGGATTTTCAGCCATGTAACTGAGAGCAGAATCTGACCCAGTACAGTGACAATGTTGAGTCACAAATCACTTGCAAGTAAACCATGAGGTTTTTGAAGCCCTATTCTATGGCTCTCTGGTAGCTGAAATGTTGTTCTGGCGTCTGGATTTGAAATTCACTTCTAAACAACATTCATTTTTTCAGAACCCCGATTTTATAGAGAGATCCCTGGAAACCCAATAACATTAAATTTACTTGCATGGAAAAAATATGCCTGAACAGTTCTCTTTCCTCATATTGCTGTTAGCATTTCAGGTGTTAAGAGCTAATTTAGTTTCTGTAATTTCCATAAATACTTTCAGTGGCTTGCAGTCATACCTGTTCCCAGTGGACACCTGTTCCCAGTGGACAAATAGTGAAACCCCGCCTCATCTGGCACAAGAGTCACAACAGAGGGCCCAAGGACTGGATGGACATAGAGACCTGACGATCCCCCTGACTTTTTGGATTGGTCCGTCTGTGTGGTTCATTGCCTGCCAGTCTTTCTGGAGGAGCTGAAGTTGCCCAGAACTTTGCAGGAGGCACTCAGGACCTTGCATGAGTGGATCCAAGGAGTGTTAGAATGACATGTGAAGCAGCCAGCTGGGAGCAGTTTGAATGGATTTCTTTCAGCAGAGCTCAATTATAAACATCCCCCTCCCACCCTGAGCTTTATCAAAAATGCTTTGAACTGTGGTCTTTGTTCTGCCACCCTCACTCCGCCTTATTGTGGGAATAGTTGCAGATTAAAGCACTTCTCAGCATGACTCAGAACTTGGGCCCTATCTTTAGTGATACCAGAGGGCAGTGTAGTCCAGTGATTAGCATTCAAAATCTTAGAGTCTGTTCCCAGCTCTGCTACTGACTTATTGCTTGGCCTTGGTCAAGCTTGTAGATTTTAAGGTCAGAAGAGACCATTGTGACCACCTGGTCTGCTGGCCTACACAGCAGAGTCAATAGAATTTTGCCCAGTGGTTCCCGCATCATGCCCATCATATCTGGCAGAGCTTTAAGAAGGAGAACATCTCGTTTTGATTTAAAAACTTCAAGCGGTAGACGAGCCATCCTACTCTTTGGTAGTTAGTTCCAATGATTAATTATCCTCATTGTAAAAAAATGCCCCTTTTTTTCTAGTCTGAATATGCCTAGAGCCCTCTTCTAAATAAAAAAAAAAATCTCATTGAGCCTTGGTTTACCTTGCCTGTAAAGTCAGTCTAATATCGACCTTTTGGGGATGTTGTACAGCTGGAAAGGGGCTTTGAGATCCTTTTGAAGAAACAAGGTAAAGCAAATGCCCCTTGTGATGATATTAAAAAAGAGCTGTACATTTCTGGCAGATTTTTTTTACGTTTACTATAGCGGAGAAGTAGGATCGTTTGTAATAGTCTAGCCTTTCATCTGCACGCAGGCACTTTCAAAACACTTTTGTTGCAATTAATTATAGTGTAATTAAACCAGAGTGATGATGCTAACTGAGGGCAAAATCTTGTGAAACAAAATAGTGCTTGGGTTGATTTTGTAATTGCTCTGGGTTCCCCAGATACAAATTAGAGTGTCAGGATTTTTAATTTATGGCAGAAGCATATACACAAATAACTTAGGGTGAGGCTGCTGCTTGATCTATGTGCCTCTGCAAGGAAGCAGTGAATGAAGAGCTCCTCCTCCTTTCCCCTTCCCTCCCTGCAAGAGCTACCCATGTTGGTCCTATGCTGCTAGGTTACTGCTCCTTTTGTGCAAATCAGGAGGGCGCAGGTGTCAGGGGGACAGGAAATGACCAAGATTTGACTCCATCCTCCCAGCCCACAATGCATTGAACAGTGCAGCCGAGCCAGCACAGAGTGGGAGGTAATCCACTCCTAGTCACAAATTACTCCTCTGCCCATGAAGCAAGAGGGAGCTGGGCACTGAATTGGGACTCTGTGTTGCATTTGGATCCCTCGTCTGTTTCTCCGTGGCACTGTTCCTGCCTATGCTGCAGGCAGTGTAGCTACGCATTGTTGCTTACACAGGGCAGGTAGCACTGTTTAAGCCTCAGAAAATATCTTCTCTTACTGCAGGGTGGATAAAATACGACCCACAGGCCAGACCCGGTCACTCTAACTTTTCTCTCCAGCCTGCTATGACTCCTGGCAATTGAGGAAACTATTGGAACAGGGTTCGGCAACCTGCGGCTCCCAAGTTGCATGTGGCTCTTTGGTGCCCCCTCATGATCTCTGGGTCGCTAAAAGTCCCACCACGCAGCAGGGTGCTTGTGGCCCCACACTGGCTGCTACTGGCATGTCTCTGCACGCCCCAGGCAGAGAGGTGGGAAGAGATGGCTCCATGCTCTGCCCCCATCCTCAGCACCCTCCTCACAGCTCCCATTGGCCGGAAACTGGTCAATGGGAGCTGCTTGTGGGCACAGGCAGAGAGCTGATGTCCCCACCCCACAATGGGTATGCAGAGATGTACCAACAGCAGCTGGCTGCTTCCAGGTACATTGTGGGGCCATGGTATACAGGTGCCCTACCTGAGTCCTACACCACCAGCTGGGAGTTGCCTGTGGTAAGTGCCTCCCAGCCAGAGCCTGCACCTCCCACTCCCTCCCATATCCCAACCTCCGCATCCTGTACCAACCTCCCCATCCTGCACCAAACTCCCCTCCTGCATGAAACTTGCTCCCAGAGCCTGCTGTCTTCACCTTCTCCTGCACCCCAATCTCCTGCCCCAGTTGGGAGCTCTCTCTGCACCCAAACTCCCTCCCAGAGCCTGCACCTCTTCATCAAAATAGTAGAAATGTGTGGCCAGTGACAACTTACCAACATTCGTGGAATCTCCTCCCCCGCTAAAAATTATTGCCCATCCCTTCAAAAAGTTCCCAGGTGATGCACCAGCAGAGGTTCAGCTAAAGGGGTTTACGGACTCCCTCAGGTGGATGACTGTGCTTAATTTGTATCCGTCTATGGGGTGGAGCAGTGATAAAGCAGAGCTGTGGTGCACTGAGTCATCGATTATAGGTGATCTGCCAAGGGAATAAAAAGAGGTAGTTCCCTTTTTTGCTTCTTTAAGGAGGACTGAGAGCTTTATTTTAAAGGATCTTTCCCTCTGTTTTTTACCATGGCTATATATCAGGTTTTGTCTTCCCTGGTTTTGATGGGGGTCTCCTTGGAGGCTTAGCGAAATAGAGTGGGCACTTTCTCAGCTTTAATTAAAAGGCCTGGAGTTTTGACTTTTGAACTAGGAGATATTTCCTCCCAACTGTTAATAAGCCATTTGAGTTAGATAAGTTGTAACGAAAGCAAACAAGACACAAAGTTTACAGGATTGCCAGCTTTAAGTGTTTCAAAATCATGAGTCACATCCTTAGAAATCATGAGGTTGGTTTAAAAGCCACGAGATTTAACAAATAATACTTTATGGGCTCTTTTTATTTGCCTTTGAGCATTGGAACATTCAAGGTTCACATTTTCAAGCTTTTCTTTTCAGTCTTGAAGGCTAAAAACCTACTTTTTTTTTTGCTGAAAGCTGAAATTCTCAGGTAAAAATGTGATTCTGGCAGCTGAGGTCTTAAAAAACACCAAATATCATGTGATTCACAATTACATTGCGAGAACCAGGGACACTGAGTTTAAATCAGTGAACATAAAAATAACTTCCCGTTTCAGTTGCTCAGGTTTCACTTCCTTTTCCCCAGTGATGTCAGAATGTTGCTGGTTCTGCAGTCATCTGTAGAGTCTCCCCAGGGAAAAAACACCTGCAATTTTTGATTAAGCGGACAAAGAGGAACACAAATTTATGTCCCCCTTTGTGGAAATAATCTTTTGTCAAGGAAAAGGGATAGAGCAATCCAGGCATTTGGTAATGGGTCTCCAAAACCTTTCACTTCCAGGCCACCAATTCTGATGTAAACTAGGTCAGCTGTGATTAAAACCTATTGCTTGCTAGTGACTAGAAGATGTTCATGGTCTTCATCCTATTGTAGGTGACCACAGCACCGAGTTCCCTCTACCCCCGTGATTAATATTGAGTCATAGACTCAGCATGGCAAAGAACCCTAGGTCTGAATGAACCCAGAGGCTGACCTCACCACTCACCCTAGAGGTGTTGGCGAGGCAGTGGGAAGATGCATATAGTACCTGTGTCTGCATTGTACTCACTCTGTGTGCAAATGGAGACCCTGAGTCTCCAGGGCTGACAACCTGGCACCTGTTCTGAATACTAAATCTACGACATGAATATAAAGCCTTTACACTGATTAATGTGAGCCCATGATGCTCTTATCCTGGTTTCAAAGTAATTGTCTCTCTTGTCCACAATTTTCTCTCCTTACATTTCACTGCATATTTATTAGGCTTTGTGAGGCTATCTGTAGCCACATTAAACCAATTTACTCCTTGAAATGTCTGACCTTTGATCTGCCAGCCGGCTCCTTTCAGAGCCAGTACAAGAGCCTTTAATAATGTGCCACATGAAAGGCTGGCTGTGGATTCTGTCAGTTTCAAAACCGGGTCTGGTTAGTAAAGTATTGGATGAATCATGCATTTCCTAATAATCATCCCCAGTGTTTTTGTGCTACGAGGGTATTTTCCATCTCTTTCTGGTAACTTAAAGCACCTTGTGATCTCATGTAACATAAAACGAATAACCAGTCCAAATGCTGGTGCGTGTATGCCTATATACAATGTATATCATTCAAGCAGTTTGCTAATCATAGAATCATAGGGGGTCATCAAGTCCAGCCCCCTGCCCAAAGCAGGACCAATCCCAACTAAATCAACCCAGCCAGGGCTTTGTCAAGCTGAGACTTAAAAACCTCTAGGGATGAAGATTCCACTACCTCCTTAGGTAACCCATTCTGGTACTTCAGCATCCCTAGTGAAATAGTTTTTCTTAATATCCAACCTAGACCTCCCCCACTGTAACTTGAGACCATTGCTCCTCATTCTGCCATCTGTAACAACTGAGAACAGCCTCTCTCCATCCTTTTTGGAACCTCCCTTCAGGAAGTTGAAGGCTGCTATCAAAATCCCTTCAGCTAGCTCCAGTTGTAACATAAATGGTCCCTTTCAGAGGAGGTCGAGGAGCATGGTGCATTGTTCTTTAACGGTTTAGTGTGTGGCATGGTCATGTTGCATTTAAGACTATTTCCTCAGCATAAGTTCTGGGAGACCTTGGTCACTGCCCCATCCCTTTAGACCGTGCAGCCAGCCGCAGTTCTGAGCCTGCCCAGCAATGCTGGGAAATGCAGAAGAGGGGTGAGGCCATGGCAAATGATGGTACTGTAATAACCACTGGTAGATCCCAGAGCACTTTACAAAGGAAGTAAGTACCATTATTCCCATCTGTAGGGTGGGCACAGGGACTTGTGTGACTTGCTGAAGATTGTACATCAAGCCAGGGGAAGAGCCAGGCATATAATTAATGTCTCCTGAGCTTCAGGACACTTCTCTATCCACTACACCACACTGCCTCCTCATGACCATTCAGAATCCTTGGGTTTCTAAGGGCAACAGTGTGCTACAGGGGGCAGGCCTGCCAATAGGGGTCTGGTCGGGGGGGGGGGGGAGAGCAAAGTGAGCAACTGTCCCAGGGCCAGTGATTCAAAAGGGCCCGGGGTTCCTAGCCACTGCTATCCCCAGCCCTACCCCTTCTGTCTGAGGCCCCACCCCTTTCAGGAGTGCAGAGCCGTCTCCACCCTCCTTGTCCAGGAGCCCGGCAAGTCCGTCAGCCCCCCCGACAGGGGGCATAAAAGGGAAGGGGCTCTTTGTAACCACTCCTTCCCTTGGGAAGAGTCAAGGAGCATTATTTAGAGATTCATATTTATATAACTCAGGCCATAAAACATCCCTGAAATAATTCCTTGAGCAGATTTTTTAGCAAAACGTCCCATCTTGACATAAACATTGTCAATAATGGAGACTTCACCAGAACCCTGGTTAAGTGTTCCAGTGATGAATTACCCTCCCTGTCCAAAACTTACAGCTTCCTTCCAGCTGTGGATTTGTCTAGCCTCAGTGTCCAGCAGCTGGACTGTGTTCTACTTTTTCTGCTAGATTGGCCTCAACTCTTTGGAGTAGGTACTGTAAGCCCGCGTTTCTGTTATCCTGCACCTTTTGCAGTCATTCACACCCCTGCAGATTGGGGTAAAAGACCATTACATAGCAATGATGGCTCCTGGTGCTCATTTTGTACTGGTTTGAACTGTGGGGGTGACAGGCTTGCTGAGCCCATAGGCAAGGCAAGAGAGCCTGCTCTGGGCCCCTAGAAGAGGCGGGGCCTCAGGTGGAAGGGGGGGGCTGGGTTTAGGCAGCCCTCTGGGCTGCCTGGGGTGTGCTGTCTGGTGCTCCGGCAGTGATTTAAAGGGCTCAGGGGGCTGCCACTGTAGCAGGAGCAGTGGCTGAAAGGTCCAGGCCCTTGTGTCTCACTGGACTCTGGGGCAGTTGCCCCGTTTGCCTCTCCTCCCTACCCTACGGCAGCAGGCCTGATTTGAATGACTACACAGTATGTAGGGCAATGGAGACTCAGCCCCCCCAGTCTTATATATTTGTACAGCACCTAGCACAAAGGGAGCCAGCTTCTCACTGGGGCTTCGGGTGCAACCTCAATGCAAATACATGATAAATAGCAACAGGAGGAGATGGCAACACGGAAGGGATGGGGAAGGGGGTAGGAAGAAGGGAAGGACTATAAGATCACTGTATCAGTGTCACAGGGCTACAGCCTATTGAAAGGGTTAATATTAAGGACTAAATGTTCAGCTGTGCCAACCAGAACTCCCTGCGGTCCTGGGGGTACTGAGTGCCAGTTCAGCTCCTGGCAAAAACTACAGCAGCCACAAAGCCTTAGGGCTACTCTGACTTGCATAAGCTCAGGGACTGTTTTGCAGACAGACAGTGCATCTAGGATCCAGCTTTCATTGTCTTTGTTTGATTGGAGCTAGAAGATCACAAGTTTGTTTTTACCCCTGCTGCTGCCGGACAGAAGACAGTCCCAGCTCACTGTTTTCTCTGCATGGAGGTGGGTATAATAGGCCAAGGACAGCTCTGTCTTCTCTGTCTGCAGCTGCTGCTATGGAATACTGGGCTGTGGCTGCTCCAGCCCCGTGCCTGACCACATGGTTGGGGCTGTGTGACAGGGTACAGTCACAGAAGACCCCTTGGGGTGCTTCCTGGGGTGCTGACAAAGCCACTGCCACGCACCTTCCTGCTCTCTGGGGCTTCTCACCGCTCTGTTCTGCTGGGCCAGCTCCCTGGTCTCCCTCGGCCAAGGCACAGAGCTGAGATCACCGCCCCCCAGAGGAGTCATACAGACACTGAAACTCTTCAGGTCTAATGAAAATGCAGTTTGGGGCCCAGCTTCCTGGGATACCTCTCCCCAAATGGGATCAGGACCCCAATGAATTATTTAGGTAAGCCCCCTTTAACAATCAAGGGAGGATGTACACACTGACTGATTGTTCTCCCAGGTAACAGTCATTTACACTGGACTTGATAGTAAATAAAAATGATTTTATTAAGTACAAGTAGTAGGATTTAAGTGGTTATAAGTGAGAACAGGCAGAGCAAAGCAGAGTACAAATTTAAAATAAGAGAAAATGCTCAGCTACTTTTCACACTAAAACCTTAGTATAAACTTATTACAAACTCACCTGAAAATTGTTCCTATTCCAGCTAAGCCTCCAAACCAGGGAAGTCTTCTTTTCCCTGAGGTCTCTAGTTATTCTTTTGGGTGTGCCACGCCAGCCAAGGACAAAGAAACTCCTATTGTTTTATAGATACCACTTTTCCATGGATAATTACTTGTTCCGCCCTTACCAGTTTGGGTGGACATTTGACTTCCTAAGACCAACCACTGCTAATATTTACGGAACAAAAGAGGGTGTTTACAGTTGGTCAGTTGGTCTAAACTACGTCCCTCTTTCGAAAGAGGGACGTAAATTAGACATATTGAAATTGCAAATGAAGCCGGGATTTGAATTTCCCGTGCTTCATTTGTATAATGGCGGCCGCGCATTCTTTCGAAAATGGGTATTTTGCAAGTGAAACCGCCGTCTAGATGCGGTTCTTTCTAAAGAAAAACCCTTTTTCAAAAAATCCTGTAAACCTCATTTTTTGAGGGATGGGGAAAGGGTAGGTTTTCAAAAGAACACGCGGCCGCCATTATGTAAATGAAGCACGGGAAATTCAAACCACAGCTTCATTTGCAATTTCAATATGTCTAATTTACATCCCTCTTTCGAAAGAGGGATGTAGTCTAGACATAGCCTGGGGGTAACACTCTTGATTGCTTTCATTTGCACATTTAAAAGCATAAACCATTCCATATTCCATACAGCTAACTTTAGTAATGATACATACACAATAAGATATACAGACCAAGTGGATTAAGACATTAAGATTGATACATTGCATGAGGAAATTTATCCCACGCATCTTTGAATTATGTATATTTATGTCCATAAGTCCATTTCATCAAGCATGGGAGGGGGGGAGAGTGGTGTCGGACTGCTGGAGCCAGCCCAAGGCTCTTCTGGAAGTGTGGAGGGGTCAGGCTAGGGGTGGGGCCTTGTGTGGAAGGGGCGGAGCCCTGGTGCTAGCCTCCCCGAGGAGGGGGTCCACCCGCCACCCATGGCTCCCTGGAACTTTTATCTCCCAGAGTGGAACATGGCTATGTGTTTACTTGCAAAGATATCCGTGAGTTTGCATGGCAGTTGGGTATGCTTGGAACCAATGAAGATTCTTAGAACCACACACTCCAGCCTGCATCTATGGCTTCCTTGTGTCTGAAGGTGGAGAGACCCCCCCCCCAAAAAAAAACAACCTACGCTTTCCTTTGAAATGCACAGTGGGTCCCATTCTGCTCTTGAACTCCAATTGGCCTCAGCAGGGTGTTTCTTTCAATGGTCAGTCACACCTATCATTATGGCATATTTATGAAAGAGAGGGGAGCAGCATCTGCAGCTTTTCTTCACACACCCTCAGCTTCCTGCGCCAGTGACTGAAAAATCCCTGGCTGGTGTCAATCCACCGCGCCCTCGTCACTACCACTTCCTGGTGTGCTGTGTGGAGAGTGCTGATTAGCTTTGGTCCTCTAAGGCTGGCACTGTGTTTTTTCCTTGGCTCTGGAACTTTTGATTGCAGCCTGGTCAGTGGTTTTGATCACGCTTTGAAAGGATGTCTCTGAAGCACCCACATTCTGTTACATAAAAAGGAGATCACTACTGATCCTGTGGAAATCAGCTGTGAAACTGGGGTCAATTTCAGCAGGTGCAGGAAGGAGTTAGGAAGTTTAATCCTAGCTGATATGGTTTCTAATACCTGCTTGGACCTCCAGTACAACACACTATGTGACAACAAGTTGTACAGCAACTCCATTTCACTCCATGTGGTGCCACGTAACAGGTGGTCATTTGAAAGTGAACTTGGGGGAGGGCAAATGTATCTCAGAAGTGGCCTTGTCCTGCCTTTGAAATAACGTTGACATTTATTTTTCACTTCTGCTTGTCATCTCTTCCATGGGACTGTAGCTGTGATTTGCTTTTACAACATGATGGCAAAGCTCTGATCAATTCAAAATGCATTTGAATGCGGAAGCCTCTTCCGTCTCGTTTCATCTTACAGCCATGGCCTCTTGCATTCCATATGGGGAGGGACTTACCCCTGCCATCCCGAGCTAGCAGAATGCCACAGCATCAGAGCAGAAGGGACATACCGTGTTTTAGGGGGAGGGAGCCATCTGGACAGTTTCTAGCACATCTGTGCTGACCAATGTCATTCTGCCAGGGCCTGATTGCCCATCCTCTAGGATGCAAGTTAAGAAATTATGGTAATGTCTGCAATCAACATAGGAAGTGGAAGGGAGGGGGAATGAAAAGCAGGGGAGCTTGGAAATCCTGGAAAGAGGCTAATTCCCTCACCTAGGCATGCTTTTAGAACTGTGTGAATTCTGATCCTAAAATGGTTAATGTGGGAGGCCATGTGCTCATTTTGTTTGTCAGCATCCAGCCTAGGAAATGAACAGAATATTGATGGCAAATTACTAAGTAGACTGCACATGGACATGCACTTGAAATAAATGCGGGGAGGCTGTTGGAGACAGATTGGAGAGGGGCCCAAGCTGCCGAATCCAGCTAGACCCGGATCTGAATTTTCTAAGCTTAGAGGGCTCTTCGGATCCAGGGTGCTTGTTCGGGCCCACCTCAGCTTGAGACTGAGCTGTCTTTTGTGTTTATAGAGCGCCACATGGTCCAGAAGCCAGACCACTGGGGCCAGAGCTGACAGGGAGGCAGAGTTTATACTCTGATGGCCCTGCCTCCTGACACATCTCTGGTAACTGTATGGGGATTCAGACAGGTTGTGGGCATGACCTGTGACATGTTCTGCATGGGGAGCAAACCACGAAACAAGACACGAGAAAACCATGGAAACAAGACACTAGAAGTCATTCTTCTGCTCTACTCTGCACTAATTAGGCCTCAGTTGGAGTATTGTGTCCAATTCCGGGCACCACATTTCAAGAAAGATTTGGAGAAACTGGAGAAGGTCCAGAGAAGAGCAACAAGAATGATTAAAGGTCTAGAGAACATGACCTATGAAGGAAGACTGAAAGAATTGGGCTTGTTTAGTTTGGGAAGGAGAAGACTGAGAGGGGACATGACAGCAGTTTTCAGTTATCTAAAAGGGTGTCACAAGGAGGAGGGAGAAAAGTTCTTCTCCTTGGCCTCTCAGGATAGGACAAGAAGCAATGGGCTTAAACTGCAGCAAGGGAGGTTTAGGTTGGATATTAGGAAAAACTTCCTAACTGTCAGGGTGGTCAAACATTGGAATAAGTTGCCTAGGGAGGTTGTGGAATCTCCATCTCTGGAGATATTTAAGAGCAGGTTATATAGACATCTATCAGGGATGGTCTAGATGGTACTGGGCCCTGCCACGAGGGCAGGGGACTGGACTCGATGACCTCTCGAGATCCCTTCAGTTCTAGTGTTCTATGATTCTATTCTCCCACCCGAAACAGATGTAAGGGAGGAACTCTATGAGGGGCTCCTCACACAAATGTTGTCCTTCAGAGCCTGATTACAGTGGGAATTCCAGTGTAATTCCTCGGGCTTTTCAGCAGCCTAATTGATAACAGAATCTGACCTGGTACTGTGACGGTGTTGTTACAAATCATTTGCAAGTAGACCGTGAGGTTTTCGAAGCCCTGTTCAGATCACTGGGAGCTGAAATTCATTCTGCCTTCTGGATTTCAAATTCACTTCTAATTCATTTTGCCAGAACCCCAATTTTGTAGAAGATCCAGAGTTGCCTGGAAACCTTCATAACATTAAGATTTACCTGCATGGAAAAATGTACCAAAGCAGATCTCCTTCCTCATACCGCTGACAGTATCTCCGGTGTTAAAGTCTGATTTACTTTCCCATTTTAATGCTGACCGTTTACTTCCTGTATTCGTCTCAGCTTGGCCAATGGAAACAAACTGATCACTGTGATTGGTGAGTCTGCTCAGTTTCAAGTTGATTTTACTCTCAACTTTCATAAAGTTTAAGGCCAGAAGGGATAACTTGATCATCTAGTTGGACCTTCTGTATATCATGGGCGGTTAAATTTCACCCACTTACCTCCGTATTGAGCCCAGTGATGTGTACCAAGCTTTTCTTGTTCTAACCCAGTGTTTGGGTTGCAAACACACACAGCAGGGAAGGTTTGACTAAACAAAACACTCATTGTTGCGATGTTTCACAATCTGCCCCATATCAAGGGATGTTTCTTTCGGTCTTACAGTTTGTAAAAGTTGCTTTGTACAAAAGCCTAGGTTTTGGGACAGATTTTGTCTTTGACCATCTTCTGTAGCAATCTGTGCATTTGTTTACATCCAGCTTTTCCTGAAGTGATGCCCTTACTATTGCTTTAGTTCTTTTCATTTATATGTGAAGTCAAGGTGGCCCTGAACTGAAACTCTGGACCTGAACTCTGGGTTTGATTCTCCACTCGCTTACACTGGTGTAAAGCACAAGTGACTCCATTGAAGCCAGTCGCAAAGCAGGTGGAAAATGCTCCCACACTAGAATTCTCCACTCACCTTGGTGGTAGAATGTTAGCTTTCACTCTGTACAGTTAAAAGGGAAGGTGTTGGAGAATGAGGCCCAGTGGGCGCTATACCAGTGTGGGAGGAGAATGAGACCCTTAGAATCTTGCTGCCCCTCTGCCAGTTGGAGTTAATACTTAAGTTGCGAGCACATTATAAGGATGAGATAGTTAATAGGCCAAATCCTGCTTGCCTTGTTTCCACAAGCAGTCGCAGTGTTGCTGATTCTGATCTCACTTGCATTTGTTTTAACCTAGTGTTAGTCCTGCTGCCTCCGAGAATGTGGCTCCTGATTTACAGTGGTGTATTCAGGGAGGAGAATCAGATCCACTTGTGTGAGTCAGGGACCCAGGATTAGGTCCAGTGTGTATGAGTAAGACACACAGAATTGGACCCCGGACATGGGAGTAAGGGACACAGGATTGGGCCCCAGACATGGGAGTAAGAGTCGTGGGATTGAGACTTGATTCTCTTACCTAACCATAAAAAGACTCATCCTATAACACAGTGGTCACCAACCAGTAGATCGGGATCTACTGGTAGATCTTGGAACCATTAACAGGTGATCCTGACAGGTTTGGCCAAGAGGTTATCAAGTGCTGGCCCTTCATCTGCTCCTCTCAGCACTGCCATGCTGCTCCTGCCCTCTGCCTTGGAGCTGCCCCTCGCCCCCAGGAGCCTCCTGCTTGCTGTGCAGGGCACGGGAAGAAGGCAGGGGCTGATGTCAGGGTTCCCCTCCTCCCATCCTGTACCCCATCTCCACAAAGCAGAGGAAGCAGGGATGGAGGGAGTTTGCTGGCAGCTTTTGGGAGTGGTGCAGGGCCACAGTAGGGATGAGCCTGCCTTAGCCTCCTGCACCACCACCCAGATGCCACCCGTGGTAAGCGGTGCCCAGCTGGAGCCCACATTCTGAACCCCGGCCCCAGTTCTGGACCCCTCCTGCACCCCAAACCCCGGCCCTAGCCCTGAGTCCCCCTGCCCCCAAACTCCCTCCTAGAGCCTGCCCCCTGAGTCCCCTCCTGCACCTCAACTCCCTGCCCCAGGCTCAGCTCAGAGCCCCTCCCATACTCCAAAGCCTTTAGCCCAAGGTCAGTGTCTGCATGCCCCTCCCCCTCACCCCAACCCTCTGCTTCCAGCCTGATAAAAGTGAGGGAGGATGGAAAGAGCAGGGGTGGGGCCTCAACAGGGGCAGGAAGGAGGCGGGGCAAGGGTGTTTGGGTTTGAGGTAGATCCTGGATTGCACTTAAATTCAAAAAGTGATCTCATGCTTTAAAAAGTTGGAGACCACTGCTGTAACGGAAAAAATGGCATCTGCATACACAGAATAAAAGACAAAGGAATAGGAACTTTGCCTACATTTTTCTTTCTGTTATCCATTCACGGTCTGATTCAAAGATGAATGGGGTCCAGATCAAAAGTTTGCCACTCATCTCAGCGGGCTTTGGATCACAACCTTAGGAATTGGACATTTAATTCCCATAGGCGCCTCAGAGAATGCCAGCCTCAAAGGACAGATTGCAGACTGGGCTCCAAACAACCCCGGGGTCCACTCAGCTGCCTACAAAGTCTGCAGGAGTTTGGCCATTGATTTCAGTGGTGGCAGCAGGGCGCCCCAAAGTCATGGCCAGAGTCAGTCCTTGCAGCGGCAAAGCGCAGAGGGTTTTTGTGAGCACAGCAGCGATATTTCTCCGGCGCCACGGATGCTCGGTCACAGCACCTCGGCTGAAGCAAGCATCATCTCACGCCTTGCCAGGCCGCCTCTGCAAAGGTAGATTTGGTTTCTGTTGGTGAAAGGGTAATAGCACAGTGAACCTAGCAGAAAGAGGTGCACAGCTATTACAGTTGTCTCTGGGGTGAGAGTGACAGTGGCCATACAGTTATCCCCCCCTGGAGGCAGTTACAGCAGAGCTGAGTGCCACGTGCTTTATTCTTAGCTCCAGAGTAACTGGCAGGCGGCTTCCTTCAGCTTTTCTCCCTGTTCCTGAAAGACACAAAAATCAAAAGAATGGGCCGCGTGGCCCCCTCACTGCTGGACCGGCATTATCTTCCCCACATAAGCATCTATCTGTCTGCACCCACTGGAGGGGGAGGTTACAGGTACGGCAGAGGGGGCTAATGGCATCAGTCAATCATGCTGTGAGGAAAGATGGGGCTGTGGCCACTGGGAAGGCAGGGCTTGGAAAACCACAGATGTGCACTCCAGTTTCCCCATGGGCCCTTGAGCTATGCACAGCTTGAGGGACACGGAACTGGCCCCCTTCTGCAAGACTGCAAATCCCCTCCCTTCTAAGCACACCATGCAGCAGCAAAAGCCAGCACCAGCATTCTCAGACTGTAGCAAGCACACTCGTTGGCTGGTTTCTCCCACTGGGGAGGCATGTGGCCCAGTGACATTGCCTCCATTTTCTAAAGGGATTAGGAGAGTTAATTAACATCCTGCTTGACGTGCCCGGCCCTACCATCAAAATAAAACAAGAGCATCTTGCGACTCTAGCAGCTGTTTCTAGCTCTTAACCTGATCGAAACATCATGGGCTGCAGTAAGCCAAGAGGGGTGAGACCTGTGAAATGACGTCTGTCAGGAACAACATGCTGGGTGGCTAGATTAGCAAGGCTAAGCTGGGAACAGCAAAGTTTAGCCGAGAGCAGAGCCTCTTCTGGTGAGGCAATGAGATTGCCAAATGCATGTGTAATGCTAGCAGGCGGAACTGAACCCGGGACTTCTGGAGTGTGGTGCATGAGCCGCTACAGCTTGAGTTAAAAGCCAGCTGCCACTCAGCTAAGGCTGTAGAGTGAATGTGTTCTTTTGCTCTGTAAGTGGTCTAAGTACTACTACCTGGGCAGTACATCACACCTCCTTGGTGTTGGTTACGCATGGTCTGAGTTCAGTGTGGCAGTTTCCCGCCACCACCCTGTGGCAGAAGGTGGAATGGCAGGACATGAATTGTTTTCCGTAGGAATTTACTGAGAAGGGCTGCAGTAATAATAAAGGAATATTTACCCGTGTGGAAATGGGTGACCTAGGTTAATGAGCGGGCCGCCTGAATGGCCCTTCTTCATCTCGGTGGGCCCAAGACTGTAAGCAAGACAGTCTCCTGAGATAGGGCACTTTTGCTAACTGCACTTGCGTACCTAGAATTTGCAGGGTGAGCCGATTGAATCGTAGCGGCGGTTTGATTGGCTGCAGGGGGAGCGCACAGCTTGCACGGTCAGTGTTGTGTGCAGTCAGCACGCAGCTCACTTCATGTGCGTGTCTCTTTAGAAATATCAGTATGATAAAAACTACCTGACAGAAACTAGCGGAATCAGACAAACCTGCATATGGCCAACAGTAAACAAATGTCCTCCAGGCCACACACACAACCCTGAAGGGCCGTATGCAGCCCAAAGGCCCCAGCTTGCCCACTGCTGGCTCAGTGATTCGAGTGCTAGCCTGGGACTTGGAAGACATGAGATCAGTTTCCTGCTCCACCACAGGTTTCCTATATGACCTTGAGAGAGTCACTGTGCATCAGTTCTCCACCTATCACTGTGTTATGCGTGTGGAGTGTTGTAAGGATAAATACATGAAAGATTTTTGATGCTACAGTAATGGGGCCATGTAAGGAGCACAGATAGAATGCATCTTCGCACACCGATCGTCCATCTATAGGAAATCTCTGCAAAGGACCTGCAGCAATAACAGCTACTTCATGTCAGCTTCAGGGACCTCACTAACGTAAAAATGGGTGGGATGCAAACATATAAGTTTTGATCTGGAGCCAAACTTTGCAGCTGTCCCCTATTTCTATGAGGTGAAAACAAATTTGCATCAAAACAGCCTCCTTCTCCTTCTTCTGGAATGGAGGGAGGAGGGGTTAGTATTCTGAGAGAAGAATTCTTCAGCGCTCCACGAAGGGAAGCTGACTCTTGGGATTGCAAGCTCTTGCAGGCAGGGGTGTACTGTGTACATGTACAGCGCCTAACACAATGGGGCCCAATGGGTACTGAGCACTCTAAAGGGTGCTGAAATTCAAGTGAACAATAGTTCCGACTGAACGGGCATTTGTAAGCCCTCGGCGGGACAGCGCAGTGTATTAATCCTGTTGCTCACCATGGGAGCTGACTAGGAATCATAGTTAACTATTTGTTGCAAAAAAAGTGACCTGATGGGGCTGAGCATTACCATGAGGCTGTTCCACCATAACAGCACTGGCTTCTCCTGATAGCAGCCACCTAACAAAAACCTCCTGCTTTCCATTGTACTAATCAGCTCATAAGGCTCATGCCGAGGTGGGACCTAAAAGGTAAATGAATTCAAACATTTCCACACAGCAAAATAATTCCAAAGGGCTGTGGCCAGCTCTCTGAAGGCCTCTGTAGCATTGGCAAGGCAGGCAAATAGCTGCTTTTCCTTCTGCCCCTGCTGCACAGGAGATGGGTATAGGCACCCAGATGTAAGGACTGCACTACTGGGAGTCACTGTCTGTATCTTAGTCCCCCTCACTAATCGGAAGAGTTCACACCTTCCTGAAACCATTTCCAAGCTGCCCTCCATCCATCACCTCACAAACGTCTCTTCTTCCCTAGGAACGAACTCCCTTTCCCTTTGCTAATCATAGCCTCCCTCGGAGAGCCCTGTTCACTCACAGCTCTGAAACATCCCCCCTTTGACAAACCGCCCCTGCTGGAAGGACTTGTTGCTGAGGGGCTGAGGTGTGCGACAATGTTTTCAGAAATGGGTGCCTATTGCTAGGCTCTCAGGTGCCTAAATAGGGCCTCAAATAAGGGCCTGGTTTTCCAAAATTCTAAGCACTATGCAGCTCCCTTTAAAGTTGGCGAGAGTTGTCAGATGTTCTGTGCCTCTGAAAATGTAACTGCCTGAAAACAGACCTGGGAAGTGACTAGCCCTAGGTCATAAAGTAAATCCAAGGTAGAGTCAAGCAACAGAACCACTGAATCAGGGTCCCATGGACCAGTCCTGATGGCCTCTTATACCCTGTGTCCTCATACCCATTACTATTAAAGCTGGATTCACATCACTTGGTCTACCTTCTCTCTGTAGTAAGGACATCTACCCTTTGCAAAGGCAATTAAGGCTTCATTCAGTGTTTCACCAGAATTCCCAAAATACTGAATCACATTTGTCCCTGGTGAAACATGTTGGTAGTTGAGGTGGCGCTGGGGGAAATTGCCTTTTGGGCAGAGCAGAATTCAGGGAGTGGGAAGCTGATGGTGGAGGGATTCTCACTCATGCCTCCTTCTGGGGACCTCTAATCCCCCTTGCCTACACCGGGGAGCAGTGCCTAAGAATGCTGAGTGCTTCTGGAATAGGCCCAGGGGAGGCCCTGGCCAGCCTCCTAGGGTATGTCTACACTGCACACTAAGACCAGGTTCTGGCTCAGGTTTGTGCCAAGCCCCCATTCTGTGCACACACAGATCAGTTTGACTCAGGTCAGCAAGCTCTCCAGACCCAGGCCTTGTCTACACTGTGTGGCAGATTGTCAATGCAGCAAATTGATTCACTGGCCATCAATTTATTGTGCTCTCCGAATGTGCTCCCATCGACAATGGTATTCCACCAAGATGAGAAGAGTAGCTGGCGTTGACGGGAGAGCAGCTCCTGCCGACCTTACCGGACACAAGGCGCCATAATGAGTATGTCGACTTGAGTTACGCTGTTTATGTAGCTGAAGTAGATTGATGGCGTCGGTAAGTATAGATAAGGTCCTAGATTTTAGGAGCCTGCTGGAGAAGGGGGGACCAGACCCCAAGTCCCACTGTGACTTAGTTCCAAGCTCTGTCATTTCACAGTGTAGATGCACTCAAGCCACAGATATGAGTCAGACAGTCTCCATTGCATTCGCACACCTCTGAGACCCAGGTCCAACCATGGTAAGCCTAGGCTTACATCAGCCATGGACATAAAGTCACCAAGTCTAGAAGTCCGGGTCCCACAGACCCAGGTTTACAATTGAGTGTGGGCATATCCCTAGTGCTTCATGATCAAGACAAAAATGCAAGTGATGCAAATCTGGTCTGGGTTTGATCGGGGAAGGAACAGAGAAGGGGAGTAAAGCATTTCCCACCCCTAAAATAGGACCCAAGCATTGCTTCATACTGCTGCAGCTTTGATCCATGCTGCTTCTTCTGGTTGTCTCTGTGCATCTCCTGAGACTGCTATTTTTTACTGCACCTACTCCCCCCCCCCTCCCCTGCCCTTGGCTGATGCCTTCAAAGATTCTTTTACCATAATCCTTCTGTGCTGGCCACTATTCAGCATGACCTCTGCTCAACATAGTGGATCAGATTCAGAAGTGAAGAGCTAACAAGTCAATTAGAGCAGCTGGGTGTCCTCACTGAGTGCCACCCCCCACCCCCAAATCAGTAGGTAGGTGTAGAAAGATCTAAGTGAGCCTGAGGTAGAAGACAGCTGCTGTTTTTCAGTGCACAATGACAGCACATAACAGTTTATGACAGGAAGTCAAGCAGAATCTCACATCCAATCAAAACTTCCAGTGGATTTGGGTCGGCAGAATATAATTATAGTACTGGAATGTGGCCAGTCCAGCTGCCAATATAAAATTCCTTTTATTGTCTTTCATGCAGATAATGGACCAGATCTTCAACTGGTGTAAATCAGCATAGTACCTCTGAAGTCAACAGATGCCAGTTAACCCCAGCTGGGGTCTGGCCAGTGTGCTTAATGTCCTCCAGCTATAGTGGTCACTAGTTAGCTATGTAAGAGCAAGGAAGGGAGGATGGGTCATGTGGTTAGGTCTTGGGAGACCAGGTTTAATGCCCTGCTTCCTTTGGGACCTTGGGTGAGTCAGTTAGCCTCTCTGTGCCTCAGTTCCCGATCTGTAAAATGGGGATAATATAACCCTCCTATATCACTGGGGGGTGCTGAGAATAAATACATTAAAGGGTATGAGATGCTCAAGATGCTATGGTCATGAGACCAATATAAAGACTTTTGAAAGACAGCTGACCTCTGTTAACTCTATGTAAATCTCCTGTAACAAAAATATGCTTTCCAAGACAGATTCCATTGAATTGGTTATAGGTAATCTATAAGGGCCTATTCTTTATTTTGAAAAATACCATTGCAGCTATTGCCTCGGGATGCGGGATTCACCTTGTGTTTGTAATGCAAAACAGAGTCATTTTAACTTTCTGTATTGGTTTGTCAGCATTGTTTGTGAAGATACAAATGTGCATATGAATAAAATTAGTAGGAAGAGAAAATGCTTCCCTAGGATACTAAAATGGGTTATAGAACTTTTACTCCAATCACAGTTTAACCAAATAACTGTAATAAATACTATTTCAGCCCCCACTCAGCAAAGCACTAAAGCACAGGCTTAACTTAAGTATGTGAGTTTAATTTACTTCAGTGAGACTACTTAGATACTTACATTTAAGCATGTCCTTAAGTGCTTTGCTGAATCAGGGCTTTTGCACAGACCTGATGAGGCCAGGAGAAAAATATTTGGGTGTTGCTTTCAATATGTTAGCCATGCAGGTTCATGAATGGAAACATGCATGAATGTGAGTGCAGTCAGGGTATTTGCATACTCATTGGGAATGACTGTGCACTGCCCAGATATCCACAGTGCTCCCTTGGGTGTGCAAATTGCTAGTTGCACTGGTAATCCTGATGAGTGGAATGTGTGCATATTAGGTGCGCAATACATGTGGTTCGCATGCTTAACCAATGGAAAATGAGGCCCTCAGGGACTGCGTTATGATGTTGCTCCGCACATGTGCTATTGCCACTTTCCTGACTTTCATGGTGATTGATCATCTGTAGACACGATACAAAGAAAAATATTTGGGAAGGGTAAAAATAATGCCTTATGGACAGGAGCAAACCCATTCTCTGAGGAGACCAGATCTAACTTATGTGGTTTCAAATTAAGTTGACATAGGAATCCTAAAAGCTGCAGCCTATACTTCACCCATTTCTCTCCTCACTATCATTAAAACTGAAGCGTCTTGCCTGGATCTAGCATTTTGCCTTTCCTTAAGAGCAACTAATCTTTTAGAACCATTTTCTGTTGCTATCTTGAGACGATCTAAAGCCTTCTCCTCTGTGCAGTGAAATACAATGCCTGTCTGAAGCAGCTCCACAGCCGCTTCATTTTCCACAAAGACAGAAGGAAAATAACAGCTTAACAAATCTGCCCTGTCTGAATTTCCCTGACTCCAATTCGCTGCTATCATTTTGAGTGCACCACTTTTCCTCCTAGCTACCCGCCTATTGCAGGGAGATGGCAAGAAACCTTTATTGTTTGCGGAACGATTCCCTGCAATCTGCTGTTTGCTATTTATTTTGGGCTCCTTCAGTCCTTTTTACTTGCCGCTACTTATTTTTACTTCTCTCCCAAGCTCTGGTCTTTTCAGACTGGTTTTGATTTTTTGTTGTTATGCTACTTTTTGCTGTATATTCTTACTATCCTCCCTCTTCCACTGAGGTTGTAAAAGAGATGACTTTCAGTTGCAAGCCTCTTCACCTTTTTCCCCTTTCCTGAAGCCAATCTCTGCTGTCTGGGATTCCCTGGCAATTTATTGCTTTCCTCCCTAAAGTCAAAAATGGTTTGATTTCATGAAAATTCCAAATCAAATACTGTCCATTTCGCTGCAATCAAAACTCCCAGTGATGTCAATGGATACTCTGAAGTTTCTGCTCATGTTTGTTGCTTATCCATATTCTGGCAAAATCCCATTGACTTCACTGAATTCTAGAAATGTATCAGTGAAAGGTCTACAGAATTGGGCCTGTTGTTTTTGGTCTTGCTCTGGTCCGTGCAGGGGCCCAGCAGAAGATGGTCTTATAGTTAACACAGTGAATTGTGACTCTGATGTAATTTCATTTCCTGGCACTATTTGAACACTGGGAGTGGGCAGGCATAAGCCCGCCCACTTCTAAAGCCCCTCCCCCAGTCTAGTGGAAGGGACAGCTAGATCCAGGCCCAACTGATTTCGGGGGACAAATGATGAAAAAAGGTTAGGGTGTGTGGGTCTACCTCTAGCTTTGGACAATTTGTGTATCTCTCTGTGCTGCCGTTCCTCATCTGTACAAGGGAGATAGTATTGTCTGCCCTTTGTCTGTCATATTTATTTAGATTGTAAGTTCCTACGAGCATAGATTGTTTTCTGTTGTGGGTTTTGTATTTCTACACTGTCCAGCACAATGAGGCCCATCCTAATTTGTTTCCTTTAGGTGCTACAGCAATATACATGCTACTTAAAGCTACCTCTATACCTACTACTAAGGTTGTGTCTAGCTCCTGTTATCTCAATCAATCGCTGTAGAATTAAAATCCTCCTTCTCCCCCCCCCCCCCCCGACCATAATCCAGATTCTGGGAATTCTTGCAAGATGCTCTCACGTGTGCACACATTTCCTGATCTCTTTGTGTTAACTGGCCTGAAGGCACATAACAACCTCCAGGGATTTTCTGACTGCCCCCATTGTTCTGAACTTCTCTCCAAATTATCCCTGATGCACCAGCCACAAACATGATTGAATTTGTTTCTGCAGACTCCATCTGCCTTGCTAAAAGGGCGACACGCGCACCTCTTGCTTTGTGTTGGTCAGCTTTGACTCTTGGTATTTTCAGCCTTCAATTATTTTCCTTGACCATGTCTGCTGTTCCAATAATATCCTTCTGAGATTTGGAAACAGAGAACTACAGTTCAGCAGCCTTTAGTTACCTGTGCTGATTGGAATGTACACTACCAGCCCTTTCTCCTCTGCTTTACCCAGGCACAGAGGGCCTTCAATATCAGACCCACCGCCTCCTACATAATTAAACTGGAATTTGGACAGATCCTCTGTCAACTCCTCTTTTTCCTCATCGCTAGATGTTACTTTTCATCAGCGGGCGAATTTATATTTAAGCAGCAAATCTGGGGTTTTTTTCCATCCATGGATGATTAAGAATCATAGACATGAAAATATTCTATTGAGGGTTTTTTTCCTCCTTCTAAGACATATTTTCTGCTGCAGGTATAATCCTGGAGCTGCCAGTTTAATTAGTGTTTTCATGAGCATCACTTTGTAATTACATTGTATTTTAGGGGGAAAATATCAAGATCTTTCTTAATATTAAACTGATCCTTTTCCCATTATCTTCTAAGAACAAAGAGGTGCTCCTCTCTTTATCTCTTAATAACAAACAGATTCTGCTTCTATTCCCCCTTAAGGCTAAATGGGATTGTGCCTCTATTATTCCTGAATAGCAAATTCTGCTCCCACTGACATAAGTGGAAATAGATTTAGGCCTAAACAACATACGATATTGGGGCTGGGATCTTGTCTGGATGTCTGCAAAGTGTACTGCAAGCATGTGGTGCTGTATATAATCATAATAAAAAATAAATTGCAAATTATTTTTCCATACTTTTAGTTTTGCAAATGATGAAAATATCGCCTCTCAGATTCACAGAAATGTCAGGCTGGAAGGGACCAGTTAGTTCATCTCCCCTGTGGAGCGAGGACTAAGAATACCTAGACCATCCCTAACAAGCGTTTGTCTAATCTGTTCTGAAAAGGCCTCCAGTGATGGGGATGCTGCAACCTCCCTTGGTAATCTGATTATCTATCCTTCTAACAGGAATGTTTTCTAAATCTCCCTCACTGCCAGGCCCGCTGACGGGAGGCAAAGGAAGCAATTGCCCGGGGCCCAGCAATGCAAAGGGGCATGGGGCTCCAGACGCCACAGCCGCTACTGCTGCCAAAATACTGCACCTGGCACCCCATGCAGCTCTGAGGGCCGGGATGAGGGGGCACGCCATGCTCCAGACACCACTGAGGACTGACTGCCCCGCCCTATCCACCCAAGGGCCTGCCCCCTCCAGGTGCACAGAGCCACTGCACTGTCTTGCCCGGGGGCCCCTGGTCGCTATCAACCCCACCACTCACTACCGACTAAGCTCATTTCTTCTTGTTCTATCTTAAGTGGACATGAAGGACAATGGATCCCTCTCCTCTATATAAGAGCCATTGGCATATTTGAAGACAGGTATCAAGTCCCTCCTCGGTCTTTTTTCTCAAGACTAAATATACCTGGGTCACTTTTTCCTCATAGATCAGGTTTTCTAAATCCTTTGTTATTTTAGTTTTTTTCCTCCAGACTCTCTGCAATTTGACCGGATAAAGTACTCTAGTTGAGCCCTCATCAGTGCCTAGTAGAGCAGAACAATGTCTAAAGAGCCCTTTGTTCCCAAAACATAATTAGGCTTCCTTCATGGAATAAAAAAATTGCATAAAATACTGAAATTGTTTAGATTTGATCCAAAGTAAGTTCAAGATAAGACACATCTTCAGAGTTTTTTAAATGCATCTGAAAATGTTGATGTTTTCTGGGCTTAGGCAAAGTCTTTGTCGGTTCTTAAACAGGGCTAGATTTGCATTGTAGTAGGAGATTTTGGGGGTACGCTGATCATTTTAGAGTGCCCACACCCTGAGGATGGCTTGAGGTGTGACATTGTCAATTGCCTCACAGTGCAATTATGGGTGTGTTATTACATAATAGCTGGACACCAATGTTCCCTCCAATGTTTTTCATCCATGTGCAGAATAAATGCTGTTATGTGCATTGAGGCATGTGTGGATGTGCACCACCAGTAGAAACACAGGATGCAGGCTGTGGGCACTATGGGCACTCTGCTAATCTGCTGGGTAGCATTTGACTCTTCTGGGTGGCCTTCCAAGCATTCAGCTTACAGTGAATACTGGCTGGACACCTTGCCATGTCTCACTATATTTTATGAAAGCTGGGCCTGGACCAAAATTCCCATTCCAAGCTGCCCTAAAGTTTTGAGGAATCCAGATCTGCACCCAAATTGAGCAACTCAGATGTATCTCTGCTTTTATATGGAATCTCTGTAGCAAACATCACACACAAAAGCCTCACATATTCTACCATGGAGGAAAATCAAATACATCTCTACCCCATGGTGGGAGCTGAAGGTGCCTTATTACATCTCCCCTGTGAAGTGAGGAGTTCTTCCATCTAAAATGCTTCTCGGGGAGTTGGATTCCCTGCAGCAATGGGAGAACCCCTCCCATGGCTTTCGTAAGCATCTACACTGAAGCACTACAGTGGGGTTTTAAGTGCAGACACAGCCTAAGTAAGCACAGAGCTGTCTTTTTGAGAAAAGAATCCACAAAGGCCATTAGTTAGTTGGCGCTGTTGATTTTAAGTGATGGGCATTGAGATGACCAAGGCCTAGAAGGGTGGTTTCTATCATTACGTGGAAAACTAGCAATGGGGGCCTTATTCTCAGGACTTGAGTTGGACCTGCAATGTGCACAGTCTTTCTGCTGGCTTTCTGCGTGGGGGTGAATTTCACTTCGATTGAGACATCTCTGACACTGTCCCATTGTGTGGCCTTAAGTAAGTTACCTATCCTGCCTACCTCATTTTCCTTGCCTTTAATGTGGTGATAATAATACTTACCTATCTGTCTCATTAAGATATTGTGAGCATTAATTACCTATGCTCGCAAAGTGCTTTGAACCTGTCAGGCACTGTGCCAGTGCTGTGTGGTGTTAATGAATTGAAGGACTACCATTTGAATAGGGACTGTTCCTGCAAAATATGGCTTGGGGCTTGTGTCTGACCTGAAATTGGGGCCAGAAGAGACCACAGAGATCATCCAGTTTGACTTCTTGCATGACTACACATTACTTCATTGCCACTAAGGTCTCATGCATCTTTGTCTTAAAATTCTACTGAGATAGGACCTTAACCATCCTTGCTAATCCATTCCTAAGTCTGGTTGCCCTCGGAGAGATACTCTTCAATGTCCAGACTCTTTCTTCTTTACTGCTAGGTCATTATTCTTTGGCTTACCACCCAATTCTGACTCTGCAGATGATTTTATTAGACTAATTTTTAAGCCGTGTGCGGGAATGTATTTAAATGAAATGCATCCAAGGTAAATTTATGGAAAAATCTTCACCTTCTCTGTGCACATGATTGAATGGGGGGGGTTAGAGATGCAACCCCCTTATTAAAATTATATCATTTCTCTCTCAGATAGGAACCAGGGATGTTTTAATGACTGGGCTCGTTAGACGACTTTCCACTTAAAGTGTCTGTCTGGCAATTAAGGCTGAAAAAAGTATGACTGATGACCACACCTTCAGTGACTTAATGGGGAGTCTGAAGGCTGATCTTATTATCACACTGATACAGTCTGTGATAAAAAAGAATTTAAGATACTCTCCTGAGATTTATTCTCCCATTAAGAAGTTGCCAGTAGAAGGTTAAGAGTACTTGTAAGGTCAAAACTGAGCAGAGTACAATAATAAATGCTTGGGAGCGGTAGGGTCTGTTGGATGGTCCATGGGACAAGGATTCGTGAGACTTGGCTCCTATTTACTCACTGGCTGTGCTGGGTGCCCTTGGGCAAATCATTTCCCTTTCTATTTCGCCTCCCTCCACCTGTCTAATCTAATAGACCAGTGTTTCTTAAACTGCGTTCTGTGGCACACCAGTGTGCCGCGAGGCAGTCAGAGGTGTGCCGCAGAGAACAACAGAATTCAAATTCAAAATGGCCACCCTTAAAGGGGCAGGCAACTTTTTTTTTTTTTTTTTGCTCAACAAAATATCCTTGGTGTTCCTCATAAAAAAAAATTATTGTTTGGTATTCCTCGGTCTTAAAAAGTTTAAATAACACTGTAATAGATGATAAGCTGTTTGAGGCAAGGGCTCTGTTTGAGTGCCTCGCACAATGGAGCCCTGATCTCACCACTGTAATATAAAGAATGTCAGGCAGGATTCCAAGTGAAGAATTTTTCATGTGTACCTGTTGCTCCACTGGCAGGAATAGCTGTGCAGAATAAATACAAGAGCTCTCCACCTGGCATTAATCCATCCGCATAACTCTGTTAACATCAGGTTGATTGGCACCATGTGAGGATGAAGCCTGAGAGTTTTGTTTTGCCTCATGGGCAGAGCCTGGAAGAATCTAGTTCCATGTGAATTGTTACAGATTGTCCTGTGTTGACCATGAGAGTCATGTGGCCTTTAGAAGGGTCAAGGAAGGAGGAAATCTGTTTATTACCTTTGTGTCTTTACATGGATCTTTTTTCCCCTTTAGCAATGGGTGGTACTTGTGTGTTTTTTAAAAAAACATTGCCAAACTTTACACACGTAAAAAATACGCAACCACTGCTAAATGGAACTGAGAGGATTTGCCCAGAAAACTACTTATTTGTATTCAAAGAACGGAAAAGGGTTTGAATTGTATGAAAAACCTTCCTCATTGAGCAGATTTTTAATGGTCAGAGTTCCCTTTAATTTTTCCATCTATGTTTAAAATAAATTTTGTTATGTGTACCAAGGCATGTGTGGATGTGCACCACCAGTAGAAACACATGGTGCTGGCTGTGGGTGGGTGTGGGCGCTCTGCTAATCACCTGGGTGGCATCTGAATCTCTCCTGGGTGGCTGCCCAAGTGCTCAGCTTACACTGGTCAGAATGGAGAGGGGTGGCTGGAATTCAAACCAGGGCCATTTGCAGAGAGGAAGGAAAGAAATAGTAAAGTAGCAGCATTCCCCTCTAATACCATTTTCTGGGCCCCTCAGCCATTCCCCTGCCAGCTGCACCCTCTTGAAATCCTGAGCAATGAACTCCCCCCTAAAGTTCCTGTTTTCCCTTTTGTTCCGTCCTGCCCACAAGGTTTTTGTGATACAGTTCTCCACCTAGCTCAGTAGGGAAGACAGTGAGTTCCTCAGGATCCCATCAATCTCACTTGGCCAAAGGTATCTCTTCCATGCGTTGAGCTGGTCCACCACTCTCAGCACCTTCATCTCCTGCCAGCCAGTGCGCAAAAGGCTTGGGGGTCAAATATTCAGAATCACCCAAGTCACATGGGAGCCTCAGCCTCATTGGAAGCCAGTGGGACCTAGCTTCCAGAGTGCCTACGTCTCATTTGAGTATGGGAGTTAGGCTACTAAACCACTTAAGAGCTTCTGAAAATTTGAAGCGAGACCCTTTGTAAGGTAGCATGATAATTACACTTATTATAGGAACTGGACAACCACTAACTGACTAATCTAGACAGCACTTTGGTGTGTTATTATTCCATATTCCAGAGACAAACACTGAAGAAGAGGGTTAAAGGCTAAATTATTTAAGTGCCATTGGCTATAATGCCAATTACCATTATGGGCAGAACTGATCAAAGAAAGCTAGAACCCTCTGATGGCTCCAGGATATGGTTGTGCAAATGAATTTTAAACAGTGTCTTTCTGTTCCTCCCAAAAAAACAAACCCTGCCCACCCCAGCCAAGATGGGGACTACAGGGTGACCCAGCAGGAAATTTTGGGAATTCTTCTGTTAAACCCCAGCTCCCAATAGCAAAACTTCCATTGATTTCGGTGGGGGCATATTCTCATTTGAATCATAGATTCATAGATTCCAAGGCCAGAAAGAACCATTGTGATCATGGCATCTGAGCTCCTGGATAGCGTGAGCCATAGAACTTCCCCACAATAATCCCTAAAGTAGATCTTTGAGGAAAACCAGCCACTCTTGATTTTAAAAGTGCCAGGGATGAAAAATTGCCAGTGATGGAGACTCCAATGGAAAAATGTGCTCCATTTATGGGTGAGATTAGCAGAAAAGGAAAAGGTGCTAGACTGACTGTACCAGGCAAGTGCACTTGTCTGAAGGATGACAAAGTCAGTGCCCCATAGTCAACATCCGTGCAAGGACTTTGCCTGCTTGTCTGGTGATCTGCCTTCTCTGTGATCTAGAAGAAAAATAGCTTATGTGGTCCCACTGAGAGGGCTAACCCAAGAGCCAATTGTAATTATAGTTTTCAAGTCAAAGATACTTGTTCCTGGAGGCCAGGATGGGAGTAAGACTGCCAAAGTCATTGTATATTGCCTGGTAGGTCCTGGAGGACATCTCATTGTAGCAATTTTAACACATTCCTGGGTAGTGTCCGATTTAAACCAGAGACACAGAGTTGGATGTTTTATTTCCCTGAGACAAACAAAATCCAAAGACCATTCCAAAAGGCTGGAGCCTGATGCACTGAAGCTCGGTGTATGCATCATCACACAGGTGTCCCACCTTGGGTTGGTTGCCACATAGCTGTCAATGATTTTAAAACCATACTGGTGGTCGCTTGAATGGCTCAGGGGGCTGGGCCTAGCCTTTGGGCTTTGTAGCTCATGGTTCCAATCCAGCCCAGAGCTAAATGAAGGAAGGTGGAATGTCTCTCTGCACCTCAGCTTTCTTTGTGCCATATTAGGATTGGGAATGTATGAAAACGAACACAAAAATTTCTACAAACATTAAATAATCAGACCTGGAAGTGTCGGGTTTGTGTCTTTTGTGGCATCTATGTGAAGCTGACTGTCCTCACCTTTGAGGCCCTGCGTATTTCCCCTCTGTTCTCACCGCCTTTTCCTTGATCCTTACACACTTCTAATCTCATTTTACTGCCCCCTTCATTTTTCCCACCCTGCTCTCAGTCTTCATTTATGCTGTGTTTGAAACAGTCATTTCTTATCCACTGGGCAGCTTTTCTGGGTACATCTACACTGGGCCTAGTGAAGACACACTAATTCAAAGCGAGAGGGGCCCGCCGGTTGATGGCGGTAGTTCTGCTTTCACGAGGAGTAAGGGAAGTAGAAGGGAAAGTGTTCTCCCTTCGACTTCCTGCAGTGTGGACAGCGCCAATAGTGGAGTTAAGGTACTTCGACTTCAGCTACGCAATTAACATAGCTGAAGTTGCATCTCTTAATTTGACCTTATCCCATAGTGTAGACATACCCTCTCTCCCCCGGCAACTCTTCCTTAGGAAACAGCTCTTCTGGAAAGTCTTCCTATGGTTTTCTTCACCAAGTTCTTTACCTGAACTCCTTCCTACCTTGTATCTCGCTACATCTTAATTGTCTCCCATCTCCCTTTGACTATTCTTGTCTCTGGAAGATCTTCAGGGCAAGGAACACATCTTATTCTCTGATGGTAATGTGCCATATTTGCACTTACAACATTGTGTGAGTTGGCGTCTCTTCCCACTCAAGTCAACAGAAGCCGGACTGAGTTATAATTAACAACTGTATTGCCTGTCTGTTAATGATGGGGCTTGAGAACTATTTGTGGCCTGACTGGTGATAAGGACTAATATCTATCTGTCCTCCCCCACTATAGCTTCACCTTCTCTTATGCCTGTTTACCCAAGCCTGCTCTTCCTTTTCCCTTAAGCTATGTCTACACTATGCTGTTCTTCCAGAAAAAGCTACGCAAATTGAAAAATGCAATTTGCATAGCTTTTTCCGCTTCTTTTTTCAGAAGAGGCTTTTCTGACATTTGGCCCATCTACACTGGGCCAAATGTCGGGAAAAAAACCTTTTCCAGAACATCCCTTCTTCCTCGTAAAACAAGGTTTACAGGGAAAAAGTGCGTCTGCTGAAAAAGTGCGTCTGCTCTTCTGAAAAAAATTTCGGAAGAGCAGACGCATTCCCTGGATGCGGCAGAGTTTTTCTGGGATACTGGATGTATCCCAGAAAAACTCTGTAGTGTAGACATAGCTTCAGACTGTAACATCTTTAAAGCAGGAAATGCCTTTTTGCTGTGTTTGTACAGCACCCAGCAGACCATGGGGCCCTGACTAGGCATTATTGCAGTATACATAATAAATGACAGTAATCATTGCTAAATGGACATTTCAGGAAGCCTTGGGTTCAATTACTGGCTCAGCCACAGACACCTTGTGTGACCTTGGCCAAATTCCTTAATCCACCCTGTATCCCAGTTCCCTGTCTGCAATATGGGAATAATACTGTTCTGCTTCACAGAGGGGTTGATGGGATGAAATCCATTGATTGTGAGGCAATGCTGGCCAGATAAGTATATGGACTGGTGAGTACTATAGAAAACCATCAGATAAACTGCAGCACCATACCTCCCTCAGTAGTGTGTGGGGGCTGTCATTACACATGGTGTAAATGTAAATAGAAGATTTTTGTTCTCCGCATTGTCAGTCCATCACCTTTCACAAGCTCTGAACACAAAAGCAGTAACAAGAAAATAAAAGAAACACTGTAGCCTAGAAAGCCATTCAGTGTATTTCACAATTATATAAATTATACCCTTCCCTTCCCCTTTAATCACTGGGCATGTAAAATGAGCTTGCAGGAGAATCAGATCTTCTCCATTAAAGTTTGAGAGCAGAAATACACGCCCCGTCTGCCTGTTTAGCAAGCAGCACAGTGTAACAGCATTTTTCTAAAAATCTACAGCAAGATTTTTCTCTTTCAGGGCTGGTCATGCCTTTTATTTTCCATCAAAGGGGGAAAATGTATTTTCACAATTGGCCTTACCTTTATTACCTCAGCAATCTCTGAAAACATTTACTCGGTGCTTCCAGACTCTGTGTGGATGCTCTGATATGCCCATGTGCACTAGATAAAACTGGAAAGAGAAGACAGTAAAAACTGAGTTAGGGCTCCATTGTGGCTGCTGGAGGTGCCAGGTCTCTGAACTTGGAGAGAGGCATAGGCACTAGCTGGCAGGAATTTATTATTCTTGTTGTATATTATTTATTTGTATTACAGTTGCATCTCAGGATTCACGAATGCTAACCTAAGGCATCTCCCATCCAGGCTAAACAAAACATTTGTTCACCCTCTGCACCTACCCAGGTGTGTTACCTTTTTTCTAATCTTTGCCTGTCTGGTATTTATAAATTCTTTGGGACTGGGATTGACTTTCTCAGCATTAGATACGGAAATGTACATGCTATTGGCATCTGACACATTCTACGTCTTCTATGGTTGCTCATATTGCTGCTAATGAAAATTGTAACCCACTGCTGAGTAGTGTTACCAATCCCCATCTGTGCTGATCTGCAGAGGCCAGGAGTCTGAAAGCATTGAGTCTTTAGCCCAAACTGCAGCAGCTCGTGCTTTTAGCTTTGGAAATCTCTGGTCCAGTTCTCAGTGGGGTGGCTACTCATGCATTCCCAGCACACGGGACATCCCGGTCCTTCCAGGATTAGGTTCATCTCCTGCAGTGCGACCCCACTGTCCCTAGATGTGCCCTGGCATGCACAGTACATACACGGTCTCACTGCATGGAGGACACTGTAGTGTGCATCTTTCCATCCCCACTGGCATGACTGCGCATGCGCATCATGCTTGTTCTTCAACATGGCATTCCCCTGTTGGTATGGACAAAATCTTATCCCGGGTTATTCAGTACTGGACAGAGCACAAAACACCCCAAAAAAAGACTGTCCGGCTTAAAATTGGACTAAAGGCTTGCTCATCCTTAGTCTACTGACTCAGATTATGTCTACACTACAGTGTTTTGTCGGAAAAACGGCCGTTTTTCTGACAAAACTTGAGGAACGTCCACTCTGCAATTGCGTTCTTCAGCAAGAAAACTGAAAGAACAGAGGGGTTTTTCTGGCATTAGTAATCCTCATTCTATGAGGAAGAAGCCTTTTTGTAAAAGAGCTCTTTCACAAAAGGGCATGTGTGGATGAGGAAGAGGGAGTTCTTTCGGAAGAAGAGGAAAGAGGAAAAAGCACAGGCGCCCTGGTGGCCATTCTGTCCTTAGCAATCAGAGCTTACATGCGAGTGTCCATTCATTCTGAACACTCTTTTTCGAAAAAGCAGATCGCTTTTTCGATGCACTTTTGCAGTGTGGACGCTCTCTTTCGGAAGAAGTTTTTTCAGAAGATCTCTTCCGAAAAATGATCTTCTGAAAGAAGCCTGTTGTCTTGACATAGCCTCAGATGGTAGCCTCACAGAATTAATAGTTCATCTGTGGCAGTTCAGGACGCAGGTTGCTCTGCTTAGGGGTGAGCATTCAAGTTTTTTTTAAAGAACTCAAACTCCATTTTTTACAGGAAATTTTTTGAGATCAGGATCAACTTAATTCAAGTTTTGAATGGACAAGTATGATGAGTCAGCAGTTGTGTATATAATCCCTGAATTTGTGCAGACAGTTTGCATGACTGATTATACCTTCCAATGCACAGAGGTGCACAAGTTACTTCATGGATTAAGGGTACAAATGTGAAGGTTGAATGTACAAAGGGGGGAGGTTGTGGTACACAGCCATTTTTCCCTACGGTAAGATAGCCTGCACTAATTCAGATTTAGTCCCACAGAGCTTTCCCATGTCTTTCTTTCTCATTGGTCACTCGATAACGAGTAGGACGTCTTCCTGTCACCCTCTATTTGTGGATTCGTTGATGGCTGACCAGCCCGATTCTGGAGCCACAGGTCTTATCACAGAAGGGGCAGGTGCTGGTGGCTATTGGATTTCCACATCAATGTCAACTTTGGCGGAGAGATGACTTCCAAGGTACAGGAAATGCTCCATGTTTTCCAGCAGTTCTCCGCTGACTTTAATAGATGGTACATGAGATTGTCCCGTCGGCGAGGGTTGATGGAGCACCTTGGTCTTTTTGATGTTCAGTGTGAGGCCGAGATTCTCATATGCTTCAGTAAAGGTGCTTAAGCTGGTGAAAGAGCAGCGACTATATTGTCATCTACGTACTAGAGCTCCATGATCGAAGTCGTGGAGGTCTTGCTTTTGGCCTTCAATCTCCTGAGGTTGAAAAGCTTCCCATTCATGCTGAAGACATTCTTCACACCATCTGGAAGCTTGCTGTCAATGAGATGGAGGGTCATGGCAATGAAGATGCAGAACAGCACGGGGGCAATAACGCAGTTTTGTTTGACTCCCTTCTTGATCTCAACAGGGTTGCTTCAGGGTCCATTGTTACTCAGCACTGTGGCAGTCATATTGTCATGAAGTAGCCTCAGGATGCTGATGGATGGTCCACAGGGCGCTACGATTGATTGAATCTAACGCCTTGGTCAGATCGATTAAACTCACGTATAAAGCTTCATTTTGTTCATGACATTTTTCTTGCAATTGCCCAGCGGTGAAGATCATGTCCACTGTTTCTTTGAATGGTCCAACTGTGAGGCATCCCAAAAAATGGTCAGTTTCCCATATCTATTTTCCATAGGTCTGTGTATTATTGTGGAATGATGTAAGACTTGTGCACATTAGTAGTTTCCCTATCTTCTGTAGATAGGAGTGTCCGTCCTCCTTTTTAAAATAAGCAGAGCACTACGTGGATATGTATCCGTATCCACATCTGTATATGCAGAAATGAGCTGTGGATATCTGCACTGACATCCGCGGATGTGGATACCTGTGGCTATAAAACAGATACGCACAGATTTGCAGGGTTCTAGATACAAAATTTGTATCCGCATCCATATTTGCAAAAAAGAACTGGATATCTGCATTCCCACCTGCAGGTGCAGATACATGACTATAAAGCGGGTAGCCACAGATTTGCAGGGCTCTAAAAATAGGAATTCGTTCAATGGCATTCAAAGCAGAAGGAATTTAAAGGGTCAGGCCTGCATGTTTTTATCTTCAGGCACAGAGATTTACACATGCACTCCCACTGCCGTTAAAGTGGCCAGCTGGAAGTGTAAATCAGATTCCACTATATTAGACTCCATATATTCCAGAGTGCTCAAGTGAGACACCAAAAAAGATACACTAATGGTTTTGCTTTGGCTTTTAAAGGCTGAATTTGGTCAAATAAAAAGTTCTAGTTACCCTTCCAATACTTCAGTATAGAAGAGGCTTTTTTATCACCTGGAGCAAGAATCTATTTGGTTTGATGTAGATTCAACTTTTATTTTAAGCATAACATGAAAATACAGCAGAGGAAACCACCTTAAAATACACCGAGAAATGCAGTGGTGAAAAAAGCATTCAGTCGTGTGTGCAGTCTGCATTCAGGGCACACAAAAGTAGACACACAGGCGCAGCATTGAGGAACGTATGTGTATTTAAGTACACCATGTATTTTCATATATGAGCTGCTTTTAAAAGGCTGGGGAAAGACCTGAAGCTTATAAAGTCATGCAGCCAAGGTGACTTGCCAGCAACTGTGTTCATTTCCTACTCAACCTTGTCATTTGGGAGATGGGTTGGAAAGCAGCCTTACCTGATGACCTGACAAAACCTATGCAAATAAGCCTTCCAAAGATCCTGCTACTTCAGGAAATGGTGGGGAACCATACTCAATGAAATATCTCCTGCTTCACTGGAGCTGGATGGGCAGTTTCCTCTCCCAGTCCCTCTAAAAATACTGCTCTAGACAGAGGAGGCCACTGTGAAAAGACCTGATTCAGTACTCATTGTCCCAAGTGGTCATTGCATTGGGCCTTTAATCCCTAATTGAGTGGGCCCCAAGGATTGGGGTTGGCCTGCCCGCCCTTAACCCCTGCCGCTGCTTTTTAGTCAATGACCAGAAATGTCTGTTGTTAGAGACAAACATCACAACACTGCTCTTGGTCACACCTTTGCAACCTCATTAGTGATGTACAGGTGCAGGTGAGAGCAGAACTTGGCCAACAGCTTACCTAAGGCCATGTCTCCTCTTGCTGGAGGATCGACACTCTGGCGATCAATCCTCCAGGGTTTGATTTAGTGGGCCTAGTAAACACCTGCTAAATCAAACACTGAGGGCACTGGCACTGGTACTCCTTGCTGTTGCGAGGAATAAGGGAAGTCAACAGGAGCATTTCTCCCATCGGCCTTCCACTGTGAGGCATCCCCCCAAAAAATGGTGTAATTCACGTATCTGGAGGTGCATATCTTGCATCAATTTTCTCTGCCTGTGTAGATCTGGCCTATAAGAGTCTTCTAAGCCACTGACTGTGCAACACTCCCAGGGAGAACTGGGAACATCCCTGTTCAAAAGCATGGGGCTCTGCTGCTTAAGGTTGAGGACTGAGGCTGATTCAACAAGTTACTTAAGCCAGATGCGGGACTAAATGCCGTTCTCTTGTTCCTGCCCTTCTGAATTCAGTGGGAGTATTGTCCTGAACGTTGGTGGGAGCAAGCTCAGAGTTTACATGCACAAATTCTGAAGTTGCTCAGGGTCTTGGATATTGCATAGGAGGCAGAGGGCAAGAGAGGCTATCAAAGGTATATGGGAGATGTATATTGCTCTGTGACAGATCACCTAGTTCCACAGCTTATCACACACTTATGCAGTTTGTCACATGAATAGCCCCTCTTCATCTGCGGTGTGGTTGGGTGTATGTTATAGTTTAGGATGATTCGAGTTTTGCAGAGACAAAGAGAGGGAGATTGGACCAACTTCCATTGGTTAGCGAGACAAGTTATTGAGCTTCTCCTTGAGGTCTGGAAAAGATACTCAGAGGCTAAGTACCCTGTAGCTCAGGGGCTCAAGGAACCCACCCAAGGTGGGGAGGAGGGCTGTCCCATCCCCCACCTAGCCCAACCTCCAGCCTGCCATGGTCAAGAGAGGACTTGTCCCCAGCTCAAACACTGTCACAGCCTGGGCAAACTGGCTCTGGAGCCCCCTGCTGCAACCTGACCCTAGAGTCCCTCTGGCTTAGCCTGGCTTTGGAGACCCCCTGCCTCAGCCCGGCACTGGAGCTCCCATTCTGTGGCCCAGCTCCAGAGCCCCCCGGCCTTGGCCTGGCCTCAGAGCCCCCTGCTGCAGCCAGAGCAGCCTGGCCCCAGAGCCCCTGCTCACAGTCCAGCACTCCACCCTCTGCCCCAGCCCCACATCAGAGCCCACAACCCCAGCCAGAGCCTTTGCAACCCAACTCTCTGTCCCGTCTCTGAGCCCCTCAACCCCAGCCCCACCTACAGCCTGCGCCCCAGCCAGAGCCCGCACACTCCAGCACCCCAACGCTCCACCCCAGGTCTGAGCCCCTTCCCTCACTCAGAACCCCTTGACCCCACCCCCACCACATGAATGTTGTTACGTGCACCAATATGACTTGCTTGGTCCTGCTGAGAGTAAAGGGGACTGGACTTGATGATCTCTCAAGTCCCTTCCAGTTCTAGAATTCTATGACTCTATGACTATGAAGGTGATATGTTGCACATCACCACCATATTGGTGCACATAACAAAATTCAGTCCACAAAGGGATGTGAAATATTAGACGGAACACTGTTCAGAGGTCAGGTCTACGTTATATACTTAGCCCAGACCGACAGTAGGGTGTTATTTCGAAATAACCCTCCCTTAGGTCGAATTTATAAGCCGAGAGTCCACACTTCAAAGCCCGTTATTTCTAAATAATGGGCTGCTTATGTTGAAATCTGTACTCCTGCTTTCCTTGGGGAATAAAGCTAATTTTGAAATAGTTATTTCGAAATAGCGTGAGTATGGACATTCCAGTGCCGCTATTTCGAAATAGCTCATCTCCAGAATAATTTGAAGTAGTTACTCCCCAGTGTTTCCTGGGGCTCAAAGTCCAAGGTAGTGCATCCACATTAACAGAGCCTGCCTCGGATTAATTTTGAGGCTTCCCTGGAGTGGGAACATGCTGTTTCGATTTTGTAAAATCAGGAATTATTTAAGTTGAATTTAGTTATTTTGAAATAATTTCCCAGTGTAGATGTGCCCTTACTGTGGTATAACTACGTCACCCAGGGGTAAAATGCACACCCTTGAGTGGTTTAGTTATACTGACTCTAACTCACCAACATAGCTACCACGTCGTGCAGAGGTGGACTTACTAAGCCAATGGGAGATCTCTCTCCCATCGGCTTAGCACACCTTCACAAGATGTAAATTTCTGGTGAAGACCCACCCTGGACGGATGTCACAGCTAAATGCAAGGTGGAACAGATTGCTTAGTATGTATAGTTAACACCTATTTCAAGGAGCCGTTCAAGCGAGTGGGGAGAAAGGCGGCTGGGGAGGAGCAGGTTAGTGAGCTGTAGGTTGTTGTAATAAGCCATAAATCCAGTGTTTCTGTTCTATCTATGATTTTTAGTTTCTAGCAAAGGCTCATATTTTGCAGATATTATGCAGATTTCTTACAAGGACTGAGAGGCCAGAGACAGAACGATATCTTTGGTAAAAGTGTTCACACACAGCTGATAGGGTGTTTTGGTCTTTTATCATTTTTCTGTGTGAGTTCGTTTGAGAGTGTAGTGATTTTGTCTGGTTTCAGCCAGATGGCTGTTATGGGGGCATGTAGCGCACTGGGTGGGGTACATCACATGTTGTGGTAACCGTGTGTAGGAATCTGGAAAAGAGTGTTAGGTGTGAGTGTGGGTGTAATCATTGTCGCAGTGGACGTACATCTGCAGGTTTTGCATCTGGGAGGGTCTGGTGCTTGTTTGAGTTAGTGTCTCCTGATCTGTGGGCAGCTTATTTCTCATGATGAGCTTGAAGAGGTTGGGCCTGTTTGAAGCTCAGAAGAGGAAGGGACAAGGAAGATTTCTCTCAGGATGTTGTGCCCATCAAGGATGGTTTGCCACTGTTTAGTTTTACTCCCGTATAGGATCCGGGAGTGAGGTGGTAGGCGACTACTAGCGGTGTGCAATCAGAGGACACTTTATGCTTGTGCTGAAGCAGGTTCGAGGTATTTGGGTGGTTCATGCCATGATCCGAAATACTTCTTTGGTAGAGTGTCCTTGCTTGCTGAAAACTGTTTTAAGAGATTTACAAATGTACTTCCACTGCCATTAAAGTTGCCTGCTGGCCATGAAAATCAGATTCCACTATATTACACTCAGTATATTCCAAAGAGCTCATCTGTGACATAAAAAAAGATACACTGACAGTTTTGCTTTGGCTAAGTTGTATATCCTGGACTTTCTCCTCACAGCTCATTCAGTGGTTTCTGAGTGTCTGGTTGTGGATAACAGATTTCCTGGTGGGTTTTGCGTGCTTACTGGGTTGTAAAGGTCTGTATGGTTATGTATGTTTTTTTTGTATATAGTTATCTGTAAATTCCAATTGCTGAAACTGATTGTGATGTCTAGGCAACTGATGCTAGGGTGGAAGTGTTACAGGAAGAGTTTAATGGATGGGTGATGGTTGTTGAAATTGTGATGGAATCTATGAGTTTTGCACATGTATATGTATATATATATATAATGGTATGTGTATATATATATAATCAAACACCCACACACATTACATACAAATATACTGTAAGCACCCATAGAACAATTCTCTAATAGTTGTTATTTGTTCTATAAACATACACCCAGAATTGTACTCTGCACTATTGGGAAGCATTGAAAGAATTCAGGACTTGTTTCAGGGTACATTAAGTGAGGTTTATGGCTAGTGCATGTATTTTGTAGCACGCAGCCTGTCCTCAGATATATGGATATCACTCCCATTGGTAGACCTCACATGAATCAAAGGGTAGGGTTTGCATATTTATACAGGTTGGACCTCCCTGGTCCAGGACTCTTGGGACCTGACTGGTCCTGAGCAAGGGGATTTGCCAGACCAGGGGAGGTCCCCTGTCTTTGGCCTCCTAGCCCCCTGCCGCACCCTACTGACAGCTGTTTACAGCCTGCGCCTGGCCCCACTACCCCCAGGCGCAGGCTTTGGCCCTGGACCCACTGCTGCTGGGCTCCAGCACTAGCCCCCTGCTGCTGGCCTGGCCTGGCCAAGGTTCCCTGGAGCAGGAGCTCCCTGCTGTGCAGCTGGGGCTGCTCCCCACTGCTCTGCCAGCTGCTTCTGGAGCCAGAACTCCCTGGCTGCTGGAGCTGGAGCCTCAGACCCACTTGCCATGGGCCACTCTGCTGCGCTCCCAGCCTTGCTGCCAGACCTCCCTATCCCTGGGCTCTGTGGTCTAAGGATGTTACATTTAGATTAATCAACTAATTGAATAGTCCATGCAATTAGTCAAGAAGGGCACCTCCGCCTTTGAAATGTAGCAAGAGCCCTGTTGGCTCTTGCTACGTTTCAAAAGCAGAAGTGCCGCGGGGAGCATGGGGCCATCGGGGGACTCAAGCAATCCCCCACTGGCCCCGTGCTCCCTGCTTTTGAAAGGTACAAGAGCCCCCCGGGCAAAGCGCAGGCGGGGAGCACGGGGCCAGTGGGGGACTCAAGCTTATCAGATAGTCGACTAGTTGCTTATATCCCTATAGGTGTCCCAGAGAGATGACATCTCAGGTGCCAGCAACCTAGAGTGGGTGCCCTCAACGGATCATAGATGGAGAATACAGCAGTTGCCAAGAACTGTGACAGGTGTAACTTCCGTATGTTCAGTTACACTGGTGTAAACCCAGAGTGACTTCATTTAAAGCACTTACTCCATATTTGTACCACAGTAACTGAAAACAAAATTGAGCCAGAAGAAAGTGCATATGACATCAGTGTAAATGCCTTTAGACTGGCTGGGTCAGATTCTGACCATCGTTAGTGTAAATCTGGAGTGCCTCCATTGATCGCAAGACTCACTTGCCCATCCCCTCTGAATCTGGCCTGAAGACACCCAAGCAATTCCCACTTCCCCCTACAACCTCTTAGTGTAAAGTCCTTTGTGAGCCATTCAAATTGATTTTGTGTGTATATTTATGTTGTGGTGCTGCACATGTGATTTCATCTGACATTGTAATGACAGTGTGGTGAGTTCCAAATGTAGCGGTTAATAGAACTGATAGGGGGAAAAAAATAAAAAAGCCAGTATCTTCACTGGCTCTGGGTGTCATGGGAAGAATCCAGAGAATATTCAAACACCATCAGCAGTTTGAGGGTTCCATCTGGAAACTGCCTGGGATTCAATATATGTCAAAATAAATCAGTCAGGCTGTCTCTGGGCTCTACACAGTCAGGCAGCCCTTTCATCTGTAAGGGTGGATTCTTCTAAAATACCAAGAGCATGTTTCCTGCTTTCTTGCACTCAGGAATCGTGGTATGAAGGACCTGTGGTGATCCTCTGTCTGCTTATAGCATGGACTGGAAAGAAGGACTGCAAGTTAAATACAAACTTCAGCCAAGTTATTTTTTTTATGCCACTGGTTTACAATCCCATATTTAAGGATCATTTGCCAATTCCATTATAAGCCTCATTTACAGCTCAGCTGTTCTAAATCAAATCAAGCTGAAAGTTGGCATATGCTAGTTGTCAGCTGGGGTACAGACTGGCCGGCTTTTAAAAATGGCTTGAATGGCTTAGGGGCCTGATCCTGCAATACCCTACTCATGCAAGTAATCCTTCCTCATGTGAGTAATCCTACTGATTTTCAATTTCTTGTTTGAGTCAGGGATGCAAGATCAGGGCCTTAGATTTATTTTTCTCCCCACACCCACTTCACAATCAGTTTTAGATTATTTAAAAATAATTCTCAGGGTGCGTTTTCTTCTTGATGGTCAATAGGTGTGTGTCTAGTGCTATCCACACTTTGTGGTGTGAGTAATCCTCACTTACATGAGTAGTCTCGTTGAATAAAAGGAACTGCTTCAATTGCAGAACTGGGGCTAAAGGAACAGCTTTGCTACACTTTTGGCCTTCTGTGGTCTAGGCATCCAAATCGGGGCCTTCCTCAAAGGAGTGGTCAAGACAGAGCTGAGATAAAAACTGACCAATTATTGTTAGAAACAACGAGCAGTCCTGTGGCACCTTAGAGACTCACAGAGATATTAGAACATGAGCTTTCACGAGTATAGCACTGTCAATCTGGGAATGGATTAACGTTTGCCCCTTAAGGGTATGTCTACGCTGCCACCCTAGTTCGAACTAGGGTGGCTAATGTAGGCATTCAAAGTTGCAAATGAAGCCCGGGATTTAAATATCCCGGGCTTCATTTGCATCTTGCCGGGCGGGCGCCATTTTTAAATCCCCTTAGTTCGAACTCCGTGCCCGCGGCTACACGCGGCACGGAGTAGGTAGTTCGAATTAGAGATCCTAATTCGAACTACCTACTCCGTGCCGCGTGTAGCCGCGGGCACGGAGTTCGACGTAAGGGGATTTAAAAATGGCGCCCGCCCGGCAAGATGCAAATGAAGCCCGGGATATTTAAATCCCGGGCTTCATTTGCAACTTTGAATGCCTACATTAGCCACCCTAGTTCGAACTAGGGTGGCAGTGTAGACATACCCTAAGAGAGGGACTTGTCCATTGGGCCTTCATCCACTATATGTGATTACAAGAAAATATTGCATCTACCAATAGACAGGCCGGGATTTGCAAGTTGGTGGTCCTCAGAGAGCTCATTATTTGATCTATTGTGGCAATGGCAGCAGCCAGTGGTGGTGCTAACGGGCTGGCAGAGGGAAGCTAGCCCCACCCCTTCTCCTGAGGCCCTGCCCCTTCTGGGAGCATGGAGCTAACCTCCCCACCTTGCCCAGGAGTCTGGCAATTCTGTTGGCACCCCAGTCTGTGTATATACAAATTATAAAGAATATTGACACCATCCCCAGGCTGTCGGTGGTTATGGGGGTCTGTCAGCATTTCCATTAGAAACCCCATGTGCAAGGGGGTTATAAATATTGCGCTCCTCACTGACATTTGGCAGATGAGGTGTGATTCTGGGATCCCATTGCTTGGCAGGAAAATGGCTTGGATTGTTGTTCCTGTTAAAAGTGGGTGGAAAATAGATGTTAACACATTATTACCAATGACTTTCTATCCTGGATTTTGTATAGCGTCCGTACTGCATCCTGTGAATTGTCAGCAGGACTACTTGCGTGTGGAAGGATACTCATATGAATATAAAAGTTTTTTGTATCAGGCTCAGTGTACATTTTTCCTCCACGCCTGGGAATAATTCACATGAGTTTCATGGGCTAATTGCATTTCAAATGAAAAGAAAAATAACTAGAGAACCCATGACAGGGAGATTTAAACTACAGAGGACCCAGAATGAAAGCCCTATTTCCATACATCCCCAGCCATGGAAGCCGTTTTGCATCCCTCTCCTGCTGCAAATAGGCCTGTTCCAGGTCTGAACTGTGTTTAACACTGCAATGTGCTGCAACAAAACCCTGAGTTAAAATATCCCCAAACTTTGGGGACCTTCAAATCCAGATGCAAAAGTTGTGCCTGACTGCAGTTTTCAGGATGATTCTAAGTGTGTCAAACCTGTTATCTCCTTTACATAATCGCCCATGCAAGTCCAGAGGACTGCTGTTCTGATCCAAAACGCTGACTTTCATACACATAGGCCTTGTCTGCATGGGGAAACTGGCATAGCTATTGCAGAATAAATCATCCTGCCATAGCTATTCCAGAGTACTGCCGGCATGGATACTTTATTCTGAAATAAAAGTCACTTTATTTCAGAATAGACTGCCCTCATGGGATGCTTATCTCGATTACATCTGCTATAACTAAGCTAGTCAATTTCCCATGTAAACAAGGCCTGAGATGACATTCAAAAACACAGAAACAACTGAACAAAATCCAAAGGGAACCAAGCAGAATAAATGTTGTCTCATGGCAACAGAGGGACATGGTGAACTCTGCAAGCAGGGTTAGCTTTTTGACCCGCATTAGTGCCCATGCGTCTGTAAAACCTAAAATAAAAAATGTAATGAAGTCACACAAGCAACTGAGTATATAGTGAGAGGTAAGAGTCCTGAGCTAGGCCGCAATATCAATCTTGGATCACTAGTCTCAGCTGTGAATGCCCTGGCTTCTGTGAATTTCAAACAGCACCTCACAGGAGTGAGCTTGTTATCTTTCTTTTGCAGATCGATTAACTGAGGCACAAAGAAGCATCATAAAAATCATAGAATCATAGGCTTGGAAGAGACCTCAGGAGGTCATCAAGTCCAACCCCTTGCTCAAAGCAGGACCAACCCCAACTCAATCATCTCAGCCAGGGCTTTGTCAAGCCTGGTTTTAAAAACTCTGAGGATGCAGAGTCACCATACCCCAGAGATCCTAATTTAAAGCCTTCCTCACTAAGTTAGCAAGCCTGCCAGCGAAGAGGCTCTTTCCTCTTTTCATCAGGTGGATCCTATCTCTTGCTAGCTACTCTTCTTCCTAGAACAACATCTCAAGGTCGAAGAATCCAAAACCCTCTCTCCGACACCACCTGTGCAACCACGCCTGTATCTCCACAATTTGATGGCCCCTACCTGGGCCTTTTTGGGGTAGGGAGGACCATCACATGTGACTGTGAATCAACGGCAGAATGGTTGGTAAAACCCAAGTATCCAAATATTTCCTCAGGCAGTGCCTCTGCAGCCCATCTCATCCCCCTTTATGGACACCACATTGATCAGATACCCTGTAAGCATGAAGATTTTGAGAGCTAGACATTCCAGCATTTCATCCTCTCCCCTGTCCTCAGTGATGCAAATGGCCCAACAGCAAGGCTAAAAAGCTAGGCACTCAGGTTCCACCCTGCTTGGCGTGTGTTCTGTGTCCCCAATCCACAAAGGCTGAGAGTCTGTCACAGCCTTTAGCTCAAGCTGGAGTGGTTCATGCACAATGGAGATCTCTAGTACAAGCCTCAGTGTGCTGGTCATGGGAGTGACCATCCCACCTACATCCCCTTGTGAAGCCAAACTGACACCAGCTTTTATAGGACCTGGTTCCACTCTTACGTACAGTGTTACAAATTAGAAGTGATTCCTCGAGGTCATCTGGGCGTGAGATTAGAATCAGGCCGTTGCTACTTTTAAAAGGGAGTCACCCATCACTAGCTGGGAAGGAAAAATTGTCGGGGAAGGCTGAGTAGGAATAATGGGAAGAAAAGAAGCAAGTGAAAACAATGGGAAAACTTTCCTGACAGTACGATAAAAAAGATTTTCCTTCTGAGGAAAGTGTGGGATCCCTGAAGCTGGACTTGTTCAGATGCTTGAAAGAAGAAAGGTCTGCAGGGGATTACGTATCAGGGGGTGAAGTGGATGCATCTTTAAATTCCATGATTAAGGAGCTGCATTTCTCCTTCTTGCCTGTCTCTATCTGCCCCTGATTCCATATTAAGCCTGAGTAAACAGTGCACAGCTTTCTGTTTGCATTGGTTCCTGTACCCCACACCCAGCACCTCCTCCTTCTTGGTGACTCAGGCTGACGGACTGTGAGCAGCCGCCATGACGCAAACCCATCTGTTTCTGATTTAATGTGTTAACGCTCCGATCCTTTTATTTTTGCTCCTGGAGACCTTCGCTTAGCATCTTTCTCTTCTGAGATTTTTTTCCTTTACTTTTTCTTTGGCCCAGGCGTTATTTTAGAATGGAGTTTTTTTGAAGCCTGGTAACACGCTGGCCCGGCAAGCTGTCCACATTCCCTTGGTCCTGTCCATTCTGGAGGGATGTGAGCCAAACCAGTTTTCCATGGTTAGACTGGGCACATCCTGTAATGTTTTCTGTCAGGAAGTAAACCTACCCAGTGCATGCTGCTAAATAGGATATTTGTGTTATTATTATTCCATTTCCTCTTTTTTGGCTCTGAAGAGAGAAAAGGCCAGGGAGAGAGAGTGAGCCCTCCTTTCACACAGTTCTGAAATCAAACTGGACTTTGAAGGGAAGGGGCAGCTTTGACAAAGATGTGAGCAAAACCCAGCTTTTACCCCCTCTGTGCCTGCTCCACAGAGGGTTTGAGTGTGTTACTGACCTTTCCTAAACAGCCTGGAAGTTTAGCTCAAGCCAAACGACTGGTGCTGTCTGCTGCAAAGGCTCCTGATTCTGTCTGGTAGTGACACAAACATGCCTTTCCCCCACCATACGCAGCTGGTCACTAGGGGCACGTCTACACAGCAGGGCAAAAGTCGAATTAAGCTACACAACTTCAGTACGTCAATTGCGTAGCTGAAGTTGAAATAGCTTAACTCAGCTTTTGGCGCTGTCTGCACAGCAGGAATTTGAAGGAAGAACACTCTTCCTTTGACTTCCCTTACCCCTTGTGAAATGAGGATTACAGGAGTCGGAGAGTAAGAAGTCCTCCAGCTCAACATTATTTTGAAATAGTGGCTTGCTGTGGAGACATGCATTTTGTTCTTTCGAAATAACGCTGCTGTGTACACATACCCGAGGACAGCTAGCACACCCCCTACTGCTCGCTCTGTGCGCAGAGCTTCTGTAGAGTTCTGCTGAGAGACATGCAGCCTGGCCCTTTTGCTCACTGGCCCCATTTCTGCTGTATTAGCAGCTTTGTGAACCTGCCCTCAGATCTGCCCAACTTTAATCATGCTTGTGTCCTTTCAAATCTGCAATCATTCCATTGGAGACACCGGTCTCTCACCAGTTTGGATGAGATAAGGGTAAGGGGTGACCAGTCTACTGAGGGGAAAGTACAGTGGTCAGGTAAGCAGTGGGCCAGGTATTGTGAAAACGTACCACCCACAGCTTCAAGGCCTACCTTGTGGTTTTGTGCATTTTCACAGATATTTGAGGAACAAACCAGGGCCATGAATTGGGACAGTTCATTTTTTATAAAAATGTAACTCCCTGGTCAAATAGCTGGGGATTTTCTCTCTTCCCCCACCCCACCCTCCACAGACTATTACATGGGAGGAGGCATGTATCACATAGCGTGTGAGTTAGGGATGTAAGCGACTAGTCAACTATCTGATAAGCAAATGCTTATCAGATAGTCGACTAGTGACTTGACTAGTCGCTTTGCCCCCTCCCCCTTGCTGCCTTTATCAGAGAAAGGTAGCAAGCGGGGGGAGCAGGATCCGGTGCTGTGGGGAGCCGGCTTAAAAGCCAGCTCCCCCCAGCACCATCTCCGTGGGGAGAACGGGCAGGGGCATAGCGGGGAACTAGCAGCGCTTCTGCCTTCGAAATGTGGCAAGAGCAGGGCTCTTGCTACATTTCAAAAGCAGAAGCTCTGCGGAGAGCCTGGAGTGAGCTGGGGAGCACAGGTCCCTCACTGGCCATGCTCCCCGCAGTGCTTCTGCCTTTGAAATGTAGCAAAAGCCGCCACATTGATACAAATTACATTGACTATCCGATTAGTTGATTAATCTAAATTTAACATTCTTAGTGTGAGTTCTCATGAATGTGGATGCTCTGAATAAATGGAAACTCAGTTACACAGTGCATGACGTACACCCTCTCCCAGAGGATTTTATATGCCATCTACTGCTATGCTTTCGTTATTCAAGCATGGGATTTCTATCCACAGAGATTTTGTGGTGCTGTTTGACTCATTTAAGAGTTATACTACCTTTGACTCTATGCTTTCTTTCAAATATAGTGCCACTCCCCTATCAGCACAACCAATTCTGCTTTTCTCACATATTTTATGCCTTGGTATCACCGGGTGCGTCTAGACTACACGGCTCCGTCGACGGAGCCATGTAAAGTAGTTTACTCGGCATAGTCAAAGAAGCGGGGATTTAAATAATCCCCGCTTCATTAAAATAAAAATGGCCGCCGTGCTGTGCCGACAATCAGCTGATCTGGCACAGCATGGCAGTCTAGATGTGGCACGGTCGACAAAGGAAGCCTTTGTTGACAGCTCCGGTATACCTCGTGAAACGGAGCCATGTAGTCTAGACGCACCCACCATGTCCCATTGATTATCATCCTTTCCCAAGTTGTGCTGCCTTTCATATCAATATCTTCATTTAATTGAAGTTCCCCCATCTTAGCATTCAGACTTCTAGCACTGGAATGTAACCACTTATAATATTTGCCAGTATTTAGTTGTGTGCCTCTATGTCATTTTTACTAATATTTTTGAATGGGATCTTTTACATTTAACCCTACCTCTTCAGTTACTGCCTTCATCAACTTCTGTCTTCTCCTCATTACTAGGATATAGAGTATCCCCTTTAATAAATCCTCTACTAAGAGATTTCTTTGTCCTGACCGGGTGCTCTTCTACACCTGGGGCACTTCCCCCAGCCTTTGGTTAAAAACTCTTCTATGATTTTTTTAATTTTACATGCCAGAAATCTGGTTCCATTGTGATTTGGGTGGAGCCCATCCTTCCTGTATAGGCTCCTTCTTTCTCCAAAAGACTCCCCAGTTCCTACTCAACTTAAATCCCTCCTCCCTACACCATTGTGTCAGTAAAATGTTAAGACTCTGCAGTTCTGCCTTGGGAAGTTGACTTGGCCAAGGGTGGTCTGGCTATTGGCAGAAAAAGCCCTTTGGATGGATGTGACTATGACCAGCAAATGCTGAATCCAGTCATCACTGACCCTGACTCCTCCAAATTGGGATTTATTAATTTTATGCCTTTTCTTGTGAGTAGATGCAGCCTCTGAAGCGCCATGTGGAATCTGACTGTAATATCCCTGTATCTCCATTAATTGTTCCTGTTTTCCTGTGTACGCTTGGTACCATTTATCCGCCTGACCGCCCTTTGCCAAAACATTGTTTAGCACTTTCAGTATCCCTTGCAAAGCAGATCTCAGATGTCATCCAGCTGTGTAACACAAGTGACCCACAGGCGGTGATTTCAGAGATGTATATAAACTCGGAAACTAGCAAGAGTGCGGGGTAAAGGAAGCAAACCTGTAGGATGGAGCCAACTCGAAAAAATAAACCTTCAATTATGGAAGGCACTGAAGTATACAGGATTGCGGCTGGATTATCTCAGCCTTGCATTCTTCCAGTGGAACTTATGAGTAAGAGGGAGAGCCAAGGAGCTAGGTCCTGGAGTCTGGCAAAGCTACGCTCAGCACAAGGCAGGCATAGGCAGGCAGCCTTGTGGCACCTTTATGCCAGTGATGGAGTCGTAACTTAGAGCAACCTTAGTTTGCCCAATAACAACATAAGTAGAGCAGCTTTAATTGTGCCAGCTTGTAACAGCCCACAGCATGGTGCTCCAGACATACCTTCTAGTAATAAGCCAGCTTGTTGCCACCTGCGGATTCCCCCATGTAAGGCAATATTCCCTCTAATTTTTTCCATCCATGTGCAGAATAAATAATCTTACGTGGACCAAGGCATGTGCAGATGTGCACCACCAGTAGAAACACATGCTACCAGCTGTGGGTACTGTGGACATCCTGCTAATCAGCTAGGCGGCATTTGAATCTCTCCTGGGTGGCCGCCAAAGTGCTCAGCTAACAGGGAACATTGATGGAAGGGGAATCCCCAGTTAGCTGTTGAAAATATGCCTCTGGACTGATGCAAAGGAGATGGGGACAGAGCAGGTGATCTGACCCGAAATAGTCATAAAATCCACTCCAACTTTATTATAAATTGATTCCCTTTGGTTGTAATGATTGTTCATGAGAAATCTAGGTAAAGGGAAAGGTAAGCTGTCGTGGGTGCCTGCAAGATTTTCAGACGAGTCTGAAAGTGAGAGGCACACTAGACGAATGTTAATTGGAATTGAACATATAAATCACCATGCACGGATGAAGGAACAGACACCAACGAAAATAAATAGAAACATAAGTCACTTTTGCAAAATGCATGACCTTCACTCAAATAAACTCAACTCGGGGCCAGGTCCTGTTGGTTGCTAAGCGCCCCCTAAATCTGGCTGCAGCCAATGGTGACTGGGGCCCTCGGAACTCTGCAAGGCCAGACCAGCCTCTTGCAAAATCAGGCCCTTTTTGGGTGAGTTGAGCAGATCTGGGCTCATAATTTGCTGTTCTCCTGATTTTATCTTCAGATAACCTGTGGCCTTAATGGTTGCAAAGAAACACATTGGTGGTATATATGGTGTGTAGCTTGTATATCACACCAGCTCATTTGCAGGTGATAGAGTCATTTGTATGTATGTAATGTTGTTTCATCATCACTATAACTAGCCTTTAAGGATTCCAAAAGATGAATTTATGAAGGACATAGCAGATATATTTGTCTCCATGCCTTAGTGGATGAATGAGTGGCATTTGTAATCACTATTTGTCTTCTTTAACAAATAGTTCTCCTAATACTTCCAAGGTGCTGTTATAATAGAAAATCCAGATCTTCTTCAATATTGACATGCCTTTTGCCTTCTCTACATGTATAATTTTTCTTGAAGTTAGAAAACTGTATTGAATCATAGGCATTAAAACTGAAAAGCAATTAACAAGTCATCCTTTGGATGAGAGATACAGTCAAAGCTCTGACCAACTGCGTTCATTGGAGGTCACCCGTGCTTTTCAAATGCACATGCTCACCCCACTGTCCTATTCTAATTCCAGTTTGGGTAATTACATTCTGCATATCTACATTTCTCTGTGGAATTCCAGATAAGCAAGCTACCTTTCTTCATTTCCTGTCCTAAACTGCAATGCATTGCTGTTGTGCATGGTAAAAAAGCTGCATACTCCGCTGCAGAGGTGGCTGCATTTCAGTGGCAGGATGAAAACATAAGGCTGTCTTATAAATAGCATATACTTTATGTTGGGTTATATGATCAGAGTTGCTTGCAGTGGATAGCAAATAGTGCTGCTCAGTGCTTACTTCTTACATGTCCTGACTTTTAAATGCCTCATTCTGTAACCTTAATAACAATGTTCTTTTAACATAGTTTTTGTATGTATATATGTTTTTGGGTGGAGTGTGTATATGTGTGTAATAGTAAAGTGAGGTTCTACTCTGTAAAGTGACTATGTTAAAACAGTCCCGTGGGCATCCATCTTGTTTGTATGTCAGTTATTTCCATATCAAATATGCTGTTTACATTTTATAAAGGTGTTTTTGAATGCACTGCCTGGCAACTCTAGCTAGTCTATGACAGTCCATGTAGGTTCATCCCTGAGTGCATCACCACCTATGGTAAAAGTCAAGCAGGCTAAATGATGCCTTCAGTGATACCTGTGCAAGCTTTGTACTTTCACTGTATTTGCAGAGCTGTCACTGGAACATAGCAAGCCATTTTGTTGATGGTGCACAGAAACAGTGTGCACAATGATGATGATGCACAAGAACCAATTCACCATTGCAATAACTTGCCTAGGAACATGGTGGATTCTCCATTGCTTGCAATCATTGAGTGAACAGGTAAGCACAAAAAAGATATGCAGCAGCTCAAACTGAATTGATAGGCTTGATGTAGGAGTTACTGAGTAAACTTTTGTGATCTGTATTATGCAGGAGGACAGCTGAGATGTCCATAATGGCCCCTTCTGCCCATAAAAGTGACCAATCTGTGACAGAAAGAATCAAATCCAGCGTGCTTGCTGTTTCTCTCTCAGTCATGTTGGCTCTGTGGGGCTAACAGGGTTAAAATATAATACACATATTATTTTAGTCTTAATGTCGGCAGGTTGGATTCTGAAGAGAGACATGAAGAAGCAAGGGTTGAGGGAGACAGCACCAGATTTCCATAGTAACTTTTTAGAGTTGACTTTAAAACCCTGTACTCTAGCTATGCTGGGCGTTCTTATCTGGTGAATACCTAGCCTTCCTGTAAAGTGAATTTAAAGCTCAGGAGAAAGGCCAGGCAGAAGGCATTTGAAAGTAAAGGACAGGTCTGACATAGACAGACACAGTATAATCTCATCCACACGGCTCTACCAATATGCTTAACCCTAACATCTGCCTGAGCCGCTCAAATCAATGGTGCCAATTAACGTTGGAAGTTTTTGTGAGGTGACCACACCCATTAATTATTATGATTATTGCATCAGTGTCCATCAGTCCCAGTCACATAGGAAACCAGCGTTCCGCCCCAAAGAGTTACCAGATATGGCTATACACTTGACTCTGTGTGGTTGGACCCACATACAGTGGGGCTGTGTATGGGTGCAGAGGCCAGCTGTGAGATATTGGTCACAGGACTGAGACTTCAGCAACTAGCCTTTGACAGCCAAACGCATTCTATGCCTGCAATGGGGAAAGTTCTCAATCTGCTTCTCACCTGCTACAAACATAGAATGAGTCCGGCAGTCAAAGGCTAGGTGCTGAAATCTGAAGGGTCAGAAAATGAAAATGAAGACAACCATCTCCTCAGTTGACCCGATGTTTTCTCTTCCTTTCTTTCAAAGGCATCTTTTCATATATCTCCATTTCCTCTTCTCTACCCTCCCCGTTGGTAGAGGCTCTGAGCCAAACACTAAAATTCATTTTGTTTGACCTAAATAATCGGGTGGATGAGCCATGAGTTTATTACATCCTACGTAGGGGGAAAAAAAAGATGAACTGGTCTTTGTGGGGGAGGCTGGACTATATTATTACAGTCTCCTTAGTCTGCTCTCTTCCTACCCAGCAATAAAACCTTGTGGTAGCACATCTAGCAATGTGCTGATTTAAATGCAGCCTCACTCAGCCCCTCCCCCCATCTCTGTATTTTTGATCAATCCCTTTAAAAATCTGATTCTTATGCTGTGAAGGAGATGATGTTTTATCCCATTTCTTTTCTTTGTCAGCGGGTAAGCGAAAAACAGGCAGGTAGCGCTTTCTGCACCACCTTCTTGCCTTAAGGGAAAACCAGTAGGAATTAGGGTGGGTGGTTTTAATAATAGGTTATCCTAGAGACAAGATGTTCAGAAGAGAGGTGTGCTCAAGGAAATATTTGCCATTTGGGGGGATTTTTTTAAAAACTTCTGAATATCTTTCATGGTGTGTGTTTTAAAATTCCAAGCTACTTTTCTGTAAGGCAAGAGATGCATTTTGGAAGGGTGTAGAAAGCAAAGGGCAGAGGGAGCTTTGTCATTTTAGCTTTTGAAGGGCAGAGGGCCAGCTTCACCTCTAGTGTCAGTCAGTGTTGCTCCATGCCGTGACACCTGTTTGTACCCAGTGACAATCTGGCCCACATTTATGAAAACTGTCATCCAAAGATCATTCATATCACCTCAGTGGCAACTGTTTTCATAGTGTTATAATAATTATCCAAAGCAATGCACCTACGTACTTGTGTTTAGCCCTATTTGTTCAGAGGGGCAAACTGAGGCAGGAGAGGTGAACTGAATTGCCTGAGGGCACCCAGAAAATCACTGGCAGAACAAGGAATAGATCTCCAGAGTCCTAATTCCCGCCATCCTGCCCAGGACAATGGCATAGCTAATCTAAAAGTGATGACCAGGAATTATTAAGCTGCAGTCAGCATATCTCTTAGGCCAGGTCTTCAGTATACCCGGAAGGTTGGGTTAAGGTACAGAATTCCAGCTACATAAAGTATGTAGCTAGAATCAGTTTACCTTAAGCAATGCTTGGTGCTGTCTTCACAGAGGGAGGTGCTTCCCTTCACAAGGAGTATAAGCACCGACCAGAGTTGCCCTCAGCGTTCCATTTAGCAGGTCTTAACTAGGCCCACTAAATCAAACACCGGAAGATCAATCCCTGGCATGGCAAGTGGAGACATAGCCTTAGAAAGTGACTGTTGCAGTTTGACAGATTAGTCTACTCTTGCATGCACGTCTTAATTGCCTCATTACCACAATGAACAAATACAAAATCATACCTTTGTGGGCTGATAGGTGTAGCAGGGAGTGAAGCAAAGGGATAGGCCAAATAGGGAAACAACCTAGTCTGCACAGGGAACAACAGAAGGGGAAGCATTCAGAAAGTCCATCCACTTCTGCATCTAGCAGCCAGCTTCAACGCTGGAGGAAAGGCTTTGGAATGAGAGGCAGAGCTAGGGCGACTGAACTGCTGCTATCATTGTTATTTATGAGGCACAACCAGTGTCCACAGCACTGTACAGTGAAGGAAGATGAACCTAGAGCAGCTTCCTACCCCTAGGAGCTAGGAAGACAGCAGCAGCAGCAGCATACAAGCCACAGCAACGGTGAGGAAGGTACATTCTAGGCATAGTGCTTTGCCAAATTGGTGGGTTCAGGTTTTTTTGTTTGTTTGTTTGTTTTGGTTTTTAAAACCACGTGTCTATACCTGGGGTTTTAGACCTGTAACTTGCTGAGGCCGTATTTCTAATTCTTGCTCACTGACAATGATTGATGGTGTATAGGACAGTGGCATGACTCAGCAGCAGAAACCCTAGTCAGCAATATTTTCTCCTCAGGAGAGGTTGTTTAATGAGGAAAGCAAAGGAAGTAAATATGAGCAAACAAAAAAGAAACTCCCCCACTGATGTTGGGGATTCATTCCAGATCTCTGACGTCTGGGTATGGCCCATAATCTTTCCCCTGGAATTCTCACCACTGTCTCTCCCAAGCAGGCAAGGAATAACCCTTCCCTTTAGCACTGGCATATGGAGAGGCTGCAAGGTAGCTGAGTTTATCCCTGTGGTGAACAACGGGCAGCCCAAGGGCCTCGTGCAGCTCATTGGGATTCTATGCGTGGCCCACGAGACATTTTGTTTACCGTGGCCCACACAAAGGTTGCCAATTTTGCTGGTTTCTGTCCACGTAGATTTGGGTTTTTTTCCTACTGGCATTACGAAAGTGATATGCACATAAAGCAAGGGCGTGTGAAGTGAGGTGCGTGCTGATTGCACATAACGCTGACAGTGAGAGCCCTGTCTCCCTCTATATCCAATCAAAGCACTGCTCTAGTTCAGCTGGCACACCCTGCAGATTCTAAGTACACAAGCGCAGTTAGCAAAGCTACCTTATCCTGGGAGACCATCTTGGTTACAACAGTCTTGCAGCCTACTGAAATGGAGGGCCATTCAGGTAGCCCACCCACTAGCCTAGGTTGCCTCTCCCTGGTTTATCTCCTTGTTCTGTCAGGACCTTATAGAGGCAGTGTGATGAGGATTGGGTGGAATTTAGGTCCAAAATGACAGCTCATTTGCTTCCACTGAAAAATGACTTGTTCTTATATTTGGAGAAAGTTTTGATGCTTTTGACTTAGCGATACATGGTGGGGAGGGTCAGAGGTGGGAAGAAATCACAGAAAACTTTCATTTTTGCCAGGAAATGTCATTTTGACACTTCTCACGGATGCTGTCAGACTCTTTAATATGTTGCACAGCATTCAGAATGAGTGTGTGTTGTGGCCAGTGGCTAACATCTCACTCTGCTGGTGGTTTTGCCTTGCTGCACAGAATGTATTCCGTAGAATGTGGTCTCGTGGAGGAATATTCACTGGCAGAAGAACAACTCATGACAAACTGGTTTCCATCTAATTGCCATTTTCTTAATAAAAAATGCTCCCCGAACGAAACAGCTGTCAGCATTCACAGGATCTGAGGGGTAAAATTAAAGCAAACAAAAAGACAGGAAATATAAATTTGGAAAAGGGAATTCTTGGACAATTTGTTTGCAAAAAAAATGTTCTGTATTATAATAATATTACGTGAAAACATGCTATTAAGTTTGAAAAATTGCAAACTTCCGGCAAAGGATCATGCCGTTAGAATTTTAAGCATTGTGTATTTAAAGAGGCAGCATTAGAGATTCAGTATTGATCCTGCCTTGCCTAGACAGGATGAATGGGAGAGAAGCAGAATTTGGGCAGGTATGAAGATAGATAAAAAAGAAAAAAGAAAAATCCCCCAGTCTCAGCTATTTTGGGGATGAACTCATGGGGATGCTGTGTGATGTTTTTATACCTTGCCTATTCTTTGGGTTTGAGCAGACAGGCAAAATGGAAAGAAGCAGGGCTCACCAGCCATGGTACGCTGATGAGAAGTCTCATATACCACCTGTCAGCTTTGACAGTGCTCCTGAGCCAAGCAAAGCCATTGCTGCGGCTTTTAGCTGCTAACCGGTGCTGTGCATTGTAGTTGAATTGCTCCTGGCGGCCTTTTATTTCTGCCTAGTTTCTGGCTTTCTAGGGTGTATACCCCAGAGATGGTGAAGATGAGGAAGAAGATAACAAAAGAGAATGCTGAGGTGGTGCTGTTTCGCCTTGTGCTGCTCACAGGGAGTTAGTTACACACAGCTGCTTCTAGTCATCCCACAGATTAGCCCAAACCAGCTCAGCACTGAACTTTGAGGAACAACCCCCAGCCCTGCTTGTCAAAACTCCAAGCTTTGGGAAAATTCAGAGCCAGCTTTGAATTCTGACAGAACAGAACAAGCCAACAGCTACCTGGGACTTTTGCACATCAGGGTACTCTGAACCTCCAGGTAATACCTGGAATAGAACTCATATCCTCCTTTTTCTAACACAGCCCCTTATCACTTGACCTCAATTATAAGAATGGCCATACTGGGTCAGACCAAAGGTCCATCTAGACCAGTATCCTGTCTGCCGGCAATAGCCAATACCAGATGCCCCAGAGGGAGGGATCACAACTGGTAATCCCCATGTGATCCTCCCCTGTCACCCACCTCCAAAGAAACAGAGGCTAGGGACACCATTCCTACCTCTCCTGTCTAATAGCCACTGATGGACCTAACCTCTATGAATCTATATCGCTCTTTTTTGAACCCTGTTAAAGTTCTAGCCTTCACTGCATCCTCTGGCAAGTAGTTCCACAGGTTGACTGTGCGCTGAGTGAGGAAAAACTTCCTTTTGTTTGTTTTAAACCTGCTGCCTATTAATTTCATTTGGTGACCCCTAGTTCTTATATTGTGGGAATAAATAACTTTTCCTTATTCTCTTTTTCCATACCAGTCATGATTTTATAGACCTCTATCATATCCCCCCCTTAGTCTCCTCTTTTCGAAACTGAAAAGTCCAAGTCTTTTTAATCTCTCTTCATATGGGACCTGTTCCAAACCCCTAATCATTTTTGTTGCCCTTTTCTGAACCTTTTCCAATGCCAATATATCTTTTTTGAGATAAGGTGACCACATCTGTACACAGTATTCAATATGTGGGTGTACCATGATTTTATGTAGAGGCAATAAGATATTTTCTGTCTTATTCTCTATCCCTTTTTTAATGACTCCTAACATTCTATTTGCTTTTTTCACTGCCGCTGCACATTGAGTGGATGTTTTCAGAGAACTATCCACAATGACTCCAAGATCTCTCTCTCGAGTAGTTGTAGCCAAATTAGACCCCATCATATTGTATATATAGTTGAGATTATGTTTTCCAGTGTGCATTACTTTACATTTATCAACATTAAATTTCATTTGCCATTTTGTTGCCCAATCACTTAGTTTTGTGAGATCTTTTTGAAGCTCTTCACAGTCTGCTTTGGTCTTAACTATCTTGAGCAGTTTGGTACCATCTGCAAATTTTGACACCTTACTGTTTACCCCTTTCTCTAGATCATTTATAAATAAGTTGAAGAGGATGGGTCCCAGGACAGACCATTGGGGGACCCCACTAGTTACCTCTCTCCACACAGAAAACTTACCATTTATTCCTACCCTTTGTTTCCTGTCTTTTAACCAGTTATCAATCCACAAAAGGACCTTCCCTCTTATCGCATGACAACTTACTTTACTTAAGAGCCTTTGGTGAGGGACCTTGTCAAAGGCTTTCTGGAAATCTAAGTATACTATAGATATACTTAGTATATCTGGATCCCCCTTGTCCACACATTTGTTGACCCCCTCATAGAACTCTAGCAGATTAATAAGGCATGATTTCCCTTTACAGAAACCATGTTGACTTTCTCCCAACAAATTATATTCGTCTGTGTGTCGTTACTATAGTTTCAACTAATTTGCCCGGTACTGACGTTAGACTTACCAGTCTGTAGTTGCCAGGATCACCTCTAGAGCCCTTTTTAAATATTGACGTCACATTAGTATCTTCCAATCACTAGGTATAGAAGCTGATTTAAAGGGTAGGTTACAAATCACAGTTAACAGTTCTGCAATTTCCCATTTGAGTTCTTTCAGAACTCTTGGGTGAATGCCATCCGGTCCCAGTGACTTGGTACTGTTAAGTTTATCAATTTGTTCTAAAACCTCTTCTAATGACACCTCAATCTGGGACAATTTCTCAGATTTGTCACCTAAAAGGAATGGCTTAGATTTGGGAATCTCCCAATATCCTCAGCCATGAAGACTGAAGCAAAGAATTCATTTAGCTTCTTCACTATGACTTTATCATCTTTGAGGGCTCCTTTAGCATCTCGATCGTCCAAAGGCCCCACTGATTGTTTAGCCGGCTTCCTGCTTCTGATGTACTTAAAAAACATTTTACTATTACTTTTTGAGTTTTTGGCTAGCTGTTCTTCATACTCCTTTTTGGCTTTTCTTATTATATTTTTACACTTAATTTGACAAAGTTTATGGTCCTTTCTATTTTCCTCACTAGGATTTGACTTCCACTTTTTAAAGATATCTTTTTATCTGTCATTGCTTCTTTTACCTGGTTGTTAAGCCATGGTGACACTTTTTTGGTTCTCTTATTGTGTTTTTTAATTTGGGGTATACATTTAAGTTGGGCCTCTATTATGGTGTCTTTGAAAAGTTTCCATGCATCTTGCAGAGATTTTACTTTTGTCACTGTACCTTTTAATTTCTGTTTAACTAACTTCCTCATTTTTGTGTAGTTCCCTCTTTCTGAAATTAAATGCCACAGTGTTGGGCTGCTGAGGTGTTTTTCCCACCACAGGGATTTTAAATTATATTACATTATGGTCACTATTTCCAAGTGGTCCAGTTATATTTATCTCTTGAACCAGATCCTGCACTCCACTTAGGGCTAAATCAGGAATAGCCTCTCCCTTTGTGGGTTCTAGAACCAGCTGCTCCAAGAAGCAGTCATTTAACATATCAAGCAATTTTATCTCTGCATCCCGTCCTGAGGTGACGTGTACGCAGTCATTATGGGGATAGTTGAAATCCCCCACTATTATTGAATTTTTTAATTTGATAGCCTCTCTAATCTCCCTTAGCATTTCATAGTCACTATGACTGTCCTGATCAGGTGGTCAATAGTATATCCCTACAGCTATACTCTTATTACTGGAGTATGGAATTACTATCTATAGTGATTCTATGGAACATTTTGGCTCATTTAAGATTTTTACTTCAGAAAAAATCATGGGATTGGCTGCGCTTTCACAAATATAGTTTCTGGGGTGTGGCTGGGGTAGGTTTACAATCATCGGCTTGGCCGGAGTTCTGCCTGCTGAAAGGAGAGACAATCACTAAATTTCACTGCCAGCACTGCCTGTGTTTGTGTGGCAGGGTGTGTGGGTGTGTGCGTGGGGGGGGAGTTTGACTTCTACTGCTGTAAAGGTGATACAACAGTCCCTTTGCTGTTTTGTTAGCTGTACAGGGATATGAGACATGGCTGATCAATGCCGATTTGATTCATTAGAGGGCAGCAGACTCAAACACACTTCAGCCTCCTTGAAACAAAGGTGATAGTATAAATTTTCTTAACATAAGTAAGGAAACGGACCAGTTCCAAGTGCCCTTTCACAACACTCAGCAAAATTTAGTCATCTGTGATTTACCAGGCACCATTAACAATGAATGTACAGTCTTGCAGAACAGAAGCGGGATGTCTCATAATCACCTATTAAGCAAAGTCTGCAGAATAACCCAGACTTCCATTTCACCTCGCAGAATCTAGATCATGGGTTTCCATACTGGGGGGCGTGCAGAAATTCTAGGGGGGGGCGTGAGGCATCCTGGGCACCCCCCCTGCCCTGCCCCCATTAAGTTTTGCTGCCCCAGTCAGTTCTTTTTTTTTTTTTTTTTTGCTCAACAAGTTTTGCTGCTATTTTGGGGGAGAGAGGAGATGTGAGGGTTTTTCAAAAATCAAAAAGGGGGTCATGATGCCGAAAAGTTTGGGAACCACTGGTCTAGACCATTTCTACCATTACTACTTCGGCAGGGAAGAAACGTTCCTGTTGTCTAATATTAACATTAGTGAATTTCGATGTTTTTTGTATTATTTCTTTTTAAATAATCCAAATGCTAAAAGGACATTTCTCTGTCTTTCTCTCTGCGGTCTCCTTTTTATGCATTGTTGTTTTTTGAATGGCATACTTTGAGGTGGAGAGTCAAAAGCTAATAGGAGGAAGCAAGCAATCAAAAGAAAATCTTCTAGAGTGCAGATTGCAACGCTATGATTGTCAGTGCCAAGACATGGGCTTGGCTGCGCTTTCACAAATATAGTTTCTAGGGTGTGGCTGGGGCAGGTTTACAATCATCGGCTTGGCCGGAATTCTGCCTGCTGAAAGGAGAGACAATCACTAGATTTCACCGCCAGCACTGCCTGTGTTTGTGTGGCAGGGTGTGTGGGTGCAGGGTGGAGGGAGGTTGACTTCTACCGCTGTAAAGGTGATACAAGAGGATCCCAAGCCAAAGCCCGCCTCATTTGGAAAGCTTTGGAACCTCAGGGCAGATTAATGGCCTATGGGCTTTCCCATGGCAGGCTTGAATTTCAGACCTAAGCCAGATCAAACTAACCCGAAACGATTTCCAACCTGACGGCAGCAGTTTCACAGATGGCTCAGGTAGTCTCCACCCAGCTACCTCTTAAATCTGAATTTTAAAATCCCCCAAGCCATTATGAATGCTAGGCTCTGAGGCAGCAGACTTTGATTTTGGAGAGGCCCAGAATGTAGAGCAGATGTGGCGAAAAGTACATTGACAGCCAGGGAAGATTGAAGGTCTGCCTGGCTTTCAGCGTCCTGCCCATGAGAGTATTATCGCTGACCTTGCTTGAAGACGAAGCTTCTTTGCACCACTCCTAATGCCCACGGACACCTTTAGAACAGTAAAGCACAGTGTAACACAAATGCAGTTAACCACAGGAGATGGGATGGCTCCTGCTAAGGCACCTTTACAAACTCTGGATCCAGTATAAAATAAATACTGCCTTGCACTTGTTTAGCACCTTCCAGCTTGAGGCTCATAGTGTGTTTTACAAAGATGGAGAGGTATCCTTAGGGAAATTTGTATAACTGGGGCACAGAGAGTAAGGGCGCTCTTTTCAGACTTGGCTATGCCTTTGATCTACAAGGCATCTACATAAGTGGCCTAATTTTCAGAGCCTCTACAACTACCATCACATTGGCCACCTTTATCCTAAGGCCCAGATCCTCATAGGCAGGGCTGTCAACTGAAAGAGGGGTGAGCGGCTGCCCTAGGGCCCAGTGCAGCAGCTGGAGCCCTGGGCCCTTGAAATCATCACCAGAGCCCCACATGGCATGCTCTGGGTTGGGTTATCAGGTGTCCGGTATTCACCCGAACAGTCCGGTATTTTCACCTCCTGTCCAGTAAAAAAATTCAGGGAATACCGGACACCTGAGATGTCCGGTATTTTCTGATTTTTTCCCCGGCCAGGAGGCGAAAATGCTGGGCACCTGGCAACCCTACAAACACTCAGCACCCGGCCTCCCCTCCTCCTGAATCTCCCCTGGCCCCCAACACCCCCAACCCCCATGCTTACCTGGTTCCGCAAGGCTGCTGACACAAAATGACTGCCGGCAAAAAGACCTAGGGGAAGCAATGCTTCCCCTGGGTCTTAGTGCTCAATCACTCCCCTGTTCCTATCCCTGCACTCACTCTTAAAGGGGACATGCTGTTTTAATGCTGTTTTATTTTAATTTTTTTTTCTTAATAAGTCTTGGAGTCTTTTTTTTTTTTCCTCAACAACTTTGGTCTCCCCCCCTCCCCTTTTTTTTTCCTTTGACAGAATTTTTTCCTGGTGTTTTTTTTTTGGGGGGGGGTGTTTGGTATTTTTGTTTCAACCATCTGGCAAACCTAGCTCTGGGCACCCCTAAAGGACTGGCTGGCAGAGGCTACTCCCAGCCCTGTTACTTCTTCAGGGACAGCCAGGCCCCCTCCTACGTTGTGCAAAGATCCAGCATATCTCTCCACAGCCCTGCTTTAGGTGCCTAACTCCCATGGGAGGATTGGGGCCTAAGTGACTTCCCAAGGTCACACAGAAAGTTGGTGGTAGAATGGAGAATAGAGACCAGGTCTCCTGGGTCCCAGTGCACTAACCACACTGCCAACTAGCGAAGCAATGATGGGTGTCTGAAACTGTGGCCAGTAGCAGCAGCTGCTACCTGCACTCGCTTAGCTCCCTTTAATCCAAGTCACTAGCATTCTTGCAGGAGTCAGCCAGAAATCAGTTTTGTGAAGCACCTCAGGGTGCTAAGAGGAGCCTTGCTATAGCTAGGCAAATAATATATTTTTACTTTTGAGATTCGGGGATGGTAGACCCCAAACCTTGCTCATATGAATGGCCCCAATGGGGTTTGGCCCTTTTTACTACAAGCCAGTCTTCAGGGCCCAGGGATCCCTTGATGGCAATGCACCTGTTTACCAGGGAGAAAATGTAATTCTGTGACATGTAATCATTATAGAATTATGCTTTTAGAAGCTGAGCTTTTGTTGTAATAAAATGATAAATGAGTATTGAGCACTCTTGTAAATAGAGTATTTGGAGATACCAGTTAGAGCTTAATTGGAATGCAGTTATTTTAAGCAGCCAACTCACTATTTTTACAATGCTATAATTTTCTATTATAAAATGTATTTTTCTGTTAAACTCCATGTAATCAGTTTTTGGTCTTTCTCTCCCATTTCCTTTGTGTGTGCACTTTCATTTCTTTAAAGGGGTGACATTCATAGTTTGGAATATGTGCTGAGGCTGCTGATTCTATTTTTGGATCTGTTATTCTTGGAGAAAACACCCTTTAATTGGGGTGGGGGGTGTGAAAGAGACAGGAATAGGAGGGGAGCTCTAGGAAGGAAAGCATTTCACTGAAAGCATCAACTTCAGACCCTTCCAGCTTCTGTCAGTTCCCCCTGGGGCATGAGGCTCTTAAGGTCATTTCTAGGATTGGTGTTCTGTATAACAGTGCAGAACTGCAAAACTGTCGAACTGCCAGGCTGGATTAGAGAGCTATTTCTACAAACTTTATACATTAATTTTTTTTACATTATGTGGCTCCCCTTCTACTCTGCCAGGATCCTAAAGTGTTATCAGCATTCCTACATGCTTTCAGTAAAGCAGAAATGGAATGAAGCTCGAGAGAAATGCAATGTTAAAATAAATGAAATCTAGTCTCTTTCCAAAAAACCGAGTTATAACAAGTTTCAGGTACAACATCTGTCTCTCCATCCCCCTGCTAATTTTTATAGTTTTGCAATTACATTTTCTCTATCCTTTAATTGTTTTTCTCTCTCCCTTGCTGTTACATAAAAGACCTGCACAAATAGGGAAAACTGATGGATTGTCCAGGAAAAACAGTGAGACTTACTACACACAGTGTCTTGAAATAAACCGAGTAAACAAGCTGAAATAGGTTTTTCCAATTTCTTTCAGCTACAGTGATCTTAGTGGTTACCAGTTGTAGGTGAAAAAAAATTAGACAAGTGTGATTTTTTTAAGATGATGGTGTCTCTTTAAAACAAAACTTTAAAATGTAATGGGTCAAAAGAAATTTCATTACCTGTAATTGTTATTAGCATGCAAATTCCTGAGAAGGAAGCCATATCTTCACAGCCTTCTTAAAAACTATAATTATCATCCACCTGTTTGAATAACTTGGCAGAATCACTTTTGTTTAATGGCAATTTTGTAGCATGTCATATAGGCACTATTATTGGGTTAATTATGAGGAAAGTTAATTAGCTGAACACGGCTAAGCACAGAACTGTGTAACAAAGCAATTTCTTACAAACAACAGACATGGATCTGTCTGGATCATACAAACATCATGGAATTTCAGACAAGAACCCTTATTTTTCAGATGTACAACATGAGCCTCTGTCATTTGCGCTAACAAGCCTTCTTGTAGCACTTGATGGTATTAACTCCTGTTTTCTCTTTTTGGCCAGCCTCTTCAGAGCAAAATCACTCATTCACTCATATATATGCCAGTGTGTTACAAGCATCACTTTCATCCTTTAAATCAAGACTGGAGATCTTTCTGAAAGAGTAGCTCTAGCTCAAACAGAAGTTATGGGGCTGATACAGAAATTCCTTTGTGAGATTCTATGGCCTGGGTGACACAGAAGGTCAGATTACGTGATCATAATTGTCCCATTTGGCCTTAAAATCTATTAACCGGGAAGCAGGGCACCTAGATTTTATTTCCGGCTCTGACAAGTTTCTGTATGATCTTGGGCATCACCCTCATTGTTCCTCAGTGTCCCTGTTTGTAAAACCGGGACAAGGTAGCAGTGTTGTGTGTCTCAAGTCACTGATGCTTTTAAAGGCCTTTGGGATTCCAGGAGGGAAGATGTGTCAGCACTGCACAGTTCCTGGCTGGTGCAGAGGTAGCTTACATACCTACTGGGTATGGTTCACTGTCCCATGCACTGGCACTTAGACCACTTACAGAGAGAGAGAGAGTGAATGAATGAATTAATTTGCTTTACAGCCTTAGCTGAGAGCCTGCTGGCTTTTAGCTCAGACGTCAGAGGCTCATGCACTAAGCTCCAGAAGCCCCGGGTTTGGTTCCATCTGTCGGCGTTACACCAGTGCACCCCTCCCTGCGACTCATGTCATCAGTGCTGTTTTGCTAACTAGCAAAAGAGCTTTTCCTGTAGCTGAAGTGGCAGGGGCCTGTGCTTTTTGAGGCAGATGGAACTCAAGTCTATCCACACTCTCACCAAGAGGCTTCATTTGGCCACAGCTTGGTGACAACAGTGAAGTGCTCTGTGGTTACAGATTTTGCAGTGAGAGTTTAGCACTCTCCCAACAGTGCTTTCCCATGGGCTGACTGTTTTTGGCTATGGCTTTTCTTTCATGGACAAAGAACAGCCCTGCATATAAACAAGAGTTTGGGAGGGTGTGAGGGATTTGCCTGCTCCAAAACAGGCCTTGGAGAGCAGGCTGGCTGGCACTAGGAAGGAACTTAGGGCTGGAGGTGGTCCAGAAGCAGCTGTTGTGTGCTTAGCAGTGGTGTCATCGTTTTCTCAAGGCCTTGGCTTGCCTGCTCCCACACAGTAACCACCAAACAATGGCTTGGGCCTGGGGCTGGACAAGGAGGGGAGAGATAACCACAAGGTCTCATCTGGTTATTGATCCTCCCTGGGTGGGAGGAGGAAAGCAGCATTGCATGAGAATTCCCCTCCTTAGGGGAAGACACACTGGGAGTCTTAACCCTGGGTTCACTCCAATGCTTTCCCATCCCAAAAAGCAATGTTTGGTCAAGGTTACGGGTGGCCAGATCCAGCCGTCCTTCCTCAGGCAAAGCCAACAGTTTTGGCTGGGCCACAGCTGCCCAGGCTTTTGCTAACCAATTTAAGCCAACGTGAGGAGAAGGCAGCGGGCCCAGCAGCTTCTTTGATTGCCGAGTGCTCCCCTCTGCCATCCCAGCCTCAGCCTCACCCTCTCAGCTGTGTGACACCAGGAGCAGAAGGTGCTGTGCTGAGTTGGAGTGACAGCCAGCAGGGACCCTAGTGCTCCATAGGGCAGCTGAAGAGGCGGTCAACCTAGCAGAGAACTAAGGGGGAAACACTAATGAGGACGGAGCAGGGTGGTGATAGAAAGCAGGGAAGGAAGAAGAGGAATCTCAAAGCTGGCTGGCTGGCTGGAGGTGGGAAAAGAGACAAGGAGGTAAGGAACAGGTTGCGAGAGAAATCCAGTGACATGAGAAGTCAGTGCAGGCAGGATGAGAAAAGTGCCTGGAGGAAACCTCCAATTCACCCACATTTCTACAGCAGTCCAGCAACAAGGGAGTGGGACAGCAGTTCCCAGATTGTCTTCCCCTGCCTGTGCTTGGAAATATTGCCTGAGTGAGGACTGAAAGGTTGGGGCCTTGGGGATGAAGGCGCATTAACTATCTCTCTGTTTCTCAAGTTTCTAAGGGGTTAATAGCATCAAAGTGATTCTGGTTATTTTATAAATCTTTTCTGCATGTGACAATGTTACTATATCTTGAGCCCGCTGGAGGAAGTGTCTCCTATTTTCTAGGATAGTGCAAGTCCAGGCTCTATTGGAACCATTTGAAAGAGGAAATCTCTGACAGATAACACTCTGAGGAACCTATTCGTATCAGGTTTTCGGTTTGGAGTGTAGGCTTTTTTCTTCCAAATGCCCTTTTGAAACACAAGCTGCATGGGGGAGGTGACAAAGGCCTTGGAACAGTAGCAGAGAGGCTTTGATAACACTCTGGGAGAGAGATGTGGCCATCACTCCAAATAGAAAAGCTTTAAGAGTCAGACCCCCATCGATGCTGCAACTCTGATCTGAGTTCCTTGATTCTAGGTTGATTCTAAGCATGGTGCATGCCCACAAGCCACTTAGCTAATCCTCGGTTACTAACGAGGGCAACTAATCATGCTGCACCTTTGCCAGTGGGCAAAGCAGGTGCATGGTTGTTCACCTGTATACACTGTAGGTGATGGGATTGCTTAACTGGGTTTGCTGCTTAGCCAGTTGGTCAGTCCTCCTCTCTCCCAGCTATTTGTTCGGTAGGACATCCCAAATGTGTGGCTGTTTGCTCTCCTTGTGTGTGTCCATTGGATTGTCTATCCCATGCCTGGGCAGTATGGGATAGCTGACTGTGCAGGCTCAGTATGGTGAGTGTTACAGTGCTAATAACGCTGCATGTGAGGAAGAAAACTGGTCACACCATGCTGTTCATTGCATCCCGGGCATGCTTTTGTTATTCCTATTTATTCAGATAGCTACATAAATAGTCATATTGCTTAGCAAAACACAAAGAGCTTAGCATGTAATTCAGGCAACACAAACACAGGCACGAAATTGGGACTGGGAGGATGTGGGAGACATCGCTGGGGAGAAATCAATGGGAAGGGATTGGAAGTGGAGGAGGAGAGGGGAAACAAAGGGAGAGAGGACTGGAAGAAGGAAGTGGCGGGTACAGGGGGAAGTGGAAACCAGATCATGGAGGGCTGTGAAGATCCTGACTCTCACATAGCAGGTAGGGAGCAGTGGAAGCAGGAGATGATTTTGTGAGCAGCCTTTTGGAGAGAGGAGAAGTGAGAAGTGGGGAAGCAAGAGAGAAGAAGAGGTGACTATGGCATAGTTAGCTTTACGGACACTCAGAGATCTGCTCCCTAATTCCTTACTGTCTATATTTTGTTTTAGGGCTCTAAATGAGAATATGGCCAATGGCATTGAAGATCTTATTGGGATCCCATTCCCAAACCACAGCAGTGAAGTCCTTTGCGGTTTAAATGAACAGCGGCACGATGGTCTACTCTGTGACGTCATCCTCATTGTCCAGGACCAGGAGTACAGGACCCACCGGTCTGTCCTTGCAGCCTGCAGCAAGTACTTTAAAAAACTCTTCACTACTGGCACTTTAACAGACCAGCCCTATGTTTATGAGATTGACTTTGTCAAGCCTGAAGCACTTTCTGCTATCCTAGAGTTTGCCTACACGTCAACCCTCACCATCACTGCCTCGAACGTCAAGCACATCCTCAACGCAGCCAAGATGCTGGAAATCCAGTGCATTATCAACGTATGCCTAGAAATCATGGAGCCCGACAGAGAAGCCGAAGAGGAAGATGATAAAGAGGAGGAAGATGAGGATGATGACGACGATGAGGATGATGAGGAAGAGGAGGAGGAGGAAGAAGTGGAAGATTTTGTGAATCAGAAGAACCTAACAGATGTCCAAGAAGTACACTGTCACCAAAGCCCTTCAAAGTCAGACCTTACTGAGGAAGCATACACAGAAACACCTACAGACTTCCCAAACCATTACCCAGCCAATAGCTCTGCCAGCCACTTGGGCATGATACGAGACTTTTCCATCGAGTCCTTACTAAGGGAAAATTTGTACCCTAAAACAAACATTCCAGAAAGGAGGCCAGCCCTATCTCCCTTCCCACCAGGCTTCTTTCCCCACCTGTGGCATGGAAATTTCAGTTCCTTTTCTCCGCTAGAGGAGCAGCAAGTGGACAATGGCCCTTTGGACCTGGTGATCAAAAAGAAGAAGATTAAGGAGGAAGAGAAGGAGGAACTCCCTCCGGCCCCTTTCCCTAATGACTTCTTTAAGGACATGTTTGCAGGCACTCCAGGAGGTCATTTAGGGCACATTAAGGCAGAAAACGACTACAGCGCTTATCTCAACTTTCTAAGTGCCACCCACCTGGGAGGAATGTTTCCTCCATGGCCCCTGGAAGAAGAAAGGAAGATAAAGCCTAAGGCGTCTCAGCAGTGTCCCATCTGTAACAAAGTCATCATGGGAGCAGGGAAGTTGCCACGGCACATGAGAACCCACACGGGAGAAAAGCCATACATGTGCACTATCTGTGAAGTTCGCTTTACCAGGTGTGCAGCGGGTAGTACTGTTGGATTTAGCAATGCAGCAAAAAAAAGGGGGCCAACACCCTAATAAAGCACTGGTGGATTTATCGAATCCAGCCCTACAGGCTGTTAGTCATAAATGCTATTTGCAGCAACTGCTTCCTACTTGTGAGCCTGTGGCAAGCTAGGGCCTTAAGCAGAAGAGGAGAAAGATCTCAGCAAAGCAGCTCCATAAAACACAGGCATTTAAGGAATGTTGCCTTTGATTTCAGAATAAAGTGAATATCAAGGAAACAGGGGGCTGGCACAAATCCCACGGATGTCAATGGAAAGACTCCCATTGTTCTTAATGGGTTTTGGATCTGCCTCTGGTTATCTAGGGTGTGTCTAGACTACAGGGTTTTGTTGACAAAAGTGGACTTTTGTCGACAAAACTATACTTGCGTCTACACTACCGGCGAGTTCTGTTGACAGAACGTCGACAGAACTCGGCAGTTTTGTTGACGGTGGTAAACCTCATTCTACGAGGAATAACGCCTTCTGTCGACAGAGTTCTGTCAACAGAAGGCGTTATTGCATCTACACTGTCCTTTGCGTCTACACTGTCATGTTGACAAAGCGGCTTGCTTTATCTACAGAACTGGATGTAGTCTAGACGCTCTTTGTCGACAGAAGCTTTGTCGACAGTATCTGTCGACAAAACCTCTGTCGACAAAAGCCTGTAGTCTAGATGTACCCCTAGATAGCTACTAACTAGACAAGAGTGTAAATAACAGCATATAACATTTTCCCGCCAGGTTACTGTTTGCTGATGTGAAATCTACTGGGGAAGCACTGCAGAAACAAGTGTGTGACCAAGGTCGCTGAAACAAATCAATGGATGTTTCTGGCTAAAAGGTGTTTGGCTATCTGGATAATCTAGAAACTGATCCAAAACTTACTGAAATCAATGGGAGTCTTTGTGTTGATTTAGTGGAATTTGGATCAGGACCCTATTTTCTTGTACTTCCCCAGGAAGCCTTGTTTATACATTATGTCAGAAAGCATGCTAATTGGCACCAGATTAAACATGATTATGGTCTGTGTGTGGACCACAGCCAGCTACCACATATTCAAACATGACTGTCCTTGTCCATACGAAGGCTGAAATTATGCTGATTGTAACATTGTTTGCCGTGATGTTGTGGCTGTGATGGTCCTAGGAAAGAAAGAAGGTAGGTGAGGTAATATCTTTTATTGGACTAACTTTCTGTTTGGGGGAAGAGATAAGCTTTTGAGCTTACATAGACAGACTTCTTTTTCCTGGACCTGAAGAAGAGCTCTGTGTAGCTAGAAAGCTTGCCTCTTTCGCCAACAGAAGTTGGTCCAATAAAAGATATTATCCCACCCACCTTCTCTCTCTAATTATAACATGTTACTTACCAGGTTTTCTAACAGGGTGCATGTTTCTAGTGGAGAAAAGGATGAAATCAGCAAAGACTGGGTCCAAATTTGGTGCTGGCCCACACCCTTTGCACCTTGACTTCAACAAGTCCCTAGGAGGATATAAATGAAGGGGAGGGGGGAATAAGGTCCTTTGTGCTCTAAGTCGGTGACACAGAATTGATGCTGCACCATGCAGCTCTTCTCTGAAAAGCTTCGCAAATTAAATCCATGAGCAGAGGAAATACATTCCTGGATCTGTTCTTGCTGGGCATAATTAATATCTCACGAGTAGAATCTTTACCATAATAAAGCTTTCTGACAAGAGGATGGTATTTCAGCTTCTGGCTGCGAGGGTGAGAAATCTCTGCTAGGCTCGGGCAAGCGAGCTGTTTGAAAATAACATGAACAGTCAAAAGAGCAGAGTTCCTGACAATGGGCAGATACCTGGTGTGCATCAACACTCAGCCTGCCTTTCCTTCCTTTGTCCCTGTGCTAATATTCAAATGCAGGCTATCAGAGGGGAAAGTAAGGCGGTGCTCCCTGGTGCGCTGCTTGGGTAAGAACCGGCTGCGCTCCTGCAAGAGCTGGCTGGGGCACTCTGCTTGTAAAGGGGCCGGCTGGGGGTGCGCTGCAGGGGACGCATGTGCACTCCCAGCCAGGTTTGTGAGAGGGGCTGGTGGCGGCAGCTGCCCCCATCTGGCTGTGGCGACCTGGCTCCGGCCTCCACCTGACAGCCGCAGTCTGTCCCCAGCCACCATGCTCCGGGGCAGACCCTGCAGCTGGCCCCGGCGACCCTGCCCTGGTAGCCCAGCTCGGGCTCCAGCCCCAGCTCCTGCCTGGCAGCCCAGCCCTGGCTGTGGTGGCCCACCTCAGGTTTCGGCCACAGTAGCACAGTTCTGGCCATGGCAGCCTAGCCAACAAGGCCTCAATCAGGGCTCAGCTCCCATCTGGCCGCAGTGACCACTCCCTGGCCCCAATCCTGGAGCAGGCCCTGTGATCCAGCCCCCATCTGGCTGCAGGAACGGCTGGCGGCAAACCGCCCCTCTCCCGCTGCAGTGGGGCATAGAAGGGGAGGCCACAATCCATCCGTTGCAATCCTGGCCCAGCCTCTCTTCCAGCAGCCCAGTCCCGGCCAGGTAAGGTAACCCCGCCCCAGGGCTCCCACACATAAATACTTCCTAGCCCTCTGCCCTACCTCTGAAACCCCCACACACCCTAGCCCCTTGCCCTGAGCCCCTCATACGCCCCAGCCCTGACTTCTGAACCCCCCACATCCCCAGCCCCCTGCCTTGAGTACCTCATATACCCCAACCCTGACTCCTGTAACCCTACATCCCCAGTCCTCTTCCCTAACACTCCTGAATGCCCCATACCCCAACCCTGTGCCCTGAACCCCTCATACATCCCAGCCCTGACTCCTGAACCCCTACACACCCCAACCTCCTGCCCTGAGCCCTTTATACACCTGAACCCCCTGCCCTGAGCCCCTCATACACTCCAACCCTGACTCCTGCACCCCCCATGTCCCTAGCCCCCCCACCTCCCCCGTACCTAATCCCCTGCCCTGAGCCCCTCATATACTCCAACCCTGACTCCTGCACCCCCCATGTCCCCAGCCCCCAACATCCCCCATACCTAATTCCCTGCCCTGAGCCCCCCACACTCCACCCCACACTTAAATTTCTTACAGGTATTGTTGTATCGCAACCCCCACCCCTACCCCCAGTATAAGGCCCGGATTGTGATAGAGCAGTACCTGTAAGAAATTTAAGTTACGTTCACCCCTGAAAATAAATGTCCATGCCATGCTGCATTTACGCAGCTGATACTGCACTCTGCTAGGTTGCACATTGCCCCTCAGGCCAGTGTTGGCAACATGGTCTGGCTAACCCTGACGTTTAAAGGGAAGGCTGATTGCCTGTGTTAATTAATGAGTCCAGGTCATTGTTCCTGCTGTTGGTGTCACCCCATCCCTATTTACATGTCAGTGCTACTGAACAACGTTGACTTGTTAGCACTGGACACATACCGCTTCCATTTAGCTACAAAATAGAGAGCAATAATGCGAACTTCCCCAATGTGCTCTACAAATATGCCGCACCCCTGACTTGCCAGGACTGTTTACATTTTCAGGCCCAGTGTTTGGCCAGGCTCTTGTTTAGACCACTACCACTAATGCCAATTGCTACCAGGTGTGGGTGCACTGGTGCTGTGGATAGCTAAGACCTCATATGCACCGCTCATGCACCACCAGACATAACTTGCTCTTGTATAGCATTAACTCATGATCCTATATATTTTTGTTCGTCTCTAAGGTGCCACAGGACTACTCGTTGCTTTCATCTCTATTATTTATGGTACCATAGCACGTGGGAGCCCCAGTCATGGACCAGCACTGTGCAAGGTGCTGTACCAACCATAAATCTCAAAGCACTTTACAAAGATTGTCAGGATTATTGTCCCCATTTTGCAGATGGGGAAACAGAGGTGAAGTGGCTTGCCCAAGGTCACCTTGCAGGCCTGCAGCTGAGTAGGGAATAGAAGCTATGGATTCTGCATCCCAGTTATAGTGCTCTGACCACTAGTCCATACTGTGGGTGGAACCGACAGCCTGCCACTAAGAAGCTCCATATTGCCTCCCCTTCCACTCCTCTCCCCAAACTCGCACCTGTCTGCAACCAGCTGTAAGAGGCTCAGTGACAATTGATCCCAACTGGTATGCTGTAGCTTGCAGCAGCTTATGTGCCATCCCGGGCGCTTTGTTCATGGAGAAGATACTACCTTAGAAAAACATTCTGGGACAAATTCTGATCTGGGATGCTCTTGTGGTCCTCCCTTGATGTCAGTGGGAGCTGAGCATACAGACGAGACAGAATTTGTCCCTTCAGTGAGCAATTCCCGTAAAATGAGAAATGACACTTAATGGTCTCTTTATTGTTATTAATCATTTATAGTGTGGTAGCAATTAGAGGGCTCAGCCAAGTCCAGGTCCCAGTGTGCTGCATGCACTTTAATATGGATGTAGCTTTTCCAGAAGTTGTGGGGCAAGATTTTCAAAAGTGCTTAGCATTGATCTGACTTTGCTCTCATAGAAGGCAAAGAGGGTATGTGCCCTGGGGCCCAATGATTTAAAGGGGCTCTTTAAATTACTGCCAGGACATGCTGAGGGCCGGCTGGGGGAGGCCTGGCATGGTTTGGGTGGTGCTAAGGACTGGCTGCCCCTAGGCCTGCCCCTTCTACCCACGGCTCCGCCCCTTCCCAGGTAGGGTTGCCAGGTGTCCGGTATTGACCCAGACAGTCCAGTATTTTTGCCTCCTGTCCAGTAAAAAAATTCAGAAAATACCGGACACCTAAAATGTCTGGTATTTTCTGATTTTTTCCCAGCCAGGAGGCAAAAATCCCGGGTGCTTACCTGGTTCCTCAGGGGAGCTGTCTGGCCCGGAGCAGAAAGACAAGATGGCGGACAGCTGCCGACAGCCTGTTAGGGCCAAAAAGCCTCAAAAGTATTTCTTAAAGGGGACACTTTTTTTTTTCTAATTTTTTTTATTTTTTTTGCTTAATAACTGTCGGTGTCCTTTTTTTTTTTGCTCAACAGCATTGGTCTCCCCCTTTTTTTTCCTCAACAAAATGTTTTCCCTGGTGATTTTTTTTTTTGGGGTGGGGGCGGAATGTTCAGTATTTTTGGTTAAACCATCTGGCAACCCTATTCCCAGGGCCCAGAGCCAAGGCCTCACACACGCATATTGCCCAGGCCCCTGCTATGTCTGTCACCAGCCCTGTGGAACACAATGGGAGCTTTCCCATTGATAACAGAGAGAGTTAGGTCAATGCAGGGTGTTTTCCACCAACTGCAGTGGGCAGAGGATTAGACCAGTGCTGAGTGCTTTTGCAAATCTCACCTGTCCTTTTAAAGGTGAAAGGCAGATTTCAATTTGGACCTGATTCTGAACACCCTCTGACTGTATGACTCTCATTGACCTCAGGACTTGGGCCCTAACTGTTTTCTTATGTTGTACTGTGTGCACTAGTACTGACAAGTCCAGAAGATATTAAATCCAGAGATACTGAGACTGCTTTGGTTTTGTACAACTGATCCAGAACCCAGTTATCTCAACTTCATAGTTCAAAGGGGCTTGGATGAATGGTTCTGATTCTGTACCACTGCAGTATAAGAGTTCTGTATTACACATTCTGCTTTCACACACAGATTTTCTCTATTACATGGCTTCTAAATTAATATCCAAGAAGCAGAAAGTAACTAAAAGAGTAACAAAGAAAGTCCAGCAAAACTAAAGCCCCGATCCTACCTAGAATTATGCTGGCATGTAAATTTACCGCCTTTCATTGCTGTTCATATGAATAAAGTTCACAGGCCTAAGTTTTTGCAGGATCTGCCCCAAGATCATACTATCTAATCACAACACTAAAGGCTTCCCCCGCCCCCCCCGATTCACTGAATAAAGCGGGTATTTAAAAGCCTTGAGATATTTGTAAAGAATTTTGAAACAGCTTTAACTCATGCAGGTGGTTTGTTTTTTGTGGTTTTGGTCTGTTACAAAGAAAGCAAGGTGTGTTTTCAATGGAATATTGGCTTAAAGTTGACCGGTTGTGATTACTTTTTAAACCCAGATTACAGTGGGTGTGATGCCCACGAATGATTCTTGTGATTCCTGACAGACATCTGTCACCTGCTGTTGTAGAATTCAGGGAACACTGCAGAACTCAGGGACTCTCCTCCAGCTAAAGAATAGATTAAGCCCCAGATTCTGCAGCTGGATCTACGACCCCTTGTTCCTGTGTAAATCTGATTGCAAGGAACAGGGCTAATTAATAGGACATTTATTGTTTAAAAGGAAGATCGCCTAGTCTCTAATCTGTTTTTTGAAGGTTTGAAGTGGGGAGAAAACTGCCAAAGTGTTAGCTGTCCCATTTGCAGAATTATTGTAGCCATGTTGCTCCCAGCAAGGCCCATGGTTCTCAAGGACAGACTCTTCAAGCCAGAAAGACTCCTGTTTTAATCTGTTGTTATTATTGGTGGTGTGGTAGCAAACAAGACCCTACTGTGCAAGGTGCTGTATACACAACCAGGTAGACACGTTTTTGTCCCAGAGAATTTATAACTTAAGGCCTCAGTTCCTCAAAGACTCATGCTTAACTTTACATACTGAGTTTTCCCATTGACTTCAAAGGGTACTATTCACAGGCAAACCCTTGATAAGTCTGTGCAGGATTGGGGCCTCTTTTAAACAAGGGTGCACACAGTGAGTGTGACAAACCAAAGAGGGAGAAGCTTCAGGGAGTAGCCGTCTATAAAGTGCTAGCAGACCAAAAAGGGAGAGGGTGGCTAAGAAAGGTAAGATCATGGGGTTCCGTAAGTTACGTTTGTGCATCTCTTAATGCTTTCAAATCATCTGAAAGTGCTTTAAAAAAAAAGGAAGTTGATAATTTTTGTTAAAAAATAGAAAAATAAGCCTGTAAAACCCCCGTACTGTATAAAACTCTGGCTTCTATTCAAAGCTGTTGGGGTATCAGTTTTGGTTGGATGTAGTCCTGTAGATTAATCACATGACAGTCTTTCATTAAAGATTAATCTTTAATTCCTGGGGAATCCAGGCCAATCCTGGAGGGTTGGCAACCGTAACAGCTGTCCATAACATACGCCTGTAATTCACAGTCACATTGTGTTAGATGATCCAGATTGTGTCTTGCAGAAAGTTGTTCATAATGCTCTGAATCAATTGTGCCTGTATCTATATTATAAATTCTAGCATCCAAGAAAAGGGTTAGAGTTAGGGTTAGCCTATAAAATTATATATTTTTAAAACTGTATTGTTTTAAAATTATATTGTGTTGTAGGCGTATCAATGACGTTTGAACCTAATTGATATGTGGTAGTTTGTTACGGTTGCCTGATACTTCCCAAAATAGGACCCCATTTTCAATTGTTTATAACTTTGCACAACTTTAAACACTCAAGGTGAAGTTTTCCACACTGGATGTCTGCCTCAGGCAGCTTTGAAAAAATGTCAGCCGAATGATCCAGCCATTTCTGAGAATGAGGCTAGGGGAAAATACGTTTTTTTCCATTTTAAGAAATTCCGATGACCTTTTCTTTGCAAAGCTCTAGTGTCCCTGGGCTTTGGAGGAGGGACTTGAAATTTGGCATTTTTGTCAGGGATGTGCGTTTTGCCTTCCCCATGAAAATCTACCCCAATTTGGCCAAGCTATGAGCCTTTGAAAAATAGAAATGTCTATGTGGTCAGTAGAGACTTCGATTTTCGCAGCTAAATTTCCTGAAAGATACAGGACTTTGTGCAGGGCTGAGCATCTGAATTGAAAACGGAGCTTTTCTCTCCTGTGCTCTCAGTGACTCTCTCTGCTAGGCAGAGGAGGAAGTTGCCTGATTCAAATGCAAATGAGACAAGAGTTGACCCTGCAGGAGAGCTGAGGGACAGATTGGGAGAGCCCTGCAAGTCTGCGGATCTCCGCTTTATATCCATGGGTATCCACATCTGCAGGTGTCAGTGCGGCTATCCGCAGCTCATTTTTGTGGATACGGATGCGGATGACGATACAAATTTTGTATCCGTGTAGAGCTCTATAGATTGGGACAAGAAGCTGGAAGTAGAGGAGACACCGGAGTCTGGTGGGAGTCTGGAAGAGAGCGAAACAGACAGGGAGTTGGGGGGGAGAGGGGACGGGGACTGTGATCAAGGAGATTGGGGCTGAGACCTAGTGGGGATGGCGAATGTGGGAGACAGAGCGACAGATCAGATGAGGGACAGTGTGGGGGAGACTGAGACGAGCTGGGCACAGGAGCCGTGGGGGTGGGAGGAGCTGGGAATGGCTTGGCAAGGAGACTGGGAGTAGGGTGAGATAAAAAGTCCAGAGCAGTGAGACTAGCCTGGCTGGGCAAGGAGAATGGGGCCGGGATGAGAAGCCTGAGGGGCGGAGACTGGGACTGGCTAGGTTTAGAGAATGGGACTAGGACAAGGAGCTGGGGTAGAGGATGAACAGGAGTAGGACAGGGACTTGTTGGAGGGAACTGGGCACAAGGGGTCACCCTTAGTGGGGAAAGGTCAGAAGAGTTTGTGCCCACTAGAACACACTCCCCTGCAGAGACTGGAATGGAACCCAAGATTCCCCTGCTGTCAGCAAATATCTGTGAAACCCCTGGCAAAGAAGCCCATAGCTCTGTAGTGCCGGTCCATGCGAGGATGATAACTGACTACCAGGGGCCTCACTTGCTAGGGACAAAAGGAGCAACTACCCTTCCAACTTTGGTTTGCCCCTGATTTTCCATAGGTCTATATGCTCTTATTTTGTGCCCCCTCACATCTTATAATATAGTCACATACATGTTCTATATACATAAGTTTGACCCCCTCCCTCCCTCTGAGAATTTTTCTGAAAAGACGCCCCTGCCAATTACTGCTCTCAATTACTCTGTTAGCTCAGCCAACCTTAATACTGGCATTTCCTAATTTTCTGGGTGCTTGACTTTGCAGCCTTAATAATGTTCTTTTAATGTCGTGTTTTTGTTTGAATATATAAATATAATTTAAATCTTCATCACGTTACTCACATTTTAGATAAATAAAAGGAAAAGGATTTCAGAAATCAGATTTACTTTCTACTCCTATGCAGTTTGTTTACTTTCTGCCTTTCTCTCCCTTTGGCCAATTTAAATGGGCTACACAGCTTCCCCTTCTAGGATCTTAGTTATGCTGCAAACATTTCAGGAGAATTATTCATTTTTTTTAAATCAATGGAATTTTTTTTAAATCATGGAAATGTTTCTGTTGGTCTTAGATTTTTTCAAAGGATATATTTTTCTTTTACAAATAAATGTCATCTGGATATACTTCCAATAGGCGCTTTTAAAAATCTTCTCTGAATTCTAACTTTGGAGCTGCACAATATCCCTTTAATTTAGATCATGTATATGCCAAATTGTAAATCCTTGTGCAAGCCCCTGGAATATCATTGTAAACAGCTAGTGTTAAATGTAAATATCAGTATTCTACAACAATCTCAGAATCTTAAACTGAAACATCAGATTAAAAAGCAAGCTCATGAGACACCTAGTGGTCATTGGGAGTATAACAGGAAGGGAAAATTTAGCACCAAATTATATTTTACCAAGATGCATTAATCAGCAATGTCAATCTCACCAAGATCAGTTTTAGCCATGTTGGTCCCAGGATAATGGACAGACCAGCAGGGTGAGATTATATCTTTACTGGGCCAATTTCTGTTAGTGAGAAAGACATGATTTTGAGAGTAGCTTGAAAGCTTGTCTCTCACCAACAGAGGTTGTTCCAGTAAAAGATAAACTATCTTTGATTATAGGAAAGGATTTTTTTGTTTTGTTTTGATCAAACAATTTGTTTTGAAGGTGTAGGGACCAGATGCAGGACCTGAAAGTAGAAGGATGTGATTGTGTGGCTGTAGGAGAACATGCAATAATTAGAAAACATTAAGTGCAAAATACACTTTGGAACTGCAAGAGAAAGGCAGAATTTCATAGACAGAGTTGATGGTAACAGGGTAGAGTCAAACCTTTCATCTGTTGCATGTGCCATGCTAGAGAGCCTGGGGGGGACTGAACCTGGGACTGTGCGGTTTTAAAGCTTCTACTTCTTGAACTAAAAGACTCTGTGAGCTAAGGCTGCAGTAGGCACATCAACCCAACCACTGCTAGAAGGGGAGAGAGCATTGCATCCTTTAAAAGGATGCAGGTACTATACTGCAAGCTTAGCCAGCCCTGCTAGCCACAGCAGAGGAGCTTGGGTCATGCATCTGATGAAGTGTTTTTTACCCACGAAAGTTTATGCCCAAATAAATCTGTTAGTCTTTAAAATGCCACAGAGCTCCTTGTTGTTTTTGCAGTTACAGACTAACATGGATACCCCTCTGAGACAAAAAAAAAAGTTAAAGCTGGGGCTTAAAGTAACAGCACCTTTAAGCATCTGTGCTCAAGTGACAACAGGTGACTTTAACTTTTGTTTTGTAGGCAAGACAAGCTAAAAATCCACATGCGGAAACACACAGGAGAAAGGCCATACCTCTGCATCCATTGCAACGCCAAATTCGTGCACAACTATGACCTGAAGAACCACATGCGCATTCACACGGGCGTCCGGCCTTACCAGTGCGAATTCTGCTACAAAAGCTTCACTCGCTCCGACCACCTCCACCGCCACATCAAGCGACAGAGCTGTCGAATATCCAGGCCCAGGAGGGGGCGCAAGCCTGCAGCCTGGAGGGCAGCCAGCTTACTGTTTGCACAGAACGGCCAGCCAAATGAGAAAGGTTTCATGATGCCTCCGACTCTGGAGGAGATGAGCAACCATCTCGGCACCACAGCCGTGTGCCTTCCAGGCCCCAGCCACAAGCACTTCATGAGTGGGGCCAAGAACTCACTAAACTTGCAAGATCTAGAGAGCCAGTTTGAAGAAACCCAAATGAAGCTGTTTGGGAGGACACACCTGGACATGGAAAGGAACGGGAGCATCTTTGCCTTTGCCCTGGGCCATAACGAGACCATCTCGGCACGGCCATACTTCCCTCTCCCGGACCCCTGGAGCACAGGGTTCAATGGATTGCCTGGACTAAACCATGTAGGCCCAATTTCTGAGGCTAGCAATTAAACCAATTCAACCCATCCATTGGGTGTGGTACATTCCGTACCATTCTTAAAGAGTGAATGACTCCCTCTGATTCCTGCCTGCTGTCTCCCATTATCTCATGCCAAATAAATGATTGGTTGCCCATGTGAATCCAGACTGTGCTGCAGCGCCACACCCGAACAAACAACGGACATTCTTCCGAGTGAAGTGCTGCTGTTGATATTAGTCTGTGACTGATGCTTACACTAGGAAATGGGATTTGAATGCATCAGTGGCTCCACCAGCAACAGTCTGCTGTTGGTGTCCTTTTAGACCATTTGTAGAGCGCTTGGCATATCAGCGGACAAGCTTGTCACCTCCCAACACTAGAGCTTCCCCTTAGTTCTCGGAAACCAATTTTGAGGGAATGGGAAGGGTCAAGCTTCAGGCTGCAGGCTGCTGGTCTTTTGAATGCTTCTGAAAACCGTGGGCCTTAGTATGGAGGCCAAGACAGCACTTCAGAAGGAGATTTCCATGACTTTCCAGATGGTCAGCTGAACATCAGTGAAGATGGGAAACCATTTTTTTTTGTCACTTCTAAATTCCTTGGTGCTTTTGGGCATAAGAATTGTGTTTTTAACCCAGTAATCAAATGACAAAAACAGTCTGAAAGAGCCTCTGACATAGGCCAGATTCTTAGCTGGTGCAAATGAATGCCACTCTGTGTAGTTATGGTGATTTACGCAGCTGAGGGTCTGGTCTAGGGTCTTTCACAATTACTAGCAAATATCCCTTGACTGAGTTCTGCGCATACAAAGACCCTGCTGTACAGGATCACCTGGAAAAGGATTTGGATATTGCTCAGAGGATCCTGATTGAAAATGATTATTCTAAAGAGTCCCCAATACAAGACTGTCACTGCATGCTAGTAGAAATCATGTTTCAGCATTTGTCAGCTCATAAATACAGAGCTTATAACAATGCGCTTCTCATTTCACCTTTTACACGATGGTGATAACTTCATATTAAGAGTCTGCTGCAGTTAGTTTGATGCTAATACAGAGACTGGTTTAAGTTTAACCAAGGTTTGAAAATGTAAATTTTAAAAACAAGGGCATGTTCTCTCTTCTTTTTATTGTTATCTTTTGGGTTTAGCAGAATCAAAGGGAAGCAGAGGACCACCTTTTTTAAAAAAAATTTCAGTTCATTCATCAAAGGTGCTGCTCTTCAGCCACAATTCAATGAGGGGTCTCTCTACTGGAGCACTGACATTGCTACATCCAGAGGACAAAATGAGTAGCCTCTTCGGAGTCGTTCTCACATATGATTCCCTTTGTCAAGAAGCACTTCAAGCCTAAATAGTTCCTCTCTGCTTTGAGAACACATTTTAAAAAATTACCCTGATGAACTGCCTGGTAGGAGTTTTCCCTCTTCCCTTCCCTCCAAAAATAAATTCACAGAGATTTTCTGTGAAATTAACAGGGGGACTGGAAAGAAAACTTTTTAAAACTGCATCAGACTTTTTTTTGTATATGTACCGACTTCTTATACAAACTACATTTTGCAGACAACTGGTTATTTCAGGTGGTTTTGTCTACGATTTGGAGTCTTGTAAAGTATCCAAAGATGCTGAGTACTGTATAATCTACAAGAACTTGAAGCAAGGTGTGGTTTTGTTTTTAATTTTGTTGTTTTTGTTTTTGTTTTTTTGTTTTTATTTTTTTTCCTGTTTGTCTGTGGGGAAAAAACCTTTGGAAGTTTTCTATTTATAACTATTTTTATGTGATTGCTTTATGTACAAAAAGAGAAAGGGAAAAAAAAAAGATTCACAAACAAGTTTGCCTTAGTTAATCATGGGACAATCATCCTTAACTTTTGTTGAACCTATAGATTTTTTAAAAAGACAAGCTACTTTTGCATATTTATTAAACAGTATTAATTGAGTCTCTTAAATTATGAGCAGGACTTGGTTCTTGTGTGTGTGTGGCAAACATTGGAAAGCTAAGTCCCAGAAGTTCAACCAATGGCAAGTTTTTACAGCAACATTTAAATGCCAGTTTGTTTGCAGAATTATACAAATTTGGCTGTGTCCAAAGGCTTTTTGTAAGATAGTCACTCCTTATTTAATTGTCTAGCTGCAATGTTTATGGTTAGCAGAAACCATTGCTCTTATTATTTACAATAAGTAAGAAGTTAAGGTTGATTTTCCCCGAATGAGCTCATTTTGGTTATATGTAGCTGGCTGAGATCATTTCATGGTGGGAGGAATATAACAGACTCTATTTCTGCCTTGCAGTTTCTTTACATTTCAATGTTGTGCAGTGATATCGGGCCACAGGTATATATACAAGTGGAGGGAAACATTAGAGCGAGCAACTCACTGTACATTCCCCATAACCTTTCCATAACTCTGCATTGCTCTCCTAATCATGAACTGCATGTCAACTGTGTCTGTCAATGAAATTCTTTTCAATTGTTTCCGCGGAGTCAGAGGCTGATAGCATTTATAGTAGTGTGATTCTATTCGTTGCAATAAAGTCCCTTCTGATTTCAACTGATGTGAGATCTGAATCCAGCCCTTTGCCTGGACAGGAAATAGGTTTGAGGACATTCTCTCTGAACTATTGATGAGGTGTAGAGTGACCAGATAGCAAGTGTCAAAAAGTGGGACCTTTTTTCAGGGATCGGGGGAAAGACAATATAGTTGCGTATGTAAGAAAAAAACCCCTAATATCAAGATGGTCCCAATAATATTGGGATGTCTGGTCATGCTAGTGAGGTAGCATCTTCTTCCACTTCTCACCATTGCTATTATGGCCCAGATAATAAAGGTACTTAAGCATATGCCTAACTGTACACATGTAGTGTAGCCTTGTTGACTTCATGGCCTATCATTCTTGTCACAGCTGAAAAACGATATAGCTCTCAATTTTTTAGAAAAAGCCAGAAACCTGAAAAATGGGCCTAAGACATTAAAAGTCCAAAACCAACAGAGTATTTGTCATTCCTCATAAGAGCAGTGACTAGAAATCCGACAGAAAACCACATACAACTCTGCCCAACTGGTAGAGCCCTAGTTAAATCACCTTGAGACACCAGATGTTTGGGTAGCCAGATAATTCAGTTAATCAGGTGAAAGGATAAGTGCTAAGTGCTGGTCAAGTTTCCCAGTTGGCCACAAACTCCTAAAAAAAGCATGCAGTAATTTCATTACATTGCCCATTCAGGCAGGCAGCCATCCTCCTCAGTACCAGAAAGATATCGGTAAACTGGTTGATAATTCATACACACAAAACATATTAGCACTATAGCTGCACAATTGAATGGGACAGATCATTTGCATAATAAGTTATGTCTACACTGCAGCTGTGAGTGTGTTTCCCAGCCCGGGTAGACAGATATGCTCTACTTGAGCTAGTGCTCAAAAAGTAGCAGCATAGAAATTGTGTCACAGACTAGCCACCCGAATCCAAGACTGCTCAGCCCACCAAGTCTATACTGAGTCTGTGCTGAAAGGCCCAGGCTATTTTTAGCACACTAGCTCATGCAGAGCTAGTGCATGTCTGTCTCCCCGAGCTGGGAGTCACGCTCCCAGCAGCAGTGTAAACATACCCATCCCAACCTTAAAGTCTATGAGCCTCGCGAGGCCGTGGTTTTGAAAAGCAGGTGCTGCAAACAGAAAGGGAGCCAGTTCTGCCAACATCTGAACACTCTCCACTACTTTTGTAAGCCTGATAATGGTAGTGTCGTCACATTTCTTTTGTCCCTGTGAAAAGGCAAAAGAGAGAACTTACCTGCAGAATGTTTCATTCTGTACAGACAGGAGTTTCTCATGAGCCCCCACAAATGGGCAGGGACAGTTGGAGAGTGGGAGCAGCTCTGCCTCCAGACCACTTCCCTATTGGCTGGGTAGAATAGTTGGCCGGGTGCATGAAGGTAGAGAGTTACTGCACAGACAACGGTGAAGGAACCAATGTTTCCAATGCTTGTTCTTTTATCATATGTCTCAAGATAGCTGGTGTTTCACTTGAAGCCCCAGCTCCTGGAGTCAGGTGATTGCAGGAGTCTCTCAGCTTGCATCAAAACGGCAAGTTTGTAGTGTTCATGCTTGCAGAGAAAAGCATGAAAATGTCCTTGCCTGCAAGGCTCAGAAACCAGAGAGTAAAAGTCCCCACCTTCCAGCGTTCTTTGAAAATCTTGTGCTTTTTAAACCAAATTTGTGATTTTGGGGGCAGGTGGGGGAGGCTGATGGAAAGGGTCAAAAATGTAATTCAGGCTAAGCTTAAATATGCTTACTATGTGCTTTCCCACACTCTCTTCCCCTCAAAAAATGTGACCTCCTTACAGCGCAGTGTATAATACCTGTGGCCTGGAAATGCCTTTTTAATTGTTTTTTTTTTATGTGTTGAACCAATGTTTTACTTGACTTGCACTAATTGCTGTAGAGCAGTATATTGTTAGATTTCTTAGGTCTGATTTATTTTTGGTTGTAAACCTATTGGCTAATGAGGTGGCAGTCCTACAAACATACCTGTTGCACATTTTACACCCCTGGACAAAATAAAATATAACCTGAAACACCCAGTATCCTAGATAAGTCTGAATGTTGCCACATTGCATCCCAATACTCCAGCCAGCACCATGGAACATTCTGCTTCCTTTTGCAGAGCAACTCAACACCCAGCAACACCTAGGGCTTGAGCTTGCAAGTCCTTACCTGGGGTACAGCCTCTCGTGAAGGTGAAATAGATGCTCCTGTGTGGGCTTCAATAGACTTAAGGGTTAAGCTAAGTCCTCTACATTGAAGGTTTGTCTACACTTAAAATGCTGCAGCCATGCTGCTGTTGTGCTTCAGCAAAGATGCTACCTATGCTGACAGGAGAGTTTCACCCATTGGCATAGGTAATCCCTATCCATCTTCCTGAGAGGCAGTAGTTTTGACGTAGCGTGGTCTGTGCTGGCAGATAGGTCGGTATAACTGCGTTGCTTAGTGGTATGGATTTTCCACCCTCCTGACAGATGTAATTATATCAACATAAGTTGCTAGGGTAAGACCAGACCTCACTAGGGGTATGTCTAGACTACATGCCTCTGCCAACAGAGGAATGTAAAATAGGCTACCCGACATAGTCAATGAAGCAGGGATTTAAATATCCCCGGCTTCATTAAAAAAAAATGGCCGCCGCACCGTGCCGGCTCAGCTGATCGTCAGCACAGTGCGTGAGTCAAGACGCGGATCGGTTGACAAGGGAAGCCTTTGTCGACCACTCCTGTAAATCTCGTTTCACGAGGCATAAGGGAGCGGTCGACAAAGGCTTCCCTTGTCAGCCGATCTGCATCTTGACTCATGCGCTGTGCCGATGATCAGCTGAGCCTGCACAGCGTGGCGGCCATTTTTATTTTAATGAAGCTGGGGATATTTAAATCCCCGCTTCATTGACTATGTCGTGTAGCCTATTTTACATTCCTCTGTTGGCAGAGGCATGCAGTCTAGACATACCCTAGGAGGATGGTGAAGCACTGGAATGGGTTGTTTTGAGAGTTGGTTAGAGGATTTTAAGAAGAGGCTTGACAGAGCTCCAGTTGGAATGATTTAGTTGGGGTTGGTTCTGCTTTGAGCGGGGGTTTTGATTAGATGACCTCCTGAGGTCTCTTCCAACCCTAATCTTCTGTGACTCCATGATCATGATCCCAAACTCCCTGCAGATCCAGCCCCCTATTCAGAAAACAAACCTTACTCTGCAAAGCATTGAAGCATACACTGAATGGAAGTCCCACTCCCATCCTCATGTGTGCAGGACACAAAAGGTTTGGGTCGAGGCAAGAATTGGTGTTTCTGAGGGAACTTAAGCACCAGCCTCATGTTCCTCAAGCACTCAGACTCAGATTTGTAACAGTTGTTAGGCATTGCAACGAGAGCGGCACAAGATTTTGCAGACAAAACTTTTTTTTCACAAACAAATGCAATTTAGGATCAACTAAAACATTTCAGGCAGTCATACTGAATTTGCCGAATTGGTGCAGTCAAAAAAAAATCAGTAAATTTTTAAAAAATGGAAAAATTTTGTTTCTACATTGTCTAAATGAAATGCTTCACATTTTCCATATCAGTGATTTTGTGGTCAAATTTTGCTTCAATTTTATTTTTTAAAGGTTAAAACAAATCTAGAAACATAAAAGAAACAAATTTTTCCTCCTTTTTCAGTTTGCCTAAACCATTGAAAAACATTTCATCTTTAAACCCAACAAACCCTGCATCTTGGCAGGGGTTAGATTGTGTGAAGTCCCATCTAAGCCACATTATGATGTCAGGGATTTTTGGTTTTGAATTTTTTAATTTTTTCAGAGCAAAGTGCCAGTCTCTAGGACTTAGATGCCAGTGCAACTTTGGCTCCAAAGTGCATAAGCTGCTTTTGAAAATGACTTAAGATAGGCTCCCAAATCTGAATGGCATAATACCTAAATACCTTTAAAAATCTAGGCCAATGGTCCTTGCTACCTCTTGAGGCCTCTTGCTACTAGGCAGGAGAAAATTTGGCAGTTGCTTAGCAGCACTCTCATGAATGCAGGCTCAGAATGCCCTGCCATCCATCTTCGGCACAGCACTGTTTACTATGCTCTTCTGCTCCCAACATACTGCCCCGCCCCCCCACCCGTACTGCATAGGATCAAGCTCTTACTTAAGTACTGGGTCTGTTTTAACTACAGTTTAAGGTTGGTCTACACTTGTGGGCAATGTGGGGGTTCTCAACCTTATTTTTTCTGAGGTAGGGTTGGTTGCCAAGGGTCCAGTTTTGGACCGGAACACCTGGTTGAAAAGGGATCCTGGCAGCTCCGGTCAGCACTGCTGACCAGGCCATTAAAAGTCTGGTCAGCGGCACGAAGACAGGCTCCCCACCTGCGCTGGCTCCATGTGGCTCCTGTAAGTGGCTGGAATTTCCCTCCAGCTCCTAGATCGAGCACGGCCATGAGGACTCTGAATGCTGCCCCTGCCTCAAGGGCCGGCTCTGCAGCTCCCATTGGCTGGGAACCCCAACCCATGGGAGCTGTGAGGGTAGTGCCTGCGGATGGGGCAGCGTGGGAGTCAGAGGGAAAAGCCGGACACTTCTGGGAGCTGCCTGAGGTAAGTGCCATCTGCAACCTGCACCCCTTTCCCCCTCCTGTACCTCAACCCCCTGCCTGAGCTCCATCCTGCATCCAAACTCCCGGAGTCTGTACCTCTCACCGCCTGCCACATCCAAATCCCTGCCTCAGCCCTGAACTTCCCTCAGCACCCAAACTCCCTCCCAGAACCCACATTCCCTCTGAGACTCCAAACTCCTCAGTCCTAGCCCAGGGCCCACACCATGTACCCCTCATTCCCTGCCCCACCTCAAAGCTTGCACCCTTAGTGGAACCTTTACCCTCTCTCAATGCCCTACTGGAGTCCAGAGGCCCTATTGCACCCTGAACCCTTCATTTCTGGCCCAACCCCAGAGCCCACCCTCCTAGCCCAGAGTCCATACCTCTTCCCACACCCTATCCCCCTGCCCCAGTCCAAAGCCCTATCCCACACTCCAAAGCCCTCATTTCTGGCCCCAGCCCACACCTGAATCCCCAGCCAAGCCCAGTAAAAATGAGTGAGTAAGTGAGGGCGGGGGAGAGTGAGTGATGGAAGGAGGGAGAGATGGAGTGAGCGAGAGGCAGGGCCTCAGAAAAGGGATTGGGTAGGGAGGGGGCCAGGGGAAGAGGCAGGGCAATGATGTTCAGGTTTCTGCATTCTAAAAGCTAGCAACCCTTCTGAAACCTCCTCCCCCCAAACGTGCTATAGAAACTCTTCCACACACTTGTGCCACAACTGCTTTTGTGCCTATAAAAGCCAGAGCCAGCATTAGGAGGTAGCAAGCTAGGCAATATTCCAGGGCCTCACACCACAGTAAGCCCCACAAAGCTAAGCTGGCCAGGTGGCAGGGCTCATGGTGGTAGGGCTTTGGCTTCCTGCCCTGGGCCCCACTGCATCTAATGCTGGTCCTGCTTGGCAGCACCCATGAAACCTGCTTGTGGCCCCCCCAAAGGGCTTTAAATGTTGAAAACTGCTGGTGTAGAGTGCATAGAATATTAGGACTGGAAGGGACCTCGAGAGGTCATCAAGTCTAGTCCCCTGCCCTCATGGCAGGACCAAATACTGTCTAGACCATCCCTGATAGACATTTATCTAACCTACTCTTAAATATCTCCAGAGATGGAGATTCCACAACCTCCCTGGGCAATTTATTCCAGTGTTTAACCACCCTGACAGTTAGAAAGTTTTTCCTAACATCCAACCTAAACCTCCCTTGCTGCAGTTTAAGCCCGTTGCTTCTTGTTCTATCCTCAGAGGCCAAGATGAACAAGTTTTCTCCCTCCTTCTTATGACACCCTTTTAGATACCTGAAAACTTCTATCATGTCCCCTCTCAATCTTCGCTTTTCCAAACTAAACACACCCAATTCTTTCAGCCTTCCTTCATAGGTCATGTTCTCTAGACCTTTAATCATTCTTGTTGCTCTTCTCTGGACCCTCTCCAATTTCTCCACATCTTTCTTGAAATGCGGTGCCCAGAACTGGACACAGTACTCCAACTGAGGCCTAACCAGTGCAGAGTAGAGCGGAAGAATGTCTTCTTGTGTCTTGCTCACAACACACCTGTTAATGCATACATGGTACACCCACACCCTCACCACAGGCATAAGTAGCAGAGTATCCAGGGAGGCACCGCTCATGCCAGAACCTGACTGGATGTACCCTTCACGACTCTCTGCACCCTGCAAGCAGCACCTCCCCTGTCTGTGCTGCTCTTTTAAGCCATGTAATGTCCTGTCACCTCCCTGCTTCTCCGCTGCCTCCCCTCTGCCACAGCCTTTCCCGTGTGGATGCAGCATACCTTTTCCTAGGGCACCACTGTATGTAGCCACACAGACATACCCAACATGCTACCGCCAGCCCATACACGAGGTTGCAGTCCTCACTAACCCAGTGTGGCTCTTTATCCGATTTCCAGAAGAACAGAATTATTGAAAAGCAAACAGAATTCCCCATAGGGATTCAGCCCATTTTTGTTTGGATCTAAAATGCCAACATAGGTGCAGTTTTGATTCCTCCCCTCCTCCTTTTCTTAAAAGAAGTGAAATTTCCTTGGGCGACAAAGTGACGTTACCCTTTGATTTGTACCTTCTAAGGCAGTTTTTGTGAAATCACTGTGTGCACAGCAGAGGCTAAGCCTGCGAGGTCGATTCTGCCACATTCCCACCTGCTGAGTGGCACTTGCAGAAATGCTTTTGAAATCAGTAGGGCTATTTGTGGACTCCAGCCCTACTCACATCGGGAAGGGAGGCAGGGTTTGCAGTATGAGGAGCTGGAATTCAGAACAAACTCAGAACTTCGGCCTGATGGGCTCAAACATTCCAGGAAAAATTCTACCCTGGCATGAAAAAAGACATTGCAAATGGTTTTGAACGCTGGATTCCATCACACCTATGAAAAAACTAGCCTGTCACCACAGAAAAGAGAATGCCACAGTGCAAGCAGGGACAGGTATCATGGTGGATTGAGCTATTTACAGTCTATTCCCAGGGACCCTGATCAGGTGCTGTGCAAACACAGCTGAAGAGACAACATCTGCTAAGCTATCTCCAACGTGACAGGTAGTGTTGTCTAATGACAGCATAGTCATGGGCCAGAGCAGAGAAGGCTACAAGGCCACTCTGGCTCCTGCCACTGTGGAGAATGCCATGGGTACAACCCTGCTGCCTCCGTGCTAGGCCTCCCATAAGCCCCAGGCCACATTGCTTAGGGATGGGGATGGAGTCAGGGTAGGGGCTGGGCATGGGGAAAGATCAGGGCCTATGGCAAGGGGGAGTTGCCCCCAACTCTACACCTCTGCCTCTGGGTTGGGGGGGACAGGCCAAGGACCTGTGCTGTCCTTGAGATAACCCTGCTGTCCAATCAGTCAGTGGCAAAAAGGTTGCCTGCAGCACTGACTTTTGGAAGTGCAAAATGCCAGTTGCTAGCTGAGATGAGGTGGCTGAGTTGTTGAGGCAATGGATTATGCCTCTGTTATGTTCTGCAGGCATGGGTTCAAATCCCATCCTCAGCGTGTGTTTTGGAGGCTCTGTCCTGGAGAGCTCAGTTCTGTGAGTACTCCCTGTTGCTTTGTACGCACAAATCCCTGCTCACGTGGGGGAAACGCAGCTCCTTTTCTACCTGCTGGCCAGGGTATGGAGCAGGGATATGTCTGGCTATGCTCAGTGCTTTGCAGATTTGGCCTCTTCTCTTACACCTTCTCCTCCTTTCCAGCTGCCAGTTTCCCATAGTGACCCCTGGCTGGATTCGTTCCCTCTCCTCAGGGCTGTCTTGTGCGTTCCCTGACATTTTCTTGCTTCTCCAGACTGTTCACAGTAAAATCAAGGTCCAAAACAACATTATGAGTCTCTACTTCACATTCTGCTAACAATGGCCAGTCTATATCCATTGTTCTTGTCTCCACATTGTCACTTTACTCATATCATTATTAGTGACCCAGGAGGAACCTGTAGCTTCAAAGATTGTCACAAAGCTTTGCCTTTCCAATTCCTACCCTTAGGTCCAAGCATGGTACAAAGCAGACAAGGAGAGGCAGCTTCCCCTGGTTTTCTGACTTGCTCAAATGATACAAGGCAACTCCTACCACGCTCTGCTTAGTTCCCATGGCCCACATCACTTGCTGTGCCTTTGCTGACCTGCTAGGATTCAGGACATGAGTTCTTTCCCTCTGTGGGGAAATGTGATTCTCACACAGCTTGAGTGAAATTAGACCAACTCCAAACAAGGCAACCAACATCGCTGCATTAGTCAGGAATGATACCTGGGCCAATCACTGGGAAGGCAGCTATTCCCACCACTATACCCCCAATGCCTCTACCAGCTCTCCCAGGCACTAGCCAAATGACTCACACTTTGTTCTCTAGTATGGAGAGGCTTGGAGAGCTTGAGGCCGCCTGTCAGCTGGGAGCACACACAGGGTCGCAGAGAGGCTGGAAACTGGGGAGGGGCTGCTACAACCCAGGCTGAGGTAGCACCAGGCCCACCTCTCCCCCTCAGACCAGGAAATCGAACAGACATGACCAGAAGTGCAACCCTGAGCTCAGACAGCTCCTTTCCCAGGACTCCACGAGCTTGTTCCTGCCAACACAGAGGCCTTTCCTGTGCCAGGCCTGAGGCTCTGCTTGGGAGGAGGGGGAAGGGAAGGTGCTGGCCATGGCCCCATGCTGTCCTTCAGATGGCCCTGCTGTCTAGCCAACTAGTGGCAAAAAGATTCCCTGCAGCACTGACATTTAGACTTGTGAAATAATCCCTGATGGCTGAGTGGTTGGGGGGGGGGGGGCAGGATTCCTCATCTAGTGTGCTCTGCCTGTGTGGGTTTGAATCCCATCCTCACTGCATGTTTAGAGGCTCTTTCCTGGAGAGGTGAGTATACCCTGCTGTTTTGTTCACACAAATCCTTGCTTATGCTGGGGTGATGCAGCTCCCTCTGTCCTTTTCTGGCCACTGACAAATTCATACTCTCCCCCCCTAAGCCAGGCCAGTCAAATCCCAACCCGAGGGTAACCCTATCTCAGGTGTCTGGGAAGGGTTGGAATAGTGTGTAACAGATATGCTTTTGGCTGCAGCTCACCAGCAATCATTTCCATGTCCGACCCGTCTCTGAAGTATCCCCAAAGAAAACAAAGGGGTTGTGGGTACTGCAGAATACTCCTGTGTCCCCCTCGCCCACCCCCACTCACAATGAATGGGAGGCAGGGAGAAAAATCCGTGTTCATCAGCGTTTCCCGATATAAATCATAGAGACAATCTTGGCTAACAAGTGGGCTTGTTACTTGGCACACAGGGAGTTAAAACAGCAGCTGGCATGCTGCTTCCTGGGCTTCAGAGTGGACAGCTCTCAGTTCATGCCCAACAAAAAAAAGTCATGAGCACAATATGAATCTGTCCCTAAACTTTAAACATGCCTTCCCAATTAGGCTGCTAGGCAGCAGACCCGGCACTCTGTGCACAGCTGCTGCAGATTTACTCTGGGATGGTGGCTGAAGCTGCTAATCAAAACATCAGAGGGGAATGGATTTTTTCCACCTTAGCTTTTTGACTCATCTCCACATATTGTTCTCCCTACCTTTGTGGCTTGTTTTAATGCCTCCACCAGTAAACTGTCTGAAAAGACTTCATTCTTCTCTTTACTCAGTACTAGCACATTTACCAGGCACTGCTCTGGTCCTTAGGGAAGGTCTCAGGGCAGCTGTGTGTGTGTGTGTGTGTGTGAAAAGTCCCCCCCTTCCCAGATTCGTACCAGGTCTGCTTGCTCTTCCCCTTCCTGTCAGGGAGTGAGAGCAAAATGCACGGCTCATCCGCCCTCTGCAACTCCCCAACCAGAGTGAGGCATGCAGCAAACTGTGCACTTTCACCCCCCTCCCTGAGGAAGGGGACTAGCCTGCAATGTACCTGTAGGAACCTGGGGAGGTGAGCTTCAGCCCCCCTAATTGTCCCTAAGGGCACCGGGAGAGGGAAGAGGGTGGAAGGCTTGGGCAGTCCCACATGGAGAGGGGAGGGTGTGCCCCCAGCCACCGTCTGCCTGGTGATTCTGTCTCTTTTCTGTATGGGTTTATGCAAAGCAATCCCATTCCCGGCACATCCCATTTTCCTGGCACAATTAAACCCTGACCTTGCTTTAAGTAATGACAAGAGGAAGCTGTATGCCAAGGTTGGTGATCCTAGTTCTTACTGGTTTGGAGGATTTCTTGAACAAATAGACAGAGACTCTCTCTCAAACATATAGTACAGGGGTTGGCAACCTATGGCTCACAAGCCATAGAGGGCTCACTTAGGAGCCAAATATGGCTCCCGGCTCAAGCTCAGCCCCCCTCAATTCCCGCCTCAACGGGGAGCCCACGCTGGCGCTACGTCTTTGTGCACCTTACAAGATTTTAGCCAGTGCTGGCTTCCTGCGGGGGTGGAGAAAGCCCCAAGCCTCACTGCGCGATCGGGGAAAAAGACAGAGCACACGCTCCTCTTCCCCCACCCCCAGCTGGAGGAACAAAGCAGTGCACAGACTCGCTGCCCGCAGGCTTTTCCCGCTGCTCCACTGGCCAGAATGCAGCCAATGGAGCAGCAGGAAGCCATGCCTGGGACAGGGAGCCTGAGAGCCGCATGGGAGGCAAAGGCAGATCCGGCTGTCATCTTGCCCACAAAGGACTTGCTACTGCCAAGGCTGTGTCCCCACTGCACACTTGCATTCGCCGGAGAGCCCCGTGGGGCCACTGGAGTCTGTCATCGGTGTGAGCACCCTCTTCCTGGTGCTGGCGGGCTGGACTCCCTGCGCTCCTGGCGAGGCGCAGCCTCCATTCCACACTCATCTCTTGGGCTGCTAACTTATTCCATGACCTGTGTGGAGCAATGGCTGGCTGCCACGTGAGAGTGACTGTTACAGTGAATAAACCCTGTAACAGAAAATGGGAAAAAAATAAATGCTGCCCAGGCCCTGCACCCCCGGCCGAGATCCTGCACCGATCTGTGCCGAGATCCTGCACCCCTAGTCTGTTCCTGCCCCCTGCCTCTGGCCAGACATCCACCCCCACCCTCTCCTGCCCCGTCTTCCCTGGCCAAATACCTACACCCACCCTACTCCTGCTTCCTCCTCCCTGGCTAGATGCCTACCCACAGCTTGCTCCTGCACCCTACCTCCCATCCAGATCCTGCATCCCCGTCCCTATCCCACTCACTGACCACTCTGTCCCGCACACTGGATCCCTTATTTTTGGCCCCCACCCCAGAGTCTAGGGAGGGCCTACAAAATCCACTAACTCTGGAACCCCGGAAGAGTTAATCTGTCCTGAGGCCTTGAACCTCAGACCTCCCTGCCCCTCGTGGGCCTGGAGCACCAGGGGAGTGAGGTGTCTCATTTGGGGGCCACATCAGTGAAGGCTGGGGGTTTTTTACCTAGGTTCATCAATTAACCATGTACAAGGGTATACGTGCACATCCCTATTGTTAACAGGAAGCCAGATGTCCATAGGTCAATCTCATTATTCAAATGTTGTTCAGACCATGATGAAGTTTGGAAAGCATGTGCACAAATGCTTTTCCATAACGTTAGTGACTGTGAATCCATTGTTCAAGTGTTTAGTGGAAATTTTCTCCTTATTTCGGCTTAGTTCACAAAAACATGACTAACCAAATTATTTGCTGGCCAAAGGAATGACCCTCGTTGGCAGTTGCAGTGAAAGACTACAAGCCCTGAAGATGCTGGTTGGTAGGGAAATAGAACAAATAAAATAATCCAGCAAAACTAAACAACCCAATAAATCACATATCAGGATTGTGAATGAAACCTTGACAGTGGGGGGTAAACAACTTCCACTTAATACAGTAAAAGACCAGTGAAGCAGAAGAGTGATGTGGCAACAACAGATGATGACTGAAGAAGTGGCCCTGCAGGGAGGCAAAATGAGGTGTGAGGAAACCTGGAGAGAAGATGTTAGTGATAGTCAAGGGGAAAGCAGGCTAAATGGATGGAGCAGGGTTTATTAGCAGGGTTGAAAGTGACGGAATGGATTTTTAGCAACAGAGGAAGTCAGAATTCTTCATGAATAGCAGTGGAAGAGGGGGAGTGCGCATGTGACTTGCAATCAGGGAGAAGAAATAAACAACACAAAGCCAGTGGGCCTGATTCTCCCATATTTTCCACCTGGTTTAGTTATGTATTTTGGAGAAAAGTTGTTATACATTCACTACAAACTCAGAACAGAAACATGTCACTGTCCTGTTTTATCATTTATGGATGACAACACAAGTGCAAGGCAGGGGGAAAACAGGCTAAGCAGCCTCCCCCATCATGGTCAAATGAGTTTATCTTCATCTCTTCTTAATATTGTCCTCAGAGGAATTTTTCCTATAACCAAGAACTCCAGTTGCCACCAAGAAGGTGTATAATGGAGGTCAAGAGGGGAGAAAAGGGAAAGAGCAGCTCAGATGCTTGGTACCGATCAACCCAGTGAGAAGCAAAGACACAGTGCACTCCAAAAGGATTTTGCAAGGATTGTGTGCAGAGGAAAGAGGCATGTCAGAAGGTGGTGCAACAGCCTTGGGAGATAATCTAAATACCTACATGAAAGTGCTTTGGAGATAGTGACCAGTCTTTGCTAAGGCATGGGCCTGAGATTCAGGAGATCTGGCGTCAGTTTCCTCCTTTACTACAGCCTCCCTAGGTGACTTTGGCTCCCAGTCTGTAAAAAGGGGATTAGAAACAATTCTGTTCTGCTATCCTTTGTCTGGTCCATTCCGGGCTAGATCACAACATTACCATCTAGACTCAAGCCAAGCGCTCTGTGGGTGGGACAGCCAGTCTCCCGGTTGCCCAGGAGAGAGGGCGTACACTGCGACAGATCTATATCCAGCATAGAGAAGACTGGGTTAGCTATACCAGTGGTTCACTGGATGGTGGAGTTCATACTGCATCTTTGCCACTTTCCTGTCTATTTGAACGAGAGGGTATCATTGTAGTTCTGGGCAGGCTGCTTTCTCCCGTGAGTGGCAGACTGTGGCACATAGGAGGACAGGAGTGCTGTATGTCCTCCTTGGACAGGCACGCTGAATGGGGCTCAACCTGGTCATTCAACTGCAAGCTCTCTAGGCCTGGGATTGTACATATGTATCGAGCCCTGCAAAGCTGCAGAGATCTGTGGGCATTCTCATCCATGGATACGAATGCGGATATCTGCGACTCATTTTTTGTAGATATGGAAGCGAAGGCAAATGTAGCCACGCAGGGCTCTGCCTATGTCGTTAGAGATAATACCTAGCACTGTGAGGCCCTGATATCAGTTGTGGTTTCCAGGTGACACTGCAAAACTCAGAATTATAGTCATGGCGAAGCTCCCACTGTCTCTGCTGATGCAGGCTGGGTCTAAGAGAATCTGTGGACAGAAACTGCTCTCACTGGATGTCTGAGCAAAGGCTTGCAGCAACATATTTTGTGTACTGCCTCTAAAATGGGATGGAGAGAGGGCAGTGATTTGTAAAAGATAACTGGCTTGTGCTTGCTTTTCTCTGCCACACAAAAGTAATTGCCGCTGTATTTGTTGTTCAGGAAAGTGTAGTTAACAGGATTTCTTTGAGTAGGCAAATAAATGGATTTGTATGATAAGGCAAAGGGAACCTTGACACAGAGGCTACGTCTACATTGCAGACTTCTTGCGCAAAAGCCTATGCAAATGAAGCGCAGATTAGCATATTGCCATGCTTCATTTACATAATTAATTAGGGAGAGTTTTTGCGCAAGAGGCTTTTGTGCAAAAAGGAGCTGTGCAGATGGCTCCTTTTTGCACAAACCCCCCCTCTTGCGCAAGAGCCGGTCTTCCTCATTTTTTCAGGAAAAACGCTCTTGAGCAAGAGGGGGGTTTTTACGCAAAAAGGAGCCATCTACACAGCTCCTTTTTGCGCAAAATCCTCTTGCGCAAAAACAGCCCCTAATTAATTATGCAAATGCAGCACAGCAATATGCTAATCCACGCTTCATTTGCATAGGCTTTTGTGCAAGAAGGAAGCAGTATAGACGTAGCTTTAGGGGGCTGCTTTTGGTTCTGCTGGTGTCAATGGGAGCTAGATAGAGCCTTGTGAAGAAGGCACTGTCACCGCCTCACCATCCCTTTGTGGCTGTGTGGCGCTCTGCTGGGGCCTGCCTCAGTTTCCCCCCCGGTGATGTAACAATGAATTCATTTTAACAGCCTGGTCAAGGAGAAGTTGAACAGTCTGCAGTGTTGTATCTCCATTTAATAAAGCCTTCGGATAGGAGTACTTGTACCACAGTTTAAAGGCTCTTACATCAGAGCACAAATAAAACGTAAAAGTCCCCAGGGTTCCAGCAGTGTTTCCTTCTGCTGTAAGGCCACAGGCTTCTCTGCAGTCTCCCCCTGGCTTGGCCAGGGTCTCATCTAGGCCTCCTTGCCTGAAGAGATTTGAAGCTCTCTCTGGCTCCCTGCTTTAGGAGCATAACCAGGAGCGGACTGGCAATCAAAATAGGCCTGGGAATGGCCCCATGTCGTCACCCCTGAAGCCCCGCCCCCTTTCCCTGCATCACGTCCAGCACACAGCACAAGCGGCGGGTCAGGCTCCATGCGCCGCATACAGCGCAGATGCGGAGCCACTAGGAGTGCGGGGCAACAGCGGCCCGTCACGGGTGGATACGATGGCCCACCGGGAAATTCCCGGTATCCTGGTGGGCCAGTTCTCCCCTGAGCATAACTTCTTCCTTGTTCAAGCTCCCCTGCTCCAGAGCGTTATTTCCTCAGGAGCTCTTCCTAACTATGGGACCTTGCAGGGTTCTAGAGTCCAGGCTCCCTCCGGAATCTGAATGTCTCCGTCACAACTGAACAGCCCCCAGCCTGAGCCCCCTGAGCCCAAGTCAGCTGGCATATCAGATCACAGCAGCCAAGTGTTTGTCTAGCCCAGTGTTTTTCAACCTTTTTTTCATAAAGTACCCCTTTTTAAAAAAAAAAAAATTATAAGTACCCCCAGTACCTACAGTTTTCAGACACAAAATTTTTTTCTACCATTGCAACACATTTGTTTAAACAACGTAATCGTAGTTGGGCGGGCAATGACATTTTTGGGTGTAAAAAGTACAAAAATAATAAAGTGCTGTAAAACTTACAATAACAATTTGGTTTTCTCCAAATTTCAGTTGTGTTGATGTACCCCTCAGAGTTCTCTCGAGTACCCCTACGATTACTTGTACCATTGGTTGAGAAACACTGGTCTAGCCTATTTTTAAAAACTTCCAGGTATGAGGACTCCACAACTTCTCTTGGTAACCTATCCACTGCTTAACTGCCCATATAGTTAGGAAGTTTTTCCCTAGTGTCTAACATAAATCTCTCTTTCTACAATTTAAGCTGATGATTACTTGTCCTACCTTCGGTGGATGTGAAGAACAATGGATAACAACCCTTCACATAGATGAACACCATTTATCAGGTCCCCCTCAGCCATCTTTACTCAAGACTATGTATGTCCAATTTTTTAAGCTATCCCCATAGCCAGTGTTCCCTGAAAGCTGAGCGCTTGGACAGCTGCCTAGGAGAGATTCAGGTGCTGCCCAACGGATTGGCCGAGCACCAACAGCTGCCCACAGCCAGCACCATGTACTTCCATTGGTGGTACACATCTGTGCATGCCTCAGTGCATATAACAACATTTATTTTGCACATGGATAGAAAAAAATTAGAGGGAACATTGTCCATAGCTCAGGTTTTCTATTCCTTTTATCATTTTCATTGCTCTCCTTTGGACTCCTTCCAGTTTGTCCACATCTTTCCTAAAGTGTGGAGCCCCACACTGGACACAGTATTCTAGATGAGGCCTCACTAGGCTTGAGCAGAGGAACGATCACCTGCTGTGTGTTACATACAAAACTTATGTCAATGCCATCCAGAAGAATACTGGCCCCGTTTTGCAAATGCACAATGGTTAGACTATGATCCACCAGTGACCCACTCTAATGCTCAGATCTTTTCAGCAGTACTTCCGCTGCAATGGTTATTCCCATTTTCTGTCTGTGCATTTGCTTTTTCCTTCCTAAGTGAGGTGCTTTGCACTTGTCTTTTTTGAATTTCATCTTGTTGATTTCAGACCAGTTCTCCAATTGTCAAAGTTATTTTGAATTCTAATCCTGTCCTCCAAAGTCCTTACAACCTCACCTATCTTAAGGCCATCCACAAAAATGCATAAGCATACTCTTCTTTCTCCATTATACAAGTAATCAATACAAATATTGAATAGTACTGTAGTCTTTTCTACACATCCTCCCAGTTCGACAGTAAGCCATTGATAACTATTCTTTCAACCAGTTGTGTATCCATTTAATAGTAATTTCATCTAGATCACATTTCCTACTTTATGAAAATCTCAAGTGGGACCGTGTGAAATACCTTACCAAAATCAAGATATATCCCTTCTACAGTTGCCTTCCATCTATCAGGCCAGTAAACCTGTGGAAGAAGGAAATTGGGTTGATTTGGCATGATTAGTTCTTGATAAATTCCTGTTGGCTATTACTTAACACCCTATTATCCTCTAAGCACTTACAAATTGATTGATAAAGTATGCCAGTATTTTTTGCCCAGGTCCTCTTTTAAAAGATGAGTACTATGTTTGCCCTTCTCTAGTCCTCTGGAATCTCACCTCTCTTCCATTTCTTGCAGATAGTAGCTAACAGTTCCCAGACTTTTTCAGCTAATACCTTAAATACTCTATGGTATGGTGACAACTCCATGGGTGCTCCAGGGCTGGTGCACCCAGAGAAAAATTAGCAGGTGCTCAGCAACCATCAGCAGCCAAGTTTCCTTCCCCCCCTCCACACCCCAGTACCTTTTCACCAGCCTGCAGGCCTGCAAATCTATTCCACCCCTCCCTCCCAGAGCTTCCCACCTGCTGAATAGCTGTTTTGCAGAATACAGGATGCTCCAGGAAGGAGCAGGAGGAGCAGGGACCCAGTGCACTCAGATGAGGTAGCAGGAAGAAGCAGAGTGGGGGCTTGGGGAAGGAGTGGATTGGGACAGAGTGGGGGCGTGGAGGAAGGAGTGGGGACAGGTATTTGGAGGATGAGGTGGAGGTGAAGCATGGCCTGGAACACAGAGGGAAAGTGTCAAGCACCCCTAGGCTATGTCTACACTGGCGGCTTCTTGCACAAGAACATCTTGAGCAAGGGTTCTTGTGCAAGAACTCTTGTGCAAGAAAACGTTCACACTGCCATGTGCGAGCTGTGCTTTTGCACAAGAGCTCCCATGGCAGTGTGGACGCTCTCTTGTGCAAGAAAGCTCTGATGGCCATTTTAGCCATAGGGCTTTCTTGCGCAAGAAACCCCTGCCGAGCGTCCACACTGCCCTCTTGCGCAAGAGCTCCTGCGCAAGAGGGCTTACACCTGTTAAAAAAGAGCGTAGCTCTTGCGCCAGGAGCCCTCTCTTACCACGCTGTACTGTAAATTTCCTTGCGCAAGAGCGGGCAGGCAGTGTGGACACTCTGTAGATTCTTGCGCAAGAACGACCGTACTTGCGCAAGAAACCGCGAGTGTAGACATAGCCCTAGAGTAGAGGGGAAGTTGGAGCCTATGACATAGGGTGAAATTTGTGAGGCCGTGGTGACTAATATTTTATCTAAATAGATTTTAGTCTAACCAACTTTGCCGCCTTGTACTCTGAAATGAAACTGGAACAAACTAATAGGCATGTATTTGTGTCTGTCAGCTGATCCTTTATTTCACAGAGGAAAAAGCATAATAGAAGTAAGACACCATAGCTTCAAAGGCAAGCTGGGATGGGAATAAGTGCTAACCTTTGAAGAGTATTACAGGGGAGGTGTATTCAATTATCTAAGAAGGTAAAACATTTGGTTTTGCCTGAACAGAAAAATCCGTTAGTAACTCTTTTCTAAACAAAATAAGGACAGTGAGTGGGGGACACAAGAATTCATAGCGGAAACTATCTGCATCCCTGAAGGAATAAAAACCCCTTTATTTTGGCTGATTAAGGGAATCCTATTTTGGGGAGCTATTATTAAGTGAAGTTAAGTGTTTCAGAGATATGCCCTTAAAATGCAAGGCCAGCATTTCTAGCTGGTCAGAATATTTCTGAACAAATGGTTTTCCATCCGAAAATGACGATTCATTAAAACGTAAACGTTTTGCAGAAACATATAGACTGCTATAAAATTTTTCTTGACGGAAGCAGGAGAGGGGACACAACTACAGAACAGTGTTTCTCAACTTTTTTTTATAAAGTATCCCTTTTTCAAAAAAAAAATTATAAGTATCCCCAGTACCTACAGTTTTCAAGCACACAAAATTTTTTTCTACCATTGCAACACATTTTTTTTAAACAACTTAATCGTAGCCGGGCGGGCTATGAAATTTTTGGGTGTAAAAAGTACAAAAATAATAAAACGCTGTAAAACTTAAAACAAAAATTCAGTTTTCTCCAAATTTCAGTTGTGTTGATGTACCCCCAGACTTCTTTTGAGTATCAAGGGTACTCATACCACTGATTGAGAAACACTGCTCTAGAACAGCTCATTCTAATAAGATCAGAATGGAATGTTTTGACTTTTCTGTTTTAAAATGTGTTTGTCTGAATTTTAAAAAAATACATTATATTTTTAACATTTCAAAACTGAAATGCTTGGATCAGAAACTTCTTTCTGACTTTTATTTTGGGGGAAATTTTGATTGTTTTTGTTCCCTTTTGGAATGGAATTGTTGAATATCCAACAAAATGGAAAATCTGTTTCCTGTCCAGTTCTGGTCAGCATTATTATCCTCATTCTGTGGATGGAAAAACTAAAGGAGAGAGCTTAATGATTTGCCCAGCTACCAAGGGTATTAGAATGCTTAAGAGGTGGAATTTTTACAAGTATGTGGCCTAACTCTGCTCCCAGGGAAGCCAATCATGCTCTTGAAAATCCCACTTAATTTAGTGCAGTTTATAACATTATAGATATGGAAAAAAACAGGTTAGAACAACACTGAGAGATCTCCACAAGTTATGCAATTTGTATTTGGAACTGTTCAGGCACCCTTTTATAACATGTTATTCAGATATTTATGCCATGTGGCCTAAGGATTTATGGGGTGGGAGTTTTGGGTACGTCTACATGACGAGACAAAGTCACATTAAAATATGCAACTTCAGCTACGTTAATTGTGTAGCTGAAGTTGAAGTAGCTTAACTCGGCTTTTGGCGCTGTCTACACTACAGGAAGTCAAGAAGGAACACTCTTCCTTTGACTTCCCTTACTCCTCGTGAAAGCAGGGTTGCCGGTATTAACCAGAGTGCCTCTCTAACTTAGAATTAGCTGTCTTAGCTAGACCGCTAATTTGAACCCAGGAAGATCGACAGCGGCAGCTTCGATCTCCTCTGTAGCATAGACGTACCTTTCTGCTCCCATCTGTGGGCGAACAAGGTTAAGAATGGCTACAGAAATCTTCATTTGCATATACTTTCTACCCAGGATTTATCCAGTGACACTTTGACAGTCATGATAACCTACTCAGAATTGGTAGAGTAGTAGCACTGAAAAGTAGAGGGTGAAAAGTGCACCCTTACAGTAAGGCATGTAGCCCTAGTCACTGGTTCCCTTCCAGTGAGACTCTTGTCTAGAAATTTACTTGGAGGACTTCTTAAAAAAACTACAGAAAATAACAGCAGAGAAGCTGAGTGTACTTTGAGGTCCTGTTGCATGGATATTGGTTTCAGAGGCCAAAAGAGTAAAAGGTGTTTATAAATTCTTATAGCTGTTTCATGCTAAATAATGAAAGTAGACTCGGAGTTATTTAAACATAGGCTTTGGTTTTACTCGATTATTTGGCAAACACTTTAAAAAACCATTTAAATTAGAAGTTTATTCACAAGAAAGAATAAGACATCTGAACAGACATTTATATTGAAACTGGGTGAATGAGTATGCAAAATAAAGAGTCAAAACTTTTACAGCTTTTCTCCTTTTGGAGGCAAAATATCTGTTTCTTATTTTCAGAACAATCTTTGATAAAAAGGAAAGGGTTAATTTTTTCTCTTATTGCTGATGCATAGAGAGCATTTAATTATTCTGTTGTTGATAAACTGACAGACACAAGGTAGAAGAGAGACAGGATAGCAAAGGTGGATGAAATACAGCTTTTTTTGGAACATTGGATTGCTGGTTAGTTACAAGTGGATGATTTTGGCTGGCCAATCAACCATGACATCTGTTGCTTAGATCCTGGTTACAGTCTGATTAGGGATATCACCTGATCTGCCTTGTTTAAGGAGAAAAGAGCCAGCTTGGATGAATACAGCAGAACTGACTTCAGCGTTTAGTGACAAGCCAAGAGAGTGAGAGAGAGGATAGAATGGGGAGGGGCAGAACATAGCACAAGAAGAAAAGGGAAACCAGTGCAGGATCTTACGTGCATCTGCAGTGGTGGTCATTAGAAATTCCCTCTGATGGCTGAATACTAGAGGTCACGATAAATGTGGTGATTTTCAGCACGTGGTGGTGAAAACAAAGTTCTTTGAAAAAAAAAGACATTGTGAGTTCTGCTCACCCTCTCATTTCTGATTCCATCCCATCTCCCAAACTAGCAATACAGCAATTCGTTGACAGGACGTTTTCTTGAGAGGAAAGTCAGCTGGCCTTAATCTCATTCAAAGTGTCTTTTTAAGGAACCCAAAGGGGGGAAAAGTGGGCATCACAATTAATTGTCCTTCTTATTTTGTCCACCAATTAGGCCTGATATCCGTAAGGTCAATTTTAGTCTATTAACTTCCAGTTCCATATCTTTTGTTTGGACAAAGTATAATTTCAACAGTCCTTGGATTATATCAGAGTAGCTTTTTTGGTTTAGACTAATCCAGCTTCTTTGTCTGGTTCTTCTGTACTTGCTACAACATTCAACAGCATAAACAACTCAACCTATATTTTCATGGTTATTGTAACATCTTATGAATGTTTACATACTGTTTAACACTGGAGTTCACAAGAACAGGGAATGCTTTGTTGCCTCAATAGTCACAACAGCCCCTCCTGACTGGCCATTCCTAATGAAGCTGAAATCACCAGTGCGTGGCTAATAGTTGGAGCGTCAGGACTGGATTAGGCAGCCCTTTCCAAGGAATTGGAAACTGGCCTGCCTGAGGACTCTGGGGCTGATATCCATTGACCCCACATTGGCATGGGGATTAGTAGAAGGGAAAGAGGGAAGTGACAAACTAAAGGAACATTTGCCTATTAGATAAGGGCCAAGGTAATGGGCTACTCCCAAAGTTACCCTGAGGGCAGGCAGTGCCTCATTTGTCATTCATTGCTACTGTGTTCTTGTTTCCTCTCACAAAGTCTTTTCTCCTTTCATACACAGACTCAGGGCTTGCTAGGCTACAGATGCTAGGCTGAGTTAGGCTGCTGCTGCTGAAGTGCTGTCATTTAGATGTTTCCTATGCTGACAGAAATGGTTTTCCCATAGATATAGTTAATTCATCCCTCAGAGGCAGTGTCACAGTTCAGGGCAACTGTATCTGTATTTCCCCTCAGTGGTCAAGCAAGGACAACCACTCTCAGGTATCCAGGTGCTGCTTCTCTCAGGTTGAAACCCACAGCTGACTGCCTCCTGACCAGGGAGTATCCTGGCTGAAGAGTTAACTGTTTTCACTGTGTTACTCCCAGCAAAGACAGTCTATTAAACACACCTGCTTCACACACTGATAACACTCATTGCTACAGATCTAAGGTATCACATGGTTGGTTCTTTCTAAATCAGGGATGGGGAACAAAAGGCCTGGGGGGGCCAGATGCAGCCCCTGACTTGCCTGGATCTGGCTCCTGAGGCTCAGGGCTCCCCCCATCCCAGCACTGGCTCTCCAGACCCACCGCCACCCTATTGCAGGACTGGAGCACACAAAATCTACTAACCTGGGCCCCCCTAGGCTCTGGTATATGAGGGGAATGTGAGGAGTGTCTTTCTTCTTCTCATTCGGGGGCCACATAATTGAGGGTTTGTTTGGGTTTTATTGCCACTTGTGTGCAGCCCCTGATTGATTTTTCTCTGGGTCAGTGGCCTCCAACCCAGAAAAGGTTCCCCACCCCAGTTCTAGACTTATTCTTAAGTCACAAACCATTACAGAGAAAATAGATACCCATGCTAATAAGCTTACCAGAGTTTGTTCCTGCTCTCGAGACATTGGCAGGAGAAGTCTGTCAGCTCCGCACTCTGGGGGTTCCTGGTGGTTACAAGTTCATCACAGTTTCAGCTCAGACCAAACATCCAGTCTTACAGGGCCTCCGTAGGCCATGGTCTTCCAATCATTCCCGAAGGACTGGAGCTCTCTGTGGCTTAGAGATTCTGTCTATTGGCTAGACCAAGAAAAAGACCTCATGAACCATGGTCACTCCTAATCACCTTTCTTACAGAAACCTTCATTTTAGTTGAAACCTCATCAGCATGTCCCCTTTTCTCTGAACTCCCCCAAACATTCTCCTATATGCTTCTGGGATCAGTTTACAACAATCATAATCTTCACCATTCTGTCTTCCCATAAAGGGTGAAAGTTTCAGGCCTTCATCCCAGACAACGGTGGAGCCAGGTATTTTACCATCATACCCTATTTCAAAAGCATATCCATGTCATCTCCATCCCTAAAAGAAGGAGGTAATCTGGAGTCGGCAACACTTTGTGGAGCAAATACCTGAAGACTAGTTTCACCTACTGATCAACAATTCTGCTGGTGCTGTTTCTCCGTCTGATAGGCTTTGTCTACACTGAGGGGTTTTTGCGCAAGAAGCTTTTTGCAGAAGAGATCTTCCACAAAAACTTCTTGCGCAAAAGCGCGTCCACACCTCAAAAGAGCATTGCAAAAGCAATGTGCTTTTGCTCAAGAGAGCGTCCACACGGCGTGGACTCACTTGCACAAGAAAGCTTTGATGGCCATTCACAGAATAGCCATCAGAGCACCTGTGCTTTTTCTGATAGGCTCTTTTTGTACAAGAAACCCCTGTTGGGCATCCACACACACCTTTTTGTGCAAGAACTCTTGCTCAAAAAGGAGTTATTCCTGGTAGAAAGAGGTGTACTTGCACCGCAAAAAGCCCTCTGTTCTGCCATTTTACTGTAAATTTTCTTGTGCAAAAATGCGCTTGAAGTGTGGACGCTCCGCAGGTTTTTGCACAAAAACTGGCTGGTTTTGCACAAAAACCCTGTAATGTAGACATAGCCATATTGATGCTCCCTGTCCCTTTCTCCCTCTTCATGCTAACGCTGCTCCTCTTTCTTTCCTCTTGCATTCTGATACTGCTGGTCCCAATCTGCAAGCTGCTGGATTTCCAGAAACAGGATCCCTCTCCAGCTGCAGCTCCTCCTGCTTCAGCTGTCAAGCTGTCCCCCACTAATGTTGCAGTCAAGTGTATGGTCTGGTTGGAACCTAGTTACTGCATCTGTCACCCTCTTCCCTCTTTCTTTCCAGGGCATTAGCTTCAAGACTCACCCCTCAGCCAATAACTCAATCCGCAGGACCCTCTGCCAGCAGGCTGGAGGTTCTTTACAAACCAGGACCATCATTCCTCAATAGGTCATTAGAATACAGCAAATTTACTAGCTGCAATTTCATCCCGTCCTCAGCATTAATCTGCCTTTCTCTGTGTAACTAAAACAGACGCTTTTTCTTCAGCTGTTCATTATGTACTTTCCCATTGTTTCACTATTCCTTTCCTGAAAAGACTATGGAGACCTTTGTGCTTTTCCTTCTGGAGTCCTTACTTTCAAGGTTTCTCAGCACACATGCAATTCAAACAGTTACAGATTCCACACACACTGCAACTAGAGAGTAGCTAGGCTGACAGAAGAATTATTTTGTTAACATAGCCATGTCTTGACTGAGTGGGTTCGGAGGGAGAGAGGCTGACCTAAATACGGTGCTCAGTGGTGTATAGAATCGTACAACCATAGAATACTAGAAATGGAAGGGACCTCGAGAAGTCATCAAGTTCAGTCCCCTGCCTCACATTTTCTAATTTCTAATTTTTCAATATAGACCCATGCTCAGCCTTTATAAGAGGGGGGTGTCATCTATTAAGGGTGCCTTGGGAAACGGGATAGTGATCACAAAAATTCTGGGTGGGATCTTGAGCCAGTGGTGTCTGTTAGCCTTAAAAGGGACACCTCCCCTCCCCCCCTCCCCCACAGTAAGAACATGGCCTTTGTTATTGCTGGCAGAAGGGTTGCAAAAGCATTAGGGGCCAGTCTTTGAAGAAAGTAGAATCTTGCAATGCCACATCCTTGCCACACAAAGGCAGTGTTTTCAGCACCCAAGCAATAAGCCTGTATAGTAGGCAACTTGCAAAGGGAAAAAATGGGGTTGTGCCATTTTCCGCTCTTCATGATGAAATATTTTTAAAAGTTGTGCATTTTTTTCTTGTTTTATTTTACTCATTCAGATCTGAGCAGGGGACTGGTTTTGATTCAGACTCTTTGGGGGTCTGTTAAACCCTTGTGAATTGAAATACTAGGGGGAAAGAGGCACCTCAAAGATAGTCTCCAGTGGGCATTGGTCCCAGCCACAGCCACCTGTGAAGCTGCATGAGTGGCCAAGGCCTAGACCCGTGGTCCCCAACGCGGTGCCCGCGGGTGCCATGGCGCCCACTGGGGCATTTATGTGTACCCGCCAGCACACCCTAATGCAGGGGTGGACTGGCCCGGCAGGACAGAGCCACCGGGCTCCACACTCCTGCACCAGAGCTGGTAGGGGCGCTGCCGGCACTTACGGCCCCGCCAGAAGACCCCACCGGGCTGAGGGACTCCGGCAAGGAGGCCGGCAAGCTGACCCCGGCTGGGGGAGGTACCAGGCTGGGGGAAGGGAAAGCGGGCACAGCCGCAAGAGTCGCAAGCATGCGCCGTCAACCTGGGCGGCAGTGGACAGGCGGAGCCAGGGCTACGCCAGGGGCAGGGTCACGCACGGCGCGCCGGAGGGGGTGGTGCCACATCGGCGTGGCGTTGTGGCACCGTTTTTAAAAACGGCCAGCCACGGATCAGGGAAGGAGGAGGAAGGAGACGTGCCAAGCGGGGCATGGGGGAGCAGAGCCTGACTACAGGCGGGGTGGTCGTGTTGTGATGCGCCAGGGCTGCGAACGCCGAGCAGCCCAGCTCCAGGTCCGGCACGTGGTCTGGAGCCTGGGCTGCGGGGACTTCTGGGGCCCGATCGCAGCAGACTCCAGCCCTGCAAACTGGAAGGCAGAAGGTAGGGGAGGGGAAGAGGGAAGAATAGGGGAAAGGGGTGGGAGAAGAAGGGGCTTGTCCTGTTGGGAGGGGGGCAAGTCAGGAGAAGAAAGGGGAAGGCACCAAGGGACAGGGTGAAGGAGAGACAAATGCCGGGGGGGGGGCAATTGGAGATAATGAGGAAAAGGGCAGGAGGGGAGGTGTCAGTGGGAGGGGGGACAGGGTGATGCTGGGAGAGGAGAGGAGAGGAGAGGGTAAGGGCATTGGGGGCTAGAGGAGGGAGGGGGAGGTGCTGGGAGAAGGCTTGAAGGAAGGGGTGGGCATGAGGAAGGCGGGGATGGAGCAAGTCATGTGTGAGGGCACAGAGGGGCAGGAGGAGAATGGGGGCAGAGGGTGGTGAGGGGGTGGGCATCAAGGAAAAAGGGGGCAGGGGCAGTGAGGGAAGGGGGAGGCACCAGGAGGGTGCAGGGCTAAGGGAAGGTGCAGGTGTCAGGGGATTCTGAGAGTGAAGCAGAAGGGCAGACACCTGCATGGGAGGGACCAGCACCAGAAGAGAGAGGCAGGGCAGCTGTGTAGAGGGAGCTGTTAGAAGAGGGGATGAGGAGGGGTAGCTCACATGATCAGAGTGGGGCTACTGGAGGAGTGGACACAGGGGGGAGAGAAGAGCTGGTGGAGGGGGGGCAGGTCGCAGGAGGGCTGAGGGCAGTGAGAAGGGCAGGAGTCAGGACAGCAGAGGAGGGTGAGGGGTTGGGGGGGCAGCAGGCACCAGGGGAGCTGATGGAGCAAGGGAAGGAGACATGGCAGCAGAGGGAAAAGGTAGAGATTTATAAGATATTTATTAATAACTGGGGTGCCACAGTGGCACATCCAAACAAGCCACATGAACTCAGTACTGGTGCACAACACAAAATTCATTCTGCTCATGGAAGGAAACTCTTAGAGGGAACACTTCCCCCAGCCTCTCTGCCCCAGAGTTAATGTCACACACATTGGGTTAATGCAATTGCAGGATAGTTGCATGAGGGGGGTTTTGTGGGGGCCAAACTAATCCCTGTTGATAGGAGGATGGTGGGAAAAGTCCTTAGAGGGGGGGTCACATGACACCTTTTACTTTTGGTCATGTGTCCATCTTGCACCGAGAGTGTTGCCTCCAGAGGTGTGGCTAATGGGAGTCAGGGGGTGTGGCTAATGGGGGGTCAGGGACATGGTTAACAGGGGTCAGGGGTGTGGCTAATGGGGGTCAAAGAGTACATTTAAAAAAAATTCTTTGGGTACTAAATAAGCCTTGAAAAATTGTTGGCGCCCGCCACACTCTTCTGAAAACATGAATGTGCTATTGGCCACAAAAAGGTTGGGGACCACTGGCCTAGACCATGTAGACTCTAAACTTCTGTTGGTATAGTACGGAGGGTGAAGGAAGTGATTCTTGATTTCTGTGTACTTACAGTATTTCTAGACCAACAAAAGCCCCAGTGTGGATGTATTTATACCAACTTAAAAGTGCAGTTGGGGAAGCAGTAGGAGTTGTAAGCCAGTATAACCGGGTTTATCTTAGGAATGTTTACTGGTATCATTCTACAGGTTTAGCTATACTGGCAACCTTGTTCTAGGATAGACCAGAAAAGGCACAATTTGTTCTGGTCAGGACAAGCTCCACCAGGGCAAATTGCAGCTTTCCCAGTCTACAGTTGGAGTTGGCACTGGCATAGCTACGTTCAAAAGCTAACTGCTGCATAAGACAAGTCCTCAGATTCAACAGGCTTGACTGTGGTGTGTGGGGAGTTCCCAATCCACATTGCTGAGGCATCCAGCAGAATCAGGAATAAATCCTGATTCACAATCCTGACATAGCTAAATACAAAAAGGGGCGGAAAAAAAATCCGACCCCATTTTTAAAAACCATTACAAAACAATTTGGCTATGTCTAGACTGGCCAGGTTTTTCCGGAAAATCAGCCGCTTTTCCGGAAAAACTTGCCAGCTGTCTACACTGGCCGATTGAATTTGCGCAAGAACACTGACGATCTAATGTATGATCGTCAGTGTTCTTGTGCAAATACTATGACGCTCCTGTTCGAGCAAAAGCCCTCTTGCGCAAATGCTTTTGCGCAAGAGGGCCAGTGTAGACAACCCAGAATTGTTTTGCGCAAAAAAGCCCCGATGGCTAAAATGGCGATTGGGGCTTTCTTGCGCAAAAGCGCGTCTAGATTGGCACGGACGCTTTTCCGCAAAAAGTGCTTTTGCGGAAAAGCATCCGTGCCAATCTAGGCATTCTTTTCCGCAAATGCTTTTAACGGAAAACAAATGCTTTTAACGGAAAATGCTGTCACTACGCTCTCCTTCCCCTGCAGTAACATCAGAACAGCCAGGGGGCCTGGTCAGCTAGGGCCGCTCTGACTTGTGTGGGAGGGTAAAAGCTTTCATGGTTATGATACTGCTCAGAGATTGCTGGAATGCAACATCTTTCCATCTGGATCCCCTCCCTGGAAGCTGACAAACTCTCTGGGCCACTAGGCAAGGTGGGGGGAGGGGAGACACCTTCATGCCCCAGAAGGGCTTCAGGCAGAAGGAGCGGGGCTGGGGCTAGCCTCTCCCAGGCAGCCCTTAGCACTGCCCGGAGCACACCACACAGGGCTCCCACCGCTGCCGTTGTAGTACTGGTGGCAGCTGAGAGCACAGGGCCCTTTTGAAACATTAGGTCCCAGGGTAGTTGCTTCCTTTCCCCCCACCCTCCCCCCATTGCAGGACCTGGGGGTGACTATGGCAGCTGGGCATTTTCCCTCCCACACACACCATGGGAGGGAACTGGGCAGCTGCATGGAGTAAATACGCTTGAACCTGTGTCAGGACCTGACCTCCAAACTCACTCCATGTGGAGCTCCCAAACCCTTTGTCCCATTCCTTCCACTACCCAGGTCTCCTTTCCTGACTCTCTCTTTCCTCGGAGACTTTAAGTCCCAATTAGTGAACTCTTTAAACACAACAATTTTCCTGCCCTTGAATACCTGTGTAAGCTAACAACACGCCCAGGAGACGTTGACCCTAATTAGAAAAGAATAGGTCACGGATTTTTTGACAGAGAAATTGCAGTTGGACAGTAAGATTAAATAGGGTCAAGACATGAATCTGTTCCCCTCCCAGTTAGCCTCCCAGACTGGGCTAGAGATGAGTCACAATGTTCTGATCTTGTGCAAAGTTTGGGAATGTTCAGACTGGAGAACCTGGTGCACAGACACATGTATGAGCACAGGCAGATATGCTAGCAGCTGTAGTACTGCTTGCCTGAGCCATCACTAAGCATACAAAGACCTTCACGCTTGCGGAAGGGAGAGCATTCTTACCTATGCTGTGGCTAGTTTCAATGGTAGGCACCTTCCTAAGCAAGGGGGATATAATTGCATGAGCTGTGCTAACCCAGAAGCAGTCACAGAAAGCGTTATGCCACGGGCACACTCACTCTCCTGTTTGCTCCTGGGGTAATTTTCTGCTTTCATACACTGACCTTAAATTACTATCCCCCATTGGGGTGGTTTCCATACTCTGACTCAACCTCATTTACTTGCTGGCCAACGTTTCACCCATTGACCACCTCACCTGCTTAGAAGTGGGATAAGCAGTTGAATAGTTCCAGTAACTCAAAAGCCCCAGGTTCTGGTTTCCATTGGTAACTTCTTTGATTAGAATCATAGAATAGACTCATAGAATCCTAGAACTCGAAGGGACCTCGAGAGGTCATCAAGTCCAGTCTCCTTACCTCATGGCAGGACCAAGAATCATCTAGATTAGTGGTCATCAACCAGTAGATTGGGATCTACTGGTAGATCTTGGAGCCTTTGACAGGTGATCCTGACTGGTTTGGCCAGGAGGCTATCAAATGCAAGCATTTCATCTGCCCCTCTAAGCACTGCTGTGCTGCTCTTGCCCTCTGCCTTGGAGGTGCCCCTCACCCCTTGGAGTCTCCTGTTTGCTGTGCAGGGCACAGGAAGAAGAGGAAGAGGGGTGCTGATGTCAGGGTGTCCCTCCCTCCACCCTGTACTACATCGCCACAGAGCAGAGGGGGGCAGGGATAGAAGGAGTTTGCTGGCTGCTTTTGGGAGTTGTGCAGGGCCAAGGTAGGGTGAGCCTGCCTTACCCCCCTGCATCACGACCCAGAAGCCACCTGTGGTAAGTGGTGCCTAGCTGGAGCCCACATTCTGAACCCCATCCCCAGTCCTGAATCCCGCCTGCATCCCAAACCACTGCCCCCAGCCTACAAAAGTGAGTGAGGATTGGGGAGGGAGGATGGAGTGGGCAGTGGCGGGGCCTTGGAGAAGGGGTGGGAAGGAGGCGGGGAAGAGTGTTTGGGTTTGAGGTAGATCCTGGATTGCACTTAAATTCAAAAAGTGATCTCATGCTTAAAAAGGTTGGAGACCACTGATCGAGATTTTCCGTGATTGATTGGTCTCATACTCAAAGTCAGAATCTAGCTGAGAAAGAGGAGGTGTGAAAATAAAATTGGGAAGTAAGGTATTGCTTAATGTAGCAGTAGCAGAAATGAGCCATTCATGTGTTTAAAGCTCTTCGAAGAATTCAGCTCTTTGGGGGGCAGGGACTGCCTTTTGATCTGGGTTTGTACAGCATCTAGCACAATGGGGCCCTGATCCATGACTGGGACCTTCACAATACCAATGATTAACAACTCTAATCTATGTGCTAGATATTATTTTTTTTAAAAAAGACTTTTCTTGATAAGCAGAACCATAGTACAAACAAATTTGTAACACTTTTAAAATGATAGAATAGGGAAAAAATTAAATGTCCATCTGAGCTGACAACTTCAGCATCAAGTGTCAGCCTGCAGCAACTTGAAAAGGCCAAGATATTAAATCCACAAATCAGGGTTTGAAAGATGATTTCAGGTTTGGGTTATCACATAGTGAGGTTTACAATATCCAATGTCAAAGGTTAATGTAAATTTTTCTTTTAATCAGCAAGGATGAGAGATTGCTAAATTTAAACAGTTAAAATTGTCACAATTTAAAATAATGTTCCAAGGAAAGGCAGTGAAAAATAAATCTATCCTGAATGGCAGAGAGAGAAAAATGGAGTAATCACTTATCCAAATAATAATTTCATTCATCGTTATTAGATGGCTTTAAATTGCTTGCTCACTCGAGATTAGCGGCTTGATGTAAATGACTGAAATCCTCTTTACAATCTTGAATCATTAAATCCTTGGCTATTTCTCCATTATTATGCTTTGTTACTGATCCATCTCTATGTTCAGGACTTAATCTCAATTCTTTTGCAAATGAATTCTTCTTTTCACTTAAACACAATTTAATTCTTTTTTTCTCTTAGACACAATTGCCTACTTTCTGGTTATACTACACAGACATTCCTTTCACTTAAAAACAAAACAAAAACATCTCTCAGGCAAATGCTTATGCACACTTCATGTTTACTCACTTGATTAGCAAGGATAAGAGATGGATGGTATTTTGATGAGTCTACTATTATGAAAAAAGCAGGTTCTTAGGTGTTTACAGTCTTGAGGCCAAACCAATTGATGCCATAAATGATATTCTTGCATGTTCTCCATTCATTTCAGCTGTGTTGTCAACAATGGTACATAGCAAGAGGATGGAACTAGGAGGAGGAAATCATTAGTTCTCACTTAAGCACATTCTTAATCCTAATAAGCTAAATTGGCTCCCTAGGTTCTTATCCTGAAGGGAAAGGCATCTATTGACTTCAGTGTTGCACCTTCTTAGATGGTTAAAATTCTTTCATGAAGTATAATCGCAATTTTCATTGATGTTTCTGTTTGCCCTATCGATTCTCAGCAGTAGAGCCCAGGTCTGCAGAGCCTAGGATAGCTGACATGCCCACGTACCAGGAAGCCACATAGCATAGCTCCAAGGAGCTCTGTGGATATTAGGTGCCACAGGAAATACCAAATGGTTCAGAGCGACAGAATCTTGTGACCTTCTGATTGGCCCACACTCACTCTTTAGCTCTGCAGGGTGGCTAGGTTGCCAGGTGTCTGGTGTTTTACCAGCACACACAGTCAAAAAGGGATCCTGGTGGTTCTGGACAACACTAGTGGACAAGCCATTCAAAGTCTGGTTGGTGGCACAGCAAGGCTAAGGCAGGCTCCCTTGCCTGCCCTGGGTCTGCACGGCTCCCAGGAAGCAGCCAGCATGTCCTGCAGCCCAGAGGTGGAGGAGTGATCAGGGAAGTGCAGTGTTCTGCCCCAGCCGTCAGTGCCTTCTCTGCAGCTCCCATTGTCTCTGTAGGAACCATGGCCAATTGGAGCTGCAGTGGTGGCAGCTGCAGGCATGGGCAGTGCGTAGAGCCCTCTACCCCTTCGCCTAGGAGCTGAATATGTAGTCACTTCCAGGAGCCTGCCTTAGCTCCACTGTGCTGTTGACCAAGAGCAATCTGAGGTAAGTATCACCCAGTTGAAGCCTGCGTCCCAATCCCCCTCCCTCACTCCAGCCTCCTGCCCAAGCCCAGTAAAATTGAGTGAGATTGGGGGACAGCAAGGGATGATGGAGGTGTGTGTGTGGAAGGGGCAGACTAGAGCCTTGGAGAAAGGGTAGGACAGGAGTTTTTGGTCCACTTCCCTCCCAAAAGGGTTCTGCACAGCAAGCTGCTTGTGTCCCAGACCCTTATGCTTGTGCTCTTAGCATTGGCCAGGCAAATAAACAGGTGAGCTTTGCTTATTTTTTTGAATGCCTGGATTCTAATAATTTTTGCTTTCTATTTCTTGTGCCCTAGAATTGTGATTTAATGCTACATTTACAAACTGTGCAGAGAACTGTTTTTAAAGACTACTTCTGGAATAAAAACAACCATGAAAACATTTGAAAGACTTAAAAAAAACCCCTAAATTTGGACCAATTGTGACTTGACAGCTCTCCATTTAATAGCTTGAATAGTACCACCTTAACCCAGCTCTACCACATTGTCTTTTCCCCTTTGCTCCTGGCTAATAGAGAGCTCTACTTGTTGTCAGACTGAGGGATGTATGAAGAAAACGGAAGGAACAAGGGGAATGCCTGCATTCCATGGAATGTGTAGGCAGGGATACCGGGCCAACTTCAAAGATGCTCTAACCTGGCCTAGCACCATTTAAGCTAATGGAGCTATGTCTGCTGACATACAGCAGCGAAGGAGCTAGCCTTTATTGGGATGAGCATTAACTTTAAATATGGCTGGCGAAATACAGTGCCTAAAAAAAATCTGCACATAACATTTTAAAATTCTGCATATTTTATTTCTTAAAATAACACACTATAATCACACCAGTTTCAATTATTTTGGTAATTTATTTCAAAACACAGGTCAGCGAGTATGTCTGTGACCACAGGAAAAAGGAGCCAGGGAATGGTTTTGACAAATAGATTCCTACTAATCATTCATGCAGAATTTTGAATAATAATTCATGTAAATGTTTCTGCCTAGTGTAGAAATGTTTCTTGCACTTCTCAGAAGCAGTCTGAAGGCTTTGGAGAGTAAGGGAAGCAGGGACATAATAATGAGCCTGAAGGGTTCTTGGGAGAAGTTGGAGAGTCTCCCCCATGCAGTCTCCCCCATTCAGTCAGGCGCATTTACCCCATCCCCAAGTGTTCCTGCACCCATTCAGCCATCACCATCTTTTCCATCCCCCAAAAGCCCCATGTTTCCCCCCATCCACGTGACTCTACATTCCCACTCCCATTCAGCTGTTGGCTCAGTGCTGTCACCCCACTAGTGCCTGTACTTCTGCTGTCCAGTCTGTCCTCCTCACTAGCCCTTTTGAACCCCAATGTGTATCACTCCCCAACAACCCTATATCTTTCCCACCCCATATCCCATGCCTCCTCACTTAGTCATGTGGGCAGGGCACTATGAGGAGCTGGCAGTTCTTAAAGGAGGTAATTCTAGAGGCTCAGCATCACCTCTATTCTGATGCAAAGGAAAGATGAGAAGTGCCACCGGAGGCCAATGTGGCTGCACAAGGAGCTTGTTAGCTATCTAAAACCCAAAAGGGATATATACAGAAAATGGAAGGAAGGGCATGTCACCAAGTAAATATACATGGGAATGGTATAAGCATAGAGGAACAAAGCATAAGAACATAAGGCAAAGAATGAGTTATTGGTGGTAATGAGTTAAAGACACCAAAAGGACGGTCTTCAAATATGTGAGACAAAAAAGAAAGAGCAGGGATGGTAAAGGAAGATGACACGATGCAGAGCTGCTCATTGTCTACTTTGCTTCAGTCTTCTCACAAAAAATAAGTGATTAGATGGCTAGCAAAGTTACTGTAGGCAATAAAGGAGAAGAGATTCAGCTTGGGATAAGTCAAGAATATGTCAGATCTTCTGACCAGTTTGAATTAATTCAAATAATCAGGGCCAGATGTTAGCCACCCGCAGGTACTAAAGGAATTAACTGAAGAAATTACAGAGCCACTGGCAATAATATTTGCAAACTTATGCATGACAGGAGAGGTCGTGGAAGGCTGGAGAAGGGCTAACTTGGGGCATGTCTACACAGCAGGGCAAAAGTCGAATTAAGCTATGCAACTTCAGCAACGTCAATTGCGTAGCTGAAGTTACAATAGTCCTCCAGTTCTCAATTATTTTGAAATAATGGCTTGCTGTGTGGACACACTCTTTGTTATTTTGGAATAACATTCCAAAATAATGCTGCTGTGTAGAGATAGCCTTGGTGCCCATCTTTTTAAAAGGGGAAAAGGCAAAGCTGGGGAATGATAGACTAGATAGCCTATCAATAACTAGGAAGCTACTAGGGCAATGTATAAAATACTCAATTTGTGAATACCCGGAGACTGAAGGGGTGATCACTAACAGCTAACATGGATTTACCAAGAGCAAATAATGCTTGATTTGCTTCTTTGCCTGGATAACTGATTTGGTGGATGGGAGAACAGGGGGAACATAATATACCTGGACTTCCACAAGGCTTTTGACATAATCCCACGTGGCATTCTGATAAGTAAACTAGAGAAATGTGAGCTTGACAGAACTACCATGAAGTAGATAAATAATTTGATTAAACAGTCACAGAGTAACTATTAATGGAATGATGTTGCGTTCCTCAGGCATCTGTTTTTGGTCCAGTATTATTCAACATCTTTATTAATGATCAGGATGTAGTTAGAGAGAGCATACTGATCAAGTTTGCAGATGACACAAAGCTAGAGGGGGGGGTGCCAGTACTCTGGAGGAAAAAAATAAAATTCAGGGGGATCTGTATAAATAGGAGAACTGGGCTATAGAAAACAAAACAAAATTCAGGATGGACAAATGTAAGGAATTACATGTAGAGAAGAGAAACCAAATGCACATATACAGAATGGGGAAAAACTGGCTTGACAGCAACACTGCTGAGAAGGATCTGGCAGTTGTAGTGGATCACAACCTCAATAGGAGTCAGCCATGAGATGCTATTGCAAACAAAGCAAATGCAATTTTAGGTTGCATTAACAGATGCATAGCATGCAAGTTCGAGAATGTATAGTACTACTCTATTCGGTGCTGATTAACGCTCAGCTGGAGCCTATGTCCAATTTTGGTCACCGTTACATAGAAAAGGATGCAGAGAAACTGGGAAGGATCCAGAGGTGAGCAACAAAGATGATCAAAGGGATGAGATGTGAACCATCTGAGGGAAAGCTAAAGGAAAAGAGGAGATTAAGTGTGTGTGTGTATGTGTGTGTGTGTGGGGAGGGGGTGTTGGATAGCAGTTTTCAGATACTTGAAAAGCTGCCATAATAAAGATGGAGAAAAGTTGTTCTCTTGCCACAGAGCAGGACAAGAGGCAACTGGTTCAAACTTCAGCATATCAAATTTAGATTAAATTTTAAGAAAAACTTCCTAACTCTGAGAGCAGTGGGACAATGGAACAGATGCCTTGGGAGGTTGTGGAAGCTTCTTCCCTGGAGGTTTTCAAAAGGAGGCTGGATAGCCATCTGTCTTGGATGGTTTAGACACAATACATCCTGCATCTGGGCAGAGAGTTAAACTAGATGACCCTCTTGGTCATTACTAACCCTATGATTCTACAAAATAGCCCAGTAAGAGAGAAGGGGAGCATATAATGAGTTGATTCCTGGAAAACAAGTGTACTAGAAAACAGTTAGCTGTTTCAATGGTCAACTTAAAAAGAGACTTATTTGGCACTGCTCCTTAGAACTCCTATGAACAGCAACTATCATTTTTACAACTCTTTTCTGTCATGACGGATTTCCAGCTATTGCCTCATTTCACTGAAATGTTCTTTATTCAATTGGCATTTTGTGCTTGTGGAATATGTTTGGTCAGATTTCCCTACCCATGCAGAAATAAGGCTAGTTAAGAAAAGACAAGTGATTAAGCCGTAAGTGGGCTTTAATCCTCCTTAATCACATTTACAGCGCTGGTGGTTGGATATAAGATTAGAACTATTAACAGGTGGACACTAGAGCATATAATTTCTTTAGCTAACAAACACTGCTGTTTTTATTTAAATCTGGACTCATAGGGTGTGTCTAGACTACAGGCTTTTGTTGACAAAAGTTGGCTTTTGTCGACAAAACTATACCTGCATCTACACTACCACCGCATTCTGTTAACAGTAAGTCGACAGAACGTGGCAGTTTTGTTGACAGCGGTAAACCTCATTTTACGAGGAATAACGCCTTTTTTCGAAAGTACTCTTTAGAAAAAAGGCACTATTGCATGAAAACTGCGCTTTTTCAAAAGAGAGTGTCTAGAGTCTCTTTCGAAAAAGCGGCTTGCTTTTTCGACAATGCTGATCGTAGTCTAGACGCTCTTTTTTGACAGAGGCTTTGTCAACAGTATCTGTCGACAAAGCCTCTGTCGAAAAAGGCACGGGCTGTGTCTAGACTGGCATGATTTTGCGCAAATACTTTTAACGGAAAAGTTTTTCCATTAAAAGTATTAGCGCAAGAGAGTGTCTACACTGGCATGTGCCTTTGCGCAAAAGATTTGCTTTTGCGCAAAAGCATCCATGACAGTGTAGACACTCTCTTGCGCAAGAAAGCTCCGACGGCCATTTTAGCCATTGGGCTTTCTTGCGCAAGAGGGCTTATCCCTGAGCGGGAGCATCAGAGTATTTGCGCAAGAAGCACTGATTTTGTACATTACAACGTCAGTGTTCTTGCGCAAATACTCGCGGCCAGTGTAGACAGGCGGCAAGATTTTGTGCAAAAGCGGCTGTTTTTGCGCAAAATCTTGCCAATGTAGACACAGCCACACAGTGTAAACGTACCTTTAATGCGTAGAGACTAAATACAGAATAGAGTGATAATCCACTCCACCATCCTACCTCAACTCAAACATCCTGGGATGTTGTAGGCAGTGGCAACTCCCTTCCACTCAGGAAACGCCAACGGCAACATTCTGACTGGTGCCTGGTTGAAGGAGAGGAAGATCTCCTGGAGAACTCTCACTTCAGTGCTCTCACAGATGGGCAGTTGTAATATGGCCTTAGGCTGGTGGAAAAATTCAAAATCTGTGTAAGTCAAAGAATTTTATTCAGGCCCTTTCATCCTGCAGGATCACAGAACACTTCATTAACTGAACAGCATTACGGAAAGGCAGGCAGCTTTGAGGTGAAGGGCAGGAAACAGGTGGATAACTGGCACACAGGATGTTACATAAGCATGACTGGAAAGGAGACTTTGGCTAGAGGTTCTTGGCCAAATGCCTATAAAGAGTGCCACAATGTTTTATGGGCACACATGACCACCTTTTAGAAAGTCTTATACAGGAGACTCACAATCAACTTCCTGGTATTCAGCAGAACTGGTTGGAATATCTTTTTTGCCTAAATTTTTCAAGTTCAACACTCAATTACCTGTTTTAGAGGGGATGAGGGATTGAATTAAGCCACTAGGATTTTAACTTGTGAATCTAATATATATGCTTAGTGTAACACAGATAGGAAGAATTGAACCTGGGACCTCTGGAGTTTAGTGCATGAATCTCTACCACATGAGCTCAAAGCCAGTTAAGGTTAGTTAAGGTTGCAGAGCAGACTCATTATACTCTCTGTAAGTGATCTCAGTGCTACTATACCACGGGAAAGTACACCACACCCAGCAGGAGCATGAGTTCCATCATTTCATGATGAGTAAGGGATGTTGGGGAAAGCATGCTCTATTTTGAAATAACTGTTGTGTAGACAGCTCCAAAAGTTGAAATAAGCTATTTCAACTTAAGTTACACAATCAGTATAGCTCAAGGTGCATATCTTATTTTGAGTTTAGCTCTCCTGTGTAGACGTGCCCTAGTAAACCTTTCCAAAGGACCTTGGATTACTTACAAAAGAGAGATGAATTATAGGATACTAGGAGAGGAATCAGGGGAGTTGTTTACTTTAACCCTAAATCTGAAAATTCCAGTAGATTCTGGTAAGGATTCCAAAATATCCTGTGAGAAAAATCACTGAGGATACGCCTACACTAGCCCCCTAGTTCGAACTAGGGAGGCTAATGAGGGTGACCGAAATTGCTAATGAAGCATGGGATTTAAATATCCCACGCTTGATTAGCATATTCCCGGCCGGTCGCCATTTTGGAAACGGACTAACCCGAAGTAACTGCCCTCGTCTATACGCGGCAGAAAAGCAGGATTCCGAGATAAACCCCTTAGTTCGAATTAACTGTTACTTCTTATGGAATGAGGTTTAACAGTTAATTCGAACTAAGGGGTTTATCTCGGAATCCTGCTTCTCTGCTGCGTATAGACGTGGGCAGTTACTTCGGGCTAGTCAGTTTCCAAAATGGCGACCAGCTGGGAATATGCTAATCAAGTGCGGGATATTTAAATCCCATGCTTCATTAGCAATTTCGGTCACCCTCATTAGCATCCCTAGTTCGAACTAGGGGGCTAGTGTAGACATACCCTGAGTGCGTAGAAGCTAGGGGCAGGATATTTTACTATGGGATATTTGTCCAGAATGTTGTGTGGTTAGTTTGAAAAAAGTTTGGGAAGTTGGGAGTGGAGCACAATGATTCACAAGGTTAGTGTCTTAAACTGGCATGAACAAAATGTGTGGCTGCATTCCTTTGGTATAGCTATTTCATATTAGTTATAACAGAAAGTAAAATAAATCCAGAAAAAATCTATACACCTAGAGAAGGGCTAACTCTGGCCTTTGCCATGGAGGCTGCCTCTAGTTCCCCTGATCTTCCATATCCACAGGTTTTTACACTCTCTCAGGCAATGGCTCTTTAATGTAGTTCCTATCACTTAAAGCCCAGAAACCTTTCTGGTGATTCCTTTTATGGTCTTGAAAAAATAAGCAGCCTGGTGACTTCCCTGTTGTTGTTCCATCTGAGACTCTAATCAGGCATGTCAGTGTTCATGATTTTTAGCCATGTCAGCCAGTACTGTATCATTGTACTCATTAAAGGTCAATAAAAAGGCAGATATAGGGGGATAGCCTTTTCCTTATTGAATGTTAATTAATTTTTGAAACTTTTCTGGCAGTTCAAGCCTCTACTTCCTTCTCCCCTTCTCTGATGACAGAGACCCTTTGAAGATATTGTAGAGCTGAGGCAGAAACTAATGACCTGTTTCATAGGTGACCTGTGGTAGCACTTGTGAAGTGCACCACCCCACTGTGCCCCCTGCCAAAATGTTAATGGCTAAATGGGGTCCCCTTCCTCATGCCCCCTCCTCTGGGTGCACATCCCCTCCCCCCACAAACAGCAGTTGCCTAGGAGCTGTTTCAAAACAGCTGTTTCTCTAAGCAACTAAACTTCATTTCCAGATCAGAGGGAGCATAAAATACCTTGACTCTGCCTCTGAATTTATTTAGCAGCAGGAGACCATTATCCACTGACATTATCTGTTAAATAACTGCAAAATACTTGTTCATACCCACAAAACATGCAGTCTTAGAGAATCTTCTGCAAGTCTGAGCTTTTTCCCTAGATGGACATAAGAAAACAACCCAAAACATCTTAAAGGGACTGAATAAAGTCACTACCAACTGAAAACATTGTCCCCACCGCTATCACAAGTAAACTTTGAGAAGATGACTTGAAGAGATTAGAGAAAAATAGTTTTCTGTTTTGCATATTGTTCTCTTTGCGCATTTCACAGCACTTCATTATGCCTAGACAATTCCAGAGTTTAGCTGATGAGCAGTTGTTTTGCTCTCCTGAATGCTTCCTGCGACATTTACACATACTGTTCTGCAGATTCTGCAAGACATGTTAATCAGTAAAAGAGACAGCACGACTGAAAAGAATCAGCAGGCAACATCTCTGTTCAGCGGGAAAGGAGATACCCGCACCACATCTGTTGGTATTGCTGCTGGACCTGCCCAATAGCCGGAGTAAAGACAATTCTATACTAAAAAGCTTGGGCTGTGAAAAATCTGCACATCTGAGTGACATAGTTAAGTTGATCTAATTCAGTGTTTCTCAACCAGAGGTACGAGTACTCTTAGGGGTACTCGCGAGAAGTCTGGGGGGGTATGTCAACACAACTGAAATTTGGAGAAAATGGAATTTTGTTTTAAGTTTTACAGCGCTTTATTATTTTTGTACTTTTTACACCCAAAAATTTCATTGCCCGCCTGGCTACAATTAAGTTGTTTAAACAAATGTGTTGCAATGGTAGAAAAAAAAATTTTGTGTCTGAAAACTGTAGGTACTGGGGGTACTTATATATATATTTTTAAAGGGGGTACTTTATAAAAAAAAGGTTGAGAAACACTGGTCTAATCCATGGCATAGAAGGCCCTAGTTTGACTGAAGAGTTCTTCAGGCTCTGTCTATCCTCCAAAATTATGCCGACCTCACTTATGCTGATATACAGCCATCACAGCTTGATATACAGCCATCACAGCTATTACATTTCTTGTGTGTGTGCACACTTGTATTGATTTTAGTCTCTGTGTGGAGCATTGTGGGACAGCGCCTGAAAGCCAGTAACAGTCGATGCAAGCAATGCAGTGTCTATCGGCTGGTGTTACTAAATCAGTGCAGAGCAGTGGTGTAGCTAGGAGAGGAAAAATGAGTGAGCCCAGTTTTCAGGTGGGTGGGCAATGATGGGGCGGGGGGAGAGGAATGGAGGGCCCTGGGGGGACAGGAAGGATCAAATATTTAGGAGGGATCCAGTGTCCTGGGGAGGTGAGGGATCTGGTGCTCTGGGGTGAGGGCGCAGAAGGGATCTGGGTCCCTGGCAAGAGGGGGCAGGAGAAATGGGGGGGCCTGCCTCCCCCCCCACCTGGAGCAGAGGGGGACCCCACAGGAGCTTGAACTTCATCCATCCTTTCCCAACCCCAGCTCAATGTCCACTCTCCTGCCAGCATGCTGTGTGCTGCTATCCCAGTTTCCAGGCCCAGCACTAGCTCTGGCCAGAACCATGAGGCATGCCTCCCAGGGCAAGAGGGGCCAGGATGAATGGGGGAGAGGGGCAGGAAGGGGAAAGGGTGCAGAAGAGACCCTGGGCTCTTAGTTTGTCTACACTTAAACTGCTGCAGTGACACTCTAGGGAGCTTCTGGGGTTCCTGCACCTGTCACCCTAGCTACCGCCTATCCGGGAGGTAGATTAACAACAGTGACAGGAGAAACCCTCCCATCATTGTAGCAACTGTCTGCGCTAAAGCACTTCAGTGGTGTCACTGCAGCAGTTTAAGTGTAGACAAACTAAGAAAGTGCTGTCCAACGCACTGCATCAACCGCCATTCCATCTACTGGGATTTGCGTGGTGATGCTATTTTAGGCATACTCCCACCTTCAAAGGCATTGCAAAATGAAACTCGAGATTAAGACAGTTCCCTGGAGATTATTCTTTTTGGCTTTTCTTCAGAACCACAAGAACCAGCTTCAATAGAGTTGTTGGTTTTTCCTTCCCAAAGGAGGAGGGAAGAAAGTAAGGTGTCAGATGTAAAACATGGTAACAAATGCGAGGGTCGTTAAGACTTTGCCTTGTCATAATGCTGAGCAGCATGACTACTGTATTTACATCCCAGTGGCAAAAGGGTTAGAACTCCAGTCCTCATGCCGCAAAACCACAGGCACCTATCAGCTCAGTTTTCGGCATGTTTTCAAAACCACCAATGAGGCCCAAAGGTTACCTTACAAACCTAGCAGAACAGACAACCACTTGCTGTAGCAGGCACAACCAGTGCTAGCTCTGGAGTTCAGATCCACATCCAGTTACCATAGAAATGGCACACACAAGGAGCCAGGTCGAGAATCCATGTCCTTCTGCTCCAAAAACGAGACCTCTGCCATCAGACTTATTTTCTACAATTCTGCAGTAATCTTTAATGCTAGAAGAACTCACACCATTCTGACATCTGAATGGCTGAGCCATGTGCCTTGCTAACATTTGAAGCTTTTACTTGTGCAAACCACTTTTCTCGTTATGCTTCAGAACCCTAACCAAGGGGATGATGGTGAATACAAACATCCCTAAAGATGTTAGTCACCTTCCAAGTCCACTTGAAACGTACATTATAAAGACAGTGTACATAGCTTTGCATTCTGCTAGGAAATTTTCATCTGCAATAATCATTTACAGCACCATATGCTGGATATTTGTCTTTTTCAGGTACTGCTTGCTCTTTTTTAGAGGTCTGGTAGCACTTTATAGACTAACAAAACATGTAGATGGTATCATGAGCTTTCGTGGGCACAGCCCACTTCTTCAGATGACCAGTCATGATACCACGAAAGCTCATGATACCAACTACATGTTTTCTTAGTTTATAAAGTGCTACCAGACCATTTGTTTTTTAAGTTTATTCTGTACAGACTAACTTGGCTACCCCCTGAAGCTTCTTCATTAGAGGTCATTGCTCTGTATCGTCTTTTAGTCTGTTTCTCTTTGCTTTGTGTGAAGTGTACATCTTCCAACTATTCAAATGCTTTCAACATTTGTAGCTGTTTCTTTGTTTTCTGATCTAGCATCTATTAATGACTTGATTTAGTCTAATTCTGATTGCTGCATGCAATGTAGTTGTACTGGTATTGGTCCCAGGATAATAGGCAAGCTGGATGACGTGCTATATTTCAGAGGGGTAGCAGAGTCACTCTGTAGTCACAAAAACAATGAAGAGTCCTGTGGCACCTCATTGTTTTTCTTTTATTGGACACTTTTCACAGAGTGATCATTGTATATCTGACTTATTATTCTCATCTTCATCAGATATCTGTACAACAGTTGTACGTAGATGAGCCTGGGAGCTTAAATTGATAACTCTGCTAGCCACTAAAAATCATTGACTGAATGGAAACACTGGATTTATCACATAACAATCCGTATAACTCACTAACTGCAGAGGTGTTAATGGGCCAGTCTGCCTTGAATGATCTCTTAGAATATGTGCTAACTACCTATGCTAAACAATTTGTTCTACCTTACATTTAACTCTGAAGCTGGGAATACCTGGCTGTGTGGCTCAAATGCTTGTCTCTCTCACCATCAGAAGTTGATCCAATAAAAGACCTTACCTCATCCACCTTGTCTCTGATTGTTGCAGCAGATATGTTCTTGGCTTCATTATCTTTGGTGCCTAAAACTATGTGATCTTTAATAAGTCTGTCTGCAAATCTGCCAAATTTGCATGAGGAGGCTAACTAGCATGGATTGGGTATGCGCTGGTGTATAGTTTCAGTTTGGAAAATACGCTTATCATCTTACATCAGCAAAGGACTGAATGCACAAAAAAGTTAAGCATCCAAGTCCCTATATGCACAAAAAAATTAGGCACCTGGTCTCCTATGTATGTTGCCTTTTTGGCTCTCCAGCAATGCACAAAACTCCTGCCCAATCTCTATATGTACCTAAACTTACTTAGCAGCTAAACGTTCAAGTTAAAAATTCATTGGGTACAGTGCTGGCTAGTGCCTGTGTGGGAGGGGGTACAGGGAAGGCCACCCAGAGGGGTAGGAGGATGTGGGGATAGCCCATTTAGCAATTAAAATTTTGGTGGGGGCATAAGGGGATGGGGCACCTCCTGAGTGCTACTATGAGTCACATATGCCTGCGTGCTTATGTTTCCGTATCTGGGCATAAACATTGCTGCTTCCCTATGGTATCTATATGTCTATCTTTGCCTAACTCCCAGAGTGTATCATGGAGCAGGGGAAGATAGGCCTTCAGCCACCTAACACGCAGGGCCTGATCTGGTAGGAGTGCTCAGACAATTTATCCATAGTAGAAGGATACATTCATAAAGTCACAGGGCCAGAAAGACAATGACTCTGTAGTACAGGGAATAGGGCACCCTGATGAGAGGTGCCTAAACAGGGGCGAAAATAGCTTCAATTTCTTACAGATACTGTATTAGCACAACCTGCTCCACCTTGGGGGGAGGAGAGGACACTCAAGGGTGGAGAGAAGGTTGTGATACAACAGTACCTGTAAGAAATTTAAGTGTGGGGTGAAGTGAGGGGGGTTCAGGGCAGCAGGTTAGGATGTGAGGGGTGCAAGAAACAGGGCTGAGGGCTGGGGATGTATGGGAGTGCAGGAGTCAGAGTTGGGGTGTATTAGGGGCTTAGGGCAGGGGGTTGGGGGGTGCAGGAGACAGGTGTGTAGAGGGAGAATGTGTGTGTGGAGACTTAACTTACTTGGCCCAAACCAGGCCATTGCCTCCAATCCCTCCTGCGGCATATGCAGAACAGACCGTGGGGCCTAGCCCAGGGCTGGAACTGGTCCACTGGAGGTGGACAGGGGCTGATTCTGTGCCCTACCCCCCAGCAGGAGCAAGGCTGGGGCTGGGCCACCATGGCAGGAGTGGGGCCACAGCCAGATGGGGGTAAGACCGTGGGGCCTGACCGATGATCAGGGATGGGGTCGGGCTGTCGCAGCCCAAGTCCACCTCTTTCCCCTCCCAGCACTTGCAGAAATGAGGCCATGACCAAGCTGCTGCAGCAGGAGTGGGGCCATCGCCAGCCCCTCCTGCAGCAGAGCGGGGCCAGGGCCATGCTGCCATAGCCATAGCCCAGCCAGACTGGAGTCAATTCCATGCCCCACCCCTCAGCAGGAGCAGGGCCAGGCACCGTGGCCAGGTGAGAGCTGCTGCCAGCCCCTCCCAGTAGCCCAGCTGGAAGCGTGCACGCATCCCCCAGAGCGCGCCCCCAGCCGGCCCCTTTAAATTGCCTGCCTGTATCCTGCAAAGTGGCACACCCCAGCTGGCTCTTGCTGGAGTGCCGGCTGCTCTTACTGGAGCTGTGGACCAGGGTGCGCCTTCTTACTTTCACCTCTGTGCCTAATTGAAAAGAGTGTTCCTGGCTGAGAGTCACTATGCTAACCTAGCTACAGGGAAACTGCTGTCCCAAGGGGGCTGATTGGAAATTGTGGGCCACTTCTTGGAGGCCAGAATCTGTGACAAAATGCTTTGAGGTGTCCATACTGCATGTTTGTCAACAACATGGGGAGGGGAAAAGACAAAAGTCCTTTGTGGAGCGGGAGGTTTTTTTATCAGTGAAAGCACCCATTTTTCACAACAAAATTCACATTGCAGTGTGCACGCTCATGCACTTTTGTCAACAAAAGGCACTTTTCCTTGACAAAACTTGCCAGTGTAGCCAAGCCCGGAGTTTATACCAGAGAAAGTTAAGAGGTGACTCGTTCATGGTTAACAAGTATTCGCGTGCGGAAAACTCTTGAATCTAGCAGAAAAAGACATGCTCCAGTGGTTCAATGCAGAAGCTAGATGAATTCTTCACAGAAATAAGGTGCACATTTTTAATGGTGTGGTTAATTAACCATTGGAACAACTTAACAGAGGGAAGTGGTACACTTTCTATCACATGAAGTCTTTACATTAAGATAGAAGAACTAACAGCATCTAGCTGGAGCTGTGATATACTCAAATAATGCAAGGAAGATATTTTTGTGGATCTTTGAATTCTCACTGGATGGTCGCCAGATCTTGTGCCCAAGTCCACACTGTATTTTAAATGACACTGTTTAAGTGATCATTCTAAGCAATGTATTCTTGGAAATTGCTGGTGTTTGAAAAATAAACAGAACAGGCAAAAGCTGCAACTAAAGTTTTGTATACCACTAATAATATAAAGGAAACAGCACAAAGAATTCTAAACACTTCGCAAGCTATGTACACAAAAATCAATTCCGTCCACCACAACTACCAGTCTGTCCCAGATGGTATAGAAAATTGGGGTAAATCTCATTACGACTAATCCATAAAAACATATGCTTAATTAGCATAGTTTATTTTACACACTATTATATAGAAACAGAGTGTATTGCAATAACTGACTGATCACAGCATAAATTAGTTTATTCTGATCCTTCCGACTGAGGCAGAAGCTATTCCTTTATCATATAGACTTAATTGTAACTATTAATTAAATTCAAGTCACTGAAGGGAGCAATAGAAAAGTAATAAAGATGTGATAAAGATTAATCAAGCTAAAACTCCGATCATGCCAAGATTGATGCATATGCTTAATTTTGTGCAGTGGGTAGTCACACTGACTTCAGTAGAACTACTTATGCATGGGAGTTAAACATGCATAATTATTTGCAGTATTGGGGCCTAATATTATTTCACAAAAGATGCTATTTGTCCCATAGGCCCGAGCTACACACAAATTTGTACTGATTTATTTAGATTTAGAAAAACCAGTGCAACCCCCTATGTAGAGTGAAATGTTTAATAGTGGTTTTATGTTGGTTTAGCTTTAGCAGAAACCAGTTCCTTGCTGACTTAAGCTAAATCAAAATAAATTATTTAAATTGATTTAAAGTGTCTACACATACTGGTGCATTGGTTTCACAAAATACGGTTGAATTACCTTTAGTTAATCCAGTATAAATTTGTGTGTAGATGTGGCCTTAGGAACTAAGTTATCTACATATCTTAAATTGGTCATGTCAATTTACCCATGAGAATTTTACAGTAAGAATGGTGAAGGTGAATAAATATACAGATTTTTTAAAAGATACATTATGCATTTCTTTTAATGGATGCCATCTTTTACAGATATTGTATAACTGTTTAGTCTAATAACTTGATAGTCACCACTTTTTTTAGGGCTTATTGTGCATTGTTAGGCTCTGGCTGGTTTATATTTCAGAACTTCAATCAAGTAAGTCTGTCTTCTAAATACATAAAATAATCATAATGCAATTATTAAAATAAAAAAATTCATTTGTTATTAATACATTGTTATATCATGCTATTTATGTGTACGTAGCACATTATAGCTAAGTGAAAGGCATGCTTTTTTAATCTCAGGGTGCAATCCTGCAAAAACTTATAAGGTACGTAACATTACCTCTTTCTACTATATATTTGAGACTAGCTGGACTTACCCGGCGTTGCTCAGGAAACCGGAGGAACAAAATTTAGAAAATTTAGGAAAGGTGGGGACCCTGAGCCAGGGGAGCCCCAGAGTCACAGACCCTGGAGGCTGATGTCTTCTGGCCCACACTTGACCCTCTGAGAGCAGCAGGAACCTCCTCCCCCCCAGGACCGAGCAGCCAGCCCCCAGGAGAACAGTACACAGTCATGCGGCCAGTAGCAAGGGGACTTCTCTTTGCAAGGTTGGCTCAGGGATCCACCTGCCCTGCCTTGGCAAGCAAAAGTTCAGAGCTCACATCTAACCCCGATGGCTGGAACCAGACACAGAAGAGCCCCACTCACAGTACAAACAGCAGCTGGCTGGCTTCACAGCAGTGTAAGGCATCGAGGGTTTAACCCGGCCCCTCCGCCCTGCGCTGCAGCAGGCACACAGATTCCTTCTGCTCAGATAAGCCCAGTGAGCTGAGCAGAACAGCTGGGCGGCTTTGGTTTTGGTTTCCGGGGGGTGGGGGTGGCAAGTGGGGAGCGACCCCAGGTGGAGGGGAGGTTACACGTGGGAGGGGTCCCCCAGTGCAGGTGGGGGCACAGCATGCCGGCGGGGGAGGGGGAAGAGGGTTGGTTATGTAATCTGGCAGGTGGGAGGGGGCGAGTCCCGGGAGGCTACATGTGGGAGGGGTGCCCCAACTCGCACCCAGGTCCACAGGTCCTGCAGGGGGCAGGGCGGGACCCCGATTGGGTCCAAAAGTACCTTAAAACCTTCTCCTGGATGAAAGGTTATCCCATGCAAAGTTTGGTTGCGGTAGCTCTTATAGTGCCCAAGTTATTAGCACACAAACTTACAAACATTCTCCTTTATATATTAGATTTTGTCTGTGAGCGAGTGTCTGTACAGGAACTCCTCCTAAACGGTAAGAGTTAGGATGGCCAAATTTGGTATGCAGTTTTCTCATGCCATGACTTAAAGCAAGGTAAGGTTGTGCCAAGACAATGGAATGTGATTGCTTCTCATCAAATGGAAAAGGAGGGTTCTGCTACTAGGGTTAGTTATACTGTATAATAACTACATGGGGGCAGCAAGGGGCCAGAAATGGGGACTGGGACAGCTATAACCAGGGGGCAGGAGTGGAGAAAGAGACAGCTATCTGCTATCTATTTCAGAGAATTTGTTTGTATGTCTGTCTGTTCCCCAGCTAGGGGGCACACACCCCTTCCCTGGCTGTGCCCACTGCAGTGGCCATGGATAGGCACTTCTCACTTGGCCCCCTATTGATGTGGTGACAGAGGGCTGGGATTGTCCTCTCTCTCCAGGGCAGCCTGCATACTGACCGCCTCATCCCCCGCCCCACCTCAGAAAAATGATTTAAATAAAGAAAAATAACAATTATTTCAGTTAAGGACCCAAGCAACTTTGGGTACATCTTCTAGTTTTGACATAAATAGGAGAAAGGGCATTAAGTCTTAGATAAGGATTCTGTTTTTTCACTGTGTGACAGTTGCTGTTCTATCTTCAATCACACAGACTACCCCTTCTCTGGTTTGCAATTATATAACAATCTTACATGCAGCATGAACAAAATTGCTCATGAATATTAGAAACATATTTATATTTGAATAACAGGCTGCACATGAAGCACCATGCTCCCCTTCCCGCCCCAGCTCATAGTTATTCACACATGCACGTGGCCCTGCAGCCTGTGTGAGGGCAGGGCAGGGCAGGCTTCCTTCCTGCCTGATAAATATGATCAGCTGATGGCCAGGAGTCACCAAGGTAAGTCTCCTGGCCAGAGCCTGTCTCTGGCACCCCAGCCCCTCCCTTTTACAACCCTCTGCCCCCAACTCCTGCCCCCCTACTCCACATACCCAAACCCTCTGCCCGCCTCTTGCATCCATATATGCAAGCTCTCAGTGGTCAGCCCCTTATTTGTCCACTCAGCCACTTCTCTGACTTAAAGTTACTTTAAATAATCTAATGAGTAGTTGGCCAGTCCAGTGCCCCAGGTCACAACCACCTTCTTCACCCAAATTCCCTCCCAGACCGCACTCTCCCTCCTGTACCCCAATCCCTTACCCCACGCTCCCTTCTGCACCCAACCTCCATCCCAGACTCCGCACTTCCTCCATTAATATAATCAAAGAGTGTGGCCTTCAACCACTTTCCAAAATTTTGGAGTGGCCCCCCATCAAAAATTATTGCCCACCTCTGGTTTACAGTCAGCCACAGTCATGTTCTGCCCTGAGGTATAATCTGTCATGTGTTCCGTAAATTATGTACTATTTGGTTTTTTTGACATGAGTATCTATTCTGTTGTGCCTGCTGGAAGTTATAAATACTGCTGGGCCAAGAGCTTTGTCTGCCACTATGAATTCTGTGGTGCTTGCAGTACACTTATAAATATGACTGGGTGTTTTTTGGAGGCTATGAAATTTCTCAAAAGATAAGTTCATTGAGAGGAAAAATTAGTGCACAAAATCAAAGTGCAAACACACATATGATGGCTTTGGCACCTCAGGAAAAAGAGTGGCCTGGTCCCACTATCAGACTGGGGGAAAACAGGAAGCAGGAGAGGATGGAGTGTGGGTGAGACCACACTTTGTTGTTCAGGGAGGCTCAGCCCACCGTGGCCTGTGTCTGAAGAGAATGCTGCCTATGTCTGAAGTTGTCTGAAGATGCTAGAGGGGTCACTGCCAAGTATGGCATGCAGCTCATTGTAAAAACAGCAGGTATGTTGGTAACAACAAATTTGCCCTCCCTCACCTTGTGGTATGCCATGCACAGTTCTTTTGCTTTCATGCAGCACTGCTGATGAACCCTGTTATGCCCCTTTGCCAGCACCCCTTGTGCAATCTATTCGCACAAGTCTATATTTCTATTGTTCTTCTCTCCACAGTGCCAGAAGACCCAACATTTCTTCCCTGCTTCAGGCAGAACTGCATCTAGTTCTACTGCTATTGTTATGGCACTATAGCGATGCTGATATAGTTTCTATCTGGTAGATATACCTTTAACATTTAGAGCAAACTACCTGTGTCACTCAGGGATTTGGAAAATTCATACCACCAGTTGCTATAGTTAAGCTGACCCAGTGCCAGGTGTAGATGTAACTAGGTCAGTGGAAGAATCCTTCTGTGAATCCATACAGTCATGTCACTGTGGTGAAGGCCTGCCCTTAGTCTTTGAGAAGGCACATGCCAAATTAATTGCGTCTAAAGCAGGGGTGGGCAAAAGGGCCTCCACGGGCTGGATCCGGCCCGCGGAGGCCCTGCTGCTCCCTCACCCCCAGGCCAATTAGGGTCTTGGGGCGGGGGAGCACCTGAAGCCTTCTCCGCTCTGTCCCTGCCCTGCAGGCAGTGCACAGTGATTCAAAGTGCTGCATGCTGTTCGCAGGGCAGGGGCAGAGCAGAGAAGGCTTTGCGCGCTCCCCCGCCCCCAGGCCTTAATTGGCTTGAGGGGTGGGGGAGTGCATGAAGCCTCCTCCCCCCTGCCAGCAGCACGTGGCGCTTTGAAGCGCCGTGCGCTGCTCGCGGGGGAGGGGTGGAGTGGAGGAGGCTTTGTGCGCTCCCCCGCCCCCAGGCCAATCAGGGCCTGGGGGCGGGGGAATTGCATGAAGCCCACGGCACCTCGCAGGGCGGGAGGAGGCTTCCCGTACTCCCTTACCCCAGGCCCTGATTGGCTTGGGGGTGGGGGAGCGTGCCAAGCCTCTTCTAGGGCATGGGAGCATAGTGGGAAGGAGGGGCAAAGGGGCTCTCCCACCCCCCAGACCAATCATGGTCTAGGGATGGGTAGCCCCAGACCTTCCTGTTTAGGCCCTGCCCCTTCCGGGTGGCCCCGGGCAAAAATTATTGCCCACACCTGGTGTAAAGCATCAGAGGAGTAGCAGAGTTAGTATGTAACAGGAAAAATTTAAAAAACAACAAATAGTCTAGTAGCACCTTAAAGACTAACAAAACATAGGTGGTATCATGAGCTTTCGTGGGCACAACCCACTTCCTCAATAGAACCGCTTCTACTATAGCTCTGCATGATATTCAAGCAGTTACATCACATACAGAAGTTTATGACACTGACATTGCTTTGTAAAAGAGCTGGTTCTTTACCTCAAGTAGTAGAGGCTCTTTATATCTCTACCTACCAAGTTCATCCTCACATATGACCCAAACAGGGATGTTTCTACATTTTAGCTATGCTGTTTGTAATCATTAGATCACAATCTGCTCCCAGTGCCAGGAATGGAAACAGTAACAGCATGCTTTCCTTCCACCCCCAAGTCAGTTCCTCCCAGAGCTGAAATAGCAGACGCTGTGGGGGATCTATAGGTGTGAGTTTAAATGCCAAACACATGATTAGAGATGGGCAAATTTGTTTCCTGTCCAAATATATTTTTGAACTTTCAAGTTTTCCCATTCTGCACTGGGACAAAACTGAAGTTTTGATGTATAAAAATATACTTTAGACTGAGAACCCAAAGTATTCAATAGCGTAATGGTTATGGCCCTCATCTCATATGTGGAAAACTATGGTTGACACCTCTGATTTATGGATTTACCTGAGATATCAAAGATCTGAGAACAGGTGCCTTAATCCCCTGGCTATTAGCTATTCAGGGGTGGGTCTGTTTCAGTCTCTTCTGTTTGAGCTGTTCCACTTTGTACAAGCAATTACATATTGAGGATGGAGCCAGAGCGATTGACTCTATAGCCTCATGGTGAGGGTACTCCAATGAGTGTAGGAGAATTAGATTCCCTCTGCTGGTTCAATGAATAGTAGTAGTCACTGTGGGTTGTCATACTATGATTTCACTTTGGCTGTTCGATTAGCATGCTGGTATTGGTGGCTTATGCTATACAGGATCAGGCCTTGACTTTAATATTTAGCTTTTGTAGTTGGTTAATGAGAGCTCTCTTTAAGAGCAGGGTGTACCAGACTTTGAGAGCAGTCTGTGGGAGACTTTGCCTGTTTGTCCAGCATCAGACCCTTCCTGTGTATGCAAGCTTGCAAAAGGTCAGAATTTCAATTAATACATTTATCTTTCAAGACAGCAAGGTTCATTCATGAAGGCATTGCATTTGGGTTTATGGGGGGGAGAGACCGTACACATGCAGGCATTATTAATTAGTTGTAGAGCCTTTGACCTGTAGCTTCCTAATGTAAATCTTGCCCAGCATACATTATATTATTTAATGTAATTCAAACAAGATTCAGAAAGGGGTGCGTTACTTCTGGATATCAAGAATAGCCAAGATTATCATACTCAGAGGGTTAACTGTGTTAGTCGTTTTTCAAGATTATCATATTTAATGACAGAGGGATGTTAAACCTCATGTTGTGGGGGCTAAACCAGTCTTAAATGGAGAGTAGGATGAGGAAGGAGGCTGATTATTGCATCCTGCCAAGAGTGGGAGATTTACACCTCCAGCATCTGGCTGTGGGCAGCAGCAGAGACGAGATGGATCAGCATAGCAATGCCCGCGCTCCGAGGTGGTCCCCAGCTGAGTAGAGTTGGCTGAGTCCTGATTCCATCTCCTGCGGGGTGCTTGCACGTCCCTGTGGGACTTCCCGGTAGTGATGTATGCGCACACTCGCCACCTTGCGGGGCACTGGATGGGAAGCTTGAGGGTGAGGGCTGCCTGCGAAGGGGCCACGTAGCTGCCAGCGTGGTGGGCTCCCGGAGCATGGGCAGGGGCCACAATGATGATGGGCATTTGCCACAGGTCTGTGAGGTGCTGTGGCTCTGGTACCACAGGTGTGTGTGTGTGTGGGGGGGGAGACTGTAAAGCAGAAGAGAGCCCCCCCCAACTGCACTGAATCTGGGGGGGAGCTTGGGGGGCCAATGCTGGGGGAGGCTTTTAACCCGTGAAGGGTCCCTCAGGTAACCCGTGGCTGGCCACGGTGCACTTTCCCTCCGGGTCATGCTGCAGGGGGAAGGGTGTGGGAGGGACCGCCCCGGCTGCAGGATGGGAGGTGGCTAGACTAGTGACGGGGAAGGAGGGAACTATTTCTCTCTGCTGGAATCCGCTGCCGCGCGGAAGTCGACCCCTTTCTTGCGCGAACTCAGCGACCGCTTGGCGGAGGGATCGGCGCGTTCCACCAAGGCTCTTTTATTCGCTTGCCTTCCTGCGCCACCGCCCCCGGCGGGGAGCGACACAATTGTCGGCCAATCAGCGAGTGTCGTTGCCCTCGCGCGGATCACGCTCTCCGTCGCGAGGACTCCGCCACGGCGTTTCTCGCCGATTGGGTTGACGGCACGCCAATCGCCTCTCTGGGCGGGACGTAGCCTTTTCTTTAGCCATTCGCCGCCCGCTCTCCCTGCAACTGACCCAAGGCAGAGCCAACCAGGGGGGGGCTCGCTGCGGGCGCCGCGGCGCCTTCATTAGCCAATGGCGGGCGGAGTGGGCGGCGGCAAGGAGGAAGCCAGCGAGAGAGAGAGAGGAGGAGGAGGAGGAGGTGGCAGCAGCAGCGGCAGCGGCAGCGGCGTAGCTAGGCGAAGAGGTTGGTCTCTGGGCGGCTTTGGCATCGGCCGGGCCGGGGGTGGCCTGGCCAGTCAAGGCGCGGATGCTGCCTGGTGGCGCCTCTGTGTTGGGGGGAGGGATAGGCGCTGGCCTAGGCAGGGCCGCCCCCCCCCACCCCCCCTCTTTGTTGTGGGAGGCGGTGGCTGCTGTGGGAGGCTTTCGTGAGGGAGGGCGAGGGGTAGAGGCTTGGGGCGGAGCTCAGGCCGGCGGGGAGTTGGGGGGGGGGGGGGGGTTGGTTCTGGCCCTTCACAGCGGGCCTGATTCTCTCTTGCCTTCTCCCTAGTGTGGTGAGCGGCTGGGTCAGGGCTGTTAACCCTCCCGGCTTGGCCTGGAGACTCCCGGAATCAGCACCAGTCTCCCGGTGACTGTTGAAAGCGACCCTGGGGACTGTGATGGGGGTGTTCCAAGACCATGACATTACATCCCCTCTTTTGGGGGCGGAGGGGGGATCGTCTGGAATAGCTTCAGTAGGGTGGGCAGTCCTAGGCTGGGCCCTGTTCTCAGGATATAAATAGGAGGGGTGGCTGGGTGGGCCCGTGGCAGCTTCTCCCTGGGGACAGATTGTGTGGGGTTCGAGGTGGGAGTACTACTACTTCTCTGCCCACCCCACCCTCCTTTAGAAAAACTCTAGCTTAGACTTTCCCAAAGCTCTTTACACAGATTAAAAGTGGAAAACTGCTGCCAGAGAGAGAGTGTCAATATTGTATAAAATGATGAGCTGAAAATATGGGGATGGAAAGTGATTCAGCCTTAACTTCAGTGAGTGTTCCTAGGTGGTTGACCCTCCCTCACTTGCTTGCAGACAGTGACTGCTCAGCCTCTTCATGCTCCTGAAGGCTGTAACTGAACTGTATGGATGTAAGCAAGCATCATACCCAGTGGGTGCTATAATTGATGCACTGTAATGACTGCAAATAGCGATTGTTTTAGCAATTTTACAAAACTTTCACTTGTAGTGCTGTGTGTAGCATATGTGTGAGAGGGGAAAAACAGCTGGGTGAATTCATTAGTTCATAGTCTGTAGGAAGGATGGCTGTTTGGGATCCAGTTTCAAATGTAAAATACCTTGTTTTCAGTTCATGGTGGCTTGTGAAGCAGGGGAGTACCATGGTTGTAGCTTTTAGAAAAGAGTGTTTAACAATTAAGAGCTGCTTTTAGCTGCAGCCAAATTCTGTTTCTATTCTGTGGATGACTGGAAACACTTTCTTAAACTCGCCTCGTTGAGTGCTGAGATGTACATATCACTCATGCAATTTATTTCAGATTATAATAAGCAGTTCCTGAGTGTACAAATAATGAAGATATATTTTTTTATCAAAAAGCTTACAGTAAGATAAGCCAGTTAGATTATTGCATTTGTTTAGTGTATTTTTAAAATCTTAAACTTCTGTCTTATTAACAAAATAGGCTGCAGTAAGGACAGTTTGATTATACTGCCAACTGTTTAAAATTGACAAACTGTTAATTGTGGGGTGGTTGCAGTATCAAATTTAGCAAAATGCATGTTATTTTTGGGGGGGGGGTGTGTGTGTGTGTGTGTGTGTGTGTAAGTAAAAATGGGGGACACCCTCCACTGCCACCAGTGATGGTATATTATTCACTCTTCATCCCAAACAGGAGGAGAGAGAGAGAGAGAGACCCCCTTTCCATCCAATAAGATTCCAGTTTGTAATGATTTGTAGGCTTTCCTTCACAGATATTTTTGTTTCTCCTCTCAAATTGTATTTAGCTCTTCAGTGTATCTTTAACATGTTACTTTCACAAAATTATCTGCCTTTAAGTATCAAGGGAGGTAAAAAATCAGTTGGAGACATTACTCATCTTAAACTGTGAAGCTTGCTGTCTTGGTGTTAACTTCATCATGAGGTTAACTCCAGTGGCTCTGCAATTTAAAAATGCAGTATGATTTGGGGACAGGCTGCCTGGCTCTTCCTGCCTTTTAAAGTTGCAGCGGGGTTTGGTCCCAGTGAGAGCCCAGACTGAGCGGGACTGCCTTTCTGGCTGGCTTCTCCTGAATTCAGCAGGCAACCCTGCTCAGTCTCTGCTCGTCCAGGATCTGGGAGTAACCTGCTGTGGTTATCAATAGTTAACTGGTGGACATCACGCTTATTGGGTGATGTTTATCAGTTACCGGTTAACCAGTGGCCCAGCAAGGCCAGAGCAGCCTGTTTAAGTGATTAACCAGTTAAATGGTATGTTTAACTGATTAAATGCTGTTTTACATCCCTACTCAGAAGTGCAGATCAAAAATCATGTGCTGAAATTTAAACTGAGTCCTCTTGATAGAGAGGACAAGAATTAAAGATGCTGTATGTCAAACTTACAGTAGGAATAATCAATTCTAGCAAAGTTTATAAGGTCATATGGTAATTGAAAAGCTTACATTTGTAAGAGTTTAGTTCTGTCTAAATTGACCTTTCTTTTTCTTTCTAACTCCAACCTCCCCAACACCCGCTTTGTTGATTTAATTTGCTCATACAAAGAGAACTTCCAAACTAAAGGCCCTGCTGGATCTTTTTCAATCCTCTTATGTCAACTTGATCTTTCCAAAGTGCTGAGCACCTGTAGTTACCATTGAATTTAATTGGAGCTTGCAAATGTTCAGTATTGCTGAAAGCTTGAGAGATGTAAACTTTTCCCATCTCTTTCTGTCAAAAGAAAGGCTTGAGGAACCAACCTTGCAACATGTCTGAAGGGTGATGAATTTGAGTGCTGTACCAGAGGGAGAAGAGATTTCCAAATTCTTTCTAAAAGAACAGTACAGGATAAAACTTGAGTTATTGTTAATACATCTGAAAACCTAAAATATTTGTACACTGTCTTAATGGGCGGTGTATGTAAATTCTCTAATTGAAAGCATCCATTTATAGGACTGAGTTGCTAAGTGAGTTGTAAATTCTGCTTTTCTGATTGGATGTAATGACTTGTATGATAAAGCCACAAACTACGTGTCAACTGTGCTTAGAGGCAAACAATACCTAAGCTTACTTTGCCAAAACATTTGTAACTGTTAATTTGTTAAACAGAATTGCTGCAGGTCATGTGATGGGATTAGTGTGTGGGGGGGGGGGTGGTTTTTTTTGGTTTTTTTTTTTTTTTTTTGGCACAGTAGTACCAAGAGTACAGACAGTCCTGTGTTCAGTACTCCTTGTTAGAAGAAACTGAGAAAGCATAGGTAGTAATTCTGAAAGTTGAAAAGCACTGCTTTCTTTGAAACATCCCTGGAAAAAGTACCCTACATAAGCTAAGGTTTCATTCCTTTTTCATGTTTGATGATGGTTTATTGATAACTGACAGTAACACTGATTATACTGTGTTCTACAACAGTTGGCAAGAAATAAATCCCTTATCTGAACAGGTTCAGCTTAACCTGGAACATAACACTCTAATGGCTGAAGACTTAAGTTTAGGACTGTGTGTTGGTGGGGAGAACTCTTTCACTTTTATAAGATAAACCGTAAACTTCATTACTTTCTCTGTATCCTGTTACTAGATGTTAGAATGTGTCTTGCATGTTCATTTGATTACTACTGAAATTTTTCATTGGTTACACTCAGGAGGAGGGCAGGTGGCCTGTGTGCCTCTTCCCATCCTGCAACTGCCTCTGATACAGAGGCAGTGGCACGGGAGACGCAAGCAGTTCTCTGGGAGCTTGTAGGTTAGCTCCCCATGTGCACAGGCTCCCACCTGCCACCTATCTCCCCGTGCTGGAAACAGGTCGCTCCCCACACGTTGCCATCTCCAGTCCACCCCTTCCCCTTGTCACAGCATTGTGGAGGGAAGAGAGGGCAGGCAGCTCCCCGCACGTACCAGGAGCCTGTGTGTAACTGAAGGCCAACCAATGAGCCCAGGCTCATTGGTTAACCATGTATATGGCCATGCTTTTACATCCCTACCTTTTGCTACATTTTGTTGGCAGACTTGTATGAAGTAGTCATTTTAAGGTCTGTGTTGAGGGACTTCAGTGAACCCTGCTTACTAGTGGTCAGTCTACTTATTGCACAGACTTTAATTTTGTATAATTTAGGAGAATTTTCTTCACTCTTGATTTTTCTTTTGTTTTGATAACTCTTAATTACTTCTATTGACCACTTTAAATGTGGTATTTTTTTCCTGTTAAACATAGATTGCTAAAATATTTCTGCTCTATTAGCAGTATGAACAAATGATGCTGCTGCACCACTCCACTGTAGACTTTATCTACTCCAATGTGAGGGGCTTTCTCCTGTTGGTGTAGGTAATCCAGCTCTCTGAGAGGTGGCAGTTAAGTCCATGGAAGAACTTTTTCATCCTCTAGTGCTTTCTACTCAGGGAATAAGGTTGCCTTAACAGTGTTGGTCAGGATTTTTCAGACCCATGACCAACGCCATTAAACTGACCTAATTTTCTAGTGTAGAACAGGTTGGAGATCACTAAATGTTATTCTTGTCCTTTCTCCTGCCTTCAGTTTTTAAACAGAGTGAGAAGTCACTTCTATCAATACATTAAACTTCCTGTTAGTTCATCCTGGCTTTCAGCTCTAACTCTCCATAAGACCTGTTTGTAATAGCCTTCTGTGTTTGAAGAAAACATCTGACTTCTAAAATGTTCCTTAATTCTGTAATAGGTGCTTGAGTCTCTAATATACTGAGAATGAAGGTATCAGTGTTACAAGAATTTGGCTCATGAAATGAGTGATAAGGAAAACAGGCTGTCTTCACTTTTTTTTTCCAAAGAAACAGTGACATGGCAGGCGTGTCTTGAACCCCGCTTACAGTGGAGCATTTCTCAGGGATGGGCAATAATTTTTGGTGGGGACCACTCCAAGACTTTGGTAAATAGTTAAGGGCTGCATTTTTCTGTGGAGGGGGTGTGGAGTATAGGATGGAGGCTGGGTATAGAAGGGCACAGGGGGTAAGGGACGAGGGTGCAGCAGACAGCGTGGGGTCTGAAAGACTGTTTGGGTGAAGGAGAGGATTGTGACCTGGTGCAGGGTCTGGGAGGGTGCTTGGGTGCAGGAGAGGATTCTGGCCTGGGGGAGGGGGGTGTAGGATGGGCTACTGCGTCTGGGAGGGAGTTGTGACCTGGTGCACAGGGCTTGGATGGTCACCTAGGGGAGGGAGTTGAATTGTGGGAGGGGCAGGGATTGTCAGAGGCAGGCTCTGGCTGGGAGGCACTTAGCTAAGCATCTTCTGACCTGCAGCACCCCCAAGGCAGGCCAGGCTCCCTGACTGCTGTACCCCCAGACAGCTTGAAAATACAGGCTGTTCCCCAATCCAGAGTTGAGCTACCTGGCTGGAAGAGGCTTGTGCTGCATGCCCCCTTCTTCCCCAGCACCTCCAGGCCAATCTCTCAGCTCCAATTGGCTAGCTGTTTCCAGCCAATAGGAGCGGAGAGAGTGGCTGAGGTCAGTTTTTATTGGTTGGTTGTTTCTGTCTAATATGAGCTGAGGATTGGGATGGGGGTGGGGAGATCACAGGAAGCTTCCCCCTCCCTGCAGAGCAGAGAAACATAAGGACTGCACTTCAAATTGCAGCAGCTGTATGCCAGAGGATCCTGGCAGGGTGGTCCTTGGCCCAGATCCAGCCCCTGGGCTGTATTTTGCCCAGCCTGGTTTAACTTTGAGACACTTTTTAAGGCTTTAGAGGCATGTACATACTACGTAGGTTTGCAGCATGTCAGGAAGATAATGATATTAATGAAGAATGTCTTTGGAGAGACATAGTAGGGTTAGGATTGACTTGCCACAGTAGTTTCCTGAGGCACCAATTAGAGTTGCAACCCACAATGTGCTAGGAAATCTGGCACAGGAGTATTTGCTTTGTGTACTTGGTCAAGTCACTTAAGCCAAAAGTACAGTTGGACTATCTCTTAACAGGAAATGCAGAATGTGCCTAGACTTTCACAGGAGTTAGAAAAGTCCAATGTTTCTAATCAAGTATTTGGGAGGTCTAGTTATTGCTCCATTGTATAAGAATTAGGGATGAATAGTGTATCCAGTTAAATGAATAATACTTTTGCCTACATGTATACTCCCCCTCCCAGATGCCTCCCCCCAGCTCTGCAAGGAAACTCTTTTTCGTGGGCTGGCAAGCTGGGACTGAGCCAGCCTACCTGCCTGCCTACTCCTTAGGTACTTTCAGTGCAGAGCCACTTACATCCCTACCCAGTAGGTGACTAGCTGAGTAGTTAACTACCCGATAAGCCTATGCTTATTGGGTAGTCAAGTGACTACTCAGTCGCTCCTCCTGATATGCAGGAAGGGGGTGGGCAAGCAGCAGGAGCCAGTCCTAGGGAGAGCCAGCTTGCCCGTTCTCCCCAGCACAGTCTCTGTGGTGCTGGGTAGAGATGTTAAGAATTGGTTAATTAACTAATCGAGCAGTCAATGGAAATTTCATCCGCTAGTTGGATGGGGCAGGGGAGGAGGGATTGCTCCTGCTGTGGCTCTGCACTTTAGCCTTGTTTCTTTTTTCTTGGTCCTTCCAGTCTGGGATCACTGTTAAACAATAAAAGAGCAGCTGTATAAAGTGGGGAGGGCTGGGTGCTTACTCAGCTCCCCAGACCTCAGTCACCAGCCCCGTCCATTTCCCCTTTACCTTGCAAGCTCTGTGGAAAAAATCCCTGTTGAGAGAGCCAGGCAGAGAAGAAAGGTTCGAGCTACTGTGGGCTGGGGCAGGTTGGCTCCCTTCACCTGTTCCTCTTGTCACCCTGTGCCCTTCCCTCTCTGTGCTTCTCCTGGCAGGTGCAAACCCAGCATCCTTGATCAATCAGGCTGGGTGGTGGTGGTGGTGAGATACTGACCCACTGGACTTGCAAATCTGCCACTCATGGCTTGCTTGCTGCCTGTAAGTTCTGAACTGTGACTTTCTACTTCTGTGCAAACTTTGCTGTGGGCAAGCCTGGGGAGCAAACAGTGGGGGGTCGGCTTGTTCCCGACACTCCAACACGGGGAAACAAACAGACCTGTGTGGATTTGGTTAGCCAGGTGCAGAGTCAGTAATTGAAAAATTGCAGCAAGTGTGAGGAACTGAAGAAAGCCCTTCACTTCTCAGGCTGAGAGGGAAGATCGGGCTATTCATTCTGAGGGTGTAGGTTTCCTCAGGATGCCCAGGCCTGGTTTCTAATTCAGTTTGCTCTAATTTGCATTATGAGATTCTGCATGCGCGTTTAAAATAGAGCAACTTTAGGAAACTGATGCCGGGGCCACTTCGCGTGACAATCTGCCTCTCCCCACCAAGCCTGTGGGAGCTGGGAGTGCTGCGGCTGGTAGGACACTTGGACAGTGATTGGAAATGGTGCCCTGTTCAATGCAGCCATTAATAAAAAGCACATGGTGGGTGGCAGAAGCAGGAGGAAACAGCCCTCTGAGAACAGCCAGACACCTGGTAGCTGGCCAGGTGCTAGAGAAGGGGAAGGATGCAGAGGGGAAGATGACAGATGAGTGAATGCCTGGGGTGGGGTGCCTAGCTAAGGTGCAGGGACCAAACCTGCATTGCGTGGTTCCCTTCATGCTGTGTGTGTGTGTGTGTGTGTGGCTAGCTGCATGGGCACAAGTATGTGGGCAGCATAGGGCCTGTAACCTCTCTCATGGTGTAATTTATATTGAGCCTGTGCTTGACTGGCATGCCTTCTCCCCACCGCAGCTGTGCTGCCTGAACTTGGGGAATAAACATCCTGGGGACATGGGGCAGCAGCACCATGGAGACTGTGCTGGGGGGAACTGGCTCTTTCACAGCACTGGCTCCTGCTTTTCTCCCTTTTGCTGCCTCTGATCTAGGAAGGAAGACAGTGAGGGGGAAGGGAAGTGAGTAGTTGACTTGAGTATTGATAAACCTAAGCAGTTGACTACCTGCTTGCATCCCTAGTGTGAGGTGGGGAGGGGCAGAAGAGGCATAGCAGCAGTGGTGCCAGGTGTGGCACAAGCTGGGGCTGAATCCCGCTGTGGCTCTGCATGTCAAATGTAGTAAGAGCATGTCAGGCTCTTATTACATTTAAAGTGCAGAGCTGCAGTGGAAGTGCCCCCATTGACTAATCGAATACATTCCATTGACTACTTGATAAGTCTTGGTTAATTAACTAAACATCCCTGTTACTGGGTAACCAATGAAAAGTGTCATCTACATGGTTAGTGAATTACACACAATATAATATCCCTAATAGGAATGCAAAATTCACACTTAAACATGGGTAGTTGCAAGTGCTGCCAAAACAGAATCACACCTTTAATGTTAACTGTAAGTAAAACTGCCTTCAGAGCTGGAGGACCCTGTCTTAACCTTCATCAGCTGATGTAAAAGCTGAGCAGGGCTCTGGGGCTGTGCCCATTAACTATCCAGATGGTGCTTGTTGGGAGGAGAGCAGCTTTAGGGACACTCCCCATTGCTGACCTAATTGGCTCAAGAGCTGAACTGGGGCTGGAACTGAGAGGGGAGGATGTGAAGCTGTTCCACCTGCCCAGGATGTGAGGAAAGGGGGAGGGAGCTGAGGTTCTTGCTTAGAACATCAGTCTGTCCTTGCATGTGTAGCTGCTGTTCAAAACCTATGTAGCCAGGCTGAGCTTTTCCTGATGCCATGAATCCAGTGTTGTATTAGCTCATGCTCACTTCACTTCTCCTTTATTGCATATGTTAACTAGGGATGTAAAAGGTGTTTAATTAGGTAACTGTGTAATAGGAATGTTAAAGTGTGTAAGTAACTGTGTAGTTACATGCGGGGCAGCATTCAGCTCCTGCTTGTCCCCCTGTGCTGCTGCCTCTGTATCAGAGATAGTAGCATAGGACAGCAGGCAGCTCCCCAAGAGCCAGTGGGGGCCAGGAGCGACTTATGTGTGGGAAGCCAGCTCAAACCAGGAGCTTGTGTATAACCATAAATGTTAACCAGTGTGCTCAGGCTCATTGGTTAACCATGTACATGTTTACACTTTCACATCCTTACTGTTTAACCACTAAAATCTTAGCGGTTACATATGCTGCTGCCTCTGATACAGAGGCAGGGAGTGGGCAGAGCAGACTGCTGCCCTTTGTGTAACCACTGAAATTTTCAGCAATTACATGGTTACTTAATTACAGGCATTTTAACATCTCTCCCTCCAATGTTGCATTGTCTAGTAGAGCTTCTCTAACAGTTACTATAGATCTTGAGGCCAGAGTAGCTGAATTGATTTAGACTTGGTTACATTAGAATAGTTCTTAGCCTTTTCAGACTACTGTATCCCTTTCAGGGGTCTAATTTGTATTGTGTACCCAAGCTTAAGTGAGTTGAAGCTACTTGCTTACAAAATCAGACAGAAGAACACAAGTGTCAGAGCACTATTACTCAAGTTGTTTACTTGCTCACTTTTTACCACAACTTACCATTATATGGTAAAAATGGGGTAATTTTATTAATAAACATAGAAACATTTTCTAGAGATTCAAGTACTTACAGTCATTGCCCTAAGGATCTTAGTCTTTTGCATGTCAGCTATAGGCGTCCCTCTTCATCTTCTGTGATTGGTTGTTGCCAGGTCCTTGACTTCAACACCTGTATAATTATACATCAGCACAACAGAATAAACTAAAGTTTAGAATAGCAGACTTGACTTCAAACTTGTGATCTAGAAGTACCACAGTTAGCAGCTTTTAGTCTGCACTGTTAATTCATGTACACATTAGAAAGCTGCTAGATAAAACTAGCTTGAACACTACTTTCAAGATGGATAATTTACCTCAAATAGGCCAACTCCTGGTAACTTGGTTTTACAGCAGATAGCCTTGAGGAATGCTTGTTACTGCAGAAGCATGCAGAGTGTTTCTAGGTCTTGCCTACGCAAGAACATGGTCTTCTAGCCTTACATTGTATTTTCCTGGCTGTCTATACTGCAAAGGAATACTCAGACTCAACAACAACCCTGAGTCATTTGAGTTGGGCTCACAGAGCTTGGGCACTGGGGCTAAAAATGACAGTGTAAATGGTATCAGAGGCAGTGGTGGGGGGAGAGGCAGGAGCCGGTGCTCACATAAAAGCTGTCTCCTCACGTGCACCAGCACCTGCAGAGCCACCTTCCCTCTGGGCATACAGAATTGTAACCAATGAAATTTTCAGCAGGTACATGTTTACCAAAACAAATTTTAACATCCCTAGTTAAAAATAGAGTTATCTTCTAAGGCTGAAGCATGAGCTCTGAAACACATCAAGGGGGAAGGATCTCGGCGCCTGGGCTGCAGTATTATGCAGATCATTAGTTGCATTTTTCAATCAACTGTGAAATGGTTGAGTTTTAGATGTGTGGACATAAGTGAGACTCTTTGGAGAGAAGCTTTATGAAGTTTTCTTGCGGTGGGGAACCTTTGTTTTGAGAACTGCTGACCCTCAGAAAAATCAGATATGGGGGGGGGGGCCATATGCAAGAAAAACAAATAAAATAAAGTAACCTGACCTGAAGCAGTCCCTGACTGAGGAGAGACATTTCCCTCACATACCAGAGTCTTGGGGAGCCCATGCTAGTAGATTTTGTGTGCTCCAATCCTGCGGGGGGGGGCGGCAGGGGAGGTTTGCTGGAGCACCAGTGCAGACTCCCTAATGCTGGGGAGAACCCCAAGCCTTGGGGGCTGGATCTGGCCCTCAGGCCTTAGGTTCCCCACCCAGGCCTTAGGGTGGTAGTTGGAGCATTGCACTTCGAGGTGAGTAGTTGAAAATGATGCCTAGATCATGAGCAAAATGACAGACTGACATCAACAGTGACTGTATAGAATGAGACAGCATTAAAAGGAAATGTCAGACATTCTATTTTAAACCATATTTAAGATGACAACAGGACTTCAAGGAGAGAGAGTGCTGATGGGATTGGCAGTGGGTTGGGATATAGCATGCAGGGCAATATCTGGGGAGGTGATGCAGGGCCTGAGACAACCCCCAACCTTTTCCTGCTCCTGACCCCTTGTTTCCCAAGTTACACGAGGAGCCAGCAGAGTGGGGCTGGTTTGCTGCCAGGTCCTATGACCCCCTGAAGCACAAGGCACCCCAATGCATTGGATGCAGGGGACCTCCCCGAAGCATCCAGTGGACAGGATGGTTGGGGTAGTAGACTTGAATCATTAGCATAATAAACATTATTATGTATGTGGCTTGATGAGAATGCTCAACAGGGTAAATTGTGAAGTGGTAGTGATCTAGAACAGAGCCCTATGGATTCCACATGAAGCAATGTAAAAGGGAACAGAATAAAACTTACAGTTGAGTTTTTGCCAGAATAATCAGCACAGTATGGGATCTGCATCCATATTGTTACTTTTATTCACATCGGTTTTCCAGACACAGTTGTGCAATTCTTTACTTGTGGCTTCTTGCTTGGAATGTGAGTGAGTGATCCAAATAGGGATTAAACTTAACTTTTGGATAATGACAAATATAAGATCTGGATCAGAATTTGATTACTCTAGTCCAGAATTTGCAAAACTTTTATTGATAACCATACTTTGAATTCCTTTGAACATTTTAACATCTCAGAAGGAGAGTTTCTGAAAGCCTGGTCTCAGCCTAAAGATGACTTTTTTTATATAAGTTTGCAGACTTTCAGCCATTTTGATGGTAGTAAATATACTCTTCTCCTCTCCCCCCTCCCCCCTACTTAACTGCAAGTTCCTTGTTTGCATCCCTCCTATCAGAGTTGGGTTCTGTGAAGTAAGACTTCATGTGTTGACCTCTGCTTCGTGGTATATTTGCTGAATTTGAGGGAGAGTATAACTCTACAAATAATGCTGGTTGAGTATATTCAAAAATGATTTTCAATAATCAGGATCTGTTTTAATGCTCGTGCCTTACTCTTTTCACACTTCTGTGCTTTGTATAAAAAAAATAGGTCACAGATGGAATAACTTGCAAGTAGGGATGTGAAAGTGGTATAACCATTGTACATGGTTAACTGATGAGCCTGGGCACTCGTGCACAGTTACACATAGCCCCCTGATCCCTGTACCAGAGTTGGGGGGGCTGTATCAGTTGAGGGGAGGCAGGAGCCAACTTTAAATTCTGGCTCCCTGCATGTACCAGCTCCATGGAGCTGCTGGACCCACCCTCCCCCCACACACACACTGCTGCCTGATTAGAGGCGGCAGCGCTGAGAGGGGGAACAGATGGGAGCTGGTACATGCAGGAAACCAGCTCCCTGTGTGCACCGGTTCCCGCCTGCCCCTTCTGCATATAACCACTGAATTTTTCAGCATTTGCACGATTACATAATTAAATGCATTAACATGCCTACTTACAAATAGACAAACTGTTTTACTGAAACACCAGGGGGCTGTGCCACCTGCTTACTGCGCTCGTCAACATCCCCTGTGGGGGGGGGGGGGCGTAGGCAACCCTGGCTCCCTGGACGACCCCCCCCCCCCAGCCCAGTACTTTCTCCCAATGCAGGTTCCGCCAGTGGCGCAATGGAGCAGCTGTTTTTAAAACACCAGCAGTGCCCACCATGTGGTGTCTGCTGAAGCTTCATCCGGCCGCTGTGCAGTGGCTTAGGAGGCTGGGGTGTACTCCAGTCCCTCCTTCTGCACCCCTCCCAGTATGGGTCCTGCCACAGCACCTCCCACCACGTGGATCCCACTTGCAGGCACCCCATCAGCTGTTTTTTAAACTGGCAGCTGCCCTCCACATGTTGGCTGCTGGAGCTTCAGCCAACCACTGTGCAGTGGCTCAGAGGGCCAGGGTGTACCCCAGTCCCAACCCCCATCATGGGCTTCACTGCCACCTGCCCCCTCACCATGTGGTCCTTCCCCCTTTCCACACAAGCCCAGCAGCAGCTTACTTTTAAGATGTAAGGAAGGTGAGGACTGCTGTTGAGGCATTAGAGCTGTATTTATATCACTCGCGACCTTATGGCTCGTGAGCCATAGGTTGCCGATCCCATTATGGGGTTAGTAGCAGGGAGGAGAGAGGAAGGAGGCTCGGTGGCTGAGAGGGGAGGGGCTGTGGGACACAGTGATGTGATAACATCACTCTTGTCGTCCCTCACGGAGAAACTTTTTTTATAGGTATAGTAAGACAACTGAGCTCTTACCTAATATAGTTTCTTGATCCTGTGATAGCATTGCTCTACAATGGTATATCCTGATGGCAAACACTGCAGTATTGGTTACCCATTTCAAAAAGGATGTTTCAAAATTGGGGAAAGCTTCCAAGAAGAGCAACAAGAATGATTAGGGACCTGAAAAACTTTTTATGAAGAGATGGAACATACTGGGATTGTTGCCTTAGGAGCCAATAAGAGCATGTAGATAGTGAACAAACTACCTATCTTCAGTTCAGTCCTGTTATGTAACATAAGAACAAGGGGACATTGAGTGACCTTGAAAAGGAGTTACACTGGTTTAAATCAAAGCAATTAAAATTGATTTTTGATTAAATCTGCAAGCAAGAAACCTTGATGAAAATTTTCAGTCTTGTTTTGCATGTGTACTATTGTATTTTCCCTAAAGAGAGGTATTGATTTGCAGCTGAATACAGCCATCATGCTTAATGTGCTGTTGGGTAATGGGGGACAAGACACATATAGGTTTAACTTACTTTTATTCAGATTCTTAACTTTTTAAATAAATGGTGAATGATGGTTTTTTTATTGTGGCTTGTCAGGCTCTAGTTCTGTGGTGTCCAACCAGTTCTGAAGCAAACTAGCCACACTCAACCGGCCAAATCAAAGTGCTAGCCACATGTCTGATAACAGTAACGCTCAAATATATAGAAAAAACCCCTTAAACATTATTTAATAAATGTAGCATATTAAAGTTTATCAGAGCTATCGTTTGCATAGCTAGCTAGCTAACTGGCATAACAAAAGATGTAGTTAGTGAATTGAACAGATGGTTTATGGTGGTCATGTTCTAGTAGATCTTACCACCACACCAATTTTTACACCTATGTTGGAAGGGGAAAACAAGATTTCCTGTCTTCTTTTTTTTTTTTTTTAAGATTGCTATTGGCTTCTTAACTTCGAACAAATTAGTCATTGAATTGAACCAGTTGAATAAACTGATATGAAGAACTTCTCCTGGCACCTGCAGCAGAATCTATACTTGGCAAAAAAGCTATATTAGTACTTCCATAAGCTTTAGTTCCTGGTGCTTAGCCTGTAACTCCCAACAATTCAGTGCTTTTACTTCAGCAGTGAACATGTTCAATATTATCTGTCTAGTACATTCAGGCATCAACTTGAATTGTCAGCAGTGTTCCCTCTAAGCTGCCTGAAAGCACAGCTTCACAGGTGATTAATCAGCTCTGTGCACTGGAGCCCTGTACTTCTGACTGGGTGGGGCTGGCTAATCACCTGTGAAGCTGTGCTGCCTTGTGGCTTAGAGGGAACACTTGTTATCAGTTTCCTATGTTTGAACTAAATACAGACTTTTTTTAATCACATTAAACACAGGTCATTTGTACTGTATACTCTTACTCAAGCTGCTGAAAGATGGTAAATTTAAAAATGACCAAAGGAAATAATTTCATAAAATTTGTAAATACACTGGAACTCTCTGCTGATTGGAGCCATATTTGAATGTCAGTTATAGATACATCTTGAAATGGATATAATATCTCATGCTTCAAAGTTTAACACTATTAAGGGTTTAGGATGCAACCATCATGGGAGTCAGATCCATCATGGTTCGACACAACATTGTTGTCGACAACCTGAATATTGCCCAGTCTGTTGCCATAGCCATCCAGGAGCTCATGCACCCACAATCTCTCTGACCACCTCATAGACGGGGGATGGTAGCCACACCTCCCCACTCTTCCTTCCATGGCTCAGCAGTCTGAACCTAAGGAGGGTCAGTTATCTGAAATGGAAGAGCAGCCACCAGATACTTCACCGACTGATAACTCTTCATTATCTCCTGTGAAGCAGTTATCCCTGGTGATCAATCTCCCCCAGACAACCTGAAGCAGTTTCAGGATCTGTTTAAGAGTAGCTGCTAGTCAGGAGATAGTTAACTGAGGTGCAAGAAAAACATCGACTTCTTAAAAACCTTCAGCCCTCACAGCAGGCTGCCGATGAGATTTGGCAGACCCCAGCGTCAGTGCCGCCAGCCAGCATGCAGATGAAGTACTTTGTCCCTTCAAAGGGAACTGACTTTTTCCCATCCACAACCTAACTCATTAGAGGTGGACACTGCTCAACAAAGATCCAAACTTCCACACTATAAAAACACCACCATGGATAAGGAGAGCAAGCGCATGGATCTCTTCTGCAGAAAACTTTACTTCTCGTCGACCCTGCTTCTCTGTATAGCTAGCTATGCAGTGCTACTGTCAAACCACAATTTTGATAATTTACTAAGCTCACTACCATGGAACACCTGCTGGACTCAGAGGCCGATATTGAAATCCATTGTACAAGAAGGGTACGCTTTGTCAAGGATGGCCCTTCAAATAGCTTTGGATGTGGTTGATATAGCAGCTCAAGCTATGGCAACATGGCTAGTTATGAGGAGAGCCTACAATCCGCTGGGATCCCTCATGAGCTATAAACGAAAGTGGAGGATCTCCTTTTAGTAAGCAAAAGCTGTTCGCTGAAAAGACCAATGAGGTCTTGCATTTGAGTAAAGGCTTGAATGACCTCCACAGTTTTCCTTCGGGGAGTCCCCCTCAGACATTTGCCAAGTGGCTACATGTTCCACCAATGACACCTTTATGACACATTATGCTACCTCTCAGGCTCGAGCTAAGGAAACTACTGTGGCTTCTACTGTGATCAAGTCATAAGTCTGAGGCTCACCTTCCATGTGCTCTTGAGTACTGCTACGCAGTCACCAATAGTGGAGCGCCCCCAGGAACATTACTCAGAGGGAGTTACTCACCTGTGCAATAACGACTGTTTTTAGAGATGTGTCCCTGTGGGTGTTCTGCTACCCACCCTCCTCCCCACTTCGAAGTTTGTTGTATCTTTCAGATATCCAGGTGGACTTGAGGCACTGGCAGGGCTGGACCCTGTGTGTGATCAAAAGGGCGCAAACAGCACGAGGCGTGAGCTGCACATGCATGGTCCAGCTGACTACTGCTGATGACTCTGATCTGCAGCGCCGGGATGTCCCGATACCAACAGTGGAGCACCCTCAGGGACACGCATCTTGAAGAACAGTCATTACTGCACAGGTGAGTAACTTCCTCTTCCCACCTCTGATGGGCATGCCCAGTGTATTTGTTGTTTGGGGCAAGATCATTCTCCAAAGAGTTGTCAACATTGTAAGAAGCTCTCTGCAAGGTCTTTGAAAGCAAAAGCATTCCAGTTATGCCTCACGATGGAGAAGGTAGAGAGGCCAGCCTTGGAACCAGTATCCCAGGCCTCTCTAACCCATACCCCACCAACAGCAGCTTCTGACCAAGTGTCATGTGCACCAAGGGATCCTCCTGCCAAGAAAATGGCTAAGAGGAAGCATACCTCATGCTCTACAGACAGGCCACCCAAGATAATGTTCTCCTCAGCTGAAGTCTTCCTCAACACCCAAGGTATAGGGTTCAGGGGATGTGCAGGCACCAGGGAAGTCTAGTACAGACAAACCCCAAGGGGCAGTGTCCTCAAGATATACAACCTGCGGTCTCAGTACTGAAGCCGAAGACCGCCCCTGCGCTGCGGGTACCAGCATCGGTACTGACAGTCAATACCCAATCACCACATCAGGCTAAGGGCCGACTGTAACCACTGGTACAGATGCCGATCAAGTCAGTACCGGCACTGATCACATTGAAGGCACAGGGTGATATGGCACTGCAATGAATTCAGCCCTCCACACCAGTGGCACCGGTCTTTCCTCCTCCAAGGCCATTTACCACTCGAGCTGGCGTTCATGTGGGTACTGATGCCACACTGATCCTACTCTGGGGGGCCCAAGCAAACTGGCTAAACCATCAAGCTTGGCCCCTCTCTTCTCTACTGATAGTGAGGCTGAGGAAGAAATCTCCATTTCCCCATGACACTTGTTCCTGAAGCCATCCTCACAGTTGCAGCAACTGCAGAGCCATCCCTGATGTGGCAACCATTCCTATGGTTCCCTCCCACCCCATTCCCATCCCTGCCAAGGTTGGGGGATCCCTGGAGCTCCCTGAAAGCTCAAGCACCAGCACTTCAATTGACAGCAGTAGCAAGACCTCAGGCAGTGTCTCCTAAGCCATCTGCATCCACCAGATCCAACATTACACAGGAGGAGATTGAAGATCTGGAGGTGACACGAGGAAGACACCTTGCCTCCTTCACGTATATCATTGTCTTCTGACAAGTCAATAATGCCACCTCCGCCAACAGTGGGTGACAGTCTTTTCAAGAGTGGCTGATTCCCTCAACATGTCCCTGGTTGAGGTTTGAGGTTCAGCACAGGTTGATGGACATATTACAGGTTTCCCCATAGTCTACAATAGCCTTGCTGGTAAACAACGCCATACTGGACCCTGCAAAGATTTTGTAGCAAACACCAGTCTGATTTCCCCACCCTGAAAAAGGGCTGACAGGTAGTAGTACTATGTTTCTGCCCTAGAGGCTGAATTGTTTACAAACTCCCTCATGGATGCAGCCCATACCAAGGGCAAGCAGACCCAATATAAATCCACTCCTTATGACACAGAATGGAAGAAACTAGACATTTTTGGGTAGGAAGTGATACTCCTCAGCATCCCTCCAGATCAGGTTAGTGAATTATTCAGCATTACTAGCAAAACATACTATCATTTTGAGTAAACAAAAACCTTTATTGAACAGCTAGCTGCCTGAGGACTAAAATCTTCATTCAAGTCTAGCATAGATTGAGTCCTCATAGGAAAAACAACACTGCAAGCATGATCTGCGCCCCGAGATCTTTGGCCACATCAGTCATCATGTGTCAGGTCTCCTGGCTGCACCTCTCTGGATTCCTGAGGGAGGTGCAGAACACTGAGGGCCTACCCTTTGAGGGACAGAAGCTTTTTTTTTTTTTTTTTTTGCCACCATAGACATTTCACTGCATTTGCTCAAGGACTCACATGCTACATTTAAAAACCTTGGGCATGTATGTTCCTTAGCCCAAAAAGAAATTGAACTGCCTCTACACACCCTATAGCAGGGCATCATCGTACTCCTCCCAGAATAGTTATGACTTCAGACATCAGAGGCAACAGAAGGGGAGGCAGCCTCAGGAACAACCCACCATGTCCCAGGCTGTGTCTACGCTGCAGATTTGTTGCACGAGAAGCTTTTTGTGGAAGAGATCTTCTGCAAAAACTTCTTGCACAAAAGTGCTCCACACTACAAAAGTGGTGTGCTTTTTGTGCAAGAGTGCCCACACTGCATAGGCGCTCTTGTGCAAGAAAGCTCTGCCATTAACAGAATGGTCATCAGGGCACCTGTGCTTTTTCTAACAGGCTCTTTTTGTGCAAGAAACCCCTGTTGAGCATCCACACTCACCTTTCTGCGCAAGAACTCTTGCGCAAAAAGGAGTTATTCCTTGTAGAAAGAGGTATACCTATGCCGCAAAAAACCCTCTGTTCTGCCGTTCTACTGTAAACTTTCTTGCACAAAAACACCCTTGATGTGTGGATGCTGCATGGGGTTTTGCGCAAAAACCCTGTAGTGTAGACATAGCCTCAGTCCTCCACCTGTAGGGAGATGTTTTGAACATCTGGTCAAGGGTTCAGCATCATTTCTACCAGCCAATCAGTACTGGTTCAGCCTTTCTACCATGCATGGTCCAGGATTACAACAGATGGGCCTAAGCAGTCACAGCAAAAGGCCTCATGCTTCCCTGCCTTACTTTTCCTCCAATCCAAACCCCTTACCTGTCTCCCTTCAGGGACCCCTCTCAAGTCTCTGCTCCAAAAGGAGATTCACAAACTACTCCAGCTGGGGGCAATAGAGCTCATACCAGCACATCTGAGAGGAAAGGGCTTTTACTCTAGATATTTTTCTCACTCTAAAAAAGTCAAGGGGTTGGAGACCCATCCTGGACTTACACAGGCTGAACAGGTACTTAAAAAGGCAATGATTCAGCATGGTAACCCTAGCAAAGATAATTCTGGCTCTGGAAAAAGGAAACTGGATGTCATGTCTCCACCTACAGGATGCTTATTTTATACAGAAAATTTCTGACTCCCTAAAGGATCGACGCTATCAATACAGAGTCCTACCCTTTCGCCTATCCTCAGCACCCACAGTTCTCCAAGATCCTTGCTGTGGCAGGAGCTCATCTAAGAATCAGGAATAGTAATTTTCCCTTTACCTAGATAACTGCCTGATAGTAGCTCCTACAGAACACATGGCCATTCAATACACCATAGAATCAATTCAGTTGTTGTTCAGCATCCAGGGCCTTCAGATGAACATGCACACTTCACCCTATCTCACAAGTTGGCATTCATAGGCACCATACTGGATTGTGTAAAAGCTTAGGCATGACTACCTATACTAGGGTTCCAAGTGTTGGCCATACTAGCAGATGGTTATGGATAGCCCTACACTATCTGCCAGCCAGTGCCTGCAACTTCCTGGTCATATGTCTGTGACATACATAGTCCCTCACGCCAGGCTGCACAAGCCATGCCTGCAGGCATGACGTCACACATGCTTTCGGCCTCACAATCACTCTTTACGCAAACTACTGAGTCCTACTAACAAGGTCAGGGAATCCCTCAAATGGTGGTTGCAGGCCAACAATCTCTGCTCTGGAGTCCCCTTTCAACAAACATCCCCAGCCGTATGCATAACTACAGATGCTTCCCTAGAGGTTGGGATGCACGCACCAATGGCTACAGCACCCAGGGAAGATGGACCCCTTCAGAATCAGGCTTCTGCTTCCACATCAACATCCTAGAACTCTGTGGTAAGAAGAGCATGCAAGTACTTCCCTTAATTCAGGGAAAGTCCATGAGAATTCTCATGGACAACACCTCTTGCATGTTTTACATAAATCAGCAAAGGGGAGGGGGGGGGCAGGTCATACCATCTCAGCAAGGAAGCCACAGCGCTGCAGCATTGGAGCATTCAGTCAGATCACCATATCAGCAGCATATCTCCCAGGCAATCAAAATGTCACTGCAGACCAATTGAACTGTATATTTCATCAAAAGTATGAAAGGGAGATAAACCTCCCACGTGACCCACCCCCATCCCTACATACTGTACTCCAGAGAGGGTCTTTGGGGAAATAGACTTATTCACCATATCCCACAATACCAAATGCCCCAGGTATTGCTCCAGAGCGGGGCTGGGCGAGAGTTCCATGGGAGATGCCATGATGATCAGCTGGTCTCACAATCTCTAATCTGCCTCCCAACCCATTCCCCTTCTCAGCAAAGTTCTACAAAAAATAAAACTGGCCAGGGCCAGAGTCGTCATGATAGCACCTGCATGGCCCAGGCAAACCTGGTTCCTTTACTTGTCCCAACCGTCTGTTGCTCCTCTAATTCCTCTTCCACAATGGTCAGACATACTATCTCAGGACTGGATTTTTTCATCCTGATGTCTAGTAGGTACATCTCAAGGCCTGGCTCCTCCAAGGCTCATCATGCAGGACCTCACCTGTTCGGAAGAACTCCATATTGTATTCTCCTTGTAACAGTTCATGAGTAGAAGAAAGGCCATTTGCAGAATTGGCACCATTTTTCTTAAGTGGGACACCCACAGAGCTCTTCAGCCTCATTCAACATAGCTGATGATGATCTTGGAGTACCTTCTTTCATTAAAGAATCAGAAACTTTCAAATTCATTGATAAAGGTCCACTTAGTGGCTATTTCTAGTGAGCATGGCAACATAGACAGCCACGCTATTTTTTTTCCACACCCAAGCATGATGAAATTTTTAAAGGGTCTCTAAGATCTTTCCACCAATAAGACCGATGTTGAAATCCAAGGTGGCACTCTTGTCCTTAACACCTTAACCTGCTCTCTGTTTGAGCCAATGATGACATGCTCCTTGTCACACCTTTCTAAAAGTGGCTTTCTTGCTCTCTATCACGACAGCCAGAAGGGTCAGTGAGTCTGCTGCATTCGTGGTGGATCTGCCATTCACAAACTACAAAGACAAGGTCATGCTAAGACCACACCCTAAATTTCTCTCAAAGATAGTGTTGTAGTTCCACCTCAGTGTACCTATATACTTACCTGTTTTCCACCAAAAGCCTCATCCTGATGCTAATTGTGGCACAACTCCACTCTTTGGATGTTTGGGTGATTGCTTTTTACCTAGATAGAACAAAACAGTTTAGACATTTCTCCCAGACTTTTTGTTTCCATAGCAGATTGCTACAAAGGGCATGCGATTTCAAAACAGGCCTTCAAAATGGATAACAAATTGTATTAAACCTTGCTATGACATCTATAAGGTGGCACTACTGATTCATTTGCAAGCATGCTCCATGGCCTTCCTCTGTAACGTGCCCATTGTGGACGTTTGTAGGGTGGCAACATGGGCCTCTGCGCATACGTTTACAAAACACTATACAGTAGGTACTGTGCTTCACAGTGTATCAGGTTTGGGATGGCAGTCCTCTCTGCTACCCGCTGGTCAGGTCCAAAGCCCATCCTTCCAGATTCTCACAGTACTGCTCTGGAGTCACCTGTAATGGAGTGCACATGGGTGTTCCTTTAAAGAAGAAAAGAGAGGCTACTCACCTTGTGCAGTAGCTGGTGTTCTTCAAGATGGGGTATTGGAGTACCCACAGGGACACCTCCCTGCCATCTCCTCTCTGCTTTGGAGTTAACATCTCTCTGTGGTAGAGAAGGAACTGAGGGACGGTTGATGGCGTGCGCGCTTGTCGGCACATTCGCTGCAGTATGGGTGGTGGTGTGTGTGTGTGTGTGTGTGTGTTGGCACCTGGGGGAAATACTGCTGCTAAAAAGTTCCCTTAAGCGCAGGAGCTCCAAGACACCTACAGGGACACCCCTCTCAAACGCCAGTTACTGCATAACGTGGGTAACCTCTTTTCTTAGTTTGGCCTTCTTTATACTGCACCTAAGTGCCCAATTTTATGGATTTTAATATCAAATGAGTTCAGTCTTCATTAGAGCTAGATTTCCAGTTGAATGGCTTTATATTATCATAATCCAGGAAGGAGGTAATTTTGTGAAATTAGTGCTGTCATTTCAGATCAAGATTAGACTAATAAAGAATATTTTCCTCCTATCTTCATATACAGCTGGTCCCTGAGTTGTGAACGGTCAACTTACGACTGTTCGCAGTTAAGACCAAAGCTGTCGTAAATGGCGGACCCTGAGTTACGAACACCATCTGCGCTTACGAACAGTGTGGTCGCATGTAACTCTATGGGGACCGAGTTATGACCAATTGCTTGGTCCATAACCGGTTCGTAAGTCGGGAAGAGGCTGTATACTTTTCATACACAGAGTTCAGTGTGTACAACCAAAGTTTGAAGACAGAGTTCTCTTCAAATACATCTGTCCAATCCAATGATGTCAGCAAAACTAGTCAACGATACTTGTGTAATTAAGTTAGAAAATTATAATCTTATTTGAAGTGTTGGGAAATTGCTTATAGTGAATATTCACTGGGTTAGAATTGTGAACAATGTTACACTTAAAAGACATGCATGTTCAGTGAAAGCAACAGTTCTCCATATCTTCCTAAAGTCTTTTTTTCTAAGTTTGAGATGTGAAGCTCTCATGTTTGAAGCACAAGAAATCAAACAATGGTAGCTCACGTGGGACAAATCTTGTTTTAAGTAAAATCAGTCTTCCCTTCCAGGGAGAGGGTGTACATGCAGGTGCTGGTTGAGGATAGGGATGTAAGCAACTACTCATGCTCTCTCCCCACCTGTATCAGAGGTAGAAAGGTGGGAGGGAGCAGGAGCTGGTGCTGGGGGGAGTCGGCTTAAGTTGCTTCCCCCCAGCACTCTCTCCAGGGTGGGGGGAGGGGAGGCAGAGCTGCAGTGATCCCAGAGTCACCCAAACCAGGATGGCTCAGTCCCGGCTTGCGCTACCCCCTGCAGCTAACACCACTGCATCTCTGCACTTTAAATGTAGTAAGAGCCCAGTGGCTTTTACTACATTTAAAATGCTGAGCTGCAGTGGCAGTAGCGAGCACTTCCCCTTATTTACTGAGTAGTCGATGGATATTCCATCAAGTACTTGATTAGCTAATTAACAACCTACATCCCCAACTAAGGATATAGATGATCTTAATCTCTGATTTAGTGAACTGATTTGGGGGGCGGGGTGGGCGGGAGGAGAGGTGGGGAGGAGCCAGGAGGAAATGCTGAAGTCTCGCAGCTCTCTGAAATAAGTAAACATGGTTGAAGGATTTGAGGCTTGGCAGTGAAGTGGTTTGCTGAAGTTCAAACAGGTCCCTGCTGGAAACACAATTAGAAACCTGCTTTTGACTTTTCAGTCCTGTGATTTATTGACAAGACAGCTGTCCTTAAGAAAGTCACGCTTGCCGGTGTTTTCCCCCAAACTGAAGTTGGTTCTGTGTTTATATGGGGTTGTCCAAAATTTCCGTATTTGTTACTTTTAGTTAAGAATTATTTACAATGGTTAAGACTCTGGAATGTATGCCTGGCTTAAATACCCTGCCTGATGCTGTTTGATTATTTTGTATCGGCATTTCCAGTCTTGCAGCTATATAAACCCACAGACATCCTGTTGACTTCTTTCTGAACGGATAGTGGATATCAGATGAAAGACCATATGATGCAAAAATAAATCTAACTACTTGTGTTGCAAACGCCAGTGGACAAAAGCTTGGATTACATGCAAATAAAGTTCTTGGTATCCTTACTGAATTTTGGAAGACACCATTGCCATGTTTAGACACTTCAGAACTTGCAGAAAACCAGAGCTATACTTCCCCCTTATAAAGCAGTCTTAAAAAAAAAAAAAGACTTCAAATTGACAGCATCCCTTGTGCAGATAAAATGTGGTAGCTATTTAAATACTCTGGTATGGCAGCAATAGCCAGCTAAAGAGTTGGCAGACTTCTTCCTGCAACAATGATCCAGTGACATGTCCAGGTCTATGAATTAAACAAGTTATGTCTTACTCCAAGGTATACAAAATGTGCACCCTATCTTGCTGTCAAATTTATCAGCCTTTAAAGTATAAACATGAATTGGGTTTGTATAACTTACTCTGTTTCAGAGGATTATTTTAGTAGAATTTAGATGAGTCACTCCTTTTAAACTCATTGTATTTGTTAGGGATGTCAATGTTCAACCTGGGGCAGCTGGAGCAGCCCCAGTCTATGGTGGGCCTGGGCACTCTGCAGGCGGGGCTGCTCTGGCATCCAGAGCAGCCTCTGTCCATGGCAGACCCCCGGAAAGGGACTGCTCGGGCATCTGAGCAGCCCCTGCCTGCTTTGTGGGAGAGAAGAGCAGCTTCAACCTCCTGATCGTCCCTTTAATCGGTTAACTGGTAAAACAGGATTTTACATCCCTAGTATTTACCTTTAAAATAAATGGCTTCGCTTGTGTTTTAAAAAGTGATCAACAAGCAATATCACAAGGGGGAAACTCTAGATCTGATGCAAAACTAAACTGATTTCTGCATTAATCACTGACTGTTATAGAACTGACATTTCTCTGTTAAACTCATGCCTTTTTTAAACTGCTGAGGATGTTGGAACTTTTACAATGCAGTGTAAAAATGCCATACATAGTGTGGGTTTGAAGAGAGAGTATGGATGAGTTGCTACCACTTGCATATTGGAAGAAGGGAAACTTGTTACCTGGCTGGAATCTAGCCTGTGAAGCTAACACAGAAAGTTAATGCTGCCATCTAGTTAAAGAACAAACAAAAAACACTTCAGTTTTCTTAGGGACATTCTAGAATGCCTTGTAAGGTCTGCTGCATCGGGAGGTAAAGAGTTTTACCAGTGCATCTACCCTGCTAAACTAATTGCTAATGTATCCTTCTTTATTTCCCTAGATTGGACAGGGAAGCTAATTAATTGGACACAGTGTGCTGTATCTGAGAACATGTCATCCATATTGCCATTCACACCACCAGTAGTGAAGAGACTGCTGGGGTGGAAGAAGTCAGCTGGTGGTTCTGGAGGGGCTGGTGGTGGTGAGCAGAATGGTCAAGAGGAAAAATGGTGTGAGAAGGCAGTGAAAAGCTTGGTCAAGAAGCTCAAGAAAACAGGACAACTAGATGAGCTTGAGAAAGCAATCACCACTCAGAACTGCAATACAAAATGTGTTACAATACCAAGGTAAGTGCTGTCTGGTTTGAAATTATTTCAAACGGTTTAACAAATGACTGATCAAACACCTATTTTAAATCATCCCTATAGGAAGTATTAACTGTGTAAATAACATGGTTCAAAATATTTAACTTTGAAATCTAGTGGCTTAACTTGGTCTCTCAGTGCTTATTTTAAAACTTAGTTGAACAATGTTCTTCATAAAGTCTCTAGATCTTCAATAGGACAAATATTTTAAGACATGCCAATTACAATTACTGTCTTGATTCCCATTTTTGCAGAATGGTACAGTGAGCTGTTTGTAGCATTTTCTTTCTGATTCAGTTAACAGCCCTGGAGGGCTCTACAGAACCTGCACTTCCAGTGTAAAATTGTATGTTTTTCCTTGGTCAACACTTCAGTCAGCTACTTACTTATGTGTAAAGGTCATCTTTAAGTATATGGTAAACTCATATCAGTGGTACAGTCTGCAGCCCTCCATCCTTCCTTGGATGGGAAATCTTATGTCCTGAAGCATTTTGCTATGAGAACAACTTACTGTATGCTTTATTCTTTGTTACCTGTTAAGGAAAGCAGTTATTAACTTGGAATACATCTCTCTGTGCTTTATATTGCTGTATAGGTGAAATGACTTGCATTTTTTTCCTCTTTGAGTTTCTCAACTTTGCGTATAACAGTTGCTGTGTGAAAGGATCACATTTTGTTGTAGATATTACTCTGGCCTACTGTAGATCCATATTATGCATAATACCACTGAGGCATGTGCATTGTTTTAATTAAACTCTTTATTGAAAGTTAAATATGGGAACATTCACAGGTATCTTGTTTTTCTTGCTCTGAAAAACTTACTACAGATTATTATGAAATGGGAAGTCTCTAGTCCCATAAGACCAATCTGCTAAAGCAAGTGTGTTGCTCCTGTTTTTGAGGTGTTGAATTCTGTTCAATTAGGGTTCATGCAGTGGATATAAACTTAAAATTGTGTAATACCGTACTGCACAGCAGAACTCTGCCTGTTAATGTAAGGTTTTCAAATTTCAAGCGTAGATTATAGCTATTAATATATAATACCTTTTACATCCCTTGTTGCATATAGCTAACCTTTTGGGAAAGATACTCCCCTTTTTTAGTACTACTGTTACTTTTCTTCCCTGCATCAGCTCACTTCTGTGGACTTGATTTCCACCCCTTTCATCATGCAGTCTAGTCGAATGAAATTAAAAAATATGTATTGTAGTCACAAAGTGGTGTTTTTTTACTTTAATAGATGGGGATAGGATTCACACCAGGGTTCTTGCAGGACGTCTGTTTGCAAACTGGGGATTTGTTAACACTGGGGAAACTTCCTCTTGAACTAGCTTGCATTTTCTAGCAGTGGCTTTATGTACTTTTGTGCAAGATGACTATTATAAATAGCATATCAGCGTTATCACTGCATTGCTTAGGTTGTGTTTATTCCCCATTCTCTTGTTTTCCCCAACAGGGTGCATAGGGTAGTAACTGAAATTAATTTGTACAGCCGTGCAAGTCTGCTGATATCCACTTTGTATTCATGAGTATCCGCATGCATAGATGTGGCTGCAGATATCCACAGCTCATTCTTATAGATACCAATTTTGTATCTGCATAGGGTTCTATTAATCAGTGCTTATTGAAATACCATAGTAACACTAGGCATTAAATATATAGGCAGGGGTCAGCAACCTTTCTGAAGTGGCGTGCCAAGATTAACCCTCCTGCCCTAGGCTGTGTTGCCCTCCCAGGAGGGCAAAGGGGGGGAGGGGGGCTGTCTACTGCATGGACCACCCGGGTCAATGCAAACCTTTCCACAGTTTGCCAGTTGCTAATAGAAACTCACTGTTAATTACACCCGAACCATTTTGCTAGTGCTACAGCTGGGGAGAACAGTTTAATTTAAATTATTAAATAGATTAACATTAAATTATTAAATGTAATTATTTATTAAATAGTTTTAAAAGAGCTAGCTAGATTCATGGAGGTTAGGTCCATCAATGGCTATCAGCCAGGGTGGGTAGGAATCGTGTCCCTAGCTTCTGTTTGTCTGGAAATGGGTGACAGGGGAGGGATCACATGAGGATTGCCTGTTGTGTTCCCTCCCTCTGGGACACCTGGCATTGGCCACTGTTGGCAGACAGGATACTGGGCTGGATGGACTGTTGGTCTGCTCCAGTATGGCCATTCTTAAGTTCTTCTTAAGCATTTTAACTTTCTCGTGTTAGTTTATCAACCTTCATTTTAAATAAAGTAAAATATTATGTCCAACACAAGGTTTCACTGTTTTCTTTATGGTGGAGTGGGGAACCTTTTGGATCGGAGGTCACTGACCTACAGAAAAATCAGTTGGGGACCACACAAGTGAGAAGCAGAAAAAACTCCTCCAAACCTCTCTCCCCTCCCCCCCCCCCAACCCTCACTGATGAGGCCCTCAACTGAAACACCTCACGGGTCTGGCACTCCAGCCCCCACGGTGTGAGGGGAAGGAAAGGGACAGGGAGGACTGAAGTTCAGGGCTTCCCATAGGCCAGATTTACTTTTTTGGGGTTCTAGAGTTAATGGATTTTGCGAGCCCACCCCAGAGCCTAAGGGGAAACAAAAATGAGGGGGTTCGATGTGCGGGACAGGTTGGGAATGCTGGATGGGGTGAGGAGGGCAGGGTCTGGAAGGGAGTTTGGCAGAAGGAGAGGATGTGGGGTGGGGGTATGAGAGGGAGTTTGGTGGGAAGGGGTCAGGGGGAGTAATGCAGGAAAGGTGAGAGGGTGAGATTGCTGCCAAATAGCTAGTGGGGAGTAAACGGAAAGTGTGGGGAGTAAACGGAAAGTGTATCGTCTGCAAAGTAAAACTTTATCCCCCTCACGTCTGCCCTCTGCTCTAGCCTCGCTCCCCTCAGCCCCATGATTTTCCCCTGCATTGCCCCATGGCCCTCATTGCAACTTCTTTCCCCTTCCATCCTGCCCCCACATCCCTGTGCCCTCACTGGGAGGGCAGCAGCGTTTCCGTGCGGGCGGGGAGGGGGGAAAAAGTCTCTTCCTTGCCTGGACCAACCCTTTGCCTGCAGGCTGTGACTCCAGGGTTGGAGCAGGCAGAGACCAGGTGCAGATGGGTACTGGGGAAGGGGCTCCCTGACCCAGCACACAACCTGTGGGGAGCAGCCCTGTGCACCATTGTGTGCTAGCCGCCCAGCCTTGTGCCCTCCCTGTAGCCGAGAAGGGGAGGAGTTAATCCCTTAGCTCCTGGGAGCTGCATGCTCTCCTGATCCCCCTTCTCTCTCCCCTCCCCCCCAAGCAGGAAGCCGGAGCTAATGGTCTAGCCTGCAGCTGCGTGGCTGCAGCTGGAGCCACAGCACAAGCTCCTGGCTGCAGGGGAGAGGGGTGGGGCTGAGCTTCTGCCCTGTGTGCCACGGGAAATTGGCTCACGTGCCAGGGGTTGCTTACCCCTGTATACAGGTATAGCAAAATACACTCTGCTGGTAGGGAGTGGCACTATACTATATTTGACCATTATTGGGTGTTCTGTTTTTGTAGCCTCTCTAATCTCTGGGAACACTTGACACCATCAGGGTCAGGTGATCACTAGAATATTCCTACTGCTATACTCGTGCATGCATGTGACTTCTAAATAGAGATTTTGGCACAGTTTGATTCATTAAGATTATCTGAAAGAAAATGTTGGATTTCAGTATTCCCTTATTGACCATGTAAATATCACCTTAGGACAGGATGCAGCAAAGACCATTAATGACTGTTGCTTGGCACAGCTAGTCCTGGAACCCAAAAGAGGACTAAATTGAGAATTGCCCTCATAAGTGGAGCCTGGGATCTGGGTCAAGAGATGAAGATAGCTGCACCATTCAGTAATAACAACTATGTTGTAATTAAACATCCTTGGGGGAGAAGATTTAGCACAAAAAGGGAACTGCTAAAAATGAGGATTTTAGTTGAATAGAAATTAAAGTGAAATGTCTGTCTGTGAACTGCATGAAAATGTCTTAAGAATAATGTAATAGATTCAAACTATATATTTACACTAAATAAAAAAAAAAAGCCACCATTGTAAATATAGTAAAGGAGGTGGTTGGAAACAAAGACATCCTTTAAAAATTGGACCACAAATCCTACTGATGAAAATAGAAAGGTACATGAATTCTGGCACTTCAAGTGTGAAGGCATAATTAGGCAGGCAAAAAGTAATTTGAAGAGCAGCTAGCAAGAGACACAACTACCGGCAATTTTTTTTCTTAGTATATCAAAAGCAGGAAGACTGCTGAACAGTGAGTGGGGCACCACACAATTGAGGTGCTCAAGGAAGACAAGACCTTTATGGAGAAGCAGAATGAATTCTTTCCATCAATTTTCACAGCAGAATATGTAGGAAAGATTCTTCGTCCCCAGCCCCCTGAACCACTTTTTAGGTGACAAATCTGAGGAGCAGTCCCAGAATGAGGTGTTGACAGATGAGATTTTTGGAACAAATTAAACTAATAAAGCACTAAGATCAGATGATTTTTCACCCAAGAGTTCTGAAGGAATTCAAATATGAAATTGCAGAACTGACAATGGTGGTATGTAACCTATTTAAATCAGTTTAGGTACCAGCTGACTTGAGGATAACTAATCTGATGATGATTTATTAAAGTTCAAGGCGATCCTGGCAATTAAAGGCCAGTAGGCTTCACTTCATCACCTGGCAGATTAGTGGAAACTGATAAAAAAGCAGAATTCTCTCTCTCTCTCTCTCACGCGATCGCAATATGTTGGAAGGGTTGGCGTTGCTTTCGTTCCTGGGTGTCATGCTTCACCAATCTTAAAAGGGCGATCCAACTGGTATCGTGGACTTTGGTTTTCAGAAAGCCTTTTATCAAGGTCCTTCACCAAAGGTTCTTAAGCAGAGTAAGCAGTTATGGGATAAGAGGGAAGGATTTATCATGGATTGGAAACAAAGGATAGGAATGTCCATTCTCAGAATGTAGAGCGGTAAATAGCAAGGGTACCCGGAGGATCTGTACTGGGGCCAATGCCATTAAACATATCAATAAATGATCTGGAAAAGAGGGTGAACTCTGATGCGGGGAGGTTTGCAGATGATACAAAATTACTTGAGTTACAAAGGGATCCCAAAACTGGGTGACAAAATAATGGATGAAATTCAGAGTTGGTAAATGCAAAATAGTGAACTATGGCAAATATAAACCCAGCTATAAATGCATAATGGTCTAAATTTGCTGTTACTCAAAGATCCTGGAGTAATTATGGATGTTTCTATGAAAGCATCTGGTTAATATGCAGCATCAGTCAAAGAAGCTAACAATGTTAGGAACCATTAGGAAAGGGATAGGTAAGAGACAAATGTATGGGATGAACACATTTTGAATACTGCATGCAGTTGTGCTTGCCCCTTATCAAAAAGATATTAAAATTGGGGAATGGTGAAGAGAAGGAGAACCAAAATGATGAGGGGTAGAGAAAATCTTCTCTGAGGAAAGATTAAAAATACTGCTAATCTTGGAAAAGATGATTAAGGACAGGTATGATGGGGGCGGTGTCTACAAAATGATTGGATGGTGTGAAGATAGGGAAGTGGTGTTTACTTCACATAACTAGGGCTTACCCAACAAAATTAATAGGCAACAGAGTTAAAATAAATAAAGAAATCTTCCCATAACACTGTCAACCTGTGGAACTCATTGACAGGAAATGTTGTGAAAGCTGAAACTATACCTAGTTTCAAAAAAGAATTATGAGTTCATGGAAGATTGGTCCATCTGTGACTTAGCCAAGATGGTCTGGAATGCAACCTCATGCTCTGTGTCCCCCTAAACCTCTGACTGCCAGAAGTTGGGACAGGATAACAGGGTATGGATCACCTGATAATTGCCCTTTGCATCTGGCACTGACTAGTGCTAGTCTGTTCCCTTATGCAGTTGTCAAGTCAAACTGAAGTGCAATCTCTGTGTTGCTGTTCACCTAGCATATTCGGAAAGTCCCAAATCTGTTCTTGACTGTACTGCTTCTGTGCTGCTGCCTTGCCCTAGCACATCAACTCAGAATTTGCAGTGCACTCATACTTTTTTTTTTTTTTTTTTTAAACGGGAGGATGCCAATAACTGCTTGGTCCCTTCTGATTATCTTAGGAGTCAGAATCTAGAACCCAGAGAGTGCTTCTAGTCTTCTCTATTTCTGTGTAGTTTTCTAAAACCTGGCTCTGAGAGATACTTTTGGCCTCTTCATTTCTGGCACTAGAAAATTGCAGGCTCCTTTTCCTGATGTCTTTGACTATCTTTTAAGCCTCCAAATAAGGACTATCCCTCAGTTTCATCAGAGTTAATCTCATGGCAGTTATGCTTTCCATGATAAACTGCACGCCTCCATTTTCCCTCACCTTGCTATGGAATTCTTCCAAAACTTCTCTCCAGAGAAACACACCCCCTCCCCTCATGGAATATGGGCATAGTCATTCAAAGCCTTATGGAAAATCCCTTTGAACCTCTAGCCACCTGTTCCTTCCTACACGTTCCTTGTGACAGTCACATTGGCAAGAAGGATAGGTGAAATTTGTACTAATGGCTTGCCTTCTGTTTACTATCGTCTCCAAAGACAAGGTCACTGATATCGCATTCTAAATTCCTGTTAAAGTTGATCTCCCCTTTCCACCTCAACAAGCCTGTACGCCTTCCTACATTTTATCCCAAACCCTACAAAAGCCCACTGGAAGCTACGCTCCATCAGACATTATCCTTGAAAAGAACTAAAATTTCCTGCGAACTTCCAAGACTTTCCTATCCATTACAAACTAATCCAAAGGTATGGCTGTTTCAAAGCCATGCTTATACAGGTGGCTATCAAACTGCATGAGGTCCTGCCATTGAGCCTAGGATCTCAAAGTCCCCGAGGGCATCTGGGCTCACTGTATGCATGTCTACAAGGTACCTATGGTGGACATATGCAAAAAAGCTACATGAGCATGTCATCCTACATTTGCCAAACATTATGCAGTTTGTCCCAGATTCCACAATAGATGCTTTACTGTCTACTGCTACCAGTGACTCAACTCCAAAGTCCCCTGAGCCACAGAGGCACTGTTTGCCAGTCAGCTGGATCACCCTCAGGGACATCACTTATTGCACAAGGTGAGTAACCTTCTCTTCAACAGGTTCTTTGAGAGGTGTTTCCTTGTGGGTGCGTCACTACCTGCCCTTCTCCCCTTTGACTTACGGAGCTCTATAGTAGAGAAGGAAGTGATGGAGTCAGGAGTTCCACATCCCAAACTGATTTGGGCAATGCAGTGAGACACTCTTTTAATACCAAAGGTGTCAATTTGGGTACCACGAGTATAAGTTCTCCAAACACCATAGGTAGTAACTGGGGTAGTTGTTCATACCTCATGTTGTGATCTTGTTAATGTTATTTCAGAAACTAATGTGACCAACCAAGTCAAAGCAGTCATCAGTCCTGTCCTCCCACTCAGTCAGCTGACAGATTCATAACACGATTGTAAAAAATGTCTGAAGACAGCAATTCAGGACAGCTAGTGGTTATCATTACAACTGGATGAAACTACAAATGCACACCTTCTTCCCAACTTAAGATTTGTTGAGTTGGAAAGTTTTGGTGTCTGAGGACTTCATTGCTGTCCACTGACAGGATGCGTTTCAGGAAGGAAACTGGAGCCTTCCAAAAATCTGTTCTTGCAGTTAGATTAGACCGGTGTTGCCAACTAATAAGCCTTAGTTTTTTTTAAAACCATAAGACTTTCTTGAGGAATTCATTGTGTTTGTTTTTTAAAGACTTATATTTTTGTGCCCCACCCCAACGGCTGTGTTACCCCCCCCCCCCTCCCCCCACCCACCCTCCACACGGCTTGATGCATGTTCCCTTTAGTGGCTGGCTGCATACCACAGACTCGTTTGTCCTACTGCGGTAATTCCTTTGAAGTATTATGGTAGTTGACAGCATTCTGATTTGGGTATCTTTTGGGTCTCTGTCCTCCAAAGAGGAAAGTCAGGCTGCATAAACTGCATCTAAAGAAGGGAGAAAAGGAGAAGTGGTCATAATTCTTGTATTTGGCTTTGAGTGATGTAGGAACTATAATCTGTTTTCCCTTCCTTGGAGGATATCAGGAGAACAAGTGGCAGCTGTAGACATAGAAAATGTTGGATACACAGTTGCAGCAAATGACACGTTCTTTGGGGGAAATATAATGAATTATTACACATTTGTGGGTGGGTGGGGGGGGGGGGTGTGTCATGCCAGATTCCATTGCTGTAAAATTACATAGACCACAGGGCTTTGACATGAATAGAGTACTTGACACCTCTCTGGACCTGTTTCTGGTGTGTGGTTCCCCCCCCCCCCCCCCCCCCCCCCAAGGTGTTTGGAAAAAACATTGCATTGGTTTATAATCAGTTGATGTCTATAGACCTTCTGGTAGTAAAGAGACCTTCAAATCTTTTCCCTTTAAATTTAAGCATAAGAAAGGGAGCAGGTTGCTCATATTCCCCGATGTGAGGAAGTGGGGATTGTATTCACTGTTATGTTGTATGTGAGTTCCGTCCTACAATAACCATGTGCATGTGCCTCAGTTTCCTGGAGCACTGCACAATACCTGTGTGTGAGGATTTTGGGGGTAACTCTCTCACTGAGGGAGGTGACCCTAGACTAGGGGTCAGCAACCTTTCCGAAGTGGCATGCCAAGATTTAATGTTCCTGCCCTGGGCAATGCCGCTCTCCCGGGAGAGGCTCTCTCCACCGCGCATCCTGTGGACCACCTGGGTCAATGCAAACTTTTCTGTGGACTACCAGTTGCTAATGGAAATTCTCTGTTAATTACATAATTACACCTGAGCCATTTTGCTAGTACTACAGCTGGGGAAAATGGTTTAATTTGAATTATTAAACAGATTAAGTGTTAACTCTCATGTTTATCATACTTCATTTTAAATAAAATATTATGTCCAGCACACAAGGTTTCAATGTTTTCTTTATGGCAGGGGTGGGAAACCTTTTTTTGGTTGGGGAGGGGGGTATGATAAATTTAGGTTAATTGAATAGTTGATGCAGTTTGCATCGACTATTCGATTAGTCCATAAGGACACCTCTCCCTTTGAAATGTAGCAAGAGCCCTGCTGTGTCTTGCTACATTTCAAATGTGGAAGTGCCCTGGGAGCCCAGAGGGGGCTCGTGTACATCTCAAAGGCAAAGTGAGCACGGGGCCAGCAGGGGACTGAGTCTCCTGCTTGCCCCCTGCTCCCATGGCGCTTATGCTTTTGAAATGTAGCAAGGGCTTATCAGACTAGCATGAGCTTATCAGTTATCCAAACAGTTACACCCGACTCCCGGTTAGCCAGCTGCCACCCTACACTGTTGCCTCTATCAGAGGCAGCAGCCTGCTCCCTGGGAGCCAGTACTCGCTGGGAATAGTTTAAAAAGTTGGCTCCTGGTGTGAACCGGCTCCTGGGGAGCTGGCTGCCATGCTGCGGGTGCATGTAACTGCTGAAATTTTCAGTGGTTACACAGCCAGGCAATTACATGCTTTTTTAACATCTCTATTACCCACACAGTTCTGTTCAAAGTAGCAAACTGTTGTATATTGACCCATTTACGGGGGCAACAGACTTAAAATGTCTGAATGGCCCAGGAAGGGGGGTTGCCTCAGACCCTGCCCCCTCCACCCCAGGGTTGCCAGGTGTCCAGTTATGAACCAGACCGTCTGGTTTTTGAGCTTTCTGTCTGGGAAACACATTGAGAATACTGGACATATAAATGTCCAGTATCTTCTAAGTAAGTTTTAATGTCATGAGTATTAGTACGTAGTTGCGTACTACCTGGCTGGTAGACGTGCTTACATTGCGTGAGTGTGTCTACCAGCCAGGCAGTACGCAACTGAGTAGAGAGGAGGGGGGTGAGGCAGGGGCAGGGCAGGATGGAATCCCTGGGGCCAGATTTGCCTGTGCACCCCTCTGGGAGTGTGCGTGGGACAGGCAGCACCATGGGATCTGTGTGTACGCGGGTCAGCCCTGCTCCCTGTTGGCTGGTCTTCTCTTTCCCCCCCCCCCCCCCCAAGTTCTGAGATCACGTGTCTGATATCTTTTTGAAACCCTTCTGGTAACACTAGCCAGAGTGTGAGATGAGTATGCTGGAGGCCACAGCTATACACAGACACTTGGAATGTGACCAGTGTGCTCAGTGGCTGTTCGAGCAGTCCAGGTTGAGCTACAGCAGCAAAGCAGTGAGAGTTACCCCAGGTTACAGGACAGATGACACAACCCCTCTCTGGTTTGGATTGCACCCCGAATGTGACAACATCTACAAGTGTGGAGTGGACCTCAGGTAGGAACACTATGCAATCTTTTATGTGAGGTTTTGCCTTCTAATTGCCAGGAAGCTTAAATTCTGAACTTGTGTCCATTATAGATCCAGGACCTTGTAAAGTGTGTGAGAGTGGGAGGTGGAGGGGGGAGGCATTGTAGAGCATAGACTCCTGTATGAGCTCAAATGGTTACACTGCCTTTAAACAGCCCCTTAGCCTAAGTCCTGCGAACCTGAGCTGGTTGGTCATTGCCAGATGAGTGTCTATGTATACATTGCAGTGATCCTCACAGTAAAATTCCACTTCAGTAGCACCCTTTTCTCCGTGGAGACTAGGGACATTAAGATGTTTGTAAATATGTATTTGCTGAAATTTTCAGTGGTAACATGTTTATATGTTGGGAGAGGGAGAGGTGGGAGCTCATTGCCTAAAAGCACAGGCTCATTGGTTAACTGTGTTCTCAACTACATTGGCACATCCTTAGTTGAAACCTGCCCCATATCATTCCAGAAGCCTAGACCTTGTGACTAAGAGTGCTTCCATTTTGTATAGACAACCCTATATGGTGTCACTACATGCTGGAATTTCAGTCTAAGGCAGAAGTCAAAAGACAGCGGCGAAAGCAGACTCCTCTTACCATCAAAGTGGAGTTTGTAGTCCCTTTATATAGGTACTGTGGATGTAAATGCTTATCTGGTAAGCATAAGGCTTACTTGATAGAACCAGGCTCAGTGGCAGGAACCTGAACAAGCAGCAGGCAAGCCCCCACCCCTAATGGGCCAGGGCAGGCAGGCCCCCAATGGGTCATGGGTAGGGAGCGCTCCAGCCTGGCTAAGCCTACCACACCATGTTTCATTTAACCAGTTAACTGATTAACTGCAATTTTAAATCCTTAATAGGTACATAGTTTTTAATAAGCAAAGTCCTAAGTTGTACATGGTTGCCCCCAGTCATCACATCCATCTATTGCAGAGGTTCCTAGTATTCAGTCAGCTTTCCCTGTGTTATCCTGCAGGAAAGATAGACTTTACTCTAGCAGCCTCTGACAAGAAGTCAGAAACTGTAAAGGAAAAGAACAGGAGGCATAATGAGTAGATACCACTAAATGTCAAAGTTCAAAACTGCATCTGGAGGGATGATAGGTGTTGACTTGAAGAAATTCATGGTGTCAGTATCTTCAGTTTGCTCTGCCTTCCTCACTTGTGCTATAGTTTTGTTTTTAAGCTCAATCTTGGTGGACCCTCAGGAGGGGGCAAGGATGTGTTGTGTGTCCAAGGTTCACTGTGTGGGAACACCTAGTATTAAATTTTGTTTTTAAAAAAAAACCTAATCCAGAGAGGCACAGTTCTCATTAAATTAATGCCGGTTTTTTTTTGTTTTGTTTCCTATCTTCCGCTAATATTCTCTGCCCAGTACTCCAAAATTAGGTGTTTCATCTCCATCATCCAATTCATTGGCATGTTGGTACATACACGCACCTCTGTGTAATAGTGTTCCTGCAGGGTGTCATTAATTTCTCGTTCATTTTGTCATCTTCAGTCATTCACTACTGTAATTTCAGCTTTTAAATGGGCATTTTGATTTCCTTATTTTTCTGTACACCTCTTGGTATATTTGCCAAATCCCTATTATCAAGTGGTCCAGACAGGTCTTTCAGCCTGCTAAAACGAAGCTTAGAGTATGTGAAGTGAAGAATTGGACTTAGCAGTGCAGTAGTCAAACCATATATGCTTGAATGGTGAATTTCAAAAAGTTGTACAATTTTATAGGCAGGCTTAAAAAAAAAAAGTAATGCTGTATGTCTAGATATATTAAATGAAATTGCATTCAGATACAAGTAGTAGCGCCCACACACTTACTTTTCCTTTTGCTCTGTGCACAGCTATGACTGCAGGTAGGGTTCTAACCTTGTTGGTTAGCTGGAATTATTGGATCCTTTGTATTTAGGGAATCATTACAGTTAAAACAACAAATGGTCTGGTAGCACATGTAGATGGTGGTATGAACTTTTTTGTGGGCACAGTCCTGGGATTCCAGGGCTTCTCTGTGTATTTGGCTTGTAGAGGTGGTTTGTGACAAGACAGCCACCTGCAGGTCTGTCAGACTGTGATTAGGCAAGTTGAAACGCTCACCAACAGGCTTTTGTATATTTCCTTTACGTGTATCCGATTTGTGTCCATTGATTCTATCCTGCAGAGACCGTCCAGTTTGTCATCTATCTATCTATCTATCCATCTATATAGAGCAGTGGGGCACTGCTGGCATTTGATGGCATAGATCAAATTACTGGATGTACAGTCAAATGACCCTTTGATTTTGTGGCTTATGTTGTTTGCTCCAGTGACGAATTTGCCAGTGTAGATATGTGGGCAGAGTGGGCATCTTTTTTTGGTTGCAGGGCTGGGTTCCTAGAGGTTTATGATGTGGTTGTGTGGCATGGTTATCAGAAAGAATACGTTTCAGGTTTGGGGGTTGTCTGTAAGCAAGAATAGGTTTTTCTCCTAAGGCCTCTGAGAGTGAGGGGTCATTTTCCAAGATGGATTGTAGATTGTGTATAATATGTTGGAGGGGTCTCCCCAAATTCAATTCACATGCTAATGGACTCAATTGTGATATGGGCTGGTGGGGACTCTACCTATTTTAATAACCACTGAAGGTGCTAACAGCTCCCAGAGTGGTATCCTTCCTGTTTTAGGTATCTATCTGTTGACTTTGATTTTTATCTGTTTAGGTTTAAGTACACATTCTCCAGATACTTAATGATGCTCTGTCTCCCACTCCCCTCCCTCTTTCTTTTTCTCCCCTCTCCTATTTATTTCGAGTTTTCATATCCCCCAACTCATAACTCCGGTCATCTGAAGAAGTGGGCTGTGCCCACGAAATCTCATGATACCATCTACATGTTTCATTAGTCTATAAAGTGCTACCAGACCATTTGTTGCTTTTTCTGTAACAGACTAACTTGGCTATCCCCTGAAATTACAGTTAAAATTAAAGCTTCATGTGACATCACTGTTCAGGTAATCCTGACACCCCCACCCCCGCACCAATGTTAGTGTTAAACTATCAGACTGAAATCTGCCAATTTTAAGATTCTGCCATCTAGGAAGTCATGTGATCTAACCACGGCATCTGCTGCTGAGTTAATAGACTTTCCAAGGTCAGAAAAGGCCAGTGTGGTTTCCTAGTCCAGTGTACTGTACCCATTAAGGAGTCTGATTTTCATCTTGCATATCCCTGAGTTTCACTTCATTTAAACTACTTACTTAAAAAAATCAGACACAAGTACAAAAGTGTCTCGGCACACGATACCTGAAATTGCTTGCTTGCTCATTTTCTCATAATTATAGAATTAGAATATAAATATTGTATTTCAGTTAAGTAAGACTTCACTAGTGCCTTTTAGTTAGTCTATTATAAAACTAGGCAAATATCTAGTTGAGTTAATACCCCTGGAAGACCTCTGCAAACCAAGGGGAATGTTACTTTGGTTGAGAGCCATTGATTTAGTCTGACCTCCTTTGTAATGCAGGCGAGAGCTTTCTCAAGCTGGTGTACCAAATGAATGAGAAGACATTTGCAATGAAGTTTAACTGATATGCCAATATATTGTAAATCTGAGTTAGCATTTAGCTGTCTTACCTTGCACTATTCACATAAAAGAACTTTGTCAGAGGAAGCAAGGATCTGATATTTCATAGTGAAAGGTTAGGCCAGAGGTGGGCAATAACTTTTGACTGGGACCACTTCAGAAATTTTTGAAGTGGCCCTGGGCTGCCCTGGAAGGGGCAGGGCCTCAGGCGGAAAGGCCAGGGCCAGGACACTTCCAGACTTCCCCACCGACAGACCCTGATTGGTCAGGTGGTGGGGGAAGTGCACAAGTCTTTATCCCTCTTCCCCCCTCCTCCTCCCCCCAGCTGGAGGTTCCCTATAGGTACCCATGCCTGTGGCAATGGGAGGAGACTTTGCATGCTCCCCCGTGCTGTCCCCAGGTCAATCAGGGCCTGGAGAGGGGGAGCATGTGAAGTCTCTTGTTCCCTGTCCCCACCCTGCAAGGGAGCGCCATGCTTAATTGGCTGCCAACTGAGCAGCAGCTGGTAGTTGACTCTTTGCTGAGCCCCTTGCAGAGGGGGAGGAGAATTCACACGCTCACCCCTTATCCCAGGCCAATCAGGGCTTGGGGCTGGGGGGGAAGTATGCAAAGTCTCCTCCCTCCCTGCCTCCACCCTGCAAGGAGCATGTGACACTTAGAAGCCCTGATTGGCCTGGGGGCGGGGGGAGTGGCACGGCCTTTGCGGTCCACTTGGTGGACAGTATGCAGCCCACGGAGGCCCTTTTGCCCACCTCTGGATTAGGCCATTCTTCTGCCTCAAAGGCAAAATACCAGTTACTGTTTCTTTAAAGAGGCTTTTGAGAATTATTGCTGCTTCTGCCTCACATGGCTGGGAGTTGCTTGTAAAGGGAGCACTCTCCTATTTGAAGAACCCCAAACTTTTCCCCAGACTTAGAATTTTACTTGGGAGAGATGAGACTAGACAGTGTTTTCACATTACTAAGGTTTTATTTACACTTAAATTTAAAGCACAGCCCCGGCGGCACTTAAACTAAGCACAAGCGCAGGGAGAGAGATCTCCCAGTGTTCGCTCTCTAAATCACCTTCACAAGGGGAGCAGCTAACAGTACTAGGAGCACAGCTCCTATCATGGTAGCCTGGTTCACACTGGTGCTTTACAGGTCTATAAATTGCTGTGCTTGTGGATTTTTTCACTCCCATAAGCCAGAAAGTTACAGCGCTCTTAAGTGCCAGTATAAACTTAGCCTCCAAAAGGGTGGTCAGACAGGAGAAACAACTAAATGTGATACATTTGACTGACAAGATGGCCTACTGAAAATATAAAAATTCACGTCTTCCAAGCGTTTATCTGTACTGGAAGTGTCTAGGTATAAGAAAACAAATCACTTGTGATGCCATTAGTGATAAGTGTCTTCCTAACACATGCCAGTGGAGGGAGTTGTACTCTAGCTAGGAAGAAGCATAAATGCAGCTTCAAACTATGACCAATGTAAGGTCAATTTTTCACTCAGAAGTTGGCTGTCAAATTGTGCTTTAAAAACCATACAGGAGCACCAAATTAGTTCATAGATAACTTTATTTTGTTGTAATTTAGGGTTAGATCTTTATATTCAATGTGCATCTACACTAAATTAGTACCTGTATCGTAGGCCAAGTACATGGTTGAGGCTGATATGAAGACATTTGTGTATACAGGATTCTAGTGTTCACACTACTGCCATGAAAACTAGCTGCTCAGATCGTCATGATGCCATGACAAGAACTCTTAAGCATTAACTACGCTAATGCATTTGCTTTTGCTTGTATGGATGCTAGGGATCTTAAGAGGTAGGTAATTGGCTAATCATGGAGTTGATACAATTTGTATCGACTCCACAATTAGTCAAAAAGGAAAGATACTCTGTCCTGGCTTGCACCGGTCCAGGAGCTACTCCTGCTGCAGCTCTGCAGTTTATATGTAGTAAGAGCTGGGGGCACAGGCAGATTGGTTCTTCCTACATTCAAAATGCAGAGCCACAGTGGGGATAGCTTATGGACCTGGTACGAGCTGGAACTGGGGAGTCCTGGCTCATGCCGTGTCCAGGACCACTGCAGCTCTGTATTTTAAGTGTAGTAAGAACTGCTCCTGGGGCTGGCAGCTTGCTCTGGGGCTGTGCCACAGACAGGGTCTGCTGCTGGAGCAGCCTCTGTGTGAGGTGAGCTGTGGGCTGCCTCAGGTAGAAGCTGCTTCATGGCAGTCTCCCCTCCCCCCACCACCTCTGCTGCCTCTGATAGAGGCAACAGTGAAGGAGGGAGAGCACCTTGGAGATCGTGCTGGAGAAAACTAGCTTTTAAGCAGTCTTCCCCCCTCCCCATTGCTGCCTCATTCACATCCCTAGAGGATGCATTGAAAAATGTTAGTGTTTATAATATCTTCCCAACTCTGTAGCTCCACGAATGTGAGAGCTAGTCCAGGGCTGGGCAAAATGCAGCCGAAGAGCTGGATCTCCTAACGCTTTGATCTGGCCCATGGAATATATCTAGCTGTTTCTTTCAGTATCCTGCTGCCCATGCCACTGAATTTACAGGTGATGGCTCAGGCAGCAGGATCCTATTTAAATGGCTCGTGGTCATGGCGCTTCCCTGGCAGGGGCTGGAGCAACAAGCCTTTTAAATAGCTGCAGCAACCCTGAGTGGCTGTCAGGCAACATGGTAGTGGCGAAGCCAGGAGCCATTTGCTGTGTTTTTAATTCAAAGCCTCCAGCCACAGACAACTCTTGAGGGAGGCTAGTTCCCAGCCCCTACCCTTCCGGGGAGAGGGAAACTGGCCCATGACCACATAGCAAATTAAGTGGCCCCCTTGTGAAAATTATTGCCCACCCCAGGACTAGTCTATACTAGAAGTGCTGTTGGGGAGCAGCACCTATGCAGCTGCACCACTGCAACCATCAGAGAAATACCTGCTGATGGGAAAGAGCTCTCCCATTGGCACAATAAATCCGCCTCCCCGAGGAGGGAACACACTGTTGGCAGGAGAGCATCTCCTGCCAACTTTACCCTTGTCCACACTAGTGCTTAGGTTGATGTAACTTGTGTTTGGTGAGGAGGGTGGCTTATTCACATCCCTGGGTGATGTAAGTGGTAGTGTAAACCTGGCCTCAGGCTAAAGCAGTTCTAGTGTAAAAAAGGCACTGATACTTACAATACTGATATTGTAAAGGCACCAATGATTCAGGCTTGTAAAATCTGTGCTTTTAAAAATAATCTCCCCTATCTAATTTTGTTTATAGCAAACTTTGAGTAAGTCTACACTAGGGATGTAAGTGACTAGTCAGCTAGTTGACTGAGAAGCAGCAGCAAAGGGGAGAGCAGGAGCTCTGGTGGGGGGGCAGGTGCACAGGGGGGAACTGGCAGTGCTTCCACCTTTGAAACCTAGCATGAGCAGGGCTCTTGCTACATTTCAAAAGCAGAAGTGCCATGGGAGCAGGGGGTGAGCAGGGGACTCAAGCAGTCCCCTGCTGGCCTCCTGCTCCCCCCCCACACTTCCACCTCCGAAATGTAGCAAGAGCTGGTAGGGCTCTTGCTACATTTCAAAGGCAGAGGTGCCCTTATCGACTAATCAAATAATCAATGCAAATTGCATCAACTATTCGATTAGTTGATCTAAATTTAACACCTTTAGTCTACATTGCCACTTAACTATGCTCTAACTTTTTGGCTCTGGGAGTGTGGAACCCTCCTTCCTGACTGCAGCAAGTTATAGCAGTATAAATCACCACTGTAAATGGGCTCCCAGCACTGGGTCGCGCTCCCAGTCCTATTAGCTACTCGCCTCATAGAGGTGATCATGCTGTGGCCATACTTGCACTTTAAAGTGCAGTGTTAGAAGTGTATTCAAAAGCCTTAGAATACTGACTGCTTTTAAAAAAAACAAAAACCTGCAGTCACTTGACTGTTACTTGCTACCACTGCAATATCCACTGATGGAAAACTTGAAAGTTCATTGAACGCCTATTATCTTGAAAGACTTAAATCTGTTTTCCTGTCATTTAGCATTGTGAGAGAGGTCAGCAGGATATAAAAGAACAATTATGAGCTGCTATGTGTCCGGAGCTCATTGTATCTTTCTAAGTAGTATAAGAACAATCAGGTTGGGGAAATACTGCTTGAAAGAATGCAGCATAGTAATGTGAATTCAGAGTTCACGCAGAAGCCAATCCAAAAAGTTTGTGTAGGTGTTTTTGTTTATATTCTTCAGCACCAATTTAAGAACTAAAAGTTGTTACCGGTTTAGGTTTTGTATTTAAGTATTTCCCTTTAATTGTAGAAAAAGAAAATTAGGACACTTCATTATTAACCAGTGAGGGGCAGTCCTGTGGATAGTGGCAGCCCCCAACCCATATCTCCTTGTCTTTTCCTTGCCTCCTGGCATGGGTGGAGGTGGGAAGCTGAAGCCTAGGAGGGCAAGTCTGCTCTTTTTTGTGGGTGGTACCATGGAGTGGGCAGCCAGGATGCTCCCTCTGATCTGTTGCTGGTGCCAGCACTTGGAGCTCATTTGGGCTGCTCATGCAGTTAAACCCCTCACTGCACACCCTGGCTTCCTCCAATCTGCCTCCGAGCAATTTTTTTTTCCATTTTTCTGAACTGAGAATACTCCTTTTGTGTGATAATTTTGGTTGCAACCTTCCCCTCCAGATAAGCTGGGTAGCCTGCTGAGTTAGGGAGTGGAAGAGCCACTCCCTTCCCAGGCCTTGCTTTGTGGAGCTTCACCAGGCCCTGCCCTTCCTCCCCCACAGAAGTCAAACTACAACTATGCCCAAGCCCAAGAGCCCTCTGGGGCAGAAGTCTTGAACCTCCAGTGGCTGAAGCCCGGAGTCCTGAGAGGGCACCCATCTTCTAGGCCCTGGAGTTTTAAATTGTGGGGGATGGGGGTGGTGCTCAAAAGAAAAAGGTTAGGTGTCTGTTAGGAAATAGATTTAAAGTTACCTGAAAAGTAGTACTTAGCTCAAACTTAAGTGCTGATACAGGGGTTTTCATTAGTTTGGTTAAAAATCACAAGTATTCTTCTAGGCCTAGGACTGTCATTGATCTGAGAGGTAACTATATTTCCTCTTCCTGTTGGTTTGGAGCCCTCTCCCACCTCCTAAATTTAGTCTAAATGAACTAATTTATAATCAGTGACACAGGCTTTTAATTCTTCTATACAGGGAGAAAGTTCACCAAATGACATTTGGAATCTTTGTTCAATGGCTGATGGCCTCCCACTAAAATACAAAAGCCCAGTCCCATAACCACCTGGTGTTATGCTGAAAAGGCAGTACCTACTTTGTAAGTTTAGCAAGGACTTGGTTGAGCAGATGACTAAGATGCCACTTCTAAAAGGACTCTCAATGCATTTCCAAAGAAGTACAAATTGTGGATGCTATTTTAAGCATTTAGATAGTCCTCATCACTATAATCCTGTGATATTCAGACAGGAATGTAGTCTACTCCAACCTTGTGAGATAGGAACGTATTACCCTCACTTGTAGAGATACAGAATTTGAGGACTATACTAATTGACTTGGCTAAGGCTACAAAGGATGTCTGTGGCAGAACAGGAATTGAATCTAGATCTCTGAAATCCAGTTCATGACCTTAGCCTCAATGCCATCCTTCCTACCCTGTCTTAGTACAGCTGGGGAGAGGGCATCTAAGTTCCTTTGTTTCTAGGAGTATCTGGTGGTTAGAAATAAAGTTAAAGTAGCCCTCTGACTTGCTCTTCTAGTAGCTACTAGGAACTCGATAGGAGCTGTCCCGACTGCTGGGATCAGGGCACAGAAAATGTCCCTAGCAAATGGAAAATGGCATTAGGTATGGTGTCTCTTGTAGCAGCTCTATGCTACATGAAGCTCACTTATTCTCGTCAATAAAATATTCATAACCTCTAGATAGGAAAAATAGGTAAGAACATGAATTAAATTTATAGGATCTGGCATGTTGGGGCACGGTGGCTTTTTTGGTGTTGTGGAAACAGATCTAGCTAGTGTTCCATTCTCTTACAACTCCCATGTCAATAACACACATGTTTTCAAAGGTATGGGTCGTCTTTTGTAATGGCATTTTTAAGGGGAAGTTGATAACTCAGGGACCAGAGCGGGCATTTAATCTTCCACAGTACATCGCTCATTGTTTAAGGCAGGAGTGAGAAACTTATGGTCCAGGGGACTGATGCGGTCCCCAGCTTGCCTGGATCTGCCCCCCTGGGGCTCAGGGCTCCTCTGCCCCAGCATTGGAGAGCCCATGCTGGCACTCCAGCCCTTGCTGCCTCACACCCGAATGATTTTTTTTTTTTTTTAAACTTTTGTGGGTTAGCGGCCCTGACCCAAAAAGGCCCCCTACCTCTTGTTTAAGGCAATCTTTCTCTCTGCTTTACTTTCTAGATGGCACAAGCTTCATTTGGGTACAAATATGCCCCATGAAGATTAATTGCGTGCTGTTTTCAGAGATTGACTTCTTCAGGCTGTCTGACATCCATTGTTTTCTGGAACAAAAATATATGAACACCAGCATCTGCATGTGTCGTCCTTATGGGAAACTAGGAGCACCATACCCAGTCCCACAAACTCATTTTGAATACTTTTTCATATGATGAGGTGGCTGAGCTTTTACTTAGAGCAACAAGCAGATTCAGTATGATACAGTTGGAACAATGACAGTAGTTCCAGCTCAGCAGGAAAGGTGAATGCTGGACTCTGTTTAGGACTCTCTCTTTAAGAACATAAGAATGGCCATATTGGGTCAGACCAAAGGTCCATCTAGCCCAGTAGCCTGTCTGCTGACAGTGGCCAGTGCCAGGTGCCCCAGAGGGGGTGGACCAAAGACCATGATCAAGCGATTTGTCTCGTGCCATCCATCTCCAGACTCTGACAAACAGATGCCAGGGACACCATTTCTATCCCCTGGCTAATAGCCTTTTATGGACCTAACTTCCATGAGATTATCTAGCTTCTCTTTAAACTCTGTTATAGTCCTAGCCTTCACAGCCTCCTCTGGCAAGGAGTTCCACAGGTTGACTATACGCTGTGTGAAGAAGAACTTTCTTTTATTAGGTTTAAACCTGCTACCCATTAACTTCATTTGGTGTCCTCTAGTTTTTCTATTATGGGAACTAATAACTTTTCTTTATTCACCCTCTCCATACCACTCATGATTTTATGTACCTCTATCATATCCCCCCTCAGTCTCCTCTTTTCCAAACTGAAAAGCCTCAGTCGCTTTAGCCTCTCTTCATATGGGACCCGTTCCAAACCCCTAATCATTTTAGTTGCCCTCTTCTGAACCCTTTCCAAGGCCAAAATCTTTTTTTTGAGGTGAGGAGACCATATCTGTACACAGTATTCAAGATGTGGGCATACCATAGTTTTATACAGGGGCAGTAAGATATTCTGTATCTTATTTTCTATTCCTTAATAATTGCCTTTTTGACCACCGCTGCACACAGTGTGGAAGTTTTCAGAGCATTATCCATGATAATTCCAAGATCTCTTCCCTGATTTGTCATAGCCAAATTAGCCTCCATCATACTGTACGTATAGTATAGTTGGGGTTATTTTTTCCAATGTGCATTACTTTACACTTATCCGCATTAAACTTCATTTGCCATTTTGTTGCCCAATCACTCAGTTTGGTGAGATCTTTTTGAAGTTCTTCACAGTCTGCTTCTGTTTTGACTACTTAAACGGTTTTTAGTATCATCTGCAAACTTTACCACCTCACTGCTTACCCCTTTCTCCAGATCATTTATGAATAAGTTAAACAGGATTGGTCCCAGGACTGACCCTGGGGGGACACCACGAGTTACCCCTCTCCATTCTGAAAATTTACCATTTATCCATACCCTTTGTTTCCTGTCTTTTAACCAGTTCTCAGTCCATGAAAGGACCTTCCCTCTTATCCCATGACAGTGTAATTTATACAAGAGCCTTTAGTGAGGGACCTTGTCAAAGGCTTTCTGAAAATCTAAGTATACTACATCTACTGGATCCCCCTTGTCTGCATGTTTAACCCCTTCAAAGAAGTCTAATAGATTAGTAAGACATGACTTCCCTTTACAGAAACCATGTTGACTTTTGTCCAACACATTGTTCTTCTGCGTGCCTGAATTTTTTTCTTTACTATTGTTTCGACTAATTTGCCCGGTACTGAAGTTGACTTACCGGTCTGTAATTGCCAGGATCGCCTCTAGAGCCCTTTTAAAATATTGGTGTCACATTAGCTATCTTCCAGTCATTAGGTACGGAAACCGATTTAAAGGATAGGTTACAAACCACAGATAATAGTTCTGCAACTTCCCATTTGAGTTCTTTTAGAACCCTTGGATGAATGCCATCTGGTCCCGGTGATTTGTTAACGTTACGTTTTTCTATTTGTTCCAAAACCTCCTCTAATGACACTTCAATCCGGGACAGTTCCTCAGATTCATCACCCACAAAGGATGGTGCAGATTTGGGAATCTCCCTCACATCCTCAGCCGTGAAGACTGAAGCAAAGAAATCATTTAGTTTGTCCGCAATGGCTTTATTGTCCTTGATTGCTTCTTTTGTATCGTGATAGTCTAGGGGACCCACTGGTTTTTTTAGCAGGCTTCCTGCTTCTAATATACTTAAAAAACATTTTGCTATTGCTTTTTGAGTGTTTGGCTAGCTGTTCCTAAAAATCTTTTTTTTGCTTATTACATTTTTACACTTGATTTGACAGTGCTTATGTTCCTTTCTATTTATCTCACTAGGATTGGACTTCCACTTCTTGAAAGATGCTTTTTTGTCCCTCACTGCTTCTTTTACATGGTGGTTAAGCCACGATGACTCTTTTTTTAAGGTCTCTTACTATGTTTTTTAATTTGGGGTATACATTAAAGTTGGGCCTCTATTATGGTGTCTTTAAAAAGTTTCCATGCAGCTTGCAGGGATTTGGCTCTCATCACTGTGCCTTTTAATTTTTTTATCTAACCTCCTCATTAATTCCCCTTTTTGAAATTAAATGCCAGAGTGCTGGATTGCTGAGGTGTTCTTCCCACCACAGGAATTTTAAATGTTGTTGTTATGGTCACTATTCCCAAGTGGTCCTGTAATAGTTATCGCCTGGACCTGATCCTGTGCTCCACTCAGGACTAAATTGAGAATTGCCTCTCCCCTTGTGGGTTCCTGTACCAGCTGCTCCAAGAAGCACCTAGAGGTGCTCTTGGATAGCATGGAAGCACCATGTAGAAAGTGACAATTGAGTGGGAGAACGTTGATGATAGTGCGCTGAGTGGACCAGTGGGTTAAGAAGAGGGAGCAGAAGAGACCAGGCATTGTATGAGAATATCTACTATCAGATAGCAAGAACTGAGAGAGTGGTCCAGCTGTGTTTTTTGGAAAGAGTTCAAATACATTGGTTCTTCACTCTGGATATGCAGCCTTTTATTGAAGTGGGTTCTGCAGGGCTGACTTTGCACAGTATTTTTGGAGTAGTCAGTTCTGGAGTTCTTCTGCTCTCCAGTAGCTTCTTCGGTTTGTAATATTCTTTCTCCATCTCTCTCACACACAAGGCATCTACCAAACTCCTTGTTCCATTCAGTCTTTTTTTTTTTTTTCTTTTTTCTCCAGGCTTGGCATACCCCATGGTGACCTCCCTTTCAGCTGGATGGGTTGCTGAGCAATGATTGATTAAAAAAAAAAAAAAAAAAAAAAAGTATAAAGGTATATTGAGATAAAGGTAGGGATTTATACCTAGTAACAATTTTGTTTTCTTGCTATATGCTTGATTTCTTAAAAATTACACTGAGTACTATGGACGAAGTATTCATTGTATATCCTTTAGCCGATATGAGGAACCAGGGAATATAATTACTATTAGGGATGTAAAAGGTTAACCAGTAGGGGATAAAGCAGCTCCCCGCCCGCTCTGTGCAGGGGTGCACTCCAGCCCTGCCGGGCCTGTTGGAGTAGCCTGTATCCTCTCTCCTTCCCCTGCAGGTTACATGCCCGCACCCTGGGAGTGGGCCAGCAGTAGCTGCTGTCCTGGGGAACTGACTGCAGAACCCACAGTGAAGCCTCCTCCCTGGGAGCAGGGCTGGAAGCAGCCCTGGCCCACTGCTGGGGAGGTAGCTTTGCTACAGCTCTGCAGTATCCTGCTCTCTGGGAGTGGGCCTGGCAGGGGCTGCTGGCCCCACTCTTGGGGAGCTAGCTGTCATCCGCAACCCGCAGCAAAGCCTCCTTGGTGTGGGCTGGTCACACATCCAGGGAGGCTTTGCTGCGGGCACTGCAGTATAATTTGTAAAAGTTATAGTTCAGAGCCTGCAGTGGTGTGTAAGCATGTAACAGCTAGGAATCTTAGTGGTTACATAGTTATATTTTTATACTACTCTTGGCATCTATCTGTTCTTCATGGAATTAAATTTCATTATCTTGCTATTTCATGTATGAAAATAGGCCTGAACAGACTTTCCATGCAAGAGATGTTGTCTGTTGTGACTCAGGCTTTTATAAATCTTGTAGGACACCAGTTGGTTATGGTTACTGTCTTCTCAGCTCTTGGGAGTTTTATAACAAACTCAAATCAAATTCTCCAGCACCGCAATCAAATTTTGGAGCAATGAATTGGTAGAGTAAATACAGCAAACTAATCAGCTTTTCCATTTCTGACAGATGTCTTCTCCCATGCCTCACATTGATGTTCTCCTCCACAAAGATCTGTGAGGCTGTTTGCTTGCAGCTAGTAACTGTTAATTGAAATAAAGTGATAGCTACAAGCCTTATCTCTGTTCTACTACTGGAGTAATATAGCACTTCCATGTCCCAGCTCATTATAAAGAATGTGAATTCTAATGTCCTTACCATCTCTGGCCAATGAGCACCCTTCAGGAAAGAGTGGAATGAGAACTTAAACAAGCTGTTTTTCAATTCTGTCTCTAGTATTTAAAAGGATGGATAGGGTACTACTGGGTTAACTGTTAACTTATTTGTATTTCCATGTTGGCTGCAGGCTCTTTTAAAAGTAATAGCAAGATCCAACATCTTTTCTGTCCAGTTATGTGCAGGAAAGTCCTGTTTGCTCACTCCATAATTTGTAGTCTGGAATGGATGTTAAAGTTGTTGCTTGGTGGTGATCTCATAAATCCCTGCAGGATGGTGGCATGTTCATCACAATTTTTGCATGGTTATTACTGTTGATATGCTAGGAATTACTTCATCTTTTTTGATCCTACTAATTGCTTTTCCATATTCTTTTTTCCTTCCTTCCTTATTTCTGCTTGTTACGTTCAGCTGGCTTTCAGTCCTGAAGGACTCCTGTTTAAATGGCAAGACATTAGAAAATTGTTTCTACAACCACCTCCTCTTCTAAATTGTATGATCACAACACCAAACACTAGCATGAGCCTTCTCTCAGGATACTTACTAGTTATTACTCAGACACCTGTGTTTATAGCCAGTACATATGCAGATACTTCTGAAAGTACCTGTAATATTCTGTGGAGCCTTTCAAATGAAAGGCAATGTATATAATCTCTCAGTTCTGCACTTGATCACTTTTTTTTCCTGATACAGAGGCAGGTAGGGTATGACCCTACTAGAATATTTGGATTATGACCAGGTTTTGGAGCCAGATCTACATATGGTCTGTTCATTCCAAAACTTGTATTGGAGTCTGTGGACACTCTTAGGTAAGAGCTACTTTTCCATCTCATACTAATTAGGGATGTAATAGTTTAGTTGATTAACTGATAAGCAAAAGCTTAATGCTATAGACTACACGCATTTTTCCCCCCCCAGCAGACTGGCCAGCAGCCCAACTCAGTTCTGGCTTGTGCCAGGTCTGGGACCTTCCCCCGCTATGGCTCTGCATTTAAAGCAGTGTTTCTTAAACTGTATTCTGGGGAACACCGGGGTGCCATGAGGCAGTTGGAGGTGTGCTGTGTAGAACAGTTAAAAATGGCCGCCTTTAAAGGGGCAGGTGACTTTTTTTTTTTTTTTTTGCTCAATTACTTCCCCCTGACTTTTTTTGTGTGTTCCTCGTTTAAAAAAAAAAAATATTGTTTGGTGTTTCTCGGTCTTAAAAAGTTTGAGACACTGACTTAAAGTATATTAAGAGCAAGGCAGGCAGGCGGCCTGGCTCAGTTCTGACTCGTGCTGGATCTGGGAGCTCAGACCCCACCCCAAACGGGCTCCTGCCACCCTGTGCTGCTGCCTGTGTATCAGAGGCAGCAGCATAGGGCGACAGGTAGCCTGTCTGCAAAGGGAGCTTTTTTTAAACTGGTTTCCCTCACAGACCAGCTCCCACCTGGCACCCTGCACTGTTGCCTCTCTGGTAGAGAGGCAGCAGCACGGAGTGGCAGGGGGCTACTCAGCAGTGGGGCCGGAGCACACTGGCTACCGGCCCCATTCCTGGGGACTATAGAATATTTGAGTAACGGATAAAAATTAATGAGGTTAATTGACTATTGATATTTAACTGATTGATATATAGATATATAAAGATATATTGGCATTGGAAAGGGTTCAGAAAAGGGCGACTAAGATGATTAGGGGCTTGGAAAGGGTCCCATATGGGGAGAGGCTAGAGAGACTGGGACTTTTCAGTTTGGAAAAAAGGCGATTGAGGGGCGATATGATAGAGGTATATAAAATCATGAATGGTGTGGAGAAAGTGATTACAGAAAAATTATTTACCTTTTCCCATAATACAAGAACTAGGGGACACCAAATGAAATTGATGGGTAGTACGTTCAAAACTAATAAAAGGAAATTTTTCTTCACACAGCGCACAGTCAACCTGTGGAACTCCTTGCCCGAGGAGGCTGTGAAGGCCAGGACTCTATTAGGGTTTAAAAAAGAGCTTGATAAATTTTTGCAGGTTAGGTCCATAAATGGCTATTAGCCAGGGATAAAGTATGGTGCCCTAGCCTTCATAACAAGGGCAGGAGATGGATGGCAGGAGATAAATCACTTGATAATTGTCTTCTGCTCTCCTTCTCTGGGGCACCTGGCATTGGCCACCGTCGGCAGATGGGATGCTGGGCTCGATGGACCTTTGGTCTGACCCAGTATGGCCATTCTTATGTTCTTAACATCCCTAATATTAATCCCACCTTCCTATACAAGTTATATCCGGTAATGCAAAACAGGTTTTTTTTTAAATATGATGTAGGGCTATACATTTGCCCACCTCACTAAATGAGAGGAGGCAACTTTTCCCACCTTACCGCTATAGGTCAAATCATAACTGGTCCTCTCATATTTGGTGCTAAATCATTCATCATATTCAAACCCAAAATGAATCTCTTCCATCCGTTGCTCTCCTACAAGCCACAGATTGCAGTCTCTTTTGACATGATTTGCTCAACTGATGCAGACTAACGGTAGTTTCCCTGTGTCCAGATTTAGGCAATTTAGCCAATGAGAAGCTTTTCTTTCTTTTCTAGTTATGTTCTTCCTTTACCAGTCCCTCTTGCACTACATTGCAGTGTACCTTTCTCACTGAAAGAAGCAGGTTTAGCATTCTGTTGCAAATTTATGGAAGCTTTGTTGCAATTGTTGGCTTCTTTTGGACAATTTCTTGGTCAGAACAGCTTTATTTGGAACTCTGATTTCTTCTTAGGAGGAAATGAGGAAGTGGAAGGGCTGAAAGTGGTAATAGAAAGATGGACACATTTAAAAAAAAAACCTTAGTGCACTGACCACTGTTTTTCGTAGTCAGAGGAAGAGGCAGTTTGCAGATTCAGCTTTCGTAACTCTGGGGAAAGATTCTGATATGCAGAGATCCTCAAGTGAAAAGTGTATTGGTTTCTGAGTTAAAGAATGGAGATCTTGAGGTGAAGAGGTGTAACAATTTGTCAACCACGTCTGTTCTCTGCTCAGTTTGGTGGTTTGAGTATAAAGGATCAGATTGTCCATAGTGTGGTTTTCTGGCTTAACCAGATGTTAGACAGGGCACTGTCCCATGAATTTTGGGTAATGGGAGAATTTATCTTAATATGAGGAATATGCTAACCTCTGAGGATGTACTTTCCCTTGCTCCTACTCCAGGATCCTTAGAATTTAAGAGCTGTCATGCAACTCAATTTGGCTATCCTCCCTACCTGATGGAGAGTCTCAATTACATGCAGAAGAAGCAGTCCCAGTTTCTTCAAGGAGGACTTTCCATAAAGACTAAAAGATACACTTGGCAAATCTCTAAAATACAGCCAATTTAAAAACCATGAGGAAACCAGCTCAGCTTCTGCCTGCTTACAGCTACATTTCTGACTAAGGATGACTATATGAGGCCTTATCAAATACTCATGTGAGCAGTTATAACATTATATTTAGCCCCCTAGGTGGATATTTTTATTAAGGTACAAGTATGCCTTTTTGTTTTAGTTTAAATTACTTTCCAGGAGATACATTCTAGTACATTTTTTTATTTTGTTTTGTTTAGTATATCTGCCTGGGTGCTGGTGCTATATTGATTTAAATTTACGCCTCATATTATAAATAGAGAAGTCCTTCAGAAACTGTAAAGAGAAGATTGGTGTTGACATTGAGGCAATCAGTTTACATAACAGAACTTTAGAAAAACATGGTTCTTAGAGTCATCACCCTGTACCACATGTGATTGATAGCAGTTATGGCATTTTGATTAACTTGTATCTCTAATCTTATGGGTATGGTGAAGGTGGAGATGGAACCACCATATACCAAAAAGTGAAACCATTCAAATCAAATTAAGTGGCCTAACAAATATGGATCACTAAAGCAGTGCAATGTTTGGTCACAGCTCCTTTGAAATCTTTTAAAACCAAACCAAGACACTATTATAGATGACACCATAACAAGCTTGTATAATTGGTGTTTAGAATGTTGTATGCCTTCTAAAGGAACAACTGTCTTGCAGTCTCCAGTAGTAAAGTAGATTTTGGGGACCAAACCCTGTTCACCAAGACTATAAGCAGTTTTTCATCCAAAAGAAGTTGAGAGAGCTGACACCATAACACTGGGCTATTCCAGTCTAATCCTGTTTTATTTGTGGGATTGATTCAACTTTATGATATTGGAACCAGGAAGGCTAGCAGTTTGGATTATCTTAAATTTTTATCAAGGCTTACTTCAGAATGGTCTTATTTTTAAATGTCTATTCCAATTAGAAAGGTTTTTCATTCTGTTAATCAGTTTATCTAGGATAAGAGTGAACATTTCAGAATCTTACTGTTTTTTGGAGTGGTGTTTTTTGGCACACCATCTGTTCTGAAATCTCTCGGTGGAGCAGAAAAAGGGGAAGTCCTCTGGATGCAACTTTGATGGTATATCAGTATAGGTTTGCTACAGTGAGTAGTAACAGATGTGGCAACAATGACCCACTCTATTGATCATACAAGTTGTTTTCAAGCAGTCTCCATCCTTGTAAGCCATGGGTTTCCTTGATTATATTTGATTGTAGGGGCTTTACCCAGCAGTGCTTGGGTCCTTACGTCAATTTTTGTTTTTCTTCATTTTATATCATTGCTGTGGGGTAGGCTGGGGATGAAGAGTTCCATATGTAGGTTGCCCCAAGGAGAGGACAACCCCAGATCTCTCTCTGCAGCAGCTTGGGGCCAGCTGAGAAGCACCTCTCCATGGGTGCTGCAGCTCCAGCAGGCACAACTCAGGGAGAGGTACATATCAGAGTTTGTGTGTCTGTCTTGGGGACAGACAGACACACACTCTCTCTCAAGTATATAGTAGATAGTTCTCCTGGTCCCTATCTCTGGCCCCTTGCTGCTCCCCCATGGTCATTACACTATAGCTGTCCCTGCTACCTGAGCCCTCTCTTTCTGTTTTATGAGAATCATTTGCATTCCAGACACATCCCATTGTCTTGGCCCAAACCCTTTCCTTGCTTTAAATCAGCAGTTCCCAACCTTTTCCAGATGGGGACCCATTTTGACAATTCAGGAAGACTTGGTGACCCAAGGCAATTCAAAAACGGGTGGAGGAGGAAGGGCAGAGCCACCTGGGGAGACACTTGGCAACCCTTTTGAAATATAATGGCGACCCATAGGTTGGGAAACTCTGCTTTAAATTAAGAGCAAGCTAAATATCAAATTTGGTCCTAGGTCTTACCATTTAGAAGAAGTTCAGTAGACCTTGAGACATACTCTCTCAAATATATAGTACATTTGTACTAGAACATCTACATCAGTGGCTTATCCATATATTGTTGGAGTTGGGATGAAAACCCAGTATAGGCTAGTCCTAAAGCTCTCACTGGCATTACCTCTGATCTAAGCCAATGTGTGTCCTGGCTTATGAGTGACATACTGCCTGCACTCTGGATCTGTTGGAAAGATGAAAGACTTGATAACCTTTGATTAAGTATTCTCACTTTTTGAATAAAAGCATCCTTCCTTCCTAGGATGGTGTCCCAGGATTAATTGCAAAATAGAGACCCATATGTGATCAAACTGGAGTGGTGTTTGCCTGACATCAGTTGATTAACACTGTGCGTTCTGAGCCACTTGAGATGAGCTAATAACTTGATATTCCAAACACTTTTAGAGACCGGTCTAAATGGCTACAGGGACTAAAGTTCTGCTTGCATTTATCATGCTCTAAGTAATCCAGTGTAAAGTTTGAAATATTACTGCTGTATTTGAAGGAGCCATATCTCAAAGATAACCAACACCAATTATGAAGTCTTTATGGTTTTATGTGTCATTTAATACCCAGTATGTACTCATAAGTCTTTAGACCCAGACATCTTGGCCAATCTTTAAAGCAGCAGTGATGCATATTAAAGGTAATGATCTCTCCTGAAAACTGCAGCATTTCATTAGTAGAGTATCTAAGTGATCATGAAATGAAACATGGTTCTTCACTCAAGTTCCTCATCTTTTTGTTGTTTTTCTCTGATACATAGATGATAAAATTTCAATAAATTGAATTAGTTGGTTGTAAAAGGCATGTATGTGAATGATGGCTGTTTGAGTTTATGCAAAATAGAGAACTCCTATACAAACCATTTGTGTGAAAATGCAACAATTTTATTTTTAAATTGTTTATTAGCACTTTTGACTTAGTATAGAATGTCACACTAATTTTAATTAAAAGTTACAAGCGCAAGCTTTGATACTTAAGGGTTTGGAAATACTGGATTTCTCATGTATGGTAGTATTTTAAAGGGGTGTTAACGTCAAAACTACAGCAACCAAACTTCAGACTGTCTTTATAACTGGTGGTTGGCATTTCAAAGCAGTGTGTCTAAACACTGACATTCTCTTTAAGTTTCTGAGGTGCAAGGTTATTCTGTTTTTATAGATGGGAAAGTAAAATTTTTGACTTCCAAAGGCTGTAGAGCGAATCTGATAGAGCTGGAACACTGAATAGTTCATTCCCAGAACTATGCTGTCCAGTCTACAACAGCACACTGCCTTCTTTTCACTTAAAACTCTTGTAATTATTATTACACTTGTATGATCCATCCATTGAAGTCTCAGAACTGATTTCATAAAAAATACTGTCTTTCACAGAATGGTAAGGAAAGGTATTTTCCCCCATCCCGCTACCCAGTTTATTGTTTTAGTGGTCATTAGTTACATTTTAACGCTGAGATGGGCTACTTTGAAGCTATTTTGTCATACTGTTTTTCTTGTCTACACTGTGGTAGCAGGAAATATTATTTTGATACATGCTTTACTTAAGATTTCTCACCATTTTTTGTAATTGTCGTAACAAGAAGACAGGTGCTTCTCTGAAACAAGCTGAAGTGTTTCTAACTTAGAAAAAGCAGTAACCTAGCATATGAGTGGCAATATTAGATTGGTACTGACATGGTGATGTCTAAAAGTTGTTTTCCTTATGCTGTGGCAATTCAAATTAAGATGCACATGGCCTTTCTTTGAATTCCTTAAATAGGTTTATTTAAAAATTGGTTTTAAAGTAAATCTTGTTTCCAGCCAGGTTGATGAAGTTTTGCGTGTTTTAAGGGACATTACAGCTATGTTGACTACTTCAAGCCAGAGAAATTGTTCACCTTTTAAAAACATTATCATTTACCTTGAGTCACATGTTCCATTTTATTGGCCTCCTTCATATAGAAAATAGAGCATTCGTGTTAGGTTTAACTGATATCTAATGCTGTATCTTCTATGTGAAAGGAAGTATTATGTACATTTTTCCATGTTCTACATCATGGTATTTTGAATAACCATGTTTCCATATTCACATCAATTTTTTTGTTTTGTTTTTTCAATTTATGCACAGCACTTGCTCTGAAATTTGGGGACTGAGTACACCAAATACGATAGATCAGTGGGATACAACAGGCCTTTACAGCTTCTCTGAACAAACCAGGTGAATATGTTGCCCTCTGTCTCATCATAGAGATCTTGTGGGAGGGATTGGCTTTGGAGGGACTGTATAGGGATGCTTTTGCTGTAAATTATACTAAAATGCTTCATAGTTGTCATACGGTACAGCATTCTAAAACAATTGCTTGCCACTTTTTTTTTAAAGTTCTCAGCTGATGTTTTGACCAATGAAAATTCTAATTCTGGAATATCCTCCTTCCACATGAATGCCATTGAAAGAATGGGAAGAATTGGAAAATGCAAGCGCTAATGTGTTTTGGTGTTTTATAATAGGTAGCACACGTAACTCCTTAGGCCTAACTTTACAAAGTTTTTAAATTGCTTTATATGCTATATATTTGAACTAGTAGCACATTGGCTGATCAGTTAGCAAGATTTAAAGAATTATTGTTTACATAAATTAAATAGGCTTTCATTTTTTCATGTCACCTTTACTTTGTGTATTGAGGTTTGTCTCTCCCATCCCATAACAATCATAAACATCTGCATTTGTGTAAGCTTATGCAGTCTGTCTTAAAACTAGCAAAACACTTTCAACTGGTAGCAAGATACCTGAATACTCAAGTACATAATTAAATTGTACATGTTTACAAGATGTGTTTTGATGCTTTTTGCATTACTGTTATACTGCCATGTGGATCACCTGAGCAGCTGACTGCTTTGTTTATTTGCAGTCTTCTGGAAAGTACTCTGCTTAAAGCATCCATGCTGTAGCGTAGCCCTAAGGAGGGAAGATATTAAGGGAGTGTTAATGATGTGCATGTCTTGTGTATGTCAAATACATATGAAGTGCTTAGAGCTGTAATGGCTTTTAATGAACCCCAAACTCATAGGTACTAACTTATTCTAGAGCTTCTCAAGCTACTTTAAAAGTATTACTATCTGAAGTTCTCTAGCAACAGCAGATCAGATATTGTAATCCTTTTGTTTTCTTGTGGGGGAGAGAAAACATTCTTGACACCCCCTCCCCATTACCCAACCTTTTGATTATGATGAAGACACAATCTGTAAACATTTTTGAACATCTTCCCTATATAGGTCTCTCGATGGCCGCTTACAAGTATCTCATCGTAAAGGATTACCACATGTTATTTACTGCCGCTTGTGGCGTTGGCCAGATCTTCACAGTCACCATGAACTTAAGGCAATTGAAAACTGTGAATATGCTTTTAATCTTAAAAAGGATGAAGTATGTGTAAACCCTTACCACTACCAGAGAGTGGAGACACCAGGTAGGAAGATTTGTCTTAGACTTCTTAAAGATGCTTCACCACAATATTTACCCAGAAAAATCTTAATAGATTAGTTGGAGTCTTAGTAATATTTAAGGTGAAAAAGTCAGCAGAATTGGGTTGTCCATGCTGCGTTGCCAGGAGTGACAAGATTTGGATGAAAAGGTAGCATGGATTTTTGCAAACTTGAGTAATTTGACTTTTAGGCAACTTTTCAGCCGTGGTTATACAGCCGGTCCCCGAGTTATGAACACATCGACTTACGACCGTTCCGTATTTATGACCAACCTCCTGTACAGCCGGTCCCCGAGTTACGATCAAAATCCACACTTATGAACAGCGCGGCTGTACGTAAGTGAATGTAATCCGACTTACGAACAGATCGAGTTATGACCTAGTGTTTGGTACGTAACTCGTTCGTAACTCGAGGACCGGCTGTATAGTAAATCTTGTAAAAATCTTTGTGTTGGATGAGGATGTTAAGTAACGCATAAATAACTAATAGTGTACTCAATATAATTTGTATCAAGTACATGGTTAGTTGATAAGTGGTTGCTGTGGCTCTGCAGTTTAAATGTAGTAGGAGCCAGATCCTGTGCTGCACCTCTGCTGTTTAAATGTAGTAAGAGCCAGGTGGCTCTTACTACATTTAAAAGGCAGAGCTGAAGTGCCGCTGCACCTCTGCTGCCCTGTCTCCACTGTGGAGACGGTGCTGGGGGGAACCAGCTTTTAAGTTGGTGCTCCCCTTCCCCCCCCTTCCCCTCCTGCTGCCTGGTATAGAGGCAGTGGGGGGGGGGGGGGGATGTGAGTAGTTGACTCAACAAGGTGGGAGGGCAACTACCTGATAAGCCTAGGCTTAAAGACTACGTTTTTATATCCCTAGAATTGGATTGTTTCAAGCTGGTAAAACCCCAGTTCATTATGAAAATGTCTCCAATTAGTGTAGTGAAATTCATCTGCCTTTTCTAAAAACATAAATGACCATGTTCAAAGTTGGTTGACATATATAGCAGTATTATACAGGCTTTTTGCAAATGTGATGCTTCTGATAACTGATTTAGAACTGCTCTGTAATTTGCCTGAGACTTTCAAAACAGCTCAGCATATCTGAAGATCTGGTGTTCATAGCACAGAGAGAAGTAAAATGGTTTTTGTGGGATCTCACTAATATTTTATGTTCTACTTTCCCAGTTTTGCCTCCTGTACTAGTGCCACGACATACTGAGATTCTAACAGAACTTCCACCTCTTGACGACTATACTCATTCCATTCCTGAAAACACTAACTTTCCAGCTGGAATTGAGCCACAGAGCAATTATATACCAGGTAGGTTGTGTTTGTGTTTTTTTTTTTTTTTTTTTTTTTTTTTTAAAGATACTCGGCTTATCTAATTGTTCAGATAACATATCCATATCTTTCTAGTAAACTTCAAAGTGAGGCTTTTTGAAGCTAGATTAACTCTAGTGGAAATATTTATAAATATGCTTTTAGTAAACCAGTAAGCCAGTTTTGCCAATGCAGATAGGACAGTGTGTATGTATTTTATTGGACCACATGTCTAGGATTTGAGATGCTATTCAGGACAATGGTCTGACTTGATAGATGATCTGGAAAAGGGGCAGGATGAACAGTGAAATGTCAAAGTTTGCAGATGATACAAATTTAATATAGTTAGGTCCAGAGTTGAGTGCCAAGAGCTAAAAGCAATCTAATACTGCTGGGTGACAAAATGGCAGATGAAATTCATTTTAGCTATGTGCAAAGTAATGCACATTGGAAAGCATAATCCCACCTGTACATTCAAGGTGATGGTGTCTGAATTGGCTGCTACCACTTAAGAGGCTTAGAGTCACTGTGGATAGTTGCTTGAAAACCGCTTTTCATTGAGCAGCAGCCACAACTTGAATACTGCAGATAGTTCTAGTCACTCTCTCAGTGATATTTTTAGAATTAGAAAAGGTACGCTAGGGAAACTCAAATGATTATGGGTATAAAACTGTTTGGAAGTGAGGAGAAACTAAAGACTGGGATTGTTGAAGTTAGAAAATAGATGACTAGGGATAGAAGGGGAAGAGAACATGGAGATATGGTAGTCTATAAACTTATGAATTATGTGAAGAAAGTAACTAGGGGAAGTGTGTTATGTGCAGGGGTAGATAACAAGAACTAATGCTTACCAAATTAAAGTAATAGGCGGTAGGTTTAAAATGAACAAGGAAGTAGGTTCTTTCACCCAGCACACTGTCAACCAGTGGATCTCATTTGCTCAGGGATATTGTGGAGGCCAGAATTATAACTGTGTTCATAACAGAATTAAGTAAGTTCATGGTTGGAGGATTCAACCTCGTGCTCTGGATGTCCCTAAATCTGACTGACAAATGGTAGAGCTGGATCATGTGGGCTGTGATCAGTCATAGGTGCATGTATTCTAAAATGACTGCATGTGCAAAGACTTCATCTTTCAAACTCGGACTAGTAATGAGGATCTTCAATATCAAACTTAAGTTGGCTGTTTTGGACCACTTGCGTGCTAGGTAGGGAGATCTGTGTTCTAAGGCAAAGACCAGGTATAGAATATTTGAATGACAAAACTTGAAGGTTAGCAACGCAAAACAGGAAAAATGTTTCTTAAAGGGGGACAGGCCTTTTATTTTGCTTGACAACTCCCCCCCCCCCCCCCGCTCTTTGAGCTATATTCACAACTATTTTGGCTCTTTGTCTGTAATGGGTTGGCCACCCTGACTGCTCACCTTGTTATCTTAATGTAAATATTGCTAGTGATCTGATGTAGTAATGATAGTACAGTTCAGAAAATAGATACCTTGGGTACTTTGTGTGCAAGCAGAATGTTTGTTTCTGGTATCTACAACTGTGGTCCCATAGAAATAAGAATGTGAGATTTCCAGGATGCATGTTAGTAGTTTATGACTTCACTGTAAATGTAGTTGGTATTTGTCAAAATTGAATTTCAGACTGTCTTGTTGCATTTCTTTGATTTCTCCCAAGTGCAATCATGAACTAATTCAAGACTTTGAAATCTTTTTTTGCAATGCTTATTCAAAGTAGAACTTCAAACTTTTTACTATTCATTTAATTACCGTTAGGGGTGTTACAAAAATAAACATTTGCGAAGTGTAACCACTGAAAAATTCAGTAGTTACACATTTACATGCAGGGAAGGGGGGCAAGTGGGAGCTGGTGCTCATGGGAGCCGCTTTTAAGCTGGATCCCTATAAACACTGGCTCCCTCCTGCCCTCCTCCCCCCCCCCCCACTGTCTCTGATACAGAGATGTGGGGAGAGGGAGAAGAGAGCTCCTTGGAGCCAGTAGGGAGCCCTAGCTTATCAGTTTTATTGTGTAAATTACAGCTAACATTCCTAATTACAATGTTAAACATCTCTCAACTACATCAGTAATGCATCTATTTTAACAATCAAGTACCCTGCAATGATTTAAGGTTCATTTTAAGGATGTTAAATTGTGTTTAATCAGCTAATCGAATAGTCAATGGAAATTCCTTCAACTGCTTGATTAGCCAATAAGATGGGAACTGCAGAGCTGCAGTGGGCTTAGCTCTCCAGGTGCTAACCCTACTGCGGTTCTGCATTTTTAAATGTAGTAAGAACCGGGCAGCTTTTTCTACATTTTAAAAAGGCAGAACCGCAGCAGGGGACCTTGCACAAGCTAGGACTCAGCTGTCCTGGCTTACACCTGGTCCCCCACTGTGTGTCTGCCTCCCCCACCCCCAAGGTGATGGTACTGGGGGAACCCCCAGCACTGGTTCCTGCACACTTCCTCCAAACCCCCCCCCCCCGCTGCCTCTGATAGGGGCAGTGCGGGGGGGGGGGCGGGGGGGGGGAGAAGCAACTAGTTGAGTAGTGACTCAACTATTCGCTTTGAAAGTGGGGTGTTTTTTTTTCTTTCATTTGTAGACCTTAAAAAGGGAAAGGCATCAGTAGGTACCTTGACAGCAGAAGGCTTGCCCAACTCAAGGATTTCACATAGAAAATGACTGCCTGAAGTGTGGGAGATAATGCCTTCACAGCAGTATAGAAAACATACTGCCACCCATAGTTGCATGTGGTGTTTTAACTCTTGCTACTCTGAAATTTTAAACCTCACTTCAGGTATCAAACCCTCTACATTTTAAGACGTTACATAAAAAATGTAACCTTTTTCTGTAAGAACTTCAAAGGAAGGTAATAAGCATATGAATTTTGTGGTGTTTTGAAAACAAGTTGGAATTGCTTACAATCCTGCAAAGGAACTGGCATAGATGGGATTGTCAATTGGAAGGTATAGCAGGTGGGAAACAAAAGCTTCTCTTGGATGTTAGAGAGAAATGAGTGAAACTGTACTGTTGTGGGGAGGCTTGGGTTTCTGTAATGTTAGAATTTTTTACAAGGGATTAGGGTATCCTTTATGGCTACCTTTATATGAAGGTGTTTAGCTCCTGGATGAATTGACCACAGGGCTTCTCACTCATAATTCTAGTAAATATGAAAGTTGCTGATCAATATTGCAAAATTTTGCAACTGGCTGAAATGCAAGCATGCTGTAGTGTGCTACAAACAAGAGTTGCATATGATGATATATATACACTTATGTATTGAACACTTGATGTGTGTAAGAAATTATACATAGACAAGATTACACACATTTCACATGAAACACATCCTTAAGGCTAGAAGGTGTTGCAAATGCTGCAGTGACACATAACACCCACCAATATGAAGTCCTAAGTCACTACTCAGAAAATGTATGGCACAGACAGTCAAGGATGAAAATCCTAAACTTAATCTTCTAAGCATTCAATGGGTTAGCACACATAATATTGATAGAACTTGTTTGCTTTTGGCAGAAACACCACCACCAGGATACATCAGTGAAGATGGAGAAACAAGTGACCAGCAGTTGAACCAAAGCATGGATACAGGTAAAAAAAAAATTCATCTCTTCCTTATGTGTTCAGAGCAAAGATTTCTAGGTGTGATCATCTAACACAATGGCTGTGTCTACACTGGCACGATCTTGTGCAAAAACTCTTCCAGAAGAGAGCATCTACACCGGCATGTGCTTTTGCGCAAGAGATGTGCTTTTGCGCAAGAGTATCCATGCCACTGTAGACGCTCTGTTGTGCAAGAAAGCTCTGATGGCGATTTTAACCATAGGGCTTTCTTGCGCAAGAAATTCATGTCGTCTGTCTACACTGGCCTCTTCTGGAAGAGCTCTTGCGCAAGAGGGCTTATTCCTGAGCGGGAGCATCAGAATTCTCGTGCAAGAAGCCCTGCTTTTATACATTAGAACGTCAGCTTACTTGTGCAAGAACACGTGGCCAGTGTAGACAGGCAGCAAGTTTTTGTGCAAGAGCGGCCGCTTTTGCGCGAGATCGCACCAGTGTAGACACAGCCAGTGGAATGAATTCTTTCAACCATGGTTGTAATAATGGAGGTCTGACAGGCCTACTTTAATTGTAAGCCTAAGTGGAAAGTGGGTATAGGTTTATGATTTGTTACAGTGGACTTAATTTAAAAATAAGTGGCTTACTAATACCACTCAAGGATTGTTTCAGATTCTGACTGACATGAGGAGTAGAAGTAATGGACTAAAATACATATTTCAAAAATTAGACTTAATATGGCAAAACGAGAATAAACCATTCTTCCCTTCGTCTTTTTCTGGGGCCCCTTTAAAAAGAAGCCAGGGGGCAGGGGACTTTACCATCACTGTGGCAGTAGCAAAAGGATTATTGAGACACCCGACCTTAATACTGTGGGGGAACACTTGACTCTCATCACTGGGGGACTCAGCTTGATACTTGTGAAATCCTGCTGTCTTGGGGGCCCCTCCCCATTTGTCCTTTTCCATTTTCTATCTTTCGCCTGTCCTATGTCTTACTCTTGACTTTTCATCTGATTGTAAAATTGACTGTGCTGCTTGACACCAGCCTGCTGAAATAGGGTGTTCCAGCTAACTCTGTTTGGCTTGAAAAGGACCAATGAAGAAAAGGGATCTGACTAGACCATCCAGCTGATACTCCTGGCTAGGGATGTGAGTTGTGGCTGATCTGCCAATCAAAAACATCTGTCTGACTGAGTAGCTAGCTGTCCTATATCCTGCCCTACATCAACTAAAGCTTTATTCTCTCCTCTCCCTATTTATACTTTCCAGTTTCCTGTCTTGTCTGTTTGTCAAAAGCAGGAAAGGGATGATCATTCAGAGCTCAGAATTGTACAACAGAACTTATTCTCCTCCCCCCCCCCCCCCCCCCCCCCCCCCCGGAAGACTTTGGCAGAATGAAAGACTAATAACTATTTTCTCCCCCCCCCCCCCCTTTTTAAAAAAAGGCATTGGTAGATTGACTGCTTATTTTGTATCTCTGCTCGATATCAGTTTCAATTTCTTTTGCCTTGATTTAAATCTTTTGCATTTATATGTTAATCATTACATTTTTCAGTCTTACAGAATAAATTTTACAGTATTTGCTAGGGTACAAAGCGGGCTGTGGTCTACACCAGCCAAATCTCTAGCCTTGTTTTAAAACTGTTCAACCTCGGACAGTTTCAGGATCATGTTGACACATTTGATGTTTTGGGTCCTTTATTCCATTTTCATTAAAGAACCACCTTTTCAACAGAAATCATGATGGCGTTCTCATGGTATATACAAGCATGCTGGTCCAGTCTCTTTGGACTACTGAAATTTCCATACCAGTTTAGTTTGAACCTAACTCTCTCTCCCACTCATTCATTCAAGTACATGTACAGTATTTACAAATGAACATAGGACTATCCCAAGTAGTTTCAGGGATGAATCACTGCAGCAAACTTACCAATATCCAGACCATCCTGAAAAGAGCATCTTTGTAGATAAGTTTGTATTAGTTGAAGGAGTTGATACATCCTGCGTATGTTTCCAGAAGTTTAGGGGGCTGCCTCATTTGCTGCTTTTTTTCCTGTTTGTGCTCATCACCCTGCTGTGACAGCCTCAGCAATGAATGTCTTCACAAATACCTCTGATTTAGAGAAGTATTCCCATTAAATAGGGAACTGAGGCAGATATTAAGTAAATTTGGCGAATGTGTCGTGGGAAGACTGGTAGAACTGAGAGGAAAACTCTGATCTCCCTGGTCCAAGTACCTTGCCTTAACTGTAAGATTCCCTGACTGGCTGTTAGACCTCTCCTTAACTTTGCATGATTAGTGCTTGATGCTACCAGTGCTGGTGACAGAATATTTGTAAAATCAATCACTAATCTCATTTGTCCAGTAACAAAGGGCATAAATCTAATCCAGTCTTGCTCTCTTGTATTTGGGGCGGGGGAGAGAAGAGAATTCTGCATACAATATTTTAAAACTTTGCATATTTTATCAAAATAACATAAAATTGCATTTCTCAGTTATTTTGGTAATTTATTTCAAAATACCTTTAAATAATTATGTATTTAGCAATACAGACACCTTTTTCCCTGGGGTTAGCATGTAAAGAAAGCCCTATAATCTCTTTGGTGTGCCCCCCCCCCCCCTCCAGCCTCACCGTAGAACAACTCAGTTCAAGCATGCACACTGTCTATTCCCCTAGAGCTCAGGGATCCAGAGTAGGGATGTAAAAGAGTAGTTGGCTTCTTGCATTTCCCCCCCTCCCATCGTCACCTTGCTGCCTCTGATATAGAGGGCGTGGGGAGCAGGAGCTGGTGCTGAGGGAAGCCAGCTTAAAAGCTGGTTCCTCCCCCTCTCCCCCCCCCCCCCCCAGTGCTGCTCACATGCTCCCCTCCCGCAGTGGTGGGGGTGGGGACGGCAGGGGAGGCTGCTCTGGCAGCAGCCTCTGTCCAGACTACCTGCATGCCTAGCTCTTACTATATTTAAACTGCAAAGCTGCAGCAGGGGCAGCTCCATCTGAGCACCTTCCCTTATCTACTAATTGTGTCGTTGATACAAATGGTATGAACAACACGATTACCCAACTACTTGCCTCTTTACATCCTTAATCCAGAGCAAGAAATAGCCTGAACTAAGTGCTAAATTTGTTTGGAGTTTCCTGCATGCTGCCTTTTTCCTTTAGGGTATGACAGGAATGGTAGTTGACAGAAACCCTCCAACTTCCCCTCCTAAACCCATTGCCCCGTGTTTCCAATTTGTGAGCTTGTCAGCTGGGCTCTGGGGGGGTCAAGCAGCTGCTAGTGGTGACCAGCAGCTCTTGCAGTACCTTCTGTAGGAGAGTAGGGATGGAAATATGGCACAGCACAGGACATTAATTCTCTGCAAATTTTACATTGCACAATGGTTGCACAAATGCAGATTTCCTTCAGGAATAATTGTGGCCTAGGATATGATGAAATAGCCAACTTCTACTGGCTGGTCCCTTGTGCCTTCTGCTGAAGACTGTCAAGGAAGTTTTTGGTCCACTGAGGATCACTAATCTTCCTCCTTTAAGGGCACTTGGTGTCAGTGACACTATATTGCTTCAGAACCCATCCCTTAATCTGAATAACCTTGTCAGTTGTTGCCCTGTGTCTAACCTTTGAATTATAGAGTTTATTAAGTGAGCTACTGAAGACTGTCTAGGTCTAAAGGTTTTTCTACACAGTCTGTCTCATTTCCACTTGGACAATACGCACTCAGCACTATTACCTATGAATGAGCCGCTCCATGATAGTAGATAGACTATCATGGCAGGTTGTCTCTATAGAGTTGGAAGCCTTTCCACTTAAATGGGACTTCAGCTGTACTAGTCTGGGTACAGACTGTAGTGCCTCATCAGTACAAGCTTGATGCCTTAGGGTACAGGTGGATAAGATGGGGTCTGTAGGCTGTATCTGGCCTGTCAAGCTGTTTCATCTAGCCCGCAGCCCCCTGTTGCTCCCTCATGTCAGGCCAATTGAGACCTGGGACGGGGGAGTGCGTGAAGTCTCCTCCTGCCTCCAGGGGCATGCAGCATCTAAAAGGAACCGTCTGCTGTTTAAAACGCTGTGTGCCCCTGGCAGTGCGGGGGCAGGGGACAAGAAATCTTGCATGCTCTCCCCATCCCCAGGCCAATCAGGGTCTGTGAGTGGGGTAGCATGCCAAGTGTCCCCTCCCTGCCAGGGTGGGCTACACCTATAGGGATCAGCCCCCTTTTGCCTAAGGCCCCACCCCTTTGGGGCTGGTCTGCAGCCACTTTCAAATTTTGTGAAATGGCCCCCCTCAAAAATTATTGCCCACTCCTGCCTTAGGGGAGGGCCAACTTGCTAGAAGTTGAAGTTGTTTTTGTGTGTCTACCTCTTCCTCTGTAATTTTGCTTCAGTCCATAGCAGGCTGTACAGGAGAGTTCATGTTTCTTTTCTCCATCCTTCATCCTTCTGCATTGGAGGCAGCAGCGCAGGACAGGCAGCCAGTTTGCACGGAGAGCTAGTTTTTAAACTGGCTCCTCTCTTGGACCTGCTCCCACCTGGCACTCTACGCTGCTGCCTATGATACGCAGGGCTCCCTGGGAGTGGGGCCAGATTGCACTGATAGTTTTGTTGTATTAACAAAGCAAAAGTAGAGTCTAAAATGCATATATTGTTGGGCAGTTATGTCGCTTGATATTTTAAGCCGCTCCATTTTAGTCTAGAAAACTGGACTAGATATCAGAAGTGTTTGTAGCTCATTACAAAGAGTAATAGCCTAATATAATGCTAAATATGGAAAAGAACGGTCTTCTGTAATCTAAATGAAACACTCAAACTTCTGATCTGAATTATTTCTACAGGATCTCCAGCAGAACTATCTCCTAGTACACTCTCCCCAGTTAATCATAGTCTGGGTAAGCTAGAAATACTTCACTTTTAATTGTTTTCCTAAATTGTGTGCTTCCTATATGTATCAGTGTAAGACCATGTAAGTCTGTCTTCTCTTTTTGATGTGTGTGTGTGTGTGTGTGGGGGGGGGGAGGGGTGAAGGATGGAATCTGTGGTAGAAGTGCTGTCATGGTCAGCTTTCATTAATGGTGTCTTAGCCAAAACTCAAGTTTAATTGCAAAGATGTTAAATATAAATAACTGTGGTACTTTTTTTCCTTGTAACTGCTGGGATCTTCGCAAAGGGAAACAATAGACTGTCTGAGAGTATGCAAGAATGGTGGGAACAGGAAGGGGATTTTACTTAAAGGATAAATTATTTCAAGGTGTCGGAAGCTGAAATGTTTCCATATAGATATAGCTGCCAGGTAATAGGGTCTGCCAGAAATATCTCCAACATTGTGCTAGCTGCCTAGACATGACCGTTATCATACTGCTACTTTAGTATGTTAGTATACCTGCACAATAGTGTCACCTTTGGCCACAAGGGTACATTTCCTCCCACCACCACTGCATTAAGGAGGTTCATCGTGTCTCAGCTGTGTAGCCGCTAGGAAGAATTGCAAAGAATCAGACTTGCTTGGCCAGACGTGGGGAGAGGCATGTGGCAGGAAAATCAAAAAGCTGTATTGGGAAGAGCAACCCCTGAATATGGAAATTAGGGAAATAACTGTGGGAGATGATTTGGGAGGTACAAGGAAAGAGATCTGAATTCTGAAGAATAGATAGAAAGGGAAAACTAGTGAGCACATCAGACAGTATAGAAAAGCAAGGGTTTCTCCAGAAGACCCTTGTAGCCCTGTACTCTGGATAGAATTGTAAACTAATACTCTTCTGGATAAAATTTTACCTCAGTGTTTATTTCCTTTATTATAAAAAATTGCTCAAATCTATTGAGTAAGCATTGTTCCCTCACCTGGAGTAGTAGAGGGTTTAGAAAAGAGTGAGAATGTAAATGAGTCTGAAGAGATTGATGGGACTGGGCCTGTTCTTGAAGATGCACACTATTGCTGCGTCTAGACTGGCAAGTTTTTCTGCAAAAGCAGCCGCTTTTGCGGAAAAACTTGCCAGTCTAGACGCAGCAATAGTGTGCATCTTCAAGAACACTGACGATCTAATGTATGATCGTCCGTGTTCTTGCGCAAATACAATGACTCTCCCGTTTGGGGAAAAAGCCCTCTTGCGCAAATGCTTTTGCGCAAGAGGGCCAGTGTAGACAGCTGAGAACCGTTTTGCGCAAAAAAGCCCCAATGGCGAAAATGGCGATCGGGGCTTTCTTGCGCAAAACCGCGTCTAGAGTGGCACGGACGCTTTTCCGCAAAAAGTGCTTATGCGCAAAAGCATCTGTGCCAATCTAGACGCTCTTTTCCGCAAATGCTTTTAACGGAAAAACTTTTCCGTTAAAAGCATTTGTGGAAAATCATGCCAGTCTAGACGCAGCCTCAATGTGGTAAAAGGGTTTGGTGTTTTTTTGTTTTGTTTTTTTTTTTGCATGGAATCTATATTGGGAGCTTCTATTATGTTCTCATCATACAAGGGAAAGAGGATATTTAAACTGAAATAAGTTTTTTAAACCAGTAAGGTATTACCCAATCACATGGATAACAGGATTAGCCAAGGGTAGTTACTTCACATACTTGAAAGTCATAGTGGTAGTGAAGGGCTACTAAAAGCACTTGCTTCGGGACATTACCACCAATATATAGAGGCTGGTTTAAGAGGAAACTGTTTGGTTTTTTTGTTTGTGGACAGGCTATCCTATACCTATTTTTGTAGCATTTGTTTCTTGCCCTTCAGTGACAGGATACTGGACTAGATAGGCAATGGTCTGATCAGTATAAGTTTTTATGTTCCTATGCAGAATATGGTCTGTGAGAAGGAAATTCTCTCCATGATCTGTGGAAAATGAAAACTTAGTTAGTTACTGATTAATTATAGCTCATGAGCTACAGCCAAGACTAATCAGTTAGAATCAATAAAGATAGATTTTTAAACATTGGTTTCATTATCACAAGAATGCTCACTCTATCTTTTTCTAGACTTGCAGCCAGTTACTTATTCAGAGCCTGCATTTTGGTGTTCAATTGCATATTATGAACTGAATCAGAGAGTGGGAGAAACCTTCCACGCGTCACAGCCTTCACTGACAGTAGATGGTTTCACAGATCCATCAAATTCAGAAAGATTTTGTTTAGGTTTGCTCTCCAACGTTAACAGAAATGCCACAGTGGAAATGACAAGGCGACACATAGGTATGTTTTCAAATCTTATAATTAATTCTTAAAGAGTAATGACACTTAGCAATAATCACCCAGATTTATTCAGTTAAATTTTGTGTCACAACTTACATTGAATCAATTAATGGGAAAATATAAAAGCACAACACTACAGCAGTATTTAAAGTAATACTAGCAGTATTGAACTGTATTGTATTCTTGCCCAGTTTTGGAATGTAAAATGATCATTTACTACTTTCAAATAAAACTGAAACTAGTCTTAATTGTGCTAATTTGACATGATTATTAAAGATTTCTCAGGAACAATTACTGAAGTGTACAGCATATACCATTTGATTGTGGTCTTCCTTTTGATAGTGGTACCTGGGGGGGGAGGAGGAGGAAAGACTTACAAAACTAAAACTTCCATTTTGCTGGATTCCAATGTGGATTTTTGTGAAATCCTTCGTGTTGAATCAAAAAGCAATGTTTAAAAGTCAGTAGTTTTCGAAAACTTTGGATTTTTGGGAACCACCAACATACAATTTAACAGTGATCACTGGGGAAAAAAATCCAATTGGGGTTCCCTAGAATAGTGATTCTCAAACTTGTGTTGGTGACCCCTTTCATACAGCAAGCCTTTGTGTGTGATGCCCACCTTTATAAATTAAAACTACTTACTATATGTAACGCTATTATGAATCCTGGAGAATAAGTAGAGTTTGGGGTAGAGGCAGACAGCTCATGACCCCCCTCCATGTAAAAAACCTCACGATTGAGCCCCTTGTGGGTCACGACCCCTGGTTTCAGAACTCCTACCCTAGAACAATAAATTAACTATTTACTTGCAATTCCATTTTCTGAAAAAAATAGAATCAATTTTCATAGTGAGTCTCCTCACTGAATGAGCTATTACATTAGAAATTTGTATTTTGGTTCATACTAAAATAATTCAGATCCTTTTTTTCTAGACGGGAGGGCTAGTTTATATGTAAGTACAAGCAGGAAGGGGCCGTCTTTTCGTAAGACAAACGACGTCCTTTGGTAAGTTTGCCAAAGAGCAAGGGTACATTGGGGTAGGATGGACCAAGAATTGGTGCAGCGTGAGGAGGGCCCTGGAAGTGTGAGTAAGTAGCAGACGATTCATGAGCCTTGTCTTCAGAGTACTTTGCTACGTGCTACTTCACCTACCACTAGCATAACACTCATATTTATGCTAAAATGAACAGGATTAACTTTTAGATCCGTTTCTTTTAATTGCAGTTGTTTCGAGAAAGCAATCAGAATCCAAACCACTTTGTCTCAAAGTACTAAATAGATAGAAGGAAGAAAGTCTGTCTTGTTCTTGACAAAGAAATTCTTCTCATTCTAACCAACATATTCTGGGGTTAGGGGTGGAGGAATTATTCTTAAACCACATCCTGCTCTCACTACAGGTGTCAGCTGGCAATGTAGCCACATTGCCAGCTTAGCAGATTTACCTTGCATTTCTGAGGAAGAAAAAGTTGGCCCTCCGTGAAATAAAGCAGACTTCTAATATGTTAACCAGTTCAGATCATATCCCAAGTGAAGCTTCTATTAATCTTGTTTCAGGAAGGGGAGTGCGTCTGTATTACATTGGTGGGGAAGTTTTTGCCGAGTGCCTAAGCGATAGTGCAATCTTTGTTCAAAGCCCCAATTGTAATCAAAGATATGGCTGGCATCCTGCAACAGTGTGCAAAATTCCACCAGGTAAGAGCACAAGTACAAGGCATGCTAATCAAGAAAGACAGTAAATTGAAATGCATTTTTTGTCTTATTAACATCTAAAAGTTGGTTCTTCACATTGCCCTTATAGTAAATCCTGCAAATATATATAGGCTGTAGTCTAAACTTGTTTTCTCTTCATAGGATGCAACCTGAAGATCTTTAATAACCAGGAATTTGCAGCTCTTCTGGCTCAATCTGTGAATCAGGGTTTTGAAGCAGTGTATCAACTAACTAGAATGTGTACCATAAGAATGAGTTTTGTTAAAGGATGGGGGGCTGAATACAGGTACGAAACAATAATTTTGTTACTTTTAAACATTAAACCCCATCTTGAAAGGCAGATTACACTGCCATCAATTATAAGAATACACTGTAAGTAGATAAAACAAGAGAATACAGCTGTTTCTATGAGTGTTCTAAAGTCCTTATGGATCAATGCTAATTTGTCTCAAGTAGCTGGAAACCAACTGTTCTGCCAAGTGTGGTGCTCTGTATATTAGTTTACTTCTTACATTTGATCGTGTTTACTAAAGTGGTGGAAAGAGTGGTTCCTGCTAGTGACTTTGAAAATTGTTCTGCAATTACTCGCTTTTTTGTGAGATCTACATAAAGCTATTGTCTAGTGCTGCTCCATATGGAATGTGATGAGCTGCTTAGATGTAATCCTGGATTCAAATGGTGGTAATCAGGGAATAAATTTGGAATGACTTTCAAACTCTTTCCCATCTCTGTTTTATCTTTATAATACTTATTGAAAGTCATTGTGGAAAGCACAACTGATATGATATGAATGATAACTTTGTGTTTGTGTAGTTAAACGGAACAGTTTTACAAATGAGGAAAGGGTTTTTTTATTTGAATTTATAGAGGAGAGGGTTTTTTATAAAGTACAATATCGGAATTCAAAAGGAATAGTATCTGACTTGTATGAGCTAAGAAGCTATAATGGAAAATGGGTGACTGTTTTAAAAAAAAAAAACACCTCGAATGTCTGTTGATATTGTCTATAGAAAAGAATAGGGAGTTGATATATCAACACATCTCTGAAATGTAATTACTGTAAAATGGAATTATTTCAGGCTTAGGTGTATATTTAATGCTACATAGGTTATACTGATATTTTGTCCCCGTTTGGGTTAAAAATGTGTACATGATAAATTGGGTTGGACTAGATGACCTCCTGAGGCCCCTTCCAATCCTCTGCTCAAAGCAGGACTAATCCAATCCAATCATCCCAGCCAGGTCTTTGGGAAGCCAGGCCTTAAAAAACCTCCCAAGGATGGAGATTCTACCACCTCCCTAGGTGCTTCACCACCATCCTGCTGAAATAGTTTTTTCTAATATCCAACCTAGACCTCCCTCACTGCAACTTTAGCTCGTTGCTTCTTGTTCTGCCATCTGCTGTCCTCCATATCCGTACAGGCTGCTATCAAATCCCCCCTCCATTCTTCTTTTCTGAAGACTACAAAAGCCCAGTTCCCTCTAGGGAGGTAAAGGGTTAACTGGTTATCTGGTAAGCATTTGCCTTGCTGTTATGCTTACCTGGGTAACTGGTTAACCAGCGTGGAGCTGTTACGGCTTAGCCTGGCTGGAGCAGCCACCCCACCCGCTGCATGGTGTGTATCGGGGGGGGGGGGGGGGGGCGGGGGATTGCTCCAGCCTGGCTGGGCCAACTGTGCCGCAGGCAGGGGACTGCTCCAGGCCACCCAGAGCAGCTCCCTGCCCATGGCACACCACGGCAGGCCCAGCCAGAGCAGTCCCCCTCCACAGGATCATGGTTAAGAGTTTAAACATTCCATTTTAACCAGTTAACTTTTTAATTGGGATTTTACATCCCTAGTTCCCTCAGCCACTCCTCATAAGTCATGCACCTCAGCTCCCTAATCATTTTTGTTCTCCTCTACTGGATTCTTTATTTATCCACATCCTTACTGTGGAAGAGGGACTAAAACTGGATGCAGTACTCAAGATGTGTCCTTACCAGTGGTGAAAAAGGGGAATAATCACTTCCCTCTATCTTCTGCCAATGCTCCCACTAAGGCAGCCCATTAGCCTTCTTGGCAACAAGGGCACACTGACTCTATATCCAGTGTAATCCCCAAGCCTTCTTCTGCAGAACTGCTACTTAGCTAGCTGGTCCCCAGCCTTAGCAGTGTATGGGATTCTTTTGTCTTAAGTGCAGCACTTTTTCTTGAATGCCATCAGATTTCTTTTGGCCCAATCCCTCTAATTTGTTTAGGTCACTCTGAGCCCTATCCCTACCCTCTAGTGTATCTACCTCTACTTCCAGCTTAGTGTCATCAGCAAACTTTCTGAGGGTGCAACCCAACCCATGATCCAGATCATTAATGAAGATGTTGAACAAAACCAGCCTCAGGACTGACCTGTGAGGCACTCTGCTTGATATCGGCTGCCAGCTAGACATCGAGCCATTGAGCACCACCCATTGGGTCTGATGATCTAACTAGCTTTCTGTCCACCTTATAGTCTGTTCATCTGATCCATTCTTTTTTATCTGGATGACAAGCATACTGTGGGAGATGGTGAAGCTTTGCCAAAGTCAAAGCATATCATACCCACTGCTTTCCCATATCCAGTCCAAGGATGTTAAGAGGCAGGTAATTGACTAATTGTGTAGTTGATACAATTTGTATCAACTACATGATTAGTCATAAGGGAAGGTGCTTGGTTCTTACTACATTTGGAATGCAGAGCCACAGCAATCTCGGACTGGTGCAAGCTGGGACTGCTCGGTCCCAGCTCACACCAGGTCTATCAGCCCCTGTTTTGTGGTGGCCCGGGCTGCCCACAGGCAGAGCCTGCTCCAGTAGTAGTCCCTGTCCATGGTGGCTGGAGCTGGCTGTGGCTACTGCCGTAGCGGCCTCTGCCTGTGGTGAGCCTTGGCCTGCTGTGGGCAGAGCCTGCTTCTTGGTAGCCTCCCTCAACTCCCCACCTGCTCCTCCCCCCGCTGCCTCTAATAGAGACAGCAGTATGGCAAGGGAGGCAGCACTGGGGACATGGTGCTGGGGGAAACTGGGTTTTAAGACTGCTTCTCCCCCTCCGCCCCCCCGGCAGTGGCTCCTGTTTCCTCCCCCTGCCCCCCTTTGCTGTCTCTGAGGTAGTAAGGGGGTCGGGGAGGAGGAAGAAAGTAGTCGAGTACTCGACTACTTGCTTGCATCCCTAATCCAGACACAGTTATCTCATCATATAAACTGTTAGGTTGATCAGGCATGACTTTCCCTTGGTGAATCCATCCTAGGTTTTAGAATGGAGATAAAATGAGGGATATCTGTCATGGAATACATTGAAGTGCTCTGTTAGCAGGAGGTAAATTACAGGGAAAACTGGTCCAAGTTTAAAGCTAGGGGAGTTGGTCTAAAGGCCTGTGTATACTTAAGCAAAATAAAATACAACAAAAATCAGTATAGATAAGACTAAAATAGAGTTCAAGCTACAGAGAGTCAAAACTTGAAGCATACAGAACTTGATAGAGAGAAGGGTGTTCATAAGGTTGCTGTGGTGTGGGTGTATATATATATTTTTTGAAAGGGTATGTGTTGAATTTTAGATGCTAATAAACTTTGGGTCTGTGATCCAGTGGAGCTATTGATGGAATGGCTTACTGGAAAGGATTCTAGTCTAGTTTCTCTGCATCTGTATATTTGACAGAGAATGTTACATTCTTGGTGGCATGTGGATAATAAACATGAAGGGGAAGATACCAAGATTATTGAAATACTTCTAGGCAAGATAACTGACTCAGGCCACGTCTATACTTACCACGCTGGGGATTGATCTTTTGGCATTGTTTAGTGGGGGACCTGCTAAATTGAACGCTGAGGGCACCCCCAGTCGACACCAGTACTCCTTGATTCGTGAGTAAGGAAAGTCGACTGGACTGCCCCCTGTGGAGAAGCCACCAAGCTTGGCTTAAGGTACGTCAATTCTGGCCTACGTTATTTATGTCGGTGTTGTGTATCTTAAGCCGACCTTCCAGGTCTAGTACAGATCTAGCCTTAATCCATGTTTAATAGCAAATTAAGACATTGCCAGTTTATGCACTAGTTAACTATTTGGAACTATTTGTAAGTAAAAGGAAAAACAGGATTTAATGTAAATTATTTGCCTTGGAGAAGTCTCTTGGGGTTTTCTGTAATTCTTCATTAATGGAACTAGGGCTGTGAAGGACTAGTCGACTATCTGATAAGCAAATGCTTACTGGATAGTTGACAAACTTGTTGATTAGTTGCTTCCCCCCTGCTGCCTCTGTCAGAGGCAACAGGTGGGGAGGGAGGTACTTCAAAGTGGCAGCACCATGTGGAGCCTGGGGCTAGACCCCGGGCTCCACGTGATGCTGCTGCTTTGAAATGCTGCCGTAGGAGCCCAGCGTCAGGTTCCCACGGCAGCGATTCAAAGTTGATAAGGCATCTCCACTGATTCTGGGCTCCACGTGGCACTTTAAAGGTGAAAGTGTAGCAACAGCTCTAGGGCTGTTTCTACACTTCAAAGGTGGAGACGCCGTATCGATTAGTCAAATAGTTGATGGTAATCAATTAGTCAGTTACCCACAATTTAACATCCCTAAATGCAATTGAAGTGGTGTGGTTAAGGCAGGAGAATATTTACAGCTATACAGTGTAATCGGTGGATCTAATCCTGCAGTCCTAGGTCAGGAAAACTCTCATGGAGATTGGCCTCCATCCACTTGAGCCTGAGACCTGTGAAGTGAAATAAATGCTTCTCTCAGGCAATGTTTCCTCTAATTTTTACCATCCGTGTGCAGATATTGTCCATCCATATTGGAAATTAATGTTTGGGTACTGAGACATGTTTGAATGTGCAGCATCAGTTGAAACAAAAAATCAGCTGACTGACATTTGAATATCTTGAGTGGCCCCACAAGCTCACAGCGTACAGGGAGCATTGTTTCACATATAGTACATCCAGTACTATATCATCACTGTTTTTCTCGTGCGAAATTTCTTGAGAGAACATCTTTGGAATAGCAGGTATCTAAAATAGGAGTGGTGAGGTTTGAGAGATTACAACTTTTAAAGTAAACCAAGCCTTTGCAACATTTCTTTTTTTTACACATTTTAAAAAAAAGCTTGCCATGTGGAAATATATACTTTTAGTAAACTAGGGTAATGTAATTTCTTCAAGCAACTTGAAAATTTTACACAATACATTACAGAAAGGTACAGGAAATCAGCACAGACGATGTTTGGTGTTTCTGTAAGATAACATTTGCCCTCTTTAACCACACGCTCAGTTATGATGCGCTTGTTTCTGACAAAATCTAGCACAGCTTCCTTTAAATTTTTCTCTGAAGCAACTTTTATAATCATCAGATCTTACTCTTCTTTTGATGACCGTATTACTACTACTTAAAACCAGAGAGCTAATATAGTTATTCTTTGTGCATAAAATAATAAAACAGTTTGTCAAGTTCTAGTCACATACCTGTGCAAAGCTTTTGAAAACAAAGGGATTACTTAAGTTTTTCCTGTGTGCTTAATGTCCCCTGCAAGACTCTTTACTATTAGTGAGTCTGAGAAGTTAAATATCAACTTGACTCAAATGTGGTTATCAGGTTGCCTTTGTCGGGTGGACAGTTTTGTTTAAAAAAAAAAAAAATTAAATCTGTATACAAGTAAAGCTGATCACTTGCACCCATATTAAACTGGCTGTGTGGCTTTTGCTCCAGTGGTCACATGAGGGCATCATATTAATCTCCTTTTAAGTTAAAGATGTATATTGTACATATTTGCAAATACTCTGCAAGAAGTTTTGTTGTTCTGCTTGAGGGTTTTTTGTTTTTGTGTTGGAGGGTTTCTTTTGGGTGGGGGAAGCAAGGGAGAGGAAACACACCCTTAGTGGCCTCTAAAATCTCTTGGTAACTCCTTTTTTCTTCTTTCTTCCCCAGACGGCAAACAGTAACAAGCACTCCTTGCTGGATTGAACTGCATCTGAATGGACCTCTACAATGGTTGGACAAAGTATTGACTCAAATGGGCTCTCCTTCAGTACGCTGCTCCAGCATGTCGTAAAATACCTTCCTTCGTGACCAGTGGGCTAAATATCAAGTCCATTCAACAGACTTAATATAACAGCTCGTCTGTCTTAGTATTTGTGTGTGGTTCCCATGAACTGTTTACTATTCAAAAAGTTTTTTTTAAAAAAAAACAGCACTTGAGGTCTCATCAGTTAAAGCACCTTGTGGATTCTGTTTCCTGTACTCTGAAACTAGATGAAAATTTAGTGTATAAAAACACCTTCTGAAGGAGGAAGGGACAGTTCTAAAGACTCTTAATGGTGTTTTCATTGGGTGTATAATTGAGTGTCCTAAAGGTTTATCAATAACATGAATAGTTACGTATATGTACAGGAATGATCATGATCTCCAATATCACAGTATTGTGCTGTTCTAAATTTTTAGTTCCCTTAAACAGATGTGTGCTCTCTTTAGTTTTGGGCAAACGTCTGATAAAATTGCAAGTTCTCTCTAATCCTATATTCTTTTTATATTTTTTTATATATATGCAGGTTTTAAAGTTGTCCTTTAAAAAAAAAAAGGGGGGGGGGAGAAAAAAAGCCGACTTTCCTTGTAGAAAAAAGCTTAACTTTTTGCTGCCTTCTTGAAAATCCCTCTGTTGAAAGGGGAAAAAAATGCCTAAGTTTCATCTCTGAAATCTTAAACACTTTGTATGCTTAATGGGGCCCAAAATGAATTTATATTTATAAATTCTTAGTCTACCTATCATACTAGGAGCCTACTTCTCACCCTCCCCATCCAAAGTAATGCATCTGTTGCTGGCAATGGATGCATTGACACAGCCAGCACTGAGGCATTTGAATTTTTATTTTGTACTTCAAATCATTGAGAGCAAATACTTTCATGAAATGAAAATTTATAATAGCATTGAATGGACTTATGTAAATCTACAAGCTATTGGCTTACCTCTTACACCTGTATTTTAAATAGATATCACTTAAATATTGAGTTTAATTTTGGACCCAAATACCTTTTAAACAGCTTTCCCATGGATAAACTAGACTTTCCATGTTGGTTTTAAATAGATGCAGCTTTTTAAAATATTTAGTGATGGAATGTAAAATTATTTGATCTGAGTGGCTTTGTAGTTACATACCAGATCATATGCATTCATGAGCCTTGTAAAAGTAGGTGCTTCTGCAAAACTATAGGATAGTGGTTGCTGAGGTATGACCAGCAAAGGAGGATTTTTAGGTTCTTCAATGCAGTGCATGTTATTGTGAACCCTTGGACACTACATCTGCACCATACTAAAAATATTCTGAATTATATTCTACAAATAAGTCTGGGTTGGGGAAGGGTTGGGAAACTGTATAGAAGGGTTACTCTGACTTGAAAAATATACATCTTACTAACAATCTTGTGATCTAGCTGTCTGTCATTCTTTTGTTATTGTGGCAGTAGCAGGATTGCCTTTTGTCTGTTTTTCTCCCCCCATTTTCATTCATTACGCTAGTACTGTACTTTGTAAGTACAGCTAGTGATAACTTAGCTTTGAGAACAAAATGTGGCCAGTGTTACAGCTTTTAATCAGTTCATTCTATGAAGATAGTGGTGGATATTTTTATGCCAGAATGAACGGGGCATATAAGCAATACCAAAAATTAAGCCTTGAAAAAAGTGGGGCAGGCAATTTTAAAAAAAAAATTGGAAATGCATTTACCAGTTTGTGGTGGTTTTACCAGTAGACTAATGTATTGGTAGAACATGTGAACCTAAGAAAATAAGCTTCATGCGTGTTGCATTTGCCTAATATGTGAATACACTAATAAAAATTCTAATTCTCATGATGGTGTTTTTTATTAATGTTTGACAACAGCCACCTCCTTCACCTGCTTTATTTAGTGAATTATCTTATGGAAGAGATCTCATTGCAGTCTCAACATACAGCAAATTTGGGCCAGTGTGTAATTCATGTTAGAATCCTCTGACCTTTCTCCTTCTGGGAGGAAATGAAGTAATGCAGCATTCAAAATGAGTTCAAAAGCAAAATTGCTATCTTGTGTATCATGCTGGGCGAAGACTAAATTTCAGGTAACCTGAATAAATGGCAGGGGAATTCTCACTATGTGAGACCAGCTAGATATGTTTTAGACAGCTTAAGGTAAATTCTGGGATATCTCATTGAACAAGCTGTCATACTTATTCAGATTATGTCATCCACTTAGAACTTCCGGATTTCTTTTTAGTCTGCATTTAACAATAAAAGCTTTCCAAGCTGTGAATAAAAGGGAAAGTTAGTTATTTTGTGCCAAATACAAATTGGATTAAAATATCTCTTGAAAAAGACAAGTACTAGATCAGAAGTAGCTCGAGAAGAATGACTTTCTGGGTGAAAGACTAAAATTGCACTTAGGGAGCGGTCTGGAACTTGGATAAGCTATGTGACCTGATGCTAAGGTCACTTGCTGTTTGTTTGTATTTTTGTTTCTTAGGCTTTTGTTTGTACAACTATTGCTCGATTCATTTTGAACTGCATTATAGAAACCCTGATTAGTCTTTTTTTGTGGGGAATGGGGGGAGGGTGACAGGCTCCCATCCAGTGTACACGGAATTTATCAGTGGACCTAGGAAGCAGAAATGAAAGCTTAGACTTTCATGTACTCATATGTTTCTAGTAGCTGCAGCTGGCGTTTCAAGAAAAACATCAAATATCCTGAGAGTCTCAATTTAATTTGTAAGCACCGGCAACACAGCTTTATCTTTGTGCCCTCTCTTTGTATATGCTATATTTATATTGTAAACTTTTCAGCAGGGATTCTCACTGTAGCTTTCTGTAGTGCCTTGCTCAAAGGGGGGAGAGGAGGGATCTGCTGTCCTTATTGGAACTTCAGGGGTACATCAATCTAGCCACTGGATAGTGAGCCTGCCAGCATGAGTTGACTGGCTTTTGCTCTAAAAATACCTGTATAGACAATGCTTTGTAGTTGCAGCTCAGGCAAGGGATTGGGCTTCAGAGCCTGAACAGCAGCCCAAGCTGCAGCTTCAAATCCCTGTTTACGCTGGTACAGGTTGGACCTCCCTGGTCTGGCACCCTTGGGGCTTGATGGGTCCTGGATGAGGAATTTTGCCTGACCGTGGGAGGTCATTTCTGTTCCCCGCCACCAGCATCCTCAGCCGGGGCTTGGCTGCTAGCCTCCTGTCCAGCTCCTCTCCTGCTGCCAGCCCCCTCCACGCACAGGGCTTCTGGACCTCTAGGACAGCCCCACTGCCTCCTGCTCCCTGGGTGGCAGCCCCATGGCCAGGATTCAGCTGTGCTGCTAGGCAGCAGTCCTGTTGCTGGACTCAAGCCCCACCAGGCAGCAGCAGGACTGCTCCCACCCCCACCACTGAGTAGCTTAGCTGTTGAGCTCCTGGCCCTGATGCTTCCCAGTCCTGCTGGGCAGTTGCACCACACGGTGGCAGCCTAGCCGTTGGGCTCCAGCTCTGCTGCCGGGTGAGAGAGGGGCTGCTGGGCTTTTGGATGTGCTGCCAGGCGGCAGCCCTGCTGCTAGGCTCCTTGCTCTGCCATCAGCTCCCAGTTAAAATGTTCTTGTTCATATAACCAGTGCTCGTATTGTACTTCTTGTCTGTCTTCAGATTGTGATTTCCATAAGGTAGGGATGTGCCTTCTGTTTGGAAAGCACCCAGGCCATTGTAGTAGTTACTGGAAAAATCACTGGATCTACAAAAAATGGACCTGGGGCTTCAAAACCAAAAACTGTTTTTGATGTTACGTGGTGGTCACATTCAGAATTCAGGAGATGGCATAGGCAATTGCAATAAGAAGGGAGGTTGATAACCTCTTGGTCACACCTCAGTGCTCTTTCTAGTCCATTACAGGATCTTTTGACCTTCTTAGGAGTCTTGAAGTAACTGGCAAAGAACCGGATTGGCTCCAATTGCTGTTTTCAAACAAATGTCAGCGTGGAGAGGGACAGCTGCTTTTAGAAAGACTGGAATCACACGAGGATCAGTCTTGTTCCTTCTTTCAATATGCAGCCCTTCTTGAGGTGTGGGTGTGCCTCCAGGTATGTTTCCCTAAAGCCATAAGAAAAGAGCACTGCCAGCAGCTGTGGAGGTACCTACATGAAAACTCCTGCTGGCACCTCCCCCCGCACCAGAGGAGCCAGAAGCGGGAGGTTTTCAGGAAGAGGAGAAACTCTTGAGTAGAGTTTTGCTTAGAACCTGCCTAGGACTTCACATTGGAGGCATCATTGGTGAATTGCTGTCAGAGGTATAACATTGATTTTGCTAGGATAATTCCTGTCCTTGATGATCAAATAGGGTGCGTCTAGACCAGCGTTTCTTAAAGTGTGTTCTGCGGCACACCAGAGGCAGTCAGAGGTGTGCTGCAGAGAGAACAGAAAAAATTCTGCTCCCCTGCCTGCTGCAGAGCCTGTAGACAGCTCCCGATGCGGCTGTCCTCATCCCCTCCAGCCCGCAGGACGGCCACTGTCCCACGGGGCCTCTGGTGCTGTGCAGTCTCCTCCCTCTCCACATGTGCAGATGGCACTTTTACAGTGGCGGCTGCTGCTGCTGGGAGGGGGAGGTGTAACTGGAGCTGAGGAGCTGCTCCCAGACCTCGGCATTTTAAAACTGCTGCCTGCGGGGAACCCGGCTCAGGCTCTGCCACCCCCCTCCCACCACCACCTGGGGCACACTCGGGCTCTGCTGCCCCCCCTTCAGGGCACACTTGGGCTCTGCTGCCCCCCATGCGCTGCTGCTCTCTCCCCTCCCCAGCCTGCTGGAGAAGTGGCAGAGTTTAATCTGGCAGGGACGGTCGGGGTATTGTTTGGTGTTCCTCAGCCTTAAAAAGTTTAAGAAACATTGGTCTAGTCTACATTCCTCTTTCAAAAGAGGAATGTAAATGAAGGAAATCAAAACTGCAAATGAAGCGTGCGGATTTACAAATCTCACGCTTCATTTATATAATCATGTCTGATCGCTTTTTCAAAAAAGGTTTTTTGAAGAAAAAAAAGCAGTGTAGATGCAGTTCTTTCAAAAAAGGGTGGTTTTTTTCTTTGAAAGAACCCTTACTCCTGAACAAATGAGGTTGACAGAGTTCTTTCGAAAAAGGATTTTTTCAAAAGAACCGCATCTACACTGCTTTTTTTCGAAAAAACCTTTTTTGAAAAAGCGATAGGACACGATTATGCGAATGAAGTGTGAGTTTTGTAAATCTGCTTCATTTGTGTTTTCGATTTCCTTCATTTACATTCCTCTTTCGAAAGAGGAACGTAGTCTAGACACACCCATAGTGCTCAAGAAGCAACTCTGGATTAGCAAGGGAAAAGGGGATGTTTCGATCTTGGGTATTGGATGGGGGTTTTGGAACAATTCTTTCCATGCTGCATTGAATTTTGGCAGCACGATGTCTCCCACAATTATAATACATACAGGCTATTTCCCTCCTGGCTATAGTTTTTGGAGTCAGTTCAAGGCTGTAGCACAGTCCATGCTAGGTAAGCCCCTGCCCTCTACTTTTGCACCAGAGCTGCCTCCTAAGTCATTTGACTCCTCATGTTCTAGCTACAGAACAGAGTAGGGAGGGTAAAGGGTGCCCTGTCTGTTCTCAGGCAGCAGGCCCTGGCTTTGGTAGAGCACGGGACTTGAGTCAAACAGGTATGTGTTCTCCTCGTGACTCCAAAAAGTCAGGACTCCCAACAGAGAGCCCGAGCAGGAGATGCAAGCAGAGCAGATGAGTCTATAGATGAGGAGGACTTCAGCTAGTCAGGCTAGAGGGTAGGTTCTAGGACAGTACAGGACCAGAAAGATAGAACCTTTAAGGGGTACCACATTCCTTTCCCATAAGTACTAAAATGGTTTCTAAGTTCCCTAGCAAGAGCATAGGGTTCATATTCAGTTCCCCTTCTTCCCATATCATCTCTAGTAATGAGACTGTTTGTTTTATGTAGCACCTCTGGATGAGTGGCCTTCAGTGTTGAGTTCCATTTCTCCTGGCTTGTAGGACAATCTGCAAGATACTACACCTTGACCCCACATCTGGGTGGCAGTGCCTACTAAGTGGGTCCAAATAGCGAAAACAATCCAATAAGGTCCAAAAAAACCCTCCAGAAGGTATTCATTCTTGAGCTCACATCCCTCCTCCAGCTACCAAGGAAGGCAAGCTCTCAGATTTTGGCTTTGAGCAGAACTGGGGTGAGTAGGGGGAAACGTAACAAATGTAATTCCCCATTGAAATGCTTAAACATGTACAAAAAGATTTCATCACAAGGACAAGAAATGCCAACCTTTTAAATCCTCTCCCGAGACGGCAATTTTGCTGCATCCATCCCTTGAGAATGTGATCAGTCAGAAATGGGAAAAATCTGATGCCAGTAAATGCATAAGCAGCCATGCACTTGGATATTACAAGTTGTAAGAGCCAAAAAGTGCTAGCACGGTTGTACCAAATATTGGTGCTGCAAGGGTGTCTACAGCAAAAGAGAAGCTAATCATGTCTGAAGGGGATTTCTTTCCCAAAGATGCAACTGAAAGGTGGAAGCCACCCTCAGAAGGGACTTGAACAGTTTGCCAGCCACCCTTGTCCCTGGCAGTTGTGTATGCACAAGAGTTGCAATGTCCTGGCTAAATGATCTGAAGGCCATCAGGAATAAAGATCTTCCAGATTTCTGTTCTACACTTAAGAAAATTGACCTAGCGACAGACTTTGGGGCAGATGCTACAATGGATACAATGAGACTTCCACTCACGAACATAGCCTCCTACTTTGCATCCAGAAACCATCTGGCTTTGCTCTGGAAGGTCAATCCTCTGGAAAGTACAGATGGGAAGTAGCCCATTTTTAACAGAATTGTGGGGCATGCTATTAGCAGAATTGTAAGTTTCTTACCTGATTGTTTTATTTCTCCTTCTTGAACCCCAGCTCCAGGTGTCCAAGGGGAGGAAAATCACAGCTAGTGATTAGCAATGTGCATGGCAGAACTGGTGGGGGAGAGAACACCTTCATAATGAGGTAAGAACATGTGCCCGGACTCAGAGGCACTATGCAGCGTAGAATATGAAGGTGGGGAGTGAACCAGGTTGGGAACTGGAAAGGGCTAACAGAATTGTGAGAGAGAGGAGGGATGGGGTTGAAAGAAAGCAGAGGAGAAGGTGGTATAGTTGCTGAAGGAAGCTGAATGGAGTTTTTCTTGCAGCAAGTCTGTGCATTTACCATTTCCGCACTAGGTTCATCAAATCAGAGCACTTTTTCCAGTACCTGAGCACCTTTTTAACTGGCATGTACTAGTTACAGAATTAACAAAATTTGTCTCTTCAATGCTAGCAACTGGAATGTAGTTCACAAAACAATAATAATGATAACAAACTGAAGCAAATGGAAAACAAATTTATGTTTTTCTCACTGGTACACCTAGTCCTGTCTGGGAATGAAAAACTAAAGATATTGGTACAGAAATGGGTAAGTATAGTCATCTTAAAAACAACTTGCACTAATTAAAAAACATTAAAATAAGTGTAATTGTAATTTGCGAGGGGAGTATAACTTAGTAACGGAGAGAATTTGTGCTCCCCATCCTAAGCAGAGGATTTTCGCAAAGCATCCATCCCAGGAAGGGCCCAGTGTGAGGAGAGATCTGGTTACAATCCTGTATGACCACCGGTCCTGAAGAACAAAATTTTGCTGTTGCTTCCGCTCACCAGAGTGCTCAAAACAATACCAGTTCTCGGAATACTTGTCCAAATGAGACTTTTCTCTTATACATGTTTCTCTTAACATGAGGTTATCATAGAATTGTAGAAATGTAGGACTGAAGGAACCTCAAGATGTTATCTATTCCTGTCTGCTGCATTCAGAAGGCTACGTAATAACTAGACCATTCCTTTCAGGTGTTGTCTAACTTATTAAAAATCTCTAAGGATGGAGATCCCATATCTTCCCTAGGCAGTTTGTTCCAGTGCTTACCTACCCTGACACAGGAAGTTTATTCCTAATGTCCAACCTAAATCTTCCTTGCTGCAACTTAAGCCCATTGCTTCTTGTTCTATCCTCAAAGACTAACGAGAGCAATTTTCTTCCTCCTCCTTTCATATACTTAAAATTTGTTTATCGTGTCTTCCCTCAGTCTTTCCAGACTAAACAAACCCAATTTTTGTAATCCTCTCGTATAGGTCATGTTTTCTAGACCTTTCATCATTTTTGTTGCTCTCCTCTAGACTTTCTCCAATTGTTCTACATCTTTCCTGAGATGTGGTGTACAGTATTCCATTTGAGGAATTCTCAGTGTCAAGCAGAGTGGGAGAATTACTACTTGTGTCTTGCTTCTGACATTCCTGCTAATATAAACCTTGTTCTGGGATTTAGTTTTGCAGCAGTGTTAAGCTAAATATGGGTTTAGTGGTGTGTGATCCACGGTGACCTTCAGATCCCTTTCCACATTACTCCTCCTCCTGCAGCCATTTCCCATTTTTTTGTGTGTGTTTAACTCTTTGTTCCTTCCTAAGTGTGGTGTACTTTGCATTTCTACTTACTGAATTTCATCCTATTTACTTCAGACTGTTTCTCCAGTTTGTTTAGATCAGTGTTTCCCAATTTTATTTGCCACGGAACCCCTAGGATTGCCTTAAAAAACCAAAAAGCCCCCCCCCCCCCCCCCGGCGTGATTTGTCGAGCGCAAAAAAAAAAAAAAAATCCTGCCGCTGCTTTTTCGTCAGGTGTGGGGGAACCCTGCTGCTGCTTTTTCATCAAGCAAAAAAGAGTCCCGATGCAAAAAGCTCTGTCTCTTTAAGAGGGGGCGGGGTTCCTCATGGAACCCTTACTTTTGGATCACCAATTGGGAAACACTGGTTTAGATCATAGCAGGCATTGGCATAGTTTGATTCTTGTTTTGCAGGACCGGGCCCCGGGAGGTGACCTCCACTCTGATTCATCTCAGCAGGCCACCCAACCTGTCTGGGTTGGGGGGAGGGGTGCAAACAAAAATTAAAATTCAAGGAAAGGGCTCAGCTCAAAAGTGTGAAACCACTCAGGGTACAGGGAGGGTGTAGGTTGAGTCTGTGCGTTGGGAGGCCTTCTTGTGGTCGCTGCTCCCAAGAGCTTAGCTGCCTGGGAACCAGGTTCCTTCTGCCTGAGTGGCTCTTGCTGTCTGAGCAGTCAAATGGGGTGGGAGCTGAGGAGCAGCTACAATCTTGGGCATCAGGAACATGTTTGTTTTTTACTAGAGTTAAAGAAATATTTTAGGAATATTTGTCAGAATGCAGTCTTGACTCCGCCAAAAAATTTCTGATGAGATCTCACGACCTAGCCTCTATTCCTGCTGGAACCACTACACTGTATTTGCTGTCTTGTCCACAAGACTGTACAAGGCTCCCTTATAATCAGAATCTATCCATCCCAATCGGTTGGAGGCCATTGGATAGTTTTGTTCAGTGGCTCTTTCTCACCTCTCCCTCTCTTTCTGTAACTTTGTTTTGAGATTCCTGATCAGAAAATTGTGCCCCTCTTAACCTTATGGTATGTAGGAAATGAAGTAAGCATCTACCTAGTGCACCTAGGTTACATCTAAACTACAATCCTCTAGTGGAAGAGCAAATGCAAATAGTGCTCATTTGCATTTCCCCTTCTTTTCCCTTTTGCGCAAAAAAGTGCTGTGTAGACGGCTCCTTTTTTGCGCAAAAGTGGCCTTTTGCACAAGAGCTGTTCTTGTCTCTGGTAATCTAATTCCTTTCTCTGCAGAACGTGTGTGCCAGTGATTAGAGCAGGAGACTGGCAATCCAGATTGTCTGTTCTGTTCCTGGCTCTGATATTTGCTCACTTGGGGACTTTGAACAAATTACTTAACTTGATTGTTCCTTACTTTCTCCATTTCTAACATGGCATGCACAAAGGTGATATGAGACTGACTTGAAGAATATGAATGTGGACTGCTTTGGGAGATACTCCGGCACTGCAGAGCACTGTTTGTAAGTTCTTACAATGATTGCCAACAGAATGTTTCCATTTGCCCATGTAACAGAAAGATGGAGGTCATTCCACTTAACAGTCACTCTGGGGGGGAAAAAAACAGGAAATGGTTTTGTATTTTTAAAGGAGGAAGTACCAGAGGCCACCACCATTCCCATAGCACACAGGGATTTTAAGGAAACAATCCCATACAACAAAAAAGCCCCCAAAAAGCATTAGACTGTACTTCATTTACTTATTGTGGACTTGGCTCTTCCACTTTATATTTAGTTTGAAGAAAAAATGGCAGTTGCTCCAGGTCATGAAAATTTGGAATGAAGAATTTTTTTTCAAAAGGGGAAAAACACAATGTGCAATTTTTCATTGGCTTTTGCATTGCATCCGTATTTCACGAAGCATGTGCCCTGAAATTTTACAAACATGAAAGGAAGGGTTCGTAAGTAAGCTAATACTTACTGGAAGAGGAAGATTTTTCTCTCTGCCACTGTGGTACAGCCTGAACAATACCCTTTGATGCTGTTGGCTAGGAGCTGCTATTATGTCAAACAATTTTTTGATTGTATTTCAAACAATTCATTCCAGCACTCAAAGGTCTGATCCTGACCTATGTAAAAATTGGCCTGGCTCAGCCAAAGATAATGAAGCTGCACCAGCTGAGAACCTAGCCCAAAGTGTTCATAGCTCTTTTTCCCCATTAACATGTATATCTAGTGTAATTGCAGTGCTGTTTCTCATTGCATGTGGAAAGGTAAAGTAAATATGCTGACGGTTTCCTGGGAAATTTACTACACTGCAGAATGATGAAGCCTTGAAATGTACAAATGTTATCAGTGCAGTGTTATAGAAGGGAGAAGCCGTCAAACGCAGCTCAATGTTAGTCAGGAGAGGTGATTTTAAAAATTCTTGTCAGCTGGGACAAAGTTATGTCTAGGCTTTCAACAGCCTTGACAAGTAGCAACAGCCTGCAGTGAAATTTACATGTGGCAATAGCACATAAAAACGTACCGGCTTTGATGGCAGTAAATTAAAGGAACAGGTTTGATCATAAACCTCCTGGAAAATAGGAGGCTATCAAAGCAGGCGGGATAATTAGCATAATTACATCACAGCAAATGCAAAGCAGATCATATTAAGGGATATTGTATTGCAGGAGCTCTGCTTCAGCTGGTCGTCGTGATGAACGAAGGGCTAATAGACTGCTTCAGGGAATAGAGCAGTAAAATCTTGTTATGAATTTGTTTATCAAGAATGCAGAGATAGGAAGGAACAATGAGGGCAGTTAACGGGCTGAATTATTGCTTTTTTAACCTTGCTTTCCCCTGATATTCTTTTGTCAGTGCTTCAGTAGCCAATTTGATTAGGGGCGAAGGAATAGCAAAAGCCAAGAGAAAGCTATATGACCCATCATACGGTCTTCATATAGGTGTAATTCACCCATCATATAGGTGTAATTTATACTCCTAGAAACTAGGACTCTGCTTATATTGGTGCAACTCCACTGCTGTTTATGCTGCCACCTTAATGTTAATGATTTCAGCCATCTCTGTACATCCTTACCCTCTTGTGCATAGAAAGCTAATTCTGCCAGCTGATATTCCCCTCCTCTGTTCTGCTTTCTGGGTTGAGCTGTGCTTGTCTCACAAGATGAACTGAGAAGGATCAAACTAGGTCAGATGGGAGAACTCTGAAGGCAATGACAGGATTCTGTACATGGCACTGTTCCCTTTGAGTCTTACTGAGCCTGGGACATTTTGCTGCTCGGAGGGGCTCTCTTTCAATGAGATGTAGAGCTGAGGCCTTGACAACATGAGATTGTTCAAACAATCTATTTTGAGCAAGCAAAGATGGTTACCCTGTATCAGTGGTGGGCAACCTGCGGCTAATAGGCTGCATACGGCTCATTAGGGTGAGCCACTGGCAGGCCCCCAGACAGGTTGTATACCTTGTGTCCACAGGTATGGCTGCGCGCAGCTCCCATTGGCTGGGAATACTGAACCATGACCGGGGGAGCAGGTGGCCATGCCTGCAGACACAAGGTAGATAACATGTCTGGTGGCCCACCAGTGGCTTACCCTGATGAGCCATGTGCAGCCTGTAGGCCACAAATTGTCCACCACTGCCCTATGTGCCTTGACCAGTTGTGTATAATGATGCTATTCTGTACAACTTCAACAGGCTTTTTTTTTTTAGTATTAAGAAGATGTATTTTCCTTCACTTCCTGTCACAGTTGCTGCCTTCCTTCCTACAGGTGGCTGCATTTTGATGGTGGGTCAAGTGAAATGTGTAGAGTTTTGTAAACCAGGAGAGTGTTCTAGGGATGCTATACAAACATCTAATAAATGACTTTTTCCCCGAAGAGCTTAGTCTTTAACTCCTATGTTCATAAATCATGCCGTATCTGAAACTTGCTTTGTTCATGGGAAAGCAAACCCAGAGCCAAGGTTGAAGTAATCCACCTCTCCTACCTGAAAGGGTTAAAATCAACAGAAATAGAAAAAAAATGGTGGGAATTTAAAAAATAAATGTCTGCAGCTTTCACCTGAGTGAAATGAAATAGCCACATGGTGGCAGCAGAGAATAAGGAATGAAGAGTTCCTTGGTTTTACAATGGACTGGCCCAACACCGGGGCACGAGAAGACCAATGGTCATACACACACGCACCTATGTTTTTCTTAAATAAAAATAATCCCAGACCCGTGACTTTTACTTCTAATTCTTCCTTGCCTGAAAAGTGAATGGGGTTCATGAATTGGCCGAGCTCACTATGAGCAGTGGAAACACCACACACAGGATCTCCTCTTGCCAGTTGAGAGAAATAGCTGAATTGGACTACAGCCAGTTAGAATTGCTGGCTGGCAGGTGTTCTTCATATTTTCAGATCTCTCAACAAATTTGCAGCCACCTTAGGGGCTTCACAGTTGTGTCTACGTCCCACAGTGACTGCTCAGAACTTCCAGGTGGGAGTGTGGGTAAAACTCTGCTCCAACTGCATGAGCGCAGCGCAGTTCTGGTCCTGTCCAGCAGAAGGCATTGGTCCACATACATGCCAGTCCATTACAATGTAGTGAACATAGTAAGGATGACTTAAGAATACATTTGAGGACTTGTTGGGATGCATTAGGCCCATATGGTATAAATTGAGCTCTCCTGCTTTTTAATGCCTTCTGGTGAGAGACTGGAAGAAGCTCATTCTGTTTAGTTGATCAAAAGACAGAGGTGACTCGATTAGTATCTTAGAACAGTGTTTTCAATCTTTTTGATACCAAGAATCAGGCTTGCTGCTGCCTTAAACTTTGTCAGGGCAAACTCAGGGACTGGTGCTGGTCCAAGAACAAGTCATTGGGAAACTGTATCTTAAAACACATACTGGAGAGAGAGTACCAAATACTAAATGGCTTTTAAAAATGTATAACAAGCACCAATGGCTGGCAGCTCAAACTAGATCTAAGAGTTGCTTGCTCATTGAGTAGAGACCTTGCAGACAAAACCTTGAAAGCCAAGGTTATGTCTGCACATGAAAGAACACATGTCCATTTTGTAGAGTTCTTAGCCAACATTCCTCCTCCTCCTCCAGTTCATTTTGCAGCGACTGTCAGTATCAATTCATCTTTCCTTTATCTCAGATGGGAGGGATGCATGATATTCTTTCCAGCAGCTTGTTTCGCTGGTGCCTCTCCCTGCACGGATGAACTGATATAACGTGTGAGTGGCATGTTACACATACTTCCCTCTTGGAGGCCAAGGGCATGTTACACATACTTCCCTTTTGGAGGCCTGATTCTCCCCTTGGTTATGCAGCTTTGACCTCAGTGGCAGCGAACCTATGTGGTGGAAGGGAGAGTTGGACCCTCAAGATGGCCATTACAGCTTTTGCCGGACAAAATGCTTTTGCCAGCCAGCTTGTGGATTCACACCCTCTGCTGGAAATGGAGCACAAGGGCTCAGTAATAAAGAAGTCCAGTTTCTGGACAAATGAGGCAAATGCCAGCCTCAAAGTTATGTCTACACACTGGACTGCCATGTGGTGGGAACAAGACTTTGCCACCCAAGTAAGTTTTCTGCTCCTTCACTGCATCTATTAGTTTCTTCTTGATTATAACTTGTCTGTTTTCTTATAACAGGGATGGGGAACATCAGGCCTGGGCGCCGGATGCGGCCCCCAAGGCTCAGAGCTCCTTGCCCCAGTATTGGGTAGCCTGCCTTAGTGCTCCAGCCCCCTCTCCTGGGGCTGGAGCACACACAATCTACTAGCCTGGGGCCCCCTGGACTCTGGTGTGCTAGGGGAATATGGGCAGTGTCTTTCTCCTTCTCAACTGGAGGCCACATCAGTGGGGGGTATGTTTTGAGTTTTCATGCTTCTCACTTGTGTGGGGCCCCTGACTGATCTGTCTGAGTCAGTGGCCCCTGACCCAAAAAAGGTTCCCCATCCCTGTTGTAACAAAATACTTGCCTGTTTATAAATAGATGCATAGCTAGAAAAGGGCCTGGATTCTGGAGTATCTACACACCTTCAGAGTGTGTCTACACTGCGCATTATGTCTGGAGTCTGACTCCAGTTTGAAATCATGCCCTTCTTCCATCCACGCACAAATCAGTCTCACTCCCGTCAGCAAGCATTCAGGATCTAGGTTCTAGGACAGTGGTGGGCAACCTGCAGCCCAAAGGTCGCCTGCAGCCCATTGATGTTCTGTGGCCTATGAGACGTTTTGTTTACTGTTGCCCATGCACAGAGTTGTCAGACTTGGCTGGTTTTTGTCTGCCTAGTTTTTTTTCCTATTGATCTTACAGAAGTGACACACACTTAAAGGAAGAGCACGTGAAGTGAGATGCATGCTGATTGCAGACAATATTGCGAGAGGCAGGTACTCCCTCTGCATGCAATCAAAGCGCTGTTCTGGTTCAATCAGCACACCCCAGAGGTTCTAAGTACGCAAGCACAGTTAGCAAAACTACCCTATCCTGTGAGACAGTCTTGGTTACCACAGTCTTGCAGACCACTCGCTAGCTTAGGTTGCCCATTGCTGTTCTAGAACCAACCAGGGGACTAGGTCAGCGATCAAGCCCTGCTGAGACTCTGGTGCAGGCCTTGCCATTTGACAGTGTGGATGCAACTCAAATCCCTGACTTGAATCAGAAGGCCTGTGTAGCGCTGTATGAACTTATTCGCATAGCTGTGAGACTGGAATCCAGCAGCTGTAAACCCAGCTTTACAATGGGCAGAAACAGCTCCCTGGGTTTTTTTTCCTTCTTTACGATGTAGGCGCTCTTCATGGGCATGTCTACACTGCACTGGAAACTTGGATTACAGATGTGGACTCTCAGGGCTTGGCTGTAGTGCTAAAAATAGCAGTATAGATGTTCCTGTTCAGGCTTTGAGACCCTCCCCCTCACAAGGTCTCCAAGTCCAAGCTCCAGCCCAAGCAGGAATGTCACCAGCTCTGCCTGCTTGTTTTTCCCTTTGATATTTTTATTCCCTCTCCTTGTTTCCTTCCCCCTTCTCTTCCCCCCCCCCCTTTCTCCCCTATTTATTTTGGGTCTGCACATCCTAAACTCATAACTCCGGTCATCTGAAGAAGTGGGCTGTGCCCACGAAAGCTCATGATACCGTTTACATGTTTTGTTAGTCTATGAAGTGCTACCAGACCTTTTATTATTCTTGTTAGTGCAGGAGTGTGCCACTTGTGAGCCTGAGTCTGTAGACCAAGGCTCCGAGACTCACGATGGGGGGGTGTGTGGGGAGGGGGTAGTGTAGACATACCCTTAGTGGGCTGGGCACTCTGCCCCCTCCACCTGGCAACAAAACATCCCTAGCCACAATGTGGATTGTAGCTCAAATTATATGTGGGCTACTCTTAGCTTCCTGTGGATGTTACTGCAGGACTGGACCAGAGGGCCTCTCTGCCTTAGTGGCTGTTTTGTTTCTGTTGAAGGAATACAAATAGTTCTTGCTAATCTAGGAGTAAAAGCATTGTCTCTGCAGACCATGGCACTCTGTCTGTATCTCTAACTTCCAGGTGAGTTTTTAAACCCTTCAGACAAATCTTTTTGATGGGAACCTACATGCTGGCCTCTGAGTCCTGATTATGTCCTAACTTCACATTTGCAGTGTGCTCACTGGGACACATATCTAATGTCTCTCAATCTGGGACATCTTCTGTTTGCTGTTAGGCACACTTGCCAGGACTGAACATGGACAGGGCCTCCGGAGCGAGGGGAAAAACCTACTGCTTGTGGTTATAGCACTTGGAAGGTTAGAACTGGAGTATACTAGCCCCCTGGTGGCCTGTTTCTGGCAGTGGTTCTAGTTGGCCCCTCGGTAGATCTTTTGGGCCATTAGGAAATGCTTGAAAAAGAAGCGGTGTGTGTGTGGGGGGGGGGGGGAGTGGAGGAAGCAGTCTAACTACCACAAAGATCTATAACAACCGGCAAGGGACCTTCTAGCGGTAGGAGATAAGGGGAGTTCGGATAGCACTGAAGATTCTTTCCACTTGATCAGAACAATGTCTGAAGCTGGACTGATATCTTCATAAGGAACCTTTCCTCTGGCTGCTGCTTCAAGTTTACCTTGGAAAAAGTGTCTCTTCTCTTCTCTCCCTCCCCCCCCTCCCCCCCCCCAATTCTCTTTTTAATATTTGCTTTATTGTAACTGGCACCAATAGCCAGGTACATGTGCTGAATAAATGCTCGTGGGAAAGTTGAAATCTGTAACGGGGGAGGGTCATGTTAAACCTTTCAGAAACTATGGGGCAAGCAGGCCTTTTCACACTGTCTGGGCCTAGAAGGACCTCATCTCTTGAGGCAAGCAGTGCTATGTTGTGGGGGCTCTTATGTAGTTTTAAAGAATGCCACTAGGTGGTGCTCCCTCCATTCTAGGACAGGTACTGCTCCCTTTTGTTTTCCTGACACCAGCCATATTCCACATTGTGTTAGTGCATTATAGAAATAAAGTGGGGCACAGAGCAAATAATGACAGAGAATGTCAAAAAGGCTTAGTCTGAAGCAGCTCCAGCAAGACAAGCAGGGAATGAAAACTTACAATGTCCATCCCCTCCTTACACATACAACTGATGTATTTCACAGCATAAAAGCAGTTCTGGTCATTTACAGGCCCCTGATCACTGATGATTAGCCCATGTCTAAGCACAGCACCATTCTGAATGCTCCCAAGGATCGTTACAGTGCTGTTCCTCTGAATTCCCTTCTTAATTCTACAGAGCTAGGCTGCACAATTCTTTCTTATGCAGACAACGGCTTGCTTACTTTCAATGGGATATCTGAACCAACTCCGGTAAGAATGCTGCAGTCTAGCCATAGTTCTCCAGCATATCTGGAATATTTCCATATGGAGTTTCAGCTCACACATCATCTATTATTAATTTGTTATTCAGCACCCTACGGTGCTGATACAAACAGATACCATGATGATGGGTGGGAAAGAATAGAACAAACAAGGGTAGGAGCATTTACAATCTGGCAGTATAAAAACTTCCTACTCTCAGAATGCTGTTTTCACCTTCGCCTGATGCAGGAAGCAAAGGGTGTAACTTTTATACCTGGCACAGTGTGTCAAAACTAGAGAACTGTTTCCTGGTCTCAAAATATATCTTCATCAATGGGTGTGAGATTTTTCTTGGTGCAGGCCCAATTTTGTTACTGTTGCTTATATGGAATAGTCTCTTTTACTTTGAGTTTAGTGCGGTTACTTGCTCGCTAAGGCCTTGTCTACACGGTGCTGGGGATTGACGCTGTAGCAATCGATTCACTGGCCATCGATTTATCATGTCTGCTGTAGACAGGATAAATTGATCTGCAAGAGCTCTCCCATCAACACTGAAACTCCACCGAGACACGAGTAACCAGTGTTGATGGGAGAGCAGCCCCCGCTGACCTTACTGCATGCAAGTTGCCACAGTGAGTGTCAACTTCAGCTATGCTATTTGCATGACTTAGAATATTAACTGTTTGAATGTAAAGGGCCAAATTTTCATAGTCCCAGTGAAGCCCCACAAAACGTATGCACACAAATTGGACCAAAAATGGCAGTCAAGTATTTTGTGTGTATGCACACATGCCGATATGTACACCCAGAAATTTAATTCTCATTTTGGGAGCAGCACAGTTGTAGTGGTCTCTCTAATATTTTTGGGAGTCTTTGAAAACTAGAGGCAGCGTAGATGGTGACGGTGCTAAGCTTGGACTTGAGAGATCTTGGTTCCTGCTCTACCACAACTTCCTGTATGACCTTGGGCGAGTCAGTTGGTCTCCCTGTGCCTCAGTTCTGTCTGTAAAATGGGGATAATAGCAGTGCCCTGCCTCGTGTGCTGTGTGGATAAATATACACACTAAAGTGTCTGAGGGGTTCAGATATGATGATGATGGGTGAGTAGCTAGAGGACTAAACATGGGACTGGGAGGTCAGGAATTCCTGAGTTCTGCTGCTGACATGCTGTTTCATGCTGGGCAAATAATTTAGGCCAAAGAATGTGTATGTGAGAGAAGGAAGTCAACGCTTTCAAACTTGGCTACCCAAAGAAGACATCTAAAGATTGAGGTACTTAACTGAAAGTGGTACAGACTATCAGTGACTTCCATTAATTATTGAGATCAGGCCACTTCTATCTGTGTCTAAGGTAGTGCATGTAGATGCCTTATTTCAGATGTGTAAGTAGGCCTTAATTCCTCCCTCCCTCATTTCCCATCTGCAGCCAAAGATGACGATTCTTACTTAGCCCGTAGCGGTGTTGGGAGCTCAATTCCTAATGTTTGGAAAGTGCTTTGAGAGCCTTGTATGGAAGGTGGGTTAGAGGACTGATGTATTCACAGTAATGTTAGAAAGCACCAATCTTTCTTGGGACTTCTATTTACTTTTGTTTGTTTCAATGCATTGTAAGTAATGGTACATGAGAGTAAATTGAACACAATGGATGAAGTGGTGGCCCGAGTGAAGTCATTAGCAAAACTCCCGTTGACCTCAAAAGTGAGGGGGAGTTAACCCAGTGGGAAATTCAAGGGAAACATCCCTTCCAAATTATCCATCAGATCTCCCTTAATCGAGGCTGAATTGATTAAAAAGGGAACAAAGTGGTTTTGGGGGGCAGGAAAACTGTTAACACAGCAAAATATAGGGACAATTTCCCCTCATGATTACACTAGGGTAAACCCGGAGCAAATTCACGGATATTGGAGTGGCTCTGTATTTACATGGGTATATTTAACAGTATTTTCTCTGGCATTTCAATGGGTAATTCACATCAGTAGAAATGAATGCAATTTTGTCTAAAATACTAACTTTCTGTTTTGGGGGTTTTTTCAATGATGCAGCTATGCATGGCATTTTTAAGGCAATCTAGTAAATGCAGATGGCTTGGAATTGCAGATTTCAGTTTCTAATATTCATTTTCATTACTTATTTGGGCTACTTTAAAGTGCTGCAACTTTCTAGAGAGATTGTTTTGTGTAGGGTTATTGGAATTGTGACCATATAAAGCTGAGCAGAACTAGTTTTATATTAACAATAATGTACAATAGGTTACAAAAAATGCCCTAAGCCCTTTTAAATAATAAGTTTAAATTATTATTTGCATCCTTTGTTTCCACATTGGGAGCAAGCACATAAGTGATGCTTGTCCTATTGCTGCAGATGGCTTGTGAGTTAACCATGGATTTATGTATCGAAAAAGCAATATGTGCTGTAATTTTCAGAGGATAAGAATCCCACTGAAAGTTCCTTTAATGGAATTTTGCCATTTTCTCTTTTTTTTTAAATTTTTTTGACAGTGGGATACATTACCATTAGTGTAATTTCATTGATTCTTAGTTTAAAAGCTGAAAACAATCGCAGACACCTAGGGGTTATGAAACCTCAAACTTCTATCTCAAACCATCCTGTTGTTGGTTGGGTTGAGGAAGAAATGACACTGTATGGACAGGTTACATCATAATTGACCACTAGAGGGTCTCTTGTTCTTTCCTCCGAAGTAAAGCTGGTCGGAATTTTTTTTTTTTTTTTTTATTGAAAAATGTTGATTTGTGGAAACAATCTGTTTTGGGAAACTAGATCGGGTTTAGTGAATTTCCTGACCTAAAGAAATGTCAGAGCAATTCATAAAATTGTCCCTACCTCATTTTGACATGTTCTTTACAAAATGCTGGTTTTCTGGTTTAAAACTTTTTCTGTCAAAATATAAGCTAGTTGGCTTGGGAACATTTTTAAAGTCTAAATTAGGTTAAAGCACATTTGAAATTATTGAAACACAATTTTGACCCAAAATAACAAACCAAAAATTTTTTTCTAATATTTTTGAGGCTTTGACTATTTGGTCCAATTTGAGGTGGTGGAAAAACCTTTCCTAGTTGCCTTGCCTCACAGATATCTGTTAGCAACAGGATCCTTGACTAGATGGATCCCCTGGTCTGATCTGGTTTGGTAATTCCTGTTTGCTGTGTATAGCTAAGACAATGCCAGAGTGGGATACTAGGGAGACAGAACAACGGAAGACAAATATTAGAGGTACTCACGAAGGTGATGGGCATGGTCTAAGCTCCAAGGGAAATAGATTGTAAAATGCGTGGGATGTGATTTTTTTTTTTTTTTTTTTTTTCCTGAGGAGAATACCTATACCTAAATACCTATCTCACAGAACTGGAAGGGACCTTGAAAGGTCATCAGGTCTAATCCCCTGCATTCACAGCAGGACCAAATACCATCTCTGACAGATTTGCCCCAAATGGCCCCCTTGAGGATTGAACTCACAACTCAACCCTCCCCTCCCCCACAGGTGGTATAGCAGAATACATTTCCTAAGGGACTGAATGAGAAAGGAATGACCTGTTTATAGTTGGTAGTCTCAAGAAAACCAGAGGGAAATGACATTCATGTTCACAATGTACAAATACACAGGGAAATATTTTCCTATGTATCATGAAGGGCTGAATTCTGCCCCCAAATTATACGCTGGGCATTGATTTCACGGGATGTGTTGTGCATTTTAAATCAAGCAGAGTTTAGACCCAGGTATGACCAATTTTTTTCTGCGAAGGCACATCTGACCCCAGCAGAACTGGATAAACCATGTACTTTGCTTATGGGGGAACACCACCCCACACATCACCAACGTAGGTTTAAGAGGAGGTAGGCCATCATGGTTTGTGGTGGGAGGCCCACACTTGCACATTGTTACAATGGACTGAAGTGGAGAACTGTACCAGCCCTTTGGGACAGGAGATTTTGTGAGGTAGGCTGGCTTTCCAGTCCCCACATCTGGCGTCTCCCTCCCTGAGGGCAGGATTTGCTGGGACAGAGGGAGGTTGGAGGGGGGCAATTTTCATTGTGGACAGGGCTTCAGAATTATCTTGTCTGGCACTAAATGCCAGTGACTGAGGACTGACTGGTTGGGAGCAGTGTGATGAGCTGGTGAGGACTCTGGCTGGAAAGACAATGTGCTGCTGAAAGGAACATTGTATAGTGCCCATCTGAGCTTCCTCATGGATGAGCTGATTCATACTAGGAATGTTAGCGAGTAATCAATTAGTTGACTACATGATAAGCATGAACTTATCCGGGTAGTTGACCGGAGTATGGACTACTCGCTCCCCCCCCTTTACTGCCTCTCTAAGAGGCAGCAAGGAGAGGGAAATAGGAGCCAGTGCTGGTGGGAGCCATCTTAAAAATCAGTTTCCCTCCAGTACCGTTTCCTCTATCAGAGGCAGCGATGGGGGGCGGAGAGGGGAACGACAGGGGAGGCTGTTGTGAAGCAGCCCCTGTCCACGGGGGTCCCAGCAGGGAGCGGCCCTCTTCCCCCCCCCCCCCCCCCCACACACAGACAGGAGCTGTTGTTGCCAAACAGCCCCTGACCGCCGCGAACAGGGGCTGCTGGACTCAGCGTGAGCCGGGACTTAGCAGTCTCGGCTCATGTTCGTCTGGGATGCTACGCCTCTGCATTTTAAATGTAGTGAGAGCCTAGCAGTAGCGGGTGGTTCCCTGAGCTGGCACAAGCCAGGAGTGATCAGTCCTGGCTCAAACTGGCTCCTGGAGCTACTCCCACTGCAGCTCTGCATAGCGGTCCTTATTGACTAATCATGTAATCGATACAAATAGTCGATACAATGTGATTAGCAGAGAGCCTCCATTTAACATCCTTAATTCAAACCCTCCTCCATTCAGGTGTTGACACTTGAACCAGGTTTTGGCTGCATCTGAATCTGTCCTCTGGCTGAATGGTTAAAACAAATGTAAAGTGTTCTGCATACTTGGGCCACCTGGATTTAAGGGGAGGATCAGGCCTATTTAGTTAACCTCTCGTGCTCAGATGTTTGTTTGTAGCATTATGATTCTAAATTGTTGCATCTACTTGCATTCTCAGACACTGTAGGAGAATTTGAATAGTGCCCCGAACACATAGTATTAATGATAACCCTCACGCAGGGATGGCCTCTTTGTTCTATGTTTTATAAAGCACTTACCACACTGGAGTCCTGATCCAAGACTCCAACCATTTACCAATTGAAAGGTAAAACTTGCTTGGGTTTTGCATTGCTTATTATCTCAAATTTCTTGCATGTGGGAGAGATTTGTGAAGATTTAATTAATCGTTGGGGGCTGAAATCATTTTTAGAATCCCAAAATGAGGCCTAATTCAGAATCTAAATTGCAGGCTGACTTCTGAATCCAACTCCTTGACTCTGAATTTAGCTGGATTAGAATCCAAGAACCAGACTAAGATTTTGATTCATATAGTGCTAGAATGTAAACCTCACGCTGGACTGCATTCTAAATTTGAGGCTAGATTAGGCCAGTTTCCACTTTCTTACACTAGCATTTGCCTCTCTGGACCTAGTCTGTCTAGCCTGACCAGTTACAGGCAAAGTAATTCAGACTCCAGCTGAATTTAAAAAAGAAAATGCTGGTTATGATTATTGCTACTAATCTTAACTTTAAAGATTACACTGAACTTTTGTCCAGGTAGTACTGAGCCATTTATCAGAATAATCTGATTGAAAATGGTATTCCTGTTTATAAGTGCCTGCTCAGTGACCAAGTGATCAGAGTGACAGCACAGTAATGATTCAGTTTCTGATGAAATGTTGACATCAGTAAGTCTGAGCTCAGAACTTAGAAGTAAAGGCCTTGAGGGCAATGTTGTTTGCAGACCAGAGAAAGCAGAACAAGCTGATTTAAAAGATAAGGTTATTCTGCATTCAAAACAAACCTTTAGCTAATAATACTAAATGGCAACAAAGGAGAACCTGGTCATTTACGGGTAATAAACTATTAATTAGAGCTTGGTCGTAAACTATTCCCGACCTCTGAGTCAAGACAATAACCAATCTTGAATCCTTTGTTTCTTTCTCATAACTCCAGCAGTGTCAAATGTTGGATACAGGTGAGTTGAGTTCTTTTCTCCCTTCGGGAAAGGTGAAGCCAGGTAACTTGAGGATATTCACCAACTTAAAACTAATTAGTTTAAATTAAATTTTCCACTCTGCCAGACCAAGCACAATAAGAGGGATCTTAAGACACAAGAGGCCTTTGGAAAGGGGGAGGGGGTAATGAAGGAAATAAAAGAATCAGCATGCACTACAGACCTATGCTAGGACTAATTATCTATCGGCCAGATCCTCAGGTAGTGTGAAATCCAGCTGATTCCAAGGGAGCAAAGCCCATTTACACCAGCAGAGAATCTGGTCCCTCTTTTCTTTTTCCCCCTCCTTACCTCTTAGCAAATGTCAGCCAAAGGAAAAATAACACTGCTGATCTTTCTATTCGGTGTCAGTCGCATGAAACGCATGGAGGCCAGCAACTCAGCTGTCTACCTATAACAAAAGAGAGCTCAAAGTTGCCTCTTGGTATTTTATGTATCTGGTTTTGGAACCTTCCCGATGAATGAATAAATTAGGAGAGAAGAAATCTACTAGATTTCACTCCACTTGCCCTTCATAACCCTACCCATTTTTCCCTCTTCTCCACATCCTAATGTCCCCTGTCCCTTTACCGCTCTGTTTTTCCTTTGACTAACCCTGTCCCACCTTTGCCCCTCTCTGCCATTGCTCTGTATACTCTTAATTTACCTAGCCAGATGAGCCCTAGAGCACATGGCGATTGTTGAACACGAAAGAAACTGTAACTCTTCATAAGCAATAGTTGTACTTCCCAAAGTACAGTATTTGTTTAATGGCTCATTAAACCAAGATAAATAACCCTGAAGTATACATGAAAGGATTTAAACATAATTACACATTCTCCTCTCATTTATACAGGAGTATGTAAGGAGTAATGTCACTGAAGTAAATACAATTGCATGGAAATAAAACCCGGGTGAGCCTTGGACTCATTGTTCCACAATATGTCCTTTCTGTGTATTGGAATAATTCTAGGCCAGATTCTCAATTTATTTAAGTGGAATAACTCCAGTGACATCACTAGAGTTACTTAACTTTACATGGATGTAAGTAGAAATGAGTCTATCCCCTTTTTTTTAACTGTCTTAGGAACTGCTTTAAGTTTACTTAATTCATATTTGGAATGTCTGAGTTAAGTTTTGTGTGTCTCTTTTTTCCATGCAGTCCCTGTTCTGTGTGGCATTTGTGCATTTCAAGATCTAAAATAAGCCCTTGTGATCTTGTACTCTATCTACCTGAGACAGGCTGTAGGATTTTGGTTAGGGATTCCTGAGTTGACTTATGGTGGATTCTCCAACACTTGAAGTCCTTGTCCTTTGGTAACTAGTCCCAATGGTTAATTAACCTCCATTCTACCCCCTGTTGCAATTATGCAATGCAATTGAAATCTGTGTGGTATTGCAGGGCAGAATTTGCCCCTAAGACTCCAGAGGAGGACTTGGAAAAAAAATCTAATCACCTTAAGACCGCATTTCTCAAACTGTGGGTCCCAACCCCCCGCGGAGTCGTGAGCAACTTGGGGGGGGGGTCGCGATATCACAAAGTTTGAGAACCCCTGCCTTAAGAGATTTATTTCACCTAAGCCAGGGGTTCTCAAACTTCATTGAACTGCAATCCCCTTCTGACAACAAAATTACTACCTGACCCCAGAGGAGAGGGGGCTGGAACCAGTGTCCCACTGCCCTGGCTGAGGGCAGTGAAGAGGGCTAGAGCCCAAATCTAATGCTGGCCCTGATGATCCCATTAAAATGAGGATGGGATCCACTTTGGGGTCCCAACCCACAACTTCAGAACCACTGACCCAAGGTGAGTGAACTGGAGAGGGGGAATTCCAGACATGCCTACCATACTTTCATCAGGAGGATATTAAGTTTATGCTATCAGAAAAGAATCTTTTAAGCTAATCATGCTTTGTGTTTATGAGACTGTTTCCTAGCATCTTCCGAAAGTTCCTGGTTTTACAAATTAAGCAGCCCCTTCCCTTGGAACAGCTGACCAAGACGCATACCTTCACCTGAGTTTGCAGAAAGTCTGAAACAATTGTTCTTAGATGTGTACTGCTGTATTTGTAGCGACACTTGTTAATGCAGATGCAAATGATGGCCCTCTAAATGTCAACATGGATAAGTATTTCACTGTTTATCCAAGTGTTTTTTTTTTAAAAAAAAAAAGAGAAGAAAATAAGAGGAAATTCTATGTTAAGATTTCTGCAGGGTTTCCCAAACTGTGTGTTTATCAGGTAACAAGCATAGATGATGCATAAAATATGAAGGCTTCTAACAACACATGATGGGTTTGCAGTTGATTTGGGTTGTATTAATTTTTGCTTTTGTCTTTGTCTTAATCATCGTCAACTTTGAGAAACACCTGATATAGACATTTCAAAATGGGGGTCTATAAGTACTATACTACTGAGGCTTACCGGGCAGTCCTGTTAGGAGTCTCTTGAAAGTTGTTTTACTTAATGTTTAACTTAAGTCTTAGAGAAGGGCTGGTTGTCAGCTGCAGTGCAAGCTTTTTTTAGATACTAGGGCACATCAGTGAAAGTTAGTTTACTCACTTTCTTTTCTTTACTTAAATGTGCCAATGGAAAAAAAAAGTCACGTAATGGCATTCTGTAATCAATGTTTTGTGATTATATCACCATTTATTTTAAAGTCCAAAATAAAGCAGTTGTCACTGCTGTAGAAAGCAGCATTGTAGACAGGCTTCTAGAACTGATGCCAATCTTGATCTTATTTTCAGCTGAATCCAAATGGAAGATGCATATTTTTTGTATGTTGTGGCTCTTCCTACCCTTTTAATCAGCTATTCAAATTGTCATAAGGTCTCACTAGTCCAGCAAGGTTTGCTTGTGCATTGCTGAGATATTGGTCTTAAAGTCCAGTACTAAATTTTTCTTAGGGGATTCTTTGTTTACAAAGAAACCGACTGGGATAAATTTCTAACCAACCATTAAAATTTTTTAAAACATGCAGTGGAAACAGTTCTCCATTCTGTGGCAGTTCTCATTGTGTGTCTTTTTTTGTTTAGGGAAGGACACAAAACAGAACCCTCCCGGCAAATTATTTAATTCAGTGGAACTATCTGGATGTCTCTCCATGATACTACAGTATCCTAGTGGTGAAAGAGAAGATTTGCTCAGTCAGGTTTTGTTCCTGTGCTCACTGAAGTCATTGACTTCAAGGTGCCTTCAATGTGTCCTGCCCGTGTATCGGGGTGGGGAATCTTTTTTGTGTTGGGGGCCACTGACCCATAGAAAAATCATTTGGGGCCACACACAAGAGTGAGAAGAAAAACACATGCATACAAAAAATGCTACACTGACGTGGCCCCCAACCAGGGCTGGCCTGAGCCATTCGTGTGCCCCAGGTGCCCGGTGCCCAGCCCATAGCTTGGGCCGGCTCTGCCCCAACTGAGAAGGAGAAAGAGACTCCCCACATTCCCTCACACACCAGAGCCTGAGGGCCCCAGACTAGTAGATTTTATGTGGTCCAGCCCCTCAGGAGGGTGGTGGGGACTGGAGTGCCAGCATGGGCTCCTCAAAGCTGGGGGGGAGCCCTGAGCCCCAGGGGCCAGATCCAGGCAAGCCAGCAGCCGCATCTAGCCCCCGGGCCTTAGGTTTCCACCCCTGCCATATACTCTACGGGTAAAAGCCGAGATTGGATGCTGAAATGGTGCTGTGCTTGCAGATGTGAGCTGGTCCTGGATGCCTTCTATAACCAAAACTCCCATTAAATTGAGTGTACCTGGAGAGGAAGAACATACTCTATTTGATACGTAGATCCTAGACACGTTTGACAATTTTTCCCCAGGTCAGAGGTAGGATATAGACAGGGTAGATCAGTGGTCTCCAACCTCTTTTTGCGTGAGATCATTTTTTGCATTTAAATGCAATCCAAGTTCTACCTCAAATCCCCTTGCCCCACCTCCTTTGTGCTCCTTCTCCAAGGCCTCACTCCTGCTCACTCCATCCTCTCTCCCCCTCCCTCACTTTCACCAGGCAGGGGCAGCAGGTTGGGGTGCAGGCTCTGGTCTTGGATTAAGGGATTTGGAGTGGGAGAGGAACTCTGACCTGAGCCTGGGGCAGGCAGTTGGGGTGATGGAGGGGGTTCTAGGTGAAGGCTCTGGGAGGGCATTTGGATGCAGCGCTGCTCAGGGCTAGAGGTGCAGGAGGGGGGTTCATGACTGGGGTGGGCACCAGCTGGGCACTGCTTACCTCAAGTGACTCCTGGGTGCAGTGGGGCTGAGACAGGCTCATCCCTGTCCTGGCCCTGCACCACTCCCAAAAGCAGCCAGCAAACCCCATTTCAAGTCCTGGAGATAGGATACAGGGTGGGAGAGGGGGAACCTTGACACTTCCCTCTTCTCCCCCACCTGCCCTGTACAGAAAGTAGGAGGCTTTGAGGGGACAATTCCAAGGCAAAGGGCAGGAGATGTGCAGCAGTGGGGGGAGCGGCAACTGAAGTGCCAGCACTTGATAGCCTCTTGGCCAAACCAGTTAGGATCCCCTGTCAGAGGCTCCAAGATCTACCAGTAGATCCCAAGCTACTGGTTGGTGACCACTGCTGTAGATACACGTATGACCAAGATATTCAGAAGTTGTGATATCATCCAACCAGAGAGCTTTTAGAAGGGCCAGGTACTCAAAGGCACGCATCTCCACCCTCTAAGATCCAGCTGTCCAGATCACAAGTCATTTTTTCTGAATTTCTCGTCTGTTGGTCTCTCGTGTGAGAGATGAAAAGCTCAGAGCTCACCAATGTAATGAGTTACCATTTCCTGCTAATCCAATTGTGCCTCAAAGACCTTCTTATGGTCCCCATATAAGTGCACCTCATAATCTGTAATGTACCAGTAGGTAGGGCAGTGCTATTAGTCCCATTTGAAGGATGAAGAAATGAAGCACAAAGAGTGGTCATGCAGGAAGCTCATGGGCAGAGCTGAGAATTGACCCCAGGACCCCTGCCTATGGCAGTGTCTCCTGTCCTGCAGGACTGAGCATGGCTCCCCACTCCGCGTGTTGTGACCAGTGCCGCATGCATGGCATTCCAGTGTCAGGGACATTCTTGTGATGAAAGGGCAGCTGGGCCACATTGGAGGCTGGTGCACAGGATCACAGTTTGGGCCCCCTTGCTTTTATTCTTTCTGTAGATGCAACTGAATCCAGGGATGCGCACTGAAGCCAACCCTGATATTTAGATACATATATAAGGGACTGGATTTTCAAGCGGCAGGTCCCACTGAAGTCCATTATCTCAACTTCTTTTTAAAACGTGCCTGTGTGAACAGGGCTGATTTGAACAGATGTGCACATTTAGCTAGGAAATGTAGCAATGATGTTATCAATTGCTTGCTTGCTTGCTTGCTTGGCTGGAAATTTGCTAATGTGAATCATGCAGTCCCTGGACCCATCTTTTCTTAAAGTCAGTTGTTTGGACACTGGAGGGTCTCTCTCCACCCTCTTTGGGATGAGGTGACTTTTTCCCGTGGACCTCAAGAGGGCAGCAGAGAAAAGTAAAGCTGACTTGGCGAGTAGCTACTGTATGTAGTAGGAGCAGCTGCGTTTCTGTATCCAAACACACTTCTCTGTTAGGAGGGTAATTTAGAGCAATTACACCGATTATTATTGCTTTTCTAATTAGTGCTTTTCCTACAGAATTAGCTGAGTGTTTATTAGGAGCCGCTTGTTGCCAATAACTTAACTGCTTCAGCACCAGTTTTTATCAAACGTTAGTGGGTTTTTATTTTTATTTTTTTCTATGGAACTGTTTTTCTTATCTGGTTTCACATAAAAGCACCGATTAAATATTCATTTTGCTTTGTTACATATAGTATTAAATTTTTATGAGCTGTATGTTCTCCTTGAAGTCTGTCTTGGCGTAGATAGCCAAAGACGACCTTAAACCGGAATGCTTTCTGTTTGTTTGCTTGGGTAATAGGGTTCCTGCAGGTACTGAAATTTGGGGTTGCAAGGAGCCATTGTCAAGGACTGATGAGTCTGCCTTCAACTCAGGCAGGTTGAATCGCTGCCCCTGCTCATACCCTCTTGCGTGTAGGTTGTGCATCACAGCGCTGTAAGATGGAGATGGCCTCTCTGCGTAAGGTGCTGGATTGGGACTTGCAAGAGCCTAGGCTCAATTCCTGGCTCTGCTACAGGTTTTCTATGTGCCCTTGGGCAAGTTTCTTGATCTGTTTATCTCAGTAATTCTTCTTTTGTCTATTTTGATTGCAAGCTGTCCAGGGAAGAGATTCTTTTTTACTGTGTGAGCGGACAGTGCCTAGCAGAAGGGGACTCCAATATTGGCTGGTTCAGTACAAATGTAATAGAAATAATAGCTATGATGACAAACTCTGTGAAATACTCCCTACAGACCCTGGCAAATGTAATGAGTTAAAGAGCTTGTTGCGATTCATGTCCATGGTAAATGAAAGTTGCACTCCCACGGGTAGGCTCCAGACTGTCAGAATTTCCCCTCCCCCAGGGTTGTAATCCGATCTGTATCCCCTAGGCCAGATAGCAAGTGTGAACATAAGAACATAAGAACATAAGAACGGCCGTACCGGGTCAGACCAAAGGTCCATCTAGCCCAGTATCCTGTCTGCCGACAGTGGCCAGCACCAGGTGCCCCAGAGGGGGTGGACCGAAGACAATGATCAAGCGCTTTGTCTCCTGCCATCCCTCTCCAGCCTCTGTCAAACAGAGGCCAAGGACACCATTTTATCCCCTGGCTAATAGCCTTTTATGGACCTAACCTCCATGAAATTATCTAGCTTCTCTTTAAAGTGTGGAAAAATTGGGACAAGCAGTGAGGGGTAATAGGTAGGGCACCGGGGCAAAGTGTGTGTGGGGGGGGGGGGAGAGGGGAGGCAGTTCTAAGCTCCCAGAAAGGGCAGGGCCTAGGCCAGAAGGGTGCACCCCCACCCTTGTTAACATTGTCCAAAACGTGTGGTGCATCGTTACCATGGCAATTTAAAGGGCCTAGGGCTCTGGCCACCACTGCTGACCATTGGTTGGCATGGTAACAGGTGCCTATATGATAGAGCCCTGAAAATATGAACATCCTATCTCTGGTGTTTCTACTATGGCCTTGCCTTCACTAGGGTTTTACCTCACGTTAACTTGAGCTGAGAACACACTTTTTTTCTCTAGCGAAAGGCCTAACAGGGCAGCTGCAGTTCTTTGGTGGGCTCCATAAGCTGGTGGAGGCTGCTGGGTGATGAACTGAAACAGCACATTGCCTGCTTATCCTGGCTCTCTCCCTCCCTGGCCAGCCATGCCCGTTTTCTGCATTTGACCAGCTCGAGGCTCGCTGGTAGAGGGGAAGATTTTGGTAACTGGCATCATGGCTCCACATGAGCTTTGTTCTGCTGGCTCTGCTGGAGGGATGGATTTGGGCCCTGGTGTATGCACCAACTCTGAATTTCCTGGCTGCTGTAGGGTGGAGCGTAAACGCAGGGACCTGGAACAGGACAGGAGGGTGCTAATCAGAAACAAACTATTACTCAGGAGTTGGGTGAGAACGCAGGGGCCAGTGTAGTGCAGGGATTCACTTAGTTGATCAGACAACATCCTATGCTGCTTTCTGGCATCCATGAGTGTGAGCCAGTCAGAGGCCAGACCTCTCCAAGTGGGAGCTTGCTCTATGGTGAGTTAGGGTTCACTAGCCTAAGGGTTCTCGCAACAAATTTTTTGGTAGCCTCAGCTTGTGGTCACCAACTCTTGCTGGTAGCCACACTGATGGCTGCACTTCAACTTTTTCCTAAAATACTTTGGGTTAATTAATAGCACACCCATGTCATTGTAACTGATTCCTGCTGGTTCTTTCAGATTCAATAATACAGATGTTACTGTGAATATTTGTATGTTTGTTAATATCACTTTTCTCAGCGAGTCCCAGGGCATATTAAGCCCGGTGTGGAGAGGAGGAGCATAGTGGGATGGGTGTGGGATGGGGGGGGGGGGATGTGAGGCCAGGAAGACAGTGAGGTCCGGGGTGATAGGGAGAGGGGCGTTGATGCAGGACCAAGAGAGTGGAAGGTGGGTATTGAGGCCTATAGGTGTACAGCTGGAGCTGGGGCCTGCCCCCCTGTGGCTGGGGGTCTGTACCTGCAGCCAGAACCCAGAGTTGGGGTCAGGAGCTGCAAGGCTTGGGAGGGGGTCAGTGCTTGCATCTGGAGCAGGAGCTGTGTTGCCAGAGCACCGAGTTGGAGCCCAGGGCCAGTGCCTGCTGCCCTGTGGCCAGACCCTGGAGTTAGGTGCTGGAGCCTGGGGTCGCATGATTGGATCTGGGCGTCGGAGCCTGCTGTCACATGTCCAAGGATCGGTGCCTGCTGCAGTGGGGCTGGAGATGGGCACCTGCTGCCGCACGCCCGGGGTCAGGGATTAGCACCCAGAGTCGGTGCCTGCTGCAGTGCAGCTGGAACTGTAAGTCACTGCCCTGAGTCAGTGGTCAGGACTGGGTGGGTGGAGCACATGGCCAGTGGGATGATGCCCAGGGCTGGTTGCTGCTGCCAGGCTCAGTGGCTGGTTCCCGTGGCTGGCAGCTGCCACCAGGGGCATATCTCAGTGCCGGCACCATGTAGCCAGAATTGGGGATTGGACTCTGCTGCCACATGGCCAAGGGTCGAAGCCTGAACTGAAGCCCCAGGCCAAAGGCTGGGGCCATGTATCCAGAGCTGGGGGGCAGTGCCTGAAACTTTGCAGCCAGAGCCTAGCGCTGATACCTGAAGCCCCTTGGCTGGAGCCCTGGTCTGTGAGGCACGGTCCTTAAGTCCCACTTTTGGATCCTCCCTCCCAACCACCCCAAATCTCATTGTCCCCTGACTCCCAGGTAGAGAACTCACGATGCTCCTGCAGCACTGTGCCCTACATTTCTCCGCTCAAGGCTGTGCATCTAGGAGGATCAGAGAGTAAGAAGGGGCCAGTGCTCCCCCTTTCCCCCCCAATCACCTTTGAGGAAGCTGCTGTGGCTGCAGGAAACACCCCTCAGTGGCCACATTTGAGAAACATGGCACTAGCCCTCACTGCCTGCTGGTACCAGCAAGCTGAGGGGTAGTGAGTGACTGCGGTCCGAGGACTGTTTGAGATACATGATCCTCACTTCAACAACTAAACAGAGTATTTACTGTTGGATCAAAAGCATTTAGGGTCCGTGCATTAGAGCAGCACAAGTACCCAAGGCAAGCATGTGGTCTGTGTTTCCTAAAGTTTTTATTTTTGTAAGGCTTCTGTTTTTCATTTTTTCCTATAAGATATCGGGGCCTGTAGAATAACTACCTTGCAAAACATTGAACAGAACATAAAATCCACAAAACTGCATCATACTTTGGGTTTCCAAAAGCTAGCTTTACAATAAATTCCCAGGGATAAGTAGGATAGGAAATACACAAGCTAATATGTGTGTCCACACATAGTGAGCAAAGCTGTTCCCCATATAGTTTAAATAGAGGAAGGTGGAAAGATAAATGAAATTCATAGTCAATAGATCATTTCTTATCTCACTCATCCCCCTCTTGGGGCAAAGGGTTCAGCATTTCTGTAGGAAGGAAGCAATGTCTGTGAAGGGGTGGCTGGATGTGAGAATAACCGAAGGACTGTGTGATATTCCACTATGACTATCCAGGATGCATTTTAAAAAGTGTGTGGAGCGTAGCATCTCTGGAACTGGACATGTGTTAAATTCATAACTGACGTTCTTGGGCACACACTTTATTGCACTCGCTATTTTAGGGGAGAGGGAATTCTGTTTGCCTGCCTTTTACGCTGAAGGCTACTGTAAAAAAGAAAGGTGCTGCCAAAAGGAAATCATAGGTTTGTTATCACAGAATTCTAGACATTCACTATGGAAAGGATCTCTCAGGCTGTCTGGTTTGGTCCATGGGATCAGAGCAGGGTTCTGCCCTCCCGTGACCTATTTCCTCACCTGCTCCCGGGAGAGGGTAAGCAGACATGTTGGACCCAATCACTTCGGTGCACCAAGGTCCAGGTGGCTTGGGTGCAGATGTACAGGAGAGCATTACTTCCTTGAAAGATAAACTAACTTGGGTTATATATCTCTGAGGCCTGTGAACTGAGGGTTGAACACATGGAAGCTTTCTCACAAATGTAGCATGTATCCTGTACATTTTATTGCCATTTCCCCCACACTCTGAGCCAAAATGCTATTAAATTATCATGCAATAGCCAAAATACTCTCTCTACAAAGTATTTACACATCTTTTCTATTAGAAGGCCAGAAATTGTGGTGCTCATGACTAGCTGTCCCCTGGAGTCGTGGACCAGTCGCGTGTGCTGCCTCTGCTCTGTATATGACTCTTGAAATGCTGTTGTGGCTGAGTTGGTGCCCAGATATTAGCAAGACCAGGTGGGAGAAATAATATCGTGTATAGAACCTACTTCTGTTGGTGAACGAGACAAGCTTTTGATCCCCGCAGAGTGCTGCTTCAGGTCAGAAAGACGTGTAGCTTGAAAGTTTCTCTTTTTCACCAACAGAAGTTGGTCTGATAAGACATTACCTCACCCAGCTTGTTTCTGTGTCTGACAGTTCAAGACAATAACCATAGCCAAAGAACATTTTTATTTGGGGGAGGGAGGATTGTTAACTGAGTTTTTCGTCTCTTCCGACAAAAATGTTGTGCCTTATTTTTCATTTTTAGGAGGAACTCTGGGTGAAAAACATTATGAAATGGTCTTTGGTCTACAAAAAAAATTTTTGATTTAGAAAAATTGAATAAAAATTTGAAAAATGAGGCAGTTGGGAACATTTTCATTTCAAACCCCTCCCTTCTGCACCCCCCAAAGACTCTGAGGTAGCTGAGTTTTAGTGGTTTGTATACTGTGTTGACTTAGCAAAATGGTTCACTTAGAGTTGTTTGACAGATTCTCTCCTGGGGATGAGTGAGGCTTCTCACTACGCTTTACTCAAGCTGAGTGTGACCTTACTTCTCTGTGTGCTGGTAAAGTCAGATGTAGTGATCAGCTCTTCATTGGAAGGCACTGCCAAGTTCCTAAGGCACCCCCTTCTCCCTGGAGTGTAACCCTAATATTATGCCATCTTGCACTGCACAGCATCTATACATCTGTGCAGCATAAGCTCATGAAATTCACCACCTCAGTCAGTGTGAAGAGGGGATGTAAAAAAGCTTTTTGTCCCAGGTTATGACTGCCACACACTTTAGACCAAATTAAACAAGTTTATTAACTACAAAAAGATGCATTTTAAGTGATAAGGGATAGCAAATGTATCAAAGTAGATTGCATTTTTATGTATTTGCTCAGTAATCTAAAATGCATCATAGTTGTACCATAATCCTATAATATTTCTATGAAGAATATGGGAAGCAATGTTAGAGTTAATTGTAAAATATGAATAGACCCCGATCCTGATCATTCCATTCTCTCAAAACAATCAGCTGATTCTCAGGCCTGGATTCTGCTTTTCTCCTTATGCTTTAGCCTACTATAAAGCTTCACCTGCTTGTTGTATTTTAGCCTTCCTGTATTCTATGGGAGTACATGTGGGAGGATGGTGTGTTGGCAGAGGGAATTAGACAACAGAGCAGCTACAAGGCAGGAAATACTTAGCCAAACTTTTTCAAAGTTTTAAAATGTGCGGGAATGGTGGAAGCTTAAATTTCTCAGACCTGGATCTACCTATTTTTTTCCTAGTAAGCTGTTTGCTGTAATTGCCCAGCATCTAATTTGTAGACACGCACTTCTGCTCCTGTGTATTTTTCTCTACTGTAGAATAACTACATTGCAAGACACTGACATAAAATCTGTGGACTTCCAATACTCCAGTCATCTGAAGAAGTGGGTTGTGCCCATGAAAGCTCATGATGTTTTGTTAGTCTTTAAGGTGTGACTAGATTATTTGTTGTATTATAATTATGGGTTTCCAAAAGCTAGCTTTTGGAATAAATTCTGACAGTGTATTTCCTCTCTGACTTACCTGGCTAATACGTGTACACGCACACAATGAGTGAAGCCATTGTCTGAGCATGTGGAAGATGGTAAGAGAATTGAATTTTTATGACTTCTTGTGGGTCATATTTTCTACAGGAAAAAGTGGCTGGTTAAAGATGTGAGAGATGGTGGGGGTTCATTTCAAGGGTACAGTTTTGAAATGGCTCCATCGGATTTGTATAGTACAGTACAGAATCTTGTAGTGGATTCTGCTCTGTGTGATGTCTGGGATCCTTTCGGAATGCTTCTCTGGGATTGGAACCCAGGTTAACATGCGGAAGAGAAAGCACTTGGGCATCACAGAATGTTTTTGAAGGTCATGATATTCTGATTAAAAGGGCATTAGAAGCTTAATGCAGGAACCACTAGGTGAGGTGCTTTGGCATATGTTATACAGGAGCTCCAACTTGATGCTTACAATGGTCTCTGCTGGTCGTGAAATCTCTGAATGCTGTAGCCTGTTGCATACACATTCTGGGCAGTATCTATTAATCTTTTGACTTCAGTGTGATAACCTGTGAGGCTATTTTGACACTGGAGACTAAGGGCCTGGTGCTGATCTCACTTGCATTGCTTTAGTTCTGTTCACTTCAGCAGCTTCATTCCTGATTTGCACTGACAGAGCTGAGGGCAGAAGCAAACCCTCAGATGCTGCTGTGGGATTTTCAAAAGTGCTAAGGGAATTTGGATGCTGATTTTGGGAGGCACTTAGACCCAGATCCTCAATGGTACTTAGGTGCCTACTCTCATTGAAATCAGTAGCTGTTAGGCACCTAAATACCTGTGAGGATCTGGGCCATAGGCACTTTGGACAATATCACCCCAACTCCCAAATTCTGCTTTGACATTGTTTCCAAAGGAAGGTGGATCATGACCCATTGGTTAGCCCCTCTTTTTAAAGCATGTGATCGTAGCACTAGACACAGGAGAACCTATCCCTGGGATGGGTGTTCTTTCCATAATATGTGTAAATCCCATTAGAAGTCATGGGACTGTGTGGTACACTCCCTGTAAGAGGCCAGTCTTAGCCTATAAAATCCCCAGACTCTGCCACATGTTCTGCAGAGTGCTAGACCGCACTAATAATAATAAACTCTGCACTTCTATACCATGTATCTCCTCCTTTGCAAAGAAGATAGTAGTATGATGTCTAGGGACTGTCTCCTTATGTTTGTATAGAGCCTAGCCCAGTGGTGTCCTTGCCTATACTACTGCTGTAGTACAAGTAAGAATCAATGGTGGGTAAGTAGCAATCTCCCCATTTTACATGGGATACAGCCATGGAGAGATTGTAACTGGTGCAAGGTGGCTCAATGTGCCCATGACCGAGTTGAGACTTAAAACCAAGACTTCTAACTTTCAGCATCTCGCTCCAACACCCGACAGCTCTTGTCATTTTTTTTCTTTCCCTGGGATAAGTGCAATGTAATCCCTCATTTAGAATAGTTCTTTTCATTCAGAAGGATTCTCGATCAAATTTAGCACGAGAGTAGAGTGCAGTTCCAGGTGAGTCCAGTGGAAGCTGGACATGCTTGCTCCAGAGTAGAATGTGACTGCCAGCTGAATTGGATCCATATCTACACTTACACAAGAATCACTCCTCTAGCAGAAATGCAACCATCTCTTAGGAAGAACTTCAACACCTGTTTTGCTATGCAGGGTGATTGTATGGGTCAGAAGAGGAAGTAAAGAATACCTTCTCCACTGGAAGCTGTAGAAGGGAATTAGAGGAAAAATACAATTTCCCAAGTTGGAATTTGGCCAGGACAACACAGTTAACACCTGGAAAACAAGTGTTAAGAGATCTCTAATAACCAGCATGGAACAAGATGTTGATGTTGTTGTGAAGACCAGGACTTTAGTTCTTTTTCGAACCCTGTCAGATAAATTCATGGAGGTTAGGTCCATCAATACTTATTAGCCAGGCAGGGTAGGAATGGTGTCCCTATCCTCTGTTTGACAAGGGCTGGAAATGGATGACAGGAGAGGGATCACTTGAGGATTCCCTGAAACAAAAAACAGGACTATGTAGCACTCCCTGTTTCTGTTCACTCCCTCTGGGGCATCTGGCATTGGCTGCTCTTGGCAGACAGGATACTGGGCTAGATGGACCTTTGGTCTGATCCAGTATGGCCCTTATGTTCTTAAGATGCGTGTTTTCTATCTTCTGTTAACTACACAATTCTTATCAAGCAAACTCTCTCACTGCATGACAAAAATCCAGGTGAGTGCAAAATAAATGCACTCATGGGAACTGCATTTCATCACTTCACTGTCGGAGAGCTGTGAAAATCAGACTGGGTCCCAGCAGGGTTTGGGCCGTTTATAGGAAACAGAAAGGCTTTCTGGCGTGTGTCTTGTGGCTTCATGACATAGAAACAGAAATGCCCCAGCAGATTAAGAATATCCTCTTTCCCCTAAAAGATAATGGGGCGAGGGGTGAATCAAGGAAAATAAAGAGCACAGTCCTTGAATAATTGATGAGCTGTAGACCAATCAATGCTACAGCAGAACAGGGCTAATTAAAGGTTTCTAAGGAATCCCTGTAGTAATTTACTCAAATGTAAGAAGTTCATTCTCTCTCTTTTTTTCTTCTGTTCTTAGGAATTCCAGTTTTAGGCTTCGACAGTCTCTAACCACTGTTCACTGTCCCCTCCAGGGGGGTGTTTGCTATAGAAATATGCAATTAATATTGCAGTGATCATAATTGCTAATTATTAAAACAACGCTACCCCCTTTTTTTGTGGCCTACTTTCATGTTTAAAACCATTTAAATAACAGGGAAAAAAAAGTTAGGTGCCAGCTGAGTGACAAGGTGGTAGAAGTGTAATCCACATATGCAAAGCCCAAAAGCCTGTTACCCTTTGCTCTGATACGATCCTACTGCATCAGCCTTAAAAACCAATACTGCACATTTTGGATACAGAATGCTTCTTGGAATAACCTTGCCACGTGCTGAGGAAATGGTTTAAGATGCCAGGAATAATCAGGGCCCTGGAACAATTTGTATAACGGGTGGTGGTGTGAGAGCCATTTAACCAAGCTGTAAATCCCTGTATATAATGGAAACCACTTGAAGCAAAGGGTGCTATATTATCCCCTACATCCCTGTTTCCAGCCCTGTGGGAGAAATCCTAACCTATTTACGGATTAGAATATGTGGAAGAACAGTTGGCCTACATTTCTAAATCACCCATCACTGGTATCAAGGTGTTAGTTGTTCTGTATAAAAATATGAATGGTCACTGATGAGAAATTAACAAGCAGAAGTATATGCTATCATGGGAAACATGAATCAGGCCAGGCTAGATTCTCAGCTGGAGTAATCTGGCATAGCTCCTTTGGACAATGCTGATTTATACCAGCTGAAGATCTGACTGTGTAGCATTAATCCAGCTCAGTAGATGTGGTTGGTTAATTTAAATTTGGTTCTGTTCCACAGAGCTAATGCTCTGGTCTCAATTAGACGCTCAGGTTGCCCAGGTTGAAGAGCTGGTGGTGACTTTCCCTGAGATCATCTGGCTGAAGGGAACGGCGGAAACTAGTTTCCCCAATGTCAGTGCACTGAGGTAGAACATTTTTGCTGTCTTCAAGGCCAGCTGGCAAGGGGAGAAGAGGCTGCATTCCAGCGGGCCTCAAGGACAGTGCAAGGTCACTGGCTCCAGCTCAAGAACGGTCTTTCAAGAGTGTGGTAGCTGGCTGGGGCCACCACATGTATACAAGGCAACAAGAAGTAGACAGGCTGCTGCTTGCATTTCCTGTTGGAATTAAAATCCCAGCAGGTGTAGCTGGATGTCACTGGGGGTGTGTCTAGACTATAGGGTTTTTTTGAAAGAAAAGTGGCCTTTTTTTGAAAAACTTCCCCTGCGTCTAGACTGCTGCTGTGTTCTTTTGAAAGTAAATCGAAAACACAGCAGTTTTTTCGACCGCGGAAAACCTCGTTTTACGAGGAAGAACGCCTTTTTTCAAAAGTGCTCTTTTGAAAAAAGGCGCTATGTAATGCAAACTGTGCTTTTTGGAAAGAGAGCATCCAGACTGCCTGGGTGCTCTCTTTCAAAAAAGTGGCTTGCTTTTTCGAAAGTACTAGTTGTCATCTAGACGCTCTTTTTCGAAAGAGGCTTACAGTCTAGACGTAGCCTGGAGGAGGGCTGGCCCTAGATGTGAGGGGCCTTCTGCAAACTAAATTCAGATCCTTCCTGTCTCCACCCACAGCAATGACCATTATTGATTTACCTAGTATTGCTAGAATTGAGACAGGCTCTGTCGTTCTAGTTGCTGCACAAATGCATAGTAAGATGGGCCCTATCCCAAGGACCCAGCAATCAAAATCTACGAGCGAGGCACACGATGGCAGAAAGGAAGGATAATTAGCCCCATTTTACAGATAAGAAAGTGATGCATCAAGGGATTGTAATATGTCCAACATCACACTAAATCATCTGAGACTGAGCTGGGAATTGAACCTACATCTCCTGCGTCCACATCCAGTGCCTCAGCTGCAAAACCAAGATCTTGTCCTCCTCCCTACATCTCCCCTTAGCTGACTACTGCTACTGCACCACCTACCCTTACAGGCTGTGGTGACAACACTTCCTCAACTTTTGAATTTCTGCAGCATCTAAAAATCCTTTCATGGACTATCATGATCATGAGGGTTAGCCAGCAGCCTGGGAACCAAGGGGTTAACCTTACCTAAATCAGGTAGATTCAGCCAATAGGAATGTAGGTAGGAATTTCAAACTGGGACACAGGAATTTTTGGCTTTTCCCTCCTTTGTCCTGGGCAGTTTCTCTCCAGCTACTGAGGGAGTCAGACAGAATGTCTCCCTTCAAGAATAGTCTCTTCAGTCTTCTGTAAGCAGGGTAAAGTTTAGATAAATCTGTTAGGTTTTATTATTTTATGGTTTGGGAAATGGGATCTGATGTCTGTGCATTTAAAAATGGGCTTTGCTCTCTTTTGTAACTAAGTTCCTGGCCCATGGTGGGGTTCCCCCACCATAAGTATTACTTTGTGACTTTTCCATCTAGTCATGATGCTTGCAACAGGAATATTGTGGTGATGATAAAAGTTCTTTCTCTTTTCTTTTCTTAACCGGGTATTGATTAATTTTTGTGTCCTGGTTTTTACTTTAGGGGTAAGATTTCTCAAGTGATCTCTCCCCTGGTTTTCTAATCATTACTTGGGTGGTGGCAGCGGAGTTTTTATCCCCAAAATCTAGGTTAAGATTTGGGGGGGGAAGTGTTTTACCAAAGCCTGGAAAGATAAGGTTTTGGGGTACTTTCATGGGTCCCCACTCCTGCATTCATCATGCCAGAGTGGGGAAGGAGCCTTGACATGGACCATCAGCCCCACGGTGTAATTAAAGTACTGTACAATTCTCCAAGCAGGAAGGATAACTGTCATAGGGGAAATGTAGCCTGTGACCTGCTAGTGTGACTCAGATAGGGCCATGGCTGGGACCTTCAAGAAGGGGCTATGGTTGGCAGGTCAGATATTGTGTGTAGGGCAAGATTATTGGTAGTCTGGGACCCTATGTGGCTGTATTGATTCCATTGACTTAAAGCTGTGATTTCATTTGACCTGGTTTCCTGGTGCACTGCATTATTCTACAGCTATCAGGTTGGTGACACAGGGAGGAAGCTTGTAGCTAATTCTTGGAGGGCCCTGCTCATGAATGTCTTATTCCTGATCTTTTTCTAGTCTTTCATTATATTCATTGGAATCCTCCTGAAAGCTAGATTTTGGGAAGCTGTAAATAATACTTAAAATACTTCCTGAGAGATGAACAGCACTAGCATCATTTCTTTCATCACTATATAGTAACAAGAGAGGGAGGATTGCACTTCACCTCTGAACATGCTGGAAGTGTATTCCTCCTGTCTCTGTGTATTTGGTAAACATCAAACCATAGAACAGGGAGAGTGTCTTTTTCCCTGAAGCAAGCCTAGTGCATGTATAAAGAAGGTTAAAAATGGCCCTCGTGTGTTGGTAAGAGAAAAGCACCCATTTTCTTCCATGCATAAATGAAAGCAAAAATCAACAGAGTTATAACAAAACATGAAAGGCTTATGTGTAAGCTGGGAGGCCAGGTTTTGAATGGGTTCCAGGTGGTCTCAGGTGGTTGAAGGTATATCTATAATACAGAAAGCAATTAGAAACCGGTTTTCTATTAACTGGCTTTCTTTGCTCACTGCTTTGATGAAACTGACCTTTCCTTGCCCCAATACTGGAGAAGGCAACAGGTGTTAGGCAGACAAACCCTCATACAGATTCAATGTGGACATTGATTCTCCATCTCTTAGCTTATCTCGCTGGCAAAGAATGATATTGCAACCTTTATTTATTTTTGGCTCTAATTATTGTGCTCAGAAGATCCCTTTGAAAGCATAAAACAGAGTAGATATGGCCCAAAGAACAATAGGCCAAATTTTATTCATAATTCACAGGTACACATTCCATTCATATAACTGTGCTACAGAAAGCAGAAGTTGGTCCATTTTTAGAAGGTTCAGGCAAGTTAATAGCCTCTGTTTCTCTCACTATGAGCCATATTTTACCCTTAAAATTCTCAGAGATGTCAATGTGAGTTTTGCAGCAATATCAAGGATGCACTATGGATCATGGGTCTTTGCTGTAAATGGGAATGGCAAGAGGTAAGCAGAGTGTAACTGAGCCTCTGGTAATTTGGAAAAGGGCACTGGTTTCCTTATGAAAAGAGCTGGGAAACTTTCATGTTCAGGCAGGCCAGAAATTACCTCTGTTTTTGAACGTCTTCATTGAATGATTTCCCCCACCCAATTAAATTAATGCACTTACTTTAGAAGGCTGAGCGGCCAGGCCAACGTTTGAATTTGTTTATTAAATAGATGTGGTTGCTCAAACCTTTCTGTTATTTTCATCCTGGCTGCTTTTAACATCAGCAACAGCAAGAGGCAGAGCCCAGCTGTGGCATACTTTATTGTATTCCTCTGAGCCACAGTGACTGCTCAATCAGTGGCTCAAACATCCCAATGAGAGGATCATCTCCTCTAAGTAAGAAGGATCCTATCCAGGTGGCTTCTTTGTACTTTGGAAACTAGAAGGCTGGAACTTGGAATGGAACCTCTTATATAAGAATGGCCATACTGGGTCAGACTGAAGGTCCATCCAGCCCAGTACCCTGTCTGCTGACAGTGGCCAATGCCAGTTGTCCCAGAGGGAGTGAGCTGAACAGGTAATGGTCAAGCCATCTCTCTCCTTGTCAGACTCCTCTACAATGCCCATTGAATAGTTGCCATTTACACAAGAAGTGTGTGAGATTCCCTGGGATACAATCTGGCCTGATGGAGAAGTGTCCCTATAGTTCTCCTTCTTGCACTGTCTCTTACACTGCGTTGCTGTGTAAACTACCACTGCTGGTCTATTTGTACACAGCCTTCAGAATGCAAAATTACCCCCAGCTGAATTATACAAGTGCTTCTAGCCTGCCACTCCTGAATTATATTAGAGTGATACTAGCAAACTCTCAGTCCCAGACTTGTCCCCAGAACTGTGTGTTTTGTACCACCAAACAACCTCCTGGCCAATACAAACTCATAGAAAGTCTGTCATTTTGTTAATAGAAAATACGCATAAACCCTATTATCTCAAATGCAGATTCCTGAACACCTCAGTCCAAATACACGGCTTAGATAATAAACTTGCTTAACTATTTTAACTTGTCACGGGGTTGCGCACCCCATGTAAGTCTGGCCCAGCAGCCCAATCTATATTGTCCCCTGTCTGGGGTACATCTGGCCCAACGGTTGAGTCTACAAATCCCCCGGTCTGGGGCAAATATGGCCCAGTGGCCAAGAATGGCTCTGGGGTGCAAGGGTGGGGGTGGCTTAGGGAGACCTGGGCCCTCCCTCTCCACTGGGCCCTAGCCCAGGGCCCTGTCAGCGGAGAGTGGTTCCCACCACTGGCTTGGCGGGGAGTTGCCCCCAAAGCACACTGAGCTCTTCGGGATATCTCCTTCCCCGGGCTGCTTCCTACCCCCATCCACTGGCTGGCCCTGTCCCCACCTGGGTTGGCGAATACTGCTGTGCTGTCAGCTGCGGTTGGCATGGCTGCTGTAGCTGGCATGGCAGTGGCGGTCAGCATTGCGGCAGTGGCATTGGACCATAGCTGGTGTGGTGGCTGCAGTGGCTCTGGCTGGGGCGGCAGCTGCAGCTGGTGTGGCAGCAGCTGTGGTGGCCCTGGCTGGTGCAGCCATGGTTCCAGCAGGGATAGGAGCTCCTTCCCTTTTGGTGGTCAGCCCTGACTGGCTGCTCCACCAGCCTTTATACTGACCCAGCAACTGGAGCATACCCAGTAGGGCCTGGGGGAGGGGCCTTTTCAGTCCAGCAAGTCTGGTTAACCCCTCCACTGCCAGTGCGGGGTTGGTACACCCTGTCACGTAACTACAAAAAGACAGATTTGAAGTAATTTCAAGTAATAAGGTACAAAAGCCAGAATTGGCTACAAGGAAATAAAAGGGAAAACTCAAACTAATACCCACCTTAACAAATTAAATTAAAGCAAAAAAAAACCTTTCTCACCAGGATGCCTCCCTCAGTCCAATGCTGCTGCTTTTGTCTTTCCAAACGTTGATGCTATGAATAGAGATGAAGGGAGATAGGTGATCTAGGGCCTCTGTTCCTCATTTTATCTTTTCCTCCTCTTTGACACTCAGATGCAGCTGGAGTTCAGGCACCAGCCAGTCTGTTTACATGGAAATCCCCAGCAGTTCCAGTGCCAATATGTAAAGTTCTTGCTCATTTCCTTCTTCCTGCCCAAAAAATGACCACTGAACCAGATGATAGTCCACTTGATTTTGTTGGCACATGGCTGAGCTGTTGTCTCTGGGGAAATGGTCTGAAGCTATTTTTCTAATCTCAGAACATCTCAGCAACATCGTATAGTAGAATCTTATAACTTTACCTACAGTGTTGACACATGTTACCAGGACAATAATATTCAGCAGATTGTGTTTTCTAATGATATTTTATGAGGCATACTTTGCATAGAATTTATCACATCCTTGTAAAAAGAATGAAAATAGGAGTGTCATAGTAGGCTGTTAGCTCAAGCCTTTGAGATGACCTCAACTGTCAGGGTAAGACCTATAGAAAGAGATTATCCCTTTGATGGCAAGGGCCTCTGTCATTTAGGGCTTTGAAACTCTATAAACATCTTCCGGAAGTCAACCAGTAGCCAATATGTGTAATATGCTTTCTAGCTGAGAAATTGTAAGAATAAAGGATGCAATTTAGTTGCCAAAGGTGGGTAAGAAGTTGTGCTCTTGACAAACCACTGTTACCTGGGAATCCAGAAGCAGCTGCAGATTCTACCCCCCCAAAATTGAGAACCTTAAAAACATGGGAGTATGAATTATTAACAACAATGATTTGTATCATTGGCGGAGTGGCACTGTATGTGAAAGATAATGTAGAATCAAATGAAATAAAAATATTAAGTGAATCAACATGTTCAATAGAATCGCTATGGATAGTAATTCCATGCTCCAATAATAAGAAATTAGCAGTAGGGATATATTACTGACCACCTGACCAGGACAGCGATACTGACATTGAAATGCTGAGGGAGATTAGAGAGGCTACCAAAATAAAGAACTCTATAATAATGGGGGATTTTAATTATCCCCATATTGACTGGGTACATGTCACCTCAGGAAGAGAAGCAGAGAGAAAATTTCTCAATGGCTTAAATGACTCCCCTTGTGGGTTCCTGCGCCAGCTGCTCCAAGAAGTAAAGGCAATTCTCGATTTAGTCCTGAGTGGAGCGCAGGATCAGGTCCAGGAAATAACTGTTACAGGACCGCTTGGGAATAGTGACCACAATATAATAACGTTCAACATTCCTGTGGTGGGAAGAACACCTCAGCAGTCCAGCGCCCTGGCATTTAATTTCAAAAAGGGGAATTACACAAAAATGAGGAGGTTAGTTAAACAGAAATTAAAAGGCACAGTGAGTAGAGCCAAATCCCTGCAAGCTGCACGGAAACTTTTTAAAGACACCATAATAAAGGCCCAACTTAGAGACCTAAAAAAGAGTCACTGTGGCTTAACCATCATGTAAAAGAAGCAGTGAGGGACAAAAAGGCATCTTTCAAGAAGTGGAAGTCCAATCCTAGTGAGATAAATAGAAAGGAACACAAACACTGTCAAATCAAGTGTAAAAATGTAATAAGAAAAGCAAAAAAAGATTTTGAGGCACAGCTAGCCAAAAACTCAAAAAGAAATAACAAAATATTTTTTAAGTACATTAGAAGCAGGAAGCCTGCTAAAAAAACCTGTGGGTCCCCTAGACGATCGAACTATAAAAGGCGCAATCAAGGACGATAAAGCCATTGCGGAGAAACTAAATGATTTCTTTGCTTCAGTCTTCACGGCTGAGGACGTTGGGGAGATTCCCAAATCTGCACCGTCCTTTGTGGGTAATGAATCTGAGGAACTGTCCCGGATTGAAGTGTCATTAGAGGAGGTTTTGGAACAAATAGAAAAACTTAATGTTAACAAATCTCCGGGACCGGATGGCATTCATCCAAAGGTTCTAAAAGAACTCAAATGGGAAATTGCTGAACTATTATCTGTGGTTTGTAACCTATCCCTTAAATCGGCTTCCGTACCTAATGACTGGAAGGTAGCCAACATGACACCAATATTTAAAAAGGGCTCCAGAGGCGATCCAGGCAATTACAGACCGGTAAGTCTAACTTCAGTACCGGGCAAATTAGTCGAAACAATGGTAAAGAATAAAATTGTGAAGCATGTAGAAGAACATAATTTGTTGGACAAAAGTCAACATGGTTTCTGTAAAGGGAAATCATGCCATGGGATAAGAGGGAAGGTCCTTTCTTGGATTGAGAACTGGTTAAAAGACAGGAAACAAAGGGTAGGAATAAATGGTAAATTTTCAGAATGGAGAGGGGTAACTAGTGGTATCCCCCAAGGGTCTGTCTCTAGGACCAATCCTGTTCAACTTATTCATAAATGATCTGGAGAAAGGGGTAAGCAGTGAGGTGGTAAAGTTTGCAGATGATACCAAACTGTTTAGGATAGTCAAGACAGAAGCAGACTGTGAGGGACTCCAAGAAGATCTCACCAAACTGAGTGATTGGGCAACAAAATGGCAAATGAAATTTAATGTGGATAAGTGTAAAGTAATGCACATTGGGAAAAATAACCCCAACTATACGTACGGTATGATGGGGGCTAATTTGGCTATGACAAATCAGGAAAGAGATCTTGGAGTTATCATGGACAGTTCTCTGAAAACTTTCACGCAGTGTGCAGCAGCGGTCAAAAAGGCAAATAGGATGCTCGGAATTATTAAGAAAGGGATAGAAAATAAGACCCAGAATATCTTACTGCCCCTGTATAAAACTATGGTACGCCCACATCTTGAATACTGTGTACAGATGTGGTCTCCTCACCTCAAAAAAGATATTTTGGCCTTGGAAAGGGTTCAGAAAAGGGCAACTAAAATGATTAGGGGTTTGGAACGGGTCCCATATGAGGAGAGGTTAAAGCGACTGGGACTTTTCAGTTTAGAAAAGAGGAGACTGAGGGGGGATATGATAGAGGTATATAAAATCATGAGTGGTGTGGAGAGGGCCGATAAAGAAAAGTTATTTATTAGTTCCCTAAATAGAAGAACTAGAGGACACCAAATGAAATTAATGGGTAGCAGGTTTAAAACTAATAAAAGAAAGTTCTTCACACAGCGTGTAGTCAGCCTGTGGAACTCGTTGCCAGAGGAGGCTGTGAAGGCTAGGACTATAATAGAGTTTAAAGAGAAGCTAGATAATTTCATGGAGGTTAGGTCCATAAAAGGCTATTAGCCAGGGGATAAAATGGTGTCCTTGGCCTCTGTTTGTCAGAGGCTGGAGAGGGATGGCAGGAGACAAATCGCTTGATCATTGTCTTCGGTCCACCCTCTCTGGGGCACCTGGTGCTGGCCACTGTCGGCAGACAGGATACTGGGCTAGATGGACCTTTGGTCTGACCCAGTACGGCCATTCTTATGTTCTTATGTATGGCATAAGTGGCTAGAGGCCAGCACCCCATTGTACTTGATGCTGAAAACATAACAAAAAGATGGCCAAGCCCAGAAGAACTTTCAATGTAAGAAAATGATAGGCTATGCTCCACGAATAGGGATGTGGGTACTCGTTATAGTGCCTCTCTTTGCTGCTTCTGTGCTACAAGTGGTTGTCTCATTCACGTCTGGACTGACCCTCAACCCAATGTCTATGAGAAACCAACAAATGTTGCACCTTCAGCAGAGTCATCAACATGTAGAAGAAATTCCCACCTAGACTATGGCTATTGGACAGTATGGGCAGGAATGGTGTCCCTAGCCTCCATTTGCCAGAAGGTGGGAATGGGTGATAGGATTTGGAGCACTTGATTATTACCTGCTTTGTTCATTTCCTCTGGGGCACTTGACATTAGTGATTGTTACTGGGATACTGGGCTATATATGGACCATGTTCTTATGACTTCCTTATTAGTATCCCCTAATCGCCCGAATGCAATTTGAGCAGAAGGAGGAACAAGGAGTAGCACAAAGCTCTGATTGGTTTCCATTGCTCAGCATTTGCATTAAGCAATTGATTGGTCACACAAGGATCTCTCGTGCATGGTTGCCATTTGAAATATATGGCAAACAAGAATGGCCAAATCATTTTTTCCTCCTCTACAAAACCTTTTTTTTAAATAGAGGAATGATAGAAAAAATAGAACACCGTTAGCTACAGCCGTTTGGCCAGCAATGACCATTTATTCTGGCTGATGTGTTCTCTGATCCTATCTTCATTGTCTGAAGGCTTGGCTCCTTTTGGCTCTTCCAAACCTCTGTATCATTATACCTGTCCTATCATGGAGTCCTCCTGTCGGCGCTCACAATCCTGAGCTGACTTATGTGCCACAGTTGCTCTTAAACTCCCTAACTTGTCCCTCTACCATATTTCCAGAATTTGTCTTTGCTTGACTAGCTATGCTGACTGTACTTCTAGCTGGTCCCTTTACCCTCAGGGAGGCTCTTTGTTTGCTCCTGCAGCTTCCTGGACTCCTTTATAGTCTGCTTTGGTTCTGAGTCGTAAGATAAATAAGTGGCTTCCCTACCGTTCTGGCAGCTGTTGGCTTAGTCATGTCTTAGTCATGTGATACCCCTCAGGACAGACATTGAGCCCAGAAACCAGTCCATTGTTCATTTTGTAGTGGATAAACAACTGGGGAGATGGCTTTTGGTCATGGGCATGAGAGATGAGGACACTCCTTTTGTCATGGTCTGCCCACCCCCTTCTCCATCTTGTCATCAGGACTTCCCTAAAATTCCTAGACCTGGGATCTACCCATGGAAAGTGCCCAGTGAGATAGGTCAAGTAAGAACCTTGGGGTTTGGTCCATTAATTCCCACAGAAGTATTTTCCAAGTACTGTAAAGCATCCAGGGTTTGGCTCTGATGAAATACTTATAGAATCAGAGAGCTGGAAGAGACCTAAGGAGGGCATCAAGTCTAGCCCCCTGCCCAAGGCAGGACCAATCCCAACTTAATCAACCCAGCCAGGGCTTTGTCAAGCCGAGACTTAAAAACCTCTTATCCGTATATTCTCCGGGGTTTTACAAATCCAAAACTCTGAGCGAGACTTTGCCAAGCCCACAGCCCACTTGTATCGAGTCTGCTTGTATTACTCAAACAATGCTCTGCAAATACAGCATGTCTAATGCTATAACAAATAATTGGTTCAGTTGTTTGTTGAATAAATTATTTGCACACGAATATTTCCACTATCCGACCCACTCCAGAGAAAATGGAATAGTATTTGATAAATAAACTACCTGATTTTTTTTAAACTAGCAAATAGTGGGTGAAGATGTTTAGCTAAAGATGGGGCAATTCCTAGGAACGGTTTGGAGCTGCGAGATGCTAGGGGCTGGTTAATTTTATGCTGCTGTTGGACAAGGCTAGATCCATGCTACTTCAAAATGTGCTCCCACACCACCCTCGCTCCATTCCCCATGCCCTTTTTGCACATCTTCCTTATATGGAACCCTCCAGTGGCAAAACTGACCAACTGCATATTTCCCCATTCCCATCTCAGGAGGGCTTATAATCATTCTAGTCAACTGGCTTCTTTAGAACACATTCTGGTAGAGATGGACACAAAACCAAACCTTGAATTTGAACACATCCCTCCAAAACAATGAGGTATCCTGTGGCACCTTAAAGACTAATAGATTTATTTGGGCATAAGCTTTCATGGGCAAAGACCCACTTCATCAGTGGTCTTTGTCCATGAAAGCTTATGCCCAAATAAATCTGCTAGGGTAGGCCTACGCTAGAGGATAAATTTGAATTAAGATACACAACTCGAGCTACATAAATTGCATAGCTTAAGTCGAAGTATCTTAAATTGAATTTTGGCGCACGCTCTCCCTTTGACTTCCCTTACTCCTCATGGAAGCAGGACTATTGGCATCAATGAGAGCATCCTCTCAGTTCGAATTAGTGTGTCTTCACTAGACCCGCTAATTCGAACCCCAGAAGATTGATTGCGGCACTTTCAATCTTGTCTGTACTATAGACCTGGCCTTAGTCTTTAAGGTGCCACAGGACTCCTCATGGCCAGGTACAGACTAACACAGACACCCCTCTGATATTTTCCCCCCAGATTTTGTGAAAGGATTCAAATCCAGATGAGAACCAGGATCCATTGTCACTGGCTCCATCGTGGTCTGAACCAAACACCTGGGTCCAAAACACCCATGGATTTGTGGGGGTGGGAGGGAGGCGGTCAGACCCATCGCTACTTTTCAGGAATTAATCCCAGTATTGCAGGGACCTAGAACGTACCAAGTGTCTCATGCAGGATACAGCGCTGACAGGACTGAAAATGCTAGGAACTGACTATGTTCCTGAAGAGTGGCAGATGGTCTAGCAAACTAGACCGTTAATCCAGCCAAATTATGGCAACAGATGTTTGAAGATGTTTGCATTCAAATTCAAACTGTTAGCCCTCTTGGATGAACCATACAGAATGAGGACGTTCACTCTCCTTATTAATTAACAGCAAAAAAAGAAAAAAACCCACAAAGAAAACACTGGTGATTGTGCCAAATTGCTAGAGCATTTTTCACCTGCTGTAACTGAATGCTTGCTTTTCCCCTTCAGGTGCACAGGGAGATCTTGCACTGAAGAAGGCCAAGAATCACACCAGTCTCTTTCCCTGCCAGGATGGACATTTTTAAAGGCCACAAAACAGTTAAAACCCATGCTCCTATGTAACAGCAGGCTCTGCTGGAAGAACTGTGAAAGATTGGCGGGTTGTAATGATGTGCACTTGCTCTGTGGAAATGCCCACCAGCCATCTGCAATGTCCTCTCTGCTACACACAAGGGGGGGGTGCAGCATCACCAGGAAGAGGGAGCATTATTGATGCTTTTGCCTCGGGGAGGGAAGCCGATAATGGATGTGGGATATAGGCCGTGCTTTGTCATCAAACGAGGGGCCTGAAAGATGGTGCACTAGAATATTATCAGTCATTCCTTGATCAAGATGTAATACTATCAAGGTCCTTCTCTCTCCCTCTCTCTCTCTCTGCACTGCTGAGTGCTCTCATATTGGAGGCTACTGTAGACTTTGACCTTTTGGAGCTAGGATGCTAGGTCCTCCAATTCACTCCCTCTTTTAAGCAATGACCCTTCTTCCCCCACCCCCCCCAAATCTGAAAGTGATGATGTGAACTTCATTTGATCACACATTCCTGGTCTATAAGGACTCAGCTTGAAAAGATCATAACAATAAAACATAACCCTCGGACTTCCTCCATACACAAGACTCCCACCCTCTCTGCAGCTTTATTTATTATGCGTGTGCATGCACGTGCTTAAATGTTATCTGTACAGTGCTGTTGGCAGGCAAATAAAAAGTGCAGTCTTTGCCTAGAGATTGCCATAGCACAGCCAGGGAGGGCAATCATGGAGTTTTATCACTTCTCACCTGTATTTAGGCAGATCAAATAATTACATTTTTACAGCACTGTGTAATGGCGTGATGCTGCCAAATGAGACCTCCCTCCCAGGGAGCTTAAGCGGCATATTAGCTTTATCACTTGATGACCCATAAAATGGTTGTGCGCCCTTTAGTGATTACCTGGCTTGCTCGACACATCTCTGCGGGGAGGCTATATAAATGTTTGCATTATCTGTTTAATAATGGAATGGCCCTTTTCATCTGCTTGTGAAATGCAGTGGCTTACCTATTTGTATACCCATTGTACAGAGGAAGGAGTAAATGGAGGCGCAGAGGTATGAATTGTCCTGCCTAAGGTTTCTCCGTGAGTGGCAGAGGTGGAACTAGAATCCAGAGCATCTTGACTTGAAAATCTCAGGCACCCTGTTGATTTAGATGCTGTTTCTAGAATGGTAAGCACTCAGAAAGTTATTTGTTCCATGGGAACCTTCATGGAGTAAGAGCAGTTTGTTGCACTGCAAATGAAGTTACTCAGATCCTTGTTTCTGTGAAATGAGTGGAGACTGGTTGGGATGGAGATGGAGGAACATAAGAATGGCCATTCTGGGTCGGACCAATGGTCCATCTCACTCGACAAGATACTGGGCTTCCTACAGGGGCCGGTGCCAGATGTTTCAGAGGGAACGAACAGAACAGGGTAATGATGTCCCCTGTTGTCCAGTTCTAGCTTGGACAGTCACAAATTTAGGAACACCCAGAGCCTGGGGTTGTTGCATCCCTAACTACCTTGGCTAATAGCCATTGATGTGCCTATGAACTTACTCAATTATTTTTTGAACCTGTTTATAGTTTTGGCCTTTACAGTATCTGCTGACAATGACTACCACAAGCTGACTGTGTGCTAGGTGAAGAAGTACCTCCTTATGTCCATTGTAAATCCACTGCCTATTAATTTCATTGGATGACAGTCGGTGCGTGTGTCATATGAAGAGACAAATAACACTTCCCTATTCACTCTCTCCACACCATGCATGATCTTATAGACCTCTATCATATTCCCCCTTCGTCATCTCTTTTCAAAACTGAACAGTCCCAGTGCTATTAACCTCTCCTGTTCCACACCCCTCATCATTTTTGTTTTCCTTCTCTGTACCTTTTCTAATTCTAAAATCTTTTTTGAGATGAGGCAACTAGAACTGCATGTCGTATTCAAGATGTGAGTGTACAATGGCTTTATATAATGGCATGATGTTTTCCTGACTTAATCTATCCCTTTCCTAATGGTTCTTACCATTCCAATGACTCTTTAGAGTGGTGCTGAACTTTGAACGGGTGTTTTTGGAGAACTATCCACAATGATATTCCTTCCTGAGTGGGAACAACTAATTTAGACCTCAACATTTTGTATGTATATTTGGAATTATGTTTTCTAATGTGTGTTACATTGCACTTGTTAACACCCAGTTTTGTTGCCCAGTCACCCAGTTTTGTGAGATCCACTTGTGACTCTTGGCAGTTAGCTTTGGACTTAACTATCTCAAGTAGTTTTGTATTCGCTGCAAAATCTACCACCCTTTTCCCAGATCATTTATGAATATATTGAACAGCACTGGTCCCAGGACAAATCCTTGGGGGATTTCACTATTTACTGCTGTTCATTGTGAAAACTGACCATTTAGTCTGACACTGTTTTTTTATCTTTTACTCAGTTGCTTACCTTTGAGAGGACTGTCCCTCTTTACACTGTAACTGCTTACATGGCTTCAGAACCTTTGTTGAGGGACCTTGTCAAAGGCTTCCTGAAAGTTCCTATACACTATACCAACTGAATCATGCAGGGCCGCATGCTTGATGACACCCTCAAAGAATTCTAATGGACTGGTGAGGCATAATTTCCCTTTATAAAAGCTGTGTTGACTCTTTCCCTAACATATTGTGTTCATTCTTATGTCTGATAATTCTGTTCTGGGCTCCAAAATTTCAGGCATCCAAAAATCACTAGTCACTCCTGGAAAATGTGACCTTTATTTTGACAATTATTTCACTCCCATAACTATGGAATGGTGACAAGGGCTGTCATTGAGCCTGGTGAGGCAGTTACCGTAAATTAGCATATATAACCTGCACTCGTGTATAATCCGCACCCGTGCATAACCCACGGTTTTTCCTAAATGTGTTTTTAAAAAAAAAAAGTCCAAGATAACCTGCGCACGTGTATATAACCCATGGACTATACACTACTTTAAGGTACCTGGTAATTGCTGGCCGGCCTGCAGGAGGGGAGCTGCACTCGCGTCCAGGCTCCTTGCAGCCGCAGCCAGGCGCAACCCACCCTCCTCCGGGAGGGGGGAACGGAGGGTATGTCTACACTTGCACCCTAGTTCGAACTAGGGATGAAAATGTAGGCATTCGAAATAGTCAATGAAGCGGGGATTTAAATATTCCGCGCTTCATTAGCATGATCTCACCGGCGTGTTACTCCGATCAACAGCTGTTTCGAAAGTGAAAGTGCGTGCCGGGATGCATTAGTTCGAACCAAACCCCTTGGTTCGAACTAACGTTACTCCTCATTTTTTTGAGGAGTAACATCAGTTTGAACCAAGGGGTTTGGTTCGAACTAATGCATCCCGGCATGCACTTTCACTTTCGAAACAGCTGTTGATCGGAGTAACACGCCGGTGAGATCATGCTAATGAAGCACGAGATATTTAAATCCCCGCTTCATCGACTATTTCGAATGCCTACATTTGCATCCCTAGTTCGAACTAGGGTGCAAGTGTAGACATACCCAGAGAGCGCAGGTAAGCTAGCCGGCCTGCGGGAGGGGAGTTGCACTCATGTCCAGGCTCCGCGCAGCTGCAGCCAGGCGCAACCCACCCTCCTCTGGGAGGGGGGAACAGATGCGCAGGTGAGCTGGCCGGCCTGCGGGAGGGGAGCCGCACTCGCACCCAGGCAAGTAAAAATAAACTTATATACCCCGTGGACACGTATACCTCACGGGGGGGGATGGGCGTGGGAGGGTTGGGGGATTTGTAAAACTTTGTATAACCTGTGGGTTATATGTGCTAAAACATGGTCCATGTGATGTCAAAATGACTATTTCCTTTCTTTGCCCAATATTTCTTGTCTGACATAGCTTGCTTCTGTTTCATTAGGTTCTTTCCTTATATGTGCAGCACTAAACTAATGAAAATTATTATTTAGGAACAATGAATGGAAGTTGCTATTGTTCGCACTTCTGCATTTTTTTCTTATTTTGTAACTGCTGGTGTTTTCTCCACTCCATTTCATACAACAGTCTTAAGGTTTTGTGCTGGACTTCTCAGGAGTGTGTAAATTCCTTCCACGTCAAATAGATTGGCAACAGAAGTTGGTAATTGGCTTCTTTTATCTGGGTCTTCCACCAATTTGTTCTAGGGAATCTCTGCTTGTAATGAAACAGAGGAGGCAAAAACCAAGCCTTGATACTCTAAATGCTGGTTTGAGTTATGGCAAAAAAGTATACAAATATATTTAAAGTTTATACATACATATTCTATAGTTGTAACTTCTTTACAAATGCGTATATATGCACACATCTCTCTCTAATCTGTAACTTTTTTTTCTTCATTCACCCAGGTCTGATCAATACAGTAGGGCTGCAATTTGCTTAGTTGCATGAAGCAAATTGCAGAAGGGAAAATAATTTTCACCTCATCTGCAGATTTCACGATGGCTCTTAAGATTAGGGTTCTAATCCCCAAGGAATCCAACAGGTTTCTCCAATTGCAGGTGAAGTAATCATGTAAAACAGGCATATAGTGGGATAAAAAAGGAGGAAGCACTCATTTTGGTTTAAAATTTACCAGCTACCTCGGTGAACTTGTCTCCACTTTGTGGCCCAAGTTCTCTGTTTGTGATACTCAGCAGCTGTGTAGTCCAGAGGATCAGGTATTGGACTGGGTGGCAGGAGACCTGGATTTTGTTCCCAGCTGTGCCACCAACCAGCTCTGGGACCTTGGATCAATCACCTCTCTTTCACCTTCCATCCTGGGTTTGTGGTCTAATTAAGCTCTCTGGGCATAAGGGCTCTGTCTACAGTGCATTGGGTAACAAGCCTCCTAGCCAGTGTTGTTGGAGGTTTGGGATAACCATGCTGCCGTCTGGGTCCATGTTGCCTTCTGGGTCTGAGCTGAGGTAGCTAACCCAAAACTCTGCTGGTGCTACACTATTAACATAGCTCTTTTACACATGGTAGTATAAATCTGTCTAATCCAGGTGGGCCACTTGCTCCCAGACATGGTATACACATACCCAAAGAGGGTCTTGGGTGGTAAAGGAATACAAATGAGTAACAATAGCTAGTCACTGGAGAAACTCTTGATTTACACCAAGGCAAATAAGAGAATCTGTCCATAAGTGAGAGTTTTAAAGAAGCACCAATAAATACTGAGGGGTTGGCTGTATAATGGATCCTTACTCATATTAGTTATCCTGGTGGCAGGTATTCCAGGGCATGGATTGGAAGACAAAATCATTCTCTCCATGAGGAGTTTTATTGCAGGGGTTCTGGTTGAAGCCAAATGAACGCCAGTGCTGTAGAAGCTCTTGAAGCGCTGTGCAGCTTTATGAACACAAAGTGGATAGGTGGCTCCTACGTTTCCCTCCCCTCTCCATCTCCCTGCTTCCTTGCTGTGCTTCTCTCATCACCCCTTGAGGACATGTCCTCTGTCGGTGGTGCTGGACTTCAATGGGCTCAGCTGCATGTCATTTGCTCTGGATTTGGAGCACTTCCCTGAACTTCCTTCATCCTGATGGGAAATCAGCTCCAAAAGCACCAAGTCAATGTGTGGCTTGGAAGAGCCTCATCCTAGGGCCAGCACAGTGGGGGCCAGCTCATGCAGCCGAACTTTGGGGCTCTCTCCAGGAAGTGCCAAAAGAGCAAGGCACCTTGTGACACCAGGAAACCACTCTCAAGAGCCACTTGGAGCTCTATTAATGGATGAGCCAACAGCCCCACGGCAGCTAGGTTTTTTATTTTTAACTAATTCTGAAATATCCCTTGTTTCAATCTGCTTCTCTCTTATAAATCACAGTGACATTTCCATTCTCTCTGTGGGGGTGTAATAAGCAGATGCTATGAAGAGTTTACGTGGCACTGCAATATATCATCTATCACAACGGATGTACACTGAGCGGATCAAGAGTGAGATTTACTCCTGGGAGCACCCCCCAGAGAGAGATCTCAGGGCTTAGTTAAAGATCATTGTCTCTATTCATCATCTCATCACTGATTTCGGCATCTCTAATCTATATATGATTCCATAGGGAGGGCAGTCTAATAATTAGAGGAACCAGGACTCCTGGGTTCGACTCCCTGCCTTTGGCCACTGATTGGCTGAGTGACCTCGAGCAAGTCCCTTAATGCCCATTGGGGGCCAACTTAGAGGGTCAGGGAATTGTCTAGGCTGGTGTTTGGCCAAGCCTAAGTTGTCTGAGTGCCTGGTGACTGGAGTATTCCAAGGGGATGGGGTGAGGTGTGCCCTGGTGGAACTGGTACTCTAGCGGGTTCATGACTCACCAGCCTACTGCTGGTCCCACCAGGAATTAGCTCTGACCAGTGAGTGTGTTGCCTTCTGGCCGGTGTCTCTCTCCACTCCATTGTCTCTCCGCAGGCCCACGCCACTCCCAGGCCCACCACTTAATTTGCGCCCCCTTCCCGGGGTGTCAGCAGCCCTCAGTCTCACACCAGCCACCATGGCCAATGGCAGCCAGGGTCTAGCCCCTCACCTCAGGCACTATAAAGGCTGTGCTCTGTGGTGGCTAGATGTGGAGCAAGAGGGAGAGGTGGGGGACCCAAGCTGGCCCACTCCTATGGGTCATAACCAAAGGGCCCTCTGGTGGCAGCCTTGTCCTGCTCTTCTCCTCTCCCCTTTTGCTCCCGTTCTCTGGGCCATTTCCCCATGATCTTTGCAACTTCTTGTCCCTTGCATCAAGGCCACAGCCTGGCAGGGATCAGGCTGGAACCTACCTTCCTGCTCCACCTAAGGTGCTTCTCCCAGGGAACCAGTCCTGCCCCCTCCCTGGTCAGGAATCAACTGCCCACTGCTTTGCTGAGCAGCTCCTTATAAACAGGGCTGCCCCAGCAAGCTGCCCTCTGCCTCCTTATGAGCCTTTTTCTGATTGGCTGAGGCTATGTGCAACCCCCCTTCCCTCCTCTAGCCTGTTTTAACCCTCTCCCTGCTGGAATACCAAAGGAATTGTTTCAGAAAAACCCAAGGAGTTCAAGGGCTGCTCCAGCTATTCGGTGGCATGACTAAGCCGGGTTATGATGCTTAGAGCAGCAGCCCTACGCTGTAAGGAGTATATTCTGACACAGTTAGTACAGAGGAAGGGCTCCTCCCCCATGCACATTGAGATCGAGAGAGACAGATGGGCAGGATTTATCAAACGTTTATGGGATTAGCATGGGAAGGAGGAAGGCTGGAATTAGGGTAAGAGCTAGGAGCACTGACAGGAGGAGGTGGACAGGCTCGGGGCTCCCATATCCAGGCTACTAGAGAATAGGGGAACAGCACTGTGGCTAGGCTGCAGAGTAGTACCTGACCGTTTGGGGGCCATACGTTGTGAGAACTCTTGGAAAAGAAGGTGAGGTTCAGGGGAAGGGAGTTTCCTTTATCTTCATAATAGGAGACCTATGCAGGGCCTTCCTTAATGTTGTAGGTCATAGAGAGGCACAGCCCTTCAGCACCTCTGTGCAAAACTGAATGGGCAGCTAGAGAGGCCATGCTAGTGGAGAGTCGTGTCTTCTCCATACCGGGGTTTGACGTGTACTCAGCATCCTGGCTGCTTTTCAAAGGGCCACCAGCAAGACAGCTCGTACCCCTATCCCTCTCTGTGGCCCGAGGAGGAGCAGTGCAGTTGACAGAAGTAGAAAACTTACTACTTCCATGTCCACAGTATGGTTACATGTAATGCAAACATGGTGTTAATGGTTCCCAGGGACCAATGAATCCAAGGGAAAGTTTGGATCCAGATCCAAACTTTGCATCTCATAGAAGATAAGGCCAGAAAGGACCATCATGATCATGTAGTCTGACCTCCTGCCCATCATAGGTCACAGAAATGTGCCCACCACTCCTGTAATAGAGCCACAATGTCTGGCTGGGTTACTAAAGTCCTGAAATCTTGGTTTAAAGATTTCAAGTGGCAGAATCCATCTCAAGCCTATCTCTAATAGAAAGTGCTTGCCACAAAAGAGAGCGGCCCCTGTAGTGAAATACAGCCTCTGTTTAACTGCATGCTGCAACACTGCACAACATTGGGTGACTGGGAGGTTAGAACCTCCTGGCTATGAGATACCTACGGTCCATCACTTTGGCCTTCCCCAGAAAGGGAACGCTTGAAGCTAGGTGACAGTCACTGGCAGTGTGGGATGGGTAAATTGTAATGGTGCTTTACCCGCTTGAGAAAATGTGTGGATTAAAGTTCTGTTCTTAAACGTAAGTTTTGTTGTTGTCAAGTGCCATTAGTTTGTCTTTCAATGGCTCTGTGACCTAGTGATGAATTAGCGGTGGTCCCCAATGCCATGGTGCCCGCCGGGGCATTTGTGTGTGCCCGCCGAGTGACCGGGGCCGGCCCAAGCCATTCTTGTGCCCTGGGCACGTGGCGCATGAGCGGCCCCGTGGTGCAAGAGCGGCCCTGCCCCGGGCGCGTGGCGCATGCACGGCCCCGCGCCCGGCAGCCCCAAAAGGTTGGGGACCACTAAATTAAGGCATTTGTGGACCAAATTTACTTCTTAATTACATGCTTGCAAATGCTACTTTACTCAGTAGCTGTATGTGTGTGTAATGCCAACAGGTGGAACAGAACCTGGGACCCCTGGAGCTTAGTGCAAGAGCCTCTACTGCTTGAGCTAAAAAATGGCTTTCATTGGGGCAATTGGCTTTCAGCTAAGGTTGTAGAGCAGACCTGTTATTACCTCTCTGTAAGAGGTCTAAGTGCCACTAGATGAGAGAGTGCACCAGACCTAGTAGCTGTGTGGGTTACACGTGCATAACTAAGGCCAGATCTACACTGGCCTCTACCTACAGCTCGCCTTAAGGTACGCAACTCCAGCTATGTAGAATACGTAACTTGAATTGGCTTACTTTAAGCCGAGATTGGTGGCATCACCACAGCAGGAAGCCAACAGGACCAAATGCTCCTGTCAGCTTCACTTACACCTGTGAAGAGCAGGAGTACCAGCCACTGGCAGGGGTGCCCTCTGAGTTTGATTTAGAGAGTCCTAAGTAGACTCGCTAAATAGAACTCTGGAAGATTGATCATGGCAGTGGTGGTCTTCCGCGGAGTGAAGACTTGCCCTAAGGATAGATTTGGGCTATGGTTTTAAATTGAAGGGGTGGTTATTTGCTTACTTTTTTGTGGTTTAAACAGCCTATGAAATTTCCTTAGGATTGCTAATGTAGAAGGTTTTTAGAAATCATGTTTTGACTCTGTTCACTAACCTGACTTGGGAGCAAGCAGTTTTTGCACTTCTAATCTAATCCTGATCTATCAATCTGTACCTTAAACATTCATCCTGCTTTGTGGGATGACTTTTATTGAATAACCCTGAATTGTAGTAAAAAAGTTCCTCCCTTCCTGTGAGACAGGAGGAATTTTAAAGGACCAGGACACTATCTGTGTATCCACCTTTCTAATATGACCATCCCCATATATATTACATTCTCTTATAGCTCCTAATTTTTCAATTTGCTTTTGTATTTCAAAATTATAGACTTTAAGAGAAATGTCTTTTTAAACGCTATTGTCTCACTCTTCAGAATACAGGTTGAACCTCTAAAATCTGGGACTCTCTGGTCCAGCAACATCCATGGTCTGGCAGGACCATGGATATTGCTGGACCAGAGAGCCCCTGCTGGCCAGTATCAGAAGCGCAGCCCAGTCTGGGCTGGCAGTGGGGAACGCAGCTCCAGTAGAGTGGCACGGTAAAGAGCATAGTCCTGGCCAGGACTAACAGGTAGGAGCATAAAGCTGCAGGGTCAGTGGCCAGGAATGCAGGGAACGCAGCCCCAGTCAGGGCTGGAGCGGTATGGAGGGCGCAGCCGCAACTGGGGCTGAAGGTAGCATGGCCAGCAGCCAGAAACTCAGCCCCGGCCAGTGCTGGAATTAATGGGGCCAGCACCTGAGCGCTGTGGTAGGTGCAGCCCCAGGATGGGGCTCAAGGCAGCAGGGCAGCCCCTGTCTAGGGCTGGTGCAGTGTAGGGGAAGGGGTGGCTAGACGCAGCAGGACAGGTGGTACGGAGCACAGCCCCAGCTGGGAGCAGAACCCTACACCCGGGTAGGGAACCTTGACCTCCTCTTGTCCGGCAAAATCTGTGGTTCAGGACCATGCAGATCCCAAGGGAGCCGGACAAGGGAGGTGTGACCAAATTCTGGTTTGGCTTTGACAGTTCTCTTGTAACTTCTAACATATGGTGGCGTTCTCGGAAATGCTTCCGGTTCCACGCGCAGGGCCGGGTAGGCAGGCAGAGATTCAGAATCTCAATGCGTGGATGAGACGATGGTGTAGGGAAGAGGGGTTTGGATTTATTAGGAACTGGGGACATTTTTGGGAGAGGGGAAGCCTATACAGGAAGGATGGGCTCCACCTAAACCAGGGTGGAACCAGACTGCTGGCACTAAACATTAAAAAGGCCGTAGAGCAGTTTTTAAACTGAGAGATGGGGGAAAGCCGATTGGTGTGGAGATGCACGTAAATCGGAGGGAGACTACTCTTAGAGGAGAATCCATTGATAGAGATTCTCTAAGCTGTAGTCAGAAAGAGAGGAGGGGAGAGGGCAAACCATGGGCCAGAGCAGACAAACAACCGTGTACAAAGGAATCCAATGCATCAGGGAAGGGCAGACAAATAAGCAGTGGCAAATTTTTAAAGTGCTTCTACACAAATGCTAGGAGTCTGACTAATAAGATGGGTGAACTAGAGTACCTAGTATTAAATGAGGAGGTTGACATAATAGGCATCACTGAAACCTGGTGGAATGAGGAAAATCTGTGGGACACAATCATACCGGGATATAAAATATATCGAAAGGATAGAGCAGGCCGGGTGGGTGGCGGAGTGGCACTGTATGTGAAAGATAATGTAGAATCAAATGAAATAAAAATATTAAATGAATCAACATGTTCAATAGAATCGCTATGGATAGTAATTCCATGCTCCAAAAATAAGAAATTAGCAGTAGGGATATATTACCGACCACCTGACCAGGACAGGGATACTGACATTGAAATGCTGAGGGAGATTAGAGAGGCTACCAAAACAAAGAACTCTATAATAATGGGGGATTTTAATTACCCCCATATTGACTGGATACATGTCACCTCAGGAAGAGAAGCGGAGATAAAATTTCTCAATGGCTTAAATGACTGCTTCTTGGAGCAGCTAGTGCAGGAACCCACAAGGGGAGAGGCAATTCTCGATTTAGTCCTGAGTGGAGCGCAGGAACAGGTCCAGGAAATAACCGTTACAGGACCGCTTGGGAATAGTGACCATAATATAATAACATTCAACATTCCTGTGGTGGGAAGACCAGCAGACCAGCACCCTGGCATTTAATTTCAAAAAGGGGAATTACACAAAAATGAGGAGGTTAGTTAAACAGAAATTAAAAGGCACAGTGACTAGAGCCAAATCCCTGCAAGCTGCATGGAAACTTCTTAAAGACACCATAATAGAGGCCCAACTTAAATGTATACCCCAAATTAAAAAACATAGCAAGAGACCTAAAAAAGAGTCACCGTGGCTTAACCACCATGTAAAAGAAGCAGTGAGGGACAAAAAGGCATCTTTTAAGAAGTGGAAGTCCAATCCTAGTGAGATAAATAGAAAGGAACATAAACACTGTCAAATCAAGTGTAAAAATGTAATAAGAAAAGCAAAAAAAGATTTTGAGGAACAGCTAGCCAAAAACTCAAAAAGAAATAACAAAATGTTTTTTAAGTACATTAGAAGCAGGAAGCCTGCTAAAAAACCTGTGGGTCCCCTAGACGATCGAACTATAAAAGGCGCAATCAAGGACGATAAAGCCATTGCGGAGAAACTAAATGATTTCTTTGCTTCAGTCTTCACGGCTGAGGACGTTGGGGAGATTCCCAAATCTGCACCGTCCTTTGTGGGTAATGAATCTGAGGAACTGTCCCGGATTGAAGTGTCATTAGAGGAGGTTTTGGAACAAATAGAAAAACTTAATGTTAACAAATCTCCGGGACCGGATGGCATTCATCCAAGGGTTCTAAAAGAACTCAAATGGGAAATTGCTGAACTATTATCTGTGGTTTGTAACCTATCCCTTAAATCGGCTTCCGTACCTAATGACTGGAAGGTAGCCAACGTGACACCAATATTTAAAAAGGGCTCTAGAGGCGATCCCGGGCAATTACAGACCGGTAAGTCTAACTTCAGTACCGGGCAAATTAGTCGAAACAATAGTAAAGAATAAAATTGTGAAGCATGTAGAAGAACATAATTTGTTGGACAAAAGTCAACATGGGTTTTGTAAAGGGAAATCCTGTCTTACTAATCTATTAGAGTTCTTTGAAGGGGTTAACAAACATGCGGACAAGGGGGATCCAGTAGATATAGTATACTTAGATTTCCAGAAAGCCTTTGACAAGGTCCCTCACCAAAGGCTCTTGTGTAAATTACATGGCCATGGGATAAGAGGGAAGGTCCTTTCTTGGATTGAGAACTGGTTAAAAGACAGGAAACAAAGGGTAGGAATAAATGGTAAATTTTCAGAGTGGAGAGGGGTAACTAGTGGTGTCCCCCAAGGGTCAGTCCTAGGACCAATCCTGTTCAACTTATTCATAAATGATCTGGAGAAAGGGGTAAGCAGTGAGGTGGTAAAGTTTGCGGATGATACCAAACTGTTTAGGATAGTCAAGACAGAAGCAGACTGTAAGGGACTCCAAGAAGATCTCACCAAACTGAGTGATTGGGCAACAAAATGGCAAATGAAATTTAATGTGGATAAGTGTAAAGTAATGCACATTGGGAAAAATAACCCCAACTATACGTACAGTATGATGGGGGCTAATTTGGCTACGACAAATCAGGAAAGAGATCTTGGAGTTATCGTGGACAGTTCTCTGAAAACTTCCACACAGTGTGCAGCGGCGGTCAAAAAGGCAAATAGGATGCTAGGTATTATTAAGAAAGGGATAGAAAATAAGACCCGGAATATCTTACTGCCCCTGTATAAAACTATGGTACGCCCACATCTTGAATACTGTGTACAGATGTGGTCTCCTCACCTCAAAAAAGATATTTTGGCCTTGGAAAGGGTTCAGAAAAGGGCAACTAAATTGATTAGGGGTTTGGAACGGGTCCCATATGAGGAGAGGTTAAAGCGACTGGGACTTTTCAGTTTAGAAAAGAGGAGACTGAGGGGGGATATGATAGAGGTGTATAAAATCATGAGTGGTATGGAGAGGGCCGATAAAGAAAAGTTATTTATTAGTTCCCTAAATAGAAGAACTAGAGGACACCAAATGAAATTAATGGGTAGCAGGTTTAAAACTAATAAAAGAAAGTTCTTCTTCACACAGCGTGTAGTCAGCATGTGGAACTCCTTGCCAGAGGAGGCTGTGAAGGCTAGGACTGTAACAGAGTTTAAAGAGAAGCTAGATAATTTCATGGAGGTTAGGTCCATAAAAGGCTATTAGCCAGGGGATAAAATGGTGTCCTTGGCCTCTGTTTGACAGAGGCTGGAGAGGGATGGCAGGAGACAAAGCGCTTGATCATTGTCTTCGGTCCACCCCCTCTGGGGCACCTGGTGCTGGCCACTGTCGGCAGACAGGATACTGGGCTAGATGGACCTTTGGTCTGACCCGGTACGGCCGTTCTTATGTTCTTATGTTGAGAATAATGCGTGAAAGCTGTGGAGATCTACCGGAGGTGTTAGTCCATGGAATAAATTCCTAACTATTTTAGTAATTAAATCCTATATGACTTACAGTGCTATGCTCACTGTTAGCACACTGTCATTTTAGGATATTGTCATAATTTTTAACTACCTATACCAAATACGCAGACTGGAATGTTCTGTGGAACCTGCTAATAGTGAAAGTTTGTTTATATTGGAATGGAATGAATGACTTCAATGCATATCAAAAAGTTAACTGCAATTTTGGTTATAGTAAAGCCTTCAAGTACAGTGAAGCTCACCTACAATTCAACTTGATGTCTAATGATTTGCTGTGCATGGTAAAGTGGACTCAAGTTGTCCAGTCTCAGAGCATAATATCCTTTTTTCCCCCCTGTAGTGGCTTTATCCACCTGTAATTGCAATAGAAGGTAAGAGCCAGAAGATATTTCTTTGTAGACGAGACAGTGGTTGTGTTGTTATGGTATATTATGTTTCTTTCCATTAGACCAAAAACTTTTCATCTCTAACCCTAGGAGGTGACCTATAGTAAATACAGTGTCATATTTAGCTTTTGTAAATAGCTCAGCTCTCATGAATGTTTTATAGTGGGGGTAAATATCACATTCTCTTCACTTATTTACATCCGCACAGCATCACAGAAGACTTGTTGGTATTAAATATTAATCGGTAGCTTCAGTGAATCTATGCTTTAGTCAAAAGTGCATTAGGCCACACATCTTTTTAGGCCTCACACATCCAGAAACCACATGATCTTCTGAAGAAGGAGCTGGAAGTGCATTACCAGTGTCTTACCAAACTGTCTCTCAAGGTGGATGCTCACAGTTTCCACTGGTTGATCACTATGGGTGTGTCTACACTGCACCATTATTTCAAGATAACTAGAGGTTATTTCGAGATAACAATGTGAGTGTCTACACAGCCATTCCATTATTTCAAAATTTCAAAATAACGGACGGCTTATTCTGGAATCTGTAAATCTCATTCTACGAGGAATAATGCCTATTCCGAAATAGGTATTTTGGAATAAGACGTGTAAATGCTCCACTTCTGCTATTTTGAAATAGCCTCTCACCAGGACCATTCTAAATTATTCCTCCCCAGTTCCTCCTGAGGCTCTAAATCGAGATAGCACGTCTACATTAGGGAAGCCTGCCTCGGACTAATTTTGAGGCTTCCCTGCAGTGTAGATGTGTTATTTTGAAATAAGCTATTTTGGAATAACTGTTCCAGAATAGCTTATTTCGAAATAGGGTACATCTACACTGCACGGTTATGATGCAACAGAAGGATGGGGGAAAAATGCCACAACCCCTTCACTGTGCCATTTGAGAGGTCAGTGGTGTAAATGCACATATCCAGTGCATTGGCTTGATCCTGAATTTCTTACACCTCCCAACCCCACCCTCTGTGTAAGGATTTCATAGATTCATAAAGGCCAAAAAACATCCATTAGAGCAGCTAGTCCGGCTTCTGGTCAGTGTTCCCTGTAAGCTATGCACCTGTGCAGCTGCTCAGGAGACAGGTCATGTTTGCCTTCTACCTGAATCAGTGTTAAATTAAAGCACAGGCAAAAAGAACATTATTTTTTCCCTTTAAGTACCTGAAGGATCCATTAGTGATTTTTGAGGTGTTTCCATTTTCAGGGAGCTAAACCTTAAAGGGGACTGTTTGTTAGAGGATGCATGCTTAGCACTTTCTGAAAAATCAAATGCCTTGAAGCTGTCTCAGGTTGCACACACCAAATCACTAGCTGCCTTTTTTTGTATTGATTTTGACCATTTCTGTTTTCTAAAAAATACTGTTCTGAGATAAGCTTCATATGTGAAACAAGGTGGTGTTTTGAACCTGAAAAGTGGAATTTTCATTTTGAAAAGGTCAGAACAAACTGCCTTGGCAATTTCTAAACTTTTTTTAAATAATTTTTTTAGGTAGAAAAATTTGTAAAAACTGACCCTTTTCCCATGAAAAGTTTTAGTTTTTGATGAACTGGCATTTTCTGATCCAAAACAGTTTTGTCAAAGCTCCCACTCAACTCTGCTGCTGTAGCCAGGTCCAAATTTAAATATGGGTGACATTTAAAAAAAATACTCATTGTTAGTCTAGCTTTGTTCTGATGACAGCACCATTAAAAACACTGATCACTGTTGAGAATTCTGTTTTATGTTATTCTTCCCTATGACATGGGATCTCATGGGCTGATCCAACTTCTATTCCAGTCACCAGAATGACTCCCATTGATTGTAGGGAAGCTGGATCAAGATTTTAGGGATTAATTGATTGAACCAAGTGATTCCTACCCCAGATCACGGCACAAACAGCCAGGGAGCATGAGTTCACCAGATTTCTGAGTCCTCTTCAGGGCTAACCTATGTATATGCAGATAGCTGGATGTGGACCTCAAGGAATAATTTATAATTAACTAGTTGGAGTTGCCCGGCGTTGCTTGGGAAAGTTGATATAACTGAGGTGAGGAGCCTGAGGGGAGGGAGGGGGAAAGGAGCTGTGCGCCTGCCGCCAGCGCTGGAGTCCGCCTTCCGCTTCCTTGTCCCGCCGTCGGCCTTAGTGAGTGACTGTCCCCACCGCTTCCCCCGGGAAGCTGCTTCTCCCCGCACTGCCAAGCTCCATGCAGCCCCAGGGAGAGGCGTCGGTCTCTCATCTCTTCCCTCCCACAGTACCTTAAAACCTTCTCCTACATGACAGGTTATCCCTCCGCCGGCCTTAGTAAGCGACTGTCCCCGCTGCTTCCCCCAGGAAGCTGCTTCTCCCTACACTGCCAAGCTCCATGCAGTCCCGGGGAGAGGTGTCGGTCTCTCATCTCTTCCCTCCCACAGTACCTTAAAACCTTTTCCTGGATGAAAGGTATCCCGTGCAAAGTTTGGTTGTGGTAGCTCTTATAGTGTCTAAGTTATTAAGGCACAAACATACAAACATTCTCCTTTATATATTATAGATATCTGCGGTGTGGTAACTTCTTATGGAATGTAGTCGATTATCATAACCTCTCCATCGATTTTTCAAAACCATTCTGTAGAATTGAATAAAAAATCATGTGCTTGCTATAGAATTCTATAGGATGGGTGAAAAGCAACAATAGAAAGGATCTCATTGGTCATTAAATTCTCTAGGAATGTAGATCAATATCTGTGGAACCATATTCAATTTCTACAGAACCCTCTTGGTTTATCCTATTAAATTCTCTTGCATAAGGGTTTATTTGATTAATTTCGTTCCTTTTTTTTCTGTTCATGCTTTGTCCATGATCACTGAAATCTAGGGGAAAAGCATGTTCAGGAGGGTTGTTTTGGTTTTGGGGGAGCTTTTTGAGTAAGAAGTGCTCAAGATTAGATACGTTAGACACCCTGAAGAAGTTTGCACTGAGATCTAGATTCAGCAATGTACTTAAGCTTGCATGCAGTTTCCAGCACATGGGCTGCAGTGGCTTTATTCACGAGCTTGCTGTTACTGTTCTCAGTGACACCAGGTTTCCAGTGATTTCATTGTTGTTGCTTGTGAGCCATATGGGTGTGAGTGAGTGGGAGCAGGTCTGCTGACTGGGGGCAGAGGAAGGGGCAAAGAGAGCAGTTGCTCCAGGGCCTGGTGATTCAAAGAGGGCCAAAGCTCCCGGCCACCACCACTGCAGTGGCTGGAGCCTCAGGCCTTTTAAATTGCTGCCAGAGTACTATGCTTAAGCACAGAGGACAGGCAGTGGAATGGCTTTTTAAGGCATTGATTTTACCTGGAAGATGCATTCTGCCCTAATAAACCCATGATACCTTGTTTAAGTGGTCTGTGTATAATTTTTATGGGCTGTTCCTCCATCCATCCAACCAGAAGACCAAACAGATTAAAAATATACAGTACAAAAGAAAGTCTTCTCCTTTTAACAATTATGATTTTCTATTGTGGGGCCGGCTCCATTGACTTCAACGGCCAATATTTGGCAAGAAAAACCCTCACTACCCTCAAATGATTGCCAAACTCTGAGTGAATAGTGATATAGACATGAGTTTGTCAGGTAGCCAGTAGCCCAGAGAGGCAATGTGGTTATTTTAAAGCAACTAACAAGTTTCACAACATCCATTATGCTCTAGAATAGGCCATTACCAAGGACAAACCTACAAAACAACTAAACTGCATTATAGACCCTTTAAGCCCTTTAAAATTTCCTAACCTCTAAAATCTCCTCTTAGGATCCAGTTATGGCATCACAATGTGAAGCACTTAATCTCTCCATTAAACCTTTTCACCTATTTCCTCAGCTGCACACAATGTATGTATTTAGACAAAAACAGCGGCTTTTGGAGCCATTAAAGGCTCAGGCCAAAAGTAAAGATGATTTTCTTATGGTTGAGAGTGTCTGGCAGCCATGGTGGGGAAAAATGCGACATTCTTTTGCTGACCTTTATTTAAGATAACCTGAGAGTGTTGGGATTACAATGTTGTGGCTAAGATTACTGTGGTATTTAAATATTATGCTATTAGCCAAATGCTGGCATACCATAAACCTGTGATAATTGTCCCTCAGTATATGCTGTCTATGCACTGGTTTTATCTGTCAGATTCAGCTCACAGCTGGCTCTTTAAAATATGCTCTGCCTTGCTTGTAAACCGTTATTTGTATTTACAGTATTGAACAAAATCTTTCTGCGTTTCTTTTGTGATCTCTACACACTTTACTTTAAATGTACGGATCAGTGAAATACCTTCCTATTTAAACCAAATGTGTTCTGTTTTCATGAGTGATGTTGAATCTTCATCCAGCCTTTCTAGGGTGCTTCCACGTTCAACAGAAATATATTTCAATGTCTGTGATTTATTCCATCCTGATTTTTAACGACACGGATCCAAGAACTGGTTTTTTTCCTTCCCAGGGTCCATTAATAAGAATAAAAAATAAGGCTCTCACATTTCTGTCTTAAGCAAAGGGAGCTGAGTCTTAAGCAAAGGAAGCTGCCATGCTTAGAGGGAACACTGCTCCTGAGTTCCCACTGCATGGCTTAACCACAAAATCACCTCTGCTGTCTAGCTAATGAGAACCCTCAGATCCTATTAGATCACATCCTGAGGTCCCTGTTGACTTTTAACTTAGACCTTATTCGACCAACCTCCTACCGATTAAAGTGACAGATTGCCTGAACAACGACTAAGCCCTTGTCCACGTTTACTAGGAGATCAGTGCTGGAAAAGGAGTGGAGGGGGTTGATTTAGTATGTCTAGTAAAGACCTGATAAATCAACTGCTGATTGCACTCTTGTTAACTCCAGTACTCCACTGGCTCGAGATGTGTAAGGGGAGTTGACAGGAGAGTTTCTCCTGGTGATTCCCCGGAGAGAAGTTGTGGCAGCAACGATCTAAAATATGTCCACTCCTGCTATACCCATTGCTGGAGTTGTGTATCTTAGTTCAACATTGCCCCATAGTGTAGACCTGCCCTGAGTAAGTACCTCAGGGAGCAACAATAGATTAAGATGCTTCAGAAACAAAATGCTCAGCACTAGTGACCTGCCCATGTTATTTATCGAGTGCCAACCAATGGGATGCAATGTGGCCTAATGAATAAACAGCGCTGGACTAGTACTTGGGAGGCCTGGGTTATGTGCTTGGTTCTGTCACTGGCCTGCTGGGTGTCCCTAGGCAAGTCACTGTCTCACTCTGTGCCTCAGTTTCTCTCATCTGTAAAATGGGGATAGCAATACTGACGTCCTTTGTAAAGAACTTAGGGACTGATTGATGAAAAGCATTGTATAAATGCCAGTATTCATGCTATTGTGGTAGGATCAGTACCCGGGAGCTGCATCATGGAACTTCTGCCTTTCCAGGAGCAGGAAGTCAAGATAGTGTTTTTCTTGTAGAAAGCTTGTGGGCAGTGGCTGTTCTGTCCTAGCCTCCGCTGTTCATATTCTGTCTTCTCCTATAGCTCATATTCCCCGTTGTTTATTAGAATTTTTAGTTGTTTTTTATACTGCTGTGGTCTTAGGATCCAGTTAAATGGAGCCTTATATTAGCCACACTACCTAACAGTGTGACATCTGTGAATGGCTTTCTAATTACACAAATAAATCAGCATGATTGGAAATTCCTCAGATTTTATTGGGAAGGAAATTTATAGTGATTAAAACCAATTAATTTTGGGTTTCTGTTTATCCAGTGGTCTTGGATGCTTCAGTTTCTACCTGCATTGTCTCAAGGAAGTGGTGTCGGTGAAAGAATAAATTAATTGATTGCTGGACGACATGGTAAGTGTCGAATTTTCCAAGTGAGCTTGTTATGCATCTCACATCAGTTGCAGTGTTTTGATTTTAGCATCTGAAAATATCATTCAGGGCTTTTACTAAAGATTCAGACAGACTGAAAGGAATCTTTTTTAATCAAAATAAAGAACCCTTTTTAATTACTCAGACTCCTTCACAGTTGGAGGTAATAATTGTCTTACATTCTTAAGTAGCACTGTTATTAGCCTTCCCCAGGGCTCTTCTATTTTCCAGAAGTTAGCAACAGTGTCTATGGAATGCCAGGATAGAGGAAGTGTCTGCATCAATATTTCTATGTCTTCAGCGTAAGCCAGAATCTTCAGCGGTGGGAATTAAATGTATTGAGTCAAGCCTCTTGCTTCTGTGCCAACATTCCCAGAATGCCTGTATTCAGGAGCACCCTCACTAGGCTACAGGAGGCAGGGCATGTTAGTATATAGGGGTATGTCTACACTGCCATCCTAGTTCGAACTAGGGTGGCTAATGTAGTCATTCGAACTTGCAAATGAAGCCCGGGATTAAAATATCCCGGGCTTTATTTGCACGTTCCCGGGCACCGCCATTGCAGGAGGAATAACGGTACTCTGAATTAGGGGCTTTAGTTCGAACTGCCTAGCCCGTGCCGCGTGTAGCTGCGGGCAGGGAGTTCGAAATACCGGGCATTTAAAAATGGCGGCGCCCAGGAACATGTAAATAAAGCCCGGGATATTTTAATCCCGGGCTTCATTTGCAAGTTCGAATGACTACATTAGCCACCCCAGTTCGAATTAGGGTGGCTAGTGTAGACATACCCTAGCGGAGGAATATGTACACCCAGATGTATGCAAAAATGTGTATGCAGCTTGGCAGTTGTATGGCTAACCACCCTGTGTGCAATTGAGAGGGTTGCAGGTGTAAATTGTACATATGCAGTTCTATGCTTGTGGTCTGGAAAATCTGGCCTAAATCTAGAAAACAAAATCTCCAGTGGATATGGTAGAACTGCTCTGTGCCCAATACAACTTGCATTCCTACAGATAGTGACATTGGTTTACTGGGACAGGAGATGAAGTAAGATACCAGCTTTTTGGATGGCCAGTTGTATTGATGCCAATCAGCATGTTGTCCACAGGAAATCCAGTTATTAATAAGCCAGAGTCAAATTATTTGCTACTCACAGGTGAGAGAATGCAGATATAGACCATACTGGAAGAAATTTAACTTGTTCCCTTCATTTAAATTCCTCCCTATTTCCAAAATATTCCTCTCAGACTTCTCTGCATTTTATCAGGACATTTTTCAATCGATACATTAAGGATATGTCTACACTGCACTGTAAACTTGAAATAAGATATGCAATTTGCACTACACAAATTGCGTAGTTTATTTTGAAATAAAGTGCTATTTCGAGACATCCCTTAATCCTCGTGGAATGAGGGTTACCAGGATGCTGAAATAGTGCGCCCATTATTTCGAAAACGTATTTCAAAATAGCGGGTGGCTTGTGAAGACGCAGGTGTAGCTATTTCAGGATACCTCTGGTATCCCGAAATAACTTTGATGCGTAGACATACCCTAAGGAATTAATTCTATAGTAGAACCCCAAAGTTACAAACACTAGAGTTACAAACTGGCTGATCAACCACTCACCTCATTTGAAACCAAATGTACGCAAGCAGCAGCAGCAGAGGGGAAAAATAAAGTAGCAAATATAGTACAGACTGTGTTAAATGCAAACTACTAAAGAAATAGAGGGGAATTTTTACAAAAAAATTTGACAAAATAAGGAAACTTTCTGTGCCTGTTTCATTTAAATTAAGATGGTTCAAAGCAGCATTTTTCTTCTGCATCATAAATTAAGCTGTATGAAGTCAATGTACAGTTGTAAACTTTTGAAAAAAACCCATAGTTTTCTTCAGAGCTTCACCTCCAGTCCAGAGGGGTTTGTAACCCTGAGGTTCTACTGAAATTGTGTTTACTCCAGTTTATGCTGACCTAATGCCATTTACTTCAGTGGACTTGCTCCTGATTTACATTAATGTGAGAGCAGAATTAGACACCAAGACTTCAGAGAAAGGGGGGGAAAATCTGTTTCTACTGGCATTGAAACCAATCCTTTAATGTGAGAGGATTTGGATTCCACCACCTACGCAACAGTAATCTCTTATTATATTCAACTGTATTGCTAATTGAGCCTGCTTCTTGTCTGTCTGAGGGAGAGAGCTTTGATTTCAGTGAAATTGTCTAAGGGTATTGAACATCTTGGCTGAGGTTATCATTGTCTTATCATTGTCTGATCAATGGCTGTAAGTGGATGGTACGACCAATAAGAGTGTTGTTTCCTTGACACATCCAAGGAACCAGCCGAAATCAGCCTCTTAATAAAGGCAGAACTTGAGCATCACAAAAAGAGGAATAATAGAAGATGCATGTTCACAGTGGTCAGGTTTCTTACTCCAAAGTTTTCCCCACAATTGACCATAATAAAAAATCATGAAGGAAGAGTCCTTAGTGATATAAAACCCTGGTGGGGAGATTACTGTGCCAGTCTGCATGCCTCATCACAGCCACTCACAATGCAGGCTGACAGAAAGCTGAGCATGGAGCCAGAACCATAAACCCTGCAAGAGGAAATGGTGCATGCTGTTATGAAAATGAAGCCAGGAAAAACACTAGGAGCAGATAACGTGCCAGTAGAATTGTAAAAAGGGAGTGGTGATCATGGAACATAAGAACATAAGAACGGCCATACTGGGTCAGACCAACGGTCCATCCAGCCTAGTATCCTGTCTGCTGACAGTGGCCAATACTAGATGCCCCAGAGGGATCCTCATGTGATCCCTCCCCTGTCACCCACCTCTAGAAAAACGGATGGTAAGGACACCATTCCTACCCATCCTGGCTAATTAGCCATTGATGGACCTAACCTCCATGAATCTATCTAACTCTTTTTTTAACCCTATTAAAGTCCTAGCCTTCACCACATCCTCTGGCAAGGAGTTCCACAGGTTGACTGTGCACTGAGCAAAGGAAAACTTCCTTTTGTTTGTTTTAAACCTGCTACCTATTAATTTCATTTGGTGACCCCTAGTTCTTATATTGTGGGAATAAGTAAATAACTTTTCCTTATTCACTTTTTCTACACCAGTCATGATTTTATAGAACTCTATCATACCCCCCTTAGTCTCCTCTTTTCTAAGCTGAAAAGTCCAAGTCTTTTTAATCTCTCTTCATATGGGACCTGTTCCAAACCCCTAATCATTTTGTTGCCCTTTTCTGAACCTTTTCCAATGCCAATATATCTTTTTTTTGAGATGAGGCAACCACATCTGTACACCATATCCAAAATGTGGGCGTACCATGGTTTTATATAGAGGCAATAAGATATTTTCTGTCTTATTCTCTATCCCTTTTTAAATGATTCCTAACATAGCTTTTTTCACTGCCGCTGCACACTGAGTGGATGTTTTCAGAGAACTATCCACAATGACTCCAAGATCTCTCTTGAGTAGTTGTAGCCAAATTAGTCCCCATCATATTGTATGTATAGCTGGGATTATTTTTTCCAATGTGCATTACTTTACATTTATCAACATTAAATTTTATTTGCCATTTTGTTGCCCAATTTGGTGAGATCTCTTTGAAGCTCTTCACAGTCTGCTTTGGTCTTAACTATCTTGAGCAGTTTGGTACCATCTGCAAATTTTGCCACCTCACTGTTTACCCCTTTCTCTAGATCATTTATAAATAAGTTGAATAGGATTGGTCCCAGGACAGACCCTTGGGGGACACAGTGTGAAGAGCAGCAGGCATCAGCAAGTGGTTTCCCACTGGATGGGGCATGAGACAAGGGTGTATTCCGTCCCTGAAACTTGTCAACTTCTATGCAGGGTTTATTACGAAACAAGCCCTGAAAGGTTTGGACAAAATGGAAAGAGATGGCATTTCCATTGGCATTGGCAGGTGTAGCAAAGAACATTGTGTCATTAGCATATGTAAAGCAGTTAAGAGGTGCAACTGACCTCACTTACGTTGCCCTTTGCTACAACCACTAATGCAATCCAATGACTTTACAGACTCCAATATTCAGAGAGTGAGGAATATGGGCTATCTCTGAATAAGGTGAAAACAAAAGGCATTCATGTTGCCATGGTGAACAAAACCAGGAAGCAAGCAGACATCATGTTTATTGGTCAAGCTGCAGATGCAATTCAATTATCTGGAATCACACATATCCAAGCAAGAGAGCTGTTCCAAGGAAATCAGAAGGTTAGTAATGGCTTGCTCAGCCATGGCCTTCCTTGCAAAAATTAGGAAAAGCTGCGGCAACTCAAAACGTCCAAAGGTTCAACAGATGAACAGCTAATTTTGTCCATAGTGACTTACGTATGTGACTTGGGGAAAATAAATGTTACTGACAAGAGGAAAATTTAAACCTTTGAGATGTAGTGCTGTCAAAGACTCTTGCGTATCTCCTAGATAGAAAAGAAGATGAATGCGTATGCTAGAAATATTATTGGAGGGAACCAGACCCAACTATTGGAAATCAATAGGTGTAAACTTATGTTCTTTGGTCATGTCAGGTGTAGAGATGGAAACAACCTTGCTAAAGTTATCATGGAATGAATGGCGGCAGGTCATAGGAGGGAATAACAAGCAAAGAAGTGGATATATGGTGTGTGGCAGATCACTGGAAAATCAGTTGCTCTGTGCTCAAAACTAGTGATGGATCAAAAAGGCTTCCAACAATTTTGCTCCGATGTCTGAACATTGCTGATATGAATAAACGGATTTAACATACTTCATTAATAAAACATTCTTGAAAAGTTGAACAAAAATGTATTGGAAACCCCGGGGGCTACTTTAAAGTACTTATGAAAGAGATCTATCTGAGATGATACTTGTAAAAGATATTACAACCACAGGCAGTATCTTCGGGGAATACTCTATGTTTTATGTTGAAAGCTTCAAAAAGCCCTGTATTAGAATGGGCCAGACACTATGATCTGTGGAATATTCAGAACCCTTTGCACCAATAGGGTTATGTGTAGCTGTATGTTCTTGAAGTCATAAGGAGGTGATTAATGCAAAAGCCTAAAGCTGGATTTGAAACTATCTATTTTTTACAGGCTAGGAGACAAAACAAGGCCTTCAGTATAAAGACCTAGGGCTGGTTGACACTTAAGTTGGCTAAGCTACATCAGTCCCCTAACCAACATAGTTATACTTGCCGAACTCCAAGTATAGACACAGCTATGTCGTGGATGATTGTGTGGACTTGTCTATGCTTGAAATGCTACAGCTGCAGCTATGCTACCATAATGCCTCTGTGTAGACGTTACCCAGGCTGATGGAAGCAGTTCTCCCATCAAAGAAATGAATTCATTTCTCTGAGGAGTGGTAGCTAGACTGATGGAAGGCCTAGCACTGTATACTCCGGAATTAGGTCAGTTTAATTACCTCTCTCAGGGATTTGGATTTTTCACACCCCTGAGTTACAGAGCTGGTATTTTTAGTACAGATGAAGTTTTTCTGTCAATAGAACTGCTGTCGTTCAGGGAGATTCCTGCATAGTTGGAAAATCCTCTTCTGTTAAGGGGGTTATGCACTATGGGGTTATGCAGGCATGGCTACAATGACGTAGCTCTGTAGCTATGTTGGTAAAGTCCCCATAGTGTAGCCATATCTTCAGTTTAAACAGGCTCAGGGCTTTCTTGCTAACTCAGCAGAGGGACATGAACTTTTGTCCAAGGAGATGCCAAGAATATCAAACTGTCTGTGGATATTCCAGGATTTGGTCTAACATAAGATCCTGTCTTGCCTGCTAAACATAATGCCAACTGAACTGATCAACTAAATTAATTATTGCAATTTTTGTATTGGGTGAAGCTCAATTTAGCTGATGTCTGCTTTAGTTCATGAGATGAGACCAGTTTTCAACATAGCACTCATTTTATACCAACCTATTTGAAGAAGGGCATATGACAAGAATTACTGTAAATCTCAGTATAATTAGATGGAGTTGCTGAGTAGTTTTTCCTATGGGGTGGAATAAGTGTAACATGTAATGGTACACAGTTGTTATATTTGTGATATAACTGATTACATTAATCTAAAAGGGCTTGTCTTTTAATCCTCTCTCTCCATTTAAAATGTAGATCTAGTTAGAAAAATTCCCATAAAAATGCCATTTTGACAAAGCCTTCAAAGAAAATTCATCACAATTAATATTATCAGCTAACTGTCCCTTTGCCTGCATACACATCAATTTAATTGGATTTCTACTTGTTTTAGTATGATGAAAACATGCATATCATGTCCTTTCTGATTTGTCTAAACAAAGTGTATGTTCAAGCTCTATAAATATGTTCATGGTGCTAATTATTTGTATTTACTATTTCCAAACCCTTATTTCTTCTAGATTTTTTTAGAAGGGTTGGCCAGTATTGAATGCAGTATTTAAGATAAAAGTACCCCCTTAGTTTATATAATGATACAGGAATCTTAGTTTCTATAATCTCCATCTTACATTTTACACAGTATTTTACATATGTCGTGCAGCCTGACACAGTATTTATTGGCTGCATGAAGGTAGGATTCCTATTTTTGAAGGACAACCATAAAGCTTCTTGCAATTTACCCTTCTTGCTTTTGTTTTTCTAGCATTCTTTTTTTTTTTTTTTTTTTTTAAGATAGGGGTACGCACTTTATCTCTGATTCAGTCATGGTTGCTTAAGAGGCTTCTCTGCAGGCCTAAGATGTTCATTTCCTCACTTTTGACTTTATGGGTCATCTTGACTAGTTTCCTTATATTTTAAAATATAAGGAAAATCTCTAAAATTCTGTGTCTGGCATTTGGTATGAATCTTCCCCGGGGGAGTTATTGTTTTTTAGTAAGGGTACGTCTACACAGCAACATTATTTCGAAATAACTTAGTCTGTGTCTATGCAGCAGGCAGTTATTTTGAAATAGTGTCAAAATACTGTCAAGCTGGAGACTTCTTACTCTGACTCCTGCAACCCTCATTGTATGAGGAGTAAGGGAAGTCAGAGGAAGAGTGCTCTATTTCGAAATTAGTGCTGTGTAGATGCTCCCGATTTCGAAATAAGCTATTGACGTAGCTCAATTTGCATAGCTTATTTCAAGTTAAGCCCTGCTGTGTAGATGCACCCCTAGTGATGCAATTATAGTGTGGTTTTTAAACTAACTCTTGTGTGTTACTTAGGTCTCTATCTAGAACAGCCCTCTCCTCTTGTGTTCTCTAGAACTAGTAGTTCCAAGAATCCGTTGAATAAGATGTCAATAAATAAATTATTATTTTAGCTTTTTGTTCCATTGTTACATATGACCAGTTTCTATCTGGACAGTTGAAAATACCAGTTATTACTGCTTTAGTAGATTAGGTTGTCTCTTTGCTCTCCCTTAACATGGTGCACTCAATACCCAGTAATATATTCCTATGATTTTTGTGTGTCCTTATGACCTGGGTTTGTATCAATGAAGAGTCTGTGGTTTGGGCATTTCCACTTCTAACTCTCCCCCCCCCCCATTGGTTTCTAAGGAAGCATTCACCTATTACGTCATTCACAGGCCTATACCACCTAGCTTCTCCTTCCTGCAGAGTTCCTACCCCAGCAATGAAGAATCCCATTGATTTGTCATTTGTCAGAAATTCTTCTTTGTCAGGGACCCCTTCTACTGGCAGGCATACTGGTTCACCTGCCTGTGGTTCTAAGCGTGGGGAGAATAGGATCTAGGTGGGAGGATGCAGTGACGTGAGGTGGGACAAATAGGAGGCAGGTGGGGGGAATTTGGGACTTGAAGGGCTGTGGTGGCCAGAGAAAAAGGCAACTTCCCCCACTCCCAGGGCTGTGGCTACAGGACTGTGGCTCATATAGATATTAAAGTATGAGCTGTGTGCTTTTATTTGTAGAACAAATAAGCATTCGTTATTAATAAGGATTTTTAAAGAGTGCTTTTATCCAAAGTACTTTTCAGTAGTTAGCTAACGGTACAAACAACATTCGGAAAGCTCATTGAGCGGTCCAGTGAGACCCTCAGCAATTCTCGAGTGGTCTCTGGGGGGGGAGGGGGAAGTTTGAGAATCACTGCAATAGGGGATGCACTAGGGCCTTGTAGCCACCAATAGCTACAATCAGTGCAAATTCCCCAGGACTCAGTGTTACACTGCTTGTATGTTACAGGTATTTTTCACTGGAGAAGTACCCTGTCAAAGTAATATCTTTTTGCATGTAAGTTTTAGAATGCTTTTGTGCTAATGTGTTTATATGGTGACTGCAAAAAGCCGGAAGATAAATCTTTCCCAAATCTGATAATCATTTTTTAAAATCTGTGCTCTGAGATTTATGTTGCTGTTTTATTCTCCCCCTAGAAAAAAGACATCTCCCCTCCACTGCATCAAAGACAGAAATAATAGCTTGTGAGTACTTAAGAGCTTATGGATAGGAAACTTAAAACTGGTCAGATTCAGCCCAAATCCCATCAGATTTTCTTGGTTCTCATAAACCTTTAATCAGCTCCCATGGGGCATTTTTGCTAACCATAAAACATGTGATTAGAAGACACATGAACTACTGGAATTATGACAGCGAGATGGGCTTTGACTTTAGTCTGACTTAAGAATGGGAATTTAAGAAACCATTCCACTGATAGGACTAACTGATTGCCCTAGGAAAGGCAGGAGGGAGAGGAAGGCATGTGAAAAGGCTTCCATCCTTGCCAAGAAAAGCCAATCTGTTGGTAAATGGCTTGTGAAACTGTTGTACACTCACCTGTGCATGTAGACACACGCGCTCACACACACTCATGAGAGGGCCCTGATCACTAACTTTAAAGCCTTTAATCAGTCTTTAGTTGTCTCCATGACTGACTATCTTTATCCCCATCCCACTGTACCAGCTAGGGTCTAAGAGGGTCCCTGGAATGAAACTCCCAGAGTAATTGAAATTCACATCCACAGGTAATCAGGATAAGCCCCATTACAAAACCTGTCTCTTCACCCTGGCTTTCTCCCAGTAGGGATTCTAAGGAGCCAGCGGGAAGCAATACCATCCAGTGGACTGAACATTGGGTCTGCAGTCAGGAGACCGGGTTTTTGTTCCTAGCCCTGTGACTTCTAAGGCACGTCACTTCCTGTATGTTCCCTCTCACCCTTTGTCTGTTTTGTCTACTTAGCATGCCACCTCTGTGGGGCGTGACTGTCTCTTACAGTCTGTGTGGGTCTAGCACAATAGAGGCCCCAGCTGAGAGAAGACACCATGTGCAACCATAATAATAATTGCTAGGAGAGAGCCCCCGAGACTTATCCAACTTAAGAGACTTTAAATTAGGACAGGAATGGAGTTTTTGTCCTTCTCTGGCAGAATGTATGTAGTTGGATAGATTATATTTTGAGATCAAACAGATAACTAAGGGCATAGCTGCATTGGAAATGCTATAGTTGGATTTCACTGTATAAAATTATATGCTGATTTTCAGCTTTTTTTTTTTAAATAACTGAATTTCTTGTATGTGAAAGGTGCTGGCTGGGCAGAGCTTTCTAGTGAGAGAACAAGTTGGGTGTGCAAGTGTAATCCTCTGGGGAGTGTGTTTCACAGGTCTCCACAGAAAATCTGAAAGTGTTATGTATAATTCCAGGCAAAGAGTTTTAGCTTGAAGTGTAGCAGCTCATGCTTTTAGCTCCAGAGGCCCCCAGGTCAATTTCCTAGTATCAGACAAGATGGTGGCCATCCCACAAACAGGACCAATTCTGGTATGAAATGTTCCTAAGCTGTGTGTTAGACCTGTTTTGAAAGGACCTCCCTATTTTTCAAGGTCAAGGTAATTCACTCTCAGAGGTCGTTCAACTCATGGTCAGCCTATGCAGAGTTCCACCAAGGGAGCCTCATAGTCCCAAATAGCATGGTGTGGCCATCTGTCCCCTGGGAAGTGGTGGAGTGACACCTCCCATCCATTCCACACAGACATGAGATGATTGTGTAGAGCAAATGCAACTTTTGATTTGTCAGGTGCTGTTTCTGAGCTTTCTTAAAGTTCTTCATCATCAGCGTGAAGAACAAAACAACCTGTCCACTCTAACAATTTGGTCAATTATACAGGAATGGTCTGTATTGTGATGGATTCTGCATCTTATTGCAGGGTTTGTTGAAGGAAAACTAGTCACTAATGTGAAAAGGCCTCAGAACAGCTGAATGCACTTCTGGAAGGCATCCAGACATTATAGAGATGAGGGAAGTACTTCAGGAAACTATATAGAATAAAAATAGAAAATACAACACAGTGATATCAGAAGAGGGTGAATTGCCAGCAGGGTATTTATCAAGAAGGACTTCACATTGTACTAAAATAATTGTAGATGATTTTCTATACACACGTGCGTACACGTGAACACACACACACTTTACACACACATTCATTCAAGCAAATAACAGATATTGATAGCTTTCCAGGTCTCTACAATGGGAATGCTGCAAGTACTCTTTCTAGACATTTGGGGGGGAATTATAAAGGACAATATTGGACACTCTACTCCTATGTTCTCTAAGATAAATTTGCAATCCCTAAAACCATGTCTGCTGGAGGATTATAGTGTGTCAGTGTGATAGGATCTTATCCAGGTTGGAGAACTGCAGAAATGATATAAAAATTTGATATTGCAGGTTACAATATAGAACATTGATTAAAAACATACTCATAAAAGACCCTTATAATTATATTTTATGAATCAGACCAAGCCACAAGATTCAGAACAGGAACTGGAAACACGCTTTGAATGCCCTGAAGTGTGTGGGCATTTGGATTCAAGAGCCTGGTTCAACTCTGAGGCAGAAGTTCACTGCAACGTTCATAGCTGGATCTGGATTTGGATTACACTCCCCTCATCAAAGTTTGGGACCGTTTGGCAAATTCAGTTCTCAAAGCTCGGAGTATTCAGACCCAAGAGTTTGGTTTGTCTCCATCTCTAGATTAAAGTGTGATTCTGGTTTTGAAAAACAACCACCACTCGCTTTGTGGGGTTCTAGATTATCCTCCCACTGACCTTCTGTTTCAGATTTTCTCACTTTGCAAGTGAAAAGACAACTTTTTTTTTTTTAAGCTGCCAGCCCTTCAGATTCCACCGAGGGTCTGAATCTTAATTGGCCAGAATCAGGATTATAATGCAGGGGGGTCTCAGGACTATCAATGTGTTTAGGTTACTAGCCCACACTGCGTGCTCGCTCTCTCTCTCCCTCTCCCCCTCCTGCAGAGTGTTGCTATGCAAGCCCTGGTATCAGTTCTTGGCATCCAGTGCTTTCTTTTGCAGGTCTTGCTATCATTTATCTAATTTTGTCAGCAACAATTATCTCTTATCACTGAATAGGAAATAGGTTAAAGAGATTACAGCAGTAATTAGTGGTTTATGGTAGAGGTAGTCAATACACACACAGTTCTTCATTCATGTTGAACGATCAGCCTCACTCCTTATATTTCAAATGCTAGTTAGGTTCAGTGACCTGCATGAAATGAGTTGCTGGTCTGTAATGGGGTGTTTGAGCCCCACACTGAAGAACTAAAGGGCAACAAGCAACTCTGGGCCCAGAAGGCCCTGCCCTGTCACACCTAATAGGATGCTCAAAAGGGAAGCAGGGCTCAAAAGGGAGTGGGCCCCTGTGAAGATGGGAAACAGCGGGCTGGATCACTGCCACGGAGAACCTCCTCCACCACCCCCGGCGCTTGGGGAGCCCATAAGCAGACTCTACTGTGACTTGGAGGAGCAGAGGCTGCAGTAGGAAGTGTCCCAGGGAGCAGGCCTGGTGCTGTCCGCCCCAGGCCTCATATCTGACCTGTTAGTCACAGGATCCTGGGTTGGAATTTGGTGAAGCAGAGAGGGTCCAGGTTCCCCTACTGTTGGTTCCACAGCCTCTTGCTGCTTAGTGATATTATTGGGTTCAGATACCAATCCCCCCTGGCATGATGTCAGTCATATACCAGGTGTACTAGTGCCTACATGGTAATAGTCACCACAATTATCATGATTGGCTGCCTCACCAGAGAGGCAATAGGGAACTAGGCCTTACGCTGCCATGCCCTCTTCCATCTGGAGCAAGCCCCTCCATGCTGAACCTAGACGCATTGGTGCAGCATTGTGAGGAATCTTGCCCCGTGTCTGTTATAAAAAGTACCCTTTTTAAGGGTAAAGGATCTCTCACCAAGTTTTTAAACTATGTTCACAAATCACGCTGCAGCAGTAGGCCCTGCAGATCAGCAGCAGCATTAAAAATATTGAAAACCTATTTTGCTGCTGTCCACCCTGCAAGAGTGAACTAAGTTGTAACGGCAACCTCTCTAAAATTGTATTGTGACTGCGTCCTCAGAAAGAATAGATTTTATAGAGCAGGTGAAATCTAAATTTGAATAACCTGGAAAATATGGTCCCCGAGCTATCTTCTGTCATTGGTGTCCCAAGATGCATCGTGGGCCAAGTCAGTGGACAGACTAGTCTTAATTTGGAAAAGTTTTTAGTTTAGTAAAATCTAGCAGAATTGCACTGGAACATGCTTGGGTTCTTTGCAGTAAGATAATGAAACAGGGAGCAAAGTAGCAACCATATGCTATGAGTGCACAGATTTTCTGAGTACTCTACAGAAGAGACACAGGAATGCAGATACAAAGGTACAAAGAGCCATTGTTCAAATGGGAATGCTTGGGTCACTTGGACTGGAGTCTTCAACTTGCAATGACTTTTAACAGGCAACATCTGACAGTACCAAAGCCCCTTGCAGCCCTGGGTGAAATTATGATAACAAGAGAAAAAAAGCTATTACTGCCACCATGCTTTCATTATGCAAATGATATTAAGATAGGCTGTGCAGATCGCCCGTGGCTATGCTATAATCTCCATGCAGTGATTATAATGTGTCAAACTTAGTCATTTTGATTATGACATGTTAATTACATGCCATCCTCATGCAGACATGAATATTACTCGCAGTCAAACAAAACACAAATTGGGGGCATTGTTTTTTGTTTTGTTTTGTTTTTTGTTTGAAATTTAGTTGATTAAATAGATTAAAAGATAAAGAGCTACGTAATATTGTAAACTCATTAAATATCGGCAATGAGCTCCTTGGTTGTCTGGCTGGATGATTTTTTTTTTTTTTTTTTTTTTTTAACAAGCAGATCAGCAGCAACATTTTTTTTTAATGTCTCAGCAGGGGCAAAATCTAAAAATCTATTTTGTAAAAAAGCCTCCCATATGCAAGTTCTTTTTAAAGCCACAGAATACATGGCGCTGCGAGCATTTTAACTCTGAACCCTTTTGGGGCTGCTAACGGAAAGGAAAAAGGAAGTGCACCTCTGGGAACATGACAACTAGGCCTCGTCTATATCAGGGAAATGTATTAACCCCCCCCCCCCCGCACTAGTTTGAACACAGCTTCAGGTGAACCAGTGGGAGCCTTGTGGTATAGGCAAGGTTTCAGTGGATCTATTGTTTTCACCGCTGAGTTAGACTTGCCTATCTGTCAGTCTGGTCCCCTGTACCATATCTCAAAGCCTCCCATTACTTAGAAGATGACCTGGTGCCTTTCCTTCTTTGCTAGCCCCTTGGAGCAGGCGTGAGGTTATATTCTGTGAATGTTTTTAGCAGATGGGTGATCAGGTGAGAATTATATTTGACTCTGAGCAAGGCAAGGCTAGAGACCATTCTGAGTTCTTCTGGCAGCGAATTTTGAATTCATGGCCCAGCTCCTAGGAAGGTTGTATCTCCCATGGGCACAAACCCCTCTTTGCTCGTGGAAAGAATCGTTGTTCCAGCGGAATGCAACTGTCATGGAAGGGAGACTACAACATAACAGAATAACTAAAAAGAGGAACAATTAAACCAGATGGCTGATGTTTTCTGTGTCCCAGAGTGTTGGTCGGTCTGTCTGTTATTGATCCAAGAGTAGGCTCTCACACAGAATTGGGTTCCCTTTGTGCTAGGCCCTATGTGAATATATAGGATGAAACGGTCCACGTCCCTAAGAGCATCCAGTCTCAGAAGACAAGACAAGCAAAGGAAGGGGAAAGCGAGAAGCATAGAGAGATAAAATGACTTTCCCAAGAGCATAGAGTTGCATATAAAACTATAGTCTCCTCATGCCCAATGTGATGCTTTATTCACTAAATCACACTCCCTCTGTAATCCCATTTCTCATATACAGCAATGAATGCTGGGATTAGGTTAAAGGAGCTATTCCACCTTACACTCTGTCAAAACAATTTCTCTGTAGGACTTCCTGATATTCTTTGCAGAAAAAAATAAGGGTTTTTAAAATACTTTCCTATTAGAAATATATTTTAAAATGTAATTTTGTAGCATGGCACAGTGGAAAATGGAGATAGTTCAATAAAATATGATTAGGGTTGCCAGATTCTTTCCCCCAAAATGCCAAACATGGAGGGGGAAAAAATTGGTTGAGCAAAAAACAAAAGACCAAAAAACCATGGGACCAAAGTTGTTGAGCAAAAAAAATAAATAAAATAAAATAAAAAACCGCAAAAGTGAAATAAGGGTCACTGTACCTTTAAATCCCAGTGCTCCCCCAGCCAGATACAGCAGGGGAGGAATGTCCCAAGCAGCCTTTTACATTTTACATGTCTGGTATTTTCTGTTTTTTTTTTTTAACCTGACAGAGGCCGCAGATACTGGGCCAATACCGGACACCTGGCAACTCTAGCTATGATCAAATGTGTCATTAAATATAGAACTAAATCAGACACACAGTATCTCAGTGAGATTCCCAAGAATGAGATATCTAGGTAAGAGCTGAATTGCAGAGACACCTCCATAAATTGAGGGGAGGAGCGGGTGGGAAGCCCTTTCTAAGGAACAATTCTTAATTAGATTTGTAAATAGCTGGTACTGCTGATCATCTGATTAATTTGGAGAAGTAAGCCTCACTAATGGTATTTTCCAAGTATATCAGTGTTCCATCTTTTAGAATGTTAAAAATAAAGTAATTGTCTTTGGTAATTAAATGGTTTGAATTGCTACTTCATTGGCAGGGATCTCATAATTGTTTTTCCTTTTTTTGGACATGCTTTTTGGTAAGTTTGAATATGAGGATGTACATGAGTAAAACCCTAACCCATGCCCTATCTTGTGGAAGTGACTTCCTTGTTCAGCGCATGCTGCTCCTCCTGCTTCATCGTTCAGAAGCCAGACCATGGCTGCCATCCCCATAAAGATACTGTTTAGTATCAGGGTTGGCACATGTTGCCATAGCAGCACCATGTAGTCCAGTGGAAAGCGCTTTCATATCAGGTGGGTGGCTTCAACCTTGGAATGATGCCTAAGCAAGTGTTGGCATCAGGGTGTATAAGACTGAGTCGTGCACATGGAAGAGGAGTAGACAGGTCAGCAGTTGGAGCAAGAGATTAGAAGGCCTGGAGGAAGCAGAAGGATTAATGGGGGGAGAAAAGCCTGGTCATGGAAAAAGAGACAAAAGGTTTTGGCCTGCAAGCCCTTAAGTCTGATGCTTATTTTCTGTGTGATCTTGGGTAAGTCACTGAACCAGGCCATCCCCACACCTGTGCTTCGGAGGGTGAATTTTGAATGTTTGTTCAGTCCTTTGAAAAGATTCTGGTCTATACAGGTCATTACTATTATTATCTGCCCTGCTGTTTCCCCCCAAAGCTCGGAGGGGTCGATGCTCCTATGCAATGGAGTAGACATACCCTGCTGCTCTATTCTGGCTGTTTTCTGCTCAGAGAGCATGGACACGGGCACGTCTCAGGTAAGAGAGACAGGAATAGGCGGAGAAGTGTTTTGGGGCAAAAACATTTTCTATGGAATGAAAAGTTAAGTTGAACAGCAAATGTGAGAAAAACGTGCCTACCATAGCATTTACTCTTTTCTGGATAGGATGGTTTACTGTCTAAACGTTAGCACTGGTCCTCTGCATAGTAATGTAACACTCCCATCTTTGCTTGTATGTCCCTGCCAAATTGAAGTTTCTACTTCGTGTCTGATAAAGTGGGCTCCAGCCCACAAAAGCTTTGTTCATGTTTAAGGTGCCAGAGGACTCCTTGTTGTTTTAGCTTTGAAATATTTACTCTCCCCAGAGCCATCAGTTAAGATCAGGCAATGACAACTCTCACCTTCTTCCAGGGAGTTTCTGCCATGGTTATTTTCATTATTTTCTATTGGTTTCTGGTGGACCCACAATGCATAAGGTATGTTCCCAACATAAAGAACCACTAAATTGAACTAGTTAAGACCCACTAAATTGAACACTGAGGGTGGCTCCGGTTGGTGCTGGTACTCTTCACAATCACAAGGATAAGGGAAGCTGACAGGAGTGTTTGCTCCCATTGGCTTCCCACTGTGAAAATGGCACCAAGTTCAGCTTAAGGTAAGCTGACTCCAGCTACATATTTTACGTAGCTGGAGTTGCGTACCTTAACGTGACCTTCCAGATCTAGGGTAGACCTGGCCTAAGGTTGTAAAATAAAATCTTATATGATGCTATTGTCTTATTTGAGAGAGCATATAAATCTTGTGGCTAAAAATTGCATCACAAAGCATGTGTACAATGGAGAGTCCGGGGCAAAGGGCAGCATTCAAGTGTGATCTACTCTGAAAAGTCATAATGGAAAATGGCACCATCTTTCTACTGTCTTCAGAGACAGAGCTACAGACCTTGATGACACGATAGGTTCTAGCCCGGCTTGGAGTGCTTTGCAATCTGCAATGGCACAGTGGCTAGCTGTGCAATGCAGCTGTACATATGGAGTAGCAGTTATTCCACTTAGCAGTGTATTTTTGAATTGCCTTGGGTAGGAGAGGAGCAGGGGTTCATACCCCTCAGTTCCAAACCAGTCTCTTTAGCTTTCATCATTGTCATATCTAGATGCATAGATGTATAAATGTACACACAGAAGTCACATCTATGTGTGTGAAAAATGCATGTATGCATGTCTATATGCTGTGTGTGTGTGTGTGTGTGTGTGTGTACACACACACACATATATATGAGCTGAATTCTGCTTATTCTGCTTGCTTCCACCAGTGTAGCCTTTTTGACTGCAATGCCACTGACTCAGCAGGGGAACTTGAGTTTTCACTTTTCTGTCCAGACAGCAGGTTGAGTCCTATCTCTGGTTACATTCCCACTTCTGACAATCATAAAGTTAGCCCTGGCACTGTCACAATTTTAGCAGCTCATCTGAGAATTTGCTGTTTACTTTAAATGCACAAAATAAATTTTAAATAAAATAAAAGGCATTCCTCTAAACATTGTGTTTTTACAGAGGGGCATTTCAAGACAAGTTTTACACAGGTTTAGCCCAGAGGGAAATTAAATTCTACATTTAAATGGAGATTACACACAAAGGAATCCATTAGTTTCAATATTTCTCAGCAGGAGGGTTCAGAGTTATTTAAATAAGTTTAGATATTAAACCTAAAGTAGCCATTAAAGGAATGTGGATTTGTTTGCCTAGTTTTTATAGAAATCTTTTTTTCTCTCCAGTTGACTGAAAAATCCATTGCTTGCATGATGGTGAGTATTTTTAATGTATTAAAAAGGGTGGGGGAGTTCAATATAGTACTTCCTTTGAATTTTTAAGTACCAAATTACAGAATATTTATTATAGCTAAATGTCTTCTTTAGGAGAGATTAAACTGCAAACCATCTTACTTTGCTTTTTTTTTTCTTTGCCATCCATTCTGTAGAAGAATGCTAATCTAAACACCGACATTAAACCATATTGGCTATGTAAGGCACTTTGATTGTCATTGAGATTATTTTAAAAGTTATTTAGGCCCCCGTGTTACATCTTTGCAACTGCATGGAAAATGTTTCACTGTGTTTCTCTTTGCAACATTTCTTTGGGGATTCATAAATATTGATTGTACCGTAAAAAATTGATGGAATCTTGAAAACAGACTGCAGTCTTGGCAGCTAGGGAATTTACTCAATTTTTCTCAATAGCTGCAGTCTATAAAAAGAGGAGATTTTGCAAATTGTTTCTCACCTTGTCTTTTTAGTATTTAATAGCTCTCAATTCGGTAGCTTTCTGAACCATGCACAGTGCGTGTTTTCCATCAAAACTGTATCAGGCCTATTCACAGGGAATTTTAAAAGGCAAGGTGGCACGAAAAGGGTTAAACTGACTTCCATGATGGCAGGAGTAAGTTTCACGAATGTGGCAATGTTTGTTATGTTAACTCTTTTCTTTTTTTTCATTCTCTTAAGTGTTCATGGTCAGATCTGGAAATGGACAAGAAGTCGATTTCAGCTGCTTGATTAAAAAGGATCTTGAAGAGACTCTATAGTGAGTGCTGAAGTTGTAAAAGCAAAATCTTTCAGCTTCACAACACTGTACCTTCCATTAATGGCTGAGAATGTAGAGGCAATGTTCAGATGCATCTGTCTTTTTAGGTACTTGTATGGCCATCATCACTGTCATATGTAGGTACGAGGCATTGTGAGAAACATTAACATGTGTTATCACAGCACACTTTGGAAGCAGGGATATGTTAGCCTGCTTTGACGAATGGGGAACTGAGGCATGGAATAAGTGTCTTGAGTTAGGGATGCTGGGACAATGCGGGCCAGGAGGCTATGCCCTCTCACTCTTTAACAGCTGCAAAGGCTAGTGATGGGGGGGAAGGGGCAAAGAAGGGTGGAGTGGGTGGGGTCTTGGAGGGGCAGAGGTTGCATGGGGACAGAGCCTTAGGGAAAAGGTGTGACTTGACGGGCATGAATGGCCCAGAGTGGGGGGGCCATGGTTCAGGCACCAGTGGCCCCCCTCTGTTAGGGAGCTTTTGCCACACCTGTCTTGAGCAATATCACAGAGAGAATCTGTGACCAAATCTGGAATTGAAACTTTGTGCCCTAACCCCCATTCCAGACGTATGATGGAGGGGGGCTGGTGCCATTTGTTCAACCGACTAAGTGTCAGACTAGCTTGATATCCCTTTTTTTAAAAAACAAGATTACACGTTTGCTAGATAAAGGTAATAGTGCAGATGGAATCGAACTGGAATTCTGGAAAGCATTTGACTGGGTACAGCACGGCGCTTGTATAAAACAAAATGAGTACAATATAAAATTAAGATGGCAAATGTTAAATGCATGAAAAGCTGGTTAACTGATAGGACTCCAAATGTAACTGTAAATGGGAAATTAACATTGAGTGGATGCGTTTCCAGGGGAGTCTCACAGGGAGCACTTCTTGGCCATACACTATTTGACATTTTTATCAGTGATCTGGAACAGAGCATAAAATGATCACTCATAATGTTTTCAGATGGACACAAAGATTGAAAGAGTGGTTAAAAAATTAAAAGGACCAGTCACTGCTGCAGAACAATCTGGATCATTTTGTAAGCTTGGCTCAAATAAACAGTGTGTTTTAATAAGGCTAAATGTAAATGTATACATCTAGGAACAAAGAATGTGAGCCATGTTTACAAGTTGTGAGGGACTCTGTCCTGGGCAGCAGTGACTTAATTTGCAGGTTGGGGTGGATAATCAGCTGAATTTGAGCTCCTAGTGTGACACTGTAGCCAAAAGGTCTAACATTATCCTTGGCTGCATAAAAATGGGAATCTCAAGTAGGAGTACAGAGATTATTTTATTTCTGTATTTGGCACTAGTGCGACTGCAGCTGGAATACTGTGTTTGGTTCCTGTGACCACAATTTAAGAAGAATGTGGATGATAAACTGGAAAGAGTTCAGAAAAGAGCCATGAGAAAGAGTAAAGGATTAAAACGCATGCCTTAAAACATTGATAATCCAGACAAATGTGGACTGGAAATGAGTAAATTTTTCACAGCGAAGGTGATTAACCACTGGAACAGTTTACCACAGGTCACGGTGGATTCTCCCTTAGGAGCAATTTTAAATCGAGATTAGATGTTTATTAAATAGATCTGCCTGAGTGCAAAATAAATTATTGTGGGGAAGGTCTGTGGCCTGGAGGTCAGAGTGGACGATCACCGTGGTCCCTTCTGGTGTGGGAACCTACGAATTTATGACTGTCCAAGCTTTTTGGTACAAGTCATAAAGAACAGCACTGTTTCTTGCAATTTTGGGCATGCAGTACTGCTCAACTGCACGGCAATAGCCAGAGAATAGTGGAGGTGGTGTGTTCCCAGAAGTAGAACAAGAGCCAGGGCTGCTGGGCTCTACTTTTTGGTTCAGCCATTGATTCACTCTGAAAATCAGGCTACTTGGCTAAGTGCCTCAGTATGGACTTGCCTCTTACTTTAGATACTCCTGTGGTGGGGAATTTTGGCCTAAATGACTCAGAGGGGGCAAACATTGTTAGGTCTCATGGAAGGGCAGGTGACTTAGGGGCTGTTTGCACCTTGCCGATCCATAGGCCTCTATTCAGCCTCCTTTAGGTATTTGGAGCTCACTTGGTCTTAGTGATAGGCTGCCAGCCACTGTAGTCATGAGGTTCAAAGTGCAGACTCAACTCTTGGCATCCTTTGAACACTTGAACTTGGTTACTTTATTTAAGCTCTTCTGTCTGTCTGTCTGTCTATCTGACTTCCTTTTCTTCTGCAGAAAATCAGAGTTTTTCCTGGGTTCTAGAAACAGGGAAGACTCATTCTGATTTCAACCAGCAAAGTCTCCCCATGTTAGGACACAGCACAAGGGCTGCTCTGCCTTCAGGTCATGAACACTTTGTCCAGGATGTTGATAGTTTCCAGTTCTCCATGGAGTGTAGCTGTCTCTGCAAGTCGCAGATAGAGAAGCGTCTTCCAGAGTGGCCTGGTCCCAAGAGTTACAAGAGACCAGGTGTTATAAAAGGGTGTTATGAGGTGGAGAGAGAAAAATTATTCTCCTTAACCTCTGATGATAGGATAAGAACCAATGGGCTTAAATTGCAGCAAGGGGGGGTTTAGATTGGACAATAGGAAAAACTTCCTTACTGTCAGACTGGAATAAATTGCATAGGAAGGTTGTGGAATCCCCATCATTGGAGATATTTAAGAGCAAATTAGACAAACACCTGTCAGGGATGATCTAGATCAGGGCTACTCAACATGTGACCCACAGGCTGCATGTGGCCCATGGCCCATTTGTTTGCGGCCCGCAGTGCAGTTTGGGTTTAGACAGGGCTCAACACACAGCCCGCAGGTAGGATCCTTTGACCATGGCCTCCGCTGAATGGCAAGGTGTCTCCCAGGCAGGGTGAGCATTGAAAGATGCAAGTGGACAGGATGGCTGAAATAGACAGGTACAGGGTGTCGACGTTTCTAGCCCCCAGGGAGGAGGTGCCAGGAGTGCCGGGGCATTGTGGGAAGTGCTGGCTGCTTAGCCTTGTGGGTGGAGCCTGAGAGGTACTGACTGGCTCTCACTGGCCACATTTGGGTCCAGTGCTGCAGTTTATGGCTTAATCTTTGTATTCATGTCTGTCAGTGTGAAAGAAGCTATTTGCATATATATTTGCATGTATATGCAACCACACTTAAGTTGCGGTCCTCGGCATGTGCTGTGAGTATCATTGTGGCCCCCGGGCCTTCCAAAGTTGAGTAGCCCTGATTTAGATGGTGCTTGGTCCTGCTGTGAGTGGAAGGAACTGGATTGGATGACCTCTCAAGATCCCTTCCAGTTCTAGTATTCTATGATTCCATGAATCTGAGCCTGAATCTGGTGTCTTAAAATTTAGAAGTATCATGACTGCCTCTAACACAAAAGATAATTCTATTAGGGCAATATTTTGGCTATGGGTCCATAGGCACAGCTGCTCTTGACATTACTATGTTTTGGTCCTATATGCAGCTTTACAAACAGAAACAAAAATGTCAAGCAGATAGCTGTGAATTTGCCTTGTTGCTAATTCAATCAGTGAGTGTTCACAAGTGCAAATAAGGGCCTGGGAAGCTCCTCTGTGCTAAGTGCTTTACACAGATTGGCAGAAATCCAGGGTTGATGATGCCAGCTAATTCCTGGGCAGTGAGGGCACTTTCAAAGCCAGCTTTCTGGCAAACAGCAGAGAGACGTGAGCAGAAGTCCCTGATTCACTTTTGCTACATTTCCTGTGTTTTCAAAGGTAGGGCTCTGAAAAAGCAGTCATGCTTGATCTCATGCTTCCAAAGGAGTTGTAGCCCTTTTTCCAGGCGGCAGCAAGGTCCGGGTTCAACTGTCTGAAAATCAGTTTCCTCTTAAAATCAGCAAATGCCATTGGCTGAAGACCCCACAATACCTCCTTGGGTCCCCTTAAATGGCAATATTCCCCACCCCTCACAAGCACGGAGTCTGCACCTGAAACAAGAAAAAGCTCTAGTAGGGAAAAGGGGGACAGAACGTTGACTTGGCAAAACACAGCAACAATGTACATAAATGAGTGACACCCCCCCCTCATCACCCGCCGGGTGTCTTTGGCAGTAATCCCATAACTCAATCCTCCCAGCTACCAGAGTGAACATCCAGTAAGTAAATGTTCCTTTCACCTGTCACTTTTCCTTCCTTCCCCACAGCTACAGCCCACTCCCATTTTACTATCAGAAGTTAGTCTAGGGTGGGAGTACACGTGGTGAGCCACCTTCTCTGGTAGCTAGCAGAAGAGATGCCTGCTCCAGTCCTGAGGTTCCATCATCTATCCCAGCCAGAGGGATTTCAGCTTTGTGGGTGCTGGGTTAGAGACCCTGACTGGGGTTCACTCAGTGCTGTTGCTGCCCTCTGAGGCTTCAGCAAAGAGCTGCCTGTCACCACAAAGCTGTCACTGCCCCTTCCTCTGTTTTGTCTTTCATCATGAACTCAAGCTCAATGGGGCACTGAGGACTTCTGAGCAGAGTCCTTGCCCATCCTTTTCCCATCCTCTCTCAGTTCGGTCCCACTACCGCACCAGTGAGTCCCCTAGTGAGGATTTCTGGATAGAAGGGTTATCCATATGAAGCTCTCTCTTTTGCCATATTTTCTCTGTTCACCAGTAGCTGGTGGAGGAGAGCTCCTTTGTCTATGCTCTTTTCCCTATTCACAAACAGATAGCAGTAGAGAGCTCTCTACCTCCATAATTTCTGCCTCAGAGCTTCCCTAATGATTTGAGATGAAACCAAGCCACAAGTGCTCCAATCTTTCTCTCTCTCTCTCTCTCTGTGTGAGAGATTAGATTCAGCACCTTAAAAATAGCCTCAGAGGGGTAGCCATGTTAGTCTGTAACTGCAAAAACAACCAGGAGTCCTGTGGCATATAGGGGTATGTCTAGACTACAAGCCTCTTTTGAAAGAGATCGTCTAGACAGCCACAAGAGTTTCAAAAAAGCAATCTGCTTTTTCAAAAGAGAGCACCCTGGAAATCTGGACTCTCTCTTTCAAAAAAGCCCTGTTTGCGTTCAAGAATGCTTTTTTTCGATAGAGCTCTTTCGAAAAAAGGTGTTCTTCCTGGTAAAAGTAGGTTTACCAATTTCGAAAAAAACCGCTTCGTTCTTTCAATTTAATTTTGAAAGAACGTGATGGCAGTCTAGATGCAGGTGAAGTTTTTTTGAAAAAAGGCCACTTTTTAAAAAAAACCCTCCGTAGCCTAGACACACCGTCAGAGACTAACAGATATATTCGGGCATAAGCTTCTGTGGGGAAAAATCCACTTCATCAGATGAATATTAAAAATAAAAATACAGGTTGAACCTTTCTAGTCCAGCACACTCTGGTCTGGCAACATCTTTGGTCCAAATGATTTTAGCTAGCTGGATGTCTACTTATGAAAGGTGTGGCCAAGTTTCCCGCGGTCCATAAAGTTTGTTTACAGCCACCAGTGCTGGCACTCAGTGTTCTGTTATTTGGTTCTAATTTACCCCTAAATGTCTTCAGAGAGCCCAGTAAGCAGTGGAAATATTAATACTGGTCTGGCAAATTCTCTGGTTTAGCACCAGTCAGGTCCCCAGCGTGCCAGACTAGAGAGGCTCAACCTGTAGTGCCTGCTGCAAAGTGTAGACCTAGACGCACAAAAGTTTCACTAATGTTCTGGGTGCTGAGATCTGGGATTTTGGCTTGGGTTGGCTGCATCATCAATCTCCCTATGTATGCATGTGTCTTAGGGTATGTCTGCACTACCACCCTAGTTCGAACTAGGGTGGTTAATGTAGGCATTCGAAGTTGCAAATGAAGCCCGGGATTTAAATATCCCGGGCTTCATTTGCATCTTGCCGGGCGGGCGCCATTTTTAAATCCCCTTAGGTCGAACTCTGTGCCCGCGGCTACACGCGGCACGGAGTAGGTAGTTCGAATTAGGATCTCTAATTCGAACTACCGGTACACCTCGTTCCACGAGGAGTAACAGTAGTTCGAATTAGAGATCCTAATTCGAACTACCTACTCCGTGCCGCGTGTAGCCACGGGCACGGAGTTCGACCTAAGGGGATTTAAAAATGGCGCCCGCCTGGCAAGATGCAAATGAAGCCCGGGATATTTAAATCCCGGGCTTCATTTGCAACTTCGAATGCCTACATTAACCACCCTAGTTCGAACTGGGGTGGTAGTGTAGACATACCCTCAGAGATTTATACAGCACCATACACCATCATACAAGTGCCTGTATCTCTTTTTGGAGGTCTAACTGAAGTTGATGAAAATTACCAGAGCCAGATTGAGTCCAGCGTGTTTTAGGTCGCCAGGTGTGCTAATCACAGAGAATCATGTTATCTCAGAATGTAAGGAACATGGGCTACAAGACAGAAAATCAATCCAGACAGGTTATCCACTGATGTGAGAAGGGAAATAACTTTTAAAAAACCACATAACGGAGCCTTAGCCCTGATTAAGGGTTTATATTGGGTTTATCTGTCCCCTCTGCAGCACAGGGTCTCCAGCAGTGGAGATGTCAAGTTCCTGTAGCTATTTGAATTTCCTACAAAGTGTCACTTTATTGCTCTTGAGATGGAATCCTCGCTTTTGCTTAGAGAGACCCATGAAGTACCTCTTGATTTAGGTATCAGGGCATCTGAAGGAAAAAAAAAATCATGAGAAGACAGAGTTATCAGCTTAATCATGGGCCACTTGTCACGTAGGTAGGGGAAGGCTGTGCCTCCTCAGACAGCCTGCTGTGGCCCTGCCCAGGCTTCTTCCCATGCCACCTCCTGTTTGCTATTCCCCCAGTCCCCAGGCCAGGCAAGCTGCTGTGCTCCACCGCAGGGAATGCTGTCGGGGTTAGGGCTAGGGCAGCCGGGCCTTGGGGTGGCTGAGGCTGCCCAGAATTAGAGGGAACTCAGAGCTGCTGGGGCTATGCCATCCAGCACTTGGGATGTGTGTGTGGGGGGGAGGGTGGAGATGCTTGGCCTCCCACCCACTGCTTGAGGCACGGGGGTTGGGGGAGCCGTGCACTGCTTGCCTACCCTGTGTTCAGGGGCTGCAGGCAGAGCCACACGCCACTTGCCTGTCCTGTGTTCTGAAGCTGTGTGTGGGAGAGGAGAGGAGGGGCAGCATGCTGTCTACTGAACTGCCTACTTCAGGAGTATGGGGGGGTAGATATGGAGAGGAGGGGGCTCTGGTATCTGGTGGGAGAAAGAGGGTGGGTCCTTGGCTGGGGGTGGGGCTTGCTGGGGGGTCACCCGCTGCCACCCAGCTAACAAATCCTTGGCCAGATTTTTCCCCTCAGACTGCCTGTTATGTGCTCTGAAGTATAAGCCGCCTTTCTGCCTGTATGCTAATGTCCATGTCACCCATTTGAAAGCAGATGGCGTTTCCGGTTGGCTTTTGAAATCATTCACTGCAGTTAAAAAGGCCTGAAGAGTTTTTCAGAAACCGAAGGCTACAGCGTATTCAGTAAAGAAAGTACCAGCGCGGTAAAGGTTCTCATTCCTTGGGGCCTAGTCTGCTGCTGCTATGAGTGTGTGACTCCCATTAACATTAATGGCAGTTCAGCGCACACATGGGCTACAGAAAAAGCCTGTCTATACGCTGTATACTGTAGTAATGGGATGTAAAATGTGCTTTATGCAGTCAATACTTTAATTTTTTATTGCATGCATATAAATTAGAACGCAAAACTGCACACTTAGGGTCCCATTGAGATCAGTGGGAGTTTTGCCATTGACTTCACTTGGAGCTGTATCAGCCATTGTGCTATTATTGTGGGGTGTGGGTTGGCACTAGATTGAACAATGCCTACAAATACATGTCCTGTAGATGGGTAGGTCTAAGCCTGAACATTGCATGAATAGATTTGTATATTATTTCTATGGCAGGAAGTCCAAGAAACACCCCCCACATCCCCACTTGTGTGAGGTGCCATACAAACACAGAGCAGAAAGACAGCCCCTGCCTCAAAGACCTTGCAATCTCAATATAAGAGGAGAGGCAACAGGACAATATAACAAACAGATGCAGCACAGGAAGCATGAGGCAAGGTAACAGTGAGTGGGGTTGTGATCAGTGAATAGTGATTTTTAAAGAGATGTCACCAACACAGATGTTGGGGGGAAATTGCTAAAATAACCCTTTGTTACTCTTACCTTTATTTTCTCTGCCCACAGATTTGCCTCACACACCTGTGGTGTCTTGTTTCTTAGACTGTAAGCCTTTTGGGGCTGTGTAGCAAAGGGGTGAGGCTGCCCTCAGAGATCCCCAGTCGGAGTAGCTGCCAGACGGGTGTGCCAATCACTTTCAGGTGCCACCCTGACCCATTCCTGGACCCCAGCCCCCAGCCTAGAGCCACCACCCAACCCCCCTGCCAGAACTCTCACCCCCTTCTGCATCCCAACCTTGTGCCCCAGCCCAAAGCTAGCACCCAAACTTCCTCCCATAGCTTGTACCCCTCATCTCCTCCCTCACCCAAACTCCCTCTCAGAGCTTGCACCCCAACTTCTTGCCCCAGCCTGGTGAAAGTAAAAGTGGGGGGAGAATGAACAATGGAGGGAGGGAGAATGGAGTGAGTGGGGGTGGGGCTTTGGCAAAGCAGTAGGACAGGGGTGTGGCCACAGGGAAGGGGCAGGGTAGGGGTTGCGCAGTTAGATGGTTGGCAACCCCAAACGTCAGGCGGACTGCATCCGTGCAGGCATGGCTTGTATGTGCTTGGGGGCCCATTGTGCCCCGGGGCCTGGAATTGCTGTCTGCAGGCCTGCAAACACCATTCCCCCTTTCAGTTCAGTCATCACTGTCACCTTTTCAATGCCAGACTGCAGGAAGCACCTGCAATTCCTTTAAGTATCAACAAATAAATACACAGTAGCACGATAACTCATTGAAATGCCTCTGTGTGTGTGTGTGTGAGTGTGAGAGAGAGAGAGAGAGAGAGAGAGACTCTATTCTTCTTTCCCAACTGATTTTGGTGAATATGAATAATTTATCTCCACATACAAAATGTTTGGAAATAGAAAGGAGAGGTTAAGATGTACTAAATGATTTGCTTTTTCTACCAGAGAACATGAAGATGAGCTCCTTAAAATACATTCAGGAGTGCTTTGTCCCATCTACCCCTTGCTGCCTGAAATTATTAAGTTTTCATCACTTCCCTTTGGAGACTATGGGCAAGTTTACAGTACAGGGCTACACACTGGTGCAGCTGCACCAATGCATAATGACTCTGTCTTGGTGAGAAGTGGAAGCAATGCTGGCATGAGAACATCTCCTGCCGGTATAGCGTTGGTGTGGACAGCACAACATTTGCATTTCTGCGGGGGGGAGGGGAAGGATTAGTCTTTCACACCCCTGAGCGACAGAAGTTATATCAATTTAGGGCATAGTATAGACCTACCCTCTGCCAGAGTACAATAGATCTGTTACACTTACTTGAATGTGAAATCAGCCTTTTGTAGGTAAAAAGGCTGGTGCAGATAAGTGCCTGATCCGAAGCCCATTAAAATTTCCGATGGAAATACTCCCAGCATGAAATCTTGGCCTTATAGACTTCAGTGGCGAAATTCCCATTAACTGAAGTGAAGCCAAGATTCACTGCCAGTCCTTGAATCAAGTTCAACACTGCTGAACTGCATGGATCAGGCCCCAAACATGGGAACTAATTGGAGGAATTGGTGATTATTAGCCAAGAATCACCACCAGATAGAGTGCAGTGTCTAGTAAATGCAGCTCTCCTCTGTGTTGAGAGGGTCATTTGTATGGTTGTTTTTATAACTTCAACAGTGAGGCAAGCAAAAGAGACTATAAGAACAGAGGGGTCTGTTCCCATCTGCAGAAACCTGCCTCAGTTAATCACTGCTTAACATAGTAAAGACCATTAATGATTCCTTTCAAAGTGCTGGACAAAGCCCCTCATTGTGGTGTAGCTGCGAAGTGTAGGTTTTCCTTAAAGGTGATCAATAATATACTTCATCTACTCAATCCATCATGATGCCATAGTATATGGCCAGAGCGCATTTGAAATTAGCACTCAGTGAGTGCTCTGTACTTTGCTAGACCTTGGTAATGGCATTGGCAGTGATTTTGAGGTTTTGAAGTACAGACTAGGGAAAGCGCATCAGAGTTGGAATGAATATATTTTGATTTAGCAAAGGATACTGGTCTTAATGCCAGTCTACTTGCTTTTACATCACCTTACGTAACCAGACATTCCAACAGATTGTTTGGTCATAGAACTCTTGGAAAAGTTTATTTCAGTGGTAAAGCCCAATCGCTCTTTATAATAAATTTTCTAGAACTTTGTCCAGTTATCTCTCAATAACTCAAGAAATGAGGCATACTCCCAAAATAAACTACTAACAACATAATCATGTAAATGTTATTGTTAGGAATATTTTGCTAATATTCAGCCTAAATTTTCCTTGACTGAAAATAATTCTGAAGTCTTAGGGCCAGACTCTCCATTGCTTCTATTCTCTATGGCTCCAGGGGAGAATCTGGCCCCTAATTGCTTGGTGTACCTTAAACTTAACTCAACTCTCAGGGCAAACTGCCTCTAACACAGGTGTAAAAAATGAAGGCAGAGCTTGCAGGGGGCAGCACTCACAACAAACTCTGCTCACCTGAATTGTAGCAGATGGTGCCATATGAAGAAAAGTAAATACAGGGATTAGGAAAGAAAGAAATTCACTCCAGCTGCTACTAAAACAAAAACAAACACGTAAACAAAAAAACAAAAAACTAACAGCCCTGTAACACACAGCAGGGAGAGCTGCTTAAAGGAATTTAACACTGAAGAATGGAAATACCCTGGAACTCTTTTTTGGGGTTGGGCACAGTAAGACCTGGCCCAGGGGAAATGTGATGGTTCTTAAAGCAAAGCCCAAACTTTCAAAGCCTCATGCAATGGCACAACCATGCAAAATGCACATCTGCCAGCTGAGTGCACCAAACATTAACACAGTTCTGTCCTTGGCTAGCATAAACGGGCATAGCTCCATTGATATCAGTGGAGCTACACACTGATGTCCTCCAGGTGAGGATCTGACCCAGTGTTTATATGCCCAGATCAGGCAGTTGTGTGCCTGAATTTCTATTGGCAGATACAGTGGCTTGATTTGCATATCTAAGTACAGAATTTTGTGCCTGCATTCTGATTCGTCTTTCACAGCGAAGGGCTTTTAAAAGATATTCCTCAGTGATTCAAGAATTGTTTCATAGGGTGAGTCTGATCTAGTCATGTGTCTTTAGACTTTGACATATTTACTCTGGATTGATTGATTTTCCTGCCTTGGGCAGGGGGCTGGATTTGATGACCTCCTGAGGTCTCTTCCAGCTCTATGATTCTATGAATTGCCCATTCTCCCCACCTTGGCTTCCTGCCTTTCTCTCTTTCTTGGTCTGTGGAAGAGCTAGACTCTGCAGCATGGATTAAGTGTCCTGCTTGCTCTGGAGGACAGAGAAGGCAGGTGGAGGTAAACTGGCTCTGACCAAGAATCCTATTCTCCTCCATCTTCCTCCTGGCCACAAACCTTCCTCTTCCTTTCCACAGCCTCTGCTAATGGTGTCCCAAACTCTCACTGCTTCAGGGTCTGCCTTTGGGACTATAAGTAACCATAAATCTGCTCAATGGCCCTATTTGGTTGCTGATTAAAAAAGGATCTACCCCCAATCACTTGGATGTGCACATTGGTGCTGACATTTTTCCCCTTTGCAAACTAATAAAACAGAATTCATGGCTGGGATTTGTTCCTTACAAAGTTAATTTTAAATAGCAAGGCCAGCTCCTAATCTGTTTTATAATTAGGTGGCCTCAACCCAGCAGGCCCCTTACTCACCATCTTTTTCCTCAGATTCCCTCGTCATTTCCTCTCCTACCAGCCTCCTCAGAATTCTTTACAAGAACCCTCCATCTCTCTTCCTGAGACCTTTGAACTTTTCCCATTTATTTCCGTACACTGGTCAGGACCTCTAGGACTCAGAAAAACCTGGGTCCAATTCCCTGTTATGCCACATATACCCCAGTGAACTTGGGTACATTTCTTCATCTCTCTGAGTCTCCGTGTCCTATGGTGACATGGGTCATTTCTTACTATGTGTCTATACAGCACATGACACAGTGGCTGCCTCATCTCTAGGCACTGTGGTGATAGGAATAATAATCATCTCTCGTATCCTTGGCTCCCCCACCCCCCCCCGCCCAAGTTTTCTGGTTAGAATGATCCCGAACATCTGACCAGCATGCTCATTCCTGCCTATGGCTGGAACCCATCCAGCTCGTTTTCATGCTAAGCTGCTTGTTTCTGGTTTCTTAATGTACTTTTAAAGTTGCAGTAAATAAACAATAGAGATAAAATCAAATTAATTATTAGACACTCCATGCTACTTAATTTTAAGGCTCCCATTTCACCAGTATTTCTTGTAAGCAGAACAAGCCTTGCGTGCCAGGATGAAGTGAGGCATTTTAACGCTTAGATATTTTTGTACTAGAAGACTTACCTGGCATTGCCCGGATCCTTTAGGGCAGGGGGCTGGCGGTGTGGGGGGCGCAGGAGTCAGGGCAGGGCCTTGGAGATGTGGGGGGAGGCAATGCAGGAGTCTGGGGCTGGGGGTGTGTGTGTGTGTGTGAGGGCTGGGGGGGTGAGGGGCTCATGGTGGGGAAGTCCTATCTGCTGGGGGCCTTTTTTCTCCCCCCTCTGCCCTGCTCCCCCTCCTGGCCACTAGAGGCCTGCCCTCCTGGCCTCCAGGACTGGGGAGGGTTTGGGGCAGGGGGGCTGCTTACCCAGTGTGCTGGCAGGCAAGATGGCAGAGACCCTGCTGGCCACTCTGTTGGTGGTGTGGCTGCCCACAGTAGTTATTCTGCAGGATAGCTTTCTCCTGCCCCCAGCAGCTGCTCTCATATAGCATTCCTCTAAGTAGCCTAGCCCCAACTCCCCTCCCTTTCCATGTTATGGAAAACAGTACCTTTCCTGGGGCTTCTGGTTGATGTGGCACAACCAAACCCTGATGTTGCTTTACGTTATGGTAAGAGGAAGCTGAATATCAAATTTGGCCCTAGCTCTTACCATTTAGGAGGAGTTCTTGAACTGACCGACTCGCAGACAGACACACACACTCTAAAAGCTAGATAGATCAATAATTAGAGTAAAAAATAGAGGATAAATATTGGGGCCTTGATCTGCAATATTATTTGGAAAAGCTATTTGCGATAAGGGCGGGTTTTCGGTTCACTTCTCCGAATTACATAGCGTAGCTAGATTCTTCTACTGCACCCATCAATGTAGTTTTGGAGCAGGTAGACACACGACCATGTTAGGATGGTGGCAGTGGTGGGGACATATGTCTCTGCAATTGTCTGCAGTGCCCCTTCCCAGATTGGCCTATTGTCAGGGGTAAGACTCTGAGCTACACTTGCTCAGTGCTGCTCTGCTCCACCACAACCACAGCCCTGCCCCCAGCCTTGTTCCCATCCTGTCCCAGAGTTGCTTCTGCCTCCAAACCAACCCTGCTCCTGATGCCTGCTAATCTGGTTCCAATCCTTCACTCTGCTTCTGCTTCAGCTCTGGCTCTGGCATTCAAACTTTGACCAGTAGGCTTGATTCCTGTTTTGACTAACTGGCCTGACTGCCTACGACCCAGTCCACTGACACCAATCCACCCCTCATGATCCAGTTACACTGTCTGGACTTCAAAACAAAAGATTTGTACTAGAAGAATAAAATGATCTGATGTAAAACTTTACATCTATGAGCACTCAGGCAGGCAGTATTGAATACTTTTCTTTGGGAGGAAAATATCCGGATACACGGAAGCTATCAGTCTAAACATATATTCCTGTACATATGTATGTCTGGAGGTAAGAAACAGAGAGCTTCTTCTGACAGGTGGTGAGCTACAGAATATACTTTGTGTTAAATTTAGGTATAGCCCTGAACTGCCATATTTGGATCTGGATCCTGATTCAAAGCTGAGGAGTGTTTCATAGGTTCTTTCTGGCCTTAAAAAAAAATCTTTCTGATCATTGATTATCTTGTCTGATTGCCTACATAACATAAGCACTTAGGACTTCACTCTGTGAGTCCTCTATCAAATCCAACTTGTGGCTGGACTACAGCGTCTAAGTGAGAGAGACACCCAATGCCAAATTAAATATTCCTCAGGATGAGATTTGTGATTTTGGTTGAGCCCCATTTACAGTTAAAATTAAGAAGGGGTGCTTAAACTGTGGTAGATAAAAATTTTAAGACAGTACTTCCTTCCAAAATGTCATAATGATAGTGATGACCAGTGCGCCACCAGGTTTTCATCTGAGATCTCATATGACATTCTTTGGTGAACCCCAATATACATACCAGACTTAGGAGATATCTATACCCCTCTGCATCCTCTTGTCCATTGCCATTCAGAGGATCTTGGCTCAAGGGCCCAAGCATAATTTTTTCGGGATCATTACAGGGATGTTAAATTTAGTTTAATCAACTAATCAACTAGTTGATGGATTTTCCAGCAACTAGTCGATTAGTTGATAAGCCGGGGAGCTGCAGCGGGGTTAACCGTCCTGGGAGCTAACCCCATTGCGGCTCTGCCTTTTAAATGTGTTAAGAGCTGGCAGGCTCTTAATACATTTAAAATCAGAAGGGCAGCAGGGGGGACCCAGCACGAGCTGGGACAGCTGATTTCCAGCTTGCGCTGGGTTCCCCATACTGCGCTTCAGCCTTTTAAAACGTATTAAGCACCTTTGTCTGATATTTGACCTGTGCTCTGTGTGATCATGCTGTTCCTTGCCCTCGTGAAAAATTCCTTTCCCTCCTTGGCCTTAATACATTTAAAAAGCAGAGGCTCAGTGTCTGAGACTGGGCGTGATCTGGGAATCAGCTGATTCCCAGCTTGCACCCAGTCCCCGCTATTCCCCTGCCTCCCTGCCCCCCCGCGAAGCCAGTGCTGGGGGGAGCCAGCTTTTGAGCTGGCTCCCCCAAGCACCAGCCCTTGCACCCCCTTCCCCTTGCTGATAGAGGCAGCAAGTCAGGGGGAAGTGACTAGTCGAGGGACTAGTCGACTATCCGATAAGCTTATTGGATAGTCAGCGAGTTCACTAGTCATTTACATCCCTAGTCCAGTACAAATTTCTAACATGGATCTCCTCTGACACACACTGCTATTTGCAGACTGGTCCAGGCCTTGCAGAGCCTCCAGACCCTGGTAAAGTGTACCCTTTTTAACCTCCCATGGGGGGGCCCTGTAGGGTCATACTCTTGTTTTTGCTGCAGAATTAACTTGAGTGTTGCCCTTAACGTGACTCTGGTCCTCACACAAAACCCCATAACTTGAGCGTGGTGGTGCTTTTAACTCAAGCTGTCTGGGACTAGAGGCTGCAGTTTGAGTTAACACATCACATCCTCTACTACTATGGCGCCTCTGTGATGTTAGTACCGGTGTCTTCTGTGGCTAAGACAATCACAGTTTGCCTTACATGTGCTGTTTTGTAGTATGGCTACTCGCATTCAAAGCAGGCTAACTCTAGAGGAGTAACTCGAGTGTAGCCAACTTGAATTGCTTCTGCAGTGAGGATGTTGCCCAAGTTGAAGAAAAGACCCCATAGACATCTATATTCGTTAGAATTTACAAAACCACTAGAGTTGCTATATTAGGGTATGTCTACACATCAAAGTTAATTTGAAATAACAGCCATTACTTTGAATTAACTTTAATAGTGTCTACACAGGCAAACCGCTATTTCGAAATACATTCGAAATAGCGGAGCACTTATTTCGAATTTTGTAAACCTCATTCTACGAGGAATAACGCCAAATTTGAAATAGCTAAATAGAAATAAGTGCTGTGTAGATGCTTATTTCGAAATAGGGGGCCTCCAGCCCTTCCCAGGGTGCCCTGGTGGCCAAACCAGGAAAACTCTTCTGCTCCCCCCACAACCCCGGAGCCCTTAAAGGGGTAGAGTCTGTTTGGCCACAGGGCCTGTGCCAGCTCCAGGTCTGCCAGCCCAGAGCCTTCAGGCGCTGCCCCTGACCCAGTTGCCAGCATGAGCCAGCCAGTGCCAGCCAGCCCTTTACCTCTTCCCAGGAGCAGGCTGGCAGCTCCCAGGAGCCTGCCAGGGGCCGGAAAAGGCGGGCGCCTTCCTGGTCCAGTGCGGAGATCATGGACCTCACTGAGGTTTGGGGGGAATCCTCCAACATCCATGATCTCTGCACTAGATGCAGGAATGCGGCCGTCTACAGACAGATGGCTGACAGGCTGGCCACCAAAGGCCACATGCACACCCAGGAGCAGGTTCGCATGAAGAGAAAAGAGCTGAGGCAGGCCTATGCCAGGGCCACAGGGGCAGCTCCCAACCAGGGGCAGACCCAGACCCCTTCCCCTACTTTGAGGCGCTGGGCCACATCTTGGGGGGCCGGACGGTCCGTGCCCCCCAGGTAGTCATCGACCCTGGGGCAGAGGGCCCTGACCAGGGCACGGAGCAGGAGCAGGAGGAGGAGGAGGAGGAAGATGACGTCCAGGAGTCACAGGAGCCTGGAGGGAGCGTGGCACTCACCCTGGACCTCCGAGGCATACCAGCAGCCATGTCACCACTTTCTTCCGAGGCCAGGGAGGCCTCAACATGTGAGTACCATCAACGTCCCCTTATGTGGGGTGGGGGCGGCGGGAAGAGGGAGATTGGGGACTGCGCGTGTGGGCCTTGCTGAGCACAGATCACGCAGTAACCTGTGCATGTGCCATGCCAGCTGGGGCATGTGGCCCCGGCTGGCTGCCACACAGGGGCCCTGGCCCATTGCCCCCACACATGTATGTATGAAGGCACATGACATGCTCCGTACCCCAGGGAGGGACATTACACAATGCCCTCCCTCTACAAGCCCCCTCTACGCAGAGGCAGGCCACATCCTTCCCCCCCCCCCCCACACCCACACTATATACAACACAGGGGCATGGGTACAGTCCCGGGCCAGCTCACACTCCTGGGGATAGCAGGACATGATGGTGCGGAGACCTGCTGTCCTCATCTTGCAAAGGAGGGCTGGACTTCACCCGCTGTGTCCCCAGGGAGAACTGACCACCTCTCTGGTTTCTCCACAGCTAAACCAGCTGCAAGTGCAGGGCTCACCACCCCGCCCAGGACATCCTCCCGCACCAGGGCCAGCAGGCGCACCCGGAATCAAGAGGGATACCAGCAGCAGCACCTGGGGTTACTGCAAAGGCAGGTCCACAGCCAGGAGCACTGGGTACAGGAAGACCTCCAGCTGTGGTGGGAGAGCTTGTGGGAGCTGTGTGACCAGGGCTGTGTCATCTGCAACCACCTGCAGACCATGGTGCAGAGATTGCTGCCTGCTGCCACTCCAGCTATCGCTCCTCCTCCCACTCCTGCTCCCCCTCCCGCTTCTTCCTCCCCTCCTGCCCCCCCTCCATACCCACTCCCCCCCGAGGACGCCGAGGCCCCTGCACCCGCAGTGCTGGGAGACAGGTGGGCCAGCAAGACCCCCAACCCTGAGCTTCTCCTCCCCCTTCCTTCCCTTGCCTCCCCCTTCCAGCTCCCTGCTCCCAGGTTTCCCCTTCCCCTGTCCCACCCTCATCCCCCCCACCCCAGTTATGGTCAATAAAGAGAGGGTTTTTTTTGGCAACACATGTTTTTATTTGACATCAGGAAGGTGGGTTAGGGAGGGGAAAGTGGAAGGACGTGAGGGTGGAATAAGGCACAAGGCCCCAGTGGGGCACCCGAGGGAGACTTCACTCCTCCTCTGTCTGGAATCTCTCCCGCAGGGCCTCCTGGATTCCGGTAGCCCCTGATGGGCCTCCCGGCTGGCAGCCATGCGGGGCTGTGCATACAGGCCAGCCAAGTGGTCGGTCTCTGCCATCCAGCCTGGCAGGAAAGCCTCCCCCTTCCGCTCACACAAATTGTGCAGCACACAGCACGCTGCCACCACGTGCAGAATATTCCTCTCGGAGAGGTCGAGGCAGGTGAGGAGGCATCGAAATCGGGCCTTCAGCTGGCCGAAGGCGCCCTCCACCACAATGCAGGCCCTGCTGAGCCTGGCGTTAAAGCCCTGCCGGGAGGGGTTGAAGTGTCCTGTGTAGGGCTTCATGAGCCAGGGTTGTAGCGGGTAGGCTGCATCCGCCACCAGGCAGACAGGCATTTCCACGTCCCTGACCCTGATGTGGTGGTCGGGGAAGAAGGTCCCGGTGTGCAGCCTCTGGCACATGGAGGAGTTGCGGTACACCCGCGCATCATGTGCTTTGCCGGACCAGCTCACGCTGATGTCCAAGAAGTGGCCTCAGTGGTCAGACACGGCCTGCAGGATGACTGAGAAGTACCCCTTTCGGTTAATGTAGAGGGAGGCCTGGTGTTCCGGGGCACAGATGGGGATGTGCGTCCCGTCGATTGCCCCCCCGCAGGTGGGGAAGCCCAGGGTGCCAAACTCCTCGATGACCGCGTCTGCATCGGTGAGGCGGATGATTCTGCGGAGCAGCATTCTGTTGATGGCCTTGACCACCTACAGAGGGACACACAAAACCACCGAGAGCCACTGGGGTGCCAGGGTGGATGAGAGTGCTCCTTCCCCGCCACTGCCCCATGCCCCCTCCCCAGGAGCAACCCCCCCGGCAATCCTGGCCACCGCGGGCAGTCTGTAGTGAGGTTGGGACAGACCAAATCCTCCTGTGGAGGGGACTTGCATCCCCTCCCCCACTTTTCGCTAGGGCAGCCCATCCCCTCTTTGTCCCCCTCCCCCCCCCCCCGCCACAGTGGCCGGAGACTGCCATACCTGCATGAGTACTGCTCCAACAGTGGATCTCCCCACGCCAAACTGGTTGCTGACGGATTGGTAGCTATCCAGTGGGGACCTGGGGGTTGGGCTTCTGCAGAAGCTGCCAGGCAGTCTCCAGAGCTTGCTGCCAGGCTTGCAGCAAGACATCCAAAATGAGCACCAGAGTGCCCAGATGCAGCTCTGGCTCCATGGTGCCGAGTGCTGTGGTGTCCCGAGTCAGGGCAACCAAAGCAATCAGAGGAAAAAAATGCTTTGCTGTCCCTCAGGGAGGTAGGCAAGCAAGCAGGGAAAGCTGAGAACCGGCTGTCCAGAGGGGTCCCTTTAAGCACAAGCCTCAGATAGCCTCAGACAGCAGCCACACAAAGCAACTACTGACTTGATGCCCTGCTGGAACTGGTTTCAGCCGCCCTTAAATGCGATTCAGCGTCCAATCAGTGTAGACATGCTATTTCGAAATAGCAAAATGCTATTTTGAAATGCATTTTATGTATAGACGTTTTATTTCGAATTAACTATTTCAGATTAACTATTTTGAAATAACACTGTAGTGTAGACATACCCTCAGATACCCAGATAATCAAAAGGCTGAGAATTCAGTGCTCCCCATGGCTTTCCAAGGCATTAGAATTGCCCAGAGATGCAATATAAGCAATTTCCTGGCATCTGTTCCAAAGCAGCCCGGAGCAGCCCCACCTACACTACTGGAAATGCAAGCATTATTATTAAAGCAACATTAAGTTTAGGAAACCAAGCTCTTACAAAGGCAAGAGATTCCAAAAATTGAGGTTTAGGTCATGATGTTCAGAAAGTCAGATGGTACCTGGTTAGTATTTTTTCTATTTGTGTATTTTCTTTGTATGAATCAAAAGCTGTTTGTTCTATTCCATAACCTACCCCGGTCGCTCCACTCCAGCTTCAGGCATGTGCTTGAGTATGGCCACAACGTACACAATGGAAATTAGAGCCTAGGGTATAAAAATGGCCTACAGCATTCCTTTGGCTAGGTTAGAGCAGTACTAGCCACAAGAGACTGAAAATGTGAGCCAGGAGCACTGTGATATAGGGGCATCCCCTACCTGGCTCTTTTTTCTGTAGCCACACCCTTTTCCCCATCACGCTAGTCAGGGGGGATAGGCTTAGGGTATATACTGCTGCTTTGGTTATAAGATTGCCCGAGGCTGGGTAAACCTGGTTTATGGTCATGCAGCCCCCCCAAAGATCAAAATTAAACTCTTCACATTTTGTCCCCATTTTTTTAAAATCCTTAACGTTTGAGGTCTTGGGCCAGTTCTCCAGTCCCTCACTGACACCAGTGTGCTGGCAAGCAAGATGGTGGAGCACCAGCCCTGCTAGCCATTCCCCTGGTGGTGCTGCTGCCCCCAGGGGATACTCTACCTACAGCTGTCCCCTGCGGGCTCGCTGCTCCCAGTGGCCACTCTTATATTGCATCCCTCCAAAAGCAGCCCCTCCCTTTGCATGTTATGGAAAACTGTCCCTTTCCCCAGGTTTCTGGTCATCTTGGCACAATCAAACCCTGGCCTTGCTTTAAGTTAGGAGAAAGAGGAAGCTGCGTGCCGAATTTGGTGGTGCCTAGCTCTTAGGATATGTCTAGACTGCATCCCTCTGCTGGCAGGTCGACATTGCAAATGAGGCAGGGATTTAAATATCCCGTGCCTACTTTGCATAAAAATGGCTGCCATGTTTTGCCAACTCAGCACTTTGTCGGCCAAAAGCGGCAGTCTAGAGGGGGATCTGTCGAGAAAGAAAGCCTTTTTCGACAGATCCTGTAAACCACCTTGCAGGAGGCATAAGGGATCTATCAAAAAAGGCTTTCTTTCTCGACAGATCGTGCTCTAGACTGCCACTTTTTGCTGACAAAGTGCTGAGTTGGCAAAATGCGGTGGCCATTTTTATGCAAATTAGGCACGGGATATTTAAATCCCTGCCTCATTTGCAATGTCGACCTGCCTAATCTGCATCCCTCTGCCGACAGAGGGATGCAGTCTAGACATACCCTTACTGTTTAGGAGGAGTTACTCTCTCTAATGTAGATGTACCTGTTTTTGTGCTCATGCCTGCCAAAAACTCTAAGTGCCCAGTCTTCCCACAAATTAATGTTTTGTGACCCCTCTGAATTTTTGCTCTACCTTAGATTTGCCCTTTGATGCTGAGAAAATGATACATGTTACACGTATCCAGGTACGAATCAAGATTTGATGACCATTTGCTGTCGTAAATTCCTTTCTCAACATAGAGAGCGTGCTTGGAAGGGCTGGATGAGAGAAAATCTGCTCTGATTAAGCAGATGTAAAATGAGTTTTGGCAACTTCCCTTTCAAACAAACAGTGATTTCTTTTTCTCTGAAAGATGGGGAGGATTAGAAACATTAAAAATCAGGTGGTAAAGAGGGATTTGGTTGTTAAGCAATGGCAGATAAAGAGTTACACACTTTTAGTCATCCTTCATGGTGTAACTTCTTCTAGGACCCTCACAAAAAACTTATTAAGCAGCTGCCTGTCATCTCCTTAATAAATAAGAATCTCTTTTCAGCCTCTTTGTCTCCTTCACCTCTGGGGCCAGCCTCCTGTAAACACACTGCCAATTAAACCTCATGTCTAGCAAGGCCAGAACTAATGAAAAGCAATAGAGAATTCACTGCCTTTTAATGAGGAAAACATTGCTTTTTACAGGGAACAATTTATTGGGCCAATTCCCCCCGTCCATCACCCAGGGGAGCCGCTGCCTTTTTTACCTCCTGTTTGTTACTTTGTCAAGTGTGTGTAAAATTGCACACTGAACACAGAGGTGAAGGCTCTGACTCAATTTATGGTGTGACATCTCTGATCTTGCTCTCTGGATCAGTAAGCGATCCTGGCAATGATATGCATAGAAATTAATTACTGTCCCCGCCAGCTATACAGCAGGGCCCTGCCGTTGATGATAGATCAGTTTACAGGAGTTTGTTAAAGGGGAGAGCATGTCTGTTTCTGTTTGCCAACATGCAGACAATGTCAGTTAAGTGCAAACCACCAACATCATTGCAATTCTTTTGTACATACAAGGAGGAGGAGAGAGACGTGCCAGAGTATCCTTGGAAAAGAGAAAGCACAGTTAAACAAATGAAAGGAATGCACTGATTTTTGAATGAGCTAAGTTCCTATTTCCTGTAAGGGCAGGATAATGTAAAGATAACGTGTACTTTTTCAAGCCAAGGTCACCACGTCCATGATCAATATTTATATGAAAAATACCCGTGCACATTAAATTGAAATTAAAATACAATGAGTTTGGACAGGTATATTGAATAAACTCTTTTGAGGCTAACTCCTGTGTTGGTGTAAGCTGGGTTAGCTCCATGGATTACTTTGAGCTTTGTTTTTCGAAATTCCATTTTAAAGTATCCCTGTGCTGTTTCTAGTCCAGTTTGCTGCTAGACAGCTGATTTTTGCTAGTCCTGTACATGATGTCTTCAGAAGGTTTCACTTTCACATAGTTCAAAATGTGAAGACACATCAAGTGCGTACAAGAGGACCACAGTGATAAGTTGTGATAAAAATTATTAGATTAGATAAACACATGTCTCTGAACAACATGCTTGTTTTCTCCTTAATTGATTTCATCACTTCATTTTAGCACTTGAAACAGTGTCTGAGGTGCTGGAGAAGAGCCACAAGAATAAGTAACAGAAACATGGATTCAATGGGGAAGAACCCCTCTTCCCCCATCCCCAGAGCAACAACAATCAGCTAACGGACAGGAAAGAAACACTGAGAGGAGATCAAGAATTGCTGGTGGGAAAAGAGGCCATTTTATTCAAGTCACTGGTTCTTATAACCTGTCCGTTCCCAGATCAGGTGGACCCACCAGACAGAGAGGAGAGAGAACACAGCTGACTTCAGTGGCCTTGTCAGATGAAGTCAGTGCTGTCTGTGACTCCATAGAATATGGAGTCTGATAGGTGAGGTGCTGTGGATTCTCGTCTCCCAAAGGACTGTGGGAAACCCTGAGTGCTGGAGACAGGATGTGTGTTTGACCTACTTGGGCTGTGGTTGGGGGAATCGTGGGTGCTGGACTAAGGTGCTGATTCCCACAGCTGGGTGGGGGAAGGAAGTAAAAAACTGAGGGATGCTGGAGTGGGGTGCTCATCTGGCCAGACTGTAGCTTAGCTTTGCTTCAAGACAATATTGCTTTAAGAGGCTGAATGGCTGGCTCCACAGCCTCTTGAAGGAGCTTTTCTTAAATTTCCATTGCTGGGCAGTGAATGGGTAGGAAAAAAGTGGACACTGGAGTTTCCTTTGGATTGGGTAAGGGACAAAACAGGGGCGGGGCTATAGGCAGTAGTAGGAAGGGGTAAATGTTCCATCTGTCCCTTGTCCCAGCTGGTGCTGGGTCCTTATGCCTGCAGGATTTCACTATTCTATCCTCTTCTTGGCTGGTTAGATACAGTCCAAAGGTGCTTTTTATGTTCTGCTTCCAAGTCAAGCCTCACTGACAGGAAAATGATGGTCTGTTCTGCAGGAAGTGGTCGCCGCAGCAACACCTCACATGTACTTTACAATGAGGTAAGTGATGAAACTTGCGACATAGCCAGATGCTACCCAATATCATCAAAACAGCAACACGAAAAATGTGTTGGACACATGGTTCGGTGGAGCTGAGGAAGCTTGCCAAAGCAAATGCAGCAGGGGCTAGTACCTGGGGCAAGGGGTGCCTGTGGTAAGCGTGGTTTGATGAGGTGGCTTGCAGGGTAGCATACGTCTTAAGGTGGTGTGAAGACCACACAACATGGAGGAAGATTGCTGGCCAGTCAGTGACTCTCGTGTGTTGCATTTACTGCTCATTGTGCTGTGACTTTGTGATGTTTTGCATGATGAGAATTAATAAAAAGAAATAAATCTGCTTGTGCAGGATTGGGTCCCACAGAGTGTTCTCCAATGTGTTATACAAGCTAGTAGGAGAGGGAAGATAGTCTAAGGCACAAGGGTAGAATTGGGAGATCTGAATTCATGTCCCTGTAGTGTCACAAGCTGGGAAGTCATGTAGCCCCATCTGTAAAACGGGGATAATGGCACTGCCCTACCTCATAGGAGTCTGGTGAGGATAAATATATTCAAGATTGCTAGGTGCTCAGATATCACTGTGATAAGGGCCATAGATGGCCACCAGTGAAACTGGCAGAGCTTCCAGCATTTCCTTAGGAGAATATTCTATACACTAAAATATCTCAGAGAGGGTTCTTTGTCTGATATTTGACCTGTGTGATCATACTGTTTCTTGCCCTGGTGAAAAATTCTTTTCCTTCCTTGGCCTTTATAGCGTCAACTATTTTGTCTCTCTGGTTTTTAGATACCCACAACATCTTTTCTTCCTCTTTAACCTATGTCCAAAATGATAGCCACTAACATCCTGAATGATGAAGTTCCTGGAAATAGTATTGACTGATTATTACTGTGGGCTGAAGAGAATCAATACTGCCTTTAACTGACCATAACTGCAGGAGTGACGTAGACTAGATTCTGCCCTATATACTGTCAATGGCACAGGAGAAGGTGAACGGGGATCATGCAGCATTGGACACTTTTAAGGAGGATTTCTAACTAAAAATGAGCTCTTGGCAAAAATTTGGGCTCACTAAAAAACTTCTCTCATGACTTTCTCGAGAAGAGCTGAACAAGAGAAGTTGCAGAGGGACAGGTGTTCTAATGACATGATTTCCTTTCTGGGTCGAAGGGGTGCATCATTTCACTCATACCACCATTAGAGATCATCTGCACATAAGAAACACAGACATAAGAGTAAGAACATAAACATAAAAATGGCCATACTAAGTCAGACTAAAGGCCCATTTTGCTCAGTATCCTGTCTTCCAATGCCAGGTGCTTCAGAGGAAATTAACAGAACAATTATCAGGTGACCCATCTCCTGTCATCCATATCCAGCTTCTGGAAGTGAAAGGCTTAGGAAACCCAGAGCAGGAGGTGCAGCCCTGACCATCATGCCTGGTAGTCATTGAGGGGCCTATTCTCCATAAACTTATTTACAAACAAGTTACAAACTTTAGGCCTTCACAACATCCCCTGGCAATGAGTTCCACAGGTGGTGTGTGCATTGTGTGAAGCCCAAGATGCGAGTCATACTGGCAAGATATTTTAGCCAGTACGGAGTACCAGAAAGACTCCCTGCCATTAGTGTTTTAGCTATCCCCAGTACTTCCACTGGCTGCCGCATCTCTGTATACAGGACTAGGCTCTGTGGAATGGGGGCGGAGCGGGAGGCATGAAGTCCCAGTCTTTCTAATCTCTCCTCATATGAAAAAGCTGTTCTGTACCCCTCATCATTTTTGTTATTCTTCTCTGCACCTCTTCCATTTCTAATATCTTTTTTAAGATGGGCTGACCAAAAATGCATGCAGTATTCAAGGTATGGTCATACTATGAATTTATATAGTGGCATGATGACATTTTCTGTCTTGGAGCTTCAGGGGGTAGCTGAGTTAGTCTGTTAAAGAAAAAAACAACAAATGGTCTGGTAGCACTTTATAGACTAACAAAACATGTAGACGGTATCATGAGCTTTTGTGGGCACAGCCCACTTCTTCACTTGAATGGAGCAAGGGGTCCAGAGTTGCAAATAAATAGCAGAAAAAGGGGGGATGGGCAGGGAAAGAGAAGGGAAAACATTGTCAATTAGAGTATCTGTGCTAAATGAGGCTAATAGAGTGGGCTGTAAATGCCCGGTAGTCACCTTTTGATGTCATTAGGGTGTTGAAATGTTAGCTTTTGACTCCTGTTGCTCATTGAGTAGATGTTTTCAGAGAACTATCCACAATGATGCCAAAATCGCTTTCTCGAATGTAACAGCTAATTTAGACATCCCCATTTTGCAGGAATAGTTAAGATTGTTTTCCAATGTGCATTATTTTGTAGTTATCACAATTTAAATTCATTTGCCATTTTGTTGCCCAATCACTCAGCCTGTGAAATCCCTTTATAGCTCTTGGCTGTTTGCTTTGAACGTATCTACCTTGAGTAATTTTCTTTCTCCTGCAAATTTTGCCATCTCACTGTTAACCCCCTTTTCCAGATCATTTATGAGTATGTTGAACAGGACACGTCCCAGTATAAATCCCTTTGGGACACCACTATTTACCGCTTTTCATAGTGAAAACTAATAATTTAGTGCTTTTATTTCCTGACTTTTTACAAGTTATTAATCCATGAGAGGACTTTGTTTCATCCTTTGTTTAAGAGCTTTTGATGAGGGACCATATCAAAGGCTTCCAAAAATGCAAGTACACCATATCTACTGGATAACCATTGTTCTCATTTGTTGACCCCCTCAAATAATTCTAATAGATTGGTGAGGCATGTTTTCCCTATATAGAAGCTGTGCTGAATCCTCTCCATCAAATTGTGTTAATTTCTATGTCTGGTATTTCTGTTCTTTACTTCAGTTTCAATTAATTTGTCTGATACTGAAGTTAAGATTACAGGATCACCTCTGGAAACTTTTTCTAAAACATTTTCATTTGTAGTACCTGTTGGGAAACTGAAATTATTCCGATAAGAAATTTCAGATGAAAAATCTTTACATGACATTATGTTCACTGGAAAAAATAGATTTTTTTTTCTGCAGAAAGTTTTGAACCAGTTGTTTTGAATTGAAATTTAGAAACAGAATCAACTTAAAATGTCATTTTGCTTGCTTGGTTTTAAATAATGAGGCTGGTGTCAATTTAAAACAAAAAAATTCATTTTGAAATTTCCCCCAACAAAAAATATTTTTGAAGGAGTGTTAGAGTAGACATTTTCTTGGAAGAAAATTTTGTTGCAATGAAACTGCATTTTCTTAGCCAGAAAAATTTCCCCACACTAAGATTTAGTTACTTGTAGTAAGTTCTACATGACCCAAAAATGTGCAATGCACTTTAGACAAAATACCAGAAATGCAGATCTGTGCTCAAAAGAGTTTACAGTGTAAATAGACCTGATGCAGGATCCAAATGCAAGGGGAAATGGGTGGGGGGAGGGGGGAGCAAGGAATGCCCAATGGTTAGGATGCTAGTCTGGGAACTGGGAAATCCTGGGTCAGTCCCCAACTGTGCTCATAGACACCAGAACTGGAATGGGCCATGGTTCCCCCGGGGTGAAGCAACATAGGCAGGGGCTTTGCAGTGGGGGACTCTTCCTAGTCCTGACTCCTCCCAGTGGCCCCACCCCTACTCTTCCTTTTCCTCTTCCCATCCAAGGCTCCCTGCCCCGGCCAGGCCAGAAGCCAGAGTTGGACCATGGTAATATCTGACCAGGGCTCCTCTTGGCCTGGCCAGTGGGCCCAAGAGAAGGCCCCTGGCCTGAGTCCCTGCCCCTTGTGGTATGCTGCCCAGCAGGGTCCAGGACTCCCTAAAGCAGTCTGGGCTCCCTGGACAACTCTTCCCACAGCCTGACTCTGGCCTCTGGCCTGACCATGGGGGAGAGGCCTTGGAGGAAGAGGAGGAGCAGAGCCAAAGAGGGAGCAGGGCCTCGTGCCCCCTCCCACTTCTACCAAGGTTCTGGTGCTCCTGGCTGTATCAGATTCTTGTGTGTGGCCTTGGTATTTCCTTTCTTTAAAAAAAAAAAAAACAAAAAACAAAAAACACCACGGGGAGGTCATTTGTAGCGTTGAATGAACCGGGAGGATGAGTGTTCGTTGTTCAGTGACTAGTCGATGACATTAGTTATGTCAGTTGGATAGCGCTGGTAGTACAAATCCAAGAAACATGTCACAGTAGTGCCGCAGGAAGGCTGTCGACTATGGTAATGGAGGCCATATATGTACATAAGGCAGGTAGAAGAGACTCAGATATATGATGGTGAATTTGGTTTGGTTCCGTACATCTCTTGGCCCAGGATTGCACTTGTGACTTCTGATCCTGTCCTGTTATAGGATGATTCACTGCCTCAGACTCCTGATGTATTTTGATTTTCTAGGGGTAGGTGATTATTTTATAGGATAATGGGATGTCAGGCTAAAGGGCAAACTCAGCCTTTGGACATGGAAGTACATCTCACATCGACCACAGTGGGGGACTATAAAGGCCAGAGTTTGGTCCTTAATAATTGCCTCTTGGTAGAGAAAATTTAACAATCTAGACACTGCAGAATGCACACACACACTTTGAAGTGTCTAAAAAAGGGGAGAGGAGGAGTGTGAGATCTTTTCTTTCCTAATGCAACTGTTAGATTTGGCTGCTTAACAATTAAACTTTTCCTTCAGTTGTTGCCCCTATGGATCTTGGCTTTGAATGGCAACCTGAAGTTGTGTTCGCCAGAGCATTGGGCTTACATGATTCAATTAACCTTTAAGGTAGCTGTGGAAGTTGGTACTATAGGAGATCCTTTTGTTAATTGGCAGCCTGACACAGACAATTAAGTTTGATCCGATGAAGAGGGCATCAGGGACGTCATTAGCATACTGTTCCGAAGGCAGTGCGGTGCATAAAAGTTGTTTGATTTCTGCTGAGGAAGAAAGTGGGGGACTAGGAGACCCCTCCATGCATTTAGAGCATATTAAATATTTCATTTCCCTCGCTCCAAGTATTAAATGTTCCTAATTTTTTCTCCCCTTTTTGGTTTCTTTCCAGCATATTTTTATTGCAGTGGAATTTGCCAAATGATCCTTTCTCCATTATTAAAACTTTGCATTTCACATGAGGTGCCACATAAAAACCAAGCATAAATATAGACAGATGGAGAGACCGGTTTCAGAGGTGCACCTTCGGTTTGGAAAGGTGTGGAATCATGCCTGCAGTCATTGGATCGCAAGCAGCTGTTGGAACCTCATGCTGCAGGGAGGTGGAATGCCCTGTTGGATAAAGCACTGGCCTGGGGCCTTAGACTCTAGTCTTGCCTTGTGTCCTTCGACATGTCATTTCCCTTCTTCTTTTTACACTGTATTTCCTGGAGCCAGGCACTCGCTCTCATGCTCAGGAGGGCTGACAGACTTGCCAGCTCCTGGGCAAAGTGGGGGGTAGTGACTCCACATTCCTAGAAGTGACGGGACCTCAGGCAGAAGGGGCAGGGCTGGAGCAGCAGCCCTCAGTGCTGCCTGGAACACACTGTGCTGCAGCCACCCCCCCACTCGGGAGTCCTCAGAGCTGCCTGGAGCGTGCTGTGTGGTGCTCTGGTGGCAATTTAAAGGGCCCAGGACTCCAGCCAGTGGTGGCAGCAGCTGGGAACTCTGAACCCTTTTGAACTGCCTGGCCCTGGGGCAGTCACCCTCTTTCCTCTCCCCATTAGTGGGCCGGCTCATGCTAAGTCTGTATAGTGCTTGGCACAATAGGGACCTGGTGTTAGATGGGGCCTCTAAAAATAGCACAATCCTTAATGCTTATGGGTTGGGAGGAACATTGATGGGAAGGAGATGATGCAGCAGAACTGTGGATGGAGCTAGGTCGCTGGTTAAAAGTATAAATCATTGCAGTTTCCTTTGTACAGTAATTGGTAAAAGCAGTTCTTTTGGTGTACTAGCTTCTCCCCCAGAGTTGAGAGTCACTGGCTAACTTAGACATAGCCCATGGACTGGATAATGCTGATCACTGCACAGGGAAGGGAAGGAGTGTGGGGTAGTGGTTAGATCAAGAGACTAGGAGTCAAGGCTCGGAGGTGAAATTGTGGCCTCATTCAGGCCAATGGGAAAATTACCAGAGACTTCAATGGGATTAAGGTTTCACCCCAGGATTCTGCCAGGCTGTGTCACTGACTTGCTGGATTTTGCATAAGGATTTCCATGTCCTACCCTTGTGGTATGGAAGTAATACTGCTACCCTTCCTCACAGAGTTGCTGTGAGGTTTCATTCTTGTTTGCATAGTTCTGAAAGATGCCTGCCGTTAGTTGGCTGAAGCTAAGTCCTGGTAAGGCAAAGTTGATACTGGAAGGAAGATGTCAGTATTTTGAAGAATGTGCCATGTCCATAATATCCCATCCTCTGTTGAGAGCATCTGTTCTCAGATCATCAGAATGATTTGCAACAGTGTTCCCTCTAATTTTTTTCCATCCATGGGTGGAATAAATTTTGGTATGTGCATCAAGGCATGTGCGGGTGTGCACCACCAGTAGAAACGCATGCTGCTGTCAATGGGCAGCTGTGGGCACTCTGAATCTCTCCTGGATGGCCACCCAAATGTTCATCCTACAGGCAACAGTGTTCACAACCATGAGATTCTTTCGCAGTCTTCCCTGTTATGGGATACTGAGGTAGCTATAGCTGCTAAACACATCTATTATGTCTGGCCAGAAGGTAGAGTCCCATCCTAATAAGTATTGACCTGGCCACCTTGATTCATGCTTTCACGTCCTCCAGGAAAAGAGGGTGCTTTAAGACCGCACAAGGTTACTTATCTCTGCTTGTCTCTCCAGTGGCCAGCCCAGAGACTCCACCTGGTTACTACACCAAAGACTTCCATGTACATCCGTCATCAAAAGCTACCTTGTGACAAACTGGAATGATGCACAAGCAGCAAAACCCTCTCGGGCCTCCTCAGAACTAATAAATATCTGTACCCCGTCCTCACCTATCTACTCAGCCCTCTGAGTAAAGTCCTGTGAGGCCTTCAAGTGTGACCTTCAGGTTAGCAAATTTCAGCCTTGGAGAATCAATGGGAAGAAGGAAATCCCTTTTCTGCTTGCTTATGTCTACACCGAGGGATGTCAGCTTTAGTGACCAGCTGGTGTGAACTGCTATGGTACCACATGAGAGAGAGGCTGGTGATGTAGCTGTGTATATCCTCCTTTTCCTATCCTATCACTAAGGCTGCCAGTGTTATGGGACCACCTGCTGAGAAGAAAGAGGTAAAAGGATTGAGTCTAGACCTATGTATAAGTCCAAATGCATACTTCTTCTCTCCAGTTTCTTTTCCTCCTTGGCCTAGAAGTCTGAGGCTTATGCTTCAGTTCCTCTGCTTGTTCACGCACCCTCTTCCAATTCTCTTTCTATGGATAATAGGAAAGGCAACTAGAAAGGAAAGAGGATAGATGGAGATATCTAAATATATATTAGCAACTTCCATCCTAATCTTGCCCAGGCAGGCTTTCCACTGGATCATTAGCCTTGCATAGTAGTGGTAGCAACTGCATTCTTGCATTAGCTTTGCCACATAAGTCGTTAATGTTCTCAGACCATTATGCTGGCCAAGGTGGAACTTGTCTGCTGAGTGAGGCTAAATAATATCTATGGGGTTTTAGCTTTAATCCAATCAGTTGACTTCAGTGTCCTATTGCTGTGATGCTGGGCAATGGAAACTTAACAACAAGTTGCTGCTTCAGTACTAGAATTTTTTGTGTGTGCAGCCCAGTTTATCTAGAACAGTCCCAAACTTGTGGAAAACAGAAATTAACAAAGTGGCAGAAACCATCACCTGGAAATATCTTAAATGTCAGACTCATTTTGCAAATGGCAGGTAAATGATTGGGCTGATGACTCTTGGAATTTTTTGCTCTGTGTGCTTCTCTCTGCACCCAGGAGGTCAGATCTTGGGGATTCTTGCCCAGGTGAGACTCTACAGATGTCCCCTTGCCCATGTTGCCCCTTTTGCAACATCATATTCCCCTTCCCTTGCAAAGTTCTCCTCAGCATTGAGAGTTTGGCTCAGATACACATAACCCCTGATTATGTGTCCCCTGATTAACCAAAAACTGAGCATATATGAAGACCTCCCTAGATTGTCTGTGAAGTAGTCTCTGTGCTATGAAAACTGCCTTGTAGGGAGAGAGGGCCCCAGAAATGGCAGGTCAGTAGTGCAACTTCTGACAGTGAAACTCCAAAGGAACTGTACTGCCAGGAAACTGGATAAGGAATTCTGGAGCTAGAACCTGTGCATAAATGGCTCAACTCCAACAGATCCCTGGAGTTCTATGGGGTTTGGAGATGAAGCCCACTGTTTCTTCCATGAAAAGACTAACTCCCCTGATGTCAGGATGTGTAGGGAGCTTCGTGAAGAAAACACTGAAGAATTTCCATTCTTATGCAGCCTTTTCTTGCACAGGGTCTGATTTAAGCCAATAAGAATCCTGTCCCAGAGGAAGGGTGGATTTTCATTGGTTTATGCCAAAATGTGAAAAATGGTGCAAATTGGTTTATTTGCTGATGACGTTGATGATTCTGTGTTTGTGCATGAAGATAAATGACATTTTTCCAGAGGCGGCTTCTATCTGTCTGCCCTAGCAACCAGCTCCACTCTGAGTCTGCTAGGGTCAAAGTAATTCCCACAAAGTGGAATGACACTGGAATTCACAAACTAGGATAAATATGTAGGATAAATATGAAATTGAAGAATTAAGTCCAGAAAAGTAGCCATGTTCGTTTGTTTCTGCAAAAACAAACAAAACGTCTGGTGGCACCTTAAGGCTTGTCTATACTATGGAGCAGATTGACCCTCCAGAAGTTGATTTTCTAGCATTCGAATTAGTGGGTCTTCACTGGACCCGCTAATTCGAATTGAAAGGGCACTCCTGTTGGCGCCCATAGTCCTGCTCCTCATGAGGAGTAAGGGAAGCCGATGGGAGCATGTGCTCCTGTTGACCTCCTGCTGTGTGGACAGCTTGAAAACACGATTTAAGATACTTCAACTCCAGCTATGTAATTAATATAGCTGGAGTTCCGTATCAAGTTGATTTTTCCCTTTTAGTGTAGGCCAGGCCTTAAAGACTAACACATTTATTAGGTCATATGCTTATGCCTCTTTAAGGTGCCACCAGACTCCTTGTTTGTTTTTAAACAATTAGGGTTAGCTTAAATTTGGTTAAGGAAAAAGGTTTGTTTTGTAAAGAAAAGCCTTGACTAGATAGTAGAAGGAAGGCCTCAAAAATAAGGTGTAAAGCCAGAGGAAATGAAGTTGGGAGGCTATCTGGCTCAAAGAATAACTAATGAGATAAGGCAACGTTTCTAAAAGGAAGGCCTCTAATCCATATGGGCGACTGTAGATACTTTGAAATAAAACAAAAAGAATCTGTCTTAAAATGAGTGAACATGGCCCTTCCCAGCCCACACACCAGTGTTAATGCCTTTTGGAACTCAGGTGCAATGGAAAAACAGCTGGGCAACAAGTAGGAGGAGAAATGGGAGGAAGGCTTTGGGGAGAAAGGTGGACTGAATTTAGACTGGAAATAAGGATGAACTATCTCAGAGCGGTTCTAGCAGAAATCAGTAACCGGCAATGACATCACGTGTTTGTTGAAGGGTATAAAAAAGTAAATTCTCAAAGCATTCATTGCTAATACCTGCCTGACTGCAGTGGAGCAGACCAATATGGGTCTAAGCATCCCTAGGTTTAGGCTGTTTGTAAATACCTTGACTAAAGGCTTGAAAATGTTCTATTCCTGTTTGGTTGTAGTAAATTGCTTTTTAGGAGTGTTTAGAACAATTGTATAAATACCATTTGGCCTTGAACTTAATAAAGGCCTCTCTGGTTAAATTAAGCCATATCTATACATACAGCAATGCAGTTGTGCTGGTGCAGTGTATCTGGTGAAGATGCACTGGGCCAAGGGAAGAGAGCTCTCCCATCAGCGTAATAAAGTCATCTTTGGGAGCAGCTGAAGCTATGTCAGTGGCAGAAGCTTTCCCACTGACTTAGTATGGTGCATATCACAGCTTATGTCGCTGTAACTTATGTCACTCGTGGGGATAGTTTATCACGGCCCCGAGTGTATAAGTTACACCAACATAAGCTGTAGTGTAGACATTGCCTTAGTATTTGGTGGATTCCCATATTCATCTTGATATTTTAAAATATTATTGATGATTCCAACATTTCCTGGGAAAATTGCATAATTAGTTCAACAGCCATGACGTTTTTGCACATTTCATAAAAACAAATATAGATTTTATGAAACTGTTAGGAATTAACTTGGATTTTATGGAAACCCTGGGAAATCAGAAGACATGCCATCTCCCCAGATTGCTTGGAAATACATTTCTTTTTGTGGTTTTTTTTTCATGTGAGTTTTGCAAAACACAAACTGGTGAATTACATACTTAGTCTGAATACAGGCTTGTGGCAGATTTCTCTGTCTCTCATGAGAAGAGAAAGGAAGGCACAGGAAATGTGAGTTTCTGCAAAGGAATCTGTTATGCAGCTCACCGATGCTATAAAAAGTGAAAAAATATGAAATGAACTAAAATGGCTGGAGGACAGACCGTGCCCAGATGCAGTTATGCCTGCACAGGACAGGGAGTTCTGCAAGATTCCCCTACTAGAGCCTCCTCTGCATTTCCCTGTTAGGGAGACAGTACTCAGCACAGCCTTACATGGGAACAGGGCACATCTCAGTACAAGGACAGAGCCTAATTCACGAAACCAAGCTGCTTGACCCAAGTTGCTTAGAAGATTCACGTGGAGGGAAATAGAGGCTATAGGGCCAAATATGGCAGCGGTGTTAACAAGAGCAGAAGTTGGCCCCTGCAGGCTATATTTACTCTTGGCGTGAGAAGGCACATTTTAGATTGAAGTCAGTGAGGGATAGCACTCTCTTCCATCAGGACTGAGTTTGGCCCATAGTGCTTAGCTGCTGAAAAGAATTCTGTTGAACCATAAAGGAATAAATTCTAGAGTTCTATTGGCTGTACAGTTTCATTAATATGACATAACATCTTGGATAGATGATAATTTTATAATACCTTTGCATGCCACTGCTGTTACTACTATGCTGTTTTATGGCAATGTTAATATACAGATGTTGCTTTAATCCGTTTTTTAATTTACTTTGTATATCCCCTATGTATATTTTGTCGCAAGGTAGTTTATTTTGTAGCAGCTCATTTATTTTAAAAGTTATTTTTTTCTATATATCACTGCTAGTATGCTAATGACACTTATACATGTGTTGTCTTTAATCTCTTCCCCTAGTTGCCTGATAAAGAACATAGAGATTGCCTGTCTCGTGATCTCCCAAGAGCTGATATCTGCGTTATTAAGGGTTTGAGCTGAAGGTTTACTAAATATAGTTTTGCAGTAATCACGCCTTGTTTCTTAACTTTGCTTTGTTTTTTCACCAGTGCTCTCAAGTATCTGTCATGTCCTGTTGCATCATTCTTTTTATGATTTCTTGATGATTACCTGTTCTGTTCATCCCCTCTGGAGCACCTGGCATTGGCCACTGTCGGCAGACAGGATACTGGGCAAGATGGATCTTTGGTCTGATCCAGTATGGCCATTCTTATATTCGTATGTTCTTATCTCAGAAGATAAATCATATGCAAACACCACAGAGTTCTGCGGATGCTCAGGTATTTGGGGTTAGGTACCATATACAGTTCTAAGGACTGTATTCTGCCAGATGCTCTCATGTTGAGTAGTGACTTACTCCTGGAATTGCCTCATTGAAGACTGTGGGCCTGCATGTGGACTATTATTACCCAACATGACTAAACATTGAGAGAAAAAGTGAATGAGACCAAAATATGAATTTTGGTCCGAATTCAGCCAAGTACTTAAACGTGTCCTTAAAATTAATCACATGCTTAAGTCCTGTTTAAAATATGTTTATGTGCTTTGCTGAATCCTGGCCTTAGAGCCGAACTTTGTGGTTTGGACCCATCTCTGGAAAAAAAGGAGCCTGCAGAGGTGGTCGGTGGAGACTTCTTGCTTTATAATTTTCTCTGTGGACTCCTCAAGGCACATCTAATGCAGTCCCCAATTTAGCAGGATGCTCACACTTGTGCATTGATTTCAGTGAGGCCACTCACCTGATTAAAGCTACGCCCTTGCTGAACAGAAGTCTAAATGTTCTATAGATGGCTCTGCTTTTACTACATGCAACGTGGAAATAGCCTAGAAAGCAAGAAGAATTAACTGCTTCCCCTCAGTGCATGCTTAGAATGAATGACCGAAGCGTAATAGCCTTCCAGAGCTTTCTAGTCTCCTTGGGGAGATTTCCCCACTCCCCTTAAAAATAAACGTATATTAGCAGATGCCTGAATATTTTCCCCATAACTTGGTGGGGCAGAGCTTGAGAAATGCTGCCATAGATGGTTTCATGGTGCCAAAATGTATTTGCTATTTGATGATGTGGGCTTCCAAGGGCCTGCTGTTCTCAATTGTCCATTACATATTAAGGATGGTTATAGCCAAGAAGGCTTTTCTATTTATTTGTTCCCTTTTCACTGTGAACTTTATTATGCATGAGCAGCTTGACTGTGATACTTCTTTTGTTTTACATTTTGCATTCATTAAAAACCAGTCATCTGCATATTTTGTGAACCCTTAGGGGTCTCTTCTCCCCTTGATACATGCGTGCTAGACCCATTAGCATCGATGGGAATTAGGAGCACAGACTGAAGGGAAATATAGACACCCCCCTCCTTTAATGCTAAACTAGGATATTAAAAAAAATCATTACAGCCTATGCTCACTAAAACAATAAAATAAAAAAACTGACCATCTACAGAGGCACTTTTTACAGCCTAAGACTGTGGCGTAAATTACTGTGGCTTCCCTGATATCAACAGAGCTATGCCCGTTTGTGCCAGCTGAGAGTTTAATGCTCTATATTTCACCTGCCAAATACAGTCTACTTTTTGGTCCATACAGCCTGATTTGTATGGGGATGCAAGTAGACTGAGCACTTGACGTTCACCTAGGGGAGGGGCAGGACAGTGCTAGCAGCCGTGTGGTTTTGGGAATTGACAGAGAAACTCCCATCTCTTTGTGGGTTGGTAGCTGGAGCACAGGGACCTGGCCTCCTCAGCCCCTGGCCTGGGCATACCCACTTTGGAGTGCTGAAGATTCATGGCAGCATTGGCCTCAGCCCCTCGCACTCTGTGTGACAACACAGGCAGAAGTGATATGGCTGCCCCTGTAGGGGTGGAAAGGCGTACAGCTTCTGCCCACCTCAGAGCAGCTAACTTGGGCCTGCTATTAGCCCCAAGGCCCATATCTTGCCATTGCTCTCTGCACAGATACCATTGGCCCATGGGTGCTTTGTGTCATGACTGATGGTGAAGCATAGGCCGTTGGGTTCTTGTAAGGTACTCATACTGCTTTGGGGCTTTAGTATGTTCTCCTCTGCATGCTTTCCATTGAGGCTAAGGTTGAGACTACACTGCGGCGTTTTACTTGCGTTCACACTGCCATTGAGTTCTTTTGACAGAAAGTCAAAAGAACAGAGGAGTTTTTCCGATAGCGGTAAACCTCATTCTATGAGGAAGAAGCCTTTTTCTGAAAAAGCTTTTAGGAAAAAGGTGTGTGTGGATGCAGAAGAGGGAGTTCTTTCGAAAGAAGAGGCCTCCAGGAAAACAACACAGGTGCCCTCATGGCCACTCTGTCCACACTAATCACAACTTAAATGCGAGATAGCGTCCAATCAATGTGGTTGCTATTTTTCGAAATAGCATGTCACTTTTTTGTTGTGCTTTTGCTGTGTGCACACAGATCTCTTCTGGAAAATCTTCTTCCAAAAGAAGCTTGCAGTCTAGATGTAGCTGAGAGGGGTCTGGGTGTACATGCAGTAAGCTCCCGTCAGAAAACACCAGTGCATTAACAGATTCACGAGGGCCCCTTACCTCTGCTGTATAAACTACCTTCAGACTTGAGGCAGTTTGGGCCAGTGCATGCCAGAACTAGTGGAGATCAGCACCCAGACTGGAGGAGTGAGGTGCAAAGCTGCTCAGGAGGAGGCTAGGGGATTCATGCCTCTCTGTTCCCTTCCATGGCCCTCTGCAGACCCTGTCTCTCCATCTCTCCTTACACAGGGCCTGGATTCAGAACTGGAACTTTGGGACAGAAGAGAGCAGTGTAGCTGCCACAGAAGGAGCTGGTATTGGAGCTGGTGGGGAGGAGGTTAACACTTGTTGGGAGACCCCGTAGGATGACTTCCTCCTTTCTTGCCTGACAGCTCTACAATGGGTGCTCTCCCTCTCGGTGGGTGGGCTGGCATTTTTCTTATTCTGTTCCTATTCCCAGTTCCCTCTGCTAAAGGTTGGCTCCTACTTCCAAATACTCAGAGCCAAATCAGGAATTAACCTTTGGCTTCCCAGCACTGTGCAGCAGGAGGAGACTCACAAACACTCTGACACATTATCCAGTTTCATTAGAGGTGGGCTTGTGTCACTACATCCAGATCTAGGGCTGATACTGTATCAAGGTTAGAGGGGTTTGGATCTGGATTTTTGTATTTTGCCTCTCACTACCAATGCATAATTCTACGACATAATTAAAGGTGCTAGCATTGAACGACAGCCTCTGTAATCTTGCCTTGGCAGACAGTGATTTCCTTCTCTACGTTATTTCTGAGGGCCGGTTTGAGATGAGGTTTTCTAACCAAAGAGTGTTTTTTATAAAGCACACATTGGCACTCTATATGTTTAGGTTGGAATGTTGTCTGTCTCTGTGTGTGTGTGTGTGTGTGTGTGTGTGTGTGTGTGTGTATCCATCCATATATACTCTCACACACATAGGGAATTTATTTTCTGCATTGTTAAAGCTTTAACGCTACCCTCCGATCACACTGACACAAAGGAAATGCCACTCAGTTCTTCAAACAGCACATTTTGCCCTGAGCAAAGACACTTTCCCATGCATGGAATGATCTCCCACTGTTTCCCATAAGCGTGCCAGGCTGGCTTGAGAAATAGAATAAAATGCTTTCCACACAACAGCCCCATTCAAGCAATTGAAACAAACGAGGGTGCAGACTGCAGCAGGACAAAGACTTTCAAAACCTTACATTGATATTAGTATTCGGCAATAATTTTGCATTGTTTGTTGTAAGAGCATTATATGCTCTGCGAAGCATTCTTCAGTTAGTCTTATCCTCATAATGTTTGCTGTGAAGACCAAGCCTTTGCTAGTGTATTTGCATACTCCTCAGTGTGTCATATGTCATTGGTTATGGCAAGCTAAGGCACAATGGATACTTTAACAAGTCAACCAGATAACAGGAGGCTATCTTGCCTGGCTAACAGTGGCTGGAGTTGTGGGGGTTAATGTTTTGGGGGAACGAAGCATTTTATATAGTACAGCTTCCTGGCTATTGTGTCTTTGCTTGCATTACAAAACACTCATCCCAAATTAAGGTAAAAGTTCACATGGTAGCATTGTTCATCTGTCTAGCAGGGATGGTTTTTCTACTGTTCTATGGCCACTGGACCACCCAATTGAGTTTTCTTCATGTACTTTTACATCCTAAGTGCTGTACTTACTAGCAGCCCGATCAGATAGGAGGTTCTGGCATAGACCCAAAAACAAAAGACTCATTAGACAGGTGGCAGATGTTAGCACAGTATCTTGCAAGAGCTCAAATTTCAGGCTACTGTAAAATAACCTGGCATAGTGTGCACAGGTTACACTATGTAGATTGAGACAAATTATGAAGTCCCAGTAGACTTTACTCAGTTCTTAGGAGGACTTTTCATTTGGCCCATTGGACTCAAATGCTTATACAGGTTGAACCGCTCTAGTGCAGAGCTCTTTGGTCTGGAAACATCCATCATCCTCAATTATTTTTATTAGCAGGATGTCCACTTTTTATGGGTGTGGCCAAGTTTCCTGTGGTCCCATAAGGTTTCTTTATAGCCACCAGTCGTAGCTCTGTGTTCTGTGCTATTATTTAGCTCTAATTTACCCAATAATGTCATCTTTACCTCCCAGTAAGCAGTGGAAGTGTTGGTAATGTTGCTAGACAATACTAATTTCCCATGGTCCGGAAAATTCTCTGGTTCAGAACTGATCGCGTCCCGAGGGTGCTGGAGTAGAAAGGTTCAGTCTGTATCTCTAAAGTCTGTTTCTACCTACAGACAGTTCCATCATATTCTATCCTCTAAGAACTGGGACGATGATTACCTGCTGAATGCCAGCGATTTACTTGTTAGCGCTCTTTCCCCCCAAGTCAGTACCGTGTCATGGGGTCATTGCGCTGTTGGAGCTGCCATCATTTGGAAAAGATGCAGAACCAAGGTGGCACCAAGACCCTCATGGCACTTCTCACCAAAGGAAGGGGACTTACCAAAGGCTGGTTATCATATGCCAGCCTGAATAATTAATATATATTGTCTCCCACTCTTTCATTAGGGGACAATGTTCTTCTAGTTCTAAAGTTGTTGTTTACTGTTGCGATGTGCCTTTACAGAGTTTCTGCATTTCATCCCAGCAATGGTTGCGTTTCAGTAATGAGCAAAGTGACTCTGCATATAAGAGAGAAGCTCAAACCAAAGTCCTGAGTCCAAACACCCCCAAAACAGAGGATGATCTTACACCACTGAAGTCAATATAAGTTTTGCAAGAGGCTTTACTGGACTCTCAAGACCAGGTCCCCCATTTGCAAATCATTTTGTACAGAGAATTTAAATCCATTTGGCTTAAAGATGCATGATAAGCCATCCTGTTTATATGGTGTTGGATCTCAGGCCTGGTCTATGCTAGAAAATTAGTCCAGTTTAACTACATTGCTCAGAGGCATGGAAAATCCACACCGTTGGGTGGTGTAGTTAAACCAATCTAAATCACTCTCTAGGCAGCACTAGGTTGAAGGATCTTCCACTGACCTAGCTCCTGTCTCTTGGGTTACCTATGCCACTGAGAAAATCCCTCCCATCAGTTTACCCACTGAAGCGCTACAGTGGTGTAGCGCAGCAGGAGCAGCAATGCTGCTGAGGTGTTTTAAGTGTAGACAAGCCCTCAGTTTTGACTCAGAAGCTTTCAGTAGTAAGTCATTCATGCTCCCATAATGTAGGGGCATTTGTTCCTAACAGTCTGAAACAGGTGGTAAGGGGGATGTGAGGAAGCACAGATTTCCCCTTGTTATAGCAAGGTTAAGTGATTTGTTTTGAATATAGATGGAGAGCTAGAGGTGCCCTCCTTGTTAACTATTGAGCACACAAGGATTGTTTCTAGAAATATTTATCGATGTTTATCTAAGCAGGCTGGACTAAGTGAAACATCCAGCTGAGAAATGGGGCCAGATGCCAAAGTGGCCTGTTCTCTGTTCTCATGGATTGGAAACAGTTCCATCAGCAAGAGTTTTGCAAGATTTGACAAGTAAAAATATTGCATCCAAAAACAGAACACTGCGTCCTAATGGAAAAATACAAGCCTACGTCATGGGGATTCCTGGGGCAATATTTTGCCCTCACTTGCACTTGGTCAAGTCCTTGGATTTAAATAAAGTTGCAGTGGTGGAAGTGAGGGAAAGACTTTAACTGATTTCAGTGGGAGCTGTATCAGTTGGATGTCTCGAAAGAGGTGAGTGGTGGGTTGTGCAACTGCACATGGTAAAAACAAGAAGATGATTTATGGATGTGGGCCTGAAACAAACCCTCAGCACCGAAAACCTTCATATGTCGAAGGCGCTTGAATCTGATCCAGGATCTGTAGTCAAATATTGTAAGTGGACCCTATATTTAGAAAGGGTCAAACACCCTCCCTCTCAATATTGACACTCAGATCCTAGGGTAACGAGTACCATGTTAGAAAGAGACCAGGATAAGTCTTTGAAATTCAGATCCAGACTTAATGTTACGGTGGATGGTTGTTTCACTCACCTGGATAATTAGACTAGCTCAGAACAGGGAGTCACCAACCTGCTTTACGGTCCCTGCAAACAGACCAGAAGATTTGCTTAATTGCTACAGCACCTATTCACCGGGCAACTGTGAAACTGCCACTCTGCAGATGTACAATCAAGGTAAATTCACCAGTTTCTTCCTGTTTTGTGAAATGATCAGAAACCATTGTATCTGAGCTGGTTTCACTGCACATACAGCACTGTCTCTTTACCCAGGGTTTGGATTAACTGAAAGTGAAATTACACCCAGAACAACTATGTTGTAGGATGGTGCTATTATGAGTGGGATACAAACTGTGTATTGCTTTGATAATATTACTCACTTTTCCCGTTGTTATTTATACAGACTCCTTTGCCTGAGGATCTCAAAATACTTTACAGACATTGATTACATTGGAGAGAGATGCCATTGCCAATAGGTGGTTGGTCTGTTCAGGGTACGTCTGTATTGCTGGTGGAAGCAAGCTTCCTAGCCCAGATAGATACACTTGGGATATAGCAGCATAGGTAATGCTTTTGAAGCTGCAGCTTGAGCTGAAGAGACATAACCTAAGAGGTTGCTAGTCTTAGTGCTTAGCCCTGTCTGGTTTCATTCAAGAACATGTGACTGGGACATTGAAAGTTTTCCATCAAAAGCACCTTGTTGACAGAAAAGGGTAGGGGAGGTTGTTTTTGCTAAATGAAAAATTTCACAGAATTTTTTTTTTTTTTGCATTCAAAAATTTGCTTTGTTCAGCATGAAAACCAATTTAGTTGAAAACCAATTTTCCTTCCCTTTTTTTCATCCTTTTACTTCCCTGGTTTTGTATTTTCCTGCGGATTTATTTTCTGGAAAAAAAGACAAATGAAACCAAATGTTTTTGGACTAGCTTTACATGTGACTATAGCCTATGGCAAGGCCTGCTAGGAAGAGGGAAGCAAGATACAAACGTCAGAGAGCCTGAAGGGGATTAGCAGTGACCGTTAGCTCTCAACAGGTAAGGCTTGGGGAGGTGACAGTGAAGATTGTCTGGAATCTAGGGGATAACCCTTAGAACCTATGGAAAGGATTTATGGACTCCTGATACCAAGTGGGAGGGATATCCGAATCCTGTTAAAGGGGCTATGGAGGCTGAACAGATGGCTGGTAGAGTGTCAAACACTCAGGTGCATCAGAGGAAGGTATGGAAGGACGGGCTCTATTTTGAGTCTTATGAGACCTCAATAAGGCAAACTCCAGGGTTTGGGGGTGGGAAAAGGATAGTGAGATTATGCTTTAGAACAGGGCTATTCAACACTGCATGTGGCCTGCGGCCTGTTTGTTTGCGGCCCGTGGTGCAGTTTGGGTTTATGATGCTGTTTGTGTTGATATGTGTTTTAGTAGTTACATTCCTGGGCTGTTGTGAAGCCAAAACAAAAAAGTTGTCAATATAATGGTCTTCCTTTGATATGCATTTTAGTAGTTAAATTCCTGGACTGTCATTGCTCATTAAAAGTATTATCATATGGGTGGAAATTCAGTAATTTTTGTATTTTATTAATATCAGCAGAACTGACTTAAATGTTGTGTAATCTTGCCTTAATCTTTGTATTCATGCCAGTCAGTGTGAAAGGAGTTATTTGCATGTATAGTTGCAGCCCTCGGCATGTGCTGTGAGTATCATTGTGGCTGCCTGGGACTTCCAAAGTTGGAGCCCTGCTTTAGAACATCAGTCATTCATGCACAATTAAACTAGTCCCAAAAGGTAAACTGAGGCACAATTGCACCTGGATGCTGGAGAAAAATGGAATGCTCCCACACAGGCCTGCCTATGGGGAGAGGAGTCGGGAAATGGCAGCTGCTCCAGGGTGTGGCAATTTTAAAAGGGCCTGGGGATTCCAGCTGCTGCCACTGCTACAGTGGCAAAAGCAGTGGCTGGAGCCCCTGGCCCTTAAAATTTCTGCTAGAGCCCCAGGTGGCACATGCTGGGCTGCACTGAAGGTATGGAAGAGGGAGGTTAGCCTCAGCTCTCCCTCTTCTGCCCAAGGCCCCAACCCTTCCAGGGGCCTGCCCTGGAGTTGCCCTCCACACCCTGCCCAGAGCCTGGCAAAGTGTGTCAACCACCCTGCTCCCACACCAAGCTTTTTATCATCCCTGTTATATAGCTAGGCAAAGCTCAGAGACTTACCCAGGCACTTCCTGTGTGAATTTGGGCAACAGACGCCCAAACTCCTGATTCCCAGGCCTGCATCTTGGACACAAAGATCGTCCTTCTCCCTTCAATGCTTTAGCCATTCCCATGTGTTGCTCATAACAGCAAAGACTATAGCAAGCTCTTGCTCTGAGCAGTGGCTGGGGCTTATTGACTCTCTCTGAGAAGGCAGGTTGCTGTTCTCTAGCTTTGCTACCCTGTACAGTTGCACTTACTGTTTTCAGTCTGTTCATGTGGTGAAAACACAAAGGTTTACCATGTGTTTGCTTCCAACCGGGTGTCGGTAGACCAACAGCGACAGTAAATCTTCATCATGATAGGTGGGAAATCAGACCTGAATCTTGTTTGACTGCTCTTTTTGGCTAAGTCTACACTAGCTGAAATGATTAGGGGGCTGGAGCACATGACTTTTGAGGGGAGGCTGAGGGATTTGGGCTTGTTTAGTCTACAGGAGAGAAGAGTGAGGGGGGATTTGATAGCAGCCTTCAACTTCCTGAAGGGGGCTTCCAAAAAGGATGGAGAGAGACTGTTCTCAGTAGTGATGGATGGCAGAACAAGGAGCAATGGGCTCAGGTTGCAGTGGGGGAGGCCTAAATTGGATATTAGGAAAAAATATTTCCCTTGGAGGGTGGTGAAGCACTGGTATGTGTTACCTAGGGAGATGGTGGAATCTTCATCCCTAGAGATTTTTAAGTCCTAGCTTGACAAAGCCCTGGCTGGGATGATTTAGTTGGGGTTGGTCCTGCTTTGGGCAGGGGGTTGGACTTGATGCCCTCCTGAGGTGTCTTCCAGCTCTATGATACTATGATTCTACGGGATACCATTGAATTAAGATACATAGCTCCATCTACGTTAATTGTGTAGCTGAAGTCGAAGTATTTTAAACTGAATTTTGGCACCGTCCACACAGCGGGAGGTCGATGGGAGCACACTCTCCCTTTGACTTCCCTTACTCCTCATAGGAGCAGGACTATTGGGGTTGATGGGAGCGCCCTCTTAGTTCAAATTTCCGTGTCTTCACTAGACCTGCTCATTTGAACCCTGGAAGATTGACTGTGGCAGCTTCGATCTTCTCTGTAGTGAAGACATGGCCTTTCCTTATGAAATCAAAGCCATTATCCCCTACACATAAAAAAAGCTTGTTTGTTAGCCGAGGGGTGAAGAAGGGAGAAACGCAAAGAATAAGAAAAATGTCACAAAGCGAATGAAAAAGCAAGTCACATGATGAAGCATAAGACCTGACTCCACAGGTGCTCTAGGTGCTTGAGTACCCAGTAAAAAAATTACTAAAGTTAAAAAGTGGAGGAGGTTCTCAGCACCAACGAGCCACTGTTTGTGTTTTGACAATAATTGTTATTAAAGATGTTTGTTGGCAGGTACTTTGCCTTTAGTCAGCATTTTACAATGTGCACCAGTCGTTTGCAGGAGTATATATGGGGCACCGTTAAATCAGAAGGTGGAATTCTAAGACTAGATTGCCACAATTCACCACTAAGTAATGGCTCTGAGTAGGGCCAGGTGGAAAGACGGATAAATGACAATAGCATCCAGAAAACTATAGTGGGATGTAATGTCTTTAAACTGGGATGTTAGTGAAGACAGCTTGGAGGAGAGCGCAAAAATTGTAATACACTGTAATTCATGACGATGTAATTATGTTGTTCATGGCTATTTGAATAATGATTGCATTTGGGTACCGATGATGCGCCCATTTTCAAGAGCGAAATATGAAAGAAGTACATAAATATGCTGAAAATACCCTCCCACCACAACTGGCAGAGCTTCCCATTGGCCAACACATGCACCTCTTCAAAAGCACCCCCTGGCAACACCAAAAGTCAGTGTACCTGTGACGGACATGATCCTACACACTGCTGTTGAGTGGATAATGATGAAGTGTAACTCTGAATATTTGCTTGTACTGGCCCCATTTGAGCTTTTGACAATTGGGACACTGGAGACTGTTTAGGCTGTCGCCTGTGTCCAAAAGGTTAGTGTGTGACCTCCAAAGTCCTGTGTCATGCGAACTGCAGCACCTTGAGCCTGCAAAGGCTGGGGATTGGGTTATGGAGAATAATTACTGAAGGGAGAATTGATGAGTGTGTTTGTGGAGAGAGCTGAGGGGATAGTGAATGCAGTTTTCCTGCTATGCAGAGAGATGGAAAGATGCAGTATGCCCCAGATGGAGCAGTGATAAATGGGGTGGTATTCTGTGTTTCCAGGGAGTTTGTGTTATTCCCACAGAGCTCTTAGCACAAAATAGCTCATATGCAATACCATGTAGAAACTGAGCATATGCTGCAAAAATCACACATGTGCTTATTATCTGGTGTATACAAACCAGTTGACCAAGCTGAATGGGCATCCTTGAATTTGATCTGTTGATTGGATTGTGTGTGACCTGGCCCTGGTGCCACCTTTGAGTTTTCTTTCCATGATCATTTGTGCACAGGAGTTTTGCTAGCAGGAATGCTTTCGGGAAGCCAGTGTGAAAAGATGTCAGGTCAAATGTTAACACTCAGAACGTTCATCATTCACACTAGAAACCCGGGACTAAGAGTTGTGCTCGTCCACTCAGGGAATAGAAACATCATATGACTTATGTGATCAGGCATGATGAATGAGGTCAGCTTGGATATTTGAATAACAAGCCACAGAATTTTTAAAAGTGCAGAAAACCTCAATGAATAATTCTGATTCATGATTAAATTTAGGAAAATTTGCCATCTGTGGGTATTTCACAAACAGAAAGGCATAAATTATGCATTAGAAATTACCCACTCGGCTCCATTATGCATCCAGAACTTGTATCAAAGTTAGCAAGTATGCAAGCAATGCAGAATCAGGTTTTGGGAGCGCAATTTGCATGCTACTAGAATTCAAATATTGAGTAATAATATTCAGAGTGGGAACAGAACATTAGAGGTGCATCTACACAGCACCCAAAACTCAAAATAACATACGCAATTTGCGCTAAGCTTATTTTGAGTCTATTTTTAAATAGGCTATTTCTAAATTTGGCGTTATCTACACAACGTCAAATTTCAAAATAACATGCTATTTTGAGCCATCCTTTAACTCTCATGCAACGAGGTTTACAGGGATGGCGAAATAGCATGCCTGTTATTTCGAAAAATATTTCAAAATAACGGATGTGTTTCTAAAATGCAGGGTAGCTATTTTGGGATACCTTGGTATCCCAAAATATCTCTGCTGTGTAGACGTGTCTTAGAAGTGATATGCAACAAAAGATGTCTCTGATTTCAATTAAATCAGAGTTCTTGGCTGTTGTAGCTAATGTTCCAGCTATTTATAAATTCTGTATCAAGAATTCCCCTACTTTTTCATAGTTTAGTGTCTCATTGACATTTCTCTTCTCACTTACGATCATGTAATCACTATGGCGGCAGCAGCATTTAAATACTTTTAGGAAAGCACTGAGTATGTATGTGATTTCTTTAAATAGGATTTAATGTTTGGAAACAGAAGAGAAGCCAGCACCATGTTGTCACCAGTTAGCTCTCTGCAGATCATCAGCCTGTGTTCCACACATCCTGGAGGTTGGAGAACTTAGGGTTGGAGAACTTCTGCTTTGTTGTGTCCAGCATTCTTCCTTCATTTCAAAGCTCATGAAAGAGCATCCGTACCAGTTCTTAGCTCATCAAAGCCTTTGTAGGATGCACAATAAATCAGTCAAGAGCTTTCCCTTTCCCTGGAAAACATCACTTTTGATGGGCTTGAATCAAACTTCCATCTTCACAATTTAAACATATATGGAGGCCCCTTTCATGCTGACTAAAATACAATCTAGTCTTAGTTCTTCTGTATTCTCCTGACAACACACTTTATTTTTTTTTAAACTGATCCATTTATATGTCAGACTACATATTTCTACTTTACTATGCATGCAGCTGGGTCAGGACTTATGCCTGTCGCTCCCCATTTCATCCATGTTAATGTCTTTTTCAAACCCATCCAGGATGGCAGTCTGCCTTAACAAAGAACAAGTGTCCTTCCTCACAATAGTCAGTGCAATTGTCTGTATTTTAGAACCTTTTAAATGAACGTTCAATAGCAATTTTACACAGAGTCTTGTCTGGAGACTAGGGGACTCCTGTCTAGGACAGCTCTTTTTCCCCATTCAGGCTGTTCCACCTGCTGATCAGGAGGTCGAAAGACTTGAAAATCCCTCAGACAGATACCAGCTCCTCTTGCTCCTCTGTCTTCAGATTTTTCCCTGCCTGTTGAGTCGTCTTCATCCAGAAAGGAGGGAGAGGATGGGAGAAGCTCAGATCCCCCAACCTGGAAAGTGCTTCCCTCAGCTTCTAGCAGATGAAGAGTTTTGCACCCTTACATTTTCCCTCTGAGTTTGACTTCTGGCTGATTCTTAATTAAACTCATATGAAGGAGTCCCTTGGGAGACCAATAGAATATTAGACCATAGCTGGCGCAATAATTCCATTGAAGTGGCAGGTTTCTCCAGCCTGCCTTATTTGTCGGTGATGGTTACATACTGAAGTGACAGGTTTATTGAAAGGACATTCATGTGTTCTGCTGTTCCCTGAATAGGCATCATAGGAAATTGTTCAGTCAATGTTGGAGAGTGGGGTTTTGATTATGGAGCTTTGACCCGCATGGTAGTCAACACTCAGACCATGGCTTAACAGGCCTGCTCTGCATCATTTAGAATAATAGAATCATAGAGCTGGAAGAGACCTCAGGAGGTCATCAAGTCCAGCCCCCTGCTGTAGGCAGGACCAATCCCAACTAAATCAACCCAGCCAGGGCTTTGTCAAGCCGAGACTTAAAAACCTCTAGGGATGGAGATTCCACCACCTCCCTAGGTAACCCATTCCAGTACTTCACCGCCCTCCTAGCGAAATAGTTTTTCCTAATATCCAACCTAAACCTCCCCCACTGTAACTTGAGACCATTGCTCCTTGTTCTGCCATCACTTGTAGTGGTTAAGTTTGTGACTGAGTCCCTGAACAATCTTTCAGTTCTTTCTGTTTGTTGCTTTGCCATCTTGGACATACGCCTTCCCTGAGACTGTGATAGATTTGGATTAATAATTAAGAGCTCAAGTAAAGTAAGGAATGTTGGCCAAGGAAATAGTTTTTGATCAGATCTGTTGTGTTACACCCTCAGCTTACCTGAAACTGAGCCATGGGGGCGTCAACACAGTGGGAGGTCAATGAGAGCATACACTCTCATCGGTTTCCTTTACTCCTCATAGAACGAAGAATACCAGATGCTGGTGGGGGCTACTCTCACCATTCAATGTAGACCCACTAAATTGAACACTAGAATATCAACCTCCGGAGGGTCAACCTTCTCCCTAGTGTAGACATGCCCACAGTGGGTAGTTGGAAAGGGTTGGCACTGGACCTAATTTTAAGGTATCAAGGCCATTTGAATAATCAATTAACCCTCCATACCTGTTAAAATCAACTCATTCATTACTTTTTAGTGCTGTACTAGTTTGAAGTGTTACCATCCCTGAATTTTAAAAATTAATTTCAGAGATCTATTTACTAAGCCATTGTCACCAAATCCTGCTATGGAACAATCATGTTGGAATGGAAACAAGGATACTCTGTATTGTTTCTACAGACTTCTTTGCCTAATATTGGAATGTTTCTGATGCTGAATAAAAACTGATGTAATACATATTTTTGTGTGTGTGTGTGTGTGTGTGGGGGGGGGGAAGTTATTTTGTTTTTGCACCACAAACCATAAGGAAGGGGCCTGAAGTATTTTGTATCACATCCTCCTGGCCCTCAAAGCTTTACTGCAGGTCTGTGCTGTGCCATGCAGTGAACATAATGTGTCCTCCCAGGGCCAATTTGCATAAAGGATAAATAAGAGAATCACAATGTGAAGTTTATTCATTTTTAAATCCTGCAGCGTTTGTGATTGAAGGCCCAAGCTCAGATGTTTTCCTGATGTGTACCATTAAGACTCAGGGCTTTGTCTAATGTCTCTTCTGTTACTGCAGGGGGATGTAATGTGCACTATTTCTCCACACTGGAGTATCATTTTCAGTGTATACCTCTCGACTAGGGAGTGAGGAACTGCACGCTGCATTATCTTGCACAGGCCCACTCTCTTTAATTTGCTGTAACTGAGCCAGCACATTAAATACAAAACATATTGATGTTCTCTGAGAACCCTTGAGGGTCTTTACCCTTCCTTGTCAGAGGAACTATGCAATCCAGGAGGAAAGAAAAAAGGCATTTTGCCACCGTGAAAATTAGTTGTACTGCTGGCATACCATAACACTGTTTCCATTTACCTTACTTAGAGGAGAAAGTCTCTGCTAAAGCCATTTTATCTTCTTACTCAAGATTAGGGTCAATGGAGAGAGACCATTTGTCTCGTGGTTATGTTTATACCAAAGACATTAAACAGCATGCTAACTGATTTGCTTAAGACCATTCTGATGTTTCCATAGTTGAAATATATTATAGGGGCTAATGGTGACAGCCCAGCGAGTCACGGGGTTTGAAGCAGACTACCTGTGTTAATTGATAATGGGGAAAATCCAAACAATCATACGTTATGAGTTAGTATTTTTACCTTCCCCAGCCCAGTGATCCACATTCAAACCTGACTTGCATTAGGTCATAGGTTTGACAGTCTCAGTCCTAATTCCCACTGCTGCTTGCCCTTGTGTGGGGCCCGATGCTAAAGCAGCAATGTAAATCATCAATGAAACAAGAGAAGACCACCAGGATCCCACTCATGACTGCCTACAAACATGGCAGTTTTGTGCCCCATGACCCAAAAATGAGGTACAGTGGAACAGCTACTAGATGACAGAACCTCCCATTTGGCACAGAACTGCTTCCTCTTATCAGAGGCTGGGCAGCCCTACTGTTCCTGGGTGTGTGTTTGTGTCCCGGCACCTCTGCGCTGCATGAAGTATCTTAAGTGGCATTCTAGAGCAGCGATGTGCAACCTAGGCTGGTGAGTGGACCACCTTAATCCCAGTGGGCTGCCAGACTGTTGCAACCAAGATGGTCTCTTGGGACAGGGTAGTTTTGCTAACTGCACTTGTGTACCTAGAATTTGTGGGGTGTACAGATTGAACCATAGCAGTGCTTTGATTGGAGGCACACAGCTCTCAATGTCAATATTGTATGTGACCATTATGCACTTCACTTCATGGCCCTTGCTTTATGTGTGTCACTTTAGTAACACCGGTTGGGGAAACTATGTGGATGGAAACCGGCAGAACCTGGCAACCCTGCCAAAAATGTCTGGTGGGCCACACATAGAACCCTGATGGGCCGCATGTGGCCGCAGGTTGCCCACTGCTGTTCTAGAGGGTTATTGCACGCATTCTTTATGTGTGGAAAAACAAATGCTGTAAGCTGATCTCCATTTAGACCATAAGCATCTCACATCAGGGAGCATGTCATCTTCTGGGCACACCAAAGAAGGCAATTAACAAAAGTTATTAATATATAGTAACTAACTATGCACTCTTGAAGCTACTGGAAAGGTTCTGTATGATTCATAGATAGGCAATTTTTATTCCAGCTAGTAAGTTCCTCTTAGAGCATGGGTTCCCAAACTGGGGGGCGTGCCCCCCTTGGGGGGGGCGTGAAGAAATTCCAGGGGGGGGGGCGAGGCAACCCAGCCCCCCCCCCATCAAGTTTTGCTGACCTGCTCAGTTCCTTTTTTTTTTTTGTTCAACAAGTTTTTGGGGGGGGGGCGGGCGTGAGGGTCTTTCAAAAATCAGAAAGGGGGTCGTGATGCTGAAAAGTTTGGGAACCACTGTCTTAGAGCATTACACAGACCTTTCAAGTATCCCTTTTTTGGCTCCAGTTGAAGCTAGAGATGGTCTCAAGTTCCCAAATTCAGACCCAGAGTCTAAGCATTCGGAAAAAGACCCATTTCAGGGTGGTGGAGATGGGGTCAAACCCAGGGTTTTGATTTGTGCCTCTATCAATCTAGAGTTCACATCACGTTTAGGCTGATGACTTTGATGGCAAAAACTTTTGCAAAGCCTGTAAGCTCAAGACAGCAGACAAATGGTGCAGCCAAGAATCAGACCGAGAACTTGCCTTTTGTTAAGCTGTCTGTAGTTTTCTTGTACAATGACCTTACTGCAGAAGGTACCACGTTATATAAAATCCGTCAGGAACGTGATTTGCAAATACATCAGTTTGCAGGGAGGCAAAAAGAAAAAAACAAAAAACTACACACACACAAACCCAAAGCAGCATTTCTAAGTCTGATATGTGGTTGGTGGTTTTTTTGTTTGTTTTTTTTTTACCCTCTGAAAGCTCATGTCAGGCTCATTAGGTTACATGGTGATATTTGCCATGGGTAATGTTTATTCCAAATCATTTTATGCAGCTCTAGTCACAATCCTTTAGATCCTGTGCAATCATTTGTTGTCTTTTGTATTAGAAATCCTTTGTATTGCAATAGAATACTAACTGCCTGCTAGTCCTAGGCTGTATCAAAGGCCGGGCTGCTATACATGGTAAGCTTGTCTCCTTCTCCTGCTTTTCACTGTGGGAAAAGACTGATTTATATGAACCATGGTAAAAGAGGAAATAAATGTTTTAACAAACATACATTATGTTAATTACTGATACATATCTTAGGTCATTATTAAAATTAGTACTAAGAAACTATATAGCAATTCTTGTTTTTGAATCATTAAAAAATTATCATTGCTGCTCCAAGGTGCGCTCTTCCTTTAAATGTTTCATGAGAACTTACTTTTTCACTGGAAAGCGGGGGGCAGATCTCCATCAGGAGATTCATACCAGCTGAGTGTTTGGTCCCTTGGTGTCTATTCTGTGAAATGGCCTTTGAAAAAGCAGTTTCCATCTCCTCTGAAGTTTTCCACATTGTTGGGTGAATAGGTTACATGTGAATGTGTTAAATTAATTTAATCTTTTGGTCTGTTTGAGAAAAGACGGTGGTTTTTCTCAATTTTTTGTTAAAATTTTATCCATCAATTAGTAATGGGTCTTGCTGGTGAATATGTGGTATTTGTACTGTTTTGGATGGGTCACGTGATTGTGCCTCTGTGCCCTGGTTGGACGGTTGAAATTCTTCTTATCCTGTTTCCAGTGTGAATGTTTGTGGTTATGAATTTGAACTTAATTTTCTGAGATATTTGGAAAAATCCTCTTGCCCTAGTTCACTTGCCTATGCCAACTTATTTGCTGCCCTGTTGACAGAAACCAAGCACAAAAAGGGCTATGAGCACAAAAAAGGCAAATTAGATTAAAGGTTTGAATGAATATTCTTGGGAGATATGTTCCATTATGTGCCCAAGCAGCTAAACACTGTAACTTTTCCTATACTTTGTTACTTCCCTCTACCATCCCAAGCTGAATCACTCATAAATCCAAGGCTTAAATTCAGCTGGAGCTGTTCAGAGTGGCACTCCAGTAAATATTTTTAAACCTACAGGGTGGAAAAACTGTTTCACTAGGAGGATACTGAAGTACCAGAATGGGTTACCTAGGGAGATGGTGAAATCTCCATCCCTAGAAGTTTTTAAGTCTTGGCTTGACAAAGCCCTGGATGGGATGATTTAGTTGGGGTTGGTCCTGCTTTGGGCAGGGGGCTGGACTCGATGACCTCCTGAGGTCTCTTCCAGCCCTAGGATTCTATGATTCTAAGCCTGAAGACCCGGCTCACCCCATGAGGCTAAAGCCCCAAGTCGTCCCGACCTCACAGCTGAAGTCAGGAGCCTGAATGGGGGCTGGGTTGCCTCCAGGAAATACTGTATAAGAATTTAAACCCTCCATAAACCTGTTTGGATTATAACACATTGTTAAGCCTCTTTTTCCATGACAGCTGCTCCCTATGCTTGACATTTTAATATTACAAATTGGAATGCTGAAGAATGGATCTTGGTAGGGAACTGAATGACCTAGGGCATTGGAAGTGTGATCTGGAGACTTTCTCTGAACGGCACTCAGCTATTTGCACCCTGCCATCATTCAGTATGGATGTTGACTTTCTGCTCAGATCCATGCCCAGTGCACAAGAGCCCACATCCCAAAAACTATGCTGACAACTGACATCAGTGGGCTCCCTAGATGGCCGTAGGGAGGATTTCAGCTGGTGGGCAGGCTGGCCAACTGTGGAGATGGCTTTTGTCAATCACTATGGAGGCATGTCAGTGGAGTGCTGCAAAAGCTAATGTGGCTGTAACTGCCACTGGGTGGATTTTGAACCTGGTACTTCTGGAGCTTAGTGTAGGAGCCTCTCCAGCTTGATTTATAAAGCCAGATGGCTCTCAGCTTAGGCTGTAGAGCTCCCTTGTTCTTATCTCTCGCTGTAAGTGGTCTAAGTGCCACTACATGGGACAGTGAACCACACTAAGGGTACGTCTAGACTACAGGCTTTTGTTGACAGAAACCGTCGACAAAGCCTCTGTCGACAAAGAACGTCTAGACTACATCCAATACTGTTGACAAAGCAAGCCGCTTTGTCGATATGAGTGTGTAGACGCAAAGGACAGTGTAGATACAATAATGCCTTCTGTCGACAGAACTCTGTCAACAAAAGGCGTTATTCCTCGCAGAATGAGGTTTACCGCCATCGACAAAACTGCCACGTTCTGTCGACGTTATGTCGACAGAACGCAGCGGTAGTGTAGACGCAGGTATAGTTTTGTCGACAAAAGTCCACTTTTGTCGACAAAACCCTGTAGTCTAGACACACCCTAGGTGTGTGGGATATAGTGTGCTTTCTCTACAGCCTCCAGTCCTGCCTAATGTCAGCTTATTAAAAATGATGATCAAAGAGGTTAATCATAAACCTCAAGGGGTTGAGTGGATTCAGGAGGAGGCATCCAGGAAATCAAGGACAGTTCACTAGTACTAAAGTTATATCATACCCCACATTACAGTGATAAAACACTGACCTGTTTATTAACATGTACAGAATGCCTATCTGCCTTTAAGCTAGGTCCTACTACATGCCTCATGGGTGTATTGGGACTGAAGAGGGTACAATGAGACTCTGTCTTCTATACCAGCAGAAGGTCACGTTCTCTTCCTAGCCCTCAGCACAGCATTAGGAAGAGGAAGTGGTTCATGTGCTAAGCCATATGCTTTGGCTTCAAAAGGACATTAGTAACCATCTGGAGAGCTTGTCCAGCCCCGTGCTAGCTTGTGGGCTTGCTGCATTGAGCAGCACCTGCTCGCTAGGGCAGCACTAAAGGGTGGCTGGCAGTGTGGTCGCTGAAGCCATCCATATGGAATGAGGCTGTGGCTGGCAGGATTCCCAAGGAGGACCCACAAGTCCTATTTGTTAATTGCAGGCATCTATGTTGCTTGGATATATATAAAAACCACAGCTGACTTGACATTCCTCTTCCCTACATTGCATTCTCTCTTGGTGCAAAGCACCACCGAGTCACAACAGACGAGAGTCGCCAGCCAGCAATCTTCCTCTATATTTTGTGGGCTTCCCACAGCATCCTGTCTTATTAGCCACCTCACCACCAGTGCCTCTTGCACCTGGCACCAGCCCCTGCCACTCTAGCTTCAGCCACTTTCACCCACTCAGCCGAACCATATGTCTTGCAAGCTAACGTTTTTTTCATGTGCCCACCTTAATATCAGATGTCACACTAGTTGTGTTGTAAATTTGGGCTATTGCTTCCTTGTTAGTCACCTGTGAGGGGTAGCTACTGCATGACTATTGCCTGTAGCATTTCAATTCAAAGGCAGAAAGCCTCTGCATGTCTGTTTCTTTAATGTCCATGTCTCAAATGCATGCGACAAGATGCTGAATGCAGACTGCAGCAATTGCACACTTCATAGCAATACCTTTTGCTTTTCCAACTATGACTGTGTCACTGAAGCAGCAGTTGCAAGTCCAACTGTATGTTATAAGTGATGTTTAGCATCCTGTGTAGTCATATTACCCAGGTATTTGAAGTGTTCAGTGCTCTCCCATCTCTCTTTGGACGGGGTAGAAATAGCGCCACCTTCCGGACTGAGATGGCACCAACCATCTTTCTTTTCGTGTGATATCTTCGGACCTAACTACTCAGTTTCTGCTGCTACTCTTTCAGTTTTCTAGCAATGTTTGCACTTTCTCTTGAGAAGATCTGGCAGTAGAGCACAGATGACTAATCTTCTTCCCTTGGATTCAACAAATACTCAACCTCTTTTTCTGAGCGATGACAAACAAACCATTCACCTGCATTCACAACAAGAGAGGCAAGGCAGAGCTTCTATGGACTTTGTAAGGTGCATCAGGGTCTGTAAAGGATTCTAGACACAAACAAGAGGGTTCCTCACACAAACAGCACAGCTGGCACTAACTCACCCTTTGGTTGGCAATCTCAGCAGGGAGGACAACACCTGAGCGGGCTATGGACACTGAACTCCCTTCCCATGCCTAGCGATGGTCCAGCAGCTGAGGATGGTGGTTGAGGGACAGAAGAGCTGACAGCCTCCGTGAGCCCCTGGGCAAGGTGTGTGTGGGGGTGGAGACAGCTTTGTGCTCCAGAAAAGGCAGAGCCTTGGATGGAAGGGGTCAGGACAGGGGCAGCCAGCCCTCAACACCACCCGGACTGCGACCTACCCTACCTAGCTTTCAGAGCCCCCCAAAGCACACATTAGTGGTGGCCACAAGCTCCAGGCCCTTTTGAATTGCCAGGCCCCAGGGCAACTGCCTCCTTTGCTCTCCTTCTGTTGGCAGGCCTGTTGAGGGGCATTCACAAGGTGAAGAAGCTGGGGCTGCTAATGCCCATGACTTACATGGCAAACTTTTCAGTTTCCAGGGTTGTCATCTGTGGTCACCACTACATTTCTCTTGATTTTTTTAAAACAGTAAATATCTTTTAAAAATTGTTTATTTAAACATGGTTTAAAAAATAAACCCAAGACATTATGCAGTCTCACTGGGGCTCTGAATTTTGGTCATCCCATAATACTGTTGAGTGCTACTGCAGGCAGACAGCCTGTCTTTCTGCTGTCACTTAAATTTGTACTTAAATCAATGTGAGAAGTCTATGCAACAGATTTACTGTCGTAGGCCCAAATAATTAACACCATGAAGTAAATGTTCTGTGCAGGCTTGACACAGTGTCACAACATTTAGCCGTGTGGTGTAATGTCGAATCATTCATTCATATTTAGGCAAAAAGTTACAGCCTGTCTTAACATTCATCTTATGATGGTACATAAGACATCCTTTGGCATAAGGACCCTCTTTTTTGTTGTTTGGATGGCACCTAACACGATAAGGTCCTAGTCCATGACTGTGGCCAATCAGAGGCCAGGCATTAACATAATAAAATGTTTTGCACTAAATTATAAATGTGTTATAGGGCCAATGCTCTTTTTTTCCCACTTTAAAAGAGGGTGGAACATGAAATTATCCTATTCACAACCCTGGAGATAGAAAACCTTGCTGTTAGTCACAAAACAATCTCACCTGGGAATTTCCTCCTTGCAAAATGGGGATAACCATGCCATATAAACCCAGACAATGAGCTCCCCAAAAGAGGGATGTCTTTGATTACTTGCTGAAACATCCCCTGACAAAATGGGTCCCTGAGCGAGACAACGAGGTGCTACCTTAAGACGACGTAGTTTCTTCCACGCTGTCCTGATGTGTCTCAACTGTTTGTGTGCTGACCACTTTTAGAAGTGATAGATTATTTCGGTTCTAAGCTCTGTTCAGTCCTTACCCTTTGTCTCCGCAGAGGGGCTTACTGTGGTAGTCACTTTGGTGATATGGCTATTTCTTCATTGCAGAGAGTAGACTAAGGGCAGGTCTACGCTATGGGAGTTACATTAATAGAGTAACACAAATCGATGAGCTTAGATCTGCTTATCATGGGGTCCATCCCATGCTAGGTCGACAGAAAAAATGCTTCTGTCAACCCCCATTACTCTTCTCATTCTGGTAGAGTACTGGAGTCAACAGGAGAGTGATCAGCGGTCAATTTATTTTGTCTATACTAGACACGATAAATCAACCCCTGCTAGATTGATCACTGCCCTGTTGATCCAGTCTAGAGTGAATACATACCCTAAGTCATCCCACCAGGCATGCTCATTTCACATAAGAAAATTCTATCCTGTATAGTCTAACTCTGGATCACCAGCCGAGATTAATCTATGCCAGTTTACCAGAGCTGAGTGCTGGTATGTCTAGGGTTGGCACTTCCTAGCCCTAGCATATCTGTTTTGCTGGGTCAGTTATGAATATTAAAAAATACTTGAGCCCCAGCACCACTTTCATTACAAATTAAGCACTGATTACCAGAGATTCTAAGGACAGTCCCATGAACAACTTATTCAAGAACTGGCCCCAAGGAGGTAAAAGCACTGGGCTGGCCCAGAAACCATGATGAGCCATTTCTAGGACAGCAGGCAAATGGAAACCGGACAGGAGAGAAGGGAGTTCCAAAGCAGGTTTGCAAAGCTTGTGCCAAGTCATCGGTGTATTAGCTGGAAAAAAATAATCCTAATAATTATTAATAAAATACGGCTCTATGTAGTCCTAGCAACCTCTGTAGCTTCCCCGGCCCCCTTCCTGTATTCCCAGCAGACGCCTGGAGCTCAGGGGTCAGGCAGATGCAGAATGTGTGTGTGTGTTTTTGTGCCAGAGTGACTTGTTTGTGCTGTCATCGGGCCGTTGTTTTGGTAAATGGCGAGTTAAACAGATATATCCAAGCGTAAAATCTAAAAAATGTTCCCTGTGGGCGCCTGGGGGGTGTTGTTTGAAATCAACTACATATCAATTGAGCGGCGGCGAGCGGATCCGATGATAAATTCCAGTCCACAGACGCCTTATAAATTACATTTTTTTGTTCACGATCTAGCCTCATCTCGGCTCCCCAGAGGCCCTTCGACAGCGAACTCTGATTGTGTTGGAGAAACGTTTGCTCAGCTTGAGCGATGCCATTAGCATTGCATGTGCCAGTCCTCTCCTTCCCCACCACACCCCCCTTGCGCTCCCCCCTCCCCGTCCCCCCTCTAACAAAATGCAATATGTGCCTGGTAATTTTTCTGTTCATTATCTCATTGTTTTCTGTAAGTACAAGGTTAGATTGAATTACTGCAGGCTCTATTGTCTAGTTGTAATTCTCCTTCCATGCCGTGCTGCTAATGAATGGGCAATTTAGTCAATTCTTTGTAACGGCTTCTTCTGCGCGTCAGCCACTTAATTACTCTGAGCTTTTTTTTCCGACTGCTGCTTTATTGCATGGGAGCTTGTGCTGCTGCCAGGCCTCTGCTAGGGGATCTCCAGCTCCCAAATAAATAAATAAATAAATACATACATACATAAAATAAAATAACCACCAGGATCATCTTGTTGTTGTCTTCATGCAGCAGCGGCCAGCGTGGGCACAAGGGATTCACCTCCCCCCATGTTTCATTTGCTTTGTACTTAGCGGTTGTGTTAAGTGGCATGTCCTGATGAAAGCTGTCAGTGTGTAAATTAGGCAAAGTACAGCAGAGGTGAACACACATTTATGCTCAAGGACGAGGGAGACGATTCAACAAAAACAAAAACAGGTGTGGGTATGTGGACATCCAGTGCCACTGAAATGGATGGCCGGTTAATCCGGATTTCGCTTCAAAACTGAGAGCAGAACGTGGCCCACTATCCTATGTGTGCCAATGAATCCCATTTATTACAGAAATAAGCTTTGCTGTGTTTCTGGTGAAAGGAACAGCAAATATTTCCATCTGAAAACAGCACAAGGAATATATTTTTTAAAGAAAGCGTTCAATGCCCTCACACAGAGTTGGTTGTTTATTACTGCTAGCAAGAGGAAGTGGCATAGAAAGAGGTTGTGTGTTTTTTTTTTTTAAATCCTCTCTGTTTATTAAAATCATTTAACAACATTTAATAATATGATGAAAAGAATAAAAACAAGAGGACATTATAATAATAAAAAGACCTAGAGGAGAGTGGCTAGAAAAGTAGGCCCTGCTTTTCAGCCAGAGTAAATTGTTGACTTCAATGGAGCCATGCCAAATTACACCAGCTGAAAATCTGGCCCATCCAGTTAAATTTCCAGGTAGACTGATTCTGATACATCTTTCTGCATTTAGTGGGCTCTCTCGGTACAGAAGGAGTGCAGAACTGGGCCAAATATCAGATAGAAAAAGTTGTCAGAGACACTTTAAACCCACTTTGTCTGAGCATTTGACCCAGGCAATAATGGCACATATATATTAAACACATTGTAGGCCAGATCCTACAAACCCAAGAAATATATGCACAGTGCAACCCTGTTCTGTGTTTTCTATTTTAAGCAATTAAGCATCCTAAATTATAATTGTTTTAAATTATCTGGGTTTGTTTAAGTTTATGAATACATTACCACATAAAAGGCATCTTTCTCAATCTCTCGCTATACCCTTCCCCCTAACATTGTTTCTCTTTCTTTTGCTCTTTTTATTGTCTTTGAATCTTTGGATTTTGTTCAATCATTCCAGTAAAGTTACCTTTTGCAGAACTTTTTCATACCAACAGCCAGAAATTATGTAATACCCCAGTGTACTATATTCATCTTTGTATGGGAAATTCTATATGTTCAGTATCTTAGTATGATCAAAATGTATTAAAAATATACACACATTAAGTGCAACAATAAACTGGTGATATTTCTTCACCATGAGGGTCTCATCAGAGTGGAGCATTTTATTACTTTACAGAAAAAATTAGTATGCAAGGGTTCTAGGGAATGAAAGTAATGTTTAGAACAATTGTAAGTCAATCAAGAAATTCCACTGCTGTTGTAAACATATGAAAATGCAGGATTATAAGCAGTGAAACTTTCAAAAGTGTTTTTAATGGAATTTGCAATGGGACTCGTGCTCCTAAACTACTTATGGACAGTTTTACACACTTGAAGATTGATAGGCACCTAGTCGGATTTTACAGAAGTCACTCCTGAAAACGTCCACTACACACCTATCTATAGCTTTAGGTTCTTAAATACTTATAAAAATCTAGCCCTTAGATTCCTTAGAAGTCAAGACACAGTGGGATGAAAAGATTCTGCCACCTTACTCATAGTAATCTTGCCAGCAAAGGTACTAGTCACTATGAAAAAGAGTAACCTATCAGAACCTAAGGAACTGGCTATGAGATGTGCATTTTCCACAAAATAAATATTCAACAAATTTGTTGCCATTTCCCCTAAGGCAACACAGAACATATAAAGGTAGAGGTGGCTGCAGAATCAGTTAAGAAAGAGAAGGGTTCTACTATGTAGGTATAGCAGCTGATCCTCCTCAATCTGAATATGCTACACTCTGTAATTGAATTTAGTGCGATTTTTTTTAAGTGAGCGTGCATATTTACCATAGTAATGGCATCACATCAGGTTAACCCCAGAGATGGAAGCTAAGGGGGAAAAGCCATTCCAAAGTGAGTCAATCATCTTCACATTTTGGGGGACTGGGTCTAATCTGTGGCCAGAAGGGCCACTGGTTCTTCTTCACAGGTTGAGCTATGCAGTGTGGGGCTCAGACATGGAGTGCTTTTGGCTCTAGATTTGCAGCCTTTTAAAAGTGAAGTTGGAGGTGTTTGGTGAAAGCTGCCTATCCCACATTATGACTTAAAAACCGAACACATACTGAGCATGTCTGACCACAGCATAAATCCTCAGGCACATGCATATAATTTTTAATAATAACACAGACCTTTGAGATTATAATCCAAACAAAACAGCAGTGAACTAAACCACAAGGTTCTCATATGTGTCTGATATTTTCTGAATTTTGTTTGCCCTTGTATTCAGGTTGCAATTCTCCCCATACCAACTGGGAAAGCAAAATATCAAGCTGAAATTACCTTTTGTGGCTTCTTTGGTGCAACAGGTCACCATTGGAGATCATCCAGATCCCAATTTTGATTGCATCAAAGTGCAAAGGCATTTGAGATTTTTGGTTTGAGCTCATTCTCTAAGTGTTGCAACATGTGAAGGGCAAATTTTGGTGGAATCAAAACCTGGACCTGGATATATCACCCCTCTAAAATGCACAGAAGGTGCATTCATAACATTAATTCCTGTGTATCACCACAGGGAGCATGCTGTGCGGAACAGTTTCTCAGTCCTCGTTCTCCCTGTACACAGCATCTCTCCAGAAGGCTCTTCCCAGGTTGAGAGGGGAAGCATGACACAGACATTCCTTGAATGGCCTGCCACCTTTTCACTCACTTCCACTCCTTTCTACCAGTATAACCCACACATTAGAGTCAATGTGCGTCTTGCGTCCTCATCCACAAAGGATAAGGTTATGTTACCACTCTGATCTAGAGAGCTTGGCTATTTATCTCAAGCTGTTAGAAACCTCCATGTACATCTAGGATCCCATATTCAGTCAATCAGGATGATAGCCAGTATATGAGTAGAGAAGGGTTCACCAGACTCTGTCATTATAATTGGCGCCTTAAGCTAAATTTTACTGTGGTATTCTCTGTTCTCAGCAGAGAAAGATGCCCCAGTTTCTGAAGGTGTTCATACCAGTAGATGTTACTGGCAGGGCTGGATTAAGGGGGGGGGGTACTAGCCGGGCAGCTGCCCAGGGCGCCAACCTATGGGGGGCGCCTGATGGCAGCTGTAAGGGGCACCGCGTGCCCGGGGCCAGGGACCGCACAGCGCCCCTTACAGCTGCCATCAGGCGCCATGCTCCTGGGGCTGGGGGCCATGCGGCGCCCCTTAGAGCTGCAATCAGGTGCTGTGTGCCCGATGGCAGCTGTAAGGTGCACACCGCTCTGGGGGGGCGGGGCTGCACATGTGCCGTGCGCCCAGGGTCAGAGCCACGCATGCATCGCGTGCCTGCTGCCCGGGGCGCAGGAATGGCTCGAGCCAGCCCTGGTTACTGGTGCTCCCCACCTCCCACTTTCCATCCATATAACTGAAAAAAGACATCTTGTGTTTAAAAATGCTTGTTATTTAATAGCCATTTATTTCTATTTCTCTTTACCAAATAGTTAATGAGAGAAAGAGAAGCGGCCCAGGACAAAACTGGCTTTTCACAGAATCAGATAGGCTTTTCCCTTGCTTTGTTATAATACTTCATTGGAACTGACACATTGATAGCCACAGTTTTTCTAGGGAAGTGACCTTCATGCTGTCCATCGATTCCCAGTGGCCATCAACTGCTTGCAGTTGGAATGACAGGCCAGGTTAAAGGTCAGTCCTTAAATAAAGCTTCTGGATTACTAAACACCTGAAGTTCCAATGAAAATGGAAATCTGCAGCCTCATTTTATGTGACATGTTACTGCTAATGACACTTCTGGATCTTCAACGACTCCTGGTCCTTACCTCACATGCACATTTCACTAGATAACCTCTTAAATGGCTTCTCTTTCGGCTGCAGCTGAATTGTAACAGCACAAGTTGGGGTAGAGAGAAAAGCTAACTCATCGGAATATATTGCATGTGTAAAAACCTTAATGGGGCAAAACAGAGCCACCTGAAGAAGTGGATTGTGCCCATGAAAGCTCATGATACCAGCTACATTTTTCGTTAGTCTCTAAGGTGCTGCAGGACTATTTATTGGTTTTTAAGTTTTTTCAGGGCCAATTAAGACATTTTGGTTTCCAAGTGATGGCCGTTCCCTTAATTAAGATTCACAGGCAAAGAATTTTATTCATGTGAAATTTGGGGTTTCATTAATGATCTAGAGAAAGGAGAAAACAATGAGGTGGCAAAATTTGTAGATGGTACTAACCCGCTCAAGATAGTTAAGACCAAAGCAGATTGTGAATAGTTTCAAAAGGATCTAACAAAACTAGGTGCCTGGGCAACAAAATGCAAATGAATTTTAATGTTGATAAATGCAAAATAATGCATATTGGAAAACATAATCCCAACTATATGTACAAAATAATAGGGACTAAATTAGCTATTATGACTCGAGAGAGATCACTGTGGATAGTTCTCTGAAAATGTCCACTCAATGTGCAGCAGCAGTCAAAAAAGCAAACAATGTTAGGAATCATTAAAAAGGGATAGAGAATAAGACATAAGAACATAAGAATGGCCATACTGGGTCAGACCAAAGGTCCATCGAGCCCAGCATCCCATCTGCCGACGGTGGCCAATGCCAGGTGCCCCAGAGAAGGAGAACAGAAGACAATGACCAAGTGATTTATCTCCTGCCATCCATCTCCTGCCCTTGTTATGAAGGCTAGGGCACCATACTTTATCCCTGGCTAATAGCCATTTATGGACCTAACCTGCAAAAATTTATCAAGCTCTTTTTTAAACCCTAATAAGACAGAGAATATCTTATTGCCTCTATCTATATAAATCCATGGTATGTTCACATCTTGAATACAGTGTGCAGATATGGTCACCTCACCTGAAAAAAAGATCTTAGCATTGGAAAAAGTTCAGAAAAGGGCAACAAAAATGATTAGGGGGGTTGGAATGGCTGTCATATAAATAGAGAGATTAAAAAGATTAGAAATATTCAGTTTAGACAAATTGAGACTAAGGGGGGATATGATAGAGGTCTATAAAATCATGGGGCCTCCTAATAAAATCATGTCTGGTGTGGAGAAAGTGAAAAGAAAAATTATTTACTTGCTCCCATAATACAAGAACTAGGGGCCTCCTAATGAAATTAATAGATAGCAGGTTTAAAACAAACAAAAGCAAGTCCTCCTTCACACAACTCAGTCAAACCTGTGGAACTCCTTGCCAAAGGATGTTGCGAAGGCCAGGACATTAATAGGGTTCAAAAAAAGAGCCAACTAAATGCATAGAGGATAGGTCCATCAGTTGGTATTAGGAAGGATAGGTAGGAATGGTATCCCTAGCCTCTGTTTCTCTGGAAGTGGGAGGATCACATGGGGATTACCTGTTGTGATCCCTCCCTCTGGGGCATTTGGTATTGGCCACTGTCGGCAGACCAGATACTGGGCTAGATGGACCTTTGGGCTGACCTAGTATGGCTGTTCTTATGTTTAAAAAGCCCCCAACAGCAATTCAGTCTCTTAGAACTTCCATATGTTTCATTTCTTTGGACACTGTTATTGGCTCTTCTGCATTGAGGCAAAACATGTGCCAGTCCTGGGTGCTAGAAGCTTTGTAAAGGGAAATGCCACAAAGAGGGAGAGGAAGGATCCTTCCTTGAAGCTGAATTCTGGGGGTACCATTGCAGGGCTTCTGCACCTACCCCAGTCCAGCAGGAGGAAATGCCTGCCTTGTCCCATCCTGCCCCCAAATGAACTCTCTGGCATGCAGGCTATTTGTGTGGGCTCCCAGCACCCACCTGGTGAATCAGACTAATTCTACCACTGGCAGGTCCTCTGCCTCTGTGGAGGGTGGGATCCGATTTGTCTCTTGAGAAAAGGTATTGTAAGCGGCAGTGTTTATTTTTTTCCCCCTGTGAGTCCTCCAGATTTTTATTGGAATCCTATATGTTGTGCCCCAACCAAGCAGAGCTCCATTTTGGCCTGCCCTCTTAGCATAGACCATTTAGACTGTCGAGCACTAACCACCCCATGGTGGATATCTGAAAGGGTCGCAAGAGAATGGAAATGGTCAGAAAAGTCTCATCAGCATTGTTTTAAATTATAGTGCTGTTGTTATTTTAGACATTCGCCGGTTTCTGAGCACCTCTGTTACTGTAACATCTCCAGTGGAGATCGTTGCTCCATTGTGCAGTGCCAGTGGTTCTCAACAAGAGATACATGTACGCCTGCAGGGATACAGAGGTTTTCCGAAGGTACATCAACTCTTCTAGATATTTGCCTAGTTTTACCACAGGCTACATAAAACACACCAATGAAGTCAGTACAAACTAAAATTACACACTGACAGTGACTTATTTATATACTGTATATACTTTATATACTTCTCTGTATACTATACTCTGAAAGGTAAGTACAATATTTATATTCCAGTAGATTTATTTTATAATTATATGGTAAAAATGAAAAAGTCAGCAATTTTTCAGAAGTAGTGTGCTCTGACACTTTTTTTGTGTCTGGATTTTTAAAAACAAGTAGTTTTTAAGTGAAGTGAAACTTCAGGGGAATGCAAGATAAACCAGACTCCTGAAAGAAGTACAATTGTCTGGAAAGTCTGAGAGTCACTGTGCCGGGCACTGTGCATGCCCAAAGTAAGAGACAATCCCTGCCCAAAGAGTTTGCAATCTATAGGGCAATATAAGTTTGCAATCTATAGGGCCATTGTCGGCAGACAGTCTACTGGGCTAGATGGACCTATGGTCTGACCCAGTACGGCCATTCTTATGTTCTTATGTTAATATAAGGATATTGCTTCCTTCCAGCTATGGCATCACCTTTCTGCCATGCAACTAGCTCCTTGCAACTAGCTCCTTTCATAGGCTTTGTCTACACTGCAGGGTTTTTGCACAAGAAGCTTTTTGCGGAAGAGATCTTCCACAAAAATTTCTTGTGCAAAAGTGCATCCACACCTCAAAAGCGCATTGGAAAAGCAATGTGCTTTTGCGCAAGAGAGCATCCACACTGCATGGACGCTCTTGTGCAAGAAAGCTCTGATTGCCATTCACAGAATGCCCATCAGAGCACCTGTGCTTTTTCTGAGAGGCTCTTTTTGTGCAAGAAACGTCTGCAGAGCGTCCACACATGCCTTTTTGCGCAAGAGCTGAAGCACAAAAAGGAGTTATTCCTCATGGAGAGAGGAATAACTCCACCGGCAAAAGTCCTCTGTCCTGTCGATGTACTGTATTTTTTTGTGTGTGCAAAAACGCGCTTGAGGTGTGGACGCTCCGCCGGTTTTTGCGCAAAAACCACCATTTTTGCACAAAAACCTTGTAGTGTAGACATAGCCTAACTCAGGGTATGACCAAACATTTGATTTTCATTTATGCTAAAGTCCCATTAAGTGACTTTGTAGTCTCAGACCCCCAAATTCATATGGAAATACAGTTGGATAGAAGGGGTGTTTTATTCTCTCAACTGCCCAACATATGTGTGCACTTTTGTAGGTGCACAGTTAACAGGGCATGTCCCCAGTGCAGAGGCTGGACAATTAGTGCACTTAAGCTATGCACATTATATAAACGTGAGGAGCTGAAATAAGGACAGCATTTCACTGGAGCCAGGACAGAGGCTCTCAGTGCAATAGCAAGTATTATTATAATCATTATTATTTATTTGTATTACTGTAGTGCCTAGAAACCTTAATCCTGGACCAGGACCCATTGTGCTCCGTGCTGTACAAATATAGAATTCCGGTAGCTGTAAAGCTGAATAAAGACCTCATGACTTTTGGCTTAAGTAGTGTTATTTTATCCATTCCAATAGTCATCAATCTGCTGAGAAACGGTACCGTTGTGAAAACACAAAGCTAGTCAATTTTCACACTTTTCCTAAGAATATTATTGGCACTTTTACAGATCTGCTAGGACGTACTGTGCGATCATTGCCCCAGACATTTTATCCAGTGTGTTACTGGAGAACTGGATGGCTCGGGGGATTTATAACAGCCTGTAGAGCCTTTCACCTGGAGGTCACCCTTCTTGCATAGTAGTTCAGTAGTGACCAAAACTCTAATGGCATCAGACAGCTGTTTGGGAATTTGTGTGACATGAGTGGGTGATCTCTGTCTATTTTCTTGTGGGCTAGTGTCCACATAATGAATAATGTAATTGTTGTCCTTGTTGGTAGTCCTAGCAGAGAGGCCAAAGGTTGAATGAGCATGGAGACTGAATTATGCTCTCATTGCTAAAGGTGGTCCCTCCAGGGTATGGTGGTGGAACAAGGAAGCTAGCCCTGCTGCCGGTATTGTATCTGTTCAGCTGATAAATAGTCTCCAGTCTCCAGCACTGTCAATCTGACACCAGGCACCAGAACTAAATTAATTTAAACAACAACGTGTATCATTGATAGGGTTGGGGACTTTATATTAATGCATATTTATAAAATTTCATTTAATAGCTAGCTGTCATTAATGTTATTAAAGTATTTTCATTGCACATTCACCCAACAGACTGCAGTATAATGGGTTTAGGGTATTTACATAGAGATATGTGTTTCTAATAGAGACATATTTTATTATTAGCTTGTAAAATAACTCTTTTGTATAGAAACTACCTGTAATTTCTGTCAGGTAGCCATTTATATAAGTAAATATTCAAAAAGATAGGACAGTCTTACAAAATAACCATTTGGTACATTTGATTCTTTTTTTAATCAAGGTCTGTTTCATATTGCAGAGTCAAAGGGAAGCTTTTGTGTTACATTGGTAGAACAGAACTTGTTTCAAACAAGCTTTTGGGTTTTTTTTTTTAAAGTTGAAAATATTTTCTGTGGCCCAAGACCTCAAACCAAATTTTAGCCAGGCACAATTTTTTACAACCAGCATTATCAATCACACCTGGGTTTCTAATGAAAATGCTGACACAACTTTAACTGTAACAGTACTTGCAGGCAAGGCTGAAAATAAATTAGAGTCACAAATTCAGTATTCTACTGACATATCAAGTGGTAGCATTTTTTGACCATTTTTCAGTACAGGTTGAACCTGTCTAGTCCAGCACCTTTGGGACCCAACCGGTGCCAAACCAGAGAATTTGCGGACCATGGGAGGCCAAAATTGTTTAGCAGCATTAGCAACACTTCCACTGCTTACTGGGCTCTTACAAGACATTTAAGGATACATTAGATCTAAATAGTAATAGAGAGGTAGCCGTGTTAGTCTGATCTTGCTAAAACAAAAGGAAAAACTATGTAGCACTTTAAAGACTAACAAGATGGTTTAATAGGTGATGAGCTTTCGTGGGCCAGACCCACTTCCTCAGATCATATTCTGGAAGAGAATTGGCATGACCAAAGGAATATATACCAAAAAAATACAATGAAAAAAGTGAACACATTATTAAACTGACAAAACAGATTTAGTACAGAAGGTGGGGTGAGGGAGCGGGAGGGAGGGAGAGAATAGCTATTTATGAGTCAGTGAATGGCTAATTAGTGAGAGGCAGGACTGGTAGCTGTAAATAAACTTTATGGGACCATGGGAAAATTGGCCACACCCATAATAAGTGGACAATCTGGCTAACTAAAATCATGCTGGACCACAGATGTTACTGGACCAGAGAATGCTGGACTAGAGAGGTTCAACCTGTAGTAATTCTGTGTTTGGCATGGGATTGAGAGTGAATTAACTTGGTATAAGGCAGTATGAGATATCCAGTAGAGCTAGTTAAACTCTTCATTTGAAATTATGTATGTTTGAAATTTAGCCTCTTTTTTTGGTTACCAATCCAACTGTGATGTCCTACCAATGTGTGGACTATGCCTTGACATTCACTAATCCATGCCCCTCAGCTACCAGACCAACAGCAAACACCTCAGTGATTTCTACGGTGGTACTACACTGTACAATGGTGTAGCATGTGGCTGCAGGCAAAGCATTTGTTTGTGATTACACAGGACCATAGAATAATTTCATATTGATGGTCATAGACTGCACCTTAACCCCTGCCAGTCATTTTGCAAATGCATGCCACTGCAGTTTAGAAAAAATGGCAAAAGAATATAGATGGTGTGATGGAACAACTTTAAGAACGCAAATAATCCCAATGGAGCCACTCCTGTTCAAAGTTACACATTCTCACATCCTTTGGATCAGAGTGACCGTGCCTTTATGCATGGAAATATTCATAAATCATGTGTAACAATACAGCCTGGTCTATACCTGGGTCCATGCAGTCAAGCCAACAGTGAGTAGTCAGCATCAGCATATCATGTGGAGATCAAGACTTTGAATGTCATCAAAGGAAATCTTTTGAAGCTTCTTCCCCTACCCATTCCCCAGGAGTTTGAGGTCAGATTTTCCATGAATCTGATGTTCTCTTTGGCCAAATCTAGGAATTCCTAAAATACTTAAAAGTATGGTTCTAAATTGAAAAGGAATTATTGTTATTTGCATTCCTGTAGCACCTAGAAGCTGAAGTCATAGATCAGGAGTCCAATATCCTGGGTGCTGTACAAACACAACAACAACAATAAAAAAGGTTCCTGTCTCAAAGATCTTACAATCTATGTGACCCTGTAAAACCTCCACTGTGCGGTTCAGTGTTTGTTGTGGCCTTCCAGAGATTCCAGATTAACAGCACTCAGCATAGTGTTAGCTGGGCCAACAATGAGGGCTTTTGAAAATCTCACATTCTGTTTGTAAGGCTACCTATGATTTTCTGAAATTAAAGCTGTGGTTTTTGTTTTCTCCATATTTCAACAGAAACCCTGGTCCAAATGAGGTTTATAACAGATGTAGTTGGGGTACAATTGAGGTGTGCAGCTCTGGGGCCTTAAAATTCTGGCTGTCCCACCAGGAGGATGGGAAATCTTTTCTTTTATTAGCCAAAATTCTGTTATTCAATGCGTAACCCAAAGGCACTGAGACCACTGACAAGAGAGAGTGAAGTCTGCTCTATAGCCTTAGCTAAGCGGGTATTGGCTTTTAGCTCATGCAGTAAAGGCAGGTGGCTTTAGCCCCTGTGGTCCCAGGTTCAACCCCACCTGCTGATGGCTAGGGTCTGTCAGCTTTATAAATGGAATTCGTATTATAAGGAAAGAAATTGTTTTGGAGGAGGGAGAGTAAAAGCTGTTTGAGTTTTGTTGCTCAAAGACTCTGCAGCTAGAACCTAGCAAGCTATTCTGTTGGTGATGTATGAACTATAAGGAATCTAACTTGCTCTCCTGTAACAATATAGTGTGTGATAGAAAAGATTGTTTTGGGGTCCCTGAACAGGATTCTGAATACATGTAGGGACTAGAACATCAGTTAGGCACTACTTCAGATCCAGCCAAGTCCTGCAGCCCCAGTCACTGTAGATCACCACTGAAACCAATGCAACTATACCAGATACTAATTGGGTCTTAAATGGGATTTACAATGGTGGATAGGCTTTGTGTTTGTCCTTTGCACACAGGTGAATTTGAGTCAGAAGAGGCCATTTTGACAAAGTCACTTTTCTGACCATCATTTTAAAAGGCAATTGCAAGACATACAGCCAAGTAGAAATAGGAAGGTGTGTCTCCAAAAGCCAAACATATTCCTAAGCAAAGACAGCACCATGACAAAATGCATTCCTATGCTATTCTATTAACATATAAATGTTTTCATTTTATCCTCATCTTCTGTACAGAGGGCTCACTCCTGTGAGGTGTTGAAGGCCCTACTTCCATTGGGCCACATCCTTAGGTATTGTAAATTGACACGTCTTCATTATTTCAGTGAAGCTATGCCAGCTGAGGACCTGGTCCATTTACTTTAGAGAGCATGAAGAGCACTTAGTACCTATCAAGTGGTGTTCAGCACTAGAGCTGGACAAAATACTGAGAATGAACCTTTTTTTTGCACCAAAGAATGCTGATTCAGATGGACCAACCCCTTTTGCAGATTCATGTCCATTTTATCTAATTGTTTGTCAAAACCAAACAAAATATTATTCTGAAAATCCCAAATATTTAATTTTCAAAATGAAACATTTTGACTTTTCAATTTGAAACAGCTTTTTCTTTCAAATTTTCTTTAAAAATCAATTATATTTTTAAAAAGATATTTAAAAAACCCTCTCATAAACAAAAAGAAAAGTTTTGTTTCCCCTGAAACAAATTTTGTTTCCATCTTTTTGGTTCTCTGAAAATTTCAGAAAAAAAAAGTTTGGGGTTGATCTGAGACTAATTTCTTTGGTTTAATTTTCAGTTCAGCCACCAAATGGAGCAGGGGAAGGGTTTTTCACACAGCACTTTGCATCATCAAGCTTTAAAGTGCTGGTAACTATAATAGTCCAGCTAGTATTTTCATTCTGCTCATGCTAGTTTTATACTGGTACAAACCCACTGATTATATCAGCATTATTTCTTCTTTTAACTGGACTGAGGACAGAACAAGCATCTTGCAGTGCACAGGAAAGTGCAGGTTGAACCTCTCTAGTCCGGCACACTCCGGACCTGACAGGTGCCGAAACCGAAAATTTGCCAGACTACGGGAGATCAATATTGTCTAGCAGCCTTACCCACACTTCCATTGCTTACTGGACTCTTGGAAGACATTTGGGGTAAATTGGAGCTAAATAACAGCACAGAGCACTGAGGGTATGTCTACACTACAGTGTTATTTCAAAATATCTTATTTTGAAATAGTTATTTTGAAATAACGTGTCTACACACAAAATGCATTTCGAAATAGCATTTTGCTTTTTTGAAATAGTGCGTCCACACTGAGTGGACTCTGAATCGCATTTAAGGCTAGCTGGAATCAGTTCCAGCAGGGCACCAGGTCAGGACTTAATGTGTGGGGCTGCTGCCTGAGGCTATCTGAGATCTATGCTTAAAGGGACCCCCCCTCCCCCCGACAACCAGTTCTCAGGTTTCCCTTCTTGCTTGTCTACCTCGATGAGGGACAGCAAAGCATTTTGTCTCTGCGTGCTCTGATTGCCCTCACTCGGGACACCACAGCACTCTGCAACATGGAGCCAGAGCTGCCCCTGGGCACTCTGGTGCTTCTCTTGGACGCGTTGCTGCGAGCCTGGCTGCACTTTCTGCAGGCTGCCATCTGGGAGGTCCATCAGGGGGCTGTGAGTATCCAGGAGGCCCTGCAGGAGAGCTTCCACCCTGAGGAGCACTAAGAGCCTCCCTGGTGTGCCCCACTGGGGGCTTGTGCCTCATTCCTCCCTCATGTCCTTCCACTTACCCCTCCCTAACCCCCCTTCCTGACATCAAATAAAATACATGTATTTTCATGAACACAAACTCTTTATTTAACAAAACTGGAGGGGGAGGGAATGAAACTCTGGTGAGACTGGGGAAAGGAGGTGGGAGAGGGGAGAAGAGAGGGTGGGAGAGGGGAGGGTGAAACCTGGGAGGAGGGAGCTGGAAGGGGGAAGCAAGGGGAAGAAGGGGGAGGGGAAGCTCAGGACTCAGGGGTGGGGGTCTCGCCAGACCAACTTGATTTTCATGCAAACCTGCTCCTGGGTTCGCATGTGGCCAGGCTGGCAGCTATGCCGTAGACGGCCGCATTCCTCCATCTAGTGCGGAGGTCATGGACGTTGGGGGCATCCCCCCCAAACCTGAATAAGGTCCATGATCTCCGCCCTGGACCAGGAAGGCGCCCACCTTCTCTGGGCCCTGGCAGGCTCCTGGGAGCTGGCAGATAGCTCCTGGGGAGTGGTGGAGGGCTGCCTGCCAGTGGCTTGCTGGCTCATGTTTTGGGGCCACTGAGTCAGGGGCAGTGACTGCTGCCTCTGGGCTGGCAGGCTTGGAGCTGGCACAGGCACTGTGGCCAGAGTCTTTAAGGGCTCCAGGGATGGGGGGAGGGAGAGAAGTGTTCTTGGCTGAGGCTGGAGTGGCCACCAGGGCACCCTGGGAAGGCTGGAGGCTCCCTATTTCGAAATAAGTGTCTACACAGCACTTATTTTGAAATAGTTATTTCGAATTTGGCATTATTCCTCATAGAATGAGGTTTATCAAATTCAAAATAAGTGCTCCACTATTTTGAATTTATTTCGAAATAGCAGTTTGGCTGTGTAGATGCTAGGAAAGTTATTTGGAAATAAGGGCTGTTATTTCGAAATAACTTTGCTGTGTAGACATACCCTGAGATCCAGGTCTGATGGCTAGAAATAAACTTTATGGGACCATGGGAAACTTGCCAATACCCATGGTAAGTGGACATCTGGCTAACTAAAATCATGTTGGATCATGGATGTTGCTGGATCAAAGAGTGTTGGAGTAAAGAGGTTCAACCTGTACAGCGTTAGAGGCAGAGATAAAGCAATTTAAGGTGGACATTCTAGGATGTTAACTTGTCTTTTTTGCTGCCTGAGGAAAAGATGTAACTATAAGTAAGAATAAGGCCCTTTTGCTTGTGTTTCTCTTCTTTGGATTGTTTTCTTCACCAAAAAATTGTATGTTTTTTCTCTTAAACTGTCAGAAAAGAATTGTGAATTTAATACTGGGTATTTACTTTATGCAGTTGTCTTTCCAAATCACTCTGCAATCCAAGGCTTTGGCAAGCTAGAAAGAGTGAGCGAGCAAGAAGTAGTATTTGTAGTAAAACATGGATAGTCAATAGCATGTGGGAAAACAACTGAAACTGAAAATGGTCCCAAAGGTAATTTGCAAATCTGCTGAAATCCCGAACAAGCTTTGATTTAACCGAAGCTTGAAATGGCTTTTATTTACTGTCTATTGTGGAATAAATGACATCTCATAAACAGGCTTTATCCATTACCACAGAATGGAGATCACTGTGTTAGGGACATTTTATCCTCTTGATATAAAACAAGATATGCGATTGTGTGTTATCACAAATGGAAAAATCAATGCTGAGACACACACCTCTGAAATTTCATTTTCGTGGAGCCCCATTTTCAAACATGTATTCTCTAATAAAAATGTCTCCATAACCAAAGGGGATTGACAGAATACTGAGCAACAAAGAACAATAACAAACAATGAATAAAGTGGCTCTATCCTGAGTCTTTTTGCTGTACATTAGTCACACACTTGCATACATTTCTGAGCACTGAGCAGAGCTCCCACTAGGCAGGAAAGTAAAACAGCTGAATTAGCCTCTCCCTTAAGCATTTTGTGAGGTGCATACAATGCATTCCAAGTGGTGCTGGAAGTAAGAACTTAGCAATAAATGCTGGCCTGATCCAAAGCCCATTGAAGTTGAAGGAAAGACTCCCTTCATTTCACTGGGATTTGGAAGAGACCATCTACATATAAAGAAATCAGAAATAGATTGAGATGACCAGTTGTGCTGCTATTTGATAGAAGTTACCTGATCCAAATCCTGCTCACCTTGCTCACAGGAGTAATAACAATCATGGCTGTCTCTTGACAAGAGTTTCAAACCTCTAGATCTCAAAGTGCTTTAAAGATGTGGTCATGTTTTATAGATTGGGAAACTGAGGCATCCCATTGATTTCAGTGAGCCTATTTTCATGAGTAAAGTGAGCAAAACTGGATAGCTGGTATATATATTTTTTCCTGTCCACTTACTGTGACAAAACAAATGTTAATTGTAATAACTATAGCGATGAGGAAAAGATTACATATCTAGTGACAACACCCCACTCTGCACATATTTACTTGGCTGACATAGCTGTTAAATTATAAATGTTAGAGTCCAATAACAATGGTAATCACAAATGTATTCTCTTTAATGACTTAAACTTGGTGGCTGAAGCTAGGACTCATGAGATTATTTGTGGTCCATAAATTATCTGATAATTTCAGCCTTTTTTCTCTATTCACTAGTTTATGCTGAGTCCTAGGCTTCTCTTAGTTTGTCGATAAATATTCATCCTAAGAAAAGTATGCAAAAACATTTCAGCCACGAGTTTATTTGTGAACTATTCAGATTGACTGTCTTCTTTGTGGTGTACAGTTGGTCACCTAATTACAGTATTATAATTACTTCCTGCCTGGGTGAAATAGGAGTATAACAAAGAACCAGTGAAATTATACATTTATGGGATGGTGTTATATTTTTCAGTAAATAATTGTTTGCCCCCAGAAATCATGACATGTAGGAATTTATTACCATTTTTTCAAATAGCAGCAGCAGCAGCAGCAACAGTAGTGTATGGATATTTACAGACATTTACAATATAACCCTGCAAATAAAAGTAAAGAGAACCTATCACAGGTACTTCTGAAGACACTAACAAATCTTTTTATTATTATTATTATTATTATTCAACCATTTCTACTTAAAATCCAGACTGGAAAGTAATTAATCTGCTACCTGCTGCAGTTCAATGTTATCATAAAAGCTGCTAAACTGAACTAGAGAAGAGAGAAGAACATACATATTGCCAATTTAGATCAAACCAGTGTCCATCTGCTCCTCTTTCCTTGTCTCTGGCCCTGTCTAAGTGTAGAGGCACCTTGCAATGGGCAGTGAGGAAACTTTCCATAGTAAATGTTTCTCTCTAACTCCCATTACTAAGTGAGTACGCTCTGAAGCTAGAGCTGTGCAACTAGCTGATTTTTTTGTTGTTTTTGTTCAGATGCTGAGCTGAAAAATCTGAAAAGAAATCAGTTTGATTGAAATGAAAATATTTTGGGTTTTTTCTAATCAAAACAAAAGAAACAAGAAAAACATTTGAATTTCATTTACCATTTGAAAAAAAATTCCACAGTACTACCTAATGCAAGAAAAGTTATATTTCTTCTAAAGCTCTTGAGTTTGGTTGTGGGGTTTTTTTTGGTTTATTCTATGACATCATTCTGGATATTCTTGTTTTCCATTTACATCTAGAATTCTTTGGTGAATGTTGTTTAGCTTTTTAGCTTCACTAATAACTTGTGGCAATGAGTTCCACAGACTAATTGTGGGTTGAGTGAAAGCAGCATTTTCCTGAAAGATCCCTTCATGCTTGGATTTCACAGGCCCAAATCTGCACCTTTACTCAGGGTGAACAGCTATTTATTCCATGAGTAGAACATTGAATTCACTGGGACAGTCTGTGAGCAGTGATGGTAGAACTGGGCCTGAAGTATGCATTGAAACTAATTTCATAACCTCTGGAGTTTTGTGTCAAGACCTGAAGAATCCTGTCCCGGTCTTTTCCTCTGCTATGGAGAATGCAGACAAATGAAGCTGGGTGAGCCAATCTAATGGTAATTCTGCTCTAAAACAGATGTCAGTATTTAAATAAGGTTGAATAGGAAGGAAAGGTCTCTTTGGACTTTCCCTTTGACTTGCTTATTGCAACTAGAAATTTGCTGTAGCCCCATTACCTGCCATCTTCTTCCCACAGGAAATTCTCTCTTTGAAAAATGCAAGTCTAGTGGCTGCTTCCCCATCAACATTTGCTTAGTTAATGCATGATTCAGATGGTCAGACCCTTTCCTTTTTAAGGTGGAATACATTTATGGAGGATTCTTTGGCTTAAGGGAGTCCCATCTCATGATTTCCTCCGTGATTGGGTCAAAATCTGCCCTCTGGCACCAGGACTGTGAGCAACGATAGTGTCTAGCATACTATGTAGCACTCGTGTTTGGTGACAGCTTCAGGTTGGGAATCCTGTTTGTACTGGCCAAATTAACCAGAGCAGTGTTTCTTAAACTGTGTTCCATGGCACACCAGTGTGCTGCGAGGCACTCGGAGGTGTGCCACAGAGAACAACAGAATTCAAAATGGCCGCTCTTAAAGGGGCAGGCGACTTTTCTTTTTTTTGCTCAATAACTTTCCCCGGGCCCTTTTTTCCCCTCAGTAACTTTCTCCCCAACCTTTTTTCCCCTGACCCATTTTTTTCCTCAACAAAAAATCCTTGGTGTTCCCCATAAAAAAAATTATTGTTTGGTGTTCCTCGGTCTTAAAAAGTTTAAGAAACACTGAACTAGAGGATTCCAGAGTCAGTCCTATGGACCTATGGAAGTGATCTTAGGTGGGACTCTATCCAGCTACCTCCATGCAGGTGGCTGCTCTGATCCCTGTCTTCAGAATCTGCCCAGCAGCACTGCTAGTTTCTAGCCTGACCTGTAGCCTGGATGGAATTTGCAGGCACTGGTGTGCAGAACTAGTAGATGAGTAGGTAGCACAGGCCTGGCAGTAGGAGACTGAGTCACTATCACTGTACCTTAACTTGCAGACAGCCCAGGTATGTGTGGCCTATGTGTTGACATTCCCCAGATCCCACTGACCTGAAGTATGCTTATCCTATCATGTCATTCACTGTGTGTGTGCGTGCGTGCGTGCGTGCGCGCGGGGGGCTCATTTCACCCCAGACAGGGCCAATAGGTGGTTCTACAATTATTTCCTTCCTTCTTCTCATGGCCAACAGTTCAGCCCAAGGGCTGATCAGTAATAACAGTATTTCTGGACTGTGTTGGGGCTGACCCTAGACGCTTATCTCTGTTCCCATTGTCAGCCTAGAGGCGAGGCTGCCATAAAAACCTCTTTCCTGGCCAACAGGGATGCAGCCCTACATATAAGGAATTTTGCCGGTGACACACTCACACAGAGCCCTGTCACAGGTTTTGTGTGGTCCCACAGGTCATCATGTGGTCTCTCTGGACCATTTGGTATGAACAAGGGATTGGTCAGTCTGTTATTATTGCAAAGGGAACAGACTCACTATGACCGTCCTGAATACGTCAGCTCTTGGAAAAGTTTAGAGGCTGATGAGAGGACATGAGAAACTCACCCATTTGGCCTCAACTGTATCTCTGTTTGGCAGGTTCCCAGTCTGGCTCATTTTATTCCAAAGGCATTTTGTTCCATTTGCTGTTCGTAACCATTGGTGGGATGTTTTCGCACAGTGCAGCCTTTGCTCTGACACTTACCGTCTGTGGGACTGCAGCCAGTGCAAATGAGATGCAGATCTGTAGATTGAATCTCTTGATACAATTCCCGTCATGCATATGGATCAGCCTTCCCAGGTAGGAAAAGCTCAGTATGAGTGGAGAGTATTTAAGGAGCTGCTGCCTGATGGAAAACATTGAAACACATTCTATTTATGCTCACACCTCCCCTATATTCCATATAGCTTTCCATTCCTTTGTTATCGCTAAGGACAGGTCCATGAAAATTGGGGATTTTGTTCTTTAAGCATTCATCTGCTCCAGGTGCTTATTTCTCACCGCAAGTCGTAATCCACTGCCTGTAGAACTGCCAAGCAACTGCTGTGTGAAATGAGTGGGCTGTGACAAATGGGCAGATGATCAGTGGTAGGAAGGTCTTGGGGAACTCAAAGTTCAGGTTTAAGTTTAGTTACTTCTGTGAAAATCCACGTTGTATTTGGATGACTTCTATATGTGGCAAAGTTGTGTGGGAAACAGACATGGAACCAGGCTGTGATGTTTGGCTTCTGACTCAAAGCACAGAAATGTTTTGGTGCAAAGCCTCCTCCCAGTGCCCGTAGCAGAGCCACAAGGAGCAGCCAGCCATTTTGAGCAGCCTGTGACTGCAGCAGGCAGGGACGTGCCTCAGGTTTCTGCAGGGCTGCTGGTCAGGAGCTGCCTAGTTAAGCACCTCCCAGCCAGAGACTGCTTCTGGCACCCCACCCCATCCCCTACTTCTTGTCCCATCTCATTTAGACCCTTTCAGTCCTAGCTGGATATTCTGCAAGAAAAGCCTTTTAGAGGACAAGTTGCTATGGGCTAATTCCAGTTATAGCCAGAAAAATAAAGCCGAAGAACTTGCATACCATTAATGTTAGAGGTGGGTCCAAATTGGAACACTGGCCCAGACCCCTCTGAACTTCGAGGTAGTCTGGGTTTAGAACTGGATCTGAACTTCTCAGATCAGATCTCTCTCTAACGAGGGTGAAACAGCACAGCAAATTCAATCCAACCCTCAATGTTAGTGGAGCTTGGATTTGAATCTGAACTTTGGTAAAGGTTTGGAGAGGGAGAGTATTCAGGTGGACAATAGGGTTTCTTGTTCCCTAGCCAAACCAGCCTTGGCATAACCATCCTGGCCCACTGTCATCCTGTAAACACTTACAGAACATTCTGCAGTCACTTGTTCTGTAGTACAGGTAAGATAGCCCTGGGGATACTATTTCTGACCCATTTGTCCCTTTCCTCATTATGACCTTCCATGATTAAACAGCAGGAGCAGAGGAACTCCTTTGAAACCAGGATGCTGTTGGTGCAAATGTTCTCAATCAGGGTGCGTCTACACAACACAGTAATTTCGAAATAATGGCTGTTATTTTGAAATAAGAATGTGAACGTCTACACAGCCATTCCATTATTTTGAAATAATTTTGAAATAACAGATATATAAATAATATAAATATAAAATATAATAATTTTTAAAATCTGTAAACCTCATTCCATGAGGCATAACGCCTATTCTGAAATAAGTATTTCGGAATAGCAGTAGTGTGGCCACTCCTCCCAGGGTCATTCAGTGTCATTACTCCCTAGCGCTTCCTGGGGCTCTAAATTGAGGTAGCACGTCCACATTAGGGAAGCCTGCCTTGGACTAATTTTGAGGCTTCCCTGTAGGGTAGACATGCTATTTCGAAATAAGCTATTTCAGGAAAAAAAAATCCAAAATAGCTTATTTTGAAATAAACGTGCTGTGTAGACATACCCTAACAGGGAACACAGGCAAAACAACACTGAAAATACAGTGTGACCACATAAAAGCAGTCACTACTTTAGCACACTTAGGTGTCAGGCATCCTTTGATGTTTAAATGAGATCTTCATCCCTTCATTCTCAAGGATCATGTATATGTGTGTGAGGAGATGCGAGGAGGAAGGATTAGTATGAGTAGTCTCAACATGCATCCACAATCCAGAGAAGCTCCCTGTTTCTGCTAGAAAGCTCAGCTATGAAATAACAAACAATATCCATATTCCAATGGACATAATTAGGCTTCAGAGTGAACATCCAGTTGCGAAGAGGGGCAGGTCATACATATCTTTTAGCTTCAGTGGATCTTCCTGTAGGCTAGGGAATACCACACTGCACTGGTTCACATTCAGTTCTTCTTCACAACCCCAAGGGCTAGAAACATAATGGCTGCTTTTAATGAACAAGTACATTTTGTGTAACCTGCTGGAATTGTGAGAGACAAGCAGATGTGGTATTAGACTGAGCTCTGACCCACTCTAACTCATATAAACTGCATGCAAATGAAGGCGTGATTCTCTGGCTGTGTCCTTAGCAAAAGGCAGAGTGGGAATGATTGGGGAACGATGGAAGGAGAACACACCACTGGCAGCCAAGCTGCTGATATTCTGGGGGACACTGCAGGGAGCATGGGCAGCCCAGAATCCACTAAAGGGGCTTGTTATTTTCTGGCTTCTTTGAAGACTGGCATCTTTGTGCCTTGGTCATTCTGTTCTCCCACCAGTCATGTCTCTGGCACAAAAGGCTGGAGGGGAACAGTGATCCAACAAGCCAAAGGAAGCAATGCTCCTCCATTAAGCTAATTTGCTTGGGCAGAGGAACATTTGGGTAGAAATGTGAGTTGATAGGGGATGGGACTGGGACTGGGACTGGGCTGGGACTCAGGAGATGTGGGTTCAACTCCTGCCTCAGTTACAAACTTCCTTTGTGATCCTGTCTCAGTTTCCCATCTGTAAAATGGGGATAATACTTCACTGGAGTACTGATGATTGTGAGGGTGCTCAGATACTACTGTGATAGAGCCCTCTCAGCACCCATCTAAACAGTAACCAACATCCCCACACAATAGAAAGTGAGGGTTTATAAACACTAATCAACTGATGAGATAGTTATACAATCTCCCAAAGAAACCACCATGCACAGGGCTAGTGTGCGTCCTGAATTTATCAGAGGCTAGGATGCAAAAAAATCCCATTTCAGGATTGCTTGAGCTGGCTAGTTTCACTCTTGGGGTATGTCTACACTACATGGCTCCGTCGACGGAGCCATGTAGATTACCTTTGTAGACATAGGAAAATGAAGCAGTGATTTAAATAATTGCCACTTCATTTAAATTAAAATGGCTGCCGCACTGTGCCGATCAGCTATTTGTCGGCACAGCGCTGTAGTCTGGACGCTCCGCGGTCGACATCAAAGGCATTTGTCGACCTCCTCAGTATGCCTCGTGGGATGAGGTTTACCGGGGAGGTCGACAAATGCCTTTGATGTCAACTGCGGAGCGTCCAGACTACAGCGCTGTGCCGACAAACAGCTGAGTGGCACAGAGCGGCAGCCATTTTAATTTAAATGAAGCGGCGATTATTTAAATCACTGCTTCATTTTCCTATGTCTACAAAGGTAATCTACATGGCTCCGTCGACGGAGCCATGTAGTGTAGACATACCCTCTATGTCATTATCCAGTCGTTCTGACAAGGGTCCTTTTGCACTGGCTGTCTGCATATTGTACTGCTCGCTTCTTTTAAGCTGTTTACTACAGAAAATTGTTTAAGTAGGCTTCAGATACCCCTCAGCAATGGAAAAGAAAAAAGCCTTTACCAAGTATAAACCAGAAGTTGCTGGAGGTAAAGATGCCTTTCAGCAGTTTCAAGCTAAGACTTTCTATTTCCATGTAAAACTATCTGTCGAAAGGTCAGGTTACATTTACAATGAGCAAAGTTTTATAGTCTACACATGCATGAGCACCTGCTTGGAAGATAGTGGAAAAGATTCAATTTACCTTTGGGTGGCAATGCTCAGATTCCCATTTAAAAGTCTAAGACCTCTGATTATTTATTGATGTCTTTCTCTCTTCATAGCTGTCTGAATCTTTACTGGGTTGCAAGACGCTACAGAGTGGCCTAAAGGATTTTTTGAATTAAGTTCTTTGGAGTCATTTTCCCTTCAGGTGTTTAACCAATGAGACAGCATCTTGACAGGGACTCTGTTTCGCGTATTTATTTATATATTTATTTGTCTAAAATCAAATTAACTGCCAGCTGAGCAGCCATCAAACACTGGGTTATGACATAGTTATGGGATGCTTTATTTTTTATTTACGGGTGGGTGGGGGAAACAACGATGGGAAATAATGCATTGAAACAACTCACATATTACAGTGAATATGCTTCAGGTTCCCAAAAGGCAACAATAGAGGAAATTTAATAGAAGGTCTCTATCAATAACCCTTCCTTTCGCCCAGAGAACACAAAAGTGGCAACTTACAGTAAAACTCCAGTGGTCCGGCATCCAATGGTCCAGCACTCCTGATGGTCCGGCACCATCTAGAACCTGGAAGTGCTCTGGGCAGCCGGACAATTGGAGCTGCTCTGCCCCCGGCTTCCCCGAGTCAGCCGCTGGTCAGTTTCAGCAGCGGCTGACTTGGGGATGCCTGGGGCAGAGCAGCTGGGGTGCTGTCCGGTTGGTCCCACAGCGCCGAGGGGCGCATCCCCCCCCCCACTCCACCCCAGATCCCTCATAGCCCCCCCTTCCGATAGTCCGGCATATCTGATAATCCGGCACCCCCTGGGTCCTAAAGGTGCCGTATTATCAGAAGTTTACTGTACCTATTTTCTTTAACTGACAAGAACCAAAGGGACTTTTTCTGAAGATACCTAAAAAGGCAGTGGGTTCTACAAGGTACCGTGGATAAAGTTCCTCCTTATTTCAATGAGAACAGAAACACAGTCTTTTCTCCACAGTAATATGAGCCACAGTTCAGGAGAAAAAGAGTGAGCACAATTCATGTTAGTACTTGCAACCCCCTGAACAATCAAGGCCAGTTAAAAGGAGAGGGTCAACCCCCAATCCTAATGAAGACAAAAGCAACCTCCACTTTGTGAAACTTTATACAGATTGCACCTCTCCAGTCTAGCATTCCCTGGTCCAGCAACATCCGTGGTCCAGCATGATTTTAGTTAGTCGGTTGTGTGCTTATTGGGGGTGTCGCCAAGTTTCCCATGGTCCCGTAAAATTTGTTGACAGCCACCAGTCCTGGCTCTGAGTGTCCTGTGCTGTTATTTAGCTCTAATTGACCTCTACATGTCTTCAAAGAACTCAGCAAACAGTGGAAGTGCCGGTAATGCCACTAAGTGTAAGCATGGTTTTTATGCTTCCTTGCGCCAATACAGTGAAACCATGTAACCCCACTAACACTTTGTCATGAAGAGAGCTGATCTGCCTTGGCTAGGCATAGGCTTATATAGGGTGTATCAGTACAGTCATACATTATTAAGCAGCATTGCAAGTGCTGTTCCACGTTTGCCTTAGTGAAACAAAAATAGAGACTGACTCACTACAGTATTGACCTCCAGTGATTCTGCAAATTCTCGAGGTTGCCAGACTAGAGGGGTTCAACTTGTAGTATAGTTGGTATAGGATGGTGGAGTTGCTCTTCAAATCAAGATTAGATGCCTTTCAGGGAAACATATTTTAGTTAAACACAAGTTCTTGGGCTCAATTTAGGGTAACTAAATGAAATTCTGTTGCCTGTGTTATACAGGAGGACAGAGTAGATGGTCTGATCATCCGTTCTGGTCTTAGACTCTCTGAACAGGGCTGGCCTTACCATGAGGCAAACTGAGGCAGCTGCCTCAGGAACCAGACTTGGGGGGTGGGGGGGCACCACTAGGACCCAGAGAATTGAGACCTTTCAAAGTTTTGGCCCAAGTGAGCGGGCATGGGGACGTCATTTGAGCTCCCCCCCTCAGGTGCCAAAATGTTGTGGGCCAGCCCTGTCTCTGAATCTCTCCCAACACAAGCAGAACTCCTTGTATACCAGGACTGAATTTTCACTACTGCTCCGAGGGGGTTTGCCAACGATTGGGGCAGTTTTATTTCCTGTTCGAGCTCATAGGTGAGACAGCTCTCAGCATTCTCTAGAGAGTTGTTGAACTAGTGGATCCTTGAAATCAGGGGTTATCAACCTTTTTCTTTCTGAACGCCCTTCCTCCCTGAACAAGTTATAAAAGTCTGCGTCCCACCTATACCACAATAACTGTTTTTCTGCATATAAAAGCCAGGGCCATCTTCACAGGTGTAGCAAACCAGGCAATTGCCTGCCCCCTATAAAACTACATTTGCTTAGGCTTTGGCGTCAGGCCCAAATGGTGGGGCCCAGGGCACTGGGCTTCAGCCCCATGCAGTGGGGCTTCAGTCTTCTGTTCTGCGGTCCAGCAAGTCTAATGCTGGCCCTGCTTGGTGGCCCCCTTGAAATCTGCTTGATCCCTCTACAGAAGGTCCCAGACCCCGGTTAAGAGCCATTTTCTCACCCAAGAAAATGAACCAAAGACCCCAGAGAGAGGGACACCCTGGTTTGGAGACTTAGCTGGAAAAGGAACAGTTTAGGGTGAGTTTGTAATAAGTCTGTACTGAGGTTTTAGTGCTAGAATTAGCATTTTCTGTTATTTTAAATTTGCAATCTACTTTGCTCTTCCTTTTCTCACTTATTACCACTTAAATCCTACTGCTTGTGCTTAATAAAATCACTTTTATTTACTATCAAGCCCAGTGCAAATACTTGTTACCTGGGGGAGCAACCAGTGTGCACATTCCCCCTTTCATTGTTAAAGGGGGCTTACCTAAATAATTCATGTGGGGTTCTGATCCCATTTGGAGAGAGGTATCCCAGGAAGCTGGGCCCCAAACTGCATTGTCCTTGGACCTGAAGAGTTTCAGTGTCTGTACTGCTCCTCAGGGGGCAGTGATCTCAGCTCTGTGCCTTAACTGGGGGAGACCAGGCAGCTGGCCCAGCAGGACAGAGCAGTGAGAAGCCCCAGAGAGCAGGAAAGTAAGTGGCAGTGGCCTTGCCAGCATCCCAAGAAGCATCCCCAAGGGATCATCTGTGACCATACCCTGTCACAGTCCCCTCTCAGTCTTCTCTTTTCCAAACTAAACAAACCCAATTCTTTCAGCCTTCCCTCATCGGTCATGTTTTAACCACGGTTAAACCATTAAACGTGTAGAGATATGCATTGTACTGTGATCTTATATAGAGCTTTAAAATGCAGTAAAACATCTGTTACAGCTGAGCAAATAGGGCCTGATCTAAAGCCAATAGATTTCCATTGACTTCAATGGGCTTTGAATCAGCCCTGTCCTATATATCTTAATAAAGCAATGGCAGGCACACAGCCTTCCCCTAATGAACGATGCAAATAATGTAGTTTGCAAAAAACTAATAAAAAGAGGCTATTGTATGTTTGATGGCTGGATCTCGTTCCCTCCACTCTGCTTGGCTGCTTTCCTCCCTAGATGGGAGGTTAATAGGTATATGCATTAATGTAGTGACCTCTTTATTGACACACTTTCATTTCGCTTCTCCTTAACCACCATGAGAGCAAAACCCAGAAGAACTGTTCAGAGAAGAGTGACTACATTTAGAAAAGTAAAACAAATACCATTACATGGAGTGCACTAAAACCAGGTAATTAGTAAAATGATGTCATGGACACTCTATTATAGAAAGATGCACACTCAGCTAGTGTGTTGAGCTAAAGATATTTTCCCCTTTAAGTAGCAGACAAGATATTTACCATCTTAACTCCATCAGAACAATTTTTCTTTTTCCTGGGAGCCATACATACATACATTTAGCAGCTGGTGTTAAGGCTATAAATATCATCTTCATATATATATATATATATATATATAAACATACATCATACATTATGAAGGGTATTTGTGGATACCAATTGTTGGTGTAATAAAAGTGGCCAGTTTTGAAAATCAGGCCACTAATCTGAGTTTGGAAATATACATACAACAAGCTTTAATACATAAAACATACATATTTAATATTCAACTCATTTTCAAAACAACAGTATTATCTACCCATCAGATGAAATATATCTTTTTGTGATTTTTTTTTTTTACTGTGTATAAAAAGTGAGCCAGGTCTAAGAATAGAAGGAGGAAGTTCTGCATTGTTAGAAAATGCTGGACTTGAATTGAACTCTTCTCACTGAAAGAAAAGTATGAGGAGGTTTATTCACTAGATAACAAATCCCTAAATGGTTCCATTTTCCTATCCTCGTGATCATTGCTATTGATTACATTGTATCCTTGAATCTATTTTGCTCAGCTCCTGTTTAATATTTAAGGGACATGAAGAACTGTATCTTGTAATATTTAAGAGGTTAACTTATTGCAGAGAGCTAAAGAAAGGAAATGGTTCCAAATGAGGTGTAACTTTGGCCCTTGTTGATGGACCACAATATACATGTAGAACTATGCATTGTACTGTGTTATAATATAGAGCTTTAAATGCAGTACTGTATAATGTCTATTACAGCAGAGCACAACTTTAGCTCCAAATCTGGATTTCAGGGCTGGGATGGGGGTTTAAATCCAGGAGGTATTTTGTTCACCCTGGTATGGGGGCTAGTCGTATATTTTGGATTACAAACATCCATCTATGATGTTGGAGTCTCTGACAATAGCTTTAGTTCAGGCTCTGTCTAACATTCTGGGATTGTGATACATTAGATAGCTACTTTTCACCTGTTTTTAATTGTTTAAAGAAGCACCTCTAAGTAGTTTAGGCCCCAAAGAATCACTCTTTTGTGAGCGTAACAATGTTTGCGCTCTGATCTTTCACACCGGTGTTAGAATTAAAAAGCACTGTCAAAGTCCAATTCTTCATGTCCCCATTAAAAATACATGTTTTAGAGAAGCAGCGTGAGCCAAAAGATCGGGGTAGGCAAGAGAGCCTCCGCAGACTGGATCCGGCCTCCCAAGTGGGTTGATCTGGCCTATGGCTGCCCTGCTGCTCCCCCAGCCCCAGGCCAATCGAGACCTGGGAGCGCATGAAGTCTCCTCCCCACCACGGTGGTATGTGGTGCCTAGAGGGAACCGCCAACTGTTCTGAACTAGCAGTTCCTTCTAAGCCCTGGCAGGCAGGAGGTGGGGGGGAGGGCAAAGACTTCACGTGCTCCACGCGCCCCCAGGCCAATCAGGGTCTGTGGGAAGGGGCATGGAAGTGTCCTGGCCCCACCCCTTCTGCCCAAGGCCCCGTCCCTTTTGTGGTGGCCTGGGGCCACTTAAAAAATTTGTGAAGTCCCCACCCCTCTCTAAAATTATTGCCCAGATCTGCCTTAGATCATGAATGAGACTATTCACAGCTCCACCACTGACTCACTGTGTCATCTGGGACAAGTTCTACAACTCGTCAGTTTATCACATATCTACACAATTAATCACATGGCTATTACCAGCACATGTGGTATACATGTTTGGTGCACACAGATCAGTAAAATATTGGTTTGTGTAAGATCTGAGGTATGCCACACCCTAATACTATTGTATTCAGTAGTTCATAATCTTTAATGTAAAACCAGTGAGGAATCCTGCGCAGTGTTGAATGCTTGGGCGGCCACCCAGGAGAGATTCCAATGCTGCCCAGATGATTAGCAGAGTGCCCACAGTAGGCAGCATGTGTTTCTACTGGTGGTGTACATCTGCACATGCCTAGGTGCACATAACAAAATTTATTCTGCACATGGATGGAAAAAATTATAAAGAACATTGGTCCTGTGGCACCTTAAAGACAAATCGATTTTTTTTTTTTTTTTTTTTTTTTGCCCATGAAAGCTTATGCCCAAATACATCTGTTGGTCTTTAAGATGCTATAGGACTCCTGGTGCTTTTGCAGATACAGAGTAACACAGCTACTCCTCTGAATCTTTAATGTATTTGTCCTCACAACACTTCAGTGAGGTAAAGAAGTGCTATTATTTCCATTTTACAGAGAGTTAAGTGACTTGTACAAGCCCATCCAGTAAGCTGGAAGCAAAGTAGAGTCTCAAATCCAGGTCTCCCAAGTTGTAAACTAATGTCCTAGACCATCCTTCCTGTCTGTTGGAACTTTGAGATAGGCTGTAACCATTGTGTGCCTTTTTTTCCTTCTCGGAGACAAGCATGTCAGTAATTAAACTTATTCTTCCTCTCCCTTTATAACTGGCTTGCCAGCAGGAGTGAGGCTAGTTGTCAGCACAAGATGCTGATTACATAGGGAAAGTCACTTGGAACTACTCTTGTGATAATAACTGACTATGCTGGTTCTTTGTCCAAACTTAATTAATTAATAAATAAATTAAATGAAAAGGTTTAGATCAACCCAATGGGAAAGTTTTTTGAACTGAGAAAAGAAAAGATATATTTGGGTCACATGAAATGTTTCATTTTGTTTTTGAGACGGTTTTTTTAAATCTAGTTTTTTTAAAATAAAGTCCAAAAAGAAAAAAAAAATCTTCAAATTGAGAAATCAAAACATTTCATTTCATAAATGTCAAAAACTAAAGGTTTTGATTGGGGGACTATTTAAGCTGTATTTTTTCTATCAAAACAGTTCAGCACATTCAACATGAACTTGCAAAATGTTTCAGTTAAAAAGTGTCGCCTCGCTGTTTGGGAGAGAGTTTTCCAACATGGGTGTCTATAACCAGGCACCAAAACACGTAGCCTGACATTCAGGGTTTGAAATGCTTTGCATCCATCACTTTTTGCCTCAGTTGTAGCCATGTAAGACAAGCACAGAAAGGTCTTAAAGTCTTTTCCTTGTAGATTTTGCTATTGGGAGCCTTAATTAACTGGTGTTTATAAAAAGAATTTGTGGTGCTTGGATGAAAGACTCTAAATGAAAATCATCAAAAGGAGAAAGGAAATAGATCTAAATCATCCAGTCCATGTCCCTGCCAATGTAGTGCAACATCATTATTATTTCTCATTAATGTAAGAAAACCTCCCAGGCTCCTAATTCTTGGTGCAATATTGCAAAACAATAGGAAATAAAATAATAAAATAACGGCAACATATGAGTCAGATTCTGAGCAGGTGCTATCAAGGTCACTGCACTGACTGCAAAGATCTGGCCCATAATGTTTAATTAATCACCTGAATTATATTGGAAGCTGGCAGTGGCTGGTGCCCGGGAGAAGTGGTAAAGCTTTAGAAGCAATTGCCATAACTGAATGCTAATGGGGCATTCAGGAGCCTGTCCATTCATCCTGTCCTCCATCTCCCATCAAACTGAAGACAGTGCCCAGGCGCCACATTTAGCACCTGCTGTTCCCTCACATGCCTGCAGCAGAGCCAGCAGGTTTTGCTGTGGCATGTTCTGTGTGGTATGACTCGGGTGTGCCATTCTCAGAATCTCTTTTTAGAATGCCCATTCTGCGTTCATCCCTGGAACAAGCCCCTGGAAGAGTCATTACAGTCTCTTTCATGCTATATGCAATAGGTGCAATTAGATTGCATGCCATCAAGGGAGATCCATGGTCCCGCAGGAGTGAAATAGATTTGCAGTTAGATAGAGCCCTGCCTAGTGAGTTATTGCCTCCTTTTATAGCCATAAGATCACTTAAAAGATAAAGAGAACATTTCATAAAATGCATATGCCTGCCTTCAGTGCCACACCTTCTTTGCATCTGCTTTTTAAGGCGAGCCCACTATAATTATTAAGTGACATGCTCATATATTTTTGATTTCTATGGGACTATGTAAGTGCTCCCCTCTGCTGGACCCAAATTGCATATCCCAGGGCAGAGGAGATTTGAAACAATTTCTTCCGCAATCAAATTTTAATTTCAATAGTGCCCATGCTGCAATTGGTATGGATTCAGGGAGGTTTGGGAGCTGTTATTTCTTCTGTCTCCTACAGCACAGAAACATTTTAAAGGCACTACACAGTCTCCATGTCTCTATGAGACTGACTACGGCAAAATAAATTCCCAGCATATCAAAATCACCATCAGTACAGGACTGTGGGTTTATTTTTGGTCTAAACTAGAATGCCAACGATCACTCGTTCAAGGAAGTTTAAGAAAAGTTCTGTGTCTATATATAACCCCATTTCTAGTAGGCTAGAGAACTGCAGGAAGGAAAGATTGCATGCCAGACCTCCAAAAGCAAATACTAATTCAGCAGTCTAGTCACTCTGTCAAACATTTAGTGTATCAGGGTTGATTGTTCCCTGGTAGGTATAGCTCTGGTATATCCGCCAGGCCTTTTGTCATGTTAACTGCAACCGATCAATGGATTGAGGTCAGGACTTCTGATGTAGGTGCAAGCTTAGAGGGAAAAAAGTCTCAAAGATTCATTTTTTCTCGTCTGGTAGCACTCCGGTCACTTATTTTTTCTCAGTTAGCCTCTGCCGCTCTAAAGTGGATATTGATCAGTGCTTTAATGCAAACCTGTCAAATTAATTTTGCAGAGCTGGGATATGACTGGCCTAAAATTGCTTCTGCATCTGTTCTCTGCAGCAAGCCTATGAATTTTAATCATGACCAGAATGGGCTGTTGGCTTTTTTTGTTAGAAACTTGAATAGGAAAGGTTTAAACTGTAAATGCCATGAAATGATGCTGTTTTGTTCTTTTCAGAAACTCATGTGGCTGAGGTCAAAGAAATTATGATGTCTGCGTATTCTTGTCAGAGGCTCAGGAAGCTTTGTGGGTTTTTCTTTTTTTTTTTCTTGTGCAAAGCAGAGCAAAGGTATGTGCTGTTCTTGTTAAACATTTTTAGACCAATCAGAGAACAGCAGGCTTCATGTTTTCTGGAATGCCAGATGCATTAATATTAATATAAAAATTCCCCCCTAGTCTCTATTGAATGATCTTATTATTCTTGATAACTTGATCTCAAGGGATGGGATGGGAGAGAAATAAAGATTTTTTTTCCACTCGGTAGACTTGTAATACAAATAAAATGTTCTTCAGAGAAACTCAAGATGCAATTTAGGGAATTAACAAGGACTGTTGCTGAAGTACAAATCTTGACCAAGAAGAATACAAAAGATTATCAAGATTGTAGGTAGGTGTGTCACTCCGTCATGCAAAGCAAGCTATTCATGTACTCTTCATACACAGCCACCACTCAAGTGTACAACTTTATTACTACATGGACAATTTGCAGGGTAACTAAGGACATTTGCAGTTTTGTCAGCATACACCTTTAGTCATACACAAAATGTTATATGCATGAGCATGGGAATACACTGCCTCAGTATGAGGCTGGAAAGTCCAGCAAGACTGAACCAACTAGTAGCAACATTCTGACCTGATGTTGCACCTTTTGTCTGAGGATCTCCAAGTGCTTCAGAATATTCATTAAGTGTTAAAATACCCGTGAGGTAGGGAAGCATTGTTAACCCTGTTTTACTGATGGATGAACTGACACACAGACTTAGCCACTCTTTCTCCTGCTGAGATAACAGGTAAAAGTCCCATTGATGTCAGCAGAGCAGGAGATGGCCAATTCAATGGCCAAATGGGAGAAGAAACTGTTGGCTCTCAAAGCTGCACTTGACCAGCTAGAACACAGTGCTTTGTACTGCTTCATAGTTGCACCCATAAAATTATTGATTGTCAAGACCCTCTACAATTCTTGCTTCTACTGATGTCCTAATGTTAGGCATCATCAAAAAAGGGATAGAGAATATCTTATTGCCCCCTATAAACCCATGGTACATCAACATTTTGAATACCATGTGCAGATGAGATCATCTCATCTCAAAAATATATCTTGGCATGGCGTAAAGTTAGAGGTCTATAAAATCATGATTGGTGGAAGTTATTTACTTGCTCCCATAACACAAGAACTAGGGGTCACCCAATGAAATTAATAGGAACACTGGAATAAATTGCCTAGGGAAGTTGTGGAATCTCCATCACTGGAGATATTTAAGAGCAGGTTAGACAAATATCTATCAGGGGTGATCTAGATGGTGCTTGGTTCCTGCTGTGAGGGCAGAGGACTGGACTTAAGGAGCTCTCAAGGTCCTTTCCAGTTCTAATATTCTATGATTCTATGATTAGAGGGCTAAACTCAGCTCCAAGCCCTGGTCTTGGAGTTATTTCAAAATAACTCCCCTTATTTCGAAATAACAAGCAGAGCGTCCACACTACCAAGCCCGTTATTTAAAGATAAGGGTCTCGTTATTTTGAAATAATAACTCCTGCTTTCCTTGGGGAATGAGCTTATTTCAAAATAGTTATTTCATGAATTATTATTTTGAAATATATTATTTCGAAATAATTTCCTAGTGTAGACATGTAGACAAGTTAATTACTGCTCCCATTGATTAAAAGTGGCAGGAGAGTATGAGAAAGGAAGAAAGGGATTTTTTAAAATGTTTTAAAATATTTTAACACATCTTCAAAGCTCTACAAGTTTCATGCAACTTTTAAACACCCTTTTTTCCTCCTCCCCTAAAACAAGAACCAGCCATGCCTTCACATCTGTTTGTAGCTGTAATTCATTGACAAAGTTTTGTGTGCTCCTTTCTAGTGAATGATCAACTAAAGGATAAATTACTAATATTGCGACCAGCCACTGAAGCCTAGGATCCAGATCTTCAAAGGTAGTTAGGTTCAAATCCTCACAAATACTAAGTTTAACAGATTGCTATTGCAGCTGATAGAGTTATTTCTCTAGTTGAAATGGTAGGGGCTTGTGCTGTGGTACTTAAAGGCTAGATTTTTAAAAAGGTATTTAAGGTGCCTAAATCCCTTCACAATTTGTCTCTCACATCTCAGGTTGAAACCATGCATGTGATTTAGACAGTGGGTTGTTGCATAATGTTGAGTTACTTTTATATTTATTTCTGATCCAAAACTAAGGTACGTCTACACTGCAAGCTTATTTCGGAAAAAGCTATTCTGGAAGATATCTTCCGGAATAGATTATTTTGAAATAGAGCGTCCACACTACAGGAAATCCTCAAAATTAGTCTGAGGCAGGCTCCGCTAATGTGGACGTGCTATCTCGATTTAGAGCCCCAGGAGGCACTGGGGAGGAATAACTTAGAATGGCTCTGGTGAGGAGCTATTTTGACATAGCAGCAGTGGTGCGTCCACGCACACCCTCTTCCGAAAGAGCTTTTTCAGAAGAGGCATTATTCCTCGTGGAATGAGGCGTACCAACGTCGGAAAAAGCCCTCCGTTATTTCTATTTTCTTTCAAAATAGCGCAATTGCTGTGTATTGTTTTTCCGGAATAGTATTGCTAGTATTATTTTTCTGGAATAATAGCCTTTATGCTGGAATAACGGTGCTGTGTAGACACACCCTTAGTTACATTCTCATGATGGAAGCAAACACAATGAGATCTCAACACCGTTCATTTTGTTCAAAACTTTGTTATCCTGGGGGGCAAAGAGTTGTGTGTGATGTTGCACAAGAATTCTCTGAAGGTGATGGATGTCAATAAGAACATAATGGACGGATGTCAGTATTGTAGATGCATATGTTTTGTTTCATGTGCACTGGGGTTTAGGTGAGTGCAGATGATATAGCTGGTAAAAGTGACCACAAAGACAAACAATTACAAAGCTGTGATTTTTAAAGCACTTTTCTAATTGATCATGCTGCTCAAAAAAAGCAACAGGCAAGAACTAAGCAACACTGCAAAGTGTCCTATGGAAATTCTCCAAATAACTTTAAAAGAGCCTCTGGAAGGGATCTCAATAGAAAAGAATCCCACCAGTAGTGCCTGTGGGTGCAGTCCAAAGCACAGATGGTTTAAAATGCATGCAATTTAGGCACATGAGTGCACGCAAAAGAATAATGTAAATCAACGTATGTTAGGTACCTGGGCCCCCAAAATCTCATCTCTCTGACATAGTTCTGGACACATGTTTCAGACCTGATTTGTCCTGCCAGGGAGAGGCCAGACTCTGTCTTTCCCATGCAATGCTTCACAACCAGTCTCCCACTGGGGAAAGTGCAGTCAATGGGACTGGAACTGTTTATGGTTTCAAGGTATAAGCTGGAGAGCACGGAGGCAGCTTTTACTTCTGCTGCTCTGGGATGCTGGGAATATTTCCCTTGACACACTTCAACGTTGATCTGTAAGAACCTCAAGGGGCAGATGAAGCCCATTTCACTCTTTTTGGTGTGTGAGTTATTTATTGTGTATGGGCAGTGATGCTGGCTACTTCACTTTGATCGGCTCTGTTGTGTGTCTGGAACATTCAGTGATCTTATTGCTGATGCGCCCAGAGGCCATGAGACATCATCACCAATAAAATAAAACTGAATTATTATTATTTGAGAGTGGGGAGGGCAATCTACTTAAAACACAGGGCTGGGCATCAGGGTGTTTGGCTTCTATGGGAAGTAACATTGGGCCATTACAAGCCATGATGCGTTATCATTTATAAAGTTCTTTGAGATCCTCCCAGCAAAGTCACTGTAGAATGATCTATGCTGATGCCAATAACTATGTTCACCCAGCTCTTACACACCTCTCATATTAGGACTATGGATGTGAATTGCAGCTTTGAATGATGGAAATTGCTTTTGTCACTCCAAAAGGCCAGGGTGGAACTGGAGTCAGTGGCAAGTGTCCCATTGACTTTAATGGGGCCAGGATTTTGCTCTAAGACTTCTCAGCACCAGGGGGTGACTTCTTGGAGGTCTCATCTAGTATAATCCAACATCTACGTGTAAGTGGACCCACACATACTGTGGCTGGTCAAACGAGGGTATGGATACTGGCAGGTAGAAAGAAGCATTCCTTTTGCACAAGTGGTAGAGGTTCATGCTTCTAGAACAGGAAGTCCTAGGTTCAGTTACCTTTGACAAACCAGACGGAGGGAGTCACTACACCAGCAGCTGACACCAGGCATGGTGAAGACAGGGATTCTTGAAGCACAGATGTATTTGGCATCAGGATACCGTGCTAATAAGGACTGCAGTAGAAATGCCTAAAGGAAATAGATCTTTGGAGTACGTCTGTGCAGTTGGGGTTCAGGGAGTGGGTTTTCAGTTCTGTGGCAGTGCACATGTTTATTGCAAGTCTTATGTCCTTAGATTTTTATCTTCACTGCAACATTGTTTATGGACCTGTCGGGAGGTCTGTGTCTCTGTTACATCTTAATCTCTGGAAGCCCAAAGTGCTTTGTTCAGGCTCAGGGTAGTCAGAGGTCCCGTGTGTAGCAACTTTTTGCATTTTTAACTCAAGCCACACAACAAGAAGACTAGCACCCTAGACTGGCAGCTGGTAGTATTGACTGGATGGTGTGTGAAGGACTTTGCCAGTCATAGGTGATATACTCAGGGCTGTCGCCACAAAGTAATAGGCAGGGGTCTATTTGGCAGAGGGGTACATTGGAGGCATGAAGGAAGTGAATAGAGGGTGGTATCTTGGCTTTTTAAAAATCACTTGTGGTCTATAGAGGGAGCTCCACTGAACAACTATGAGTTAATGTAAAACAAAACAAAACAAACAAACAAAAAAGACAAAACAAGAAATAAACACACTCTGTTTCCATGTAGGTCAGGAGAGCTTTTGAAGGGCCAGAATGCTATAGTCCACCTGCCTTGTCAAGTGTAAAATGTTACTGTCAGTGGGCAGAGCAGACATGAAGGGACGCTGAAATGAGAGATGGTTGTATTATATTTCATAGGCGGCTCTATTATATTTCATATATAATTGGTGACATTCCATGCAAACAAGTACAAAGCTTGTTGTTGCCCTTTGACCTCCTGTTACTATAGTGAGTAGAGGCACTCCAAAGGGTGGCGAACATCAGGCCTGGCTTGTACTGCTTAGACCCCGGATGCTACACGCATTGTGGCATTGATGGTTCTGGCTTCTGAAAGGCCAGATCCATGTATGAACTGCCATGGGAGTGGCAGCGGGCACCGTCATTTGCCTGATCTTCGAGCATGAGTAATGTAATTGCATTGTATATGCCGCATATGTAGGGGATGGAGTCTACATTGGATAGGCACTTCCCTGCAGTTTGACTAGTAGGATGCACAGTTCGAACATGCTTCTAATTCACCACCGAGAGAGTGTGTTGCATTGAATCGTCTCTCTTAAATCAAAGCATTCAATCCAGGTGAAATGTGGGGAGGGAAGAGGGGTAAGGCTGGAAAAAACAAAGTCAGACAATAAAAAAATCAATACCACTTCCCTATAAAAGAAATTGAGATTTGTGGAATTCACTTCCACTTTCAGACTTGCCAGTCCAGAAAATTCATTTAAGGCTAAATTGAAGACTTATCTCATAGGCTAGTTTGCCAGTCCTTGCTGCAGTTCACTTATAGGGCCCTCTGGTCATTATCTCATATAAAACACTCTGCATTGCTTTATATGAGCAGCAGCGTAAGGATTTACCTTGTATTGCAGTTCTGAGCATTATACATTATTGCTTTGTATTCTTGTCTACAGATGTTCATTGGTAGTGCTATGAGCCAGTTAAACAGAAGCCTGGCTCCCATTGCTTTCTTTGTACTCAAGCTTTAATTATTGGCATGTTCTGAGCATGGTGACCTTGGAGGAAGTGAGTAGGAATCACATTTGTTCAGGTCACCACAAGAGGAATTCTCGGGGAGTTTGTTCTGTTGCTGTGCCTCCACCTTCCTTTAAGAGAGTATGCTTCTTGTCCTGTTGGCGGGGTGCAGAGGGGTTAGCAAGACCATTGCCCCATCTTATTATTATGCACTTTGCCATTATCCAATAGCACCTCTGGATGGCCCCAATACAGGAGGAAAACTGTGTGTTTGGGGGAGACGCCACATATCATAGAATCATAGGGTTGGAAGAGACCTCAGGAGGTCATTAAGTCCAATCCCCTGCTGAAAACAGGACCAATCTCAACTAAATCATCCCAGCCAGGATGATTTCAAGCTGGGACTTAAAAACCTCTAGGGATGGAGACTCCACCACCTCCAGTGCTTCCCCACCTCCTAGGGAAATAGTTTCCCCTAATATCCAAACTAGACCTCCTCCATTACAACTTGAGACCATTGCTCCTCATTCTGTCATCTGTCACTGCTGAGAACAGCCTCTCTCCATAGGCTTTGGAACCCCCCTTAAGGTAGTTGAAGTCTGCTATCAAATCTCCTCCGCCCCCATCTTCTCTTCTGCAGACTAAACAAGTCCAAATCCCTCAGCCTCTCCTCATAAGTTATGTGTTCCAGCCCCCTAATCATTTTTGTTGCCATCCACCGGACTTCCTCTGATGCATCCACCTCCTTTCTGAAATGGGGGCCCCACTGGAGAGGCAGAATTGAATGCAATTCTCCAAATGTGCCTCACCAGTGCTGAATAAAAGGGGATAAGCACTTCCCTAGATCTGCTGACAATGCTCCTACTAATGCACCCTACAGGTATGTCTACACTGCAGAGTTTTTTTGGAAAAATGGCCATTTTTTCAAAAAAACTTCACTTCCATTCACACTGCAATCACGTTGTTTTGGGACAAAAATCAAAAGAACAGAGGGGTTTTTCTGACATTGGTCAACCTCTTTCTATGAGGAAGAAGCCTTTTTCCAAAAGAGATCTTTTGGAAAAAGGCGTGTGTGGATGGGGAAAAGGGAGTTCTTTCACAAGAAGAGGAAAGAGGAAAAAGCACAGGTGTCCTGGTGGCCACTCCATCCATAGTAATCACAGCTTAAATGTGAGATAGCGTCCATCCAGTGTGGATGCTATCTTTCGAAAAAGCAGATTGCTTTTTCGATGCGCTTTTGCTGTGTAGACGCTCTCTTTCGGAAGAAGTTTTTTTGGAAGATCTCTTCCGGAAAAGCTTCCAAAAGAAGCCTGAAGTCTAGACATTGCCTAATATGCCATTTGCCTTCTTGGCTACAAGGGCACACTGTTGACTCATATGCAGCTTCTCATTCACTGTAATCCCCAGGTCCTTTTCTGAACTGCTGCTTAGCCAGTCGGTCCCCAGTCTGTAGCAGTACTTAGGATTCTTCCATCCCAAGTGCAGGAGTCTGCACATGTCCCTGTTGATCCTCATCAGATTTCTTTTGGCGCAATCCTCCAATTTGTCTGGAATCCTAGAGCAAAATGGGTGTAAATGGTTATGAACAAAGCAGGAGAGGTTTTTACGTATACTTTTCCCTCATGTAAATGACATTTTTCTTAAAAAAAAAATATCCATAAATTGTAATTGAAAATGTATTCATTGGGTGACTTTAATCATGTCACCTAGCTCAAAATGTTCATGCTTTGATACCTAAAATTAGGACTCTAACTCCATAGCAAGGCTCCTAAATGAAAGAGGTTCTGCACACCTATGGCTTCCACACAAATCAATAGAAAATTTCCCACTTCTCTTAATGTTCATTAGATTATCTCGGTTGCATGTGAAATTACTGTGAATAGATGTTCAGATAAGCAGAACTGGACATTAACTAACAGACAACAGGCGAGCAATGGTGCTGTGTGCAAATTAAAGGAACAAAAGCACATGCATTTTGCACGTGTTGCATCACCATCTTTTAAAAACATCAGTCTGTTTTCAGTAACTCTCAGTTTCTCTATCTCTAAAAGGGACATGATGGTATTTACTTACCCAACTTCCCCAGTGCACTAGGAAGCAATTGTGTAGCATTGTTTACACAGTACTTTGGAGATGTAAGGCCCTATAGCAATGTGTGGTGTTATCGTTACTCCATCCTTAGTATGTTGTTCTTCTAAATATGACTGAGGTCAGAGGGATGTCTCCTGCTTTGGCTTCTTGTTCAAGTCTCGCTTATTGCACATGAGAAAACATGGTTTTCTAATTCCTTCTCTGCATGCCCAGCCTTGGAGCTGGAAATCAAGCTGTGTTCTTTGCACTCCATGCATCATCAACAAAGTGCAGGTTCTGGACTCTCTGTTTTGCGGATGATCCCTACCACAGAGCAGGCTGCAACTCTCCCTTCTGCGGTTACAGGCACTCTGGGAGTGATCTCCTCCCGCAGGCATGTTTTTCTCCCATGTAGGGGGCAGGAGCTGCCACAGGTTTTGACTCGTGTTTTGCTTCATTGTTCCATCAGGGCGGGTGGATTTGCCCCCACTACCATGCAGAAAGGGCAGAGAGCTTGCTCCCCAATGCAACAAGTCGGCCCAAATCTGCACAGATCTGTGAGATCTATCACAGGAGCCTTACTAGTGTGCTGGGTAGCCAACAGACTTCGCTAGCCCTGGGCAGGGAGACTAGCTCTGGGCTTCCGGAAGGGGCAGAGTCTTGGGGAGGAAGCCAGCCCTTCAGTGCCAGCTGGTACACACCACCCAGGGCTCCAGAGGTGATTTAAATGCCCGGGGCTTGGGCAGCTGCCATTGTAACAGCAACAGCCAGGAGCCCCAGACTCCTTTAAATCACCAGACCTTGGGGCAGCTGCCCCCTTTCCCACCCACCCCCATTAGCAGGCCTGCCGGTGTGTCAATGGGTCAGCCAAAATCATGACTTTTTTGATCCAATATCAGAGTCAGAAAGCTGACTAGAAATGTTAGCTGGTGACTGCCTGGCTTACTGATCAAAGACCAGTTTCCTCTTATCCAGTTTATCAAGCAGAAGAGAAACTAAAATGAGTGGAACTTGGCCTAGTGCATGGAAGTGAGGTTGTAGGTACCAGATCTGTGGCATGTTCCTCTTCTTGGGTGTCCCGTGGAAGCCCATGTGAGAGAGCTACACAGGGAAAAGCCACTGTATGTCATTGGGAACAGAAGAGAGTAGAGTGGATGCCAGGCTGCTAGCTCAATGGGTATCAATTGGGATGTCATGATACTTCAAATAGCATTAGCACTGATGGAGATACCCCCTTCCTCCACACTTTCTATGGTCACTGCTGTGCAGCTCTGGGGTGAGGGAGGAGTGGGCACCTGGTTCTCAATGTAACATCACAGGAGATGTCTATGAGTCTTTTACAATAAGTGACTGAGCTCCTGTGTATGTGATAGTTACTGCAGGAAAGTTAACCAACTAATCAGGGAGGTGACTTTGGACATCAGTGTCAGTGAAATGACAAATGAGAGGAGAGCTAGGGTCAGTGGGGATGCTATAGGGCAAATAACCACCTAAGGAATAGGTCAAACTTCTACTATGTCTTCAAGCGAGTTAACTTTAGCTTCTATGGCTCAGTCATTTTGTGGTTGAGAGCAGAATCTTGATATGACCTCCTCAAATTGGATGTTCGCTTTAGCCTAGATTTGCAAAGCTATTCGTTAATGCTCACATATAGGGCTGTTTCCTCTAGGGTTTTAAAGAAAAAACTCATTTCAATGTAAAATTCACAGGATCAAATTGAAATGTATTTTGAGAAGAGTTAACGCTACTGATTTTCAGGCTCAGACAATCACTTCCATGTCAGATTGTAATTACATATTTTTTGCATCAGCTGTGTGTGTGGTGTGGAAAAAATGGAAGATAATTCTGTTCCTTTCAATTCTGTCCTTCCATGGAAATTCATAGGACTAAAAGGAAAAAAAATAATTTGAATCAACCTGCCACTATGACCGAAAGCATTCACTTCTTAAAGACTGCTTCTTATACCAAGTTTTGTTTCATTTTCTGCATTTTGTCATGGGTATTAATACATATTTGTAATAAAACCACACTGAAAACTTGCATCTCTAAAAACAAGAGCATTAAAAATATTGAAGACTTGTCCAGTTTTATAATCTCCAAGCAAGAAACACCAGCTTTTGAACTCGGATTAAATTGACAGGAAAGAAAAAGTGGAAAAGAATAAAAGTCAAGTTGCGTAAAATAATTCTTCAAATTAAGTATAATTGTAGCTCACTATTTATATTGTCTCAATAGTCTGATGTTCATTTAGAAACAGAGCTAAGCCGGAAGTTCTGATCTGGACACTTCTAAACCTTGGGGGAGAGGCCAAGGTTCAAAATCGAATCATGGACCCAGATATAGATTTCAAAGTTGGCCCTAACTGTGGTTTGTTCTCATTAATGTAGCATCTAAGGTCCCAAACAACTAAACACTGTGCTAGACCAGTGAGACCTTGTCTAGACTAGGGAAATTTGTATTTCTATAACTACATCAGGGTGTGTCTACATTTGAAATGCCACAGCAAAACAGCTTGGAGCTTCAGGGTAGACATTGTCTATACCAGGCCTGGGCAAAATATGGTCCCTGGGCTGGATCTGGCCTGCCAAGCTGCCAGATCCGGCCCATGGATACTGCAGGGAGCCCCAGGCAGGCTCTCCGTTTGCCTCTGCCTCCCCACACACACTGCTCTGAAACACGGCTGCCAGGAGTTTCTCTTTAAAACATGTGAGCTTGGATGGAAGGGGGGAAGGCTTCAGGCACTGCTCCCATCCCGGCATAATCTCATTGGCCGGTTTCTAGCCAGAAACCAACCAATGGGAGCTGCCTGTTTGAATAACAGGAAGCCATGAAACACTACACTACCTCCCCTCCAGGGCTCATAGTTATTCACACATGCAGCCTGTGCAGGGGGTGGGGCAGGCAGGGAGGCTGCTTCAGAAATGTGCTGGGCTACTGGCCAGGAGTAACCCAGATAAGTCTTCTGGTCAGAGCCTGCCTCTGGCACCCCCACCCCTCCTTCCCAACCCTCTGCCCCCCATTCTTGCCCCCCCCCATATACCCAAACCCTCTGTCCCCTCCTGCACCCATATGTCCCCAATCCAGTACTCCAAACCCCTGCCCCAGATCACAACCTCCTCCTGCTCTAGGTCACAACCCAAACTCCTGCACCCTAATCCCCTGCGCTCCCTCCTGTACCCCAATTCTCTGCACCTTAGATCACAACCTCTTCCTTCCCTAGGTCACAACCCAACTGCCTGCACCCCAGTCCATTGCCCCAGGTCACAACTGCCTCCTTCATCCAAACTCCCTTCCAGACCATACATACCCTTCTGTATCCCAATCCCTTACCCCAAGCTCCCTTCTGCACTCAACCTCCATCCCAGACCCTGCATCTCCTCCATTAATATCATGGAAAAGTGTGGCCCTTGACCACTTTCCAAATTCTTCAAATGCCCCCCACCATCAAAAATTATTGCCCACACTTGACATACACTGATGGGAGACAGTCTCCTGCTGGCCTGGGCAACCTACCTCCCTGAGAGGTGGCAGTCCTCTCCTTGAGAATTCTTCCATTGATCTAGCACTGTCTGCACAGGGACTTAACCTGGCTTACCTACCCTGCTTAGGGGTGTGGTTTTTTTTCATACTCCTGAACATCACAGTTATGCCAACCTAATTTTCTGGCATAGGCCAGGCTTTTGTATGGCTATGTTGTATAAAGCTACAGGGCAATCACACTCTGCTAGTGCTAAACAGGGGCTTGCATGGGTGCAACTTACCCCAGTGACATATCAGGGTAAGTCCCAGCGGTGCAAGCCCTATCTTACCCCAGTGCAGCACCTCTAAAATGAAGGTACACCTCACATAGCTAGATTAGTATAGCTACAGTAGGGGCAATTTCCCCAGTATAAGGTTGAAGATTATCTCTTTCACTGGTGTTTTTTTTTATGGGTTGTTTGAGGACTGAGACATTCAATTCTTGAGCCACAGGCCCATTGGCAGATGCTGCAGGTGGTGTTGGAAATCAGGGTTGGGCCTGACATTTGTCTGTCTTTTCTGGCATTTTTCTGTGATCAGATCAAGGTGATTTTCCTCAAAAATGGAAGTTCCCTCTCTGACGACTCTTTGCCCGTTATTTCTGTCCTGGGCGACTCTCACCCAGTGTGCGGTGTTGATGCCACATCTTTTGACGTTTATTTTGCAGGTGTCTTTAAAGAGATTCCTTTTGGCCTCTCTGTTTCCCTTCTCCTATGGTCGTTGGGGCATGCAGTAGTTGTTTTGGTAAGCGTACATCAGGCATGCCACACAGTCCCCACTACACCTCACCTGGACTGGATAATCAGGGCCTCAACTCTGAAGGTGTTGGCTTCTGACGCTACTGCGAGGATCCTCCCCATTTTATGTTGAGGATCTTCCAAAGAAAGCGATAGTGCTGGCGTTCCCGGTTTTTCAAGTGTTTTCTATGTGTCTCCCAAAACTCGTAGCCATAGAGGAGATTATTGCTGCTTTATGAACTAAAAGTCTAGTGAGTGTTCTAATGTCATGATTGCTGAACACCCAGTGGGACAGTCTGCCAAAGGCAAGCCTGGTGCAGTGGATTCTGTGCTGGATCTTGACAACTACGTCTGCCTTCTATGAGAGATGGCTGCCCAAGAAGGCAAAGTATTCTACATTTTCCAGTTCTTCTTGTCGCCGTAGATCTCCCTTACTGGGTCTGATGATTAACCAGGGACTAGCTGGTGGAAAACTTTTTTGTTTTGGTGATGTTCAGAGTTAGCCCTTTTGTAAGCTTCAGAGAAGCAAGTAAGGGCTATTTGTAAATCCTCCTTTGAGTGTGCAACTACAGCCCGATCGTATGCCTCCTGAAGTTGTTGCTGATATTATATTAGCTCTGGCACGGAGATGAGAAAGGTGGAAGAGACTGCTGTCAGACTGAGGAGTCTTCCAGTGGTGATAAATCTGCTTGGGCAACCACACTTTGGCATGATTTTCCACACAGTCTCACTGCTGACAGAGGTGAAGGCTTTGGTCAGATCAAGAAAGATCATAGACAGCTCCTGGTGTTGTTCTTGACCTTTTTCCTGAATCTGCATGGCTGCAGAAATCATGTTGGTGGTGTGTCACATGGTCTGAAGCCACAATGGGACTCTGGAAGTACTTCTTCTGCAAGAGGAAGCAGGCAATTTAATAATATTCTAGCAAGAATCTTCTCAGCGATAGATAGAAGCAGGTGATTTAGTAATATTTTTGCCAGAATCTTCTCAGTAATAGATAGGAGATCAATGACTCAATAGTTGTCACACTCAGCCCTGTCTCTCTTCTGGACAACGAAGACACTGTTAGCATTAAATAAGTTAGTAAGGATTTCTTTGGTTTGCGAGATTCTGAGGAGCAGCAAATGAACCCTGTTAGTCAGTGTTGCTCCCTCTACTTTCAATACGTCAGCTGATATGCTGCCAGGGACCTGACACTTTATTATTCTTCACTTGTGTAATTGCTTGGCAGACCTCCTTAGGAGCTGGTGGCTTAGCAGGAGTTTCACCTGCATAGATAGGGCCTAAAAGAAAGTCTTTCCTAAGGAACTTACAATCTTCTCTTTCTTATTTCTTCTGTGATTGTGCCTACAACCCCTTGATTAGGCCACAGACCCAGACACAGTGCAAATATAAAGCAAAGGATAACCTTTACCCCACAGAATTTAGTCTTAAAGTACAAGCCATAGCAAGAAAAGATGAAACGGAAGACAAGGAACACTCCTCCTCCCAACCCACTCCATTGTGAGCTGTTGTAACTGTGCTAAGGTTGTGAGGACTGGCTGTCTGCATAAACTTCAGGCTTCCATGACATTTTAAGTCAATGAAAGATTCTTCTCTTGCCTCTGAATCACATCTCTCATCTTGATGATGGCCAGCTCCAAATACTGCTGCATTTTGGAGAGGGAGAAAGGCTTGAAACTCCAAACACTGCAGTTTGTGCCCACTTAAATCGCTAACTTAAATTACGAAACTATACAACCATGAAGAACAATGTAATTGTGGGGCCGTGATACGTTTAAACAGATATCATGGCTGCTATCATTTGGCTTGTCTAAATCTTATGCCAAGAAAACTGCACTGGGCAGATCATCCAAACTCATCTATGTATGGAGAGTCCATCACTGCGCCATTTAAATATGACACTGCTTTAATTAGCTCTGCTTAATGCTTATTAGTGACATTTGCGTTTGTCTGAATCACACGGGCCACATGATCACTTGCTGTGCATCTTGTAAGGCCATTTACACCAGGCCAAATGAGTGCAAAGTGGATATAAAACATTACCAAATCAGAGTGGGAGTGTTTTGTCCTTACTCTGTACTGCTGTAAATAACTACTATACACAAAGTGCAGGGAAACTGAGAGCCAGGGTCACAAACTTCAACATTTATTTCACTGGGTCAAATCGACCCTCGTTTTGTAACCTACAAAATCCCCAGTTGAGAGATATAATACTTGGGTACAGCAGCTGTAGAAAAGGCACATGTGGCTAATATCACGACTTTACTGTGAAAATATAGTCCTGGAAATCATTGATTTGTTCAGACTGCTAACGCAGGGTGTAATGGGGGAGAAAAGAGTTTCTCAGTGTACTGTGTTGTGTTTTTGATGTTCCAAGTCCAAAAGGGATTTTTATATGCACATTATTTCCACAGCCCACTGGAGTCTAACCCAGCAAGTCCTCTGTGCGTGGAGCAGCATTTGAAGTCATTAAGAGTTCCATGTGGAGAGAGCCAGAGCTTGTGGGACCATTGCTCAGGATAGAGAGGGCGATACCAGATATCACAGTTTTCTTGCATATGCATCACAAGTCAATATCTGGACTGTTCAGCCATCTAACTGCTGCATTGTTGAGGATAGCCAGGTTTGCAGCATACTCTCTCTAATTGTGCACTCTTCCTCCACAGGTTTGACTGTCTGCCTCGCTATCCCACAGTCACATGGTAAAAACTGGGCTAAACCAAATTTCTACATGGTGGCAGACACTCTGGTCATTCCAGTCAGCAGTTTAATAAGCCCAGTCTAGGATCTGCAGCCCAGAGTGCAAGCAGGAAGGGTAAGTTAGGGCTTTTGAGGGTGTCAGCATGCCTGTCCCTCTGACCCAGAATTGGCTTTCTCCTGTGGTGTCCCCTGTGAGCGGCACAAGACAGAATGCAAAACACAGGCTTGTGTTCCAAGCAAGCTGGATATCACAGTGATGGCTGTATTATAAATCCTCATATAGATGCACAGGGCACAGCCCAAGCTATGCACTTCCGCACGTACAAGCAAAAGCTCACCTAAAGCTTCAGAGGAGAGGGCAAGAGACACAGGTTGTGGGGGGTAGGGGTGGGGAATAGTGCAAGTGCTGGCCGAAGGACTCCAGAAGATCAGGGGGCAGTCTCAGAGCCTGTGCCACATCTCTCCTGCTGCCGGCTGCACAGCCACTCCCTGCTCCTATGGGCTATGTCTACACTCACAGCTTCTTGCGCCAGAAATATGCAAATGAGGCTAAGTGCGGAATATCGCCAAGCCTCATTTGCATACCTAGTGAGCTGCCATTTTTGCAGAAGAGGCTCTTGCGCCAGAAGGAGCTGTCTACACTGCCCCTTGTGCAAGAAAAACCCTCTTGTGCAATGTCATTATTCCTGAAAATAATAGGCATAATGGCATTGCGGCTATTAAAGTATTGCAAACCCTTTCAGGTAAGGCAAGTGTCCATAATATTTACCATAAGTTCAGACAGGGCTGACCTTACTCTGAGATGAACTGAGGCGGCCGCCTCAGGTGCCAGACTGGGGTGGGGGGGACGCCACTAGGACCCAGAGTGTAGAAAATTGTGTCTGCTGCTGGTGCATATATGCATATGGGGGCATCATTTGAGCTCCCCGCGTCAGGTGCAAAAATGTTGTGGGCTGGCCCTGAGTTCAGAGGAGAATGAAGTAGATCCATATTACTGGTTGTAATAGGAAGAGGGCCTGAAACATAAACCTTTGTATCAGAGACCTGGGCTAAAGTAGTGGTCAAAGCTTTGCTGGTATAAAGCAAAGTCCAGCTGTGAGCAAGGCAGGGCCTACTTTCAGAATTTGACAGGAACCCGGCTGATATTGCAGAAACACACATTCCTAGGTAGTGTTAGGCACAAGAATACATGTGCAAATGCATTCCACAAGGGTGGTACTGGAGCACCTCGATATCAACACATCCCCCAAAGATAACAGGAACATGCTGAGTGCTGATCCACCCGAAAGATCAGGTCAGGCTGACAGCATGATGTATTGATTTGTTTTGATCGAACCAACAAGCACAAGGCAATGGGTGGCATCCAGCACATCAGGGGCAACAAGTAACTTGTTTGCATTGCTGTATTAAAAGGTATCACAGAGGGAGGATCTTGGTGTGGCAGAGGGGAGAATGAAAAGTCGGGCCATTTCATTGAGCCAGTCTATTCTCACAAGCATAGATGTATTAGTGCACCTCAGGCCTGCCGATAGGAGGGGGCAAAGGGGCCAACTGCCCCAGGGCCTGACAATTCTGGCGGCAGCGGCACCTGGTGGTCCAGGCCCTTTAAATCGACACTGAATTGCCATGCTGCATATTCCAGGTAGCTCTAAGGACTGCGGGGCCAGCACCCCTTCCTTGGCCCCACCCCTTCCTCCCGAGATCCCACCCCTTACAGGAATGTGGAGTCAGGCTCCCTTCACCTTGCCCATGGGACTGGTGTGGCTGTCAGCTCCTCTAGTGTACCTGTAACCATCAAGCCAGGACATCAGCACCATGCTTTGTCAGCAATAAACCTGACCATGCTCCTTTGCTGGAAACTGAGTCTGTGGATTTATTGGGCCATTCAGTCAGAGCCTGCTGTACAGAGTCAGTACAGCACAGAGGAAGAACACACACACACACAGCCAAACATGTCACCCCCCTGTTCAGATGAATTCAGGTGGTGTTTCTCAGCACAAACACTTGGACGGACTAGACATTGGTGGCTTGTGTCTGCCTGTTAGCCAAATATTGGATCTTGTGAACACAGCTGCTGCAACAAGGAACGTGACCCCTCTTTACAACGCATCATTTTAATATTAGCGCATCAGGCTGGGGAGTCAATAGCAGTTAATTCTTTCTGCCAACAAATTAAATCTTAAGGGCTGTCATTTTTACCAAGCACGGGATAACTGGGATCATTATATGAAAGAAATCAAATCCTTCCACTCCTGCACTTGCCATGCAAAAGAAAGAAAGAAAGAAAGCCTGACCTTATGCTCACTGACATCAATGGAAATTTTCTTACACATTTTGCTGGGAGTTGGATCAAGCACATAATTGCTAAGCATGCCCAAGCCTGATCCAACTCCCACTGAAGCTAAAGGAATAATTCACAAATTGGTCTCCCTGTTTCCTGCATAAAGACTTTCACAGTATGACAATAATCACACATTGTTTCCCTTTGGTACAGTACTCTTAGAAGCACATTGCATTTCATGATGAAAAACAACAATATTTCTTTACACAGAAGGATAAGAACACCTTTTGCAGCTGTGAACCTCAAATGTCTTGAGCAATGTGTGTAGCTTATGGTGGGAGGGACGGGGTGGTTGACAGTGCAATATTGTATATAATAACAATTACCAATGACCTCTATTAGGTTGTCCAGTCTCATTAAAGCCAATGCATTTGGTACCTGCCACTGCCAATTTGCCTCAACGGAGGTTTTATTCAGTGGGAGATGATAGAGCTGTAAAGCAATCTTTTTTTCATTTAAATAGTTTAATTGAGGAATGCTATCAGATGTTTCAAAATTTAATGTATACAACAATTTGCTTCCCCTATCTCTTTTCAGAGTTTAGTTTCAAGAAAATGACATCTGATTCTTACAGAAAGAAAGCAATTACATTTCGGCGCCTGCATGCCCGTATTGCATATGTTTTTAAACATAAAAAGAAATTCTTAATATGTAATTGTCAGGTAATAAAAAGGAAAATATTTTACTTTGCATTTATGAAGTAATTTTTCAAAAGCATAAGGGAATTGCATGTTAACATTTTTCGTTTATTATCACACTCCTAATCCTGCACTGTTTCTACAAGTTTAGATTTAAAAGAAAATCTGATGTTCACATATTTGTATGATAATAAAGTAATTAGGACAGGGGAAAAACCGCAGAAGTTCTTAAGTTCTTGACAGGCTGTTGCAGGCTACAGGGTATGAACCAAGACCCACTGGAAGTCTGTCCTCTGATTTCAAAGGACCCCCACTTCCTAACTGAATCTTATCAGGAGCGTCAGTCCTCTTTCACATCCCACTGCATATGGGCTTGTCCTACTCCTCCTTGGTTCTACACCTGCTTCCATTGACATTAATGGACGTTTTGCCACTATGTTCAATGGGAATACAACTGTTCCCCTTTTCTGCTGCTTCACCCAAAATAGAAACAGCAGGCCCCACTCATTATTGCATCACTCTCATTTCATTCCATATAATTCCACTGAGCTTGGATCTGGAGTAACGCAGGGGTCAATCCATAGAAGGAGGGTCTTTGTATCTACTATACTGTGATGCTGGCAGATGCCAGATGCCAGCTTTTGTCCAGGCTGCAGGCATTAGCTAAGCACAGACAAACTCCTAGATGGAGACCAGACAGCTCAGCGGTATGTTAGTTTTGCTCAGCATAGGCATCGGTCTTATAAGAACGTATTTAGTGTTTAGGCTCTGTGAACGGCTTGTAAGTTGCTGCACGCATTAACCTCACTTGTAATGCCAGTGTTCCGTGCTATAATAAAATCCGTACGTTTTGCTTGATAACGTTGAAAATGTTTGCTATGGACATGTGAACCCAGTTGTGGTGATCATCCTCCTGCCCATTCAGAAGTTCTGTTGAAGGCCATCAAGGAACATTGCAAAACAAAGGCTTGGTTAATGGCTCCATTACACCTTAGACATGCTACACGCAAGGTAGCTCATCCTGTGGACTTGGAAGCTGAATTAAGTAAATAAACTTGCAGGAAAAATGTCCATCTCTTAATTTTTTGAGCTCTGACTGGGCTAGACGCACCAATGTTAAAGGCATGTAACACTTATTTTGCACTAAATTAATTTTTTCAGGGGTGTGAACCTCCCCTCCCCCAAGTGACATAAATTATACTGTCCTAAACCCTGGCCTGGACAGCGCTGTGTTGGTAAGTGACATAACTACAGCTAACATAGCTACACGCACTCTGGCTATGTCTACACTACGAGTTTTGCTGGAAGAGGCAATGCAAATGAAGCGCGGATTAGCATTTTCTCATGCTTCATTTGCATAATCTCTTCCAATCTGTTTTTGGCGCAAGGGGTTTTTGCGCAAAAACAAGCAGTGTGGATGTTTCCTCTTTGTGCAAAAACCCGCTTTTGTGCAAGAGCATTATGCGGGAGGTATAACGATCTTGTGCAAAAGGGGGTTAGAACATAAGAATGGCCATACTGGGTCAGACCAAAGGTCCATCCAGCCCAGTTTCCTGTCCGCCAACAGTGGCCAATGCCAGGTGTCCCAGAGGGAGTGAATCGAACAGGTAACGATCAAGTGATCTCTCTCCATCTCCATCCTCTGACAAACAGAGGCTAGGGACACTAGTCATTACCCATACTGGCTAATAGCCATTTATGGACTTAACCTCCATGAATTTATCTAGTTCTCTTTTAAACCCTGTTATAGTCCTAGCCTTCACAACCTGCTCAGGCAAGGAGTTCGACAGATTGACTATGCGCTGTGTGAAGAACTTCCTTTTATGTGTTTTAAACCTGCTGCCCATTAGTTTCATTTGGTGGCCCCCTAGTTCTTATATTATGGGAACAAGTAAATAACTTTTCCTTATTCGCTTTCTCCACACCACTCATGATTTCATAGACCACTATCATATCCCCCCTTAGTCTCTTCTTTTCCAAGCTGAAAAGTCCCAGGGTTTTTGCGCAAAAAGGAAACGTCCACCCTGCTTGTTTTTGCACAAAAACTCCTTGCCCAAAAATGGATCGGAAGACATTATGCAAATGAAGCGCGAGAAAATGCTAATCCATGCTTCATTTGCCTTGGCTCTTCCGGCAAAACTCGTAGTGTAGATGTAGCCTCTGGGAAGTGGAATAATTATGCCAATGGGAGCCCTCGCTCCTGTCAGCGTAGCACATCTGCAATGGCAGCACCATAGAGGTGCAGCTACATCAATACAGCTTTGCCATCATAAGTGTTTCTCGTATAGACTAGCCCAAAACCAGAGATCCCTAGGGGGCTGAAAGACACTTTGAATTGACAGAGCATTTCAGCTCTATCATGCTCAGGATTGGGATGGTAACTCATTTGTGTGCTTGCTTTAACCAGTAAACAACACTCTTAGGGTATGTCTGCACTACCACCCTAGTTCGAACTAGGGTGGTTAATGTAGGCATTCGAAGTTGCAAATGAAGCCCGGGATTTAAATATCCCGGGCTTCATTTGCATCTTGCCGTGGAACGAGGTGTACCAGTAGTTTGAATTAGAGATCCTAATTCGAACTATCTACTCCGTGCCGCGTGTAGCCGCGGGCACGGAGTTCGACCTAAGGGGATTTAAAAATGGCGCCCGCCCGGCAAGATGCAAATGAAGCCTGGGATATTTAAATCCCGGGCTTCATTTGCAACTTCGAATGCCTACATTAACCACCCTAGTTCAAACTAGGGTGGTAGTGTAGACATACCCTTATTTCCTTTGCTTAGCTGATAAACCTTTAGACCAATGGTCACCAACCAGTAGTTGGGGATCCACTGGTAGATCTTGGAGCCTCTGTCAGGTGATCTTGACTGGTTTGGCCAAGTGGATCCCCTCCCCCCACCGCTGTGCACCTCCTGCCCTTTGCCTTGGAGCTGTCCCTCCTACTACTCCCAGCTTGCTGTGCAGGGCAGGGAAGGGAAAGGAGGAGGGTGCTGATGTCTGGGTGTCCCCCCTCCCACCCTGTATCCTAGCTCCCCAGAACAGAGGAGGGCCCAACAGGTCTTGGGATGGAGGAAGTTTTCTGGCTGCTTTGGTGCTGGGCCTGGGCAGGGGTGAGCCTGCCTTAGCCCCACGGCACCACCACCCAGGAGTGTCCAGCTGGAGCCGGCATCCTGAACCCCTGCCCCAGTCATAAACCCCTTCTGCACCCCAAGCCCCTGCCCTAGCCATGAGGCCCCCCCCCAGACCCAAACGCACTTACAGAGCCTGTACCCTGAACCCCCCTCCTGCACCACACCACCTGCCCCAGGCTCAGTTCAGAGCCCCCCTCACGCTCCTGCACCCCAACCCTCTGCCCCTGCCTGAGGAAATGAAGGAAGGATGGAGGATGGCGTGAGCGGGGCTGGAGCCTTGGAGAAGGGGTGGGAAGGAGGCCGGGGGGGGACAAAGGTATTTGGGTTTTAGGTAGCTCCTGGCTTGCACTTAAATTCAAAAAAGTGATCTTGGCTTAAAAAGGTTGGAGACCACTGCTTTAGAGCATTTATTCCAGGATTGGCCATAACCATTGTCTTTGGTGTAAGATCTAGGGTACCAATTGATCTGGGGTAAGCAGGCCTGGGGATGGATGGGGCAAAAGGGGCAGTTGCTCCAGGGCTCAGTGATTCAAAGGGGTCTGAGACACCTAGCTGCTACTGCGGCAGTGGTGGTGGCCAGAGCCCTGGGCCCTTTAAAGTGCCACTGGAGTGCCACACTACTTGTTCCGCATGGCTCTGAGGGCTGGAAGGGGCAGTGCTGTGATCCAGTGACACAAGGGCTTGCTGCCCTCAGCCCCACTCCTTCTGCCTAAGCCTCCATCTCTTCTGGGGGCACCCTGACTCCTTGCCCAGAGACCCACAGAAGCTGTCAGCCCTCTTGGGGGTAAGTGTCTGCTTTCTTGGGAAGCTACCTGAATATGGCGTGGTTTTTGTTCTAAGTGATCATTTACCGCTAAGTCTAGTTTGGCTGGTGGCAAGATAGACAGGCAAGTCTAAGGGGCCTGTTTGTGAGTCTGGAGTAAGACCGCTCAGGAGTGCACACTTGTTACCGGCCAGTGCTTATTTAGCTGGGTCATTTTAAAATCTACTGTGTATTTGAGAGAGTTTGTCTGTCTGCGGATCTGTTTAGGAACTCCTCCTAAATTATAAGAGCTCAGACTACCAACTTTGCAATGCAGCGTTTCACAACTTAAGGCAAGGCCAGGGTTTGTTGCGCCACTATAACTGCCACCGGGCAGATTCGAACCTGGGACTTCTGGAGCTTCTACCCTTTGAGCTAAAAACCAGCTGGCTCCCAGCCCATAATGTAGCGGTCTCATGGTCTTAGCTGTTGCTATGGTCTAGGTGCCACTGCATGGGACAGTGAACCGCAGTAGGGCTACGTCTATTCTGCAAGGCTTTTCCGCAAGCGGAAATGCAAATAGAGCGCTCATTTGCATTTCCTCTTCGGATCCCTTTTGCACAAGAGGTTTTTGTGCAAAACAGCTGTGTAGACAGCTCCTTTTTGTGCAAAAACTCCCTTTCATGAGGAAGAACAGCTCTTGAGCAAAAGAGGGTTTTTGCACAAAAAGGAGCCATCTACACAGCTCTTTTTTGCGCAAAAAACCTCTTGCGCAAAAGGGATCTGAAGAGGAAATGCAATTGCGAGCATGACATATGCAAATGAGCGCTCCATTTGCATTTCCTCTTGAGGAAAAGCCTTTCAGTATAGAGGTAGCCTAGGTGTGTGGGTTACACCAGGATAATGGGATGTGCCTGGAATGCGATTGTTTCTCATAAAATGGAAAGGGAGGGCTCTGTGAGAAAGGACAATTACACTGTATAACTAGCCAATTAGCCCATCATAAGACAGGATTTTCAGGTCTCTCCTCCACATCGGTCTTCTCTCCTGAGCCTCCAGTCTCTCGCTCCAGCTCTCTCTCTCTCTCTCTCTCCCCCTCCTACTGCCTCCCACTCTCTCTCTCAGCTCTCCTCCGCCTTCTGCCTCTCTCTCCGTCTCTCTCTTTCTCTTCTCCTCCTCCTCCTGCCTCTCGTTCTCTCTCTGCTCCATCTCTCTCTTTCTCTTCTCCCCCTCCTGCCTCTCACTCTCTCTCCGCTCTCCTCTGCCTCAGTTGGGGATGCATACTTGTCCAGGTCCTGCCCCCCCCCAGGCGTGTACATCACTGCTCCACCCCCCCGTCGCCTCCCGCCGTGGCACTTGGCTGACTTCTGCGCCGCTCAGCCAGGCCGCCGCGCGGGAGCAAGCAGCGCAAACAGCCTCTCTCTCTCTCTCTCCTCCTCCTACTGCCTCGCCCTCTCTCTCTCTCAGCTCTCATCCGCCTTCTGCCTTTCTCTCCTTCTCTCTCTTTTTCTCTTCTCCCCCTCCCGCCTCTCACTCTGTGTTTCTCTTCTCCTCCTCCTGCTGCGTCTCTCTCACTCTCTCTCTCGCTGTCCTCCACCTCCTCCGTTCTCCTCTCTGTCTCCTCCGCATCCTCTATGTCTGTTCTGCTTTCCTCCTTTTGAATCCGGCGCCCTTTCCTGATGTCAGAGACGCACGCTCGTCCAGGCCCAGCCCCCTGGCTGTTCCCCCTGGGTGGCACTGTTGCCTCCCTCCGTGGTGCTCGGCTGACTTCTGTGCCACTCAGCTGGGCCGCTGCGCGGGAGCAAGCAACACAAGCGGCTGTTTGGGGTCCGCGCTCCCCATGCAGCACCCCCCAGACCCCAAACAGCCACTTGCGCTGCTTGCTCCCACGCGGCAGCCCGGCTGAGCGGCACAGAAGTCAGCCGAGCGCCACGGCAGGAGGCAACAGCACCGCCCAGAGGGAAAAGCCAGCATTTCAGCATTACAGAGTCACAGACATTGGGCTACTATATATATGATGACCACAGAGGAGCAATAAGGGGTCAGAGATTGTAACAGCTATAAGGCCATTGGGGCAGCAGGGGGTAGAAGTGGAGAAAGGGACAGCTATCTACTATATATTTAAGAGAGTTGGTTTGTTTGTGTGTCTGTTGATCTGTGCTCCAACCAGGGGACATGCACCTCTCCTCCTGGCCGTGCCCACAGCATCTGCAGTGGCCATGGACAAGCATTTCTCACCTGGCCCCAAGCTGCTGTGGTGACGGGGCTGGGGTTGTTCTCTCTCCCCAGGGCAGCCTGCACACTGAACCCCCTCATCTCCAGTCCCACCCTAGAGCAATAATTGAAATGAACAAAACAAAAATTATTTCAATTAAGGACCCAGGCAATGTCAGATAAATCCTCTATTAAATCAATAAATGGATTATAGAGCAGTGAATACCCTGCTATTTAAATACCCCCAGATGTTTACTTTAAATTAATTATTCTTGCTTCACAGAAACTAACCTAGTTTCTGAGGTCTTATTTCTTCATAGGATGGAGATGGAAGGAGAGTGCTTAGCATTGGACTGGGAGACAGGAGAACTAGCTCTCACATAGGCTTGCTGGTTGATTTCGGGCAAGTTGCAGCCCCTCTCTGGGTCTCGATTTCCCCATTTGTAAAATGCAGACTGTGGCCTCCTTTACAAAGCATTTTGCATATTAGCAGCAGAGTGGGCTGTGACCAAGAGGAGCAGGGTTCAAGTTCCAGTGCTCTGAGAGTATGTCTACACTGCACGCTTATCAGAATAAGCTGTTTCAGAAGAAATACTCCGAATGAGCTTATTTCAAAATAGTGTGGCTACACAGCAAATCCCAGACCCCTAGAGCCCTCCACTACCCTCCAGCACCAGTTACTGACCCCAGAGTCCCCTGCACCCAACCCTCCCCCCCCCCCAGTGCCAGCCTCCCACCCTCAGGCCCCCCATGTCAGCCCCCTCATCCCAAATACCTCAGTGCCAGCCTCCCGCCTCTTAGCCCCCCACCACCAGACCCTCCAGTACCAGCCTCCTGTTTCCAGAGCCGCACTGCATCCAACCCTCTCCAGAGTGCTCCCCCAGTGCCAGCCCCCAATATTAGCCCCCATCCCCAAAGCCCTCCAGTGCCAGCACTGCCCCCATAACCCTCCCACTACTAGCTCAGCCTCCAGAGCCCCCCAACACTAGCCCAGCCCCTGCAGCCCCCAGTATCTGTCCCACCCGCCTCACCTAGCCCTGCGCAGCTTCCCGTGTCACAGCAGCGCTGGGGCTGGGATACACCACCTTGCACCTCCCCTCCTGCCACAGCTGTTGGGAGAGGCAGGTTCTGCTCTGCCTTTCAGCCAACCAGCACCGGGCTGGGGCAGGGTCTCCTCCCGGCCCTAGAAGAGTGCTTCCCTGTGCTGCAGGAGGGCCGCACAGTGCGGCGTCTCCTCCTGACCATGGAAGAGCGCTTCCCTGCGTGGCAGGAGGGACTTGCAGAGCACCTCTACATGGCCCTCCCGCCAGGCAGAAAAGCTCTACTCCACGGCTGGAGTAGAACTGGTAGTGCACAGCAGGGTCCAGCTGCATGAGCTGTGTCCGCAGAGGTTCTCTGTGATGAGCTGGGGGTTGCGTTCCTGCCGAGCCTGGTAGGCAGCCTGCAGAAACTGCTGCAGGAGCTGCAGCATGACAGATAGGAGCCGTCGAGTGCTCGGAGTCAGCTCTGGCTCCATGGCTAGAGAGCTGAGGCGTCTGCAGGGACAACCACAGCAGGCAAAGGAATGGGTTTGCTGTCCCTTAATGAGGTAGGCAAAGGAGCGTAGCCTGAGACACAGGGCTACACAGGGGTATCCTTTTAAGCACTAGCTCCTACAGGTGGTGAGGGCCATCCACACCATCCTGCTGCACAGGGTCATCAACCTGGACGACGTGAACCCCATCGTCGCCGGCTTTGCCGACATAGGCTTCACCAACTACTGGGGGGGGCTACTGGTGGCACCCATATCCCCATCCGGGCCCCCAACCATCGGGCATCCTTATACATCAACCGGACGGGGTATTTTTCAATGATCCTGCAGGCTGTCACGGATCACCATGGCCAGTTCATGGACATCTGCGTAGGATAGTCGAAGAAGGTGCACGACGTCTGCGTCTTCCAAAATTCCAGCATCTTCCATAAGCTGCACGCCGGCACTTTTTTCCCCAATCACGTCATCAGGGTTGGGAACGTGGACATACCGATGTACATTGTAGGGGATGCTGCCTACCCTCTGGTTCTCTGGGTTATGAAGCCCTACACTGGACACCTGGACCATGCCGAGGAATGCTTCAATGCCAGGCTCAGCAGGGCCCACATGGTGGTGGAAGGTACCTTCGGGCCTCTGAAGGCGAGGTTCTGTTGCCTCCTCACCTGACTGGATGTTGGGGAGTGGAATGTCCCCCAAGTGGTGGCTGCATGCTCTGTCCTTCACAATGTATGTGAAAGGAAGTGGAGACATTCCTGCCAGGGTGGGGGACAGAGGCTGATGGGCTCAGCAGGACCTTCAAGCACACGCACACAGCTGTCATCTGGCAGACCGATCGGGGGCTGTGCGCATCTGGGAGGCCCTGAGGAAGAGTTTCTCACAAGGACCCCAGTGACGCTCTCCCCTGGGCCTCCCCACCAGGGACCTGTGCATTGCTCCTCTGTGCCTTTCCTCCCCCCACCCCTTCTTTCCTCCCTGCCTCCCCTGCAGATACAATAAACCACTTTTTGTGTTGGAAAAAATAAACGTTGTTTTTAAAATTGAGGTAGAAATAACTGGGGAGGGATTGGGGAAAGAACCTGGGAGAGGGGAAGAGAGAGGGGGGGAAGGAGTGGGGAGGGAGGAGAGGCTCAGGGCTGAGGTTGGGAGTGGCAACTGGTGGTCCCACTGCCTCAGGTGCAGGGATCTCAGCAGCCACGGGGGTGGGGAGGGAGGGGAGGAAGTGGTTAGGGGGAGAAGCAGGAAGGGCAGGAGCAGGGGCGGCAGCAGGGGCAGGCACCATGCTGGCAATGAGTGCTTGTACAGCCGCGCAGATGGTGCAGCCTTGCTCCAGCATCTCCTGCCATGTCTGTTACCGCAGCTCGATGTCCTCCTCCAGTCTCTGGTCCAGGGTGTGCTGCAGGGCTCACTGTGTGGAGATGTGCTCCCACTGGAATTCCTCTGGGTTCTCCTGTGCTGACAGGTCACTTGGGGTCTGGAGGCTGCCCTGGGTGGTGTTGACTACCCCCCCTCTCGCAGCTAGTCCAGCTGCGGAGAATAAGGAATGATGGTCAGTTATTCCAGGGGACACTGTGCCTGAAGCCTACCCCTCATCTCTGAGGCACCGATGGGCATCTCCAACCCTGAGTCCACTACCCGGGGGAGAGGAAGGAAATGACCCGCCTCTAGAATGCGGTGCAGGTCTGTATAGTAAGGGCAGGTGTGGGGTTCAGCCCTGGAGCAGGAGCTGCGCTCCCTGACCCTGACATAGGCCTGGAGGAGCTCCCTGATCTTCATCCGCAACTGCTCCCGGGTGCAGATGTGGCCCTTGGGGCCCAGTCTCTCAGCCATCCGGCCATAGATGTCGGCATTCCTGCATGGTGCGGAGATCCTGGAGGTTTGCCTCTTCGCCCCAGACCTCAGTGAGGTCCAGGATCTCCACACCAGACCAGGAACGTGCATGCCTCTTTCATCCCCTGAGAGCCTGCTACCTGCTCAGCTGGAGCCACGGAGGGCTCAGATGGAGCACGGGGGTGGCTCATGGCAGCAGTGACAGCCATGCAGGCTGCTGCAATGTGGCAGAGGAATAGCAGGGCCTGCTGTCTGCCACAAGCCCTTTCCCCAGTGGCTGCAGCTTTAAGGGCTGCAGGGGAAGGGGGACTACAGAGTTTTGATGACTGTGGACAAAGTGGCCAGTAGGGCACCTGTGGGAAGGGCTGGAGGCCAATTATTTTGAAATAACGCCAGCCACCCTGTCTACACATGCACAATTCCAAAATAGCTATATAGGAAGAGGTGTTATTCCTTGCAGAATGAGGTTTACAGAATCTGGCATAAGCCACCCATTATTTCAAAATTATTTTGCAATAACAGGCTTGCTGTGTAGACACTCACAACGTTATTTTGGAATAACAACCATTATTCTGAAATAATGCTGCTGTGTTGACGTACCCTTATTGAACAGCTGTGTAGTCTAGGGCAAGTTCCTTCTCCTCCCACCTTTTGTTTCTCTTGTCTGTTTAGATGGTGGCTGCCTGGGTCAGAGACTGTCTCTCACCAAGTATCTGCAAAGGGGTTAATGCGCTGGAGTTCTGATCTTGTTTGGCGCCCATAGGAGCTACTGTAATGGATATAATAAAGTGGGAATTTCAATCCTGGAGAGATGGATTGGATTGACATTGTTAAAAATAAAGTAACTTATTTTCCACAGAACAGGTACAGCATGTGCTACAGCAGTATAAGCTTCCCTGATCTCCTTGCTAATTGCCTTCCCATCCCCTCAATATTTACAAAATACTGATAGCAGCATATAGCACATTTCATAGGATTGGAAAGACTGGATCCAGAATCAACAGGGCAGATTCCGATTCTCTCCCTTGAAATTCAAACCTCCACAAATCACGACTGTGTAGATTCAGAATATTCTTGAAGGCTTAAATTGAATTTAAGAAGTGTACAGGCTTAGTACCGAGTGTCTGCATGTGGGAGGATCTTTCCTTCGATCAACAGCCTTGACTCTGACACCAATGTTTCTTTAATTCTAATTTATAGCGTAGGACATCAAAGGAGGGGAGACAGTAGTTGAAGGAGGCGTTGACCTGGGTAGAACCAGAAGCAGTGTCATTAAATGTGTAGGCTGCCAGATAGATTTGTCGGTACCTCCTGCCTCAGTGCCTCCAGCTGTAAGATGAATGCCCTGTGCACGCATCTCATGTCCCCAGCTGGGATTTTCTATGACTTATTGGTGATGCTTTGTTGGCACTGAGAGCAAAAAGCTTTCAGCTTACTGTTGGAGGTCAAGGTAAAGTGATGTCAATTAGAAGAGGATTACTCAGTCCAATGTAGGTAGATTGGGTAACAATGACAGTCTGAAGAGATGAACCATTTAGTCATTTTTGGCTGCACAGTTTGGGGTTTGCAGGAATCCTTTTCGTTTTTTTTAAACTCTATGCCACTTTCATTGCTCAGCACTTAAAAAAAATGCAGCTAGATTCTTCCGTTTCTTTATGTTAATTTTTCTGTTGGTACAATGCCCCAACACTTCGAGATGAAAACACCTTGAGAGGGAGATCCAAGAAGTAAAGGAAACATTCAGCCATGTAGCCCAGTGCCCATACAGGATTGATTTTGCCAGAATATTCTTGCAAAGGACTCTGAAGATATATGTTTCTAGCACTTCCCCAGGGAGCTTTATCCACAACAGGGCAGGAATACGGTCTGCACACCACTGAATGCAGGGACGGCAACAGTACCAGGCTCTTGCACAAAGATAAGCGTGAAGGAAGGCACCTTACACTACATACTTACTTCATACCTTTAAAGGATACTTAATCTGGACCTAAATAAGATGCAGCTAGATGCAGCTAGGCCAAAACCTCAGGTCCTTGCTCAGGAAACTATCCACTGATGCTCGTGGGAATTTGTCTCTGTAAGGACTGAATAAACCTCAGGATCTGGCCAAGTGCTGTTTCTGTTGGGCTGTTTCTTTGTTCGCCCAGTGGAAATAGTTCCTTAGGGTATGTCTAGACTGCAAGACTGCATGCCTCTGTTGGCAGAGGGATTCAGATTAGGCAGGTCGACATTGCAAATGAAGCAGGGATTTAAATATCCTGTGCTTAATTTGCATAAAATGGCCGCCGTTCTTGCCGACTCAGCACTTTGTCAGCAAAAAGCAACAGTCTAGAGGGGGAATCTATCAAGAAAGAAAGCTTTTTTCGACAGATTCCTTATGCCTCCTGCAAGGAGGTTTACAGGATCTGTCAAAAAAAAGCTTTCTTTCTCGACAGATCCCCCTCTAGACTGCCACTTTTTGCCAACAAAGTGCTGAGTCGGCAAAAACGGCGGCCTTTTTTTGCAAATTAAGCATGGGATATTTAAATCCCTGCTTCAGTTGCAGTGTCGACCTGCCTAATCTGCATCCCTCTGCCAACAGAGGGATGCAGTCTAGACATATCCTTAGTGCTGGGATCTAAGAGGCGATGGACTCCAGTGGGATGAGTTAATGACGTGCTCTGGGAGCAGCTCCTAAAAGGAGATGTAACCATTGCAGTATTGCCAACTCAAAGCATTCCAAAAATGTGCATCAGGCCCCCCAAAATCATTACTATACAACTATATTTGGGAGTTCTTTTAATTTGCCTTCCTGTGTCTGAGCTGATAGAAAGTACTTGGTTCATCTAAATCCAGTTTTCTCCACAACTGGGTTTAGACACTTTAAAAAAAAATGTGACAACTGAGAGAGTCTCACTTAATCACATGACTCCATGAGCTGGCACTTGAAGGAAACCCCGAATACAGTTGCAATAGAATTGAAAGAGTTAGAGTGCGTCTAGACAGCGGCTCTATTTTGGGATACTTCAGTATCCCAAAATAGTGTTTTCTGCGGCTTGATAGCGCACCTGTTATTTCAAAATAGCTTTTGAAATAATGGGTGCACTATTCGAATGCCCTTGTAAACCTCATTCCACAAGGATTTCGGAATAGCTTTCTATTTCAAAATTAATTTTGAAATAAGCTATTTCAAAATTAACTCGAAATAAGCTACGCAATTTGCGTAGCTCAAATTACGTCGCTTATTTCGAGCTAAGGATACAGTGTAGACACACCTGTAGCGACACTGACTTCCCCCCTTTGCTTGTTTTCTTTATTTTGGGTTGGGGTGTTACCCTTTATATTCTCCCTGCTTTCCGAAGTTCAAACCACATGCACCATCGTCAGTTTTGATTCTTGACCCAACTTGGGTAAAAACAACTGAAGGGACTGCAGTAAGAATTTTTCTGAATAAAAATGTATATTGCCTGAGTAAGGACCTCAGGATTTAGCACTGTATTTTCCTTTACATGCCCTTTCCCCTTCATTAGGGTTTTTTTCTACCCTCCAGAAAAGATAGAAACAAGAATAGAAACCAGCGTTGAAAAGAAATAGGAGACTCTGAGCTCCATGGTAAGTCAGTGAGTGCTGCTGATTAAGTGACTAACATTCAGCTCGATAAAACATGGGGTAGCTAAATGACTTTCTACCCTGATCTTCATTCCCCACCATCATCTCTGCTATATACATTGTAGCGTTGTATAGGGGAAAGCAGTTTCTAGGGGTTTTGCTTATCGCGGCAGTGGATTGGCTGGAAAATTATAAGTTTTGCTTATAGCCTTTTCAAAAAGCCACTGGAAAATGGCAGTTCATCTTTTTTTTTTTTACCTCAGCTGGATATTTTAGACCTGACCTATAGAACAAAGCCGTATGGGTACTAATAAAGAACATTAAATCTGAAAGAAGGAAATAAAGCTGAGGGCAGAAGTTATCTGTAAAGCTATAAATATACTGTAGGAAAATCTGAGGGCACAGAGATACTATAAAGAAAGGCACATTTATATAGACAAATCAAAGTAGCCTGATTTCCTGAGAGACTGGGCAGCCATTATTCCTCCTGAGAGCTGGTGGGAAAATATTTTCATTTTAAATTATGCCAACATTTTGAAATGTTAAAAGAAGGTTTCATTTCACAGGAGTTAAAAATAGACTTTTTTTAGGGGGGGGGGTGGCGGTGGGAAGAGAGGTTGGAAATTTCTGCAGAAATAGTTTTCACAAAACTTTTTGTATTCCAATACTGCACATGAGCATGTCCAATGCCAAAATCAAAGCAATTATTCTCTACTAGCATAAAAAAAGCCACATGGGTAGCTAGTAAATAGGCCTTTTAATGCCATCTTGTTAGGAATGCATCACACAGGTGACTTTGCTACATAGGGTGGCCAGATGGTCTCCCAAAAAATACCGGACACCCGGTATTTTTTGGTCGAGAAAAAAAAAAAAGGAACACGGGATAAGCAGCGATCGCAACCCCACCTCCCAGCTGGGACTCCCAGGCTGGGAGGTGGGTCCACGATCGGTGCTCGGAGCCACTCCTCCCGCCCCCGCCAGGCTTCTGACGTGACCAGAGGCACTCAGCGGCGATTGCGGCCCTGCCTCCCAGCTGGGTCTCCCAGCTGGAAGGTGGGTCTGCGAACTCCGCTAGGAGCCTGTGATTGTGCAGAAGCCTGGCGGGGGCGGGGCTGCCCACGTCAGGCTTCCGTCCGGTGCCCAGCCGGAAAAATCAGAGAATACTGGACACTTCACGTGTCTGGTACTGTCTGATTTTTTTTTACTGGGCAGAGGGCTCAAATACCGGACTGTCCGGTAGGATACTGCACACCTGGCAACCCTGATACATATGAGCTGTGTGGTCACCTACTAGGTAGAATTACTAGGTTTATACATTGCTCGAGCATGGAGCATGTCTTAATATATAATTTACTAGCACATTTATACATGGTGTTCGGGTCATTAAGAAGGAGCTCAGGGCAGGGGCCTAGGGATGTGGGGGGGTGCAGGAGTCAGGGGTGGGGGCAAAGAGGGATTCAGAGCAGGGGATGGGGAGTGCGGGAATCAGCTCAGGGGGTTGGGTGGGCTCAGGACAGGGAGCCAGGGGGACAGGAGGTGTAAACCAGGGCATGTTCATTTTCTCATCTGATGCAGATGCCATCAGCAGAAAGCTGAATTTTATTTTCAGGTGGTTTGGGTTCTGTAGTTTCTGAATCGGAGCATTGCTCTTTTAAGATTTCCGAAAGAATGATCCACAACTGCTCCCTCTACGATTTTGAAAGGCAGGTCAGATTCTTAAACCTTGGGTTGAGTGCTTGTAACTATGTTTAAAAATTTCTCATTAGTGCTTTCTTTATATTTTGTCAAATCTGCAAGTGAAAGTATTGCAGATGTGCTGGGTCATCATCTGAGACTATTATAACATGAAATATATGACAGAATGCAGGTACAAGAGAGCAGGAGACATACAATTCTCCCTCAAGGAGTTCAGTCACAAATATGAATTAGCACATTAATATTAATTATGTGCATCATCAGCATTGAAGTGTGTCCTCCAGAATGGTGGTCAAGGCATACAAATATTTAGCATAGATATCAAGTATATCAATATCTTGCAATGCTGGCTAACAAATTGCCATGCAAATATTGATTCTCACTTTCAGGTGACATTGTAAATAAGAAGTGGGCATCGCTATGTCCCATAAATGTAAATGAACTTGTTTCTCTAAATGCAAGAAGTAGAACTGAATGGAGTTGTAGGCTCTAAAGTTTACATTGTTTTGGAATGTAGTTATGTAAAAAAAAATCTACATTTGTAAGTGGCACTGCCATGATAAATAGATTGCACTACAATACTTGTATGAGGTGAATTGAAAAATACGACTTTCTTTTGCTTATCATTTTTACAGTGCAAATATTTAGTCACAAATAATAATATACAGTGTATACTTTGGTACAGCTTTAAGCTGCCTTTCCACTTTGTAATTGAAATCAATGTATCTGAAAATGTTGAAAAACATCCAAAATATTTAATAATTTTCAATTGATATTCTATTTTTAACAGTGTGATTAAAATGGCAATTAATCACAGTTAATTTTTTGAGTTAATCACAAGCTAACTGCGATTAATTAACAGCTCTAGTGGACATATTATAATTATTTATCCTGCTGAGGGAAAAGGCATTGCAGATGACAGCCACAAACCCTGACTTAGGGGCATGCCCAAATTTTGACACTGACTTTAGTGGCATCGGGATTTTAAGTTTCCTATTTTCTACTTTTCCTCTCCATGACAAATGTGAACTTTTTGTGTGGCTCTTGCTGAATGTTTACCATACAATATGTGAGATGCACAATGTAGCTGAATTAATATTGCTAGAACATCTATAACATTTGAAATTTCCTGGACCAAATTCTCTGCTGGTGAGTATCCGATATTTTAATTTGAACATTACACCAATACTATGTTTTTTAACTATGTCGATCTGTACATATATTGAAATGTTATATGCATACATAAAGGCCTCCTGTGCACACATAGAAATGGCTCAGGCTACACAAGGAAGAGGTTTTTGATGCAGTTCAATTTTAATCAAATTCAGCAGAACAGTATTTCTAAGCCCTATTTAAAACCCAGATAAAAGCGGAATAGTTTCCTTCTCAGTCTATACCCTCTTACTATTGTTATAGCAAAGGAGCAAGTAAAAAGCTCAAAGAAGCCCTTATAATCCCATTGACATTGGCCAGATGCAATCTGTACAGATATTTTAACCTTGCTAAACAACTGTATGAAATGTCTTTGGCTTCTATTTCTGGGTTCTAAAGGTCCTGAAGAAATGATACCTGAACAAAGTGGCTATGCCATTGTTTGCTAGCTCTGTCCAGGGTTTCTTAATGGTAATTTAGAATGCTAAGCTTTTGCCCCAGTGTCTGTTATGAGATTTTTAAAAATCTGCTCTAAAGCAAACGAGACAAAAGAGAATGAATGAAATCAAATTGAGTTGTACCAGTGGACAGATGGGACCCTCTTGCTAGCGCAATCTGGCCTATTCATGTTATTTTCCTCTGTGTGGAGCAAGGTTCTAGTACTTACAACAAAGATAGGAAGGGCGGTTATGAAGCTCTGCCTTACACTTCAGACTTTACATTTACATCTGGCCTGCTGAGAGCTTTTCATCTGAACCTTTCTGTTTTGTTTTGTTATTCTTCTTAAACATGGTAACCAGGGCTCAAGTTAAGGAGACCGCCGGGCTCTTCTTGATGGAGAAATTTTGGATATCCTCTTTCGTTAAGTGAGGAAGATGGTAGGTTCTTTCAGGCAACTCTGTAAACATGGCTGTGGAAGGCAGCCTGCTGCTCTCTCTCTGAACATATCCTTCAGAGAGAAGTGTAGTGTCATGACCTGCCTCCTGCCAGGCACACACCTTATTTAACACTGGTGTCTCTGGGTCCCTGGTACTGCCTTTTGACACCTCTAGTCTTCTCCAGACACTTGCCTGTAAAGTCAGTTGATCTTGACTGCTTTTCCTAACCCTATTTTGAAGGCCCTGCAGATCTCTTTAAAACATCACTGATTGAGTATGCCTCTGACTGCTGGATTTGACCAAAAACTCATCCTTTATTTAACCCAGATTGATATAACACAAGCAGAACAATAATGCTCAGTAACCTTCTGACTCAAATAGGGGCAGCGTAAACTTGTAAGTGCCTTATCTCCTCACAGAGTTGATCCTTCCAGTTCAACCCTCCCAAAGCTCCAAATGAGCAGTCTGGATGGAGTTTCCATCCAGATAGCCAAACTTCTGTGTCTCCATGCACTCAGCAGCATGTGTTCTCTTTGGCCTTTGTCCTGTAACATACCTAATCAGACTGTTTCTCTTAACATTTATTCTATGACAGCATCTGCTATCAAGCAATCTTCAAACCAACACCGTTCCTTCTCCATGTGACTTATGTTTAGAGCATAGAACAGAACTAAGAGATGGGAGGATCTAGGTTTTATTCCCAGCTGTGCCATAGGGTTCCTATGTCATGCTGGGGAAGCAACTTGACTTATGCAGTAGTTTATTGGGGGAATAACAGTTAATGCCACTTAGATACTACATTTCTTGAGGCTTTTTTCATTAATGTTATAAAAGTGTTGAGTGCCTGAGAAAGGAGGTATTGTAGGAATGCAAAGTATTTGACACCTTAATCATAATACCCTTCTTTCATATATCTACCTCTTGCTCTACATTTTTAATGCACTAATTACCAGGGTAGCTGGGCTCTGCTTCCCTGCGGCTCCTGCTGCTGCAGGGAGTATGTGATAGAATGTGACTACTGCTGTCTGACTACTCCCCAAAGAGGGAGCCCCAGTGAGAGTGGGGTGATGGCAGGAAGAGGCAGGGATTGGGGGTTGGTAACAGAGAGGTTCCCTTAATCTGCTGGGAGTTCTGAGCTGAACTGTGCAATTGCTCCAACTGGAAATGGTCTGTGGGCTAGGAGTTTGAGACCGCTGAGCTACATTAAAAGAATCTTAAGGTGTGCAAAGTCAAGCATTCAGCTTATGTAATGCAGAAGCAATAGTGCCTGTGCAACCAGAATTCAGCTTTCTTGTATGTATGCATGATGATACAGTCCGTAATCACACGATCAAATGTTATTTTTTCTAGAGGACCCTTCCTTATTAAGCATGCAGGATGAACAGTACTGACTGAATGGTCACCTATTTTTATGTATCCCTCCTCATTCAATGTATGGTGCCATACTTTATTTACGAATGCCAACCAAACCCTGCACTCATTATCAAATTATTAATTTCTTTAGAGGTGCTCATCACCAAAATGCTTCAATAATGAATTTATCTTCAAAACACTGTAATGAAATTGGGAGGTATTTTTACCCCCATTTTACAGAGGGAGAACTGGGGCACAGAGAAATTAAGGCCAGAAGTGCCCAGTAATTTTGGGTACCAAATCTGAGACACCTGATTTTTTTCGGCTAAAATGGTTAAAATGTGGCAAAGTTAAAATCAGCTGACATTAGGGTCTTATAGTAGAAATACAAATGCTACATATAATATGTAAGAATGAGTCTTATATTTATTCCATATAAAAGACAAGGAATCAGATGGGCTGATAAAGGTGCCTACTCAGTGACAATGTAACCAAACTGAGCCATGCTCCATAGCCAATTTGACTTTTGAAAATCATAGCATCTATCAACGGGAATAGCTACCACTGGAAATGGGTAAGACTACTTCCAGATGAGAGCAAATTGCTAAAATCTACAAATAAGAATTTCCTCTCTCAGCTTGGTATAAAAACCATAGGTGGATTAGATTCAGGAGATACCAACACTGTGTCCTAAACTGCCTTCTGTGGAATGGGAAGAAGCTACACAACTATAAGAGAAGGAAAAGGATATTAGAAGATTTTATTTTAAACCCCTCTCCTTATTTTCACCTAAAATCTCAATGTGGCAGCCAGCAATTGGCACTGATTCTGCATGGAAGGTTTGAGGGCTGTGCATGTTGCTACACATTAGTGCATACACATGTGACACTGAATTGTTTTCTGTGTGGTGCTTGATAAGAGAGTGTAATTAAGCCACTGATAGAGTTGAAGTGATTTCCTTTGCCAAATGCCAGCAATAGCAGTAAATGCACAAGGGCCATTTATTTACATCTCTTATTAAATGCTAGAGGGACCGATCAAGTTCAGCCCTTTTGCAGTTCCACAAGGAAGGGGTGGGGGGCAAGGAGCGTGTTCCCAACTTGCACACCATGGAGAGGACATAAGGAGAGCACAGTGAAAGCAAAAACTCTGCGGGACGTCTGGCACAAGCCTCTTCCGAAGAGGGGGGCAAAGGGTGAGACGCGCAATGGGTGCCAACCTCCGCTACCACAGAAGGGATGCTGCAGATGATCCCAGGCTAGCTCAGCAGCTACTCACCCCTGTGCTCCCTAAGCTTATGGAGCATTTTGTGGATCTTCTGCTGGGGTCTTGTGGCTCTCCATCATTCCAGAATGATGATGTGGCTAAACAGTGCAACTGAGACCTAGAGATGTGCATACCCTGTATTGTTTAACTGTATGATTTGAGTATGGGAGACTTTGCGCGTGAGAGATCCTGGGCTCTGAAGCTCAGAAAAATTCATGTTTGAATGGACCAGGTTTCCCCATGATTGATTGTCAATGAAAACATATAGACCAGATAGTTCTAATGCATAAGTTAGGTGTCCAGAGAGGTCTAATGCGTAAGTGAGATGGCCAGTTTCAGTTTACGCCTCAGGAAGTGAATAAAGAGGGATTCTAGCTAGACCATGGGTTCCCAAACTGGGGGGGTGTTAAGAAATTCTGGGGGGGGTGCAAGGCGAACCCCCCCCATTCCTCCCGTCAATCCCCTCCCCGCTAAGTTTTGCTGCTATTTTTGTTTTTCGGCCCCCATCAGTTCCTTTTTTCTTTTGGCTCAACAAGTTTTGCTGCTATTTTGGGGGGGGGGGGGAGGCGTGGAGGGGCATGAGGGTTTCTCAAAAATCAAAAAGAGGGCGTGGTGCTGAAAAGTTTGGGAACCACTGAGCTAGACTGAAAGCATATAGTTTCTCATTATAAATGCTGCATTGCTTTTTGTTTCATTGCTTCCATCTTGTTGTTTCACCAGCCAGCAGCTGATCACTTACTATCCATCTGATCGTTTAAAAGTCATAGAGGGGTACATGTGTTAGTCTATAACTTTAAAAACAATGAGTAGTCCTGTGGCATCTTAGGGTACGTCTAGATTACATGCCTCTGCTGACAGAGGCATGTAAAATAGGCTACCCAACATAGTCAATAAAGCGGGGATTTAAATATCCCTGGCTTCATTACAATAAAAATGGCCGCCACGCTGTGCCGGCTCAGCTGATCGTCGGCACAGTGTGTGAGTCAAGACGTAGACTGGTCGACAAGGGAAGTCTTTGTCAACCGCTCCTTTATGCCTCATGAAACAAGGTTTACAGGAGCGGTCGACAAAGGCGTTCCCTGTCGACTGATCAAAATCTTCATCAAAATCACTCAAGATCATCTCAGCTGAAGAAGTGGGTTTTGCCCATGAAAGCTCATGATACTGTATAGAGTTAGTCTCTAAGGCTATGTCTAGATTACGGAGTTTTTCCGGGATACCTCTCTGGTATCCCGGAAAAACTCCATCGCGTCCAGGGAACGCATCTGCTCTTCCGACATTTTTTTGGCAGAAGAGCAGACACGCTCTTTCAGAAGCCCCTGTATTCCTCATGAAACGAGGAATAAGGGCTCTTCCGAAATAGAAGGTTTTTCCAAAATTTGGCCCAGTGTAGACAGGCCAAATTTTGGAAAAGCTTCTTCTGAAAAAACAATCAAAAAAAGGTACACAAATTGCAAAGTGCAATTTGTGGACCTTTTTCTGATAAAACGCCGTAGTCTAGACGTAGCCTAATGGGTATGTCTACACATCAAAGTTATTTTGGGATATCAGAGGTATCCTGAAATAGCTACCCTATCTTTTGAAGGTGTCCGCTATTCCAAAATATAGCGGACGCACTATTTCACCATCTCTGTAAACCTCGTTGTACAAGGAGTAAGGGATGGCTTGAAATAGCACTTTATTTCGAAACAGACTCAAAATAAGTATGCAATTTGAGTAGCAAAAATTGCGTATTTTATTTAAAATTTAGAGTGCAGTGTAGACATAGCCTAAGGGTGTGTCTACACAGCAAAGTTATTTCGGAATAACAGCTGTTATTCTGAAATAACTATGCAAGCATCTACACAGAAATTCCATTATTTTGAAATAATTTCGAAATAATGGACAGCTTATTCCAACTTCTGTAAACATCATTCTATGAAGAATAACACTTATTCCAAAATAGCTATTTTGAAATAAGGCATGTGTAGACACTCCACTTCTGCCATTTTGAAATAGCCCCTCACCAGGGCCATTCTAAGTTGTTCCTCCTGGGGCTCTAAATCGAGATAGCATGTCTACATTAGGGAAGCCTGCCTCAGACTAATTTTGAGGCTTCCCTGCAGTGAAGATGTGTTATTTCAAAATAAGCTATTTCAGAATAACTATTCCAGAATAGCTTATTCTGAAATAACTGTGCAGTGTAGATGTAGCCTAAGGGTACGTCTACACTGCACCATTATTTTGGAATAACTAGCGTTAATACAAAATAACAATGTGAGTGTCTACACAGCAATTCTGTTATTTTGAAATAATGGGTAGCTTATTCCAACTTCTGTAAACCTCATTCCACGAGGAATAACTCCTTGGAAAGGGTTCAGAAAAGGAATAACTCCTCTTCCGAAATAGCTATTTCGAAATAGCTGCAGTGTGGACGCTCCACTGCAGCTATTTCAAAATAGCTCCTCACCAGGGCCATTCTAAGTAATTTCTCCACAGTGCTTCCTGGGACTCTAAATCGAGATAAGATGTCTACATTAAGGGAGCCTACCTCGGACTAATTTTGAGGCTTCCCTGGTGTGTGGACATTCTATTTCGGAATATATCTTCCAGAATAGCTTATTCCGAAATAAGCATGCCGTGTAGACGTACTCTAAGGTACCACAGGACTACTCATTGTTTTTAGCTGACTGCGAGAAAGAGAATTTTCCATTTTAAAAAATGCTTGATTTTACATGTTACACCTTCTTCCTTCTCCAAACAAGTATTTTCTTTAATCAAACTTATAAAATACAGTGAAAACATATAAAATACAATATAAAACGTCATATTCCATCCAGGGGGAAATCTCACTGGTGAGGGAACCAGATAAACAAACAAAACAACTCAACCATCAGGGCTCAAAGAGCCTTCGTTATTTATTTCCACAATTAGCAGCTGAGTTCTGGTGCTGTGCCCAGAGAACTCCTCTCATTTTTCAGTGTGTCACTTTGTGTGCAATATGCTTTTAGGAATTAAGGATTAAGGCTGCTGATTGTGGGTAGTTTATGAAACTTTTTATGGGAAACCATGCAGTGAAACCTTTAGAGAATCAGGCCCATCATTTTAATGGGTTTGTGTTGTATGGGAAACTATTCAATAAGATTTCAAAACAGCACAGAGCATCTTGCTGGAGAAGTTGGATTAATCAGCAATAGTGTTGGCACTGAATGCTGTTATTTTCTGAATTGTTACAAAATATGAATGGTGTCTGAAGTGGGCGGCTGCTCTTCGTTTTTTAAAATAATTTGGAGTGGTTGGCTCTCAACTGAGAGGAAAACATCTCCAAATTTATTTATGGCATAAACATTTTACTATATATATGAACTATACATAAACTCTCCTTGGAAAATGGCTGGCAGATGTACCCAATCCAGGATGCGTCCACGCTAAAAATCTGAATATTTATTGTGATAATCTGTAAATCTGAAAATATAATGAGATATTCTGTTTTTGAGATTTGTTTCAGAATGCAATGCATTAAAAATAACATGTAAAAATATGCCACAGAGCAGGGGTAGGGAACCTTTTTTGGGTCGGGGGCAGCTGTCCCACAGAAAATCAGTCAGGGGCCACACACAAGTGAGAAGCAAAGTGAGAAGCCCCTGACCAAGAAGGAAAAGGACACTCCTCACATTCCTCTCACACACCAGAACGTAGGGGGGCCCAGGCTAGTAGATTTTGTGTGCTCCAGCCCTGCAGGTGGGTGGCAGGGGGCTGGAGCACCAGCACGGGCTCCCCAATGTGGGGGGAATTCCTGAGCCGCGGGGACCGGATCCAGGAAAGCTGGGGGCACCCCCGCCACATACTCATGTTATATTTACAAAACTGTCAAATGAAATTAACAAATGCGTTGGCATAAATGTTACTGTTTTTCTTGCCCATCAAAAAAACCACACAACAAAAAACAAAAACAAAAGGCTCTGAGCAAGTAAAGTTGTGGAAGAAGCCATCCAGAAATAGGGGCAAGGTGAGGACTGGTTCAGCTCTCAGGGAAGTCCAAAGTGAGTTTGGTTATTGACATCAGAGGGAGCAGAGTCAGATCCAGTGGCAATTAACTGACACTCAGTGCTCCTCAGGATTTGGCTCAATATTTATAACCATGACAAAGGGGAGAGTAATGCACAGATCTACAGTATAGAGCTCAGAAATACAGGAGACGTCATGCTCACAGACAGTTGTTAAAGGTATGGATCGATTGCCTATTGTTACCATTATAGATGGATGAGGTTATAAGCATAAATACTGGCACCATCAATTACTCTAAGTGGAGATTTAACTTGCACGATTGAATTTCTCAGGCATTTTTTGTCTTTGCAGATAGTGCAATTTTGTTTTCGTCTCCAAATTCTCTGTTCTTTTTTGTGTTCCTTCTGCCAGGTAGAATCCCAGGCGTCAGCAAGCAATCCACACTGATAAATAGCCATGTTATATTATGTAAGGTACTCAAGACAGTCACATTGCACAATTTTGTCTTCTTACACAATACTTCACTTTACCTGGAAATATCTTTTTAAAGACCTGAACTTAGCAAGACCTACACCTGCCATAGACTTCCGGGGAACTTGAGGACATGCAGAACCTCACAGGAGATGCTCATCACCTTGCAGGATTGGGCCTGTAAAGCTGCATTTTCAACGGTGGGTGCCTCCACTAAGGCACCAAGTTCTGAGTGTAGCTACATAAAGGGGAGATTTTCAAATCCGCCTCACGGGATGTACAGTTCTCACTCTAAATGTTTAACGCAGCATGTGGATGCCTAAATCTGGATTTAGGTGCTTCACTTTAAGAAATCTGAGTTTAAGGGTCTGCCCCATGTGACGAAAGAGGGAGATTTTCAAAGGGGCAAACAGCAGTTAGATTCCCAACTCCCACTGACTTTCAACTGGACACGGATGCCTAAATATCTTTGAAAATCTTCCCCAGACACTTTAAAAAATAAACAGACAATAGCTTTCTCAAAAACACTAGGGAAAGCATTGTATATCCAGCCAAAGGAATGACTCACCCAATAGGTGCATGAATAAAGGATAATAGGGCAGAACAAGAATTGTCTTCCTGAGTGGCCAAAGAAGCCAACTTCTTAGCCATCAGACACCAGCAACCTAGTAAACTCTGCTACAGATCATCACTTTAGAACAATGGTTCTCAAACATTGTGGCTTGCAGTCCACCCTGCTCAAGGCAAACCTTTTGGTGGGCCACCAGCCAACCACCCATAATGACAAAATGCCTTTGCTTATCTCTAAACACCTTAAATACGAAGGGTGCATCTAGACTGGCAAGATTTTGTGCAAAAGCAACTGCTTTTGCTCAAAAACTTGCCAGCTGTCTACACTGGCCGCTTGAATTTGCGCAAGAACACTGATGATCTAATGTAAGATTGTCAATGTTCTTGAGCAAATACTTTGACGCTCCCGCTCGGGAAAAAGCGCTCTTGCGCAAGTGTTCTTGCGCAAGAGGGCCAGTGTAGACAGGGAAGGAATTTTTTGCGTAAGAAAGCCCCGATGGCGAAAATGGCCGCCGGAGCTTTCTTGCACAAAATCACGTCTATACTGGCCACGGATGCTTTTGTGCAAAAGCACTTTTTGCGCAAAAGCATCCGTGCCAATCTAGACGCTCTTTTGCGGAAATACTTTTAACGGAAAAACTTTTCCGTTAAAAGTATTTCCGCAAAATCATGCCAGTCTAGACACAGCCTACGGGTATGTCTACACTACAAAGTTAATTCGAACTGACAGCCGTTAGTTCGAATTAACTTTAATAGGGGCTACACATGCAAACTGCTATTTCGAATTTAATTCGAAATAGCAGAGCGCTTAATTCGAATTAGGTAAACCTCATTCTACGAGGAGTAACTCCTAGTTCGAATTAAGTAGTTCGAATTAAGGACTGTGTAGCCACTTAATTCGAACTAGTCGGAGGCTAGCCCTTCCCAGGTTGCCCTGGTGGCAACTCTGGGCCAAACCAGGGAAACTCTTCTGCCCCCCTCCCAGCCCCGGAGCTCTTAAAGGGCCACGGTCTAGCTACGGTGCCCGTGCCAGTTGCAAGCCTGCCAGGACCCAGCCAGCAGACCCTGCACCTGGCACGCCATGAACCAGCCACCCGCTGCCACCCAGCCCTCCACCTCTTTCCAGGACCAGGCTGGCGGCTCACAGGAGCCTGCCGGGGCCGCAAGAGGCAGGCGCCCGCCTGGTCTAGTGCAGAGATCGTGGACCTCATCGAGGTTTGGGAGGAGGCCTCCAACGTCCACGATCTCCGCACTAGCCACAGGAACGCGACCGTCTACAGCCGCATGGCTGCCAGCCTGGCCACCAGAGGCCACATGCGGACCCAGGAGTAGGTTTGCATGAAAATCAAGTTGGTCCAGTGAGACCCCCAACCCTGGGCCCTGAGCTGAGAATATAAGAATATAAGAATGGCCGTACTGGGTCAGACCAAAGGTCCATCTAGCCCAGTAGCCTGTCTGCCGACAGCAGCCAGCACCAGGTACCCCAGAGGGGGTGGACCGAAGACAAAGATCAAGCGATTTGTCTCCTGCCATCCATCTCCAGCCTTCCACAGAGGCCAGGGACACCATTCCTACCCCCTGGCTAATAGCACTCCATGGACCCAACCTCCATGAATTTATCTAACTTCTCTTTAAACTCTGTTATAGTTCTAGCCTTCACAGCCTCCTGTGGCAAGGAGTTCCACAGGTTGACTATGTGCTGTGTGAAGAAGAACTTTCGCTTATTAGTTTTAAACCTGCTGCCCATTAACTTCATTTGGTGTCCTCTAGTTCTTCTATTATGGGAACTAATAAATAACTTTTCTTTATTCGCCCTCTCTACACCACTCATGGTTTTATGTACCTCTATCATATCCCCCCTCAGTCTCCTCTTTTCTAAGCTGAAAAGTCCCAGTCTCTTTAGCCTCTCTTCATATGGGACCTGTTCCAACCCCTAATCATTTTAGTTGCCCTTTTCTGAACCCTTTCCAAGGCCAAAATATCTTTTTTGAGGTTAGGAGACCACATCTGTACACAGTACTGAAGATATGGCATAAGAACATAACATAAGAACGGCCGTACTGGGTCAGACCAAAGGTCCATCTAGCCCAGTAGCCTGTCTGCCGACAGTGGCCAGCACCAGGTGCCCCAGAGAGGGTGGACCGAAGACAATGATCAAGTGATTTGTCTCCTGCCATCCCTCTCCAGCCTCTGACAAACAGAGGCCACGGACACCATTTCTATCCCCTGGCTAATAGCCTTTTATGGACCTAACCTCCATGAAATTATCTAGCTTCTCTTTAAACTCTGTTATAGTTCTAGCCTTCACAGCCTCCTGTGGCAAGGAGTTCCACAGGTTGACTATGTGCTGTGTGAAGAAGAACTTTCGCTTATTAGTTTTAAACCTGCTGCCCATTAACTTCATTTGGTGTCCTCTAGTTCTTCTATTATGGGAACTAATAAATAACTTTTCTTTATTCGCCCTCTCTACACCACTCATGGTTTTATGTACCTCTATCATATCCCCCCTCAGTCTCCTCTTTTCTAAGCTGAAAAGTCCCAGTCTCTTTAGCCTCTCTTCATATGGGACCTGTTCCAACCCCTAATCATTTTAGTTGCCCTTTTCTGAACCCTTTCCAAGGCCAAAATATCTTTTTTGAGGTTAGGAGACCACATCTGTACACAGTACTGAAGATATGGCATAAGAACATAACATAAGAACGGCCGTACTGGGTCAGACCAAAGGTCCATCTAGCCCAGTAGCCTGTCTGCCGACAGTGGCCAGCACCAGGTGCCCCAGAGAGGGTGGACCGAAGACAATGATCAAGTGATTTGTCTCCTGCCATCCCTCTCCAGCCTCTGACAAACAGAGGCCACGGACACCATTTCTATCCCCTGGCTAATAGCCTTTTATGGACCTAACCTCCATGAAATTATCTAGCTTCTCTTTAAACTCTGTTATAGTCCTAGCCTTCACAGCCTCCTCTGGCAAGGAGTTTCACAGGTTGACTACACGCTGTGTGAAGAAGAACTTTCTTTTATTCGTTTTAAACCTGCTACCCATTAACTTCATTTGGTGTCCTCTAGTTCTTCTATTATGGGAACTAATAAATAACTTTTCTTTATTCGCCCTCTCCACACCACTCATGGTTTTATATACCTCTATCATATCCCCCCTCAGTCTCTTTTCTAAACTGAAAAGTCCCAGTCGTTTTAACCTCTCCTCATATGGGACCCATTCCAAACCCCTAATCATTTTAGTTGCCCTTTTCTGAACCCTTTCCAAGGCCAAAATATCTTTTTTGAGGTGAGGAGACCACATCTGTACACAGTATTCAAGATGTGGGCATACCATAGTTTTATACAGGGGCTGTAAGATATTCTGTGTCTTATTTTCTATCCCTTTCTTAATAATTCCTTGCATCCTATTTGCCTTTTTGACTGCCGCTGCACACTGTGTGGAAGTTTTCAGGGAACTATCCATGATAACTCCAAGATCTCTTTCCTGATTTGTCATAGCCAAATTAGCCCCCATCATACTGTACGTATAGTTGGGGTTATTTTTCCCAATGTGCATTACTTTACACTTATCCACATTAAATTTCATTTGCCATTTTGTTGCCCAATCACTCAGTTTGGTGAGATCTTTTTGGAGTCCCTCACAGTCTGCTTCTGTCTTGACTATCCTAAACAGTTTGGTATCATCCGCAAACTTTACCACCTCACTGCTTACCCCTTTCTCCAGATAATTTATGAATAAGTTGAACAGGATTGGTCCCAAGACTGACCCTTGGGGGACACCACTAGTTACCCCTCTCCATTCTGAAAATTTACCATTTATTCCTACCCTTTGTTTCCTGTCTTTTAACCGGTTCTCAATCCATGAAAGGACCTTCCCTCTTATCCCATGGCAATGTAATTTACACAAGAGCCTTTGGTGAGGGACCTTGTCAAAGGCTTTCTGAAAATCTAAGTATACTATATCTACTGGATCCCCCTTGTCTGCATGTTTGTTAACCCCATCAAAGAACTCTCATAGATTAGTAAGACATGATTTCCCTTTTCAGAAACCCTGTTGACTTTTGTCCAACAAATTATGTTTTTCCACGTGCCTCACAATTTTATTCTTTACTATTGTTTCGACTAATTTGCCCGGTACTGAAGTTAGACTTCCCGGTCTGTAATTGCCAGGATCGCCTCTAGAGCCCTTTTTAAATATTGGTGTCACGTTAGCTACCTTCCAGTCATTAGGTACGGAAACCGATTTAAAGGATAGGTTACAAACCACAGATAATAGTTCAGCAATTTTCCATTTGAGTTCTTTCAGAACCCTTGGATGAATGCCATCTAGTCCCGGAGATTTGTTGACATTAAGTTTTTCTATTTGTTCCAAAACCTCCTCTAATGACACTTCAATCCGGGACAGTTCCTCAGATTTATCACCCACAAAGGACGGTGCAGATTTGGGAATCTCCCTAACGTCCTCAGCCGTGAAGACTGAAGCAAACAAATCACTTAGTTTCTCCGCAATAGCTTTATCGTCCTTGATTGCTCCTTTTATATCTCGATCGTCTAGGGGACCCAGAGGTTTTTTAGCAGGCTTCCTGCTTCTAATATATTTAAAAAAAACATTTTGTTATTTCTTTTTGAGTTTTTGGCTAGCTGTTCCTCAAAATCTTTTTTTGCTTTTCTTATTACATTTTTACATTTGGTTTGATGGTGTTTATGTTCCTTTCTATTTATCTCACTAGGATTGGACTTCCACTTCTTGAAAGATGCCTTTTTGTCCCTCACTACATGGTGGTTAAGCCACGGTGACTCTTTTTTAGGTTTCTTACTGTTTTTTAATTTGGGGTATACATTTAAGTTGGGCCTCTATTATGGTGTCTTTAAAAAGTTTCCATGCAGCTTGCAGGGATTTGGCTCTCGTCACTGTGCCTTTTAATTTCTGTTTAACTAACCTCCTCATTTTTGTGTAATTCCCCTTTTTGAAATTAAATGTCAGAGTTCTGGACTGCTGAGGTGTTCTTCCCACCACAGGAATGTTAAATGTTACTATATTATGGTCACTATTCCCAAGCAGTCCTGTAATGGATATCTCCTGGACCTGATCCTGCACTCTACTCAGGACTAAATCGAGAATTGCCTCTCCCCTTGTGGGTTCCTGTACCAGCTGCTCCAAGAAGCAGTCATTTAAGCCATTGAGAAATTTTATCTCTGCTTCTCTTCCTGAGGTGACATGTATTTAGTCAATATGGGGATAATTAAAATCCCTCATTATTATAGAGTTCTTTATTTTGGTAGCCTCTCTAATCTCCCTCAGCATTTCAATGTCAGTATCGTTGTCCTGGTCAGGTGGTCGATAATATATCCTTACTGCTAATTTCTTATTATTGGAGCATGGAATTACTATCCATAGCGATTCTGTTGAACATGTTGATTCCTTTAATATTTTTATTTCATTTGATTCTACATTATCTTTCACATACAGTGCCACTCCGCCACCCACACGGCCTGCTCTATCCTTCCGATATATTTTATATCCCGGTATGATTGTGTCCCATAGTTTTTCCTCATTCCACCAGGTTTCAGTGATGCCTATTATGTCAATCTCCTCCTTTAATACAAGGTACTCTAGTTCACCCATCTTATTAGTCAGACTCCTAGCATTTGTGTAGAAGCACTTTAAAAATTTGCCACTGCTTATTTGTCTGCCCTTCCCTGATGCATTGGATTCCTTTATATGCGGTTGTTTGTCTGCTCTGGCCCATGGTTTGTCCTCTCCCCTCCTCTCTTTCTGACTACAGCTTAGAGAATCTCTATCAATGGATTCTCCTCTAAGAGAAGTCTCCATCTGAATCTCCGCACCGATCGGCTTTCCCCCATCTCTTAATTTAAAAACTGCTCTACGGCCTTTTTAATGTTTAGTGCCAGCAGTCTGGCTCCACCCTGGTTTAGGTGGCGTCCATCCTTCCTGTATAGGCTCCCCCTCTCCCAAAAGTGTCTCCAGTTCCTAATAAATCTAAACCCCTCTTCCCTACACCATCGTCTCATCCACGCATTGAGACTCTGAAGCTCTGCCTGCCTACCTGGCCCTGTGCGTGGAACTGGAAGCATTTCCAAGAATGCCACCATAGAGGTCCTGGATTTCAGTCTCTTTCCTAGCAACCTAAATTTGGCCTCCAGGACATCTCTCCTACCCTTTCCTACGTCATTGGTACCTACATGTACCACGACCACCGGCTCCTCCCCAGCACTACACATAAGTCTATCTAGATGCCTTGAGAGATCCGCAGCCTTTGCACCAGGCAGGCAAGTGACCATACGGTTCTCCCGGTCATCACAAACCCAACTATCTATGTTTCTAATGATCGAATCACCCACTACTAACACCTGCCTCTTCCTAACAACTGGCGTTCCCTCCCCCTCAGAGGTATCCTCAGTGAGAGAGGATACCGCAACATCCTCTGGAAGGAGGGTCCCAACTACGGGATGGTTTCCCTCTGTTCCCATTGAATGCTCTGTTCCCTTGAGACTTTCATCCTCTTTAAGAGCACTGGGGCTCTCAGACTGGAGGTGGGACAGTACTACAGTGTCCCGGAAAGTCTCATCAGCATAACTCTCTAACTCCCTTAGCTCCTCCAGTTCAGCCACCCTGGCCTCCAAAGCCCGAACTCGGTCTCTGAGGGTCAGGAGCTCCTTGCAATGGGTGCACACATACGCCACTCGCCCACAGGGCAGGTAATCATACATGTTACACTCGACGCAATAAACAGGATAGCCCCCACTCTGCTGCTGGGCTTCTGTCTCCATTTTTTTTATGAATAACTTTAAGTATAAACTGGGCTTCTTATTAAATGTCTGGAATATAGATTATTATAAAGTTATGCTTAAAGAAGGTCAGAAGTCACTAGCGCCCTCTAACCTCCCCCTCTAACCTCCCTCTCCAAACTCTCTGTTAGCTGCTCCTGTTCGCAAGCTCCCTGGTCACTGACTCACAGCTTATAAAGCCCTGGTAGCCCCTCCCCCTGACTGAGGCTCAGCCAATTAACAGAGGCTTCTAGATTTCAAACCTTTTCGAAGCTCCTTCAAACAAACAAACCAAACAAACAGACAAACACAAGCTCAGCACACAGCAAGTAACCCCTCCTCCCCCCACAAACACACACTACAGACAGCCACTTACCACAAGGGTCCCGTATTTACTCCTCCTTTACCTGGAGAACTCCCTCTCCAAACTCCCTGTTAGCTGCTCCTGTTTTATACTTCCCCTCCTCCTTCTTCCCCTGGCTTCCCCCTTCCAGCTCCCTCCTCCCAGGTTTCCACTTCCCCTCTCCCACCTCCTTTTCCCAGTCTCCCCAGAGGTTAATCCCCCCCCCCCCCAGTTTTGTTAAATAAAGAGAGTTTCTATTTTTGAACACACGTGTCCTTTATTTTTTACATCAGGAAGGGGGGTTAGGGAGGGGTAAGTGGAAGGAGGTGAGGGACGAATGGGGCACAAGCCCCTGATGGGGAGGCCTAGGGTGGCTCTGTGGGCTCCTCGGGGTGGAAGCTCTCCTGCAGGACCTCCTGGATCCTGACAGCCCCCCAATTGGCCCCCCCCGGATGGCAGCCTGCGGCAAGTGCTGCCGGGCTGATGGCCAAGTGCTGTGATGTGCCAAGTGTGGGCACTCAGGTCACTCCAAGACAGGACTGCTTTGCTGTCCCTCATCGAGGTAGACAAGCAAGCAGGGAACCCTGAGAACTGTCTGTCCCTCAGCTAGCCTGTGGCAGCAGCTCCACACTCTAAGTTCTAACCTGATGCCCTGTCGGCACTGGTTCCAGCCAGCCTTAATTTTGGTTCAGGGTCCACTCAATGTGGACATGCTATTTTGAATTAGCAAAATGCTAATTCGAATTAGTTTTTAGGTCTAGATGCACTAATTCGAATTAGCTTATTTCGAATTAACTAATTCGAATTAAGTTAGTTCGAATTAGTGCTGTAGTGTAGACATACCCTAAGGTACTCATATTAGGCTCCTGGAGCATATAACTGGTAAGAAAGGAAATATTAATCAGATGAAGCACTTTAACTTTATCATGTTATTATATCAAACTTCATTTTAAATAAAGTAAAATATTAATTTATGGCCAAAACAAAAGATTTCAACATTGTCTTTATTTATGGCAGGGGTGGGGAACCTTTTTTGGGTTGGGGGCCACTGACTCACAGAACAATCAGTCAGGGGCTACAAAAAAGTTAGACACAAAAACAAAAAAAAACCCAAAAAAACCTGAACCCTCACTGCTGTGGCCCCCGACTGAGACACCTCACTCCCTTGCACTTCAGCCCCATGGGGAGAAGCGAAGAGAGGCCAGAGGTTCAGGGCTTCCCATAGGCCAGATTAACTTTTCTGGGCCCCACTATGTTTTGGGGTGGGGCCAAAAATAAGGGGTTTAGTGTGTGGGAGGAGGCAGCTGGGGAGCGGGATAAGAATGGGGGTCTGGGAAGGAGGTGGGGTACAGGAGGGGGTAAGAGGATGAGATCTGGGTGGGAGGTAGGGTGCAGAAGCAGGATGTGTGTCTGTCCCGGAGGTTGGGTGCAGGAGCAGGTGGGGGGGGGGGTTTGGGCAGGAGGTGGGATACAGGTGGGGGTTTGAGGTCTGGGCAGGAGGGAGGGTGCAGGTGCAGGAGCAGGGTGTGGGTGTGGGGTGTCTGTGTGAAGGAGATGGTGGGATAGGGTCTGAGCATGAGGGGGCTGTGAGTGCTTATCTGGCTCTGCGTGCCCTGCCACTCCCAGACACTGCCCCCTACTGCTCCCATTGGCCATGATTCTAAACCAATGGGAGCCGTGGGGAAAGCCTCCAGCTGACTGCACTACTTTTCCCGCAGTGGTGGGCGGGGGAGCGGAAGCACGTGGAGCCGCTTCCTCCCTGCTGCAAGCCAGATCTGGCCTGCAAGGCTCAGGGCTAGGGCTGGAGCACCAGCATGGGCTCCTCACTTTAGGCTACATCTAGACTACATGGCGCCGTCAACGGAGCCATGTAAAATAGTTTATTCGGCATAGTCAAAGAAGCGGGGATTTAAATAATCCCCGCTTCATTAAAATAAAAATGGCCGCCACGCTGTGCCGACGATCAGCTGATCCGGCACAGCGCAGCAGTCTAGACGTGGCACAGTTGACAAAGGAAGCCTTTGTCGACCGCTCCGGTATGCTTCATGAAACGAGGTTTACCGGAGCGGTTGACAAAGGCTTCTTTTGTCAACCGTGCCGTGTCTAGACTGCCGCGCTGTGCCGGATCAGGTGATCGTCGGCACAGCGCGGCAGCCATTTTTATTTTAATGAAGCAGGGATTATTTAAATCCCCGCTTCTTTGACTATGCCGAATAAACTATTTTACATGGCTTCGTCGACGGAGCCATGTAGTCTAGACGTAGCCTTAGAGTAGGGGCCAAACTCTGAGTATGCGGCCCATCTGTAAAACAGCTGGGCCCACTAACCACACTTTGAGAACCGCTACTTTATAAGGAAGGAGAAAAAAAAACATCTGCCAAGGCCTTTAATGGGAATTGTTACACTTAGACTCTATGGCAGTGAGGGGCAACCTAGGCTAGTGAGTGGACCGCATGAATGGAGTCGCAAAACCAAGATGGTCTCCCAGGATAGGGTAGATTTACTAACTGCGCTTGGAAACCTAGAATTTGTGGGGTGTGCCAGCTGAACCCCAGCAGTGCTCTGACTGGCTGCAGAGGGAGTGCATGGATCTCACGATGTAATAGGCAATCGGCACGCACCTCACGTCACGTGCCCTAGCTGTGTGTGCGTGTCCCTCTAGTAATACCATAGGAAAAATAATGACACAGACACAATCCAGCACAATCTAGCAAGCCTGCACATGGGCAACGAAAAACAAAACACCCCGCAGGCCACACATAGAACCCCAATGGGCTGCATGAGGCCTGGGGCCACAGGTTGCCCACTTCTGCTCTATGACGATGAATTAATACTGCAATTAATTACTAAATCATGGTGCTGAGCATCTCGAGTAGGTCTTCGGAATGCTGATTGCCAGAAGCCCCTTTCTCTTGCCATTTGCATTGTGCTGTTTTTAATCAGAGGTATGGGGGGAAGCTATTCACAATCCTACATCTGAACAGTCACCCAAGCTACTAATAACGCACTTGTTTGCTGAGACGGCCCAATCCCCTCACAGGGCATGTCACAGCTAGAAAGTTCAATAAGGGGCAAGAGCAACTAGAACGGCACCCAGTGAGAGGTGATTGTAGCAGTGGCATTGTCCTCTTGGTCATGTGCCAGAGTGGTCTAGCATGGCAGCAGCACTTTGCTAGTACAGTGACTCGACTCTCATCGCTCATGCAAAGGTGGCAGGAACTCTTGGGTATGTTACAGCTCCTGAAGAATTCACATCTAGCAGACCTGAAGGAGAGCTGTGTGTGTGTTGTAGACCACAGAGTTTTATAATGTTTTATGTAATGTGCTTAATGGGTAGTATGAGAATAAATGTTAAACAACTATAACTCTGTTGGCCACCATTCCTTGGTTAGTAGGGAAGAACAGTCTTCTAGATCCTTAATAAAGATGCATCAGGCAAATTGCTTGTGTTTGTATCTGACGTAAAGACAGAAAGAGATCAGAAAGACTCTTCATAAACAACGAGAAGTCCTGTGGTACCTTACTGACTAACAGATTTGTTAGAGCATAAGCTTTCATGGGCAAAGACCCACTTCGTCAGATGCATGTAGTCACAAAGACTCTTGTGTTTCAGCATGATCACACTGTTGCTCTTGGGAGTAAATAGAACAGGGGTGGACAACCCATTAAACGAAGAGAGCCGAAACAGCATCAGAAAAAATGTGAAGAGCCGCACCAAAATTGTTGAGCAAAAAAAAAAAAGGACCAGCTCCCCACCAGCCAGAATTGTTGAGCACGGGGAGCCGGGGCTAGGGGGCCGATTGTAGGAGCATGTGGGGAGGCTTCACGAGCCACACTTTCAGGGGTGAAGAGCTGCATGTAGCTCACGAGCCGTGGGTTGGCCACCCCTGAATTAGAATATTGATTGTGTTATAGAGAAAATATAACAAACAAATGAAAATAGATTGATACCTTTGGTATGGACAATTGTAACCCTTTTCCCATGTGTGACATGATTGTGTAGTTCCTGGGGAGAGGGAGTAAACAAGTTTGGAATGTGATTGTTTAGAGAGAGAACAATTTGTAGCCCAGCAGTTTCCAAATCCAAGCAGCGGAAGAGGTGGGGGGGTAACTGGAAGACTCAGAGGCGGTAAGGTACCATAAATTGGGCCCAATACAAAGCAGACAGATGGAAGACATATGGACAGCCTTGGATGTTAAGAAGCAAGCGCCCTTTTACACACGAGATAGCCTTGAATTAACACTGGGAGGGAACCACCAACATACTGATGTCAGATGGCAAAGAAGAATAACTCCCAGATAAACAGATATTAAGCAGAATAGATGATGATTGATTAAGAGCTGATGCAGCAAAATGCATAGATCTGAATGGAAGAAAAGTGCTATACAAGATGGGGAATCTTGCATGAATAGCCAGGTCTCATCTTGTCAAAGATTGGAGCATCAGTCCAAACCAAAAACTTCCCCCCAAAATCTTAACAACCTAGATTTTGGGGATAAAAACTCCGCTGCCATCACCCAAGTAACGATAAGAAAATCAGGGGAGAGATCACTTGGGATATCTCACCCCTAAAGTACAAACCAGGACAGAAAAATTAACCAATACCATGTTAAGAAAAAGAAAAGAGAAAGAACTTTTATTATCACCACGGTATTCCTGTTGCAAGCATAATGACTAGATGGTAAAGTCACAAATTAATATACTCATGGGGAATTCCACCATGGGCCCCAACTTAGTTGCAAAAGAGAGAAAAACCCATTTTAAATGCACAGACTTCAGATCCCATTTCCCAAACCATAAAACAATAAAACCTAATGGATTTATCTAAACTTTACCCTACTTACAGATAGTGAAGAGTCTATTCTTGGAGGGAGACTTTGTCTGACTCCCTCAGTAGCTGGAGAGAACCTGCCCAGGGACAAAGGAGAGAAAAACCAAAAATTCCTTTGTCCCGGTTTGAAATTCCTACCTACATTCCTATTGGCCAACTCTACCTGGGTTAGGTATAGTTAACCTCTTAGTCCCCAGGCTGCTGGCTAACCCTCATATCATGACACCAAGAGAAGCCCCTGCTCCTCCTCCTCACACTTAACTCACCTGGTCAGTGAGTTATTGTGAGCCACAGATTGGTAATGTTAAGCAATGCAAACACTATGGCTACGTCTAGACTGGCATGATTTTGTGCAAATGCTTTTAACGGAAAAGTTTTTCCGTTAAAAGCATTTGCAGAAAAGAGCATCTAGATTGGCACGGACGCTTTTGCGCAAAAGCACTTTTTGTGGAAAAGCGTCCATGCCAATCTAGATGCGGTTTTGCGCAAGAAAGCCCCGATCGCCATTTTTGCGATCGGGGCTTTTTTGCGCAAAACAAATCTGAGCTGTCTACACTGGCCCTTTTGCACAAAAGCTTTTGCGCAAAAGGACTTTTGCCCGAACGGGAGAGTCAAAGTATTTGCGCAAGAAGCACTGATTTCTTACATTAGAACGTCAGTGTTCTTGCGCAAATTCAAGCGGCCAGTGTAGACAGCTGGCAAGTTTTTGCACAAAAGCGGCTGCTTTTGCACAAAATCTTGCCAGTCTAGACGCAGCCTATATGTTTGTGTCTTTGTGTGTGAGGGGGTATGTGCTTATGCATATAACAGAGTAATGCTACATTGTCAATAAATGTGGTGTTTTGCCTTATCCCCCTAAAAAGATCCTGTGAAATTCTTCCAAGTATTACAGTGTGGCTGGAAAGCTTGTTCCTTTCACCAGCAGAAGATGGTCCAGTAAAAGATATTACCTCCCCCGCCTTGTCATAGCTGCCATTGGCAAATGTGGTTGTGGGTCATAATGTAACATGCCGTCATGGATTAGGGAAGGTCTATGAACACGGACACACAGGTGTTCCAGTCTGTTTGGATAATCAGCTGGTTTTCACAAACACTTTATTACAGTGTCATAGCATATGGAAATGCACGTGGAGTACTCCCCCGACCAGCTACACAGAAACTAATTAATTATATTATTGTTTAGATGAAATGGAGAAAACAGTGTCTCTGCTATTAGACCCTTCCCGGTGCTGTCAATGCCTCAGGTCACCAGCGATTGCTAGCAAAGTTCAAACAATAACTTGCAGAAAATAAATGATCATAGCAAACACTCCGACTCAATCTCAGCAACGCTGGAGTAAAGGGAAGTGGAAATAAGCAAATAGTTTGATGCACTGGTGGACTTTAATGAGGGCAAAAAAAAAAAAGTCCAACAACTTGCAGGCCAGATCCTCAACTAGTGTAAATTGGTACTGATTGATCTACTCCAGGGGTCTGCCAGAGCGATTGTAAAATACAACCCAGGACTCCTGCCGCTGTGGGAAGTGAGGGGGAGGGTACAACTGCTGCCTCTATGTGGTGTCCCAGTCCCCTCCTCCTCCCCCCCCCCAGTGATCCCAAAAGCCACATGCTGGGAGAATGGGATGGTATGGAGGGGGAGAGTGCAGGGTAACAGCAGGAACGGGTAGGGCTTGGGGTCTGGTAGTGGACAGGTCCCCCTCTTGAGCTGGATTTTGCAATTACCCTGGTTGTGACTGCCCCAAAGGCTGGGAGTTCAAGACCCCTCATCTAGTCCTTAAATATACTTTTAACTCTTTTACTTGGGAGTACCTTTAAGAAGACATTTTGTAACTTGAAATGTAATATGATGTAGGCACATTTCTGGTGATTCCAGGGAGGGGGAGTGCAAAGCCATATAGCAAACAAAAACCATTCCAGGGTTCTATGACTGTCATGCCCTTTTGACTGTCTCATCACCTCCCACGGGGTTATGTCTAACATTCTAAACATTTCAGCCACTTCAGACAGCTGCTTATTAAAACACACACACACACACACACACAGGCTTTTCTTTTCTCTCAAATGTAGAATCTTGAACAAGTGACAGATTCAATGTCTTCTACTTCTTCAGGCCTAGACGTTGTGGATTTTTTATACTAGTAAGAAAGCAGGATGGCTAGCTTTCCAGTGAGACACACAGTACCTGGTTCTAGATTTAGTACATCCCAAAATGTCAGACCTTAAAATAGAGTCTAAGAAAACTTATTTTAGAACTTCCATGATGCTCTCTGAGCACTGCACAAGCAGAATCATGATGATAAAGTAAGGCACTTGGCCTGACTCAGAAAATGGTACAGAAAGGTCATACCAAAAACTTTTAAAGCCTGCTAAAACATTTGTAAAATATGTTTGCCTGTGTTGCGTGTTTGCCACATATATTACAGGATGACCATGTAGGGGTTTGTCAGCGCTAGTCCAGCATGGGCTGCATGACTCACTTGTGCTTTGCCATGGCCTGCACCGTGCAGTGCTCAATGCGGAATAGGCACCCTCAATTGTATGCTCTTGAGAGAAGGCACCATGAACAGAACAGAACACCCAGAACACCTTTTGGGATAACAAAATAATCTTAGTAGTAATTAACATTACATCTTGAATTGTGCATGATAAGACTTAGCAACAGCAGGAATTTCAGAAACATGTGAGGAGGAAAATAGCTGTAAATATATGCACTTCTAATACCTCAGGGCTGTGTCTAGACTGGAGCGATCTTGCGCCAGAGCTATGCAAATGAGGCTCAGCGTGGAATATCGCTGAGGCTCACAAAGGTGATGTAAATTGCCCAGTGTCACTCAGCAGGACAAATGACAGAGTGGAGAACAGAGACCAGGGGTATGATTCTGTGCTGCACTTCTATGCTACTATGTCTACCCTGCAGTTGGGGATTGTGACTGCAGCATGCATAGATCAAGGAAGTTTGCTAAAAGCAGCAGTGAAGCTGTAGCAGCATAGGGAGTGGCACAGCTAACTACTTGATTATAGAGCCAAGCTACGTCTAGACTACATCCCTTTTTCGTAAAAGGGATGTAAATTAGACGCATCGCAATTGCTAATGAAGCGGGGATTTAAATCTCCCCCGCTTCATTAGCATAAAAATGGCTGCCGCTTTTTTTCCGCATGGAGCTTTGCCGGAAAAAAGCGCCAGTCTAGACGCTGATCTTGCCAAAAATAAAGCCTTTTCCAAAAGATCCCTTAACCCTCTATGAAATAAGGGATAAGGGATCTTTCGGAAAAGGCTTTATTTTCTGCAAGATCAGCATCTAGACTGGCGCTTTTTTCCGGCAAAGCTCCGTGCGGAAAAAAAGCGGCAGCCATTTTTATGCTAATGAAGCGGGGGAGATTTAAATCCCCGCTTCATTAGCAATTGCGATGCGTCTAATTTACATCCCTTTTACGAAAAAGGGATGTAGTCTAGACGTAGCCCCAGGGTCCCAAACAGGCTTGCTCTTGAGCAGTTCTCTCTTGCTGCTGCAACTTCACTACTATTTTTAATCAAGCTATCGGGTATGTCTACATGTGCTGCTATCAGTTCTCCCAAATGCAGTGTGGACTGAGGTGCCGCACAGAACTTGCAGCCCAGGGCAGGGAAGAGATGTCTCTAAGATTCTTTTGTCCTCTCCCAGTCCTGGATTGCCCCAGGGACTGGAGGGGATGCTGCAATGATTTAGACAGCCCTGGAGGCCTGTCGAAGTAACAACACTATCCAGGGACTGCCCTGTGAACCCCAGCACTGCCCAAAACCTTCCCAGCTCTGCATCCTGTGGTCCTCTCTCTGACACCTTCCGCCTGCCTCTAGCTGCACCCCCTGCCACATGGCCTGTGTCGGGACTTGCAAAGAGCCATCAGTGGCAGCCTTATTTTTTGCACTCTTTCGCATGAGAAAATGACTAAAGATTGTCTAAAGCAGCAATGGGCAACCTAGGTTAGTGAGTGGGCCGCATGAGTGGCCCTCCATCTCAGTGGGCCACAAGAGTGTTGTAACCAAGACAGTCTCCTGGGACAGGGTAGTTTTGCTAACTGCACTTGCGTACCTAGAATGTGCAGGATGTGCCAGTTGAACCATAGAAGCACTTTGACTGGATGCAGAGCGAGCGCATGGCTCTCCCAGTCAGTGTTGTGTGCAATCAGCATGCACCTCACTTCATGTGCCCTTGCTTTACATGCATGTCACTTTATCAATACCGGTAGGAAAAAAGCTACATGGATGGAAACCAGTGGAATCTTCCAACCCTGCCTGTGAGCAATGGTAAACAAAATATCTCCTGGGCCACACATAGTACCCCAATGAGCCACATGCAGCCCGTGGCCCACAGGTTGCTCGTCACTGATTTCGAGATGATCGAGAGATGCAATAGGGTTGCTAAGTATCTCCAAGGCTACATCTACGCTGCAGGCTTCTTGCACCATAACTATTTTGTGCAAGAGTTCTTGCGCAAAAGGTCTTGTGCAAGAGCGCGTCCACACTGCCATGTGCTTTTGTGCAAGAGATGTGCTTTTGCGCAAGAGCGTCTATGGCAGTGTGGACGCTCTCTTGCGCAAGAAAGCTCTGATGGCCATTTTAGCCATAGGGGTTTCTTGTGCAAGAAATTCATGTTGCCTGTCTACACTGCCCTCTTGCACAAGAGCTTTTGTGCAAGAGGGCTTATTCCTTGTGGGGAGAGGAATGACTCTTCCAGAGCTGTACTGTAAATTTACTTGTGCAAGAACATGCGTGCAGTGTAGACACCTGGCAAGTTTTTGCCTAAGAACACCTGTTCTTGCGCAAGAAGCCACCAATGTAGACATAGCCTTAGAGTATCTCTAGGTTCCCACTCTTTTGTCCACACGAATAGTAAAAGGAGGAAAGCTGCCCCTGGGCAAAGCGGGGGGGGGGGGCGGGGGGGGGCAGCTCTGTGCTCCTGGAAGGGGCAGGGCCAGGGCAGCCAACCCTCAGTGCGGCCTGGAGTGCACCATGCCAGCCCCAGCCTTAGGGCCATCGGAAGTGCACTGCACAGCACTCCAGTGGTTATTTAAAGGGCCTGGGGCGCTGGGCACCGCCGCTGCTGCAGCAGCAGCAGTTTGGAGCCCCAGGCCTTTAGACTGTTTCCTACCCAGGCCCCAGGTACAATTGCCCCCTTCTCTTCCCCTGCCTTCTCCAGCAGCAGGCCTGAGTAAGAGACAGTCCCTGCCCTCAAGAACTTTTACACTAAATAGACCCAGGTCAGAGAATGGAAGTATTCTTACCCACATTTTACAGATGGAAAAATGAGGCCTCATCTACACATGTTTTGCTGGAACATCTGGGTCAGTCAGGAAGGTTTTTTTTCGCACCCTAACTGAGAGAGCAGCTCTATTCAGGGAGCTAGTTTAAGCTATACCAGCAAAATAAATCTTCCGTGGTTATAAGGTGCATCTCTACTGGAGAGGTTTACCAGTGTAGCCCTTCAGCAAACCCTTTCAAGTATAGATCCAGCCTGAGTAACAGGGAGATTAATTAACTTGACTGTGGCTACCAGGAAGTTTGTGTCCATGCCAGCAATTGAATCTGGGGTTGAAATCCTTGCTCCATTAAAGTCAACAGGAGTTATGCCATTGACTTCAGTAGAACCAGAATTTTGCCCCAGATCCATGCCAAGTTCTGAACCACAAAACCTTTTTTTTTTTGGTCATCCATCCTCCTCATGCTGGCCATGCAAAATTATTTAGGCTAAAGATAGAGAAGTGTCGGAAGCACCAAACAAAATTATAATGAGGCAATTCAGCAGCAGAGGAAAATAAATGTAGAGAACTGCAAGGTAATACACATTGGAAGGAACAGTTTAAACTATTTGTACACACTGATGGATTCTGAATTAGTTGTAACTCACAGGGAAAAGATCTTGGTGTCACTATGGACAGCTCTATATGCAGCAGAAGGTCAACAAAGTAAATAAGGTATTAGGCTGTATTAGAAAGGTGATAGAGAATAATAGGGCAAATATAACCCTGCTGCTCTGCTGTATACACTGACATGACTTTGCTTTGAATTCAGTGTTCATTTTTTGCTCAGATCACGTTAAAAAAAAACAAACTAAAGAAGAGATATCTAGAGAAGAGCAATGAAAAGGAATAGAGGAGGTGTTTACCTAAGGAGACATTTAAAAGGCTAGAATATTGTAGCAGAGAAAGGATTATTTTGGGGACATTTTAGATCTGAGCTGCCATAGAATGGGTGGTAGAAACAAACCACAAAAATAAATCCCAAAAGGCTCAGGTAGTGGGGCCATAAATCCACAGTGCAGAAGTTGGTCTGAGATCCTCCCTCCTAGTAGATGTCTCAGCCCTGGTCTACATTAGGGAGTTATTTCAAAATAACCCATTTATTTTGAAATAATAAGCAGAGCGTCCACACTACCAAGCCCATTATTTCAAAATAACGGGCTGGCTGTTTCAAAATCTGTACTACTGCTTTCCTCGGGAAATAATGCTTATTTCAAAATAGTTATTTCGAAATAGCGTTAGTATGGAGACTCTGCTGCTGCTATTTTGAAATAACTACTCCTCAGAGTCATTTGAAGTAATTACTCCCCAGTGCTTCCTGGGGCTCTAAATCGAGGTAGTACTTCCACAGTAAGAGAGCCTGCCTCGGACTAATTTCGAGGCTCCCCCGTAGTGTAGACACGCTATTTCGATTTCGTTATTGTGGGAGTTATTTCATATTTAGTTGTTTCGAAAAAATTTCCTAGTGTAGACATGCTCTCAGAATGCAGGCTCCAGCCCAAGCCCAAATGTCTACACTACAATTTTGTAGCCCCACTGCCTGAGGTTCAAGAACCCAAGTCAGCTGACCCATGCCCGCTGCAGCCATATTGCAGGTCTTTTATCATAGAATCACAGAATACTAGAACTGGAAGGGACTTTGAGAGGTCATCGAGTCCTGTCCGCTGCCCTCACAGCAGGACCAAGCACTGTCTAGATCATCCCTGACAGGTGTCTGTCTAACCTGCTCTCAAATATCTCCAATGATGGAGATTCCACCGCCCCCCCTAGGCAATTTATTCCAGTGTTTAACCATCCTGACAGGCAGGAAGTTTTTCCTGATGTCCAACCTAAACCTCCCTTGCTTCCATTTAAGCCCATTGCTTCTTGTTCTATAATCAGAGGACAAGGAGAACAATTTTTCTCCCTCCTCCTTATAACACCCTTTTAGATACTTGAAAAGTGCTATCGTATCCCCTCTCAGTCTTCTCTTTTCTAAACTAAACAAGCCCAATTTTTTCAGTCTTCCCTCGTAGGTCATGTTTTCTAGACATTTAATCATTGTTGTTGCTCTTCTCTGGACCTTCTCCAGTTTTTCCACATCTTTCTTGAAATGTGATGCCCAGAACTGGACACAATTCTCCAACTGAGGCCTAAGCAGCGCAGAGTAGAGCAGAAGAATGACTTCTCGTGTCTTGCTCACAACACTCCTATTAATGCATCCCAGAATCATATTTGCTTTTTTTGCAACAGTCTCACACTATTGACTCATGTTTAACTTGTCGTCCACTATGACTCATAAACTTCTTTCTGCAGTACTCCTTCCTAGACAGTCACTTCCCATTCTGTAGGTGTGAGACTGATTACTCCTTCCTAAGTGGAGTACTTTGCATTTCTCCTTATTATATTTCATCCTGTTTACCTCAGACCATTTCTCTAGTTTGTCCAGATCATTTTGAATTATGACCCTATCCTCCAAAGCTCTTGCAACCCCTCCCAGCTTGGTATCATATGCAAACTTATTAAGCGTACTCTGTGTCATCATCTAAAATTTCATTGATGAAGATATTGAACAGAACCGGCCCCAAAACAGACCCCTGCAAAACCCCACTTGTTATGACTTTCCAGTATGATTGTGAACTGTTAACTACTTTCTGGGTATGTCTACACTATAGAGTTTTGTCGAAAAACGGCTGTTTTTCTGACAAAACCTGAGTTACATCCATACTGCAATCACGTTCTTCCAAAAGTAAATTGAGAGGGGTTTTTCCTGCATTGTTAATCCTCTTTCTATGAGGAAGAAGCCTTTTTCCGAAAGAGCTCTTTTGGAAACAGGCGTGTGTGGACAGGGAAGAGGAACTGCTTTCGAAAGAAGAGGAAAGAGGAAAAAGCATAGGTGCCCTGGTGGCCACTCCATCCATAGTAATCACAGCTTAAATGTGAGATAGTGTCCATTCAGCGTGGACGCTATCTTTTGAAAAAGCAGATTGCTTTTTCAATGCGCCTGTGTGTGTGGATGCTCTCTTTTGGAAGACGTTTTTTCAGAAGATCTCTTCCGAAAAAAGGTTCTTCCGAAAGAAGCCTGCAGTCTAGACATAGCCCCAGAGAATGGTTATCCAGCCAGTTATGCATCCACCTTTTAGTAGCCCCATCTAGGGTGTATTTCCTTAGTTTATTGATAAGAAATGCCTTGGTATACCACGACCACCGCTTCTCCCTTATCCACAAGACTTGTTATCCTATCACATACCCTTAGCATACTGTGTAAACCTTCAGGCATACACACCATTTATGAAAATGTCTCTTTCTTGTTACTTTACTACATTTTAACTCCTTAGCATGATTTATTTGCTCCAATGGTAAAATGTTTTTTTCTCCCCCTTCCTCAGTCAGGACCTGTTTTAAATCTCTCTGACTTTGATGCAAATCAGAAGTCACTACTGGTAGACCAGGTGCCACATCAGTGTGAGCCCTTGATTCAGCATTGCACCTGCACACATGCTAAAATCCATTTTTGTACAGCAAAGCACTTAAGCACATGTTAAATGCTGAGTACGTGTAAAAGTCCTGTTGAAGTCAATGGGACTCAACGAGATCTTAAAATTGAGCATATGCTTATGTGCTTTGCCAAAAACAACAACACTGGCACCTGAGAGACGATACCTTCAGTCCTGTCAGAGTCTCACTAATTATCACTTCATTCCATCTCCCTTGAGTTTAGCACAAGTCTTCCCAGTTCTTCCACTTGGCCCATAATGCTCATTCCATTCTCCACCTGTGCTGAAACAAGTAAATTCAGTCATTGTCTTGATTTTTTAATAGTTTTATTGTCCTCTTCTGTGCTAAGCCTGTGTAATGTGGCTACACATTGTAAATTCACTGCACATGGCCCTAGCGTAGTTGAAAGCTAGACTTGCAAGAGAAAGAAAAAAGGAAAGAGTGTGAGCTGCAGCCAAGTTCATTTAAATCTAAAACATATCAACCACCAAGGAGTGTCCCTATTTCAGGCTTCCCCTGACAACAAAACCAGCCTCCCTAATTCTGACAGCGACAGTCTCGCTAGTCAGTGTTAATCGCTATGCGCGGCACTTAGGCATGGCTCGCACAGAAAGTAAAAGCATGTTGTCAAGAACTGAAGTGGATCCCAAGTAATTAAATGTATAAATTAATTTTCCCCTTAAGATATGTTTCTCTCCCATTATTAGGTTTGTCTCAAAAAAAAAAAATCCTTGGAGGACATTTATAAAAGTACCTGCCACTCCACGTATTATGTTCCTAGAGAGGTTTTTTGTTTTGTTTTGTTTTGTTTTAGTTTGCTGCCTGCAGCCTGCAATTAAAATAAGTTACATGATTGTGTCTTTAAAAGAGAGATCTATGGAAAACTAAAGGACTGTCTGTCAGAGGGAAAAAATGAAAAATGGCAGCCTCCGCCCTCAGAATGGAGGAGTGGGAAAAATTCTTGTCCTTCCTAGCACCCAAAGGGATAAAACCCAATGATAGCCTTCTCAGCTGCTTAGCAGATAATGCATGTGCTGTTTTGATGCTAGTAATGTGTTTTTTACTTCTTCCTATCTGGGAGGAATGAATCAAATATGAGGAGCGCTGGAACATGATTTTCAACCCATTGCCTTTGATTAAGTGCTTTAACATGTGGGTCCTCAGACTTGCAATAATACTAATGGGGCATAAAGCACTATAAACAGGACAGGCCTACTTTTGTCCAAATGCCATTATCCTGGAATAAAAAGGAACAGCAAATGTAATATGTCCACTGTTAACCTTTTTTTGACAGGAAATTTTCTCTCCGGTGTGCATGCCATAAATTATGCAGCGTTTTGCCAGCACCATGAGCGATTGCTTAATTTCAAGAGGAGTGTTTGGTAAGCTTGAAACACTTAACCCAGTGCAGAATTTAGCTTAGAAAACAGGAGGGTGAGAAGCAAAATATATGTGTGAACTACAGTCTGTCTGGGCTTGATTTTTTTTCCATTTGCCAAAGGTGCCAGGGAAGGGGTAAGGAACTGTAAATAGAAGTGTGTTTTTTAAAAAATGCTTTTAAGTTCTCCAGAGAATAAAACTGGTCAGGAATAAAGCAGTGTGAAAATTCAAACCACCGATTAACTTCAAAAAGAAAGGGCTGTTGACAGACTTGGCCTGGTTCTGTTTTTAAATGTCCAAGTTGGTAGAGGATAGTTTCACTGATGACTAGTCACTCCCTATTTCAACACCATGAATTTGCTTTCAATACCAGCTGCCACTCTGGGAAGGGCATAGCCATTGCTGTTTCATCCTCAGCATTATGCTTGACTGGAGCTCTTTGGGACTGGCTCCATGTCACTTCTAACTTTGTGATATATTTTATTGCTCTCAGCAAGTTGCAGATTGTCCAACTGTTCTGTCATTTATTGTAAACGGCTGCAAAAAGAAGAAAAAAAAATCCACGACTCTATAACGTAGTCCTTGGTGTAAATCAAACATTCCCTGTCATGTTGATAGCTTGTGTTAGTCTAATGTATTTTATATTACTCAAAAGCATTGAAACCCTGCAGCTTTCTTCATATAGGCCATTATGCGGTTATCATTAAATTGTCTTGCAAAGAACATTATCGGTAATTATAGCAGACACTAAAATCAAATGATCAGACTGGGACCTTTAACACCAAGAGGAACCATTAGAAGTTAATCAAATAAAAGGATGAGAATAATTATGTTAGGATTAAGCAGTAATATGCCAGAAGTTACATACTTTGCTGACTATATATCTTTACTCCCAGCTTCCTGCCTCTGCTCCTTGTTGATGTGTTTTATATAATACTTTGGCAGAGAATGTAAATGACAGTATTTTTGTGTGTCACGAATGGGGCTTCAGGGTTCAAATGAGGTTCATATCTAAATGGCATCTAAAGCAGCACTATGAAAATGACAAAGATAAAAATAATAGTAAGAAAAAAGTGCAAAGCTGAAAAAATCCACTGGTCAATGAAGCATAAAGTGATGATAAAAATTGTTGAAACAAGCATAGGTGAAACTTAAATGGCTATGTGTTTGTTACTCTGGGTTTGGGATTTTTTTTTAAGCAATAGGGTTTCTGCTGCTGGACTCTTTACAAACCAATATTATCCAGAGTTCTCACTGTCTCAATTTGTTTATAAGAAATTACTATATAAATGCTATACTAGATGATCTCTGAAAAAGACAGGGTTTACTCATAAGGCTGTCACTGCCACAATAAGAAGTTCACATTGAAATCAATGGAAGTTAACAGCCTAAATACTTTTAAGGACTGGGCATGTGTGCATAAGGAAGTAGGGAAGGAGAGAATGAAATCAGGAGTTTATTTTTAATCAACCCTCCTATAAGACCCAGTTCAGTAAAGGGTTAAAGCATGTGCTTAACTTCAAGTTCATCCATAAGTGCTCTGCAGAATCACAGTCTAAATATTCTTGACACTAAAAATTCTCTCCAATTCACAGTGGAGAATTTCAACTTCACTGGGATGCTAAACTCTCCTTGCATCTTTGACTTTCCCACTGCTGTAAGGGGAGCATTACACAGCTGAGGTAACAGTCGGTTACTAGTATTGAGGTCTGCTGTGCAGATCTGAGCTGAAAAGGTTGCCCTTAGATTATGCCAAGGATGAGTGATGAAGGTTGGGAAAAGTGAAGAACCCTCCCAAATTTTCTTCAACCTTCAAACCAAATCATCTGCCAGGCTCTGAAATAGACAGCCCTGTGTTTCCACTCCTGGTTTCAGCATGAGCCCAAACTCAGAAACATTTCAATTAACAAGAAAATTCTGCTGTGAACAGAAACAGGAATAGGGGGAAACTCCATAAGAAAGGCTGTTCTTGTAGGATTTGCAAGCTCACAACAGGTTGGACGCTTGGGACAAGCTTCAGAGAAGTGTTCAGACCTGAAACTAGAGGCCCTTATCAAGATTCTACCCAGCAATGCTGGTAAAAGTTTTAGCCAGATAAATGTCTGTTACGTTCAACGGGTATTGATTTGAGTGAGACCCAAGTACAGCTACTGCTCTGATAGTCCTACAGCTGGCAGAGCTGAGTTTGCCACCTAGCTCTTCTTTGAAATCAAAAGGCAAAACTGACAGTGAGCCTCCTCCTCTGTCATCACCTGATCATAGTAGAGTGCAGATTCTAGAGGAGAAAACATTGCAGGTATTAATGGTGGATTCTCCATCACTGGCAATTTGAAAATCACATTGGATATTCTCTTAAAATATCTGCTCCAGGAATTACTTTGGGGATGTTGTATGGCCTGTGTTATTCAGGAGGTCAGACTAGATGATCACAATGGTCCCTTCTGGACTTGAATCTATGAAATCTATGAATAAGTCAAGTTCATTCCAATATACATCTCCACTGACTTGAAGAATCCATGTCAACTCAGTGAAGTTATACCAGAGATAACTTTGGTCCAGTGACTTTCAATGGATCCAACTTGGAATGGAAGCAAGAACTTCAGAAAAGTACTTTGCAATCCAAAATTCATCTGCCTGTAACCCAATTATGCATATTGTCGCTTCACTCCGATTAGCACTTTTGCATAGAACCAAATGGACTATAGCTCATTCATCAATAAAGGCTTATTCAATAAAAAGAATTTCCCAGTCTTCAGGACTGTCTGTACTTACCACATACATTTGATGAGCACATGGCAGCATAAGTGTCAATTTTCAGTGTGCTACATGGCAAATTGTTTGCACAAGTTACCAGTGACTAGGCTTTGGAAACAGATTATCAAGCCATTTGCACTGGGTTCAAATTGATATAACTCTATTAACTTCTGTTAATGTTGTTTGCTTCACGCATTCAACTTCTTCTTGCCCAGTAAGTGCATGTTAAAGGTCCATGTGTCTGGCACAGCATAATTTTAAAGGGCAGAGGCCTGGGCTTGGGCTTCTCCATAAAGTGGTCATTCCTCTGGAATGAGCTCCCCTTCCTACAGGCTAGAATCCACCAAGGTTACTGAGTGGTGTTGTCTTCTGAAAATTTCAAGATTTCATTATTTGGGAGCCCAGATGCCTCCAGATTGTGATGCACTAAAAATGGGGGGAGGAGAGAGACCAAGATGTAAGGTATATTCTGTGTGCTAGATAGAGCCAACATAATGCAACATTTGAGCTTTATTCCTTCCTCCACATATACTGTTCACTCGCATCAAGTGCCTCCTGAAAGTAGAACTCTCTAAATTCCTGGGCACAGCCATATTACTGTGTCCCCTATTAGGGAATGATTTATCATAACCATGTAAATGTTATTCACAGAGAGCGCCTGGTCCATGTTGCAAATGTTGGGCCTGGATTCCAATTCCCATAGCTTTTTGGCGGTTTGACCTGACGCTAAGTAATACAGTACTAAGATGTTGCACAACTGCGTGAAACAGACTCTTCTTGACCAGGAAACAGCTTTAAAATGGATCTTTTCTACAGTGTGCAAAATAACAGCGCACCCAGAGTCAAACATGCAACAGTAACTAGTGCAGACAGTTGACACTAAACTTTATCTCCTGATGGGGGAATTCATCTAGTTTCTCTACAAACTTATCCTGGCTTCAGAGAAGTACCAAAATCAAAGAGTAAAAGGAAGTATAAAAAAAATCTAGAGAAACCAGATTAAAGGCACTGTGTGCTCTCTACTCACACTTTATACTGATTTTCACAAAGGCCAGGATCTTTGCTTCCTCAGCCCACCTGAAAATCAGGTCACTTATTAAAGTGCCAAAATATGGGCTTAGGGACCCAAGCCTGAAAACTTTGGCCTACATGACATCATACAGAATAGAAGGCATGCCTCCGAAGAGGCACTAGGAACCCTCCCTCCAGTATCAGGCCCCCAGGGAGGCACAAAAGGAACTATGAGTCAAAAGCAGATTATGCCAGAAATGGTTGGAGAATGAAGAAGAGAGTCCTGGGCATTAGTGTCAGGAACTCTAATAGAGGGTGGAATTAGAATTTTTTTGGCTGAGGAAAAATTTCAGAGAGGAAAAGGAGAAAGCTCCCTTGCTGTAGAGATGGAAAACCAGGTTGGAAAGAGCATCAGGAAGTGTCACGTAGAATCCTAAATGGCAGCTCTTTTTCCTCTCTAATTACTATGGATCTTCTATTCTTCCACTCTGTGGTACCTCTAAAAATCTAACTTCCCCTGACAAAATATCCCATGTCCGTGCTGTTCTTTGGTGAACCTGTCATGAACTATGAAATATCTCATACAAGACATGATGTGACCATGGTGTCAGGGATTTGACCAGTGGCATTCTTGTTCCTTGGATGTGTAAATAGGGGAATAGGAGCAGAGAGGTCATTTTGGCTCTGTATTGGTAAGACCAGTACTGGAATACTACATCCAGTTCTGTTGCCCACATTTTTTAAAAAATTGTTGAAAAATTGGACAGGACACAGAGAAGAGTCACTAAAATAATCCGAGGTTTGGAAAAAAAATACCTTAAAGTGAGAGACATAAAGAGCTCAATCTATTTGTCAAAAAGAAGATGAAAAGTCATTATAGATGTCCAACTGCAGGAGGCGCCTCCTTTTGAAAATTGTTCATCCTCCTTTTTGTCTCCCTTCTAACCTTTCCCCTTTTCTGGTGAATTTAATGGCCACTAAAACTGTTGCACTGAATGCTCCAGTTAGCTATGGAACCCTCCAGGTAGCTATGGAACAGGTAAGGCAGTACCAATGTGATCCTCACTATGGCTCAGCACCAGTGCCTCTCACTTCATCCCAAAGGAGATAACTACAATGGGGTTTTTAGCCAGAGATGTCTCATTGGTTCAACTGCACTGGTGGGGCACTGTGCAGAAAGGGGCTTTAGGAAGCTGCTAGCCTTTTAACCACCATGTTGGCTAATTCTGTCCAAACCGGCCAGCTTGACATAGGGTACATCTAGACTACATGCCTTTTTTGACAGAGGCTTTTTTGAAAAATACTTTCAAAAAAGCCTCTTTTGAAAAAGAACGTCTAGATTGCACTAAGCGGATCGAAAAAGCGAAAAAAGGGCACCTGGAAGTATTTCTGCCAGGGCATGGGGGCAGCCTTTACTTCCGGTCCTTCAGCATGCTCTTTGCAGAGATGCGTGCTTAAAGGGACCCCCCAAACAGCCGTTCCTCTGCTCCTGCAGCTGGCTTGCCTACCTCCTGGAGGGACAGCAAAGCTTCTGCAGTGCTTGCTTTGAGTGCCCTGCTTTCTGGGACACCACAGCATTTTTTTTCTTGGTTGTTTTTTGTGCTTTGAATTGTTTTTTTGCCATGGAGCCGGAGCTGCCCCTGGGCAGGCGATGGCCCCACTCTGTAGTGCTTCAAGTTCTGCTGCAACTCCATGAGACCTTCATGATGTTCATGGCAGATCTGGATTCAGAACCCAGCTTTGAGCCCCTCACTTGGGCTGCAGCCCCACTGCCCTTGCCAGCTAACTTACTCCTGGAGAGGCGAGTTTGGAGACTGGACACCAGTTCAGACTGGTGGGACCGTCTTGTTATAGAGCAGTGGAACAACAAGGCTTGGCTCCAAAACCTCCGTATACGGAAGTCCACATTCCAGGAGCTGTGTGCCTGGCTTGCCCCTGCCCTACAACGCCAGGACACCCACTTGCAGCCTGCCATCCTCCTGGAGAAGCGGGTTGCTATTGCCCTGTGGAAGCTGGCCACCCCCAACAGCTACCACTCAGTGGGACACCAGTTTGGCATGGGGAGGTCTACTGTCGGGGCCGTCTTGATGGAGGTAAGTCACTCTCTGGGGACAGTCCATGAGGGTGGAGGGGGGCGGATAAGGGGGATGGTCAGGACCGGGCAGAGGGAATGGGGGATGGAGTGGGAGTGGAGAAGCCCTCCTTGCCCCACCCTGCTGTGATGCGGGGGAGGGGGGGGAGAGGTTGCCTGAGGGCGGGCTCTTGGGGTCTGGGAGGGAAGGGGAGGAGGAGCACCTCTCATCAGCTCAGGCAACTCCTCTAATTTCCTGTTATGTGGTTTTTATTTGTCCCTTTCTGCAGGTGGTGATGGCCATCAGTCAGAGCTGCTTCACAGGACTGTCGTGTGGAGAGGAACCACAACCTGGTGGAGAGGAAAGGGGAGGCCTTCCTCCCAGGGTGGGGGACACAGGCTGATGTGGAGGGGAGGCAGTTTGAGCAGCCCTGGACAGCTGCCATCTGCAAAGCCCACCAGTCAGGATTGCCAATTCGGGAGGCCCTGAGGGAGAGATTCTCCCAAGGAGCCCGATGACTTTCCCCAGGGCCTTCCAAATGTGGGTGTGCCCCATGCTCCCCAGTGCCTTCCCCCCCCCCCAAGCCCATCCCTGCCCCACTTTGTACACATACACAGAGAAGAGAGACAGGTGTGGTTTACAAAATGCTTACAGTTTATTGCACTGTTGTATGTAACAAAACCAGCATAACTCTTTTGTAAAGAAAAATAAACTGTTTGTTAACAAATTAAAGTGCTTCCCTTACTGACTCTCACTGGTGGGAAGGGGGATGTAAACCTGGAAGCGGGGAGGAGGATGTAAACCTGGAAGGGGGGAGAGAGGTTCAGGTCTGAGGGTGCCGCCTGGATGAAGAGCTCCTGCCATCTCGGGTATGGGGGCCTGCTTGGAGATGGCCATGCATGTGGGCTGGGACAGTAGGGGGCTGGCCAGGAGGTGGGGCTGCACCTGGGTCTGGGATGGCAGGGGGTGAAGGGGGGGCAGGCTGAGCAGGAACAGGGACAGGACCTGGGAAGTCCATTGCCTCCCAGATAGCAGTGCAAATTACAGTGCACCCCTGAACGAACTCGTCCAGCAACTGACTGCGCCACTCTGCCTCTGCCTTCATCCTCTGCGTAAATGTCCCCTGCATCCCTTGCAGGACCGAGATGTGCTGGCGTGTCAGGTCCAGGTATGTGTGCCAGTGCCGACGGGTTCCATGCAGCCGTCTGGGTGGTGGGACAGGTGTGGCGCGCCCCTCCTAGACAGCTGGTCTGGCTGTGGAGGACAAGAGGGAAAAGTGGTCAGTCATGCATGCTCACACTTTCCCTGAGAGGGCATGACCTCCTTCTCAGCAGTCAGTGCCTGTCCTAGGGTCAGGGGATGCTCATGTGGTCTCAGAAAGGCGTGGTGTGGCCTGGCCAGCAGCCACAGTCTCCCTGCAGCCCAGAAGGGGTGCAGGCCACCATCCTGGCCCCTCCCCCCCCCACACACACACAAACCATGGCCAAGCAACACAGACAAATGTCAGGCCACAGTTGGGGTTCCCACAGGTTGCTGTGAGGCCTGAAGCTGTGTGGCAATCCCAGGGTCCCCAACCCATGTCTGCACCTGGCATCACTGTCTGCAGGAGCAGGTGGTGCCTCGCACCCATGCGGGTGCAGGGGTAGGATGGCCCTCCCTGTGGTTGGCCATGTGTGGGGCCCCTCCCAGGCTGTGATCAGCATGACACGTCACAGTACTGCACCATCCACTTTGCTCCCGCCTGCCCTGCCCTGGGTGTGTTGGACCCTCACAGCACTCACCTGATGTTCCCTCCCCGGTGTCCGAAGTTGTCTGGGAGGCCTCCTGCGTCTGGGTGTCCGGCTCCAGGGTGAGGGTCACTGTGCTCCTGGTGTCCTCCTCCTCCTCGTCTTGGAGCTGCTGGTCCTCAGTGCTGTCGTCCTGGAGCTGCGGCCGCTGCTGCACAGGTGTCTCCATCCCAGACTCCACAACCTTCTCTGGAGACAGGGGTTCCCCTCCCCCCAGGATCTGGTCCAAATCCTCCTAATATGCACAATAGTGTGAAGCTTCCCCAGAGCGGGAGCTGCACTCACAGGCCTTAACATACCCCTGCCGCAGCTCCTTGACCTTTCCTCTGACTTGGTCTAGTCTGAAGGGGTGGTGGCCTTTCTTTGCAAGGCCATCAGCCATTCAGGCATAAATGTCAGCATTTCTCCTCCTGGCCTGCAGAGACTCCTCCTCGGACCAGAGCTCCAAGAGGACTTTGATCTCAGGCCCAGACCATGAGGGTGCCCGGCGTTTGGTGCCCCGGCTTAGTGCGGGGATGTGTCCCTGGAAGGGGCAGGGGCGTCTCGGAGGGCTTGTGCCTGGGACACGGCTCTGAGTGGGCCTACCAGCAAGAGCCGAGCAGTCATGTTCCTGGTTGGAGCTGGCTTGCTGCCACAATGCTACTCCTGGGTGCCTGTGCCTTTAAAAGATGGCTACAGGCAGGAACAATAGAGGTGAAAGGTCTGGCAAGGAGTGTCCACCAGAGCTTCTTCCTGGAGGCCTTTATTTTCGAAAAAAACTTCCCCGCGTCCACACATACATTTTTTCGATAGATCTCTGTCGAAAATAGCGTTATTCCTCGTAAAACGAGGTTTATCGCCATCGACAAAACCACAGTGTTCTTTTGATTTACTGTTGACAGAACGCGGCGGCAGTCTAGACGCAGGTAAAGAGATTTTTCAAAAAAAGGCCACTTTTTTCGAAAAATCCCTGTAGTCTACACACCCATAGTGATTAACTGTGACTGCCAGCGAGTAGCTACACCAGCACTCCTAGCATTGCAGCTATTGGTGGAACTGAAGCAACAGTGGGAAAGTTTAGTCTAGTACAGATAAGGTCTCCATAAAAGAGGGGAGTTTGTGTTCCATGGCTCATTCAGATCTTAGCCCTTTTGCTGAGACGGGAGGCAAGAATGCCAATTAGCTTTGATTTTTCTGTGATGTGAATGGGTGTCCCTAGGAGAGCAGACTTACTTTCATCACTCATGGAGGACATGGGGTAATTTGGTTGCCAGCTGGAGGGTATGTCTACACTACAGAGTTTTTTCGGAAAAACAGCCATTTTTCCTGAAAAAACCTTCAATTACATCCACACTACAATCGCATTCTTTCAAAAAAAATGGAAAGAACTGAGGGGTTTTTCCAACATTGAGAAACCTCTTTCTATGAGGAAGAAGCCTTTTTCCGAAAGAGCTCTTTTGGAAAAAAGCATGTGTGGACGGGGAAGAGGGAGTTCTTTCCCAAAAAGAGGAAAGAGGAAAAAGTACAGGTGCCCTGGTGGCCATTCCGCCCATAGTAATCACAGCTTACATGCAAGATAGCGTCCGTTCGGTGTGGATGCTATCTTTTGAAAAAGCAGATTGCTTTTTCAATGTGCTTTGGCAGTGTGGACCCTTTCTTTCAGAAGAAGTTTTTTCAGAAGATCTCTTCCGTAAAAGCTTCTTCTGAAAGAAGCTTGCAGTCTAGACATAGACTGAGTGCTAGATAATTTGCCAGGACAATTAAATACTTTACTAGAGTTGACAGAGGCTGGTGAAATTTGACCTATTAAGGACCACTTCAGCAGGAGAACCATCCTCTCTCCCTCCACCTGATGTTTTATGATGCAGCTTATCCCCTAGTTAGGGGTTTTTTTTTAAAATAATCTTGCAGAAGAATCAGATCCTATGCTGTTTGGGAAGTTCTGATGACTTTTCATTTTCAGAAACAAACTTCTTTTGTTCTTTTTTGCAAAACTGTGCCTTGATATCATAAATGGGTCTCATTTCTTCATTAACTTCACCTCAGAATTCAGTTCTCTAAATAAAATATGCAACTGTTACATAAGAAAGCCATTTACAAGTAACCTCATTCCATTAGACAAATGGAAAGTATTTGCCCCCTTTTGTTTATCACAGGATTAAAACATTTTGCACATTAGAATTAATTTAAATTATTCCAGGCACTTTAACAATTTACAGTCAGTCAATTTACTGACTTCCCTTTTACTGAATGTTATTGAACCACCTTGGATTATGTCAGAATAGGTGATTGCACTTTTTAACAATTAATTGGAAAGGAATGAATAGTGCAAAAAAAAAATTCATGTAATAGTAACAATAAAAATAATAGTATCCAGCTCTTGTATAGGGTAGATCTGAACGCACTCTGGCCTTGTTTTTATCCTTGTGAAGAAGAGAAGTATATTTATTCAGACTTTTACATCAAGTTGTTTAGACTGAGGGTATGTCTACACTGCAGCGTTTTTCCAGAAAAACGGCCATTTTTCCCGAAAAACTATACTTATGTCCACACTGCTATTGCGTTATTTTGACAGAAAGTCAAAAGAATGGAGGGTTTTTTCCCAACAGTGGTAAACTTCTTTCTATGAGGAAGAAGCCTTTATCCAAAAAAGCTTTTTCGGAAAAAGGCGTGTGTAGATGCAGAAGAGGGAGTTCTTTTGAAAGAAGAGGCCTCCAGGAAATAACACTCCATCCATACTAATCACAACTTAAATGCGAGATAGCGTCCAATCAATGTAGATGCTATCTTTCAAAAAAGCACACCACTTTTACATTGCGCTTTTGCTGTGTGGACGCTCTCTTTCGAAATAAGCTTTTCCGGAAAATCTCTTCTGGAAAAGCTTCTTCCGAAAGAAGCCTGCAGTCTAGACATAGCCTGAGTTTGCAACTATTTTCCACTGATAGTCTAGTGAACTAACTGATTGTCAGGAACATTCAGTGAAATGGAATTTTAAGTGAATGAAAAAAAATTAAGTTGCAGACTCTTCGGGAGAAGCAAATCAGATTGGTAATTGTAAGGATTTGCCTCAGAAACTTGAATTCAAAGAGTTATGCTGTGCCAAGTGAGAAACAGAAACCTATCATGTGACCTACCTGCCCAATCAAAGCTATCTAAATTTTAAATATGAAATACAATGAATTGCTTGTGAACAAGATACAAACCAAGAATTGCTGTCAGAAGTTATCTGGTGAATAATTTTGAATAACAAATCCATCTGAGAAAACTGCAGTCTATTCATGGACAGCTAGATGGGAAAAAAGCTAAATTTGGTGAGTAAATTAATCATTGCAACTTACTGGCCCAGCTGTACTATTAACATTAATAACACTCCCAAATTAATTAACCAGAAAACTCCCTTGTTATTCACAAATAAACAAACCCTCAGTCAATGTCCTTCCAAAATAATCTGCTCTCTCTGACAGGGATTGTTTTGGGGTTTTATATGTCTGACATCTTAATGTGAACCAGGAGCCTTTTCCAGGTAGCTTATCAATATGGGCTATTTATTTATTTTATGCTCCCATCCTGAGATCTGTTGCAAAGGCCGGGATTTGCACAGATCATTCTATAAAGAGCATAGCATGTTAAACACTTAAAGTCCCAGTTGAGCAAACACACACTGCTTCTTAAGCATCTTCTCAGAGTCAAACAGATGTTTAAAGAACATAAAAATGGCCCTACCGGGTCACACCAAAGGTCGGTCTAGCCCAGTGTCCTGACAGTGGCCAATGACAGCTGCTTCAGAGAAAATGAACAGAACAGGTAATCAAGTGATTCATCCTCTCTCTTTTTCTGACACTTCTTGATTCCTCAGCTCTATCTGACTGGATGCAGTAGCTGAGTGAACTGTGACCCCCGACTCCCCGTTTACCACATTCAGTCTCTAAAGAATAGTTTTCAATCGACACTGAACCATCAGCAAATAGATCTTCAGGGTCTCATCACTCCCAGTCAGGCAATCAGTGAAGTTACTCTAGATTTGCACCAGCATAATAAAGACCAGGATTTAGTCCATGGTATCTAATTAGTTTCAAATTCCCCAACATCCTAGTCCTAACATCCCAAATCATAATAGAAAAGGGAAGGTTTGTCAATCCCTCCACATCCAGCACTGAAGGCATAATACATATCTGAGCACTGTGCAATATAACATCTCTCCTCAAGGGCTAATCCATTTGGGTTTCATTTGCAACAAGCTTCCCACTTTAGAAAGAGAGAGAGTTGGTCTTTTTAATTCATAAGTCTTTCTATTATAAAATACTAGAGCTGGCTGGGAATTTTTCAATGACACTGTAACTGAAACTTTTCACTAGCACATAGTAGTTTCACTGAACTTCCAGCTGGAAGGTTTTTGGGGTCCAGAATCTAGTCAAAACAAGACAGCAAGACCCCAGAATAGCCAGGGCACTCATCCAGAATGGGGGAGTTGTATTTCAAGACCCTGCTCTGCCAAACTCAGGCCAAAGACTTGAGTGGGTATTTCCTACTTCCTGCCTGATTGCTCTTCTAATGCTGAGAGACCCCTGGAATCCTCTACAGGCAGTATCAAACCTAGGACCCCCAGAGCTTATTGCATGAGCCTCTACTGCATGAGCTAGAGGTCAGCTGGTTTTCAGTTAAGGCTGTAGAACTGACTCATTCTCTCTATAAATGGTCTTAATGCCACTAGATGGGATAGTACAGTGTTTCTCAACCAGTGGTATGAGTACCTTAGGGGTATTCAAAAGAATTCTGGGGGGGTACGTCAACACAACTGAAAATTGCAGAAAACTGAATTTTTGTTTTAAGTTTTACAGTGCTTTATTATTTTTGTACTTTTTATACCCCAGAATTTAATCACCCACCCAGCTATGATTAAGTTGTTTAAACAAATGTGTTGCACTGGTAGAAAACAATTGTGTGTGTCTGAAACCTGTAGGTACTGGGGGTACTTATAATTTTTTTTGAAAAAGGGGTACTTTATTAAAAAAAGTTGAGAAACACTGGGGGTGTGTCTAGACTACAGGGTTTTTTCGAAAAAAGTGGCCTTTTTTGAAAAAACTTCCTCTGCGTCTAGACTGCAGCCGTGTTCTTTCAAAAGTAAATCGAAAGAACATGGCTGTTTTTTCGACCGTGGAAAACCTCGTCTTACAAGGAAGAATGCCTTTTTTTGAAAGTGCTCTTTCGAAAAAAGGCGCTATGTAATGCAAACTGTGCTTTTTCAAAAGAGAGCATCCAGACTGCCTGGGTGCTCTTTCAAAAAAGCGGCTTGCTTTTTTGAAAGTACTGGTTGTAGTCTAGATGCTCTTTTTTGAAAGAGGCTTTTTCGAAAGTATCTTTTGAAAAAGCCTCTTTCGAAAGAGGCTTGCAGTCTAGACATAGCCTGGGATAGTACACCACACCCAGAAGGTGCATGGGTTACGCTATACCATGAAGCTACTTGCTAGTCTCACATTTACTTTGTTTTCTTCCCAAGGTCTCTGTTTCATTACAGAAACAAGCATTGGGACTTCAGTTTTTTTCATGAAACAGAGATCTTGGTTTTCCATTCAGCCTTATTAAAGATACTATGTAAGTAATTTACTTATATGTATTATATATACATATAACATATATACCCACTTGCATTGCCTTTAGTATATAAGGACAGTACATCCCAGCTATAATTCCATTTTTCACTGGAGTTAAACCACAGAACACTTTGGCCTACTTATGTGTTACACAGTATTGACTGAAGCTGCTGCTTGGATTCTGGTAGGTCTTGTGCTGTTAGAAAGTGTTGCCAGCTAAACCGTAAATTAACATGCGGCAGCCATACTCCTTACCAGTTACCCTTCCAATAGCAGTGATTCCATGGGTGCTCCCCCATCAAATTCACAACCGCAGCGTGAGATATTCAATCGCCTACAGGCTGTGAAATTCACCCCTGTGCAAACAACCAGCACAGACTGTGCACTGCGTAAAGTCCTCCAAAATGGAACGGATGGGACATCCGCTGGTTCTCTGTGCAGGTGCCCACTTAACCCTTACTGTGTATGGGCACAAGTGAGTTGTTCTGAAAGGTGATGACCTATGGTAAGTCTACACTGAAACAAAGATCCCAGGGCTGCAAGTCTCAGAGGCCAGGTGAACCAACTTGGGCCGATGCTATGAGGCTAAAATAGCCACCTAACCCTTTGGGCTCAGGCTGGAGGCCAGGCTCGGAAATCCAGCAAAGGGATGGGTCTTAGAGCTTAGGGTCCAGCCCAAACTTTAGCCCAGTATCACAAGTCCCATGCACCTGAGTCAGTTGACCTGGCTTCTGAGTCTCCCTGCTGCTGGGCTTTTATTTGCAGTGTAGACATACCTTATTAAACACAAAGTGCGGAATCCTAATAAACCCATGGTAAAAACCCACCAGGAACTGGTTGAAAATCTAAACACCGCAAAGCAGTCCAGGACCATTTGGCGGTTTACAAAGCACCACACATTGCGAGTAGCACTTATCCAAGTCCCCCAGCACAGTTTTCAGACCAGCATTTTCTATTCTTACAGGTAAACAATGACTATTCTTTACTCCTTCAATTGAGCCTTTAAATTAGCTTTAAAAATCCATGTTAGCTTTCCACCTGGACTGCCAAAAGGAAGGCCATTAAAAGGGGACTACAGAAATGAATGTTTAAATCACATTGTCTCCCTGAAGGTAGAATTCAGACCTAAACATGTTCCATATCATATTTTTGCTCACACACAGACAGATGTCTTCTTTCAGAGTCTGACGGTCATAGAGACAAAGGTACCATTCAGCATTAAGTAACTACTGAAGTCTTACCTTGCTAGATTATTTGTTAGCTGTAACTAACATAAAAAATGCCCTGTCAGAAAACCGCTTTAAAAAGTATAATATTTTGTTTTATTCAGCAACTATTTGGGAAAATTTAGCACTGAGTCAGAAAGGTTGCACGGCTAGTAACACTTCATAAATTGCTGGAGCCCTAATCAATACATATTGTCATCTAGTCAAGTCCTGCTGGCAGATTTTTCTTTGCCCTGCCTCAAAAGCGTATTTTATGAGGTTGTTACTCGCTTGTGCTGCAAGGCCTAGCCTAATGAATCTGTCACTGGTGCTATTGATTGACATGCCAGTGTAAGTGAGACATGTGATTCCGATTGACTTCCTAATTACTGCTGCTGTGATGTCTCACCAACTGGTAAGGCCAGAGGTTAATAGTTTTGATGCTCAGCCATTGCTGGCTCTGGAAGCTGGAGTTAAACTAGCTCCTTGGAAGTCAATAGCTGAATCAAGTTCTCAAGGCTACCTCAGAAGCTGATCAATTAAGCCCTTCTTGTTTCTCCTGTTGTTGTCTGACAAAAATTTGATAAGTGGGGAGTTTGAAAGCAAAGGGTTTAAGGTAGTTTAGGACCATTTTAAAGCACATGGATGTGTGCCTTGACATTTAGAGCAAGGAGGTGTCCATGCATGGCATGGTGTGAACATTGCATGAGTGGGGACTGCATTCCTGGAATCCAGGATCTCAAATGATTTACCCAAGCTCCTTGCACAAAAGTGAATGGAGTTCAATTTTTCAGCAATCCACACAATGCACAATCATAATATTCATTTAAGCTGACTGGACTGTTTGTGTAAGGCAAATAAGCTTTGGCCCACAGTCTTCTAGTCTCTCATTTCCCCAAGTGAAATGAGTATAATAATCGCAAGTGTGTGTATTCTTTGATTCTGCTGCTGTATAATTGGCCATGAAATTCGCTTGGGTCTCAACTGTACACCAGAATCTCTGCTTTCATTAACTCCTGGGTCCATATATATTTTGTTTTTATCAAACATGATTTCAACAGTCCTTGAAGTATAAGAGCAGGTCCTTTATATTTGGACTAATCCAGCTTCTTGTCTACTTCTTTTGCATTTCTCTATAGAAATCATTTATTAAAAACAACTCACCCTATTCTTCTTGGTTAAGTTCCCATTAGGAAAAAAATAACAGTTTATTGTAACTTCACATGAATTTTCACTCACTTCTCCCATTTCATCTTACAAAAGGGGTGAATTATGTAGGCCCCACTGTCACAACAGGACATTGAATAACAAAACCCAACCACAACCTCCCTGTTTCTGCAGTGTATGTCTATACTACAGAGTTTTGTCGGAAAAATGGCCATTTTTCTGACAAAACTTGAGGAACGTCCACACTGCAATTGAGCTCTTTCGCAAAAAGGCATGTGTGGATGGGGAAGAGGAAGTTCTTTTGGAAGAAGAGGAAAGAGGAAAAAGCACAGGTGCCCTGGTGGCCACTCCATCCATAGCAATCAGAGCTTACATGCGAGAGAGCATCCATTCAGTCTGAATGCTCTCTTTCGAAAAAGCAGATTGCTTTTTCGATGCGCTTTTGCAGTGTGGACGCTCTCTTTCGGAAGAAGTTTTTTCGGAAGATCTCTTCCAAATAAAGCTTCTTCCAAAAGAAGCCTGCAGTCTAGACATAGCCTGAGGGGAAAGGCTACCTGGAGAGCATCACAGAGGTTGATGCTGGTTGATGCTGGGAAGCCTAACAAGGTTGCTTAGAAAACACAGTGGAAAAATTATCTAAATAATTACTGATGAATTTTAAATCAACGGATGTTTCCCACTATGAGCCACAGCCATGTGTGTCTTTGTGGACCTGGTGAAGAAATGGGAGTCAAGAGCATTTCATAACACATTCACATAACCATGCAGTCTAAGGCAGTGACGGGCAACTTAGACTAATGAGTGGGCCACATGAATGGCCCTCCATTTCAGTGGGCCACAAGATTGTCATAACCAAGATGGTCTCCCAGGATAGGGCAGTTTTGCCAACTGCGCTTGTGTACCTATAATTCGCAGGATGGGCCGTAGCAGAGCTTTGATTGGGTGCAGAAGGAGCACGTGGCTCTCACGGTCAATGTCATGTGCAATCAGCACACACCTCACTTCATGTGCCCTTTACTAATACCAGTAGGGGGAAAAAAACCTATGTGGGTGGAAACCAGCAGAATCTGGCAACCCTGAGCATGGGCAACGGTAAACAAAATGCCTCATGAGACACACATAGAACCCTGATGGGTCACACGCGGTTTGTTGTCACATAATTTGATTATATTGGTTTGTGAAACATGCTGAGCTTTGGTAAGAATGCCTAACTCGTAGCGTCTTTGTGAGCCTAGATTAATTTTCTTTGTGGTGTTTAAATGCCACACTGAAGGAGGAGGAACTTAAAACAGCTTGATAGATAGACTAATCCAGCAGGAAATGAACTGAGACACTAAATATGCTAGTGAAATGCTTTCAGATAGAATTAGCGTAGAGTCACTATCAAAATAGATCACGATTGAACTATGGACCTAGTGGCAAAAGAGGTTTTATTGCAATACCTGTCCCTTGGATCTTCCACCCGTCTATCCAGCACAATTTTGAATAAACTTTTAGCATGAACAGTAACTTGGGGGGAGAGGAGGAATATGTTTGCTATGTTTTAAGTAGAAATTGATCATATAACCTTTACTACCTTGGGACAAACCTATTGCTGTCATGCTTTAACTTAACTTACTGAAGAAATCTAGGCCAGCACTGACTGATTCCTGATTGATTACACACCGTGCTATATTAGACAATGTAGATCACTCTGTCAATATGAATTTCTAAGATGTTAAAAATACAAAGCTGAAAAAGATTGTATGAAAGGGGAAAAATCATTAGGCGATTGGAATGGCAATAATTCACCCATATCTATGCAGTGAGTACAAATAATGCCTAAGGGAATTAACTGCACTTATCATTTTGTCGACAGTCTATTGCAGCTGATAGTGCTAAATTTCTCGTTCCTCACTGCTTACTTCCTGCAACATTCCTGATCATGCTCAAAATAATGGAAGGATTATAACGTAACTCTTGATCCCAAGCAATTAATTAAACTAAATAAGCTTTTTTAAAAAATAAATGTTTGTTCATTCATGATGTAAGCTTCTTAAGGACTTGTACAGCTTTAAAGGATTCTGTCTCTTGTCAGAAGGATGTGGGCCTGTCGCAGGGCAAGCCTGCCTGATCCCCTCAGGAGGGGGCATTGGGACTCTGAGGCCCCTCACTTGGAGATCAACCCCACATGCTTCTCAATGTTCAAAGTCAATAGTACCACTCTCTTGGTGCAGGGCAGTATGGCCTAGCAGCCAGAGTCAATAGTACAGGGAAGGCTAGAGTCCCTTGTGGGGCTGGTGCAGAGGGGGTAGGAGGACCGAGGCATGCCCTCTCCACCGGGTCCCAGTACAGGGCCCTGTCAGCAGTGGAGTGGACCGCCACTAGCTCAGCAGAGAATCCCATCAAAACACGCCAAGCACCCAGGGTTCAACTCCCCACACTGCGCTACTTCCCACCAATATCTCCCTCGTAGTCTGCTCTGTCTCCTTCCTCCAGCCTGGGGGCTTCTGCTGCAGCTCCCTGCTGCCTAGCAATGGCATCTGGGTGTATCTGCACTTCTCCTTCAGGAGCTGCTGCAGCACTTCCTTCCTCATCAGCAGTCAGCCCAGACTGCCTTGCTCCACAGGCCTTTATAGCCGGCCTCCAGCTGGAGCATGCCCAGCAGGGCTGTGGGGGTGGAGCCTTATCAGCCAGGTAACCAGGCTTAACCCATGCAGCCCCAGTGCAGGCTTGATACAAACTGTCACAGGGCCTGTCAGTGGATGTTAGGAAATGAAATACCGGTGAGGATCTGGGCCATAAATACCAATAACATCACCAGGAATTACACACAACCATGGTGAGACGAGGATCAATGCCCCCTAATGTCAGTTGGGATTGGACATGAAAACATAGCGGTACTTTGTCCGGACACGGGACAAGGATCTCAGAGCATTTAGCAAACCCTTGGTGAGTGTCGAATGATGGATTTCCAAAGTGCCACCCCTATATATACCAGTCATGAATTAAGAAATGCAATTAGTTTAAAGAACAATTAGTTAAGCTTCATACCACCTCTGAGAGAGCGGAAACTATTATTATATCCATTCTATACATGGGGAAAATGAATGGTTAAGTGACTTGCTGGGGCAAATGAGTCAGCGGCAGAAATAGAAACCCCCTGTCCTGGCTACCACTCCTTTGTTATAACCACTACACATACTTCCTCTCCCAATACATCTACACTGGATAGGTCTGATTAATCATTGCTTTCCACCAGGATGGGCTAAGTCTCTACCCAAGGAAACTGCTCAGCAAATGGGAGGAGGGGACGGTTCCTTCCCAGGCACAGAACTGGATCTGCTAGTTCTACACCACTTCTTTGGTAGCTCCAAGTACAGGGGGCTTTATGGGTATAGATGGAGCAGGTGTGGGCTGCAGGAAGGAGAAGACTTGTGAGCCTGCTGTTCTGTCTCCATAGAGACCATTAAAGAAGGAACACCATTTAAAGCAGCCCCCAAATTGCTCTATCCCATGATGAGACCTCACCCACCCTTGAAGTTACTGAATAAGGGAGGTGACTACCATCTCTGCTTTGTCCCTCTGTCACAATAGGGATGGATCTTCTCCTGCTCCTTAACTAACAGGAGAACTACACTGTAATCATCCCTATCGAGAAGCGATGATCTGTGTTGCTAAGGCTTCAGAGTTAGTACACACTCATGAAAAATGTAAAAAAAAGAAAACCTAGAATCAAATGCTTCCCGGAGTAGCACAGAAATCGTACAATGTACCAGACTCAGGATGAATAAAGAAGACTCAGAGAGCCTGATCCTTTCTTGCCCTGCATTTCAGGCAAAATGCATGCATGTAAATGGTCACCAGATCAAAAGGCTTCTCCCACTTACACCAGTGTCAGTACTTTATACTGGTGTCTGTGACAACACAAAGTACCAGGCAGTGGAGAATCGACCCCAGAATGATTGTTTCTCTATAAACCCAATCCTGCAATTTTGCTTGCCTTACTTACGTGAGTCATTCCAGTGTCCATGGCAGCCAGGAATACTTGCAGGGGTGAGGCGTGCAGGGTCTGTTTATGTCTGCCTCACTGTTTCGTTGGATGTATGGCCAACCCCATACTTTGAAAGCTCAAAGAACCTAAAGTCATTGGACTGTCTTAAAAAGCATGAGATTTTAGAAACATAATAAGTGAGGTTCTTTGTATTTTCCTATTGGTTTCTGTGCCTTTGGGGCATACTTGGGTCCTGTTTTCAAGTTTTTCTCCAAAAAAAAATCATAAGGGCTAGAAATATACATTTAAAATGTATATAAACTGAGATTCATTATCACTTGCCTCTAGGAGCTGAGGCATTAAGAAGAAACATCAGACTGGTAGTAAAATTGCAAGAGTTGATAACAAAAGTATCAACTCCTAAGGGGAAAGCTTTGAGCATTTGAAAGCGGGGTCTTAGAATGGAAACTGTTCCTAGATCTCATCCTTTGCTGGTAGGACCAACAAGCAGCGTGCGTGCCTCTCAGGAACCCAGTTATGTTCTGAAAACCGGGCACCAGTTAAAGAAGGCTTCTGCTTGATGGGTATAAGTATAGAACAGCATGATCCAGACACTTCTCCTCCCTACTCTGACACGTGTTGGGGCTGGATAGAGGATAATGTAAAAGCCAACTATGCCAGTTCTTTGCCTGTGTGTGCACTCTGTGCTGCCTGAGAAGCACAAAGAAGGCAAAGCACTTCCTACTATTTATTGAATAATTTTACTACCTCTCACTTCAGTCTACCCAATGTTCCACATCCCACAACTTCATTGAGTGGCCAGGGAAACAGATGGGCCTTGCAGTGGGTCATGAAGGTCATAACATAAAGGGAGAAGTTGGGTGAGGTAATGTTTTATTGGACCAATTTCTATTGGTAAGAGAGACAAGCTTTGGCACTTACACAGAGCCCTTCTTCAGGTCTGGGATACTTACTCATCTACATTAAAACACTGTATCGGTGCAGTTGTGCCACTGTAGCACTTTAATGAAGATGCTGTATGCCAATTGGAGAGAGCTCATCTGTCGGCATAGTTAATCCACCTCTCAGAGGCTAAGTCTACACCGCAGCCTTTGTCGGTAGAGACAATGCAAATGAAGCACTCATTAGCATTTCTCACGCTCTCATTTGCATAGTCTCTTCTGATACGTTTTGCAGAAGAGGTTTTTGTGCAAAAAGCCACAGTGTAGACGGGGCCATTTTCCGCAAAAAAAACCTTTGTGCAAGAACCCTTACTCCTCAAAAAAGCAGGTATACATGATCTTGCACAAAAGGTTTTTTTGCCCCTTCTACAATGTGGGGTTTTTTGCGCAAAAACCTCTTCTGCAAAAAGGATTGGAAGAGACTATGCAAATGAGAGCTTCATTTGCATTGTCTCTGCCAATAAAGACTGCAGTGTAGACTTAGCCTGAGAAGCCATCCCTATGTTGGTGGGAGAAGCTCTGTTCAGTATAAGCAATCATTCAGGTGTGTTGATTTTTCATACCCTGAGGCCAGGTCTACACTAGACCTGGAAGGTCAGCTTAAGGTACACAACTCCAGCTACATAGAATATGTAAGTTGGCTTACCTTAAGTCAAGCTTGGCCGCATCCGTACAGGAGCAATCGTTCCAGTTGGTTTCCCTTACTCCTCGCAATTGCCTTCAGTGTTCGATTTACGGGTCTGTGCTAGACCCACTAAATTGAATGCCAGAACATCAAGCTCCAGCGCAGCGAGTGAAGATGTGATCTGAGCGATGCTTAGATGCAGTGAATCAATCTCCGAGCACCGTCCCATCAATGCCAGCACTCCACTAGGACAATATGAGTAGCCAACATCAATAGGAGATGAGCCTCTGCCAACCTTACCGCGTGGAAGACACCGCAGTATGTATGTCAACTTTATGTCAACTTTAGCCACGCTATTTACGTAGCTGAAGTTGTGTAGGGTAGATTGATGTGGGGGTAGATTAGTGTAGACAAGGCCTTCTTAGGCTATAGTGTAGATCCTTAGCCTCAGTATCTATTCTTCATGGGGTGCACAGAATCTGCTCAACCGAAGGCAGGGCTGGGGTCAACAAGACCATCATGTATATAATGCCTTTAAGGAGTGAAATGTACCTATTGAATAATATCTTCAGTTAATTCTGGTGCCTCATTTGCTTAGGGGCCACCTGGGGATCTGCTTTAGATCATTTCTATACCATCAAAAAATCAAAGAGGGGCAAGGCATGTCCTAACGCAGGAGCACGGTTTATTTCCAGCAACAATGGAGATATTTTTACAAGGCATTGCATTTCTTGTTGTCGCCTTGTCACTGTCACCATCAAGTAATGTGAAACGTACTATGGAGGTGCTGGTGTCAGCCATGGGTATGTGCAGTGAGAATGGACCCCCTCACCTTAAATCAATGTGACTGCCACATACTCAGCATGATCCTCCTTAGAATTACCCAGTTTTAACTCCATTGCCTTCAGCAGGTTTACCTAGGAGTCCATGAGAGCAGAATCAGAGCCCATGGCCTGCTATAGAATGGCTGTGACTCTGGGGTGTGTTTCTATAGCTGAGATAAAAGAAATAATGACGTGTATTCCAATAACTAATACATTATTCCTGAAATGCTATAATTGTTTAGCTTCAGCTGCAAGAGCAACAAAATGCAGAACTTTAATAAAATATGTCATTCCGATCAATTTGTTTAGTTGCTGGCTGTTTCCTGCTAGGGGTGCTAAGTAGTAAATAGTAAATACTGATAACGATCTTCCTGCTCAGTGCTTCCAACCACCAACCTGAACAGAAGCCTCTAGACATCTGATGTCACCAAATGTAAGCTGTTTATTAAATTCACTGAGTCATTTTAGGAGCCAGATTCTGCTTTCCATTTACATTGGTACAAAAGTGCCCTTGCAGCTTAGGTGCCTAACTCCCATTGAAATCAAGCACCCTGACATACCATTAACAGTACAGCTACATCTCAGCAGAATTAAATAATTGATTCCACAGGAACTCAGCCAACTAAAATTTCCTTCTAGCCCCTTCATCATTTTAAGAAGCATAACTGTCAGCCTTCTCCCCAAACCCTATCAGCATGCCCAAAAGGTGAGCAAATTTGGACTATTTCAGACCAAAGTCTGAAGTCAGCGGAGTTGATCTGGCTGTATGGTGGTGTAAATGAGATCAGAATTTGGCCCCTGTAATTCACTATTCTCTGAAACCCAGCACCTCTGTTCGCTCAGGCAGTATTTGTCAGTGTGGAACACCTTGCTTTGTTGATATGCAGGCGTGCCCTATTACTGTTCAGCTCAGCCCATTTTTAAAATCCATCATCCTGTTTGTCTTGAGCGACCTTAACAAACTGGCCCATTGTCCTTGGATCCATGGGCAAGAAAGTTGTCAAATTCTTTTTTTGCAGCCTTCCACCAAAAAGAAAAAAAAAAAAGAAAAGAAAAAAAATCAATTTCAATCAACATGGAGTGAATATTATCAAATGTCAGCTGCTGAGGCCGTGTGCTTTGAAAATTATCCTTGACAGCTTCTTGTCGACTTAATTAAGTGCTCAAAAAAAAAAAAGGACAAAATACCTCAATTGCTGGCTCCTTCTCTTTGTGCTTCACAGGTTCTATTGACAGCTCCGAAAAAAAGATTGCCTTTGGGGTTTTTATTGATAGATCCTTGCCTGATATTGGAATGATTCTTGGGCAGATAAATCACATTTAGATTTGTTAGTAATTGAGGAGAATTGATTGAATTGTTAGGATGGCCCCAGAGAGAGATGCCTAGTCCTCTTCCGTTCTGCAGAGGTTGTCATCAGATAAAGGACCTCTTTGGGCAAGATGGAAAAAGATCTTAATTGTTTACATGATCAAGTACTGGTTCCTTTTTACCCTCCTCCTTCCCCATTCTCACGTGGCAAATGTCAAGATGACAAAGAGGGAGGTCATAAATAAAAATTAATGTCAAATGGATATCAAGCTCTTTCATTACTATTTTGAAAGAATCTATAATTGTTTTCAAATTACTTCTTAAATTCAGGTAGTAACAACAGTTCAGGGTTGGGGGGGGGTTGGCTTTCTTTTTTTTTTTTTAAATGAAAAAAGGGATTTCAGCATCTTTTGAATGGTACCACATGCACTAATTTAACAACGTGTGGGTCTCATCTAATGGATGTTTATACACCGAAAGATGATATTTTATCTTAAAAGATCCTTGGTTGATGGACCTGGTGAGCTTCTGTAAATAATCTGAGATTAGAATCTTCCTGTCACATGTACCTAGTACTAGAGAGTTGCTCTGCAGCAGTTCTGTGGCATGTCATTGCTTGAGCTGGACTTTCAATAGTAAGAAAAAGATCAATCCCTCAGGAAGGCTGGACAACCTGGTGCCCAGAGCACTGGCCTGAGACTCAGGAAGTCTTGGTTCTGTTCCATCCTGACTTGCCACTAGCCTGCTGGGTGACCTGTGGCAAGTTCCGCTATGCCTCAGTTTCCCCATCTATGAAATGGGGGCAATGATATTGACCTGTTTTGTAAAGTGTTTTGAGAGCTACTCATGAAAAATGCCATATAAGAGCTAGGTGTAATGAATTCCATTCCATACTCAGATGCACAAGCACAAAATAGGGAAGAAAGGATGAGAAGGAAGTACTGCTGAAAAGGATCTGGGGGTTATAATGGGGCACACGCTGAATATAATACAACAGCGTGATGTGGTTATGAAAGACAAGTATTGTTCTGTGGGGTATTAAGAGAAGTGGCGTATGTAAGATATGGGGGGTGATTGCCCCGCTCTAGTTTGCACTGGTGAGGCCTCAGCAGGAGTCATAGGTGGCCCATCCATAGCATATTTGGGGCAACTGTCCCAGGCTCCACACTTTGGAGGGCCCTGCACTTCTTGAAGACATGGAAGCGTGGGGCCAAGCGCGGCCCAAAAGTGGCGAGAAGTGGAGTGACCCGGCCCCAGCTCACTCCACTCTTCTGACTCCTAAGTGTTGCTTGGGGGAGGGGGCTTGGTGGAATGGGGGCTGAGAGGGGGCAGAACAGGGGTGGAAAGAGGTGGGGAAGGAATGGAGAATAGGCAGGGGCTTGAGGGAAGTAGGGGAATGGGGGCAAGGAAGAGGTGGTGGTGGGGCCTGGAGGGTTGTCCCAGGCCCTGCACCCCACTAGGGATGGCTCTGGCTGGAGTTCTGTGTCCAGTTCTTGGTGCTACTGTAGGGAAGAAGTGGACAAATTGGAGAGAGTCCAGAGGAAAGCAACAAAAATGGCAAAAAGTTGATGACACCAGACCTCTGAGGAAACTGGGTTTGTTTAGTCTTGAGAAATGAAAACTGAAGGGAGACCTGATAAGTTCTCATCTATGTTAAGGAGTGTTATTCAAAGGATGGTGACCAATTGTTCGCTATTTCCACTGAAGGGAGGGCAAGAATTAATGGGATTAATTTGCAGCAAGGGAGATTTAGGTTAGATGTTGGGAAAAACTGTCTAACTATAATGGTAGTTAAGGCTTCCTCAAAATCCCCATCTTTGGGCAAACATCAGTCAAGGATAGTCTAGGTCAAGGATGACCTGCTACAGGCTGGGGACCAATTTGCTAAGCAGCAGTTTGGCAGAAAAAGACCGAGCGATTATAGCAGATGAGACACTGGATATGAGTCAGCAGTGTGCCCTTGTAGCCAAGAAAGCTAACAGCACTTTGGGGTACATTTGTAGGAGCATTGTCAGTAAATCTAGGGAAGTGAGTATTCCCCTTTATTTGGCACTGGTGAGGCCACATCTGGAGTACTGTGTTCAATTCTGGGCTCCCCATTACAGAAAGGATGTGGATGCACTGGAGAAAGTCCAGCAGAGGCAACAAAAATGATTAGGGGTCTGAAGCACATGATTTATGAGGCGAGGGTGAGAGATTTGGCCTTATTTAGTCCACACAAGAGAAGAGTAAGGGGAGATTTGCTAGCAGCCTCCAACTACCTGAAGAGGGATTCCAAAGAGGGTGGAAAGAGGCTGTCCTCAGTGATGACATATGACAGAACAAGGAGGAATAGTCTCAAGTTGCAGTGGGGGAGGTCTAGGTTGGATGTTAAGAAAAGCTATGTCATTAGGAGGGTGGAGAAGCACCGGAATGGGTTGCTTAAGGAAGTGGTGGAATCTCCATCCCTAGAGGTTTTTAAGTCTCAGCTTGACAAAGCCCTGGCTGGGATGATTTAGTTGAGACTGGTCCTGCTTTTAGCAGAGGATTGGACTTGATGACCTCCTGAGGTCTCTTCCAATCCTACGATTCTGTGATTCTATTATTCTAGGTTCACTTGGTTTGCCTCAGCACAGGGGGCTGGACTCAATGATGTCTTGTGGTCACTACTGGCCCTACATTTCTATGATTCTATGATTTTTTGAAGGATTTAATTTCTTCTGGGAGGGAAATGTGTATTATTATAGTCATCTGCCCATCATGAGGGAAGTGATGTATTTGTAGGCACAATAGCCATGGACATTAAAGTCCCTCCCCAAACCCAACCCCTACAAAAATGACCTGGTCCAACTCTTAGCATTAAATAATTTCCAAGCCTGAGGTGTGTCTCTCCCCCTCCTGTGGATGTTCAACTGAGGTGGGTATTGTTATGTGTCTCTGAGTACACAGTAACTTTCATGTGAGGATCTCAAAGTGCTGGAATTGGCTGAAAATGGGGAAATAATATTTGAGAAATATTTTGAGAATTTTGAAGACATTTGAAAGAATGTGTTTATCTCAATTGTTTCTCCCTTTTCCAATTTGCTTCTCTTCCTCTCTACACACACTCTGTTTCCATTTCACCAATGGGTAAGAGGGAGGAGAAAAAGAGATTGTGGAAAGGAAAAACAATTTTAAAAACCCCAAACCAACAATTTTTTCAATTTCATCAGACTGCAAAGAGCTACAAAAGGATCTCTCGAAACTTGGGTGACTGGACAACAAAATAGCAAATGAAATTTAATGTTGATAAATGCAAAGTAATACACATTGGAAAACATAATCTCAACTATACATATAAAATGATGGGGTCTAAATTAACTGTAACCACTCAAGATGGTTTTCTGAAAATATCCACTCAATGTGCAGAGGCAGTCAACAAAGCAAAGAGGATGTTGGGAATGATTAGGAAAGGGATAGATAATTGGACAGAAAATATCATATTGCCTCCATATAAACCCATGGTATGCCCACATCTTGAATACTATTGCAGATGTGATCGCTCCATCTCAGAAAAAATATACTGGAATTGGAAAAGGTTCAGAAAAGGTCAACAAAAAAGATTAGGGATATAGAACGGCTGCAATATGCAAAGAGGTTAATAAGTCTAGGACTTTTCAGCTTGGAAAAAAGACAACTAAGGGGGGAATATGATTGAGAGCTATAAAATCATAACTGGTGTAGAAGAAGTAGATAAGGAAGTGCTATTTACTCCTTCTCATAACACAAGACCTAGGAATCACCAAATGAAATTAATAGGCAGCGGGTTTAAAAAAAATAAAAGGAAGTGTTTCTTCACACAACACATAGTCAACTTGTGGACCTCCTTGCCAGAGGATGTTGTGAAGGCCAAGACTATAAAAGGGTTCAGAAAAAAAACTAGATACATTCATGGAGGCTATTAGCCAGCCTGGGCAGGTGTTTCTAGTTTCAGTTTGCCAGAAGCTGGCACTGAACAACAGGGAATGGATCACTTGATGATTTTCTGTTCTGTTCATTCCCTCTGAGGCACCTGGCAATGGCCATTGCCAGAAGACAGGATAGTAAGCTGGTTGGATCTTTGGTCTGACCCGGTATGCCTGTTCTTACGTTCTTATCAAAAATAAAATCTTTTAGAAAACCACATTTTTCCCCAAAAAATTTTTGATGTAGAAGAAAAGGCCGTTTTTCAACATCAAATATGATGTTTGAAAAATGAAAATATCTGGCAATCCCTGAGTATGGTGCTGCTAATTTCTCAGCCTAACTCACTGATTTCAAATTCAGGTTATTAAATTAATTTATGTTGACTCCAGATGTTATTAAAGAAGCTCACATAACTTCTGTCCATATCTTTGAGACCTTGCTTTACTTTTTCCTTCTGGGAGTTTGCTATTGGAGTGAAAAAATAGCTTTATTATTATTTATTAATAATCTGGTAAGTCTGAGGTCTCCTTTGTTTTCTTTTATCTATTTTATGGTTTTATTTTTGTCACCCGTCACCCTAGGATCGTGGCACCTGTCACTTGAAATCAATAGCAGTTGTGAAGCCCCAACTGCAATGGCTTTCAGACACTTTCCAGAATACTGTATCCCTTCCAAAAGTCTCATTTTCCTTGTGTTTCGCCTCACTTAAAAGCTATTTGCTTAAAAAAACAGTCATAAAAATACAAAAGTGTTGCAGCATACTATTACTGACAAATTGCTTACTTTCTCATTTTTACCATATAATTATAAAATAAATCAGCTGGAATATAAATCTTGTACTTAAAATTTCAGTGCATAGTGTACAGAGCAGTATAAACAAGTCATTGCATGAAATTTTGTTTATACTAATTTTGCTAGTGCTTTTTATGTAGCCTGTTGTGAAATTAGGCAAATATACAGATGAGTTGATGTACCTCCGGAAGATCTTTGTGCAGGGAGACGCATACACCTGGTTGAGAACCACTGTCCCAGTGGGCTTTATGAAGTCTTTCGCACCTCTCTTTTTGAACGTAAAAACTGTTTCAGAAGGGTAGAGGTTTGGGGGGATTGATTTTTTAGATTTTATTAATTTACTTTTTAGAGGGGAAATGAGATCTGGTTGGGTGCTTTTTGTGGAGAAGAGGGTACCTGCTTCCATACTCTTTTCTATTGTTTTCACTCACGTCCTTTCCCTAGGTGAATAGTCTAGGAATATGGCAATGAACTTTTTCAAGGCGTGGAAGATGCTTCCATGAACTACAGGGCAATATTCAGTATGATTCCAACGCTGCTGTTCCTATTACCGGTTTCTCTCTGCATTAATAACTGGTTTGAGGTTGAAAGCAGACATCCAGACCAAATGAAAACTCTGATCAGTCTACAAAAATGGCCTCGTGTACTGAGGTTCTCATTAACTACAAGTGCACTTTCTCATGTCTGGATATGGAACAGGAGTTCTCAGAGCTTCTGGGTCCCCTTCTGCTCTCGCAGGATAGTTTCTGCTCTCGCAGGATAGTTTCTCTTGTGATAACTTGGCCCTCCGGCCACGTCCCCATTTGGTCCACCCTCTCCAGAATAGGCATCAACTTTCTAATGAACTGGGGGATGCTCCCCCTGACTTCACCCCATGCCCTGCCCCTACTCCATCCACCCCTTCCCTCAAGGCCCCATCCCACCCGGCCGCTTCCCATCTCTGCCCTGCCTTGTTCATCCTGTCCCCTGCCCACAGGATGGCAAGGCACTAATCAGTGGGGCCATCAGTGGGCAGGAAGCACTGGAGGGGGGATCCAGCTGCTGGTGGGTGCTAAGCACCCACCATTTTTTCCCCATGGGGTGGTCCAGCCCTGGTGCACCCTCAGAACTGGTGCCTGTGCCTTCCAGGATTATGGATTCCAACAGGGCTACTATCCAAATATCTTTTCCAGAGAGTGTCCAGCCCCAGCTCTGGCTTTATGCCACGTTCCCAGTGACTGGCAGGGGAACCCAGGCCCACTTGCTATGCCGGGATCCAGCCCAGGCACCCTATAACTAGCAATCCAGGTCTGCTTGGTCCCCATCCCTGTTACTGTTTTCCTGGGTTCCTTTCTACCCAGGCTCTCTTACGTCTCTTGCCTCTTTCTGGGATTCACCACTGGTACCTACTTTATTCATGGGGCCACTTCACCCCCCCTTAGTCTCTGGCTGGATTCCTTACACCAGGCTTTCTGGGCGGACTCTCCCCCTTGATTTCCTTGTCCTTGACAGCCTCTCTCCTCTGCAGACTCCTTCCTCTGCTATCCACCTTATGCTTTCAGCCTCCTAGCTTTACAGTGCTGTCCTAGCCCTCCTGGCTGGGCTTCACTTTTAATTAACCCTGGCTCCTCTTCTCGCAGGTGATGCCAGGTAATCTCATGAGTTTCTCAGGCCCTCCTTAACTCCATCAGGCTTAGTGTGGGGTGTGCACTCCAACAGACCCTGCAGCATTTCTAATATCCTTTGACCATGGTGTTAGATCCATTCTTCCTATTGTTCCATATGCAAAACTGAAAAAATTAGTCAGAACCCATGGGTCAGGGGTAGGAAACCTTTTTGGGGTCAGGGGCCACTGACCCACATAAAATCAGTTGGGGACCACACACAAGTGAGAAGGATAAAAAAAGCCACACCCTCACTGACATGGCCCCTGGCTGAGTAGGAGAAACACTCTCCCCATACTCCTCTTGCACACCAGGGCCTAGAGCAGGGTTTCCCAAACTATGGGTCGGGACCCAAATATGGGTTGCCATTACATTTCAAAAGGGTCATCTGGTGTCTCCCCAGGTGGCTCTTAAGGAGCCATTCACATGTTTTTTGAATTGTCCTGGGTCACCAAGTCTTCCTGAATTGTCAAAATGGGTCCCCATCTGGAAAAGGTTGGGAACCGCTGGCCTAGGGGGACCCAGCTTAGTAGATTTTGGGTGCTCCAGCCCCTCAGTGGGGCAGCAGGAGGCTGGAGCTCCAGCACAGGCTCCCCAGTGCTGGGGGAACCATGAGCCTCGGGGGCCGGATCCAGGCAAACAGCCCCTGGGCCTGAGGTTCCCCACCCCTGCCACTGATGCTCTGACAATGTAAAGTCATTCACCATAGCATCTAAACAGAAAGCCACTCACACAGTATAGCCTAGGGGGGTTGTTTAAAACTCCAGTTCCCACTGAAGTCAATGGAAGGCCTCCCATTGCCTACAATGGAAGTAAGCTGGTTTGGGCTGTAAGATTTTTGTATTGTACAGATTTATCCACCCCAAAGTTCTGCATCTGAACATCCATAGACCTTGGGAATACTCAAAATACAAATCTGTGTGAAGATCCATATTTGATGTTTAAGTGTAATTTCTACATTGATACAAATCCAACATATTTTTTAAAGGTTCACCGTCCTTTTCGAAAACTGCCGGGTTATTTCTTTCTTTTGCTCATGCCTGTTGTGCAAGTGGAATTAATTTTGGACACTATCAAATTTGTTTGTCACAGCTTGTCTTCTACTTTCCTGGGCATGTTCCTGAAATATCATCTACAAATGATTATTCCTATCACTCCAGTTACCACTTAGCCTGAGGCAGGGAATTCTCACACAGCAAAAGTGGTCGAGTAATTGAACACAGAAATACTAGTACCTGTAGCTTGAAAATTCTAATAAACTACCAGAGGTCCCAAGAAAGTTAAATACTGGGAGGCATGTCATAGCTGCAGTGTGATTAGTGGAACAGTAACACACAGAAAAACAGAGCTGCTGCCTAAGGCATGCGAGAGATAAAGATCAGTCTCTGAACATCACTGGATCATGCCAGCTACCTTCTATGATGGGGTTTCCACTGAATGTTCACAGAGGCTTTGCTATACAATAACAAAATCACAGTATGAATGAAGTGTTCCAAACTATTCAGAAACAATAGTGTAGCTCCGGCTAAGCTCTAAAAACCTCTGGGCTAGTATGCAGATTCTAGGAAGAATTCTCAACTGTCTGTTCAAGTCTCTTTGATTATATTATATTATATTATATTATAGACCTGATTGCACCACATAAAGTTAAGGTCATCTGATACTTATAGTGGAACAGTAGTTCTGCTACATTTAAGATTGAGAGTCACTTACTGTTATTATTCCATTTATTCTATTGGCTATTCATTTGTGTAAAGTTATTCACATGCATAGGTATCCGTAGGCTCAAGCCCTGTTCTTGCCAAAATAGTGACTATAAAGTAGGGTGCAGCATAGTGTATCTGCTATAAATAGTAACTGTAAATATAGTAGGGCGGAGGTGAAGGATGAAGTACAGTAATTGCAAATTTGTAATTCCCACATATAGGTCCCTAGCAATTAATTTCACCTTTCCTCCAGGGAAAAAGGAGGGTCCTTTTAGGCTATTTTACAACTTATTTTATCAGCGTGTCCCTGATTATTATCCTGCCTCAATCTCATTGTCTTTTATTATGATTCTTAGGTCCTATGGCAAAGATGAGAAGAATGAACACAGCTCTTTGGAATTTTAACACATACTGACCAGATCTTTATGACACGGATGTAGACAACAGCTGGCATAAGCTCCCCACATGTGATTGGTCATTATTTAGTTGATACAAAAATACTCATATAAGTGAAATTATTTACCAAGCATGAATAATAAGTGACTGCATCACGCCCATTGTGACACATTCTAACACTGACCAGTGGCTCAGGCAGCATCAGTGAGCTGTGCTAACAGGGCTTTCTTGGAGAGCTTCTGGGACTGCACACCATGACCCTTTCCAATTTCTTTTTGGCCAGCATTCTTATACCACCATCAGGGCTGGCTTTACAAGTGGACAATGTGGCCAACTACCCATGGTGCCATGGTCAACCCCTCTTGCACACAGTCAGTCCAAGGCCCTTTTAATAATCCAGCAGTTGGCCTGGAGTGAACCACACCATGGTGGGGGGTTCCTATCACGTGCCTGGTTGCAGCTGGTAGTCTTGGCTGGGCTGCAGGGGCAGGGAGGGTCAGGACTTACTCTTCCCCTGCACAGGCCACTTCTGAGAACCTCCCCTGGCTGCTGGAAGCTACCACTCCCCTCACTCCCTCGCTGCAGAGAGGAGGATTTCTGTATGGGGAGTTGCCCCTCCTCCATCCCCATTTGCCCAGGGTGACATTTTCCCCAAGGCTTGCCCTGGCCACCATAAGGGTAAAGTTCATCTGGGCAGGATACAGAGCATTCTCAGGGGCTGCTCTAAGTATGTAGAATGAACTCCCAAGGGAACTAAGGGCCATCCCAAACTTTGCCACCTTCTGCTCCAAGTGCAAGGCAAACTTCTTCAGCGTGCCTTGTGGATAAGGGAGAAGCGGTGGATGTAGTATACCTAGACTTTAGTAAGGCCTTTGATACGGTCTCACATGATATTCTTATCAATAAACTAGGCAAATACAACTTAGATGGGGCTACTATAAGGTGGGTGCATAACTGGTTGGATAACCGTACTCAGAGAGTAGTTATTAATGGTTCACAATCCTGCTGGAAAGGTATAACAAGTGGGGTTCCACAGGGGTCTGTTTTGGGACCGGCTCTCTTCAATATCTTCATCAACGATTTAGATATTGGCATAGAAAGTACGCTTATTAAGTTTGCAGATGATACCAAGCTGGAAGGGGTTGTGACTAATCTGGAGGATAGGGTCATAATTCAAAATGATCTGGACAAATTGGAGAAATGGTCTGAGGTAAACAGGATGAAGTTTAATAAAGACAAATGCAAAGTGCTCCACTTAGGAAGGAACAATCAGTTTCACACATACAGAATGGGAAGCGACTGTCTAGGAAGGAGTACGGCAGAAAGGGATCTAGGGGTTATAGTGGACCACAAGCTGAATATGAGTCAGCAGTGTGATGCTGTTGCAAAAAAAGCAAACATGATTCTGGAATGCATTAACAGGTGTGTTGTGAGCAAGACACGAGAAGTCATTCTTCCACTCTACTCTGCGCTAGTTAGGCCTCAGTTGGAGTATTGTGTCCAGTTCTGGGCACCGCATTTCAAGAAAGCTGTGCAGAAATTGGAGAGGGTCCAGAGAAGAATAACAAGAATGATTAAAGGTCTAGAGAACATGACCTAAGAAGGAAGGCTGAAAGAATTGGCTTTGTTTAGTTTAGAAAAGAGAAGATTGAGGGGGGACATGATAGCAGTTTTCAGGTATCTAAAAGGGTGTCATAAGGAGGAGGGAGGAAACTTGTTCATCTTGGCATCTGATATAGAACAAGAAGCAATGGGCTTAAACTGCAACAAGGGAGGTTTAGGTTGGACATTAGGAAAAAGTTCCTAACTGTCAGGGTAGTCAAACACTGGAATAAATTGCCCAGGGAGGTTGTGGAATCTCCATCTCTGGAGATATTTAAGAGTAGGTTAGATAAATGTCTATCAGGGATGGTCTAGACAGTATTTGGTCCTGCCATAAGGGCAGGGGACTGGACTCGATGACCTCTTGAGATCCCTTCCTGTCCTAGTATTCTATGATTCTATGATTCTAACATAAACACAAAACGGCAAGTACCTTAAAAAAGGGGGGGACACAACAAGATACTCACAGCACTCACTATTTCTTCTTTCTGGGAGGGAATGAGAGAAAGAGGAAACCACATATTACAGATGTCAGCCACATCATTGGACTACTGGAAATCACACAGATAGTATGGGCATGAAGGTGGTATGAGCACCTATCAGGAATAGTAAAATATATATTCCAAAACCAGGAATCTCTAAAAGTATAATAATCATAGTTATAAATGCAGAACTGATTTTCTTCAAACTTGGCTTGTTTTGTAGATTTTAACAGTTCTTAAAAATAAAGCCAAATCAGAAAGCAGCATGTACTTTATTGCAAGTTAGTTTGTTTAATGGTATGCATTGTCATGTTTGAGAAACAACTTAAAATGATGAAAAAATATCATATTAAAGGCACAAGGATTTCACCTTAGTTCTGAGTCCCCATTTTTGTGTACTTGACATTGCACAAGAACACTAATGAATGCATTTTGTACTTTGCATTACGCATATAGCCGTTTGCCAAATCTCACGTTGCCTCTTCCATCATCATTACTTAGCAAGTAAATAAGGTCTTGAGTCCTCCAGAGTCTGGCAAGGTGGCAATAATGTAATCCCAGATAATAAAAAGAGGATAAACCTTGTTTTGTCCACTTCTCAAAGGCCTTGTGAAACATTTATAAGCAAGAGCAGCCCCATTCATTTCAATGAATCTATACATGATAGTAAACTTAAGCATGTGTGTGTTTGGCAGATTGCGCCCTCAACTTTCTTAACAACAGGAAGCCCCTGTGTAGGCTGAATTCCTTGAGGTTTGCTGGGCTGTTTCTCAAGTCTCTGAGGATTTACTCTGAGATCCATCTCTCAATAAGCTCTCCAAAGTTTCTATTCTGTTTGAAGGGCAACCATGACCAACAATATTTGAAAGCATCTTAAAAAAGACTTTTCCTCTTCTTCTATCTTTATATTGCTCTGTTTTCACTCAGGCTCACCAGGCTGGTAACTAGCAAAAATATACATGTAAAGATGTCTTAATCTTAAATATAATTAGATATAATACCACATGTGGCAGTGTATGATTAGTAAACTAGATGATCATTAGTTATTAGATTAATGTGTCTACTTGGGTAACTGAAAGCCATTTGCAGGCAGAAATGAAATAGCTCAATTTGCTGTAATTGACTGATCTCCCATAGAGACTAATGCCTTTGCTGCTACAAAAGAAGGTTTCTTCAGATGTTACAAGCAGATGCATGAAGAAGCAGGATTTCACATTTTCTGGAAGGACCTGACAGGGTCCCAGGCAAAGGATGTCTGTGGTAAGGTATAGTCTGAGTGGTTCAACAAACCCATAACTGGAGCAGGCCAAATAGAGGTTGTAGGGTGCATGCAGAGTGACAGCTTACAGGTCCAATCTGAGGATGTAGCTGAATAGGAATTAGTGTGACCATGCCCACCAATGAGGAGTGGGGGGGCAAATGGGTGGCTCTGGGGACCATAGATTCAAAGGAGCCTGAGACTCCAGCTGCCAGAGCCTCGGGCCCTTTAAATTGCCGCCAGAACCCTGTGCGGCACTAAGGTACGACGCACTCTGGGTGGTGCTGAGGTGGCCTAGGGGAAGCTAGCCCCAGCCCCGCCCCTTCCTCCTGAGGCCCCACCCCTTCCAGGGATGCAAAGCCCCTCCCCTCTGCCTTGCCCAGGGGCCCGGTGAGTCTGCTGGCCTCCACTGGGTGAATGAATTAGATGGAACCAAGTTCCAAGAGTAGCATTTACACTCACTTTGAACAGGGAATGGAGAATCAGACACAGATCCTGCTCTCAGTTACCCAGCAAATCCAGAGAGATTCCATCGATTCCCATGGCTCTCCACTGGAATAAAACCAGTGGGAGCCAGATCTGGCCTCTTGTTCTCAAGTAAATATTTTACACGAACCCTAATTGCATGCCTCCTCTACCAGTTGGTTTGTGCGTGCCAAGCAATCACAAAATAAAGGCGAAAGTGGATCTCTTATCTGCAATGCGGGTCTCTAGTGCGTGTTCTGCACTCATTTGACTAAGAGAGCTCTTCCTATGGATGTCAATGGGAGCTCTGCGGGCAGAATGCCTGGGGAATAGACAATTGAGAATCCTCATTTTGGAAGCAAGCTCCGCTGTGCTGGATTATGCCCTTAAATTATCCAGTGACACCTCCGCTGTTGAGAGGTGCTGTGGGCCCCCACACATCTCAACTTTTTCTTCTTCCAAATAGGTTTTCTTATGGTTTTTTAATTTATTTTTTTTAGCCACAGCAACTAAGCGAACCATTCAAATTGAAACACTGAAATGAACCGAGCTGAACAATAAACTAAAACATGCCTAGAGCAAGTTGAGCAATAAACAGGTTTTTAATTTTTTTTAACTTCCATCTCTCTGGTGTCTGTCTCTGATAGATGATGTGACAAAGGAAGAATCCTCAATAAATTCTAAATTCTGAATAGTAAATCAGTGAGCAAGAGCAGAAGCACTGGGAAACTTCCTCTTTCACAGTGCACTACCACCGCAGCCCCTCTCCACAGCACCTCTCATAAGAGATGTGTAGCTGGACAGCTGGCTAGTGAGATGCATGCAACCTTTCTTCCCATTGCATATTTGTTATAAGTTAATCTGCACTGGGTCTGATTTTATTACCTGGTTATAATATTGGATCTTCCTGTTAGATCCTGACAGGTTCTCTCACAGGACAATTATCCATAGAGTCATAGCTTTTAAGACCAGAGTGTGGCCTTCTTGTCTGACCTCCTGCATAACACAAGCCATGGAATTTCACCCAGTAATTCCTGTATCAAGCCCAGTATGATTATCTTCTTAAGGGTGCCAGAAACGAAAGCAAGTGACTAGTAAGGGCAAGAGAGAGGGTTTCTACTACAAGGTGCCACAGAGAACAAGGATCTGCAGGTACTGCATGAAGAAAGCTGAAGAAAATTAGATACCCTCACAGTCCTTAACTACAATCTTATTCAAATTGTATATCTTGTACATGAACTTCATTGTTCCCTCTTTTTTGTGGGGTGTGTGTGTGAAGCTGTGTGATTATTATCTGATTAGAAATATTTGTAGATGCAGCCCTTTGTGGGAAAAGAGAAACAGCAATCGATAGAGAGTTTTAATATATAGCATGTCCTTCACCTCAGTGTGATCTTGAAAATAAAGCAGACTGGAATGTCAGATGGAGCAATCTAAAACCAATTATTGATAGTGATGTGCATACACTCTCCTGTTGGGATGGTCTTGACATCTAAGCACAGATCTAGATCTGGGTTTGCCAAATGACTCTTACTTTTATAATAGACCTGTAGTCTATGTAGCTATAAAACTTCTATTTTCTTGGTACCGGCTCTTTACCTTGCTGAATATTCTGTCTGTGTGCACAGACAGAAGCTAGTTTATTCCCAGATTTGATACAGTCTGTTATAAAGGAGACATGGCCACCATTCTCACTCTTGGAGACTTTACTTCTATTCTTTCTTGTTGCTGGGTTCCTCAAGCAAAGACAAAAAGGCATTCATAATGAAAATACATGACTGCCTTTGGTGCACACGTCATGACATGCCAAGTCAAAATTGCAAATCTGACCCCTGAAATTGCGATTATTTCACTTACAGGTGTGGATGCAAATTTAATGGTTTTGATCCATCTCCATTTACTGTACAAGGCACAGTCTATATGCAAAGTTACTTGGTCCACTGGCTGAACAAACTATACAATACAGGGAAACATTCATGACAAAATCATGCTCCTGGAAAAATTTCCCTGGTTTTGAGAATTGCTGCAAAAGTAAAACTAAAGCAATTTTTGTTAGATTCACTGGTCTGTGGCTACATTTCAAATCTGGCCTGAATCTTTATTTCATCTCGGCACAAATTATGAAATTCAGATTCAAATTTCCAACTTCCACTTTTCATAGCTAGGGTATTGCTTTAGGTCCATCTTTAGTTTCAAGTGAAGCTGCCTACACTTTTTTTTATTATTTTCTGTTACACCAGGCAAAATTCATGGTTCCATTTTGAAATTAGGCAGCCTTGTTTGAGTCTCACTGAATTTTTTTCCTTTGATTGAACCAGAATTTCAAAGCAAAACTGACACACAATGTACATGAACTGAATGCAGTTTTGCAGCTGAAACCACTGAGGTTCCCACTGTTCCACTGAACTACCCCGACTTCATAGGTCAAAAATTGAGCTCCAGATTCAGACTTGCCTATAAATCAGGGCTAGTAATATCTGGGGTTTTATTTAGGCTCATTGTAGAGAGATGGGCGGCGATGAAAAATGGAAACTTCCAAAGTTTAGAGCCAGGTTTTGGATTTGGAACCGCTTCTAGTTCTGGAAGTGTAAAAATTATCTTTGAATCTCTATAGGACAGACCAGAGTTAGCCAGGAGGTTGCAGGAACTTTTTTCCCCAGATCTGTTTCACACACACAGATTGTTGAAGCAAAAATAGGTAGGAGTAGTTTAAAAACTAATGAACTAATTAAAAAACAATGAACAACAAGGTAGGGGGATGCTATTATTTCCATTTTACAGATGGGAAACTTAGACACACTGAGGCTAAGTGACTTCCCCAAGATCATACACACGAGTCATTGAAACAGCAGGGAAGCGAAGCTAAACCTCATGAGTTCTAAGCTAACACCTTAACCACTTGACCACTTGTCTGTTAGCCACAGTGGCCAGGGGTGCAACTCCCTGCTCTGACTGTCCCTACACCTCTGACTGCCACAAGTCAGCACTGGACAAGAAGGGATGAATCATGTGAAAACTGCCCTGTTCTGTTCATTCTCTCCGAAGCACTTGGCACTCTTCACTGTTGCAAGACAGGATACTGGTCTAGATGGACCATGGTCTCATCCACTGCGGCCATTTTGATGTTCTTATGACCATCTTTCCTACCAGGATTTGCAAATCACCAGAAGACCTTGGAAATCTCTTCAGAATGAAGCTAGAGAATCCATAGGCTCTAAAACTGGTTACATCAGAAAGCTGTTTTTCTGACTGAAGGGAGACCACTGTAACCATTTGAACTTCATTAGTGCCGAATGACCCCCAACCAAACTGCCATATATAGAAAGGAAGCAATATTATCCCAGGGTCAAGCAGATTCAGTGACTTACCTAGTCTATGGGAGAGTTGGGAATTGAATTCATACCTCCTAATTCTTGTCTAGGGCCCTAGTCCCATGACCATTCAAAAGCTTCTGCACTATACACATACATCATTGTTTACTTTCTGAGAGCCAGGATGGTTTTGTGGCTCACAAGAGGCAACATCCCTGGACAACTTGTGATCTGATAAAAAGAAAAGTGAAGCTTTTGTTAGAAAGGTGCTTCTATAAAATGCCAGCTTGTTGCTAGTATCCGCTCTTTAGAGCAGATCCCCTCAGTTCATTAAAGAGGATCACGATTTTACAGCGTCTGGCACTTCAGAGCCCATGCAGCGGAAGATAAACAAGCTGTATGTTTTGATCCCAGAAACTTTGTTGTAGAGGATGGCATATAAAACAGAAAGAACATAACTCAGTTTGCAGATACCTAGCAGAGTTTAAAGACCTGACATCTACAGTGATTTTGACTTGCTAACTGAGAAAGGGGGGTAAATTATTAGGAAGCAGGCTCATTAACTGAAAAAATATGGAAATAAATTAACTGTATGTAATGGCACTGGTGGTGTAAAGGGGATGGAAGGGTGCCTGTATAAAAGTGATTCCCTAGTGCTATGGGTCTCAGACTACGCCCAGGACAGAGGGGTGAGCAATGGATAGGAACGGATGTGGTAGGAGTGCATTGTGCTCTAGCTGTTCTAGCGTGGTGGAGAGCTGTGAAAAGTCATCCTAATTTATAGCAGTGCCCGGGGCTGCTCTAAGTTGCATTGAGAGCTGGCTGTGCTTTGTTCCCTGGCCTGAGCCACATTTCCTGAGAGCCAAAGGCCAGTGTCTTGCTTTTAAGAGGAACAAAGAAGCGAATCTTGAGGAAGTTGCCAAGTGTAAATTGAGAGTTCTGTGTCTTTCCTAATCCAGATGGGAAAAATTGATAAACTACATTTATCTGATTAATGGTGTTGGATCTGTGGAAAAGTATTTGCTATCTTTTGGCCTGCCATACGAAATGTGGAAATATTTGATGTCAGGTTCAGCCATTTTTGAGTCACAAGTAGAGGCGATGATGGGATTTCTTTCCTCTCTGTTAAATATATTGTATTTACTGATTCTGATTTGGTCTCACACTCCTTGCATCTAACAAACTTTAAAACAATAGTGCTAGGTACAAAAATTCACACAGTACCTCATAAATTGCACTGCCTTATAACACACACACCCCGCCCACACACATGCACACATGTCTAGCTCATCAATCCAGCCTCTCTTCAAATGCCACTGTCCTTGCTGCATTCAGAGCTAAGGACCAAATCCCCCTCTTCATGCAGGCTTTCCTAGGCAACAAGAATGCCCAAGAAACTGGTGCTGAAGTAATCATAGTCAAGGGAGGAGAAAAGGAGATATTGGTCTGTGTGACAGAAGAAAAAAGGCCAGATCTTTGTAGCATTCTGAAGAAACAAATGGTAAGTTTTAGACATGACTGATTTAGAAAGGGGATTGAAATAAAAAATGACACTCAAGTTAGGGGCCTATCCAGGGATGATTTCGTCCATGGTGACATAGAAGGGCCACTAGTATGCAGTGGTTATAAGGGAAGATCAGGAGTTTAGTGTGAGCCACATTAAGATATTGGTGAGGAGATAGCAGAGTGATGGGATGAGGGGTGGGATTGGACCAAGGGAGACAAATTGTGGGTGGATAGGTAGATCTGTAAGAGTATGTCTACACTAGCCACCCTAGTTCGAACTAGGGTGGCTAATGTAGTCATTCGAACTTGCAAATGAAGCCCGGGATTAAAATATCCCGGGCTTTATTTGCATGTTCCCGGGCGCCGCCATTTTTAAATGCCCGGTAGTTCGAACTCCCTGCCCGCGGCTACACGCGGCACGGGCTAGGCAGTTCGAACTAAAGCCCCTAATTCGGACTACCGTTAGTCCTCCTGCAATGAGGAGTAACGGTAGGCCTAATTAGGGGCTTTAGTTCAAACTGCCTAGCCCGTGCCGCGTGTAGCCGCGGGCAGGGAGTTCGAACTACCGGGCATTTAAAAATGGCGGCGCCCGGGAACATGCAAATAAAGCCCGGGATATTTTAATCCCGGGCTTCATTTGCAAGTTCGAATGACTGCATTAGCCACCCAAGTTCGAACTAGGGTGGCTAGTGTAGACATACCCTAAGTCACTGGCATGAAGATAGTAGCAGAAACTCTGCAAGTGGATCAGATCTCCTAGCGAAGACATAAAGAAAGAGAGAATGCCAAATACAGCTCCTTGTGGGACCCCTGCCCAAAAGTATAAGTAAACATACCCCTGAAAAAGTAGCTGAGTTGATTATTTTAGGATTTGTGTGTTCTTACAACTTAAGTGGCTCTTTTTCCCTTTCTCTCTGATACTGATTGATGGGCTTTCTTTCCATTCATGACATTTAAAGTGGCATTCTGTTATTAACATTTTATAAATAATAAGAAGAATGAAGAAATTAGATTCATGATAAATTGAGTTGATCTGGCATAAATTCTTTCACTGAACCACTTAATATTCTTCCCCTTCTTCTGAATTTAAAGCTACTGATAACAATGCATTTCTATGTCACCTTTCATTCCCATAGTTGAAGAACAAGGCAAATTATACACAGGGATCACTTCACCCATCCGTGTTACATCTGGGGTGGACCTTGACAGCTATGGCACTTTTAGCAGCGCTACTCATAATGTGTGACAGAGTCAGGAAGGCTGCAATCCAGTTATAAAAGTGTACAATACAACTGAAACTGAAAGGGTTATTTAGGTAGGTGGGATGTAATTACTCAAGTTGGGAATTGGGGTGAGACACTGATTCATCAATTTGTTCATAGATAATAAGGTCAGAAGAGACCATTAGAACACCTACTCTGAAAATGCCACAGAATATCACCCATTACTCCTGTTTTGTGCCCAATAATTCATGTCTTGCAAAAGTTTGCTTTCCTAAAAGGCATCCAGATGTGATCTGAAGACATCCGAAGATGGAGAATTCACCACTTCCCTTAGTATTTTGTTCCAATGGTTAATCACCTTCCATTTGCCTTATTTCCAGTTTGATTCTTCTGACTTTAGCTTCGGGCCCCTGGTTCTTGTTATCTCACTCTCTCCGCTAGATTAAAGAGCCTTTTAGTACCCAACATTTTCTCCCCATGAAAGTATTTATACATGCTAATCAAGCCACCTCTTGAGCTTTTGACAATCAAAATTGATTGAGCTCCTAGAGTCTCTCGCTGTGAGCCACTTTTTCCCATCCTCGGTCATTCTTGGGGGCTGTATTCATACTGAAAGTTCCAGTGGGATTTTTAAGTATTATGGACAAGTGTTTTGTGAGCTATAGGTGATGTGGCATCATTGCAGAGTTGTTAAAAAAAAAAAAAAAGCTTTATTAAGCATGTGGAGTTTCCAGCATGACATGCTACTGTCAACAGCAGCCCCAGGCTTGAATTCCTGAACCTCAGGTCCCTAACCCATCTGCAACTTAATCCTTTTTCTTCAGTTCCATACTACAGACAGGACTTTAGTATTGCATCTTCCCTGAAAATGGCACTTCCATCAACATAGGGCCAGAAGCAGCACTCTGGGGCATTGATCCAGAAGGAAGAGTACCTCCTAGTGATGTGCCCAGCTCTGCTTTCTAAAGTTTCTGTTTGGAAATTTCTCATGAAAATACAGACCAAGGTGTACCACACTAACTCTGTTGAGAACACAGCACAAGGTGCTACAGCTGTTAATGATTATTTGATTTATGGTTGCAGTACAAGTAGCTGATATTGCAAGACTTTGATTTCTTTCTCAAATTAATGTTAAATTTATGCATGAGTGCTGGCAATATTGTGAAAAACAGCACAAAGGAACATGGGTTGGGCTTGTGTGTTAAATCAGTTCAAACTGGCATCAGATGATTTGAATTAGTACACAAAAAGCATATTAAACATATTCATTTTGTTAATAGAAATGACTAACTCTATTACACTTTTTTGCTTATTATTCATAATATTTTGCTATAATACAGAAAATCAAATTTTATTTTAAAAATGCAATCAAATTATATTTCCTATTAAAACTTTAATATCAAAACAAATTAAGCACTGCTACAGATTACACATTAGTAATCTAGTTCCCTCATAACTCATACTATTTCTCTATTCTGTTATGAACTACCGCATTACTAAGGTGCAGCAACTCTCAAAATATTCTTAAGGGAAACTGAAAAATGTGCTTTTTTAAAACAAGATGAATTAAAAAACTGTTAAAGATCCCCAAATAATAGGAAAGTATGCTTCAGATTTACAAATAACATTTTAAGGTGAAATATGAGAAAACCTTTATTTCCCTGCCAAGTGAGGCATTCAGAGCTTTGTGTTTTCCCTTTGCTACCTGGGATGTCTGATCGCTACTTCCTGATCTGACATGCGTGAGAGTTGCTAAAGGTTACATATCCCTATCCCTTAAGTGGTAGACACTGTCTCCCATCATTACGGTTCCAGACTGAAATGAAGAAGTGCTGTTTAATGGGAGCATATTATCAAAATGGCAAAGATACTTATGGTTCAGTTTTGCCTTACACTGGCGGTGTTGTAAAGTTATACTGCTCCAATAGGTGCCCCAAAGCATTGTGCAGGGGAGTCGGTAGAGGGCACCCATTACGGGCTGCAAGAAAGCCCTCTATCATAGCCCAACTTCTTCCTTATATTTTGGTAGCTCAGTTTAACCACCTCCCACAGTGAACATACAGACAAGCTAAGTGAATGATTCCTGGAGAGATAGGAAGTTAAGCAAGGTTTTAAAGCCATCCATTTCTGTGTCTGGAAACAAATACAATGAAGGCATCTTACCTGACACATGACAAGATTTAATCCTTCAGGAAACACACTGGGGTGTGTTCCTCTTGCAGTTGACATGGTGAGCAGAAGAACTGATAATGGACCCTAAGATTTCATGTGTTGCACTGAATAGCTCATTACAATGCAGTCACATGTCTCCAGTAGCAGCATCCTCCCCCATAATTAATGTATATTCATAATGCAGGATGGGTCCCAGCTGAGTTTGACACATCAATGGGTCAATTATTGGTTATAATTGCAGGAGGTGAGCTGCAGGATTGAAAAGACTGGGAACTGCTACATGACTAGACCCCACCCTCTTTCATCAAGTCTCTGTTCCCTTAAGACTTTTCATGGCCTAGATCTTCCACAGACAACTGTGACCCAGCTGACCTTACAACTGAACTGCCACAAAGTCGAGATCTAGCTTTCTGGAAGCTTGCCTGCTCCAAATAGACTGCTCGCGTCTCAGAAAATGAGCTGGATGTGTTGTTAGTTACTAGTTGATGATTGTGGTGCTAATTAAAACATACTAGGAGACACACTATAAACATACACAGCACATGAAGCAAATTAACCAAGTGAGCTTGTCTCCTTCATTGTGCTTTTATTATGATGCTCCTTGGCTGATGTTTTTAAATGAATTTTGAATCGTTTTCTTAATTTGTTTTATTCTGCATTGTACTAACAAAACCACTACAGCCCCACAGGAAAGACTCTGAGACGTGTAATATTATTGGAACATGTCTCCTGGTTTTCCTACTGCGTACTTATAATTAAGCTTTATTGAGGTGTACAACGAATAACAATTTAAAAACCTGTTTATTGACCCAGGTGCAACCTATGGACACATCTGAAAACCTTCCTTTTCCATGATCCCCAAGTAACATTTTTTGACTGGACTCACTGCATGGCATTGTACTGGGCCATGAAGACATAGTCCTGGACTGGGTTACTCAGATTTGCAACACCCCTGCGGGAAACTTGGGAAGCTCTGCTAAACTCTACCGAGATATTTAAACATACATTCCTCTGCTAAAGGGTGGAGGAAATTGTACTTATTTTCCTCATTACACACTGCTGCTCCCCCTCGGTGTGCCTGCAAACTTCATCTCTTGTACCCTTGAGGTGTCTCAGGGCCCCCTATAGGAGATGCAATATATATGTGCTATATAAGAACAATAATGTTGCATCTATTCCTTTGATACTGTCATGATGTATACTACAAGTGTACTGATAACTGGGCAGTAATGGTTTAGGGGATGAAAAATAAAGGAAAAAGAAAAGAAAGAGGAAACACAACTCACACAACAAAACCCCAAGAAGGCTCCATCCTAAAGGCCAGATGGCAGTAAGCTTTGAGAACATCTGTTTTTGGTTTAGTGTTTCTCAGGACACCTGGCTTCTTCCCCAGATTCTGACACTGAATACGCAATTTCTCTACACTTTGACTCTAACCACAATCAGCGAATGAGTTTTTAAACACAACTTTCCTGGTCCACTCAAATGGCAAAATTGGTTTTTAACATTGTGGCCAACAAGGAGGCTGAACTGTTTTTTATTTTGTTTATTTTTCATGCAGCTAAACAACTTCATGCTGTTTAGAACATGGTAGTTAATGCATTCGGCAACAAGAAACACACCCGCAGTAGAGACAAGGCCACAAAGGGAGCTGGTGGGTGGAACAGGGTTTTGGGAGAGCAGAGTAGAGTGGAAAGTTGCAGGGTAGACAGGACAAAGAGGTGGAGATGTCCGGCAGGAACTGGCCCAAGGGGTCAACTGGACAATAAGAAAGTCTGTGGCCCTGATTCAACAAGGTATTTGCTCCTACTGGGACTACTCATGTTTTAAAAGTTAGGCACATACTCTATGATCCGGGGCTTGTCTCTCCACTCTAACTCTTCACTGATGTTACAATATCCAATGATTTGCATGTATCCTCCATGGTTTTTAAAAGCCAGCTTTGGCAGCAAACCAATAAAGCATGCCTGCACCTTCAAATGGCTTTTCCAACCTGCAGTGTAGTTGAGAGCTAAATCCCACCGAGGTCTGCAAGCCTTCTGTTCAATCTGGGATTTTAGCACTCCCACCATCCATTTTAGCACCATGCCATTCCCTTCCAAAGGCAGCACTAATGGATTACTGTGCATTACATTCTTCATTACTGCTTAAATATTTATCAGAACATTATGTATTTAGTGGCTAGGGGAAAAGACAATCCTGCATTTCACTATTCAGAAAGGTTAATTACAGACTGGATAAATCTCTGTGACTTAAAAAAATGATAACACATGGATATGGAGATTAAAAGGAGAATGTGTTATTTACAGCTAAATAAACATAAAGCAGTGTAATCCCGATCTGGGCTCCAGACAGGATTTCCCCACAAAAAAATGTATTAAATTCAATGCTTCATATTCATGGTCTATATTTATATAACAATCGCTATTGTTCCAGGGAAACCTGTTTTAAATGGCCATTCATTAGAGGATGAAAAAAAAAGTTGGTGTGGCCTTTTAAGAAAGGTGGGTCAGAACTATAGCCTGTCCATTTGGAGATATGTTAGAGTGACCTGTTAAGTGAGGTGATTGGGGTCTCCTATGCAGATTTCACTGTGGTTACCAAGTTACCATGCGAACCAGCTAGCAAGTATGAAAAATCCAGACAGGGGGTAAGGAGTAATAAACACCTGTCAAAGCTGTTCCCCATTCTGGCACTCCAAATGCAGAAGGTGGGGGCCTGCAAGAGAGCTTTAAAAATACCTTGCCTCTATAGGCTTCTGCTTTTTAAAAAAAAAAAAAACTCCCCAAGGTCACAGATTCCCTGACCTTGGGAGATAAACTGCCACTACTAAGTAAAAAAAAACCCTCTTTCTTCTTGAATCTAGGAAGAAAGCACGTGGAACTTTTTCCAGAGGGGTACCCCCAACCTCTTTTACCACAAGAGAACTTGAAAAAAAAAAGAAAACAAACTGTAATCTCTGACAGCTGACCTCTCAGTCTTAGGCATGCATACACAGACCTCCTATTATCTTCCAGGACACAAGAATCAAATTATAGCCTTAAAAAAGGTGATTTTATTAACAACACAAAAAGATATACTTGGTAAAGCATACCTGGTTGCTAGGTGTTTTAAAGCAACTGAGAAAAAGAACAAATTAAAACACAGAGAATTTCATCCCTGCGATTAATCTTAAAGTACAGTGTATGTGCAGGGGGGATGAGGGGCCACACGGACTTAGCACAGAGAAGTTAACCAAACAACAAAACAAATAAAATAACCTGATCAACTCTAAATAGACATTCCCTATCTATTCACATATCCATGCTTCAAGGTCCAGTCTATTTACATGCCCAGTATTCTTTGTAAGCATGGTAGTCCTGCCTGGTTCACATTTTTTGTTAGTCTCTAAGGTGCTGTAAGACTATTCATTGTTTTTTAAGTTTTTTCAGTCACAGACTAACACGGCTACCCCTCTGAAAATGCCTGGTTCAATTCGTCTTTTTCCCCCAGCTCCTAGCTTTCCTCCCCCAGCTCCTGGCACAAAGTAAAACAGCAGGCAGGTACCCCTTTCAATTCAACTCTTAATACTTCTTTTCATTGGTTCTCCTGACTCCCTGCAAACAATTTCTAGCTACCTGCGTTTAACCCTTTGTTTACTGAATGCTGGGATGTTCAGAAAAGGACAGCACTCCTCCTATCCATCACAATGCCTATATAAGGCAAAGCCACAAATGTTGGGACTGTCCCTTTAAAATTAAGATATCTGGTCAGTCACCCTAACACGTAAATTCAGTGGAATCATTTCCACCGCTTTCAATAGTCTTCGGATATGAGAGTTATTGTTTTATTTGAAGTATAAACAAATAATCTCTCAACTACTCTACAGGATGGAAAATCCCTTTGAGGGTGCAGCCAAGCTTTATTGGTTTACCATCAAAACAGTGTGATTAACTCATCTTTTTACATGGTGACCACTGCATAGAATACTCTGTAACTCTCTCTCACACATACATTTTTCAGTGGTGACCACTGCATAGAATACTCTCTGCCACTCTCTCACGCACATAGATTGATACAAACATTGGTTGAAACTGAAAAGTCACTCCATGGCAGCATTTGACTGCCTTTTTTTAGTCTTAGATAGTAAATAAGGCCCTGATCATCAGCCCAGAGGAGACTTAAGACTTGTGTGTCATTGCATCAGTGTACACAGTACGTGTACATCTATATAGTGTATATAGTATATACATCACTGTAATGACAAACTGATTTATAATTAAAAACTGTACTTAAGTTTGGCTTCTTTAGCAGACAAAAACACCAGAAAACCCAGTCATTCATGGAATTCAGCCAATGTTTGTCTCATAAAATAAGGTAACTTATACTGGTGCTGTGAAATATTGTTCATTATAACGGAGCAGCGGAGATAATGTTGTTTTCTAATTTCCCTTTCTCAGTCAGAAATTAAATAAAAAGTCATGTCTAAATTACAATACTGGATTGAACGCAGACAAAGACCCCATGTGGGGAGCTTATGATATATCCTTCCCACGTTTTATAGCCATTAAAAAAGATTATAGGATTTTTTTTCTTTTTCTTTTAGGCCATTTACATTTGTTCTGAACTCTCACTGTGTTTTATTTGAAGCTCTTAAAAGTGCCAATGTACATAATAAGTCAATCAAGAAGTTAAATTAAGAAAAAAACACAAAAACATATTGACTTGTCTACAGCAAACGGGCACTTGGAAATGTGAACTCTGCCACTTAATGATTTCTTGACTTTTGCAATAAATATGTCTGCGAGGGGCTAGGGTGTTGGTTCTGCAAGCTGAGGGATGTCTATCAGTCAGATCCAAAGGCAAAAATCCCCTCTCAGGGCCAAATATTCTTCTAATTTACAACAGTACAGCATGGCTAAGGTGACTTTAGATCTCTTACCTACACTGCTGGTCACTTGGTCATAATCTGCATTTGTTCTTCCTACAGACCAAGGAAGTACTCTGTGCAGACTTTCCTGACTTCTAACAAGCACCCTCACACCTGAAAATCCTTCCCGTTTGCCCCTCCTGCCTCCCTAGCTTCTTTTTTCTTTCCCTCCTCTCCCTTGTTTCCTAGGCCTGGAGGGTGCTGTTGACTAACTTCTCCTGAAATTCTTCCCCTATGATTCCATCCCAGTTTGCCTTCAATGACATGTCTTCCCTCAGCCCTCTCCTGACCCCACCAGCATCACTAGTGACTTCCTTGTAGCCGTGGCAAAAGGCTAATTCTCTATTTTTATCCTACACATGGTTCTCTGCTGCCTTCAGCACCGTCTATCACTTCCTCCCTCTCCACTCCTTTTCTGATCTGGGTTTCCTTGATTCGGCTTGCCTCATTCTTTTCCCATTAGATTGGTTCCTCACTCTTTCAGAGCCTCATTCTGTATCTTTTCTGACCTGTTGGTGTCCAGCAGAGCTCTGTCCATATTCCCCTCTTCCTCTCCTGCTGCACCATTTCTAAGCAACCACATCCAGGAGCACAGTTTCAGCTACCATCTTGATGCTAGTGATGTCTCATAAAATCATAGGGTTAGAAGGGACCACAAAGATCATCCAATCTAATGCCGTGCCAAGATGTGGGATTTGTCGTGTGTACACTATCCCAGAGAGATGGTTATCCAGCCTCCTTTTGAAAACTTCCAGTGAAGGAGCTTCCACAACCTCCCAACACATCTGTTTCATTGTCCTACTGTTCTTAAATCTAGGAAGGTTTTTTTTCCTGAAATGTAATCTAAATCTGCTATGTTGCCGTTGGAACCCATTGCCTCTTGTCCTGCCCTCTGTGACAAAAGAGAAGAACTTTTCTCCATTATAATTCTCTTCCTCCATCTCCCCCTGTCTGGTTAATATTGCATCTATGACTGCCCCTTCGGTATTTCCTCCTGGATGTCTTTCTGATACCACAAACACACTCTCTCCAGAATTTCCTCTTTCTGCCTACTCCTTCTCCTCTCTCTTCTTGGGCAGGGCTGGAAATTCCACTGTCCTCTCTGCCTCCCAATCTCAGTATAATCTTCCATTCAGCTCATTCATGCTTTTATGGGCCATTACCATGGTAAGCAATCCAGGCTTTTACTCTTTCATGTCACTTCGTAAGTTTAATATTTAGCACTTCCAGCCTTCCTGTTGAAGAGGCTTCTTGGCTCCAGCTTTGATATTTTTTTTTCCTATGGGCAAATCTCAAATAACAATGTATCACTGACTGGCTGGACTTCTAAAGTATTTGGTAAGGACTCTCAAAGTCTGCCAGTCAGATGTGGTACACCCACATCTTGAATACTGCATGCAGATGTGGTCACCACCTCTCAAAAAAGATATCTTGGCACTAGAAAAAGTTCAGAAAAGGGCAACAGAAATGATTAGGGGTTTGGAACAGCTGTCTTATGAGGAGAGATTAGAAAGACTGGAACTTTTCAGCTTAGAAAAGAGAAAACTAAGGGGGGATATGATCGAGGTCTACAAAATCATAACTGGTGTGGAGAAAGTGAATAAGGAAAGGTTATTTACTTGTTCCCATAACATAAGAACTAGCAGTCACCAAATGAAATTAATAGGTAACAGGTTTAAAACAAACAAAAGTATTTCTTCATGCAATGCACAGTCAATCTGTGGAACTCCTTGCCAGAGGATGTTGTGAAGACCTGGACTTTAACAGGGCTCAAAAAAGAGCTAGATAAATTAATTGAGGATAGGTTCATAAATGGCTATTTGCCAGGGTGGACAGGGATGGTGTCCCTAGCCTCTGTGTGCCAGAGGCTGGGAATGGGTGACAGGAAAGGGGTCTCTTGATGATTATCTGTTCTGTGCATTCCCTCTGGGGCACCTGGCATTGGCCACTGTCAGCAGACAGGATACTAGGCTGGATGGACCTTTGGTCTGACCCAGTGTACCTGTTCTTATGTTCTTATCATTTTAAAGGAAAAGGAAAGAACTGCAGCAGCTCACTGTTTTCCAGGTGTTAAAGGCCATCATGGTCATACAGTGGGGAGGGGCTAAAGTTTGAGACATGTTCCAATAACATCTTCCACATTAAGATGACGCCAGCGCTCTTTTTAAAACTAGAAAAAGAGGGGTTTTTTCCAACATGTCTTGCATTTTTCATCTCTCCAGGATATTGCCTTGGACATAACATTGAACCTAGAAAAGATCAGTTTCCTATCTTTTGGACTCCTAATTAATCAGTGTCCTGTGTTTTCCTACTATTCAGGGGCATTAATTTGAAATCCAAACCTCTTCTCTCATGCAGATTTTCAAGTGTGTTTCAGTTTTCCCAACTTCCCTCTGGCAATATGTCTCAAAAGGAGCAAGGGGCCATGGAGTATGGAGTAAGGGCAGCATGACTTTCTTTCTCTGTGTCTGCACTGATCTAACATGCCTGCATCATGTTAGCAGACATTGTGCTGTGGCATTTATCTAGAATTTTCACTTGAAGATAGTATAATCCACTTCCTGTAGTATGACTGGACACTGTTAAATAGGTACCATGTTCTACCCCAGCAATGGCTGTATTTCAGGGGAACGTGAAATGAATCCTTGTACACTGATTCTTAGGTTCTGATCAGCATATGTAAAACATGGATGGTGTTTTAGGATCTTTTGGTATGGGAGGTGCTATGTTATCATCATTCTGTTTCTAGATGCATGTGGTCACCATCTAAGGCAGCTGAACTTGATTATAATACAAAAACCTTAAATAAAATTTAAGCTCGTACTCCCAGAAATAACTACAACAAAAACTCTGCCTGAATGTACTAGTGCCTGTCATAATACAAAGAGACACCAGGGGCTATGGAAAAACTCCCATTGACTTGGGGTTTGGATGACATACTCGGATAACATCCTCAATATGATCAATCCAAAGAGCAAAACATTCATCACAGCTAACCCACCTCAGGCAAAGGTAGGAGTGACAAGATGGGTTAGCAAATGCCTGGGAAGTTAAAAATTTCAGGCTCTGGTGAGCCATATGGAAGAGTAAATCCTCAAGTAAAGGAACCACTATTAAGATCTCCCTACTATCAGCCTTCAGACATTTAATGGAAAATTATTTCTGTCCTTCACTGAAATTTTCTAGCATATGTCTACACAGCAGCGTTATTCAGAAATAACAAAGAGTGTGTCTACACAGCAAGCCATTATTTTGAAATAATGTTGAGCTGGAAAACTTCTTACTCTGACTCCTGTAACCCTCATTTTACAAGGAGTAAGGGAAGTTGAAGGAAGAGTGTTCTTCCTTCGACTTCCTACTGTGTAGACAGCGCCAAAAGCCTAATTAAGCTATTTCGACTTCAGCTACACAATTGACATAGCTGAAGTTGCATGGTTTAATTTGACTTTTGCCTTGCTGTGCACATGTGCCCCTAATGAACTCTAGTTCCAACTTTATTTTTTCTGTGCTCAGCAGCCCATAATGAAAGTACACTCCAAATGTCAAGATTCTAACTCAACGGAACCATGGAAATTAATTGTGTCAGTTACTGAATGACCATGCAAGTATCAGTATTGTATGGGATAGTGCCACCAAGACAGGCTCTGTGAAGGTGCATGTACACTGCACCGTAACTCGAAATAAGATATGCAATTTGAGCTACACACATTGAGTATCTTATTTCGATGCTATTTTGAAATAGCTTATTTTGGCATTTGGCACTGTCTACACAGGGATATTAGAATAGAGAGCCCAAAATAACGTGCTTGCTGTGAAGACGTGGGATAGCTATATCCCAAAATAACATTGCAGTGTAGATATAGCCTGACTGTTTTTTGCACTTTTCCTCTCTTTTTGTTTTTAGACAAAGTCTGAAACTTGTCTTCTGCACTATAGTCTCATCTATTATTTTACACTAAGGAAAGTTATTCCCTTTGTTTGTGCCCCTCTCTGGGTAGGAAGTGATTCACAAAGGGTGAGAAATACTTATCATTGGGAAATCCGTGCTCAGATTTGAGGGAAATCATATTGATGGTAGTACCACCCTACCCATTTGAACTACATGACCTGTGTGAAGGCACTGCAAGATTCTTCCTTAATAAATATCCTTGCTTTATATGAGTGGGCAATGTAATGCTAGAGGGAGCAGTCAAGTCACCCAATTAAAGGGATGCTGCCAGGTCCATGACAAGGTTGGGTTCCATATCCTGCTTAAAGAGAGAGTCCCTGTTTGAATACAGGAGTAAGGACAGTAATTTCAATCAAATTTTAAAAACTCTTTAAAAATGTTTACCAGCGTAGCTAGATTCTGTTGCAATGGCTTGCTGATCCTTTCTGCTATCACCCATTGTACACCAACTGATGGTCTCTGACTGCTGCTATAGTTCGTGTCAATCTGATATAGCACTAGGTATGAGGGCAATGGGGGCCAATGAAGTATAATAATATGGAGATATACCTCTCTCATAGACCTAGAAGGGACTTTGAGAGGTCACTGAATCCACTCCCCTCCTCTTACGGCAGGAACAAGCACCATCCCTGATAGATTTACCCCATATCCCTAAGTAGCCCCCTCAAGGATTGAGCTCATAATGCTGCATTCAGCATGCCAATGCTCAAGCCACTGAGCTATCCCTCTCCCTGAAAGAAGTATACAGAGAGAGAGATTTCTTTCTTTTCTTTTAACAGCTTATTCCAATATACCTTTAATTTTAGACTCTCTTAAATTTTCATTTGTCAAAACCACTCTGCTTTGTCATGTGGATTACTGTTTGACTGGATTGCTTAGTCTTTCTGATATGGGAGCCACCTGCTGTTTGCTTACCATCCTGTTTTTCCAATAAAATCTTACAGTTCTATAGACCTTTCTTGCTCTGTTTCCCAAACCACCTCCGAATTCGATCCTTTGTGAGTTTTATTTTTACATAGAAAGCATCTCTAAATTCTAAGATGAAAGACTGAGAAACAGGGTTAAAGTTGCTTCTGCTAGGGGGATAGAAAAAACTCATCTCCACAGGGTTTTGCTTCAACCTTGACCTAGGGAAATGCATGGATGGCTATTTTTAATAGAGATAAAACAATAACGATTAGTCAATTGACACTAGAGCAGGAGTGGAAATTTTTGGATTTCTCTCTCCCGCCCCAAGGAAAATTAAAACAATTCTATTTTGTCAACATTTTCAGAAGAAAAAATTAGCTTTTTTTACCCCGCTGCCACCCACCTTCTCTCCACCACCACCACAAAAAAAAGAAAGAAAGAAAGAAAGAAAGAAAGAAAGAAAGAAAGAAAGAAAATAAACCCCCAAATTAAAAACAAAAACAAAAGGGCCAAAAACTGGGGAGAAAATTAGTTTTGGGGTAGAAATTTTCAGGGGTATGTGGGTTTTGGTTTTTTGGGGTTGGTTTGTTTGTTTGTTTGTTTGTTTGTTTGTTTTCCAATAACAAAAAAACCTTCTAAGAAAACAGTTTCCATTAGAAACTATCCTGCAATGGAAAGTCCAAATTTCAATTACAAAAAAAAAAATAGTTCTGATAGAATGTTTTCAAGCAGCCGTAAAGGCAGCTGACCTTTGTCGTGGGACAGTATTAACACTTGGAAACAAGATGAGAGGTTAGGAGTAGGAAATAAATTTTCATTTTCTTCCCAGTGCTTGTGTTTAATCTTTAGCATAAAGACATCCAAATAATATACTCATGATGACAATAAATGTCCTTACAGGGAGGCAAATCCTGCCACTAATCCTGTAAGTGCAGAAGATGTGTATGCAACAGAACCAGTTCATGTACCATGTAGGAAACAAAACGGAGGGAATCTATGCAGTATCAAGTAGGCTGATAATAGATTTAAATTTGAACAAATCTGGCTCTAGTAGAACACATGGCTACCCACCCTGCTACCTCTTCACTATCTGGCTTTTGACCAGTTACTTAGACTCAAATTAGGCACAAAAATCCATAATTAAGTACCTAAATAATATTTTTTCCATGAGAAGGAGCTTCCTACATCTTTATGTGCTTTTGAAAACTGTATTAGGCACCTATTTGTATCTTTAGGTGTCTAAAGTCTTGTGTGAAACAAGCTCTAGGTCTTTTAAAGAAACCATTTCCTTTTTAAAAAAGCTTAGTATTTAAAAACAAGCAGCACTAGAAATAAAAGTTGCATCTTTAAATAAATTCACTTCCACACGGATATAACTGCAACATGAAACTAGTCTGCATGAGCATTTCTACTACAAATACCACCCTGGCCTTATCATGTTTAAATCTGTCACGGATGTCGGATATTGCCTCCTTAAGTGGACTCAACTGTATTACAGGCTTCTGTGGTAATGCTGGGTTGAAGAGTATCTCCATTTTATGTTCTTAAATATTCATAAGAAGCTTTGCAACATTAATATCTTAGATGGCTTACAAGAACACTTAAATAATATGTCTTAGCTCCTTTCTACCATCCCAAAAAGTCCCAGCCTTTCCAATTTGTGTAATGCATTGAGCCATTTTAATAATTGTTCAGGGATTTATTCAGTGGTTCTGCAGTTCACTCCTAACCAGTGTAATTACTATCCATGCTGCTTTTATCATGTGCTAATCCTGCTTGTTTTACAGGCATGAAACACAAGATTTGTAAGGGCAAACATGGGGCAGACCTTGTGCATAGGAATTAAGTTCTGTCACCCACGCATTGTACACACACACACTTATATAGGAAAGGAAATTACCTGACCACACGTCATTTAAAATATTATTTTTCATTATCGATAGATATTGAGGCCAAAAGTGATGGTTGTGATCACTGATTGACCTCCTGTATAACTCAGGCCAGAGAACTCTCCCAAAATAATTCCTAAAGCAGAACTTTCAGAAAAATATCCATGCCTGATTTAAACATTGTTAATGATGGAGAATCCATCCCACCCCTTGAAAATTTGTTCTGATGGTTCATTTACCTCACTGTTAAACATTTACACATTATTTCCCATGTGCATTTGTCTAGATTTAACTTCCTATCTTTGGATCATGTTCTACCTTTCTCTGCTAGGTTGATGAGCCTAGGATCAAATACTTGTTTCCCATCTAAGTATTTACAGACTGTGATCAAGATACCCCTGAGCTTTCTTGAGCTAAACAAATTGAACTCCTTGAGTCTATAAGACATTTTTTATCCTTTATTCATTCTCATGGCTCTTCTCCGAACTCTCTCCAGTATATCAACATCCATCTTGAATTGTACACATCAGAACTGGACACAATATTCCAGAGGTGGTCACACCAATGCCTCTGCTTTTAGTAGAGATTCCCCTGTTTATGCATCCCAAAATCACACTAACCCTTTTGGCCCTAACATATTCTTGGGAGCACACGTTTGGCTGATTCCCACCATGATTCCCAAATCTTTTTCAAAGTCACAGCTTCCCAGAATAGAGTCCCTCATCCTCTAGGTATGACCTATGTTCTTTTTTTCCTAGAGGTGCACATTTCCATTTAGTTGTATTAAAATGCATATTGTTTACCAAGCAATCCAGATTGCTCAGTATCAATTTCCTGTCTTCTTCCCTATTTACCACTCCCCAAATTTTGTGTTGTCTACAAACTTTGTCAATGAAAATGTTATACTCTCTTCAATGTTATTGATAAAAATATTAAATAGCACCGGCCAAGAAACAACTTCTGCAGGACTCACTGGAAGCACATCTACTCATTGGTGATTCCATTTACAATTATGTCTCAAGACCTACAGGTGAGCCAGTTTTTAATCCAATTAATATATGCCATGTGAATTGTGTGTATATATATATATATATATATCAAAATGTCATGTAGTACCAAGTCTAAGTATATTACACCAACACAATTGCTTGTATCAAACAAACTTGTAATCCTAGAGGAACAAAGACTGACCTGGGGAATGTGCTGGTCCAAACCTCAAACACTTTCTAGCCTCTATATGGAAACTTGGTGACTGGCTTGTATCATCAGCCAGAGTAAGACATGGTTAATGCATTCCCAGTCTAGCTAGTATTTTAGGCTCAGTTTGCTTTTTTGTTTATTTGCTTGATAATCTGATTTGATATGTTTGCTATCCCTTATAATCACTTAAAAACCATCTTTTGTAGTTAATAAACTTGTTTTTTGCTTTATCTAAACCAGTGTGCCTTTGAGTGAAGAGTATAGAGAAAAATCGTAGTTTGGCCAACACAGGCATGTTGCATATTCCTTGCCCCATCAAGGAAGGGGTGAACTAGGCAATAAATTCATACTAATTAGGTTTTTGACCAGGGCAGGATGGTACAGCTCTGAGATTCTAGGCTGTGGAGCTGGGGGTATTTTGGTTGTAGCCTCTCTGTTGCTGGTTCATGCAATAGCTGGTCAGAGATCCTGCATGTAACTGCAGCTGGGTGTGTCCCTGCCCGTGTGAATGCTGGTGGGAGCATAGCAGTCTGGAGCAGTCTGCAGCTTGTAACAGCTCCACAGGGTGAAAGGGAGCCCAGGCTGGAATATCAGAGGGCTCAGTGGTACCCGTCTCAGGTGGCATCCAGGGGAACCTGTCACATCATAGTCTGCTTCTGTTTGCTGATGCTGACAACTGGCAACACCCCAGTGAAAAAAATAATAAGGAAATCTTTTGGAAATTTTTAGTTTTTCATCAAAATGTCATTGTCATCAAAGTTCTCCCTCTGTTCACCATTTGCAAACAGCGTTCTGCAAGTGGGGAGCCAGAAAGGAAGGATGGGCAGCCAGGAATGGACTTTAATAGGGAGAGAGGGATCCTGTGAACATAAATATAATAACCCCAACACATACAGATTCTATGCTGGGAGGGCGGCAATAGCCTTACTACCACTGGAGAGCCATCGCTATCTGCATAGATCACTCCTCCACATTTGTTTTTTCTGCAGTGTGAACTTATCTCCATGCCACCTGACACCAGACCCCACTTACTTACCCATGTCTGCCCCAAACCACAGGGTGCAATGTAAGTGATGGAAGCTACCCTGCCCCTATATTAATCACCAAAACACATGAACATATAACTAATAAACAGGACTGGAATCAAACCTTCCCATGCTGTTAGGGAGGAGAGTGGAGACATGTGGGCTGTGGCAGAGGAAGGGAAGTAGTTGAGGTTGAAAAGGGGAACTGATGAGTGGATCACAAATGGAGCATTGTACGGCTGTGCTGCTTACTTCCTTGCTTTTTATGGCTTCTGCCGGTTGGGACTTACAGTATAGCAACCTCAGCTCCGTGTTTGTGGAAGGGCCGATATATATAGTTCAGAACAGATAGGTTCATGGGGACATGGAACAATGAAAGGGCCTGAAAGTATGAATCAGATATAGGCAGGCAGTGCCAAAGAGACAGAACGCTCCTCTACTACAGATATAGCCCTTGCGGCCACCTTGATGGGGCGGCATGGGGAAGCTTGCATTCCACTGTGAGTGCTGTGTATATCTCCTAGATGAACAAAGTACATCTCTTGCCGGCCTTCTCATCTGACCCACGTTTACTAATACAAAAGCATATTTTTATGGCCGAGATGTTCAGCTGATGTAAACCAATGTGACTTTTCTGATTTACACCAGCTGATGATCTGATGCTACATTTTTAAGAAACCAAAACATCTATTATTCTTCAACTATTTGTTCAATAGAGTAGGTTCTCTCAAAGGACCTTACACAACCAGGTGCGGGTGATTGCGTGTCTCTATAGGTACTAAGATACTATGGTGATAGGGGTCCTATATGTACCCCGATAGCTCTACTCGGAGTCTTAGGCTTCTCAGGATGCATCCACACAGCACCCTTAGCTTGAATAAGCTACGCAATTTGCGCTACACAAATTGCATAGCTTATTTTGAGGTAATTTCTAAATATCTTATTTCAAAATTTGGTGCTGTCTACACACTGCCAAATTTCAAAATAAGGAGTTATTCCAAAATATCCCTCAACCCTTGTGCAATGAGGTTTACAGGGACGTCAGAACAGCAAGCCTGTTATATTTCAATATAATGGGTTTGCTCTTAGTACACAAAATAGCTCCGCCATGTAGACATAGCCTAAGTCTCTTCACTTAATTGATGAAAACAAATTTACTGCACTTGTATAGTTGCATAAAATTGCCATAAATAATACGGAATGCCGAAAACACATCATGACAAAAATGTAATGGGTATGGAGGAGGGGGGAGCTGAGTTCCCCTTTGGAGGCAGCTGCTATGAGTTGGTTTAAAAGCTCACACTGTAGACTGTCTATATCCAAACTTTGGGGTGGTAAATCCAAATTTGAATAATCTTGAGTGTTTCTTCCTTGACTGAGCACCTGAGCACTAATTACATGCCTGGTTAATTCAGTAATGTACATACATTTCTGGGCTCCCTCTGCTTGTATCTCTTTCTCTCCACTTCCGGAGATTAATGAGGTGAAGAAACATAAGATTGTTACAAACCTGCAGCTTTCTGTACCTCCTAAGATGATGGGAAACGTACAAAACATCATGTAAATTTTAACACTGCTGTGTATGGGATATAATTATAATTTAGCTGATATATTTCTTGCCTATTAAAATAGATAAGCAATGATCCAGTAATGCAATGCAGTAATGCAAGTGAGGCACAGATTCATGTGGGCTTTTTTTCCCTTTGTCATGTTGTAATAAGCTAGAATAGATGTTTGTATGTACTATTTTCCATAGAATCATTCAAAGGGAAATCACAAGTGAAAATTATCTTTTCTCCTTCGCATAAGCCCTACCATTATTTCTTCATCTAACACTCTCTCTGCATTGTGAATGTCTGTCTTTTCAGTATTATTTACCATAGAAATAATAGTGTACCGGGCCTGAGCCTGCAGTCAATCCTCTGATTCTACAGGGTGATTGGATGTGCCATTAGGCCCCAATTCAGCAAAGCCCTCAAGCACATGTTTACATGATTTGCTGAATCGGGACCTAAATCTGTAACTTTGGACAGAATATTGCTCCCACTGAATTAGTGGAAGAGTTTGGATTTTTGAGGTCATAGGGAGCAGGGGGAGTGCTTAATTTTAGCACTGGCATGGTTAGAAAAAGCATATTACTATGCTAAAGCTTCAGTACATGACTACCTAGCCCTTCTTTCTCTCTTTTGCTAACTCACTTTCTGTTCATCTTCCTTCCTTTTCCCCTTTAAGTAAAGAACAGCCTCAATACAATGCAATTATCCTATTTCATCTTATATCAAAGTTTTGTGTTTAGCTAATTCTTTAACTGCCACCTACAAGTTTATTATTTAAAAACTGAAAAAATTACAGTAAACAGGAAAATAAGCTTTAATGTAGACCCAATTTAAAAAACAAAACAAAATTGTTGAAAAAGTACAACAGCATTGAAGCATGTTCTGCCTCTCATTCAGTTTCTCATGCTACACCCATCACTGTGGTATCAGGGCACCTGTGCATTTTAAGTATGTAGCATGTACACATTCAGAATAAAGAGCAGTTTATTTCAAGAGTTACATAACCCTGTGGGCACACTTGAGGTCCCATTTTTAAATTACTTCCACTAACATTTCATAAATGTGCCTCTTTAGAAAGGGGATAAACGGATCTAAGTGAGGTACATATGCTCTGTGTTCATTCATTGGGATCAGCTGGCCCTCGAGCTCTCTGAAACTTCCTAATGAAGCCTGACACCAGAGGGTCAAATTCTGTCCTGGTGCCCCTGAAAGCTAATTCTTTTCCAGGAGGGTCAAAGAGTGTAAGTGAGGGCAGAGTTTCGAGAGTATGTAGACTGGGCTAGATTGTGACTTTCGGCTACATGCCTGCCTGGGGGAGCATGGGTCACTAAGAATCCCCCTTAAAGCTTTGCCTGGGCTACCTGCACCTTGCATCCCAGCACACAGGAGTAAGTGGGAACAGGCTGATGGAGAGCAGCAGGGAACGGGCAGAACCTTGAATTGATCCCACTTGGAGACAGAAGCCCTCTGAGCCAAGCCAATGTGGGTGATACTGTAATTTGCTCCTGGTATAGAACATCCTGAAATGACTAGGCCTTCAGAGCAATGGGAGTGAGGGAAGGGAGTTGTGACTCAGAGGAGCACCTCTGAGGATAGGTCCACAATACAGGGTAAGGTCGGCTTAAGGTATGCTATTCCAGCTATGTAAAAAACGTACCTAGAATTGATGTACTTTAACCCAAGCTTAGGCGCCATCCTCACAATGGGAGGTCAATGGGAGAAAAGCTCCAGTCGATTTCCCTTACTCCTCGTGAGGAGTAGGAATACCGGCACCAAATCGGGCTCCCTCAGCGTTCGATTTAGCAGGTCTTAATACTAGACCCACTAAATCAAATGCTGGAAGATCGACTGCTGTAGAGTCAATCTTCCCACAAGTGGAGATGTGGCCTGAGATTCTGCACCTACTTCTGGAGCAGTCCAACTTTTGCACCATTCCTTGCTCAGGGCTGTTTAAGCTAGTCTGTAGTGTAGAGATGGGCTGAAGAGGTGTTTAGATGTGGATTAAGTGTAGGCATGGGCATTCAGTACAGGTTTGAGGGTAGTGTGATAGCAACAAAAGCTGATTTTGTGAGATTTTAGAAAAATTGAAATACTGCTCACTATCGTTAGAGTATACACTTCAAAATGCTAGACTTGGACAGAAAATTGGGATTTGGAGAAAGTCTGGCAATCCTTGAGTAGAATAAGCATTTGAGAAAAAAAATTGTGCTCCTCTGCTTGTAGAACTTGTATCAGTGTGTTATTTAAAAACATACAGTTTGTACAGTTCTGGAATAAGGGCAAAGAAAGGCAGACACCAGAAAAGCAGGAGAAAATAAATATTTTTACACGTTTCCAAAATGAGATTCTGCTCCTTTGCCCACCTCTAAAAGATAGGAAAAGGAATCTTGCTACATCATACAGCAAATTATCAGATTTCTACTGCTTTGGACCAAAATTTTGCAAACCATAGTGGTTTCTGCAAAATTACATCTGCATCGGGACTGCAAATGGGAAATATACCTGATCTCAAAGCCATCGATGCAAATGTGTATCCTTGCATTTAAATCCAACCTAGCTCCAACCCCATATTCTGAGCAATGCTGAATTAACAGTGAGTTAAAAGGAACAGCCAGGGTTTGAACACAGGAGCACTAAACCCAGATTTATCATTATTCACTTAGACCAGGGAAGCCAACAGCCATGCTGGACTGCTGGGCAAGGTGTGTGGTGGGGGGTGGCTCTGTGCTCCCGGAAGAGGCGGGGCCTCAGGAAGAATGGGTGGGTCCAAAGTCAGCCCTGAGTGCTGCCCGGACCATGGCGGCTCCCGCAAGTGCTGCCTGGAGCACACCACTTGGGGTATGTCTAGACTGCATCCCTCTGTCGGCAGAGGGATGCAGATTAGGCAGGTTGACATTGCAAATGAGGCAGGGATTTAAATATCCCATGCCTAATTTGCATAAAAATGGCCGTCGCATTTTGCCGACTCAGCACTTTGTTGGCAAAAGCAACAGTCTAGAGAGGGATCTGTCGAGAAAGAAAGCCTTTTTCAACAGATCCTATAAACCTCCTTCAGGCAGCCCTAAGAGCCACCCAGAGAGTGCCACACAGTGCTCTGGGGGTGATTTAAAGGGCTCAGGGCTCTGGGTGCTGCTGCTATTACAGTAGCATTCAAAACCCCTTTGAATCACTGGGCCCCGTGGCTGTTGCCTCCCCTCCTGGTTTGGGTTAGACCATGTTATATGGCAATTTTCTGACTGCTTGAGTCTCCCCTAGTTTTGGTTTTAAGGTTTAAGACCGTGTCCAAGTGAAATCCAGTAAACTTCCGATGGTTTTGGAGAATAAAGACGACAGCTTCAAGCCCTTCACAACTAAAAAGCGTGTCTTCCCTATCCCTTACTCCCCACTTCCCAATTTTAAAAATATGTACAATAGGGAAGGCCTGACTATATTTTTCCCGACTAAAGTTTGGGAAACCCTGCTCTCTGCTGTACAATTATCAGGCGGAAGACAAAGCCATAGTGATACTGTAATATTTATCTTGTGTAACACAATCCTTCAAGCAAGCAGAGTGGGCTGTCATCACAATTTGATTAACAGGATGGGCATCCTCAATATTCACTTACCAGAACATGGAAGATAGCTTTGTAGACCACATTAATGAGGATCTACCTTCCTTGTTCATTGATGACTGAGAGCCCAACTGTGCGGTGTTTTAAAAGTAAAGTAATTCCACAGATAGCCTTTGATTACATCATAAATTGACACCTGGCCAAGATACAAAAACCTGGTTTTAGTCTGTGGGGGCAGCTGCACTTCAGATGGTGCCCTCTCGCATTTACTAGGTCTTGTGCCACAACAGAGCCATAGATCACATCTGTAACCCTGTGGAGTTCATTATCTCCTAATGCTGTTTGCTTCTGTAGATCATTAGAATGAAACTTGACCTGACCTGTGAACTACAAAATTGATTGTTGCCTTTAAATGGTCAACAACCCATTTTCTAATCGATATACAGAATAATTTTATACATATTTAAATTATATATAACGTTAATGCTTGTTAAATTTATCTACCACTTTCCTTCTCTAGTTTACTTTACATTCATCCGAAACATGGATGGTACATTACTATTTGGTGGTAAGATTTAAAAAAAAAAAGAGAGAGAGAGAGAAAGATGACGAAAAGGAAGACGAAAAGGTTGTCTGAAATAAAAGCTAAAGACAGCAAGCATGAATGTAATTCAGCGTCAAAGACTTTTAAAATACACTCCAGGATGGGTTGTGGTTTCAGATGTATCTACTCTCTGTGGATGGGGAGGAGGGGAAATCAGCCCTGCTCTAATTATTGCACTTTGCACTGGGACTCTGACAGCTCCTGTTCATTGTCTTGCAAGAAGAAACTAAGGAGATAAAGGAGATTGTTAGGTCCACTTAAAAGGGATTCTGGGTACAACACTGAGTATTGTTGTTAATGATTGCTTTAGGGTAGCCCCTAGAACTGATGAATAACATAGAACCAGGAAATGGTCCCTACCTTGAAGAGCTTACAATCTAAGCGTAAGACAAGAGGCAACAGATGGATAAAAGGCTCAACGCGGTTCTCATGAGAGGATTATACCAGAGTGATAAGCAGAGGACACAGACCACTTTATCTTGGGGTAAATTTAATAACCATGTCAGTGCTCCAAATGATATAGAGAGACCTCCTCTGGGCCCCCCCGCCTACACTAGGTCGGTCTTCTAGGCAACATGTTCCACACAAGTGGAACCTTGAGTATACATGGAGCCCCAATGCCTCCATTTTTGTTCTCCTCATGAGTTGTAGGCACAGGGCCTTGAGCTGTAAACTCTTGAGAACAAGACCTGTCTTCCATGCATGCCTTATACAATTCTGGGAACACTGGTGCCACAAAACAATGGCATTCATTTGTACGAGTGGAAAACTTTTCACCTTGCCAAGACAGAGCAAACCCTATCAGTTCAGACTGAGAAATACCATGGACAATTCCAGATTAATTTTATTTAATTTTACCTCAGAACAAAGACAACGCTCCAGCTCCTCAGTTAACTTTTCATTTTTCATTTGAAGTAAACTACCGCAGTGCCTCTCCATCTCTTTCATCATGTGGACCACTTTGCAAGAGAAAGATTCTCACACCCATGAACTCCTTCATTCCCCTCCACCATCTAGTCCGCCTCCGCCTGCTTCTTAAAATGTTTCTGGAGCACCCAGAAAGTTTCTGCAGATCATTGGTGGTCTGTGATGTGAACCACAGCGTGAGAACCACAAAACATAATCACAAGCATAGGTTTCCTCTCCTGCTCGTGCAGAAAGTGGGAGTTTCCTGAATAGAACCCATTCATACTAACCCATAGGAAATAAGATCTCATGATGCAAAACAAAACTCTATCGATGGCACAAAGCACAGCCGAAACGTAGGAGGGGTGACAGGGTCTCCTGCATTCTGCTACTGATTTAGTGGAACTACTCAGATGCTTAAAATGATGCATATCCTGAAGGGTTTTGCTTGTGTCCTTGGTGAAGTTACTTGCTCTGTCTCACTTTTTTTCTTTGTCAAAAGGGAACAACACTATAAAAATTATTATTAACATACAAGATTGTTCTTCCATGAAAGGGTATTTTCCTATCTCCTGTCCAAAATATATATCTTTTGTACATTGTTCTTTTGAATGACTATGAGGAATGAAAGATTTTAAAATTCTATGACCGAAAATAAATAAATCTGGTTTCCAAAATCATAACATGGTATTTGTAGCAAAGTAATGAGGGAGGTAGGCCAAAGCCCACCTCATCTTACTCAGTGGCCTCTAATAGGTCTTCAAAAAAAAGCAGGATTGGGCATTCACTCTGAGGGCCCAATCCAAAGCTAACTGAAGTGGATGGGAAGTCTCCCTATGACTTTGGTGGGCTTTGAATCAAGGGTGAGGGACAAACAGAAATGCAACATTTCTCTGTTTGTCTCTCCTCTTTCAAGTTCGTTCTGAGAGTGGTAGCTTCCTTAAAAAGGAGGGGGAAAGGGAATCTCTGGAATTGCCTTCCCAGGATTATTATTATTAACCAAGTCAGGCTTAATCTTCTAGATGTTTTTATATTTGAGAGTAAAGAGGCATTCAGCACTTATCTAAAATTAAAATGGTGAAAAGTGAAAGCCCTTCAGGTACATGGATCTCATTTGCATACACGCTTGCTTTTGTTTCTGTTATTAGAGCCTCCTGCCTGCTTTGCAGTGTCTACAATTGCTTTGGGTCTGGGCTTGCTGGGTTTTTTGGGGGGGTTTTTTTTTGGTAATATAATAATTTCCCACAACTGCATTCAGAAAACGGCCCCCTTTTAATACCTGGCCATTTTTATTTATATTCAGGTTTTTTATCAAAGCAATGGGGCATGTGATGTACTAGTAAATAATTAATTTGTTTCCAAAAGAAGCCCATCCGACAGGGTGACAGGCCCTGTCATTTAGAGTTTTATGGAATGCCAGATAAAGTGAAAGCATCAGTAAGGGGCCAAGATGCTGGGAATGAAGTGAATTGGAGAATATCTTTCCTTCAGTAAGACAAATTTGTGTTGGGTAACTATGCTTTGCTGGGGAAGCCAATTGGAAAAGAATGATAGAGGCCCAACTGCCGAAGTTCATCAAAGTCATTTGTTTCAGGTAAGCTCATTTTTCACAAGCCAAGGGGATATTTACCTGGAGTACACCTGTAAGGTACAACTGACAGATTGAATGGTACAGTGCTTTATTATATTTCACACCCTGATGATTCAATATGATGGGAGAGAGGGGGAGATACAGAAATATATATATAGAGAGAGAGAGAAAGAGAGAGAGAGGAGAGAGAGTTATAGATATAAACAGTATCTTCTCTTTTCAGCATATTTGTTGCAAACCATGACTGCAGTGCTTAGTTAAACTATTGGAGACTGAGCAATGGTTTGCACTGAATTGTGCTTCCTTGTGACTATCCATTTCACTTAGAATAACCTTAGTTTCCTTTCTGTATTTTCTCTCCCCCCTGAGTATCAGTCTAGATTTCCAGGGGCAGTGCAACTCTATATCCAAAATCTATTGTAAAAAATAAATCTGTGTTTTCAGTACCCTCTTTGCCATTGCTGCAGATGCCTCCACAAATCTGTCAGCTTGTAGAGTTTCAGGACCAGACTCTCAATAGCAACAGAAAGAAAGCCCTAATGGCGCTTACTTAGTAATAGGACTGCATGTGTAATGCAAAGCTCAACACTGACCGAGTAGAGAACATTATGGGAACATCCATGTCCATTCTCAACTAGACGACTTGGAATAAGGTTCGTTGATATTTTACATTACATTTGTCATCCCAAAGTGATTTCCAAAACTATATACACATATGCAACTGGGCTGGAAGGCAGCAGTCTATCAGTATACAGCTGTTGCCACTGAAACCATGCTTTTTCAAGAATACCCAAAAATATAAAGATATGATTACATTCTAACTACCCAAGGGCTTATGAAATGCACAGTCACCAGGACCGGATGCCTCTCAAGTGTGAAGACATACACTCTTGTGAAATGCAGGAGGATTATTATCCCCGTGTTTTACAGATGGGGGACTGAGGCACAGATTAAGTGGCTTGCCTATGGTCACTCTGGCAGTCTGTGACAGAGCTGGAAACCGAACCCACACTATCTCCTGTGTCCCACTCCAGTGCCTTCACCACAAGCCCATCCTTTCTTCCTAGCAGGTTAATCCTTCCTACATTAATTACATGCAAATGCATCTGTGATTATATTAATGGTGATCTCTGTAGCTCATCCTCCACAACAGGGTGGGAGTGGGGGACAAGGGAAACAACCTAGGCCAGTAATGACCCCTACTCTTACAGAAAGCACAAAGGATTCTTGAATCAATCATCAATCTAGCAACCTTTGCAGCCCTGTAGCGCCTTGATAATGGAATCCCACTGTGAAGGTTTAAAGGTCTGATCTCAAAGAGCACTGTCTGAGATTCCATTTGTCTACCACGATGGAAGGATGGAAGGCTGAGTACAGTCCTCATAATCTGAAACTCTGTGGCCTAGGCCATAAAGTCATCTTCTTCAGGAAATAGCCATGGCATTCAGCTACTGTGTCAGTTTGCTTCTACAGAGCGCTGCTAAGGTGAACCACTGGGGAGGAGAGGGCATGAATCTGCACCATGCCAGAGGAACTCCTCAAGGGATTGTGTCCCAAACAAAATAAAGATGTTTTGGGCTGTGGGAGCTCATGTTGTGTCTATCAACCACCTTCTCGGAACCATAATCTCAAGGGCTTCATGCTATCTACCACCTCATGTTTGAATTTAGCACACTGGTCTGATGTCCACTGGGTGGTGTCTCAGAACATACCTCATTATGCATCATCGAGTAAACACTAAATCCAAACACAGATGGCCACAGGAGGCAAGCACGGCCATCTCTGGCCCAGCCTTAAGCCTTAGGTCTCTCCTAGTCCTGCCCTTCTCCAGTGTGCCCACCCCACACTACCCCCATGTGGATCTTCTAATCAAAGTTTTGTTGGGCTGATGGCTAAAGCCAGTGGGGACTCAGGTGTGCAGGTGGAAAGGATACAAGCCTAATCGGCTGGAGAATTTGGGTAGTTTTGGGGCAGGTGGGGTGGTGACTGGTGGTGCTGGGAGGTCCTTTGGAATTTGGGATAATGGTTGGGAAATCAGCATGGTCCCTGGGAGTTTGATGACTTGTACCTGCAATTTAATATAAAACTAGTGCTTTGTGACACTTCATCAGGTTCCTCACAAGAGTCAAACCAAAGCAGTTGCACTCTGAGTCTGTTATTTGGAATCAAATTCTGCTTTCAGGTACAAATTCCCATGGTCCAATAGCTTTATTTGCTGGTAAATGATTTTCCATCACAGCAAATTTTGGACTGGAAACCTATGTACTTAGTGCACTTACTATATTATCTCTGCTACTTTATTGTGCAATGTGGGGGCGGAGGGGGAGCTCAGGGGAAAGTATCGGTTCAAGTATCAATTTTGAAATTTAAGTTTTGTGTAATGCCTGGAACTCTTATTACTGTCAAAATGTCACAGACTCTATGTCAGAGTGTCTGATATTTGCTATGGCCATTAGGAATAGTAACAAGAAATCAAGTGTGGCTGGGGAGCAGTGGGGAACCCAAAATGATCAGGGGTGCTACTTGTATATATTCAAAGCCTTGTAAACAAGGTCTTTTTGATCTTCTGGCACAGCTGTAGTCACTAACATTTGGCAGAGGACCAAATTTCAGCCTTGGGTCACTGCCAAAGGTCGCATTAGCCAGTTGTACAGTGTGCAGGGTCATATACTGGAAATGGATGTCTTACTGACATGTCACTCATTTTGGTTTGAGACATCATGGCACCATGGACTGAGATGGTGCTGCGGAGGCCAGTCCAATACTAAGGCTTACTCTAGTTCTAGACTCTTGGGAAGAGCACTAAACAAGTGGCTATGCAAAGGGAAATCATCATTATTAGCCAGGGGAATGACATGCATAAAGGAGCAGAAGGACAATGATAGAACATACACCTGAGTTATGGAATGCCAGATAAAGTTAAAGCGTCGATGGGGGGCCAGGATGCTGGGAATGAAGTGAAATAAAGAATATTTTGCCTTCAATAAGACCAATTGGTGTTGGGTAACCACGCTTTGCTGGGGAAGCCAAAGGTTACATTAGCCTGTTGTACAGTGTGCAGGGTCACATGCTGGAAATAGATATCTTACTGTAAATCTAGAGAAACTCTGCTGAAGTCATTAGAGATATTCCAGGTGGTGGCCCTAACTATCTAAAAACGCCCAGGCTTAAAGTTAAACACCTACCAGTCCATTCCTGCAAGATGCTGAACATCTTTTTCAAGGTCCTGAGCACCACCTCTTTCCAGTGGGACTGGAGAGCTCTCAGGACCTTACTGGGGCATATCTCTCTATATATCAGATTAGTGTTACTGTATTTTTTTCACTTAAAGGATGTGAGCCTCTTTTAAATTCCAATAGGTAGATTCTCTACTCGCTACATCTTTTCTGAAAAAAGAGCTCTTCCATAAATTAATTTGCCTTTTAAATGATAATAAGACCCCTAAAATATATTGTGATTCCTACTAGGACAAGTAATGATTTAACTAATCAGTCATTAATTGAACAGGTTTTTACCTTTGGGGCTGACAGAGTCTAATAATTTAAGCTGACTAAATGTTACCACTATCCAGGCATAATTAGAGCTGTGGGGGAAAGTTTCACAAATATAGCAAAGCTAGACAAATGTCCCACACCTCCGGTTTCTGAAAGCAGAAAGCAGCCTGCCAGCAGAATGGACTTTGTGTTCTTAAAGTGAACCGACTGCTGAGGAAAGACGCCAGGTCGACAACATTGATAATCCTAGGTAATCACTTAGGCCCTGATTCTGCAATGATCCACACACATGCCTAACTTTACACTTGTGATGAGCCTTATGGAAGTCAACGAGACTACTCACTCCCATAAAGTTAAGCACATCCATAAAGGCCCTGGATGATCCATATCCTAAGCTGTAAGCTCTTTGGGGAAGGGACTGTGTGTTTAATATCTATTGCACAGTTCCTACCACAGTAGGGTTCCAAAGCCTGATTTGGACCTTTAAATAATCATATGCATTGCTTAAGTCTCAAGATTTAAGAAGAGCATAAGACTCGCATAAGCTTTGCTCTGTCTCCCTGTTCATGAGCATTTCATTCATGTCCTATGTCCCAGCATGCCTGCCTGTAAAATGGGGACAATAATATCTACCTACCTCATTTGGAGAAAGGGACATTCATCTGTAAAGTGCTTTAAGCCCTGGTTGCAGATGCTTCATGAGCACAGAGTACTGTATTATTAATGACAGGTTATGACTTTGCCATAGAACATTATGGCCCAGTTGTGCTTAATACAAGAAGATGCTGATCAGGAAAGGGAAATTTGTGTCATAGGTTTGTACATTAGTCTGTTCTTGCAGAATTAAATTCCTCTCCCGTTAATCATGACAATGTGGTGATTTCTGTGTATTTAACAGTTGGCATCCAGAATAGGAAAATAATATGGTTGGGGCAACAAAGAGCAGGAGGAATTCTTTGTTCTCTGAAAGGTTAATGCACCTGGGTAGCAGCTGAGAACATTTGCATCCATAGAGATCATTAATCCACATAGTAATAATTTGTGAAATAAAAATCAATCTTGGAAGGGAGGCGAAGCCTCTAGTTCCAAAATAATGGACTGCCTTCTATATTGCATCTCGTTAAGCAAGACCCAAATACATAATGGGCTCAATTTTCATGCAAGTCTTCTCTGCAACCCTGAAAAACTAATAGCAGCCCTATACAAAATGTATCCATATCCTTGTGCCTTTCAGGGCCTCACCAATTGCTTTACTATTTGGAATGGCAGTTTCTGACATGGCAGAATGGTTACGGCTGCAATATTTGTGCCAGTTAAATGGAGTTACTGGATTAATGGCCCAATTCTGCAAAAGCATGGGATGGTCACCATCTTGGCTGGCCCCCTGGGGACTGCAACACGGACCTCCAGAGCTAAAAGCAAGAGCTGTTGAAGTTTGAGCTAAAAAACTAAGCATGCTAAATCCCTGGCTGTAATAATTCCTACCCTCTATCAACTGGCACAGCTGAGGGATTGTAACATACTCACCAGTGGTTATAAGAATATAGCACCATCACCTTCTATCGAAGGCAGCTCAGTAGCAAGATTAAACCCTAAGGGCACAACTACACTACACATAAGATCAACGTTGCTGCGGCTGATCTTCCAGGGTTCGATTTAGCGGGAGGAATAAAGGAAGTCGAGGGGCGACCTCTCATCAAGTGGATGGCATGGAAATGCAATGTAAGATACATCAATTACGGCTATGTAATTTACATAGCTGGAGTTGCATATCTCACTTCCACCTTCTGATGTAATGTAGACCGGACCTAAGAATGGTACTATTCAAGAGCACCTAGCATTGGTTTAAGTCTGCTCCCTTTGGAGACAAAGTGACTATGTCTATACCGCGCTGTTTTGCGCAAGAAATATGCAAATGAGGCAAAGCTGTGACTCATTTGCATAATTAATGAGGCTCCGTTTTTGCACAAGAGGCTTTTGAGCAAAAAGGAGCCATCTACATGCCTCCTTTTTGTGCAAAAAAACCCTCTTGCTCAAGAGCCATTCTTCCTCTTTTTTTAGGAAGAATAGCTCTTGCGCAAGAGGGGTTTTTTGCGCAAAAACGGAGCCTCATTAATTATGCAAATGAGGTGTGGCAATATTCCACACTTTGCCTCATTTGCATTTTTTTTGTGCAAGAGGGGGCAGTCTAGACATAGCCTGGGAGCTTTAGCATAGACTTACGAGGGAACAGCAGAAAACCCCAGCATGGTGAGGAAAAGGTTCATCTGACTTTTGTACATAGCAGCAGGACAAGTTAATTGTCTCTTCCCCAGGGGAATTTAAAATGAGATCTAACCACTTGCTACTGGGGTAGGAGGATCAGGGTTGGCTTCCAGTATATTTAAATACACATTTCAAATATGCTGCTGGAACTTCTGTTTCCGGAAAATGGAATGGAGCAGTCCAACTCCTACGGTGCAGTGTACCAGAAAGGTGTCTAACAACAGGTGATGCACTGACACCTTTAAATTCTCAAGAGACAGTTTTGTCTAGATATTTATATCTCCCACATCACCGCATGGATGCCATATGAAAGAGGTAGGTCACATAGCCCTGCCCAGACATCCCTTCTGCTTCTGTTGCTCTTATGTTCTTACTTCATACCAATAGTAGCATCTGGATCCAATCATGGCAACAGAAGAGTAAGCAATGCCATCCTAGAGCATGAGTCCAGGGCCCACTGAAGTCACTGAAAAACTTTCCATTAACTTAGGGATTTGGATCAGGCCCTAAAACGGATTAAGAAACACAGTAAAAGACAAACTGGTCTTTCATAGTACTAGAATCTGTAAAAAGACATAATTGCAAACTAATATTTTCCCTCTGATTGTAACTTGGGACCCCTGAATATGATTAATAGATTCAAAGCTTATAAGGCCAGAAGGGACCATGGTCACCATCTAGTCTGCCCTCTTGCATAACATAAGCCTTAGGATTTCCCTGAATTAATTCCTGTTTGAAATAGAGCAGATCTGTCAGGAAAAAAAATGCGATCTTAATTTTAAAATTACCACTGATGGAGAATCCACCACAAAACTTGCTAAATTCTGCCAATGGTTAATTACCCTCACTGGGTAATTAACACATTACCCAAAAATTTGCACATTATTTCTAGTCTGATTTTTGTCTAGCTTCAACTAGCTAGACAACCAGCTTCTGGATCTTGTTATACATTTGCCTGCTAGACTGAATATCCCTGTATTATCAATTTTCTGTTCTCCATCTAGGCACTTAAATGACAGAGGATATCAGACTCCAATAAAATGTGGGTTTTTCTAGCAATGGAAGAATAAAAATGTCCTGGAGAGGGAAAATAGACTTCATGTAAATAGACAGTACATGAAGTCATTTACACATAACCAGAAAACAGTAGTAAGTTTGTTTAATATATTGGAGAAATTATCCCAGATGTGTCCCTTTGAAAGTAAAATCAGTGAGGTATACTGGAGATTAATGTGCTGAGCTAAAACAGAAAGGATAATTCACCCCTGGACAGAAGACCAGCAAAGAGGTGAAGGACTGGAAGTCATATTTCTTTTCATCCTGGTTGTGTAAGTGAAACAGAGGCTCTTTTGTATTAGACACCTCGTTTTGTCAACACCTCAAAACAACTTGGAGAAAAGAATAAGTATCACTTGCTTGTAAATATCACTTGTTCTCTGGAGGCAAATTCTCTCCCTCCTTGTTTCCTCCACCCCCGCTGAATGCCCAATTTTACTTTGCTTTGAGTGGCAGGTTTTCCTGAGATACATTTTTCAGCATATAGGAAGCAAAATCCATCATGTCTTCAGGTAAATTAAATGAGGGAGAGCATCACATAGCACCACTTGCAGACTGGACTAGAGCCCTGAGTGTGAAGATGTCAGTACATAATACTGACAAAGTAAAAAATCCAGTCTGTATAATCCTCTTAAGTCGGAACAGAAAATAACTGGTATGACTGATAACCCAAAGACAATCAAGGTGTATAGGACTTAGGTAATATACTGCACAGAATATTTCCACAAAGAAGTAGGTGATTTCAAGGACTGATATTTATGCTCTTTTAATATCACAGAAAAAGGAAAACAATTGTATGTCATTATATAATTACAATTAGGGCCTGATTGAAATCCATGGAAGTTCTTTCATTGACTTCAATGGGTTTTGGTTCAGGCTTTTAAAAAGCACAATAGATTGCAATTAATGAAGGAATAATCATTACAGATTAAAGAGAGAGGAGAGAGAAGGTTTAAATGAGTGTTACACAAGAAATCAATATGGACAAGGAAGCAGGAGGTTTGTGCGCTTGGGTATCAGTCAGCAAAATTAAGGGAAGGAGGCCAAAAGGCAAAATATGTCTTTTTCATTGTATTTTATAACAGGAATTTTTAACATGTAATTGTTCCTGCTTGACTTCTAACCCAGCTTTGCATATCACCTTGGCTTGAATAATTTAGCTAAGCACCCATGTTCTAGCTATTTTTCCAAACCAAACCTGAATAACAGGCATTCACCAAATCCTAAATACAAAAATAAAATTCCAACAGAAATTATTGTACACCCATCCCAAAACTGAGCCACAGAGATGTCCTGCCAGCTACTTTGTTTCTGTCCAAATAATTCAGTAATTGCCATTTTAAAAGTCAGCATTTATATGCCGTTATTATCACCCCACAGTATCTGAGTAGTAATAGCTCTTGCTAAATTTAGGGAAAACAACCAGTGATAGTTCTTATATTGTCTTGTTACTCTAAATATTTACTATTTGTACCATGCTCAAAATGTGGTAGGCACATCAGCCGAACATGCAGAGTGCCCCTCCCAAAGACTGTACAGCCTCGAATATTTCATGCTACAGAATCAATGGACCCTTTAGGAAAGACTACAGCTTTAGGCCCTGATCCTGTCAATAAGATCCCCCTTAGCAGACTTAGTACTACAGTCACTTAGCTACAGTGACTTCACTGAGTCTGACCACACAGATTTGGTTGCAGGAAAGGAGCCTTAGAGAGCACTATATGGTAGCCATGGGCACATATTGAATTTTTAAGGGTGACTGTTGCACTAATAATTCTCCACACTAATCTCATTTTTGGCACAAATCTTCTCTCTCAATCTTCTGGTTTTCCCCCCTTTCCAAATCCTGACATCCATTACATTCTCCATGAGTCCAAAGCTTACCAGTACTACGCACAGCTTTATCCATTGCAGTCAGTCCATCAATAAAGTGAAGTTGTTGAGTTTGCCCGCTTTCTTACTTTTCTGGATTACGGTAAATCATGTGATTGCTTCAGCAGGCAAGAGCTGAACATTGTGTTTTGCAGTTGCAGATGCAGGCAACATGGGATCAAATACATCCTGAATGTAACTCCACTGACTTCAAAGAAGTTACATCAGGAATAAATTTGTCCTGTTATTTCTAGCAGCCTGTCAAGCAGGCACAGTAAGAACCGACCCCTGCTATACCTCAGAACAACTGGGAAAAATAATACAAACCTGAATGGCATTTTTCTCCTTGGCTGTGGCTTCTCACTCATCTTATCTTTCCTTTTTCACTCTCAAATGAATGTACTATTAAAACACAATCAATCTCCATGACACTTCCAAACTTCATAGTCAGTGCACAGGCCTCCGTTTCATACTTGGCATGAGCCCAAATTTCACAGAAAAAAGCAGGCTCTCTTCTTTCCCCTCAGAGAAACTCAAGATTAAAGGTTGTCAAGGGTGGACAAGTCAAGCATCAAATTTGTTGTCAACAAATTAATGCACTGAGGAGACTTCTCTGAGTGACTCTTTTAAGGTTTAAACACCAGCACGGATGGTTAATTCTAATGTCGCCTGGTGACTTTACATTTAACACCCTTCTACAATGTCCACATGTATAAATGGTGGGGGGAGACGTAATGCTAATATAAAAAGAAGTCTTTCTTTTTCCCCTGCTTCATCAAAAATGTAAATAAAAGGGAGGGCATGCCAATCAAATGAAAAGACTCTAATTTGTGTTCATGAAAAAAAATGTCCACAGACCTATTTTATTTGCTATCTAAATGCAGACAGGAAGAAAAATATTAATATTTAAGACTACCTCTAGCAATTGTTTGTTTTTCTATTTTATACCTTTAAGGTACATATGGGGTTGTATCAATTCCTGAGGTTAGTTTCATAATAAAGAGTACCGCAGATTTATTATTTGTGTGTGTGCGTTTCCCTTTAAAACAACTCTATTAGTACCAAGCAAGCTACCTTAAGCAGCATCTGACATATACAAACTGTTGCCTGTAGGTTGCCTGTTTGTTTGATTTTCTGCAGTGTGAAGGTTGAGTTGAGTCATTTTGCACCCAATTACTTTGCAGTAAATTTGTCGGATGATTCTTGTCGTGCGGTATTGATCCAACATGTCACCTTGAACTTGTTTATTGACACATCAAATTCAAAAGGCAGCCCTGTTCAATTTACCACTTCCCAATTATGGCATTTATATGATGTCACAGAAGCTTCTTGTCATGTTTAGATGAGGGCCATTTTTTCCCCCTCTCACCAATCACCTGCGTAGCAGTTGCCATTTTTCTCTGACCTTTCCCGAGACAGATGGCAGTTCATAAAATACATCATTAGCACACATGTCATTTTATCTTGCCTTGGTTTTTTAAGTGAAAGGTACTTTGTTCAACAAAAGATTTTTCAATTTCTTCCCTGACTACAGTGCTTCTAAACAGTTCTTCCCAGGCAACAGAGAAACGGAATTCATTCTCCATAGCCTACTGAGGAATTGCTGCAGCCACGCTGTTCACATGACAAAATAGCTTGATAAGGGCATTACAGGCTTGGTCCAGAGAAATGCTGAGTGTCTACAACGCCCATCGATGTCACAATGGGAGCAGCATGTATTCAGTATCTCTCAGGATCAGGCCCTTGACTGTGACAGGCAAAATAAACGTGGGAAATTCACTGTTAATGATGACGTTTACAGGCTCAAATGCAGAGGGAGAGGATGCCCCTTGTACTTAGATCTATTGCCAAAAAAAAAAGTCAACCTTCCTTTTCATAATTTTAAAAGGGCACTGTCAACTTAATAGTGCATATTTTAATCTGTGTTAGCCATACACACTTCTGGTTAATAAAGCTGAAAGAAGTTTAAAAATCTCATTCATTTTTTGCTATCTGTGATGTTTCCTTGCCCTGATAACATTGCCCACCTTGTCTGTGGCCCCAGTTTTACTAACTGACACTGCTGGGGGGATATTCAAAGCCAAATAATTTTTTTTAAATGTTCATAGTATATTTTTTAAATCCAAACAATATTTCAGTTACCATTTGTTTCATAAAAATCTCAAAAGATTAACCAGACTTTGAAACCTAAGCAGTTGGCTATTATCCCTTTCGGCCTTACTTCATCGAAGCACTTCATGGGGCCATGCTCACAAACAGGGAGGAATTAGTTGGGGAAGTAGATGCAGGTGCCAACCTGGGCAGCAGTGATCATGAGATGGTAGAGTTCAGGATCCTGTCCAAAGGAAGAAAGGAGAGCAGCAAAATACAGATTCTGGACTTTAGAGAAGCAGACTTTGACTCCCTCAGGGAACTGATGGGCAGGATCCTCTGGGATGCTAACATGAAGGGGAAAGGAATCCAGGAGAACTGGCAGTATTTTAAAGATGCCTTATGGAAGGTGCAGGAACAAACCATTCCATTGTACAGTAAGAAAAGCAAATGTGGTAAGCGACCAGCTTGGCTTACCGAGGAAATCCTTGGTGAGCTTAAACACAAAAAGGAAGCTTACAAGAAGTGGAAACTTTGACAGATGACTGGGGGGAGCATAACTATATTGCTCAAGAATGCAGGGGAATAATCAGGAAGGCCAAAGCACAATTGGAATTGCAGCTAGCAAGGGACATGAAGGATAACAAGGTTTCTAACCTAGTGGCAGATGATGCGGGAAAAGCTGAAGTACTCAATGTTTTTTTTGCCTCTATCTTCACAGACAAGACAACAAATGGTCTGGTAGCACTTTATAGACTAACAAAACATGTAGATGGTATCATGAGCTTTCTTGGGCACAGCCCACTTCTTCAGATGACCTGAAGAAGTGGGCTGTGCCCACGAAAGCTCATGATACCATCTACATGTTTTGTTAGTCTATAAAGTACTACCAGACCACTTGTTGTTTTTTCTGTACAGACTAACTCAGCTACCCCCTGAAGCTTCCTTCAGAGACAAGGTCAGCTCCCAAACTACTGAACTAGGCAACATAGTATGAGAAGGAGCTGGGCAGCCCTTGGTGGAGAAAGAACAGGTTAAGAACTATTTAAAAACCTTGGACATACACAAATCCATGGGGCTGGATCTAATGCATCCAAGGGTACTGAAGGAATTGGCTTATGGCATATTAGGGTGCATTAGGAGGAGCATTGGCAGCAGATCTAGAGAAGTGATTATTCCCCTTTATTCAGCTCTGGTGAGGCTATATCTGGAGTATTGCGTCCAATTCTCCCCTCCCCCCCCATTACAGAAAGGATGTAGATGCATTGGAGTGGGTCCAGTAGAGGGCAACACAAATGGTTAGGGGGCTGGAGCACATGACTTACCCGGAGAAGCTGAGGTATTTGGGCTTGTTTAGTCTGTAGAAGACAGGAATGAGAGGGGTATTTGATAGCAGCCTTTAACAACCTGAAGGGAGGTTCCAAAGAGGATGGTGACAGATGACAGAACAAGGAGCAATGGTCTCAAGTTGCAGTGCGGGAGGTCAAGGTTGGATATTAGGAAAAACTGTTTCAGTAGGAGGGTGGTGAAGCACTGGAATGGGTTACCTAGAGAGGTGGTAGAATTTCCATCCCTAGAGGTTTTTAAGTCCCAGCTTGACTTGATTAATATAGAAAGGAAGATCCTTTTTACTTCTGTAATAGGCAGCTTTTGTATATTGTTGATTTTGTAACCACTCTCTGGGTATGTCTAGACTACATGCCTCTGGCGACAGAGGCATATAGAATAGGCTACCCGGCATAGGAAAATGAAGTGGCGATTTAAATAATCACCATTTCATTTAAATTAAAACGGCTGCTGCACTGAGCTGATCAGCTGTTTGTCCGCTCAGTGTGCTAGTCTGGACGCTCCGCAATCAATATCAAAGGCATTTGTCGACCGTCCCGGTATGCCTCATGGGATGAGGTTTACCGGGGAGGTCGACAAACGCCTTTGATGTTGACCGCAGAGCGTCCAGACTAGCGTGCTGAGCCGACAAACAGCTGATCGGCTCAGCGCGGCAGCCATTTTAATTTAAATGAAGCGGTGATTATTTAAATCGCCGCTTCATTTTCCTATGCCGGGTAGCCTATTCTATATGCCTCTGTCACCAGAGGCATATAGTCTAGACATACCCTCTGAGTCTAACTTAATGTTTTCAAAAAATATTTTACTTGGCCCCTACCAATATTTCTAAAGCACCCATTTCCATCAAATCCAGGTTGTGTTACATGATTGGGAAACATGCCTTCTGCCCCAAATAGAGCAAAAACCTTCCTTCCTTCCCTTGCTCAGGTTGTGGTCTTGCATACAAATGCCGCCACACACTTCTGCTTTGCCATTAATGAGGGATGGTCATCACAAAGGGTATGTCTAGACAACAGGGTTTTGTCGACGAAAGTGGACTTTTGTCGACAAAACTATACCTGCGTCGACACTGCTGCTGAGTTCTGTCGACGTTTTGTCAACGGCTGTAAACCTCATTCTACAAGGAATAACGCCTTTTGTCAACAGAGTTCTGTCAACAGACGGCGTTATTGCATCTACACTGTCCTTTGCACCTACACTGTCATGTCGACAAAGCGGCTTGCTTTGTCAACAGAACTAGATGTGAGAAGAACCTGCTTCTTCAAAAAGACCTTTACAACATAAGAATAACACCCATACACTGATATCCCCTTCTACTGCCACAAACTCCAACCAAAATTTGAAACAAATCAACACAGTAAGAACTCCACATTTTTACAGTTTTAAAAATATATAATAAAATAACCCATTCTGCTAGTAGGGTTGTGCCCAGGAAAAGGAGACATATGTGAGACTCCATGAATTTCTCTCGGAACTTCGCTATAGATATTACATTGAAGGTGCTCCGATAGTACAATGGTGGGTAGCAGTATAAAACCCTAAACTATTTTCCACCATGCCCTGAATGTAGCTAGTCTTGAAATCAGCATGATCTGTATTCAGAGAACTCTAGAGATAGGGACAGTTTGACAAAGAGATCTTGCTACAAGCATTCAATGGTTTGACTTTGTGCTGGTGAATCATAGTTCCCACAGTATGGTATGTAAGGAGGTGCTGAGGTACTGCGGGTCTAGCCCACTCAAGCCTTTATTGATCAGAACTGGTACCTTAAAATGGATCCAGTAATGATTAGGAAGTCAGCGTCATTTGTAGAGAGCAAGTGTGATATGCAATCTTGCTTTGATGCATTGATAGAGGCTGCCCGACAAAGCAGAACATCTCAAAGCCTCTGAAATGTGTGTGATGCTTTTTACATAATATATATATTTAGCATCCATCATGGTCTGTGTAAATGCTGTTGCATATACAAGCAAATCTTCTCATCACACAGGCATGTCTGTAAACTATATTTCATTTATTGTCTATTTAGGCTGAGCTTTTCAGACCAGGGACTGTCTCCTACTATGTTTTTGTACAGTACCCTGCACAATGGACAGGGACTCTTGGTACTATTGTAACACACCCACATGTGCACATCCACCCCTGTCTCAGTATACAGAGATGATACTTCTGTCTCAGCAGGGCTGGCTGTACACCAAATGGTGCCTCAGGCAAGTGCCATCTTCAGCACTCTCCAACACAACAATCAGTTGCACACATACAGAATGGGAAGTGACTGTCTAGGAAGGAGCACGGCAGAAAGGGATCTAAGTATCATAGTGGACCACAGGCTAAATAGGAGTCAACAGTGTGACACTGTTGCAAAAAAAAAAAAAAAGCAAATGTCATTCTGGAATATATTAACAGGACTGTTGTAAGCAAGACATGAGAAGTAATTCTTCCCCTCTATTCTGCACTGATTAGACCTCAGCTGGAGTACTGTGTCCAGTTCTGGACAAGGGTGCTATTTATGGGGAACTGGGGCAGTAGCCCCCCTCCTGAGTTTGAACCACCTGGATCTCATGTTTGAGGTCTGCTTAAAGCCCATTCCCCTGACTCCAGAGGCAGTTCTTAAATACAGCAAGAGTTTGAGTTGCTTGCAGCTTTGCCTTGGGGTCAGGAAGTCTGTTATAACAGGACAGAGGCAAGGTGATTAAGAATAACAAAAGGCTGGGCAGTCAAGTAATTGAAGGATCGTTAGATCATCCTGAAAACATTGCTGGGTTCTCCACTTAAAAGACAGGGAGGGAAAGAGTAGGAATGAGTGTTGTGCTGCTGGGCTTTGCATTTGGATCACTGCTGTTAAACTTGTAAATGTTCTTGAAAAAGGGGTAAACAGTGATTAATCCAAAGCTGACTGCAAAGAGTTACAAAGGAATCTCACAAAACCGGGTGATTGGGCAACACAAGGGCAGATGGAATTCAGTGTTGATAAGTCCAAAATAAAAATAATGGACATGGAAAAATATAATCCTAACTCTAGACACAAAAATGATGGGGTCTAAAATAGCTGTGACCACTGAAGAAAGAGATCTTGGAATCATTGTGGATAGTTCCCTGAAAACATCTGTTCAATGTGCAGTAGCAGTCTAAAAACTAAAAAGCTAAAAAAATATTGGAAATCATTAGGAAAGCAATAGATAATAAGACAAAATGCCACATTGCCCCTATATAAATCATTGTATGCCAACATCTTGAATATTGTACACTGCTCTGATCACCCCACCTAAAAAGATTTGGAAAAGGTACAGAATAGACAACAGAAATGACCAGGGGTAAGGAACAGCTTCCATATGAGGAGAGATTAACAAGACTGGGACTTTTCAGCTTGGAAAAGAAATGATTAAAGGGTTGGGGGATATGTTAGAGGTCTAGAAAATCATGAATGGTGTGGGAAAATAGAATAAGGAAATGATATTCATTCCTTCACTAACATAACACAAGAAACTGACCCAATTAAATGTATTTGTAGCAGATTTAATACAAACAAAACAGTCAATGGGAGATTAATCATGATGTTTGCCTCTTCTGTTTATTACTTCTGACACATCTGGCATTGGCCACTGTTAGAAGATAGGATACTGGGCTAGAAGAATCATTGGTCTGAACCAGTATGACCATTCTGATGTTTTTATATAGAGCTGAAATGTATCTGCCCCCTGCTGTAACCCACTAGATCCCACTCCCCTTCCAGAGCTGAAAGAGAACCGAGGAGTCCTGATGGCATTTCTCTCTCTCTCCACAGAGTTAGTAACAAAGTAAGAATTTACATTACAATTTTAAGGCTAACCAGTGTCCTTTAAGTGACTTGCCACAAGATGTCAGAATACGCCAATGTTAGAGCTGAGTGGGTCTAATATTTATTTAATTTTCTTTTATATAGGAATTAGATATAGTGCTCCTGTCAGCTAATTGCTATGTTGTCTGCTAAAAAGAAAAGTAGAATTTTCCAGTGCCTTAATAGCCGCTGGATAGAGACAATGAGTATATGGGGGGAGGATGGATGGGATTGCCTCCCCCCCATTTGGTGCTTGGCTTGTACTGAGCATGCTCAGTAACATTGCTGAAGCCTCTCTCCTCAGTCCTGCCCCCCACTCTCTCGGGGAGGGCCCCCCCCATCATGGTATGCACATCAGCCCCTGCCTACCAAAATCTGAAATGGTGCCCCTAGTTCTAGGCACCACATTTCAGGAAAGATGTGGACAAATTGGAGAAGGTCCAAAGAAGAGCAGCAAAAATGATTACAGGTCTAGAAAACATGACCTATGATGGAAGATTGAAAGAATTGGGTTTGTTTAGTCTGGAAAAAATAGGAGACTGGGAGAGGACATGATAGCAGCTTTCAAGTATCTAAAAGGGTGTTACAAGGAGGAGGGAGAAAAATTGTTCTTGACCTCTGAGGATAGAACAAGAAGCAATGGGCTTAAATTGCACCAAGGGAGGGTTAGGTTGGACGTTAGGGAAAACGTCCTGTCAGGGTGTTTAACCACTTGTGACAGGCTGCTGGCTAAGCCAAAGATCTGTCACTTCAGCCTGCCTGAAAAGACCAGTTACAGCTAGCTGAGCAAGCCAGGCCTAATGGAAGCAGCGGTGGGCCTCATTAGCCAGAGGACTATATAAGGCAGCCAGAGGTGAGAAGGAGGAGCCAGGGTGTGACTGAGTGTGCACCCAAGCCACAAGGAGAGATTGGCTGTGTTTGCTGTGAACAAAAGCTCTGTAAATAGAAGGGGGTGGAAAATTGGCACTGACAATAAAAGGCACAGGTGACTGCACCAGAAAGGGTCTGTGGTTGATTTGTGACCCAAGAAGAGGTACCATGGCAAGGACCTTGCCACACACTGGATTAAATTCCCTAGGGACGTTGCTGGAATTTCCATCAGTGGAGTTTTTTAAGAGCAGGTCAGACAAACACCTATTAGGGATGGTCTAGACAGAGTCCACCAGTCACCCACTGATTGGAAAAAGGTAAAGTGTTGCTTTACATGGATATAGCCATCCTCGTCATCAACAAATCTTACTGTCAATGGCTTCCATTCAGTGTGACTAACGTCATGAGTGCAGTACAGCAGTACGGCGTGGTACCTCAAACATTCTACTTTCCCTTTTGTCCCTAACAACAAACACAGCACCCTGAGCCTGGCACCCCTGAAAGCTCAGCACCCCAAGTGGCAGCCCAGCACTTGCCCCAAAATCTGACCTCCTATGTCAGTTATCAGAAAAAGAGCAAAATTAGTTTTGGCACCCCAACATGACATCGCTAACCCGCTTGCTGCACCACAAAAAAAAAAAATCCATCGAAATTCACCTTTACTTAACTTCTATGCTTCGTGAAACAGGCATACCAATGGGGGCAAAGCTGAGCATAAAGGTGGGAAATTCAGTGTTCACTTAACGAACGTCATATGTGTCCATTTAGCACAGCACTTCCAGGTCAAAGTGTCCAAAAGACACATCCTCTCTGTGCATGTCAAGTTTCCTAAATAGAAGCCTCTACCAGTTATTAGATTCTTGGTTACCAGACAGTATGAATGTGGGTTCTTTTAACAGAACCTTCCTTTGGATGCAATGACAGCTAACATCATGTGTGCCATTGCAATCCTCTACACACAAACACACAAATAAAAATGGACAGAAAACAAATGTGATCCTGTTTGTCGAGATTGGATTTATGACATGTCAAGTTTAAATAGCACCCATAAGGCTTAAAACTGTGGCGACGGGGAATTCATTTTTCAACTCTATCAAGCACACAAGGTTTTCTTCTCATGCAGGGACTGATGCTAGAGACCAATTTCAGGCTATCGTCCTGCCAGGAAATCATTTCACTACCTTTGTCACATTCCACTTGGCGGGGTTTGTGGACGGTTTTAAACAACTAAAAATGTACTAAAATAGCATCTATGCTACTTAACAGTATCCGATGACTAAAGACAGCCCTTAGATACCAATTAACCTTTGTGCCAGTTTTAGTCTGGTGTGCATACTTCCATCATGATTGCAAGCAACTGCTGAATAATTAATCCCTTAGACTAAACAAACCATTGTCATACTGTGCTCAGCTTCTTCTGTTAGTTTATGTGCCAATATCTAATTCTTGTCATTGATTGTTCACCTCTTTTTAAAGGGCACTTTTTCTTTATCTGAATATGATGATATTCTTTTCTGTAGAAAATTAAACTGGTCAGTAGCCAAAAGCCTTTTGTAGTAGCTAATGTAGTGTGGCCTTGATGTAGGAAGAAAGAAAAAGAAAGAAAAAGCTCCACTCTAGCAGAAAGAAAATCTCATTTTGATAATGATTGGAGAGAGAAACATTTTGGTTACAATGATGGTTTGTAGCTGTACAATCTTGCAGAGAACCCCAAAATTAAAAATTACCTACAGGGAGTAATTTTTTATTTTATTTTTGCAAATATTAGTTAGGCTGTTTTCATCTTGTTGTTCACAGTGTCACTCTAAACGGGCAGCTCATTTGTTATTCTCAGAGCATGCAAAAGATTCAGAAATAATACTGCAGAGACTAGAAAGAACTACACTTCTCATGAACAGTCCCTGGGCTCTACATTTGTAGTCAGGAAAGAACTTATAGATATATCTGTGTTTTGTTTGCAAGACCGGGAAATATTCATAGAATCATAGAACCATAGGGCTGGAAGAGACCTCAGAAGGTCATGAAGTCCAGCCCCCTGCTCTAGGCAGGACCTATCCCAACTAAAGCCTATGGTTTAAAGCCTGTGGTTTAAAATACCATGCAAAGCTTTATGATAAACAAATCTTTCAATTTATAATACTAATACAAATACTAATACTAATAATGGGCCAAACCCTGTCGCCCTTGGTTCTTCCTCAATTTAAAAAAATCTCATAAATGAGTAGGGACCAATTTAGCATGATGCCTACTGAGAACTGTTCAATTTAACTTTCTTGCCTAAGTGCTAAATGTGAAATCACAATTCTTTGAATATGTCAGTCAAAAACTGAACTTGGGCTGGGCCATAAAAGCAAGTGCAAATTACATTTAAACGTACTTTGGCAAGGATGTTCTTTAATCTGCTATTTAGAGAATATATTCCCCAACAGATGTTAGTTACCTATAAAAAAGAAAACTCAGGTGAGTGTCAAAGATTCTCAGTTTAACTACCATTTATCATACTTTTGGGAATACCTCACAATCACATCATGCTTGTAAATGTAAACAGTGCAGTAAATATGGAAGGAGAGGAAGGAGAATCCACTATTTAAAGTGTAAGGCTAGGAGCCAGAATTCTAAGAAATCTAGTCTTGGCTCTGACATGGACTTGATTTCAGTAGGAGTTTTGCCCAGTCAGGATTGGGTCCTTAATATTTACTTTTCATTACACTTAAATCAATAAGTAGATACTGACTACTGTTGAGGTGAATATCAAGATTAATTGACCCAAGTGGTAACTATTGATCCAGGAACAGCCAATTTATTATCAAGGGACAATCAGTCTTGATGATCACTGAAACAAGAAGCCCATGGGCCAGATTCACCCAGGATCTGTATTAGTAGAAGCTAGCACAGAGGGTCCTTGCTGGCAGAAAGTCTGCCAGAGGACAGGTTGCAGCAAAACAAAGCACCTTTATCACCATCTCTACACACCACGAGACCAGAGGAGCCCAAAAATCAGACAGTGTTGACCAAGGAAGAATGGCGATCAGAGCAGACATTTACAGAAAACATCCTTTATGAAATCTGTACTATAGGGCTCAGAGATTCATAGAGTTTAATGCCAGAAGGGACCACTGGATCATCTAGCTGGACCACCAGTAAATCACAGGTCCTTTGATTTCAGCCATTTACCCCTGTATTGAGCCCAGTAATTTCTGACTGGCTAAAGTATAACTTCCAGAAATGCATCCAGTCTTGGCTGGAAGACATCATGGGCAATGTTAAAAGTTGATTTTCTGTAGCAGAACATCTTATGGAAGGAAGGCTTCCACTTGTGGGGGGGAACAGAATTGTCAGGCCCCTGGGTCAGGTGGGGTAGGAAGCCGGCTCTGCACTTACAGAAGGGGCGGGACTTTGGGCAGAAGGGGTGGGGCGTGGGGGCTAGCCTCCCTCAATAAGCCCTGGAGCATGCCACCTGGGGCTCTGGAGTGTGTGACACAGGGCTCCAGCAGCGATTTAAAAGGCGCGGGGCTCTGGCCACCACCACTACCAAAGTAGCAGCAGCAGTAACCAGGAGATACAGGCCCTTTCGAATCTCCAGGCCCTAAGGCAGCTGCCCCCTTTGCCCATCTTCCGTCAGCCACACCCCCATCAGCAGGCCTGCTTCCACTTCTTTCCTAGTACTGGCAAATGAACTGTTAATAATAATGGGCAAAAATTTGTGGAACAGTAATCTGAATTCTCAAAAGTTAGGAGAAAAAGGATTCCGGGCTTGGTTTCAAAAGTGCAGCTGTATTTTGTTTTTGTTTGTTTGCTTGCTTGCTTGTTTGTTTTACCTTTTAAATCAACATTTTAAAAAGGAGACACACCTACAGATCCAGAAAAAAACCCAACACTGTTATTTACCTCCTGGAAGGTGAATGAATGGCAAACAACCTGAATACTCTTGTTTGCATCTGTAATCTGATTTATTAACATTGTTCCAGGCCTCAGTTTTGACAACCTCTTAATGCTGTAAACATTAGAAATCACTGACTGGTCACCTGACTGTTTTCAGCAAAACAAAAGTCATGTACTTTGAAAAATAATCACATAAAAATACAGATATTGAATTTAGATTGAAGGCTCAGTCTAGAAAATTTTCAAATTATAAGGGAATTAATATTTTCATAATAGCGCTTTCAGTGAAGATTTTAAAATCACACTCACATCGGCAGACACACGGAAAGTTGGGCATGAAATAGCATAGGCCAAATCCTTTTAGTTCTTTCTTAGGCAGAACTCCCTTTGGTATATTGGCATGGGAAATGCAGGTGCAGGGGCAGCAGGGGGAGGTGTGTTGCTGCATCCCCAGGTTTTCCACCCAGCTTCCCCTCACCCAGGAGCTGGCTCTACCAGCCTAATGTCCTGGCCTCTGGGTAACCCCCCTGGGGTCCCAGCAGCCCCATGTTCTGGTCCCTCCCACTGGCCTGCCAGCTTCAACAGCCCTTGGTGTGCTGCTGCCACTGTCCCCGCAGGCTCTGCAGACTGCCATCTGTGCGGTCCAGGACACTGCCCCTGGAGGCTGTTCCCTGTCCTGACTCTGGTCCAGAGCTCAACAGTAGCAGGGTTGCCAACTCTGCCAGACCAGACAGACTGGATGCCACTTGCAGCCATGGCATCCAGTCCAGGAGAGTTGGCAGCTCTAGGTGTAACCCAACCTGGTGTGATAAGGGGCACAAAAAGGTTGTGAGGGGATGCAGTTCAGCACCCCCACCCTACAAATAGTTCCACAGCCACTGTTTTGGTAAGGAATGGCTGTAGAATGCATAATATACTTTATTATTTTGCTTGGAAGGGTTACATTTTTATTGGTAAATGTTAGTAAATGACAATTTCACTGTATACGCTCACAAATTGATGACAAATATTTCTATTGATAATAATCAAACTTTACAAATAGGCAAAGTAAGAAAAATTCAGAGCAATATTCTAGTGATTTAGACTTTTGAATTAGACCTGTTACAAATGGACAAGAACATGAATAATGATTTAAGATAATGTACTTTGTATATTTTGGCATGTGATATTGACAGTTTGTGTTTTGACAATTTATAAACCTTTAAAGCCTTGAATCTCAATGTCAATTGTCACTAAATAATATTTGACCTCTTGTAAATTCACAGAATTGTGAATGTAAATCAGTTTTTTAAAATGCTTAAAAATAAGCATATTATCAAAATGATAAAAATAATAATGGAATTTTGCCAAACCTATTTATTACTACTGTTATTTGTATTACAGTAGTGACCAGTGGCTGTAATCAAGATCAGAACACTGCACTGTGCTTAGTTGTAAATGTCTAATAGATTGTAAGTTTACATATAATTTTCCATTCTTGTTTTCTTTATATAGGTCAACATAATAGAAAGGAGAGAAAGACCCACACCGCAACATTCAGAGCCAAATCCAGGTTTTACTAAAGTTTGACACAAACCACACATGCTCATCAGTATTTTGATTAAGTGAATTCCTTTAGATCTACATGTCCTACAGAAGAAGGATGGTCTTTGTTTAATACAGTGAATTAGGACTCAAGGAGGCTGTGTTTATTTCCTAATGCTGCCACAGACTTCTCATATGATCTTGGTCAAGTCACTTAATCTCTTTGTGCCTCAGTTGTCTAACATGACAATAATAATATTCCCTTTCACATTCACTTTGTCTTATCTATTTACCATAAGGTCTGGGGGGAGCAGAGACTGTCTCTTTCAATGTGTATGTGCACCATCTGGTGCAATAGGCCCCTGCCTCTAGCTGCTGCTGCATATAAATACTGAAAAAAGACTTATGTCCTCAGTCAATCTTACTGCCTCTGCAGTTTTGTTCCCTAGAGCCTTCACTGCTCTGCCCATCCTAGCATAGTTTTAAAGTGGCCAGTGTGGAAAGGCTTCCATCACTTTTCCCTGGAGATTTTCCACTATAAGTTTTTCCCGAACAATATATTTGTGCCTGTTAGGTCAGATTTTCCTTCTGATTACAGTGTGGTTAATCCAGAGTAGCCTTCTTCACTTCAGTGGAGTTAATCCAGATTTAGACTGTTGAGACCCCAATCAGAACTTAGCCCATTGGAGACTGGTATATTTGTATTTTAATTACTTTTTTAAATTTCTAATAAAGAACAACAGTTTGGGACTTGGCAGCTATATTCTGTCCTCCAGTGCTTTTTACACTGTGTTGGTAAGAAAGTTCTACATGATATTTTTGAGTATGCATAAAACAGTAATTTTCAGCAACGTGAGAAAATATCTCTCTCTGTATTCAGTAGCTTGAATCAATGGGATTATAACTCACAACTCCTTCCTTTACACTATGCTCATTCACTACCTTTTGCAGTGCTTCAGTCTTATCTTCAGCACTTGGGGGCAAGAAGTATTTTTTTTTAACCATGCAGGAGGCAAGGGCATAAACCAATTATTTGTTAATAGGTTTTGCCCATCCACCTCCTGTGCATCATTTGGAAAATTTACCCTGTAGGCACTGAGGAGCAATCAGGTGAGAAATTTGGGTTCACATCTCACCAGACGGGTTTGACAACATCAGGCTGAACTTCATGGGAAATTCAAGTGTACCTCTCTTTAAAAAAAATGCACAGAACACATTTTCCACAAACTCATTTCCAAAGTATTGAACTTTTAAAAAACGCACTCATTGTAGGAACTGGCCTTTCACCTTTGCACTGGAAGAAAAGCACCCTGAAGAGCTTGTGTCTGGTAACATCAAGATCTTCTTTTAAAAATGTAATTGTTGGGGTAGGGGGAAAGCAACTGGGGAAAAAAGAAAACTTTGGATACATATCTGAAAATCACTTAGGGCCGCAGTAACTTAACTGTTAGCCATTAATGCAAAGATTTACTAGAGATGCTTGAACCAAAACTGTTCATAAGTATTTTTAAGGTAATAATAAGAGAGCTGTTTTCCTCCATAAATCTCAAAATTCTTTACAAGCATCAAAGAATAATATTCTCCATGTTAAGTTTTTAAAATGTGACCCTAAATAGACTTATTTCAGTGGAGCATAGAGCTTTGCTGATTTACATCAGCTAAGGATCTGGTCTACTCTTCACTACTTACTACAGCCAGGAGCTGGCATCTGAACGATCAATGAAAAAGGCATCAAATCCTGAGGTCCTTATTAGTGTTCCCTGTAAGCTGTATGCTTGTGCGGACACTCAGGGGAAATTCAAATGCTACCCAGCTGATTAGCAGAGTGCCCATAGCTAGGTGTTGTGTTTTTATTGGTGGTGCACATTCACACATGCCTCAGCGAACATAAAATTTTAGTCCACACATGGATGAAAAAGATTAGAGGGAACATTGGTCCTTACTGAGCTTTTATTCATCCTTTCCCAGGTAAACTCCCATGGAAGTCAGTGAGAACTAGCTTGAGCAAAAATCAGACAGGTCGGGACCTCAGGACATAACCCTATGTTTGGAATTCGGATAACATCATACACACGACACTATCTAGGCTGCCAACCAAGAAAAAAAACTAACAAAAGAGTCCCATGTATATGATTCTCCCAATGAGCTCCTCTAAGCTGAATTCTTCATACGTGTTTTCAGCATTGCATATTGTGAAAAATTAATGGTGACACGTGAGCTTTGGTCAGTGGCCTATGTGCTTTTAATGAGGTAACTAGTAAGAGGCATTGTTTTCTGGCTCTTAGATCAAACTGTGATTTGTTCCCAAGGAAGTGCAATTTTTCAAAACAGCATACCATGCTTGTCAGAGGTGCACTGCTGGCACCGGGACAAGAAAGCTGACAAGCCACAAGACTGTATCAATGGGCTGATTTTGCTTCATTTGAAGCAACAGAACATACAAGGAAGCCGAGGTAGGCAGCTCACACCCTTCCAACTTACATCTGCATTCCAAAACACACTACACACTCTTACAATGTAATAAGGAATGCGGGCAGCATCAAAGCAGCTTGCACACAAGAATTCCTTTTCTTTTTTGATGAGGGGGGGTTAAGTGACCCAGATCAAAACCATAATGGGCCAAATTATGCTTGGTTGCAGTGGAGTAAATGAGAAGTAAATCCATTCACTTCACTAGAGCAGCTCAAGATCATGGAATTTGCCCTGTTGGGAGCCACATGGACACATCCAACAGTAGAATTTTGCCCACTAATGGTGCAAATGGCCACTCGTCACCTAATGCCCATCAAATTTCAATGGGAGTTAGGCACCAAAGTGCCATTTGTGCCTTTGCAAATCTTTCCCACAGAGCCTGTGCTAATTGAAATCAATGGAAAAAACTTTCTCTGACTTCAATGAGTTTTGGATCAGCTTGTAATGAAACAGCCTATGGGCTATAGCTAACACATCAGGATGAAAACAATCTGCTATTAGAGTCTACGAATCCCAAAACCAAATGTAATGTTATTAGTGCAAGATACTTATTTTACCTATAAGTAAAATGAAGAACCAGGCGTTTAAGTGAATTGTCCAGTTTCCTCAATCCCTATCCTTTAACAATTATAGATGGCACCTATATCTCACATGTAAAGTATCAGTTACATGTAATAGGAAACAATAAACAGACAGAGGTAACTTACCTGTACCAACTAGTTAACTTTCCTGGCAATGTTTCTCTCCATCACCCTGCAGGCGAAAGTAAATACTTGACGTCTTATTAGCAAGACAATTAGCGGTGGCAAGGAAGCATCACAGTTTGGCAGAGTTTCATTGAAGTAGGTGATAAAATGCTTCTGTTCACATTTTCCGAGATTCGTTGGCAACTCTGTAATTGATGACAGAGTCAAGAGAAGAACACCTCTCTCCGCTACTGTGCAAATCTCCCCACACCATTGATAATGACCCACTTTCATTTACAAGAAACAAGCGTTAGCATCCTTTTATTGATATAAAACTACCCACCATTGAAGTAGTCCAAACAGTAGAAGCTAAAGATAAATAAAGCTATTAAAACCGCCTCCATTCTTCCTGAGCTGCTAAAGTCTGTGGCCTTGCTTAATTGCTGCAAAGCTATAGATGCTGTCCAAACTCATTTGAAAGAATGATCATACACTCGATAACCAGCACATTGGAAAAATAATAATAAAATACCACAGAAAAGGAAAGATGTAATGCTATTCTTAATACCTGGCAACCATTGCAGTGGCAATGGTCTAAGGATTTTACCAATTCTATCACAGTGACCCTGGGGATAAAATGATGTAATCATCAGTCAATATAAGCAGACAATATCTTGTCTTCAAGGAATCTGTTTAAGAAGATCAGGGACTACAAGTACGTAGCTAAAGTTGTTTTCATATGGGCAAATACAGGGCCCTTATTCCCAGAACTGACCAAGTCTGCTGATATGAGGGCAGCCGGCTTCAGCAGTGTTACTGAGCAGGCTCAACCCATATGAGCATGCTAAGTACAAGCCAAGAAGCTAATCTTTTTGGGGCGGGGGGCACATGACCTCACATGCCCCCCATAACACATCACCTCTATTCACTCCTTCTGCCCAGTCTTCCATAGTCTTTTGCTCTTTCCTGCAATATCCCAGGTAAATCTTACTGAATTTAGTTTATGTGTCTTAGGCGCTGGTTATACTAAAAATGCAAATGTTTGTACATTGTTGTGGGATGGTGTGAGATGTCAGTAGAGGGGAGACATGACTAATGTAAACCCTGGGAAGTGTTCAAATGATTATTTTAAACAAGCTTATGCAAAAACCCACCTTAGTCATGCAAAAACCCACCCTTTTCAAGCTTTTCCATGAGCTGGGGAATATTGTAATGGTGTTTACCTGTTGACAGTCATTGCAGATCAGCAGCCCTGTGTAGAGAAGTGACACACTCTTAACTGGATGTTCTTGTTCTCAGGAAGCAGTGTTATGAGCTTGTAAACACAGGAAACCTGTGTTCACCTGCCAGAGCCCCCTTTGGGCAAGGGGGGAGGTGGGCAGACTCTGTGCTCCCAGAAAGGGTGGGGCCTTGGGCAGGAGAAGCTGGGTTGGGAAAGCTGGCCCTCAGCACTATTCAGACCATGCCCACCAGCGCCATCCGGAGCACACACCCAGTGCTCTGCAGTGCACCGCGCAGGGTTCTGGTGGCAATTTAAGGGCCCTGGGGCTCCGGTTGTTGCCGCTGCTACTGTAGATGGACCAGTAAACTTAGAGGTCCATCTCCTCTTCTGGTCTGAACAGGGATTGACTCCTTAAGCTTCCTGAAAAAGTCCTGAAGGGAAGTTCTGAATAGCTCAAAGCACGTCTCTCTCACCAACAGAAATTGGTCCAATAAAAGATATTACCTCACCTACCTGGTCTGTCTAATATCCTGGTAGGGTGGCCGACAGACTTGCCAGGCCTCTGGACAATGGGGCAGGGGCTCAGACAGAAAGGGGCGAGACCAGCCTTCCCCCACCAGCCCTTCAGTACCATCCGGCACTTCCCCGGCAATGTAAAGGGCCCTGGGCTCTGGCCGCCACTGCTGCCACCATAGCAGCACTGGTGACTGGGAGCCCCGGACCCTTTGGAATCACCAGATCCTGGGACAACTGTCCACTGTTCTCCTTCCTTTCTGTATCCTGGCACCATCACAGCTACAGCAACACTCAATCATGTTCCGGCAATGGTAATGATATCCTTCCTTCCTTAGTCCTCTTCAGGTATCTGAAAGGGTGTCACAAGAAGGAGAGAGAAAAATTGTTCTCCTTAGCCTCTGAGGATAGGACAAGAAGCAGTGGGCTTAAACTGCAGCAAGGGAGGTTCATGCTGGACATTAGGAAAAACTTCCTAACTGTCAGGGTGGTTAAACACTGGAATAAGTTGCCTAATGAGGTTGTGAAATCTCCATCTCTGGAGATATTTAAGAGCAGGTTAGATAGATGTCTAGCAGGGATGGTCTAGAGTCGACGGTACTGGGTCCTGCCATGAGGGCAGGGGACTGGACTCAATGATCTCTCGAGGGCCCTTCCAGTTCTAGTGTTCTATGATTCAGCCCCTAGTGTTCAGAAACCCAGCTCAGTGGGCATGGTACCTATTTACATCAAGGCTGAATTTGACCCCAACAGAATATTTGGCTGTGGAATGAACAGAAAGACAACCCAGATTACATTTCCGGAGCTCTGATTAGCTAATCTTACTCTTGTCCTTTGTGCTCTGAATACACTACTCTCTGAATTGCCCAGAAAATACCACAGATCTTTTGCCATGATTTTATACCACAGTAAAGCTGCTACTCTGTAGGATGAATGTAATTAAAAGATTAACTTTTGAGTGCTAAATTTCTACATTTGTACGGTAAACATATTAAATTAGATTATCTCTACTGAAGTCAATTGAATGTTACAATGGGAATATATTGTGGTATGTATTGTAGAAAGCACTGGAGCATACCAAATTTTCATGTTACCATTTATTGTTATACCTAGTGCTTTTATCTTCAAATGCTTTACAAACATTAATTCCATGGTCATTATTAATGTTCATTAATGTCATTGATTCTGAGAAAGGTCGTTATTATTAACCCCATTTTATACTTATGGAAAACTGTGGCCCAGAGATTAAGTAATTTCAATGCAAGGCTAAAGAAGACAGTGATGGAGCCACTGTTAAAATTCAGAGCTCCTGTATTGATATCACTGGACAATGCCTCCTGGACTAAAACAAGCCTATTATGAGTGTTTCAACCTTCCATTGTTATTAACATACATTGTACTAAATGTTTTAAACACAATTTTAGAACATAACTGGCAAGCTTTAGAGGGCCCAATGGAATCAGCCATTCATTCCACGAGTCAACAAAGCATGCTTGTCACATAATGGAATCTGCTGTTTTCCATCATTCTTCACTTACACTTTTATAGAAGCATCTCAGAAATATAGACAATTCTGAGGTGGTGGGGGAGAAAAACAGTATCTTTCAAGATACCTTAGCATTAAATTCACATGGGAGGAACTTGTGTTCTTTTACTCTGAAGGGGTATCTACACAGCAGCATTATTCCAGAATTACTGACGTTATTTCAAAATAACATAGTGTGCGTCTACACTACAAGCCTTTATTTTGAAATAATGTTGAGCTGGAGGACTTCTGACTGACTCCTGTTAACCCTCATTTCATGAGGAGTAAGGGAAGTCAAAGGTAGCGCGTTCTTCCTTTGACTTCCTGCTATGTAGACAGCACCAAAAGCCGAGTTAAACTATTTCGACTTCAGCTACACAATTGACGTAGCTGAAGTTATGTATCTTAATTCAACTTTTGCCCCGCAGTGTAGACGTACCCCAATAGTCATCACATTCCTTGACTAGATCTCTGAGGCCACGTTTTCAGAACACAGATTAGGCCATAAGAGACCTCTGTGATTATGACCCTGCAGGCCCTTTATTTCTTAAAAGTTCCATACACTCAGATAGCAGTGACAGGCAGAATAGAATAGAATAGAATTTAGGTCAGATGTTGGTGTTCCAATTAGTAGATGTGAATAAAAAAGAAGAAATGCTAATAAATCAGAACATAACCAATGGACAGAACTATCACATCCATAGAATGATTCAAGGCAACAGGCCCCACAGCAGTCATCTCAACCATCCTATGGATGGGACCCAGGCAGCTGGAGGATTAGCTGGGGGGCCTGGCATATGGTGGCACAAGGGATTTGTCCTTCACCGTGGCGGCGGGACCTGGAATGGTACATCAGCTGCTCCGCAGCCAACTCCCAGCCTTCTGTGCTCTGCTTCACCAGGGCGGTGGCAAGCAAAGCAACATGAACCTAGCCCTGTGGTGCTCCACTTCCTACCGCCACAGTGAAACAGAGCACATCAGGCTGGGAGATGGGATGCTCTGCTCTGCCCCACCACCCTGCACCAAGCCCCTCTCCCCAGTTATCTCCCAGCTCATGTCACTCAGGGGAGGGGACTTCAAGCAAGGGGAGCAACGGGGGGGGGGATGAGCTAGAACAGGAAGCGTCATGGTGAGGCTGGAGGAAAAGAGGTGAAGTGGGGGTGGGGCTGGGCCTGCAGCAAGGGGGTGCCTCGGTCCCTGGGCCCCCATAGGGACAGCCCTGCCAATGGATGAATCTTTGCACCGTTACATTCAGGAACCAATAATGGAGTCCTTTTTGCTGCTAAAACTCCAGCTGACTTCTGCACTGACCTCACTGTTTTATTCTGTTCTGACCGCAGCAAGAGAAAAATCCTCACTGAGGACCAATCACTGTATAGCACCTACGCTGGCCTCGGGGAAGCAAGACAGATAGATGGACCCCACCTCCACCTCGTCCCTCGGAGAGCCATTGTTTGTGGCGGCACAAGGAGCCCACTCTCCCCAAGAGCTGAGTGTGGTGGTGCTAGAATGCTGTGCTTTGTACCCCTTGCACAACAGAACTGTCCCAATCTCGCTGCATCTGTGACGATCTGCACCTATGGGCTTATGGGACAGGGACTGCCTTCAAATGGGCTCATGGAATGAAAATGGCAACCTGTGTGTAATAAAACAAACACAGGTCCTTGCTGAGTTCAGTCCTCCTTGAGCCAAAATTCCCACTGAGGTCAGGGCAGAGGGAGTAAGCAGAGGTGATGTGATACTGGGAGCATGTAGGATCATGTGCCCTTCCCCAACTTTGGGGAGATCTCATATTGGGAAGCAAAAATCAATGACATTTACAAGTTGACAACTGCTGATGGTTTGTTTACCAAAAATGGTATTTTTTGTTTTATGCATGTAAAGCATATAGCACAGCGGTCACTAATTGCAGCCTCTAGGTGCTACTGCAGACAAATAAATCAAAAACAGTCCAAAAAAGGAATGAATTTTTGCCATGGCTGAGAACAGCATTGTCTGAGCACTGTTTTTTAATCCTCCCCCATCTTTATGTGGCTGAAAAAAGTGTCTGACTGTAGCATAAGAGACTAATGAAGTGTACTAGTTTATTCAAAATCCCCTCATCTTGCACCAAAAGGAGAAAAAAAACCATACACAAGTTACTTTGTTTCAATTCTCTTTCTTCTATTGAGGCACACAGCTGTCTTTCATTCTCATATCGCTAATCCCTCTCTTCACTCTGAATATGCAATCTAAATTAAAACCATATTTCAAATGCTGATTAGTTCAACAGAGGAAATAAAAGTTATTTGCATGAAAAGTCAGAATGTATTAAAGCAAATGTGTTGCCATCTCAGGTATGAAGTTGTTGGGAAAATGCTGGAAATCATTTTGTATGTTTCTACAGGCTTGATAATAGTCAGAGCATGTGCAGCTATTATGGCATTTTTGGAAAACAAAGCAAAGGAAGATACGCCAGCCACAAACTTCTTAGATGCACTAAATGGCTCTTTAACCTGGCAGACAAAGGCATAAGAACCATCAATGATTGGATACTGCAGCCAGACAAAAATCAAAGTAGAAATAAAGAATAAATGTTTAGCAGAGAGAGTGATTAGCCATTAGAACAAACTACTAAGGGAAGTGGTGGATTCTTGGTGTGTTGATATTTTCAGATCAAGATCTTTGTGGAAGATGTACTTTCACCAAACACAAGTTGCTGGGCTCAGCACAGCAGTAACTGGGTGTAGGTTCATAGCCTGTGTTACCCGGTCCCTCCTGGTCTTAAACTCAATGGATCTCTGAATGCAGGACTGGAGGTCTGCTTGCATGTCAGAAATGTGCATGCTTCAAGACACAGATAGACCTTGTTATCAAATTCACTCACTTATTTTGGCAACATTTCTAAAACTTTAAACATCAACTGAAGAGTTTACAAAAAATAATTATACCTTTGAATTGGGAACTGTGAATAAGGAAGTGACATCAGCTTCCCTCACTGTGGTGTAAGTGGGGCCACACTGCACGTGCTTGACCCTGCCAATGCTGTGAAGGGACCCCCATTGCTCCTGCTTCCTCCCTCCACCACCCATGACATGAGGGACCTCTGCTTCCCTCCTACTCCCAGGATGAAGGGAGACTCTCCCCCACCCCGTTCTCCCCTCCCTCTGCCCATGGTGTGAGGGGAGACCCGACTGACCTGTTCCCCTCCCCCTGCCAATGGTGTAGAGGGGAGCACCCCTCCTACATGCACAGGGCATTATGGGACTCTCCATTCCCTTGTTCCCTCACCAACCTCCTCCTAGGGCTGGCTCTCATGTTATTCCCATCCTACATCCAGTCCCAGCCCACTTTGTCTGGGAGCACCTGCTGCATCCTGTAGGCCCCTGCTCCCTACTGCCACTCCCTGCTCTACCCACAGGCTAGTAGCAGTTTCCCCACTCACCTTCCCTGTGCCAGCTACAGACTTGCAGGAAGCCGCGGAGCAGAGCAGCGGGCTGTGAGGGGGGAACCTTGCCCCGGATCAGGAACTCTCCCCACAGCACTTACTCCATCTGCTCCCCAGCACCACCAAGGAGCCTCCAGGCACCTCGTGCTCCAGTCCCACCACCATCCCTGGGGGTGTAACCCCAGTGACTTTGATAGAGTTACCGCAGGGTTCAGTGTGGGCTAGTGACGTCAGTGATGCTCTTGGCATGACTAAGGAGTGCAAAATCTGGCCCGTGGTATTGGCGTGTTCATCCAATGGGTTCAAACGATCTGTGATTCATCCAGCCCGGAGGCACTCATTAATTTTCCTCCACATCATCTCAGCGCTGTATATAAAAAGAAAGTCTATTACCTGAGCTACCACGCTGCTGTGTGTGTTTTTTGGAGGTGGCAGGCTTGGGGTTAACTCTGTGAGTGGCCAGCGAGAGGAACTGGACACTGCATGGGAGACAGTTTTGCGGAGACGTGTGACCGGGAAGGTTGTTGGACTCACCCTTCAAGGAGTAACTGGGCTGGTGGAAGCTCAGGCTGAGACCTTTGTGCTGTGAGCAGGATGCTGGTGTCAAAGCTCTGAGCCACAGCTGAGCAGCACAGAGGTACCTACCGTTATAGGTCAGGTAGCAGTAGAATCCCCCTTTACTAGGTTGAGTGAGCTCCCCCTTTTCCCCCGAACTCCACAACGACACAAGGCTGGGCTGGGTGCTGAAGAAAGTCTTAGGACAGATTTTTAAATACTGCCAACTTGGTCACTGCTGTAGGACTGAGCCCAGAAAATCCATTGCTCCCGCTCAGAAACAGAGCATGGAGTCAGTCAGCCACCTCCTTAGCTGCACTGTCCTTTCCTCAGGGCCTCAGAGTTCTCTAGCTCCTCTCTGGCTATTGTCATCTAAGGCTTCTAAGCCTATGCCTACACTGCAGTTAGATACTTGCGGCTGGCCCACGTCCGCTGACTTGGGCTCAGGTTAAGGGACTGGTTCATTACAGTGTAGATGTTCAGGCTCAGGCTCAGGCAGGAGCATAGGAGCTAGGCCTCTGTGAGGTAGGAGGGTCCCAGTGCTTGGACTGCAGCCTAAGCCCACATGTCTGTTAAACAGCCCCTAAGGCCAAGCCCTGAGAGTCTGGATCAGCTGGCACAGGCTAAGCACGGGTACCTGATTGCAGTGTAGACATACCCTAAGACTACAACCCGGGCCTACTGTGTTACTCTGCAAGGCCCTATGCTGGGTAATGAAACCAATTTCAGAGCCCTTGAGGAAAAGAGTGACAGTGCACAGCAGCTTGCTCTGTACTTCAAGCTAGGAAGGCGACATGAATACTGTATCTAATCAAAACTGTAGGGGAAACATAGGCAGATTGCATGTTGGGACATGAAATAATTAGGAACACCATTCCCTCCTGTGCAGAGTGTGTCTTGAATTCCACATGAGCCCTCAAAATAGGGGTTAAGGGTCTTAGGCTGTCTGTACAGAAAGATAACCTGAATAAAAATGAGATTGTTTGGAAAGTGTCGAAATGTCTCAGCCACTCCCCCAGCCCCCTCGCTTCTGACGTGCCCAGAGCAGTGATCGTGACCCCGCCTCCCAGCTGGGACTCCCAGGCTGAGAGGCAGGGCCACGATCAGCAGTCCGGGCCTATGAGGAGGGGCAGGGTAGTGGCTGGGAGAGGCACTACTTATCCTGCGCTCCTTTTTTTTTTCCCCCCCTTGACCAAAATACTGCATGTCCAGTATTTTTGGGGGACCACCTGGCAACCCTAATTGTGACATGAGCAAAGTCTATGACCATAAGAACATAAGAATGGCCATACTGGGTCAGACCAAAGGTCCATCGAGCCCAGCATCCCATCTGCCGACAGTGGCCAATGCCAGGTGCCCCAGAGAAGGAGAACAGAAGACAATGATCAAGTGATTTATCTCCTGCCATCCATCTCCTGCCCTTGTTATGAAGGCTAGGGCACATACTTTATCCCTGGCTAATAGCCATTTATGGACCTAACCTGCAAAAATTTATCAAGCTCTTTTTTAAACCCTAATAGAGTCCTGGCCTTCACAGCCTCCTCGGGCAAGGAGTTCCACAGGTTGACTGTGCGCTGTGTGAAGAAAAATTTCCTTTTATTAGTTTTGACCAGAGAATGGCATGGTCTGTTCGCGAGAAAAAGATGCTCACAGGTCAAATTTTCAGATGTGTTCAGCATCCATAATTAGAGATGGAAATTCAAAAGGGCTCAGCTTCCACTGAACCCTTTTGGAAACCTTGCATGTTCATGTTAGATGCCTAAATGAGAGTTTAGCCCTTTTGAAAATCTAGGCACTTTTTTAGGTATGTAGATGGGATCTGATGGATAAATCTAGCCCTAAAATTAGTCTTCAGGGTGTCTTTTTTGGCATGGTGAGCAGAGGAGTAGGAGATATTTATTCCAAGACCCCCACAATAATTTCCAAAATATCAGGAAAAATTATAACGATTTAATTTTCAGTCTAATCAAACAGATTTTATTTACATGATCCACCAGTTAATTCCATCATATTGAGGCTGACAGACTGTCCAAGATCAGTGTTTCTAATTACTGAAATGAACCAAACATCTTTGTTGAGCAACATACATTTTCCCCCTAAAATGAAAGAAAACCCCCTTTTCCCCCTAAAATGAAAGAAAACCCCCTTGGTGATTTAATCAGCCCCTTGTCCTATCTGTAAACAACATTTAATCATCTTACTCAACTTCATTTTTATAATGGTCCCTTTCACTAGAGCTTAGAAAAGTATTATTAAAATATATATTATATATAGTTTTCACAGCTTAGGAGACCTTTTTATTGTTTTGATTATTGTTTATTTACAGGGAATTTTTTTACAAGACCAGAGTAAATTAGAAAAGGTTCATGGAATTTCTTGCCTCCTTCCTCACTGCAGCTTTTCCCTTCTCCTTTTGGGAGAATTGCTTGGTGAATCTTTTGTTTTTAATGCAAGCAAATACATGCCATTGTCCCAATGGCAACAATCTGTCTAGGCATTTAGTTAACCTAGATCTTACATGCTTTAACCTCTATTAATGGGTATCCATTTCAGTGCTATGACCAAGCATACATGCAGTAGATTCTTGAGATATGTTTAGACCAGGGCTACTCAACATGTGGCCCGTGGTGTGGTTTAGGTTTACGCAGGACTCAACACGTAGCCTGCAGGTGGGATCCTTTGAACATGACATTCATGGGGCACACACTCCACAACGTGAGTCAATATAATAGTCTTCTGTTGCTATGTGTTTTAGTAGTTAAATTCCTGGACTGTCATTGCTCATTAAAAGTGCTGTCATATGGGTAGAAATTGGGTAAATATTGCATTTTATTAATATCAGCAGAACTGACTTAAGTGGGGCCTGCATCTTGTGTAGTCTCACTCTAATCTTTGTATTCATGCCCATCAGTGTGAAAAAAAGCTATTTGCATATATATTTCCATGTATATGCAACTACACTTAAGTTGCAGCCCTTGACATATGCTTTGAGTATCATTGTGGCCTTCAGGGCTTCCAAAGTTAAGTAGCCCTGCCTTAGACTGAATTTAGTGAAGAGAAAAAAAAATACCAAAGACCCACTGAATGCTAATAAAGTCCCTGCCTGCTTAGTAAAACTCACCTTGCCTTTCCTAAATATTTTACAAAAGGAGAAGCATTTCCTTACTACTGTATTAGGGAACTTTTAATCCATTAGCCCACCCTTGAACTGTTCAAAGATATATCACTATGGGAATTTCAGTTTGTAGTTAAGGGTGAGGCTGAAATATTTCAAAGGGAAAACTAAAAGTGTGCATGTGTATTCCCAATGGGAGTCACAGGACAAATTACACAGTACATATTCTTCTCAGCATAGCTATGTAATTCCCATTAAGATGAAAGATTTACTGTACATGTGTATGAAGAAAGGGTATTTCTCAACACATCTATTGCTATTCAATGGATTGTAACCATTTTGTGATTGCACAGTTCCACCAAGAATGTAAACCAAGCCCAAATGGGTTTTTTTTTAAAAACACTGGGTTAGATTCTCAGCTGGTGACTTCAGTGGAACTACAGTGATTTAGATTAGCTCAGGCTATAAATGTGATAGATTAGATAGACCTTATCCTCTTGGTCTATTATTCTAGTTCCATTAACCAAAACAACCTATAAATTGTACACTGAGACATCTACTAGTGATGTTACATTCAGTTTTAGGACTATTCTCTTTGTATATAGGTTGTATGTAGTATAAGTACAAAGAATTGCCTCAATTTATAGAGACCATCATTATGTGGAACAGGTAAGTGAAAAAGAGATAGTTGTTTCCTTAGGGCTTCATAATTTATCTTTGGGAAGGGGTGCTTAATTATAATGCAAGTTTCCATGACCATGATAACATGGCTTGGTTTTGCCAAACTGTAATAAAGTGATCCCTTGTCATGGTTACAGTAAAACCTCATCCATAACAGAAAGATCAAACAGTGTTATAACATCACTCCAACATGATACATTTTGCTTTATATGCTGAACTTAATATGCCCCTATCGAGACCCCATAAGAATGGGCCATGACAAACAGTGGGAAAATGAAAGGAGTGTAATGCTAAAGAGATTGAATGGGAGTAGCTGTAATTACAAATGAAGTAAAGAAGTATTCAGCAAATCCATGGAAGTATGAATTATAAAACATGCAGTCAGAACTTTCTTCTGTAGCTATACATAAAGGGCCTGATCCACAATTCATTGATATCACTGGGAGGGTGCTTCCACTGAATTAGGCTCTAAGTTTGCTTTTTACTGAGATGATTCAGCTTCCTACACAACTTAGAAAGCAATTAATTTAAAATCTGATATGAAAAAAAAACCACACCACATTATCCACTGTCCATAATCTTTAAAGCCAAGATTTTCAAACATGGTGGCTGCATCTAGACTGGCAAGATTTTGCGCAAAAACGGCTGCTTTTGCGCAAAAACTTGCCAGCTGTCTACACTGGCCACTTGAATTTGCGCAAGAACACTGACGTTCTAATGTATGATTGTCAGTGTTCTTGCGCAAATACTTTGACGCTCCCGTTCGGGCAAAAGTCCTTTTGCACAAAAGGGCCAGTGTAGATAGCTCAGATTTGTTTTGCACAAAAAAACCCCGATCGCCGTTTTAGCTATCCTAGCTTTCTTGCGCAAAACTGCATCTAGATTGGCACGGACGCTTTTCCGCAAAAAGTGATTTTGCAGAAAAGCGTCCGTGCCAATCTAGACACTCTTTTCCGCAAATGCTTTTAACGGAAAAACTTTTCCATTAAAAGCATTTGCAGAAAATCATGCCAGTCTAGACATAGCCGGTATCTATAGCTAGAACCCCACTTGCATATTTAGGCACAAATATAAGTGTCCTTATTTTCAGAGATGTTGTATAACCACACATCCCTTTATCGTTAGTGAGAGCTCCTGGATGCACAGTACTTTTGAAATTCAGGTGACTCCTAGGGGTGTCTAGAGATTTAGAAGCCTACTGGTTTGGTTTTGCCAAAAATCTTGGCTCACGTGTGCCTCAGATTAAAACCTTTTTTCACCCCCTAAAAATGGATCCAGCCCTTGCTCTAAAACTAGGGAACTAATCCACATTTATTTTAAAATTTCAGCATTGGGAATGAAATTAATGCTGCTGCATGGTGTTCAGTTGACAGACCACTCTGGAAAGATTTCAGTCTGTAAATGGAAGAAAGTGTGTGAGAACATCCAAAAGACACAGTTTTTAACCACCTTAATATGAAATAGGTGCCTTCCACTTTTGGATCTCACCCAAAACAGAGACACAGAGGTGGAATCACATCCAGGGATGCCCATCAGAACCCTTCTTAAAATTCAAATGGGCTTATCTTCAGAAGTCTGGGGTTGACCCTATCCCTGGTATGACTGGGAAAATCCAGATGCCCTTATAAAAGTCAGAAGGTTTTAAAGTTCTTGGGGGGTAAATTCTTTAATTTTTTTCTAAATGTTAATTTAACAGGAAGTTACCATTATCATTAATGTGTGGCAAAGCTTTGCCTCAGGGGTCCTATACTTCTAGGTAGAACATTGTTTGCCTCAGAGGCTCTCTGTAGCCCTCCACACAGCCTCTCACCCTTTACTAGAGGCTAGGGACACAGCCTACTGACCCATCCTCACCAGAGGCCAGTCAAATGGTTTTGGGTGAACCCCTCTTTCAGTCCCAAATGCCCCATTCAGGGGTGGCCTCCATAGTGGTGGAGGGAGGGTTGCAGGGGGGAGAAGGGGGAAAGAACCTGGGCCCACCCTCTGCTCCAGGTTGCAGCCCAGGGACCCTAATGGCAGCAGCAGCAGCCAGTCATGATTCTTCTACCACCAGAACTGCAACTTTATCCCTGAGCCACTGCCCACAACCAACTCCTCTCAGTACCTGAGCACATCCTTCTGCTCTTCCCCAACACACCTCTTCACTATCAGTCCTTGGACAGCCTGCCTCCCCTCCCTGCAGGGAAGCCTTTTAAACTAGCCCCCCAGCAGGTCCTTAATGGGCTGCAGGTGTTCTGATTAGTCTGCTGCATTCTGGCAAGCTCTCAATTGGCCTCAGGTTCTTCCTGATTGTGCTACAGCAGCCCTTGCCCTGGTTACTCAGGGAAAAGAAAACTGTTTACCCAGAGACCAGCAGACTGCGGCAGCCAACTGGCCTGGGTCTGTCACACATGTTATAGCAATGGCTCTCAGACTTTTCAAACTAGCATACTCCTGTCAGGAATCTGATTGGTCTTGCGTGCCCCCAAGTTTCATCTCACTTAAAAACTTGCTTACAAAATCAGACACAAAAAATAAAAAGGTGTCACAGCATGCTATTACTGACAAACTGTTCCCTTTCTCATTTTACCATATGATTGTTAAATAAATCAATTGCAATATAAATATACTTACATTTCAGTGTGTAGTATATAGAGCAGTATAAACAACTCGTATAACATTTTATTTTGTACTGACTTTTTTAGAGCTTTTTATGTAGTCCATTATAAAACTAGGCAAACATCTAGATCAGTTGGTGTACCTCTCTGTACCCCAAGAGGTACACATACTCCTGGTTGAAAAAACTCCCTTACAGAATTGATCTTAAAACAAACCTGTCTTTTTTGAAAAATCCTATCTTTTTATAAAACATAGACCCTTATCTACTGTATTTTATTAATAACTAAAAGAACTGTAACATTCTGATTCTCTTCTCTATTTGTACGGCTTGTTCCAATTTTGCATTTTTTCACATCTTTAACAAATGAAAGCACGATTGTCCCCTTTCCCTTGCTTTTTTTGAAGTCAGTTTCACTTTCGAATTCTTAAAAACTATTTTCAAAAAGATCATGGAATCATTCCTGATGTTCTAATCTTGTCATTTTTTAAAATTAAATCATAAGGACACAAATCTCTGTTGGGAAACACATAACCACACTGTCCCCAGAAATAGACCAGGAACTGGATGGCCGCTCATTTGTAAAGGGTCCACACAATTCAACAAAAACAAGCTTTCTATTCACACTATTGCAGCCTGGGAACTTTCTGCTTTATTCATCTATATCACAGGACTCGGCTATGTCTAGACTGCTGCGCTTTTCCGGTATCCTGGAAAAGCAATGCCACGTCCAAGTAACGCATCTACTTTTCTGAAAAAAATTTCGGAAAAGCAGACGCGTTCTTTTGCCATTCCTGTAAACCTTGTTTTACAAGGAAGAAGAGATGGCTCAAAAGAGCAGGTTTTTCCAAAATTTGGCACCGTGTAGATGCGCCAAATTTCGGAAAAGCCTCTTTCAAAAGAAAAGCAGAAAAAGATACGCAACTTGGAACCAACTTTTCTTTGTAGTCTAAACTCAGCCGATAAAAGGGGAAACTTCTACTTGGAAAACGGGAGAGGGGGCGGAGCATGGTTCTATCCCATAATACTTTGGGTAATCCAATTAACCGTAATGTGGCAACTTTACTACATACTCTCAAAATCATTCCCTAACACCTTTATTCCTCTCTGCCCTGTGGAGAGTGGGGGGAGAAACAATTGCACCAGGCAATTGCACTGGTCAGCTGCACTGTGATGCACTGAAGGAGCAAATTTGTTTACTTCTCACATGCTGGAGAGGGAATAGTAGCCCCAAGCTTCTCTGTCATAGGTATTGGCATATAAGGAGGCTCACAAGGAGTGTTAAGTTGGAGGGGAGCTTGACCTGTAAATACTCCATTAAAACAACTTTGAAATGTCCATTGCTTTCGAATGGTACTTGAGGTCTACGAAGTTCCATGCTAGCTCATAAGAATTTAGGAATTACTAGACATGCTCATGCTCCACACAGACTAGCATCTTGTCTTCAGTGGAGAAAGCCATGCAATCTGATTGCAGGATTGGTGCCTAAAACATTATCATCAATCTCTGGGGTTTTCATTTCCAAACAAAAGAACCTCTCTGTGAAAGCAGCCTACATGTCACTGGTCTAGGAAAAAAAACTGAAAAGGAAAGCAGGGGAAGCAGCCAAGTGATGAATATTTGAGAATCTACTGTTTTTGGCTTGTGACACTTGCCCATGACATTCTCAAATGCACATATCCCACTTCAAATTGTATTTGGCTGCATGTGGTGGATCAACATGACACTAAGGGCCTGATCCTGATCCCACTAGCATTGGTGTCAGAGTTTTGCCAATAAATTAAGATGCAACTTAATTGGGCCCAAAAGATGGATTTGCACAATAATAGCTCTGTAGGTCTAGCCAGGCAACAATATGCCTTACTAAAGATCCTTAAATACCCATTTAGAGAATTGGGCCAAAAATGCATCCTTTCAAAAAAAAATCTATCAATTGCTTTTATTCTGACAGATTACAAAAAATTACATAAACTAATGGGCCAGATAATAACGTGCACTTGCACTGCCCCTTTTATTTAAGAATCTCAGTATGGACTTATAAGAATGAATTTATAACAATGAACTTGTTCCCTCAACATACTAAAACAAAATATTATCTCCATTTTACAGAAGGAGGGACTATGTACAGAGAGGCCAAGAGGCTTGCCTAAGGGCACCAGAAGTCAATGCAAGAGCTCAGAATAAAATCCAAAGTGTAGAACTTTTTTTTTTTTTTTTTTTTTTGATGCATGGGAAGTTTTGGCAACCAAAAAAAAATCATTTTCGGTTGAACCAAATTGTAAAAGTGTGAAAAATTTCAGTGAATTGAAAAAAAATCTGTTATGGGTCAAACAAAACATGTTTAAAGAATTTTGGTTTGGCCATTTTTGAAAGGTTAGAGCAGGCCTGGCCAAGATATGGTCTGGGGGCTGGAACCAGCCCACCAAACGCTTTGATCTGGCCCGGCAGCAGCATCTGGTCAGTTTCTATTTATATCCTGCTGCCCATGCCACCAAATTTCCAGGTGGCGACTCAGACAGCAGGATCCTATTTAAATAGCTCATGGCTCATGGTTGCAGCGCTACCCTGGCAGGGACCAGAGCCATGTGCTTTTTAAATAGCTACAGCAATCCCAGGCAGCTGCCAGGCAACATGGAAGTGGCAGGGCGAGGAACCGTGAGCCTTTTGCTGTGCTTTTAATTCAAAGCCTCTGGCTTACACAACTCTAGGGAGAGGCTAGTCCCCTGCCCTGTCCCTTCTGCCCCAGACTCCGCCCTGCTGGGGATGGAGCTGGCCCGTGACCATGAGCCAAAACTCATTCAGTGGCCTCCTGTGAAAATGATTGCTTATCCCCAGCTTAGAGTCACAAAACAGCCAGGAGAGATGGCCCCTTATGACCTCTAGCCCTGTGGGTCAGGCACTCACCAGTACTGGGAGAGTCTCTGTTTAATCCCCACCCCCTTCACCTAACATGAAGAAGAAATTGTGAAATTAAGTCTCGCGGGAGTCTGCCTGAACACTGGGCTACAGAGGTGGAGGAGAGGGGCCTCTGAATCACTCCATTTGATATAAATAAAGAGCCACTGGAGCAGGTGCTTGACTCTTACATCCTAGGTAAGTGCCTATCCACCATGCAACTGTGATTTGCACCTGCAAGCTCCCTGGTGGCCCACACAAGAAAATTCTATTGTAATCTCACACAAACCACAGCTCACAATAGGATCCAGGAGTGTTGATTCCCAATTGCCTCCTCTGCCTACAAACACCACTGCTTCAGAGATGGCTTATGCCCAGAAAAGCGATGACATAAAACATAACCCACATCTCCTCTCCAATGAGGATTTTTAAATCACATGGGCCCAGTCTGTAAATAAACCAGAATTTCTTCTCTGAATGCCATCTTTGGAAGCGTAGCCTAGGATGTTACTCCTCTGTATTCTGCCTTGTGTCTCAACAACAATCAACAAAATTCATGAGTTATGAGTAAGGGAGAGAACTTATGGGTACAAGAAAGAAGGAACAAAGGATTTGGCTTAACTGCAATACTCTAAATGACAATGCTAAATCCTTTATGCCTATGTAAAACAACTGTAATCAAGCCTTATCAAGCCTTGTGGATAAAGGAGAAGTGGTGGACACGGTATACCTATACTTTAGTAAGGCATGTGACATAGTCATGCATGACCTTCTTATCAATAAACTAGGAAATACAACCTATATGGGGCTACTATAAGGTGGGTGCATAACAGGCTGGATAACCATTCTCAGAGAGTAGTTATTAACAGTTCACAGTCATGCTGGAAGGGCATAACAAGTGGGGTTCTACAGGCATCTATTTTGGGATCGGTTCTGTTCATTATCCTCATCAATGATTTAGATGATGGCGTACAGTGTATGATTATTAAGTTTGTAAATGATACCAAGGTGGGAGGGGCTGCAACTGCTTTGGAGGATAGGGTAACACTCAAAATGATCTGGACAAATTAGAGAAATGGTCTCAGGTAAATAGGATGAAGTTTAATGAGGACAAATGCAAAGTACCCCCACTTAGGAAGGAACAATCCATTTCACGCATACAGAATGGGAAATGACTGTCTAGGAAGGAGTACTGCAAAAAGGGAACTAGGGGTCATAGTGGACCACAAGCTAAATATGAGTCAACAGAGTGACATTGTTGCAAGAAAGCAAACATGATTCTGGGATGCATTAACAGGAGGGTTGTGAGGAAGACATGGGAAGTAACTCTTCCACTCTACTCTGTGCTAATTAGGCCTTGATTGGAGTATTGTGTCCAATTTTGGACACCAATTTTCAAGAAAGATGTAGAAAAATTGGAGAAGGCCCAGAGAAGAGCAACAAAAATTATTAAAGTCTAGAAAATTGACCTGTAAGGAAAGACTGAAAGAATTAGGCTTGTTTAGTTTAGAAAAGAGAAGACTGAGAGAGGACATGGTAGCAGTTTTCAAGTATCTGAAAGGGTGTTACAAAGAGGAGGGAGAAAAATTGTTCTCCTTGGCCTCCAATGATAGGACAAGAAGCAATGGGCTTAAATCGCCACAAGGGAGGTTTAGGTTGGACATTAGGAAAAACTTCCTAACTCAGAGTGGTTAAACACTGGAATAAATTGCCTGGGGAGGTTGTGAAATCTCCATCCCTGGAGATATTTAAGAGCAGATTGGATAGACATCTATCAGTGATGATCTAGATGGTGCTTGGTCCTGCTGTGAGGGCAGGGTACTGGACTTGATGATCTCTCAAGATCTCTTTTAGTTCTAGTATTCTATGAGTCTATGTAACCACAAAGGACTCCGTAGCTGTCACTATAATGTACCTTTTTGCTGGGGCAGTAATAAGTTTTAGGATGCATGGGTGTTATATTCCACCCAGTAGAGTGCTATGTTGCTTACACACACACACGCACGCGCGCGCGCGCATGCCTGAATTGCTCTACTGATCACAGGGCCCGTGACAGTGGCTGCAAAACTTCCAAAAGTTAGGCTGACATAGCAGTAATCTGGAAATATCCTTTTAGAGGTGCATATTGATTGTTGCTGTGGGTAGAATACACAGGGAATCTATCTTAATTACAAGAAACTATCTAACTGGAATGGCCAGCAATGCAGCAAAGATGACACATGGGGACATCTATTACTCTTAGGGAAAGGTCAATCCAATAGGATATATGTTTGCATTCAGGTCAAGTGATGGCTATTCCATCACCAGGCTCTATTCTCACTGCCCTGTCAGTTCTGTAATAGCTTTACCCCTTTCCACTACCTCTTACCTCTCTTTCCCCAGTGCTGGTCTGCTAACATGAATTAGAGCAGCTTGAGGTAACAGGGCACAGCTATATTATCAGAGATGATAAACAGTGTCAAAGACAATTATGGGAGTTACAGTGAGAGGAAGGACCTTTAAAACAAGTCCTTTTCTTTTCATATTGAGGAAGCAGATAGAGTTTGACCCAGGAGGACAGCAGGAAAGGGAAGGTGGAGGCCGGTCCTCTGTTTTATTTCCCTCCCTGGAACTTTAATATTAGAAATGTCTGCCTCAGGCTGACTCTTTGAAAAGCTACTGCTAAAATAGTTCCGTCATTTTCAAGAATGAGCTTAGCAGAAAATATGTTTTGCCTGTGTTATAATAATTCTGACCACTTCGCTCAGGTACTCTGGGGCTTCCATTTTTCAGAGTAGGGACATGAAATTTGGCTGAGGTGTTGCCCTCATGTCAGGTATGTGCCTTTTGCTGACCCCAGGAGAAACCCTAACAGGTCATTTTTAGATGGCTTTAACTCATTCGGTTTGGGGGACTCTGAAGTGATTATAGTAACTACAGGAAGGCAAATAGTTTTAAAAATATAAGGCCAAATCTGACTAGAAACCCAGCAGTGGAATTTCAGGAAGAACACGCCTATTCTTCCAAACCTTCGCAGAGGGCTGTTATGTCCCCCGGGCACTCAGCAGGGCTAATGTATCTCGGAGCATATGTTCCCTGATCCAACAATGGCCTCTGTGCACAACCCCTTATAAGCCATAGATTTCATGAAGTGAGTTGGGGTGAAGCGGGTCTCAGCCAAAATATGATAGCTCGTTCATCATTGACACAGTGAGAGGCTTTTGGAGGATGGAGGGCAGGGAAAGTCACCGAACACAAGCCCCAGGGTCATCCTTTATCTGCCTCAGAACTGCATTATAAGCCCTGCCTTTACTACCCTTGGCATTGCTAGGAGCCAGCCATTTGAAGTTTGGCACAGTTAGAGGCTTGGCATGAACATGCTGGCCAAGCTTGCTAACATAATTAGCATTGCGGTTGCAACTTGGCACAGGTATTGTTACAGAACACTTTCCCTTCCTTCCCCAATACGTTCTAGGAGGAAGCATCAGTTGCCATTCTAGACATGGCTATTCCAGCACTTGCAAAGCTGTGGGACGTGCTGCCAACAGGGAGGTAAGTGGTGGCTGGCCAGAGACAAAGAACTGACCATTCTCGGTTGGCAAGCAACCTGCTCTGGAGTTTGGCCACTAGGAATTTGTATTTGCTATCTGCTCTGCCCCATATTTCAGACTACAAGTGTGTGAGTAGCTGTGCACACCAAAGAGCTGCACTGTAAACTGCCCCGTGGATGTTGCACGTGCAAATGAAAAGATTCCTAGTTTGCATTAATATAATCCAGAAGACACCTCTGAGCACCTCACCTAGGCCAACCTAATCTCTAACATGGATGTAGCTTGGTTGACAAAAGAATGCGTCTGTCAGCCTGGGTCTGTGGTTCTCAATTTATTTAGCATATGCAGCCCATAATGTGTCATCTGGGCTGTATCCAATACTATCTATATAGCCCTGAAGATGCCACATGGGGCGCAGCTCTGTGCTGATTGGGCCACAAGCAGGCTGAGAATCACTGGCCTAGCTACGGCCACTTTGGGAGGTGGAGCTTCTCCCATGATGGAAATCCACTGCACTATGAGGTTACAGCAGCACAACTGCAGTGCCGCAGAGATGGCCTCCATCTGCTCCGCACGCATTCAGCCAGAGACGTGTAAGCTCTATGGATAAGATGCTCCTGAAATACCCCACTGAGCCTCTAGGGGTCTTGTCCCTGGACTACTGCAGTAATATTGGCTCAGGACTCTACTTCCCATATTGCTTACGGTCCAGGGCATGAATAGAACTAACTAGCAACACTACTGGGCCCTATCATGAGCCTGGACTTGGAGAAAAGAGCCTGACTTTACTTTCAGTTGATTGTTGGTAGAGTGGGAAAGAGCAGAGTAACCTCACATCCACGGAAGTCCCTCCTACCCTCCAGCTTTGTACCCAAGGGACGACTGAGTCCTTTGGGGATGTCTGAGACACAGAACAGTGTCATCTCAGCAGAGATCTGGAATCCAGGAGGCTGAGGGGCGTGTCTAGGTCAGGCTGCCAAGAGCCAACCTAACTACACATTTGAGTCCAGGCCCACAAGGACCATTTTACCCCCCTTGGCATGGAAACTCTATCCCTGTTTGTTTATTTCGATACTGTGCTTTCAGCGATCCACCGATTTCAGGGCTCCACAATCCATCCAAGACTGAGCCTAACCTCACTCATTGCTAAGGCAGATGCTGGTGGAGCAGGGTGGTGTGTATCACCTGCAAACGTTGGGAGCAGGAGCGTTTACATTAGATTACATTTACGTTGATTTTGTCTTTTATTCTCATGACTCTTTTTCCCATTGTCCCCCACCCTGAGCTCCATAGAGCTAATAAAGCCCCGGTACTGTTTTGTTTCTCTGGGAATTGTGGTAGCTATTTGATTTGTTATCTAACTGCTTTTTCGGCAGTGTGGCCTTTTGAGTCCTGGCCAAGAAGAGGTCCTCTTCTATCCCGCGCTGACAACACTGAAGTCAGGCTTCCATATTGTGCCAGGAGCACGTCCGAGAAGCTCCCTGCTTACAGTGGGTGAGACGTGGGAACTGCCCGCATCCAGTTTTATTTGTTCGGCCACAACACAGATGAATGTGCTTTTCCAATGCATATGCGGCTGCACGGCCCATTATTTGGAACGAAGTCAAGTGTAAACTGGCCCCCACGCAGAGCCGTCTGGGGTTTTCTTGCGAGCATGAAGGGCAGGCAAACAGCGTGGAGCTCTGGCTGATGCTTCTCGGTGTGGGATTGAGGGTTGAATGTTTTCCCAAAAGACAGGCCCTCTGTGGTCTCTGCACTAGAGTTTCCTTGGGTGAAGGTACCTTGCACCCTGTTATGGCCAAACAAATAAAATAGGCTGCAGTCAGCTTCTCTGATGCTCTCTCGGCACAATACAGAAAGCCTGACTTGAGTGTTGTCAATGGGGGATAGAAGAGGACCTCTTCTTGGCCAAGACTCAAAAGGCCACACTGGTAAAGAAGAAGCCTCAAGAGCTATGGGCAGTTGTTTGTCTATCTGCAAATACAGGTGCACAATTGCAGACTGAACAGACCTCAGGCCTCCTCCTGTGAAACTAAAGCCCTAAAAGCTGGTTTGGCATAAATTAGCTATTAAAAACTTAGGATATTCCATATGTTAAAAAGTCAAGAGTCTTGTTTAACCCTAGATAAATCAGGATCATGCAGCTCAACTAAAACTTCCATGTCATCCTAAAATACTTCCACCACTGACTCATGTAAAAGCCTTACAGCACATATTGCAATAGCTACACTTTGAAGAAGCGTAAGTTCCTTGATGTGGATGGCTGAGTTCTTGCTGTTTTCACTGTTTCTTCATCCTTGCCCTAGCTGAGAAATTTGGAGAGAGTCTTATGCTGGTCTGGGTAGCGGATTTTCTGCCAGACACCCAGGAATATTTTGTATATTAGGGTGCACTACAGTTTATTATGGGGAGCCACAATGGAAAGAACTGGAAATTAAGACTTCCTTTCTAATTTCCTTTAATAACTTTGCAAGACTATGGTATTATTATAGTGCCAACAGTGAAATAGTAGGGTCTTGTATCACAGAAGCAAGAATTCTCACTGAAGTTCCCTTTTTTCATAAACAAAGAGCAACCTCATACACTCAGAGTGTCATTTGTCTTATATAAAGTGAGCAACAAAACAAGAAAGAACAAAGTAAAGTCTCCAGGAGAAAGTACATTGCGTGACTATCTCCTCTGTAACAGGTTGCATCAGAACCCAACATAGCAATTTGGGAGGGGGACTTCTCTTTATTTAAAGTGTAGTACACAGAAGACAAGTCCTAATAGATATAAGCTACATATACCAGAGAAATAAACAGGTAACTCTTAAATATTTTACCCACAAGTCCTCACAACTTCTTAGCGGCCAGAATTATCCATTGTACTTCTTTCTAGAGAACTACCATGGGTACGCTGCAACACTTTTAATGATGGCATCATTTGTAATTGCTTTATTAATATTTATTAAATGATCACTAGCTGCAGGTACATTCTTTAATAACTAATTTATAAAGTACGCTATAAAACACATTAAAAATACATTCTTTAACAGATAATACTACAACAAGCTGCTGCAAAGCATACCACAACATTCAAATGACAATTGTACCTGAGCTGTGAACAAACTGAGCCTGCAGATATTCCCAGACCCGGGAGTTGATTCCGAGGGAGCAGGCAGTTAAGCAAGACAAAAATTATAGGGACAAAAAACTCCCACTGGTTTAATGCTGCAAACAGAAAAGAACATGCAGTAATCAGGAAAAACAACAACGCAGGCAGCTCCTTGGCAACTTCTAACCAAATGCAGAACTATTTACACAGTTGTCTCCTAAATTTTTTCCCACCAGTTGACCAATAGATCCCTTCACTGGATTCTTCTCTTTCTCATCCTCACCTTCCCTTCCATGCCCATCACAAGTCCTGCTGGATCTCCATTCTCTTACCCGTCCCATGCCATACACTCCCCTCCCCAGCATCTCTCCGGACTGCTCCTTTTGTCCCCCTCTCGTCCCCACCATCCCATGGTGCACTTTATACTTGGAACAGACTCCCACTGCACATGTGCAAAGCATTTAGCTTCTCCTCCTTCTCCCTGCCATGCCAGGGGAAGGGCTGGTAGGGAGTCATGTTGCATTTCCCCCCCAAGACCCCCCAGAAATCTATAGGCTCTTTGTGTTGGGGAATGCCTGCCCACCACCTCATAAGTGCTTGGGGACAGAGACCATTTTTTGCACCTAGCACAATGGTGCGTTGATCCATGACTGGGGGATTCTGCCATAGAAATAGTAATAATAATTAATAATGGGAAAAGTGGACCCTCATTCAAGATTTACATGAGCACATGATCTGTACTTATTATTAAATCATAATTCATCATATTATTTTGTAGGACATTAGTTTCACAGGGAAGCTAGAAGCCTCCAGTTCCTCTGATATTAGTGTTCAGCTTAATGCATCTCTTCCTCCTTTGTCAGTTCATCTCTGCATAGGTCCAGCAGTTCCGGGATTGAAACAGGAATACCCAGCTACTCCCAAGCTTTCCTTATTCCTGTAAATTAACCTGGGTTTTTTTCCCAATACAAACTGTAACATCAGGGAGTGTTTTGTCTTTCTTGCTAGGGGATTTTTGATTCTTAAAAGATGAGAAGCATGCTCTAAAATATTAAGGATCCCAGAGAAAGTGGAAGGAGGACACAGTTATCATCAAAACTGTTCCAGATGTGCTTGTGTCCTGTTTCTGGTCCCGTACAACTATGGGCTACTTTGTCCCCATCCCTAATATGATGAAAGAGGAGGAGTGAGGATGAGTAAAGAGTCTTTCCCAGATCTTGAGTCCAGGTCATGTAAAGAGCATTAGAACTGTGCCTTGTGCAGTTCCCTATCCTGGGAACAAAGAGGTGGGTGAAGGGGCACAAAGGGGAGAGGAGTGGTCAGAGCTATGGATTTCCCAGCCTCCCATCCATGACTTAATGGCTGTGAAGGAAATAGGCTGCATCCTTTCCAGGACTGCAGGAAATAACTTCTCTCTCCCTGATGCAAAAGAAGAGCAAGGGAGGGGAGTCTGAGTATCACCAGTCCTGCTGCGCCAGCACAGCACACCAATATTCTGCAAGCGTTGCAGCTAAACACCACAATCTAGACTGGTGTGCCTGTGTAGAATTGCGGTAAGGTTTTCATTTATTTCAGCCTCTTTGGGAAAAGTATCTGCCGCACTTCCCAGGAACTTTGTAAAACTATATCCATTGACTGCACCAATGGGCTTGATTCTCATTTGCACTGAGGCCTCTTTACACCATTCCAGCACTGAAAAAGGCCCTACAGTGGGTTTAGATTACATTTACGCCCCCTGTATGGGCCCCCCTGTATAGTCACAGAGTGGTGCTAACTGAGGAGTCAGGCCAAAATCTTTATTCTGCCATAGATGCATGCATGTAACTTCATTAAAGTTTGTAAAAGAAACCTGTGCTTACCTATGAAACTGGACCCTAAATGCAACAAAAGCTGAGAACTACTGGACACAATGCCAGTTTTATTTTTAAAGGTCCTTTCCTTTTTATTATGTCTGGTGCTGGACATAGATCTAAAACAGGAAGAAACGGCCAATTTTCACTCTAGGAGAATTCAGGCACAAAGAAAAGGAAAATGTCCTGAATTTTCATTCAAAATGTTCAAGATGGGAATAAACACATACACAAAAATTGTTTTTCGCTACTTGGCAGACCTGGCAAAACATGATCTTGGTTTATTTTTCAAAGGTTTTGCCAGCAGTGAGATCTCTCTTTATGCAACTTTGCATCTGCTCTTTGATGAAGAAAATTTAATTTCTATTCTTTTACCATTTTATTTATGTGTTTTTAAAATTCCACACTAAAAAGTGCTGCTGTGCATTATTGCATTAGTTAATCACAAATTGTTGAGTCTTCCTATTGTTGGTTTATCTGTCAACTAGTCTATAGATAAGGCAAGTCACCAAGATATTTCAGTGGGACTATTCACAGAATAAGATTTTACTAATTGCAAGGAAGATGATAGCATCTGGTGTTAGAATTTTTTTTAATTCCTGCCGTCACCAAAATCTATAGACATCTGCCTGTCCATCTACCTAATTGTTATTTGTATTATGGGAGCAGCTGGTAACACCAGCTGAGAATGAGGCCCCATTCTGTTAACTACATTGTGAGAGTCTCTGCCCCAAAGGACATACAGTCTAAATAAACAGACTGCACAGGCAAATGGCAAAAGAAGCATATGGAAGAAAAGGCCCTTATTTTAAAGGCATTTAGATGTTGTTCCACTCAGGAATGCAAGGCCTAAGTGACTTAGATAGACAAGTCTCATTTTCAGAAGTGACGTAGGAGCCTAACTCTCACTGAAAGTCAATGGGACTAGAAGTCCATGGGATTTAGACTTTGACTTGGGATCCTATGTCTCTTCTGAAAATGAGCAAGCACATAGGTCTTGCAACACTGAATGGGGAAAGGCCTAAATACCCTTAAAAATCTGAAGTGACTACCCTAATCATACACAAAATGAGGGCTAGAGCCCAGGTTTTCTGACTGTAAGGTCACTGTGCTGTCTACTAAGGCACATCACCTTCTTAGACATTCCTTCCACCACCACACTCATTTTGGTGGGATAAAATATTCCTGTCACCCTATTTTAATAAAGTTAGCTTTGTTGACCTTTGATCCATGACCTGAGCTGAGGTGACCATATAAATAATCAGTTATATAGAGTTAAGATGCTTGCTCAATTAATGCAAATTAAACTAAAGCTATAGGGTGGCTAGGAAAAAGCAAAAAAACTTCAAGATAATTTTAAAATGGGCTTTGCAGTAAGCCTGAAGCTTTTTATTTTGCTTGAGGCCTAGTGGTAGTAATATTTAGCGCAAGGCCACATTAGGCCTAACAAAAGTTTACATTAGTAAGTAATCATGAGTCGAAAGATTTATCGTGTGGATAAATGGTCTACAGCATAAAGACTTTGTTTAGCCAGATTTCCTTAACCACATTGTATAGAGAACATTCTATCTCTGCAAAGCCTTATGATAAATTGTTATAATCCCAACAATGGATAGCAGGAATGGCAGATACAGACAACAGGCCAAAAATTCATCAAAGATGGTCTTGCAAATAGGTAAGTATAAGAATCAGATGCATAAAAAGGGAGCCAACCCCAACCCTCCACTGGACTTCAGGATAGTTGCAACTTTAGCATTTAACCTCATCTCACTCACAGGGAACCCACAGCCCCACAGATTTGTGATTATTCATGAAGTGTATGCTGGTGTTAGGCTGACTGTTTTTCTAGTTCTGTGATATTGCTTATGTTGCTCATGATATTAATAAAATCATAAAGACTATGTGTGTACCAGCAACCATCATCTTAATTGATCTCAGGATAGACATAAAAACATTATTATTAGTGACAAAAGTATTTTGCACCCCAAGTTAATTGTAAGGCTAGAGCTTGAAATCTTACCTTTCTTCGTTTAGATGTATCTAGAAACATCGAAATTATTTTTTGACTGAGTCCAAATTTCTCTCTCCCCATTTCTCACCAATTTAAAAGGCATGAGAAGAATAGTTCATTTCTATTATTTTTTCATCTGTGGTAAATGTCTTGGGTACAACTACGTGAATACAATAACAGATATTGCAATTTACTGCAATATCCTTGAAAAACCTTACTGCATTACGTAAGTATCATTGGAGTCCATTGTATTAACTGCAAAAGTTATGTATTACTAGGAGATTTACCCGACCTTGCTCAAGTCCTTAGCTCAATTACTTTTTTGGGGCAGAGGAGGGCTTAAACAAAAGGAAAATGTATATACTCTGTTTAAATGATTGTATTTTTCAAAAATACAATGTAATTTTGATAAAGTTAATTTTTGTTTCAGAATTCTTTAAAAAGGGGATTGTTAAAATTTTTCCATTTAATTTTTTTTGTAAATGTTTTAAAATGGGAATTCCATCAAGTGTAATTTTTTTCTCCATCCTTATAAACTCTTATAAAAATGGATTATAGTCAATTTGGTTTCCAGTAACATTGTCTTCTAGTTTTCAAATCTTAAGCATTGATTTACCTGTGCCAAAAACAGAGCACTATTCCAAATTTCTCCATTTTACCTCTTTTCTGTAAGGTTTATTGAGGAGCAATCCTATTCCAGGGTCATCCTATTTATCTAGCTCATCTCGGTTCAGTGTCTTTCAACATTTGTTCAGTTATGTCAATTTTGAGGACTGTACTTGATTTGATGATTCTGTCTCTTTTCTGTTTGGTTTTAGGAGAAGCAATCCCATTCTATGCACATCCTGTTTTCCGGGCATAGCCAAACACTTACATTGCTTTAAGTTATGATATGAGGAATATGTTCATTGAATTTGGTGGTCCTCACTCTTACTGTGTAGGAGTTCTTGAATCAATGGACAGACAGACTCTCTAAAATATATAGTAGATTATGGGCCTGATTGATCAAAGGACTATGTTCAAACAATGCGGCCGATGAGGACAACCTTTAGGAACAATATGTGTAAAATGGATTTCCTGGAAACTATCTAGGAGGAGGTAAAACAAAATCTAAGCCTTCTGAAGCTAAATTCTGAGGAGTGGAAAACCATTGTCTAATAACCTATTCCAGGAATCTGAAGACCCAAGGCCTAAAATGAAAAAAGGAAAGATTAACTAATTCATCATGGTGAGAGTTCTGGACCAAAGATGTTATGAATTGGTAACCACAAAAAATGCCTTTTGTGGAGCTTGAAGACTGGCTTCTACCAGAACCTGAGTTGGGGGGTGATTTCTGGTAAGCTTATTAACATGCATGTAGATTGTTTTAATATGTTTCCCCTATAATACTTTCACCTTAAGAATAAATGTGCTTGCTTATAAAGAGCTGTGTGGTAATTTATAATTGTGGGCACTTCTGCTGTTCCTAAGCTCTGCACAAAAAGTGAAGCACAGATGTTGTTCTTCAGCAGTCCAGTTCTCCGGGAATATCACAGTGTAGGCAGGGAATTATGCAGCCTTCCAAAACTCCATTTAGGAGAGGGACAGAGAGATGCAAGTCTCCACCCCAGGGAAGTGACATCTGAAGAGATAGGAGCCTAGAATAGGTGCCGTTGGAGAACCCCGGTGGGGAATATAAGTGCAGTTGCCCTGAACTTTGATAAATACAGCAAAAAGTTATTTGCAAACATTTGTTCATATTTCAATGAATTAGCTAGAACTGACCCTGACGTACTTTTAAAGGAACAAATTGTGAGAGTCAGAAACACCAAATTGTAAGCTAACCCTGAAGAATATTTATGGAACACTGTTTTTGAATTCATAATTATATTCACAACAGAAATCCAATCCCCAAGACTTGCACTTCCCAAATCAAAGAAATACCATGTGCCTTATGTATCCAATCAAAGCAGCTGAACATTTCACACACTGAGCCTCCATAGGCTGAAACACAGTCGTGTAAAAATGTCAGAGTAATTCTGAATAAACAGTGAATTAAAGGAAAAACACAATCCGCTCCTGAAGAGAACCAAGGGCTGAGCTGACAACAGACATTGACTGCTGTGAAAAGTTTGGCTAGCTGTAGCCTTGAATCTCAAGGATTTTGCACTCCCCTGTCCCCTCAGATCAGCTAAGCTTTGCCAGGACACACTGTCTCTTTTTCCTTCTGCCATGATTATTAAAATCCTTCTCACAGCCTTAGCTCCCTCTCTCCCCTCTCCTCCTGTAAGCTAAAATGGCAAGACTAATTTCATTTCTTTTGCTTTAGTTTGTCTATCTGTGACAACCCTTTTTATGCATTTAATTCATTCTCAATTTCTCATAATCAGGCAAAAGGTGTCCCCTAAGGTTAGGAGAGAGCTTGTCAAAAAGGCAGGGTAAATTTGCAGAGGTAATCACCAGTCTATCTCCTTTTCCCACTGCCCGTGGAACTATTAACTAATATCGCTGTCTAATCTTTTTTGTACTTATTTATTTTGCAGCAAGAAACTAGTGTTATAAACACCCCTACTGTCAAAACTTGTCATCCTCATTACCTCAAGGCGGGCTCCACTGCAGTTATTCTAATTTCATAGTTTCTCGAATTTACAGCCGCTGGAAATTGAGTACAAAATCCATTATCATTTGTATATTTTAATTATGCAAATGAGGCAGCTCAGCTGCGCTGGCCGGGACCTGCAGGGATGCCTAACTTCAATCTGGGTGATTACAATTTATCCAGTCGAGTCACTTTAATTGTAACAAGCTAATTACATTGTTTCATTTGGCTTTAACAAAAGAAAAGGAGCGGGGAAAAGCTTAATGGCAAAGGCCTGGGATTATGCTGTTTCTTGTATGTGTGCATGACACTTCCAAATTGAAGCTAGTTAACCCTACACCTGCAGAGGGGCCCAACACTGGGAGGGAGGGAGGATAAGGAAGAGGGATGGAAGCTGGTAGGTAGGAGTTTGCATTGAAAGAGACAGGGGTGAGAATCAGGCCCCCAGTGTTGCAATATACAAGATAAACATTTACTAGAGGATTTACCCAGCATTGCTTGGGTCCTTAACTCAATTCATTCATGATTCCTTTACATCATTGCTCTGGGGTGGGACTGGAGGGTTCAATATGCAGGCTGCCCTGGGGAGGGAGGACAACCTCAGCCCTCTCTCACTGCAGCAGCTTGTGGCCAGGTGAGAAGCACCTCTCCATGGCTGCTGCAGCTCCAGTGGGCACAGCCAGGGGAAGGGTGCATGTCCCCCGGTTGGGGCAGGTTCAGGTTCATCTGTCCCCTTCAGCCAGAGTGAGGGATGCAGCAAACTGTGGACTTTCCCCTCGTTCCCTGATGAAAGGGATTTGCAGCATTCCCTTACAAACTGGAGGGGGAGCTTCAGGGCCCCCCTTTGCTCTCCCTACAGGATGCTTGGGAGGCAGGAGGCTCGGGACTGGGGCAGTCCCAGACTGGAGGGGGGAGGTGCCCCCAGCCAGCCCCTTTCACCTGTCTGGTGATTCTGTCTCTTTTCTGTATGGTTTTATGAGAAGCAATCCCATTCTAAGCACATCCCAAACCCTTACCTTAAGTTATGCCAAGGGGAAGCTGTATACCGAATTTGGTGCTCCTAGTTGTTACCATTTAGAAGGAGTTCTTGAACAAACAGACAGAGAGACAGGCTTTCTAAAATATACAGGAGATTTGCCATCTATGATTATGTATAGTTAGATCATTTATGGTGGAGTTCACAACTTAAGTAGGACTTAAGTGATTGTATGGGCTTTGCACTGGTGCTCCATGTAGTGGTGGGTTGGCCCTGGTATGTATCAAGAGACTCCTGTGTGCAGTTACAAGTGAACGCAGAGGACATTTCGGATAGGTCTACACTGCAACTGGGAGGGTGCCTCCCAGCCCAGCTCGATAGACACATGGCAACTCTGCTCAAGCTAGCACACTCACAACAGCAACAAGAATGTCATAGCCTGGGCAGCAGCACAGTGCAGGGAGTCAGGCAGGCCTATGAGCTTGTGCCACTCCCCATGCTGCTATAGCTACACACTCAAGTTGTCTGTTGACCCGGGCTAGGAGACACGCTTCCAGCTGCGGAGAATCCATTCCCTTAGGCTATGTCTACACTGCGCAGTTATTTCGGAATAAGCTATTCTGGAACAGTTATTCTGAAATAGCTTATTTCAAAATAGCACATCTACACTGCAGGGAAGCCTCAAAATTAGTCTGAGGCAGGCTTCCCTAATGTAGACGTGCTATCTCGATTTACAGCCCCAGGAGGAACAACTTAGAATGGCCCTGGTGAGGGGCTATTTCGAAATAGCCGAAGTGGAGCGTCTACACATGCCTTATTTCAAAATAGCTATGTCAGAATAGGCATTGTTCTTCACAGAATGAGGTTCACAGAAGTCAGAATAAGCCGTCTGTTATTTTGAAATTATTTCAAAATAACGGAATTGCTGTGTAGACGCTCGCATAGTTTTTTCAGAATAACAGCCGTTATTCATTCTGAAATAACTTCTCTGTGTAGACACACCCTTAGAGACTTATGGAATGCTTTACTCTCACCAGAGAAGCAAAGGTTTGAAATGCCTCTGGGGGCACCTCCCCGTATTACACAGTTGTTCAATAAAGGCCTCTTCCAACAGCTACTGAAGTCATTGTAAATCAGCCAATTTATTTCAGTGGGTTGTGGACCAGGCCCTAATGCCACATTCTATTGCCATTGTTATCCTGCATGTATGCACTGCCTTGCATCTCCCAGTGCTTTGAAAACTTGACCACTAAAATGTCGGCTACTCCCTACTGCGATGTGGCCAGCACTGAACACCTCACCTCAATAGCATACAACCACTGAGTGCAGAAACGAAGACTAGTACTATAGTCGGTAGAACTGCCATCCAAACCAGAACCTGGCATGGCAGCTAGGTCAGAGATCCCTGCTGTTGAGAAAAGTACTAGGGCATCGAGTGTCTGCCTCTGAAAGAAATATTACCTGCTGCTCTCCTTTTATGGATGCTTCATTCCAACACCAAACACCTTATTGCCTCCAGATGAGCCGTCAACTCGGTAATTACTTCCCAAGATTCAAAATAAGTGTTCAGTACCTGAATTAAAACACTCAGGAAAGAAGAAATACATGCAATATTGCTGCCCATAGCTTCAATGAGTTAGGTAAATAATTACTTCTATAGCTTTGTCCATCTAAGGACATCAAAACATACTGAATGTAGCCTACAAACATCCCTAATGGTAGGTATTATCCCTGTGACACTGGAAGACCAGCTACGAGCTCCAGCCAAGGCCTCTAGGTCTAGTGAGCATTGACAAATGCATAGCTGGAAACCAGTCTGGCTCACCTGGGTACTAGCATTGTTAAACCAGTTATTGAATTTAAAGACATATATTTCGTGTTTTGACTTCATTAAATGCTTGTGAATTGCTGCCTGCACTTATAATATCTGTATCCCATGTTATAGAAGTAAATATTTAAGTGTGATTTGTAACTATGAAAGTTTTTGCTGTGAAACCAGAACCACCACCACACCCCCATTACCAAGTGTGAAATATTAGCATATGAGGGGTCATCTCCTGCCTACCCGAGGAGGTCTACGGACACCAGACAAACCACTGTGGATCATCAGGAGACACAAAATTGTGTAGATTTCTCCCTCCCCACTCATGAAGAAGGGGCATTCACAAACCCTCATCCCATCACAGTTTGAACTCTGGGAAAAGGGAATAAAAATCCCAGACCAGAAAGATCTGCACCACTGTGCTACTTAGAATTTGGAGAAAGCAACATTTCTAAGCATAAGCAAAATATCCCCAAACTGATTAGCTTCAGTTAACTGTGAAGAAGATACAGAGCTTGCACTTTACAGCTGCTTCTGTTACCTTTTGGAACCAAATACTAACTCATTTGTGTGTATATATATTCACTTTCTTTAACCTTGTAAATAACTCATTTCTTTTTCCTAGTCAATAAAACTTTAATTAGTTTAATATAAGCTTGGTTGCAAGTGTCTTTGGTGAGAGATCTAAGCTGCAGTTGATGTGGCGTAAGTGGTTCTGGGGGCAACCTGACCAACTGTTGGAAAGAGAGGTTTGCCTGAGTGGCAAGATAGATCAGTATGCCCAAGAGATCAGTATGTGACTCCATGTTACAGCTATGGTAGTGCTTGAAGAGGATCGCACAACCACTTTGAGGCCCATACCCTGGTTTGTAACAGTCTGACTTAAGGTCAGCACCCATATATGTGAGCCGCCCCCAACAGCCTGACAATCCCCATTAGAAATGGAGAACTGAGGCACAGAACAGTAAAGCAACTTGCCTATGATGGCAAAGGCTATTATGGGGAAGAGCTGAGAAAAAGAACCCAGAGGTCCTAACTCTCAGCCCTGTGCTTCAACAGAAAGACCATCCTTTCTTGCTTGTTATTTACTATGAGCCAAACTTCCATTTAGGCTAGATCTTGTCCCCCAGCTACACACGTTCACATGGACCCTCCACACCGGGCTCTCCTCCTCCCCATGTGATACAGTGTCACTCACCTGCACTCAGGGTTGCCAACCCACAGAAATTTCATTTACGGACAAAATGGGAAAAATTTACGGACAGACGCATTTTTTTACGGACATAATTTTTATACTACATTCAGTTGACATAAATGGCCAAAAGTGAAAAGTAATCGTTGTCATTCATACATCAATGTGCTGATGCTAATTCAGTGGGATAATGTAGATGATAACATTATGTGGATCATGTGATTCACCTCAACCATTGAGCTAAATAAACAACTAAAACGTCCAATTGCCGCTGCTCCTCAGTAAAATAGCTGAAGCAGCACAGAAGAAATTTAATTGCTAGAGAATAATTGCTGTTTTTTTAAATTTTATTGCGCTTTTACGAAAGTTACAGATGCCTAAATTTTTTTACGGACTTTATGGACATGTCCAATTTCGGCTAATTTTTTACGGACTGTCCATAAATTTACTGACAGCTCACAACCCTACCTGCTCTGCACTGAACTGAATACCTTTCCCAAGAGGACTTGCTGGTTACTATCCATGTAGGAAAGCCTGGGCTGGCTGGGGTTGTAGAATGAGACCATTGCTATTGCTTGGGCAGTATCTTTCTGCCGCATCATATATTGGGGATCTTTGGATTTTTCCCCCCACTCGGTAAAATTCCCTTGTGATCTTGGATCAACATGACATCACAGGCAGAAAAGATGTTACTCCCCTCAGGGCCAGCGCTCTGAATTCAAACCCTGCTGCAATATCGACTTCTACTGTGTATCAATGTACATTGTAGACAAAAAAAAGTGCAAGCCTAGCTCAAACGTAAACCAATTACCAGTAATCGGATAGCTCAGCACGTGTATTCTCCATGAATGGCACAAAATCACCAGTGCACCATTAAAATGCCTTTTAAACCTTCAGGCTTACACGGTGCCTAGGCCTTGATGGAATTTCACCCACTAGATGTCACACCAGGGATTCCTACTGGAGCTTGTGCATGGCCACACTGGTACTATAAGAGGGACTTCCTCTATACATTGTAGTGATCAGCCTCTGTGCTGAGGCCTGAAATGGAGTCACTACCTGACTTCCATTCATTCCCTAAAATGGCATGAGCTGGATTACATGGTACCATCTAGATTCTAGAGGGTTCAGCAACTCTTTCATACAGTCTGAGAGAGATTTTCAAGGCACTGGCTAATTCCCCTTTGATAATTTTACCCTCTGAGCCTCAGTTTGGTATAATGGCCTAAAGAATTTGGGGTTGACTGATACAGGGAACAAATGAGCCCTGGCAGAGGGTAAATGAGAGACCCATATAAGTATTTTTTTCAATTGTTAATTTCTCTGGGCCTGAATCATCACCTCCTCTGTACACAGTAATCTATTAATTCCTTTTGACGACCTCATATGGTGCACGGAGATTGTTCCAGGGCCTTGTTTTATTCAAACTGGAGTCTCTGACTAGGAAGTGGCCAGTTTGGAAGGGAAAAAGGGAAAGCATTCCAAGCATGGCTGCCGCCTTTGGACATGTGAGCCGATCCTAATGAAAGGGAAGCATGGACACCAATCGCATTTTCCCAGGGTGAACATTCGCAGGGCCCCTTTCAATAAAGCAGCAGTAACCACTATCACACTGCAGTCCCTCAGCAGCAACAAAATGATGTCTTGGAAAGGAAACTGACACATTAAATACTGGCACAGATGCTTTGCACCCATCACTTTCCTCAGAGGGGAAGACCAGCCATCTATTTTTATTTTCCATTGTCCTTTTTAAAAAAATGCATTTCTCACTAACGAGGGGGGAGAGCACAGAATTACAGAGGGAGGGGAATGATAGTCAAGTTAACAAGCTTCCAGAAGTGAGCTTCAGAAACAGGCGATGTTGTTTATTTTTAATTATCTACTTGGTTAAAGCTTGGCAGAGTTTACAAAGCTCCAAGGGTGAACTTTTTTTAGGGAACGCCTATGCAGGCCAAGAGGCAACTGTAGCACAATACCCTTGCTAGCTTTCCTCACAGTAGCACAGCGAAGGAAAGGAGCGTAGATGAGGTGGCATAGGCTTCAACTCTGGCAAGGAAGGTGAGTAATGCCTACTGTCCCTGGCGTGCTTGTCTAGCCCCCCCTAAACTTATGTGGCCACATCCACACTGTTATTTTTAGCCATGATGGTGAAGCTAGAACCTGTGTGACTTCCCATACTGCAGTCATACCTTGGATTGCAGGTTAGACCTACCCTAAATTGGCTTTTACTGTAGTAGGGCTTAATCCAGCTGCCACAGAAGTTCTTCCATGTGTTTCAATGGGCATTTGGATAAGTGGTGCATCTGAGGGGTCCAATAAAGGTACCCAAGCACTTCCATTGACTTCTAGGGAAGTATGATGCAGGGAGTCGAGGAGGCTCAGTACATAACAGGCTCCGATTTAAGTTAGGCACTCTGAGAATCTACCTGTATCCCGTGTTATGGATCATATTGTACACAGTCATACACCTGTTCTCCAGCAACTAGAGTAAAACCATCAAGTCATTTCACCAAGCATCTGATGAGAGCCTAACACAATATTCTACTAAGTTCCCTTCGCCCCCTCTCCCTCGCATGTTTGCTCTTTCTATTTCACACAAAGCACTCTGCCACGAGAGATATTTTTAGCTATATCTCTGACAGTATATAGTGTGATGGGGCGACTCCCCCGCCACGCACTGTGGGTGCGCCGTCCCCAGCGTGCTGGGGAGAAGTGGCAGCCCCATGCTAGCCCCAGCACTGTGCCGCCTGCTCCGCCACAGCCAAGCGGGGAGCCGGAGGCACGACCGGGCATTGCGCGCCCGAGCCCGGCGATCCCCTACAGACGCAGGGAAGCAGCAGAGCTGGCGGGCCAGCCCCCGCCAAAGCTGCGCATGCGTAGAGCCCCCAGTGGCTCCAGCCCGAGCCAGAGACGGCTGAGACGGGGAGAGGGGGAGTGGCCAGAGACGCCGATGTGGGCCCCTCCCCCGGTGCGGCGAACGTCCCGGCAGCAGGACGCTTAAAAGGGGCACCGCCACCAGGGGCAGGGGGCAGAGAGGAGGCGGAGAGGGCAGAGAGAGGAGAAGAGGCGGAGAGGGCAGAGAGAGGAGAGGAGGCCGAGCAAGCGGTCCAGACTGGAGGAGCGGAGGAAGCTTCGCGAACTGGGGGGGTCCCCGAGGCTGGGGGCAAGTGAGTCCAAGTGAGGCGGAGTGAGGGAGGTAGAAAGTGACCCAGGGCAGGGTATCTAACCCAGGGGGTTGGTGTGTTTCGGGGCGGATTCCCCCCACCAACCAGAACGGGGACGCTGTCCCAGTCCTTAGGGCCCTGGGTCGGGGCTCGGAGTGGGGGTGGGCCCGAGCCCCCCTACCTTCCCTCGCTGGCCAGCCGAAGTGCCAGCCAGGAGGTGAAATCTACAAGGACCAGGCTCCGCCGGACTCAGGGTGGGGGCAGGTGACGGGGAGCCTCGCAGGCTCGCGAGGGTTTCCTCGCAGAACAGCCGGTGGGGCATGGGCTGACGGACCCTGGGTGGGGCACGCCCACATGCCCCGTGACAATAGATAAAAGGCTTGAAGAAATAAATAAGCTTTTTAATACCTTCAGTCATTGGTGGTCCTTTGATTAATCAGGGAAAAAAAGTTTTTTTTGCCTAATTCCCATTTGAATGGTTCTCAAGGGGTAAATTTTAACTTGTACAGGTTGAACCTCCTTAGACTAGCACCCTCGGAACCCGGAGTGGTCCCAAACAAAGGAATTCGCTGGACCAGAGGAGGTCAGGCATCCAGGATCTCCTGGGATATCTCTCTTGGTGGCTGCCCTGGGAGAACCTGGAGACCTGATCTCCTCCGACTCACCTGTCTAGCTCTGCTGCCCCCAGGGACTCTACTCCCTGCCCAACCCCACGTGGCAACAGCTGCTCCGGGCCCATGTGCAGCAGCAGATGCTGCTTGCCAGAAGTTCCCCGGCCTGGTGCACAGCGGAGGCAGCTGCTCATGGGGCTATTTACCTCCAGGTCACTGGCCCTGCAGGCTGCTGCCAATCAGACCAGCTCCACTCCTAGCCACTGTCAACCTCCGGGGCTGGGGCTTTCTGGTCTAGCAACATCTGTGGTTCTGTCGGACCACGGATGTTGCCAGACCAGAGAGTCCTGGACAAGAGAGGTTCAACCTGTCATTGAATTGGTGAGAAGATTGGAAAATTCCATCCTAAGAGTCCAAGTCTCAGATTTTTAGAGGCACAGTAGTTAGGCTTTGCTTCACTCAGCTATGGAATGCCTAAGGGATTTTGACAGCTAAGTCCTGAAGTGACTGAGGCACTAGGAGCCTAAAATTAATTGAAAATCAATGAGATTTAGACTCCTAAATGCCTGAAAGAAGATCCTCCAACGTATTTAGCCATCCAACTCCCATTGACTCCAGTAGGAGCCAGGCACCTAAATACTTCTGAGGATCTAGGCCTAATTCACTTCTGAGGATGAGACTAGGGAGAACTGCAGAGATTTTGGTACCAACACTGATGAGACTCTAAAAAACCCAAAAGACGCCAGCTCTAAATAAACACAGGAATAAAGAAGAGCAGTAGGAATACACAAGATCCATGAAGAAGTCTGGAGCAAATTCATGAGCGGTTTCAAAATGATGACAATTGTTTTACAGGTTCTGGAAGCGAATGGGGAGCAATTGACATTATGCGAAGAATAGCTGATATCACTGAGCTTCTTTGTACCTGTGGGAATCTGTGAAGCAACAGTCTGTGCATCCGAGAGTTTAGTGACCTGGGATGGGGTTGGAACTGCTGGGGTGAGTGAAGGGAAGTGGACAAAGAGGAGATGAAGGCCTGGATGAGGATTCCAATGTGGAGACATGGGCTCAAAACTGTGGTGCGTGGCGTTAAGCAGACTTACAGACCCAGGAGTGTGGAAAAAGGAGAGTTCGTTGATCAAGAATGATGCTGAAGTACAAACAGAAGCATACAGGAGAGCTCTCTCACTTCTTGTCTCAGAGATGATGGGTTTGTGTTTGAGGATGCTCCTCGTCTCCAGGAGAAACACCTTGTTGCTTGAGATATTTAAAAGAAGACAGTATGTCAAGAGTGACTGAAGTTGGATGGTGAAGTCATTAAGGAGGCAGAAGGATATGAGTAGTTGGGCATCATCAGGATAACAAGGAGGTTTAAGGTTAAGGATGGAGATAAGACAATGATTGTGGATGTTTAAAATATACACTGGCCACATGTTCTCCAAGTTTCCTTCCTCTTCCACCATAGGTTTAAGTAGTGTCCTTATTGCTATTTAAAAACAGATCTGTATCTGATTCTTTGAAAACCAACAACAAGTAGGGGGAAAAATCAACCATATTAAGAAATATTAGTAATGGTGTATACACCTAGGAATCTTGATCAGTGCCAATGGTTCCAGCAAGGATGAGGTAAAAGGAAATGTGCGTTAGCTAAAAGTGCTTCACAGAAGTTGATGGAATTATGACATGATAAAAACATGACTAAACTTCTATCAAACCAGCATATTAACAGTATTATTCTACGGCCTGGCAGCAGCTGCATTAAATGACGCAGACATCAGAAGTCTGGAGGCAGTTAATACAAGAGTTCTTCAGAAGATGACAGGTGTAAAGGTGACAGATATGGCAATTTCCTGTAGTATCATTTTTGGAGTCGATTGAATTAAATGAAAAAGTTGTGTATTATAACTTGGTCTAGTCTCCCAACCATGAGCACATATAGCTTATTAATATTATGAATTGCACTTGTATCACTAAGCAAAATAGAATCCTTCAAAATCTTGCAACCTTTTAGTATTTAAAAATGTGAAGCAGGGATTCATTTATGCAACCATAGTGATGGTGAAATATATGTACTGGTCTCTGTCACAAAGTTTCTATATAGGATTTTTCTTGATTTAATTTTTCTAATGTCAGAATGAGGTCCACCGATGGGAGGGGCAAAGGGAGCAGTTACCCTGTAGCCTGGCGATTCAAAAGAGCCCAGGGTTCTTAGCTGCCACTGCTACTGCAAGAACAGTGGTGTCTGATGCTCCAGGGCCTTTAAATTGCTGCCGGTGCACCATGCCATGTGCTCCACCTGCTCTGAGGACTGGGCAGGGGAAGAGCAGTGTGGTATGCTCTGGGCAGCTCTAAGGGCTGGCTGCTTTCTAGCCCCACCCCTTCGGCCCAAAGTCCTGGCCCTTCCAGGAGCACAGAGCCATCTTTTCTACTTTGCCAAGGGGCTTGGCAAGTCTGTTGGCCCCTCTGGTCACAATGACAGACATTTGGGCTGCGTCTAGACTGGCATGATTTTGCGCAAATGCTTTTAATGGAAAAGTTTTTCCTTTAAAAGTATTTGCGCAAGAGAGTGTCTAGATTGGCATGGACGCTTTTGCTCAAAAGCACTTTTTGCGCAAAAGCATCCGTGCCAATCTAGACGCGGTTTTGCGCAAGAAAGCCCCGATCGCCGTTTTCGCGATCGGGGCTTTTTTGCGCAAAACAAATCTGAGCTGTCTACACTGGCCCTTTTGCGCAAAAGGACTTTTGCCCGAACGGGAGCATCAAAGTATTTGCGCAAGAAGCACTGATTTCTTACATTAGAACGTCAGTGTTCTTGCACAAATTCAAGCAGCCAGTGTAGACAGCTGGCAAGTTTTTGCGCAAAAGCGGCTGTTTTTGCACAAAATCATGCCAGTCTAGATGCAGCCTTGAGGTATATAGCCTTATAATTTTCTTCTCACACACAGAGAGATATTATATATTCACTATTACTCACAATTTAATGTCATTAGTATCCTTACAATAACCCATAACTCATACTGCCTCAATGTTGCTTTATTTTATTTTCTCTGGTGCTCTCTCCACTGTTATTTATGTAGGAAAACTTGAATTGTCAACAGTTCCAATTACCTTCAGTTTAAAAAAGTAATCAAAATTATGCAAATACTGGCCAAAAAAGTTTTGAACCTACTAAGATTTTTTTTTTACTTGAGTCATTTTAATCCTGACTAATTTAGTGCCTTTAAGATGAAAGAATCCTACAGCAACTGAGCCCATTTTATATTTGACACCAGGGCCTGATGAGCATTTATCAGTACAAATGCGGTAGTTGGTGTATCCAGCATATTGTAAGTAGTTAAACAGCCAAGAGGATAACCCCAGATAATGGAGTCTTAAAAGTTAATGCCAACTAACCTTTAAAGCTATAATTTGCTGCAGATCCAGTGAGAGGAAAGTTTTGGGGATAAAGCAGATCTGAATTATTTCTTTATTGATTATGACAAAGCAGTTTGATAATTTTGCTCTTCCTACCTACATCTTTATACCAAAGTATGTAAGCTATATTCAAAGGAAATTAATAGAAGGTATCCACCAGGATTTGATTATATCTTGTATAACTGTTTTAAGTCACGTAGAATTCTTCTGATACAAAAAGACTGCATTGGTATTGTATAGAACTTTTCTGATCAAAAGCAATAGGAAGAAGTTATTGTTTTAGAGAAGTTTTATTTAAATTAATTTGGTTTCTGGGCAACAAAACAGACCTTCAGAGTAGGAAAAGGAAGCAGAAATTCCTTGCAGCAAGTCCAAAGCCTGCTCTACAATAGATGGAGGGATGTAAATAATTAAAGAGAATCATTTTGTAATGCTCTGACCCCTGAGCATTGCTCATCATTCACAGATACTTTCTCTGTCTAATCCAGTCTGTGCAGGCCTTCAGTTCAGTGTGCACATCATTAATGACCTTTTATGACAATTAACTGATAGAAGAGCACCAGCAACATATCTACGGCATTTTTGAAAAGCACCAACATACTTTGTCTATTTATCTGCCCACACAGATTAGTTTTGTAAAAACAATTAGAATGATTTAAACAGTTGGTTAAGGAAATGCTTACGGAGCTGCTGGGTAGTGCTTTATTCATGGGAAGCATTAGATGTTGTCACAAAGGGATGGTTTGATGCTGTCAAACTTGTAAAAGAAGCTAGTTGTGCTAGAAGCACCATGGGTGGATCCTATCTGCTAGCACAGCCCAACATGAAAAGTCTTCAAAGCACAGAATCTCCTTCTCTCACTCCTAAGAGTTTATTAATTATTATTAACTATTTGTATTAAAGTCACAGTCCAGAACCCTACTGTACAAGGCATTGCACAACCCTTGCACAAAAAGGCTTCTTACAATCAAGGAATAGAACAAATTTATGAAAAACACACTGAGCGTATGTCTACACTACAGAGTGTTGTTGGAAAAACAGACATTTTTCCAACAAAACCTGCGTTACGTCCACACTGCAGTTGCATTCTTCCAAAAGTAAATCGAAAGAACAGAGGGGTTTTTCCGGCGTTGGTAATCCTCTTTCTACGCGAAAAAAGCCTTTTTTTCAAAAGAGCTCTTTCGGAAAAAGGCGTGCGTGGACGGGGAAGAGGGAGTTCTTTCAAAAGAAGAGGAAAGAGGAAAAAGCACAGGTTCCCTGGTGGCCATTCTGCCCATAGTAATCACAGCTTAAATGCGAGATAGCATCCATTCAGTGTGGACGCTATCTTTCGAAAAAGCAAATCGCTTTTCCGATGCGCTTGTGTGTGTGGACGCTCTCTTTCTGAAGAAGTTTTTTCGGAAGATCTCTTCCAAAAAAAGGTTCTTCTGAAAGAAGCCTGCAGTCTAGATGTAGCCTCAGGGTTTAAACAGAAAGAATAGCAAATCCCAGCTCAAGCTAAAATATAAAAATCACAGGTCCTGATGAACTGGCGGTGAGAACTGCATTACGTAAGTCTCTGGGTTCTCCCTATTATCCTATCACTTTTTCTCTTGGAGCCATTTGTTTCCACTTAGAAACAACAAGAATCATCATATTAACACTTTACAGAGCTTAAGGAACTTAACTGACTAACACACTACAAAGGCAGTTTCCCCTCTCTTGAAATTCACATCTTCACACCAAATGCTGTGAATGAGCCACTTCCACTCGGACTTGATTAGTCTCATTAACACAATATATATATACCCCTGCCTCTGTACCTTCCACTCCAATTCATCTGATTAAGTAGGTTTTACCCATAGAAACTTATGCCCTACTAAATCTGTTAGTCCCTAGGGGCATGTCTACACATCAGGGCAAAAGTCAAATTAAGCTATACAGTTTCAGCTACGTCAGTTGTGTAGCTGAAGTTGAAACAGCTTAACTCAGCTTTTGGCACTATCTATACAACAGGAAGTCGAAGGAAAAACAGTCTTCCTTCAGCTTCCCTTACCCCTTGTAAGGGTTACATGAGTCGGAGTAAGAAGTCCTCCAGCTTGATATTATTTCGAAACAATGGCTTGCAGTGTAGAACAACGTCAGTTATTCCAAAATAACGCTGCTGTGTAGACATAGTCTTAGGTATCACAGGAACTCCTCAAAAAGGCCAGTAATTTTAGTAGGGCCCAGTGGAGAGAATAGTACAAGCTGAATCTCTTTAACACAGCATGCTCTAGTCCAGCAACATTCGTGGTCCAGCATGATTTTAGTTAGCTAGACGTCCACTTATCTTGGGCATGGCCAAGTTTCCTGTAGTCCCATAAAGTTTGTTTATAGCCACCAGTCCTGGCTCTCACTGTTCTGTGCTGTTATTCAGCTCTAATTTACCCCTAAATGTCTTCTAAGAGCCCAATAAGCAGTGAGAGTGTTGGTAATGCTGCTAGAGAATATCGACCTCCCATGGTTTGGTAAATTCAATGGTTAAGCAGCGGTCAGGTCCCAAGGGTGTCAGACTAGAAAGGTTCAACCTGTAGTTACTTTCCACACAGAAGACACCAAAATAAATCTCCAGAATAAATCTTCTGTACCCTTTAAATTAGAAAATAATTCCAAAATTTTACCCAGAGTTTCTTTCGATAAGTTATCTGGGGCATTTCTTATTGTAACAAAAAGATGAGAGGGACATCTGACCATTTAGCTCTGCGGATGTCTATGGACCAGACTGGATCAGGGTGTGAAAACAAGGGAGCCCCTTTGCACTAATATCTGTCCACTAAGCTCCCAAAGGAGCCATACTGTTAATGATTAACTGACAATTGCTGTGCTTTTCCCTCTTGTGTAGCAGGGAGACGGTATAGAGACAAGGAATGTTTAAGTAGCAACATTAACATCCCTAGGAAAATCCCAACAGAATTTCTATAGATTTGGAAGAGGGAGACAGCTGATGGACCATCCATAGACTCTGCCTCAACCCTGCCCAGCTTCACCCTTCAAAATCTGTACAGAGTCCCATGAAGCCTTACAGGGGACCTGAAGAAGAGGGGAATGATGCAATTTGGGCACATCTCCCCAGCCTTCTACACACGTCATACAAAACAGAAGGATGGATGATATAGCCTTAGATAGAGCTATCGATCTCAGTCTAGACAAACAGACCTGCTCTAAGGAATTGCCCACAGCCTGTAAACAATGTTTCCTGAAGGCTATAAGAGATTCACATGCCATCCAGTTGATTAGTAGAGTGCCCACAGCTAGGTTTTTTGTTTCTACTGGTGGTGCCCATTCGCACATGCCTCAGTGCATGTAAAAAAATTATTCCACACACAGATGAAAAAATCCACACATGGATGGAAAAGATTAGAAGGAACATTGCCTGTAACCTAGTTGATTTTAAACAAAATTTTAAACAAATTCTACTAATAATCTTCGGGGGTCATTTAAAATGCTGGTTTAAAATAGGAGAACAGAGTTACAGACTGCCTTGAGCACAAGCAAAGCAAGAAGCCACTAAGTGACCTTGCAGCCTTTTAGACCTGTCCTCTTTGGGAGAAGGATCCATCTCATTGCCCGATTTTCCCTTCCAGCACCATAGAACATCACAAATTATGAGGTTAGCACCCCTGATGAGTCTCCCACTAGGTGTCATGGTCAACACCAGGAACGGACTTGTTCTTAGGCGATGGTCCTTTCCCTTTCCTGTACATCTAAGGAATTTCCGAACTCCAGCAGTCAAGAGAAAGTGTATCTTTTTGGCAGGACATCATTGATATCACCATTCAATCAAGAAAATGGAATAATCAAACCCCCGTGTAATTAATGCTCCTGTCCAAGTCCACTGTCTGTGTGAGCATACCCTCCCCATCGTGTTTGCAGAATGGAGGGCAATCAGGGTGGGTCTGATCTAGAGAAAACCATGCAGGGTGCACAGTTACTGAAACAAATATAAGATCTGTCATGGGGATGGGGAGGAAGGGACACATGAATTAGTAGGGGAAAAAAGTCAGAATTCAGCCCTAAGGGCTCAATCTTTCTTTTCTATTGTCACAGCAGATGGGGAAAGGAATGCATCATGAAAGCCACATTATCCAAGACACTAGGGAGGATCAGCACAAGTAAGTGTATATAACATCCTGGAAGGGGAGGAGTAGAAAGATGCCAGTGAGATTTTACAAGCTAACAACTAATTAAAAGGCAAGAGGGTTATCAGATGAATTAACCCTTCCTTAGCTGGGGGATATATGATTAAATTATGCAAACACCAAAGCTGGAATTCTGCATAGAACTTTAACCCTTCTGTGGACAGAGAGATCTGGGAGGGTGCTTTACAAGACAATATATTTTTTATAAATAAATTTTAAAAATAATAATTCCCCAAGTCCCTTCTTGTGGCATCATAAGAAGCAGAGATACTTTCAGGAGAGATTTGAATGAAGAGATGGTGGTGAGTTTATAAACTGGGATGGAAAAGGCATCCTATGTATAAACGTTGTCATAAACAGGCACAACTATTGAGATACTGGAAAATATGATTCTAGTATGTAAGAGGTCACTGTGTCTACGTCTAGACTGCAGTACTTTTCCGGGATACTGGAGGCATCCCGAAAAAGAAATGCTGCATCCAAAGAACGCATCCGCTTTTTCGGAAAAATTTTCAAAAAAGCAGACATGCTTTTTCACCATCCCTGTGAATCTCATTTTACATATCTTTTGACACAGCCCATATCTTTGGCTGTGTCAAAAGAGCAGGTTTTTCCAAAATTTGGCGCCATGTAGACACGCCAAATTTCAGAAAATCTTCTTTCAACAGAAAAGCGGCAAAAGATACGCAAACTGTGGTTTGCAATTTGCATATCTTTTTCCGACTTACCTTTGTGGTCTAGATGTAGCTTAGGTAGAGAAGGGACAGCAATTGTCAGTTGGTAGAAATGGCGGATTTCAAATGATTCAAATAGTGGGAGCAGCTCCTTTAAAATGTACTTTTTGTGTCTTCTATCACAGCACTTCAAGAACAACCTCACAAAAAAAAGTATTCTTATTTCCTCAGCTCTTCAGAGTCTGACAAGCTACTCAACAACAATACATAAGGAACAGTGTGCCAAGGCCTTTGACAGTGAAAGGATGTAAAGAGCTCCTCTGAATGGGAAGGAATCCCTGATCAAACTCAAAATGCATCTTATGAAAAAGTAATCAGCACAGTACGGAGTGAAATGGGAGAGCTCAGTGGAATGTTGGACCCATTCCCAAGCTACACTAAAAGAAAAGGGTAATTATATATGTCAGATAGACTATTAAATACTTGAGAAAGTCATCCAGACCAAAGTGAGGAGTCCGATTTACAAGGGAATCTAAGTGCCTAAAGATAAGTGCCTGAGCAGTTTCAGTTTAGGTGCCTAATTCCTATGGAAAACAACAAAGCACTTTTGAAAATCCCACTAGGAGGCTATCTTTAAGAGGCACCTAACTATCTTTGGAAATCTGCCTCTTAGGCCACATCTCCACTTGCTGTGCAGGAGATCGATCTTCTGGCATTTGATTTAGCAGGTTTAGTTAAGACCTGCTAAATAGAACGCTGAGGGCAGCTCCCGCAGGCGTCAGTACTCTTCACGAGGGAAACTGACCGGAGTGCCGGTACTCCTCGCAAGGGAAGCCCACTGTGAAGATGCCGCCAAGCTCAGCTTAAGGTAAGTTGACTCCAGCTATGCATTTTACGTAGCTAGAGTTGAGTACCTTAAGCTGACCTTCCAGATTTAGTGTAGACCTGGCCTTAGTCTTTACCTACGTATCCAAATGAGGGACCCAGTTTTCAAATATCCTGAGCACTCAGCTATTCCTTTGAATGTCAGGTCTGTTACTTAGATGGCTAAATAGGAATTTAGAAGTCTGGCTTTAAGCAACTTAAAAAAAAAACTTGGCTCCTGTTACAAAACCAAACTAAGATGCAGCAGAAATATATTTTGTTGAATGAAAAGGCAGAGATTCTAGAAATTCAGTGACAGAAGACAAGAGAGAAAGAAGCCAAGACAGGTGACAGACTTGCCAGGGCCCTGGGCAAGGTGTGGGAGGAGCGCTCAGCTCTGGACCCCCAGGAAGACTTGGGGCTTTGTGTGGAAGAGGCAGCAGGGACCCAGCCTCCTCCAGAGAGCCCTAAGCACCATCCAAACAGTTCCGTGCAGGGCTCTGGTGGTGAGTCAAAGAACCTATGTCTCTGGCCACTGCTGCCGCCATGGTAGTAGCAGTAGCAACCAGAAGCCCTGGATCCTTTTAAAATCCCTGGCCCTGGGACAAGTGCCCCCTTTCCACCTCACCTCCACCCTGATCAGCAGCCCTGAAGGAAGCATTATCTGCACTTTACAGAGGGAGAACTGTGGCCCAGAGATTAAGGGAGGGATTGTCCCCTCCAGGGCACCCCTTTTCCAGGCCTGCAGTAGTGCTCAAGGCCAGGTAGAGCTCTCTATCTAGCTGGGAAGAAGTCTCTGTGGCACGGGCTTCACTCAAGGCAGCTTGTACTGCCCTACAAGTCTTCTGCCACAAGCCCCAGGATAGCAGATGTACCAAGGCCAGGAAGGGCATCTCAGAGGCAGAAGGAAGAAGGGCTGCAGTGCATAGCTTCACAGAGATTCCAGGAAGCACTGCTCTTCATAGCTAGCTGGGAACTGGCTGCTGAAACTTGAGTAGCCCTCCAGGGCTGTTACTCCAAGGACTTCCTTGGCCCCCACAGCAGCCCAGACCTGGGAGGGCACAAAGGTGACTCAAACCCCCCTGAGTTCCTCTTTCACTGGCCTGCAAGGTTCTCATCCCAAGTGGTGACACAGAAAGACTGGGATGGATCTGGAATGGAGTCTGGACCTCCTGCTCTCCCTTGCAGCTTTGTCTCTGTGCTGGCACAAATACAAATGAGGACAGAGTCTGGCCCAGAATCCATTGGCTAAACAAGCATTTTGTCCTGAAGTTAAATGAAATTCCTCAGTGTTTCTGTCTTTCCAAGTAGCTTCCCCAAGGGAAGATGGTCTTTAGGATTAGGGTGACCATCCGTCCCGTTGTTACCGGGACAGTCCCTTATTCAAGACCTCCTCCCGGTGTCCCGTCTTTTTTTTTTTAATTGAGCACATTATCCCATATTTCCCCTGCAGCAGGAGGGGGGGGGCAGCCACTGGTGCTCAGGGCTTCAGCTGCTGAAGCCTCAAGCACCAGCAGCTCCCCTACCCCGTTGCAGGGCTGAACCATGGAGTGCCAGTGTCTCCCCTCCTCTTTCCACCCTGCGTGCTGCAGGGTTGAACTTCATCCCTACAGCAGGGCAGGGTGGGCAAGGAGCTGCCAGCACTTGGAGCTTCAGCTGCTGGAACCCCAAATGCCGGTGGCTCCTCCCCCTCACACACTGTGGGGCTGAAGCTCTGAGCACCTGCAGCTCTTCTGCCCCCTCAGGGCTGAAACCTTGAGTGCCCGCCTCCCACCCCCGCTGCAGGGCTGAAGCCCTGAGCACCAGCTGCGCCCCCTTGGTGTCCTATATTCAGCATAGGGAAATATGGTCACCCTATATGGGATCCACCAGTTAACCTGCAGCAGAGAGTTTGGATTCGCAGTGAACAGCCATGTAGCTGTAAGTCTGAACTGTGCTTACTGGATACAAGCTCATGTTATTTGTGGCCTCAAGTTTCACTGCTTGTTCCCAATGAAACAGCAAGCCCCAGGCACAGCTATGTTGCCATGAATGAATATGAGAGAAGCTAAGCCAGGCTCAACTCATCTGATCCTTTCCAGACTCAGGGGTCTCTGACACCACAAAATAGCACAACCCTTCTGAATAGAGAGCCACCCAAGCTGCAAATTTAGGATCTGGATTTCAAATATTCTCAAGTCGGGCTGTCTTCCCATACAAAGTTTTGGTTCCAACCTTCATGAAACCAGGGGCCATTTGCAAAATGCAGATCTGCATCAGTGTACAGACTTCAGAGAGTCTGGACTTCAAATATCCCCAGAGTCTGCTGGTCTTCAGCTCGGGGGTTTGGTTTGTAATGAACTCAGAAAGTATACAGCTACCTAGTATCTCCCCAATGGTCTGCAGCTCTCTCATGCAATGTCTTCTGCAAAAACTTCTTGCGCAAGAGAGCGTCTACACTGCAAAAGCACATCGAAAAAGCTATGCGCTTTTGCGAAAGAGAGCATCCAAACTGCATGGATGCTCTCTCAAAAGTAAGCTCTGATTCCTATGCACAAAATGGCCACCAGGGCACCTGTGCTTTTTCCTCTTTCCTCTTTTTGAGCAAAAAACCCCTCTTCCCCATCCACACACCTTTTTGCCAAAAGAGTTCTTTCACAAAAAGGTGTTCTTCCTCATAGAATGAGGAATACCTATGCTGGAAAACCCCCTCGGTTCTTTCGATTTTTTTGCTCAAAAACGTGCTTGAGGTGTGGGCGCTCCGCAACTTTTTCCGAAAAATCTCTGTATTGTAGACATAGCCTCAGTGATGATCCTTCAACCCAACATTTCCCCATAACAGCATAAGTCGTCCACTCAAAATGGATACTGATTGATAGAGACAAATCTGGCTTTTCCCTGTCAGCCTTCTAAACTGTAAGCAGTTGCTATGACATTAGTGCTATCACAATGGAGTAAGTCATAGGGAGCTCCTGGCGAGAGACCAATAATTCAATGAAAGTATCCAAACCAGAAAAGCCTGATTAGTCAAAATCACATCACCACTAAACTGTCTCCAATTTCCCAACTCACAGTTCACTGACACCTGAACCAGTGATCAGTCAAAATTGGTATTTACTGGAGCAAAAACCACAGGCAAATTTCTCATGCTTCGAGATCTTTCAGGGGTCCCTTACCAGCATGGAGCTTCACATGAGTCACAAAACAATTTACTTTCTTTTTTCCCCCATATGTTTTTGGATAATGGAGTTCTCCAATTTGGGTATGAGGTAATGCAGAACATCTTTGGTACAATGAGCATGAATATCAAAGGGAACAAAGTTTCCTCCAGGTGAGGCTCCATTTGAAATGGGATACTGCTATGGGAAACTGCACACTGATTATAATTTATCATCATCTTCATATAGCTTTATATAAGTAATACAGATCACCACAGTCAATTAATCAATCTGTAATTAGGAACTGACATGAACATTTACTACCATCAGGCATAATTTATATGATTACAGATGATTAAATAAAATGTAATTGAGTGAACAGGCAATTTGTTAAGCACATGTAAATTCAGCCATACCACCTCAGGCAGTGATCTTGTCAGCTCTCAATAGCTGAACAGGGTCAGGATGGGTCAGGATTTGGATGAGAAACCTCCAGAGAGAAACCCAGGTGTTGCAAGAAGTGAAGCTAGTGATTTAGTAGATGGTTCTCTCCTTGTTGAGTCAGTGCTGAGCCATTTTATTCCCTACCATGCTATGGGGAGGATGGAAACACGCTGTTGGAAACATACTGTCCTTCAGATGAGCTAGAAAAGCAACTTGCACTTACTCTAGGGCAATTTTTATAAATGCAGGGGTGGGGGGTCCATCTCCTACATTTGGCTTAAATAATTTCACCTCCACTCTTTGTCACTTCAGTTGGATGCAGCAATATTCCCCACATTGCAGTTCCCCAGATAACTGGCGGTCCCCAGACACTTGCAGGCTGCCCGTAGAGACAGAACAGGCTGCTCACATGGTTCTTTAACTTGTTTCCAGAGGCTTCTACACGTGGAGGCTTGTAGGAGTGGCTGGATACAGAAAGGAGCAACCAGCCAAGGAGTTGCTAGTGCAGAGTTCAAAATGGAGTTCTTGGTGTTTGGCCCAGACCTACTAACGTGTATTCTGCTAGGGCCCGATCCTACCCAGACTGGCTTCAGTGGGAGCAAGACCAGGCCTCTCATCAGGCCCACCAACCACAATTCTAGGCCCCAGGGGAGAAATTAATGGGTCCCGTCTTCCTCTCTTGACTGGGGCCACAAGCCCCTCTCCCCTGCCCAGAGAAGCCCCCTAGTGCCTCCTTCCCTGCCAGAAGAGCTCTGGCCACCTGGTGGAATGAACTTGAGCCTCCTCTCTCCTCCCAGACCCAACCTGCCTGCTCTTGAGAAAGCTGCAGCAGCGTCTTTGGATTCCAAGATGCTTTTGATATGCCCCATGCAGGTTCCGGGGCCCAGGAATTCTGCCCTGGAGCCTGCATGGGAATATCAAAAGCATCTTTGTATTAAGAGATGCTTTTTCAACAGAGCTACTGTGGCAATGACCAGCATCTGCTAGTGGAATGAAAGTATAAAGGGGTAGGGGATTGCTGAGGCAGATAACATATGAGTATTACACTCTCCTTCCTCTTGCACCTCAGCTTAGCTCTTTCTTGAAGAGTAGAGCACAGTTCTGTCTTTTCAGAATGCATTACAGAGAGTTCAACTTCAGGACTATTGCACATAAAACCCTGACAAATGCTAGTGGAAATGGTTTATAAGTTAAAATAAAAAAAAGAACAAGTTAAAAATACTTAGAAAAGTTGAAAGTCTTCAAGTCACCAGGGCCTGATGAAATGCATCCTAGAATACTCAAAGAGCTGATAGAGGAGGAATCTGAGCTTTTACCTATCATCTTTGAAAAGTCATGGAAGACAGGAGCGATTCCAGAAGACTGGAAAAGGGCAAATATAGTGCCCATCTATGAAAAGGGAAGTAAGAACAGTCCAGGAAACTACAGACCAGTCAGTTTAACTTCTGAGCCAAGAATGATAATGGAGCAAGTAATTAAGGAATTCATCTGCAAATACCTGGAAGAAATTAAGGTGATAGGGAACAGCCAGTGTGGATTTGTAAAGAACAAATCATGTCAAACCAATCTGATAGCTTTCTTTGATAGAATATCAAGCCTTGTGGATAAGGGAGAAGTGGTGGATGTGGTATACCTAGACTTTAGTAAAGCATTTGATACAGTTTTACAAAACCTTCTTATCGATAAACTAGGGAAATACAACCTAGATGAGGCTACTATAAGGGGGGTGCAAAACTGGCTGGATAACTATTCTCAGAGAGTAGTTATTAACGGCTCACAATCATACTGGAAGGGCATAACAAATGGGGTTCAGCAGGCATCTTTTTTTTGGGTCAGTTCTGTTCAATATCTTCAACAACGATTTAGATGATGGCATAGAGATAACGCTTATTAAGTTTGCAGATGATACCAAGCTGGGAGGAGTTGCAAATGCTTTGGAGCATAGGGTCATAATTCAAAATGACCTGGACAAACTGGAGAAATAGTCAGAGGTAAATAGGATGAAGTTTAAAAAGGACAAATGTAAAGTACTCCACTTATGAAGGAACAATCGGTTTCACACATACAGAATGGGAAGCGACTGTCTAGGAAGGAGTACTACAGAAAGGGATCTAGGGGTCATAGTGGACCATAAGCTAAATATGAATCAACAGTGTGACACTGTTGCAAAAAAAGCAAACATGATTCTAGGATGCATTAACAGGAGTGTTCTGAGCAAGATACAAGAAGTCATTCTTCCGCTCTACTCTGCACTGCTTAGGCCTCAGTTGGAGTATTGTATCCAGTTCTGGGCACCACATTTCAAGAGAAATGTGGAGAAATTGGAGAAGGCCCAGAGAAGAGCAACAAAAATGATTAAAGAGCATGAGCTATGAATGAAGACTGAAAGAATTAGGCTTGTTTAGTTTGGAAAAGAGAAGACTGAGAGGGGACATGAGAACAGCTTTTAAATATCTAAAAGGGTGTCACAAGGAAGAGGGAGAAAAGTTGTTCTTCTTGGCCTCTGGTGATAGGACAAGAAGCAATGGGCTTAAACTGCAGCAAGGGAGGGTTAGGTTGGACATGATGGAAATCGTCCTGTCAGGGTGTTTAACCGCTGGATTCCCTGGGTCTCTGGGAGGCTCTCACTAAAGACTTGCCTCTACTACAGTGGGGGACCAACACTGCAATGATCAGTCCACCAGCTATCAATTTATCACATCTGCTTAGACATGATAAATTGATGTCCAAGTGCTCTCACATCAACACCGGTATTCCGCCAGCTACTCTTCTCATCCTGGTGTTAACAGGAGTGCAACCTCCACTGACTTTACTGCATGCAAGGCGCCGTGATAAGTATGTGTATTTCCGCTGCACTGTTTGCGTAGCTGAAGTGACATTGATTAGCTTGACAGTGGGGGTAGTATAGACAAGCCCTGAGCACCATATTTCCACCATACACCTCACTAAATCAGGTATCAATTATGGCCCCTCATCTCACTAAGCACTGCCCCATTCTCTCTTTAGCTGAGACACAATCTCAGTGTACAGAAGTTAGGTGATAGCAAAATGTAAACTCTGTAGGGTCTATAGCCTACAGGGATAACAAATGTTTCCCTCCCGAGGTCCATAAAACACATCATGGTAGACCAAACACAATCTTAATGGAGGCCTGCCGCAGTTAGTACAGCTACAACAGCACTCATCAAAATCTAGTCTGGCATGGATCAACTTCTAAATCCCCAGACCTTTCTTTAGCTTCCATATTTACAACCTCCCCTTCCCCAACCTTTCAGTCTTCAGAGGATGACTCGGTGTAACCTTTCAGACAGCTTCCCCATAGCAAAAGTTTCCTATAGAGCTGCCAGACATGTCTTGTAACTGCCACAGCCTAGTTCTGGTTGTTTCTAGGCCTTTCTAGCTGAGTTGCCCGGCCCTGCCCCACTGCAAGTATCCAGCTAAAATCCAGGTCCTGTCATCTCAGTGCTTCTCTCCCTTTCTTTGAGCCAAAAGTCAAATGCTGCAGTATAAAGCATGTAGGTTACTCAAGCAGAAAAACCAAATGGAAAAAGAGAAAAATGATCTTTGATTACTAAATGAATGAGTACATAGATGGATAAACAGACTTGTTTCACAGTGGATGCGAAATGTATGGGAAATATGGGAGCACAACATATGGATTAGGGCAGCAAGTCACACAAGCTTTCTTCTATCCAACAATTAATGAAATCACTTTCCAGACAGTAAGACCCTGGCTGGGCTATTCCTTGCCCATTGTATCTGCACAAGCAATTTGGGTCAGTGTTGATGTTTAAACTCTTAAGTGGTACCACTAATCTCCATTAATCTGACTTTAAAGATGAGACATAATGCTTAATACAAGAGCATAAGAGTTGTTAATGCAGCCTCCTCAGCTGGAACACATTAATACAGAACTCCTGCAGAAAGAATAGGCTCTTAGGGTTGTATTGGAGGGTTGCAAAAAAAAATCCATTTATGGATCTTCCCAGAAGGGCTCTACTCTTTGGATACTTTCCACAGGAATATTCCACCATGACCTATGCCAACATGTGAGCAAGGGGCATACAGAGCAGTCACTTCCATATATATGCTTTTATTCACCAAAGAAATACCTGGTTTCAAAGCTATTTTTAATTTTTTCCTTCATAGCAAAATCTTGACCCCATTGAAGTCAATGGGAGTTTTGCAATGGGAGCAGACTTTCACCCACTGGCTGTGTCTAGACTGGCCAGTTTTTGCGCAAAAGCGGCTGCTTTTGCGCAAAAACTAGCCAGCTGTCTACACTGGCCACTTGAATTTGCGCAAGAGCACTGATGTTCTAATGTAAGAAATCAGTGCTTCTTGCGCAAATACTTTGACGCTCCCATTCGGGCAAAAGTCCTTTTGCGCAAAAGGGCCAGTGTAGACAGCTCAGTTTTGTTTTGCGCAAAAAAGCCCCGATGGCTAAAATGGCGATCGGGGCTTTCTTGCGCAAAACTGCGTCTAGATTGGCCACGGACGCTTTTGCGCAAAAAGTGTTTTTGCACAAAAGCGTCCGTGCCAATCTAGACGCTCTCTTACGCAAATACTTTTAACAGAAAACTTTTCCGTTAAAAGCATTTGCGCAAATTCATGCCAGTCTAGACGCAGCCACTGGGTTTATTGTCACATACACAGTTGGATCAACTAGCATAATTCTGCTGTCAGTTACACTGGTTTTAATCAGGAACAGCTTCCCTGAAGCTGGAAATTACACTGGTGTAAAATATTAACAGAAGAGAATTAGGCTTTCTTAGAGATTACCATCATGTGCCGATACTCATGTGACTACTCAATTTTTTTGTTTTACTATAGTAAAGCTGCTTATTTTTCACTGACTTGTGCTTTATGCAGTCATTTATACCTGTGAACAAAAGATGCAGTGCCCGACCATTCTGATCTGGTAGCCACGTATACTCATTTTCAACCTACCTTTGGACATTTTGGCCTATGTGAGTTATAGACAGAGCTGATGAAAAAAGTATATTTTGGGGAGGAAAAGAATGTTAAAGAATGTTTGAATCAGACTCCTTTCTCCTGACAAAGTTTACGTTTGTTACTGAAATATCTATCAAAATCATTTTTATTTATCTACCAAAAAAAAGAGCTTTTTCCAATTTTGGCAAATGAGACAATCAGTAGCATTTTCAATAAAATACATCTGGAAAAAAAATTTAAAAACCCAGGTGTAGCATTTTGCAAAAATAATTGTTTTGAAAATAAATTATTGACACATAACTATCGAGAAATCAGGGAGGAGAATGTTGTAAAGCATATAATTTATGGCCTGATATAAAACACCATTGACTTCAAACAGGAGAAAGACTGAGACATTAAATTGAATGCTTTTGACTTGATAATAGTTAAATTACTCAAATTACTGTATCATGGGCTATGTTCAGTAACAGATAATTGCTACTTTTTTAACCCAATCTATTGACTGTTATGAATCCCTTGAAATGAATAGTTTAAATAGTTATTAATTAATATAATTACAGTAAAAGCCAAAAGATCTCAATCAGGATCAACACTGGGGTACACCAGGTGCTGTACAAACAGGATATGGTCCCTGCTTGAAGATTTTACAATCTTAGTACAGCTACAGATCTCATGTATTTTCACTCCTGCTCAGCAGAATGTTTTTTGTTTGTTTCTTACATGGTCATTCTTCTGAGATGGTAGAAGAAATTAAGAGAATATGTTGGGGGGCGAAATTTGGACAGGTTCAAGTTCCCCCTGTTCAACTTCTCCTTGAGTAGTGAAGAACCTAGGAAATCATGGTTAAATAAATTGTGCTTCTTACTATGCCCTCAGCCAGAGCCAATGGGTGACATCTTGGCTCCATTGAAGTCAATGAGAGTTTTGTTTTCACACTGTATTTCAGAGTGTATCCCACACTCAGATTTTGACTGATCGAGAGGCATGACTTCACGTATTGCTGACGTTCTAGTGGGGGTCTACTAGCCCTGTTCTATAATTGTCCCCAGGTGATGGTGATGAAAAAATTGCTAAAATAAATTAACAATGACTTCACTACTTTCAGTATTCCCTTGTGCTTCTTTATATATTTACCACAGAAAGGCCTTGCATGCTGCAAACTAACTGCAAATGCCTATTTGAGAAACCAAGGCGGCTGAGCAAATTTCTAAGCACCACTATTGAAGTGTTTCATCTTCTCAACGAGTACACATAATGGGTGAAATGATGTCCCTGATGGCAAAGCTCTCATTGACTTCAACGGAGTCAAGATTTCTCCCAATAACTCCTGTTAAATTCTAGTGCTTGGGAAAATTAGATCCCTATTGTGCTAAGCCAACCTCCAATATTAAGGAGTTCTTTCCCATGTTTTTCTTCTGAAATTTTACCTTCACCTCAACATTGTTTTTTTATATTTTATTGTAATCACTTACTGGAAAGCTGAAGGTGACCTACCTTCATAGGGTTGGTGTGTGTTTGTTTGTTTGTTTATTTGTTTGTTTGTTTGTTAAACACAATATCTAACTTTAGACATTCTAGTCTAATGATTTGAAATGATTGATGTCAGATCATCCGATTCAGGTGTTGGGTATAAAAGAATCAACTTAGATCACGGCATGGGGTGTTATTCTTAAATGGAATTTTACAGGCTGGTAATATTTCCATGGACTAGTGCATCTGTGAGTCTAGGGTAGGGAGAATTAATGAAAAATATGAGAGGTTTGCATCATGAATGTTTTTATTGGGTATTTTCTCTGGCTTGTTTTGTTTTGTTTTTTTCAATGAAATTGTTCTAAGGATTTTTGCACTTGAACTTAGAGCACATGCTCAGCAGATGAATTAAACCATAGATTTCAGAATCCTTAAGTACTCATTGAAGCAAGAGGCAGTAACAGCTCTGAACACACTATTATGGTCTACTGGGTTTTGTTTGGGGTTTTTTTTAAGCCTCTATATATGGATTTCCACAATAGGTTTTAACAGCTCAGAAGGGTTTTAACAGCTCAAACCAACTTAGCAGCTCTTGGGTTAAATAATATACATTTTAAAAATTGTATGAAGTGTCTCAGTCACTTCCCATAAAAGATTTCTCCCCCTGCTTTTGTATTAAAATTAATACCAAGAATATGACTAAAACCCACAAAATGCAGGAAATCCAACCAGTCGGGGGTACAGAATTAAGGTTGAAATTCTGCACTTAACTCACCCCTATTGCGCCTAGGTACAGGAAATTATCTGACCCCTTACTGTGAAAAATCACAGCAGAGAATGATCTTACTATAAACAACATGAACTGCTATACCTGACCACAATAGGATAACAACAGTGGGAATTCAGGGCCAGATCCTGAACTAGTGCAAATCATCTAGCTCTACTGAGCTGGTGTTGTTACATCAGTTTACACCAGCTGAGGCTCTCATCCATAGCCTCCACATATGAAATATTTTGGTGGGGAGATGAAGTGGGTTTAAGCTAGTTCATTCATGTAAGTTTCATGAGCCTGTGAAAATATTAGTGCCTGATATTGACTTAACTCAGTCTTTTTTTCTTCCCCCTTTAGGCAGACACAAAGCCTACTCTTTAAAGAGGCAGATCAGAAGCCTGCTCCTGCCATCCCTTAATCCAGTGATTCCCAACCTTTTTCCCATGGAGGAACCCCTAAAATAATTTTTCATATCCTGAGGAACCCCTACGTATGAAAACGTTTTCTTGGCCAGAAAAAGTTGACAGCGGGGAGCACAATTCAATTACTGCTAAATTATTGTCAAGAAAATTTATTTGTAAAGAGCTGTTATATGTATATGTCAGCTTACATTGTAAGAAAAAAATTTGGAGCATTTTTCCTGTCTTTTTTTGTATTATCTAATCTTTTTTTTCAAATATCAAAATATCAAATCAAAATAAAGTTTACTTAAACATCAAAATAAAGTTTCACATCCAATGTCAATATAAAGTTTACTTTCAGTGTGACACTTGGGCTTGTTTCTTCAAAATTTTTATGTATTTATTCCACGATTTCTCACGGAACCCCTGACGATTGTCTGTGGAACCCCAGGGTTCCACGGAGCCCTGGTTGGGAAACACTGCCTTAATCACTCCAGAGGTTCCACTAAAGTCAATAGGAATACTAACATGAGTAAGGTTTGCTGATTGGGACCTAGGTACATCACTTAAATATCAGATTCATCAACAATCAGTCACAGATGAGGGGGAAACAAGCCAGTACATGTATACAAACTTTGATACATACAAAGTTTAGGCACATTACATCCACTGATTTCAATAGGAGTTAGACACCTAGATCCTTTGAGGCTCTAGGTCTGAGATTCTGACTCCAGAACCAAGTGATCTGCTCTGTTACATCAGGGTAAAACTGGTCCTGAGTCACTCCATGAGTGCCTGTGAGTAACAGTAAAAAAAAAACCACCCAAATCCTATCTCCTCAATGGTTGCTCTCTTAAGGGAGCAGAATTTGGCCTGTAGCCTGTATATATAAATAACACAATAGTACTTGTATTATTGTAGCCAAGGACTTTTACTTTCTTATGCCTCCTGGAGAAAGAGCATGCTGTCTTGCAGGACTCAGCTTTTGCAAAAGAGAGGGTTGGGTTTGTTAAAAATCAGCTGTCACTCCAGCATTAATCATGGGTCTAAAAGCGTTTATTAATGCCACGTCAACAGCAAATAGTGAAGCAGTGCTGTCAGCTCCCCTCCCTCTTCGCTTATGTGCAAACAGTGGTGATTAAGCACCAGATTAAACATCTTCATGAATATTTAAACGGCTGTTTTTGAAAGTTTCCTGTCCTTTTACACTAATAGCCCCATTAAAACCTGTTTACAAGCCAGTCATGAGAGTAACTGTGTGCACTTAAAACACGAGAGAGTTCCCCAAGAGGAGCACTTTAACCACGTGAAGATGGCATCTGATCAATAGGGTTCTTAAAGTAAGACTGTCTGCCTAAACCCAATGGAAACAACCAGGATCATCTAGACATAAAGAGCTGGCAAAGGCCCAACTTGTTAATTAGGGAGGCAAAAAATAATACTACTAACAACAATATTTGCTCTATGGTCTCCAGGGCACAGTGTCCTAGGTGACCCGTTGCATGACTTTGCAGAAGCTGGCTTTGAGATGCTAACAGCAGCTAATAAAAAGGCACAGAAAGTTTTTAAAAGAAGCTGAAAGGTCTTGTGTGTAGCCTGTATCTTTTCATGACCCACTTACACACCAGCCTTATCATGGAGAGTTATATGGTGTGTGATATACAATAGCTGATGGTCATAAATAGTGTATACAATCTATATATCATAGGGATCATCTCTAATAAAGCACATCGACAATTCCATTGACTTAAGTGTATTTTACACAACACACAGAACAAACCCATGTGTAAGGGGATGCTATGCCTAGTCAATGGACTTGTGCCCTCTTACACCAGGACTATGGTTGATCCATTCTGTGTTATATAGAATGCACCATAGATCTTCCAATCTGAATGTCCTATCCCAAGCTAAAGACACATGAAATAACAATGCATGCACTTAGTGTCTGTTCCAATGCCCACTGAGCACACTGGAGAGATTTCCATTGACTTCAATGGCCTTCAGATCAGATTCATACTGTGTTATTAAGTGAATAATTAATTATTAACAACAACATAACAGAAATCACGTGTTGCCTTATTCAAAACTTCCCTTTTGCTTTATGAAGGGGATCTTGAATATACAGTTGGGGAGTTTAAATACAAGTGTGGATTGATTGTTTAGCCTTTTTACTCATTGCCAGGGAGAAAGTACGCTTACATGTGGATGTCCAGTTTTAAATGAATATTGATTAACTGAAATTCATGCTGCCTGTTTCAGTTTAACTGTTTGGCAAAACTATAGATGTCGATAAGGCTGGATTGAATTCTGAATGAGTTTAAAACTTTCTGGAATCAAGGTAATCATAATGGGAAAAGACATAAAATCCAGCATATCTAATTAGCAAAGTGGGGAGGGGGTTCCCAATGACATGATGCACTCTTGGGAGTGGGGGTGTGCAGCAAGACTAAAGCATTTTCTGGCCCCACTGCTGCAGGAAGGAACAGACAAACAAGATGCTTGCCCCAAAGGGGTACTTACATGCCTTTTTGAGCAGACTGGGGGATGTGATTATTCCCCACTATTCGGCACTGGTGAGGGTCTGTAGTATTGTTTCCAGTCCTCTCCCGGCCCCCCACTGCAGAATGTATGTGGACAAATTAGAGGTGTCCAGCGGAGGGCAACAAAAATGCCTGGGGACTGGGGCATATGACTTATGAGGAGAAGCTGAGGGAACTGGGCTTATTTAGTCTTCAGAAGAGAAGGGATTTAATAGCAGGGGGTTCCAAAGAGTATGGACCTACGCTGCTCAGTAGTGGTAGATGACAGAAAGAGGAGCAATGGTCTCAATTTGCAGTAGGGGAGGTCTAGGTTGGCTATTAGGAAGAACTACTTAGGAGGATGCTGAAGCATTGGAATGTGTTTCCTAGTAAGGTGGCAAAATCTCCATCCTTAGAGGTTTTTAAGTCCTGGCTTGACAAATCCGTGGCTGGGTTGATTTACTTGGGATTGGTCCTGCTTTGAGCAGTGGGTTGGACTAGATGAGCCCCTGAGGTCTCTTCCAACTTAATCTTCCATGATTAACTAACTTGCTATTCCCCAATAATCAAGATTGATAGAGTTCTCCCCTCCTGAAGAGAGCAGAGGGCCCTCCAAATGTCACAAGTATTGACCCTAAAAAGGACAAAGGACCCAGATGATACTACATTAGGTCCATCTGTCTTAGAAACTTCCACCTTGCAGAGCAACAAGTAGATACTCAGAGAGCCACTAAAAAAAGTACCCTAGCATTCCTTGCCAAGGCTTGAGGTTATGTCTGTGTCACCATGACTCGTGGTCAGGGACAGGCAATAGCTCAAGAGCATGAGTACCAACCTAAGGGCTGACTATAAGGAAGCAGGACCCAAACCCCAAATTGACTGTAAGTTCTATACTGAGATTTCACCAACCAGCTATCAACTGCAAACTCCTCAGACACTAGAACAACTTTAATGTGGAGTCACAGACAGGCCCCTGGGACACTCCCATCTGTGCTGCCACCCTGGGTAGCCTGTCTTTGCGACAAACCACAAACCACAGCAGTATACTGGTTAGTCCCAGTCCCAATGGACCAGACACTTACCCCAGGTCAACTGCACTTCACATCACTCACTAAAGAGAGCATGTGTAGTCAATCCTTTAATAAAATATCTGAAGACTTCCTACACAGGGAAGAGAAACGTTAGAGTTATTTGCAAGATTAAAGCAGGTAAACATACACACACGAGTTACAACCTTAAATTCCTCAAGGTAATAAAGCTTATATAATAAACAAGATTTAAATGGTCTTTAGGGCTAACACAGGCTAAGCATTGGGGTTCTCTCCCTTATGCCTAGAAAATCTTGCCTCTAAGGCCACATCTCCACTTGTCGCTCAGGAGAACGATCTTCTGTCATTCAGTTTAGTGGGTCTAGCAAAGACCCACTAAATTGAACACTGAGGGCTCCTCCGGTCAGCACAAATACTCCTCATAGTTATGAGGAGAAAAGGAAGCTGATGGGAGCATTTGCTCCCATCAACCTCCCACTGTAAAGACTGCACAAGTTTGTCTTAACATAGCTGGAGTTGACATATTTTATTTACATAGCTGGAGTTGCATACCTTAAGTGGACCTTTTTGGTATAGTATAGACCTGGCCTCAGAGATCCACTTCCTTTTTGTGAGGGGTTTTTATTCCCATCACCCTGGTCGCTTGTGCTATGAGTACAAACTCAGTTGATGTGAAAAATTCACCCATATGACTCATCTTTGGGGGGGGCGGGGTGGGGGGAATGTATAAACAACAAAGTCTTTTGTTCTTGTTAACATTACATACTAGTTTGTCTGGTGTTGATGGGCCTTCTTGTTAGGCATGACATAGCATTTTGTGCTGGGGACCAGCATTTCACACTAGCTAACATCTCACTCCTCGCCTCAGCCAGAACTTTATGCCAGTTGCATGGAAGAATTATGAAATTAATTTCTACATTATTTAAGTCAGCACCATCAGCGTTGTAGCTATTCTGAGAAAATGCAGTGGTGGATGGAGGCGATGGACTGGGAGTAAAGAAACACTAAGCAATTTGTTTGTAGCAAGACTTATAGGCAGCCAGGTGGTACCCTGAAAAAATTATATCATGCTTCTAATGAGCTTAAGACTGGTTATGAACATAGAACATACACACTATACACAACATAATATTCATATAGGAGGAAATTACCACTCAGGTCCACTCATGTGTCTCCTGTTCCTGTGACGTAACAGGGCCCAAGGCAGATGGACGATGCCTTCATTTTTCTCATATTCCCTACACATTCCAACTCTTTTTTTATGTCTCTTCATTACTGTCTCTTTTTGCTTGATCCCCTCTGTTTCTAGCTGGGGATAGGGAAAGGTTGTTATTTACATACCAACAATTACCGGCTAAATCTCTTCAGAATCTACATCGCTTTAACATTGTAAGAGAAATTATTGAGGAGCTATGCGTACTCTACTTAGTATAGCTCCATGGGAAAGATTTTATTTTGGTTTTTAATGTGTTTATACATAGACACTTTGCCAGTCAAAAATGACCTGCATGGGCAGAACTCTGTGAGTGTGTGTGTGTGAACATAAGAACATGAGAACGGCCATACTGGGTCAGACCAACGGTCCATCCAGCCCAGTATCCTGTCTGCAGACAGTGGCCAATACCAGATGTCCCAGAGGAAGGGAACACAACAGGTAATCCTCATGTGATCCCTCCCCTGTCACCCACCTCCAGAGAAACAGTGGCTAGGGATACCATTCCTATCCATCCTGGCTAATAGCCATTGATGGACCTACCCTCCATGAATCTATCTAGCTCTTTTTTCAATCCTGTTAAAGTCCTAGCCTTCACCACATCCTCTGGCAAGGAGTTCCACAGGTTGACTGTGCACTGAGTGAAGAAAAACTTCCTTTTGTTTGTTTTAAACCTGCTGCCTATTCATTTCATTTGGTGACTCCTAGTTCTTATATTGTGGGAATAAGTAAATGACTTGTCCTTATTCACTTTTTCCACACTAGTCATGATTTTATAGATCTCTATCATATCCCCCCTTAGTCTCCTCTTTTCTAAGCTTAAAAGTCCAAGTCTTTTTAATCTCTCTTCATATGGGACCCATTCCAAACCACTAATCATTTTTGTTGCCCTTTTCTGAACCTTTTCCAGTGCCAATATATCTTTTTTAAGATGTAAATTTACATAGCATCTGCTTTGTATTCAGCATACACCATTTCAAGTCCTTCATTTTCAAAACACTTACCAAAAAAAATGAGTAATCTACACATTTTCTTTAAACAAAAATCAGAGCACCAAATACCTCCATAACTTAAAGATGAATCTGGCCCAGAAACTCAAGTTGTAACCATCAGCTCCTATTTGTGATTGCCATTCAACTGACAGGTAACAAAGGCAGACACTGGTCTGGGCAACATCACAGAAATAAAAACACAGGGGTAACACTGATTGATTTTCCTCATGTTATTCAGAAAAGCTACCCAAGAAAAAGTATTTAAAAGCATTTTTAAAAGGCAGCAGCAGGCTCATCAGCCCAATGAGGAGACCGTTTTCTTGTTCTACATGGTAGACCATCAGGTTACTCTGGGACCTTAGATGACTGTGAACTAGGGGTTCTAATTAACCCTCATGGGAAGCCCACAAAAATAATATAAATTACACACTGTCATGGGAAGGGGAACCCAAACCCCAGAATGCTATTACTTTGTCAGCACTGAGGCTTGTTTAGTTTTCTCTCATGGTCAAAGAGGAGAATGTATAGTTATTATTATGGGGGGCAGGACCTCACTACATTTTTTCCATTCATGTGCGGAATAAATGTTGTCATATGCACCAATGCTCATGCAGATATGCACCACCAGTAAAAACATATGCTGCTGGCTGTGGGTGCTCTGCTAATCAGCTGGGCAGCATTTAAATCTCTCCTGAGTGGCCACCCAGGTGCTCAGCTTACAGGCAGCACTGGTCAGGACCCCTTGTGGTAGCCACTGCACAAACACAGAATGAAAGAACAGTCCCTAACTCTGCGTGCTTACAGTCTAAATATAAGAAGAGACAACAGATTATGCAATACAGGCAGACGGGGTAGTGCAAGGAAACAATATTGATCATCATGACAAGCAGTGGTCTCAGCATACCACCAGCCTCACCGTTGTCAAGTGTTTTGAAAGGATCACAAACAAGTAGAGTTTAAAGGACGGGACTCCTCCACTGTGTTGATAAACAGTTCTCCCCCATCCCTGCCATTCGCACACACTAACCTTTTCATTCTTCCAGCTATGGAGATGACTGTACTCTTTGCAGAATCCATCAGTACTTCTGTAACATCTTTTGAGGAATGCTAGATACTCGCAGGGCCCTTGCTCTCAAAGGCCAAGCACAGTGCTTCCTACAAAGAGAAACTCCAGAATCTGGAGCAAAATACATGGAAGAGCATTTAAGCAAGGGGCTGGCTACAAATATCTGTTCTCAGAGGAAGATATTCTGAATGACGTGTAGTCAGCGCACAGTCCTGTTTTTTAGAAGATCTAAAACAAAAAGCATGCAGTTAAAAAACAACTATTTAAGATGGAACCCAAAGGATGAAATCCTGACTCTCGCTGAAGTCAATAGGAGTCAAAACCAGTATTTCATCCTTTCTGTTTAATTTCCTAGCACAAGCACGTCCATTTACGTACCCAAATATTGAGCTAAGGCTTCTGCATAGACAAGAGCAAGCTGCTAGTCCTTACACCAAATGCTAAGTACATGGAAAGATAAGTAATGTTCTGATTCATCTGGATATCTAAATGGGGAATGTTGCCTATCTAAGCCCATGCCTTTCCCATAACTGATCTGCAACAATAACATCTCTCTCCACTTGTAGAGCTCCACATACTTCACTCCATATTGGCATCACTTCCGCTGCTCCCTGTGCACACTTTGAAGTCAATGCTAGCTCTCTTTAGCTTTGGCATAAACGCTCAGGCTAGGACTACACTACAGAGTTTTTGCTTTTTGTGCAAAAACTTGCAGAGCGTCCACACCTCAAGTGCATTTTTGTGCAAGTAAAACGAAAGAACAGAGGGGTTTTTCCAGTGTAGATATTCCTCCTTCTATGAGGAATAACTCCTTTTTGCGCAAGGGCTCTTGCACAAAAAGGTGTGTGTGGACAGGGAAGAGGGGTTTTTTGCTCAAAAAGAGGCAATCGAATAAAGCACGGGTGCTCTGGTGGCCATTCTGTAAATAGCAATCAGAGTTTCCTTTCAAGAGAGTATCCATGCAGTCTGGATGCTCTCTTGTGCAAAAGTGCATCGCTTTTTCAATGAGCTTTTGTAATGTGGACGTGCTCTTGCGCAAGAAGTTTTTGTGGAAGATCTCTTCCGCAAAAAGCTTCTTGCACAAGAAGCCTGTAGTGTAGAGATAGCCTTAGTGACCAGCTCAGGTGTGCACTGCTTTGTACATGTGTTAAGTTTATGGTAGTTGCAGTAGCTGAAATAGTAGCAGTGGTGGTGATAGAGAAATTATAGTATTAGTTGCAAAAACAATGGTAACAGTAGTAGTGGGTTGATGGTATTGACAGGTACTCGTAATAGTAGCAGCACAAAGGTAGTAGTGATAGAGGGGTGGAAATAGCATTATAAGTAGTTAACACCTTGATAATCATTGTAGAAAGGTGACAACAGTAGTTATATCAGAACATAGCCAATAGTAGTAAAAGGGTGGTAGTTGTGTAGTAGTAGCAGCAGCAGCACATGAATAGTAATAGTAGAAAGGTGCTAGTAGCAGCTGTAGCAGCATCCTATAGGTAGTAGTAGTAGAGGAGCCCTGGTAATTATAGCAGCAGCAGCAGCCAATAGGTGGTAGTAGTAACAGAGACACAGTAGTATTAGTTGTAGTGGCAGCAACATAAGATGAAAGCAGCAGTAGCAACAACAAGGTGGTAACAGTCATTGTAACAGTAGCAGTATGTGGCCATAGTAGTCGTTGCTATGGTAACAATAGTAGTAGCACATGGGAGTAGTAGTGATAGTTGAAAAAGATGTGGCAGGTAGTGGGAGTAATATAGTAACATCACTGGGTGTGTTAGTAAAAATAATTGGGATAGAAGTAATGGTGGTGGTAGTGATAACAGCAGTTAAAAGAAATAGCTTCCCAGGAACAGCAGTAGTAACAGGAGTAGTGGTAATAGTCATTGTAGTAGAAACAGCTTGGCAGGGGTAAAAATAATGTAGTAGTAGCTGGGGTGACAGTTGTAGTTTTACAATACTAACAGTAACTGTAACTATAATAATAAGGTGGTAGTTAAAGCACTAGCAATAGTAGTGGAGGTGGCAATATTAGGATATAGGGAACTGTGACCACTTTGAAGAGTTCTCTCCATCCATGAGAACCCAGACATTGCACAGAACCTTCTTCAGCGCAAACCTTTCTGCAATATTAAATACATCTTTCCTGCCAAACTAACCAGCTAGACTCGGGATGCGTGCCATCCAGTCAGCAATGCAGTTAAGTGCTTGTTTTAGAGTTAATAATGTGGTATTAAAATTATGTATGTCCGATTATTTCATGCATAATGCAAATGCGTGATTTAGAAGAGTTTGAAAGTTACTGACATTCCAAAAGCAGGAGTTCTATCTAGTGTGAGAGAGACCTCTTCTTTGCCACCCAGAGTTAGACACTGGCCCGGGATATATTTATATCAGCTGTTGATGCCCTAGAACTTATTACGCACACTGAGAATCCCACCATGTTCCCATTATAAGGCTTGATGTTCTGGTGACCAGGAGGGGAGTTGCTTTTTTTAAAAAAGCTCTGCCATAAAAATGTGCATTAGCCTGAAATTTGACAAACAGATTCTAGACAGATTTTGGTATGTATGCATTTTAAAATTGTACAGCTATATGGATCTTACAAAATGGTTGACTAGCTGGATGGATCTTAAAATCATGAGCTTAAAATGTGTGGCTGCACTAATCTCATTGAAAAGAGATGTGTGCATGCAACTCCAATTCTACTGAGTAAAGGAGAAAGATGGTTGTTATCAATTCACCCTAAAATTACTATCATTTTAATATGATCAATAGCTGTTTTCCAAAGATATGCAGGACTGGGCACAAGATAAGTGCACATGAGCAGGAGAGGCGTAACAACACAATTAGACCGCTAGTATGCAGAAAACACTGCCTATCAGATGGATCGATATTGTCTTATTGATTCCTCATTCATCTATATCCATCTCATGTCTCTTATTTAGATTGTGAGCCCCTTGGGGCAGGGACTGTCTTTTTGTTCTGTGTTTGTACAGCACCTAGCATATGAGAATGGCTCCTGCCATGCCTCAGTAACACAAATAATACACAATACCCTGCTCCTCCTGCACCAGAACTGGGCCTGGCAAATGTCCTTGCATTGAGAGAAGCTGAGAACTACACAGGGAGTCAGTGCTGTGTTGTCTTTGCAAAGAAACTGGAGAAGAGGGAAGGGGGAGACATGGAACCAGATTTTGGTCTGACCCAGATATTGAAAGTTCATGAGGCTGGTAAAGCAGGTGTCCTTCCCCAGTGCTCCCATAGAGCTGCAGGATGCATTGTGACTGCCAGGGTACGTCTACGTTGCAGTGCTATTTCAGGATACTTCCAGAATCCTGAAATAGCTATTTCACGTCTTTTAAGCAAGCCCGTTATTTTGAAATATAACAGGCTCGTTATTCCGACATCCCTGTAAACCTCCTTCCACGAGGATTAAGGGACATTTCGGAATAGCGCTCTATTTCGAAATTTGGCACTGTGTAGACAGTGCCAAATTTTGAAATAAGCTATTTTGAAATTAACTCGAAATAAGCCACGCAATTTGCATAGCTCAAATTGCATAGCTTATTTCGAGATAAGGATGCGGCGCAGATGCACTCCCAGGGAACATAATGCTCCCAACGCTCCCACTGGCCCAAAGCTCCCCTTCATCTCCGTGGGGCGGTGGCTATCTGTCACTATCGACCCCTAAATCTCAATTGCTCTACTAAAGAGACAGATTGACTGAGCTCAATCAATCATCCATCAATCATAGTGAGCCATTGAGCTGCAGGAGAGCAAATGGTTCTATCTATCTTGGTTTTATGGAGCACCTATTACCATATTATCTATTAACACACATTTCCGATATTCACTAGAATGGCTCAAAGGAATAACATGGATACGTGGATTCGATCCAGCTCCAGAGAAGTCAGTGAGAGTCTTTCCATTAACTTCAATGGACATGAAAAAATCCATAGACTAATACTGGCTCCTCCCACCCCACTTTTTTTTGTAAGTGCTTGGGCATCTCTCTATAGCACAGGGGTGGGCAAATACCGGCCTCTGGACCAGATCCGGTCCACTAGGATTAGCCCTTAGCAGGCTGGCCCTGCTATATTTACCTGCACCTCTGCTGGTACAGGCAATTGCAGTTCCCATTGGCTGCAGGTCACCGTTCCTGGCCAATGGGAGCTGCGAGAAGCAGTGCCCCTGTCTGCGCCTCTTCCCGCAGCTCCCATCAACTGGGAATGGTGACCCATGGCCAACGGGAGCTGCAATCACTGGCACCTGCAGAGGTGCAGATAAATATAGTGGTGGGCGGCCGCCAGGGGCTAACCCTGGCAAAACACTAACCTTGTATGACCCATCCCTGCTATTGCATGTAAATAGCACTTTTTGCCTATTTATTTTTATTTTCAATTGTACCCACAAATCAAGGCATTCAATGGAAAAAGAAAGAAAAATAAAAGTGCACATTTCTCCCACTGCATTCTGCATTGCTGGTACAGTGAATCCAAACCCTGGTTGATCCAATATGCCATACATGTGCTTCAGAACCCAAAGACATACATAAAGTCCAATGGCTAGGATACTCTTTAGGAACCAATCGTATGAATATTTTTACCAAAATAATTAGCAGTTTCCAACTTCAACAGGCCTTACAAATAGTTACTATTGCTCATAATGCTCCTGTGAGACACCAGTAGGTAAAATTGTATTGTCCCCATTTTACAGATATGGAAACTGAGGCATTGAAAGAGAAAGACCAAATTTTTCAAACTTGGGCATCAAAAATTAGGTCCCTAAATCCCTATTTTGGATCCTAAATGAAAATGGCTTGATTTCCACAGGTGGATGGATAGATAACTTCCCATATGAAAGTCCTATCAACTTCTCAAAAAATCAGGCCACTTTTGTTTAAGAAACAAACTTTTTAAGCACCCAGCTTTGAAAAGATTTGTGGTGGGTGTAGATCTCAGGAGATCCTTGTGCCCATCTGTGTACAGGCGGCCCCTGACTTGTGACACGATCGGTTCCTGGGGAAGTGTTGCAAGTCAAGGGCGAACCCTCGAACCCTCATTTACAATAGGTATCGTGTGCCATCATAAATGCTGGCTGAGGACGTAAGTCAGGGGGATTCAGCCCCTTCTGCACCCACGAAAATGGTTGTAAGTGTGGGGGCTTGCAGCTTGGGCAGTCGCATCTCAGGGGTTTGCTGTAATCATGCCACTAAACCACACTTCCCTCCGACAGACTATTTCCAGGATACATTAGAGGTGTGATTATTTTCTGTGGGCCAAATCATGCTCAGTCTGCTTACCATAGTAGCCCCACTGAAATGAATGAAGCTGTTCACATGAGCAAGACAAGCCAGATGTGTTCATTTATTAGATAGACCTGTAGGGGACCCTGGACAGCCCTGCCTTGACAATAAAAGTGATGTCTGCCTTGACCACAGTGCAGATATCTAAAAAGCAAAACCCAGGCCTGTCTCAAGTCTGATGCACATAAGCACGCAGGCAAGGTTGGGGAAGCTTTGAGAGGCAGGAATGTTTTGCATAATAATGCAGATGAAGCGTAGTATGTGAGACCACGTCAAGAACACACAGCAAACAACCTTGTACCAGTACTTCTGTTTCTGATGAGCAAAAATTACAGATGCAGCCATAAAACTGTCAACTACGCACATCATTTTTGCAACATCCTGAGTAGCAGGATGTACCCCAATTAGGGCACTGGGCATTTTGGATATCTTACACAATATGTAATTAATTGGTAAATACTATTAGAATGACCAAGTCTTGCTTTGCTATAAAATGGGCTTCATAAGAAGAGTCAATGGGACAGAGTGAGCAGAACTGACCCACAGGTCCTGTTCATTGTAACTGGAAGTAATAGACCCTTCACACCACTTTCAGTAGTTCATGGCGTTCTGACGGGTGGGAATCAAAGGGACCATGACCTCCTGCTTGGTACTGTAGGTGGCTTATGGGTGAAGTGTAAGTGAACTAGGCTTAATTATTGTGTTATGATAATCTTCTATTAATTGCTTTTGCATTGCTTTGTGCTGTATTAATTGCTTTAGAATGTATAGTATTTAAGTTTTAAATTGTATAGTGATTGTTTTTAAGGCTTGTAAAACAACTGTATTAACTTCCTAAAGCTTGTAATAAATAAGAAAGTGGTTAAGTCTCTCTGGAGTGTCCTTGGATCTAAAATAAATAGAACCACATGACAAGACCTCTATCCAAGTTCTAGTTACCTGGCCGTCAGTTAACAGAACTATCCATAACCCTATAACAAAAGCAGTCACCCATGTCACACCAGACACATATAGCAAATTGACAGTCCCTATTCTTCCCCTCCTTTGCTGGGAAAGCAGACATCTTAGTCCTCCCTCAGTACCCTGTTCAAAGAGACAAGCTGAAGGTCAACAGATTCCAGCTATTTTGGACCAAAGCAGGAATGAATTCCAAAGTAGAGGGGATGCCGCGGGCGGCGGGGAGGGGCCAGGGAGGCTGTTTTTTTCCTCCCGCAGCCTGATCCTGTACCCAATGAGAGTCTTTCCATTGGCTTTACTGGGCATTCAGTCATGCCCCTCTATCAGAGGGAGCTCCAGTTCTCGTATAGATCACACTATTCTAATTATTGCTGGTTTAGGGAGACAGCTTTTTGGAGCATGCCCAGAATTACTCTCAATGGGGCTTGAAGAACAATATCAACCTGATCCTCAGGCCCACAAGACTGTTTTTAAGCTCATGGATTGCAATAAGAGAAGCAAAGGCATCATTCACTCCTACATTTCAAATGAGGGGTTTAAAAAAAGTCAAGGGAGTGGTGTAACTGTTGTGGATAAATGTATGCCCACCTCGGCAAAACTACGAACCAGAATGACTAAGATCGCTTTTCAGGAAGGGGGTTGGGACTTTCTCTCTGTCCTCCACATGTCAGTTGACTGCTGCCTTTTTAAAATACCAGGTAGGATTTTCAACAGCACCTGGGTGATTTAGCAGCATATTGGAACTGTCCCTATGGGCGGGTTATCCTAGAATGGCCATCTGTGGGATTTCTTGTACCTTCTCCTGAAGGTGCTGTTGGGAACTGGATGGTGGCCTAGATCAGAGGTTTTCGAACTTTAGGCTGCATATTCCTTTCCAAATAATGTAGTCTGTCCTCTCATAGGGTCATGTGCCCCACCCTGAGATTTCTGCTTCCATTTAGCAAGTCCTTCTAGGGGTTTTCAGACTGTGGGGCATGCCCCTGAGGAAGATAGGGGGCAAGCAGTAACACCAGACATCGTAGGCCAGCTCTATGTGTCAGGGCTCAACGAAGGACTGCCACCTCCACCCCCTGATTCGGGCCACCCAGACTGTGGTGGAGGGGGGGACAACCAAAAATTGGAGCTCAAATATGCAAACTTTTTGAGCTGAGACCCTCCTCCTTTCAGTTTCAATTTTTGGTTGAGCCCTCCTCCCATCTCAGACAGGCTGCGGCCCCCTGAGATGAGTCCAGGGGTGAAGGTGGCATGGGGCTAGCCGGAGCCGCCTGGGGACAGCTACTCATCTCCCCAAACATTCTGAGCCCTCCTAAGGGAGCCTGCCCCACAATTTGAAGTCCTCTCTATTCAATAAAATGGGTTGCCTGACATTAAAATGATTTTTCTTATCTACCCACCTTACAAGAGCACATGTACCCCAAGGGGTGCATGTACCCAGTTTGAAAATCACTGGACTAGATGGACCTTGGGTCTGAGCCAGGTGAGCAACTCTACTTTTCCTAATTCCTGGTTAGGAGATTGTTGCAGCGATAGAGGGAAAGAGTGACATTGGACTAAAAAGATCACAACAGCACTTAGCACAATGGGGCCTAAATCGCTGAGTGGCACATCCGGGTGCTGCCAAAAAAAAGTATTAATTATTGATTTATTCATTATGTATTATTATTACTTCTGTTTAAGTGTTTGTTCATCCCTGGAAGTTCTGCCACTGTTTCCAGCAGAATCCAGGTCTGATTCTCTCCGAGCATCGTTCTAGGTTCATCGAGAGGCTGAACACCATCTTTCCAAGTAAAACACCTTAAACACCAAATCGTCCTTTCTAAACTGGTCGGCATGTTATGCTGCCGGCTGGACAGCCACCAGCGCCCCATGCCTCCCTCCTGACACGTGCCGCATGCACAGCCAGCCCCAAGTAGAACAATCGAGGCAAACTTGCGGTGGTGGTGAGGATCTCGTTTCTGCTGCGGAACAGCCTGGAAATGGAGCGCGCTCCGCGGGAGGTAACAAACGTGAGTGCAGACTCCGAATCCCATTCGGATTAGAACCTAGAAGAAAGGAGTGGGATAAAATGCCAGGTACCATGAGTTCAGGCTCCGGGGCTGAACGCTTTGGGTCAGGAGGAGCTCCCTAGAGATTTGCGTTTTGCTGCTTAGACGAGGATTTATTCACAGTGCGTTGGCATCTTATTTACAGAGCGTTTCAGTAAATTCCAGGCAGGGGTGGGGAGTAGATTATAGGCAAAATAATTTACATCCATTTTACCCTACGGGATGTTCGCTCTGACACCCAAGAATACGGTCTACTCCAGCCCCTGAAAAGGACTTCAGAATTGGACCCTACAAGCAAGCATACACAAGATAGAAGAGAGATTGAGAAGTAGCTTGAAGCCTGCCTGAAATTTACCAGCCGGCTGCTGAATTCCTACCCTCTTCCACACCGGCTGGTTGCTGGAATCCTCTTGAAACGGAGCGCATCGCAGCTGCTGTCATGAGAGACAGCAACGTCTTGGACAGCAACTTGCCCCTCTACCGGGTTCAAAGGCTGCTTATCGTGTGTTGTACACGTCTACTGTCTCTGTACGTCCAGACACCGCCCGAATACACAGGCACTATACGCAGTACAGTTATTGTAGCAAACTCCTGAGCGGTAGTACTGTAGTGAAACAAACATTAATCTCCTTTATTGAAACTCACCAGCTGATGCCGCACCTCCTCCCCAAACTCCCATTCAAGTCACCAGGAATCTGGAATGCAGGATCGGGCCCTGTATTCAGCAGATTCCTGTCTTCGTTCACAATACCAAACCTTGCACCGGGTCAGTTTTCCCTGTTTCTTGTTCCAAGATCCGTTTTAATCTGAACGTACCCTGTCTGTCAGCAAATGCCTTCTTCATTTTTAACAAGACATCAGTATATTGCTCTTTGGCTGCAAACCTATCATTGATTAAAGCACAATAAACAGATGATATATTTAGGTCCCGCAGGATAAAAAAAAAAGGGTTACAATTGTTCATTTCTGTGATCAAATCGCTTCAAATTAGAGTCTGTTCTAGCAACAGGAAACAAACGGATTTCTAACCAAATGAGCTACAGATTTACCCGTGAACAATTAAAAGGAAATAGACCACATCGAGAACTAGCAAGCAGGAACAGAGCTAGATCTGGATATATTTAGATTGTCTATCTAGCCATAACTAATATCCACATGTGCATTTATCCATATTTAAACGGATTTAGATTTGTAAGTTACTTGTAGGAAGGGCTCTGAATATTCTTCACTGTAGGGTTTTTGCAAGAGCTATTTCAGAGGCAAACGCATTGCAGAGGGGGCTTCCTTTATGTTACTCCTAAGCCCTGATTTTAGGACGGGGGAACCCCTCACGCCTTTACTGCCTACCTCTCAGTTTGAGGGAGTGGACCCTGAGGAATGTTGGATCCCCTTCCCACCGTACTCGCGGTGCAAATGTTGGGCCTGATTCGACCCTCCCTCCGTACCCCTTTACGTCGAAGACACCCTGCCCTGCGCTCGAAGCGACAGGTGAATCCTGATTTTGGAGCGGGGTGTACACGTCTCATTTGGGGGCAAAAGGGAGTCCAGGAGTGGGGGGAAGGGGCGTCAGTCCATGTCTGCCCCGCAGCTAGTTTTCGTGGATAAACGTCCTCTAATTACGAGCACCATTGCTGAGCAAAATATTTCCTTTCGCCTCGGATCAGCGCACCAAACGGCGGGGTGAGGCGAATACCTTTGGGTCTGTGCGGAAAGGCGCAGGCTGCGGTGCTTTCCCTTTCAGCCATCTAAAAGCTGTTCTCTTAATGAATTACTAATGAGTTAAAATTGGACAGCAGGCTTAATTAAAGCGTAGAGGCGATGTGTTTACCACATTGTAATTGAACTCATTAGGGTTCTGGCTTTTTTTTTTGTGTGTGTGTGGCTTTTGTTGTTGTTGTTGTTGGGTTTTTTGTTTGTTTGTTTGTTTGTTTGTTTGTTTTGGAGCAGCCGCCTTCTTCTGCGCGTCCAGTAATCTATGGGAGTTGTTTATTAGGAAAGGGGAAAGAGCTTGTAAATCAATTCCTCCGATGAAAAGCACCACTTTGGGGGGAAATAAAACACTGAATGATTTCTCCGCTGTTTCCTAGACGGGGAGTGGAGAGGAACCGCTCTCCGCAGGGCCAGCGGGCTGGAGGGACACGCAGGAGGCCGGGAAGTTTGTGGGGACTTGGGAGTTGCTCTGGCCACGAGGAATTGAGAGCCTTCCTAGGAAGGAGCTGAGGTTGTAGCCCCCTAGTTTGGGCAGCCAGGGGCGCTGCTGAGAGGTATTAGTGGCGGTGGAGGAGTGCTCTTTTGGGAGGAAAATAGGCATCTTCCAGGTCTAGCACCCATCGAAGGGCCCTTTGTATGGGGGGCTGCCAAGATGTCTGCCAGCCTGCGGAGCTTCCCAGCTCCCTTGAGAATTGCTTCAGTGGGGAGGAATCCGTTGGTGCATTTCACTTCTTCCTTTACTTAAAGTGGGGAGGGAGCGTCTGGGAAATTGACAAAGCCCTGGCAGGATGATTTAGTTGGGCTTGGTCCCGCTTTTTGGCGAGGAGGGGGTCGATGGCCTCCTGAGGTCTCTTCCAACCCCCAAGAGTCTATGAAATTGGGCAGAGGACAGTGGGGTTTGGGAAGGTGGGCAGGTTTGTGGGGGGAGGGAGCGAGGATAAGGGTGAGGAGGAGGGTGAATTATGGGGATGGCGGTTGGGTTAGGATCAGGAAGAAGTGAAAGAGCTGCGAGAGGAGGGGGGTGAGGATAGAGGGACGGGATTGGAGGACGAGGGGGCTGGAGGATGGAGTTAGGGGGTCTGGGGAGGTGAGGTCGGGTGTGGGGCTGGGAAAGGGGAAAGCTTTGCCCTCCCCCCTTCTCGTGTCTAGGCTCTTTGAGCAAACCCTGCGGGTTCCCGTGCGGCAGCCGGGCTGGGACCCACGCCGCTCCCAGCCGAGTCAATCAGCTGACCCAACAGGAATAGCCGCTTTCACACGCTGCGGAGCCGGAGGCTACTGCAGAGCCCAGCCCGGCCAGCTGAGCGGCCGATCCCGAAGGGACGCCCCGAGCAACTCTCGTGTGGCGGCGAGGGGGGCCCCGCTGGCTGGCAGCCGCATCCCTAAGGAGAGGGCAATCCGCCTGCCCCGGGCTGCGGCTTGCAATGTGCTGCCTGGCTGTCAGAAGGCGTCCGAGATCCGCTGCTGCCCGAAGCAGGAGGGGGAGAGAGAGCGAGGAAGCGTGCCCCTAAAAACGTCCCGGCGCGGCGCAGAGCAGAGCGGGCAGGGGATGAGAGAGGCAACAAGCGAGGACGCGCCACGCCGACCTGGCCCCCGTTTCGGAGCCGGCTCCGATGCCTTCTGGTGGTGTCCCTGCCGGGCGCTCGGCTCAGCGTTCCCCGCCAGCGGCGTCTAACAGGTAAGCAAGCAGCAGCCCGCTGCCTTCCTCACTCTCCCCTCCCTTGGTGGGGGGCGGGGGGGCGCTGGAGAGGCGGCTGATTTGAAACCAGGCTCCCTTAAAACTCCTCACGGGCCCAAGCCGTAAACCCGCTGAACGGTGCCCTCTGTAATAGATGCGTCGGGGTATTATCGGAATTATTGGCGTGTTTGCCCTCCACACGGCACGCAGGACTAGCCCCATTGCGGAGCGCAGGTTCTAGCTGATGAAAGCCCTTAACTTTGGATGGCCGGGCTCTGGGCTCACCGGCCACAAAAGCAACGCGCCTGTTTGCAAGGGCTTTTCTCCCAGCTTCAGTCCACGGCTCCAGCGGGGAAAGCAGCGCTCGGCCTGTGTACGGGCACCTTCACCTTCCCTCTCTCTGCCACCGTGGAGCCTTGCACAGGGAGCAGAAGCAATCTTGACAGGACCGCGGGCGTTTCTTACTAACGGGTGCGTTTAGGAAAAGTTTGCAAACGCTTCGTTTCTCTCCCCCCCCCCCCCGGAATAATTAGCGTTGCTTATAAATAAATGATGCCAAGCATAAGGGGGGAGGGAGAGATTTATTCTGCTGGTTGCAACCAGGGCCAAAGCGCAGGGTCTGCTGAGGTGGCTTGGGGACAGGAACAGACTGGGCTTATTCAAAGGAGGCTGCTATAGACAGTCAGGCAATTGCTCGCTACTCCCTCTCACGCAGCGTCCGAGATCTCTCATGGCCCCGCCCAGCGGAGCTGTCCCTTCAGCACCCCCAAGCCGTCCCATCGTCCACAGCCAACTTTCCCGGTGGCTCTAGTGATACCGCGAGCTTGACCCAAGTGCTTCCTGCATCCAGGAAATGATCCGCTTGGCTGGCTTCTCCCTGGATGTTCATCAGAGGAGACCACCTCGGATCTCCCACCCCCTTTGGGCCCCTGGCGTTTTAAAGGATTATAACAAATGCCCCGTCCCTATTGGAGTGAAAAGCATAAGGACGGTAGGATACGGAGCCCAGCTTGACCCAAAATAGGTCTGCTGTGGTGTTTTGCGTGGGAAAGTAGTTCGTGCTTTAATATAAAAGGCATCCTTCCTCTTCGGTAGGCAGTCTGAATCTGTACTTAAACTGGAGAAAGGCCTGAAAAAAAATCTAAGTGTGTGGGGAAGAGGCATAAGTCAACCAGTCAAAAGCCTGTGTACGCATGTGAGTTTGTAAGGCAACGATATTTTCTGACGTGTAAAGCTACACTTGGAAACAAAAGTGAAACATGGAGCAGATTTTACCTCGTGTTTTTAAAACGCCTTTAAGGTCTAAGAAATACCTATGCCAACACGTGTGATGCTTTAAACCCTGATGATAGGGTTGTGACATCTCTATTCTAATATAGCATAATATCTTCACTAAGCGAGCTACATGCTTGTTACACAGATGTCATTGTGGCTTCTAATCAACTATCTCCATAACATGGGCAGTCCAGTTGTGATCTGTAATCCACTCTATTACAAAATCTTTGGGGAAATGTCTCTATAGTATAATGTAGTCCCTGACTAATATCTTTTAACATAATAATGAAAACATGACAGTGAAGGGAGAAATATGGTAGTGGAATAGTAAAGAACTTGCATTTAGGGGGTTAGAGTCCAACTGTGACGTAACAGACCCATCAGTGGATAATGTGAACTATCAAATTTTGGAGAAGCGTAAAAGCTAAACAAACATAGTACCCAGAGGTTGTTTATTCCTCATAAAATACAACTCTACTAAGCAGGAAGTTACTGCAAACATTTATCAATAATGAATGAATCTCCTGTAATAAAATACTTGCATAATTAGCTACAGCCAAGTATGTGCATTTTGCTAACCCTTTTGCAACTGTTGAAAATCTGAGTTGATAAATCCTTTTAAATATCATTTTAAATACCAAAAAAAAAAAAAAAAAAAAAAAGAACACCACATTCGCCCAATCCTCCGCCTTGTATTATGTTATGATTTTCCATTTCTGAAACAGAAAACGTAACTACTCCTGAAATATAACAGAAAACTCTTTGGTGAATTCAGAAGAGTCATTAACATTCAGCTTTAAGTGAATGTTAACAGTAAATAAAGAAATCTCATGATTGTAATAGTTGTAACAAAGCAATAATAAACCAGTGGGTGGTCATCAGTAATGATAAATGTATCATTATTACTGTGTGTCTGGGAACTGGGTTTGGAAAGTGCTTCAGACTTTTTAGTTGCAGGCTTGGTGGCAATTCGTTTCTGAGCCTGGAAAAAAGCCATATAATTTTATACACAATTTAGGTGAAAATAAATTTAAATCTGTATATTACATTTTTAATTTCAAGATAGTAATTAAAGTTGGTTCATTATATCTCCTCTGAAACTCTCAGTGCACTTCTTAATTGCCTGTTTGCACAATTTGCTTCTAAGACACCCAAGGTTACTTGGTTCTAAAAGATGCAAAATTTAATTATTTACCAGCATTGTGAGTTTTCTCATGATCGCACCATGTTTTCTTCAAAAGTTTGGTCTTTCCTCCACCCCCAGTTGATTTTCAACTGTAACAATATGTCTCTTTCTTAAATACCTTGAAACAAACTATATTTCTGGTTTTAGATTTTCCAATCATTTTTTTAAAATTGTATAAATTAAACCAATCAACAGCCGAAGTTTATTTTCTGGTGGTCAATTCGCTAATGTCCAAATCTGCAGTTGTTGGCTTTTGTCCTCCAATATATAAACGTCTATAAGCAGGGAAAAACTACAGAAATAAGGACAGTTGAGCTTTTAAGGTACAATGGTCCCAAAAAGCGTAAAGAGGTACCTAGAAAGAATCTATTCCCAGGGTGTAGTTTCTCATACTAAGCATTAAGATAACGAATTGAACCTTTAATACAATTCCAGCCAGCAGATTTAATGCTGATTTCGATGATACTACTTAACTTACTTAACTATGCCTACAGTGGAACTATTTGGATATGCTTACAAAGGTTTGCAAATATCTGGAATAATGGCAACTTCGATTACATGAAACATATTTAACTTTGAAGTCAAAAGACCTGCCTCAAATAAACAAAAAATAGATAACTCCTTCTGCCATACTTGTAGTAAGCTGTTGCTGGAGTTTTCCTGCTACGAAATACCTCTCAAGATCCACAGAAATATCAATTTCCCTAAACTCTCCCACTGCTTTTAAAGTGTCGGCAGAAAGAATCCGTGTTGTGTCTCCTTCCCCATAATGCTGATTATGGCTGCAGAAGCGTCTTTTGCCACTGGAAATTCTACCTAGGTCTCTGCCCTTTTGTTGTGTCTAGCTAGATTATTCAGGAGCAGAGACAAAAGCCTGAAGTGATGTGATCTAAATGAGCTCTGGGGTTTTCCAGATGGGACCATCTTAATTCCAAAGGCCCCTTTTGCTTTCCAATTCAAATAATAATAATATGTTTTTAATCAACTACTAATAGGACTTCAGGGTAAACGAAGTTCTAATATAAAATCATATCCGTATTTTTAAAAATCATGCTTCGGCACATGAATATTTCCAATTGTAATGATCCCTTGCGTGCCCGTTACTTATAGCTGCAAGTTTCATTGGGAGGGGTTGGGTGTGCAGGTCATGAATTTTACAGAGCTTGGCTTTCTTTGTGGCTTTTTAAAATGCAGCGAGGTATCCTTGTTCCTCCTGGCATGTCTGGTAGGATAAACGCTGCTGGAGTAAATAAAAGCTGTGAGGGAGGGTTGTAAGCATGAAGGGTTGGGCTAAATATATGGTACTTCCCCCGTCTCTACAGTTACTTTCAAATCTGCCATTCCTCAAGGAACAGGAATCGCTCTGTCTTCTATTTGAATCCCCTAAAGCGATCGCTACAGACAGATAATTGCGCCGGGGAGGGGAGCAGGAAGAGGAGGGGAGGGGTAATAAACGAAGCGAAAGAGTTTTTGTCCATATCCGAAGTTTGCCCACGGTTCGTCTTCAGAGATGAACCCTGGTCCTTCGTTGTAAAATAAGCCATTCAAGCATTGACAATGGACAGAAAATGACTCCAGATATGCGATGTTACCCTGTGTAAATCCAGACTCCCCCCTGAGATTGCTCCGGATTTACACCGGTATAAATGAGACCAGAATGTAGAGCACCCTGGGCAGCGAGCGGACCTCTTTATGCACAGAAGATTCAGGGGGTAGCCGAGTTAGTCAGTACAGGATAAACTTAAAAAACAACACATGGTCTGGTAGCACTTTATAGACTAACAAAACATGTAGATGGTATCATGAGCTTTCGTGGGCACAGCCCACTTCTTCACATGACCGGAGTGGTGATGAAGTGGGCTGTGCCCAGGAAAGCTCATGATACCATGTATGTGTTTTGTTATTCTATAAAGTGCTACCAGACCACGTGTTGTTTTTTAAGTTTACTCTTTATATATAGTCTGCTTGGGCGTATAATTCACTCATAGAGACGCTCACAAAAGAAAGTGAACCTGTTAGCCTATACAAACCCCACACTAGTTCTTCCTGCTCGGTAGCAGGCCACGCGTGAGCGAGGCCTCTCTAGATTGTGAACCTTCACTTCTTTTCAATGCAATTCCACGACCACCAGGTTCCTCCGCAACATGAGGTTCAGCACGAATCCCCACCGGTTCTTTTCACGAGGATTTCCACAAGCTAAGCTGGAACAGGACAACTTGGCCATTCTTAAAGAGGCATGATTGGGCAAATCTCCTTTCACTTATGCTAGTTTTACCTAGTGTGACCCCGTTGATGTTCAGAGCAGTTATTTCTCATTTATACATTGGTGCAAGTTACGAAGTGGATCCGTGCCTCGATGCTGAAACAGGGAAAACTCCCATGGGTTTCTGACGCAGATGTCCTTGCACTGAAATTATCAGGTGGAGTCCTCAAGTTTTACCGAGGGGCTCCAGACAAGTTATTACACTCTACAGAACAATTTTTAAAAAGTTTAAACCTCTTTAGAAATATAAAATACTAAATACAAACTCTGGCTAAGGCTCTTTCGGAATTAGACTCTTTTCAACATGTATTTCCTGTTGTATTATTTAGCTCCTAGGGGATGTTAGTGAATGGTATCAGCAACCTGAAAAGCTGTCCAAATGTGTTTTATACACATGCGCTGGCGGCATCCGGATAACATGTGGATCTACATGCATTTCTATAGGCCGTTCTCGTTCCTTTTTAAGCTACTGCAGAATAGCAACCAAGCACAAAATAAAGTGAAACGTCTGTAAGTAATGATCTACCTTGAAACCAACAAGAGCAAAGGAACCCAAAGGTGAAGTAGAAACTCCAGCATTCGGGCGTCTAAACGGTGGCCGATCGGACACATTATGCACGAGATTTTCCTCTTGATTGTTGGGATTTACAGGCCTAACGCCCATTAGTCTTAATGGGAGCTAGGGCTGTGTATCCCCAGGCATTGAAATGAATGTGTATTTATTCAATCTGTGCTGCAAAACCTAGGCACGAGAAGGAGATAAACTTCTGTTCATTCTATCTCTGCATGTCCTTGTAAAGAGATCTCCTTCGAGTATCTGAAAGACAGGGGTTTCTTCTGAAGTTACTTTAGGAAAATTACTATCAAAACCTGTTCAGAAACACGCTCTAGCATACTTGAGAAAATGTATGGAGCTTTGACTATAAATTTACCGTTAGAATATCAATCTAAATAACTCCATTTTCAGACACAGACAAGCCAGTTCTAAGAAATCGTCATAAATAATACTAAAATCCTAAATTATTTGTCTCTCTCTCCTGAGGCTAAAAGGCCTTACACTGGATATAATATTTTTGTGATTCGTCTTACTTTTGTTTAAAAAGGCGGTGTTCTTAAATTTTTGACAGGGGTTTGTGCGAGATTATATATAGTAATACAGACACATGCATACCTGTATGTGTATATAACATCCCTTTCCTAACTGTACCATATGCGAATCAAATACCAATTTAGTGATGAAGACAGGAGAGGAAATTTCTCAGTGGCGGGGTAATAGATCATACAATGTGTGACACTGGTTTAACCGATAAAACAATTTGAATCAATTAGCTCGCGGAGCAGAGTTTTGAAGGGTAAAATTCATGTCAGTCTGGCTAGGAAGCATTGATTAAAATGTCACCAATCTGAGGCTTACAGCTATTCCTCACATGAAAGCAGCAGGCTCCGATATGGAAGAGAATCAGAAAAAAGGGGAGGGAGCAAGTTCGTATGTGACAATAGCTGTGTAAGGGCAAGCAGAGTTTAATAAAAGGTGACAGAAGTAGTAATAAAGAGAGGCGTTTGCATTTCAAAGTTTTAGCGAGGGCCAGGCTTTGTAAGGGCGCTGCAGTTTAGCTGCCTAGGCAAAGATATAGAGTTTTCAACCTTTCTGGAATATCTATTGGATAATGATGGTAAGGGTCGAAAAGGGACACTGCGTCTCGCTTTAGTGTGCACTGGAGCCTTTATAAAATGCATGTTCAAGATTAACAGCCACACGGAAAGGTGGTTGCTCAGGATCGTTGTCCTCCCCAAAAATATATTATTTTTAAAAAACCCCAAGGAATATTTAGAAATATCCATCTCTTCGGCCCAAGCTCTACCCTGCTGTTTAAGAGGAACTGCTGGATCGGTTGGCCAGATACTCTTCTATTTTGCCTTAAAGTCTGCGAGTTTCTTCACTCTCGGAAAGGACCTGACAAACTTTAGACTGGGAAAGCCCCTTCCCATCTCAGAACTAAAGCGGGGAATCATCAGGTATTTGCTCTAGCGTGGCTACTCTGTGAAGAAGTGTTACAGAAGCGCTACATAGAAATGATTGTTCATGCAACACCCGGATAGCCCTACTGATCTTTTTCATATCGTACAGTTAGTATGATCACATCTGCATTTGAGAACATTAGCTAAGGTCTAGCCAAGCATTCTTGGAAAGCTACGGGAAAGAAAGAGGGAGAAATGTTTCGAAATCTTGAGAAGTTCCTTAAAGCCAAAGGAAGGGGGGGGGGGGAGGGGAATGTCAAGATTAGGTGCAGTGATTATTTATAGTTGGATGAAGAGGACTCAATCTTGCGTAGTTAGTTCTAATATTTTCCCTATGATATGCCGAACTGTAGTACAGGATCTTTGTCAGGAAGTGCAAAGCGTTGATTTACTACCTGACCAATAAAGAAGCAAACTTTACTATATTGTTGCCTTACCTATTTCATATTCATTGCTTAATTTCTTTTGCCAATTGTGTGAAAAAAAGTTTCCCTTGGACACTTAAACCATAAGCCTTTGTAAAATTCGTTTCAATATGTTTGTGTGGCTTGCATTAAATAGTTTAGTTTGCTTGGGGCGCCGCATTTTTATTACTGTCCATTGCGTTTGTTCTTTAGTCCTTGCGCCTGAACCTATCGGAGTTGGCTGTTATATAAGTTACATTGCAACAATGTAATGTCATCCTCCATTCTTCAAACAAAAATGTCTCCAAAATTTTAGCTTTTATCCTCCAACTGATTCCTCTTTCCCTCTCCCCCTAATTCCTTGGCGGGGCTAAGGCTTAAAACACTCAAAAACATTTAAACAGTTATAGTTACAAACTAAATGTCATTTCAACTTTCTACGCTCTGCTCTTGCTTGTACATGTAATATTTACTCTTAACTCCTGTCCAGTTAAGGCGCAGATAGATTGATAGTAGATTAATACCCTGCGCTCTTTATTCAAATCTCTCTCTAGGCAAATCTGCCATTGAACTTGTTTGTACACCGTCGAGTACAACTAGCCCTTATCGCTTTTGGGGATCTCGAGATGCTAAGTCATAGGGACAATAAATATAAAAACTACGTTCGAACGAGTTTTGCCACGATCTAAAGCGTCTGAGATGTTGTTGCTGATTTGCTACTGAAGGAATCGCTCCATAAAGGATTGTTTTACAGTAATTTTAAGATTATTTCCGACCGAAATTCCCTTTTCAAGATCTCCGGCTCAGAAAGGTCACCTCCCTACCCTTTTGGACACAAGCATCCGTGTTTTAAACACACGACAATCTTAAAAACTTACTTTACACCAGACCAAAACCAGCAGGTGTAGAGGCTGCATGGAGTCGTATTTTTGCAAGTTTTCTTCTCAATACCTTTAAGAAGGGGGAGTAGAGGAATCCCCTATGACCTACAGGGCTTGAGGCTGCTATTCAGGCAAAGAGGGGAGTAAGGATGAAGGGATCGATCCTCTGGTGTAATTTTAAAAACACCTCCATACTGTCTGGGAGTGGGGGAAGAAGGCCCCCGAGTTTTCACTTGTTGGGGACAGCGGAGGAGCAGCGAGAGCTGGGCAGTGTAAGAGCTGGCGCGGCGTAGGACAAGACTGGATTGGTAGGGTCAGACTATGGCATTGTAGGGTGACAACAGACCTGTGCACGAAGTCTGGGAGAAGAGACGCCAAGTTTGGGACCCTGCACATCGCCTCTCGTGGTTGCACCGAGGCAGCAGCGGGGCGTCTGCGCCCCCCTCCCGCCCCCCCGTGGAAACCCCATGAGGGCTGAGCGCTGGTTCTGTTTGCGGGAGAGGCGCAGGGCGCTGCAGCGAGTTCTCCGCCTGACGCGAGGGCTCCCTGGTGCAGCGGAGCAGCCCGTAGATGTGGAGTGCCTGGGAGCCGGTGACGTCACTGTGCCCACTGGGTGTCGTCCCTTCGGTCCGCCTGGAGTTCAGAGGCAGAGGGAACGCAGCAGCTCCAGCGATCGCTCCACCTGGGGCTGGGCGCAGACCCATTCGCTCACGTAGCGCATCAGCTGGCGGGGTGGGAGGGGGGGGGACTGATCCGGCTCGTAGCCCACAACCGCCATTCTCCTCCCTGCTAGTGGTATCAACGCAGAGGACAGCCTGCCTATGAGCGGAGGAAACCTTGCGAGACGCCTTGCCGGCTGGATTTGAGGACATGCTTTGATGTCTGTTCCCAACCCCCCACCCCTCCTTTTTGAGTTCCCCCAGGAAGACGGTTAAGAGGACGCCTATGTAAAGACCACCCTGATTCAGGAGGTAAATATTTCATCCTGGTTGCCTGTTCGGGTCAGTGTTAGCTCGGGTCAGGTGTTCTGCATAAAGTTTAGTATGGGTGTAGAGGAGAGGGGCAGGCAGGTTATACATTAATAGGACAAACGGAGGATGCTACGCACCCTTTTATAGAATGCTTTCTTGAACAAAACTTTTTCTTTCTTCCATTTGCTTTTTTAAAATTCCATTGACTTCTTTTACCCACTGCCGCTGTATGTGTATATATAGCTTTCCCCCACCTCTCATCTTTGGAAGGGGAGGAGAGAAAGGAAAAGACTGGGGAAATGACTTAAATCATTTGCACTGGTTTAAACAACGCCTAATCCACACAACTCTTGAAAAATCATACCAGGAAAGTCTAGCTGGACTTAACCTCATTCACGTCTCTGTCTACGGTTATGTAGAATGTCAGCATAGCAGCTGAGAAAAGAATCTTGGTCAATGAAGAAGCTATTTGAAGAGTTTGTGTAGGGAAACCAGGTTTAACTGTTGACACAAATTAATTGCTAAGTAATTATCTGTCCATTGGAGATATTGTATCTGATGCATCCGAGGTGACAAGCTCTGTTCCTGTCTTGCCTGAACGGCTCTAGGTTTGTTCAGCAGTCTTGAAGGCCACCAGTGGTAATGAAGGCCGAGAATCAGGGTAGGGAATACTGTAAAATAATAACAATATCCTACCAAAGGCAGAATCAGGACTGTATTATGATCTTTGAAATCAGAGATAAATATGATCTGCAACTTATTAAACATAAATGACAACGCTGAGATGGTCGGAGAAGGGCAATTTTAAGCAACTGATGCAGCGTCTGATTAGCCCAGTTATTATCCAATGCTTTCTTGGGAGGAGAAGATGGTGCATTTTTAAAAACTGCGGTGAAAAAAATTGTTTGGCCCACAGGCGTTTTTGTTCTTTGGTTTGATAAGATTCATTCGATCGCTTTATTTTAACTATTACTTGCTTTGAGAATATTCTTAACTGATGCAATTAAAGAATTGAGTATTGGAACCTCAGATGAAATCAGAACGTCTGAGTTTTTAAAAGCACCGACCTTTTGAAAAGGTGGCATTATCAATCTTTCAAAGATAAAGGGGACGTCCCGGTAGCATCCAAGGAAAGTGGAAAGTAATTAAATATTTTCTGCTGATGGTGGGTGGTAATTGCATGGTTTCCTCGAAACCTCGTCTAATTCTTAAACCATTTGCTCTAACATTCTTTACATACCCATTGCTTTTCTAATGTCAACACAGTAATAGGTAGATATTTGAAAATGGTTTCAAATCAAAACACCTTTTCCTATTTAGGACTATTTGGGTCTCAAGAATGACAATCCAGATTTATCCTGTTGATCAAGCAGTAGACTATATAGTTTTAACACCCGATACTCCAAAATTAACTAAACTATTTCCGTTTTTGGAAGCTTGCCAAATTTTTCTTTTTAGCGACTGAGGACAGCAGTTTTCCACTGCAAAAAATAGTACCACTCGCTGTAATGCATAGGTGAGGTGGATTCCGTTACATTTTAGAAAATTATTTAAACTTTCGATTGGGGATGGTGAATTAAAACTAGTTCTAAGGACAGTCGGGTCACATTAAATACGTTTTAGGCTAAATTTATTTTAAGATTCTCTGCCATTCAGGACTCCTACTGAAGTCAATAGATGTTCTAGGTAAGGTAGAAATGCAGAAAGCAATCCTGAGGTGCAAACTGGCTCGGTTTTAGATCTGGTGGTGTAGCCCAGGTATGAAAGACAAGGTGAGTGAGGTAATACCTTTCACAAGTCTGTCCAATAAGAGAGACTATCTACCTTATCCCTCCCATTTTTAGATGTCACGTTTGCACCTGTACAGCTCTTGTTGGACTAGAATAAGCGTATAAGCTTCTGTCAGGTCTAATAACCTTTTTTTTTTTTTTTTTTTTTGCCTCCCCGGCTTTAACAAAAGGGTTAACTTTCCTCTGTCTGATTCACTTGTAAATAGACCAAAGTGTGTCCCAAACCCTAGCGGAAGCAGCAAGCGTGGGACTTGGGTTGGGTTGTGGGCTGGCCCGCCATGGCGGCTCTATAACGTCGCGGAAGCTGCCCAGAGCTTTGCAGCCTCAGAGAAGAGTGATGTTTGCCTTTCCTCCTTTCACTGTCCCATCCGCAGACCCGTGTTCTTTTCTCTTCCAGTGGGCCCCAGGAGACTGCCGAGGCTGAGCGCTGAAGAGATGGCCAGCAGCCCCCTGCCAGGCCCCACGGACATTCTGCTCCCTTCTCCCTCCAGCACCTACCAGCCGGACTCCATGAGCCAGCCGCGAGCCAGTCACGCCAGCATGAAGCCGAACCAAGTGGGCCAGGTGATTTTATACGGAATCCCCATCGTGTCTTTGGTGATCGACGGCCAGGAGCGGCTGTGCCTGGCGCAGATCTCCAACACCCTGTTGAAGAACTTCAGCTACAACGAGATCCACAACCGGCGGGTGGCGCTGGGCATCACCTGCGTGCAGTGCACCCCGGTGCAGCTGGAGATCCTGCGGCGGGCCGGGGCCATGCCCATCTCCTCCCGCCGCTGCGGCATGATCACCAAGCGGGAGGCGGAGCGGCTCTGCAAGTCCTTCCTGGGGGAGAACCGGCCGCCTAAGCTGCCGGACAACTTCGCCTTCGACGTGTCGCACGAGTGCGCCTGGGGCTGCCGGGGCAGCTTCATCCCGGCCCGCTACAACAGCTCGCGGGCCAAGTGCATCAAGTGCAGCTACTGCAGCATGTACTTCTCGCCCAACAAGTTCATCTTCCACTCGCACCGCACGCCCGAGGCCAAGTACACGCAGCCCGACGCCGCCAACTTCAACTCCTGGCGCCGCCACCTCAAGCTGACGGACAAGAGCCCCCAGGACGAGCTGGTCTTCGCCTGGGAGGACGTCAAGGCCATGTTCAACGGCGGCAGCCGCAAGCGCGCCCTGCCGCCCGCCCCGCCGCCGCCGCCCGGCTCGGCGGCCGCCCCCCCCTGCCACCCGCTGGGCTCGGTCAAGGCGGCGGCGGCGGCGGCGGCCGCGGTGGTGGGCGGCGGGCTGCTGAGCCCGCACCTGCTGGCGGCGCCGCCGGAGCTGCAGCAGAAGCGGGGCCGCTTCGAGGAGGAGGAGGAGCTGGAGGGCGGCAAGAGCCAGCGGAGCTACCCGGTCATCCCGGTGCCCAGCAAGGGCTCCTTCGGCGGCGTGCTGCACAAGCTGCCCGGCTGCGGCGGCCTCTTCCCGCACCCCTACGGCTTCCCCGCCGCCGCCGCCGCCGCCGCCGCCTTCGGCCTGTGCCACAAGAAGGAGGAGGGCGCGGCGGGCGAGGCCCACAAGGCGGCCGGCGGCCTCTCGGGCCTCTTCTGGCCCGGCCGCAAGGAGGCCGCCTTCTACCCGCCCTTCTGCATGTTCTGGCCGCCCCGCGCCCCCGGCGGCCTGCCCGTGCCCACCTACCTGCAGCCGCCGCCGCCGCCGCCGCCGCCCAGCGCCCTCAGCTGCTCCCTGGGCGACAGCCCCGGCCTGCTGCGCCAGGCCTTCCTGGACCTGGCCGAGCCCAGCGGCGAGGCGGCGGCGGCCGCCGGGCTGGGCGCCCCCCCGGCCGCGGCAGCGCCCCCGGCCGGCGGCGGCAGGGACCCGCTCTTCGAGACGCCCCCCGGCGGCGGGGACGCCGCCTCGCCCGCGGCGGACGGGGGCGGAGGAGGAGGAGGAGGAGGCGGCCGGGGCCCGGCTCGCCACCCCCACCTGCTGGAGGGGCAGGCCGGCCGCAAGGGGGCCGGCGGCTACCACCACTCCAGCGCCTTCCGGCCGGTGGGGGGCAAGGAGGACTCGGAGAGCCTGGCCAAGCTGCACGGGGCCAGCAGCGGCCCCCACCACCCGGCCTCGCCGCCGCCGCCGCTGCTGCTGCTGCAGGAGGAGCCGGGCTGCGAGCGCCACCCGCCGCCCCAGCCCGCCCACCGCCTCCTCTCCCCCGGCGGCACCAGCTGCAGCTACCCCAGCGAGGACAGCAGCGAGGAAGAGGAGGAGGAGGAGGAGGAGGACGAGGAGGAAGAGCAGGAGGTGGACGTGGAGGGGCACAAGCCGCCGGAGGAGGAGGAGGAGCAAGAAGGGGACCAAGGGGTGGAGGCCCTAGGGGGGAGCAGCCGGTACCTCCAGAGCCGGGGGCTGACGGAGAAAGGAGGAGGCAGCCGGGACCGGGCTGCTGCTACCGGCCTCTTCCCCAACAGCTCCTCCAGGCAGCAGCAAGAGGAGAAACTCGGGGACACCAATGCAGAGCTGCATCCTCCTCCTCCTGGCCCCCCGAAAGGGGGGAGAAGCAGCAGTGGCAGCAGCCCAGTGCACCATCCATCACTGGAGGAGCAGCCCTCCTACAAAGATGTAAATATCCCCTTTAGGCTCCTTCAAGCTAATTATTATTATTGAAATGCACCTTTAGGCTCAATCGGTTCCATATGCGTAAGGAAGATGGATCGCTGGCGTTCCCCGCAGAAATAAAATATTCACTGTGGTTTATACAAATCGGCCCAATTGTGCTTGACTTCAGACCAAATTTAGAGAGTTATTTCTCTTCCTTACAGTGGATTTCGGTCTGTAAAGTGGAGAAATCACGCCCCTCCCCCAAGAGAGATCTGGTCCAAATGTTATAGCCTTTCCCCCAAAGGATATTTTTGTTTCCTACAAATGGGCCACTTGAAGGCCTTAACTGAGTTTTTAAAATATAGAGCAATGTAGACCTGATTCAAACTAAAAAACAGGAGGGTTTGGGGATTTCATTATGTATTTAAACATTATTAGAGAAGTCAAGAGGTGGAGAAGGTTTTAGGCCACCTTG